>CANUEZ040000140.1:0-4990000 GCA_948099385.1 Fasciola hepatica
AGCTGTGTAGGTTGTTCATAAGGGAATGCGTTGGTTGTACTAAGGCCCCTAAAGAGAAGTGATCCATGATAGGAGTGGATCGTTGTGTGGGTTGTGCTGGTTGTTACCGTTCAAAAGAAGCCAGTGATGGAACGGTGCTATATCATGTAGTGTAGATGTTGAAAAATGCGATGACAACCAGCCCGTGATAGGCTTGCGGTTAAGGTGTTCGATTAACAATCGCGAAGGCCGAATGCGAGTCTCCGTAGTGCTATTTCGATGTGCATTGCTCATGATTCCCAACAAGGATGAAACAGCTGTACACTGGTTCCATGCTTTTCAATGGTGAGTTGAGCGTTCAAGCTGCATGATCAATCATATTATATGCAAATCTAATCTCCCACTACTCAATTGCAAATAGTAACGAAGCTGTGTAGGTTGTTCATAAGGGAATGCGTTGGTTGTACTTAGGCCCCTACAGAGAAGTGATCCATGATAGGAGTGGATCGGTGTGTGGGTTGTGCTGGTTGTTACCGTTCAAAAGAAGCCAGTGATGGAACGGTGCTATATCATGTAGTGTAGATGTTGAAAAATGCGATGACAACCAGCCCGTGATAGGCTTGCGGTTAAGGTGTTCGATTAACAATCGCGAAGGCCGAATGCGAGTCTCCGTAGTGCTATTTCGATGTGCATTGCTCATAATTCCCAACAAGGATGAAAAAGCTGTACACTGCTTCCATGCTTTTCAATGGTGAGTTGAGCGTTCAAGCTGCATGATCAATCATATTATATGCAAATCTAATCTCCCACTACTCAATTGCAAATAGTAACGAAGCTGTGTAGGTTGTTCATAAGGGAATGCGTTGGTTGTACTTAGGCCCCTACAGAGAAGTGATCCATGATAGGAGTGGATCGTTGTGTGGGATGTGCTGGTTGTTACCGTTCAAAAGAACCCAGTGAATGAAGAGTGATAAATCATATAGTGGAGATGTTGAACAAACCGTTGAGATCCATCACTGGATATGCTTGCGTTTGTGGTTCGAGATTTACAATCGTTCATGCGGAAATGGATTCCCCGTGGGGCTCGGTCGATGTGCATTTCTCATGATTCCCAACAAGGATGAAACAGCTGTACACTGCTTCCATGCTTTTCAATGGTGAGTTGAGCGTTCAAGCTGCATGATCAATCATATTATATACAAATCTAATCTCCCACTACTCAATTGCAAATAGTAACGAAGCTGTGTAGGTTGTTCATAAGGGAATGCGTTGGTTGTACTTAGGCCCATACAGGGAAGTGATCCATGATAGGAGTGGATCGATATGTGGGTTGTGCTGGTTGTTACCGTTCAAAAGAAGCCAGTGACGGAACGGTGCTATATCATGTAGTGTAGATGTTGAAAAATGCGATGAGATCCAGCCCTTGATAGGGTTTCTTTTGAGGTGTTCTTTTGAAGTTCGTCCATACCGAAATGGAGTCCCCGAAGTAATCTTTTGATAAGCATTGCTCATGATTCCCAACAAGGATGAAACAGCTGTACACTGCTTCCATGCTTTTCAATGGTGAGTTGAGCGTTCAAGCTGCATGAACAATCATATCATATACTAATCTAATCTCCCACTACTCAATTGCAAATAGTAACGAAGCTGTATTAGGTTGTTCATAAGGGAATGCGTTGGTTGTACTTAGGCCCCTACAGAGAAGTGATCCATGATAGGAGTGGATCGGTGTGTGGGTTGTGCTGGTTGTTACCGTTCCAAAGAAACCAGTGACGGAACGAGGCTATATCATGTAGTGTAGATGTTAAAAATGCGATGACATCCAGCCCTTGATAGGCTTGCGGTTAAGGTGTTCGATTAACAATCGCGAAGGCCGAATGCGAGTCTCCGTAGTGCTATTTCGATGTGCATTGCTCATAATTCCCAACAAGGATGAAACAGCTGTACACTGCTTCCATGCTTTTCAATGGTGAGTTGAGCGTTCAAGCTGCATGATCAATCATATTATATACAAATCTAATCTCCCACTACTCAATTGCAAATAGTAACGAAGCTGTGTAGGTTGTTCATAAGGGAATGCGTTGGTTGTACTTAGGCCCCTACAGAGAAGTGATCCATGATAGGAGTGGATCGGTGTGTGGGATGTGCTGGTTGTTATCATTCAAAAGAAGCCAGTAACGGAACGGTGGTATATATCATATAGTGTACATGTTGAACAATGCGATGGGATCCAGCCCTTGATAGGTTTGGTTTTGAGGTGTTCGTGTGAATTTCGTGCATACCGAAATGGAGTCCCCGAAGTAATCTTTTGATAAGAATTGCTCATGATTCCCAACAAGGATGAAACAGCTGTACACTGCTTCCATGCTTTTCAATGGTGAGTTGAGCGTTCAAGCTGCATGATCAATCATATTATATACAAATCTAATCTCCCACTACTCAATTGCAAATAGTAACGAAGCTGTATTAGGTTGTTCATAAGGGAATGCGTTGGTTGTACTAAGGCCCCTACAGAGAAGTGATCCATGATAGGAGTGGATCGGTGTGTGGGTTGTGCTGGTTGTTACCGTTCAAAAGAAGCCAGTGATGGAACGGTGCTATATCATGTAGTGTAGATGTTGAAAAATGCGATGACAACCAGCCCGTGATAGGCTTGCGGTTAAGGTGTTCGATTAACAATCGCGAAGGCCGAATGCGAGTCTCCGTAGTGCTATTTCGATGTGCATTGCTCATAATTCCCAACAAGGATGAAACAGCTGTACACTGCTTCCATGCTTTTCAATGGTGAGTTGAGCGTCCAAGCTGCATGATCAATCATATTATATACAAATCTAATCTCGTACAACTCAATTTGCAAACAGTGACCAAGCTGTGTAGGTTGTTCATAACGGAATGCGTTCGTTGTACTTAGGCCCCTACAGAGAAGTCATCCATCATAGGAGTCGATCGGTGTGTGAGAATCGGGTTGTTACCGTTCAAAAGAAGCCAGTGACGGAAGTGTGCAATATCATGTAGTGTAGATGTTGAACAAACGGTTGAGAGCCAACCGGGATAGCCTTGTGGTTGAGGTGTTCGATTCACATTCGTTCACCCTTCGTTCGAGTCCCCGTGGGGGTTCGGTGGATGTGCACTGCTGATTTTCCTCATCAATGGCCACTATTTGACCATCGAATTGAAACCCTTAAACATTAGTTATTCCCAACTAAATAAGTTCGTTTTGGTCAACATTTTACATGCCATCGTCCTAGATATCGCATATCACCATCTTTCCTACCGCGTTTCGTGAACAAAACTGTACGGCTTGAAGTTTTGACCCCATTTGAATATCGGTGGCCAATTTTTCCGCACGTTTTCACACATTCCGATATTGGTCATCCATAAGAGCTGCTACGCACAAACGGGATTTCGTCGGAGATCCTCATGACAAATGTTGCACGACGACATTCTCTTTATCCTTTGTTTTGCAAACCCTGATATCAGACTTTTCAGAGTACTTAAAACACAACTTGCCTGAGTGGAATAAAACAGAATGAGTTGACTGGATGAAAGCAGTTCTGCTTGAGTGAACACAAAAGCATTGCTTGTTTTGATAACCGATTGCACTGATAATGCTGCGTCACCGTTCCAAGCCAATCGTCGATGTTGGCTACAGAATGAAGCTTTTGACCTATCACAGTAAGCTTCTAAATTTCATATCTTGAGCATCGAACGCTCGCAGTACCATCATTTTTCGAAATGAAACGTACTGATATGTATTAGCCAATATATGTATACATATATGTATATTTCTCATCCAGCTTTTCATTTATTGGCCAATCTCTTACATTTTCGTGTAACCATATCCTCTCTTATTACACTGAGTAGACAGGGATTTATTTTGATTCAGGTGTTCACACGAACAACTGAACTTCGCTGCCATGCTCCCGTAGGAATGAAGTGCAGTTTATTCGCACTCCATTTCTTGAGTCAATTAGCTTTCCTGCGCATTAGGAGCCTGCGAATTTGGTCCACTTTAATTTGTCTTAATGATCGTTGGAAAAAGCAAGACCTCCGAAAATTCCCTTGCGTGTCTCGTAGTTGCTTTGTCCAGAACATGAACCTCATCTATATTGAACGCGTGCCCTACGTGATCCTCGTGAACGGGCATTAGGGAGAACTGAGCATGTCCTCTTGTAGCTAGTTCCGTTTCACCCATTCGTGTTGCAGCCTTTCTCCCAATTTGATCGACGTACCATTTGTTACGGTCCTTGTAGTCCACATTCTTTTGTTCTTTGATCTCGAATTGCCCTTTCGGTCTTGATGCTTTTTCTTCGGCATTTTTGTCAGCTTGTGTGCAAATGTGGCACTTTGCAACTAGAGGTGTCTTGCACTTGTTTTCTGATGTATGCCAATGCCACCCTTCTGTTAGATTGTGTTCCCTGGCCGGTTTCAGTTTTGGTTTCGAATGAGGTTCTCCGCTTGGATATTACTGAGTATCCGTTCCGTTGAAACAGCATGAAGATTTAGTTCTGTTCGTTCTGTTCTACTGGTTTTGTGTTGCTGCTGTGTTTTACCTCTGTTAAACAGGGTCATTATGCAAGAGCTCTTGTGGTTGATTGAATGATCACTGCACAAACTCAATATTTGTTCCGTATGTTTTTTTCTCGGTAATAAGTTATCTTCAGTTGGCCGTGGGTTGTTCATCTTATCAGCACATTCAGACTCATCCATTCTGTAAACCATCAACTTTTCCTCGAAGCAGTCTAGTTTTTCCTAAACGCATCAATTTTGGATTATCGAATATTTTATTATCATTGAAGTGCACGTGTTGGCGCTGGAGAAGAAAGATTTAATCCTAAAGAACAGATATAAATTATCTGTGCGACAAGTTGGTGCCATAATGTGGGTTCTCAACCATCCCAATCGCTACAGCTAAGCTTGCCGAAAATTGATAACGAAACAAGGGCAAAGGCCTAAGCGCACGCTGATAAATTCACCATGACTGATGTATACACGATTGTCACCCAAAACGCCAAATTTACCTATCAGAATTCCATGAGAACGATAGACAGAAGCTAGAAGTAACACCAACATTCCAGGGTATTGTAAATAAGGCTATTCGTGTGCACACATCGATTCACGTGATGAGATTTATGGCAAACTTCTCACGGATTATCAGTTTGACTGATTATTACACTGATTACAACGACTACTCGCTCTCTGATAATCTGCGGTAAAACTGGTGTGTAAATGTCTCACATTTTCAACTCGCAAATCTAGTGATCAACAGATATTTTTAAAGCTAAAAACGTTTAACTGTAATGATTCGTTGGTAATGTCCTGTTGTCAGTATTTCTTTCCATGGTAAACTCGTCATTGAGAGTTATTTCTACCGCATGTAGAAAGGGGCGCAGACAGGTTATCCAAATAGAATATGTAAACTTAAATGTTTTTCACGTTTGTTTTACTTCAACACTGGTCACTACCAAGCAATGAGAACACTGCGTTTCACACCTCAATTACAAAGTATGACACTTATCTACCGAGACATTTAGATGTTTCGCGGCTTGGATTTATGGGAAGCGTTTTACGCAGTGCATCCCGATGAATTAGAATTTCGATAACAAACTCAAGTGGTCAAAGTTTTGGCAAAACCACCATCCAAAAAAGTGATTACGGTTGTCACTCGTTCAATCAAATCCGTCCAACAAATTCCTCCCGAGGCTTCAAGGCAATGGTCTCACTAGGGTACAGAACAATATTTCTAAAAATGGGTGGGGTACCAGTAAAAGAGATTGTCGAAATATGTACTGGCAAGATAACTTTTGATTCTAGATCACTGAGTTCTAGAAAAATTGATGGCTTTATTAAAGTGATTTAAATACTGGAAACGAGGCGTTTCAATGCTTGTACCATTTCCACAAATAACTGTCCGAGTATTCACTTGACCTCTTTATTCCAGTCAACGAATGAAAGCAGTAAATTTCATTTCATGCAATGAAAAATCAACTTCAGCTAACTGAAGTTGACTGGTGACTGAAAAATTTGTTTCATAAATGATTCAAAACATGGGCGTTTTTACGCTCATCTCTCATGTGCAAATAGCCCAGAACGAAATGTGCATCCACTGTGAGTGTGGATTTATAATAATGGATGGTTTTTGCAAGATTAAACCATAAGCGTGGTAGCGATATACGCTGTGTAAATGAATGACATACGGCCCATCAGATACTACGCAAGTCACTCTTCAACTCGGGCTTTCTTTGAAAGGCGCACCTAAAATGTCCCTGATGACCCCTTTATTCCCGGTGAACATATTCACTGACGAACCACTCGATTAGACCATGGGACATCTAGATGATCTTTTCGTGATTAAAAATGGCACCTTTGGATGTATTTTATTCCGATTCAGGTGTCGTTCACCGTTTTCTCCAGCAAACAATGCAACACAACTTTTCTCACTGAAGTTCAGAAAATGTGAATACCTAACTACTGTTACCGCTCCCAGTAGCGATATTAGATATTCGAAGTTCCCGGGGTGCACTCAGTCCTGAAAGACTCACCTACTCGGTGACTGACGTAATAGATGATGTACAGCGAGCATCGTATCGGTCGTACTTTAACGTGCTTCCCTGAAATTGCGTTTGGAGTAGTAAGGAAGAGAGAGCGAGAATACACGACTTGATGACAATTTGTCGCGACAATTCCTAAACTCCCGAAATAGCAAATACAGATGGCATGGAATCAAGCTTCTCTGCGATAGGACGGAGAACTCCCCAAAGGTGAGTGAAGAAGTAAACCGTCTCAATGTCCAATTTCAAGTGGTATCAACCATAGAAGTTCTCAAGTTACTCAAATCAACACAGGTAACCAGGTCAACTGGTTCAGATGGTCTTCCAACGAAGCTGCTCACATATGGAGCTGATTCTCTATGTGGTCTGATGACTTCTGTCATTAAGAGTTCACTGGAATCACATCCCATTCCCGATGTTTGGCGTCATTCTGCAATTATTCCCATACCAAAGAAATCCCAGAGCCGGAAGGAACCCAAAATGTATCAACCAACAGCTCCATCTTCGTCAGCTTTGAAACTTGCAAAACAAGTTGTTCTGCGTCATCTTCAATCCACTGTGAGAAGTCCAGCCGATGAGTTAAAATTTGCGTGCAAATTCAAGCGCTCAGCATTTGGTGCATTAGTTTCCTTTGTACACCATATAGCCAAATCCCTCAATGATTCCAGCTAGTCAGTTAGATGTGCTTTCCTAGACTACACGTGGACCTTTGACAGTGTATCACACTCGCTTCTTATCAAAACACTAGAATCACTTGGCTGCTCCGCATACGTACTAAGATGGTTGAAGGACTTTTTCGCTGGGAGAATACAAAGCACCAAAGTAGGCAGAAATGTCTCCCGGTGTACTTCAAGGCGATGTTCTTATTCCATATTTGTTTCCAACATTCAGTAGTGATTTACCTGTCTTCCACCCAGTCCGCATCTTTAAATTTGCTGATGACGTTAGCTTGGCTAGGTCTGTCTTAAATAAATCATACTTCGACAAATTCATAGGAAAGCTTTCACATATTAAAAGCTTTCCTATTCAATCTGGTCTTCTGTTAAACAAAATTAAGTGTCAAGGGTGATTTTCTTCCATCACGGGTTCTCGATTTATTGAAGACACTTTTACCATTAATTCTATTCCCCTCGCATGTACGAACCACGTTAAATTTCTTGGTGTTACGCTGGAGCATAATCTGCATCGGTCTTTGCATGTTGAAATAACAGTAGGAAAACTGCGCCGCTTGTATTATCGAATAAGAAAAATACGGCAATTTAGTGCCCGCAGTCTGTTATTTCCCTTGTCGTACGACAATGTATATTGCTTATCATTCCTTATTGTTCCCTTGTCATTTTCCCAGGATTACTAACAAAGTACTTCGTCAATCTTCGCAGACGCTTGATCATCATTAGTCTTGTTTCTGGTATAGCCTTAATTCTTGGAGCTATGCATTAGCCACATAGCAGCATCCTTTGCTTTTGGACAGAAAATCCTCTATGATACTTCGCACCCATTGTATTTTGAATTTACTCCTTGTCAGTGTCCTACGCTAACACTGGAACGACGAGAGAAAAGAACACTGACACGACTCCGGAATTGAGAGACCCAAAAAACCGATCCAACTGCATCCAAAATCCAATAATGTGGCCCTTTCAAAGATACGAAAGTCAATTGGGGCAAAATGGAGTGCAAGTGTGAAACACCAATTTGGACCCACCGCATAATTGCTAAAAAAATCTTTCGGCACTTTTCATTAATTTATGTTACCTACTAGTATTCAAACAATGAAATAATTCGAAAACTTAATAGTTCTTTACTCAGAATAATAAACTAGTATCATGAAATATCAAGAGATCGCGTGCATGGGGTTACACGTGATGTTGCTGCATCTATAGAACAGTCTTGGAAGTGGTGAGAACGTTATCCGTTGTGAGATTGCCGAATTTGTACTACAAACGGTCCATCAATCTTAAAATAATGTTTTTACCGGGAGATCAACCACAAATTCGCTCCTTACGAAATGCTTCCAGATATGGCTGCATGGTGTAAACATAACTTTGTATCTACAAGCACCCACAATACGACTACATATTTACCTGGCCTATTTGGCAGGTGTGTTATTAGTTTGCTCCTGTGATTTGCCGAATATGTGATGCATGCTAGATCAAATCTGTCACGGTTTATTACTCACTGAAACAGATGAGATCCACTTTGCATTCTGTAGGGAAAAACCAATCAGATTTATTATATATATATATATATATATATATATATATATATATATATATATGTCAGCGCACTTTTTAATCCAGAGGAAGCCTCAAGATCGTTCATCGGTAACGAGAGTCTTATACATTTTCCTGTGAAATTTTACAGTTATCTGTAACACTGGCAATTCCCTTGGATCTATGCTATATGCGTCTTTGATTGATCATCTTGTCCACCTAAACTTCGTCACTATTCAACTCGGAATTTTTTAGAAAGACGATCCTAAAATAATGCCGCTGCCATCAATGTTTACGCCTGGTATTCCCATGTTGGCTTTATTTTCAACCGCGTCTTGTGGTGATCACTTTTCCTCCGGTTTCTCGATATTGACCCTCCAGATATCCAGTCGGTGCGCCCTCGCATCCATTTCTACACGTCACGACTCCTTTTTCGATCTTTCTTTCATACTAATCAACTGTACACCAAATTCCGTAGATCGATATGGTCCATTCTCGTCTACCGGATTCGTTGCAGTCAATTTTCGGCACCCCATAATGCACATTGTGTATTATTCTAGCCTCACCTTCATGTTTCATGCTTTGACATCCGCCACCCGTTGCTTCATCGTTTCTTGTATACACTGCACCTTTAGCATCCTTTAAAATCGCTTTTACCAGAATTCGCACGCTTGGCTAGATATGCACAAAGTCTTTTCCTGACTTCGGAACAGATTTAAAACTGCCGTGCTAGCCATCTCTACTTCAGTTCACTCAAACACTGCCCAGCCTCATTGTACTATCACTGCAATTGAGTGAATCTGACATTTCAAATTTGTGTAAACCTTGCACTGATGTGTATTGCATCATCATCACTATCAGCATCGAGTTATCCTAACCGTTAGCTCTATCTTAGCTTGTAAATTTCGGTTTCACCATGGATGAATAACTCGACTAAACAAATCGACGACAATTAGTTACTTGTTTACAAGTTACTGATAAATTAGTTAAATTTATCTTCTATGAACGACTGGAGAGACGTCAGAGAGTGTTTCTTTTTTTCATAAAATGTTCTTGTGAAGTCAAGGATGCAAGTTTTCCGGATTCAGTTAGCGTTTTGCTTTGCTGATCATGGGTCGGTCAATGAAACCCACCAATTTGCCAGCCTCGTCGGCTCCATCATCCACAACATATCTGCAGAAGCTCTATATAAAGGATACTCAAACCCCAATGATGGCAGGTTGAATGGGTCAGGTGATCATATCCCAGGATTAACTGGGCAGTTTTACACACTCACACAAATGCAAGTACAAACGTGCTTTGTGTTTGTTGTCGAAAATTACTGCTGACAATATAATGCATTCAGCTTCTCGGTACCATGATACAGTTTACGAGTCGACGTTATTGTAACCACTCTTGGAGCAATTCCTGTGTAATTACTTCGGTTACTGGTACGAACTGCTAAATATTCACCCAGGTAGATGCATTCGGCTCGACTTGACTCGCCTGAAGTACTCTGTTAGACATGAACATTATTCGCCCAAGTTCTCCCTGATGGAAATCCGGTTGTCCTCAATGAGGTTTTCGATGAAAACAGGAATGCAACATTTCGTTTGCTCTGTACGTTGGTGAAACACGCATAATTAAAATATCAGTCAGCCCATTACAATTTGATGCCTCATATCCTCGAGAAAATGTTATCACAACCACACAGTCATAGTGGCTTGGTCCAGGTAGGGAGCTGTAACGAAGCTTTGAATTCTGCGTGAACCTGACGGAGCAGTGTTGAGAAATTTTAGTGTGGAAATCCTCAGAACTCTACTGATTTTCGGCCCTCAACAGTGTAGCGATTTCATCCTGGTTACCACATGTAGGAAACAGAGTACAACAAGGAACTGAGTAGATCTCGGGAGATGGATTTGATGGGGATTATTTTTCGTATTTCAGTGATAATAATTTTCAGGTAAATAATAACACTATATAAATATTCCGAATTTGTGAGGAAGTATGAAAGTGGGTCTCTAACTTTGCCGTTCTCATAGGTGAGTAAATGTGAACTAAAATTGCATGGATTTTTGGAACGATGAACAGTGAGGTAAACAGACATGTTTCGATAGATGAACAAACAGATCCAGAGTTTTATTACCCTAGATATATTGCTTCTCATTCACTGTTCAGCTTCTCCAAATCCAAATGTGAGAATATTTCATCAGATGTTAAATATGTTTATTCATTAAGTTTGGTGAAATTATTCATTCAGAAACATCAAGCGATTCGCATTGCATAATTTTCAAGCAAAACATAACCAATCAATCACAAGTGCTGAATATTGCTTGCAGAATCACATTTGTGTCGTAGCCTTGTTCACATAATCGGTCGAGTTTCGCCAGTTCTTTTGCAACTTCTGGCACCTGAAAAAGGTGATCAGACAAAAACATGAGAGCACCCTGAACTACCATATGTCATGAGTAAATTTCCACCATTCTCTAAAGTCATATAACTAGTCTCTAATTAGCTCAGACGTTTTTGTTCAACATTCAGATATTTACCACAACATTTTGTACTTTTTCTGCGAACTATTATCAATAGGAAGTCACACTTGTTGGTTTCAGCTGATAAAATACTCCGAGTTACAACACCGATATATATCCGCAGAAAATGGACATAGCTGTTTCAGTAGAAACAACGAAATAGAACAACCAATAAAATATCGTCATGTGTTTATTCTGCGAGACCATTTGGAGTCACACGTTCATGGCAATCTAATCAAATTGCCACCTACACACAACAACCGGCCTGAGTGATCTAAAATGCTTGCAGTTTGATGGACGCTGTTCTTCTATTGTAGTCCACACGGTGGAGAGCATTCTTCACCAAACAGTTTACCTTTAATTCATTTTTCAGCTCATAAATGAGCACAAAGTGTTTCAACGGGTATTGATTCTGTTTTGCAGAATCATGTTCTTATTTCACTTCGTCTGCTTTTCCACTCCACACGGGCCAGGTTCGGTCCTGTTGACATTTGTCTCTTTCCCTTCAGTTGTGCATTGTACGCATGGCTCGGTTCACGCCGATTTGATAGATCACGCGGTCAATCAGAAGGATGCACGGGCACGTCGTTTGCTACGTGAACGCAGACTTCTCATCCAGTTCGCTTGTGTACACATTGACAGCTCTTCTTCCGTTGGGCCAACACATAGACACACACACACTCAGCTGTTTGCTTATCTCAGGCCACTTCGTGTGGGTCCTGATTTTATTCATCGAATGGTTCTCGTTTTTGATCCACTTGTTACACACATGCATTCGCGCACGCATCCATCTGTGTGCTTGCTGCTTCGTCACCTGTGCACGCACTACACGCCTTCTGATCGATTGTCTCCCATGTACAGTTGATCAGCCTCGGTGTGTCACCAGGTGACCCGCATGTGAGCGATCATTCTTTCGATAGCTTCCCCCTCTGATGCAGCTAATAGATGTTTTATTTAACTGGGACAGAGCAGCAAATGTCTTATCCCCTGGACACACTATTTCAGTGACTTTATGTAACGTGAACGACTAGATAACACAACTTGAGGTTTGTACAATTTATCGAATTAGAAATTTACGTGAATAATAGTACCCTACAAGACGACAGTTTCGGTTTTCATTGGACTGGAATCGAGACTTTGCGCGTAATTCCATTGTTTGGTCGAGACCGGGAATTGTTATGGTCAGACAGTCCAATTTCGCAGGAGGAATTAACAACGGGCAACCTCAAGCACCGTTTCCGAAGGGATTAATCGTCAGTGAAAAAGTATATTAATTCACAGTTCTCTTAAAATCAAGAATAAATCATACTATGAATTCAAACGATATCCATCCAACCAAACTTACTTTTTGGGTAAAAATGGTGTTTTAAGTAAAGGGAAAAAGGATATATTTAAATTTTAGTGACCCACTTGTTGAATACTGAAGCACTTGATTTTGTACTGATCGTATACGTTTTGATAGCAATCCAGATGCTCGTGCACATCACTTGGTTTACCTGAGGGTGCGCTCTTGGAAGTAACCTCTTCCACAATCTCATCCACAGTCTCTTTGACCATTTGACCCAACTGAAAACAGGACAGTGATTGCGAGAATGTTGTGCAGTTCATGGCAGGCAGGATTTGTTTGAAATGTAACTACCAATGATTTCATTTGTGCTACCTAGGAAATTATGTGAATACTTGCAACCCATCTTGATAGGTCCAGTCCATTCAAAATAATGCGCATTCTTGAGAAACACCATAAGATGACCACCCGCAGTGCTCGTTGTGGATGATTCAAAAATGAGCTGGATTACACTATTCACTTTTCCGCTTGAAACCTCAACTGTAATGTCTGCAGAATGTATACTGATAAAGATCTCTTTATCACTGTTGGAGCATTGGTGGTTTTGAACGCCTACCATGTGGGCAAAGAATTCTCACTGATAAAAAGAATTCACATTTCTTACACTAGATCTAATCACACTGGTGTTGTGAACGTATTGACTAGTAGACATTTACCTTCAGAGTGCGGTGCAAGCGTCGTTGTGCCAGTTCCATTTGTTTCGGCGATTTTGATCTCCTCAGTTGGTGCATCAAAGGAATCAAGTGTGCATGACTGGCCATTGATCTATCCCGAGTCGCCATTGACTTTCGGAAATGAAAATGATCCCCGATTTCGATGCAATTAGGTTTGGTTGGGGATTTATCATTGGAAATATCAATATGATGAGAAAAATAGAATATCACGGTTGTATGCTTATTTCGTTCATCGAGGAGATTCACTGCTTGTCTCCCAGAATAATGTATAACTAATCTGAATCACCTTATTCTCATCCGTAATTCTATTTAAATACCCAACTGGCTTACTTTCCTTGTTCAACGAGAATGTTTCCTGTAAATTATTCAAATCCTTGCTTTGTTTTCTATTGTTGGAGGCTGCCAACTATGTCATATATCATTGCCTGAACGTACAAGTACACACAATTTCGTTGTTATTTAGTGAATACCCATTGGAAACCACAATAACTTTATATTATTGTTCCTAGGATATATATATATATTTATATATATATATATATATCCATCGAATTAATCACAGTAAATGACCAATAAATATAGCGTTCGCAGAATTTTACTATTCTCAGTTTACTTTAGACTCATCAAACCAAGACCGATTTTATTGTACTTAAAGCATTGTGGTGCAAATGATCACATACACGCATGCATTCAACTGAAGGCAGAGGAATTTTCTTCTTGGAAATGGATGAATAATCGGAAACAATATGATCAGCTGATTTCTGCTGACTGAACGAAGGGAGATCCCGACACTGTAGGGCTTGGATTGATCTGTTTGTGCACAATGAGCCGCATCGATAATAGCGAAAACAGAAGATTCTAAACGAGTTAATCGATCAAATTTTCAAAGCATACGGAGGACAAGAATTCACTAGGAAATATTTTGGTGGAATATAATGCAGCACCCCATGAGAACTTGTTTATAAGGGGTATTATTGATCATAATAACAAGTAGAGGATGCCCTCCGTGAGATTTTGGAAAAGAATTCTAAACACATCTTTCTTGGACTGTCCCCATTGCACACATCCTTTAGCAAACCAGGAAGATGAGGGGGAAATAATCGAGTTTGAGTGGAACGGAATTATTGTTTTGAAAATTTCAGTTGATTCAATATTATGTCAGCACATGAGGAAAAGTTTCTCATTCTCAGATAGAAATGTGCAGAATTATATTTTATAGATTTCCCGTTTTCAGTGAAACTTGAAACTTCACGTTCAGTAACTTACACTGTCTCCATTAAATCCACTTGAACCAACATGTGTACTATTGGCTTGGAACTCTCCAACTGGAAGGAATGATACTTTCTGGAGGCAAAGTTGAACATTAAAACATGATTCACCGAAAATGAACTATCCACAAATTCGAGGCGATAAATTCCTAAGCTTTTATCTGGGACGTATTACTTCACACATATTTTCAAATGAATAAATGTACTACTGATTGAACAATTCGTAGTTACGACCACAAAATCAACCACTTATTGAAATACTCAAACAAATGAATCTGTATTCGATCGATGGTTGTCTCGGATACTAAATGATCATTAGATTTTAGTTAACATTCAGTGTAGATCTTTGCAATCGGTTCTTTCAGCTGACTTGCGAAAACTTTATCCCATATCTGAATACTGATTGCGGGCATGTTTAGCACCGGTTCTATGAGGAAATATGACGAAAGATAGGGCACACCAACCAAAAATGTACACAAGATGACCGTTATTTTTGATGGCCCAACTTGAAAAAAGAGTAGTAACTTGTTAGGTACGTTGATGAGGTCGCTCCAACGCACAATCCTGCATTATTTTTAACACCTGTATTTAGTTTTTGAAATATTTAAACACAGGCTTATTTGAGTCACGCCTCGTGGCTGTCTGGTTAAACATGCGTTCAACATGATTCGAGGATTGATCAATCAACTAATAAGTTTGTGATCCGACTGGCTATCAGAAAAATACAACCATTGCTTCATACCCTGGAATTCAGCTCCCACTACTCAGATAGGACTCGTAGCCGGCCAACATAACGAACCAAACTACTGATATGAGCTACTTATATTACTTCGCACTAACAAAAAATGTCATGTGTTTCTTTGAGAGTGGAAAAACGAAATAATGCTAAATGAATAATTATAATTTCCGCATACGAACAGCTCAGTCTTGCAATACCATCAGATCTATGAAAAATGCATGGGCTCAGCGCCAAAATCGGAGACTACTTAACACAAAACTTTAGTTTTGGTATAGAAAGCAAGAAATAACTGATCACGTGTCTGATCCGAATAATCATATGAAAACATGCGTTTTATTGGTCATTTATCTAAACGACTATCGAAATGACTCACTATATCACCGTATTCCATCACATGACTCCTTTTCACGGCCAGCATAACACTGAGGTATTGATCAAGCATTGATCGATTGAACAATTGACCCCGATGCTAGACGGTTGTTGACGAATGGAAAATATAATTGAAAACTTGATCAGTAAGAATGTCTCTGCGTTGCGGTTTTATCAGACTTAGATAGATTGGTATATGCGTCTGTCCTTATTTAATGTTTAACTACTGACCTTCTGTGCTAAGAGATGCATTCAACTACGAGTGAGTCTAAATCCAATGAGAGAAAAAATGTAACGAGATGCAGTAAATTTGATCACGTTCCTCGAGTGTGAAACTAGAATCCATGAATATAAGCAACCAACCAGGTTGACTAAACAACTCTTCTTCTACATCCCGCACGTCCTGTCAAGACATCTTAAATAATGGCTGTCTTGTATTACTTTCGAGATCAAGGCTATTAAGTCAAACACTTATAATCCGCAAAGTATTTGTTCGATTTCTGCTCTGTGTAAGACTACTTGCATTACTGAGAAAATCTGTCTCAAATGACCGGTTCTCTAATCATGTTCATCTTCAATTTTCACCTAAATAATGAGGTGTATTGAGCTGAAGAATAAATCATTCAGGTTCCTAATGCCAATCCAGGCCTCTGCATTCAAAAAATTGACCCACTTGAAATAGCGAAGCATTTTGCAACACTATATTGCCTGCTCTATCAGTGCCAATGTGACGAATAATGCAACCCAGTTTAATAAAGATCCAATAACCTATTTCTCAACCCATTATTTTACAAACAGCGATCACTATCGTAGAATTTTATTGCTCAATAACACAGCTTAGTCGAAATCGGTTGTAAAACCAGTCGTGAAAAAAGTTACCCGTGGTGACCGAAACGTCGACAACTTACCAACGATTTCAACTACGCCGTGCTATTGAGCAATAAAATCCTACCATAACATTTCACATGGCGCATCGATTTTTCGATGCACACCGAACTGATCTCGGTTCTGATACATTAAGTGATCACTATCGCCTCAACGTTAGTCAAGGCAAAATCATACAAACGAAAGTTGGATTATTGTAACAAAACGAAGGTCCAAAAAATACATTCTACAATATAAAATTCAAATATGGGATGTGCTATATATATTTTATGTTGAAGTTGTTGAGCTAACTCTTTCGTATTGATAATCATACACAGCATATGTTAGAAGTGAGCCAGCATTACGTACAAAAGACTAGGTTAAATCCTATGATATACTGCTGATTCAATATTGTCCTCCAATTGCTTTCATACCAGTCAACCACTCATGCAACCAGTTTTCTCTCTATGTGATTGTTGTAATATGGAATAATATACTGGATTATGAGGTGCCGAACTTGTGGTGAGGAGCAGTGATGAGGTTAGAACCCGAAATACAGACATGTAAAGCTACACACGAGTACCACTGGCACACTATCAATTTCGTTTTGGAAGCCACTGGGTAACGCTACCTAATCTCCGATCGGTATGAATTGCGGGTGACCTCACATCTTCTATATTCCATTTATACGGTCATCTTTGGGCACTTCTTTGAATGGAATGTATGATTCCATTTTATGCCCTTTCATAAACAATCCATGAATGCCTTGTACAACAGAGACTGCACAGTTCCCACATCTTGTTCCATTTTGCCGACTCAGATTGCATTTAGCTAGGGAAATTATTATCGGGCACTAAACGGTCGAGAAATATGTAAGTCATCTGAATTAGGGAAAATTTCGAAAAAGGTGCCGCAAAAAAATGTTTACTTACAGCTGATTGATGCTTTGCCCAACGGAATTCAAATCATGATGTTCGTGCCTGACGAACACTTATAATTCCCACGAGAGCACCTAACGGATTATTACCCGTTCACTTTAAACTTATTCACAGAACGGCGGACGGATTCCCTGAGTATCTAGTTGCATATTTGCTTATTATCGTTTATGTGCGTTCGGTGAAATTACAATTCAACGGAGGGAATAAAACACGCCAATCTATGCCATTACACTTACCTTTTCCGTGTCACTCATCCACTGGTAAGAGAATTCATCGGATAGACAAGTAGTGATCGCGGGATCCTCACAGAATGTGGCCCAGCTTGATTCAGTTGGATTGGCAGCGGTCACAGCCCAAACTGAAATAAAGAAGTGGAAGTCCAATAAAGGCGTATAAATCATTGAGAGAACTACTTCATTACTGAATGTTGCATCAGATGTCGTTTGTTGCCGAAGTGAATAGTGTGCATATTCCAACAAATCATTTCAAATGATATGAATTTCAACTATGTTGATGATTCAGGACGGTTCTATACAAGCTGTTTGATAGCAAGTCATTCAGTCAAGTGTTACACTGAGTATTCAGAACACTCACTATCGATGTTTTTGGGAAGAATCCACCGAAACATGGACCCTGAGTTGCAAGCCTCTATGTAGATGACCATTTTTTTGAACCGCTTTTCTCTGTACATATTGGCCAGCGTTTTGTTCAATTGTTTTGCATACAGCTACAATTCATTTTCAGACGAACATGAAAATAATGAAGTATAATGGAATTATTGGCTATCAATTCAAAAACGGTATGGAATTTGTAATGACCAGAAATGGTCTCAAATGTAATCAATCAGTATATTTAAGAGATCCAAGTAGACAGAATATTTGGAGTGATATTAGTACTTCAAAAGTTTTGTAGTTGAAATAATCAAAGTTTTGTCGATTGATGCGACAGACGCTGGGTAGCCCAGTAGCATAGGTCTATTCCACAACATGAAATCAACGTGTATGAATGGTGATTCGGTGTTAGTAATAGCACAATGTGTGAATGGGGGAAGTTTCGTTGATAGGGCACGTGATATTAATCCGATAATGTGTGCAGCGAATTTCCTGTCTCAACCAGTGTTTCTCATATGGTAGATACACCAACTATTGTTTTATTTTGTTCACACTTGTTCCACATGAATTGAATTTCCTGTAGTGTAGCAGAATTATGCCCCAACTAAAGAATCATTCATCACAGTTGCCTGAGATAGCCAACGTCGCATGTGCGAACATGTAGCGTATAGGTTGTTTCAGTGAACAGTACAGAAGATCAACACTGCGACAGGAATTACTTTCATACACCCTATTCGATCGCGTACGCATAAAGCTGCTTTAATTATTCATTTCGTTTCACCCCGTTATTATTTTTCTCACTGGATTTTATGCGTAAGCAACCGATGAGAGTATACAAAAGGAAGTCCTCTCGCGATGTTTGTCTTCTAAATTGTTAATTCAAATTCACCACGGGATCTAAATGTTCCGTCTGGTTAGTTGTTTATTAACGTAGATCTGAATCGCAGCGAGTTGCGCAAACAATCGTTTTGGGTGTACATCAAAACGACAACAAATCAAGATTCATCAAGACTGTCATCTCAAATGTGCCGTATGCGTGTACAAAATCACTCAATTGATAAGGTACACGATTTTTGCTTTCAGACCACTTAAATCGCACAGTCGCGTCTTCACAAACTGAGTGACGGAGTGTTCAGGTGCACTTGATGAACACGAACGGATCAATTCAGATAATGTTATTTGGGACTCATACCGAGCAGCGAACGAGGGTGGCTCTTGGTGATCCGATCAAATTTACCTTTGTCGTGTGAATTGAGACAACTTTGAACCATAAGTGAAATAAGTCAGAGAGAAGAAGCCCTCTGAATAAGTGATGCATGAGATAGAACAAGAATATTCGAAATTCAAAATCTGTCATCTAAGTTTCGTTTGTTCAGCAAAAGTCCTGTCTTATTATTTCTTGTAGTTCATTTTGGCTACCCCACAAAGTGTGACTATATATCTGTTGGGAAATTTCTCCACATGTGCATTAGAAAATAAAAAGGTACTATGTCATAAAAGTAATAGAAGACCGGTCTCTGAGGATGCACAGATTAATCCTAAGCAAACATCTTGCGATAGATCCATTCATAGTATGAAAACAACTGCTTGTGCTTCCTACGCTGGACACAGCTTTATATTCACATGGACGAACTAGGACTTTTGATTTGATATTTTGTTCCTTTTTCATGAAAAATGGTTTTATTTTTGTATATTTGAGTGGAATCCGCTCAGTGGTGCTAGATGGGTCTCAAACCGCAAGATCCCTTACCTGTAGTGTAGTTCTCTCAATGTGTAATCTTTAGTCCTATCAATAAGAGAATCACCGTAGACTTTGGAGTGAATGAAGGAAAACTAGTTGTATTTTGGTACAGTACAATTCAGGATGGATGTCCCCAGGCTATGACATTACTACTGTACCCGAAAGCTTCTTGGAATGTTACCATGCAACCGTGCGTTTCAAGAAGCCTGTGATGAGGAAGTCCTACTCACTGCGTTCTCTTGGCAGAGGTGCTTTTCATCACAATGTGAGGACGTAGACGAATACTCGGCGCTCTCTACCAGGTTGACTGATATTCAATTTAGTGGAGTTGGCCGGATCCCGATTCTGAATAAACCATGGGGGTTGTACGAATCATTCAGCATTGTGCTCACTGGATTCCGTGACAGAGGGGTTTACTGAGCAAAAGGAGTATTTGGCCTCATCCAAAAGGTTATCAGTTGAGTGATCATCGGCTCCCAGCGGGCTTCGAATTCCGCGCTTCGTTCGCTGCCTTGCGAGTTCAGCTTTGTACAACTAAGGGCTTTGGTTGTAGACATCTTATAAAGCCACCTGTTCTAACCTGGACACCCTAGAAGTAATGCACTCGAAAAAGGGAACATCAACTATCACAAAAATTCGCCTTTCTGTCACACTCTCTCACGATACTTGTCTGATTCAAGGTTAAATACTGATCCACCATCACACTCAGCAGCTCTTCTGCCTCTCTCCACCTCTTCATCTGTGTTATTTTCCGGCCACTGAAAAAACCCCACCACAGAGGTTGATTGCGATCAAACTTCCACTAGAACAGTTCCCTCAAGTACTCCCGCAATAAATCACATCCCACAGCCCAGCTTTCCTCAACCCACCGTCCGATTCGAATTGATTAAATTCAATGCACTCACACTTATGGAAATCGGGCAACAGGCTAGTCTGGCTCGAACACTAGAATCGTTCTCAATCGATATTTGCTGCATGTTAGAGACAAGACTGCACGATGCAAGCTCCACGATTACAATAACATCTCTTACTGGTACTAGTACCAAGTTCCATCTAAGCTTATTTGAGAAAGACCGACACAGCAGCAGGTCGGTCAGGCCGGTGTTGGAATTGCCCCGAGTCCTAGAGCTGAGAAGGTCGTGGCAGACTGGATTACTCTCAATAGCCGACTTTGCGTAGTCCGACTCCAAGGTTCTTGCCGAGTGACTAGACATCGAGGTTGCACAATATAAGTTTACGATTTGGAGTTTGAGGATTTCGAAACATGTCCGCTAAAATATTACCATTTTTAACGACCCTCTAGTATCGGAGGCCTATTAGACAAAGCTGATCCAGACACCTGAATCCACTGCTCCGCCTGATGTTGACGATCTCTGACAGCAACTGCAAGAAGCCTTAATGAATAATTATCTGGCCAATTTTCAGTACTGTCCGCCACATTCATGGATTTTGGATTTCTTCAAATATCTTTTCATTGCTTGCTTGCCGCAAGCCTGTTATGAAAGATTTTGATAGAATAAAAGGCTTTAGAATCTCGGGGCAAGTCAACAATTATATCTATATTTCAAATGCGTGACCAAGCAATACTTTCCCGTCGTCGAGGAGTATGTCTGATCATCGTCGCTTCGAAACTCCAAGTGTTTGCTATCTACCACCGACATTCTCCTTTGCGCGAGCCCCAATGTCGTGAATAACAAGCTAGTTTCCGTTCCAACCGCAGCTGAGCAGATCAAATCTCAACCCTTCACCTAAAGCTTGAACACCGCTATGTTTGTCGAAGGCAAACCATCCTTCTATCACTGTGTATCATGGCTGTCTTTGACTGTGCCCATAGGTCCGCCCTTTGGATCTGTGTTTTGGGGGATGGCGTGCCAGAAAAGTATTTTTTCATCGTAAATGCTCTCTATCCGCAGATTTTTCTCAGGGTAAGGGTTTATCGACAACTATTTCAGTACTCTGTTGTCTCAAACAAGGAAAACTTCTTTTTCCATTCTTCGTCAATTTCTTTGTGGACGATCTGCTCTGAGGAACCTTTGATGGTATTCCAAAAGTTGGGGTGGAACTTCTACCGGACACCACAGTTGTTGATTCAGATTATGCTGACGAAGTTACAGTGTCGGAAGACAACACCAAAGGTACCTTAAACCAATTGGTCTCCGAAGTCGCTGAGTTTGGCATACGTTGTTTCAACCATGGTAAAATGATTATTAAAGAAAGGCAAGGAGATCTTCCTACATTCGATATCTGTGGAGAGTGTTTGAAAACTGTCATAGCTTTGGGTACAGTGGAACTTGTATTTCTACCGGTGAAGTATCGGAAACGAAGTCCTGCTACTGCATCTTTAGGGCTTGTTTGGCTTTTACCAATTTAAAGCGCCCGTGGCATCGCTACGGTATCAGGCCTTCTCTGAGAGATGGTCTCCCAGGCCACAGTTTTCTCGGTGCTCCTTCAGGGCTGCAAAACTTGGCTAGTTCATGAGTATCTGCGCCGGCTGACCGTGTTCGACCACAAGTGTTTACGATCAATGGGACGAGTGTAGTGCCAGTCTCGTGTCAGCAATTGCGAAGTGCTGAGACGAGTATTTTGAGTGAATGTTGAGCCACTTAGAAGAACTGTTTCCCCTTTTCATCAAAAACGGCTAGACTAAGTCTTGCACATATCCACACAATGTTTAAAACATCCTACCCACCCTATTCGCCCTCCATGGAAATGACTGGAAGCGGTGGCATGGCAGACAAGATAACACCTAGAGAAGGAGTTTAAGCAAATAGATTTCCAGCTTAGCCAAAGTGGAGCACTTTCGTTTACCAGGTTGAAGCAAGAGTGACATTGGATGGAATTTGTTTGTGACGCTTATGATGATGATCGAAATCCTGAGCCAGTGGTCCCAACACCGGTTAGGATACTATCCTGATTACTCATCCTTCCAATTCCATGCATAAAAACAACAAAAAATACAAAAGTAAACCAAAGTATTTCATCTGATAAGACGTACGTACAACGAACAAAATATTTGCAAATATTCTATTCTTCATGTATTCGCAAATTGTTTCCCTACTAAACTATAATCTCGTTGACACGTTATATCTACGGAATTTATATATATATATATATATATATATATATATATATATATATATATATATATATATAGTGAGTTATGTCTACTGGACTATCAAAATGAAATACCTAGTTGATATTCTTCAAGTGCATCGGTTCATCGATCAAAGAATTGGGATAAAAATGGCACTTTCAAATTCACCAGCCAGCCCCATCAGAGATATCTTTCTTGCACGTTTAGCTGGAAGAAATATATAAAGGCACCACCTAAAGGGCTTGATTTTCTGATCGAGTTCGTTAGTTAGATCTCAAGACGTAAGCTATCCTCAGTTCATCAAGACTGTTGTTTGTTATCGCAAATAAGGCACACAGGGAAAATAAACTAACCAGTCCCTTTGGAAAAGTTAACAAGTTGGGGGCCCCGTGATCACTGTAGTAAATAAACACGTTGTCCTCCGGTCCACTGGAAAGGATTTTGAAATGGAGATTACTCGTAAAGCGATGGATCAAACAAGAATGAATATGTACAGAGAGTTCAAGATGTGATTTTCTGATTTCGAGATATTCTCCAGTGAGTTAAATTTATGCTGCAGAAACAATTACCAATATAATTTTCAGAAAACTTGCCGTAATGATGTTAGCAAACCAATTTTAAACAAAACTGCAAGTTCTGGATTTGCAAGTGGACTTTTGCATATATATCTTACAAATTTCTTCTATTTCAGTGTTATAGCCAGAAGTTGATGCCCATTTTGCTCATGAAAGAACTAAGTTTCATCTGTCATTCCGTGAATGGTGTTACCAGAAGACAAATCAATATTGGTCTAATGGTTATATGTTTTAATTGTCCGAATAGTCCCACAGGGCACATGGTGAACAAGCTCGTTTTCAGTGATTCGTAATCATGCCATTACATCACATTTTATATAAACAGTGTTAGGTGAACAAAAAGGAAGTCAAGATAAGGCGATGAGTTGTAGGTGAACATATGATCTCGGCGATTTCATTCTCAAGCCATTACAATCACATTTATATGAAAACGAGTTATTAAGAAGAGGTGGAAAAAGTCCCACTAAGTCAGTGCGGAGAATTATGGGTGAGGAAGGATGGAAACCCGTGTGAGTGACCAGATTATGTAACCGGTGCTAATTAGCTTACGTCACCGCTAAGCCCGGCTTTGTAACACAGTTGAGTGTTGGCCATGGGAGTTGTAGTGCTCGGACTAATTTTCGTTGCGCTCAAAGCTCAGGCTTCAAGAGGCGAATGATAATTGCCTCGGCAGTTACTAGTATCCGGAGCCTAATTGCTCTTGACACGTGTTGTGGGACCCGGTAGACGACTTTGAAGGCGGACTGGATGTCGATTGAATACCCAGTTTCTAACAAGTGCGAGACGATTGAACTTGATACTACTTCATTGCCTTCGTGTCTAAGCCATCGTGGGTGATGCTCCTTGATGCGTTTTGATAGCTGTCTTGCCGTTCGACCTATGTGAGTAGCACCACAGGTGCACCTGAATTGATAAATGATCATGGATGAGGTCAACAAAGGCAGCTTATCTTTATTTTCACATCGGATTATTGGTGACGTGAAAAACACGCATCTGATCTTGGCAGCGTTGAAGGTGGACTTAACCGTGGCACTCAAAATTTTACAGACTCTATCGGCTGCGACATCTCCCTTGAAGAGGAGTCGGATGAATAATACTTTCTTTTCTGCTTGTGTGATTCTCACTGGTTTTATCCGTTCGGTCCAGTTTCTTTGGATAAATTTCTCAGTATAACCGTTGCTAAGTAGCGTCTTCCTTATGTTTGACAGCTCGGCCTCCAGAGTATCTGCGGTGCAGATATGTTTTGCCCTGTGTATCAGATTACGTATCAGATTACGTTTGTAACCGAGTGGTACAAAACTGTGAAAGTTTGTGTACTGGCCATTCCAGGTGGCTTTCCGATACACTTTCCTCTGGATCGAGCCATCAGATCGTCTGATTAGGTGTATATCAAGAAACGGCAGGCAATTTTCTTCTTCCATCTCGGCGGTGAACCTGATTGCGGAGTGCGTAGTGTTAAATTCGCGTGATATATCATCTAAGTTGGTTTGCGCATCAGCTATGCAAAATATATCATCAACATATCGGTAGCAGTGGTCCAATCGACTTACTGTTCTGCGTAATGTTTGAGTTTCCAGTTTTGGCATGAAAATGTCAGCAAGAAGTGGTCCTAGAGGTGACCCCATAGCAACCCCATCCTTCTGGCGATAATAAATGATTGTAATGGCTTAAGAATGAAATCACCGAAAACATATGTTCGTCTAAAACTCGTGTTCTGAGTACTATGATGGGCTTATTCTGCAGTATAGGGCGATGAGTCAAAATTTGAGTGGGGGAGAGAGGATCAAATATCACATGCGTGGCCTCGATCCGTCTCTGGATCGTGATTGGGTGTCGGCGGTGTCATTAGTCGGATCAACGGATCTGCGGTTTGTTTGTGGGTAGGGCTGAGTCAAGGAAGCCTTAGCGGTTGCACGAACTGTTTTGGGCGCACAACGGGGGTTTGTAGGGACGAATGCATACCGCTTCTGCAGTGGCTAGAACACGGCACTTCATCAGTCTTGATTGCCCACTTCGGACTTTGTAGATTTGCCGGAATGCTTTGGTCACATTCACTGAATGGTTAAACTTAACAAGGTGTGAATACACAGCGCTCGTAGTTACATTGATCGCTCCAGTGTTCAACCAAGCTGAGTGGTGTTCACGGACGCGTTCGGATAAGTGTCTGGTCGTACGGCCAATGTACGTTGTCCCACAGGAACAAGTAAAGGAGTACACACAGAATGAGGCCATAGAATCTGACACCTTATCCTTTAATCGTAACTACACACACGGCTTTGATGTGAATACAATATGGAGCTTTGCCGTATAAAATGTTCTGTCGACGGCTTCTGATAATCTACGATGTATAATATCCCCTGGGATATCACCTTTGAAGGGCAGGCGAATGTATACTGACTTTTTTGGGACAACTGTGGCCTTCGCTCTTTCTTCCACTTGTCGCATTGTCTTATCAATGAAACGATCCAGATATCCGTTTTTCAGGAACACATTGCGCAGAGAACGAAGTTCGTTGTCCATTGTGTCCTCAGTACAAATTTTGAGTGCTGTATTAATCAGGCAACGGATTAAGTTGCGCTTAAGTTGGAGTGGGACGAAACTTTCGAAGTGAATGTAACGCCCATTCCACGTTGCTTTCCTGTGCACTGATCGTTGAGCTGAGCTATCCACTCGCCGGCTTAGGCACACATCTAGAAAGGCTATTTCATTGTATGCCTCTTTTTCCATCGTAAACTGCATATTAGGATGGGCTGTGCTGAATGTGTTTAACATAAAGTTTATGTCCATGGTGTCTTCCGCCACACACATTTTATCATCCACATAGCGTTTATAAAGCACACATTGCCTGATGGTGGACTGCAGTTGATTATTCCCAATTTTCGCCATGGAAACATCGGCGAATAGTGGTTCCATTGATACTCCCTCTTTTTGACGATAGATTTCGTCAATGAATTTAAATTGCACTTTAAACGTGCAAACAAAGAGGAGTTGTTTCATTTTGTCCACCGGAAGGCCCAAGTTCATGTTGTTTTCTTGAAAATAGTCGCACAGATCCGTTGATCCGACTAATGACACCGCAGTCACTCATTCATGGTCCAGAGACGGATCGAGGCCACGCATGTGACATTTGATTGCCTCTCCCCCACTTAAGTTTTGACTCATCGCCTTATCTGTTCATATAACATATGATGTAATGGCATAATATGTTACACTTGGAACTATAAATCAGGAATCAGTGTGAAATTGAACAAGTTTAAGAACAATTTATCGTGTTATTTTCTGTTGCAGTTCAATTTGCACCATTGGGTATTCTCTTCAAGCAATAGTTTTGTGTGTACATTATTGATACAGAAATGGAATCGTTCCCTTTTTCTCTAATAAGTTGCACCCTTCAGAATAACATATTTGAATCGGAAAAACATCATGTAGATCGTCATGTTGCTCGTTAAGATGTTCGTATTATCGAGTATTGTCAATATTTCTTACGATTCAAGTACTTTGAGTCCAGATTCTTTCAATTTCCGATCGCCTTCTAACACACGAAGGAACATGTCTGCTGTAACATTCTGTGAATTGAAAATAAGGACAAAGTTATCGCAAAGCAGATCCAAACATTTGTAGATATATGCAGACTCGAGTAAATAAATGAATAACTGACTAAATGAATAAGGTTTATCATAGTGTAAAGTGGTTTTGAGGTGACAGCTGAGATGCATATTATCCACCAATAAAACAATTTGAATGTATGTAAGCACTAAACTCAAATGGTGTGTAATTTTCACTACTTGAGTGGAAACGAGTAGAGAGAAGGCGTCCACAAAAATCGTTGTCGAACGAGTGATAAGGCTCCTCTCATCATTATAAATCATGCGAGTGCTATACACTTGTGTTGTCCTCATTATGATTACTCCCCATTGGTTCCGTAGTTTCAACTGGGAAGTTTAGCATTGTTACTACTTGACGAATGTTTTCATAATTTAGGGAAGCCCTTTTTCACTTACATTAAATTGGTTTTGATTTGTACGTTGTAGAAATCAGCAGAACAGTGTCATATAGACTGTACCTGTGTATCTTGATGGAAATATCGGTAGCTTTACACAGCCGGTAAGTGTAGCATTTTTCACTTCTTTATTCATAATCATAATCACAATCAAAAACAGTTCCTTACCAATCATTCATTTAATATTGAATTTTAAAATATCTGTTCACAACAGGATGATCTTGCAGTCTACTCGTCTCAATCACTGGTGTACAAACACCGTTCGCCGACTAATTTACTCAGATTCTTTTACTCAATATATATCGAGCAGAGATATCGATATCACGTTAAATCGAAAACGAGCACTTACTTCTCCCCGATAATTAATTTTCACTCCTGCGTAAACATCCTTGTGTTGATAATCGTTGAACAGTTTACCCGGGAACGGGTTGCTTTTAAACGAGATGAGTAGAAACAAGAGGAATTCAAACACTGTTCTAACTTATGATTAATTTAAACGCTCCTTCATTGCGTTTATCAGATCTACTTAGTTTGAATTCGGTCAAGACACAACCTGCACTCTAGTGTACACGAACGACAATATTTTGAATTTTGCTTGGTGTAATGGTACTGCCAGACAGGCCATGAATAAACGGTCTGGTTCAGTCAGCAGATAGCATACTATCGGCCGTCCAGGATCAGAGGCAAGTTCGAAGTCAGCTACGTAGAGAATACGATCGGCTGCCTAGAATCACAAGAAAGAATGGAGGCAGCCAACCGGATCAATGATCCAATCAGCTGCCAGCACTTTTCTGAACCGACCGGAGACGGATCAATCAATCAGGGTGAAACCAAACACATCAGCCTAAAGGACGGCATAAAAATATCAGTGGGTCAATAAGTTCTGATGCAAAGATTTGGTTATGATCATCCCACATATGTATTCTTTATCAATAAATTGATATGGTGCAAAGTCAGAAAATTCTCTCCACTGTAGTTAGTGATTGACTATGGAGCTCCTGGTGTATCGTGTGGAAAGGAAAATTTCTTCACTGGTGAATAACAATGATTTCCATGTAATTTATTAGAACGAAATGTGAAACACATGTAATACAGAGAATCCCGTGATTATCATCCAACTGGTTCTTGTGGAGAAGACAGAAATGAGCGCAGTCTAAATATCAGTGGAAATTCAGTCCATCAGAGTACAGTAATGCAACACTGAATGCAAAATTGTTTATTTCTGAAGAAACTTACTTAGTGTTGTTGGCAATGTCATCGTAAATCATGGTGATGATGTTCTCGGGTGGAATTCCATTTTTCCTCAAAACATGATAAGCGTGACATACATCAGCCTGAAAATGAGAAATATGCATAGGTCCTTCTTCATCAGATTTTCTCAGATTACCTTGCCCACTGGTTGCTGAATTGCTTGTACAGGATTGAAATGCTCCGGTAGGAGTAGCTGTGATCTATTCATAATCGAATCAAAAATTACTACATTACTCCAACCAAACGCGTTTCTATAAGGGGATTTAACATAAATGTTTACTCTCACAGAGAGTAACTTTAACAACTTCTGACAAACGTTAGTACAGCTGGATTCGTTTATTTTCATTGTTTATTTCTTGCCCATGCAATATCGCATATTACCCATCCACCGCTGGATATGAGATTTAGAAAGTGTCAATAACGGGAGTATGCCTCCACGACACAGCTCTATATTTGGGATACATATGGGGAACATACATTTTTGCAGGTCACCAATGATTTCAGTCTGAAGTCAAATCAGGTGTTTGCTTTTTACATATCCGTGGGAAGATATTTGACAGTGAACGGCTATATTCCCAACAATTACACGAAAACCAAACACACCATTACCAAAAATAAAGAATACAAAGAGAAGGGGTGACTTGTGAACTAAGAAATTGGGATGGGATAGCCCAACCTCAGCATCCTTTGCATACGTTTTAACGAAGTAACAGTCACTGACAGGCATGAAGGACGTGTAGGTTGAGAATGGAAACAAGGATAGGATTGCGCCTTATAGGATATCTTGGATGGAAACGGCGATGGAAGAGGTTCTGCCTCCGTATCGTGCAAAATGTTGTCGATGAAAAGAGCAATCAGATAATAGTCCAATAAGTGAGGGTTATATTCCGTTATGCGAGATGACGTTGAGAATTACTTATTTATCATCTCTTTTAAGGGCGCCCTTATAATTTGGGAAGCAGGTTCATACAGAATGTTATTTTTTGTCCAGTGAAGACAGTATATTATGAGTCAGTGAAGCAATGACATCCAGGGTACAACAGGATAGACGGTATGCGAGCTGGTTTATATTTCGTATTGTACAATAATTGGTCAGTCCTTGGAGTAACAACTTCTCAGACACCTTTGATGTAATGGAGATACATCCAGTTGGAAGGAATTTGGTCGTTCCTTTCTTGGGCATTGTTTTGATGTAAGCTGATCCCCAACAGTCAGGAATCTTTCACAATCCAGGCGCCGACTAAGTAATTGTGTTGTTACTGGTGTAAGTATTTGCGCACATCGCCTATGTACATATGAGTGGAGATTATCTGATCCGTGGGATTTGTTTCATTTGTGATTTGACAGTTCTTCGTAAACAGCTTGTTGGAGATGGAGCCGGTAAATGTGGGATAAGATAGTGCATTGAGACAGGTGAACCACGAAGAACGGGACTACGTGTTGAAGTCGCGGTTTAGATGTTCGAAATTTACGTTCGTGGATAAGTATCTCGTGGAGCTACCACTCAAATATTTAATGGATATCCAAAGTTCTTGGTAAATACTGTTGGCTAAGAGCACACGACTGTAAATACCATTTGGTCTGAGGATTTTTGATTTAAATGACAAAGAAAGGATTGCCACTGTTCGGTGTTTCTCACTATTTGAAACACTTTCCTACCTACGGCGTAATATTTGAGGGACGGAGAGGGGAATCGGTCAAAACGGAAGTATATGGTTTCCAATTAGCAACACATAGCGCATCATAAGTTCAAGTAACTAGTGAGATGCTCGCAAAACACAGTAGGGTCCTGATGGTTGATGTCGAAGTTAGTCTGCTTGATTATACCTCGAAATCTTTGTAGGATCTGTGGATCAAATTGACTAATTTCGCGCTACAGTTCACGACAGTGGGTTAGAACATTATGTTTACCTGATCTACACATCACTGATGTGAGCAGTTTTGTGACGTCATTTGACGTCCTCAAAGGGGACCTGCGTGCGGTTCGAACTAGATCGGGGTTGTTTGTGGAACAGTGATCAAGGTAGTCGTCAGTCCTAGTTACACAGTTCACAACGATTTTCGGAGCAAGTATTTTTAACAGTTCTATCCAAGAATAGGTGGAATCATCACAAGCAAAGGTCGGCGAAGAAACAATGTAGCTTAAAAGTCTTGAAGAGAAAATTTTCGAGGAGTCCTTCAAAATAATAATAGAGCAAGTGTGAGTAATATGAATGTTTGTAATAAATTAGGAGCAGTATATAATCATACCTCTGGGTTTTGATAACATCATAAAAGCACTGATGTAAGAACTTGAGTGCATGAATATCACCTGGACAGAACTACTGCAACTGCTTTTAAGGTACGTAATAAACCCGTCCACGTTCTGACGAGGTGAGAATCGGTCAGCGCGGCAGCGGACTTAGCCATTGAGATGGATAATTTTTCGTCAAATTAACCATCGAGCCATGCTTCTTGTAGCAGTGTGTTTCTATGTTTTCCATATTATTGACGAAGAACTGAAGTTTCTAATGTGTGAGTGCACATTTGAACTGAGAATAATTGACATGCATATGAGTGATATTTTCGCTGCCGAAAAGCCACCTTCAATGGAACAAGGTGTTTCTTCGAAAGCGTGTATGCTGTATTCTGTTTCTAACTGATTTCTCAATACATTTTTTGATGAAATTGAAGACTTGATGAGTTCCACAAATTCGCCAGAGTACTTTGACATCTCTCAACGGGACAATGGTCGTAATGGCAACATGGTTTGAAAAATGAAAACCGGTACTGTTTTGGTACAACCTATGTGTTAATAATCCCTTGAAACGCCTCACTGCTGACAGTATTTGGTGAGACAATTTGAATAACCCCTATCGAAACAATCAGACCACTAGTGTGATAGTCCATTGATTCACTTAAGGACACAGAACGAATAACGAATATTTAGTCGTGTATTCACTATCAGCATAAGCAATAAACGATGAAACCTAATGAGACAAAGAGAACATTTAATAATTTTGGCTTACCTGATGACGATAGTTTGACCAACCATTAGAACCGGCCACAAGCACAGCCCAGTGTGTTCTCCCATTGTCCTCCAAACCGAGAGTAAAGCTAATCAGCAAGCTGAGTATTAGCAAAATGAACTGCATAGTTTAGCGGTCTTACGCTACTCCAAATGCCCGAAGTTGGGTGCTAACTTATATACAGTCTTTATTAAACCACTGCGCCCATCGGTCATATTCTATTCTGGAAAGCTAGGACTGAGGACTGAAAAGTCACTTCGCCATCTGTGATTTTTTAAAATGACCTTTGATTAGTGTTTTTAGTGAGAGGGCACTTCATTTGAATAGTCGAATTTCCGACTTGAAACACCATCGAGTATTTTTCTCATTGATATATTACGATGGATGTCTCAGAGATAAACTATGCTTAAGTTGGCATCCAAAGGAGTCTGTTTTTATTCATCACATATGAATGCGGCTTTTTTGATATTTCGATGGCAGACGTTCCTTTATTAATTTGTTGTGAAGACTTTGTACTATGATTTAGACCTGATCTGTTTCTGAAATTTATATCCAATTTTTGAAACAAATTTTGCACTTCGATGTAAGAATAGAACATCTAGCAATCACTGGAGCAAGTAAGTCACTAACCAGTGCGGCATTTTCACACAGCTCAGTCTCATCACAGACTAAGCGTGTTCTAGGCTTTCGGTGATCGGTAAAACTACGGAGATGACAATCAAGACCAGCTAAATGAAGCTGTTAGCATCTGCTTCCAGTGTATACGTAAGTCTGTGTAGTGAAAAGCGAGTTATGTGTTCGTAGGCTTCCCCGGGAACATGTTCAATATATTTGGATGTTATCGCGTAAGTGCGAATTGCTGAAAAAAAATTGTTCTCCAAACGGTACTTAACATAAAACACAAATATGACCGAAATGACAAGACGAAAATTCTTCCCACGACCCGAGGTTGCTCTGTCCAAACCGCTCCGCAAACGTAGAATCTTATTCCGTGAAAACCTTTGTAACCCGCATATTGTCAGTGTAGAGATTACTCAATAAATTAATGCCACAGTAGACAGCCCTTACTTGGAAAACCACTGTATAGCACCTTCGTAAATTGTTGTTAGGAACCAGCTCTTTCCACAGTTTGTTCTACAATGGGTAACAAATCTAAAGAATTCAAATCATTCGCAACCAGTGTCGAAAATAATTTAGATTGTACATAGCAACTTGTTACTGATAATGTTGTAGTATGCAAAGATCAGTGTCTTCCAACGGAGTTGCTCGTAATCGATCTGAAAAATAATAAAACAGAGAATTCCATGAGCACAAAGGCTCAGTAAATGCATCAACAAGATCCTACACTTACACTAATCGAACACCAGTATGGCTGCTAACAGCCTGCTCACTACAATGTATATGATGTGTTAGAAAAGTTGCTCAAGTGATTCACGATGTGGCATAACAGTATGCTAGCAGCGTTCTGAGAACTCAGCGTCTCAGAGACTGGATTAGGTAATCTAGAGAAAAAATCAAACTGACGGATTGTTTACTGGGAGAAAAGTGATCAGTTGCGCTCACATTTGTGAGTCAGTGCCATCTACACGATATCGAGTTTTAACATTTTTTGAGTTCTTCTACATCGATACGCAAGAAAACCCGGAATACCTTCCTCATTGGAAAGGTCACGAAGTGAAATAATCAAAGACATTCCTAGGACCTTTCAGTAATTCTCCGGCGCACATACCCACCTTACTCGCCATCCTGTGATACTGCCTATTGGTTGATTTTCAAGAAACTCCTTCGATATATTGAGTGCTTTCTCGGAAATCGGGGAATATCAGCAAATGTTTCACGGGCATCGCCTTAGGAAAATTCTTATGCAATTGACCTATAACTTTCGACGTACATACCGCCACATGTTTTCTAAATTCAAAATGAACTTACAAACTAGTGTTAAATAAAACCAGTTTCCTTTTCTGAATTCATTTGTAATTCGAGGTTGGTGTTTCTTAACTAAGCTAAAGGGGTCAACTACGCAATAAGTTTGTTATGAAGTTGTCAACTAAAAAGGAGCTTAGTTCTGAGCCCATAGTCACGCTATCAAGCGGTTAACTAAATCCAACCTAATTCACTTCTGGCGATTTGGATATCTGTATGCACTACAGAAAACGATGGGAGTAGTTAGATTTTGAAATCCGGTGAAAAAATGCTTTAGGTTGTCTACGTGAGAAGGCGCCAAATGATGACGTTATTTGCTAAGTAAAGAGTCGAAAATACTTCACTTTACGGCGATGCGATCTCACACAGCTATCCGCATATCCCTGGGACATTGTTATAGGTATGACAACCAATGTGAACATATCTATGTTGAATAAACTGTTCATGCTGATCACGTTTGCCCGACCTTCAATAGAAAATCCAAGTCAAATCTTGTTTGGTTGTATTTCATCCATTAGCATTGTATCTGTAGTTAACGTGTTTACAGATCAGTTATATATAACTGCTTCAGTCTTCTGACTTTTAATGATTGCAATGAATGTTTACCTACCGGAAAGAAACATAATATAATGCAGGTCATTTTTTCACTTAGATACTCCCAATGAATCTGCTGAAGGTATATGGTGATGGACTATGGACAACACGTTGCCGGTAGCACTGATTCGACTGAAAAAAACAATTTATTATGAAATTTCTATTTGTAGATATCGTTACCAGTCTGTCTAAAACCGGTAGCTCAAATTGAGATTTAAATATCAAACTACTTGCGAGAAGAGAACATTCGCGTTGATTCACATATGTTATCAAATATTTCTAAAACAACTTAACATCGATACGCCCAGTGGTCCAAACTATAACCATTCGGGGTAGAATATCAAATTGTCAATTTTGATAGGAGGGATTGGAAATAATTCCACACACTCATGATTGCATTCGCACATAGACGATCGAAGAAGCATATGATGCATACTGATGGTTCATTTCTCGTCCTCGTTTGAAATCAGTAGCATCAGCAGTGGCTGTGTACATATGTCAGGTCACTCGTGAATCTTGCACAACGTAGCCAATAACAAGTGTTAATATATTTTTCGCCGGCAAACTGCATGATCCATTCAAAGCTCTTAGATATGATCTCGTTGATTGAAGATAGACCATAGGAGCTCAGAATTTGGTTCAGTTAAAAAGTTATGTTTAAAGAACTTCCCTTAATACATTTACCCAGTATATAACCAAAGGTTGCCCCTAATTCTGTATATACGAATTCGGTAAAGCGATGATTTCTCCAGTCGTTTTCAGATACTCATTCACATTCGGGACCACCAGCGGACGGTTTATTCAAGCAAACAACAAAACGAGACGTTTTGCTATTAAGGTAGTCACAGTCCTCAAATATGAACAAGCGGTCCAACTGTGATTCGAAGCTGGTTGATAATACGAATGATGGATTAGGTGTGAGCAACCAGACTGTAGAAAACTTGGACATCCAAGACGGATGCGTGCACTCCAGCGACAGAGGTAGGAGAGGCGCTTTAATTGCTTTCCTTTAGAGACGGGTGGAATTTCACTAAAATTTGGGAGTAGAGTGTAGATTCAGTTCCATACTGCTAGTTATCGACAAACCTAAAGAACCCAAGTTATCAGGCAACTGAACAGGGTGCAAACAGATAGACTCCATGCGGATACTGCTCAACCACTATCGCTCGTCTTCCCAGTTCAGTCTGAAGAAATGTATAGTGCGTCCATAAGACATGAAAATGGTGCAAATGATTGATGTAGGATCATGACAATAGTAATGTACAAGACCAAGTCTAATATAAGGCATTCAGACTAACAACAGCGTTGAAACCACTTCGAACTTGTAATCAGGGGGGAAATTTGCATACATGGGTTTGTGAAACAAATCGCCTTTGGCAAGTCTACGAATGATTTTGTACAAGATCACTCAACGCTAGAATGACTTGAGAGCGGCAGTGGGCCGTTGTTGAAATTTCAACAAGGATTTGTTTTGTGTTTTGTTCATTTTTTCCGCGGATTTCCGGGAGCAAGCTAATGATGTTATTATCAACTTAACAAAGTCGTCATCTCAATTATCAGTTAAAAGTTGGGATCTAAGCGCCAAGCTGAGTGGTCAAGTACCCGCACAAGTTAATAACCTATTTTTTTGTGCTACATATTTTAGGTAAACCGATCATGCTTACACTTGCTATTTACTTATCCACTTCGAATGTTGTACCTGTTAGATTACAAGATGAAGGACGAATGATATTTCAGTGTTCTCAGAAATAAGCTCATAAACGGTAATTTCAATTTGTGAGTTTCCCCTACGTGGGAAACAAAACCGTTTTCCTCAATTATTCCTACCCTCTATGGTATTAAGTGTTTCATCCATATAAATGTCCTTTGTCTACAAGCTTCAATATTGTGACAACAATACCGTATGAATGAAAAATGACCGCATTTCTGACATGATCAAGTACAGATATTAAGTTGAGTGAAGAAATTTCCGTGTATTATTCTTCCAAAACACACCGACCAGGTGAAACGCTTCCTTGTCAAATGACAGGTCGATGTCGCCGTTGTATCTCATATTGATATTAGATTGAGGTTTACACCGCATACTCCTTGTCGCCTCATCGGTAGATTGGGTGTTTTTCACTCAATCAGTCAATGCTACAATGACATAGAGAAGAATATTATGACCCACCAGCCCGTCCCTTACCGAGTAATCGAAGTTACCCATGATGCTTTCTAAACATTCAAAAGTCCTCATGACTGCGAGCTTCTTTGAAAGCAATTCACGTGCACGTTTTAATTCAACTTTCCCATATTTTCAGTCATCTACGAATTTCGGATGGGGTTTTGCCAGTTCATCTTAGAGCAACTCAGCAACAGGCCACGTATCGCAAAGAAAGAAACATTCTTGTGAAATCATTCATTAGTCAGTTCAAATGCTACTTATCGATTCCAAATCTTAAGGTGTACTGAGTATCCGTTGCGTCCTTCTTGGAAATCCAAAAATGAGTTGCATATCCGTATAATCAAAAAGAGAACGGAGATTTGTGAATCATATTCATCGACAATAGCAATCATTCAGCCGTGACTTTGAAGTCATAATCTACAAAAACTGAACTTCTCGGATCATTGTTGTTCGCCTTTGTGCTACGAAAATCCGCCTCATACTTCGTATTATTTCAGGACAGAAGTTCAATCGTGTTATACATCCTATACGGAAAAGGAAGGTGTTGAGAAACATACCAGTTAGCATTACAACGGATTCATAACAACATGTAAACTGGAAATTGAACATATGCGTCAGTTGAATAAGCAGATGATGTTAAACTGATTATATGAATTGCGGTAAGCTGCCCGAGAATTTATTCAGACCTTTGTTTAATTAGTGATCGCCCATATTCAAACGTCTGCTTGTTGCACCAAATCCCTAAACAAGATGCTAGCAACGATCAATTGATGAGATTTCTGAATTCATCCCTAGTGACGATTCGTTTGGAACAATGTGGCCACAGTGCCTCAATAGCACAATTTTACAACTTAGAAGAATGATTACAAAACGGAGAAAAGTGTCATATGAAGCGACCTCAGACAGCATTCACAAAACTATCTAAACTGCATACATTTGGTGTCTGATGGTAGAGAACTTTGATCCCCAATTGAGTTTTGTACGCGACTACATACCTAGTGATATCTACGATACAGCTTCCTCACAGTCGAAACGCCTCTTGATCAATGGAGACTGCGAATACCATACACATGCAGTTGAGTTCATCAAACGAATAACTACGGCCCATTGCGATCAAGTTCTCGGTTGATGTACTTTGTTCGATCCAACCGTTGAGTTTATCATTCTTGATATACGACTTTGTGGACAAAGCAATCCCTCCCCACAATCCTCCATCCTTGTGCTCAAAAATAATGCGGGCGTGCGTCTCAGTCCCACTGGCTAACACTCCACAATACAACAGACCAAGAACCAGACGAAAACTGGCGTGACACGTGTTAAACAATCCACATCCGGTCTAGATTTAGGTTACGTTCTCCTATTTGTCTATTTGGTTCAATCCCTTTAATCGTTTCCATAGATTATCATGTAATTAAATAATACTGAATCACTGAAAACGAGCTCGTGCGCATATCCATGTTTTATAAATAAATATATACGTGTACAATTAGTCGATAATCGGTATGCTTTCAATCGGCGTGGCGAACAAACTGGTCTCCAATAATTTGTGCTCACACCAACACATATCAGTAGATATGATTCAAAAACAAGGAAGGGTACTGATTATCCATATCTGTCGTTCTATGTGCATGTGTGCGTATGCGTGTGCGTGTGCGTGTGAAACTGATCACAGTGCAGCATGTTGTATTGGTTGCACACGTGTTCGGAAACATGAGGTGGTCCAAGGGAGCTTGGGTGCTCGCACACATTGTTTCGCAACACAAAGGGGATATCGTTGAGACAAATACTCACGGGCTCGAATGTGGTCAAGATACAACACTTGAAAGTATTGATTCCTTGCATTGAACTTTGAAAATCGTTTGTAAGGCGCATATCACATCGATGTACTAGTCTTGAAAATAAGACTTATCATCTTCTATGTACTGAAACTGAAGTGGCATGTGTCACACTTTATTCAACCAGATATATTATGCTTCGATTTGTCTCATATAATTTGCCACGTGCTTCTGTTATTCTATTGTTTGGTTTGCTTGTTGAAGATCTCGAAAGTAATTGTTAGATTCCCCAAATATCTTTCCAGATACAGTGGAATATCTCCACGCCAACTCACTCAATTTATCGTAATTCAGCTCAATCACACTTGCGTAGCGTGTTTCTAAAATATAATTACTGCCATGAATATCTCATTTCTCCAGATCTCACTAACTACTCTGATATTTCCTGCATGTCTATATATCTGCATCATTGAGGCTTCTCGTCTAATCAATGGATGGTTACTTCAACCAACTAAGGTTCGCTGTATCCATTTTTCCCCCTACGAATGAACTTTTCCACACAAACTCGATTTTGTTCAACCATGTCATGAGGAAGTTCTAAGTGAAATAGTTTCTTCATGCGGTTCATTCGGTCAAATCAATTAACCGTTTTACGCACCTCGATTGGCGAATATTCAGCTCTCATATAACCATGTACACGCCCTCAAAAATGAAACCTACACAAAGTGAAATAAAATGGAACACGGTGTAATGAGTAGTGAGCATCTGTATTGTTCCAAATGTTGTATTTGTTCTGATATTACATAAACTGGATTGTGCAAATAGCTTGCCGGGTAGGGGATAATATAAACAGATGTATGTTCTAGTGCGTGCATAACGATGTTTGCATTGAGAACATGTGGACGAAGTGGATATACATCTCACTAGGTCTCTGTGATGTGTATGAGCATGAGACTAATCTGAAATTTGAGAGATGCCATTTTGTAGGGTGGGAAAAAAAAGAACCGCGCGCGTACTGCACACGAACTATGACATTATCCGCAAATTTGATTGGAAGAGTATTGTTCTTACAGGGATAGTAGGAAAGTAGGCAAAGAATAAAAATAGGAACGGCAGGGTTCCTCGAGGAACACCACTTTTAGTGGTTACAAGGGAGGAGATGTTGCTGCTGTAACGAGTGAATTGCTGGCGATTGTGAAGGCAATCTGTCGACAAGAAAAATGGTAATGCTGAATAACAAAGAGAGGGAGAGAGAAAAAGAGAGAGAAAGTAAAGCAGCTTGTTTCTGTTGACGCAGTGGTGGGGACACCGAGAGTGGAGCGCGACTGGAATCTTTCTTCCCGTAAGACCTTGGCTGAAAAATCAGGGAGAATAAAGCTGAAGATAACGGCACACTCCTTGAGCACCATGGGGTTGAGTTCGCCGGGTCCGAATGATTTTCCGGGGTTAGGGAGAAGCAGCCCCCTGTAGACGTTCATGGTTGGGGTGCAAAATGTAGGTCCCTGAGATCTACTTTCCTAAAGAAGTACAGGAACGAAAGGTCCTACTGCTCTGTTGAATGACTTGTTGAGCTCTTCCACGTAAATAAAAGCAGATTTGCGTGAGCATAAGTCACCAGTTAGATATTTCAGGTGCTTCCACGTATCGCGATGAATTCCGTTGTCTAGAAGGGTAGATGTGCAGATGGAACTGAGGTGTTATAACTCAGTCTTGTTGTTGATTTTGATAGAAACTTGACGGCTGGGAGACTATAATGTTTGAATTTGTGTTCCTTCTTGCTCCTTGAGGTAGAAGATGACAGATGATCAGGGCGAAAATACCAAGTTTCGACTGGGCAGCAAAGTATAGAAGCAAAAACCCAAATAGCTGATAAGATTGTTCCAGGGAACCAAAAGATCCGTAACTGAGAAGGCAGAAAATTCTGTCTGAGAAACTATTTCCCGTAGCTTTAAATGTTTCATGACAAATATGCCTCTTTCAAACGGGGCGATTACGGTCTCGCGTCAATTGTGCATGTTTAATGGGTCTGCTGATCTTGGGTGGGGTTTTGATTATTACATGGTCAGAAGAGCCTAGTGGAGAGTGACTTGAAGTGGAAAAAGACATGGGCTGTTGTCTAGTAGTAAGTCAAGAAGCGCGTCTAGTCCAGTTGAAAATGCAAAAGCTCTCGTAAAACCGAAGGGATAAACAAGGCATTTATTGTGTACCAATGTCCAAAAAAGGTCGTTCCCGATGGAGGGTTCTTCTCCTTGGTATTTTTCGGTGAACCACTGGAATATTTTACCGAGTCAAGCATCACTTTATTGGCACAACAACAGTTATATTAATCACGGTGAATAATACAGTTAACCAGATAATGCGCGTCTGGTTATGTGATACACATTCCGATCGAGATGGAACAGCTCGACCCGAATCGAAGGCCCCGCCGTGCCTGTATTTTACTTTCCTGTCTGTCAGGCTTTCATTGTAACCGCTAAATAATCACGCGTGCGTATAGGTTAATTAATTACCTTTACGAGAACTGATACATCGGGAAACTTTGACTGGTCTGGAGGGATCCGTGATCATGATATGAAGACAGTACTCACCCCTGTTCATACGTGTGTAGTTGGTGTCCAAGAATCCTGGGTGAACGTGAATACTGACAACTCCTTGGTACTCCTAGATCGATATCAGTGCTGCCATCAGGATTAGCTGTAGAGAAGGAATAAATATGGGGACCCGCTTGTAATCTACATCAACCCATCCTGGCGTGGCAAATCTACCGTTTTCCTCGTATTAGGAGTATAACTGAAACCAACATGTATATCGCTTACTGGTTTTCTGTGATACAATTGTACCATAACTACTTCCTCTGTTGGATGAGAATTTACTTTATTTCCGTAGATTTGAATCAAGCTAGAACAAATCTAAGGCGTTCTTCCGGTTCAACTGGTGTCAGAAATTTCCCACGAGAGTAAACTGTGTTTTCGTCAAAGCCATCATCAATGAACCACTGCTATTCTCCGTTAGACTTGAAGCTCCTACATCTACAAGCTACTGCAATTTGCTACCTCTGAAATAGGAATTTATTCACACACCACTCATAGTTTCTTAACAGAACTGAATTGGGTGAAATTTCACCTTCGAAACTTTTCGCCCAATAACACATCTGTTCAAAAAGTAGCAAGGAATTCGAACCTTTTCCCTTTTCCGATATAGTTAAAATTATCTTTCAGTACTTAACCGTCTTCTCATGCAATTCCCAGTGACATCTACCCTGCCTTTTTGGGCACGGAGCTACCCGTCTGGCGGGAGGTCCGACATTCTTATTAGATGGTTCCCTATACAACCGTTCAATCCTTGATGTTAAGCGACCAGTCACCGGTATCCCAATTCCCAAGGGCCCAACAAAAATGGTGCAAAAAGAGTTCTCGTCCGATTGCTCTCCCATCGACAGCACTCAAAATTGCCAAGAAGGCTACATTTGGTCGTCTTCAAACCCGCCTGAATTAATCTCCGAACTCTTATCAGTTCGCCCACAAACATAAAAGATCAACTCTCGATGCTGTTGTTGTCTTCGGCCACTTCATTGATAAATCCCTGGATAAATCCTTGTGATTTGTTTTCTGTGAGTTTCTTGATTATTTCTCACACTTTGAATTAATTCCCCGTTCTCTACTTCGTCAAAAGCTCAAAGCTTTTAGTTGTCCCACACTAGTTCCTGCCCAGATCTCAAACTATTTTCACCAATGTACGAAGAAAACAGGGCGCTGAATTTATGAGTCATAGTATAGTAATTATTAGTCCTCCTTCATCTATCGCCACTGATAATGAACTCGGTAACTAGAATTTTGAGTCTTATTTGAACTTAGCCTACGAAATACTCCAGGACCTCACTCATTCATTGCATACAGAAAAGTCGTTTTGTCACTCCAATTCGTCCACATGGCCTCCAGTCCGGCAAGAGAATAAAAGTGTACAAAACCTCTCCTGTACTCTATTTTGCTCGATATTTCATCCCAGGGAGGAGACAAACCAGAGTTACTTACAAAAACTTATAACTAACGTCATTTTTACTTACCGTCCGAAGCACACTCCGGCTATGATCTGTCTATCAATATTTACCCAGTTTGCACTTTCCACTTCTATAATCTTCCTTAATTTCTGCGTTGCACCTTTGTGTCCAATGTTTTGAATGTTGGAATTCTACTTACAAACGTCTAACGCACAAACGTGTATTAACACTAAGCTCGTGTTGGTAAATGTGAGATTTGATTTGACTACCAGATTGTTCATCCTGCCGAAAATAACAGATCAATTTACCATTGAACTCCAGGGAAGCACAGCACAGCTATTTCATTCCTGGTAGAGAAAATCAACGATGTACACGTATAGTCCGCAGGGTAGAAAATATCGGAACAGTTAGTGAGATCTGGAGAAATGAGATATTCATGGCAGGAACGTTTTTGCGTAATAACGTCACAAAAACTTGACTGAGCTGAATTATGATAAATTAGGTGAGTTGGCGTAGAGATATTCCACTGTATCTGGAAAGATATTTGGGGAATCTAACAATTACTTTCGAGATCTTCAACAAGCAAACCAAACAATAGAATAACAGAAGCACGTGGCAAATTATATGAGACAAATCGAAGCATAATATATCTGGTTGAATAAAGTGTGACACATGCCACTTCAGTTTTAGTACATAGAAGATGATAAGTCTTATTTTCAAGACTAGTACATCGATGTGATATGCGCCTTACAAACGATTTTCAAAGTTCAATGCAAGGAATCAATACTTTCAAGTGTTGTATCTTGACCACATTCGAGCCCGTGAGTATTTGTCTCAACGATATCCCCTTTGTGTTGCGAAACAATGTGTGCGAGCACCCAAGCTCCCTTGGACCACCTCATGTTTCCGAACACGTGTGCAACCAATACAACATGCTGCACTGTGATCAGTTTCACACGCACACGCACACGCATACGCACACATGCACATAGAACATAGAATGATTACAAAACGGAGAAAAGTGTCATTGGGCGAAAAGTTTCGAAGGTGAAATTTCACCCAATTCAGTTCTGTTAAGAAACTATGAGTGGTGTGTGAATAAATTCCTATTTCAGAGGTAGCAAATTGCAGTAGCTTGTAGATGTAGGAGCTTCAAGTCTAACGGAGAATAGCAGTGGTTCATTGATGATGGCTTTGACGAAAACACAGTTTACTCTCGTGGGAAATTTCTGACACCAGTTGAACCGGAAGAACGCCTTAGATTTGTTCTAGCTTGATTCAAATCTACGGAAATAAAGTAAATTCTCATCCAACAGAGGAAGTAGTTATGGTACAATTGTATCACAGAAAACCAGTAAGCGATATACATGTTGGTTTCAGTTATACTCCTAATACGAGGAAAACGGTAGATTTGCCACGCCAGGATGGGTTGATGTAGATTACAAGCGGGTCCCCATATTTATTCCTTCTCTACAGCTAATCCTGATGGCAGCACTGATATCGATCTAGGAGTACCAAGGAGTTGTCAGTATTCACGTTCACCCAGGATTCTTGGACACCAACTACACACGTATGAACAGGGGTGAGTACTGTCTTCATATCATGATCACGGATCCCTCCAGACCAGTCAAAGTTTCCCGATGTATCAGTTCTCGTAAAGGTAATTAATTAACCTATACGCACGCGTGATTATTTAGCGGTTACAATGAAAGCCTGACAGACAGGAAAGTAAAATACAGGCACGGCGGGGCCTTCGATTCGGGTCGAGCTGTTCCATCTCGATCGGAATGTGTATCACATAACCAGACGCGCATTATCTGGTTAACTGTATTATTCACCGTGATTAATATAACTGTTGTTGTGCCAATAAAGTGATGCTTGACTCGGTAAAATATTCCAGTGGTTCACCGAAAAATACCAAGGAGAAGAACCCTCCATCGGGAACGACCTTTTTTGGACATTGGTACACAATAAATGCCTTGTTTATCCCTTCGGTTTTACGAGAGCTTTTGCATTTTCAACTGGACTAGACGCGTTTCTTGACTTACTACTAGACAACAGCCCATGTCTTTTTCCACTTCAAGTCACTCTCCACTAGGCTCTTCTGACCATGCAATAATCAAAACCCCACCCAAGATCAGCAGACCCATTAAACATGCACAATTGACGCGAGACCGTAATCGCCCCGTTTGAAAGAGGCATATTTGTCATGAAACATTTAAAGCTACGGGAAATAGTTTCTCAGACAGAATTTTCTGCCTTCTCAGTTACGGATCTTTTGGTTCCCTGGAACAATCTTATCAGCTATTTGGGTTTTTGCTTCTATACTTTGCTGCCCAGTCGAAACTTGGTATTTTCGCCCTGATCATCTGTCATCTTCTACCTCAAGGAGCAAGAAGGAACACAAATTCAAACATTATAGTCTCCCAGCCGTCACGTTTCTATCAAAATCAACAACAAGACTGAGTTATAACACCTCAGTTCCATCTGCACATCTACCCTTCTAGACAACGGAATTCATCGCGATACGTGGAAGCACCTGAAATATCTAACTGGTGGCTTATGCTCACGCAAATCTGCTTTTATTTACGTGGAAGAGCTCAACAAGTCATTCAACAGAGCAGTAGGACCTTTCGTTCCTGTACTTCTTTAGGAAAGTAGATCTCAGGGACCTACATTTTGCACCCCAACCATGAACGTCTACAGGGGGCTGCTTCTCCCTAACCCCGGAAAATCATTCGGACCCGGCGAACTCAACCCCATGGTGCTCAAGGAGTGTGCCGTTATCTTCAGCTTTATTCTCCCTGATTTTTCAGCCAAGGTCTTACGGGAAGAAAGATTCCAGTCGCGCTCCACTCTCGGTGTCCCCACCACTGCGTCAACAGAAACAAGCTGCTTTACTTTCTCTCTCTTTTTCTCTCTCCCTCTCTTTGTTATTCAGCATTACCATTTTTCTTGTCGACAGATTGCCTTCACAATCGCCAGCAATTCACTCGTTACAGCAGCAACATCTCCTCCCTTGTAACCACTAAAAGTGGTGTTCCTCGAGGAACCCTGCCGTTCCTATTTTTATTCTTTGCCTACTTTCCTACTATCCCTGTAAGAACAATACTCTTCCAATCAAATTTGCGGATAATGTCATAGTTCGTGTGCAGTACGCGCGCGGTTCTTTTTTTTCCCACCCTACAAAATGGCATCTCTCAAATTTCAGATTAGTCTCATGCTCATACACATCACAGAGACCTAGTGAGATGTATATCCACTTCGTCCACATGTTCTCAATGCAAACATCGTTATGCACGCACTAGAACATACATCTGTTTATATTATCCCCTACCCGGCAAGCTATTTGCACAATCCAGTTTATGTAATATCAGAACAAATACAACATTTGGAACAATACAGATGCTCACTACTCATTACACCGTGTTCCATTTTATTTCACTTTGTGTAGGTTTCATTTTTGAGGGCGTGTACATGGTTATATGAGAGCTGAATATTCGCCAATCGAGGTGCGTAAAACGGTTAATTGATTTGACCGAATGAACCGCATGAAGAAACTATTTCACTTAGAACTTCCTCATGACATGGTTGAACAAAATCGAGTTTGTGTGGAAAAGTTCATTCGTAGGGGGAAAAATGGATACAGCGAACCTTAGTTGGTTGAAGTAACCATCCATTGATTAGACGAGAAGCCTCAATGATGCAGATATATAGACATGCAGGAAATATCAGAGTAGTTAGTGAGATCTGGAGAAATGAGATATTCATGGCAGTAATTATATTTTAGAAACACGCTACACAAGTGTGATTGAGCTGAATTACGATAAATTGAGTGAGTTGGCGTGGAGATATTCCACTGTATCTGGAAAGATATTTGGGGAATCTAACAATTACTTTCGAGATCTTCAACAAGCAAACCAAACAATAGAATAACAGAAGCACGTGGCAAATTATTTGAGACAAATCGAAGCATAATATATCTGGTTGAATAAAGTGTGACACATGCCACTTCAGTTTTAGTACATAGAAGATGATAAGTCTTATTTTCAAGACTAGTACATCGATGTGATATGCGCCTTACAAACGATTTTCAAAGTTCAATGCAAGGAATCAATACTTTCAAGTGTTGTATCTTGACCACATTCGAGCCCGTGAGTATTTGTCTCAACGATATCCCCTTTGTGTTGCGAAACAATGTGTGCGAGCACCCAAGCTCCCTTGGACCACCTCATGTTTCCGAACACGTGTGCAACCAATACAACATGCTGCACTGTGATCAGTTTCACACGCACACGCACACGCATACGCACACATGCACATAGAACGACAGATATGGATAATCAGTACCCTTCCTTGTTTTTGAATCATATCTACTGATATGTGTTGGTGTGAGCACAAATTATTGGAGACCAGTTTGTTCGCCACGCCGATTGAAAGCATACCGATTATCGACTAATTGTACACGTATATATTTATTTATAAAACATGGATATGCGCACGAGCTCGTTTTCAGTGATTCAGTATTATTTAATTACATGATAATCTATGGAAACGATTAAAGGGATTGAACCAAATAGACAAATAGGAGAACGTAACCTAAATCTAGACCGGATGTGGATTGTTTAACACGTGTCACGCCAGTTTTCGTCTGGTTCTTGGTCTGTTGTATTGTGGAGTGTTAGCCAGTGGGACTGAGACGCACGCCCGCATTATTTTTGAGCACAAGGATGGAGGATTGTGGGGAGGGATTGCTTTGTCCACAAAGTCGTATATCAAGAATGATAAACTCAACGGTTGGATCGAACAAAGTACATCAACCGAGAACTTGATCGCAATGGGCCGTAGTTATTCGTTTGATGAACTCAACTGCATGTGTATGGTATTCACAGTCTCCATTGATCAAGAGGCGTTTCGACTGTGAGGAAGCTGTATCGTAGATATCACTAGGTATGTAGTCGCGTACAAAACTCAATTGGGGATCAAAGTTCTCTACCATCAGACACCAAATGTATGCAGTTTAGATAGTTTTGTGAATGCTGTCTGAGGTCGCTTCATATGACACTTTTCTCCGTTTTGTAATCATTCTTCTAAGTTGTAAAATTGTGCTATTGAGGCACTGTGGCCACATTGTGCCAAATGAATCGTCACTAGGGATGAATTCAGAAATCTCATCAATTGATCGTTGCTAGCATCTTGTTTAGGGATTTGGTGCAACAAGCAGACGTTTGAATATGGGCGATCACTAATTAAACAAAGGTCTGAATAAATTCTCGGGCAGCTTACCGCAATTCATATAATCAGTTTAACATCATCTGCTTATTCAACTGACGCATATGTTCAATTTCCAGTTTACATGTTGTTATGAATCCGTTGTAATGCTAACTGGTATGTTTCTCAACACCTTCCTTTTCCGTATAGGATGTATAACACGATTGAACTTCTGTCCTGAAATAATACGAAGTATGAGGCGGATTTTCGTAGCACAAAGGCGAACAACAATGATCCGAGAAGTTCAGTTTTTGTAGATTATGACTTCAAAGTCACGGCTGAATGATTGCTATTGTCGATGAATATGATTCACAAATCTCCGTTCTCTTTTTGATTATACGGATATGCAACTCATTTTTGGATTTCCAAGAAGGACGCAACGGCTACTCAGTACACCTTAAGATTTGGAATCGATAAGTAGCATTTGAACTGACTAATGAATGATTTCACAAGAATGTTTCTTTCTTTGCGATACGTGGCCTGTTGCTGAGTTGCTCTAAGATGAACTGGCAAAACCCCATCCGAAATTCGTAGATGACTGAAAATATGGGAAAGTTGAATTAAAACGTGCACGTGAATTGCTTTCAAAGAAGCTCGCAGTCATGAGGACTTTTGAATGTTTAGAAAGCATCATGGGTAACTTCGATTACTCGGTAAGGGACGGGCTGGTGGGTCATAATATTCTTCTCTATGTCATTGTAGCATTGACTGATTGAGTGAAAAACACCCAATCTACCGATGAGGCGACAAGGAGTATGCGGTGTAAACCTCAATCTAATATCAATATGAGATACAACGGCGACATCGACCTGTCATTTGACAAGGAAGCGTTTCACCTGGTCGGTGTGTTTTGGAAGAATAATACACGGAAATTTCTTCACTCAACTTAATATCTGTACTTGATCATGTCAGAAATGCGGTCATTTTTCATTCATACGGTATTGTTGTCACAATATTGAAGCTTGTAGACAAAGGACATTTATATGGATGAAACACTTAATACCATAGAGGGTAGGAATAATTGAGGAAAACGGTTTTGTTTCCCACGTAGGGGAAACTCACAAATTGAAATTACCGTTTATGAGCTTATTTCTGAGAACACTGAAATATCATTCGTCCTTCATCTTGTAATCTAACAGGTACAACATTCGAAGTGGATAAGTAAATAGCAAGTGTAAGCATGATCGGTTTACCTAAAATATGTAGCACAAAAAAATAGGTTATTAACTTGTGCGGGTACTTGACCACTCAGCTTGGCGCTTAGATCCCAACTTTTAACTGATAATTGAGATGACGACTTTGTTAAGTTGATAATAACATCATCAGCTTGCTCCCGGAAATCCGCGGAAAAAATGAACAAAACACAAAACAAATCCTTGTTGAAATTTCAACAACGGCCCACTGCCGCTCTCAAGTCATTCTAGCGTTGAGTGATCTTGTACAAAATCATTCGTAGACTTGCCAAAGGCGATTTGTTTCACAAACCCATGTATGCAAATTTCCCCCCTGATTACAAGTTCGAAGTGGTTTCAACGCTGTTGTTAGTCTGAATGCCTTATATTAGACTTGGTCTTGTACATTACTATTGTCATGATCCTACATCAATCATTTGCACCATTTTCATGTCTTATGGACGCGCCATACAGCTATGGGGACTGAACTAATAAGACTTGCGATAGCCTACACATCTTCCTTCCTTTCATATGTTGAACTCGGTCGCCATTTCTCAGTTCACCTGTCGTCTTTCAATGAATGTACTTTACGGTGGACCAATTTTCCATTGCGGTCAATCCAGGGGCCTACGATCTTCACGGTTTTTGCGTCATATGTGCCCGACCTTGTGTGTCATGTTCGCCTCCGTTTTCTGTTCGCTTTCTCACTCGCACGGCACGAGTGACTTTTGTATTTTCCTTCCATGATAGAGATCACGCCACGCCTGCGTGAGGGTCTAGGTCAAACCCGTGTTCGATTCATTTGTCCTTGACTGATCTAATTTATGGTCATATCTACCCCTCCCTCTCGTGTACGCTTCCCACTCTTTCCCTGAGTGGTCGATTGTTCTACCTATACGAGATGGATTTCACCCTATTCCAATCATTCCGTCCCGTATTGCTCGGTGTACTTTTCCCGACAGACCCTTCCAAAGATATAAAGTCTATTCCTTGACCCTTTTGATTGGATTGCCCATAAATTGAGGTCTGTTGCTTGTAACTGCAATGACTGTTCTCAGCAGTACACGTAGTTCCCCGACTCGCCTTTTTCGATTTGGATTTCGGGTTCATGTTCTATGAATCACTCTTTCACTGGACAGCGGTTCAGTTACATCTGTCTTTTGGTCTAAACTAACAAAACCAACTGAAACAGGATCCCAGTTATGGGGGATTTAATTGATCATGAAACCTTTGTATTTCTCGAGAGTCGAATCCACTCAACATTTTCATTGAACTCTCTCATCACTACCAACTCCATCACCAGCACCCGAAAGGAGCAAGCGCCAAAATTCCAGGGTATCCGCATATAATACATTTGATGATGAGATGGCTCAAGTAAGTGGTAAATAAATAGCTAGTCCAGTATTTCACAAAAATGGTTTTTATTTATGGGAAGCTTTCTGACAAACGAACGGTCAGAGAAGAAGCATTGTTCGCTTGGCTCGTCGTCCCTCGGACTCCACTTCCACACACATACCTCAGTTCATCCGATCAAACATGCATTCGAAATCACCAGACGTGAGTTTTGCCCTTGTTAGAGATCATCAGTGGTGCATATCGCCCAACGCACTCACGGTTTCAACCCTCACCTATTCACATAGCTAATATATGTATTGCCAATGCACCATTCCGCTACCGTCCGGGCTGGTCAGAATCACTGAGTAAGCTTGTTCTACGGGAAATGCGCAGCCTAAAGGACACTCAGCCTAGCAGTTCTCAGCAATCATGCTTACTACTCAGAATTAACTGAGAGACATATAAAGTAGTATTTGCCTGAGGGAAAACAAACGTGGTGAACAACAAACGGAGTAGCATTGACTATGAGGAAATAGTAGGATTATGATGCCATGGCCAAAGTTCAACCTGTCACACAGGCGAGACAAAGAGGGAGAGAGTTAAATACTTCAAGTAACTCAGGAAATCATAAAGTCATAACAGAACGGGTCGTGGATACTAGTGGGTCAGTGGGCATAGATACATAAAGGGGGAGAAAGGTAATGTAAGAGATAAAATCTGTTAGGAATCAGCATTCGGTAAGAACAGATTGAGCCAACAAGTGGACCCCAAACAGATACCGGTTAAGGTCAATCAGCACTTGTCATGGGTATAGAATTCAAAACTCGATCATATCTTGACTTCACTTGTTCGGACGGTTTTATCCTGGCAAGATAGTTCACACACATTCAGCTGGCTCAGAGTTACCTTTGATTTGGCATACACTGGAAGAACTGGGATCTTGGTACCTACTGTGTGACGATTTAATAAAGCGAACCAAGAAAGAACTAACTCGGAGGTACAATATAAGTTGCGTCCGATGGTACAACAGTCGTTATTCAAATTCATACACTCGAAATAGAGTCAACGTGTTTCATCGATTCACATACGGAGGATGAACAAAGGATTCAATGGAAAGCAGACAGTTTACCTTCCTGTAAATCGATGGAAGGACAAATCGGATTGGGAGATTTGTCCAAAATTGCCAGGGTATCGCATAACTGTGTGACACTGGACAAGTCATTTAGAGACATGTCCGGAAGACTCGTGATTATCAAGTGGAATTCAAATTGCGCGCTTCGGGTTTGAGTTCCACATGGGTCTCAGTGAATATGTGATGCAGCTGAGGGAGCACGCAATTGGTATGCCATACTTGTACACATCGCTTCCGTGGATTTTTCATGGTGAGTTCGACGTTGACATTGCTGAAAATATCCCTTCCTAAACCATCTATTCTACAGTAAGGAAAAAATTAGTACTAAGTTATTCTAATAAACTATGATGATAATAATACTTAATATGAGCCAGTTGTTCAACAGCACTCCAAAAATTGGTGAACAAAAAAAATTAAGAATCTTACTTCTCTGTGCACTGGATTATCTAAAGTTCAACAAATCCATGAAACCAATAAATACTCTGGAAAATTAATGTTGATTGTAGCTCAGGATGGTGAATTACTAAGCCTTCTCTTCGCCGAGGTTAGGATTGAGGTTGTTAAAGACTCATCACCAGTTTATATGAAACTGTCAGTGTGGAGGTGAAGACGATACACCTTCGAATAAAAGCTGAACCTACTCTGACCTTGGACATGAATTCTCCAACGACCTCGATCTTAACAGGTTAATAACACGAGGATATTGTGCTTTTGACCTATCGCCATAAGATTCTAGTCTTGTTAAACTAAGCTCCGAACCACCTAGTACCACCTTCCTCGGAAATCAAACGTCTTCCATACCTGCTCCTCTTTATATATATGCATATACATATATACATATATATATACATAAATATATATATATATATATATATGTATATATATGCAAATATATATTTACAAATGTCATCCAGGGTTTATTTTGTAGTCCGTTTTGTATATTTCCTTATTGCTGTAACCCCTCAATATCATTCCCTAAGAATCTTGTTTCAGAGTCACCAGGGAATTATTTTGGTCTAGGAGTTCACAAGAAGAACCGGATTTCACGACTTTGCGTCCCTACAAGTGATCTGCAGTTTATTCACTCTCCATTGCTTGAGTCAGTTAGCTTTCCTGCGCATTAGGAAACTGTGAATTTGGTCCACTTCAATGTGTTTTTTATGTTCGTTGGAAAAAGCAAGACCTCCGAGAACTCCCTTGCGTGTCTCGTGGTTGCTTTGTCCAGAACATGAACCTCATCCATATTGAACGCGTGCCCTACGTGATCCTCGTGAACGGGCATTAGGGAGAACTGAGTATGTCCTCTTGTAGCTAGTTCTGTTTCTCCCATTCGTGTTGCAACCTTTCTCCCAATTTGATCGACGTACCATTTGTTACGGTCCTTGTAGTCCACATTCTTTTGTTCTTTGATCTCGAATTGCCCTTTCGGTCTTGATGCTTTTTCTTCGGCATTTTTGTCAGCTTGTGTGCAAATGTGGCACTTTGCAACTAGAGGTGTCTTGCACTTGTTTTCTGATGTATGCCAATGCCACCCTTCTGTTAGATTGTGTTCCCTGGCCGGTTTCAGTTTTGGTTTCGAATGAGGTTCTCCGCTTGGATATTACTGAGTATCCGTTCCGTTGAAACAGCATGAAGATTTAGTTCTGTTCGTTCTGTTCTACTGGTTTTGTGTTGCTGCTGTGTTTTACCTCTGTTAAACAGGGTCATTATGCAAGAGCTCTTGTGGTTGATTGGATGATCACTGCACAAGCTCAATATTTGTTCCGTAGATTATTTATCGGTAAAATGTTGTCTCCAGTTAGGCATGGGTTGTTAGTTTTACCAACATATTCAGACTTATCCATTCTGTAAACCATCAACTTCGAAACAGTCTGGTTTTTGTCTAATATGATTCATCATGCAGCTTGAACGCTCAACTCACCATTGAAAACGATGGAAGCACCGCACAGCTGATTCATCCCTATTGGGAATCAGCAGCATTACACATCCACCGAGCCCCCACGGGGACTAGAACCCGGGGTGAACGATTGTCAATCGAACACCTTAACCACAAGGCTATCCGGGATGGCTCGCAATGGTTCGTTGATCATCTACATTTTATGATATCGCACCCTTCCTTCGCTGGCTTTGAACGGTAACAACCCGCTTCCCACACAGCTGCTGACTCCTATGGTGGATGACTTTTCTGCAGGGCTTAAGTACAACATTCCGTTATGAACAACCTAGTTTTTCTTGAACGCATCAATTTTGGATTATCGCATATTTTATTAGCATTGAATTGCACGTGTTGGCGCTGGAGAAGAAAAATTTAATGCGAAATATGGGATATAAATTATCTATATGCCAAGTGGATGCCATAATATGGGTTCTCAACCATCCCAGTAGCCACAGCTAAGCTGACTGAAAACCAAATATATAAGTATTCTCTTCTGATTAAGTGATACTGGGTTTACGAACTCACTAAATTTAGGGGGTTTATCTCCGGAAATCATGTTCACTCTAAATGTGTTACTATGAAGCTAAACCAACAGGCTGTCGCTTTTGATTTCTCTTTTACTCTAATAATTGCTGACTAGTTTCATGCAAGAGCAGCAGTGCACTCTGAATTCACCATGATTGATGCACGCACGATGGTCACCCATACGCCAAATTCACTTATCGGAAGTCCACAAAAACGATTGACAGAAGCCAGAACTGCCCTCAGTATTCCATGCCATTGCAAATAAAGCTATTTGTGTGGTCACGTCTATTCACATAATGTGATTCATGGCAGACTTCTAAGAGATTAATTGCTTGACCGATTATCAATTAATATTATTATCTATAGTCTGCTGTAAAACTCGTGCGTAACCGGGACAAGGACAAACAGATGACCCCAATATACCCACAATATTCAAAATACTTCAGGAAATGGTTAGAGTTTGTTAAAGAAGGATGATTTTCAAAGGACAAAATTTGAACTTGAAGACAGAAAGGTCCTAAATCTGAAAGTATACTTCACTGTGACGGTTTTAGGTATTACTAACTCTGTGGATGATCAAAGTCGAATAGTTGTCATGCGAACTCGAACTAATTACCAAGTAATGCGAAATGGATCATTGAAAAGTAAAGTGATATTGACCTCCAAATCTCGTTTTTAAAGACTAGGATAAACATAGGCGCGTTTTTATGGCCGTAATCTCATTCGAGTCATAAGGATCACGCAAGACCAAAAAGTCCTTTTTTGAAGCACATGATAGAAAATTTGTCCATGCCCATGTGTTAACTTTCAAACAGGATTGGAACCACAAACCGATTGTGGAATGATCAAGCCTAGAGATGACTGGGCAGACTATAGCCAGGTATTCGATTTGATGCTCGGCTTCAACCACGAAACCGACTTTATGCTTGCGGGGAAATCGTGTCCTGTCATCCCTTTACAAAATGAAACTACCAACAGCAGCTTTATTTTTTCTCGGAATGGCACATTGTATGGTCTAAGTACTCAGCCGCATTATCAGGAATGGTCAGTAGAGCACATCATTTCAGTTCAACCTGGTGCTTGGTCCCGAAATATATTTTCGTAGATCACACAAATAAATACTTAGACTGTCTGCGATACTTTAATTAGTGTCTATCTGCCAACAGCCTTGAATAATAATGAGACGTAACCAATGCAGTGGGCAACCCCATCGCATAACGGTATTTCACTCAATGGCTGGTCAGATAAAACGAAACCATTGCAAACAATAAACATAGAACGACCAACTGATCATTTTTATTGGATATTGTGAAATAGTCGTGAAAGGATTCGTCTTGCTTATATTTGTAATAATTTTCAACGGAAAGTGATCAGCAAAAGTTATCTTCGTCTTGTCAGTGTGCAAACCTATGGATTATCCCGGGCCAGTGATTCCTCGATCGTCCAATCCCAAAGGAAAAGTAACCACGAACAAGTGCCGAAACTGTATTCTTTGTAACTAAAAGTGAACACGGTATATAGAGTGAGACAAGGAATACGTGGACACGTATGACGTTGTTACTGATTACCCAGCTTGGGGTGCCGATGTGATTGGTTAATTTGGATCATAGTATGCAGTAAGTCTGATTGGTTGGTGGATTGTTGTGAAAGGTAGGTAGCCGTGTGATGGACTGACTGGTTCATGGACTCAGGAGTCACGACTGCACTGCTTTGTGGGATATATGGGCCTTGTCATTGGTTAGAATTTACAAGGCACCCTGTCCATGGGCTGGAAGAAGGTGGACTGCAGCCTCGCTGATAACGTGTTTCAGGGAGATTTCCGACTCCCCAACAAATATCACATCGTGCCTTGTGGGCTACGGTCATTCCGATGATACAGTTCAACTTCGGGAACAATTTTTAACGGAATTATTGTTTATATGCATCGCCAGCATTATTGTTTTCTTCATCCTGGATTAGTTCACCCAGTTATTATCAATTCAGAAAATGTGGCGCCTTATTAACTGTCTTGGTTTTCCAAGCCATCAGACTGCTAAGAATGCTACCATAAAGTTCTAAAGCATACTTCAAAAAGATCAACTCCTCTCCGGGGTCCAGTGTAATCAAGATTACCTCGGCGCGTCTGAAAAGATGGTTCCTTTAATGAATGCCAGGACAGCACCTGAAAGTGCGATTGCCAGATTCGTACACAGTAGCGGCAATCCTCAGTTGATCTATTTTTCACTGAAATATTTGATAAAAGGAAAAAAAGACAGACAACAAAGAGGAATTCCATTTGATATCTTGCTTTGGAATTCAACAGGTGTAGTATTGACTGAGTGTCAGATATAGGTTAATTTTATAACAATTGCTAAATTATTTTGACTGCGAGAATCCTGCTATTCCGATAGCATACTCAGTAGCTAAGACCTGAGTACTAGTGGTGGTATTTTAAATATACTTTGAATGGCTCAAAGATCAAGTATCTATGGAAAATTTAAGGTGGTAGCAAGGCTAGGATCACTTCTCTGACAAATTATTCGCGCTATACATTTCGAATAAGATGAATAACTCCCCTAGTTTTGAAAGATACGTCACAATACACTTGAATGCCCCAACCTGAAATATTTATCTCGTGAAAGATCAAGCCGAATGCAAAGATGAAATCACCAGTCACTAGTGCGATGGAGGACTTTGGTCCAAGTCTTATTTTTGTTTCCGTCTAACTGTAATTCTGGCGCATCCTACATTGCTCTACAAATTATCATGTATTCTAACCACTGAAATAATTGTTTTATATTCCACTTTATCCGTGCATAAGACACAATAAAATTTCTCCCCCGGATGTGGTTTGCACCAAATGGCTTTTTTCATAGGGCTGAGCGAGCTGATCCACTAAGGAACTTTCAGTTCTCGAAAAAGGTTTTTTATCACTTCTCCAACCAGCAAATCACGTGGTCACCAGATAGTTTTAAGGTAAAATCGTTTTGTGGTAGTGATTCCTTGGTAATATCCTCCTATCAGTATTTTTTTCCGAGGGAATCTCGTTGTTCACCGTTATTTCCAGCGTATGCACGACGGCTGGAGATAAGTTGTCAAAATGTCCTATGGTAATTTAGATGCTATTCACGTTGATGATATCGATTTATCTGGAGGCCGAATATGGATAGAACAACAAACGCTCACTATGCCAAATTGCGACCGGTCTATCGAACCTACCGGCTTGAATAAATCATCTGAAAAATGATTATTCTTTCTACGATATACTCTTAAACCTCACGAGATGTACTATTGGAACAAGTTACGCGTTGGCTTTGGACACATTTGTTATACTGTTTGTTTTATTCCGAATCTAACCAAGGGTATAGTGGCAGAAATAAGGTATACAACCACAACGAAGCACTAAGCTACAATAAGGGAGAGCAAGTTGGAAGACCGACTGTTTTCAAGTGGATTAGGAGAACATGAAAACAAAGAGATAGCAAATCTGAATCCCGATAGGGTCGACAGCAGTTCGTTTTCACTGACCCGTTACCACGATTGACCCGTTGAGACTTTATGCTGTTAGCGACTACACGCCTCAGTTTCATTGCGCCATTTATCACCTCTACCTTAGCGGGACTTTGAGGAAAATGACAATTCCCCTATCAGTGCGCACATACTCGAGTATGCATTGGAAAATTAAACAAAATCGATTAAAGTCAACCGGGTTGGGTCGAGTTCTAATCACTGTCTCACGTCTTGTAGTCAGATAGCTATACTATATGACTAACAACAACAGCTGAAAGGTGCTGAAGTTCAAGAAGAGTTGACACCAAATAAAATGATATCTTCTTTACCTAATCACCTCAGCTAGGAATGCATTAGTCCACAAGACGAAGTGTGTAAAGAAATCAGTAATTGTGGGAGAACTCATTCGTACTTCCTTAATGCTAACAAATTTTAATAACAACACGTATTAGCACAACGATTGTCGAGTCAATTTGAAGACATAAGTTATCCTACCAGCGGATGCAACTGCATGATTTACATGCATAACTTTATCTCATTTACCGTACTCATTTGTATACATATGGACTTGACTTCGCCGATGACTCTGACCCCAACAGATTACCAAGTAAGCAACATTGACACTCCTGAGCTATCGTCGTTAGAGTTGAAATTTGGGAAAATTAGCTTATTTATCCTAAAACAAACGTTCTGACATGCATACTTCTTTTCATTTGTATAGTCTGACGCATTATTCAAGAGGGGACCTAGTCTCCATTGCAGACAGCACTCCAGCGTTTGTCCAGATTCCAGACTAGAATAGATTCCCGCCAAAATGTGGCTCGCCGTATCACCGATCCAGCAAATAGAATAAAATGTACCAAATACAAGTTTGAATCAAGTGATTTGAGTTCGCAAAGATCGATAACACTGACACTTTCTCACTGAATAAACAGAGTGCACTGAGCCAATAAAGTGAGATTGTTCGAAGGCAGAAATTTCTTCGTACTAGTGCTAGCGGGATGGATCAAAACAGTGTTGTGGCACGATTTATATCTCACGATATCTATGCTGAAGTTGCGATGAAGAAAGTGCTCGTGGAGACTAAAGTTGCTTCATCCTGAATATGGTTCAGTAAATTGGGCAAACCCCAGCATCGGTCACCTCCAAGCAATGAAGACACTGTGTTTCATACCTACATTACAAAGCATAACACCTCTCTACGGAAATATTCAGATGTTTCAGGGCTTAGATTTTTGTGAAATTTCTCACACGGTGCTTCTCGATATATTACAATTTTAAGAACAACCCCTACGGGTTTATGTTTCGGTCAGGCCAACATCCACAAAAATGATTACGGTTGTCACTCGTGCAATTAAATCCGTCCAGCAAATTCTTCCGGAGACCTCAATTAGATGGTCTCACCAAAGTCCGGAACACTAAATCTGGGAATAGGTGAGGCGTACTTTAAAACAGCTTTCAGAAAGATATATTAGTAGGATGATCTTCGAGTCTAGATCATTGCTTTTCATAAGAAAGGAAAAAAGTATTTCAATGATTCAAATACTGAAAACGAGGTGTTTCAATTCTCGTACCACTTCCACAAATAATTCTCCATATATTCACCTGACCGCCATAAAACAGTCAATAGATGGAAACAGTAAATTTCGTTTCCTGAAATGGAATGGAAATTTCAGTTACCTGAAGTTGAGTGGTGGCTGGGAATTTTGTTTCATAAATGATTCATGGCATGGGTGTTTTTACGCTCATCTCTTATGTGCAAATTGCCTGGAACGAAATGTGCACGCACTGTGAGTGTGGATGTATAATGATGAGTACTTTCCACAAGGTGAAGCCAAAAACGGGTTAGCGATATACACTGTGCTAATGGATGACGTATCGCTGGTCAGATAATACGTGAGCTACAATTCGATTCGGGCTTTCCATGCAAGGAGCTTCTAAATTGACCATCATGACCAGGTTTATCCGATCACTTTGTGCTTCACAGTAGCACCTTCAGATGTATTTATTCCAAATTCCGGTGTTGGCTGCCGTTTTCCCAAATGGACAATGCAAAACACTTTTTCTCGCGAGAATTCGTAGAAGAAACAAATCTAGCTACTGTCAGCATTTCCAGTAGTACAAATATAAATACGAATGCCCGACGTGTACCCACCCACAAAGAACACGGTACCTGTAATGTCTCGACGAATGACATGGGATATGACGGAACCCAAGCACCATATTATTCGTTCTTTTACGCGTGTACCCCAAAAACTGCACTCGAAGAGAAGGAGACAGCGAGAGAACGATCAAGAAAGAGAGAGTAAGACAGAAAACCTTACGGACAGCAAATAAACAGACAGACGGTCAGACAGAAAACAGACTTACAGACGGATGTATATAATTTATATATATATATATATATATATATATATATATATATATATATATATATATATGGTTTCTACGGTGGTAAGTTTTATTGACTGCGTATATGCTTGTATCGGAAAATCCACTTGCATATTTCTCATGGGAAAGTCGGAAGCAGCGAGCCGACGTCCGACTTTTTGATGTGATCAATGCAAGTAGATTTCCCATGACATACAATTCACTCTCCTCGTGCAAACAACTCTTTCTCTGGACATATAGGTTTTTTAAATTTGTCGTAGTTTGAGTAATGTTCAGCAAATCAATTAGGACAAGTTCATTGAAACAGGAAATAATGTGGTTCGTGATTGGCGGCCAGACAACTCAACTTCTAAAAAAGTGCAGAACAGAATTGAAGGATACAAAAGGCTCCAAACGATAGTTAATCCCGAATAAAAAATTTGATTTATAGGTTGTTTACCTTCATTCTGTTCAGTGGCGAAGTGATTCGTTGTGGAATTTTTCCCATATATCTTACTCACATGTATGAATTTGGTTATCATTGAACTGATTTTCCGAAGTAGTTTATTGAACTATACGGTTCAAAATTTGTGTGCCCCAGTGGTATGACATTTACATGTCGTGAAAGTTAAAATGTTTTTGAAATTGTATTATTGTGCATCATTATCCAGCCATCTTCACGCACGATTTACCCTCTCACTAGTTGAACTTTATCGCTGATAAGTAGGTATTTACTTAACCCTACAAAGGGAATATATCATAAGAGCCAACCTATGCGAAACCTGATGGTCAAATCAAAATAGTCAGCACCCAACATAATGTCTGCGTGAACAGAACACGAAGAAGTCGAAATATACAAAGGACTATCAATTACTGAAATAGTAGAATGACTCGACTGCTTCTAGAACGTTGTTTGACTTATACGATAAAATCTATCACTTGTTCAATACTAAGGGGGTGGATTTAAACATTTGGAAGTTAACCGCAATGAAGTAACTTCTCACCCGATGACCCCAGAAGCATCGAAACTCGAATTCATTGAATATCGTTTCAGGGCCATCTAAGGGTTTTGTTTTCGATATGAACTCCGGTGAATTTGGTCGGTGGCTTTATACCAGTATTTTAAAATCCGACGTGGTTACTTTAATCAAATCAGCAAGCTGAAGAGAGATAGAACGATAGCAGCTAAAAGCACTCAAACATACGTCTGCGGTTTCACGTTCGTTATAATCAATCCAAGAAATCTTTGTCTCCTTCGACAAAAGACACACATTATTCAGTTCATATGTCTCAAGCAATTAACTGCTTTTGTGTTCACGTCCAAATATCATTGGTACTTGCAGTTTTAAGAGAAACTGAGAGGTCGATATTTTAGTGAGCAAACTAGTAGCCTAGTGGATGAGGCATTTTGGTAGCGTGGACAAGATTATCATTAGTTATTATTAGGAAAGCATATATTTTATTAATGCACAAGATATATTCAGGATAAAGTGATGCTCATCGAAGACAGATGAAAACAACATGCAGTATAACATCAAACAAAGACAACGAATAAAAAGAAATCAAAGGCGTTTGTCCAAATCACAGAACAACTAGAAACATATGTTTATAAAAAATAGGGGGCTACCCTACTTGGGAAAATGTAATTTATGCGCTAGCTGCATTTTACGAGAAAGTGTATCCTTTGTCTGAGCGTATCATCGCTTTACATCCCTATCAGGTATAACTGATTGTAATATTCGTTCCACCTTTCAAACACAAGCACCAATTAATACACTCTAAGAGGATCGTCGTTTTTCGGTCCTATAACTCGTAACTGCCAGTTACATTAGATCGAATGATATCGAGGAATTTTAGGAATCAAGGGAGGATTATTCCGTCTGAGCATTTCATGAATGCTTGGTAAATTAAATATATCCTCTGAAACGTAACCGTTTTTACGTTGTCCAGAAACCATTTGCACCGTAAGACGTTCTCCTGTCACCTTTACCATCTAAAAGCTACGGTTTTGTGTTTTCAGTGGAGATGTGCCCACAGCTCGTAGAACACCAAGGGTCGATTTCATATGTCTAATGACGTTGCTCTGTAATGAGACATTTCATCAACTTAATCGTGTTGTGAGCGTTTTCTCAAGTAAACGGGGAGAATGAATATTGTGAACGAGAATTTTAATAACACTTTTAACCAATAAATGGGGTAACCGATCACTCGAGAGAATTCCGTTTTCCCAGCGACTTGTTAGTAGTATCAGAGGTATCTCAGACAACACGTTTTTTCAGATGGATGTACCTTTTCACTTGATAAACTTCGTGCTACTTTATACTTTACCGAAGGTTAGCAAAAAGTCACAAAATACAAACAGCTCCAACTTTCTCGGGAAAACACAGTGGGATTTAGACTGGCAAATTAAAAGTAATTGTTCTTGAATATCAGGGGGTAACTTTGCTGGCGTTTTCATATGAAATGCTTTGATCTGTTTATCGAGGTGTTGTCAAATACATCACTTGCTAGTCTATATATTTTCTTATTGTACGAAAGCTTTGTACACTGTCTATCACCTGTAACATCGCCCATCTAAAATAGAGACATTTTATGAGGCAAATGAAGGGTGACCGGTATGGACTTACATTTCCGACGTTGACTTCTATCACAGATGAGCTGAATTCTCCACTTGGAATGCAAAAGTTCATGTGAAATCCACTAGAGTCGTGTACTGTGGTACTGAAGAATTAGCTAGTAATTTCAATTAGGATTCTGATATCATTCTGTGCATCAGTTGTCTCACTCCTTATCTAATTTCGCGTATCCCAGTAATTTTATTGCTCATGCAGTTTTGTCTCTCATTGATTTCGCGGTGCATAAATAATAATGCTAATTCTTACCACGCGTAAGTTAACATGGATGGGTAGGGATAATAGCTTGTTAGATAATTTCCTTTCTTCCTTCAACAGTGCCATACGTATTCCCGTATTAGTAACAATAAGATCGAGCTTAGGAAAACCGGGCTGATGAGGTTACTCAGAAGTCTGAGTGACTACGTGGTGAATCGGTACAGTTTGCCTTTACCATAACTAGATTATAACCTCTTCATTTTTGTCAAGTCAAACAGGATTGTGTCATTTTCTATCTCAGCTGATGAATTTTCGGTAAAATTCAAAGATTAGAAAGTCACGTCTCGGTCAGCAAAATAGAAAAATGACCAAGCTATCTTAAATCTACCATGGGCATATGAAATTGTCTCTCAAGGTAGGACAGATAAACAATGGACGACTACACGAAGGCAAAAATTGTAACAGTTACTGAAACTGAATAATTTAAGTTGAAAGATACCAAAGGACCGCGATGCAACTGTGTTGGATCATCACAAAATGGTAGTATAATTCAGCGTAATCCAGGCAAAAATGCCGAGGGAGCAATAAACTCGAATCAAATTTTCCGGCTTATCCAACATTTTTCAAAGTCACCTGATATATCTCATCACCGTAACGCTCGCTGAACTGCATAATCAAGAAGTCAATCGAAGTTTGTTCAAGAGTTAGGCCAGGAGCACAAAGGATTGGGCACTGAATAACTCCACTTTCTGTGTATTCCACCAGAGGCAACAAAAGTGATTATCGTCCATCTCTATTTGGCAGTTACATGAAGTCTTTTGAATGAAATTTTAGCGAGCACGAGACGAAATACAGCATACAGATTTTTTCTGCAGTCTGTTTGGTGATGTTAACTTGACCATCGATAGTACTATACCCCTTATCAACCTGGATAGGATTAACGTTATTAGGTGAATGGGAGTATTAAAAATTGGTCATTCAAGTTGCCCATTTGGGGCTTGTCGGACTCCGTGACCACTGGTTCCATCCAACCGGCGAGTATAAGTAGATGGATAACACAACGAATCAGGACACATAAGGCTCTTCTATGCACAAACTAGTGACCAAATTGCTAATATTACCAATGTGATCGAGCTAAGAAAAATGAACTAATGCGGTCATTCAGAAATATCAAAGATTATGTGGTGCACTGGTACTGTTTGCCTTTAACATATGCAATCAGAAGGGTCCCAACTAATGAAACTTTATTGGTTATTGCAATGTGATCACATTCGTCTAAGTACCTGAAATTCAGGAGTTTATTGTGATTACTCGCAGCTGAATTGAGAACAGGATAAGGATAGGACTCGTGCTAATGAATAATTAACAACCAAGCTGATACTACGCAAGGTGCGATTCTACTCGAGGTTTCCATGTGACGCCCTGGAAAATTGACCCGCTTGGCCAGTTCAATCAGGAGGAGAGTGTCCATGTTGTTTGGTACACCCCGAACAGTAATGCAAACCAAAGTAATCTTTCGCCAGATGTCAAAATCCTACTAATACTATTGTTTTACATAGCAGTTGAAGAAATCTAAACGAGTTGCACACAGGTGCGATAGTAAATATTTGGGGAGGATCAAACATGAGCAATCAGAATCAACACTATGAAGGAGTCCTCCTGAAGTGGGCCAGTAAATTTGCTAAGGAGCACCCCCAACGTACTGATCACTTTTTTGGTATTTTTAATAAACGACATAGATGAAAATGCTGCATGTGACACATTAAACGGTGTTACCCGTACATGTAAAATACGATGTGCGCTGTTTTATTAGATTATTCTCCTGGTTGGACAATTGCCTTTTGAACTATAACCACACAATAAACACACGTACTTTCATTGTTTGTTGTAACAAACAGGCTTTTATCTGTGAGCAGTTGATAAAGTTGCTCTGAGGAAATCACTTGACAGCATAGGTGCACGTTTACCACCAGGTCTCCCATTAACCATCAATTTAAAATTACAAACGAATTCAAAGGTGGAACATGGTTCTATGGTTTGTTACAAGGCAGCAAGAGTGTCTGGAGTGTGCACGTCAAGGGTCGCAGAACAAAAGATTTTGAAACACAGATCAAAACTTGCGATTACCTTGTGATTATGCGTAACAATATCTGCAAACCGGGTTGTGAGGTACCCAATAAATTATTGGCTACCGATCGAAGTGATCTGTTACCCCAATCTTCGCCGTCTCTGATTTTAATCGTCAGCTTCGAGAGAACAGCAGCAGACATAGTCATTAAAAAAGTCTTATAGTAAGCTTAAGAGGAATTGTAATTTCAATTTATCATTCAGGTTAGACGGAACATTTTGCTACACATTAGGGACATTTACAACCATCCATTCAATTACTAACTTCTAAATCTAAAGCTTTACCATTGCATTCTTAAACGACTGGGCCTCGTGGGAGAACTGCTCCACTTTAAAATTTTGAAATTCATAATCGTTTGATAATCAGCATAGAATGAAATTCTCAGTGAATAAATAACAAGCAGAACTACAGCCTACTTGTTTTGTTCACATTACACGCAGCAGCAACACGGATCTCAAAGGCTCCCCGTAAATAATCCCGTTCGCTAGTGATTAGGTTTAGTTCAAATGACGTTTTATGAACAAAAATGAGCTGATAATTTTGGGATTTTGTGCCGAATCGCCCAACTTATACACTATCTTTCAACGAATGATCTGCTGGGTGGCTTTCTACCTGAATTACCTCCTCCAGGCTTTTGGGCATGTCGTCCACCGAGTTAAAGATGAAGTCGCTGTTAATCAAGTTCCCCAATAGATGTCTCATCCTTTGTTCTCCAAATTTCATCGTACACAAAACTGAGCAAAATCCGTCCTTAAAAACTGGAAAACTCTTGTTCATATCGATGCACTCAGGGAGCAGTTGGAAACATTACAATCTTCTGAAATTCATGGCTTTAGGAATATATATATATATATATATATATATATATATATATGTATATGTATATATAGACGAACAAAATGCCACAAAGCTTCTGATGAGCTGTATCTTTATCTTTATAAATCGATAGTGTGACTAGAAAATGTGGTCGGAAAATCAGAAGGCATTCTTTCCATGAGTGCAATAAGGCTCTTTAGGAGTGCCGCAAAAGCAAGAGGGAATATGTCATGTCGCGGAGTAGATCATCAGGTTTGATGGATACCTCAAGTTTGTTGATAGTGTATGTGTATTCCAAAACAAAATCTGTCCCACAGATGACGTGGTTTGTTTCCTCTGAAGTTCGTCATACATCATGCATCTGTCGTCAAAACTAAAGTAACATCACGTTCGAAATTTATTCTGAATTTATTCCCAACTCATACTGCAATAAAGGGCAATCAGCTGAGCTTGAATCATGCGGAATAGGTATCTAAGGCTACGTCTCATTTAGTCCGCTGGTGACGTTTTTCTGTTTATAAATGAAGTCCCTCCAACAATACGGAAAACTCGATTGCCATTGATTGTTCGTTCTGGGTGTTCTTAACAATTCAGTACTAACTAATAATATAACAATAAATACCTAATGTGCTCCCATGCTATTTTAACGAATGTTAACGGAAGTTTGTTACTGCAAATTGGTGCGTACCAAAATCAGTCAACTGCCATCCAACCCGAATCATTAGGTACACTACTACTCCATGATAATTACACGACTATTGCTATGCAGAAGACGAATGACCCTGTAAAATTAAAACTGGATTTTTCACTTGGCTGTACTTCCTGTCATTGGATATCTGATCACGTGATCATAAGCAAACATTATTTCTATTATTTTTATTGACAGGTACGATCCACGTGACCAAATAGACTGATCAGCTGCATTCAAATATAACTGGTTCGTTTTGATTGCACTGCAATATTCAGCTGTGAGGTGAATAAGTGAAAAAAGATGAAATAATGTTGTAATTTCCAAATCAACAGGTCTGCTCCGTGGTGAAGGCGGATCGATAGGGAGAAATTACGGCGTGTAATTTGTGATCAGTATAGCAAGGCTGATCTGGCGGGATTCATCTACAGATTTCTCCTCAACTGACTGTTCACTAACACCTCCAAGACCTCGATCCAGGAATGTTGTTCGCAAACTCTTATGCAACATCATGAATCACTTGGGCAACTTTTCTAGCACAGTATATACGTTAGCGCAACAAAATGCTATGCACGATTTAAATCATGTTCGACATTGATCCTATTTTATGTGAACTTTTTAGATTTGTTATCCAATATAGAACAAACAGTGGCTAGGTGTGGATACTGTTAAGAAAACTCTAGGTCTTATCAAGAAAATGTGATGCTTCTATGGAAAAGTTATCAACGTAGGGGCTTGTCACTGAGGCTTTAGTTTGAGGCGGAATTGTTATACTAACATCGACTGGGACTATGCTGCTTAAAAAGGCTTTTGTGCATTTGCATGATTTGCTACCGAGCGGGTTGCACAGAGCAACCTCGGATCGGCCGAAGAATATCCTTTTTTCATGTTCTTCCCAAATCTGGTTATTATTCATTATATTCTTTGTAATAAATAAATTGCCAGGTTGTTGATTTCCGTAATGAAGCCTGACTGAGAACCGTGGAAAGATACTTTTCAGTGTGTCGATTGGTAAGTCTTTTTAAATAAAAGATGCTGGAGGTTTCTGGACAAACCATACTGGGCAGCTGTACACATCGCAGAACGGGTCTCTCTTTGGGAACCCTAACCGGAACCTTTGACTCAAAAGTCTCACCCACAAGGTAGTACGGGTTACCGCAGCACGGGAACGGGACCGACGAATCCGTGAAGGAATCTCTTCCGGTCAATCAGGTGATACATGATGGTTGCACGCATTCTGGTTTGTCTTTGCTGGTGCTTTGTGATCGATTGGCTCTTTGGATTCAGTCCTCAGTTCCATACACCCGGTGAAGTAAGCGGAACGTCGACTGGGCAACTTCCTTTGTTCCGGGGACAGCCTAGTTTAGGCAGGCGATATCTGCTCAATGAAGTGTGATGCCTTTTCCTACGGTCAAGAACACCTCAGGTACTCCACTCCTACTTCCATCTGGTAGGGAATTTTAGACCGATAAACTTTTTTTCTCTGTGTTAACTCGCTGGAGTATCTTCTCCAAGGGCATAGTGGTCAGAACCAGATGTTGCCCAGCAACCGGTTCTGAGACTGGACTTCGTCTGGTCTCTACCCACTGACCTGTCAAGCGTGACTGCATCACTTGCTTAAGGAAGCCATTCAGCATACCCCTTTGATTGAAGGAGGCAATCAAGCCATCACATTACGTCAAGGTACAGTCTCGTCGCAATGGGGTGTCACCTCTCCGTGATGGACCTTCTGAGTTGAACCTCCCGAATATACCCACCAGAGAAAAGAAAGCTGGTAGATATCAAACCTCCACTAGAAAAAGAGATTTTGCGAGAGGTAAGTTACTTGAAAAGGTTCAAAGTCACTGGATTCAATGAGCTGTCTCCTTGTTTCAAGGATGGAAACAAAGCTTTAGTTTTGGAGTTAACAAAACTCCCCCGGGTAATCTGGGATAATGGGGGGATTCCCAGGTAATGGTGAAAATCCGTGATTGTGTCGGTTTACAAGAAAGGTTACAGGTTCTTTTGTGAAAACCACAGAGGAATTAGCTCGATCGGTATCGAGTTCAAATTGCTCACCGGACTTATTCTCCACTGATTATTCCAGCTCGCGCCAAATGAGTATGCCTGAAAACCAAGCTGGTTTCAGACGTGGTCGTAGTTGTGTCAACCAAATCTTTACTCTTCGAAAAACTTTAGAGCACAAACATATTCCGTATGCTCTCAGTCGCTATCTTTCTTGGCCTGAAAGTAGCCTTCGACTCAGTCGATCACACAGTTCTCTGGCCCTGCCTTTAACTGAAGGATGTCCCAGAGAGAAAGGTATTTCTTTTTTCTAATGCTTGTTTGTCAACAGCTGAAGCTGAGTTCCTGCTTACCGCGATCTTCTACCTAAATTCACCACGGACAGTGGAGTTCGTCAGGGTTGCCCTCTTTAGACCTTCCTATTAAACTTTGCAACTGAACTGCTTCTTGAAAATCTCCATCGTCGTATGAGAATAGAGGTAGCTATCTCTGCTCAAGAAGTTGACTTTCTGACTTGGAATACGCGGACGATGTTGTTATTCTGGGTGAAGATCCAAATAAGTTTTAAGCTTCCAAGAATAGCCTAAACAAATGTGTAGCAATGTTTGGGATGCGTTTTGCACCTTCCAAGTGTGAAAGGCTGCTGCAGGACTCGATCGGGTGTACGGCAAACCTTGTCTTGCTAAAAGGAAGCTTTAGCTGAAGTGGATCAGTTTTGTTATCTGCGTAGTTAAATCTCACCGGGTGGACAGATATCGGTTGAAGTGTCATCACCTTCACAGAAGGTGCATTTGGCCTTTGCTAACCTCCGTCATCTATGCTTCCGGCTTGACATCAAACTGTCCGTTAAGGGTCGAGTATACCATGCAGGTTTTAGGTCTTTTCCTGACCATTAGGAGTAGAAGACTGTCGGTGGTTTAGCATCGATATTTCGGTAGCATTGCCCGAATAGGATAGGAACTCCGCATCAGCAATGCTGAGGTTAGACGTAGGGTGTAGGGAACCAGATATCAGTTTCTGGATCAGGTGCTTCATCCAAACAGATTGAGGCAGGGCATATCTTACGCATGCCTACCGACAGATTTCCTTGGCGTACACTGTTCACCGAGGCGGGTAGTCGTTGGAATGTAGGTCGAGGTTGTCACCCCTCGACATGATAAATAAGTATGGAAACCCAGACTCGTGTTGGCGTCCACGAGACCCACCTACTAATTGATTGGAGATATTAGGTGATAGGGCTAGGCTTTCCAGACATTTGCGTAGTTACAATGGAACTCCTTTTGTAGCAATCGTAATTTCTTCCAACTACTTTGACTTTTTGGATTCTTTTCATTCCGCGCTTCTTTCCATTTTCCCTTGACTCGAGAATACTGGAAGGTAGCAATCGAAATCAGAGCACAGAAACGCGACGGTAACAGTCCAATAAACTGAAATGAAAAGTGGTGCGGCAATTTTCTATAATAATATGATTTATTTTATATTACTGTAGGCGGGTGGCTGGTTTTAAAGGGGAATCAAAGATTTGGTAACACAGGCTGTGCTAGTTGTTCGCCAATCCGTATAGAGTCGTCGTTTATAAATTTCATTTGTCTTAAGGAAATAGTATTTAGGCTGTAATAAAGTTCCATTTTATATTTTTCCTCCCGTCGTTTCGACTAGGATGAATAAATAGGAGAATAGCATGCGCGATTAGGGCGCCGTTTTTATCGGCTAAGAACATGAGCTGAGAGTTTTGTCCCTTGGATTTGAGAAACAGTGAGTTCCCGTCACAGATTTGAAAAGTGAAGTAAGAAATTTAGTTTTGCACAATGCATCGAGGAACAATTCGCTTCGGCTGTACACGTACATATTGCTGTCAACATGATTTTTATCTAGTCAGCGGAATAACCAATGAAACCGAAACATGATTGAAGTGGTTTAAAAGTTATAGGAGAGGACAAGAATGAACGGGGGTACTAAATGTTAGGTCAACAGGATAGGGCCAAACTGACAAGCCATTCACGCTGTTTGCACAGTTTGGGTTTATAATTGAGAAAGACTAGGGTTTCAGCATATCTAAGCAATCTCGTATTGGTGGTGTTCTACATAACCCCAAACGATTTACCTGAATTTACTTCATACCCAATTCAATCTTGTTTCAGTAACATTGGTTATTCTACTGCCTATATAAAAGCTTCATTGACTGCAGTATACACATGTACAGATGCAGTGAAAAGGTATAGGTTGCGCCTTGCAAATCTACGTTTCTGACTGCTTATTGATTTTGTCGATAGAAGTTGGGCTGGGATAATGGGAGGCAACTATCAGATAGAACAACAATAATCCCAGTATTTCTCAACCGATTCAGTTCTCACATGAACCCCTATAGAATATCAGCCTAATCCTCGTTCCGCTGTTTTCAGCTATGAAAATTATAGCCTTACTCATACTTTCGGAATTGAGTGCTGGTGACTGCTCACACACTTACTGAGCTCGGATTCACTGGACTGTACTCCTGTGTCTTCTAAGATCGCACACAAGCAACCCCAAGGAACAACATTGCTTTCAGCTCACTACAAAATATCACAGTATAGGGCGTTGTGAGTGTGATTCAGCAAGGAATCGGGAATGAATTTAAGGTTTTTTAGTGTTGTCCTGTTTTTTAAGTCCCATGTTGTGCTCTGGTAAAAAACTTTCTTTTAAATAAATTCGTAATATCTGCATACAGCTGAATGTGACCCTAACAAGGCTGAGGGGAATATTTGCCGGAATATAAACATATCCCGGTTCATTCAAATGAAATACTTTAACCGGAAGCTTGCGGTTGCTGCAATTCACGCAAAGACTATCTCACCTATGAATGTGTATTTCGAAATGCGAGTTAGGTGAAATAATGAAGGGAATCATTTGCAATATATATATATATATATATATATATATATATATATATATATATATATTTATATATATATATATATATATGCTGAGCTTCTGTGCAACAGATTGCAGAGGGATTCACAAAATTACTCTTAACAGAGTTTGTGAACCACCACGATATTCAGATACGCTAAATGTGTTCAAAATTGTTCTAGGCAAAGCAAGGATGTCGAAATTCGCAGTTCACTATTTCAGCGTATGTTAGTAGGCAAAATATTGCAAACATCACAAAGTGCAATGCACCCCACGAGTATATCTCGAAAGCTGTGCTTAGCACACACGTTGCAAATGTGTCACATGATACGCATAAGAGCGTGGGTGGTTGACACAATCACAGACAACGTGCTCAGCTCAGTTCGGTATCAAAATTCAGTCCATCTGTTATAGAAAGCCTGACAGTCAGAAGGATTACGAAGTGGACAGTCTCCTGCTGAAAGCCGAGTGACTGAGTGAGTGAATCAGCATGCACGCTCTCCTGTGAACAGAGAGCACATGGAAATCAAAGAGACAAGACTGATAGTGGCCGGGTATCGGTGTGGCGTAATAAAATCTTTCATAGGCAGACCAGGAAATATTGTGGTAGAGCAGTAGATTACGACTGGGAAAATATATTGATGGACGAATGGAAAATTGACAGCTCGTTTGGTACAATCCGCCTTAGCCTATGAATTTGAAAAGACAGTCTACGTAATTTTTAACACAATCAAGAATATGAGAGGATCAGTGTAAATTAGTGCTGGTGGTAACGCTTAAGTACCTGACAGAGTCAGCTCTGGAAAAGGGGACACTGTTGATAGCCGATTACTCATTGGGGTAAGAATGGGAAAGGGAGATAGTAAACTGAAAACATTTGGACTTGAGATGTAGTCCAGTATGGAACAATAAATTCTGAATATTGTATAGTTTCTCGAAAAGAGAGCTAAAGTCCCGTTGGCTGGAGATAGATTGACAGAGCATAACGTCGTCGGCTTAAGTAATAGGTTATGCAGGTGGTAAGGGGTCAGGTCGCTGATATATGTGATGAAAAAAAGGGAGAGAGAAAGGCATTCAAAAGAAGGCCCGAGTTGTTGTTCAAAGGACTCGATAAACTTTCACTAACTTCAGCACACTGAGTTCTGTTGGAAAATTAGCCTTTCAATCACTGGAGAGTAAGGAACGGGGATAGTAAATAGACTCTAGCTCTTGAACGAGTAGAGAACAAGGAACCGAATCATGTGAGGAGGAATAGTCAAGGAAAATATATCGAATGAACTTCATGGAACTATTCAAGTTGTTTTAAATGAAATACCAAGCCAAAGCTACTACATCCAGAATACACCTTTTGGATTTGTGAGTAAACTGATGGGTTTATTTGAAGCGACAAAAGACGAAAGCACTCGACTTAGGGTAACGCGCTGGGTCAACTTGAGCGTAGAAGAAGTGACGGCGATGGGGCAAAAACGTTTTGACAAAATCTTGTAATGTTGTTATGGAATTTTTGGGAATACTTGCTACTGTCATGGGATTCCAGGAGGCAGAAATAGAGCCAGAATCAAAAATTGTTTTATTGGAGGGAACCATAATTCCGGATAGTTGAAAGGCTCCGAATTAGAGAACAACGGAGCCTGAACTGTCTGAACCCACAACAGAAATTGACTTTGAGATCAGACGAAACTTGAAGACTTCTTATGAGGAAAAAGCTCTATATCTGAGGGAACAGAAGGGAAAGTAGGATGGCGGGGTATCGCATGAAATATGAATAAATGCGACTTTTAGGATGTCTGCATATATGTTGTAGTTTCTTGACCGGGCCCCTTTTTCTACGAAGAAGACGAATTTCGTGCCACAGCAGTTAGTTAATGGTAGTACAGAAGAACTAGCGGGCAAATGTCATCTTCAGCCGTCGTATCTCTTGTTCAATCAGGATGGACTATCATTTCACCGAAGCTTGGTCGTGTAGCTTATAGCCAAGTCCTTTTCACCTTCTCAGAGATTTCAGCAATGGAGAAGATAATCTGTTGTTGGTGAAATATGCAGTCTCCATAGGACATCACAAATCAAACACCTCACTCATTGTCTTCGTTAATAGGTCTAGCGAGCAAAGAGAGCAGTCGAAAGAAAACCACGAAGAAACGGTGCAAATGGATCTTCGAAGAAGGCTTATGTTGATGAGAGACAGGTTATTACAGATGATCTTTACTTTGTTTTGTCCCTACGATTGGAAGTTGTGCTGAAAGTATGTTTAGGGTCTATTGAGAAAGGGAGCATGATCGCTGAATAAAAAAGGAGCTTCGGTTGTTACTGAAAATGTTGGGGATGGTTGATGATAATCCTGTCTAGAACAGCACACTTTCTAATTGAAATAAGATAAAAGTCACTTTACCAAAATCAGGTAAGGGATACGTGGGTGGATGATTAAAATCATCAACAACAATGTGCAAGCAGTCGGACATCAGTAGAATCAGGACGGGATTTAAAGCATCAAAGAACTGGTCGATTTCTTTCTGGGAGCTAAAGGGAGCTATATACAGGTTCCTGATCGCAGTACCTCGAAAAGCAGTGTATTTCGAATGACATTAATTAGCCACGCAGTCAAAAAATTACAAGAGGAAGTAAAAATAACTTCATACTTTCCGGACCATCACCACCACCACCTGCCTTCTTTTCGCACTGTTTTCTATCTTGAAGAAATCACTCGAAGTTCTCAAGTAGAACCAGTTCGTCGTCAAAACTTCCATTTCACCAAGATACTTAGATGTAGGTTACAAAGGTGTTTCTATTGACCCACGAGTTCAGGACATTGATTAGGAAAGACATTTGTCGAAAAGGGACCGAATGATCGCACTGATCGACGCGGTAACTGTCATATTCCTTGGCTTTGTGCGGCTAAGAACAGTCTGTTAATAGACTCACTTGTGCTTCCTAATCCACCATAGTCTTGACCAGCTTTCATGAAAACGAGGAGTGAATAGTTAGGCGGAAAGTATTGTGTCTCTAATCTGAGTGAACGATTGTTCCGAGTAGCGTATTCTGAGTGACATGTTTTGATGTTGAAAATGCCTCAAAGTTACATCGTTATCCAGTCAGGCAAGACCATTTGAACCGCATTTCTTTCGAAGCTGACCGACTTGCCTCATCCACTGTTCTGATACAACCGGCAGCTTGTAAAAATTGGTCCTCTCCTTCCTGTTGCCTTCCCCGAAGTCCATGTAATATGACGTTGTGTGAAATCATCTACGCAAAATTTGTCTCGTAAAGTGAATCCACATTTGGATACTTGCGATCGATCTTCCAGTTTTACTAACTGCGGATCCTCTGCTGGAGGTTTTGGAAACAGCACTCGTTACTGGGTTATTATTTTACGCCCAACCAAAGGGTTGCTGGATAATACACCTCCAGGAAACTTTAAATTTATAGTCATCCTATAATAAAATAATAAAAAGTTAATCAGAGTTGCCCAATTGACACTCACTCGAAAAGTTTTGGGGGTTTTATAGTATCAGCAAAACGTTCCGCCTGTCCGTTTATATGCTATTGTATGGTGGAGATTTATAGTCATCCTATAATAAAATAATAAAAAGTTAATCAGAGTTGCCCAATTGACACTCACTCGAAAAGTTTTGGGGGTTTTATAGTATCAGCAAAACGTTCCGCCTGTCCGTTTATATGCTATTGTATGGTGGAGATTTATAGTCATCCTATAATAAAATAATAAAAAGTTAATCAGAGTTGCCCAATTGACACTCACTCGAAAAGTTTTGGGGGTTTTATAGTATCAGCAAAACGTTCCGCCTGTCCGTTTATATGCTATTGTATGGTGGAGATTTATAGTCATCCTATAATAAAATAATAAAAGTTAATCAGAGTTGCCCAATTGACACTCACTCGAAAAGTTTTGGGGGTTTTATAGTATCAGCAAAACGTTCCGCCTGTCCGTTTATATGCTATTGTATGGTGGAGATTTATAGTCATCCTATAATAAAATAATAAAAAGTTAATCAGAGTTGCCCAATTGACACTCACTCGAAAAGTTTTGGGGGTTTTATAGTATCAGCAAAACGTTCCGCCTGTCCGTTTATATGCTATTGTATGGTGGAGATTTATAGTCATCCTATAATAAAATAATAAAAAGTTAATCAGAGTTGCCCAATTGACACTCACTCGAAAAGTTTTGGGGGTTTTATAGTATCAGCAAAACGTTCCGCCTGTCCGTTTATATGCTATTGTATGGTGGAGATTTATAGTCATCCTATAATAAAATAATAAAAAGTTAATCAGAGTTGCCCAATTGACACTCACTCGAAAAGTTTTGGGGGTTTTATAGTATCAGCAAAACGTTCCGCCTGTCCGTTTATATGCTATTGTATGGTGGAGATTTATAGTCATCCTATAATAAAATAATAAAAAGTTAATCAGAGTTGCCCAATTGACACTCACTCGAAAAGTTTTGGGGGTTTTATAGTATCAGCAAAACGTTCCGCCTGTCCGTTTATACGCTATTGTATGGTGGAGTTTGTGCGTGTAGAGTATATTCAGTAAACACAATTTGGAAAGTACTGTGGTTGCCAGTTGAGCAAATAGTGTCTCTTGGATAACCAATCTGCAGAATATTCTTCTTAGGTAAAGAATTGTAAACCATCTAGTAGGTCACTGAATAATGTCGACTTCTTGCTTCCTTGATGTTGAATCCACTTGAATTATAAGATAGATGCGGTGAACCTGTCCAGAAAAATAGATCAGATCACAGTTTTATGATATTAGTGCCAAGGGATATAACTGTAGCTCAACTTGGGGTCGTGATTTGAAAACTGTACCCAATCGAGGCACTCTCTCACTAATTGTTGGATGTATTATTCCGTACAAAACCAGTAAACATAGCTGCTCATCAATGGTTACATTTTGGCCAGCCCTAAATATACCTCTTGGAACTATCTCAAGATATCAGACCTGAGTGATTTCGGGATAACAGTTCGTTCTCCGATAAATGGCAGTCATATGTGCTCACTAATGAAAAGCGTCCTAAGAGCTCGAGAACTGAGGGGTTCAAGTATTTTTATTGACCACTTGTGCTCCAAAAACGTATCAATTGAATCGATCGCGCTGTCAGTAATAATGGTTTTCTTGGTCGTGTCGACCGCCGTTTTTAGGTAATGAGATAATGTTCACGAACACTTGCTGAAACCGTTTCTCAACGTCACTGGAGGCGATAACCAATTCGTCTTTCATTTGTACATTTGCCGATACTAATTTGGATAATGCATCGGCGTGCCTCATTTCGGGGGAGGATTTATGGTGAATCTGGAAATTGCACCCCAACAAAATTGTAGACTACCCTTGTAGGTGATTAGTGGTATGAATTGGTATATCCATCTGAGGGGTAAAGATAAGCGGAAGTGGTTTGTCGTCGGTTTGGAGGATAAACTTACTTCCTTGGCCTTTTTGTGAAATTTGTATATTGCAAAGATAATAACCAAAGTCTCCTTCTCTACTTGGCTGTAGTCATATTCAGCATACGATAACCACCTGGAGTCGTGTGTGATCGCTTTCTGATAACCATCCGCTAACCGGTTTAGGACTACTGCAATGAGAGAGATGAGAATGCTTTCGATTGACTCAAAGCATGCTAACAATCGTGTGTCCCTTTCCACTAACTAGAAGGGGCAAGTCGTTTGTCTAAATAACTGGAAATATGTGCATGTGTGATACAAACTGAAAATACAACTGATCATGACCAGAATCGATTGAGGTGCATCGAATTCAGTGGGTGTTGATGTATCATGAATGGGTTTCAGTTTTTCCGAATTCGGATACCTGCCTGTAGCATCAACAATCAAACCAAAATATATGACCCACTCAGTGAAGAAAGAGTATTTTTCTGAGATGAATGCGGAAACTAAACTGTCTGATGCGATTCAATGACTTGGTCAGATGATGGAAGTGCTCACTGATGTTTGTGCTAACGAACACACTGTCATCCGTATAAGCTTCCACTTGAGGCATACTCGACAGCATAGTGTACATAATTTGCCGAAATATGGCAGGTGCACATTCAACGCCGAACGATAATCTGTTATATCTGTATAGCCATTTGTGTGTATTCATGGTGAATAATTGTCTCGATTCCTTGTCGAGTTGTACCTGCAGATAAGCAGCCGAAAGTCGATCTTGATAAATATGCTTCCGCCGAATAATTTAGCGAAAATATGCTCCCGAACAAAGAGAGGATACTAACTTGTCTCCAATGCATCGTTTATAACTAGTAAAAAGTTTGCGCATATGGGCATTGTACCGTTTGGTTTCTTCAAAACTACCATCGGTGCTGCCCACATTGAATATCTCACAGGGTTAATAAAACCAGCTTCTTGCAGGCCGGTTAAAGCTTGCATTATCAAGTTTTCGGAAGCATATACGACAGGTGTCATTGGTTGGAATTCAGCTTCAGTCTCTTTTTCAAGTGAAATTTTGCTTATGTTTCTGTACATAGTTACAAAACTACCGGAGAAAACTGGGTTATTTTCCATCTGCAATTTGCAGTAAGCTCAATCACATACCAATTTTGTCCGACGGAATAAGGGTTTGGCCCTTTTTGAATGCCGAAATGTCATTCACGTTTTTGCGGTTTGGGGGATGTCCCATAGTGGTATCGTATGAATCTGTTATATAACAATCACACTACAGGAACAATCATCACCAAAGATTTCCTGGTGTCCTCATGAAAATTACATTAACAATTCACTGCGGATGGATGGAGAGCCTGAATCGAATCTGCTAGCAGAGATACAATAACTATGATGCTGGAGAGTTTTCATGTTAGGAAGGTTCGGCCAAGGCGGATTTTACGGGATGCGTTGTGGTCTTTTGATCAACTACTCCAATGGAAACCACGACAAAAATCTGCACCCAGAGTGAAGCATTGATTCTCTTCAGAACTGGGGAGCGACTACTTGTCCTTTCGTAAAGACACATCAACTTGATTGTCAATTCCACTGTTTACTGCGTTCTATTAATGATCTAGTTCTTTGCCAGGTGGCAACCTAATTAAACGACTGTTGTGGGTCATAAGGGTACTCTGCGCAACACAAGCAGAAGAGCAGTGCTGAATTGGTATGCGTTACACCTACCGAAGTGGAACGTTATGAGAAATGAATAGTTGCTCTGTGGGTGTGTTTGGGTATGGTTGTATCCATTCACCAGTGCATACTTGTGGTGTTTACAGCCCACACTCAATAATGAAATAATCTTAGAGACGTCCGAGAGGGGAGGGGGTTGAGTAGTAGATAAGATTGTGTGGAATAATGTTAAATGTTTGACTTCACTTCATTCAAAGACTTGCGCATCGGATGATCGAGAGCTGCTTCTTTGTCGAGAAAGCATCTACTTGGTGTATGCACTGAGTGACAGAAATATAGGACCCCCTCATTTTTCCTCATATTTCCGCATCTGTATTCTCTAAAGAAACCATATCGTGTCAGAGCTACCCAATACCCTTTATGATACCGAATATGACTTCACAACAAAATAATTGACTTTGAGTTGATTAAATCAGCAGACACAAAGAGTGGGTGACAATATTATAAGACCCCCTAATCTGGGCTTCAGTAGTCACCAAACAAAATGGTGTGCAGCTGTCATTTTATTTGAGGACCTGGGCGTACATTCGTGGCATATACCTACAAGATCTTTGTTCGCCTCTTGGTTAATATTCATCCATTCTCACTCAAGAATGGTCATCAGCTCTTTCTCCAATCAGTAAACCATGGAAACATTGTACATCTGACCAGCTGGTAGACACCATATTGTCTCAGATGGGTTCAGATAAGGTCTGTAGACTGACCACTGCCTGCCCTTGATCCGGTTGAAAAACAGTCAACATGTTATGGCGCATTAGCAGTGGACAGAAGCATCATGGCGAAAAATGGCTTCATCATGTGATCTATTGGCCACCAGCGGAAGCTTGATCTGATCCAGCATAAGAATATGTGCAAAGGAATATGGCTGACAATAATCACTAAAATATCATTGAGCTCTTGCCGTTGTTTAGAAAAGACACAAGTGTGTCCAAGTTTGTCGTTCGAAAATTCGCCACTTATTCGTAATTCGATGCTGCTAACTTTCAGCGAAGCATTGTTAATCATACTGCGCAGCCCGGTTGTTTACCAGAAGAAATTACTAGCAACGTCAAACCACTCACCACGAAGACAACGTAAATTTGAGTTACTGCGATGGATGCCCTTGGGCGAGCGGACGAATTACGAAGAAGAACACTTCCGAAGAGGGCTAGTTATTCTCCGGGCAACATGTGCGTAAAACTGCACTGATGGTCCTCGCAGATGAAAATATTTATTGTGAAGTACTTTGCTGGTGTCGTTTATCACAAACGTAGCTAACTTGGTCATATCAAAGACAGACCAAGCGATATGAACAAAATGGTGCACGGATGAAAACTGACGATCGCGTAAAACGCTCATAGATATTCACACCCAAGATGAGATGGATTCACGTAAATGAACGCACTATTGCCAAACCACGCATGCGCGCCATGAACTGTCGTATCGGAAATGTGTGCTAATTTCAGTAAGGGAGGACTTAGCTTGCGAAAATCAGGCGAAGAACCAGCCGCTCCGAATTTCGCTGTTGTTCTCAGCTTGTTCACAAGTGTGCGCGCAACCAGATGCGCTCTCTCAGCCAATCAACAACTGATTGGATCGCAATTTGTGCCGAAATGCTGCCAGACGGCCAGATTTCTTTAGCATACTCATCGGGCTAACCAACCCTTCAACAGGAAATAATCTCGTAAGAGCAAAGGTAGGTGGGATAGCGCTACATATCGATTTACGTTGTTTGACCCGCGGGAAATATGCTCCATCATGCGCATGAGGCTCGCTTTCGAGATATTTATGACCAGCGTCTCTGCTTGCTTACCGGCTAAGAACGGGGTTTGTGTTTACTCTAAAAAAATAAATAGATCGCAATTATTATTAACTACCAACACAATACAAATCAGAAAAGTTGCTGTCACTTTGTTGAATAGACCAATTCCGTTGTATTATTCACTGTTTGTCACTGCAAACCTGAAAAGTACTAGCGTAACCCAAGAAGGCAGATCAAGATCAATTAATTCAAATATTCGAGATTTGAGTTTTTGAGTAGACAGTGGACCATATTTGTTCATTACAAACTTCTCATGTTTTTCATATTCAAATTCTCGGATTCCATTGTTTGCAGTTATATACTATTTTATCCGTTCGCAAATTTGTAGCTTTCTGCAAATCAACTTAACAAAACTTTGGCCTACATGAACAACGCTCGGATGTACAAGAAAATGGTCATTTATATCGAGGCTTGTTACTCTGGGTCCATGTTCCGGCGAATTCTTCCTGAGAACATCGACAGTGAGTTTCTTGGTTATTCGGTTTTTCATTGAACTGACTGACGCGCCGTCGAATAGACTGGAGGGAACCTCCTTGGATCACCGATACATATTGTAATCATTAGGTATAATCTGTTGTAAAGAGCACTTCATTCCATACGGAGAAAAGTCGATTGGCGATGCAAAGTTCATATGGCTAAACTGTTCTTCTAATTCTCTATGCGTCCTTTTTCACACTCCAAACCAAACTTCTACTTCTCGCTGTCACCGCTGCCCACGAAAATGAACCAAGCTGGGCCGCATTCTGTGAGGATCCCAAGATTCATACTTGTCTGGGGGACGATTTCTCTTACCATTGGTTGAAAGATACGGAAAAGGTAAACGCAATGAAATAGATCAGGGTGTTTTTTCCCTCTGCTGAACCTTTATTTTCTCTCTATACTTATACGACCAGAAGCAAATGTAACCAGCTAGCTACTCCGTGAAAAAAATTGACGATTCGTTGAAAAACTAAAGAAATAATCAAATTAATCATCGGCTGCAGAACTGCATTGCGGCTTAGTTGTTCGTTTGCCCGTATGCATCATAATATCCAGATTTTGATTCGGAAACCATCTACATTTAATAGTTATTTGCTATTCAGTAAGGGATTCACATACTCCCGAAATGGACGAGAAATGGGGAAGCATGCGACCGGTATCATAAAGGCTAGACAACAGTGATCGAAGGGCTTGTATCTCATAATATTTCTTCTTTGGTTTAGATTCATCTCAAACACAGGTGAATGCTTTTAGCAGCCCAGAAATATGGTCAAAAAAGGACAAGCCTGAAAGTTGTTCTGTCTAGCTTTGCTGAATTGTTTAACACACGTACATATTTATCTAAGTTCCGTTCGTCAACATTGTTCTAGCATCAGCGAGATCTATCCGAATGGACAGTTGGCATGCAGTTTTAAGCTGTTAAACAGGACGTGTGGAGCAGTCATGTGATGCGGTACGGTGACTGGGTAAGTGGCGCATTGCTATTAACAGCCGTTTGCATAATCGGTAATAAACTATGCATAATTTGAGGTGGATATTCCAATGCCACCCGTGATGCACTATTCATCGATTTCTAAAAATTCCGTAAACTCTATGTCAAGTCGTGGCGAAGATTGGTGCCAACGGCCCATGTTTTTCATAGACCTAATTGGATTGCAAATCTGAAATAATTACATTTGTATATTATGATGGTTCTTTTGGCATTATTTCATTTGGTATTATTGCAATGAAATGGACTTTGTTTCATAAGTAGGAAGTTGCGTGATTTGCCAAGATCAGTATAAAAGCTATTTATGTAGGTCGGCCACGAGTGCCGTCAAGAATCTGGGGAACCGTGGTTCAGGGCATACCTCGATGTTTGTACGTTTTTGGTCACAAAGTGATTTACAAATTTATTATTTAAATAAATGGTGCTTAATTGATGGCCAACTCGATTTTATTCTGGCCAACATGAGTCATGAAATACTAGGACCCGCGTGGTAGAATGTTTCAAATCAAATTATGCCCATTCGAATTGGCCAGGATTGCACAATGGACTTGTGACACTAACGACTCTAGCATTTTAACTCTCCATTGCCCGTTTATTGTGTTGGATTTTGGATAAAGCCTTCTACTCCTGCACAAACTTCCCGAAAACCCGGAACTGTCCACGTTTTCCAATAAAACTGAATGGTGCGATGATGAGCATATAAGCCAGTAGTTAAAACTGTTTGCGAGAGTCTACTCCAAACGTTCGCCGGCTCCCAATGGTCAACTGGAGTCTGAATCGATCACCAACAGGGATTAGAGTTATTTATGTTGAAATCTTCAGCGAATTATTTTTCCGCTATTGAATCTGAAAATTCAGCAAATAATAGTTTAGCTGTTTGTGCGAAGAATTCAATGAAAAAATACTTTCGATTCAGATTTTCGAGTAATAAGTATATTGATGTTGTACACAGAATGTTCTTCAAACAAATTAATTTTATAGTTAATGTAAGCACTAGGTTATTACTGCCAATATGTTATTCAGTTTCCTACTTCACCGTGACTTACGTCATCTTAGACTTCTAGATCCGCTTTTGATCAGCCACAATAGCTTCACATTAAACGTTCAAATCGTGGAACACAGCCGGGAAACTACTATGGCTTTATTAAGCCATGAATTGGTGAATCACACACAGACTTGAAAACACACGCACACCTGAATCCATTTGTGCCACATTCTCAAGCATCTCATTGCGTATTTTCTGTGTACTGTTATACTTTCGTGACCAGTGAGAGTATGCAAAGAGAATTCTTCTCCTAGCGTACTTATTCTATCTAGCTTGTTCAAATTCATCGTGGGATCTAACTGAATCAACACTGTGTTACACGAAATATTGTTATCCCCAACATTCAGGATATATCCTCACTCTCCGTTGGAGAGTTTCAGGCCAATGTTACACGAGTGGGTGCAACCGCATTTTCTGCAAATAGGGTAAGTAAACAAGTGGACATTTTCAACATTTCACTGCAAATGCAAATATACAAAACACAGTATGGATTATTCTAGTCTGACAATCAGAACTCGTAAGTTTCCTCAACGCCAATTAAGTTGCAATTTTAAAAACGAAAAATAACATTCCAATCATTCTTGGTTGTTCCAGTCCTTTTCTTTTCCTTATTCTCAAACATATCTATTGTGAAAGCAATTATACAACAGCGTAATGTAATAGACGTCTTCATGTCCCAGTCGATATAGCACTGCCTGATTCTTGCAACCATTTGATTCATTCGTACAGAACCTGATTGGCTGCAATTTCGACTTTATGTGCAAATCTTTATATATGCTTTTGATTTACTGTTTGAGCATAAACTCATGCTATTCCATTTTTTCACACTACAAAATACGAATGAACTCAAATCGCATCTTAATCGGAAACAATTCACTGATCTGAAAGTCAATGACACCACGGGATAGATCGGTAGCCATTCGTGCACATTTGGTTCCTCTGATGCACCAATTGAAGAGATCAAAATCGTCGAGTCAAATGGAACTGGCACAACGACGCTTACTCCGTGCACTGGAGGTAAATTTGTATTCACCAAATCTCTCTTGACATCGGCAATGTGAAAACTGTTGTGAGAAACAGCAGTTATTTAGATCCGTGATAATTTTTCAACCGCAATTGTATGTTCAGTGAGTTTAGCTCCCATTGATTTGTTAACTGTGTGAAGATCAGTGTTGTATTGTTGATCGTTCGTTAGATCAAAAGAACTTCACCTTGGGCTGCATATACCGTGCTGAATACATGACATTAAGTCATCACATTTAAACAGTGCTCATTATAGAAACTTGGGAACTGAGATTAGGAACAGTGAACTGATTGACCTGATTAGGTGTATTTTTGACAAATTCACAGTCAAAGTCTCCCTATTTCATTTTGCACAAATGCAATCCATTCCAGTTTGGTATTGTCTGAACCTGTTGAGATAGAAGGTGAATATTTACATAATGTCTCAAGCAACACAGCTGAAATCTTTCGTATTTATATTTGAAGCAAATTAGATTTGTTATCAATTGCTTAACTACCATGGAATGATTGTCTTGATTGCAGTTGAGTAAAATGGTGAAGGAAACTGTGGATGAAATTGTGGAAGAGGTCACAACCACGAGTGCGCCCACGGGAACACCCATTGGTATACACGAACATCTGGATTGCTATCAAACAGTTTATGCTCAGTACAAAAAAAGTGCTTCACTATACAACAAGTGAGTTGCTAATATATAATTAGATACGTCTTGTCTGTAAACTAACCATCATTTTACCCAGAATACAAGATAGAAATCATTCACATTGATGGTATGGTTTACTTCTTGGGCTGAGAGAACCTTAGCATTTATCAATGACAGAACGAAAAATGTCCCATCATTGAGAACGATTTCCTAACTCAAAGGAAAGTAAGACGACCATTTTTCAGCATGTCCTGCACATTCATGCGCTGATGAGGAAAATAACAGGCCACATTTAAGGTGATGAAAAGTCACCTACTCTTGTACTTTACAAAAAAGTCCATCATTTATGACCACTTTGGATCAGTTTTGATGAGTTGTCGCACTGGTGCCGGTTGTAACGTCCAGCTAGTGATTCGACCACAGTCTGGTCATGCTTGTACGTCCAAATTTTGTCTCAATAATTAAAAACAAGACAATACTTTATGAATGTTACATAAGTTGATCAGCCTTGGAATGTGAACCTTCGAACCACTGAAAGCCAGACTGAATGGACTTGGGATTTAGGTGTTCCATTCACAATCGTCCACTTCGGGTTCGAGTGCCAATTTTCATTTGATAGATGTGCACTGCTGATGATTCATAACAGAGATGAAACAACTGTACAGAGCTTCTGTGATTTTCAGTCATTTGAAAACTCACACTGCAATACGAATTACATTACGTAAAACTTCCCTCTCCTAATACTCACACCACTTCTATGAATTATTCTATTCCTGTACTTTTGTTTAAACGGTCATAATGAATAATTCACTCCATTTCCCGGTGATTTGTATCGGGATAACTGTTCCCACTTAGTGTAATTTATCAGATAAGACCACAACTGAAACATCACAGTGAAGACTTTGTTCAGCTATTCAATAAATCCGATAGACTGTATTTGGACAGCGAATGGAACGTGCCAAGTAAGATTGACATGAGAGGTGCAAGCTCAAGGAAGAAAGTATATTTATTCCCCAGAATCCTGAGTGCAGTGTGTCCTAATTATGTTCGTCTGATGATATTTCAGGTACCGGAAGTTGCAAAAGAACTGGTGAAGTTAGACCACCTATGTGAGCAAGGCTACGACGCAAATGTGATTGTGCAAGCAATACTTACCACGTGTGGTTGATCGCCGAATTCCGTTTGATAAACACTCAAAGTTAATCGCTTATACTGACTGTCCATTCTGAATGATTGACTCACTTACACTCACTGAATAAATGTTATCCGCATCCCATGAAGTAGTTTTAGTTGGATTAACTCCTCAGTGAATGAGTCGCATTATATCCATGTCTTGTGTCAATCAGTACTCCAGTTTGTTACTCTATCCAACCGCGTTTATTTGTCCCCTAACCTATGGACACATCGATCCGTGTGATTACAAAGTGTCATCCACTGAAGTAAAAAGGGGTAAAAATTGTAACCCCAATTTGGTAGTTGCACGCCGTCATAGTTTTGCACGTAATAATGCCATTTATTCGAAAATTATGACATATATACTACAACGTTATTTTCCACCAAACGTATCTCGAGGCTCCAACCCTGGTTCATTTTACGCCCCATTTTCAACAAACTCCAGCCACCAACAAACTGTCACACAAATGAGAGTTAAACCTTTGCATATCCCTGAGTGTTTTTCTGCTCAAGTTATTAGGATTCCGCCGCCTACGACTCTAAGAACTATAAGCTTTGTTTCGGCTCCTCTATTGAAGCAGCCCGAAAGATCCGATGCCACAAGAAACGCTTTTATTTGGCCCCTGTGAATGAATCCTTTAATATCCAATCGCATACTGGTCAGTCAATTACAATTATGCAATACTGATAGCATATTTTGTGTTTATTTGGGCAGGAAATTCAGATGGAGCGCAATCGATAGTGAGGTACGATGTCCGGTCTGTAGTTGTGCGCGTTTGATCAATTTATGGAGCCAAAAAATGGCGTATCACACTTTCTAACAATAAACGTACTAAGGGAAACCGGTTGCTCATCGAGGTGCCACCCGATTTCTGCCTCGTTTGCCTAGAATAACGGATCACCTAGAGCAAATCAAATCGAGCGAATTACTTGCCCAGTGCACGTAACTAATAAAACTCGAAAGTACGTAGCCAAAATCACAGTATCGATTATGCCGCAATTACAGGAATGGAGAGACAGTGAATAACAACTGGGAAATTGTGATGAGACTAATAAATTTCAAGCAATGGATATCAATAGTAAGGTTGGGCAATGAAAACACCAAATCATGGTTATACAGATGTGAGAGTGTCCGTACACTAGCTAAGTTATCATTGAAGGAACTTCATTAGGCTGGTTGATATTACCACACCAGCTATTCATTTCCTATTTAAACTTAGCTTGTGGTGTATGTGTTGTGCACAGTGGTGCTGGAAAGTCTAGTAAAGGAAAGGATTTTGAAGACCTATCAATGTTCGGGATATCAGAAAGCCCGGTTAATTTTTGTAGTTTAGCGTCGCCTTCTTGCGAAGGACAATAATCGTGACATGCCGGACTTCCTAAATTACGTATTAGATGGTTCATCCGCGAGCAAATCTGATTTTGTTGACGTGGACTTGTTCGAAGATTCACGCAAAAGTAAGGTATTCTCTTCTAGTTTTATAATTTGTGGAGAAATTCCCTCTCTGTTAAGTCAAATTTCCATCCCCACCGTTAGTGTTTTCAAGGAACTGCTCCTCATAAATCCCAGAAAACCATCCTGACTAGATAGACTCAGTCCCGTATTGCTCAAGTAGGGGGTGGTTACCCTCACGCTTAGTCTCTCTAATAGTCTCAACCGATATCTAAAGAACAGTGAGATTCTAGATTATTGGAGGATGGGACTCATAACTTCCGTTCCCAAAAGGACTACATAATTTCGTCCTACTACTTGAAGCTCTGCCTCATTGGGAGATTTTGAAATATTAGCTCTTCGACAACTGACTGATAAGTCTGGTTTCACAGATCCTGATCATTTAGCTTACCGACAATCACGCTCCACCATCGATGCCTTCAATATTTTGCCACATACTTTGTCCACACTTGACGGGAAGAGTTAGGTGGTAAGTAAGTGCATCCTAGACAATAACGAGGCATTCAACAGCGTCGACAGGAATAAAACTGCTCCCTTTCCTCAGTTTCTTGTATTTCAACTATCATTGATTCAATTTCGACGGATTACTTTACCAATTGCTAGTAGTAAACCCATTTTATTCTCAATGCCCCAATCCGTTGTTACTACACTCCTAGAGTTCATCAAGGACTTCCAGCTGTTAAAAGAATGTGCCGGAAAATATTCTCCTTGTCAGACACGCGGAAACCTTTATATTTCGTGAGCCTCATAATTTTGATTTTACTTTTCCTACCCACAAAATGGCATCAATCAAATCTCGTATTGGTCTGAGGTTTATAACGTAAACCTTAACCCAATAAATTCTGGTTTCATTACATTTCTCTTATTGAACGGTGGTACGGAACACAATTTTTAAAATGACTGTATTTATACTTCAACAGAATAAGAACAGCTGAACGTTCTTGAGCTAACTAAGTAATGTAGACTTTTGCCTGACCGTAACTTCAAGTGGTCCATTCATGTTACTTTCATTTTGTCTAAATTGCAATCTCAACTTACAACCCATACTCACGAATCTTGTCAAAACTCCTGGATTTACCGGTGTTCAGTTTCACTGGCTATACGACTTGCTGATCTTCCATTCTAGTCTGTTTTGTGTGATACTAGTTTGCTGTCAGATCATCTCAATGCATATTTTCTCCCAGTGGCACATAAAAGGGAACACATAACATGATAAACATTATAAAAAATTTCTTCTAATTTCACAGGTGCATTTTATGCTTAAAAAACCAATTGTTATCCTACATTAATTATAGTACTTCTGCAGTCTTGTCCACCAAAACTAAACAATAATAATTTATTTGTAATCAATGAACATTTCATTACTTCTAGCTGATACGTTTCAGCCACTTTTCTGTCAAACAGAACAGCTAATAACAAATTCAAAATGATATATCGTTTGGGTTAAACTTTACTAGCAAAATCGCTATGTTAATCACACTGAAGTGCGCTCCTGTCTTCGACGAATTCAGTTGTTGGAGCCTCACACTCACAGCAGTGTTATCCGACAAAATGGCATTTCATCGGATAAATACCTGCTTATTTGCATAAAGAAAGATGACCCAATTACACTTATTTGAATGCAGTGTTCAATATTAATTCCTGTTGAAACCAACAAGCACCATTTTCTAGGAACTTCTTGATTTACAGTAGTATGGGGTTTGTCCAATTACTGCACGGCCATTTCGAGATACCGTTCTTACGAGAACATCACCCAAGGCCTACTAAATTTCCTCCTTTCTGAACCACTAATCATAACCAGTAACGAAATTCTGTCAGTTTGATTTTGAAAAAACGCTGATGGGAGAAAATAACAAGCAACGTTGACTGCCCTAATCCCGAGGGAAAACGTCCCTGTACCAGGGACCAGCGATAAGTTGGCATTTTCGATAACCGTATTATTATGAAATAGTTGACCACAGTTCCCCCATCCGAAACTTGACGGCCAAGTGCACTTAGTAATTATTGTAAAATTTGGATATTATTCGGAATTTTTGGTGTACATTTCCCTGGTTTCTATTCTGAAGCAGCTCACTGAATTTTCGCTTCATTAATTCTTAATCAACCAATGATTAGGTGAGTTGTCACAAATGATACGATGGAAATATTTCACCTTATAGGTAATGATGCAATGTTTCAACAGTGCATAGTGATTTATCACAGTACCCGGTTAATGCTACTGTCGTCGACCGGGCTACACTTTGTGCTACTGTAGCATCGAATCCCGGTAAGATGTTGGCGATAGGTACACACTCGGCTCACATGTTCGATTTCATTGCAAGTGTCTAGTTACATGACGTTTTGTTTGTTCATATAACGTGTAAGTGAATCGAGGATTCGTTCGAGAAGTATGTCAAGGAATAACGAGGCAATTTCGAATTTTACTCAGCGGAAATTTAAAAATGCACTAAAAGTGCAGTACAAATAAACAAACAGGCTTTCAGTTCATTTGCAATCATCCCTGTATGTCAACACGAAAATTATATTGAAAATCAGCCAAACAGAATAACTCTGTGCATCCTATCTGGTTCTTTCCTTCCGTAAGCTGCTTAACAGCTCTGTTAAATCTATCAGGTTCTTATTTCATGTCTATTCTACAACGGCCAATTTCTTCACATTCTCACTGTTATTGCTGAGACCTCATTTATTTGGTTTTTCATCTAGTTTGTTGCCATGACATACCAGTTATTTTTCGAGACAGATCCCAGACACTGGATTCTCCGGCAAGCCACTCAGATTTCTAGTCAATAATCATGGCATTCTGCACGCTGCTGCGCTTTCATCCTTTTTCACACTTGAGTTAGCGACTTTCCTCTAACTTCTTCGGAACTGAAAATACGAATGTTCACTCTTAACTATCTGTGATACTGTAGCAGTCGAAGTAGATTTTGCTAACCTATTTGCTAATCTTCAAGATATTGTGAGCTCTTCGGAACAAAGTGGTCTTACCATTAACTCCTCAGAGATACGGTTTCAAATAAAAGTCAGTGTCGCAAAAGTTGGCGTCGCTTGCCCCATAAATACAACATGTCACTCAGATAAAGATGACATTTAAGCCTCAAAACCTGCTCAGTGATAAGGAATAAATATAATATTGTAAAATCTTCTACTAACTGTTCTTCCTTCGTTTTGTCATTGTCACTGACTGCTATACTGACTACTAATACTAATGCGAGTAGAGGTATTCGAGTGAACGGTGCACACGGAAGACAAGGGTAGTGCGAAATTCGGGGTGTGTCACACCTATAGTGGATAAGTCTTGAAGCATCTACCATTACGAAATGGGGATGGCGGGTAAAGGTAGACTTACTTTTCCTCTTAGGGTGAAGGAATAAAACAATGTATCGTATATGCTAGAACAAACTATAATATTCCGACCGGAAGTTAATCCGTTGTTGCTAAAAGTTAATCGTATGTATCTCTACGTGAAGCAAACAAGTTCTTCACGAGCAACAAAGTACGAATCCTTTATCCTTTTGACCACTTCAAAAATAGGCTAGAAGATATGCGACTGATTACATGAATACCTCAAAATGAAACGAAAATTCTACTTTGATAACATGGAAGAATTACCTTGAAAACAAGCTAAGTTCGGGTAAAATAAGCTGGGATTTAAAGAAAGCTATAAACATAGATTCAAGGCAAAGTTGCACGGGCTATGGAATTCAAAAGATCTGACTGCGTCATTCATGCAGTAAATTGAGGAACTGAGAAAACCTGGTGGAACTTCTCTGGATCAAATTATTTCCAATCTAACAGTGAAAGTATCCATGTAGTATTTCTGAGATCCAAATTATTTTTTCTCATTCATGAAACAGTTCTTATCCAAAAGACCGAAGAAAATTCGAAGGGATGAAGTTACCGAATGATTTCCAATCCATGTGAAGTTCCCTTGTGACCAAAAAAATGTTCCCACTGATGAATCGCGTACATTATTTATCACATATTTAAAAGCCTACTGTGACTAGCGGATGCGTTCATGGGGTATTTTTCCTTAATTAGGTCACTCCCGATTCGATGGGACAAGATGAACGTGTCAGGAATACGTCATAAGGCCAGATGAGAATCCACTTCCATGGTATCTAGATCAGTGTGGAAAATATGGAACTGAATGTATGGGGGAACCTCCCAATATACTTCTTTACTGTAACCTTGTTTCAAACATTTTATTGCCTGCAACAAGACTTTTTCCTCCGATAAAGTTAAGACGACAAAAGTTAGTGCGAAAATATTCTCTACAACCTGAATGTAGTGTTCGTGAAAGAATGTACAGCAAGCAACACGTAGTTTGACTACATTGTAGGCTCCAATCTGGGTTCTGAATGCATTTCACTAAGATCGGTACAGATAAGTCAAGACCAACGTTCAGTAGTGGCGTGGCCTACTAAATAAGTTAAAGCAAACAGGGATAACTTTCACTGGAAGCTCAATGTGCAAATGACCCATAAAAGTTAGAGCAAGTCCGAACTATAACGTTAAACGCTTTGACTTTCCGTTCGGCCGTTAAACTGTAAAACGCAGAGCATGTAAACAGCGATCAATTCCTTGGACCATCAGTTAGTTTGACGAAAGACAACCCATTTACTAAAATTATGAGGAAGAATAATTGTTGCTATGATCACGGTATAGCTAAGAACACGATAGTCATTCTAGAGCATCTGAGATCTGCTGAAAATTAAATACGTAATTTCAAATTACCATATCGTCAGTAGATAAAGGCATACCATGGATTGTTAAGAACCTGAAAGATGCAAGAAAATATGTATTGGTTATTGTAAAAAATATGATGAATCACGCATATTCAACCCCAAACTCCAAGCTGAAAAGTGCGGAAGCGGAGAACAGCTAGTTGATCATTGTTGGGAATCATGAGGATTGCACATCGAAAAAGCATAAGGGAGAACAGATTTCGGCATAAAAGGTAGTCAAAAGAAACACCTTAACCGCAAGCAAATCAAGGATTGAATTTCAACGCATTGTTAAAAATCTACACTACATGATATAGCACCGTTCCGTCACTGGCTTCTTTTGAACGGTAATAACAAGCACAACCGTCACACCGATTCACTCCTATCATGGATCGCTTCTCTGTAGGGGCCTAAGTACAACCAACGCATTCCCTTATGAACAACCTACACTGCTACGTTACTATTTGCAATTGAGTAGTAGGAGATTAGATTTGTATGAAATATGATTGATCATGCAGCTTGAACGCTCAACTCACCATTGAAAAGCATGGAAGCAGTGTACAGCTGTTTCATCCTTGTTGGGAATCATGAGCAATGCACATCGACCGAGCCACAGGGGAATCGATTTATGCATTAACAATTGACAATCGAATACCTTAAAAACGCCAGCCTATCATGAGCTGGATCTCATCGCATTGTTCAACATCTACACTACATGATGTAGCACCGTTCCGTCACTGGCTTCTTTTGAACGGCAACAACCAACACCACCCACACACCAAACCACCCCATCATGGATCCCTTCTATGAAGGGGCCTGAGTACAACCAACGCATTCCCTCATGAACAACCTACACAGCTTCGTTACTATTTGCAATTGAGTAGTGGGAGATTGGATTTGTATATAATATGATTGATCATGCAGCTTGAACGCTCAACTCACCATTGAAATGCATGGAAGCGGTGTACAGCTGTTTCATCCTTGTTGGGAATCATGAGCAATGCACATCGAATGAGCACTATGTAGAATCGATTTAATGATGAACGACCGTCATAAGAACACCCTAAGATCAAGCGTGTCAATGGCTAGATATCAACGGTTTGTTCACCATCTACATTGCATGACACAGCAACTATCAGTCACCGGCTTCTTTTGAACGGTAACAACCAGCACAACCCACACCCCGATCCACTCCTATCGTCGATCTCTTCTCGGTAGGGGCCTGAGTACAACCAACGCATTCCCTTATGAACAACCTACACAGCTTCGTTACTATTTGCAATTGAGTAGTGGGATATTAGATTCGCATATAATATGATTGATCATGCAGCTTTAACGCTCAACTCACCATTGAAAAGCATGGAAGCAGTGTACATCTGTTTTATCCTTGTTGGGAATCGTGGGCAATGCACATAGACCGAGCCACACGGGGACTCGAATTCGGCGTGGGAATTTGTCAATCGAAACCTTAACAGCAAGCCTTTCAAGGGCTGGATCTCATCGCAATTTTCAACATCTACAATACATGATATAGCACCGTTCCTTCACCGGCATCTTCTGAAAGTTAACAAACAGTACAAACCACACACCGATCCACTAACTTCATGGAACAATTCTCTGTAGGGGCCTAAGTACAACCAACGCATTCTCTTATGAACAACCATCACACGTTCGTTACTATTTGCAATTGAGTAGTGGGAGATTAAAATTTGCATAGAATAAGATTGTTCATGCAGGTTGAATGCTCAACTCACCATTGAAAAGCATGGAAACACTGTACAGCTGTTTCATCCTTCTTGGGACTCATGAGCAAGCCTGTCAAGGGATGTATATCAACGGGTTGCGCAAATAATTTACTACATGATATATCACCGTTCCGACACTGGCGTCTTTTGAACGGTAACAACCAGCACAACCCACACACCGATTCACTCCTATCGTCGATCTCTTCTCGGTAGGGGCCTGAGTACAACCAACGCATTCCCTTATGAACAACCTACACAGCTACGTTACTATTTGCAATTGAGTAGTGGGAGATTGGATTTGTATAAAATATGATTGATCATGCAGCTTGAACGCTCAACCCAACATTGAAAAGCATGGAAACACTGTACAGCTGTTTCATCCTTGTTGGGAATCATGAGCAATGCACATCGAAAGAGGATTGCTGATACTCCATTTAAAAATCAAAAATTGTCAATCGAAATCTTTCACTGCAAGCCTCTCAAAGCCTGGATCTCATCGCATTGTTCAACATCTACACTACATGATATAGCACCGTTCCGTCACTGGCTTCTTTTGAACGGCAACATCCAGCACAACCAACACAACGATCCACTCCTATCATGGATCACTTCTCTGTAGGGGCCTAAGTACAACCAACGCATTCCCTTATGAACAACCATCACACAGTGATAACTATTGGCAATTGAGTAGTGGGAGATTAGATTTGTTTATAATATGATTGATCATGCAGCTTGAACGCTCAACTCACCATTGAAAAGCATGGAAGCGGTGTACAGCTGTTTCATCCTTGTTGGGAATCATGAGCAATGCACATCGAAAGAGCACAACGGGGAATCGCTTTGGCCCTAAACGATTGTCAGACGAAAACCCTAACAGCAAGCCCATCAAGGGCTAGATCTCATCGCATTGTTCAACATTTACACTACATGATATAGCACCCTTCCGTCACTGGCTTCTTTTGAACGGTAACAACCAGCACAACCCACACACCGATCCACTCCTATCATGGATCACTTCTCTTTAGGGGCCTAAGTACAACCAACGCATTCCCTTATGAACAACCTACACAGCTTCGTTACTATTTGCAATTGAGTAGTGGGAGATTAGGTTTGCATATAATATGATTGATCATGCAGCTTGAACGCTCAACTCACCATTGAAAAGCATGGAAGCAGTGTACAGCTGTTTCATCCTTGTTGGGAATCATGAGCAATGCAAATCGAAAGAGCACAACGGGAAATCGATTACGGCAGGAAAGACGGTCATAGGAACACCGCAAATGCAAGCCTATCAAGGGCTGTATCTCAACGGTTTGCTCATCATCTACACTACATGATATAGCACCGTTCCGTCACTGGCTTCTTTTGAACGGTAACAACCAGCACAACCAGCACACCGATCCACTCCTATCATGGATCAATTCTCTTTAGGGGCCTAAGTACAACCAACGCATTCCCTTATGAACAACCTACACAGCTTCGTTACTATTTGCAATTGAGTAGTGGGAGATTAGATTTGCATATAATATGATTGATCATGCAGCTTGAACGCTCAACTCACCATTGAAAAGCATGGAAGCAGTGTACAGCTGTTTCATCCTTGTTGGGAATCATGAGCAATGCACATCGAATGAGCACTATGTAGAATCGATTTAATGATGAACGACCGTCATAAGAACACCCTAAGATCAAGCGTGTCAATGGCTAGATATCAACGGTTTGTTCACCATCTACATTGCATGACACAGCAACTATCAGTCACCGGCTTCTTTTGAACGGTAACAACCAGCACAACCCACACCCCGATCCACTCCTATCGTCGATCTCTTCTCGGTAGGGGCCTGAGTACAACCAACGCATTCCCTTATGAACAACCTACACAGCTTCGTTACTATTTGCAATTGAGTAGTGGGATATTAGATTCGCATATAATATGATTGATCATGCAGCTTTAACGCTCAACTCACCATTGAAAAGCATGGAAGCAGTGTACATCTGTTTCATCCTTGTTGGGAATCGTGGGCAATGCACATAGACCGAGCCACACGGGGACTCGAATTCGGCGTGGGAATTTGTCAATCGAAACCTTAACAGCAAGCCTTTCAAGGGCTGGATCTCATCGCAATTTTCAACATCTACAATACATGATATAGCACCGTTCCTTCACCGGCATCTTCTGAAAGTTAACAAACAGTACAAACCACACACCGATCCACTAACTTCATGGAACAATTCTCTGTAGGGGCCTAAGTACAACCAACGCATTCTCTTATGAACAACCATCACACGTTCGTTACTATTTGCAATTGAGTAGTGGGAGATTAAAATTTGCATAGAATAAGATTGTTCATGCAGGTTGAATGCTCAACTCACCATTGAAAAGCATGGAAACACTGTACAGCTGTTTCATCCTTCTTGGGACTCATGAGCAAGCCTGTCAAGGGATGTATATCAACGGGTTGCGCAAATAATTTACTACATGATATATCACCGTTCCGACACTGGCGTCTTTTGAACGGTAACAACCAGCACAACCCACACACCGATTCACTCCTATCGTCGATCTCTTCTCGGTAGGGGCCTGAGTACAACCAACGAATTCCCTTATGAACAACCTACACAGCTTCGTTACTATTTGCAATTGAGTAGTGGGAGATTGGATTTGTATAAAATATGATTGATCATGCAGCTTGAACGCTCAACCCAACATTGAAAAGCATGGAAACACTGTACAGCTGTTTCATCCTTGTTGGGAATCATGAGCAATGCACATCGAAAGAGGATTGCTGATACTCCATTTAAAAATCAAAAATTGTCAATCGAAATCTTTCACTGCAAGACTCTCAAAGTCTGGATCTCATCGCATTGTTCAACATCTACACTACATGATATAGCACCGTTCCGTCACTGGCTTCTTTTGAACGGCAACATCCAGCACAACCAACACAACGATCCACTCCTATCATGGATCACTTCTCTGTAGGGGCCTAATTACAACCAACGCATTCCCTTATGAACAACCATCACACAGTGATAACTATTGGCAATTGAGTAGTGGGAGATTAGATTTGTTTATAATATGATTGATCATGCAGCTTGAACGCTCAACTCACCATTGAAAAGCATGGAAGCGGTGTACAGCTGTTTCATCCTTGTTGGGAATCATGAGCAATGCACATCGAAAGAGCACAACGGGGAATCGCTTTGGCCCTAAACGATTGTCAGACGAAAACCCTAACAGCAAGCCCATCAAGGGCTAGATCTCATCGCATTGTTCAACATCTACACTACATGATATAGCACCGTTCCATCACTGGCTTCTTTTGAACGGTAACAACCAGCACAACCCACTAAACGATCCACTCCTATCGTCGATCTATTCTCGGTAGGGGCCTAAGTACAACGAACGCATTCCGTTTTGAACAACCTACACAGCTTCGTTTCTATTTGCAATTGAGTAGGAGGAGATTGGATTTGTTTATAATATAATTGATCATGCAGCTTGAACGCTCAACTCACCATTGAAAAGCATGGAAGCAGTGTACAGCTGTTTCATCCTTGTTGGGAACCATGGGGAATGCACATCGAAATAGGACTGCTGACACTCGATCATACAATCAACCAATATCAATCGAATACTTTCACTGCAAGCCTATCAAAGGCTGGATCTCATCGCATTGTTCAACATCTACACTACATGATATAGCACCGTTCCGTCACTGGCTTCCTTTGAACGGTAACAACCAGCACAACCCACACACCGATCCACTCCTATCATGAATCACTTCTCTTTAGGGGCCTAAGTACAACCAACGTATTCCCTTATGAACAACCTACACAGCTTCGTTACTATTTGCAATTGAGTAGTGGGAGATTAGGTTTGCATATAATATGATTGATCATGCAGCTTGAACGCTCAACTCACCATTGAAAAGCATGGAAGCAGTGTACAGCTGTTTCATCCTTGTTGAGAATCATGAGCAATGCACATCGACCGAGCCACATGGGAATCGATTTATGCATTAACAATTGACAATCGAATACCTTAAAAACGCCAGCCTATCATGAGCTGGATCTCATCCCATTGTTCAACATCTACACTACATGATATAGCACCGTTCCGTCACTGGCTTCTTTTGAACGGTAACAACCAGCACCACCCACACAACGAACAGCCCCATCATGGATCCCTTCTATGAAGGGGCCTGAGTACAACCAACGCATTCCCTCATGAACAACCTACACAGCTTCGTTACTATTTGCAATTGAGTAGTGGGAGATTAGATTTGTATATAATATGATTGATCATGCAGCTTGTACTCTAAAGTCACCATTGAAAAGCATGGAAGCGGTGTACAGCTGTTTCATCCTTGTTGGGAATCATGAGCAATGCACATCGAATGAGCACTATGTAGAATCGATTAAATGATGAACGACCGTCATAAGAACACCCTAAGATCAAGCGTGTCAATGGCTAGATATCAACGGTTTGTTCACCATCTACATTGCATGACACAGCAACTATCAGTCACCGGCTTCTTTTGAACGGTAACAACCAGCACAACCCACACATCGATCCACTCCTATCATGGATCATTTCTCTGAAGGGCCCTAAGTACAACCAACGCATTCCCTTATGAACAACCTACACAGCTTGGTTACTATTTGCAATTGAGTAGTGGGAGATTAGATTTGTATATAATATGATTGATCATGCTGCTTGAACGCTCAACTCACGATTGAAATGCATGGAAGCAGTGTACAGCTGTTTCATTCTTGTTGGGAATCGTGAGCAATGCACATTGACCGAGCCAAACGGGAACTCGATTTCGGCATTAGACTTTGTCAATCGAAAACCTATTTGCAAGCCTTTCAATGGCTGGATCTCATCGCATTTTTCAACATCTACAACACATTATATTTATTGCTTTATTCACTGGCATCTATTGAACGGTAACAACCAGCACAACCCACACACCGATCTACTCATATCATGGATCACTTCTGTGTAGGGCCCTAAGATAAACCAACGCATTCCTTTATGAACAACCTACACAGCTTCGTTACTATTTGAAATTGAGTAGTGCGAGATTAAATTTGTTTTCAATATGATTGATCATGCAGCTTGAACGCTCAACTCACCATTGAAAAGCATGGAAGCAGTGTACAGCTTTTTCATTCATGTTGAGAATGAAGTGCATTAAAAATCCAAAGAGCCCAACTAGGATTGGATTTCGGGGTGAAAGATTGTCAAACGATCACTTCAACGGGAGCATATCCAGGGCAGGAACTCATCGCAATTTGCAACATCTACACTACATGTTATAGCATCGTTCCGTCACTGGCTTCTTCTGAACAATAACAACCAGCACAACCAACACACCGATCCACTCCTATCATGGATCACTTCTCTGTAGGGGCCTCAGTACAACGAACGCACTGCCTTATGAACAACCTACAGAGCTTCGTTACTATTTTCAAATTGAGTTGTACGAGATTGGATTTGTATATAATATGATTGATCATGCAGCTTGAACGCTCAACTCACTATTGAAAAGCATGGAAACACTGTACAGCTGTTTCATCCTTGTAGCAACTCATGAGCAGTGCACATCCACCGAGCCTCCACGGGGACTCGAACGAAGGGTGAACGATTGTGAATCGAACACCACAACTACAAGGCTATCCGGGTTGGCTCGCAACCGTTTGTTCAACATCTACACTACATGAAATAGCAACCTTCCGTCACTGGCTTTTGAAAGGATTTACAAGCCGATTCTCACACACCGATCGACTCCTATCATGGATGACTCCTCTGTAGGGGCCTCAGTACAACGAACGCATTCCCTCATGAACAACCTACACAGCTTTGTTACTGTTTGCAAATTGATTTGTACGGGATTAGTTTTGTATATAATATGATTGATCATGCAGCTTGAACGCTCAACTCACCATTGGAAAGCATGGAAACACTGTACAGCTGTTTCATCCTTGTTGGGAATCATGAGCAATGCACATCCACCGAGCCCCCACGGGGACTTGAACGAAGGGTGAACGATTGTGAATCGAACACCTCAACCACAATGCTATCCGGGTTGGCTCTCAACCGTTTGTTCAACATCTAATCTACATGTATATTAACCTTCCGTCACTGGCTTTGGAAAGATTTTAAAAACCGATTCTCACACACCGATCGACTCCTATCATGGATGAATCCTCTGTAGGGGCCTAAGTACAACCAACGCATTCCGTTATGAACAACCTACTCACCTTGGTCACTGTTTGCAAATTGAGTTGTAGGAGATTAGATTTGTATATAATATGATTGATCATGCAGCTTGAACATTCAACTCACCATTGAAAAGCATGGAAGCAGTGTACAGCTGTTTCATCCTTGTTGGGAATCATGAGCAATGCACATCCACCGAGACCCACGGGGACTCGAACGAAGGGTGAACGATTGTGAATCGAACACCTCAACCACAATGCTATCCGGGTTGGCTCTCAACCGTTTGTTCAACATCTACACTACATGAAATAGCCACCTTCCTTCACTGGCTTTTGAAAGGATTTACAACCCGATTCTCACACACCGATCCACTCCTATCATGGATGAATTCTCTGTAGGGGCCTCAGTACAACGAACGCATTCCGTTATGAAAAATCTACAGAGCTTCGTCACTGTTTGCAAATTGAGTTGTAGGAGATTAGATTTGTATATAATATGATTGATCATGCAGCTTGAACGCTCAACTCACCATTGAAAAGCATGGAAACACTGTACAGCTGTTTCATCCTTGTTGGGAATCATGAGCAGTGCACATCCACCGAGCCCCCACGGGGACTCGAACGAAGGGTGAACGATTGTGAATCGAACACCTCAACCACAATGCTATCCGGGTTGCCTCTCAACCGTTTGTTCAATATCTACACTACAGCATAAAGCACCCTTCCGTCACTGGCTTTTTTGAACGGTAACAACCCGATTCTCACACACCGATCCACTAGTATGATGTATGAATCCTCTGTAGGGGCCTAAGTACAACCAACGCATTCCGTTATGAACAATATACAGAGCCTAATTACTGATTGCAAATTGAGTTGTACCAGATTAGATTTGTATATAATATGATTGATCATGCAGCTCGAACGCTCAACTCACCATTGAAAAGCATGGAAACACTGTACAGCTGTTTCATCCTTGTTGGGAATCATGAGCAATGCACATCCACCGAGCCCCCACGGGGACTCGAACGAAGGGTGAACGATTGTGAATCGAACACCTCAACCACAAGTCTATCCGGGTTGGCTCTCAGCGTTTGTTCAACATCTACACTACATGATATTGCACCCTTCCGTCACTGGCTTCTTTTGTGCGGTAAATCCGACTTCCCGCACAGCGATCGACTCATATTTTCGGTCGGTTCTCTGTAGGGGCCTAAGTACAACCAACGCATTCCGTTATGAACAACCTACACAGCTTCGTTACTATTTGCAGTTGAGTAGTGGGAGATTAGATTTGTATATAATATGAAGGATCACGCAGCTTGAACGCTCAGCTCACCATTGAAATGATGTTATCACTGTCCATCTGATTCATCCCTTTTTGGAATCATCAGCATTGCACATCCATCGAATACATACGGGTAGACGGAACCGTGGTGAACGATTGCCAAAGGAAAGTATTCATCGTAAGATTATCTGGGTGAGCTCGAAATGCTCTGTACAAAATAAAAATCCATGATATAGCACCCTTCCGACACTGGCTTCTTTTGAACGGTAACAAACATATTCCCGCACATCGATCGTCTCACATGATCGATGGCTTCTCTCTAGGGGCCTATGTGCACCCAACGCATTCCCCCACGAACAACCTACACTGTTTGCATACTATTTTCTATTGAGTACTTGCAGCTTAGACTTAAATTTGAACGCTCAACTCACCATTGAATAGCATGGACACACTGTACAGCTGATTCATCCTCTTTGGGAATCATCAGAAATGCACACCCTTCGAGCCCACATGGTGCCTGGGACACGTCGCGAACGATTGTATTTCGAAAATCCTAATCAGAATAATATCCGGGATGGCTCGCAACGCTTTGTTCAACATCTACACGACATGTTATAGCACCTTCTCTTCACGGTTTCCATTCCCTGTGGGTGCTCGATGGATTTGCAATTCTGAGATTTCAATGGTGAGTTGAGCGTTCAAGCTACATGATGAATCATTTTATACAAATCTAATCTCGTACTACTCAATTGCAAATAGTAATCAAGCTGTGTAGGTTGTTCATAAGGGAATGCGTTCCTTGTACTCATGAACTACAGAGAAACCATCGAACATGGGAGTCGATCGGTGTGCGCAAAACGTGATGATACCGTTCAAAAGAAGCCAGTGACGGAACGGTGCTATATCATTTAGTGTATGTGTTCAACAAATCGTTGAGATCCATTCAGGATAGCATTCTTATTATAATTATCTATTGACAATCGTTCACCACGGTATCCCGTTCCCGTGAGGGCTCGGTGGATGTGCATTGCTGATGATTCCAAAGAGGATGAATCACCTGTAGAGTGCTTCCATGCATTCCAATGGTGAGTTGAGCGATCAAGCTGCATGATCAATTATTTTATACAAATCTTATCTCCTACTACTCATATGCAAATATTAAGCAAGCTGTGTATGTTGTTCATCAGGGAATGCGATCGTTGTAATTAGACACGTACAGGGATGCAATCGATCATGGGAGTCGATCGCTGTGCGGGAAGTGGGTTGTTACCGTTCAAAAGAAGCCAGTGACGAAAGAGTGCTATATCATTTAGTGTAGATGTTGAACAAAGCGTTGAGATCCAGGCCAGATAGACTTCTGATGGAGGTCATCGTTTGACAACTGTTCTCCCCGGGTTCCAGTACCCGTGTGGTCTCGATCGATGTGCATTGCTGATGATTCCCGATAGAGATGAATCAGTTGTGCATTACTTTCATGCTTTTCAATGGTGAGTTCAGCGTTCAAGCTGCATGATCAATCATATTATATACAAATCTAATCTCCTACAACTCAATTGCAAATATTAAGCTATCTGCGTATGTTGTTCTTAGGGGAATTAGTTCGTTGTACTTAGGCCCCTACAGAGAAGCCTTCGATCATGGGAGTCGATCGCTTTGCGGGAAGTGGGTTGTTACCGTTCAAAAGAAGTCTGTGACGGAACGGTGCTATATTTTGTAGTGGAGACGTTGAACAATGATTTGCGATCCATCCCGGATATCCCCCTGATTAGGATATTTGAAAGACAAAGGTCCACGATCTGTACCATTGCCCGTGTGGGCTCGATGGAGTAGAATTGGTGTTGATTCCCACCAGCGATTTTAAAGCTGCACACTGCGTCCATGCTTTTCAATGGTGAGTTGAGCGTTCAAGCTGCATGATCAATCATATTATATACAAATCTAATCTCCCACTACTCAATTGCAAATAGTAACGAAGCTGTGTAGGTTGTTCATAAGGGAATGCGTTGGTTGTACTTAGGCCCATACAGGGAAGTGATCCATGATAGGAGTGGATCGGTGTGTGGGTTGTGCTGGTTGTTACCATTCAAAAGAAAACAGTGACGGAACGGTGCTATATCATGTAGTGTAGATGTTGAACAAACCGTTGAGATCCATCACTGGATATGCATGTGTTTGAGAATTTCAATTGACAATCGTTCATGCGGAAATGGAGTCCCCGTGGGGCTCGGTCGATGTGCATTGATCATGATTCCCAACAAGCATGAAACAGCTGTACACTGCTTCCATGCTTGTCAATGGTGAGTTGAGCGTTCAAGCAGCATGATCAATCATATTATATACAAATCTAATCTCCCACTACTCAATTGCAAATAGTAACGAAGCTGTGTAGGTTGTTCATAAGGGAATGCGTTGGTTGTACTTAGGCCCCTACAGAGAAGTGATCCATGATAGGAGTGGATCGGTGTGTGGGATGTGCTGGTTGTTCCCGTTCAAAAGAAGCCAGTGACGGAACGGTGCTATATCATGTAGTGTAGATGTTGAACAAACCGTTGAGATCCATCCCTGGATATGCTTGCGAATAACGTGTTCGATTGACAATCGTTCATGCGGAAATGGAGTCCCAGTGGGGCTCGGTCGATGTGCATTGATCATGATTCCCAACAAGGATGAAACAGCTGTACACTGCTTCCATGCTTTTCAATGGTGAGTTGAGCGTTCAAGCTGCGTGATCAATCATATTATATAGAAATCTAATCTCCCACTACTCAATTGCAAATAGTAACGAAGCTGTGTAGGTTGTTCATAAGGGAATGCGTTGGTTGTACTTAGGCCCATACAGGGAAGTGATCCATGGTAGGAGTGGATCGGTGTGTGGGTTGTGCTGGTTGTTACCGTTCAAAAGAAGCCAGTGCACGTAAGGTGATATATCACGTACTGTAAGTGTTGAACAATCCGTTTAGATCCATCACTGGATAAGCTTGTGTTTGAGGATTTCATTTGACAACCGTTCATGCGGAAATGGGATCCCCGTGTGGCTCAGTCGATGTGCATTTCTCATGATTCCCAACAAGGATGAAACAGCTGTACACTGCTTCCATGCTTTTCAATGGTGAGTTGAGCGTTCAAGCTGCATGATCAATCATATTATATACAAATCTAATCTCCCACTACTCAATTGCAAATAGTAACGAAGCTGTGTAGGTTGTTCATAAGGGAATGCGTTGGTTGTACTTAGGCCCCTACAGAGAAGTGATCCATGATAGGAGTGGATCGGTGTGTGGGATGTGCTGGTTGTTAGCGTTCAAAAGAAGCCAGTGACGGAACGGTGCTATATGATGTAGTGTAGATGTTGAACAAACCGTTGAGATCCATCACTGGATATGCTTGTGTTTGAGGATTCCAATTGACAATCGTTCATGCGGAAATGGAGTCCCCGTTGTGCTGTTTCGATATGCATTGATCATGATTCCCAACAAGGATGAAACAGCTGTACACTGCTTCCATGCTTTACAATGGTGAGTTGAGCGTTCAAGCTGCATGATCAATCATATTATATACAAATCTAATCTCCCACTACTCAATTACAAATAGTAACGAAGCTGTGTAGGTTGTTCATAAGGGAATGCGTTGGTTGTACTTAGGCCCCTACAGAGAAGTGTTCCATGATAGGATTGGATCAATGTGTTGGGTTTGCTTTTTGTAAGCGTTCACTTGAATCCAGTGACGGAACGGTGCTACGTCATGTAGTGTAGATTTTGAACAAACCGTTGAGATCCATCACTGGATATGCTTGCGTTTGAGGATTCCAATTGACAATCGTTCATGCGGAAATGGAGTCCCCGTTGTGCTCCTTCGATGTGCATTGATCATGATTCCCAACAAGGATGAAACAGCTGTACACTGCTTCCATGCTTTTCAATGGTGAGTTGAGCGTTCAAGCTGCATGATCAATCATATTATATACAAATCTAATCTCCCACTACTCAATTACAAATAGTAACGAAGCTGTGTAGGTTGTTCATAAGGGAATGCGTTGGTTGTACTTAGGCCCATACAGGGAAGTGATCCATGATAGGAGTGGATCGGTGTGTGGGTTGTGCTGGTTGTTACCATTCAAAAGAAAACAGTGACGGAACGGTGCTATATGATGTAGTGTAGATGTTGAACAAACCGTTGAGATCCATCACTGGATATGCATGTGTTTGAGAATTTCAATTGACAATCGTTCATGCGGAAATGGAGTCCCCGTGGGGCTCGGTCGATGTGCATTGATCATGATTCCCAACAAGGATGAAACAGCTGTACACTGCTTCCATGCTTGTCAATGGTAAGTTGAGCGTTCAAGCAGCATGATCAATCATATTATATACAAATCTAATCTCCCACTACTCAATTGCAAATAGTAACGAAGCTGTGTAGGTTGTTCATAAGGGAATGCGTTGGTTGTACTTAGGCCCCTACAGAGAAGTGATCCATGATAGGAGTGGATCGGTGTGTGGGATGTGCTGGTTGTTAGCGTTCAAAAGAAGCCAGTGATGGAACGGTGCTATATCATGTAGTGTAGATGTTGAACAAACCGTTGAGATCCATCCCTGGATATGCTTGCGAATAACGTGTTCGATTGACAATCGTTCATGCGGAAATGGAGTCCCAGTGGGGCTCGGTCGATGTGCATTGCTCATGATTCCCAACAAGGATGAAACAGCTGTACACTGCTTCCATGCTTTTCAATGGTGAGTTGAGCGTTCAAGCTGCATGATCAATCATATTATATAGAAATCTAATCTCCCACTACTCAATTGCAAATAGTAACGAAGCTGTGTAGGTTGTTCATAAGGGAATGCGTTGGTTTTACTTAGGCCCATACAGGGAAGTGATCCATGATAGGAGTGGATCGGTGTGTGGGTTGTGCTGGTTGTTACCATTCAAAAGAAAACAGTGACGGAACGGTGCCATATGATGTAGTGTAGATGTTGAACAAACCGTTGAGATCCATCACTGGATATGCTTGTGTTTGAGGATTTCAATTGACAATCGTTCATGCGGAAATGGAGTCCCCGTTGTGCTGTTTCGATATGCATTGATCATGATTCCCAACAAGGATGAAACAGCTGTACACTGCTTCCATGCTTTACAATGGTGAGTTGAGCGTTCAAGCTGCATGATCAATCATATTATATACAAATCTAATCTCCCACTACTCAATTGCAAATAGTAACGAAGCTGTGTAGGTTGTTCATAAGGGAATGCGTTGGTTGTACTTAGGCCCCTACAGAGAAGTGATCCATGATAGGATTGGATCAATGTGTTGGGTTTGCTTTTTGTAAGCGTTCACTTGGATCCAGTGACGGAACGGTGCTACATCATGTAGTGTAGATTTTGAACAAACCGTTGAGATCCATCACTGGATATGCTTGCGTTTGAGGATTCCAATTGACAATAGTTCATGCGGAAATGGAGTCCCCGTTGTGCTCCTTCGATGTGCATTGCTCATGATTCCCAACAAGGATGAAACAGCTGTACACTGCTTCCATGCTTTTCAATGGTGAGTTGAGCGTTCAAGCTGCGTGATCAATCATATTATATACAAATCTAATCTCCCACTACTCAATTGCAAATAGTAACCAAGCTGTGTAGGTTGTTCATAAGGGAATGCGTTGGTTGTACTTAGGCCCGTACAGAGAAGTGATCCATGATAGGAGTGGATCGGTGTGTGGGATGTGCTGGTTGTTAGCGTTCAAAAGCAGCCAGTGACGGAACGGTGCTATATCATGTAGTGTAGATGTTGAACAAACCGTTGAGATCCATCCCTGGATATGCTTGCGAATCGCGTGTTCGATTGACAATCGTTCATGCGGAAATGGAGTCCCAGTGGGGCTCGGTCGATGTGCATTGCTCATGATTCCCAACAAGGATGAAACAGCTGTACACTGCTTCCATGCTTTTCAATGGTGAGTTGAGCGTTCAAGCTGCGTGATCAATCATATTATATAGAAATCTAATCTCCCACTACTCAATTGCAAATAGTAACGAAGCTGTGTAGGTTGTTCATAAGGGAATGCGTTGGTTGTACTTAGGCGCCTACAGAGGAGTGATCCATGATAGGAGTGGATCAATGTGTGGGGTTTGCTGGTTGTTACCGTTCAATTGAAGCCAGTGCACGTAAGTTGATATATCACGTACTGTAAATGTTGAACAAGCCGTTGAGATCCATCACTGGATAAGCTTGTGTTTGAGGATTTCATTTGACAACCGTTCATGCGGAAATGGGATCCCCGTGTGGCTCAGTCGATGTGCATTTCTCATGATTCCCAACAAGGATGAAACAGCTGTACACTGCCTCCATGCTTGTCAATGGTAAGCTGAGCGTTCAAGCTGCGTGATCAATCATATTATATACAAATCTAATCTCCCACTACTCAATTGCAAATAGTAACGAAGCTGTGTAGGTTGTTCATAAGGGAATGCGTTGGTTGTACTTAGGCCCCTACAGAGAAGTTATCCATGATAGGAGTGGATCGGTGTGTGGGATGTGCTGGTTGTTAGCGTTCAAAAGAAGCCAGTGACGGAACGGTGCTATATGATGTAGTGTAGATGTTGAACAAACCGTTGAGATCCATCACTGGATATGCTTGTGTTTGAGGATTTCAATTGACAATCGTTCATGCGGAAATGGAGTCCCCGTTCTGCTCTTTCGATGTGCATTGATCATGATTCCCAACAAGGATGAAACAGCTGTACACTGCTTCCATGCTTTACAATGGTGAGTTGAGCGTTCAAGCTGCATGATCAATCATATTATATACAAATCTAATCTCCCACTACTCAATTGCAAATAGTATCGAAGCTGTGTAGGTTGTTCATAAGGGAATGCGTTGGTTGTACTTAGGCCCATACAGGGAAGTGATCCATGATAGGAGTGGATCGGTGTGTGGGTTGTGCTGGTTGTTACCGTTCAAAAGAAGCCTGTTACTGAAAGGTGATATATGAGGTACTGTATACGTTGAACAAACCGTTGAGATCCATCCCTGGATAAGCTTGCTGTTAACGTGTTCAATTGACAATCGTTCATGAGGAAATCGAGTGCCCGTGGGGCTCTTTAGATGTGCATTGCTCATGATTCCCAACAAGGATGAAACAGCTGTACACTGCTTCCATGCTTGTCAATGGTAAGCTGAGCGTTCAAGCTGCGTGATCAATCATATTATATACAAATCTAATCTCCCACTACTCAATTGCAAATAGTAACGAAGCTGTGTAGGTTGTTCATAAGGGAATGCGTTGGTTGTACTTAGGCCCATACAGAGAAGTTATCCATGATAGGAGTGGATCGGTATGTGGGATGTGCTGGTTGTTAGCGTTCAAAAGAAGCCAGTGACGGAACGGTGCTGTATGATGTAGTGTAAATGTTGAACAAACCGTTGAGATCCATCACTGGATATGCTTGCGTTTGAGGATTTCAATTGACAATCGTTCATGCGGAAATGGAGTCCCCGTGGTGCTACTTCGATGTGCATTGATCATGATTCCCAACAAGGATGAAACAGCTGTACACTGCTTCCATGCTTTTCAATGGTGAGTTGAGCGTTCAAGCTGCATGATCAATCATATTATATACAAATCTAATCTCCCACTACTCAATTACAAATAGTAACGAAGCTGTGTAGGTTGTTCATAAGGGAATGCGTTGGTTGTACTTAGGCCCGTACAGAGAATTGATCCATGATAGGAGTGCATCGGTGTGTGGGTTGTGCTGGTTGTTACCATTCAAAAGAAAACAGTGACGGAACGGTGCTATATGATGTAGTGTAGATGTTGAACAATCCGTTGAGATCCATGACTGGATATGCTTGTGTTTGAGGATTTCAATTGACAATCGTTCATGCGGAAATGGAGTCCCCGTTGTGCTCTTTCGATGTGCATTGCTCATGATTCCCAACAAGAATGAAACAGCTGTACACTGCTTCCATGCTTTTCAATGGTGAGTTGAGCGTTCAAGCTGCATGATCAATCATATTATATACAAATCTAATCTCCCACTACTCAGTTGCAAATGGTAACCAAGCTGTGTAGGTTGTTCATAAGGGAATGCGTTGGTTGTACTTAGGCCCATACAGGGAAGTGATCCATGATAGGAGTGGATCGGTGTGTGGGTTGTGCTGGTTGTTACCGTTCAAAAGAAAATACTGATGGAACGGTGCTATATCATGTAGTTTAGATGATAAAAAATGCGATGAGATCCAGCCCTCGATAGGCTGGCGTTTGAGGTGTTCGATTGACAATCGTGTAGGCGGAAAGCGAGTCTCCGTAGTGCTCTCTCGATGTGCATTGCTCATGATTCCCAACAAGGATGAAACAGCTGTACACTGCTTCCATGCTTTTCAATGGTGAGTTGAGCGTTCAAGCTGCATGATCAATCATATTATATACAAATCTAATCTCCCACTACTCAGTTGCAAATGGTAACCAAGCTGTGTAGGTTGTTCATAAGGGAATGCGTTGGTTGTACTTAGGCCCATACAGGGAAGTGATCCATGATAGGAGTGGATCGGTGTGTGGGTTGTGCTGGTTGTTACCGTTCAAAAGAAGCCAGTGATGGAACGGTGCTATATCATGTAGTTTAGATGATAAATAATGCGATGAGATCCAGCCCTTGATAGGCTGGCGTTTGAGGTGTTCGATTGACAATCGTGTAGGCGGAAAGCGAGTCTCCGTAGTGCTCTCTCGATGTGCATTGATCATGATTCCCAACAAGGATGAAACAGCTGTACACTGCTTCAATGCTTTTCAATGGTGAGTTGAGCGTTCAAGCTGCATGATCAATCATATTATATACAAATCTAATCTCCCACTACTCAATTGCAAATAGTAACGAAGCTGTGTAGGTTGTTCATAAGGGAATGCGTTGGTTGTACTTAGGCCCCTACAGAGAAGTCATCCTTCATTGGAGTCGATCGGTGTGTGGGTTGTGCTGGTTGTTACCGTTCAAAAGAAGCCAGTGATGGAACGGTGCTATATCATGTAGTGTACATGTTGAACAATGCGATGAAAGGTAGCCCTTGATAGGGTTTCTTTTGAGGTGTTCGTATGAATGTCGTTCATGCCGAAATGGAGTCCCCGCAGTAATATTTTGATAAGCATTGCTCATGATTCCCAACAAGGATGAAACAGCTGTACACCGCTTCCGTGCTTTTCAATGGTGAGTTGAGCGTTCAAGCTGCATGATCAATCATATTATATACAAATCTAATCTCCCACTACTCAGTTGCAAATAGTAACGAAGCTGTGTAGGTTGTTCATAAGGGAAAGCGTTGGTTGTAATTAGGCCCATACACGGAAGTGATCCATGATAGGAGTGGATCGGTGTGTGGGTTGTGCTGGTTGTTACCGTTCAAAAGAAGCCAGTGATGGAACGGTGCTATATCATGTAGTGTACATGTTGAACAATACGATGAAAGGCAGCTCTTGATAGGCTGGCGTTTGAGGTGTTCGTATGAAGTTGTTACATACCGAAATGGAGTCCCCGCAGTAATCTTTTGATAAGCATTGCTCATGATTCCCAACAAGGATGGAACAGCTGTACACTGCTTCCGTGCTTTTCAATGGTGAGTTGAGCGTTCAAGCTGCATGATCAATCATATTATATACAAATCTAATCTCCCACTACTCGATTGCAAATAGTAACCAAGCTGTATTAGGTTATTCATAAGGGAATGCGTTTCTTGTAATTAGCCCCTACAGAGAAGTGATCCATCATAGGAGTGGATCGGTGTGTGGGTTGTGCTGGTTGTTACTGTTCAAAAGAAAATACTGATGAAACGGTGCTATATCATGTAGTTCAGATGATAAAAAATGCGATGAGATCCAGCCCTCGATAGGCTGGCGTTTGAGGTGTTCGATTGACAATCGTGTAGGCGGAAAGCGAGTCTCCGTAGTGCTCTCTCGATGTGCATTGCTCATGATTCCCAACAAGGATGAAACAGCTGTACACTGCTTCAATGCTTTTCAATGGTGAGTTGAGCGTTCAAGCTGCATGATCAATCATATTATATACAAATCCAATCTCCCACTACTCAATTGCAAATAGTAATGAAGCTGTGTAGGTTGTTCATAAGGGAATGCGTTGGTTGTACTTAGGCCCATACAGAGAAGTGCTCCATGAGAGGAGTGGATCGGTATGTGTGTTGTGCTGGTTGTTACCGTTCAAAAGAAGCCAGTGACGGAACGGTGCTATATCATGTAGTGTAGATGTTGAAAAATGCGATGAAAGGCAGCCCTTGATAGGCTGGCGTTTGAGGTGTTCGTATGAAGGTCGTTCATACCGGAATGGAGTCCCCGCAGTAATCTTTTGATAAGCATTGCTCATGATTCCCAACAAGGATGAAACAGCTGTACACTGCTTCCATGCTTTTCAATGGTGAGTTGAGCGTTCAAGCTGCGTGATCAATCATATTATATACAAATCTAATCTCCCACTACTCAATTGCAAATAGTAACCAAGCTGTGTAGGTTGTTCATAAGGGAATGCGTTGGTTGTACTTAGGCCCATACAGGGAAGTGATCCATGATAGGAGTGGATCGGTGTGTGGGTTGTGCTGGTTGTTACCGTTCAAAAGAAAATACTGATGGAACGGTGCTATATCATGTAGTTCAGATGATAAAAATTGCGATGAGATCCAGCCCTCGATAGGCTGGCGTTTGAGGTGTTCGATTGACAATCGTGTAGGCGGAAAGCGAGTCTCCGTAGTGCTCTCTCGATGTGCATTGCTCATGATTCCCAACAAGGATGAAACAGCTGTACACTGCTTCCATGCTTTTCAATGGTGAGTTGAGCGTTCAAGCTGCATGATCAATCATATTATATACAAATCTAATCTCCCACTACTCAATTGCAAATAGTAACGAAGCTGTATTAGGTTATTCATAAGGGAATGCGTTGGTTGTACTTAGGCCCATACAGGGAAGTGATCCATGATAGGAGTGGATCGGTGTGTGGGTTGTGCTGGTTGTTACCGTTCAAAAGAAGCCAGTGATGGAACGGTGCTATATCATGTAGTGTACATGTTGAACAATACGTTGAAAGGCAGCCCTTGATAGGCTGGCGTTTGAGGTGTTCGATTGACAATCGTGTAGGCGGAAAGCGAGTCTCCGAAGTGCTCTCTCGATGTGCATTGCTCATGATTCCCAACAAGGATGAAACAGCTGTACACTGCTTCCATGCTTTTCAATGGTGAGTTGAGCGTTCAAGCTGCATGATCAATCATATTATATACAAATCCAATCTCCCACTACTCAGTTGCAAATGGTAACCAAGCTGTGTAGGTTGTTCATAAGGGAATGCGTTGGTTGTACTTAGGCCCATACAGGGAAGTGATCCATGGTAGGAGTGGATCGGTGTGTGGGTTGTGCTGGTTGTTCCCGTTCAAAAGAAGCCAGTGACGGAACGGTGCTATATCATGTAGTGTAGATGTTGAAAAATGCGATGACAACCAGCACGTGATAGGCTTGCGGTTCTGGTGTTTGATTGACTATCGTGTATGCGAAAAGCGATTCTCCGTAGTGCTCTCTCGATGTGCATTGCTCATGATTCCCAACAAGGATGAAACAGCTGTACACTGTTTCCATGCTTTTCAATGGTGAGTTGAGCGTTCAAGCAGCATGATCAATCATATTATATACAAATCTAATCTCCCACTACTCAGTTGCAAATAGTAATGAAGCTGTGTAGGTTGTTCATAAGGGAATGCGTTGGTTGTACTTAGGCCCATACAGGGAAGTGATCCATGATAGGAGTGGATCGGTGTGTGGGTTGTGCTGGTTGTTACCGTTCAAAAGAAGCCAGTGACGGAACGTTCCTATATAATGTAGTGTAGATGTTGAACAATGCGATGAAAGGCAGCCCTTGATAGTGTTTCTTTTGAGGTGTTCGTATGAAGGTCGTTCATGCCGAAATGGAGTCCCGCAGTTATCATTTGATAAGCATTGCTCATGATTCCCAACAAGGATGAAACAGCTGTACACTGCTTCCATGCTTTTCAATGGTGAGTTGAGCGTTCAAGCTGCATGATCAATCATATTATATACAAATCTAATCTCCCACTTCTCAATTGCAAATAGTATCGAAGCTCTATTAGCGTGTTCATAAGGGAATGCATTGGTTGTACTTAGGCCCATACAGGGAAGTGATCCATGATAGGAGTGGATCGGTTTGTGGGTTGTGCTGGTTGCTACCGTTCAAAAGAAGCCAGTGACGGAACGGTGCTATATGATGTAGTGTAGATGTTGAAAAATGCGATGAAAGGCAGCCCTTGATAGGCTGGCGTTTGAGGTGTTCGATTGACAATCGTGTAGGCGGAAAGCGAGTCTCCGTAGTGCTCTCTCGATGTGCATTGCTCATGATTCCCAACAAGGATGAAACAGCTGTACACTGCTTCCATGCTTGTCAATGGTAAGCTGAGCGTTCAAGCTGCGTGATCAATCATATTATATACAAATCTAATCTCCCACTACTCAATTGCAAATAGTAATGAAGCTGTGTAGGTTGTTCATAAGGGAATGCGTTGGTTGTAATTAGGCCCATACAGGGAAGTGATCCATGATAGGAGTGGATCGGTGTGTGGGTTGTGCTGGTTGTTACCGTTCAAAAGAAGCCAGTGATGGAACGGTGCTATATCATGTAGTGTACATGTTGAACAATACGTTGAAAGGCAGCCCTTGATAGGCTGGCGTTTGAGGTGTTCGTATGAAGGTCGTTCATACCGAAATGGAGTCCCCGCAGTAATATTTTGATAAGCATTGCTCATGATTCCCAACAAGGATGAAACAGCTGTACACTGCTTCCATGCTTTTCAATGGTGAGTTGAGCGTTCAAGCTGCATGATCAATCATATTATATACAAATCTAATCTCCCACTACTCAATTGCAAATAGTAACGAAGCTGTATTAGGTTATTCATAAGGGAATGCGTTGGTTGTACTTAGGCCCATACAGGGAAGTGATCCATGATAGGAGTGGATCGGTGTGTGGGTTGTGCTGGTTGTTACCGTTCAAAAGAAGCCAGTGATGGAACGGTGCTATATCATGTAGTTTAGATGATAAATAATGCGATGAGATCCAGCCCTTGATAGGCTGGCGTTTGAGGTGTTCGATTGACAATCGTGTAGGCGGAAAGCGAGTCTCCGTAGTGCTCTCTCGATGTGCATTGCTCATGATTCCCAACAAGGATGAAACAGCTGTACACTGCTTCAATGCTTTTCAATGGTGAGTTGAGCGTTCAAGCTGCAAGATCAATCATATTATATACAAATCTAATCTCCCACTACTCAGTTGCAAATAGTAATGAAGCTGTGTAGGTTGTTCATAAGGGAATGCGTTGGTTGTACTTAGGCCCATACAGGGAAGTGATCCATGATAGGAGTGGATCGGTGTGTGGGTTGTGCTGGTTGTTACCGTTCAAAAGAAGCCAGTGACGGAACGGTGCTATATCATGTAGTGTAGATGTTGAAAAATGCGATGACAACCAGCACGTGATAGGCTTGCGGTTCTGGTGTTTGATTGACTATCGTGTATGCGAAAAGCGATTCTCCGTAGTGCTCTCTCGATGTGCATTGCTCATGATTCCCAACAAGGATGAAACAGCTGTACACTGCTTCCATGCTTTTCAATGGTGAGTTGAGCGTTCAAGCTGCATGATCAATCATATTATATACAAATCTAATCTCCCACTACTCAATTGCAAATAGTAACGAAGCTGTATTAGGTTATTCATAAGGGAATGCGTTGGTTGTAATTAGGCCCATACAGGGAAGTGATCCATGATAGGAGTGGATCGGTGTGTGGGTTGTGCTGGTTGTTACCGTTCAAAAGAAGCCAGTGACGGAACGTTCGTATATAATGTAGTGTACATGTTGAACAATGCGATGAAAGGCAGCCCTTGATAGGGTTTCTTTTGAGGTGTTCGTATGAAGGTCGTTCATGCCGAAATGGAGTCCCGCAGTTATCATTTGATAAGCATTGCTCATGATTCCCAACAAGGATGAAACAGCTGTACACTGCTTCCATGCTTTTCAATGGTGAGTTGAGCGTTCAAGCTGCATGATCAATCATATTATATACAAATCTAATCTCCCACTTCTCAATTGCAAATAGTATCGAAGCTCTATTAGCTTGTTCATAAGGGAATGCGTTGGTTGTACTTAGGCCCATACAGGGAAGTGATCCATGATAGGAGTGGATCGGTTTGTGGGTTGTGCTGGTTGCTACCGTTCAAAAGAAGCCAGTGACGGAACGGTGCTATATCATGTAGTGTAGATGTTGAAAAATGCGATGAGATCCAGCCCTCGATCGGCTGGCGTTTGAGGTGTTCGATTGACAATCGTGTAGGCGGAAAGCGAGTCTCCGTAGTGCTCTCTCGATGTGCATTGCTCATGATTCCCAACAAGGATGAAACAGCTGTACACTGCTTCCATGCTTTTCAATGGTGAGTTGAGCGTTCAAGCTGCATGATCAATCATATTATATACAAATCTAATCTCCCACTACTCAATTGCAAATAGTAACCAAGCTGTATTAGGTTATTCATAAGGGAAGGCTTTTTTTGTAATTAGCCCCTACAGAGAAGTGATCCATGATAGGAGTGGATCGGTGTGTGGGTTGTGCTGGTTGTTACCGTTCAAAAGAAAATACTGATGGAACGGTGCTATATCATGTAGTTTAGATGATAAAAAATGCGATGAGATCCAGCCCTTGATAGGCTGGCGTTTGAGGTGTTCGATTGACAATCGTGTAGGCGGAAAGCGAGTCTCCGTAGTGCTCTCTCGATGTGCATTGCTCATGATTCCCAACAAGGATGAAACAGCTGTACACTGCTTCAATGCTTTTCAATGGTGAGTTGAGCGTTCAAGCTGCATGATCAATCATTTTATATACAAATCTAATCTCCCACTACTCAATTGCAAATAGTAACGAAGCTGTGTAGGTTGTTCATAAGGGAATGCGTTGATTGTACTCAGGCCCCTTCATAGAAGAGATCCATGATAGGAGTGGATCGGTGTGTGGGTTGTGCTGGTTGTTCCCGTTCAAAAGAAGCCAGTGACGGAACGGTGCTATATCATGTAGTGTAGATGTTGAAAAATGCAATGACAACCAGTACGTGATAGGCTTGCGGTTATGGTGTTTGATTGACAATCGTGTAGGCGGAAATCGAGTCTCCGTAGTGCTCTCTCGATGTGCATTGCTCATGATTCCCAACAAGGATAAAACAGCTGTACACCGCTTCCATGCTTTTCAATGGTGAGTTGAGCGTTCAAGCTGCATGATCAATCATATTATATACAAATCTAATCTCCCACTACTCAGTTGCAAATAGTAATGAAGCTGTGTAGGTTGTTCATAAGGGAATGCGTTGGTTGTACTTAGGCCCATACAGGGAAGTGATCCATGATAGGAGTGGATCGGTGTGTGGGTTGTGCTGGTTGTTACCGTTCAAAAGAAGCCAGTGATGAAACGGTGCTATATCATGTAGTGTACATGTTGAACAATGCCATGAAATGCAGCCCTTGATAGGGTTTCTTTTGAGGTGTTCGTAAGAACGTCGTTCATGCCGAAATTAAGTCCCGCATTAATCATTTGATACGCAATGCTCATGATTCCCAACAAGGATGAAACAGCTGTACACTGCTTCCATGCGTTTCATTGGTGAGTTGAGCGTTCAAGCTGCATGATCAATCATATTATATACAAATCTAATCTCCCACTACTCAGTTGCAAATGGTAACCAAGCTGTGTAGGTTGTTCATAAGGGAATGCGTTGGTTGTACTTAGGCCCGTACAGAGAAGTCATCCTTCATAGGAGTGGATCGGTGTGTGGGTTGTGCTGGTTGTTACTGTTCAAAAGAAAATACTGATGGAACGGTGCTATATGATGTAGTGTAGATGTTGAAAAATGCGATGAGATCCAGCCTTTGATAAGCTGGCGTTTATGGTGTTCGATGGACTTTCCTTCACCCTGAAATCGAGTCCTATTGGGGCTCTTTCGATGTTCAAGTCCCTTCAATCTCAACAAGGATGAAACAGCTGTACACTGCTTCCATGCTTTTCAATGGTGAGTTGAGCGTTCAAGCTGCATGATCAATCATATTATATACAAATCTAATCTCCCACTTCTCAATTGCAAATAGTAACCAAGCTGTGTAGGTTGTTCATAAGGGAATGCGTTGCTTTTACCTAGGCCAATTCATAGAAATGGTTCATTATAGGAGTAGATCATTGTGTGGGTTGTGCTGGTTGTTACCGTTCAAAAGAAGCCAGTGATGGAACGGTGCTAAATCATGTAGTGTAGATGTTGAAAAATGCAATGAGATCCAGCCCTCGATAGGCTGGCGTTTGAGGTGTTCGATTGACAATCGTGTAGGCGGAAAGCGAGTCTCCGTAGTGCTCTCTCGATGTGCATTGCTCATGATTCCCAACAAGGATAAAACAGCTGTACACCGCTTCCATGCTTTTCAATGGTGAGTTGAGCGTTCAAGCTGCATGATCAATCATTTTATATACAAATCTAATCTCCCACTACTCAATTGCAAATAGTAACGAAGCTGTGTAGGTTGTTCATAAGGGAATGCGTTGATTGTACTCAGGCCCCTTCATAGAAGAGATCCATGATAGGAGTGGATCGGTGTGTGGGTTGTGCTGGTTGTTCCCGTTCAAAAGAAGCCAGTGACGGAACGGTGCTATATCATGTAGTGTAGATGTTGAAAAATGCAATGACAACCAGTACGTGATAGGCTTGCGGTTATGGTGTTTGATTGACAATCGTGTAGGCGGAAATCGAGTCTCCGTAGTGCTCTCTCGATGTGCATTGCTCATGATTCCCAACAAGGATAAAACAGCTGTACACCGCTTCCATGCTTTTCAATGGTGAGTTGAGCGTTCAAGCTGCATGATCAATCATTTTATATACAAATCTAATCTCCCACTACTCAGTTGCAAATAGTAATGAAGCTGTGTAGGTTGTTCATAAGGGAATGCGTTGGTTGTACTTAGGCCCATACAGGGAAGTGATCCATGATAGGAGTGGATCGGTGTGTGGGTTGTGCTGGTTGTTACCGTTCAAAAGAAGCCAGTGATGAAACGGTGCTATATCATGTAGTGTACATGTTGAACAATGCCATGAAATGCAGCCCTTGATAGGGTTTCTTTTGAGGTGTTCGTAAGAACGTCGTTCATGCCGAAATGAAGTCCCGCATTAATCATTTGATACGCAATGCTCATGATTCCCAACAAGGATGAAACAGCTGTACACTGCTTCCATGCGTTTCATTGGTGAGTTGAGCGTTCAAGCTGCATGATCAATCATATTATATACAAATCTAATCTCCCACTACTCAGTTGCAAATGGTAACCAAGCTGTGTAGGTTGTTCATAAGGGAATGCGTTGGTTGTACTTAGGCCCGTACAGAGAAGTCATCCTTCATTGGAGTCGATCGGTGTGTGGGTTGTGCTGGTTGTTACTGTTCAAAAGAAAATACTGATGGAACGGTGCTATATGATGTAGTGTAGATGTTGAAAAATGCGATGAGATCCAGCCTTTGATAAGCTGGCGTTTATGGTGTTCGATGGACTTTCCTTCACCCTGAAATCGAGTCCTATTGGGGCTCTTTCGATGTTCAAGTCCCTTCAATCTCAACAAGGATGAAACAGCTGTACACTGCTTCCATGCTTTTCAATGGTGAGTTGAGCGTTCAAGCTGCATGATCAATCATATTATATACAAATCTAATCTCCCACTTCTCAATTGCAAATAGTAACCAAGCTGTGTAGGTTGTTCATAAGGGAATGCGTTGCTTTTACCTAGGCCAATTCATAGAAATGGTTCATTATAGGAGTAGATCATTGTGTGGGTTGTGCTGGTTGTTACCGTTCAAAAGAAGCCAGTGATGGAACGGTGCTAAATCATGTAGTGTAGATGTTGAAAAATGCAATGAGATCCAGCCCTCGATAGGCTGGCGTTTGAGGTGTTCGATTGACAATCGTGTAGGCGGAAAGCGAGTCTCCGTAGTGCTCTCTCGATGTGCATTGCTCATGATTCCCAACAAGGATAAAACAGCTGTACACCGCTTCCATGCTTTTCAATGGTGAGTTGAGCGTTCAAGCTGCATGATCAATCATTTTATATACAAATCTAATCTCCCACTACTCAATTGCAAATAGTAACGAAGCTGTGTAGGTTGTTCATAAGGGAATGCGTTGGTTGTACTTAGGCCCATACAGGGAAGTGATCCATGATAGGAGTGGATCGGTATGTGGGTTGTGCTGGTTGTTACCGTTCAAAAGAAGCCAGTGACGGAACGGTGCTATATCATGTAGTGTAGATGTTGAAAAATGCGATGAAAGGCAGCCCTTGATAGGCTGGCGTTTGAGGTGTTCGATTGACAATCGTGTAGGCGGAAAGCGAGTCTCCGTAGTGCTCTCTCGATGTGCATTGCTCATGATTCCCAACAAGGATGAAACAGCTGTACACTGCTTCCATGCTTTTCAATGGTGAGTTGAGCGTTCAAGCTGCATGATCAATCATATTATATACAAATCTTATCTCGTACAACTCAATTTGCAAATAGTAACGAAGCTGTGTAGGTTGTTCATAAGGGAATGCGTTGGTTGTACTTAGGCCCCTACGGAGAAGTCATCCTTCATAAGAGTCGATCGGTTTGTGAGAATCGGGTTGTTACCGTTCAAAAGAAGCCAGTGACGGAACGGTGCTATATCATGTAGTGTAGATGTTGAACAAATGGTTGAGAGCCAACCCGGATTGCCTTGTGTTTGACGTGTTCGATTCACAATCGTTCACCCTTCGTTCGAGTCCCCGTGGGGGCTCGGTGGATGTACACTTCTGATTTTCCTCATCAATGGCCACTATTTGACCATCGAAATGAAACTCTTAAACATTAGTGATTCCCAACTAAATAAGTTCGTTTTGGTCAACATTTTACATGCCATCGTCTTAGATATCGCATATCACCATCTTTCCTACCGCGTTTCGTGAACAAATCTGTACGGCTTGAAGTTTTGACCCCATTTGAATATCGGTGGCCAATTTTTCCGCACGTTTTCACAGATTCCGATATTGGTCATCCATAAGAGCTGCTACGCACAAACGGGATTTCGTCGGAGATCCTCATGACAAATGTTGCACGACGACATTCTCTTTATCCTTTGTTTTGCAAACCCTGATATCAGACTTTTCAGAGTACTTAAAACACAACTTGCCTGAGTGGAATAAAACTGAATGAGTTGACTGGATGAAAGCAGTTCTGCTTGAGTGAACACAAAAGCATTGCTTGTTTTGATAACCGATTGCACTGATAATGCTGTGTCACCGTTCCAAGCCAATCGTCGATGTTGGCTACAGAATGAAGCTTTTGACCTATCACAGTAAGCTTCTAAATTTCATATCTTGAGCATCGAACGCTCGCAGTACCATCATTTTTCGAAATGAAACGTACTGATATGTATTAGCCAATATATGTATACATATATGTATATTTCTCATCCAGCTTTTCATTTATTGGCCAATCTCTTACATTTTCGTGTAACCATATCCTCTCTTATTACACTGAGTAGACAGGGATTTATTTTGATTCAGGTGTTCACACGAACAACTGAACTTCGCTGCCATGCTCCCGTAGGAATGAAGTGCAGTTTATTCGCACTCCATTTCTTGAGTCAATTAGCTTTCCTGCGCATTAGGAGCCTGCGAATTTGGTCCACTTTAATTTGTCTTAATGATCGTTGGAAAAAGCAAGACCTCCGAAAATTCCCTTGCGTGTCTCGTAGTTGCTTTGTCCAGAACATGAACCTCATCTATATTGAACGCGTGCCCTACGTGATCCTCGTGAACGGGCATTAGGGAGAACTGAGCATGTCTTCTTGTAGCTAGTTCCGTTTCACCCATTCGTGTTGCAGCCTTTCTCCCAATTTGATCGACGTACCATTTGTTACGTTCCTTGCAGTCCACATTCCTTTTTTCTTTGATCTCGAATTGCCCTTTCGGTCTTGATGCTTTTTCCTCGGCATTTTTATCAGCTTGTGTGCAAATGTGGCACTTTGCAACTAGAGGTGTCTTGCACTTGTTTTCTGATGTATGCCAATGCCACCCTTCTGTTAGATTGTGTTCCCTGGCCGGTTTCAGTTTTGGTTTCGAATGAGGTTCTCCGCTTGGATATTACTGAGTATCCGTTCCGTTGAAACAGCATGAAGATTTAGTTCTGTTCGTTCTGTTCTACTGGTTTTGTGTTGCTGCTGTGTTTTACCTCTGTTAAACAGGGTCATTATGCAAGAGCTCTTGTGGTTGATTGGATGATCACTGCACAAACTCAATATTTGTTCCGTATGTTTTGTTCTCGGTAATAAGTTATCTTCAGTTGGCCGTGGGTTGTTCATCTTATCAGCACATTCAGACTCATCCATTCTGTAAACCATCAACTTTTCCTCGAAGCAGTCTAGTTTTTCCTAAACGCATCAATTTTGGATTATCGAATATTTTATTATCATTGAAGTGCACGTGTTGGCGCTGGAGAAGAAAGATTTAATCCTAAAGAACAGATATAAATTATCTGTGCGACAAGTTGGTGCCATAATGTGGGTTCTCAACCATCCCAATCGCTACAGCTAAGCTTGCCGAAAATTGATAACGAAACAAGGGCAAAGGCCTAAGCGCACGCTGATAAATTCACCATAACTGATGTATACACGATTGTCACCCAAAACGCCAAATTTACCTATCAGAATTCCATGAGAACGATAGACAGAAGCTAGAACTAACACCAACATTCCAGGGTATTGTAAATAAGGCTATTCGTGTGCACACATCGATTCACGTGATGAGATTTATGGCAAACTTCTCACGGATTATCAGTTTGACTGATTATTACACTGATTACAACGACTACTCGCTCTCTGATAATCTGCGGTAAAACTGGTGTGTAAATGTCTCACATTTTCAACTCGCAAATCTAGTGATCAACAGATATTTTTAAAGCTAAAAACGTTTAACTGTAATGATTCGTTGGTAATGTCCTGTTGTCAGTATTTCTTTCCATGGTAAACTCGTCATTGAGAGTTATTTCTACCGCATGTAGAAAGGGGCGCAGACAGGTTATCCAAATAGAATATGTAAACTTAAATGTTTTTCACGTTTGTTTTACTTCAACACTGGTCACTACCAAGCAATGAGAACACTGCGTTTCACACCTCAATTACAAAGTATGACACTTATCTACCGAGACATTTAGATGTTTCGCGGCTTGGATTTATGGGAAGCGTTTTACGCAGTGCATCCCGATGAATTAGAATTTCGATAACAAACTCAAGTGGTCAAAGTTTTGGCAAAACCACCATCCAAAAAAGTGATTACGGTTGTCACTCGTTCAATCAAATCCGTCCAACAAATTCCTCCCGAGGCTTCAAGGCAATGGTCTCACTAGGGTACAGAACAATATTTCTAAAAATGGGTGGGGTACCAGTAAAAGAGCTTGTCGAAATATGTACTGGCAAGATAACTTTTGATTCTAGATCACTGAGTTCTAGAAAAATTGATGGCATTATTAAAGTGATTTAAATACTGGAAACGAGGCGTTTCAATGCTTGTACCATTTCCACAAATAACTGTCCGAGTATTCATTTGACCTCTTTATTCCAGTCAACGAATGAAAGCAGTAAATTTCATTTCATGCAATGAAAAATCAACTTCAGCTAACTGAAGTTGACTGGTGACTGAAAAATTTGTTTCATAAATGATTCAAAACATGGGCGTTTTTACGCTCATCTCATGTGCAAATAGCCCAGAACGAAATGTGCATCCACTGTGAGTGTGGATTTATAATAATGGATGGTTTTTGCAAGATTAAACCATAAGCGTGGTAGCGATATACGCTGTGTAAATGAATGACATACGGCCCATCAGATACTACGCAAGTCACTCTTCAACTCGGGCTTTCTTTGAAAGGCGCACCTATAATGTCCCTGATGACCCCTTTATTCCCGGTGAACATATTCACTGACGAACCACTCGATTAGACCATGGGACATCTAGATGATCTTTTCGTGATTAAAAATGGCACCTTTGGATGTATTTTATTCCGATTCAGGTGTCGTTCACCGTTTTCTCCAGCAAACAATGCAACACAACTTTTCTCACTGAAGTTCAGAAAATGTGAATATCTAACTACTGTTACCGCTCCCAGTAGCGATATTAGATATTCGAAGTTCCCGGGGTGCACTCAGTCCTGAAAGACTCACCTACTCGGTGACTGACGTAATAGATGATGTACAGCGAGCATCGTATCGGTCGTACTTTAACGTGCTTCCCTGAAATTGCGTTTGGAATAGTAAGGAAGAGAGAGCGAGAATACACGACTTGATGACAATTTGTCGCGACAATTCCTAAACTCCCGAAATAGCAAATACAGATGGCATGGAATCAAGCTTCTCTGCGATAAGACGGAGAACTCCCCAAAGGTGAGTGAAGACGTAAACCGTCTCAATGTCCAATTTCAAGTGGTATCAACCATAGAAGTTCTCAAGTTACTCAAATCAACACAGGTAACCAGGTCAACTGGTTCAGATGGTCTTCCAACGAAGCTGCTCACATATGGAGCTGATTCTCTATGTGGTCTGATGACTTCTGTCATTAAGAGTTCACTGGAATCACATCCCATTCCCGATGTTTGGCGTCATTCTGCAATTATTCCCATACCAAAGAAATCCCAGAGCCGGAAGGAACCCAAAATGTATCAACCAACAGCTCCATCTTCGTCAGCTTTGAAACTTGCAAAACAAGTTGTTCTGCGTCATCTTCAATCCACTGTGAGAAGTCCAGCCGATGAGTTAAAATTTGCGTGCAAATTCAAGCGCTCAGCATTTGGTGCATTAGTTTCCTTTGTACACCATATAGCCAAATCCCTCAATGATTCCAGCTAGTCAGTTAGATGTGCTTTCCTAGACTACACGTGGACCTTTGACAGTGTATCACACTCGCTTCTTATCAAAACACTAGAATCACTTGGCTGCTCCGCATACGTACTAAGATGGTTGAAGGACTTTTTCGCTGGGAGAATACAAAGCACCAAAGTAGGCAGAAATGTCTCCCGGTGTACTTCAAGGCGATGTTCTTATTCCATATTTGTTTCCAACATTCAGTAGTGATTTACCTGTCTTCCACCCAGTCCGCATCTTTAAATTTGCTGATGACGTTAGCTTGGCTAGGTCTGTCTCAAATAAATCATACTTCGACAAATTCATAGGAAAGCTTTCACATATTAAAAGCTTTCCTATTCAATCTGGTCTTCTGTTAAACAAAATTAAGTGTCAAGGGTGATTTTCTTCCATCACGGGTTCTCGATTTATTGAAGACACTTTTACCATTAATTCTATTCCCCTCGCATGTACGAACCACGTTAAATTTCTTGGTGTTACGCTGGAGCATAATCTGCATCGGTCTTTGCATGTTGAAATAACAGTAGGAAAACTGCGCCGCTTGTATTATCGAACAAGAAAAATACGGCAATTTAGTGCCCGCAGTCTGTTATTTCCCTTGTCGTACGACAATGTATATTGCTTATCATTCCTTATTGTTCCCTTGTCATTTTCCCAGGATTACTAACAAAGTACTTCGTCAATCTTCGCAGACGCTTGATCATCATTAGTCTTGTTTCTGGTATAGCCTTAATTCTTGGAGCTATGCATTAGCCACATAGCAGCATCCTTTGCTTTTGGACAGAAAATCCTCTATGATACTTCGCACCCATTGTATTTTGAATTTACTCCTTGTCAGTGTCCTACGCTAACACTGGAACGACGAGAGAAAAGAACACTGACACGACTCCGGAATTGAGAGACCCAAAAAACCGATCCAACTGCATCCAAAATCCAATAATGTGGCCCTTTCAAAGATACGAAAGTCAATTGGGGCAAAATGGAGTGCAAGTGTGAAACACCAATTTGGACCCACCGCATAATTGCTAAAAAAATCTTTCGGCACTTTTCATTAATTTATGTTACCTACTAGTATTCAAACAATGAAATAATTCGAAAACTTAATAGTTCTTTACTCAGAATAATAAACTAGTATCATGAAATATCAAGAGATCGCGTGCATGGGGTTACACGTGATGTTGCTGCATCTATAGAACAGTCTTGGAAGTGGTGAGAACGTTATCCGTTGTGAGATTGCCGAATTTGTACTACAAACGGTCCATCAATCCTAAAATAATGTTTTTACCGGGAGATCAACCACAAATTCGCTCCTTACGAAATGCTTCCAGATATGGCTGCATGGTGTAAACATAACTTTGTATCTACAAGCACCCACAATACGACTACATATTTACCTGGCCTATTTGGCAGGTGTGTTATTAGTTTGCTCCTGTGATTTGCCGAATATGTGATGCTTGCTAGATCAAATCTGTCACGGTTTATTACTCACTGAAACAGATGAGATCCACTTTGCATTCTGTAGGGAAAAACCAATCAGATTTATTATATATATATATATATATATATATATATATATATATATATATATATATATATATATATATATATAAGTCAGCGCACTTTATAATCCAGAGGAAGCCTCAAGATCGTTCATCGGTAACGAGAGTCTTATACATTTTCCTGTGAAATTTTACAGTTATCTGTAACACTGGCAATTCCCTTGGATCTATGCTATATGCGTCTTTGATTAATCATCTTGTCCACCTAAACTTCGTCACTATTCAACTCGGAATTTTTTAGAAAGACGATCCTAAAATAATGCCGCTGCCATCAATGTTTACGCCTGGTATTCCCATGTTGGCTTTATTTTCAACCGCGTCTTGTGGTGATCACTTTTCCTCCGGTTTCTCGATATTGACCCTCCAGATATCCAGTCGGTGCGCCCTCGCATCCATTTCTACACGTCACGACTCCTTTTTCGATCTTTCTTTCATACTAATCAACTGTACACCAAATTCCGTAGATCGATATGGTCCATTCTCGTCTACCGGATTCGTTGCAGTCAATTTTCGGCACCCCATAATGCACATTGTGTATTATTCTAGCCTCACCTTCATGTTTCATGCTTTGACATCCGCCACCCGTTGCTTCATCGTTTCTTGTATACACTGCACCTTTAGCATCCTTTAAAATCGCTTTTACCAGAATTCGCACGCTTGGCTAGATATGCACAAAGTCTTTTCCTGACTTCGGAACAGATTTAAAACTGCCGTGCTAGCCATCTCTACTTCAGTTCACTCAAACACTGCCCAGCCTCATTGTACTATCACTGCAATTGAGTGAATCTGACATTTCAAATTTGTGTAAACCTTGCACTGATGTGTATTGCATCATCATCACTATCAGCATCGAGTTATCCTAACCGTTAGTTCTATCTTAGCTTGTAAATTTCGGTTTCACCATGGATGAATAACTCGACTAAACAAATCGACGACAATTAGTTACTTGTTTACAAGTTACTGATAAATTAGTTAATTTTATCTTCTATGAACGACTGGAGAGACGTCAGAGAGTGTTTCTTTTTTTCATAAAATGTTCTTGTGAAGTCAAGGATGCAAGTTTTCCGGATTCAGTTAGCGTTTTGCTTTGCTGATCATGGGTCGGTCAATGAAACCCACCAATTTGCCAGCCTCGTCGGCTCCATCATCCACAACATATCTGCAGAAGCTCTATATAAAGGATACTCAAACCCCAATGATGGCAGGTTGAATGGGTCAGGTGATCATATCCCAGGATTAACTGGGCAGTTTTACACACTCACACAAATGCAAGTACAAACGTGCTTTGTGTTTGTTGTCGAAAATTACTGCTGACAATATAATGCATTCAGCTTCTCGGTACCATGATACAGTTTACGAGTCGACGTTATTGTAACCACTCTTGGAGCAATTCCTGTGTAATTACTTCGGTTACTGGTACGAACTGCTAAATATTCACCCAGGTAGATGCATTCGGCTCGACTTGACTCGCCTGAAGTACTCTGTTAGACATGAACATTATTCGCCCAAGTTCTCCCTGATGGAAATCCGGTTGCCCTCAATGAGGTTTTCGATGAAAACAGGAATGCAACATTTCGTTTGCTCTGTACGTTGGTGAAACACGCATAATTAAAATATCAGTCAGCCCATTACAATTTGATGCCTCATATCCTCGAGAAAATGTTATCACAACCACACAGTCATAGTGGCTTGGTCCAGGTAGGGAGCTGTAACGAAGCTTTGAATTCTGCGTGAACCTGACGGAGCAGTGTTGAGAAATTTTAGTGTGGAAATCCTCAGAACTCTACTGATTTTCGGCCCTCAACAGTGTAGCGATTTCATCCTGGTTACCACATGTAGGAAACAGAGTACAACAAGGAACTGAGTAGATCTCGGGAGATGGATTTGATGGGGATTATTTTTCGTATTTCAGTGATAATAATTTTCAGGTAAATAATAACACTATATAAATATTCCGAATTTGTGAGGAAGTATGAAAGTGGGTCTCTAACTTTGCCGTTCTCATAGGTGAGTAAATGTGAACTAAAATTGCATGGATTTTTGGAACGATGAACAGTGAGGTAAACAGACATGTTTCGATAGATGAACAAACAGATCCAGAGTTTTATTACCCTAGATATATTGCTTCTCATTCACTGTTCAGCTTCTCCAAATCCAAATGTGAGAATATTTCATCAGATGTTAAATATGTTTATTCATTAAGTTTGGTGAAATTATTCATTCAGAAACATCAAGCGATTCGCATTGCATAATTTTCAAGCAAAACATAACCAATCAATCACAAGTGCTGAATATTGCTTGCAGAATCACATTTGTGTCGTAGCCTTGTTCACATAATCGGTCGAGTTTCGCCAGTTCTTTTGCAACTTCTGGCACCTGAAAAAGGTGATCAGACAAAAACATGAGAGCACCCTGAACTACCATATGTCATGAGTAAATTTCCACCATTCTCTAAAGTCATATAACTAGTCTCTAATTAGCTCAGACGTTTTTGTTCAACATTCAGATATTTACCACAACATTTTGTACTTTTTCTGCGAACTATTATCAATAGGAAGTCACACTTGTTGGTTTCAGCTGATAAAATACTCCGAGTTACAACACCGATATATATCCGCAGAAAATGGACATAGCTGTTTCAGTAGAAACAACGAAATAGAACAACCAATAAAATATCGTCATGTGTTTATTCTGCGAGACCATTTGGAGTCACACGTTCATGGCAATCTAATCAAATTGCCACCTACACACAACAACCGGCCTGAGTGATCTAAAATGCTTGCAGTTTGATGGACGCTGTTCTTCTATTGTAGTCCACACGGTGGAGAGCATTCTTCACCAAACAGTTTACCTTTAATTCATTTTTCAGCTCATAAATGAGCACAAAGTGTTTCAACGGGTATTGATTCTGTTTTGCAGAATCATGTTCTTATTTCACTTCGTCTGCTTTTCCACTCCACACGGGCCAGGTTCGGTCCTGTTGACATTTGTCTCTTTCCCTTCAGTTGTGCATTGTACGCATGGCTCGGTTCACGCCGATTTGATAGATCACGCGGTCAATCAGAAGGATGCACGGGCACGTCGTTTGCTACGTGAACGCAGACTTCTCATCCAGTTCGCTTGTGTACACATTGACAGCTCTTCTTCCGTTGGGCCAACACATAGACACACACACACTCAGCTGTTTGCTTATCTCAGGCCACTTCGTGTGGGTCCTGATTTTATTCATCGAATGGTCCTCGTTTTTGATCCACTTGTTACACACATGCATTCGCGCACGCATCCATCTGTGTGCTTGCTGCTTCGTCACCTGTGCACGCACTACACGCCTTCTGATCGATTGTCTCCCATGTACAGTTGATCAGCCTCGGTGTGTCACCAGGTGACCCGCATGTGAGCGATCATTCTTTCGATAGCTTCCCCCTCTGATGCAGCTAATAGATGTTTTATTTAACTGGGACAGAGCAGCAAATGTCTTATCCCCTGGACACACTATTTCAGTGACTTTATGTAACGTGAACGACTAGATAACACAACTTGAGGTTTGTACAATTTATCGAATTAGAAATTTACGTGAATAATAGTACCCTACAAGACGACAGTTTCGGTTTTCATTGGACTGGAATCGAGACTTTGCGCGTAATTCCATTGTTTGGTCGAGACCGGGAATTGTTATGGTCAGACAGTCCAATTTCGCAGGAGGAATTAACAACGGGCAACCTCAAGCACCGTTTCCGAAGGGATTAATCGTCAGTGAAAAAGTATATTAATTCACAGTTCTCTTAAAATCAAGAATAAATCATACTATGAATTCAAACGATATCCATCCAACCAAACTTACTTTTTGGGTAAAAATGGTGTTTTAAGTAAAGGGAAAAAGGATATATTTAAATTTTAGTGACCCACTTGTTGAATACTGAAGCACTTGATTTTGTACTGATCGTATACGTTTTGATAGCAATCCAGATGCTCGTGCACATCACTTGGTTTACCTGAGGGTGCGCTCTTGGAAGTAACCTCTTCCACAATCTCATCCACAGTCTCTTTGACCATTTGACCCAACTGAAAACAGGACAGTGATTGCGAGAATGTTGTGCAGTTCATGGCAGGCAGGATTTGTTTGAAATGTAACTACCAATGATTTCATTTGTGCTACCTAGGAAATTATGTGAATACTTGCAACCCATCTTGATAGGTCCAGTCCATTCAAAATAATGCGCATTCTTGAGAAACACCATAAGATGACCACCCGCAGTGCTCGTTGTGGATGATTCAAAAATGAGCTGGATTACACTATTCACTTTTCCGCTTGAAACCTCAACTGTAATGTCTGCAGAATGTATACTGATAAAGATCTCTTTATCACTGTTGGAGCATTGGTGGTAACATGTCTCGGAGGTTTTGAACGCCTACCATGTGGGCAAAGAATTCTCACTGATAAAAAGAATTCACATTTCTTACACTAGATCTAATCACACTGGTGTTGTGAACGTATTGACTAGTAGACATTTACCTTCAGAGTGCGGTGCAAGCGTCGTTGTGCCAGTTCCATTTGTTTCGGCGATTTTGATCTCCTCAGTTGGTGCATCAAAGGAATCAAGTGTGCATGACTGGCCATTGATCTATCCCGAGTCGCCATTGACTTTCGGAAATGAAAGTGATCCCCGATTTCGATGCAATTAGGTTTGGTTGGGGATTTATCATTGGAAATATCAATATGATGAGAAAAATAGAATATCACGGTTGTATGCTTATTTCGTTCATCGAGGAGATTCACTGCTTGTCTCCCAGAATAATGTATAACTAATCTGAATCACCTTATTCTCATCCGTAATTCTATTTAAATACCCAACTGGCTTACTTTCCTTGTTCAACGAGAATGTTTCCTGTAAATTATTCAAATCCTTGCTTTGTTTTCTATTGTTGGAGGCTGCCAACTATGTCATATATCATTGCCTGAACGTACAAGTACACACAATTTCGTTGTTATTTAGTGAATACCCATTGGAAACCACAATAACTTTATATTATTGTTCCTAGGATATATATATATATATATATATATATATATATATATATATATCCATCGAATTAATCACAGTAAATGACCAATAAATATAGCGTTCGCAGAATTTTACTATTCTCAGTTTACTTTAGACTCATCAAACCAAGACCGATTTTATTGTACTTAAAGCATTGTGGTGCAAATGATCACATACACGCATGCATTCAACTGAAGGCAGAGGAATTTTCTTCTTGGAAATGGATGAATAATCGGAAATAATATGATCAGCTGATTTCTGCTGACTGAACGAAGGGAGATCCCGACACTGTAGGGCTTGGATTGATCTGTTTGTGCACAATGAGCCGCATCGATAATAGCGAAAACAGAAGATTCTAAACGAGTTAATCGATCAAATTTTCAAAGCATACGGAGGACAAGAATTCACTAGGAAATATTTTGGTGGAATATAATGCAGCACCCCATGAGAACTTGTTTATAAGGGGTATTATTGATCATAATAACAAGTAGAGGATGCCCTCCGTGAGATTTTGGAAAAGAATTCTAAACACATCTTTCTTGGACTGTCCCCATTGCACACATCCTTTAGCAAACCAGGAAGATGAGGGGGAAATAATCGAGTTTGAGTGGAACGGAATTATTGTTTTGAAAATTTCAGTTGATTCAATATTATGTCAGCACATGAGGAAAAGTTTCTCATTCTCAGATAGAAATGTGCAGAATTATATTTTATAGATTTCCCGTTTTCAGTGAAACTTGAAACTTCACGTTCAGTAACTTACACTGTCTCCATTAAATCCACTTGAACCAACATGTGTACTATTGGCTTGGAACTCTCCAACTGGAAGGAATGATACTTTCTGGAGGCAAAGTTGAACATTAAAACATGATTCACCGAAAATGAACTATCCACAAATTCGAGGCGATAAATTCCTAAGCTTTTATCTGGGACGTATTACTTCACACATATTTTCAAATGAATAAATGTACTACTGATTGAACAATTCGTAGTTACGACCACAAAATCAACCACTTATTGAAATACTCAAACAAATGAATCTGTATTCGATCGATGGTTGTCTCGGATACTAAATGATCATTAGATTTTAGTTAACATTCAGTGTAGATCTTTGCAATCGGTTCTTTCAGCTGACTTGCGAAAACTTTATCCCATATCTGAATACTGATTGCGGGCATGTTTAGCACCGGTTCTATGAGGAAATATGACGAAAGATAGGGCACACCAACCAAAAATGTACTCAAGATGACCGTTATTTTTGATGGCCCAACTTGAAAAAAGAGTAGTAACTTGTTAGGTACGTTGATGAGGTCGCTCCAACGCACAATCCTGCATTATTTTTAACACCTGTATTTAGTTTTTGAAATATTTAAACACAGGCTTATTTGAGTCACGCCTCGTGGCTGTCTGGTTAAACATGCGTTCAACATGATTCGAGGATTGATCAATCAACTAATAAGTTTGTGATCCGACTGGCTATCAGAAAAATACAACCATTGCTGCATACCCTGGAATTCAGCTCCCACTACTCAGATAGGACTCGTAGCCGGCCAACATAACGAACCAAACTACTGATATGAGCTACTTATATTACTTCGCACTAACAAAAAATGTCATGTGTTTCTTTGAGAGCGGAAAAACGAAATAATGCTAAATGAATAATTATAATTTCCGCATACGAACAGCTCAGTCTTGCAATACCATCAGATCTATGAAAAATGCATGGGCTCAGCGCCAAAATCGGAGACTACTTAACACAAAACTTTAGTTTTGGTATAGAAAGCAAGAAATAACTGATCACGTGTCTGATCCGAATAACCATATGAAAACATGCGTTTTATTGGTCATTTATCTAAACGACTATCGAAATGACTCACTATATCACCGTATTCCATCACATGACTCCTTTTCACGGCCAGCATAACACTGAGGTATTGATCAAGCATTGATCGATTGAACAATTGACCCCGATGCTAGACGGTTGTTGACGAATGGAAAATATAATTGAAAACTTGATCAGTAAGAATGTCTCTGCGTTGCGGTTTTATCAGACTTAGATAGATTGGTATATGCGTCTGTCCTTATTTAATGTTTAACTACTGACCTTCTGTGCTAAGAGATGCATTCAACTACGAGTGAGTCTAAATCCAATGAGAGAAAAAATGTAACGAGATGCAGTAAATTTGATCACGTTCCTCGAGTGTGAAACTAGAATCCATGAATATAAGCAACCAACCAGGTTGACTAAACAACTCTTCTTCTACATCCCGCACGTCCTGTCAAGACATCTTAAATAATGGCTGTCTTGTATTACTTTCGAGATCAAGGCTATTAAGTCAAACACTTATAATCCGCAAAGTATTTGTTCGATTTCTGCTCTGTGTAAGACTACTTGCATTACTGAGAAAATCTGTCTCAAATGACCGGTTCTCTAATCATGTTCATCTTCAATTTTCACCTAAATAATGAGGTGTATTGAGCTGAAGAATAAATCATTCAGGTTCCTAATGCCAATCCAGGCCTCTGCATTCAAAAAATTGACCCACTTGAAATAGCGAAGCATTTTGCAACACTATATTGCCTGCTCTATCAGTGCCAATGTGACGAATAATGCAACCCAGTTTAATAAAGATCCAATAACCTATTTCTCAACCCATTATTTTACAAACAGCGATCACTATCGTAGAATTTTATTGCTCAATAACACAGCTTAGTCGAAATCGGTTGTAAAACCAGTCGTGAAAAAAGTTACCCGTGGTGACCGAAACGTCGACAACTTACCAACGATTTCAACTACGCCGTGCTATTGAGCAATAAAATCCTACCATAACATTTCACATGGCGCATCGATTTTTCGATGCACACCGAACTGATCTCGGTTCTGATACATTAAGTGATCACTATCGCCTCAACGTTAGTCAAGGCAAAATCATACAAACGAAAGTTGGATTATTGTAACAAAACGAAGGTCCAAAAAATACATTCTACAATATAAAATTCAAATATGGGATGTGCTATATATATTTTATGTTGAAGTTGTTGAGCTAACTCTTTCATATTGATAATCATACACAGCATATGTTAGAAGTGAGCCAGCATTACGTACAAAAGACTAGGTTAAATCCTATGATATACTGCTGATTCAATATTGTCCTCCAATTGCTTTCATACCAGTCAACCACTCATGCAACCAGTTTTCTCTCTATGTGATTGTTGTAATATGGAATAATATACTGGATTATGAGGTGCCGAACTTGTGGTGAGGAGCAGTGATGAGGTTAGAACCCGAAATACAGACATGTAAAGCTACACACGAGTACCACTGGCACACTATCAATTTCGTTTTGGAAGCCACTGGGTAACGCTACCTAATCTCCGATCGGTATGAATTGCGGGTGACCTCATATCTTCTATATTCCATTTATACGGTCATCTTTGGGCACTTCTTTGAATGGAATGTATGATTCCATTTTATGCCCTTTCATAAACAATCCATGAATGCCTTGTACAACAGAGACTGCACAGTTCCCACATCTTGTTCCATTTTGCCGACTCAGATTGCATTTAGCTAGGGAAATTGTTATCGGGCACTAAACGGTCGAGAAATATGTAAGTCATCTGAATTAGGGAAAATTTCGAAAAAGGTGCCGCAAAAAAATGTTTACTTACAGCTGATTGATGCTTTGCCCAACGGAATTCAAATCATGATGTTCATGCCTGACGAACACTTATAATTCCCACGAGAGCACCTAACGGATTATTACCCGTTCACTTTAAACTTATTCACAGAACGGCGGACGGATTCCCTGAGTATCTAGTTGCATATTTGCTTATTATCGTTTATGTGCGTTCGGTGAAATTACACTTCAACGGAGGGAATAAAACACGCCAATCTATGCCATTGCACTTGCCTTTTCCGTGTCACTCATCCACTGGTAAGAGAATTCATCGGATAGACAAGTAGTGATCGCGGGATCCTCACAGAATGTGGCCCAGCTTGATTCAGTTGGATTGGCAGCGGTCACAGCCCAAACTGAAATAAAGAAGTGGAAGTCCAATAAAGGCGTATAAATCATTGAAAGAACTACTTCATTACTGTATGTTGCATCAGATGTCTTTTGTTGCCGAAGTGAATAGTGTGCATGTTTCAACAGATCATTTCAAATCATGTGAATTTCAACCATGTTGATGATTCAGGACGGTTCTATACAAGCTGTTTGATAGCAAGTCATTCAGTCCAGTGTTACACTGAGTATTCAGAACACTCACTATCGATGTTTTTGGGAAGAATCCACCGAAACATGGACCCTGAGTGGCAAGCCTCTATGTAGATGACCATTTTTTTGAACCGCTTTTCTCTGTACATATTGGCCAGCGTTTTGTTCAATTGTTTTGCATACAGCTACAATTCATTTTCAGACGAACATGAAAATAATGAAGTATAATGGAATTATTGGCTATCAATTCAAAAACGGTATGGAATTTGTAATGACCAGAAATGGTCTCAAATGTAATCAATCAGTATATTTAAGAGATCCAAGTAGACAGAATATTTGGAGTGATATTAGTACTTCAAAAGTTTTGTAGTTGAAATAATCAAAGTTTTGTAGTTGAAATAATCAAAGTTTTGTCGATTGATGCGACAGACGCTGGGTAGCCCAGTAGCATAGGTCTATTCCACAACATGAAATCAACGTGTATGAATGGTGATTCAGTGTTAGTAATAGCACAATGTGTGAATGGGGGAAGTTTCGTTGATAGGGCACGTGATATTAATCCGATAATGTGTGCAGCGAATTTCCTGTCTCAACCAGTGTTTCTCATATGGTAGATACACCAACTATTGTTTTATTCTGTTCACACTTGTTCCACATGAATTGAATTTCCTGTAGTGTAGCAGAATTATGCCCCAACTAAAGAATCATTCATCACAGTTGCCTGAGATAGCCAACGTCGCATGTGCGAACATGTAGCGTATAGGTTGTTTCAGTGAACAGTACAGAAGATCAACACTGCGACAGGAATTACTTTCATACACCCTATTCGATCGCGTACGCATAAAGCTGCTTTAATTATTCATTTCGTTTCACCCCGTTATTATTTTTCTCACTGGATTTTATGCGTAAGCAACCGATGAGAGTATACAAAAGGAAGTCCTCTCGCGATGTTTGTCTTCTAAATTGTTAATTCAAATTCACCACGGGATCTAAATGTTCCGTCTGGTTAGTTGTTTATTAACGTAGATCTGAATCGCAGCGAGTTGCGCAAACAATCGTTTTGGGTGTACATCAAAACGACAACAAATCAAGATTCATCAAGACTGTCATCTCAAATGTGCCGTATGCGTGTACAAAATCACTCAATTGATAAGGTACACGATTTTTGCTTTCAGACCACTTAAATCGCACAGTCGCGTCTTCACAAACTGAGTGACGGAGTGTTCAGGTGCACTTGATGAACACGAACGGATCAATTCAGATAATGTTATTTGGGACTCATACCGAGCAGCGAACGAGGGTGGCTCTTGGTGATCCGATCAAATTTACCTTTGTCGTGTGAATTGAGACAACTTTGAACCATAAGTGAAATAAGTCAGAGAGAAGAAGCCCTCTGAATAAGTGATGCATGAGATAGAACAAGAATATTCGAAATTCAAAATCTGTCATCTAAGTTTCGTTTGTTCAGCAAAAGTCCTGTCTTATTATTTCTTGTAGTTCATTTTGGCTACCCCACAAAGTGTGACTATATATCTGTTGGGAAATTTCTCCACATGTGCATTAGAAAATAAAAAGGTACTATGTCATAAAAGTAATAGAAGACCGGTCTCTGAGGATGCACAGATTAATCCTAAGCAAACATCTTGCGATAGATCCATTCATAGTATGAAAACAACTGCTTGTGCTTCCTACGCTGGACACAGCTTTATATTCACATGGACGAACTAGGACTTTTGATTTGATATTTCGTTCCTTTTTCATGAAAAATGGTATTATTTTTGTATATTTGAGTGGAATCCGCTCAGTGGTGCTAGATGGGTCTCAAACCGCAAGATCCCTTACCTGTAGTGTAGTTCTCTCAATGTGTAATCTTTAGTCCTATCAATAAGAGAATCACCGTAGACTTTGGAGTGAATGAAGGAAAACTAGTTGTATTTTGGTACAGTACAATTCAGGATGGATGTCCCCAGGCTATGACATTACTACTGTACCCGAAAGCTTCTTGGAATGTTACCATGCAACCGTGCGTTTCAAGAAGCCTGTGATGAGGAAGTCCTACTCACTGCGTTCTCTTGGCAGAGGTGCTTTTCATCACAATGTGAGGACGTAGACGAATACTCGGCGCTCTCTACCAGGTTGACTGATATTCAATTTAGTGGAGTTGGCCGGATCCCGATTCTGAATAAACCATGGGGGTTGTACGAATCATTCAGCATTGTGCTCACTGGATTCCGTGACAGAGGGGTTTACTGAGCAAAAGGAGTATTTGGCCTCATCCAAAAGGTTATCAGTTGAGTGATCATCGGCTCCCAGCGGGCTTCGAATTCCGCGCTTCGTTCGCTGCCTTGCGAGTTCAGCTTTGTACAACTAAGGGCTTTGGTTGTAGACATCTTATAAAGCCACCTGTTCTAACCTGGACACCCTAGAAGTAATGCACTCGAAAAAGGGAACATCAACTATCACAAAAATTCGCCTTTCTGTCACACTCTCTCACGATACTTGTCTGATTCAAGGTTAAATACTGATCCACCATCACACTCAGCAGCTCTTCTGCCTCTCTCCACCCCTTCATCTGTGTTATTTTCCGGCCACTGAAAAAACCCCACCACAGAGGTTGATTGCGATCAAACTTCCACTAGAACAGTTCCCTCAAGTACTCCCGCAATAAATCACATCCCACAGCCCAGCTTTCCTCAACCCACCGTCCGATTCGAATTGATTAAATTCAATGCACTCACACTTATGGAAATCGGGCAACAGGCTAGTCTGGCTCGAACACTAGAATCGTTCTCAATCGATATTTGCTGCATGTTAGAGACAAGACTGCACGATGCAAGCTCCACGATTACAATAACATCTCTTACTGGTACTAGTACCAAGTTCCATCTAAGCTTATTTGAGAAAGACCGACACAGCAGCAGGTCGGTCAGGCCGGTGTTGGAATTGCCCCGAGTCCTAGAGCTGAGAAGGTCGTGGCAGACTGGATTACTCTCAATAGCCGACTTTGCGTAGTCCGACTCCAAGGTTCTTGCCGAGTGACTAGACATCGAGGTTGCACAATATAAGCTTACGATTTGGAGTTTGAAGATTTCGAAACATGTCCGCTAAAATATTACCATTTTTAACGACCCTCTAGTATCGGAGGCCTATTAGACAAAGCTGATCCAGACACCTGAATCCACTGCTCCGCCTGATGTTGACGATCTCTGACAGCAACTGCAAGAAGCCTTAATGAATAATTATCTGGCCAATTTTCAGTACTGTCCGCCACATTCATGGATTTTGGATTTCTTCAAATATCTTTTCATTGCTTGCTTGCCGCAAGCCTGTTATGAAAGATTTTGATAGAATAAAAGGCTTTAGAATCTCGGGGCAAGTCAACAATTATATCTATATTTCAAATGGGTGACCAAGCAATACTTTCCCGTCGTCGAGGAGTATGTCTGATCATCGTCGCTTCGAAACTCCAAGTGTTTGCTATCTACCACCGACATTCTCCTTTGCGCGAGCCCCAATGTCGTGAATAACAAGCTAGTTTCCGTTCCAACCGCAGCTGAGCAGATCAAATCTCAACCCTTCACCTAAAGCTTGAACACCGCTATGTTTGTCGAAGGCAAACCATCCTTCTATCACTGTGTATCATGACTGTCTTTGACTGTGCCCATAGGTCCGCCCTTTGGATCTGTGTTTTGGGGGATGGCGTGCCAGAAAAGTATTTTTTCATCGTAAATGCTCTCTATCCGCAGATTTTTCTCAGGGTAAGGGTTTATCGACAACTATTTCAGTACTCTGTTGTCTCAAACAAGGAAAACTTCTTTTTCCATTCTTCGTCAATTTCTTTGTGGACGATCTGCTCTGAGGAACCTTTGATGGTATTCCAAAAGTTGGGGTGGAACTTCTACCGGACACCACAGTTGTTGATTCAGATTATGCTGACGAAGTTACAGTGTCGGAAGACAACACCAAAGGTACCTTAAACCAATTGGTCTCCGAAGTCGCTGAGTTTGGCATACGTTGTTTCAACCATGGTAAAATGATTATTAAAGAAAGGCAAGGAGATCTTCCTACATTCGATATCTGTGGAGAGTGTTTGAAAACTGTCATAGCTTTGGGTACAGTGGAACTTGTATTTCTACCGGTGAAGTATCGGAAACGAAGTCCTGCTACTGCATCTTTAGGGCTTGTTTGGCTTTTACCAATTTAAAGCGCCCGTGGCATCGCTACGGTATCAGGCCTTCTCTGAGAGATGGTCTCCCAGGCCACAGTTTTCTCGGTGCTCCTTCAGGGCTGCAAAACTTGGCTAGTTCATGAGTATCTGCGCCGGCTGACCGTGTTCGACCACAAGTGTTTACGATCAATGGGACGAGTGTAGTGCCAGTCTCGTGTCAGCAATTGCGAAGTGCTGAGACGAGTATTTTGAGTGAATGTTGAGCCACTTAGAAGAACTGTTTCCCCTTTTCATCAAAAACGGCTAGACTAAGTCTTGCACATATCCACACAATGTTTAAAACATCCTACCCACCCTATTCGCCCTCCATGGAAATGACTGGAAGCGGTGGCATGGCAGACAAGATAACACCTAGAGAAGGAGTTTAAGCAAATAGATTTCCAGCTTAGCCAAAGTGGAGCACTTTCGTTTACCAGGTTGAAGCAAGAGTGACATTGGATGGAATTTGTTTGTGACGCTTATGATGATGATCGAAATCCTGAGCCAGTGGTCCCAACACCGGTTAGGATACTATCCTGATTACTCATCCTTCCAATTCCATGCATAAAAACAACAAAAAATACAAAAGTAAACCAAAGTATTTCATCTGATAAGACGTACGTACAACGAACAAAATATTTGCAAATATTCTATTCTTCATGTATTCGCAAATTGTTTCCCTACTAAACTATAATCTCGTTGACACGTTATATCTACGGAATTATATATATATATATATATATATATATATATATATATATATATATATATATATATATATATATATATATATATATATATATATATATATATATATATATATATATATAGTGAGTTATGTCTACTGGACTATCAAAATGAAATACCTAGTTGATATTCTTCAAGTGCATCGGTTCATCGATCAAAGAATTGGGATAAAAATGGCACTTTCAAATTCACCAGCCAGCCCCATCAGAGATATCTTTCTTGCACGTTTAGCTGGAAGAAATATATAAAGGCACCACCTAAAGGGCTTGATTTTCTGATCGAGTTCGTTAGTTAGATCTCAAGACGTAAGCTATCCTCAGTTCATCAAGACTGTTGTTTGTTATCGCAAATAAGGCACACAGGGAAAATAAACTAACCAGTCCCTTTGGAAAAGTTAACAAGTTGGGGGCCCCGTGATCACTGTAGTAAATAAACACGTTGTCCTCCGGTCCACTGGAAAGGATTTTGAAATGGAGATTACTCGTAAAGCGATGGATCAAACAAGAATGAATATGTACAGAGAGTTCAAGATGTGATTTTCTGATTTCGAGATATTCTCCAGTGAGTTAAATTTATGCTGCAGAAACAATTACCAATATAATTTTCAGAAAACTTGCCGTAATGATGTTAGCAAACCAATTTTAAACAAAACTGCAAGTTCTGGATTTGCAAGTGGACTTTTGCACATATATCTTACAAATTTCTTCTATTTCAGTGTTATAGCCAGAAGGTGATGCCCATTTTGCCCATGAAAGAACTAAGTTTCATCTGTCATTCCGTGAATGGTGTTACCAGAAGACAAATCAATATTGGTCTAATGGTTATATGTTTTAATTGTCCGAATAGTCCCACAGGGCACATGGTGAACAAGCTCGTTTTCAGTGATTCGTAATCATGCCATTACATCACATTTTATATAAACAGTGTTAGGTGAACAAAAAGGAAGTCAAGATAAGGCGATGAGTTGTAGGTGAACATATGATCTCGGCGATTTCATTCTCAAGCCATTACAATCACATTTATATGAAAACGAGTTATTAAGAAGAGGTGGAAAAAGTCCCACTAAGTCAGTGCGGAGAATTATGGGTGAGGAAGGATGGAAACCCGTGTGAGTGACCAGATTATGTAACCGGTGCTAATTAGCTTACGTCACCGCTAAGCCCGGCTTTGTAACACAGTTGAGTGTTGGCCATGGGAGTTGTAGTGCTCGGACTAATTTTCGTTGCGCTCAAAGCTCAGGCTTCAAGAGGCGAATGATAATTGCCTCGGCAGTTACTAGTATCCGGAGCCTAATTGCTCTTGACACGTGTTGTGGGACCCGGTAGACGACTTTGAAGGCGGACTGGATGTCGATTGAATACCCAGTTTCTAACAAGTGCGAGACGATTGAACTTGATACTACTTCATTGCCTTCGTGTCTAAGCCATCGTGGGTGATGCTCCTTGATGCGTTTTGATAGCTGTCTTGCCGTTCGACCTATGTGAGTAGCACCACAGGTGCACCTGAATTGATAAATGATCATGGATGAGGCCAACAAAGGCAGCTTATCTTTATTTTCACATCGGATTATTGGTGACGTGAAAAACACGCATCTGATCTTGGCAGCGTTGAAGGTGGACTTAACCGTGGCACTCAAAATTTTACAGACTCTATCGGCTGCGACATCTCCCTTGAAGAGGAGTCGGATGAATAATACTTTCTTTTCTGCTTGTGTGATTCTCACTGGTTTTATCCGTTCGGTCCAGTTTCTTTGGATAAATTTCTCAGTATAACCGTTGCTAAGTAGCGTCTTCCTTATGTTTGACAGCTCGGCCTCCAGAGTATCTGCGGTGCAGATATGTTTTGCCCTGTGTATCAGATTACGTATCAGATTACGTTTGTAACCGAGTGGTACAAAACTGTGAAAGTTTGTGTACTGGCCATTCCAGGTGGCTTTCCGATACACTTTCCTCTGGATCGAGCCATCAGATCGTCTGATTAGGTGTATATCAAGAAACGGCAGGCAATTTTCTTCTTCCATCTCGGCGGTGAACCTGATTGCGGAGTGCGTAGTGTTAAATTCGCGTGATATATCATCTAAGTTGGTTTGCGCATCAGCTATGCAAAATATATCATCAACATATCGGTAGCAGTGGTCCAATCGACTTACTGTTCTGCGTAATGTTTGAGTTTCCAGTTTTGGCATGAAAATGTCAGCAAGAAGTGGTCCTAGAGGTGACCCCATAGCAACCACATCCTTCTGGCGATAATAAATGATTGTAATGGCTTAAGAATGAAATCACCGAAAACATATGTTCGTCTAAAACTCGTGTTCTGAGTACTATGATGGGCTTATTCTGCAGTATAGGGCGATGAGTCAAAATTTGAGTGGGGGAGAGAGGATCAAATATCACATGCGTGGCCTCGATCCGTCTCTGGATCGTGATTGGGTGTCGGCGGTGTCATTAGTCGGATCAACGGATCTGCGGTTTGTTTGTGGGTAGGGCTGAGTCAAGGAAGCCTTAGCGGTTGCACGAACTGTTTTGGGCGCACAACGGGGGTTTGTAGGGACGAATGCATACCGCTTCTGCAGTGGCTAGAACACGGCACTTCATCAGTCTTGATTGCCCACTTCGAACTTTGTAGATTGGCCGGAATGCTTTGGTCACATTCACTGAGTGGTTAAACTGAACAAGGTGTGAATACACAGCGCTCGTTATTACATTGATTGCTCCAGTGTTCAACCAAACTGAGTGGTGTTCACGGACGCGTTCGGATAAGTGTCTGGTCTTACGGCCAATGTAGGTTGTCCCACAGGAACAAGTAAAGGAGTACACACAGAATGAGGCCATAGAATCTGACACCTTATCCTTTAATCGTAACTACACACACGGCTTTGATGTGAATACAATATGGAGCTTTGCCGTATAAAATGTTCTGTCGACGGCTTCTGATAATCTACGATGTATAATATCCCCTGGGATATCACCTTTGAAGGGCAGGCGAATGTATACTGACTTTTTTGGGACAACTGTGGCCTTCGCTCTTTCTTCCACTTGTCGCATTGTCTTATCAATGAAACGATCCAGATATCCGTTTTTCAGGAACACATTGCGCAGAGAACGAAGTTCGTTGTCCATTGTGTCCTCAGTACAAATTTTGAGTGCTGTATTAATCAGGCAACGGATTAAGTTGCGCTTAAGTTGGAGTGGGACGAAACTTTCGAAGTGAATGTAACGCCCATTCCACGTTGCTTTCCTGTGCACTGATCGTTGAGCTGAGCTATCCACTCGCCGGCTTAGGCACACATCTAGAAAGGCTATTTCATTGTATGCCTCTTTTTCCATCGTAAACTGCATATTAGGATGGGCTGTGCTGAATGTGTTTAACATAAAGTTTATGTCCATGGTGTCTTCCGCCACACACATTCTATCATCCACATAGCGTTTATAAAGCACACATTGCCTGATGGTGGACTGCAGTGGATTATTCCCAATTTTCGCCATGGAAACATCGGCGAATAGTGGTTCCATTGATACTCCCTCTTTTTGACGATAGATTTCGTCAATGAATTTAAATTGCACTTTAAACGTGCAAACAAAGAGGAGTTGCTTCATTTTGTCCACCGGAAGGCCCAAGTTCATGTTGTTTTCTTGAAAATAGTCGCACAGATCCGTTGATCCGACTAATGACACCGCAGTCACTCATTCATGGTCCAGAGATAGATCGAGGCCACGCATGTGACATTTGATCGCCTCTCCCCCACTTAAGTTTTGACTCATCGCCTTATCTGTTCATATAACATATGATGTAATGGCATAATATGTTACACTTGGAACTATAAATCAGGAATCAGTGTGAAATTGAACAAGTTTAAGAACAATTTATCGTGTTATTTTCTGTTGCAGTTCAATTTGCACCATTGGGTATTCTCTTCAAGCAATAGTTTTGTGTGTACATTATTGATACAGAAATGGAATCGTTCCCTTTTTCTCTAATAAGTTGCACCCTTCAGAATAACATATTTGAATCGGAAAAACATCATGTAGATCGTCATGTTGCTCGTTAAGATGTTCGTATTATCGAGTATTGTCAATATTTCTTACGATTCAAGTACTTTGAGTCCAGATTCTTTCAATTTCCGATCGCCTTCTAACACACGAAGGAACATGTCTGCTGTAACATTCTGTGAATTGAAAATAAGGACAAAGTTATCGCAAAGCAGATCCAAACATTTGTAGATATATGCAGACTCGAGTAAATAAATGAATAACTGACTAAATGAATAAGGTTTATCATAGTGTAAAGTGGTTTTGAGGTGACAGCTGAGATGCATATTATCCACCAATAAAACAATTTGAATGTATGTAAGCACTAAACTCAAATGGTGTGTAATTTTCACTACTTGAGTGGAAACGAGTAGAGAGAAGGCGTCCACAAAAATCGTTGTCGAACGAGTGATAAGGCTCCTCTCATCATTATGAATCATGAGAGTGCTATACACTTGTGTTGTCCTCATTATGATTACTCCCCATTGGTTCCGTAGTTTCAACTGGGAAGTTTAGCATTGTTACTACTTGACGAATGTTTTCATAATTTAGGGAAGCCCTTTTTCACTTACATTAAATTGGTTTTGATTTGTACGTTGTAGAAATCAGCAGAACAGTGTCATATAGACTGTACCTGTGTATCTTGATGGAAATATCGGTAGCTTTACACAGCCGGTAAGTGTAGCATTTTTCACTTCTTTATTCATAATCATAATCACAATCAAAAACAGTTCCTTACCAATCATTCATTTAATATTGAATTTTAAAATATCTGTTCACAACAGGATAATCTTGCAATCTACTCGTCTCAATCACTGGTGTACAAACACCGTTCGCCGACTAATTTACTCAGATTCTTTTACTCAATATATATCGAGCAGAGATATCGATATCACGTTAAATCGAAAACGAGCACTTACTTCTCCCCGATAATTAATTTTCACTCCTGCGTAAACATCCTTGTGTTGATAATCGTTGAACAGTTTACCCGGGAACGGGTTGCTTTTAAACGAGATGAGTAGAAACAAGAGGAATTCAAACACTGTTCTAACTTATGATTAATTTAAACGCTCCTTCATTGCGTTTATCAGATCTACTTAGTTTGAATTCGGTCAAGACACAACCTGCACTCTAGTGTACACGAACGACAATATTTTGAATTTTGCTTGGTGTAATGGTACTGCCAGACAGGCCATGAATAAACGGTCTGGTTCAGTCAGCAGATAGCATACTATCGGCCGTCCAGGATCAGAGGCAAGTTCGAAGTCAGCTACGTAGAGAATACGATCGGCTGCCTAGAATCACAAGAAAGAATGGAGGCAGCCAACCGGATCAATGATCCAATCAGCTGCCAGCACTTTTCTGAACCGACCGGAGACGGATCAATCAATCAGGGTGAAACCAAACACATCAGCCTAAAGGACGGCATAAAAATATCAGTGGGTCAATAAGTTCTGATGCAAAGATTTGGTTATGATCATCCCACATATGTATTCTTTATCAATAAATTGATATGGTGCAAAGTCAGAAAATTCTCTCCACTGTAGTTAGTGATTGACTATGGAGCTCCTGGTGTATCGTGTGGAAAGGAAAATTTCTTCACTGGTGAATAACAATGATTTCCATGTAATTTATTAGAACGAAATGTGAAACACATGTAATACAGAGAATCCCGTGATTATCATCCAACTGGTTCTTGTGGAGAAGACAGAAATGAGCGCAGTCTAAATATCAGTGGAAATTCAGTCCATCAGAGTACAGTAATGCAACACTGAATGCAAAATTGTTTATTTCTGAAGAAACTTACTTAGTGTTGTTGGCAATGTCATCGTAAATCATGGTGATGATGTTCTCGGGTGGAATTCCATTTTTCCTCAAAACATGATAAGCGTGACATACATCAGCCTGAAAATGAGAAATATGCATAGGTCCTTCTTCATCAGATTTTCTCAGATTACCTTGCCCACTGGTTGCTGAATTGCTTGTACAGGATTGAAATGCTCCGGTAGGAGTAGCTGTGATCTATTCATAATCGAATCAAAAATTACTACATTACTCCAACCAAACGCGTTTCTATAAGGGGATTTAACATAAATGTTTACTCTCACAGAGAGTAACTTTAACAACTTCTGACAAACGTTAGTACAGCTGGATTCGTTTATTTTCATTGTTTATTTCTTGCCCATGCAATATCGCATATTACCCATCCACCGCTGGATATGAGATTTAGAAAGTGTCAATAACGGGAGTATGCCTCCACGACACAGCTCTATATTTGGGATACATATGGGGAACATACATTTTTGCAGGTCACCAATGATTTCAGTCTGAAGTCAAATCAGGTGTTTGCTTTTTACATATCCATGGGAAGATATTTGACAGTGAACGGCTATATTCCCAACAATTACACGAAAACCAAACACACCATTACCAAAAATAAAGAATACAAAGAGAAGGGGTGACTTGTGAACTAAGAAATTGGGATGGGATAGCCCAACCTCAGCATCCTTTGCATACGTTTTAACGAAGTAACAGTCACTGACAGGCATGAAGGACGTGTAGGTTGAGAATGGAAACAAGGATAGGATTGCGCCTTATAGGATATCTTGGATGGAAACGGGGATGGAAGAGGTTCTGCCTCCGTATCGTGCAAAATGTTGTCGATGAAAAGAGCAATCAGATAATAGTCCAATAAGTGAGGGTTATATTCCGTTATGAGAGATGACGTTGAGAAATACTTATTTATCATCTCTTTTAAGGGCGTTCCTATAATTTGGGAAGCAGGTTCACACAGAATGTTACATTTTGTCCAGTGAAGACAGTATATTATGAGTCAGTGAAGCAATGACATCCAGGGTACAACAGGATAGACGGTATGCGAGCTGGTTTATATTTCGTATTGTACAATCATTGGTCAGTCCTTGGAGTAACAACTTCTCAGACACCTTTGATGTAATGGAGATACATCCAGTTGGAAGGAATTTGGTCGTTCCTTTCTTGGGCATTGTTTTGATGTAAGCTGATCCCCAACAGTCAGGAATCTTTCACAATCCAGGCGCCGACTAAGTAATTTTGTTGTTACTGGTGTAAGTATTTGCGCACATCGCCTACGTACAACTGAAAGGAGATTATCTGGTCCGTGGGATTTGTTTCATTTGTGGTTTGACAGTTCTTCGTAAACAGCTTGTGGGGGACGGAGCCGGTAAATGTGGGATGAGATAGTGCGTTGAGACAGGTGGACCACGAAGAACGAGACTACGTGTTGAAGTTGCGGTTTAGATGTTCGAAATTTACGTTCGTGGATAAGTATCTCGTGGAGCTACCACTCAAATATTTAATGGATATCCAAAGTTCTTGGTAAATACTGTTGGCTAAGAGCACACGACTGTAAATACCATTTGGTCTGAGGATTTTTGATTTAAATGACAAAGAAAGGATTGCCACTGTTCGGTGTTTCTCACTATTTGAAACACTTTCCTACCTACGGCGTAATATTTGAGGGACGGAGAGGGGAATCGGTCAAAACGGAAGTATATGGTTTCCAATTAGCAACACATAGCGCATCATAAGTTCAAGTAACTAGTGAGATGCTCGCAAAACACAGTAGGGTCCTGATGGTTGATGTCGAAGTTAGTCTGCTTGATTATACCTCGAAATCTTTGTAGGATCTGTGGATCAAATTGACTAATTTCGCGCTACAGTTCACGACAGTGGGTTAGAACATTATGTTTACCTGATCTACACATCACTGATGTGAGCAGTTTTGTGACGTCATTTGACGTCCTCAAAGGGGACCTGCGTGCGGTTCGAACTAGATCGGGGTTGTTTGTGGAACAGTGATCAAGGTAGTCGTCAGTCCTAGTTACACAGTTCACAACGATTTTCGGAGCAAGTATTTTTAACAGTTCTATCCAAGAATAGGTGGAATCATCACAAGCAAAGGTCGGCGAAGAAACAATGTAGCTTAAAAGTCTTGAAGAGAAAATTTTCGAGGAGTCCTTCAAAATAATAATAGAGCAAGTGTGAGTAATATGAATGTTTGTAATAAATTAGGAGCAGTATATAATCATACCTCTGGGTTTTGATAACATCATAAAAGCACTGATGTAAGAACCTGAGTGCATGAATATCATCTGGACAGAATTACTGCAACTGCTTCTAAAGTACGTAATAAACCCGTCCACGTTCTGACGAGGTGAGAATCGGTCAGCGCGGCAGCGGACTTAGCCATTGAGATGGATAATTTTTCGTCAACTTAACCATCGAGCCATGCTTCTTGTAGCAGTGTGTTTCTATGTTTTCCATATTATTGACGAAGAACTGAAGTTTCTAATGTGTGAGTGCACATTTGAACTGAGAATAATTGACATGCATATGAGTGATATTTTCGCTGCCGAAAAGCCACCTTCAATGGAACAAGGTGTTTCTTCGACAGTGTGTATGCTGTATTCTGTTTCTAACTGATTTCTCAATACATTTTTTGATGAAATTGAAGACTTGATGAGTTCCACAAATTCGCCAGAGTACTTTGACATCTCTCAACGGGACAATGGTCGTAATGGCAACATGGTTTGAAAAATGAAAACCGGTACTGTTTTGGTACAACCTATGTGTTAATAATCCCTTGAAACGCCTCACTGCTGACAGTATTTGGTGAGACAATTTGAATAACCCCTATCGAAACAATCAGACCACTAGTGTGATAGTCCATTGATTCACTTAAGGACACAGAACGAATAACGAATATTTAGTCGTGTATTCACTATCAGCATAAGCAATAAACGATGAAACCTAATGAGACAAAGAGAACATTTAATAATTTTGGCTTACCTGATGACGATAGTTTGACCAACCATTAGAACCGGCCACAAGCACAGCCCAGTGTGTTCTCCCATTGTCCTCCAAACCGAGAGTAAAGCTAATCAGCAAGCTGAGTATTAGCAAAATGAACTGCATAGTTTAGCGGTCTTACGCTACTCCAAATGCCCGAAGTTGGGTGCTAACTTATATACAGTCTTTATTAAACCACTGCGCCCATCGGTCATATTCTATTCTGGAAAGCTAGGACTGAGGACTGAAAAGTCACTTCGCCATCTGTGATTTTTTAAAATGACCTTTGATTAGTGTTTTTAGTGAGAGGGCACTTCATTTGAATAGTCGAATTTCCGACTTGAAACACCATCGAGTATTTTTCTCATTGATATATTACGATGGATGTCTCAGAGATAAACTATGCTTAAGTTGGCATCCAAAGGAGTCTGTTTTTATTCATCACATATGAATGCGGCTTTTTTGATATTTCGATGGCAGACGTTCCTTTATTAATTTGTTGTGAAGACTTTGTACTATGATTTAGACCTGATCTGTTTCTGAAATTTATATCCAATTTTTGAAACAAATTTTGCACTTCGATGTAAGAATAGAACATCTAGCAATCACTGGAGCAAGTAAGTCACTAACCAGTGCGGCATTTTCACACAGCTCAGTCTCATCACAGACTAAGCGTGTTCTAGGCTTTCGGTGATCGGTAAAACTACGGAGATGACAATCAAGACCAGCTAAATGAAGCTGTTAGCATCTGCTTCCAGTGTATACGTAAGTCTGTGTAGTGAAAAGCGAGTTATGTGTTCGTAGGCTTCCCCGGGAACATGTTCAATATATTTGGATGTTATCGCGTAAGTGCGAATTGCTGAAAAAAAATTGTTCTCCAAACGGTACTTAACATAAAACACAAATATGACCGAAATGACAAGACGAAAATTCTTCCCACGACCCGAGGTTGCTCTGTCCAAACCGCTCCGCAAACGTAGAATCTTATTCCGTGAAAACCTTTGTAACCCGCATATTGTCAGTGTAGAGATTACTCAATAAATTAATGCCACAGTAGACAGCCCTTACTTGGAAAACCACTGTATAGCACCTTCGTAAATTGTTGTTAGGAACCAGCTCTTTCCACAGTTTGTTCTACAATGGGTAACAAATCTAAAGAATTCAAATCATTCGCAACCAGTGTCGAAAATAATTTAGATTGTACATAGCAACTTGTTACTGATAATGTTGTAGTATGCAAAGATCAGTGTCTTCCAACGGAGTTGCTCGTAATCGATCTGAAAAATAATAAAACAGAGAATTCCATGAGCACAAAGGCTCAGTAAATGCATCAACAAGATCCTACACTTACACTAATCGAACACCAGTATGGCTGCTAACAGCCTGCTCACTACAATGTATATGATGTGTTAGAAAAGTTGCTCAAGTGATTCACGATATGGCATAACAGTATGCTAGCAGCGTTCTGAGAACTCAGCGTCTCAGAGACTGGATTAGGTAATCTAGAGAAAAAATCAAACTGACGGATTGTTTACTGGGAGAAAAGTGATCAGTTGCGCTCACATTTGTGAGTCAGTGCCATCTACACGATATCGAGTTTTAACATTTTTTGAGTTCTTCTACATCGATACGCAAGAAAACCCGGAATACCTTCCTCATTGGAAAGGTCACGAAGTGAAATAATCAAAGACATTCCTAGGACCTTTCAGTAATTCTCCGGCGCACATACCCACCTTACTCGCCATCCTGTGATACTGCCTATTGGTTGATTTTCAAGAAACTCCTTCGATATATTGAGTGCTTTCTCGGAAATCGGGGAATATCAGCAAATGTTTCACGGGCATCGCCTTAGGAAAATTCTTATGCAATTAACCTATAACTTTCGACGTACATACCGCCATATGTTTTCTAAATTCAAAATGAACTTACAAACTAGTGTTAAATAAAACCAGTTTCCTTTTCTGAATTCATTTGTAATTCGAGGTTGGTGTTTCTTAACTAAGCTAAAGGGGTCAACTACGCAATAAGTTTGTTATGAAGTTGTCAACTAAAAAGGAGCTTAGTTCTGAGCCCATAGTCACGCTATCAAGCGGTTAACTAAATCCAACCTAATTCACTTCTGGCGATTTGGATATCTGTATGCACTACAGAAAACGATGGGAGTAGTTAGATTTTGAAATCCGGTGAAAAAATGCTTTAGGTTGTCTACGTGAGAAGGCGCCAAATGATGACGTTATTTGCTAAGTAAAGAGTCGAAAATACTTCACTTTACGGCGATGCGATCTCACACAGCTATCCGCATATCCCTGGGACATTGTTATAGGTATGACAATCAATGTGAACATATCTATGTTGAATAAACTGTTCATGCTGATCACGTTTGCCCGACCTTCAATAGAAAATCCAAGTCAAATCTTGTTTGGTTGTATTTCATCCATTAGCATTGTATCTGTAGTTAACGTGTTTACAGATCAGTTATATATAACTGCTTCAGTCTTCTGACTTTTAATGATTGCAATGAATGTTTACCTACCGGAAAGAAACATAATATAATGCAGGTCATTTTTTCACTTAGATACTCCCAATGAATCTGCTGAAGGTATATGGTGATGGACTATGGACAACACGTTGCCGGTAGCACTGATTCGACTGAAAAAAACAATTTATTATGAAATTTCTATTTGTAGATATCGTTACCAGTCTGTCTAAAACCGGTAGCTCAAATTGAGATTTAAATATCAAACTACTTGCGAGAAGAGAACATTCGCGTTGATTCACATATGTTATCAAATATTTCTAAAACAACTTAACATCGATACGCCCAGTGGTCCAAACTATAACCATTCGGGGTAGAATATCAAATTGTCAATTTTGATAGGAGGGATTGGAAATAATTCCACACAATCATGATTGCATTCGCACATAGACGATCGAAGAAGCATATGATGCATACTGATGGTTCATTTCTCGTCCTCGTTTGAAATCAGTAGCATCAGCAGTGGCTGTGTACATATGTCAGGTCACTCGTGAATCTTGCACAACGTAGCCAATAACAAGTGTTAATATATTTTTCGCCGGTAAACTGCATGATCCATTCAAAGCTCTTAGATATGATCTCGTTGATTGAAGATAGACCATAGGAGCTCAGAATTTGGTTCAGTTAAAATGTTATGTTTAAAGAACTTCCCTTAATACATTTACCCAGTATATAACCAAAAGTTGCCCCTAATTCTGTATATACGAATTCGGTAAAGCGATGATTTCTCCAGTCGTTTTCAGATACTCATTCACATTCGGGACCACCAGCGGACGGTTTATTCAAGCAAACAACAAAACGAGACGCTTTGCTATTAGGGTAGTCACAGTCCTCAAATATGAACAAGCGGTCCAACTGTGATTCGAAGCTGGTTGATAATACGAATGATGGATTAGGTGTGAGCACACCAGACTGTAGAAAACTTGGACATCCAAGACGGATGCGTGCACTCCAGCGACAGAGGTAGGAGAGGCGCTTTAATTGCTTTCCTTTAGAGACGGGTGGAATTTCACTAAAATTTGGGAGTAGAGTGTAGATTCAGTTCCATACTGCCAGTTATCGACAAACCTAAAGAACCCAAGTTATCAGGCAACTGAACAGGGTGCAAACAGATAGACTCCATGCGGATACTGCTCAACCACTATCGCTCGTCTTCCCAGTTCAGTCTGAAGAAATGTATAGTGCGTCCATAAGACATGAAAATGGTGCAAATGATTGATGTAGGATCATGACAATAGTAATGTACAAGACCAAGTCTAATATAAGGCATTCAGACTAACAACAGCGTTGAAACCACTTCGAACTTGTAATCAGGGGGGAAATTTGCATACATGGGTTTGTGAAACAAATCGCCTTTGGCAAGTCTACGAATGATTTTGTACAAGATCACTCAACGCTAGAATGACTTGAGAGCGGCAGTGGGCCGTTGTTGAAATTTCAACAAGGATTTGTTTTGTGTTTTGTTCATTTTTTCCGCGGATTTCCGGGAGCAAGCTAATGATGTTATTATCAACTTAACAAAGTCGTCATCTCAATTATCAGTTAAAAGTTGGGATCTAAGCGCCAAGCTGAGTGGTCAAGTACCCGCACAAGTTAATAACCTATTTTTTTGTGCTACATATTTTAGGTAAACCGATCATGCTTACACTTGCTATTTACTTATCCACTTCGAATGTTGTACCTGTTAGATTACAAGATGAAGGACGAATGATATTTCAGTGTTCTCAGAAATAAGCTCATAAACGGTAATTTCAATTTGTGAGTTTCCCCTACGTGGGAAACAAAACCGTTTTCCTCAATTATTCCTACCCTCTATGGTATTAAGTGTTTCATCCATATAAATGTCCTTTGTCTACAAGCTTCAATATTGTGACAACAATACCGTATGAATGAAAAATGACCGCATTTCTGACATGATCAAGTACAGATATTAAGTTGAGTGAAGAAATTTCCGTGTATTATTCTTCCAAAACACACCGACCAGGTGAAACGCTTCCTTGTCAAATGACAGGTCGATGTCGCCGTTGTATCTCATATTGATATTAGATTGAGGTTTACACCGCATACTCCTTGTCGCCTCATCGGTAGATTGGGTGTTTTTCACTCAATCAGTCAATGCTACAATGACATAGAGAAGAATATTATGACCCACCAGCCCGTCCCTTACCGAGTAATCGAGGTTACCCATGATGCTTTCTAAACATTCAAAAGTCCTCATGACTGCGAGCTTCTTTGAAAGCAATTCACGTGCACGTTTTAATTCAACTTTCCCATATTTTCAGTCATCTACGAATTTCGGATGGGGTTTTGCCAGTTCATCTTAGAGCAACTCACCAACAGGCCACGTATCGCAAAGAAAGAAACATTCTTGTGAAATCATTCATTAGTCAGTTCAAATGCTACTTATCGATTCCAAATCTTAAGGTGTACTGAGTATCCGTTGCGTCCTTCTTGGAAATCCAAAAATGAGTTGCATATCCGTATAATCAAAAAGAGAACGGAGATTTGTGAATCATATTCATCGACAATAGCAATCATTCAGCCGTGACTTTGAAGTCATAATCTACAAAAACTGAACTTCTCGGATCATTGTTGTTCGCATTTGTGCTACGAAAATCCGCCTCATACTTCGTATTATTTCAGGACAGAAGTTCAATCGTGTTATACATCCTATACGGAAAAGGAAGGTGTTGAGAAACATACCAGTTAGCATTACAACGGATTCATAACAACATGTAAACTGGAAATTGAACATATGCGTCAGTTGAATAAGCAGATGATGTTAAACTGATTATATGAATTGCGGTAAGCTGCCCGAGAATTTATTCAGACCTTTGTTTAATTAGTGATCGCCCATATTCAAACGTCTGCTTGTTGCACCAAATCCCTAAACAAGATGCTAGCAACGATCAATTGATGAGATTTCTGAATTCATCCCTAGTGACGATTCGTTTGGCACAATGTGGCCACAGTGCCTCAATAGCACAATTTTACAACTTAGAAGAATGATTACAAAACGGAGAAAAGTGTCATATGAAGCGACCTCAGACAGCATTCACAAAACTATCTAAACTGCATACATTTGGTGTCTGATGGTAGAGAACTTTGATCCCCAATTGAGTTTTGTACGCGACTACATACCTAGTGATATCTACGATACAGCTTCCTCACAGTCGAAACGCCTCTTGATCAATGGAGACTGCGAATACCATACACATGCAGTTGAGTTCATCAAACGAATAACTACGGCCCATTGCGATCAAGTTCTCGGTTGATGTACTTTGTTCGATCCAACCGTTGAGTTTATCATTCTTGATATACGACTTTGTGGACAAAGCAATCCCTCCCCACAATCCTCCATCCTTGTGCTCAAAAATAATGCGGGCGTGCGTCTCAGTCCCACTGGCTAACACTCCACAATACAACAGACCAAGAACCAGACGAAAACTGGCGTGACACGTGTTAAACAATCCACATCCGGTCTAGATTTAGGTTACGTTCTCCTATTTGTCTATTTGGTTCAATCCCTTTAATCGTTTCCATAGATTATCATGTAATTAAATAATACTGAATCACTGAAAACGAGCTCGTACGCATATCCATGTTTTATAAATAAATATATACGTGTACAATTAGTCGATAATCGGTATGCTTTCAATCGGCGTGGCGAACAAACTGGTCTCCAATAATTTGTGCTCACACCAACACATATCAGTAGATATGATTCAAAAACAAGGAAGGGTACTGATTATCCATATCTGTCGTTCTATGTGCATGTGTGCGTATGCGTGTGCGTGTGCGTGTGAAACTGATCACAGTGCAGCATGTTGTATTGGTTGCACACGTGTTCGGAAACATGAGGTGGTCCAAGGGAGCTTGGGTGCTCGCACACATTGTTTCGCAACACAAAGGGGATATCGTTGAGACAAATACTCACGGGCTCGAATGTGGTCAAGATACAACACTTGAAAGTATTGATTCCTTGCATTGAACTTTGAAAATCGTTTGTAAGGCGCATATCACATCGATGTACTAGTCTTGAAAATAAGACTTATCATCTTCTATGTACTAAAACTGAAGTGGCATGTGTCACACTTTATTCAACCAGATATATTATGCTTCGATTTGTCTCATATAATTTGCCACGTGCTTCTGTTATTCTATTGTTTGGTTTGCTTGTTGAAGATCTCGAAAGTAATTGTTAGATTCCCCAAATATCTTTCCAGATACAGTGGAATATCTCCACGCCAACTCACTCAATTTATCGTAATTCAGCTCAATCACACTTGCGTAGCGTGTTTCTAAAATATAATTACTGCCATGAATATCTCATTTCTCCAGATCTCACTAACTGTTCCGATATTTTCTACCCTGCGGACTATACGTATACATCGTTGATTTTCACTACCAGGAATGAAATAGCTGTGCTGTGCTTCCCTGGAGTTCAATGGTAAATTGATCTGTTATTTTCGGCAGGATGAACAATCTGGTAGTCAAATCAAATCTCACATTTACCAACACGAGCTTAGTGTTAATACACGTTGGTGCGTTAGACGTTTGTAAGTAGAATTCCAACATTCAAAACATTGGACACAAAAGTGCAACGCAGAAATTAAGGAAGATTATAGAAGTGGAAAGTGCAAACTGGGTAAATATTGATAGACAGATCATAGCCGGAGTGTGTTTCGGACGGTAAGTAAAAATGACGTTAGTTATAAGTTTTTGTAAGTAACTCTGGTTTGTCTCCTCCCTGGGATGAAATATCGAGCAAAATAGAGTACAGGAGAGGTTTTGTACACTTTTATTCTCTTGCCGGACTGGAGGCCATGTGGACGAATTGGAGTGACAAAACGACTTTTCTGTATGCAATGAATGAGTGAGGTCCTGGAGTATTTCGTAGGCTAAGTTCAAATAAGACTCAAAATTCTAGTTACCGAGTTCATTATCAGTGGTGATAGATGAAGGAGGACTAATAATTACTATACTATGACTCATAAATTCAGCGCCCTGTTTTCTTCGTACATTGGTGAAAATAGTTTGAGATCTGGGCAGGAACTAGTGTGGGACAACTAAAAGCTTTGAGCTTTTGACGAAGTAGAGAACGGGGAATTAATTCAAAGTGTTGGTTTCAGTTATACTCCTAATACGAGGAAAACGGTAGATTTGCCACGCCAGGATGGGTTGATGTAGATTACAAGCGGGTCCCCATATTTATTCCTTCTCTACAGCTAATCCTGATGGCAGCACTGATATCGATCTAGGAGTACCAAGGAGTTGTCAGTATTCACGTTCACCCAGGATTCTTGGACACCAACTACACACGTATGAACAGGGGTGAGTACTGTCTTCATATCATGATCACGGATCCCTCCAGACCAGTCAAAGTTTCCCGATGTATCAGTTCTCGTAAAGGTAATTAATTAACCTATACGCACGCGTGATTATTTAGCGGTTACAATGAAAGCCTGACAGACAGGAAAGTAAAATACAGGCACGGCGGGGCCTTCGATTCGGGTCGAGCTGTTCCATCTCGATCGGAATGTGTATCACATAACCAGACGCGCATTATCTGGTTAACTGTATTATTCACCGTGATTAATATAACTGTTGTTGTGCCAATAAAGTGATGCTTAACTCGGTAAAATATTCCAGTGGTTCACCGAAAAATACCAAGGAGAAGAACCCTCCATCGGGAACGACCTTTTTTGGACATTGGTACACAATAAATGCCTTGTTTATCCCTTCGGTTTTACGAGAGCTTTTGCATTTTCAACTGGACTAGACGCGTTTCTTGACTTACTACTAGACAACAGCCCATGTCTTTTTCCACTTCAAGTCACTCTCCACTAGGCTCTTCTGACCATGCAATAATCAAAACCCCACCCAAGATCAGCAGACCCATTAAACATGCACAATTGACGCGAGACCGTAATCGCCCCGTTTGAAAGAGGCATATTTGTCATGAAACATTTAAAGCTACGGGAAATAGTTTCTCAGACAGAATTTTCTGCCTTCTCAGTTACGGATCTTTTGGTTCCCTGGAACAATCTTATCAGCTATTTGGGTTTTTGCTTCTATACTTTGCTGCCCAGTCGAAACTTGGTATTTTCGCCCTGATCATCTGTCATCTTCTACCTCAAGGAGCAAGAAGGAACACAAATTCAAACATTATAGTCTCCCAGCCGTCAAGTTTCTATCAAAATCAACAACAAGACTGAGCTATAACACCTCAGTTCCATCTGCACATCTACCCTTCTAGACAACGGAATTCATCGCGATACGTGGAAGCACCTGAAATATCTAACTGGTGGCTTATGCTCACGCAAATCTGCTTTTATTTACGTGGAAGAGCTCAACAAGTCATTCAACAGAGCAGTAGAACCTTTCGTTCCTGTACTTCTTTAGGAAAGTAGATCTCAGGGACCTACATTTTGCACCCCAACCATGAACGTCTACAGGGGGCTGCTTCTCCCTAACCCCGGAAAATCATTCGGACCCGGCGAACTCAACCCCATGGTGCTCAAGGAGTGTGCCGTTATCTTCAGCTTTATTCTCCCTGATTTTTCAGCCAAGGTCTTACGGGAAGAAAGATTCCAGTCGCGCTCCACTCTCGGTGTCCCCACCACTGCGTCAACAGAAACAAGCTGCTTTACTTTCTCTCTCTTTTTCTCTCTCCCTCTCTTTGTTATTCAGCATTACCATTTTTCTTGTCGACAGATTGCCTTCACAATCGCCAGCAATTCACTCGTTACAGCAGCAACATCTCCTCCCTTGTAACCACTAAAAGTGGTGTTCCTCGAGGAACCCTGCCGTTCCTATTTTTATTCTTTGCCTACTTTCCTACTATCCCTGTAAGAACAATACTCTTCCAATCAAATTTGCGGATAATGTCATAGTTCGTGTGCAGTACGCGCGCGGTTCTTTTTTTTCCCACCCTACAAAATGGCATCTCTCAAATTTCAGATTAGTCTCATGCTCATACACATCACAGAGACCTAGTGAGATGTATATCCACTTCGTCCACATGTTCTCAATGCAAACATCGTTATGCACGCACTAGAACATACATCTGTTTATATTATCCCCTACCCGGCAAGCTATTTGCACAATCCAGTTTATGTAATATCGGAACAAATACAACATTTGGAACAATACAGATGCTCACTACTCATTACACCGTGTTCCATTTTATTTCACTTTGTGTAGGTTTCATTTTTGAGGGCGTGTACATGGTTATATGAGAGCTGAATATTCGCCAATCGAGGTGCGTAAAACAGTTAATTGATTTGACCGAATGAACCGCATGAAGAAACTATTTCACTTAGAACTTCCTCATGACATGGTTGAACAAAATCGAGTTTGTGTGGAAAAGTTCATTCGTAGGGGGAAAAATGGATACAGCGAACCTTAGTTGGTTGAAGTAACCATCCATTGATTAGACGAGAAGCCTCAATGATGCAGATATATAGACATGCAGGAAATATCAGAGTAGTTAGTGAGATCTGGAGAAATGAGATATTCATGGCAGTAATTATATTTTAGAAACACGCTACGCAAGTGTGATTGAGCTGAATTACGATAAATTGAGTGAGTTGGCGTGGAGATATTCCACTGTATCTGGAAAGATATTTGGGGAATCTAACAATTACTTTCGAGATCTTCAACAAGCAAACCAAACAATAGAATAACAGAAGCACGTGGCAAATTATATGAGACAAATCGAAGCATAATATATCTGGTTGAATAAAGTGTGACACATGCCACTTCAGTTTTAGTACATAGAAGATGATAAGTCTTATTTTCAAGACTAGTACATCGATGTGATATGCGCCTTACAAACGATTTTCAAAGTTCAATGCAAGGAATCAATACTTTCAAGTGTTGTATCTTGACCACATTCGAGCCCGTGAGTATTTGTCTCAACGATATCCCCTTTGTGTTGCGAAACAATGTGTGCGAGCACCCAAGCTCCCTTGGACCACCTCATGTTTCCGAACACGTGTGCAACCAATACAACATGCTGCACTGTGATCAGTTTCACACGCACACGCACACGCATACGCACACATGCACATAGAACGACAGATATGGATAATCAGTACCCTTCCTTGTTTTTGAATCATATCTACTGATATGTGTTGGTGTGAGCACAAATTATTGGAGACCAGTTTGTTCGCCACGCCGATTGAAAGCATACCGATTATCGACTAATTGTACACGTATATATTTATTTATAAAACATGGATATGCGTACGAGCTCGTTTTCAGTGATTCAGTATTATTTAATTACATGATAATCTATGGAAACGATTAAAGGGATTGAACCAAATAGACAAATAGGAGAACGTAACCTAAATCTAGACCGGATGTGGATTGTTTAACACGTGTCACGCCAGTTTTCGTCTGGTTCTTGGTCTGTTGTATTGTGGAGTGTTAGCCAGTGGGACTGAGACGCACGCCCGCATTATTTTTGAGCACAAGGATGGAGGATTGTGGGGAGGGATTGCTTTGTCCACAAAGTCGTATATCAAGAATGATAAACTCAACGGTTGGATCGAACAAAGTACATCAACCGAGAACTTGATCGCAATGGGCCGTAGTTATTCGTTTGATGAACTCAACTGCATGTGTATGGTATTCGCAGTCTCCATTGATCAAGAGGCGTTTCGACTGTGAGGAAGCTGTATCGTAGATATCACTAGGTATGTAGTCGCGTACAAAACTCAATTGGGGATCAAAGTTCTCTACCATCAGACACCAAATGTATGCAGTTTAGATAGTTTTGTGAATGCTGTCTGAGGTCGCTTCATATGACACTTTTCTCCGTTTTGTAATCATTCTTCTAAGTTGTAAAATTGTGCTATTGAGGCACTGTGGCCACATTGTGCCAAACGAATCGTCACTAGGGATGAATTCAGAAATCTCATCAATTGATCGTTGCTAGCATCTTGTTTAGGGATTTGGTGCAACAAGCAGACGTTTGAATATGGGCGATCACTAATTAAACAAAGGTCTGAATAAATTCTCGGGCAGCTTACCGCAATTCATATAATCAGTTTAACATCATCTGCTTATTCAACTGACGCATATGTTCAATTTCCAGTTTACATGTTGTTATGAATCCGTTGTAATGCTAACTGGTATGTTTCTCAACACCTTCCTTTTCCGTATAGGATGTATAACACGATTGAACTTCTGTCCTGAAATAATACGAAGTATGAGGCGGATTTTCGTAGCACAAATGCGAACAACAATGATCCGAGAAGTTCAGTTTTTGTAGATTATGACTTCAAAGTCACGGCTGAATGATTGCTATTGTCGATGAATATGATTCACAAATCTCCGTTCTCTTTTTGATTATACGGATATGCAACTCATTTTTGGATTTCCAAGAAGGACGCAACGGATACTCAGTACACCTTAAGATTTGGAATCGATAAGTAGCATTTGAACTGACTAATGAATGATTTCACAAGAATGTTTCTTTCTTTGCGATACGTGGCCTGTTGGTGAGTTGCTCTAAGATGAACTGGCAAAACCCCATCCGAAATTCGTAGATGACTGAAAATATGGGAAAGTTGAATTAAAACGTGCACGTGAATTGCTTTCAAAGAAGCTCGCAGTCATGAGGACTTTTGAATGTTTAGAAAGCATCATGGGTAACCTCGATTACTCGGTAAGGGACGGGCTGGTGGGTCATAATATTCTTCTCTATGTCATTGTAGCATTGACTGATTGAGTGAAAAACACCCAATCTACCGATGAGGCGACAAGGAGTATGCGGTGTAAACCTCAATCTAATATCAATATGAGATACAACGGCGACATCGACCTGTCATTTGACAAGGAAGCGTTTCACCTGGTCGGTGTGTTTTGGAAGAATAATACACGGAAATTTCTTCACTCAACTTAATATCTGTACTTGATCATGTCAGAAATGCGGTCATTTTTCATTCATACGGTATTGTTGTCACAATATTGAAGCTTGTAGACAAAGGACATTTATATGGATGAAACACTTAATACCATAGAGGGTAGGAATAATTGAGGAAAACGGTTTTGTTTCCCACGTAGGGGAAACTCACAAATTGAAATTACCGTTTATGAGCTTATTTCTGAGAACACTGAAATATCATTCGTCCTTCATCTTGTAATCTAACAGGTACAACATTCGAAGTGGATAAGTAAATAGCAAGTGTAAGCATGATCGGTTTACCTAAAATATGTAGCACAAAAAAATAGGTTATTAACTTGTGCGGGTACTTGACCACTCAGCTTGGCGCTTAGATCCCAACTTTTAACTGATAATTGAGATGACGACTTTGTTAAGTTGATAATAACATCATTAGCTTGCTCCCGGAAATCCGCGGAAAAAATGAACAAAACACAAAACAAATCCTTGTTGAAATTTCAACAACGGCCCACTGCCGCTCTCAAGTCATTCTAGCGTTGAGTGATCTTGTACAAAATCATTCGTAGACTTGCCAAAGGCGATTTGTTTCACAAACCCATGTATGCAAATTTCCCCCCTGATTACAAGTTCGAAGTGGTTTCAACGCTGTTGTTAGTCTGAATGCCTTATATTAGACTTGGTCTTGTACATTACTATTGTCATGATCCTACATCAATCATTTGCACCATTTTCATGTCTTATGGACGCGCCATACAGCTATGGGGACTGAACTAATAAGACTTGCGATAGCCTACACATCTTCCTTCCTTTCATATGTTGAACTCGGTCACCATTTCTCAGTTCACCTGTCGTCTTTCAATGAATGTACTTTACGGTGGACCAATTTTCCATTGCGGTCAATCCAGGGGCCTACGATCTTCACGGTTTTTGCGTCATATGTGCCCGACCTTGTGTGTCATGTTCGCCTCCGTTTTCTGTTCGCTTTCTCACTCGCACGGCACGAGTGACTTTTGTATTTTCCTTCCATGATAGAGATCACGCCACGCCTGCGTGAGGGTCTAGGTCAAACCCGTGTTCGATTCTCTTTGTCCTTGACTGATCTAATTTATGGTCATATCTGCCCCTCCCTCTCGTGTACGCTTCCCACTCTTTCCCTGAGTGGTCGATTGTTCTACCTATACGAGATGGATTTCACCCTATTCCAATCATTCCGTCCCGTATTGCTCGGTGTACTTTTCCCGACAGACCCTTCCAAAGATATAAAGTCTATTCCTTGACCCTTTTGATTGGATTGCCCATAAATTGAGGTCTGTTGCTTGTAACTGCAATGACTGTTCTCAGCAGTACACGTAGTTCCCCGACTCGCCTTTTTCGATTTGGATTTCGGGTTCATGTTCTAAGAATCACTCTTTCACTGGACAGCGGTTCAGTTACATCTGTCTTTTGGTCTAAACTAACAAAACCAACTGAAACAGGATCCCAGTTATGGGGGATTTAATTGATCATGAAACCTTTGTATTTCTCGAGAGTCGAATCCACTCAACATTTTCATTGAACTCTCTCATCACTACCAACTCCATCACCAGCACCCGAAAGGAGCAAGCGCCAAAATTCCAGGGTATCCGCATATAATACATTTGATGATGAGATGGCTCAAGTAAGTGGTAAATAAATAGCTAGTCCAGTATTTCACAAAAATGGTTTTTATTTATGGGAAGCTTTCTGACAAACGAACGGTCAGAGAAGAAGCATTGTTCGCTTGGCTCGTCGTCCCTCGGACTCCACTTCCACACACATACCTCAGTTCATCCGATCAAACATGCATTCGAAATCACCAGACGTGAGTTTTGCCCTTGTTAGAGATCATCAGTGGTGCATATCGCCCAACGCACTCACGGTTTCAACCCTCACCTATTCACATAGCTAATATATGTATTGCCAATGCACCATTCCGCTACCGTCCGGGCTGGTCAGAATCACTGAGTAAGCTTGTTCTACGGGAAATGCGCAGCCTAAAGGACACTCAGCCTAGCAGTTCTCAGCAATCATGCTTACTACTCAGAATTAACTGAGAGACATATAAAGTAGTATTTGCCTGAGGGAAAACAAACGTGGTGAACAACAAACGGAGTAGCATTGACTATGAGGAAATAGTAGGATTATGATGCCATGGCCAAAGTTCAACCTGTCACACAGGCGAGACAAAGAGGGAGAGAGTTAAATACTTCAAGTAACTCAGGAAATCATAAAGTCATAACAGAACGGGTCGTGGATACTAGTGGGTCAGTGGGCATAGATACATAAAGGGGGAGAAAGGTAATGTAAGAGATAAAATCTGTTAGGAATCAGCATTCGGTAAGAACAGATTGAGCCAACAAGTGGACCCCAAACAGATACCGGTTAAGGTCAATCAGCACTTGTCATGGGTATAGAATTCAAAACTCGATCATATCTTGACTTCACTTGTTCGGACGGTTTTATCCTGGCAAGATAGTTCACACACATTCAGCTGGCTCAGAGTTACCTTTGATTTGGTATACACTGGAAGAACTGGGATCTTGGTACCTACTGTGTGACGATTTAATAAAGCGAACCAAGAAAGAACTAACTCGGAGGTACAATATAAGTTGCGTCCGATGGTACAACAGTCGTTATTCAAATTCATACACTCGAAATAGAGTCAACGTGTTTCATCGATTCACATACGGAGGATGAACAAAGGATTCAATGGAAAGCAGACAGTTTACCTTCCTGTAAATCGATGGAAGGACAAATCGGATTGGGAGATTTGTCCAAAATTGCCAGGGTATCGCATAACTGTGTGACACTGGACAAGTCATTTAGAGACATGTCCGGAAGACTCGTAATTATCAAGTGGAATTCAAATTGCGCGCTTCGGGTTTGAGTTCCACCTGGGTCTCAGTGAATATGTGATGCAGCTGAGGGAGCACGCAATTGGTATGCCATACTTGTACACATCGCTTCCGTGGATTTTTCATGGTGAGTTCGACGTTGACATTGCTGAAAATATCCCTTCCTAAACCATCTATTCTACAGTAAGGAAAAAATTAGTACTAAGTTATTCTAATAAACTATGATGATAATAATACTTAATATGAGCCAGTTGTTCAACAGCACTCCAAAAATTGGTGAACAAAAAAAATTAAGAATCTTACTTCTCTGTGCACTGGATTATCTAAAGTTCAACAAATCCATGAAACCAATAAATACTCTGGAAAATTAATGTTGATTGTAGCTCAGGATGGTGAATTACTAAGCCTTCTCTTCGCCGAGGTTAGGATTGAGGTTGTTAAAGACTCATCACCAGTTTATATGAAACTGTCAGTGTGGAGGTGAAGACGATACACCTTCGAATAAAAGCTGAACCTACTCTGACCTTGGACATGAATTCTCCAACGACCTCGATCTTAACAGGTTAATAACACGAGGATATTGTGCTTTTGACCTATCGCCATAAGATTCTAGTCTTGTTAAACTAAGCTCCGAACCACCTAGTACCACCTTCCTCGGAAATCAAACGTCTTCCATACCTGCTCCTCTTTATATATATGCATATACATATATACATATATATATACATAAATATATATATATATATATATGTATATATATGCAAATATATATTTACAAATGTCATCCAGGGTTTATTTTGTAGTCCGTTTTGTATATTTCCTTATTGCTGTAACCCCTCAATGTCATTCCCTAAGAATCTTGTTTCAGAGTCACCAGGGAATTATTTTGGTCTAGGAGTTCACAAGAAGAACCGGATTTCACGACTTTGCGTCCCTACAAGTGATCTGCAGTTTATTCACTCTCCATTGCTTGAGTCAGTTAGCTTTCCTGCGCATTAGGAAACTGTGAATTTGGTCCACTTCAATGTGTTTTTTATGTTCGTTGGAAAAAGCCAGACCTCCGAGAACTCCCTTGCGTGTCTCGTGGTTGCTTTGTCCAGAACATGAACCTCATCCATATTGAACGCGTGCCCTACGTGATCCTCGTGAACGGGCATTAGGGAGAACTGAGCATGTCTTCTTGTAGCTAGTTCTGTTTCTCCCATTCGTGTTGCAACCTTTCTCCCAATTTGATCGACGTACCATTTGTTACGGTCCTTGTAGTCCACATTCTTTTGTTCTTTGATCTCGAATTGCCCTTTCGGTCTTGATGCTTTTTCTTCGGCATTTTTGTCAGCTTGTGTGCAAATGTGGCACTTTGCAACTAGAGGTGTCTTGCACTTGTTTTCTGATGTATGCCAATGCCACCCTTCTGTTAGATTGTGTTCCCTGGCCGGTTTCAGTTTTGGTTCCGAATGAGGTTCTCCGCTTGGATATTACTGAGTATCCGTTCCGTTGAAACAGCATGAAGATTTAGTTCTGTTCGTTCTGTTCTACTGGTTTTGTGTTGCTGCTGTGTTTTACCTCTGTTAAACAGGGTCATTATGCAAGAGCTCTTGTGGTTGATTGGATGATCACTGCACAAGCTCAATATTTGTTCCGTAGATTATTTATCGGTAAAATGTTGTCTCCAGTTAGGCATGGGTTGTTAGTTTTACCAACATATTCAGACTTATCCATTCTGTAAACCATCAACTTCGAAACAGTCTGGTTTTTGTCTAATATGATTCATCATGCAGCTTGAACGCTCAACTCACCATTGAAAACGATGGAAGCACCGCACAGCTGATTCATCCCTATTGGGAATCAGCAGCATTACACATCCACCGAGCCCCCACGGGGACTAGAACCCGGAGTGAACGATTGTCAATCGAACACCTTAACCACAAGGCTATCCGGGATGGCTCGCAATGGTTCGTTGATCATCTACATTTTATGATATCGCACCCTTCCTTCGCTGGCTTTGAACGGTAACAACCCGCTTCCCACACAGCTGCTGACTCCTATGGTGGATGACTTTTCTGCAGGGCTTAAGTACAACATTCCGTTATGAACAACCTAGTTTTTCTTGAACGCATCAATTTTGGATTATCGCATATTTTATTAGCATTGAATTGCACGTGTTGGCGCTGGAGAAGAAAAATTTAATGCGAAATATGGGATATAAATTATCTATATGCCAAGTGGATGCCATAATATGGGTTCTCAACCATCCCAGTAGCCACAGCTAAGCTGACTGAAAACCAAATATATAAGTATTCTCTTCTGATTAAGTGATACTGGGTTTACGAACTCACTAAATTTAGGGGGTTTATCTCCGGAAATCATGTTCACTCTAAATGTGTTACTATGAAGCTAAACCAACAGGCTGTCGCTTTTGATTTCTCTTTTACTCTAATAATTGCTGACTAGTTTCATGCAAGAGCAGCAGTGCACTCTGAATTCACCATGATTGATGCACGCACGATGGTCACCCATACGCCAAATTCACTTATCGGAAGTCCACAAAAACGATTGACAGAAGCCAGAACTGCCCTCAGTATTCCATGCCATTGCAAATAAAGCTATTTGTGTGGTCACGTCTATTCACATAATGTGATTCATGGCAGACTTCTCAGAGATTAATTGCTTGACCGATTATCAATTAATATTATTATCTATAGTCTGCTGTAAAACTCGTGCGTAACCGGGACAAGGACAAACAGATGACCCCAATATACCCACAATATTCAAAATACTTCAGGAAATGGTTAGAGTTTGTTAAAGAAGGATGATTTTCAAAGGACAAAATTTGAACTTAAAGACAGAAAGGTCCTAAATCTGAAAGTATACTTCACTGTGACGGTTTTAGGTATTACTAACTCTGTGGATGATCAAAGTCGAATAGTTGTCATGCGAACTCGAACTAATTACCAAGTAATGCGAAATGGATCATTGAAAAGTAAAGTGATATTGACCTCCAAATCTCGTTTTTAAAGACTAGGATAAACATAGGCGCTTTTTTATGGCCGTAATCTCATTCGAGTCGTAAGGATCACGCAAGACCAAAAAGTCCTTTTTTGAAGCACATGATAGAAAATTTGTCCATGCCCATGTGTTAACTTTCAAACAGGATTGGAACCACAAACCGATTGTGGAATGATCAAGCCTAGAGATGACTGGGCAGACTATAGCCAGGTATTCGATTTGATGCTCGGCTTCAACCACGAAACCGACTTTATGCTTGCGGGGAAATCGTGTCCTGTCATCCCTTTACAAAATGAAACTACCAACAGCAGCTTTATTTTTTCTCGGAATGGCACATTGTATGGTCTAAGTACTCAGCCGCATTATCAGGAATGGTCAGTAGAGCACATCATTTCAGTTCAACCTGGTGCTTGGTCCCGAAATATATTTTCGTAGATCACACAAATAAATACTTAGACTGTCTGCGATACTTTAATTAGTGTCTATCTGCCAACAGCCTTGAATAATAATGAGACGTAACCAATGCAGTGGGCAACCCCATCGCATAACGGTATTTCACTCAATGGCTGGTCAGATAAAACGAAACCATTGCAAACAATAAACATAGAACGACCAACTGATCATTTTTATTGGATATTGTGAAATAGTCGTGAAAGGATTCGTCTTGCTTATATTTGTAATAATTTTCAACGGAAAGTGATCAGCAAAAGTTATCTTCGTCTTGTCAGTGTGCAAACCTATGGATTATCCCGGGCCAGTGATTCCTCGATCGTCCAATCCCAAAGGAAAAGTAACCACGAACAAGTGCCGAAACTGTATTCTTTGTAACTAAAAGTGAACACGGTATATAGAGTGAGACAAGGAATACGTGGACACGTATGACGTTGTTACTGATTACCCAGCTTGGGGTGCCGATGTGATTGGTTAATTTGGATCATAGTATGCAGTAAGTCTGATTGGTTGGTGGATTGTTGTGAAAGGTAGGTAGCCGTGTGATGGACTGACTGGTTCATGGACTCAGGAGTCACGACTGCACTGCTTTGTGGGATATATGGGCCTTGTCATTGGTTAGAATTTACAAGGCACCCTGTCCATGGGCTGGAAGAAGGTGGACTGCAGCCTCGCTGATAACGTGTTTCAGGGAGATTTCCGACTCCCCAACAAATATCACATCGTGCCTTGTGGGCTACGGTCATTCCGATGATACAGTTCAACTTCGGGAACAATTTTTAACGGAATTATTGTTTATATGCATCGCCAGCATTATTGTTTTCTTCATCCTGGATTAGTTCACCCAGTTATTATCAATTCAGAAAATGTGGCGCCTTATTAACTGTCTTGGTTTTCCAAGCCATCAGACTGCTAAGAATGCTACCATAAAGTTCTAAAGCATACTTCAAAAAGATCAACTCCTCTCCGGGGTCCAGTGTAATCAAGATTACCTCGGCGCGTCTGAAAAGATGGTTCCTTTAATGAATGCCAGGACAGCACCTGAAAGTGCGATTGCCAGATTCGTACACAGTAGCGGCAATCCTCAGTTGATCTATTTTTCACTGAAATATTTGATAAAAGGAAAAAAAGACAGACAACAAAGAGGAATTCCATTTGATATCTTGCTTTGGAATTCAACAGGTGTAGTATTGACTGAGTGTCAGATATAGGTTAATTTTATAACAATTGCTAAATTATTTTGACTGCGAGAATCCTGCTATTCCGATAGCATACTCAGTAGCTAAGACCTGAGTACTAGTGGTGGTATTTTAAATATACTTTGAATGGCTCAAAGATCAAGTATCTATGGAAAATTTAAGGTGGTAGCAAGGCTAGGATCACTTCTCTGACAAATTATTCGCGCTATACATTTCGAATAAGATGAATAACTCCCCTAGTTTTGAAAGATACGTCACAATACACTTGAATGCCCCAACCTGAAATATTTATCTCGTGAAAGATCAAGCCGAATGCAAAGATGAAATCACCAGTCACTAGTGCGATGGAGGACTTTGGTCCAAGTCTTATTTTTGTTTCCGTCTAACTGTAATTCTGGCGCATCCTACATTGCTCTACAAATTATCATGTATTCTAACCACTGAAATAATTGTTTTATATTCCACTTTATCCGTGCATAAGACACAATAAAATTTCTCCCCCGGATGTGGTTTGCACCAAATGGCTTTTTTCATAGGGCTGAGCGAGCTGATCCACTAAGGAACTTTCAGTTCTCGAAAAAGGTTTTTTATCACTTCTCCAACCAGCAAATCACGTGGTCACCAGATAGTTTTAAGGTAAAATCGTTTTGTGGTAGTGATTCCTTGGTAATATCCTCCTATCAGTATTTTTTTCCGAGGGAATCTCGTTGTTCACCGTTATTTCCAGCGTATGCACGACGGCTGGAGATAAGTTGTCAAAATGTCCTATGGTAATTTAGATGCTATTCACGTTGATGATATCGATTTATCTGGAGGCCGAATATGGATAGAACAACAAACGCTCACTATGCCAAATTGCGACCGGTCTATCGAACCTACCGGCTTGAATAAATCATCTGAAAAATGATTATTCTTTCTACGATATACTCTTAAACCTCACGAGATGTACTATTGGAACAAGTTACGCGTTGGCTTTGGACACATTTGTTATACTGTTTGTTTTATTCCGAATCTAACCAAGGGTATAGTGGCAGAAATAAGGTATACAACCACAACGAAGCACTAAGCTACAATAAGGGAGAGCAAGTTGGAAGACCGACTGTTTTCAAGTGGATTAGGAGAACATGAAAACAAAGAGATAGCAAATCTGAATCCCGATAGGGTCGACAGGAGTTCGTTTTCACTGACCCGTTACCACGATTGACCCGTTGAGACTTTATGCTGTTAGCGACTACACGCCTCAGTTTCATTGCGCCATTTATCACCTCTACCTTAGCGGGACTTTGAGGAAAATGACAATTCCCCTATCAGTGCGCACATACTCGAGTATGCATTGGAAAATTAAACAAAATCGATTAAAGTCAACCGGGTTGGGTCGAGTTCTAATCACTGTCTCACGTCTTGTAGTCAGATAGCTATACTATATGACTAACAACAACAGCTGAAAGGTGCTGAAGTTCAAGAAGAGTTGACACCAAATAAAATGATATCTTCTTTACCTAATCACCTCAGCTAGGAATGCATTAGTCCACAAGACGAAGTGTGTAAAGAAATCAGTAATTGTGGGAGAACTCATTCGTACTTCCTTAATGCTAACAAATTTTAATAACAACACGTATTAGCACAACGATTGTCGAGTCAATTTGAAGATATAAGTTATCCTACCAGCGGATGCAACTGCATGATTTACATGCATAACTTTATCTCATTTACCGTACTCATTTGTATACATATGGACTTGACTTCGCCGATGACTCTGACCCCAACAGATTACCAAGTAAGCAACATTGACACTCCTGAGCTATCGTCGTTAGAGTTGAAATTTGGGAAAATTAGCTTATTTATCCTAAAACAAACGTTCTGACATGCATACTTCTTTTCATTTGTATAGTCTGACGCATTATTCAAGAGGGGACCTAGTCTCCATTGCAGACAGCACTCCAGCGTTTGTCCAGATTCCAGACTAGAATAGATTCCCGCCAAAATGTGGCTCGCCGTATCACCGATCCAGCAAATAGAATAAAATGTACCAAATACAAGTTTGAATCAAGTGATTTGAGTTCGCAAAGATCGATAACACTGACACTTTCTCACTGAATAAACAGAGTGCACTGAGCCAATAAAGTGAGATTGTTCGAAGGCAGAAATTTCTTCGTACTAGTGCTAGCGGGATGGATCAAAACAGTGTTGTGGCACGATTTATATCTCACGATATCTATGCTGAAGTTGCGATGAAGAAAGTGCTCGTGGAGACTAAAGTTGCTTCATCCTGAATATGGTTCAGTAAATTGGGCAAACCCCAGCATCGGTCACCTCCAAGCAATGAAGACACTGTGTTTCATACCTACATTACAAAGCATAACACCTCTCTACGGAAATATTCAGATGTTTCAGGGCTTAGATTTTTGTGAAATTTCTCACACGGTGCTTCTCGATATATTACAATTTTAAGAACAACCCCTACGGGTTTATGTTTCGGTCAGGCCAACATCCACAAAAATGATTACGGTTGTCACTCGTGCAATTAAATCCGTCCAGCAAATTCTTCCGGAGACCTCAATTAGATGGTCTCACCAAAGTCCGGAACACTAAATCTGGGAATAGGTGAGGCGTACTTTAAAACAGCTTTCAGAAAGATATATTAGTAGGATGATCTTCGAGTCTAGATCATTGCTTTTCATAAGAAAGGAAAAAAGTATTTCAATGATTCAAATACTGAAAACGAGGTGTTTCAATTCTCGTACCACTTCCACAAATAATTCTCCATATATTCACCTGACCGCCATAAAACAGTCAATAGATGGAAACAGTAAATTTCGTTTCCTGAAATGGAATGGAAATTTCAGTTACCTGAAGTTGAGTGGTGGCTGGGAATTTTGTTTCATAAATGATTCATGGCATGGGTGTTTTTACGCTCATCTCTTATGTGCAAATTGCCTGGAACGAAATGTGCACGCACTGTGAGTGTGGATGTATAATGATGAGTACTTTCCACAAGGTGAAGCCAAAAACGGGTTAGCGATATACACTGTGCTAATGGATGACGTATCGCTGGTCAGATAATACGTGAGCTACAATTCGATTCGGGCTTTCCATGCAAGGAGCTTCTAAATTGACCATCATGACCAGGTTTATCCGATCACTTTGTGCTTCACAGTAGCACCTTCAGATGTATTTATTCCAAATTCCGGTGTTGGCTGCCGTTTTCCCAAATGGACAATGCAAAACACTTTTTCTCGCGAGAATTCGTAGAAGAAACAAATCTAGCTACTGTCAGCATTTCCAGTAGTACAAATATAAATACGAATGCCCGACGTGTACCCACCCACAAAGAACACGGTACCTGTAATGTCTCGACGAATGACATGGGATATGACAGAACCCAAGCACCATATTATTCGTTCTTTCACGCGTGTACCCCAAAAACTGCACTTGAAGAGAAGGAGACAGCGAGAGAACGATCAAGAAAGAGAGAGTAAGACAGAAAACCTTACGGACAGCAAATAAACAGACAGACGGTCAGACAGAAAACAGACTTACAGACGGATGTATATAATTTATATATATATATATATATATATATATATATATATATATATATGGTTTCTACGGTGGTAAGTTTTATTGACTGCGTATATGCTTGTATCGGAAAATCCACTTGCATATTTCTCATGGGAAAGTCGGAAGCAGCGAGCCGACGTCCGACTTTTTGATGTGATCAATGCAAGTAGATTTCCCATGACATACAATTCACTCTCCTCGTGCAAACAACTCTTTCTCTGGACATATAGGTTTTTTAAATTTGTCGTAGTTTGAGTAATGTTCAGCAAATCAATTAGGACAAGTTCATTGAAACAGGAAATAATGTGGTTCGTGATTGGCGGCCAGACAACTCAACTTCTAAAAAAGTGCAGAACAGAATTGAAGGATACAAAAGGCTCCAAACGATAGTTAATCCCGAATAAAAAATTTGATTTATAGGTTGTTTACCTTCATTCTGTTCAGTGGCGAAGTGATTCGTTGTGGAATTTTTCCCATATATCTTACTCACATGTATGAATTTGGTTATCATTGAACTGATTTTCCGAAGTAGTTTATTGAACTATACGGTTCAAAATTTGTGTGCCCCAGTGGTATGACATTTACATGTCGTGAAAGTTAAAATGTTTTTGAAATTGTATTATTGTGCATCATTATCCAGCCATCTTCACGCACGATTTACCCTCTCACTAGTTGAACTTTATCGCTGATAAGTAGGTATTTACTTAACCCTACAAAGGGAATATATCATAAGAGCCAACCTATGCGAAACCTGATGGTCAAATCAAAATAGTCAGCACCCAACATAATGTCTGCGTGAACAGAACACGAAGAAGTCGAAATATACAAAGGACTATCAATTACTGAAATAGTAGAATGACTCGACTGCTTCTAGAACGTTGTTTGACTTATACGATAAAATCTATCACTTGTTCAATACTAAGGGGGTGGATTTAAACATTTGGAAGTTAACCGCAATGAAGTAACTTCTCACCCGATGACCCCAGAAGCATCGAAACTCGAATTCATTGAATATCGTTTCAGGGCCATCTAAGGGTTTTGTTTTCGATATGAACTCCGGTGAATTTGGTCGGTGGCTTTATACCAGTATTTTAAAATCCGACGTGGTTACTTTAATCAAATCAGCAAGCTGAAGAGAGATAGAACGATAGCAGCTAAAAGCACTCAAACATACGTCTGCGGTTTCACGTTCGTTATAATCAATCCAAGAAATCTTTGTCTCCTTCGACAAAAGACACACATTATTCAGTTCATATGTCTCAAGCAATTAACTGCTTTTGTGTTCACGTCCAAATATCATTGGTACTTGCAGTTTTAAGAGAAACTGAGAGGTCGATATTTTAGTGAGCAAACTAGTAGCCTAGTGGATGAGGCATTTTGGTAGCGTGGACAAGATTATCATTAGTTATTATTAGGAAAGCATATATTTTATTAATGCACAAGATATATTCAGGATAAAGTGATGCTCATCGAAGACAGATGAAAACAACATGCAGTATAACATCAAACAAAGACAACGAATAAAAAGAAATCAAAGGCGTTTGTCCAAATCACAGAACAACTAGAAACATATGTTTATAAAAAATAGGGGGCTACCCTACTTGGGAAAATGTAATTTATGCGCTAGCTGCATTTTACGAGAAAGTGTATCCTTTGTCTGAGCGTATCATCGCTTTACATCCCTATCAGGTATAACTGATTGTAATATTCGTTCCACCTTTCAAACACAAGCACCAATTAATACACTCTAAGAGGATCGTCGTTTTTCGGTCCTATAACTCGTAACTGCCAGTTACATTAGATCGAATGATATCGAGGAATTTTAGGAATCAAGGGAGGATTATTCCGTCTGAGCATTTCATGAATGCTTGGTAAATTAAATATATCCTCTGAAACGTAACCGTTTTTACGTTGTCCAGAAACCATTTGCACCGTAAGACGTTCTCCTGTCACCTTTACCATCTAAAAGCTACGGTTTTGTGTTTTCAGTGGAGATGTGCCCACAACTCGTAGAACACCAAGGGTCGATTTCATATGTCTAATGACGTTGCTCTGTAATGAGACGTTTCATCAACTTAATCGTGTTGTGAGCGTTTTCTCAAGTAAACGGGGAGAATGAATATTGTGAACGAGAATTTTAATAACACTTTTAACCAATAAATGGGGTAACCGATCACTCGAGAGAATTCCGTTTTCCCAGCGACTTGTTAGTAGTATCAGAGGTATCTCAGACAACACGTTTTTTCAGATGGATGTACCTTTTCACTTGATAAACTTCGTGCTACTTTATACTTTACCGAAGGTTAGCAAAAAGTCACAAAATACAAACAGCTCCAACTTTCTCGGGAAAACACAGTGGGATTTAGACTGGCAAATTAAAAGTAATTGTTCTTGAATATCAGGGGGTAACTTTGCTGGCGTTTTCATATGAAATGCTTTGATCTGTTTATCGAGGTGTTGTCAAATACATCACTTGCTAGTCTATATATTTTCTTATTGTACGAAAGCTTTGTACACTGTCTATCACCTGTAACATCGCCCATCTAAAATAGAGACATTTTATGAGGCAAATGAAGGGTGACCGGTATGGACTTACATTTCCGACGTTGACTTCTATCACAGATGAGCTGAATTCTCCACTTGGAATGCAAAAGTTCATGTGAAATCCACTAGAGTCGTGTACTGTGGTACTGAAGAATTAGCTAGTAATTTCAATTAGGATTCTGATATCATTCTGTGCATCAGTTGTCTCACTCCTTATCTAATTTCGCGTATCCCAGTAATTTTATTGCTCATGCAGTTTTGTCTCTCATTGATTTCGCGGTGCATAAATAATAATGCTAATTCTTACCACGCGTAAGTTAACATGGATGGGTAGGGATAATAGCTTGTTAGATAATTTCCTTTCTTCCTTCAACAGTGCCATACGTATTCCCGTATTAGTAACAATAAGATCGAGCTTAGGAAAACCGGGCTGATGAGGTTACTCAGAAGTCTGAGTGACTACGTGGTGAATCGGTACAGTTTGCCTTTACCATAACTAGATTATAACCTCTTCATTTTTGTCAAGTCAAACAGGATTGTGTCATTTTCTATCTCAGCTGATGAATTTTCGGTAAAATTCAAAGATTAGAAAGTCACGTCTCGGTCAGCAAAATAGAAAAATGACCAAGCTATCTTAAATCTACCATGGGCATATGAAATTGTCTCTCAAGGTAGGACAGATAAACAATGGACGACTACACGAAGGCAAAAATTGTAACAGTTACTGAAACTGAATAATTTAAGTTGAAAGATGCCAAAGGACCGCGATGCAACTGTGTTGGATCATCACAAAATGGTAGTATAATTCAGCGTAATCCAGGCAAAAATGCCGAGGGAGCAATAAACTCGAATCAAATTTTCCGGCTTATCCAACATTTTTCAAAGTCACCTGATATATCTCATCACCGTAACGCTCGCTGAACTGCATAATCAAGAAGTCAATCGAAGTTTGTTCAAGAGTTAGGCCAGGAGCACAAAGGATTGGGCACTGAATAACTCCACTTTCTGTGTATTCCACCAGAGGCAACAAAAGTGATTATCGTCCATCTCTATTTGGCAGTTACATGAAGTCTTTTGAATGAAATTTTAGCGAGCACGAGACGAAATACAGCATACAGATTTTTTCTGCAGTCTGTTTGGTGATGTTAACTTGACCATCGATAGTACTATACCCCTTATCAACCTGGATAGGATTAACGTTATTAGGTGAATGGGAGTATTAAAAATTGGTCATTCAAGTTGCCCATTTGGGGCTTGTCGGACTCCGTGACCACTGGTTCCATCCAACCGGCGAGTATAAGTAGATGGATAACACAACGAATCAGGACACATAAGGCTCTTCTATGCACAAACTAGTGACCAAATTGCTAATATTACCAATGTGATCGAGCTAAGAAAAATGAACTAATGCGGTCATTCAGAAATATCAAAGATTATGTGGTGCACTGGTACTGTTTGCCTTTAACATATGCAATCAGAAGGGTCCCAACTAATGAAACTTTATTGGTTATTGCAATGTGATCACATTCGTCTAAGTACCTGAAATTCAGGAGTTTATTGTGATTACTCGCAGCTGAATTGAGAACAGGATAAGGATAGGACTCGTGCTAATGAATAATTAACAACCAAGCTGATACTACGCAAGGTGCGATTCTACTCGAGGTTTCCATGTGACGCCCTGGAAAATTGACCCGCTTGGCCAGTTCAATCAGGAGGAGAGTGTCCATGTTGTTTGGTACACCCCGAACAGTAATGCAAACCAAAGTAATCTTTCGCCAGATGTCAAAATCCTACTAATACTATTGTTTTACATAGCAGTTGAAGAAATCTAAACGAGTTGCACACAGGTGCGATAGTAAATATTTGGGGAGGATCAAACATGAGCAATCAGAATCAACACTATGAAGGAGTCCTCCTGAAGTGGGCCAGTAAATTTGCTAAGGAGCACCCCCAACGTACTGATCACTTTTTTGGTATTTTTAATAAACGACATAGATGAAAATGCTGCATGTGACACATTAAACGGTGTTACCCGTACATGTAAAATACGATGTGCGCTGTTTTATTAGATTATTCTCCTGGTTGGACAATTGCCTTTTGAACTATAACCACACAATAAACACACGTACTTTCATTGTTTGTTGTAACAAACAGGCTTTTATCTGTGAGCAGTTGATAAAGTTGCTCTGAGGAAACCACTTGACAGCATAGGTGCACGTTTACCACCAGGTCTCCCATTAACCATCAATTTAAAATTACAAACGAATTCAAAGGTGGAACATGGTTCTATGGTTTGTTACAAGGCAGCAAGAGTGTCTGGAGTGTGCACGTCAAGGGTCGCAGAACAAAAGATTTTGAAACACAGATCAAAACTTGCGATTACCTTGTGATTATGCGTAACAATATCTGCAAACCGGGTTGTGAGGTACCCAATAAATTATTGGCTACCGATCGAAGTGATCTGTTACCCCAATCTTCGCCGTCTCTGATTTTAATCGTCAGCTTCGAGAGAACAGCAGCAGACATAGTCATTAAAAAAGTCTTATAGTAAGCTTAAGAGGAATTGTAATTTCAATTTATCATTCAGGTTAGACGGAACATTTTGCTACACATTAGGGACATTTACAACCATCCATTCAATTACTAACTTCTAAATCTAAAGCTTTACCATTGCATTCTTAAACGACTGGGCCTCGTGGGAGAACTGCTCCACTTTAAAATTTTGAAATTCATAATCGTTTGATAATCAGCATAGAATGAAATTCTCAGTGAATAAATAACAAGCAGAACTACAGCCTACTTGTTTTGTTCACATTAGACGCAGCAGCAACACGGATCCTTTGTTCTCCAAATTTCATCGTACACAAAACTGAGCAAAATCCGTCCTTAAAAACTGGAAAACTCTTGTTCATATCGATGCACTCAGGGAGCAGTTGGAAACATTACAATCTTCTGAAATTCATGGCTTTAGGAGTATATATATATATATATATATATACATATATATATATATATATATATATATATATATATATATATATATAGACGAACAAAATGCCACAAAGCTTTTGATGAGCTGTATCTTTATCTTTATAAATCGATAGTGTGACTAGAAAATGTGGTCGGAAAATCAGAAGGCATTCTTTCCATGAGTGCAATAAGGCTCTTTAGGAGTGCCGCAAAAGCAAGAGGGAATATGTCATGTCGCGGAGTAGATCATCAGGTTTGATGGACACCTCAAGTTTGTTGATAGTGTATGTGTATTCCAAAACAAAATCTGTCCCACAGATGACGTGTTTTGTTTCCTCTGAAGTTCGTCATACATCATGCATCTGTCGTCAAAACTAAAGTAACATCACGTTCGAAATTTATTCTGAATTTATTCCCAACTCATACTGCAATAAAGGGCAATCAGCTGAGCTTGAATCATGCGGAATAGGTATCTAAGGCTACGTCTCATTTAGTCCGCTGGTGACGTTTTTCTGTTTATAAATGAAGTCCCTCCAACAATACGGAAAACTCGATTGCCATTGATTGTTCGTTCTGGGTGTTCTTAACAATTCAGTACTAACTAATAATATAACAATAAATACCTAATGTGCTCCCATGCTATTTTAACGAATGTTAACGGAAGTTTGTTACTGCAAATTGGTGCGTACCAAAATCAGTCAACTGCCATCCAACCCGAATCATTAGGTACACTACTACTCCATGATAATTACACGACTATTGCTATGCAGAAGACGAATGACCCTGTAAAATTAAAACTGGATTTTTCACTTGGCTGTACTTCCTGTCATTGGATATCTGATCACGTGATCATAAGCAAACATTATTTCTATTATTTTTATTGACAGGTACGATCCACGTGACCAAATAGACTGATCAGCTGCATTCAAATATAACTGGTTCGTTTTGATTGCACTGCAATATTCAGCTGTGAGGTGAATAAGTGAAAAAAGATGAAATAATGTTGTAATTTCCAAATCAACAGGTCTGCTCCGTGGTGAAGGCGGATCGATAGGGAGAAATTACGGCGTGTAATTTGTGATCAGTATAGCAAGGCTGATCTGGCGGGATTCATCTACAGATTTCTCCTCAACTGACTGTTCACTAACACCTCCAAGACCTCGATCCAGGAATGTTGTTCGCAAACTCTTATGCAACATCATGAATCACTTGGGCAACTTTTCTAGCACAGTATATACGTTAGCGCAACAAAATGCTATGCACGATTTAAATCATGTTCGACATTGATCCTATTTTATGTGAACTTTTTAGATTTGTTATCCAATATAGAACAAACAGTGGCTAGGTGTGGATACTGTTAAGAAAACTCTAGGTCTTATCAAGAAAATGTGATGCTTCTATGGAAAAGTTATCAACGTAGGGGCTTGTCACTGAGGCTTTAGTTTGAGGCGGAATTGTTATACTAACATCGACTGGGACTATGCTGCTTAAAAAGGCTTTTGTGCATTTGCATGATTTGCTACCGAGCGGGTTGCACAGAGCAACCTCGGATCGGCCGAAGAATATCCTTTTTTCATGTTCTTCCCAAATCTGGTTATTATTCATTATATTCTTTGTAATAAATAAATTGCCAGGTTGTTGATTTCCGTAATGAAGCCTGACTGAGAACCGTGGAAAGATACTTTTCAGTGTGTCGATTGGTAAGTCTTTTTAAATAAAAGGTGCTGGAGGTTTCTGGACAAACCATACTGGGCAGCTGTACACATCGCAGAACGGGTCTCTCTTTGGGAACCCTAACCGGAACCTTTGACTCAAAAGTCTCACCCACAAGGTAGTACGGGTTACCGCAGCACGGGAACGGGACCGACGAACCCGTGAAGGAATCTCTTCCGGTCAATCAGGTGATACATGATGGTTGCACGCATTCTGGTTTGTCTTTGCTGGTGCTTTGTGATCGATTGGCTCTTTGGATTCAGTCCTCAGTTCCATACACCCGGTGAAGTAAGCGGAACGTCGACTGGGCAACTTCCTTTGTTCCGGGGACAGCCTAGTTTAGGCAGGCGATATCTGCTCAATGAAGTGTGATGCCTTTTCCTACGGTCAAGAACACCTCAGGTACTCCACTCCTACTTCCATCTGGTAGGGAATTTTAGACCGATAAACTTTTTTTCTCTGTGTTAACTCGCTGGAGTATCTTCTCCAAGGGCATAGTGGTCAGAACCAGATGTTGCCCAGCAACCGGTTCTGAGACTGGACTTCGTCTGGTCTCTACCCACTGACCTGTCAAGCGTGACTGCATCACTTGCTTAAGGAAGCCATTCAGCATACCCCTTTGATTGAAGGAGGCAATCAAGCCATCACATTACGTCAAGGTACAGTCTCGTCGCAATGGGGTGTCACCTCTCCGTGATGGACCTTCTGAGTTGAACCTCCCGAATATACCCACCAGAGAAAAGAAAGCTGGTAGATATCAAACCTCCACTAGAAAAAGAGATTTTGCGAGAGGTAAGTTACTTGAAAAGGTTCAAAGTCACTGGATTCAATGAGCTGTCTCCTTGTTTCAAGGATGGAAACAAAGCTTTAGTTTTGGAGTTAACAAAACTCCCCCGGGTAATCTGGGATAATGGGGGGATTCCCAGGTAATGGTGAAAATCCGTGATTGTGTCGGTTTACAAGAAAGGTTACAGGTTCTTTTGTGAAAACCACAGAGGAATTAGCTCGATCGGTATCGAGTTCAAATTGCTCACCGGACTTATTCTCCACTGATTATTCCAGCTCGCGCCAAATGAGTATGCCTGAAAACCAAGCTGGTTTCAGACGTGGTCGTAGTTGTGTCAACCAAATCTTTACTCTTCGAAAAACTTTAGAGCACAAACATATTCCGTATGGTCTCAGTCGCTATCTTTCTTGGCCTGAAAGTAGCCTTCGACTCAGTCGATCACACAGTTCTCTGGCCCTGCCTTTAACTGAAGGATGTCCCAGAGAGAAAGGTATTTCTTTTTTCTAATGCTTGTTTGTCAACAGCTGAAGCTGAGTTCCTGCTTACCGCGATCTTCTACCTAAATTCACCACGGACAGTGGAGTTCGTCAGGGTTGCCCTCTTTAGACCTTCCTATTAAACTTTGCAACTGAACTGCTTCTTGAAAATCTCCATCGTCGTATGAGAATAGAGGTAGCTATCTCTGCTCAAGAAGTTGACTTTCTGACTTGGAATACGCGGACGATGTTGTTATTCTGGGTGAAGATCCAAATAAGTTTTAAGCTTCCAAGAATAGCCTAAACAAATGTGTAGCAATGTTTGGGATGCGTTTTGCACCTTCCAAGTGTGAAAGGCTGCTGCAGGACTCGATCGGGTGTACGGCAAACCTTGTCTTGCTAAAAGGAAGCTTTAGCTGAAGTGGATCAGTTTTGTTATCTGCGTAGTTAAATCTCACCGGGTGGACAGATATCGGTCGAAGTGTCATCACCTTCACAGAAGGTGCATTTGGCCTTTGCTAACCTCCGTCATCTATGCTTCCGGCTTGACATCAAACTGTCCGTTAAGGGTCGAGTATACCATGCAGGTTTTAGGTCTTTTCCTGACCATTAGGAGTAGAAGACTGTCGGTGGTTTAGCATCGATATTTCGGTAGCATTGCCCGAATAGGATAGGAACTCCGCATCAGCAATGCTGAGGTTAGACGTAGGGTGTAGGGAACCAGATATCAGTTTCTGGATCAGGTGCTTCATCCAAACAGATTGAGGCAGGGCATATCTTACGCATGCCTACCGACAGATTTCCTTGGCGTACACTGTTCACCGAGGCGGGTAGTCGTTGGAATGTAGGTCGAGGTTGTCACCCCTCGACATGATAAATAAGTATGGAAACCCAGACTCGTGTTGGCGTCCACGAGACCCACCTACTAATTGATTGGAGATATTAGGTGATACGGCTAGGCTTTCCAGACATTTGCGTAGTTACAATGGAACTCCTTTTGTAGCAATCGTAATTTCTTCCAACTACTTTGACTTTTTGGATTCTTTTCATTCCGCGCTTCTTTCCATTTTCCCTTGACTCGAGAATACTGGAAGGTAGCAATCGAAATCAGAGCACAGAAACGCGACGGTAACAGTCCAATAAACTGAAATGAAAAGTGGTGCGGCAATTTTCTATAATAATATGATTTATTTTATATTACTGTAGGCGGGTGGCTGGTTTTAAAGGGGAATCAAAGATTTGGTAACACAGGCTGTGCTAGTTGTTCGCCAATCCGTATAGAGTCGTCGTTTATAAATTTCATTTGTCTTAAGGAAATAGTATTTAGGCTGTAATAAAGTTCCATTGTATATTTTTCCTCCCGTCGTTTCGACTAGGATGAATAAATAGGAGAATAGCATGCGCGATTAGGGCGCCGTTTTTATCGGCTAAGAACATGAGCTGAGAGTTTTGTCCCTTGGATTTGAGAAACAGTGAGTTCCCGTCACAGATTTGAAAAGTGAAGTAAGAAATTTAGTTTTGCACAATGCATCGAGGAACAATTCGCTTCGGCTGTACACGTACATATTGCTGTCAACATGATTTTTATCTAGTCAGCGGAATAACCAATGAAACCGAAACATGATTGAAGTGGTTTAAAAGTTATAGGAGAGGACAAGAATGAACGGGGGTACTAAATGTTAGGTCAACAGGATAGGGCCAAACTGACAAGCCATTCACGCTGTTTGCACAGTTTGGGTTTATAATTGAGAAAGACTAGGGTTTCAGCATATCTAAGCAATCTCGTATTGGTGGTGTTCTACATAACCCCAAACGATTTACCTGAATTTACTTCATACCCAATTCAATCTTGTTTCAGTAACATTGGTTATTCTACTGCCTATATAAAAGCTTCATTGACTGCAGTATACACATGTACAGATGCAGTGAAAAGGTATAGGTTGCGCCTTGCAAATCTACGTTTCTGACTGCTTATTGATTTTGTCGATAGAAGTTGGGCTGGGATAATGGGAGGCAACTATCAGATAGAACAACAATAATCCCAGTATTTCTCAACCGATTCAGTTCTCACATGAACCCCTATAGAATATCAGCCTAATCCTCGTTCCGCTGTTTTCAGCTATGAAAATTATAGCCTTACTCATACTTTCGGAATTGAGTGCTGGTGACTGCTCACACACTTACTGAGCTCGGATTCACTGGACTGTACTCCTGTGTCTTCTAAGATCGCACACAAGCAACCCCAAGGAACAACATTGCTTTCAGCTCACTACAAAATATCACAGTATAGGGCGTTGTGAGTGTGATTCAGCAAGGAATCGGGAATGAATTTAAGGTTTTTTAGTGTTGTCCTGTTTTTTAAGTCCCATGTTGTGCTCTGGTAAAAAACTTTCTTTTAAATAAATTCGTAATGTCTGCATACAGCTGAATGTGACCCTAACAAGGCTGAGGGGAATATTTGCCGGAATATAAAGATATCCCGGTTCATTCAAATGAAATACTTTAACCGGAAGCTTGCGGTTGCTGCAATTCACGCAAAGACTATCTCACCTATGAATGTGTATTTCGAAATGCGAGTTAGGTGAAATAATGAAGGGAATCATTTGCAATATATATATATATATATATATATATATATATATATATATATTTATATATATATATATATATGCTGAGCTTCTGTGCAACAGATTGCAGAGGGATTCACAAAATTACTCTTAACAGAGTTTGTGAACCACCACGATATTCAGATACGCTAAATGTGTTCAAAATTGTTCTAGGCAAAGCAAGGATGTCGAAATTCGCAGTTCACTATTTCAGCGTATGTTAGTAGGCAAAATATTGCAAACATCACAAAGTGCAATGCACCCCACGAGTATATCTCGAAAGCTGTGCTTAGCACACACGTTGCAAATGTGTCACATGATACGCATAAGAGCGTGGGTGGTTGACACAATCACAGACAACGTGCTCAGCTCAGTTCGGTATCAAAATTCAGTCCATCTGTTATAGAAAGCCTGACAGTCAGAAGGATTACGAAGTGGACAGTCTCCTGCTGAAAGCCGAGTGACTGAGTGAGTGAATCAGCATGCACGCTCTCCTGTGAACAGGCTAGGAACAATGGCGAAATTCGGAATGGCTGGAGATCTTCGTGGTTTCTCTAGACTCAACCTTTCTATCCTTAACACAGCACAAATATTTCGTATCTGAGCGTGCATGACACATATATGTGGCTTGGAATTGGTGCGCTGCACAAGAATAACCCCCCTGACTATTATTCAAATAACGTGCAAGGCGATGAGAAGGAGAATGTAAAATACGACATGCACGTTTCTCCACTTGTTGGTCCCGTGTTCCTTCCCGATAAGGTGAATAAAATACCTACTCACACGGGGTGAAGGAGACGGTTTTTGAACACCTGGGAAGTTTCCCCTTGCTAACTATGCTTAAAATGTTCAACGCAAGAACCCTCCCCCCCCAACAAACTCCGCAACCGTTGTCAGTGACTAAATTGAAGAGGCGTTCGCTTTGCAATGGATCGGAGGGAAGAGCCCGGTGCTACGGCCTCAAAGTTCATCGGACCTGACTACATTCTGTTGGTATGATTTTTCTTTTACTGATTCAACTTTTGGTTCCTTATTGGTCCATGTTCGTCGGGACATTTTAGCAAAGTAATCGTGATGTTGCTTCGGACTTGACTAGCCTCTGCTTGATAAACATTAGCTGGGGTTTTCTTGTTGCACGCTGAAACAACAAAACCGATCACATTTCCTGAAGATGTGACATCTGATATAATAGCCGGCCAAAATCGAAGTGAAAATGGCACTATCAGTTACACTGTAAAGTAGTCTGCAGATTATTCTGCCCTCCAGTTCGCCTCTGGGCAATACGGAGCAACGGGCTGAAAATATGAGGCTGTGGCGAGCATAATATGGCGATTTAAGTGCACTGTCTGCAATGAAAGGTGAATCAAAGTCCGTCCAGCTTGAACTATTTAGTCACATTGCTGGACCGTAAGCACTTTGTATCAGCAATAGATTTTCATTTGAGGCCAATGGAAACAGAAGCGGCTGGAGGACGTTACATTCAAATTGGAACAATACTGTCTTGACGAGTGTAATGAGAAGTACGAGGGTTCCGTTTTCAAATAGCAAACACAATTGGTAAATCAACCATTCGACCCATTTCAGTTGTCCCTGAAATCTGTTGCATGATTCTGTAATTTTTTTCACTCACAAAGAGGCGAGTCTTGTGAATGACCAAATTGTGACAGGTTTACGCGAACCTACGACGGTGAAATGACTGCTGAAAAAAAAAACAAAATTTACATCCTGACAAAGCACTCATATTTGCCGAGTTGATGGAGTAACCAAAAAAGCACGAAGGAGGGATGCATTGGATGTGACTTTTCGTTTAACTTCTTCAAATTAGCTTTTTTGATTAATATATGGGGGACTATTCTTTGGCACATTTTGGCCATGCAATCTGAGCGACGCGTTGAGCTTCATGAGCCACTGATTGTTAAGTAGTGACTGATATTTGCTTGTTACGTGCCGCAATACTAAACTGGTCACTTTTCCTGAGGAAATATATTTTGACACACGCTGGCCTTTTTCTTGTGGGGTTATGTCAAGAGGAATGTTTTTACAAACCCAAGCCGGAAACTGTGAATGGACTGAAGTCCTGAATCGAATCTGGTGACAAGTAAATCACAACTTCCAAGCAGGACAGCGTTTACGAGAATATGGTTCGGCGGCTGCGGGTTTATCTGGCACGTGATAAGTTTCCGAACAAGCCTAGTGGAGGGGCACAGACCACAATCCCACGAGAGACTTGAGTGTATTCAAGTGAATGAAAAGGGCATGCCGCAAGCTTTAGGCCTCAAAACAAAGTATATCCGAGGTCAAAGGTCAATATGATTATCCGCCCAAATTCTGACTGGCTCCGTAATATCTAAGGTCACCTCGCAATTACTTGTGAGTAGAGTGTGGAACTGCAGATGCTTTGCCTGGATGACTGTAATTCGGATAAACTTTTCTCGAACAAACAACAGGTTATCCAACAAACCTTGCAATCGAGAAACCCAAAATCGAGTTTTGCCTTTGTTAGAGCGCATCGGTGTTGCATATCCACGGCTGCACCCAGGGTCTGAACCCTGGCTTTTTCACTTTGAAGGCGCGCGTGTTACAGCAGCACCATCACGAACCTCTCCGGGCTGCTCCGAATCGCCGAAATAAGTTTGTTTTGATGTCATTCAACAGCTTCTAATTGAGACACGGTCACTATTCCGTTACCTCCGTAATATCTGCCTCGTATTTGTTTACGCTTCGTAGGTGCTTAGTTACGGGTGGATCCGCAATGGTCAGGCGAAACCACTGCGGGGGTGTGGATGCATCCTAGATAGAGTATTGTGTTGTACCGTATTGTATTGAAGACTTCAGCAAGTCAACAAACTCACATTTCAGTCAAACGGAGGGAGACTGATCATAGAGACTTTGAAATAAGCATGACAGTAAATACTGTAGAAATAAAACTGTTTTAGCCACCGGGGTTCTTGCGAACTCCATCAGTGACTTTCATCCTGTCAACCAGAACACGTGTTAAGCAAGGCACCGTAGAGTTGCGATAGACTTCTATACAGTAAGAAGTTATTCCAGACGCAGAATGCCATGCAAATGCGTCATGCCATAAGAGATGGATTGGGTCCGCAAGAATCTTCTTGGCGAATTTTTCACAGGCTATATTGTGCAAATCACGAACTACGGAAATAAGAGAGCACATGGAAATCAAAGAGACAAGACTGATAGTGGCCGGGTATCGGTGTGGCGTAATAAAATCTTTCATAGGCAGACCAGGAAATATTGTGGTAGAGCAGTAGATTACGACTGGGAAAATATATTGATGGACGAATGGAAAATTTACAGCTCGTTTGGTACAATCCGCCTTAGCCTATGAATTTGAAAAGACAGTCTACGTAATTTTTAACACAATCAAGAATATGAGAGGATCAGTGTAAATTAGTGCTGGTGGTAACGCTTAAGTACCTGACAGAGTCAGCTCTGGAAAAGGGGACACTGTTGATAGCCGATTACTCATTGGGGTAAGAATGGGAAAGGGAGATAGTAAACTGAAAACATTTGGACTTGAGATGTAGTCCAGTATGGAACAATAAATTATGAATATTGTATAATTTCTCGAAAAGAGAGCTAAAGTCCCGTTGGCTGGAGATAGATTGACAGAGCATAACGTCGTCGGCTTAAGTAATAGGTTATGCAGGTGGTAAGGGGTCAGGTCGCTGATATATGTGATGAAAAAAAGGGAGAGAGAAAGGCATTCAAAAGAAGGCCCGAGTTGTTGTTCAAAGGACTCGATAAACTTTCACTAACTTCAGCACACTGAGTTCTGTCGGAAAATTAGCCTTTCAATCACTGGAGAGTAAGGAACTGGGATAGTAAATAGACTCTAGCTCTTGAACGAGTAGAGAACAAGGAACCGAATCATGTGAGGAGGAATAGTCAAGGAAAATATATCGAATGAACTTCATGGAACTATTCAAGTTGTTTTAAATGAAATACCAAGCCAAAGCTACTACATCCAGAATACACCTTTTGGATTTGTGAGTAAACTGATGGGTTTATTTGAAGCGACAAAAGACGAAAGCACTCGACTTAGGGTAACGCGCTGGGTCAACTTGAGCGTAGAAGAAGTGACGGCGATGGGGCAAAAACGTTTTGACAAAATCTTGTAATGTTGTTATGGAATTTTTGGGAATACTTGCTACTGTCATGGGATTCCAGGAGGCAGAAATAGAGCCAGAATCAAAAATTGTTTTATTGGAGGGAACCATAATTCCGGATAGTTGAAAGGCTCCGAATTAGAGAACAACGGAGCCTGAACTGTCTGAACCCACAACAGAAATTGACTTTGAGATCAGACGAAACTTGAAGACTTCTTATGAGGAAAAAGCTCTATATCTGAGGGAACAGAAGGGAAAGTAGGATGGCGGGGTATCGCATGAAATATGAATAAATGCGACTTTTAGGATGTCTGCATATATGTTGTAGTTTCTTGACCGGGCCCCTTTTTCTACGAAGAAGACGAATTTCGTGCCACAGCAGTTAGTTAATGGTAGTACAGAAGAACTAGCGGGCAAATGTCATCTTCAGCCGTCGTATCTCTTGTTCAATCAGGATGGACTATCATTTCACCGAAGCTTGGTCGTGTAGCTTATAGCCAAGTCCTTTTCACCTTCTCAGAGATTTCAGCAATGGAGAAGATAATCTGTTGTTGGTAAAATATGCAGTCTCCATAGGACATCACAAATCAAACACCTCACTCATTGTCTTCGTTAATAGGTCTAGCGAGCAAAGAGAGCAGTCGAAAGAAAACCACGAAGAAACGGTGCAAATGGATCTTCGAAGAAGGCTTATGTTGATGAGAGACAGGTTATTACAGATGATCTTTACTTTGTTTTGTCCCTACGATTGGAAGTTGTGCTGAAAGTATGTTTAGGGTCTATTGAGAAAGGGAGCATGATCGCTGAATAAAAAAGGAGCTTCAGTTGTTACTGAAAATGTTGGGGATGGTTGATGATAATCCTGTCTAGAACAGCACACTTTCTAATTGAAATAAGATAAAAGTCACTTTACCAAAATCAGGTAAGGGATACGTGGGTGGATGATTAAAATCATCAACAACAATGTGCAAGCAGTCGGACATCAGTAGAATCAGGACGGGATTTAAAGCATCAAAGAACTGGTCGATTTCTTTCTGGGAGCTAAAGGGAGCTATATACAGGTTCCTGATCACAGTACCTCGAAAAGCAGTGTATTTCGAATGACATTAATTAGCCAAGCAGTCAAAAAATTACAAGAGGAAGTAAAAATAACTTCATACTTTCCGGACCATCACCACCACCACCTGTCTTCTTTTCGCACTGTTTTCTATCTTGAAGAAATCACTCGAAGTTCTCAAGTAGAACCAGTTCGTCGTCAAAACTTCCATTTCATCAAGATACTTAGATGTAGGTTACAAAGGTGTTTCTATTGACCCACGAGTTCAGGACATTGATTAGGAAAGACATTTGTCGAAAAGGGACCGAATGATCGCACTGATCGACGCGGTAACTGTCATATTCCTTGGCTTTGTGCGGCTAAGAACAGTCTGCTAATAGACTCACTTGTGCTTCCTAATCCACCATAGTCTTGACCAGCTTTCATGAAAACGAGGAGTGAATAGTTAGGCGGAAAGTATTGTGTCTCTAATCTGAGTGAACGATTGTTCCGAGTAGCGTATTCTGAGTGACATGTTTTGATGTTGAAAATGCCTCAAAGTTACATCGTTATCCAGTCAGGCAAGACCATTTGAACCGCATTTCTTTCGAAGCTGACCGACTTGCCTCATCCACTGTTCTGATACAACCGGCAGCTTGTAAAAAATTGGTCCTCTCCTTCCTGTTGCCTTCCCCGAAGTCCATGTAATATGACGTTGTGTGAAATCATCTACGCAAAATTTGTCTCGTAAAGTGAATCCACATTTGGATACTTGCGATCGATCTTCCAGTTTTACTAACTGCGGATCCTCTGCTGGAGGTTTTGGAAACAGCACTCGTTACTGGGTTATTATTTTACGCCCAACCAAAGGGTTGCTGGATAATACACCTCCAGGAAACTTTAAATTTATAGTCATCCTATAATAAAATAATAAAAAGTTAATCAGAGTTGCCCAATTGACACTCACTCGAAAAGTTTTGGGGGTTTTATAGTATCAGCAAAACGTTCCGCCTGTCCGTTTATACGCTATTGTATGGTGGAGTTTGTGCGTGTAGAGTATATTCAGTAAACACAATTTTGAAAGTACTGTGGTTGCCAGTTGAGCAAATAGTGTCTCTTGCATAACCAGTCTGCAGAATATACTTCTGAGGTAAAGAATTGTAAACCATCTAGTAGGTCACTGAATAATGTCGACTTCTTGCTTCCTTGATGTTGAATCCACTTGAATTATAAGATAGATGCGGTGAACCTGTCCAGAAAAATAGATCAGATCACAGTTTTATGATATTAGTGCCAAGGGATATAACTGTAGCTCAACTTGGGGTCGTGATTTGAAAACTGTACCCAATCGAGGCACTCTCTCACTAATTGTTGGATGTATTATTCCGTACAAAACCAGTAAACATAGCTGCTCATCAATGGTTACATTTTGGCCAGCCCTAAATATACCTCTTGGAACTATCTCAAGATATCAGACCTGAGTGATTTCGGGATAACAGTTCGTTCTCCGATAAATGGCAGTCATATGTGCTCACTAATGAAAAGCGTCCTAAGAGCTCGAGAACTGAGGGGTTCAAGTATTTTTATTGACCACTTGTGCTCCAAAAACGTATCAATTGAATCGATCGCGCTGTCAGTAATAATGGTTTTCTTGGTCGTGTCGACCGCCGTTTTTAGGTAATGAGATAATGTTCACGAACACTTGCTGAAACCGTTTCTCAACGTCACTGGAGGCGATAGCCAATTCGTCTTTCATTTGTACATTTGCCGATACTAATTTGGATAATGCATCGGCGTGCCTCATTTCGGGGGAGGATTTATGGTGAATCTGGAAATTGCACCCCAACAAAATTGTAGACTACCCTTGTAGGTGATTAGTGGTATGAATTGGTATATCCATCTGAGGGGTAAAGATAAGCGGAAGTGGTTTGTCGTCGGTTTGGAGGATAAACTTACTTCCTTGGCCTTTTTGTGAAATTTGTATATTGCAAAGATAATAACCAAAGTCTCCTTCTCTACTTGGCTGTAGTCATATTCAGCATACGATAACCACCTGGAGTCGTGTGTGATCGCTTTCTGATAACCATCCGCTAACCGGTTTAGGACTACTGCAATGAGAGAGATGAGAATGCTTTCGATTGACTCAAAGCATGCTAACAATCGTGTGTCCCTTTCCACTAACTAGAAGGGGCAAGTCGTTTGTCTAAATAACTCGAAATATGTGCATGTGTGATACAAACTGAAAATACAACTGATCATGACCAGAATCGATTGAGGTGCATCGAATTCAGTGGGTGTTGATGTATCATGAATGGGTTTCAGTTTTTCCGAATTCGGATACCTGCCTGTAGCATCAACAATCAAACCAAAATATATGACCCACTCAGTGAAGAAAGAGTATTTTTCTGAGATGAATGCGGAAACTAAACTGTCTGATGCGCTTCAATGACTTGGTCAGATGATGGAAGTGCTCACTGATGTTTGTGCTAACGAACACACTGTCATCCGTATAAGCTTCCACTTGAGGCATACTCGACAGCATAGTGTACATAATTTGCCGAAATATGGCAGGTGCACATTCAACGCCGAACGATAATCTGTTATATCTGTATAGCCATTTGTGTGTATTCATGGTGAATAATTGTCTCGATTCCTTGTCGAGTTGTACCTGCAGATAAGCAGCCGAAAGTCGATCTTGATAAATATGCTTCCGCCGAATAATTTAGCGAAAATATGCTCCCGAACAAAGAGAGGATACTAACTTGTCTCCAATGCATCGTTTATAACTAGTAAAAAGTTTGCGCATATGGGCATTGTACCGTTTGGTTTCTTCAAAACTACCATCGGTGCTGCCCACATTGAATATCTCACAGGGTTAATAAAACCAGCTTCTTGCAGGCCGGTTAAAGCTTGCATTATCAAGTTTTCGGAAGCATATACGACAGGTGTCATTGGTTGGAATTCAGCTTCAGTCTCTTTTTCAAGTGAAATTTTGCTTATGTTTCTGTACATAGTTACAAAACTACCGGAGAAAACTGGGTTATTTTCCATCTGCAATTTGCAGTAAGCTCAATCACATACCAATTTTGTCCGACGGAATAAGGGTTTGGCCCTTTTTGAATGCCGAAATGTCATTCACGTTTTTGCGGTTTGGGGGATGTCCCATAGTGGTATCGTATGAATCTGTTATATAACAATCACACTACAGGAACAATCATCACCAAAGATTTCCTGGTGTCCTCATGAAAATTACATTAACAATTCACTGCGGATGGATGGAGAGCCTGAATCGAATCTGCTAGCAGAGATACAATAACTATGATGCTGGAGAGTTTTCATGTTAGGAAGGTTCGGCCAAGGCGGATTTTACGGGATGCGTTGTGGTCTTTTGATCAACTACTCCAATGGAAACCACGACAAAAATCTGCACCCAGAGTGAAGCATTGATTCTCTTCAGAACTGGGGAGCGACTACTTGTCCTTTCGTAAAGACACATCAACTTGATTGTCAATTCCACTGTTTACTGCGTTCTATTAATGATCTAGTTCTTTGCCAGGTGGCAACCTAATTAAACGACTGTTGTGGGTCATAAGGGTACTCTGCGCAACACAAGCAGAAGAGCAGTGCTGAATTGGTATGCGTTACACCTACCGAAGTGGACTGTTATGAGAAATGAATAGTTGCTCTGTGGGTGTGTTTGGGTATGGTTGCATCCATTCACCAGTGCATACTTGTGGTGTTTACAGCCCACACTCAATAATGAAATAATCTTAGAGACGTCCGAGAGGGGAGGGGGTTGAGTAGTAGATAAGATTGTGTAGAATAATGTTAAATGTTTGACTTCACTTCATTCAAAGACTTGCGCATCGGATGATCGAGAGCTGCTTCTTTGTCGAGAAAGCATCTACTTGGTGTATGCACTGAGTGACAGAAATATAGGACCCCCTCATTTTTCCTCATATTTCCGCATCTGTATTCTCTAAAGAAACCATATCGTGTCAGAGCTACCCAATACCCTTTATGATACCGAATATGACTTCACAACAAAATAATTGACTTTGAGTTGATTAAATCAGCAGACACAAAGAGTGGGTGACAATATTATAAGACCCCCTAATCTGGGCTTCAGTAGTCACCAAACAAAATGGTGTGCAGCTGTCATTTTATTTGAGGACCTGGGCGTACATTCGTGGCATATACCTACAAGATCTTTGTTCGCCTCTTGGTTAATATTCATCCATTCTCACTCAAGAATGGTCATCAGCTCTTTCTCCAATCAGTAAACCATGGAAACATTGTACATCTGACCAGCTGGTAGACACCATATTGTCTCAGATGGGTTCAGATAAGGTCTGTAGACTGACCACTGCCTGCCCTTGATCCGGTTGAAAAACAGTCAACATGTTATGGCGCATTAGCAGTGGACAGAAGCATCATGGCGAAAAATGGCTTCATCATGTGATCTATTGGCCACCAGCGGAAACTTAATCTGATCCAGCATAAGAATATGTGCAACGGAATATGGCTGACAATAATCACTAAAATATCATTGAGCTCTTGCCGTTGTTTAGAAAAGACACAAGTGTGTCCAAGTTTGTCGTTCGAAAATTCGCCACTTATTCGTAATTCGATGCTGCTAACCTTCAGCGAAGCATTGTTAATCATACTGCGCAGCCCGGTTGTTTACCAGAAGAAATTACTAGCAACGTCAAACCACTCACCACGAAGACAACGTAAATTTGAGTTACTGCGATGGATGTCCTTGGGCGAGCGGACGAATTACGAAGAAGAACACTTCCGAAGAGGGCTAGTTATTCTCCGGGCAACATGTGCGTAAAACTGCACTGATGGTCCTCGCAGATGAAAATATTTATTGTGAAGTACTTTGCTGGTGTCGTTTATCACAAACGTAGCTAACTTGGTCATATCAAAGACAGACCAAGCGATATGAACAAAATGGTGCACGGATGAAAACTGACGATCGCGTAAAACGCTCATAGATATTCACACCCAAGATGAGATGGATTCACGTAAATGAACGCACTATTGCCAAACCACGCATGCGCGCCATGAACTGTCGTATCGGAAATGTGTGCTAATTTCAGTAAGGGAGGACTTAGCTTGCGAAAATCAGGCGAAGAACCAGCCGCTCCGAATTTCGCTGTTGTTCTCAGCTTGTTCACAAGTGTGCGCGCAACCAGATGCGCTCTCTCAGCCAATCAACAACTGATTGGATCGCAATTTGTGCCGAAATGCTGCCAGACGGCCAGATTTCTTTAGCATACTCATCGGGCTAACCAATCCTTCAACAGGAAATAATCTCGTAAGAGCAAAGGTAGGTGGGATAGCGCTACATATCGATTTACGTTGTTTGACCCGCGGGAAATATGCTCCATCATGCGCATGAGGCTCGCCTTCGAGATATTTATGACCAGCGTCTCTGCTTGCTTACCGGCTAAGAACGGGGTTTGTGTTTACTCTAAAAAAATAAATAGATCGCAATTATTATTAACTACCAACACAATACAAATCAGAAAAGTTGCTGTCACTTTGTTGAATAGACCAATGCCGTTGTATTATTCACTGTTTGTCACTGCAAACCTGAAAAGTACTAGCGTAACCCAAGAAGGCAGATCAAGATCAATTAATTCAAATATTCGAGATTTGAGTTTTTGAGTAGACAGTGGACCATATTTGTTCATTACAAACTTCTCATGTTTTTCATATTCAAATTCTCGGATTCCATTGTTTGCAGTTATATACTATTTTATCCGTTCGCAAATTTGTAGCTTTCTGCAAATCAACTTAACAAAACTTTGGCCTACATGAACAACGCTCGGATGTACAAGAAAATGGTCATTTATATCGAGGCTTGTTACTCTGGGTCCATGTTCCGGCGAATTCTTCCTGAGAACATCGACAGTGAGTTTCTTGGTTATTCGGTTTTTCATTGAACTGACTGACGCGCCGTCGAATAGACTGGAGGGAACCTCCTTGGATCACCGATACATATTGTAATCATTAGGTATAATCTGTTGTAAAGAGCACTTCATTCCATACGGAGAAAAGTCGATTGGCGATGCAAAGTTCATATGGCTAAACTGTTCTTCTAATTCTCTATGCGTCCTTTTTCACACTCCAAACCAAACTTCTACTTCTCGCTGTCACCGCTGCCCACGAAAATGAACCAAGCTGGGCCGCATTCTGTGAGGATCCCAAGATTCATACTTGTCTGGGGGACGATTTCTCTTACCATTGGTTGAAAGATACGGAAAAGGTAAACGCAATGAAATAGATCAGGGTGTTTTTTCCCTCTGCTGAACCTTTATTTTCTCTCTATACTTATACGACCAGAAGCAAATGTAACCAGCTAGCTACTCCGTGAAAAAAATTGACGATTCGTTGAAAAACTAAAGAAATAATCAAATTAATCATCGGCTGCAGAACTGCATTGCGGCTTAGTTGTTCGTTTGCCCGTATGCATCATAATATCCAGATTTTGATTCGGAAACCATCTACATTTAATAGTTATTTGCTATTCAGTAAGGGATTCACATACTCCCGAAATGGACGAGAAATGGGGAAGCATGCGACCGGTATCATAAAGGCTAGACAACAGTGATCGAAGGGCTTGTATCTCATAATATTTCTTCTTTGGTTTAGATTCATCTCAAACACAGGTGAATGCTTTTAGCAGCCCAGAAATATGGTCAAAAAAGGACAAGCCTGAAAGTTGTTCTGTCTAGCTTTGCTGAATTGTTTAACACACGTACATATTTATCTAAGTTCCGTTCGTCAACATTGTTCTAGCATCAGCGAGATCTATCCGAATGGACAGTTGGCATGCAGTTTTAAGCTGTTAAACAGGACGTGTGGAGCAGTCATGTGATGCGGTACGGTGACTGGGTAAGTGGCGCATTGCTATTAACAGCCGTTTGCATAATCGGTAATAAACTATGCATAATTTGAGGTGGATATTCCAATGCCACCCGTGATGCACTATTCATCGATTTCTAAAAATTCCGTAAACTCTATGTCAAGTCGTGGCGAAGATTGGTGCCAACGGCCCAAGTTTTTCATAGACCTAATTGGATTGCAAATCTGAAATAATTACATTTGTATATTATGATGGTTCTTTTGGCATTATTTCATTTGGTATTATTGCAATGAAATGGACTTTGTTTCATAAGTAGGAAGTTGCGTGATTTGCCAAGATCAGTATAAAAGCTATTTATGTAGGTCGGCCACGAGTGCCGTCAAGAATCTGGGGAACCGTGGTTCAGGGCATACCTCGATGTTTGTACGTTTTTGGTCACAAAGTGATTTACAAATTTATTATTTAAATAAATGGTGCTTAATTGATGGCCAACTCGATTTTATTCTGGCCAACATGAGTCATGAAATACTAGGACCCGCGTGGTAGAATGTTTCAAATCAAATTATGCCCATTCGAATTGGCCAGGATTGCACAATGGACTTGTGACACTAACGACTCTAGCATTTTAACTCTCCATTGCCCGTTTATTGTGTTGGATTTTGGATAAAGCCTTCTACTCCTGCACAAACTTCCCGAAAACCCGGAACTGTCCACGTTTTCCAATAAAACTGAATGGTGCGATGATGAGCATCCAGTCTACTCCAAGCGTTCTCCGGCTGCCAATGATCAACTGGAGTCTGAATCGATCACCAACAGGGATTAGAGTTATTTATGTTGAAATCTTCAGCGAATTATTTTTCCGCTATTGAATCTGAAAATTCAGCAAATAATAGTTTAGCTGTTTGTGCGAAGAATTCAATGAAAAAATACTTTCGATTCAGATTTTCGAGTAATAAGTATATTGATGTTGTACACAGAATGTTCTTCAAACAAATTAATTTTATAGTTAATGTAAGCACTAGGTTATTACTGCCAATATGTTATTCAGTTTCCTACTTCACCGTGACCTACGTCATCTTAGACTTCTAGATCCGCTTTTGATCAGCCACAATAGCTTCACATTAAACGTTCAAATCGTGGAACACAGCCGGGAAACTACTATGGCTTTATTAAGCCATGAATTGGTGAATCACACACAGACTTGAAAACACACGCACACCTGAATCCATTTGTGCCACATTCTCAAGCATCTCATTGCGTATTTTCTGTGTACTGTTATACTTTCGTGACCAGTGAGAGTATGCAAAGAGAATTCTTCTCCTAGCGTACTTATTCTATCTAGCTTGTTCAAATTCATCGTGGGATCTAACTGAATCAACACTGTGTTACACGAAATATTGTTATCCCCAACATTCAGGATATATCCTCACTCTCCGTTGGAGAGTTTCAGGCCAATGTTACACGAGTGGGTGCAACCGCATTTTCTGCAAATAGGGTAAGTAAACAAGTGGACATTTTCAACATTTCACTGCAAATGCAAATATACAAAACACAGTATGGATTATTCTAGTCTGACAATCAGAACTCGTAAGTTTCCTCAACGCCAATTAAGTTGCAATTTTAAAAACGAAAAATAACATTCCAATCATTCTTGGTTGTTCCAGTCCTTTTCTTTTCCTTATTCTCAAACATATCTATTGTGAAAGCAATTATACAACAGCGTAATGTAATAGACGTCTTCATGTCCCAGTCGATATAGCACTGCCTGATTCTTGCAACCATTTGATTCATTCGTACAGAACCTGATTGGCTGCAATTTCGACTTTATGTGCAAATCTTTATATATGCTTTTGATTTACTGTTTGAGCATAAACTCATGCTATTCCATTTTTTCACACTACAAAATACGAATGAACTCAAATCGCATCTTAATCGGAAACAATTCACTGATCTGAAAGTCAATGACACCACGGGATAGATCGGTAGCCATTCGTGCACATTTGGTTCCTCTGATGCACCAATTGAAGAGATCAAAATCGTTGAGTCAAATGGAACTGGCACAACGACGCTTACTCCGTGCACTGGAGGTAAATTTGTATTCACCAAATCTCTCTTGACATCGGCAATGTGAAAACTGTTGTGAGAAACAGCAGTTATTTAGATCCGTGATAATTTTTCAACCGCAATTGTATGTTCAGTGAGTTTAGCTCCCATTGATTTGTTAACTGTGTGAAGATCAGTGTTGTATTGTTGATCGTTTGTTAGATCAAAAGAACTTCACCTTGGGCTGCATATACCGTGCTGAATACATGACATTAAGTCATCACATTTAAACAGTGCTCATTATAGAAACTTGGGAACTGAGATTAGGAACAGTGAACTGATTGACCTGATTAGGTGTATTTTTGACAAATTCACAGTCAAAGTCTCCCTATTTCATTTTGCACAAATGCAATCCATTCCAGTTTGGTATTGTCTGAACCTGTTGAGATAGAAGGTGAATATTTACATAATGTCTCAAGCAACACAGCTGAAATCTTTCGTATTTATATTTGAAGCAAATTAGATTTGTTATCAATTGCTTAACTACCATGGAATGATTGTCTTGATTGCAGTTGAGTAAAATGGTGAAGGAAACTGTGGATGAAATTGTGGAAGAGGTCACAACCACGAGTGCGCCCACGGGAACACCCATTGGTATACACGAACATCTGGATTGCTATCAAACAGTTTATGCTCAGTACAAAAATAAGTGCTTCACTATACAACAAGTGAGTTGCTAATATATAATTAGATACGTCTTGTCTGTAAACTAACCATCATTTTACCCAGAATACAAGATAGAAATCATTCACATTGATGGTATGGTTTACTTCTTGGGCTGAGAGAACCTTAGCATTTATCAATGACAGAACGAAAAATGTCCCATCATTGAGAACGATTTCCTAACTCAAAGGAAAGTAAGACGACCATTTTTCAGCATGTCCTGCACATTCATGCGCTGATGAGGAAAATAACAGGCCACATTTAAGGTGATGAAAAGTCACCTACTCTTGTACTTTACAAAAAAGTCCATCATTTATGACCACTTTGGATCAGTTTTGATGAGTTGTCGCACTGGTGCCGGTTGTAACGTCCAGCTAGTGATTCGACCACAGTCTGGTCATGCTTGTACGTCCAAATTTTGTCTCAATAATTAAAAACAAGACAATACTTTATGAATGTTACATAAGTTGATCAGCCTTGGAATGTGAACCTTCGAACCACTGAAAGCCAGACTGAATGGACTTGGGATTTAGGTGTTCCATTCACAATCGTCCACTTCGGGTTCGAGTGCCAATTTTCATTTGATAGATGTGCACTGCTGATGATTCATAACAGAGATGAAACAACTGTACAGAGCTTCTGTGATTTTCAGTCATTTGAAAACTCACACTGCAATACGAATTACATTACGTAAAACTTCCCTCTCCTAATACTCACACCACTTCTATGAATTATTCTATTCCTGTACTTTTGTTTAAACGGTCATAATGAATAATTCACTCCATTTCCCGGTGATTTGTATCGGGATAACTGTTCCCACTTAGTGTAATTTATCAGATAAGACCACAACTGAAACATCACAGTGAAGACTTTGTTCAGCTATTCAATAAATCCGATAGACTGTATTTGGACAGCGAATGGAACGTGCCAAGTAAGATTGACATGAGAGGTGCAAGCTCAAGGAAGAAAGTATATTTATTCCCCAGAATCCTGAGTGCAGTGTGTCCTAATTATGTTCGTCTGATGATATTTCAGGTACCGGAAGTTGCAAAAGAACTGGTGAAGTTGGACCACCTATGTGAGCAAGGCTACGACGCAAATGTGATTGTGCAAGCAATACTTACCACGTGTGGTTGATCGCCGAATTCCGTTTGATAAACACTCAAAGTTAATCGCTTATACTGACTGTCCATTCTGAATGATTGACTCACTTACACTCACTGAATAAATGTTATCCGCATCCCATGAAGTAGTTTTAGTTGGATTAACTCCTCAGTGAATGAGTCGCATTATATCCATGTCTTGTGTCAATCAGTACTCCAGTTTGTTACTCTATCCAACCGCGTTTATTTGTCCCCTAACCTATGGACACATCGATCCGTGTGATTACAAAGTGTCATCCACTGAAGTAAAAAGGGGTAAAAATTGTAACCCCAATTTGGTAGTTGCACGCCGTCATAGTTTTGCACGTAATAATGCCATTTATTCGAAAATTATGACATATATACTACAACGTTATTTTCCACCAAACGTATCTCGAGGCTCCAACCCTGGTTCATTTTACGCCCCATTTTCAACAAACTCCAGCCACCAACAAACTGTCACACAAATGAGAGTTAAACCTTTGCATATCCCTGGGTGTTTTTCTGCTCAAGTTATTAAGATTCCGCCGCCTACGACTCTAAGAACTATAAGCTTTGTTTCGGCTCCTCTATTGAAGCAGCCCAAAAGATCCGATGCCACAAGAAACGCTTTTATTTGGCCCCTGTGAATGAATCCTTTAATATCCAATCGCATACTGGTCAGTCAATTACAATTATGCAATACTGATAGCATATTTTGTGTTTATTTGGGCAGGAAATTCAGATGGAGCGCAATCGATAGTGAGGTACGATGTCCGGTCTGTAGTTGTGCGCGTTTGATCAATTTATGGAGCCAAAAAATGGCGTATCACACTTTCTAACAATAAACGTACTAAGGGAAACCGGTTGCTCATCGAGGTGCCACCCGATTTCTGCCTCGTTTGCCTAGAATAACGGATCACCTAGAGCAAATCAAATCGAGCGAATTACTTGCCCAGTGCACGTAACTAATAAAACTCGAAAGTACGTAGCCAAAATCACAGTATCGATTATGCCGCAATTACAGGAATGGAGAGACAGTGAATAACAACTGGGAAATTGTGATGAGACTAATAAATTTCAAGCAATGGATATCAATAGTAAGGTTGGGCAATGAAAACACCAAATCATGGTTATACAGATGTGAGAGTGTCCGTACACTAGCTAAGTTATCATTGAAGGAACTTCATTAGGCTGGTTGATATTACCACACCAGCTATTCATTTCCTATTTAAACTTAGCTTGTGGTGTATGTGTTGTGCACAGTGGTGCTGGAAAGTCTAGTAAAGGAAAGGATTTTGAAGACCTATCAATGTTCGGGATATCAGAAAGCCCGGTTAATTTTTGTAGTTTAGCGTCGCCTTCTTGCGAAGGACAATAATCGTGACATGCCGGACTTCCTAAATTACGTATTAGATGGTTCATCCGCGAGCAAATCTGATTTTGTTGACGTGGACTTGTTCGAAGATTCACGCAAAAGTAAGGTATTCTCTTCTAGTTTTATAATTTGTGGAGAAATTCCCTCTCTGTTAAGTCAAATTTCCATCCCCACCGTTAGTGTTTTCAAGGAACTGCTCCTCATAAATCCCAGAAAACCATCCTGACTAGATAGACTCAGTCCCGTATTGCTCAAGTAGGGGGTGGTTACCCTCACGCTTAGTCTCTCTAATAGTCTCAACCGATATCTAAAGAACAGTGAGATTCTAGATTATTGGAGGATGGGACTCATAACTTCCGTTCCCAAAAGGACTACATAATTTCGTCCTACTACTTGAAGCTCTGCCTCATTGGGAGATTTTGAAATATTAGCTCTTCGACAACTGACTGATAAGTCTGGTTTCACAGATCCTGATCATTTAGCTTACCGACAATCACGCTCCACCATCGATGCCTTCAATATTTTGCCACATACTTTGTCCACACTTGACGGGAAGAGTTAGGTGGTAAGTAAGTGCATCCTAGACAATAACGAGGCATTCAACAGCGTCGACAGGAATAAAACTGCTCCCTTTCCTCAGTTTCTTGTATTTAAACTATCATTGATTCAATTTCGACGGATTACTTTACCAATTGCTAGTAGTAAACCCATTTTATTCTCAATGCCCCAATCCGTTGTTACTACACTCCTAGAGTTCATCAAGGACTTCCAGCTGTTAAAAGAATGTGCCGGAAAATATTCTCCTTGTCAGACACGCGGAAACCTTTATATTTCGTGAGCCTCATAATTTTGATTTTACTTTTCCTACCCACAAAATGGCATCAATCAAATCTCGTATTTGTCTGAGGTTTATAACGTAAACCTTAACCCAATAAATTCTGGTTTCATTACATTTCTCTTATTGAACGGTGGTACGGAACACAATTTTTAAAATGACTGTATTTATACTTCAACAGAATAAGAACAGCTGAACGTTCTTGAGCTAACTAAGTAATGTAGACTTTTGCCTGACCGTAACTTCAAGTGGTCCATTCATGTTACTTTCATTTTGTCTAAATTGCAATCTCAACTTACAACCCATACTCACGAATCTTGTCAAAACTCCTGGATTTACCGGTGTTCAGTTTCACTGGCTATACGACTTGCTGATCTTCCATTCTAGTCTGTTTTGTGTGATACTAGTTTGCTGTCAGATCATCTCAATGCATATTTTCTCCCAGTGGCACATAAAAGGGAACACATAACATGATAAACATTATAAAAAATTTCTTCTAATTTCACAGGTGCATTTTATGCTTAAAAAACCAATTGTTATCCTACATTAATTATAGTACTTCTGCAGTCTTGTCCACCAAAACTAAACAATAATAATTTATTTGTAATCAATGAACATTTCATTACTTCTAGCTGATACGTTTCAGCCACTTTTCTGTCAAACAGAACAGCTAATAACAAATTCAAAATGATATATCGTTTGGGTTAAACTTTACTAGCAAAATCGCTATGTTAATCACACTGAAGTGCGCTCCTGTCTTCGACGAATTCAGTTGTTGGAGCCTCACACTCACAGCAGTGTTATCCGACAAAATGGCATTTCATCGGATAAATACCTGCTTATTTGCATAAAGAAAGATGACCCAATTACACTTATTTGAATGCAGTGTTCAATATTAATTCCTGTTGAAACCAACAAGCACCATTTTCTAGGAACTTCTTGATTTACAGTAGTATGGGGTTTGTCCAATTACTGCACGGCCATTTCGAGATACCGTTCTTACGAGAACATCACCCAAGGCCTACTAAATTTCCTCCTTTCTGAACCACTAATCATAACCAGTAACGAAATTCTGTCAGTTTGATTTTGAAAAAACGCTGATGGGAGAAAATAACAAGCAACGTTGACTGCCCTAATCCCGAGGGAAAACGTCCCTGTACCAGGGACCAGCGATAAGTTGGCATTTTCGATAACCGTATTATTATGAAATAGTTGACCACAGTTCCCCCATCCGAAACTTGACGGCCAAGTGCACTTAGTAATTATTGTAAAATTTGGATATTATTCGGAATTTTTGGTGTACATTTCCCTGGTTTCTATTCTGAAGCAGCTCACTGAATTTTCGCTTCATTAATTCTTAATCAACCAATGATTAGGTGAGTTGTCACAAATGATACGATGGAAATATTTCACCTTATAGGTAATGATGCAATGTTTCAACAGTGCATAGTGATTTATCACAGTACCCGGTTAATGCTACTGTCGTCGACCGGGCTACACTTTGTGCTACTGTAGCATCGAATCCCGGTAAGATGTTGGCGATAGGTACACACTCGGCTCACATGTTCGATTTCATTGCAAGTGTCTAGTTACATGACGTTTTGTTTGTTCATATAACGTGTAAGTGAATCGAGGATTCGTTCGAGAAGTATGTCAAGGAATAACGAGGCAATTTCGAATTTTACTCAGCGGAAATTTAAAAATGCACTAAAAGTGCAGTACAAATAAACAAACAGGCTTTCAGTTCATTTGCAATCATCCCTGTATGTCAACACGAAAATTATATTGAAAATCAGCCAAACAGAATAACTCTGTGCATCCTATCTGGTTCTTTCCTTCCGTAAGCTGCTTAACAGCTCTGTTAAATCTATCAGGTTCTTATTTCATGTCTATTCTACAACGGCCAATTTCTTCACATTCTCACTGTTATTGCTGAGACCTCATTTATTTGGTTTTTCATCTAGTTTGTTGCCATGACATACCAGTTATTTTTCGAGACAGATCCCAGACACTGGATTCTCCGGCAAGCCACTCAGATTTCTAGTCAATAATCATGGCATTCTGCACGCTGCTGCGCTTTCATCCTTTTTCACACTTGAGTTAGCGACTTTCCTCTAACTTCTTCGGAACTGAAAATACGAATGTTCACTCTTAACTATCTGTGATACTGTAGCAGTCGAAGTAGATTTTGCTAACCTATTTGCTAATCTTCAAGATATTGTGAGCTCTTCGGAACAAAGTGGTCTTACCATTAACTCCTCAAAGATACGGTTTCAAATAAAAGTCAGTGTCGCAAAAGTTGGCGTCGCTTGCCCCATAAATACAACATGTCACTCAGATAAAGATGACATTTAAGCCTCAAAACCTGCTCAGGGATAAGGAATAAATATAATATTGTAAAATCTTCTACTAACTGTTCTTCCTTCGTTTTGTCATTGTCACTGACTGCTATACTGACTACTAATACTAATGCGAGTAGAGGTATTCGAGTGAACGGTGCACACGGAAGACAAGGGTAGTGCGAAATTCGGGGTGTGTCACACCTATAGTGGATAAGTCTTGAAGCATCTACCATTACGAAATGGGGATGGCGGGTAAAGGTAGACTTACTTTTCCTCTTAGGGTGAAGGAATAAAACAATGTATCGTATATGCTAGAACAAACTATAATATTCCGACCGGAAGTTAATCCGTTGTTGCTAAAAGTTAATCGTATGTATCTCTACGTGAAGCAAACAAGTTCTTCACGAGCAACAAAGTACGAATCCTTTATCCTTTTGACCACTTCAAAAATAGGCTAGAAGATATGCGACTGATTACATGAATACCTCAAAATGAAACGAAAATTCTACTTTGATAACATGGAAGAATTACCTTGAAAACAAGCTAAGTTCGGGTAAAATAAGCTGGGATTTAAAGAAAGCTATAAACATAGATTCAAGGCAAAGTTGCACGGGCTATGGAATTCAAAAGATCTGACTGCGTCATTCATGCAGTAAATTGAGGAACTGAGAAAACCTGGTGGAACTTCTCTGGATCAAATTATTTCCAATCTAACAGTGAAAGTATCCATGTAGTATTTCTGAGATCCAAATTATTTTTTCTCATTCATGAAACAGTTCTTATCCAAAAGACCGAAGAAAATTCGAAGGGATGAAGTTACCGAATGATTTCCAATCCATGTGAAGTTCCCTTGTGACCAAAGAAATGTTCCCACTGATGAATCGCGTACATTATTTATCACATATTTAAAAGCCTACTGTGACTAGCGGATGCGTTCATGGGGTATTTTTCCTTAATTAGGTCACTCCCGATTCGATGGGACAAGATGAACGTGTCAGGAATACGTCATAAGGCCAGATGAGAATCCACTTCCATGGTATCTAGATCAGTGTGGAAAATATGGAACTGAATGTATGGGGGAACCTCCCAATATACTTCTTTACTGTAACCTTGTTTCAAACATTTTATTGCCTGCAACAAGACTTTTTCCTCCGATAAAGTTAAGACGACAAAAGTTAGTGCGAAAATATTCTCTACAACCTGAATGTAGTGTTCGTGAAAGAATGTACAGCAAGCAACACGTAGTTTGACTACATTGTAGGCTCCAATCTGGGTTCTGAATGCATTTCACTAAGATCGGTACAGATAAGTCAAGACCAACGTTCAGTAGTGGCGTGGCCTACTAAATAAGTTAAAGCAAACAGGGATAACTTTCACTGGAAGCTCAATGTGCAAATGACCCATAAAAGTTAGAGCAAGTCCGAACTATAACATTAAACGCTTTGACTTTCCGTTCGGCCGTTAAACTGTAAAACGCAGAGCATGTAAACAGCGATCAATTCCTTGGACCATCAGTTAGTTTGACGAAAGACAACCCATTTACTAAAATTATGAGGAAGAATAATTGTTGCTATGATCACGGTATAGCTAAGAACACGATAGTCATTCTAGAGCATCTGAGATCTGCTGAAAATTAAATACGTAATTTCAAATTACCATATCGTCAGTAGATAAAGGCATACCATGGATTGTTAAGAACCTGAAAGATGCAAGAAAATATGTATTGGTTATTGTAAAAAATATGATGAATCACGCATATTCAACCCCAAACTCCAAGCTGAAAAGTGCGGAAGCGGAGAACAGCTAGTTGATCATTGTTGGGAATCATGAGGATTGCACATCGAAAAAGCATAAGGGAGAACAGATTTCGGCATAAAAGGTAGTCAAAAGAAACACCTTAACCGCAAGCAAATCAAGGACTGAATTTCATCGCATTGTTAAAAATCTACACTACATGATATAGCACCGTTCCGTCACTGGCTTCTTTTGAACGGTAACAACAAGCACAACCGTCACCGATTCACTCCTATCATGGATCGCTTCTCTGTAGGGGCCTAAGTACAACCAACGCATTCCCTTATGAAAAACCTACACTGCTACGTTACTATTTGCAATTGAGTAGTAGGAGATTAGATTTGTATGAAATATGATTGATCATGCAGCTTGAACGCTCAACTCACCATTGAAAAGCATGGAAGCAGTGTACAGCTGTTTCATCCTTGTTGGGAATCATGAGCAATGCACATCGACCGAGCCACAGGGGAATCGATTTATGCATTAACAATTGACAATCGAATACCTTAAAAACGCCAGCCTATCATGAGCTGGATCTCATCGCATTGTTCAACATCTACACTACATGATACAGCACCGTTCCGTCACTGGCTTCTATAGAACGGCAACAGCCAGCACCACCCACACACCAAACCACCCCATCATGGATCCCTTCTATGAAGGGGCCTGAGTACAACCAACGCATTCCCTCATGAACAACCTACACAGCTTCGTTACTATTTGCAATTGAGTAGTGGGAGATTAGATTTGTATATAATATGATTGATCATGCAGCTTGAACGCTCAACTCACCATTGAAAAGCATGGAAGCAGTGTACATCTGTTTCATCCTTGTTGGGAATCGTGGGCAATGCACATAGACCGAGCCACACGGGGACTCGAATTCGGCGTGGGAATTTGTCAATCGCAACCTTAAAAGCAAGCCTTTCAAGGGCTGGATCTCATCGCAATTTTCAACATCTACACTACATGATATAGCACCGTTCCGTCACTGGCGTCTTTTGAACGGAAACAACCAGCACAACCCACACACCGATCCACTCCTATCATGGATCAATTCTCTTTAGGGGCCTAAGTACAACCAACGCATTCCCTTATGAACAACCTACACAGCTTCGTTACTATTTGCAATTGACTAGTGGGAGATTAGATTCGCATATAATATGATTGATCATGCAGCTTGAACGCTCAACTCACCATTGAAAAGCATGGAAGCAGTGTACAGCTGTTTCATCCTTGTTGGGAATCATGAGCAATGCACATCGACCGAGCCAAAGGGGAATCGATTTATGCATCAACAATTGACAATCGAATACCGTAAAATTCCAGCCTATCATGAGCTGGATCTCATCGCATTGTTCAACATCTACACTACATGATATAGCACCGTTCCATCACTGGCTTCTTTTGAACGGCAACAACCAGCACCACCCACACACCGAACCACCCCATCACGGATCCCTTCTATGAAGGGGCCTGAGTACAACCAACGCATTCCCTCATGAACAACCTACACAGCTTCGTTACTATTTGCAATTGAGTAGTGGGAGATTAGATTTGTATATAATATGATTGATCATGCTGCTTGAACGCTCAACTCACCATTGAAAAGCATGGAAGCAGTGTACAGCTGTTTCATCCTTGTTGGGAATCATGAGCAGTGCACATCGAAAAAACTCTAGGGGAATTAATTTCGGCATAAACATTTTTCAATGGCAAAACATCATCGCGATCCTATCAAGGGCTGGATCTCATCGGATTTTTCAACATCTACACTACATTATATAGCACCGTTCCGTCACTGGCTTATTCTGAACGGTAACAACCAGCACAACCCACACAACGATCCACTCCTATCGTCGATCTATTCTCGGTAGGGGCCTAAGTACAACGAACGCATTCCGTTATGAACAACCTACACAGCTTCGTTTCTATTTGCAATTGAGTAGGAGGAGTTTGGATTTGTATATAATATAATTGATCATGCAGCTTGAACGCTCAACCCAACATTGAAAAGCATGGAAACACTGTACAGCTGTTTCATCCTTGTTGGGAATCATGAGCAATGCACATCGAAAGAGGATTGCTGACACTCGATTATGCAATCAACCAATATCAATCGAATACTTTCACCGCAAGCCTATCAAAGGCTGGATCTCATCGCATTGTTCAGCATCTACACTACATGATATAGCACCGTTCCGTCACTGGCTTCTTTTGAACGGTAACAACCAGCACAACCAACACACCTATCCGCACCTATCGTTGAAGAATTCTTTGTAGGGGCCTAAGTAAAACCAACGCATTCCCTCATGAACAACCTACACAGCTTCGTTACTATTTGCAATTGAGTAGTGGGAGATTGGATTTGTATATAATATGATTGATCATGCAGCTTGAACGCTCAACTCACCATTGAAAAGCATGGAAGCAGTGTACAGCTGTTTCATCCTTGTTGGGAATCATGGGGAATGCACATCGAAAGAGGACTATCGATACTCGATTATAAAATCAACAATTGTCAATCGAATACTTTCACTGCAAGCCTATCAATGGCTGGATCTCATCGCATTGTTCAACATCTACACTACATGATATAGCACCGTTCCGTCACTGGCTTCTTTTGAACGGTAACAACCAGCACCAACCACACACCGAACCACCCCATCATGGATCCCTTCTATGAAGGGGCCTGAGTACAACCAACGCATTCCCTTATGAACAACCTACACAGCTTCGTTACTATTTGCAATTGAGTAGTGGGAGATTAGGTTTGCATATAACATGATTGATCATGCAGCTTGAACGCTCAACTCACCATTGAAAAGCATGGAAGCAGTGTACAGCTGTTTCATCCTTGTTGGGAATCGTGAGCAATGCACATTGACCGAGCCAAACGGGAACTCGATTTCGGCATTAGACTTTGTCAATCGAAAACCTATTTGCAAGCCTTTCAATGGCTGGATCTCATCGCATTTTTCAAAATCTACAACACATTAAATTTATTGATTATTCACTGGCATCTATTGAACGGTAACAACCAGCACAACCCACACCGATCCACTCCTATCATGGATCACTTCTCTGTAGGGGCCTAAGTACAACCAACGAATTCCCTCATGAACACCCTACACAGCTACGTTACTATTTGCAATTGAGTAGTGGGAGATTAGATTTGTATATAATATGATTGATCATGCTGCTTGAACGCTCAACTCACCATTGAAAAGCATGGAAGCAGTGTACAGCTGTTTTATCCTTGTTGGGAATCATGAGCAATGCACATCGAAAGAGGATTGCTGATACTCTATTTAAAAATCAAAAATTGTCAATCGAAATCTTTCACTGCAAGCCTCTCAAAGTCTGGATCTCATCGTATTGTTCAACATGTACACTACATGATATAGCACCGTTCCGTCACTGTTTTCTTTTGAACGGTAACAACCAGCACAAACCACACATCGATCCACTCCTATAATGGATCACTTCTCTGCAGGGGCATAAGTACAACCAACGCATTCCCTTATGAACAACCTACACAGCTTCGTTACTATTTGCAATTGAGTAGTGGGAGATTAGATTTGTATATGATATGATTTATCATGCAGCTTGAACGCTCAACTCACCATTGAAAAGCATGGAAGCAGTGTACAGCTTTTTCATTCTTGTTGAGAATGAAGTGCATTAAAAACCGAAAGAACCCAACTAGGATTGGATATCGGGGTGAAATGTTGTCAAACGATCACTTTAACGGGAGCATATCCAGGGCAGAAACTCATCGCTTTTTTCAACATCTACACTACATGATATAGCACCGTTCCGTCACTGGCTTCTTTCGAACGGTATCAATCAGCACAACCCACACACCGATCCACTCCTATGATGGATGACTTCTCTGTAGGGGCCTAAGTACAACCAACGCATTCCCTTATGAACAACCTACACAGCTTCGTTACTATTTGCAATTGAGTAGTGGGAGATTAGATTTGTATATAATATGATTGATCATGCTGCTTGAACGCTCAACTCACCATTGAAAAGCATGGAAGCAGTGTACAGCTGTTTCATCCTTGTTGGGAATCATGAGCAGTGCACATCGAAAAAACTCTAGGGGAATTAATTTCGGCATAAACATTTTTCAATGGCAAAACATCATCGCGATCCTATCAAGGGCTGGATCTCATCGGATTTTTCAACATCTACACTACATTATATAGCACCGTTCCGTCACTGGCTTATTCTGAACGGTAACAACCAGCACAACCCACACAACGATCCACTCCTATCGTCGATCTATTCTCGGTAGGGGCCTAAGTACAACGAACGCATTCCGTTATGAACAACCTACACAGCTTCGTTTCTATTTGCAATTGAGTAGGAGGAGTTTGGATTTGTATATAATATAATTGATCATGCAGCTTGAACGCTCAACTCACCATTGAAAAGCATGGAAGCAGTGTACAGCTGTTTCATCCTTGTTGGGAATCATGAGCAATGCACATCGACCGAGCCAAAGGGGAATCGATTTATGCATCAACAATTGACAATCGAATACCGTAAAATTCCAGCCTATCATGAGCTGGATCTCATCGCATTGTTCAACATCTACACTACATGATATAGCACCGTTCCATCACTGGCTTCTTTTGAACGGCAACAACCAGCACCACCCACACACCGAACCACCCCATCACGGATCCCTTCTATGAAGGGGCCTGAGTACAACCAACGCATTCCCTCATGAACAACCTACACAGCTTCGTTACTATTTGCAATTGAGTAGTGGGAGATTAGATTTGTATATAATATGATTGATCATGCTGCTTGAACGCTCAACTCACCATTGAAAAGCATGGAAGCAGTGTACAGCTGTTTCATCCTTGTTGGGAATCATGAGCAGTGCACATCGAAAAAACTCTAGGGGAATTAATTTCGGCATAAACATTTTTCAATGGCAAAACATCATCGCGATCCTATCAAGGGCTGGATCTCATCGGATTTTTCAACATCTACACTACATTATATAGCACCGTTCCGTCACTGGCTTATTCTGAACGGTAACAACCAGCACAACCCACACAACGATCCACTCCTATCGTCGATCTATTCTCGGTAGGGGCCTAAGTACAACGAACGCATTCCGTTATGAACAACCTACACAGCTTCGTTTCTATTTGCAATTGAGTAGGAGGAGTTTGGATTTGTATATAATATAATTGATCATGCAGCTTGAACGCTCAACCCAACATTGAAAAGCATGGAAACACTGTACAGCTGTTTCATCCTTGTTGGGAATCATGAGCAATGCACATCGAAAGAGGATTGCTGACACTCGATTATGCAATCAACCAATATCAATCGAATACTTTCACCGCAAGCCTATCAAAGGCTGGATCTCATCGCATTGTTCAGCATCTACACTACATGATATAGCACCGTTCCGTCACTGGCTTCTTTTGAACGGTAACAACCAGCACAACCAACACACCGATCCGCACCTATCGTTGAAGAATTCTTTGTAGGGGCCTAAGTAAAACCAACGCATTCCCTCATGAACAACCTACACAGCTTCGTTACTATTTGCAATTGAGTAGTGGGAGATTGGATTTGTATATAATATGATTGATCATGCAGCTTGAACGCTCAACTCACCATTGAAAAGCATGGAAGCAGTGTACAGCTGTTTCATCCTTGTTGGGAATCATGGGGAATGCACATCGAAAGAGGACTATCGATACTCGATTATAAAATCAACAATTGTCAATCGAATACTTTCACTGCAAGCCTATCAATGGCTGGATCTCATCGCATTGTTCAACATCTACACTACATGATATAGCACCGTTCCGTCACTGGCTTCTTTTGAACGGTAACAACCAGCACCAACCACACACCGAACCACCCCATCATGGATCCCTTCTATGAAGGGGCCTGAGTACAACCAACGCATTCCCTTATGAACAACCTACACAGCTTCGTTACTATTTGCAATTGAGTAGTGGGAGATTAGGTTTGCATATAACATGATTGATCATGCAGCTTGAACGCTCAACTCACCATTGAAAAGCATGGAAGCAGTGTACAGCTGTTTCATCCTTGTTGGGAATCGTGAGCAATGCACATTGACCGAGCCAAACGGGAACTCGATTTCGGCATTAGACTTTGTCAATCGAAAACCTATTTGCAAGCCTTTCAATGGCTGGATCTCATCGCATTTTTCAAAATCTACAACACATTAAATTTATTGATTATTCACTGGCATCTATTGAACGGTAACAACCAGCACAACCCACACCGATCCACTCCTATCATGGATCACTTCTCTGTAGGGGCCTAAGTACAACCAACGAATTCCCTCATGAACACCCTACACAGCTACGTTACTATTTGCAATTGAGTAGTGGGAGATTAGATTTGTATATAATATGATTGATCATGCTGCTTGAACGCTCAACTCACCATTGAAAAGCATGGAAGCAGTGTACAGCTGTTTTATCCTTGTTGGGAATCATGAGCAATGCACATCGAAAGAGGATTGCTGATACTCTATTTAAAAATCAAAAATTGTCAATCGAAATCTTTCACTGCAAGCCTCTCAAAGTCTGGATCTCATCGCATTGTTCAACATGTACACTACATGATATAGCACCGTTCCGTCACTGTTTTCTTTTGAACGGTAACAACCAGCACAAACCACACATCGATCCACTCCTATAATGGATCACTTCTCTGCAGGGGCATAAGTACAACCAACGCATTCCCTTATGAACAACCTACACAGCTTCGTTACTATTTGCAATTGAGTAGTGGGAGATTAGATTTGTATATGATATGATTTATCATGCAGCTTGAACGCTCAACTCACCATTGAAAAGCATGGAAGCAGTGTACAGCTTTTTCATTCTTGTTGAGAATGAAGTGCATTAAAAACCGAAAGAACCCAACTAGGATTGGATATCGGGGTGAAATGTTGTCAAACGATCACTTTAACGGGAGCATATCCAGGGCAGAAACTCATCGCTTTTTTCAACATCTACACTACATGATATAGCACCGTTCCGTCACTGGCTTCTTTCGAACGGTATCAATCAGCACAACCCACACACCGATCCACTCCTATGATGGATGACTTCTCTGTAGGGGCCTAAGTACAACCAACGCATTCCCTTATGAACAACCTACACAGCTTCGTTACTATTTGCAATTGAGTAGTGGGAGATTCGATTTGTATATAATATGATTGATCATGCAGCTTGAACGCTCAACTCACCATTGAAAAGCATGGAAGCAGTGTACAGCTATTTCATTCTTGTTGGGGATCCTGAGCATAGCACATCGAAATTGCAAAAACGTTCCACGATTTCGGCATCCAATTTGTAAAATTTCCTCATTACCGCAAGCATATCAAGGGCTCGATCTCAACGGTTTTTCCTAATTTTACACTACCCCTATTTGCTCCGTTCCGTCACTGGCTTCTTTTGAAAGGTAACAACCAGCACAACCCACACACCGATCCACTCCTAACATGGATCACTTCTCTGTAGGGGCTAATTACAAAAAACGCATTCCCTTATGAACAACCTACACAGCTTCGTTACTATTTGCAATTGAGTAGTGGGAGATTAGATTTGTATATATTATGATTGATCATGCAGCTTGAACGCTCAACTCACCATTGAAAAGCATGGAAGCAGTGTACAGCTGTTTCATCCTTGTTGGGAATCATGAGCGCTTCTTATCCAAAGAGCACTAACGTAACTCGATTTCGGCATGAACCACCGTCATACGAACACCTCAAACGCAAGCCTATCCAGGGATGGAACTCTTCGGATTTTTCAACATCTACACTTCATTATATAGCACCGTTCCGTCACTGGCTTCTTTTGAACGGTAACAACCCGATTCTCACACACCGATCGACTCCTATCATGGATGACTTCTCTGTAGGGGCCTAAATACAACGAACGCATTCCGTTATGAACAACCTACACAGCTTGGTTACTGTTTGCAAATTGAGTTGTACGAGATTATATTTGTATATAATATGATTGATCATGCAGCTTGAACATTCAACTCACCATTGAAAAGCATGGAAACACTGTACAGCTGTTTCATCCTTGTTGGGAATCATGAGCAGTGCACATCCACCGAGCCTCCACGGGGACTCGAACGAAGGGTGAACGATTGTGAATCGAACACCTCAACCACAATGCTATCCAGGTTGGCTCTCAAAGGTTTGTTCAACATCTACACTACATGAAATAGCCACCTTCCGTCACTGGCTTTTGAACGGTTTTACAAGCCGATTCTCACACACCGATCGACTCCTATCATCGATGACTCCTCTGTAGGGGCCTAAGTACAACGAACGCATTCCGTTATGAACATTCTACACAGCTTAGTTACTCTTTGCAAATTGAGTTGTACGAGATTATATTTGTATATAATATGATTGATCATGCAGCTTGAACGCTCAACTCACCATTGAAAAGCATGGAAGCAGTGTACAGCTGTTTCATCCTTGTTGGGAACCATGAGCAGTGCACATCCACCGAGCCCCCACGGGGACTCGAACGAAGGGTGAACGATTGTGAATCGAACACCTCAACCACAATGCTATCCGGGTTGGCTCTCAACGGTTTGTTCAACATCTACGCTACATGAAATAGCAACCTTCCGTCACTGGCTTTGAAAGGATTTACAAGCCGATTCTCACACACCGATCGACTCCTATCATGGATGACTTCTCTGTAGTGGCCTAAATACAACGAACGCATTCCGTTATGAAAAATCTACAGAGCTTGGTCACTGTTTGCAAATTGAGTTGTACGAGATTAGATTTGTATATAATATGATTGATCATGCAGCTTGAACGCTCAACTCAACATTGAAAAGCATGGAAACACTGTACAGCTTTTTCATCCTTGTTGGGAATCATGAGCAGTGCACATCCACCGAGCCCCCACGGGGACTCGAACGAAGGGTGATCGATTGTGAAACGAACACCTCAACCACAATGCTATCCGGGTTGGCTCTCAACCGTTTCTTCAACATCAACACTACATGAAATTGCACTCTTCCTTCACTGGCTTTTGAAAGGATTTACAAGCCGATTCTCACACACCGATCCACTCCTATCATCGATCACTTCTCTGTAGGGGCCTAAATACAACGAACGCATTCCGTTATGAAAAATCTACAGAGCTTCGTCACTGTTTGCAAATTGAGTTGTACGAGATTAGATTTGTATATAATATGATTGATCATGCAGCTTGAACGCTCAACTCACCATTGAAAAGCATGGAAACACTGTACAGCTGTTTCATCCTTGTTGGGAATCATGAGCAGTGCACATCCACCGAGCCCCCACGGGGACTCGAACGAAGGGTGATCGATTGTGAATCGAACACCTCAACCACAATGCTATCCGGGTTGGCTCTCAACCGTTTGTTCAACATCTACACTACATGAAATTGCACTCTTCCGTCACTGGCTTTTGAACGGTAACAACCCGATTCTCACACACCGATCGACTCCCATCATGGATGACTCCTCTGTAGGGGCCTAAGTACAACGAACGCATTCCCTTATGAACAATCTACAGAGCTTGGTTACTGTTTGCAAATTGAGGTGTACGAGATTAGATTTGTATATAATATGATTGATCTTGCAGCTTGAACGCTCAACTCACCATTGAAAAGCATGGAAACACTGTACAGCTGTTTCATCCTTGTTGGGAATCATGAGCAGTGCACATCCACCGAGACCACACGGGGACTCGAACGAAGGGTGAACGATTGTGAATCGAACACCTCAACCACAATGCTATCCGGGTTGGCTCTCAACCGTTTCTTCAACATCAACACTACATGAAATTGCACTCTTCCGTCACTGGCTTTTGAACGGTAACAACCCGATTCTCACACACCGATCGACTCCTATCATCGATGACTCCTCTGTAGGGGCCTAAGAGCAACCAACGCATTCCGTTATGAACATTCTACACAGCTTGGTTACTGTTTGCAAATTAGGTGTACGAGATTGGATTTGTATATAATATGATTGATCCTGCAGCTTGAACGCTCAACTCACCATTGAAAAGCATGGAAACACTGTACAGCTTTTTCATCCTTGTTGGGAATCATGAGCAGTGCACATCCACCGAGCCTCCACGGGGACTCGAACGAAGGGTGAACGATTGTGAATCGAACACCTCAACCACAATGCTATCCGGGTTGGCTCTCAACCGTTTGGTCAACATCTACACTGCATGAAATAGCTACCTTCCGACACTGGCTATTGTAATGTTTTACAAACCGATTCTCACACACCGATCGACTCCTATGATGGATGACTTCTCTGTCGGGGCCTCAGCACAACGAACGCATTCCGTTATGAACAACCTACACAGCTTGGTTACTGTTTGCAAATTGAGTTGTACGAGATTATATTTGTATATAATATGATTGATCATGCAGCTTGAACGCTCAAGTCACCATTGAAAAGCATGGAAGCAGTGTACAGCTGTTTCATCCTTGTTGGGAATCATGAGCAGTGCACATCCACCGAGCCCCCACGGGGACTCGAACGAAGGGTGAACGATTGTGAATCGAACACCTCAACCACAATGCTATCCGGGTTGGCTCTCAACGGTTTGTTCAACATCAACACTACATGAAATTGCACTCTTCCTTCACTGGCTTTTGAAAGGATTTACAAGCCGATTCTCACACACCGATCGACTCCTATCATGGATGACTTCTCTGTAGGGGCCTAAATACAACGAACGCATTCCGTTATGAACAATCTACATAGCTTAATTACTCTTTGGAAATTGAGTTGTACGAGATTAGATTTGTATATAATATGATTGATCTTGCAGCTTGAACATTCAACTCATCATTGAAAATCATGGAAACACTGTACAGCTGTTTCATCCTTGTTGGGAATCATGAGCAGTGCACATCCACCGAGCCCCCACGGGGACTCGAACGAAGGGTGAACGATTGTGAATCGAACACCTCAACCACAATGCTATCCGGGTTGGCTCTCAACCGTTTCTTCAACATCTATACTACATGAAATTGCACTCTTCCGTCACTGGCTTTTGAACGGTAACAACCCGATTCTCACACACCGATCGACTCCCATCATGGATGACTCCTCTGTAGGGGCCTATGTGCAACCAACGCATTCCCTTATGAACAATCTACAGAGCTTGGTTACTGTTTGCAAATTGAGGTGTACGAGATTAGATTTGTATATAATATGATTGATCCTGCAGCTTGAACGCTCAACTCACCATTGAAAAGCATGGAAACACTGTACAGCTGTTTCATCCTTGTTGGGAATCATGAGCAGTGCACATCCACCGAGCCTCCACGGGGACTCGAACGAAGGGTGAACGATTGTGAATCGAACACCTCAACCACAATGCTATCCGGGTTGGCTCTCAACCGTTTCTTCAACATCAACACTACATGAAATTGCACTCTTCCTTCACTGGCTTTTGAAAGGATTTACAAGCCGATTCTCACACACCGATCGACTCCTATCATGGATGACTTCTCTGTAGGGGCCTAAATACAACGAACGCATTCCGTTATGAACAATCTACATAGCTTAATTACTCTTTGGAAATTGAGTTGTACGAGATTAGATTTGTATATAATATGATTGATCTTGCAGCTTGAACATTCAACTCATCATTGAAAATCATGGAAACACTGTACAGCTTTTTCATCCTTGTTGGGAATCATGAGCAGTGCACATCCACCGAGCCCCCACGGGGACTCGAACGAAGGGTGAACGATTGTGAATCGAACACCTCAACCACAATGCTATCCGGGTTGGCTCTCAACCGTTTGTTCAAAATCTACTCTACATGTATATTAACCTTCATTCACTGGCTGTTGAAAGGATTTACAACCCGATTCTCACACACCGATCGACTCCTATGATGGATGACTTCTCTGTAGGGGCCTCAGTACAACGAACGCATTCCGTTATGAACATCCTACACAGCTACTTTACTGTTTGCAAATTGAGTTGTACGAGATTATATTTGTATATAATATGATTGATCATGCAGCTTGAACGCTCAACTCACCATTGAAAAGCATGGAAACACTGTACAGCTGTTTCATCCTTGTTGGGAATCATGAGCAGTGCACATCCACCGAGCCTCCACGGGGACTCGAACGAAGGGTGAACGATTGTGAATCGAATACCTCAACCACAATGCTATCCGGGTTGGCTCTCAACCGTTTGTTCAACATCTAATCTACATGTATATTAACCTTCCGTCACTGGCTTTGGAAAGATTTTGAAAACCGATTCTCACACACCGATCGACTCCTATCATGGATGACTCCTCTGTAGGGGCCTCAGTACAACGTACGCATTCCGTTATGAACAACCTACTCACCTTGGTCACTGTTTGCAAATTGAGTTGTAGGAGATTAGATTTGTATATAATATGATTGATCATGCAGCTTGAACGCTCAACTCACCATTGAAAAGCATGGAAGCAGTGTACAGCTGTTTCATCCTTGTTGGGAATCATGAGCAGTGCACATCCACCGAGCCTCCACGGGGACTCGAACGAAGGGTGAACGATTGTGAATCGAACACCTCAACCACAATGCTATCCGGGTTGGCTCTCAACCGTTTGTTCAACATCTACACTACATGATATAGCACAATTCCGTCACTGGCTTCTTTTGAACGGTAACAACCCGATTCTCACACACCGATCGACTCCTATCATCGATGACTCCTCTGTAGGGGCCTAAGTACAACCAAAGCATTCCCTTATGAACAACATACAGAGCTTAATTACTGTTTGCAAATTGAGTTGTAGGTGATTAGATTTGTATATAATATGATTGATCATGCTTCTTGAACATTCAACTCACCATTGAAAAGCATGGAAACACTGTACAGCTGTTTCATCCTTGTTGGGAATCATGAGCAGTGCACATCCACCGAGCCCACACGGGGACTCGAACGAAGGGTGAACGATTGTGAATCGAACACCTCAACCACAATGCTATCCGGGTTGGCTCTCAACCGTTTGTTCAACATCTACACTACATGAAATAGACACCTTCCTTCACTGGCTTTTGAAAGGATTTACAACCCGATTCTCACACACCGATCCACTCCTATCATGGATGACTTCTCCGTAGGGGCCTAAGTACAACCAACGCATTCCCTTATGAAAAATCTACAGAGCTTGGTCACTGTTTGCAAATTGAGTTGTACGAGATTAGATTTGTATATAATATGATTGATCATGCAGCTTGAACGCTCAACTCACCATTGAAAAGCATGGAAGCAGTGTACAGCTGTTTCATCCTTGTTGGGAATCATGAGCAGTGCACATCCACCGAGCCCCCACGGGGACTCGAACGAAGGGTGATCGATTGTGAATCGAACACCTCAACCACAATGCTATCCGGGTTGGCTCTCAACCGTTTGTTCAACATCTACACTACATGATATAGCACACTTCCTTCACTGGCTTCTTTTGAACGGTAACAACCCGATTCTCACACACCGATCGACTCCTATGATGTATGAATCCTCCGTAGGGGCCTGAGTACAACCAACGCATTCCCTCATGAACAACCTATAGAGCGTAATTACTGTTTGCAAATTGAGTTGTGCGAGATTGGATTTGTATATAATATGATTGATCATGCAGCTTGAACATTCAACTCACCATTGAAAAGCATGGAAACACTGTACAGCTGTTTCATCCTTGTTGGGAATCATGAGCAGTGCACATCCACCGAGCCCCCACGGGGACTCGAACGAAGGGTGAACGATTGTGAATCGAACACCTCAACCACAATGCTATCCTGGTTGGCTCTCAACGGTTTGTTCAACATCTACACTACATGAAATAGCCACTTTCCGTCACTGCCTTTTGAAAGGTTTTACAAACCGATTCTCACACAATGATCGAATCCTATCATCGATGATCCTCTGTAGGGGCCTAAGTACAACCAACGCATTCCCTTATGAACAATATACAGAGCCTAATTACTGATTGCAAATTGAGTTGTACGAGATTAGATTTGTATATAATATGATTGATCATGCAGCTCGAACGCTCAACTCACCATTGAAAAGCATGGAAACACTGTACAGCTGTTTCATCCTTGTTGGGAATCATGAGCAGTGCACATCCACCGAGCCCCCACGGGGACTCGAACGAAGGGTGAACGATTGTGAATCGAACACCTCAACCACAATGCTATCCGGGTTGGCTCTCAGCGTTTGTTCAACATCTACACTACATGATATAGCACCGTTCCGTCACTGGCTTCTTTTGTGCGGTAAAAACCGACTTCCCGCACAGCGATCGACTCATATTATCGGTCGGTTCCCTGTAGGGGCCTAAGTACAACCAACGCATTCCCTTATGAACAACCTACACAGCTTCGTTACTATTTGCAATTGAGTAGTGGGAGATTAGATTTGTATATAATATGAAGGATCACGCAGCTTGAACGCTCAGCTCACCATTGAAATGATGTTATCACTGTCCATCTGATTCATCCCTTTTTGGAATCATCAGCATTGCACATCCATCGAATACATACGGGGAGACGAAACCGTGGTGAACGATTGCCAAAGGAAAGTATTCATCGTAAGATTATCTGGGTGAGCTCGAAATGCTCTGTACAAAATAAAAATCCATGATATAGCACCCTTCCGACACTGGCTTCTTTTGAACGGTAACAAACATATTCCCGCACATCGATCGTCTCACATGATCGATGGCTTCTCTCTAGGGGCCTATGTGCACCCAACGCATTCCCCCACGAACAACCTACACTGTTTGCATACTATTTTCTATTGAGTACTTGCAGCTTAGACTTAAAAAATTTGATTGATCATGCAGCTTGAACGCTCAACTCACCATTGAATAGCATGGACACACTGTACAGCTGATTCATCCTCTTTGGGAATCATCAGAAATGCACACCCTTCGAGCCCACATGGTGCCTGGGACACGTCGCGAACGATTGTATTTCGAAAATCCTAATCAGAATAATATCCGGGATGGCTCGCAACGCTTTGTTCAACATCTACACGACATGTTATAGCACCTTCTCTTCACGGTTTCCATTCCCTGTGGGTGCTCGATGGATTTGCAATTCTGAGATTTCAATGGTGAGTTGAGCGTTCAAGCTACATGATGAATCATTTTATACAAATCTAATCTCGTACTACTCAATTGCAAATAGTAATCAAGCTGTGTAGGTTGTTCATAAGGGAATGCGTTCCTTGTACTCATGAACTACAGAGAAACCATCGAACATGGGAGTCGATCGGTGTGCGCAAAACGTGATGATACCGTTCAAAAGAAGCCAGTGACGGAACGGTGCTATATCATTTAGTGTAGGTGTTCAACAAATCGTTGAGATCCATTCAGGATAGCATTCTTATTATAATTATCTATTGACAATCGTTCACCACGGTATCCCGTTCCCGTGAGGGCTCGGTGGATGTGCATTGCTGATGATTCCAAAGAGGATGAATCACCTGTAGAGTGCTTCCATGCTTTCCAATGGTGAGTTGAGCGATCAAGCTGCATGATCAATTATTTTATACAAATCTTATCTCCTACTACTCATATGCAAATATTAAGCAAGCTGTGTATGTTGTTCATCAGGGAATGCGATCGTTGTAATTAGACACGTACAGGGATGCAATCGATCATGGGAGTCGATCGCTGTGCGGGAAGTGGGTTGTTACCGTTCAAAAGAAGCCAGTGACGAAAGAGTGCTATATCATTTATTGTAGATGTTGAACAAAGCGTTGAGATCCAGGCCAGATAGACTTCTGATGGAGGTCATCGATTGACAACTGTTCTCCCCGGGTTCCAGTACCCGTGTGGTCTCGATCGATGTGCATTGCTGATGATTCCCGATAGAGATGAATCAGTTGTGCATTACTTTCATGCTTTTCAATGGTGAGTTCAGCGTTCAAGCTGCATGATCAATCATATTATATACAAATCTAACCTCCAACAACTCAATTGCAAATATTAAGCTATCTGCGTATGTTGTTCTTAGGGGAATTAGTTCGTTGTACTTAGGCCCCTACAGAGAAGCCTTCGATCATGGGAGTCGATCGCTTTGCGGGAAGTGGGTTGTTACCGTTCAAAAGAAGTCTGTGACGGAACGGTCCTATATTTTGTAGTGGAGACGTTGAACAATGATTTGCGATCCATCCCGGATATCCCCCTGATTAGGATATTTGAAAGACAAAGGTCCACGATCTGTACCATTGCCCGTGTCGGCTCGATGGAGTAGAATTGGTGTTGATTCCCACCAGCGATTTTAAAGCTGCACACTGTTTCCATGCTTTTCAATGGTGAGTTGAGCGTTCAAGCTGCATGATCAATCATATTATATACAAATCTAATCTCCCACTACTCAATTGCAAATAGTAACGAAGCTGTGTAGGTTGTTCATAAGGGAATGCGTTGGTTGTACTTAGGCCCATACAGGGAAGTGATCCATGATAGGAGTGGATCGGTGTGTGGGTTGTGCTGGTTGTTACCGTTCAAAAGAAGCCAGTGACGGAACGGTGCTATATGATGTAGTGTAGATGTTGAACAAACCGTTCAGATCCATCCCTGGATATGCTTGCGAATAGCGTGTTCGATTGACAATCGTTCATGCGGAAATGGAGTCCCAGTGGGGCTCGGTCGATGTGCATTGCTCATGATTCCCAACAAGGATGAAACAGCTGTACACTGCTTCAATGCTTTTCAATGGTGAGTTGAGCGTTCAAGCTGCATGATCAATCATATTATATACAAATCTAATCTCCCACTACTCAATTGCAAATAGTAACGAAGCTGTGTAGGTTGTTCATAAGGGAATGCGTTGGTTGTACTTAGGCCCATACAGGGAAGTGATCCATGATAGGAGTGGATCGGTGTGTGGGTTGTGCTGGTTGTTACCATTCAAAAGAAAACAGTGACGGAACGGTGCTATATCATGTAGTGTAGATGTTGAACAAACCGTTGAGATCCATCACTGGATATGCTTGTGTTTGAGGATTTCAATTGACAATCGTTCATGCGGAAATGGAGTCCCCGTTGTGCTCTTTCGATGTGCATTGATCATGATTCCCAACAAGGATGAAACAGCTGTACACTGCTTCCATGCTTTTCAATGCTGAGTTGAGCGTTCAAGCTGCATGATCAATCATATTATATACAAATCTAATCTCCCACTACTCAAATACAAATAGTAACGAAGCTGTGTAGGTTGTTCATAAGGGAATGCGTTGGTTGTACTTAGGCCCCTACAGAGAAGTGATCCATGATAGGATTGGATCAATGTGTTGGGTTTGCTTTTTGTAAGCGTTCACTTGAATCCAGTGACGGAACGGTGCTACATCATGTAGTGTAGATGTTGAACAAACCGTTGAGATCCATCACTGGATATGCTTGCGTTTGAGGATTCCAATTGACAATCGTTCATGCGGAAATGGAGTCCCCGTGGTGCTCCTTCGATGTGCAATGATCATGATTCCCAACAAGGATGAAACAGCTGTACACTGCTTCCATGCTTTTCAATGGTGAGTTGAGCGTTCAAGCTGCATGATCAATCATATTATATACAAATCTAATCTCCCACTACTCAATTGCAAATAGTAACCAAGCTGTATTAGGTTGTTCATAAGGGAATGCGTTGGTTGTACTTAGGCCCCTACAGAGAAGTGATCCATGAAGTGATTAGATCAATATTTGGGGTTTGCTGGTTGTATGCGTTCAAAAGAAGCCAGTGATGGAACGGTGCTATATCATGTAGTGTAGATGTTGAACAAACCGTTCAGATCCATCCCTGGATATGCTTGCGAATAGCGTGTTCGATTGACAATCGTTCATGCGGAAATTGAGTCCCAGTGGGGCTCGGTCGATGTGCATTGCTCATGATTCCCAACAAGGATGAAACAGCTGTACACTGCTTCCATGCTTTTCAATGGTGAGTTGATCGTTCAAGCTGCGTGATCAATCATATTATATACAAATCTAATCTCCCACTACTCAATTGCAAATAGTAACGAAGCTGTGTAGGTTGTTCATAAGGGAATGCGTTGGTTGTACTTAGGAGCCTACAGAGGAGTGATCCATGATAGGAGTGGATCAATGTGTGGGGTTTTCTGGTTGTTACCGTTCAAGTGATGCCAGTGCACGTAGGGTGAAATATCACGTACTGTAGATGTTGAACAATCCGTTTAGATCCATCACTGGATAAGCTTGCGTTTGAAGATTTCGATTGAAAAACGTTCATGCGGAAATGGAGTTCCCGTTTGGCTCAGTCGATGTGCATTGCTCATGATTCCCAACAAGGATGAAACAGCTGTACACTGCTTCCATGCTTTTCAATGGTGAGTTGAGCGTTCAAGCTGCATGATCAATCATATTATATACAAATCGAATCTCCCACTACTCAATTGCAAATAGTAACGAAGCTGTGTAGGTTGTTCATAAGGGAATGCGTTGGTTTGTACTCAGGCCCCTACAGAGAAGTGATCCATGATAGGAGTGGATCGGTGTGTGGGTTGTGCTGGTGGTTTCCGTCTAAAATTATCCAGTGACGGAACGGTACTATATCATGTAGTGTAGATGTTGAACAAACCGTTGAGATCCTTCCCTGGATATTCTTGCGGTTAACGTGTACGATTTACAATCGTTCATGCCGGAATGCCGTCCCCGTGTGGCTCGATCGATGTGCATTTCTCAAGATTCCCAACAAGGATGAAACAGCTGTACACTGCTTCCATGCTTTTCAATGGTGAGTTGAGCGTTCAAGCTGCATGATCAATCATATTATATGCGAATCTAATCTCCCACTACTCAATTGCAAATAGTAACGAAGCTGTGTAGGTTGTTCATAAGGGAATGCGTTGGTTGTACTTAGGCCCCTACAGAGAAGTGATCCATGATAGGAGTGGATCGGTGTGTGGGTTGTGCTGGTTGTTACCGTTCAAAAGAAGCCAGTGATGGAACGGTGCTATATCATGTAGTGTACATGTTGAACAATACGATGAAAGGCAGCCCTTGATAGGCTGGCGTTTGAGGTGTTCGTATGAAGGTCGTTCATACCGGAATGGAGTCCCCGCAGTAATCTTTTGATAAGCATTGCTCATGATTCCCAACAAGGATGAAACAGCTGTACACTGCTTCCATGCTTTTCAATGGTGAGTTGAGCGTTCAAGCTGCATGATCAATCATATTATATACAAATCTAATCTCCCACTACTCAATTGCAAATAGTAACCAAGCTGTATTAGGTTATTCTTAAGGGAATGCGTTTTTTGTAATTAGCCCCTACAGAGAAGTGATCCATCAAAGGAGTGGATCGGTGTGTGGGTTGTGCTGGTTGTTACCGTTCAAAAGAAGATACTGATGGAACGGTGGTATATCCTGTAGTTTAGATGATAAAAAATGCGATGAGATCCAGCCCTCGATAGGCTGGCGTTTGAGGTGTTCGATTGACAATCGTGTAGGCGGAAAGCGAGTCTCCGTAGTGCTCTCTCGATGTGCATTGCTCATGATTCCCAACAAGGATGAAACAGCTGTACACTGCTTCCATGCTTTTCAATGGTGAGTTGAGCGTTCAAGCTGCATGATCAATCATATTATATACAAATATAATCTCGTACAACTCAATTTGCAAACAGTAACCAAGCTGTGTAGGTTGTTCATAACGGAATGCGTTTTTTGTAATTAGCCCCTACAGAGAAGTGATCCATGATAGGAGTGGATCGGTGTGTGGGTTGTGCTGGTTGTTACCGTTCAAAAGAAGCCAGTGATGGAACGGTGCTATATCATGTAGTGTACATGTTGAACAATACGATGAAACGCAGCCCTTGATAGGCTGGCGTTTGAGGTGTTCGTATGAAGGTCGTTCATACCGGAATGGAGTCCCCGCAGTAATCTTTTGATAAGCATTGCTCATGATTCCCAACAAGGATGAAACAGCTGTACACTGCTTCCATGCTTTTCAATGGTGAGTTGAGCGTTCAAGCTGCATGATCAATCATATTATATACAAATCTAATCTCCCACTACTCAATTGCAAATAGTAACCAAGCTGTATTAGGTTATTCATAAGGGAATGCGTTTTTTGTAATTAGCCCCTACAGAGAAGTGATCCATGATATGAGTAGATCGATGTGTCAGTTGTGCTGGTTGTTACCGTTCAAAAGAAGATACTGATGGAACGGTGGTATATCCTGTAGTTTAGATGATAAAAAATGCGATGAGATCCAGCCCTCGATAGGCTGGCGTTTGAGGTGTTCGATTGCCAATCGTGTAGGCGGAAAGCGAGTCTCCGTAGTGCTCTCTCGATGTGCATTGCTCATGATTCCCAACAAGGATGAAACAGCTGTACACTGCTTCCATGCTTTTCAATGGTGAGTTGAGAGTTCAAGCTGCATGATCAATCATATTATATACAAATCTAATCTCCCACTACTCAGTTGCAAATGGTACACAAGCGGTATTAGGTTATTCTTAAGGGAATGCGTTTTTTGTAATTAGCCCCTACAGAGAAGTGATCCATGATAGGAGTGGATCGGTGTGTGGGTTGTGCTGGTTGTTACCGTTCAAAAGAAGCCAGTGATGGAACGGTGCTATATCATGTAGTTCAGATGATAAATAATGCGATGAGATCCAGCCCTTGATAGGCTGGCGTTTGAGGTGTTCGATTGACAATCGTGTAGGCGGAAAGCGAGTCTCCGTAGTGCTCTCTCGATGTGCATTGCTCATGATTCCCAACAAGGATGAAACAGCTGTACACTGCTTCCATGCTTTTCAATGGTGAGTTGAGCGTTCAAGCTGCATGATCAATCATATTATATACAAATCTAATCTCCCACTACTCAATTGCAAACAGTAACCAAGCTGTATTAGGTTATTCATAAGGGAATGCGTTTTTTGTAATTAGCCCCTACAGAGAAGTGATCCATGATAGGAGTGGATCGGTGTGTGGGTTGTGCTGGTTGTTACCGTTCAAAAGAAGATACTGATGGACGGTGCTATATCCTGTAGTTTAGATGATAAAAAATGCGATGAGATCCAGCCCTCGATAGGCTGGCGTTTGAGGTGTTCGATTGACAATCGTGTAGGCGGAAAGCGAGTCTCCGTAGTGCTCTCTCGATGTGCATTGCTCATGATTCCCAACAAGGATGAAACAGCTGTACACTGCTTCCATGCTTTTCAATGGTGAGTTGAGCGTTCAAGCTGCATGATCAATCATATTATATACAAATCTAATCTCCCACTACTCAATTGCAAATAGTAACGAAGCTGTGTAGGTTGTTCATAAGGGAATGCGTTGGTTGTACTTAGGCCCATACAGGGAAGTGATCCATGATAGGAGTGGATCGGTGTGTGGGTTGTGCTGGTTGTTACCGTTCAAAAGAAGCCAGTGATGGAACGGTGCTATATCATGTAGTGTACATGTTGAACAATACAATGAAAGGCAGCCCTTGATAGGCTGGCGTTTGAGGTGTTCGTATGAAGGTCGTTCATACCGGAATGGAGTCCCCGCAGTAATCTTTTGATAAGCATTGCTCATGATTCCCAACAAGGATGAAACAGCTGTACACTGCTTCCATGCTTTTCAATGGTGAGTTGAGCGTTCAAGCTGCATTATCAATCATATTATATACAAATCTAATCTCCCACTACTCAATTGCAAATAGTAACCAAGCTGTATTAGGTTATTCATAAGGGAATGCGTTTTTTGTAATTAGCCCCTACAGAGAAGTGATCCATGATATGAGTAGATCGGTGTGTGGGTTGTGCTGGTTGTTACCGTTCAAAAGAAGATACTGATGGAACGGTGGTATATCCTGTAGTTTAGATGATAAAAAATGCGATGAGATCCAGCCCTCGATAGGCTGGCGTTTGAGGTGTTCGATTGCCAATCGTGTAGGCGGAAAGCGAGTCTCCGTAGTGCTCTCTCGATGTGCATTGCTCATGATTCCCAACAAGAATGAAACAGCTGTACACTGCTTCCATGCTTTTCAATGGTGAGTTGAGCGTTCAAGCTGCATGATCAATCATATTATATACAAATCTAATCTCCCACTACTCAGTTGCAAATGGTAACCAAGCTGTATTAGGTTATTCATAAGGGAATGCGTTTTTTGTAATTAGCCCCTACAGAGAAGTGATCCATGATAGGAGTGGATCGGTGTGTGGGTTGTGCTGGTTGTTACCGTTCAAAAGAAGCCAGTGATGGAACGGTGATATATCATGTAGTTTAGATGATAAATAATGCGATGAGATCCAGCCCTTGATAGGCTGGCGTTTGAGGTGTTCGATTGACAATCGTGTAGGCGGAAAGCGAGTCTCCGTAGTGCTCTCTCGATGTGCATTGCTCATGATTCCCAACAAGGATGAAACAGCTGTACACTGCTTCCATGCTTTTCAATGGTGAGTTGAGCGTTCAAGCTGCATGATCAATCATATTATATACAAATCTAATCTCCCACTACTCAATTGCAAATAGTAACGAAGCTGTGTAGGTTGTTCATAAGGGAATGCGTTGGTTGTACTTAGGCCCATACAGGGAAGTGATCCATGATAGGAGTGGATCGGTGTGTGGGTTGTGCTGCTTGTTACCGTTCAAAAGAAGCCAGTGATGGAACGGTGCTATATCATGTAGTGTACATGTTGAACAATACGATGAAAGGCAGCCCTTGATAGGCTGGCGTTTGAGGTGTTCGTATGAAGTTCGTTCATACCGGAATGGAGTCCCCGCAGTAATCTTTTGATAAGCATTGCTCATGATTCCCAACAAGGATGAAACAGCTGTACACTGCTTCCATGCTTTTCAATGGTGAGTTGAGCGTTCAAGCTGCATGATCAATCATATTATATACAAATCTAATCTCCCACTACTCAATTGCAAATAGTAACCAAGCTGTATTAGGTTATTCTTAAGGGAATGCGTTTTTTGTAATTAGCCCCTACAGAGAAGTGATCCATCAAAGGAGTGGATCGGTGTGTGGGTTGTGCTGGTTGTTACTGTTCAAAAGAAGATACTGATGGAACGGTGCTATATCATGTAGTTTAGATGATAAAAATTGCGATGAGATCCAGCCCTCGATAGGCTGGCGTTTGAGGTGTTCGATTGGCAATCGTGTAGGCGGAAAGCGAGTCTCCGTAGTGCTCTCTCGATGTGCATTGCTCATGATTCCCAACAAGGATAAAACAGCTGTACACTGCTTCCATGCTTTTCAATGCTGAGTTGAGCGTTCAAGCTGCATGATCAATCATATTATATACAAATCTAATCTCCCACTACTCAATTGCAAATAGTAACGAAGCTGTGTAGGTTGTTCATAAGGGAATGCGTTCGTTGTACTTAGGCCCCTACAGAGAAGTGATCCATGATAGGAGTGCATCGGTGTGTGGGTTGTGCTGGTTGTTACCGTTCAAAAGAAGCCAGTGACGGAACGGTGCTATATCATGTAGTGTAGATGTTGAAAAATGCGATGAGATCCAGCCCTTGATAGGCTGGCTTTTGAGGTGTTCGATTGACAATCGTGTAGGCGGAAAGCGAGTCTCCGTAGTGCTCTCTCGATGTGCATTGCTCATGATTCCCAACAAGGATGAAACAGCTGTACACTGCTTCCATGCTTTTCAATGGTGAGTTGAGCGTTCAAGCTGCATTATCAATCATATTATATAGAAATCTAATCTCCCACTACTCAATTGCAAATAGTAACGAAGCTGTGTAGGTTGTTCATAAGGGAATGCGTTGGTTGTACTTAGGCCCATACAGGGAAGTGATACATGATAGGAGTGGATCGGTGTGTGGGTTGTGCTGGTTGTTACCGTTCAAAAGAAGCCAGTGACGGAACGTTCCTATATAATGTAGTGTACATGTTGAACAATGCGATGAAAGGCAGCCCTTGATAGGGTTTCTTTTGAGGTGTTCGTATGAAGGTCGTTCATGCCGAAATGGAGTCCCCGCAGTAATCTTTTGATAAGCATTGCTCATGATTCCCAACAAGGATGAAACAGCTGTACACTGCTTCCATGCTTTTCAATGGTGAGTTGAGCGTTCAAGCTGCATGATCAATCATATTATATACAAATCTAATCTCCCACTTCTCAATTGCAAATAGTATCGAAGCTGTATTAGGTTGTTCATAAGGGAATGCGTTGGTTGTACTCAGGCCCCTACAGAGAAGTGATCCATGATAGGAGTGGATCGGTGTGTGGGTTGTGCTGGATGCTACCGTTCAAAAGAAGCCAGTGACGGAACGGTGCTATATCATGTAGTGTAAATGTTGAAAAATGCGATGAAATGCAGCCCTTGATAGGCTGGCGTTTGAGGTGTTCGATTGACAATCGTGTAGGCGGAAAGCGAGTCTCCGTAGTGCTCTCTCGATGTGCATTGCTCATGATTCCCAACAAGGATGAAACAGCTGTACACTGCTTCCATGCTTTTCAATGGTGAGTTGAGCGTTCAAGCTGCATGATCAATCATATTATATACAAATCTAATCTCCCACTACTCAATTGCAAATAGTAACCAAGCTGTATTAGGTTATTCATAAGGGAATGCGTTTTATGTAATTAGCCCCTACAGAGAAGTGATCCATGATAGGAGTGGATCGGTGTGTGGGTTGTGCTGGTTGTTACCGTTCAAAAGAAGCCAGTGATGGAACGGTGCTATATCATGTAGTTTAGATGATAAATAATGCGATGAGATCCAGCCCTTGATAGGCTGGCGTTTGAGGTGTTCGATTGACAATCGTGTAGGCGGAAAGCGAGTCTCCGTAGTGCTCTCTCGATGTGCATTGCTCATGATTCCCAACAAGGATGAAACAGCTGTACACTGCTTCCATGCTTTTCAATGGTGAGTTGAGCGTTCAAGCTGCATGATCAATCATATTATATACAAATCTAATCTCCCACTACTCAATTGCAAATAGTAACGAAGCTGTGTAGGTTGTTCATAAGGGAATGCGTAGCTTTTACCTAGGCCGCTTCATAGAAGTGATCCATGATAGGAGTGGATCGGTGTGTGGGTTGTGCTGGTTGTTACCGTTCAAAAGAAGCCAGTGACGGAACGGTGCTATATCATGTAGTGTAGATGTTGAAAAATGCGATGACAACCAGCACGTGACAGGCTTGCGGTTCTGGTGTTTGATTGACAATCGTGTAGGCGGAGAGCGATTCTCCGTAGTTCTCTTTCGATGTGCATTGCTAATGATTCCCAACAAGGATGAAACAGCTGTACACTGCTTCCATGCTTTTCAATGGTGAGTTGAGCGTTCAAGCTGCATGATCAATCATATTATATACAAATCTAATCTCCCACTACTCAATTGCAAATAGTAACGAAGCTGTGTAGGTTGTTCATAAGGGAATGCGTTGGTTGTACTTAGGCCCATACAGGGAAGTGATCCATGATAGGAGTGGATCGGTGTGTGGGTTGTGCTGGTTGTTACCGTTCAAAAGAAGCCAGTGACGGAACGTTCCTATATAATGTAGTGTACATGTTGAACAATGCGATGAAAGGCAGCCCTTGATAGGGTTTCTTTTGAGGTGTTCGTATGTAGGTCGTTCATGCCGAAATGGAGTCCCGCAGTTATCATTTGATAAGCATTGATCATGATTCCCATCAAGGATGAAACAGCTGTACACTGCTTCCATGCTTTTCAATGGTGAGTTGAGCGTTCAAGCTGCATGATCAATCATTTTATATACAAATCTAATCTCCCACTACTCAATTGCAAATAGTAACCAAGCTGTGTAGGTTGTTCATAAGGGAATGCGTTGATTGTACTCAGGCTCCTTCATAGAAGGGATCCATGATAGGAGTGGATCGGTGTGTGGGTTGTGCTGGTTGTTACCGTTCAAAAGAAGCCAGTGACGGAACGGTGCTATATGATGTGGTGTAGATGTTGAAAAATGCGATGAAAAGCAGCCCGTGATAGGCTTGCGGTTATGGTGTTTGATTGACAAACGTGTAGGCGGAAAGCGATTCTCCGTAGTGCTCTCTCGATGTGCATTGCTCATGATTCCCAACAAGGATGAAACAGCTGTACACTGCTTCCATGCTTTTCAATGGTGAGTTGAGCGTTCAAGCTGCATGTTCAATCATTTTATATACAAATCTAATCTCCCACTACTCAATTGCAAATAGTAACCAAGCTGTGTAGGTTGTTCATAAGGGAATGCGTTGGTTGTACTTAGGCCCCTACAGAGAATTGGTCCATCATATGAGTGGATCGGTGTGTGGGTTGTGCTGGTTGTTACCGTTCAAAAGAAGCCAGTGACGGAACGGTGCTATATCATGTAGTGTACATGTTGAACAATGCGATGAAAGGCAGCCCTTGATAGGGTTTCTTTTGAGGTGTTCGTATGAACGTCGTGCATGCCGAAATGGAGTCCCGCATTAATCATTTGATAAGCAATGCTCATGATTCCCAACAAGGATGAAACAGCTGTACACTGCTTCCATGCTTTTCAATGGTGAGTTGAGCGTTCAAGCTGCATGATCAATCATATTATATACAAATCTAATCTCCCACTACTCAATTGCAAATAGTAACGAAGCTGTGTAGGTTGTTCATAAGGGAATGCGTTGATTGTACTCAGGCCCCTTCATAGAAGGGATCCATGATAGGAGTGGATCGGTGTGTGGGTTGTGCTGGTTGTTACCGTTCAAAAGAAGCCAGTGATGGAACGGTGCTATATCATGTAGTGTAGATGTTGAAAAATGCGATGACAACCAGCCCGTGATAGGCTTGCGGTTATGGTGTTTGATTGACAATCGTATAGGCGGAAAGCGAGTCTCCGTAGTGCTCTCTCGATGTGCATTGCTCATGATTCCCAACAAGGATGAAACAGCTGTACACTGCTTCCATGCTTTTCAATGGTGAGTTGAGCGTTCAAGCTGCATGATCAATCATAATATATACATAGCTAATCTCCCACTACTCAATTGCAAATAGTAACCAAGCCGTGTAGATTGTTCATAAGGGAATGCGTTAATTATACTTAGGCCCGTACAGAGAAGTGATCCATGATAGGAGTGGATCGGTGTGTGGGTTGTGCTGGTTGTTACCGTTCAAAAGAAGCCAGTGATGGAACGGTGCTATATCATGTAGTGTAGATGTTGAACAATGCGATGAGATCCAGCCCTTGATAAGCTGGCGTTTATGGTGTTCGATGGACATTCGTTCACCCTGAAATCGAGTCCTATTTGGGCTCTTTCGATGTTCAAGTCCCTTCAATCTCAACAAGGATGAAACAGCTGTACACTGCTTCCATGCTTTTCAATGGTGAGTTGAGCGTTCAAGCTGCATGATCAATCATATTATATACAAATCTAATCTCCCACTACTCAATTGCAAATAGTAACGAAGCTGTGTAGGTTGTTCATAAGGGAATGCGTTGCTTTTACCTAGGCCGCTTCATAGAAGTGATCCATGATAGGAGTGGATCGGTGTGTGGGTTGTGCTGGTTGTTACCGTTCAAAAGAAGCCAGTGATGGAACGGTGCTATATCATGTAGTGTAGATGTTAAAAATGCGATGAGATCCAGCCCTTGATAGGCTGGCGTTTGAGGTGTTCGATTGACAATCGTGTAGGCGGAAAGCGAGTCTCCGTAGTGCTCTCTCGATGTGCATTGCTCATGATTCCCAACAAGGATAAAACAGCTGTACACTGCTTCCATGCTTTTCAATGGTGAGTTGAGCGTTCAAGCTGCATGATCAATCATATTATATACAAATCTAATCTCCCACTACTCAATTGCAAATAGTAACGAAGCTGTGTAGGTTGTTCATAAGGGAATGCGTTGGTTGTACTTAGGCCCATACAGGGAAGTGATCCATGATAGGAGTGGATCGGTGTGTGGGTTGTGCTGCTTGTTACCGTTCAAAAGAAGCCAGTGATGGAACGGTGCTATATCATGTAGTGTAGATGTTGAAAAATGCGATGAGTTCCAGCCCTTGATAGGCTGGCGTTTGAGGTGTTCGATTGACAATCGTGTAGGCGGAAAGCGAGTCTCCGTAGTGCTCTCTCGATGTGCATTGCTCATGATTCCCAACAAGGATAAAACAGCTGTACACTGCTTCCATGCTTTTCAATGGTGAGTTGAGCGTTCAAGCTGCATGATCAATCATATTATATACAAATCTAATCTCCCACTACTCAATTGCAAATAGTAACCAAGCTGTGTAGGTTGTTCATAAGGGAATGCGTTGATTGTACTTAGGCCCATACAGGGAAGTGATCCATGATAGGAGTGGATCGGTGTGTGGGTTGTGCTGGTTGTTACCGTTCAAAAGAAGCCAGTGACGGAACGGTGCTATATCATGTAGTGTAGATGTTGAGAAATGCGATGAGATCTAGCCCTTGATAGGCTGGCGTTTGAGGTGTTCGATTGACAATCGTGTAGGCGGAAAGCGAGTCTCCGTAGTGCTCTCTCGATGTGCATTGCTCATGATTCCCAACAAGGATGAAACAGCTGTACACTGCTTCCATGCTTTTCAATGGTGAGTTGAGCGTTCAAGCTGCTTGATCAATCATTTTATATACAAATCTAATCTCCCACTACTCAATTGCAAATAGTAACCAAGCTGTGTAGGTTGTTCATAAGGGAATGCGTTGGTTGTACTTAGGCCCCTACAGAGAATTGATCCATGATAGGAGTGGATCTGTGTGTGGGTTCTGCTGGTTGTTACCGTTCAAAAGAAGCCAGTGACGGAACGGTGCTATATCATGTAGTGTAGATGTCAAAAAATGCGATGAGATCCAGCCCTTGATAGGCTGGCGTTTGAGGTGTTCGATTGACAATCGTGTAGGCGGAAAGCGAGTCTCCGTAGTGCTCTCTCGATGTGCATTGCTCATGATTCCCAACAAGGATAAAACAGCTGTACACTGCTTCCATGCTTTTCAATGGTGAGTTGAGCGTTCAAGCTGCATGATCAATCATATTACATACAAATCTAATCTCCCACTACTCAATTGCAAATAGTAACGAAGCTGTGTAGGTTGTTCATAAGGGAATGCGTTGGTTGTACTTAGGCCCATACAGGGAAGTGATCCATGATAGGAGTGGATCGGTGTGTGGGTTGTGCTGGTTGTTACCGTTCAAAAGAAGCCAGTGATGGAACGGTGCTATATCATGTAGTGTAGATGTTGAAAAATGCGATGACAACCAGCCCTTGATAGGCTGGCGTTTGAGGTGTTCGATTGACAATCGTGTAGGCGGAAAGCGAGTCTCCGTAGTGCTCTCTCGATGTGCATTGCTCATGATTCCCAACAAGGATGAAACAGCTGTACACTGCTTCAATGCTTTTCAATGGTGAGTTGAGCGTTCAAGCTGCATGATCAATCATTTTATATACAAATCTAATCTCCCACTACTCAATTGCAAATAGTAACGAAGCTGTGTAGGTTGTTCATAAGGGAATGCGTTGGTTGTACTTAGGCCCCTACAGAGAATTGATCCATGATAGGAGTGGATCGGTGTGTGGGTTGTGCTGGTTGTTACCGTTCAAAAGAAGCCAGTGACGGAACGGTGCTATATCATGTAGTGTAGATGTCAAAAAATGCGATGAGATCCAGCCCTTGATAAGCTGGCGTTCATGGTGTTCGATGGACTTTCCTTCACCCTGAAATCGAGTCCTATTGGTGCTCTTTCGATGTTCAAGTCCCTTCAATCTCAACAAGGATGAAACAGCTGTACACTGCTTCCATGCTTTTCAATGGTGAGTTGAGCGTTCAAGCTGCATGATCAATCATATTATATACAAATCTAATCTCCCACTACTCAATTGCAAATAGTAACCAAGCTGTGTAGGTTGTTCATAAGGGAATGCGTAGCTTTTACCTAGGCCGCTTCATAGAAGTGATCCATGATAGGAGTGGATCGGTGTGTGGGTTGTGCTGGTTGTTACCTTTCAAAAGAAGCCAGTGATAGAACGGTGCTATATCATGTAGTGTAGATGTTGAAAAATGCGATGAGATCCAGCCCTTGATAAGCTGGCGTTTGAGGTGTTCGATTGACAATCGTGTAGGCGGAAAGCGAGTCTCCGTAGTGCTCTCTCGATGTGCATTGCTCATGATTCCCAACAAGAATAAAACAGCTGTACACTGCTTCCATGCTTTTCAATGGTGAGTTGAGCGTTCAAGCTGCATGATCAATCATATTATATACAAATCTAATCTCCCACTACTCAATTGCAAATAGTAACCAAGCTGTATTAGGTTATTCATAAGGGAATGCGTTTTTTGTAATTAGCCCCTACAGAGAAGTGATCCATGATAGGAGTGGATCGGTGTGTGGGTTGTGCTGGTTGTTACCGTTCAAAAGAAGCCAGTGACGGAACGGTGCTATATCATGTAGTGTAGATGTTGAAAAATGCGATGAGATCCAGCCCTTGATAAGCTGGCGTTCATGGTGTTCGATGGACATTCGTTCACCCTGAAATCGAGTCCTATTTGGGCTCTTTCGATGTTCAAGTCCCTTCAATCTCAACAAGGATGAAACAGCTGTACACTGCTTCCATGCTTTTCAATGGTGAGTTGAGCGTTCAAGCTGCATGATCAATCATATTATATACAAATCTAATCTCCCACTACTCAATTGCAAATAGTAACGAAGCTGTGTAGGTTGTTCATAAGGGAATGCGTTGCTTTTACCTAGGCCGCTTCATAGAAGTGATCCATGATAGGAGTGGATCGGTGTGTGGGTTGTGCTGGTTGTTACCGTTCAAAAGAAGCCAGTGACGGAACGGTGCTATATCATGTAGTGTAAATGATGAAAAGTGCGATGAGATCCAGCCGTTGATAGCGTTGCGTTTGAGGTGTTCTTATGACGGTGGTTCATGCGTAAATTCCGTCCCCGTGGTGCTCTTTCGATGTGCATTGCTCATGATTCCCAACAAGGATGAAACAGCTGTACACTGCTTCCATGCTTTTCAATGGTGAGTTGAGCGTTCAAGCTGCATGATCAATCATATTATATACAAATCTAATCTCCCACTACTCAATTGCAAATAGTAACCAAGCTGTATAGGTTGTTCATAAGGGAATGCGTTGCTTTTACCTAGGCCGCTTCATAGAAGTGATCCATGATAGGAGTGGATCGGTGTGTGGGTTGTGCTGGTTGTTACCGTTCAAAAGAAGCCAGTGATGGAACGGTGCTATATCATGTAGTGTAAATGTTGAAAAATGCAATGAGATCCAGCCCTTGATAGGCTGGCGTTTGAGGTGTTCGATTGACAATCGTGTAGGCGGAAAGCGAGTCTCCGTAGTGCTCTCTCGATGTGCATTGCTCATGATTCCCAACAAGGATGAAACAGCTGTACACTGCTTCCATGCTTTTCAATGGTGAGTTGAGCGTTCAAGCTGCATGATCAATCATATTATATACAAATCTAATCTCCCACTACTCAATTGCAAATAGTAACGAAGCTGTGTAGGTTGTTCATAAGGGAATGCGTTGGTTGTACTTAGGCCCATACAGGGAAGTGATCCATGATAGGAGTGGATCTGTGTGTGGGTTGTGCTGGTTGTTACCGTTTAAAAGAAGCCAGTGATGGAACGGTGCTATATCATGTAGTGTAGATGTTGAGAAATGCGATGACAACCAGCCCTTGATAGGCTGGCGTTTGAGGTGTTCGATTGACAATCGTGTAGGCGGAAAGCGAGTCTCCGTAGTGCTCTCTCGATGTGCATTGCTCATGATTCCCAACAAGGATGAAACAGCTGTACACTGCTTCCATGCTTTTCAATGGTGAGTTGAGCGTTCAAGCTGCATGATCAATCATTTCATATACAAATCTAATCTCCCACTACTCAATTGCAAATAGTAACGAAGCTGTGTAGGTTGTTCATAAGGGAATGCGTTGATTGTACTCGGGCCCCTACAGAGAATTGATCCATGATAGAAGTGGATCGGTGTGTGGGTTGTGCTGATTGTTACCGTTCAAAAGAAGCCAGTGATGGAACGGTGCTATATCATGTAGTGTAGATGTTGAACAATGCGATGAGATCTAGCCCTTGATAGGCTGGCGTTTGAGGTGTTCGATTGACAATCGTGTAGGCGGAAAGCGAGTCTCCGTAGTGCTCTCTCGATGTGCATTGCTCATGATTCCCAACAAGGATAAAACAGCTGTACACTGCTTCCATGCTTTTCAATGGTGAGTTGAGCGTTCAAGCTGCATGATCAATCATATTATATACAAATCTAATCTCCCACTACTCAATTGCAAATAGTAACCAAGCTGTGTAGGTTGTTCATAAGGGAATGCGTTGGTTGTACTTAGGCCCATACAGGGAAGTGATCCATGATAGGAGTGGATCTGTGTGTGGGTTGTGCTGGTTGTTACCGTTCAAAAGAAGCCAGTGACGGAACGGTGCTATATCATGTAGTGTAGATGTTGAACAATGCGATGAGATCCAGTCTTTGATAGCCTTGCGGTTGAGGTGTTCGACGTGCAGACCTTCACCCTGAAATCGAGTCCTATTGGTGCTCTTTCGATGTTCAAGTCCCTTCAATCTCAACAAGGATGAAACAGCTGTACACTGCTTCCATGCTTTTCAATGGTGAGTTGAGCATTCAAGCTGCATGATCAATCATATTATATACAAATCTAATCTCCCACTACTCAATTGCAAATAGTAACGAAGCTGTGTAGGTTGTTCATAAGGGTATACGTTGGTTGTACTTAGGCCCCTACAGAGAATTGATCCATGATAGGAGTGGATCAATGTGTGGGTTGTGCTGGTTGTTACCGTTCAGAGATGCCAGTGATTTAATAGTGATGTATCATGTAGTGTAGACGTTGAACAAACCATTGATTTCCAGCCCTTTGATAGGCTTGCTTTTAAGGTGTTAGTTGGCCAGTTGCCACCCTGAAATCGAGCCCTAATGGGGCTCTTTCGATGTTCAGCGCTCTTCATTCTCAACAAGGATGAAACAGCTGTACAGTGTTTTCATGCTTTTCAATGGTGAGTTGAGCGTTCAAGCTGCATGATCAATCATATTATATACAAATCTTATCTCGTACAACTCAATTTGCAAATAGTAACGAAGCTGTGTAGGTTGTTCATAAGGGAATGCGTTGGTTGTACTTAGGCCCCTACGGAGAAGTCATCCTTCATAAGAGTCGATCGGTGTGTGAGAATCTGGTTGTTACCGTTCAAAAGAAGCCAGTGACGGAACGGTGCTATATCATGTAGTGTAGATGTTGACCAAACGGTTGAGAGCCAACCCGGATTGCCTTGTGTTTGAGGTGTTCGATTCACAATCGTTCACCCTTCGTTCGAGTCCCCGTGGGGGCTCGGTGGATGTGCACTGCTGATTTTCCTCATCAATGGCCACTATTTGACCATCGAAATGAAACTCTTAAACATTAGTTATTCCCAACTAAATAAGTTCGTTTTGGTCAACATTTTACATGCCATCGTCCTAGATATCGCATATCACCATCTTTCCTACCGCGTTTCGTGAACAAAACTGTACGGCTTGAAGTTTTGACCCCATTTGAGTATCGGTGGCCAATTTTTCCGCACGTTTTCACAGATTCCGATATTGGTCATCCATAAGAGCTGCTACGCACAAACGGGATTTCGTCGGAGATCCTCATGACAAATGTTGCACGACGACATTCTCTTTATCCTTTGTTTTGCAAACCCTGATATCAGACTTTTCAGAGTACTTAAAACACAACTTGCCTGAGTGGAATAAAACTGAATGAGTTGACTGGATGAAAGCAGTTCTGCTTGAGTGAACACAAAAGCATTGCTTGTTTTGATAACCGATTGCACTGATAATGCTGTGTCACCGTTCCAAGCCAATCGTCGATGTTGGCTACAGAATGAAGCTTTTGACCTATCACAGTAAGCTTCTAAATTTCATATCTTGAGCATCGAACGCTCGCAGTACCATCATTTTTCGAAATGAAACGTACTGATATGTATTAGCCAATATATGTATACATATATGTATATTTCTCATCCAGCTTTTCATTTATTGGCCAATCTCTTACATTTTCGTGTAACCATATCCTCTCTTATTACACTGAGTAGACAGGGATTTATTTTGATTCAGGTGTTCACACGAACAACTGAACTTCGCTGCCATGCTCCCGTAGGAATGAAGTGCAGTTTATTCGCACTCCATTTCTTGAGTCAATTAGCTTTCCTGCGCATTAGGAGCCTGCGAATTTGGTCCACTTTAATTTGTCTTAATGATCGTTGGAAAAAGCAAGACCTCCGAAAATTCCCTTGCGTGTCTCGTAGTTGCTTTGTCCAGAACATGAACCTCATCTATATTGAACGCGTGCCCTACGTGATCCTCGTGAACGGGCATTAGGGAGAACTGAGCATGTCTTCTTGTAGCTAGTTCCGTTTCACCCATTCGTGTTGCAGCCTTTCTCCCAATTTGATCGACGTACCATTTGTTACGTTCCTTGCAGTCCACATTCCTTTTTTCTTTGATCTCGAATTGCCCTTTCGGTCTTGATGCTTTTTCCTCGGCATTTTTATCAGCTTGTGTGCAAATGTGGCACCTTGCAACTAGAGGTGTCTTGCACTTGTTTTCTGATGTATGCCAATGCCACCCTTCTGTTAGATTGTGTTCCCTGGCCGGTTTCAGTTTTGGTTTCGAATGAGGTTCTCCGCTTGGATATTACTGAGTATCCGTTCCGTTGAAACAGCATGAAGATTTAGTTCTGTTCGTTCTGTTCTACTGGTTTTGTGTTGCTGCTGTGTTTTACCTCTGTTAAACAGGGTCATTATGCAAGAGCTCTTGTGGTTGATTGGATGATCACTGCACAAACTCAATATTTGTTCCGTATGTTTTTTTCTCGGTAATAAGTTATCTTCAGTTGGCCGTGGGTTGTTCATCTTATCAGCACATTCAGACTCATCCATTCTGTAAACCATCAACTTTTCCTCGAAGCAGTCTAGTTTTTCCTAAAAGCATCAATTTTGGATTATCGAATATTTTATTATCATTGAAGTGCACGTGTTGGCGCTGGAGAAGAAAGATTTAATCCTAAAGAACAGATATAAATTATCTGTGCGACAAGTTGGTGCCATAATGTGGGTTCTCAACCATCCCAATCGCTACAGCTAAGCTTGCCGAAAATTGATAACGAAACAAGGGCAAAGGCCTAAGCGCACGCTGATAAATTCACCATAACTGATGTATACACGATTGTCACCCAAAACGCCAAATTTACCTATCAGAATTCCATGAGAACGATAGACAGAAGCTAGAAGTAACACCAACATTCCAGGGTATTGTAAATAAGGCTATTCGTGTGCACACATCGATTCACGTGATGAGATTTATGGCAAACTTCTCACGGATTATCAGTTTGACTGATTATTACACTGATTACAACGACTACTCGCTCTCTGATAATCTGCGGTAAAACTGGTGTGTAAATGTCTCACATTTTCAACTCGCAAATCTAGTGATCAACAGATATTTTTAAAGCTAAAAACGTTTAACTGTAATGATTCGTTGGTAATGTCCTGTTGTCAGTATTTCTTTCCATGGTAAACTCGTCATTGAGAGTTATTTCTACCGCATGTAGAAAGGGGCGCAGACAGGTTATCCAAATAGAATATGTAAACTTAAATGTTTTTCACGTTTGTTTTACTTCAACACTGGTCACTACCAAGCAATGAGAACACTGCGTTTCACACCTCAATTACAAAGTATGACACTTATCTACCGAGACATTTAGATGTTTCGCGGCTTGGATTTATGGGAAGCGTTTTACGCAGTGCATCCCGATGAATTAGAATTTCGATAACAAACTCAAGTGGTCAAAGTTTTGGCAAAACCACCATCCAAAAAAGTGATTACGGTTGTCACTCGTTCAATCAAATCCGTCCAACAAATTCCTCCCGAGGCTTCAAGGCAATGGTCTCACTAGGGTACAGAACAATATTTCTAAAAATGGGTGGGGTACCAGTAAAAGAGCTTGTCGAAATATGTACTGGCAAGATAACTTTTGATTCTAGATCACTGAGTTCTAGAAAAATTGATGGCATTATTAAAGTGATTTAAATACTGGAAACGAGGCGTTTCAATGCTTGTACCATTTCCACAAATAACTGTCCGAGTATTCACTTGACCTCTTTATTCCAGTCAACGAATGAAAGCAGTAAATTTCATTTCATGCAATGAAAAATCAACTTCAGCTAACTGAAGTTGACTGGTGACTGAAAAATTTGTTTCATAAATGATTCAAAACATGGGCGTTTTTACGCTCATCTCTCATGTGCAAATAGCCCAGAACGAAATGTGCATCCACTGTGAGTGTGGATTTATAATAATGGATGGTTTTTGCAAGATTAAACCATAAGCGTGGTAGCGATATACGCTGTGTAAATGAATGACATACGGCCCATCAGATACTACGCAAGTCACTCTTCAACTCGGGCTTTCTTTGAAAGGCGCACCTATAATGTGCCTGATGACCCCTTTATTCCCGGTGAACATATTCACTGACGAACCACTCGATTAGACCATGGGACATCTAGATGATCTTTTCGTGATTAAAAATGGCACCTTTGGATGTATTTTATTCCGATTCAGGTGTCGTTCACCGTTTTCTCCAGCAAACAATGCAACACAACTTTTCTCACTGAAGTTCAGAAAATGTGAATATCTAACTACTGTTACCGCTCCCAGTAGCGATATTAGATATTCGAAGTTCCCGGGGTGCACTCAGTCCTGAAAGACTCACCTACTCGGTGACTGACGTAATAGATGATGTACAGCGAGCATCGTATCGGTCGTACTTTAACGTGCTTCCCTGAAATTGCGTTTGGAGTAGTAAGGAAGAGAGAGCGAGAATACACGACTTGATGACAATTTGTCGCGACAATTCCTAAACTCCCGAAATAGCAAATACAGATGGCATGGAATCAAGCTTCTCTGCGATAAGACGGAGAACTCCCCAAAGGTGAGTGAAGACGTAAACCGTCTCAATGTCCAATTTCAAGTGGTATCAACCATAGAAGTTCTCAAGTTACTCAAATCAACACAGGTAACCAGGTCAACTGGTTCAGATGGTCTTCCAACGAAGCTGCTCACATATGGAGCTGATTCTCTATGTGGTCTGATGACTTCTGTCATTAAGAGTTCACTGGAATCACATCCCATTCCCGATGTTTGGCGTCATTCTGCAATTATTCCCATACCAAAGAAATCCCAGAGCCGGAAGGAACCCAAAATGTATCAACCAACAGCTCCATCTTCGTCAGCTTTGAAACTTGCAAAACAAGTTGTTCTGCGTCATCTTCAATCCACTGTGAGAAGTCCAGCCGATGAGTTAAAATTTGCGTGCAAATTCAAGCGCTCAGCATTTGGTGCATTAGTTTCCTTTGTACACCATATAGCCAAATCCCTCAATGATTCCAGCTAGTCAGTTAGATGTGCTTTCCTAGACTACACGTGGACCTTTGACAGTGTATCACACTCGCTTCTTATCAAAACACTAGAATCACTTGGCTGCTCCGCATACGTACTAAGATGGTTGAAGGACTTTTTCGCTGGGAGAATACAAAGCACCAAAGTAGGCAGAAATGTCTCCCGGTGTACTTCAAGGCGATGTTCTTATTCCATATTTGTTTCCAACATTCAGTAGTGATTTACCTGTCTTCCACCCAGTCCGCATCTTTAAATTTGCTGATGACGTTAGCTTGGCTAGGTCTGTCTCAAATAAATCATACTTCGACAAATTCATAGGAAAGCTTTCACATATTAAAAGCTTTCCTATTCAATCTGGTCTTCTGTTAAACAAAATTAAGTGTCAAGGGTGATTTTCTTCCATCACGGGTTCTCGATTTATTGAAGACACTTTTACCATTAATTCTATTCCCCTCGCATGTACGAACCACGTTAAATTTCTTGGTGTTACGCTGAAGCATAATCTGCATCGGTCTTTGCATGTTGAAATAACAGTAGGAAAACTGCGCCGCTTGTATTATCGAATAAGAAAAATACGGCAATTTAGTGCCCGCAGTCTGTTATTTCCCTTGTCGTACGACAATGTATATTGCTTATCATTCCTTATTGTTCCCTTGTCATTTTCCCAGGATTACTAACAAAGTACTTCGTCAATCTTCGCAGACGCTTGATCATCATTAGTCTTGTTTCTGGTATAGCCTTAATTCTTGGAGCTATGCATTAGCCACATAGCAGCATCCTTTGCTTTTGGACAGAAAATCCTCTATGATACTTCGCACCCATTGTATTTTGAATTTACTCCTTGTCAGTGTCCTACGCTAACACTGGAACGACGAGAGAAAAGAACACTGACACGACTCCGGAATTGAGAGACCCAAAAAACCGATCCAACTGCATCCAAAATCCAATAATGTGGCCCTTTCAAAGATACGAAAGTCAATTGGGGCAAAATGGAGTGCAAGTGTGAAACACCAATTTGGACCCACCGCATAATTGCTAAAAAAATCTTTCGGCACTTTTCATTAATTTATGTTACCTACTAGTATTCAAACAATGAAATAATTCGAAAACTTAATAGTTCTTTACTCAGAATAATAAACTAGTATCATGAAATATCAAGAGATCGCGTGCATGGGGTTACACGTGATGTTGCTGCATCTATAGAACAGTCTTGGAAGTGGTGAGAACGTTATCCGTTGTGAGATTGCCGAATTTGTACTACAAACGGTCCATCAATCCTAAAATAATGTTTTTACCGGGAGATCAACCACAAATTCGCTCCTTACGAAATGCTTCCAGATATGGCTGCATGGTGTAAACATAACTTTGTATCTACAAGCACCCACAATACGACTACATATTTACCTGGCCTATTTGGCAGGTGTGTTATTAGTTTGCTCCTGTGATTTGCCGAATATGTGATGCTTGCTAGATCAAATCTGTCACGGTTTATTACTCACTGAAACAGATGAGATCCACTTTGCATTCTGTAGGGAAAAACCAATCAGATTTATTATATATATATATATATATATATATATATATATATATATATATATATATATATAAGTCAGCGCACTTTATAATCCAGAGGAAGCCTCAAGATCGTTCATCGGTAACGAGAGTCTTATACATTTTCCTGTGAAATTTTACAGTTATCTGTAACACTGGCAATTCCCTTGGATCTATGCTATATGCGTCTTTGATTAATCATCTTGTCCACCTAAACTTCGTCACTATTCAACTCGGAATTTTTTAGAAAGACGATCCTAAAATAATGCCGCTGCCATCAATGTTTACGCCTGGTATTCCCATGTTGGCTTTATTTTCAACCGCGTCTTGTGGTGATCACTTTTCCTCCGGTTTCTCGATATTGACCCTCCAGATATCCAGTCGGTGCGCCCTCGCATCCATTTCTACACGTCACGACTCCTTTTTCGATCTTTCTTTCATACTAATCAACTGTACACCAAATTCCGTAGATCGATATGGTCCATTCTCGTCTACCGGATTCGTTGCAGTCAATTTTCGGCACCCCATAATGCACATTGTGTATTATTCTAGCCTCACCTTCATGTTTCATGCTTTGACATCCGCCACCCGTTGCTTCATCTTTTCTTGTATACACTGCACCTTAAGCATCCTTTAAAATCGCTTTTACCAGAATTTGCACGCTTGGCTAGATACGCACAAAGTCTTTTCCTGACTTCGGAACAGATTTAAAACTGCCGTGCTAGCCATCTCTACTTCAGTTCACTCAAACACTGCCCAGCCTCATTGTACTATCACTGCAATTGAGTGAATCTGACATTTCAAATTTGTGTAAACCTTGCACTGATGTGTATTGCATCATCATCACTATCAGCATCGAGTTATCCTAACCGTTAGTTCTATCTTAGCTTGTAAATTTCGGTTTCACCATGGATGAATAACTCGACTAAACAAATCGACGACAATTAGTTACTTGTTTACAAGTTACTGATAAATTAGTTAATTTTATCTTCTATGAACGACTGGAGAGACGTCAGAGAGTGTTTCTTTTTTTCATAAAATGTTCTTGTGAAGTCAAGGATGCAAGTTTTCCGGATTCAGTTAGCGTTTTGCTTTGCTGATCATGGGTCGGTCAATGAAACCCACCAATTTGCCAGCCTCGTCGGCTCCATCATCCACAACATATCTGCAGAAGCTCTATATAAAGGATACTCAAACCCCAATGATGGCAGGTTGAATGGGTCAGGTGATCATATCCCAGGATTAACTGGGCAGTTTTACACACTCACACAAATGCAAGTACAAACGTGCTTTGTGTTTGTTGTCGAAAATTACTGCTGACAATATAATGCATTCAGCTTCTCGGTACCATGATACAGTTTACGAGTCGACGTTATTGTAACCACTCTTGGAGCAATTCCTGTGTAATTACTTCGGTTACTGGTACGAACTGCTAAATATTCACCCAGGTAGATGCATTCGGCTCGACTTGACTCGCCTGAAGTACTCTGTTAGACATGAACATTATTCGCCCAAGTTCTCCCTGATGGAAATCCGGTTGCCCTCAATGAGGTTTTCGATGAAAACAGGAATGCAACATTTCGTTTGCTCTGTACGTTGGTGAAACACGCATAATTAAAATATCAGTCAGCCCATTACAATTTGATGCCTCATATCCTCGAGAAAATGTTATCACAACCACACAGTCATAGTGGCTTGGTCCAGGTAGGGAGCTGTAACGAAGCTTTGAATTCTGCGTGAACCTGACGGAGCAGTGTTGAGAAATTTTAGTGTGGAAATCCTCAGAACTCTACTGATTTTCGGCCCTCAACAGTGTAGCGATTTCATCCTGGTTACCACATGTAGGAAACAGAGTACAACAAGGAACTGAGTAGATCTCGGGAGATGGATTTGATGGGGATTATTTTTCGTATTTCAGTGATAATAATTTTCAGGTAAATAATAACACTATATAAATATTCCGAATTTGTGAGGAAGTATGAAAGTGGGTCTCTAACTTTGCCGTTCTCATAGGTGAGTAAATGTGAACTAAAATTGCATGGATTTTTGGAACGATGAACAGTGAGGTAAACAGACATGTTTCGATAGATGAACAAACAGATCCAGAGTTTTATTACCCTAGATATATTGCTTCTCATTCACTGTTCAGCTTCTCCAAATCCAAATGTGAGAATATTTCATCAGATGTTAAATATGTTTATTCATTAAGTTTGGTGAAATTATTCATTCAGAAACATCAAGCGATTCGCATTGCATAATTTTCAAGCAAAACATAACCAATCAATCACAAGTGCTGAATATTGCTTGCAGAATCACATTTGTGTCGTAGCCTTGTTCACATAATCGGTCGAGTTTCTCCAGTTCTTTTGCAACTTCTGGCACCTGAAAAAGGTGATCAGACAAAAACATGAGAGCACCCTGAACTACCATATGTCATGAGTAAATTTCCACCATTCTCTAAAGTCATATAACTAGTCTCTAATTAGCTCAGACGTTTTTGTTCAACATTCAGATATTTACCACAACATTTTGTACTTTTTCTGCGAACTATTATCAATAGGAAGTCACACTTGTTGGTTTCAGCTGATAAAATACTCCGAGTTACAACACCGATATATATCCGCAGAAAATGGACATAGCTGTTTCAGTAGAAACAACGAAATAGAACAACCAATAAAATATCGTCATGTGTTTATTCTGCGAGACCATTTGGAGTCACACGTTCATGGCAATCTAATCAAATTGCCACCTACACACAACAACCGGCCTGAGTGATCTAAAATGCTTGCAGTTTGATGGACGCTGTTCTTCTATTGTAGTCCACACGGTGGAGAGCATTCTTCACCAAACAGTTTACCTTTAATTCATTTTTCAGCTCATAAATGAGCACAAAGTGTTTCAACGGGTATTGATTCTGTTTTGCAGAATCATGTTCTTATTTCACTTCGTCTGCTTTTCCACTCCACACGGGCCAGGTTCGGTCCTGTTGACATTTGTCTCTTTCCCTTCAGTTGTGCATTGTACGCATGGCTCGGTTCACGCCGATTTGATAGATCACGCGGTCAATCAGAAGGATGCACGGGCACGTCGTTTGCTACGTGAACGCAGACTTCTCATCCAGTTCGCTTGTGTACACATTGACAGCTCTTCTTCCGTTGGGCCAACACATAGACACACACACACTCAGCTGTTTGCTTATCTCAGGCCACTTCGTGTGGGTCCTGATTTTATTCATCGAATGGTCCTCGTTTTTGATCCACTTGTTACACACATGCATTCGCGCACGCATCCATCTGTGTGCTTGCTGCTTCGTCACCTGTGCACGCACTACACGCCTTCTGATCGATTGTCTCCCATGTACAGTTGATCAGCCTCGGTGTGTCCCCAGGTGACCCGCATGTGAGCGATCATTCTTTCGATAGCTTCCCCCTCTGATGCAGCTAATAGATGTTTTATTTAACTGGGACAGAGCAGCAAATGTCTTATCCCCTGGACACACTATTTCAGTGACTTTATGTAACGTGAACGACTAGATAACACAACTTGAGGTTTGTACAATTTATCGAATTAGAAATTTACGTGAATAATAGTACCCTACAAGACGACAGTTTCGGTTTTCATTGGACTGGAATCGAGACTTTGCGCGTAATTCCATTGTTTGGTCGAGACCGGGAATTGTTATGGTCAGACAGTCCAATTTCGCAGGAGGAATTAACAACGGGCAACCTCAAGCACCGTTTCCGAAGGGATTAATCGTCAGTGAAAAAGTATATTAATTCACAGTTCTCTTAAAATCAAGAATAAATCATACTATGAATTCAAACGATATCCATCCAACCAAACTTACTTTTTGGGTAAAAATGGTGTTTTAAGTAAAGGGAAAAAGGATATATTTAAATTTTAGTGACCCACTTGTTGAATACTGAAGCACTTGATTTTGTACTGATCGTATACGTTTTGATAGCAATCCAGATGCTCGTGCACATCACTTGGTTTACCTGAGGGTGCGCTCTTGGAAGTAACCTCTTCCACAATCTCATCCACAGTCTCTTTGACCATTTGACCCAACTGAAAACAGGACAGTGATTGCGAGAATGTTGTGCAGTTCATGGCAGGCAGGATTTGTTTGAAATGTAACTACCAATGATTTCATTTGTGCTACCTAGGAAATTATGTGAATACTTGCAACCCATCTTGATAGGTCCAGTCCATTCAAAATAATGCGCATTCTTGAGAAACACCATAAGATGACCACCCGCAGTGCTCGTTGTGGATGATTCAAAAATGAGCTGGATTACACTATTCACTTTTCCGCTTGAAACCTCAACTGTAATGTCTGCAGAATGTATACTGATAAAGATCTCTTTATCACTGTTGGAGCATTGGTGGTAACATGTCTCGGAGGTTTTGAACGCCTACCATGTGGGCAAAGAATTCTCACTGATAAAAAGAATTCACATTTCTTACACTAGATCTAATCACACTGGTGTTGTGAACGTATTGACTAGTAGACATTTACCTTCAGAGTGCGGTGCAAGCGTCGTTGTGCCAGTTCCATTTGTTTCGGCGATTTTGATCTCCTCAGTTGGTGCATCAAAGGAATCAAGTGTGCATGACTGGCCATTGATCTATCCCGAGTCGCCATTGACTTTCGGAAATGAAAGTGATCCCCGATTTCGATGCAATTAGGTTTGGTTGGGGATTTATCATTGGAAATATCAATATGATGAGAAAAATAGAATATCACGGTTGTATGCTTATTTCGTTCATCGAGGAGATTCACTGCTTGTCTCCCAGAATAATGTATAACTAATCTGAATCACCTTATTCTCATCCGTAATTCTATTTAAATACCCAACTGGCTTACTTTCCTTGTTCAATGAGAATGTTTCCTGTAAATTATTCAAATCCTTGCTTTGTTTTCTATTGTTGGAGGCTGCCAACTATGTCATATATCATTGCCTGAACGTACAAGTACACACGATTTCGTTGTTATTTAGTGAATACCCATTGGAAACCACAATAACTTTATATTATTGTTCCTAGGATATATATATATATATATATATATATATATATAAATATATATATATATATATCCATCGAATTAATCACAGTAAATGACCAATAAATATAGCGTTCGCAGAATTTTACTATTCTCAGTTTACTTTAGACTCATCAAACCAAGACCGATTTTATTGTACTTAAAGCATTGTGGTGCAAATGATCACATACACGCATGCATTCAACTGAAGGCAGAGGAATTTTGTTCTTGGAAATGGATGAATAATCGGAAACAATATGATCAGCTGATTTCTGCTGACTGAACGAAGGGAGATCCCGACACTGTAGGGCTTGGATTGATCTGTTTGTGCACAATGAGCCGCATCGATAATAGCGAAAACAGAAGATTCTAAACGAGTTAATCGATCAAATTTTCAAAGCATACGGAGGACAAGAATTCACTAGGAAATATTTTGGTGGAATATAATGCAGCACCCCATGAGAACTTGTTTATAAGGGGTATTATTGATCATAATAACAAGTAGAGGATGCCCTCCGTGAGATTTTGGAAAAGAATTCTAAACACATCTTTCTTGGACTGTCCCCATTGCACACATCCTTTAGCAAACCAGGAAGATGAGGGGGAAATAATCGAGTTTGAGTGGAACGGAATTATTGTTTTGAAAATTTCAGTTGATTCAATATTATGTCAGCACATGAGGAAAAGTTTCTCATTCTCAGATAGAAATGTGCAGAATTATATTTTATAGATTTCCCGTTTTCAGTGAAACTTGAAACTTCACGTTCAGTAACTTACACTGTCTCCATTAAATCCACTTGAACCAACATGTGTACTATTGGCTTGGAACTCTCCAACTGGAAGGAATGATACTTTCTGGAGGCAAAGTTGAACATTAAAACATGATTCACCGAAAATGAACTATCCACAAATTCGAGGCGATAAATTCCTAAGCTTTTATCTGGGACGTATTACTTCACACATATTTTCAAATGAATAAATGTACTACTGATTGAACAATTCGTAGTTACGACCACAAAATCAACCACTTATTGAAATACTCAAACAAATGAATCTGTATTCGATCGATGGTTGTCTCGGATACTAAATGATCATTAGATTTTAGTTAACATTCAGTGTAGATCTTTGCAATCGGTTCTTTCAGCTGACTTGCGAAAACTTTATCCCATATCTGAATACTGATTGCGGGCATGTTTAGCACCGGTTCTATGAGGAAATATGACGAAAGATAGGGCACACCAACCAAAAATGTACTCAAGATGACCGTTATTTTTGATGGCCCAACTTGAAAAAAGAGTAGTAACTTGTTAGGTACGTTGATGAGGTCGCTCCAACGCACAATCCTGCATTATTTTTAACACCTGTATTTAGTTTTTGAAATATTTAAACACAGGCTTATTTGAGTCACGCCTCGTGGCTGTCTGGTTAAACATGCGTTCAACATGATTCGAGGATTGATCAATCAACTAATAAGTTTGTGATCCGACTGGCTATCAGAAAAATACAACCATTGCTGCATACCCTGGAATTCAGCTCCCACTACTCAGATAGGACTCGTAGCCGGCCAACATAACGAACCAAACTACTGATATGAGCTACTTATATTACTTCGCACTAACAAAAAATGTCATGTGTTTCTTTGAGAGCGGAAAAACGAAATAATGCTAAATGAATAATTATAATTTCCGCATACGAACAGCTCAGTCTTGCAATACCATCAGATCTATGAAAAATGCATGGGCTCAGCGCCAAAATCGGAGACTACTTAACACAAAACTTTAGTTTTGGTATAGAAAGCAAGAAATAACTGATCACGTGTCTGATCCGAATAATCATATGAAAACATGCGTTTTATTGGTCATTTATCTAAACGACTATCGAAATGACTCACTATATCACCGTATTCCATCACATGACTCCTTTTCACGGCCAGCATAACACTGAGGTATTGATCAAGCATTGATCGATTGAACAATTGACCCCGATGCTAGACGGTTGTTGACGAATGGAAAATATAATTGAAAACTTGATCAGTAAGAATGTCTCTGCGTTGCGGTTTTATCAGACTTAGATAGATTGGTATATGCGTCTGTCCTTATTTAATGTTTAACTACTGACCTTCTGTGCTAAGAGATGCATTCAACTACGAGTGAGTCTAAATCCAATGAGAGAAAAAATGTAACGAGATGCAGTAAATTTGATCACGTTCCTCGAGTGTGAAACTAGAATCCATGAATATAAGCAACCAACCAGGTTGACTAAACAACTCTTCTTCTACATCCCGCACGTCCTGTCAAGACATCTTAAATAATGGCTGTCTTGTATTACTTTCGAGATCAAGGCTATTAAGTCAAACACTTATAATCCGCAAAGTATTTGTTCGATTTCTGCTCTGTGTAAGACTACTTGCATTACTGAGAAAATCTGTCTCAAATGACCGGTTCTCTAATCATGTTCATCTTCAATTTTCACCTAAATAATGAGGTGTATTGAGCTGAAGAATAAATCATTCAGGTTCCTAATGCCAATCCAGGCCTCTGCATTCAAAAAATTGACCCACTTGAAATAGCGAAGCATTTTGCAACACCATATTGCCTGCTCTATCAGTGCCAATGTGACGAATAATGCAACCCAGTTTAATAAAGATCCAATAACCTATTTCTCAACCCATTATTTTACAAACAGCGATCACTATCGTAGAATTTTATTGCTCAACAACACAGCTTAGTCGAAATCGGTTGTAAAACCAGTCGTGAAAAAAGTTACCCGTGGTGACCGAAACGTCGACAACTTACCAACGATTTCGACTACGCCGTGCTATTGAGCAATAAAATCCTACCATAACATTTCACATGGCGCATCGATTTTTCGATGCACACCGAACTGATCTCGGTTCTGATACATTAAGTGATCACTATCGCCTCAACGTTAGTCAAGGCAAAATCATACAAACGAAAGTTGGATTATTGTAACAAAACGAAGGTCCAAAAAATACATTCTACAATATAAAATTCAAATATGGGATGTGCTATATATATTTTATGTTGAAGTTGTTGAGCTAACTCTTTCATATTGATAATCATACACAGCATATGTTAGAAGTGAGCCAGCATTACGTACAAAAGACTAGGTTAAATCCTATGATATACTGCTGATTCAATATTGTCCTCCAATTGCTTTCATACCAGTCAACCACTCATGCAACCAGTTTTCTCTCTATGTGATTGTTGTAATATGGAATAATATACTGGATTATGAGGTGCCGAACTTGTGGTGAGGAGCAGTGATGAGGTTAGAACCCGAAATACAGACATGTAAAGCTACACACGAGTACCACTGGCACACTATCAATTTCGTTTTGGAAGCCACTGGGTAACGCTACCTAATCTCCGATCGGTATGAATTGCGGGTGACCTCATATCTTCTATATTCCATTTATACGGTCATCTTTGGGCACTTCTTTGAATGGAATGTATGATTCCATTTTATGCCCTTTCATAAACAATCCATGAATGCCTTGTACAACAGAGACTGCACAGTTCCCACATCTTGTTCCATTTTGCCGACTCAGATTGCATTTAGCTAGGGAAATTGTTATCGGGCACTAAACGGTCGAGAAATATGTAAGTCATCTGAATTAGGGAAAATTTCGAAAAAGGTGCCGCAAAAAAATGTTTACTTACAGCTGATTGATGCTTTGCCCAACGGAATTCAAATCATGATGTTCATGCCTGACGAACACTTATAATTCCCACGAGAGCACCTAACGGATTATTACCCGTTCACTTTAAACTTATTCACAGAACGGCGGACGGATTCCCTGAGTATCTAGTTGCATATTTGCTTATTATCGTTTATGTGCGTTCGGTGAAATTACACTTCAACGGAGGGAATAAAACACGCCAATCTATGCCATTGCACTTGCCTTTTCCGTGTCACTCATCCACTGGTAAGAGAATTCATCGGATAGACAAGTAGTGATCGCGGGATCCTCACAGAATGTGGCCCAGCTTGATTCAGTTGGATTGGCAGCGGTCACAGCCCAAACTGAAATAAAGAAGTGGAAGTCCAATAAAGGCGTATAAATCATTGAAAGAACTACTTCATTACTGTATGTTGCATCAGATGTCTTTTGTTGCCGAAGTGAATAGTGTGCATGTTTCAACAGATCATTTCAAATCATGTGAATTTCAACCATGTTGATGATTCAGGACGGTTCTATACAAGCTGTTTGATAGCAAGTCATTCAGTCCAGTGTTACACTGAGTATTCAGAACACTCACTATCGATGTTTTTGGGAAGAATCCACCGAAACATGGACCCTGAGTTGCAAGCCTCTATGTAGATGACCATTTTTTTGAACCGCTTTTCTCTGTACATATTGGCCAGCGTTTTGTTCAATTGTTTTGCATACAGCTACAATTCATTTTCAGACGAACATGAAAATAATGAAGTATAATGGAATTATTGGCTATCAATTCAAAAACGGTATGGAATTTGTAATGACCAGAAATGGTCTCAAATGTAATCAATCAGTATATTTAAGAGATCCAAGTAGACAGAATATTTGGAGTGATATTAGTACTTCAAAAGTTTTGTAGTTGAAATAATCAAAGTTTTGTAGTTGAAATAATCAAAGTTTTGTCGATTGATGCGACAGACGCTGGGTAGCCCAGTAGCATAGGTCTATTCCACAACATGAAATCAACGTGTATGAATGGTGATTCAGTGTTAGTAATAGCACAATGTGTGAATGGGGGAAGTTTCGTTGATAGGGCACGTGATATTAATCCGATAATGTGTGCAGCGAATTTCCTGTCTCAACCAGTGTTTCTCATATGGTAGATACACCAACTATTGTTTTATTCTGTTCACACTTGTTCCACATGAATTGAATTTCCTGTAGTGTAGCAGAATTATGCCCCAACTAAAGAATCATTCATCACAGTTGCCTGAGATAGCCAACGTCGCATGTGCGAACATGTAGCGTATAGGTTGTTTCAGTGAACAGTACAGAAGATCAACACTGCGACAGGAATTACTTTCATACACCCTATTCGATCGCGTACGCATAAAGCTGCTTTAATTATTCATTTCGTTTCACCCCGTTATTATTTTTCTCACTGGATTTTATGCGTAAGCAACCGATGAGAGTATACAAAAGGAAGTCCTCTCGCGATGTTTGTCTTCTAAATTGTTAATTCAAATTCACCACGGGATCTAAATGTTCCGTCTGGTTAGTTGTTTATTAACGTAGATCTGAATCGCAGCGAGTTGCGCAAACAATCGTTTTGGGTGTACATCAAAACGACAACAAATCAAGATTCATCAAGACTGTCATCTCAAATGTGCCGTATGCGTGTACAAAATCACTCAATTGATAAGGTACACGATTTTTGCTTTCAGACCACTTAAATCGCACAGTCGCGTCTTCACAAACTGAGTGACGGAGTGTTCAGGTGCACTTGATGAACACGAACGGATCAATTCAGATAATGTTATTTGGGACTCATACCGAGCAGCGAACTAGGGTGGCTCTTGGTGATCCGATCAAATTTGCCTTTGTCGTGTGAATTGAGACAACTTTGAACCATAAGTGAAATAAGTCAGAGAGAAGAAGCCCTCTGAATAAGTGATGCATGAGATAGAACAAGAATATTTGAAATTCAAAATCTGTCATCTAAGTTTCGTTTGTTCAGCAAAAGTCCTGTCTTATTATTTCTTGTAGTTCATTTTGGCTACCCCACAAAGTGTGACTATATATCTGTTGGGAAATTTCTCCACATGTGCATTAGAAAATAAAAAGGTACTATGTCATAAAAGTAATAGAAGACCGGTCTCTGAGGATGCACAGATTAATCCTAAGCAAACATCTTGCGATAGATCCATTCATAGTATGAAAACAACTGCTTGTGCTTCCTACGCTGGACACAGCTTTATATTCACATGGACGAACTAGGACTTTTGATTTGATATTTTGTTCCTTTTTCATGAAAAATGGTATTATTTTTGTATATTTGAGTGGAATCCGCTCAGTGGTGCTAGATGGGTCTCAAACCGCATGATCCCTTACCTGTAGTGTAGTTCTCTCAATGTGTAATCTTTAGTCCTATCAATAAGAGAATCACCGTAGAATTTGGAGTGAATGAGGGAAAACTAGTTGTATTTTGGTACAGTACAATTCAGGATGGATGTCCCCAGGCTATGACATTACTACTGTACCCGAAAGCTTCTTGGAATGTTACCATGCAACCGTGCGTTTCAAGAAGCCTGTGATGAGGAAGTCCTACTCACTGCGTTCTCTTGGCAGAGGTGTTTTTCATCACAATGTGAGGACGTAGACGAATACTCGGCGCTCTCTACCAGGTTGACTGATATTCAATTTAGTGGAGTTGGCCGGATCCCGATTCTGAATAAACCATGGGGGTTGTACGAATCATTCAGCATTGTGCTCACTGGATTCCGTGACAGAGGGGTTTACTGAGCAAAAGGAGTATTTGGCCTCATCCAAAAGGTTATCAGTTGAGTGATCATCGGCTCCCAGCGGGCTTCGAATTCCGCGCTTCGTTCGCTGCCTTGCGAGTTCAGCTTTGTACAACTAAGGGCTTTGGTTGTAGACATCTTATAAAGCCACCTGTTCTAACCTGGACACCCTAGAAGTAATGCACTCGAAAAAGGGAACATCAACTATCACAAAAATTCGCCTTTCTGTCACACTCTCTCACGATACTTGTCTGATTCAAGGTTAAATACTGATCCACCATCACACTCAGCAGCTCTTCTGCCTCTCTCCACCTCTTCATCTGTGTTATTTTCCGGCCACTGAAAAAACCCCACCACAGAGGTTGATTGCGATCAAACTTCCACTAGAACAGTTCCCTCAAGTACTCCCGCAATAAATCACATCCCACAGCCCAGCTTTCCTCAACCCACCGTCCGATTCGAATTGATTAAATTCAATGCACTCACACTTATGGAAATCGGGCAACAGGCTAGTCTGGCTCGAACACTAGAATCGTTCTCAATCGATATTTGCTGCATGTTAGAGACAAGACTGCACGATGCAAGCTCCACGATTACAATAACATCTCTTACTGGTACTAGTACCAAGTTCCATCTAAGCTTATTTGAGAAAGACCGACACAGCAGCAGGTCGGTCAGGCCGGTGTTGGAATTGCCCCGAGTCCTAGAGCTGAGAAGGTCGTGGCAGACTGGATTACTCTCAATAGCCGACTTTGCGTAGTCCGACTCCAAGGTTCTTGCCGAGTGACTAGACATCGAGGTTGCACAATATAAGCTTACGATTTGGAGTTTGAAGATTTCGAAACATGTCCGCTAAAATATTACCATTTTTAACGACCCTCTAGTATCGGAGGCCTATTAGACAAAGCTGATCCAGACACCTGAATCCACTGCTCCGCCTGATGTTGACGATCTCTGACAGCAACTGCAAGAAGCCTTAATGAATAATTATCTGGCCAATTTTCAGTACTGTCCGCCACATTCATGGATTTTGGATTTCTTCAAATATCTTTTCATTGCTTGCTTGCCGCAAGCCTGTTATGAAAGATTTTGATAGAATAAAAGGCTTTAGAATCTCGGGGCAATTCAACAATTATATCTATATTTCAAATGGGTGACCAAGCAATACTTTCCCGTCGTCGAGGAGTATGTCTGATCATCGTCGCTTCGAAACTCCAAGTGTTTGCTATCTACCACCGACATTCTCCTTTGCGCGAGCCCCAATGTCGTGAATAACAAGCTAGTTTCCGTTCCAACCGCAGCTGAGCAGATCAAATCTCAACCCTTCACCTAAAGCTTGAACACCGCTATGTTTGTCGAAGGCAAACCATCCTTCTATCACTGTGTATCATGACTGTCTTTGACTGTGCCCATAGGTCCGCCCTTTGGATCTGTGTTTTGGGGGATGGCGTGCCAGAAAAGTATTTTTTCATCGTAAATGCTCTCTATCCGCAGATTTTTCTCAGGGTAAGGGTTTATCGACAACTATTTCAGTACTCTGTTGTCTCAAACAAGGAAAACTTCTTTTTCCATTCTTCGTCAATTTCTTTGTGGACGATCTGCTCTGAGGAACCTTTGATGGTATTCCAAAAGTTGGGGTGGAACTTCTACCGGACACCACAGTTGTTGATTCAGATTATGCTGACGAAGTTACAGTGTCGGAAGACAACACCAAAGGTACCTTAAACCAATTGGTCTCCGAAGTCGCTGAGTTTGGCATACGTTGTTTCAACCATGGTAAAATGATTATTAAAGAAAGGCAAGGAGATCTTCCTACATTCGATATCTGTGGAGAGTGTTTGAAAACTGTCATAGCTTTGGGTACAGTGGAACTTGTATTTCTACCGGTGAAGTATCGGAAACGAAGTCCTGCTACTGCATCTTTAGGGCTTGTTTGGCTTTTACCAATTTAAAGCGCCCGTGGCATCGCTACGGTATCAGGCCTTCTCTGAGAGATGGTCTCCCAGGCCACAGTTTTCTCGGTGCTCCTTCAGGGCTGCAAAACTTGGCTAGTTCATGAGTATCTGCGCCGGCTGACCGTGTTCGACCACAAGTGTTTACGATCAATGGGACGAGTGTAGTGCCAGTCTCGTGTCAGCAATTGCGAAGTGCTGAGACGAGTATTTTGAGTGAATGTTGAGCCACTTAGAAGAACTGTTTCCCCTTTTCATCAAAAACGGCTAGACTAAGTCTTGCACATATCCACACAATGTTTAAAACATCCTACCCACCCTATTCGCCCTCCATGGAAATGACTGGAAGCGGTGGCATGGCAGACAAGATAACACCTAGAGAAGGAGTTTAAGCAAATAGATTTCCAGCTTAGCCAAAGTGGAGCACTTTCGTTTACCAGGTTGAAGCAAGAGTGACATTGGATGGAATTTGTTTGTGACGCTTATGATGATGATCGAAATCCTGAGCCAGTGGTCCCAACACCGGTTAGGATACTATCCTGATTACTCATCCTTCCAATTCCATGCATAAAAACAACAAAAAATACAAAAGTAAACCAAAGTATTTCATCTGATAAGACGTACGTACAACGAACAAAATATTTGCAAATATTCTATTCTTCATGTATTCGCAAATTGTTTCCCTACTAAACTATAATCTCGTTGACACGTTATATCTACGGAATTTATATATATATATATATATATATATATATATATATATATATATACATATATATATATATATATATATATATATATATATATAGTGAGTTATGTCTACTGGACTATCAAAATGAAATACCTAGTTGATATTCTTCAAGTGCATCGGTTCATCGATCAAAGAATTGGGATAAAAATGGCACTTTCAAATTCACCAGCCAGCCCCATCAGAGATATCTTTCTTGCACGTTTAGCTGGAAGAAATATATAAAGGCACCACCTAAAGGGCTTGATTTTCTGATCGAGTTCGTTAGTTAGATCTCAAGACGTAAGCTATCCTCAGTTCATCAAGACTGTTGTTTGTTATCGCAAATAAGGCACACAGGGAAAATAAACTAACCAGTCCCTTCGGAAAAGTTAACAAGTTGGGGGCCCCGTGATCACTGTAGTAAATAAACACGTTGTCCTCCGGTCCACTGGAAAGGATTTTGAAATGGAGATTACTCGTAAAGCGATGGATCAAACAAGAATGAATATGTACAGAGAGTTCAAGATGTGATTTTCTGATTTCGAGATATTCTCCAGTGAGTTAAATTTATGCTGCAGAAACAATTACCAATATAATTTTCAGAAAACTTGCCGTAATGATGTTAGCAAACCAATTTTAAACATAACTGCAAGTTCTGGATTTGCAAGTGGACTTTTGCACATATATCTTACAAATTTCTTCTATTTCAGTGTTATAGCCAGAAGGTGATGCCCATTTTGCCCATGAAAGAACTAAGTTTCATCTGTCATTCCGTGAATGGTGTTACCAGAAGACAAATCAATATTGGTCTAATGGTTATATGTTTTAATTGTCCGAATAGTCCCACAGGGCACATGGTGAACAAGCTCGTTTTCAGTGATTCGTAATCATGCCATTACATCACATTTTATATAAACAGTGTTAGGTGAACAAAAAGGAAGTCAAGATAAGGCGATGAGTTGTAGGTGAACATATGATCTCGGCGATTTCATTCTCAAGCCATTACAACCACATTTATATGAAAACGAGTTATTAAGAAGAGGTGGAAAAAGTCCCACTAAGTCAGTGCGGAGAATTATGGGTGAGGAAGGATGGAAACCCGTGTGAGTGACCAGATTATGTAACCGGTGCTAATTAGCTTACGTCACCGCTAAGCCCGGCTTTGTAACACAGTTGAGTGTTGGCCATGGGAGTTGTAGTGCTCGGACTAATTTTCGTTGCGCTCAAAGCTCAGGCTTCAAGAGGCGAATGATAATTGCCTCGGCAGTTACTAGTATCCGGAGCCTAATTGCTCTTGACACGTGTTGTGGGACCCGGTAGACGACTTTGAAGGCGGACTGGATGTCGATTGAATACCCAGTTTCTAACAAGTGCGAGACGATTGAACTTGATACTACTTCATTGCCTTCGTGTCTAAGCCATCGTGGGTGATGCTCCTTGATGCGTTTTGATAGCTGTCTTGCCGTTCGACCTATGTGAGTAGCACCACAGGTGCACCTGAATTGATAAATGATCATGGATGAGGTCAACAAAGGCAGCTTATCTTTATTTTCACATCGGATTATTGGTGACGTGAAAAACACGCATCTGATCTTGGCAGCGTTGAAGGTGGACTTAACCGTGGCACTCAAAATTTTACAGACTCTATCGGCTGCGACATCTCCCTTGAAGAGGAGTCGGATGAATAATACTTTCTTTTCTGCTTGTGTGATTCTCACTGGTTTTATCCGTTCGGTCCAGTTTCTTTGGATAAATTTCTCAGTATAACCGTTGCTAAGTAGCGTCTTCCTTATGTTTGACAGCTCGGCCTCCAGAGTATCTGCGGTGCAGATATGTTTTGCCCTGTGTATCAGATTACGTATCAGATTACGTTTGTAACCGAGTGGTACAAAACTGTGAAAGTTTGTGTACTGGCCATTCCAGGTGGCTTTCCGATACACTTTCCTCTGGATCGAGCCATCAGATCGTCTGATTAGGTGTATATCAAGAAACGGCAGGCAATTTTCTTCTTCCATCTCGGCGGTGAACCTGATTGCGGAGTGCGTAGTGTTAAATTCGCGTGATATATCATCTAAGTTGGTTTGCGCATCAGCTATGCAAAATATATCATCAACATATCGGTAGCAGTGGTCCAATCGACTTACTGTTCTGCGTAATGTTTGAGTTTCCAGTTTTGGCATGAAAATGTCAGCAAGAAGTGGTCCTAGAGGTGACCCCATAGCAACCCCATCCTTCTGGCGATAATAAATGATTGTAATGGCTTAAGAATGAAATCACCGAAAACATATGTTCGTCTAAAACTCGTGTTCTGAGTACTATGATGGGCTTATTCTGCAGTATAGGGCGATGAGTCAAAATTTGAGTGGGGGAGAGAGGATCAAATATCACATGCGTGGCCTCGATCCGTCTCTGGATCGTGATTGGGTGTCGGCGGTGTCATTAGTCGGATCAACGGATCTGCGGTTTGTTTGTGGGTAGGGCTGAGTCAAGGAAGCCTTAGCGGTTGCACGAACTGTTTTGGGCGCACAACGGGGGTTTGTAGGGACGAATGCATACCGCTTCTGCAGTGGCTAGAACACGGCACTTCATCAGTCTTGATTGCCCACTTCGAACTTTGTAGATTGGCCGGAATGCTTTGGTCACATTCACTGAGTGGTTAAACTGAACAAGGTGTGAATACACAGCGCTCGTTATTACATTGATTGCTCCAGTGTTCAACCAAACTGAGTGGTGTTCACGGACGCGTTCGGATAAGTGTCTGGTCTTACGGCCAATGTAGGTTGTCCCACAGGAACAAGTAAAGGAGTACACACAGAATGAGGCCATAGAATCTGACACCTTATCCTTTAATCGTAACTACACACACGGCTTTGATGTGAATACAATATGGAGCTTTGCCGTATAAAATGTTCTGTCGACGGCTTCTGATAATCTACGATGTATAATATCCCCTGGGATATCACCTTTGAAGGGCAGGCGAATGTATACTGACTTTTTTGGGACAACTGTGGCCTTCGCTCTTTCTTCCACTTGTCGCATTGTCTTATCAATGAAACGATCCAGATATCCGTTTTTCAGGAACACATTGCGCAGAGAACGAAGTTCGTTGTCCATTGTGTCCTCAGTACAAATTTTGAGTGCTGTATTAATCAGGCAACGGATTAAGTTGCGCTTAAGTTGGAGTGGGACGAAACTTTCGAAGTGAATGTAACGCCCATTCCACGTTGCTTTCCTGTGCACTGATCGTTGAGCTGAGCTATCCACTCGCCGGCTTAGGCACACATCTAGAAAGGCTATTTCATTGTATGCCTTTTTTTCCATCGTAAACTGCATATTAGGATGGGCTGTGCTGAATGTGTTTAACATAAAGTTTATGTCCATGGTGTCTTCCGCCACACACATTCTATCATCCACATAGCGTTTATAAAGCACACATTGCCTGATGGTGGACTGCAGTGGATTATTCCCAATTTTCGCCATGGAAACATCGGCGAATAGTGGTTCCATTGATACTCCCTCTTTTTGACGATAGATTTCGTCAATGAATTTAAATTGCACTTTAAACGTGCAAACAAAGAGGAGTTGCTTCATTTTGTCCACCGGAAGGCCCAAGTTCATGTTGTTTTCTTGAAAATAGTCGCACAGATCCGTTGATCCGACTAATGACACCGCAGTCACTCATTCATGGTCCAGAGATAGATCGAGGCCACGCATGTGACATTTGATCGCCTCTCCCCCACTTAAGTTTTGACTCATCGCCTTATCTGTTCATATAACATATGATGTAATGGCATAATATGTTACACTTGGAACTATAAATCAGGAATCAGTGTGAAATTGAACAAGTTTAAGAACAATTTATCGTGTTATTTTCTGTTGCAGTTCAATTTGCACCATTGGGTATTCTCTTCAAGCAATAGTTTTGTGTGTACATTATTGATACAGAAATGGAATCGTTCCCTTTTTCTCTAATAAGTTGCACCCTTCAGAATAACATATTTGAATCGGAAAAACATCATGTAGATCGTCATGTTGCTCGTTAAGATGTTCGTATTATCGAGTATTGTCAATATTTCTTACGATTCAAGTACTTTGAGTCCAGATTCTTTCAATTTCCGATCGCCTTCTAACACACGAAGGAACATGTCTGCTGTAACATTCTGTGAATTGAAAATAAGGACAAAGTTATCGCAAAGCAGATCCAAACATTTGTAGATATATGCAGACTCGAGTAAATAAATGAATAACTGACTAAATGAATAAGGTTTATCATAGTGTAAAGTGGTTTTGAGGTGACAGCTGAGATGCATATTATCCACCAATAAAACAATTTGAATGTATGTAAGCACTAAACTCAAATGGTGTGTAATTTTCACTACTTGAGTGGAAACGAGTAGAGAGAAGGCGTCCACAAAAATCGTTGTCGAACGAGTGATAAGGCTCCTCTCATCATTATGAATCATGAGAGTGCTATACACTTGTGTTGTCCTCATTATGATTACTCCCCATTGGTTCCGTAGTTTCAACTGGGAAGTTTAGCATTGTTACTACTTGACGAATGTTTTCATAATTTAGGGAAGCCCTTTTTCACTTACATTAAATTGGTTTTGATTTGTACGTTGTAGAAATCAGCAGAACAGTGTCATATAGACTGTACCTGTGTATCTTGATGGAAATATCGGTAGCTTTACACAGCCGGTAAGTGTAGCATTTTTCACTTCTTTATTCATAATCATAATCACAATCAAAAACAGTTCCTTACCAATCATTCATTTAATATTGAATTTTAAAATATCTGTTCACAACAGGATAATCTTGCAATCTACTCGTCTCAATCACTGGTGTACAAACACCGTTCGCCGACTAATTTACTCAGATTCTTTTACTCAATATATATCGAGCAGAGATATCGATATCACGTTAAATCGAAAACGAGCACTTACTTCTCCCCGATAATTAATTTTCACTCCTGCGTAAACATCCTTGTGTTGATAATCGTTGAACAGTTTACCCGGGAACGGGTTGCTTTTAAACGAGATGAGTAGAAACAAGAGGAATTCAAACACTGTTCTAACTTATGACTAATTTAAACGCTCCTTCATTGCGTTTATCAGATCTACTTAGTTTGAATTCGGTCAAGACACAACCTGCACTCTAGTGTACACGAACGACAATATTTTGAATTTTGCTTGGTGTAATGGTACTGCCAGACAGGCCATGAATAAACGGTCTGGTTCAGTCAGCAGATAGCATACTATCGGCCGTCCAGGATCAGAGGCAAGTTCGAAGTCAGCTACGTAGAGAATACGATCGGCTGCCTAGAATCACAAGAAAGAATGGAGGCAGCCAACCGGATCAATGATCCAATCAGCTGCCAGCACTTTTCTGAACCGACCGGAGACGGATCAATCAATCAGGGTGAAACCAAACACATCAGCCTAAAGGACGGCATAAAAATATCAGTGGGTCAATAAGTTCTGATGCAAAGATTTGGTTATGATCATCCCACATATGTATTCTTTATCAATAAATTGATATGGTGCAAAGTCAGAAAATTCTCTCCACTGTAGTTAGTGATTGACTATGGAGCTCCTGGTGTATCGTGTGGAAAGGAAAATTTCTTCACTGGTGAATAACAATGATTTCCATGTAATTTATTAGAACGAAATGTGAAACACATGTAATACAGAGAATCCCGTGATTATCATCCAACTGGTTCTTGTGGAGAAGACAGAAATGAGCGCAGTCTAAATATCAGTGGAAATTCAGTCCATCAGAGTACAGTAATGCAACACTGAATGCAAAATTGTTTATTTCTGAAGAAACTTACTTAGTGTTGTTGGCAATGTCATCGTAAATCATGGTGATGATGTTCTCGGGTGGAATTCCATTTTTCCTCAAAACATGATAAGCGTGACATACATCAGCCTGAAAATGAGAAATATGCATAGGTCCTTCTTCATCAGATTTTCTCAGATTACCTTGCCCACTGGTTGCTGAATTGCTTGTACAGGATTGAAATGCTCCGGTAGGAGTAGCTGTGATCTATTCATAATCGAATCAAAAATTACTACATTACTCCAACCAAACGCGTTTCTATAAGGGGATTTAACATAAATGTTTACTCTCACAGAGAGTAACTTTAACAACTTCTGACAAACGTTAGTACAGCTGGATTCGTTTATTTTCATTGTTTATTTCTTGCCCATGCAATATCGCATATTACCCATCCACCGCTGGATATGAGATTTAGAAAGTGTCAATAACGGGAGTATGCCTCCACGACACAGCTCTATATTTGGGATACATATGGGGAACATACATTTTTGCAGGTCACCAATGATTTCAGTCTGAAGTCAAATCAGGTGTTTGCTTTTTACATATCCATGGGAAGATATTTGACAGTGAACGGCTATATTCCCAACAATTACACGAAAACCAAACACACCATTACCAAAAATAAAGAATACAAAGAGAAGGGGTGACTTGTGAACTAAGAAATTGGGATGGGATAGCCCAACCTCAGCATCCTTTGCATACGTTTTAACGAAGTAACAGTCACTGACAGGCATGAAGGACGTGTAGGTTGAGAATGGAAACAAGGATAGGATTGCGCCTTATAGGATATCTTGGATGGAAACGGGGATGGAAGAGGTTCTGCCTCCGTATCGTGCAAAATGTTGTCGATGAAAAGAGCAATCAGATAATAGTCCAATAAGTGAGGGTTATATTCCGTTATGCGAGATGACGTTGAGAATTACTTATTTATCATCTCTTTTAAGGGCGTTCCTATAATTTGGGAAGCAGGTTCACACAGAATGTTACATTTTGTCCAGTGAAGACAGTATATTATGAGTCAGTGAAGCAATGACATCCAGGGTACAACAGGATAGACGGTATGCGAGCTGGTTTATATTTCGTATTGTACAATCATTGGTCAGTCCTTGGAGTAACAACTTCTCAGACACCTTTGATGTAATGGAGATACATCCAGTTGGAAGGAATTTGGTCGTTCCTTTCTTGGGCATTGTTTTGATGTAAGCTGATCCCCAACAGTCAGGAATCTTTCACAATCCAGGCACCGACTAAGTAATTTTGTTGTTACTGGTGTAAGTATTTGCGCACATCGCCTACGTACAACTGAAAGGAGATTATCTGGTCCGTGGGATTTGTTTCATTTGTGGTTTGACAGTTCTTCGTAAACAGCTTGTGGGGGACGGAGCCGGTAAATGTGGGATAAGATAGTGCGTTGAGACAGGTGGACCACGAAGAACGAGACTACGTGTTGAAGTTGCGGTTTAGATGTTCGAAATTTACGTTCGTGGATAAGTATCTCGTGGAGCTACCACTCAAATATTTAATGGATATCCAAAGTTCTTGGTAAATACTGTTGGCTAAGAGCACACGACTGTAAATACCATTTGGTCTGAGGATTTTTGATTTAAATGACAAAGAAAGGATTGCCACTGTTCGGTGTTTCTCACTATTTGAAACACTTTCCTACCTACGGCGTAATATTTGAGGGACGGAGAGGGGAATCGGTCAAAACGGAAGTATATGGTTTCCAATTAGCAACACATAGCGCATCATAAGTTCAAGTAACTAGTGAGATGCTCGCAAAACACAGTAGGGTCCTGATGGTTGATGTCGAAGTTAGTCTGCTTGATTATACCTCGAAATCTTTGTAGGATCTGTGGATCAAATTGACTAATTTCGCGCTACAGTTCACGACAGTGGGTTAGAACATTATGTTTACCTGATCTACACATCACTGATGTGAGCAGTTTTGTGACGTCATTTGACGTCCTCAAAGGGGACCTGCGTGCGGTTCGAACTAGATCGGGGTTGTTTGTGGAACAGTGATCAAGGTAGTCGTCAGTCCTAGTTACACAGTTCACAACGATTTTCGGAGCAAGTATTTTTAACAGTTCTATCCAAGAATAGGTGGAATCATCACAAGCAAAGGTCGGCGAAGAAACAATGTAGCTTAAAAGTCTTGAAGAGAAAATTTTCGAGGAGTCCTTCAAAATAATAATAGAGCAAGTGTGAGTAATATGAATGTTTGTAATAAATTAGGAGCAGTATATAATCATACCTCTGGGTTTTGATAACATCATAAAAGCACTGATGTAAGAACCTGAGTGCATGAATATCATCTGGACAGAATTACTGCAACTGCTTCTAAAGTACGTAATAAACCCGTCCACGTTCTGACGAGGTGAGAATCGGTCAGCGCGGCAGCGGACTTAGCCATTGAGATGGATAATTTTTCGTCAACTTAACCATCGAGCCATGCTTCTTGTAGCAGTGTGTTTCTATGTTTTCCATATTATTGACGAAGAACTGAAGTTTCTAATGTGTGAGTGCACATTTGAACTGAGAATAATTGACATGCATATGAGTGATATTTTCGCTGCAGAAAAGCCACCTTCAATGGAACAAGGTGTTTCTTCGACAGTGTGTATGCTGTATTCTGTTTCTAACTGATTTCTCAATACATTTTTTGATGAAATTGAAGACTTGATGAGTTCCACAAATTCGCCAGAGTACTTTGACATCTCTCAACGGGACAATGGTCGTAATGGCAACATGGTTTGAAAAATGAAAACCGGTACTGTTTTGGTACAACCTATGTGTTAATAATCCCTTGAAACGCCTCACTGCTGACAGTATTTGGTGAGACAATTTGAATAACCCCTATCGAAACAATCAGACCACTAATGTGATAGTCCATTGATTCACTTAAGGACACAGAACGAATAACGAATATTTAGTCGTGTATTCACTATCAGCATAAGCAATAAACGATGAAACCTAATGAGACAAAGAGAACATTTAATAATTTTGGCTTACCTGATGACGATAGTTTGACCAACCATTAGAACCGGCCACAAGCACAGCCCAGTGTGTTCTCCCATTGTCCTCCAAACCGAGAGTAAAGCTAATCAGCAAGCTGAGTATTAGCAAAATGAACTGCATAGTTTAGCGGTCTTACGCTACTCCAAATGCCCGAAGTTGGGTGCTAACTTATATACAGTCTTTATTAAACCACTGCGCCCATCGGTCATATTCTATTCTGGAAAGCTAGGACTGAGGACTGAAAAGTCACTTCGCCATCTGTGATTTTTTAAAATGACCTTTGATTAGTGTTTTTAGTGAGAGGGCACTTCATTTGAATAGTCGAATTTCCGACTTGAAACACCATCGAGTATTTTTCTCATTGATATATTACGATGGATGTCTCAGAGATAAACTATGCTTAAGTTGGCATCCAAAGGAGTCTGTTTTTATTCATCACATATGAATGCGGCTTTTTTGATATTTCGATGGCAGACGTTCCTTTATTAATTTGTTGTGAAGACTTTGTACTATGATTTAGACCTGATCTGTTTCTGAAATTTATATCCAATTTTTGAAACAAATTTTGCACTTCGATGTAAGAATAGAACATCTAGCAATCACTGGAGCAAGTAAGTCACTAACCAGTGCGGCATTTTCACACAGCTCAGTCTCATCACAGACTAAGCGTGTTCTAGGCTTTCGGTGATCGGTAAAACTACGGAGATGACAATCAAGACCAGCTAAATGAAGCTGTTAGCATCTGCTTCCAGTGTATACGTAAGTCTGTGTAGTGAAAAGCGAGTTATGTGTTCGTAGGCTTCCCCGGGAACATGTTCAATATATTTGGATGTTATCGCGTAAGTGCGAATTGCTGAAAAAAAATTGTTCTCCAAACGGTACTTAACATAAAACACAAATATGACCGAAATGACAAGACGAAAATTCTTCCCACGACCCGAGGTTGCTCTGTCCAAACCGCTCCGCAAACGTAGAATCTTATTCCGTGAAAACCTTTGTAACCCGCATATTGTCAGTGTAGAGATTACTCAATAAATTAATGCCACAGTAGACAGCCCTTACTTGGAAAACCACTGTATAGCACCTTCGTAAATTGTTGTTAGGAACCAGCTCTTTCCACAGTTTGTTCTACAATGGGTAACAAATCTAAAGAATTCAAATCATTCGCAACCAGTGTCGAAAATAATTTAGATTGTACATAGCAACTTGTTACTGATAATGTTGTAGTATGCAAAGATCAGTGTCTTCCAACGGAGTTGCTCGTAATCGATCTGAAAAATAATAAAACAGAGAATTCCATGAGCACAAAGGCTCAGTAAATGCATCAACAAGATCCTACACTTACACTAATCGAACACCAGTATGGCTGCTAACAGCCTGCTCACTACAATGTATATGATGTGTTAGAAAAGTTGCTCAAGTGATTCACGATATGGCATAACAGTATGCTAGCAGCGTTCTGAGAACTCAGCGTCTCAGAGACTGGATTAGGTAATCTAGAGAAAAAATCAAACTGACGGATTGTTTACTGGGAGAAAAGTGATCAGTTGCGCTCACATTTGTGAGTCAGTGCCATCTACACGATATCGAGTTTTAACATTTTTTGAGTTCTTCTACATCGATACGCAAGAAAACCCGGAATACCTTCCTCATTGGAAAGGTCACGAAGTGAAATAATCAAAGACATTCCTAGGACCTTTCAGTAATTCTCCGGCGCACATACCCACCTTACTCGCCATCCTGTGATACTGCCTATTGGTTGATTTTCAAGAAACTCCTTCGATATATTGAGTGCTTTCTCGGAAATCGGGGAATATCAGCAAATGTTTCACGGGCATCGCCTTAGGAAAATTCTTATGCAATTAACCTATAACTTTCGACGTACATACCGCCATATGTTTTCTAAATTCAAAATGAACTTACAAACTAGTGTTAAATAAAACCAGTTTCCTTTTCTGAATTCATTTGTAATTCGAGGTTGGTGTTTCTTAACTAAGCTAAAGGGGTCAACTACGCAATAAGTTTGTTATGAAGTTGTCAACTAAAAAGGAGCTTAGTTCTGAGCCCATAGTCACGCTATCAAGCGGTTAACTAAATCCAACCTAATTCACTTCTGGCGATTTGGATATCTGTATGCACTACAGAAAACGATGGGAGTAGTTAGATTTTGAAATCCGGTGAAAAAATGCTTTAGGTTGTCTACGTGAGAAGGCGCCAAATGATGACGTTATTTGCTAAGTAAAGAGTCGAAAATACTTCACTTTACGGCGATGCGATCTCACACAGCTATCCGCATATCCCTGGGACATTGTTATAGGTATGACAATCAATGTGAACATATCTATGTTGAATAAACTGTTCATGCTGATCACGTTTGCCCGACCTTCAATAGAAAATCCAAGTCAAATCTTGTTTGGTTGTATTTCATCCATTAGCATTGTATCTGTAGTTAACGTGTTTACAGATCAGTTATATATAACTGCTTCAGTCTTCTGACTTTTAATGATTGCAATGAATGTTTACCTACCGGAAAGAAACATAATATAATGCAGGTCATTTTTTCACTTAGATACTCCCAATGAATCTGCTGAAGGTATATGGTGATGGACTATGGACAACACGTTGCCGGTAGCACTGATTCGACTGAAAAAAACAATTTATTATGAAATTTCTATTTGTAGATATCGTTACCAGTCTGTCTAAAACCGGTAGCTCAAATTGAGATTTAAATATCAAACTACTTGCGAGAAGAGAACATTCGCGTTGATTCACATATGTTATCAAATATTTCTAAAACAACTTAACATCGATACGCCCAGTGGTCCAAACTATAACCATTCGGGGTAGAATATCAAATTGTCAATTTTGATAGGAGGGATTGGAAATAATTCCACACAATCATGATTGCATTCGCACATAGACGATCGAAGAAGCATATGATGCATACTGATGGTTCATTTCTCGTCCTCGTTTGAAATCAGTAGCATCAGCAGTGGCTGTGTACATATGTCAGGTCACTCGTGAATCTTGCACAACGTAGCCAATAACAAGTGTTAATATATTTTTCGCCGGTAAACTGCATGATCCATTCAAAGCTCTTAGATATGATCTCGTTGATTGAAGATAGACCATAGGAGCTCAGAATTTGGTTCAGTTAAAATGTTATGTTTAAAGAACTTCCCTTAATACATTTACCCAGTATATAACCAAAAGTTGCCCCTAATTCTGTATATACGAATTCGGTAAAGCGATGATTTCTCCAGTCGTTTTCAGATACTCATTCACATTCGGGACCACCAGCGGACGGTTTATTCAAGCAAACAACAAAACGAGACGCTTTGCTATTAGGGTAGTCACAGTCCTCAAATATGAACAAGCGGTCCAACTGTGATTCGAAGCTGGTTGATAATACGAATGATGGATTAGGTGTGAGCACACCAGACTGTAGAAAACTTGGACATCCAAGACGGATGCGTGCACTCCAGCGACAGAGGTAGGAGAGGCGCTTTAATTGCTTTCCTTTAGAGACGGGTGGAATTTCACTAAAATTTGGGAGTAGAGTGTAGATTCAGTTCCATACTGCCAGTTATCGACAAACCTAAAGAACCCAAGTTATCAGGCAACTGAACAGGGTGCAAACAGATAGACTCCATGCGGATACTGCTCAACCACTATCGCTCGTCTTCCCAGTTCAGTCTGAAGAAATGTATAGTGCGTCCATAAGACATGAAAATGGTGCAAATGATTGATGTAGGATCATGACAATAGTAATGTACAAGACCAAGTCTAATATAAGGCATTCAGACTAACAACAGCGTTGAAACCACTTCGAACTTGTAATCAGGGGGGAAATTTGCATACATGGGTTTGTGAAACAAATCGCCTTTGGCAAGTCTACGAATGATTTTGTACAAGATCACTCAACGCTAGAATGACTTGAGAGCGGCAGTGGGCCGTTGTTGAAATTTCAACAAGGATTTGTTTTGTGTTTTGTTCATTTTTTCCGCGGATTTCCGGGAGCAAGCTAATGATGTTATTATCAACTTAACAAAGTCGTCATCTCAATTATCAGTTAAAAGTTGGGATCTAAGCGCCAAGCTGAGTGGTCAAGTACCCGCACAAGTTAATAACCTATTTTTTTGTGCTACATATTTTAGGTAAACCGATCATGCTTACACTTGCTATTTACTTATCCACTTCGAATGTTGTACCTGTTAGATTACAAGATGAAGGACGAATGATATTTCAGTGTTCTCAGAAATAAGCTCATAAACGGTAATTTCAATTTGTGAGTTTCCCCTACGTGGGAAACAAAACCGTTTTCCTCAATTATTCCTACCCTCTATGGTATTAAGTGTTTCATCCATATAAATGTCCTTTGTCTACAAGCTTCAATATTGTGACAACAATACCGTATGAATGAAAAATGACCGCATTTCTGACATGATCAAGTACAGATATTAAGTTGAGTGAAGAAATTTCCGTGTATTATTCTTCCAAAACACACCGACCAGGTGAAACGCTTCCTTGTCAAATGACAGGTCGATGTCGCCGTTGTATCTCATATTGATATTAGATTGAGGTTTACACCGCATACTCCTTGTCGCCTCATCGGTAGATTGGGTGTTTTTCACTCAATCAGTCAATGCTACAATGACATAGAGAAGAATATTATGACCCACCAGCCCGTCCCTTACCGAGTAATCGAGGTTACCCATGATGCTTTCTAAACATTCAAAAGTCCTCATGACTGCGAGCTTCTTTGAAAGCAATTCACGTGCACGTTTTAATTCAACTTTCCCATATTTTCAGTCATCTACGAATTTCGGATGGGGTTTTGCCAGTTCATCTTAGAGCAACTCACCAACAGGCCACGTATCGCAAAGAAAGAAACATTCTTGTGAAATCATTCATTAGTCAGTTCAAATGCTACTTATCGATTCCAAATCTTAAGGTGTACTGAGTATCCGTTGCGTCCTTCTTGGAAATCCAAAAATGAGTTGCATATCCGTATAATCAAAAAGAGAACGGAGATTTGTGAATCATATTCATCGACAATAGCAATCATTCAGCCGTGACTTTGAAGTCATAATCTACAAAAACTGAACTTCTCGGATCATTGTTGTTCGCATTTGTGCTACGAAAATCCGCCTCATACTTCGTATTATTTCAGGACAGAAGTTCAATCGTGTTATACATCCTATACGGAAAAGGAAGGTGTTGAGAAACATACCAGTTAGCATTACAACGGATTCATAACAACATGTAAACTGGAAATTGAACATATGCGTCAGTTGAATAAGCAGATGATGTTAAACTGATTATATGAATTGCGGTAAGCTGCCCGAGAATTTATTCAGACCTTTGTTTAATTAGTGATCGCCCATATTCAAACGTCTGCTTGTTGCACCAAATCCCTAAACAAGATGCTAGCAACGATCAATTGATGAGATTTCTGAATTCATCCCTAGTGACGATTCGTTTGGCACAATGTGGCCACAGTGCCTCAATAGCACAATTTTACAACTTAGAAGAATGATTACAAAACGGAGAAAAGTGTCATATGAAGCGACCTCAGACAGCATTCACAAAACTATCTAAACTGCATACATTTGGTGTCTGATGGTAGAGAACTTTGATCCCCAATTGAGTTTTGTACGCGACTACATACCTAGTGATATCTACGATACAGCTTCCTCACAGTCGAAACGCCTCTTGATCAATGGAGACTGCGAATACCATACACATGCAGTTGAGTTCATCAAACGAATAACTACGGCCCATTGCGATCAAGTTCTCGGTTGATGTACTTTGTTCGATCCAACCGTTGAGTTTATCATTCTTGATATACGACTTTGTGGACAAAGCAATCCCTCCCCACAATCCTCCATCCTTGTGCTCAAAAATAATGCGGGCGTGCGTCTCAGTCCCACTGGCTAACACTCCACAATACAACAGACCAAGAACCAGACGAAAACTGGCGTGACACGTGTTAAACAATCCACATCCGGTCTAGATTTAGGTTACGTTCTCCTATTTGTCTATTTGGTTCAATCCCTTTAATCGTTTCCATAGATTATCATGTAATTAAATAATACTGAATCACTGAAAACGAGCTCGTACGCATATCCATGTTTTATAAATAAATATATACGTGTACAATTAGTCGATAATCGGTATGCTTTCAATCGGCGTGGCGAACAAACTGGTCTCCAATAATTTGTGCTCACACCAACACATATCAGTAGATATGATTCAAAAACAAGGAAGGGTACTGATTATCCATATCTGTCGTTCTATGTGCATGTGTGCGTATGCGTGTGCGTGTGCGTGTGAAACTGATCACAGTGCAGCATGTTGTATTGGTTGCACACGTGTTCGGAAACATGAGGTGGTCCAAGGGAGCTTGGGTGCTCGCACACATTGTTTCGCAACACAAAGGGGATATCGTTGAGACAAATACTCACGGGCTCGAATGTGGTCAAGATACAACACTTGAAAGTATTGATTCCTTGCATTGAACTTTGAAAATCGTTTGTAAGGCGCATATCACATCGATGTACTAGTCTTGAAAATAAGACTTATCATCTTCTATGTACTAAAACTGAAGTGGCATGTGTCACACTTTATTCAACCAGATATATTATGCTTCGATTTGTCTCATATAATTTGCCACGTGCTTCTGTTATTCTATTGTTTGGTTTGCTTGTTGAAGATCTCGAAAGTAATTGTTAGATTCCCCAAATATCTTTCCAGATACAGTGGAATATCTCCACGCCAACTCACTCAATTTATCGTAATTCAGCTCAATCACACTTGCGTAGCGTGTTTCTAAAATATAATTACTGCCATGAATATCTCATTTCTCCAGATCTCACTAACTGTTCCGATATTTTCTACCCTGCGGACTATACGTATACATCGTTGATTTTCACTACCAGGAATGAAATAGCTGTGCTGTGCTTCCCTGGAGTTCAATGGTAAATTGATCTGTTATTTTCGGCAGGATGAACAATCTGGTAGTCAAATCAAATCTCACATTTACCAACACGAGCTTAGTGTTAATACACGTTGGTGCGTTAGACGTTTGTAAGTAGAATTCCAACATTCAAAACATTGGACACAAAAGTGCAACGCAGAAATTAAGGAAGATTATAGAAGTGGAAAGTGCAAACTGGGTAAATATTGATAGACAGATCATAGCCGGAGTGTGTTTCGGACGGTAAGTAAAAATGACGTTAGTTATAAGTTTTTGTAAGTAACTCTGGTTTGTCTCCTCCCTGGGATGAAATATCGAGCAAAATAGAGTACAGGAGAGGTTTTGTACACTTTTATTCTCTTGCCGGACTGGAGGCCATGTGGACGAATTGGAGTGACAAAACGACTTTTCTGTATGCAATGAATGAGTGAGGTCCTGGAGTATTTCGTAGGCTAAGTTCAAATAAGACTCAAAATTCTAGTTACCGAGTTCATTATCAGTGGTGATAGATGAAGGAGGACTAATAATTACTATACTATGACTCATAAATTCAGCGCCCTGTTTTCTTCGTACATTGGTGAAAATAGTTTGAGATCTGGGCAGGAACTAGTGTGGGACAACTAAAAGCTTTGAGCTTTTGACGAAGTAGAGAACGGGGAATTAATTCAAAGTGTTGGTTTCAGTTATACTCCTAATACGAGGAAAACGGTAGATTTGCCACGCCAGGATGGGTTGATGTAGATTACAAGCGGGTCCCCATATTTATTCCTTCTCTACAGCTAATCCTGATGGCAGCACTGATATCGATCTAGGAGTACCAAGGAGTTGTCAGTATTCACGTTCACCCAGGATTCTTGGACACCAACTACACACGTATGAACAGGGGTGAGTACTGTCTTCATATCATGATCACGGATCCCTCCAGACCAGTCAAAGTTTCCCGATGTATCAGTTCTCGTAAAGGTAATTAATTAACCTATACGCACGCGTGATTATTTAGCGGTTACAATGAAAGCCTGACAGACAGGAAAGTAAAATACAGGCACGGCGGGGCCTTCGATTCGGGTCGAGCTGTTCCATCTCGATCGGAATGTGTATCACATAACCAGACGCGCATTATCTGGTTAACTGTATTATTCACCGTGATTAATATAACTGTTGTTGTGCCAATAAAGTGATGCTTAACTCGGTAAAATATTCCAGTGGTTCACCGAAAAATACCAAGGAGAAGAACCCTCCATCGGGAACGACCTTTTTTGGACATTGGTACACAATAAATGCCTTGTTTATCCCTTCGGTTTTACGAGAGCTTTTGCATTTTCAACTGGACTAGACGCGTTTCTTGACTTACTACTAGACAACAGCCCATGTCTTTTTCCACTTCAAGTCACTCTCCACTAGGCTCTTCTGACCATGCAATAATCAAAACCCCACCCAAGATCAGCAGACCCATTAAACATGCACAATTGACGCGAGACCGTAATCGCCCCGTTTGAAAGAGGCATATTTGTCATGAAACATTTAAAGCTACGGGAAATAGTTTCTCAGACAGAATTTTCTGCCTTCTCAGTTACGGATCTTTTGGTTCCCTGGAACAATCTTATCAGCTATTTGGGTTTTTGCTTCTATACTTTGCTGCCCAGTCGAAACTTGGTATTTTCGCCCTGATCATCTGTCATCTTCTACCTCAAGGAGCAAGAAGGAACACAAATTCAAACATTATAGTCTCCCAGCCGTCAAGTTTCTATCAAAATCAACAACAAGACTGAGCTATAACACCTCAGTTCCATCTGCACATCTACCCTTCTAGACAACGGAATTCATCGCGATACGTGGAAGCACCTGAAATATCTAACTGGTGGCTTATGCTCACGCAAATCTGCTTTTATTTACGTGGAAGAGCTCAACAAGTCATTCAACAGAGCAGTAGAACCTTTCGTTCCTGTACTTCTTTAGGAAAGTAGATCTCAGGGACCTACATTTTGCACCCCAACCATGAACGTCTACAGGGGGCTGCTTCTCCCTAACCCCGGAAAATCATTCGGACCCGGCGAACTCAACCCCATGGTGCTCAAGGAGTGTGCCGTTATCTTCAGCTTTATTCTCCCTGATTTTTCAGCCAAGGTCTTACGGGAAGAAAGATTCCAGTCGCGCTCCACTCTCGGTGTCCCCACCACTGCGTCAACAGAAACAAGCTGCTTTACTTTCTCTCTCTTTTTCTCTCTCCCTCTCTTTGTTATTCAGCATTACCATTTTTCTTGTCGACAGATTGCCTTCACAATCGCCAGCAATTCACTCGTTACAGCAGCAACATCTCCTCCCTTGTAACCACTAAAAGTGGTGTTCCTCGAGGAACCCTGCCGTTCCTATTTTTATTCTTTGCCTACTTTCCTACTATCCCTGTAAGAACAATACTCTTCCAATCAAATTTGCGGATAATGTCATAGTTCGTGTGCAGTACGCGCGCGGTTCTTTTTTTTCCCACCCTACAAAATGGCATCTCTCAAATTTCAGATTAGTCTCATGCTCATACACATCACAGAGACCTAGTGAGATGTATATCCACTTCGTCCACATGTTCTCAATGCAAACATCGTTATGCACGCACTAGAACATACATCTGTTTATATTATCCCCTACCCGGCAAGCTATTTGCACAATCCAGTTTATGTAATATCGGAACAAATACAACATTTGGAACAATACAGATGCTCACTACTCATTACACCGTGTTCCATTTTATTTCACTTTGTGTAGGTTTCATTTTTGAGGGCGTGTACATGGTTATATGAGAGCTGAATATTCGCCAATCGAGGTGCGTAAAACAGTTAATTGATTTGACCGAATGAACCGCATGAAGAAACTATTTCACTTAGAACTTCCTCATGACATGGTTGAACAAAATCGAGTTTGTGTGGAAAAGTTCATTCGTAGGGGGAAAAATGGATACAGCGAACCTTAGTTGGTTGAAGTAACCATCCATTGATTAGACGAGAAGCCTCAATGATGCAGATATATAGACATGCAGGAAATATCAGAGTAGTTAGTGAGATCTGGAGAAATGAGATATTCATGGCAGTAATTATATTTTAGAAACACGCTACGCAAGTGTGATTGAGCTGAATTACGATAAATTGAGTGAGTTGGCGTGGAGATATTCCACTGTATCTGGAAAGATATTTGGGGAATCTAACAATTACTTTCGAGATCTTCAACAAGCAAACCAAACAATAGAATAACAGAAGCACGTGGCAAATTATATGAGACAAATCGAAGCATAATATATCTGGTTGAATAAAGTGTGACACATGCCACTTCAGTTTTAGTACATAGAAGATGATAAGTCTTATTTTCAAGACTAGTACATCGATGTGATATGCGCCTTACAAACGATTTTCAAAGTTCAATGCAAGGAATCAATACTTTCAAGTGTTGTATCTTGACCACATTCGAGCCCGTGAGTATTTGTCTCAACGATATCCCCTTTGTGTTGCGAAACAATGTGTGCGAGCACCCAAGCTCCCTTGGACCACCTCATGTTTCCGAACACGTGTGCAACCAATACAACATGCTGCACTGTGATCAGTTTCACACGCACACGCACACGCATACGCACACATGCACATAGAACGACAGATATGGATAATCAGTACCCTTCCTTGTTTTTGAATCATATCTACTGATATGTGTTGGTGTGAGCACAAATTATTGGAGACCAGTTTGTTCGCCACGCCGATTGAAAGCATACCGATTATCGACTAATTGTACACGTATATATTTATTTATAAAACATGGATATGCGTACGAGCTCGTTTTCAGTGATTCAGTATTATTTAATTACATGATAATCTATGGAAACGATTAAAGGGATTGAACCAAATAGACAAATAGGAGAACGTAACCTAAATCTAGACCGGATGTGGATTGTTTAACACGTGTCACGCCAGTTTTCGTCTGGTTCTTGGTCTGTTGTATTGTGGAGTGTTAGCCAGTGGGACTGAGACGCACGCCCGCATTATTTTTGAGCACAAGGATGGAGGATTGTGGGGAGGGATTGCTTTGTCCACAAAGTCGTATATCAAGAATGATAAACTCAACGGTTGGATCGAACAAAGTACATCAACCGAGAACTTGATCGCAATGGGCCGTAGTTATTCGTTTGATGAACTCAACTGCATGTGTATGGTATTCGCAGTCTCCATTGATCAAGAGGCGTTTCGACTGTGAGGAAGCTGTATCGTAGATATCACTAGGTATGTAGTCGCGTACAAAACTCAATTGGGGATCAAAGTTCTCTACCATCAGACACCAAATGTATGCAGTTTAGATAGTTTTGTGAATGCTGTCTGAGGTCGCTTCATATGACACTTTTCTCCGTTTTGTAATCATTCTTCTAAGTTGTAAAATTGTGCTATTGAGGCACTGTGGCCACATTGTGCCAAACGAATCGTCACTAGGGATGAATTCAGAAATCTCATCAATTGATCGTTGCTAGCATCTTGTTTAGGGATTTGGTGCAACAAGCAGACGTTTGAATATGGGCGATCACTAATTAAACAAAGGTCTGAATAAATTCTCGGGCAGCTTACCGCAATTCATATAATCAGTTTAACATCATCTGCTTATTCAACTGACGCATATGTTCAATTTCCAGTTTACATGTTGTTATGAATCCGTTGTAATGCTAACTGGTATGTTTCTCAACACCTTCCTTTTCCGTATAGGATGTATAACACGATTGAACTTCTGTCCTGAAATAATACGAAGTATGAGGCGGATTTTCGTAGCACAAATGCGAACAACAATGATCCGAGAAGTTCAGTTTTTGTAGATTATGACTTCAAAGTCACGGCTGAATGATTGCTATTGTCGATGAATATGATTCACAAATCTCCGTTCTCTTTTTGATTATACGGATATGCAACTCATTTTTGGATTTCCAAGAAGGACGCAACGGATACTCAGTACACCTTAAGATTTGGAATCGATAAGTAGCATTTGAACTGACTAATGAATGATTTCACAAGAATGTTTCTTTCTTTGCGATACGTGGCCTGTTGGTGAGTTGCTCTAAGATGAACTGGCAAAACCCCATCCGAAATTCGTAGATGACTGAAAATATGGGAAAGTTGAATTAAAACGTGCACGTGAATTGCTTTCAAAGAAGCTCGCAGTCATGAGGACTTTTGAATGTTTAGAAAGCATCATGGGTAACCTCGATTACTCGGTAAGGGACGGGCTGGTGGGTCATAATATTCTTCTCTATGTCATTGTAGCATTGACTGATTGAGTGAAAAACACCCAATCTACCGATGAGGCGACAAGGAGTATGCGGTGTAAACCTCAATCTAATATCAATATGAGATACAACGGCGACATCGACCTGTCATTTGACAAGGAAGCGTTTCACCTGGTCGGTGTGTTTTGGAAGAATAATACACGGAAATTTCTTCACTCAACTTAATATCTGTACTTGATCATGTCAGAAATGCGGTCATTTTTCATTCATACGGTATTGTTGTCACAATATTGAAGCTTGTAGACAAAGGACATTTATATGGATGAAACACTTAATACCATAGAGGGTAGGAATAATTGAGGAAAACGGTTTTGTTTCCCACGTAGGGGAAACTCACAAATTGAAATTACCGTTTATGAGCTTATTTCTGAGAACACTGAAATATCATTCGTCCTTCATCTTGTAATCTAACAGGTACAACATTCGAAGTGGATAAGTAAATAGCAAGTGTAAGCATGATCGGTTTACCTAAAATATGTAGCACAAAAAAATAGGTTATTAACTTGTGCGGGTACTTGACCACTCAGCTTGGCGCTTAGATCCCAACTTTTAACTGATAATTGAGATGACGACTTTGTTAAGTTGATAATAACATCATTAGCTTGCTCCCGGAAATCCGCGGAAAAAATGAACAAAACACAAAACAAATCCTTGTTGAAATTTCAACAACGGCCCACTGCCGCTCTCAAGTCATTCTAGCGTTGAGTGATCTTGTACAAAATCATTCGTAGACTTGCCAAAGGCGATTTGTTTCACAAACCCATGTATGCAAATTTCCCCCCTGATTACAAGTTCGAAGTGGTTTCAACGCTGTTGTTAGTCTGAATGCCTTATATTAGACTTGGTCTTGTACATTACTATTGTCATGATCCTACATCAATCATTTGCACCATTTTCATGTCTTATGGACGCGCCATACAGCTATGGGGACTGAACTAATAAGACTTGCGATAGCCTACACATCTTCCTTCCTTTCATATGTTGAACTCGGTCACCATTTCTCAGTTCACCTGTCGTCTTTCAATGAATGTACTTTACGGTGGACCAATTTTCCATTGCGGTCAATCCAGGGGCCTACGATCTTCACGGTTTTTGCGTCATATGTGCCCGACCTTGTGTGTCATGTTCGCCTCCGTTTTCTGTTCGCTTTCTCACTCGCACGGCACGAGTGACTTTTGTATTTTCCTTCCATGATAGAGATCACGCCACGCCTGCGTGAGGGTCTAGGTCAAACCCGTGTTCGATTCTTTTTGTCCTTGACTGATCTAATTTATGGTCATATCTGCCCCTCCCTCTCGTGTACGCTTCCCACTCTTTCCCTGAGTGGTCGATTGTTCTACCTATACGAGATGGATTTCACCCTATTCCAATCATTCCGTCCCGTATTGCTCGGTGTACTTTTCCCGACAGACCCTTCCAAAGATATAAAGTCTATTCCTTGACCCTTTTGATTGGATTGCCCATAAATTGAGGTCTGTTGCTTGTAACTGCAATGACTGTTCTCAGCAGTACACGTAGTTCCCCGACTCGCCTTTTTCGATTTGGATTTCGGGTTCATGTTCTAAGAATCACTCTTTCACTGGACAGCGGTTCAGTTACATCTGTCTTTTGGTCTAAACTAACAAAACCAACTGAAACAGGATCCCAGTTATGGGGGATTTAATTGATCATGAAACCTTTGTATTTCTCGAGAGTCGAATCCACTCAACATTTTCATTGAACTCTCTCATCACTACCAACTCCATCACCAGCACCCGAAAGGAGCAAGCGCCAAAATTCCAGGGTATCCGCATATAATACATTTGATGATGAGATGGCTCAAGTAAGTGGTAAATAAATAGCTAGTCCAGTATTTCACAAAAATGGTTTTTATTTATGGGAAGCTTTCTGACAAACGAACGGTCAGAGAAGAAGCATTGTTCGCTTGGCTCGTCGTCCCTCGGACTCCACTTCCACACACATACCTCAGTTCATCCGATCAAACATGCATTCGAAATCACCAGACGTGAGTTTTGCCCTTGTTAGAGATCATCAGTGGTGCATATCGCCCAACGCACTCACGGTTTCAACCCTCACCTATTCACATAGCTAATATATGTATTGCCAATGCACCATTCCGCTACCGTCCGGGCTGGTCAGAATCACTGAGTAAGCTTGTTCTACGGGAAATGCGCAGCCTAAAGGACACTCAGCCTAGCAGTTCTCAGCAATCATGCTTACTACTCAGAATTAACTGAGAGACATATAAAGTAGTATTTGCCTGAGGGAAAACAAACGTGGTGAACAACAAACGGAGTAGCATTGACTATGAGGAAATAGTAGGATTATGATGCCATGGCCAAAGTTCAACCTGTCACACAGGCGAGACAAAGAGGGAGAGAGTTAAATACTTCAAGTAACTCAGGAAATCATAAAGTCATAACAGAACGGGTCGTGGATACTAGTGGGTCAGTGGGCATAGATACATAAAGGGGGAGAAAGGTAATGTAAGAGATAAAATCTGTTAGGAATCAGCATTCGGTAAGAACAGATTGAGCCAACAAGTGGACCCCAAACAGATACCGGTTAAGGTCAATCAGCACTTGTCATGGGTATAGAATTCAAAACTCGATCATATCTTGACTTCACTTGTTCGGACGGTTTTATCCTGGCAAGATAGTTCACACACATTCAGCTGGCTCAGAGTTACCTTTGATTTGGCATACACTGGAAGAACTGGGATCTTGGTACCTACTGTGTGACGATTTAATAAAGCGAACCAAGAAAGAACTAACTCGGAGGTACAATATAAGTTGCGTCCGATGGTACAACAGTCGTTATTCAAATTCATACACTCGAAATAGAGTCAACGTGTTTCATCGATTCACATACGGAGGATGAACAAAGGATTCAATGGAAAGCAGACAGTTTACCTTCCTGTAAATCGATGGAAGGACAAATCGGATTGGGAGATTTGTCCAAAATTGCCAGGGTATCGCATAACTGTGTGACACTGGACAAGTCATTTAGAGACATGTCCGGAAGACTCGTAATTATCAAGTGGAATTCAAATTGCGCGCTTCGGGTTTGAGTTCCACCTGGGTCTCAGTGAATATGTGATGCAGCTGAGGGAGCACGCAATTGGTATGCCATACTTGTACACATCGCTTCCGTGGATTTTTCATGGTGAGTTCGACGTTGACATTGCTGAAAATATCCCTTCCTAAACCATCTATTCTACAGTAAGGAAAAAATTAGTACTAAGTTATTCTAATAAACTATGATGATAATAATACTTAATATGAGCCAGTTGTTCAACAGCACTCCAAAAATTGGTGAACAAAAAAAATTAAGAATCTTACTTCTCTGTGCACTGGATTATCTAAAGTTCAACAAATCCATGAAACCAATAAATACTCTGGAAAATTAATGTTGATTGTAGCTCAGGATGGTGAATTACTAAGCCTTCTCTTCGCCGAGGTTAGGATTGAGGTTGTTAAAGACTCATCACCAGTTTATATGAAACTGTCAGTGTGGAGGTGAAGACGATACACCTTCGAATAAAAGCTGAACCTACTCTGACCTTGGACATGAATTCTCCAACGACCTCGATCTTAACAGGTTAATAACACGAGGATATTGTGCTTTTGACCTATCGCCATAAGATTCTAGTCTTGTTAAACTAAGCTCCGAACCACCTAGTACCACCTTCCTCGGAAATCAAACGTCTTCCATACCTGCTCCTCTTTATATATATGCATATACATATATACATATATATATACATAAATATATATATATATATATGTATATATATGCAAATATATATTTACAAATGTCATCCAGGGTTTATTTTGTAGTCCGTTTTGTATATTTCCTTATTGCTGTAACCCCTCAATGTCATTCCCTAAGAATCTTGTTTCAGAGTCACCAGGGAATTATTTTGGTCTAGGAGTTCACAAGAAGAACCGGATTTCACGACTTTGCGTCCCTACAAGTGATCTGCAGTTTATTCACTCTCCATTGCTTGAGTCAGTTAGCTTTCCTGCGCATTAGGAAACTGTGAATTTGGTCCACTTCAATGTGTTTTTTATGTTCGTTGGAAAAAGCCAGACCTCCGAGAACTCCCTTGCGTGTCTCGTGGTTGCTTTGTCCAGAACATGAACCTCATCCATATTGAACGCGTGCCCTACGTGATCCTCGTGAACGGGCATTAGGGAGAACTGAGCATGTCTTCTTGTAGCTAGTTCTGTTTCTCCCATTCGTGTTGCAACCTTTCTCCCAATTTGATCGACGTACCATTTGTTACGGTCCTTGTAGTCCACATTCTTTTGTTCTTTGATCTCGAATTGCCCTTTCGGTCTTGATGCTTTTTCTTCGGCATTTTTGTCAGCTTGTGTGCAAATGTGGCACTTTGCAACTAGAGGTGTCTTGCACTTGTTTTCTGATGTATGCCAATGCCACCCTTCTGTTAGATTGTGTTCCCTGGCCGGTTTCAGTTTTGGTTCCGAATGAGGTTCTCCGCTTGGATATTACTGAGTATCCGTTCCGTTGAAACAGCATGAAGATTTAGTTCTGTTCGTTCTGTTCTACTGGTTTTGTGTTGCTGCTGTGTTTTACCTCTGTTAAACAGGGTCATTATGCAAGAGCTCTTGTGGTTGATTGGATGATCACTGCACAAGCTCAATATTTGTTCCGTAGATTATTTATCGGTAAAATGTTGTCTCCAGTTAGGCATGGGTTGTTAGTTTTACCAACATATTCAGACTTATCCATTCTGTAAACCATCAACTTCGAAACAGTCTGGTTTTTGTCTAATATGATTCATCATGCAGCTTGAACGCTCAACTCACCATTGAAAACGATGGAAGCACCGCACAGCTGATTCATCCCTATTGGGAATCAGCAGCATTACACATCCACCGAGCCCCCACGGGGACTAGAACCCGGAGTGAACGATTGTCAATCGAACACCTTAACCACAAGGCTATCCGGGATGGCTCGCAATGGTTCGTTGATCATCTACATTTTATGATATCGCACCCTTCCTTCGCTGGCTTTGAACGGTAACAACCCGCTTCCCACACAGCTGCTGACTCCTATGGTGGATGACTTTTCTGCAGGGCTTAAGTACAACATTCCGTTATGAACAACCTAGTTTTTCTTGAACGCATCAATTTTGGATTATCGCATATTTTATTAGCATTGAATTGCACGTGTTGGCGCTGGAGAAGAAAAATTTAATGCGAAATATGGGATATAAATTATCTATATGCCAAGTGGATGCCATAATATGGGTTCTCAACCATCCCAGTAGCCACAGCTAAGCTGACTGAAAACCAAATATATAAGTATTCTCTTCTGATTAAGTGATACTGGGTTTACGAACTCACTAAATTTAGGGGGTTTATCTCCGGAAATCATGTTCACTCTAAATGTGTTACTATGAAGCTAAACCAACAGGCTGTCGCTTTTGATTTCTCTTTTACTCTAATAATTGCTGACTAGTTTCATGCAAGAGCAGCAGTGCACTCTGAATTCACCATGATTGATGCACGCACGATGGTCACCCATACGCCAAATTCACTTATCGGAAGTCCACAAAAACGATTGACAGAAGCCAGAACTGCCCTCAGTATTCCATGCCATTGCAAATAAAGCTATTTGTGTGGTCACGTCTATTCACATAATGTGATTCATGGCAGACTTCTCAGAGATTAATTGCTTGACCGATTATCAATTAATATTATTATCTATAGTCTGCTGTAAAACTCGTGCGTAACCGGGACAAGGACAAACAGATGACCCCAATATACCCACAATATTCAAAATACTTCAGGAAATGGTTAGAGTTTGTTAAAGAAGGATGATTTTCAAAGGACAAAATTTGAACTTAAAGACAGAAAGGTCCTAAATCTGAAAGTATACTTCACTGTGACGGTTTTAGGTATTACTAACTCTGTGGATGATCAAAGTCGAATAGTTGTCATGCGAACTCGAACTAATTACCAAGTAATGCGAAATGGATCATTGAAAAGTAAAGTGATATTGACCTCCAAATCTCGTTTTTAAAGACTAGGATAAACATAGGCGCTTTTTTATGGCCGTAATCTCATTCGAGTCGTAAGGATCACGCAAGACCAAAAAGTCCTTTTTTGAAGCACATGATAGAAAATTTGTCCATGCCCATGTGTTAACTTTCAAACAGGATTGGAACCACAAACCGATTGTGGAATGATCAAGCCTAGAGATGACTGGGCAGACTATAGCCAGGTATTCGATTTGATGCTCGGCTTCAACCACGAAACCGACTTTATGCTTGCGGGGAAATCGTGTCCTGTCATCCCTTTACAAAATGAAACTACCAACAGCAGCTTTATTTTTTCTCGGAATGGCACATTGTATGGTCTAAGTACTCAGCCGCATTATCAGGAATGGTCAGTAGAGCACATCATTTCAGTTCAACCTGGTGCTTGGTCCCGAAATATATTTTCGTAGATCACACAAATAAATACTTAGACTGTCTGCGATACTTTAATTAGTGTCTATCTGCCAACAGCCTTGAATAATAATGAGACGTAACCAATGCAGTGGGCAACCCCATCGCATAACGGTATTTCACTCAATGGCTGGTCAGATAAAACGAAACCATTGCAAACAATAAACATAGAACGACCAACTGATCATTTTTATTGGATATTGTGAAATAGTCGTGAAAGGATTCGTCTTGCTTATATTTGTAATAATTTTCAACGGAAAGTGATCAGCAAAAGTTATCTTCGTCTTGTCAGTGTGCAAACCTATGGATTATCCCGGGCCAGTGATTCCTCGATCGTCCAATCCCAAAGGAAAAGTAACCACGAACAAGTGCCGAAACTGTATTCTTTGTAACTAAAAGTGAACACGGTATATAGAGTGAGACAAGGAATACGTGGACACGTATGACGTTGTTACTGATTACCCAGCTTGGGGTGCCGATGTGATTGGTTAATTTGGATCATAGTATGCAGTAAGTCTGATTGGTTGGTGGATTGTTGTGAAAGGTAGGTAGCCGTGTGATGGACTGACTGGTTCATGGACTCAGGAGTCACGACTGCACTGCTTTGTGGGATATATGGGCCTTGTCATTGGTTAGAATTTACAAGGCACCCTGTCCATGGGCTGGAAGAAGGTGGACTGCAGCCTCGCTGATAACGTGTTTCAGGGAGATTTCCGACTCCCCAACAAATATCACATCGTGCCTTGTGGGCTACGGTCATTCCGATGATACAGTTCAACTTCGGGAACAATTTTTAACGGAATTATTGTTTATATGCATCGCCAGCATTATTGTTTTCTTCATCCTGGATTAGTTCACCCAGTTATTATCAATTCAGAAAATGTGGCGCCTTATTAACTGTCTTGGTTTTCCAAGCCATCAGACTGCTAAGAATGCTACCATAAAGTTCTAAAGCATACTTCAAAAAGATCAACTCCTCTCCGGGGTCCAGTGTAATCAAGATTACCTCGGCGCGTCTGAAAAGATGGTTCCTTTAATGAATGCCAGGACAGCACCTGAAAGTGCGATTGCCAGATTCGTACACAGTAGCGGCAATCCTCAGTTGATCTATTTTTCACTGAAATATTTGATAAAAGGAAAAAAAGACAGACAACAAAGAGGAATTCCATTTGATATCTTGCTTTGGAATTCAACAGGTGTAGTATTGACTGAGTGTCAGATATAGGTTAATTTTATAACAATTGCTAAATTATTTTGACTGCGAGAATCCTGCTATTCCGATAGCATACTCAGTAGCTAAGACCTGAGTACTAGTGGTGGTATTTTAAATATACTTTGAATGGCTCAAAGATCAAGTATCTATGGAAAATTTAAGGTGGTAGCAAGGCTAGGATCACTTCTCTGACAAATTATTCGCGCTATACATTTCGAATAAGATGAATAACTCCCCTAGTTTTGAAAGATACGTCACAATACACTTGAATGCCCCAACCTGAAATATTTATCTCGTGAAAGATCAAGCCGAATGCAAAGATGAAATCACCAGTCACTAGTGCGATGGAGGACTTTGGTCCAAGTCTTATTTTTGTTTCCGTCTAACTGTAATTCTGGCGCATCCTACATTGCTCTACAAATTATCATGTATTCTAACCACTGAAATAATTGTTTTATATTCCACTTTATCCGTGCATAAGACACAATAAAATTTCTCCCCCGGATGTGGTTTGCACCAAATGGCTTTTTTCATAGGGCTGAGCGAGCTGATCCACTAAGGAACTTTCAGTTCTCGAAAAAGGTTTTTTATCACTTCTCCAACCAGCAAATCACGTGGTCACCAGATAGTTTTAAGGTAAAATCGTTTTGTGGTAGTGATTCCTTGGTAATATCCTCCTATCAGTATTTTTTTCCGAGGGAATCTCGTTGTTCACCGTTATTTCCAGCGTATGCACGACGGCTGGAGATAAGTTGTCAAAATGTCCTATGGTAATTTAGATGCTATTCACGTTGATGATATCGATTTATCTGGAGGCCGAATATGGATAGAACAACAAACGCTCACTATGCCAAATTGCGACCGGTCTATCGAACCTACCGGCTTGAATAAATCATCTGAAAAATGATTATTCTTTCTACGATATACTCTTAAACCTCACGAGATGTACTATTGGAACAAGTTACGCGTTGGCTTTGGACACATTTGTTATACTGTTTGTTTTATTCCGAATCTAACCAAGGGTATAGTGGCAGAAATAAGGTATACAACCACAACGAAGCACTAAGCTACAATAAGGGAGAGCAAGTTGGAAGACCGACTGTTTTCAAGTGGATTAGGAGAACATGAAAACAAAGAGATAGCAAATCTGAATCCCGATAGGGTCGACAGGAGTTCGTTTTCACTGACCCGTTACCACGATTGACCCGTTGAGACTGTATGCTGTTAGCGACTACACGCCTCAGTTTCATTGCGCCATTTATCACCTCTACCTTAGCGGGACTTTGAGGAAAATGACAATTCCCCTATCAGTGCGCACATACTCGAGTATGCATTGGAAAATTAAACAAAATCGATTAAAGTCAACCGGGTTGGGTCGAGTTCTAATCACTGTCTCACGTCTTGTAGTCAGATAGCTATACTATATGACTAACAACAACAGCTGAAAGGTGCTGAAGTTCAAGAAGAGTTGACACCAAATAAAATGATATCTTCTTTACCTAATCACCTCAGCTAGGAATGCATTAGTCCACAAGACGAAGTGTGTAAAGAAATCAGTAATTGTGGGAGAACTCATTCGTACTTCCTTAATGCTAACAAATTTTAATAACAACACGTATTAGCACAACGATTGTCGAGTCAATTTGAAGATATAAGTTATCCTACCAGCGGATGCAACTGCATGATTTACATGCATAACTTTATCTCATTTACCGTACTCATTTGTATACATATGGACTTGACTTCGCCGATGACTCTGACCCCAACAGATTACCAAGTAAGCAACATTGACACTCCTGAGCTATCGTTGTTAGAGTTGAAATTTGGGAAAATTAGCTTATTTATCCTAAAACAAACGTTCTGACATGCATACTTCTTTTCATTTGTATAGTCTGACGCATTATTCAAGAGGGGACCTAGTCTCCATTGCAGACAGCACTCCAGCGTTTGTCCAGATTCCAGACTAGAATAGATTCCCGCCAAAATGTGGCTCGCCGTATCACCGATCCAGCAAATAGAATAAAATGTACCAAATACAAGTTTGAATCAAGTGATTTGAGTTCGCAAAGATCGATAACACTGACACTTTCTCACTGAATAAACAGAGTGCACTGAGCCAATAAAGTGAGATTGTTCGAAGGCAGAAATTTCTTCGTACTATTGCTAGCGGGATGGATCAAAACAGTGTTGTGGCACGATTTATATCTCACGATATCTATGCTGAAGTTGCGATGAAGAAAGTGCTCGTGGAGACTAAAGTTGCTTCATCCTGAATATGGTTCAGTAAATTGGGCAAACCCCAGCATCGGTCACCTCCAAGCAATGAAGACACTGTGTTTCATACCTACATTACAAAGCATAACACCTCTCTACGGAAATATTCAGATGTTTCAGGGCTTAGATTTTTGTGAAATTTCTCACACGGTGCTTCTCGATATATTACAATTTTAAGAACAACCCCTACGGGTTTATGTTTCGGTCAGGCCAACATCCACAAAAATGATTACGGTTGTCACTCGTGCAATTAAATCCGTCCAGCAAATTCTTCCGGAGACCTCAATTAGATGGTCTCACCAAAGTCCGGAACACTAAATCTGGGAATAGGTGAGGCGTACTTTAAAACAGCTTTCAGAAAGATATATTAGTAGGATGATCTTCGAGTCTAGATCATTGCTTTTCATAAGAAAGGAAAAAAGTATTTCAATGATTCAAATACTGAAAACGAGGTGTTTCAATTCTCGTACCACTTCCACAAATAATTCTCCATATATTCACCTGACCGCCATAAAACAGTCAATAGATGGAAACAGTAAATTTCGTTTCCTGAAATGGAATGGAAATTTCAGTTACCTGAAGTTGAGTGGTGGCTGGGAATTTTGTTTCATAAATGATTCATGGCATGGGTGTTTTTACGCTCATCTCTTATGTGCAAATTGCCTGGAACGAAATGTGCACGCACTGTGAGTGTGGATGTATAATGATGAGTACTTTCCACAAGGTGAAGCCAAAAACGGGTTAGCGATATACACTGTGCTAATGGATGACGTATCGCTGGTCAGATAATACGTGAGCTACAATTCGATTCGGGCTTTCCATGCAAGGAGCTTCTAAATTGACCATCATGACCAGGTTTATCCGATCACTTTGTGCTTCACAGTAGCACCTTCAGATGTATTTATTCCAAATTCCGGTGTTGGCTGCCGTTTTCCCAAATGGACAATGCAAAACACTTTTTCTCGCGAGAATTCGTAGAAGAAACAAATCTAGCTACTGTCAGCATTTCCAGTAGTACAAATATAAATACGAATGCCCGACGTGTACCCACCCACAAAGAACACGGTACCTGTAATGTCTCGACGAATGACATGGGATATGACGGAACCCAAGCACCATATTATTCGTTCTTTCACGCGTGTACCCCAAAAACTGCACTTGAAGAGAAGGAGACAGCGAGAGAACGATCAAGAAAGAGAGAGTAAGACAGAAAACCTTACGGACAGCAAATAAACAGACAGACGGTCAGACAGAAAACAGACTTACAGACGGATGTATATAATTTATATATATATATATATATATATATATATATATATATATATATATATATATATATATATATATATATATGGTTTCTACGGTGGTAAGTTTTATTGACTGCGTATATGCTTGTATCGGAAAATCCACTTGCATATTTCTCATGGGAAAGTCGGAAGCAGCGAGCCGACGTCCGACTTTTTGATGTGATCAATGCAAGTAGATTTCCCATGACATACAATTCACTCTCCTCGTGCAAACAACTCTTTCTCTGGACATATAGGTTTTTTAAATTTGTCGTAGTTTGAGTAATGTTCAGCAAATCAATTAGGACAAGTTCATTGAAACAGGAAATAATGTGGTTCGTGATTGGCGGCCAGACAACTCAACTTCTAAAAAAGTGCAGAACAGAATTGAAGGATACAAAAGGCTCCAAACGATAGTTAATCCCGAATAAAAAATTTGATTTATAGGTTGTTTACCTTCATTCTGTTCAGTGGCGAAGTGATTCGTTGTGGAATTTTTCCCATATATCTTACTCACATGTATGAATTTGGTTATCATTGAACTGATTTTCCGAAGTAGTTTATTGAACTATACGGTTCAAAATTTGTGTGCCCCAGTGGTATGACATTTACATGTCGTGAAAGTTAAAATGTTTTTGAAATTGTATTATTGTGCATCATTATCCAGCCATCTTCACGCACGATTTACCCTCTCACTAGTTGAACTTTATCGCTGATAAGTAGGTATTTACTTAACCCTACAAAGGGAATATATCATAAGAGCCTACCTATGCGAAACCTGATGGTCAAATCAAAATAGTCAGCACCCAACATAATGTCTGCGTGAACAGAACACGAAGAAGTCGAAATATACAAAGGACTATCAATTACTGAAATAGTAGAATGACTCGACTGCTTCTAGAACGTTGTTTGACTTATACGATAAAATCTATCACTTGTTCAATACTAAGGGGGTGGATTTAAACATTTGGAAGTTAACCGCAATGAAGTAACTTCTCACCCGATGACCCCAGAAGCATCGAAACTCGAATTCATTGAATATCGTTTCAGGGCCATCTAAGGGTTTTGTTTTCGATATGAACTCCGGTGAATTTGGTCGGTGGCTTTATACCAGTATTTTAAAATCCGACGTGGTTACTTTAATCAAATCAGCAAGCTGAAGAGAGATAGAACGATAGCAGCTAAAAGCACTCAAACATACGTCTGCGGTTTCACGTTCGTTATAATCAATCCAAGAAATCTTTGTCTCCTTCGACAAAAGACACACATTATTCAGTTCATATGTCTCAAGCAATTAACTGCTTTTGTGTTCACGTCCAAATATCATTGGTACTTGCAGTTTTAAGAGAAACTGAGAGGTCGATATTTTAGTGAGGAAACTAGTAGCCTAGTGGATGAGGCATTTTGGTAGCGTGGACAAGATTATCATTAGTTATTATTAGGAAAGCATATATTTTATTAATGCACAAGATATATTCAGGATAAAGTGATGCTCATCGAAGACAGATGAAAACAACATGCAGTATAACATCAAACAAAGACAACGAATAAAAAGAAATCAAAGGCGTTTGTCCAAATCACAGAACAACTAGAAACATATGTTTATAAAAACTAGGGGGCTACCCTACTTGGGAAAATGTAATTTATGCGCTAGCTGCATTTTACGAGAAAGTGTATCCTTTGTCTGAGCGTATCATCGCTTTACATCCCTATCAGGTATAACTGATTGTAATATTCGTTCCACCTTTCAAACACAAGCACCAATTAATACACTCTAAGAGGATCGTCGTTTTTCGGTCCTATAACTCGTAACTGCCAGTTACATTAGATCGAATGATATCGAGGAATTTTAGGAATCAAGGGAGGATTATTCCGTCTGAGCATTTCATGAATGCTTGGTAAATTAAATATATCCTCTGAAACGTAACCGTTTTTACGTTGTCCAGAAACCATTTGCACCGTAAGACGTTCTCCTGTCACCTTTACCATCTAAAAGCTACGGTTTTGTGTTTTCAGTGGAGATGTGCCCACAACTCGTAGAACACCAAGGGTCGATTTCATATGTCTAATGACGTTGCTCTGTAATGAGACATTTCATCAACTTAATCGTGTTGTGAGCGTTTTCTCAAGTAAACGGGGAGAATGAATATTGTGAACGAGAATTTTAATAACACTTTTAACCAATAAATGGGGTAACCGATCACTCGAGAGAATTCCGTTTTCCCAGCGACTTGTTAGTAGTATCAGAGGTATCTCAGACAACACGTTTTTTCAGATGGATGTACCTTTTCACTTGATAAACTTCGTGCTACTTTATACTTTACCGAAGGTTAGCAAAAAGTCACAAAATACAAACAGCTCCAACTTTCTCGGGAAAACACAGTGGGATTTAGACTGGCAAATTAAAAGTAATTGTTCTTGAATATCAGGGGGTAACTTTGCTGGCGTTTTCATATGAAATGCTTTGATCTGTTTATCGAGGTGTTGTCAAATACATCACTTGCTAGTCTATATATTTTCTTATTGTACGAAAGCTTTGTACACTGTCTATCACCTGTAACATCGCCCATCTAAAATAGAGACATTTTATGAGGCAAATGAAGGGTGACCGGTATGGACTTACATTTCCGACGTTGACTTCTATCACAGATGAGCTGAATTCTCCACTTGGAATGCAAAAGTTCATGTGAAATCCACTAGAGTCGTGTACTGTGGTACTGAAGAATTAGCTAGTAATTTCAATTAGGATTCTGATATCATTCTGTGCATCAGTTGTCTCACTCCTTATCTAATTTCGCGTATCCCAGTAATTTTATTGCTCATGCAGTTTTGTCTCTCATTGATTTCGCGGTGCATAAATAATAATGCTAATTCTTACCACGCGTAAGTTAACATGGATGGGTAGGGATAATAGCTTGTTAGATAATTTCCTTTCTTCCTTCAACAGTGCCATACGTATTCCCGTATTAGTAACAATAAGATCGAGCTTAGGAAAACCGGGCTGATGAGGTTACTCAGAAGTCTGAGTGACTACGTGGTGAATCGGTACAGTTTGCCTTTACCATAACTAGATTATAACCTCTTCATTTTTGTCAAGTCAAACAGGATTGTGTCATTTTCTATCTCAGCTGATGAATTTTCGGTAAAATTCAAAGATTAGAAAGTCACGTCTCGGTCAGCAAAATAGAAAAATGACCAAGCTATCTTAAATCTACCATGGGCATATGAAATTGTCTCTCAAGGTAGGACAGATAAACAATGGACGACTACACGAAGGCAAAAATTGTAACAGTTACTGAAACTGAATAATTTAAGTTGAAAGATGCCAAAGGACCGCGATGCAACTGTGTTGGATCATCACAAAATGGTAGTATAATTCAGCGTAATCCAGGCAAAAATGCCGAGGGAGCAATAAACTCGAATCAAATTTTCCGGCTTATCCAACATTTTTCAAAGTCACCTGATATATCTCATCACCGTAACGCTCGCTGAACTGCATAATCAAGAAGTCAATCGAAGTTTGTTCAAGAGTTAGGCCAGGAGCACAAAGGATTGGGCACTGAATAACTCCACTTTCTGTGTATTCCACCAGAGGCAACAAAAGTGATTATCGTCCATCTCTATTTGGCAGTTACATGAAGTCTTTTGAATGAAATTTTAGCGAGCACGAGACGAAATACAGCATACAGATTTTTTCTGCAGTCTGTTTGGTGATGTTAACTTGACCATCGATAGTACTATACCCCTTATCAACCTGGATAGGATTAACGTTATTAGGTGAATGGGAGTATTAAAAATTGGTCATTCAAGTTGCCCATTTGGGGCTTGTCGGACTCCGTGACCACTGGTTCCATCCAACCGGCGAGTATAAGTAGATGGATAACACAACGAATCAGGACACATAAGGCTCTTCTATGCACAAACTAGTGACCAAATTGCTAATATTACCAATGTGATCGAGCTAAGAAAAATGAACTAATGCGGTCATTCAGAAATATCAAAGATTATGTGGTGCACTGGTACTGTTTGCCTTTAACATATGCAATCAGAAGGGTCCCAACTAATGAAACTTTATTGGTTATTGCAATGTGATCACATTCGTCTAAGTACCTGAAATTCAGGAGTTTATTGTGATTACTCGCAGCTGAATTGAGAACAGGATAAGGATAGGACTCGTGCTAATGAATAATTAACAACCAAGCTGATACTACGCAAGGTGCGATTCTACTCGAGGTTTCCATGTGACGCCCTGGAAAATTGACCCGCTTGGCCAGTTCAATCAGGAGGAGAGTGTCCATGTTGTTTGGTACACCCCGAACAGTAATGCAAACCAAAGTAATCTTTCGCCAGATGTCAAAATCCTACTAATACTATTGTTTTACATAGCAGTTGAAGAAATCTAAACGAGTTGCACACAGGTGCGATAGTAAATATTTGGGGAGGATCAAACATGAGCAATCAGAATCAACACTATGAAGGAGTCCTCCTGAAGTGGGCCAGTAAATTTGCTAAGGAGCACCCCCAACGTACTGATCACTTTTTTGGTATTTTTAATAAACGACATAGATGAAAATGCTGCATGTGACACATTAAACGGTGTTACCCGTACATGTAAAATACGATGTGCGCTGTTTTATTAGATTATTCTCCTGGTTGGACAATTGCCTTTTGAACTATAACCACACAATAAACACACGTACTTTCATTGTTTGTTGTAACAAACAGGCTTTTATCTGTGAGCAGTTGATAAAGTTGCTCTGAGGAAACCACTTGACAGCATAGGTGCATGTTTACCACCAGGTCTCCCATTAACCATCAATTTAAAATTACAAACGAATTCAAAGGTGGAACATGGTTCTATGGTTTGTTACAAGGCAGCAAGAGTGTCTGGAGTGTGCACGTCAAGGGTCGCAGAACAAAAGATTTTGAAACACAGATCAAAACTTGCGATTACCTTGTGATTATGCGTAACAATATCTGCAAACCGGGTTGTGAGGTACCCAATAAATTATTGGCTACCGATCGAAGTGATCTGTTACCCCAATCTTCGCCGTCTCTGATTTTAATCGTCAGCTTCGAGAGAACAGCAGCAGACATAGTCATTAAAAAAGTCTTATAGTAAGCTTAAGAGGAATTGTAATTTCAATTTATCATTCAGGTTAGACGGAACATTTTGCTACACATTAGGGACATTTACAACCATCCATTCAATTACTAACTTCTAAATCTAAAGCTTTACCATTGCATTCTTAAACGACTGGGCCTCGTGGGAGAACTGCTCCACTTTAAAATTTTGAAATTCATAATCGTTTGATAATCAGCATAGAATGAAATTCTCAGTGAATAAATAACAAGCAGAACTACAGCCTACTTGTTTTGTTCACATTAGACGCAGCAGCAACACGGATCCTTTGTTCTCCAAATTTCATCGTACACAAAACTGAGCAAAATCCGTCCTTAAAAACTGGAAAACTCTTGTTCATATCGATGCACTCAGGGAGCAGTTGGAAACATTACAATCTTCTGAAATTCATGGCTTTAGGAGTATATATATATATATATATACATATATATATATATATATATATATATATATATATATATATATATATATAGACGAACAAAATGCCACAAAGCTTTTGATGAGCTGTATCTTTATCTTTATAAATCGATAGTGTGACTAGAAAATGTGGTCGGAAAATCAGAAGGCATTCTTTCCATGAGTGCAATAAGGCTCTTTAGGAGTGCCGCAAAAGCAAGAGGGAATATGTCATGTCGCGGAGTAGATCATCAGGTTTGATGGACACCTCAAGTTTGTTGATAGTGTATGTGTATTCCAAAACAAAATCTGTCCCACAGATGACGTGTTTTGTTTCCTCTGAAGTTCGTCATACATCATGCATCTGTCGTCAAAACTAAAGTAACATCACGTTCGAAATTTATTCTGAATTTATTCCCAACTCATACTGCAATAAAGGGCAATCAGCTGAGCTTGAATCATGCGGAATAGGTATCTAAGGCTACGTCTCATTTAGTCCGCTGGTGACGTTTTTCTGTTTATAAATGAAGTCCCTCCAACAATACGGAAAACTCGATTGCCATTGATTGTTCGTTCTGGGTGTTCTTAACAATTCAGTACTAACTAATAATATAACAATAAATACCTAATGTGCTCCCATGCTATTTTAACGAATGTTAACGGAAGTTTGTTACTGCAAATTGGTGCGTACCAAAATCAGTCAACTGCCATCCAACCCGAATCATTAGGTACACTACTACTCCATGATAATTACACGACTATTGCTATGCAGAAGACGAATGACCCTGTAAAATTAAAACTGGATTTTTCACTTGGCTGTACTTCCTGTCATTGGATATCTGATCACGTGATCATAAGCAAACATTATTTCTATTATTTTTATTGACAGGTACGATCCACGTGACCAAATAGACTGATCAGCTGCATTCAAATATAACTGGTTCGTTTTGATTGCACTGCAATATTCAGCTGTGAGGTGAATAAGTGAAAAAAGATGAAATAATGTTGTAATTTCCAAATCAACAGGTCTGCTCCGTGGTGAAGGCGGATCGATAGGGAGAAATTACGGCGTGTAATTTGTGATCAGTATAGCAAGGCTGATCTGGCGGGATTCATCTACAGATTTCTCCTCAACTGACTGTTCACTAACACCTCCAAGACCTCGATCCAGGAATGTTGTTCGCAAACTCTTATGCAACATCATGAATCACTTGGGCAACTTTTCTAGCACAGTATATACGTTAGCGCAACAAAATGCTATGCACGATTTAAATCATGTTCGACATTGATCCTATTTTATGTGAACTTTTTAGATTTGTTATCCAATATAGAACAAACAGTGGCTAGGTGTGGATACTGTTAAGAAAACTCTAGGTCTTATCAAGAAAATGTGATGCTTCTATGGAAAAGTTATCAACGTAGGGGCTTGTCACTGAGGCTTTAGTTTGAGGCGGAATTGTTATACTAACATCGACTGGGACTATGCTGCTTAAAAAGGCTTTTGTGCATTTGCATGATTTGCTACCGAGCGGGTTGCACAGAGCAACCTCGGATCGGCCGAAGAATATCCTTTTTTCATGTTCTTCCCAAATCTGGTTATTATTCATTATATTCTTTGTAATAAATAAATTGCCAGGTTGTTGATTTCCGTAATGAAGCCTGACTGAGAACCGTGGAAAGATACTTTTCAGTGTGTCGATTGGTAAGTCTTTTTAAATAAAAGGTGCTGGAGGTTTCTGGACAAACCATACTGGGCAGCTGTACACATCGCAGAACGGGTCTCTCTTTGGGAACCCTAACCGGAACCTTTGACTCAAAAGTCTCACCCACAAGGTAGTACGGGTTACCGCAGCACGGGAACGGGACCGACGAACCCGTGAAGGAATCTCTTCCGGTCAATCAGGTGATACATGATGGTTGCACGCATTCTGGTTTGTCTTTGCTGGTGCTTTGTGATCGATTGGCTCTTTGGATTCAGTCCTCAGTTCCATACACCCGGTGAAGTAAGCGGAACGTCGACTGGGCAACTTCCTTTGTTCCGGGGACAGCCTAGTTTAGGCAGGCGATATCTGCTCAATGAAGTGTGATGCCTTTTCCTACGGTCAAGAACACCTCAGGTACTCCACTCCTACTTCCATCTGGTAGGGAATTTTAGACCGATAAACTTTTTTTCTCTGTGTTAACTCGCTGGAGTATCTTCTCCAAGGGCATAGTGGTCAGAACCAGATGTTGCCCAGCAACCGGTTCTGAGACTGGACTTCGTCTGGTCTCTACCCACTGACCTGTCAAGCGTGACTGCATCACTTGCTTAAGGAAGCCATTCAGCATACCCCTTTGATTGAAGGAGGCAATCAAGCCATCACATTACGTCAAGGTACAGTCTCGTCGCAATGGGGTGTCACCTCTCCGTGATGGACCTTCTGAGTTGAACCTCCCGAATATACCCACCAGAGAAAAGAAAGCTGGTAGATATCAAACCTCCACTAGAAAAAGAGATTTTGCGAGAGGTAAGTTACTTGAAAAGGTTCAAAGTCACTGGATTCAATGAGCTGTCTCCTTGTTTCAAGGATGGAAACAAAGCTTTAGTTTTGGAGTTAACAAAACTCCCCCGGGTAATCTGGGATAATGGGGGGATTCCCAGGTAATGGTGAAAATCCGTGATTGTGTCGGTTTACAAGAAAGGTTACAGGTTCTTTTGTGAAAACCACAGAGGAATTAGCTCGATCGGTATCGAGTTCAAATTGCTCACCGGACTTATTCTCCACTGATTATTCCAGCTCGCGCCAAATGAGTATGCCTGAAAACCAAGCTGGTTTCAGACGTGGTCGTAGTTGTGTCAACCAAATCTTTACTCTTCGAAAAACTTTAGAGCACAAACATATTCCGTATGGTCTCAGTCGCTATCTTTCTTGGCCTGAAAGTAGCCTTCGACTCAGTCGATCACACAGTTCTCTGGCCCTGCCTTTAACTGAAGGATGTCCCAGAGAGAAAGGTATTTCTTTTTTCTAATGCTTGTTTGTCAACAGCTGAAGCTGAGTTCCTGCTTACCGCGATCTTCTACCTAAATTCACCACGGACAGTGGAGTTCGTCAGGGTTGCCCTCTTTAGACCTTCCTATTAAACTTTGCAACTGAACTGCTTCTTGAAAATCTCCATCGTCGTATGAGAATAGAGGTAGCTATCTCTGCTCAAGAAGTTGACTTTCTGACTTGGAATACGCGGACGATGTTGTTATTCTGGGTGAAGATCCAAATAAGTTTTAAGCTTCCAAGAATAGCCTAAACAAATGTGTAGCAATGTTTGGGATGCGTTTTGCACCTTCCAAGTGTGAAAGGCTGCTGCAGGACTCGATCGGGTGTACGGCAAACCTTGTCTTGCTAAAAGGAAGCTTTAGCTGAAGTGGATCAGTTTTGTTATCTGCGTAGTTAAATCTCACCGGGTGGACAGATATCGGTCGAAGTGTCATCACCTTCACAGAAGGTGCATTTGGCCTTTGCTAACCTCCGTCATCTATGCTTCCGGCTTGACATCAAACTGTCCGTTAAGGGTCGAGTATACCATGCAGGTTTTAGGTCTTTTCCTGACCATTAGGAGTAGAAGACTGTCGGTGGTTTAGCATCGATATTTCGGTAGCATTGCCCGAATAGGATAGGAACTCCGCATCAGCAATGCTGAGGTTAGACGTAGGGTGTAGGGAACCAGATATCAGTTTCTGGATCAGGTGCTTCATCCAAACAGATTGAGGCAGGGCATATCTTACGCATGCCTACCGACAGATTTCCTTGGCGTACACTGTTCACCGAGGCGGGTAGTCGTTGGAATGTAGGTCGAGGTTGTCACCCCTCGACATGATAAATAAGTATGGAAACCCAGACTCGTGTTGGCGTCCACGAGACCCACCTACTAATTGATTGGAGATATTAGGTGATACGGCTAGGCTTTCCAGACATTTGCGTAGTTACAATGGAACTCCTTTTGTAGCAATCGTAATTTCTTCCAACTACTTTGACTTTTTGGATTCTTTTCATTCCGCGCTTCTTTCCATTTTCCCTTGACTCGAGAATACTGGAAGGTAGCAATCGAAATCAGAGCACAGAAACGCGACGGTAACAGTCCAATAAACTGAAATGAAAAGTGGTGCGGCAATTTTCTATAATAATATGATTTATTTTATATTACTGTAGGCGGGTGGCTGGTTTTAAAGGGGAATCAAAGATTTGGTAACACAGGCTGTGCTAGTTGTTCGCCAATCCGTATAGAGTCGTCGTTTATAAATTTCATTTGTCTTAAGGAAATAGTATTTAGGCTGTAATAAAGTTCCATTGTATATTTTTCCTCCCGTCGTTTCGACTAGGATGAATAAATAGGAGAATAGCATGCGCGATTAGGGCGCCGTTTTTATCGGCTAAGAACATGAGCTGAGAGTTTTGTCCCTTGGATTTGAGAAACAGTGAGTTCCCGTCACAGATTTGAAAAGTGAAGTAAGAAATTTAGTTTTGCACAATGCATCGAGGAACAATTCGCTTCGGCTGTACACGTACATATTGCTGTCAACATGATTTTTATCTAGTCAGCGGAATAACCAATGAAACCGAAACATGATTGAAGTGGTTTAAAAGTTATAGGAGAGGACAAGAATGAACGGGGGTACTAAATGTTAGGTCAACAGGATAGGGCCAAACTGACAAGCCATTCACGCTGTTTGCACAGTTTGGGTTTATAATTGAGAAAGACTAGGGTTTCAGCATATCTAAGCAATCTCGTATTGGTGGTGTTCTACATAACCCCAAACGATTTACCTGAATTTACTTCATACCCAATTCAATCTTGTTTCAGTAACATTGGTTATTCTACTGCCTATATAAAAGCTTCATTGACTGCAGTATACACATGTACAGATGCAGTGAAAAGGTATAGGTTGCGCCTTGCAAATCTACGTTTCTGACTGCTTATTGATTTTGTCGATAGAAGTTGGGCTGGGATAATGGGAGGCAACTATCAGATAGAACAACAATAATCCCAGTATTTCTCAACCGATTCAGTTCTCACATGAACCCCTATAGAATATCAGCCTAATCCTCGTTCCGCTGTTTTCAGCTATGAAAATTATAGCCTTACTCATACTTTCGGAATTGAGTGCTGGTGACTGCTCACACACTTACTGAGCTCGGATTCACTGGACTGTACTCCTGTGTCTTCTAAGATCGCACACAAGCAACCCCAAGGAACAACATTGCTTTCAGCTCACTACAAAATATCACAGTATAGGGCGTTGTGAGTGTGATTCAGCAAGGAATCGGGAATGAATTTAAGGTTTTTTAGTGTTGTCCTGTTTTTTAAGTCCCATGTTGTGCTCTGGTAAAAAACTTTCTTTTAAATAAATTCGTAATGTCTGCATACAGCTGAATGTGACCCTAACAAGGCTGAGGGGAATATTTGCCGGAATATAAAGATATCCCGGTTCATTCAAATGAAATACTTTAACCGGAAGCTTGCGGTTGCTGCAATTCACGCAAAGACTATCTCATCTATGAATGTGTATTTCGAAATGCGAGTTAGGTGAAATAATGAAGGGAATCATTTGCAATATATATATATATATATATATATATATATATATATATATATATATATATATATGCTGAGCTTCTGTGCAACAGATTGCAGAGGGATTCACAAAATTACTCTTAACAGAGTTTGTGAACCACCACGATATTCAGATACGCTAAATGTGTTCAAAATTGTTCTAGGCAAAGCAAGGATGTCGAAATTCGCAGTTCACTATTTCAGCGTATGTTAGTAGGCAAAATATTGCAAACATCACAAAGTGCAATGCACCCCACGAGTATATCTCGAAAGCTGTGCTTAGCACACACGTTGCAAATGTGTCACATGATACGCATAAGAGCGTGGGTGGTTGACACAATCACAGACAACGTGCTCAGCTCAGTTCGGTATCAAAATTCAGTCCATCTGTTATAGAAAGCCTGACAGTCAGAAGGATTACGAAGTGGACAGTCTCCTGCTGAAAGCCGAGTGACTGAGTGAGTGAATCAGCATGCACGCTCTCCTGTGAACAGGCTAGGAACAATGGCGAAATTCGGAATGGCTGGAGATCTTCGTGGTTTCTCTAGACTCAACCTTTCTATCCTTAACACAGCACAAATATTTCGTATCTGAGCGTGCATGACACATATATGTGGCTTGGAATTGGTGCGCTGCACAAGAATAACCCCCCTGACTATTATTCAAATAACGTGCAAGGCGATGAGAAGGAGAATGTAAAATACGACATGCACGTTTCTCCACTTGTTGGTCCCGTGTTCCTTCCCGATAAGGTGAATAAAATACCTACTCACACGGGGTGAAGGAGACGGTTTTTGAACACCTGGGAAGTTTCCCCTTGCTAACTATGCTTAAAATGTTCAACGCAAGAACCCTCCCCCCCCAACAAACTCCGCAACCGTTGTCAGTGACTAAATTGAAGAGGCGTTCGCTTTGCAATGGATCGGAGGGAAGAGCCCGGTGCTACGGCCTCAAAGTTCATCGGACCTGACTACATTCTGTTGGTATGATTTTTCTTTTACTGATTCAACTTTTGGTTCCTTATTGGTCCATGTTCGTCGGGACATTTTAGCAAAGTAATCGTGATGTTGCTTCGGACTTGACTAGCCTCTGCTTGATAAACATTAGCTGGGGTTTTCTTGTTGCACGCTGAAACAACAAAACCGATCACATTTCCTGAAGATGTGACATCTGATATAATAGCCGGCCAAAATCGAAGTGAAAATGGCACTATCAGTTACACTGTAAAGTAGTCTGCAGATTATTCTGCCCTCCAGTTCGCCTCTGGGCAATACGGAGCAACGGGCTGAAAATATGAGGCTGTGGCGAGCATAATATGGCGATTTAAGTGCACTGTCTGCAATGAAAGGTGAATCAAAGTCCGTCCAGCTTGAACTATTTAGTCACATTGCTGGACCGTAAGCACTTTGTATCAGCAATAGATTTTCATTTGAGGCCAATGGAAACAGAAGCGGCTGGAGGACGTTACATTCAAATTGGAACAATACTGTCTTGACGAGTGTAATGAGAAGTACGAGGGTTCCGTTTTCAAATAGCAAACACAATTGGTAAATCAACCATTCGACCCATTTCAGTTGTCCCTGAAATCTGTTGCATGATTCTGTAATTTTTTTCACTCACAAAGAGGCGAGTCTTGTGAATGACCAAATTGTGACAGGTTTACGCGAACCTACGACGGTGAAATGACTGCTGAAAAAAAAAACAAAATTTACATCCTGACAAAGCACTCATATTTGCCGAGTTGATGGAGTAACCAAAAAAGCACGAAGGAGGGATGCATTGGATGTGACTTTTCGTTTAACTTCTTCAAATTAGCTTTTTTGTTTAATATATGGGGGACTATTCTTTGGCACATTTTGGCCATGCAATCTGAGCGACGCGTTGAGCTTCATGAGCCACTGATTGTTAAGTAGTGACTGATATTTGCTTGTTACGTGCCGCAATACTAAACTGGTCACTTTTCCTGAGGAAATATATTTTGACACACGCTGGCCTTTTTCTTGTGGGGTTATGTCAAGAGGAATGTTTTTACAAACCCAAGCCGGAAACTGTGAATGGACTGAAGTCCTGAATCGAATCTGGTGACAAGTAAATCACAACTTCCAAGCAGGACAGCGTTTACGAGAATATGGTTCGGCGGCTGCGGGTTTATCTGGCACGTGATAAGTTTCCGAACAAGCCTAGTGGAGGGGCACAGACCACAATCCCACGAGAGACTTGAGTGTATTCAAGTGAATGAAAAGGGCATGCCGCAAGCTTTAGGCCTCAAAACAAAGTATATCCGAGGTCAAAGGTCAATATGATTATCCGCCCAAATTCTGACTGGCTCCGTAATATCTAAGGTCACCTCGCAATTACTTGTGAGTAGAGTGTGGAACTGCAGATGCTTTGCCTGGATGACTGTAATTCGGATAAACTTTTCTCGAACAAACAACAGGTTATCCAACAAACCTTGCAATCGAGAAACCCAAAATCGAGTTTTGCCTTTGTTAGAGCGCATCGGTGTTGCATATCCACGGCTGCACCCAGGGTCTGAACCCTGGCTTTTTCACTTTGAAGGCGCGCGTGTTACAGCAGCACCATCACGAACCTCTCCGGGCTGCTCCGAATCGCCGAAATAAGTTTGTTTTGATGTCATTCAACAGCTTCTAATTGAGACACGGTCACTATTCCGTTACCTCCGTAATATCTGCCTCGTATTTGTTTACGCTTCGTAGGTGCTTAGTTACGGGTGGATCCGCAATGGTCAGGCGAAACCACTGCGGGGGTGTGGATGCATCCTAGATAGAGTATTGTGTTGTACCGTATTGTATTGAAGACTTCAGCAAGTCAACAAACTCACATTTCAGTCAAACGGAGGGAGACTGATCATAGAGACTTTGAAATAAGCATGACAGTAAATACTGTAGAAATAAAACTGTTTTAGCCACCGGGGTTCTTGCGAACTCCATCAGTGACTTTCATCCTGTCAACCAGAACACGTGTTAAGCAAGGCACCGTAGAGTTGCGATAGACTTCTATACAGTAAGAAGTTATTCCAGACGCAGAATGCCATGCAAATGCGTCATGCCATAAGAGATGGATTGGGTCCGCAAGAATCTTCTTGGCGAATTTTTCACAGGCTATATTGTGCAAATCACGAACTACGGAAATAAGAGAGCACATGGAAATCAAAGAGACAAGACTGATAGTGGCCGGGTATCGGTGTGGCGTAATAAAATCTTTCATAGGCAGACCAGGAAATATTGTGGTAGAGCAGTAGATTACGACTGGGAAAATATATTGATGGACGAATGGAAAATTTACAGCTCGTTTGGTACAATCCGCCTTAGCCTATGAATTTGAAAAGACAGTCTACGTAATTTTTAACACAATCAAGAATATGAGAGGATCAGTGTAAATTAGTGCTGGTGGTAACGCTTAAGTACCTGACAGAGTCAGCTCTGGAAAAGGGGACACTGTTGATAGCCGATTACTCATTGGGGTAAGAATGGGAAAGGGAGATAGTAAACTGAAAACATTTGGACTTGAGATGTAGTCCAGTATGGAACAATAAATTATGAATATTGTATAATTTCTCGAAAAGAGAGCTAAAGTCCCGTTGGCTGGAGATAGATTGACAGAGCATAACGTCGTCGGCTTAAGTAATAGGTTATGCAGGTGGTAAGGGGTCAGGTCGCTGATATATGTGATGAAAAAAAGGGAGAGAGAAAGGCATTCAAAAGAAGGCCCGAGTTGTTGTTCAAAGGACTCGATAAACTTTCACTAACTTCAGCACACTGAGTTCTGTTGGAAAATTAGCCTTTCAATCACTGGAGAGTAAGGAACTGGGATAGTAAATAGACTCTAGCTCTTGAACGAGTAGAGAACAAGGAACCGAATCATGTGAGGAGGAATAGTCAAGGAAAATATATCGAATGAACTTCATGGAACTATTCAAGTTGTTTTAAATGAAATACCAAGCCAAAGCTACTACATCCAGAATACACCTTTTGGATTTGTGAGTAAACTGATGGGTTTATTTGAAGCGACAAAAGACGAAAGCACTCGACTTAGGGTAACGCGCTGGGTCAACTTGAGCGTAGAAGAAGTGACGGCGATGGGGCAAAAACGTTTTGACAAAATCTTGTAATGTTGTTATGGAATTTTTGGGAATACTTGCTACTGTCATGGGATTCCAGGAGGCAGAAATAGAGCCAGAATCAAAAATTGTTTTATTGGAGGGAACCATAATTCCGGATAGTTGAAAGGCTCCGAATTAGAGAACAACGGAGCCTGAACTGTCTGAACCCACAACAGAAATTGACTTTGAGATCAGACGAAACTTGAAGACTTCTTATGAGGAAAAAGCTCTATATCTGAGGGAACAGAAGGGAAAGTAGGATGGCGGGGTATCGCATGAAATATGAATAAATGCGACTTTTAGGATGTCTGCATATATGTTGTAGTTTCTTGACCGGGCCCCTTTTTCTACGAAGAAGACGAATTTCGTGCCACAGCAGTTAGTTAATGGTAGTACAGAAGAACTAGCGGGCAAATGTCATCTTCAGCCGTCGTATCTCTTGTTCAATCAGGATGGACTATCATTTCACCGAAGCTTGGTCGTGTAGCTTATAGCCAAGTCCTTTTCACCTTCTCAGAGATTTCAGCAATGGAGAAGATAATCTGTTGTTGGTAAAATATGCAGTCTCCATAGGACATCACAAATCAAACACCTCACTCATTGTCTTCGTTAATAGGTCTAGCGAGCAAAGAGAGCAGTCGAAAGAAAACCACGAAGAAACGGTGCAAATGGATCTTCGAAGAAGGCTTATGTTGATGAGAGACAGGTTATTACAGATGATCTTTACTTTGTTTTGTCCCTACGATTGGAAGTTGTGCTGAAAGTATGTTTAGGGTCTATTGAGAAAGGGAGCATGATCGCTGAATAAAAAAGGAGCTTCAGTTGTTACTGAAAATGTTGGGGATGGTTGATGATAATCCTGTCTAGAACAGCACACTTTCTAATTGAAATAAGATAAAAGTCACTTTACCAAAATCAGGTAAGGGATACGTGGGTGGATGATTAAAATCATCAACAACAATGTGCAAGCAGTCGGACATCAGTAGAATCAGGACGGGATTTAAAGCATCAAAGAACTGGTCGATTTCTTTCTGGGAGCTAAAGGGAGCTATATACAGGTTCCTGATCACAGTACCTCGAAAAGCAGTGTATTTCGAATGACATTAATTAGCCAAGCAGTCAAAAAATTACAAGAGGAAGTAAAAATAACTTCATACTTTCCGGACCATCACCACCACCACCTGTCTTCTTTTCGCACTGTTTTCTATCTTGAAGAAATCACTCGAAGTTCTCAAGTAGAACCAGTTCGTCGTCAAAACTTCCATTTCATCAAGATACTTAGATGTAGGTTACAAAGGTGTTTCTATTGACCCACGAGTTCAGGACATTGATTAGGAAAGACATTTGTCGAAAAGGGACCGAATGATCGCACTGATCGACGCGGTAACTGTCATATTCCTTGGCTTTGTGCGGCTAAGAACAGTCTGCTAATAGACTCACTTGTGCTTCCTAATCCACCATAGTCTTGACCAGCTTTCATGAAAACGAGGAGTGAATAGTTAGGCGGAAAGTATTGTGTCTCTAATCTGAGTGAACGATTGTTCCGAGTAGCGTATTCTGAGTGACATGTTTTGATGTTGAAAATGCCTCAAAGTTACATCGTTATCCAGTCAGGCAAGACCATTTGAACCGCATTTCTTTCGAAGCTGACCGACTTGCCTCATCCACTGTTCTGATACAACCGGCAGCTTGTAAAAAATTGGTCCTCTCCTTCCTGTTGCCTTCCCCGAAGTCCATGTAATATGACGTTGTGTGAAATCATCTACGCAAAATTTGTCTCGTAAAGTGAATCCACATTTGGATACTTGCGATCGATCTTCCAGTTTTACTAACTGCGGATCCTCTGCTGGAGGTTTTGGAAACAGCACTCGTTACTGGGTTATTATTTTACGCCCAACCAAAGGGTTGCTGGATAATACACCTCCAGGAAACTTTAAATTTATAGTCATCCTATAATAAAATAATAAAAAGTTAATCAGAGTTGCTCAATTGACACTCACTCGAAAAGTTTTGGGGGTTTTATAGTATCAGCAAAACGTTCCGCCTGTCCGTTTATACGCTATTGTATGGTGGAGTTTGTGCGTGTAGAGTATATTCAGTAAACACAATTTTGAAAGTACTGTGGTTGCCAGTTGAGCAAATAGTGTCTCTTGCATAACCAGTCTGCAGAATATACTTCTGAGGTAAAGAATTGTAAACCATCTAGTAGGTCACTGAATAATGTCGACTTCTTGCTTCCTTGATGTTGAATCCACTTGAATTATAAGATAGATGCGGTGAACCTGTCCAGAAAAATAGATCAGATCACAGTTTTATGATATTAGTGCCAAGGGATATAACTGTAGCTCAACTTGGGGTCGTGATTTGAAAACTGTACCCAATCGAGGCACTCTCTCACTAATTGTTGGATGTATTATTCCGTACAAAACCAGTAAACATAGCTGCTCATCAATGGTTACATTTTGGCCAGCCCTAAATATACCTCTTGGAACTATCTCAAGATATCAGACCTGAGTGATTTCGGGATAACAGTTCGTTCTCCGATAAATGGCAGTCATATGTGCTCACTAATGAAAAGCGTCCTAAGAGCTCGAGAACTGAGGGGTTCAAGTATTTTTATTGACCACTTGTGCTCCAAAAACGTATCAATTGAATCGATCGCGCTGTCAGTAATAATGGTTTTCTTGGTCGTGTCGACCGCCGTTTTTAGGTAATGAGATAATGTTCACGAACACTTGCTGAAACCGTTTCTCAACGTCACTGGAGGCGATAACCAATTCGTCTTTCATTTGTACATTTGCCGATACTAATTTGGATAATGCATCGGCGTGCCTCATTTCGGGGGAGGATTTATGGTGAATCTGGAAATTGCACCCCAACAAAATTGTAGACTACCCTTGTAGGTGATTAGTGGTATGAATTGGTATATCCATCTGAGGGGTAAAGATAAGCGGAAGTGGTTTGTCGTCGGTTTGGAGGATAAACTTACTTCCTTGGCCTTTTTGTGAAATTTGTATATTGCAAAGATAATAACCAAAGTCTCCTTCTCTACTTGGCTGTAGTCATATTCAGCATACGATAACCACCTGGAGTCGTGTGTGATCGCTTTCTGATAACCATCCGCTAACCGGTTTAGGACTACTGCAATGAGAGAGATGAGAATGCTTTCGATTGACTCAAAGCATGCTAACAATCGTGTGTCCCTTTCCACTAACTAGAAGGGGCAAGTCGTTTGTCTAAATAACTCGAAATATGTGCATGTGTGATACAAACTGAAAATACAACTGATCATGACCAGAATCGATTGAGGTGCATCGAATTCAGTGGGTGTTGATGTATCATGAATGGGTTTCAGTTTTTCCGAATTCGGATACCTGCCTGTAGCATCAACAATCAAACCAAAATATATGACCCACTCAGTGAAGAAAGAGTATTTTTCTGAGATGAATGCGGAAACTAAACTGTCTGATGCGATTCAATGACTTGGTCAGATGATGGAAGTGCTCACTGATGTTTGTGCTAACGAACACACTGTCATCCGTATAAGCTTCCACTTGAGGCATACTCGACAGCATAGTGTACATAATTTGCCGAAATATGGCAGGTGCACATTCAACGCCGAACGATAATCTGTTATATCTGTATAGCCATTTGTGTGTATTCATGGTGAATAATTGTCTCGATTCCTTGTCGAGTTGTACCTGCAGATAAGCAGCCGAAAGTCGATCTTGATAAATATGCTTCCGCCGAATAATTTAGCGAAAATATGCTCCCGAACAAAGAGAGGATACTAACTTGTCTCCAATGCATCGTTTATAACTAGTAAAAAGTTTGCGCATATGGGCATTGTACCGTTTGGTTTCTTCAAAACTACCATCGGTGCTGCCCACATTGAATATCTCACAGGGTTAATAAAACCAGCTTCTTGCAGGCCGGTTAAAGCTTGCATTATCAAGTTTTCGGAAGCATATACGACAGGTGTCATTGGTTGGAATTCAGCTTCAGTCTCTTTTTCAAGTGAAATTTTGCTTATGTTTCTGTACATAGTTACAAAACTACCGGAGAAAACTGGGTTATTTTCCATCTGCAATTTGCAGTAAGCTCAATCACATACCAATTTTGTCCGACGGAATAAGGGTTTGGCCCTTTTTGAATGCCGAAATGTCATTCACGTTTTTGCGGTTTGGGGGATGTCCCATAGTGGTATCGTATGAATCTGTTATATAACAATCACACTACAGGAACAATCATCACCAAAGATTTCCTGGTGTCCTCATGAAAATTACATTAACAATTCACTGCGGATGGATGGAGAGCCTGAATCGAATCTGCTAGCAGAGATACAATAACTATGATGCTGGAGAGTTTTCATGTTAGGAAGGTTCGGCCAAGGCGGATTTTACGGGATGCGTTGTGGTCTTTTGATCAACTACTCCAATGGAAACCACGACAAAAATCTGCACCCAGAGTGAAGCATTGATTCTCTTCAGAACTGGGGAGCGACTACTTGTCCTTTCGTAAAGACACATCAACTTGATTGTCAATTCCACTGTTTACTGCGTTCTATTAATGATCTAGTTCTTTGCCAGGTGGCAACCTAATTAAACGACTGTTGTGGGTCATAAGGGTACTCTGCGCAACACAAGCAGAAGAGCAGTGCTGAATTGGTATGCGTTACACCTACCGAAGTGGACTGTTATGAGAAATGAATAGTTGCTCTGTGGGTGTGTTTGGGTATGGTTGCATCCATTCACCAGTGCATACTTGTGGTGTTTACAGCCCACACTCAATAATGAAATAATCTTAGAGACGTCCGAGAGGGGAGGGGGTTGAGTAGTAGATAAGATTGTGTAGAATAATGTTAAATGTTTGACTTCACTTCATTCAAAGACTTGCGCATCGGATGATCGAGAGCTGCTTCTTTGTCGAGAAAGCATCTACTTGGTGTATGCACTGAGTGACAGAAATATAGGACCCCCTCATTTTTCCTCATATTTCCGCATCTGTATTCTCTAAAGAAACCATATCGTGTCAGAGCTACCCAATACCCTTTATGATACCGAATATGACTTCACAACAAAATAATTGACTTTGAGTTGATTAAATCAGCAGACACAAAGAGTGGGTGACAATATTATAAGACCCCCTAATCTGGGCTTCAGTAGTCACCAAACAAAATGGTGTGCAGCTGTCATTTTATTTGAGGACCTGGGCGTACATTCGTGGCATATACCTACAAGATCTTTGTTCGCCTCTTGGTTAATATTCATCCATTCTCACTCAAGAATGGTCATCAGCTCTTTCTCCAATCAGTAAACCATGGAAACATTGTACATCTGACCAGCTGGTAGACACCATATTGTCTCAGATGGGTTCAGATAAGGTCTGTAGACTGACCACTGCCTGCCCTTGATCCGGTTGAAAAACAGTCAACATGTTATGGCGCATTAGCAGTGGACAGAAGCATCATGGCGAAAAATGGCTTCATCATGTGATCTATTGGCCACCAGCGGAAACTTAATCTGATCCAGCATAAGAATATGTGCAACGGAATATGGCTGACAATAATCACTAAAATATCATTGAGCTCTTGCCGTTGTTTAGAAAAGACACAAGTGTGTCCAAGTTTGTCGTTCGAAAATTCGCCACTTATTCGTAATTCGATGCTGCTAACCTTCAGCGAAGCATTGTTAATCATACTGCGCAGCCCGGTTGTTTACCAGAAGAAATTACTAGCAACGTCAAACCACTCACCACGAAGACAACGTAAATTTGAGTTACTGCGATGGATGTCCTTGGGCGAGCGGACGAATTACGAAGAAGAACACTTCCGAAGAGGGCTAGTTATTCTCCGGGCAACATGTGCGTAAAACTGCACTGATGGTCCTCGCAGATGAAAATATTTATTGTGAAGTACTTTGCTGGTGTCGTTTATCACAAACGTAGCTAACTTGGTCATATCAAAGACAGACCAAGCGATATGAACAAAATGGTGCACGGATGAAAACTGACGATCGCGTAAAACGCTCATAGATATTCACACCCAAGATGAGATGGATTCACGTAAATGAACGCACTATTGCCAAACCACGCATGCGCGCCATGAACTGTCGTATCGGAAATGTGTGCTAATTTCAGTAAGGGAGGACTTAGCTTGCGAAAATCAGGCGAAGAACCAGCCGCTCCGAATTTCGCTGTTGTTCTCAGCTTGTTCACAAGTGTGCGCGCAACCAGATGCGCTCTCTCAGCCAATCAACAACTGATTGGATCGCAATTTGTGCCGAAATGCTGCCAGACGGCCAGATTTCTTTAGCATACTCATCGGGCTAACCAATCCTTCAACAGGAAATAATCTCGTAAGAGCAAAGGTAGGTGGGATAGCGCTACATATCGATTTACGTTGTTTGACCCGCGGGAAATATGCTCCATCATGCGCATGAGGCTCGCCTTCGAGATATTTATGACCAGCGTCTCTGCTTGCTTACCGGCTAAGAACGGGGTTTGTGTTTACTCTAAAAAAATAAATAGATCGCAATTATTATTAACTACCAACACAATACAAATCAGAAAAGTTGCTGTCACTTTGTTGAATAGACCAATGCCGTTGTATTATTCACTGTTTGTCACTGCAAACCTGAAAAGTACTAGCGTAACCCAAGAAGGCAGATCAAGATCAATTAATTCAAATATTCGAGATTTGAGTTTTTGAGTAGACAGTGGACCATATTTGTTCATTACAAACTTCTCATGTTTTTCATATTCAAATTCTCGGATTCCATTGTTTGCAGTTATATACTATTTTATCCGTTCGCAAATTTGTAGCTTTCTGCAAATCAACTTAACAAAACTTTGGCCTACATGAACAACGCTCGGATGTACAAGAAAATGGTCATTTATATCGAGGCTTGTTACTCTGGGTCCATGTTCCGGCGAATTCTTCCTGAGAACATCGACAGTGAGTTTCTTGGTTATTCGGTTTTTCATTGAACTGACTGACGCGCCGTCGAATAGACTGGAGGGAACCTCCTTGGATCACCGATACATATTGTAATCATTAGGTATAATCTGTTGTAAAGAGCACTTCATTCCATACGGAGAAAAGTCGATTGGCGATGCAAAGTTCATATGGCTAAACTGTTCTTCTAATTCTCTATGCGTCCTTTTTCACACTCCAAACCAAACTTCTACTTCTCGCTGTCACCGCTGCCCACGAAAATGAACCAAGCTGGGCCGCATTCTGTGAGGATCCCAAGATTCATACTTGTCTGGGGGACGATTTCTCTTACCATTGGTTGAAAGATACGGAAAAGGTAAACGCAATGAAATAGATCAGGGTGTTTTTTCCCTCTGCTGAACCTTTATTTTCTCTCTATACTTATACGACCAGAAGCAAATGTAACCAGCTAGCTACTCCGTGAAAAAAATTGACGATTCGTTGAAAAACTAAAGAAATAATCAAATTAATCATCGGCTGCAGAACTGCATTGCGGCTTAGTTGTTCGTTTGCCCGTATGCATCATAATATCCAGATTTTGATTCGGAAACCATCTACATTTAATAGTTATTTGCTATTCAGTAAGGGATTCACATACTCCCGAAATGGACGAGAAATGGGGAAGCATGCGACCGGTATCATAAAGGCTAGACAACAGTGATCGAAGGGCTTGTATCTCATAATATTTCTTCTTTGGTTTAGATTCATCTCAAACACAGGTGAATGCTTTTAGCAGCCCAGAAATATGGTCAAAAAAGGACAAGCCTGAAAGTTGTTCTGTCTAGCTTTGCTGAATTGTTTAACACACGTACATATTTATCTAAGTTCCGTTCGTCAACATTGTTCTAGCATCAGCGAGATCTATCCGAATGGACAGTTGGCATGCAGTTTTAAGCTGTTAAACAGGACGTGTGGAGCAGTCATGTGATGCGGTACGGTGACTGGGTAAGTGGCGCATTGCTATTAACAGCCGTTTGCATAATCGGTAATAAACTATGCATAATTTGAGGTGGATATTCCAATGCCACCCGTGATGCACTATTCATCGATTTCTAAAAATTCCGTAAACTCTATGTCAAGTCGTGGCGAAGATTGGTGCCAACGGCCCAAGTTTTTCATAGACCTAATTGGATTGCAAATCTGAAATAATTACATTTGTATATTATGATGGTTCTTTTGGCATTATTTCATTTGGTATTATTGCAATGAAATGGACTTTGTTTCATAAGTAGGAAGTTGCGTGATTTGCCAAGATCAGTATAAAAGCTATTTATGTAGGTCGGCCACGAGTGCCGTCAAGAATCTGGGGAACCGTGGTTCAGGGCATACCTCGATGTTTGTACGTTTTTGGTCACAAAGTGATTTACAAATTTATTATTTAAATAAATGGTGCTTAATTGATGGCCAACTCGATTTTATTCTGGCCAACATGAGTCATGAAATACTAGGACCCGCGTGGTAGAATGTTTCAAATCAAATTATGCCCATTCGAATTGGCCAGGATTGCACAATGGACTTGTGACACTAACGACTCTAGCATTTTAACTCTCCATTGCCCGTTTATTGTGTTGGATTTTGGATAAAGCCTTCTACTCCTGCACAAACTTCCCGAAAACCCGGAACTGTCCACGTTTTCCAATAAAACTGAATGGTGCGATGATGAGCATCCAGTCTACTCCAAGCGTTCTCCGGCTGCCAATGATCAACTGGAGTCTGAATCGATCACCAACAGGGATTAGAGTTATTTATGTTGAAATCTTCAGCGAATTATTTTTCCGCTATTGAATCTGAAAATTCAGCAAATAATAGTTTAGCTGTTTGTGCGAAGAATTCAATGAAAAAATACTTTCGATTCAGATTTTCGAGTAATAAGTATATTGATGTTGTACACAGAATGTTCTTCAAACAAATTAATTTTATAGTTAATGTAAGCACTAGGTTATTACTGCCAATATGTTATTCAGTTTCCTACTTCACCGTGACCTACGTCATCTTAGACTTCTAGATCCGCTTTTGATCAGCCACAATAGCTTCACATTAAACGTTCAAATCGTGGAACACAGCCGGGAAACTACTATGGCTTTATTAAGCCATGAATTGGTGAATCACACACAGACTTGAAAACACACGCACACCTGAATCCATTTGTGCCACATTCTCAAGCATCTCATTGCGTATTTTCTGTGTACTGTTATACTTTCGTGACCAGTGAGAGTATGCAAAGAGAATTCTTCTCCTAGCGTACTTATTCTATCTAGCTTGTTCAAATTCATCGTGGGATCTAACTGAATCAACACTGTGTTACACGAAATATTGTTATCCCCAACATTCAGGATATATCCTCACTCTCCGTTGGAGAGTTTCAGGCCAATGTTACACGAGTGGGTGCAACCGCATTTTCTGCAAATAGGGTAAGTAAACAAGTGGACATTTTCAACATTTCACTGCAAATGCAAATATACAAAACACAGTATGGATTATTCTAGTCTGACAATCAGAACTCGTAAGTTTCCTCAACGCCAATTAAGTTGCAATTTTAAAAACGAAAAATAACATTCCAATCATTCTTGGTTGTTCCAGTCCTTTTCTTTTCCTTATTCTCAAACATATCTATTGTGAAAGCAATTATACAACAGCGTAATGTAATAGACGTCTTCATGTCCCAGTCGATATAGCACTGCCTGATTCTTGCAACCATTTGATTCATTCGTACAGAACCTGATTGGCTGCAATTTCGACTTTATGTGCAAATCTTTATATATGCTTTTGATTTACTGTTTGAGCATAAACTCATGCTATTCCATTTTTTCACACTACAAAATACGAATGAACTCAAATCGCATCTTAATCGGAAACAATTCACTGATCTGAAAGTCAATGACACCACGGGATAGATCGGTAGCCATTCGTGCACATTTGGTTCCTCTGATGCACCAATTGAAGAGATCAAAATCGTTGAGTCAAATGGAACTGGCACAACGACGCTTACTCCGTGCACTGGAGGTAAATTTGTATTCACCAAATCTCTCTTGACATCGGCAATGTGAAAACTGTTGTGAGAAACAGCAGTTATTTAGATCCGTGATAATTTTTCAACCGCAATTGTATGTTCAGTGAGTTTAGCTCCCATTGATTTGTTAACTGTGTGAAGATCAGTGTTGTATTGTTGATCGTTTGTTAGATCAAAAGAACTTCACCTTGGGCTGCATATACCGTGCTGAATACATGACATTAAGTCATCACATTTAAACAGTGCTCATTATAGAAACTTGGGAACTGAGATTAGGAACAGTGAACTGATTGACCTGATTAGGTGTATTTTTGACAAATTCACAGTCAAAGTCTCCCTATTTCATTTTGCACAAATGCAATCCATTCCAGTTTGGTATTGTCTGAACCTGTTGAGATAGAAGGTGAATATTTACATAATGTCTCAAGCAACACAGCTGAAATCTTTCGTATTTATATTTGAAGCAAATTAGATTTGTTATCAATTGCTTAACTACCATGGAATGATTGTCTTGATTGCAGTTGAGTAAAATGGTGAAGGAAACTGTGGATGAAATTGTGGAAGAGGTCACAACCACGAGTGCGCCCACGGGAACACCCATTGGTATACACGAACATCTGGATTGCTATCAAACAGTTTATGCTCAGTACAAAAATAAGTGCTTCACTATACAACAAGTGAGTTGCTAATATATAATTAGATACGTCTTGTCTGTAAACTAACCATCATTTTACCCAGAATACAAGATAGAAATCATTCACATTGATGGTATGGTTTACTTCTTGGGCTGAGAGAACCTTAGCATTTATCAATGACAGAACGAAAAATGTCCCATCATTGAGAACGATTTCCTAACTCAAAGGAAAGTAAGACGACCATTTTTCAGCATGTCCTGCACATTCATGCGCTGATGAGGAAAATAACAGGCCACATTTAAGGTGATGAAAAGTCACCTACTCTTGTACTTTACAAAAAAGTCCATCATTTATGACCACTTTGGATCAGTTTTGATGAGTTGTCGCACTGGTGCCGGTTGTAACGTCCAGCTAGTGATTCGACCACAGTCTGGTCATGCTTGTACGTCCAAATTTTGTCTCAATAATTAAAAACAAGACAATACTTTATGAATGTTACATAAGTTGATCAGCCTTGGAATGTGAACCTTCGAACCACTGAAAGCCAGACTGAATGGACTTGGGATTTAGGTGTTCCATTCACAATCGTCCACTTCGGGTTCGAGTGCCAATTTTCATTTGATAGATGTGCACTGCTGATGATTCATAACAGAGATGAAACAACTGTACAGAGCTTCTGTGATTTTCAGTCATTTGAAAACTCACACTGCAATACGAATTACATTACGTAAAACTTCCCTCTCCTAATACTCACACCACTTCTATGAATTATTCTATTCCTGTACTTTTGTTTAAACGGTCATAATGAATAATTCACTCCATTTCCCGGTGATTTGTATCGGGATAACTGTTCCCACTTAGTGTAATTTATCAGATAAGACCACAACTGAAACATCACAGTGAAGACTTTGTTCAGCTATTCAATAAATCCGATAGACTGTATTTGGACAGCGAATGGAACGTGCCAAGTAAGATTGACATGAGAGGTGCAAGCTCAAGGAAGAAAGTATATTTATTCCCCAGAATCCTGAGTGCAGTGTGTCCTAATTATGTTCGTCTGGTGATATTTCAGGTACCGGAAGTTGCAAAAGAACTGGTGAAGTTGGACCACCTATGTGAGCAAGGCTACGACGCAAATGTGATTGTGCAAGCAATACTTACCACGTGTGGTTGATCGCCGAATTCCGTTTGATAAACACTCAAAGTTAATCGCTTATACTGACTGTCCATTCTGAATGATTGACTCACTTACACTCACTGAATAAATGTTATCCGCATCCCATGAAGTAGTTTTAGTTGGATTAACTCCTCAGTGAATGAGTCGCATTATATCCATGTCTTGTGTCAATCAGTACTCCAGTTTGTTACTCTATCCAACCGCGTTTATTTGTCCCCTAACCTATGGACACATCGATCCGTGTGATTACAAAGTGTCATCCACTGAAGTAAAAAGGGGTAAAAATTGTAACCCCAATTTGGTAGTTGCACGCCGTCATAGTTTTGCACGTAATAATGCCATTTATTCGAAAATTATGACATATATACTACAACGTTATTTTCCACCAAACGTATCTCGAGGCTCCAACCCTGGTTCATTTTACGCCCCATTTTCAACAAACTCCAGCCACCAACAAACTGTCACACAAATGAGAGTTAAACCTTTGCATATCCCTGGGTGTTTTTCTGCTCAAGTTATTAAGATTCCGCCGCCTACGACTCTAAGAACTATAAGCTTTGTTTCGGCTCCTCTATTGAAGCAGCCCGAAAGATCCGATGCCACAAGAAACGCTTTTATTTGGCCCCTGTGAATGAATCCTTTAATATCCAATCGCATACTGGTCAGTCAATTACAATTATGCAATACTGATAGCATATTTTGTGTTTATTTGGGCAGGAAATTCAGATGGAGCGCAATCGATAGTGAGGTACGATGTCCGGTCTGTAGTTGTGCGCGTTTGATCAATTTATGGAGCCAAAAAATGGCGTATCACACTTTCTAACAATAAACGTACTAAGGGAAACCGGTTGCTCATCGAGGTGCCACCCGATTTCTGCCTCGTTTGCCTAGAATAACGGATCACCTAGAGCAAATCAAATCGAGCGAATTACTTGCCCAGTGCACGTAACTAATAAAACTCGAAAGTACGTAGCCAAAATCACAGTATCGATTATGCCGCAATTACAGGAATGGAGAGACAGTGAATAACAACTGGGAAATTGTGATGAGACTAATAAATTTCAAGCAATGGATATCAATAGTAAGGTTGGGCAATGAAAACACCAAATCATGGTTATACAGATGTGAGAGTGTCCGTACACTAGCTAAGTTATCATTGAAGGAACTTCATTAGGCTGGTTGATATTACCACACCAGCTATTCATTTCCTATTTAAACTTAGCTTGTGGTGTATGTGTTGTGCACAGTGGTGCTGGAAAGTCTAGTAAAGGAAAGGATTTTGAAGACCTATCAATGTTCGGGATATCAGAAAGCCCGGTTAATTTTTGTAGTTTAGCGTCGCCTTCTTGCGAAGGACAATAATCGTGACATGCCGGACTTCCTAAATTACGTATTAGATGGTTCATCCGCGAGCAAATCTGATTTTGTTGACGTGGACTTGTTCGAAGATTCACGCAAAAGTAAGGTATTCTCTTCTAGTTTTATAATTTGTGGAGAAATTCCCTCTCTGTTAAGTCAAATTTCCATCCCCACCGTTAGTGTTTTCAAGGAACTGCTCCTCATAAATCCCAGAAAACCATCCTGACTAGATAGACTCAGTCCCGTATTGCTCAAGTAGGGGGTGGTTACCCTCACGCTTAGTCTCTCTAATAGTCTCAACCGATATCTAAAGAACAGTGAGATTCTAGATTATTGGAGGATGGGACTCATAACTTCCGTTCCCAAAAGGACTACATAATTTCGTCCTACTACTTGAAGCTCTGCCTCATTGGGAGATTTTGAAATATTAGCTCTTCGACAACTGACTGATAAGTCTGGTTTCACAGATCCTGATCATTTAGCTTACCGACAATCACGCTCCACCATCGATGCCTTCAATATTTTGCCACATACTTTGTCCACACTTGACGGGAAGAGTTAGGTGGTAAGTAAGTGCATCCTAGACAATAACGAGGCATTCAACAGCGTCGACAGGAATAAAACTGCTCCCTTTCCTCAGTTTCTTGTATTTAAACTATCATTGATTCAATTTCGACGGATTACTTTACCAATTGCTAGTAGTAAACCCATTTTATTCTCAATGCCCCAATCCGTTGTTACTACACTCCTAGAGTTCATCAAGGACTTCCAGCTGTTAAAAGAATGTGCCGGAAAATATTCTCCTTGTCAGACACGCGGAAACCTTTATATTTCGTGAGCCTCATAATTTTGATTTTACTTTTCCTACCCACAAAATGGCATCAATCAAATCTCGTATTGGTCTGAGGTTTATAACGTAAACCTTAACCCAATAAATTCTGGTTTCATTACATTTCTCTTATTGAACGGTGGTACGGAACACAATTTTTAAAATGACTGTATTTATACTTCAACAGAATAAGAACAGCTGAACGTTCTTGAGCTAACTAAGTAATGTAGACTTTTGCCTGACCGTAACTTCAAGTGGTCCATTCATGTTACTTTCATTTTGTCTAAATTGCAATCTCAACTTACAACCCATACTCACGAATCTTGTCAAAACTCCTGGATTTACCGGTGTTCAGTTTCACTGGCTATACGACTTGCTGATCTTCCATTCTAGTCTGTTTTGTGTGATACTAGTTTGCTGTCAGATCATCTCAATGCATATTTTCTCCCAGTGGCACATAAAAGGGAACACATAACATGATAAACATTATAAAAAATTTCTTCTAATTTCACAGGTGCATTTTATGCTTAAAAAACCAATTGTTATCCTACATTAATTATAGTACTTCTGCAGTCTTGTCCACCAAAACTAAACAATAATAATTTATTTGTAATCAATGAACATTTCATTACTTCTAGCTGATACGTTTCAGCCACTTTTCTGTCAAACAGAACAGCTAATAACAAATTCAAAATGATATATCGTTTGGGTTAAACTTTACTAGCAAAATCGCTATGTTAATCACACTGAAGTGCGCTCCTGTCTTCGACGAATTCAGTTGTTGGAGCCTCACACTCACAGCAGTGTTATCCGACAAAATGGCATTTCATCGGATAAATACCTGCTTATTTGCATAAAGAAAGATGACCCAATTACACTTATTTGAATGCAGTGTTCAATATTAATTCCTGTTGAAACCAACAAGCACCATTTTCTAGGAACTTCTTGATTTACAGTAGTATGGGGTTTGTCCAATTACTGCACGGCCATTTCGAGATACCGTTCTTACGAGAACATCACCCAAGGCCTACTAAATTTCCTCCTTTCTGAACCACTAATCATAACCAGTAACGAAATTCTGTCAGTTTGATTTTGAAAAAACGCTGATGGGAGAAAATAACAAGCAACGTTGACTGCCCTAATCCCGAGGGAAAACGTCCCTGTACCAGGGACCAGCGATAAGTTGGCATTTTCGATAACCGTATTATTATGAAATAGTTGACCACAGTTCCCCCATCCGAAACTTGACGGCCAAGTGCACTTAGTAATTATTGTAAAATTTGGATATTATTCGGAATTTTTGGTGTACATTTCCCTGGTTTCTATTCTGAAGCAGCTCACTGAATTTTCGCTTCATTAATTCTTAATCAACCAATGATTAGGTGAGTTGTCACAAATGATACGATGGAAATATTTCACCTTATAGGTAATGATGCAATGTTTCAACAGTGCATAGTGATTTATCACAGTACCCGGTTAATGCTACTGTCGTCGACCGGGCTACACTTTGTGCTACTGTAGCATCGAATCCCGGTAAGATGTTGGCGATAGGTACACACTCGGCTCACATGTTCGATTTCATTGCAAGTGTCTAGTTACATGACGTTTTGTTTGTTCATATAACGTGTAAGTGAATCGAGGATTCGTTCGAGAAGTATGTCAAGGAATAACGAGGCAATTTCGAATTTTACTCAGCGGAAATTTAAAAATGCACTAAAAGTGCAGTACAAATAAACAAACAGGCTTTCAGTTCATTTGCAATCATCCCTGTATGTCAACACGAAAATTATATTGAAAATCAGCCAAACAGAATAACTCTGTGCATCCTATCTGGTTCTTTCCTTCCGTAAGCTGCTTAACAGCTCTGTTAAATCTATCAGGTTCTTATTTCATGTCTATTCTACAACGGCCAATTTCTTCACATTCTCACTGTTATTGCTGAGACCTCATTTATTTGGTTTTTCATCTAGTTTGTTGCCATGACATACCAGTTATTTTTCGAGACAGATCCCAGACACTGGATTCTCCGGCAAGCCACTCAGATTTCTAGTCAATAATCATGGCATTCTGCACGCTGCTGCGCTTTCATCCTTTTTCACACTTGAGTTAGCGACTTTCCTCTAACTTCTTCGGAACTGAAAATACGAATGTTCACTCTTAACTATCTGTGATACTGTAGCAGTCGAAGTAGATTTTGCTAACCTATTTGCTAATCTTCAAGATATTGTGAGCTCTTCGGAACAAAGTGGTCTTACCATTAACTCCTCAAAGATACGGTTTCAAATAAAAGTCAGTGTCGCAAAAGTTGGCGTCGCTTGCCCCATAAATACAACATGTCACTCAGATAAAGATGACATTTAAGCCTCAAAACCTGCTCAGGGATAAGGAATAAATATAATATTGTAAAATCTTCTACTAACTGTTCTTCCTTCGTTTTGTCATTGTCACTGACTGCTATACTGACTACTAATACTAATGCGAGTAGAGGTATTCGAGTGAACGGTGCACACGGAAGACAAGGGTAGTGCGAAATTCGGGGTGTGTCACACCTATAGTGGATAAGTCTTGAAGCATCTACCATTACGAAATGGGGATGGCGGGTAAAGGTAGACTTACTTTTCCTCTTAGGGTGAAGGAATAAAACAATGTATCGTATATGCTAGAACAAACTATAATATTCCGACCGGAAGTTAATCCGTTGTTGCTAAAAGTTAATCGTATGTATCTCTACGTGAAGCAAACAAGTTCTTCACGAGCAACAAAGTACGAATCCTTTATCCTTTTGACCACTTCAAAAATAGGCTAGAAGATATGCGACTGATTACATGAATACCTCAAAATGAAACGAAAATTCTACTTTGATAACATGGAAGAATTACCTTGAAAACAAGCTAAGTTCGGGTAAAATAAGCTGGGATTTAAAGAAAGCTATAAACATAGATTCAAGGCAAAGTTGCACGGGCTATGGAATTCAAAAGATCTGACTGCGTCATTCATGCAGTAAATTGAGGAACTGAGAAAACCTGGTGGAACTTCTCTGGATCAAATTATTTCCAATCTAACAGTGAAAGTATCCATGTAGTATTTCTGAGATCCAAATTATTTTTTCTCATTCATGAAACAGTTCTTATCCAAAAGACCGAAGAAAATTCGAAGGGATGAAGTTACCGAATGATTTCCAATCCATGTGAAGTTCCCTTGTGACCAAAGAAATGTTCCCACTGATGAATCGCGTACATTATTTATCACATATTTAAAAGCCTACTGTGACTAGCGGATGCGTTCATGGGGTATTTTTCCTTAATTAGGTCACTCCCGATTCGATGGGACAAGATGAACGTGTCAGGAATACGTCATAAGGCCAGATGAGAATCCACTTCCATGGTATCTAGATCAGTGTGGAAAATATGGAACTGAATGTATGGGGGAACCTCCCAATATACTTCTTTACTGTAACCTTGTTTCAAACATTTTATTGCCTGCAACAAGACTTTTTCCTCCGATAAAGTTAAGACGACAAAAGTTAGTGCGAAAATATTCTCTACAACCTGAATGTAGTGTTCGTGAAAGAATGTACAGCAAGCAACACGTAGTTTGACTACATTGTAGGCTCCAATCTGGGTTCTGAATGCATTTCACTAAGATCGGTACAGATAAGTCAAGACCAACGTTCAGTAGTGGCGTGGCCTACTAAATAAGTTAAAGCAAACAGGGATAACTTTCACTGGAAGCTCAATGTGCAAATGACCCATAAAAGTTAGAGCAAGTCCGAACTATAACATTAAACGCTTTGACTTTCCGTTCGGCCGTTAAACTGTAAAACGCAGAGCATGTAAACAGCGATCAATTCCTTGGACCATCAGTTAGTTTGACGAAAGACAACCCATTTACTAAAATTATGAGGAAGAATAATTGTTGCTATGATCACGGTATAGCTAAGAACACGATAGTCATTCTAGAGCATCTGAGATCTGCTGAAAATTAAATACGTAATTTCAAATTACCATATCGTCAGTAGATAAAGGCATACCATGGATTGTTAAGAACCTGAAAGATGCAAGAAAATATGTATTGGTTATTGTAAAAAATATGATGAATCACGCATATTCAACCCCAAACTCCAAGCTGAAAAGTGCGGAAGCGGAGAACAGCTAGTTGATCATTGTTGGGAATCATGAGGATTGCACATCGAAAAAGCATAAGGGAGAACAGATTTCGGCATAAAAGGTAGTCAAAAGAAACACCTTAACCGCAAGCAAATCAAGGACTGAATTTCATCGCATTGTTAAAAATCTACACTACATGATATAGCACCGTTCCGTCACTGGCTTCTTTTGAACGGTAACAACCAGCACAACCCACACACCGATCCACTCCTATCATGGATCAATTCTCTTTAGGGGCCTAAGTACAACCAACGCATTCCCTTATGAACAACCTACACAGCTTCGTTACTATTTGCATTTGACTAGTGGGAGATTAGATTCGCATATAATATGATTGATCATGCAGCTTGAACGCTCAACTCACCATTGAAAAGCATGGAAGCAGTGTACAGCTGTTTCATCCTTGTTGGGAATCATGAGCAATGCACATCGACCGAGCCACAGGGGAATCGATTTATGCATCAACAATTGACAATCGAATACCGTAAAATTCCAGCCTATCATGAGCTGGATCTCATCGCATTGTTCAACATCTACACTACATGATATAGCACCGTTCCATCACTGGCTTCTTTTGAACGGCAACAACCAGCACCACCCACACACCGAACCACCCCATCACGGATCCCTTCTATGAAGGGGCCTGAGTACAACCAACGCATTCCCTCATGAACAACCTACACAGCTTCGTTACTATTTGCAATTGAGTAGTGGGAGATTAGATTTGTATATAATATGATTGATCATGCTGCTTGAACGCTCAACTCACCATTGAAAAGCATGGAAGCAGTGTACAGCTGTTTCATCCTTGTTGGGAATCATGGGCAATGCACATCGAATGAGCACTATGTAGAATCGATTAAATGATGAACGACCGTCATAAGAACAACCTAAGATCAAGCATGTCAATGGCTAGATATCAACGGGTTGTTCACCATCTACATTGCATGACACAGAAACTATCAGTCTCCGGCTTCTTTTGAACGGTAACAACCAGCTCAACCCACACCCCGATCCACTCCTATCGTCGATCTCTTCTCGGTAGGGGCCTGAGTACAACCAACGCATTCCCTTATGAACAACCTACACAGCTTCGTTACTATTTGCAATTGAGTAGTGGGAGATTGGATTTGTATAAAATATGATTGATCATGCAGCTTGAACGCTCAACCCAACATTGAAAAGCATGGAAACACTGTACAGCTGTTTCATCCTTGTTGGGAATCATGAGCAACGCACATCGAAAGAGGATTGCTGATACTCCATTTAAAAATCAAAAATTGTCAATCGAAATCTTTCACTGCAAGCCTCTCAAAGTCTGGATCTCATCGCATTGTTCAACATGTACACTACATGATATAGCACCGTTCCGTCACTGGCGTCTTTTGAACGGCAACATCCAGCACAACCAACACAACGATCCACTCCTATCATGGATCACTTCTCTGTAGGGGCCTAAGTACTACCCACGCATTCCCTTATGAACAACCTACACAGCTTCGTTACTATTTGCAATTGAGTAGTGGGAGATTCGATTTGTATATAATATGATTGATAATGCAGCTTGAACGCTCAACTCACCATTGAAAAGCATGGAAGCAGTGTACAGCTGTTTCATCCTTGTTGGGAATCATGAGCAGTGCACATCGAAAAAACTCTAGGGGAATTAATTTCGGCATAAACATTTTTCAATGGCAAAACATCATAGCGATCCTATCAAGGGCTGGATCTCATCGGATTTTTCAACATCTACACTACATTATATAGCACCGTTCCGTCACTGGCTTATTCTGAACGGTAACAACCAGCACAACCCACACAACGATCCACTCCTATCGTCGATCTATTCTCGGTAGGGGCCTAAGTACAACGAACGCATTCCGTTATGAACAACCTACACAGCTTCGTTTCTATTTGCAATTGTGTAGGAGGAGTTTGGATTTGTATATAATATAATTGATCATGCAGCTTGAACGCTCAACTCACCATTGAAAAGCATGGAAGCAGTGTACAGCTGTTTCATCCTTGTTGGGAACCATGGGGAATGCACATCGAAATAGGACTGCTGACACTCGATTATGCAATCAACCAATATCAATCGAATACTTTCACCGCAAGCCTATCAAAGGCTGGATCTCATCGCATTGTTCAGCATCTACACTACATGATATAGCACCGTTCCGTCACTGGCTTCTTTTGAACGGTAACAACCAGCACAACCAACACACCGATCCGCACCTATCGTTGAAGAATTCTTTGTAGGGGCCTAAGTAAAACCAACGCATTCCCTCATGAACAACCTACACAGCTTCGTTACTATTTGCAATTGAGTAGTGGGAGATTGGATTTGTATATAATATGATTGATCATGCAGCTTGAACGCTCAACTCACCATTGAAAAGCATGGAAGCAGTGTACAGCTGTTTCATCCTTGTTGGGAATCATGAGCGCTTCTTATCCAAAGAGCACTAACGTAACTCGATTTCGGCATGAACCACCGTCATACGAACACCTCAAACGCAAGCCTATCCAGGGATGGAACTCTTCGGATTTTTCAACATCTACACTTCATTATATAGCACCGTTCCGTCACTGGCTTCTTTTGAACGGCAGCAACCAGCACAACCAACACACCGATCTACTCATATCATGGATCACTTCTGTGTAGGGCCCTAAGATAAACCAACGCATTCCTTTATGAACAACCTACACAGCTTCGTTACTATTTGAAATTGAGTAGTGCGAGATTAAATTTGTTTTCAATATGATTGATCATGCAGCTTGAACGCTCAACTCACCATTGAAAAACATGGAAGCAGTGTACAGCTGTTTCATCCTTGTTGGGAATCATGAGCGCTTCTTATCCAAAGAGCACTAACGTAACTGGATTTCGGCATGAACCACCGTCATACGAACACCTCAAACGCAAGCCTATCCAGGGCAGGAACTCATCGCAATTTACAACATCTACACTACATGTTATAGCATCGTTCCGTCACTGGCTTCTTCTGAACAATAACAACCAGCACATCCAACACAACGATCCACTCCTATCATGGATCACTTCTCTGAAGGGGCCTAAGTACAACGAACGCACTGCCTTATGAACAACCTACAGAGCTTCGTTACTCTTTGCAAATTGAGTTGTACGAGATTAGATTTGTATATAATATGATTGATCATGCAGCTTGAACATTCAACTCACCATTGAAAAGCATGGAAACACTGTACAGCTGTTTCATCCTTGTTGGGAATGATGAGCAATGCACATCCACCGAGCCCCCACGGGGACTCGAACGAAGGGTGAACGATTGTGAATCGAACACCTCAACCACAATGCTATCCGGGTTGGCTCTCAACCGTTTGTTCAACATCTACACTACATGAAATTGCACTCTTCCTTCACTGGCTTTGAAAGGATTTACAAGCCGATTCTCACACACCGATCGACTCCTATCATCGATGACTCCTCTGTAGGGGCCTAAGTACAACGAACGCATTCCGTTATGAACAACCTACACAGCTTGGTTACTGTTTGCAAATTGAGTTGTACGAGATTATATTTGTATATAATATGATTGATCATGCAGCTTGAACATTCAACTCACCATTGAAAAGCATGGAAACACTGTACAGCTGTTTCATCCTTGTTGGGAATCATGAGCAGTGCACATCCACCGAGCCTCCACGGGGACTCGAACGAAGGGTGAACGATTGTGAATCGAACACCTCAACCACAATGCTATCCAGGTTGGCTCTCAAAGGTTTGTTCAACATCTACACTACATGAAATAGCCACCTTCCGTCACTGGCTTTTGAAAGGTTTTACAAGCCGATTCTCACACACCGATCGACTCCTATCATCGATGACTCCTCTGTAGGGGCCTAAGTACAACGAACGCATTCCGTTATGAACATTCTACACAGCTTAGTTACTCTTTGCGAATTGAGTTGTACGAGATTATATTTGTATATAATATGATTGATCATGCAGCTTGAACGCTCAACTCACCATTGAAAAGCATGGAAACACTGTACAGCTGTTTCATCCTTGTTGGGAACCATGAGCAGTGCACATCCACCGAGCCCCCACGGGGACTCGAACGAAGGGTGAACGATTGTGAATCGAACACCTCAACCACAATGCTATCCGGGTTGGCTCTCAACGGTTTGTTCAACATCTACGCTACATGAAATAGCAACCTTCCGTCACTGGCTTTGAAAGGATTTACAAGCCGATTCTCACACACCGATCCACTCCTATCATCGATCACTTCTCTGTAGGGGCCTAAATACAACGAACGCATTCCGTTATGAAAAATCTACAGAGCTTGGTCACTGTTTGCAAATTGAGTTGTACGAGATTAGATTTGTATATAATATGATTGATCATGCAGCTTGAACGCTCAACTCACCATTGAAAAGCATGGAAACACTGTACAGCTGTTTCATCCTTGTTGGGAATCATGAGCAGTGCACATCCACCGAGCCCCCACGGGGACTCGAACGAAGGGTGATCGATTGTGAAACGAACACCTCAACCACAATGCTATCCGGGTTGGCTCTCAACCGTTTCTTCAACATCAACACTACATGAAATTGCACTCTTCCGTCACTGGCTTTTGAAAGGATTTACAAGCCGATTCTCACACACCGATCGACTCCTATGATGGATGAATTCTCTTTCGGGGCCCAAGTACAACCAACACATTCCGTTATGAAAAATATACAGAGCTAGGTCACTGTTTGCAAATTGAGTTGTACGAGATTAGATTTGTATATAATATGATTGATCATGCAGCTTGAACGCTCAACTCACCATTGAAAAGCATGGAAACACTGTACAGCTGTTTCATCCTTGTTGGGAATCATGAGCAGTGCACATCCACCGAGCCCCCACGGGGACTCGAACGAAGGGTGAACGATTGTGAATCGAACACCTCAACCACAATGCTACCCGGGTTGGCTCTCAACGGTTTGTTCAACATCAACACTACATGAAATTGCACTCTTCCTTCACTAGCTTTTGAAAGGATTTACAAGCCGATTCTCACACACCGATCCACTCCTATCATCGATCACTTCTCTGTAGGGGCCTAAATACAACGAACGCATTCCGTTATGAAAAATCTACAGAGCTTGGTCACTGTTTGCAAATTGAGTTGTACGAGATTAGATTTGTATATAATATGATTGATCATGCAGCTTGAACGCTCAACTCACCATTGAAAAGCATGGAAACACTGTACAGCTGTTTCATCCTTGTTGGGAATCATGAGCAGTGCACATCCACCGAGCCCCCACGGGGACTCGAACGAAGGGTGATCGATTGTGAATCGAACACCTCAACCACAATGCTATCCGGGTTGGCTCTCAACCGTTTGTTCAACATCTACACTACATGAAATTGCACTCTTCCGTCACTGGCTTTTGAACGGTAACAACCCGATTCTCACACACCGATCGACTCCCATCATGGATGACTCCTCTGTAGGGGCCTAAGTGCAACCAACGCATTCCCTTATGAACAATCTACAGAGCTTGGTTACTGTTTGCAAATTGAGGTGTACGAGATTAGATTTGTATATAATATGATTGATCTTGCAGCTTGAACGCTCAACTCACCATTGAAAAGCATGGAAACACTGTACAGCTGTTTCATGCTTGTTGGGAATCATGAGCAGTGCACATCCACCGAGCCCCCACGGGGACTCGAACGAAGGGTGAACGATTGTGAATCGAACACCTCAACCGCAATGCTATCCGGGTTGGCTCTCAACCGTTTCTTCAACATCTACACTACATGAAATTGCACTCTTCCGTCACTGGCTTTTGAACGGTAACAACCCGATTCTCACACACCGATCGACTCCTATCATCGATGACTCCTCTGTAGGGGCCTAAGAGCAACCAACGCATTCCGTTATGAACATTCTACACAGCTTGGTTACTGTTTGCAAATTAGGTGTACGAGATTGGATTTGTATATAATATGATTGATCCTGCAGCTTGAACGCTCAACTCACCATTGAAAAGCATGGAAACACTGTACAGCTGTTTCATCCTTGTTGGGAATCATGAGCAGTGCACATCCACCGAGCCTCCACGGGGACTCGAACGAAGGGTGAACGATTGTGAATCGAACACCTCAACCACAATGCTATCCGGGTTGGCTCTCAACCGTTTGGTCAACATCTACACTGCATGAAATAGCTACCTTCCGACACTGGCTATTGTAATGTTTTACAAGCCGATTCTCACACACCGATCGACTCCTATCATGGATGACTCCTCTGTAGGGGCCTAAGTACAACGAACGCATTCCGTTATGAACAACCTACACAGCTTAGTTACTGTTTGCAAATTGAGTTGTACGAGATTATATTTGTATATAATATGATTGATCATGCAGCGTGAACGCTCAACTCACCATTGAAAAGCATGGAAGCAGTGTACAGCTGTTTCATCCTTGTTGGGAATCATGAGCAGTGCACATCCACCGAGCCCCCACGGGGACTCGAACGAAGGGTGAACGATTGTGAATCGAACACCTCAACCACAATGCTATCCGGGTTGGCTCTCAACGGTTTGTTCAACATCTACACTACATGATATAGCACCGTTCCGTCACTGGCTTCTTTTGAACGGTAACAACCCGATTCTCACACACCGATCGACTCCCATCATGGATGACTTCTCTGTCGGGGCCTCAGCACAACGAACGCATTCCGTTATGAACAACCTACACAGCTTGGTTACTGTTTGCAAATTGAGTTGTACGAGATTATATTTGTATATAATATGATTGATCATGCAGCTTGAACGCTCAACTCACCATTGAAAAGCATGGAAGCAGTGTACAGCTGTTTCATCCTTGTTGGGAATCATGAGCAGTGCACATCCACCGAGCCCCCACGGGGACTCGAACGAAGGGTGAACGATTGTGAATCGAACACCTCAACCACAATGCTATCCGGGTTGGCTCTCAACGGTTTGTTCAACATCAACACTACATGAAATTGCACTCTTCCTTCACTGGCTTTTGAAAGGATTTACAAGCCGATTCTCACACACCGATCGACTCCTATCATGGATGACTTCTCTGTAGGGGCCTAAATACAACGAACGCATTCCGTTATGAACAATCTACATAGCTTAATTACTCTTTGGAAATTGAGTTGTACGAGATAAGATTTGTATATAATATGATTGATCTTGCAGCTTGAACGCTCAACTCACCATTGAAAAGCATGGAAACACTGTACAGCTGTTTCATCCTTGTTGGGAACCATGAGCAGTGCACATCCACCGAGCCTCCACGGGGACTCGAACGAAGGGTGAACGATTGTGAATCGAACACCTCAACCACAATGCTATCCGGGTTGGCTCTCAACCGTTTCTTCAACATCTACACTACATGAAATTGCACTCTTCCGTCACTGGCTTTTGAACGGTAACAACCCGATTCTCACACACCGATCGACTCCCATCATGGATGACTCCTCTGTAGGGGCCTAAGTGCAACCAACGCATTCCCTTATGAACAATCTACAGAGCTTGGTTACTGTTTGCAAATTGAGGTGTACGAGATTAGATTTGTATATAATATGATTGATCTTGCAGCTTGAACGCTCAACTCACCATTGAAAAGCATGGAAACACTGTACAGCTGTTTCATCCTTGTTGGGAATCATGAGCAGTGCACATCCACCGAGCCTCCACGGGGACTCGAACGAAGGGTGAACGATTGTGAATCGAACACCTCAACCACAATGCTATCCGGGTTGGCTCTCAACCGTTTGGTCAACATCTACACTGCATGAAATAGCTACCTTCCGACACTGGCTATTGTAATGTTTTACAAACCGATTCTCACACACCGATCGACTCCTATCATGGATGACTTCTCCGTAGGGGCCTAAGTACAACGAACGCATTCCGTTATGAACAACCTACACAGCTTAGTTACTGTTTGCAAATTGAGTTGTACGAGATTATATTTGTATATAATATGATTGATCATGCAGCTTGAACGCTCAACTCACCATTGAAAAGCATGGAAACACTGTACAGCTGTTTCATCCTTGTTGGGAATCATGAGCAGTGCACATCCACCGAGCCCCCACGGGGACTCGAACGAAGGGTGAACGATTGTGAATCGAACACCTCAACCACAATGCTATCCGGGTTGGCTCTCAACGGTTTGTTCAACATCTACACTACATGATATAGCACCGTTCCGTCACTGGCTTCTTTTGAACGGTAACAACCCGATTCTCACACACCGATCGACTCCTATGATGGATGACTTCTCTGTCGGGGCCTCAGCACAAGGAACGCATTCCGTTATGAACAACCTACACAGCTTGGTTACTGTTTGCAAATTGAGTTGTACGAGATTATATTTGTATATAATATGATTGATCATGCAGCTTGAACGCTCAACTCACCATTGAAAAGCATGGAAGCAGTGTACAGCTGTTTCATCCTTGTTGGGAATCATGAGCAGTGCACATCCACCGAGCCCCCACGGGGACTCGAACGAAGGGTGAACGATTGTGAATCGAACACCTCAACCACAATGCTATCCGGGTTGGCTCTCAACGGTTTGTTCAACATCAACACTACATGAAATTGCACTCTTCCTTCACTGGCTTTTGAAAGGATTTACAAGCCGATTCTCACACACCGATCGACTCCTATCATGGATGACTTCTCTGTAGGGGCCTAAGTACAACGAACGCATTCCGTTATGAACAATCTACATAGCCTAATTACTCTTTGGAAATTGAGTTGTACGAGATTAGATTTGTATATAATATGATTGATCTTGCAGCTTGAACATTCAACTCATCATTGAAAATCATGGAAACACTGTACAGCTGTTTCATCCTTGTTGGGAATCATGAGCAGTGCACATCCACCGAGCCTCCACGGGGACTCGAACGAAGGGTGAACGATTGTGAATCGAACACCTCAACCACAATGCTATCCGGGTTGGCTCTCAACCGTTTGTTCAAAATCTACTCTACATGTATATTAAACTTCATTCACTGGCTGTTGAAAGGATTTACAACCCGATTCTCACACACCGATCGACTCCTATCATGGATGACTTCTCTGTAGGGGCCTCAGTACAACGAACGCATTGCGTTATGAACATTCTACACAGCTACTTTACTGTTTGCAAATTGAGTTGTACGAGATTATATTTGTATATAATATGATTGATCATGCAGCTTGAACGCTCAACTCACCATTGAAAAGCATGGAAACACTGTACAGCTTTTTCATCCTTGTTGGGAATCATGAGCAGTGCACATCCACCGAGCCTCCACGGGGACTCGAACGAAGGGTGAACGATTGTGAATCGAATACCTCAACCACAATGCTATCCGGGTTGGCTCTCAACCGTTTGTTCAACATCTAATCTACATGTATATTAACCTTCCGTCACTGGCTTTGGAAAGATTTTGAAAACCGATTCTCACACACCGATCGACTCCTATCATGGATGACTCCTCTGTAGGGGCCTCAGTACAACGTACGCATTCCGTTATGAACAACCTACTCACCTTGGTCACTGTTTGCAAATTTAGTTGTAGGAGATTAGATTTGTATATAATATGATTGATCATGCAGCTTGAACGCTCAACTCACCATTGAAAAGCATGGAAGCAGTGTACAGCTGTTTCATCCTTGTTGGGAATCATGAGCAGTGCACATCCACCGAGCCCCCACGGGGACTCGAACGAAGGGTGAACGATTGTGAATCGAACACCTCAACCACAATGCTATCCGGGTTGGCTCTCAACCGTTTCTTCAACATCTACACTACATGATATAGCACATTTCCTTCACTGGCTTATTTTGAACGGTAACAACCCGATTCTCACACACCGATCGACTCCTATGATGGATGAATCCTCTGTAGGGGCCTCAGTACAACGAACGCATTCCGTTATGAACAACCTACACAGCTTGGTTACTGTTTGCAAATTGAGTTGTACGAGATTAGATTTGTATATAATATGATTGATCTTGCAGCTTGAACGCTCAACTCACCATTGAAAAGCATGGAAACACTGTACAGCTGTTTCATCCTTGTTGGGAATCATGAGCAGTGCACATCCACCGAGACCGCACGGGGACTCGAACGAAGGGTGAACGATTGTGAATCGAACACCTCAACCACAAGGCTATCCGGGTTGGCTCTCAACCGTTTGTTCAACATCTACTCTTCATATATATTAACTTTCCTTCACTGGCTTTGGAAAGATTTTGAAAACCGATTCTCACACCGATCGACTCCTATCATGGATGACTCCTCTGTAGTGGCCTAAGTACAACGAACGCATTCCGTTATGAACACCCTACTCACCTTGGTCACTGTTTGCAAATTGAGTTGTAGGAGATTAGATTTGTATATAATATGATTGATCATGCAGCTTGAACATTCAACTCACCATTGAAAAGCATGGAAGCAGTGTACAGCTGTTTCATCCTTGTTGGGAACCATGAGCAGTGCACATCCACCGAGCCTCCACGGGGACTCGAACGAAGGGTGAACGATTGTGAATCGAACACCTCAACCACAATGCTATCCGGGTTGGCTCTCAACCGTTTGTTCAACATCTACACTACATGATATAGCACAATTCCGTCACTGGCTTCTTTTGAACGGTAACAACCCGATTCTCACACACCGATCGACTCCTATCATCGATGACTCCTCTGTAGGGGCCTAAGTACAACCAAAGCATTCCCTTATGAACAACATACAGAGCTTAATTACTGTTTGCAAATTGAGTTGTACGTGATTAGATTTGTATATAATATGACTGATCATGCTTCTTGAACATTCAACTCACCATTGAAAAGCATGGAAACACTGTACAGCTGTTTCATCCTTGTTGGGAATCATGAGCAGTGCACATCCACCGAGCCCCCACGGGGACTCGAACGAAGGGTGAACGATTGTGAATCGAACACCTCAACCACAATGCTATCCGGGTTGGCTCTCAACGGTTTGTTCAACATCTACACTACATGAAATAGACACCTTCCTTCACTGGCTTTTGAAAGGATTTACAACCCGATTCTCACACACCGATCCACTCCTATGATGGATGAATTCTCCGTAGGGGCCTAAGTACAACCAACGCATTCCCTTATGAACAATCTACAGAGCTTGGTCACTGTTTGCAAATTGAGTTGTACGAGATTAGATTTGTATATAATATGATTGATCATGCAGCTTGAACGCTCAACTCACCATTGAAAAGCATGGAAGCAGTGTACAGCTGTTTCATCCTTGTTGGGAATCATGAGCAGTGCACATCCACCGAGCCCCCACGGGGACTCGAACGAAGGGTGATCGATTGTGAATCGAACACCTCAACCACAATGCTATCCGGGTTGGCTCTCAACCGTTTGGTCAACATCTACACTACATGATATAGCACACTTCCGTCACTGGCTTCTTTTGAACGGTAACAACCCGATTCTCACACACCGATCCACTCCTATGATGTATGAATCCTCCGTAGGGGCCTGAGTACAACCAACGCATTCCCTCATGAACAACCTATAGAGCGTAATTACTGTTTGCAAATTGAGTTGTGCGAGATTGGATTTGTATATAATATGATTGATCATGCAGCTTGAACATTCAACTCACCATTGAAAAGCATGGAAACACTGTACAGCTGTTTCATCCTTGTTGGGAATCATGAGCAGTGCACATCCACCGAGCCCCCACGGGGACTCGAACGAAGGGTGAACGATTGTGAATCGAACACCTCAACCACAATGCTATCCTGGTTGGCTCTCAACGGTTTGTTCAACATCTACACTACATGAAATAGCCACTTTCCGTCACTGGCTTTTGAAAGGTTTTACAAACCGATTCTCACACAATGATCGAATCCTATCATCGATGATCCTCTGTAGGGGCCTAAGTACAACCAACGCATTCCCTTATGAACAATATACAGAGCCTAATTACTGATTGCAAATTGAGTTGTACGAGATTAGATTTGTATATAATATGATTGATCATGCAGCTCGAACGCTCAACTCACCATTGAAAAGCATGGAAACACTGTACAGCTGTTTCATGCTTGTTGGGAATCATGAGCAGTGCACATCCACCGAGCCCCCACGGGGACTCGAACGAAGGGTGAACGATTGTGAATCGAACACCTCAACCACAATGCTATCCGGGTTGGCTCTCAGCGTTTGTTCAACATCTACACTACATGATATAGCACCGTTCCGTCACTGGCTTCTTTTGTGCGGTAAAAACCGACTTCCCGCACAGCGATCGACTCATATTATCGGTCGGTTCCCTGTAGGGGCCTAAGTACAACCAACGCATTCCCTTATGAACAACCTACACAGCTTCGTTACTATTTGCAATTGAGTAGTGGGAGATTAGATTTGTATATAATATGAAGGATCACGCAGCTTGAACGCTCAGCTCACCATTGAAATGATGTTATCACTGTCCATCTGATTCATCCCTTTTTGGAATCATCAGCATTGCACATCCATCGAATACATACGGGGAGACGAAACCGTGGTGAACGATTGCCAAAGGAAAGTATTCATCGTAAGATTATCTGGGTGAGCTCGAAATGCTCTGTACAAAATAAAAATCCATGATATAGCACCCTTCCGACACTGGCTTCTTTTGAACGGTAACAAACATATTCCCGCACAGCGATCGTCTCACATGATCGATGGCTTCTCTCTAGGGGCCTATGTGCACCCAACGCATTCCCCCACGAACAACCTACACTGTTTGCATACTATTTTCTATTGAGTACTTGCAGCTTAGACTTAAAAAATTTGATTGATCATGCAGCTTGAACGCTCAACTCACCATTGAATAGCATGGACACACTGTACAGCTGATTCATCCTCTTTGGGAATCATCAGAAATGCACACCCTTCGAGCCCACATGGTGCCTGGGACACGTCGCGAACGATTGTATTTCGAAAATCCTAATCAGAATAATATCCGGGATGGCTCGCAACGCTTTGTTCAACATCTACACGACATGTTATAGCACCTTCTCTTCACGGTTTCCATTCCCTGTGGGTGCTCGATGGATTTGCAATTCTGAGATTTCAATGGTGAGTTGAGCGTTCAAGCTACATGATGAATCATTTTATACAAATCTAATCTCGTACTACTCAATTGCAAATAGTAATCAAGCTGTGTAGGTTGTTCATAAGGGAATGCGTTCCTTGTACTCATGAACTACAGAGAAACCATCGAACATGGGAGTCGATCGGTGTGCGCAAAACGTGATGATACCGTTCAAAAGAAGCCAGTGACGGAACGGTGCTATATCATTTAGTGTAGGTGTTCAACAAATCGTTGAGATCCATTCAGGATAGCATTCTTATTATAATTATCTATTGACAATCGTTCACCACGGTATCCCGTTCCCGTGAGGGCTCGGTGGATGTGCATTGCTGATGATTCCAAAGAGGATGAATCACCTGTAGAGTGCTTCCATGCTTTCCAATGGTGAGTTGAGCGATCAAGCTGCATGATCAATTATTTTATACAAATCTTATCTCCTACTACTCATATGCAAATATTAAGCAAGCTGTGTATGTTGTTCATCAGGGAATGCGATCGTTGTAATTAGACACGTACAGGGATGCAATCGATCATGGGAGTCGATCGCTGTGCGGGAAGTGGGTTGTTACCGTTCAAAAGAAGCCAGTGACGAAAGAGTGCTATATCATTTATTGTAGATGTTGAACAAAGCGTTGAGATCCAGGCCAGATAGACTTCTGATGGAGGTCATCGATTGACAACTGTTCTCCCCGGGTTCCAGTACCCGTGTGGTCTCGATCGATGTGCATTGCTGATGATTCCCGATAGAGATGAATCAGTTGTGCATTACTTTCATGCTTTTCAATGGTGAGTTCAGCGTTCAAGCTGCATGATCAATCATATTATATACAAATCTAACCTCCAACAACTCAATTGCAAATATTAAGCTATCTGCGTATGTTGTTCTTAGGGGAATTAGTTCGTTGTACTTAGGCCCCTACAGAGAAGCCTTCGATCATGGGAGTCGATCGCTTTGCGGGAAGTGGGTTGTTACCGTTCAAAAGAAGTCTGTGACGGAACGGTCCTATATTTTGTAGTGGAGACGTTGAACAATGATTTGCGATCCATCCCGGATATCCCCCTGATTAGGATATTTGAAAGACAAAGGTCCACGATCTGTACCATTGCCCGTGTCGGCTCGATGGAGTAGAATTGGTGTTGATTCCCACCAGCGATTTTAAAGCTGCACACTGTTTCCATGCTTTTCAATGGTGAGTTGAGCGTTCAAGCTGCATGATCAATCATATTATATACAAATCTAATCTCCCACTACTCAATTGCAAATAGTAACGAAGCTGTGTAGGTTGTTCATAAGGGAATGCGTTGGTTGTACTTAGGCCCATACAGGGAAGTGATCCATGATAGGAGTGGATCGGTGTGTGGGTTGTGCTGGTTGTTACCGTTCAAAAGAAGCCAGTGACGGAACGGTGCTATATGATGTAGTGTAGATGTTGAACAAACCGTTCAGATCCATCCCTGGATATGCTTGCGAATAGCGTGTTCGATTGACAATCGTTCATGCGGAAATGGAGTCCCCGCAGTAATCTTTTGATAAGCATTGCTCATGATTCCCAACAAGGATGAAACAGCTGTACACTGCTTCCATGCTTTTCAATGGTGAGTTGAGCGTTCAAGCTGCATGATCAATCATATTATATACAAATCTAATCTCCCACTACTCAATTGCAAATAGTAACCAAGCTGTATTAGGTTATTCTTAAGGGAATGCGTTTTTTGTAATTAGCCCCTACAGAGAAGTGATCTATGATATGAGTTGATCGGTGTGTGGGTTGTGCTGGTTGTTACCGTTCAAAAGAAGATACTGATGGAACGGTGCTATATCCTGTAGTTTAGATGATAAAAAATGCGATGAGATCCAGCCCTCGATAGGCTGTCGTTTGAGGTGTTCGATTGACAATCGTGTAGGCGGAAAGCGAGTCTCCGTAGTGCTCTCTCGATGTGCATTGCTCATGATTCCCAACAAGGATGAAACAGCTGTACACTGCTTCCATGCTTTTCAATGGTGAGTTGAGCGTTCAAGCTGCATGATCAATCATATTATATACAAATCTAATCTCCCACTACTCAGTTGCAAATGGTAACCAAGCTGTATTAGGTTATTCATAAGGGAATGCGTTTTTTGTAATTAGCCCCTACAGAGAAGTGATCCATGATAGGAGTGGATCGGTGTGTGGGTTGTGCTGGTTGTTACCGTTCAAAAGAAGCCAGTGATGGAACGGTGCTATATCATGTAGTGTACATGTTGAACAATACGATGAAAGGCAGCCCTTGATAGGCTGGCGTTTGAGGTGTTCGTATGAAGGTCGTTCATACCGGAATGGAGTCCCCGCAGTAATCTTTTGATAAGCATTGCTCATGATTCCCAACAAGGATGAAACAGCTGTACACTGCTTCCATGCTTTTCAATGGTGAGTTGAGCGTTCAAGCTGCATGATCAATCATATTATATACAAATCTAATCTCCCACTACTCAATTGCAAATAGTAACCAAGCTGTATTAGGTTATTCATAAGAGAATGCGTTTTTTGTAATTAGCCCCTACAGAGAAGTGATCCATGATATGAGTAGATCGGTGTGTGGGTTGTGCTGGTTGTTACCGTTCAAAAGAAGATACTGATGGAACGGTGGTATATCCTGTAGTTTAGATGATAAAAAATGCGATGAGATCCAGCCCTCGATAGGCTGGCGTTTGAGGTGTTCGATTGACAATCGTGTAGGCGGAAAGCGAGTCTCCGTAGTGCTCTCTCGATGTGCATTGCTCATGATTCCCAACAAGGATGAAACAGCTGTACACTGCTTCCATGCTTTTCAATGGTGAGTTGAGCGTTCAAGCTGCATGATCAATCATATTATATACAAATCTAATCTCCCACTACTCAGTTGCAAATGGTAACCAAGCTGTATTAGGTTATTCTTAAGGGAATGCGTTTTTTGTAATTAGCCCCTACAGAGAAGTGATCCATGATAGGAGTGGATCGGTGTGTGGGTTGTGCTGGTTGTTACCGTTCAAAAGAAGCCAGTGATGGAACGGTGCTATATCATGTAGTTCAGATGTTGAAAAATGCGATGAGATCCAGCCCTTGATAGGCTGGCGTTTGAGGTGTTCGATTGACAATCGTGTAGGCGGAAAGCGAGTCTCCGCAGTGCTCTCTCGATGTGCATTGCTCATGATTCCCAACAAGGATGAAACAGCTGTACACTGCTTCCATGCTTTTCAATGGTGAGTTGAGCGTTCAAGCTGCATGATCAATCATATTATATACAAATCTAATCTCCCACTACTCAATTGCAAACAGTAACCAAGCTGTATTAGGTTATTCATAAGGGAATGCGTTTTTTGTAATTAGCCCCTACAGAGAAGTGATCCATGATAGGAGTGGATCGGTGTGTGGGTTGTGCTGGTTGTTACCGTTCAAAAGAAGATACTGATGGACGGTGCTATATCCTGTAGTTTAGATGATAAAAAATGCGATGAGATCCAGCCCTCGATAGGCTGGCGTTTGAGGTGTTCGATTGACAATCGTGTAGGCGGAAAGCGAGTCTCCGTAGTGCTCTCTCGATGTGCATTGCTCATGATTCCCAACAAGGATGAAACAGCTGTACACTGCTTCCATGCTTTTCAATGGTGAGTTGAGCGTTCAAGCTGCATTATCAATCATATTATATACAAATCTAATCTCCCACTACTCAATTGCAAATAGTAACCAAGCTGTATTAGGTTATTCTTAAGGGAATGCGTTTTTTGTAATTAGCCCCTACAGAGAAGTGATCCATGATATCAGTAGATCGGTGTGTGGGTTGTGCTGGTTGTTACCGTTCAAAAGAAGATACTGATGGAACGGTGCTATATCCTGTAGTTTAGATGATAAAAAATGCGATGAGATCCAGCCCTCGATAGGCTGGCGTTTGAGGTGTTCGATTGCCAATCGTGTAGGCGGAAAGCGAGTCTCCGTAGTGCTCTCTCGATGTGCATTGCTCATGATTCCCAACAAGGATGAAACAGCTGTACACTGCTTCCATGCTTTTCAATGGTGAGTTGAGCGTTCAAGCTGCATGATCAATCATATTATATACAAATCTAATCTCCCACTACTCAGTTGCAAATGGTAACCAAGCTGTATTAGGTTATTCATAAGGGAATGCGTTTTTTGTAATTAGCCCCTACAGAGAAGTGATCCATGATAGGAGTGGATCGGTGTGTGGGTTGTGCTGGTTGTTACCGTTCAAAAGAAGCCAGTGATGGAACGGTGATATATCATGTAGTTTAGATGATAAATAATGCGATGAGATCCAGCCCTTGATAGGCTGGCGTTTGAGGTGTTCGATTGACAATCGTGTAGGCGGAAAGCGAGTCTCCGTAGTGCTCTCTCGATGTGCATTGCTCATGATTCCCAACAAGGATGAAACAGCTGTACACTGCTTCCATGCTTTTCAATGGTGAGTTGAGCGTTCAAGCTGCATGATCAATCATATTATATACAAATCTAATCTCCCACTACTCAATTGCAAATAGTAACGAAGCTGTGTAGGTTGTTCATAAGGGAATGCGTTGGTTGTACTTAGGCCCATACAGGGAAGTGATCCATGATAGGAGTGGATCGGTGTGTGGGTTGTGCTGGTTGTTACCGTTCAAAAGAAGCCAGTGATGGAACGGTGCTATATCATGTAGTGTACATGTTGAACAATACGATGAAAAGCAGCCCTTGATAGGCTGGCGTTTGAGGTGTTCGTATGAAGTTCGTTCATACCGGAATGGAGTCCCCGCAGTAATCTTTTGATAAGCATTGCTCATGATTCCCAACAAGGATGAAACAGCTGTACACTGCTTCCATGCTTTTCAATGGTGAGTTGAGCGTTCAAGCTGCATGATCAATCATATTATATACAAATCTAATCTCCCACTACTCAATTGCAAATAGTAACCAAGCTGTATTAGGTTATTCTTAAGGGAATGCGTTTTTTGTAATTAGCCCCTACAGAGAAGTGATCCATCAAAGGAGTGGATCGGTGTGTGGGTTGTGCTGGTTGTTACTGTTCAAAAGAAGATACTGATGGAACGGTGCTATATCATGTAGTTTAGATGATAAAAATTGCGATGAGATCCAGCCCTCGATAGGCTGGCGTTTGAGGTGTTCGATTGGCAATCGTGTAGGCGGAAAGCGAGTCTCCGTAGTGCTCTCTCGATGTGCATTGCTCATGATTCCCAACAAGGATGAAACAGCTGTACACTGCTTCCATGCTTTTCAATGGTGAGTTGAGCGTTCAAGCTGCATGATCAATCATATTATATACAAATCTAATCTCCCACTTCTCAATTGCAAATAGTATCGAAGCTGTATTAGGTAGTTCATAAGGGAATGCGTTGGTTGTACTTAGGCCCCTACAGAGAAGTGATCCATGATAGGAGTGGATCGGTGTGTGGGTTGTGCTGGTTGCTACCGTTCAAAAGAAGCCAGTGACGGAACGGTGCTATATCATGTAGTGTAGATGTTGAAAAATGCGATGAGATCCAGCCCTTGATAGGCTGGCGTTTGAGGTGTTCGATTGACAATCGTGTAGGCGGAAAGCGAGTCTCCGTAGTGCTCTCTCGATGTGCATTGCTCATGATTCCCAACAAGGATGAAACAGCTGTACACTGCTTCCATGCTTTTCAATGGTGAGTTGAGCGTTCAAGCTGCATGATCAATCATATTATATACAAATCTAATCTCCCACTACTCAATTGCAAATAGTAACGAAGCTGTGTAGGTTGTTCATAAGGGAATGCGTTGGTTGTACTTAGGCCCATACAGGGAAGTGATCCATGATAGGAGTGGATCGGTGTGTGGGTTGTGCTGGTTGTTACCGTTCAAAAGAAGCCAGTGATGGAACGGTGCTATATCATGTAGTGTACATGTTGAACAATACGATGAAAGGCAGCCCTTGATAGGCTGGCGTTTGAGGTGTTCGTATGAAGGTCGTTCATACCGAAATGGATTCCCCGCAGTAATCTTTTGATAAGCATTGCTCATGATTCCCAACAAGGATGAAACAGCTGTACACTGCTTCCATGCTTTTCAATGGTGAGTTGAGCGTTCAAGCTGCATTATCAATCATATTATATACAAATCTAATCTCCCACTACTCAATTGCAAATAGTAACCAAGCTGTATTAGGTTATTCTTAAGGGAATGCGTTTTTTGTAATTAGCCCCTACAGAGAAGTGATCCATGATAGGAGTGGATCGGTGTGTGGGTTGTGCTGGTTGTTACCGTTCAAAAGAAGCCAGTGATGGAACGGTGCTATATCATGTAGTTTAGATGATATAAAATGCGATGAGATCCAGCCCTCGATAGGCTGGCGTTTGAGGTGTTCGATTGACAATCGTGTAGGCGGAAAGCGAGTCTCCGTAGTGCTCTCTCGATGTGCATTGCTCATGATTCCCAACAAGGATGAAACAGCTGTACACTGCTTCCATGCTTTTCAATGGTGAGTTGAGCGTTCAAGCTGCATGATCAACCATATTATATACAAATCTAATCTCCCACTACTCAATTGCAAATAGTAACCAAGCTGTATTAGGTTATTCATAAGGGAATGCGTTTTTTGTAATTAGCCCCTACAGAGAAGTGATCCATGATAGGAGTGGATCGGTGTGTGGGTTGTGCTGGTTGTTACCGTTCAAAAGAAGCCAGTGATGGAACGGTGCTATATCATGTAGTTTAGATGATAAATAATGCGATGAGATCCAGCCCTTGATAGGCTGGCGTTTGAGGTGTTCGATTGACAATCGTGTAGGCGGAAAGCGAGTCTCCGTAGTGCCCTCTCGATGTGCATTGCTCATGATTCCCAACAAGGATGAAACAGCTGTACACTGCTTCCATGCTTTTCAATGGTGAGTTGAGCGTTCAAGCTGCATGATCAATCATATTATATACAAATCTAATCTCCCACTACTCAGTTGCAAATGGTAACCAAGCTGTGTAGGTTGTTCATAAGGGAATGCGTTGATTGTACTCAGGCCCCTCCATAGAAGGGATCCATGATAGGAGTGGATCGGTGTGTGGGTTATGCTGGTTGTTACCGTTCAAAAGAAGCCAGTGACGGAAAGGTGCTATATCATGTAGTGTAGATGTTGAAAAATCTATGACAACCAGCACGTGATAGGCTTGCGGTTCTGGTGTTTGATTGACAATCCTGTATGCGGAAAGCGATTCTCCGTAGTGCTCTCTCGATGTGCATTGCTCATGATTCCCAACAAGGATGAAACAGCTGTACACTGCTTCCATGCTTTTCAATGGTGAGTTGAGCGTTCAAGCTGCATGATCAATCATATTATATACAAATCTAATCTCCCACTACTCAATTGCAAATAGTAACGAAGCTGTGTAGGTTGTTCATAAGGGAATGCGTTGGTTGTACTTAGGCCCATACAGGGAAGTGATCCATGATAGGAGTGGATCGGTGTGTGGGTTGTGCTGGTTGTTACCGTTCAAAAGAAGCCAGTGACGGAACGTTCCTATATAATGTAGTGTACATGTTGAACAATGCGATGAAAGGCAGCCCTTGATAGGGTTTCTTTTGAGGTGTTCGTATGAAGGTCGTTCATGCCGAAATGGAGTCCCCGCAGTAATCTTTTGATAAGCATTGCTCATGATTCCCAACAAGGATGAAACAGCTGTACACTGCTTCCATGCTTTTCAATGGTGAGTTGAGCGTTCAAGCTGCATGATCAATCATATTATATACAAATCTAATCTCCCACTACTCAATTGCAAATAGTATCGAAGCTGTATTAGGTTGTTCATAAGGGAATGCGTTGGTTGTACTCAGGCCCCTACAGAGAAGTGATCCATGATAGGAGTGGATCGGTGTGTGGGTTGTGCTGGATGCTACCGTTCAAAAGAAGCCAGTGACGGAACGGTGCTATATCATGTAGTGTAAATGTTGAAAAATGCGATGAAATGCAGCCCTTGATAGGCTGGCGTTTGAGGTGTTCGATTGACAATCGTGTAGGCGGAAAGCGAGTCTCCGTAGTGCTCTCTCGATGTGCATTGCTCATGATTCCCAACAAGGATGAAACAGCTGTACACTGCTTCCATGCTTTTCAATGGTGAGTTGAGCGTTCAAGCTGCATGATCAATCATATTATATACAAATCTAATCTCCCACTACTCAATTGCAAATAGTAACCAAGCTGTATTAGGTTATTCATAAGGGAATGCGTTTTTTGTAATTAGCCCCTACAGAGAAGTGATCCATGATAGGAGTGGATCGGTGTGTGGGTTGTGCTGGTTGTTACCGTTCAAAAGAAGCCAGTGACGGAACGGTGCTATATCATGTAGTGTAGATGTTGAAAAATGCGATGACAACCAGCACGTGATAGGCTTGCGGTTCTGGTGTTTGATTGACAATCGTGTAGGCGGAAAGCGAGTCTCCGTAGTGCTCTCTCGATGTGCATTGCTCATGATTCCCAACAAGGATGAAACAGCTGTACACTGCTTCCATGCTTTTCAATGGTGAGTTGAGCGTTCAAGCTGCATGATCAATCATATTATATACAAATCTAATCTCCCACTACTCAATTGCAAATAGTAACGAAGCTGTGTAGGTTGTTCATAAGGGAATGCGTTGGTTGTACTTAGGCCCATACAGGGAAGTGATCCATGATAGGAGTGGATCGGTGTGTGGGTTGTGCTGGTTGTTACCGTTCAAAAGAAGCCAGTGACGGAACGGTGCTATATCATGTAGTGTAGATGTTGAAAAATGCGATGACAACCAGCACGTGATAGGCTTGCGGTTCTGGTGTTTGATTGACAATCGTGTAGGCGGAGAGCGATTCTCCGTAGTTCTCTTTCGATGTGCATTGCTCATGATTCCCAACAAGGATGAAACAGCTGTACACTGCTTCCATGCTTTTCAATGGTGAGTTGAGCGTTCAAGCTGCATGATCAATCATATTATATACAAATCTAATCTCCCACTACTCAATTGCAAATAGTAACGAAGCTGTGTAGGTTGTTCATAAGGGAATGCGTTGGTTGTACTTAGGCCCATACAGGGAAGTGATCCATGATAGGAGTGGATCGGTGTGTGGGTTGTGCTGCTTGTTACCGTTCAAAAGAAGCCAGTGATGGAACGGTGCTATATCATGTAGTGTACATGTTGAACAATACGATGAAAGGCAGCCCTTGATAGGGTTTCTTTTGAGGTGTTCGTATGAAGGTCGTTCATGCCGAAATGGAGTCCCGCAGTTATCATTTGATAAGCATTGATCATGATTCCCAACAAGCATGAAACAGCTGTACACTGCTTCCATGCTTTTCAATGGTGAGTTGAGCGTTCAAGCTGCATGATCAATCATTTTATATACAAATCTAATCTCCCACTACTCAATTGCAAATAGTAACGAAGCTGTGTAGGTTGTTCATAAGGGAATGCGTTGATTGTACTCAGGCTCCTTCATAGAAGGGATCCATGATAGGAGTGGATCGGTGTGTGGGTTGTGCTGGTTGTTACCGTTCAAAAGAAGCCAGTGACGGAACGGTGCTATATGATGTGGTGTAGATGTTGAAAAATGCGATGAAAAGCAGCCCGTGATAGGCTTGCGGTTATGGTGTTTGATTGACAAACGTGTAGGCGGAAAGCGATTCTCCGTAGTGCTCTCTCGATGTGCATTGCTCATGATTCCCAACAAGGATGAAACAGCTGTACACTGCTTCCATGCTTTTCAATGGTGAGTTGAGCGTTCAAGCTGCATGATCAATCATTTTATATACAAATCGAATCTCCCACTACTCAATTGCAAATAGTAACCAAGCTGTGTAGGTTGTTCATAAGGGAATGCGTTGGTTGTACTTAGGCCCCTACAGAGAATTGGTCCATCATATGAGTGGATCGGTGTGTGGGTTGTGCTGGTTGTTACCGTTCAAAAGAAGCCAGTGACGGAACGGTGCTATATCATGTAGTGTACATGTTGAACAATGCGATGAAAGGCAGCCCTTGATAGGGTTTCTTTTGAGGTGTTCGTATGAACGTCGTGCATGCCGAAATGGAGTCCCGCATTAATCATTTGATAAGCAATGCTCATGATTCCAAACAAGGATGAAACAGCTGTACACTGCTTCCATGCTTTTCAATGGTGAGTTGAGCGTTCAAGCTGCATGATCAATCATTTTATATACAAATCTAATCTCCCACTACTCAATTGCAAATAGTAACGAAGCTGTGTAGGTTGTTCATAAGGGAATGCGTTGATTGTACTCAGGCCCCTTCATAGAAGGGATCCATGATAGGAGTGGATCGGTGTGTGGGTTGTGCTGGTTGTTACCGTTCAAAAGAAGCCAGTGATGGAACGGTGCTATATCATGTAGTGTAGATGTTGAAAAATGCGATGACAACCAGCCCGTGATAGGCTTGCGGTTATGGTGTTTGATTGACAATCGTATAGGCGGAAAGCGAGTCTCCGTAGTGCTCTCTCGATGTGCATTGCTCATGATTGCCAACAAGGATGAAACAGCTGTACACTGCTTCCATGCTTTTCAATGGTGAGTTGAGCGTTCAAGCTGCATGATCAATCATAATATATACATAGCTAATCTCCCACTACTCAATTGCAAATAGTAACCAAGCCGTGTAGGTTGTTCATAAGGGAATGCGTTGATTGTACTTAGGCCCCTACAGAGAATTGGTCCATCATATGAGTGGATCGGTGTGTGGGTTGTGCTGGTTGTTACCGTTCAAAAGAAGCCAGTGATGGAACGGTGCTATATCATGTAGTGTAGATGTTGAACAATGCGATGAGATCCAGCCCTTGATAAGCTGGCGTTTATGGTGTTCGATGGACATTCGTTCACCCTGAAATCGAGTCCTATTTGGGCTCTTTCGATGTTCAAGTCCCTTCAATCTCAACAAGGATGAAACAGCTGTACACTGCTTCCATGCTTTTCAATGGTGAGTTGAGCGTTCAAGCTGCATGATCAATCATATTATATACAAATCTAATCTCCCACTTCTCAATTGCAAATAGTAACGAAGCTGTGTAGGTTGTTCATAAGGGAATGCGTTGCTTTCACCTAGGCCACTTGATAGAAATGGTTCATTATAGGAGTGGATCATTGTGTGGGTTGTGCTGGTTGTTACCGTTCAAAAGAAGCCAGTGATGGAACGGTGCTATATCATGTAGTGTAGATGTTAAAAATGCGATGAGATCCAGCCCTTGATAGGCTGGCGTTTGAGGTGTTCGATTGACAATCGTGTAGGCGGAAAGCGAGTCTCCGTAGTGCTCTCTCGATGTGCATTGCTCATGATTCCCAACAAGGATGAAACAGCTGTACACTGCTTCCATGCTTTTCAATGGTGAGTTGAGCGTTCAAGCTGCATGATCAATCATATTATATACAAATCTAATCTCCCACTACTCAATTGCAAATAGTAACGAAGCTGTGTAGGTTGTTCATAAGGGAATGCGTTGCTTTAACCTAGGCCGCTTCATAGAAGTGATCCATGATAGGAGTGGATCGGTGTGTGGGTTGTGCTGGTTGTTACCGTTCAAAAGAAGCCAGTGATGGAACGGTGCTATATCATGTAGTGTAGATGTTAAAAATGCGATGAGATCCAGCCCTTGATAGGCTGGCGTTTCAGGTGTTCGATTGACAATCGTGTAGGCGGAAAGCGAGTCTCCGTAGTGCTCTCTCGATGTGCATTGCTCATGATTCCCAACAAGGATAAAACAGCTGTACACTGCTTCCATGCTTTTCAATGGTGAGTTGAGCGTTCAAGCTGCATGATCAATCATATTATATACAAATCTAATCTCCCACTACTCAATTGCAAATAGTAACGAAGCTGTGTAGGTTGTTCATAAGGGAATGCGTTGGTTGTACTTAGGCCCATACAGGGAAGTGATCCATGATAGGAGTGGATCGGTGTGTGGGTTGTGCTGCTTGTTACCGTTCAAAAGAAGCCAGTGATGGAACGGTGCTATATCATGTAGTGTAGATGTTGAAAAATGCGATGAGTTCCAGCCCTTGATAGGCTGGCGTTTGAGGTGTTCGATTGACAATCGTGTAGGCGGAAAGCGAGTCTCCGTAGTGCTCTCTCGATGTGCATTGCTCATGATTCCCAACAAGGATAAAACAGCTGTACACTGCTTCCATGCTTTTCAATGGTGAGTTGAGCGTTCAAGCTGCATGATCAATCATATTATATACAAATCTAATCTCCCACTACTCAATTGCAAATAGTAACGAAGCTGTGTAGGTTGTTCATAAGGGAATGCGTTGGTTGTACTTAGGCCCATACAGGGAAGTGATCCATGATAGGAGTGGATCGGTGTGTGGGTTGTGCTGGTTGTTACCGTTCAAAAGAAGCCAGTGACGGAACGGTGCTATATCATGTAGTGTAGATGTTGAGAAATGCGATGACAACCAGCCCTTGATAGGCTGGCGTTTGAGGTGTTCGATTGACAATCGTGTAGGCGGAAAGCGAGTCTCCGTAGTGCTCTCTCGATGTGCATTGCTCATGATTCCCAACAAGGATGAAACAGCTGTACACTGCTTCCATGCTTTTCAATGGTGAGTTGAGCGTTCAAGCTGCATGATCAATCATTTTATATACAAATCTAATCTCCCACTACTCAATTGCAAATAGTAACCAAGCTGTGTAGGTTGTTCATAAGGGAATGCGTTGGTTGTACTTAGGCCCCTACAGAGAATTGATCCATGATAGGAGTGGATCGGTGTGTGGGTTCTGCTGGTTGTTACCGTTCAAAAGAAGCCAGTGACGGAACGGTGCTATATCATGTAGTGTAGATGTTGAGAAATGCGATGACAACCAGCCCTTGATAGGCTGGCGTTTGAGGTGTTCGATTGACAATCGTGTAGGCGGAAAGCGAGTCTCCGTAGTGCTCTCTCGATGTGCATTGCTCATGATTCCCAACAAGGATAAAACAGCTGTACACTGCTTCCATGCTTTTCAATGGTGAGTTGAGCGTTCAAGCTGCATGATCAATCATATTACATACAAATCTAATCTCCCACTACTCAATTGCAAATAGTAACCAAGCTGTGTAGGTTGTTCATAAGGGAATGCGTTGGTTGTACTTAGGCCCATACAGGGAAGTGATCCATGATAGGAGTGGATCGGTGTGTGGGTTGTGCTGCTTGTTACCGTTCGAAAGAAGCCAGTGATGGAACGGTGCTATATCATGTAGTGTAGATGTTGAAAAATGCGATGACAACCAGCCCTTGATAGGCTGGCGTTTGAGGTGTTCGATTGACAATCGTGTAGGCGGAAAGCGAGTCTCCGTAGTGCTCTCTCGATGTGCATTGCTCATGATTCCCAACAAGGATGAAACAGCTGTACACTGCTTCAATGCTTTTCAATGGTGAGTTGAGCGTTCAAGCTGCATGATCAATCATTTTATATACAAATCTAATCTCCCACTACTCAATTGCAAATAGTAACGAAGCTGTGTAGGTTGTTCATAAGGGAATGCGTTGGTTGTACTTAGGCCCGTACAGAGAAGTGATCCATGATAGGAGTGGATCGGTGTGTGGGTTGTGCTGGTTGTTACCGTTCAAAAGAAGCCAGTGATGGAACGGTGCTATATCATGTAGTGTAGATGTTGAACAATGCGATGAGATCCAGCCCTTGATAAGCTGGCGTTTATGGTGTTCGATGGACATTCGTTCACCCTGAAATCGAGTCCTATTTGGGCTCTTTCGATGTTCAAGTCCCTTCAATCTCAACAAGGATGAAACAGCTGTACACTGCTTCCATGCTTTTCAATGGTGAGTTGAGCGTTCAAGCTGCATGATCAATCATATTATATACAAATCTAATCTCCCACTACTCAATTGCAAATAGTAACCAAGCTGTGTAGGTTGTTCATAAGGGAATGCGTTGCTTTCACCTAGGCCACTTGATAGAAATGGTTCATTATAGGTGTGGATCATTGTGTGGGTTGTGCTGGTTGTTACCGTTCAAAAGAAGCCAGTGATGGAACGGTGCTATATCATGTAGTGTAGATGTTAAAAATGCAATGAGATCCAGCCCTTGATAGGCTGGCGTTTGAGGTGTTCGATTGACAATCGTGTAGGCGGAAAGCGAGTCTCCGTAGTGCTCTCTCGATGTGCATTGCTCATGATTCCCAACAAGGATGAAACAGCTGTACACTGCTTCCATGCTTTTCAATGGTGAGTTGAGCGTTCAAGCTGCATGATCAATCATAATATATACATAGCTAATCTCCCACTACTCAATTGCAAATAGTAACCAAGCTGTGTAGGTTGTTCATAAGGGAATGCGTTGGTTGTACTTAGGCCCATACAGGGAAGTGATCCATGATAGGAGTGGATCGGTGTGTGGGTTGTGCTGCTTGTTACCGTTCGAAAGAAGCCAGTGATGGAACGGTGCTATATCATGTAGTGTAGATGTTGAAAAATGCGATGACAACCAGCCCTTGATAGGCTGGCGTTTGAGGTGTTCGATTGACAATCGTGTAGGCGGAAAGCGAGTCTCCGTAGTGCTCTCTCGATGTGCATTGCTCATGATTCCCAACAAGGATGAAACAGCTGTACACTGCTTCAATGCTTTTCAATGGTGAGTTGAGCGTTCAAGCTGCATGATCAATCATTTTATATACAAATCTAATCTCCCACTACTCAATTGCAAATAGTAACGAAGCTGTGTAGGTTGTTCATAAGGGAATGCGTTGGTTGTACTTAGGCCCGTACAGAGAAGTGATCCATGATAGGAGTGGATCGGTGTGTGGGTTGTGCTGGTTGTTACCGTTCAAAAGAAGCCAGTGATGGAACGGTGCTATATCATGTAGTGTAGATGTTGAACAATGCGATGAGATCCAGCCCTTGATAAGCTGGCGTTTATGGTGTTCGATGGACATTCGTTCACCCTGAAATCGAGTCCTATTTGGGCTCTTTCGATGTTCAAGTCCCTTCAATCTCAACAAGGATGAAACAGCTGTACACTGCTTCCATGCTTTTCAATGGTGAGTTGAGCGTTCAAGCTGCATGATCAATCATATTATATACAAATCTAATCTCCCACTTCTCAATTGCAAATAGTAACGAAGCTGTGTAGGTTGTTCATAAGGGAATGCGTTGCTTTCACCTAGGCCACTTGATAGAAATGGTTCATTATAGGAGTGGATCATTGTGTGGGTTGTGCTGGTTGTTACCGTTCAAAAGAAGCCAGTGATGGAACGGTGCTATATCATGTAGTGTAGATGTTAAAAATGCGATGAGATCCAGCCCTTGATAAGCTGGCATTCATGGTGTTCGATGGACTTTCCTTCAACCTGAAATCGAGTCCTATTGGTGCTCTTTCGATGTTCAAGTCCCTTCAATCTCAACAAGGATGAAACAGCTGTACACTGCTTCCATGCTTTTCAATGGTGAGTTGAGCGTTCAAGCTGCGTGATCAATCATATTATATACAAATCTAATCTCCCACTACTCAATTGCAAATAGTAACCAAGCTGTGTAGGTTGTTCATAAGGGAATGCGTAGCTTTTACCTAGGCCGCTTCATAGAAGTGATCCATGATAGGAGTGGATCGGTGTGTGGGTTGTGCTGGTTGTTACCGTTCAAAAGAAGCCAGTGATAGAACGGTGCTATATCATGTAGTGTAGATGTTGAAAAATGCGATGAGATCCAGCCCTTGATAGGCTGGCGTTTGAGGTGTTCGATTGACAATCGTGTAGGCGGAAAGCGAGTCTCCGTAGTGCTCTCTCGATGTGCATTGCTCATGATTCCCAACAAGAATAAAACAGCTGTACACTGCTTCCATGCTTTTCAATGGTGAGTTGAGCGTTCAAGCTGCATGATCAATCATATTATATACAAATCTAATCTCCCACTACTCAATTGCAAATAGTAACCAAGCTGTATTAGGTTATTCATAAGGGAATGCGTTTTTTGTAATTAGCCCCTACAGAGAAGTGATCTATGATAGGAGTGGATCGGTGTGTGGGTTGTGCTGGTTGTTACCGTTCAAAAGAAGCCAGTGACGGAACGGTGCTATATCATGTAGTGTAGATGTTGAAAAATGCGATGAGATCCAGCCCTTGATAAGCTGGCGTTCATGGTGTTCGATGGACATTCGTTCACCCTGAAATCGAGTCCTATTTGGGCTCTTTCGATGTTCAAGTCCCTTCAATCTCAACAAGGATGAAACAGCTGTACACTGCTTCCATGCTTTTCAATGGTGAGTTGAGCGTTCAAGCTGCATGATCAATCATATTATATACAAATCTAATCTCCCACTTCTCAATTGCAAATAGTAACGAAGCTGTGTAGGTTGTTCATAAGGGAATGCGTTGGTTGTACTTAGGCCCGTACAGAGAAGTGATCCATGAGAGGAGTGGATCGGTGTGTGGGTTCTGCTGGTTGTTACCGTTCAAAAGAAGCCAGTGACGGAACGGTGCTATATCATGTAGTGTAGATGTCAAAAAATGCGATGAGATCCAGCCCTTGATAAGCTGGTGTTCATGGTGTTCGATGGACATTCCTTCACCCTGAAATCGAGTCCTATTGGTGCTCTTTCGATGTTCAAGTCCCTTCAATCTCAACAAGGATGAAACAGCTGTACACTGCTTCCATGCTTTTCAATGGTGAGTTGAGCGTTCAAGCTGCATGATCAATCATATTATATACAAATCTAATCTCCCACTACTCAATTGCAAATAGTAACCGAGCTGTGTAGGTTGTTCATAAGGGAATGCGTAGCTTTTACCTAGGCCGCTTCATAGAAGTGATCCATGATAGGAGTGGATCGGTGTGTGGGTTGTGCTGGTTGTTACCGTTCAAAAGAAGCCAGTGATGGAACGGTGCTATATCATGTAGTGTAGATGTTAAAAATGCGATGAGATCCAGCCCTTGATAGGCTGGCGTTTGAGGTGTTCGATTGACAATCGTGTAGGCGGAAAGCGAGTCTCCGTAGTGCTCTCTCGATGTGCATTGCTCATGATTCCCAACAAGGATGAAACAGCTGTACACTGCTTCCATGCTTTTCAATGGTGAGTTGAGCGTTCAAGCTGCATGATCAATCATATTATATACAAATCTAATCTCCCACTACTCAATTGCAAATAGTAACCAAGCTGTATTAGGTTATTCATAAGGGAATGCGTTTTTTGTAATTAGCCCCTACAGAGAAGTGATCCATGATAGGAGTGGATCGGTGTGTGGGTTGTGCTGGTTGTTACCGTTCAAAAGAAGCCAGTGACGGAACGGTGCTATATCATGTAGTGTAGATGTTGAAAAATGCGATGAGATCCAGACCTTGATAAGCTGGCGTTCATGGTGTTCGATGGACATTCCTTCACCCTGAAATCGAGTCCTATTGGTGCTCTTTCGATGTTCAAGTCCCTTCAATCTCAACAAGGATGAAACAGCTGTACACTGCTTCCATGCTTTTCAATGGTGAGTTGAGCGTTCAAGCTGCATGATCAATCATATTATATACAAATCTAATCTCCCACTACTCAATTGCAAATAGTAACGAAGCTGTGTAGGTTGTTCATAAGGGAATGCGTTGCTTTTACCTAGGCCGCTTCATAGAAGTGATCCATGATAGGAGTGGATCGGTGTGTGGGTTGTGCTGGTTGTTACCGTTCAAAAGAAGCCAGTGACGGAACGGTGCTATATCATGTAGTGTAAATGATGAAAAGTGCGATGAGATCCAGCCGTTGATAGCGTTGCGTTTGAGGTGTTCTTATGACGGTGGTTCATGCGTAAATTCCGTCCCCGTGGTGCTCTTTCGATGTGCATTGCTCATGATTCCCAACAAGGATGAAACAGCTGTACACTGCTTCCATGCTTTTCAATGGTGAGTTGAGCATTCAAGCTGCATGATCAATCATATTATATACAAATCTAATCTCCCACTACTCAATTGCAAATAGTAACCAAGCTGTATAGGTTGTTCATAAGGGAATGCGTTGCTTTTACCTAGGCCGCTTCATAGAAGTGATCCATGATAGGAGTGGATCGGTGTGTGGGTTGTGCTGGTTGTTACCGTTCAAAAGAAGCCAGTGATGGAACGGTGCTATATCATGTAGTGTAGATGTTGAAAAATGCAATGAGATCCAGCCCTTGATAGGCTGGCGTTTGAGGTGTTCGATTGACAATCGTGTAGGCGGAAAGCGAGTCTCCGTAGTGCTCTCTCGATGTGCATTGCTCATGATTCCCAACAAGGATGAAACAGCTGTACACTGCTTCCATGCTTTTCAATGGTGAGTTGAGCGTTCAAGCTGCATGATCAATCATATTATATACAAATCTAATCTCCCACTACTCAATTGCAAATAGTAACGAAGCTGTGTAGGTTGTTCATAAGGGAATGCGTTGGTTGTACTTAGGCCCATACAGGGAAGTGATCCATGATAGGAGTGGATCGGTATGTGGGTTGTGCTGGTTGTTACCGTTTAAAAGAAGCCAGTGATGGAACGGTGCTATATCATGTAGTGTAGATGTTGAAAAATGCAATGAGATCCAGCCCTTGATAGGCTGGCGTTTGAGGTGTTCGATTGACAACCGTGTAGGCGGAAAGCGAGTCTCCGTAGTGCTCTCTCGATGTGCATTGCTCATGATTCCCAACAAGGATGAAACAGCTGTACACTGCTTCCATGCTTTTCAATGGTGAGTTGAGCGTTCAAGCTGCATGATCAATCATTTTATATACAAATCTAATCTCCCACTACTCAATTGCAAATAGTAACGAAGCTGTGTAGGTTGTTCATAAGGGAATGCGTTGGTTGTACTTAGGCCCATACAGGGAAGTGATCCATGATAGGAGTGGATCGGTGTGTGGGTTGTGCTGCTTGTTACCGTTCGAAAGAAGCCAGTGACGGAACGGTGCTATATCATGTAGTGTAGATGTTGAACAATGCGATGAGATCCAGTCTTTGATAGCCTTGCGGTTGAGGTGTTCGACGTGCAGACCTTCACCCTGAAATCGAGTCCTATTGGGGCTCTTTCGATGTTCAAGTCCCTTCAATCTCAACAAGGATGAAACAGCTGTACACTGCTTCCATGCTTTTCAATGGTGAGTTGAGCATTCAAGCTGCATGATCAATCATATTATATACAAATCTAATCTCCCACTACTCAATTGCAAATAGTAACGAAGCTGTGTAGGTTGTTCATAAGGGTATACGTTGGTTGTACTTAGGCCCCTACAGAGAATTGATCCATGATAGGAGTGGATCAATGTGTGGGTTGTGCTGGTTGTTACCGTTCAGAGATGCCAGTGATTTAATAGTGATGTATCATGTAGTGTAGACGTTGAACAAACCATTGAGTTCCAGCCCTTTGATAGGCTTGCTTTCAAGGTGTTAGTTGGCCAGTTGCCACCCTGAAATCGAGCCCTAATGGGGCTCTTTCGATGTTCAGCGCTCTTCATTCTCAACAAGGATGAAACAGCTGTACAGTGTTTTCATGCTTTTCAATGGTGAGTTGAGCGTTCAAGCTGCATGATCAATCATATTATATACAAATCTTATCTCGTACAACTCAATTTGCAAATAGTAACGAAGCTGTGTAGGTTGTTCATAAGGGAATGCGTTGGTTGTACTTAGGCCCCTACGGAGAAGTCATCCTTCATAAGAGTCGATCGGTGTGTGAGAATCTGGTTGTTACCGTTCAAAAGAAGCCAGTGACGGAACGGTGCTATATCATGTAGTGTAGATGTTGACCAAACGGTTGAGAGCCAACCCGGATTGCCTTGTGTTTGAGGTGTTCGATTCACAATCGTTCACCCTTCGTTCGAGTCCCCGTGGGGGCTCGGTGGATGTGCACTGCTGATTTTCCTCATCAATGGCCACTATTTGACCATCGAAATGAAACTCTTAAACATTAGTTATTCCCAACTAAATAAGTTCGTTTTGGTCAACATTTTACATGCCATCGTCCTAGATATCGCATATCACCATCTTTCCTACCGCGTTTCGTGAACAAAACTGTACGGCTTGAAGTTTTGACCCCATTTGAGTATCGGTGGCCAATTTTTCCGCACGTTTTCACAGATTCCGATATTGGTCATCCATAAGAGCTGCTACGCACAAACGGGATTTCGTCGGAGATCCTCATGACAAATGTTGCACGACGACATTCTCTTTATCCTTTGTTTTGCAAACCCTGATATCAGACTTTTCAGAGTACTTAAAACACAACTTGCCTGAGTGGAATAAAACTGAATGAGTTGACTGGATGAAAGCAGTTCTGCTTGAGTGAACACAAAAGCATTGCTTGTTTTGATAACCGATTGCACTGATAATGCTGTGTCACCGTTCAAAGCCAATCGTCGATGTTGGCTACAGAATGAAGCTTTTGACCTATCACAGTAAGCTTCTAAATTTCATATCTTGAGCATCGAACGCTCGCAGTACCATCATTTTTCGAAATGAAACGTACTGATATGTATTAGCCAATATATGTATACATATATGTATATTTCTCATCCAGCTTTTCATTTATTGGCCAATCTCTTACATTTTCGTGTAACCATATCCTCTCTTATTACACTGAGTAGACAGGGATTTATTTTGATTCAGGTGTTCACACGAACAACTGAACTTCGCTGCCATGCTCCCGTAGGAATGAAGTGCAGTTTATTCGCACTCCATTTCTTGAGTCAATTAGCTTTCCTGCGCATTAGGAGCCTGCGAATTTGGTCCACTTTAATTTGTCTTAATGATCGTTGGAAAAAGCAAGACCTCCGAAAATTCCCTTGCGTGTCTCGTAGTTGCTTTGTCCAGAACATGAACCTCATCTATATTGAACGCGTGCCCTACGTGATCCTCGTGAACGGGCATTAGGGAGAACTGAGCATGTCTTCTTGTAGCTAGTTCCGTTTCACCCATTCGTGTTGCAGCCTTTCTCCCAATTTGATCGACGTACCATTTGTTACGTTCCTTGCAGTCCACATTCCTTTTTTCTTTGATCTCGAATTGCCCTTTCGGTCTTGATGCTTTTTCCTCGGCATTTTTATCAGCTTGTGTGCAAATGTGGCACCTTGCAACTAGAGGTGTCTTGCACTTGTTTTCTGATGTATGCCAATGCCACCCTTCTGTTAGATTGTGTTCCCTGGCCGGTTTCAGTTTTGGTTTCGAATGAGGTTCTCCGCTTGGATATTACTGAGTATCCGTTCCGTTGAAACAGCATGAAGATTTAGTTCTGTTCGTTCTGTTCTACTGGTTTTGTGTTGCTGCTGTGTTTTACCTCTGTTAAACAGGGTCATTATGCAAGAGCTCTTGTGGTTGATTGGATGATCACTGCACAAACTCAATATTTGTTCCGTATGTTTTTTTCTCGGTAATAAGTTATCTTCAGTTGGCCGTGGGTTGTTCATCTTATCAGCACATTCAGACTCATCCATTCTGTAAACCATCAACTTTTCCTCGAAGCAGTCTAGTTTTTCCTAAAAGCATCAATTTTGGATTATCGAATATTTTATTATCATTGAAGTGCACGTGTTGGCGCTGGAGAAGAAAGATTTAATCCTAAAGAACAGATATAAATTATCTGTGCGACAAGTTGGTGCCATAATGTGGGTTCTCAACCATCCCAATCGCTACAGCTAAGCTTGCCGAAAATTGATAACGAAACAAGGGCAAAGGCCTAAGCGCACGCTGATAAATTCACCATGACTGATGTATACACGATTGTCACCCAAAACGCCAAATTTACCTATCAGAATTCCATGAGAACGATAGACAGAAGCTAGAAGTAACACCAACATTCCAGGGTATTGTAAATAAGGCTATTCGTGTGCACACATCGATTCACGTGATGAGATTTATGGCAAACTTCTCACGGATTATCAGTTTGACTGATTATTACACTGATTACAACGACTACTCGCTCTCTGATAATCTGCGGTAAAACTGGTGTGTAAATGTCTCACATTTTCAACTCGCAAATCTAGTGATCAACAGATATTTTTAAAGCTAAAAACGTTTAACTGTAATGATTCGTTGGTAATGTCCTGTTGTCAGTATTTCTTTCCATGGTAAACTCGTCATTGAGAGTTATTTCTACCGCATGTAGAAAGGGGCGCAGACAGGTTATCCAAATAGAATATGTAAACTTAAATGTTTTTCACGTTTGTTTTACTTCAACACTGGTCACTACCAAGCAATGAGAACACTGCGTTTCACACCTCAATTACAAAGTATGACACTTATCTACCGAGACATTTAGATGTTTCGCGGCTTGGATTTATGGGAAGCGTTTTACGCAGTGCATCCCGATGAATTAGAATTTCGATAACAAACTCAAGTGGTCAAAGTTTTGGCAAAACCACCATCCAAAAAAGTGATTACGGTTGTCACTCGTTCAATCAAATCCGTCCAACAAATTCCTCCCGAGGCTTCAAGGCAATGGTCTCACTAGGGTACAGAACAATATTTCTAAAAATGGGTGGGGTACCAGTAAAAGAGCTTGTCGAAATATGTACTGGCAAGATAACTTTTGATTCTAGATCACTGAGTTCTAGAAAAATTGATGGCATTATTAAAGTGATTTAAATACTGGAAACGAGGCGTTTCAATGCTTGTACCATTTCCACAAATAACTGTCCGAGTATTCACTTGACCTCTTTATTCCAGTCAACGAATGAAAGCAGTAAATTTCATTTCATGCAATGAAAAATCAACTTCAGCTAACTGAAGTTGACTGGTGACTGAAAAATTTGTTTCATAAATGATTCAAAACATGGGCGTTTTTACGCTCATCTCTCATGTGCAAATAGCCCAGAACAAAATGTGCATCCACTGTGAGTGTGGATTTATAATAATGGATGGTTTTTGCAAGATTAAACCATAAGCGTGGTAGCGATATACGCTGTGTAAATGAATGACATACGGCCCATCAGATACTACGCAAGTCACTCTTCAACTCGGGCTTTCTTTGAAAGGCGCACCTATAATGTCCCTGATGACCCCTTTATTCCCGGTGAACATATTCACTGACGAACCACTCGATTAGACCATGGGACATCTAGATGATCTTTTCGTGATTAAAAATGGCACCTTTGGATGTATTTTATTCCGATTCAGGTGTCGTTCACCGTTTTCTCCAGCAAACAATGCAACACAACTTTTCTCACTGAAGTTCAGAAAATGTGAATATCTAACTACTGTTACCGCTCCCAGTAGCGATATTAGATATTCGAAGTTCCCGGGGTGCACTCAGTCCTGAAAGACTCACCTACTCGGTGACTGACGTAATAGATGATGTACAGCGAGCATCGTATCGGTCGTACTTTAACGTGCTTCCCTGAAATTGCGTTTGGAGTAGTAAGGAAGAGAGAGCGAGAATACACGACTTGATGACAATTTGTCGCGACAATTCCTAAACTCCCGAAATAGCAAATACAGATGGCATGGAATCAAGCTTCTCTGCGATAAGACGGAGAACTCCCCAAAGGTGAGTGAAGACGTAAACCGTCTCAATGTCCAATTTCAAGTGGTATCAACCATAGAAGTTCTCAAGTTACTCAAATCAACACAGGTAACCAGGTCAACTGGTTCAGATGGTCTTCCAACGAAGCTGCTCACATATGGAGCTGATTCTCTATGTGGTCTGATGACTTCTGTCATTAAGAGTTCACTGGAATCACATCCCATTCCCGATGTTTGGCGTCATTCTGCAATTATTCCCATACCAAAGAAATCCCAGAGCCGGAAGGAACCCAAAATGTATCAACCAACAGCTCCATCTTCGTCAGCTTTGAAACTTGCAAAACAAGTTGTTCTGCGTCATCTTCAATCCACTGTGAGAAGTCCAGCCGATGAGTTAAAATTTGCGTGCAAATTCAAGCGCTCAGCATTTGGTGCATTAGTTTCCTTTGTACACCATATAGCCAAATCCCTCAATGATTCCAGCTAGTCAGTTAGATGTGCTTTCCTAGACTACACGTGGACCTTTGACAGTGTATCACACTCGCTTCTTATCAAAACACTAGAATCACTTGGCTGCTCCGCATACGTACTAAGATGGTTGAAGGACTTTTTCGCTGGGAGAATACAAAGCACCAAAGTAGGCAGAAATGTCTCCCGGTGTACTTCAAGGCGATGTTCTTATTCCATATTTGTTTCCAACATTCAGTAGTGATTTACCTGTCTTCCACCCAGTCCGCATCTTTAAATTTGCTGATGACGTTAGCTTGGCTAGGTCTGTCTCAAATAAATCATACTTCGACAAATTCATAGGAAAGCTTTCACATATTAAAAGCTTTCCTATTCAATCTGGTCTTCTGTTAAACAAAATTAAGTGTCAAGGGTGATTTTCTTCCATCACGGGTTCTCGATTTATTGAAGACACTTTTACCATTAATTCTATTCCCCTCGCATGTACGAACCACGTTAAATTTCTTGGTGTTACGCTGAAGCATAATCTGCATCGGTCTTTGCATGTTGAAATAACAGTAGGAAAACTGCGCCGCTTGTATTATCGAATAAGAAAAATACGGCAATTTAGTGCCCGCAGTCTGTTATTTCCCTTGTCGTACGACAATGTATATTGCTTATCATTCCTTATTGTTCCCTTGTCATTTTCCCAGGATTACTAACAAAGTACTTCGTCAATCTTCGCAGACGCTTGATCATCATTAGTCTTGTTTCTGGTATAGCCTTAATTCTTGGAGCTATGCATTAGCCACATAGCAGCATCCTTTGCTTTTGGACAGAAAATCCTCTATGATACTTCGCACCCATTGTATTTTGAATTTACTCCTTGTCAGTGTCCTACGCTAACACTGGAACGACGAGAGAAAAGAACACTGACACGACTCCGGAATTGAGAGACCCAAAAAACCGATCCAACTGCATCCAAAATCCAATAATGTGGCCCTTTCAAAGATACGAAAGTCAATTGGGGCAAAATGGAGTGCAAGTGTGAAACACCAATTTGGACCCACCGCATAATTGCTAAAAAAATCTTTCGGCACTTTTCATTAATTTATGTTACCTACTAGTATTCAAACAATGAAATAATTCGAAAACTTAATAGTTCTTTACTCAGAATAATAAACTAGTATCATGAAATATCAAGAGATCGCGTGCATGGGGTTACACGTGATGTTGCTGCATCTATAGAACAGTCTTGGAAGTGGTGAGAACGTTATCCGTTGTGAGATTGCCGAATTTGTACTACAAACGGTCCATCAATCCTAAAATAATGTTTTTACCGGGAGATCAACCACAAATTCGCTCCTTACGAAATGCTTCCAGATATGGCTGCATGGTGTAAACATAACTTTGTATCTACAAGCACCCACAATACGACTACATATTTACCTGGCCTATTTGGCAGGTGTGTTATTAGTTTGCTCCTGTGATTTGCCGAATATGTGATGCTTGCTAGATCAAATCTGTCACGGTTTATTACTCACTGAAACAGATGAGATCCACTTTGCATTCTGTAGGGAAAAACCAATCAGATTTATTATATATATATATATATATATATATATATATATATATATATATATATATATATATATATATATATAAGTCAGCGCACTTTATAATCCAGAGGAAGCCTCAAGATCGTTCATCGGTAACGAGAGTCTTATACATTTTCCTGTGAAATTTTACAGTTATCTGTAACACTGGCAATTCCCTTGGATCTATGCTATATGCGTCTTTGATTAATCATCTTGTCCACCTAAACTTCGTCACTATTCAACTCGGAATTTTTTAGAAAGACGATCCTAAAATAATGCCGCTGCCATCAATGTTTACGCCTGGTATTCCCATGTTGGCTTTATTTTCAACCGCGTCTTGTGGTGATCACTTTTCCTCCGGTTTCTCGATATTGACCCTCCAGATATCCAGTCGGTGCGCCCTCGCATCCATTTCTACACGTCACGACTCCTTTTTCGATCTTTCTTTCATACTAATCAACTGTACACCAAATTCCGTAGATCGATATGGTCCATTCTCGTCTACCGGATTCGTTGCAGTCAATTTTCGGCACCCCATAATGCACATTGTGTATTATTCTAGCCTCACCTTCATGTTTCATGCTTTGACATCCGCCACCCGTTGCTTCATCGTTTCTTGTATACACTGCACCTTTAGCATCCTTTAAAATCGCTTTTACCAGAATTCGCACGCTTGGCTAGATATGCACAAAGTCTTTTCCTGACTTCGGAACAGATTTAAAACTGCCGTGCTAGCCATCTCTACTTCAGTTCACTCAAACACTGCCCAGCCTCATTGTACTATCACTGCAATTGAGTGAATCTGACATTTCAAATTTGTGTAAACCTTGCACTGATGTGTATTGCATCATCATCACTATCAGCATCGAGTTATCCTAACCGTTAGTTCTATCTTAGCTTGTAAATTTCGGTTTCACCATGGATGAATAACTCGACTAAACAAATCGACGACAATTAGTTACTTGTTTACAAGTTACTGATAAATTAGTTAATTTTATCTTCTATGAACGACTGGAGAGACGTCAGAGAGTGTTTCTTTTTTTCATAAAATGTTCTTGTGAAGTCAAGGATGCAAGTTTTCCGGATTCAGTTAGCGTTTTGCTTTGCTGATCATGGGTCGGTCAATGAAACCCACCAATTTGCCAGCCTCGTCGGCTCCATCATCCACAACATATCTGCAGAAGCTCTATATAAAGGATACTCAAACCCCAATGATGGCAGGTTGAATGGGTCAGGTGATCATATCCCAGGATTAACTGGGCAGTTTTACACACTCACACAAATGCAAGTACAAACGTGCTTTGTGTTTGTTGTCGAAAATTACTGCTGACAATATAATGCATTCAGCTTCTCGGTACCATGATACAGTTTACGAGTCGACGTTATTGTAACCACTCTTGGAGCAATTCCTGTGTAATTACTTCGGTTACTGGTACGAACTGCTAAATATTCACCCAGGTAGATGCATTCGGCTCGACTTGACTCGCCTGAAGTACTCTGTTAGACATGAACATTATTCGCCCAAGTTCTCCCTGATGGAAATCCGGTTGCCCTCAATGAGGTTTTCGATGAAAACAGGAATGCAACATTTCGTTTGCTCTGTACGTTGGTGAAACACGCATAATTAAAATATCAGTCAGCCCATTACAATTTGATGCCTCATATCCTCGAGAAAATGTTATCACAACCACACAGTCATAGTGGCTTGGTCCAGGTAGGGAGCTGTAACGAAGCTTTGAATTCTGCGTGAACCTGACGGAGCAGTGTTGAGAAATTTTAGTGTGGAAATCCTCAGAACTCTACTGATTTTCGGCCCTCAACAGTGTAGCGATTTCATCCTGGTTACCACGTGTAGGAAACAGAGTACAACAAGGAACTGAGTAGATCTCGGGAGATGGATTTGATGGGGATTATTTTTCGTATTTCAGTGATAATAATTTTCAGGTAAATAATAACACTATATAAATATTCCGAATTTGTGAGGAAGTATGAAAGTGGGTCTCTAACTTTGCCGTTCTCATAGGTGAGTAAATGTGAACTAAAATTGCATGGATTTTTGGAACGATGAACAGTGAGGTAAACAGACATGTTTCGATAGATGAACAAACAGATCCAGAGTTTTATTACCCTAGATATATTGCTTCTCATTCACTGTTCAGCTTCTCCAAATCCAAATGTGAGAATATTTCATCAGATGTTAAATATGTTTATTCATTAAGTTTGGTGAAATTATTCATTCAGAAACATCAAGCGATTCGCATTGCATAATTTTCAAGCAAAACATAACCAATCAATCACAAGTGCTGAATATTGCTTGCAGAATCACATTTGTGTCGTAGCCTTGTTCACATAATCGGTCGAGTTTCGCCAGTTCTTTTGCAACTTCTGGCACCTGAAAAAGGTGATCAGACAAAAACATGAGAGCACCCTGAACTACCATATGTCATGAGTAAATTTCCACCATTCTCTAAAGTCATATAACTAGTCTCTAATTAGCTCAGACGTTTTTGTTCAACATTCAGATATTTACCACAACATTTTGTACTTTTTCTGCGAACTATTATCAATAGGAAGTCACACTTGTTGGTTTCAGCTGATAAAATACTCCGAGTTACAACACCGATATATATCCGCAGAAAATGGACATAGCTGTTTCAGTAGAAACAACGAAATAGAACAACCAATAAAATATCGTCATGTGTTTATTCTGCGAGACCATTTGGAGTCACACGTTCATGGCAATCTAATCAAATTGCCACCTACACACAACAACCGGCCTGAGTGATCTAAAATGCTTGCAGTTTGATGGACGCTGTTCTTCTATTGTAGTCCACACGGTGGAGAGCATTCTTCACCAAACAGTTTACCTTTAATTCATTTTTCAGCTCATAAATGAGCACAAAGTGTTTCAACGGGTATTGATTCTGTTTTGCAGAATCATGTTCTTATTTCACTTCGTCTGCTTTTCCACTCCACACGGGCCAGGTTCGGTCCTGTTGACATTTGTCTCTTTCCCTTCAGTTGTGCATTGTACGCATGGCTCGGTTCACGCCGATTTGATAGATCACGCGGTCAATCAGAAGGATGCACGGGCACGTCGTTTGCTACGTGAACGCAGACTTCTCATCCAGTTCGCTTGTGTACACATTGACAGCTCTTCTTCCGTTGGGCCAACACATAGACACACACACACTCAGCTGTTTGCTTATCTCAGGCCACTTCGTGTGGGTCCTGATTTTATTCATCGAATGGTCCTCGTTTTTGATCCACTTGTTACACACATGCATTCGCGCACGCATCCATCTGTGTGCTTGCTGCTTCGTCACCTGTGCACGCACTACACGCCTTCTGATCGATTGTCTCCCATGTACAGTTGATCAGCCTCGGTGTGTCACCAGGTGACCCGCATGTGAGCGATCATTCTTTCGATAGCTTCCCCCTCTGATGCAGCTAATAGATGTTTTATTTAATTGGGACAGAGCAGCAAATGTCTTATCCCCTGGACACACTATTTCAGTGACTTTATGTAACGTGAACGACTAGATAACACAACTTGAGGTTTGTACAATTTATCGAATTAGAAATTTACGTGAATAATAGTACCCTACAAGACGACAGTTTCGGTTTTCATTGGACTGGAATCGAGACTTTGCGCGTAATTCCATTGTTTGGTCGAGACCGGGAATTGTTATGGTCAGACAGTCCAATTTCGCAGGAGGAATTAACAACGGGCAACCTCAAGCACCGTTTCCGAAGGGATTAATCGTCAGTGAAAAAGTATATTAATTCACAGTTCTCTTAAAATCAAGAATAAATCATACTATGAATTCAAACGATATCCATCCAACCAAACTTACTTTTTGGGTAAAAATGGTGTTTTAAGTAAAGGGAAAAAGGATATATTTAAATTTTAGTGACCCACTTGTTGAATACTGAAGCACTTGATTTTGTACTGATCGTATACGTTTTGATAGCAATCCAGATGCTCGTGCACATCACTTGGTTTACCTGAGGGTGCGCTCTTGGAAGTAACCTCTTCTACAATCTCATCCACAGTCTCTTTGACCATTTGACCCAACTGAAAACAGGACAGTGATTGCGAGAATGTTGTGCAGTTCATGGCAGGCAGGATTTGTTTGAAATGTAACTACCAATGATTTCATTTGTGCTACCTAGGAAATTATGTGAATACTTGCAACCCATCTTGATAGGTCCAGTCCATTCAAAATAATGCGCATTCTTGAGAAACACCATAAGATGACCACCCGCAGTGCTCGTTGTGGATGATTCAAAAATGAGCTGGATTACACTATTCACTTTTCCGCTTGAAACCTCAACTGTAATGTCTGCAGAATGTATACTGATAAAGATCTCTTTATCACTGTTGGAGCATTGGTGGTAACATGTCTCGGAGGTTTTGAACGCCTACCATGTGGGCAAAGAATTCTCACTGATAAAAAGAATTCACATTTCTTACACTAGATCTAATCACACTGGTGTTGTGAACGTATTGACTAGTAGACATTTACCTTCAGAGTGCGGTGCAAGCGTCGTTGTGCCAGTTCCATTTGTTTCGGCGATTTTGATCTCCTCAGTTGGTGCATCAAAGGAATCAAGTGTGCATGACTGGCCATTGATCTATCCCGAGTCGCCATTGACTTTCGGAAATGAAAGTGATCCCCGATTTCGATGCAATTAGGTTTGGTTGGGGATTTATCATTGGAAATATCAATATGATGAGAAAAATAGAATATCACGGTTGTATGCTTATTTCGTTCATCGAGGAGATTCACTGCTTGTCTCCCAGAATAATGTATAACTAATCTGAATCACCTTATTCTCATCCGTAATTCTATTTAAATACCCAACTGGCTTACTTTCCTTGTTCAATGAGAATGTTTCCTGTAAATTATTCAAATCCTTGCTTTGTTTTCTATTGTTGGAGGCTGCCAACTATGTCATATATCATTGCCTGAACGTACAAGTACACACGATTTCGTTGTTATTTAGTGAATACCCATTGGAAACCACAATAACTTTATATTATTGTTCCTAGGATATATATATATATATATATATATATATCCATCGAATTAATCACAGTAAATGACCAATAAATATAGCGTTCGCAGAATTTTACTATTCTCAGTTTACTTTAGACTCATCAAACCAAGACCGATTTTATTGTACTTAAAGCATTGTGGTGCAAATGATCACATACACGCATGCATTCAACTGAAGGCAGAGGAATTTTGTTCTTGGAAATGGATGAATAATCGGAAACAATATGATCAGCTGATTTCTGCTGACTGAACGAAGGGAGATCCCGACACTGTAGGGCTTGGATTGATCTGTTTGTGCACAATGAGCCGCATCGATAATAGCGAAAACAGAAGATTCTAAACGAGTTAATCGATCAAATTTTCAAAGCATACGGAGGACAAGAATTCACTAGGAAATATTTTGGTGGAATATAATGCAGCACCCCATGAGAACTTTTTTATAAGGGGTATTATTGATCATAATAACAAGTAGAGGATGCCCTCCGTGAGATTTTGGAAAAGAATTCTAAACACATCTTTCTTGGACTGTCCCCATTGCACACATCCTTTAGCAAACCAGGAAGATGAGGGGGAAATAATCGAGTTTGAGTGGAACGGAATTATTGTTTTGAAAATTTCAGTTGATTCAATATTATGTCAGCACATGAGGAAAAGTTTCTCATTCTCAGATAGAAATGTGCAGAATTATATTTTATAGATTTCCCGTTTTCAGTGAAACTTGAAACTTCACGTTCAGTAACTTACACTGTCTCCATTAAATCCACTTGAACCAACATGTGTACTATTGGCTTGGAACTCTCCAACTGGAAGGAATGATACTTTCTGGAGGCAAAGTTGAACATTAAAACATGATTCACCGAAAATGAACTATCCACAAATTCGAGGCGATAAATTCCTAAGCTTTTATCTGGGACGTATTACTTCACACATATTTTCAAATGAATAAATGTACTACTGATTGAACAATTCGTAGTTACGACCACAAAATCAACCACTTATTGAAATACTCAAACAAATGAATCTGTATTCGATCGATGGTTGTCTCGGATACTAAATGATCATTAGATTTTAGTTAACATTCAGTGTAGATCTTTGCAATCGGTTCTTTCAGCTGACTTGCGAAAACTTTATCCCATATCTGAATACTGATTGCGGGCATGTTTAGCACCGGTTCTATGAGGAAATATGACGAAAGATAGGGCACACCAACCAAAAATGTACTCAAGATGACCGTTATTTTTGATGGCCCAACTTGAAAAAAGAGTAGTAACTTGTTAGGTACGTTGATGAGGTCGCTCCAACGCACAATCCTGCATTATTTTTAACACCTGTATTTAGTTTTTGAAATATTTAAACACAGGCTTATTTGAGTCACGCCTCGTGGCTGTCTGGTTAAACATGCGTTCAACATGATTCGAGGATTGATCAATCAACTAATAAGTTTGTGATCCGACTGGCTATCAGAAAAATACAACCATTGCTGCATACCCTGGAATTCAGCTCCCACTACTCAGATAGGACTCGTAGCCGGCCAACATAACGAACCAAACTACTGATATGAGCTACTTATATTACTTCGCACTAACAAAAAATGTCATGTGTTTCTTTGAGAGCGGAAAAACGAAATAATGCTAAATGAATAATTATAATTTCCGCATACGAACAGCTCAGTCTTGCAATACCATCAGATCTATGAAAAATGCATGGGCTCAGCGCCAAAATCGGAGACTACTTAACACAAAACTTTAGTTTTGGTATAGAAAGCAAGAAATAACTGATCACGTGTCTGATCCGAATAATCATATGAAAACATGCGTTTTATTGGTCATTTATCTAAACGACTATCGAAATGACTCACTATATCACCGTATTCCATCACATGACTCCTTTTCACGGCCAGCATAACACTGAGGTATTGATCAAGCATTGATCGATTGAACAATTGACCCCGATGCTAGACGGTTGTTGACGAATGGAAAATATAATTGAAAACTTGATCAGTAAGAATGTCTCTGCGTTGCGGTTTTATCAGACTTAGATAGATTGGTATATGCGTCTGTCCTTATTTAATGTTTAACTACTGACCTTCTGTGCTAAGAGATGCATTCAACTACGAGTGAGTCTAAATCCAATGAGAGAAAAAATGTAACGAGATGCAGTAAATTTGATCACGTTCCTCGAGTGTGAAACTAGAATCCATGAATATAAGCAACCAACCAGGTTGACTAAACAACTCTTCTTCTACATCCCGCACGTCCTGTCAAGACATCTTAAATAATGGCTGTCTTGTATTACTTTCGAGATCAAGGCTATTAAGTCAAACACTTATAATCCGCAAAGTATTTGTTCGATTTCTGCTCTGTGTAAGACTACTTGCATTACTGAGAAAATCTGTCTCAAATGACCGGTTCTCTAATCATGTTCATCTTCAATTTTCACCTAAATAATGAGGTGTATTGAGCTGAAGAATAAATCATTCAGGTTCCTAATGCCAATCCAGGCCTCTGCATTCAAAAAATTGACCCACTTGAAATAGCGAAGCATTTTGCAACACCATATTGCCTGCTCTATCAGTGCCAATGTGACGAATAATGCAACCCAGTTTAATAAAGATCCAATAACCTATTTCTCAACCCATTATTTTACAAACAGCGATCACTATCGTAGAATTTTATTGCTCAACAACACAGCTTAGTCGAAATCGGTTGTAAAACCAGTCGTGAAAAAAGTTACCCGTGGTGACCGAAACGTCGACAACTTACCAACGATTTCGACTACGCCGTGCTATTGAGCAATAAAATCCTACCATAACATTTCACATGGCGCATCGATTTTTCGATGCACACCGAACTGATCTCGGTTCTGATACATTAAGTGATCACTATCGCCTCAACGTTAGTCAAGGCAAAATCATACAAACGAAAGTTGGATTATTGTAACAAAACGAAGGTCCAAAAAATACATTCTACAATATAAAATTCAAATATGGGATGTGCTATATATATTTTATGTTGAAGTTGTTGAGCTAACTCTTTCATATTGATAATCATACACAGCATATGTTAGAAGTGAGCCAGCATTACGTACAAAAGACTAGGTTAAATCCTATGATATACTGCTGATTCAATATTGTCCTCCAATTGCTTTCATACCAGTCAACCACTCATGCAACCAGTTTTCTCTCTATGTGATTGTTGTAATATGGAATAATATACTGGATTATGAGGTGCCGAACTTGTGGTGAGGAGCAGTGATGAGGTTAGAACCCGAAATACAGACATGTAAAGCTACACACGAGTACCACTGGCACACTATCAATTTCGTTTTGGAAGCCACTGGGTAACGCTACCTAATCTCCGATCGGTATGAATTGCGGGTGACCTCATATCTTCTATATTCCATTTATACGGTCATCTTTGGGCACTTCTTTGAATGGAATGTATGATTCCATTTTATGCCCTTTCATAAACAATCCATGAATGCCTTGTACAACAGAGACTGCACAGTTCCCACATCTTGTTCCATTTTGCCGACTCAGATTGCATTTAGCTAGGGAAATTGTTATCGGGCACTAAACGGTCGAGAAATATGTAAGTCATCTGAATTAGGGAAAATTTCGAAAAAGGTGCCGCAAAAAAATGTTTACTTACAGCTGATTGATGCTTTGCCCAACGGAATTCAAATCATGATGTTCATGCCTGACGAACACTTATAATTCCCACGAGAGCACCTAACGGATTATTACCCGTTCACTTTAAACTTATTCACAGAACGGCGGACGGATTCCCTGAGTATCTAGTTGCATATTTGCTTATTATCGTTTATGTGCGTTCGGTGAAATTACACTTCAACGGAGGGAATAAAACACGCCAATCTATGCCATTGCACTTGCCTTTTCCGTGTCACTCATCCACTGGTAAGAGAATTCATCGGATAGACAAGTAGTGATCGCGGGATCCTCACAGAATGTGGCCCAGCTTGATTCAGTTGGATTGGCAGCGGTCACAGCCCAAACTGAAATAAAGAAGTGGAAGTCCAATAAAGGCGTATAAATCATTGAAAGAACTACTTCATTACTGTATGTTGCATCAGATGTCTTTTGTTGCCGAAGTGAATAGTGTGCATGTTTCAACAGATCATTTCAAATCATGTGAATTTCAACCATGTTGATGATTCAGGACGGTTCTATACAAGCTGTTTGATAGCAAGTCATTCAGTCCAGTGTTACACTGAGTATTCAGAACACTCACTATCGATGTTTTTGGGAAGAATCCACCGAAACATGGACCCTGAGTTGCAAGCCTCTATGTAGATGACCATTTTTTTGAACCGCTTTTCTCTGTACATATTGGCCAGCGTTTTGTTCAATTGTTTTGCATACAGCTACAATTCATTTTCAGACGAACATGAAAATAATGAAGTATAATGGAATTATTGGCTATCAATTCAAAAACGGTATGGAATTTGTAATGACCAGAAATGGTCTCAAATGTAATCAATCAGTATATTTAAGAGATCCAAGTAGACAGAATATTTGGAGTGATATTAGTACTTCAAAAGTTTTGTAGTTGAAATAATCAAAGTTTTGTAGTTGAAATAATCAAAGTTTTGTCGATTGATGCGACAGACGCTGGGTAGCCCAGTAGCATGGGTCTATTCCACAACATGAAATCAACGTGTATGAATGGTGATTCAGTGTTAGTAATAGCACAATGTGTGAATGGGGGAAGTTTCGTTGATAGGGCACGTGATATTAATCCGATAATGTGTGCAGCGAATTTCCTGTCTCAACCAGTGTTTCTCATATGGTAGATACACCAACTATTGTTTTATTCTGTTCACACTTGTTCCACATGAATTGAATTTCCTGTAGTGTAGCAGAATTATGCCCCAACTAAAGAATCATTCATCACAGTTGCCTGAGATAGCCAACGTCGCATGTGCGAACATGTAGCGTATAGGTTGTTTCAGTGAACAGTACAGAAGATCAACACTGCGACAGGAATTACTTTCATACACCCTATTCGATCGCGTACGCATAAAGCTGCTTTAATTATTCATTTCGTTTCACCCCGTTATTATTTTTCTCACTGGATTTTATGCGTAAGCAACCGATGAGAGTATACAAAAGGAAGTCCTCTCGCGATGTTTGTCTTCTAAATTGTTAATTCAAATTCACCACGGGATCTAAATGTTCCGTCTGGTTAGTTGTTTATTAACGTAGATCTGAATCGCAGCGAGTTGCGCAAACAATCGTTTTGGGTGTACATCAAAACGACAACAAATCAAGATTCATCAAGACTGTCATCTCAAATGTGCCGTATGCGTGTACAAAATCACTCAATTGATAAGGTACACGATTTTTGCTTTCAGACCACTTAAATCGCACAGTCGCGTCTTCACAAACTGAGTGACGGAGTGTTCAGGTGCACTTGATGAACACGAACGGATCAATTCAGATAATGTTATTTGGGACTCATACCGAGCAGCGAACTAGGGTGGCTCTTGGTGATCCGATCAAATTTGCCTTTGTCGTGTGAATTGAGACAACTTTGAACCATAAGTGAAATAAGTCAGAGAGAAGAAGCCCTCTGAATAAGTGATGCATGAGATAGAACAAGAATATTTGAAATTCAAAATCTGTCATCTAAGTTTCGTTTGTTCAGCAAAAGTCCTGTCTTATTATTTCTTGTAGTTCATTTTGGCTACCCCACAAAGTGTGACTATATATCTGTTGGGAAATTTCTCCACATGTGCATTAGAAAATAAAAAGGTACTATGTCATAAAAGTAATAGAAGACCGGTCTCTGAGGATGCACAGATTAATCCTAAGCAAACATCTTGCGATAGATCCATTCATAGTATGAAAACAACTGCTTGTGCTTCCTACGCTGGACACAGCTTTATATTCACATGGACGAACTAGGACTTTTGATTTGATATTTTGTTCCTTTTTCATGAAAAATGGTATTATTTTTGTATATTTGAGTGGAATCCGCTCAGTGGTGCTAGATGGGTCTCAAACCGCATGATCCCTTACCTGTAGTGTAGTTCTCTCAATGTGTAATCTTTAGTCCTATCAATAAGAGAATCACCGTAGAATTTGGAGTGAATGAGGGAAAACTAGTTGTATTTTGGTACAGTACAATTCAGGATGGATGTCCCCAGGCTATGACATTACTACTGTACCCGAAAGCTTCTTGGAATGTTACCATGCAACCGTGCGTTTCAAGAAGCCTGTGATGAGGAAGTCCTACTCACTGCGTTCTCTTGGCAGAGGTGTTTTTCATCACAATGTGAGGACGTAGACGAATACTCGGCGCTCTCTACCAGGTTGACTGATATTCAATTTAGTGGAGTTGGCCGGATCCCGATTCTGAATAAACCATGGGGGTTGTACGAATCATTCAGCATTGTGCTCACTGGATTCCGTGACAGAGGGGTTTACTGAGCAAAAGGAGTATTTGGCCTCATCCAAAAGGTTATCAGTTGAGTGATCATCGGCTCCCAGCGGGCTTCGAATTCCGCGCTTCGTTCGCTGCCTTGCGAGTTCAGCTTTGTACAACTAAGGGCTTTGGTTGTAGACATCTTATAAAGCCACCTGTTCTAACCTGGACACCCTAGAAGTAATGCACTCGAAAAAGGGAACATCAACTATCACAAAAATTCGCCTTTCTGTCACACTCTCTCACGATACTTGTCTGATTCAAGGTTAAATACTGATCCACCATCACACTCAGCAGCTCTTCTGCCTCTCTCCACCTCTTCATCTGTGTTATTTTCCGGCCACTGAAAAAACCCCACCACAGAGGTTGATTGCGATCAAACTTCCACTAGAACAGTTCCCTCAAGTACTCCCGCAATAAATCACATCCCACAGCCCAGCTTTCCTCAACCCACCGTCCGATTCGAATTGATTAAATTCAATGCACTCACACTTATGGAAATCGGGCAACAGGCTAGTCTGGCTCGAACACTAGAATCGTTCTCAATCGATATTTGCTGCATGTTAGAGACAAGACTGCACGATGCAAGCTCCACGATTACAATAACATCTCTTACTGGTACTAGTACCAAGTTCCATCTAAGCTTATTTGAGAAAGACCGACACAGCAGCAGGTCGGTCAGGCCGGTGTTGGAATTGCCCCGAGTCCTAGAGCTGAGAAGGTCGTGGCAGACTGGATTACTCTCAATAGCCGACTTTGCGTAGTCCGACTCCAAGGTTCTTGCCGAGTGACTAGACATCGAGGTTGCACAATATAAGCTTACGATTTGGAGTTTGAAGATTTCGAAACATGTCCGCTAAAATATTACCATTTTTAACGACCCTCTAGTATCGGAGGCCTATTAGACAAAGCTGATCCAGACACCTGAATCCACTGCTCCGCCTGATGTTGACGATCTCTGACAGCAACTGCAAGAAGCCTTAATGAATAATTATCTGGCCAATTTTCAGTACTGTCCGCCACATTCATGGATTTTGGATTTCTTCAAATATCTTTTCATTGCTTGCTTGCCGCAAGCCTGTTATGAAAGATTTTGATAGAATAAAAGGCTTTAGAATCTCGGGGCAATTCAACAATTATATCTATATTTCAAATGGGTGACCAAGCAATACTTTCCCGTCGTCGAGGAGTATGTCTGATCATCGTCGCTTCGAAACTCCAAGTGTTTGCTATCTACCACCGACATTCTCCTTTGCGCGAGCCCCAATGTCGTGAATAACAAGCTAGTTTCCGTTCCAACCGCAGCTGAGCAGATCAAATCTCAACCCTTCACCTAAAGCTTGAACACCGCTATGTTTGTCGAAGGCAAACCATCCTTCTATCACTGTGTATCATGACTGTCTTTGACTGTGCCCATAGGTCCGCCCTTTGGATCTGTGTTTTGGGGGATGGCGTGCCAGAAAAGTATTTTTTCATCGTAAATGCTCTCTATCCGCAGATTTTTCTCAGGGTAAGGGTTTATCGACAACTATTTCAGTACTCTGTTGTCTCAAACAAGGAAAACTTCTTTTTCCATTCTTCGTCAATTTCTTTGTGGACGATCTGCTCTGAGGAACCTTTGATGGTATTCCAAAAGTTGGGGTGGAACTTCTACCGGACACCACAGTTGTTGATTCAGATTATGCTGACGAAGTTACAGTGTCGGAAGACAACACCAAAGGTACCTTAAACCAATTGGTCTCCGAAGTCGCTGAGTTTGGCATACGTTGTTTCAACCATGGTAAAATGATTATTAAAGAAAGGCAAGGAGATCTTCCTACATTCGATATCTGTGGAGAGTGTTTGAAAACTGTCATAGCTTTGGGTACAGTGGAACTTGTATTTCTACCGGTGAAGTATCGGAAACGAAGTCCTGCTACTGCATCTTTAGGGCTTGTTTGGCTTTTACCAATTTAAAGCGCCCGTGGCATCGCTACGGTATCAGGCCTTCTCTGAGAGATGGTCTCCCAGGCCACAGTTTTCTCGGTGCTCCTTCAGGGCTGCAAAACTTGGCTAGTTCATGAGTATCTGCGCCGGCTGACCGTGTTCGACCACAAGTGTTTACGATCAATGGGACGAGTGTAGTGCCAGTCTCGTGTCAGCAATTGCGAAGTGCTGAGACGAGTATTTTGAGTGAATGTTGAGCCACTTAGAAGAACTGTTTCCCCTTTTCATCAAAAACGGCTAGACTAAGTCTTGCACATATCCACACAATGTTTAAAACATCCTACCCACCCTATTCGCCCTCCATGGAAATGACTGGAAGCGGTGGCATGGCAGACAAGATAACACCTAGAGAAGGAGTTTAAGCAAATAGATTTCCAGCTTAGCCAAAGTGGAGCACTTTCGTTTACCAGGTTGAAGCAAGAGTGACATTGGATGGAATTTGTTTGTGACGCTTATGATGATGATCGAAATCCTGAGCCAGTGGTCCCAACACCGGTTAGGATACTATCCTGATTACTCATCCTTCCAATTCCATGCATAAAAACAACAAAAAATACAAAAGTAAACCAAAGTATTTCATCTGATAAGACGTACGTACAACGAACAAAATATTTGCAAATATTCTATTCTTCATGTATTCGCAAATTGTTTCCCTACTAAACTATAATCTCGTTGACACGTTATATCTACGGAATTTATATATATATATATATATATATATATATATATATATATATATATATATATATAGTGAGTTATGTCTACTGGACTATCAAAATGAAATACCTAGTTGATATTCTTCAAGTGCATCGGTTCATCGATCAAAGAATTGGGATAAAAATGGCACTTTCAAATTCACCAGCCAGCCCCATCAGAGATATCTTTCTTGCACGTTTAGCTGGAAGAAATATATAAAGGCACCACCTAAAGGGCTTGATTTTCTGATCGAGTTCGTTAGTTAGATCTCAAGACGTAAGCTATCCTCAGTTCATCAAGACTGTTGTTTGTTATCGCAAATAAGGCACACAGGGAAAATAAACTAACCAGTCCCTTCGGAAAAGTTAACAAGTTGGGGGCCCCGTGATCACTGTAGTAAATAAACACGTTGTCCTCCGGTCCACTGGAAAGGATTTTGAAATGGAGATTACTCGTAAAGCGATGGATCAAACAAGAATGAATATGTACAGAGAGTTCAAGATGTGATTTTCTGATTTCGAGATATTCTCCAGTGAGTTAAATTTATGCTGCAGAAACAATTACCAATATAATTTTCAGAAAACTTGCCGTAATGATGTTAGCAAACCAATTTTAAACATAACTGCAAGTTCTGGATTTGCAAGTGGACTTTTGCACATATATCTTACAAATTTCTTCTATTTCAGTGTTATAGCCAGAAGGTGATGCCCATTTTGCCCATGAAAGAACTAAGTTTCATCTGTCATTCCGTGAATGGTGTTACCAGAAGACAAATCAATATTGGTCTAATGGTTATATGTTTTAATTGTCCGAATAGTCCCACAGGGCACATGGTGAACAAGCTCGTTTTCAGTGATTCGTAATCATGCCATTACATCACATTTTATATAAACAGTGTTAGGTGAACAAAAAGGAAGTCAAGATAAGGCGATGAGTTGTAGGTGAACATATGATCTCGGCGATTTCATTCTCAAGCCATTACAACCACATTTATATGAAAACGAGTTATTAAGAAGAGGTGGAAAAAGTCCCACTAAGTCAGTGCGGAGAATTATGGGTGAGGAAGGATGGAAACCCGTGTGAGTGACCAGATTATGTAACCGGTGCTAATTAGCTTACGTCACCGCTAAGCCCGGCTTTGTAACACAGTTGAGTGTTGGCCATGGGAGTTGTAGTGCTCGGACTAATTTTCGTTGCGCTCAAAGCTCAGGCTTCAAGAGGCGAATGATAATTGCCTCGGCAGTTACTAGTATCCGGAGCCTAATTGCTCTTGACACGTGTTGTGGGACCCGGTAGACGACTTTGAAGGCGGACTGGATGTCGATTGAATACCCAGTTTCTAACAAGTGCGAGACGATTGAACTTGATACTACTTCATTGCCTTCGTGTCTAAGCCATCGTGGGTGATGCTCCTTGATGCGTTTTGATAGCTGTCTTGCCGTTCGACCTATGTGAGTAGCACCACAGGTGCACCTGAATTGATAAATGATCATGGATGAGGTCAACAAAGGCAGCTTATCTTTATTTTCACATCGGATTATTGGTGACGTGAAAAACACGCATCTGATCTTGGCAGCGTTGAAGGTGGACTTAACCGTGGCACTCAAAATTTTACAGACTCTATCGGCTGCGACATCTCCCTTGAAGAGGAGTCGGATGAATAATACTTTCTTTTCTGCTTGTGTGATTCTCACTGGTTTTATCCGTTCGGTCCAGTTTCTTTGGATAAATTTCTCAGTATAACCGTTGCTAAGTAGCGTCTTCCTTATGTTTGACAGCTCGGCCTCCAGAGTATCTGCGGTGCAGATATGTTTTGCCCTGTGTATCAGATTACGTATCAGATTACGTTTGTAACCGAGTGGTACAAAACTGTGAAAGTTTGTGTACTGGCCATTCCAGGTGGCTTTCCGATACACTTTCCTCTGGATCGAGCCATCAGATCGTCTGATTAGGTGTATATCAAGAAACGGCAGGCAATTTTCTTCTTCCATCTCGGCGGTGAACCTGATTGCGGAGTGCGTAGTGTTAAATTCGCGTGATATATCATCTAAGTTGGTTTGCGCATCAGCTATGCAAAATATATCATCAACATATCGGTAGCAGTGGTCCAATCGACTTACTGTTCTGCGTAATGTTTGAGTTTCCAGTTTTGGCATGAAAATGTCAGCAAGAAGTGGTCCTAGAGGTGACCCCATAGCAACCCCATCCTTCTGGCGATAATAAATGATTGTAATGGCTTAAGAATGAAATCACCGAAAACATATGTTCGTCTAAAACTCGTGTTCTGAGTACTATGATGGGCTTATTCTGCAGTATAGGGCGATGAGTCAAAATTTGAGTGGGGGAGAGAGGATCAAATATCACATGCGTGGCCTCGATCCGTCTCTGGATCGTGATTGGGTGTCGGCGGTGTCATTAGTCGGATCAACGGATCTGCGGTTTGTTTGTGGGTAGGGCTGAGTCAAGGAAGCCTTAGCGGTTGCACGAACTGTTTTGGGCGCACAACGGGGGTTTGTAGGGACGAATGCATACCGCTTCTGCAGTGGCTAGAACACGGCACTTCATCAGTCTTGATTGCCCACTTCGAACTTTGTAGATTGGCCGGAATGCTTTGGTCACATTCACTGAGTGGTTAAACTGAACAAGGTGTGAATACACAGCGCTCGTTATTACATTGATTGCTCCAGTGTTCAACCAAACTGAGTGGTGTTCACGGACGCGTTCGGATAAGTGTCTGGTCTTACGGCCAATATAGGTTGTCCCACAGGAACAAGTAAAGGAGTACACACAGAATGAGGCCATAGAATCTGACACCTTATCCTTTAATCGTAACTACACACACGGCTTTGATGTGAATACAATATGGAGCTTTGCCGTATAAAATGTTCTGTCGACGGCTTCTGATAATCTACGATGTATAATATCCCCTGGGATATCACCTTTGAAGGGCAGGCGAATGTATACTGACTTTTTTGGGACAACTGTGGCCTTCGCTCTTTCTTCCACTTGTCGCATTGTCTTATCAATGAAACGATCCAGATACCCGTTTTTCAGGAACACATTGCGCAGAGAACGAAGTTCGTTGTCCATTGTGTCCTCAGTACAAATTTTGAGTGCTGTATTAATCAGGCAACGGATTAAGTTGCGCTTAAGTTGGAGTGGGACGAAACTTTCGAAGTGAATGTAACGCCCATTCCACGTTGCTTTCCTGTGCACTGATCGTTGAGCTGAGCTATCCACTCGCCGGCTTAGGCACACATCTAGAAAGGCTATTTCATTGTATGCCTCTTTTTCCATCGTAAACTGCATATTAGGATGGGCTGTGCTGAATGTGTTTAACATAAAGTTTATGTCCATGGTGTCTTCCGCCACACACATTCTATCATCCACATAGCGTTTATAAAGCACACATTGCCTGATGGTGGACTGCAGTGGATTATTCCCAATTTTCGCCATGGAAACATCGGCGAATAGTGGTTCCATTGATACTCCCTCTTTTTGACGATAGATTTCGTCAATGAATTTAAATTGCACTTTAAACGTGCAAACAAAGAGGAGTTGCTTCATTTTGTCCACCGGAAGGCCCAAGTTCATGTTGTTTTCTTGAAAATAGTCGCACAGATCCGTTGATCCGACTAATGACACCGCAGTCACTCATTCATGGTCCAGAGATAGATCGAGGCCACGCATGTGACATTTGATCGCCTCTCCCCCACTTAAGTTTTGACTCATCGCCTTATCTGTTCATATAACATATGATGTAATGGCATAATATGTTATGGTAGAAATTTATTGCTCAATAACACAGCGTAGTCGAGATCGTTGGTAGGTTGTCGACGTTTCGGTCACCGCGGGTAACCTTTTGCAAAACCAGTCTTGAAAAAGGTTACCCGCGGTGACCGAAACGTCGACAACCTACCAACGATCTCGACTACGCTGTGTTATTGAGCAATAAATTTCTACCATAACATTTCACATGGCGCATCGATTTTTCGATACACTCCGAACCGATTTCGGTTCTGACACATAATATGTTACACTTGGAACTATAAATCAGGAATCAGTGTGAAATTGAACAAGTTTAAGAACAATTTATCGTGTTATTTTCTGTTGCAGTTCAATTTGCACCATTGGGTATTCTCTTCAAGCAATAGTTTTGTGTGTACATTATTGATACAGAAATGGAATCGTTCCCTTTTTCTCTAATAAGTTGCACCCTTCAGAATAACATATTTGAATCGGAAAAACATCATGTAGATCGTCATGTTGCTCGTTAAGATGTTCGTATTATCGAGTATTGTCAATATTTCTTACGATTCAAGTACTTTGAGTCCAGATTCTTTCAATTTCCGATCGCCTTCTAACACACGAAGGAACATGTCTGCTGTAACATTCTGTGAATTGAAAATAAGGACAAAGTTATCGCAAAGCAGATCCAAACATTTGTAGATATATGCAGACTCGAGTAAATAAATGAATAACTGACTAAATGAATAAGGTTTATCATAGTGTAAAGTGGTTTTGAGGTGACAGCTGAGATGCATATTATCCACCAATAAAACAATTTGAATGTACGTAAGCACTAAACTCAAATGGTGTGTAATTTTCACTACTTGAGTGGAAACGAGTAGAGAGAAGGCGTCCACAAAAATCGTTGTCGAACGAGTGATAAGGCTCCTCTCATCATTATGAATCATGAGAGTGCTATACACTTGTGTTGTCCTCATTACGATTACTCCCCATTGGTTCCGTAGTTTCAACTGGGAAGTTTAGCATTGTTACTACTTGACGAATGTTTTCATAATTTAGGGAAGCCCTTTTTCACTTACATTAAATTGGTTTTGATTTGTACGTTGTAGAAATCAGCAGAACAGTGTCATATAGACTGTACCTGTGTATCTTGATGGAAATATCGGTAGCTTTACACAGCCGGTAAGTGTAGCATTTTTCACTTCTTTATTCATAATCATAATCACAATCAAAAACAGTTCCTTACCAATCATTCATTTAATATTGAATTTTAAAATATCTGTTCACAACAGGATGATCTTGCAGTCTACTCGTCTCAATCACTGGTGTACAAACACCGTTCGCCGACTAATTTACTCAGATTCTTTTACTCAATATATATCGAGCAGAGATATCGATATCACGTTAAATCGAAAACGAGCACTTACTTCTCCCCGATAATTAATTTTCACTCCTGCGTAAACATCCTTGTGTTGATAATCGTTGAACAGTTTACCCGGGAACGGGTTGCTTTTAAACGAGATGAGTAGAAACAAGAGGAATTCAAACACTGTTCTAACTTATGATTAATTTAAACGCTCCTTCATTGCGTTTATCAGATCTACTTAGTTTGAATTCGGTCAAGACACAACCTGCACTCTAGTGTACACGAACGACAATATTTTGAATTTTGCTTGGTGTAATGGTACTGCCAGACAGGCCATGAATAAACGGTCTGGTTCAGTCAGCAGATAGCATACTATCGGCCGTCCAGGATCAGAGGCAAGTTCGAAGTCAGCTACGTAGAGAATACGATCGGCTGCCTAGAATCACAAGAAAGAATGGAGGCAGCCAACCGGATCAATGATCCAATCAGCTGCCAGCACTTTTCTGAACCGACCGGAGACGGATCAATCAATCAGGGTGAAACCAAACACATCAGCCTAAAGGACGGCATAAAAATATCAGTGGGTCAATAAGTTCTGATGCAAAGATTTGGTTATGATCATCCCACATATGTATTCTTTATCAATAAATTGATATGGTGCAAAGTCAGAAAATTCTCTCCACCGTAGTTAGTGATTGACTATGGAGCTCCTGGTGTATCGTGTGGAAAGGAAAATTTCTTCACTGGTGAATAACAATGATTTCCATGTAATTTATTAGAACAAAATGTGAAACACATGTAATACAGAGAATCCCGTGATTATCATCCAACTGGTTCTTGTGGAGAAGACAGAAATGAGCGCAGTCTAAATATCAGTGGAAATTCAGTCCATCAGAGTACAGTAATGCAACACTGAATGCAAAATTGTTTATTTCTGAAGAAACTTACTTAGTGTTGTTGGCAATGTCATCGTAAATCATGGTGATGATGTTCTCGGGTGGAATTCCATTTTTCCTCAAAACATGATAAGCGTGACATACATCAGCCTGAAAATGAGAAATATGCATAGGTCCTTCTTCATCAGATTTTCTCAGATTACCTTGCCCACTGGTTGCTGAATTGCTTGTACAGGATTGAAATGCTCCGGTAGGAGTAGCTGTGATCTATTCATAATCGAATCAAAAATTACTACATTACTCCAACCAAACGCGTTTCTATAAGGGGATTTAACATAAATGTTTACTCTCACAGAGAGTAACTTTAACAACTTCTGACAAACGTTAGTACAGCTGGATTCGTTTATTTTCATTGTTTATTTCTTGCCCATGCAATATCGCATATTACCCATCCACCGCTGGATATGAGATTTAGAAAGTGTCAATAACGGGAGTATGCCTCCACGACACAGCTCTATATTTGGGATACATATGGGGAACATACATTTTTGCAGGTCACCAATGATTTCAGTCTGAAGTCAAATCAGGTGTTTGCTTTTTACATATCCATGGGAAGATATTTGACAGTGAACGGCTATATTCCCAACAATTACACGAAAACCAAACACACCATTACCAAAAATAAAGAATACAAAGAGAAGGGGTGACTTGTGAACTAAGAAATTGGGATGGGATAGCCCAACCTCAGCATCCTTTGCATACGTTTTAACGAAGTAACAGTCACTGACAGGCATGAAGGACGTGTAGGTTGAGAATGGAAACAAGGATAGGATTGCGCCTTATAGGATATCTTGGATGGAAACGGGGATGGAAGAGGTTCTGCCTCCGTATCGTGCAAAATGTTGTCGATGAAAAGAGCAATCAGATAATAGTCCAATAAGTGAGGGTTATATTCCGTTATGCGAGATGACGTTGAGAATTACTTATTTATCATCTCTTTTAAGGGCGTTCCTATAATTTGGGAAGCAGGTTCACACAGAATGTTACATTTTGTCCAGTGAAGACAGTATATTATGAGTCAGTGAAGCAATGACATCCAGGGTACAACAGGATAGACGGTATGCGAGCTGGTTTATATTTCGTATTGTACAATCATTGGTCAGTCCTTGGAGTAACAACTTCTCAGACACCTTTGATGTAATGGAGATACATCCAGTTGGAAGGAATTTGGTCGTTCCTTTCTTGGGCATTGTTTTGATGTAAGCTGATCCCCAACAGTCAGGAATCTTTCACAATCCAGGCACCGACTAAGTAATTTTGTTGTTACTGGTGTAAGTATTTGCGCACATCGCCTACGTACAACTGAAAGGAGATTATCTGGTCCGTGGGATTTGTTTCATTTGTGGTTTGACAGTTCTTCGTAAACAGCTTGTGGGGGACGGAGCCGGTAAATGTGGGATAAGATAGTGCGTTGAGACAGGTGGACCACGAAGAACGAGACTACGTGTTGAAGTTGCGGTTTAGATGTTCGAAATTTACGTTCGTGGATAAGTATCTCGTGGAGCTACCACTCAAATATTTAATGGATATCCAAAGTTCTTGGTAAATACTGTTGGCTAAGAGCACACGACTGTAAATACCATTTGGTCTGAGGATTTTTGATTTAAATGACAAAGAAAGGATTGCCACTGTTCGGTGTTTCTCACTATTTGAAACACTTTCCTACCTACGGCGTAATATTTGAGGGACGGAGAGGGGAATCGGTCAAAACGGAAGTATATGGTTTCCAATTAGCAACACATAGCGCATCATAAGTTCAAGTAACTAGTGAGATGCTCGCAAAACACAGTAGGGTCCTGATGGTTGATGTCGAAGTTAGTCTGCTTGATTATACCTCGAAATCTTTGTAGGATCTGTGGATCAAATTGACTAATTTCGCGCTACAGTTCACGACAGTGGGTTAGAACATTATGTTTACCTGATCTACACATCACTGATGTGAGCAGTTTTGTGACGTCATTTGACGTCCTCAAAGGGGACCTGCGTGCGGTTCGAACTAGATCGGGGTTGTTTGTGGAACAGTGATCAAGGTAGTCGTCAGTCCTAGTTACACAGTTCACAACGATTTTCGGAGCAAGTATTTTTAACAGTTCTATCCAAGAATAGGTGGAATCATCACAAGCAAAGGTCGGCGAAGAAACAATGTAGCTTAAAAGTCTTGAAGAGAAAATTTTCGAGGAGTCCTTCAAAATAATAATAGAGCAAGTGTGAGTAATATGAATGTTTGTAATAAATTAGGAGCAGTATATAATCATACCTCTGGGTTTTGATAACATCATAAAAGCACTGATGTAAGAACCTGAGTGCATGAATATCATCTGGACAGAATTACTGCAACTGCTTCTAAAGTACGTAATAAACCCGTCCACGTTCTGACGAGGTGAGAATCGGTCAGCGCGGCAGCGGACTTAGCCATTGAGATGGATAATTTTTCGTCAACTTAACCATCGAGCCATGCTTCTTGTAGCAGTGTGTTTCTATGTTTTCCATATTATTGACGAAGAACTGAAGTTTCTAATGTGTGAGTGCACATTTGAACTGAGAATAATTGACATGCATATGAGTGATATTTTCGCTGCAGAAAAGCCACCTTCAATGGAACAAGGTGTTTCTTCGACAGTGTGTATGCTGTATTCTGTTTCTAACTGATTTCTCAATACATTTTTTGATGAAATTGAAGACTTGATGAGTTCCACAAATTCGCCAGAGTACTTTGACATCTCTCAACGGGACAATGGTCGTAATGGCAACATGGTTTGAAAAATGAAAACCGGTACTGTTTTGGTACAACCTATGTGTTAATAATCCCTTGAAACGCCTCACTGCTGACAGTATTTGGTGAGACAATTTGAATAACCCCTATCGAAACAATCAGACCACTAATGTGATAGTCCATTGATTCACTTAAGGACACAGAACGAATAACGAATATTTAGTCGTGTATTCACTATCAGCATAAGCAATAAACGATGAAACCTAATGAGACAAAGAGAACATTTAATAATTTTGGCTTACCTGATGACGATAGTTTGACCAACCATTAGAACCGGCCACAAGCACAGCCCAGTGTGTTCTCCCATTGTCCTCCAAACCGAGAGTAAAGCTAATCAGCAAGCTGAGTATTAGCAAAATGAACTGCATAGTTTAGCGGTCTTACGCTACTCCAAATGCCCGAAGTTGGGTGCTAACTTATATACAGTCTTTATTAAACCACTGCGCCCATCGGTCATATTCTATTCTGGAAAGCTAGGACTGAGGACTGAAAAGTCACTTCGCCATCTGTGATTTTTTAAAATGACCTTTGATTAGTGTTTTTAGTGAGAGGGCACTTCATTTGAATAGTCGAATTTCCGACTTGAAACACCATCGAGTATTTTTCTCATTGATATATTACGATGGATGTCTCAGAGATAAACTATGCTTAAGTTGGCATCCAAAGGAGTCTGTTTTTATTCATCACATATGAATGCGGCTTTTTTGATATTTCGATGGCAGACGTTCCTTTATTAATTTGTTGTGAAGACTTTGTACTATGATTTAGACCTGATCTGTTTCTGAAATTTATATCCAATTTTTGAAACAAATTTTGCACTTCGATGTAAGAATAGAACATCTAGCAATCACTGGAGCAAGTAAGTCACTAACCAGTGCGGCATTTTCACACAGCTCAGTCTCATCACAGACTAAGCGTGTTCTAGGCTTTCGGTGATCGGTAAAACTACGGAGATGACAATCAAGACCAGCTAAATGAAGCTGTTAGCATCTGCTTCCAGTGTATACGTAAGTCTGTGTAGTGAAAAGCGAGTTATGTGTTCGTAGGCTTCCCCGGGAACATGTTCAATATATTTGGATGTTATCGCGTAAGTGCGAATTGCTGAAAAAAAATTGTTCTCCAAACGGTACTTAACATAAAACACAAATATGACCGAAATGACAAGACGAAAATTCTTCCCACGACCCGAGGTTGCTCTGTCCAAACCGCTCCGCAAACGTAGAATCTTATTCCGTGAAAACCTTTGTAACCCGCATATTGTCAGTGTAGAGATTACTCAATAAATTAATGCCACAGTAGACAGCCCTTACTTGGAAAACCACTGTATAGCACCTTCGTAAATTGTTGTTAGGAACCAGCTCTTTCCACAGTTTGTTCTACAATGGGTAACAAATCTAAAGAATTCAAATCATTCGCAACCAGTGTCGAAAATAATTTAGATTGTACATAGCAACTTGTTACTGATAATGTTGTAGTATGCAAAGATCAGTGTCTTCCAACGGAGTTGCTCGTAATCGATCTGAAAAATAATAAAACAGAGAATTCCATGAGCACAAAGGCTCAGTAAATGCATCAACAAGATCCTACACTTACACTAATCGAACACCAGTATGGCTGCTAACAGCCTGCTCACTACAATGTATATGATGTGTTAGAAAAGTTGCTCAAGTGATTCACGATATGGCATAACAGTATGCTAGCAGCGTTCTGAGAACTCAGCGTCTCAGAGACTGGATTAGGTAATCTAGAGAAAAAATCAAACTGACGGATTGTTTACTGGGAGAAAAGTGATCAGTTGCGCTCACATTTGTGAGTCAGTGCCATCTACACGATATCGAGTTTTAACATTTTTTGAGTTCTTCTACATCGATACGCAAGAAAACCCGGAATACCTTCCTCATTGGAAAGGTCACGAAGTGAAATAATCAAAGACATTCCTAGGACCTTTCAGTAATTCTCCGGCGCACATACCCACCTTACTCGCCATCCTGTGATACTGCCTATTGGTTGATTTTCAAGAAACTCCTTCGATATATTGAGTGCTTTCTCGGAAGTCGGGGAATATCAGCAAATGTTTCACGGGCATCGCCTTAGGAAAATTCTTATGCAATTGACCTATAACTTTCGACGTACATACCGCCATATGTTTTCTAAATTCAAAATGAACTTACAAACTAGTGTTAAATAAAACCAGTTTCCTTTTCTGAATTCATTTGTAATTCGAGGTTGGTGTTTCTTAACTAAGCTAAAGGGGTCAACTACGCAATAAGTTTGTTATGAAGTTGTCAACTAAAAAGGAGCTTAGTTCTGAGCCCATAGTCACGCTATCAAGCGGTTAACTAAATCCAACCTAATTCACTTCTGGCGATTTGGATATCTGTATGCACTACAGAAAACGATGGGAGTAGTTAGATTTTGAAATCCGGTGAAAAAATGCTTTAGGTTGTCTACGTGAGAAGGCGCCAAATGATGACGTTATTTGCTAAGTAAAGAGTCGAAAATACTTCACTTTACGGCGATGCGATCTCACACAGCTATCCGCATATCCCTGGGACATTGTTATAGGTATGACAATCAATGTGAACATATCTATGTTGAATAAACTGTTCATGCTGATCACGTTTGCCCGACCTTCAATAGAAAATCCAAGTCAAATCTTGTTTGGTTGTATTTCATCCATTAGCATTGTATCTGTAGTTAACGTGTTTACAGATCAGTTATATATAACTGCTTCAGTCTTCTGACTTTTAATGATTGCAATGAATGTTTACCTACCGGAAAGAAACATAATATAATGCAGGTCATTTTTTCACTTAGATACTCCCAATGAATCTGCTGAAGGTATATGGTGATGGACTATGGACAACACGTTGCCGGTAGCACTGATTCGACTGAAAAAAACAATTTATTATGAAATTTCTATTTGTAGATATCGTTACCAGTCTGTCTAAAACCGGTAGCTCAAATTGAGATTTAAATATCAAACTACTTGCGAGAAGAGAACATTCGCGTTGATTCACATATGTTATCAAATATTTCTAAAACAACTTAACATCGATACGCCCAGTGGTCCAAACTATAACCATTCGGGGTAGAATATCAAATTGTCAATTTTGATAGGAGGGATTGGAAATAATTCCACACAATCATGATTGCATTCGCACATAGACGATCGAAGAAGCATATGATGCATACTGATGGTTCATTTCTCGTCCTCGTTTGAAATCAGTAGCATCAGCAGTGGCTGTGTACATATGTCAGGTCACTCGTGAATCTTGCACAACGTAGCCAATAACAAGTGTTAATATATTTTTCGCCGGTAAACTGCATGATCCATTCAAAGCTCTTAGATATGATCTCGTTGATTGAAGATAGACCATAGGAGCTCAGAATTTGGTTCAGTTAAAATGTTATGTTTAAAGAACTTCCCTTAATACATTTACCCAGTATATAACCAAAAGTTGCCCCTAATTCTGTATATACGAATTCGGTAAAGCGATGATTTCTCCAGTCGTTTTCAGATACTCATTCACATTCGGGACCACCAGCGGACGGTTTATTCAAGCAAACAACAAAACGAGACGCTTTGCTATTAGGGTAGTCACAGTCCTCAAATATGAACAAGCGGTCCAACTGTGATTCGAAGCTGGTTGATAATACGAATGATGGATTAGGTGTGAGCACACCAGACTGTAGAAAACTTGGACATCCAAGATGGATGCGTGCACTCCAGCGACAGAGGTAGGAGAGGCGCTTTAATTGCTTTCCTTTAGAGACGGGTGGAATTTCACTAAAATTTGGGAGTAGAGTGTAGATTCAGTTCCATACTGCCAGTTATCGACAAACCTAAAGAACCCAAGTTATCAGGCAACTGAACAGGGTGCAAACAGATAGACTCCATGCGGATACTGCTCAACCACTATCGCTCGTCTTCCCAGTTCAGTCTGAAGAAATGTATAGTGCGTCCATAAGACATGAAAATGGTGCAAATGATTGATGTAGGATCATGACAATAGTAATGTACAAGACCAAGTCTAATATAAGGCATTCAGACTAACAACAGCGTTGAAACCACTTCGAACTTGTAATCAGGGGGGAAATTTGCATACATGGGTTTGTGAAACAAATCGCCTTTGGCAAGTCTACGAATGATTTTGTACAAGATCACTCAACGCTAGAATGACTTGAGAGCGGCAGTGGGCCGTTGTTGAAATTTCAACAAGGATTTGTTTTGTGTTTTGTTCATTTTTTCCGCGGATTTCCGGGAGCAAGCTAATGATGTTATTATCAACTTAACAAAGTCGTCATCTCAATTATCAGTTAAAAGTTGGGATCTAAGCGCCAAGCTGAGTGGTCAAGTACCCGCACAAGTTAATAACCTATTTTTTTGTGCTACATATTTTAGGTAAACCGATCATGCTTACACTTGCTATTTACTTATCCACTTCGAATGTTGTACCTGTTAGATTACAAGATGAAGGACGAATGATATTTCAGTGTTCTCAGAAATAAGCTCATAAACGGTAATTTCAATTTGTGAGTTTCCCCTACGTGGGAAACAAAACCGTTTTCCTCAATTATTCCTACCCTCTATGGTATTAAGTGTTTCATCCATATAAATGTCCTTTGTCTACAAGCTTCAATATTGTGACAACAATACCGTATGAATGAAAAATGACCGCATTTCTGACATGATCAAGTACAGATATTAAGTTGAGTGAAGAAATTTCCGTGTATTATTCTTCCAAAACACACTGACCAGGTGAAACGCTTCCTTGTCAAATGACAGGTCGATGTCGCCGTTGTATCTCATATTGATATTAGATTGAGGTTTACACCGCATACTCCTTGTCGCCTCATCGGTAGATTGGGTGTTTTTCACTCAATCAGTCAATGCTACAATGACATAGAGAAGAATATTATGACCCACCAGCCCGTCCCTTACCGAGTAATCGAGGTTACCCATGATGCTTTCTAAACATTCAAAAGTCCTCATGACTGCGAGCTTCTTTGAAAGCAATTCACGTGCACGTTTTAATTCAACTTTCCCATATTTTCAGTCATCTACGAATTTCGGATGGGGTTTTGCCAGTTCATCTTAGAGCAACTCAGCAACAGGCCACGTATCGCAAAGAAAGAAACATTCTTGTGAAATCATTCATTAGTCAGTTCAAATGCTACTTATCGATTCCAAATCTTAAGGTGTACTGAGTATCCGTTGCGTCCTTCTTGGAAATCCAAAAATGAGTTGCATATCCGTATAATCAAAAAGAGAACGGAGATTTGTGAATCATATTCATCGACAATAGCAATCATTCAGCCGTGACTTTGAAGTCATAATCTACAAAAACTGAACTTCTCGGATCATTGTTGTTCGCCTTTGTGCTACGAAAATCCGCCTCATACTTCGTATTATTTCAGGACAGAAGTTCAATCGTGTTATACATCCTATACGGAAAAGGAAGGTGTTGAGAAACATACCAGTTAGCATTACAACGGATTCATAACAACATGTAAACTGGAAATTGAACATATGCGTCAGTTGAATAAGCAGATGATGTTAAACTGATTATATGAATTGCGGTAAGCTGCCCGAGAATTTATTCAGACCTTTGTTTAATTAGTGATCGCCCATATTCAAACGTCTGCTTGTTGCACCAAATCCCTAAACAAGATGCTAGCAACGATCAATTGATGAGATTTCTGAATTCATCCCTAGTGACGATTCGTTTGGCACAATGTGGCCACAGTGCCTCAATAGCACAATTTTACAACTTAGAAGAATGATTACAAAACGGAGAAAAGTGTCATATGAAGCGACCTCAGACAGCATTCACAAAACTATCTAAACTGCATACATTTGGTGTCTGATGGTAGAGAACTTTGATCCCCAATTGAGTTTTGTACGCGACTACATACCTAGTGATATCTACGATACAGCTTCCTCACAGTCGAAACGCCTCTTGATCAATGGAGACTGCGAATACCATACACATGCAGTTGAGTTCATCAAACGAATAACTACGGCCCATTGCGATCAAGTTCTCGGTTGATGTACTTTGTTCGATCCAACCGTTGAGTTTATCATTCTTGATATACGACTTTGTGGACAAAGCAATCCCTCCCCACAATCCTCCATCCTTGTGCTCAAAAATAATGCGGGCGTGCGTCTCAGTCCCACTGGCTAACACTCCACAATACAACAGACCAAGAACCAGACGAAAACTGGCGTGACACGTGTTAAACAATCCACATCCGGTCTAGATTTAGGTTACGTTCTCCTATTTGTCTATTTGGTTCAATCCCTTTAATCGTTTCCATAGATTATCATGTAATTAAATAATACTGAATCACTGAAAACGAGCTCGTACGCATATCCATGTTTTATAAATAAATATATACGTGTACAATTAGTCGATAATCGGTATGCTTTCAATCGGCGTGGCGAACAAACTGGTCTCCAATAATTTGTGCTCACACCAACACATATCAGTAGATATGATTCAAAAACAAGGAAGGGTACTGATTATCCATATCTGTCGTTCTATGTGCATGTGTGCGTATGCGTGTGCGTGTGCGTGTGAAACTGATCACAGTGCAGCATGTTGTATTGGTTGCACACGTGTTCGGAAACATGAGGTGGTCCAAGGGAGCTTGGGTGCTCGCACACATTGTTTCGCAACACAAAGGGGATATCGTTGAGACAAATACTCACGGGCTCGAATGTGGTCAAGATACAACACTTGAAAGTATTGATTCCTTGCATTGAACTTTGAAAATCGTTTGTAAGGCGCATATCACATCGATGTACTAGTCTTGAAAATAAGACTTATCATCTTCTATGTACTAAAACTGAAGTGGCATGTGTCACACTTTATTCAACCAGATATATTATGCTTCGATTTGTCTCATATAATTTGCCACGTGCTTCTGTTATTCTATTGTTTGGTTTGCTTGTTGAAGATCTCGAAAGTAATTGTTAGATTCCCCAAATATCTTTCCAGATACAGTGGAATATCTCTACGCCAACTCACCTAATTTATCATAATTCAGCTCAGTCAAGTTTTTGTGACGTTATTACGCAAAAACGTTCCTGCCATGAATATCTCATTTCTCCAGATCTCACTAACTGTTCCGATATTTTCTACCCTGCGGACTATACGTATACATCGTTGATTTTCTCTACCAGGAATGAAATAGCTGTGCTGTGCTTCCCTGGAGTTCAATGGTAAATTGATCTGTTATTTTCGGCAGGATGAACAATCTGGTAGTCAAATCAAATCTCACATTTACCAACACGAGCTTAGTGTTAATACACGTTGGTGCGTTAGACGTTTGTAAGTAGAATTCCAACATTCAAAACATTGGACACAAAAGTGCAACGCAGAAATTAAGGAAGATTATAGAAGTGGAAAGTGCAAACTGGGTAAATATTGATAGACAGATCATAGCCGGAGTGTGTTTCGGACGGTAAGTAAAAATGACGTTAGTTATAAGTTTTTGTAAGTAACTCTGGTTTGTCTCCTCCCTGGGATGAAATATCGAGCAAAATAGAGTACAGGAGAGGTTTTGTACACTTTTATTCTCTTGCCGGACTGGAGGCCATGTGGACGAATGGGAGTGACAAAACGACTTTTCTGTATGCAATGAATGAGTGAGGTCCTGGAGTATTTCGTAGGCTAAGTTCAAATAAGACTCAAAATTCTAGTTACCGAGTTCATTATCAGTGGTGATAGATGAAGGAGGACTAATAATTACTATACTATGACTCATAAATTCAGCGCCCTGTTTTCTTCGTACATTGGTGAAAATAGTTTGAGATCTGGGCAGGAACTAGTGTGGGACAACTAAAAGCTTTGAGCTTTTGACGAAGTAGAGAACGGGGAATTAATTCAAAGTGTTGGTTTCAGTTATACTCCTAATACGAGGAAAACGGTAGATTTGCCACGCCAGGATGGGTTGATGTAGATTACAAGCGGGTCCCCATATTTATTCCTTCTCTACAGCTAATCCTGATGGCAGCACTGATATCGATCTAGGAGTACCAAGGAGTTGTCAGTATTCACGTTCACCCAGGATTCTTGGACACCAACTACACACGTATGAACAGGGGTGAGTACTGTCTTCATATCATGATCACGGATCCCTCCAGACCAGTCAAAGTTTCCCGATGTATCAGTTCTCGTAAAGGTAATTAATTAACCTATACGCACGCGTGATTATTTAGCGGTTACAATGAAAGCCTGACAGACAGGAAAGTAAAATACAGGCACGGCGGGGCCTTCGATTCGGGTCGAGCTGTTCCATCTCGATCGGAATGTGTATCACATAACCAGACGCGCATTATCTGGTTAACTGTATTATTCACCGTGATTAATATAACTGTTGTTGTGCCAATAAAGTGATGCTTGACTCGGTAAAATATTCCAGTGGTTCACCGAAAAATACCAAGGAGAAGAACCCTCCATCGGGAACGACCTTTTTTGGACATTGGTACACAATAAATGCCTTGTTTATCCCTTCGGTTTTACGAGAGCTTTTGCATTTTCAACTGGACTAGACGCGTTTCTTGACTTACTACTAGACAACAGCCCATGTCTTTTTCCACTTCAAGTCACTCTCCACTAGGCTCTTCTGACCATGCAATAATCAAAACCCCACCCAAGATCAGCAGACCCATTAAACATGCACAATTGACGCGAGACCGTAATCGCCCCGTTTGAAAGAGGCATATTTGTCATGAAACATTTAAAGCTACGGGAAATAGTTTCTCAGACAGAATTTTCTGCCTTCTCAGTTACGGATCTTTTGGTTCCCTGGAACAATCTTATCAGCTATTTGGGTTTTTGCTTCTATACTTTGCTGCCCAGTCGAAACTTGGTATTTTCGCCCTGATCATCTGTCATCTTCTACCTCAAGGAGCAAGAAGGAACACAAATTCAAACATTATAGTCTCCCAGCCGTCAAGTTTCTATCAAAATCAACAACAAGACTGAGTTATAACACCTCAGTTCCATCTGCACATCTACCCTTCTAGACAACGGAATTCATCGCGATACGTGGAAGCACCTGAAATATCTAACTGGTGACTTATGCTCACGCAAATCTGCTTTTATTTACGTGGAAGAGCTCAACAAGTCATTCAACAGAGCAGTAGGACCTTTCGTTCCTGTACTTCTTTAGGAAAGTAGATCTCAGGGACCTACATTTTGCACCCCAACCATGAACGTCTACAGGGGGCTGCTTCTCCCTAACCCCGGAAAATCATTCGGACCCGGCGAACTCAACCCCATGGTGCTCAAGGAGTGTGCCGTTATCTTCAGCTTTATTCTCCCTGATTTTTCAGCCAAGGTCTTACGGGAAGAAAGATTCCAGTCGCGCTCCACTCTCGGTGTCCCCACCACTGCGTCAACAGAAACAAGCTGCTTTACTTTCTCTCTCTTTTTCTCTCTCCCTCTCTTTGTTATTCAGCATTACCATTTTTCTTGTCGACAGATTGCCTTCACAATCGCCAGCAATTCACTCGTTACAGCAGCAACATCTCCTCCCTTGTAACCACTAAAAGTGGTGTTCCTCGAGGAACCCTGCCGTTCCTATTTTTATTCTTTGCCTACTTTCCTACTATCCCTGTAAGAACAATACTCTTCCAATCAAATTTGCGGATAATGTCATAGTTCGTGTGCAGTACGCGCGCGGTTCTTTTTTTTCCCACCCTACAAAATGGCATCTCTCAAATTTCAGATTAGTCTCATGCTCATACACATCACAGAGACCTAGTGAGATGTATATCCACTTCGTCCACATGTTCTCAATGCAAACATCGTTATGCACGCACTAGAACATACATCTGTTTATATTATCCCCTACCCGGCAAGCTATTTGCACAATCCAGTTTATGTAATATCGGAACAAATACAACATTTGGAACAATACAGATGCTCACTACTCATTACACCGTGTTCCATTTTATTTCACTTTGTGTAGGTTTCATTTTTGAGGGCGTGTACATGGTTATATGAGAGCTGAATATTCGCCAATCGAGGTGCGTAAAACAGTTAATTGATTTGACCGAATGAACCGCATGAAGAAACTATTTCACTTAGAACTTCCTCATGACATGGTTGAACAAAATCGAGTTTGTGTGGAAAAGTTCATTCGTAGGGGGAAAAATGGATACAGCGAACCTTAGTTGGTTGAAGTAACCATCCATTGATTAGACGAGAAGCCTCAATGATGCAGATATATAGACATGCAGGAAATATCAGAGTAGTTAGTGAGATCTGGAGAAATGAGATATTCATGGCAGTAATTATATTTTAGAAACACGCTACGCAAGTGTGATTGAGCTGAATTACGATAAATTGAGTGAGTTGGCGTGGAGATATTCCACTGTATCTGGAAAGATATTTGGGGAATCTAACAATTACTTTCGAGATCTTCAACAAGCAAACCAAACAATAGAATAACAGAAGCACGTGGCAAATTATATGAGACAAATCGAAGCATAATATATCTGGTTGAATAAAGTGTGACACATGCCACTTCAGTTTTAGTACATAGAAGATGATAAGTCTTATTTTCAAGACTAGTACATCGATGTGATATGCGCCTTACAAACGATTTTCAAAGTTCAATGCAAGGAATCAATACTTTCAAGTGTTGTATCTTGACCACATTCGAGCCCGTGAGTATTTGTCTCAACGATATCCCCTTTGTGTTGCGAAACAATGTGTGCGAGCACCCAAGCTCCCTTGGACCACCTCATGTTTCCGAACACGTGTGCAACCAATACAACATGCTGCACTGTGATCAGTTTCACACGCACACGCACACGCATACGCACACATGCACATAGAACGACAGATATGGATAATCAGTACCCTTCCTTGTTTTTGAATCATATCTACTGATATGTGTTGGTGTGAGCACAAATTATTGGAGACCAGTTTGTTCGCCACGCCGATTGAAAGCATACCGATTATCGACTAATTGTACACGTATATATTTATTTATAAAACATGGATATGCGTACGAGCTCGTTTTCAGTGATTCAGTATTATTTAATTACATGATAATCTATGGAAACGATTAAAGGGATTGAACCAAATAGACAAATAGGAGAACGTAACCTAAATCCAGACCGGATGTGGATTGTTTAACACGTGTCACGCCAGTTTTCGTCTGGTTCTTGGTCTGTTGTATTGTGGAGTGTTAGCCAGTGGGACTGAGACGCACGCCCGCATTATTTTTGAGCACAAGGATGGAGGATTGTGGGGAGGGATTGCTTTGTCCACAAAGTCGTATATCAAGAATGATAAACTCAACGGTTGGATCGAACAAAGTACATCAACCGAGAACTTGATCGCAATGGGCCGTAGTTATTCGTTTGATGAACTCAACTGCATGTGTATGGTATTCGCAGTCTCCATTGATCAAGAGGCGTTTCGACTGTGAGGAAGCTGTATCGTAGATATCACTAGGTATGTAGTCGCGTACAAAACTCAATTGGGGATCAAAGTTCTCTACCATCAGACACCAAATGTATGCAGTTTAGATAGTTTTGTGAATGCTGTCTGAGGTCGCTTCATATGACACTTTTCTCCGTTTTGTAATCATTCTTCTAAGTTGTAAAATTGTGCTATTGAGGCACTGTGGCCACATTGTGCCAAACGAATCGTCACTAGGGATGAATTCAGAAATCTCATCAATTGATCGTTGCTAGCATCTTGTTTAGGGATTTGGTGCAACAAGCAGACGTTTGAATATGGGCGATCACTAATTAAACAAAGGTCTGAATAAATTCTCGGGCAGCTTACCGCAATTCATATAATCAGTTTAACATCATCTGCTTATTCAACTGACGCATATGTTCAATTTCCAGTTTACATGTTGTTATGAATCCGTTGTAATGCTAACTGGTATGTTTCTCAACACCTTCCTTTTCCGTATAGGATGTATAACACGATTGAACTTCTGTCCTGAAATAATACGAAGTATGAGGCGGATTTTCGTAGCACAAAGGCGAACAACAATGATCCGAGAAGTTCAGTTTTTGTAGATTATGACTTCAAAGTCACGGCTGAATGATTGCTATTGTCGATGAATATGATTCACAAATCTCCGTTCTCTTTTTGATTATACGGATATGCAACTCATTTTTGGATTTCCAAGAAGGACGCAACGGATACTCAGTACACCTTAAGATTTGGAATCGATAAGTAGCATTTGAACTGACTAATGAATGATTTCACAAGAATGTTTCTTTCTTTGCGATACGTGGCCTGTTGCTGAGTTGCTCTAAGATGAACTGGCAAAACCCCATCCGAAATTCGTAGATGACTGAAAATATGGGAAAGTTGAATTAAAACGTGCACGTGAATTGCTTTCAAAGAAGCTCGCAGTCATGAGGACTTTTGAATGTTTAGAAAGCATCATGGGTAACCTCGATTACTCGGTAAGGGACGGGCTGGTGGGTCATAATATTCTTCTCTATGTCATTGTAGCATTGACTGATTGAGTGAAAAACACCCAATCTACCGATGAGGCGACAAGGAGTATGCGGTGTAAACCTCAATCTAATATCAATATGAGATACAACGGCGACATCGACCTGTCATTTGACAAGGAAGCGTTTCACCTGGTCGGTGTGTTTTGGAAGAATAATACACGGAAATTTCTTCACTCAACTTAATATCTGTACTTGATCATGTCAGAAATGCGGTCATTTTTCATTCATACGGTATTGTTGTCACAATATTGAAGCTTGTAGACAAAGGACATTTATATGGATGAAACACTTAATACCATAGAGGGTAGGAATAATTGAGGAAAACGGTTTTGTTTCCCACGTAGGGGAAACTCACAAATTGAAATTACCGTTTATGAGCTTATTTCTGAGAACACTGAAATATCATTCGTCCTTCATCTTGTAATCTAACAGGTACAACATTCGAAGTGGATAAGTAAATAGCAAGTGTAAGCATGATCGGTTTACCTAAAATATGTAGCACAAAAAAATAGGTTATTAACTTGTGCGGGTACTTGACCACTCAGCTTGGCGCTTAGATCCCAACTTTTAACTGATAATTGAGATGACGACTTTGTTAAGTTGATAATAACATCATTAGCTTGCTCCCGGAAATCCGCGGAAAAAATGAACAAAACACAAAACAAATCCTTGTTGAAATTTCAACAACGGCCCACTGCCGCTCTCAAGTCATTCTAGCGTTGAGTGATCTTGTACAAAATCATTCGTAGACTTGCCAAAGGCGATTTGTTTCACAAACCCATGTATGCAAATTTCCCCCCTGATTACAAGTTCGAAGTGGTTTCAACGCTGTTGTTAGTCTGAATGCCTTATATTAGACTTGGTCTTGTACATTACTATTGTCATGATCCTACATCAATCATTTGCACCATTTTCATGTCTTATGGACGCGCCATACAGCTATGGGGACTGAACTAATAAGACTTGCGATAGCCTACACATCTTCCTTCCTTTCATATGTTGAACTCGGTCACCATTTCTCAGTTCACCTGTCGTCTTTCAATGAATGTACTTTACGGTGGACCAATTTTCCATTGCGGTCAATCCAGGGGCCTACGATCTTCACGGTTTTTGCGTCATATGTGCCCGACCTTGTGTGTCATGTTCGCCTCCGTTTTCTGTTCGCTTTCTCACTCGCACGGCACGAGTGACTTTTGTATTTTCCTTCCATGATAGAGATCACGCCACGCCTGCGTGAGGGTCTAGGTCAAACCCGTGTTCGATTCTTTTTGTCCTTGACTGATCTAATTTATGGTCATATCTGCCCCTCCCTCTCGTGTACGCTTCCCACTCTTTCCCTGAGTGGTCGATTGTTCTACCTATACGAGATGGATTTCACCCTATTCCAATCATTCCGTCCCGTATTGCTCGGTGTACTTTTCCCGACAGACCCTTCCAAAGATATAAAGTCTATTCCTTGACCCTTTTGATTGGATTGCCCATAAATTGAGGTCTGTTGCTTGTAACTGCAATGACTGTTCTCAGCAGTACACGTAGTTCCCCGACTCGCCTTTTTCGATTTGGATTTCGGGTTCATGTTCTATGAATCACTCTTTCACTGGACAGCGGTTCAGTTACATCTGTCTTTTGGTCTAAACTAACAAAACCAACTGAAACAGGATCCCAGTTATGGGGGATTTAATTGATCATGAAACCTTTGTATTTCTCGAGAGTCGAATCCACTCAACATTTTCATTGAACTCTCTCATCACTACCAACTCCATCACCAGCACCCGAAAGGAGCAAGCGCCAAAATTCCAGGGTATCCGCATATAATACATTTGATGATGATATGGCTCAAGTAAGTGGTAAATAAATAGCTAGTCCAGTATTTCACAAAAATGGTTTTTATTTATGGGAAGCTTTCTGACAAACGAACGGTCAGAGAAGAAGCATTGTTCGCTTGGCTCGTCGTCCCTCGGACTCCACTTCCACACACATACCTCAGTTCATCCGATCAAACATGCATTCGAAATCACCAGACGTGAGTTTTGCCCTTGTTAGAGATCATCAGTGGTGCATATCGCCCAACGCACTCACGGTTTCAACCCTCACCTATTCACATAGCTAATATATGTATTGCCAATGCACCATTCCGCTACCGTCCGGGCTGGTCAGAATCACTGAGTAAGCTTGTTCTACGGGAAATGCGCAGCCTAAAGGACACTCAGCCTAGCAGTTCTCAGCAATCATGCTTACTACTCAGAATTAACTGAGAGACATATAAAGTAGTATTTGCCTGAGGGAAAACAAACGTGGTGAACAACAAACGGAGTAGCATTGACTATGAGGAAATAGTAGGATTATGATGCCATGGCCAAAGTTCAACCTGTCACACAGGCGAGACAAAGAGGGAGAGAGTTAAATACTTCAAGTAACTCAGGAAATCATAAAGTCATAACAGAACGGGTCGTGGATACTAGTGGGTCAGTGGGCATAGATACATAAAGGGGGAGAAAGGTAATGTAAGAGATAAAATCTGTTAGGAATCAGCATTCGGTAAGAACAGATTGAGCCAACAAGTGGACCCCAAACAGATACCGGTTAAGGTCAATCAGCACTTGTCATGGGTATAGAATTCAAAACTCGATCATATCTTGACTTCACTTGTTCGGACGGTTTTATCCTGGCAAGATAGTTCACACACATTCAGCTGGCTCAGAGTTACCTTTGATTTGGCATACACTGGAAGAACTGGGATCTTGGTACCTACTGTGTGACGATTTAATAAAGCGAACCAAGAAAGAACTAACTCGGAGGTACAATATAAGTTGCGTCCGATGGTACAACAGTCGTTATTCAAATTCATACACTCGAAATAGAGTCAACGTGTTTCATCGATTCACATACGGAGGATGAACAAAGGATTCAATGGAAAGCAGACAGTTTACCTTCCTGTAAATCGATGGAAGGACAAATCGGATTGGGAGATTTGTCCAAAATTGCCAGGGTATCGCATAACTGTGTGACACTGGACAAGTCATTTAGAGACATGTCCGGAAGACTCGTAATTATCAAGTGGAATTCAAATTGCGCGCTTCGGGTTTGAGTTCCACCTGGGTCTCAGTGAATATGTGATGCAGCTGAGGGAGCACGCAATTGGTATGCCATACTTGTACACATCGCTTCCGTGGATTTTTCATGGTGAGTTCGACGTTGACATTGCTGAAAATATCCCTTCCTAAACCATCTATTCTACAGTAAGGAAAAAATTAGTACTAAGTTATTCTAATAAACTATGATGATAATAATACTTAATATGAGCCAGTTGTTCAACAGCACTCCAAAAATTGGTGAACAAAAAAAATTAAGAATCTTACTTCTCTGTGCACTGGATTATCTAAAGTTCAACAAATCCATGAAACCAATAAATACTCTGGAAAATTAATGTTGATTGTAGCTCAGGATGGTGAATTACTAAGCCTTCTCTTCGCCGAGGTTAGGATTGAGGTTGTTAAAGACTCATCACCAGTTTATATGAAACTGTCAGTGTGGAGGTGAAGACGATACACCTTCGAATAAAAGCTGAACCTACTCTGACCTTGGACATGAATTCTCCAACGACCTCGATCTTAACAGGTTAATAACACGAGGATATTGTGCTTTTGACCTATCGCCATAAGATTCTAGTCTTGTTAAACTAAGCTCCGAACCACCTAGTACCACCTTCCTCGGAAATCAAACGTCTTCCATACCTGCTCCTCTTTATATATATGCATATACATATATACATATATATATACATAAATATATATATATATATGTATATATATGCAAATATATATTTACAAATGTCATCCAGGGTTTATTTTGTAGTCCGTTTTGTATATTTCCTTATTGCTGTAACCCCTCAATGTCATTCCCTAAGAATCTTGTTTCAGAGTCACCAGGGAATTATTTTGGTCTAGGAGTTCACAAGAAGAACCGGATTTCACGACTTTGCGTCCCTACAAGTGATCTGCAGTTTATTCACTCTCCATTGCTTGAGTCAGTTAGCTTTCCTGCGCATTAGGAAACTGTGAATTTGGTCCACTTCAATGTGTTTTTTATGTTCGTTGGAAAAAGCCAGACCTCCGAGAACTCCCTCCAGAACATGAACCTCATCCATATTGAACGCGTGCCCTACGTGATCCTCGTGAACGGGCATTAGGGAGAACTGAGCATGTCTTCTTGTAGCTAGTTCTGTTTCTCCCATTCGTGTTGCAACCTTTCTCCCAATTTGATCGACGTACCATTTGTTACGGTCCTTGTAGTCCACATTCTTTTGTTCTTTGATCTCGAATTGCCCTTTCGGTCTTGATGCTTTTTCTTCGGCATTTTTGTCAGCTTGTGTGCAAATGTGGCACTTTGCAACTAGAGGTGTCTTGCACTTGTTTTCTGATGTATGCCAATGCCACCCTTCTGTTAGATTGTGTTCCCTGGCCGGTTTCAGTTTTGGTTTCGAATGAGGTTCTCCGCTTGGATATTACTGAGTATCCGTTCCGTTGAAACAGCATGAAGATTTAGTTCTGTTCGTTCTGTTCTACTGGTTTTGTGTTGCTGCTGTGTTTTACCTCTGTTAAACAGGGTCATTATGCAAGAGCTCTTGTGGTTGATTGGATGATCACTGCACAAGCTCAATATTTGTTCCGTAGATTATTTATCGGTAAAATGTTGTCTCCAGTTAGGCATGGGTTGTTAGTTTTACCAACATATTCAGACTTATCCATTCTGTAAACCATCAACTTCGAAACAGTCTGGTTTTTGTCTAATATGATTCATCATGCAGCTTGAACGCTCAACTCACCATTGAAAACGATGGAAGCACCGCACAGCTGATTCATCCCTATTGGGAATCAGCAGCATTACACATCCACCGAGCCCCCACGGGGACTAGAACCCGGGGTGAACGATTGTCAATCGAACACCTTAACCACAAGGCTATCCGGGATGACTCGCAATGGTTCGTTGATCATCTACATTTTATGATATCGCACCCTTCCTTCGCTGGCTTTGAACGGTAACAACCCGCTTCCCACACAGCTGCTGACTCCTATGGTGGATGACTTTTCTGCAGGGCTTAAGTACAACATTCCGTTATGAACAACCTAGTTTTTCTTGAACGCATCAATTTTGGATTATCGCATATTTTATTAGCATTGAATTGCACGTGTTGGCGCTGGAGAAGAAAAATTTAATGCTAAATATGGGATATAAATTATCTATATGCCAAGTGGATGCCATAATATGGGTTCTCAACCATCCCAGTAGCCACAGCTAAGCTGACTGAAAACCAAATATATAAGTATTCTCTTCTGATTAAGTGATACTGGGTTTACGAACTCACTAAATTTAGGGGGTTTATCTCCGGAAATCATGTTCACTCTAAATGTGTTACTATGAAGCTAAACCAACAGGCTGTCGCTTTTGATTTCTCTTTTACTCTAATAATTGCTGACTAGTTTCATGCAAGAGCAGCAGTGCACTCTGAATTCACCATGATTGATGCACGCACGATGGTCACCCATACGCCAAATTCACTTATCGGAAGTCCACAAAAACGATTGACAGAAGCCAGAACTGCCCTCAGTATTCCATGCCATTGCAAATAAAGCTATTTGTGTGGTCACGTCTATTCACATAATGTGATTCATGGCAGACTTCTAAGAGATTAATTGCTTGACCGATTATCAATTAATATTATTATCTATAGTCTGCTGTAAAACTCGTGCGTAACCGGGACAAGGACAAACAGATGACCCCAATATACCCACAATATTCAAAATACTTCAGGAAATGGTTAGAGTTTGTTAAAGAAGGATGATTTTCAAAGGACAAAATTTGAACTTAAAGACAGAAAGGTCCTAAATCTGAAAGTATACTTCACTGTGACGGTTTTAGGTATTACTAACTCTGTGGATGATCAAAGTCGAATAGTTGTCATGCGAACTCGAACTAATTACCAAGTAATGCGAAATGGATCATTGAAAAGTAAAGTGATATTGACCTCCAAATCTCGTTTTTAAAGACTAGGATAAACATAGGCGCTTTTTTATGGCCGTAATCTCATTCGAGTCGTAAGGATCACGCAAGACCAAAAAGTCCTTTTTTGAAGCACATGATAGAAAATTTGTCCATGCCCATGTGTTAACTTTCAAACAGGATTGGAACCACAGACCGATTGTGGAATGATCAAGCCTAGAGATGACTGGGCAGACTATAGCCAGGTATTCGATTTGATGCTCGGCTTCAACCACGAAACCGACTTTATGCTTGCAGGGAAATCGTGTCCTGTCATCCCTTTACAAAATGAAACTACCAACAGCAGCTTTATTTTTTCTCGGAATGGCACATTGTATGGTCTAAGTACTCAGCCGCATTATCAGGAATGGTCAGTAGAGCACATCATTTCAGTTCAACCTGGTGCTTGGTCCCGAAATATATTTTCGTAGATCACACAAATAAATACTTAGACTGTCTGCGATACTTTAATTAGTGTCTATCTGCCAACAGCCTTGAATAATAATGAGACGTAACCAATGCAGTGGGCAACCCCATCGCATAACGGTATTTCACTCAATGGCTGGTCAGATAAAACGAAACCATTGCAAACAATAAACATAGAACGACCAACTGATCATTTTTATTGGATATTGTGAAATAGTCGTGAAAGGATTCGTCTTGCTTATATTTGTAATAATTTTCAACGGAAAGTGATCAGCAAAAGTTATCTTCGTCTTGTCAGTGTGCAAACCTATGGATTATCCCGGGCCAGTGATTCCTCGATCGTCCAATCCCAAAGGAAAAGTAACCACGAACAAGTGCCGAAACTGTATTCTTTGTAACTAAAAGTGAACACGGTATATAGAGTGAGACAAGGAATACGTGGACACGTATGACGTTGTTACTGATTACCCAGCTTGGGGTGCCGATGTGATTGGTTAATTTGGATCATAGTATGCAGTAAGTCTGATTGGTTGGTGGATTGTTGTGAAAGGTAGGTAGCCGTGTGATGGACTGACTGGTTCATGGACTCAGGAGTCACGACTGCACTGCTTTGTGGGATATATGGGCCTTGTCATTGGTTAGAATTTACAAGGCACCCTGTCCATGGGCTGGAAGAAGGTGGACTGCAGCCTCGCTGATAACGTGTTTCAGGGAGATTTCCGACTCCCCAACAAATATCACATCGTGCCTTGTGGGCTACGGTCATTCCGATGATACAGTTCAACTTCGGGAACAATTTTTAACGGAATTATTGTTTATATGCATCGCCAGCATTATTGTTTTCTTCATCCTGGATTAGTTCACCCAGTTATTATCAATTCAGAAAATGTGGCGCCTTATTAACTGTCTTGGTTTTCCAAGCCATCAGACTGCTAAGAATGCTACCATAAAGTTCTAAAGCATACTTCAAAAAGATCAACTCCTCTCCGGGGTCCAGTGTAATCAAGATTACCTCGGCGCGTCTGAAAAGATGGTTCCTTTAATGAATGCCAGGACAGCACCTGAAAGTGCGATTGCCAGATTCGTACACAGTAGCGGCAATCCTCAGTTGATCTATTTTTCACTGAAATATTTGATAAAAGGAAAAAAAGACAGACAACAAAGAGGAATTCCATTTGATATCTTGCTTTGGAATTCAACAGGTGTAGTATTGACTGAGTGTCAGATATAGGTTAATTTTATAACAATTGCTAAATTATTTTGACTGCGAGAATCCTGCTATTCCGATAGCATACTCAGTAGCTAAGACCTGAGTACTAGTGGTGGTATTTTAAATATACTTTGAATGGCTCAAAGATCAAGTATCTATGGAAAATTTAAGGTGGTAGCAAGGCTAGGATCACTTCTCTGACAAATTATTCGCGCTATACATTTCGAATAAGATGAATAACTCCCCTAGTTTTGAAAGATACGTCACAATACACTTGAATGCCCCAACCTGAAATATTTATCTCGTGAAAGATCAAGCCGAATGCAAAGATGAAATCACCAGTCACTAGTGCGATGGAGGACTTTGGTCCAAGTCTTATTTTTGTTTCCGTCTAACTGTAATTCTGGCGCATCCTACATTGCTCTACAAATTATCATGTATTCTAACCACTGAAATAATTGTTTTATATTCCACTTTATCCGTGCATAAGACACAATAAAATTTCTCCCCCGGATGTGGTTTGCACCAAATGGCTTTTTTCATAGGGCTGAGCGAGCTGATCCACTAAGGAACTTTCAGTTCTCGAAAAAGGTTTTTTATCACTTCTCCAACCAGCAAATCACGTGGTCACCAGATAGTTTTAAGGTAAAATCGTTTTGTGGTAGTGATTCCTTGGTAATATCCTCCTATCAGTATTTTTTTCCGAGGGAATCTCGTTGTTCACCGTTATTTCCAGCGTATGCACGACGGCTGGAGATAAGTTGTCAAAATGTCCTATGGTAATTTAGATGCTATTCACGTTGATGATATCGATTTATCTGGAGGCCGAATATGGATAGAACAACAAACGCTCACTATGCCAAATTGCGACCGGTCTATCGAACCTACCGGCTTGAATAAATCATCTGAAAAATGATTATTCTTTCTACGATATACTCTTAAACCTCACGAGATGTACTATTGGAACAAGTTACGCGTTGGCTTTGGACACATTTGTTATACTGTTTGTTTTATTCCGAATCTAACCAAGGGTATAGTGGCAGAAATAAGGTATACAACCACAACGAAGCACTAAGCTACAATAAGGGAGAGCAAGTTGGAAGACCGACTGTTTTCAAGTGGATTAGGAGAACATGAAAACAAAGAGATAGCAAATCTGAATCCCGATAGGGTCGACAGGAGTTCGTTTTCACTGACCCGTTACCACGATTGACCCGTTGAGACTTTATGCTGTTAGCGACTACACGCCTCAGTTTCATTGCGCCATTTATCACCTCTACCTTAGCGGGACTTTGAGGAAAATGACAATTCCCCTATCAGTGCGCACATACTCGAGTATGCATTGGAAAATTAAACAAAATCGATTAAAGTCAACCGGGTTGGGTCGAGTTCTAATCACTGTCTCACGTCTTGTAGTCAGATAGCTATACTATATGACTAACAACAACAGCTGAAAGGTGCTGAAGTTCAAGAAGAGTTGACACCAAATAAAATGATATCTTCTTTACCTAATCACCTCAGCTAGGAATGCATTAGTCCACAAGACGAAGTGTGTAAAGAAATCAGTAATTGTGGGAGAACTCATTCGTACTTCCTTAATGCTAACAAATTTTAATAACAACACGTATTAGCACAACGATTGTCGAGTCAATTTGAAGATATAAGTTATCCTACCAGCGGATGCAACTGCATGATTTACATGCATAACTTTATCTCATTTACCGTACTCATTTGTATACATATGGACTTGACTTCGCCGATGACTCTGACCCCAACAGATTACCAAGTAAGCAACATTGACACTCCTGAGCTATCGTCGTTAGAGTTGAAATTTGGGAAAATTAGCTTATTTATCCTAAAACAAACGTTCTGACATGCATACTTCTTTTCATTTGTATAGTCTGACGCATTATTCAAGAGGGGACCTAGTCTCCATTGCAGACAGCACTCCAGCGTTTGTCCAGATTCCAGACTAGAATAGATTCCCGCCAAAATGTGGCTCGCCGTATCACCGATCCAGCAAATAGAATAAAATGTACCAAATACAAGTTTGAATCAAGTGATTTGAGTTCGCAAAGATCGATAACACTGACACTTTCTCACTGAATAAACAGAGTGCACTGAGCCAATAAAGTGAGATTGTTCGAAGGCAGAAATTTCTTCGTACTATTGCTAGCGGGATGGATCAAAACAGTGTTGTGGCACGATTTATATCTCACGATATCTATGCTGAAGTTGCGATGAAGAAAGTGCTCGTGGAGACTAAAGTTGCTTCATCCTGAATATGGTTCAGTAAATTGGGCAAACCCCAGCATCGGTCACCTCCAAGCAATGAAGACACTGTGTTTCATACCTACATTACAAAGCATAACACCTCTCTACGGAAATATTCAGATGTTTCAGGGCTTAGATTTTTGTGAAATTTCTCACACGGTGCTTCTCGATATATTACAATTTTAAGAACAACCCCTACGGGTTTATGTTTCGGTCAGGCCAACATCCACAAAAATGATTACGGTTGTCACTCGTGCAATTAAATCCGTCCAGCAAATTCTTCCGGAGACCTCAATTAGATGGTCTCACCAAAGTCCGGAACACTAAATCTGGGAATAGGTGAGGCGTACTTTAAAACAGCTTTCAGAAAGATATATTAGTAGGATGATCTTCGAGTCTAGATCATTGCTTTTCATAAGAAAGGAAAAAAGTATTTCAATGATTCAAATACTGAAAACGAGGTGTTTCAATTCTCGTACCACTTCCACAAATAATTCTCCATATATTCACCTGACCGCCATAAAACAGTCAATAGATGAAAACAGTAAATTTCGTTTCCTGAAATAGAATGGAAATTTCAGTTACCTGAAGTTGAGTGGTGGCTGGGAATTTTGTTTCATAAATGATTCATGGCATGGGTGTTTTTACGCTCATCTCTTATGTGCAAATTGCCTGGAACGAAATGTGCACGCACTGTGAGTGTGGATGTATAATGATGAGTACTTTCCACAAGGTGAAGCCAAAAACGGGTTAGCGATATACACTGTGCTAATGGATGACGTATCGCTGGTCAGATAATACGTGAGCTACAATTCGATTCGGGCTTTCCATGCAAGGAGCTTCTAAATTGACCATCATGACCAGGTTTATCCGATCACTTTGTGCTTCACAGTAGCACCTTCAGATGTATTTATTCCAAATTCCGGTGTTGGCTGCCGTTTTCCCAAATGGACAATGCAAAACACTTTTTCTCGCGAGAATTCGTAGAAGAAGAAACCATCTAGCTACTGTCAGCATTTCCAGTAGTACAAATATAAATACGAATGCCCGACGTGTACCCACCCACAAAGAACACGGTACCTGTAATGTCTCGACGAATGACATGGGATATGACGGAACCCAAGCACCATATTATTCGTTCTTTCACGCGTGTACCCCAAAAACTGCACTTGAAGAGAAGGAGACAGCGAGAGAACGATCAAGAAAGAGAGAGTAAGACAGAAAACCTTACGGACAGCAAATAAACAGACAGACGGTCAGACAGAAAACAGACTTACAGACGGATGTATATAATTTATATATATATATATATATATATATATATATATATATATATATATATATATATATATATATATATATATATATATATATATATATATATATATATATATATATATATATATATATATATATATATATATATATATATATGGTTTCTACGGTGGTAAGTTTTATTGACTGCGTATATGCTTGTATCGGAAAATCCACTTGCATATTTCTCATGGGAAAGTCGGAAGCAGCGAGCCGACGTCCGACTTTTTGATGTGATCAATGCAAGTAGATTTCCCATGACATACAATTCACTCTCCTCGTGCAAACAACTCTTTCTCTGGACATATAGGTTTTTTAAATTTGTCGTAGCTTGAGTAATGTTCAGCAAATCAATTAGGACAAGTTCATTGAAACAGGAAATAATGTGGTTCGTGATTGGCGGCCAGACAACTCAACTTCTAAAAAAGTGCAGAACAGAATTGAAGGATACAAAAGGCTCCAAACGATAGTTAATCCCGAATAAAAAATTTGATTTATAGGTTGTTTACCTTCATTCTGTTCAGTGGCGAAGTGATTCGTTGTGGAATTTGTCCCATATATCTTACTCACATGTATGAATTTGGTTATCATTGAACTGATTTTCCGAAGTAGTTTATTGAACTATACGGTTCAAAATTTGTGTGCCCCAGTGGTATGACATTTACATGTCGTGAAAGTTAAAATGTTTTTGAAATTGTATTATTGTGCATCATTATCCAGCCATCTTCACGCACGATTTACCCTCTCACTAGTTGAACTTTATCGCTGATAAGTAGGTATTTACTTAACCCTACAAAGGGAATATATCATAAGAGCCTACCTATGCGAAACCTGATGGTCAAATCAAAATAGTCAGCACCCAACATAATGTCTGCGTGAACAGAACACGAAGAAGTCGAAATATACAAAGGACTATCAATTACTGAAATAGTAGAATGACTCGACTGCTTCTAGAACGTTGTTTGACTTATACGATAAAATCTATCACTTGTTCAATACTAAGGGGGTGGATTTAAACATTTGGAAGTTAACCGCAATGAAGTAACTTCTCACCCGATGACCCCAGAAGCATCGAAACTCGAATTCATTGAATATCGTTTCAGGGCCATCTAAGGGTTTTGTTTTCGATATGAACTCCGGTGAATTTGGTCGGTGGCTTTATACCAGTATTTTAAAATCCGACGTGGTTACTTTAATCAAATCAGCAAGCTGAAGAGAGATAGAACGATAGCAGCTAAAAGCACTCAAACATACGTCTGCGGTTTCACGTTCGTTATAATCAATCCAAGAAATCTTTGTCTCCTTCGACAAAAGACACACATTATTCAGTTCATATGTCTCAAGCAATTAACTGCTTTTGTGTTCACGTCCAAATATCATTGGTACTTGCAGTTTTAAGAGAAACTGAGAGGTCGATATTTTAGTGAGCAAACTAGTAGCCTAGTGGATGAGGCATTTTGGTACCGTGGACAAGATTATCATTAGTTATTATTAGGAAAGCATATATTTTATTAATGCACAAGATATATTCAGGATAAAGTGATGCTCATCGAAGACAGATGAAAACAACATGCAGTATAACATCAAACAAAGACAACGAATAAAAAGAAATCAAAGGCGTTTGTCCAAATCACAGAACAACTAGAAACATATGTTTATAAAAAATAGGGGGCTACCCTACTTGGGAAAATGTAATTTATGCGCTAGCTGCATTTTACGAGAAAGTGTATCCTTTGTCTGAGCGTATCATCGCTTTACATCCCTATCAGGTATAACTGATTGTAATATTCGTTCCACCTTTCAAACACAAGCACCAATTAATACACTCTAAGAGGATCGTCGTTTTTCGGTCCTATAACTCGTAACTGCCAGTTACATTAGATCGAATGATATCGAGGAATTTTAGGAATCAAGGGAGGATTATTCCGTCTGAGCATTTCATGAATGCTTGGTAAATTAAATATATCCTCTGAAACGTAACCGTTTTTACGTTGTCCAGAAACCATTTGCACCGTAAGACGTTCTCCTGTCACCTTTACCATCTAAAAGCTACGGTTTTGTGTTTTCAGTGGAGATGTGCCCACAACTCGTAGAACACCAAGGGTCGATTTCATATGTCTAATGACGTTGCTCTGTAATGAGACGTTTCATCAACTTAATCGTGTTGTGAGCGTTTTCTCAAGTAAACGGGGAGAATGAATATTGTGAACGAGAATTTTAATAACACTTTTAACCAATAAATGGGGTAACCGATCACTCGAGAGAATTCCGTTTTCCCAGCGACTTGTTAGTAGTATCAGAGGTATCTCAGACAACACGTTTTTTCAGATGGATGTACCTTTTCACTTGATAAACTTCGTGCTACTTTATACTTTACCGAAGGTTAGCAAAAAGTCACAAAATACAAACAGCTCCAACTTTCTCGGGAAAACACAGTGGGATTTAGACTGGCAAATTAAAAGTAATTGTTCTTGAATATCAGGGGGTAACTTTGCTGGCGTTTTCATATGAAATGCTTTGATCTGTTTATCGAGGTGTTGTCAAATACATCACTTGCTAGTCTATATATTTTCTTATTGTACGAAAGCTTTGTACACTGTCTATCACCTGTAACATCGCCCATCTAAAATAGAGACATTTTATGAGGCAAATGAAGGGTGACCGGTATGGACTTACATTTCCGACGTTGACTTCTATCACAGATGAGCTGAATTCTCCACTTGGAATGCAAAAGTTCATGTGAAATCCACTAGAGTCGTGTACTGTGGTACTGAAGAATTAGCTAGTAATTTCAATTAGGATTCTGATATCATTCTGTGCATCAGTTGTCTCACTCCTTATCTAATTTCGCGTATCCCAGTAATTTTATTGCTCATGCAGTTTTATCTCTCATTGATTTCGCGGTGCATAAATAATAATGCTAATTCTTACCACGCGTAAGTTAACATGGATGGGTAGGGATAATAGCTTGTTAGATAATTTCCTTTCTTCCTTCAACAGTGCCATACGTATTCCCGTATTAGTAACAATAAGATCGAGCTTAGGAAAACCGGGCTGATGAGGTTACTCAGAAGTCTGAGTGACTACGTGGTGAATCGGTACAGTTTGCCTTTACCATAACTAGATTATAACCTCTTCATTTTTGTCAAGTCAAACAGGATTGTGTCATTTTCTATCTCAGCTGATGAATTTTCGGTAAAATTCAAAGATTAGAAAGTCACGTCTCGGTCAGCAAAATAGAAAAATGACCAAGCTATCTTAAATCTACCATGGGCATATGAAATTGTCTCTCAAGGTAGGACAGATAAACAATGGACGACTACACGAAGGCAAAAATTGTAACAGTTACTGAAACTGAATAATTTAAGTTGAAAGATGCCAAAGGACCGCGATGCAACTGTGTTGGATCATCACAAAATGGTAGTATAATTCAGCGTAATCCAGGCAAAAATGCCGAGGGAGCAATAAACTCGAATCAAATTTTCCGGCTTATCCAACATTTTTCAAAGTCACCTGATATATCTCATCACCGTAACGCTCGCTGAACTGCATAATCAAGAAGTCAATCGAAGTATGTTCAAGGGTTAGGCCAGGAGCATAAAGGATTGGGCACTGAATAACTCCACTTTCTGTGTATTCCACCAGAGGCAACAAAAGTGATTATCGTCCATCTCTATTTGGCAGTTACATGAAGTCTTTTGAATGAAATTTTAGCGAGCACGAGACGAAATACAGCATACAGATTTTTTCTGCAGTCTGTTTGGTGATGTTAACTTGACCATCGATAGTACTATACCCCTTATCAACCTGGATAGGATTAACGTTATTAGGTGAATGGGAGTATTAAAAATTGGTCATTCAAGTTGCCCATTTGGGGCTTGTCGGACTCCGTGACCACTGGTTCCATCCAACCGGCGAGTATAAGTAGATGGATAACACAACGAATCAGGACACATAAGGCTCTTCTATGCACAAACTAGTGACCAAATTGCTAATATTACCAATGTGATCGAGCTAAGAAAAATGAACTAATGCGGTCATTCAGAAATATCAAAGATTATGTGGTGCACTGGTACTGTTTGCCTTTAACATATGCAATCAGAAGGGTCCCAACTAATGAAACTTTATTGGTTATTGCAATGTGATCACATTCGTCTAAGTACCTGAAATTCAGGAGTTTATTGTGATTACTCGCAGCTGAATTGAGAACAGGATAAGGATAGGACTCGTGCTAATGAATAATTAACATAACATTAAATACGACTCAAACCAACAAAGGGGATGATCATCCAAATCTGTCTGTGCACGTGTGTGTGTGTGTGTATGCATGTGAAATTGATCACAGCGAAGAATGTTCAAGTGGTTGCACACGTGTTCGGGAACAAGAAGTGGGCCATGGAAGTTTAAGTGCTTGCACAAATTGTTTCTGAGCGCACAGGGGAGGATTGTAGAGTCGAATGCTCACGGCTTCGGCTGTGGCTAAGATGCGACACTTGACAAGTCTTGATTGCTTTCCCCGGACTTTGTAAATTGTGCGAAAAGCGTTTATCACCTCTACGGAATGGTTTGACTCAACAAGGTGTGAACACACAGCACTCGTAATTGTCTTAATTGCTCCAGTGTTCAACCAAGCCGGGTGGTGTTCACGAACACGTTCGGATAAGCGCCTGGTCGTGCGGCCAACGTACCTGGTTCCACAGGAACAGGTGAATGAATATACACAAAAAGATGCTGCAGAATCTGGCACTTTATTCTTCAGTCGAAAACACACGATCGGTTTAGACTCGAACATAATTTGTAATTGTGCAGCGTAGAATGTTCTACTGACTGCTCCTGTTAGTCTTCGTTGAATGACTTCAGTTTCCGTATCTCCTTTGAATGGCAAACGGACAAATACGGGCTTCTTTTCGACTACTGTCTGTCTTGACCTATCCTCATTTCGTTGCATCGTCTTGTCAATGAACCGTTCAGGATAGCCGTTTTCTAGGAAAACACTCCTCAGAAAACGAAGTTCATTTTCTATTGTGTGCAAGCACTTAAACTTCCATGGCCCACTTCTTGTTCCCGAACACGTGTGCAACCACTTGAACATTCTTCGCTGTGATCAATTTCACATGCATACACACACACACACACGTGCACAGACAGATTTGGATGATCATCCCCTTTGTTGGTTTGAGTCGTATTTAATGTTATGTATTGGTATGAGTACGAATAACTGAAAACGAGCTTGTTCATCACGCTGTTTTGTTCTCAATGTGTTCTGTGGGATTCTTTATACATTTGAAACAGGCCAAAGACCCAGCCGTACTTCGTGAACTAAACGGATACGTTAAGTTTCGTACGAAACTGGCCCTGGCAAAGGCTCGTGTTCAGTTTATCGATGAGTGCATATCTAATTCAGAATATCCCAAACAATATCAAACTATTCTGAGGAGAAATCGGATTAACATCACCACTGTGTCTTTGCGTCGCCAAGCGCTTAACGAAAGAGATACCATATCAAGTCGCGTGCCAGAAATGGAGCGTCATTTTATGAAGTCGTGTCAAGTGCTGGACGAGCTGACCCCAGAAGAAAGGAATAAGTTCGTTGCTTATGTCCAGTCGATAGCTGACAGGCAAGTCGAGAGGGTGTGTGCCAAACTATGGAAACGCGTCAACCCGAGAAAACCGACTGGTGAGTTCCCTTCAGATCCGAAAAGATTGGTCCATAACTTGTCGTCTGTAAGTCTGGATAAGACATTACTTGAGGTGTTGTCGCTAGGACCAAAATTTTGCTGTCCAACCAGTAAAACCAAACAATTGGATATGGAGGTTGAATTTGAGAGCCTATTTGATCAACTATCCGGTCTCGTCCCGTCCTCCTCACAGGAGTTAGAGAAGCTCAAATCCACACTTGTGAACGCGTGTTATCAATACCGTGAAAATAGACCATCGACGAAAGGATTAGTAACGTTAGAGCACCTGAACCGTCTTAAAGAATTGCAGGCTAACAGAGAAATAATGTTGTCAAGACCAGATAAAGGAGCGGGTATTGTAATCCTTAATAAATCGGATTATATAGAGAAGATGAAGACGATATTGAATGATGTCTCCAAGTTTACAAAGACCCCAACTGAAAAGGACAGGACGATTACCATAGAAAAGTCAATTTCTACGAGGGTGAAATTATTGAAACAGAAAGGCATGATCGATGCGGTAACCTTCGAAAGGATACGACCAACCGGGACGACGATTCCTAGGTTGTACGGCCTACCGAAGGTACACAAAGAAGGTGTCCCCTTGAGACCAATTTTGGATATGTGCAACTCGCCGTATCACGCAGTAGCGAAATGGTTGGCTACATTGTTAGAACCAGTAAGAATCATGATTTCCAGACACAGCCTACGAGACACATTTCATTTTGTAGAGACTGTGGGAAATCTAGACCTGGAAGGCAAGCAAATGATCTCGCTAGACGTTACCTCACTGTTCACCAATGTCCCGATCGCTGAAACAATCAACTATCTATGTGATTACATGCACGAGAACAGTATCGATCCGGGCATCTCGTTGGATGAGCTGAAACAGTTACTATTTGTCTGCACTCATAATATCCAGTTTCAGTTTAACGGTGAAATATATCGTCAGAAGGACGGGGTCGCAATGGGGTCACCTTTGGGACCCTTATTTGCTGATATTTTCATGGCAAAACTTGAAAATAACCAACTCATGTCAACAATCGAAGGGTGCACCTTATACAAGCGGTACGTGGACGATATCGTATGTGTAGTAGATACCAAAGTTGATCCAAGACAATTACGAGTGCTGTGTGTTCACACCTTGTTGAGTCAAACCATTCCGTAGAGGTGATAAACGCTTTTCGCACAATTTACAAAGTCCGGGGAAAGCAATCAAGACTTGTCAAGTGTCGCATCTTAGCCACAGCCGAAGCCGTGAGCATTCGACTCTACAATCCTCCCCTGTGCGCTCAGAAACAATTTGTGCAAGCACTTAAACTTCCATGGCCCACTTCTTGTTCCCGAACACGTGTGCAACCACTTGAACATTCTTCGCTGTGATCAATTTCACATGCATACACACACACACACACGTGCACAGACAGATTTGGATGATCATCCCCTTTGTTGGTTTGAGTCGTATTTAATGTTATGTATTGGTATGAGTACGAATAACTGAAAACGAGCTTGTTCATCACGCTGTTTTGTTCTGAATAATTAACAACCAAGCTGATACTACGCAAGGTGCGATTCTACTCGAGGTTTCCATGTGACGCCCTGGAAAATTGACCCGCTTGGCCAGTTCAATCAGGAGGAGAGTGTCCATGTTGTTTGGTACACCCCGAACAGTAATGCAAACCAAAGTAATCTTTCGCCAGATGTCAAAATCCTACTAATACTATTGTTTTACATAGCAGTTGAAGAAATCTAAACGAGTTGCACACAGGTGCGATAGTAAATATTTGGGGAGGATCAAACATGAGCAATCAGAATCAACACTATGAAGGAGTCCTCCTGAAGTGGGCCAGTAAATTTGCTAAGGAGCACCCCCAACGTACTGATCACTTTTTTGGTATTTTTAATAAACGACATAGATGAAAATGCTGCATGTGACACATTAAACGGTGTTACCCGTACATGTAAAATACGATGTGCGCTGTTTTATTAGATTATTCTCCTGGTTGGACAATTGCCTTTTGAACTATAACCACACAATAAACACACGTACTTTCATTGTTTGTTGTAACAAACAGGCTTTTATCTGTGAGCAGTTGATAAAGTTGCTCTGAGGAAACCACTTGACAGCATAGGTGCACGTTTACCACCAGGTCTCCCATTAACCATCAATTTAAAATTACAAACGAATTCAAAGGTGGAACATGGTTCTATGGTTTGTTACAAGGCAGCAAGAGTGTCTGGAGTGTGCACGTCAAGGGTCGCAGAACAAAAGATTTTGAAACACAGATCAAAACTTGCGATTACCTTGTGATTATGCGTAACAATATCTGCAAACCGGGTTGTGAGGTACCCAATAAATTATTGGCTACCGATCGAAGTGATCTGTTACCCCAATCTTCGCCGTCTCTGATTTTAATCGTCAGCTTCGAGAGAACAGCAGCAGACATAGTCATTAAAAAAGTCTTATAGTAAGCTTAAGAGGAATTGTAATTTCAATTTATCATTCAGGTTAGACGGAACATTTTGCTACACATTAGGGACATTTACAACCATCCATTCAATTACTAACTTCTAAATCTAAAGCTTTACCATTGCATTCTTAAACGACTGGGCCTCGTGGGAGAACTGCTCCACTTTAAAATTTTGAAATTCATAATCGTTTGATAATCAGCATAGAATGAAATTCTCAGTGAATAAATAACAAGCAGAACTACAGCCTACTTGTTTTGTTCACATTACACGCAGCAGCAACACGGATCTCAAAGGCTCCCCGTAAATAATCCCGTTCGCTAGTGATTAGGTTTAGTTCAAATGACGTTTTATGAACAAAAATGAGCTGATAATTTTGGGATTTTGTGCCGAATCGCCCAACTTATACACTATCTTTCAACGAATGATCTGCTGGGTGGCTTTCTACCTGAATTACCTCCTCCAGGCTTTTGGGCATGTCGTCCACCGAGTTAAAGATGAAGTCGCTGTTAATCAAGTTCCCCAATAGATGTCTCATCCTTTGTTCTCCAAATTTCATCGTACACAAAACTGAGCAAAATCCGTCCTTAAAAACTGGAAAACTCTTGTTCATATCGATGCACTCAGGGAGCAGTTGGAAACATTACAATCTTCTGAAATTCATGGCTTTAGGAGTATATATATATATATATATATATATATATATATATATATATATATATATATATAGACGAACAAAATGCCACAAAGCTTCTGATGAGCTGTATCTTTATCTTTATAAATCGATAGTGTGACTAGAAAATGTGGTCGGAAAATCAGAAGGCATTCTTTCCATGAGTGCAATAAGGCTCTTTAGGAGTGCCGCAAAAGCAAGAGGGAATATGTCATGTCGCGGAGTAGATCATCAGGTTTGATGGATACCTCAAGTTTGTTGATAGTGTATGTGTATTCCAAAACAAAATCTGTCCCACAGATGACGTGTTTTGTTTCCTCTGAAGTTCGTCATACATCATGCATCTGTCGTCAAAACTAAAGTAACATCACGTTCGAAATTTATTCTGAATTTATTCCCAACTCATACTGCAATAAAGGGCAATCAGCTGAGCTTGAATCATGCGGAATAGGTATCTAAGGCTACGTCTCATTTAGTCCGCTGGTGACGTTTTTCTGTTTATAAATGAAGTCCCTCCAACAATACGGAAAACTCGATTGCCATTGATTGTTCGTTCTGGGTGTTCTTAACAATTCAGTACTAACTAATAATATAACAATAAATACCTAATGTGCTCCCATGCTATTTTAACGAATGTTAACGGAAGTTTGTTACTGCAAATTGGTGCGTACCAAAATCAGTCAACTGCCATCCAACCCGAATCATTAGGTACACTACTACTCCATGATAATTACACGACTATTGCTATGCAGAAGACGAATGACCCTGTAAAATTAAAACTGGATTTTTCACTTGGCTGTACTTCCTGTCATTGGATATCTGATCACGTGATCATAAGCAAACATTATTTCTATTATTTTTATTGACAGGTACGATCCACGTGACCAAATAGACTGATCAGCTGCATTCAAATATAACTGGTTCGTTTTGATTGCACTGCAATATTCAGCTGTGAGGTGAATAAGTGAAAAAAGATGAAATAATGTTGTAATTTCCAAATCAACAGGTCTGCTCCGTGGTGAAGGCGGATCGATAGGGAGAAATTACGGCGTGTAATTTGTGATCAGTATAGCAAGGCTGATCTGGCGGGATTCATCTACAGATTTCTCCTCAACTGACTGTTCACTAACACCTCCAAGACCTCGATCCAGGAATGTTGTTCGCAAACTCTTATGCAACATCATGAATCACTTGGGCAACTTTTCTAGCACAGTATATACGTTAGCGCAACAAAATGCTATGCACGATTTAAATCATGTTCGACATTGATCCTATTTTATGTGAACTTTTTAGATTTGTTATCCAATATAGAACAAACAGTGGCTAGGTGTGGATACTGTTAAGAAAACTCTAGGTCTTATCAAGAAAATGTGATGCTTCTATGGAAAAGTTATCAACGTAGGGGCTTGTCACTGAGGCTTTAGTTTGAGGCAGAATTGTTATACTAACATCGACTGGGACTATGCTGCTTAAAAAGGCTTTTGTGCATTTGCATGATTTGCTACCGAGCGGGTTGCACAGAGCAACCTCGGATCGGCCGAAGAATATCCTTTTTTCATGTTCTTCCCAAATCTGGTTATTATTCATTATATTCTTTGTAATAAATAAATTGCCAGGTTGTTGATTTCCGTAATGAAGCCTGACTGAGAACCGTGGAAAGATACTTTTCAGTGTGTCGATTGGTAAGTCTTTTTAAATAAAAGGTGCTGGAGGTTTCTGGACAAACCATACTGGGCAGCTGTACACATCGCAGAACGGGTCTCTCTTTGGGAACCCTAACCGGAACCTTTGACTCAAAAGTCTCACCCACAAGGTAGTACGGGTTACCGCAGCACGGGAACGGGACCGACGAACCCGTGAAGGAATCTCTTCCGGTCAATCAGGTGATACATGATGGTTGCAAGCATTCTGGTTTGTCTTTGCTGGTGCTTTGTGATCGATTGGCTCTTTGGATTCAGTCCTCAGTTCCATACACCCGGTGAAGTAAGCGGAACGTCGACTGGGCAACTTCCTTTGTTCCGGGGACAGCCTAGTTTAGGCAGGCGATATCTGCTCAATGAAGTGTGATGCCTTTTCCTACGGTCAAGAACACCTCAGGTACTCCACTCCTACTTCCATCTGGTAGGGAATTTTAGACCGATAAACTTTTTTTCTCTGTGTTAACTCGCTGGAGTATCTTCTCCAAGGGCATAGTGGTCAGAACCAGATGTTGCCCAGCAACCGGTTCTGAGACTGGACTTCGTCTGGTCTCTACCCACTGACCTGTCAAGCGTGACTGCATCACTTGCTTAAGGAAGCCATTCAGCATACCCCTTTGATTGAAGGAGGCAATCAAGCCATCACATTACGTCAAGGTACAGTCTCGTCGCAATGGGGTGTCACCTCTCCGTGATGGACCTTCTGAGTTGAACCTCCCGAATATACCCACCAGAGAAAAGAAAGCTGGTAGATATCAAACCTCCACTAGAAAAAGAGATTTTGCGAGAGGTAAGTTACTTGAAAAGGTTCAAAGTCACTGGATTCAATGAGCTGTCTCCTTGTTTCAAGGATGGAAACAAAGCTTTAGTTTTGGAGTTAACAAAACTCCCCCGGGTAATCTGGGATAATGGGGGGATTCCCAGGTAATGGTGAAAATCCGTGATTGTGTCGGTTTACAAGAAAGGTTACAGGTTCTTTTGTGAAAACCACAGAGGAATTAGCTCGATCGGTATCGAGTTCAAATTGCTCACCAGACTTATTCTCCACTGATTATTCCAGCTCGCGCCAAATGAGTATGCCTGAAAACCAAGCTGGTTTCAGACGTGGTCGTAGTTGTGTCAACCAAATCTTTACTCTTCGAAAAACTTTAGAGCACAAACATATTCCGTATGGTCTCAGTCGCTATCTTTCTTGGCCTGAAAGTAGCCTTCGACTCAGTCGATCACACAGTTCTCTGGCCCTGCCTTTAACTGAAGGATGTCCCAGAGAGAAAGGTATTTCTTTTTTCTAATGCTTGTTTGTCAACAGCTGAAGCTGAGTTCCTGCTTACCGCGATCTTCTACCTAAATTCACCACGGACAGTGGAGTTCGTCAGGGTTGCCCTCGTTAGACCTTCCTATTAAACTTTGCAACTGAACTGCTTCTTGAAAATCTCCATCGTCGTATGAGAATAGAGGTAGCTATCTCTGCTCAAGAAGTTGACTTTCTGACTTGGAATACGCGGACGATGTTGTTATTCTGGGTGAAGATCCAAATAAGTTTTAAGCTTCCAAGAATAGCCTAAACAAATGTGTAGCAATGTTTGGGATGCGTTTTGCACCTTCCAAGTGTGAAAGGCTGCTGCAGGACTCGATCGGGTGTACGGCAAACCTTGTCTTGCTAAAGGGAAGCTTTAGCTGAAGTGGATCAGTTTTGTTATCTGCGTAGTTAAATCTCACCGGGTGGACAGATATCGGTCGAAGTGTCATCACCTTCACAGAAGGTGCATTTGGCCTTTGCTAACCTCCGTCATCTATGCTTCCGGCTTGACATCAAACTGTCCGTTAAGGGTCGAGTATACCATGCAGGTTTTAGGTCTGTTCCTGACCATTAGGAGTAGAAGACTGTCGGTGGTTTAGCATCGATATTTCGGTAGCATTGCCCGAATAGGATAGGAACTCCGCATCAGCAATGCTGAGGTTAGACGTAGGGTGTAGGGAACCAGATATCAGTTTCTGGATCAGGTGCTTCATCCAAACAGATTGAGGCAGGGCATATCTTACGCATGCCTACCGACAGATTTCCTTGGCGTACACTGTTCACCGAGGCGGGTAGTCGTTGGAATGTAGGTCGAGGTTGTCACCCCTCGACATGATAAATAAGTATGGAAACCCAGACTCGTGTTGGCGTCCACGAGACCCACCTACTAATTGATTGGAGATATTAGGTGATACGGCTAGGCTTTCCAGACATTTGCGTAGTTACAATGGAACTCCTTTTGTAGCAATCGTAATTTCTTCCAACTACTTTGACTTTTTGGATTCTTTTCATTCCGCGCTTCTTTCCATTTTCCCTTGACTCGAGAATACTGGAAGGTAGCAATCGAAATCAGAGCACAGAAGCGCGACGGTAACAGTCCAATAAACTGAAATGAAAAGTGGTGCGGCAATTTTCTATAATAATATGATTTATTTTATATTACTGTAGGCGGGTGGCTGGTTTTAAAGGGGAATCAAAGATTTGGTAACACAGGCTGTGCTAGTTGTTCGCCAATCCGTATAGAGTCGTCGTTTATAAATTTCATTTGTCTTAAGGAAATAGTATTTAGGCTGTAATAAAGTTCCATTGTATATTTTTCCTCCCGTCGTTTCGACTAGGATGAATAAATAGGAGAATAGCATGCGCGATTAGGGCGCCGTTTTTATCGGCTAAGAACATGAGCTGAGAGTTTTGTCCCTTGGATTTGAGAAACAGTGAGTTCCCGTCACAGATTTGAAAAGTGAAGTAAGAAATTTAGTTTTGCACAATGCATCGAGGAACAATTCGCTTCGGCTGTACACGTACATATTGCTGTCAACATGATTTTTATCTAGTCAGCGGAATAACCAATGAAACCGAAACATGATTGAAGTGGTTTAAAAGTTATAGGAGAGGACAAGAATGAACGGGGGTACTAAATGTTAGGTCAACAGGATAGGGCCAAACTGACAAGCCATTCACGCTGTTTGCACAGTTTGGGTTTATAATTGAGAAAGACTAGGGTTTCAGCATATCTAAGCAATCTCGTATTGGTGGTGTTCTACATAACCCCAAACGATTTACCTGAATTTACTTCATACCCAATTCAATCTTGTTTCAGTAACATTGGTTATTCTACTGCCTATATAAAAGCTTCATTGACTGCAGTATACACATGTACAGATGCAGTGAAAAGGTATAGGTTGCGCCTTGCAAATCTACGTTTCTGACTGCTTATTGATTTTGTCGATAGAAGTTGGGCTGGGATAATGGGAGGCAACTATCAGATAGAACAACAATAATCCCAGTATTTCTCAACCGATTCAGTTCTCACATGAACCCCTATAGAATATCAGCCTAATCCTCGTTCCGCTGTTTTCAGCTATGAAAATTATAGCCTTACTCATACTTTCGGAATTGAGTGCTGGTGACTGCTCACACACTTACTGAGCTCGGATTCACTGGACTGTACTCCTGTGTCTTCTAAGATCGCACACAAGCAACCCCAAGGAACAACATTGCTTTCAGCTCACTACAAAATATCACAGTATAGGGCGTTGTGAGTGTGATTCAGCAAGGAATCGGGAATGAATTTAAGGTTTTTTAGTGTTGTCCTGTTTTTTAAGTCCCATGTTGTGCTCTGGTAAAAAACTTTCTTTTAAATAAATTCGTAATATCTGCATACAGCTGAATGTGACCCTAACAAGGCTGAGGGGAATATTTGCCGGAATATAAACATATCCCGGTTCATTCAAATGAAATACTTTAACCGGAAGCTTGCGGTTGCTGCAATTCACGCAAAGACTATCTCATCTATGAATGTGTATTTCGAAATGCGAGTTAGGTGAAATAATGAAGGGAATCATTTGCAATATATATATATATATATATATATATATTTATATATATATATATATATGCTGAGCTTCTGTGCAACAGATTGCAGAGGGATTCACAAAATTACTCTTAACAGAGTTTGTGAACCACCACGATATTCAGATACGCTAAATGTGTTCAAAATTGTTCTAGGCAAAGCAAGGATGTCGAAATTCGCAGTTCACTATTTCAGCGTACGTTAGTAGGCAAAATATTGCAAACATCACAAAGTGCAATGCACCCCACGAGTATATCTCGAAAGCTGTGCTTAGCACACACGTTGCAAATGTGTCACATGATACGCATAAGAGCGTAGGTGGTTGACACAATCACAGACAACGTGCTCAGCTCAGTTCGGTATCAAAATTCAGTCCATCTGTTATAGAAAGCCTGACAGTCAGAAGGATTACGAAGTGGACAGTCTCCTGCTGAAAGCCGAGTGACTGAGTGAGTGAATCAGCATGCACGCTCTCCTGTGAACAGGCTAGGAACAATGGCGAAATTCGGAATGGCTGGAGATCTTCGTGGTTTCTCTAGACTCAACCTTTCTATCCTTAACACAGCACAAATATTTCGTATCTGAGCGTGCATGACACATATATGTGGCTTGGAATTGGTGCGCTGCACAAGAATAACCCCCCTGACTATTATTCAAATAACGTGCAAGGCGATGAGAAGGAGAATGTAAAATACGACATGCACGTTTCTCCACTTGTTGGTCCCGTGTTCCTTCCCGATAAGGTGAATAAAATACCTACTCACACGGGGTGAAGGAGACGGTTTTTGAACACCTGGGAAGTTTCCCCTTGCTAACTATGCTTAAAATGTTCAACGCAAGAACCCTCCCCCCCCCAACAAACTCCGCAACCGTTGTCAGTGACTAAATTGAAGAGGCGTTCGCTTTGCAATGGATCGGAGGGAAGAGCCCGGTGCTACGGCCTCAAAGTTCATCGGACCTGACAACATTCTGTTGGTATGATTTTTCTTTTACTGATTCAACTTTTGGTTCCTTATTGGTCCATGTTCGTCGGGACATTTTAGCAAAGTAATCGTGATGTTGCTTCGGACTTGACTAGCCTCTGCTTGATAAACATTAGCTGGGGTTTTCTTGTTGCACGCTGAAACAACAAAACCGATCACATTTCCTGAAGATGTGACATCTGATATAATAGCCGGCCAAAATCGAAGTGAAAATGGCACTATCAGTTACACTGTAAAGTAGTCTGCGGATTATTCTGCCCTCCAGTTCGCCTCTGGGCAATACGGAGCAACGGGCTGAAAATATGAGGCTGTGGCGAGCATAATATGGCGATTTAAGTGCACTGTCTGCAATGAAAGGTGAATCAAAGTCCGTCCAGCTTGAACTATTTAGTCACATTGCTGGACCGTAAGCACTTTGTATCAGCAATAGATTTTCATTTGAGGCCAATGGAAACAGAAGCGGCTGGAGGACGTTACATTCAAATTGGAACAATACTGTCTTGACGAGTGTAATGAGAAGTACGAGGGTTCCGTTTTCAAATAGCAAACACAATTGGTAAATCAACCATTCGACCCATTTCAGTTGTCCCTGAAATCTGTTGCATGATTCTGTAATTTTTTTCACTCACAAAGAGGCGAGTCTTGTGAATGACCAAATTGTGACAGGTTTACGCGAACCTACGACGGTGAAATGACTGCTGAAAAAAAAAACAAAATTTACATCCTGACAAAGCACTCATATTTGCCGAGTTGATGGAGTAACCAAAAAAGCACGAAGGAGGGATGCATTGGATGTGACTTTTCGTTTAACTTCTTCAAATTAGCTTTTTTGATTAATATATGGGGGACTATTCTTTGGCACATTTTGGCCATGCAATCTGAGCGACGCGTTGAGCTTCATGAGCCACTGATTGTTAAGTAGTGACTGATATTTGCTTGTTACGTGCCGCAATACTAAACTGGTCACTTTTCCTGAGGAAATATATTTTGACACACGCTGGCCTTTTTCTTGTGGGGTTATGTCAAGAGGAATGTTTTTACAAACCCAAGCCGGAAACTGTGAATGGACTGAAGTCCTGAATCGAATCTGGTGACAAGTAAATCACAACTTCCAAGCAGGACAGCGTTTACGAGAATATGGTTCGGCGGCTGCGGGTTTATCTGGCACGTGATAAGTTTCCGAACAAGCCTAGTGGAGGGGCACAGACCACAATCCCACGAGAGACTTGAGTGTATTCAAGTGAATGAAAAGGGCATGCCGCAAGCTTTAGGCCTCAAAACAAAGTATATCCGAGGTCAAAGGTAAATATGATTATCCGCCCAAATTCTGACTGGCTCCGTAATATCTAAGGTCACCTCGCAATTACTTGTGAGTAGAGTGTGGAACTGCAGATGCTTTGCCTGGATGACTGTAATTCGGATAAACTTTTCTCGAACAAACAACAGGTTATCCAACACACCTTGCACTCGAGAAACCCAAAATCGAGTTTTGCCTTTGTTAGAGCGCATCGGTGTTGCATATCCACGGCTGCACCCAGGGTCTGAACCCTGGCTTTTTCACTTTGAAGGCGCGCGTGTTACAGCAGCACCATCACGAACCTCTCCGGGCTGCTCCGAATCGCCGAAATAAGTTTGTTTTGATGTCATTCAACAGCTTCTAATTGAGACACGGTCACTATTCCGTTACCTCCGTAATATCTGCCTCGTATTTGTTTACGCTTCGTAGGTGCTTAGTTACGGGTGGATCCGCAATGGTCAGGCGAAACCACTGCGGGGGTGTGGATGCATCCTAGATAGAGTATTGTGTTGTACCGTATTGTATTGAAGACTTCAGCAAGTCAACAAACTCACATTTCAGTCAAACGGAGGGAGACTGATCATAGAGACTTTGAAATAAGCATGACAGTAAATACTGTAGAAATAAAACTGTTTTAGCCACCGGGGTTCTTGCGAACTCCATCAGTGACTTTCATCCTGTCAACCAGAACACGTGTTAAGCAAGGCACCGTAGAGTTGCGATAGACTTCTATACAGTAAGAGGTTATTCCAGACGCAGAATGCCATGCAAATGCGTCATGCCATAAGAGATGGATTGGGTCCGCAAGAATCTTCTTGGCGAATTTTTCACAGGCTATATTGTGCAAATCACGAACTACGGAAATAAGAGAGCACATGGAAATCAAAGAGACAAGACTGATAGTGGCCGGGTATCGGTGTGGCGTAATAAAATCTTTCATAGGCAGACCAGGAAATATTGTGGTAGAGCAGTAGATTACGACTGGGAAAATATATTGATGGACGAATGGAAAATTTACAGCTCGTTTGGTACAATCCGCCTTAGCCTATGAATTTGAAAAGACAGTCTACGTAATTTTTAACACAATCAAGAATATGAGAGGATCAGTGTAAATTAGTGCTGGTGGTAACGCTTAAGTACCTGACAGAGTCAGCTCTGGAAAAGGGGACACTGTTGATAGCCGATTACTCATTGGGGTAAGAATGGGAAAGGGAGATAGTAAACTGAAAACATTTGGACTTGAGATGTAGTCCAGTATGGAACAATAAATTCTGAATATTGTATAGTTTCTCGAAAAGAGAGCTAAAGTCCCGTTGGCTGGAGATAGATTGACAGAGCATAACGTCGTCGGCTTAAGTAATAGGTTATGCAGGTGGTAAGGGGTCAGGTCGCTGATATATGTGATGAAAAAAAGGGAGAGAGAAAGGCATTCAAAAGAAGGCCCGAGTTGTTGTTCAAAGGACTCGATAAACTTTCACTAACTTCAGCACACTGAGTTCTGTTGGAAAATTAGCCTTTCAATCACTGGAGAGTAAGGAACTGGGATAGTAAATAGACTCTAGCTCTTGAACGAGTAGAGAACAAGGAACCGAATCATGTGAGGAGGAATAGTCAAGGAAAATATATCGAATGAACTTCATGGAACTATTCAAGTTGTTTTAAATGAAATACCAAGCCAAAGCTACTACATCCAGAATACACCTTTTGGATTTGTGAGTAAACTGATGGGTTTATTTGAAGCGACAAAAGACGAAAGCACTCGACTTAGGGTAACGCGCTGGGTCAACTTGAGCGTAGAAGAAGTGACGGCGATGGGGCAAAAACGTTTTGACAAAATCTTGTAATGTTGTTATGGAATTTTTGGGAATACTTGCTACTGTCATGGGATTCCAGGAGGCAGAAATAGAGCCAGAATCAAAAATTGTTTTATTGGAGGGAACCATAATTCCGGATAGTTGAAAGGCTCCGAATTAGGGAACAACGGAGCCTGAACTGTCTGAACCCACAACAGAAATTGACTTTGAGATCAGACGAAACTTGAAGACTTCTTATGAGGAAAAAGCTCTATATCTGAGGGAACAGAAGGGAAAGTAGGATGGCGGGGTATCGCATGAAATATGAATAAATGCGACTTTTAGGATGTCTGCATATATGTTGTAGTTTCTTGACCGAGCCCCTTTTTCTACGAAGAAGACGAATTTCGTGCCACAGCAGTTAGTTAATGGTAGTACAGAAGAACTAGCGGGCAAATGTCATCTTCAGCCGTCGTATCTCTTGTTCAATCAGGATGGACTATCATTTCACCGAAGCTTGGTCGTGTAGCTTATAGCCAAGTCCTTTTCACCTTCTCAGAGATTTCAGCAATGGAGAAGATAATCTGTTGTTGGTAAAATATGCAGTCTCCATAGGACATCAAAAATCAAACACCTCACTCATTGTCTTCGTTAATAGGTCTAGCGAGCAAAGAGAGCAGTCGAAAGAAAACCACGAAGAAACGGTGCAAATGGATCTTCGAAGAAGGCTTATGTTGATGAGAGACAGGTTATTACAGATGATCTTTACTTTGTTTTGTCCCTACGATTGGAAGTTGTGCTGAAAGTATGTTTAGGGTCTATTGAGAAAGGGAGCATGATCGCTGAATAAAAAAGGAGCTTCAGTTGTTACTGAAAATGTTGGGGATGGTTGATGATAATCCTGTCTAGAACAGCACACTTTCTAATTGAAATAAGATAAAAGTCACTTTACCAAAATCAGGTAAGGGATACGTGGGTGGATGATTAAAATCATCAACAACAATGTGCAAGCAGTCGGACAGCAGTAGAATCAGGACGGGATTTAAAGCATCAAAGAACTGGTCGATTTCTTTCTGGGAGCTAAAGGGAGCTATATACAGGTTCCTGATCGCAGTACCTCGAAAAGCAGTGTATTTCGAATGACATTAATTAGCCACGCAGTCAAAAAATTACAAGAGGAAGTAAAAATAACTTCATACTTTCCGGACCATCACCACCACCACCTGCCTTCTTTTCGCACTGTTTTCTATCTTGAAGAAATCACTCGAAGTTCTCAAGTAGAACCAGTTCGTCGTCAAAACTTCCATTTCACCAAGATACTTAGATGTAGGTTACAAAGGTGTTTCTATTGACCCACGAGTTCAGGACATTGGTTAGGAAAGACATTTGTCGAAAAGGGACCGAATGATCGCACTGATCGACGCGGTAACTGTCATATTCCTTGGCTTTGTGCGGCTAAGAACAGTCTGCTAATAGACTCACTTGTGCTTCCTAATCCACCATAGTCTTGACCAGCTTTCATGAAAACGAGGAGTGAATAGTTAGGCGGAAAGTATTGTGTCTCTAATCTGAGTGAACGATTGTTCCGAGTAGCGTATTCTGAGTGACATGTTTTGATGTTGAAAATGCCTCAAAGTTACATCGTTATCCAGTCAGGCAAGACCATTTGAACCGCATTTCTTTCGAAGCTGACCGACTTGCCTCATCCACTGTTCTGATACAACCGGCAGCTTGTAAAAAATTGGTCCTCTCCTTCCTGTTGCCTTCCCCGAAGTCCATGTAATATGACGTTGTGTGAAATCATCTACGCAAAATTTGTCTCGTAAAGTGAATCCACATTTAGATACTTGCGATCGATCTTCCAGTTTTACTAACTGCGGATCCTCTGCTGGAGGTTTTGGAAACAGCACTCGTTACTGGGTTATTATTTTACGCCCAACCAAAGGGTTGCTGGATAATACACCTCCAGGAAACTTTAAATTTATAGTCATCCTATAATAAAATAATAAAAAGTTAATCAGAGTTGCCCAATTGACACTCACTCGAAAAGTTTTGGGGGTTTTATAGTATCAGCAAAACGTTCCGCCTGTCCGTTTATATGCTATTGTATGGTGGAGATTTATAGTCATCCTATAATAAAATAATAAAAAGTTAATCAGAGTTGCCCAATTGACACTCACTCGAAAAGTTTTGGGGGTTTTATAGTATCAGCAAAACGTTCCGCCTGTCCGTTTATATGCTATTGTATGGTGGAGATTTATAGTCATCCTATAATAAAATAATTAAAAGTTAATCAGAGTTGCCCAATTGACACTCACTCGAAAAGTTTTGGGGGTTTTATAGTATCAGCAAAACGTTCCGCCTGTCCGTTTATATGCTATTGTATGGTGGAGATTTTTAGTCATCCTATAATAAAATAATAAAAAGTTAATCAGAGTTGCCCAATTGACACTCACTCGAAAAGTTTTGGGGGTTTTATAGTATCAGCAAAACGTTCCGCCTGTCCGTTTATACGCTATTGTATGGTGGAGTTTGTGCGTGTAGAGTATATTCAGTAAACACAATTTGGAAAGTACTGTGGTTGCCAGTTGAGCAAATAGTGTCTCTTGGATAACCAATCTGCAGAATATACTTCTGAGGTAAAGAATTGTAAACCATCCAGTAGGTCACTGAATAATGCCGACTTCTTGCTTCCTTGATGTTGAATCCACTTGAATTATAAGATAGATGCGGTGAACCTGTCCAGAAAAATAGATCAGATCACAGTTTTATGATATTAGTGCCAAGGGATATAACTGTAGCTCAACTTGGGGTCGTGATTTGAAAACTGTACCCAATCGAGGCACTCTCTCACTAATTGTTGGATGTATTATTCCGTACAAAACCAGTAAACATAGCTGCTCATCAATGGTTACATTCTGGCCAGCCCTAAATATACCTCTTGGAAATATCTCAAGATATCAGACCTGAGTGATTTCGGGATAACAGTTCGTTCTCCGATAAATGGCAGTCATATGTGCTCACTAGTGAAAAGCGTCCTAAGAACTCGAGAACTGAGGGGTTCAAGTATTTTTATTGACCACTTGTGCTCCAAAAACGTATCAATTGAATCGATCGCGCTGTCAGTAATAATGGTTTTCTTGGTCGTGTCGACCGCCGTTTTTAGGTAATGAGATAATGTTCACGAGCACTTGCTGAAACCGTTTCTCAACGTCACTGGAGGCGATAACCAATTCGTCATTCATTTGTACATTTGCCGATACTAATTTGGATAATGCATCGGCGTGCCTCATTTCGGGGGAGGATTTATGGTGAATCTGGAAATTGCACCCCAACAAAATTGTAGACTACCCTTGTAGGTGATTAGTGGTATGAATTGGTGTATCCATCTGAGGGGTAAACATAAGCGGAAGTGGTTTGTCGTCGGTTTGGAGGATAAACTTACTTCCTTGGTCTTTTTGTGAAATTTGTATATTGCAAAGATAATAATCAAAGTCTCCTTCTCTACTTGGCTGTAGTCATATTCAGCATACGATAACCACCTGGAGTCGTGTGTGATCGCTTTCTGATAACCATCCGCTAACCGGTTTAGGACTACTGCAATGAGAGAGATGAGAATGCTTTCGATTGACTCAAAGCATGCTAACAATCGTGTGTCCCTTTCCACTAACTAGAAGGGGCAAGTCGTTTGTCTAAATAACTCGAAATATGTGCATGTGTGATACAAACTGAAAATACAACTGATCATGACCAGAATCGATTGAGGTGCATCGAATTCAGTGGGTGTTGATGTATCATGAATGGGTTTCAGTTTTTCCGAATTCGGATACCTGCCTGTAGCATCAACAATCAAACCAAAATATATGACCCACTCAGTGAAGAAAGAGTATTTTTCTGAGATGAATGCGGAAACTAAACTGTCTGATGCGATTCAATGACTTGGTCAGATGATGGAAGTGCTCACTGATGTTTGTGCTAACGAACACACTGTCATCCGTATAAGCTTCCACTTGGGGCATACTCGACAGCATAGTGTACATAATTTGCCGAAATATGGCAGGTGCACATTCAACGCCGAACGATAATCTGTTATATCTGTACAGCCATTTGTGTGTATTCATGGTGAATAATTGTCTCGATTCCTTGTCGAGTTTTACCTGCAGATAAGCAGCCGAAAGTCGATCTTGATAAATATGCTTCCGCCGAATAATTTAGCGAAAATATGCTCCCGAACAAAGAGAGGATACTAACTTGTCTCCAATGCATCGTTTATAACTAGTAAAATGTTTGCGCATATGGGCATTGTACCGTTTGGTTTCTTCAAAACTACCATTGTTGCTGCCCACATTGAATATCTCACAGGGTTAATAAAACCAGCTTCTTGCAGGCCGGTTAAAGCTTGCATTATCAAGTTTTCGGAAGCATATACGACAGGTGTCATTGGTTGGAATTCAGCTTCAGCTTCTTTTTCAAGTGAAATTTTGCTTATGTTTCTGTACATAGTTACAAAACTATCGGAGAAAACTGGGTTATTTTCCATCTGCAATTTGCAGTAAGCTCAATCACATACCAATTTTGTCCGACGGAATAAGGGTTTGGCCTTTTTTGAATGCCGAAATGTCATTCACGTTTTTGCGGTTTGGGGGATGTCCCATAGTGGTATCGTATGAATCTGTTATATAACAATCACACTACAGGAACAATCATCACCAAAGATTTCCTGGTGTCCTCATGAAAATTACATTAACAATTCACTGCGGATGGATGGAGAGCCTGAATCGAATCTGCTAGCAGAGATACAATAACTATGATGCTGGAGAGTTTTCATGTTAGGAAGGTTCGGCCAAGGCGGATTTTACGGGATGCGTTGTGGTCTTTTGATCAACTACTCCAATGGAAACCACGACAAAAATCTGCACCCAGAGTGAAGCACTGATTCTCTTCAGAACTGGGGAGCGACTACTAGTCCTTTCGTAAAGACACATCAACTTGATTGTCAATTCCACTGTTTACTGCGTTCTATTAATGATCTAGTTCTTTGCCAGGTGGCAACCTAATTAAACGACTGTTGTGGGTCATAAGGGTACTCTGCGCAACACAAGCAGAAGAGCAGTGCTGAATTGGTATGCGTTACACCTACCGAAGTGGACTGTTATGAGAAATGAATAGTTGCTCTGTGGGTGTGTTTGGGTATGGTTGCATCCATTCACCAGTGCATACTTGTGGTGTTTACAGCCCACACTCAATAACGAAGTAATCTTAGAGACGTCCGAGAGGGGAGGGGGTTGAGTAGTAGATAAGATTGTGTAGAATAATGTTAAATGTTTGACTTCACTTCATTCAAAGACTTGCGCATCGGATGATCGAGAGCTGCTTCTTTGTCGAGAAAGCATCTACTTGGTGTATGCACTGAGTGACAGAAATATAGGACCCCCTCATTTTTCCTCATATTTCCGCATCTGTATTCTCTAAAGAAACCGTATCGTGTCAGAGCTACCGAATACCCTTTATGATACCGAATATAAGACTTCACAACAAAATAATTGACTTTGAGTTGATTAAATCAGCAGACACAAAGAGTGGGTGACAATATTATAAGACCCCCTAATCTGGGCTTCAGTAGTCACCAAACAAAATGGTGTGCAGCTGTCATTTTATTTGAGGACCTGGGCGTACATTCGTGGCATATACCTACAAGATCTTTGTTCGCCTCTTGGTTAATATTCATCCATTCTCACTCAAGAATGTTCATCAGCTCTTTCTCCAATCAGTAAACCATGGAAACCTTGTACATCTGACCAGCTGGTAGACACCATATTTTCTCAGATGGGTTCAGATAAGGTCTGTAGACTGACCACTGCCTGCCCTTGATCCGGTTGAAAAACAGTCAACATGTTATGGCGCATTAGCAGTGGACAGAAGCATCATGGCGAAAAATGGCTTCATCATGTGATCTATTGGCCACCAGCGGAAGCTTAATCTGATCCAGCATAAGAATATGTGCAAAGGAATATGGCTGACAATAATCACTAAAATATCATTGAGCTCTTGCCGTTGTTTAGAAAAGACACAAGTGTGTCCAAGTTTGTCGTTCGAAAATTCGCCACTTATTCGTAATTCGATGCTGCTAACTTTCAGCGAAGCATTGTTAATCATACTGCGCAGCTCGGTTGTTTACCAGAAGAAATTACTAGCAACGTCAAACCACTCACCACGAAGACAACGTAAATTTGAGTTACTGCGATGGATGCCCTTGGGCGAGCGGACGAATTACGAAGAAGAACACTTCCGAAGAGGGCTAGTTATTCTCCGGGCAACATGTGCGTAAAACTGCACTGATGGTCCTCGCAGATGAAAATATTTATTGTGAAGTACTTTGCTGGTGTCGTTTATCACAAACGTAGCTAACTTGGTCATATCAAAGACAGACCAAGCGATATGAACAAAATGGTGCACGGATGAAAACTGACGATCGCGTAAAACGCTCATAGATATTCACACCCAAGATGAGATGGATTCACGTAAATGAACGCACTATTGCCAAACCACGCATGCGCGCCATGAACTGTCGTATCGGAAATGTGTGCTAATTTCAGTAAGGGAGGACTTAGCTTGCGAAAATCAGGCGAAGAACCAGCCGCTCCGAATTTCGCTGTTGTTCTCAGCTTGTTCACAAGTGTGCGCGCAACCAGATGCGCTCTCTCAGCCAATCAACAACTGATTGTTTGCTCCGTGGTCTTTTTGATTGTCAGGCTTTCGAGAACAGGTGGGCCGAATTCCGATACCGAATGGAGTTGAGCACGCTTTCCTTGGTTTGCTTCAGTTGTCCACGCTCTCAAATGCCTCATGCGACATGAAAGCGTGGCACATTAGTGGAGTCCACTTAGTTGCTTGAACATTTTCTAAATTTGAGGGCAAATTTAACGTGAGAATTGGTAAAAAATTTAACCTAATGAATCTATCTAAGTATTCCCACCTACGAAAAAGTTTATCAGGAAAGGCTTGATGGCAACCATTGCCGCAGCGAGTTGCTGCTTTTTGACTTGCATAGTGGAGTCTATGAATTAGGTGAGCTTATTTACGGCTTTACTACTGGAGTAATGGAAATCCATTTGAACTACTAGTAACTGTGGCAATCAGTCGTTTTTGTTTTTCAATGATTTTTGCAGAAACAAGCCATCTGACTGTTTCATTGAAACGAAAATAAACGCGATTAATATTTGCGTGTCATATTGGTCACTTTGTCAACCACGTAAAAGTATCACCGTAGTTGAAGGGTACTTCATAGCCCAATTACACATCGGACACAATGAAGTATTTGATAAGTACACATGGGCAATGCGATTGCGGAATAATGGGTTAAAAGCTTATACAACTGTCTGAAAAATCCATCGGAGTACATCTGGAGAACACAGATTTCCGAACAAGCGCATTTTCAGTGACTCCTAATAAAGTCAATACAACACAGTATGTGACAGAACGTATGAGAGTTACCCTCAACGAAACAGTGTCAGGGATCGGTGTTCACACTTATTGGAGAACAGGTTCATCCCGGGACCAGGTGTAACCCATGATCAAAATAAATCCATGAATGCATTCAGTCTAGCCTGACCCACTTACCGCCAAAAATCAGGTCCTAGAAAGTCCGAAAGCTTATAGGTGGTGAATATGATAATCCGTTCACAACAAATCTCTGAACAAACATGTACCACAGTAAGTGTGAACACTGGCTATATTCTTCGTGCATTCTGTCGTATATGTTGTGTTGAAGTGGCATGATTGGGAACCTCTGAAAACGAGGTCGTTCGTCAATCAGTGTTTACTCAAGTGTCACGCGGGATTTTACAGAAGATTGAAATAGGCAATAGATCCTCTGGTGTCAATTTATTTACAAAACTGGCCTTGGCGGAAACTCACCTTCATAATCTTTTTGGCTTCATCGATTATTCAGTCCTTCGCAAACTACACGAAACCCTTTTGATAATGAACTGAACAGCTGTGCTTCGCTCCGGCGTCAAGCTCTCCATCAGAGAGATACTGTGATCAACCATATTGGGGACTTAGAATGGGACTGCGTGACATGCTCCAGCTTGTTCGGCCAGTTTGTGTTAATCAAGGCAAACAGATTTACTGGATATATCTGATCGACGGGGTACAATTCAGTGAATCAGAAAAGTAATACACTGATGAGATTTACCGAAGGAGCAAAATCTGTGGGTGAGTTTCCATCGAATTCGGATAGATCTGTGCACAATGTGTTCAACATCAAGTTAGACACATTTCTGCTAGGAGTAGAGGTTTTATCAACATTCACTGGATAACCTTTTTTCTAATTAATTATTTCCTATTCTCTCAATTTTTCCTAGAATATCACAACGATTGACTAAATAATAAAATTCTGTAGAACTCAATATCATTTGCGTTAGCTCTGCGGCGATCCGCTGACGACTGAAGTTGTGTGAAATTAGGAACAATGATAAGTCAACTTTAATCTCACCAGACCGAAATTTGTTATTTGTATTATACAGCTTATTTTTGAAACCGCAAAATAAACCTACATTGTGAGTGGTTTCGATATCTGAGAATGGAAAACTAGTTCCAGTAGAACCGTTTCATTTTTCTGAATTTTTACCTTGTTTCTGACGAACAGAACAGGCAAAACTGAGCTAACATCTATCGAGTATACTGTGTTTTTTCAATGCAGTTCTAACATGCGGAAGGATAAGATTATTGCTCAACTGGCCAATCTCGTTTGTGGGAGCAATTGTAGTACTAGCAGGTGGTTTTATTGCACAAGCTGGCAAACTTAGCGAATCAGAAGCCTGTTTAAATGGGTTCTATGCCTCATCCACTCACCGTACAGATAACGGGGATAGGTTTCGGCAGTTTTGTGTGGATAATCGGTTATTCCTCTCTAACTTATACTTCAGACACAGCTCGTGTAGCACAGCGACATGGCGCTCTAAATCTACAGGTGTTCTAAGCCAGATTGATCATTTCGCAGTAAGCTACCGGTGGCGCAGTTGTGTTCAGAACTGTAGATCTTACTGGTCCATATACGTAGAGTCGGGTCATGTGTTTTTCGAATGCAATTATCGCTCCAGATCTGTGGTCATCGATGCAAACCGCAAACCCGGTTATTTATACAACATTTATGTGATCCAGAAGTTCGCATCACTTGCGAACAGAAGTTAGAAAATGAGCTAGAATCTACGACGAACAGTAGTGTAGATGTGCATCAGGCCCATATCCAGCAAGCGATGCACGTGGTAGCAGGTTTCACCTGTGGTTCTAGATCCGATGTTCATCAAAGACACTGGATCTGCCGAGAGTCACTGGGTATAACGGATCAAAAATTTCAGCTTTCAAACTGTAAGGAGATGAATAAGATACGGAGAAATCTACAAAGGCAAGTTACGAAAAGCCTTAAGAATGATCGAGAAAACTGGTGGAAGTAGCAGCTGCTTCGAGCAACAGTCAGAGACAGTTCCAACTTTTTCGTGACACCGGTGGGAGGCAAACCCCTTTTAGTGAAACGATATGCGATGAAAAATGGAGAGCCCATTCACGGTAAAGAGAAAAGACTCGACCGCTGGGCCGAATACTTCAAAAAGCAGTTAAGCTGGCCAAGCGCTAAATTAGCTAGTCTGACTTCAACAACGGCGATTCCTTGCGGAGTTTCACTTGAACCCTCACCGGAAGTGAAATTGGAGTCATGCATCTGATTACTAAAGCTGGGGGTAGAGGCGGGTCCCGACGGAACTCCTCCAGTTACTTTCACAATGGGTGATTGTGCGTTGCTAAAATCACTCAGCACCTTTCTCCGTGACATTTGGAAAGAGGAGCGTATTGCCTTATTACGGAGGGAGTCATTGATGGTACCCATCTTCAAGAAGGGAATGGGCAATGGCCATAGTAACCCTCGTGGGACGAGCTTAATTCAGATGGCCGCCTAGTTATTGGCCTTGATTGTGTTGAGTTATCTTAAACCGGCTTGCGAGAAGAACACCCGCGAAAAGCAGGAAGGATTCAGCCCGGGTCGAGGATGCACGGACCAAATTTTTACTCTTCGCCAACTATTGAAACGTGCCACACGCACCGTCGACCAACAATAATGGTTTTCCTCGACTTGAAAGGCGCCTTCACTTCAGCTGATAGAAAGGCTCTTTTCAGTGCCCTCCATTGAAATGGTATGCCGCAGAATTTCGTGACTCTACTAAGATCATAGTATTCTCATACTTCTGCACGCGTAAGGGTTTACGGTGAACTATCCGGTCGTTCGAAACATCCAGTGGTGTTCGAAAGGTATGTCCTATGTCTCCATTTCCGTTCAGCTCTGTCATGGAAGAGATAATGGAGAATGCGTTGCAAAGTATACAGGGTGTGGACGCTGAACTAGGACTCAGTGAAAAGCTGTGACCTAGATTGTGCCGACGACCTTGTTTGCTTGTTCGAATCCACTGAACATTCTCAACGTGCACTAGATAGAATCACAAGGGCTCTAGCTCCACTGGGCACGTGCTTCACACCTTCAAAGTGCAAAGTGATGTTGCAAGACTGGACGTCAACGATTTCGAGTTTGATGCTCGACAGGGAAATGTAGAAAATGGTCGACAGTTTTACTTATCTCGGCAGCAACTGATGATGGATGGGAGCACGGTAATAGAGGTGAGCAAGAGCATATCTAAGGCTTGACCGGCGAACGCTGAACTGAAGCACTTATGGCGATGATCTGATATTTCACTGAAGTCGAAAGGTCGTTTGTACTGTGCTGCAGTGCGTTCAGTTTTTTGTATGGTTGCGAGACTTGGAGTCTGCGTGCAGAGGATGTTGGTTGCCTTGAGGCTTTTGACCACGGATGTTTGGGTATTAGATGATGAACTGACCGAGTAAGCAATAATGAGATCAGAAGTCGGTTACTGGGTATCAGTTCAAAGAATATTCCATCACAGCTTATTCAAATTATTAGGCTTCGTTGGTTGGGTCACGTGGTACGAATGGCGAACTCACGTCCACCGTACCGTGCCCTATTCTCCATTCCTCCTCGAGAGTGGAAGAAACCACGTAGAGGTCAGCAGATGACTTGGCAAAGAGCAATGAGAAAACGTACAGCAAACATAAAAAAAGGTTGATGCCTCACTTCTTCGTGGTTGAAGTTTAAAAGATCCGCCAAACAGTTGGCTGGAGACATTAAAGAATAGGGCAACGAACAGTGAACAGTGGCCATCCTGTTGTCAGTTTATTTCTGTCGAATCAGAATGATCGATCAATGCGTGCTTACACAGTTAGACTGTGTATTCCATGTGTTGTCTACTCGGGCGTTGTTTCATTTTTTCTACTCCTGCAGGTCCATTTTGCTGTCCATCTTTTTTATTAATTCTTACTATTTTTAAGTGCAAAATGATGAGGAGGGGCTTAGTCACTGGGGCTTGCCCTACTGTTTACCACTGTAAGTTGATGATGATGATGATGATATTGTCCAACTGCTCAATAGTCAACCCAAGGTGAGTGTAAGCGTTACTGGAGAAAATGTGTGGTTTATTTCGGCCTCATGACTTGGATTTCAAGGTGGTATGAGTGCTACTCGTCACAGAATTCATTTTGTTTTCGCCAGGCCAAAGAAATATTTACTGGAAGCCAAGCTATTCCACTACTTCAAAGATGAGAGTTGGGAGCTCGTCGAGAAATTTTTCCTGTGAAAAACATTTTCCCTATTCTTCTTGTAAATGACAGCATGTTTTTCTCGTCTTTCGTGTGCAAGTCAAAGTAGTAGAAAATGCGGAGTTCAAAGGCGAACATATCCAAACTGGATGATGATGTAAGCTGCACTGGGAGAAAAATAATATTCAGTGCAATAAGAGTTCATTTCGGGAGATTTTACAACAAATTTCCGTAAGACCTTGCAATCAGCTTAGAGTAAGACTATTTACTTATGCCCACGGTAAATAAGTAACACAAGAACATCAGAGGTGGCTAGTTGTAGCAACTGTGGAAACAACCGGATAGCGTCGCAATTCGTTGTGACAATCGAGTTCCTCTCAACGAATTGTGACAAGAATTAAGGGGTCACAATAAGACCGCTGTAAAACTAAAATTTCTGAAGAATCTAATTTTGGTGAAATTAGGGTCGCGAAAAGCACCACGCTGGTTGACAAGGGCTCAATATATTCAAGACCAAACATGAACAAAGTGGAACTCGCCATTGTTGCCTAGAGTAAACCTGTGAACTTCTCCCAGGTCACATAATTCACCTCGTACTAACCTTGTACACTAAACTGATCAGCGATATAGTCTCTGTGAGATTTAAAAGATGACTGAATGAAGTCTTCAATGTGATGTTACGTGAAAGGCCACAGATTTTATAAAATATACCCTATAAGATGTCCTACAACATGATAACAACTGACGACCGATATAGTGCTATAGCAAATATACCGATGTAAGCTATTCTCATAGAAAGTCCCCCCCCCGTTGGGACATTTCACAAACACGGAAGATTCTGTTAAAACCCAGGTGGTAAACTACCATGGAAAAATAACGATATCGAACCATACAGAAGCAATCTGGATAATTATGATGGATAAATATAAAATTTATATATATATATATATATATATATATATACACATATATATATATATATATATATATATATATATATATATATATATATATATATATATATATATATAGATCGGTAGTAGGTAGGATGTAAAATAATAAACAAAAATTCCCTAGGAAACCTCGAACGAGTTGGACGTTGATGCCCCAAATGAAACTTATTGGACTCTGTATTTCTCCACAAAAGTATCAGCGCGTCAGCATAAAGCAGTCTGATAGTGCAGTTACGAATGACAAGAAAAGAGTAATTACCACAAAATGAATAGTTGCTTTCGAATGGCGCATTGAGCATTAAACAGTATCTTTTCGACTTCAAGACATTTGAAAGGTATCCGAAGGGATATATATATATATATATATATATATATATATATATATATATGTTCACTAGAATCTAATTTGAATCGTCTGGAGTGTGAATGGATAATATTCATTGAACGGTAACATACTACTTACTATCAATATGAGCGCTTGCACATGCAGCCTCGTTGTTCATTGGGTTAGAAGTGACCCAGACACGAATAACTATGAGAAATCACAGTTGTGATTCATTTATGGGCTCTTCAATGAAGAGTATCCATTCACACTCCAGACGATTCAAGTTAGATTCTAGTGAACATATAAGATCGGAGTGTACAAGTATGAAGACGAGTGGGCAGAGGAGTACCGGGTACGTAAACCTGATGAGCGGCAACAACCGCGAAACCGGTCGTGTGCTTCCGGGGAAATTTCGTCCACACGTTAACATACTACTTACTATATATATATATATATATATATATATCACACGAAAAAAATATGACAGGATTGCAATCGCTGAAAACAGCTTGATTCTTGCACACGTCATATCACACATTGCTAATCTGCCGCTGAATATTAACGATAGACAGTGATCAATGACGGGAACACCATCCTTCTTGAAGAGCTCTATCAGTGGAATTCATAGTAAGCTCAATTGGTTATATGACACATGAATTCAATCTACTTCTCACCAATGACATCATTTGGTAAAACAATTTGAATAAGGCTTTACCGAATCAATTGTATTACGACTATGCTATTCGGTTGATTCGCTCAAGCACACAAAAGGAACCACACAATTTTGATCATATATTCACAAGTATTGGGACTTAAGAATGTTGACATATGTTGGAAGAGTGGATCATGAGCTTTTGAATCGTTCTGCTTACCTGATGACGGTAGTTATCCCAACCACGAGAACCGGCCACAAGCACAGCCCAATGCTTTCCCCCACCGCCTTCCAAACCCAAGGCAATGCTGCTCAACAAGCTGAATATCAGCAAACAGAAGTGCATATTATACGAAGTTTATCGCTGTTCCCAAATTTCGAAGTCAGGCGTCCATATATATACGATCTTTATGAGACCACTGAGTTCAACGGTCATATTATACTCTGATTAGCTGGGATTGAGGATTACACAATGATTCAGTCCCATTTGAATTTGCAGATTGACCTTTGATTAGTGCATTCAATAACACAGGTCGTGCTATTCGAATTGTCAATTTTCCGACTTTGAAGTTCCGTTTATTTTTTTATCATGAATGTAATGCAATCGGTACTTTAGAGATGAACTTCGCTTGGGTTGGTATTCAGTGGAAATCGTTTCGATATTTTGCGCAAGTGCAGGTCTGATTTTTGGATGGGAGACATTTCGTTGATATCTCATTGTGAAATCTCTGCTTCTATAATCCTGATTCTGATCTTTTTCTGTTATCCTTACTAAAGCGTAGCTAGATGTGAATAGTTAAAACGAAGGTAGTAGTTTGTTGTAAGAATTGAACATCTTGTGTGCGGAACAATAGAATAATAAGTGCCGAGGTGTGACTTTGTTTCCCAACTTTTAAACTCAATCGGAAATTGGTGAGAATATTGTTACCTGAGAATACGACCTTAGCCAATTTTGGACGCGGTAAGTAATGCATCATCATACTGACTCCTTTTGTAATTACCGACTTTGTTCTTATGAACGCACGACAAAGGTGATAGAACGTTCATAACCAAATAAAACATTGTGTCCAGTAATTATTCAATACACTTCTGTTCAGTCAAACTGATTGATTGTCTTGTGACTAGCCGCTGTGGCTGTAACGTAACCCAGTTCTTCGAATTTCAATCTTCAAAGTACATATAACAAAGTCATACCATTGTGTGTGCAAACCACCATATTCCGCAGTAGCGAGTTACCCATTCTAAGCGTAATCAATTACGTAAAGAAGCTCATTTTAGCTCGACTGAGCCAAACAATCTATGATGACATTAACAACAGCCGTCGATAAGAACACAGAAAACAGGTGAGAAACGGGGCTGGTATCACTCTAAAAGAATAATAACTCACAGGGATTTTACTGCAGTTCCAAGCATTTGACTCGCGGCTTATTTCATTTCATTTAATTCAATTCAATTTACATAAAAACCAGATTGTAACGGAATCATAGTTAACAAACAAACGAGCTATTTCCATGCTTACTTTGAGTATTGCGTAATCATAGAAATTGCACAGCCATTACGTACAGAAAAGTAGCTTACGATTCAAAGTTACCACGACAAAAGGCAACTTAGTAATATTGGTAGAAACTAAGACAGTTAATTTTGTCTAAGTTCACCATCGATATTTGCAGGTTTACTTAAGAATTCTCTGGCTTGTAGTTCAGGATGACAGACGGGAGATGAACACCGAGGCAATGTGCACACAAGGACAAAACGTCTGGCTAGGTGACGGGCTAAAGACATTGCTTTCTGGAGCATAACTTAGTAGGTCGGAATTTTCAAGTCGTTGAAAATGAAGGCAACGTGTTTAGACAAACAAAGATAAGGATCAATCTAATCAGCTGAGTGTCTCATTTTTGGTTGATGGCCAATGGGTGCGTTTCGTACATTACTGTTTGAGCAGGATTCCAAAATTTTCACAAAAATGAAGCCTTTGGGGGAAGAAAAAATAACATATAAGCATTTATCAGAATATTTAACTGATTACTTTAGTTTTTTATGCCGTTACAAACTATAAGGGATGACCTGGTAAGTTCTCCTGACCCTCTTTTGAAGAAGCTCCCCCGAGGCGAGGAATGGATACACAAATCGAGCTGGCATTATGCAATGAAAAAGCGATCCATACTCATCAAGATAGCAGTGCGACGTCATAATAATCTATATGTAGGCACAGTGCTGGGTAACAAGAACCTCCGTGGGATGCGGAAGACCCTGAAATAATTGAGCTTTGGCAGACCTAAGCTGAAACTAAACGTCGAAAAGCTGAATTACTTGTTCGCCGTTAACTCCGACACATCCTCACTCCCCCCCCTCCCCCGTATCTTGATTTCCATGAACCCAGCCCCGTGACACTTGGCTCTGTCCTTAGTGTTCTACAACAAGTCAAGTACCACAAGTCTGGTAGCCTTGACTTCCTATCACTAATATAACTAAAATACTGCTTTTTGAACTCATCTCGTTTGAGTCGCCTAATTAATCGGTATACTGATTCTGAAGTGAATCCCGATTGTTGGAGGTCTGTATGCATCACAACTGTACCTAATAAAGGATCCAACCGATCTAGTCCTACAGTTTTCTCATTTGCTCTACTGAAATTACTTGAGAATATGCTCCTCCACAGCATATTTCCCTAGTTCATTCTTCTGATCCTATAAAATTTACCTGCCAACCCTCACTAGCAATCCTTGATGCCACTGGGAACATTATTAGTTCTGTTTGCTCCTACTCTTGATCACAGAGGTTGTACTGTCAGAGTAATTTTTTATTGACTTTAAGGATGCAGTTGGTTCTGTTCACCGCGGTACTCTGTTCAACATTCTACATTATAATGGGTTTAGCGGTCAAAATTTGAGCATCTTTTGTGACTATTTTTCCAATCGCACACAATTTTCTTCTTGTGGTAACCAAAACTGGTCTTCTCTTTAAGTTAACCCTTGAGTGTTTTAAGGTTCCATTCTATTTCCTAAGTAAGCTTCCCAGTTTATTTAATTCTATTGGCCGAAAATGCGTCAGTGATGTTATACTTAGAATTCGCTGTAACGAAAAAAAAATCGAATTGTTTTTCAAAATAGTCTGCATGAACTTGGCCGCTGGTTCACTTCCCATTTTTCTTTGCTTAGCGCCAAAAAATGCGTTGACATTCCTTTTAGTCTTCATCGTGAATCACTCTACTAAACTGTTTTTAATAATCTCTCACATCGCTCCTCTGACGACCATTTCCCCCTAACGATTTCTTCGTCGGCTACCAGGGAGTTTCTCTAATTCACAACCACAGCTGGGCTAGTCACGTGGGAACAGTCTTCAATGAAATCAAAAAGCTTGGACAAAGAAAACAGAGTACCTTGCATTCTTGTATTTCATTTCCTAACCTTTCGCATCCTTCCTCATTGGATTCACTATCCCCGTAATTTCTGCTGGTTTAAAAATGGTTTTGTTCTTATCACCAAATATCTGAAATTGCTTTCCCGTTGAAGTAATATTAACAGAGATATTCCCATACACTCCATCTTTGGCAAGCATTTAGATGCCTGTGACAAATTCACATAGTTCACTCTCCGACCTCAATCACTGCCTTCACTCCACACAATCTGGAGCCATTCCTTTCCCTTCCACTTGCTCGAAAATCGAAGTATTTGTGGTTGAAAAGGCAGACGTGGTGTGACTGCAAACGCGTGTACTTGAAAAGTGAACGATCAAACCAGCACACAAACGGAACGGATTCGGGTATGCGTACGTCAGTAGAATCCGCCGACTGCGGACGGACACGAGCACGAACCAAACGAGAGTGTACGGTATAGCAAGGGTGGGAAAATTTCTAATAATTGAAACGTTCGGATCGAGGCTGCCACGTATGGCGTAAAAATCAGTACTCGCTCTACAAATTCATACTCGCTTGTCTACAAATAGAATTAACCTATTCTCTTACTTTGTCCGCTTACTCGTGGACAGTAACCAGATAAACAAAGATCATGTTTTTGACCTTTCACGTTAATCTAAATGTATGAGCTGCTTCATTTTGTTTCCACACTGTACTCTGAATCTTCTAATTGGCCCTTGCAATCTGCTCATCTGAATTTCACTGCATATCACGATGTGCTTAAAATTCACCCTACATAAGAGCTGATAATGCTGGGACGATACAGTACTTTGGGACAGTTGAACAATGAAGAACGTGACTGCTTGTTGAGGTCACAGTTTGGATCTACGACAGTTACGTTTTGGAGCAAGTTCCGTAAGGAGTTGCCAATAAACTGATTGGCGGATATCCAAAATTCTCGAACCATAGTGTTAGATGGGAGTGGACGAATACATGTCACTGAGCCTGAGGATTTCTTATTACGTTGACAAAGAAAGAGCTTTAACTTTTCGACGACACCCTTCCTTTTCCTTCCTGTGTTGTAATTTTTTTGAGGAATAGGGAAGAATATCGGTTGCTTCCAATGATTAAGGTCCCCAGTGGGCAGCACGTATCGTGGCGGAAAGTAAAGTGGCCAATTAGTTACTCATCAGACACAGTGGGTTTTTGGTGCTTGAAGATGTCGAAGTTAGTATAGTCGATCACAGCCTGAAGTCTTCGTAAGTTTTCGGGATTGCATTGACTCTTTTAGCGTTTTAGGTTACCACAGCAGGTGTCAGTTTTGTGACTACTTGAGCAATATTTCTTTAGAGAGAGAAGCGTAGTAGCTTGACCCGACTTCCTCAGTGGAGATCTAAGTAAGTCTCGAAATAGATCGGGGTTGTTCGTGATGTACAGTTCAAGGTGAGCATCAGTCTTAGTCAGGAAGATTACAGTATTTTTCAGTCTGAAAAACCTCAAGAATTCTAGCTGGGAATGGTTGGAATCACCACATATAAAACACTGAGAACTATCAAAGTAGTTCAAAGGCTTGAAGGGAAATACCTTGGAGACCTGTAAAACGTGGATAGGGTTCAAGGAGAAACGTAAGCGTTCGCTGTAACTACTGAGCGACAGCCTCTCGTATGTTGAGGCTTGCATAACATCAAGGAAACACTAGTCAGTAATTCGAGTGCATAAATAGCACCTGAAAAGACTTACACCAGTTATATTTGAGGTAAGTGATAAACTCAGTTCCGCTTCTCCTAAGTAATGAAGGTCTGTCCGATCGGTACCAGGTGATGCCTTCAAGATGAATAATTTCTTCGTTATTACTGTCACTCAGCTACGATTCCTGAAGTATAGTTATTCCAAGCTCTCCTTATTCCAGACAGAGAAGAAGGTCTTTCAAATCGCCGGAGTTTCCAATGACTGAGTACAGATTTGAACCGAGAAAAATGGATAAGAATGTGTGACATTTTCTGCCTTCGAAGGGCCACTTTCCACCCAGCACGTTGTTTCTTTGATATTTAAACATGTTTGCATAAATCAGTTTCATTCTGTTTTTGACTGGTTTCTCAATAAACATCCGTTGAGAAGATGAGAACTCTATGAGTACTGTACATTTGCCAGAGTGCATTGGCTTTTCCTGACGTAGAAATGATCGTTATGACAATCGAGTTTGAAAAGACAAAATATAGCGTTGCATTCTTGAAGGTGGTATAACGTGCACCCTAGAGGTATAAAATCGTAGAAGATATGACCATTTCCAAAAGCCTCGAGTTTATCTGGTCTTTCGGCATTATTTTGAACTCTACAGCGGAATAATGCCCATAAAACGGTAATATTCGTTGCACTCAAAATTAGGGAGCGGGACACAAGGTTTCACTTCAACGTTCACTGACGTATTGTTCCGCACACAAGATGTTCAATTCTTACAACAAACTACTACCTTCGTTTTAACTATTCACATCTAGCTACGCTTTAGTAAGGATAACAGAAAAAGATCAGAATCAGGATTATAGAAGCAGAGATTTCACAATGAGATATCAACGAAATGTCTCCCATCCAAAAATCAGACCTGCACTTGCGCAAAATATCGAAACGATTTCCACTGGATACCAACCCAAGCGAAGTTCATCTCTAAAGTACCGATTGCATTACATTCATGATAAAAAAATAAACGGAACTTCAAAGTCGGAAAATTGACAATTCGAATAGCACGACCTGTGTTATTGAATGCACTAATCAAAGGTCAATCTGCAAATTCAAATGGGACTGAATCATTGTGTAATCCTCAATCCCAGCTAATCAGAGTATAATATGACCGTTGAACTCAGTGGTCTCATAAAGATCGTATATATATGGACGCCTGACTTCGAAATTTGGGAACAGCGATAAACTTCGTATAATATGCACTTCTGTTTGCTGATATTCAGCTTGTTGAGCAGCATTGCCTTGGGTTTGGAAGGCGGTGGGGGAAAGCATTGGGCTGTGCTTGTGGCCGGTTCTCGTGGTTGGGATAACTACCGTCATCAGGTAAGCAGAACGATTCAAAAGCTCATGATCCACTCTTCCAACATATGTCAACATTCTTAAGTCCCAATACTTGTGAATATATGATCAAAATTGTGTGGTTCCTTTTGTGTGCTTGAGCGAATCAACCGAATAGCATAGTCGTAATACAATTGATTCGGTAAAGCCTTATTCAAATTGTTTTACCAAATGATGTCATTGGTGAGAAGTAGATTGAATTCATGTGTCATATAACCAATTGAGCTTACTATGAATTCCACTGATAGAGCTCTTCAAGAAGGATGGTGTTCCCGTCATTGATCACTGTCTATCGTTAATATTCAGCGGCAGATTAGCAATGTGTGATATGACGTGTGCAGGATACATACCGTTGACTTTGGCTGCCAATAGCCGAACAGTTTCTTCTTGACGAGATATTTGTGATCACACCGTTGTGATTTTCGTTCGAACACAATTTCCTTTTCTTTCCATAATTTGGAGATTTACTTGTTCGTTCTATTTGACCTCTCTCAAAATATTTCCTGAAGCAGCGACCTAATGATGGTGGGAGTCAGATAATTCTACTCAACTAATTTTTAATAAAAGTATCCAGTTGCTCTTCATTTGCTCTATCTTCCTTGCATCGCCTCCATTCACTTCGCGTATTGACCATCTCGTCCTCCTTCTTAAGGAGCTACCGTTGTATACAGATCTATCAAGTCGTTACATTTGATCGATGGTTTCCAGCAGCCGCCAATTTTGGAAGGATTTTGTATTGTCTCAGTATGTATTAGTCTAAACAGATAGAAAATCGGGTTTTATGGAATCAAGCTAGAAGAAATCCATATTTCAATGTATCTTACAAGTAATCAACGAATAAATTTATTCGGACGATTGTGCATGCCCGTCTGAACCGATTCAACCTGATATATTTCATGGTTTTTCCTGCCCAAGTAAATTCATCCTATTAAAGCAGTCCCGAAATTAATCTGCAAAATAATGTGAAAATATCTTGTGATGAAATACCTATGCTTAATTCTGATTTTCAGGCTGACGTATGTCACGCCTATCACGTCTTGAGGAAAAATGGATTTCCACGTGAGAACATCATTACCATGATGTACGACGACGTGGCTTATCACAGACGGTAAGTTGCCTTCGAATGGGCCTTTTTGCACGCAGTGTTCCATTTCTATATTCTCATCGACTGACTTTCCAGCATTATCCAAGATGTTCACGAGATTCCGTCATCTCGCCAAAAATCAGCCAAATAAATTTCTCTCATCACTGTGTATGCTAATTGTGAAAAATGTTGTTGAAATAACCTACAGTACAATAAAGCCCATCGGTGAAGAACGTTTACCACCCAAATAATACAACAGGCTTTCCGTAGCCTCTCACTCACTCTATTAATAGATCTGTTTTGGTTTTGAACCTGTGCAGTTTGTTGGTACGAAGCAGATAGTTTATTTAATATTTTGGGTCACCATAAACAAATAATGCACGGACATTTACTGGCCCACGGATATTCTTTGGCCTACCTACCTTATGGTTGAAGTGTCTGGTTGCATCCGGACTGGTCTATTCGATTTTGGTCGGTTCAGACGAATGTTTTGGCAGCTGGTTGGATCACTGATCCAATCGGCCGGTTCCAGTCTTCCCTGTGATTCTGGGCAGCCCATCACGTTCTGTCTGGTTCGCGGACTTCGAGCTTATCTCTAATACCGGAGGGTCGACAGTGTGCTGTCTATTGACTGAACCAGGCCCTTTATTGATGGACTGTCTGCTAGTACCCTCACAGCAAGCGAAATTCAAAATGTCGTTGTTCGAATACACTCGAGTACAGGTTCTGTTTCTACCGACTTTAAACTAAGTAGGTCTGATGAATGTAACAGAGGAGCATTTCAAAGTAAACGTAAGTCAAAGCAGTGTTTAAATTCCTCTTGTTTCTACTCATCTCGTTTAACAGAAACCCGTTCCCGGGTAAACTGTTCAACGATTATCAGCACAAGGATGTTTATGAAGGGGTGAAAATCGATTATCGTGGTACAGTAAGTGCTACGCTTTGGTGGTTTGAATTTGCTCATATCTAAATGCACGTTGATCAGCTGCTCAACAACGGTATCTAAATTTTTAATTTGCAGGAAGTTACACCAGCCATGTTCCTTCGAGTGTTAAAAGGCGATCAAGAATTGAAAGAATCTGGATTCAAAGTGGTTGATTCGTAAGAATTATTGATGGTAATCGATAATCCGTTCATTTTTACGAGAGGTTTGACAGATCTGGCTAGCGTTTGTCCTATTCAAATGTGTTAATAGAGGTAGCTAACTGTTAGTGAAAACAAAGTAATTCCATGTCCGTCTCAATTAGGATTATATACAAAATGAATACGTGGATAATGCCCATATCTACAAATTGAATAGCATCAGATAACGCGATAAACGATTTTTAAACTAATGTGAATTTCAATTTTATCCCTCAAATGTAGTTCCAGCTGAAACATACTATCAGACTCTCAGACTATCACACTATCAGACTAATATTGGTTCATTTTCTGGAAACAATATTCATGGAACAAACTATCAAACTTGGTGCTTTTAGAGGCAAAATGGATATCCACTACCGGCTATACAAATTGAAATGCGTATAACGGCCCAGCTGTGAAGCCAGGCACTGGTTTTGGTCCCAAATATTTGATCGCGTTTTCAATTGATATTCTAGTTTTGGTACAAGGAGCTCTGTAAAATGAATTTACCAAACAGTTTCTGTGACAGACTTGCCTGACTAGATTATACTGCATTATGGGAAAAATGTTTTCCGAACTGTTTGTATTTATGCATGCACGTTTGTCCCAACATTTCATCGGTAATTTTCGTTTCAAAATTCCTTCCAGTGGACCACAGGACAACGTGTTCATTTTCTTCACTGATCATGGAGCTCCAAACTTGATTGTTTTTCCGGATGGAGAGGTTCGTTCATACTCCCGTATGCCTTGTTCGCGCTAACGATCACCCGTCTTGATGAACTAATAATACTTTACGTCTTGAACTCAAACTAATTAAACCGATCAGAAAACAAGGCTCTATAGGTGGATCTTTAATACAACTGTTTCAATTAGATATGCAAGCATAAAGAATTCCTCATAGAACCAGGCTGCTAATTTCGAAAGTGCTGCACATAGTCCGAATTCCTTGACCGGTAAACCGGTGAACTTGGGGAATGTCAACTAAGTAGTTTATCCCGGTTTGTACATTTTTATTGGTGTGATATTCGTGGTAGTGTGGAACGCTGTTTAATATCTTTGAGTTTTGGAATGACTTATTTTACCAAAATACAATTAGCCCTTCTTTTATTTAGGGCAAAATCCACTTTACAATTCTGAGTGAAAGAAGCGGACACAGTAAACAAAGAGGCCTGCACCTTAGTTTAGGAATTCTCAGTTTTTCAAGCCACCGGTCACCATTGAGCGAATTCTAGGTAAAAATACAGAAATACTAACCTCCCGTATAACAACGGAACAAAATAACAAATCGACGATGTGGTTGGCCTGTTTTATGATTTCCAATTTATGACTATCATAAGAAGCATAAAAAGCTGTTTTGATGCAGCAAACGCATTGCTTGCGGTATCTGAACAATTTCACGTGTCTCGTCAATGAAGTATACCCTATTCACACACTGTAATATCACTAACACTGGTTCACTATTCACGCGCGTCTTTGTCACGTTTGGTATAGATCCATTTTATGGGGATACCCACAATGTGTCGCATCAATTGACGAAATTCAAGCGTTATTTCTACCACAACTCTTGTGAAATACTAATATCATTCCACGAATCCTGTCAATTCAGATTCCTTCATTATACTGTTCGGCAATACCAGAGATCGTTTATGTTTGTTACAAATTACATATGATCCTTATAAACTGGTGGCCTCCCATTAGATTTTTCGGGGTCATTTTTTATTGTTTTACCCGTCCTAAAACAAATTGTAGCTTTATGCGAGCGAACTCAACAAAACATTGGCCAGCATGAACAAAGCAAAGCGTTACAGAAACATGGTCCTCTACATAGAGGCTTGTCACTCCGGATCCATGTTTGAGCGAATTCTTCCTGAAAACGTCCAAAGTAAGTAATCGGATTACTCAGCCTATGATTAAATTGAATGATGTGCAATCTAACAGTTTGTATGGTGTTGCTTTTTAACACCAACATATTTGAAATTCGTATTTGTCAGAATAATCTGCTCAAAAACGCACATTGCTTCTTTTGGCGATAAATGACGTCTGATACCAATTCCAAACAATCAAATGGATCCCTCAGTTTTAGATGTACCTATTTTTGCTGCTTAAACCCACATTTCAGTTTTCGCTGCGACCGCTGCCGACCCGACGGAATCAAGCTGGGCCACATTCTGTGCTGATTTCTCAATCGATACTTGTCTGGCCGATGATTTCTCATACCAGTGGATGACAGACACAGAAAAGGTAAATGCTATGAGTCAAAGCTTCATCAGACTGTTAATCTGCGTCTACCGCTAACTTCTTTCGAGGGATTTTTCGGCAACGGCACACAAATCGCACATTAAGTTGTCTGATAAATTACGGCATCACGATCGAACTTTGGGCTTACCAGTCTGCATCACTCTATAAAACAATTAATTAAGTTGCTTTAGATATCTCCGAACCGTTTACTGCCCAGTGAAGTTTTCTCTTGATGACTGCATCCTGGGTCGGAAAAAATGGATTAAAAAAGGGAAGAACATACAGCTCATTTTTTAAAACCCCTCTTGCAGTGTTTGTATAGTGACACGTTGCTGAATCATCCATTGCATTCAAGTGGTATAACTAGAAACTTTCAATGTTTACTGTGCGGTGTGAGTGAACCATATAAGTTTATGAAGTTATATACAATGCTTACCAATAGGATATTGGGTCGTGGTACCCAGTGGGTTCTTAATGAAATTGATAGGAAACCAGTGGTGCTCGTGAGTACCTCGCGTCACAAACTCTTCACCGATATTCCTCTCATGTTCGGCAGCTCCATACTCCAGTCTGTTGTTCTGCATCACAAGAATTATGTGAAGGCACATGGCGCACCCAATGGTTGCTCGATTAACTGTGCATTATGGCAGAAATTGATGGATAATATCCCATCAGTAGTGTACAATGTGATTTGAGCTACTTCCTAAAACAAAACTCTGGTTGGTTGATAACAAAATAATGTGTACCACAACTAGCTTTTGGCAGTTCGCCCAGGAACTACGTCAGAATTGGCAAAGAATATCTCACATTGAAAAATTATATTGTAAAATGTGTTTCTCAGACCCCTGTTTTTTTCAAATCATCCAAATTTCGTTTACATATCTTCGAGTATCTAGTTATTAAATGTTAGCTGTCACTGCGTTCCAAATATTGGGTTAGGGAATAAGTCACTGTGTCCTGAATAAATTGAGATGCATCGTTTATCTTACTGGCAGTGTGAAGTCAGGCAGTATGGTGTCACAAAAAGATGTCATAAAGTCACTGTGGTTGCCTTCCGTGCACCACTTCTTCAGTGGGTGAATTTGCTGAACACAGAGTTCTGCATTCATGTTACCAGCTTGAGTGATTTATTACTTGACTCAACATATGTTAATATTTAGATGAAAACTGAAGATGAATGAGATGAGATAACTGTCACATCAGATAGATTTCCGTAATGACACAAGATATTTCACCCATGAAAAAATCAAACATACATCGCACATTTCTAGCATTTCAATCAAATGCCTCGGACTCGAAGGAAGAACAATATGGTCAATATAAAATATCCGCTAGACCAGTCTGGTCTAACAACATAATGATATAGTTTACTTTCACTCTCTAGACTAATGATCAAACTGGTTGCACCCCGTGAAGATTCCTCTTTCTAGGACTAGCTTTATGCCTAAATTAATGCCTTTGACAGCACAGAAAACTATCAACATTTAAACTTCAAATACAGACAAGCAATAAAATCGATATTTTTAGGTCTGATCAACTCACAACTATTCCCACTGATCTAGTTTCCAATGCCATTTTCCATTCATCGTTATCCATCTAGCATCGGGATCATTTGTCCAACTGGTCAGTTCTCGAACAGATTTTCGCTGTTACGTTGGCTGTCAAAGGAAGTCATGTCATGTATTACGGTGACTCGGTGAGTAGTGTCACTAGTCCCTCAGCGTAAGTGACAAATCAAAATGTGTGGCTTCTAATAGTTAATTTAATCGGACATTTGGTCAGTTATGTATTGGTTTATAGGGCAATACTGCAAATTTTGCATCAAATAGTCTCCAATTTTGTTTGCAAGGGCCCATGTTTTTTCAGAGGTCAGGTAGTATTGAGAGAATGAACTGTTCGTATGTGAGTGATATAATTCTTTACCTAGTATTACTTCATTTTGCTGTACTCAAAAGAAAAGGTTATGGTTTTCATTACTGGGAAACAAAGTGAGCTTTTGCTACCAGAACATCCATTTATTGGGTGGGAAACTGAATTTCAGTGCATGCTGCTATGTTTGTATATTTCTGGTGGGCAAGGGTTCACGAACCGTTTGGTTAATTGATCAGGTCACTAATTGTGTGAAACTCATTATTATTTGAGCAACCAAGAGGCTTGACTTAAATAACTCCTGATGTCAAAATATTTCAAATCCATACGTGGGCGATTTAAATGATCCAAGTTTATCCAGTGAATTGGCCTCACTAACGTCTCCAACCACCTGACGCATCGCGTGCCCAGTTAGACCATCAAAAATCTCGTCCATTGTGAGTGTATTGTTGGTCATTGTGGCCTAGTCGTGCACGTATGTCCACATGGACCTGACATAACGCATGCACAAAATCACTACCGAAATGTGGACTAGTGCTTTTGCAAGTCAAAAGAAATGTTTGATTACGAGAGTGTACACTGAATGCTAACTGAAATCTAATGATAATGTGGTGTCCCAGTCAAATAACAATGGAACACATATTCACTTATGTGATTATCCTCAGTACATTATTTATTTTGTGATTGCAACACACGGTAGTACATCTGTTCATTTGGAAATATCTGTGAAGTAATAAGTCCCGATTCAGAGTTTTCGAATTCACTTTGTTGACTGTATGGATAGTCCATATTCAGTAAACCACATTTTGTTGCACATAGCTGTTTCTAAGTTCATCTATGCTTCCAGAAAGTGGCTTTGCAGTCGGTCGCAGAGTTCCAAGCCAACGGAACGCGTGGGACTTTTAATGGATTTACCGGAGACAGAGTAAGTTTTCCAAAGTGAAGATTCGAAATTTCACCGAAAACGGAAATACAAAATATAGGACTGCCTTATAGTTCGAACCCTTTTCCCATATGCTGAAATGCTTCTGAGTCAATTGTAGATTTCAAAAGAGCAATTACGAACCAATCAATCTAGGGAAATTTGCTTCAATTTTCTTCTTTTGCTCAACGACGTCCTGTATAGGGTCAACTCAGCAAGGCGCAGAAGTTCTGAGTTATCTTCTTATCTCACACTACCAAGCGTATACAACCTTATCACTCCTTCATCATTATCATCATGAAATACCTCTTCTAAACAGGCTTTCACGCCTCTCTCCCGAATTTGCCGTTGAAATGTTGTCCAGTGTATTCGTGTCCTCCGTTTTCGTTGCCAAGAAAAGACTGATTCAAGAAATAGATTGCAGCCTTCTGCTTTAGCCTTTGTTACAGCATAATACCTCTTTGGTACCATGGAAATCGAAGGAACATATTATTCCACATTACTTATCCGTGTGCCACAAAATGTCTGTATTGGAATTCCCTAATTAAGTGCACGCAATCCTGCGCTCAGCTGTACAGCATTACAAAAAACACATCCGTATTTGTTGAGTGAAGCTAAAGACAGGTGGAACGTAAATGAAACCACTGGGATGTCAAAATTACCTTATGCTTGATCCCCTACCAATTTAAAGCAGCATTGGTGAATTGCATGAATTTATTGAAAGTTTGCTTCCATTGAAGTTCATTCTACCCGGTCACATGGATAGTTGAATGTGTGTGACCTTGGTTGCCAAGACCAAATGCTCTGAGCAACTAAGGCCTAGAGTTATCAAACGAGGATATATTAATAAATGGTTAAATAGAACCCAAGTAATGGTGCTTAGTTATACTTCGAAAGATTTTTCATTTAAAGCTCCTAATAAATGTAGCTTTCTCGGAAAATGTTTCACGTAATTGCGCCTATAGTGTATAGCCAGGAAAATTTATTTATTATTGGGTGGTTTCCGCTAACATTAGGTTTGAAAATGCTTCTTAACGATGACGGTTACACTTAGAGGGGAAAGAAAATTGCAGCTCGCATAGATGTGGGAGTTAGATTCAACATCACCTCGACTCCTTTGGGTTATCGCATTGGTGATAAAATGCCCACAAAAACTGAATTCCCTCAGTACCCATATCAAAGTGGAATTGCAAAGAAGCATAAATTTAGATCTCCTTTGAAACACCTTTCTCAGTTTGGTTTACTTAAATTGAAGAAAACCTTATAGAACGATTCACCTACCTGATCGACTCTACGCCCAAAAGAATGTGAAAGGTTCTGAAGATTGAATTCAGGCCTAAAAGGTTATTAATGTACATGAACGTTGTATTTCTACTCATGTGTGAGTCATTTCAAAGGGAATAAATCATGTTGTGATTTTGCTTACGAGCTCATAATCCATTTTGTCTGTGACCAACTAGTGGTTTCAAAACATGCGTTTGCCTGCATTTTGAGCATAATTTCTCAGCACATTGATACAGCCAAGGTGAGTTATTGTCACAGAGCTTCCCCACAACTTGTCAGTTATTATTGATACACAGTATTATACTTCTGTCCTTATGACTCACGTACGAGAACAAAAAAGTACATTTTAACGCCATTCGGAATGAGTTTCGAGTACATCTGTACGTAAGTTTTATATGATTTTACAAAGTATTGGAAAGTATGAATTCGCACATGAAATGGACATGGGCATTCCTTAATTAGCAACCAAATTGTGTACATTCAGACAATAAGGCAATAGTATGCCAAGCAATGCCAACGTCCAGTGGTGGTAAACAAAAGAAGAGAGTTCGATAAACTACAGGAAACAGCCACATCAAACAAGTTAAGCAGGTGATTTTGGGTCACACTATGACAATACGGACATGAGCAATGGGATTCAGATTGATTATACCTTACTCTGAGTATGAGGCAGTATCAATTCTCGGCGAATAAAAAACGTACATCTGTGATAATCCGGGTCTTCATTATGTTGCTATTTTCAAATCAAAAACCTCCAATTAAACCAAATCGCATTGAAATCGGGAACAATTTGCTCCTTCGAAAGTCAATGGCATCTCGGGATAGATCCACTGCCAGCCACGCACACTTGATTCCTTTGATGCACCAAATGAAGAAAGCAAATTCGCCGAAAGAAATGGAACTGGCACAAAAACGCTTCAACCGCGCACTGGAGGTAGGTTTCTGGTAATAAATGCTTTCATGAAACCAGCAAGTGCAAATCAAGAGTTAGGAAGGTGAGTTACCATGATCAGTGAGAGTACCTTAACCTCATGTTTTCTGCGCAAAGGCATCAACCTCCACAGATTTATTAACCTACAAAACATATCGCCACTACTGTTCCCAGAAAGATACGACGATCCGTACTAGTATACATTCTGGTGATTCGAGAACTGAGATTGGAAACAAAATATGAATAGCATTGTTATGTCTGCATGTTCAATTGGATTGTCAGTTGCACTCATCCTTGTTCTTTGTTCATTCATTGATCGTCTAGTCTGTACGCTTGTGTGCGTCAAGCAGCAGCACCTAAGTAGATTGTTCTCCAGCCGATAGCATTTTTGGCCCATGTATTTGTCAATTCTATTTCCGCTTGGTCGCACGTGACCACCGATGACACTTGGTTGTCTAGACGTCTCAGCTGAGTAACGCATTTATGCTCCCATCTTCGTTGTTGCCCGTTGTGCAGCTGCACCGTTATAGATCCTGCGCTGAATACATGCTCGTGTAACTTGTGCCTTACTTTTCATTGCGTGCGGAATAACTAGATAGAACAAGTGTAACTGGGCACATTTTTAGATTATTCACCGTGAATAACGCAGACGGTCATCCCATTATGTTCGGCACAAATACACATCATTTTGAATGGACTGGAAGTGTTACGGTAGAATGCAAGTGTTCACATAATGAAATGAAATCATAGTCGTCTACGTTTCAAACAAAACCTTTCCATCATCAATTGCTTAACTTCCTCGGAATCGCTTTCTTATTTTCAGTTGGGTAAAATGGCCAGAGAAACTATGGATGAGATTGTAGAGGAGGTTACTTCCACCAGTGCGCCCTCGGGAAAGTCAACTAATGTGCATGAGCGTTTGGATTGTTATCAGAAGGCCTATGGTCAGTACAAAATCAAGTGCTTCAGTATTCAACAAGTGAGTTGTAAATATAGGAATATGTATGTCGTGTCATTGCACAAACCACAGTTATTATCCAGATTGCATAAATAGCCGAGATAGAGACAACTTAGACTGACGGTGGGTTTTGCAACTATGCCGATGTCTAGGGCTTTCATTCTAGCGGAAACTTAGTCACACTATCTCTACGCACGATAAAGGCAGAACACGGCTACCGGCAGCAGAACAAATTCCGATCGAATGACTGTGTTTATCAATTATTCGTCATTCTAAAACAACACAATAGGAATATATATACAGCAAGAAAAAGACTTACAGCTAGGTGAGAAACCAAGAACAAACGGCAGAAACTTTCCGAAATTCGGGACGCCACTGAACATAAAACTGTCCACTTGGCGAGCAGCTGAACGAAACTGTGGCGCAGTTTGGTTGAGGTACGATCAGCGAATCGGGGAACTTTTAGCATCACGAATCAATAATCCACTTGCGAAGGTGTGAGTACAAGTAAGCTGAATCTGTAGGGCAAACAAGGAACACATGAATGGATGAATCCGGTGCCAAACCTGTTGAAGCCGTTGATGTGTGATGGTCAATGGTGGAGTACAGGGACAGAAGGTTCAAGTTCGAAAGTTCCAGCTTCTCAGTGGCTGTACAAGTGTAAATCCCAGAGGTAACAAAGTTGTGAATAAATGCGTGATTTGTTCATGCAATAACCACCGTAAAATGCGAGTGTAAAACAATACGATGCCCTAGAAGGAGAATACATTACGAATGTCCTAAGTTCATGTTTTATGTACTGACTACCCATGAGTAACTAAACAAGAAAGAATAACGGACGTCAACGACGAATGGTAGCTAACAGGTGGTTTACATATCACTCACAAGGGAAGCTTCCTACATTTCATGAACAGAAATAATAAATTTCCCTTATTGGGATTGATTCCTTCGCTCAACAGAACATGAGGCTACCACGTTCAAATACGCCATGCTCATTTAAGCGTGGATGAAGAAGTCTAACGGCTAACATCACGGCCATAAAAATTCACCTTCAGGGGCACTCCACCAAAAATAGAGCGAATTTCATTATAATCATTATAACTCTGTGCCGTTCGTCAGGTCATGCCAAAATATACTTGAAAACTGTTCAATCTAGAACCAGTATTGGAACACTAAAATGAAGGCTTCGTTCAACTGCCCAGTAAATCTCATAAAAAACATCTCAATAATGAATCAAACATTCAGCTAATTGCCAAATGAAAGATGTGACTTTAAAGAACGGCGGATATTTTACTCTAGACAAATACTAATCCAGTAAACCCTCATCTTGTTTGTCTGATCACCTTTCAGGTACCGGAAGTTGCAAAATATCTGGAAAAATTGGATCACTTATGTGAACAAGGATACGACGCAAGTGTAATTACGCAAGCAATATTCACCGCTTGTGAGTGATCGCCTAACTCCATTCGAGAAACATTCAGTGCCAGTCGATCGCACACACTTTCTATTCTGAATGGATGACTCCATCACAACTAACGAATAAATATCGTTTGCATCTAATAAAGTAGTTTTACATGTATAGTTGGGAAACTGGTCAATAAATGAATGAGAAAATATGCATATTCTGTGACAATTTGTGTATCAGATTGTCTACCTATCCATCCGTGTTTATGTATCTGTTAATCTATTGATATACCGATTCATGTATCAGTAATATTTCATTTACTCAGTTTTCAATACATGGTTCATAACTGAACTCAGTTAAGATTATCTACGTAATAGTGTTATTTATTCGAAACTAGGTTACGCATAATACACGTCCAAGTTCCTCCGAATCTATCTTGGGGTATTTGTACCGTTTTCTGTTATGCTCCTTTTCATACAAGTGGTAACCACTAAGAAACCAGCACACAGTTAGGGTTGGAACTCAATACAGTTCAGAGGGTTTTCGCACTGAATTCGTTCGACGATGTTCCGTCAGTTTCACTCAGAATCTCAAACTTTGGCACGGCTCCATAGTGAAGTCAACTTGAAGGCCTGAAGCCAGAATCAACATTTTTCTGAGGGTTTTGACGGACGCGTCGATAGACAGCCTAGTTTCATTGACAGACAGCAAATCATCGTCTGGCCGAAGACAGTAGCAAGGCTCAAGCAAGAAAAGTGAGTCGATGGTCCATTCAGCTCGTGATGAAACGGAAAGAAGTTCCCAGGCAGCCGCGAACAGTAGCTCTCACCGATCCAAGCGGAATCAGCCAGTCAGCGGCCAGTAGTTGTTTTAATCAACCTCAGCGAAATTCACCAATCGGGGACGCAACCAGAAGAACCAGACAGAGAACCTGTCTATGAGGAGAGTTCTGGAACAATGCACATCGTATCACGTTTTGACTGTGGTCACTTACTATCTCATATTAACTGCTTGTTTTCGGTAAAATAAACGAAATGGCTCAAAGGCAGGATTATCTTTTTACTAGAGCTACCGGAACAGAACTAAACATGGTGATAAACTCATGAAGAACGCTGTCATACCCCTTCCTGGTCCACTGAACGGGAAAAGTCAAAACCGCTTGGCAGCTGAATGGACTGTGGAGGTAGAGGTTTTGTCATACTCACTCTTCTGTATTCCCAGTCAAATGGAAGTCAGATGGCGACGCTGCGTCAGTGCTTCGGAGACGTAGCCTGCTAGGTTCTGAGCACATTCTCGTTTGATGCAGATGAAGACCAGGAAGATCCCATGACAATAATGCGAACAACGGGTGATCCCTCTTTGAGCCAGTCAAAGGAAATATTCCAACCGTTTCAGTTTTTCGAAAAGAACGCCATGAAAATGAAACTGCCGATAACTACGTTATTGCACTGAAGACTTTTGCAAAAATCACGGCATAACTAATTTCATGTTCGTATGGGTAATTGATTCTCTGTGTGTAATATGGTCCTACCTGGTGAACAAGCTCGGCAGGTTGTTTTTAACGGAATGCGTTCGGTGTGCTCACACTACAATAGAATATTCGTCCATCACAGTCGTCGATCACTTCGTGGGTGACGAGATGTTGCAGTTCAGGGGCAGTGACGGAAAGGCGCCATTTCGTACAGAGTTAGCTTTCGACAAACTGTCGAGGGTCCACTGTGGATAGATTGGTCGTTAGGTGTTCGAGCCAAACGTGTCCTCCTTCCTGCAGGACAAAGTCCCGGCTAGGCTCAATGGATGTGCACCACTGAGGATTGCAGTAGGTGGAAATGTTTGGAAGTACGAATAGTAAGTCGTGGGTGAGTTGATGATAATTACTTCCCAAATTTAATTCGTCGTTCTCAATGTGTGGTTGGTGACGCGGTTTTTCTTATGTCTGTTAGTGTCATGAATGGTTATATCACCCTTTAGTGTTTCAAACCAAACTAGTCGCATTTTGTCTTCACCTCATATTCTGAGGATGAGCTAGATCAGTCTCAAAATTGATACCATATTATCCAGACATTTGGCTCCCTTCTGATCAGCTCAGACCTCACAAATAACTATGTTTTGTGGTTCGCATACGAAGAGCGTTAAAACGAGGTTTGATTGGTAGTTTCATTTTCATTTGTTTCCTATCATAAATCTCACTCCGATATTACTCATTGTTAGCTTATGTGCAAGATGTTTTCATACCAACACTACTCCCCCTACAAGTGTTCCTTCTAATACCAGGTGCTATCTGCTAACTTTTATATTCCAATTACATTTAATTCGATAAAAGTCATTGTGACATTCGCGAGATCACTATTCATTGTTGTGGCGAATGGTCATCAAATCCATCGAATTAGTTAAAACAATTCCGGGATGACAGTCTCCTCACACGGTTATCAATATTGATGCAGACCTGTACGCCCAGTAGATTCTCGTTCACACACTGCCAAACAGTTTTGCCTTACTTACACAGATAATAGCCTGTTAGTCAAACATACCTATTACGACATGAAAACATTGTAGTGTTGCTAATCGTTACAGTACGAGCTGACCGTATGCTATGCCACAAATGTGTCAATCTTAAGTAAACTAAATATGTGCAGACAGAGGAATTTTTAGTGGCTACAAAGGCGGTCAGAAAATAGTCATTCAATGTAGCTCACCCGATGAGCAAGCACAAATGGCACCGTTAGTACACCATAAACGCATTATTCAAAATGCATACTGGGATTCTACATACTCATATTCCTCCCATCTGAGACAAACTGATGTAATTAGAACTGATTTAGCAATGGATAACCAACATAAATGCGACCAACATTTGTCATACGAATTAGCCGATTGTGATGAATAATCTGAATGTGACCATGAGAAGATGGCAGGAAATATTTGACAAATTAGAAACATCCTCCGATATAGTCAGCGGGAATCCGTTTGCCTGAATGTTGCTGAAGTGCCCGGAAGTTGAGGAAATACTTTACGACGTGTGATAACGGTGCGATTACGCTCATAAATCGTGATGGTGCCATGCAAACCTTTATATAACAAACCAGTCAATTTGACGTAGAACTGAATGAACGGGAAACTGATCACCTGTACAATGAGAACGATTCTAATAGTAAATGAACTGCACGGCTTCACTCTCGTGAAGACCATATGTTCACTTCTGTTCTGTTGCTTTTAAGCTACAGGGTTAGTTTCGAATGGGTGAAGATGAAATGACCACAGAAAATTCAAGGATGACATCCATTATGGGATTGAGGTGGGAATATTTTGTTTGAAATTCCAATGATCTCATAGAATTCTACCATCCAGCCGAGAAATCACAAGTCGAATATTTCAATCAAATGTTCAAATAATGGAGAAATGAATGTGTTGAGATTCATTTTTTATCGGTACATTTACAGTCTCTCGTGTATCTGGATTAGTCTTTACCTGCAAACACGTTGAAAAAGAAATTTGCATAACATTCTACATGAAATCATTTGCTGCACTGGAACGTCAACACGATTTTGCATTCTGTAATCAGGGTAGTCAGCAAACGTGCTATTTTCTGATGCTGTGGAATGAATTTCAAATATATATTAACATGAATATTTGGGACTAACATCACATTGAATTGTTATCTTTGGAAAATCACGGTTTTATTCTGACTTGGACATAAGATTGATATCGGCTTCATAGTTAGACTTTGCCGAAGCGGTGGCAAACGACGACAAATGAACATGCAAATAACTACTGCAAATGCTGTATGGTACATCGGAACTAGAAAAGTTCCTTCCTTTACACTGTGAATGCGTTTGACGCACAGCATAGGGACAAGTGATTGACTGGTCCTCTGAGAAATTATTTTAGTCGAAGATGATCAGAATGGGCGCAAAACACAACCGTCCAAAAACATGGGAACTAAAGAAAATTTGAGTTTGTACGTTGTATGGAAACCATAGTTTGGCCAACAGGCTCGTTTTCAGTGATTCCCACTCATCTCCATACAAAACAATATACATGACAAAATGGATCACGGACACAATCAACAGAATAAAAATAGGCATCAGTATTCAAATTTATTGTGGTACATGCTTATTTAGAAACCAGTTATGAACGGATTGTCATATTCGCGGTATATGAGCTTTCGGAATTTCTAGGCGGTGAGTGGACAAGGGTAGACTGACGCAGATAATGATCACACTTATTTTCACTTCAATCGTGGTATATGATGGCTTGTTTCTGCAGAAATCGGTCAAAAACAAATGCGACTGATTATCAATCATAGTCATTGCCAATTCGAATAGATTTCCATTACCCCAGTATTGAATCCAGATTCAATGAGTAGTAAGTATATCTGAACATAAACTTTATTTCAGCAATAAATTTCACAGAGGAATTCGCAAAGTTCGGTTTGCACATATTGCTAATCGCTGCTACAATTCTACACATACCGTGTGAGTTCAATAATGCAGTTGACGCGTTTTTGTAGTCGAGATTCACCACTCAATAATTCAGTGCATGTTTGTAGGCAAAATATTGCAAATATCACAAAGTACAATACACCCCACAATTGAAGCTCGAAAGCTACACTTCGCAAACACGTTGCAAATATGCCATGTGATACGTATAAGAGCGTGAGCGGCTGACACAAATCACGGAAAGCGTGCTCAACTCCGTTCGGTATCGAAATTCGGCCCACCTGTTCTCGAAAGCCTGACGGTAAAAGGGACCACGGAGCAGACAATCCGTTGTTGAATGCTGGGTGACTGGGTGAGCGCATCTGGTTGCGTGCGCGCGTGTGAACAAGCTGAGAGCAACAACAAAGTTTCGAGTGACCGATTCTTTGCTTGATTTTATCAGGCTGAATCTTCCTACACTGAAATTAGTACAAATATTTTGTACGTGAAAGTGTGTGTAGTGCATAGGTGGTTTGGTGATGGCGCTTTCACCTACGTGAACTCAACTCAAACTCAATGTATACATTGCTACTCGTTTGAAGCGATCTTCAGTTCTTCCAAGTTGTAAATTTTAACCTCCGCGTGGCTTTCTCCGAGTACCTGGACGACTTGCGGGGAGGATCACTGGCAAAAGATGTTAGTTAATCTCTAAGCGACACATGCGTAACACTAAGCTGATGGTCCTGGCAGATCGGGATGTCTGAGATGAAATTCTTCGTATAATTTCTGTAGACTGAGGGCTTCTATCCCATACGTTGCTAGCTCGATCATCTCAGATACTGACCAAACCATGTGGACAAAATGGGGTAAGGGTAAAACTGACGATCACGTCAAATGAATGGAGCTGAGCAAGTTGTACGTACATAGGTATACTCGTAGCTCATTCAGAAGAGCACTAATTCGCTCACATTACTCTCGTGTGTGACAGCATCAATTCAGAACTATGTAGCTGTTTCTACAAAAGCTAGGAAGTAACGACGAAGCTCTAGAGCAATTTTTTTGATCTGCTTTAAAGCGGCAAGTATTGATGCTCAAAATTCAGATGAAACCTTATTCTTACCCACACCTCTGTGCAACAATAAAAAATTATTTATTCAGACGGATGTAACCCACATTTTACTTAAAAAATCACTTCAATACGCGATAATATTCACTAGATCTAGCTTTTCTTCTTCAGCACATATCACAATTTCTTCGTGGTAGGGTACACCAAGCTGGTTATATTATGATTTTCTATCTAGTGGTCCGTGAAGATTTCCGGTTTTCACGCCAATGATCAGTGGATGGGTAGCCCACTAACATATCCCTTCAGAACATGAAACATTTTTGGTTTCTTTTGAATCTGGGGTACTGTTGGGTCACTGTTTGAACAGGACTAAATACGAAACCCTATTTACTTGTTGAAATTCCCACTCTGAACCGAATCTCGGTTTACTATCAAAGCTCCACACGCATCTTTCTACCCGGCCCCGGATACCATATCCAATGTTGCTAACACGGATTTTCTTACCTCTGATTCAGTAACCTGGAGTCAGTGGAATACACTTGTTTCCAAACAGCCTCCACTCCCGTCTGCATATTCGTTTGTCCATTCCCGCTGTGTCACATATTTCCTAACCTCCTTTCTACGACAGTTTTGGTGGATGTTGTCCATCTTTAACCCGTACATTTGCCCGATCCGTTTCGGTCTTATCTGCTCTCGTCGTTTCCAGGCAGTCGTTAGCTGCGCATTCTTTGGTCCAGCTGTGTTCTCCAGTTTATTGGTCAACTGATTTCCCGGACTCATGTCTATTTAATCAAACAGTCTAGCCTTTTTGATTGCCAACCCTACGGTTTTCACTGTCGTTTGATATTCATGCATTCGCGACCATGATTCATACCTGCGGTTGATTTAACCTCCATTGGCTGATCTGTGTATTGTGGCCGCAATGCTCATAAATCGAGGTATGTACTCCCAAGAGCTTGACTGCTATTCTTTTACAATGCACACGGTTCACAAACTTCTCGCTCTCTGACAAAGCATTCGAGATTCGTCTTCTACGAGTCACTGCACGGGTTACTGCACCTCTGTCCGGTGCAGGACATTGAAGTTCTGTAGTCTGTAAAATAAGTTCGATGACAGTCAGTCTCGGTCGAAATCCAGTTTTTAATATTGAAATAACTGTCCATAGCCAAAATTCATTCAGTCTGTCCAAATAATTGGGATCATATCGGTTCGGTTGAAATCTTGACATACAGTCACATTCCAATTTATACCACCAAATTTCAAGCCAAAAATATGCATTGGACACTTGTTTAACGATATAAATCGTGTTGGATGCTGTCAACCAGAGGATCCAAGACATAGTTGTTTGCATCTGTTTGGCGGAATAGAACTGACCCCGAATTCTTTGGACAGACTTTGGTGCAGTCGGAACGGCCAAGCAAGGCCGTCCGGTTCGTAGTGACATGTGATTGGATGAATGGTGTAGTCAGATTCCAGATGCGGATGTGTGGCTGATTGTGGCAGTCAATAAATATGAATCAATAGGCTGTCAGTAAGAAGCCTGCCTATGAGATTGTCTGGTTGCCTACTTGACTATTTGAGCTGACGCTATAGGAATTAAAGATACTACCAAAAATGGGCCGTTTTATGTTTGACTCCACAATATCTAGCAATGTTTTCCCTGTCTTCTCCCTCATTACGTGCATCACCGACTCGCGTACATATTTCAGGTGCATGAAGTGCGTACGCACAGCCTCACAGTTCATCCTGGGTAAACTGAACAATATGGCAGTCATATGTGCTCACTAGTGAAAAGCGTCCTAAGAACTCGAGAACTGAGGGGTTCAAGTATTTTTATTGACCACTTGTGCTCCAAAAACGTATCAATTGAATCGATCGCGCTGTCAGTAATAATGGTTTTCTTGGTCGTGTCGACCGCCGTTTTTAGGTAATGAGATAATGTTCACGAGCACCTGCTGAAACCGTTTCTCAACGTCACTGGAGGCGATAACCAATTCGTCATTCATTTGTACATTTACCGATACTAATTTGGATAATGCATCGGCGTGCCTCATTTCGGGGGAGGATTTATGGTGAATCTGGAAATTGTACCCCAACAAAATTGTAGACTACCCTTGTAGGTGATTAGTGGTATGAATTGGTATATCCATCTGAGGGGTAAAGATAAGCGGAAGTGGTTTGTCGTCGGTTTGGAAGATAAACTTACTTCCTTGGCCTTTTTGTGAAATTTGTATATTGCAAAGATAATAACCAAAGTCTCCTTCTCTACTTGGCTGTAGTCATATTCAGCATACGATAACCACCTGGAGTCGTGTGTGATCGCTTTCTGATAACCATCCGCTAACCGGTTTAGGACTACTGCAATGAGAGAGATGAGAATGCTTTCGATTGACTCAAAGCATGCTAACAATCGTGTGTCCCTTTCCACTAACTAGAAGGGGCAAGTCGTTTGTCTAAATAACTGGAAATATGTGCATGTGTGATACAAACTGAAAATACAACTGATCATGACCAGAATCGATTGAGGTGCATCGAATTCAGTGGGTGTTGATGTATCATGAATGGGTTTCAGTTTTTCCGAATTCGGATACCTGCCTGTAGCATCAACAATCAAACCAAAATATATGACCCACTCAGTGAAGAAAGAGTATTTTTCTGAGATGAATGCGGAAACTAAACTGTCTGATGCGATTCAATGACTTGGTCAGATGATGGAAGTGCTCACTGATGTTTGTGCTAACGAACACACTGTCATCCGTATAAGCTTCCACTTGAGGCATACTCAACAGCATAGTGTACATAATTTGCCGAAATATGACAGGTGCACATTCAACGCCGAACGATAATCTGTTATATCTGTATAGCCATTTGTGTGTATTCATGGTGAATAATTGTCTCGATTCCTTGTCGAGTTGTACCTGCAGATAAGCAGCCGAAAGTCGATCTTGATAAATATGCTTCCGCCGAATAATTTAGCGAAAATATGCTCCCGAACAAAGAGAGGATACTAACTTGTCTCCAATGCATCGTTTATAACTAGTAAAAAGTTTGCGCATATGGGCATTGTACCGTTTGGTTTCTTCAAAACTACCATCGGTGCTGCCCACATTGAATATCTCACAGGGTTAATAAAACCAGCTTCTTGCATTATCAAGTTTTCGGAAGCATATACGACAGGTGTCAATTCCTCTCCGTGGATAATATGGTACCAATTTTGAGACTGATCTAGCTCATCCTCAGAATAAGAGGTGAAGACAAAATGCGACTAGTTTGGTTTGAAACACTAAAGGGTGATATAACCATTCATGACACTAACAGACATAAGAAAAACCGCGTCACCAACCACACATTGAGAACGACGAATTAAATTTGGGAAGTAATTATCATCAACTCACCCACGACTTACTATTCGTACTTCCAAACATTTCCACCTACTGCAATCCTCAGTGGTGCACATCCATTGAGCCTAGCCGGGACTTTGTCCTGCAGGAAGGAGGACACGTTTGACTCGAACACCTAACGACCAATCTATCCACAGTGGACTCTCGACAGTTTGTCGAAAGCTAACTCTGTACGAAATGGCGCCTTTCCGTCACTGCCCCTGAACTGCAACATCTCGTCACCCACGAAGTGATCGACGACTGTGATGGACGAATATTCTATTGTAGTGTGAGCACACCGAACGCATTCCGTTAAAAACAACCTGCCGAGCTTGTTCACCAGGTAGGACCATATTACACACAGAGAATCAATTACCCATACGAACATGAAATTAGTTATGCCGTGATTTTGCTTTCGTAAAAAGGCATCGGGTTATGAATATTATGGTGATGCTCAAAACGGGGCAAGTAGCTTTTTGAATTAGATTAGAAGAAGCTCAATACTTGACATGAAATGGTAGAAAGCTGGAGAATGATAAATAGGCCACGAACGTGATGAGCTAATCCCGTTAACTTCTTCAAATTTTATAATTCTGGTATGACAGAATCATTGGAAATTTTAATGTACACAGCTGAAATAAACCTTCTTCTGTAAAATTCAATGAATTTATTGCAGCACAATACTATGCAATACTATAGAGATCAGCAGCATATAATATTCTTTGATACAAAAAATGGTAAGTGTAACTGAGCACACTGAATACGCAATACTGTTAGAACTCCTCTGATTAGCTTCCAGTGATTGTTGTCATCCCATGAATCTTATTGTTATCGCATGAGAGTGAAATCTCCGAAAACATGTTCACCTACATTCTGGGCCTATTTCGCTTTCTAAAACAACACATCTACTTTGGAGGTGACCAGAAACCATACAATACAACAAGCGAAAACACAACGCAATGCAATGTGGTGCAAAGTAGTCCGAATGAGTAGAGTTAATTAGCAGTGATGGGTCATTCATTTGCTAGGAATCAGGTTCAGTGCAGTCTTACCGAACCTGGGAAGAACGGTTCTTTGCTCGCTTGCAATCTCTTTTTATTGACGCCTGACACAGAGATTATCTGGGTTTTTGATCCTTGTAACGGTCTTCTTCGACTGCGGCTGAGCCTTCTTATGGTCCAGTATAGAAACCATACAATATTTGACAGGATTCATCTCTCACGCGATCTATCCCCGCCATCGATCGGTCATTCTGCTTCTCGTGATTCCGTCGTCTCTCTCATTGGTCTCGGAAATGGACAGGTTCTGTTGGCGCATCCCAAGACTCGTTGCGATTGCCTTGACCACGAATCTACCATTACCCTCACACGTCAGCCGTTTTTTTAGAGTACACACCACTTCCGCGAATTTATTCACCATCGGAAATGGTCTCGAAAGTTGAATATAGTTTCTTCGGTAGAACTTACAGCCAGTTTTGTGATAACCAGTCACCTTTCAGTATTTATCGATTATTTCTTGGTCCTTTATTACGCTTCACACTTCGGTAGGGATTTAGATGTGAATCGCCTGTAGAATATTTTATTTTGAGAAAAGATTCTGTATATCCAAAAGACATCAGCATTTGTAGAGATGTAAAAATCTACAGCAACATGTAAACATGTATACATATGAGCGCAATTCATGACGAAAAAGTCAGATATAACCTCGAACTGATCAACTCAGGTTCATAGATGGAGCTCACGGATAGGTCTGCATCTAAAGGCACTTTAGCAACACTTTCACAGACTCAAGCGAGGGAAAGGCGTGAAAAATAGAATGAAAATATATTTCGTTGAAAGTGCAAATTTCGAAATTGGTAATACAAGTATACTTACAGCGGTTTCTTCTAGTTTGTTATTTAACGTGTTTCCGCTCAGTTTTTTCCTCTTGTTTTCCTTTTGATCTCAGCAGCTTTCATTCGTCTCCAGTGTGAAGAGAAATGGGAAAACACCGGTCGTCATCGTCATCCTTTTCTATTTCCTGGTTATGCATGAGTGCAGTGGAAGGGGTATATAAGCTATAACCACGAATGAACACTGCCCTATTAGGGATAACCGCAACCCAACCTCGGGACTTCGAGGGCTTACCAACTACAGGTCAGGTAGGGTCATGACCCGAACGATTTTGGATTGCTGCCTACCCCCAAAGTAACCGGGGGTGATGTTGGGGATTTGAAATCTGGAACTCCAGGGTGGTAATCAAACGCTCTAAGCCACTCGACCATCATCGGTTTTGGTCTAAGCTGTTTCGATTCCGTCACACATACTTTAAACCATGCGGTGAAGTTATTAGCTTGTTTAAACAATTGTCGACCAGTGTGTAATATAAGGAAATTTTGAGTCAGTGGAACTAATGACGAAAGTGCGAAAGAGCAAAATACCGTGGTGAATAAAAAAATGAGCAAGTTACTTGCCAGTAATACACCATGCTCAGTGAGAAAATCACGAAGTAGTTTCCTGTTCGACATCACGAATCAATAAAAGCTGGACAACCCATGCGAGATATCTAAATAAACACGACATGTTGAGTCTTGCTACAGGTGGCTCGTGCCTCTAATTTATATACACTGAAAATCAAACCGACGCACAACCACCAGGATGACGCTAAACAGTCTGCCTTCAAGTTGGCTCGAGCCAATATTTTCCCCTCAGTATATCTCTTCAGATATTCGCTATCAGCACATAAGCACCTGAAGAAACATTGGACATACTTCCCAAGTGAGCATATATCACTAACATTGTGCCGGTATGTTTTGCTAAGGTAACAAAACGGCATTCAGAAAGACGGCAGCAGCAAGTACCGAAAAATTTCGTGAACTACTGTGCCCAGTTGAATTATTCACTCATGTACAGAATGGTAAAATATGTTGCAGCGTCATTTGTTGAGGTTCAGTTCATCAGTCGCTCTATGAGAATCGAGGAAAAATCAGTCAACCGTCAAAAAACCGCAACCAGGAATGCAAGCCTATTTATTTAGAAGAAATTCAGTGTTTACAGTAATTTTGACATGAACTTGAACACCATGCATTCAGATGGGACAATTGTTGGGGGGGGGGGATTTTATAACGTAGTTCACTCGTTCCCTTGACCGGGGCATTAGATTACGGAAGTAGAAGCAAGTTATGTGGCATAGCTTAACCAACAACTGTATCTGATTCTGGAACTGACGGAATTCCGTTAGGGGATTCGAAGTATGGTTTGGAAATGATGTGGTTGCATAACATACCTTTTGAGAATGAGACCAGTGCAATTGTTGTTTAATATCCCACTCAAAATTTCCTGATATGAACGATGTCTCAAACAGGTTGTGCATGAAATGAAAGAATTTAGCGCGGCTCTTCAACGTGGAATATCTAGAATACGAAAAATATTAGGGACAACAGGAATCATAGTTTACCTGTGTATTTCGATGGATAGAAATGCATGAGAGTATTTTGTATAAATAAGCTGAGGTACATACGATGAAATACCAGTTTATCAAAGAGCAATATGATAGGTACTGGTCTCTAACAGATAACCTCGTCGAAGATCAAGAAAAAACAGTTGAGTATGATTAACCGCCTGGCATCGCTAGCAACGACTGTTGGACCTTTTAGATTTTATGAATATCTGTTCTGCATGGATGGAAACCTGATTATTCAAATCAAAGAAAATTGGATAATTTCACAAACTGCAAATAAATTGATAACTTTCGTCTTCTATGAACAAGATTGCAATAGAACACTCACTACTGAGGGAGACTACAAGAAACCTTCCTTTTAATCGTAAAATAGGCGTACGAAAGCACAACTGAAAGCTCCCTGAATTCGGTCGACGTTCCGGTAATGCGAACTCGAATTGGTCCATGCATCCCTTCCCTTCCACACCGTCACCGGCTTCATCCTGCACAACATAAATCCAGACTTTCCCTGTAAATGATAATAAGGCACCAGGCATAAAAGACCACCGGGTCCGATGATCTTCGAACAGTGCTAACTAAAAAAATTCACACACACACACACTCGTAAGAGCATAACCACAGCATAGCTTCTTTCAGCTGCCAAAATTTTATTACTGCGGTTGAAAGGCTTTGAATTTCACAATAACTTGGCATAATTCATAAGCTGACTAGCATTGTTTTCACTCACATGGAATCCGTATTAGGATATCTTTGATTACGGCTACGTATTGTTGAATATTCGCCTAACCGGATAAGTCAGGCTCCAATTGACTTAACTAAGAAACCGAATTTATCGGGGCAATGCATTTCTCATGCAGTTCAGCTCTGGTAGGCACCCAATCACCATTACCGAGTTTTTCGATAGAAAAACGAGTGCTTTATTTCTTTAGCTCCATTCGTAGGTCAAACATGTCCAAATGCAAACCGGACACAGCCAGACAATATCAGTCACTCAGTTACATTTTGGCGACTTATATCATTGGGAACCTACGTTAGAAGTACAGCATAATCATGGTCAACTGCCTTATACGTCATTGCTAGATAACCTGCTGTTTGCTATTAACCAGTTGATTTTGATTCAGGTGGCTTCAGGTCTTCCATGTGAGTCTTACTAGGCAGCTGGAAAGAAGCTTGAAATTGTGTGTAAATCTGACGGAACACTGTTGGACAAGGCCTAAGTGGCTCCTGTCACAGCGTTTAACTCATTTGTAGCCAAGTGCTCTGTAAGACGTCTCATCTGATTAGTGGTGGCTTCTTTGCCCTTGAAAACATCAATGTAAGTTTTTAAACCCAGTTAGGACATCATTAGGAGCTTTTTGTTGTTCAGCTGTTCCATCCGCCGATCAGCAACTTGTCTCGTTTTGAACCATCCCTCAAGCAGCTGCAAAAATTGCACCATTTGGCAAAAGTCTTCAGTGCAATAACGTAGTTATCGGCAGTTTCATTTTCATGGCGTTCTTTTCGAAAAACTGAAACGGTTGGAATATTTCCTTTGACTGGCTCAAAGAGGGATCACCCGTTGTTCGCATTATTGTCATGGGATCTTCCTGGTCTTCATCTGCATCAAACGAGAATGTGCTCAGAACCTAGCAGGCTACGTCTCCGAAGCACTGACGCAGCGTCGCCATCTGACTTCCATTTGACTGGGAATACAGAAGAGTGAGTATGACAAAACCTCTACCTCCACAGTCCATTCAGCTGCCAAGCGGTTTTGACTTTTCCCGTTCAGTGGACCAGGAAGGGGTATGACAGCGTTCTTCATGAGTTTATCACCATGTTTAGTTCTGTTCCGGTAGCTCTAGTAAAAAGATAATCCTGCCTTTGAGCCATTTCGTTTATTTTACCGAAAACAAGCAGTTAATATGAGATAGTAAGTGACCACAGTCAAAACGTGATACGATGTGCATTGTTCCAGAACTCTCCTCATAGACAGGTTCTCTGTCTGGTTCTTCTGGTTGCGTCCCCGATTGGTGAATTTCGCTGAGGTTGATTAAAACAACTACTGGCCGCTGACTGGCTGATTCCGCTTGGATCGGTGAGAGCTACTGTTCGCGGCTGCCTGGGAACTTCTTTCCGTTTCATCACGGGCTGAATGGACCATCGACTCACTTTTCTTGCTTGAGCCTTGCTACTGTCTTCGGCCAGACGATGATTTGCTGTCTGTCAATGAAACTAGGCTGTCTATCGACGCGTCCGTCAAAACCCTCAGAAAAATGTTGATTCTGGCTTCAGGCCTTCAAGTTGACTTCACTATGGAGCCGTGCCAAAGTTTGAGATTCTGAGTGAAACTGACGGAACATCGTCGAACGAATTCAGTGCGAAAACCCTCTGAACTGTATTGAGTTCCAACCCTAACTGTGTGCTGGTTTCTTAGTGGTTACCACTTGTATGAAAAGGAGCATAACAGAAAACGGTACAAATACCCCAAGATAGATTCGGAGGAACTTGGACGTGTATTATGCGTAACCTAGTTTCGAATAAATAACACTATTACGTAGATAATCTTAACTGAGTTCAGTTATGAACCATGTATTGAAAACTGAGTAAATGAAATATTACTGATACATGAATCGGTATATCAATAGATTAACAGATACATAAACACGGATGGATAGGTAGACAATCTGATACACAAATTGTCACAGAATATGCATATTTTCTCATTCATTTATCGACCAGTTTCCCAACTATACATGTAAAACTACTTTATTAGATGCAAACGATATTTATTCGTTAGTTGTGATGGAGTCATCCATTCAGAATAGAAAGTGTGTGCGATCGACTGGCACTGAATGTTTCTCGAATGGAGTTAGGCGATCACTCACAAGCGGTGAATATTGCTTGCGTAATTACACTTGCGTCGTATCCTTGTTCACATAAGTGATCCAATTTTTCCAGATATTTTGCAACTTCCGGTACCTGAAAGGTGACCAGACAAACAAGATGAGGGTTTGCTGGATTAGTATTTGTCTAGAGTAAAATATCCGCCGTTCTTTAAAGTCACGTCTTACATTCCGTAGTAAGTCGGAGCTTTTGATTCACTATTGAGATGGTCTTTGTGAGATTCACTAGATAGCTGATCGAAGCATTTACTGTAATGTTTCAGTGTTAGCCCCAGATTGTACTGTATTTCAAATATATCCAATAGTAAATCTCACATCCGGGTATAAACTGACGAGAGACAAAGAGTTATAGCAGTTATACCGATGTACCTTATCTTTTAGTGAAGTGCCTCTCTAGGAAATTTATCATAATTCTGAAAATATCCTGTTATTTTCTTCATCAGCGCATAAATGATCACGACCTATTTAAAAGTGGCAGTCAAATGCTATATTGAGTTGGCAAATCAATCTAAACGACGAAACCTTGGTAATTCTATCCATTCTAGACAGGAAGCTTCTCCTAAATCCAAGACATAAACCCTACCATCGACTTAGCCAATCTCTGTTGAGGCAATTTGATGTAGTTCGAATAAAAACGGCTTTTCGTTCCATGATCAGAGAAACAGATGTATATTTATCCATATGGTTACGACTTGTTGTATACTGAAACACTTGATTTTGTACTCAGTATAGGCCTTCTGATAGCAGTCCAAATGCTCATGCACATTACTTGGCTTTCCCGAGGGCGCACTTGTGGAAGTGACCTCTTCTACAATCTCATCCAAATTTATTTGGCCATTTCACCCGACTGAAAATAATGAAGGGATTCCGAGAATGTTGTACAGTTCATGACAGGTGGAATTTGATTGAAAAGTAACATGTTCAGTCCATTCAAAATGATGTGTATTGATGCCGAACATAATGGAATGACCGTCTGCGTTATTCGCAGTGAATAATAGAAAAATGTGCTCAGTTACGCTAACCATGTTTTGTTTCCAATCTCAGTTCTTGAATCACCAGAATGTATACTAGTACAGATCGTCATATCTTTCTGGGAATAGTAATGGTGGTACTTTTCAGAAGTAATTAGAGCAGTAGAGATTAGCACGTTTGACCTGATGACAGGACGTTGAAGAATTCTCAGTGATCAAGGTGATAACCCTTTCAAATCTTTGATTTATTCTTACTGGTGTCAGAAAGACATAAATTAGAGGACATTTGCCTCCAGTGCGCGGACTAAGCGCTGTTGTGCCAGTTCCATTCTTTCCGCGACAATGGTTTCTTTAACTGACGCATTAACGGAATCAAATGTGCAAGGATGGCTGCTGATGTGTGTTGTGGCTTCGTTGACTTTCGGAGGAGAAAATCGTTCGCGATTTTGATACGATTTCGTTTGATTGGTGGTTTTCCATATAGAAATAGCAACATAATGAAGACCCGGATTATCACAGATGTACGTTTTTTATTCGCCGAGAATTGATACTGCCTCATACTCAGAGTAAGGTATAATCAATCTGAATCCCATTGCTCATGTCCGTATTGTCATAGTGTGACCCAAAATCACCTGCTTAACTTGTTTGATGTGGCTGTTTCCTGTAGTTTATCGAACTCTCTTCTTTTGTTTACCACCACTGGACGTTGGCATTGCTTGGCATACTATTGCCTTATTGTCTGAATGTACACAATTTGGTTGCTAATTAAGGAATGCCCATGTCCATTTCATGTGCGAATTCATACTTTCCAATACTTTGTAAAATCATATAAAACTTACGTACAGATGTACTCGAAACTCATTCCGAATGGCGTTAAAATGTACTTTTTTGTTCTCGTACGTGAGTCATAAGGACAGAAGTATAATACTGTGTATCAATAATAACTGACAAGTTGTGGGGAAGCTCTGTGACAATAAATCACCTTGGCTGTATCAATGTGTTGAGTAATTATGCTCAAAATTCAGGCAAACCCATGTTTCGTCACAAACAGTGACTCATGAACAGAACGGATGACCTTCATATTTAAGAAGCATTTCTTTACCGCATATAATATGAAATCTCTTAAACGTGACAGAATATCTCTTGAAATCCACCGATAGTTACAATAACGTAAAATATTTTATCAAAAACCTAATTCTATTTAGGGCTTTAAATGGAAAATCCTTCTTCGTAGCATAGGTTCTAACTGCTTCGACTCTATTCATTAACTTATGCATTTTTTTATATCTAGATCAATTTCAGATTTCGGTGATTGTACAATTTTATGTTGACAACCAAGATCACATACAGTCAGTTATCTATATTACCTTACAGAATGAACTTCATTGGAAGTAGTGTTCCGATAGATTCATATCAGCCATCGATTTTGTGATATACCTTGAATAACTTGAGAAAATCAAACGAGAAGCCAATAAACTTTATCAACGTATCATAACTGATGATTCTCATAATTGTTTCTACCATATACCCGTCATACTGATCAAAACGAGTAGTGTGCGAAATGATTGTATTCAAAATTTTACCATTCATCGTAATTGCAAATCTTTTATGGTAAGAAAAACGTAATTATGGGACTGCTTCATCATAAATTTGTGCAAGCTTTGAGAAATGGGCTGTATGTTCTCCTCTTTGCATTCCATTTTGCTTGTGTTGTAGTCATATAGGAAAAACTTCACTGGGCAGTAAACGGTTGAGAAATGTCTAAAGTAACTAAACTGATTGCTCGAAAGTGTGATGCAGACTGACCCAATGATAAATCATGATGCTCTTTTGCATCAGACAATGGAATGTGAGATTTTTGTATGTAATCACCACAACAATCCCTTAGAATAAATTATGAAAAATTTGACTGAGAGTTGGATGGTGCTTTGTCCCGTGGAATTCGAACCGTACTTTCTGTAGCAGAGAAAATCGTAGAAGTTCCATGAATGCATCTGACAGATTATTAAGTAATCCTTTGAAACTTACGCAAGGAAGGGTCAGTGGATTCACTGAATTGCTAGCTGCATACTTTTTATTCTTACCGCAAGATTACTGAGGATAAATTAAAATGTCCCATTCTGTCCCATGGCATTTACCTTGTCTGTGTCTGTCATCCAGTTGTAAGAGAACTCATCGCCCAGACAAGTATCGATGGTTTTATCGAGACAGAATGTGACCCAGCCTGATTCCGTTGGGTTGGCACCGGCCACAGTGAAAACTGAAATTTTAGTTTAGGCTGAGGGAACGGGTAGATGTCTGATTAGGAGAGTCGTATAATCATAGATAAACGTTGATTCATACGTCGGTTGTTGCCGAATAGAGTGAAATTATTCAAACGAAAACGAACTTCAATTGTGGTGATGATAAAAGCAACCTCATGCAGACTGTTAGATTGCACATCATTAAATTTAATCATAGGCTGAGTAATCCGATTACTTACTTTGGACGTTTTCAGGAAGAATTCGCTCAAACATGGATCCGGAGTGACAAGCCTCTATGTAGAGGACCATGTTTCTGTAACGCATTGCTCTGTTCCTGTCGGCCAAAGTTTTGTTGAGTTCGCTCGCATAAAGCTACAATTTGCTTTTGGACGGGTAAAACAATAAAAAATGACCCCGAAAAATCTAATGGTAGGCCACCAATTTATAAGGGTCATATGTAATTTGTAACAAACATAAACGACCTGCGGCATTACCGAACAGTATAATGAAGGAATCTGAATTGACAGGAATCATGGAATGATATCGGTATTTCACAAGCTTTGTAGCTGAAATAATCCTAGAAGCTTGTCCACTGATGAGACAGAGGGTGTGTAGCCTCATGGAAAAGATCTATTCCACAAAGTGGTACCAACGTGTGTGAATAGTGATCTGGTGTTAGTGATAATACAGTGTATAGATGATGTATATTTCACAACCTAATCAGATTCTGCGGGAAGTGGATTTTCTGTATTAACCCGTCGTTCTCACAGAGCAGGTGCATCAACTTACACATGCTACTGTCTCATTCTCTTCACATTTATTCCACGAAAATAGTATTTCCCATTGTTTAAGAGCTTTGTGCTGCAGACGAGGTGTCTTCCGTCAACATCAGTTGGGCTAACTACCCACACCCCGTTTACACATTTAGCACTCAACTGGAAGTTTCATTAGCGTAAATCTGAATTCCACCGAGTGGTACAAACAGGCGTTTCGGACGAACACCAAGGCAATAGTTAATCAAGGCTTTACGAGACCCTAATCTGAAAATGTGCCGGATGCGATTATGAACTCATTTAACTGCTATTGTGCACAATTTTCGCATTTGGATCTCTCGTAAAATCCTAGGAAACTGCTTTTACCTACTAGGGGAGACGAAAAATTCAGATCAGCTTGAGAATAATGATGTCACTTCGACTTCACACCGAGTAGCGAAGGAGAGTGACTGTTAACGGTCCGATCAGATTCAACCCCAAAAAAATTTCATGACATTAGATAACTGATATGTAAGCCCAGGATGAACAAGTCAGCACGAAGGTGTTTGTTGAATAATTGGTGCTTACCGCTGAGCTAACCAATTCACATTAAGCTAGTCATCATCTCAAGTTCGTTTGTACGGCGAAAAATCACTTTCCTCGCTTCGTGTAGTACAATTTTCAACCCTGTCAACTAGGTTTCTATTCAGTTGTTTTGAAAATTGGACAAACTGATTATTTAGATAAATAAATAAATAAGCTCAGGAAGCCACTCTGTGGGGATACACAGTTTTATTTTGACAAAACATTTTGTGCTAAATCCACCCAGTTTCAAAACAGCTGCTTGAGCTTCCGAGGGTGGACTAAAATTTTTTAATCATGCACACAACCGAGGACTTCTGATTTCTCATTTTGTTCTTTTGTCATAAAAAAAGATATCATTTATATATTTATATATATATATTTACATGAAACTCATCCACCGAAAGGATAGTCTGCGGTGATGCATGGATTTATTTTATAAAATCATCACGCGGTAAATCCAATCACCTTTTCAAACCGCTGTTTGTGCTTCCTACGATGAACACCACTTGGCAACCAAGTAATCATCCAAGACCCTTTATGAATTTTTTATGTTTTTCCTTTGATAGATGGTATTATTTTCGTATTTTTTTTTTGGGAAACTCACTTGATGAGGAAGGAAGGCTGTCGCATTTCAAAGTCCCCAAGCAGAAATACAAGTCTTTCAAGCTGCCGTCTTTTGATCTGACACTGGGAAATACTGTAGATTTTGTCGTGAAGGTAGAAGACCTAATCATGGTTTGGCAGGGTCAGTCACTCCTGTTAGACAACTTCACGGAACAAGAAAATAGCACGCATTTGCTCAGACTACTCCAAATGTCACACCAACAAAATCATGTAAGCCTTCATTTAATGTCTAGTTCACATTCTTTATGTTCATTGGTTCATCGGTCAAGGAATTCTGACAAAAACAACAATTTCGAGTCCAGTAGCCTGTTAGTGTCAAGGGCGTATTATTCTTAGATGCCTGATTTAGAAACTGCAAAAAGGACCCATCTACGGAACTTGGTTGTCTGGTCGATTTCACCGGTTAGAGCTCAGGACGTGAATTATCTTCAGTCCATCAAGACGAGTGTTTGTTATCCCGAGTAAGGCTTACGGGAAAATAAGCTGACCTGTCCACTCGGAAACACAATCAGGTTTGGAGCCTTATGATCAGTGAATAAAATGAACAAGTTGTCCTCTGATCCACTGGAAGGAATATTGAAACGGAGGTTACCGATAAAATGTTTGATCACACATGCGTTTTATATAAATACAGATAGATCAAAAAACTGATTTTCCGGTTCCCAGGTGTACTCGAGTTAGTTAACTTTATGTTTCAAAAACAGTTACCAATAAATTTTTCAGAAAACTCGCCGTATTGTTGTTAGCGAACCAATTTAAATATAACTACATGTTCTGGATTCAACGGTGGACTTATAAATTTCTTCTATTTCAGTGTTATAGCCAGAAGGTGATGACCATTTTGCTCATGAAAGAACTAAGTTTCATCTGTCATTCCGTGAATGGTGTTTCCAGAAGACAAATCGAAGCTGATCTAATGGTAATATGTTTTACTTGGAACTATAAATGAGGAACCATTGTGAAATTCAACAAGTTTAGGAACAATTTATCGTGTTATCTTGTGTCGCAGTTCAGTTTGCACCATTGGTTATTTTCTTCAAGCAATAGTTTTGTGTGTACATCATTGATACAGAATTGAAGTAGCTTTCTTCTCTAATAATTTGCACCTTTCAGAAAAACATATTTGAATGAGAAAAGCATCATGTAGATCCGTCATATCTCGTTAAAGTGTTCGCATTATCGAGTATTGTCAATATTTCTTACGATTCATCTACTTTGAATCCGGATTCTTTCGGTTTCCAATCACCTTCTAGCACACGATGGAACGTATCTGCTGTAACATCCTGTGAATTAGAAATAAGGACAGTGTTATTGCGCATCTGATCCAAAATTCTTCAGATATGTGCACACTCAAACCACTAAACCGGGCCCATTGTGATGTATCATGATTTTACAATGACAAATGTGAAAGGCAAATGATTCACTATTAAAATACGTTGAACTTAGTAAAGCGCTAAAATCAAATAGTCAGTACTTTTCGTGAATATAGTAGAGATTTTCACTGAGAATGCGTCAACTAAAAACAATAATGAAAGCATCTAACACAGGTTTCATAATTACACTCAAGAAAGAGATAAGTTAACAGGATCAACTCAAATAGTCTCTAACTCATACTGCATGGACGCCCAACTCATCGTTGTACAACAACAAAGAACGTTAAACGTGTCGTATTCTCATTATGACTACCCAGCATTGCCTACCTTCCTCCAAGTGGGGACTAAAGCTCGGTTACTACGTGATTTGTGTTTTCATTGTAAGTGACGCCCTACTTCAATTATATTCAATTAGTTTCGATTTCTATCTCGGGGCATTTAGCACCTCAGCAATATGTGAGCCATACCGATTTATCTTGAAGCAAACCCATTTATACTTTATTGGCAAAAATATCATTTCCATATCATTCGTTCTTTTAACGTTATGCTTGTTACAAGATGTTTGATCAAAATAACTTGTCTCAATAGATGGAATACAAATTGGCCGAGTAGTACTGAAGACGTGTTCCAGTTTTAACACCATTTGAATACGAATTTTGGCAGATTATTATTGTTTTAGAAATACAGAGCACAAATATTGCTATCTTGTTACATGAAAGACGAGCACTTACTGTTTCTCGATAATCAGTTTTCACTCATGCTTAAACAATCTTGTGCCCATAGTCGTTGAATAGTTTACCCGGGAACTGGTTTCTGCGAAACGAGTGGAATGAAAATAGAACAATTTCTAACACACTTCTAAATTATGAACATACTGGAATACTTTTGTGCTGCACCTCGCAAACCTACATTGTTTGAAATCAGCACAGAAAAAAATCTCTACCAACTTCCTCGAAAAACAAAGTTTTGAATTTCACTCTTTGTTACCGGTAGACAGACTCTCTATGGACAACCTAGTTCAGTAGGCAGACAACGCACTATCGCCCATCCAAGATCAAGAGTTAGCAAAGAAGACAGCACTTGATTGGACTTTCAGAATCGCAGAAAAGAGTGGAGCCAGCCAAGCGGATCAGTGGGCCAATCAGCTCCCGAAATTCACCTGGAAAGACTGGAGCAGAACTGAAGAATCTGAATGCAACCAAACAAACCATTCAGAAAGGCGGATTTGGAATATCAGTTGACCAATGAATTTCGACGTAATGGTTTGAATATGATTACCACACATTATGTAACACATCTGTTTTGTACCAACAAACTGAGATGGAATGAAACCAGAAAATCCTACTCACTAGAGTTAGTAGGCGAACAACGAACATTTGGTGTGTCACGTAAACGGGAAACGTTCTTCACTGCCGAACATTACTGATTTTCATGTAGACTGTTAGAATGAAGTCTGACACAGGTGGAGTATACAGTGATAAGCTGATATCATGCGGCTAGTTTGGCTCGGGATGACGAAATCGAGTGACCACCTTAGACATTGCTGGAATTTCAGCCGAAGAGAGTTTAGAAATGAAACACTACGTGAAAAGAAGTTTATTTGAAGTCATCTTACCCTGGTTGATTGGCTACATCATCGTACTTCATGGTGATGATGCTCTCGGGTGGGATTCCATTTCCTCTCAAAAGTTGATAAGCGTGACATAAATCGGCCTGCAAATAAGAATTATGCATAAGTTCATCTTCACCAAATTTCCTCAAGTCATTTTTCGCACTGGCTGCCGAATTACTTAGATGGCGAGAGACTACTCGGGCAGAAATCGCTGTGACATATTCATAGTAAAATCTGTCCAGAGGAAGTTGCAGGAATTACCGCATAAATTTTCCTCTTTAGCGTAATACTTACTAGAACGATGGTGTGAATAGCAAAATCTCTGCCGACAAGGCCGTGTTTTTGACAATAAAACATTCCCAAAATCCACAACACCATGCCCATCGATTCCTCGATATATTCCCATTCCCGTTCGGACCTGATATACTAGAAACGAACAACCGTCATTAAAATTCCCACTGAGTACAGACTGAAAAAAGGAAGCAGAAGAACAATTCCGAATTTAATATTATAATTATACTTATCTACGTAAAAGAATCGAAATATATTGTGCTATCCACTCAGGTTGAACAGGTTTTATGACACGATTTTCTGCACCTCCTTACCTGAAGGCTGTGCTCAAACCGAGAACAAAGCACCGAAACTGATGTAACGCGAATCACATAAAAAAGAGGATTTTATGTGAGCGTTATGTTTAAATGAACTCCCAAGACTTTATTTGTCTCTTGAGATATCAAATTTCAGTATATTTACCTGCCATGATTATCCGATCGTATGTGATGAACAATATGTTCTAACTTTTGCAGTATCACTATTCAATATTGATGGTTTTGGCAATCATCGAATAATAAAATGAAATGACACGTAACTCACTCACACTATCAATAAACGTACTGAAAGGAAGCGATGCTAAGACGATGGGGCACTGCTGTACAAATGGACATGTTAAGTAAAAATAGTGTGACTAGCTTTATTCGATTCCCTTCTTCATTAGACTACTGCTTCAGGTATTATTTCGCGAGATGTTAATTTGACTGAACCAATGCATCGATAAATTGCTAAAAGCAAACACATATATATTCGAGCAAATAAAATAACTGAATACTCTTAAAGATCTCGTCACACGGCAATTGTTCGGCTATTGGCAGTCAAACTTAACGGGTTGATTCTTGCCCAAGCCCCATCACACTTCACTTTCTGCCACTGGATGTGAACGCTAGACAGTGATCAATGACGAGAATACCTATTCCATGAAGGAGCTCCGTTAGTGAGATTTATAGCGAACTTAAATGCTACCTATGACTCCAATTTAATTCTCACTGGCGACATTATTTGGTGAACTAATTTGAATACGGCTTCATCGAAACAGTTACCTTGCAAATATGCTTTTCGATTGATTCAAAATGAATCATACGATTGCGATCGTGTGTTCACAGGCAAGAAACCTAATAAATATGTGGTGATCTGAACACGGCGTTCACCGTCACTTATGTCACAAACAATCAACGATTATTGAGATACGCGGAGGCACTAGCAATTAACCAACGTCACCCTCAACTGTGCAAACAGCTAGAATGGATAATTACGTTAGCCTCGCCTTGGTAACGCGTTTTATTTGCTATCATTAGTTGTGTGTGTGCACTTTTGCCTTTGATCTCATGAGAACGTTCAATTTACCATTTATAAATGATCACCTTGACTGCAGTATGCACTAGTGAAGATGCAGCGAAATGGTCCGGAATACATCGTGCAATCTAATGCTATTGACTTCTATGTTCAAATTTGTGTCGGGAAAGTTATGTTTTCAATTCCTAATAAATATCGACAATTACTGGGAGTGTGAACCACGAGTTTTGTGGGGTTCGGCTTACCTGATGACGACAGTTGGACCAACCGTTAGAACTGGCCACAAGCACAGCCCATTTCTCTCCCCCACTTCCTCCAAACCCCACGGTAACGCTACTCAATCAGCTGAATATTAGTAAACAAAAGTGCATATTATACCAGAATTTTCAGCTTCCAAGTTCCGAAGTCAGACGGTAACTTTGGTACAATCTTTATCAGACCACTGAGTTCAATGGTCATATTACATTCTGATTAGCTGGGATTGAGGATCACACAATGATTCAGTCCCATTTGAATTTGCAGATTGACCTTTGATTAGTGCATTCAATAACACAGGTCGTGCTATTCGAATTGTCAATTTTCCGACTTTGAAGTTCCGTCTATTATTTTTTATTATGAATGTAATGCAATCGGTACCTTAGAAATGAACTTCGCTTGGGTTGGTATTCAGTGGAAATCGTTTCGATATTTTGCGCAAGTGCGGGTCTGATTTTTGGATGGGAGACATTTCGTTGATATCTCATTGTGAAATCTCTGCTACTATAATCCTGATTCTGATCTTTTTCTGTTATCCTTACTAAAGCGTAGCTAGATGTGAATAATTAAAACGAAGGTAGTAGTTTGTTGTAAGAATTGAACATCTTGTGTGCGGAACAATACGTCAGTGAACGTTGAAGTGAAACCTTGTGTCCCGCTCCCTAATTTTGAGTGCAACGAATATTACCGTTTTATGGGCATTATTCCGCTGTAGAGTTCAAAATAATGCCGAAAGACCAGATAAACTCGAGGCTTTTGGAAATGGTCATATCTTCTACGATTTTATACCTCTAGGGTGCACGTTATACCACCTTCACGAATGCAACGCCATATTTTGTCTTTTCAAACTCGATTGTCATAACGATCATTTCTACGTCAGGAAAAGCCAATGCACTCTGGCAAATGTACAGTACTCATAGAGTTCTCATCTTCTCAACGGATGTTTATTGAGAAACCAGTCAAAAACAGAATGAAACTGATTTATGCAAACATGTTTAAATATCAAAGAAACAACGTGCTGGGTGGAAAGTGGCCCTTCGAAGGCAGAAAATGTCACACATTCTTATCCATTTTTCTCGGTTCAAATCTGTACTCAGTCATTGGAAACTCCGGCGATTTGAAAGACCTTCTTCTCTGTCTGGAATAAGGAGAGCTTGGAATAACTATACTTCAGGAATCGTAGCTGAGTGACAGTAATAACGAAGAAATTATTCATCTTGAAGGCATTACCTGGTACCGATCGGACAGACCTTCATTACTTAGGAGAAGCGGAACTGAGTTTATCACTTACCTCAAATATAACTGGTGTAAGTCTTTTCAGGTGCTATTTATGCACTCGAATTACTGACTAGTGTTTCCTTGATGTTATGCAAGCCTCAACATACGAGAGGCTGTCGCTCAGTAGTTACAGCGAACGCTTACGTTTCTCCTTGAACCCTCAAATTGTGACCGCTTTTTTCTGCAGAAATCGGTCAAAAACAAATGCGACTGATTATCAATCATAGTCATTGCCAATTCGAATAGATTTCCATTACCCCAGTATTGAATCCAGATTCAATGAGTAGTAAGTATATCTGAACATAAACTTTATTTCAGCAATGTATTTCACAGAGGAATTCGCAAAGTTCGGTTTGCACATATTGCTAATCGCTGCTACAATTCTACACATACCGTGTGAGTTCAATAATGCAGTTGACGCGTTTTTGTAGTCGAGATTCACCACTCAATAATTCAGTGCATGTTTGTAGGCAAAATATTGCAAATATCACAAAGTACAATACACCCCACAATTGAAGCTCGAAAGCTACACTTCGCAAACACGTTGCAAATATGCCATGTGATACGTATAAGAGCGTGAGCGGCTGACACAAATCACGGAAAGCGTGCTCAACTCCGTTCGGTATCGAAATTCGGCCCACCTGTTCTCGAAAGCCTGACGGTAAAAGGGACCACGGAGCAGACAATCCGTTGTTGAATGCTGGGTGACTGGGTGAGCGCATCTGGTTGCGTGCGCGCGTGTGAACAAGCTGAGAGCAACAACAAAGTTTCGAGTGACCGATTCTTTGCTTGATTTTATCAGGCTGAATCTTCCTACACTGAAATTAGTACAAATATTTTGTACGTGAAAGTGTGTGTAGTGCATAGGTGGTTTGGTGATGGCGCTTTCACCTACGTGAACTCAACTCAAACTCAATGTATACATTGCTACTCGTTTGAAGCGATCTTCAGTTCTTCCAAGTTGTAAATTTTAACCTCCGCGTGGCTTTCTCCGAGTACCTGGACGACTTGCGGGGAGGATCACTGGCAAAAGATGTTAGTTAATCTCTAAGCGACACATGCGTAACACTAAGCTGATGGTCCTGGCAGATCGGGATGTCTGAGATGAAATTCTTCGTATAATTTCTGTAGACTGAGGGCTTCTATCCCATACGTTGCTAGCTCGATCATCTCAGATACTGACCAAACCATGTGGACAAAATGGGGTAAGGGTAAAACTGACGATCACGTCAAATGAATGGAGCTGAGCAAGTTGTACGTACATAGGTATACTCGTAGCTCATTCAGAAGAGCACTAATTCGCTCACATTACTCTCGTGTGTGACAGCATCAATTCAGAACTATGTAGCTGTTTCTACAAAAGCTAGGAAGTAACGACGAAGCTCTAGAGCAATTTTTTTGATCTGCTTTAAAGCGGCAAGTATTGATGCTCAAAATTCAGATGAAACCTTATTCTTACCCACACCTCTGTGCAACAATAAAAAATTATTTATTCAGACGGATGTAACCCACATTTTACTTAAAAAATCACTTCAATACGCGATAATATTCACTAGATCTAGCTTTTCTTCTTCAGCACATATCACAATTTCTTCGTGGTAGGGTACACCAAGCTGGTTATATTATGATTTTCTATCTAGTGGTCCGTGAAGATTTCCGGTTTTCACGCCAATGATCAGTGGATGGGTAGCCCACTAACATATCCCTTCAGAACATGAAACATTTTTGGTTTCTTTTGAATCTGGGGTACTGTTGGGTCACTGTTTGAACAGGACTAAATACGAAACCCTATTTACTTGTTGAAATTCCCACTCTGAACCGAATCTCGGTTTACTATCAAAGCTCCACACGCATCTTTCTACCCGGCCCCGGATACCATATCCAATGTTGCTAACACGGATTTTCTTACCTCTGATTCAGTAACCTGGAGCCAGTGGAATACACTTGTTTCCAACCAGCCTCCATTCCCGTTTGCATATTCGTTTGTCCATTCCCGCTGTGTCACATATTTCTTAACCTTCTTTCTACGACACTTTTGGTGGATGTTGTCCATCTTTAACCCGTACATTTGCCCGATCCGTTTCGGTCTTATCTGCTCTCGTCGTTTCCAGGCAGTCGTTAGCTGCGCATTCTTTGGTCCAGCTGTGTTCTCCAGTTTATTGGTCAACTGATTTCCCGGACTCATGTCTATTTAATCAAACAGTCTAGCCTTTTTGATTGCCAACCCTACGGTTTTCACTGTCGTTTGATATTCATGCATTCGCGACCACGATTCATACCTGCGGTTGATTTAACCTCCATTGGCTGGTCTGTGTATTGTGGCCGTAATGCTCATAAATCGAGGTATGTACTCCCAAGAGCTTGACTGCTATTCTTTTACAATGCACACGGTTCACAAACTTCTCGCTCTCTGACAAAGCATTCGAGATTCGTCTTCTACGAGTCACTGCACGGGTTACTGCACCTCTGTCCGGTGCAGGACATTGAAGTTCTGTAGTCTGTAAAATAAGTTCGATGACAGTCAGTCTCGGTCGAAATCCAGTTTTTAATATTGAAATAACTGTCCATAGCCAAAATTCATTCAGTCTGTCCAAAAAAATTGGGATCATATCGGTTCGGTTGAAATCTTGACATACAGTCACATTCCAATTTATATCACCAAATTTCAAGCCAAAAATATGCATTGGACACTTGTTTAGCGATATAAATCGTGTTGGATGCTGTCAATCAGAGGATCCAAGTTGTTTGCATCTGTTTGGCTGAATAGAACTGACCCCGAATTCTTTGGACAGACTTTGGTGCAGTCGGAACGGCCAAGCAAGGCCGTCCGGTTCGTAGTGACATGTGATTGGATGAATGGTGTAGTCAGATTCCAGATGCGGATGTGTGGCTGATTGTGGCAGTCAATAAATATGAATCAATAGGCTGTCAGTAAGAAGCCTGCCTATGAGATTGTCTGGTTGCCTACTTGACTATTTGAGCTGACGCTATAGGAATTAAAGATACTACCGAAAATGGGCCGTTTTATGTTTGACTCCACAATATCTAGCAATGTTTTCCCTGTCTTCTCCCTCATTACGTGCATCACCGACTCGCGTACATATTTCAGGTGCATGAAGTGCGTACGCACAGCCTCACAGTTCATCCTGAGTAGATTGAACAATATACATTATTTTCGAATATCTTCTGACCTAAGTTTTAGGATATTTACCAAGTAAACAGATCCTCCACTGATGCTCAGATTTATGGATGAACCGCTGTTTGAGATAGGGCCGTCAGACTCAGCTGTATAAGAAATATCAATTCGAATCTGACTCTAAATGATTATTTATTCCAGTTTATTCCACAGATAGTGAATACATGTTAATGTCCCATCTGATCGTTTACAGATTGCTCCTAAACCTACAAGACTTACTCTTGATGCTCTAGGCTGCTTGGTCCATTCATTGAGTAAATCTTTAAATAACTTTGAGCAATTTGTCTGCCGAGTATTCCTGGGTCATTCTCCTGCCTTTGATTTGGTATTCAGATCTCGCCTTCTCCATAAGCATGATGCTTTCGACCGCCGGATACAACTTGTTATATGACCATAGAAATATCAGTGAATACTTGTCAGAGCGTAGACCACATTGCTAAACCATCTCTGTAGCGGTAAACCTGTTCGGTAAACATAAACTGAATACGTTTTGGGAATTTGAAATGTAAGTATCCCACTTCGTTCATTGGCATACCTATCTTGATCCAATTTACTGAATATGTAAACGCCAACATAGTTGACTGTTCCCTCAATTGGTACGTTAGTGAATAGTGGCCTGAGTTTTAAAGAGGGCATAAACTGTCTCCTCACGTTGAACGAATGCGCTTTTTAAACTGTTTACTAGCTTTGCTAATCTAGCCGGTTCCAAGAGACTCGTCGACCACTTGGCTACAGGGTGATACTTTGAGAGGCACATTTCGCGAATGGGTCTTAGTAGGGCTCGTTTATAGTGAATTTTCCGAAATATGTGAAACACCAACGGAACAGTCCAAAGAGGGATGCGCAGAAAGCAAACATGGGCTGGACAATACACCAGCCTTTTCAGTCTTGTCCCCATACGACATAAAATAAACATATCCCAATACTTAGCCTCGCGAGTAAGAAAGTTATGCCCACAGGGGATCATGGAAAAAGAACTGCGCTTAATTAAAAACACTTTAAGGGAAAACAGTTACCCTGAGCGCTTAATGCAGCGAAATCTGAGAGGTAGACCAAAATACACTCCATATTATGACGTCCCCAAGAAGAAACTGCTTACCCGTACGCCATTCAAGGGAGACACCATATCGGACCTCGTCAGCAGATTTTTAATATGTGCTGTGATTGGAACATTCAACTGGGCTCATGTTTTCTGTGCACTTCCAAGCTCTCCGATTATCCGAAATTCTAATAACGATGTGCTGTCAACGCTGGCCAAATCAATGGTAATCTATTTGTTCAGATGCGAATGTATTTCAACCTACATTGGCCGAAAGGCAAGGCTACTATCCCAAAGAATTGAGGAACATTGTCCACGGCGTCCACAGCATGGAGGAACAGGAAACATAGGGAGTGTCATTCTCGGGCATCTGGTGGACTCACGTCACCAAATAAGCAAATAAGTTTCGGCATTCCAAATTCCCAATCGAGTGCCACCCCCCAACCTCCACAAACATATCTGCCTACACACACTGGCCACCGCAGGTGCGATTGGCATCAGTCTTTACGCACCTGCTCTGCCCAGGCAGCACAAGGGGACACTCGACCGTCACCTGAGTGTCCCCTAGGGGACGGTCGCGGGAAATCAGTGCAATGCCCCCCAAAACAACTGAAACATATATAAAAACCTGAGAATCCGTCACAAATGCAAAGGATTTCGAACGAGAGTCTCTGTTAAGCCACATTTCCCAATATTTAGTAGCTTGATCCCCATTGGCTTCAGACGCAGAAATCTCTAGAATCGTGAATGAATGAGAATTCCAAACCTAACATTCTATGTTAAAAACCCGTAATAAGAAAAATTTTCCACATTTACTGTTCATTTTATAGCGTATTATAAATTTAGATATCCTGTTTGTTTTAATGCATTCCTATCATGGCGGCCAATTTTCGGCGGTGGCTGTTCGTTGTCGCCTCTGGGGCTGTACTGCTAGACACTACGCTGGGTTGGTCGGTTTCTGACGTTCTGCGGACGGCAAATCCCATTTATTTTTACTTGTCTCTTCGTCCGTAGATGAAAAAGATGCACCCAGAATTGCGTGGCTGTTCCAGAACTGCAATATGGAGGCACAAGAAGCTGATCTCGGTTCGCAGGGTTGTTGGGGGCCATTTCAACTCGTCCCTCATATGCGATGATGGTTTAAAAAGTTAGCTGATATGAAGTTCGTTACAAATTAGCAGGCATATGTTCCGTTTCAACGAACAACGAGGCCGATGATTCAATTGATGACATCGACAGTCCTGAAGAATCGAAGGCCTCATCGGCAGCAGTTGAGGAGCACTAAGTCACTGCTGCTACAACCTCTACCGCTGTTAGGTAATGCACACTAGATTTCTAAATGTGGGTGGTTGTGAGAACGCGATGAGGGATAACACGTATATACCAGAGGAGTCAACTTTTTTGGCTGCGACTAACTTCACGAAAGGTAAGCTTTATGGTGATCAGCAGTGTGTGCAACGGAATCATTATTTATAGATGGAGAAGTGAAATTTACAACACCGGCCAAAATGATAGCTGCCCTCACAGAAGGTAACTGAATTAATAAACCTAATTTTTCCAGCTGTTCCTTCGGCCAAGGATGTTGTGAGGCAGGCTGCTATTCAAATGAAATCATCAATGGCCGACTTGCGGATTTTATTACGAGCTCTGAGACAGTTGAAGCTCGACTTACCATTGGATCCGAGGTCGTTGTTGGGGACGCCTAGGAGAATCCGAAAGAAAAATGTTGGCGACGGCAGATACGTACATTTTGGGCTGAGTGAAACCTTGCAACGAGCCCTTGAGTGTAGACCTCTCACACCCGGCAGCTGCGTTTATATCCAGTTGCACATTGATGGTATGAGCTTGTTTCGTGGCTCATCGCACCAGTTGTGGCCTATATTGTGTCGCCTCTTGGACCCTACGACGCGAGTAGTTATTGTTGGTCTATGTTGTGAAATGTCCAAACCTACCGACGTGCATCGATATTTGGAAGACTTGATACGGGAATTGGCGTCATTATTATCCGATGGCATCATTATTCGTGGAAGTGGTGTTCATTGCAGAATTGTATTGCGGAGTGTTGTGGCAGATAATCCAGCCAAGGCAATGCTTAAGCAGGTTAAGCATCATTCTGGGTTATACAGCTGCCACAGATGCACACAACGCGGCTATTGTGTCCATCGCCGTCTCATTTTCCCTTCAACCACGGGAAGATTACGCAATGACATTGACTTTCGAAATCGTCGCCAACGTAGTCATCATACTGGAAGTTCCCCGTTCGAAGTACTAACGGTAGATATAATAGACCTGTTTCCTAACGACTACATGCACAGTGTCTGTCTTGGAATAATGCGACGACTAATCGGTCTTTGGCGTAAATCTTGTTCTGGACGTAGACCGATTTTGGATTTTAATGGTGTGCGACAGGTAAACGAACACTTGAGGACTATAGAGAAACATATGACGTGTGAATTTCCCCGCGTGTGTCGAACGGTTCTCGAAGATATGTCCACCGCAGCATCTCCGAAACGGAGTCAACCGGAGGCCACTGCTAATGTCAGCTGTCTTTGGGGTCCAGTAGTCACGACGTACGTTTTTATCTATTTTTATAACGTGTTCAGATCACAAGTCACCACTCATTCTATTATACCGGCAACATCAACCCCTATTCGAGACACTGGGAGGCACTTCGTACAGTACGTGCATGTTTAAAATAGATTGTAACCTTTTCGACATTTAGGAAAACGGAAACAGTAACGAAGGTGAAAAACACAACAGACAAAGTTTCGGAACATGTTACCTATGGAAAAACTTTGGTTGGTATGTCTAACTTCGGATGTTACGTTCATTTATTACAGCTATGGTTAATGATCTAACCAATCGGGTTGTGGAACTGCAAAAAACAATGGAGGACGTCAAGTCCAAACCGCGCAGGTTTGAACATGTTGCCGGTGCATCCGTACAGATCATGCTTTGCTCTATTCCTGTGCGAAACGCATGGGAGTTCAAGAGGTTGAATGAAAAGTTGGAAGATGAAACTTTCTACGAGCAAATGGTAACTTATATTGTTCATAATTTTCCGACTAGCAGTTGCATTTCCTTGTTGCAACGGGGACGCGAACAGTTGGGGATTGTGTACGTCAGATAATGCGTACACTGATCGCCGATTGCTTTTAGCATAAATTAAACTGGCGCGGTGTCCACGGTCGTCATTCATTTGCCAAAACAAGAGTCTGTAGAATAACTGTCGGTGAGCATGCCGGTCCGTGTTATCCTATCCTGTATTCGTAGACGCAGTAACGAGGCACAATTTTCCTGGAGTTACAACACTTCTTATAAACGAAAGGATTCAAAGGTGCAGACCGACTGAGGTTACTAGCACCGATTCGCCATTTCAGGACGTGGCCGTCCAAACCGAAAGTGTTGAGGTCAGTTTTGGCTTGGTCATAGTTTATATATTATGTATTGCTGAACCCTCTCATAAGCCGATTTCTAACGTTGACAATTATAACAACATTTCGTACTGCACCGATTCAACAAGTATCTCATTTTCTTTGTTCCAGGTACTGCAAAGTACATCAAAATGACCCATAGATGGATGATGACTATTCGCTGACGAGCACTGTGTACAAAGATTTACAAATATATTATCCCCCGTGAGGCCTGTATTTTATTTGAACTCCGGGGATTGATTCCGCTAAATGTTGTATGCGGAATTATGGTTAAGCTTATTGTAAGATGGTCGTGCTTATACGCTTGCGCTGACCTTCGGCCGTTCCGTAGATTACCAGTATATTGTTTAGCATATGCGTACTCCGGTGTTGTAGTTAGTGTTACAAATTTGATGGTATCAGGGGAGTCAGTTTCGATAAGCTTCCGTGACCGTCACCTGAGTGTCCCTGACCGTCACCTGAGTGTCCTCTGACCGTCACCTGAGTGTCCTCTGACCGTCACCTGAGTGTCCCCTGACCGTCACCTGAGTGTCCCTTTTTTGTTTCAAAGGGGACACTCAGGTGACGGTCGGAGGACACTCAGGGGACAGCCAGGGGGACACTCAGGTGACGGTCGTGCTGCTTGGGTGTGTACACAGAAGAAACTCGTCCAAGCCCTCCAATTACCCTGGACGCAAGTGGGCCACCCCCACCCCAGTGACCTAGCTCCAAATCATGTGACTATCATGATGTACCCAAGTAGCACGTTGCCCAACCCTGTTGGGCACTGCCCAACGGAGCGTTGGGGTGGCGCACGCAGACGATACTATTCAACAAAAGTCGCATAGATCTTCCTGAACTGCAGGGCGCCGTTTGTATATACAGATTTCGTACAAATAAGTAACAAACATTTCTATGATATTTGCACACTTTTTGTTTTACTGCGTGCCCTCGTGACCGGGCGGCCACGATCGTGGCCGACTATAGTCGACTATAGTCGTGCGGATCGACACGTCGATTTAACCCTAACCCCCTCACAAAAACTAAGTTCAATCCGAATGAACCTTGACCATTTCAGTACAATCATTTCCTATATGATTTGTAAAGACTAGGGAATGAGTCATTCGAAACAGTTGCTTGTCTCCGAAAACGTGTTCCGAAATCTATCAATTCTCTGGATGGTTCTTCCTTTAGAGTCGAACTCTTTCATACCTGACGGAGTCAATATTGCCCTTTCTTTTAATGTACCAGAAACTGGCAAACAGTGATTCCTCTGTTTTACTCGTCTTGATTTTTACGTTTTCCATTTTCGCACATTTGGAATCGTCAGTTAACACGCGTTTCATTTTTTCGTGCTTTGTAGACAGGGTCGCTAAGTTTGAGTTTAGGTAGGTTTCGAACCGAAATATTCTGGAAAAGACATGCTATTATTTCACGATAACCACTTACGAATTCCCGGTGGGGTGTCGCATCTATTTCAGTTCAGTTCAGTTCAGTTTGCACAGGACAGGTAATAGCCACGGCCGATCGAGCGTCCAGAATTCCTTCGATGGTATGCACAACAGTTATGCGCCCACCACTGCCGAGTGTATTTCGTCGAATCCTCGCTAAAAATGAGAGGAAAACGGAAAACCTCATCGCACGTCAACTGCGAGAGACATTATGCATCGTGAGCGTTCACTGAGATAGTATGCAATGAGGGGAAAAGTCTGTTTAAAACATGCTCCAGAAGGAACACCGTGCTACCCGTCATCCATCTTGTTGATATACTCAAGGCTCACTACAAGGAAAGATCTCGTACCACTTACAATCTAGGGCACCTTTGAAGGATTGGACTGTCTGCAGATTTACCATTTTACCGGGCAGACCGTTCCAACTGTTCACAAACCTGTTGCTGAAGAAGTGCGATCTAGCCATCAACCTAGTTCGGGCTTTTATCAACTTCTTTTCATGTCCCCTTGTTCTGGAGTCTACGGCCACTTGGAATAGACTATCCGGTCTAAGGCCAGAAAAGCCCTTCATTACCTTGAAAGTTTCTATGAGATCCCCTCGACGTCTCCTCCTTTCCAATGAGAAAAGATTCAGGTCACAGAGTCTCTGCTCGTAAGTCTTGCCCCTCTGCCCTTCAACCATTCGTGTGGTGAGACGTTGGACTTTCTCGAGGCAGGCGGCGTCCTTTTTGTAGAAGGGTGACCAAGCCTGCACGCTACCTTCTAAGTGAGGTCGTACTATAGCCATGTAAATAGGTACGAATACCTCCAGCTTCCGGCAAGACAACGCTGATCGCAGTCTAAAGAGCTCCCCACGAGCCTTATGCGCAGCAGCGACGCACTTGTAGCGGTTGCCATCTTCGTTCATACTTTTACCACGTTTATTGTTTAACTGAACGCTGACTGCCAAGCGCGGTGGCCATTTGACCGTTGCTCTTGCGCACGCTCTCACGCACGCTCCCAAATACACGCTAACCACTATCTCTCCCAATCGCCTTCTCGTTCTCACGGGTCGTGGAGAATACTGTTCTGGTTAACATATTTGTGCAGTGCCGCGCATTAGAGTAACGTGCAGATGGTCCACGCAGTACAAAGGACCGAAGCACGCGTTTACTAAGGAAACCGCGATGTAAGGTCTAATCAACCTTACACACTGCTCCGACCATTTGAAGTCACTGCTCATGATGATCCCCAGGTCTTTAACCCTACTGGCTGCCTCTACGGTGAACAGCCCTTGATCATGAGCGACAGTTAGGCTCTCTGTTGACCTTGAAAACAAAAGGCTTTTTGAGCGTTTAGAGGTAAGTCCCATTCGTATGCCCAGTTCAGGACGGTACCTATTTCCCTGCCCAAGTCTGCCCTACCCTCAGATCCAACAATCTTCACATCATCCGCAAAAATAAAGCTGGGCGATGGAAGAGTGGATGCTAAGTCATTAATAAATAACAAGAATAAGACCGGGCCTGGGACGGATCCCTGAGGTACACCACTGGTGACGTTCAGCAATCTGGAGCACCTGTCCCCCACTCTGACGTAAAACGTCCTGTGGGAGAGGAAGTCCTCCAGCCACCTATATACTGGCCCACCTATACCGAAAGTCTCCATCTTGCGTAGCAAAAGACGATGATTAACGGAGTCGAACGCCTTGCTAAAGTCCAGGTAGCATACCTCAACTTGCTTACCTTCGTCCAATCTTCGAGTTACCTCATCTTAGAAGCACAGGAGATTGGTCAGACAAGATCTATTTTTCAGGAATCCATGCTGCGCTGGGCTTAGCATGGAGTGCTGCAGTAAGTGCTGGCAGATATGGGCACGGATGATCTTCTCCAGGACTTTACATAGAATGCTAGTTAGGCTTACCGGCCTGTAGTTCTGCACATCCGACTTAGGCCCACTCTTATGTATTGCCACGACTGCCGCGACTTTCCAGTCCTGAGGCAGCTTACCCTGGTCCATCGTGGATCTGTACAGTCTGCATACCGATGGAGCTATGATATCCGCCAACGGCTTGATGATAGCTGGATGAATGCCACCTGGGCCCGCTGACTTGTGGCTGTTTAACTCCTGCAGGTACTTACGCACGCTTTCCTCTGAGAAATCTAGCTCGTTTAAGTGGGGGGATGCACCAGAGCTAGATCTACTCGTACCCCACTGTCTATCCTATGTACACTACCAAAGTATTCCCCCAGGGCGTCTGCTTTACCCTGGTCATCAGTGACAATACCAAAGTCTCTAGTGGATAGTGGACCTACGGCATTTCTTGTTGAGCCTTTAGACTGTACATAGCTGTAGAACTTCTTCGGCTGTTGTCTTACAAACTGGGCCAATTTGAGCTCAAATTCCCGCTTGGAAGTTCTCAAAAGGCTTACAGTCTCGTTTCTCAGCTTCGTATAGCTGTTCCAGGCTAGCTGGCTGCCGGAAGCTTTGTACTGGTTCCAAGAACGGTTTCTACGTCTAATGGCCTTGGCTATTGCAGCCTTCCACCACATGGGTTTACCCTCCCCACTCCTTCTTTTTAGGGGTGCGAACTCTTCCTGTAGGGCAGTCAGGGATCCCTTTATGGCCTGCCAGCGCTCCTCCACAGTAGCCTCCTCTGGCGCGTCCCAGATCAAACCCATTGCCCTATTACGAAGCCTATCTATGTCCATACTACCGAAATTCCTAATCAGCCTTGAGGGTACCTTCGGTTGCCGCATGCATAGGACTATTTTCACACACACGTGGTCACTCTTTCCCAGCGGTGCACAATATTGCAGTCCAGCCACATCGTTGGTGAAGTTCATTATAGCTAGGTCTAGCAAGGATGGGACGCATCCAGTCCTATATCTGGTATTCTCCCTAATATGCTGATGCAACGCATTATCATGCAGCCATTCTAAGTAGGTTTGCTCCTCCGATCCCGGCACGCAGACCTCAGCCACCCAGTTGATGTGCGGAAGATTGAAGTCACCCACTATGAGGGTCTTTTGTGCCTCCTTAGCTAGTTCAGTCAAAGTCCGCAGCAAGCAAACGTCCTCTTCGTGGTTAGTGTTTGGTGCCCTTTAGACACAGATGACGCTAACCCTTCTGCCTGGAAGGATGATCGTAACGGCGCATAGCTGGATATTGCGAGTGCACATCTTGGTCTGGGACTCAAGGTGGTTTGCACCTGACCTAACGAGGATGGCTACTCCACCACCAAGGCGATCTTGTTCCCGATCCTGCCTGTAGACTGCAAAACCGTTACTTATTAGGCCTGGCACATGGTCTCCTTCAGAAAGCCACGTTTCCGTGACGTCAACTATTGACGCTTTCTGTTCGTCAGCGGTTTTGGAAAGTTCCACCCATTTGTTTCTAATACTACACGCGTTAGTATATAACACCACCGCGTTAGCTCCGTCGCCTAGGTGTCTCTGGCTATTCACTCCTGACTGTTTCTCAGGCGCAACGCCTGAGATGATGACTCGTTTTTTGCCTCGGATGTCCCCACTGGGGTGCATGAAGCCGGCTGATGGTCCAGAATTTCCGACGACTCCCAATCCATCTCTGTAGGAGTGGCCGCAACATCCAGACTGGCAGGGGTCGCGCTGTCACCTATCTTCGGACCGTACTGCCAGTTCTCGCCCTCCAGCGCTTCCTCAATTACAACTATTTGCGACCCCGCACGTGGCTTCTTTACTATTGCCGGGGTCGGGGCCTGAGAGCCGAGTACGGCATTCCGCTGAACTTTTAGGTTTCTCACCAGCGCCCTGGCTGGTCGAGTAAGGTTTCCTCCCGGGGCTAGACCACCAGGCCTTACCCTATGCTCGTCCGGCACAATCTGGTATCTGCCCCTGATAATCTGAGCCACTATCGCTGCCCTCGCCAGTAGTCTATCCCGGGTAGCCTCATCAGCGAACTCCACTAGGATTGGCCTCACACGAAGTTCGCCTTTGTTCCCCAGTGGTGACTTCCATGTCCCCACTCTGTGCACCCTTCTTAGAGTAGGAGGGTGCGGAACACCTGCGATTCGCAGTATGTCGCAGACCCTCCTGTCTATGTCCCTCCTGGCTTTCGATTCCCTTATAAAGGGTTCTTCCTGGTTTAGGATCAGAAGCAAACGACTTCCTACAACCTGCTTGCGGTGTTTTGGGGCTTACAACTGAGGTACTACTTAGTGGGCGTTGGTCCTGCCCTTGGGCCTGCAGTTTAAAGGCCAGACTGGCCGCCTCCTTGCAAGGGGCACAGACCCATTCAGCCCATGGGTTCTGTTTATAAAGGACATAGATGTCCTTTGCCATCCCTGAGCACCTTGGGTGAGCCCACCTCTTGCATATCTCGCACTCTATACCATTCACCACACGTTTTCCGCACTTGGGTGCTAGACACGGGTCGGAAACGGGTGTCATACCGAAAACCAAAAAACGAGGGTGAAAACAACCCAAGTGCTCTTTACCTAAACACGAAATACGCACTCTGACACTAGCAGGTGAATCCCGCTAACACAAAAAACAAAACAAAAAGAAAGATTAGAAGCGAGTAAAGATTGCCTCAAAAAAACACCGAACACTACTCGGCAATACTACAAGGAGAATGGAAATATTCTCCGGATAAAGCGCACCTTAAATGCGATTTTGATACGCTCAGTATTGTGAATTAAACTTGGTTAATTCACAAAACTATTCAAAATCTCAATTAAAAGACGAGAGCACTATGAATTCAAACCGCGCGGCACTTACACCAGTTCAGTAGTTAGTTAATAGCTATGAAAATACAACGTTCCAGTGTAGATAGAAATTGCTGCTAGAGATGACACGAGGCCGAGCCTAAATGATGAAAAACCAGAAAGAAACGGGACAACCTGATTTTAACGTCCAGATAAATGTTCTTCTCCAAAGGCAAGAATAGTAGTACAATATGCTCACAGCTGATAAGCCTCACTTGAACTGTTCAAGTGAAATATTAGTAAATTTCTCCTTTTCGCTTGTGTGCATTCCGGATAGAAACTAGAACTTAGTGCATTTTGCAACTGTTACGGAAAAATGGGTCCAGTTCAATAGTTGTGGAGCATGAAATGGAATTAAATGCTGAGTAACTCGGAGCGAGGCGGTCTGCAAGCTACTTTGTCCTTTGTATGTAGTTTCGAGTGCAACATCAACATTTTCCTCGCTGTTTCCTGCTACGAGTGAATTATTTCTGATGTTTCAAGCACGCTCTTCGTTTCTTTCGTTTTCTGTAATGTAATGCAACAGTAGGATCTGTTCAATAGGCAAGTCTCAGTTCGATGGTGGTTCAGTTATCTTCTTGTATTAATGCTACCTTACAACCCGATGACAATGTAGTCATTTTGAGCACATTTATCAATAATGACTTCAGCTCAGTAACTTTTGTCTTGGCAAAGTGTACTTTGTTTCGCTGCCGGCCATGCAGTTCCATTCAGGTACCGTACACTGTCACTAGTTCGGCAAATTCCAAGCTGCTTTGCGTGATCTGCTGGTGTTCAACTTCCAGCAGGGCTTCTCGAATATGTCCTTTTTGAGATATTTTAAACGCCTCCGGGCAACTTTTCCATTTCTTGATAGGTGACTTGACGGTGGTCTCTTCGGTATAGCAACTCTGTGTTCCCCGTCGCGAAGCCCCGTCTTTGAATTCACCAATGAAAGCACCGACTGATCTTCTTTTGAGTGAACTTCGCTTTCCTGAGATGGATCTTTGAATTGGACATCGAAAACTTGATTGTGTTCTGTAGAGGCACTTCAGCCAGCAACAGTTAGGCAATTTATTGGTGCACATTGTTGAAGCTCTTTCGTCAGGGGTCCAAGAAGTGTCCAGCCAATTATCGTTTGCGTAGCGAATGGTTATTTTCGATTGCTCATGCTCTGTTCAAGCACCCAATGAGCCTCTGGTACATTGCATCCAATCATTATATCGACGTGGGGGCGAGACGCTTCTTCGAAAGCTATGTCTCTGAGATGAGACCATCTCTTGGCGATCGATCTAATAGAGTCAACTGGTCTCATTGGCAAGCTGTCTATTGCAAAAGCTTCCGGAATTTCTACAGTCCCCTCATCAGATAAAGACGTGAACTGCAGGGTCAGCCTCTTACAATTCGTAACACGACCGCCTGCAATTGTGCTGATAGTGAGCGAGTTAGGCTTACCTAATAGTTCACAGCTTTCTCCAAGCTCGCGAGTAATCAGCGAGGCATCCAACCCCGTGTCCAAAAATGCACTGACCCTCCTCAGTCCTTTAGGTGTCACGATGCCGACAGGTACGATGCCTAATCTTGCCGGTTTGAAATCATCATGTCCTGTTGAACAGAAAAAACTCTGGGTTCATCCGAATGAGTATGCTTACTGTTGAGAGGGACTTGTAGCATCCCTCCTGGTTGCATTTCAATCCTAAGCTGCATTTTGAGGCTCAACGGGAGTTGTTCAAACACAAGGCATGGACCAATCCTTTTTACTGTGCACCAACGGTCGGGTACACTCATCCCATGAAAAGTCGGACAATCTGGTAAGCGAGGCAGAGAGTTGCATAGCTTGCATTCAGCTGACCTCTCTGGCTCTCGATTTCTCACGTGCATGTTAGCCAAAACTGTATTCAATTACAGTCCTTCCCTACAATTTGAGCAGATGTTGGTTTCGTTCGCGCCAGCCTGCAACTTTCGTGTACGATCTCTCCAAATCGGCTGTTGGCGATACGGGATTGACGATCTATGACCTCCGTCAAATCATTGAACGTAGATTACCGCTCAAGCATATTTATTTTTCAGCTTCCTCTGCCCATCGATTCTGTAAATCAACAGGTATACATCGGACAATGCATTTCCGTGTGCAAAGCTTTCAGATCAGACTGGTATTCTAAATGCTCTTGTGCTATTCTGCAATTATGCATTTTTATCATCGAAATTTGACATTAACTCAGAATCGCCTTCGGTCCCTTTTCCCTCTAATAAAACACAATCAATCAGGCTTCTAGCCACCTTGAATGGTTGTCCAAACAAATCCTCCAGGATTCTGCGTGTCCTGATGTACTCCGTTGGTGGATGAAGCATCGCTCAGCCTTGGATAGCACTTTTGGCTCTCCCACAACAGTAACGTATTAAATACGAATGAATTTGACCAGGATCTGCAACTTTACACTCAACGCAATTTTTGATTTTGTTTCATGAATATACAGTATTGCTCTGGGCGCCCGTCGAAATAGGACAGCTCCACTCACGGCAGGTCGAATGCCAAAACCTCGGTAGTTTCAAGCTGTCTCACGGGTTTATATTCGTCGATCACAGTGCCGTTCCGATGTTGATACCGTGAACTACATGGAATCTTCGCTTGCTCGCTGAGACCAGTTTCTTATTTAAGAAGCTCTGATATCTTTCTGGCTAACCGCAGCTCGTTCTCTAATTCCATCACTCCAATTCTATAAGTACTAATATCGGCAAACTCATCGCGATTAGAAATCTATGAACTGGCACTGACAGAACTAGAAGACTTAGCATTATCCAGAGAATCAATAACACCCAAAACCATCCCCAGACGCTTGCCAAATTAATTCCTGTTGTCTCGCGAGGTCCTTGCTTCCTCGTCTGGCATTTCCAATGAGTTTTCTTGTCCATGTTTCACTTGAGTACTGTAAGTCAATTCTCGCAAATCGAGCAACGCGTAGCCAATTCAAACGAATCCCAAAACCAGAACAAGATTGATTCGTAGTTTCTGCGGTACTAAATTGACATTCGCAAAAAGCATAAATATATGCAAACCTCAAGTATGCGGTCAACTAGGCTTCACAGTAAAACCCATAAGGTTCAAAGACCCGTGACTCAAGCACGACGGTCAGAAACGGTTCAGGGCCAAATTCAAATGTCTCACATGGATAAACAGACGTGAAAGGGTGTGGTACATGGGCGAGCTTTTCGAGGTAATGTTAACTACAATCAACTTCACAAAGCACGTAGAACATTTGGAAGGATTCTCAGTATTTGTTCTTTACAGATATGGCTCCGAAGGGATGAACGGTCATCATTTAATTCATCACTGCATTGTCCCGGTTGTTCTCTTCACGTAACAGAAAACGCAACGCATCTCGTTGTTCTGGAGGTATTATCACCGGGTGAGGAATTTCCATAGTTTAATCTGACAAGGCCACTCTACCCACTCTGAAACGGCACTAAGCTTCGACCTGTGGCGTGATCCAGTCAACCTCTTTTAGTAGGTGATCGTTTAACGATTTGCCCTGGAACTTGGCCGTACAGTCGAACACCACCCACAGATTTTCTGGTCTCTTGGGGTTGATAACCAGGTGTAACGAAAGTTTGAGCAATGCGTAGCCAAATTCACAACGGATCCCGAAATCAAAAGACGGTTATCCGTGATAATCTACGATACTAGATTATTAAATGAACAATGACATCAAAATGTACAAACCTCAATAATACGATCACAAGGACTCAACCAAGAGAAACCGAATAGCAGCGTATGAGCAAACAGTACGTGCGTCACGCAGGTCCAGAACAAGGATGTGCCAAAGTAGCGCTCTGGGCACGAACAAACAACAGTTGGTTCATATAAACAACCAGTTCGTGAAGACAAGTCAATAGTGTGAGCAAATGAGTGATGTTGAGAAAACACTGAATCGCGAGGGAAAAAGGGGAAAAAAGGGTTTGGTATAAAGGTACTGATTCTTTCTACCTACCTAGGCCCTGCTGTCAGTGAGCGCGCTCAATGCTCGTCCTCAACGTTCAGCTGTTAGTCGCACCTAGCCCGTCGGCTACATAGACGAGGGGCTGGTCTACATCTTCCACGAGAACAACTGACCGATGGCGGGCGTAAAGGGGGGCAAATAGATGCTGTCCTCGGAACGGCCGTCCTGCTCCGGTCGTATGTGCTTGTGTGAGTGTGCGTGTGTGTGATGTAATCGCCGCTTTTCCACATATCCAAAGAACATTTCAGTAACGTCAACAAAGGCAAATTGCGAACACTATAACGGGTTTGGTAGGGGTTGTGTGACATTGCCTGCATCGTGTATGTGTGTGTGTCGGGATGTGTTATGGAATCACCAGTAACGCCACACATCGACTGTGGGCTTTCTGCAACGCCAATGAAAGACTATGAACACTGTAACGTGTTTGACGGGGACTGGGTGGCATTAAGGATATGATGTATACCTGGGTGTGTGACATAAGCTCCGCCACTTATACATATGCACGGGGCACTCGGTAACGTCAACAAAAAACGAACAACGAACACTGTCACATATTTGATGAGGTTACGGGGTATAGAATGTACCGGGCGAGGTTGTGTGTCCGCATGTACAATGGGATCGCATTTATCACCACATATCGGAAAATATTCTGTAATGTCAAGGAAAGACCGTTGGCACTGAAACGTGTTTCACAAAGACCGTGTGGTGTAACGAGTCCAGTGTAGGTGAGGGTGAGTCGGGATTGCTTCCATATATGATGTTTCTTTATCCACCTCGATGACTAGTGCAAAAAGGCCTATTGGGTCTCAGAGTCATCAGCTCCTCCACCTTCGCTCTCGAGTAGGTTAATACTGCGTATGTCACGAGTGAGTACTCCGTTAGCGGTCTACACCTTCACTGGTCTTATCATTCCGTCAGTGCCTTCGATGGTTTCCGTAACTACTCCCAAGGACCAGGTACTGAAATGTGCGCGATCGTCGGCGATCATCACCACATCCCCAACCTTGAATGGCCTTGTTTTGACTAGCCGCTTCTGTCGAGCCTGCAGAGCCGGTAGGTACTCCCGCGGCCATCGCCTCCAGAAGACCTTGGCCAGATAGTTCGTCTGCTTCCAACCGTGAAGGCAGCTCCCGCGGAGGTTTACCGGCCCTTGGAATCCCTCGTTCGACCTTAACGTCAATATGTCGTTCGGGGTGAGCGCCAGGTGGGTGGGGTCGCCGTTCATTACTGGAACCAGGGGGCGGTTGTTCAGGATTCTCTCTACCTCAGTCACGACGGTGTTCAGCGTCTTGTCGTCGGGCGGCTGCTGCTCCATGACTGACAGCAATATTCTTCTGACGGACCGGATCATGCGTTCCCATACGCCACCTCGGTGACTGGCCTGCGGGGGGTTGAAATGCCATCGTATGCCGTAAGCCACGGTTCGATCCTGCGCCCACATAATTCGATCCATTATCTGAGTAGATATCGGCCGGTACGCCTCTTCGGTTGTTAAATCTCTGCAACGCCCGTAGAAACGAATCGGTCGTCATCGAATGTGCGACTTCTAGGTGCACCGCGCGTGACTTCATGCACGTCATGGTACATCCATATCGCTTTTCTAATCTTTTCCCGCACTTGATCCATAAGGGCCCGAAATAATCCAGCCCGGTGTCGCTGAACGGCCACCAGCCCGCAGTTGCCCTGCATTCTGGTTGCGGGGCCATGAGTTATTTGCCCGCCGTGGCATTTCGTCTCCTACATTGCACACACCGTCGGAATACGCGTTTTACAGTCTCTCCTCCTTTCAACAACCAAAGGCGCTTTCGTATGACGCTCGTCACGTGACTTTCCCCGGCGTGTTCCTCCACGGCGTGGACGTGTTGAATCACTAGCTCTACTACATGTTGTCTCGCAGGCAGCAGTATGGGATACTTTGTGTCGAAACCCAGGTGGGCGTTGGTCAACCTACCATCAACCCGCAGCACTCCGCCAAAGAGTTTGGGGTTTAAACGCTTCAATTCGCCTCTTGGAGATGGTGCGTCTTTGTTGATCGGTCCCACTTCCTCCGCCCTCTCTAGTTCTAGGGCAAAAGCCTCGCGCTGTATCATTCGGAAAACATCGTATTCTGCCGCTTGTAGTTCGTTGGGACTTATTGGGCCGACCCGTATCCGGCCTGAGGGGCGTAGTCTTTTCATGATTCGTAAATTTGCCTTGAACCTGGTTAACCACACTAACGAACGAAGTGTCCTCATCCAGGGAGAAAACCTGACCAACCGCAATAGGATGGATGTGGCTTCGACGACGTTGGCCGCTAGCACTGCGCCTTTGATCTCCAGTTCTGCCTCCCTAAGGGGTTGTTATTCGAACGCGGGCCAGTCCTGTTCGGGCACTTGCAGGAAGTTGGGCCCTCTCGTCCACGCGTCTAGTAGCCTGAAGTTTGTTGCACCTCAGGAGCACAGATCGGCCGGATTGTTGCCAGACCTGATATGGTTCCACTGGCTCGCGGCTGATTCGTCATGGATAATCGTGAGTCGGTTAGCGACGAAAGTACTAAACCGGCTCCGGACGTTGTTAATATAGTAAGGTACTATCGTTGAGTCCGTCCAAAAGCTAACCGACCAAATGTAGAGGTCAAAACATCCCTTCACCGCTTGCACCGCCCTGACTGCCAGCACGGCTGCGCCGAGTTCCAGGCGTGGAATCGAGACCGACTTCAGTGGAGCAACACGGGCTTTGGCGAACAGGATCCTCGTGGTATATTGACCATCTCCGGTGCACCATCGCCCGTACATCACAGCTCCATACCCGACTTCGGATGCGTCGGAAAAGGCACGTAGTTCGCCAGTCCGCATCGTGTGGCCAGGAGTCAGACATCGTGGGATCTTTATGTCCCCTAGTTTTTTCAAGGTGGTTAAAAATCCTTCCCAGTCCTACCGGTCCCCTCGGTCCAGTGACTAGTCCCAATCAACTTTCTTACGGCACAGCCGCTGCAGCAAGATCTTCCCGGGTAGCAGCCATGGTGAGACAAAACCGAGTGGGTCGAACAAACTGGAAACAGCGGATAGTATGCCACGACGGGATATTGGCAGCTCGGGAACGTTTAGTTCGAAAACGAAGTCGTCCGTTTCCGCGTCCCATTGTATTCCCAAAGTGCGTTGGATAGGAAGTGGAGAGCCGTCCAAATCTCTCACTCTTTCGGCCCTATCGTGGTACGGAATGAACTTTAGTACTTCTGAAGCGTTCGACATCCATTTGGTTAGATGGAAGCCGCCCTCCTCCAGCAACCTTGTCAGGCCTCTGAACTGTGCTAGAGCTGATTCAACATCATCGAATGACCCGAGGTAGTCGTTGACGTAGAAGTTCCTGCTGACGCTTTCTACCACCGTCCGATGGACTAGATCCCCATGTTTGTTCGCTGATTCTCAGAGGGCGTAGTTGGCACAGAATGGTGACGATACGGCTCCGAAGGGGTGGACGGTCATCCTATAATTCATCACTGCTCTGTCTCGGTCGCTCTCTTCCCACCACAGGAAACGCAGCGCATCTCGTTCTCCTACCGGAATTTTCACTTGATGAAACATCTCTCTAATATCGGCGGACAAGGCCACTTTGCCCACTCTGAAACGGCGCCGAACCCCGATCAGTGGTGTGGTCCAGTCCGGCCCTTATAGTAAGCGATCGTTTAACGACTTGCCCTGGAACTTGGCCGCACAGTCGAAAACCACCCCCAGTTTTTCCGGTTTCTTGTGGTTGATGACCAGTTGATGATGATACCAGATACTCATTTTGCCGTCGGTTTTGGCAGGCACCTTTTCAACGTAACCGAGGGCCTCGTTTCGCTTCATTGAATCCGCGTATCGTTCCCACAGATTCTCGTCTCGAATAAAGCGCTCCTTCAATCGTATTAATCGTTGAAGATAATTTCTGTTGTCAATCCACGGGTCGGCAGATGTGCGCCATGGGAGGGGAACCTTGAACTGTTTTTTGAGACCTCTAGTGCCCTTCTGCACCGTTTGTAGAGCAAATTGATCCCCTTGAGACAACAATGGTCTTTCTTCTGCAATGTCATGAAACTCTTTTTCGTACAGCCGCTGCAGATGGTAATCTATGCTATCCGTTTCGGCGGATAAATAGTTCGCGGAACCAAGTCCCCCTACTGGACCGCATAACATCCATCCCAGAGGCGGGAGTACAGCATAAAATGCCTGGTGGTCGCCCACTCTCAGGTCAAGCACCCAATGCGCCTCTGGCACGTCGCAGCCGATGGGGAGATCCACGTCATCATCTTCTCAGTCTACAACGGTGACATCCTGCAGGTGGGGCCACCTGGTCAAAATTGCGTTGACCGACCTTGGTGCTCGCATGGGGAGATCCGCTAACGTGAATGCCTCCGTTGGTTCAATTTCCTCGTTAGTGTCAAGAGAGATGAGGTGCAGCCTTAACCTGCCGGCAGTCATTACCTGTGTTCCACCCACCGTGCTCACCGCCAACGACATCGCACTTTAGCTAGTTGGTGTTTGTCGGCAAACCGCTCTTTCACTAGAGTAGTGTCAGATCCACTGTCGACGAAAGCCAACGCTTTGACCACCCCCGTTGAAGTCACTACTCCCACGGCCACTACCCCCAAACGCACTGGTTTACTGGCTAACTTCGACGTTGAACAAATAACGCTGGGCTTGGTACTCGCCTCGGATAAGGTTACTCTAGCCTGGTGCAGTAATCGATGGTGTCTGCCCGTGCAGCCCTCGTAGCCACATCGGTTTCTTGCCCTACAAACTGCCGCCCGGTGGGTAGTGTTGAGGCAAATAAAGCATGCTCCTGCCATCCTCGCCATTCCCACCGTTCGTCTATTGTGGCGTTGCCGAACTTGGGGCATTCTGGTAGTCCATGGCTAGCACCACAGGCTCTGCAGTTTGATTGCGCCGCAGCATCGCGTGAAATGGCATGGGTGTTGGTCCAAGGTTGGTATTTTGAATTTTCCCGTCGAGGGTGTTGAGCTTGGCTGGTACTGGGCTTGTTTGCCCGGTTGCTGTCCCGGACGAGTCGGCCGAACCTGCTGTCAGCTATCTTGGTTTGCCTGTCCAAGTATTCGGTCAGGTCTTCGAAGTTAGCTTCCTTGTCACTTCGGCTTATCCGTTCCGCTTCTTCCGCCCACCGACCCTGCAGTTCGGGAGAAAGGTGACGGACTATGTTTTCCAACGTGTGCATGGCATCTAGATCAGCTGTGTAACCTAAATAGCCGAGGGCTATTGAGCAGTTTTGCATCTTAATCATCAAGTCGGCCATTGTGTAGACGTCGCCCTTGGTTCTCTTTGCCTCTGCCATCACGCCCTCTATTAGGTTACGGGCTACTTTGAACGGTTGGCCAAACAAGTCTCTTAGAATCTTCCTTGCTCTTGTGTAGCCTTGTTCCGGGTCGAGCATGGTACACCCGTCGATAGCTTATCTTGCTCGGCCTCGACAGTAGTGAGTAAGGTAGAGAAGCCTTTGCCCAGGGTCGGTCACCTTATTTTCGACGAACGTCTTGAACTGCTTGACAAACTTGCAGTATTGTTCAGCTCGCCCGTCGAAAACTGTTAGTTCCACTATAGGCAAATCGATCGATGGTGGTTTGTAGTCGGCGACCGGCGTGGGGTTCCCTATCTTATTGCACCCCGATCTATCGGAAGTGTTGTAGTCGCTGGTCTCGTGCTATCGCCCTTTCTGTATACACTTCTTTTCTGCTTCCTGTGCCTCTAGTCTAGCAGATAGTAACTGTTGTTATAGGTCTAATATTCTCAGTCTATATAAATCAACATCCTTACGGTCCATATTGCTCACATTGACCCATGAACTAGCACTGACAGGACTAGACGATCTAACATTAACTAAAGAATCAAATGTACCCAAAACCTCCCCAAATACTTGCCATGGTACCTCCTGTCCGGATTCCAATGTTTTCGATCCTTTTCTTGGCATTGTGCGTGTTTTTCCTCGTTCCAAATTGATCTATTGAGTATTGTAACGAGCACTGCGTAGCCAAATTCACAACGGATCCCGAAATCAAAAGACGGTTATCCGTGATAATCTACGATACTAGATTATTAAATGAACAATGACATCAAAATGTACAAACCTCAATAATACGATCACAAGGACTCAACCAAGAGAAACCGAATAGCAGCGTATGAGCAAACAGTACGTGCGTCACGCAGGTCCAGAACAAGGATGTGCCAAAGTAGCGCTCTGGGCACGAACAAACAACAGTTGGTTCATATAAACAACCAGTTCGTGAAGACAAGTCAATAGTGTGAGCAAATGAGTGATGTTGAGAAAACACTGAATCGCGAGGGAAAAAGGGGGATTCTCCACGACCGGTCGTTGCACCATGTAGTGAGGTAGATATTTGATCCCCAAACGGTATTCGTTTTTGGCAGGCACCTTTTCAGTGTAGCCGCGAGCTTCCTTTCGCTTCATTGATTCTGCATGTCGTCCCCATGGTTCCTGGTCTCGAACGAAGCGTTCTTCCAGTCGAAGTATCCTTGCAGAACATAGTTTCTGTTTTCAACCCAAGGGTCAGCCGGCTTGCTTCATGGGAGGGGAACCTCAAACTGATTCTTAAGGCCACTAGTTTCCTGCAGCACTGTTTGCAGAGCAAAGTGGTTCTCCTGAGACAACGACAGTCATTCTTCTCCGATGTCGTGAAACTCCCTTTCATACGGCCACTTCAACTGATACTCTATGCGGTCCTTTTTGGCTGATACGTGATTCGCGGAACCATGTCCCTCTACTGGACCATATATTATCCACCTCAGGGCTTTGTGTACGGCATAAGTTGCCTGTGGTAAGTCGCAGCCGATGAGAAGGTCCACTTCGACTTCTCCCCAGTCTACAACGGTTACATCCTGCAGGTGGGGCTACCTAGTCAAAATTGCGTTCGCCGAACTTTGTGCTCGCATGGAGAGATCATCCAGTGTAAAGGCCTCCGTTGACTCAATTTACTCGTTGCTGTTTAAGGAGATAAGCTCTGTTCTCAACCAGCCGGCAGCCATTACTTGTGTCCCGCCCACCGTGCTCACTGCTAACGACGTCGTACTTTTAGCGATCCGATGTTTATCGGCAAACCTCTCCTTCACCAGGATAGTGTCCGATTCACTGTCAACGAATGCCAACGCTTCGACCATCCCAGTTGGGGTCGCCACTCCTACGGCAACTACTCCTAAACGTATTGGTTTGCTGGCTAGCCGTGACGTTGAATAAATAACACTGGGCTTGGCGTTTGTCTCCGGTGTAGTTTAGCCTGTTGTAGCAATCGATGGCGTCTGCCCGCGCAACCCTCGTGACCACATCTTGTCTTAGTTCGAAAAGCTGCAGCACGATGCGTGGTGTTGAGGCATATGCAGCGCTATCCTGTCGTCTTCACCATTCCCCAAAGTTCGTCTGTTGTGGCTTTCCCAGACTTGGGGTATTCTAGAAGCCCATGGCTAGCGTCGCAGGACTTGCAACGTGGTTTAGCTACAGTTTCGCTTGAAATAGCGCATACATTGGTTCAAAGCCAGTATTTTGAATGTCCCTGTGCACTGATTTGAGCATGTCTGGTGCTAGATTTGTTTACTTGGGTACTGTCTCGGATGAGTCGGCCAAATCTACTGTCGGCTATCTTGATTTGCCTGTCCAAGTATTTGGTCAAGTCTTTAAAGTTAGCCTCACAGTAGCCTCAGCTCATACGTTCCGCCTCTTCCGCCCACCGACCTTGTAGTTCGGGAAAAGAGTGACGGACTATGCGCTTTAGCGTAAACGTTGCATCGAGGTTTGCCCCGCAACCCAAGTGGTTAAGTGCTATTGAACATTGATGCATCTCAATCACCAGGTCCGCCATCGTACAGACGTCGCCCCTGGTTCTTTTGCCTTCACCATCATGTCCTCTATTAGGTTACGGGCCACTTTGAAAATTTGGCCAAACAGGTCCCTGAATATCTTCCTTGCTGTTTTGTTGCCTTGTTCTGGGTCGAGTATGATACACGCATCGATGGCTTCCCTTGCTCGGTCTCGACGGTAATGAGTTAGGTAGAGGCCCTAGCTCGGGGTCGGTTACCGTGTTTTCGACTAAAGTTTCGAACTGCCTGATAAACTAGCATTAGTGTTCAGCTGGTCCATCGAAAACTGTTAGTTCTACTTTTGGCAGATCGGTCGTTGGTGGCGTTGATGTTTTATAGTCGGCGACCGGTGCAGAGTTTCCTATTTTTTATTTGTCCTCACCTATAGGATAGGTCGTAGTTGCTGACCTTTGGCTTACTCTCGTTCTGTCTACACTTCTCTTCTGCTTCCTGAGCCTTTTGCATAGCTGAAAACAGTTGCTGTTCCAGGCCTAATATCATTAACTTAAATAGATTAATATTCTTGCAATCCATGTTACCGTTAGTAATACATGAGCCAGCACTGACAGGACTATGTGACCTAGCATTACCTAAAGAATCAAAAGTACCCAAAACCTCCCCAGTGACTTGCCATATTACTTCCTGTGTAGATTTAAATTGCTTCGATTCTTTTCTTGGCATGTTGCGTATTCTATCGTTCCAAGTTGATCATTTGAGTATTGTAAGACACGTTTGAGCAATGCGCAGCCAAATTCGCAACTGATCCAGAAATCAGCAAGCGATTATCTTTGAAATTCTACGATAATAGATTATCCAATGAATGATGAAGCGAAACAGATACAAACCTTAACTATACAATCACGAGGACTCAAAATACGAGAACCAAATGGCGGCGAGCGAGAAAGGAGCACATTCATCAAGCAGGTCCAGAACAAGCATGTGACAGAGCGGCGCGCTGGGCGCGAACAGACAAACGTTGTTCCGTGAAAACAACCAGTGCATAAAACAAGTCGATAGTGAAAGCAAGTGAGTGATGTTGAGGAAACATGGAAATGCAGTGGTTTTGGGGATTTCCCGCTACCGGTCGTTACAGGCAGCATTTGCTTCGATCAAGGAAACTGTCACCAAATTAGTGCACCAGGGACGACAACGGCAGGATACTTGTATTTTTACGGTCACACAAATCAAATCATGGAGCACGCAGTTTTTTTATATAGGTCTTTTTCTAGACTGCGCGGCACCAAGCTTGCTATTGCCGCTGCTTGAGCGCTTCGGCTAAGTTCTGTCCAGTTGCCTGTGGTCGATAGCTTGCTCTTCCTGGCCGTCATATCCCTTCGGTCGGTCCGACTGTCTCAGTTGTTGTCGGCTCGATCGGCAGCCCTTCACCTGGGCTATCTTGCTGGTTGTCGTAGATCCCGCTGCTTTCTCTCTGACAGTCCGTATGCCTCCGTTTGCCTACTTCGGAGTATCTCCAACATAGTCGCCGCCCGTTCTTCTGTCTGTGGCCCTCGTCTGGGTTGTCTGCTCGCCTTGATTTTCACGCCGTTCCCTCGCTCCGACATTCCCTGTTACAATAGCACTTCTTTCACATGCCGACCCTTCGGTTCCCCTGACATTGTGGACAGATGCCTCGAACACGGCTGTCGGAGCAGTGTTGCGACAGTTCGTCAATAAATCATGGCAACCAGAAGCTTTCTTCTCCGAGCGTCCCCGGGCTGCGGAATCTTGACATAGTGTGTTCAGCTGAGAACTACTGGCAGTCTATTTGGGTATCCGGCACTTCCCGTGCACACTCAAGGGCTGGAAGTTCACAGCGTTCACAGATCATAAACCACCAGTGAACGTTCTCCAGTCAGCTTCTGATCGATATTCGCCACGCGAGATTTGCCAGTAAGACAATGTTTCGCAGCGTACCCAGGATATTCAGCTTGTCTCCGGGGCACACAATCCCGTGGCAGAGGCACTCCCACGCGTTCACAATAACAGCGACCCATTAACAATGGGCAAAGATCTAGAAACGATAGCTGCAGCTTAAACAACAGATCCTGAGTTTGAGCAGCTCAGAAACAGCAGATCGCTGAATCTGGTTCCAGTGACCTTTCCAGACCCAGACGTAACTATTACTTGAAATGTGTCACAGGGTCCACCCCGACCACTAGTTTCTGCCAGATTTTGCCTGAAAGATTTTAACAGCATCCATAACTTATCGCTCTCTGGTGCAACCACCTCAACGAGGCTAGTCATCAAGCTATTCATCTGGCCTTGCGTCAGCCGCGACATACGTCTTTGGGCCCGCGCTTTTCCTCAATGCCGAGGCGTTAAAATACATCGTCACACCAAGTCTACTTTAGGTACGTTCTGTGAGCCGGACGCACGCTTTCGCCGTATTATTGAGGATCTCGAGGGGCCCCTACCATCATCCAGCAGCTGCATCTACACCCTCAAGTGCATGGATCGCTTCACTCACTGCACACCGGCCATACCCATTCCCCGTCCTACCTCAGAGGAAGCTGCAAAAGCGTTTCTAACCGGTTGGGCAAGCCAGTTTGGTTGCCCTTCTGTCGCGACCACTGACCGCGGTTCTCATTTTAACGGTGCACCCACAAGCTATTAAACACATTCGGATGCGTACACAACAAGACAACGGTTTTCCATCCCCAGGCTGATGGCAAGGTGGAGCGATTACATCGCCAGCTGAAAGCTGCTCTTCGTGCTTGTGATAACCCATTATGGAGTGAGGTTTCTCTCATTTCCTTCTTAGGGCTGCGTAACATCTTTGAAGTCGACACGGGTGGTGCGGCCGATGAACTGATTTACGGTTGCACGCTACGACTTCCAGGTGATGTGATCTCCACATAATCACCTGTGAGTTTAATTTACGGGGATTACGCAAAACGGTTGTCTTACCAAATGCGGGTGATAAAGCCCACCTCACCACGAGAAAAAACCCTCAGCAACTACATACCTACCATTCTAGCTACCGCCAGCCATGTGTTTATTCGAGTGGATGCAGCGCGATCACCACTACAAGAGGCCTACTCTGGCTCGTTCCGCAACGTTCAGCAAAAGAAAATAAATACGTGGTGGACGTCGAGGGCAGGAAAGATACCATCTGTATAGACCACCTTAATACGATGTTCGCCGAGATAGAACCCACCCCGAACAACCTTTTCAGTGTCCCCACCTGCTCACAACCTTCGTTTAGTCGTCCCGAGTCGGCCCCCATTACTCCCACTAACGACCCCTCGTTACCTGTTGCAACACCAAACTCCACGAAGACACAGCTGCACCCGTCAACAGGAGAAATCGACGCGGCCGAGAGCTGCGACAACTAACAAGGTTTTCTGAATATGTAACAGTTGAATATATTGAAGTTTACTCTTCATAATAAACTTGTACATAGTCCTTTTATGCATGAATGCACGACCATGTGGTTATCACGACAAAGGTGGCGGCAGCCCGTTTGCGCCGGTATGTCCTCCTCAGTCGAATATCCGATCGCGCCTCGAGGCGCAGCTTCCTTGTGTTTCTTGCCTTCCAGCTCGTCCCGTCGGACAGAACCATATGGAATTCCAGGATCTTGTACGACTCAAACACAAAACTCATTTTATGGCCACTGGGCTTACTTAAAGGCGGAGGCTGGCTCGTTTAAGAAGGCTCTAACAAACTCGGGTAACCGGAATTCGGGATATGCCGACAACGACAATCCCTACAACAAAATCATTACTGCCAAGTCACAAGCAGGATCTTCTTAGGTCGAATGCAATGCACATCGAAGCCATTTTGCGATCGATCCGCAGCTATCAGTATGAGTCATAAAGAGCTGCCTGTGCTGGCTTCGTTGTTGTGTTCGATCGCAGCGGGAGGCATGGAGAACCACTCCCGCCACCGAAGTCGACGTACCCATCAAGATCCGAAGCCCAGCGGCGTGGACCTTTAAGTGGGAGACCTTTGTAGTGCTGCCGATACAACACACGAATACAAAGGCTAACAAATATGTTCATTTGAACAAGTACCGAATTTGGTGGCTCCACTTGCTCCACCTGTGTACACCGTCTACCAGCATTTGGGCTCCCACAATACACACGTTGTCCCGCTCCAGTGTTTTGAGTTCTGCTATTTTGCTCACTGCCCAGCATATTTGCTACCGTGTCACGAATTGAGGACCAGGGGCCATAGACTCTACACAGGAGCAGGCCCTGACCTAACTTAGGAGAGTCCTAGGGTTTTGGAGTCAGATTTCAAAGAGTTCAGGGAGGGAGCAGATGAAGAGGCAGGGGTGATTGTGAGGGAGCGTATTGTTTGTGTGGAGATAAAGCGATAGAAACTTGGGTAGAGGTACTGGAGTGATCAGCTGTCTGTGTCTATGGCACAGGATAATCAGCCGTCATTCTCGTGGGGAAAGGCGAGAGAGGTCTGGCAAATTCCCCTTGAAGGGGAGTTTTATCTTCAGCTATTTTTCTGTTTTTATGGGGGCACTAGAAGCTACCGTGTTACGCATTTTATCGAACTCTGGTGGGTAGATCATCTAAAAATTGCATGATGATCGGAAGGATAGTGCGCTGAATACGCTCAAGCTTCCTTGATATTTGACAAGAAGGGTAGGCCCTACCACAAGTATTCATCTATGTATGCCTGACATGCCCGAGGGGTATTCTGTCTGGGACAATAAATACGACTGCATTTCGGGAGCTTCTCACTCTTGTTAGAACTTTGGAAGCACCAGGGTCGATGGAACGGCCAGCTGCCGCCGGGTTTTGTAAAGTAGAACGTCCAATGCGTTTAGTGATGCACAACAGGGGGATGAGTTTAGAAACGGTATCTTTCAACTTTGGAAGCTGAGACTTTGTATCTGAAATACTTTGGTCCAAGACGCCAGTTCATTTCGTCTTGGGGTCTACAAAAAGGCAATGGTCAACGGAACATTGTTTCAAGGCTGCGGGGGTTTGAATGTGCCTGTTTGTTGTGGTAACCGCAGCATGAGAGGATAAGGTATTATTGGAAGACTTCTTCACTACATGTGTCATTTTGAAGCATCAAGAAGACGCTGCGTGTGAAGCTGAGCGGTAAAGGCAAACTGAAGTCAGGTTGTGATTCACCTCTGAGAAAAATTACCTGAATTTCTCTCGGTTACTGGAATGCCCTTAGAAGCTGTTATATCGCCTGAGATGGATGAGAGGAAACCATATCGACAACATCACGCAATACGACCTGGTGTAGCGCAAACGAACGTCCCCGCCTTCCAAACAAATGCTGGACCCCGGACAACTAGCATCAGATACGAAAACAAGCATCATTGCCATCACAGGGACCTGGCTCACGTCAGACTATCAAGACGATGAAATAAGAAAACTGGGTCACTCCTTCCTCCGTAATGATTTAAGACGGGGTTTGCTGGTTGTATAGCTCTCCACACTAGAGATCTCCTACCCCCGGGCGTCTCCTCTTGATATATTTCACTAGCTTTGATGGGCCTCTTCTGGACTATTTTTCGCTTCTGCATGTCCAGTTCTTTACTTGTGGGCGGGCTTTACCATTCCCTTTCTATATTACAAGCAGACTCATTTCTAGTGGCAGAGCCTCTGAAAACCCCCAGAATACTTCACCCCTTTAGTCACCTTCTTATAAGGGAAGACTTCAAAGCCCTCGGAGTGGACTGGGAAAGCCTAAGCGCTGACAACCAGCATGGTAAGTCATCAGTGGGTCTACCGGTCGAGCAACCCTAGGCACAGGGCACGGCCTGTCCCACCACGCTTAGAGCGGGTCAAAGCTCGTCCCTTCCAGACCTGTTACTGAATATGTATACCATCTCCATGCTTCACAGTTCTGTCCCACCTCAATTGAAATCCTCTGTTATAGTTCCGCGCTTCAAAAAGGGTGCATTACACGACCCAGATAACTATCGGCCCATTAATCACACCCCAGTAGTCTGCAAAATTATGGAGAGAATCATCAAAAAACACATTGTCCAGTACCCCTTATCCAACAACCTGCTGAACCCTGGTCAGCATGGTTTCTTGAACTCCCGTTCCTGCTCTTCCTGCCAGCTTGACTTTCTCAATGTCTTATCGTCTGCTGCCGACGCCGGCAACTCTGTAATTGTCCTGTAACTCGACATGTCTAAGGCTTTGGACCGTGTTCCCCATATGCATCTGCTGGCCAAAGTCCAGTCTCTTGGTATTGCTGACCCTCTCTTCTCCTGGCTATCCTCTTATCTCTCTCACAGATCACAAGCTGTGCTCGTCGACGGCCACTTATCTTCCGTTAAACCAATTGCTAGCGGTGTCATTCAAGGCAGTGTCCTAGGCCAATTACTATTCCTCATTTATATCAATGACATTTTCTCTCCTATTTGACACGGCACTCCTTTCCTCTTTGCCGACGATATAAAAATAGTGTACTCCTTCCTCCCGAGTGACCTATCCGTGACTCTGTGCAACATATCGCGTGACTTACTCGTTCTCCAAAGTTGGTGCCTCTCGTGGTTCATGGAATTCTCTGCGGAGAAAAGCTTCCTCTCTGTCGTCGCTCGCCAATATCTCTTTTCCCACCTGCCATCATTGCTGACTTCTATCTTCTATGCGCTTGGTACTACCCTCTGTTCGGAACGCCCATCGATAGCATGCTTATACCTGTCGTTCTGTTAAATCCCTCTTTGTGCTCCCTCCCCATGCCCAATGCCATGATGCTCTAATCGCACCCGCACCCATGTTCAATCTGCATATTAGAACTTGCCGCTCCAAACTTCGCATCTTTTACAGTCGCATTTATTATCTGATCACCACTACCATATTTTCCTCTCTTGGCTCCGCGATTCTTTTGTGGTTTTTTTCCAGTGTCCGGACTAGTATCCACCTGTTCCGTTGTCTGCCGGCACACAGCCCTCCAGGTCCATTGCCCCAACTCCGTTGCACATCCATTTTTCCTGTGCGGCCTCTTTGTTCTAATACTGGTTCACTTATCCTGGGGCGTCCTGATTCCTTGTCCGCCTCCTTCGTGTTTCATCTGCAGTAAAATGATCTCATTGGTGGTTACTTACCTGTGTCTCCTCGGTCATTGCTTTCACTCCTTGATCCGTTTATTGCTCGCTACAGGCATTTTTCTGTGCCTTTAGCTGTGGTCCGCTTTTCCATGTCCCACCGATTGTAAAGACAATGTTACGTAATGATGTTCCTTTACAGTTCCAAACCGTTTGATCTGCCACTGCCCGATTCCTCTGGTCCGTCACCATATGTCGCACCTGAATTGATCAAATAATTAGACCCATTCTTACCTGTTTTCCTTGATCCTGTCTTTCATCTTCACTCTTCCATGATCTGCTCCTCACAGTCTTCGACACTTCTGTGCTTCCGCATTCTATTTTTCTCGCCGTTGGGCTGCCATGTGCACTTGTCATGAAGTTAGCCCACCACAATATTCCAAAGTTAATTCTACAACCCTCTGATCGATCCTTAACTACCCCTCCCAATGACTGATAATTGCTTTCTAGGACCCCATTGTTATTGCTCATGCTTTTCTTATACAAATATATATATATACAATTTCTGCATATATATATATAAACTTACGCATATATATCTATGTGCACGCGCTCTGCATTTTGCAGCTCCTCACCGGCCATTTCTCTTGCTGTCATCCCAACTACCGTCATCATATGCACCCATCAACTCTACATGCGCCTCACACCTATCGTATCCAATTCTTCTAAATCGTTTCCGTCATCTGATCATCCGTCTACGTCTTGCATTGCTCGCTGCCTGTTTTATGATGAGTTTTGTGTCCTGTCCGCCGACAATTCACTACAGAGTACCAATGTTTCAGATATCTAATCCACTGCAGTGCACCTCACTTTTTTCTCCATCGTCCCTCGCTACCCCAGTTCCTTATACCGATTTTCAGCCTTTCTCATGTTTATCAGTCGGCTTCCATGGGTAATTACCCGTACCAGCTATTAAGTCCACCTGACCTTGACTTTCGAACTCACCGGGCTTCATTCAAATCCGCTCTTGAGCTCATTTAAACCCCATACAATCTCCATGGTGTGCATACATCTGTATTATATTTTCATCCTACTTTATTCCCCCTTCTGAGCCCTTTTGTCCAATATTTTCATGAGAGTTTTCATATCTCCATGAACTATATCTGTCCATTCCATCACCTGTATCAACAAGATCATGCACATGGCATGCTTCGAGCATTTCCGAAATAAACCAGTATTACCGCATCCAGTGTCGCTCCCAAATGTAAACGAGGAGGATGTTCTTTCAGTAAAAAACGTCCTTTACCTATTCCACGGCTTTGGTAGTGCGTGAATCTTGTAAATATGGCTGTTTATCTCCTTATGATATAAAGCCGTTGAACCTACTGTACGTACGTGTCTTACCCTTATTTCCTCCGTCCTGTTTCAGGGACAGTTGTGAATATATTGGAAGAAATTCTGCTCACCCCTTTGAAGACTCAGTGGATTAGTTAATACTTTTATACCTTTGTAACTATCGTATCACTGTACTAGGTGCCATATATAGACTGAATTGCTGTGAACCAGTCTTTCGCCTATGCTACAACTGGTGACCCTGCTATCGAACCACGGAGAAATTCAAGCGTATATATACGCTCTCAGTATACTGACATGTGGTCATCTGAGCAAGAAGATACAACTTCGCCCACAGAATCTCCCATTAAAAAACCAGCAGAAAGCCGTGAAGAGGCAGTACCAATACCAGTCTCTTTATTAGAGTCCCTTACAGATGCCATTGAACCCATGGGCGTCAATTTACAACAGATTTCCCATCGCCACCCACCTATTCCCATACCTACCAAATTTAATTCGGACGATAACTATCGCCAGTGGAAAAAAACAAGTTTGTGGATATCTCAAACAATTTCCACCAGATCAGCAATCAGGTCTGCTGCTTAGTTTGTTGAATGGTCAAGCGTACGGCCGCATTAATGAAACTCGATTGATCCCGACTATCCTTCCCGACAGCACCTTCGAAGACATCAAACGTGTGTTGGACCCGCCTAGGCTATTGGTAGCGCATCAACGCGAGTTCCACGATAGAGCACAAAGACCTAGAGAGTCGATTTTGGAATTTACCACACCGCTCTACACCGTCTCAGGGGGAAATCGCTCCCGACACACTCAGTTGATGAATTGGAGAAGTTGGTGTATCACTAACTGAAGGAACGCACAACTGTACCGAGGATCTACGAAGAGTTTGTCCTGAGGCCATCGCCAACCCTCGAGGCTGCGCTGGAGATCTCGGGTAAGTTGGAAGTCGTTTACCCGGAGTCTGGACCCGTGGGTTGCTAAATGAACGGACCACCCCGGGGTGGATACACGACGCGACGCTATCGACCCGCGCGTCGACGAAGCCTTTCCCGATGGGAACAAAATACCGGCTGGCGGCGACAGCCAACACAACAATACGGTCAACGCTGTAGTAAAGTACACCAAAAGGACAGAGCATCCCGGCCTCCACGGCTATGGACACAAGGTGAGCCAGTGCTTACGTCTATCAATGTTTCATGCTAAGTCCTTCCCGATGCTTCCAATCGGGTTTGCGAAAAAATACGTAAGAGGGTTAGTAGACACGGGGGTGGCCGTCAGCCTCGTAAACCAGCAGCCGCTGAAGCTCCGGGGTATAAAAAGCCTTTGGTTTTATGACGTGAGGGAGGCGTTATGTGGGGTCAGTGGGGAAACTCTGGCGATCGCCGGCGAGGTAGATCCCGACGTCGGATTAGAAGAGACAAGCAAGGCTCATACTTTTGTCGTAGTTTACCATATGGCGCTAGATGTCATCATTGGAATGGACTTATTAGCCTTGTCACGCTGCATTATTCATCTGAATCGACATTTGGCACACACTCCCAGAGGGTATGTCAGATTTTTCTGGCAATAAAGCGCGCGACCCGGCTTCATATGCGTCAATCGAAGATGACCATAGCAAAGACATTGATAACTTGATACAATCAGTGGACGCCTCACCACAGACGATAAAACAACTGGCAAATTTGATCAACAGATGCACCGTTGTTTTTGCCTGGGATGGGACAAAAGGAGGCCGGACGGACGTAATGCGCCACGCTATTAACGCTGATCAAGGCAAACCTACCAAAGTGCACGCCAGGAAGATTCTACCCTGTCTTGGAGCGCTAGTAGGAAATGTGATCCAGGAAATGCTGCATAATAACGTGATTCATCCTTCCAAACCCCCTTGTGCGGCTCCGGTCGTGCTAGTAAAGAAGGAAGACGGCGAACCTCGTCTTTGCGTCTGTTATAGGAGACGCGACCAGGTGGCCAAGAAAGATTCCTTCCCACCATCAAGGATGGACCATTTGCCGGAATCACTAGGAGGATCACAATGGTTTAGTACACTCCACTTGGCCTGTGGTTACTGGCAGGTAGAAGTAGAATAGCTAGATCGTCAGAAGACAGCATTCGCAATTCTGAGTGGTCTGTGTGAACTCCAAACAATACCCTTTGGGCTGATGAAAGCACCAGTCACCTTCTGGCGTTTAATGCATACCATTTTGGCAGATTTTACAGTAATAATAATATTGGTTTATTTCGGAGACGCACGAGGTGCTGCATAGTGTACTTGAATGACGTATTCGTTAGAGGCGAGACACCGGAGGAACATTTGCACAACCTAGCTCTTGTATTTGATAGAATGCGCAAAGTCGGCCTCAAGTTGAAGCCGTCCAAATGCCGCATGTTGCAGCAACGGATAATGTACCTAGGGCATGCTTCGTCTCGCATAGGCATTCAGATAGACCCTGCAAATCAGAGTTAGTCAAGGGCTGGCCGACTTCGAAGACTACCGACGAGGCTCGAGGTTTCTGAGGACTGGTGTCGTATTACCGGAAGTTCATCCATAACTTTACCACCGTAGCTGCTCCGCTAAATGCGTTACTGAAAGTCAATAAAGAATTTTACTTTGGTGAGGACCAGCAGCAAGCATTTGAAGACGTCCGTGAGCAGTTGTGTCAAAAGCAGTATTAGCATTCCCAGACACCACAAAGAACGCTAAAGAATTCATTTTGGACACAGACGCATCGTGAAAGGGTATTGAAGCGGTGCTTACACAAAGCGATTTGAAAGGCATGGAACACATGATGGAAGTATAAAGTCAGGCAAAAGCGAACAGAACTATTGTACTGCAAGAAAAGAAATGCCGGCCCCGGTATACTTCATTAGGCACCATGGACACCATCTTTTGGGATGTCATTTCCTCGTTCACACACGTCATCGAGCACTTTTGTGGCTTATCAACTTCAAGGGCCCTGAAGGCCAAGTGGCACGATGGTAAGAGCAGTTACAAGAACATTCATACACTTGCCTGCATGGACCGGGGAAACGACGTGGGAACGCCGGCGCCATGTCGCGGAGAACCAATCAAAACCGTGGTGATTGCACCTCGTGTAGCTGTCAATATGTATCACTAGTCAGCCTCGACACAAGTTTGAACGACTGGAGAAAGATACTCGCTGAGGATCCCGAATTATTCATCTTGTATCGATCTGTGAAGAAAGGAGGATGACGACCAACAGGAGAAGAACTGGCGGGGACAAGCTATAAAACACGTTGCTTATGGTCGCTGTAGGACAAAATCAAACTGTACGATGACCTACTTTTCCTTTAACAAGTGTCTAACTACCTCAGGAGATTAGCAGTCCCGCAATCGCAAACGCAGGCCGTCATGGAACGACCCCCTCACGACTTGAGACATTCAGGTCAGAAAAAAATGTATGACGCAGTAGGTGCCAGGTACTTATGGTCCCATCAACGACCAGACGTCACCAGCTTCCGTCAACAATGTCAACCATGCGCTACCTGAAAGGATCCTAATCTCATACGCCGAGCACCACTCAAACCCATACAGGAAGGATATCCGAACGAAATAGTCGGAGTCGGTATTATGGGTCCGCTACCGGAAACCCAAAAGGGAACAGTTACATCTTCTTGATGATCGATTACCTCACTAGGTGGACGGGAGCTGTCGCGGTTCTTGTTATCGATGCGGTAACCATCGCCAGAACAATGTTTTAGACTTGTGCCAGCAGTTGGGGGCGCCCGGGCAAATTCACTCAGACAGCGGGAGCAGGTTTGAAAAAAGTACTGTCTACGAATTGTGCAAACCGCTGCTGGTTGATAAAACCAGGACAACCGCATATCACCCTGAGGGGAATGGACTGATTAAACGGACAAACCGCACCGTAAAAGGGCTACTCAAGGCCTTTGTAGAAGAAACGAAACACTGGGAACAAGCTTTGAAGCAATGCTTGATGGCATACAAAAGCACTATAAGCCGATCGACGATTACCGATGTGCGTTCCAGCGGAACTGCATAAGTTATGGACAGAACCGTTTGTCGTGGAATGGACTATTTCTGAAATCCTTCGTTCTATTCGCGACAAAACTGGTCGACTCGGAACTCTCACTGTTCATTTTAGTCGGTTGAAGCCGGTATTGGAAATAGAGTGTCAGCCATTCAACAGATGGCAACGAAGTCCCAGAAGTGGGCGCAGAAGCAGAAGTTCCCATTCAATGAGGCATTGCGAGGCACTGGGCCGGTTCCTGATTAAGAGAGGTATGGAGTGGCGTGGAAACGCTGTAAATGTGGCTGCTTATCTCCTTATGTAATAAAGCCGTTGAACCTACTGTACGTACGTGTCTTACCCTTATTTCCTCCGTCCTGTTTCACGGACAATTGTGAATATAGTGGAAGAAATTCTACTCACCCCCCTGAAGACTCAAGTGATTAGTCAATACTTTTATACCTTTGTAACTATCGTATCACTGTACTAGTTGCCACATAATATAGACTGAATTGCTGTGAACCCGATTTCTACATTTAGTACACTTCTACCTTCTTTTGGCAAATGTCGGAACTTCTGGCTTATTGCCCGTTCCATAGATCACTATCAGGATCTAGTTAGTACGTGGTATCCGGAGTACTAAAGATGCTTCCGGTATCTCTGAGAATTCAGGCATAGGAAACATGCTGAATTAGTCCGAATTTATGAGAAAGGGGATCGACACCCTCCCGGAAATTGTAGGCCAATAAGCCACACCAGTGCCCCCAGCAAAGTCATCGAGCGCAACGTAAAGCGCGAAATCTCGACGCACTTGCATGACAGTAGTTTGGTGTCTCCAGCGCAAACATGGCTTCCTTCCTGGTAGGTCATGCATCATCAATATGCTGACCGGTATGGATAGCCTGACAGGCCCACGATGATGACAAGCTATCCCATGCCGCATTCATCGATTCCGCCAGAGTCTTCGGTAGTAGTCCCGCATATCACGCGTCTGTACAAACTAAGGATATAAGGCATCTCCGGTCGCTTACTCTCCCCGAATGAGAGCTTTTGACAGAACCAAACCTTTCGGATTCTTTTGTGTATGCCTAAGTCTCAACCGCACCCACCGGTATAGGAGTCTCCCAGGGCTCTGTCTCCGGTCCTCTCTTATTCCTCATTCCAATCAACCACCTCCCTGATGTGGTTCCGTCTAGCATAGTGGAGTACGAAGATGACGTCACAATCTGGGACACGGACGCAAATGCTGTGCAGTCGGCCATTGACTCGGTCGAACGTTGGTCAGCTGACTGGACCCTCCCAATAAGTAATGATAAATGTGCAAGCACGTATTTTGTCAATGCGTCGGCTCATCTCTTCAAGATGAGTAGAAACACACAAATCCAGACAGTGGATCAACAGAAGACCCTTGGTTTCTGGCTGCCCAGTAATCCCTTATTCTCCTGTCATCAAGAAAAAGCTAGCAAAACTGCCTCTGGCGTCCTGAACCTTATTATACTAACTTGTCTGATGATCTTCAAACAAGGATTCCACCTTCTACATGGAACCCATATTCGACCTCTTTTAGAATAAGGCAGCCAGATGTTACACGCCGGCCTCCTCAGAGGCCGAAACATTTTGGAGCGGATTTAACGGGAAGCGACAATACTGGTACATAGCTAAAGTTTTACTCCCTACCCGGTCCGTCTAATATCACTTAATCTTCATCCTCTTGAGACGCACAGTATTAGGAGAGACCTACGCATGATGTTTGACCTATTCTGATTGGGCCCAGTGGGTTGGTTTTTCAGTCGTCCGAACTTGGAGACCCCACGTACCTTCATTAGAGCACACTTCCCGTCTCGGATGATATCTCTATGGAACAGCTTTCTACAGGAGGTAGTGAATGCCTTCTCAACAGAGGAGCATTTGATTCCAGATAGAAAATCGGTTAGGACTAACGCCAAGTTCAGCCAGTCCTCTGATCAACCTCGCATAGATTATTCTCATCCACATTTTCGCACCTCGTCTTCGGTCCTATGTACTTGTACATGTTCGCACTTACAAATAGATCCATTTTTCTCCCTCTTACCAGTGTATATGCAAATCACCCTTCTGTGCAAATTCTAAAATGAAAAGCTATTAGTGATATACTGATGTATCCATGTTAATATTATCGGACACATGTACTTCATGGGAAACGTGCAGTTTTATTCTAATGTCGCTTTTGCGAAAATCGTTACCCTCCTGAGATCGAGTTCTGCCTTTCCGGCTCAGCGGCACTGGAGAGAAGAAGATACACATAAGAACCGGGAACATTTAGACTCATTTCTTGCACCCGTGAACCACTTCAAGACTATTCCTAGACTTCAAGACGTCTGGACTTCCCGAAGAGGTCTATTTTGAGATATGTCTATTGTTTTCGGGCCGTTTCTCGATTTCTTGGTGGAATTTTTTGAGAAAGATCTCTTAGATAGATCAACTTTGTGGTACCTGTCGTGATATTTCATCTTCGAATTTACTATTCGTTGCACCATGTGATCATCTATTAAGCAAACTCCACTCTTTTGTGATAGACCGTTGGATTCAATATCAAAAAGTTGGTTGTGTTCTACGTAGGCACTTCGCTCAGCAACCCCTAGGCAACTTATTGACACTGAGCTTTGAGCCTCGTTAGTCAGGGCTCCGAGGAGTGTCCAGCCAAGTGTCACTCATTTAGCGCATGGTTCTTTCCGATTGCCCATTCGCTGTTCACGCACCCATGGAGCCTGTGGTACATTGCACCCTATTAGTATATCAACGTGGGGGCTAGACAATTCTTTGAACATTTTTTCTTTGAGAAGAGACCATCCCTTGGCAAATGACCGAGTAGAATCAAATGGTCTCATTGGTGAGCTATCTATTGCAGAGGCTTCCGGAATGTCTACAGTCCTTCCGCCAGTGAACGATGTTAACTGCAGGGTTAGCCTCTTTGAATTGTTAACATGACTCTCCGCAACCGTGCTGATCATGAGAGAGGTAGGTTTGCTGACTAGTTCTCAGAGCTATGTAAGCTTGTGTGCAATCAGCTGAGTATCCAACCTTGTGTCCAAATATGTCCTGACTCTCCTCAGTCCTATAATTGTCACGATGTCGACAGGAAGGAAGCCCAATCTGGCTGGTTTGTAATCATCATGTCCTGTTGAACAGATGATCCTGGATTCATCCGGAGGGGACATGTAGTAACGGATGACGGTTTCCCATGCATCCGTCCGGGTCGCATTTCACTCTAAGGTGGCATCTAGATTAGTTTAAACAAGCAAGGCATGGGCCGGTTGGTATTTCTGCCAACCACCGATCGGGCACACTCTTCCCATGAAAGGTCGGACAATTTGCTAACCGATGAAGTGAGTTGCACAGCCTGCACTTATGTGATCCCTTGGGCTCTAGACTAATCGTGTGCATGTTGGCCAATGACTGGACTCGGTTACGGTCCTTCTCTACCATTCAAGCAGATGTTGACGCCGTTAATGCCAGCCCGCAAAACTCGCACGCAATTTGCCCCAACCGGCTGTTGTTAATGCGGGATTGATGACCTATGAACTCCGTTGAGTCATCAAAGGTAGGTTCTCGCCCAACCATATTTATTTTCTCAGCTTCCTCTATCCATCGGCTCTACAAAACTGGAAAATTCATTCTCTTTTGCGCAAAGCTTTCAGATCAAGGTGCTGTTCTAAATGCTTCAGTGCTATACTTCAATTCTGCAATTTATCGCCGAATTTGACAATAATTTGGCTTAACCCATAGTCTTTTTTGCCTCTGATAAAACACCACCAAATGGGCCTCTTGCCAACTCGAATGGTAGTCCAAATAAATCCCCGGGGATTCTGCGTGCCCCGATTTTTCCCATTACCGGATCAAGCATCGCTAGTCTTTGATGTCGTCTCTGCCCCCTCCTACCACGGTAAAGCAATAAATACAAAAACCTTTGCTCAGTTTCGGCAGACTTGCTTCATGAATATACAGTATTGCTCGAGTCGCCCATCGAAGGGGTAGGCTCTCTTTTGGCAAGTCCAATGTTGAAACACTGGGAAATTCAGGCAGTCTCAAGGGCTTATGCTCGCCATTTAAATGCTTATGTCGTAGCCTACACAGTTTTCCCGCTGGCTCGCTGATATCAGTTCTTTCAATAAAAGGCTCTGTTTCTTTTCTGGCTAACCGCAACGGATTCCCTCATTTTATCACTAACAATCTATGAATATCAACATCTCCAAGCTCACCACGACTGGAAATACATCATCTGGCACGGACAGAACTGATGAACATAGCATTATCTAAGGAATCAACAGCACCCATGACATCCCCAGAGAATTGCCGAGTTAGGTCCTGTTGTCTCATGAGGTCCTTGTTCCCCTGTCTTGGCAGTTATAATGGATATTCTTTCAAAGTTCTACTCGAGTGCAGCAAGTCAGAAAAATCACGATGCAAGCAACGAGTTTAGGGGTCTACTAAATTAAGTTCGTACCTGCTCCTGTATAGAGTCTATAGCCCCTGGTCCTCAGTTTGTGACACGATAGCGAGTATACTCGGTAGCGCGCAAAGCAGAACTCAAAACGCTGGAGTGGGACAACGTGTGTATTGGAGGAGCGCACCGGCGTGCAGACAGCGTACACAGGCGGAGCAAGTGGAGCCACCAAACCCGGTACTTGTTCAAATAACCAAATTTGTTAGTCTTTGTCATCGAGTGCTTTATTGGTAGCACTACAGGGGTCTCCTCCCAGAAGGCCGGTGCAGCTGGGCTTCGACCCGTGATGGGTACTTCGGGTTCGGTAGCGAGAGAAGTTTTCCATGCCTCCCGCCGCGGTCGAACACAAAAGCGAAGCTAGCACAAGCCGTTCTCTGTGAATCAAACTGGTCGCTGTGCGTCGATCGCAAAATTGCGTCCTCCTCAAAATGTTATCCGACCGGGATAAATCCTGTTTGTGATCTGGCAGTGGTGATTGTGTTATAGGGTTTGTCGTTGTCGGCATATCCCAAAGTTCCGTGTCCCTGTGGTTGTTATTGTCTTCGTAAACGAGCCAGCATTCGGCGTCAAATGAGTCCAGTCGAGATCCAATGAGCGTTGTGTTGGAGCCATGCGAGACCCTGGAACTCCATATGGTTCTGTCCGACGGGGCGAGCTGGAAGGCAACAAACACAAGGAAGCTGCGCCTCGAGGCGCGATCGGATATTCGACATCGTTCACTGACGGAAGGACTGTAGACATTCCGGAAGCCTCTGCAATAGATAGCTCACCAATGAGACCATTTGATTCTACTCGGTCATTTGCCAAGGGATGGTCTCTTCTCAAAGAAAAAATGTTCAAAGAATTGTCTAGCCCCCACGTTGATATACTAATAGGGTGCAATGTACCACAGGCTCCATGGGTGCGTGAACAGCGAATGGGCAATCGGAAAGAACCATGCGCTAAATGAGTGACACTTGGCTGGACACTCCTCGGAGCCCTGACTAACGAGGCTCAAAGCTCAGTGTCAATAAGTTGCCTAGGGGTTGCTGAGCGAAGTGCCTACGTAGAACACAACCAACTTTTTGATATTGAATCCAACGGTCTATCACAAAAGAGTGGAGTTTGCTTAATAGATGATCACATGGTGCAACGAATAGTAAATTCGAAGATGAAATATCACGACAGGTACCACAAAGTTGATCTATCTAAGAGATCTTTCTCAAAAAATTCCACCAAGAAATCGAGAAACGGCCCGAAAACAATAGACATATCTCAAAATAGACCTCTTCGGGAAGTCCAGACGTCTTGAAGTCTAGGAATAGTCTTGAAGTGGTTCACGGGTGCAAGAAATGAGTCTAAATGTTCCCGGTTCTTATGTGTATCTTCTTCTCTCCAGTGCCGCTGAGCCGGAAAGGCAGAACTCGATCTCAGGAGGGTAACGATTTTCGCAAAAGCGACATTAGAATAAAACTGCACGTTTCCCATGAAGTACATGTGTCCGATAATATTAACATGGATACATCAGTATATCACTAATAGCTTTTCATTTTAGAATTTGCACAGAAGGGTGATTTGCATATACACTGGTAAGAGGGAGAAAAATGGATCTATTTGTAAGTGCGAACATGTACAAGTACATAGGACCGAAGACGAGGTGCGAAAATGTGGATGAGAATAATCTATGCGAGGTTGATCAGAGGACTGGCTGAACTTGGCGTTAGTCCTAACCGATTTTCTATCTGGAATCAAATGCTCCTCTGTTGAGAAGGCATTCACTACCTCCTGTAGAAAGCTGTTCCATAGAGATATCATCCGAGACGGGAAGTGTGCTCTAATGAAGGTACGTGGGGTCTCCAAGTTCGGACGACTGAAAAACCAACCCACTGGGCCCAATCAGAATAGGTCAAACATCATGCGTAGGTCTCTCCTAATACTGTGCGTCTCAAGAGGATGAAGATTAAGTGATATTAGACGGACCGGGTAGGGAGTAAAACTTTAGCTATGTACCAGTATTGTCGCTTCCCGTTAAATCCGCTCCAAAATGTTTCGGCCTCTGAGGAGGCCGGCGTGTAACATCTGGCTGCCTTATTCTAAAAGAGGTCGAATATGGGTTCCATGTAGAAGGTGGAATCCTTGTTTGAAGATCATCAGACAAGTTAGTATAATAAGGTTCAGGACGCCAGAGGCAGTTTTGCTAGCTTTTTCTTGATGACAGGAGAATAAGGGATTACTGGGCAGCCAGAAACCAAGGGTCTTCTGTTGATCCACTGTCTGGATTTGTGTGTTTCTACTCATCTTGAAGAGATGAGCCGACGCATTGACAAAATACGTGCTTGCACATTTATCATTACTTATTGGGAGGGTCCAGTCAGCTGACCAACGTTCGACCGAGTCAATGGCCGACTGCACAGCATTTGCGTCCGTGTCCCAGATTGTGACGTCATCTTCGTACTCCACTATGCTAGACGGAACCACATCAGGGAGGTGGTTGATTGGAATGAGGAATAAGAGAGGACCGGAGACAGAGCCCTGGGAGACTCCTATACCGGTGGGTGCGGTTGAGACTTAGGCATACACAAAAGAATCCGAAAGGTTTGGTTCTGTCAAAAGCTCTCATTCGGGGAGAGTAAGCGACCGGAGATGCCTTATATCCTTAGTTTGTACAGACGCGTGATATGCGGGACTACTACCGAAGACTCTGGCGGAATCGATGAATGCGGCATGGGATAGCTTGTCATCATCGTGGGCCTGTCAGGCTATCCATACCGGTCAGCATATTGATGATGCATGACCTACCAGGAAGGAAGCCATGTTTGCGCTGGAGACACCAAACTACTGTCATGCAAGTGCGTCGAGATTTCGCGCTTTACGTTGCGCTCGATGACTTTGCTGGGGGCACTGGTGTGGCTTATTGGCCTACAATTTCCGGGAGGGTGTCGATCCCCTTTCTCATAAATTCGGACTAATTCAGCATGTTTCCTATGCCTGAATTCTCAGAGATACCGGAAGCATCTTTAGTACTCCGGATACCACGTACTAACTAGATCCTGATAGTGATCTATGGAACGGGCAATAAGCCAGAAGTTCCGACATTTGCCAAAAGAAGGTAGAAGTGTACTAAATGTAGAAATCGGGTTCACAGCAATTCAGTCTATATTATGTGGCAACTAGTACAGTGATACGATAGTTACAAAGGTATAAAAGTATTGACTAATCACTTGAGTCTTCAGGGGGGTGAGTAGAATTTCTTCCACTATATTCACAATTGTCCGTGAAACAGGACGGAGGAAATAAGGGTAAGACACGTACGTACAGTAGGTTCAACGGCTTTATTACATAAGGAGATAAGCAGCCACATTTACAGCGTTTCCACGCCACTCCATACCTCTCTTAATCAGGAACCGGCCCAGTGCCTCGCAATGCCTCATTGAATGGGAACTTCTGCTTCTGCGCCCACTTCTGGGACTTCGTTGCCATCTGTTGAATGGCTGACACTCTATTTCCAATACCGGCTTCAACCGACTAAAATGAACAGTGAGAGTTCCGAGTCGACCAGTTTTGTCGCGAATAGAACGAAGGATTTCAGAAATAGTCCATTCCACGACAAACGGTTCTGTCCATAACTTATGCAGTTCCGCTGGAACGCACATCGGTAATCGTCGATCGGCTTATAGTGCTTTTGTATGCCATCAAGCATTGCTTCAAAGCTTGTTCCCAGTGTTTCGTTTCTTCTACAAAGGCCTTGAGTAGCCCTTTTACGGTGCGGTTTGTCCGTTTAATCAGTCCATTCCCCTCAGGGTGATATGCGGTTGTCCTGGTTTTATCAACCAGCAGCGGTTTGCACAATTCGTAGACAGTACTTTTTTCAAACCTGCTCCCGCTGTCTGAGTGAATTTGCCCGGGCGCCCCCAACTGCTGGCACAAGTCTAAAACATTGTTCTGGCGATGGTTACCGCATCGATAACAAGAACCGCGACAGCTCCCGTCCACCTAGTGAGGTAATCGATCATCAAGAAGATGTAACTGTTCCCTTTTGGGTTTCCGGTAGCGGACCCATAATACCGACTCCGACTATTTCGTTCGGATATCCTTCCTGTATGGGTTTGAGTGGTGCTCGGCGTATGAGATTAGGATCCTTTCAGGTAGCGCATGGTTGACATTGTTGACGGAAGCTGGTGACGTCTGGTCGTTGATGGGACCATAAGTACCTGGCACCTACTGCGTCATACATTTTTTTCTGACCTGAATGTCTCAAGTCGTGAGGGGGTCGTTCCATGACGGCCTGCGTTTGCGATTGCGGGACTGCTAATCTCCTGAGGTAGTTAGACACTTGTTAAAGGAAAAGTAGGTCATCGTACAGTTTGATTTTGTCCTACAGCGACCATAAGCAACGTGTTTTATAGCTTGTCCCCGCCAGTTCTTCTCCTGTTGGTCGTCATCCTCCTTTCTTCACAGATCGATACAAGATGAATAATTCGGGATCCTCAGCGAGTATCTTTCTCCAGTCGTTCAAACTTGTGTCGAGGCTGACTAGTGATACATATTGACAGCTACACGAGGTGCAATCACCACGGTTTTGATTGGTTCTCCGCGACATGGCGCCGGCGTTCCCACGTCGTTTCCCCGGTCCATGCAGGCAAGTGTATGAATGTTCTTGTAACTGCTCTTACCATCGTGCCACTTGGCCTTCAGGGCCCTTGAAGTTGATAAGCCACAAAAGTGCTCGATGACGTGTGTGAACGAGGAAATGACATCCCAAAAGATGGTGTCCATGGTGCCTAATGAAGTATACCGGGGCCGGCATTTCTTTTCTTGCAGTACAATAGTTCTGTTCGCTTTTGCCTGACTTTATACTTCCATCATGTGTTCCATGCCTTTCAAATCGCTTTGTGTAAGCACCGCTTCAATACCCTTTCACGATGCGTCTGTGTCCAAAATGAATTCTTTAGCGTTCTTTGTGGTGTCTGGGAATGCTAATACTGCTTTTGACACAACTGCTCACGGACGTCTTCAAATGCTTGCTGCTGGTCCTCACCAAAGTAAAATTCTTTATTGACTTTCAGTAACGCATTTAGCGGAGCAGCTACGGTGGTAAAGTTATGGATGAACTTCCGGTAATACGACACCAGTCCTCAGAAACCTCGAGCCTCGTCGGTAGTCTTCGAAGTCGGCCAGCCCTTGACTAACTCTGATTTGCAGGGTCTATCTGAATGCCTATGCGAGACGAAGCATGCCCTAGGTACATTATCCGTTGCTGCAACATGCGGCATTTGGACGGCTTCAACTTGAGGCCGACTTTGCGCATTCTATCAAATACAAGAGCTAGGTTGTGCAAATGTTCCTCCGGTGTCTCGCCTCTAACGAATACGTCATTCAAGTACACTATGCAGCACCTCGTGCGTCTCCGAAATAAACCAATATTATTATTACTGTAAAATCTGCCAAAATGGTATGCATTAAACGCCAGAAGGTGACTGGTGCTTTCATCAGCCCAAAGGGTATTGTTTGGAGTTCACACAGACCACTCAGAATTGCGAATGCTGTCTTCTGACGATCTAGCTATTCTACTTCTACCTGCCAGTAACCACAGGCCAAGTGGAGTGTACTAAACCATTGTGATCCTCCTAGTGATTCCGGCAAATGGTCCATCCTTGATGGTGGGAAGGAATCTTTCTTGGCCACCTGGTCGCGTCTCCTATAACAGACGCAAAGACGAGGTTCGCCGTCTTCCTTCTTTACTAGCACGACCGGAGCCGCACAAGGGGGTTTGGAAGGATGAATCACGTTATTATGCAGCATTTCCTGGATCACATTTCCTACTAGCGCTCCAAGACAGGGTAGAATCTTCCTGGCGTGCACTTTGGTAGGTTTGCCTTGATCAGCGTTAATAGCGTGGCGCATTACGTCCGTCCGGCCTCCTTTTGTCCCATCCCAGGCAAAAACAACGGTGCATCTGTTGATCAAATTTGCCAGTTGTTTTATCGTCTGTGGTGAGGCGTCCACTGATTGTATCAAGTTATCAATGTCTTTGCTATGGTCATCTTCGATTGACGCATATGAAGCCGGGTCGTGCGCTTTATTGCCAGAAAAATCTGACATACCCTCTGGGAGTGTGTGCCAAATGTCGATTCAGATGAATAATGCAGCGTGACAAGGCTAATAAGTCCATTCCAATGATGACATCTAGCGCCATATGGTAAACTACGACAAAAGTATGAGCCTTGCTTGTCTCTTCTAATCCGACGTCGGGATCTACCTCGCCGGCGATCGCCAGAGTTTCCCCACTGACCCCACATAACGCCTCCCTCACGTCATAAAACCAAAGGCTTTTTATACCCCGGAGCTTCAGCGGCTGCTGGTTTACGAGGCTGACGGCCACCCCCGTGTCTACTAACCCTCTTACGTATTTTTTCGCAAACCCGATTGGAAGCATCGGGAAGGACTTAGCATGAAACATTGATAGACGTAAGCACTGGCTCACCTTGTGTCCATAGCCGTGGAGGCCGGGATGCTCTGTCCTTTTGGTGTACTTTACTACAGCGTTGACCGTATTGTTGTGTTGGCTGTCGCCGCCAGCCGGTATTTTGTTCCCATCGGGAAAGGCTTCGTCGACGCGCGGGTCGATAGCGTCGCGTCGTGTATCCACCCCGGGGTGGTCCGTTCATTTAGCAACCCACGGGTCCAGACTCCGGGTAAACGACTTCCAACTTACCCGAGATCTCCAGCGCAGCCTCGAGGGTTGGCGATGGCCTCAGGACAAACTCTTCGTAGATCCTCGGTACAGTTGTGCGTTCCTTCAGTTAGTGATACACCAACTTCTCCAATTCATCAACTGAGTGTGTCGGGAGCGATTTCCCCCTGAGACGGTGTAGAGCGGTGTGGTAAATTCCAAAATCGACTCTCTAGGTCTTTGTGCTCTATCGTGGAACTCGCGTTGATGCGCTACCAATAGCCTAGGCGGGTCCAACACACGTTTGATGTCTTCGAAGGTGCTGTCGGGAAGGATAGTCGGGATCAATCGAGTTTCATTAATGCGGCCGTACGCTTGACCATTCAACAAACTAAGCAGCAGACCTGATTGCTGATCTGGTGGAAATTGTTTGAGATATCCACAAACTTGTTTTTTTCCACTGGCGATAGTTATCGTCCGAATTAAATTTGGTAGGTATGGGAATAGGTGGGTGGCGATGGGAAACCTGTTGTAAATTGACGCCCATGGGTTCAATGGCATCTGTAAGGGACTCTAATAAAGAGACTGGTATTGGTACTGCCTCTTCACGGCTTTCTGCTGGTTTTTTAATGGGAGATTCTGTGGGCGAAGTTGTATCTTCTTGCTCAGATGACCACATGTCAGTATACTGAGAGCGTATATATACGCTTGAATTTCTCCGTGGTTCGATAGCAGGGTCACCAGTTGTAGCATAGGCGAAAGACTGGTTCACAGCAATTCAGTCTATATATGGCACCTAGTACAGTGATACGATAGTTACAAAGGTATAAAAGTATTAACTAATCCACTGAGTCTTCAAAGGGGTGAGCAGAATTTCTTCCAATATATTCACAACTGTCCCTGAAACAGGACGGAGGAAATAAGGGTAAGACACGTACGTACAGTAGGTTCAACGGCTTTATATCATAAGGAGATAAACAGCCATATTTACAAGATTCACGCACTACCAAAGCCGTGGAATAGGTAAAGGACGTTTTTTACTGAAAGAACATCCTCCTCGTTTACATTTGGGAGCGACACTGGATGCGGTAATACTGGTTTATTTCGGAAATGCTCGAAGCATGCCATGTGCATGATCTTGTTGATACAGGTGATGGAATGGACAGATATAGTTCATGGAGATATGAAAACTCTCATGAAAATATTGGACAAAAGGGCTCAGAAGGGGGAATAAAGTAGGATGAAAATATAATACAGATGTATGCACACCGTGGAGATTGTATGGAGTTTAAATGAGCTCAAGAGCGGATTTGAATGAAGCCCGGTGAGTTCGAAAGTCAAGGTCAGGTGGACTTAATAGCTGGTACGGGTAATTACCCATGGAAGCCGACTGATAAACATGAGAAAGGCTGAAAATCGGTATAAGGAACTGGGGTAGCGAGGGACGATGGAGAAAAAAGTGAGGTGCACTGCAGTGGATTAGATATCTGAAACATTGGTACTCTGTAGTGAATTGTCGGCGGACAGGACACAAAACTCATCATAAAACAGGCAGCGAGCAATGCAAGACGTAGACGGATGATCAGATGACGGAAACGATTTAGAAGAATTGGATACGATAGGTGTGAGGCGCATGTAGAGTTGATGGGTGCATATGATGACGGTAGTTGGGATGACAGCAAGAGAAATGGCCGGTGAGGAGCTGCAAAATGCAGAGCGCGTGCACATAGATATATATGCGTAAGTTTATATATATATGCAGAAATTGTATATATATATATTTGTATAAGAAAAGCATGAGCAATAACAATGGGGTCCTAGAAAGAAATTATCAGTCATTGGGAGGGGTAGTTAAGGATCGATCAGAGGGTTGTAGAATTAACTTTGGAATATTGTGGTGGGCTAACTTCATGACAAGTGCACATGGCAGCCCAACGGCGAGAAAAATAGAATGCGGAAGCACAGAAGTGTCGAAGACTGTGAGGAGCAGATCATGGAAGAGTGAAGATGAAAGACAGGATCAAGGAAAACAGGTAAGAATGGGTCTAATTATTTGATCAATTCAGGTGCGACATATGGTGACGGACCAGAGGAATCGGGCAGTGGCAGATCAAACGGTTTGGAACTGTAAAGGAACATCATTACGTAACATTGTCTTTACAATCGGTGGGACATGGAAAAGCGGACCACAGCTAAAGGCACAGAAAAATGCCTGTAGCGAGCAATAAACGGATCAAGGAGTGAAAGCAATGACCGAGGAGACACAGGTAAGTAACCACCAATGAGATCATTTTACTGCAGATGAAACACGAAGGAGGCGGACAAGGAATCAGGACGCCCCAGGATAAGTGAACCAGTATTAGAACAAAGAGGCCGCACAAGAAAAATGGATGTGCAACGGAGTTGGGGCAATGGACCTGGAGGGCTGTGTGCCGGCAGACAACGGAACAGGTGGATACTAGTCCGGACACTGGAAAAAAACCACAAAAGAATCGCGGAGCCAAGAGAGGAAAATATGGTAGTGGTGATCAGATAATAAATGCGACTGTAAAAGATGCGAAGTTTGGAGCGGCAAGTTCTAATATGCAGATTGAACATGGGTGCGGGTGCGATTAGAGCATCATGGCATTGGGCATGGGGAGGGAGCACAAAGAGGGATTTAACAGAACGACAGGTATAAGCATGCTATCGATGGGCGTTCCGAGCAGAGGGTAGTACCAAGCGCATAGAGGATAGAAGTCAGCAATGATGGCAGGTGGGAAAAGAGATATTGGCGAGCGACGACAGAGAGGAGTGGCTGGGACGATAGTGACTCAATGCAGTGAGAGTTGATGTAGTTAGATGCGATAGGGGTAAGGACAAAACAGGTAGGTGTGCAAACCGTGGTAGGGCGACAGAAATGGAAAATGGTAACAGATGATAAGAGCAATAGGTGAAAAAGCTGTGGCGGAAGAAGGATGAGGAGCATGAAATTTTCAACCGACAGCATTGGATTCGGTAATCCGAGAAAAGTTAGAGCGTGCCATCCGCAACCTGTGCTAGTGGGTGGGACTGGCCGTGCGCTGGGCACCCAACCCGAAAAACGCTTCGTGGAGTGAACACAGGAGGTGTGATCCACCAGTCTAGTTGCGCTCGCACATCGTTGCAGACGGCCTGCACGCCCGATGTGCGTCGGCCACAGCGGTGGATCTGACCGCGCCCCGCACTATTGGGAGTGGCACAAGTGATCATAGATAATTGTACAGGGGGCAAAACGACCGTGATGGGGTGCGTGATCCAGGAACAATTGACCAAGACGTGAGGCCATGGACAAGAGGGCCAACGGAAACAGCTAGTAGTAGACGACCCTGTAGCGATATTATCCAGGTGCACCTGCCAGGGAGATGGTAAGTACATTGCCCGAAGTGGTTGGCCGTTGCTGAGGATCACTGAAAAGGGAAAAGGGATAGAGAAGCGCAGTCTGGGTGTGCCCCAGCTGAGAATCAACGAATACTGAGGAGAAAAAGTGAATAAGATGGATAAGAGATGAACATAGGTGAGCAATAGGGTTATCTTATGATAGCAGGAGGTAGGTTCGCTATGGATCAGTGAAGGCAGCGGCCTTAGTTCGCTGCACTAGAGAATGGAGGAGTGTCGAGCATGGGGTGAACCTGGTGGCATGTGGCGCAGAGGTAATAAGGTTACAGTGTGAGGCCTCTTTCAAAGGCCAGGTCGGCGGAGACGAGCTCATTAGTGAGCAATATGGCATTGGGGACTGTTAAGTATAACACAAGTGCGCGCCTAAAAGCGAACAATGAGGAGGCTAAGCTAAGGGGGACCTTATTCCAGGGTTTGGAAAAGGCTGACAGAAAGAATTGGGACTTCAGACTGAGATTAGAATGAGGGACAGTGAAAGAGGGGGCACGATGTCGGATGGGGTAGGAGCAGGGCGCAGCGAATGAGATGGGATAGGAGGTGCAGGCCAGGTTATGGATTAGCTTGAAGAGGAAAATCAGGTTGAGCCTCATGAGACGAATCCATAGAGGCTCAATTTGTAGGAGCTCACAGCGCTGTCGGTATGTTAGGGCTGTGGATACGCCCAACAGCCTTTTGGTGAAAGTACGCTGAAAGTTCTCAAGATATACAATAGAGGAACGTGGCCAGAGGCTGGAGGTAATGGGACAATATTCTAGGAGCGGTCTCACGTGTGAGAGATACATGGAGAGGCGACTGGCTGGCATTAAGAAACACCGATTGATCAGGCCTAGGGTTCGCTTAGCCTTAGCGATTTGGAACGATGCCTGTTCTGAGAAGTTAAGGGAACGAGAGTAGCGTACGCCGAGATCGGTAACCATGGGGTGTATGGGGATGGGCGGGCCGTCCAGACAGATTCGGCCGGGTGGTACAGTGCACTTGTATGGTAAGAGGAAGCTTTTCTCCGCAGAGAATTCCATGAACCACGAGACGCACCAACTTTGGAGAACGAGTAAGTCACGCGATATGTTGCACAGAGTCACGGATAGGTCACTCGGGAGGAAGGAGTACACTATTTTTATATCGTCGGCAAAGAGGAAAGGAGTGCCGTGTCAAATAGGAGAGAAAATGTCATTGATATAAATGAGGAATAGTAATTGGCCTAGGACACTGCCTTGAATGACACCGCTAGCAATTGGTTTAACGGAAGATAAGTGGCCGTCGACGAGCACAGCTTGTGATCTGTGAGAGAGATAAGAGGATAGCCAGGAGAAGAGAGGGTCAGCAATACCAAGAGACTGGACTTTGGCCAGCAGATGCATATGGGGAACACGGTCCAAAGCCTTAGACATGTCGAGTTACAGGACAATTACAGAGTTGCCGGCGTCGGCAGCAGACGATAAGACATTGAGAAAGTCAAGCTGGCAGGAAGAGCAGGAACGGGAGTTCAAGAAACCATGCTGACCAGGGTTCAGCAGGTTGTTGGATAAGGGGTACTGGACAATGTGTTTTTTGATGATTCTCTCCATAATTTTGCAGACTACTGGGGTGTGATTAATGGGCCGATAGTTATCTGGGTCGTGTAATGCACCCTTTTTGAAGCGCGGAACTATAACAGAGGATTTCAATTGAGGTGGGACAGAACTGTGAAGCATGGAGATGGTATACATATTCAGTAACAATAAAGGGAGGTCAGGACCACCGAAACGGAGGAGGGCCGGTGGGAGATCATCTGGTCCCGGTTTCGAGGAAGGTTTAATAAAGGAAACTGATTTTTCAATTTCTAGATGGGTGAAGGTAATCGATGAAAGAGAGGCAGAGATGCAGGGGTGAATTGTGGGAGGGGGAATACCAGGACAACTTATAAAGGAGGAAGAAAAATGTTCATTGGAGGCCTCAGAAATAGATGCTGGAGTATTAGCGGTAGATGAGCCACAGATGAGGAATTTGGGCGAGGCATGGTTGGATTGATTGGACCTTTTACGAAGCAGGTTGCACAGGTAGCCAGTTTTGTTTGAATGTGCTAGGGCGATGGCTTCTTGCTTTCTCAGATGCGAATCGACCATGCAACGTAACTTCAGTTGTAGCCGGTTTATGCGCAGAAGAATTGTAACGTCGTGTGATCCAGCGAAGGCAAGTTGCAGCTTAGACAGCTTACTTTCTAAAAGTGACAGGCGTGAGCTGCTGGACTTGGGGCGTGGATCGGCACGTGGGTTGGCGGTATTTAAGCCGTGTAGGAGGTTGGCGTAGAGAGAGTTTATAACAGTGAGGGGATCAGAGGAAAGAAAAAATGTCCCAGTTGAGGGAGCGGATTATCATTGGCACTAGAGGCCAGTTACAGGAACGGTAAGAGGTCGGAACGGGGGGAGAGGATTGCATCTGACAATACGGTGGTCACTACCCGGGAAGTGATCAGTGGTCTGGGTGATCATATCAGGAATATCAATGGAGAATACTAGGTCCAAGATGTTGTTCCCCCTAGTGGGGCAGGACCCATGTTGGGTCCATCCGCCAAGGCGGACACAGGAAAGGAAGGTGGAGAGGGCGGGAGGGCTAGTATAGGAGGACCAGCAAAATGAAGGAAGGTTGAAATCACCCGCGATAATTTTAGCACTGGCAGGGTAGTCAAGCGCAGCATTATGGACATCCACGGCAGAGTCAATTTTCGCAGGTTCCAAACCCGGGGGGACGTAGACGCAGCCAAGGAGGAGATTCTGGCCGGAGGCGTGAATGGATAGCCATAACGAATCCTCAATGAGGAGAAGAGAGGGGTGGTCGATAACACTAGCGTGGATAGTGCATTTGTTAAAGGCTAAACAGCCCCCTCCACGCCTGGACTGGCGGGTGTTTGAGAAGCATTGATACCCAGCTATGCGAACAAGGTCAAGCGAGGCATCATCTGACAGCCAGGATTCAGTTACTAGTATAATGTCAGCGTTTGAGATAAATGCCAGAGATCGCAGGTGCGATATTTTTCTAATTATTGATCGAGCGCTTATAAGAACTAGTAGGAATGAGTTCAGTTTCGGTGTGCGCAAAGCATGGATACCAGGTGCAAGACTGTTAGGATCGCTGGGGCGATAGGAGTTGGGTCCTAATGGGGATGGAGCGTCAGTAGTAGGAGGGCAGGCAGCTTTGGGTGGGGGACATGAAGTAGAAGAAGCCTTAGCATTAGGCGCAGCCGATCGCTGTGGGTGATCGATATGGTGGGTGTGCGGCACACCGCTGATGTGGGTCGGAAGGGTGTCACGCAGTACAGGGGGATGGGGCACCATATGGCAAAGTGAGAGGTTAAGAATATCTGTCGAAGCGGGGTGGACAGGAAGAAGTGCATGGTGTAAGGTGCTAAGTGACATGGCATCATGTGGAGAAAGATCAGTGATATGAGTCTGGGAGAGTCCATCGATATGGTCCATAGGGCAACTAGCAATATGGCCACGGGTGCGGAGGGCACCGGTCAGGAAAAAAACGAGATCTTGACTGCAGGTAACCTACCTGTTGGGCAGAGTCGGTATAAGGCCGGTAGGTCGGTGTGGGGGTGAAGGCATGCGGGAGAGTAACTGGGACATAGTGTGGGGTGGGAAGCGGGAAGGGAGTGGCGAAATTCGGAAAGGTTTGGAGGCTCATGAGGGGCAAGGGAGCCGGTAATTAGGGTGGTGGGGCGAGGAGGCGGGATACAGGTACGAACCTGGAGTATCTGCTAGGGTACGTACGTGGTACTTCAGGGTTAGATGAGGGTTGGTGGAGGGGGGAGAGGGGAACGGCGGAGGCGTGCTGGGGCTATAGTATGGAGGGTTGGTGTCCGGGGGGAAAGGAGGGATATAGGGTAGCAACGGAGATGGAGGATTGGTGTGACCCATTCGATCAGAGAGAGGGAAAGACAGTGGAAAGGGGTGCGAGGCAATGAAAGGGTGAGTGGCACTGGCAAGGCCATGAAGGTCACTCCCACATAAAGGGGCGATGGCGTTAGACGAATCCGGATGGTGGCCTAACTGGTTTATTTTCGAATTCGTTACGGGTACCGGTGCAAATGCATCTAGTCTCGCTCCTTTCTGTGGTATGCAAGGAACGGCTAGTTCTGACGTCAACATTTGAGGGATTACTGGTGTTGCGAACGTTTGAGCAATGCGTAGCCAAATTCACAACGGATCCCGAAATCAAAAGACGATTATCCGCGATATTCTACGATACTAGATTATTAAATGAACAATGACATCAAAATGTACAAACCTCAATAATACGATCACAATGACTCAACCACGAGAAACCGAATAGCAACGTATGAGCAAACAGTACGTGCGTCACGCAGGTCCAGAACAAGGATGTGCCAAAGTAGCGCTCTTGGCACGAACAAACAACAGTTGGTTCATATAAACAACTAGTTCGTAAAGACAAGTCAATAGTGTAAGCAAATGAGTGATGTTGATGAAAACACTGAATCGCGAGGGAAAGAGGGGGATTTTCACACGACCGGTAGTTACACCGCCCACCAAAATCCTCCTGAATCCATAGCAGAGTCAAAGGTTTGGTATAAAGGTACTGATTCTTTCTACCTACCTAGACCCTGCTGTCAGTGCGCGCGCCTAATGCTCGTCGTCAATGTTCTACTACTAGTCGCACCTAGCTCGGCGGCTACATAGAATCGAGGCTGGTCTACATCTTCCATGAGAACAACTGACCGATGGCGGGCGTGAATGGGGGCAAATAGTTGCTATCCTCGGAACGGCCGTCCCGCTTCGGTCGTATGTGCTTGGGTGAGTGTGTGTGTGATGTAATCGCCGCTATTTCACATACGCAAACGACATTTCAGTAACGTCAACAAAGGCAAATTGCGAACACTGTAACCAGTTTGGTGGGGTTTCGGTGACATTGCCTGCATCGTGTATGTGTGTCGGGATGTATAAAGGAATGCCCAGTAGGGCCACACATTGATTGGGGGCTTTCTGCAACGTCAATGGAAAACTATGAGCACTGTAACATGTTTGGAAGGGTGCTGTGTGGCATAGATATGATGCAAAAAATGGGTGTGTGACATAAGCTCCGCCACTTATACATATGTAAGGGGCACTCGGTATCGTCAACAAAAAACAGACAACGAACACTGTCACATATTTGATGGGGTTACGGGGTATAGAATGCCCCGGGCGAGGTTGTGTGTCCGCATGTACAATGGGATCGCATTTATCACCACATGTCGGAAAATCTTCTCTAATGTCAATGAAAAACTGCAGGCACTGTAACGTGTTTCACAAAGATCGTGTGGGGTAACGAGTCCAATGTAGGTGAGGGTGAGTTGGGATTGCTTCCATGTATGATGTTTCTTTGTTCACCTCGATTACTAGTGTAAAAGGGCCTACTGGGCCTCAGAGTTATCAGCTCCTCCGCCTTCGCTCTCGAGTAGGTTAATACTGCGTATGTCACGAATGAGCACTCCGTTGGCCGTCTTCACCTTCACAGTTCTTATCATCCCGTCAGTGCCTTCGATGGTTTCCGTAATAACTCCCAAGGACCAATTACTGAAATGTGCGCGATCGTCGGCGATCATCACCACATCCCCAACCTTGAATGGCCTTGTTTTGACTAGCCACTTCTGTCGAGTCTGCAGAGCCGGTAGGTACTCCCGCAGCCATCGCCTCCAGAATACCTTGGCCAGATAGTTCGCCTGTTTCCATCCGTGGAGGTAGCTCCCGCGGAGATTTACCGGACCTTGGAAACCCTCGTTCGACCTTAAAGTCAGTAAGTCGTTCGGGGTGAGCGCCAGGTGGGTGGGGTCGCCGTTCATTATTGGAACCAGGGGGCGATTGTTCAGGATTCTCTCTACCTCGGTCATGAGGGTGTTCAGCGTCTCGTCGTCGGGCGGCTGCTGCTCCATGATCGACAGCAATATCCGTCTGACGGACCGGATCATGCGTTCCCATACGCCGCCTCGGTGACTGGCCTGTGGGGGGTTGAAATGCCATTGTATGCCGTAAGCCACGGTTCGATCCTGCAATTCATCCCTGTTCATATTCTTGTACCAACGCTGCAATTCCCGATGAGCGCCCACAAAATTCGATCCATTATCTGAGTAGATATCGGCCGGTACGCCTCTTCGGTTGATAAATCTCTGCAAAGCCCGTAGAAACGAATCAGTTGTCATCGAATGTGCGACCTCTAGGTGCACCGCGCGTGACTTCATGCACGTCATGATACATCCATATCGCTTTTCTAATCTTTTCCCGCACTTGATCCATAAGGGCCCGAAATAGTCCAGCCCGGTGTCGCTGAACGGCCACCAGCCCGCAGTCACCCTGCATTCTGGTAGTGGGGCCATGAGTTGTTTGCCCGCTGTGGCATTGCGTCTCCTACATTGCACACACCGTCGGATTACGCGTTTTACGGCCTCTCGTCCTTTCAACAACCAAAGGCGCTTTCGTATGACGCTCGTTACGTGACTTTCCCCGGCGTGTCCCTCTACGGCGTGGACGTGCTGAATCATAAGCTCTACTACATGTTGTCTCGCAGGCAGCAGTATGGGATACTTTGTGTCGAAACCCAGGTGTGCGTTGGTCAGCCTGCCATCCACCCGCAGCAGTCCGCCAATGAGTTTGGGGTTCAAACGCTTCAATTCGCCTCTTGGAGATGGTGCGTCTTTGTTGATCGGTCCCACGTTTTCCGCCCTCTCTAGTTCTAGGGCGAAAGCCTCGCGTTGTATCATTCGGAAAACATCGTATTCTGCCGCTTGTAGTTCGTCGGGACTTATCGGGCCGACCCGTATCCGGCCTGAGGGGCGTAGCCCCTTCATGACTAGTAAATTTGTCTTAAACCTGGTTAACCAAACTAACGAACGGAGTGTCCTCATCCAGGAAGAGAACCTGACCAACCGCAATAGGATGGATGTTGCTTCGACGACGTTGGCCGCTAGCACTGCGCCTTTGATCTCCAGTTCTGCTTCCCTAAGGGGTTGTAATTCGAAAACGGGCCAGTCCTGTTTAGGCACTTGCAGGAAGTTGGGCCCTCTTGTCCACGCACCTAGTAGTTTGAAGTTTGTCGCACCACGGGAGCACAGATCGGCCGGATTGTCGCCAGACCTGATATGATTCCACTGGCTCGCGGCTGACTCGTCATGGATAATCGTAAGTCGGTTAGCGACGAAAGTACTAAACCGGCTCCGGACGTTGTTAATATAGTAAAGTACTATCGTTAAGTCTGTCCAAAAGCTAACCGACCAAATGTAGAGGTCAAAACATCTCTTCACCGCTTGCACCGCCCTGACTGCCAACACGGCTGCGCCGAGTTCCAGGCGTGGAATCGAGACCGACTTCAGTGGAGCAACGCGAGCTTTGGCGAACAGAATCCTGGTGGTATATTGACCATCTCCGGTGCACCATCGCCCGTACACCACAGCGCCATACCCGACTTCGGATGCGTCGGAAAACGCATGTAGTTCTCCAGTTCGCGTTGTATGGCCAGGAGTAAGACATCGTGGGATCCTTATGTCCCCTAATTTCTTCAAGGTGTTTAAAAATCCTTCCCAGTCCAACCGGTCTTCTCGGTCAAGTGACTGGTCCCAATCAACTTTTTTACGGCACAGCCGCTGCAGCAAGATCTTCCCGGGTAGCAGCCATGGTAAGACGAAACCGAGCGGGTCGAACAAACTAGAGACAGCTGATAGTATGCCACGACGGGTTATTGGCAGTTCAGGAATGTTTAGCTCGAAAACAAAGTCGTCCGTTTCCGCGTCCCATTGTATTCCCAATGTGCATTGGATAGGGAGTGGAGAGCCGTCCAAATCTCTCACCTTCTCGGCTCTCTCGTGGCACGGAATGAACTTTAGTACTTTTGAAGCGTTCGACATCCATTTGGTTAGATGGAAGCCACCCTCCTCCAGCAACCTCGTCAGACCTCTGAACTGTGCTAGAGCTGATTCCACATCATCGAATGACCCAAGGTAGTCGTCGACGTAGAAGTTCCTGCTGACGCTTTCTACCACCGTCCGATGTACTAGGTTCCCATGTTTGTTCGCTGATTCTCGGAGGGCGTAGTTTGCGCAGAATGGTGACGATATGGCTCCGAAAGGGTGGACGGTCATCCTATAATTCATCACTGCTCTGTCCCGGTCGCTCTCTTCCCACCACAGGAAACGCAGTGCATCTCGTTCTCCTACCGGAATTTTCACCTGGTGAAACATCTCCCTAATGTCGGCGGACAAGGCCACTTCGCCCACTCGGAAGCGGCACAGAACCTCGATCAGTGGTGTGGTCCAGTCCGGCCCTTATAGTAAGCGATCGTTTAACGACTTGCCCTGGAACTTGGTCGCACAGTCGAAAACCACCCGCAGTTTTTCCGGTTTCTTGGGGTTGATGACCGGGTGGTGAGGCAGATACCAGATACTCATTTTGCTGTCGGTGTTGGCAGGCACCTTTTCAACGTAACCAAGGGCTTCGTTTCGCTTCATTGAATCCGCGTATCGTTCCCACAGATTCTCGTCTCGAATGAAGCGTTCTTTCAATCGTAGTAATCGTTGAAGAACATATTTTCTGTTGTCAGTCCACGGGTCGGCAGATGAGCGCCATGGGAGGGGAACCTAGAACTGTTTTTCGAGACCTCTAGTGCCCTGACGCACCGTTTGTAGAGCGAATTGATCCTCTTGAGACAACGATGGTCTTTTTTCTCCAATGTCATGAAACTCCTTTACATACAGCCGCTGCAGATGGTGCTCTATGCTGTCCGCTTCGGCGGATAAATAGTTCACGGAACCACGTCCCCCTAATGGACCGTATAACATCCATCCCAGAGCCGTGCGTACGGCATAAGGTGCCTGACGGCCGCCCACTCTCTGGTCAAGCACCCAATGCGCCTCTGGCACGTCGCTGCCGATGAGGAGATCCACTTCATCATCTTCCCAGTCTACAATGGTGACATCCTGCAGGTGGGGCCACCTAGTCAAAATTGCGTTGACCGACCTTGGTGCTCGCATGGGGAGATCCGCTAACGTGAATGCCTCCGTTGGTTCAATTTCCTCGTTAGTGTCAAGAGAAACGAGTTGCAGCCTTAACCTGCCGGCATTCATTACCTGTGTTCCGCCCACCGTGCTCACTGCCAACGACGTAGCACCTTTAGCTAGTCGGTGTTTATCGGCAAACCGCTCTTTCACTAGAGTAGTGTCAGATCCACTGTCGACGAAAGCCAACGCTTTGACCACCCCCGTTGAAGTCACTACTCCTACGGCCACTACCCCCAAACGCACCGGTTTACTGGCAGACCTCGACGTTGAACAAATAACGCTGGGCTCGGTACTCGCCTCGGATAGGGTTACTCTAGCCTGGTGCAGCAATCGATGGTGTCTGCCCGTGCAGCCCTCGTAACCACATCGGTTTCTTACCCTACAAACTGCCGCCCGGTGGGTGGTGTTTAGGCAAATAAAGCATGCTCCTGCCATCCTCGCCGTTCCCCACCGTTCGTCTACTGTGGCTTTGCCGAACTTGGGGCATTCTGGTAGTCCATGGCTAGCCCCACAGGCTCTGCGGTTTGATTGCGCCGCGGCATCCCGGGAAATGGCATGAGTGTTGGCCCAAGGTTGGTATTTTGGATGTTCCCGTGCAGGGGTTTGAGCCTGGCTAGTACTGGGCTTGTTTGCCCGGTTGCTGTCCCGGATGAGTCGGCCGAACCTGCTGTCAGCTATCTTGGTTTGCCTGTCCAAGTATTCGGTCAGGTCTTCAAAGTTAGCTTCCCTGTCACTTCGACTTATCCGTTCTGCTTCTTCCGCCCACCGACCCTGCAGTTCGGGAGAAAGGTGACGGACTATGTATTCCAACGTGTGCATAGCATCTAGATCAGCTCTGTAACCTAAATGGTCGAGGGCTATTGAGCAATTTTGCATCTTTATCACCAGGTCGGCCATTGTGTAGACGTCGCCCTTGGTTCTCTTTGCTTCTGCCATCACGCCCTCTATTAGGTTACGGGCTACTTTGAACGGTTGGCCAAACAAGTCCCTTAGAATCTTCCTTGCTCTTGTGTAGCCTTGTTCCGGGTCGAGCATGGTACACCCGTCGATAGCTTCTCTTGCTCGGCCTCGACAGTAGTGAGTAAGGTAGAGAAGCCTTTGGCCAGGGTCGGTTACCTTATTTTCGACGAACGTCTCGAACTGCTTGACAAACTTGCAGTATTGTTCGGCTCGCCCGTCGAAAGCCGTTAGTTCCACTCTTGGTAAATCGATCGATGGTGGTTTGTAGTCGGCGACCGGCATGGGGCTCCTTATCTTATTGCACCCTGATCTGTCGGAAGTGTCGTAGTCGCTGGTCTCGTGCTCTCGCCCTTTCTGTATACATTTCTTTCCTGCTTCCTGTGCCTCTAGTTTAGCCGATAGTAACTGTTGTTCTAGGTCTAATATTCTCAGCCTATATAAATCAACACCCTTACGATCCGTATTGCTCTCATTAACACATGAACTAGCACTGACAGGACTAGGCGATCTAACATTAACTAAAGAATCAAATGTACCCAGAACCTCCCCAGAGACTTGCCGTATTACTTCCTGTCCAGATTCCAATGTTTTCGATCCTTTTCTTGGCATTGTGCGTGTTTTTCCTCGTTCCAAATTGATCTATTGAGTATTGTTACGAACGTTTGAGCAATGCGTAGCCAAATTCACAACGGATCCCGAAATCAAAAGACGATTATCCGCGATATTCTACGATACTAGATTATTAAATGAACAATGACATCAAAATGTACAAACCTCAATAATACGATCACAATGACTCAACCACGAGAAACCGAATAGCAACGTATGAGCAAACAGTACGTGCGTCACGCAGGTCCAGAACAAGGATGTGCCAAAGTAGCGCTCTTGGCACGAACAAACAACAGTTGGTTCATATAAACAACTAGTTCGTAAAGACAAGTCAATAGTGTAAGCAAATGAGTGATGTTGATGAAAACACTGAATCGCGAGGGAAAGAGGGGGATTTTCACACGACCGGTCGTTACAACTGGTTTTACTTCAGGTATTGGACTGTTTTCCCGATCCGGTTTTGGATTTCGGACTCCTACAAGGGTTAGCGTTTGTTTTTTCGAGCTATATTCTGTGGGAATAGTTTGTAGGTTCGATCAGACACTTCTTGAGCTAGTTGAAGGAATCATATCAATCGGGGTTTTGTATGGTGATTTGTTACTAGTCTTAGAGTCAGGGGGACTTTTATCAGTTTTGCGGACGTCAAGAGGCACATTAATTTGGACCGTTTCATTGAGACTTTTCTGTAAGTTTTGATGTTTGCGACGCGGCTCCGATAGAGTAGAGACTGATGAACTATCTAGGTCGACAACTATTTTGCGACTGACCACAGGAGAGGTCTCTATATGGTGGCCGACGCTTGGTAAATCGACCACCTGAGAGGGACTACTGGCTAAATGTTTACCAGGGTTAAGGTTCTTCGCATGGTTTCTGTGAACCTCTCTATGTAGGGGGGTTTTATCGGGAAGTATTTTTGCCCGCTTGAAACCTGTATTTGCGACGACAAAAGACTGTCGGCTAATAAATTCCTTGGCAGCAACTTCAGTATTAAACTGACACAGGAGTGGGCATGTATTTTGCGGTGAAGTTTTGCGGAGTCTGACACAGTAGCAAAGTTGCGAATCCAGGTTGCAAGCCTTTAAGATTAAGTTCTTGGCAGTTGAGAGAGGTAACTTATCCGGGATGTTGAATACGACCGCATTGTTGGCTTTCTTGATGCGTCTAAATATTTCAGAGGCGACGGTATCAATAAACTTCGTGGCTCAGATTAGGTTTGCCTGAGTGTGGTGTAGAGATGGGTCAAGCAGGAACGCTAATGGACCCAATTGACCGATGGTTTGATCATAAGCGTCAAGCCGAGAGGAAAAACTATTCATGATGTTGCGTATTTCGGCAGTTGCTTTGGTAGCATCTCCAAGTATATCAACGAGGGATACTGAACAACTTTTGAGTGTGCTTTGGAGGTTAGGGGTCTTACAACGGCGAGTGCTAGCTGTGATTTTGGGCCGGTGGGCAGCAATGGAACGCATAGCTGGGCTGTTGGATTGATTGGTAGTTAATTTGACGCAATATCGCGGGAGGAAAGGTAGTGACAGCTGGCACAATGGGCGAGTTTTCGGACTAAGGTAAATTGCAAGGTATCAAAAAGGTGAGAAAAAAAGTGGCTAATTACCTTTGAGAGGCCGGATGAAATGAGAGAATACTTAGGGAGGGTTTTGAACAATTGATTAAGTTAATTGGAAACCACAAATCTCTATAAAGTTCTACGGTACTGATACACGATAATAACTGACGCCAACAGGTTGGTGTGCCGCAGTTATTGCTACTATCGGATCAATAAATAAGTTTGAATAGCGATAAGTAAAGGTAACAGCTAGATTATTGATCTTAACGCTTAAAAGCAAAAAAAACCTGAGACAACCAGATTTTGCTTCACGATGACCTTGACCTTACACCAGGTACTAGCTAAGGATGCTTAACTTTCAAAATTCCACAAAACGGAGCAGCCGAAAATGGTTTTTTCAACCTGCGAAAACCATTTGTTCCCACTGCAAGCACACAACATACAAACTACCTAAGGCTAAGCGCTAAATGCTTATGTTTGCCCGGGGTAATTTTTGGTCATGAATTTACACATTGAAACTTAGTCATCTCCAGGTCGCTACATATCTGAAGGCTTCTGCATCCGCCGGAAGGGACGTAGCTCTGTAGTTGGCAAACAGCTAAAAGCGGCTGTCTAGATAGCGTCTAAATGATGGTGGCAGATGTGCCCTGTCTTGTAAGGTCTGTCGGATTCTAGGCACATATATAATATCTGATCTTGGTGAGCATTGCTCTAGTGGCCTTTTGCTTTCATCTTTGCCTATGTTGTCCGTTGTGTTGCTTAGTTTGCTTCTGATGAAGGACATCGTCATTTGAAAATCTGTCCACTTGAACTAACAAGCTACTCTCTATGGGGAGATATGGCTGGCCACTTCAGTATGTAGTCGAAAGAGAGAGATGCGTGGTTGCTCTTGCTTAGCGGTGGAAGAAAATTGACGGCATCTAAGCTGTGTTTTGAAATTGGATACGATCAGGTCTGGAAAGGATGAGCTTTGACCCGCTCTAAGCGTGGTGGGACAGGCCGTGCACTGTGCCTAGGGTTGCTCGACCAGTAGACCCACTGATGACTTACCATGCTGGTTGTCAGCGCTTAGGCTTTCCCAGTCCACTCCGAGGGCTTTGAAGTCTTCCCTTATAAGAAGGTGACTAAAGGGGTGAAGTATTCTGGGGGTTTTCAGAGGCTCTGCCACTAGAAATGAGTCTGCTTGTAATATAGAAAGGGAATGGTAAAGCCCGCCCACAAGTAAAGAACTGGACATGCAGAAGCGAAAAATAGTCCAGAAGAGGCCCATCAAAGCTAGTGAAATATATCAAGAGGAGACGCCCGGGGGTAGGAGATCTCTAGTGTGGAGAGCTATACAACCAGCAAACCCCGTCTTAAATCATTACGGAGGAAGGAGTGACCCAGTTTTCTTATTTCATCGTCTTGATAGTCTGACGTGAGCCAGGTCCCTGTGATGGCAATGATGCTTGTTTTCGTATCTGATGCTAGTTGTCCGGGGTCCAGCATTTGTTTGGAAGGCGGGGACGTTCGTTTGCGCTACACCAGGTCGTATTGCGTGATGTTGTCGATATGGTTTCCTCTCATCCATCTCAGGCGATATAACAGCTTCTAAGGGCATTCCAGTAACCGAGAGAAATTCAGGTAATTTTTCTCAGAGGTGAATCACAACCTGACTTCAGTTTGCCTTTACCGCTCAGCTTCACACGCAGCGTCTTCTTGATGCTTCAAAATGACACATGTAGTGAAGAAGTCTTCCAATAATACCTTATCCTCTCATGCTGCGGTTACCACAACAAACAGGCACATTCAAACCCCCGCAGCCTTGAAACAATGTTCCGTTGACCATTGCCTTTTTGTAGGCCCCAAGACGAAATGAACTGGCGTCTTGGACCAAAGTATTTCAGATACAAAGTCTCAGCTTCCAAAGTTGAAAGATACCGTTTCTAAACTCATCCCCCTGTTGTGCATCACTAAACGCATTGGACGTTCTACTTTACAAAACCCGGCGGCAGCTGGCCGTTCCATCGACCCTGGTGCTTCCAAAGTTCTAACAAGAGTGAGAAGCTCCCGAAATGCAGTCGTATTTATTGTCCCAGACAGAATACCCCTCGGGCATGTCAGGCATACATAGATGAATACTTGTGGTAGGGCCTACCCTTCTTGTCAAATATCAAGGAAGCTTGAGCGTATTCAGCGCACTATCCTTCCGATCATCATGCAATTTTTAGATGATCTACCCACCAGAGTTCGATAAAATGCGTAACACGGTAGCTTCTAGTGCCCCCATAAAAACAGAAAAATAGCTGAAGATAAAACTCCCCTTCAAGGGGAATTTGCCAGACCTCTCTCGCCTTTCCCCACGAGAATGACGGCTGATTATCCTGTGCCATAGACACAGACAGCTGATCACTCCAGTACCTCTACCTAAGTTTCTATCGCTTTATCTCCACACAAACAATACGCTCCCTCACAATCACCCCTGCCTCTTCATCTGCTCCCTCCCTGAACTCTTTGAAATCTGACTCCAAAACCCTAGGATTCTCCTAAGTTAGGTCAGGGCCTGCTCCTGTGTAGAGTCTATGGCCCCTGGTCCTCAATTCGTGACACGGTAGCAAATATGCTGGGCAGTGAGCAAAATAGCAGAACTCAAAACACTGGAGCGGGACAACGTGTGTATTGTGGGAGCCCAAATGCTGGTAGACGGTGTACACAGGTGGAGCAAGTGGAGCCACCAAATTCGGTACTTGTTCAAATGAACATATTTGTTAGCCTTTGTATTCGTGTGTTGTATCGGCAGCACTACAAAGGTCTCCCACTTAAAGGTCCACGCCGCTGGGCTTCGGATCTTGATGGGTACGTCGACTTCGGTGGCGGGAGTGGTTCTCCATGCCTCCCGCTGCGATCGAACACAACAACGAAGCCAGCACAGGCAGCTCTTTATGACTCATACTGATAGCTGTGGATCGATCGCAAAATGGCTTCGATGTGCATTGCATTCGACCTAAGAAGATCCTGCTTGTGACTTGGCAGTAATGATTTTGTTGTAGGGATTGTCGTTGTCGGCATATCCCGAATTCCGGTTACCCGAGTTTGTTAGAGCCTTCTTAAACGAGCCAGCCTCCGCCTTTAAGTAAGCCCAGTGGCCATAAAATGAGTTTTGTGTTTGAGTCGTACAAGATCCTGGAATTCCATATGGTTCTGTCCGACGGGACGAGCTGGAAGGCAAGAAACACAAGGAAGCTGCGCCTCGAGGCGCGATCGGATATTCGACTGAGGAGGACATACCGGCGCAAACGGGCTGCCGCCACCTTTGTCGTGATAACCACATGGTCGTGCATTCATGCATAAAAGGACTATGTACAAGTTTATTATGAAGAGTAAACTTCAATATATTCAACTGTTACATATTCAGAAAACCTTGTTAGTTGTCGCAGCTCTCGGCCGCGTCGATTTCTCCTGTTGACGGGTGCAGCTGTGTCTTCGTGGAGTTTGGTGTTGCAACAGGTAACGAGGGGTCGTTAGTGGGAGTAATGGGGGCCGACTCGGGACGACTAAACGAAGGTTGTGAGCAGGTGGGGACACTGAAAAGGTTGTTCGGGGTGGGTTCTATCTCGGCGAACATCGTATTAAGGTGGTCTATACAGATGGTATCTTTCCTGCCCTCGACGTCCACCACGTATTTATTTTCTTTTGCTGAACGTTGCGGAACGAGCCAGAGTAGGCCTCTTGTAGTGGTGATTGCGCTGCATCCACTCGAATAAACACATGGCTGGCGGTAGCTAGAATGGTAGGTATGTAGTTGCTGAGGGTTTTTTCTCGTGGTGAGGTGGGCTTTATCACCCGCATTTGGTAAGACAACCGTTTTGCGTAATCCCCGTAAATTAAACTCACAGGTGATTATGTGGAGATCACATCACCTGGAAGTCGTAGCGTGCAACCGTAAATCAGTTCATCGGCCGCACCACCCGTGTCGACTTCAAAGATGTTACGCAGCCCTAAGAAGGAAATGAGAGAAACCTCACTCCATAATGGGTTATCACAAGCACGAAGAGCAGCTTTCAGCTGGCGATGTAATCGCTCCACCTTGCCATCAGCCTGGGGATGGAAAACCGTTGTCTTGTTGTGTACGCATCCGAATGTGTTTAATAGCTTGTGGGTGCACCGTTAAAATGAGAACCGCGGTCAGTGGTCACGACAGAAGGGCAACCAAACTGGCTTGCCCAACCGGTTAGAAACGCTTTTGCAGCTTCCTCTGAGGTAGGACGGGGAATGGGTATGGCCGGTGTGCAGTGAGTGAAGCGATCCATGCACTTGAGGGTGTAGATGCAGCTGCTGGATGATGGTAGGGGCCCCTCGAGATCCTCAATAATACGGCGAAAGCGTGCGTCCGGCTCACAGAACGTACCTAAAGTAGACTTGGTGTGACGATGTATTTTAACGCCTCGGCATTGAGGAAAAGCGCGGGCCCAAAGACGTATGTCGCGGCTGACGCAAGGCCAGATGAATAGCTTGATGACTAGCCTCGTTGAGGTGGTTGCACCAGAGAGCGATAAGTTATGGATGCTGTTAAAATCTTTCAGGCAAAATCTGGCAGAAACTAGTGGTCGGGGTGGACCCTGTGACACATTTCAAGTAATAGTTACGTCTGGGTCTGGAAAGGTCACTGGAACCAGATTCAGCGATCTGCTGTTTCTGAGCTGCTCAAACTCAGGATCTGTTGTTTAAGCTGCAGCTATCGTTTCTAGATCTTTGCCCATTGTTAATGGGTCGCTGTTATTGTGAACGCGTGGGAGTGCCTCTGCCACGGGATTGTGTGCCCCGGAGACATGCTGAATATCCTGGGTACGCTGCGAAACATTGTCTTACTGGCAAATCTCGCGTGGCGAATATCGATCAGAAGCTGACTGGAGAACGTTCACTGGTGGTTTATGATCTGTGAACGCTGTGAACTTCCAGCCCTTGAGTGTGCACGGGAAGTGCCGGATACCCAAATAGACTGCCAGTAGTTCTCAGCTGAACACACTATGTCAAGATTCCGCAGCCCAGGGACGCTTGGAGAAGAAAGCTTTTGGTTGCCATGATTTATTGACGAAATGTCGCAACACTGCTCCGACAGCCGTGTTCGAGGCATCTGTCCACAATGTCAGGGGAACCGAAGGGTCGGCATGTGAAAGAAGTGCTATTGTAACAGGGAATGTCGGAGCGAGGGAACGGCGTGAACATCAAGGCGAGCAGACAACCCAGACGAGGGCCACAGACAGAAGAACGGGCGGCGACTATGTTGGAGATACTCCGAAGTAGGCAAACGGAGGCATACGGACTGTCAGAGAGAAAGCAGCGGGATCTACGACAACCAGCAAGATAGCCCAGGTGAAGGGCTGCCGATCGAGCCGACAACAACTGAGACAGTCGGACCGACCGAAGGGATATGACGGCCAGGAAGAGCAAGCTATCGACCACAGGCAACTGGACAGAACTTAGCCAAAGCGCTCAAGCAGCGGCAATAGCAAGCTTGGTGCCGCGCAGTCTAGGAAAAGACCTATATAAAAAACTGCGTGCTCCATGATTTGATTTGTGTGACCGTAAAAATACAAGTATCCTGCCGTTGTCGTCCCTGGTGCACTAATTTGGTGACAGTTTCCTTGATCGAAGCGAATGCTGCCTGTAACGACCGGTAGCGGGAAATCCCCAAAACCACTGCATTTCCATGTTTCCTCAACATCACTCACTTGCTTTCACTATCGACTTGTTTTATGCACTGGTTGTTTTCACGGAACAACGTTTGTCTGTTCGCGCCCAGCGCGCCGCTCTGTCACATGCTTGTTCTGGACCTGCTTGATGAATGTGCTCCTTTCTCGCTCGCCGCCATTTGGTTCTCGTATTTTGAGTCCTCGTGATTGTATAGTTAAGGTTTGTATCTGTTTCGCTTCATTATTCATTGGATAATCTATTATCGTAGAATTTCAAAGATAATCGCTTGCTGATTTCTGGATCAGTTGCGAATTTGGCTGCGCATTGCTCAAACGTGTCTTACAATACTCAAATGATCAACTTGGAACGATAGAATACGCAACATGCCAAGAAAAGAATCGAAGCAATTTAAATCTACACAGGAAGTAATATGGCAAGTCACTGGGGAGGTTTTGGGTACTTTTGATTCTTTAGGTAATGCTAGGTCACATAGTCCTGTCAGTGCTGGCTCATGTATTACTAACGGTAACATGGATTGCAAGAATATTAATCTATTTAAGTTAATGATATTAGGCCTGGAACAGCAACTGTTTTCAGCTATGCAAAAGGCTCAGGAAGCAGAAGAGAAGTGTAGACAGAACGAGAGTAAGCCAAAGGTCAGCAACTACGACCTATCCTACAGGTGAGGACAAATAAAAAATAGGAAACTCTGCACCGGTCGCCGACTATAAAACATCAACGCCACCAACGACCGATCTGCCAAAAGTAGAACTAACAGTTTTCGATGGACCAGCTGAACACTAATGCTAGTTTATCAGGCAGTTCGAAACTTTAGTCGAAAACACGGTAACCGACCCCGAGCTAGGGCCTCTACCTAACTCATTACCGTCAAGACCGAGCAAGGGAAGCCATCGATGCGTGTATCATACTCGACCCAGAACAAGGCAACAAAACAGCAAGGAAGATATTCAGGGACCTGTTTGGCCAAATTTTCAAAGTGGCCCGTAACCTAATAGAGGACATGATGGTAAAGGCAAAAGAACCAGGGGCGACGTCTGTACGATGGCGGACCTGGTGATCGAGATGCATAAATGCTCAATAGCACTTAACCACTTGGGTTGCGGGGCAAACCTCGATGCAACGCTTACGTTAAAGTGCATAGTCCGTCACTCCTTTCCCGAACTACAAGGTCGGTGGGCGGAAGAGGCGGAACGTATGAGCTGAGGCTACTGTGAGGCTAACTTTAAAGACTTGACCAAATACTTGGACAGGCAAATCAAGATAGCCGACAGTAGATTTGGCCGACTCATCCGAGACAGTATCCAAGTAAACAAATCTAGCACCAGACATGCTCAAATCAGTGCACAGGGACATTCAAAATACTGGCTTTGAACCAATGTATACGCTATTTCAAGCGAGGCTTTAGAACCCTAGCTTCAGCCCTGCGCTACGTCCTTCGCTACTCCGGGCCTCTATTTTCCCCAGGTTATGTTTGGCTTTTATATCTATAATCTAATAACCTTCTGTCATTTAGCTAGAAAGGCTTTAAAAAAAATACCCAAAGTTTTCTACGTGGCTTTGCAGTCTCAAAAAGTTCAACTTACTGGCTCAAAATCTTTCCGCCTTCTTCACGTTATCTCCTGAAATACTTATGGAAGCTACAAAGGTCCTCGGTAAACGTCCCAAGGTCCCGGGGGCAAATCAAGCAATTTGTACTGTCAGGCTCAGAAAAACTAGGAACACTCAACTTCAGTCTGCACTCAGTCCATGCTCAGTACCTCTCGTTGATGTTTATGACTTAGTCAACAAGAAGATTAACGAAGTAGATCAAAGAGTGGCGGACTTGCATAACCAGATCCAGTCCATCGATGATATTCTACTAAAGATATCCCCTATATCTAGCATATTGGAGCCCACGCCTATAGCTAATCGCCAAAGCCTAGTCATGGCGGGCCGTTTCTTGGACTCAGTAGCGACCGAAGTTCATAAGCGTATAGCTAACTACAAGAATGCGATAGTTTTCAACATCCCTGATCGACTATCTCTGCCGTCAACCAAACTCGCCATACGGAATGCCTGCAACATGGCACACCACAGGTGCTATTGCACTCGGCTGAGCAAAAAATCACAACGCAACGACTGTCCTTTGAAGTTCCAATTCGCCGACAAAGTAACAGCTAGAGAATTCATAAATAGTTGGCAAATCAATGCTGACGCCACCCCATTCAAAAGAATCAGAATATTACCAGATAAAACGCCTCTCCAATGAGGTTTTTCGATCACTAAAAAGTACCTTAGCTCCACCTACGCAAGCTGTGACTGAAATACCAGTTGCCGCGTCCTCTCGCTGCTTGTCGAGCGACGCCGTAACACAAAAGCCCCCAGTTGCCTGCACTACTCTAGTTGACTTAGACCTGACCACCACCCCATCTCCAGCACATCCCCCTAGTAAACGGCCCTGCCTTCTACCATCAACCTCGGCTCCCACAAAAGGCAACGATATCCATGCCAAACCCACTATTAGCAAAGGGCCAACAAAGTCCCGTGCATCCAGGCCTGCCGTTGCTAATGTCAACCTACTGCCCACCGTCCCACCACAGAAAAAGACTCCGAGGAAGTCCGTTGTCAACAGTCCCTCCTACCCTAACTCATGTCCCACTGTCTGGCGGACACAAATCGTCCATAAAAGCCATGATCTACCATATAGCCAATCGTCCCATCGGCAGACAGAATTCTGTGTCCCCCCACAGCTTTTAGCTACTCCGGCTACTCCCGTAATCCCCCCGTAAGTCTTCTCAGAACCCCATTTGGAACCCCCACCAAGCGCTCTAAGTACACCCTAAATAATCCATACATGTTGGCAAGCAAGAGGCAACCCCGCATCACCCTAAAGCAGCCAACCCCACCTCGATGTATTAGCGCGGTACCTCGGCTTATCGAAAATGTCCTCCCAACTCCACTCTCCAATACAGGCGAAAACGGCCACCGAGTAACGCATCGTCATGCTCCAGGACCAAACATACCATATTCTCTAAGTATCCCGAAACAGTTTTCCAGTCATCTAGCTGAGCGCCAGCACCTCCCGTCGAACCTCTGTAACCAATTTCTCTCCCCTCCAATGATACAACTAAATAACCCCCAGTTGAATTATAACCAACGGCCTCGATTGTCTAGCTCCGCGCCCTTTCCTGAACACAGGATAGGCCAGCCCAGCCAACTACAGTTAATTCGTCGGTCCTGGTCGAGCAACAACTACCCGCCCCCTATGCATCCCGTTGAACCCAGTCACCACTACTTTCTACCATCTCACTTGCCGTTACCCATTACCTCAGCATCCAACCCCCCACCTGGCTACTTCAACCACCCCGGAAATCCCACCTCCGCAAACGACCATTTTTTTCTTGATAGCACCCCCCCCCCAATACAGCCTCAGCTCTTCTTTACGCTGCCGGCTCCCCACTTTTAACCCCTGTTTAAACTCCTTCGCTTCTATACATGACAATACTGACGTTATGAGTCCATTTATTGATGTTTGCCACCTCGGTAGTGCTAGCCACCAACAACCGCCGGTGGCTTTTCCTAATCCACACCATGACGATACAGTTGCACTTACCTTGCTCCTCATTAACGCTCGCTCATTATTGAATAAAACCCATACTCTCCATAACATAGTACTTTCTTCCGACTTTGACATCATTGTCATAACCGAAACCTGGCTAAATGATTCTGTCCCATTGGACCAAATTTCTATTGCTGGTTATCAAACCTTCATGAAAAATCGTCGTCGTCGTGGAGGAGGCTGTCTAATCTACGTTAAAAACAGCTTGCCTACCATTCCTCTCTCTGATCAAATACTAAACTCAATTCAGGATTCAATATGGGTAACGGTTCTTCTGGCCGACTCTCCACTCCATATCGACCACCCAATTCAAACATCACAGACCTCGCCCACGTAGTCACAGCCTTTGACCACTTTGCACTATTACCCTCTTTGTCAAAACTCATTGCTGGCGATTTCAATGCACCTAATATCTGCTGGGACACCATGTCATCACCCCAATACTTCACGAGCTTCGTTTCGACCATACGCGCAGGGCGCGGGGTCCAGCACGTAATGACTCCAACCAGAGGTAACAGCATACTTGACCTGATATTTACCATTGGCTGATTGCACGTGGTGACTACCACCCTCAACCTTTTCCCAGGCAGTGACCATAGAATGGTATCCTGCAGATTCACAGCCAGACCCATAGACCCCATATGTAGTTCATCCCAACAGCCCCTGCATAAGATCAACTGGATGAACCTCAAGCCTATGCTTCGATCCCTCAACTGAGATGACTACTTCCTACAACACAACACTCAGCTTGCCAGTGACGTACTCTACCATAAGCTGCATAGCTGCTTGTCAGCAATCACCACAATCGGAACCAACCGCTCTCAATCCCACAGTTCCTATCAAACAAGGCTGCAAAATAAACATGCAAAACTGCGGAAGATCTACAATAAAACCAAGGACTTCTCCATACTATTGCACTTCCACGCTCTCTCTGTAACCATCAGTCTTCGGACTAATGAACTGCTGAGAAAGCAGGAGCTTTCGGCCTTGAAGTCCTTCGACAGATCGTACCGATTTTCCAGACTGCTAAAGAGCAGAAATCAGAGAGAGCCTACAGGGATACCATATTTAATTTTGGGAAATAACACGCAGATTAAATCTGCAGCCGAAATCGCTGAGGCGCTCAATACCTTTTCAGAATCCATGACCACTGACGCCACTTCAAATCCACCACCCGTACCCCCCATAACCGAGCAAGTTCTCTCTGACATTGAATTCAGTCTGAGCAACGTGGCTCACCTGCTGCTGCGTGTTAGACCCTCCTCCCGCCCTGGCTATGACGGCATCCCCCCAGCACTCTTTCATCTTGGTGGAACTGACGCCGCTGCTATCTTTATGAATCTCTATAACTTACCCCTTAAAAATTGCACTTTTCTATCCCAATGGAAAACTTCAACCATTATTCCTATCCACAAAAAAGGTCCAGCGCATGACCCTTCAAACTATCGTCCTATTAACCATACCCCTTTAGCTGCCAGAATAATGGAGCGTTTGATTAAGCAGCGGATGTCCGATTATCTCATCTCCCATAACCTTATTCACAGCGGTCAACATGGCTTCCTAAAGTCACGTTCTTGTACCACATGCCAGTTTGATTTCTTCAACCTACTGACCACGGCAGCCGACGACAGAAAATCTATGATTATCATCTACCTCGATATGACCAAGGCATTTGACCGAGTTCCTCACTCCCGGTTGTTAACAAAACTCCGGGCCTACGGTATCCATGACCCGCTTTTATCATGGATCACTTCCTACCTGTCGGATCGGACCTAGGTTGTATATGCTAATGGTCATCTATCGCAACCGACGCCTGTTACTAGTGGAGTAATACAAGGAAGTGTACTTGGTCCGCTATTTTTCTCACTCTATATTAACGACATTTTTTCGATTGTGCAACACTGTACACCTTTCCTGTTCGCCGACGACATCAAAATCGTTTATGAGTTCCGCCATCAAGATTTGAGTACAGCGCTGTCTGAAATAGGTAATGATCTCGAGAAACTTCAATCAATGGTGCACTTCATGGCAGATGTGCTTCTCGGCATCCAAAAGCTTCTACACAACCTACAGATGTCAAGTCCCCCTCGGAACTCTGTCACTGAACCAAGTACCCATCGCCCCAAGCTCATCAGTAAAGGATCTTGGGCTTCGATACACTAACAATCTACAATTCTCGGAACATGTCTCATTTCAGACGGCCAGGGCCAGACAGATAATAATACTAGTTCTCATTCAAAATGAAACAAAGTATTCTCCTTATATGCCAATCCCATGCTAGATCCCACCTCGAATATTGTCCTATAATCTTCTCCGGAATGCCTAAATCTGATAGAATACGCCTGGAGAAAGTCCAGCGCACTTTCACCAAGAAGCTTATAGGATATTCTTCTCCACTGAGCTATAAAGAGCGATGCACTCTGTTAAAACTTGACCCCGTATGGCTTAGACATGTCAGGCTTAATTTGTGTTTTCTATATAGACTTATTCATCGCTCTGCGTTCACTTCTACTAACTCCATACAGTTCTAGCTACCCTCATCTTATCCTCTGCGCTACAGAGACTTCAGTCTGACCATCCCACAGTTCAGGCTGGCAATAAGGTCCAACTTCTTTCTCATTAAATATTCAAAGCTTTGGAATAAGCTACCCCGGACCATTCGCAAATGTACGTCAATAACCCAGTTTAGCCATGCCCCTAAATCACAACTCACCGTTAATCATATGTTATCTTTGACTAACGCCGGCATATCTGAGGATCGAGCCTATGAAGAAGGCATCGAACTTTAGAACCCTAGCTTCAGTCTCTCCTTCCGCTCTCTACTAACCGTCGAGCTTGCCTTCAAAAACGGGTTCCACTACTAAGATCATGGCACCATATCCCAAACCTACGATTTTCTCTCTAACGACAGACGCCAGACTTAACATTCATTATCACTTTTTACGTACAACCCACATTGCAGAAGGATACCGTTTTGTCGTTTACAACCATTACTAGCTAGATGCCTGCCGGTTCTCGCTACTCACCCACGTTCACCTACTGTCACCTAACCCCTTTACAACCCTGCCTCATCTAATTCAGTAGCCGGTCTTCACAACTATGTCTAAACAATTACTGCCTCTTTCGCTATATAGCACTGGGGCAGCCATGTAAAACAACTTTCCTCCAGCTAGAGGTTTTTAGTCATTGATATTTTCCCCTAGCACCAAATTGTTCAGTGATGCTGGATCTTATGATATAAAGCCCCACCACCCACTACTTCGCTCCTTGATCCTTCGACTCCTCTCTTATTTATCCTGGCTTCCGCTCCTCTCAGCTTCCTTGCCTGGCCGTAATTCGCATACAGATATTATTTTATATATAAATATATATGTAGGAACGTGAAGAAAAGCGCCCGTATTCTTCGCCCACGTATGTTTTCCCCCCTATTCGTAAGAAAGCGGCGTTCCTCTTGTCCTAGAATCCAGCCTACTCTCCAGTTTACAGCCTTACCGAACAGCAACCTGCATCATTAGACCTGTAGGTACCCCCCGATAGGACTTATCATACATCCTCCGGATCTATCATATAAACTTGCCATTTGGGTTCTAGTGTGTCCTAGCTGCTTCCTTGTGACCTGTAAAACACCACTGTGGGATTTGTCATATATCCCCTAGACCTATTATGCAAACTTGCCATTCAAGGTTCTTCGTGTTGCCCAGCAGCTTTCTCACGTAGCCCTCAGACCCTAGTCCAAATGCACCTCCACGACTTTATTAACTCCTAAAGATAAGACTTCCCGGTAAACGGCGGATTCGGTAATCAATAACTTTGCCTAGTAGTGTAAGGCCAGTTAGCCCTCACGAACACCGAACCACAATACCAGCGACTCCTCATTTAACTAAGACCATTGTACCTCATTTCCAACCTCCGTACTCTTGTTATTTTGCTCACGCTGACCCTCAGCTGGAACATCTCCCAGACTGCGATCCTCCCTTTTCCAATTTCAGAACTACCCGGCCATCACATTGCCTGGCTGTAATATATCGTGCAGACAGCTTGTCTTTTTCTCTGTCCGTCTACAACCACACCAAAGGCCGGCTACCGCGAATACGATCTAGCAACGGGGTTCACCCAAAACAAGTCCTGGTATCACTGCATACGTTACTCTAAGGCTTACTGAAGAATTCTCACTACAAGACCCTCCCGATGTCGAAGCTGCCGTGCGAGGACTTCTAATTATACTGTGATCGGTCCAGATTCGGCGACGCCCGCCCCTTCCCCATGAGACAGCGAACAAAACCGCAGCCAACCCCTTTCCAAAAAGCCAACATGGACACAGAAAACCCACAAGAAACTCAACAGAATGATGTATTCGCCAATTTACCAGCATAACCTGGCCTATTGTAAAGGTCTTCACTCTTGTCTTGCCTTATTTTCTTCCGCATGGACACGGCATTCCGATTGTTGCTTATTCCTTCCTGGAACTTCATCCATCCTCCACTGCTGACAACAGATGACACACACTACCTCTCATGAAAATTGTCTCACCTTTTCAAGGGGTACTATCCTTTTTCACGTCCGCAAATCTATGAAAATTAGTATTCCTCTGCAAACCTTCGTGAAATTCTCCCCTGCCTCCTTTGTCTCAACGTCAATTACCTTTTCAAGTGAACATGAATAAGCAGTACCGACCTTTTTCTCGTATCATTCTTGTAAATATCTGCGTCCTAAGCCAATGTCCGTCTGAACCTTCCTATATCCGGCTGATTCACTAATATTGCCGCCGTTGAATTGAAATCAATTCGTGTTCGCCGTATGTTCTTTGCTCGTTTTGATTCATTTAAACTCTCGCCAGCCTTATTCCATTGTTACCGTGATTTGCAAACCTCTCCCTGAAAGTTGTGAATTTTCCATCCCATTCAGTGATATTGTAAACTCTGATCATGCTTGCATGCGTGCTTCTCGACCACGGGACAGAAATATACTGTTATTAGTTATTAGTTATTAAACTGCGACAGTCGGACCGACCGAAGGGATATGACGGCCAGGAAGAGCAAGCTATCGACCACAGGCAACTGGACAGAACTTAGCCAAAGCGCTCAAGCAGCGGCAATAGCAAGCTTGCTGCCGCGCAGTCTAGGAAAAGACCTATATAAAAAACTGCGTGCTCCATGATTTGATTTGTGTGACCGTAATAGTTACGTCTGGGTCTGGAAAGGTCACTGGAACCAGATTCAGCGATCTGCTGTTTCTGAGCTGCTCAAACTCAGGATCTGTTGTTTAAGCTGCAGCTATCGTTTCTAGATCTTTGCCCATTGTTAATGGGTCGCTGTTATTGTGAACGCGTGGGAGTGCCTCTGCCACGGGATTGTGTGCCCCGGAGACATGCTGAATATCCTGGGTACGCTGCGAAACATTGTCTTACTGGCAAATCTCGCGTGGCGAATATCGATCAGAAGCTGACTGGAGAACGTTCACTGGTGGTTTATGATCTGTGAACGCTGTGAACTTCCAGCCCTTGAGTGTGCACGGGAAGTGCCGGATACCCAAATAGACTGCCAGTAGTTCTCAGCTGAACACACTATGTCAAGATTCCGCAGCCCGGGGACGCTCGGAGAAGAAAGCTTTTGGTTGCCATGATTTATTGACGAAATGTCGCAACACTGCTCCGACAGCCGTGTTCGAGGCATCTGTCCACAATGTCAGGGGAACCGAAGGGTCGGCATGTGAAAGAAGTGCTATTGTAACAGGGAATGTCGGAGCGAGGGAACGGCGTGAACATCAAGGCGAGCAGACAACCCAGACGAGGGCCACAGACAGAAGAACGGGCGGCGACTATGTTGGAGATACTCCGAAGTAGGCAAACGGAGGCATACGGACTGTCAGAGAGAAAGCAGCGGGATCTACGACAACCAGCAAGATAGCCCAGGTGAAGGGCTGCCGATCGAGCCGACAACAACTGAGACAGTCGGACCGACCGAAGGGATATGACGGCCAGGAAGAGCAAGCTATCGACCACAGGCAACTGGACAGAACTTAGCCAAAGCGCTCAAGCAGCGGCAATAGCAAGCTTGGTGCCGCGCAGTCTAGGAAAAGACCTATATAAAAAAACTGCGTGCTCCATGATTTGATTTGTGTGACCGTAAAAATACAAGTATCCTGCCGTTGTCGTCCCTGGTGCACTAATTTGGTGACAGTTTCCTTGATCGAAGCGAATGCTGCCTGTAACGACCGGTAGCGGGAAATCCCCAAAACCACTGCATTTCCATGTTTCCTCAACATCACTCACTTGCTTTCACTATCGACTTGTTTTATGCACTGGTTGTTTTCACGGAACAACGTTTGTCTGTTCGCGCCCAGCGCGCCGCTCTGTCACATCCTTGTTCTGGACCTGCTTGACGAATGTGCTCCTTTCTCGCTCGCCGCCATTTGGTTCTCGTATTTTGAGTCCTCGTGATTGTATAGTTAAGGTTTGTATCTGTTTCGCTTCATCATTCATTGGATAATCTATTATCGTAGAATTTCAAAGATAATCGCTTGCTGATTTCTGGATCAGTTGCGAATTTGGCTGCGCATTGCTCAAACGTGTCTTACAATACTCAAATGATCAACTTGGAACGATAGAATACGCAACATGCCAAGAAAAGAATCGAAGCAATTTAAATCTACACAGGAAGTAATATGGCAAGTCACTGGGGAGGTTTTGGGTACTTTTGATTCTTTAGGTAATGCTAGGTCACATAGTCCTGTCAGTGCTGGCTCATGTATTACTAACGGTAACATGGATTGCAAGAATATTAATCTATTTAAGTTAATGATATTAGGCCTGGAACAGCAACTGTTTTCAGCTATGCAAAAGGCTCAGGAAGCAGAAGAGAAGTGTAGACAGAACGAGAGTAAGCCAAAGGTCAGCAACTACGACCTATCCTACAGGTGAGGACAAATAAAAAATAGGAAACTCTGCACCGGTCGCCGACTATAAAACATCAACGCCACCAACGACCGATCTGCCAAAAGTAGAACTAACAGTTTTCGATGGACCAGCTGAACACTAATGCTAGTTTATCAGGCAGTTCGAAACTTTAGTCGAAAACACGGTAACCGACCCCGAGCTAGGGCCTCTACCTAACTCATTACCGTCAAGACCGAGCAAGGGAAGCCATCGATGCGTGTATCATACTCGACCCAGAACAAGGCAACAAAACAGCAAGGAAGATATTCAGGGACCTGTTTGGCCAAATTTTCAAAGTGGCCCGTAACCTAATAGAGGACATGATGGTAAAGGCAAAAGAACCAGGGGCGACGTCTGTACGATGGCGGACCTGGTGATCGAGATGCATAAATGCTCAATAGCACTTAACCACTTGGGTTGCGGGGCAAACCTCGATGCAACGCTTACGTTAAAGTGCATAGTCCGTCACTCCTTTCCCGAACTACAAGGTCGGTGGGCGGAAGAGGCGGAACGTATGAGCTGAGGCTACTGTGAGGCTAACTTTAAAGACTTGACCAAATACTTGGACAGGCAAATCAAGATAGCCGACAGTAGATTTGGCCGACTCATCCGAGACAGTACCCAAGTAAACAAATCTAGCACCAGACATGCTCAAATCAGTGCACAGGGACATTCAAAATACTGGCTTTGAACCAATGTATGCGCTATTTCAAGCGAAACTGTAGCTAAACCACGTTGCAAGTCCTGCGACGCTAGCCATGGGCTTCTAGAATACCCCAAGTCTGGGAAAGCCACAACAGACGAACTTTGGGGAATGGTGAAGACGACAGGATAGCGCTCCATATGCCTCAACACCACGCATCGTGCTGCAGCTTTTCGAACTAAGACAAGATGTGGTCACGAGGGTTGCGCGGGCAGACGCCATCGATTGCTACAACAGGCTAAACTACACCGGAGACAAACGCCAAGCCCAGTGTTATTTATTCAACGTCACGGCTAGCCAGCAAACCAATACGTTTAGGAGTAGTTGCCGTAGGAGTGGCGACCCCAACTGGGATGGTCGAAGCGTTGGCATTCGTTGACAGTGAATCGGACACTATCCTGGTGAAGGAGAGGTTTGCCGATAAACATCGGATCGCTAAAAGTACGACGTCGTTAGCAGTGAGCACGGTGGGCGGGACACAAGTAATGGCTGCCGGCTGGTTGAGAACAGAGCTTATCTCCTTAAACAGCAACGAGTAAATTGAGTCAACGGAGGCCTTTACACTGGATGATCTCTCCATGCGAGCACAAAGTTCGGCGAACGCAATTTTGACTAGGTAGCCCCACCTGCAGGATGTAACCGTTGTAGACTGGGGAGAAGTCGAAGTGGACCTTCTCATCGGCTGCGACTTACCACAGGCAACTTATGCCGTACACAAAGCCCTGAGGTGGATAATATATGGTCCAGTAGAGGGACATGGTTCCGCGAATCACGTATCAGCCAAAAAGGACCGCATAGAGTATCAGTTGAAGTGGCCGTATGAAAGGGAGTTTCACGACATCGGAGAAGAATGACTGTCGTTGTCTCAGGAGAACCACTTTGCTCTGCAAACAGTGCTGCAGGAAACTAGTGGCCTTAAGAATCAGTTTGAGGTTCCCCTCCCATGAAGCAAGCCGGCTGACCCTTGGGTTGATAACAGAAACTATGTTCTGCAAGGATACTTCGATTGGAAGAACGCTTCGTTCGAGACCAGGATCCAAGGGTGACGTCCACACAATGGCCGACTTGATGATTAAGATGCAAAACTGCTCAATAGCCCTCGGCTATTTAGGTTACACAGCTGATCTAGATGCCATGCACACGTTGGAATACATAGTCCGTCGCCTTTCTCCCAAACTGCAGGGTAGGTGGGCGGAAGAAGCGGAACGGATAAGCAGAAGCGACAAGGAAGCTAACTTCGAAGACCTGACCGAATACTTGGACAGACAAACCAAGATAGCTGACAGCAGGTTCGGCCGACTCGTCCGGGACAGCAACCGGGCAAACAAGCCCAGTACTAGCCAAGCTCAAACCCCTCGACGGGAAAATTCAAAATACCAACCTTGGACCAACACCCATGCCATTTCACGCGATGCTGCGGCGCAATCAAACTGCAGAGCCTGTGGTGCTAGCCATGGACTACCAGAATGCCCCAAGTTCGGCAACGCCACAATAGACGAACGGTGGGAATGGCGAGGATGGCAGGAGCATGCTTTATTTGCCTCAACACTACCCACCGGGCGGCAGTTTGTAGGGCAAGAAACCGATGTGGCTACGAGGGCTGCACAGGCAGACACCATCGATTACTGCACCAGGCTAGAGTAACCTTATCCGAGGCGAGTACCAAGCCCAGTGTTATTTGTTCAGCGTCGAAGTCTGCCAGTAAACCAGTGCGTTTGGGGGTAGTGGCCGTGGGAGTAGTGACTTCAACGGGGGTGGTCAAAGCGTTGGCTTTCGTCGACAGTGGATCTGACACTACTCTAGTGAAAGAGCGGTTTGCCGATAAACACCGACTAGCTAAAGGTGCTACGTCGTTGGCAGTGAGCACGGTGGGCGGAACACAGGTAATGAATGCCGGCAGGTTAAGGCTGCAACTCGTTTCTCTTGACACTAACGAGGAAATTGAACCAACGGAGGCATTCACGTTAGCGGATCTCCCCATGCGAGCACCAAGGTCGGTCGACGCAATTTTGACCAGGTGGCCCCACCTGCAGGATGTCACCGTTGTAGACTGAGAAGATGATGACGTGGATCTTCCCATCGGCAGCGACGTGCCAGAGGCGCATTGGGTGCTTGACCAGAGAGTGGGCGACCACCAGGCACTTTATGCTGTACTCCCGCCTCTGGGATGGATGTTATACGGTCCAGTAGGGGGACGTGGTTCCGCGAACTATTTATCCGCCGAAGCGGATAGCATAGATTACCATCTGCAGCGGCTGTACGAAAAAGAGTTTCATGACATTGCAGAAGAAAGACCATTGTTGTCTCAAGGGGATCAATTTGGTCTACAAACGGTGCAGCATGGCACTAGAGGTCTCGAAAAACAGTTCGAGGTTCCCCTCCCATGGCGCACATCTACCGACCCGTGGATTGACAACAGAAATTATCTTCAACGATTAATACGATTGAAGGAGCGCTTCATTCGAGACGAGAATCTGTGGGAACGATACGCGGATTCAATGAAGCGAAACGAGGCCCTCGGTTACGTTGAAAAGGTGCCTGCCAAAACCGACGGCAAAATGAGTATCTGGTATCATCATCAACTGGTCATCAACCACAAGAAACCGGAAAAACTGGGGGTGGTTTTCGACTGTGCGGCCAAGTTCCAGGGCAAGTCGTTAAACGATCGCTTACTATAAGGGCCGGACTGGACCACACCACTGATCGGGGTTCGGCGCCGTTTCAGAGTGGGCAAAGTGGCCTTGTCCGCCGATATTAGAGAGATGTTTCATCAAGTGAAAATTCCGGTAGGAGAACGAGATGCGCTGCGTTTCCTGTGGTGGGAAGAGAGCGACCGAGACAGAGCAGTGATGAATTATAGGACGACCGTCCACCCCTTCGGAGCCGTATCGTCACCATTCTGTGCCAACTACGCCCTCCGAGAATCAGCGAACAAATATGGGGATCTGGTCCATCGGACGGTGGTGGAAAGCGTCAGCAGGAACTTCTACGTCAACGACTACCTCGGGTCATTCGATGATGTTGAATCAGCTCTAGCACAGTTCAGAGGCCTGACAAGGTTGCTGGAGGAGGGCGGCTTCCATCTAACCAAATGGATGTCGAACGCTTCAGAAGTACTAAAGTTCATTCCGTACCACGATAGGGCCGAAAGAGTGAGAGATTTGGACGGCTCTCCACTTCCTATCCAACGCACTTTGGGAATACAATGGGACGCGGAAACGGACGACTTCGTTTTCGAACTAAACGTTCCCGAGCTGCCAATATCCCGTCGTGGCATACTATCCGCTGTTTCCAGTTTGTTCGACCCACTCGGTTTTGTCTCACCATGGCTGCTACCCGGGAAGATCTTGCTGCAGCGGCTGTGCCGTAAGAAAGTTGATTGGGACTAGTCACTGGACCGAGGGGACCGGTAGGACTGGGAAGGATTTTTAACCACCTTGAAAAAACTAGGGGACATAAAGATCCCACGATGTCTGACTCCTGGCCATACGATGCGGACTGGCGAACTACGTGCCTTTTCCGACGCATCCGAAGTCGGGTATGGAGCTGTGATGTACGGGCGATGGTGCACCGGAGATGGTCAATATACCACGAGGATCCTGTTCGCCAAAGCCCGTGTTGCTCCACTGAAGTCGGTCTCGATTCCACGCCTGGAACTCGGCGCAGCCGTGCTGGCAGTCAGGGCGGTGCAAGCGGTGAAGAGATGTTTTGACCTCTACATTTGGTCGGTTGGCTTTTGGACGGACTCAACGATAGTACCTTACTATATTAACAACGTCCGGAGCCGGTTTAGTACTTTCGTCGCTAACCGACTCACGATTATCCATGACGAATCAGCCGCGAGCCAGTGGAACCATATCAGGTCTGGCAACAATCCGGCCGATCTGTGCTCCTGAGGTGCAACAAACTTCAGGCTACTAGACGCGTGGACGAGAGGGCCCAACTTCCTGCAAGTGCCCGAAAAGGACTGGCCCGCGTTCGAATAACAACCCCTTAGGGAGGCAGAACTGGAGATCAAAGGCGCAGTGCTAGCGGCCAACGTCGTCGAAGCCACATCCATCCTATTGCGGTTGGTCAGGTTTTCTCCCTGGATGAGGACACTTCGTTCGTTAGTGTGGTTAACCAGGTTCAAGGCAAATTTACGAATCATGAAAAGACTACGCCCCTCAGGCCGGATACGGGTCGGCCCAATAAGTCCCAACGAACTACAAGCGGCAGAATACGATGTTTTCCGAATGATGCAGCGCGAGGCTTTTGCCCTAGAACTAGAGAGGGCGGAGGAAGTGGGACTGATCAACAAAGACGCACCATCTCCAAGAGGCGAATTGAAGCGTTTAAACCCCAAACTCATTGGCGGACTGCTGCGGGCGGATGGTAGGCTGAACAACGCCCACCTGGGTTTCGACACAAAGTTTCCCATACTGCTGCCTGCGAGACAACATGTAGTAGAGCTAATGATTCGGCACGTCCACGCCGTGGAGGGACACGCCGGGGAAAGTCACGTAACGAGCGTCATACGAAAGTGCCTTTGGTTGTTGAAAGGAGGAGAGACTGTAAAACGCGTATTCCGACGGTGTGTGCAATGTAGGAGACGCAATGCCACGGCGGGCAAACAACTCATGGCCCCACTACCAGAATGCAGGGTGACTGCGGGCTGGTGGCCGTTCAGCGACACCGGGCTGGATTATTTCGGGCCCTTATGGATCAAGTGCGGGAAAAGATTAGAAAAGCGATATGGATGTATCATGACGTGCATGAAGTCACGCGCGGTGCACCTAGAAGTTGCACATTCGATGACGACCGATTCGTTTCTACGGGCTCTGCAGAGATTTACCAACCGAAGAGGCGTACCGGCCGATATCTACTCAGATAATGGATCGAATTTTGTGGGCGCTCACCGGGAATTGCAGCGTTGACACAAGAATACGAACAGGGATGAACTGCAGGATCGAACCGTGGCTTACGGCATACGATGGCATTTCAACCCCCCACAGGCCAGTCACCGAGGCGGCGTATGGGAACGCATGATCCGGTCCGTCAGAAGGATATTGCTGTCGATCATGGAGCAGCAGCCGCCCGACGACAAGACGCTGAACACCGTCGTGACTGAGGTAGAGAGAATCCTGAACAACCGCCCACTGGTTCCAGTAATGAACGGCGACCCCACCCACCTGGCGCTCACCCCGAACGACGTATTGACGTTAAGGTCGAACGAGGGATTCCAAGGGCCGGTAAACCTCCGCGGGAGCTGCCTTCACGGTTGGAAGCAGACGAACTATCTGGCCAAGGTCTTCTGGAGGCGATGGCTGCGGGAGTACCTACCGGCTCTGCAGGCTCGACAGAAGCGGCTAGTCAAAACAAGGCCATTCAAGGTTGGGGATGTGGTGATGATCGCCGACGATCACGCACATTTCAGCACTTGGTCCTTGGGAGTAGTTACGGAAACCATCGAAGGCACTGACGGAATGATAAGACCAGTGAAGGTGTAGACCGCTAACGGAGTACTCACTCGTGACATACGCAGTATTAACCTACTCGAGAGCGAAGGTGGAGGAGCTGATGACTCTGAGACCCAATAGGCCTTTTTGCACTAGTCATCGAGGTGGATAAAGAAACATCATATATGGAAGCAATCCCGACTCACCCTCACCTACACTGGACTCGTTACACCACACGGTCTTTGTGAAACACGTTTCAGTGCCAACGGTCTTTCCTTGACATTACAGAATATTTTCCGATATGTGGTGATAAATGCGATCCCATTGTACATGCGGACACACAACCTCGCCCGGTACATTCTATACCCCGTAACCTCATCAAATATGTGACAGTGTTCGTTGTTCGTTTTTTGTTGACGTTACCGAGTGCCCCGTGCATATGTATAAGTGGCGGAGCTTATGTCACACACCCAGGTATACATCATATCCTTAATGCCACCCAGTCCCCGTCAAACACGTTACAGTGTTCATAGTCTTTCATTGGCGTTGCAGAAAGCCCACAGTCGATGTGTGGCGTTACTGGTGATTCCATAACACATCCCGACACACACACATACACGATGCAGGCAATGTCACACAACCCCTACCAAACCCGTTATAGTGTTCGCAATTTGCCTTTGTTGACGTTACTGAAATGTTCTTTGGATATGTGGAAAAGCGGCGATTACATCACACACACGCACACTCACACAAGCACATACGACCGGAGCAGGACGGCCGTTCCGAGGACAGCATCTATTTGCCCCCCTTTACGCCCGCCATCGGTCAGTTGTTCTCGTGGAAGATGTAGACCAGCCCCTCGTCTATGTAGCCGACGGGCTAGGTGCGACTAACAGCTGAACGTTGAGGACGAGCATTGAGCGCGCTCACTGACAGCAGGGCCTAGGTAGGTAGAAAGAATCAGTACCTTTATACCAAACCCTTTTTTCCCCTTTTTCCCTCGCGATTCAGTGTTTTCTCAACATCACTCATTTGCTCACACTATTGACTTGTCTTCACGAACTGGTTGTTTATATGAACCAACTGTTGTTTGTTCGTGCCCAGAGCGCTACTTTGGCACATCCTTGTTCTGGACCTGCGTGACGCACGTACTGTTTGCTCATACGCTGCTATTCGGTTTCTCTTGGTTGAGTCCTTGTGATCGTATTATTGAGGTTTGTACATTTTGATGTCATTGTTCATTTAATAATCTAGTATCGTAGATTATCACGGATAACCGTCTTTTGATTTCGGGATCCGTTGTGAATTTGGCTACGCATTGCTCAAACTTTCGTTACACCTGGTTATCAACCCCAAGAGACCAGAAAATCTGCGGGTGGTGTTCGACTGTACGGCCAAGTTCCAGGGCAAATCGTTAAACGATCACCTACTAAAAGAGGTTGACTGGATCACGCCACAGGTCGAAGCTTAGTGCCGTTTCAGAGTGGGTAGAGTGGCCTTGTCAGATTAAACTATGGAAATTCCTCACCCGGTGATAATACCTCCAGAACAACGAGATGCGTTGCGTTTTCTGTTACGTGAAGAGAACAACCGGGACAATGCAGTGATGAATTAAATGATGACCGTTCATCCCTTCGGAGCCATATCTGTAAAGAACAAATACTGAGAATCCTTCCAAATGTTCTGCGTGCTTTGTGAAGTTGATTGTAGTTAACATTACCTCGAAAAGCTCGCCCATGTACCGCACCTTTTCACGTCCGTATATCCATGTGAGACATTTGAATTTGGCCCTGAACCGTTTCTGACCGTCGTGCTTGAGTCACGGGTCTTTGAACCTTATGGGTTTTACTGTGAAGCCTAGTTGACCGCATACTTGAGGTTTGCATATATTTATGCTTTTTGCGAATGTCAATTTAGTACCGCAGAAACTACGAATCAATCTTGTTCTGGTTTTGGGATTCGTTTGAATTGGCTACGCGTTGCTCGATTTGCGAGAATTGACTTACAGTACTCAAGTGAAACATGGACAAGAAAACTCATTGGAAATGCCAGACGAGGAAGCAAGGACCTCGCGAGACAACAGGAATTAATTTGGCAAGCGTCTGGGGATGGTTTTGGGTGTTATTGATTCTCTGGATAATGCTAAGTCTTCTAGTTCTGTCAGTGCCAGTTCATAGATTTCTAATCGCGATGAGTTTGCCGATATTAGCACTTATAGAATTGGAGTGATGGAATTAGAGAACGAGCTGCGGTTAGCCAGAAAGATATCAGAGCTTCTTAAATAAGAAACTGGTCTCAGCGAGCAAGCGAAGATTCCATGTAGTTCACGGTATCAACATCGGAACGGCACTGTGATCGACGAATATAAACCCGTGAGACAGCTTGAAACTACCGAGGTTTTGGCATTCGACCTGCCGTGAGTGGAGCTGTCCTATTTCGACGGGCGCCCAGAGCAATACTGTATATTCATGAAACAAAATCAAAAATTGCGTTGAGTGTAAAGTTGCAGATCCTGGTCAAATTCATTCGTATTTAATACGTTACTGTTGTGGGAGAGCCAAAAGTGCTATCCAAGGCTGAGCGATGCTTCATCCACCAACGGAGTACATCAGGACACGCAGAATCCTGGAGGATTTGTTTGGACAACCATTCAAGGTGGCTAGAAGCCTGATTGATTGTGTTTTATTAGAGGGAAAAGGGACCGAAGGCGATTCTGAGTCAATGTCAAATTTCGATGATAAAAATGCATAATTGCAGAATAGCACAAGAGCATTTAGAATACCAGTCTGATCTGAAAGCTTTGCACACGGAAATGCATTGTCCGATGTATACCTGTTGATTTACAGAATCGATGGGCAGAGGAAGCTGAAAAATAAATATGCTTGAGCGGTAATCTACGTTCAATGATTTGACGGAGGTCATAGATCGTCAATCCCGTATCGCCAACAGCCGATTTGGAGAGATCGTACACGAAAGTTGCAGGCTGGCGCGAACGAAACCAACATCTGCTCAAATTGTAGGGAAGGACTGTAATTGAATACAGTTTTGGCTAACATGCACGTGAGAAATCGAGAGCCAGAGAGGTCAGCTGAATGCAAGCTATGCAACTCTCTGCCTCGCTTACCAGATTGTCCGACTTTTCATGGGATGAGTGTACCCGACCGTTGGTGCACAGTAAAAAGGATTGGTCCATGCCTTGTGTTTGAACAACTCCCGTTGAGCCTCAAAATGCAGCTTAGGATTGAAATGCAACCAGGAGGGATGCTACAAGTCCCTCTCAACAGTAAGCATACTCATTCGGATGAACCCAGAGTTTTTTCTGTTCAACAGGACATGATGATTTCAAACCGGCAAGATTAGGCATCGTACCTGTCGGCATCGTGACACCTAAAGGACTGAGGAGGGTCAGTGCATTTTTGGACACGGGGTTGGATGCCTCGCTGATTACTCGCGAGCTTGGAGAAAGCTGTGAACTATTAGGTAAGCCTAACTCGCTCACTATCAGCACAATTGCAGGCGGTCGTGTTACGAATTGTAAGAGGCTGACCCTGCAGTTCACGTCTTTATCTGATGAGGGGACTGTAGAAATTCCGGAAGCTTTTGCAATAGACAGCTTGCCAATGAGACCAGTTGACTCTATTAGATCGATCGCCAAGAGATGGTCTCATCTCAGAGACATAGCTTTCGAAGAAGCGTCTCGCCCCCACGTCGATATAATGATTGGATGCAATGTACCAGAGGCTCATTGGGTGCTTGAACAGAGCATGAGCAATCGAAAATAACCATTCGCTACGCAAACGATAATTGGCTGGACACTTCTTGGACCCCTGACGAAAGAGCTTCAACAATGTGCACCAATAAATTGCCTAACTGTTGCTGGCTGAAGTGCCTCTACAGAACACAATCAAGTTTTCGATGTCCAATTCAAAGATCCATCTCAGGAAAGCGAAGTTCACTCAAAAGAAGATCAGTCGGTGCTTTCATTGGTGAATTCAAAGACGGGGCTTCGCGACGGGGAACACAGAGTGGCTATACCGAAGAGACCACCGTCAAGTCACCTATCAAGAAATGGAAAAGTTGCCCGGAGGCGTTTAAAATATCTCAAAAAGGACATATTCGAGAAGCCCTGCTGAAAGTTGAACACCAGCAGATCACGCAAAGCAGCTTGGAATTTGCCGAACTAGTGACAGTGTACGGTACCTGAATGGAACTGCATGGCCGGCAGCGAAACAAAGTACCCTTTGCCAAGACAAAAGTTACTGAGCTGAAGTCATTATTGATAAATGTGCTCAAAATGACTACATTGTCATCGGGTTGTAAGGTAGCATTAATACAAGAAGATAACTGAACCTCCATCGAACTGAGACTTACCTATTGAACAGATCCTACTGTTGCATTACATTACAGAAAACGAAAGAAACGAAGAGCGTGCTTGAAACATCAGAAATAATTCACTCGTAGCAGGAAACAGCGAGGAAAATGTTGATGTTGCACTCGAAACTACATACAAAGGACAAAGTAGCTTGCAGACCGCCTCGCTCCGAGTTACTCAGCATTTAATTCCATTTCATGCTCCACAACTATTGAACTGGACCCATTTTTCCGTAACAGTTGCAAAATGCACTAAGTTCTAGTTCCTATCCGGAATGCACACAAGCGAAAAGGAGAAATTTACTAATATTTCACTTGAACAGTTCAAGTGAAGCTTATCCGCCGTGAGCACATTGTACTACTATTCTTGCCTTTGGAGAAGAACATTTATCTAGACGTTAAAATCAGGTTGTCCCGTTTTTTTTCTGGTTTTTTCCTCATTTAGGCTCGGCCTCGTGTCATCTCTAGCAGCAATTTCTATCTACACTGAAACGTTGTATTTTCATAGCTGTTAGATGCGACACCCCACCGTGAATTCGTAAGTGGTTATCGTGAAATAATAGCATGTCTTTTCCAGAATATTTCGGTTCAAAACTACCTAAACTCAAACTTAGCGACCCTGTCTACAAAGCACGAACTGATTTTCGGCTGGATCATATTTAGGCATCTACCCGTACCTCGCTGTGAATTGTTACCTCTCCGGCCTTATAGGCTATTCAGTGTTTGTCTGGGCGTTTCTACGGTGAAGTTTAGTCCAAATACTCAGAAAAATCCGATAGTTTTTTTCGGACACCCGAAATCTAACGAGACTTCTGCTGAAGATCTCACTGATACTCCGGCCAACTTTGAAATCCGAGCCCCCAGCCCTTAGTCACTCTCCTTACACACAGCTGCTCATCAAGCTCGATCTACACGGGCAACTATATTTATTGACGGAGTGACTTGGTGATCCGTCTTTATACTTTTCTTTCTGAAGTGTATACACTTCTACTGCTATAGTAACCCAGTAAAACGTACCTATACACGAGTCAGGCATAACCTCTAGGCCCTCTTCAAACAAGGCTGTCTCTGTTTTAGACACAAAAGAATGTCTAAGTCTGTATTCAAAGGTTATTGTCCGCCCGGTCCAAAACGAACCATTCGGGCCTCCAGAGCGAAAAGAAACACAAACGCTGATATGACGGCAGCTGTCAATACATGTTCTGTATCACTGATCGATATCTACAGCGGAGCCAAAAATAAAGTCAATGACTTGGAACAGAAGATAAACGACTTATATGATAAATGGCAATCGATTGAGTGTGTATTATCAAAGATTTCCCCACTGAAAATCATCACTGAACCAATAGATCAAGCTGACCCCAAAATCTTTTCCAAAGCCGGTCGTTATATAGATGCAATAGCCTCGGAAACTCACAGGAGGATAAAGAACGCTAACAGTGCTATAGTACTAAACTTCCCGGGCAAACTGCCAACACAGTCTGTTAAAGCCACAATACTGAATGCATGCAACATGGCTCATCACATATGCCATTGCACTAGGCTGCGGAAACGGTCACCGCGATACCCCTGCCCTTTGCTGTTTCAGTTTTCTAACCAATTAACAGCCGTTGAGTTCATCAGCAACTGTCAAAGGATTGCCACAGTTACCTCATTTAAAAACATCAAAATACACGCCGATAAATCTCCTCTACAAAGAGAGATGTTTCGCATGCAGAAAGGCAAACCAGCGCCCTCCACTGGCTCTGATCAAACGGGACCCGTAGATGCATCACCACAAACTCCTATGAACAAGGCTTCAGTCAGAACACCTACTACGACTGTGGCCCCTTCGGCATCAATGGACCTTCACCAGTCTAGTCCCCAGGATCTCACGCAAGTTTCGTGCAATTCATCCCAGAGTGCGGCACAGTCTTCTTCCGACAAGCTGAAAAGGCTATCGCAAAACGTTCTTGTTAAACCCATCAGGCAAAGGTTAACAGTGGCAAATCTGCAGTGAGAAATGCATCGGCATTACCATCAGCGCACATGACGCCAGCAGAGACCGTAGACTTAGACATATCGCCGTATGTGTCACCGACCCAACCACCAGGAAAACGTCGGCATCCCTGCCTCCCCACCTACCAGTCCACTAGAATAAATAGCAAAAAACCAACCTCATCAAACCCATCATCCCACATTTTCAGGGTCTTCCACAAATCTACCCAGACGTTCTCCATCCCAGTTTTGCCACAAGACAACTGATCTACCGGTGACATCATCTCTACAGCCTAGTATGTCCACCTGGAGGCCTCATGGTATGACTGCGACAATACTGCCGCCGCCACCGCATATACCTGGAGCTGTGGTGACCAAGCCCGGTAAGCACTGCTCATCAGACATGCAACCAACTAACCCCCCTGGCCACTATCAACAGCTGCCACCCCTCCCCCAAGTCAGCTACCAGGTCGTCACCCCACTTCATGATCCTCCCTATTCAGATAACAACTGTGGATTTCAGGCGGGCATCGGGCCCTACAGCCACAACATAGTCGCCTCGCCTCAGCTCCCTCTGACTAACAAACCTGTAACCCCCATGAGCCTACAAGCCCCTTTCACGTTGGAGGCCCTATCGAATCTACTGACGCCAAACCGTCCTCAGATAATGTATGGCATACCCCCACCATTACTCGGACCCTCTGTCCAATGGACAAATCCTCTAAACCCCTATGATAATAGCGCGCCAAATAATGGCCATTGTTTCATTAGGCACGTTCCACCACTGTCTGTGCCCTACCTTTGACAATGCCACGTGTCAAAGTTGCCGGTTGCCCATTCAATAACCCTACCTCCAAGCGAAAATCTGAATCCCAAACAGCGGCTGTTAACGGACTACATTGTTACGCAGTCTCGTACCTTCAGCCATCCTCATACAAATGGAAATGACATTATATCAGACATCCCGCACTTAAGTGCTTCATCTACATCCGATCCCAGCTCCGCCCGACACCATAACGTCACCAGCCCTTCTTTTTCCAACATCACGCCATACTACGAAACAATTCACAGACCAAGCCTTACAATTCACGGCGCATATGGACCTGCTAGTCAGACCAAGAATCTAGACTATTCCGCACCACACAACCTACTTTACCAATCGAATTCCCCAAAACTTAGTACCAATAACAGTATCTCTTTGGTTCTTTTTAATAGCCGATCCATCATAAACAAAATTCGGCACTTACGATATCTGGCCACTAGTTCTAATTATGATATAATCTTGATCACTGAAACTTGGTTAACCAATTACACTCCAACGGACCAGATTTCTCTTGTAGGCTACAATGTCTTCAGAGTAAATAGGGAAACTCGACGCGGTGGAGGTTGTTTGGCATTTGTCAAGCAGACCTTTAATACAGCAGCACTTCATGACTCCCTACTCGACTCTATTCCTGATTCACTTTGGATAACTGTCCACATTCCTGCCTCTCAACTTCATGTTGGATGTGTGTACCGTCCACCAGGCGAAAATTTCTCTAAACTTCCACAACTAATTGATGCATTTGAATACCCATCCTTACTGCCCTCAAGTATAAAGGTTATTGCCGATGACTTTAACCTGCCCAAGATAGCTTGGCCATCTTTATCTGCACCCGCCAACCTTTTACCATTTGTGACAAGTATTACTGTAGGAGGGTGGGTACAGCATATCCGCTCTCCTACGAGAAAAAACAGCATTTTAGATCTCATTTTCACCCATGGCGTCCCTCATGTATTTGTCTCAATCTCCCGAAGTTTGCCCGGTAGCGATCACAATCTGGTTAGCTGCCGCATTCCCACTCACCCACAGCCTACGCTGAAATCACACTGCGTCAAACCCTCTCCTCTCCCTGACTGGAAGGTTCTCCCTACTACCATTCGACAAGCTGATTGCACAGTTCTCCAGATGTCTTGATAGGATTACCTACCTCCCCCAGCAAAGGAATAATAGGAAATCCTGTATCACTTCGCTGCAAACAAAGTATGCCAAGCTCCAAAATATGTATGAAACTACACACGACTTTGCAATTCTTATTCAACCTTTTCGCCTCACTTCTTCTATCCAAAAGCTTGAAGAAACTACACTGCGTAACCAGGAAATAAAGGCTCTGCGACACCGAGATAGATCTCTTCGACTGTCATTATTGTAAAAGACCAGAACCTCTCATACTCATGGAGATATCCCGCACACTGTTTCAATGGACAGTGTATCCGCCTCTACTCCCCTTTCTATTGCAGAGGCCTTCAACTCATTCTTCGCCTCAACTACGGCCTCTGTTATTAATATTGACCCTCCGCCTCTTCCCTTAGTTACCGCTTTAATTCTGTCCACAGTGGAATTTGACGCTCCAATTATCTCCCAATTATTGACCACTTTCAAGCCATCATCTTACCCAGGACCTGACGGCTTACCGCCCACTGCAATAGTTTAATGCGGACCTAACTTACCTTACCTACTACTGGATATATTTACCCTATCAATGAAATCCGGTCTGGTGCCCGCCAACTGGAAAGGCTCAGTCATAATCCCGCTTCACAAGAAAGGTCCACTGCATGAGGTAATAAACTACCGTCCCAATAACCACACACCTGTCCTCTCTCGGCTGATGGAAAAAATCGTAAAAGAACACATCGTCAAACACCTCTTTCAATTGGACGTTATTAACCCTCGACAACACGGTTTCCTTCGGTCAAGATCTTGCGCAACCTGCCAACTCGATTTTTTAAATCTCATCACTGAAATGGCAGACAATGGAATGGCCCTTATAGTACTTTACTTGAATATGTCACAGGCATTTGACCGCGTGCCACACCTACATCTGCTGGCCAAAATCCGATCCTTTGGCATTACTGACCCTTTACTATCTTGGATCAATTCTTACCTGTCTAATCGCTCCTAGGTTTTCTCAATAAACGGACACTGTTCCAAACCTAAACCAGTTACAAGCGGTGTTATACAGGGTAGCGTCCTTGGCCCTCTGTTGTTCCTCATGTATATAAACGACGTTTTCCTCTCAGTGAGCCATAGCACCCCATTTCTTTTTGCTGATGACATAAAAATTGTTTACTCATTCAAGCCTGAATGCATCGCCTCGGCTATCTTAAACATCTCTTAAGACATATCTGCACTCCACAGATGGTGTTCAACTTGGCAGATGAATTTTTTCGCTGACAAATGTGAGGTCCTTACATATAAATGCAAGCTACCTCCAGGATCCTTAACCGTTTGTGGTTCAACCATTGCTAACAGGCAAATAGTTCGGGACCTTGGCTTAAACTAATCCTGCACATTTAGTTTCTCTGAATATTCGGCCCTCCAAGTCGCTAAGGCCAGAAAGTGCCTGGAACTAATATTTCGCTCCTTCCAACTTCGAGACTGCATTCTTTTCCTTTATAAATCTCATGCCAGGCCTTTATTAGAATACTGCCCACTGATCTTTTCTAGTATGCGGAAATCAGACAGAATTGGTATCGAGTCAGTTCAACGTAGTTTTACTAAGCGACTGATTGGATGGAGCTCACCCCTCACTTATAAAGAACGTTGCTTATTTTTTAAACTGGACCCTTTATGGCTTCGCCGTATGAAACTGAACTTTATCTTTCTGTATAATATCCTTCACAGCCGGACATATACCTCTGATCCACTGCACTTTGCGCCCGTTTCTAATTATCCACTACGTTCTAGAATTCTTACCCTTTCAACCCCTATTAACAACACTAGCTTACGTTCACATTTCTTCATCACAGTGTACTCTAACTTATGGAATAAATTACCGTTAGAAATACGCAGTTCTACTTCCAGTCATCGGTTTAGAAGTGCGCTGGATAAATTCTTCACGGTTACCCAGACCTTACGGCTCCTAAATGTAGACATACCCGATGATCCAGCCTATGAGAAGGGTCCAGACTTTTGAATCGCGCAAACACCGGCGGCCTATGATAGATGGAATCAAATAGACATTCTTAGTCTTTCCGCCTTCTGCAATCGAAAAACTAGTCCCAGAGTCACTGTCTATTATTGTTGCCTCTTTGTATCGATTCCCACTTACCCTCAGCTGGGAGCATCCCAGACTGCGCTCCCTTACTTTTTCTCTATTTCCAGGCCTTCATTCGTGCGTACCTTTCTCTCGGAGACCCTTAATACTCTGGAGACCTCACCGGTCACTAACCTGGCTTACGCATCGACCTGATTGTCTGCTATTCGTGCGCTACCCGACCGATGCTTCCTTGGTTACGTTCCGGGATCCCCCGGTGCTTGACCACCTGATCGCGGACTACCTGATACCTACGGCCGTATGGCCCCACCGAGAAAACTCATGTCAATCCCAACAGTACGAGGCGCGGTCAGATCCACCGCTTTGGCCGGCGCACGTCGGGCGTGCAGACCGACTGCAACGATGTGCGGGCGCAACTAGGCTGGCGGATCGCACTTTCTGTCACCGGAATTGGTTTTCAGGTTGAGTGTCCAGCGCACGGCCAGCCTCACCCACTAGCACCAATTGCGGCCTGAAAAACAACGTCCTCTGCATCTTACTGCTGCCACCCATTACCTCCTCCAACGTTCCTGAACAAGATTCACTATACACCCGGTCAAGTTCCACAACACATGCACATATACTCACTCGGCTCAGAAATGTACCCTACTATTTGCGAGTACTGCCATTTATATCCATCGACTTATCTTTTATTTGTCTGAGCTGATACCATGTTTACCCTCATCCCATTATGTCCAGTTACCGGATTCTGTACCCCAAAACATGAAACGGTTTCACTGTTCAGATCTTTATTATGAATATCACAATTTATGGTATACTCTTGAAGAGACCATTCATCCACTTGGTAATTTGTGTCACCAATACATTTATCTAAACAAAGCCATCATTTAAATATTCATTTCTCACCGGTCAACAATTCCACACAAAACGAAATGGTCCTCCTTCCAGCGCTCCATCTGAGTGACACCAGCCCTATGTTCAGTGTATTCTTCTGTTGCATTTTCCCTCATTCAGCCTTTTGCATTGGCAATGGAGTACCCACAATCCAGGATATAAACAGTTCGATTGCCTCCCTAGCTTTTCATGTCAGACTTCAGCATATTCAGCTTTGCAATCACCTGCACTTCTTGAGAGCTGTTCATATATACTACTCTTGTACGACTGTATCAGTCCACTACTTGTCCACCTCCGGCATCCACTTTGTTACCAACTTTAGATGCTCTCATGCTACTCATCAATGGACCCGGACAAATCCATAATTGTATCAAGTTTCACTCATCTATGAACCACTGCCGCTGCTCCGCCAAGATTCATGGTCAGCCACTTGCTTTTTATACATCCTTAGCTGAACATCAACTACTGTAATTTAGGCTGCCGTTATTCTGTTTCTCCCCCCCCCTCCACAGTCTCAGGTGGGACTTTCAACGTACCTAGTCACACAACTATCTGCGCTTTCTGAAGGCTCCAGTTATATACTACCCCCAGTTTATTCCGTCAGATATTAAACATATAAACCACCATTATGCCTACTTTGTTGTGAATTTGTGTTTCTCCAGTGGCAGTCTTGTAGTAACCTCCGATATACAAATAGTCGAGCACCGTCTCACCCCCCTATTACCTATTGCCACTTTTCCATCATTCCTCCACGATTGGGTATCTACGCCAAAGAACACTGCGAAAGCAATTTCTCCAAACCTTTGCTGGCAATGAACTATACGTATGCCAAGTTACTGACATTCCGGTTGTTTCTCAAATGCCCCATGAAAGTCTCCTACCACCGCACCCCGTTAAGCGATTCTTTACATATTTTGACAGTATCGATTGTGCACCACCGCCACACGACTTCATAAGATCAACGTATATCAACTCTGTCCACCCTGTTATCAACTTGTGTTCACCAGTTAACCTGAAACAAATCCTTTATCCGAATCGTGCCTCACTCACCAGTCAACTTTCGTCACTCAACTCCACTAAAATTTCCAGGCTCGGGCATCTACATCCACCTGTATATGAGGGCGTACTCCACAATCTCTTGATGAATAGTAAACACTATATCAGTGGTAAAACGGACTGTTTCATTTACGCAATTCCTTTCGTCAGAAGACACCCCGAATCCTTCGGTATAATATTTCTACTAATATTTCCCGGGTCATCCGGGCTACTGATTCAAATGCATGTACTTCATCACCCAAAATTCTCCAATTTTTTTTGGTGCTTTCTCGAAAAATTTCCTCGTCATTTACTCACCCCTGCAACTTTACATCGAAGCTATCCAAAAAACGCCGCGTTTTTAATTCATCCCCGCTTTACTTCATCACCCAAGCAGCACGACCGTCACCTGAGCATCACCTGAACGTCACCTGAGTGTCTCCTTTGAAACAAAAAAGGGACACTCAGGTGACGGTCATGGACACTCAAGTGACGGTCAGAGGACACTCAAATTCAGTTCAGTTCAGTTCAGTTTGCACAGGACAGGTAATGGCCACGGCCAATCGAGCGTCCAGAATTCCTCAGATGGTATGCACAACAGTTATGCACCCACCACTGCCGAGTGTATTTCGTCGAATCCCCGCTAAAAATGAGAGGGAAACGGAAAACCTCATCGCACATCAACTGCGAGAGACATTATGCATCGCGAGCGTTCACTGAGACTGTATGCAATGAGGGGAAAAGTCTATTAAAACATGGTTCAGGGCCACAGTGCCACCCGTCATCCATCTAGTTGATATACTCAGGGCTCACTACAAGGAAAGATCTCGTACCTTTGGTGATCTGGGGCACCTTTGAAGGATTGGACTGCCTGCAGATCTATCATTCAATCAGGCAGACCGTTCCAACTGTTCACAACCCTGTTGTTGAAGAAATGCGATCTAGGTGAAAGCAGCTCAAGCGCTCTTTAGTCAAAAGCGAAAAGCCTTGACACTTCCAGGAGCAGCCCCTCAACACAAAAGCACAAAAATCTCCAAGCTAGAAAATACCGATTCACAGAAACACTGACATTTTTCCGAACGAAAAGCACCTTAAATGCAATTCTGATACTCTCATTGATGTGTATTAACCTGGGTTTATTCACGAAACCACTCAAAAACTCGATTTAAAGGCAACAGCACTGTGAAGTCAAACAGCGTGGTGCCCAGTTTACGCAATAGATTATCGAACAGGAAATCATAATTCAACAGAAGGTACAAACAAACGTCGAATAGGCTGAGTAACAGTCGTAGATAACATCTGGATTCGACACAAGAACCAATTACGGGCAAGGCGCTGTCATTTGTAAAAACCAAGACAGGAGCGGTCAGGGTAAACAGGGCGTGTGGCATACCGAACATCACAGGATGAAGGGGAAAATCGTTCAGGTCTTTAACCGAACGCAAAAAACGGAGATAGTAGGCCCTCGAAAAGTGCGTCTGGGTTCTGAAATTCGTGGAAGATTGGAGTTGTGATCAATACAACTTAGCTTGGATACATGTTCTCCCAGATTACCCGAGAGACGGCTCAGAGCTCTCCAGAGACACTACCATCTCCACTTTATTTGTTCTTTGATCTTCCTAATGCTTCTTAGTTCCCTTGTATTTCTTCTTTCACGAAAGAGCTAACATCTGGCTTACTACATATTTGCATGGCGAGTGAACTTGCTGGTTCCCGAAGCTCTACCCTATCGGAATACTGACCTTTCTGCTCTCTTGGACGGCGACCCTGACCTGACCTGTATTTCCAGCTACCAACAAATAAGAAATGACTTCAGAAAGTGATTTCGGATACCGGATCATGTATATTTTCTCCTGTTCTGCAACCGCCATAGAAGAACACTGAACCAAGTATACTACAGACAAAGTTGCAGTAATAGGTGCTGATCTCCAGGCATAAAACTGAAGGGATTAATAGCACTCAGGCGGCCCCGGCCACTATTTGCTGCGCAACCCAACACGAGCGGACCCGATCACGCGGGTAAGCGCGGCCACGTACCAGGTGACGGTCATGGACACTCAGGTGACGGTCAGGGACACTCAGGTGACGGCCACGGAAGCTTATCGAAACTGACTCCCCTGTTACCATCAAATTAGTAAAACTAACAACAAAACAGAAGTACGTACACGACCGCGGGGCCCATTTCACTCATTTTGGAGAGGTGCGTTCACCTGACCTTCAAACTCAAATTTGCCGGGCGTTCATTCGTGCGACCACTTAAAACTGTACACTTTACACTGCATTTACCCAAATGAATATCCAAGGAACCTTTTCGTGACCTCACTTGTACAATATGATCATGCAATCGAGCATGCTTCGGGTGTCCCCGAAATAAACCATTATTATTATTACATTTCAAACAATATTGTTTGTCACATTTTGTAAACAGAAAATCTCTAGAGTACTCTGATAGATGTCAGTATTCGACCAATTTCCGTGTTCATGTGTGTTTCGATACTGTTCGTCGTAAGCTTGTTTTCGAAAATTTTTCATAGTCAGAAACCCGTTTCCAGTTCTTTCGGAAAATCTGGTGCTTTAGTCTTATGTAATTCCACTGGTTTGTGACCTTTCAATTTTACGCGATATCTTATTAGACGTCGCACCTACATTCAACTTCTGCGCTCAAGCCCGTAGAAAACATTGGTTTACCCAACTGCCGCAATGGTTTACTGCCGGACATATGCAGACTGAGCTCATGCAGCGGAATGGTTTACCCAGCAAAACCTTCAACATCGTCGCGCGTCTAGCTGTGTGCGTCGGCTTCCTGATGAATATGTCAATCTCAAGTTTTGCGGCGGGATTTGGAGTTGATTCTTCATGGATTGTGCGAACGATGTTTATGGCGGAAACCTGTTTCACGCGCAGCTGACACGGGAAGTTAGTAATCACAGGCTCTGGCAATAAGTTATAGGTAGTTAGGGTGAGAATCATGACCCCATCCAGAACTTTAGACAACCATTTTTGCGGAAGGATTTTGGCCGGAGATGTAAAGAACAACTAATGAAAATTCTTCCAAATGTTATACGTGCTTTGTGAAGTTGATTATATTTAACATCACCTCGAAAAGCTCGCTCATATACCTATTTCGTGAAAGTGAACTTGAAAACTCCGGTGGATGTGGGAAGAACAGCGGTTCACAAAAATGTGAGTTTAATTTCAGGGTCCGCAACCTGTCCCATTCAGAAATGAGGAAGCGCAACTGGAGAGTCCTCGAGAAGTGAGGAGTCAGCTTCCAACCGGCTACGGTTCGGGGGAAAGAGAAGTTGTGGAAACTGTTACTAAGACGAAAAATCCCCGCGTGGACTTGAGAGTCATTAGACTGTTTCTCTGATAAATATGTTTATATAGACGCATTTGGCCTCAGTGTTATTCAGCGTCATTCCTGGCAGTATACAACATCCTATGGGTAGGGTTTGCTTGGGAGGTTAGAGGATGTGTCAGTCATTCAGCCGAGTGGGGCCAGGCATGACGGATTAAACATGTGACTGGTGTTCACCAGTGTATTAGCAAGATGCGCGTGCACTGGAATTTGTGTTGGCTGCAGTGGTGTTATCGGCAGGATAGGCTTAGCATCAGAAAAAGCTGAATGATCTGGTAAGCAATTGGGAGTATTTCCTGTTGGGTGACTTGATTTAGGTCCCAGCTGCCATGGAAGGTTCCACTTGGGCCTCTGTCGGTACGAGTCAAAGTGGTATCCTTGGTTATCCGGTTTGGCGACCCAAATAGTGGGAGACGACGAACCTGAATGAGGAGGGATTGCAGTCTGGACGTGGTTCCAGCTGTGAGTGATGATAATATATGAAGAAATCAATAATAAACTGGTTACGTTTATGTGAGTGGGGCACGGATGAAGTTTCATTTGAGCAGTCAGTGGCACCTACTCCATATTCTGGATTGGCTCTATACTGGTACAGGCCAACGAAGTTGCGTGCACTGGCTGGACAACCGTGTATGCATTCCAAAAGATTTATGGTTTGCACGTTGGCACGGCAGTGCTCGTATACTAATAAGAGACGTAAGGCTTCGCGGTTGAAGATAGTTATAAATGATCACCTTCAATACCATTTGCTTAGGCAGGACGCAGTTTGGCACCAAGGAGACACGAGAGGTTTGAAATAACAGACAGTGATCGAATGGGACTGTCATATTATTAGCGTAGTGCTATACTGTAACTGTCTCTCCCGGTATAGTGGTTATTCTATACTGAATAGTTTCTGAGGAGCCTTAAAATAGAAGAACCTATTGGAGTGGCGGTGGTGATGCGGTACAGGAAATTGGTCACGTACCGAGAAACGTTGACGTGAGTTCGTCCCCGCTCTTACTAGATGGTGCTATCGTACTGAGATCATACTCGAGTGTGAGCTAGGAAGTATGATGTAGAAGTGATGGCATGGTTATCGTGGTATCGTTTTCGTCGTTGTCGTATTGCAAAGCAGGACAACCCCCTTGTGAGGACTGGTTCGGAGAACCTTGAGAAATGTGAATGGGATTGGTCTGAATTTTCGCCAGGGGAGGAAACTCTAACGGTCTACATTCGGTGCTCACGGTAGGCGGCACAATGGCCTGCTTCAGGTAGGAAGGCAGCAGGATGCACAAAAACTCGCATCAAGCACATGGCGCTTTTAGTGGGTGACCACAGCTTCCACACCCCGGGCAGAAACATGGACCACATGTGAAGAGCCGCTTTGGTAATAGGTCAACCACACCAGTTGAACCGTAGCAACACTGCGACTCGGAGACTTGGGCCATATGTGACGAGGCTGGTGTGCGCGGAAGGCAGATCGGAGGGATATTTTCTCTCACTTTCCTATGCTGATCTCTTACTTTTTGGCGTTCAGGTCATATTGGTGGTCAACTCCGTGCAGGGAGACCATCATGGCCAGGAATGTTTGCAGAAGTGCCGCGGTAACATGCCTTATCCGTGGAGCCAGTACCACAAGGCCATTTACATGGGACAAAAGACGCAAGGGGATGTATAGTCAACACAGCCTGCGATTATTCTATGGGGCTTATATTCAACAAAACACTAGTTAGCGCAAAGATGAGGCACTCCTTGCAGGACTAACAACGTGATGCATCGGGACGATCCGCAGAAGGTTTGTAGATTTCGAAAAAGTATCAAATGTTATATAGGCCAATCATGGAGGATGATAGAGCTGTGTGATAGGGAGGGAAGTTCAGCTGTGAGTGTCTAATGATTCGATATAGGGTGACAAATGGATGGAGGTTGAGGGGTCTGAAAGATGCTGCTTCATGGGTTGGAGACGGAGGCGAAGACTGGATAAAAATTAGCATTGGGAATGTTTAAAGATTATCTTTCAAGCAACCAGTTGTATTTCATATAATCAAATACCACTTCAGAGGCACTGGCCTCAGTCATGAGAGTTACTATGTACAGCCGATGTAACCTGGTAGGTTTACGCTAAAGTGATGGATACTGCGGTGTATGGTACGGCACACCCTAGAGATTACCAAGGGTTCTGGTTAGTATCCAACGCTTCCCTCGTAAGCCCTATCAGTGGTCATATAAGGATTTTTAAGAGCGATCAGTTTTCGGATGTCCAGGGCTACGTGTAGCCTACACATAAATATAATTAGGGAACCTGGGGAACGGATACCAGCTGGGAGTTTATTCCACAAAGTCACGTATTCGAGAAGGAAGAAGTTTCGCCCTGGGGATTTCCGAGAAGTAGGGATTATTAAACGGTGTTCCCTACCACGCAGCTGAAGTGTTGAGTTTATACTGAACTGAAGGTGGCCAGAAGATACAGCTTGTTTGTGGAGCAAATTGAACAAAAACGCAGGAATGAGTTTTACTCTCCTAAGCCACAGAGGAACAAGCCGCAGGAGAACACACCGCTGTCTGTAGCTCAGATTCGTAGAAGGCCCAAATAGTTTTGGTAAATCCACGCTGTACATTTTCAATGTCGATAATGTGCCGTTCGTGCATATTTGAGAACACAAGTGTACAGCACTCTAGGGTTGGGCGAACGTGAGTGACATCTCCATGTGATCCCGCGAGTCAAGGGAAGATGCGAGGAAAATTACGATTTCGATATAGATAGTGAGCCTGATATCAAGGGTTCACTCGCCAGTTATTCGGAGACACGAATGTTAAACCCAGAACAGGGCGAATCCCGTTCCCACAAAGGAGGCCAAAAATTCAGAAACTGGTTCTCCGGGACTGAAGTTCGGACTCAGCATGATCCAAAGTTATGTGCCTCTTAGTGGTTCATTGGTGTACCCTCATACTACTTGGTGCTGGTTGCACATAGTCATTTTTTTATACCTCGCTAACCCACGGTGTTCAAATGCGTTTCGTCCCCTCGCTTGCCTGCACTTGTGAAGGCCAGAAGTACTGGAAGAGAAGGCAGGCAAGTGGAAGGTCTCCCTACTAGCGTCCTCCGCGGTAATGCGAAAGGTGAAAAGAAGAGTTAGAAGTAAGGATTAATTGTGATTCTCTTAGCACTCGGTTCGAAGTTAAAAGTAGAGACCAAACGGCGACACTACATAGCATTTGCTACGAGCGCAAAAGATCAGTTTGGATCTACCAAGCTGTCGGAAGCTGCAGAAAGTTGAACTCATAAAGGCAAATTTATTCCCAGTGTTGAGTAGAACCACTCTTGGAAGGCCTGCCTCCATTCAGGATAAAGCTCTTAGAGAGGACATCTCAAGCGCCAAGATCACCAGCAGCGTCGCCAAAAAAGACCGCCCCTCCTAAATTAGCAATCCGGTTTGGGGCAAGCGAGATAGCCTCTCTGAAACAGTTTCGGTCAATCGTTCCAATTCGTAGGCTGGAACCGGAGCAGACAAAGACGATGACCTACACTGTTCTCCCTCCAATCTTAGTACCAAGCTACAGGTAGGCTTCAGCGAAAAAATGCCAAAATGAAAACTAAAGTCACTGTGTCACCAATTGATGCCCCTGTGGAGGCCGTTAGAAGATTTGAATTCACCGGCTTGGGTAACGGAATCTCAGGACTAGGGACGGGAAAGAAAGCATTGCCTGGTTGTTGGCCAAACTTTGATTCGAGAATGAGACCGCGCCTGGGAGTGGAAGAAGTGTGATGATCCCGGGCATCTATGACTCATTTCTGAGCGGCGGTGAACAAAGAGAACGAACGGCTCGGTTACGCACAGTTAACCTCCTGAAGATGATTGGTACGCCCAGCCATCTAACCATGAAACACATCCTCCGGCAGGGACAATGGAGAGGGCTTCGCGTGGTCGAAAATCGTGGCGTAGGCCAGTTAAGGAGTTCAGTTATCCCAGACTCCGGGATAGTTTTTATCGGCCGCACACGAGATCGAGAGGACCACAAAAGGCGCAGTCGTGGTTCAACCCGACAACTTGTCTCCGCGAGTTAGAGAGCGGCAGAAGGCCCCAAATTGCCCCCCCCCTCCCAAAACGGGCTTCTCACAGCTATTTCCCACTCACTCAGAGTCGGGGTAGCTCGGCTGCCGCTGTCGTCATGTGCTCTTTCAGATAAAGCCTCGGAAGAATTCAAAACGGTGACAGGGAAACCAATAGAAGACATTGATGGTCCAGCTCTGCCGAGGAAGCTACTTTTGTGAGCTACAGTGGCCAGTGCTCCCGTAAACGGGAGCCAATGAGTTACTCAAAAGCCCGTTCAAAAAAGGGAAGGCAGCTTGGACCTAGTTTCCGAGCAGCTGGGGCCTCTGAAAATCCAAATAATGGGCAGAGGCTGCTTGACTGATAGTTGCGCACACGAACGCACCAAGCGCGGGTAACAAACGGTCGGAACTTAAAGCTCACACAATAAATGTAGATGTGGTGGGGGTCACTGAGATGCAGATTTAGCCTCGAGGGGACATCACACACCACACCGGCCAACTCCGTTGTCAGCCGCGCGGACGGCCCATAAACACAGCAGGGTGGAGGGGTGCTCTTTCACACGGGGGCACTACCAACAGCAAAAGGGATCCACGCTGCATCTACCCGACATACAAGCCACTTCGGTGGCCTTCGTGGCTTACCGCACAGAACTGAAAAATGTCTGTGCGTACCGCAGCCCGCCGTCTCTGACAGAGGAAGATTATCAGCTGACGCAATACTTGGTCCTCCTCACAGGTCCGGGAGAAGAGTCCTGATGGTATAGGACCTCGAAGCATCAAAGGCGGATTGTGCAAGCGAAGTAGCCCCGGGTGAATCACTAGGCCGTCCTCTTCTAGGTTACGTACATCGTGAGGGCGTGAACCAGCAAGTTACTAAATGGACCTGAAGCAGGCAAAAGCAACGTCCATCTACCTAGCATCTCGTGATCACAAGCCACCCACGCGGAGTTTCAGACCTTTAATTTGATATTCTGCCGGAAAGCTGTGACCATACTGCACTCCCTTTACCGCTCAGTTTAGGGGGACTGGAACCCTTAGACAATGAGACATGTAGGTCTGAGCTGGTAGGCCAGGTGGTGTCGAAGGTACTGGAGGCTTGGATTGAGTAGGAGATTGAATGGGGTAAGGATTTTGTGCAGCCGGTTTGGAGGCACATCAGGGATAACTTCGTATCGGTGAATTCCAAAAAGTTTTTTCTTAGGGTGCCCAGCCATGAGGGACTTGTCAGGTTCGAGGAGCCATTCAAAGAAAGAAATCTGCGTGAGCTAGACATTGAAACAATGTTAAGCACAGACATCACCTGCAGCATCTGGCAGAAAGAGCTAAGCCGGGTAAGGTTTAGAACAAATGCAGGAGAAAGTATAATAATCCCTAGGTCAAAACCGCCAGAAAACCCGCAACAGGTATTTATTAATAACAAGAATAATGATATACTTCGAATAAACCCAAGGCATGCTAGGGTGCATGATCAGCTGATTATGGTGATGTCCGAATGAGAATTTAAAAAAGGGTACAACACGTGCATACAGAGTATTAAGGAGAGCGTTACAGTGAACTAAAATGGTAATAATGCCCGGGTAATTTGAAGGTCAGGGTCAATAGCCGACCCGGCTGACGGTTTGGAGTCGGTTGAAAAGGGGGAGTGAATTCATAAATGGCACCGAAAATAATCACAACATTAGGAATTCTAGCTGAATCAAAGGGTGTTTGCCAAAAAAACGAAGGAAGAAGAAAAAAGAGTTCATCAAAGGGAATTCAGAGAGTCTTTGGCACGTGCCAGTTGTGAAACGTGTATGGATAGAAAACTCATGCATGTACAAGAATGGATCTTCAGATATAAAATGCCATGAATCAGCGGCCAATGTGATGATTGAGTCTAAAAGTGGGACGCCTATTTAGACAATCACAAAAGAAGAGACCAACAAATCCCACTGAGGGAGGGAGGGGTTTTGAGAGCGGTGATGAAGGAAGCAGCCATCGATCAGCCGGTAAGTGTTGAGAGGTTTATTGTTCATTGATAAGTGTATGTCAGCAGCAATGGTATGGGGTTTTGGCAGCAAATCAACGTGAGTTGATTTTGTGGCGGTTGCAGGGGCGAAAAGCGTGCCGAAGCGATAACGGAGTAGAGGGTAGACAAATGACCTAATGACCGTTTTGGTAGACAAAACACATGGCAATCGTGAAGCGTCAGCTGCTGAACGAATGGGTTTGTTACGAGGAACGAGAATGGGACATCGGGCTCAGAACAACATGAAATTAAACTTGAACGCCAGGTGGTCGCATAGATCAGTGACAAACAAGGTCGGCTTTGTGGCTGAAATACGTAATCAAGTACAGCAGAAAAAGCAAAGATGAAAATTTCTGGCTTATAATAGAATAAAATAGGTGCGAACCGAGGGCTACGGGAGAGCATCGGAAAGGATTATAATGATAATAACGCCCGGGGAATAGGAGACTAACTGTCGAGTATTTGGCTGGGCTATCTTCGAGTGATGTTGGCTGAAGATCTGGAGTATGGCGATAAATGACAAAGGAAATAATCACCGCTGGTGAAAATTCGAACATATTCAAAGGATATTTTGTTGGTCTTCGTAAAGAGAGGGATTTATCTAGCGGAGTAGAAGGAGCCACTTTCGGACTGCAGAAGCGTCGAAGTTTTCGGTGAGGTATTCACTTTTTGACAGGAAAGTAAAGAGGTATCAACATGGAAATATATCAGTCTGTGGAGATGGTGGCATATAAAGTGGTGGCTGGATACTGGCAGAATCAGATGCGTAGCAAACAACTGCATATTTCGTGGTAGTAAGACTACGAGGGTGGTGGTGGTAGAAAACGGCCGAAGAAAAACGGATGAGCGTGCAGCAAATTGTTATATTTATATGGGGTTGGTAAGAATTGTCAGAGTGGAAGTGGAAGACAAATCCATCTGGACGGCGTGGCTTCAGCAATAACACAGTTGGATTGATGAAGTGTGTAGATAATCACTAATCACTTCACTGCCCACTGTAGGACCACCGAGAGATATGTTAGCACCGGAAGTTCTTTGGTGACCGGCAAGGCAGTGAACAGTGTGAACAAGAGTGCTAATGAATGGACAGTATTAGCGAGTTCCAATATGGGAAACAGGTATGATTACCTATGGGGAAGAAGAAAAGGTGGACATGCGACTCCGGGAAGGTAGGCAACAACTGCGTGCAGAGGAAAAGATCGATAACAGGTGGGAGGGAAGCTGTTCAGTGATGGATGCACAGATAGTGATAGGTTGTGCCGGGCGGGGTATGACGTCAGTATGGAAAGCATGCTCGAAGTGGAGCCAGTGATAACTGTAGAGGAGAAGGGCGAATGCTCACAGTAGAAGTGTGCTTTTAAAGATATAACTTTGTAATCCGCAAGCGGTGCTGTCGGATGGGACTGACCGTGGCTGGACGCCCAACCTGATAACCGTTTATGGAGACAGGAGGTGCGATCCGTCAATCTAGTTGCGCCTGCACATCATCGCAGGTGTCCTGCATGCCCGATGTGCGCCGGCCAAAGCGGTGAATCTGACCAAATCCCACACCGTTGGGATCGGAATGAGTTGTATGGGTTGGTGAGATCACGTAGTCCAAGTTCTGGCAGCCGGATTATGGGAATCCTGGGGAAAGCGATCGTGTGAGCGGCATAAATGAAATCATGGGCAAATCTCAGTTGTTTCATCCAGCGAGAGAGGTTCCAAGTTATTCCTGGAATGAAGCAGGAGACAATCGTCTTTAGGTGTTAGGCTCTGGAAACAAAAAGGAGAAGGCTACAGTCTGGTAATTCTACCAGCTGTGAGTTAGAGGGGAAAGACACAGAACACCAACATCATACCAAGGAATTATTGATGACGGGAATGGGTGGCCGCGACTTTGAGGCCTGGTTTTTTGGAATAAACAACATACGGGAGGCAGAATAGGACAGTGCTAGCGACAAATTATCGTGAGGTTTAGTGAGAGTAACCCACAAGACAGGGAGGTGAGAAATGGCGACACCAAAGGCAAACACTTATGTGTAGTTCGATGGAGGACGGACTGAAGTCCACGTGAGTTGTGATGGTTTGTTCTTCAGAACGAAGCCTGAAATCTCGTGTGTTGCAACGGGGTATCAACGAGTAAATGGTTGAAGCGTGAATGAGGCTGGTACCTTGAGAATACAATATTATATGAGCTACTGCGTATTCCCTAGCCTTAGAGATATTCTTATACCTGGTGGCAGCCGATAAAAAAGGACCTTACGGACTATGGTAAAATCCGACGGCATGAAACGAAGAATAAACAGAGTAGCCGTTGCCGGAAGGGGGTCGTGATCAGGAGTGGTAAAAATAGGAAATGGATAATCAAACACGTGGAATGTGTGTATTGACAATCGTGGAGTGTAGGCTTGGCCGCTTTCATTTGCAAACTACAATGCAGAATGAGTCCACATGCTCCTTAGAATCCGTGGGTAATAATTGTCTACTGAACAAAAAATGTTAAGCTTCTGATTATTATCCCAGGCCCAGTTCTTAAACTCGAGTAGTAGACATGTAAAAATCATGCATCAGGATGAGATTTTTACAGCCAGATGTTTATTTATTTATTTTTTGAATAATAAAGTGGCTGAAGGCACCGGCCTTAGTTGACGTGAGAGTTTTTTCCAGAGGGAAGAATATTTATTAATAAAGACGTTAGACCGCCTTGCATTCCTGAAAGCTGAAATCAGAACCATAGAGTCTGCATGTCGTAATGAATATTTGGAGGAAGTTTTGACCTGGGGGGCTAGATTGCAAGACGTACGTTTGACAATGCTGCAAAAGAAAGACAGGTTCATTCGTAGACGGCGCAGCCATAGGAGCTCTAGGTGCAATCGTTCACACCTTTCCATATAATTCAAAGGCGGCGAATATCCTAGTATATGTTTGGTAAATCTACGTTGTACATTCTCAATTTGCAAATCTGTCAATCTGCCGCATGTTAGAAAGGACGACAGTGCAATATTACAGAAGTGGTCTGATATGAGTTTCAAAAATGCTTAGCTTGCTCTCCGTAAGACCGAAGGTTCTATTGATCAGACCAATTAGCCGTCTAGCTTTAGCATCCTGCACGGCCAAATGTTCGGAGAAATTAAATGTACACGAATATTGTAGTTCCAAGTCCCTTACCTCCGGACTGTTGGGGATGAACTGGTCATTAATTTTAAGCGTTCCTGCGGGAACCTGACACTTATACATAAGGAGTAAACTTTTTACAGTGGAGAATTCCATCAACCGTTGGTTGCTCCATGAGTCTAGCGATAGTAAACCGCTCGTTATGCTAGCAATGGTAGAGGCTTAGGAGTCAGGTTCAAAGAAGTACATAATTTTTATGTCATCTGCAAAAGAACTCAGTCTTGTGTGTGATGGCGATAAAAATGTCGTTGGCATGCATAAGAAGAAGTAAGGGACGTATTACACTACCCGGAATGACACCACTATTTACTGGTCCAGGTGATGAAAACCAGCTCAGGATCGGGTTAAAAATTTCGTAGGTTTTCATCTTAGCCAGTAACCTGTTATGGGATACTCAATCAAAGGACTTATCCATGTCATGGAGGATTATGCTCACTGCTTCACAACTGTTATTGACCTTGGTTATCAAGTGCAAGAAACCACCCATAAAAGTGGCACTATCTTTCTTGAAGAAAGCTTTGCTGTCCAGAGTTGAGGAGGTTATTGTTCAGTAAATGATTTGTCAGCTTATTTTCGATCAGTCTTTTTATAATCCGGGAGGCTGCAGTGGTGTGGTTCATTGGGCAATAGTTGGTAAGTTTCTGTCGTAGGCCTTTCTTGGGAACTGGGATAATAACTGACGTTTAACGAAGGGCACTTCCAGCAGCAGCCTTTGGAACCTAAGAAGGTCCCCAGGGTCGAGCAGCCAACAGCATTCTCAAGAAGGCAAATCTCTTCGGCATCAGTTCCAGCAGGTGTACGGACAAGACAAGGGGGCCTCAGCCCATGGCGAATAGCCACGGAGGCTGCTCCCCAACTGTCATTATGTCCAACACAGTAGGTGAGGGGCTTGTAGTTTGGTAGGGAAAGTAATTCGCAAGAACCATATTTTGAGCCAGGGGCAGCCCACTCACAAGAATCCCAAAACCAGAACAGAATTCATCCATAATTTCTACGACGCTTAATTGAAGAGTACACAAAGTCCAAATGTTTACAAAACGCGTGCATGCGGCTAAATAAGCTTTTAATTAACTCAACATCAATAATTGCTGTGTGCGAACGAGCTTGGCACTTTAATGTCAAGTTTAGCCACAGTCATAAACTATATCGAAGATTTGAAAGGATTTTCAGTATGCCCTTCGCATCTCCGACCAAGATCCTCCAGCGAAAATCGCTGTCCAAGGTTCAGAACGGTTCACAATTCTCATCGTACCAGCCCACTGCTTGCTGTCGGTGCTCGTGGTTAGTAAAGTTCTGCTTTGGATACCTGTACTACAGATAGCCATTGTAGCTACCATGTCCTAAATTCATGGTGAATCAGACCTAAGTTCCGCCACACATTTCGAGATGGGCCCGTTGACTGAAAGACCGACAGAAACAGCTGGGAGTACAAACAGAATGTAGACGCCCCGGAATGGAACTTTTCCCTGTCGGAGCCGAGGCCACACAGCGCATGCATAAAACTAATTCGACAAAGGTTTGAGGTGATCTTGACTACGAATTTGCGCAGAGGAGTTGGACGTAAAGGTGACGTTCAAGTGACAATGAGATATCGCGCAAAACCGAAAGGTAAAATAACACTGGAATTATATAAAGTTGAAACGTCAAGTTTCCCGGAAGAAATTGAGATCGGCTTCTGAATATAAACCAACTTCGAAACAGAGTTTAGAACCGAGGATAATAATACGCATTTGAGTATGGAAACTGATCCGGGTAACACAAGTCAGGGTGTTTCGTAGTTTTTGCGCCCAAAGTGTGTGATGAAAAGTCCCGTACAAACTGTGAGTAAATATTTTTCCAAAGGCCGGAACAACTTCACAATGTGACTCAGGCTAATAAGCCCCGTTTTGATTCAGTTTGAACTATCGAGGCGGAATTTGGAAGAATTTTCGTCCCTCATCCCTGGGCACCGTGTACGGAAGAATGAAAGTTGGTTTACTTTCTCTACCGTTCAAAAACAGGTTGCCTTGAGTAAATGTGAAGGATAAAATAAAATAAAAAGCCAAACAACTCATCGCGAGGTGGTCTACAACTATTTCACTCTTGTGCACATTCATTTGAGTTTTAATAACCGGAACATTCGTTATTGTTACCCACTACAAGTAGGCAAAGATCTGATGGTTCGAACACGCCCTCCGTTCCCTCCGTTTCCTCCGCTTCCCGTGATGTACCAGCCCTGCTAGCACGAAATTGGCCTTTGGGTAATCGAAATATTGGCAAAAGCCAGCTTTTCATCAGTAAGAGCCACGTCGCCACCCGATTGGCAGTCAGTGGTGTGAGAAAAACACGTTGGTGTGTAGCTAGCTGCAACAAACGACCACATATAATGCGTAAATGACACTCACAGTTGGAGCACTCCTGGACTACGCACTGGCAAATGAACTCTTTACGCCTAAATAGCGCGAAAAAGAAATTAAGAAGGTTTGCCACCGCGCAGTTGAGGTAGGCTCAACTCTTCCTATACTTTACGGGAATGGATACAGTATTTTTATGGATTTGCTACTACAGTGGTGTCAAGGGGAACAGCAAAAAAGATGCTTACGTAAAACACGTCAAAAGGAACAATCCGCCAGCTGAGCTATGGAATATTTTCAGATAAAGAAATACTGAAAGACTGTGTTACCAGTTGGTGGAGCATCTGCTTCAACGACTGATTTGGTTAGATAGTCCCTATTCACGAAACACACCCCATTTATAAATAGGTGATTTTAATGATTACTGGTATAATAAAAAGTTCTGTATGAATGCATTGCAGCGTATGATACTTCCACATTCGTCGGTTACAGGACCATTAGGTCAGTTCGCCAAACGAACACGTATACCACGTTAATGTCACTCCAACATCAAAACCAAGCTGCCTTACCACTTCAGCTCCATTTTTATTGTCTGGAAGCGGCATCGTTTTCACTATATTATCTCCCAACCGGGTGCAGTGACCTAATAGCTTAAGCAACCGCACCGCAAAAAGCCAAAATTATTACTTGTTATCGCGAATTGTTGTAGTGATCTATTTTAGTAGATCTCATCCGTAGGCATACTAGAAAATACCTAAAACCACTAACTATGCCTAACTTTTTCTCTTTCCCATCCAGACCACACCTAACTGGTTGCCTCCGTTCCCCATAAACTTGATTCCCTACTTATCATTTTGTAATCGGTTACTGGTGGTTGGCCGACTCATCCTGGCACACCTCTTTGCTACTTTTTCCATACCTCTTGCATTATCACGTCACCGCAGGCCTTGACCAACTCTCGAAACACCAGCAATGCCAAAGTTAGAAAACCTGGACCCGCCCAACCTCTACCCAGGAACTGCTGTCTACCCTCAAACTGTTGACCTAGACTCGACTAATCCCCTACCATTGGTCTCACCTCTGAGCAAACGCTCCCATGTAGCATCCTCACCAGTAGCCTCCACCTCTGACTGCTTCAGCCTTCCTGCCACCTGCTCTAAAAGACACTCCATCTCAGTGTCGGTCCCACACTCCCCCAGCGTAACCCTATAGCCAAAAAAAGATTCTGGTCCAACCCCCAAACTCTGCCATATTAATCCTCCCTAGCCCACCCAGCCTCCACTACTTGTCACTAACCGTTTTTCTCGCTCTAGCAACGCCGCCAACTGTCCACTCGGCGCGCACTCTGATGTGCAACTTCCCACAGCTTTATGCCAAGACTATTCAAAGCCAGTGGGTGTGGTGGGAACCCCACCCAGGTCTGCACCCGGCCAGCTACCACCCTCACTTACTCAACTTCACTCCCCACTGCAGCTCCTCGAAGTCCCACCCCCCGCACTCAGGGGGAATAAACAGTTGCACCATTCTAAAATCAATTCTGACCCCACCGAAAAACCCACTTCCGCGGCCGTCGTAGCTGTTCTCGTTCTACTCGCCACCTTACTTCCCCTTGCTTAACCCCACTTACTCCATCTCTACTGACTATAAGCAACGTCCAAATCCCCCATTTGTCACGTCAGGTCGGATCACCGGGCTTGAGACTCGGGCGAACAAAGCAGTCCAGATTCTAGCGCCAGTGAGCTTCGAAATGAATCCTACCGCGATGCGTCTGCTGTGTTCGAGTTATGTTTCCGCTGTTCACTCTGTGGATGACACAGGGTTCAGACTTAACCCGCTATAGGGAGGGTGTAGCGGTTCAACGGTTACAAAATGGGTTCTTTTCCAAGCCCGGCTCCCCCGAAAAGTACCACAAATACAGGCGGTGCCTAGTTAAAGTGTTGTTTGGTGGTGATTTAGGGAATAAGGAGAATAAGGTGGAGGATGGTGAAGAGAGAGTGATGGAGAGTGGGAGGTAGGTATAATATTGGTGAAAAGTGGTAACATAAGAGGAAAGGGCGCTCCCTCCCGTATTGCCACTGAATAGTGCAGATTTAAATGCACTCAAGGAACAACGTGAGCCGGCGAAGGTCCAGCCTTGCCCTAAAGTCTGCCTCTGATGTGGCAGACACCACTTGAGCCAAAAGAGCGTTCCATGGGTTTACAAAGCTCCAGGGTAATAAATTTATCCTTGTGTTTTCAATGCCATCTGTTTAACGAGCTTGAACTCGTGTTTTCTGAGAGTAGGATGCCGTGTCAGTACCAGCGGAGGCTCCGATGGAACTTACAGTCCTTGAACAGTCCTCTTCTAATAGGCCCCCTGCGTCTTCTAGGTTCATGGAGGACAGTTTCAGCACCAGTAACCTCTTGGTGCTTGTTTTGCCCCCAAGTCCCTGTAACCATCCGCTGGAGTATCTTTGCACTCCCTCAAGAACAGCGGTGTCCCGGGCGAGAGCCGGAGTCCAAGATTTTACACAGTGTTCTAGATATGGCCTAACTAGTATTATGTAGAAAGGCAGAAACACAAGCTTCTCCGGAAGCTACGGTGGGCAGCAGTTGGTGGAGGTCCCGGTGTCCCTCAGCCCCGGCTGACAGACATAGTGGAGATGGCTGGTAGGGATATTATATCAGCACTCTAAGGGCAATAATGGCTGTGACCCTCGTTACTGTTTCTGGGTTATGTGGTATACTGATCCTCCGTCAGTGTCATGGGTGGGAAGCCCACAGTTTAATTTGTTGAGCGGCAGTTACCACATAGCGGTCTAGTCGTGAACCTCGTTAAAGTCATCTTGGAGTGACGCGGTTCAATGTTAGCTCACCAGCTTTAGATAGCCCGCTAACAGGTAGCCTGTGTTCTGTAAATGATCTCATAGATCGTTTATGTAGGGCAAAAACAGAAGGCGACTTAAGACTGGCCTCTAAGGGACCTCAGTGAATACGTAGCCCTAGTGGACTTGCTCCTATCCACCCTAAGTCAATGGGTCCGGTTTGCGTGATACAGCCGGGTCCATCGCAGAACCTGGGGAGCTATACCCAGTGCCTCCATTTTTCGCGAAAGAAGTCGGCGGTCCTTAGAGCTACCAGCCCTTTGTAAGCCCAAGTAACAGACCTCGACTCTTACACTTCTGTCTAACCTGGCCGTTACCCCGTCCAAAAATGACTGCAAATTAGACAAGCTTGACATGCTTTTGAAAAACTCCTGTCTTCCGTTGGAAACTACGCCGTTTTCGGGTAGTTGACTGGCCGTGCGACTTCTATTCCGTCCCTCCTTAACTTTGAGTGCACGGATGGCAGACCAACAGGTTGATATTTTCGTGCTCCTTTTTTCAACTCTTTCTTGAGTATTGGAATAACCTTGGCTATCAGCCCATCTTCAGGTAACTGCGCTCTTTCCAACGAGCTTGACTACGGAAGAGCAGGAGGGGCCACCTTTACCTGGGCAAATGGGCGTAAAACCGCAGCATCGGTGCGCTTGGACAAGCTGCCATGTGCAATTTAAGACCCCTCGGAGCTTCTTCTACTTTGTCCGCAGAAACAAGAACCGACGGAATAGACTGTGATCTAGAGGGAGGTTCGTAAGCTGGGTTTTTGTCCCTTGTCTCGCTGAAGCACTGTCTCGAATTGCTTCCGCAGTATCTCGGCCTTGAAGCTACTGTCGAGTGCGCTGTTGCCACTCCTGTCCTTAAAGGAACACAAAGCTACCCGCGTGGCTGGTTTTGACTGGAGGTAGTTGTAGTAGGACTTTTGGGAAATGCTTGGCATTTCTATCTAATGTGGTTTCATCGGATAGCCCGCATTATTTCTAGACCCTGAAAGCTACTTCTCGAATAATTATGAATCACAGGTCTCTCCACTGGCACCCTGTTCGCTGGTACTGACGCCGCACTCTCTGTTTCCAGCTTTAGGCCCTAGTTGTTCCACTGTTCCACCAAGATGCCCTACCTTCCCAGCAGATTCTGCGAGCTGGAGCAGAAAGCTCTGTGAGTGACAAAAGGTTTTTCTTGAGCACCGTCCATTCTTCCCCTACAATAATATTCCCATGTCACTGCTCCGGCTGCAGTGGCTCAACCCTGTATATCGAGACATTTAAACTATCTCCTAATTTCGTGGATTGCCCAGTCCTTCGCACCAAAGTGGTTGCAAAGAATTACTCCATGGTCACTTTTCCTGGGGGGCCGATGACTCAATGTCACCGGTGTGTTTCATGGCTACCAGATTCAGTGGCCCAGGAGCCTGCCCTTATCTCCACCTGGCTGGTTGAAGAACATGTTGGAAAAGCGCCGCTTCCAGTTTTTACTAACGATTGATGAACATTCACTTTCCGCTGGGTTTCGGGGGGATTTATTTGGGCGAACAAAGGATTAGGCCACAGTGGAGAAATTAAAACTAGAACTGTCCCTTTTGTTAGCTGCATATCGCACCAACAGGACAAGGGGAAAGATGATCCTATTATAGATTCCGTGGACATCGATTTTCGTAGGGGGTACCTTTAAGTTCGGTACGTTTCATGTTGTGGTAATGATATTTAAATATTTCTCGTCCAAGAGTAGGTAAACCATACTATGTGGCTTCCCTACTTCACGCGTTTGTTAGCCCATCCCACCATGATTGGACCCCCGTCCGACGGTATAATCCCTTGCACAAAGCCAACGCGGTAGTCACAGCATCGCCCTTCATTACCCGCGAGATGGAGAACAAGAATAATGAACAGACGTTGGTTAGCGCGTATTGTCAGAGAGAGCCAGTATTCTGCACGTGCAAGATTCAAATGGTCCCTGCGCTTGGCAGCAAGTGTTTACTTAAAAACGGCGTGATAAACCAAAAGCACGATATTGCCTCCCTGCGTGATGATACGTTGTGAGACCAGAAAAACCCGGGGCTCTGAAGATGAGCACTGACGGAGTAACCCATTACTAATTTTGTCAAAAGAAAAAAAATAAACTGGAATTTGGTTTAAGGGTGCATGTCGCCCATGTATACGATAATCAGAATGGATTTTTGCGCTACAAATTAGTTATCGGAAAAATAAATAAAAGGGAGCGAATTTGCGATAAACGGATAAAGCACTGCACCATTAGCATAATTAAAAGCAGAGTGAAGAGTTCATTGAACGTGTTCTTAAGGAATTATTGATAAAAGTGTTTATGTCGAACCCCCACAATATTTAGCTATGTTCATCGTAGGATACCGAACAGCCACACGCATACATCTGAGTACATGTAAGTCATAAGAATATTTCGTGCTCATAATCAGGGGAAAAATTAGCTAGGTGTGGGAAATAAACATAGGACTTTTGTCATTGATGAACTCTCGAGGGCACTGATTCATGATGTGCATAAATTCAGAAAAATCCATGAAATACATAAGCCTTAGCGAAAGGGCGTTTTATCATAGTCATAAACAGGACAGCAGCTTGTAACAGTTGAAGATGTGACACAAGGTTCAAAATAAAATGGTGCGGTGTTCGTCTTCATTTACAGAGAGCTGTGCAGGAAAATCGTTTACATATGAGCACCTGGCTCAATATCAAAACGTTTCAAGATGGAGTTAGACATGGCGGATTACCATATAATAGGAGGTCGTGTAATGTATTTACCAAGTCATTTTCTTTTTTCCTCAAGGTCTTGTAACTGAAGTTCACAGCACTCATATGAGCCTGGAAAGCTAGTAATCAGAAAGGGGTACATTTTAGTCTACAAAGACGAGAACAGAAGAGGATCATAGCTGACACGATGGTGACTGTACTCGCAAGTTTGTTCATGCAGACAGCGGAACCAGAACCAGATGGGTACATAATTGTGTAGGTTTCACACAGGAGGCAGGGATGCAAGAATCATTTCAAACGGAAGTATTTTATCCTCTGAACATTTACGACGGAAGCTGTTATCAAAACCGAGCACCTTATCTGACTGTAGTGCTTCTTACTCATCTAAGAAACAGTGGATCATATTCATAAACAGGAGGGGAAAGTTAAATCTACAGCAGAATCACGCGGTGATTGTTAAAGAGAGAGAATGCGCAGTTCAGCAGTGAAAGAATCACTTACTAAGGACAAGCTCCCTTATAACTACTAGTGGTTTCCAACTTAAAATTGCCAAAAAATAGCACAGACCATAGGAGAATAATCACCGGGATGCGGTGGCAAGATACATTATTCTATTTAAAATTACCAAATCACGCACTATGTAAGCGTCAGCGTGATGCAGCCGGTCGTTCTTATACGTCCTAATTGACCAAATGATAGCGTTCAGCATCATGACTTTGGTTGCCTACAGGATACTTCACCGTATTTAAGTTAAATAACTTTCTGGCTACCCGTTCCCATGTTGAATTCTCAAACTCTGCGTTTACTTTTACCTCAAGTTGGCAGTCATTTCGTCGTCTTTCTAGCTGGGTATTGATCCAAATGGTTGTTGCGTCACTCACTGATCCACGGCTGATCAGTGGAAATAACAGCTGTTTTGTACAGATGATAGCAGTCATCCGGAACGGTATTTTTATTCGCAAACTTTTGGCAGTCTGTAAATGCGTAGCTGTAGTAGATCGGCAGAAACACATTCCATAGAATTTATTATTAGCACTAGGAGTCTTGATCCTATACGACAGAAAATCCACTTGCACTTTTAAATTCAGAGAGCCAAACCGGGGTAAGACCGGTCGTACTTTACTTACCAGGCAGGTGCTCTACCTACTGCGCTATTGCGGTACTGACAGTGGACTGTGAATAAAGCAAGTAATTATCTGATGATGCGCGAACCACTGTTCCGGTGAGACAGCAGCTGTCGTGGTTTTACTCACAGGGCTAGCCTTGTAAGTTACCTCATTATGGGAAGAAAGGCATATGGCTGAACGTGCTCAAGCGGACAAAGGAATGTCTCGGGTCCGACTCCTAATAACAGCTTTCGACTTCTCGGAGCGAAAAATGCAAGCAGACATTCCATCATATACGGAGCAGAATAAATTTCTTCTTCGCTGCCAAAATGTTTCGCAAAATGGCACACGGAAGAAATGGGTTAGGGTAAGCAACAGTTCACGGGTAACACGTTGATCCCTTTCGTCTCTACCCGCTGAAGGATAACAGAAGCAGTTATTACAGCAATCGATCATTATGAGACATAACCCCAATTCCATTTTATCTGCGTTGGATTACGGACCCAGGAGTAGGCAAAAGTGCAAGTCAGGAGTTTTTCCGCTCCAGCCCTCAACAGCCCACTGATTCAGGATGGCAACTGTTAGGAGAGAAACTCACTGACCGCTCGAAGTTGCAGGCCCTACTTGGAACAGTAAGGTACTAGATGCTAGATGATCTTTTTAGTTTCTTTTCATGTATTTACTGTGAAAAAGCCAAATAATTCGGGAATAATAAATACTCATTCCGTCGTCGTCACAAATAGTTAAGCAAACACTCTGCTAGTATGAATGATATTCACCAAAAAGCCTTCGGATCAAAAAGGGTGACATATTGCTACTGTTTTGTTTGGATCAGACACCACAGTTTTAGTTCATACAACATTAACCACGTTATACTTGTAAATTAAAGACCGGTATGGGATCCGGCTATCCTATTGTCAATCTTTTGTCACCGCCAAGTCTAGAAAATGGCAACGTAACCCCTCGAGCACGTTAAACAACTCAGTAGGACGTTTCCTCAAACAATTGCCAATTAGGTACACTTTTATATTTATTTCGGCTCTGTTTCCTTCAAACAGCTACGTATTATCCGCTGTGTGTATTATTAGCTTATTTTTTACCTTAAGTCTTAGAAAAAGAGTGCACTCAAATTATTTATATCATGTTCGTGGCAAGAAGGTCTCCATAATTTCATATTTATGGTTTGGTATTCTCCTAAGCAAAGTTGGGACCTGCTTCAGTGTAGAGTCTATAGCCCCTGGTCCATAGTTCGTGACACGTTAGCAAAAATACTCAGCAGCACGCAAAAGAACGAAACTCGAAAAGCTGGAGCGGGCCAACGTGTATATTGGAGGAGCGCAACGGCGTGCAGACGGTGTACACAGACAGAGCGAGCGGTGCCACCAAATCCGGTGCTTGTCCAAATAAACAAGTTTTTTAGTCTTTGTATTCGTGTGTTTTATCGGCAGCACTACAAAGGTCTCCCCCTTGCAGACCCACGCACTTGGGCTTCGGATCGTGATGGTAGAGTCGGCTTTGGTGGCTAGGGACGTTCTCCATGCCTCCCGCTGCGATCGAATACAACAACAAAGCCAGCACATGCCGCTCTTCATGACTCATACTGATAGCTGTGGATCGATCGCGAATTGGCTCCGATGTGCATTGCTTTCGACCTGGATAGATCCTGCTTGTGATTTGGCAGTGGCCATTGTGTTGTAGGGTTTTTCGTTGTCGGCATATCCCGAATTCCGGTTACCCGTGTTTGTTAGAGCCTTCTTAAACGAGCCAGCCTCCGCCTTCTAGTAAGCCCAGTGGCCATAAAATGAGTTTTGTGTTCGAGTCATGCGAGATCCTGGAATTCCATATGGTTCTGTCCGACGGGACGAGCTAAAGGGCTAGAAACACAAGAAAGCTGCGCTTCAAAGCTCGGACGGATATTCAGCTGAGGCGGACTTACCGGCACAACACAGGCTGTCGCTACTCTTGTCGTGATAATCACGTAGTCGTGCATTCATGAATATTAAAACTATGTGCCAGGGGAATATGAAGGATGAATTTAAATATACACATCTGTGACATATTCAGAAAACCTCGTTAGCTGTCGCAGCTCGTGGTCGCGTCGACCTCATGTTGACTGAGGCAGCTGTGTCCTCCGTGAAGTTTGGCGTTTCAACGGGTAATGAGGAATCGTTAGGGGGGGTAACATTCGCCAACGCAGGAAAACTAACTGAAGAATGTGAGCAGATGGGGACATTGGTTGGGTTGTTCGAGGTGGGCTCTACCTTGATGAAGGCGATCTAGGCTGATGGTCTCCTTCCGGCCTTCGAAGTCCACAAAAGCATTGCTTTTCCTTTCACGGGACGTTGCGGAACGGGCCAGAGTAGGCATCTTGTAGTGGTGATCGCGCTGCATCCACTCAAATAAACACAGCTGCCGGTCAACGGAGTACTAAATATATAGGTGCTAGGAGTTTGTTCGAGTGGCGGGGTGGGCTTGATCACCCAAATTTGGTCTGACAACTGTTTTGCGCAATCCCCGTAGCTTAAACTCACAGGCGGTAGTGGAGTAACCAGCTCACCTGGGAGTCGTAATGTGCAACCGTAAACCGGTTCAGCCGCCGCACCACCCGTACCTGCTTTAACGGTGTTACGCGGCCTTAAGAGAAAGATCGGTAAAGCTTCACTCCATAAAGGATCATCACGAGCAGTAAAAGCTGTCTTCAGCAGGAGATAGAATCGCTCCACCTTGCCATTAACTAGAGGATAAAAGGCCGTCGTCTTATTGTGTATGCAATCTAATGCGTTCAGTAGCTCGTGGAAGGCACCGTCAAAATGAGAACCGCGGTTAGTGGTCACGATAGCAAGGCAACCGAACTTAGCCAACCGGTTAGAAACGCTTTTGCAGCTTCCTCTGAGGTAGGACGGGGAATGGGTATGGCCGGTGTGCAGTGAATGAAAAGATCCACGCGAGTGAGGATGTAGACGCAACCGTTGTCAGATCCACATGAAAGTGGTGAAAGCTTGCGTCCTGGTCACAGAACATGCTTAACACAGACTTAGTTTGACGACGTATTTTAAGGCCTCGGCATTGAGGAAAAGCGCGGGCCCAAAGACGTATATCATGGCAAGTCCAGACGAATTGCTGATTGAATAGTCTCACTGAGGCGGTAACACCAGGATGCGATAAGTTGTGGAGGCTGATAAAATTTTTCTGGCAAAGTCTGGCAGGAACTAGTGGCCGAGGTGGACACTGTGACATATCGCAAATAATAGTTACGTCTGGGGTTGGGAGTGTCACTGGAACTAGATGCAGAAAGCTGCTGATTTTGAGCTGCTCAAACTCAGGATCTATTGTTTGGGCTCCGGCGATTGCTTCTAGGTAAATGCTCGTTGAAGTTGATCGTCGATATTGTGGATGCGTCAGAGTGCCTCTGCTACGGGATTGTGTGCCCCGGAGACACGCTGAATATCCTGGGTACACTGAGAAACATAGTCTTATTGGCGAATCTCGCGATGCAAATATCGATCAGAAGCTGACTTGAGAGCGTTCACTGGTGGTTTATGATCTGTGAACGCTGTGAACTTTAAGCCCTTGAGCGTGTAGATGAAGTTTCGGATACCCAAGTAGATTGCCAACAGTCCTCTGCTGAACGTACTATATCGGGACTCAGCAGGCCGGAAATGCTTGGAGAAGAAAGCTGTTGGTTCTCATGAATTTTTGATGAATTGCTATCAATTAACTCCAACAGCCATGTCCAAAGCATCTGTTCTTAATGCCAGGGAAGCAGGAGGATCGGGATGAGAAAGGAGTGCCATGTTAGTGATAGCTTCCTTGATCAAAGTAAACGCTGCCTGCTCAGTGTCTGAAAAAGTGAATTTCCGCGTATCTCTAAGTAACAGGTCTGTTAGAGGCTGCTTTTTTTCGGCTCATTGTGGAATATAGCGGAGATAAACGTAAATTCTGCCAGAAAACTGGTGCAACTGTTGGTAAGCGTGTAGCTCATGATAATCGCGAACTGCCGCAACTGTGTCAGACAGGGGCTGGGTGCTCGAGTCTGAGATTTCGTGACCTAGAAACCTGATGGTTGTTATACCCAATTTGCACTCAGTAGGATTACTGATTACAGCGTGTTGACTAAGGCGCTCGAAAGGAGCATGCACGTGTGCCATATGTTATTTTCTGAAGAATTTGCCACCAAGATATCGCCTAAGTCCACACAGACGTTCTTCAAACCGCGTGATGCTTCATGCATAAGCTTTTGAAAGGTTTAGACTGCATTGCTAAGCCTAAGTGGCATGCACAAAACTTGAATGATCCGAATGGAGTTGTGCAGCCGTTTTAGGGCTGTCAGCCCCTGTTACAATGTTTGGTGGTAGACTCTAACGAGATTGATTCGGCCGAAAACAGAAGAAAGGTGTAAGGAGTAAGATCTTGTAAATATGGAATGGGGTACCTGTCTGGGATAGTAGCTCGATTGAAGGCCCTAAAGTTGCCGCAGGGGCGCCAGTCAACATTAGGTTTAGAAACCATTTGAAGGGTCGAATCCCAAGGGCTACTGGACTGGCAAATTATGCCTAATTCTAAAATATGTTCAACCTCGGCCTATGTTACGTGTAGCTTGTCTAGTGCCAAGCAACGTGGCGGGCTGAGTGCTGAGGGTCCTTTTGTGGCAGTATGATGGGTAACGTTGGTGGTCACCTCGGGAAGGGGTCCGGATTGTCTAAGAACTGCCGAGTAAGCCGGGAGGAGGTCTGCGTACGGTTGTTCAGCCTGAGGTTTGATGTTTAAGGGCGTGACATGATTCGCGGTGGAATACCAACCGGTTAGGACGAGATAATTTGTCTGTCGACAACTCCTTGGTATCATACATTGAACAACATGTTGAAAAGGTCATGGGAATCAACACCTAATATGGAATAAGGGATATCTGCTACTATAGACACCCAGCAGAAAGTGCGACGTAGGCCCAAGTTGAGCGTGAGTGACCTTCGGTCGTGATTTACAACAGGAAAGCCGTTGGCAGCACGAGGTTGTTGGATTGATGGAGTCTTTGCATCACCTGTTTCCTTTTTAATGACAATAACTGCCGCATCGGTGTCAGTTAAGAGCGGGTTATTGGAAATTAAACCTCGAACATGCAACAGACGACTGTCACCATGGCTGCCGAACGCATTAGTTGTCGGAACGGGTTGGGATATTTGTTTCCTTGTTTCGCACCTGGGAGGGTGCAAACGGTTTCGTGGAGCCGAGCCCCCTCCTCAAACCGTTTGTGATATCGACAGTATGTTGATCGAGATGGGCTAACGAGGTGGTCAAGGAAAGGGCTTCTATGATGTTCAAGTCAGTCAAAGCTGTGATAGTATTAATGGTCCCACAGTGAGAACAACCAGGAGTGGAAAAACGTCTGGAGACCCGCTCGAATGCGACGACCCGGGTGTCCTCGGAGTGTGTTCCTACGGTGGATGCGGTGGTCTGGGGACTATTCAAGCTTGTTACGGCAGTACCTTGCGGATGGCACCGCTCAGCAATACAGTCCGTTATTTTTGCCTCTTCTTTGAGCTTATGATGGCTATAAACCTCGAGCAGTGCTTGAGTAATGGGTGGCACTTGCTTTACCCACAACTCTTAAAGGACGTTTTCGTCTAAAAGTTGCTTTGCCAGCTCCCGCCTTCATCCCGATAACGCAGGGGGCTCCCTGCTACCCAACTCTGTCCCTTGGATCAGCCTTTTCAGCCTAGACGATTCTCATTGCAAAAGACAAGGGATTACCGTGTCTTTTACGGCTGTATGCGAATAGTTCTGAGTAATACATTGCTTATCTAAGAGGCAACGTCACAGTTGAGGCTACCAATAGTCCACAAGTAACGGTAACGCTTGCTTGTGATTTTATGTGAACAACTCCGTCTTCAAGATGTGAAAACCAGAGTTGAAGGTCATTAATAAAACTCAGGGACGGCTAGGGCGACTATCAAAACGGAAGGTTCCGGATCAGGCTTGGGGTCGTCGCCAGCCACGAGTGCAATGGTGAATCGAATGTAAAACTATGCATAAAGATCAATCCAGCAACCACGAAAAGCTTACAGTATCAATAAAAATAAAAACATAAACGCAATATTGCGGCAGAAATCGAGTTTTACCTTTCGTTTGTCAGAAAAAGTATATGTGTAAAGGAATAAATGTGACTAAAGGTCTTATGCCCGTCGAGGGTAGGACGAATTGTATTTTCGTGCTCACCAGTTTAGGATTCTCCTAAGTAAAGTCGGGACCTGCTTCAGTGTAGAGTCTATAGCCCCTGGTCCATAGTTCGTGACACGTTAGCAAAAATACTCAGCAGCACGCAAAAGAACGAAACTCGAAAAGCTGGAGCGGGCCAACGTGTATATTGGAGGAGCGCAACGGCGTGCAGACGGTGTACACAGACAGAGCGAGCGGTGCCACCAAATCCGGTGCTTGTCCAAATAAACAAGTTTTTTAGTCTTTGTATTCGTGTGTTTTATCGGCATCACTACTATGTTGAATTTCGAGAACGTCCCCGGTATTCTCCTCACGATACTAAGCGAAGATTTATTTTATTTTATTTTATTATTATTATTAATAATATTATTTTATAATTAGTATACGTAGGTCACACAGATATTTTTGGGTCAAACTTCTGTTGACACTCTGAATAACACGCTGTTGTGAATACTGTCTGACTTCTCCTAGCTCTGAATTCTTTCCTCGGCTGGTTTTCAGTGATGGTGGTGAGTCTCTTAACCGAACCAATCTAATCAGTAGTGGATTTTTGATGGACTTCGACGTTGGTAATTGCATCTGGGTCCACAAATTGTTCGTTTCCACAGCCATAAAAAATACAACATTAAAGGGGCTCTACCCGTAATAAGAATAAATGGTATGATAAGCAAACCGCGTTCACACCCAGCTTCCGAACAATAGAACCTTCCCATCAGCCTAATCTCCCATTATTTTCATCTTTCCTACCTTACCCTCCTTTGAACTATCCCAGCGCGTCGCACACCCTCCCTTCTACTAGCGGGTACCCCACATCTAGCCAAGGTGCTCATTTTTTTTGCGCACCATGGGCACTACGTGACCCCACAACCTAAATAAACCTCATATGAACCGTTCTTATAAGCCGTACAGTAGCATATTACCAGATACCCTTTTATTTAATATTCCACATGCAGACTCAAATCCTTTTCTTGCGATCAATAGCTTAAATGGGCTTGCATCCTACACTGATGATTTTTTTCAGGGTAAATGCTGCGGTCAACGAACGGTAAGTACTAATATCAATGATGACTTCAGAATCACTGGAATTTTCACACTGCTATTGGTCAATGCACGCTCTATTAGGAACAAAATCCAATACATACGATCAGCCGCATGAACAAACGACTACAGTTTTATTTTAGTGACGGAATCTTGGTTGCCGGACTCCTATCTAGTAGGGGACATTGAGGTACTCGGCTACAAATCCTTCAGCAAAGGCAGAACACATCGACGTTGTGGAAACCGTTTAGTGCATGTAAAGGAAACTCTTTTGGCGACAGGCTTTCAGCATCCTATTCTAGACGGCATTCTCGACTCTTTATGGCTGATCGTTGAAGTCAAACGTCAAGAACTGATACAAAGCTGCGTATACCGTCCGCCTAGATCTAGTTACGACGGCTTCCTGCGAACTATCGAGGCACTGAACTTCTTTAGTAATCTTAAAGTAGGCCCAAAAGTGATAGCCGATGACTTTTATGCACCAGAAATATGCTGGACCACTCACAGCACTACGCCATTTACTACAATTTTGGAATGCAATTCACCTAGTAGGATGGAAGCAGCACGTCACGTCCCCAATCAGACGCGACCACACTCTTGACTTAATCTTGTCATTAGGATTAACCCAGGTTTTAACAAAATTTCAGAATAACCTACCCGGTAGTGACCACGCAACTGTCCACTGCTGCTTCACAGTGCCCATAAAGGATAAACAGCCGACGCCTCCAGATAAATCATATCATAAGGACACCCTTTTAAGTGCAGACCCCCAGCTGGTGGCAGATGAACTCTGCTCTATCTTAGAACGACGCCTCAACAGAATAACCCCGTCAAAAGGACAGTCAATCGCCCTAAAGACAATAAAATGTCTTTTCTCAACTTGAAGTTAAGTAGACTCCAAAGCGTTTATCTTAAAACAAGAGACGTTTTATTATTTTTTCGGGTAAATCGTTTGGCTGAAACGATAAAAATGTACTCCGAAAGTGAAATAATACAACAGGAACACAGAGCCCTTCACCATTCAGAGAAAGTTGCGATTCTTGGAAAATTGAGGTTTATCGTGGAATCCTAAAACAGTTTCATCTATCTCTTCTATCTCTTTTAATAACATTAATTCTACGAACCAATGGACATAGCAGAAGCGCTTAACAAGTTTTTGCTTCTCTTTTAACTATTGACACAGAATCATGTTTCTAAAATCCACCAGTACCTTCATATGAGCCACTTTCTTCTGTAAAATCCCTGCCCTCCGAAATCGAGCCTTTTAATTTCAGTTATCAAAATGTCTTTCCGCCTTGGATCGGACTCGTTACCATCGATCATCCTAAAATTGGGCGGCCAAGGTATCCCATTTCTTTCATTGAATTTAGTCAGTTTGTCTTTGCGCTTTAGTTTGTACCCTACACAGTGGAATACTTCGGTTATTATTCCGCTTCATAAGAAAGGAACACGGGGGAACTCGGCCAACTACCGGCCTGTGAATCATACCCCAGTAGTATCCAGGATTATGGAGAGAATAATAAAAGTTCAACTAACAGATCATCTAAAAAATCACTTTATAAGTAAAGGTCAGCATGGTTTGCTAAAAAACCGATCCTGCGCAACTTGTATGACTCATTTTCTGAACCATATTACGATAGCTGCCAATGATAGTAAGGCAGTTGTCTCAGTCTTTTTAGACAAGTCCTAAGCATTTGACCGGGTGTCTTATATTCGCTTGTAGTCAAAGGCAAAGACACGGCATTGCTGACCCACTATATGCCTGGCTAGAATCGTACTTGTCCTCGCGCCGTCAAGTGGTGAACGTTGATAGCACAATCCCCACATCCAACCCAGCAACCAGCGGTGTGATCCAAGGTAGTGTACTGGGCCCGTTGTTGTTTCTCATGTACATAAATGATATGTTTACCGTGGTCCGCCATGGAATCCTTTTTTATTCACTGATGATGTAAAGTTGTTGTACACCTTCGACCATAATTCATTGGGTAATACTATAGCAAAAATATCGGAGGACTTACGGATGCTCAATTCGTGGTGTACCGATTGGGTAATGAAGTTCTCGGCGAACAAAAGCTGCATTCTTACATACAAGTGTCATGTCCCTCCGAAACGTTAAATAAAGGCGGTCATCTAATTGCCAACAAATCGTCAGTACGCTACCTGGGCATGTAGTATTCCCGTTCGTTCAAATTCTGGGAGCAAACAGACACTCAAATTGCTAGGTCCTGCCTGTTAATGTAACTTTTTTACAAAATATTCCGTTTGCGAGAAAGTAAACTCAGTGTCTGAAAAATACACGCTGAACCATTGCTAGATTATAGTTAAATAGTTGGCTACAACATGCGCCAGGTTGGTAGGATCGCCATGGAAAATGTTCAGCTCACCTTTACTTAACAAACAGTTAGCTATTCGTCTAGTCTCAACTATGAACAGCCTGTGATCTGCTACACCTCGAACCTCTTCGGCTCCGAAGGATAAAGAACAACTTGCCCATTTTCCACTCGCTATTAAAATATAGATCCTACAAAGCATCTCCTGTGGTACGAGACCCATTAAGCTTAACGTATTCGTTAATACACACCAGACATTCGGTCATTGTGCCGTTCTCGACAACCAGCCTACGGTCCAATTTCTTTTTTGTTAAATGTTCACAAATGTGAAATGAACTTCCATCAAAATTGCATGCAATAGACCACTTACCGAGATTTAAAGAGGAGTTAAACAAATTGCTTGATATTCCGACACTCGTATCCAATAATGATCCGCACAATTCGGAGAAGCGAGGCTGGTTTCGGCTAATGACACTCGAGTCTTAGTCAGGGGCCAGGAGACCTACATACCACACAAGTTGTCGTTTATATAACTCAAGTGTTATTATTCTTTCGTGTACAACCTTGCGCTTTGCAAAGCCAAACCATCCACCAAGATAACGCACACTCAAAAATGGCATCTATAGCTTTAGTTCTACAGCCTCTTTCTTGCCCGACCCATTTACTCGGTTCTCCATTGGAGGAAGCCAAGTCACAATTTTATGCTCGAAGTGGCTCCACGAGGTGATTCAGCCTCGAGCTATGACATCACGGATGCTCACCCCGCTAACTACCCATCACTACTATCCTCCAGCTAATTCGATTCCTCGTCTTCAAGCAGACTTTCGTTTTTTATTCTACGGGGCTGATACTACAAATCCAGTCTCAACCTGAACTCTTAACCTCGTAGCTCTCACCTTTCCAAAGTTCCACCGTTCAATCTATCCGTTTTACGTGCCATGGCCCCAGCATATTTAGGTTCATTTATTCCATCATTCCCTGTAGCAGTTTGATTTCTCAGTAGTGTTCCATGGTGAAATCCCCACCCAATTACTGACACTTGCATGTTTCACCCCTTCAGAGTAACCTTCAACTTCTCTGGCCCTTGTGCCGTGGCAGCAGCAGGGTCACTACCTCTATGCCCCTCTATATCCTTCTACTAACCGGGCCTGTACTGCAGATTACGTTCCACCTTAAGGCTTTTACCACTCCCCCCAAACATGGACAGGAAATCCAGTCCCAGTTCTCTTACTGGAAGTGGCTCTTTACCTGAACTCAGCCTACAGTTATGTTGCCACTCATTCTGTTCCCAATACACCTTCCTACAGCTAATGTTGTTCCGCGTCTCCGCGCAGGATTTTCTTCTCATTATGCAGAGTAGTTTCTCCAAGTTCAGCTGCAGCCTCATCTCTGAACCTCCCAGCTCTCACTTCTTTGAGGTTTTACGGTCCAATTTTTCCTCTTACATGCCATGGCCCCAGCATAATCGTGATTAGCTTACTTATCGAATATCATTTAGGTTCATTTATTCCATCACTTTCTGTAGTAATCTTCAGCCCAGATAACATTCACGTAATATGGCAACGGCATTCCTAGCCCTAGAGCTTCCCTCTTGCCCGCTCCATGTACTAGATCCTCCGTTGGAGGTGACTCAGCCCCAAATCTCTCCCTGATCTACATCATACCAAATTCACTTTATTCGGTCCAACCTGGGCTCATTCCCCTTCTCTTAGTTTGCCCTGGCATTTCAACCCAGAATACCATCCAGGTAACCACCAATAATTAACAAATCCTCCTTATCCCTCTTCATTGTCTCTGCTATTTTTAACATTCCTGTCCTTTCTCTTCCGCTCGTAGTTCGCACTCTTTAAAAGTAGTTCCAATTTCTAGCTACCGATGATCCCCAGCAGGGAGCATCCCAGACTGCGTTTTTCTATTTTATTTTTCCAGACAATCACTGATGTGTATCTTCCCTCCGATGGCTCGACATAATGCCTGATCCACATTTCCCGCTTAAAATTCGGTACCCGCTCCTCTTTCCGTCCCTGCCACATCGGCCCTGCTCCCCAGTATCCCATGCAACCTGGTTGCAAGCTCCTGGAATATTCAAGCTGTACTTGTATGCGACAAAGCCAATAACCCTCAAGCGAAGCCCGCCGGTTCGGGCGCGGCCAGATCCACCGCTTTGGCAGGCTCATGTTAGGGGTGCAGGATGTCTGCAACGACGCGCGAGCGTAAACAAGATGGCGGATTGCACTTCCTGTCACAAAAAATGGTTTCCGGGTTTGGTATTTAGCGCACGTTCATGCCCTCCCTATATTTTCACATCTTAGAGACATCTGTATCTCAGCGTTGTGGCCTTCCGCCATCACATTATCCACCTTTTAAAAAGAACAACAACAGACATTATTTTGCCTGTCAGTTACTTCACCGTCCACCGCAAACGTATTTATCGGCTATTTAGTGCTTCTTCTTATCCGGAGTTCCATCTTGCTAAATCTTCTCAGACAGCTGCGATCCCCGCAACTCTCTGTTCCTCATGTCAAGCCCTCAGATGATTATAATAATGATAAGAAGAATATTAATGGTATATTTCTGGACCGTGATCGAGAAGCACGCATTTAAGCATGATCAGAGCTTACAATATGACCGAAAGAGATGGAAAATTCACAAATTTCAAAGAGAGATTCGCAAATCACAGCAACAATGGAATAAGGCTGACTGGAGTTTAAATGAATCAAAATGAGCAAAGTCAACTGCGGCAATAGTAGTGAATCGGCCGGATATAGGAATGTTCGGACGGACATTGGCTTAGGACGCAGGAAATGCGATATTCACAAGAATGATGCGAGAAAATGGTCGGCACTGCATATTAATGTTCACTTAAAAAGGTAATTGGAGTTGAGACAAAGGAGGCAGGTGAGAATTTCATGAAGGTTTGCAGAGGAATACTAATTTTCATAGATTTTCGGATATGAAAAAGAATATTTCCCCTTGAAAAGGCGAGGCAATTTTCATGAGAGGTAGTGTGTGTCATCTGGTGTCGGAAGTTCGCCTCTGGTGGAAGATGGATGAAGCTCCAGGAAGGAATAGTCAGCAACTGGAATGCCATGTCCATGCGGAACAAAATAAGGCGGGACAAGAGTGAAGACCTTTGAAAAAGGCCAGGTTATGCTAGTATATTGGCGAATACGTCATTCTGTTGAGTTTCTTGTGGATTTTCTGTGTCCACTTTGGGCATTTTGGGCAAGGGTTGGCTGCGGTTTTTGTTCGCTGTTTCATCATGCTTCATCGTCGCCGAATCTGGACCGATCACAATATAATTAGGAGTCCTCGGACGGCGACTTCGACATCGGGAGGGTCTTGTGGTGAGAATTCAGGACTTCTTGTGGGTCAAACCAGGTGGCTAGATCGTATCGCAGTAGCCGGCCTTTGAGCAGAGAAAAAGATAAGCTGTCTGCACGATATATTACAGCCAGGCAACGTGGTGGCCGGGTGGTTCTGAAATTGAAAAAGGGAGGATCGCAGTCTGGGAGATGTTCCAGCTGGGGGTTAGAGTGAGAAAAATAACAAGAGTACGGAGGTTGGAAATGAAACACAATGGTCTTAGTTAAATAAGGAGTCGTTTGTAGGTGGTTCGGTGTTCGTGAGGGCTAACTGGTCTTACACTACTAGGCAAATTTATTGACTACCGAATCGGCCATTCACCGGGAAGTCTTATCTTTAGCGGTTAACAAAGTCATGGAGGTGCATTTGGACTAGGGTCTGAGGGCTACGTGCGAAAGCTGCTGGGCAATACGAAGAACCATGAATGGCAAGTTTGTATAATAGGTCTAGGAGACATATGACAATGATAACAATAATCATTGCGTAAATATTTACTTGTCGTTTATATACTCATCTCTTTTGCAAATCGTGTGTCTGCGACTATCATGGCTACGCATCACAAATTGATTTGTCACCCAGTTCCCATTTCCATGTTGGTGCATCACGTTTCAATTTTCTGAAATTAAACAAAATGTGCGCAACGATTGCACGTTTACATCCGGCCACTTCTTTCACCATCACTTGGGCAATCTCTCTCTACAAATAAGTCCTTCACTGGGTATTTGACTGACCCAGCCGATATTCGGTCGTGAAGGGTTACAAGGGTTATCTTCGAAAGATTTTCCTTGTTCTTTGTTCGCAAATTTATTCCTTCCATCGTCTGATTTCCAATCCGAAGCCGTGCCGTGCTCCGCGGAGCGCTATAGGTGGTTCACGTGCCCTTTGGAAACTTCTTTTTCCTCAAGGTGAGCAAGACGTCCGTCAATTCTCTCTGATTCTCTTGTTGCACAGTCCCTCTTCTTGTTATATTTGAGTAAGAGTCTACTATTTCCGACCAGCTCCACTCTGACTCGGCTGGCTTGGCCACCCGTCCTTGAGTTCACTTTAGCCGGGCGCCACCATAAAGAGTAACTTTAATACTTTCTCCTTTACTATGTAGAGTGCACATACCTGAATCATCTTTTTGGAATTCGGACTCTGCGTCCAATTGTACCTTTTGATCCCGCGTTGCAGCATGGCTCAGGGTTATCCGAAATAAACCATTAGCATTATCATAAGTTTTCACTATAACGCGGACTTCATCCTTCATTGTTCCTTGATGCTGCATCCATTTGTAGCAACCAACACCTTATTTGCCACTCATTTTGAGAGCTCTGTTTTTGCACTCCGAGCCAAGCTGTTTCTGGTTCTACCGCCAAGTTGACGCAAGCTCCTTTGGGTCCTCCTTGGCTGTGACAAGCTTTGTACTCTTCGCTCTGAAGGTTCGCGCAAATATCTCTGTGGCTTGACTTTGGTTTTTCTGACTGATAACAGAGCTTCATTCGATTCGTCACTGGACGTGTCTACCGCGTCTGAAGGCCATTCGTTTCGTTAGCCCTGCCTACAAAATTAGAGAACATGAAGTAATCTCAGCACAGAGGACGTTGTTAAATTTCCCGCAAAATATTTCATCACCGAAATGAGTACGTTCCATTATCCTATTTTCATCAGCTTTTCAACCATTTTATATGATAACAGTATTTCAGAATCCAGGTACGTAACTTCATTCTTGTTTTTTAGAAACAATTCATATTGATTTAGGCTACTTTCATTGCTGAAAAAAGGGTAATTTGCAGAGGGCGTTAATATCAGACGTTTAGGATATGGTAGACGTAGGCCAGCCTAGCACATCCGCCAGAAGCATGTGGACTCCCGAGTTCGTATCCGCGGAACCAGAGCTTTGACTGATTTAAGTGGGATCATAATTTCGAATGGCTCGCGCGACCAACCAGTCCACCAGGTTTACGTACCTGGTAGGGCACTTGCCAAAGTTGGGACATTTTACGCAACCCACCCGGAGAAAGCCCGGACTACAGACTGCGGTATGCCACACTGAAGAGCCTTGGCTAAATCAACTGGTGCCTGGAAAGAAGTCTGGTGATCCAGGCGCTCAAACACTGAGGCAATTCTGTTTCACTCGGGGGCTGATCTCTGATCCTCAGTAAGTTCGCCTCCTGCTTTCGGGGCCACGACTTCACACCTTACCCCCGTCATCAGCGCCTCAGTCCGTTTCTTTCTATTTTGCGTTACTAAGTCGACCTCATCACAGTTCTCCCCTGCCTATGCCCATGCCAATAAAAAAGGATTTGGCTATTTAAACCTCCTGCTACTCGCAACTTGTCCTGGGTTCCCAGTGCACAGATGAGCTCCCTTTTCGCCTATCCCCTCTGCTAACCGTCGATCCTCGCCGGAAAGCATCCAGACAGCCTTTTTCTACTACATTTCCTTCTCCAGCGATCCTCAATGAAGTTTCATCGCCTCAGGCACTGTACTGACCATCATTCTGGCTGGAGCACGTGGGCGATAATGCCATATGGTCATCCACTAATCACTGCTCCAGTTGGCTCTGCTGTCCAAGGTCCCTCACGACCTGGCCAGTTGATCCTGGACCATATGCCGTTACGGTGGCTACTCTGTCCAACCGTATAACCATCAACGATCACTCGCGCCAATTCCAGCTGTGCTGAAGGTCAAATCCTCCGCTTTGGCTGAGGCACATGCGGCGCGCAAGCCGTCTGCAACGGCTTGTGGGCACATTAAGGCTGGCTGATCACCCCTCCCGAGTACACTTCAAGAAGTGTTTTTCATGCTGACAGCGCAGCCCACGGTCAACCGCGCCCACTAGCACTGGCTACGCATGGCACGCCCTCATTGATCCCCATCTCCATCTTTCTACCACAGTAAGCACACCTACTTATACCCTCCTCGTGCCTATCGTGGCTCGCCGTGACAGCTCCCACCGCATGATGTCACTGCCGCCGCTTCTACTTTACTCTGCCCAAGCCCACCAGTATTTTCTCCTCACCCCAGTCTCCACTTTAGGCTTCTCATCTCCGTTCTTCTAGTGACACCCTATTTTCACTGAGCCCGTTGATCGCACTTTTATACCTCACTGCCCACCAGTTTACCTTATCCTTGCTTGCACTCCCCTCTCAAGCCTCATGCCATTTTGCACCAGATCCGCCCGTACTCATGAACAATCACTATTTTACAACTCGCCGCCCCTGCCTCGGCATCTTTTACCGCCGAGTTTATTATTCGTTCATCACCATCATACATTCCTTGCTTGACTGTGCAACGCTGTGGACCTTTCTAGTAGGCAGTGCCTCGATTAGCATCTGTCGGCTCAATCCACTTGCGCAGCTGCCTACAGGCGTGCAGCCCTACAGTTCCATCGTCCCAACTCCGCGGCGCACATACCTCTTGTGCCTATTGTTTCACCACGGGTTAACCTGTCCTGGTTCTTGTTTCCTTCTTGGTCTTTACCGTGTTTCGCCTATAGTAAAACGATATGGTTGTTTATCTCTTGCCTGTTACTCTTCGGAAAGTACCTTCATCTCCTCTTTAGTATACTGCTCGCCACAGGTATCTTCTGTGAGCTTTGCACATTGTTCTGCATTTCCTCTTTTCACCTATTGGAAAGACAACGTTAAGTCATGATTTTTACGTTCCGTCTCACACCATAAGATCCTTCACTACCTGATTTCTCTGGTCCTCCATTTACTTGTATCTCTCCTGTATTTTTCTCTCTCCCCATAGCTGAATCTTTGCACTGTAGTCCGTCTCACTTTCTAGTTATTTTTCTAGAGTGATATTCCGAGCTATTCCGACCACTGTGATACTATATTCGCTCAGCGTTTCCTAGCCATTTTCATGGCCAACATCCTCCTGCTGCATAACGTAAGTCCTTTTTTTAACGTTTTTCTCATTTCCGACAATTATCCCACGGTGCACCTGTATTGATCAAATTATTGGGTCCACTCCTGTCTCTTTTCTCGGGCCTTTTTTATTATCTTCCCTTGTTTGTGAACAGCTTTTCAAGCAGTCCGCAACTCTGCTTCCAAAGTCGCTTCTCCTTTTCTATTGATGCACCATCTACAACTGTCATGCAGAAATCTCAGTGCGATTTTCCTAACTTGATTCTACATCATTGTACTTAACCCTACCTTCCTACTCCCTCTACTGTTATTTCCATGTTCTACTACTCCCGTGCTCCTGGCTCCCGTCCCTTCTATATATGTACATAAATATGCGCTTTAAGATCGCTGTGCAGTCTCCAGTTCTTCTCCTACCGTTTTCCTTGCCGTTATCACTTCCCCCCTATATGCGCCCATTCTATCTGTGCCTCTGCCTCACATTAATCACATATCAATCCCTCCAGACCACTTTTGCCATATGGCCTACCCTATGGAATTTGTATTGCTTGCTTCCTATTTTACGATGAGATTTGTGTGCTGTCACCGTCTATTTATTAAGGCGTAGCAATGCCTCACTGTTACTCGATCCCTCGCCATGTAAACGAACTTATTCTCATTTGTTCCTCGTTACAGTTAGTCGTGTATACCGACTGTAAGACTCTCAAGTTTCAGCTATCTTCAGTTGGATCATTCTGATCATCCATTTGACCTTGACCTTCAAGTTCACTGAACATCTGTTTAAATCTGTACCTGGGTTCATTTTAGCTCCCTGCATTATCCTTCGGTATGCATACATTTGTCGTACACTAATCTCCCTTTCATATCCCTCCTACGTCCGCCTATTCCACGTCTGTTAAGCACTTTTCTACATTTTTGCGGAATATCTTTCCATGTTGTCGCTTGCGACAATTCGCGCATGCGTCTGTCATGCTTAGAGCGCCTCCGAAATAAAAATCTATTATTACTGTTAGTATTATTATCATTACAAAACTTCGTTCCTACAGTTCTTTTCACTTGGGCGCAAGCGCCCTCCAATAAAATTTAGGCCCATTTTGGGAATATACCGACTTAAGATAAACCAGCAGAGGCAGCTGATAAAGTACAAGAGCACGCTCCACCCTCTGCCCAGCACATAACCAAGGACACTGAAGCAGGCCACGTTAACACCATGAAGAGCTTGGCTAAGCACGTGTTCTTTTCTCCCCGAGTTAAAGAGCCAAAGGTGTCGCCATCATTTTTTGTATCTAGCAAATCAGGCAGCCCAAGCCGTGCAGGGCAAAGTAGACCTACAAACATCAGCCCAGGTTTGCACCACCGCAACTACGGTGATGAATCAGAGAAATGAAACGAGACTTGCACGTATAAGCCTGATCACCACAGAAAGGCGTAGACCGGCCAGTGCGGGCGGAAACGGCGACGGACCATTCAGATGACGGTGGTCTGCTTTCCATAACCGACAGAACATCGAGAACATCATTCTCAATAGACAGCGGAACTCAGGCAAGCTTTGGGTAAACTTACTAAACGGACCACCTCAGTCAGTGAAACATCGAGTTGGTGGCAGCTTACATGAAACACAGGAAGGCGTACATTGACCGTTTATTAGGAGTAAACGTCGGCTTACGTCCTAACCTACAGTGGGTATCTGCTATGGCTGACCCCCTCATCCGCTCTTCAGCATCGGCTTCCATCGAAATTTCAGCCTCATGGCTTACCCGCCCGAATCCAGTCTCGGAGACGGGATCACCAACGTCTCATCCAACGGCACATGGTCAGTGGAGCCACAGAACTCTCTAGTCCTGGTCAATTCTGTCGCTAAGGACCGCCACCAGAAGCTCCTGCTCTCGTTTTCGGACTTGCCCTATAAGCGGACGTGTCGCAGCAGGTGCCCATTGGCGTACTGCACCGCATACTCAGAGCTGGTGCACCGGCTCGATGCAGCCACAGTCACTAAACACCCGATACGCTGAAAACAGAAATGGCTAGGCATCAGCACACGCTGCATCGACAGCGAAAACACTGAAGAACAAACTGTACATTGCCAAACACTTTTAAACGTTTTCCTCAACGCGGAGCAATTATTATCGTTGCGAAATGTCATTTAGTCAGGAAAGTTCTATTTTTCTTATTCACGGGATACCAGCCGCAGACGTTCCACTGATGAAAGATAGATTGTAGGTCATTCTAGGATATCCCGGACCTCCATCTTTCAAAACGCCGCGGCGATTGACTGGTTTGGTCGACTTCTGTTGCCGTTTTATTCCCAAGTGGGCCCAGCTGAAGCAACCTCTCACAGATTTACTACGCGGTAAGACCAGAACATTCGAGTTTCTCGAGAATGCCTGCTCCGCTTCTGTATAACTGAAGCAGACCACCTCCAACATGGCTGCGGTTGCACACAAACTTCCAAACTCTCCGTTGGCATTATTAACCGATGTCTTAGACTTATTTGTCAGTGCCGTCCTAGAACAAAGGCGCTGGGCAAGTGGAAACCTACAGCGTTATTCTCCAAGTATCTGCAGCCCGCAGGGTCCAGGTTAAGTACTTAAAACAAGGAAATTCTAGCAGTTTACTTGGCTATCCGTCATTTCCGACAGGTTTTGAAGGACGGAAAATTCGCAGCCTTCAAGGACCAAAAGCTGGTCATCTTCGCTGCGCCACCAACTGCTGACTGGTGCTCACCCACGGGACCCCAACACCTAAGACATCAACCAGTTTACGGAGGATATACGACACACCTTAAGTGGGCTTAGCCCCGTGACAGGTGCTCTTTACCACATTCATCTCACTGCGCCAACCAGTGGCACTGACTTAGCAGCAAGTGACCCGGCGCAGGCGTATAACCCGGGAGCCGAGGGATTCCGTCACGGCATCCACCTGAGGCTCAAACCAGTGCCACTCCCTTAATCGAATAGCAAGATCTTGTTCGACGTGAAGAAAAGTACCCCCCGTCCACTGGTACCACCTTCGTCCAAGTAGGGCGCTTTTAGAACGCTGCACGGATAGCCACACCTCGTCATTCGAGCCCTGGTTAAGCTCTTGACTGAGAGTTTCGTGCGGCCAAAAATAAACAAGGATGCACGTGACTGAGCGAGGAGTCGTCTAGGGTGTCAGTAATCGCAAATACATAAGTACACGAATAGTCCTGCTCCTTGCTCCTTATTCAGGCTTGCTTCAAGTTCTAGGGTGGAAGGAAAAGCGTTTTATCATTTAAGCTAAGGGTAAGTTGGAAATGACTCTCTTAGGTAGATTAGAACTGGCTTTCGCGGAAGTGGAGGCGCCACCGGATTCGGCCGAATCATATTCAGCGCCTGCTCTCATGCCCTTATGTGGGTATACAGCATGAGCAATAACGGGCTCAACAAACACCGAGACATCAGTATAGCGTGACTGTCGTGGTCGGTTCTTGCAGAGACACGTGGGTTTCGTAGACACCGTTTCTCTTATACTTAAACGAGAGTAAGGTTCTGTTTTTGTATTTATTTTTCCTAAAAAACAAAAGAACAAACATTTTTACGGTTCCTTTTAGTTCTCTTTGCACATCGGGCCGATTGGGGCAATCACTCGTGTACTTGTTTTCCTTTTTCCCCTCCCACTCGTGACAATGACGGTTGTATGGAAAAGATAAGCCACCCTTATCCACCATCTGCACTCATGTGAAGGTTTTGGATTGCCTAGCTATTTTTCTGGCAGCCTTGATGAGTTCAAATTGGCATGTTTTTAGCTAGTGAACACGTGAGCAAACACAAAATGATCTCAATTAGCCAGCTTTCCACCTCAAGCTGTGTGCACCGCGTAGCCCCTTGGCTTTCTCGCTTTTAAGCTTAACGTGGACAAAACGTCGATGCCAATCTGAACTCAACTTAGAAGCAGCAGCGAAACATGAAAATTACATGATGTTCTTCCGAAAACCTTGCTGCTACCCCACGCAAATATCTTCTACCGGAATGCAGTCGATAATTTTCATGTTTCGCTGCTGCTTCTAAGTTGAGTTCAGATTGGCATCGACGTTTTGTCCACGTTAAGCTTAAAAGCGAGAAAGCCAAGGGGCTACGCGGTGCACACAGCTTGAGGTGGAAAGCTGGCTAATTGAGATCATTTTGTGTTTGCTCACGTGTTCACTAGCTAAAAACATGCCAATCTGAACTCATCAAGGCTGCCAGAAAAATAGCTAGGCAATCCAAAACCTTCACATGAGTGCAGATGGTGGATAAGGGTGGCTTATCTTTTCCATACAACCGTCATTGTCACGAGTGGGAGGGGAAAAAGGAAAACAAGTACACGAGTGATTGCCCCAATCGGCCCGATGTGCAAAGAGAACTAAAAGGAACCGTAAAAATGTTTGTTCTTTTGTTTTTTAGGAAAAATAAATACAAAAACAGAACCTTACTCTCGTTTAAGTATAAGAGAAACGGTGTCTACGAAACCCACGTGTCTCTGCAAGAACCGACCACGACAGTCACGCTATACTGATGTCTCGGTGTTTGTTGAGCCCGTTATTGCTCATGCTGTATACCCACATAAGGGCATGAGAGCAGGCGCTGAATATGATTCGGCCGAATCCGGTGGCGCCTCCACTTCCGCGAAAGCCAGTTCTAATCTACCTAAGAGAGTCATTTCCAACTTACCCTTAGCTTAAATGATAAAACGCTTTTCCTTCCACCCTAGAACTTGAAGCAAGCCTGAATAAGGAGCAAGGAGCAGGACTATTCGTGTACTTATGTATTTGCGATTACTGACACCCTAGACGACTCCTCGCTCAGTCACGTGCATCCTTGTTTATTTTTGGCCGCACGAAACTCTCAGTCAAGAGCTTAACCAGGGCTCGAATGACGAGGTGTGGCTATCCGTGCAGCGTTCTAAAAGCGCCCTACTTGGACGAAGGTGGTACCAGTGGACGGGGGGTACTTTTCTTCACGTCGAACAAGATCTTGCTATTCGATTAAGGGAGTGGCACTGGTTTGAGCCTCAGGTGGATGCCGTGACGGAATCCCTCGGCTCCCGGGTTATACGCCTGCGCCGGGTCACTTGCTGCTAAGTCAGTGCCACTGGTTGGCGCAGTGAGATGAATGTGGTAAAGAGCACCTGTCACGGGGCTAAGCCCACTTAAGGTGTGTCGTATATCCTCCGTAAACTGGTTGATGTCTTAGGTGTTGGGGTCCCGTGGGTGAGCACCAGTCAGCAGTTGGTGGCGCAGCGAAGATGACCAGCTTTTGGTCCTTGAAGGCTGCGAATTTTCCGTCCTTCAAAACCTGTCGGAAATGACGGATAGCCAAGTAAACTGCTAGAATTTCCTTGTTTTAAGTACTTAACCTGGACCCTGCGGGCTGCAGACACTTGGAGAATAACGCTGTAGGTTTCCACTTGCCCAGCGCCTTTGTTCTAGGACGGCACTGACAAATAAGTCTAAGACATCGGTTAATAATGCCAACGGAGAGTTTGGAAGTTTGTGTGCAACCGCAGCCATGTTGGAGGTAGTCTGCTTCAGTTATACAGAAGCGGAGCAGGCATTCTCGAGAAACTCGAATGTTCTGGTCTTACCGCGTAGTAAATCTGTGAGAGGTTGCTTCAGCTGGGCCCACTTGGGAATAAAACGGCAACAGAAGTCGACCAAACCAGTCAATCGCCGCGGCGTTTTGAAAGATGGAGGTCCGGGATATCCTAGAATGACCTACAATCTATCTTTCATCAGTGGAACGTCTGCGGCTGGTATCCCGTGAATAAGAAAAATAGAACTTTCCTGACTAAATGACATTTCGCAACGATAATAATTGCTCCGCGTTGAGGAAAACGTTTAAAAGTGTTTGGCAATGTACAGTTTGTTCTTCAGTGTTTTCGCTGTCGATGCAGCGTGTGCTGATGCCTAGCCATTTCTGTTTTCAGCGTATCGGGTGTTTAGTGACTGTGGCTGCATCGAGCCGGTGCACCAGCTCTGAGTATGCGGTGCAGTACGCCAATGGGCACCTGCTGCGACACGTCCGCTTATAGGGCAAGTCCGAAAACGAGAGCAGGAGCTTCTGGTGGCGGTCCTTAGCGACAGAATTGACCAGGACTAGAGAGTTCTGTGGCTCCACTGACCATGTGCCGTTGGATGAGACGTTGGTGATCCCGTCTCCGAGACTGGATTCGGGCGGGTAAGCCATGAGGCTGAAATTTCGATGGAAGCCGATGCTGAAGAGCGGATGAGGGGGTCAGCCATAGCAGATACCCACTGTAGGTTAGGACGTAAGCCAAGGTTTACTCCTAGTGTGGTCGTAACATTTTGCGCTAGCCACGGTTCGCGGTTGCCTCTATTTGTACAGTCTGCTGAGGTGGCTTTTGATCGTGACCCCACCGATTGTCCTGCGGGTTCCCGCTTCTTCACAATTATTCTCACTTTTCTATGTTTCACGTATAGCAGAACCTTTCTTTTGCAAATTATCTTCCTCCCACTGTCGCCAATATTTACCAAGTGCATTTGACTGCAAATGCGTTGCATCGTGCTCCTAGGTAGATAAATATTCAGCAGTAGATAGCTACATCAACAGCACTTATGCAAAAAGAAGCAACTTTAACGGATGATCTAGCAGTTAAGTTAATTAATACCGTCCATGTTCATCCTCGCTGTTTGATGGCTTACATAGAAAGAAAGCAAGGTAAGAGGCAACGGAATACCGGTAGGCAACCCTGCTTGCATAAACCATCTTCAAATTATTGCTGGTAAAGTAGCGGAAGGGCTAATGCTGGAACCCCTGTAAGCCAGTAAAGTGAGTCGTACAGAATTCTCGGCGAAAGTTTGCACATTCTATGATGTTTTGTTATGATGGAGTCCGCTAGATCTTTGCAGGGTATACCACTTGCATAGGATAAGTGCTTGAGGGCCCATTTTATTGCAGGTAAATCTCTAGCTTTTAGTCCAGGAAATAAGAAGAGAGGAGGAAAAAAACCAAAGAAGCTATATTTATGCAAAAATTGTTGAATGATGTAGAGGTGTATATATGTTGCTTACCAACTGAAAACTTGGAGGTTAGGTCGTAATCTCAGGGTACCTTGCCGATAGTTGACGAAAACGGAGATGCCCTTCATGTGAACTTTCTGGAATCCCGTCCAGAGCCTTCCATACTTAGAACCTCTGATAAGAGAGAAGACAACATTTGAGCATTTTCGGGGAGGTAAGGACGTTTGTACAACCAAAAAAAGGAAGCGATTGCACCCTCAAGCCACAGTTTAGGTGTTCAAAGTTAGCCTTCGATGGAAAGTGTCTTTTGAAAACACCATTTAAATGTTTGCTGGATATCAAAATTTTTCAACAATTACTGTTGGCTGGGAGCACATGACTGTATATGCCATTGGGCCTGCAGAGTTTTGACTACAACGGCAACGAAGGGGCTTTCATCGGGTGGTAGTTCTTCTTGTTAGCACTTACATTTCAACTGCGTAAAGTCTGGATGGAAGGGGGGGGGAAATCGGTCAAAACGGATATGTATGGTCCCAAACGGACAACGCACATCGTATCAAAAATTCGAGCAGCCAGTAAGATGCTCACAAAACGCTGTGGAGTCTTGGGGGTTGCAGATGTCAAAGTAACCCTGCTAGATCATAAATTGAAGCCTCTGTAAGTTTTCCGAATCACTCTGAGGCATTTTGCTTTTCAAGTCATGACAGCCGGTGAACATAACGTGGTTACTAGAGAGAACAAAATTTTGGCCTGATTCGACTTCCTCAGAGAGGACTTACGTGTGGCTTGGCCCAAATCGAGGTTGTTTGTGAAGTACTAATCAAGGTGGACAACAATCCTGGTGTGGAAGCTTAGAATACTTTAAGACCCAATAAAGTCAAGAATTCCAGCTGAGACTAGTTGAATTCATCTCAAACAAAGCACAAAAGACTACCAGCCTAGCTCAAAAGTTTAAAAAGTAAAATCTCAGAAATCCCTAAAACACCGATAGGGTATGTGGGGGGAACAAAGGTGTTCGTGATAACTATGGAGCCGTATAAACTCATACGTTTTGGTTTGGTATAATGTCACCGAAGCCCTAATGCATGAACCTGAGTGTATCAGTAGCGCTTGAGCAGACCTACATCAATTGTCTTTAAGGTAATTAATAACACATCTTCCGCATTTCTTACGAAGCAGGGATCGGTAAGCCTGGTAACAGGCAAGCTCAATTAGGTGGGCGATTTCCCCGTCAATGTTGTCCTAAAGCCAAGTTTATTGCGGCAGTATGAGGCCGAGTTGCCCACATTCCCGAAGGAGGACAAGCTCTCTCAAATAACGGAAGTTCCCAATGGGTGAAAGCACATCTGGATTGAAAATAATGATCACTCTCATATTTGAAAATTTCTGTTGCCAAAAATCCGCTTTCCATCTGGCATGGTGTTTCCTTGGTATTCAAAATCCCTAGTGTAAAGGTGTTCAGGAAACCCCATTCCATGCATTAGCATCCATGTTACAAACGACATTATTCATTCGTATGAACTATATTTGCTGGAATTCCGATTGTTTGTTTTATTTCTCTAAACCTTTGTCACAAACCGGACTCCTGCCGTTGCCTCGGGCCAGAGTCGCTCAGTTTGAACTTCGCTGTGACTGTATTTGGTAATCTTATCTTCTGTATCTAACCTTTGGCTGTAACCCAGCTGCAGTTGTTGATTTGTTGACCAATTTGGAGCGAAAGAGCCCAGAAGGAACACTATCGAGGTTTGATTATTGTGAAATTAATTAATTTGTTGTATATAGTACCGTAGCTATTTGGAATCGACTTTGTTTTCAATTGTGTCGAAATTGGTTGCTACACGTCGCTCGAACGTTCCAGTGGCTGGACTTTACACCTAGAGTAAATCCCTTCTCATTCCGCCCCAGCTTGTTTCTCGATAATTTTTTCATGGCGCTATCGTGGACTTCATGGATTTTACAAACTTGCCAGCGTACTCCGGGGCTTCTTAACGGAACTTTCCAGAGGACGCACCAGCGAAGTCATCATGAAATGCACCAAATAGTGAGTCAATTTTCATCACTAATTTATTTTGAGGCCGTCAGCCTAACAAAAATGTACAACAGCAAGCTCTCCGTAAGGAGAATGTTAGGGATGGTCCCAAACACCCTTTGAGATGAGCCATTGTCGTAGGCAATTTCTGTCATTCATTAACGGGACCAACTTCAGCTACAACGGCGAAACATCCGTTTTTCATCTAAGCAAATTTTAGTAAAGTATATTTATAGGGTATATGGACATCCAATAAAGAAGGGGCACGGTGACGTGCATAGCACCCGATCTAGAAGTTCCAAGGCCTTTACAGACGCCATAAATTGTGTTCTGTTATTATTTTAAAATATTCCAGAATCTCCTAAACCCCGTGGGCTCAACCGCGGTGCAAACCAGAGACCCACGAACGAGGTTAGCAACTTAAGGAAAGCAGATGCTGAGCAAAGGCTTACTCAACTGACGATTTATAATCCATTAGATTCCGAAGAGTTAGCCACAACATGTTCATGAGAAACGTCCTTCATAAAATCGTTGAAGCCTTTGGAAAAGTGGACCAAGCTCTTGAGTATAGAGTTTATATGGGACCTTCAAAACACGTTTTGCCCCTGGCGAGTATGAATGCTGTTGAAAACTTCGGAAACAACTTGTAAATAAAGGAAAGTCGCCCGGAATTAATTCATTTCTGATTGCTTAAAATTCCGCATTACCGTAGAATGCTCCATTAGCGTCGTCCATCGATGATAGCTTCGGACTTTATACAAGATCAATGATACCAATTCGGACAAAAATAGGTCATCTCGAATATCGATTGTTCCGAAGCACAACAAACAGGCTGTCCGGAACGAAACCCTGCATAGTCTCACCGTTGACGAGTATGCCGCGTTATATGTAACGTATTGACTCTAGACTGGGTCCTTCAGCAGCCCGCAGTCCATACTACAGGCAAGTCGAATTAAATTTGACTAATAACCGTTGGTTCTAGGGTAATGGTGGTAACCTTGTTCATTATATCACTGTCGTGAGTTGACAATTGCTGTTACCTGACAATTCTTTTCTTTCACATGAGGGAGAAGAAAGTGGCTTCAAATTGAATATGACTGTACAATGATCCTTTTCACCACAAGTACGATGATGGGATAATAGCCATATAATTCCCCATGTCTTTGTTATCAACTTATCCGATGGCACGTGTTTATTCATGTTAAGAGTCGGGTTCTGCTCTAGGTATGAGATATAATAGTGTCCGCGGCTGTCGTAGGGTTATAGATGGGGAACGTCTACTGGTGAAAAAGTAAAACAGCTGGTCCCTATCGCTTCCGCCTCTCGCCATTCATTGGCCAAATAGACAAACGATGCGCTCAATAACCTGCAATCGCTCGTCAAGGTAATATTGCACAGACTTGCTGGTGAAATTTTGTCGGTAAATTGGAGTGCCGTTAACATTTTGTCGACGTACTGCCGACAATGTAATGCACGAGGGTGTTGGTGACTAGTTGGTTTTTACCAATATTTTGCTAGCAGGGACAACTGCTGGGTCTGTCCAGTATGCAAAGTTTAACCAAATTGTGGCAAACTACCATCTAATCATATTCGCTACCTGAAAGCGCCATAAAAGTACGGTTATTTCGAGCCCATTTTTAGACACTGAACTTGGCTCATCAACTGCTGCTTTGGAAAAGAGCAATTTTATGCGCCACTGGCTACGCAGCTCCATCCAAATGCTATACGCCTGTACCCAATCGATCAGTTCCTAATTGTGTTGTATGCCCTGCTGATATTCAGGTTTCAGGCGGGTTTCCCGAGAAGATCACTTTTTCAGATACGTGAAACGCTTTGGTGCCTTGCCTGGGGTTTTGACAGGTGATTCAAAGGTGCCCCTACCCCTCGGTGTTGCACCTAGTGATGTTTAGCCTTTTATTCAACCATCAATAGCACCAATTAACCATTTTCCGAGTGGAGTTCACTTTTCTGGGATAGACGGTTAGATTTCCCATCAAAAAACTGGTTGAGTTTGAAAAAGTCACTTCTATCAGCAACCGTTGAGCAATTTACTGATACTGTGTTGGACTTCGTCGGCCAGCGGTAGGAAAAGTTTCCCACCAAGTATCGCCTGCGTAGCAGATGGTTTTCTCTTATTTTCTGCGCCCCGATCAAGCACCCATCGAGCCTCTGGTAAAGGTGCTAAACAGTATACAAAGTTCGGGCCAGATACTACTTCCAAGCCTAAGCGTTTGAGACGGGGCCTCGTCTAGGCCATTGATCCGATAGAGTAGACCAGTCCCGTTAGTTAGCTGACTACTTTAAAGGCTTCCAGAATGTCTACAGGCTCTCATCATATGAGAAAGTGAACGGCGGGGTTAGCCTGTCGCATAGTTAACGTGAATACCCGCAACTATGCCGGTCTTCAGAGAGGTAGGCGGATAGGCAGCTCTATAAGCTCGCTCGCAAACGGCAAATTATCCGACCTGCATCCAAAAGCACCGTGATTCTTCTTAGTCCTTTAAATGCCACAGTGCTCACAGGTGAGATACCTGACCTCACCGATTCGCAGTCACCATGTCCTGTTGGATAGATAATTCTGGACTTATCCGGATGAGTAGGCCTACTGTTTTAAGGGGATGTAGTAACGGTAGAGTATTGCTCATGTATCCGTCTTGGTCACATTCCACTCTGGAGGGGCATTTCGGGGTCCCATTAGAGTCGTTCAACCTCAAAAAACATGGTCCGGTCCGTTTTTCTAAGTGCCAAGGAACAAGTGCATTCACTCTAAGGAAGGTCGAAAGGTCTGTTAACCGAGGTGGTGAATTGCATAGCCGGTACGGAATTGGCCTCCCCGGCTCTCGGCTCGTAGTGAGCGTTTTGGTACAAGAGTGGTTGCACCTGCAGTTGCTCCCTGGAAGTTGATTTGACATCGAAGCTGTTCGTGTCAGCCTAAAACTGCCGTTCTACGATTTATCCAAATCGCCTGCAGCCAATGCGAGGTTCATGGCCCAAGAACTCCGTCAAGTCGTCGAAAGTAGATTCTTGCCCGAGCATGCTTATTCCCAACTTCCCCTGCACATCAGACTTGTAATTCTAAAGGTAGACTCTAGACAGTGCAATCCAGTGTATGCGATGATTTCAGAAAAGACTGGTTTTTCCAATGCTCCGGTACTATACTGCAATTCTGTGTATTCATTGCTAAATTTGACGAAAATTCCGCGTTGTCCTTTGTCCTTTTGCCTTCGGTAAAACACCACCAATCAGGCCCCTAGCCAGCTTGATTGGTTGTCCAAAAAATCTGTTGAGATGCTTTGTACTCTGTCTTATCCCACCAATGGATCAAGCAAGGCCAGCCCTCGATGGTGCCATCTCCCCCACCTCAAGACAGTAAAGCATTAAATACAAAAGCTTTTTCCGAGGACCAGCGACCTAGAAATTAAAGGAATTTTACGGTTGGTTCATGAGTGCACAGTATTGCTCGAGGTGCCCATCGAAGAAGTAAGCTCTACTTTCGGCAGGTCGATGGTAAAACACTGGGAGTTTCGGGTAGTCTCAAGGGTTTATGTCCGTCAACTACATCGTCATTTGAATGCCGCTATCGTGATGTAAGTGGTTTTTCTGCTGGCTTGTTGAGATGAGTTCCTCGTTCGTAGGACTCTGTCTCCCTTCTAGCCAACCACAACTGGTTTGCTTACTCTTTCGCCCTCATTCAGTAAGTTTCAACACCTTTAAACCCATTGCGATCAGAAATCCATGACTTCCCACAAACAGAACCAGCATACTTACCATTATTCAGAGAATCAGTAACACCCAGTTCATCCCAGAAGACTTTCCGAGTTATTTCCCGTTTTCTTATGGGGTCCACATTTCCTCATCTGTGCATTTAGAGTGAGTTTTCTAACCGAGGTTGAGCTCGAGTACTGTAAGTCACAAGAATCGCAATTCGAGTGAGGCGTAGCCAAATCACACGAGTCCCAAAATAAGAACGGAATTGATTAGCAGTTTTTAAGATGCCTAATTGGAAATCACAAAAAGAGCGAAATATATACGGACCTTAGGTTTCAGGCCAAATGAACCTAACGGCAAAACTCCAGGGTTAAAAGTCCCATCGTTCAGAATAGACGATTGCAAAAGGCTCAGGACCAAATCTAAGAGTTCCAGGCAAACAAAAGGAGGCGAGCTAAAGTGCTGTACAGGGGCAAACCTAGCGGAAGAATCTAATATTTAGCCGGATTGAAAAGACATATAGAAGGTTTGCAAGGACCCTCAACGCTATGTAAAGGCACCGCGGCGTGGCCTGATTCCTCTCATCCGGCAACTGTGCAGCCCCTGGTGATTCTTTTGGTCAGCAGCTGTCTAGGATGTTCGAAGCGTCACTCGAAGAAGGTCTCTCGCCCCAGGATTGGCTCAAGACGACGGTCACCCCAACCGTCTCAACCACAGGTTCCTCAGCTTAACTGCGGTACAGCTGAAGGAGCAGTTTTGGCGAGACAGGATTGCTATCTTAGTGACTGCTCACAGGTTGATCGTGGCAAACCAGCATGGGTTCTTTCGTCGGAGATCCTGGCTGTCAAATCTCATCACTTTCATGGACCAGGTTGCCAGAAGTTCGGATCAGGGGGATAGAGCAGAGGTCTGCCACCTCGACTTGTGGAAGGCACTTGACTCACTCAGTCACCTTTTGCCGCTGATGGAGGGGAGTGCCTTCCGCCGGTCCCCGGAAACTATTAAGCGGGTCCATAGATCCACCATGAGCGAAGCTTCTCAAATCAAGATGAAGAATGACGCATTCCAGGAAGAATGTTTGCTAAGCGATGTGCCTCAGAAATCCGTTCCTGATCCCAGGTTTTTTATTCTGTCCACATAGGACTTGGTCACAGGATAAGACTCATGTCTTGGGTTTGACGACGACCCAGAGTTGGTCGGCTGGTAGCGAAGGACTCCGTGCTGCCGGGTCTGGATGCATGTCCTCGCTGGTAGGCGATCTATGACTTGCTGCCAACTGTCACTCAGTACATGCCCTTCAGAGATGGCAGGGATCCTCCACCGGCCGGTACCTTGGGGTGACAGACGAGCGCACCGAAATCAAGAGTGATAAAAGCAAAGGATATTGTAGCAGTCATACCGCACAATCCCAGATATGGGTGGCACTGCTGAACGGCCACCCAGCCTCTAGGTAACCTTACGGTCTTAAAATCAGCTGCTTTTAAAAAGCTTGGGTTCTATTACAGTAATAAAAGAAGTTTCTCCAGTCACACCTGAAGTACTGTGCCCAGGGTTGGTGACTGCTCTTGGAGAACGCCGTCAGACCTCAAAACAGGTTCGAAGAAGTTCCATCAGTTGGATCGCCAGCCTAAGCGGCCTTGCCCGAGGGGTGAGGCTTGAGACATTGAACTTGTTCTCGCTCGAGCGAAGAAGGAGCAGAGGCGACCTTACAGGAGTTTTCAAGATCCTTCAGCTGCATGTTGATACTCATGGATTCACTACACCGCTGTTGACCCTCAGCGACGGAGAGACTACCAGAGGGCACCCGCGGAAGTCTTGAAGTCTTGAATTAGTTCACAGGTAGGAGGCTTGAGCCCAGATGCTCCCGGTTCTTGTACATATATCCCTTTACCTGGCGCCACCTAGCTGAAATGGCGAAACTCGGCAACAAAGGGGTGACCATTTTCGCAACAGCGACATTGGAATAAAAATTAATGTTTCCCATGTGGTACACGAGTCCAGCAACATGAGTATGGATGCATCAATATATCACTAGTTTTGTTGTTTCGAAGTTTACACGGAAGAATGGCTTGCAAATACATTCGTAAGAGGAAGGAGAATGGATCTATTTGTAACTGCTTGCATGTACAGGTATACAGGATTGAAGGCGAGACATGAAAACATGGGGAAGAATAATCTACACGAGGGCGATCGGAGAAATGGCTAGCATCTGCAATAGTCCTAGTCTGGCCTTAAACTCCTCTTTTGAGGAGGCACTCACCAACTCCTGTGGAAAGCTATTCCATAGAGATATTATCCGGGACTAGAAGAAATGCTATCTAGTAAAGGTACGTGGACGGGGTTTGAAGAGTTTCCTCGTGAGTCCTCGCAGGGCTTCCAGGTTCGGACGAGTAAAGAACTGATCCACTGGACCCGCTAAGAGCAGATCATGCATCAGAAATAGGTCTTTTCTAATGCGGCGCGTCACAAGAGGGTAGAGGATAGTTGATATTGGACGAACCGGGTAGGGAGTAAAACTTAGGCCATGTACCATTTTGGTCGCTTTCCGTTGAATCCGCTCCAAGATGCTCCGGCCTCTGAGGAGGCCGGTGTGTACCATCTGGCTACCGTATTCTAAAAGACGTCGAATATAGGCTCCATGTAGAAGAAGGAATTCCTTCTTGAAGATCATCGGAATGGTTCGTCTAATGAGGTTAGAGACTCGAAAGGCGGTTTTACCAGCTTTCTATCGGCGGGAAGGGAATGAGAGATTACTGCGTAACCAGAAACCAGAGATCTTGTATTGATCTATCTGGATCTGTATGTGCCCATTTACCCTGAAGAGATGGACCATTGCACTGCCAAATGACATGCTTGCACATTTGTCATCATTTATTGGGAGGCTGCAGTCAACTTACCAACTCTCGACCGAGTCAATGGCTGACTGCACAGCATTTGCGTCGGTGTCCCAGATTGTTACGTCATCTGCGTGTATCGCTATGCTAGCTGGAACCACATCGGGAGGGTCGTTGATGCAAATGAGGTATAGGAGAGGACCGAGGACAGAGCCCTGGGTACTCCCTTGTCGGTGGGTGCATGTTGAGTCCGAGACCTACACACAAAAACCGAGAAGGTTGGGTTCTTCAAAAGCGCTCAGTCAGGGACAGTAGACGACGGGAGATGTCGTACATTCTGAGTTTGTACAGAAGCAGGATATGCGGGACCACTATCGAAGACTCTAGTGGAATCGATGAATGCGGCATGGGACAGCCTGTCAGCATCGTGGGTCCGTGTCTGACGGCCAATAAAGGTCAGCATATTGGCGATGCATGACCTGCCAGGAAGAAGCCATGTTTGCGCTGGAGACACCACACTATTGTCATGCAAGTGCGTTGAGGTTTCGCGTTTTATGTTGTGCTCGAGGACTTTGCTGGGGACACTGGTGTAGCTTATTGGCCCATAACTTCCGGGGAGGTGTCAATCCCCTCTCTTATAAATTGGGACAGTTACGGCAAGCTTCTGTGAAATTGAAAATCTGTTATCTGTGCACTGTTGAAAGAGCGTAGAGTATGATGCTGCAAGAGTGCAGACGGATTCTCCAAGGATGCAAGGAAGAACTTCGCCCTATCCCATCAAGCTGAACGGGTTAAGTTTGTTAAGCTCCTCCTCCACTTCTACGTGAGACACCGTGAAGTGCTCCGATGGGGAGGCTAGCTGTTTTGCCTGAGGAGATGGGTGTCCACACGTAAGCACTACTTTTCTGCTGAAAACCGATATGAAACTAGATCTGAGAACTTCTGCTACCTCAGAAGGGGAGGTAGCAGGAGAGCCATCAGAAAGTGACAACGCGAGCGCTGAGGACCCTGATTCACGATTGCGGCGCAGGTGTTTATAGAATAAAGAGTGGTTCGTACACACCCGGTCTAAGATTCCTTTCTGTAGTTTCTTGGAATGTTTCTTAATCTTGGATTTGCAAGGATTCTAGACGCGCTTGAAAGCTTTTGCATCCGCCGGAAGGGATATGGCCCAACACTTGGCGAACAACAGAGAGCATTTGTCGAGAGGGTTTCTAGTTGATGGTATCAGATGTGTCTTACCCTAGGGGATTTGCTAGATTCTAGGCACATAGAATATTTTCCTTTAGGGTGCATCGCTCCACCAGCCCATTGCGTTCCTCTATTTCTATGTTGTCAGATATGTCGCTTAGTTTGCTTCTAATGTAGGACCTCACCATTTGGAAACCCGTTCGCTTGAACGAGCGGGCTAGTCTGTATGGGGAAAATATAGCTGACTACTTCAACATGAATTCGAAAGAGAGGACTGTGTGATCGCTCTTACTAAGCGGTGGTAGAAGATTGACGAAGTCTGCGCTGTGTTTCGAATTGGTTACGATCGGATCTAGAAGTGATGAGCTTTGACCCGTTCTAAACCTGATGAGACGGGCCACGTGCTGTGTTCAGGATTGCCTGGTCAGTAGATCTACTAATGCCTTACCATAATGGTTGTCAACTCTAAGGCTTTTTCAGTCCACTCCGAGGGCGTCAAAGTCTCCCATAAGGAGGAAGTGACTAAAAGAGTGAAATGTTTGGAAGGTTTTCAGAAACTCTACCGTCAAGATTGAATCTACTCGTGATGTAGAGGGGAGCGGTAAGTCACGCCCAGAAGTGAAGTATTGGAGGGGCGAAAGTTGGAGATTGCCCAGAACTGGTCCTTCATGGCTGATGAGATGTACCGAAGGGGACGCCCGGGGGTAGAGAGTCGGTAATGTAGAGAGCTACTCCACCAGCGCGTCCTCTTCCTGAACCATGGCGGACAAGGGAGTAACCGGGTGTACCCACTTCACCGTCTTGATAGCCTGGTGTGAGTCAGGTCTTTGTGATGGCGATGATGTGGGGTTTCGTGTTTGTTGCCAATTGTCTCAGCTCCAGCATTTTGTTCGGTAGACTGAAACAATTCGTCTACAGGAATTTTAGTGCCTGTCCACTAGAAACAGAAGAAGTTCTTACAATAAATGGGCTTATCGTCTGCAGAGGAGGTTTCCTCATAAAGGCCGGTGCCGACGAAAGGGGCTTTGGGGGCATAAGCGGGGTTGTCTGAGATACCCGGCTCAGCAAGTAAGAGGGGAAAATGCCCTCCGGCGAACGGGGTTGAGATGCCCCTGTGCAAAAGTGGCTGTGACGTGAGGGTCGACTACTGTGTGAGTTGTGTGGAGCGGAGTAGTTTCCATTAAATGGTTTCCGCTTCTTACCTGCCATAGGTTGGGCCCCTTTTCGGATGTTCTGTAAGAATGGGACCGTGGCGACCCAAGAATACCTTCCTTTTGGCCGGTTTTAGATGTTGGCTGAAACTGCGGCTCCTTCTGAGGCGATCTCCGTCTGTCCCTCCTCTGTTTCTAAAAATTTAGGTTGACTTGGATAGTTGCTTCAGAAGCGACCTGAATTTCCCCAAGCCCTTTCGTATTGGGTGAGCTGGAGGCCACTTGGGTTGAGAGGGGATTGGGAACAAATGTGCAGACCGTAGTGTCTGCAGTAGAATCTGACTGAGTTCGATTGTCCCGCAGTTTTAAGCCTAGTAAGACAGACCACTGGCAACACTTTCAATTTGGGATCCACCATTACGGACGGGGCAATCCGCGGCTTTTTCACCTAACGAGTGTGCAGCGGGCGGTCAAGTGCTACTCCACGCACCCAAATATAGGACCTTTTAATGATCGCTTTTTGCGCGATCAGGTTGACCACCGGTCCCTCAGAAGAGAATTCCAGGATTAAACCCGAATATTGTTTGTGTCTTTTGGAGATTAGCCAGGAACTTTTGGTGGTGTTTGGAGGCGATTCCTCGGGCGTTCTGATTATACCTTGGGCCAGGTTTCAAAACCAACTATCTCTGCTTCGGCGGTGGCTGCCGTCTTCATAGTGCTTTTGATCTCCGCTTCCTATTAAAGAGGTGGTTTCAGTTAGTAACTGGACCAGTCCCGTTCAGAAATCTGCAGGAATTTCGGTCCCTCCGTCCAGTCGTCTAGACTCCGAAAATTTGTTGCACCACTGGACCATAAGTCTGCTGGGTTGTAGGCGGATTTACCATGCCGACTCTCATTTGCAATGGTTTCATCGTGTGTGATCCTGAGCCTAGTAGCTATGAAAGTAAGAAAACGGCTCTCGAAGTAATTGATTTACTACTGCACCACCGTTTAGTTTGTTCGAAACATGGCTGGCAAATTTTTAGAGGTAAAGCACTCCTCTATCGCCAGTAAAGCCTTAACTGCCAACCTGGCCGCTCTGAGTTGGAGGCGCGGGATCTAGGCCGGCTTCAAAGGGGTGAAGCGGGCTTTGGCAAACTAGCTGCTCCTGATGTAGCGCTCATCACTCAGACACCACCGTCCGTACACTACAACTCCGTTAGTCACTGCAGACGCATCAGCAAATGCGTGTAAATTCCCCCCATCGGTGTTGTGTGATTGGAAGGTAAGCAATAGGGAATCCGTACGTTCCGCAATTTCTTTAGAGACACTAGGAACTTATCCTATTCTAGCCTGTCTTCGGTGTCATATAGCTGGTCCCAGTCGACCTCCTTCCGACAGAGCCGCTGCATTTGGGTCTTTCCGGGCAGCGACCAGGGGGAAGGGAAACCGAGTGGATCAAACAGCTTAGAGACAGTTGACTGCATTCCACGGAGAGTAACGGGCTGGTGGGAAACTTTCAGTTCTAAGACGAATTCATCCGTTTCCGCGTTTCTTTGTGTACCTTGAGTGTGCTCCGTTGGGGTCGGTGACCCATCTAGCTCTCGAACCATTTTTGCCTTCTCATTATGCTGAATGACTTCAAGAATCCCCAGCGCGTTGGACGTTCACTTCGCGAAACGGAATCCGCCCTTCTCGAGCAATACTTTTAAGTATCCAGTTTGTGTCATAGACATGTCAGTCTTATCGAACAATCCAAGATGGTTGCCCACGTGAAAATTCCTGCTGACCGGTGAACCGAGACTCGATACTTTTTTGCAGTTTCCCCGTAGGACATAGTTTGCACAAAAGGGGGATGATATAGCTCCAGGGAGGCAAAATGTCATTCTGTGAACTATCGCCGGTATATCAAAGTTGTTCTCTTCCTACCATAAAAAGTGCAAAGCATCTCTTACATCTACTGGAACCTTTACCGGGAGAAACGTTTCTTCGGTGTCGGCCGACAGTGCCATTCTGCTTAGCCTGAACCGAAACAAGACCTCATTCAGCGTCGTAGTCGAATCTGGCCCTAGTAATAAACGATCATTTACCGACTTGTCTTCAAACTTAGACGCACAAATGAAAAGTGCCCGCAAATTTTCATGCCTCTTTCGAAAAAACCCGGTTCGTGAGGCAGGTGCCATTCCCCTTTTTCGGAGCTGATAGTTGCAGGCACTTCTACGTAACCAAGCACTTTATTTTGCACCGTTGTTTCTGGGCGCCGTCTGCGAGGAACTTTATCTCGATCGAAGCGCTCTTTCAAGCGCAGAAACCTATGGAGGGCTTCAGTTTTGTTACCGTCCAAAGGGTCGGCATGCACACGCCACCGGAGAGGTACATTGAATGGGTTTTAAGGCTTTTGGTCCCCCTTCTTACTGACTGCTGTGTAAAATGATCCTGTCGCGGTGATCGCAGTCAATTTTTCCCGATGTCATGAAAATCTTGCTCATACGGATGATTCAGCTGCTGCTCTAGTTGCTCCGTTTCTGCTGATGCATAATGTTTAGAGCCAAGCCCCCCGGGGCGGGCCGTATATTATCCTTCTCACTATTGTAAGCACGGCGTAGGCTGCTTGGCGGTTGCCCAATATCTGGTCCAGCACGCAACCTGCTTCGAGCCCTTCTCAACGAATAAGAAGGCCTGCTTTCTCATTCGAAAGGTTCACTGCAGTTATTACCCGCAGATGCGGCCATCCAGACAGAACTGCATTTACGAACCTCATGTCTTCTTCTGGCGTAACTTCTTTTACGTGTGTGGTAGTTGATGATGTCCGCCCGAGCAAACTTCGTGATCGCAACTGGCTGTCCTCCAGCAAGCCGCTGCCCGGTGTGAACTGTTAAGGCATACGAAAAAGGCTGTCATCGACTTTGCCTTTTCCCAAAATTCATGTACCATGGCTTCGATGAATTTCGGACAGACGGAGTACCCGTGATTGGTATTGCAGGCCTTGCAGCTAAAGTAGGTGCACTTTCGCGCGAAATGGCATGCTTTCTTGCCCAAGGCTGTTGTTTCGAGTGTTCCTGTGCCGTTTTTGAGCTTGATCAAAACTAGAACCCCTTGTTCTGTTGCTAGCGCAAATGAGTCGACGGAACCTACTGTCGGCCCTTCTTGCCTATCTATGTACGTAATAGGTCAGGTAATCGAAATTGGATTCGCGGTAGCCCCGGCTTATGCCTTCTGCCTCTTCGGCCCAGCGACCATGTAGCTCAAACGAGATACATAAAACCACCCCCTCTAAAGTGTGCTAGAGTCGAGGTCAGCCCTGTGACCTAAATGATCGAGGGCCAAGGAACAACTGTGCTCTTTATTGACGTAGTCAGGAACAGCACAGACGTCTCTCTTTGTTCACTTTGCTTCTTTCATAAAGCCATCTATCAGATGGCGGGCAATTTTAAATGTCCGACCGATCATACTCTTCAACCGCTTCCTCGCTCATGCATAGCTTTGATTAGGGCCAAGCGTTGGGCAATCATCAATGGCCTTCCTAGTCCAGCACCGATAAATGTGGGTAAGGAAAAGCAACCTCTGCCCCGGGTCGGTCACCTTATTCTCGTCGAAGGTTTCAAATGGTTTAAGGGACTTGCCGTATGGTTCTAGTCGTCCGCCAGCTCCACTGTCGGCGGGTTGATTGTTAGTCGCACCGGTACTAGCCTGTTGACGCCCAGCTAAGAACTGCTCGTGTCGTGCTGCTTTGGTCTGTCTTGGGAGCCGTTTTCAATAGTTCTATGTCCTAGCCTGCTCCTTCCCCATCTATCATTTGCGTCCCGAGTTTGCTGCCTAGTGGACAATAGCTGCTGCTCTAGCTCCAATATCCGAAGCCTGAACAAGTGATCATTTTTAGAATCAGCAACACCCTAAGTGGCAGATGATTTTGTACTAACAGGGCTAGAAGATCTATTACTATCTAAAGAATCAAATAATAATAATAATAATAATAATAATAATAATAATAATAATGGTTTATTTCGGGGACACCCGAAGCATGCTCGATTGCATGATCATATTGTACAATTTAGGTCACAGAAAGGTTCCTTGGATATTCATTTGGGTAAATGCGGCGTGAAAGTGTACAGGTTTTAGTGATCGCACGAATGAATCCCCGGCAAATTTGAGTTTGAAGGTCAGGTGGACGCACCTCTCCGAAATGAGCGAAATGGGCTCCGCGGTTGAGATACATGATGAAGTGAAGTGGGGATGAGGTAAAAACGCGAAGTATTTAGAATAGCGTCGATGTAAAGTTGCAGGGGAGAGTAAACTGACAAAGAAAACTTTCGAAAAAGCACCAACGAAAAATTGGAGAATTTTGGGTGATGAAGTACATGCACTTGAACCAGTGGCCCGGAAAATAGTAGAAATATTATACCGAAGGATTTCTGGTGCCCTCTGACGAGGGGAATTGCGTAAATGAAACAGTCCGTTTTACCACTGAATTAGTATTTACTATTCATCAAGAGGTTGTGGAGGACGCCGTCATAAAGAGGTGGGTTTAGATGCCCGAGTCTGGAAATTTCAATGGAGCAGAGTGACGAAAGTTGACAGGTGAGTGAAGCACGATTCGAATAAAGGGTTCGTTTCAGGTTAGCTAGTGAACACAATTTGATAACAGGATGGATAGAGTTGGCATACGTTGATCTTATGAAGTCGCGTGGGGGTGGTGCACAAACGATACTGTCAAAACATTTAAAGAATCACCGAACACAGTGCTGGTGTCACGCAGATGAAGCGCTGGAAGGAGGACCATTTCGTTTTGTGTGGAATTGTTGGCCGGTGAGAAATGAATATTTAAATGATGGCTTTGTTTAGATAAATGTAGTGGTGACACAAATTACCAAGTGGATGAATGGTCTCTTCAAGAGTATACCATAAATTGTGATATTCATAATAAAGATCTGAACAGTGAAACCGTTTCATGTTTTGGGGTACAGAATCCGGTAACTGGACATAATAGGATGAGGGTAAACATGGCATCAGCTCAGACAAATAAAAGATAAATCGATGGATATAAATGGCAGTACTCGCAAATAGTAGGGTACATTTCTGAGCCGAGTGAGTATATGTGCATATGTTGATGTGGAACTTGACCGGGTGTATGGTAAACCCTGTTCAGGAACGTTGGAGGAGGTAATGGGTGGCAGCAGTAAGATGCAGAGGACGTTGTTTTTCAATCCGCCATTGGTGCTAGTGGGTGAGGCTGGCCGTGCGCTGGACACCCAACCTGGAAACCACTTCTGGTGACAGGTCGATCCGCCAGCCTAGTTGCGCCCACACATCGTTGCAGTCGGCCTGCACGCCCGATGTGCGCCGGCCAAAGCGGTGGATCTGACCGCGCCTCGCACCGTTGGGATTGACATGCGTTTTCTTGGTGGGGCCAAACGGCCGTTGGTATCAGGTAGTCCGCGATCATGCGACCAGGCAACGGGGGATCCCGGAAAGTAACCAAGGGAGCATCGGTCGGGTAGCGCACGAATAGCAGACAATCAGGTCGATGCGTAAGCCAGGTTAGTGACCGGTGTGACCTCCGGAGTATTAAGAGTCATCGAGAGAAAGGTACGCACGAATGAAGATCTGGAAATAGAGAAAAAGTAAAGGAGCGCAGTCTGGGATGCTCCCAGCTGAGGATAAGTGAGAATCGATACAAAGAGGCAACAATAATAGACAGTGACTCTGGGACTAGTTTTTCGATTGCAGAAGGCGGAAAGACTAAGAATGTCTATTTGATTCCATCTATCATAGGCCGCCGGTGTTTGCGCGATTCAAAAGTGTAGACCCTTCTCATAGGCTTGGTCATCGGGTATGTCTACATTTAGGAGCTGTAAGGTTTGGGTAACCGTGAGGAATTTATCCAGCGCACTTCTAAACCGATGACTGGAAGTAGAACTGCGTATTTCTAACGGTAATTTATTCCATAAGTTAGAGTACACTGTGATGAAGAAATGTGAACGTAAGCTAGTGTTGGTAATAGGGGTTGAAAGGGTAAGAATTCTAGAACGTAGTGGATAGTTAGAAACGGGCGCAAAGTGCAGTGGATTAGAGGTATATGTCCGGCTGTGAAGGATGTTATACAGAAAGATAAAGTTCAGTTTCATACGGCGAAGCCATAAAGGGTCCAGTTTAAAAAATAAGCAACTTTCTTTATAAGTGAGGGGTGAGCTCCATCCAATCAGTCGCTCAGTAAAACTACGTTGAACTGACTCGATACCAATTCTGTCTGACTTCCGCATACTAGAAAAGATCAGTGGGCAGTATTCTAATAAAGGCCTGGCATGAGATTTACAAAGGAAAAGAATGCAGTCTCGAAGTTGGAAGGAGCGAAATATTAGTTCCAGGCACTTTCTGGCCTTAGCGACTTGGAGGGCCGAATATTCAGAGAAACTAAATGTGCAGGATTAGTTTAAGCCAAGGTCCCGAACTATTTGCCTGTTAGCAATGGTTGAACCACAAACGGTTAAGGATCCTGGAGGTAGCTTGCATTAATATGTAAGGACCTCACATTTGTCAGCGAAAAAATTCATCTGCCAAGTTGAACACCATCTGTGGAGTGCAGATATGTCTTAAGAGATGTTTAAGATAGCCGAGGCGATGCATTCAGGCTTGAATGAGTAAACAATTTTTATGTCATCAGCAAAAAGAAATGGGGTGCCATGGCTCACTGAGAGGAATACGTCATTTATATACATGAGGAACAACAGAGGGCCAAGGACGCTACCCTGCATAACACCGCTTGTAACTGGTTAAGGCTTGGAACAGTGTCCGTTTATTGAGACAACCTGCGAGCGATTAGGCAGATAAGAATTGATCCAAGATAGTAAAGGGTCAGTAATGCCAAAGGATCGGATTTTGGCCAGCAGATGTAGGTGTGGCACGCGGTCAAATGCCTTTGACATGTCCAAGTGAAGTACTGTAAGGGCCATTCCATTGTCTGCCATTTCAGTGATGAGATTTAAAAAATCGAGTTGGCAGGTTGCGCGAGATCTTGACTGAAGGAAGCCGTGTTGTCGAGGGTTAATAACGTCCAGTTGAAAGAGGTGTTTGACGATGTGTTCTTTTACGATTTTTTCCATCAGCCGAGAGAAGACAGGTGTATGGTTAATGGGACGGTAGTTTGTTACCTCATGCAGTGGACCTTTCTTGTGAAGCGGGATTATGACTGAGCCTTTCCAGTTGGCGGGCACCAGACCGGATTTCATTGATAGGGTAAATATATTCAGTAGTAGGTAAGGTAAGTTAGGTCCGCATTAAACTATTGCAGTGGGCGGTAAGCCGTCAGGTCCTGGGTAAGATGATGGCTTGAAAGTGGTCAATAGTTGAGAGATAATTGGAGCGTCAAATTCCACTGTGGACAGAGTTAAAGCGGTAACTAAGGGAAGAGGCGGAGGGTCAATATTAATAACAGAGGCCGTAGTTGAGGCGAAGAATGAGTTGAAGGCCTCTGCAATGGAAAGGGGAGTAGAGGCGGATACACTGTCCATTGAAACAGTGTGCGGGATATCTCCATGAGTATGAGAGGTTCTGGTCTTTTACAATAATGACAGTCGAAGAGATCTATCTTGGTGTCGCAGAGCCTTTATTTCCTGGTTACGCAGTGTAGTTTCTTCAAGCTTTTGGATAGTAGAAGTGAGGCGAAAAAGTTGAATAAGAATTGCAAAGTCGTGTGTAGTTTCACACATATTTTGGAGCTTGGCATACTTTGTTTGCAGCGAAGTGATACAGGATTTCCTATTATTCCTTTGCTGGGGGAGGTAGGTAATCCTATCAAGACATCTGGAGAACTGCGCATAGAAAATATCAGTAGCGTGTTGTGGGTCACGAGGGAGAAAAAACTCACTCCAATCAGCTTGTCGAATGGTAGTAGGGAGAACCTTCCAGTCAGGGAGAGGAGAGGGTTTGACGCAGTGTGATTTCAGCGTAGGCTGTGGGTGAGTGGGAATGCGGCAGCTAACCAGATTGTGATCGCTACCGGGCAAACTTCGGGAGATTGAGACAAATACATGAGGGACGCCATGGGTGAAAATGATATCTAAAATGCTGTTTTTTCTCGTAGGAGAGCGGATATGCTGTACCCACCCTCCTACAGTAATACTTATCACAAATGGTAAAAGGTTGGCGGGTGCAGATAAAGATGGCCAAGCTATCTTGGGCAGGTTAAAGTCATCGGCAATAACCTTTATACTTGAGGGCAGTAAGGATGGGTATTCAAATGCATCAATTAGTTGTGGAAGTCTAGAGAAATTTTCGCCTGGTGGACGGTACACACATCCAACATGAAGTTGAGAGACAGGAATGTGGACAGTTATCCAAAGTGAATCAGAAATAGAGTCGAGTAGGGAGTCATGAAGTGCTGCTGTATTAAAGGTTTGCTTGACAAATGCCAAACAACCTCCACCGCGTCGAGTTTCCCTATTTACTCTGAAGACATTGTAGCCTACAAGAGAAATCTGGTCCGTTGGAGTGTAATTGGTTAACCAAGTTTCAGTGATCAAGATTATATCATAATTAGAACTAGTGGCCAGATATCGTAAGTGCCGAATTTTGTTTATGATGGATCAGCTATTAAAAAGAACCAAAGAGATACTGTTATTGGTACTAAGTTTTGGGGAATTCGATTGGTAAAGTAGGTTGTGTGGTGCGGAATAGTCTAGATTCTTGGTCTGACTAGCAGGTCCATATGCGCCGTGAATTGTAAGGTTTGGTCTGTGAATTGTTTCGTAGTATGGCGTGATGTTGGAAAAAGAAGGGCTGGTGACGTTATGGCGTCGGGCGGAGCTGGGATCGGATGTAGATGAAGCACTTAAGTGCGGGATGTCTGATATAATGTCATTTCCATTTGTATGAGGATGGCTGAAGATACGAGACTGCATAGCAATGTAGTCCGTTAACAGCCGCTGTTTGGGATTCAGATTTTCGCTTGGAGGTAGGGTTAATGAATGGGCAACCGGCAACTTTGACACGTGGCATTGTCAAAGGTAGGGCACAGACAGTGGTGGAACGTGCCTAATGAAACAATGGCCATTATTTGGCGCGCTATTATCATAGAGATTTAGAGGGTTTGTCCATTGGACAGAGGGTCTAAGGAATGGTGGGGGTATGCCATACATTATCTGAGGACGGTCTGGCGTCAGTGGATTCGATAGGGCCTCCAACGTGAAAGGGGCTTGTAGGCTCATAGGGGTTACAGGTTTGTTAGTCAGAGGGAGCTGAGGCGAGGCGACTGCGTTGTGGCTGTAGGGCCCGATGCCCGCCTGAAATCCACAGTTGTTATCTGAATAGGGAGGATCATGAAGTGGGGTGACGACCTGGTAGCTGACTTGGGGGAGGGGTGGCAGCTGTTGATAGTGGCCAGGGGGGTTAGTTGGTTGCATGTCTAATGAGCAGTGCTTACCGGGCTTGGTCACCACAGCTCCAGGTATATGCGGTGGCGGCGGCAGTATTGTCGCAGTCATACCATGACGCCTCCAGGTGGACGTACTAGGCTGTAGAGATGATGTCACCGGTAGATCAGTTGTCTTGTGGCAAAACTGGGATGGAGAACGTCTGGGTAGATTTGTGGAAGACCCTAAAAATGTGGGATGGTGGGTTTGATGAGGTTGGTTTTTGCTATTTATTCTAGTGGACGTGGTAGGTGGGGAGGCAAGGTGCCGACGTTTTCCTGGCGGTTGGGTAGGTGACACATACGGCGATATGTCTAAGTCTACGGTCTCTGCTGGCGTCATGTGCACCGATGGTAATGCCGATGCATTTCTCACTGCAGATTTGCTATCCTGGGTTTTCGCCAAAGTTAACCTTTGCCTGGTCGGTTTAACATGAACGTTTTGCGACGGCCTTTTCAGCTTGTCGGAAGAAGACTGTGACGCACTCTGGGATGAATTGCACAAAACTTGCGTGAGATCCTGGGGACTGGACTGGTGAGGTTCCACTGGTACCGATGGGACTGCAGGCGTAGTGGGTGTTCTGACTGAAGCCTTGTTCATAGGAGTTTGTGGTGATGCATCTACGGGTCCCGTTTCATCAGAGCCAGTGGAGGGCGCTGGTTTGCCTTTCTGCATGCGAAACATCTCTCTTTGTAGAGGAGATTTATCGGCGTGTATTTTGATGTTTTTAAATGAGGTAACTGTGGCAATCCTTTGACAGTTGCTGATGAACTCAACGGCTGTTAATTGGTTAGAAAACTGAAACAGCAAAGGGCAGGGGTATCGCGGTGACCGTTTCCGCAGCCTAGTGCAATGGCATATGTGATGAGCCATGTTGCATGCATTCAGTATTGTGGCTTTAACAGACTGTGTTGGCAGTTTGCCCGGGAAGTTTAGTACTATAGCACTGTTAGCGTTCTTTATCCTCCTGTGAGTTTCCGAGGCTATTGCATCTATATAACGACCGACTTTGGAAAAGATTTTGGGGTCAGCTTGATCTATTGGTTCAGTGATGATTTTCAGTGGGGAAATCTTTGATAATACACACTCAATCGATTGCCATTTATCATATAAGTCGTTTATCTTCTGTTCCAAGTCATTGACTTTATTTTTGGCTCCGCTGTAGATATCGATCAGTGATACAGAACATGTATTGACAGCTGCCGTCATATCAGCGTTTGTGTTTCTTTTCGCTCTGGAGGCCCGAATGGTTCGTTTTGGACCGGGCGGACAATAACCTTTGAATACAGACTTAGTCATTCTTTTGTGTCTAAAACAGAGACAGCCTTGTTTGAAGAGGGCCTAGAGGTTATGCCTGACTCGTGTATAGGTACGTTTTACTGGGCTATTATAGCAGTATAAGTGTATACACTTCGGAAAGAAAAGTATAAAGACGGATCACCAAGTCACTCCGTCAATAAATATAGTTGCTCGTGTAGATCGAGCTTGATGTGCAGCTGTGTGTAAGGAGAGTGACTAAGGGCTGGGGGGCTCGGATTTCAAAGTTGGCCGGAGTATCAGTGAGATCTTCAGCAGAAGTCTCGTTAGATTTCGGGTGTCTGGAAAAAACTATCGGGATTTTCTGAGTATCTGGACTAAGCTTCACCGTAGAAACACCCAATCAAACACTGAATACCCTATAAGGCCGGAGAGGTAACAATTCACAGCGAGGTACGGGTAGATGCCTAAATATGATCCAGCCGAAAATCAGTTCGTGCTTTACAGACAGGGTCGCTAAGGTTGAGTTTAGGTAGGTCTTAACCGAAATTTTCTGGAAAGGGCTTATGCTATTATTTCACGATAACCACTTACGAATTCAAGGTGGGGTTCGCGTCTAATAACTATGAAAATACACCGCTTCAGTGTGCATAAAAATTGCTGCTAGAGATGGCACAAAGCCGAGCCTAAATGATGAAATAACCAACAACAAAAAACGGGAAACCTGATTTTCACGTCTAGATGACCTTCACCAACAGATCTGCGCCGATTGGAGAATCAAATGCAGTCAACCCCCCACCAGTGACTTCCCGGATTAATTCCCGTCCGGATTCCGATGGGTTTGTTCACCTTCTGGGCATGCTGCGAGTTTTGTCGTTACAAGTTGATAAATTTTGGTGGTGTGAGACACCTCCGAGCAATATGTGGCTAAACTCGCATGAATTCGAAAAACCAAAACAGGACTTACTTGTAGTTTCTACGATACTAAATTGCTGTATGTGCAACACAAGTTTGAGCAGTGCGAAGCCAAACTCACAACGGATCCCGAAATCAAAATGCTTTCACCCGTGGTATTGTACGATACTAGATTGGTGAATTAACAGTGACACCAAAAAGATACAAACCTCAATAATGAGACCACGAGGACTCAACAAACTAGAAAACGCATTGCGGCGTGCGAGTAAGGAGCACGTGCGTCACTCAAGTGAAGAACAACGATATGACCAAGTAGCGCTCTGGGCGAGAACAAACAAAAATTGGTCCATAAAAACAAACAGTGCGTAAAAACATGTCAATGGTGTTAGCAAGTGAGTGATTTTAAGAAAAACATGGAACTGCAACGGTTTTAGGAGGATTTTCCACGACCGGTCCTAACAGTATGAACCACATCGTAAGGTACTCACAAACCTTAAATGCGTGGTCGCAAAGACACAAAAACGAGAGCCGAGTTCACGGCATGCGACTGACGGGCACGCGAGTCACGCAGGTTCAAGATAGGATATGACAAAGTAGCGCTTTGGGCGCAAACAGACGGAGGTTAGTTCACAGACATGTACGCCGCCCGAAACACGCAAGGAATGTATGCAAGTGAGCATTTTCACGAAATCAAGATATTGTAGCGCCTTCGATGAACCTTACACAACCGGCCTCTGCAATGTGAATGCAATAAACGGCATCTATTTTACTTCTGTTTTCTCCGGGAGAGGGAATTACTGGGGGAGACTCAGGTGGTGGTTTTGGGCTTTCTCGAAAGTATTCGTTTCCGATAGAGAACAATATCTTCGGAAGGGCGTTTCGCAATGTATTAACCCTGTGTCTATAATGGTTAATTCGCAGGGAGTTACGCGGTCTCAGTTTAGAAACCTTTCAAGGGTCAAAGAGTCGGTCGTGGCAGAGGCTAATCGAGTTTTCAGATTTCTTTCGGCGGCACGCAGGTGAGTCAGTACCCACCACCGGGAGTTTGGTAAGTCCTCGTGGTCTATTCAGTTTGGTAGAATATGCCGCTGCTCCAGTTTTGCTAAAGAGGAAAAGAATGGAAGCATCGTCTCTCTTTGCAGGCGAGAAACGACCCTACCTAGAGTTTTTTCATGAACGGCCAGTCTTGTTTTGGTCTGCAAGGTGCCTGGTCCGATCAAGTCCTCGATAATCCCGTGTCTCTAAACATTTTTCTACGGGGTCAATCTTCCCCTTTTTGCGGTCTAGCATTCACGCCAAATCGAATCGCATCACACGACGTAGACGGCGGCGTCCCAAGTGTGTACAGGCTCTTGCATCGTGAGCTTCTTGGTGCACTCGGCGCTACGGCAAATGGGGTAACAGGGTCTTCACCTGTTAATTGGTAAGAATAAACAGAAGATGCGACCTTCTATTGCTGTGCCCATTCGGGTAACCTCCAAGAATCATTGTTCGTTGATGAAATCCAGCTAGCGCCCCATCTACCTCAAGGACAGAACTTTTGAGTATGAAAAGTTAGAGATGGTGAAAGATGTGAGATAGTTTTGAAAGAAGGGCAGATGGGTAGCAGAAAACTGGAAACGGAGGGGAAAAAGACAAAGCCTGGAGGCATGAAGGGTAGAATAGAGGAGAAAACAGTTAAAGACAAAGGTTGAGGAGGAGGAATTACAAAAGTGACACAGATAATGAGGATAGGGAAAAAACAGAAAAAATAATGGGGCGAACAGCTGTGCGCTGGTTTCGGCAAACACGCTGCTCCAACAGCCATTTTAATTCGGCAACCATTCCAGCGGTTAAGATTTCCTTCTTGAGCCAGGTGTTTATAATGAAAAGCCTAACGGGGAAATAGTTTTTCATCAGGTGACCTAGAGCTCATTCATTCTTCAAATTTCGGGCTTTGGATCTCACATACTGCCTCGATCGTATTCTCTTTAGGCAGTACACCGTGTAGTTTTTCAATTTTGTATCACTTAGTCTGTCCATTTTCAGCGGTAAAATGTCTGACGTCATCGGAAATAATGAGACCATACCCATGCGTTAGACTGAGGGCTCACCAGGCGGCGGGCCGTGTCATAGTCCCACCCTGAGGGACTCTCCAGGGGCCGTGGCTATAGAAAAGCTGAGGAAAGGAATAATAGCCCTCAAGGCAGAGATAGTCGGTTTTGAAACCTGGCCCAAGGTATAATCAGAACGCCCGAGGAATCGCCTCCAAACACCACCAAAAGTTCCTGGCTAATCTCCAAAAGACACAAACAATATTCGGGTTTAATCCTGGAATTCTCTTCTGAGGGACCGGTGGTCAACCTGATCGCGCAAAAAGCGATCATTAAAAGGTCCTATATTTGGGTGCGTGGAGTAGCACTTGACCGCCCGCTGCACACTCGTTAGGTGAAAAAGCCGCGGATTGCCCCGTCCGTAATGGTGGATCCCAAATTGAAAGTGTTGCCAGTGGTCTGTCTTACTAGGCTTAAAACTGCGGGACAATCGAACTCAGTCAGATTCTACTGCAGACACTACGGTCTGCACATTTGTTCCCAATCCCCTCTCAACCCAAGTGGCCTCCAGCTCACCCAATACGAAAGGGCTTGGGGAAATTCAGGTCGCTTCTGAAGCAACTATCCAAGTCAACCTAAATTTTTAGAAACAGAGGAGGGACAGACGGAGATCGCCTCAGAAGGAGCCGCAGTTTCAGCCAACATCTAAAACCGGCCAAAAGGAAGGTATTCTTGGGTCGCCACGGTCCCATTCTTACAGAACATCCGAAAAGGGGCCCAACCTATGGCAGGTAAGAAGCGGAAACCATTTAATGGAAACTACTCCGCTCCACACAACTCACACAGTAGTCGACCCTCACGTCACAGCCACTTTTGCACAGGGGCATCTCAACCCCGTTCGCCGGAGGGCATTTTCCCCTCTTACCTGCTGAGCCGGGTATCTCAGACAACCCCGCTTATGCCCCCAAAGCCCCTTTTGTCGGCACCGGCCTTTATGAGGAAACCTCCTCTGCAGACGATAAGCCCATTTATTGTAAGAACTTCTTCTGTTTCTAGTGGACAGGCACTAAAATTCCTGTAGACGAATTGTTTCAGTCTACCGAACAAAATGCTGGAGCTGAGACAATTGGCAACAAACACGAAACCCCACATCATCGCCATCACAAAGACCTGACTCACACCAGGCTATCAAGACGGTGAAGTGGGTACACCCGGTTACTCCCTTGTCCGCCATGGTTCAGGAAGAGGACGCGCTGGTGGAGTAGCTCTCTACATTACCGACTCTCTACCCCCGGGCGTCCCCTTCGGTACATCTCATCAGCCATGAAGGACCAGTTCTGGGCAATCTCCAACTTTCGCCCCTCCAATACTTCACTTCTGGGCGTGACTTACCGCTCCCCTCTACATCACGAGTAGATTCAATCTTGACGGTAGAGTTTCTGAAAACCTTCCAAACATTTCACTCTTTTAGTCACTTCCTCCTTATGGGAGACTTTGACGCCCTCGGAGTGGACTGAAAAAGCCTTAGAGTTGACAACCATTATGGTAAGGCATTAGTAGATCTACTGACCAGGCAATCCTGAACACAGCACGTGGCCCGTCTCATCAGGTTTAGAACGGGTCAAAGCTCATCACTTCTAGATCCGATCGTAACCAATTCGAAACACAGCGCAGACTTCGTCAATCTTCTACCACCGCTTAGTAAGAGCGATCACACAGTCCTCTCTTTCGAATTCATGTTGAAGTAGTCAGCTATATTTTCCCCATACAGACTAGCCCGCTCGTTCAAGCGAACGGGTTTCCAAATGGTGAGGTCCTACATTAGAAGCAAACTAAGCGACATATCTGACAACATAGAAATAGAGGAACGCAATGGGCTGCTGGAGCGATGCACCCTAAAGGAAAATATTCTATGTGCCTAGAATCTAGCAAATCCCCTAGGGTAAGACACATCTGATACCATCAACTAGAAACCCTCTCGACAAATGCTCTCTGTTGTTCGCCAAGTGTTGGGCCATATCCCTTCCGGCGGATGCAAAAGCTTTCAAGCGCGTCTAGAATCCTTGCAAATCCAAGATTAAGAAACATTCCAAGAAACTACAGAAAGGAATCTTAGACCGGGTGTGTACGAACCACTCTTTATTCTATAAACACCTGCGCCGCAATCGTGAATCAGGGTCCTCAGCGCTCGCGTTGTCACTTTCTGATGGCTCTCCTGCTACCTCCCCTTCTGAGGTAGCAGAAGTTCTCAGATCTAGTTTCATATCGGTTTTCAGCAGAAAAGTAGTGCTTACGTGTGGACACCCATCTCCTCAGGCAAAACAGCTAGCCTCCCCATCGGAGCACTTCACGGTGTCTCACGTAGAAGTGGAGGAGGAGCTTAACAAACTTAACCCGTTCAGCTTGATGGGATAGGGCGAAGTTCTTCCTTGCATCCTTGGAGAATCCGTCTGCACTCTTGCAGCATCATACTCTACGCTCTTTCAACAGTGCACAGATAACAGATTTTCAATTTCACAGAAGCTTGCCGTAACTGTCCCAATTTATAAGAGAGGGGATTGACACCTCCCCGGAAGTTATGGGCCAATAAGCTACACCAGTGTCCCCAGCAAAGTCCTCGAGCACAACATAAGACGCGAAACCTCAACGCACTTGCATGACAATAGTGTGGTGTCTCCAGCGCAAACATGGCTTCTTCCTGGCAGGTCATGCATCGCCAATATGCTGACCTTTATTGGCCGTCAGACACGGACCCACGATGCTGACAGGCTGTCCCATGCCGCATTCATCGATTCCACTAGAGTCTTCGATAGTGGTCCCGCATATCCTGCTTCTGTACAAACTCAGAATGTACGACATCTCCCGTCGTCTACTGTCCCTGACTGAGCGCTTTTGAAGAACCCAACCTTCTCGGTTTTTGTGTGTAGGTCTCGGACTCAACATGCACCCACCGACAAGGGAGTACCCAGGGCTCTGTCCTCGGTCCTCTCCTATACCTCATTTGCATCAACGACCCTCCCGATGTGGTTCCAGCTAGCATAGCGATACACGCAGATGACGTAACAATCTGGGACACCGACGCAAATGCTGTGCAGTCAGCCATTGACTCGGTCGAGAGTTGGTAAGTTGACTGCAGCCTCCCAATAAATGATGACAAATGTGCAAGCATGTCATTTGGCAGTGCAATGGTCCATCTCTTCAGGGTAAATGGGCACATACAGATCCAGATAGATCAATACAAGATCTCTGGTTTCTGGTTACGCAGTAATCTCTCATTCCCTTCCCGCCGATAGAAAGCTGGTAAAACCGCCTTTCGAGTCTCTAACCTCATTAGACGAACCATTCCGATGATCTTCAAGAAGGAATTCCTTCTTCTACATGGAGCCTATATTCGACGTCTTTTAGAATACGGTAGCCAGATGGTACACACCGGCCTCCTCAGAGGCCGGAGCATCTTGGAGCGGATTCAACGGAAAGCGACCAAAATGGTACATGGCCTAAGTTTTACTCCCTACCCGGTTCGTCCAATATCAACTATCCTCTACCCTCTTGTGACGCGCCGCATTAGAAAAGACCTATTTCTGATGCATGATCTGCTCTTAGCGGGTCCAGTGGATCAGTTCTTTACTCGTCCGAACCTGGAAGCCCTGCGAGGACTCACGAGGAAACTCTTCAAACCCCGTCCACGTACCTTTACTAGATAGCATTTCTTCTAGTCCCGGATAATATCTCTATGGAATAGCTTTCCACAGGAGTTGGTGAGTGCCTCCTCAAAAGAGGAGTTTAAGGCCAGACTAGGACTATTGCAGATGCTAGCCATTTCTCCGATCGCCCTCGTGTAGATTATTCTTCCCCATGTTTTCATGTCTCGCCTTCAATCCTGTATACCTGTACATGCAAGCAGTTACAAATAGATCCATTCTCCTTCCTCTTACGAATGTATTTGCAAGCCATTCTTCCGTGTAAACTTCGAAACAACAAAACTAGTGATATATTGATGCATCCATACTCATGTTGCTGGACTCGTGTACCACATGGGAAACATTAATTTTTATTCCAATGTCGCTGTTGCGAAAATGGTCACCCCTTTGTTGCTGAGTTTCGCCATTTCAGCTAGGTGGCGCCAGGTAAAGGGATATATGTACAAGAACCGGGAGCATCTGGGCTCAAGCCTCCTACCTGTGAACTAATTCAAGTCTTCAGGACTCTCGCTGGCAGTGTACGAAATACGTTGTGCAATGGTGGATGCCTCATTAGTTTGCATACAGCCGGAAGACTTTTAGATGCTCATTTGGCCGTGGTCACTACTGGTTCTTTGCTAACTAAACTTAAATGAAATGAACTGATTGTGAGTTGCCGCGTTGTTTGAATTTTTGAATGGCTCTCAGTAACAATCCTTTTTCCGCTGATTGGTGGAATGACACACTTTATTTCGCCCAAGCTAATGTGTCACAGTTAGTATAATGGTGTGCGTACTTTTTGAACAGTTCATTCTCTTCAAAAGGTTTTATTCTTTTCAAAAACTGGTTGTATTTTTGGTGTCCTTTTTGGTGCTTTTGTTGGTGTCAGTGCAACTGATACCGAATAACATCCTTTAGTGGCACTGTTTGTAGTGCACAGGTTATGTGGCACTTTTAAGTGTACACATTTTGCAGCACTTTCTGTGGTTTGTGTCGGTTTAAAAGATTGTTTCATTATCCTACTTGTGTTCAGTAAGGTATTTTCAAACATCCCCGGTCACCACTGCCGAAATGAATGGAATTGAGGTTGATCCTATCGATCAGGCAGTGAGCTGTTGGAACAAGGAATGCACCGACCTGGTGCAATATGAGGGAATTCAATGCGACCAGCGTTGCCTTTGGTATCATCCAAAGTGCTCCAATCTGGAAGAGAAAGACTTTGAACCGCACTTCGAGTACGCCTCGCTCGAAGGGAATTGCACCCGCTGCTACTCGTTCGCAAGCTAGTTCTCGTGCATATTTCGAGGCGAACTAGGGAAAGGGGATGGGACCATGGAGCTGGAACCAAACTAGATACAGCGAATTCGATCCAAAGCCTGCCGGAAAGGTAAAACTGCCAGATCAGAAGACTAAAAAACGACAACCCAAACTAAAAGGTAAAGAAAGCAAGGAGGCAGCGGGTTTCAACCATATGGGGAAATACTCCCGATGGAAGTAAAACCTCCCAAAGAGCAGGTTAAAGCCTAGATGCTAGAGTGCAAAGCATGAATCGAGACACGGAGATCATGGCAGAGAGAAGTGGAAGGCTGCTACTTCATGACCTTAGGGAGTGTGACGGCCGGTCGTGGAAAATCCCCCTTTTTCCCTCGCGATTCAGCGTTTTTCTCAACATCCCTCATTTGCCTGCACTATTGACTTGTCTTTGCGAACTGTTTGTTTCTATGAACCAATTGTTTTTTGTCCGTGCCTAGAGCGCTACTTTGAGGACATCCTTGTTCTGAACCTGCGTGACGCACGTGCTGTTTGCTCACAGGCTGCTATTCGGTTTCTTGTTATTGAGTCCTTGTGATCGTATTATTGAGGTTTGTATATATTGATGTCATTGTTCATGTAATAATCTAGTATCGTAGAATATCGCGGATAATCGTCTTTTGATTTCGGGATCCGTTGTGAATTTGGCTACGCATTGCTCAAATGTTCGTTACAGTACTCTATAGATCAATTTGGAGCAAGAAAAACACGCAATATGCCAAGAAAAGGATCGAAAACATTGGGATCCGGACAGGAAGTAACGCGGCAAGTCTCTGGGGGGGTTTTGGGTACATATGATTCTTTAGTTAATGTGAGATCACCTAGTCCTGTCAGTGCTAGTTCATGTGTTAATGAGACCAATATGGATCGTAAGGACGTTGATTTATATAGACTGAGAATACTAGACCCAGAACAACAATTGTTATCGCCTAGACTAGAGGCACAGGAAGCAGAAAAGAAGTGTACACAGAAAGGGCAAGGGCACGAGACCAGCGACTACAACACTTCCGATAGATCGGGGTGCAATAAGATAGGGAACCCCACGCCGGTCGCCGACTACAAACCACCATCGATCGATTTGCCTATAGTGGAACTAACAGTTTTCGACGGGCGAGCTGAACAATACTGCAAGTTTGTCAAGCAGTTCAAGACGTTCGTCGAAAATAAGGTGACCGACCCCGGGCAAAGGCTTCTCTACCTTACTCACTACTGTCGAGGCCGAGCAAGAGAAGCTATCGACGGGTGTACCATGCTCGACCCGGAACAAGGCTACACAAGAGCAAGGAAGATTCTAAGGGACTTGTTTGGCCAACCGTTCAAAGTAGCCCGTAACCTGATAGAGGGCGTGATGGCAGAGGCAAAGAGAACCAAGGGCGACGTCTACTCAATGACCGACCTGGTGACCAAGATGCAAAATTGCTCAATAGCCCTCGACCATTTAGGTTACAGGGCTGACCTAGATGCCATGCACACTTTGGAAAACATAGTCCGTCACCTCTCTCCCGAACTGCAGGGTCGGTGGGCGGAAGAAGCAGAACGGATAAGCCGAAGCGATAGGGAAGCCAACTTCGAAGACCTGACCGAATACCTGGACAGGCAAACCAAGATAGCTGACAGCAGGTTCGGCCGACTCATCCAGGACAGCAACCGGGCAAACAAGCCCAGTACTAGCCAAGCTCAAACCCCTGCACGGGAACATCCGAAATATCAGCCTTGGACCAATACACACGCCATTTCACGCGATGCTACGGCGCAACCCAATTGCAGATCCTGTGGTACCAGCCACGGTCTACCAGAATGCCCCAAGTTCGGCAACGCCACAATAGACGAACGGTGGGGAATGGCGAGGATGGCAGGAGCATGTTTTATTTGTCTGAACACCACGCATCGGGCGGCAGCCTGTAGGACGAGAAACCGATGTGGTTACGAGGGCTGCATGGGTAGACACCATCGGCTGCTGCATCAGGCGAGAGTAACCTTACCCGAGACGAGTAGCAAACCCGGCGTTATTTGTTCAACGTCACGATCTGCCAAAAAAACCAGTACGTTTAGGTGTAGTCGCCGTGGGAGTAGTGACCCCAACAGGAATAGTCAAAGCGTTGGCTTTCATAGATAGTGGCTCGGACACCACGCTAGTAAGGAAGGAGTTCGCAGAGGATTAGAGGGAATCAATCCTCATTAGCAGTAAACACAGTAGGTGGCACCGAAGTCATCCAGTCGACAAAAATGCACTTACAACTCGCCTCCCTGGTCGGCAACGGTAGAGCAGAAACCCTGGAAGCATTCACTATCGAGGACCTGCCGATGAGAGCACCCCAGTCAGTGCAATCGATTCTGACCCAGTGGCCGCATCTCGACGGGATTACGATCGAGGAGTGGCAGAGTAACGAAATTGACCTGCCGATCGGCTGTGATATACCGGAAGCGCATTGGGTCCTGGATCAAAGGATAGGTAGCCGCAAAGCACCCTATGCAGTACGCACCATATTCGGTTGGACTTAATATGGCAGTACAGACGGCAGAGGCGGCAAACAAATCAACCGTACTTCGGTGGAAACGACGAACATTGAACAGGCATTCCAACAATTGTATAACACCGAATTTGCCGACCTGGCCGTTGATAGGGATGCCCCATCACGAGAAGATAGGTTGGCTTTGGAAATGGTAGCCGAGAACGTCAAGTACGCAAAGGGTCGTTTCGAGGTTCCTGTCCCGTGGAGATCCAATATGAAACCTATGCCAAACAGCCGAGAAATGGCTCTGAAAAGATTAGGCTTCCTCAAAACCAGGCTGCTCCGGGAACCACAATTAAAGACAGGATACACGCGAGCTATGCAACATAACATCGACTTGGGTTACATGGAAAAGGTAGATCCAGCGGTTAGCAACGCAAATTTGAGGTGGTACCTACCCCATCACCCGGTCGTGAATCCAAAGAAACCGGGGAAGGTCAGAGTAGTTTTCGACTGTGCCGCGAAATGCCGGGGTGTGTCACTGAACGACCACATACTACAGGGCCAAGATTGGACAACACCACTGGTCGAGGTTTTATGCCGTTTTCGGCTAGGAAAAGTAGCCGTCTCTGCGGATATACGCAAAATCTTTCTACAAGTGAAGATGCCCGTTAGAGATAGGGACGCATTTCGTCTCCTCTGGTGGCCTGAGAACGACACAAGCCGCGCACCTGATGAGTACAGGCTGACTGTGCACCCCTTTGGGACGGTTTCATCCCGTTTTGTGCTAATTTTGCCCTCCGGGAAACTCTCAAACGTTTCTACGGCACCAGCAGCTTATAAGAAGAGCAATGGACCACTTCTACGTGGACGATTTTCTGTGCTCCTCTGACTATCCAAATGCCGCTACTCTTTATATGACCAAACTGATCACCACCCTAAATGCCGGAGGATTCAACCTCACTAAATGGACTTCGAACAACCAAGAGGTGCTCAAAGTTATACCAAAGTCCGAGAAAATGGAGTGTAAGAAAGAGCCTTTGGGATCCTCTTCACAAACGGGGCGCACACTTGGTCTTCAGTGGAAACCCAGAGGGGACGAATTCATCTTCACTCTAGACCTACCCAAACGATCGGTCACACGGAGAGGAATCCTATCGTCGGTCTCAAGCCTCTATGACCCCCTAGGCTTTATTTCGCCATGGTTGTTACCGGGAAAGTGCCTGCTGCAATCGCTGTGCCGAAGAGGGACGGGTTGGGACCAACCTCTCCAGGATGACGACGGCAAGCGATGGCGCGACTGGCTGCACAGCCTGGAGATAAAAATACAAAGACGCTTAACAGATATCGGGGGCACAAACGACGCCCAACTCCACCTATTCTCCTATGCATCAGAAATAGGCTATGGGGCAGTTGCTTACGGCTGCTGGGTTGACGCAAATGGTGGGCGGCACAGCCAGACACTATTCGCAAAGGCGAGAGTGGCTCCTCTGAAAACGGTGTCGATTCCAAGGCTGGAACTGACGGCAGCATTACTGGCCGTGAAAGCCGCAGGACTGATTAGGAGATGCTTCGACTGGATAGACTGGGAAACAAACTTCTGGACGGACTCAGCCACAGTACTTCATTACATAAACAACACTACCACTCGTTTTAATACTTTCGTGGCCAACAGACTCACTATAATCCACGAGTCGACTGAAACCGATCAATGGCACTACGTAAAATCCGCCAGTAACCCGGCCGGCTTCTGCTCAAGGGGCCTGAAGACACTAGAGAGGTTACGGATGTGGACAGTGGGACCGGACTTCCTAACGGCAACTAAAGAGATGTGGCCAACGCCATTAATACCCAAGGCCGACGATGGTGATATCGAGACTAAAAGGCTGATATTGGCTACAAACTTCACGGGAAGCGTAAGGCCGATAGAGAAACTGTGTCAATTTCCCAACTGGACAAAAATGTTGAGAGCCGTGGTCTGGTGGACACGGTACAAAGCACTCTTGCTGATTATGAAAGGCACAAGTCCACAAAACACATTGAACGTGGGGACGATACTACCGGGCGAGCTGAATCAAGCCGAACTAGACGTTCCACGCCTTCTACAACTAGACGCCTTCCCGTCCGGGACCCGCGAGCTAGCTAGAACAGATGACAACACCAACGGAAGCAGGCTGTTACACAGTAGTATCCGAGCACTAAACCCCATGCGAATAAACGGACTACTGAGAGTTGTAGGGCGACTGACAAATTCAAGCCTAGAGTACGAAACAAAACACACCATAATAATCCCCGGTGACCACCATATAACGAGGTGCCTGATAGATCATGTACATCGGGAAGAGGGACACGCAGGCCTGAATCACCTATTGAACAATATACGCAGACGATTTTGGGTGACAAAGGGACCGGTAACGGCCAAGAGAGTCATAGGCAACTGCATTACTTGTCGTCTCCGGAGAGTGGTAGCAGGCCAACAAATGATGGCCCCACTTCCAGCCGTAAGAGTCCATCCGGGATGGTGCCCGTTCGCGGAAATCGGCGTCGATTGCTTTGGCCCGTTACTCGTACGACATCAGAGGAGCATCCAAAAGAGGTACGGCTGCCTGATGACATGCCTACAATCCAGAGCAGTACACCTCGAAGTAGTGCATAACATGACAACCGACTCATTCCTAATGGCCCTTCAGAGGTTCATCGCCAGGCGGGGCGTTCCCAAGAATATATACTCCGACAACGGCTCGAACTTCGTTGGGGCTCATAAGGAGTTGGAGAAATGGTGGAGCCGCTTGGACACCGCCAAAATACAAAACCAGACCGCAGCTAAGGGGATAGAATGGCACTTCAATCCACCCTATGCCAGTCATCGTGGGGGCGTTTGGGAAAGGCTGACACGATCGACCAGGAAAATACTCACAGCCCTGACCTCACAACAAACCCTCGATGACGAGACGCTGGCTTCTTTACTAACAGAAGTAGAAAGTATATTGAACAACAGACCCCTGGTGCCCCATCGTCCCAGACCCGGAAGGCGAGCCGGCACTCACCCCCAATGACCTACTAATACTCCGGTCAAACGCAGGAGTAACCACCCCGAAAACCCTGCGTGGAACGTACGTTGCTGGATGGAAACAAGTGAACCATCTAGCACAGGCTTTCTGGAAATGATGGACGAGGGAATACCTACCGACACTACAGCTTCGTCAAAAGTGGATCTCCAAAGAGAGGTCGTTCAGACGTGGCGACGTGGTCATCCTCGTGGAAAGCCACTTACATAAAGACGACTGGCCGGTTGGTGTGATCAAGGATTGTCGTACAGAAATCGACGGCCTCGTACGCACGGTGGTTGTGAGGACGAACAAAGGGGACGTATTGCGAGATATACGTAAAATATGACTACTTGAAAGTGACAGCGACACGGGCGAGGCCGACGCTTCCGACCAAGCTATACCCATGTCTGCCGATACCAGATGAAGCCGAATCCACTCATTTATCCCACATGTATTCTCCTGCAGGACCCAACCCCCCCCCCACCATCCTTTAAGTATATTTGTGTTTAATTTCATACAGCATTTACGATGTATTATGGAGCTAATTGTCCAAACCTTAGTTCGCCACACGACACGACACTGCATGTAGAAGTAACGGGGCTTAGGTCACGCTCACATGCCTACATTTACTCGTTTTTGCCACACAGCCCTTAGTTGACATTGCAGAAAGTCCTTCTTTGAAGTGCAGTCATGCCTGTGATTCCATTATACACCCCAACATGTACACACACACGCACACACACACACCCACACACCCAAGCACATACATCCAAGGCAGGACGGCCCTTCACAAGGACAGCATCTATGTGGCCCCTTCACGCCCGCCATCGGTCATTTGGTCTTGTGGAAGATGTGGACCAGCCTCACGCTTATGTAGTCAAGGGGTTAGGTGCGACTAGTAGTAGAACTCCGACGACCAGCATTAGGCGCGCGCACTGACAGCAGGGCCTAGGTAGGCAGAAGAATCCGTACCTTTATACCGAACCCTTGACTCTGCTAAGGATCCAGGAGGATTTTGGTGGGCGGTGTAACGGCCGGTCGTGGAAAATCCCCCTTTTTCCCTCGCGATTCAGTGTTTTTCTCAACATCCCTCATTTGCCTGCACTATTGACTTGTCTTTGCGAACTGTTTGTTTCTATGAACCAATTGTTTTTTGTCCGTGCCTAGAGCGCTACTTTGAGGACATCCTTGTTCTGAACCTGCGTGACGCACGTGCTGTTTGCTCACAGGCTGCTATTCGGTTTCTTGTTATTGAGTCCTTGTGATCGTATTATTGAGGTTTGTATATATTGATGTCATTGTTCATGTAATAATCTAGTATCGTAGAATATCGCGGATAATCGTCTTTTGATTTCGGGATCCGTTGTGAATTTGGCTACGCATTGCTCAAACGTTCGTTACAGGGAGAACATCGTAAAAGACGGCAGAATCGGGAGGGACGAGAACGGCCAGCATGGGACCGAGGTTCTCCGGATGGCTGGCTTACCTCCCGCGACACTAGCAGTCAAGTGCCATCGAACAGGACCACGGAGTGGAACTCAACCAGAGCTGCCATGACCCCTGGTAGTTGTGTTCCACCGTATCTACTGGGGAGATATGCTGCTGACCAGGGCGGGACAAGTTGAGGGCAACACGCAAAGAATAGTTAGGGTAACACCTGACAGCCCTGCATTTTTCAAACCGGGTAATTCCATAGTCTCGCAGAGAAAGGGGACGCCTGATCTGAAGCGGCTGACTCTCCATACAGCAAAACTGTAGATGACCCCGCCTGGGGAGTCAATACCTAAAGTACAAATAGTAATTCCGGTCCCTAAAGATGGCCTTAGACGCCGGCAAAAAAGCCAATGTTCAGGCAGCTCAAGACAATCTGGCCTCCTTCCCGCGGTGACCACTAACGTTACCCACCATGCTGTCACCAAAGGACCCCCAGCATTTGATGGAACACGTCGTTTGACCCTAGACAAGCTCCACGTAGCACAGGCTGAGTTTGAACACATGCTAGAATTAGGCATAATACGCCCTCCAGTAGCCCTCAGGCCTGGCCTCTTCACATGGTTCCTAAACCTAACGGTGACTGGTGCCCCTGAGGTGACTATAGGGCCCCAAACCAGGCTACTATCCCAGACAGGTACCCCATTCCACATATTCAAGATCTTACTTCTTCCCTGTCTGGTTGTTCTGTTCTCAGCCGAATCGACCTCGTTGTGCCTACCACCAAGTCCCAGTAGCAGAGACTGACATCCCTAAAACCGCTGTCACAACTCAATTTGGACTACTCGAGTTTTTGTGCATGCCCTTTGGGCTCAGCAATGCAGCCCAAACCTTTCAACGGTTTATGCATGAGGCAGCACATGGTTTGAAGAATGTCTGCGTGTACTTGGATGATATCCTGGTGGAAAGTTCTTCAAAACAAGAGCACACGGCACATCTGCATGCTCATTTTGAGCGCCTTAGCTAGTACGGTGTAACTATTAACCCTACCAAGTGCGAATTAGGTAGGACGACCATCACGTTCCTAGGTCACGAAATCTCAGTCTCAGGCATACAGCCCCTGTCTGACAAGGTGGCTGCAATTCGCGACTATAGTGATCCTCACTCTTACCGACAATTACGCCAATTTCCTAGCCTGGTTAACTGTTATCGCCGCTTTATCCCACACTGCGCCGAAATAATGCAGCCTCTAACAGACCTTTTACGTGGAGGTAAGCGGAAATTCATTGTTCCCGACACGGCGCAGGCAGCGTTTACTCTGATCGAAGAAGCTATCGCCAAAATAGCACTCCTTGCACATCCCCATCCTTCTGCTCCTCTGGTATTAGGTACAGATGCCTCGGACACGGCTGTTGGAGCAATTCTGCAGCAGTTCAACAACAATTCATGGCAACCAATGGCTTTCTTCTCCAAACGTCTCCAGCCTGCGGAGTCCCGGCATAGTACCTTCAGCAGAGAACTACTGGCAATCTATCTGGGTATCCGACACTTTCGGGACACCCTCGAGGGCCAAACGTTCACAGTGTTCACAGATCATAAACCACTAGCTTACGCCCTTCAGTCAGCTTCTGACTGATATTCAGTACGCGAGATTCGCCACTTAGACTATGTTTCGCAGTTTACTGAGGACACTCGATACGTCTCTGGCGTACACAACCCCGTAGCAGACACACTCTCACGCGTCAGCAATGTCGGCGACCTACGGCCCATGGGCATGAACTTAGAGGCAATCGCCGCAGCCCAAACAACAGATCCTGAGGTAGAGCAACTCAGACACAACAGCTCCCTGCACCTAGTGCCAGTGGCCCTTCCAACTTCGGACGTAAGTATCATTTGCAATGTGTCACAGGGTCGACCCCGACCACTAGTTCCCGCCAGTTTTCGCCGAAAAGTTTTTATCAGCCTCCACAACTTATCGCACCCTGGTGTAACCGCCTCAGTGAAACTAGTAACCAAGCGATTCGTCTGGCCTTGCGTCAAACGTGATGTACGTCTTTGGGCCCGCGCTTGTCTTCAACGCAAACGATTTAAAATACATCGTCACACCAAATCTGCGTTAGGCACATTCTGCGAGTCGGACGCACGCTTTCATCATGTGCATGTGGATCTCGTGGGGCCAGTTCCGCCATCCAATGGCTACGTCTAAATCCTCACTTGCGTACACCGTTTCACTCGCTGGCCACAGGCCATACCTATTCCTCGTCCAACCACAGAGGAAGCTGCAAAAGCATTTCTAACTGGTTGGGTGAGTCAGTTCTGTTGCCATGCTATCGTGACCACTGACCGCGGTTCCCATTTCGACCATGCCTTCCACGAGCTACTAAACGCATTCGGTTGCCGACACAACAAGACGACGGCCTACCATCCTCAGGCCAATGGCATGGTGGGGCGATTCCATCGCCAGCTGAAAGCTGCTCTTCGTGCTTGTGATAACCCATTATGGAGTGAAGTTTTGCCGATCGTTCTCTTAGGACTGCGTAGCACCGTTAAAGCTGATATGGGTGTTAAGGCCGCTGAACTGGTTTACGGTTGCACACTGCGACTTCCAGGTGAGTTGGTTTCCCCATTACCACCCGTGAGTGGGATTGCACAAAACGGCTGTCAAACCAAATGCGGATGATAAAGCTCACCCCACCACGAGAAAAAAACCCTCAGCAACTACATACATACCACTCTAGCGACCGCCAGCCATGTGTTTATTCGAGTGGATGCAGCGTGATCACCACTACAAGAGGCCTACTCTGGCCCGTTCCGCAACGTTCAGCAAAGGAAAATAAATACGTGGTGGACGTCGAGGGCAGGAAAGATATCATCTGTATAGACCACCTTAATCCGATTTTCGCCGAGGTGAAACCCACCCCGAACAACCCTCCCAGTGTCCCCACCTGCTCACAACCTTCGGTTAGTCGTCCCGAGTCGGCCCCCATTACTCCCACTAACGACCCCTCGTTACCTGTTGCAACACCAAACTCCACGGAAAACACAGCTGCAACCGTCAACAGGAGAAATCGACGCGGCCGAGAGCTGCGACATCTAACGATGTTTTCTGAATATGTAACAGTTGAATATATTTAAGTTTACTCTTCATATTAAACTTGTACATAGTCCTTTTATGCATGAATGCATGACCACGTGGTTATCACGACAAAGGTGGCGGCAGCCCGTTTGCGCCGGTATGTCCTCCTCAGTCGAGTATCCGATCGCGCCTCGAGGCGCAGCTTCCTTGTGTTTCGTGTCTTCCAGCTCGTCCCGTCGGACAGAACCATATGGAATTCCAGGATGTCGCATGGCTCCAACACAACGCTCATTGGATCGCGGCTGGACTCATTTGACGACGGACGCTGGCTCGTTTACGAAGGCAATAACAACCACAGGGACACGGAACTTTGGGATTTGCCGACAACGACAAACCCCACAACGCAAGCCCCACTGCCGAGTCACAAGCATGGTTTACCCCGGTCGGATAAAATTTTGGGGTGGACGCAATTTTACGATCGACGCACAGCGACCATTGTGAGTCATGGTGAACGGTTTGTGCTAACTTCGCTGCTGTGTTCGACCGCGGCGGGAGGCATGGAAAACGTCTCTCGCCACCGAAGCCGACGTACCCATCACGGGTCGAAGCCCAGCTGCACCGGCCTTCTGGGAGGAGACCCCTGTAGTGCTACCAATAAAGCACTCGATGACAAAGACCAATAAATTAGTTTATTTGAACAAGTACCGGATTTGATGGCGCCACTTGCTCCGCCTGTGTACACTGTCTGCACGCCGGTGCGCTCCTCCAATACACACGTTTTCCCGCCCCAGCTTTTTGAGTTCTGCTTTGCGCGCTGCTGAGTATGTTCGCTATCGTGTCACAAACCGAAGACCAGGGGCCATAGACTCTATAGGGGAACAGGTCTTGACTTAACTGAGAAGAATCCTAAAGTACTGCTTGTATGCTTGGGCACCGTACTACCAGAAAGATATAAACTGTCTGGAGAAAGCGCAAGGACCAGCCACTAGAATGGTGACTGGGCAAGGGGGGTTTGGATACAAAGAGCGTTTCCGTGCACCAGATCTCTTCTCGATGAAAAGACGGAGCTTTCGCGGGGATTTCATAGAAACCTTCAAGGTAAAGAAGGGACTGTCAGGAATAAACCGAAGATAACTTTTCTCTCCGATCCCAGAGAGAAGCACAAGGGGGCATAGCCTTAGATTACAAAGAAAGTATTCGAGGCTCCAAATTAGGGCGAAATGCTTCTCTAATAGAGTGGTACCCTATTGAGATAAGCTCCCAGAGGAGGTCATAAATGCCACAAAGGTGAAGGCTTTTAAGAAAGCAGTAAAATTTTGTTGGCAGTATAACCCGAGTTATGTTTGGCAGTTTTTAGGGTCACACGCAATTTACTCGTTGTTCCCACGTTTCTCCGCTTGACTGATACTGCACAGAATTTCTGCCTTACAGAGAAAGAAAGTCACGCAGTGTTGGGTGCTATAGAAACGCGCCGGCAACATAACTATCTGGACACACGATTGGCTCTAGGCACCCCAAGTCCTGTGCAAACTGAACTGAATTGAACCGGACTTATCTATTTTTTTGTGTCCTGATAACCACGTGACCTTGGCAGGGCGCCTGGGTCGACTGCGGCCGGGAGTCTGTTTTTGCCGACTTGTCGTTCTTTTTCTTGATTTATCGACGCTTTGATTATCATAATTCGTTGAGAAGGACAACAGTAGGGTTGGAAATTTATTGTTCTAACTATTCAAAACTGGGAAAAGAAGCTTTGGATATCCGACAATCTGAACGTGAGAGGATACCCATTGAGGTGTCTCGTAATTCGGCCATGCCAAGACTGCGAAATCGATCGGTGAGTAGCAGTACCGTACACAATACTCAATCATTGACCAAAGAAAATATAGTGGTTTCTGACCATGTGGAATCCGGTGCTGGAAGAGTAAGTTCGGAATTGTTTCTACTTTTTCCACTAGAATCTCTTTAGGCAAGATTATCATCTTTTTGTTAACTTTCTTTACTGATAAAAATAGAGGAATTTTGGTTTTTGCTTCACACGTTGATAGATTCCGTTCGGTTGTGTGAACTGAAGTGAAAGAAACACCCTTGAAGAAAACCGCTCCAAAACTACTCAGAAGCCGATCTGTTTTTAGCCGTATTTTGAGCGGTTTAAACCAGTCGTGTGGAATACATAATATGCTTCATTGATTTTTGTCTTTTTCACAAATTGCTTTTCCCCTTACTCCATTTTGTCTACTAAACGGTAAAACCCTGGTAATCATCATGATTTTACGCGTTGTAACATGCATCAGATAGGACTACGTGTTACCTAACTTGTTTTTGATACCCTCTGGTGTTGAAAGTCATTTATTGGTACAAAATGTCCACTGTAATTGCACAGCAACATGATCGTTGAATTCCTTCGTATGAGTTCAATTTTGACCAGAAACCAGCCAGAAGCCGACCTTACGGGCTGTGATACAAAGGGTGCTCGTTTCGGAACATGAATAAGTTGGGTCCTAATCATTATGTAGAATACTTGAATAACCGTTGTTTGATTGTAAAAAACAGGAAAGCGATTTTCTGTCAGGATTTTGTCCTAGCGTTAATCCAGACCTACGATGTGAGATAGTAACTGTAACGCGAGCGATCGTTCAGAGAAAATGAACCACTCATTTACCCTCTTAGGTCCTGTGCAGTGCGTTCCGTCGACGTTCCGCATCTTTACATTTTCCACTTCTGGTTGCCGTGTCTGGTATCATATGTTCAGCCGGCGGAAAGAATTTCGTATTTAAGTCGCTTCGAGGCTGCACAAAACACGTTCAAAGGTCGCTACCTGTTCGTCTTCTAAACAGCCTTGAGATAGGAAGTTTGTTACGAAGGTGGCCACTGTCTGTGGTACTGAGTTTGATACCGTCAACGAGGTCAAGTCCAGAATTGCTCTTTCAGAAACAAGGAGTTCGTAGTTGCTCACAAATTTTCCGCTCATTCACGGCGCGTTCGTATAGGTGAACCATTTGACCCTATTGGTAAGTTAAGTACTGTCAGTCACAATGCGCACCATCATCAGACCACCTAATTCTAGATAAATCGATTGGTTGAGGCCCTGTTCTAAAACACGTTTTTCGTTCCAGTGTTTGCTAACCTTAGCAGTCTAAAAACCTTCACTAGACAGATGTAGAAATGAAGTGCCTGGAGTTCCTCTCAGCGGTGAAACGTCATTGGACAACTATCTTAGATAGTTCGCGGTTCCCAGAATGCTTCACCGTCCACGTTCTGCTTGCCCCATTGGGTACATGGGACTGAATACTGGATCCGAAAAACGGATCGACAATTTTGTTACCAGCGACGACAAAGCAGGATACGAACAACAATCAAGTCTCACGTGACAAACCAGAATTTCTTTCACTAGCGCTTTGGCCACATTTGGTGCGTGAACACCCCATTGCCTTATAGGTCAGAATTTTGAGTCCGAGGCTCCTATCTAAGTTCCTGAAAAAAAACCCTCCCGAAAGGTGCGCACCCACGAAGTGTGATTTCCCCAGAAACCTCTAGCATGCTTCCTGTAAAAGGCCTTCTTAATTTGCTCCCTTTTACGATCGAGGCAAAACGCCTCGGGTTATTGTAACTCTGGAGAAAGCAGTAGTTCAAGAGTCCGGTATATATATATATATATATGTTTAAAAGCGCGGTTGTTTAGGAGTATCTCGAGAGGTGTTCAGAGCGAGTGGCCATCTCAGAACCTGAGACACTCACCGTTGACCATGATGATGCATTTGGAAGCCACAAATGAGTCTACATGTTCGCTTCACTTGACCGCCTTCAACGTTGGCGCACTGTCAGACAGGACAGCAGGCTGTCTCCGCTAGAACTCTTGAAACATTTAAGATAGGTGTATGCTGTGTCTCCGAAACTCGTATGCAAGATTTGACTTCTGTAATCACTCTTATCACCCCAGATACAACCACAGTTTCTCGCTTTAATCATCGTATGTCAGGTGATCCAGGGTTTAGTGCTCTTGGTCAGACGGATAATAGAACTGCTTTGAGTACGAGAGCTAAGCGTGCACTGTTAGACTGGATTCCAGTCAAGTCGTTTGTGTACAGTTCGGCTGGATGGTTCGGTGAGTGTTAACGGCAACAGGTTGAAGCGTCGATGTTCACTGGCCCTGTTTGTGTATGTGCCCCCTAACTGCAGTTCTTCTGAACCCGAAGACAATTTCTATCACGTCTTGTCTCAACTGCTTCGAAGCGTAAGTCCAGCTGATTGCTAGGGATTTCAACCTTCAAGTTGGCTGTTTGGGAGATTCCGAAAGACAAGTGGAGAGCCAGTGGGCTTTTTCATTCTCTTCTCGACTGATGCTTTATTAACCTGATTCGCAATGAACGACTTTCTAAGTTCATTTCCGTGCTTATGCATGAGCTCACTGAATAAAAGTAGTCTCATAGCCACTAGGATTTTTTGAACTGTCAAAGAGAACTGACAAATCTAGATATTAAGTAAACGAACTATAAGTGAAGTTCTCTTTGTGAATAGTCATTATTTTCCTCTGATCAGAATGATGCATTTTCTCCTCTTGAAATTCTCGTCTGGATTTTTATCTATCCAAGCAGTTGGTGTCATCCATCCTATCGATTAAATGTCAAGTGATATGCCAGAACTTTCCGGAGAAACCAATTGATCTCATGTATTTCAGTTTGTGTAGACTCAACTTTCCAGTAGCCTTAATCTACCACTTTACTCTCCGATTGCATCGGGCGATTTCTATTGGTATTCTCATTTCAGAGGACTAGACCTATTCGCCCAATTCCCAAGCAATCAGATACCATTGAGCCTAGACTCACGCGAAGCAGTGGCTGGAGCGGACGCTTAGTCTCGTCCAGAAAAGAATCGTCTGAGACTGACAAGCATGCAGCTAGTCGAAAGCCCATTTTGACAAACGAGGATGGAAAGTCAGGGACCACAGTTCCGGTCGAACTTAAACGAATCGTAACCAGGAGAACTCGAAGAACAGAGCTACCAAAAGCTCAGGACCCATATGCCTTTGATTTTTTCGCATGTAGTGATGACGAAAAGGAAAACATCGATCCAAGAAGCAAACCGCGGGGTAAATTACGTTCCGCACTAAAAGTTCCCAAGCCCGTCCAGGCTGATGTACAGAAACCACAACAGATAAGGCCACCCTCTCCCAAACCGACAGTGTCTACCTTCGCTTCTCCCATTGTCCCCCTATCCGGGCGTCCTTCTGTACACTTCAGCGCTGCCAAGCGTTCCAACGTTCCAGCCAGCCCTCGTCGTCCATCGATGGAGCCTAGCTTGGCGGAAATAGAACGTCGTAAAAATGCCTCGGCCACCATCCTTCTCGCATTGCCGTCAAGTCAACGAACCACACATAATAGTCCAGTGTTTTCTGTTAGTTCACTCACCCCGACCCACCTATTGTCCGCTTCCACGCCTGCTAATCAGATGCACTCGACGAATGCAAATGTAAAGAGGGTAGCAGCTTCTGGTCCCAGTGTGTTATTACTCCCTTTGGAAACAACCTCACTGGATCCCCATGCTGCTGCATCTCAGACCCAACCGCCTCCAGATCATGGGGAATTGCTAGCGGAAAAGTCGACGCAAAGCTCAATAGCTTCTTCCTCTAACAGTCTCGGTGAAGAAAAAAAAGAACGAAGTTCCGGTAAGTTTCTTACTGTGTTTCACTTTTGCGATCTCCTTGCACCATGCCTCTGTACGGTATATATATATATATATATATATATATATATATATATATATATATATATATATATATATATATATATATTCAAACGTGCCTGATTTCAGGCTGAACCAAACAACACATGGTAGAATGAGGGAGGAATGGGTATGTGAAGTCATAGTGGGGGGGGGGAGGTGACAAAGATGAGAAAGCAAAGCTCTTTTTTTCGTTCTACTGTGTGCACATTTGTTGTTTGTTTTTGTTCATGTTTGATGATTACGACAGCCACGGACTTGAAATCAAGCATGGTACCAACGCATCAAAAACGATTGCAAAAACGAGGAGGGTTAGAACACAGTAGAAGAGAGGTAGTAAAAAAGCAGTGCTGATTTTTTTCTTTTTTCACCGTACACTTTTTGATGTTTTTTTGTTATTTGGTTTCTCAGAATGACGTTTGTGATTGTGGGGCACGAGAGTTCCACAGGCCGACAGCATTCGTGCCACTGACTTCTATTCGGAACCATGTTACGGTGGTAGTCAGCTCTTCCGTCGCTCGGCTCACTACCACGCCCATCTATTAAGGAATTATGTGGTTCGCCACTTTAAGTCTCAGGATCATGGTTGCTGGTTTCCTTCACATTAAAAATCATGGAAATACACAGTCACGCGTGTACTCGCTCTGCTCACTCGGAAACCAAGCATGAACTCATCACCCTCACTGACATTGGCAGAATGATCCATAATATCGATCCTGTTCACTGATTTCTCCAATATTTCTCTCTTGCCCTATTTTTGACAAGCTCAAATCTCCCTTTGGTCAGACGGCACCCACCTCCAATTTTCCTGCTGTACCTTTCACTACTCTTTTTCACCCAAAACTGGTGTCTATACTTTTGTCCACCAGTCAGTCGCCACATCCAGGATCAAGAATCTTGATTTTTCCAGTCTTGAATTTCAGTGGATGTGGCTGAAGCTCCGTTTTTTTAATCACTACTTTGGTGTTGTTTACCGTTCACCCAACAGTAGCAACTCATAGATCTTTGAATTCTTATCTTTGAACATTGAGCACTTGCTTGTTACGGATCCCAACTGCCATATCACCATCCTAGGAGATTTTAATGTTCACAATTGAGATTGGTTGATCCACCTATCAGACACTTCGGCTCTGGGGCACTAGGCCGAACATTTCGCCGTGGTCAACAGCTTGTGCCAACTTGTTGGCTTCCCCACACGTATCCCCGATCGAGCTGGTGATCATGCCCATACCCTTAATCTTGTTCTCACTTTTGTTCCTTCTCTGTTTTCAGGCATATCTGCTGTTCCTCCACTTGGCTCATCTGACCACTGTATTACCTCCTGTTCTGTCAATTTTACTCGCCCCGATCCTCAACCCACCTCGAGACATTTAGGCACGACAGTTCAACCAGCCGGAACAGCTTTCGCGATTTCCTAGCCTCCTATCTTTGGGATTTTTGCTGCTCTACTTCAGACGCTCCCGTTTCCGTTTCTAATTTCACTGACATTGTTCTTCAAGGTGTGCAACTTTTTATTCCTCACTTTTCCAAATCTGGCATATCCGAATACCCCAGTGGTTCAACCACGCATGTGACCGTGCTGTACGCTTAAAGCGTACAACATTTCGCCGCTGGGGCTGCTCTTCCACTCCCGACTCCCACCGCCGCTTCGTGCAAGCCAGGATCAGATGCCCGTCAACCATACGGAGATCCAAAGAACGCTTCGTCCGCTGAAAAGCCGAACGCTTACTCTCATCTGCCACCGGCAGCCGAACATTTTGGTCCCTTGCCAAAGAAGTCCAACAATTTTTCCCCTTCCACTTTCCCTCCTATGTAATTCCTCTGGTGATCTTGTTTGTGAACCACACGAGAAAACCAAGGTTTTTTACTCCCGGTTTTCCTCCAACTCCACGTTACTCCCTTATCCAACTCCTCCGGTTCCTTCTCTTCCCTCTGCCCCCCCCATATTCAACCTCATATTAGCACTAGGATGGTCCATAAAGCGCTGCGTTCTCTGGACGTATGCAAATCACCCTGTCCGGACGGTATACACCCCATCGTCCTTGAAGGGTGCGCCCCTGAATTGGTCCCTCTCTTACGTCGTCGTCGTCGTCGTCGTCTCTCTCTCTCTCTCTCTCTCCTCTCCTCTCCTCTCCTCTCCTCTCCTCTCCTCTCCTCTCCTCTCCTCTCCTCTCCTCTCCTCTCCTCTCCTCTCCTCTCCTCTCCTCTCCTCTCCTCTCCTCTCCTCTCCTCTCCTCTCCTCTCCTCTCCTCTCTCTCTCTCCTCTCCTCTCCTCTCCTCTCCTCTCCTCTCCTCTCCTCTCCTCTCCTCTCCTCTCCTCTCCTCTCCTCTCCTCTCCTCTCCTCTCCTCTCCTCTCCTCTCCTCTCCTCTCCTCTCCTCTCCTCTCCTCTCCTCTCCTCTCCTCTCCTCTCCTCTCCTCTCCTCTCCTCTCCTCTCCTCTCCTCTCCTCTCCTCTCCTCTCCTCTCCTCTCCTCTCCTCTCCTCTCCTCTCCTCTCCTCTCCTCTCCTCTCCTCTCCTCTCCTCTCCTCTCCTCTCCTCTCCTCTCCTCTCCTCTCCTCTCCTCTCCTCTCCTCTCCTCTCCTCTCCTCTCCTCTCCTCTCCTCTCCTCTCCTCTCTCCTCTCCTCTCCTCTCCTCTCCTCTCCTCTCCTCTCCTCTCCTCTCCTCTCCTCTCCTCTCCTCTCCTCTCCTCTCCTCTCCTCTCCTCTCCTCTCCTCTCCTCTCCTCTCCTCTCCTCTCCTCTCCTCTCCTCTCCTCTCCTCTCCTCTCCTCTCCTCTCCTCTCCTCTCCTCTCCTCTCCTCTCCTCTCCTCTCCTCTCCTCTCCTCTCCTCTCCTCTCCTCTCCTCTCCTCTCCTCTCCTCTCCTCTCCTCTCCTCTCCTCTCCTTTCCTCTCCTCTCTCTCTCTCTCTCTCTCTCTCTCTCAACTTTCTACTTTTCCGATCCCGTGGAAAAACACCGTGGTTTTTCCTATTCCCAAACGTGATGATCTTTCTGACCCGAATAACTATCATTCTATTTCCCCCTCACCCATTATTTCGAAAGTATTCGTAACTTTCATCTCCGACCAACTGCGTGCGTTTCTCGAACGCGAAGGACTACTGAGTGGTCGCCAATACAAATGTCGACCTAGCCGTTCCACCGGTGATATCCTGGCTCTTGTCTCACTCCTGGTCGGTTGCACTCGACAACCACGGAGAAACACATCTCGCTCAACATCTCTAGGGCATTTGACCGAGTTTGGCACGAAGAGCTTCTGGCGAAACTGCCCTCGTTCGGATTTTCCTCCGCTCTCGTATCGTGGACATAAAGTTTTCTCAGTAAGTGAACCATCGTCCGAGTTGATTTCCCGTGAATGCTGATGTTCCGCAAGGTTCAGTACTTGCGCCCACCCCATTTCTTGTATTTATTGATGATCTTTTATCTGCTACTTCCAACCCAACCCATTGCTTTGCCGATGATGCCACCCTTCATTCTTCCCTTTCTTACCGCACTCCCCGCCATACCAACACCAATACCGGTCGTGACCGCAGTGCGATCAGTACATCTTTAGAATCCAGCCTTGTGCACATCTCTTCCTGGGGCTCCCACAATCATGTTGCATTTGATGCTTCCAGAACATGTATTCTCTCAATTTCCTTGAAACATTATTCATTCTCTCCTCATTCATCCTTTGATTTAACTGTACTGCACTTCACAGATCCTATCTCTCTTCTTGGCTTATCTATAGATTCTCTGCGTTGGTCCACTTTCGTATCTCAGATAACCTCTCGCGCTGTGCGCAAAGTTAGTTTTCTGTTTCTCGCCAAACGCTCCTTCACACCAACTCGTCTTCTGCGGTACAAAGCACGAATCCACCCCGTACTTGAGTGCTGCAGCCACGTGTTGGGTGGGGCTTCGTCTATCTCTCTTCCTCTTCATGATCGGGGTCAACAAAAGACCACCCGGCTGATTGACGACCGTTCCTTAACCTCCAATTTGCAACCACTAGCCCATCGTCGGGCTATTGCTTCTTTGTCTCTCTTCTACCGGTACTATTTTGGATTTTGTTCTGAGCTCGCTTGGGCAGTTCCTCTTCCATAAACTTTGCCGAACATCATGTACCCAGGCAGCTAGTCATTCGTATCGAGTTTCTGTCGCTGGATATCGCACTTCTATCTTTCAATCTTTTTCCCCCGGACCGTTAAACTCTTCTATCTTTTCATCCACTTATAACCTTTCCCTCTCCAAACGCAAGATCAATAAACTGGTTCTAACATGAATGTTCCCCTACAACCCACTTCAACAGTATATCTTCAGATTATAAGGCTCACTTCTTATGCTGTAATTCACTTTAAGTGTAATAGAAAAATGTCGCTCAACTTCTCTAACCAGCGACGGTCCTCGTCCCCTGGGCCCCAACCGAAGAGGCGGGAAGCACTAACTGAAGCCAATGCTGACGCTAGCTTCTTCATACCTCTGTACCGAGTCATGACCTAACCACCGCGTCGCTTCTTCCAGCCTTTCCCAGCACCTGCGAATAAAGCATAGAGAGGTAGACGATGGATAGGCAGTCGCAAAACATGACCGAGGTACCGGAGGCGGTGAAGAGTGATTACTACATTAAGAGTGTGGCTATCCGTGCCCAACACATGGCGGTGCACCTCGTCATTACTCATTTTATGTTCCCACCAGACGCGAACAGTGCTTTGGAGACTTCAGCTGTAGAACACAGAAAGACGCCGAGCATCCTTAACGCGAATTAGTCAGGCCTGACAACCGTAGAGTAAAACACTACGAACCGCGGCAACGTACATCCGTCCTTCAAGAAAGAGCCCGATGTCACGGTGACGCCGCAGATGTCACAGGTTTGCGAAGGCTGCTCTAGCTCTCGCTATTCGTGAATGGATCTCCTACCTAACACCACCTCCAGCTGTTATCAAGCTGCTAAGGTACTTCCCGGTACTGTGTAGCGGGATATTTGTGAATGTTTGTGAAGTTGCCCATCAAAAAAACTATCCTTTGAATCAACATTGAGTAATCCACAGGTTCAGTTTCAGTTCAGCTTCTAGAACCACTGACGTCGCAATTCTGTTCTCTGATTTCAGTTGTTATCTCTCAGCATCGTCCACCAAAGGGCAGAAAGAATAGAAGCATCAAATGGAAAAGTCCGAAAATCAAAGTAATAAGCGTAAATCACGAAGACAGAAAAAGTCCGAGTGTAACTACGCCAATGGCGGCGACACTTAATGTTTCCAACCATTTGGTAGGCGAATCGCGAGGACCCCAACCTAGAAGTCTAACACGTTCTACTTGGTCGATTCCACTGATCAGGGCTTTCATACCTTTTTGTCATGTCATGGACTGACCACTTAGACCTACCTTCCAACCACTACCTGTCTCAGATAACAGCTTACGTCGAGGAAGTCTGTCGGTGGGCATGCGTAACACATGTCCCAACCACCTCAACCTTTTTAGATTCATAACTTGATCCACCCACCGACCTCTGGTTCCCAACGCCTTACCTCTAGTCTCAGCATTGCTGCTACGGTGTTCCCACCATAATCGGACAATACTACAGAGACATCAGTGCTCGAACAACGACAGTCTTCGTCCATCTCCTATCCTTAGCGACCATGTTTGTGAGGCGTGCAAAGGAACGGAACTAACCGCCGCATTGCACACTCGACCCTTAACAGACAGTCGAATGTCACACCGGCGTCACAGATGACGGAGGTTGGCAAAAGCCAAACGCACCGTCAGTATACTCAATGGCACTTCATCCAACATCTGTTCACCTGATGAGATGTAACTACCCACGTACCAAAACTTATCTAGTTCAGCTAGAGCTTCCCCTGCCAAGACAAGATTTGGTGTTGAACCAACCCAGTCCTGCAACAGCATTTTACACTTTGAAGGTACTAAATGCATCTCAAAGATTGCTACATTGTTGTTTAGGCTACATAAGAGGGCTTGCAGTTTACTTGGATCTTCACTCAGAAGAACAATATCGTCCGTGTATTCCTAGTCAGACAGTTTACTATCTGAGCAATGATTGATGCCACTATTGTCACACGAAGATAGGACTATAACAAGAATCAATTCAGTTACAAAATTGAGGACGAAGAGCAAACCAAGGTATCCCCGACGAACACCGCTTTTTGTGTTGAACTTGGGTGAAAAATCGCCGTAGGCACGAACTCGGCTTCGGTTATTCGCATACAAGCATTGGAAAAGGGAAATAAGCTTCTCTGGCACACCCTTCAATGAGAGGCGATGCTAGAGAACTGCGTAGTTGACTGAATCTAACGCTGCTTTCAGGTCAAGAAAAACAGAGGTTGTGGGCCTACGAAAAATGTGTTGTGCTCTAAGGTTTGTCTAAAAGTAAATGTAATCCTTAAAACCCCTTCCGAGTCCGAAATCGGCTTGATTCTCACGCGTACATATTTCGCGGGCATTAGATAATCGATGGAGAATAAGCCCGGTGAGCAGTTTAGATGATGTACTTGTCAAGCCTATTCTTTTGGGGTTTTCACAAGAAAACTTGTCACTTCTCTTGTAAATCGGCACACTCACTGATTCCCATCATTCTTTGGGAATCTGCTCAGTATCCCAGATATCCCAGCGGAGTTTCGTTAACTTGGAAACCAAAGCTTCGCCTCTACCCTTGAGAAAAGATGAAGGCAACCCATCTGGCCCAGCGACTTTATACCTTTTCAGGTAACCTATCTCCTGATAAGCTCCATTTCTGATGGAGGAGTAATATCTACCTTCACCGTTTCTCTTGCAGGTATATTGGGAAGGTTTACGGTTGAAGTGTGCCAACTGAATTGTTCCTTGAAGTGCTGCACCCAACGTTTCAGACGACGTCCCGGAGAGTGAATCAATGAATAACTTGAATAACTCACACCGGGCTTCCTTGAACCGGTACCTCTAATCAAACGGAAAAGGTTGCGAGTATTTCCAGTGGACACGGCCCTTTCCACTCCCCTACATTTCTCAATCCACCACTACTCGCTATTATTTCTCAGGCTCCTAGTCAGTTGGTATCTCAGGAATTTGCGCAGTTCATTGAATGTGGCACCCGGATAGACAGATTTTGCGAGCATCCAACATAACAACTGATTTCTAAGATATCCATCGTTTGGGAGGCCTACCTGAACTAGAGTCCTGCATGGCATTGGAAACGGTATATGGGGCTTCTTTGAGCTATTGTCAGCATTCATCTGGGTCTTGCGCATCCGGCTGCACTAATAACCGTGTAGACAGCCATGCCTGAAGTGCAGGTCATCGGTTATCGTCTAAAAGCAACTGTGCGGGACGGGTGGCTTTTACGTTGATATGGCCACGGACGAGACGTAAGTAGAAGCGAGCACGTATCAAGGCGTGATCTAAGTCAACAAACGTAGACCGAAAAGGAAGAGAATCTTCAATTGATCCAGGCCAGCGGTGATGAATGGCAATATGGTCAATCTGAGTCCAACGTTATGAAGACGTGGGAGGACGCCATGTGAGTCAATGCTGCTTCTCATGACCGAAGTTCGTACTTGCTAGAAACAATCTATGGTCAGAGCACAACTAAATGAGACGATCGCTGTTATCGGTACAATCGGCCAGGGTAGCGAACGGGCCTCCGATGTGCCTTTCGGAATCCCCCAAACAGGCAACTTAGGCGTTGAAATCCTCAAAAATGACCACCACGCCTGTTGAACGCACTCCTCGAAGCAGCTAAGATAAATCGTGGTAGAATCCATCCTTGGTTTCAGGGGAACTGTAGTAAGCGGGCGTATACACGGACACGGCGAGCAAGTACCGGCGCGTCAGTGTTGCTGTTGACATGCATAGAACCATTCAACCATTCAACTGCACACAAATGACTGGTGACTGGAATGCAGTCTAGCAGTGCACGTTCAGCTTTCGTGCTCAAATCAATCCCAACGCCGGCTTGACCACAAGCACTAGACGCGGGATCACTCGACACACGAAGAGTGAGGCGAGAGACAGTTATCTGGGGCGCGAAGCGTGCTCATAGAAGTGGGGTCTTGCATGTGTGTTTCGGAGGCACAACATACATCTATTTTGAAGGTGTCGAGAGTTCTACTGGGGCAGCCTGTTGCGGTGTCTGATATCGTGTGTGGACGTTAAAGGTAGCCAAGGGAAGTGAACATTTAGGTTTAAGGAGTGCGTTTGATTTATATTCAACTGACTGCTGCTTTCTTCAGAGCCGAAATAACTCGTGGCGTTTTGTATCGATCTTAAATTAAGGGTAGATGAGTTGGTAAGATCCTCTACAGGAAAAATGCTGGAGGTTTTTGGGCAACTCATATTTCGCAGCTGCCCATACCACAGATAAGATAATCCACAAGTGCTCCGCTTCAAGGCGTCATATATTGGATAAAAGCATTTCGTAGGAAAACAGTGTGAAACACTGAATCTTTTTTGCCTTTGGTCGAGATCAGCTGAGTTTGGCAAGCTACTTGGATGTTTTTTGCTGCAATTTTAATATTTTTGGTACGGATTGGGGGCCAATTAGTAGCAAAGACTATTCAAGATATCCTTTCTCAAAATTTGTAGACCCACCGTATATATATATATATATATATATATATATATATATATATATATATATATACCAGTCTGAAATCAAGCATGGTGCCAACGCAACGACAATAATTGCAAAAAGGGTGGAGAGGATATAACACAATATAATAAGCAATTAGCAAAAAAGATGTGTTGTGATCTTTTGCTTTTTTCACCGCACACTTTTTGAGGTTTTTTCGTCAAGAAAGCACTGCTAACTCTCTGCAGTGATCATTTTTGGGGTTGAATGCTGGAAGCTATGTAGTCCCTGTCCTCGTTGTCATAAGTTTTTTCAGAGAGGTTAACGAAGCAGATAGAAATAAATTAAGTCAGTTCCCCTGGGAGTCATGCGCCCGGTGGTAATTCCAAGAAACGTTCTGTTCCGACCCACTAGCTCTAGTGAGAAGACTACCCTGTTTCCGAACCATCTCGTTTTATTAAAACAAAACAGTTCCCATAGGATGCCAAGTGATCGCAGTCGAAAACGTATTGGTCCAAAACGTTTTATGACTGACTCAGTTACGAACCCAATTGCCTGATTTCGTCCCGTTTGGTTAAAACAGCTGTTGACAGCTGATTGGTTGATTTCGTTCCATTTTGTCACGAATTGACTGGGCCATCGATCCGCTTTGCTGGCTCCAGCTTTGCTATTGATGTTGGACAGATGATGATGGGCTGTCTGCTAACGGAACTAGGCCGTTCATCGACGAAGTGCCGGTCCATGCCTTCACAGAACCAACTCGGATTGGGTCAAGTATTGTGCTAGGCTTCCAGGGTACGGTCCAAGAGACTCCCCCGCTCAGTCGTTAGATACGGTGGAGGACATGGCTCGAAATCGTTATCAGTGGCGCTTTTGTATTCACAAACTTCATCCATTTGGTACTTCTATTTGTACTCAGAACACGAGTTGCAGGCGAACATATGCTTTCGGTGATTTTATTCTCAAGCCAATACAATCACATTTATATGAAAACGAATTATTAAGAAGAGTTGCAAAAGTCTCACTAAGTCAGTACGGAGAATTAAGGGGGAGAAACGACGGAAACCTGTGTGAATGACCAGATTCTGTAACCGATGCTAACTAGCTTACGTCATCGCTGCTCCCGGCTGTGTAACACAGTTGAGTGTTGGCCATGGGAATTGTAGTGCGTGGACTAATTTTTGCTTCACTCCAAGCTCAAGCTTCGAGAGGCGGATGATAATTGCCTCGGCAGTTACTAGTATCCGGAACCTTATTGCTCTTGACACGTGTTGTGGGACCCGGTAGACGACTTTGAAGGAAGACTGAACTTCGATTGAATGCCTATTTTCTACCAAGTGCTCGACGATTGAACTTGATACTACTCCATTGCCTCCGTGTCTGAGCCATCGTGGGTGATGCTCCTTAGTGCGTTTTGATAGCTGTCTTGCCGTTCGACCTATGTAAGTAGCACGACAGGTGCATCTGAATTGATAGATGATCATGGATGAGATCAGCAGGAACAGTTGATCTTCATTTTCACATCGGATTATTGCTGACGTGGAAAACACGCATCCGATCTTGGGGGTATTGAAGGTGAACTTAACCGTGGAACTCAAAATTTTACAGACTATCGGCTGCGATATCTCTTCTAGGGGAGTCGAATGAATAGCACTTTCTTTTCTGCTTGTGTGATTCTCACTGGTTTTATCCTTTCAGTCCACTTTCTTTGGATAAGTTTCTCAGAATAATCGTTGTTAAACAGCGTTTTTCTTATGTGCGATAGCTCGGTCTCCAAAGTATCTGCAGTGTAGATACAGGTACATTGGTGATCAAAGAAACCACATCCAAAGAGAAAATTTGCTATTCTGACATGTTCACATTCTTAATAACTTCGATAAAGTGAAACGTGTCACGGAGTGTATACTTTGCAAGTTTCTGTCGTACGGGTTCTAAACGATTAATTATCCATCGGTCTGTCGTGTGGTATGCTGAATTTTTCATGGAAACGATGGGGCGTAGGGGCAGTCCAGGTTTATGGACTTTTGGAAGGCCACATAGTCGAGGTACGGTAGAGCCTACGGGTTTGATGCTTTCAAAGAGGATAGGTGAAATGTAGCCTTGGTCTCTGACGCGTTTCAGTGTGTTGGTAATTCCATTTTCCGCCCTCCTTTTGTGATGCGTCACGAGTGAACTTAGACTGATCACACAGGAGATCTGGCACCTTGGTCACGTATGAGACCCAGTCCATCACAATAATACCTTGTCAGGTCTGCTTAGGATAACTTGAGGGTTTCGTTGTAGATCCCCAAGTGCGTCAATGTTTTTTGTGTTAAAGGACCTTGGTTACGGACCTGATATCGCCGATACTTGTTTCGTGCTGTGACTAATGACGACTTGAAACGTTCTAAATCGTCTACCGACTTTGGTTTGAGGTCAGCAGTAGTTCTTTTCTTACTTTTTTTTACGCTCAGGTTTTCCGATTAAGGTTTTCGCTGAGAGATAGCAACTAAAGCCACTGCATCTAGTGCATGAGTAATGGTTGTTCGAACTGAACTGAGTGTGATTTGTGCTTTTTTCGGAGTTGGCGATATTATAGGCACATGATGAGCAATTTACGTCTGGTTACCGATGGCACTGTACCGCCCTTACCCGAGAATTATGTGTCTGTCCCCAGGGAATTTACCATCGAATCTCAGGCCCGATATGGCCCTACGTTCAGCTTTCGACAACTTCCGCTTGCAACTGAGTGCTACAAGGTTGCTCCTATCTCCACTCCTTTTAAGGCTGACCATGGAGAATGTTATGCAGAGAACCTTGTCTGACCTAGTAAGCGGCGAAGTCGAACTTCTCCCAAGGAACAGTTTTTTACTTAGAATTTATCGGTTATATCGTCTATGTGGATAATAACGTGCAGGCAGTGAAACACCGTTTAACCGCTTGGCAGTTGAGGTGTATAGATACGGTGTGGTTTACCCCACCTAAGTGTGAAGTGCTTTTGCAAGACCGATGGTGGTCGAGTGGATTAGAGCGTTTGATTATCACCTCGGAGGTCCGAGGTTCGAATCCCCATGACCACCGTTTGCTTTGGTGGCAGACAGCACTTCACTGTCGTTACCACACCCGACCTACTGGGGCCTAATGTGGTTCTCCACTCCAATTCCCGGTCTGGTTGTCGGTTATACCTGATAGTGCAGTGGGCCTACGTGGCTATAGGGCATCATCCTCATCATCGTACAGCGTCAAACAGTAAGGCAAGCCCCACTGACCAGTGTCTTTCTCACCATGTTGCACGCTGAATTAGAAGGTATGAATATACAGGGTGGACAGGGATTGGACCTACATGGGTGGGAAAAGGAAAAAACGCCCTAGTAACCAACACACGGAATACACAGTCTGACTGTACAAGCGCACACCGATCAGTCATTCTGATTCGACAGGAAGTGACAACACGATCGCCACTGCTCGCGGTTCGCTGCCATATCCTTCAGTGTCTCCAGCCAACTGGTAGACGGATCTTTTGGAACCCAACCACGAAGACGTGAGGCACCTACTTTTCCTAAGTCTGTTGTACACTTTCTCATTCCTCGCTGCCACTTCATCTGTTGACCTCCATGTAGTGTCTTCCACTCCCTAGGAGGAACGGAGAATAGGACACGGTACGGTGGACGTATGTTTGACATACGTAACACGTGTCCCAACCAACGAAGTCTACTAAGTTGGATACGCTGTGACAGAAAGTTCTCTGAATTAGTACCCAATACTCGCTTTCTGACCTCATCATTACTTACTCGACTATTCCACGCGATCTTAGGGAGACTACGTAAACATCGGTGGTCGAAAACCTCAAGACCACGAATATCTTCAGCACGCAGACCCCAAGTCTCGCAACGATAAAACAAAACTGAACGCACTGCGGCACAGTATACACGACCTTTCAACTTCAGTGAAATATCAGGTCGACGCCATAAGTGCTTCAGTCCAGCGTGCGCTCTTCGAGCCTTGGACATACGCGTGCTCACCTCTACTACAAGGCTCCCATCCGTCGTCACGTTGCTACCGAGGTAGGTGAAGTGGTCGACAACTGACAGCGCCTCCCCATCGAGCATCAAGCTCGGAATCGTTGACGTCCAGTCTTATAACATTACGTTACACTTTGAAGGTGTAAAGCGCATGCTGAATAAAGCTACAGCTCGTGAGAGTCTATCTAGTGCACTTTGAGCATGTTCCGTGCATTCGAACAAACAGACAACGTCGTCCGCGTAATCTAGGTCACATAGCTTTTCACTATTCCCTAGTTCGACGCCTACATCCTGAAGATTTTGCTGCGCACTGTCCATTATTTCGTCCATGACGACGTTGAATAGGAATGGAGACATAGGATATCCCTGTCGAACACCACTGGTCGTTTCGAACCGACCGGATAGTTCACCGTAAACCCCAACGCGGCCCGAAGTATGAGAATACAATGATCTCATTAGGTTCACGAACTTCTGGGGCATACCTTTTCGATGAAAAACACTGAAAAGCGATGTTCGACCAACTGAATCGAAGGCACCTTTCAAGTCTAAGTAAACCATTATAGTTGGTCGGCGATGTGTGTGACCCGTTTCAAGTAGTTGGCGAAGAGTAAAAATCTGGCCGATGCATCCTCGACCTGGGCGGAATCCAGCCTGCTATTCGCGGGTGTTCCTCTTGCGAGCAGGTGTAAGACGGTACAGCACAATCGAGGCTAATACTTTGGTGACTATCGAAATTAGGCCAATCCCACGATATTTACTACAGTCATTACGTATACCCTTATTGAAGATGGGAACAATCAATGACTCGCTCCATACTAACGGAATATGCTCCTCGTTCCAAATGTCACGGAGCAACACGGTAAGTGATTTTATCAACGCCTCATCACCCAGTTTGAAAAGAACTGGAGGAAGTTCGTCGGGACCTGCCGCTTTCCCCCACCTTAGTAATCGAATGCATGACTCGACTTCTACTTCCGATGGGGGCTCGAATGATACAACCCAAGGAGTCGCAGTTGTTGACCCAGGAGTAACTGCACTAGCGCTCGGACAGCCTAACTATTCCTTGAAGTACTCGGCCCATCAGTCAAGCCTTTGTTGTTCGTTATGGATGAGTTCTCCATTTCTATCGCAAATCGTCTCACTGACCTGGGTTCGCCGTCCACTGTTACCTGAAGCAGCTGCTATTTCCATTTTTTCGGCTACCTTGACCCACCAATTTTCGCGATCCTTCTTAAGGCTTTTCGTAACTCGCCTTTGCAGATTTCTCCCCATCTTATCTCCTTACGGTTCGAGAGGTGACGCTTTTACTCCATTATACTCAGCGACTCTTGCGAGATCCAGAGTCTTTGATGGATAACGGATCTAGGACCACAGGCAAAACCTGCTGCAAAGTGCATCGCCTGTTTGATACGAGCCCAATTCTCATCTTCATTACTGTTCGTCGTAGATCCTAGCTCATGTTCTAGCTTCTGCTCGTAACGGGTGCGTACTTCTGGATCACACAAACGTTGCACGGCTAATCGGGTTAGCGGCTTGTGACGATGACCATGGAGCTGGAGAGATAATCTCATTAAAACTAATGCATAACCAAACTCAGCGTACATGGACCAGTAAGATCTACAATTCAAAACAGAACTGCGCCACCGGTAGCTTACGGCAATATGATCAATTTGACTCAAAGTACCTGTAGAGTTAGAGCGCCATGTCGCTGTGCGACGCGAGCTGTGTCGGAAATCGGTGCTAGACAGGAACAATCGATTGTCTGCACAAAACTGGACAAGCCAATCCCCGTTATCTGTACACTCAGCGGGTAAAGGACAACGGCCACCTAAACAAGCTTCTGAGGCACTTAGTTTGCCAACTTGTGCATTGAAGTCACCAGCTAGCACTACAATGTCAGAGCCTCTGCTTCTACGAACGAGGGTGGCGAATTCATCGTAGAACTCATCTTTCTGGGTGTGTGAGCTGCAGTCCGTTGGAGCGTACGCCGAGATCACAAACAAAGTGCGCTTAACAAAACTATCCTTTCGAACGCCAACTGGCCCTTGGAGTCTCACAGCACATAAACAACTGTTAACCGGGATCCAGTCTAGAAGGGCAGCCTCAGCCTTTTCAGTCAAGACTATTCGCACACCACGTTGACTCACAGCTCTAGCTGCTTCGTCTCCTGAAGTGCGTAGGAAGTACCTCGATGAGATACCAAAAGCAGTTAGTTAAATACACATTGGATACGCGTTTCACTTAAGCAACAGACATCAATCTTCAGAGAATCTAAAGTGAGGGCTAGGCTCGTCTGCTGACCGGTCTGCATGAGTGTACGCACGTTGAAGGAACCGAGATTCAGAGGCTGACGAGGCTTGAGAAAATGTGAGTTATGCGACTGTGGAGTATTTACGACACTACTTGACAATGAACCACTGCGAGTATCGGTCGTGTTGTCAGTGGGAGCATTATGGGTGGATAGATGAGGCAAAGAGGGGTGGTTAGGGACAGAAGATAAATGTTGAATAAAAGAGAGGGAACTCTGAGCAGTAGCCCACTTATCACTACCCACTCCGCTCGATGCAATGGGCAGCGCAGTTGTGATTATTCTGCGTGACAACCGATGCAGTATGGAATTCTTTGTATTCGTGCAGTTCATGGGAGATGTTGGACGGGTACTGCTAGGGTGTCCAGCCGCAAAGCAAAAGAACGATTAGGGTTCTTATCCAAAGTCTTTAGTTCTAACAAGAACCTATCCGCAAGGCAGCGGGATGGCTTAGTGGAAGCCCATTTGCTTGGATCAATTATTCTTCCACTGATTTTGCCGACTGAGTTGCCAGCTGAAATCAACCCCCAACCTGGAGGACCAGGAGACTGAACTTGATCTGACCTCTACCTATTGACCTGTCAGGCATGACTGCATCTCGGGCCTAAAGAAGCCATCCTGTATAGCTCTTTGGGTCATAGAGGCGCGCAAGCCATCACACCACGTCAAGGTGCAGTCTCGTCGTGATGGCATATGTCCCTTCTATTGCACTCATGCAGAAGCATGTAATAAAAAATGACCAACAGCCTGTACTCCCTTTGTTCCGTACAGTTAGAATTGGTCGGTAACTTTCAGTGCCTTGGGTGATACATTGTGGCTGGATATGGTGCTGGTGAGATGAGATCGCGAATAACAAAGACCACCAAACTGTGTCTCCCGAACCTCTGACCCTTTTGGTTCCGCCATGATGTGCACCTCTCTTTGAAGGGGCAGGTCCACAATACCATCGCGCTTAACGTTTTGCTCTGTGGTGGCGGATCTTAGCTGCTCCGTGTTGAGGATGTTGGGCAACTTTCCGAATCTAAATAATTTTATATCCAAGGCGTTGCTCGCCTCAAATGAGATCACGATGTGAGCAACAATGAGGTTCATCATCGTCCATTGGTTGTGGATAACTGCCTTCTTACCGAAGTAATTAATACTGGGTATGACTGGAAGACGTGACGCGACGTTCAGGCCATGACTTGGCGCAGGAGCACGAGGAGGCTAGCATCGGCACTGGTTTTGGTTGGTGTATCCCGCTGTTCTGGTTGGGCCAATGAGATGAGGATTGTCGTTGACTAGAGAGGTTGAGGAACTTGACTCAACAGAATTATTAGAGCGAATGCTATACGATCCGTCTGTTGCGCTTCCGTTACCCTTAAACACAAAACCAAAAAACATGAAAAAGTGAGTGGTGAAGAAAATGCATTCATTCCTTTTACTGATCGCTCTCCCCCACCCCGTTGTTTTTTTACTGGTAATGTCTTTGGTTAAACACATTACTGATGTACTCAGAAATTCCCAAATCCTTAAATTATCAAATAAAATCACCCTTATCATTGCATATGAGTAATGGTGTCTATCTGCGTATATTGTCGAATTTCATAATCTTGTTGCTCGTTTCAATAATCATCGTCGTTTTCAACTCTTATTTGTTGATTTGATGATGTTAATTCTTGTTTGAAAATAGGAAACTTTTCGGGACTATTGGCAATTATTACCAAAACTCCTTATCAAGGAATTTTTCTCTTTGAAAACTTATTCCCACACTAGATCAAAGCAAGGATTCCGATACCAGCAGTGGTCGTAGAAGGCATCGTCGAGTGAGTGATAAAGAACGAGAAGTAAGTAAAAATGCTTCAGTTTTAACCCCGCGCGTCCGCCGATGAGAATCATTTCATGCTGATTGAGCGGAATCATAGTTATTGCCTGTACCTAGTCTTACTTCAATTTTTATCACATGCTTTTGCATGAGCTCAGTGAAAGGGATATACTCCATAATCTCGAAAGGCTACAGCACTGTTAGGGATAACCGGCAATCAAACCCTAAGACTGAGAGTGTAAAACCACATGAGTTCCCAATAGGTCAAGCTTAGTGACAAACTGAACAACAACGAATAACTTTCTTTCACCAAAATGACCATCGGTGGCGGAATTCGAACCTCTGACCTCCGAGGTAGTAGGTAAACGCTCTAAACCACTCGACCGCCACCAGTCCCATGCGCTTACATACGATGGTTTTGTGCCGGACGTGTACATTCAAAACCCGCAGGTGAGACAAATGGTAGAGAACTGGCCGTAATTAGGCTTCAGTTATTTTGGAATTAGGTCAGCTGCAATTGAATCAGAGAACTGCTAGCAGACATTTGGGTGAAATACAATAAATTGAAAGTATTTACTTCACCACATTCACCCCCACCGGGAATGTTTTAGGATATATATATATATATATATATATATATATATATATATATATATATATATATATATATATATAATACCGACTTGAGAACAAGCATGGTACCAACGCAACAACAACAAAGAAAAATTACGGAGTCGAGAAGCTGGGGATTAAGAGTAGGCATGAAGACTACAAGAAGCAAAAGCAAATTTATTTTTGATTTCTTCACCGTACACGTTTTGTAGATTTTTTGTCTGTTTTTTAATTGTTTATGGGGAACGAAAAGTTAACAGACAGGTCATACAGCATCCGCGCCACTGAATTCGGTTCTCAGCCATATCCCTCAGCGTCGTTAACTAACGACAATCCTCAACCAGGAAGGCGAAAAACACCAACCGGAACTAACTTCTTCATGCCTCTGCTCTAAGTTATAATCTGACACTCACGCCTTTTCTTCCAGCCTTGCCCAGCACGTGCAAAAAGATCCCAAAAGGGTATGCGATGGGCAGGCATGCGCCGCCATCTGAGGCGGTGTAGGGGATTACCTCTGTAGGGGGCGACTATCAGCACCGAACACACGACGACGAATCTCGTCATTGCTCACCCACCAGACACATAAGCAATGCTTCGGAGACACCGGTGGTCGAATACAGATACCCGCCAAGCACCCTCATCATGGAGAGTCCAGGTCTCGCAACCGTAAAAAACAACGAACTGTCGTACTGTACACCCCGTGAGGGAAAGCCGGATCTGTCGACACCACAGATGACGCAGGTTCGCGAAAGCTGCTCTGTCTCTCGTAATTCGTGATGTGAGCATACCGTGGTACGCCTCATACGCCACCCGTGGTTGGTTTGGCATCAGGGTTTAGCCACCTACCCTAAACTGACTATCAGTCAGCCAATCCGATGGAGAGTGCCGGGCATTCGTTTTCGTCCTCACACTTTAGTAGGAACATCTTCACAACAAGAAGGCAGTGAGCAGGACTTCTTCAGTACAGGCTGTGATAGACACACGGTCATTTGGGAGCATTTTGAGGGACGTTCAAGATGAATAGCCATCTCGGAGCCTGAGACACCCACCCCCGACACTGAGGCATTTAGAGGCAATGTGTCTGGAAGTCACACTAAAGTGAAATACAAAGAGATGCAATATATAACGTAGGTAAGGTTTAACGGCAGCGAAAAAAGGATTCGTGTGCTCACATTTCCCTGTTTCTTAAGTGGTTAGATCACATTTGCTGTTGGAGTTTACCGATTTCTTCGAGTGGGTGGAGCTTTGCTGGTTCTTCTGTGGGAGGTGTGAGTAAGTGCTGTAGTCAGTAAAAACCTCGTAAAAGGAACAATGAGACACAAATGGTTACTTTGAACGAACAGTCTCGATCCTTGGTCTAGTTTATCTCAAAACAGCGGTACAATAGCTGCAGTGAAAAGAATAGAAACGATTGTGGAAAACAAGTACACAGTTTATGACGTTTTCATTTTCTGTGTAATGGAACGTTGTGAGTGGGGGTACGGTATGACAATGAATCGGTAATAAATGTGAATGTGGAATAGGTGCAGGAGAGCTACCGATCATTGTTTAACTTCTGCGCTTCTGAGGTTGCATGGTCGAGTTCGTTGCTGTCATTACAACCAATCTTCAAATGTCGGTTGTTTCACAGCTGACGTATTTGTTGGGTCTTGCTTTTTTTTACGCTGATTATCAGGACTAAATTGGAGTCTCTCTTTCGTCACATTCTGGGTGTGGGTCGTTCAAATGGACTTCGGTATCAGGTTGACGGTCGTCTTGATCGGCTGGATGCGCACCAGGTGCCGAATTCATACTGTATCCTCGTTGCCGTTAGGGAAACGAATGTGAATATACTCGGGATTGCATTTCTACAGATTGATTCCCTCCATAATCAGATCGCATTTGGAGCTACACGCGTTCTTTAAAAGCACCGAACCGGATGTCGTAAGCCAAGTTAGTAAGGTGGTGTCATAAGTTGATTTCCTTTGATATATAAAAATCCTTTCGTGTAGAGTAACATTTTTACTTGTACAAAGTATGAACCGTATAGAATGTAGGGCGTTATGAAGTACTCGCTGTCAGTAGCTGGGTGGTTGACCTTTGTCAGTTAATGCCAAACTCATTGCCTTCCAAAGTGTTTTGTTGAGCCAATCCATCCACCGTTTCCTTTATGGTTATACGGAGTAGTTTGGCTAGTAACAATGTGCCTACTGCGGAAAAAATCCACAAGTTCATCTGACAAAAGGTTCCACGATCAGAATGAACATAGGAAGAGATACCAAACAATGAAAACAATTGACAGAGGCTAGTGATGACCGTTTTTGCGGTCATATTGGGACACGCAAATGCAAAAGGAAAACGAGAGCGCTCGTCTATCACCGTGAATATATAACAGTTTCCAGTGATTGACGACAGAGGTCCTTTGGAGTCGATGCTTAGTCCCTCAAGTGTTTAGTTGGCTTTAATTAGCCTCCCTCATTACGGTCGATAAAACTGGTTTAATTTCTAAACATGTTTGGCATTGGTTGATAACATGCTTTACTTCGGGAACAAGAAAGGTAGGTTCTTCGAGCGAATGAAATGTAATATTCGAGTAATACCGGTTCCAAGCGGCTTCGACAGTTACATATTCTTATTTCTGAACGGCCGAATAATGCCGCTCACTGGGAGAGAGTTCTAAAATAAGGTGCAGCTGGTCTCCTCCTCGATTCAAAGTTGCGGCAATTACGGTATCAGAGGCATCAGTTTCCACCACTAGAGGTAGACTCGGGTCTTTGATAACGGTAGCGGTGTTTTCTAACTCCTTCAAGTTGTTAAACCAATTTAGTTTATGGCATGGAATGAGGAATGCTCTGTTCCCCACCAATGGGTATATTTTGTCAGAAAAGTGCGATATCCACTGAGAATAGTACGCAAACATCCCCACTATTCGTTATTGAGACTTGATGTTCACTGGAGGTGGCAGCTCGTAACGGTTTGAATCGCTCAGGGTCCGGTTTGACCACTCCTCTTGAAACCTCACATCCTAACAGCTTAGCGTTCGTGGGAGTTGTCATACATTTGCTTTCGTTTAACCTAAAACCACAGTTTTCGGCAGTTTCGAGAAATTTCCTCAAGTTGTCCCCATGGTCAGGAGCACTCTGACCACAGCTGGTAGCGTTGTCGACGTACTCACATGTGTCAACCAAAATGTCATTCTTGACTATTTCGTCGATCGTTATTTTGAAACAAGCGACTCCATTGGTTACACCACAAGTAATACGTCGGAACTGATGGTTTCCACAGATCTCAAAGCCCGTGTACTTCACCGTGAACGGGCATTCGATGGCATATGCTTTTCCGGTCTAAAGTGCTATAGACGTCATTAAGGTGAGACGCGATTTGTAGTTTCACACGAAACCAGTAATTGCCCAGCTGTATTCTGATTTGGGAGTTTCTTCGTTTCGATTCAGTTTTGGCCCGCACTCCCTTTACTTTAGTTAATCACACTCACATCGCGACGAGACTGCACCTTGACGTGGTGTGATGGCTTGCGCGCCTCTATGACCCAAAGAGCTATACAGGATGGCTTCTTTAGGCCCGAGATGCAGTCATGCCTGACAGGTCAATAGGTAGAGGTCAGATCAAGTTCAGTCTCCTGGTCCTCCAGGTTGGGGGTTGATTTCAGCTGGCAACTCAGTCGGCAAAATCAGTGGAAGAATAATTGATCCAAGCAAATGGGCTTCCACTAAGCCATCCCGCTGCCTTGCGGATAGGTTCTTGTTAGAACTAAAGACTTTGGATAAGAACCCTAATCGTTCTTTTGCTTTGCGGCTGGACACCCTAGCAGTACCCGTCCAACATCTCCCATGAACTGCACGAATACAAAGAATTCCATACTGCATCGGTTGTCACGCAGAATAATCACAACTGCGCTGCCCATTGCATCGAGCGGAGTGGGTAGTGATAAGTGGGCTACTGCTCAGAGAACCCATCCATAACGAACAACAAAGGCTTGACTGATGGGCCGAGTACTTCAAGGAATAGTTAGGCTGTCCGAGCGCTAGTGCAGTTACTCCTGGGTCAACAACTGCGACTCCTTGGGTTGTATCATTCGAGCCCCCATCGGAAGTAGAAGTCGAGTCATGCATTCGATTACTAAGGTGGGGGAAAGCGGCAGGTCCCGACGAACTTCCTCCAGTTCTTTTCAAACTGGGTGATGAGGCGTTGATAAAATCACTTACCGTGTTGCTCCGTGACATTTGGAACGAGGAGCATATTCCGTTAGTATGGAGCGAGTCATTGATTGTTCCCATCTTCAATAAGGGTATACGTAATGACTGTAGTAAATATCGTGGGATTGGCCTAATTTCGATAGTCACCAAAGTATTAGCCTCGATTGTGCTGTACCGTCTTACACCTGCTCGCAAGAGGAACACCCGCGAATAGCAGGCTGGATTCCGCCCAGGTCGAGGATGCATCGGCCAGATTTTTACTCTTCGCCAACTACTTGAAACGGGTCACACACATCGCCGACCAACTATAATGGTTTACTTAGACTTGAAAGGTGCCTTCGATTCAGTTGGTCGAACATCGCTTTTCAGTGTTTTTCATCGAAAAGGTATGCCCCAGAAGTTCGTGAACCTAATGAGATCATTGTATTCTCATACTTCGGGCCGCGTTGGGGTTTACGGTGAACTATCCGGTCGGTTCGAAACGACCAGTGGTGTTCGACAGGGATATCCTATGTCTCCATTCCTATTCAACGTCGTCATGGACGAAATAATGGACAGTGCGCAGCAAAATCTTCAGGATGTAGGCGTCGAACTAGGGAATAGTGAAAAGCTATGTGACCTAGATTACGCGGACGACGTTGTCTGTTTGTTCGAATGCACGGAACATGCTCAAAGTGCACTAGATAGACTCTCACGAGCTGTAGCTTTATTCAGCATGCGCTTTACACCTTCAAAGTGTAACGTAATGTTATAAGACTGGACGTCAACGATTCCGAGCTTGATGCTCGATGGGGAGGCGCTGTCAGTTGTCGACCACTTCACCTACCTCGGTAGCAACGTGACGACGGATGGGAGCCTTGTAGTAGAGGTGAGCACGCGTATGTCCAAGGCTCGAAGAGCGCACGCTGGACTGAAGCACTTATGGCGTCGACCTGATATTTCACTGAAGTTGAAAGGTCGTGTATACTGTGCCGCAGTGCGTTCAGTTTTGTTTTATCGTTGCGAGACTTGGGGTCTGCGTGCTGAAGATATTCGTGGTCTTGAGGTTTTCGACCACCGATGTTTACGTAGTCTCCCTAAGATCGCGTGGAATAGTCGAGTAAGTAATGATGAGGTCAGAAAGCGAGTATTGGGTACTAATTCAGAGAACTTTCTGTCACAGCGTATCCAACTTAGTAGACTTCGTTGGTTGGGACACGTGTTACGTATGTCAAACATACGTCCACCGTACCGTGTCCTATTCTCCGTTCCTCCTAGGGAGTGGAAGACACTACATGGAGGTCAACAGATGAAGTGGCAGCGAGGAATGAGGAAGTGTACAACAGACTTAGGAAAAGTAGGTGCCTCACGTCTTCGTGGTTGGGTTCCAAAAGATCCGTCTACCAGTTGGCTGGAGACACTGAAGGATATGGCAGCGAACCGCGAGCAGTGGCGATCGTGTTGTCACTTCCTGTCGAATCAGAATGACTGATCGGTGTGCGCTTGTACAGTCAGACTGTGTATTCCGTGTGTTGGTTACTAGGGCGTTTTTTCCTTTTCCCACCCATGTAGGTCCAATCCCTGTCCACCCTGTATATTCATACCTTCTAATTCAGCGTGCAACATGGTGAGAAAGACACTGGTCAGTGGGGCTTGCCTTACTGTTTGACTCTGTATGATGATGATGATGATATGTCATTTTTCCTTTATTAATCGTCCAATTAATAGAAAAAAATATTTTTTTCCTAATAATCGTTCGATCCTTGTGAATTGATGCACATCTAGGTAAGTGATGCGATTAATTGATCGACCGTTATCTTTCGCCAGTCTTTTATGTCCCTCATAGGTGACGACCAACACTTGAGCATTTTAAAGGGAAGTAGAGAACCCAGTTATGTTGTCTTTTTAAACGTGATCAGTTTCGGTTTGAATGGAACGTTCGTCTGTAGCCGAATATCGTCTTCATTTGACTGCTGTTGGCCTGTTATTGGAGCTAGATTAGCAATCAGTGATGGTGCGATAACGCGATCGGCGGCCAAAATACACAGCATGAAGAGCGGCTTGTCTTCATAATAAGTTTCGACCTTTTTATGCAGTTGTAAGAAGTCGTGACCCAGGAGCACATTGACGCATAGATTTGGTAGAACGGAAAGCTTGGCGTTATAAAATCAAATATTTCTATACACGATAGATACAAAACAATGGCCCTCGTGTTACTGGATAAATTGATGCTTTTACTTCTATGCGGCTAGCTCCTCGAGAGGATGAGCAGGCTTCATGGATGTCCCGATTAGCACCTGACCGTGTAGAGGAACGATTCATTAAGGATTTTGGAAATTTGGTTCAAAATAGCGTCCCCAGCGTCACGGATTTTTGTTCGAGGTAGCAACGGTAGCCCGTGCACAACTAAGCGCTACCTGTCGGGCAACATGAAGTTTGTTTTGGGAGCCGGTGACCGAACGACCGGTTCATGCACCTTTCGGATGGCGATCTGTCAGTCGAGGATGCCCTACGCATTCTAGTGAATCCTACCGCACTCAGGACAGCCGAGTAACAGGCAAGAGACAGTGGGCTTGGTGGCGGGCCACAGTTGCTGCTGTCTATGGGCTTCTGTCGGTTTTGTGCAGAGCTTGCTGCCGGACGAAAAACCTGCCACACCTCTAACAACGCCGCATTGCTTTTGTCCGGCTACTCGGCCTGTCCAACATGGTTGATCCTGAAGGAGCGTTTTTGCGCTCCAGTCGGCACAGTCCTCGGAGTCATCGTAGCACACAAGCCCGATCACTGCAGTAAGGTAGCAACATTGATCAGAAGTAAGTTGGCGAAAGCCATGGTTATTTTGCTTCCTGATTATATGACTTCTCGACCACATTTATGGTCTATGGCAGGCACTGCGTAGCTTTCAGAGCTGCCAGTATCAATAAGGGTTTGTGAAACAATCCCGTCCACTTGAATGCTAATGGCAGCACTCCGTAGGCATTTGTTTGCAGCGGCAGTTATCATTGAAGAGAGGAAATAATTCAATGCAGAAACAGCGCTTACGCATAGTATTGGATCCGCAAACTCTTTGGAATTGGTCTCTTTTCTATAAGGCTTGCGTATGACATCTGCCGGGTGCTTTCCATTACCACAAAAATAAAAATTTGTAGAAGCCACCGAGACAATCGGTTCCTCGAAACAGGGTGATTTGTTCAGCTACATATCATCAGGATCTTTTTTAGTTACTCCATATTGAGTAGATGGTGGGTAAATCTCGCCCGTGACAAACTGCTTCTGTGCCATTTCCAGAGCCGTTGCATCCTCGAAGGCTGTTCTCAAATCGAGTGATAAATGTTCCAATAATTTTTGATTAATGTTATTACACTACAATAAATGCACTCCTGATGAAGTTATCACGATTTTTATCCGCTGCCAGATTCTGAAAGTTGCAATCCTTCGCCAGCGATTTCAACTTCTGTAGAAACTGATTGAGATTCCGTCCAGCTTCTTGATTGTAAGTCGATAGTAAATGGCGCACAACCATCTCGTTTTTTGGGCATACAAACGGAGACTCAATGATACTCATACCTGACTCGGAAGTACTTGCACTCCGCGATATATTTGTAAACGGAAGGAGACAAAACTTATCAGGATATCGAGCTTGTCTAGTTGATGATTTTCGATATAGCTTATGGGTGTCAGGGATGTCCATCTCCAGTGGGTCGATTGTCCAGAAACGTCCGCAGCATTAGGTTGAGCATCAAGGCTTTCAGACCGGAGAAATCGTTCCGTAGCTTCTGTGTTTTTGGAGATGAATAAATTTATGTAGCTGGTTAGGACATTCTCTCAAAAGAAGCAGTAAGACGCAAATGGTTACTCTAATTGAATGAATGAATAAGCCAGAGCCTTAATCGAGGTTTTATTCATCTCAAAACAACGGTACAGCAGTGTTACGAACCCCCACGAATATCGCTCTGTCAGTGGTTGGGACGTGTTACGCATGCCCACCAATAGACTTCCTCAACGTACGCTGTTCTCTGAGACAGGTATTGATTGGAAGGTAGGTCGAGGTAGTCAGTCTATGACATGGGATAAAAGTATGAAAGCCTTGACCGGTGGACTTGACCAAGTAGGACGTGTTAGACTTCCAGGTTGGGGTCCACGTGATCCGCCTACCAAATGGTTGGAGACAATAAATGATATGGCTAGGTGCCGCGGTCAGTGGCGCAGTTGCATTCGGACTCTTTCTTTGTTCTCTTGATTTCCACTGGATACTTTGAATTTTTGGATCTCCATCCCTATGCTTCTATTCTTTCTGCCCTTTACTGGACGATGCCGGAAGGTAGCAACCGAAACCAGAGCACAAAAGTGCAAGGTTAATGGTTGAATAAACTGAAACTGAATTGAATACGCAGTCCCCCGGTTCTCGCGCTACTGCCGGTACTCGATCCCAGAATAGCCCACACAATCAAGGAAGAACACCAAAGACAAGACCTTCAGTTCAGCCGTGTATTTGGTGCTGGACCAAGGGCTATTGTACATTGCAACTCCACAGCTTATATACGGAATTGTGGAACTTTGAAGAGTAAACAACATAGCAGCAAAGGTGAATTATACAGTTTCTGCACTAGGAACAACCGCGCGTCATTCAAATTCGAAGTCAACATCAAATATCTCCAAACGAACTCAAGGTAGGTAAAAACTGACCGAAGAATTGAATTCCTTGGCATTGATTTGTGGTGAGAGGTATTTCCCCAACAGATATCTGAAATGGAAAGAGCAAAAACTGTTGTAGAAAAACAACGTTGGAGAGCAAACGTGTGTTTTCAGTGATTCCCAATCCTGCTCTTACCTACACCGCAGTATGGTCAGGGGTGAATGTCTCAGGCTCCGAGATGGCTATTCATTCTGGACGCCCCTCGAAATGCTCTCAAGTGACCGTGTGTCTATCACAGCCTGTACTGAAGAAGTCCTGCTCACTGCCTTCTTGTTGTGAAGATGTTCCTACTAAGTGTGAGGATGAAAACGAATGCCCGGCACTCTCCATCGGATTGGCTGACTGATAGTTAGTTTAGGGTAGGTGGCTAAACCCTGATTCCAAACCAACTATGGATGGTGCATGCATCTGTGGCGGAGGAGTGTTTTGGGCACTCAGGAAGTCTAGTCTCATCCGAAAGGCGTACGAACTGAGCATTCAGTCACCGGCCCTCAGTGGGGTACAGACTCTACGTTTCGTCTCACAGCCTTGCGGATTAAACTTTGGATAGATAAAGGCTCCGGTTGTAGGTCCCTGAGAAAATCACCTGCTTTGGCCAGTGTAACCTGGCAGTATTACGCCCACTAAGAAACCCTGGAATTACTTGATTGCATTCTACGTCGATGAGTATCTCGCAGAATCGTTCTACTCACTCCGTTGCTCACACCAACACCCTTCTTCCTGTATTTTTCCTGACCGCTGATGCAGAATCGAGACACAGTCCAAGATACACTGGTAGGTCTAGCCCTCCCCTCTCGGATGCTGCAACACGCCTCCAACCAAGCTCTCCGTCCAGACATGCGACGCTTAATGTGCGCACTCTGATGCGCATAAGTGAACAAGCTGAGCCAGCTAGGACCTTGGAGAAGGTTGGTGGTGATATCTACTGCCTACAGGAGATACGCATTCAACACCCCAGTTACACTACAAAGCTGTTGCCGACCATAAAAGATGTCACTTTTTATTTACGCTGTTCTGGGGACCCTGAAGCCGAGGCTTCTGGCGAAGCAGGCGTTGGAATAGTCCTGAACGACAGGGCCGAGACTAGTCTTCTAGAGTGGATTCCAGTTGATACTGTACGAATCAGAGGTTTGTGCAAGATAAGCGAGAAACGAGCCAACAGACGATGCCTGTTTGTGATGTTTGCGTATGCGTCCACCGACGGTAGATCGGAAGCCGCGAAGTATAGGTTCCACCAACGCGTTTACGACAGTGCAAATAACGGACATCGTTCTAGCTGAAAACTTGGATGCCAGGGTTGGTAGTATCGCTCCTAGGGAACATCATCTAGGTAGTCACTTTGGTCCTAATTGTTGTCTCTGGGATAATGGTAAAAGGCTTTTAAGTTTATGCTCTCACCACCGACCGTTTCTATTCAGCACTAGCTTTAGAAACACAAAGCGCCGCTCGACCACCTGGTGACCTCCTTCGTCAACTCAAGATTGTACTCAGATAGATCACAGCAATTGGCTACAGATGGCGAGGATGTCCACAAAACAGCCATTCATACTGGGGAACCAGTCTGATCACGCGCTGCTTTGTGCCACACTATGCGCTTTGGTGGAACAACTAGAAAGATAATGTCGTGAGTCGATGTCTCCAGACTATGGGAGCCTACCGTGCTGGCCAAATCACAGAGTGAAGTGAAAGATAGGTTGAGCATCATCCCACCGTGCCCCCTGGAGCAACGCTGGGCTCGTAAAATCAGCCCTTCCTTTCCGCCTGTCTTGCTAATTACGACGTTAACTCTGAACCGGTCAATCATCGGATAAAGGCAAACTCCCTCCGACTTCTAGATGTTCGCAGTTCAATCCTCGCGGACAAAGCTGACAACGAAGCTCGTCTGGCCCTATAACATGAGCTCACTGCAAGTCTAAGAAACGATCGTGAGAACTGGTGGTCGGAACGCGCTGCTGAGATGGAATCAGTTGCTGCCTCCGAGAACTTTCGAGAATTGTTTCACATCACTCGCAACACCGGCTTCAAAAGACAGTGTCAGCGAGATAATCTGCGAAACCGACGGAACGCTTTTCCTAGTCCTTATCGGTGCATAGAGAGATTGGCCGAACATTTCGATTTGCAACCCAGCTGGTTTTCTGCGCAGACTGCCATGCCTCTTGATAAACATTGTACCCAGTCGTCCGTGCCCATAGATCCGCCCAGCGAAGCTGAAATTTATAGTGTACTCGCACTCCTCAAGCACCACAGGGCTTCAAGCCCAGACGGTCTACTATCAGTTGTATTCAAAGAAACAGGTTGCGATATGGTGAAGGAGCCAACACATGTGCCCCAAAGTATGGTAAGAGAAGAAAATTCCTATGGATTGGATGTAATCGATCGTAGTCCCTGTCTTCAGGAAAGGAATCCGAACCATATGTAATAGTCATGGACGAATCAGCTTAATCCGAATTGCGTCGAAGATTTTAGCGTCTGTCGTTCTTCATAGACTGTCATCACACAGAGGAGCAAGCGGGGTTTCGTCCTGATCGATGCTGCATTAAACAGAAATTCACCCTCCGTCAGGTGCTGGAGCATCGACGCATTTATCCAAGACCGACCATTGCCGTGTTTCTGGATATCGGAGCACCCTTTGATTAGGTTGACAGTTTCGCCCTGTGGAAATGCCCGTTGAGAAACGGCGTACCTGAAAAGTATTTATCAATCATCAAATCCCTCTAGCGTTATGCTTCGGGACGAGTAAGAGCTTACGGTAAGCTTTCACCCCCTTTGTTGTTTCCACTGGGTTCGACAGGGGTGCCCTATTTCACCGTTTCTCTGTAACTTCGCAGTTGACGACGCCCTTAAGAAATTCGTTAAGAGCCTGGTAGGTGGTGGTGTCGAACTCTTCCCAGGGCACAAGCTTAGCGGTCTGGAATACACCGACGACATCGTCCTGCTCTCTTCTAACAACTTAACTGCTCTACTTCTGCTGAACCGCGTGATAACCGAAGCTTCTCGATACGAAACTTACTTCGCCGCGTCAAATTATATGATGCCACTCCAGGATCGGCAAGAGCATGTACTCGCGCCCTACTTGGGGAACAAAAGACGGGAGACTACCGAGTTTTGTGTATCTGGATAGTTGTATTACTAGAAATGGCAGCGTGGGAAAGGACATATCTATGCGTATTTCAAAGGCCAGACTAGCTTTTTCGAACCTCTGTCACCTCTGGCACCAAAACGACATCAGTCTTTCCTCGAAAGGCTTAGTGTACAATATCACTGTGCGCCCCGTACTTCCTTTATTACATGCTTGTGCACGAGTGCAGTAGAAGGGGCATGTGATGGCCGAATTCCCCGAAACGGGATCAGAAGGCACACCAACTGGCACTAGAACGTATTGTTCATTTAGCATATAAAACATGGCATTTATATAGGCCCAAACTTGTCAGAGATTTTCACGTGATATGATAGCAGATCATGTGCGCAAAGCTTGCGTACTGCGTTAATCAGTATCCATGGTTGAACTAAGACGAGTCTTACGCGCGTGGTGCATTTCTTTGTGTGCGGAACTGCATGGATGCTGATTGGAGTGTAGATTGAGCAAACGAACACTGATTGGTCCAAATGGGTCTTCTCGAATTGCATATGAATGGGATAGAATCACTACAGGTTATATACCGTGTAGCCTCGAAGGCCCATTGCACTACTGGAGATAACCGCTAACCAGACCCTGAGACTTGGAGTGGATGACCACACAAGGTCCCAAAATGGTTCTGAAATATTGCCCTTTGAACTCAAGATATCCGTCGCCTAACTGTACTTGATACCCGCTGCTTAGGTAGCACCGTCCGTGTTTGGTGGGAGCAACGCGTCAGCAGTGGTCAAGTGCGTAGGTGAGTGTTTGATACAACCGACTCCTCCCTAGAAAAGGCCCTATTGCAGCACTTTTTCTCTAGTGAGGAGATGCATTTGAGATGTCTGTTCAGCGCCTGCGGCTTCGTGCATTGTTTACGCTCCTTGAGCCTGTCTGGAAGAAAGAGTGTGTAGGACAAGCGATGACTTGGCGCAGAGGTATGAAGAAACTGACAAAATGTCTATCATGTGTGAGGCCGTCTCGATTGCCAGGTTGGAACGGTAGAGATGACGAGGAACGCTGGCTTGTCTCACCAATAGACATGACTCGAAATGGAAGTCAGTGGCAGAAATATATCCGTTTCTGATGTAATCATCAAACATGAACAAAAGAAAAAAACACGGTGTGCATGCAACTGAACAAGAAAAATCTATACTTCTTCACCTTTGCCCCCCCCCCACTCTGACTTCATATGGAGTCAGAGTGGGGGAGGGACAAAGGTGAAGAAGCAACGTTTTTTTCTTGTTCAGTTGCATGCACACTTTGCGTTTATATATATATATATATATATATATATATATATATATATATATAATGTATTATGCAGGTGACTCATGCATTTGATTGGTCGTTGGCTGCGTTGAGGTTCATTTTTCGAAATAGGTGGATGGGTGAGTGGGGGGAATGGAAGTGATGTTGTTTTTGTCAGTTAGTGTGTGCTGATGCTGAATCAGTCACTGATAGCGGGTAGAAAACACGTAAACAGACAGTTTACGGCAGCGAGTTGGTGTCTAGGGTATCACTGGGATGTGGTCTTTGGGCCCGTGTTGTCTGAATGTTCAGACTGATCGGACATGGGCGCACTTTCCACAAGTCTCAGCGTTACGTGCAGATGGTGCGAGATACCTGAGGAATACAATATCCCCTGGGCCATCATCGTAACATGCATGATCGTCATTGGGATTGCATTCCACGAGCTCTGCGTCTTCCATCAGTTACGCGATTGAGTTTCCGAATAAGTACGCGATCAGAGGTCAGCAGCCAGCTGAGAGTGGTGTTCCCGAGATAGTTTCCCGAATGTATTGGAAGAGCCGCTCGTGAGACATGGCATCGAGGGTAAGGCAGCTTCTCTAGCCGTCGATTTGGTTACCATCCTCTGTTCTCCTACTGGGGTTGGATCCGATGATACGTTGGTTACTGTGGATAATCCGGTGGCGATTGCGCTTAACAGCGCTTGGCATTTCCAGGACTGCGACGTTTATGCGGGTCGGTGGAAAGGCTGTAGGGCGTGCGGATAGACGGATTCTGAAGCGCTCACGAACAAGAACGTGATCTGTGCCATTTGCGTTTTCCGTCACTGCACCGCGGTACGCTCGACAGTCTTCTACAGACGAAGCCCAACGAGACCTCACTAGGAAATAGTCGATTTGATGCGAAGTGCGACCGTCGTTGGAGTACCATGTCAGTAAGTGCCTTTTAGGGTGCTAGAAATGTTTTGCAAATGACCATTCTGTTAGAGTCGGCCGAACTGATCAGACGGTCACTATTCTCACAGCGTTAACCAAGGCAAAATTTTCTCAGAACGTTCCGCTTTGACGAATCCGATGGACCTGTGCAAGCATTCCAGTCTCCAGCGATGAACAGAATGTCACTTATCTGGACCCGACTGATCAACTCTTGGAGGCTACGGTAGAATTCATCCTTTGTCTCGCTGTCTGCCGCGTTGGTCGGAGCATAGACCGCAATCACCGTTAAGTTCTGCGGGGAGCCTTTGAAACGCCACAGCAAGTCTTGCTGAAATCGGCTCCGAAGTGATCATTGCGTTATTGGCTTTATTGTTAATGGCAAATGTGACGCCGTGGCGTCCGGAGTTGTCTGTCGGGCCGCTATGGTAAATCCAGTGAGTTGCCTCTTCTCCTGGAACCTTTATGCACTAAGTGCCGGAGTTCGGTATGCGAACTTCTGAGAGACAGGCTATATCGATGTTGTGGTTTTGTGGTGTCCTCATTGTGAGGCTTTGGCTCCCCACGTCTAATAATGTCTGTACACCCCAACAAACTAAATAAGTCTGTTTCCTACAGTTGAGTATTCCTGCCTGTTGTCTTGACACCTCGACCGCTGGAACATGAGACACGTCGCTTTCCAGGGACGTGGTAGCGTGATCAGAGTGCATGTTTTCAAAACTTTTCATAGAGATTCACAGAAATATGGTACGAGGCGGTGTCCCCAGTACCGCTCGGGGCTGTTGTACTACTCGGTCGTCCAGTCCGGAGTAGGAAGTAAGTTGACGGTATGTCATCCGACCTTTTTGTTCGAGGATGCACCTCTAGCCTTTGCACACTCAAGTGCAGACTACAAGACAGCAAGGTCGTTCCAAATAAACTGGTGGCCTGTTGTACGGCTCATTCGCTTCTTACAGAATACCGGGTCGAGTAGGTTGGACAGTTTCCCTTTGTAGCTGTCGGATCAGTAGATCTCATCTGCCCATTCATGAGTATCTGTGATCGCCTGCCGAACACCGTATCGTCGACGTTTTTAAACCTTCGTTACCCTCAACTTGGTTTAGCCCGCTTGTCGAGCAGTTTGCCGGGATACGGCCGTTGATGCATGCTTCAGCTTCGTGGAGCCACAGGTTGGAATTGGGTGAATGGTGGTGACCCAGGAGATGGAGGATGTCCCAAGAGACACGACAGTCGACCAACTCAGAGGTGCTAATCCTCTAAAAATACCGCATACGTCTCTTCGGTTGCTACCTTGCAGCATTGTCTAGTAAAGGGAAAAAAGAATAGAGGCACAGTGAAAAAGATCCGGAAAATCAAAGTAATAAGGGAAACCACAAAGACAAAGAAAGAGTCCGAATACAGCTACGCCACTGGCCGCGACACCCGGCATATCACTTATCGTTTCCAATCATTATTAGGCGGGTCACGTAGACCCCAACCCGGTGCTCTAACGCGCCCTACTGGGTCGAATCCATTGATTAAGGTTTTCATACCGAGGAATTCGGTCGGTGGGCATGCGTAGCACGTCCCAGCCACATTAACCTTTCTAGATTCAGTACTAGATCCACCCATCGACCTCTGGTTCCTAACACCTTACATCTAACCTCAACATTGCTGATACAGTGTTTCCACCATATTCTGGCAATACTACGGAGACATCTGTGCTCGAACACTGATAGTCTTCGTCTATCTCCTACCCTTAACGTCCATTCTTGTGAGGCGTACAAAAGAACGGACCTAACCGCCACGTTTTACACTTGATCCTAGACGGGCGACCGAATGTCACACCGGCGCCACGGATGACGGAGATTGGCAGAGCCAAACGCTCCTTCAATATACGCAATGACATTTCAACCCATATCTGTCCACCCGGTGAGGTGTAATTTCTCAGGTAACAAAATTTGTCTGCTCTGGCTAGAGCTTCCCCTGCCAAGACAGGATTTGGTATTGAGCCATCCCAGTCTTGTAGCAGCATTTTACACTTTAGTGGATGTAGGTGCAGACGCCAGCTTTATATTAAAATGAGGAATCGAAAAAGTTGTTCGAAAACTGGGGATGGGTGGTATCTGGCGAGGAAGGAATGTTTGTCTCAGTTGAGAATAAGTCAGAGACAGAAAATTGGTGAAAATAATTCACAGAATCAATAATATGGTTCAAACCGCGCACGTTGAGAGCTAGAATGTTTGTTGTTAATGTTGTTGTGAATTCCCACTAGACATGAGCGACGATTTTCTGTGAGTTGTGAATCTCAAGTTTTTTGATGATGCCGGCAACCTAACTCTGGGGCTTGGAGTGGCGAACCACGTAAGATTCAATAGGAAAGGTGTTAGTACTACCACGGGCGACGATAGGACCGTCTACCACTGCTTGATGATGATGATGATGTGGTACTGCATCTCAGTTCCAGGGTAATGCTTTCCGAAACTGAATTTAACTCGTATGACTGATCGCGCTCGTCACTTAATCAAATTTTTCGTGACGCCGTTGTCATTTTGTCCCGCCTTTATTGTTTCTTTGTTTTGACTCAGAGTGTAAATCATGTAAGCGTAAGAAACCTGCAGCTTTGGAGAGAACAATTTTTTTTAGATCCTCGATAAGTTATTACTTTTCATCGGTCCAGTTGATAGCGATGGTACTAGTGAACAGTTCTGGTCAGTTTCAATACTCATCTGTTGAGCGCTCAGCACTTCGTCAGTGGCCGAGCAGTAATGCAATAAGTAATTCGATGTTTTATTGCACAGTGAATTGAATGAAGATGCTTAATCTCAATCGTAGGATGTCCTGCATGGGAGCTTGGGATGAACTTCCTCGTCAGAACCAGGTCATTGGTGCAGCTTCTGAAGGGACAGATACTGTGGGGAAGTGAGACGAAAAGAACAATGTTTTTCTGAAATTTAGCGATTCTGAGAAGGAGGTAGATTGGGAGGTAGGAATCCGACGTCTTGGAACAAAGGCCTGATACGGGGACTGTCGATAAAAGATCACGAAGAAGGAAGCTGCCGAGACAAGTTAGGAAAGATGGCAGTGGTAGTATAGGGTTAGCGAAGTGACTGCCCGGTGATAGGTCAGAGACTACAGATTGGAAGCTAGAAGACGATTGTGCACTGGACCTGACTGAGAATCTATGAAGAGGAAAACGATGCTCCATTCTTACACGTGACCGGAGTATTCAAGTATCCGGCGAATTTGAGCTTTGTGCGATCGGGCAAGCTGGACAGGATTGGTGAAACTTCTGGTGTGAAATAGAAATCCACCCTTGTGTGCAACATGGTAATCAAAAAATGCATGAAAACCCGTTGACTAGTAAAATATCGATGGAAATGAGGAGCATATTCCAACTTTTTGTGAAAAATAAGTGTAGAAAGTAGTCAGTAATAGAGCAGCTGAGAAGGCGATAGGAAATGTACAAATCCGATGTTGACGTTCAAACCGCAAATTAGCATTCGCAATAGGTTCTTGCTTCGTATATCATCTACAAGCGAGTGACTTTGTGACCGGTAGCTGTCATGTTTGTGCGAAGTAGAACCAAAAAAATAACCTTGTATTTAGAATGGTTAATCACGCAAAACTCCATTGTTAAAGGTAGTGTTGCTGTTCTGATTGTCTGTGAAACCGTCTACCGAATCTATTACGTGTGGATTTTGGAGATGATAGAAGTCGGGATTTTCGAAGTATAATTATGGATTTATTCGTGGCCTCATTTCAGTCCGATGAGACTACGAGATCAGTAAAGTTGAAGCTAGGTGTTGAGCATTGGGTATTCAATGCGTTTTTCAATTTCAACAGGTTTTGGTGATTAGTATTTGTTGTACGAATTCCCGAATGAATTTCATGTTCTCCACTGAATTGTGATGGTGAATGATTCAATATCGAATGTAGCGCGAGACGTAGAACTCGTAAACAACACCCACGTTGAATCATTAGGGTGGGTTCTATAGCATGTTAGTTTCAATTAATTCGGATCTGATGTCGAGCTGGACGACGACATGACCGTGTCAGCAAAATCGATTTCTTGCGAAGAGTCTCATTGATGCGTTTGTGGGTTATCTATGCGTCGCCAGTACTTCCATTTGATCGCTGTGGGGGTATGGTCTGACTCATCGTCGTCTCGTTAGCAGTCAGCCCGTCATCGTCTGTCCAAAATCCAGATCAAGGTATAAGCGAACGACGCTGCAAGCGACAGGACAACGGATCGATGAGACGAGAAAGGATTCCTGTCCATTGGTAGCCGGCCCTATCATCAGTTAGCCAGTCAGGAGAGACAATATCCGATGCCGACTTGGACTACCTAGTCTATGGTGCGACGACTGGTGACAACTCTTGCGTCCTATACAAACTGTCTGTTTTCTTCTTGATGTAAGTAATACGGCATTTCATCGGGATGGCACGACCAAATTTCCCCGGAAGCAAAAGGCCGGTTTCCTGGTTTTCTGCTGATAAAATAAGATTTTTCAAAGCCAGAAGAATCTGCTCTCTGGGACTAGTGGGTGGCTACAGAAAAACTGATATTTTTTCATTTTCTCTTCGAGATCGTGCTGTCATGTTTTATTCACAAGAATCTACATGAATTCATTTTTTTCCTAATTAAATGTGCAACCCATGTTCACTAATGATTGATTAGCCGCATTTTGATCTTATTTCTCTGCTTTCATCTCATTCTCATCGTTTTACAGGAAGCGTATAATTCGTGGTTGGAAGATTTTAATGCTCAGTTGGAAAAGTTCGAGTCTTATGAACTAACCGTGCTTGAGGATGATCAACCGTCAGGTTAACACTGCACGCAAGCACACAGACACGAAAAACTAACGTCTCAGAACATTTTATTTCTGACTAATTCCGTATATACGACGGATGCTCGTGCATTTGTTGTTGCTGTTGTTGTCTTCGTTCTAATCGTTGCTGTTGCTACTTTTGTTTGCGCTAATTCTGCTTTTCCCAATACCTGACTTCTCCCATTGAATTTTTTTTCTTCATAGATTGCCTTGTCTTCTTCTTGCCTTCCTTATTTCATCACCTATCGTACACATAAACGCGCTCATCAAACAAAATCTGTAAACGTTCTGCCTCCATTTCCCCATATTCATTCGTTCATTCATCCACTCATCCAAACGATCGTTTATCAGTATTGGAAATCTCCACTGTCATACTTTTAACAGCTCTCGCCTCTTTGTCAACCAAAATTTGCATTTAAAAATTACAAACTATCGAAACCATAACTATTGTTGTTTGTTAGAGCTGAAGCCATTTTCAGTTTGGTTTACATATAAGCCGCTTAATATGCTGTGTGAGACCTTTGACATATGACGTAATTTCATTAACGAACCGATTCAGATTTGAGTATACTCCCATCGAACAATCATTTTGAATATTTGCAAACGGTACTTCTCACAATGAATCGAGTGTGTCGTTACTCCTGTGATTATGGGTAATTTTATCTGTTGCCTCATCGACTTCCTCACTTACCGGTTATGGTTGATTGGCTAACTGATTACCACCTCGACGGTATTAGGCTTGAATTCCGCGACCACCGGCCACTTTGGTGACAGATAGTAATCCACTATCACCGAGAGCACAGAACAAAAAGTCGCTATTCTCTCCAGTATTTTTTCTTTTTTTACTTATCTAGTCCCCAACGTTTTCGTCAGATCCAGTACGGATGTGTGCGCTTATCGGTTTTCTGTTTAACTGTGTTTGGTTAAAAGCACTAGTGCCTGTGTCATGGAGTTTCGACTGAAAACCGAACAGTTCGCCTAGGTGTATTCAGATTTTGATAACGCGATAAGATGCTCATGATAAGGTCTATAACCGCCTTTGAATACACTGAAGCCCAAGTAGTGGAGCATGATCTTGGATGGCTTGATTACATTTTTGTAATAGTACCAGTAGCGGCTCGTCATTCTCCTTTTTATCCTTTTAAAATATAACGTTGTATGGGTACATCTTAACACCTACCTGTCCGCAGGAGCATAGGTTCTGACATTATGGTGCTAGCACGTGGAAAACTTGGTGCGTCAGAAGCTTTTGTAGGTGGGTGTTGTGTCTTACGCGCTATGTATACAGATAGCGAGGATAGGCTTGTCCAGTTTTGTGCAGACGGTTGGTTATTCCTGTCTAGCACGAATTTCCGACACAGTTCGTGTTGCACAGCGACACGATACTCTAACTCTACAAGTACTCTCAGTCAGATGGATCATATTGCAATAAGCTACCTTTGGCTCAGTTCCGTCCAGAGCCGTAGATCCTACTGGTCCATATACGTAGATTCGGACCATGCGATTATCGCTCCAGCTATATGGTCATCGACGCAAACCCGGTTAGCCGTACAACTATGGTGTGAGCCAGAAGTTCACATGATTTATGAACAAAAATTAGCATATGAACTGGGATCTACGACGAAGGGTAATAGACATGAGCAAAGGGCCTATTTAAAACAGACAATGCACGTGGCAGCAGGTTCCACTTGCGGTCGTATATCCGATGTCCGTCAGAGACACTGGGTTTCACAAGAGTCTCAGTCTTATGTAGCAAAGTCGTCAGCTCTCGAACTGTAAGTAGATAAATAAGACACGAAGACATCTACAAGGGTAAGTCACAAAAAGCCCTAAGAAAGATCGTGAAAATCGGTGGGTCAAGGCAGCCTAAGAAATGGAGGTAGCAGCTACTTCATGTAATAGTCAAAGATTGTGCAAACTTATTCACGAAACCAGAGGACTGCGAATCCCTATCAGTGAAACGATATACGATAGAAACGGAGAGCCTACTCATGGCAAAGAACAAAGGCTTGATCGTTGGGCCGAATACTTCAAGGAGCAGTTTAGCTGGCCGCGTGCTAATACAGTTACTCCGATTTCAGCAAATGCAATTCATTGGGGAGTATCAGTTGAGCCCTTATCGAAATTTGAAGCAGAGTTGAGCATCCGACTATCAAAGCGTGGGAAAGCAGCCGGTCCCGACGAAATTTCTCAAAATCTTTTCAAACTGGATGGTGATGCGTTGATCAAATCACTTACCACCTTTCTCCGTGACATTTTGAACGAGGGGCATATTCCGTTATTATGGGGTGAGTCATTGATTGTACCCATCTTAAAAAAGTGAATACACAATGATTGCAGTAGTCATCGTGGAATCAGTTTAATTCCGATAATCAGCAAGGTATTAGCCTCGGTGCTGCTGCGCCGTCTGACACCGGCTTGTTATAGGTACGTCCGCGGAAAACGGGCCACATTCCGCCCAGTCGAGGATGCACTGACCAAGATTTTACTCTTCGCCCAATTACCTGAAACGCGTCGCATATACCGTCGGCCGACAATGATGTTTTTCTTCGACATGAAAGGCGTCTTCGATTCAGTTGGCCGGACAGAACTCAGCGTGGCAATGGATGGGAGCACGGTAGTAGAGGTGAGCACACGTATATTCAAGGCTCGAACGGCGAAAGCTGGACTGAAGCACTTGTGATGCCGACGTGATATTTCGCTGAAGTTTGAAGATCGTGTGCACTGTGCCGCGGTGCGCCCAGTTCTATTGGATAGTTTTGATACATGGAGTCTGCGTGTGGAAGATGTTCGTCGGTTTGAGGCTTTCAACAGTTGATGTTTACGTAGTATCGCTGAGATGGGATGGGATGACCAAGTGAGCAATGCTGAGGTCAGAAATCGAGTATTAGATACCAGTCCAGTGTATCCAGCTTAGTAGACTTCGTTGGTTAGGGCATGTGTTGCCTGTGACAAACGCACGTCTAGCGTACCGTGTCCTTTCTCCCGGAGGAGAAAATGAAAGTGGATGCCTCACGTGTTCGTGGTTGGGACCTAAGAGATCCTTTCAACCAGTTGTCTGGAGGCACGGAAGAATATGACAGCAAACCGCGAACATTGACGTTCGTGTTTCCACTTTCTGTCGAACCAGACTGATTGATCAATGTGCGTTTGTACAGTTGGACTGAGTATTCGGTGTTTTGGCTGCTGGGGCGTTCTTTCCTTTTCCTGCTCCTGTAGGTCCATTTCGTGTTCACCTTGTATATTCATTCTTCCTATTGCTGAGTGATATATGGTGGAAAAAGCAGTGGTCAGTGGGGCTTTCCCTGATGTTTAACGCTGTACGATGATTATGAATGCACTTATCGCCACTGAATAAGTGGTTTTAAGGATACCTCGCGTTCATGAATAGCATTCAAGCCCAAGATAGTAATGCTATGTCTTGATACGAAGAAATTCACAAGAGTACGGCTACCTGCATCACTCATCACATTTCGTTTGCACTCTCCCTAAAGATGCTCAGTAGTGCCACGCCCAGTAACACCTGTCTTGCGAAAGAGTCGCGGAAGAAATATCATCTCTCTGAGTGAACCCTATAGTGGTGATTTTTTTGATACGTGCTTGTGCATGTGTGCACCAGAAGGGGTGTCCTCCATAATCTCGTAGGGCCGCCGCACTGTTAGGATTATTCGACAACAGACTTGAAGCGGAGAACGACATATGATCCCAGAAGGTCCGATGTAGTAACAGGCCCAATCAGACTAACTATTTATCCTAAGTTTCTACAACACCGGATACATAGGATTAGTTCAAATGTTTTTATGGAAGCGGTACGTTCTCCATAATCGACTGCGCTAACGCATATTTGTAGATGAATTAGATGAATCTTCGGAACAGTGAACAACCATTGCCACGGAAGCGGGACATCAGTTCAGTTTCCTCTCATTCGGTTTGCATGCGTCACCTTGAATCTTCCAGACCGCAGATGTGTAAAGGAAAGGTTCGCGAAGAATGTTCCGTTGGATTGAGTTGGCCACTAGAGCGTCTTTGTGCCTTGATGCGCATGATATCCGCATACGTCAAGAGAACGATGTGTAAGCATGTGTCGGATCGTGACTTCTAGGAAAATTTAACCAATAGTGATGTCCAGAAATAGCAGTTCTTTTCGACCTTCCCATCAGATGGCTCCCCTGACAGGCGCTGAACCTTCATTGCGCTGCAATGTTTCTGTCATCATCACTCGTTCGTTTCCGAGATTTGTTTCGAAACACGCCTTCAACAATCATGTTGGAATAACGAAAATAATGACTCATCGTTTCAAATGGTGGGTTTCCATTGTTGAACCGACCGATCCATCTGCTCACAATTTATCTTGAAAAACCAAAATACGTGGTAATCTCGTGGCGCGACTTATTTGTTTCCCACCTTCTGGTTGCGCGCCAGACAATCTCCTCTGGTGAGCATCTCGTGAACTGGAAAAAACGGATAGACCTGTGGGCTGTCAGGTTGGAAAGTACGCATGTGTTTGACCAAAACAAATTTCATACAGTGCTAGTGTATGCCGTAAAATTACATTTATGCTAGGCTTGTTTCAAATATTCCGAAGTGACTGTGCGGAGCCTCAGGAGCATAGTTTATTCAAGGGAGGGGACTGTTTTCGTCGTGCAGTGTATTTTCGAGGATCAGTGTACACCCTCACGCTGGTATTGTAACGAATGCGCTTGGTTTGCAACTCGTAGAAATCACAGACCTCGCCTACGGGTGTCCATAGAAGACATCTAGATCAAAATCGATTGATAAATTCTGGAGTGAAGCTTGAGAACGGTGATAGAAAATACAGGAGAATGATGGAATTACACTGCAGAGATTTCCGCAGCGTAATCTGACTCAAGAAGAAGAAATTCCCAAACAGTAAAAAAGTTCAAACAATAAGGACGTGTGATAAATTTCATATCCGACCAAAGTGCACTCGATCGATGGAAGAACACAAAGTAATGCGATTTCCTGAATCCTTTCTATACCGCTTTTTCATATTCTCATTACGAACCATAACTGAACCATTTTTCCAAGCTTATTATCGAACTCTGGTTCATTTACAACTGGACACTGCTAATGTGATCCTGATCAGCTGCATGATCAGAACTAGATGCTTTCATTCAAATGTCTATCAATTTTCCCTCTTGTCTACCGGTCCCACTGCATTCCCTCAAATGAAACGTTGAAGAAAACTACGATCCAGTACCACCTCGTGTTCTTTCCATGCGATTGGAAAAGTACCGAATTGGAGAGCGGCGGCAAAGAAAGCGTGATCTAACCTTGGAGTACATATTTTCAGAACTGTCGGCGCACTACGGTGTGCATCAGGTGGTTCGTTTTAATCGAATGATGGTAGAGTCTGTTGGATCTTTCTGATTCTGATGTGAGATAAGGAAGAGTATCTGGAAAAACAGGATGGTGAAATTTGTAACAATATCCTAAACTTTCTAATGGGAATCGCAGACTAGAGAACTGGAGTAGTTAAAAAAGGGGGATGGAAGTGCAAAATGTCAGAGTCGGAAATCTCCCTGAAGACATGTTATCTGCAAAGCTGCCGGCCGCATTCTTCTAATCCACTGGCCAGGGATAATCCAGAGGTTTGCGCACCGACCCAACAATTTTTTAAATTCACGATGTCAATTTCTGTCGAACAGTTACAGGCAATCCTGAAACAAGTCAGTTCGAAGCAGCCCAATTATAAATGATGGAATCGATGATGCGACCGCTCAGTTTGCAGCGCAACGATTCAACATCCAGCAACAGTCGTTGTACATCAGTAGATACCATTGCTGCCAGCTTTTGTGAATTCATGTACGATCCAGATTCGGGAATGACTTTTGATTTGTGGTTCAATGGATGGGAAGATTTTGCCAAGCCTGGTGACGCATGGAAGGTACGACTCCTGCTACGTGAATTGGGTACCAAAGAATACGAGCTGTACACCAAGACAATTTTACTACAAAATCCTTTTGATCTCACATTCAACCGTTTGTCGGAAACCTTTGGAGAAAAACCTGGCTGTTTCTCCTTCCACGATAATCCAAGCCGCAACAAACTTCAAAACGAACTCAACCCAAAAGCGCCCAGTAACCACATCAGGCAAACCATCAACTGCATGCTGGAATTGTGGCGAGCAATATTTTGTCCCTCTGTCCGTCCACGAAACGCTCGTCAGAAATGCCATAATTAGGGTCATAAAGAAGATCATTGTCTAGTCAATCACTCTGCCAAGTTTCATGTCAGCCAGAAACAAAAGACGCCCTCCATGCGTCCATCATCCAACCCGGACTCCGGTTCACAGTCCACCATGGCTACCTTCAATACTGCTTTTCAAGCCAGGAGAAAATTTGTTAGAATCAACATCAGTGGCACACCGGTGCGTCTTCAACTGGATGCCGCGTCAGATATCACACTAATTTCCAAACACACGGGATATGATCGGACAGCCTAGAACAATCAAACCGAACAAGACAGCAAAGAACGTTTCCGGAGGAAAACTACTGCTCACTGAGCTTCACCTTCTGGATGTGCCACTCAACCATGTTTGCAACGGTATGAAGATGTCACCACAGACTACTGAGACCTCCGATTACATGGCTACCGAATCGACATCACGTCTACAACAGAAATCTGACTCTGTTTTACGAGATGGTCTCGAGTGATGCACCTTGACAAAAGCTTAGGATGTTATTACCTATCCAGATGATACCATTGACACGATCTCAAATCCAGATAAATTGCCGCAAAGTTTGAAAATAGTACCCAGTCTCATCCGAAACTACGACTTTCGACTAAAAGGGGGAAGTATCAAGGAATCGAAATTCTCCCTGAAAATACGGATATGCCAAGTACAATTTCGAGACTACTGTTGGAACCGTTGTTGGATTCATTCAACCAACCATCTCAGCAACAGGGTAATCCATCACCAGTCGAAAAGCCAATACCCCAATCAGTCAGGCGAACAAACCGGAAGCGAAAGCCAACGGTACCATTCCAACTCAACCCAAGATTGCGCTCCTACATCAGGTCATGCGACTAAAAATGGGAGGTGTCGGGCAGTCGGAAATCTCCCTGAAAACACGTTATCTGCAACTCTGCCGTCCGCTTTCTTCCAATCCACTGGCCACGGGCAATCCAGAAGTTTGCGCACGGACATAACACAAAACTTTCGGTAAACGGCTTTGAAGAGTGACCACAAATTTGGAATACCGGTAGCAGATGTCCGACGTTCGTCATTTTGACAGATAAAACGGGTCCTTAACGTTATGAACGGAATGCCGGCGTTTGTTTCCGGCCCGGACAAGACGAGTGCAAGGTTGAGTAGTAGGGTACAGCATCATCGTTTGAATATTAAGTTCTTTTAGAGCGCAACACGGTTGAACAGGTAGCCAAATCACTCAGTAGATCTTGATTTGCCGCTGAGTTTTAAAAGTTCGTAGTAAAAAGAAACACGCCTTGAAGAACTGTCTTGGTAAAGTTTGAAGTGTTAGTATGAAAATCAGAGGTAAAGTAATAGATCCAAGCAGTGCTTTTGCTTGTTTTCTCCGTTGCTTCCGGTTTTGGGTTGTTGAACCACGAGGGCTCCAATCGAGTTTAATCTCGATTATAGGCCCTCGCTATTGTGGATCCGGCTGCCTGATTTTGATGCAGGTTCGAGTAACTGTTTTTTTAACCAGAAACAAGTGCTTTATTTGTGAAAAGCACTAACTGGGACAGTTTGTGTGTGCGTGTGTTCATACGTGGTTTTCTTGAAAACCGGTAAATGTGCACACGTGCTCACCTGTTGATATCATGCTTTGCTGTGTCCAAGACGTTATACAATACCAGAGCACCATGAACAGTTGGTGGGGGAAAACGGTCGTTTGCTTTTACCTGAGAACGATAAAAAAAAACAGTTGTTTTTGTCCTAGATATTTTAACGAACCGGACTGTTGCGTTGTTGACGTGGTCATGTGGCAGCTGAATATCCACCTTTAGCAGTGCGGAAAATATTTACTTGATTTACGTCCAGTGCCCTCTACCACGGATTCTCTTATGGTCTCTTGAGACGTATACCTCGGTTCTTTACACCAACCGTTTAACTCATGCACGATAACATCATGTGGACATACCGATGTTCAGATAACACAGTGTACATCATATTATTGCAAGTGTAGTTCAAGCAGTTGTTGGTAGCAGACACATTGATTACCTAATCGACTGTTAATACCTGTTGTTCATGAACCACTACCAGTTACTTGCTTACAATGACCAAAATCTGACTTTGTGACCCATGGTATTCCTGGCAAAATTTATCATATGATTAGTTAGGTGTTGCCGTACCCGAAAACGGATGCGGCCCTATATCACGACCTGTCCCTGAAACAACTTGGGGAAATAAATAATCTTTTTTCCCAGAGTTTCCTAATATGCGGGAATATACCAAACACCACTCGAAATTAGCATGCATGATCGACAAGAATTATAGGTGCTGCGGTGAATCAGACCGTGATAAAGTCACATTGCTAGAGCAAAGGTGGATTAAACAGGAAGTGCAGGCATACATTACATGTAATAGCACTCTCCTACCGAAAGAAGGGTGGGTTTTTTAGTGTATATTTGATGCAAATGAGTAGACCAGTTGTAGCCTAATCATTTGAGTAGGGTCCAAAAGCTTTTGTCTATTTAGCACCCCACAAACCGGCACCTCTTCTGCAATATAACAATTACAACAGCAGATAACCATCTCTTTCTGAAGCTACATTTACAGAACTATTTTGATGGTCTTGAACGATTCATCACCTACACAACTTGATCACTCGAGCAAAACTGATAAACCTACTTACTAAACAAACCATGACGTTTATGAATATTTATCTGACACTTTCTAGATGCACGAAATGCATTATCTTGAGTTGCTCAGAGTAAGACGCAACTTAGAAAACGGTCAGTTTTTTAAACTCACCTCCTCCGATCGGGAATTTGGGGTGCATAGAAATTCGAATTTCACACACCGGATCTTGATACATGTCAAAGGCGAAAACTTGTCTCTGCTTCTACTAGTTCTCAAATGCACAATAGGGTCCTGGATGAAAATCGCTTAACTCCACTCAGCAGCTATATGGGACTGGAATGATATCGCAAGATGAGCAGTCTAATGATGCTATCTCTACTTCGTTTTCAAGCTGGAAATAACTTAATAAGACGATTTCCTATTATGTGGATAAACTTGACTGTATTGGATATGCTTGTTTTACCATATCAGTGGCGTTTCCTGATTATTCGAGAAGAGACTTTGGTTTGGCACATTATAAATCTAGAAATCTGATTAGTGCAAAAGGCTTTATAAACCACCGAAGAATTAGCAACGATTGAGATTTCCTTGTTGAGCACTGTAACAATATATTAATTGTATTTTCGTGAAGCGCTAACTTTTGAGGTAGTGGCAGCGGGAACTGGTGTGAAAATGTCAATATCGGAGACGCGACCACACAGTCGTCTGCAGATTTATCCACCGGTACACTTCATGATGATAGACATGGGCCGGTTGGAGGAAAACTGGAGGTTGTCGAACTCTGTATGAAGATTTTCGGACACTGTCTGCAATGGGCCACAAATCAAAGACTATCCAGCTTGCACTATTTCGTCACACCACAGAACCGGCGGCGCTTCGCATCATAAGTTAAATTCCACATGATTCCGACGAGGACAGCCGTGGAACTGGAAGATGGTTATGCTTAAACTCGAGCTAAACTGTTTTGATGAGTACTACAAAAAATACGAGCGATTTTTCTCTAACCAGCGGACTCAGAAGCCGAATGGATCCTTTGACTCTTCTGTGTTGTCTTTAAGATCTCTGGCACGACCATGCAAGTTTTGCACCCGCCTAGAGGACAGCTTCATACGGTACCGGTACGTGATGGGATTACGCGACTTCACGGTGATTAAAAGGTTGTTGAAGATTCAGAAATTATCACTCCAACAGTACGTCGTCATCTGCCGAGGTGAAGAAGCAGCTGAAAAATGCATCGAGATGTTGAATGTGTCAAAATAACGTGGTCTATACAAAATAAAATTAGAGACACGCACGATGCCAAAGACGGAGTGTCAGTTCTGTGGCAGACTGCACATCGCAGGAAGGAGCAACTGTCCGGCATGGGGAGAAACTTGTGATAACTGCAAAAGGCGTAATCATTTGGCGTCAAAATGTCTTCTCAAGAAAACAGTGGACAGAGAACGAAGTCATCACAGCCGAGATCGAATGAGTGGGTGCAGATAACAACAAAGCGAAATGGCGACTTTGCCAAAATGTTCGTGAATAGAGAACATGTGGATTTCCAGTTAAACACGGGAGCATCGGTGAACATCATGCCCATGGACACTCAGTATAATTTTGCATCGACATTAACACAGAAGAAACTCATTAGGTGGAACGTTGACAAGGTTTAGCCAAGGGGTGAGGCAGTGCTGCAAGTCGTCAGTCCTAAGGATGAACGCTTATCAATCATAAACTTTGTTATGGTCCGCCGAGGTGTAGACCCATCCTCGAATGTGAATCTACCGATATATCTGGATTTGGCTTTATTCCACTTTGGTTCATTCACTCACCATATATCTGATAATATCGAATGTTACTCGAAAAAAATGTCTCTGTTTCCGACGGGTAGTTGTGAGGGCTTCCGGGACTGGTGAAGTTACACGTATTTAAGTCCGCAGAACCTGTGGAACTACCGACTAGGAGTATTCCGTACGCATTTAGAGAACGATTAGAACGCGAGTTGTATATACTCATATCGTAAAACGTCTTGGTTAAAGTTGAAGAACCGACAGATTGGATGAGTCAAATTGCGATTTTGACGAAAGAATCCAGGGAGCTTCGCATCAGCATTGATCCCAACCACTAAACGTAGCACTCAGCAAGAGCACATTTCGTTACCTGTTTTTGACGTTATTCTACCTCAGTAATCACATGCGCGGTGCTTTACGAAAGCCAATCTGGCTTAAGCGTTTTGGCATTTAGAGTTGGATGAAACCGCGAGTTAGTTGACCACGTTTGGCGTACCATGTGGCCGTTACCGTTGGGTGTGACTATCTTTCGGCCTGGAGGTATCGAGCGTAATATTCCAGAGGAGTCTCCAAGCAGTGAACAATTAACCTGGAATGCTTTGCGCAGCAGACGGCATTCTAATTTCTGGAAAAAATACCTAGGAACAACAGAAAGTTTGATTCTTTTCTGTAACGATATATCCGAGATGGAATTAAACTGAAACGGGACAAATTGACATTTTGTCAAACAGTGTTCAAGTTCCATGGCCACATTCTCACAAGCGAAGTTCTCAAACCGGATCCGGAAATGGTGAGTGCTATTGTAGATATGCCTGCGCCAACGGATACGAAAAGTGTCTCACATTTTGACGGAATGATCAACTACCTGAGCAGATTCTTGTCAAAGTTAAAATTGATGAGACCGATACGCCGATTGACACAAGGGAGAAACGTGGATATGGACGGATGAAGGGCAATCAGCAGTTGATCGTATAAAACGGCTTGTCGCGAAGGCCTCAGTCGTAGCATATTATGATCAAACCTTACCTCTATGCATACAATATGACAGTAGTCAACATGGTTTAGGAACCGTTCTTTTACAAACGGGGCACCCGTTTTATTATCACAGAAAGGCGTTAAGAATTTGTGAACGGAAATCGAAAAGGAACCACTGGTAATCGTGTACGCTCTGGAGAGGTCCAGCGACTACACCTTCGGCTGACTTACACACATATATTCAGATCACAATCCATTGACCACGATCGTGGATGAGCCGCTACATTGAGCACCTAGGAGTCTGCAATCAATGCTAATGCGTCTCCAAAAGTATAACAACAGACTATATTATCAACAAGGCAAACAGATGTTCGTAGTCGACGCACTCTCACGAGCCACACTACCGAGTATGGAAGATGGATATGGAAGTAAAATGGTGAATATTGCATTGGAGGTAACGGAATCTTAGTTGTCCAAAATCTGGAACGCCACGATGGCAGATCCTTATCTACAATCCCTGAATTAAGTTGTCATATAAGGCTGGCCGGAAGATAAGGGAACCATTATCAGAAATATCACCTTATTTCAAATTTCGTGATGAGCTCACAACAGAGGATGAACTGATTTTCCGAGATGAGCGTTTGGTGGTCCTGCAAACTTCTCGAAAAGATGCTTTGCGCCTGTTAAACCGTTTACACTCCGGGCCGAAAAAACATACTGCTGGCCAGGTATGGAAGAACAAGTTAAACAGATGGTGCAAACTGCGAACTATGCAGACAATTTGATCAATGGCAAACGAGAGAACCGATGGAGATGCGCCCAACATGTGACCGACCTTGGCCAACAGTGACGTTGGATGTTATTTTACCATTGGAAGGACAGTCACTTAGTGACCGTTGATTACTACAGTGATTTTCTTTGAAGCCGACCTTCTGAGAGCAGGAGCAACTGTAGAAACTATCAACATACTGCTGGACAACTTTGCACGACATGGAATCCCGACTCGAAGCATTTCCGATGGTGGTCCTCAGTTTCGCAGCATGAAATTCCATCGATTATTGGAGATGTGGCACTTCCGCCATCACATCACCAATCCTTATCACGGTTAGTCCAGCGGTGAAGCAGAGAGCGCTGTCAGACAGACAAAAAGATACTCAAGAATTGCAAGGCCGAGGGCAGTGATCCAATAATCGCTCTGCTTGAGCTTCAAAATATGCCTTCTGCAACTGTGGGAACAAACCCGATGAAACGCGTATTTGGTGGACGGATACGCACAACCCTTTCCGTGTATGCTGGATTTCTGGACCTAGATGTCAAAGCGCCTTCAGTAAACAAATTGAAACTGAAAAAACTAATGGCGGTGCAAAAGACTTTACGACCGGGGCAGCGACTCACTGCACCTACCCACGCCGGGTGATGCAGTCTGGATTCGACCGATAGAACCGACGGGAGAATCCTGGGTGAAGTGAGAGGTGCTGTCGCGTGTAAGCAAGAAATCATACTTAGTACGCTCTGGAGGTAGTCGGATAAGAAAAAATAAGGTTCATTTGAGAAAATCAGAGGAAGGCGATGATGAAGAAGCAGAAACAATGGAGGAGATAACGAATGTGAAGGGGAGGAAGCCGAAGAGAACGAGAAAGGAGCTGAAGCAGAAAGAAATGTACAATCGTCAGTCGGAGGGAAATATTCACCTTTTGAAGCTCGAAGTGGGCAAAGTTAGCAAACCGGTACCCGAGTAGAAGCTTTTCAAAACAGAAAAGATGTGTTGGATATGCTTTTGTGTTACCACATCAATGGTGTTTCCTGTTTGATCGGGAGGAGGCTTTTGTTTGGTACGTTATAAATCTAGAAACCTGATTAGTGCAGAAGGCTTCATAAACCGCCGAAGAATTAGCAACGATTGAGATTTCCTTGTTGTGCGCTGTAACAATATAATAGTTGTTCTTTTCCTGGAGAACTGACTTTCGACATTAACGTATAATTCAGCGAATGAATCCTGAATCCGAATATGAAGTAAAGAGGCACTTGAAGCGGTCAGTTTATTAATTCTGCGCTTGATGATATGAAGTTTATGATCTTCGATGACAAAACGAACAAAAATCTGAGTAACAACGTTGAACAAATTTTAGACATGCCAAGAAGACTGTCTCATGTATGGTAGCACGATTAACTGGAGAAGATTGTGGAAGATTGAGTTAAAATGTGATTCTGATATTGATTTTCGTGAGTTTTAAAATGGTTCAACTGCTCAGTGGAGGAAAAATCTCTTCGTGATAAGTGACCGTGAGCTGAACGCGACCCAAACAAGAAATAAAAATGGCAGTCGCTTTGCTAGAAAAATTAATGTAAAGTAAGGCTAGAATGGTAGAAGAACAGATGACCCTATGTCCAACATCTTCAAAAGATCAGAACTATAAATCCAAGGCAATGTTTGGACAGCTACGACAAGTGGGCTTTAATACTCCACGTCTGTAAGATGTACCCAAAGCGCACAAACTAGTTATACCTCTGAGACCGATCTTTGACACAAGTGCCTTCTCCTACCACACGGCGTCAGAATTTTTACAAACCATTGTTTTTCGCATCCGTCATTGCAATCTAAAAGATTGTTCCTAATTTGTCGACCTGGTACGCAGAAGTAACATCACAGAACAGATAATGCCTTCTTTGGATGTGACATCCTTGTTCACAAATCTTCCTCCATTACAAATCACATATTTACACGACCACATTACAGGGAATAACACTCGCCCTGATATCCCTTCAAGTAACCGGAAGGAACCGCTTCTTAGAGATCCAGCTAAGGTTCGATGGTCTGTTAATCGCCTACATATTAGTTTTCAAGACCGAAAACGATGACCTTTCTGATATCACAAGAGATCTGCCTTTGTACTACTGATACATCGACGATTTTTCCATCTTGACAATAACATTCGACACATAATTAAAAAAAAATGTTCAGTAATCCTCATGATGCCATTCGTTTCACGTTGGAAGCGGAAGATGGGTACCGGTTTTACTTCCTGGATGTGTAAACAAAAACATGAGCAGAAATTATTTTGGTCATCAATTCACACACCACCTCCTGAACACCGGTCATCGACTTGACTCGACTGAAACGCTCCGTATCTTTATGTGATCTCGGAATCTGAGATTGTTGAGATTAGCCGAGGCTGTAATCATTCGTGAACCCCGACCGGATTTATCTATACAATAGGAGTTTGTGGTGCAGCTCCTTTTGCCATGGCATTTTTTTTCATTATGTGGCGAACATAAGTACAAGGGATAAAATCCATAGTTTAAATAGCAGCTGTACACAAGGATAGTAGGTTGAGGAACATTCACTTATTAACCAATTTGTTGATTCTGTGCTTGAGAGATCATGAGAAAAAGGAAGTGCTGCGCGAAGGAGAGTTCCGAAATTATACAGTTTTCGGATAAAATGTAGTGCGACAGTTTGGAACGGGGGTTTTATATTGGTGACTTTCTTCGTGCGTATCGGTCAAATGATTGAAACAACGGATATGGGGACCAGTGCACCACGTTCGTGAGAACGGAACTCACGACGATAGCGACAGAATGGAGGAAGTGAAACAATTGCTGGACGATGGATTAGTGACTGCAAAGTAGAGATCATTGTGGGGTTCCGATAAGACGGATGGCTTCGTGCTGAACTTTGGTGATTCGGCATGTAACTCACGGGACACACTACGATAGAATTCTTCGGCCACATAAAGTGAGAAATCTCAGGAAATCAAGACCACCGTGACCACCTGTGATTGGTCGACTTGTGAGTGATTTCGATACATCCTCGCAGTTAAAGTTTCTCAAGCAGTACGACGGGACGCAACGTCAAATTGGGTGTTTTAAAAGGTCCCACCAAACGCGGTAAATGGGATTTGACAAAGACGCTTAACAACGGCGGAACCAGTAGCAATAGGGCTTCACAATCCATCAGTTAGTCCTCAATAGCGATTGGTCGTATCGCGACAGCTTAGCTTGTGGAGCAACTAGCCGGTAAGTTGAATTGTGGTGATTTGAATGCCTCATCACAGGGCTCTGTGCATCGTACCGTTTCCAGAATTGAACCAAATAGGTGAAGCCAAATCTTGGAAATCAGATAGTCTGGATACAGCCAGGTGGCTTTATGAATGACCAGTACTTTGTCTGCCAATAATATCACGTCTTACTTCATACATGAATGAGTGTGCATGAGCCAAATCTGGCAGAGTACATATATTATTCCCGCCTTGTCTGTTCCTGGTGCACGTAGTCCGGTCACGAGTCATTCTACTACCTCGGTTGGTGGGGTAGACTCTAACCTCTCAATAAGGTCGCCGGTTCGATTCCAGCCAGTGATGTGTACTTTTAGATGCAAAATTAAAATTGGATTTTCCATCACCTACAACACCGATCCGCCAAGTCACTCCAGTTATCCTAACTGTGTACTGATGTTTCATCACAAAGTGTTATAACTCACGTAAGTAGGCGGCGTGAAAGGAAGTAGTCAAAGCTGATACAGATAACTGGTTTGACGTTCGCTCCACAACAAATGCTTTGTTCCAAACAGCAACACGATATTCTCACCACATTTGTATTATTTGACAGTGAAGTGTGGTTAGACTTTGTACAGAGTATTAAGTTAGAATAGGATGTAGGATCATCTTGCGCGTGTGGCGATCTCCTAAAAAGCAAGAGGTTGGGAAATTGTAGATCAAAAGGTTTTACAATATGAGGTGAACTGGCATGAATTCATACCAAAGTGGGATCACAGAATATTGTTGTTCACTTACAGGAGAGACAAGAGTATTTGGTTATATTGAAAACGACTCAATGTCTGGCGCATCGTCGGCGGCGCGAAGCTCTGAGCACAAACTGCACTGCCAGTTTTGGGTTGGTAGTAGATGGACCAATCTGTGTGGGGTAAATAAGGTCTCGACGATACGCACTGAGACCGAAAACCTTACAGTCGTGCAGGAAAAATCCGCGAGTTTGTCTTGCCATGAATATACTTGGGATTCCATTGCAGGTGACTGTTGTGTTCGGTTTCAGCAGTCACATGCGCATTCAGACAGTCTCGCACGCACATACATACGTACACACACAGCGGACCATTGATACGGTTTCCATGTCCATGGACACATGCACACAGGGTTAATATTAGTCATGCTCCAGCCGGACGGCACCGATCAATCATGTTTTCACGTGTCTTACGACCTTGTGTGGTCTGATCCAATTGTACACCTGGCTTGCGTTTTCACTGGCATGTGACATCATCATCATCGTACAGTGTTAAACAGTAGGGCAAGCTGCACTGACTACGACCTTCCTCACCATTTTGCACGTTGAATTACATAGTATGAATATACAAGATGGATAGGGAGTGGACTTGCGGGGGTAGGAAAAGGAAGGAGTGCCCTAGTAGCAGACAAACGGAATACACTGTGTAACTGTACAAACGCACATTGATCAATCATTCTGGTTCGACGAAAACTGGAAACACGAACGCCACTGCTCACGGTTCGCAGCCATATCCTTCAGTGTCTCCAGCCAACTGGTAGATGGATCTTTTGGACCCCAACCACGAAGACGTAAAGCACCCACTTTTCCTAAGTCTGCTGTACATTTTCTCATTCCTCGCTGCCACATCATCTGTTGACCTCCACGTGGTTTCTTCCACTCTTAAGGAGGAACAGACAATAGGACACGGTATGGTAGACGTGTATGTCTGCAATAAGTAGCACATGCCCCAACCAACGAAATCTACTCAGCTGGATAGACTGTGACAAAACGTTCTCCGAATTAGTACCCAACACTCGATTTCTGACCTCAGTACTGCTCACTCGGCTATTCCACCCAATCTTAGCGATAATACGCAAGATTCGGTGGTCGAAAACCCCAAGACGACGAATATCTTCCACAAGCAGACCCCAAGTCTCGCAACTATATAACAAAACTTAACACTCTGCGGCACAGTACAGACGACCTTTCAACTTCAGTGAAATGTCAGGTAGACGCCATGAGTGCTTCAGTCCGGTGTACGCCGCTCAAGCCTTGGATATGCTCGTGTTCCTCCCTACTACTGTGCTCCCATCCATCGTCACGCTGTTTCCGAGGTAGGTGAAGTGGTCGACAACTGACAGCACCTCCTTATCGAGCATCAGGCTCGGAATCGTTGACGCCCAGTCTTGTAACACCACCTTACACTTTGAAGGTGCAAAGCTCATGCTGAATGGAGCTACAGCTCTTGAGAGTCTATCTAATGCATGTTGAGCATGTTCCGTGCATTCGAACAAGCGGACAACGTCGTCCGCGTAATCTAGGTCACATAGCTTTCCACTATTTCCTGGTTCGACGCCTACATCCTGAAGATTTTGCAAAGCATTCTCCATTATTTCGTTCATGATGAAGTTGAACAGGAATGGAGACATGGGACATCCTTGTCGGACACCACTGGTCTTTTCGAAGCGACTTGATAGTTCACCGTACACCCTTACGAGGCGAGAAGTATGAGAATACAACGATCTCAGTAGATTCACGAACTTCTGTGGCATACCTTTTCGCTGAAGGTACTGAAAAGCGCTGTTCGATCAACTGAATCGAAGGCGCCTTTCAAGTCTAAGAAACCATTATAGTTGGTCGGCGGTGTGAGTGACCCGTTTCAAGTAGTTGGCAAAGAGTAAAAATCTGGTCGATTCATCTTAATTCTGGGCGGAATCCAGCCTGCTGTTCGCGGGTGTTCCTCTTGCGAGCGGGTGTAAGACGGTGCTATAGATTCGAGGCTAATACTTTGGTGACTATCGAAATTAAGCTAATCCCACGATAGTTACTGCAGTCATTGCGTATTCCCTTCTTGAAGATGGGATCAATCAGCGACTCGTTCCATATTGAAGGAATACGCTCCTCCTTTCAAATGTCACAGAGCAAGGTGGTAGATGTTTTTATCAAAGCATTTCCACCCAGTTTGACAAGAACTGGGGGAAGTTCGTCAGGACCGGCCGCTTTCCCACGCTTCAGTAATCGAATGCTCGACTCCACTTCCACTTCCGATGGGGTTCAAGTGATACCACCCAATGAGTTGCAGTTGTTGATGCACGAGTAACTACACTAGCGCTCGGACAGCTAAACTGCTCCTTGAAGCATTCGGTCCAATGGTCGAGCCTTTGTTCTTTGCTATGGATGGGTTCTCCATTTCTATCGCAAATGGCTTCACTGACCTGGATGCGCCATCCACCGGTGTCACGAATAAGTCTGAACAGTCTTTGTGTTACCTGAAGCAGCTGCTATTTCTATTTCTTCGGCTACCTTGACCCACAAATTTTCGCGATCATTCTTAAGGCCTTTTGTAACTTGACTTTGCGGATTTCTCCCCATCTATTCATCTCCTTACGGTTCGAGAGCTTACGCTTTTGCTCCATTAGACTCAACGACTCTTGAGAAATCCAGAGTTTTTGATGGATATCGGATCTGGGACCACAGGCAAAACCTGCTGCAACGTGCATCGCTTGTTTGATATGAGCCCAATTCTCATCTACATTACTGTTCGTCGTAGATCCTAGCTCATGTGCTAACCTCTGCTCATAACAGGTGCGTACTTCTGGATCTCACACACGTTGTACGGCTAACCGGGTTTGCGGTTTGTGACGATGACCATGGAGCTGGAGAGATAATCGCATTAAAACTAATGCATGGTCAGACTCTACGTACATGAACCAGTAAGATCTACAGTTCTGGACAGAACTGCACCACCGGTAGCTCACTGCGATACGATCAATCAGACACAAAGTACCTGTAGAGTTAGAGCATGTCAATGTGCGATACAAGCTGTGTCGGAAATTGGTGCTAGACAAGAACAATCGATTGTCTGCACAAACCTGGAGAAGCCAATCCCCGTTATCTGTACGCTCAGTGGGTAAAACACAACGGTCACCTAAACAAGCTTCTGAGGCACTTAGTTTGCCAACTTGTGCATTGAAGTCACCAGCTAGCACTACAATGTCAGAGCCTTTGCTTCTACGAATGAGAGTGGTGAGTTCATCGTAGAACTCATCTTTCTGCGCGTTTGAGCTGCAGTCCGTTGGGGCGCACGCCGAGATTACAAACAAATTTCGCCGAACACAACTATCCTTCCGAACGCCAACTGACCCTTGAAGTCTCACAGCACATAAACAACTGTTAACCGGGATCCAGTCGAAAAGGGCAGCCTCAGCATTATCAGTCAAGACTATTCGCACACCACGTTGACTCACAGCTCTAGCTGCTTCGTCTCCTGAAGTGCGTAGGAAATACCTCGATGAGATACCAGGAGCAGTTAGTTGAATACGCGTTGGATACGCGTTTCACTTACGCAGCAAACATCAACCTTCAGAGAATCTAATATGAGGACTAAGCACGCCTGCTGACCGGTCTGCATGAGAGTACACACGTTAACGAAGCCGAGATTCAGAGGCTGACGAGGCTTGAGAAAATTTGAGTTATGCGACTGTGGATTATTTACGACACTACTTGACAATGAACCACTGCGAGTATCGGTCGTGTTCTTAGTGGGAGCATTATGGGTGGATAGGTGAGGCAGAGAGGGGTGTTTACTGACAGAAGACAAAAGTTGAATAAAAAAAGAAGGGACTCTGAGCAGTAGCCCACTTATCACTACCCACCCCGCTTGATGCAATGGGCAGCGCGGTTTTGATTATCCTGCGCGACGACCGACGCAGTATGAAATTCTTTGTACTCGTGCAGTTCATGGGAGATGTTGGACGGGTACTGCTAGGGTGTCCAGCCGCAAAGCAAGAGAACGATTAGGGTTCTTATCCAAAGCCTTTAGTTCTAACAAGAACTTATCCGCAAGGCAGCGGGATGGCTTAGTGTAAGCCCATTTGCTTGGATCAATTATTCTTCCACTGATTTTGCCGATTGAGTTGCCAGCTGAAATCGACCCCAAACCTGGAGGACCGGGAGACTGAACTTTGTCTGACCTCTACTTATTAACCTGTTAGGTATGATCGCATCTCTGGCTTGAAGGAGCCATCCTGTATGGCTCTTTGGGTCACAGAGGTGCGCAAGCCATCACACCACGTCAAGGTGCGGTCTCGTCGTGATGTAGTACAGTCTTGTCGTGAGGACATGTGACACTGATTCGCGTACTTTCTTACGGACACAACAGTGACCAAACGTGGTTAAGTCAACATTATGCGACAAAGATAACCGGAAAACACCGCATAATTTACTTGAAAGAATTTGCATGCTATTATTAATCCCATGACATTGAAAGCAGTTTGAGTGAACAGGACAAGGCCATAGTAACTGGGGTCTAGATATTACCCAATTTTAAGTTGAAAACCATGGAAGGGACATGAAGCTCATCAGCTCTTCATCCATCATCACAGTGTCCGTTTGTAAGGATGAGAAATAGTTAACTGTTGGATAAATGATAAAACAATCAACTACTAAAAGAGGTGGTGAGAGGGTGGTCCTCGACAAGGTGACATCCAACACTAAGGTTCGTTTCGTGTAGGTAGACTGTTCGCACAGGTTCTGTTGTAACGAAGACGTAAGGGTGGGTGAGGAAACCGGCATTTTGGCGGTCCAACAAATCAAGCCCATGAAACATGTACAATCGTTTATGTAGCACTTTTTCCGGACCAAGCTGCAGCAACAATGATCCGCCGGCAGCCTGAGCAATTCGGCTGCATTCTGATCAGTTGCCTGTGGCTATTAGCTTGATTCTCTTGTGCGCTATTTCTTCTTGGCTGCTCAGATTGTTCCGGTTGACGGCTTGATCGATAGCCCCTTACATGGGCTACCTTGTTAGTTGCCTGAGATCTCATTGCCTTATGCCTCTTTTTGTCTGCTTCGGGATGCCTCCGATATATTCGCCGTCTGTTCTTTGGTCTGTGGGTCTCGGTTGGTTGACCCGATTGGTTGTTGCTCCAGCATTCCTCGCAACAATGTGACTTGGTTGTGTTTGACCCATTTAAGGTTAAAACAACCACCAATCATCACTTTGCGATGGTGGTCAGGTCAAACCACACTGTTCAAGAGTTGATCTGATTTGAACAGTAAGTTGATTTGTTTATATATTTGAGCAGCTGCTGTAAACGTCCTTTGGCAACCGAAAACCTCGTCCTGTTTAATGCTCCCTAGTGCCGATAATAAAGAAGGAGTAGCAAATTTAACCAGTGCGCTATCACAGAGAATCTGCAAACATGACTCTGACACCACACTAGGTCCAAATGAGTCAACTGTAGCATCGATCCGAGCAACCGCGGTGAATTATTTTTCTTTCACCGCAGAGTGATACTACTATACATTCGAAAGAAATGTATAGGTCTTTCGGTTTTCTCATCACCCGACTGAGCAATAATAGTCTCTATGGTTTCAAGTGCACACATCAGAAGATCGTTAGCCATTTGATCAAAATATGCAGTTCATGTTTAAGGTTACAGGATCTGATGTAAATAGCAATAAGTGGCATGAAAGAGAAGTATGACATTTCAGAAAGGCCCGAGAACTGGATGTTCGAAGGGTTGCCCCGCGTGTTGACTAGAGAGGAGGGAAAGTTATGACAGGTGGATGACTGTTGGCTATAATCATGCCGATATCGCTTCTATTGAGTTTGAACTTCTTTGAAAGGACCTCATGGACAGTCAGAGTGTTTATTCTTCCCTCGTTTCGTTGCGTGGAATCAGTCACGCCCCATGAAACACATATCTTGACCATTTTGTGTTGGAAGAGTAACACGAGGGGGGGGGGAGTTCACTAGCACACAGGTATCATTCAGGGCTTTTTGTGTTTGCAAAAAAATACCCGTCACTGGCTTATTCTCATGACTCATCACCCATGAAATAGTAAGTTATAAGTCGCTGAAATTCTATCTTGATTAGCGGCCAAAGTCTCAGTTCACTGTCTCTTTCAAAGAAAGTCTACCGCAGAATGCTTTGATTTTTTGTTTCTCTGGTGATATAAAACAGTAGGACAGATACGGTGTGCTGGAATATAATTGCACTCGAAACACGAATTATCAATGCCCCGAATCGTATACTTCAGCAATCGGACAGCACTGCGCTCGGATCACGGATCACAGTCAAGGAAACTAGGAAGTCACGACAGTATCCAGTAAAGTCTGTATACCAGCAGTGGAAAAAGTATTTATGATCAATGCAAGCATGAGAGGAATAACCAATATGAATTTGATACTTTGTAATGGTACGTATATGGATGTCAGTCAGACCTTGAACACAAAAAGACGGTGTCAGCAACGGGAGGTACAAATGGCAGTGATACGTGAGAACGTGAGCCAGATGGTTATGTGCGAACATTTTGGAAAGGCACCAGAACACCTGGCTCAGTGTGTGATGCCGTGGAAACGGGACTCAAAAGTGCAGGACTGCGACCATCCGGCCGTACTGGCAGTTAATCTGGTTAAACAATTTTAAATGCACTCTAGTAAAAAGTATCAGGGGACTGTCAGAATTCGGAAGCCTTCGTATACCTCATGGGATGTTACAAATTCGTTTCTGTGATTCATGATTAATCGCACTCAAATGAGTGTACCTGAAGTCGAGTAATCAGAACATCCAAGTATAACCACCCGTGGATGAACTTCTAAATCTTGATTAAGAGATCAAGGTGTACTGATGACCCAGGTTTTCCGTGTCTGTCGTAGCACAACTCGAATCCTGAGCGATTTCACCACAAACGAACGAGTACTAAACTGGCCCTAAAACTCCCCAGTATCACGCACGAAAATCTTCAAGCTGCACACGTGAAAGAAAGTAAATTTCAAGCAGTGGTTCAGCATTAGGAAACGTGTTGAAAATGAGAAGTATACGGTGCTTTTTCTGACGGCAGATAATTAGTCGTCATTTACACGGCTGAATAACTTGAATCCGTCAAAATCTTGGGCTTTAGTCCCATTCGAAATGTTGGAGAAGCTGCTACGAGAAGGCGTTCTTTAGACGAATCTACAGGTAAATGAGTACCCCAAATTACTCTGCTTGCTTCGCAGATCGAACGTAAAATCTCGTAAATTGATCTCCAAAACCAAAATAACACGTCCTCAAACAAATCTTTTGTGATCAGTTTCAGATTCAACTGGAAGATCGGTTGATCACTGCTGACAGTTATTTAGAACAACAATGAGAATTTCCACTGGAATGTTACCCTATCTCTTTCGGACAATGGGCTGGCCATGATCAGCTCGATCGCCCTGCCAACACCACCACAGATTGTTTTGCTGTGCGTTTCTGGTGAATCCAAAGCCATGAGTCCGGAAGGTCACAGGACAAATCGTTTGGTAAAATTTTATCGAAGGGTTACCAAACCAAAATGGAGAACACTGAATCGTTGCCTTTCATGCAAGGGTTTCCGTTCCCAATCCGCAAACCGGTTCACTGCAGCCTGTAGCGAAAAGAGTCACATCCATAGTGGTGAATTCCGTACATCCATGGATCCTACTGGCATTGGTCGCTCGATCCTATGCAGTCCTAATATGATGACGGTCAATTAAAAATCTGAAAGACGGATTGCATAGCCTATGAAAGGTGAAATGACAACAAATACAGAATTACGGCAGTTAAGGCCAGCAGCATTCAGTTAACAGCCAGACCATTTGCAGTTGATGCTAAATATAGATATAAACACTACCAAGTGGAATGTGCGACGTGTTGCAATAAACGGCATTCTTGGTAGGAAAAGACTGAAAGGACAGTCATTAAGGGAATGCCTGTAAGGAGATCCATACACAATGCGAAAACGGGCATAGCCTACAGAAGGTGGTGGACCGGGTACGGTTTTGTGTAATTTAATGGTTAAACTGCGCGCGTTTCGCCGAAAAAAAATCGGCAAATGAGGCGGATAAAGGCCAGTGGGATGTGTGCATGCTACAGTACGTGGTTAGTCGGTCGACAGGTGTGATTGGATTGGCGGAACGGTAGTGTCAGACTAGAGCGCTTCGAACCCCAGGTGGAGCGGCTACTATTTGTAAAAAATCACTTTTGTATAAAATGAACATCATACTTCCAAGCATCAATTAGAAGGTGAGATACCATCAAAAGGGAGACTGCAAAGGGCAGGAAAGTGGTCAATACAGTGCGATAAGGAAAACTAAGATGTTAATAAGCGGAATGAACTGTGAACCAAAAATATATATCACTTGATATCAACAGGAATCAACACAGTCTAGACTGAAGATTAGAACGCAATCTCATAAAGGCGAAACGAATGGATCTGTTCAAAGTCACCAACCATCTGCAGAGAGTAAACCAAAAAATGAAACCACCAAAGTGCACACGTATTACTAACGCATGTTACCACCATTAGTAGATGAATGAAGGGTGTGCCACTAGTCTGAGCTTTTGCACTACATGGCAACCAATCAGATCGCAGATAGGGTACCTGGGGTAAGAGCGTGCAACTACACAAGAGGCTCGCAAATTTCTGCAACACTTGTGCTATCAGATTACAGAAACGGGTGGTACGGTCAAACCAGCGTTGTTTCAATGCAGATTGTAATCTGATTTATTGTAACAAATAAGAGATGTGACCAAAGCGGCACTTTCAGCCAGCATTCCGTTGGGTCTACTTCCGGGGGGGTGGGGGGGGGGGGGGTTGTTTATTATGAAAATATCCCTCCAAATAATATCCACTTATATAATATGATTCATCGTGCAGCTTAACCGCTCAACTCACCATTGAAAACCATGGAAGCTCTGTACAGCTGTTTCATCCTTGTTGGGAATCATGAGCAGTGCACATCCACCGAGCCCCCACGGGGACTCGAACCCGGGGTGAACGATTGTGAATTGAATACCGTAACCACAAGGCAATCCGGGCTATTCGGGATGGTTCCCAACAAGGATGAAACAGCTGTACAGTGCTTCCATGGTTTTCAATGATGAGTTGAGCGTTCAAGCTGCATGATGAATCATATTATACAAATTTAATCTCCTACTGCTCAATGTCCACTTAGTCAATAGTACGCCATAAGCAATGACAAGATATATTTTGCTGTTTGATATTTGACCAAACGAAATGGGAAAACAACCGGGCCGAAAAAAACAATAACATCTAGAAAAATTCAACGTAAAACTCAAAAGAGAAATACCAACGATAGAATGGTGGAGCGGCGAATAAATTTATACATAATCTCACAGTTATATTCTTACTCGTGCTATCGAAAATTATTTATTTGATGTCATAATCTGTAGGAGATGAACAGGAAAACCATATGGACCATAGTAAACATGATGAACACGTTAAACGACGAAAGCAGTCTTGGTGATGACGATCTAATAAAAGGTTAAGCACCGAGAAAAGCAAACTAGTATTGTGTTTATACGTGCAGGTTCACACGCAGCGGTTCTGGCTGCTGTATACTGGACAAAAGAGCAGATCGGGGACTGGAAGATTAGGAGTGCAAAAACAAAAAAGAAACTGACAATGATGGTATCAGGTAGATAATGGATTAGAATTAATGAAAGAACACCACTGTTCGCGACGTACAGTAATATCTGCTAATATCTGTAATTATTGAGTAGGTGCATCTCTTGGACCCCATCTGAGAGTCTTAGCTGACCCAGCATAAACAAATTCACCGACTGTTTTTCATACCATTCTTCCATGTCATGAACCGAGCACCGGTAATAATCTTCTATCCACTGCTCACTTCAGTAAGTATTACACTCCAGCGGAGTCCACTTGCGAGAATGTACAACACAAATTTCATTAGCCTGTTCAGATTAAGTTCCTGTTCCAGAGACTGACTCCGGATCTTCAATACTGAATATAATCTCGGCTTTTTTGATCGGATGTTCCCATCACATCCGAAGACATCGATGCTCAATCAGATGTAGTCGTTATATGTTCTGTATTCCTATCGGACTGGTAGTATGGCGAAATTGACTGATGCTTTGCTCTTGACGTTAGATGTATGTCACTTGAAAGCCATAGGAGAGTGAGATCAGCAAAAGCCTAGCGCAGCTTTTGTATACGTGATGACTTGAGGGCATTAGGCTGAAGAAGGTTCTTAGCATAATTCACACGACTACTCTGATCGATGTCTGACTGAGGAGATGGGAATCAATCCTAACGGACACGTGTCAAGTAGAGCCAAGACCGATTCGGTGCATTCGCGAATTCGAATTTTTGATGCATAATGATACATTTCAAACAATTTCCTTCAATGACATCCCTTTCGTACAGGATCGATATGAATCTTATTTTTCGCGCTGACATTGAATATTGCTTGCTGGACAAAAACATTCCTCCCTGGTCCTCTTTCACACTCAGACTTTGATATTTTCAACTTATCTGACACGCTTCACGTATATTGAGCAAAGAAAAACAGCCCGTTTTTGTCGCCTTTGAAAAATTTCCTACTGATTGAATTGAGAAGAACAAATGTGGTAGCAGACTGAACAGTTGTTGCAGATCTGCAACAAATGTGAATGCTTCAGGTAGTCAATTTCGTTCAAGACACATAAACGGAGATTACAAGAGAAACCAGGACCTCAGTGTGTTTTATCATTTTTTAGTGATTACAATGTTGGCACTCCTAAAAATGAGAGGAAACCAATAAAAAACTAATTTGTTGAGAAATGTAGAGAGAAAAATAGGAGTGTGATGTGGATGTATGATGTAAGCTTTTCAGGATGCACATAGAGCTCGGACTGCCTCGCTAGTGCCCGTTTCAGGAGTTGAGAGCTGGCATGTAGCGGTTGGTACTTTACCAGTCACCTCGAATAAGGACTTAATTCAGTGTGACTTTGGTAGCCTATCGATTCGCACCTAGTCTGGCTGACCGATCCAATAGTTAAAACCTAGCTCGTCTGGCCTGACACATCAACGTCTGTATCCTGCTAACACTTCTCGATGGTCCCTTGTGCTCGCGAACAATGGTAACCCACATCTATCTATCTGTTCGATTTCTCCTTTTACTTCGTTCATACCATTGAGCGGAAACAATCAGGCCTGATGTAATAGCGGTCAGAGTCACATTTCTGCTAATCTTATGTACGATAAGATCAGCAGTTTTCGGAATAAGCACGTCAATCGTCATTTGAATCATTTGGTCACGCGTGATGGTAGTTAGGTAAGTTATGGAAGTCGTTTTGAAATCGGTTCAGGTTAGGATCCACGCTATTTTCCCATTTCTGCCACTTCTGTTTTCCAAATTACCTATAAAATCTAGGAAAAATGGAACCATGGAGTGTGTTGAACAGGGACAAATTTCGTTTTCTGACAAACCTCGCAGTGCGTGCGTTTACTTAATGAAATTTGATCTCACCAGAGAAACGTGCCACTTACCATTTTTGACTTAAGAAGTAAGTATACTTTCACATTAACTCTGCCCAGGATCTCTAAGATACATAAAGGATTCTGGACTCATCGTGGTCAAAATGTGTGCTGAATGTTATACCTAAATCTAAGCAATAGTGAAAGAAACGAAGATCACACAAAAACATTTTCTTCCAGTGAACAAAACACATCCGGTTGCCGCAAAATGAGGAGATTTAAGTTAGTCTGTTTTTGGTGAAGGGATGTCGTGGGCAGCAGTCGGAAGTAGAACCTATTCTTCCCCAACTGGACAAACTCTCATTAAAGTTATCACAACAGAATTTGAAAATAGCGCGCTGGGGGGAATAAAAATAAAAAGACATTTACAAACAGAAAAAAGATACAGATGAGTTTACTTTTGAATGCGATCAGTCTCTCCGTAACAATAGCGTACTACATTACGGAAGGGGCGAGTGGAACGAAGATGGAATTCGCCGCACGAGAAACAACGACTCAGTTGCACTGGTTTGCGTTCAGGTAGTCGTTTCGTTGGCCGGCTTCAGTTGAGGTGTTTGACTTGAACGAGAGGGAACGTGTTGGTAGTGCACTACGGAATGTTCAGCCGTCTCATCGGGTATGTCATCGAATTGCTCGCATGTTGATCGGGCCTCAGAAGTTGTGAGATCGCGCTCCAGTAATAGATTTCTTTGCAGCTTCCGATAATTTATACTGGCAATGAGGCCGTCAAGTAAGTGGGTCTCCAACTGATCACCGAAATTACACTTCGTAGCCTGTATTTGTAGTATCAGAATGAATTCACGTACTTCATGTTGGTACAACGAACCACCGAATTGAGTTTGGGACATTCGGTCCCCTGGAAACTGACCGGAACTGCGTTGCCTAGCAGCAGATCCTTTAATTCATCGAAAGGAACTGCATCAGGGGCTCTCGGATGAGCAAGGTTTTTCATCAGTTAGTGCAATAAACAACAGCCAGCCGTCAAGAAGAATGCAGTCTGGTTCTTCTTCTTCATATCCTTTTGTATGCTGCACCATGACTCGAACCTTTCAATCCAGTCCTCAATCTCAGATTCACCAGCGTGCAGGCTCAGCTGTTCAATACAGGGCAGCTCCATGACGCGACGCCAATTGTACTGTTCGCAGTAACCGAACTGGTAGGACTTATTGAAAATGCTCCCACCCAGAACTACGCAAATTAAAGTAGCAAGAAAACCAAGGCTGCGAAATAGCACGTTAATTCTATTGCGGAACTGGTTTGTATGATTATGTTAAATCCAAGAAAACAATTTGTAGACTAGAAGTTGACCAATCCTAGCCAGCTTTTGCTGTACCCGTCCTCAGCCATCCTGATTGACTGAAGCTTATCAGCCCGTGTAACTACGAAGCTGTACCCAGCAGTATGAAAAGTGATTGACAGACACCCCGGATTTGCTATGATTACCAATTGAATTTGAATCTCGATCTACAGAAATGCGCAGCAACAGCGGTGGGACCGAAGGACTTCATGAGATGCATGCTCGGCAGTAAGCTTTTCCTCAAAAATTGATCTGACTGATGCGTACTTGCAAATTCAATTACACACGGAGTCTAAACTACTAACAACCATCAGCACTCCCAGGGGCATGTTCCAATGTCATCACTTACCTTTTGGTCTGTACGTGTTATCCGGGATATTCCAGGCTGCAGCAGACCAGGTGATCCGTGGTATCGATGGGGTGATGGCACATCAAGGTGAAGTGCTTATTTTAGGGTCCACGAAAGAAGAACTCGACCGCAGATTGCAACAGCGGCTGGAGAGGTTCGTGGAAAAAAATGTATAGACCAAAGCCCCAAACACTAATTCGGAGTCATCGAAGTAAGTTTCCTCGGTTTCACTGTCAATGCCAACGGATACCTACCCGGTCCAGGTCGTTTCAAACCAGTGATTGGCATCGAGCCACCAAAAAATCAGGCACACTTACGATCAGTGCTTGGATGCCTGCAATGCTACTGCAGATTCATTCCGAACTTTGCAACATTGACCGGAACATTGTTTCTGGTCCAGTCGTCCGATGTGGGGCAGTGGAACGAACAGTATAGAAAGACACTACGCGGTCTTATTCAAGATATTGTTGGCCGACCGATAATAGCCCCATTCGCGCCGTCTAAGCCGACCATGCTGACCAACGACGCGTCCAAAGTGGGGATAACAGCCGTTATGGAACGAGATGTATGTCCAATCATCTGTATTTCTCGTCTTCTTAATACTGCAGAGAAGGGTTATTCCCAGGAGCAGAAGAAAGCTTTGACCTTTTTTTTTTGGGGGGGGGGGGTACGGCGACCACACAAGTACCTATTCGGAATGAAGTTTAGGATTATCATCGACCACCAAGCTCTCCAGTTCCTATACAACCCAGATAAATGCTTCGTCATATCCACGGTCGCTATCATTCAGCGATGGAGCATTGCCTTGACTGTCTATAACTACGAAATCATGCGTAAACCCGGCAAGACAATCCCAGAGGCGGACTTCCTGTCATGATACTAGAGATTCGCAGAGGCGGAGCAATGCCATTTCATTTCAACTGCTGCGCCTTTTACGAGGGAAAAATTGCGCAAGCAGACAAAACAATACTACTCATCTTTGATTTCGGCCATTAGGAAGGAGTGGCGGCCCGAGGTGGAGAGGAAGTTTCCTCAGTTCTCCGTGCTGCGAGATGAACTCACTATCCATCACGACGAAGTTCTTTGCCAGGGCGACCGGTCTGTCTTTCGCCTCCATTACGCATGTCGGTTTTGGATGAACCACACAAAGGCCACCTGAGAGTGGACAAAATGAAATCACTAGCTCTACAGATATGTTAGTAGCCAGAATTGGACACGGATATTTGCACTACGGCAAAGATCTGTGGTGCATGTCTGCACGAAGTTAAGTCGAGACCAAACAACTGGAACCCATGGCCAGAAAGCTACTTTCCATGGCCGAGAGTTTATGCGGACTTTTATGGCCCATTCTTCAACCGATATCACGCTCTTGTGCTGATCGACTTCTATTCTAAATGGCCGGAAGTGTTCCTGACCAGTTCACTAACCACCTCATTCGTAATTCAGGTGTTACGGAAATGCTTCAGTTGAGTAGGAATGCCTCAGATACTAGTCACTGATAATGGATCGAAATTCTGTGCGGCAGAACTGAAATGCTGGCTTGATAGGATCGGATTTCGGCATCTCCGTATGGGGCATTTGAGAGGAATAACACCTCTGAGTTGGTAAACTGTCGTGCCCCTTGGGAATCTCCCATCTCTTTGCTCTCCATCACCTGCTCAAATCTAATCTGTGGCTCCATGAGGCTGAGGCATGCGTCAGCAGCCACACCCCGGCAAAGCGCTCGACAGGCGGGCCAAACCAGGTTGAGGGTAACCGAGGCCTAAAGATCTCGGTGAGATGGCGCCCAGCATGCGAAGGTGGATACTCCTGCATAAGCGGAAGAGATATATTGGATCCAACGGCTACCAAGGAAATCTGCTCAATTGACAGGGTTGCACGGACCCCTGGGTCTAGTTTACCCCTACCGAATGGCGAACGAGCTCCTAGAGAACCACCCGCAACCATGGACCAAGATCAGTAGGACGCGTTGGGCATCCCGGATTGGTGTACCACCATCAAAATGGCGTACGAACCGCTCGTTCGGTCACCGGCTGTAAACACAAAATCTCCTGTTACCCGACAGATAGCACTTGGTTGTGCACGGGCTAGAGTTGCTACCTCTAAAAAAAGCCGTGGCGCTGGGGATGCCACTTTGTATCAAACTCCCAAGACTCTTCATGACAAGTTCCCTCCCACACATAGCTCATGCTACAGCGTCCCCGGTAGGCGACGCAGCTCGCATTCTCCTCGCGGCCCGGGTGACAAGTATGCCAGATGGAGGCCTAAAGAAGTGAAATCACACCCAAGTCGCCTGTTGGAATGTGAGAATACTCCTGGACATCAGAAGCCAAACCATCACTGCACGAATGTTACATGACTATTGCATCGAAATCACATGTCCCTCCGAAGTTCGGCTGCCGAATTCTGGCACCCGGTGTATAAAGGTTCCCGGAGTAGATGACAGTTACCACCTCTATCATAGTGGATCCACTGACAGCTCTGGTCTCCATGGCTTCGCGATAGTTGTCAGCAACAAGTCCAACAAAACGCAGCTTTCATGGAACCTCATGTCCCCTCGGATCGCCCTAGCTCGTTTTCACGCCTCACACTTGAACGTATCGGTTGTTTCGATCTATACCCCAACAGTTGCAGCCGAAGAAGCGGCAAAGGACGAGTTCTACGATAGGCTACAAGAGGTAATAGACAGCGTCTCGAAACGCGACATTCTCCTGGTAGCGGGAGACTGCAACGCTCGCACTGGTCTCTCCACAAATAGTGGGTAAATATGGTCACGGACAGCAGTGCGGCAACTGTGAACGTCTCATTAACTTTGCAGACTTCAACAGCCAAACTGTCGCCAATACCCGCTTCCAACATCCCAAGGAGCACTTGCTAACGTGGTACTCCAATGACGGTCACATAGCGCATCAGATGGACAACATTCTCGTGCGATCACGCTGGTCATCTTCGATTGAAGATTGTCGGTCCTACCGAGGAGCGGAGACGGGCAACAAGAATGGTACCGATCACACCCCCGTCCGTGCACGCTTCAAGATTCACCTAGCCAATCGCCGCAAAAACTGTGCTTCGAAGCTGATTAACACAGCAGCTTTAGGGTCACCGAGAAAGAGCCAAGCGGTCTCAGACCCTATTGCCTTCCGCCTAGCCACCACGTTCATAGGTGAACGGGAAGTACACGGGGAAGATCAGTGGACTTCACTTAAGGCATAGGCCCAACAATCCGCTTTAGACGAACTGGGACTTTCGCAACGACGGCAGAAAGACTGGATCTCAGGGGCTACTCTCCAGTTAGCCGAAAAGGCCAGAGAAGCCCGCCCAAATGGTCACCCAGACTTTCATGATATCCGACGATAAGCCACCCGCTCGGCCAGAAGCGACCGCAACAACTACTGGACCGAAATCACGGAAACCATGGAGATTGCGGTCAACAGCAGGGACTTCTCAATGCTTTTCCATCTAATCGGCACTGCATCCGATAAGCGACAGTCGACAGAGCCCCTCCTTCGCGATGCTGCCGGGGTGCCCACTACCGAACAGGCCAAAAAGATGCAGAGATGGATCAAACACTTCGAATGTCTATTGAACCGTCCCCTGGCAAGCTCTGCTTACCAAATCCCAGCAATCCAGAGCGACGGCTATGACGTTAATAACAACCACCAAGCCGAGACGAAATCACAGACGTAATACTCAAGCTGAAGAACCGGAAATCCCCTGGAGAAGATGGCATCGAACAGAAGGTATATAAATCATGTCTTTCAACACTACTCAAGCCACTGCACACCCTGTTTTGTTCAATTTGGGAAAAAGAACAATTTCCAGTGTACCGGGGGACCTCAGTTCTACTTCCTCTTCCAAAGAAAAGCGACAGGACCGTGTGCGAAAACTACCGTGGCATCAGTTTAATCGACGTGGCCGCCAAAATATTCTCCACGCTTTTGTTGAACCGCTTCTCAGCGGTGCGGGACGCGCGCACATGCCCCAATCAAAGAGGCTTCCGCCGTGACAGAGGGTGCTTGGACCAAATACTCACCCTAGGCCGAGTATTTGAACATCGGTGCAAGTTTCAGCAATCGACTGCAGCTTGTTTTATTGATTTTCGGGCTGCCTTTGACTTAGCTGACAAAGAATCGTTTCGGGCTACACTACAAGCGGATGGAATGCCCCAGAAGCTTCTCAGTCTCATGAGGTCGTACTACACAAATACGCTAGCAAGAAAACGTATCTACGGAGAGGAGTCCAGCAAGTTCTCCCTCAATTCCGGTGTTAGACAAAGCTGTCCCCCATCTCCAGTGCTGTTCAACTACGCCATCGACTGGATAATGTGTCAGGCGCTCACCGATTACCCTGGTATTCAGCTGGACACTGATGTTTTCCTCGCCGATCGAGAATTCGCAGATGATATTGTCATTCTTGGAGATAGCTCCATTGCCTTACAGCTCGTTCTTAGTCGCGTAGAATCTTTCGCGAAATCAATACGTCGAAGACCAAGATGCTTCAGACATGCACTAGACAATTCACTCTCCCGATATACTTGAACGGCGAACAAACTGAACACGTTCGGCGTTCAAATATCTGAACCAAATCCATTTCAAAGTGGCAGCCGACAGTGTGACCAATCACACGGCTGAGACGATCGAGGATCCAGTCAGTGACTGTGTTGATGACAGTGATCCACCTATGCCGTCAACCGAAGAGACAGCTACAGCGGCGAAGCCAGAGCCACCAGCTCCAATTCGAAGATCAGTGCAAAAGGTGAGCCAAATTGACGAGGAGCTGTTGAGGGATGAATGTTGTGGTGATTCAGCAGGCATCACACGTGATGCCACAAGATACAGCTTCGTAGCTTCACACGCTAATGAACTTCAATCAATCAGTATCGCTGATGACAGGTAGAGCAAAAGATCGCTGTGATTGGTTAACTGGTCATGCACCAATGATTTTCTTCGATTTATCTTATTTATACAAATCGCTCCTGTAATGCAATCAAAGTGCCGTTTTGCTGCTTTAGCGTTCTTGGTATTTTGGTTTGTGTAACGGTGGGGTGAACTGATTTTAATAGGTCCCATTAGTTCGGGTGTTGCGAATACTACACGTACATTCACCCACCCAGCTTGATAATACATTACTGCTCCAACAAAGAAAGTTCGAACCAATGCACCCGAGCCATGAAAGCCAAGTCCGACGGCATCACTCAAGCCTGTCTCACACCATGGTAAAGCCAAAACCCGTCAACGGATATATATATATATATATATATATATATATATATATATATATATATATATATATATATATATATTGGATGGTAATTTTCAGGCAGTCAGCACCGGTGCCCTTCATTATGGATATCGATGCAAATTCATTGTAGATTGTAATGTACTGTGCAGTCAATTTCAAAACAATCTAAGATCATAGTAACAAACAAAAATACGTGGAGCAGCATGCTCACACGAATAGACAGAAAAAGCCTGTACTAAAGAAATAAAAATTAAACAAGTAGTATGAAAAGAAACGAATTCAAAATCGTCCACAGTCCCCTTTGTAGGAATATGGGTACCAAAGTTCCAATGTCACCAAAATCTTCAGTTCGGTTCAGCTTCTAGGATTTGAAAACAGTTTGCCAAATCAATTGAGATGGTGTCCGGGTGAGAGGTGGACGTTGTTGTGAAAGCTCCTAAGAAGTTTATTGACCTCAGTTAGATCACTGGCTGAATTAATTCCAAGACACTCTAAATCAGAAAGCGAAGTTGCGCCAGGACGAGTGACTTATTGAGAGCTATTCTGTGTTAAGCGGTATTGTGTGTGTGTTCGAGATCGTGTGTTGAACGTGTGCATTGAAATGTCAGTTCAACAAAGGAGTGCTGCACCACGGGACGTTGTAAACATGGAAAAAGTGGTAAATTTACAGGTCACTACAGGAGACAGGGAACTGTATATCCAGCATCTCCGAGGATTTGTTCAATACGAACACAACCTCGGACATGCAATAAATGGACTGGTGTACTCATTCACGGGGTAACTGGTCATCGCCTGAAGCTGCCGGATGAAACGACGTTAGTGGTAGAGTCCAAACAGCAATCTTTCGTCCCAGCCCATTTCCCGATTTCGACTGACAAATAATTTATCCTCCTGTTTAATGCATTACATGCCATGGATCCATCGCTCACACTTCACCCAGCTTCAGCTGCTCCCTTAGATCACATGACTCTTCAATAACTGGTGCTGCAATGCTTCGACTGTAGTTTCGCGATAGTAGTGAATTCGGGGGAGTTGGAAGTCTACTCTGACGTTGTGTTCCTCAAAATAAGATTCGTGTCTTATAGTGACAATGTTCATGTCCAAAAAAAATGCATTCGATTGATGGAAGAACATGAACTGATAAAAGTTTCCTAGTTCTCTTAAGTTTAGTCTCGTATTCCTCTTGTTATGCACCAGAAATGATCTACTTATATGAGTCTTTCTTATCGACCATTGATTAATTTGCAGCTGCGAACTGGTTGTGTGTTGTGAGCATTTTTCACATAGTGCTGCTAGTTTCCCTATGGCAAAGCAATGTTCGCACCTTAATTCTGATCTACCCTCTCCCTCATCTCTTGGTCCTACCAAATAACTTAGCACATTCGAACTGTATAATTCATGCATGTCAGACATTTGAAAATCTAAAATCCATTGAGGCCCGACTTGGTTCCATGTTCCGGTGGAAGCGTAGCGAACTCCGGAGCCTGATTATTCGGCCAGCACAAGGGAAATTCTACACTTATAGTCAACGCGAGGGTTCTGAAAACATTGAGGAAACTGGAGCTTCATGGTGTGGTTACTTAATTTAATTCGTCTTCTATGTCAACTACGATAGTAATTGCAATGAAAAGCGATGAAGGAAAACACCACGAATTTGTAGCGATAGCAGACTGACTATGAATCTACAACTACAGCTTTGTGCGGCAACTACTATGGAACTAGATTTTACGGAATCCATACTCAGCTGTTCAAGTTTTTCGAAGACTGACCTATCTGAATATCAGGGTGTTGTGTGAACCCCCCTGAAACCAAGTTACTAATTGTTGCGAACATTTCAAGCCGAGCCAATCATTCTACACACCTCCACCCAGTGAACATTGGAAAACTGGGCCGACGAGACTGGGAAGAAAACATTCATTCAACCGTGCCCGTCAACGCAATAATCCCATTTGACGAACACGTCCGAGTTCTCTCCATTTTCGCTTTAAGCAGCATATCACCCTATTACCCGAATACACAGGCTTTTGGAGTGTTGTTCCATCGTCTTCTGTTTTTTCCTGCGGACTCGAGCAGTCAGAGTTACGAGCAGAAGTGGAGTGTATAAGAGCTCATGGAAGACAGCGAGTGCATAGACGATTATAGAAATCAAGATGCAGAACTCTACTTCCCTAATCAAGACCACTTACCACCATCAACATCGCGTTGCACGTGTTTCAATACTATTCTCTCTCTACCTTTTGATTTGCACGTTTCACCATGAGTTTTTCAAGATGCCTTTTAAAATTCAATTCGTGGTTTGATCGGACCAATGGGGTATGAGGATAACGTGATCGTCCCTGGGGAATCAAAGGAGGAAAACGATCATCGTTTGAAGCAGATCCTGGAGAGATTTGTTGTCAGAGGGTGGGAATTCTTTAATTTCATAGTAAAAGCTAATGGTTACCAACCGGATCCCAGTCGCGTCAGACCATAGCCGAATTCGACTCGCCGAGGAATGAAGCACATTTGAGACCTATAGCTGGTCGCTAACAGTAATACTCCAAATTCATAACGAACTTCGTAACGAGGTCGCAGCCGTTGCTCCTGCCCCAATCATCCGACGTTTAGCAATGAACTGAGATATAACGGAGAATTTTAGGGCCATTGTCAGTAGCGTCACCGAACGTCCAACATCAGCTCCATTAGCATCGCCCAAACAAACGATGCTCATGACGGCCATATTCGAAGATGGAGTCTGTATAGTGCTTGAACAAGATGAGCACCCTATTGCCTCCCGTTACCGACTCCTTGTTGCTGTTGAGAGGGGATATTCACAGAATTTTAAAGAAGAAATGAGCATGTCCTGGATGGTTTGTCGTTCACATAAGTACTTGTTTAGATCAAAATTTGCGATTGTTATAAAGTACAAAGACTTACAACTTCTAATCAATACGAATGAGTCTGTAGTCAAGTCCACAGTCGTCATGATGGGAAGTGTTTTTGGCGGATATAATCATGGAGTTTTACGTCGGTCCAGCAAATCATCCTCGTTTGCTGATTTCCAGTCAATCTACTCGTGATTTGTCGTGGCTGAGCAGTGTAATTTCTGTTATATTTGCATCTTATTAAAGCAAAGTATGAACAGAATCCGTCTATTAGCGCATAGGTAAGCAAGCCATTCGTCTGAGGATAAATGCGTGCAGTAGGTGCGATCCAGTGCACTCACACCGAGCGGCTCAGCGGCAAAGAATCACTCGACATTGAGGTCTTATTGGTTGGAGCAAACTGTCCGTGGTATTGTCAAGCTCACAGTGTTGTGCGTACGCGCTTACGTGTGTGTGATGGAAGTCGGTATCTCCTGAATAGTATAGTCAACACGCATTTAGTAGTTCGGGCCACTCAAAAAATCTATTTTAACCGCCACTGCTGTATCGAGGGGAGGGGGGGGGGGGCAAAAAAAGATACTAGAATATAATACACGTTAGTGATCATTACTGTCTAGAAAAGGTGGCAACGGAAAGTGAAACGAAAGTATCGAACAGCATTTCGTGCACCGAGATGAGTTCTGCCTGCAACCTTACAGAGAGCTGCTCCTTGGTTACCTGTTAGTTATACCTGCTCCTTTACTCAGAGCTATTCTGGAAGAATGGAACAAGGGTTATTTTGGCATGAAGTAGATGCATTTTTTTACTCGTCAAATGTGTTGGTGGTCTGAATTAGGTACGGACATTGGCTCAGTCGGAACAATAACTGCGGGAACGTTACAATCCGGTCAAATTCCAGTTATCCCTACTGAAACAGCTGTCAGTAGCGAAAATTTAGATCATCACCGTGATTTAAAGGAATAAATGGAGCGTATCCGTGATCGAGTGATTAAGAACCACAACTGTTGGCAAATTTGGCTACCACGAATACCGTACAAATGAACAAACAAATGTGCCGAGATGCCCACAATCCACCTTAGAAGAGAAGGCGGAAAAATGGACTGAGCGCGTCTATGCAGATCAAGGGATGTGCCGTGGTGACCCGTTAGTAATACCTCCTGCTTTGAGTAAAGTGGTTCTGGAAGAATGAAATAAGGGTCACTTGAGCATGGAGCAGATGATGCCTTCTACACCGTAGATGTGTTTTCGGCCCGAATTAGATAAGTACATCTATACGATAGACAAGAATTGCTTCACGTTCTTGCAGAAAGCCATTTCGAAACCAAATAATCAGTGGCCCCGTGGCCTGACAGCTACATGTCATAGCAATATTCACATTCCGATTTATGAGGTTCGGTCCTGAGCAAACATCATGCCCTGGTATTGACTCGCTCCTATTCAAGATGGGCCGTGTTATTTCTCACGTGTACGCCAACGACATCTTCTCTGATCCAGGCTTTGAGAGTGCTGTGAAGGTATTCCGTAAGTACTTGTCTCTGATAAAGGTCCCAAATTCTGTGCATTCGAGTTGAAGTTTTGGTTAGACAGAGTTAGTTGTTGACTTATTCAAACGGCACTTCGGCATCCACTTTCTAATGGTGCTGGGAAAAGCCTAGTAAGTTCCTTAAAGTGTGCTCGACTCAGGAAATTCAGAATCCTTGCCAGAATTGAAGACGTTCCTGGTAAATTTTCTATTACAAAATCGGAAAGCCATGCATCCGACGACGAAGGCAACTTCAGCCAGTTCAGAAGTCCCAGATAGCCTTTGCGATATCTAGATTCCAGTTATGTTGTATACTTCCGAGGGGAAGAACTTCCGTATCTCATGGGATCATTGCTAGAAAACGTGATTAATCAATGGCCGAGATCACGAACCTTAAATGTGTATCCTTTCTGTGACGACACTCTAGCTAAATTCAATTCAGAGCGGTACCCGAAAGCACCGCGGACACCGAGACCGAGAGTGATGATTGTCCCACTTCGCTCACGAATCCAATGAATTACATGAAGCCAGACCTCGTAACTCAGTTAGTTCAGATAAGGCGACATTGCCTTATAGTTGATCATTACATTACCTACTAATAGTATTATACGCCGGTTTGTATACAAACGAGGTTACATCAAGTGATGATGACAGAATACACACTTCCTATTCTTGTCTTGTCGGTTCTTGATGCGCGTAGTTCGGGTACTGGTTGACCGGTTAGATTCAGTTTCTACAGTCACGTACCACGGCATCACGAGGAAAGTCTAGTGTTTGCTGTCTCATAGTCTAATAAGACAACTGGTGGGTTTGAACAAACCTCAAGTGCTATCGAGAACAACGTGAGGGAATGCGTTACACCCGTAACTGTGTGACACCTCCAATTTTGCCTGAAGATGCCAATCCTGCTGCGTTCCCTTCTTCTGGGTGTTGTCAGTCTACCCTGTCCTGGGTTCCGTATACCGACAAGAAGTAGATCCTTGTACAACAGTCATAAATCAAATGACCAAAAAAATGCACTCATTTGCATGTGTAAATGACGCGCAGTCCGATCGGTGCTGACAAAGTAGTCTGTCAAGCTAAAATGAAAGGTCATATGTCTCGGTCAGCGTTGATGAAGCTTCGGTTATCGGTGGATTACTATCCGTACAAAAGAGTGGTTGGTGTGTGTGTGTGTGTGTGTGTGTGTGTGGTTAGGGAAAATAAGAAGAGGCTGGGGTAGCGGAGGAAATAATTGATGCCCTAGCCCATTTTGCAAATATAAAAAGTGCATTCGAGAAGGTCGCCTTTCATAAGTGTTCCTCTGTTAGAGATTGTCATATATTTGTACGAACACGAAACGAGGATTACCACGGACATTTGGGACAGTCATAGCCAGCATGAAAGAACTGCTTCAGAGATGCATCGTGAATCACAATAATCTCATTCGCACATCAGAAGTATCTGTAGATGTTCCTCTACGAATTTTCATTACGGAATCAAAACTCAGGTTCGTTGACAATTCTTCGTGGGTTTGTTCCCACTGAAATCGAAAACGGCGAAACCGCGGTCGCTAATTTAAATATCGGAATTCAGTAGTATGTGAGCGCACGGTGTGCACAAGTGTGGGGACGAGCAGGCAGTGAGTACCGGATGCACACACCTGATGGACGGTAATAACAGCAAAACCAATCCCATGCTTCCGAGAATCTTTGTTCCCCCATCTATGTAATAATGACTTTCAATGCACCTTCACTGTTCAGATCACTGTTTGTGGTGGAACATAAAAGTGAGTGAAGGCGGCGCCATTAATATGCCATTGGTTCAAAAGCTCACCACCTTATTTGGTACCAAACAGGAAGACAGAAAATTCCTCCGGGTCACTTACACCAAGCCCTGTATTGCAAGTGCGTAAACGGTAAATTTACAGTAACTAGGACGAGGATGTCACTAGTTTACGACGCAATTCGTAGTAGAGAACCAGTTCCACGTTCTAGAAGCCAGCGTAACAAGGTACGACCACGGGGCTTCCATGCGACAATATTTTAAAAGCCCAAGTGGACGAAGCAGCATGCTCGTTGTCACAGCTTTATCGCGCTAAAAGATAAGAGGAATGCTTTTGCCACCCGCATCTCGAAAGTATCTTCGAACGATCAGAGCATCCAGGAAATAGAGTTTATCAAACTTATTTACGAACAACGTATAGCCGAAACTGTTCTTTCAGAGGGGTATATTGGTGAAATTCGGCAAAGCTTCGGTAAGAACAGTGGGACAAAAAGATGTATTCATACAGTCGCCTTTCAAACGGGGATGCTACGCGCGGACTTCTGACTAAGCGCCTAGAAAGGGCAACTACCCGTACTTTCCCCGTGGCCTGTCTACATGTGTCTACCAGTCGGTCAACCATTACCCTAAATCTGGAGAATTATATCCCTGCCCTGACTTAGTATGTGGCTCCATCCGTTTTTGTTAGTTTATGTTTGACAAGCTACAAGGTTCGAAGGACAAAACAGATTTCTCAACGGATCTCATCAGACTGGCAGTGTGGTGGAGACGAGAAGACCACATTCAGTGCTGTTACTGTTCATCTAGCCGATGCAAGACCTATTGTCAATGAAGAGTTCAGGGGGCAAACATGTCAAATTACGTTAAATAATAATTAATGGTAACTGTTGAATGTTTCACAGTTCGAAGATTCCTCTTCAAACGTGATTTATCAAATCAATCTAGGTACTGTGGCTCAACACGAAAGTCCTATCCGTAAACGGAGCGAAGCTGAATCCTTGTATGTTACAGGAAGTGGTAAGACCCACTGATAGTTGAGTTGGCCCGGATCCACAATGTTCCCTAAGTGTTTCATTTCTCAAATTGCAAAACCGGTCAGTTTAAGTAATATGAAAGACAAATAGATTATGAATTCTTTTATCCTTTATTGGTAATGTACTGATAATTATCTATACCTGGAATGGAAACTATTAATGCTCCAGATCATATATTAGAGTAATCCGACAGTAAGTCGCTCCGACCACGGATCACAGTCAGGAGTATTCAGCGAAGTCTGCATGTCAGCAGTAGCATTCAGTTATGAGCAACTCAAACACGACAGAAATAGCCAATCATAATTTGCCTCTTCTTTTTAATCTTTCATTCTTTTACTTGATTCCGTTTTACTATATAACAGTAGTACAGTATTTCAGGAAGGGGAGTCGCGGCCAGTTTGCGGCTACCGATTGGAAAGGTGCGTATGTGCGTTGTAGTCGGTTGGTGAACTCAACGGACAGTAAGTCAGCACAGATGGGCTCACCTATTGGGATTGTGAAATGCGAGCCGTGACACACCCAGACCCTTTAATCCTATCACACTTAGCTTTCAACTCATGATTGGTCAACCGGAAGTACTGTGTCTACCAATGAGTTTCCATGGAGGCCATAGCTTCGTTCCGTTAAGGACACTGTCGAGACCATTGAAGGAATCGATCTCTGCGCTGGTGACGAATTGGTAACACGCACTGTTCTCAGTACTCGTAGTAATAAATCGAAAAGAAATTTCTTCTCATTAAAAGCTTTATCCTGAACACTCGAACTGATAGAAGGTATCGAAATCACTCCAACCCAGAACTATGCAAACCGAAGTAGCAAGAAGGACAAGGCTGCGGAACAGCACTTTAAATCTATTGCAGAAACGGTCTGCAAAAATATGTTGCATGAAAGGAAATATCACAGATCAACCAGTCACAGTGGGCTTTTGTGGTACCTACCTTCGGCGATCTTGTTTGGCTAGATCTCCTCTACGTACGTGGCCACGAAGTTGTCTCGGGCCGTGTTCCGTGTGAGGCCTGTTGAATTACAACGTAACGTTCCATGTCAGTGGCAGGTGGTTGCATTTGTACGTCGAGTTTTTTATTATCACGAAGGCAACCACTGAGATTCAGCCTTGATAGCCTAGTGGTAGCGTGTGCGACGCATAGTCACGCACCCACGGTTTGGGCGCCAGTTGGGAAGCGGTGCATTTGCACTGTTGACGATTACTATGAGTGGTAAAACATGTGAACAATGCTTCCATGGTTTTCATAAGTGAATTCAGGGTTGGTAATGCGTGTTGAATCGCCTAATATTCAACAGCATCTCAGCACTATCAACTAATCGGTATTCGAATCCATTCCCTACCGGTGACGTCCCTTCGTGTTAATAACATTCCTGGCTCTAACACAATACATATTTTGATGAGTTCATAAAACATTCTAGACTTCCACAAGCATCAATCAATACACGATGTGGAAGCCTGTGTTCGAACAACATATATGCTCACACGACGTATTTTGAAGATCCTGAGACTTAAACGTTGAATGTGCTGGTTCAAGTAATGGTCAGTTAGTAGAGACGAAAACTTTACCACCACAGGTTTGGAGCTGTATGACCCTTATGGTTACGTACGGCGAATATGTTGTCTTCATTTAAAGGAACTTATCAGAGTTTCCCAGATATGCGCTTATTTTAGCTATCCAAGGTTTCAAAATTATCTGCAGACATAATTTTGACTCTGGGGCCCACTTGCTTACTTAGTTCGATTGTACATAAATGCAGAATTAGGGTCAAATATTTAGAAAACTTGCTCTTTGTGATAATGTAGATAGAGACAGGTGAAAAATAATGATCTAGGTCGTCAGGGTTGCTAGTTTGATCCCGAACAGGCAGACCGTCGCGATATAGGCTCGCTATAGGAACGCGGAATAAATCTGCAATCTAATTACACAGCAGTATTAAATGATTGGTTCAAACCTGATCTGAAATTATCTAGTTTACCTCCTTTCTTCGCAAGCGGGTGTGGTCAGTTGATTAACGCACTCGTTCAGCATTAGTAACTATGGCTCTCCTTGTCACTCGGTAAACACTGAAGACCGCTTAATAGACTTCAGTGGTCGCATGTCTTCCACCGAAAAACGTGCGGCAACCAAGCCTTTTACATCCACCTATATCACAAAAGGCCATACTATATTTTTCAGTTCTTAGCTTCAAGATTATTATGTATTCTCACAAACAGTTCAATGATCGGAATTGTAGTGTACTAGTACGTCTATATGGGTATACTAATAATGTGTCGGTGCACACGTTAACAGCAGTAAACAAAAATCCAGCAGATGAGTGTGGGATAAATAAATCAGCAAAGGTTTCGTACCAGACTCTGGTCTGATGGTCGGGTGACTCATAGAAGACGAACCTCGAATCCTTTGTCAGAGAACGCGAAGTCCGTAAACATGCACTAATGAAGAATCATTATCAGCTACTAATGAATGCATATGTCGATTTTTGGGCAATCCGGCCATAATATCCAAGTCGGTCAATGAAGACCAAAGTGCACTCAGGCAGGGTCGAGAGCAAAGTCTATCAACTGACGAAGGAGCAGACAACTATATGAGAGGTGAAGAAGAATGATCAACCACTATCAGGGGACGGTGACTGTGTAAAATTGCTGTTCGAATCACGGGACACAAGGAAGGGGGAATAAGTGCGAAGATGTCTCACACAAAAGAACAACACAAAAGGGCAATTAAACAGACGACCTATCAGGAAAGTGTGAAAATAATAAAACCAACAGTTTGTGTGAAAGCCAGTGGATCAGTGAACTGGGGCGCATAGTGAGCGTAACGGATGGTGATTGCACAACCTGAAAACCGGGGCTCAGCGGTAAGCAAAACAAAGCGGCAGATGGATAGTTGCTTGGATTAGACGGACGTAGAAACACGTCAATAAAAGAATGACGCACTAGGATTGGACAAGGACACAGGGGTGGGGGACGACTGCATGTAAACAATAACAACTTTGGATTGTATGTGGAAACCAGGGTTCATAGATGAACAGTCACATAAGACCAAGAAATGGGCCAAGCGTAGATACGGGTTTAAGACATAAATAACATCGATCAACACTGCCATAGAAACGAGACAAGAAAATGTGTCGCACAGTGGGAGTGGACATGCAATTAGTACACTGGAGTGGGGACGGGTCGGATGACAGCGCAATCCATTTGGTCAAGACAGACGTTAGATCAATGGTGGTGACACATTGGATAAGGCTTCCAGGAGTAGGTAGAAAGTACATGTTGGAGCACGGACAGTGGAACCAAGCGTGGCTAAGAATGAGAATTTCACCGATTATATTGGAATCCGATACAGGTATGCACAACAATAACCAAACGATGGCAAGAAATGAACTCGCAAATGACTACCTTTCTCCAAAATCCGGACCTGACTAACGACTGAGACAGCTGGGTCAGAACTGAGTTCAGGCTGCTGTTGCCGTGTGAGCTTTTAACAATGTACTGATCAATGTCGGATTTCTTCTACATGAATTCTGTGACTCTTCAAAACAGACCGAGAGATGGCCTCATAGGGACAGACTTATTCATAAGCAAATGACTTTTTTGCTGCGCCGTATAGTGAGCGTGGGAAACCTGTGCAGCCATTTCGTACATTCAGGCGTCGGTACGAGCGGAGTGGGTGTTGTACCAAAGGACGTTATAAACATAGGAAACTGAGGAAATTCGCAGTTGAAAACATAACTTTCCCGACACAAATTTGAACACAGAAGTCAATAGCATTAGATTCCACGATGTATTCCGGACCATATCGCTGCATCTTCACTAGTTCACGAACTTCTGTGCAGATAATATTCGTAAAACGCGTGCATACTAAATGGAGCGACTGGAGAAATCGTTAATTCATGATCTGATGGTATCGTCATTTCCCGAAGATCCGAAGAAATACGTTAGAAATCTGTTATCGTACCATCTGAGTCGACTTCAACTGGAGGCGTTGTCTTGTGGTCTCAACTATTGTGTTCCTCCAAAGCATATTACCCGCGTCGACGCACAGGCTAGATTTGAATTGTTCTACGAGCAGCTGTCCGGCTTACATCCAAGGGACGAGGACGCCATGGGATCGTTCAAAGCAAGACTGGTAGACTTGGATCACACGTACCGAACAAGCACCAAGAAAGAGAATTGCATTTAGACAAAGGACTATCACAAAGCTATCAACCAACTGAGAAGGAACCTTGACTTGATAATTCTTCGACCAGACAAAGGCTCAGGAGTAGTTGTTCTGAACAAATCAGACAACAGAGACAAAGTGGAGTCCGTACTAGGAGACGAAACGAAATTCAAACCGGACCCAAAGACTGACGACACCAACGAACTAGAAAAGAAAATTAAGACAGAGTTGGGCAACCTTGTAAAAGCCAACTTGATCCCGGAATCCACGGCCTAGAGTCTTAGGTGCAGGGGAAGCCAAACACCACAAATGTACGGCTAGCCAAAAGTACACCAAGATGACATACTGCTACGACCAATATTGTCTACGACCAACTCCCCGCAATACAAACTAGCAAAATGGCTCGCGGAACTACTAAAACCGGTAAGGGAATTTGTCGGGAAGACTAACGTGAAAGATGGTTTTAAAGTGTGTGGGCTATAGAGCGAAGTGAACATCCACAATAAGTACTTATTCACAATGGATGTTAATTCCCCCTTTACATATATCCCACTTCACGAGACCGTTGATATCATTTGCCAAATTATCGATGATTACAACTTGACTATCGGATTACCAAACAGTGAGCTGTCACGGCTATTACTATTGTACACCTCGAATGTAAAATTCCATTTCCTTGAACGGGGATATCAGCAGATTGATGGAGTTGCCATGGGTAGTCCTCTGGGACCTGTTTTGGCAGATATATTGGTTTCACACCTCGAGCAAAATATGAAACCAATCATAGCTCAGGCCACTCTCTATCGACGCTGTGTAGACGATATCTTCGTCATTGTGAACACGAAGGACGAGTGTGAAAAAATGTTCCATCACTTCAACACCATACACCCAAACATTCAACTAACCAAAAACGGGGAATACAACAGCATCATCGTATTCTTAGATATTGAAATTACCCGCCGAATCGATGGACCAATCCGACAATCAGTCCATCTTAAAACCACATGGTCACCAGCTTTGCCCCCATAAAGTATAAAATCGGCCTCGTCCGTACCATGTTCCACAGGGCAAGCGAAATATGTACAACTGACACACTGGAAGAAGAGTGCCGTATCTTGTTCAAAACATTTGAGGTCAACGGATACCCAAAATTATTTGTATGCAAACGCTCACAGGCACAGAACAAAACGAAAGTTACCACCCTCCCAAAACTGACGACCTCCTACAGTTACCTTATAAAGGTGAAGAAGTTAATACCCTACTCAGCAGACGCCTCAACTGTGTCGTTAATCGTACGCATTATGCCGCAAAGATCATCATTCTCCATAAAATCTCCGGGATGAAACTACCATCGATGAAATAACGGCTGCCTCTCCACGCCAAGTCAAATTGCGTTTACCAGTTTATGTGTGGGTGCTCAGCCACCTACATCGGCAGAACGGAGAGACAACTGAGTAGTAGAATGGCTGAACACATCCCGGTTTGGTTACAAAGAACAATGAGCGGACAGACGCAATCAGTGAAGCCATCGAGCGCACACAGAACACTCAAATCATCCATCACGCAACACATATGGGAGACAAATCACTGTGTTAATCTGAGCACGGCGTTCACCGTCACTTATGTCACAAACAATCAACACCAATTGAGATACGCGAAGGCACTAGCAATTAACCAACGTCGCCCTCAACTGTGCAAAACAGCGAGGATGGATATTTACGTTAGCCTTGCCTTGGTAACGTGTTTTTATTTGTTATCATTAGTTGCGTGTGTGTGTTTGCACTTTTGCCTTTGGTCTCATGAGAAAGTTCAATTTACCATTTATAAATGATCACCTTGACTGCAGTATGCACTAGTGAAGATGTAGCGAAATGGTCCGGAATATATCGTGCAATCTAATGCTATTGACTTCTGCGTTCAAATTTGCAGTTACCTACAGGGTTTGAATTATTTTGTTGGTACTAGTCGGATACTTGCAGTACAGCTGCAATAGCCCCAGTGAATGGAACAGAGGCAAACGGCCTAAACTAGACGGCGTAAAGGGAACCGCACTGAACGAGAAGGAAGGTCGGAAAAGGATAAAGACCGATAGCTAATTGTTCACTGTGTAGAAAGAGACAGTGATTCAAAAGTTCTTCTCTTTCATCCTTTTGCTATATTATCAATAAAGTTTAAATTCCTCTGTTATTAACAAAAAAAAATATTAACTTCTGAAGGAGGAAGATACAATACAGAGACTAACGGAAGAGAAATTAAATCAGTAAGAGTAAAATTCGAATCCGAAATCCCACGGGTTATTCGGCTTGAACCTGCTCAGGCAGACAATCCTGCACACATCACACACAGCAAACAATTGATCCATATTCCTTACATTCATGGACGCACGCCTGCAGTCGTATACACGCGTACAGTGTTGATGCTAATCCTGTTTCGTCCCGGAATGCGTTGGCCAATCAGATCTTGTCACGCGTCAAACGGATTTGTGTGATCTGATCCAACTGTACGTTTAGCTTGCTCTTTCACTTGCATCCGACTCAGAATGATGCGTTTACTTGTATTTTTGCTTATGTGCTCACTCAGCGGTGCACAGCCAGGTTTTGTGCATATCTATTTACTAGTACATGGACTATAACCGTTATTTATACTACAAGACGTGTCGGGTAAACAGACTGTATCTTGCAAACCAGACATTTATTCAAGAGTCTCATCAATCAAAATCCTAACAGGACTGCTGGTTTGCACCACAACTATCGAGTTCATTTTATGACGGTCCACATTCAATCGAAGGGTGCAATCACGTGATTCGTTTGCACTGTTTCACTTCACTGTGTTCAGTCGATGTGATGTAATCACATTAGGCTTTGCTCAGTGGTCCATAATTTTTTCCAGTAATCAACTACTTGCCCACTCAGTGAGCAGCATCACTACTTCACCCCACTCCTACCTTGACAAAAAAAGATCGTGTTGTTTGGGATGTCTTTAATTTCTCCTCCATTTCGTGGTTCAATCCTCTAATACCATCACGAGGAAACTGCACCCTGTCTTGGTGTGATGGCTTGAGTACCTCCATGACAAAAAGTTATGCAGGACGGCTTTCTAAAGCACAACATGCAAGCATACCTGGATGGTCGATAAGTAGAGGCCAGATGAAGTCCAGTCTCTGAAGCAGGCCTTGGGCAACACCTAGTTCTCACCACTATAACCGGTCTAAAAATCTCCACTAGAGGGACGTAGAAGTTCAGTACCTGGGATTTCTCTCTACAGTGGAGGAGTCATCGCGTTTCAGTGGGCAGCTATAACCCGCCTAAGCTGGGGACTTCCCGGCCCAAAGGATGCTGCCCCGTCCACTTTCCGATTACTCCATTGGGTGCTTGGGGCTGAGGACTGAATCCGAAAAGTGGATCGATGACGAAGTACCAGCGAAAACAGGGCAGAATGCTCACAGCAATCAGGGCTCAGGTGACAGACCGTGCTGATTTAAGACCCTATTACCTTGTAGACGAGAGTTTTGAGTCAAAGACTTTGGTTAGGGTTCTTAAGGAAAAACTCCTTTCGCCGGTGTGGGTAGCCGCAAAGTATGATTTGCTCAAAAAACTAGAGCATCCTTCCGGTAAAGGGCCTTCATGAATTAACCTCTCTCTCTCTCCGTCTCTCTCTTCAATTTAAGAGCGATGCGAAACACCACGGTAATAGTTCGAGGGTAGGACAAAAATCAGACACACTTCATAAACCTAGAAATTCACTTCACTTGGTTGGTTTTAACGTTCGCACACTATGCTAGATGGGGCAACAGGGTGCCATCACTAAAACTCTCGAAACTCTCAACGTAGTTATGTTTCCGAATCGCATATAAAAGACCCCATTTCTGTGATCATTCTCCCAACCCCAGACCCAACCTCAGTCTTTCACTTTATTATTCGTGCTTCGGAGGATCCGGTATCTAGTGTTGTTGATCACTCCGACGTGGGGATCGCTTTAGGCAGTAGAGCTGCGAGTGCGCTGCTAGACCGGATTTCAGTCAGCAGTCGTTTGTGAACATTTTGGTTCAGCGATTCTGTACGTGTCAATGGCAACGTACTGAAGTGCCAATTCTTGTTTGTCGTGTCTGTGTATGCGCCCATTGACACCAGTTACTCTGATTTCAGAGTTCCCTCTCTTTTATTCAACCTTTGTCTTCTGTCCCCAACCCCCTTTCTTTGCCCGCTCTATCCACTCATAATGCTCCCGTTGATAACACACCCGATACTCACAACGGTTCATTGTCAGGTCGTGTCCTGAATAATCCTCTGTCTCATAACTCACATTTTCTCAAGCCTCGTCAGCCTCTGAACCTCGGCTTCTTTAACGTGCATACACTCATGCAGACCGGTCAGCAGGCTGGCCTAGCGCCAACAATAAATACTCTGGTGATTGATGTCTACTGCGTAAGTGAAACATAGTGTGACAACTAACTAGTTCTGGTATTTCTTAGAGGTATTTTCTACGCATTTCAGGAAACAAAGCAGCTAGAGCTGTGGGTCAACGTGGTGTAGGAATTGTCTTGACTGACAAGGCTGAGGCTGCCCTTTTGGATTGGATCCCGTTAACAGTCGTTTATGTGCTGTGAGACTCCAGGGATCAGTTGGCTTTCGAAAGGATAGTTTTGTCAAGCGCACTTTGTTTGTGATCTCGGCGTAAGCCCCAACAGACTGCAGTTCTGACATGCGGAAGGATGAGTTCTATGATGAACTCACCACTCTCGTTCGTATGAGCAAAGTCTCTGACATTATGGTGCTAGCACGCGATTTTATAGCACAAATAGGAAAACTTAGTGCGTCAGAAGCTTGTTTGGATGGACGTAGTGCATTACCCGCTCAGCGTACAGATAGCGGGTATAGACTTGTCCAGTTTTGTGCATAAAATTAGTTATTCCAGTCTAGTACGAATTTCCGACACAGTTCACGTTGCACAGGGACATGATGTTCTAAATCTACAGGTACTCTCAGTCAGATGGATCATATCGCAGTAAGCTACCGGTGGCACAGTTCTGTTCAGAACTGTAGATCTTACTGGCCGTCGTGCGTAGAGTCGCACCATGCATTAGTTTTAAATGCGATTATCTCTCCAGCTGTATGGTCATCGACTCAAACCGCAAACCCGGTTAGCCGTACAACTATTGTGTGAGCCAGAAGTTCGCATGACTCATGAACAAAAATTAGCACATGAGATGGGATCTACGACGAAGGGTAATGGACATGAGCAGAGGGCCCATTTAAAACAAACAATGCACGTGGAAACAGGTTCCACTTGCGGTCGTATATCCGATGTCCATCAGAGACACTGGGTTGCACAAGAGTCTCTGAGTCTAATGTAGCAAAATCGTCAGCCCTCGAACTGTAAGTAGATAAATAAGACACGAAGACATCTACAAGGGTAAGTCACAAAAAGCCTTAAGAAGGATCGTGAAAATCGGTGTTCAAGGCAGCTTAGAAATGGAGGTAGCAGCTACTTCATGTAGTAGTCAAAGACTGTGCAAACTTATTCACGAAACCAGAGGACTGCGAACCCCTGTCACTGAAACGACATATGATAGAAACGGAGATCCTATTCATGGCAAAGGACAAAGGCTTGACCGTTGGGCCGAATATTTCAAGGAACAGTTTAGCCTGCCGAGCGCTAATGTAGTTACTCCTGCGTCAGCAACTGCCATTTCTTGGGGAGTGTCACTTGAACCCCATCGAAGTTGGAAGTGGAGTCACGTATTCCACCACTAAAGCGAGGGAAAGCAGCTGGTCCCGATGAACTTCCTTCATTTCTCTACAAAATGGGAGATGTTGCGTTGATAAAATCGCTCACCACCTTGATCCGTGACAATTAGGACGAGGAGCGCATTCAATTATGGAGCGAGTCGTTGATTGTACCCATCTTCAAGAAGGGAATACGCAATGACTGTAATAACTATCGTGGGATTAGCTTAATTCCGATAATCACCAAAGTATTAGCCTCAATTCTACTGCTCCGTCTTACACCGGCTCGTGAGAGGAACGCCTGCGAAAAGCAGGCCGGATTCCGACCTGTTCAAGGAAACATGGACCAAATTTTTATTCTTCGCCAACTGCTTGAAACGTGGCAAAAGCACCGTCGACCAACAATCATAGTTTTCCTTGACCTGAAAGGCGCCTTCGATTCAGTTGATCGAGCAAAGCTTTTTAGTATTCTTCATAGAAAAGGTATGCCCCAGACGTTCGTGAATCTGCTGAGACCGTTGTATTCTCATACTTCTCGCCTCGTAAGGGTGTACGGTGAACTATCCAGTCGCTTCGAAACGACGAGAGGTGTTCGATGGGGATGCCCCATAACTCCGTTCATGTTCAACTTCGTCATGGATGAAAAAATGGAGAATGCGTTGCAAAATCTCCAGGATTTAGGCTTCGAACTAGAAAATAGTGAAAAGCTGTGTGATCTAGAATTCACTGACGAACTTGTCTGCTTGTTTGAATGCACGGAACATGCACAGCGTGCACTAGATAGACTTGGGAGAACTGTAGCTCCATTTTGCATGTGATTTGCACCTCTAAAGTGTAAAGTGATGTTGCAAGACTGGACGTCAGCGATTCTGAGCTTGATGATCAATGAGGAGGAACTAACAATTGTTGACCGCCTTAGTTACCTAGGCAGCAGCGTGACGATGGATGGGAGCACATTAGTAGAGAGGAACACGAGCATATCCAATGCTCGAGCGGCGTACACCGGACTGAAGCATTTATGGCGCCTACCTGACATTTCACTGAAGTTGAAAGGTCGTCTGTACTGTGCCACAATGAGTTCAGTTTTGTTGTATAGTTGTGAGACTTGGGGTATGCGTGTGGAATACATTCGTCGTCTTGGGGTTTTCGACTATCGAAGTTTGCGTAATATCGCTAAGATTGGATGGAATGACCGAGTGAGTAATACTGAGGTCAGAAATCGAGTGTTGGATACTAATTCAGAGAATGTTCTAACACAGGGTATCCAGCTGAGTAGACTTCGTTGGTTGGGGCATGTGTCACGTATTGCAGACATACACCTACCGTACCGCGCCTTATTTTCCGTTCCTCCTTGGCATTAGAAGAAACCACGTGGAAGACAACAGATGACTTAACAACGGGGAATGAGAAAATGTACAGCGAATTTAGGAAAAGTAGGTGTCTCACGTCTTTGTGATTGGGGTCGAAAAGATCCGTCAACTAGTTGGCTGGAGACACCGAAGGATAGGGCAGAGAACCGTGAACAGTGGCTACAATGTTGTCACATTCTGTCGAATCGGAGTGATTGATCAACGTTCGTTGATACAGTTAGACTGTGTATTTCGTGTGTTGGCTATTAGGGCGTTCTTTCATTCTTCCGCTCGTGTAGGTCCATTTCCTGTCCATCTTGTATATTCATGCTATGTAATTCAACGTGCAACATGGTGAGAAAGGCAGTGGTCAGTGGGGCTTTCCCTACTGTTTAGCACTGTACGATGATGATAATGATGATTTCTAGAATAAATTCTACCCGGATATGCCCTGGGTGCTTTGAGACTTGAGTTTTACGGTCATAGAGGTCATTGCTGGGGGTTTTAGGGACCATGTCAACTGTTTGGGGGATTCCAAATGGCCCGTCAGTTATTCAAGCCGATCGCACAGGTAATGGCGAACGTCACATCAAGCTGTGCTCTGATCGCAGTTCGGTTCGGGTATGTACAAGCTTCTTCCATTAGAACCCACGTAGACTCACATGGCCTCCTCCTTCGTCTTCACAATGTTGGGCTCAGATTGACCATCTTGTGTTTGGTTACCGCTGGTATGGATCAAGTGAAGATTGCCATTTTTCTTGGTCTACTCCTGTAGACTCGGATCACACGTCGATACGTGCCCGTTTCCTTTTACGTCTCGTCCGTGGTCGTGCCAACTTAAAAGCTACCCGTGCCGCACAGTTTCTTCTAGATGATAACCGACGGTCTGCTTTTCAGGCAAAACTGTGTACATGGTTATCGATTTAGTCGGATGTCCAGGACCCGAAAGAACGTGGTTTTCATTTCTACGCAAGACTCCGGCCCAAATAGGCTACATAAACAATTGACTTCTTTGGCATGGGTTGCTCTGTAAGATGCTCGCAGACCCGTCTCTCCGGATGCCACATTTGATGAAGTGCGCAAATCACCGAGGCGCCAACTGACTAGGAGCCTGAGAAATGGCCACGAGCAGTGGTCGATTGCGAAATGTAGAAAAATGGAGAAGATTATTTCCAGAGGCAATAGTCGAAACCTTTAAAGTGTAATCAGTAGTACCGGCCCACGGAAAACCGGTGTAAGTGAGTAAATTAAGGAATTTGACTGCTCGTTGATTCATTCTCAGGGACGTCGTCTGGATCGTCGGGCTGAGCGCTTTAAGGATCAATTCAGTTGACACACTTCTCCAGTGGACCTTTCCAATATACTTGCACGAGAACTGGCGCTGTTAGATATCAATCTTCTATCAGAAATGGAGTTTATCAGGAGATAAGTCACGTGAAAGGGTACAAAGTCGCTGGACCACATGAGTTGTCTCTTTCTTTCCAAAGGATGGAGGCGAAGATTTGGTTTCCGAGTTCACAAAACTCCCCGGGTAATCTAGGATAGGGAGCAGATTCCAAAGAATTGATGTGAATCGGTGATTGTGCCGATTTATAAGAAAAGTGACAGGTTCTCTTGTGAAAACCACAGAGGAGTCTCCTTGGTAAGTATCGCATCCAAACTGCTCACCGAGCTTATTCTCCATCGAATATCTAATGCCCACGAAATGTGTACCCTTGGTAATCAAGCCGCTTTTAGACCCATTCAGTGTTATACCAATCCCATATTTACCCTTCGAGAAATTTCAGATCACAGGCACACCTTCGGCAGGCCCACAGTCTTTGCCTTCGTTGATCTGATAGTGCTAACCAACTCAGTCATCCACACAGTTCCCTGGTACTGCCTCTCATTGAACGGTGTGCCAGAGAAATTTGTTTCCCTTTTCCAATCTTTGTGTGCGAACAGACGAAAATGAGTTCGTGCCTATGGCTATCTTTCACCAGAGTTCACCACGGAAAGTGGTGTTCTTCAGGGTTGTCCTTTATCCTCCTTCCTCTTCAGTTTCGTAACTTAATTGATTCTTGAGATAGCTCTATCCTCGTTTGAGAATTGCAACATCGATCTTTGCTCAGGCAGCAAACGATCTCACTTGGAATATGTGGACGATATTGGTCTTCTGAGTGAAGATCCAAGTAAACTGCAAGCTCTCTTAGATAGCCTAAACAACAGTGTAACAATGCTTGGGATGTGTTTTGCACCCTCGAAGTGTAAAACGCTGCTCCAAGATTGGGTTGGCTCCACGCCGATCTTCATGTTAGAGGGGAAGCTCTAGCTGAAGCAAACAAGTTTTACTATCTGAGCAGGTAGATCTCGCCAGGTGGTCAGATAATGGATGAGATGTCGTCGAGCATACAGAAGGCGCGATCGGCTTTTTCAACCTCAGTCGTCTGTGGCGCTGGCGCGACATCTGACTGTCTATCAGGGGGCGAATTTACATTACGGTGGTTAGGTCTGTTCTTTTATACGCCTCAGAAACATGGTTGTTTCTCGATCGACCCGAACATGATCTTCAACAGTCTTCAGCTGGATTGCGCGTGGTTGAACATTATCATCTGGTAACGGCTCAGCCATGCGATCAACTACTTCTACTCCAACCAATCAAGATTGGTTGTGGACATTGGTGTGTTTTGTTTTATCCGCAGTCTAGAGCTGCAATAAAGGCTGCATAAATTGATACGTCTCTGTTTCTACCGTTGTCCTGCTGAGGTTCTAGGTGTTCACATCAAACGTCCGACATTTTCACAGAAGGATTACTTCCGGTTCTTCACCCTTCACAACTCTGTCTTCCACCCGTTCACGGTCCATTCTTGAATCATTTTCTGTGGTGACATTTACCACAGCCAGTTTATGAGCAGCGTCCGCGAGCCAAAGCATATCTATTAAACGACCAAAACGGGTGAAGTGGACAATCCCTCACAGGGGTTCCGGCAGACTGTCCAAAAATCTGTCCGCTGAAATTTCAGCCCGTGAAGCCTCATCTAGAGTGGGAAACGCACGGTCAAGGAGTGAAAACAGCACGACGTCATGTACCGGCGGGTGCACATCAACCTTTAGTTGGGCAGTCCTGAATCGCCGCATCGAATCCTGGCCGGAGTGTCTAATCCTGCTACCACAGCGTACCACTTCATCTTTTTCGGGCCCCTTCGCCCTGCATCCAGCAGCGCCTGCACTGTATTTATGAGAAGAGCTCAAAGGGAGGCCAACTTGCCTTGGTCCAAAGGGATCCTCGAAAGCCGTGCCACGTTCTCGCAATCATCCAGAAAGCTCCGTACATCCCCGGCCATAATAACTTCATCCTGGTTACGGCACCCAAAGTAGTAGTACAAAAGACGCATCGAGTAGACTGGATTCTGGGATTGGAAGAGTTGTTATTTCGCATTGTTAGTACAATTATTTCACAGAACGAACTCCGTTATTGCGGTAGAGAATAAGTGAACTAGTCAGCTGGTCTTCTAGTCGTAATCAGAGCATGAATGCCTCAAAGTGCTCCGATATCCTGCTTTATGTTCATAAAAGCAAACGCTACGCTGACTTACTGGTATCCTATCCTAGCTCAGTCAGCAACGGAGAGCAAATAAGAATAGCGTCCTCCGATAAGTGCCTCGATGGGACCATCAGGCGTGATTTTACTTTGTAGATTATTAGGTAGTCGCTAGGGTAAACTAAGTCGGCTTCAAAACAATCTAAGATCATAGCAACAAACAAAAATACGTGGAGCAGCATGCTCACACGAATAGACAGAAAAAGCCTGTACAAAAGAAATAAAAATTAAACAAGTAGTATGAAAAGAAACGAATTCAAAATTGTTCACAGTCTCCTTTGTAGGAACATGGGTACCAAAGTTCCAATGTCACCAACATCTTCAGTTCGGTTCAGCTTCTAGGATTTGAAAACAGTTTGCCAAATCAATTGAGATGGTGTCCGGGTGAGAGGTGGACGTTGTTGTGAAAGCTCCTAAGAAGTTTATTGACCTCAGTTAGATCACTGGCTGAATTAATTCCAAGACACTCTAAATCAGAAAGCGAAGTTGCGCCAGGACGAGTGACTTATTGAGAGCTAATTTGTGTTAGGCGGTATTGTGTGTGTGTGTTCGAGATCGTGTGTTGAATGTGTACATTAAAATGTCAGTTCAACAAAGGAGTGCTGCACCACGGGACGTTGTAAACATGGAAAAAGTGGTAAATTTACAGGTCACTACAGCCTTCACAGAACATCTCGATGCAGTCTTCTTGAAAATCCAAGGGTTCACTTTTGACTTTAGAGAACTAAAGTCATTTTCTACTCCGTTTCACTTAATTCAAGGCTTCGCGTTTTTCGTGAATCTTCCTCCTCTGGTTCCACAACTTACCTCCTCAAGTGCCGCGGATTATTCGTCAAGGACTATAAAATTGTCTGTGCGAACAATATCACAGAGTACTCGAGGAACAAATGAAGGTGGCGAACAAGCTCGTCTGCGGTGATTCATGACAACACCATTTCACCATATTTTATATGAATAATTTAGAGTGAACAAAACTAAACTAAAGATAGGACGATGGAGTGAAAATAAAGGCAGGGCGGCAGAAGATGACCGAGTTTTACAAGCGTGACCTTGATCCATCTCGGAACCCTGAATGGGTGTTGGAGTCATTAGTCTTGTCAGAAGATGTACGCTGTTCATGGGTAGGAGGTCGGCCCAACAAGTTTCAATGCTTGCACAAACTGCTTCTGGGTTCACAACGGCGGCTTGTATAGACAAACACATGTAGTTATCACAGTGGATAGGACACGAAACTTCACCAGTCTTGGCTACCCACTTAGAAATTTGTGAATTGACCGGAACTCTTTGGCTAGATTGAGGAAGATAAGAGCACTCGTAATTGCTTTAATTGCTCCAGAGTTCATCCAAACCGGATGATGATCCCGGATAAGTTCGGATAAGCGCCCGTTCGTACACCCAAGCTACGTAGTTCCACAGGACTAGGTAAATGAATATACATCGAATGAGGCTGTAGAATATGGCACTTTACACTTTAATCGTCAGTAGGAAAATGGCTTTAATGTGAATTAAATATAAATTTTTGCAGCAATAAAGGTTTTATAGACCGCTCCTGATAGCCCACGATGCATAATATCTGCTGGAATATCATCTTCGAAAGGTAAGCGGACTTATGTTGACTTCTTCTGGCCACCTGTTATCGTAGTTCTTTCTTCCTTCCTTTTTCTTTTTGTCCTGTCAATGACACGCTCCGGAGAGCCATTTACCGAGAACACATTGCGTGGAAGTCGAAGTTCGTTTTCCAGTGTATCTGCGGTACAGACTATGCGCGTTCTGTCTAGCCAAGCAGTGACTTAATTTACTCTTCACTTGGAGTGGCACAGAATTTTCAAAGTGAATCTATTGTCCAATCCACGTTGCTGTCCTGTGCACTGATAGTTGGGCGGCGCCAATAACCTGCCCGCTTAAACAGATGTCTAGAAAAACTTTTTTGTTGTCAGCTTCTTTCTTCATTGTGAACCCCCTGCTATCTCATCTTTTCGACGATAGATTTCCCCATTGAATTTTAACTGGTCGTCAAAAGTGCATACAAAAGAAGCTGTTCCAGTAAGTTCACCGAAAGACCCACATCAATGTTCTTTAGTTGAATGTAGTCACATAGACAGCCAATATTTTCATTGATTGGTATGTAAGTGTGCAATGAGGTGACACAGAAAGTGAAAACATTTGTTTCCATCGGGAGGTTTACACTGCGGAGCAGTCCACGAAATCAAGCAAGTCTCGTAAACTTTTTTGAGGCTGAAACTCTCACCAGCTCTAATAAACTTGTTAACCACTTGACTACTGCACGGTGGGGCGAGTTGCGCATGTCTAAAATAAATCCTAATGGCACTTCTTCCTTGGGAAATTTCCGTAGCCGTATAGTGTGGGAAGTATCGTCCTGTTGGTCGTATTTGTTCAAATGTAGTTGAATCTATGATCCATTTCGGCCCCAGCAGTCGTTGTGTCATAGAGATAGACTTGTCTACCTGGGCCATTTTGTCTCTCTCACTGAAGGTCTTAGGGAAATTGGACGCGTCACTCAGTATTGCTTTCATCTTTTTGTATGGGTCAATTTAACAAGGTTGACGACTCCAGCACCCTCATTGAGTCTTGATAGAATATCTTTATTGGTCTGTTAATTTTTCGGGTACCTCAAATACTCCGTCGTCACTGGAATTTTTTTGATGGTCTGCTGTTCCAGCCTACCTTGATTTCTGTTTCGTTCCCTCAACATAGTTTTTTACGACTATCCCGATGTCTTGGACTGTGAATCTAGCAGTAACTTAGTTTCACTAGCTACACGCACGATATGGGCAGAACACGATTTCGGGCAGCAGAACAAATTCCAATCGAATAACCGTGTTTATCGATGATTCGTGGTTCTAAATAATACAACAAGCATAAATATACAGCAAATAAAAGACTTACAGCCAGGTGAGAAACCAAGAACAATGGGCAGTAAGCTTTCGAAAATCGGGACAGCGCAGAAAATAAAAACGGTCCACTTAGCAGGCGGCTGAAAAAAACGGTAGCGCAGTTCGGTTGCGGTACAATCAATAAATCAAGAACCTTTACCGTCACGAATCAATAAGTCAATTACAAACGCGTGAACTGGACTGTGGTTGCAATAGTAAAAGGTGTCATTAACAAATAAGCACAAATAAGCTAAGTCTGTGGAGTAAACAAGAGTACGTGCCAACATGAATGGGCGAATCCGGCACTAGATCTGGTAATGCCGTTGACGTGTGATGGCCAGTGGTGGAGTGCACTGACAGAAACGCTAAGACTGGGAGTTTGAGCCTCCGCTCGGCAGTACAATTGAAACACTCAGAAAGATTATATAACAGTAGACGTGTAGATCTTTGAGGAAACAAGGTTATGAATAAATACGTGAACTGTTCATATAATAAGCACCATGAAACTCAAGTATAAACTGATGTGATACCTTAGAAACAGGGAAAATGCATTACGAATGTCTGGGGTTCACGATACATGCACTCGCTACTAATAAGTAACTAAATAGAAAGCAGAAGAACAAACTCTAATTACGATTAGTATTTAACATAGTTCATGTAAAATATGATGTAATGGCATGATTAAGTATCACGGGAAACGAGCTTGTTCGCTACCCTCTATTGTCCCTTAGGAACTATCATCAGGCCCCTTAAATACATGTCTCGACATAGTGGACCCACGTGGAAACTGAATCTATCTGACAAGCAGCAGTTTTGGAATGAATCTTACGGGAACTACGCGTACCAAGAACTAACACGACGAGAATAGCAAGTACGTGTTCTGCCATCATTACTTGGTAAAGTCTCTTCTATATACAAGGAAGAGATAGGTAAATGATATACTGGTCAATCGTAAAGTAACTTCATTTTATCTGGACGATCTAACTGTCAAGGTTTGTATTAACCCATTTGGTTGAATCCTGGAAAAGAAGCCATGACGCACCAGGCCACGTGTGTCTCATTATTGGTTTTGTGTGACCTACTTAACCACTTTATCGCAACCCAGCTTTGCAAGATGCCTTTGAAATTTTCTCGTAAGATTTTGGGTAACCACACTCAGACATACCATTCATGACGATATCACCAAGTGCACATCAATATCTACTACCTGATCACCCAACAAACAGTTGGGTGCTCATACTAAAAGCTGTAAATCTTCTGCCGCCACTTATCTCAGTCGACTCCCTACCAACATACATACTATGGCGACCAACTTACTTACTTTGCAGGTCCAAACAGATTTTTATTGACTTTTCGCATTGCAGTGACTGTATAGGGACTGAATACTCAACCTCGGAGGCATGAACTATGTACTTGAATTGAGTATTTCGGTGGAATTGAGAAAAAAACAGAATATGGCTACTCGAATCTAAGCCAGAAAGTCGCCCAGACCGAACAAAATCTGCTTTGTTTTCCTGGAGAGCGTAGACGAATTTGAGAGCACGCAGCTTAGCGAACAAGCTTGTTTTCGAACACAGATTGCACGATGACGTATTTCGGACCATTGAGCTGCACTTCCACTAGTGCATACTGCAGTCAAGGTGATCACCTATAAATCGGAAAATGAAAGTTCACATGAGACCAAGAGCAAAATTATATATATATATATATATATATATATATATATATATATATATATATATATATATATATATATATATACAATAAATGATAGCAAATAACACGTTGGCAAGGTAAAGCTAACGCAACTATCCATCTTCGCTATTTGCACAATTGGGAGTGATGAAGGTTAATCGTTAGTGCCTCCGTATATCTCAGTATTCGTTGATTGTTTGTGACATAAGTAACGGTGAATGCTGCGCTCAGATTAACATTATTTTATCTCCCACCGGTGTTGCGTGAGGGATGGCTTGAGTGTTTTGTGTGCGCTCGATGTCATAACCGATTGCGTCAGTTTTCAGTTATTGGTACCCATGCCGATACATATTTATTCATTGGTATGAGCGCGAATAACTAGAAACGAGCTTGCTCTCCAAGTTGGTCGTTCTCAAAGTGTTCCGTGGGATTTTTCAGACAAACAAATGTATCGGGCAATGTCGATAGAGCAGGACGGTGGTCTCGCTTTGTCTACACTTCGATGGATCAATTTAAAGCGCATATCACTTGTGGCGGAAAAGACAATCAGCAAAAACAACAAACCTTACTTCAGAGTTATATCGTCAAACAAAGTTATCAACATGAAATTAATCTTTTCCCGTTCAGAAGTGTAAATCCTGCTATAAAAATCCCACTACGAGATGCATACTGAGTGTTGCTTCTGCTACGCAGACTCGTTTTTACTTCGACATGTTTCCACTTCAAACGGACCAGGTTTGGTCCCGTTGACATTCGCCCTTTTCCCTTTCATTTGTGGGTCTCAGGCGTGATTCGGTTCACGCCGATTTACGTACAGGCACGTCACTTATCACTTGGGCGCGCAATTCTGACCCAGTTCGTTTGAGTACATATCGACTGCACTCCTTTTACCAGTCTCCCTGTGAAATTGCCCACACGCTCTCCCTCGCATACACAGATACAGGCACACACACACACACACACCTGCGTCATTTGAAAATGGGGTGCCGATCCTCTGCCCACATGGGCAAACATTTGTGTGGACTAATTCTTTTTGTTTCATAAACATTTGTATTGGCGCTACACCTGAGCCAATCTGACACCACGCACCAACACTCATCATTCCTAGTCAAAAGGAGTCAGGTTCAGCGTATACAGGGTGGAAACCAAACCCTTTGCGTTCTATCCACAAACCCATGGGCACGGAAAGTCTCAGCCCGCTGAGCAAATGAATGATTGAGAAAAATCTCTCTCACACACGCACGTACAGGTCACTTCACCCTTAGGGAGAGTCGAGAAAGTGACCTAATCACTGTACTAGAATATTGCTCAGGCTCATTTGACTCCAAGTTATTTTTCAATTATTTGGTTGTATAACACGTTGGTGGTTTTGACGAGATCCGATATTAGTGCAAACGAAGCTATCGTCGAATGCGATTGATCTTCGAACTCCGTTATGAGACACTTAGTTGAATTTGGTCGGCTCGAAAATTAGATTGTAAGAAATGAAACCTGATATGTGCTTTCGAACTCCCAACCATAAAATGTTAGGCGAAAGGATTAATGTATCAGAACCGTGGTCGGTTTGGAGTGTAGCGAAAAATCGATGTGCCATGTGAAATGCAAAGCTAAGCTTGAGAAAGGTTATCCGTAGAGACCGAAAAGTCGAAAACTTACCAACCATTTCGACTACGCTGTTAGGACGAACGCTGCACAACGGTATGCTGTCTCGGCGGAGAAGCTGTTATGCGTGGTAGTTTACCAAATGGTAAGCTGATGGTTCTACTCGTTCGAGGATGCGTTACTGAAGTTTTGGAGCAGCACCGCCGCAAGATACACGGACATATCGTCCTGAGGAGTTTTATCTTACATCAGGAAGAACTTTTCGACGTTAAAGGGCATGGCGAAGGTCAGACCCGGTGACCAAAGCTCTACCTGATTTCAGCGCAATGGAAGGCGTTCACACACAGCCAAACGTGTCTATGAATAACTGGATGAAGGTTCCCCTCCAAAAAGGGTCAGAAAAAATGGTATCAAAGAATTGCCCCCGTGGTCTCCTGACTTATCACCGATGGACTTCTTTTTCTGAGCACACCTCAAGAGGCTAAGACAACCGATGAATTAAAACTGCATGCTGCAGGAGAAATACGAAATATATCGGACGCAACATCATTAAGAGTTCAAGCAAACTGCCTGAAAAGGGTGTTATTGTGCAGGAAGGTTGATGGAAGTAACTTTGCACAACAAATGAGCGGTAGAAATTAAGACGGTCTCATCATTACTCGGAGTCATTTTCTTTACTTATTATTTCACTCATAGAACTAAAATTTTCATTTCCAACGTCGGCTTACATTTTCACATACTGTCTACTTTAGGATACAGTTGGGTTACTTAACAAGAACAGCTTAGAAAAGGGAAGTTTACCCATACTTACGTGTCTTGATCATGTAATAAACAGGACAGAATTCAATCCAGTGCTAGTTTATCGACCATGCAAACCAATAATGGTGAGTTCATGAGATCGGACTACCTTTATTCCACCTTTTCGAGCCGACCAAATTCAACTAAGTGTCTCATAACGGAGTTCGAAGATCAATCGCATTCGACGATAGCTTCGTTTGCACTAATATCGGATCTCGTCAAAACCACCAACGTGTTATACAACCAAATAATTGAAAAATAACTTGGAGTCAAATGAGCCTGAGCAATATTCTAGTACAGTGATTAGGTCACTTTCTCGACTCTCCCTAAGGGTGAAGTGACCTGTACGTGCGTGTGTGAGAGAGATTTTTCTCAATCATTCATTTGCTCAGCGGGCCGAGACTTTCCGTGCCCATGGGTTTGTGGATAGAACGTTAAGGGTTTGGGGGCATAGGGGTACCACTAACCGTTTGCATTTTGTTGTGCATCCTCATGTGAGCACACCCAACTCTCCTTCAGATTGGTTGTTTCCCATGGCCGGTTAGCCAGCATCGTCGCGCTAAAGTGTGACCCTCCCGTGTGTGATCATTCTTTCGATTGTTTTTTGCTTAGAGAGAGCAAATTACTGAATTGTTGAACCCAGTCAAGGCAGCGGCTGTCATGTTATCCCGTGGTATGTTGTGAACTATTGTTTTGTTTTTGTTTTTGAAGGATGCACTATATGCCATTGCAGTTTGATAACGGTAACGAATGAATACCTCACGATTCGAAGTTTGTACAAGTTACTGGATTATTCGTCTACGTTATCACCACAACGTTTTCCTCATTGTTTCGGAATTAGGCCAAAATTATTCGGAAATAGGTCGAAATTATTCAGAATTAGATCAAAATTATCCAGAATTAGTTCTAATTAATTCGGAAATGCCACCTAATCGGCTGTCTGAGATTTCCTCCTGATTGATCTGGAGACCAGCGTATCGGTCACCTTTACCCCTTTCGCGTAGGTAGTCACACTGTGCACTCGTCGTCTGCGCACCGCATCATAATGTGCGTCAAAAATTACGAACATGGACACAACATTGTTGCGACCATAGCTAAGAGGCTCAGTAACTAACATGTGACCGAAGCAGGTGATCGAGAAAGGATCAGTAACAAGACCAGTAGACAGAGGCAGGCCTCTCCGTCTGCCTTACGCTTTCCAAATAGGCGAAGGAGACAAAGCAGGTAAAATCACATTGTGGTCGAAGGCTGACTACGAGGATAGTATTGGGAAACGAAATCTGCTGCCCGTTTACATTGGGGCAGATGTACCCGAATATTAATCAGTCTTCACAGTGGTCACCTTGTATACTTTGCCCACTTGGAAAGCGTAAGGCAGACGGAGAGGCCTGCCTCTGTCTACTGGTCTTGTTACTGATCCTTTCTCGATCACCTGCTTCGGTCACATGTTAGTTACTGAGCCTCTTAGCTATGGTCGCAACAATGTTGTGTCCATGTTCGTAATTTTTGACGCACATTATGATGCGGTGCGCAGACGACGAGTGCACAGTGTGACTACCTACGCGAAAGGGGTAAAGGTGACCGATACGCTGGTCTCCAGATCAATCAGGAGGAAATCTCAGACAGCCGATTAGGTGGCATGTCCGAACCACTTAGACCTAATTTTGAAACAATGAGGTGAATGGTGTAGTACCGTATCACAAAACGATCTAAGTTTTCTTTGAATTGGAATCGGGACTTTACGCATAACTTCATCGTTCAGTCAAGACCGATAACAGCAATCGGCGGACTTTCTAATTCCGTGAGCAGAACGAACATTGAGATTCTCAGTAGATTTCTCCCTGCGTTCATCGAGAGTGACAGCTGAGGAACAGTGTTATGGAGCTCAGTTTTCTGGTTGATAATCCTCCAGGTCGGTGACAGAAAAGTGAAGCTGTTCTGCCTACTGAACAGGTCGTTCACTATCTTACCCCGTTTAGTTCGTTCTCAGCTGGGCGAAAATAACACTGATTGTGAATACAGCGAAAACTCTTGCAGTGTTTCAGGGACCGAAACCGATAAAACATCAGCTTGAAATTCTTGATACAGTTTGACAATCAACCACGGTAGAACTGCTGACCAGCTTCGTGAGCTGTATTAGGAGAAAATTTTGCGTCATTTGAACAGCGTAGTCGGTCACTCCTTTGATCATTATTGAAATAAGTAATTCATCAAATATTGATGCCAACTATGTGTTCTTCTATGTTATGAATGTTTGAAGGGATTCGTAACATAATTATCACGAAAGGATCATTCATGTGTACCCAACGAACTGTGAACTGCACCTACCACAAAACCATTTACACTGACCTCTTTCAACTCCAATGATAAGATAACTTTAGTAGCTATATCGAGATTGTTTGGAGGACGAGTTTGGCAGTGAATTACCCTCCGTTTTCTACGGACACATCATTTGTGATCTGAAAAGGGAAACAAAACTGGTAACTGCAGAAGTACGTAGATAAGGAAGAGGCAGACACTCGTAAATCTAAATCAAGCATATGAAAAGGTTGAATTAGTTCATCTATATGGTATTTCTTCACTATCAATGTCTTATAAGCAGTGAATTTCTGATACTTCAAATGACGATGCATAAGGTTAATTAGAAAAATCACAACGGCTTTAGCGTCATACATATTTGTTAGTTATTTTGGGAATGTTTCCAATTTGCTTGAGACTATTCCTCGTCGCTTGGAAATTTAAATGGAAATTTCGTCTTTATACTTACATGTTTTGACCTTTTATTTTTTGATGCAGCGCATGTACCGCGTATTTTTCAAAAAAGGACCGCTGCCGGATATTAACTCGATGACAAATTAGGAGTGTGAATCTGATTATAACGGTCAGTCCTGGCCTCATTAGCCCAGTCAGTAAGAGAACACGTGCCTCTGGACTAGAACACTGTAATGATATTTCTTTGTAAGGTGATGCGCGTACAAAACGATAGAAACCTAGGATTGGATGACGCATGCAAGGTGGCACAAAGGCTCATCAGTCAAGTTCGGCCCGACGAGCGCGGAAGGACATCAGCTGCGGTGTGAATCGGATGGATTTGCGGTCTCACTATAAATCTGGATTTCAAAATTTCTTTCCCAGAAGCTCAGAGACGACGCCCTTCCATGGCGCAGTAAAACAACACATTTCCATCAGCGTTGAAAATATCCCAACCAGCCAACTGTTGTTCCAGACTTCACAACTCATACACAAATCCACCCATTCATCACGGCTTACCCCCACCCCCCGCTCACCAAAAATCAAATAAATAATAATAAACAAAACAAGGTCTTCTAATTACAGTGTAAGGTCGCAATTCGCATACCCTTCTATGTCTAGCAGCTGAATCACCAAGTTGAGGTTTTGAAGTCCGGCTTGACTGAAGGGACAATAAGGTTATTGGCCATCTTACTGACCATAATTTACGTTACGGGAACTTCACTGTTTTGAGAATCCTTAAAAACCTCTGGAAAGGTGCACCGTTTACAACATCAAACTTTTCCTCTACTTCTAAACGACACCTTTGTAGACTGCTGCCTACACGGAGACGATTTCGAAGTAGTCTTGTTCGCGACCATTTTCAGCATGGTTATCCGTGTAACGTCAAAACTTTTCACTACAGAGGTTTCCGTACCCTTCGGTTCCGAAACCATCATATTCTTTGTCCACTTGAGATTTGGCGGACCAATTAAGTGTCATCACGAACAGGGTGTCACGGACCCAGAATGTAAATATGGTAGACGGCGTACAGCAGGATTTCGTACATTCCGCACAAGTACGTACAATTTCGGGGTAAGTGAATACAATAAGAACGATAAAAGTGACATGTGTAGTCAGTCATGAATGCCACATAATCCACACGTTGAATTACACACAGTATGCTTGTATTGCCTCAGCCATTGCTGGCATTCTTGCTAATCTTCTGACAGGGGATTCTTTAGACGCTTCGCGGGATCCCGATTGAATGTATCATCTGGAATAAGAGCATTAGTGGGCGAAACAAAAATGGAATTGTTCTCAGACTGGCCTGTGTTGACCTGTGTCTTCGGTTACTGGAGAAACGACGATAACCAAATATGGCTACTATTTGATTACTGTTTCGTTCTAGAACTATGCCACTGGATGGCCGCCAGTCTGTCCCTCTGAAGAAGCTTACATCAGCGGAAGAAACACATTCAAAATTGGTTCTCAAACAACTAAGTTTGAACAGATGCGCACGACACTTACCAGTGATACTATGACAAATATTTGGGTATTGTATCAAGAAGTTAGTGATTGGTCAATCTAGTTCAACGAAGGACTGGAGATTAATAGAATTTACAGCACTCCTACTAGTAGGAAAAATGATCTCAGCAAGTCCACTAGAGTGAGGATAGCGGGGTGCAACATACAAATGACGATAACCAAGTCCTTTCAACCAATCATCAAGGGACTCAGCAGATAAATGGGTAACATTATTAGTAACAAGTATCAGAGGCATTCCTCTACGGAACTTCTCGCGTAGAGTAGTCTGTGTGCACCCGGCTGGGGATGACGTTTTACAAAATACATCTTGCCAGCGAGAAATTGTATCAACAACGGCCAGTGCACCACATTTGCCAAAACTGAACCATGGTAATCGGCATGCACACTCTGCCATGGTTCACACGAAACTGGCCACAGAAGCCATTTTCTAAGTTTTGAATTTTTGCTTGGGTAAGTGCCGCTGACAATTCTTCGGAATGTTGATAATTTCGGCGACTAACTCAGGCCACCAGCGTGTCAGTATTTCCAAAGACTTCATTTTGTCAACCCGCAAGTGCCTGGAATGTAAATCTTTGAGTACAATACGCGATTTGATGTGACTGAAAGGATCTCTTGGCGAGCTACGAGGTCTGGAAATCGTCATTTTTCATCATTACTACATCCAAAATGTAAAGCTGAGATGACAGGTGCAAAGTATTTATCTATGCCTCGAATCTGTTCTTCGCTAAGCCCAGGAATTGGTTGTACCAAAAAGCAATCGGAAGTATATGACTGCGTGGATTCAGAAGCTTATTGGGATGAAAAGTCTGCATGCTGAGTGGGTTTAGCAGTTCGATAAATAACATCGTATTCATAAGAACTCAGTGAGATGCTCCAGTACTGAACCATTGCGGCTGATGGCTTTGCTAGTGATTGTCTGGGGTGATAAATAAGCGTTAACACCTCGTGTTCAGTAAAAATGTTGAACTTAATACCAAACAGATATCTGTGCAAACATTTTATTTCCCAAAAGACAGTTACGGCTTCCCTTTTGGGTAGGAGAATAATCCATTCCAACCTTCGTGAGTTTTCACAAAATGTAGAAGCAAGGTCGACCACATTGTTCCAAAACAACACCAATTCCTGTCACAGATGCATCAGTAATTACAGTAGTATGATCCTTCGGTGAAAAAGGTTTAGGAACAACATTTGACTTGCGAAGCGCTAGTAGATTATGCCGTGTTCTATCGAGAAGTGAAGACTGTAAAAGCACTTTGCAGAAAGAGAGTTAAACAAGCAAAAAGACTTGAGGAAAATTTGGTGTGAACCAAGATTAATACTGTAGTGCACCCAGAACAGAACGGAGTCCCAGAATGTTTGTGGGAGAAGATACATCAATTAAAGTCTATAGTCATTTGGAGTTAGGAGAAATGCCACCAGGATTTACAGTAAATTTCAGGCAAGAAAATCCTAAAACATCAAAAGCATAATTACATGGATTAACTGCAAAGTTAAGTTGAAAAACTCTCTCTTATAAACGAAAGAGACGGGAATCGGGGATAACTCTGGATGGGTCATGAACAACGTCATTGTCTTGGTAGGATTCTGCGCCATCGAGACCGGCAGTGATAACATTGGTGGACTGACGGAATGTAGCAAATAAAACACGGAAACCGAAAGGTAGGAAATTATGCTTGCAAAGACCAAATGGAGTATGGATGGCCTTCAAAAAATTGGATTTTTCATCATATGGTATTTGTAAATATGTATCCTTTAGATAAATCTTGGAAAAGACTGTGGAACCTGAAAGACGGTAGAGCATATCCTCCTGTTCTTCGGTAGTGCTCGTAAGTTGGACTAGTTTTTTTCGAGGGTCAACTGATAGTCACCCCAGTCTTCTTGCGTCTTAATAGTTTCTGTCCATGATCCGCACTGAAAATTCCCACTGACTTTTCATGTTTTGAGCGGCAGCCAGTAGACTGCTTCAAATTATTTCATTGTCCGGACCCTTAGATGATATATTTTAACCGATCAGGGGTGAGAGCCGTCGTCAATGGGTTGCACATTTTCGGAGACATACCTATAGCAAATCAGTGAGGTTGATTTGAGAGATAGTGTGAACATTTTACAAACTGCGACTTTTTGGGGATGCAGCTTTTCAAGGTTGAATATTAATAGAATACGTTGGTTTAGGACTGGGTTTCGAAAGTCCTAGGACATTTCGCACACTGCTACTTTCCAAATGTGCTACATTCAACAAACTTGATTATAGTAAGATTAAGAAAACTGGTCCCCAATCGCCCAACACATGTTATTTTCCTAGTCTGGCTGGATTTTGACTAACTTGTGAGAAATCCTGTTACGGATGATGAAGTAGAACATGATGTATCTCCAATCCGAGTGAAAGCTTCCTTCGTGAGGCGAATTCTGAGTAACATATAGTGATAATGCGAATAATATGGAAGTGGCAGTCCCCAAGCTTACTACGAATTTCAGCGGGTCACCAGACGAAACCTATTTCACGGTGTTTTCCGTTCTCGTCAAATGGAAAACACGGTGATCGATTTGCTAAGGTGGGTACGTAACCGTTGTTCATTTTTTTTCTAATCTAGCATGAATTCTCCGTCTACTCTGGAAAAATTGAGGAGAGTGACTTATGCACGTCTTTTTTGGTGGAATACATTTACTACTTCTGTCTCCATTACACACCCATCAAAGACCTACCGAAGATTTAAAAATAGTTGGGGTTTGCCTGCCTGCATTTTATTTGAAATGCTCGGGTCTTGTGACTGCTAACTGTTTTCGCAGAATATTTCACTAGTCTGAGTTCGATGGCTGCCATTTTACGTCTCAACTTGACCAGTCGTTGATCGTTTCAGGGAGTGACTGGCATTTCAATTTAGCTACGGTAACCTGGTCTTAAATTTTGTTCTTAATGTGTCACTCTATTTCCAGGATCACCGGCTCTTACATCACCACCTTGCAGTGAGGGTGTGGCAATTTGTTGCGGCCAAGTCGAAGGACGTTTGAGAGACCCTGTGTTTCTTCAGAAATACCGAACAGCGGCCACAAGCGATAGTGATGACTCCGTATTAAGGAAGCCATCTCATCCTGCAGGCAAGCAGGCCACCACATAACCGCCAATGCCTTCTTATCTTGACGAACTGATACAAGCGAGCTCCGGCTTAAAACTGACCAATATTGTAATACAACAATTTGATGAGACATCTGCATACTTTTCGACTTCCGAAGTATTTGAAATCTCAAGATGCACAAAAGCTCGGGATTGATTTCGATAGCATTTCGTATATGGTAAAATAGATGTTAGGTTTCTGCACATCAACCACTCGTTGTCGCATTTCTGTCGTGCAATCGATAGATAAAGCTCGCCTGAAATTGTACATGCACGCTGCACTGGCCGTAAGCTCATCGATTTCCTCTTTTTTCCTAATAGCAGTTAACCTACTAAAACGAACTGAAGTAGTACATTTATCAGTTCGACCTTCTCTGGGTGTTTGCAAGTTTCTTCGTCCCAGCTTCGACATGCACGAACGATTCCGAGTTGATAACGCCTGTGATGATACATTTAGCAAGCCTGTCTCATGATGCCTGATGATGTGGCTCCCAGAGTCTCTAAATTTAACACAAGAATGATGACAGAAAAAACTTTGACAGGAGGACGCGTCCGTAAGGATACCTTTATTCATAACTTTGAAAAGAAATATCCTAAATAAACAATTCTGATTGAATTCGAATCGTAAGGAAGAGATCATATCAATAATTTCAAACCTAATATAGGGAAATGGAGCATAACTGTGATACGTCACTTTGGTTCCATTGCACTATTATCTGAAACGGGAGGCTTTTGATACTTCAGTAAGCTTTTGTCATCCACAAAAATTTCGGCATTGAAATGATTCAAAAGCAATAGTTTACAAAACTCAGAATAATGAATTAGCTTCGGGGAATATAAAAGACAGTGTGCATAACACTACACGTACTACTGGTGCATCCTTAGGCCACACGAACAGCAGATCCATCACGACAAGACTGCACCTTGGTGTGATGTGATGGTTTGCTTGCCCCCATGACACAAAGAGCTACGCAGGATGGTTCCCTTAAGCCGGAGACTTAATCATGCCTGACAGGTCAATGTTTAGAGGCCAGAAGAAGTCCAATCTTAGGATCAGTTGATGGGCAACCATTGCTTTTATTCGCTTTGCCCCTGGAGAGGACACTCCAGCGAATAAACACAGAGAGAGACTGTTTACCGCTCAAAAAACATCCACTAGATAGAAGTAGGAGTGAAGTACCTGGAGTTTCTCTAGACGGTGGAAGAAGTCATTGCACTTCATTGGGCAGCTATAGCCCGCCTAAACTGGGCAGCCCCCGACCCGAAGGATGCTGCCCCGTCCACGTTTCGCTTGCTCAATCAGGCGCATGGGGTTAAGGACTGACTCTGAAAAGTGGATCCACAACAAAGCACCAACGAAGACAAGACAGAATGCTCGCAACAATCGGACCTCACGAGACAGACCAGAAGTTCTTTCACAGGTTCTTCAGTCACGTTCACAGGTTGGGTGAACGCCTCACTGCCTAGTGGGTGAGACTTTTGATTCAAAAGCTCCGGTTAGAGTTCTCAAAGAAAAAACCCCTTCTTTGGTGTGGGAAGCCGCAAAGTATGATGTGCCCAGAAGCCTCCAGTATCTTTCCTGTAAAGGACCTCACCAATATTCCTTCTTTTAGTTTAAGATCGATGCAAAACGCCACGGGTAATTCCTTGCTGTGGTAAAAGCAGTACTTCAGGAGTTGGGTGTAAATCAAATGCACTTCTTCGGCCTAAATGTTCACTTCATTTGGTTGCCTTTAATGTCCGCACACTGTCATATAGCGAAACAACCTGCCCTCACTAGAACTCTTGACACTTTCAAAATACGCGTATCATATGTCTCCGAAACACGCATACAAGACCCCACTTCTGTGATCACTCGTCGCACCCCAAATGCGGCCTCAGTCTCTCGTTTCACTCTTCGTGTGTCGGGTGGTCCAGTGTCTAGTGCTCGTGGTCAGGTCGGCGTTGGGATTGCTTTGAGCATGAAAGCTGAGCATGTATTGCTAGACTGAATTCCAGTCACCAGTCGTTTGTGTGCTGTTCCGTTGGATGGTTCTGTTCGTGTCAACAACAACAAATTGAATCTTCTATGCTTGTTCATCGTGTTTGTGTATGCGCCAACTGATTGCAGTTCCTCTGAAACCAAGGATGGATTCTACCACGATTTGTCTCACCTGCTACGAAGCGCACTTTCAACGGACGTGGTTGTCATTGCTGGAGATTTCAACGCCCAAGTTGTCCGTTTGGGAGATTCCGAAAGGTACATCTGAGGCCCATTTGCTATCCCGGCCGATCATACCGATAACGGCGATCTTCTCATTCAACTATGAAAAAACTTGTAATATGAAGAAATTTCTTTTCGATATATCATTTCAGGCATTTACGTATATAGTACTGGATAAATGAAAGTATACGTACAGCTATAGATAGCAGAGAGTGAGTAAGTGTGCAACAAATCCGGTAACTCGACAACATACTTCAACTTGATGAATCTTGTTCGTTGTGTGAACGACAATAAGTATGAAATGTGTAACCAAATGGCGTGAAAAGACAGGTGTGAAAAAGGAAGGTGTGAAAAAAGAGGTGTGTGGCAGGGGAGAATTTGTGGATGTGAACCATAAGAAAATCACTTGTTTCGGCCACGGCAAAAACAACTGTTGCACAAGGTTACGTTGCTTACACAATTCTGGCTTTAATATCCGAATTGCTATGGCTTTGGACGTCTTCAGCAACCGCCTGTGTAATCCTTTCGCGTGAACTCTGGGAGTTGTCAGGACTGGCCTGTGTCGATTCGATGTGCGCTATCCACCAGATGCTGTAGGATTGCGCTATTGATAGTCCGAACTGTTCCTTTGCGTAAAGAAGCCGGGACGTGCTCTGATATCCTCTTCGACAGGCGTCTCGTCGTATGTCCAATATATCATGCACTACAAAAGCACGTAAACTGATATAAAACAAAAGATTGAGACTGAAGAGGCAACCTTTCCTTGGAATGTTGAACAATGAAAGGCTTGATATTTGTTAAGATTCGGACATGCGCAGCGGGGAAGGACTTCCCGAGGGTCTTAGATATGCGTAGATCTAGTATTTCTAAGGTCTTGTCACCCTTGAACGGGACAGTTAGAAAAATATCCTTTTTCTTGGCCATTTGCACTTTCACTTTGTGTCTCCTTTCTCTCTCATATGTTGACCAATAAACGGTTCTGGATAGCCGATTTTTAAAAATGTGTCACGTATGTGTTCGAGTTCTTGAGCAATCGTGTCAGGACTACAGATATTTTTTTGCTCTCTAGGTCAGACAGTTTCTCTAGGATTCTTTTGAATCGTAGAGGGACAAAACCTAGGAAATGTGTATTGCCCCAACCGTGTACATTTCCGATACAACTTCCTTTCTATATGTCCGTCCTCCATTCTACGTAATCCCACATCGAGAAAAGCGAGGAAATTGTCCATCTCTATCTCCACTATAAATGTGTTCATTGCATGGGCTTTGTTGGATGTCTGCAGTAGTTCGATAATGTCTTTTGTTGAGTCGCAGATTACGAAATTGTCGTCCATATATCTGGTATACATATATAGACTGTCGACGATGCTGCGTAGTTGTCCACATTCGAGTTTTGCTAAGAATATATCCACTAGAAGGGGTCCAACTGGTGATCCCATTGCTACTCCGTCCTTCTGCCTGTAGCATTTTCCGCTGTACGGAAATTGTATATTCCATGTACATCTAAGAATTAGTTCTTTTAGATTGGCCACAGGGATGTCCAGTTTGATATCATTATCGGTCAAGTATTGACAGATGAATTCTACCGTCTCGATTAACGGAACGTCTGTGAATAGGGACTCCACATCTAGGGAAAGCATAGTCCGTTCAGACAGATCCTGATGTTTTATCATCTCCACAAAAGAGAACGAATCATTCACACTATATTTTGCTATTGACTTGCTCACAGGTTCAAGAATTTCTGCAGTCCACTGAGCTGTGGCGTGATAGGCTGAGGTGCTCATGTCACTCACCGGTCTTAGGGGTATATTTGGTTTGTGTACTTTTGGTAGTCCATAGAGTCTAGGTGGTTGTGAGCCGCAGGGCACAAGCTTGTCGTACAGCATTTTGGAAATAGCGTTTTCTGACTTAAGCTGCTTCAAGATCTCTGTCAGCTTAGCCTCGGCTTTTTGTGCTTTGTCTTTCTCACCCGGGTGGTAAATGAGCTTGCACTCATCAGATAAAATAGTCATCATTTTTCTGTCACATTCAATTCGGTATAGTACAGCCCCTCCGGCATCTTTATCCGATTTTTGTAGTAGTAAATCTTGATTATTCACTAGTTCTTGGACCGTTTCTCGATGTTGCTAAGTCAATATTCCGTTCAACGGAGATCTAGTAGCGTGATACTTTTGACATTCATAAACAAGTGATGTATCCAGGCCGTCAAATGAGTCAGATGATGCTGGTACCAGGTCATACAATTGGCTCATTAGACTTTCAAACTGAGTTTCAGTTTACACCTGATGATAACGAGGTTGAATTTTGCAAAACTCAGGTCCGAGAGATAAAGCCTCATATTGTAATTTACTAAGCATCACAGAAGAATGATTGTGGATATACCTTTCAGGATCATCCGGTAACCTGAACGGTGGTACTCTTGTTTCCAGGCTGCTGAGGAACTTCCCTCGCTTCTTTCCCGAGCTTTTCGACAAACTGAATCCACAAAATCCCGAAATTCTTTTCGATGACCTTCCGGCAGTTCTGCAACATTCGTTTCTTATCTATTCACCAGCCGCTCTATTTCGTCTAAACTGGATTTGGCCGCGTCATGTGATATATGGAAAAGAAATTTCTTCGTGTTACAAGTTTTTTCATGAATCGGTGGGCATATTCTATCATTCAACTATGTTCTGATCACAGATTGTTTCTGGCAAGTACGAACTTCTTCCATAAGAAGCGGCATTGACTCACATGGTGTCCTCCTACGTCTCCACAACACTGGACTCAGATTTATCATTTTGTCATTGGTCATCACTGGCCTGGATCAATTGAAGATTGTCGTCCAACTTGGTCTACGCCTGTGGACTCAGACCACGCTTTGGTACCTGCTCACTTCTGTTTACGTCTTCGATATCACTTACTCTGTTGGATGTTCGCTGATCCATCCCTCCGGATGCCACATTCAGTGAAGTGCGCAAATTCCTGTGACCCCAACTGACTACGAACTGAGAGGTGATCACGAGCGGTGGTGGACTGCGAAGTGTAAGGAAATGGAAAAGGCTGCGTCCATTGGCAATGCTCACAATTCTTTCCATTTGATTAGAGGCATCGGTTCACGGAAAACCGGTGTAAGTGAGTAAATTAAGGAATTCGAGGGCTCACTGATTCACTCTCAGGGATGTCGTCTGAAACTTTGGGTGGAACGCTTTAAGGAACAATTCCGTTAGCCACTTCAATGCTGGACCATCCAAAAATACTTACAACGAAATGATACAGGTGGATATCGCTCCTCCGTCAGAGATGGAGATTGTGCGGAAGATGGGTTACTTGAAGAGGTACAAATTCGCTGGACCACATGTGTTGTCTCTTTCTTTCCAAAGGATGGAGGCGAAGCTTTGGTCCCCGAGTTCACAAAACTCCCCCGGGTAATCTAGGATAGTGAGCAGATTCCCAAAGAATGGTGTGAATCAGTGATTGTACCGATTCACAAGAAAGGTGACAGGTCCTCTTGTGAAAACCATAGAGGAATCCCCTTGATAAGTATTGCATCCAAACTGCACACCAGGCTTATTCTCCACCAATTACCCAGCTCCCGCGAAAGGTGTGTATTAGAATCAAGCTCGTTTCAGACCCTTTTGGAGCTGCACCGACCACATCTTCACTCTTCGGCAAGGGTCATTTCTAGTCTAGCCCTCGTCTCATACGCCTCCATTTTATTATACTTCGAATTGGCAACAAAAACTAGAGCAATCAATTTTAAGATTAACGTTGATGTACGGAGATAACCGGCATTCGTGAAACGTCTCATACAACATTCGAGGTAGCAGGTTTGGTTTCATCTTATGCAATTACTCGAAAGTTGGTTAAGATTCCCCTTATTTCCATCCATGGATTATCCCACGTGATGCATCAACGACGGCATCCTCGACGGTAATTTAAATGATAGGGTAAGGAGTTGGTTCTGTGAGGGCATGGACCGGCACATCGTCAATGGACGGCCTAGTTCCGTTAGCAGACAGCCCGTCATCATCTGTCCAACATCAAATGCAAAGCTGGAGCCAGCAAAGCGGATCGATGGCCCAATCAATTCGTGACAAAACGGAACGAAATCAACCAATCAACTGTCAACAGCTGTTTTAACCAAACGGGACGAAATCAGGCAATCGGGTTCGTAACTGAGTCTGACAGAAAACGTTTTGGACCAATGCGCTTTGTACAACGTTTTTGACTGCGATCACTTGGCATCTTATGGGAACTGTTGTTTTGTTTTAATTAAACGAGATGGTTCGGAAACAGGGTAGTCTTCTCACTAGAGCTAGTGGGTCGGAACAGAACGGTTCTTGGAATTACCACCGGGGGCATCACTCCCAGAGGAACTGCCTTAATGTATTTCTATCTGCTTCGTTAACCTCTCGGAAAATACTTATTATGACATCGAGGACAGGGACTACATAGCTTCCAGTATTCAACCCAAAAAATGATCACTGCAGAGAGTTACCAATGTTTCTTGACAAAAAAAAACTCAAAAAGTGTGCGGTGAAAAAAGCAAAAAATCACAACACATCTTTTTACTAATAGCTTATTATATTATGTTATATCTTCTCTACCCTTTTTGCAATTATTGTTGTTGCGTTGGCACCATCCTTGATTTCAGACTGGTATATATACATTATGTATATATGGTGGGTTTACAAGTTTTGAGAAAGGATATCTTGAATAGTCTTTGTTACTAATTAGCCCCCAGTCCGTAGCAAAAATATTAAAATTGCAGCAAAAAATATCAAAGTAGCTTGCCAAACTCAGCTGATCTCGATCAAAGGCAAAAAAGATTCAGTGTTTTACACTGTTTTCCTACGGAATGCTTTTTTCCAATATATGATGCCTTGAAGCGCAGCACTTGTGGATTATCCCATCTGTGGTATGGGCGGCCGCGAAATATGAGGTGCCCAGAAACCTCTAGCATCTTTCCTGTAAAGGGTCTTACCAACTCATCTACCCTTAAGTTAAGATCGATACAAAACGCCACGAGTTATTTCGGCTCTGAAGAAAGCAGCAGTCAGTTGAGTATAAATCGAATGCACTCCTTAAGCCTAAATGCTCACTTCACTTGGCTGCCTTTAACGTCCACACACGATATCAGATACCGCAACAGGCTGCCCCACTAGAACTCTCGACACCTTCAAAATAGATGTATGTTGTGTCTCCGAAACACACATGCAAGACCCCACTTCTGTGAGCAAGCTTCGCGCCCCAGATACAACCTGTCTCTCGTTTTACTCTTCGTGTGTCGAGTGATCCAGCGTCTAGTGCTCGTGGTCAAGCCGGCGTTGGGATTGATTTGCGCACGAAAGCTGAACGTGCACTGCTAGACTGCATTCCAGTCACCAGTCAACTGTGTGCAGTTGAATGGATGAATGGTTCTATGCATGTCAACAGCAACACACTGAAGCGTCGATACTCGCTCGTCGTGTCTGTGTACACGCCCGCTTACTACAGTTCCTCTGAAACCAAGGACGGATTCTACCACGATTTATCTTAGTTGCTTTGAGGAGTGCGTTCAACAGGCGTGGTGGTCATTGTTGAGGATTTCAACGCCCAAGTTGCCTGTTTGGGGGATTCCGAAAGGCACATCGGAGGCCCGTTCGCTACCCTGGCCGATTGTACCGATAACAGCGATCGTCTCATTTAGTTGTGCTCTGACCACAGATTGTTTCTAGCAAGTACGAACTTCGGTCATCAGAAGCCGCATTGACTCACATGGTGTCCTCCTACGTCTTCATAACGTTGGACTCAGATTGACCATATTGCCACTGATCACCGCTGGCCTGGATCAATCGAAGATTCTCTTCCTTTTCGGTCTACGTTTGTGGACTTAGATCACGCCTTGATACGTGCTCGCTTCTACTTACGTCTCGTCCGCGGCCATATCAACGTAAAAGCCGCCCATCCCGAATGGTTGCTCTTAGACGATAACCGACGACCTGCATTTCAGGCATGGCTGTCTACACGGTTATCAGTGCAGCCGGATGCGCAAGACCCAGATGAACGCTGACAATAGCTCAAAGAAGCCTCATATACCGTTTCCAATGCCATGCAGGACTCTAGTTCAAGTAGTCCTCCCAAACGATGGATATCTTAGAAATCAGTTGCTATGTTGGATGTTCGCAAAATCTGTCCATCCGGATGCCACATTCAATGAAGTGCGCAAATTCCTGAGATACCAACTGACTAGGAGCCTGAGAAATAATCGCGAGTAGTGGTGGATTGCGAAATGTAGGGGAGTGGAAAGGGCCGTGTCCACTGGAAATACTATCAACCTTTTCCGTTTGATTAGAGGTACCGGTCCAAGGAAGCCCGGTGTAAGTGAGTTATTCAAGTTATTCATTGATTCACTCTCCGGGACGTCGTCTGAAACGTTGGATGGAGCACTTCATGGAACAATTCAGTTGGCACACTTCAACAGTGAACCTTCCCAATATACCTGAAAGAGAAACGGTGCAGGTGGATATTACTCCTCCATCAGAAATGGAGCTTATCAGGAGATAGGCAACCTGAAAAGGTATAAAGTCGCTGGACCAGATGGGTTGCCTTCATCTTTTCTCAAGGATGGAGGCGAAGCTTTGGTTTCCGAGTTCACGAAACTCCTCTGGGAAATCTGGGATACTGAGCAGATTCCCAGAGAATGATGGCAGTCAGTGATTGTGCCGATTTACAAGAGAAGTGACAAGTCTTCTTGTGAAAACCCCAAAAGAATAGGCTTGACAAGTACATCATCTAAAGTGCCCACCGAGCTTATTCTCCATCGATTATCTAATGCCCGCGAAATATGTACGCGTGAGAATCAAGCCGATTTCGGACTCGGAAGAGGTTTAATCGATCACATATTTACTTTTTGACAAACCTTAGAGCACAGACACACCTTTCGTAGGCCCACAATCTGTTTTTCTTGACCTGAAAGCAGCGTTAGATTCAGTCAACTACGCAGTTCTCTAGCATCGCCTCCCATTGAAAGGTATGCCAGAGAAGTTTATTTCCCTTCTCCAATGCTTGTATGCGAATAACCGAAACCGAGTTCGTGCCTACGGCGATTTTTCACCCACGTTCGACACAAAAAGTGATGTTCGTCAGAGCTACCTTGGTTCGCCCTTCATCTTCAATTTTGTAACTGAATTGGTTCTTGTTATAGCCCTATCTTCGTGTGACAATAGTGGCATCAATCATTGCTCAGACAGTAAACTGTCTCACTAGGAATACACGGACGATATTGTTTTTCTGAATGAAGGTCCAAGTAAACTGCAAGCCTTCTTATATAGCCTAAACAACAATGTAGTAATGTTTGAGAAGCGTTTAGTACCTTCAAAGTGTAAAATGCTGTTGCAGGACTGGGTTGGCTCAAAACCAAATCTTGTCTCGGCAGGGAAAGCTCTAGCTGAAATAGATAAGTTTTGTTACGTGGGTAGTTACATCTCATCAGGTGGACGGATGTTGGATGAAGTGCCATTGAGTATACTGAAGGCGCGTTTGGCTTTTGCCAAGCTCCATCATCTGTGGCGTCGGTGTGACATTCGATTGTCTGTTAAGAGTAGAGTGTATACTGTGGCGGTTAGGTTCGTTCTTTTATACGGTTCAGGAACGTGGCCGTTGAGGGTATAAGATAGGCGAAGACTGTCGTTGTTCGAGCACTGATGTCTCCGTAGCATTGTCCGATTATGGTGAGATCACCGTAGCAGCAATGCTGAGACTAGAGGTAAGGCGTTGGGAACCAGAGGTCGGTGGGTGGATCAAGTTATGAATCTAAAAAGGTTGAGGTGGTTGGGACATGTGTTACGCATGCCCACCAATAGACTTCCTCGACATAAGCTGTTCTCTGAGACAGGTGGTGGTTGCAAGGTAAGTCGAGGTGGTCAGTCCATGACATGGGATAAAAGTATGAAAGCCTTGACAAGTGGACTTGGCCAAGTAGGACGTGTTAGACTTCCAGGTTGGGGTCCTCGCGATTCGCCTACCAAATTGTTGGAAACATTGTGATATGGCTAGGGGTCGCGGTCATTGGCGTAGTTGCATTCGGACTCTTTCCTTGTCCTCTTGATTTCCGCTTGATACTTTGACTTTTTGGATCTTTATCACTATGGTCCCATTCTTTTCTTCCTTTACTGAACGATGCCGGAAGGTGGCAACCGAAATCAGAACACAGAAGTTCGAGGTTAATGGTTGAGTAAACTGAAACTGAGCTGAAACTAGCAGCTGATAGCACTGACTTTACTGTGGTATTCCATGTGATATATCCCTTTCGTTCCCATTCTTTTACGTTCTGTTTTAGTGTGAGTTCTTTTGGAGTGAACCTCTCCTCAATGACGTGGGGATCACACAACTGACTGAACAATCGCATGAAGAAATGTTCCCGACTCAAATTAGACGAATTGTACGGACAGTAGCAGATCCACGTGTTCAGCACGGCCAAGTCTAATACCTTTTCCCACATAGTCACTGGCCATCTGCGCGTAGTACTGAGACAAGAATGCATGCGGAGCCTGTTATTTGTAACGTGCGCACCACATCTGTGATGGATGTAAAAACAAAAAGACAGGAATTTCTTCTTCGGCAAAGGCTGTGTCTCTGTGGTCCTGTGCATCGTGGAGAGTGCAAGAATACATTACTTTTGCTTAGACTGATGTTTCACTAGAAACTGTCCATCAGCAAGACTCCAGAAAAACACGCTCTGGTGTTAACTCACTTGCAGCAACTAACTGTCTCCAGTAAACCTCTGTGCATGAAGCCGATCGTACTCAACAGTGTTGTACCTCGGTTCCGAAGAATGCTTTCCAGCTAAGGAGTAGTGAAAAAATATCCGTTTTGAGAGTATAGTTTTTGTTCGACAAGCCGTCCGTCACTCTCAGAAAGGCGTCTTCAGCCAGCGGTCGATCTCAGTTTTCTCTCGAATGCTCCCAGTAAGAAAATGCAATTTGTTATCGTGTCCACAAGTTTCCAATATTTTGCTACCTAATTTATCTGCCTTATTCGGCACGTGTGTGATTAGTTTGCTCCTGTCTTTAGCGGCGTCAGCTGTTAGTCATTTGGGAGAGAATAATTTGGTCTCTGCACCTCCTTGTAGTTGCGAGTGAAAGCCTAAAACTCTTCCCTAATCGGAATGAAAAGATTAGCTTTTGTCTGACTGATCGGACTGACCGACCATCAATACGAACATGATATAATGGTAGGCAAAACCTTGATGGGCATGATCCTCGGGAAAAGCTGCAATCCAAACTTTACACTCCATGGGGAAAAAACTAAACGGTTTTTACCATATACACCACGCCCATATTGAAGTTCAATAAAAGCCTTCAGTACGCTCATGGATAACGACACTTCCGAACTTTTTCTGTGTTTCAGCACAGTGAGCATCAGATAGTGGTGAAAAAATACTTTCAGAGTGCCCAGTACCGTGTGTATATTTTTGGCATACCTATTTCGCATTTCTGGAGGAAATCCAAAGATGTTTTCCATGGAGTCTGTGCCGCAGTGGAGACTGGCACGTTCGTTATCCGAACACATCGTCTTGGTGAATACAATCTGTTGCTTTTTCATAAAATGAATAAGAATAACCTGAGAATTCTGGTTCACATTCTCTGCTATCCGTTCTCACAAGTGTTAACCGTATAGGTTCATGTTGAGTCACGAACCACGCCGACATCATAAAGGGAATAAATTGAACTGAATAAAGCCTCGAATGAGTTATCAGCTCAAAAGAACCCAACTGATGTAAAATAAATAGTATGTACTTTTCACATTCAGAATGATAGTTTATCGGTACGTTGTTATGAGTGGCAAGAGCTTCAAGCAATGCAACGTTGGTGGGCCCAGTTGTCTTGCCAGGAACGTGATTTAGTCTCAAATTGAATCGATAAAATTGGGTAAAATAAATAGCCTTGAGATTTGGCTATCAGCCTGGGTGAGATAGGATGAGATAACACAAACCAACATCAGTGTTCAGATGGAAACCTCGTCGTTCTATTCTCAAAAGCGATATGGGTGTTCCTAGAGTGTAAACTGATGGGAAGAATACCGTGAAATTTGGAGGAAACGTACGGAACAAATAGTCGGGAAAAATTCAAGGAAATTAAGCAAGTCAGCTTCTCTTAGAGCACCCTCAGCTTCCTATACCTTCTTAATTTCCACGTACCTTCAGTTGAAGCCCCAATCGTATTGCCTTTCAAAGGTGGACGTGTTTGGCTTGGCAGCGGTCACTGTCCCTGCCCACAAAAACTCGACCCCGTGATCACCCACATCGCGATGATAACTCCCACTACCGGTTAGCTGAATTCTCGTTGATGAGTGCAACAGACCGTGGGAGATCCTACGTGATGGGAGAGGTATGACGGCTGAGTCGACTGCGTGACTGATGGGCTAAAGGTCAGGGACAGGTTGAGACGGCTAAGAAACGTGTCTCGAACGTGTACGAAGCTAGGGATGACTGGTATATGATGGCTGAAACACTCGGCGTGAAGAGGAAAGCTGCGGTAATGTGGATTACGAGAAACAGCCCAGCGCCTTCTACGTTTACCTTCAACGGGGGACTTTTCAAATGTTCGTCTAATCATGAAGTGGGGGAGATAATTTCCTGAGTGGAAGCACAGCCCACGCAAACGCTTTCAGGGCGTTGAACTAGAAAATAGTGAAAAGCTGTGTGATCGAGAATTCACTGACGAACTTGTCTGCTTGTTTGAATGCACGGAACATGCACAGCGTGCACTAGATAGACTTGGGAGAACTGTAGCTCCATTTTGCATGTGATTTGCACATCTAAAGTGTAAAGTGATGTTGCAAGACTGGACGTCAGCGATTATGAGCTTGATGATCAATGAGGAGGAACTAACAATTGTTAACCGCCTTAGTTACCTAGGCAGCAGCGTGACGATGGATGGGAGCACAGTAGTAGAGAGGAACACGCGCATATCCAATGCTCGAGCGGCGTACACCGGACTGAAGCATTTATGGCGTCTACCTGACATTTCACTGAAGTTGAAAGGTCGTCTGTACTGTGCCACAATGAGTTCAGTTTTGTTGTATAGTTGTGAGACTTGGGGTATGCGTGTGGAATACATTCGTCGTCTTGGGGTTTTCGACTATCGAAGTTTGCGTAATATCGCTAAGATTGGATGGAATGACCGAGTGAGTAATACTGAGGTCAGAAATCGAGTGTTGGATACTAATTCAGAGAATGTTCTATCACAGGGTATCCAGCTGAGTAGACTTCGTTGGTTGGGGCATGTGTTACGTATTGCAGACATACACCTACCGTACCGCGCCTTATTTTCCGTTTCTCCTTGTCATTAGAAGAAACCACGTGGAAGACAACAGATGACTTAACAACGGGGAATGAGAAAATGTACAGCGAATTTAGGAAAAGTAGGTGTCTCACGTCTTGGTGATTGGGGTCGAAAAGATCCCTCAACTAGTTGGCTGGAGACATTGAGATTTTCTTCCCGGGAACAGCGAATACAACAGAAGTGTTATGGTGTGATCAGATTTTCGATATCGGGATGTGAATGATAACGGAAATATGCGCCAGGTGAAATTGATCCCTGGCTCAGAAGAAGTTTGTTTGGTGCTGCAGCCAACTGAAAAGTGATTTTCTGTTGGGATTTGAGTCCGGGGGATTGGGGGAAATTTTAAGTTAGCACTGTGCCAGAAACACGAAAGCCTAACCAAAGGAGATGTAAATTTATATAATCGGGATTTTCGCGTAAAAATTAGGCATCTATAACTCAGTTTGAAGCCACTCATTCTGGCCAGATAGCCACTATATCTTGGGTAGAAACAGTAAGGTACCCCACAAAATCCGAAGGTAGATGCAAACAAGCATATCGTATGTCGTTCAATGTCAGAAGTCTGCTGAATAAGAGCGATGAGCTCGAGTTATTGCTGTTGTTCCATTCACCAATACTCGTGTTTCTAACGGAGGCATGGCTCACCGAGGATGTGCTGGGCTGAAAGTTAGCCCCCACAGGTTACGCGATCTATCACGTTGGTAGAAGCCACACAAAAGCAGGAGGTGTACGTACGTAATAGTGGTGAATATCCGACCGACATTCTTTCGCTACAATTGGTCCGTAAATGGGAACCCAGATGGCTTCACCGAATCTCTGGTGTTGCTTAAAATTATCAGGTAATGGATTCCAATAGGTTGTTGTCTTTTATCGGTTTCCTGAAACGAAACCTACGGAAATACTAGAAGGCATGCAATAATGTGTCAGTGCAGGTCTTAGTCTAATTTTAGGTGGCTTAAACTCGGCGAGCTTCGATTAAACAGACAACTACCCTCAGTCAATCACAGATGATTTTCACGTGAGCTGCTTTTGATCGTGTAGGGGATGGTCCTAAACTGGCACTTTAGAATGCCCACTAAGACTCGAGATCTTCAAAACGTCTATCCCAGGCTTAGTCTTTTCTCCCAGGTGCTCGGATGTGAAGAAGATTGATTACCTACAACGCTTGGCGGGATTGATCACGCGGTGTTGACCGTCCGCTGAAAGCGACGAGCGATAATCTTGCCCAAACCTCAGGATGAACTCAACGTTCGGCGAACGCCATTCGAATAGAACCGGGAAATCGCGTCCTTAGTGTCGTGGTATCCCCAAAGTCAACATGGTATGGATAAGGCTCGGGAGATAAATCGTGATAGAGTCCGTCATATATATCAGAAATTTCCTCCACCGCCCCGAAAGTGACCTAACCCAAAGGGCCTTCCCTGGTTTGACTTTCAACTCAGTCTTCTAGAGCGTCGAAATCACACCTGAAAGCTATACCAGATAACGTGAGGGATATAACCGCTATCGTATCATCCAAAATCATTGCCACGACCTTAATCGAACTTTGGGACGAACACTGAAAGATGCTTTGGAAGTGGATTCTGTTGGTGCACTTAGACGTTTGTTCGAGTAACTTAGGCGGAGGACCGGAGCAACTACCGCCATTCCAGCACTGCAGAATGGCAACTCGTTGGTAATGGCAGATGACGATAAGGCTAATATACTGACGAGGAACTACCTGCCCGCGTATGTTCCAGAACTACTACATCATTCGCCACATGCCACAACGGATGCCTCTGCTAAATGGCATGAGGATATTGCTGAGAATGAGGTGGCTGCTTCCCTATGCAACATAAAAGTTCAATCTCCAAGGCCAGGTGGAGTGCATCGCTTGGTGGTGGAGCTGGTTGACATATCTCATCCAGTCATGAGACTATTTAAAGTATCGATTTCAATGGGTAAGATGTCCCAGGAGCGAGAGAAAGTCGTTGTTGCTCTCCTATACAAATGCGCTGAAAAGGCAAAAGCTTTCATCTTTTTAACCCACCAGCCCAACATAGGGTGTCAAAAAGGTTATAGAAAGCCTACTGGTCACCCGACTATGAGAACAAGCCGGCAGAAATATTCAAATAGGCATGCAACAACACAGTCATTCTGAGAAGTAGAAGGTGCCTAAACAAGTTGCTACTAACAAGTGAACATTGGATGAGCGTCAAGTGCACAGGGCACCCTATGGACATCATCTTAGTGGACTTAAGCAGAGCCTTCAAAAAAGTACCTCATGACCGTCTGACATAGAAACTAAAGGCTTTAGATGTTGTAGACCTTCTGATTAACTGCATCGAGGATTTTCTGAAAGGGAAGAACTTCGCTGTGCAAGTTGCTTAGTCACTATGGAAACGCCAAGTTGCTTCTAGTGGTTCGTTGCAAGGGTCGGTTCTAAGCCCATTGCCCTTCTTGGCTTACGTAAATGATCTCTACAATTTCTCAGTTATCGCCTTTTTCATTTATACATCATGAGATCTGACGTAAGATCAGGTCAAATGCAGATGAATGCATCCTTTAGGAGGAAATCGAGGCCCTTGAATGATGGTCCCTACCCACTAAGACAGGAAATTGTGCACACATACGTGTGGAAAAACCGCTCAGTGACGTAGTAGGACCTCAGTGTGGCCGAGGATCTGACATTGAAAACCCAAGCAAATACGGACAAAGTTTGTACATCTGACTGGAGTCTACTTGGAGTCACTCACCGGCCATTCGGCCAACTTTCCCTTGACGCTTTCGAAGTGCTGCACCTTTATCATGTACGACCTAGATTAGAATATGGTGGGTCCGCCGCATTCCTCTGCAGGATTGTAGAGATGATTAGGCTGGAAAACGTACAGCTGGGAATGACTTATTTCGTTGTTGAATCATGTGGGATCAGCCGTAATCGTCTCTAGACTATCGGGTTGCTTCCAGTGGCCTTTCGAAGAGTCCAGAGTGATCTAATCTTCACCAAGCGTATTACCCGAGCAGATTTTGACCCTTATCTTTGAGAAGAGTTCCCAATCCGCTGTCATGACCGAACACAGGGTTATTCCCACACACTTAAGAAGAGACGGTCTGTGGGCCTGCCCTTGGTTTACCGGATACCTCGGAGGGTAACCAATACGTGGAATGTGCTGCCAGGTGATGGAACAGTAGAGATCAAGTGCACAAGCAATTACTATGTCTTTCTGAAGAGTTGGTTGAAGGATATTCATTCCTGAGTCCACGTCGCTGAGCCCAGGTGACGAGGTTTATACGGGTAGCTTTTCCCTGTGTTATCATAATAGTGACTGAATGAATGATTGAGTGGAGGATGAAATGGCAGTGTAGTCGTGTCGTTAGGTCACTGTAGGAGTATGGGTTGACAGGTTGTCGACAGACGGTCTGGTTCGATATATATATATATATATATATATATATATATATATATATATATATATATATATATATATATATATTAGCTGTACGCGGCCACGCTTTGCTGTTGCTCAGTCTGGTTAAATGGAAAAGAAATAGAAGAGAAAGCGCACATCTCTAATATGTTTAATTTTACAATGCTTGCGGGTACACAGTATTCTTTGTTGTTCCACTGTCTATGTAGATATATTGTCTGGTTGTCCGACTATACAACACGTAAAACATAACCGTCCACGTGCGAAGCAATCCGTGCCTAAATCTAAACAACACAATTCTAATAATTGGCCCTCAGCTTTGCTGACAGTGATTGTAAACGCTAATCGAGTTGGGAATTGCAATCTCTTAAACAGAAGTGGTATATCCACTGGAATCATAGGAATGAGGACGTTTTCACCTATAAAATGTCTTGTCAAGATTGTTGGTACTATGACGTTGCCCATTAATTTTTTACTGCAAGCCGTAGGCCATTGCAAAGCTTTGACACGCCGATTTTCAATTACAGTACGTGCGGTGGCATCCCTGGCAGATCATGTGAATTCAGAAATTCTTCTGGATAAATAACCACCTTATCTGCTTCCACAACAGTATCGACAGACTTGTATGTAACTGATAGACTAAATAACATTGGTAAGTTCGTGGACGTCTTTGTTCTTGATCGCGAGAATAGCTCGTTCATCCAACCCGATCGCGATTCTAATAATCGCTTGAAAAGGTTCCATGGTAACATTGGCAACGCTAGAGAGCGAACAGTTGCTTCCGATGGTCCAAAATTTCGCTCTTACACATCGTGACTCATTCAATGTTGTGCACCATGTTCCCCCAACCGATCAAAGGCAGTCCAGCTCCGGAATATGGCCACGGCTGAAGTGATCGCCATACGTCTACTGCGACCGGATCTGTGAACACAGAAGCGACTAGTTCAGGTACTCCAATTGGACTGACTAAAGACGGAGTATCCGAAACGAGAAATGACCGCTGAAAACCCACTATCAGTGATCGATTCAGCATCATCACACTAATTGACAAGCACCACACCATTTCCCCCCACACCACACACCCATTATCAAAATGACCTTCAACCCAGCCAACTGTCAATCAAATGCATAACTGCTACCGATAAGATGTGTCAGAGCGAGATTAGGATTCTTCTAACTGATTTGGATAATGGGAAATACTTCTTCAACCAATTCTTCTTTTGATGTCACTAAATTGCAGAGTTTGAGGCAATTAAATTCGCCCTGAGTTCAGATCAACCGGCACCTTTCCGTCCCCAATTTCCAGCAGCTGATGTGAGAATATTTCAGCCAGTCGATCATTTTGCAGCTGGACAGGCATATTTGTAGCTAATTTTAACGTATTCATGTGTCACCACAAAGTAGAGTACCTCAGACAAGCACTTATATCGTCCGCTGGTGTCGATCGAGGAATTACAGATATTATTCACCTGAAATCTCCTGCAAGCAATATTAATGCGCTTGATGTTTCCACAAAAATCTTGCTATGATCGATCAAGTGCATCGAGAGACATTTTGTGTGTCATTGTGCATTCATCCCAAACAATAAGTTTGCATCTGTGCAACACTTTTCCCGTACCGGATGCTTTCGAAACGTTACAAGTGGGAGTTTCAGTGGCAATTTCAAAGCGGAATGAGCAGTTCTTTCACCTAGTAGCAATGTCGCAGTTATTTTGGATGACGCAAGAGCTAACATTGCCGTTTCGGGATCATTTTGCTGCCAGAATCAATCTAATTAGGAACGTTTTACCAGTTCCTCTTGGCGCATCTAAGAAGAAAACTTCTCCAACCCCGTTATTGACAGTTTGTATTGTTTGATTGTAAATGTCATTTTGCTCAAACGTTACCTTAGGAATATATGATTGCACGTACGACAAAAGATCACCCATGCTGTGATCTTGCTCACAATGCGATTCTACGCCGAAAGAAGAAGCAGCAGATCAGTTTTCTGATGGCGTTCCAATTGATTGAAAAGTTTGCTTGCGATTTCTGGGCCCTAATCTTCAATCATTATCAACGCTTCCCTAATGAAGATCCAATTTCAAAATGCTATTGGAAACACTGAAATGAAATCGTAAATCGGTAACATTAGTGTACCGTGTGTTGCTTTTACATCCAACAGATGACGCTGTTTTTAAATCAAACATGCTTTTATCCGTCACAGGCGCGAAGTCTACGCAATAGTGGACACAGGGTCAATAGACTTTGTTAGTCAGAATACGGTACTGTAACTAATAGGCCTTAATAAATACACAGAAAAAAACGTACAACCCAATGTCTCTAAGTCTCTGAGTAACGTGCAGATCAAACTGTGTGCATAGTTTGTAATGTGATAGCGCGAATGGCGAGCAGATGAGCACACAACGGGATGCACAAAGTTGATTCGTTGGTACAGTCACAGTTCATTTTCTACGGATCCGCGAGTTTGTGCTTAGGGCTGTGTATCTGTAATCATGGGACAGACGCCAGGTCGCCCCGGCGGGTTCATATATGACCCCACGCCGAGAGAATAGAAAGATAGACACAACAGCGTGCGTGCGTCAATAATGACGGAGTTGAAATCGATCGTCAAATGCGCGCGTGTGAGGACAACACACCATAAGGGGAAATCCATGTGTGAGCGTGTGAACACTTGAAATCACCCGGTTACATCGGCGTGCGTGATGCACGCACATGCGTTGTGACGAAACCAGGTAAGGAAGCTGGACCGAGGGCAGTTGCTACCGCCGTATTGTTGATAGCAGACAACTACGGAGCATGTAGATATACAAAAAGCACGAGCTTATTCAAATGCAACGTCGTATCAAAATCTCAAAGCAATAGGTGAAGAACTTTCGGAGATTTTGGACTCTGAACAAACGAACATCTACATTTTAATTCATATTGATGGATAAATTGATGTCAAGCTGCTAGTATTTGTAGTCGCAACTGTATTGATGCAAACTACTGTAACAGTGGTTTCATGGAAAGACTGCGCCTCTCAGTCTGGAGCATAGCAGGAACCATCTCTAGATCCTTCGGTTTGAAATGCCACAATATCTTCAAGCCGAACACCTATTTTAGAGATAACCTCACACCAAGTTATCCACAGACATGTATAAAGCTGTAATCAAACCGACTACAGTCGATTTGTCACTCTTCCAGAGGAGCCATCAACCTAGGAACGCACGATCAGCGGATGCGGAAAACAAAACAATCCCACAACTGGTTAAAAATTGGACGCATTTCTGAAGGACGTGGTGTTACTCAGTACTGTTTCCCTAACTGGCACGGAGGATGGCCATAAAACTCCATCAAGAAGTCCGAAGAGCAGGACAAAATGTTATTAGAGACGGGACGAAATTAAATCCGTGACTTTTATCACGATCCGAACTTGCATCACCGAACTTAGGTATCGTTGTGATTTATCTAAACTCTACTGGATAACACTTGTCATTGTACCACTTTTGGGCGAATAGAACCGGTCGATTAAGTGGTGAGGATGGGTGGGGGATGGAGAATGAAAGATCAGAAATCACAGGAGGAATTACCCTTTGCATGAAATAAAACAACATTTTTATGATAGAAGTCTGGTATTGTGCAACAATGCGGAATGATCAAAGTGTTTTGCTTCCGTGTATATGTACGTATGTGTTGGAGGTTCTAAGTGAATCACAATAGAAAATAAAAAAGTGGAACACGTAACAAAGAGAAGTACACAGACAGGGAGTTAGAAAGGCACTAGAATGATGATCTCAGGCACCGCTTCCGAATTTTCCGTGCTGAGTTCAGACGGCAGTAGATGTGTGAAAGGCTTCGATACCAGACAATCAGCTAGGAACTGGGAAATGCTTAATAGCCAAAATTCGCTCCTAATTGTCCCCACCACTTTTGCACAGTTGGAGAATGAGTTTGACTGGTTAAGAAGGGGAATGTTATCGCAAGGCACGACAAAAAATAGGATGATTGACCAAGTGGACCCATATGGAGGTATTTTACAGTCTTGGAAGGGCGGCAACAAGGTTGGGAAAATCTGAAGGTGGCTTCAGATCCCTGGACTCAGTATCCCCCCCTTTGATCGTGTTCACGGGAGAATCAGGATCGCTGGTACTAATGGGTGGAGTTATGTCCATTTCCACTTCGGGGAACAACTGATTGCCCGTGAAGCGTCTATGGACATTGGCCTACATAAAATATGAAATAAAAAAGAATGAGTTTGTTAGAATGATGGCATACGTGTTCGCAAACCAATGATAACTGGTGATTAGGATTATCATATCGAGAAGTGTGTGTGGCATGCATCCCATCGTCAGTTCTGGAATAGGGTGACAGATCAAACTCCATTAAAATGACTGACTCGAAAATGCTGTGTCAAGCCTGACCAAGGGCCGAGTTGAACAGATAGAAGAATTATTGACTTGGAGTAGATTAACGACGACGACTTGATCAGCGACAACGCACAGGCAATAAAAACCGATCTAGATGGTTTGAAATTTCCTTCACTCGAGTGTAAAGTAGTTCTACAAGACTGGTGATAGCCCGTTATCGTAGCAAAAGTCAGAGCTAGTCAAACAGTCAAATTAAACACCCCGGCATTTCCGCTGTATGATGGTGGTGCCTGAAAGCAAATCGCGTCAGGAGAAGCCAGAATGTGAAGTCTGTGACAGATGTGGTACCATCAAGACATCCGACACGTTTTGTGTGGAATACAGTTGCACCGTGCAGTGTTTTGGCACACGGCCGCAAACCCAGCTCCCACCTATCCAGGGTTGCGGACGCCCGACGGATTCTTGCATTCGATAGTCCGCGTCTTCGGAACGCTGCTTGTTTGGAATAAAAAAACACTATTCGACTGCGATTTCTAGTTTTCACCAAAACGTCAAAATAAACGTTATGCAATTTGGTATACGCATTGAATTCTTCATTGAAACCGGTTTCCGGATGAAAATTAGCAATCGCAGTGGTATGAAGAAGCTAGTATCCACATAGGCTTCGGTTGGTGCTTCCCGTCTACCAGATTGGGGCCCGAGGGAAGAGGACCGTCGTTGGTTAGAGATATTGAGAGAAATAGCTCAGAATATATATATATATATATATATATATATATATATATATATATATATATATATATATACCAGCCAGCATACATCTGGTGATAAGAATAGCATTTCATGAAGTATAATAAGTGCCACACGACGGTAAACAAAATATGAGGCATAAATGTATCCTGAAAAACTGAGTGTAATGAGATTTGGACTCACATGCCATGAAGACCGTACTCTTCGAAAACCGAACCAAGTCTGAAAATCGGGAAAAATTTGGATTGAGGGTTAAATACAGCCAAATGGCAGACTAGAAGCGAACGAGAGTTTAATAATAACTGGTTAACAGTATTATTTGTTACTCGTGTCATCTAAGCGCCGTTTGGAATGGTCATGGTTGAAAAATTAAGGAGTGTCACGATTTTGGTTGTCAGTGATCAATCAAATTCGATATCAATAGGTGGCATTCGAAAGCGGGATCAGCCATACTACAAGCTTTATTCAAATTTCAACATCACAGACCAAATCAAGATGTGATACGCGTTAGGCTATGGTGTGCAATACCAGTGGTGTTGAAACCGTTATCCCTCTCGTATTTACATGACGGCATCATTTGTAATTCTCTTCAGAATAGTTCACGCACTAAATCTTGTATTTCCGAATGAAATGGTGACGCCCAGAGAATTTGTATCTAGAATATAGCTAACGATGATGAGAAATGGAGGTCAACCGGTGATTCGTGACAGTTACCTGGTGATCCAAAGAAGGACAAATTGAATACGGATTCATAAACAGGTGACTTGATATCCACAACTAGAATGTAAACATGGACCATGAGTGATAGGATGACAATCAAACGGACCAATCTGTATAACCGACTCGTAGTTCCGTATGACTGAGACTGTCTCAAGGAAGATCGTTTAAACCTGGCTAAAACCCCAATCAAAGCATGGCTCCAGTGATGCAACGGGTTCAGACACGGCTTGCGTGACTAGTGTGAAAAAGAAAGCAGAACGGATTCCCGAGTGAAGTCATAAAGATGAGTGAAAATTTTTCCTGTCGCCAAAGGTATCATATATCATTGAGGGCTGGCTCAGACAGTCTGATAGTTGGGTGTTCGACTCAGAACCAGTCACCCCGACTTCGAGACCTAGCGGGGGCTGGGTGGATGTGCACTGCACAGTTGATGATCCCTAATAAGTCAGATGAAACAGCTGAACAGTGGTCCCATGGTTGAGCATTGATACTGCATGATAAATCATTACCTCATCATTCCGAGTAACTGCAATTCAAGGCATGATAGATACTACTCATGAGTAGACGCACGATCGACAGTAATTATAACTAACGGAAGAGACCAAAATGAGAAGTCACAAAGTGGGCAGAATGATAAGCATGGGCACAGAAAATGTGTGGTGGCACACCACGATAATGATTATATTAATGCGATGCAAATGAGGCGCCACTGTGTATCGTACTGACCTCAGCGTTGCCCAAGAGCTTGATTCACAATTAGCGTACTGTTGTTTGGCACTTCCGGATTACAGCACTAGTAGTGAGCAGAAAATGCGTGCGAATCGTTACCAAAGCTACAGCTAATTCCATCCGATCGATATCCCTACTTCTATATCCTTCCTCAACTTACCTTGCAGACGACTTCATTCTAGAGTGTGAATGTGTATTTGGAGAAGCCGATGATTCTCGAAGCTAGATGATCAAGAAGACAGATCTGGAGGGCACTGGCGACGTCTGAACACCGACGTCATCCAATTATTGCCCGAGTCTGATGGAAAAACAGTACCAACAATACTGGGCTAACCCTTAGATGAAACATCAAATGTCACCACGCTACGATGTCTATCGCACGAGTTGCGCTTGCACAAAGGCAGACGTTAACAGTATATGGTGTTCGTTGAGGCAATTTGTGATTGTAGAACGACCAGGGATAGCCAGTCCATGACACGGAAGGAGGGTATTCAACTTCTAATCAGTGAACTTGGTCATGTAGAAAGTGTTGGGTTTCCTGGTTTTAATCCAATAGGTTCACCAACTCAGTGGTTATTAAGTGTTGGAGGATATGACTAGGTGTCACGACCAGTAACGCTCACGCTTTTCATCAGATCGCAATTATCAACCGTGTTTCTGTTTTCATTCTTGATTTGATTTCCGAGTTAAATTCATGTTGAAAAATGGGAATCAGAACTATCGCCTTCGTAACATGGGTGATTAAACTGAACCGAACTGGAAAACAGAAGGCATTGACCACATATAAGATCGGAGTATAAAAAAACAACTGTTAATTTCCAAAGGATACAGTCACGCATTTGCCAAGGTGCAAAATACAGTTCGACGAAAGCATTGTAGACCAATAGAATGGGTCCTATGTGAGCGGCGAAAAGGAGTGGTGGGGATTTCAAACAGAGGAAAAAGTGACCCAGGAACAATTCGGATGAGATCAGTGCGACGAACCTTCATAGATGCTCGTAGAATCCATCCCATATGCTATGACAATGTTTAACAGTCAAGTAATGAGTGGAAATAAAGTGGTCCCTGGGGTATTGAGAAGTGTAAATGAACAAAGCGAGGTTACACAAATACGCAATCACACTTACCAGATAAACAATAAAAGTTATGTAGGCCAGGACTAGAACAGCAACGGACAAATATATAGCCCAGTGAGATGGTATTCGTGCTCGAACCACAACTGAGGCCAGAAATAAATTGATTGCGATCACAGTGCATGAGAGCAAATTGGCCAAAATCCCCATCGGACTGGATGGACAGTCAGGAGTGAGGAACGAACACACGCGATTGTGTTGAAGCGGACGGGGATATGTGAAGTACGGATGTTGGGGATCAGACAGATTCGGAGAAAAAGGAAACCATGAGACACTTTTAACTTGACCACACAATACTTGCTCCCTCAGTGCCCAGTTGTTTCTTGATCAGTATTAGTTTACTGTAAGAGTACTTGACCATTCATCAGAATCATGAAGAATACAACTGCATTGAATTACACTCGGATGGTGGCGCATCTGTTCTACTACTAATGACCACGTGACAGTTTACTGTGTGTGTGTGTGTGTTCCGTTATGTTTGTGCTCTTTATATTGAACAGGTCAACTCATCATGCGCGTCTTTCGTGACTAGCCGGATTATGACACGAGGTCAAAGGTCATTACACGTAACATTTGTAGTGAGCAGGCTGTTAGAAGCCATATTGGTGTTCGACTGATGTAAGCGTAGGATCTCTGTGATGCACCTACTGAGCCGTTGCACTCATGAAGTATTCTGCTTTTGCTGTTTCAGACCGAACACAAGCAGCTCCCCGCGGGGGAACGCTGATGCTCGGCATACCACACCTTTCTGCGACGAATCGTACACGGTCGCACGGATACCCAAGGGGTCGGGTCAATAGATGGTTTTCAGAAGCGGTGTAATGCACCACCAATTCGGAAGAAATGCACCCTTAAGCTCCCGGGGATCTTGGCATTCACAGAGAATAACTCCTTGTCGCTGCAGAGTCAACATTAACCGCATCAGTCTGAAATTAATGTCTAGATTCCCTAAACATCAGGGCTCTTCGAAATAAGCAATCTTCAACATACTAGGTTCCACCTTCGTAAAATTTTCTGAGTTACATGGGAAATTTGCGATAATTTTTTTGTTGCGAACAAGGAGTAAATTCTTAATCTTATTCAAATAGTGACTTTAGGCAGGAAAGTGTGACAATAAGACAATCGAATTTTCCAATAGTGTAGTAGTAATGAGTTTTCCTCTCACAGACAGGGGACTTTCATCTTTTGAGCACGGTGAATTCTACATTGTTCAGGATAACATTATTAACAGCCCCAACAACAAGGTTTATCGTGATGTTTTAGAAGCCCAAGTCAACCGGCGCGGCGTTTTGCGACAGCAAAGTCACTAAGAATCAGTTTCTTTAGAAATTTCTATTTACGACGGACGTATTCGTGAGCCCCTTAATTCTCATCACAGTTCGTTCAAAGTAAATCGATGGTCAAAACGATTTACGATGCAATTCGGATATTTTCGTGGTTGAAACATTTGGTCACCCTTAATGTTCATATATCACTGGCTTCTGATCGGCTGAAAGATAAAGCAACTAACTATTCTCCGCCCTCGTTTGAAAGGGAGCATGGAAATTTTATATCAAATCTTCTCTCAACTTAAAAACTTAATGATCTCTGTCTGGTACTTTTATCCCAGTGCAGCAAACGTAATTGTCCAAGTCGGACATGTTCGCTTTTCTGGACACCATATCTTGTTATGACGCCACTTTTTACAAGAATAGTGAGAAAAAAATATGCTGTCATTCACAAGAATAGGGGATATTTATCACAGGAATAATGGTGAGCTGAGCGTTGAAGCTGCATGATGAATCATATCATATAGGAACAAGTATTCGACGGGGTTCAATAAAGTAGCGGAATTTTCCGGTTTTCAGTAATTATTTTTTCAAAGCAGCGAAAACAAAATGGATATTTCACGAGTCACGCTCATTCGACCTTGAAACCCAGGACAAGCATTTGAAATAAACCGAAGGTTTTCCTCCGGTGAGGCTACCATTCACTGTCAGTTGGCTGTTGAACTGTTAGACAACACAGTATTCGCCATACATGTTTGCTTCGTTTTGGCTTTCTTCTATTAGGCAGAGACATGGCAGACAAGTAGGAAAAAATAAACGTTTCTAGTAGGATCAGCGTTTATTTCTCAACTACAAAAAACAGCAATGGTGAATTATACCTTCGCCGGTTTAATAATAAGTCACATTTATTGATAAAGTAATTTCGAACTTCCGGACTTCAGACCAATTTATCATGGTGACCAAGGCCACACAGTTTCAATCGTTAGCGGGTCGCAGCAGAACTAACGTGAGCAACACCAAGTTTCCTAGAATTTTATATTTTAGCCTTGTATTGTGGTATATTATTAAAAATTCAGGAAAGAGGAATTAATTCCTAATAAAAAAGTTCGCCTAGCGAATTTCGACAACACTTGTAAGTATTGTAACGTACAGTTGTTTCGCGAGGTTTTTGGGAACAAAGAATATTCAATTAACCCACCCGTTTGAAAATTCTAGTACACATTATACATATATATATATATATATATATATATATATATATATATATATATGATATATGATATATGATATATGATATATACACCGTGTTACTTTCTCGATGTGGAGACAGAAGTACCGAAAACAGCTAAGAGGGAGATTAGCGGGAAGGACAAATGTTTTTTACCGTACACCTGTTGATATGTTCTCGTATTTTTTCTAATATGCGTCATTATGGGACACGAAAGATTAACAGACAGGTCGTACAGCATTTGCGTTATTGACTTCTGATCTCGGTTTTATTACTAAACGTCTCTAGCCAACGACAATCTCAATTCCTTGGCTTCCCAACCGAGAAATTGGGAAGCTCCGATCGAAGACAAAAATGATCCTCAATTCTTCATATCTTTGCACCAAGTCATAATCTGATCACCGCATCACTTCCTCCAGCCTTGGCTAGCACGCGCGAATAGAGCGCGAAAAGAAGATGGACAAGCATAATCAAACCATGCTCAAACAATCGGAGGCGGACAGAGGGCGGCCATCTACATCCAAGACACGACAACGAACCTCTTCATGTCTGACCTGATGTTCCCATCAGAAGCGAACAATGTTTCAGAGAGGTCGGTTGTCGAACACGAAAAGTCACTGAACATTTTTGACACAAAGTGGCCAGGTGTCGTAACCAAAAGGCAAAAAACAAAGAACCTCGGTGTCGTACACCGGTCCCTTCAGGGGAGAATCGGATGTCACGACAACACCACGTGTCTTAGGTTGGAGAAAGCTGATCTGGCTCTCGTTATTCGTGATATTAGCCACTGCCTAACACCACCACCAACTGTAATCAAACTCCCAACGTACTTAAAGCTATCGACTACTTGTAGCTGATCACGACATAGAATGATTGCATGTACATGCTCCTTTTATTCTTGCAAAAGAATTTCACGCTCGGAAGGCGCAAAGTGCACTACGGTATCGCCAAGCGGTTCACAGTGTGCCGAACAGTCCGTGCACTGTCACTTAGCAAGGCGACGTTATCGGTACGTTCGAATACAAAACTCTATTCTCTATGGCAAAATCAGATGATCCGGCATGGCATTCACTCTACCTTTAAATCACTTTCGCCAAGGGTCATACATTTCTCTTTCATATAAAGTGCTTGAGACGGAAGAGTAAGAAAAACAGAAACAAAGAGGAAAAACGAAGATGACAGTTATCGAATGCATACAATGGCACTTTAGCGATTTCCAGCCAATTCACAATACGCGATTTTTGATATCACAGATAGTGACTTCCCTTGAGATTTCCACCCAGCCTGTTGCCCAGAAACGTGAACGACAAAGAAGTGGAAATGGCAATTTCTGGAAAGTTCTTTGGGAACACTAGCCGGAGCATTCAGCGCATCAACCTGAGAAAACAGACTAAGGATTGATCCAACGAGGAAACTTGACTAGTGCAACCGTGTCGATCTATTAATCACATGAGATACTGAAATTCGATTTTCGTTTAGTATTCGCTGCCACTCTGAATATTGAGCTGCTTTTTTTATTCAGTCGCTAGCCCTCAATACATCAAATGAGGGAGGACGGGACACTGACGTAACGTCATGTCCTAGTCTGACGACGCTATGATTTTAGCCCGCGGCATATGCTCACGCATATGTAGACTTTTTCATGCCTCTTTGACCTATTATTCTGGACTATGAACTAGTTCACTATGCGCCTACTCGTCGTACTCAGACATAAAAGCTGACTGAATAAATCCAATCGTTGCCCCTCTGTCATATCTCATACGAATTCGAATGGAAATGATTTGAATATGTTTCGAGGGGACTTCTCGACAGGTTTTCATCACATATCTCACTGATGAAGAACTGTAAGAACTAAGTTATACTGACGATAATCTATTTCCAACTAAATACACTACACTACACTGCACGCGTGATCTGTTTTTGACACCTAGCGTCAGTCGGTAAGAAAACGAATCGGCAAGAAAACATGAAACTTCTATTTTCGTCACCAGTGTGTGATTTCCATAATCTGCACATCATTATGCCACCTCCGAGTGTCAACCCGATTCACAACTAGTAGGTTGGCTGAGCTTCAAGCTAGAAGCGACAGGAGCAATGTGGAAGAAGTTTGTTAACCAAATCCACAGTTCACGTTTTAATATCTGTACGCTCTTTATTCATCACATTTTTATTCTAAATGGATGCGAGGAGCCACAAAGAGTCGTGGAGCAGAACTTGCAACTCTCAGTAAGGGTTATTATATATATATATATATATATATATATATATATATATATATATATATATATATATATATATATTACACCTGCTTGAGAACAGGCATGGTGCCCATGCAACAAGAAAACAATAATGAAGTCGGGAGAGGGGTGGTCAAGTATCAACATGAAGATTACAACATGTAGAGAACCGATTCTCAGACCTAAGCATTCGCTCCCCTTAGCCGCTCTCCACGTTGATACACTTGGCAAATCAGAGCAAAGACTGCTCCAGCTACCGTGTGTCCCCGGTCTTATATTTATTTTCGCTTGGAAGCCTCCAGTATCTTTCCTGTAAAGGACCTCACCAATATTCCTTCTTTTAGTTTAAGATCCATGCAAAACGCCACGGGTAATTCCTTGCTGTGGTAAAAGCAGTACTTCAGGAGTTGGGTGTAAATCAAATGCACTTCTCCGGCCTAAATTTTCACTTCACTTGGCTGCCTTTAATGTCCGCACACTGTCATATAGCGAAACAACCTGCCCTCACTAGAACTCTTGACACTTTCAAAATACGCGTATCATATGTCTCCGAAACACGCATACAAGACCCCACTTCTGTGATCACTCGTCGCACCCCAAATGCGGCCTCAGTCTCTCGTTTCACTCTTCGTGTGTCGGGTGGTCCAGTGTCTAGTGCTCGTGGTCAGGTCGGCGTTGGGATTGCTTTGAGCATGAAAGCTGAGCATGTATTGCTAGACTGAATTCCAGTCACCAGTCGTTTGTGTGCTGTTCCGTTGGATGGTTCTGTTCGTGTCAACAACAACAAATCGAATCTTCTATGCTAGTTCATCGTGTCCGTGTATGCCCCAACTGATTGCAGTTCCTCTGAAACCAAGGATGGATTCTACCACGATTTGTCTCACCTGCTTCGAAGCGCACTTTCAACGGACGTGGTTGTCATTGCTGGGGATTTCAACGCCCAAGTTGGCCGTTTGGGAGATTCCGAAAGGTACATCACAGGCCCATTTGCTATCCCGGCCGATCGTACCGATAACGGCGATCGTTTCATCTAACTATGTTATGATCACAGATTGTTTCTGGCAAGTACGAACTTCTTCCATAAGAAGCGGCATTGATTCACATGGTGTCCTCCTACGTCTCCACAACACTGGACTCAGATTTATCATTTTGTCATTGGTCATCACTGGCCTGGATCAACTGAAGATTGTCGTCCAACTTGGTCTACGCCTGTGGACTCAGACCACGCTTTGGTACCTGCTCACTTCTGTTCACGTCTTGTCCGTAGTCACTCCAACATAAAAGCAACCCGCACCACACAGTTGCTTTTAGACGATAACCGACTATCTGTATTTCAGGCGGAGCTGTCCACGATTCTCAATGCAGCCGGATGTGTAAGACCCAGACGAACACTGGTAGCAAATCAAAGAAGCCTTGTATGCTGCTTCTAGAGCCACAGAGGACCCTGGTTCAAACAGGCCTCACAAACGATCGATATCTTCGATATCAGTCACTCTGTTGGATGCTCGCAGATCCGTCCCTTCGGATGCCACATTCAGTGAAGTGCGCAAATTCCTGTGACCCCAACTGACTAGGAGCCTGAGAAATGATCGCGAGTAGTGGTGGGTTGCGAAATGCAGGGAAATGGAAAATGCTGCATCTATTGGCAACACTCGTAATCTTTACCGTTTGGTTAGAGGTACCGGGTCATGGAAACCCGGTGTAAGTGAGTTAATCTAGAAATCCGACGACCCACCGATTCACTCTCAGGGATGTTGTCTGGATCGTTGGGCGGAACAATTTAAGGGACAATTCAGTTAGCCACTTCAACAGTGGATGTTCCCAATATACATGCAAGAGAAACGGTGCAGGCAGATATCACTCCTCCATCAGATATGAAGTTCATCGGGAGATAGGTTACTTGAAAAGCTATAAAGTCGCTGGACCATATGGGTTGTCTCTATCTTTTTAAAGGATGGAGGTTTCCGAGTTAACAAAACTCCTAAAGGTTTTCTGGGATACTGAGCAGATTCCTAAGAAATCGTGTGAATCAGTAATTGTGCCTATTTACAAAAAAGGTGACAGGTCCTCTTGTGAAAACCATAGAGGAATCCCCTTGATAAGTATCGCATTCAAACTGCTCACCAGGCTTATTCTCCGCCAATTATCCAGTGCTTGCAAAATGTGTATGTGTGAGAATCAAGCTCGTTTCACACCCGGTCGGGATTGAATCGACCACATTTTCACTCTTCGACAAACCTTAGAGCATAAACACATCTCCCGTAGACCCACAATCTAGGCCTTCCTTGACCTGAAAGCAGAGTCCGATTCAGTCGACTAAACATTTCCCCGGTATTGCCTCTCATTGAAGGGTGTGCCAGAAAAGTTTATTCCTCTTTTCCAATATTTGTAAGCGAACAGACGAAGCCGACTTCGTGCTTACGGCGATTTTCCACACGAGTTAACCACGGGGAATGGTGCTCGTCAGGGTTACTTTTTTTCGCCTTTCCTCTTCAATTTTGTGATTGAACTGATTCTTGGGATAACCCTATCGTCGTTTGAAAATAGCAACATCGATCTTTGCTCCGACAGTAAGCTGTCTGACTTGGAATAAACGGGCGATACGGTTCTTCTGAGTGAAAATCCAGGTGAGTCTTAAGCTTCCTTAGATAGCCTAAGCAACAGCGTAGTAATGTTTGAGATGCGTTTCCCACCTTCAAAGCGTAAACTTCTGCTGCAGGACTGGGGTGGCTCAACGCCAAGCTTCGTGTGAGCGGAGAAGCTCTAGCTGAGGTAGATAAGTTCCGTGCCCTGGGCTGCTACATCCCGTAAAGTGGACAACTATCGGATGAAGTGTTCACGTATACAGAAGGCGCGTATGGTTTTCGTCAAACTCCGTCATCTGTGGTGCCGATGGGACGCCCGGATCTCCGTCAAGGGTGGGGTGTACAATGCGGCAGTTAGGTCCATACCTTTATACGCCTCGGAAACATGGCCGTCAAGGGTGGAAGATAAGCGAAGACTGTGCAATCGAAAACCGATGTCGCCGTGGCATTGTCCGATTATGGTGAGAACACAGTGTCAGCAATGCTGAGGTTGGGCGTGGGATGTTGGGAACCAGAGGTCAGTCTTTGAATCAAGCACTGAATCTAGAAATCCTAAGGTGGCTGGGACATACGTTACGCATGCCCACTGACAGACTTCCTCGATGTACGCTGTTCTCTGAGGCCCTTAGTGGCTGAAAGATGCGTCGAGGTGATCAGCCGATGATATGGCAGAAAGGTACGAAAGCCTTAACCAGTGAAATTAGCCAAGTAGGACTTGTCGGACTTCTGGGTTTGGGTCCACGTGACTTACCTACCAAATGGTTGGAAACATTGAGTGATATGGCTAGGTGTCACGAGCAGTGACGTAATTGCATTGAAACTTTTTCTTTTTCTTCATGATATCCGTTTAATAGTTTGTTTTCGGCTCTTTCGCACTTTTCGTTTCTATTCTTTTTGATCTTGACTTGACGATGCTGCGGGATAGCAGCCAAAACCAGAGCACAGAAGTGAGAGGTTAGCGGTTGAATAAACTGAACGAACTTGTACCATTCGTGTTTCCCGTTACTCCGCCGCGGTGTGCTCGACAGTCCGGTACCGATGAAGCCCGACGGGATCATACTAGAATATGATCAAATTGGTGCACTGTGCGACCATCGCTTGAGTACCAGGCTAGCAAACGTCTTTTGGGGTATTGGGAGAGCGCGCTGCTAATAACTGATCTGTTAACATCAACCGAATTTCTTTTCTTACAATGGTGGCCGAGGTCAATCTTTCCTAATACATGGTGAGTGGAGTCGTCCGAGGGGCCAGCTCGTGCGTTCCAGTCACCGGCGACACCGCATTTGTCGGTGCACAGATAGCAATCACCAAAAAGTTTCAGGGCAAACTCTAGATGCGTGCCATGACTAACCTCGAAGAAATCGATTCCCAAGAAATCAGGGGATGGCTAGTCTTTTTGATTACGGCAAATACGACACCCAGTGTCCGGAATTGGCCTCAGACCCACAGTGATAAAAGCACTGAACTGACACAATGGTTACTGCTGGCGATTTCAGTCCCAAGTTGGATACCTAGATGAGATGGAGAGGCATAGAGGAGGCCGACTCGGTGTTCTAGCCGTTCGAAACGACGATCCAATCATCGAATTATGTTCTGACCACCAACTATTTCTCACACACAAAACGACACCGACTAACTTGACCTCCTCCTTCCCCTTCACAGTGTTGGATTCACATCGATCACATTGCTATCGGTTACCGCTGGCACAGATCAAGACGAGACTCGCATATTTTGGTGTATGGCCGTAGATACTTATCATACTCTTGTCCACGCGCGTTTTAGCTTGTCTCGTCGGTTGTCGAAAAAAACGTTAGAGCAAATAGTCCCATCAGTTGCTACTAGGCAAGAACCATCGATCTGTTTCTCACTCAGAATTATCCAACAGATTATCCCTACAGTCAAATGCCAAGAATCCGTATGAGCAATGGACAGAAACCAGACAGGCCCTAATTAAGGCTGCTAATGTTGTGCGATTCACAAGAACCAGACATACACAGAAACGATGGATATTTGCATCCTCAGTTACATTGTTAGATGCGAGCAAACCGATTCCTCGGGATTCCAGATATGATGATGCACGAGATATCCCAAACGCCAACTGATCCGAGGCCTGAGAAACGACCATGAGTAGTGGTGGATTGTGAAGTGTAGGGAGATGGAGAAGTCACGAAGATCGGCAACACCCACAACCTGTTCCGTTTAATTAAGAATATTGGTCCACGGAAGTCAGGTGTTAGCGAATTGATCAGAGAGACGAGCGGTTTATCGATACAAACTCTGAAGCACCATCTAGATCGTTGGGAGGAGCATTTCGAGAAGCAATTTGCCTGACTTTAATCCACAACAGGTGTACTGTACTACCTAGTATGATGGTTGGAGTTCTGAGGTAGATACCAATCTTCTGTCCGGAGCTGAGGTTCACTGTGATATGTTATTTTAAACCAGATATGGCTGCTAGACCGGATGGGTTACCTCCGTCTACTTTCAGTATTGTCACTGGAGTTGACAAAACACTTCGGTTTGATATGGGAGAAGCAACAAGTTCCAAAGATTTGGTGTGAATCGGTAATAGTGAAGATTTATGAAAAAGGCGACAGGTTCTTTCTAAGAAAGCCACATATAAATCGAAAGCTTTTCTGGGAAGCACGAACAACTGAGTAACAATGTTACGTTTGTGTTTTGCACGCTCGAAGTACAAAATTCAGTTACGGGACTGGGTTGGTTCAACATCACATCTTTCGGCATTTGGAGTAACAAAACATCAAATAGATTCGTTTTATTAACTAGACAGCAGTGTTTCACCCGGAGGTCGGGTATAGGGTGAAGTATCTTCGACTATACAGAAGGTGCGTTTCGTTTTTACCAACCTCAGTCATCCGTGGCGTCGACAGGACATCCGTTTGTCTATCAAGGGTCAAGTGCACGCTCTTTATCGTTCAGAAACACGACCACACAGGATAGAGGATGCAGGAAAATAGTCGATATTCGAATATCGACGACTTCGAAGCAGTGTTTGAACCTGGTGGGGACGCCACATCAGCAATCCAGAGACTCGGTATGGGGTCTTAGGCAAACCAAACAAATCAGTTCAGATGTTTCAAACGCTAACCTCTCACTTCTGTGCTCTGGTTTTGGCTGCTATCCCGCAGCATCGTCAAGTCAAGATCAAAAAGAATAGAAACGAAAAGTGCGAAAGAGCCGAAAACAAACTATTAAACGGATATCATGAAGAAAAAGAAAAAGTTTCAATGCAATTACGTCACTGCTCGTGACACCTAGCCATATCACTCAATGTTTCCAACCACTTGGTAGGTAAGTCACGTGGACCCAAACCCAGAAGTCCGACAAGTCCTACTTGGCTAATTTCACTGGTTAAAGCTTTCGTACCTTTCTGCCATATCATCGGCTGACCACCTCGACGCATCTTTCAGCCACTAAGGGCCTCAGAGAACAGCGTACGTCGAGGAAGTCTGTCAGTGGGCATGCCTAACGCGTGTTCTAGCCATCATTAGATGAAACGCTGAAGTTTACCAGGTTAAGGTGGCTGGCGCCTGTGTTGTGTATGTGCCTGGGCAGGAGTCCTTGGTGAGCGATGTTCGCCTAGGAGGGTAACGGTTAGGTGAGTGAGGGTGGCAAGTGTATATGTGGAAGAAAGATATGAATAGCTTAATCAGTGGCCTTGGTCGCGTAGGACGTGTTGGGCTTCCTGGATGAGATCCCTTCCCCCTTCAGTGATTGAATACATTAGAGAGTATCGCTAGATACCGCGACTAATGGAGCTCTTTTATTCAAAACCCGGCCTGTATCCAAAGGATCGGTTGAGGACAGCACAGCTGATTACAACCAGGCGAAAACTCAGGTCGCGAGCAGAAGGATTGGCTACTCCAGTGGTTAGCCGTGAATGAGGTGTATTCACCAAGTAAGCGGCCGTGGATGATCAGCTGCAGTGCTCGGGGATGTGGTGGGATTTCATCTTCGCTAGAGTTCCCCGCTCAACAACGCCACAAATTTGCTGATAGCAGTGTGACGTGGCGAGTCTGGCCCGCCATTAAATTAGGTCACAGCCTGTTGTCGTGTACCACGGGCCCATCTAGACCAACGCTTGGCTGCACAAAAGCTGGAGGCGCATCCTCGAACAAAAAGAACTACTCTGGGACGGCAGACTGAGTAATATGGCAGTCCATAGAATGTATAACCTGAAAGAGATATTTATTGCAATGACTGACTAATGTACTCTGTTGTTCTTGTCGGCACCATTTTTGGACTTCTTGTTGCGTTGGTATCAGGCTTGATTATATATATATATATATATCCACAAACTTCTCCCTCACTGGGTACTAATTTTTGCAACTCTCTTCTTAGTCTTTCCATACACTTGTTTTCTTCATTATTGTCCACTGAGGTTCCCGCTGAGGGACAGCAGTGTATGGTTATTGGTTGTTTGAACTGAACTGATCAAATGTGTTGTTGGCGATGGTACGTACGTTCAGCGAATACATCTGAGCTCACAGCCCACTACGAATCGTACAGTTTACAAACACTTATCAACTCTTTCAAGTTCGGCATTTCAGATCTATTTCAACACACTTTCAACTGGGGACAGAAGTGGGCTCACTTATGTTGTAAGCAGTTAAACGAGACTAAATAAAATACCGACACTGTGAAAAATTGGGGAAAGTTTGTTATTCCCAGAAAATAATAAGCGACGTCAACTGTTCTGAGTCCGAATCCACAAACGATCCACAATGATGCTGAAACACACAAGTAAACATCACGTGATTGTATCCGACTTACACAGAGTTTGTGAATTCAGCCATGATCACTTTGCAACTGGTAAATGTTAGCAGCGGTATGATGGCAAATGGGAGCTGAACACTCATCAACACGTTCAGAAAATCGTTCATTCCGGTCAAATCCTCGATTCCTGGATTAGGAGAGAGGGAAAGAGAACGAGCAGTTTCCAAGACTGAATGTGAGTATGAGAGATTGTGGGAAGGGAAAACTAACTCTTCAAGGAAACTATGCTGTAGGTATGATGACGTTGCTTTACGCAGTGAAGATTCAAGTAGGTAGCAAGCTTTGCCAAATTGTACAAAGAATAGCGTAGTAATGGTTGCAGAGCATTCTGAATTTTCATTTGAAAATATAGCGCTGCAACAAAATTGATTCAACACCAAACCACTTTCTGTGAAGAAAAATAATCCGAAATAGGTGCATTTCATTTTCTGCACAGCTAAATATGACGAAGCAATCAGAATAAAAATGCGTTTGGCCTCTGTAAACCACAGCCATCTGCGGCACTGAAGTGAGATCCTTCAAGGGCCGTTTGTACGCTGCACTATTTTGGTTAGTTTCACCATACAGAATGTGGCGAGTATCAACGAGAGAGCATTACTTCATCATAGGTATTTTCACAACATTGTCTGATTCCGATGGGTAAACTGAATCAACAGACCTGAGGTTTGATGCTGAACTTTGGACTCTCGTACACTGTCAGCAGCAGTTGTAACTTCAGGTGAATTATCAACTGTGATGAAAGTTCGAATTAAAATTGTCGATTATGACGGGGTAAGACTTTATGGAGCTGGTGACATAAACGACCATTATCAAATCAAGCACCTGTGTGTTGGAAAGCAGTGATTTCATCTTAAGTTAAAGGGTAATCATAAGAACTTCAAACGGTTTAAATCGGGCCCTGTTCCTGAACAGGATACATTGCGCTCGTTTGAAGGTAGACTTCGGTATGCGTTGTTCATCGAGGTCAATCTCGTTCCTTTGTCATCTAATTTCACTAAGATAAACGACGACAATCAAGGTCAACCATTGTTATCCTTCCTTTTTGATTTTGTGATGAATTTAGAAAGAGCCCCACTGAAATGCAAGAATAGTGGCATCACCTATAGGTAAGATAAAAATCGTTTAACCCATAATACACAAAGCTGTAAACCTTTCTAGGTATGATATGCTCAAACAGCGAACTTGGTCATGTAGGGTGTGCTGCACTTTCTGGGTAGGACCTAAGAGACACGCCCATTCAGTGGTTAAATACTTTGAAGGATATGGCTAGGTGTCACGATCGGAGACGCTCTAGTATTCACAAAATTTCTTTATCGAATTGATACTGCCATTTTTAATTCTTCTCTTACTCCTGTCTTTCTCATTATTTCCGATCGAGGTTCCCACTGAGCGATAAAAACCAAAGCCGCCACATCCAGCACATTGTCAATGGTTATTCGAACCGAACTGATTTCTAGGCTACCCGAATGAAAGTGTGACAATGCAAATCTTGTGCTTCGCATCCTCAAAGTTCAAAATGCTGCTGCGGAACTGGGTTAATCTAATACCGAGACTTGACCTAGAAGGGAAGCATTATTTGAAGCACACAAGGCTTGTTACGTCGGTATCTATACCAAAATCTGGTGACTAAAATCACGCAAACGCATACAAACTGCACAAGTTGAACCGTGTCCTTCGAAGATGTTTTCCCCATCAGCCACGGCTTTCTTATTGGGAAGGGCAACCACGACGTGGAAATCGCCCACAGAAAACAACACTAGGCATTACCCGATAAATGTGATCAACTGGCAGATGCTGATTTCTCAAAAAATAGAAAACAAATTCAGATCTGAGGGAAAAAGAATAAATTCCTTAGAAAACTAAAGGCTAGCTACGTAGATTTGGTCGTTCACTACCTGGCTCTTTGTATCTCCCAAACTGTTCACATTCCGTTGCCATAGTGCTACGGGCCACGACAATCTGACCCCCCGCAGCATTGGTTGAATTGGCGTACAGGTGTAACCCATTGACCTGGAAACAGAATGATTCCCTCTCTTCTTTTGTTCACATCGATAATCACCTGACTGGACCAATTTTGGGGACGTTTCTCATCTCGTTGGTGGGATTTTTTCACATTTACCATCCCACACATTTCTCCTGACGCCCACTGAGACAAGCGGCAAACTTGTCAACGGCACTCGTCATATGCAAATTCGTCTTAATTGAATAAGTCTGTTCCCTATGTTGCTTCTTTCCAATTTTTCCAAATACTTTGACAGATATTTACTTTGATCTCTTTTGCCGTATATTCATCATTAGCGAAAACAGCTCCCTAAGAATCGCCCTCAGTCTGACTGTCCTATGTTCGATGCTGATTCTGGGTTAAACTGCAAAATTGAAAGGCGATGGAATCATTTTATGAGGGGATCTGACGGGAGATTTTAACACTGATCGAAAGCAAACAGTTCCCTTGTAGCGAATGGAGGGAAATGTACAAGAAATGCATAAATCCACTATACAAAAAAGCCTAGCAGAGGCCGTATGAGTTCGCACGCGACTCGTGGAGTAGGACAGGAGAAACCAACTCCCTGAATTTCTTACTGACGGTTAAAATTCAAGTTCTACAAAATGAAAGATCTTATTCTCAAGCGAAATGTTAACAACTACAAGCCAATGATGAGCTGATGGTTGTCGAGTGTCTATGGACTAAGTTGCCTCGCATAGACAAATAACAAATAGGAAAGAATGGCCCGGGATGGAAAAGACACCAAGAGTGACTTACCTCGAAATACCGTGACCAGTATTGTGGGAAGGATAGCAATAGAACGAGTGACCAGCACTCGCTGCCATCGTTTCCATCTCAAATTCAAAAAACCTTCCATCGCAAACTGACCGGAATAAGTCCCGGTCATCGTGGATGATTGACCAGCTGCGAGAATCCCAATCGCCCAGATGTAGAGACAGACCAGACCGAATTCGCAACCGAGAAAAATACCCTGACGAATGAAACGAAGGTGAGGAGTGTGACGGAGTGGGAAAAAAACAAACAAGACGGAGCACAATGTAATCAGGGGAATGACTGTTTCGTATGCGTAAAGCGTTGCTTGGTACTAGTGTGGCGGAGTGTATATGCTACTCAGTAAGTAGTTGATTGCTGAAACGCAACTATGAACAGTTGTGGTTCATCACACGCCGTTATGCCCAAGGGAATGAAAGCAATGAAGTAAACGACGGCATTCAAACCACACAACCGCTCCCCAGTCTGGATGGTGACTGTCTTCAAGTGGACAGGACAGCGACTTTGGAAAGAAGTATGTTTGTAACATTTGGTTAGCTTCGTCGATGTTCAAACGAGCTAGTTCCAATAAACAACCTACTACCCAGGCACGTCTTGTGGATTAAAACACTAGTAGCATAGATATCTGAGCAGCGTGTGTTGAAGAACACATGTGAGAGGCACGTTGGAATAGAACAGAGAACAAAGCCTGAATGTCTGTGGCCCATTGCCAAGTGTCACCGAGGAGAGACATTTGCCCGATAAGATGTTCGCTAGTTATTAAACTGGAAAGCAACGACGAACCGCAACTCGTTTAGCAGATTGAATTAAACTTTGAGCAATGACTACTTCTAAGCGAGAGAATTTCGGGTACTGCCGTTTGGCATATGTTGTAACACGTTATTGTAAAAAAAGCTGACTTTTCAATTAACTGCACACGAGTATATCACCAGGGGCGAGTGCGTTGTCAGGTATTGAAAGGTCGAGTCACTTCATACCCGAGTACAGAGCCCACTGTAGTCGAAATACGTGTACAACACACATATACAAACATACAATATGCATTCCACGTCTACATGTTGGAAATACCGTACGCAGTGACCCATTCACGCTCACAGCCTACATGGAACTAATATATCGATTAGTCGAAGATGAAAAAAAATCCTAATTTAACCCTGAAGATGGGAAAAACGTTAATAAATCAAGATTTGAGGAAGATAATTCGATTCAGTAAATTTCTGTCTCCCTTCGGTTTCAACCAGGTGATATAGTAGAAAAATGTGAAACAGTAAATTTTTGGTCAGTTGGGCCGTGCAGAACGAACGAAGACAGTCACTAAAAATGTTAACGTTTTGTATGCCCATCACAACTCTATGCGGAACTTAACCTAAACTGTATACAAATGTGAACACCTGCAGCGGTTCTGGAACTGTTAGGGCTGCCACCCTATAGGAAGATTTCAATGTACTGTCTTTTTTTGCCTTCGGGCAGCAAACACCAGCTAAGAGACGAGAACAAGCTGTGAACTGCAGTCGGAAGAACGAAGACGACGATGCGATTAGTTAGCAGCGACATACTGAAATAACATTTGCACGTGTGCGTGCAAAATCTCTATCGTATCGTGTTTGGAGATAGAAAATCCATAGGCTCCTGATTGCTGAGCTTGGCGTTTAGATCGCAAACTCTGAAGCCACTAGTAATGGATACGCCATACTTCAAGCATCTGTTGGTCCAGTTTTTCAGGATCAGAACCAGTAACGAATATTCGACACCAGTGTTTTTTCATATCTCATGATTACGCATGAGTGCTGTCCAAGCGGCAAACTTCATAACCATAAGGGTTCATTGCGCTGTCATTGAGGACCGATAACCATGACTATAAGACTAGAAATGGAGAGCCACACAGGATCCTGATAGGTTAGGCGTGGCAACGATCCGTGCAACAGCAGATTGTTGTTTGCCGACGTAGCCAGGTCGGATGAAGTTCCATCGCCTATACAAAAGGCGCGTGTGATGTCGGCATGACATATGCCTGTCAGTCAAGGGTTTAGTGTACACTGTTGTTCTATACGGTTCAGAAATATAGCTGTTACGAGTGGAAATACGCGAAGACTGTCGGTGTTTGAACGTCGCCTTCGCAGAACTGCTCGAATATGGTGGCTAACCGTGTCAGCAATCCTGAAGTCAGGCACGGTTTGTTCGGAACAAACACTGAATCTAAACATCTAAAGGTGGTTCCGGAATGTGTTACGCATACCCACGTGAGAGCACGGGCTGGCACATTATCAATAGGCAGCCTGGTTCAGTGATAGACAGCACGCCATTGCCCGTCCAGAATCAAGGGCAAGGTCGGAGACGACAAAACAGACAGCACGTGGTCGGGTGTTCAGGATCGTTGACAAGAGTAGAGCCAGCCAAGAGGATCAGTGGACCAATCAGTGTCCAACAGCTGTTTCAACCAACCGGAACCGTATCAACCAATCTGGGTGCAACAAGAAAAACAAGCCAACAGAGCCGCTCAGGAATATTAAGGAACCAATAGGCTTTCGTGCAAAGAATCGATTACGATCATTCCACAGCCTATACAAACAATCTGTTTGTACCAATAAACCGAGACCGTTCAAAGCCAGAAGAATCTACTCACCAGAATTAGTGAGTCGGACTGAGAATCCACCGATAGTCTTCTTCGGTGTACGTGGTAGCAGGAGAGTGGATGGAGATTGAAAAAGGTGAGCGAACGTTGGCCCAGTTGAACGTGTTGGGTTCCATGAGACCCGACCACCGGATTGCTGGATGAGTACCGCGGTCAGCAGCATAGTTTATCGTATTCGAGTTCGGAAGTATAGAAGTGCGAAGTCAGTGGTTGAATGAACTGAACTGCATCCGAATTTTTCCTTTAGATGCAAGCAACTCTTTTCTAACTTTCTGTTCTGTGTTTGAACCCTATACTTTTATTGCTTTCGTGGTGGAGTACTAACCAGAACCAGGGCGAGGAATCGCGAAGTTAGTGATTGAAAGGACTTAACCGATGATGTAGCGGGCAACGGCGAGGTTCGCAACTGGTACCTCAGAGGCCACAGAGGTTTATACCACTGGACCGAAGCATCCGGCCTGAGAGCTACTTACAAAAGAAATCGCCTAAAGTATCTGGATTACTGGGTACAAAAGTTTATTATATCATCCACAGGCAAGTCACTAATTTAGTCCTGTCATTCGGATACAATGACATATTACTTACATCAAAAATAAGTCATTGACTCTACCCGACTCGATTTCCATACTTATTGACTAATTAGCCATCTCACTGACTTGTTCGAAGATTGGACAACTGTTAGTGTGCTGCTTCTTTTCTCTCAAATAAACAAATAAGTAACGGCGTGAGAAATTACAGCAAACGTCTAAACGGCGTGATCCGATTTTATATGCAGCATTTTCCGACTGAGAAGCTTCAGCGCACTGTACATTACAAACGGCATCATTGAGAACACATCCAGAGTCGTTTGAGTGGTTTACCTACCACGTTGTAGGTTAGAGGTTGAATCCCACCAACGCCCTTTTTGTGGTAGACAGTTATCCACGTTACCCGGCTCCTTATCACGCTGGACCTATTCGGACCTCTTGTGGTTCCCCGTGGAAGGTCCAGTTATCAGTAATGAAACAGTCTTTGAAGCCATGATATATATCCGTTCTACTACATTCATACAAAAGCAAGTAACAGAGAGAAGTTTAACTGAATCTATCCAGAACGTATAGGACAAGCAAACAATGATGGGAAACATACGACGTGACTTACACCAGTGTAAAGATCGATGTCAGCGGGATCAAAATTGGTCGTCTAGTAGGACAATGAATATAATATAAGGAAAAGATCGTTAATAACCAGTTATATGTCCAAAGAAAAGCAAGACCAATCAAATTGCAACACTTTCCAAGGTATTTGGAAGATGAATTTCACTGAAGAAAAAAGTCACTGGGTTGTGAAATAAACCGGTTTGTCTAGTCCAAACCCACCGCTACGGTGAACAGGGATTGCAACTCGATCAATAAACACTGATTAGCACGGGCGCGTGATTTGAATCAAATTACTCTCTTGAATAGTTTTGAGGTCGATAAAAATACGGGAGATTTTACGCAGTGTACCGACAAGTAAAGATAAGAACGACATGAGAAATGAAATAAAAACAGCGAAAAATACATGAATGAAACGACGGGCTAGATAAATTACATCGTTATTTGACAAAAAATCCAGACTAGAAGAGTTCTGATGATGTTGCAGATGGCATAAGCTGCGCCGGTGATCAACCACTGAGTACACTTTACAATACAGTTGTATACATCAGGGGTTATATGCGACTTGTGACGGTGGTTACAATTATGAAATTCGCAGTCTGAGTATATGAACTCAATGGCATTAGTATATGCGCATCTAACGATAACAACGAACGAACAGATAACATGAAAGACGACACAAGGTCAAGTCATCTAATTCCTCAGGTCACCGAGTTGGTCGGTGGGTGCTTCGGACCTCATCCTGAAAAACGAACGCACCTCACACAACTTGGTTCAGTGTCATAAATGGACCAACCCTAGGCCTACACAGCGTCGAGGGAATACTGGAAGTAGTGAAGACCTCTCAGGGGGCACATATGACACGTTTCACACAGTGCGGGGTTTCGATTTGGTATTTAGTCCATACTGACTCGAATCAGCAATCCAAAAAGAGAGCCACATCCGCACAGGATAAGGATATTTTCTTCTTCACACCTTACTTGCTGTCAGGCCATGTGCAAAAAATTGAGAGACCAAGTTACAGTCAAACCAACTGGGCCAAAATAAGTCGAAAAATGCCGATTCTCAACTAGTCATCCTTATTTAAACCGTAAACCAAAATGAATAACTAAAAAATATTTGATATTTAGCTCAAACTTTCGAGAGCGGACAATCAAACACGTAATTCTCAGTACTAATTATCTTTCTAATGGTAAGACATCCCATTTTTACTGACTCACCGCATCAATAAACCTGGCAGGAATATCACCTCGTGCGGAACAGTTGGCAAACTGAATAGAATAGAACCAGATCGACAAGTGACATTTTAAGTTTGAAGACAACAAAACTAAATACTAAGCCGATTTAAAGGCCATCAAATGCGTGTTACGTCCTTCGGACGTGTGAATGAGGATCTATCGTTTTGTGATATTGTTTCATCATATTTTATCCTAGTGATGAGCTTCATAACTGTCTAATTTATAAGTGAGTAGTGTAATTAGAGGGTCTTTGCAAAATAGTTCACTACGTCATAAAAAATGCTTCCCCGATAATTCGTTGCAGGTCAGACGCCGCCAACTTCGAGAACGACGATACTGCGGTCGGCAGTTGAAATATGGGATGTAAGTGTTATATAGATGGGTGGACAAAATTTATCGGAGGTACCTGATCAGTTTCGTGATTATTGCTGGTTGTGCTTCCTAGAAAACTGATTTGACCTGCGATCGAAAACGATGAAGCTATCGTTTGTTTTATCGCATCAATGCTTCCCAATACTCATGACTTGTCTCATTCCTTTTTCGTATCTCTCGGACTGAGTATAAATAACTGTCGCTCGATTGACGTAACCCCATTGCTTGACCGTGGTCAATAAATGATGCGTGTAGCCTTATTTCTTTATTACGGTACACCGGTTGATATGCTTTACTCAACGAATGTAGCAATTAAATTAAATTCTTCCCGTCATTAACCTCCGGTTAAGAGCTAAACGAATAGAAGAATGAGGACTAAACACAAAACGGAACTTGAGGAAGAAAAGTGTGCCGAAGAAGTAATAACTTAAACACAACTCACTACGCCATTGACTGCGGCACTGAAGTTACCCAACCATCCGGTGGGCGGATCTCATGGAACCCAGTCTGAGAGCTTAACACGTGAAAATGGCCAAGCCCACTGGTCAAGGTTCTCATAGCTTTTTGCAATGTCATGGAATGGCCACCTCGACCTAACCTCCAACCACTACCTGCCTCGAAGAACAACGCACACAGAGGAAGACCATCGTTGGGTATGTGTACCGCATGCAAAAACCAGTTTAACCTGTTTAGATTCAGTGCTTGTACCAGTAACTGACTTTTGGTTCCGCACACCTTGCGCTTATCCTCAGCATTCCCGAAACAGTGTTTCCACCATATTCGAACAATAATCCGAAGATGATGTTCAAACACGGACAGTCTTCGGGTATCTCCTACTCGTAACGACCACGTTTCTAATTCGTATAAAGGACGGAAAAAAAGATGCTGGCTCGACAGCGTTCCGCTTGCTCCACTAGACACATGGGGGCTAAGGGCTGAACGTAATGGTGTTACTCATGAGCTACGGGAATTATTGTGATCCAATCGAAACGCCAGTTGGGCTTGTCCATCAGAATCATAAAACGACGTGATCACCAGTACCCCTGAGAACCAAATGAGAAATATCTAATTTGTACCACTTTTAATCTATTATGTCAAATTCAATGCTCAGCTGGGAATGAGCGGATTTGCACGGATAATAATTAAAAAAACTAGCGTGATCAAGCATTCGTAGTGCTTTCACATATTTTCAACGATGACTTCATCGTTGATACCGTGTTATGAATAACTTTAAAACGATAATTACTAGATGTGAATATAAGTAGTAGAAGGTCTGATTTATAGGTTAGAAACGGATAGTTTACGAACAATGTCTGTGTGTCAAAATGCGATTGGCTAGTCATGAAAGTTGATGTTGCGTGGTTGGGAAAAGATGGGAGCGGAATTGTGAACACAAACGTTGCTCATAAATTATGCGTTCCTAAACTGTAAATGTACACGTATTACCTACGGGGATTATGTCCCCAAAAATGAGCTTGCTCGCCATTCGTGTTTTTTCTATGTGATGAAATGGGATTATTCAGAGATTAGATTTGTATAGTGCGATTGATCATGCACAGTATCAATACAACTCACTATGAGGTGACCACAGAAGAAGCACTCCTCATACAGCTCTGTTTCATCTGCCTTGTTAAGAATCATCAGCTTCGCAATTCACACCTAACGAGCCTTCATTGGTATAGGAACTCGGGGTGAACAATCAAGATTCGAACACCTAACCATTAGGATATTCATGCCTCCCTTATACACTACATGATATGGCACCCTTTTGTCAGTGACTTTGAACCGTAACAAACCCCTGCACTCACGGTGAGTATCAACACTCAACTCAATATTGTGTGACTACAGGAGAAGCACTCCTCGTACAGCTGTCATCTGACTTGTTAGGAATCATCAGCTGTGCAGCGCACATCTGAATTCAGGCCCTCACAGAAAAATCGTTTATCAAAGAAATCGACCATCGTGTGAACAACGGCTTTTAAGCCCCCCAACCCCCCCCCTCCCCGGGAAAGCCAGTGATGGAATAGCTCCACATTGTGTTCAACAAACCGTTGACAGCCAGACCGGGTAGCCCGATGGTTCGGTATTCGACTTACAGTCATTCACCCAAGGTTCGATTCCCAGCGTGGACTCGGTGAATGTGTGCAGTTCTGATGTTTCCTAACAATCTGTGTGAAACAGCTATATAGTGCTCCATGATTTTCAATGGTGAGTTGAGTGTTGATGCTGCATGACGCATCAGATAATATATAATTGTTACACTTTATTTCAGCAAATTAGGATAAGCTAATACGCCGTGGCGTAACGGATCATCATCACCATCGTGCGTTGGAAATTAACCAGTCTGGCTGATCACGACCGGTAGCCGCGCACTTAAAACTTTGCGGAGAACCAAAAACGGCAAACATAAGAAAAATAACACTGTTTAACTTACAACTTGAGTTGTATTTTTCCCGTAAAACCCAGCACCAAACACAGAGACTACGAAGATGTTGATGATAAGCGAAACGAGCAAGGCAATGGCAGATTCAATGAAGAAGTACATGTTCGCTTCACGAATCTGCAAGGTAAGAATGAAATACAGTGGATGAAAGCGATTCAAAAATATATATATCGCATGCGTGTGATCACAGCGAGATCAAGTTGAAACGAATATTTTGGCTTTAGTTACGTAGTTGCAGTTGCCAACATGACTTTTAATGAATACATTGTTGATTCGTTTTCATTCGTTTTCGCATAACAAATGCGGTCGATCGCATAGTTCCCTAAGCGAACACAATGCTAATGAATATTTGTTCTGTCCCGCAATGCACTGAACAGACCCATGCTTAAGATTAAAATATGCAGTGTACACAAACGTATGTTTTCGATGATTCATTTTCGAGCCGTTACGCCCACACGCATTTATCACGAGAAAATGGAGGGCAAGCGGACAATCAGTAAGTCTACCAGTCGGTTAGTCGAGCAATCGACTAGCTGATAAAGAGGAAATGAGGGGAACGTGGTGGGTGTCATCGTGCGCACATTTAGTGACCCGGATCGACAAAGCGGTCGCGGGTGACGTCACCAATCGTTGGCCGAGGAAGCTCGAGGTTATGCACTAGCTTCTTTTGTGATCATAGCTCTCGTGAGTGTATGGTTTCGGATCGTTTCAGGTTTATTAGGTGGCACTCTGTACACAAAACGGAACGCGTTCTCCACTGCAATCGGATGCTCCGATTCTAGTCAATGGGTAGTAACTGAGCTGGAAACCATACCATTCACCCCGCGTTGAGTGCAGCGTGGCTTGTGCCCCTTGATGCATTTCGACAAATGCTTCGTCGTTCGACCAATTTAAGTAGCAGCACAAGCGCATTTGAATTGATAACTGAGGAGATGCACAAAGGCAGTTTATCTTTGTTCTCACATCTGATGACAGGATTAGTTGAGAACTGGGATCTTGGTGTAGCCGCACTAAATGCGGCTTTGACTGCAGTCTATAGAACCCACTAGTTCTCTCAGCTGCGGCGTCACTTTTGCATAGGAAATCGATGAACTGCGTTTTCTTAGCCTCCCCTGGTAACCTTTCTGTTGTAGTTTCATACTCCAGATTGTAGTTGATAATTTTCTCCGAGTAGCCATTCACTGACAGGACTTTATCAGTGTCTGTATCTTTCGGTCAAGCGTATCGTTAAAGCATATGCGTTTAGCCCTTGATGTCAAGCCCCTTGCCAGGTTTCTTTTTTGGTTCACGCGTGCAAAACCGCGAAAGTTTATGCACTGCCCATGCCACATTGTCTTTCCATAAACTCGTCGTTGGATGCAGCCTTCCAGGTGTCTCGTTAGATCAACATTCAAAAATGGAAGATGGTTATCCTTTTCTAGCTGAGCCGAGAACCGCATCGCCGTTTGTGCAGCGTTGAACATGCCCACGATTATTTCGATATCTACATGGATGTAACGGTTCGTGAATGAATCATCGAAAATACATGTTCGCCTTCGCCACGTTTCGATTTATTCAGTCACATTACTTCGGACAACATGCACATGTTAAGACATAGACCGAGGTAAACATTGGTGATCGACTTTTTTATTACATGCATGCGCATGAGTGGAGGGGTATACTCCATGGCCACAAAAGCCCACTGCACTATTAGGGATAACAGGTAACCAGACCCTGAGACCTGGAGTGACGGAGAACCATATAAGGTCCTAACTGTTCCATTTCCAGGTTGAAAACGAGTATGGGACCAGAACGAAGTAGCATTCAAAACTATCAGGGGGGAAGTATAATCTTGATGTGGACAAACCATCAAATCGTACTTAGATACATAATATATATTACATTTTCTGTTTGTGAAATCTTACTGTAAAACAATTATGACAAATGAAACCCCTTGTGACTCTTTGCAATTTGTGCACGTTCGAGCGGGGAGAAAGATAAAACGGATTGGATAAATGCGTGCAACGTAGTGACCGTGAGTTGTGATGAGTGAACTTCCAATCGATAAATGCGTTTAAACCCCTGCGCAAAAGAGACCAGTCCAACCGACAAACAAAAGTACATCAAAAGTGGCACACGCACATGTTTAGATGACTAAATATCCAAATAAAAAGGATAAAATTTAGATGAGGAAAGACCATATCCAAGGAGGTATCGTAGGTACGATCATTCCATCTACGAAATTTCTTCATCAAAACAAATGCACACGGGGAAAAACAAATTACCTTACTAGGCCGCGTCCGATCGATTTCACGCGAATTGACTAAAGCCGAATGAAGATAAAAATTATGCGGCATAACAATTGCACCCACAATTCCGACCGCCTGTTCTAGCTCGGGCCAACCACAGTTGTGACAGGATGGTACAAACAAGCCTCGAAGGACTTCCAGTTGGGGAGGTTTGACCACAGTATACTAAAAAGGGAGGAATAAAAAGACCAGATGACTTAGTGTCGTGGCTGATTAGTACATAAGAACAGCCCGGATAAAACGTTACATAATGTTCTGAGGATTATCTTAGTTTCTTCGGTGAACCACGAGTGAAGATACAGGAAAATATACAAAATGATGCGGAGCTAGTTTTCGTTACACAATTTAGTCAGAACAGCGCATTTAGTATAAAACTTTGGAACCTAGTGAGTTCGTTCTCTTGGAAACAGTGTACATCTATCGCAGAGGAATCAAGTAGGAGTGATGTAAAGGGCTCGGGCAGTTTCGAGTATGAGGAAATCATCTCTGACTCATCTTTGGATCATCGAGAAAGACCACTGTGGAGCCGCAGTGGACTACAGAAATTAATCTGGGACAGTTCAGAAACAAAGCGGTTTATATGGATGATATGTGTGATGGAAGACTCTCAGTGTTCCAACCGTTCTCACCAGGCTCAGAAATATTCACTTCACACTTGAAATGGAGTCTACACAAGGATTAACATTTTTAGATGTACTTCTGTCTTACTCCGACGGATCGCCCCCAGGTGACATTCGCAGAGAGACAACATAAAAAGTATAAAACTTATTACAGCTTCGTCCCAGTGCATAGCCAACCGAATTCTAGTATTGTTTGACAGACGAGACCAACGAAGAGTTGGTTAAAGTCAGAGGTATTCGTAACGAAAGGATATCCTGAATGGCTTATTTGACATCGTGTGGATACAAGTGGGACGAAAAACAAGACAACCATAGAAGGTATGAGGGTATTGACAGATATCGCCTATAGACGGCTGGTTCGTTTAGCAGACAGCACGTCTTCGCCTGACCAAAATAGAGAGCAAATTGGACTCAGTCAAGCAGATCGATGGTTTGGCAAGCAGTGAGCACATCATCGATTGTTCAGAATCGAAAACAGGATTGGAGCTAATGAAGCAGAGCGATGGACCAATCAGTAGTCAACGGTGGTCTCAACAGGCCGGAGTCGAATAAACCAATCGGGTTACAGCCAGAAGAGCCGTTTATGAATAACAAGTGAACCAATACGTTCTTGTGCAAAGTTTTGGTTATGATCACTACACCACGTACAAAACTGTCTGTTGCGGTAATGGAGTGAGATGGCACAAAGGCAGGAGAGTTTTCTGACTAGAGTTAGTGGGACGGATCAAATCAGAAGGGAAGTCGGTTTATTTGTCAACCGCAATAGAAAGGGACACACCATTAAGAAACGAATTCAGAACTATGTGAAAAATACTAATTATGCGGCGGATGTGTCCCATTATTACCACTAAACTAGGTTTCTCGTTGCAGACAAAAGGCAAGGTTTTCAACGGCTTCTGGTCGCCGTGCTTGGCGTTTAGGTAGCAAACACTTAAGCACCAATCGGGGAGGCATCGACAATACATCAATTCAACCCAATGTAAAAAGTTGTAACGTAAACGCCAAACTCAGCAGTTAAAAGCCTCTGAAAACCACCATAACATGAGCTACGATCGAAACCGTTCCCGTGGAATCGGCCTTATTTTGCGTTTACAAATCCATTTGCTACTTTGCTGCACGCTGTACCACCAAACGCTTCACCAGGCGCATTTGGCAACACCGCCCAAGCTTGCTTAGCCGTGGACTAGCTAAGGATAACATGACAGCAATTACCGCACATCTGACCGACACCAATCATTCGACTGACATGCGAGTCGCTTAGTCTCGTCCACATGGTCACGCGGTTATGATCGACAGAAGTCAAGTATATCCCATTATCCACTGTAGAGGTAGTTGCGATTCCACAGAAAAACACCATATTTACGTTCGAATACCGTCAATCAGAGCGCCATCCACGATGAAACTGACTTCATAACGCACTTGACGAGTCTTTGATCGCACATCAGTTGGTAGAGGTGAATATTTATGTGATATTCATCACTCCTTCCACCTTTAAACATATCCCAACACGACTCACAATCATCTCTACTTCGTTTTGTCTAACCTATATAAGTGTTATACTTGGCTCATCGGAAGCGAGCTGGTTTGCCAATCCGTCTTCTGATACAAACGCACTATGCATACAACTCTCGAAAGGCTGTGTGACAGTCAAAAAGAGGGGCAAATTAATAGAAGCTGGTATGTAAAAGAGAGAAAAGTATAAATCAGATAACTTTTGCCTCAGAAACCAATGCCTATTGAACGTGCATTGGATGACGCTCATCACAATTCAGTGGTAATATTACCACTAATATGAGCAATGAAAGTGATGGTAGCATTCGTAGAGAGGTCAAAACGAAATATTATGAGCATTTGAACGAGCTCTCGTATGTGCATCTTCTAATGCGGGTTTCGGGGGAAATTGCACAGTAGTGATTAACTGTATTAACTCATGCATTGACTGCTCTATAGATTGATTTCTCTACCGCACTGAAAGCTATGGTAATAGCATCAGACCACATAATCACCACAAAAATGCAGCTTACAATGTGTTCGTGTAATCTACCACAACAGCAGTAATAGGAGTAGGGATAAGGGCACAAAAAAAGAGTTGCGCTGATTGGGCCACTTCACGCACGACTTGTGGAGGCGTGCGGCAGCCAGATTAGGCGGGGAGCGGGCCAGATTTAGTTTCTGACCCAACGAATAGGTCATAAAGTAAACTAACCACAAAAAACTAGTAAGCTGGAACAAAGCTGATAGTTTCCATTGGAACACAAACACCAGTACACGAAAGAAGAGAACAGTGGAGACGGTGCAGAAAAAAATGTTCCCGAAATGACAGATACGGTCTGAACACAAATAGACCACTAACTGCAATATTTGGCGACCTCCAACTGCAGACTGTAATGGTCTCTTGTAATTCACACAATATTTCCCAGTTTAAAAAAATCCATGATTACGGAAGCACAATGAGCTTAGTCACACTCCACAAATCGCCAATAAATAATGAACTTGGCGAACATACGAGTACATCCGATCAAAAGAGCTTTCTAAACTAATGGGCCCAAATTTCTGGAAGATGTGCCTCGCAGAGCATAAATAAATTGATGGACTTAGTTGGGATTCCCAATCAGACGGATGTGTCTCTGGTTTTTATGAGCCACCGTAGTTTATTAACTTCTCCATCTTCTGAGGTCAAGTGTTGAGCATATCTCTGGAAGTCATGTGTACTTGTACATATCATCAAAAGTAATCAGTATAACAGGAAATAATCTACAGTATTTTCTGTAATTTGAGCCTGTGCCACAGTTCAACTACGGGAAAAGCTGTAGTTAATTTAATGTATCGAAGAGAACTGGCTGAGGGAAACTTCTCCGATCATGCTGTAGTAATGCGGCTGCAGTCGATTTCGTCAATCAACCCTGAGCCGCGGACACGATACGATAAACGACTATATCCAAAAGCGTCTCGTAACAGACAAAACAAATCCTGCCATAGCAACAGCGGAGTACCCGACAGACAAAAGGACAGTCGAAATTGAGGGCATCAATCGGGCCAACATAACATGGGTGGTGCACAGAAAAGAGCTCCACACCATCAGGCACAACATAACCAGAAAGGAAGCCGAAATGCCGAAATTATCTTGATGAAGTACAGATGCACTACAAGCGAATTGTTGCTATTTTGCATTGTATGGCTCCGCTAGTAGAATTTTCTTATTAGAGCATGAAAACACTTCACCAGACATAATGCAGATTGCACAATTCAAGTGCCCTATGCACATCAACCAAAATACTGAACTGAATTATGAACCGGTCAACTTCATAAACCACAGATGATATGATGTGCTCATCATTCTGAATCCGAAATTCATCTTCACTGATAAGAAGGTTGGAAACAAAGAAAAACAGAAACGATCAGCGCAGCGCACGAATCCCACAATTGCGAACAACCAAATTTTAGTTTCGATGTGTCACGCGGTAGTCTACTTTTCCAGACGGATCAGCACACCGAACAAATATGTAAAGAAATTGAAACAGTGAGATTGAAGCTTAAATTGCGTATTTGGGACCTATTTTTCACCGTATGAAATGTGGAACGCGGTAGAATCGTGTCTAGGCAACCAACGGTTAGTCAAGGAAGCAGGGCCCCAGAAGCGATTCATGGAATTCAGAGTAGACAACTAAGAGTAATGTTTCATCGAATTAGATGAAGTAAAAGCAAACAGCCCACCCCCATAGTGGAGAACAAGATCCGAGTTCACCTGATTCGAAATGTCGCAGGAATCAGCAAATGACCATAGTGGTTTCTAAAACCACGTGACTCGTGGTAACCAAATGGAAAATGTATCCTGCATACTAAACGAAATTGGCATGCTGTAAACTATAGTGTCACGGAAGTGAAAAGAGCTACTTTTCACAACCGGGTTCCGATTTCTATGATCACAAATTCCGCTGTAAAACACGAGATTCTGCGTTGCTAAATCAGTCAGAACGGATGGAGAGGAAAAAACTTCGGATTGTAGATGGGGGTAGTACATAAAGCTGCAACTATCAGATTGAGCGAAAAAGTTTGCAATACTCGATTAAGTCACCATTTACTGTGTACAGTTATCGTGTAGGAGGATCGAGTGAACCCAACGTGGTCAATTCGCACGTCTGAACTTTTTATGCTATTTTTCCGTATTATAGGCTGATAAAACTTGATATGAGCACGATATGCATTTAGCAGTTTACCACCATTCCCGTCCAATGACACGATGTTTTTCAGAACTATATCAGCCACATAGTGGGAAGTAATTATTCTTAGCGGAACTTCCGAAAACCGCCAAAAAAAACAAATAACCTAGTTTTCAAGCACATGATTGGCATTTCTACTTGCCGGGTATCATATTTTTTGATATGTATGAAATACTGATCAGCCATGGCAAGGACAATATGATGAATGCTTTCCACAATGAAATGAGTTTCTCTGGAATACCTAAGACTGGCAGATAGCGAAAACAGCTTGTGAGATTAACCGCATCAAAAGCCATTTTCATATATGGAAAAGGAGTGACAGTTGTTTAGCAAAGGACATGCTTACATTTATGGTTCAACTGAGAATAATTAGGGACTTTTTCTATGATACGGATCGTGACTGTGTGCTTGCTGGTTTGATTGACAGATTGGCGATTTATGCTCAGCTTGCGAATTCAGTTTCAAAAAATTAAGTTTTATTTGAAGAGAAACAAAGGAGTGACATTAGCGACAATAATTGAAGATGCGTTGACATGTTCGGCTTCTATCTTTTTTATTTTTGATAGAAAACAGTTCACTTATTCATAAGTTTACTATATTTATTGCGAGAATTTTGGCTCTATTATTACTTGAAGGTCTAACGACAGTAGTGCTCAGTCTTATTGTAACAAGGACGACAACAAGCGGTAGGATACTTGTATTCCAACGGCCAAACAAGTCAAGTCATGAAACACAATCGTTTATATAGGCCCTTTTCCAGACTGCGCGGCACCAATATTGCTTTGCCGCTGCTTGAGTGCTTCGGCTGCCAGTTGCCCGTGGCCGATAGCTTGCTTCTCTTAGGCGTCATTTCTCTTCGGTTGGTCCGATTGTCTCAGTTGACCACTTGATCGGCAGCCCCTCACCTGGGCTACCTTGCTGGTTGCCGAAGATCCCGCTGTTTCCCCTCTGGTAGTCCGTATGCCTCCTTTTGTCTGCTTCGAGACGCCTCCGACGTATTCGCCGTCTGTTCTTTTGTCTGAGGCCCTCGTTTGGTTCGTCCGTTCGCCTTGATATTCACGTCGTTCCCTTGCCCCAGCATTCCCCGTTACATTATGACCAGTACTATTTATTTTCAAACACAATCAAATACTATATCGGAATTGATCGGTGATTTTATGATTCGACTTATAAACAAAACTTGGAGTTTAAAGAATGCTATTTGTCAGTAGTAAATGACAACAGTCATCCATTTCTGCTGACTTATGCTCAACAGGAGTGGAAACCACATTCACAGACATGCCTTACAACTCACAATCCAAACTTTAGATTACTTACGTTTGTCGCTGATTTTTTTTTATTTACATGCTTGCACATGAGTGCAAAGGAAGGGGTTTCCTCCACCTTAGCCACAAAGGTCTACTGCATTATTAGGGATAATCGGCAACTAGACCCTGAGACTTGGAGTGGATAACCAGATAAGTTCCCAATAGGTGTGATAACGAATCGGGCGACAGTGGGGATTACTGTCTATTACCAAAGTGGTCGGTGGTGGCTGGGACTCGAACCTACGACCTCAAACGCTCTAAACCACTCAATCACCATAGATCCACACACTACGCACTGATGAATGCGGCCCTTTGCCCCTGTAAAGCGGTAGAAAGAAGCACAACAGACTCATGACAGATACCAGCGATTCTGATAGCTCGATAACTCATTTATTTGACTACGATGGTAGTGGTCAGTTGAGATCATCAAATTTAGGCTGTGACAGTTTCGATTGATAGCTACGACTAGACCAGTCGAAAAATCGATGTGCTTGAGACAAGAGGAGGAAAGTGTTAAGAATAAGCTCAATCACGGAAACAGCATGTGGATGGGGGACAAGTGCCGCCAGGATTACTTCATTGAATGCGACAATCTACTGCGTCCGATAATTTCGGAACCGGACTGCAGTCATCTGCATCTAACCCCGACTGAATGCTGATGTAGATTTACTGATAGCGAAAACAGTGATGATTACAAACCGACAACCTCCGACTGTGATTCATTTCGCTGAGCAGAATTTCTCAGCAGCACGTATCAACAGCCTGAGCACTGACGATACCACCTCGACTGGGGAAGAACCACTTGTGACCTTAACGTCTGGCTCAGTGATCAGGAATCTATTCAAACCTGAGCTACGAAACCGTTGAGGACAACAATAAAAATCTCGTGCATGACCGGACGAGGACGCCAATCAAGTGAGTCAAAATGCCCCACAACTTCAGTAAATTATGACTGCAATGGGCTCAGTAACACGTGGTCTTCGTTCCCTGATTCAGCTACTATATTTGCGTTCTGACGTCCGGCAAGGAGTTTGGTGATCCAGAGCACTGTCTTTGGGTTATTCATAAAATGTGAATAGAATGTGGCCACTAGGGCTTGTCATGCATACCAACAGATAGACTCTCTCGATGCATGGCTCCTTGAGGTAAGTAGTGGTTAAAGCTTGAAGTGGCTAGTCCATGTAATGGGAAGGCATAAAAACCCTTGATGGTGAATAACGTGCCCCCGAAATTAACCTGAAAGTTGGACACCGCAGTTCAGCTCGAGGAAACATTAAACGTGTAATGGGTGCCGTGTTTTTGATTGCTATCTTTCAGCGGCTACCTCAATCAGAAGTAAACAAAAAAGGGTAAGGCTAAGAGGAAAACCATAAGTGGCAACACTAAGCCGATAGAGAAAGTTTGTGAATACAACAGCGCCACTGATCGCGACACCTGGCCATGTGTATTCAACCACTGAGTGAAAAAATGCCTTGGATTCAATCCAGAGAGTTCAACAAGCCTTGCACGGCCAATTTCACTGGTCAGGCATTACCGTTACATTACACCTTTCTCCCATGCCATGAGACTGGCCATCCATGCTCATCTTCCAAACACAACCCAACTCAGCGAACAAAGCACACCGAGGAATCCTACCTGGGGGCGTGCGCAAAACGTGTTAAAACCAAGTTAACCTGGTGACTTTCAGTGTTTCGTCTAATGAATAGGTTCGCGTGCCCAAGACACCATGCCGAACCTCACCATTGCTAATATGCTGTTGACACCAGATTCCGGCAACACTACGAAGATGTACGTGATCGAACAGCGACAATCTAAGTATACCCTCAATAAACAGCAGCCAAGTTTCTGAACTATAAAGAAGAACCGGCATGACTGCTTCTGTGTGCACTCGACACCTGATAGAAAAACGGATGCCACGTCGACGCTATGGACAACTCAGGTTAGCACAATTCAAACTCGCCTTCGGTAGAAGCAAAGACACTTCATCCGATATCCGAACTTCGAGTGAAATGAAACTACCTAGATAAAATAACTTATCTACTAGGTTTATAGTTTTCCAAGATACCGAAAGGTTTGTTGTTTGACCAGACCAGTCCTGCAACAGCATCTTGCACTTTGAAGGTGAAAAACGCATACCGAACATTGCTACGCAGCTGTTCAAGCTGCCCAGAAAAGCTTGTAACTTATGTGGGCCTTCACTTAGAAGAACTATGACGTCCGCATATTCAAGGCCTGACACTTTTCCACCCGGAAAAAAGCCAATACCGCCATCTTCATCTGACAAAAGTGCGGTCTCTAGGATCATATAAGTCACAAAAATGAAGAGAAAACGACAGAGGGGCAAACCTAACGTCCATCCTTTCTCTTGGTAAATTCGAGTGGAAGATTACAGTAAGCCAGAACTCGCCTTCGGCTATTCCCGTACAGGGACTAAATGACGAAAATGAATTTACCTGCTACACCACTTAATAGGAGGTGGTGACAGCGGACTGTGAGGTCGACTGAGTCGAACGTTGCTTTCATGGCAATAAAAATAGAGAGGATGGGTTTATGGAAGGTGTGATGCACTAACTGCTTCTTATTGCTGTCCACCCGTAATCCGCACTTCTATATTTTCACGTTTTCTATTTCAGCGTATATGCTCAATCTGTTGAACGAATAAAGCTTATATTCTGGGCCTTTAGTCTTCTCACTCTGACGTGATGATTGTTTGATCGAAACAAGATAAACAATAACTAATCGCGATAAACAACAGAAGGTATGCCTACGTTTTTGATTTGAAGATGGGTGGGAATGTGATAAACACAACTTTGATTAGGTCTGAACGCAGCTTGACTTTCATGCGAGCGGGAAGTTTCATCAACTTCAGTGACAATGCTGGGATACTACTTTGGTTAATAGACGGAGGATATTCATCCGGTGTAGCAGCCATATCTGGTTTAAAATAACATATCACGGAGAACCTCAGCTCCGGACAGAAGATTGGTATCTACCTCAGAACTCCAACCATCATACTAGGTAGTACAGTACACCTGTTGTGGATTAAAGTCAGGCAAATTGCTTCTCGAAATGCTCCTCCCAACGATCTAGATGGTGCTTCAGAGTTTGTATCGATAAACCACTCGTCTCTCTGATCAATTCGCTAACACCTGACTTCCGTGGACCAGTATTCCTAATTAAACGGAACAGGTTGTGGGTGTTGCCGATCTTCGTGACTTCTCCATCTCCCTACACTTCACAATCCACCACTACTCATGGTCGTTTCTTAGGCCTCGGATCAGTTGGCGTTTGGGATATCTCGTGCTTCATCATAGCTGGAATCCCGAGGAATCGGTGTGCTCGCATCTAACAATGTAACTGAGGATGCAGATATTCATCGTTTCTGTGTATGTCTGGTTCTTGTGCCTCGCACAACATTAGCAGCCTTAATTAGGGCCTGTCTGGTTTCTGTCCATTGCTCATACGGATTCTTGGCATTTGACTGTACGGATAATCTGTTGGATAATTCTGAGTGAGAAACAGATCGATGGTTCTTGCCTAGTAGCAACTGATGGGACTATTTTCTCTAACGTTTTTTCGACAACCGACGAAACAAGCTAAAACGCGCGTGGACAAGAGTATGGTAAGTATCTACGGCATCCAACTTGGGACTCAGAGCGCCAGCAACAACCATTCCGTCCGTAGTGCGCATGCTGCGTAACAGTGGAAACAAATCTAGGTAGAAATCGTCTTTGGCCTCAGTATAGCTACATTCAGTTGGAGTATACGCAGAAACGACGAACAAGCAACGACGCTTTAGTCTGTTCCAGTTGTTATGCGCGGAATCATCCATTTGAACTACACGTGGAAGACTGTTGACTGGGATCCAATCGAACAGCCCACGTTCAATCTTCATGCTTAGAGCAATGCCAATGCCCGTCTGACTACGATCACTAAATGACGAATCACCCGACCTGTGAAGAGCGGAAAGAGAAGTCGAGTTTGCCTCTGGGGAGAGAAGTGTTATCATTGTAGTTGGATCTTGTAAGTGTTTCGGGAACACAGGGCATACCTGATGAGCGGCAACAACCGCGAAACCGCTTGCCCATAAAGCAGGAGGGGTTTCTTCGGGAACCCTAATTGGAGCCCTTGACTGAGCAGTTCCATCCACATGGCAGTGGAACGTCAATCCAATACAGGAACGTGACCAAAGAATCCATGAAGGAAACCCCTCTCGTTTGTCATGTAAAGCATGATTGTTGATCCTATCATGTTTTGTCATCTTGTTGCTTATTTATCGATCCGCTTTTCTGATTAAGTCCTTAACACCATGCACCCAATGGAGCAAGCGGAACGTGAACGAGGCAGCATTCTTTAGGCTGAGGGATACCCATCTAAGGTGGACAATGGCTCCCCAGTAAATTGTGATGACTTCTCCCAGCATCGCGAGAAAGCTCAGGTAATCTACTCCTATATCCATCTAGTGGAGGCTTTTTTGACCAGTAAACTGTTTCTCAACATGTTGATTATCTGGGGTGTCTTCTCCGGGGACATAGTCACTAGAACCAGTATGAGGGTATGGGCTGGCACATTATCAATAAACGGCCTGGTTCAGTGATAGACAGCACGCCATTGCCCGTCCAGAATCAAGGACAAGGTCGGAGACGACGAAGCAGACAGCACGTGATCGCGTGTTCAGGATCGCAGACTAGAGTGGAGTCAGTCGGGCGGATCGATGGACCAATCAGCGGCTAAAATTTGTCTGAACTGAGAAAAATCATATCAAACGATCCGGGTACAACAAGGAAAACAAGCTGACAGAGCCGGTTAGGAAAATCGGGGGACCGGTAAGCTTTCATGCAAGGAATTGCTTATGATCACCACACAACCTATATAAACAACCCGTTTTGCACCAATAAACCGAGATGGTTCGAAGCCAGGATAGTCTTCTCACTAGTTAGTGGGACGGATCAGAACCCAGAGGCTGTCCATCAACTGGTTCTGATAGACAACTTCGTCTGACCTCTATCTATGGATCTATCAAGTATGATTGCATTCCCGGTTTAAGGAAGTCGTCCTGCGTTGCTCTCTGAGTAATGGAAACACGCGAGCCATCACACAACGCCAAGGTGCAGTCTCGCGATAACAGGTGACAGGTCTCCAGTTAGTAGCGTTCTCGTCCTCCAACGCCCCTTTTTTACACGAATCTCACTTGTGCCTTGCTTAGCTGGTCAACTAACCTTTGTGCTTAGACTTGCGTTACTTAAGATTGGGTGAAACCGTGAAGTAACAATTATAAACTGCACAAAAGTGCGAAGCTCAAGATGAAGGTGTCAGACCGAAATACTGAGTGCTCTAGAATATAATAATAACGTGCGACCCTTGTCTACGAGCAAATTCTAGGCTTCGTTATCTCCTAATCATGGAGCATAATGAACCAACTCTCATTGGTTTATCGCAGTAAAAACATGATTGCTCTCTGTTAGGGGGAATTTCCTCTCCACAAGTCGATGGCGAGGAATTCAAATCGACGGTCAATTTTTATCTGTCTTGTCTACCTTTGGAGATATTCAAGATCTACTTTGAAATCAAAGTGCGCGCAGCTGGATGTTGCACAAAACTGTACAGCTGACCTTCACCGAATGGAGCCGTGTTGTTAATTCACAAGGTCACAGAAACTGTGTATAAGCAGCAGAACATCAGTGTATATTCGCCTTTGGTTCAGCGAAAAATATACGGCTGAGCTGAAGGTCTTGTCTTTCATGTTTTACCTTGCGTGTAGGAGTTGTCCGGAGTCGAGTTTACAAGTCACAGCACGAGACTGGTGATTTCGTATTATCAGTCGTGCGATTTTGGTCGGGAGTTCGTAACACTTTCCACAAAAGATGACTTGACTCATGAATGTGAACAAAAGTTGTCTTCACCTTACTTGTTTTCCCCGACTTGTTAGAAATTAAACATGTGATAGGCATGTGCTATTTGCAAAGTGCCATGGAAAATACTATCAATAAACAGGCAGTTCGTCTTCAGTTGAAACCAAAAGTCAAATCAACATACCGCTTGTACATCTACACGCGCATGCATTAGTCTATAATCTGCACAGTGATTTACTCCAAACAGAACAATGCACTGTATCTCCAACGCTTCGGGTCACATGATCCAAAACTGCTCACAACATACCAAAACGAGAAAGCAAAAGAGCAGTGAATTAGTGTGAAGTCAGATGGTGGCACAGCATATTTCGCTATACACAAGCACACCATTTAGTTCACTGCATTACTTTCGCACACGATAACGACAGATGACGGAGGATGAGCGTCGGCTGTTCTGTCAGGTGAAATGTGATTAGTTCGGTTCACAGCAAGCAACGAACCAAGTGCGTGACTTGCGTCGGATGTTTGTTGCTCACAATGGACTGCTTAACGCAAGAAGATCATGATGAATCAGGTTGCTAACATGACGGTATCTGAACAAGCAAAAGCTTTTATGCTTTTTTAGGATGTAACAAAATAGCAGAAAACCAGTGGCTTGCTCTTAGGACATTAGAGTAACCGATCAAACTACGCATTGGAATATCAAGACGGCGGGGAGACCGTTGGACCTCTCAATAAATACAACAATTTTCTATCTATTCGTAGAACTGTACCAGCTCATGATTCACGAAGATGGTCCGATTCATCCCCTAATCTTGAGAATCAAAATATCCAGGCAGTGTTATCCAACGTCACAACATTCGTCTTCCGTAAAAAGACAGTCTGCCAGAACCATCCCCTATCTGTCGCTATGCTCCAGAGAAAATCCCATTCACGTTAGTGAACTTACCATTTGCCTTGTCCCCTTTGATTCCGAAACAGGACAAGCAAGATTATGAATTTGTATGCAGAGAATAAAAATTAATGTTCGATGTCTAGTCTCAGCACTGCTTAGATCTATGTTACAAGTGAGTAGTTTAAGCAAGAAACAGTATGCAAACACTAGAATAGTGAGACAAATTAATACTGAAACCTGGTCCACAGTAAAAACGGTATTGAACTACTTCCGTATTTCTTGTCTAGCAACGAAAACGCTCACAAATGAGAAAGAGAAGCATCTTAGCGGTTCATTAGAAAATGCTACCGATGTTCAATCAGTCATTCGCTAAATTTCACGTGGTTTTGTTGCTCAGATGTTCGTTAGTTAAAGGTCCTTGTAAAGAGTCAATTCTGAGGTTGTTTTGGTGCAAAACATAATCTGAAATGAAGTTCACTAATTCAAGTAGTTGTATTTTTGCCTTTCAGTTTTGCTCCCAAACCAACGAAGACAGCCAAAAGGAGTAGGATTATTAGGACAAAAAAAGTCGCCGTTAGTGTTGTGAGGACATCATATTGGCATACGTACGCCGTCATTACACAACCGTAAGCAGCCATATTCCATGACCATTTGACCGACGTACGTCAGGAGAAAACAGTATATGAACTTGAAAATGTTCAAAAGTGAAAACCAAACTCAATTTTAATTGACTACAGTACAGAATGAGTGACAATGCGGACAACGTAACGGAACCTGGAACGGGATCTGAGAACTCTAAAAAAACACTAAAAACGATATGCTAGCGAAAAACAACAGAAACAAGAACTGCTATGACTTCCCCCAAATCGGGCAAATGTTTAAACGGATTTGCTTGGATTAGAAAAGTATCAAAACCTGCTGCGTTCAGGCCCACAGAAAAATCCTGAAGGCAATCCAAAGAGAGCAAAAATTTGACTCACCTCGTAGCCAAAAGTAATTGCCATTGTGGTGATTAGTATTCCGAAAAATATCTCCAGCTTGCGCAGACCGTACTTATCAAGGAAGAGGAAAGTAAAGGTATCAGTGATGGTAATCAGTGCACCGGCCCACAGAGGCACGTAGCCTGCGCTGAGAAGATTAATTGCTATCGCAGTCCCGATCACTTCCTAGACAGGTGATAAATAAAGAGAGAGAGAGAGAGAGAGAGAGAGAGAGAGCTTACAACATGACAAAAGATGACAAATGGCAGGCGAATCGGTTTGCGAATACTCCGAAGAATGATCACAAGCAAAACAGAGGAACAATGGTCACATACCTGCATGTCAGATCCAATAATAGCAATTTCAACCATGATCCAAAGCAGGATACGAGCGGGTCTGGGATAAATATCGTAGCAAACTTCAGCCAGATGCTTTCCGGTGACTACTCCCAACCTCACGGCTAGGCGTTGCATGAACAAGCCCATCAGAGTGGCAGCTAGCAACAGCCAGAGAAGCTGTGCATCGAATGTAACGTTACAGGGAGGGGGAGAAACGGTAGAGAACCATGATGAACGGAAGGATGAGACAGGGTTATTACTGAGTCAGAACCATTATATGGGGTAATATGCATCATCGTCTTAGAAACATCATTTATTATAAACCAAATGAAGTGTGTTGAGTTTATTATTAACTGTTCAGAATCTCCACTTTTTACTGAGATTTTCGCTATGCATGACTGGGCTGAACTGTTGACGACAAAGTAAATTCCAACCTTTAACAGACCCCTGGTTTTTGTTTTTGCAACTTAAAATTGTGACCACTCTATAGGGAGGCCACTTGTTTTCCCGAAACTACCCTCTTCTCTCAACTGTTCTGTCCGCTTCGTTCTTCTTTTTCTGGCTGTTTTATTGTCGTTGGGAAAATCATTTCAATGCACCACAATTGTTAATAAATGGACCTCGGTCTGGTTCAAGGCAAGTATACATTTTATGCACCGGGTGATGGATTTGTGGTTTTTTATTGGTTGTATTGTCATCCCGTTTCAACATATTGTTCCATTCGTGATTAAACTAGAAATGTACAACTGCTTCAATGATGAGTCACACATGAACACAAAAACCTACATCAGTGTGTGGTTGAGGACAGATGAAAAATATCGAGACGTGCGGTGGTGGCCAATCAGTTATCATCGTGGACCTTGAATAATAATGACCCTGGTTCGATACCCGCTACCATCGATCACTTCCCCATACGGCAGCCTTTCACTGGCCACGGCCCCTTCGCGAAATATTGTACATTGCTATATAATAAATGAAAGAAGTAAAATAAATAACCTATCTACTTATCCGCTCAGAACTCTGAGTTACCGGATCGGCGCAGTCCATCATCCTCTGTCAAATTTATGGTGTATGACCGTTTACAAGGTTATCCGTATACCCAGGTTGCAGTTCACTTTTGTTTGTTTGTTTGCTTGCTTTTCCCGTTCAACGATGTTACCCAAATGCGTGCTATTTTGTCTTCTAGTCTGTTTGTTGAACATTGGCCTCGTTATTTGAACAGTAAATACACCAAAATCAGGCGTACAAAGGGCTATCCGCGAGGAAGACAACTCTGCAAGTTAAAACAACTTTGGGAAAGGAGGAGGAACAGCGAGTGTGAATGTGTACACAGAGCACCGCTACATCATAACTAGTGTCAGAAAAACAAACAAACAATGAAATAACTACCATCATGTTTTTTTCTGTGCGTTTCGTTCTCAGTTGGTTGAGCACACTCGTAATGCACACGGCGATGAGTCTCAACCCGGTAACCATTGAAAACGTACTGAGCTTTGCACAAACACAGTGAGAAAACGGTCACTCCATTTCAGTGTGACAAAACAATATCGAAGTTAGGTTGGAATATTCCGTCGCAGTATAAACAAATTGAATGGTACAACTAACTAAAAATACAGAAAACAGTCCGTTATTAAATTCTCCACTCGACGGAGCGAAACACAGTACCATCAGTGTGTGGCTTTTTTATTACATGCTTCTGCTTAAGTGCAGTGGAAGGGGTATATACCCAATAGCCACGAGGGCCCCCTGTATTATCAGTTATAACCGGCAACCAGACTCTGAGACTTGGAGTGGAGAACCACATAAGGGCCTAACAGGCCAGGTGTGGTAACAATCCGGACGACAGTGAAGTGCTGTCTACCACCAAAGTAACCGGTGGTGGCGGGGACTTGAACCTCGGAGGTGGTAATAAAACGCTCTAACCCACTCGACCACCACTGGCCAACAGAACTGCAACATTGTGCAAAGAAACTTGGAATGATCCGCATAGTTGTATTCGATTATCAGAGGGAATGGGGCCACCAGAGAGTGAGAATGTAATGCAATTACTGATGACAGTTAATCTAGGAAGTGTGTTATAAGGCAAGGGATATTCTCTCTATTAGTTGTTCAGTGGTGCTCGAGTGGTTTAGAAGTCAGAGGTTCAAATCCCGCCACCGTCTGACACTTTGGAGGTAGACGGTAATCCACGCTGTTGTTACGACACCTACCCTATTGGGACCTTGTGATTCACCACTCCAAGTCTCTCAGGGTCAGGTTGCTAGCTGCCCCTAATAGAGCAGTGGAGAGCTTTGGAGTGTACCCTTCCAACTGTACTCATGCGCAAGCGTGTAACTAAAAAATCCCAGACCATAAGTGATCCATATTTTTTGTCAGTTATATGATGTCTCATCTAAAAGCTATCCGGAGAATTTTCCAGAATAACTGTTGTTAAGATAACGCAACAGTGATGAATGTGCTAGACAAATGCCAAGCAAGCTGACTGTTCATGTTGGCAATGAGACTTGAAGTTCACACTCTACTGATTATGACCGGTGGTGGTGGTGTAGTACGTTGAGCACCAAATACTAAGTCTAAGGTGCAAGATAGAGATGGATTGCTGGTTAACGGGTGCACATCAGTCGATTCACCCGGTACGTTACCAATCCTGATTCATGAGGGCCTATTGAGATTCTGGACACTGAAACCCATGATCTTGGTTGCACGTCGCCTGTTCTAGTGCAGTGGGCCATTGCAGTTATGCGGTAGGTTAATTTTGATCATCTTCGTTTCCACTAGCACTCTCGGTTATATCTCGCTGGAGGGTGAAACAGCTCCACAAGCCCAATATCACTGCCCTTCTTGATATGAAAGAGGTTTTAGACTCAGTCGTAGTTATCGGGTGCTGACTCCCACTGATGGGTGTACCAACGAAATATATTTCCATCAGAAAATCTTTGTATATGAATAGTAGAGGTTGAGTTTGGGCTTACGGAGATCTTTCACTTGAGTTCACTACGAGAAGCATACGTCAAGACTGTCCTTCTTCCTTTTTGTGTATGGTTTTGAAATCGACATAGTGCTGCCATCTTCGGTGATATTACACTTCCACTCAAGTGGAACACCGTAGAACCTTGAGTAAACGGATATTTGTTCTAAGTGAAGATTCAGGTAAGTTGCAAGCTATTCTGGACAGCATGAATAACTTGTGCAGTATTGCTCGGAATGCGTTTTGCACCTTAAAGTGCAAAACTATTACACAGCGGGAATGGATCGGTTCAATGTCAAACCTTTCGGTTTCGGGGAAGACAGTAAACCAGGTGGATGAATTTTAGTATCTAGGATGCTGCATTTCACCCGGAGATAGGGTATCAGAAGAGGTGTCCTTGCGTATACAGAGGGAGAGTCCGGCCTTTGCAAGCTGTAGCCACCTGTCACCTTGATCCGACATCCGTTTGTCCACCAACGATCGGGTGTATGCAGCAGCATTCGAGCCAGTCATTCTGTGGCCGCTGTGGGTGCAGTATACATGAGGGTTATGGGTATTCGAACTGTTGTCTTCAGCACAACAGAAAATAATTGGTTAGCAGCACGCCCACAGCATGGACAGCAGTAAAGCCAATCGGAGTTACTTGCATGTGCAAGCTTAAGCAAAACGTACGTTTGAATTACGCCAAACAAGGCCGATCGATGCGAAAGACGATCTCGCTCTTTAAGATAGCCCGGGCTAAAGCATGACTAACATGAGCGCTGTGCTTGTGTGTATCGTGAGGCGTGTATCTACGTATTTGTAAAAGATCGAACAGTCGTCTCGTGACGTGCACATGCGTATGACTCGTAAAACCGGATACAACGAACAGCGATGACATTGTGACATGGCGCGAATCCAGTAGAAATAGTACCGTGTCCGCGATGCCGGGCTTAGCAGTTTCATACTGGGTAACCGAAACAAATCATCACCAGACCATGGTGTTTGGGACGTGCTGAGCATAGTTTCGGATGGAATTAGTTAGTTTAAAATGTTCGCTGAGGTGGAGAGGGACCGGAAGATGTGTTCAGATAGCCAGTCTGTGACATGAAAGGGTACGGAAAACCTGGTCAGTGAAAGCTGGTCATGTGGAGCACTTTAGACTTCAAGGGTTGGGTCTATGAGACCCGCCAACACGCATTGATTAGATAAATCGGGAGATACAGCTAGTTGTGACGACCATTTTTGTATTCACAATTCACATTTTTTTTATCCTTTGGTTTCCTGGTGAAGTTGTTTCTGAGGCACAGCGAATAGAAGAGCCACACCTAGTGGACAGATGTTCCAGCTGAAATTACTCTGAATTCGTGAACGGAACAGAAAACGTTGCACCAAACACGCCGACAGAGAAAAAACACATTTTGTCTTCCACACTATTCCAGCGGCACACAACCGTCACCAGGGAACATTGATGTTTCAAACGTTAAATTACCAATAATTACGAAGTAAAATTGCACAAGTCTGAGAAATAGTGTTCCTTTGATCGATCGTAAAATATAAACCGGTGACGTGCTGTTGTCATACAAGTAGCACGACAGGTTCTAGCTGGTTACTGAACACTTCCAAGGCCTTCGAACAGAACTTTCACGACAGGCTCTTGACAAAGCATCCCGGTCTGAACACCCTTCAATGTTCATTTCGTAGATTCGAAGCTCTTTCCGGGAGCGCTCAATCCTTGAACATGTCCATGAGGCTCCTTACATAGCATTCTTGGTGAACTCCGACGTTTCTCAATGTTTTCTGCACTCCATCACCTTATTCGTGACTTTCGTCAGTGAATCTTCATTCCTTATCCTAAATAACAGCATCGTGTTCGCCGATAACATTTTATTCTGATCAACCACCTCCGATTATCTCGTGCATTTTTCTTTACATTTCCCGAACGCCTTTGATTTTTTTCAAAACAAAGCAAACATTCGAACTTATGGTAATCGCCTATGGAATATCAAATAAAAAGCTCAGAAGTGTGAAATCAGGAGTCAGCAATAACGAATGTGGCTCCATCGATGGTCAATGACTGCTGGATTATTTGTACTGTCTTGCCGGCAAATCTTTAGTCAAAGATTGGTACTAAGTTCTGTCCCGAGCAGTAGCCAAGGAATCAGTTGTGGACAATCAGCGGCGGTGCTCGAGGATGTGGGGAGATTTCCCGCTTGGATAACGTTATCTACTCTAACATGCCACAAATTTTCTGACAGAATAGTGACGTGGCTAGCGTGACACACCACTAAAAAGGCCATGGATCCATATCCTGTTCCACTCACCCAAAAAGGTTTCCAAAAGAGACTAGTGAACCATACAATTGACCACCGACTTATCTGGACCAATGCCGCTGTCTTGCAGAACGCACTTAGCCTCCCAAAGGGTGGAGGAGTATCCTTGAATAAAAAAGCCTACTATCGACCAGGCGAACGAGTAGTAAAACAGCTAATAACGCAGCCAATCATGGATATCACATATACAATGATTGACTGTCCGTCAACGCGCACGCGTGATCCCTCTCTTACACCGCACACAAGTACTTGTTTTCCAATATCCATCCAATTGTCATATTCTTTTCCTTTATCACACGCTACAGAAACTTCGGTCGACCTTACCCGCTGTAATACCACCGGTGGAAGTCCTAGAAATGTTCTCCTTCATCCTTCGTCGACTAACATCCAAGTCTCAATGAAACAGATGCCCCTGACTGCCGCCCATCTACGTTCTCGGTGCCAAATTAAAATAGCCACGTATAACGTTCGGAAGATGATGCGTATAAAACAACAAACGGGTTTACCTCGTGCGCTCGAGTCCGTTGACATCGACGTGTGTTGCATTCACGATTCCAGTTCCATTATTTGATTGCCGCCTCACTAAATACTTCCGTGAAGTTTCACATACGCCTTTCTAAGGACGCCGAGATTACGGCTTCTCGTCTTGCTGTCTTTTGTATTGCTCTCAGTGAAACAACTGAAGTGATGCTGCTAGACTGAATCCTGTCTGACAGTCGTTTATACGCAGTGAGACTAAAAGGCTCGTGCAAAGTGCGCAGTCGCCGCTCCGACTGACGCCATCTGTTTGCCGTCTCAGCGTATGCACCCACTGTTTGAAACCCACAGCTCAACAACCTCTCACGTAAAGTGAGCCAAGCTGATGCGAATGCTAGAGTTGATCGACTGTCAACGGACGAGACGTATTTAGGAGGCTCTTTTGGGCTACATGCCTCTCGTTCGGAAAACGGGGAACGGCTTTTGGCCTTGTGCTCTGATCATCGTCTGTTTCTCGTTAGTACAAAATTCAGAAGCTCTAATCGCCGGTACACCACGTGGAGTCCACCCTCTTTGAGTTCGCAGTGAACCCAAATCGATAACATACATCCCTATTAGCCACATAATGAGACTACATACAAAACTATCGCTCGTACTGCAGCACCTCCCTTGATTCCAACCACGCACTAGTTTGTACCAAGCTCTCCATGTGCTTTGGTGGGCATTCCGAAAGCAAGCTGTAACGTTGGTTAGATTGCGATAAGCTTTTTCGTCCGTCTTCCATCTTCTTCAGCGCTAGCTGAATAGCTGGATGTAGTTCCACCTGAAAAAATTAACCGGCACTGGTCACGTATTAGGAATGAACTGTATTCCGCTGGTCTAGCTATTTGTGGTCTGCCTCGTCGTCCCGCAAGTCCCCGGATGTCTGCTGAACCTCTGCGCCTTCTAGACGTACGCCAGTCGATACCGGTTGAAACCGAATACAACGAACCACCACTCGTGATGAGAGGAACACCTAACACGAGTCTTTGTAGGGAACGCCAAATTTGGTGGTCGTAATGTGCATCAGAGATGGAACGTGTTTCCACCATGGGAAATTCCCGTAGGCTGTTCTGTTTCATCCGAGTCCCTGGTAGAAAACTACTTGAGCTGAGAAAAACGATCTATGAAGCTGACGGCTCCCCCGATTTACAGTCAGCAGCGGCGTCTCGAACGCTGGATGGGACACTTTTAGACACAGCTCAGCTGGTCCTCAGTATCAGCCTCTTCAAATGCTCTTCCAGCACACATACAATGGTATGTTTAGAAAGATCCACTTGCTGAGGTAGAGATCCACAGGGAAGGCTTTGTGCCTTAGGATGTCATAAAGCGACGAGATTCGATGGCCATCCCCAAACATTATTAAATATAATGGAGTGCAGCTTGTTAAAAAACTTCCTATTTTCTTCCCAAAAGTTTAGAATTCCAAGCAGGCCTCAGCCTCATTCGGAGATTCAGTTGATGACAACACAAACAGAAAGGGCTTGCGCAGTAGCCGCGCTAATCACAGGAGTGTGGGCCTTATCTCAATAGCATCGAAGCTGCTTGCGTCTGTCATACTTCGCCTGTTATACCAAACGCGTGAAGAGCTAACTCACCAGGAGTAGGTTGGATTTAGTTCAGGTCGTGGATGTATTGATCAAATCTTCACCCTGCGACAACTGCTCGAGCACCGACACACTTTCCAAATACTAACGTTCATCGTGTTCGTATACAGTAGAGCGGCCTTCGACTCTGTCGATAAGACTCACTGTGGAATCGTTCGTTGAGAAATGGAGTATCTGAGATGTGTGTATCAATGCGCGAAGACGTGTATCGTGACATCTCAGGTTGGGTTAGGGCCTACTGCCAATTTTCGTCCCATTTGTCGTCTCCAGTGGAGTTTGACAAGGCTGCCCTATATCCCCATTTCTCTTCAAAGATGTCAAAGAGTATGTTCCACGGAATGCCTTGTCTGGTCTTCTATGATAAATGAATCTTTCTTAATTACATCGTTTTGTCATTGCTAGTACTCTTCCACGTTAACGCCTGATAACTCTTGCCTATTTATGTTTTAGTTACGGTCTTATTCCAAGTTGATTAAAGCCTTACATCGGGTTCCACTTTAAGACTTCTGGTATCAGTCTTTTTGTTAGAGTATAACATCTTCCAATCGATGGAGCTGAACTCCACTCAGAGAACAGGTTTTCCGACTTCGAATATGACGATGATATCATCCTGCTGAGTAATAATGCACAGGCAATAAAACACACCCTGAACCGCTTGACGATTGAGGAATCCAGATATGGTATGTATTTTGCGGTTTCTAAGTGCAAAGTACTTTTGTGGAATTGGTAGGAGCCTGTGTCTGTACTCACCCATTGTTGTGATCATCTTGGGTTAGTTGACAACTGGAAGTACGTCGCGGCTTGATAACAGTTGGAGGTGGTGTTGAAGAGGAGATCAGTTTATGAATAGCGAGAGTTAGAGCAGCTTTCTCAAATCTGCGCATCTGTGACGTTGCCGGGACATAAGGCTCTCTCTCTCGAGGGACGGGTGTACGTTGCCGCGGTTCGCAGTGTTCTACTCCACGGCCGTGAGACCGGGCCACTTTGCGTTGAGGATGCTCGGCATTTTTCTGTATTCGACAACCGACGTCTGCGAATCGTTGCTCTCTTCTGGTGGGAACATCGGGTGAGAAATGACGATGTGCGTAGTTGTGCCAGGCACGAACAACCACCCTCCTAACGAAGTGATCCCTCTACACCGCCTCCGGTGTCTGGAACATATTTTGCGAATGCCCACCCATCGTTTTCCTTTCCGTGCTCTATTCGAGCGTGCTGGATAAGGCTCGAAGAAGCAACACGGTGGTTATGCTATGACTTGTCATAGAGATAAGAAGAACCTAATATCAGCATTGGCTTCGGTTGGCGCTTCCCGCCTCTCTGGTTGGGGCCCAAGGGATGGAGACGGTCGTTGGCTAGACAGTTTCTCTACACACATCGTTCACATGCAGGTGGCATTCGGGACGTCCATGAAGCCGGATCATCCCCTCACAGGAGCTATCCGCATAAAATTAAAAAGGTCAAGTAATCTGGCTACAAGTCTTAAGGGACAAGGCTCAGAATCGAAGATAGTAGCACGAATGCTGTACGGTCTGTCTGATAAACTATCGTACCTTATAAACTCAAATTGTCATTCTGACAAATGAGGCGAGAAAAGCGACAAAACGTGTACGGTGAAAAAATGTTAAAACATATATCTTTGACGAGCTACTTGTTGTGATTCCGTAAATCATCTCTTATTGATGATGTTGTTACGTTGGCACATTTTTCGATTCCAACCACCAACAAATGGTAGTGGCTCGAGAATATATATATATATATATATATATATATATATATATATATATATATATATATATATATATATATATATATATATATATATATATATATATTCACTAGTATCTAATTTGAATCGTCTGCAGTGTTAATGGATATTCTTCATTGAAGAGCCCACAAATGAATCACAACTGTGATTTCTCATAGTTATTCGTGTCTGGGTCACTGCTAACCCAACGAACAACGAGGCCGCATATGCAAGCGCTCATGTTGATGGTAAGTAGTATGCGAACGAGTGGACAAAATTTCCCCGGAAGCACACGACCGGTTTCGCGGTTGTTGTCGCTCATCAGGTAGGCGTACCCGGTATATATAGTTTGACGAGAAAATTTCTCTCCACTCTGCACAGTTTCGGGGAAGTTCTCAGACCACCAGCATATAGTAGAAAACAATCAAACTGTTCGGTACGAAATTGAAACTGCTTCCCAGGTATATACAGCTACTTCCAGAAGCAGACATCTAATCCCCTAAAAGGACTTTAAACTGCCCATTAAACGAATTTGTCAGGAAAATGTGGATTCCATGATCTGACAAAACACCGACCATGTGTGAAATAATGAGGTGATGTACTACAACCGGGTTAACTGAAAACAACAGCAACAAAGAATGATCATCAGGCCAACCAGAAGGCAGAACAGAACTCTCGTAACAATAATCCGTGGTAAGACCAAGTCGGTGCAAGCAGGCAATGAACACAAACGAATCGATCGGCAGATTATCGGATTTGTGCTGCCCGAATGTAACACATTTTTTCAGTGTACGTGAATAAGGACTGCCGTTCACACAAGCACTACTAACGCATAAACAGACAGATATAACTGTAAGCCTTACATAGGATTACATGTCAAATGATTGATCTAAAGAAGTACTAAGGCAGACGTGGTTATAACCTCGACTGAAACAGCATACAGTAAGGACGAGATGTAAGCCTAAATGTACATGTGAGAAAGCTTGGAACGCCGTGCCCACTTGTATTTTACCTACTCACATACTCAATGCACATCAACCCGATAAAATAAGTACCGGAGTACTGTAATGAGAACCGGAATTTCCTATCTTCCAATGTACTAGGTCTTCGAGGTGCGCAAACTTCCATAATATCATAAGTTGACGGTGCACTGCCGGACGAATCTATGCATCTTAGAACACGTTTAGCGCAGCTAGCACAATCCACTCACTTTGAAGGAATGGGTGTTCAACGGCCCGTAGAATTTTGCCTTGGGGGGGGGTATGGTTCGATGCCGAAAAATGCGATCGACCATCAGCGCCTAACGAAACACCGACTAAGTGATGATGAGTTTCGCTGCTGTGCATTGAATTTGGATATACGCTCTGTAACTGAAGTGAAAAGGCTGCAATGCCTCCAGTGGCTCGGACATGAACCACGAGCGCACATATATAGTTTCACCTACGGCATGTCAACTGTACGTCCCACGCAAGGCAGGAAACAATAAAGCATTAAACATTTTGATTTGGCACTGACTTTAGTTGGTGCAAATCGACATTCTGGTTGGAACCGAAAAGATTAGATACGTATTGTTTTTGCTGCTGGAAAAATCAAAGGATCCGGTTAGGAATCAAATTCAGAAGCACAATTGATTTGTGAAGTTCTTGTTAAGTTCCTTCGACCCATAAATATTAGAAATATGTGTAAGAATAGAATCAAAAAGGTGTTATAAAAAACAGACGAATGCTTTTTGCAAGTTTGTTTCCTCAAGGATAACGCTTATATTCTTGCCTTATTTCTTCTGTTGCATGATAGTAACCTTCATCACTAGAAATCTGTATATATTGGGTAATTACTGAGGGTGAATGGGTGTTTCAATTAGTAACTAGTCGGGAAATGTTCACCTGGTATTTCGCGATGGAACCGCTCTGCAAATCCGACTCGATGTTTCCCGGATCCAGATAAGCTATGCTCATTAGGAATCCGGGACCGGTGAAAGCCCACAATTTGCGCAAACTGAAGTTTGGTCTCATCTGAAATGGAAGCGTAAAGCAGCATGTGAACAAAAACCGATGAAACAGCGAATATTAAACTCATACTTGTACACATATGCCGATCGATTTGTCAGCCGTCGGACAGAATAACGAAAAACTATGAAAGTGGTGGATGGAAGTATTGGTTGTATCACAGCACCAAACACCAAGAGGCATAAAGAAAGAAAACTCGAAATGGGATGCACTACAAAAGGGAGAACGTAAAAAGTAACTGCAATGGAGGTAAAGATAATAAGGGTCGGTATGTAAATTATTGCTTGATCAATCGACCCTCCTTTGAAAAGACAAACAGACATTCGCTAGACAGACTAGTGACTGAGCATGGATTGCGAGATGCGAACATTTCAACTGCTCTTTTGGATCGCGACCGTAAAACATGCCGGTTTAGACGGGCCACAGTATGTGAAATACAACGATGGAGTGGGTTGAATTGAAAGTTAATGTAGTGCACATCTTGCGATCTTCTATTTATTCTCATGAACTAGATAAAAATAAACCCAGTACTTCAAAATGAGGGTTCAAGACGAAGCCGGGATAAGCAAATGAAGGAGAACGTGCGCAGCATGGATAAGGGAGTGAGACAAAGGGTACCTCGGCAAAGGATAAGGAAGAACACGAACGCATAATGGGAAAAAGTACACAACAACAGGAGCACACAAGAGTGAACTATTTTTGTAAGGTATGCTGTGAATAACACTCGTAAACTTAAGTTTGTGGAAAGGGATGAAAGCTCAAATGTGTTTCGGGTGTACGTCAAATGCAAATTTTCACAGAAACTGATGTTCGTTTTCGGCGCAGGGCATTTCTTCACAAATAAGTAGGCGTCTCAATGTTACGAAGATCACCAGTGATGAGGTAAACAGCAAATATAGTTAACCAGTTCACTACAATCCATTTCGGACGATACAATAGGAAGCAAAAGAGAACAGAGAGGGAATGAATGTCACGGCGTACGAATTTTTAACGAATGGACCTGATCAAGCTGCGCAGAAAAGACCACATGTTTGATAGCAAATCAATGATCAACTATCGTTGAGTGGAATTGGAGACGAAGACAACGATCGTACCATAAGCTTGAGACTGCTGTCCCCTGATGATGTCATGTTGACCATTGGTGGAACGTTTTTGATAGAAATAGCAAACTGTGCAATCTGGAATTTGTAGAAATCATGATCCTGGACCACGAACATCACGCATGTCCAATGTTACTGCAACGATGTTGCAATTCAGGTACAAACAAAAAACAAGATCTGTCAACTAACATACTGAATAACCACTTCATAACGAGCTGAACTGATTTCACCGCCATGTTTGATATCACGATGGCGACCTTGTCGATGACAGAAAAGAACGGAGGCATGCTCAGGCTCAATTTACAGCGAATGTTTACAACACAGTAGAAGCTTCCAGGGGGAGAGGATGGACTAGTACGAATATTATATATATATATATATATATATATATATATATATATATATATATATATATATATATATATATATATATATATATATATATATATATATATATATATATATATATATATATATATAGTGAGGATAACACTTGCGGGAATTTCGTTCTCATTTATGTGAAAGAAAATGTACATCCCCTACATTACTAAAAAAACCTACGCTGATATCAAATATATCCTAATCCCATCAAACGACGAAAGTGTTCTGCTGTGTCTTTTAGTATCTATGACCTCCCAGACACGTGATTACAAACCAACGAAGATTGCGTTACAGGAATGAACAACAAAATCATCATCATGTAGCGCGAGTCAGCGAAGCTGAATTCACAAATCGCTTGTGATTTATAAAGAAAACGATGAATATGCCCAGTGGAGCAAAAACGATACAGTAGTCTGGACGAGGATCAGATGATTGTCACCAAATCTTATGCGAAAATTCATCTTGCGCACAGATTTAACTCTATTTGAAATGGCGAAAATGGTGATATTGACGGCTACCTTCCTCTGTCAAAACATCCTACCAAACTCTTGTGAGTCTTCCAGTACCATTTCAGTAAATCGAGGAACAGCTTTTTAGATCTGTGTTGCATTTTCTTATTATACACTTGCGAAATAATGCAATGGAAGGGGAGTATCCCATAGACTTAAAGGTTTATTGCACTATTAAGGATAATCGGTAACCTGATCCTGAGACTTGGAGTGGAAAGCCACATCAAGTTCCAATAAGTGAGGCGTGGTCACTGACCAACACATTGCCTTCTGTAATACTCGTGGTGCCCCGCACACCCTCAAGGTCACAAAACAGTAGGTATTTGCTAGTCATCCGCGAGATCAAAAAGAGATCTTCGGGCACTCTAAATTGTGCCTTTTATAATACATACCAAAGAGAAGCAAAATAGACCTCCGCTCGTGAGGATTTATACTAACCATTCGAGACAATTTAGCTTAGTTTATGAGTTGCTATTTTACAGCATCAATCAGACGAAGCTGAAATAAAAAGAAGGTAAAAGCAAAAATCACGTAGAAGCAGAGATGTTGCAACTGGACGTATTTATTGGTGCTTCTAAGCATCCATTAAGCGAGCCTCCTGGGTCAAAATCTGAGAGCCGGAAACAAATTACGAGACGAAGGGCTTTCATACTAATTCGAAATAAAAATATCTCCTAATAAGTAGTTATGTTTCCTCCTTTTGATACTTTTTGGTATCCCGATTTAATTCCTGTTGAAGGCATTCACGAATTAATCCAGTTCAAGCACCTATTGACCATGTAATGGGTGCAGTAGTTTTGATTGCTATCTTTCAGCAGCCCCCTTAATCGAAAAAAGAGAACTACAAGTGGTAACCTCAAGTCGATAAGGAAAGCTCGTGAATACAACAGCGCCACTGATTGCGACATCTGGCTGTATCCTTTAACGTGTTCAACTATTGAGTGCGGAAATCTATTGGACCACACCCAGGAAGCCTAACAAACCCTACACGGTTAGGCTTTTCATACCTCTCTTCTATGTCATTCACTGGCCACGCTTAATCATCTCAGCAACATCCACCTCAACCCTACTTGGACAAGTCCACTGGTCAACTTTTCCATATATTTCTCCCATGTCATGACCTGACTACATCGACCTACCTTCTAGCCACTTTCTGCCTCGCAGAACATTGTACGTCAAGGAAGTCTACCGGTGGGTATGCGCAACACATATCCCAGCCACCTCTACTTGCTGAGATTCAGCACCTGTTTCAGTGACTGATCTCTGGTTCCCAAAGCCCTACGCCAAGCCTTAGTATTTCCGGTACGGTTTTCCAATCATAATCGGGTATGCTACGGAAATATCGATGCTCAAACACCGACAGTCTTCGCCTATCTTTTAACCCTAACGACCATGTTTCTGAGGCATACAAAAGAACGAACTGAACAGTCGCAGCATGAATTCGACCCCTGATATACAGTCGGATGTCACACCGGTTCCACAGATGGCTGAGATAGGCACAAGCTAAACACGTCCATTGTATGTGCGAGGATACTTCACTTCATCTGTTATCTGACCAATTGGTGAGATGTAACTGCTCAGGTAACAACTTATCTACTTCAGCTAGGGCTACTCCCGCCAATGCAGTGCTTGGTGCAGAGTCAACCCAGTCCTGCAGCAGTAATTTACACCTTGAAGGTGAAAAACACATTCCAAACATTGTTACACCGTTGTTTAGGCTATCTAGGAGCTTGTAAATTTCCCGGATTTTCAAATGTTAGGGACAATGTCGTCCGCGTATTCTGAGCAAGATAAGCAAAATGTCTTCAGAGTGGAACGACGCGACTCAGGCCTTGGCGACGTTTGATATGCATTGTAGTAAAATTTCATACGTAAATCAATCCAATGTCAAACAATCGTCCTATGTACTGAGCACACGTTCACTAACCCAATGCTGTTTTATATATATTTTCAAGTTATTTAATTGGTGTCGGATCCGTTGACTGCTAGACGTGTGAGCGTATGCGTGGGAAAATGGAATAGTTGCTTTTCCTCAGCAATTTTTTACACATGATGCTTATTGCTCTGATATAAAAGTCCTTCAGAAACATGCTTTGTTTTCACTCGCTGTTCCGTTGACAATTTATTGTTAAACATACGAACGTTGCATTGACCACAGCAGATTTTCTAAGTGTCAGGACGTACACTCTTACCCCTAAGAGAGAATTTGGAGAAAAACAACAGACACACACAATAGCACACACCAACCGCACATATTTTACCTGCGACCTGTCCTCGGGCGAATCCACGGGGATTTTCTCAAAATCATCCAGCTCGGACGGCGGCCGTGGTGGAACGTTAGAAGGCACGCTGCCGGTTGTGATAGTCATTATAGATTGATGATGCTGATCTGATAGCAATGGTACATGAAACTCTTGTTCATCACCATCTAGAACGAAAACAGAGATATGGCATGCCAAAATCCGATAGGAGTTTCATTCTTAAACTGATCGAATAGATTAGGTATACTGTGTTGGAAAGTTGGATTTTGTGCGTCCAGGACAACACTGGTAGTAGTCAGTTGGTAACGCAACAACAGTCATTCGGCTAAGTTACCTACCAAACAAACCTAACAGTATTCTGTTAAGCATGAAAAATATCAATATACTGAAATCTGTGCTGAAAGTATAAATCGAACAGAAGTCCTCTGGGATGCTCATCTACCATTATAGTGAATCGAACATCAAGGTGCTTTCTTGTCATAAACTATCCGACAAGTAAGAATATCTACCGTAACAGCGGGACCAACTCATCTACCGTCGTTAACCACACTGCTATCGGCCCCTCGACTTTGAAATTTTTCTCTGTTGTTGTTGCGTTGGTACCATGCTTTTTCTCAAGCCGGTGTAATATATATATATATATATATATATATATATATATATATATATATATATATACCGGATTGAGATTAAACAAGGTGATAACGCAACAACAACAACAACTACAAAATACGGGAAGGGATGTAAAATATAATGAGAGGAAAGATGCTGATTTTTTTGCTTTTCACCGTACACTTTTGATGTTTGGTCGTTTTATTTGTCGCAATGATATTTTTGTGATTATGGGGCACAAGAGTTCAACCGACGAATCCTACATCATTCGCGACGTTTATCAACGTTTCTAATCAATGGCAATCCTCATGCCTTTGACAAAATCAGAGAGGCGGGAAGCGCCAACCGAAGCCAATGCTGATGTTAGGTTCTTCTTATCTCTATGACAAGTCATAGCATAACCACCGTGTTGCTTCTTCGAGCCTTATCCAGCACGCTCGAATAGAGCACGGAAAGGAAAACGATGGGTGGGCATTCGCAAAATATGTTCCAGACACCGGAGGCGGTGTAGAGGGATCACTTCGTTAGGAGGGTGGTTGTTCGTGCCTGGCACAACTACGCACATCGTCATTTCTCACCCGATGTTCCCACCAGAAGAGAGCAACGATTCGCAGACGTCGGTTGTCGAATACAGAAAAATGCCGAGCATCCTCAACGCAAAGTGGCCCGGTCTCACGGCCGTGGAGTAGAACACTGCGAACCGCGGCAACGTACACCCGTCCCTCGAGAGAGAGAGCCTTATGTCCCGGCAACGTCACAGATGCGCAGATTTGAGAAAGCTGCTCTAACTCTCGCTATTCATAAACTGATCTCCTCTTCAACACCACCTCCAACTGTTATCAAGCCGCGACGTACTTCCAGTTGTCAACTAACCCAAGATGATCACAACAATGGGTGAGTACAGACACAGGCTCCTACCAATTCCACAAAAGTACTTTGCACTTAGAAACCGCAAAATACATACCATATCTGGATTCCTCAATCGTCAAGCGGTTCAGGGTGTGTTTTATTGCCTGTGCATTATTACTCAGCAGGATGATATCATCGTCATATTCGAAGTCGGAAAACCTGTTCTCTGAGTGGAGTTCAGCTCCATCGATTGGAAGATGTTATACTCTAACAAAAAGACTGATACCAAAAGTCTTAAAGTGGAACCCGATGTAAGGCTTTAATCAACTTGGAATAAGACCGTAACTAAAACATAAATAGGCAAGAGTTATCAGGCGTTAACGTGGAAGAGTACTAGCAATGACAAAACGATGTAATTAAGAAAGATTCATTTATCATAGAAGACCAGACAAGGCATTCCGTGGAACATACTCTTTGACATCTTTGAAGAGAAATGGGGATATAGGGCAGCCTTGTCAAACTCCACTGGAGACGACAAATGGGACGAAAATTGGCAGTAGGCCCTAACCCAACCTGAGATGTCACGATACACGTCTTCGCGCATTGATACACACATCTCAGATACTCCATTTCTCAACGAACGATTCCACAGTGAGTCTTATCGACAGAGTCGAAGGCCGCTCTACTGTATACGAACACGATGAACGTTAGTATTTGGAAAGTGTGTCGGTGCTCGAGCAGTTGTCGCAGGGTGAAGATTTGATCAATACATCCACGACCTGAACTAAATCCAACCTACTCCTGGTGAGTTAGCTCTTCACGCGTTTGGTATAACAGGCGAAGTATGACAGACGCAAGCAGCTTCGATGCTATTGAGATACGACTCACACTGCTATGGTCGCTGAACGAGCCCTTCTTGAACATGGGAAGAACAACTGGTTCCCCCCACGAGGACGGAACCTGCTGAGAATTTCACACTTCAGAGAAAACAATGTTCTTTAACGAGCTGCCTTTTACCATTTTTAAATAGGCCGGAGGAAAGATACGCTCAATAAATCACATGGAACGCAATATATATATATATATATATATATATATATATATATATATATATATATATATATATATATATATATATATATATATATATATATATATATGTATATATATGTGAAATTTATGAGAAATTTTTCAGAAACTCCGTCGATCAAAACATTTTTGGATATAGCTACACTAAAATATATTCACCAGCAAGGGAAATCGGTGTTGACTTCCCGGATAGATCACAAACTAGGCCTCCCAATAGCTTGATAAAGAACACCTATCGCAGTCAAATCGGTATCTTACAACAAGTGGTACCCCGGAGAGATCTGTTCTTTGACTGCTGCTGTTCTCGGCTTACATCGATGACCTGCCGTCAGTATTCCAGTCACCTTGCCTGGTCTAAGAGGATGATCTAAGACTGTTGCGCTTCAAGGAATCTGACGTGAACAGAGACGTTCTACAAGGCGATTCTGGTGAATTCTTACGATAGACTAATGCCCGGTCTCACCAATCAACGTGTTCAAACGCGCGTATATGCACGTTGGACGAATGATGTCGGATGCAGTGTACCACATCGTGAAATAATCACTCCTAAGATCTTCATATGAACGAGACCTTGGGATTACGCTCTCGTCATCCGTCAAGACAGAGACTCACACCTGTAAGGTCGAGAATCTACCAAGGCCACGCTTGGAGCCATACATCGGTCCTTCAGCTGGTCGAGTCACGAGACCTTCCGGTTACTGTATCCCCCCCCCCATGTTCGTCCGATAATCGAATAAGGATGTACTGCTACCCATCCCTGCATTATTGGCGAGAAAGTCAAACTGGAGCTGACGAATATCCACTTCCGGGTGTATAAAGCATATATCTGACTTGGCTTGCAACGCTTGGCAATCAGACTCGTCAGTGGCTTACGACGGACCAGCAATGTGGATCGTCTGAGGTACCTTAGGCTTTTCCCCAGATACTACCGACGAATTCGCGGTGATTCAATCAGCTTGCGGAAGACCCCTCGTAATGATATCGGTCCGGAATTGTAAACAGAATTTCCTTTTCGGACGAACGACTAGGGTGTGGGGCCATTCAGAACGCTGCGGAAGCTCCATTCAACTGGTTCACCACCGGCTTATCTTACTTTTGCTTTTATGCGACTATCTCCTGCTAGAGGATGAGTCGGCTCCATGAATATCTCGTATCATGGCTGACCATGCATGCCGGTTGGAAGCGAGTTCGGTGCAGATCGCAATCCAGTTTTTCTTCTATTGGCGGGCACCATGAAACGACCGTAAGGCTAGGCGCTCTACATCCTTCTCGACAGTTTTGATTCAAGTTTTAAGCTGGCCACCACGGTGACAGCGCCATCCAGAACAGGGTTCAGGACGGGGTGTTTGTTTCGTTAGTTCTGTCTCGGGACACCGTAGGATATGACCCAGCCACCGCAGTCGACGGCACTGAAGGAAGTCGGAGTTTGTCAGTTTCGCAGCACCGTTTCCTAACTTCGGTGTTGGATACTCTGTCGCGCCAATTTGTCTTCAAAATAAGCCACAGGCTCTAGCGATCAAACACCTCCAACTTTCTAGTTTTCTTAGCTCTCAAGGGCCAGGTTTCGCAGCCGTGCCGGATAGCGGCACGGTAGATACGCACTTTGGTCCGAAGGCTGATTTCACTGCGGGTCCACAACACCCGTCGTAGCTGCAGAAATGCTTTTCTGTCGTTGTCTATCAGGAGCATTACTTCATCCTTTACCTGACCGTTTGGAAGCAGTGTAGAGCCTAGATACTTGAATGATGGAACACATTCGATCAGTTGGTCGTTGATTGACAGCTGTTGAGCTGTTGACCCTAAGCAGGTCGACATACTTTTGGTTTTCGTAGTGTTTATTTCTGGCCTGATGGACTTTAAGAAGAAACTGATTCGGTCGGGGACTGTTTGAAGTGTGACGGGAGACCCCGCTAGCACAACAATGTCATTCGCGAACTCTAGGCCCGAGATTTAAATCTCCTGACTTGGTTGGATACCGGAATAGTCAGTCAATGCCTGTTTCATTGTCCAGTCGATTGCGTAGTTAAACAGCATCGGTAAAAGAAGGCAGCCCTGTCGGATGCCCGTAATGAGTGTGAACTCAGATGACTCTTCATCATATATACGGACCCGCGCCCTAGTGGACGAATAGTATCCTTTCAGAAGCCCTGCGGGCTTAGCGGGCATCCCGTCGCATTCCATTATCGCCCAGAGACACTCCCGGCAGAGCGACCCGAAAGTCGATAAAACAGGCTACTGTTGGCCGCTGGAACTTGTAGCGGTACTCCAGTGTTCGACGTAACGTGAAGATTTGGTCCACACAGCCTCTACCACGGCGGAAACTCCCTTGGTTCGGTCGTGTGCAGCGGTCTCTCGCAACCGAGAAGCGGTTGAGCAGCAGCACTTAGAAAATCTTCGCAGCCACGTCGATCAGGCTGATCCCCTATAGTTCTTGCACACGGATTTGTCCCCTTTTTGGGATGGGCAACAGAACGGACGTGTCCCAATTAGTCGGAAAGACTTCTCGCCATATTAGGCCAAACAGGGTGTGTAATCTGTCGACCAATGACGACTGGCAGCACTTGTAGACTTCAGGTGGAATGCCATCTTCTCCAGCAGCTTTTTTAATCTTCAGCTGATTGATGACTGTGGCAATTTTAGTTGTGTCCGGTGGATCGCAACTGAAATCGTACGGCTCTGCAAGAAATGGGGGTTGTAGGGCCACCGTGTGAACTGATGGTCGGTTGAGCAATCGATCGAAGTGCTCTACCCATCGCTCTATTTTTCTTTTCTGCTCAGGTATGAGTAGACCGGCTGTGTCGCGTAAGATCGACTCCTGCTTGCAGCACCTACGCGGCGCGTTGCGAACGAAGCGGAATAGCTTGCCAAAGTCACCGATCCCTGCTGCAATCTCCATTTTTTCAGCTACTTTTGTCCAATACCGCATACGATCAGCCTTAGTGGAGTGTGAGGCCTCGCGTTGCAATCTGCGGCGTTCGCCACTTCCTGATATCCGGGTTTCGTGTGCTTTGGCCGACAGCTGAAGTGTGCCCTCAGAGATCCAGTCTTTTAGATGTCTTTCAGTTTTCCCCAGTTCTCTTAAAGCAGCTTCTCTAACCGTCGATTTGATTACCACCCACTGTTCTCCTACTGGAGTTGGATCCGATGATACGTTGGTTACTGTGGATAATCCGGTGGCGATTGCGCTTAACAGCGCTTGGCATTTCGCTGGTATTTCCAGGGTTGCTACATTTATGTAGGTCGGTGGGGAGGCCTTAGGGTGTGTGGATAGATGGATTCTGAAGCGCGCACGAACAAGAACATGGCCTGTGTCATTTGCGTTTCCCGTCACTGAGCCGCGGTACGCTCGACAGTCTTCTACAGACGAAGCCCAACGAGACCTCACTAAGAAATAGTCGATTCGATGCGAAGTGCGACCGTCATTGGAGTACCATGTCAGTAAGTGCCTTTTAGGGTGCTGGAAGTGTGTTGCAAACGACCATTCTGTTAAAGTCGGTCGAACTGACCAGACGGTCACTATTCTCACAGCGTTAACCAAGGCCAAATTTTCCCAGGACGTTCCGCGTTGACGAATCCGATGGACCTGTGCAAGAATTCCAGTCTCCAGCGATGAACAGAATGTCACTTCTCTGAACCCGACTGATCAACTCTTGGAGGCTACGGTATAATTCATCCTTTGTCTCGCTGTCTGCCGCATTGGTCGGAGCATAGACCGCAGTCACCGTTAATTTCTGCGGGGAGCCTTTGAAACGTGCCACAGCAAGTCTTGCTGAAATCGGCTCCCAAGCGATCATTGCGTTGTTGGCTTTATTGTTAATGGCGAATGCGACGCCGTGGCGTCCGGGGTTGTCTGTGGGGTCGCTATGGTAAATCCAGTGAGTTGCCTCTTCTCCTGGAACTTGTATGCACTGAGTGCCGGAGTTAGGTATGCGAAATTCGGAGAGACAGGCTATGTCGATGTTGTGGTTTTGTGGTGTCCTCATTGTGAGGCTTTGACTGCCCACGTCTAATAATGTCCGCACATCCCAACAAGCTAAATAAGTCTGTTTCCTACAGTTGAGTGTTCCTGCCTGTTGTCTTGACACCTCGACCGCTGGAGCATGAGGCGCGTCGCTTGCCAAGGACGTCGTAGCATGATCAGAAAGCGTGTTTTCAAAACTACTCATAGAGATTCACGGAAATATGGTACGAGGCGGTGTCCCCAGTACCGCTTGCGACCGTTGTACTACTTGGTCGCCCAGTCCGGAGTAGAAAGTAAGTTGACGGTAAGTCATCCGGCTTTTTTTCGAGGATGCACCTCTAATCTTTGCACACTTAAGTGCAGACTACAGGATAGCAGGGTCGTTCCAAATAGGCCGGTGGCCTGTTGTGCGGCTCATTCGCCTCTTACGGAATACCGGGCCGAGTAGGTTGGACAGTTTCCCTTTGTAGTTGTTTGATCAGTAGATCTCATCTTCCCATTCAGGAGTATCTGTCATCACCTGCCGAACACCGTATCGTCGAGGTTTTTAGACCTTGGTTACCCTCAACCTGGTTTAGCCCGCCTGTCGAGGAGCTTACCGGGATGTGGCCGTTGATGCATACTTCAGCTTCGTGGAGCCACAGGTTGAAGCTGGGTGAATGATGGAGACCAAGAAGATGAAGGATGCCCCAAGGGATACAACAGTCGACCAACTAAGAGGTTCTAATCCTCTCAGACACTCCATACTGGTTTATCGTCTTCATTAGAGAGCAAATGATCTTTGGAACGCTTTGCCGGTGGCTGTAGTCGAAGAGGGGGATGACGCTCGGCCCAGCCGACTTCTAAATGCACACTTGAAGGCAATGTGGAGTAATGCCCCTTAGCGAGAGCCCATAAAATGAATGTGGACAGGCTTACACGGAATGATTCCCTCCGTCCTCTTACAAGAAAACTTATTACCCGATAGAATGTATATTAGTGAAACAACAGGAAGTGACAACAAACGAGTCGCATAAGCAAGAAGCTCAACCGTTTACACTGTATTACTCGGGCCGGTTCAGTTCACATCATTTGACAACCAACCTCGCATTCCTGTGCTCTGGTTTTGGTTGCTACCCACCGACCCCCAATCATCGTCCAATTAAGGGCAAAATTAATAGAAGCATAAAGTGGAAAAGACTAGAAAACAAAGTAATAACCGAAAATCACAAAGACAAAGATGAAGGTCGAATGCAACTAAACAACTACCCGCGACACCCAATCATACCACCTAGTAGGCGGGTCTCGTGGACCCCAACCCGAAAGTCTGACACGTCCTACTTGGACAAGTCCACTGGTCGACGTTTTCATATATTTCTCCCATGTCATGAACTGACCACATCGACCTACCTTCTGGCCACTTTCTGCCTCGGAGAAAAGCGTGCGCCGGGTACTCGGACAGAGGTGACCGATCTTGTCAATTGAGGCGAAAATAAGGGAATCTACCGATCAGGGAATGGCGATTGCGTGAGAACACAAACGTCAAATTCCCAAAAATACAAAATATGGAAATAACGGAGAACATTCAAAACAGAAAACGGCAATGTAAAAAGTAGAAACCAATCTTTCATTGAGTATCATCTACGAGCACGAGCATTCTAGCTTCGATGAACACGGACTTTCACGAAGTCAATCTTGATTACCTAACCCCCTCCCGACGCGTCATTGAGACTGATGCCTAAAGACAAGCGTTGAAAAACCACTTCAGTGCTTCATCGCGTTGGTCTTCAACTAGGGCTTTCTAAATCAGCATCTTGGAATGTAGACACATAAAGCTGTGTCTCGATAGTGTGCTCCTTTTACGGAGCTGTCCTACGAACGACCTACAGAGACTAACGCGGGAGCTGGATTCACAAAGCTTGCGTTTGTTTCAGACTTAGCAAAAACTCACTCTCGTTCCTGCAGCGGGCGCTCGCATGATGCCTCAAAAGTAATGTATACCTACCATGTGTGGCTGAAGAATTCCCTAAGCTGCATTGTGCAATAAGACTCCATTCGTTCGGCCGTTGGATAAAGAATGATCAGCTAAGAAGGTCGGTTACAGGTTGTTAGTTTTTCTCCAGCGGTGTACTGGACTGTGCATGTGGAACTGGTATGCGTCAGTCCCACTATTCGATTTGAAATGAGACCAGAGGAATAGGTAAAATTTCTCGTTCCAAGACGCAAATACACATGACGCCTATGAAACTAACCCTACGAATTAGCGTTGGTCAATCGTCTATTAGGAATAGCAGATAATTTGTGGAACGTGCTGTCAGTGGATGTAGTGGTAGAGGACATTTCTTAGTGCAGACGAAATTTATATGCACTTTTGGCAGATGCGACGACATGCAGATGTTGTACTTTTACAAACTAAGATTATCTTTTCTACTCCATGATCAAAACGTTTAAAGGGATCGGTAACAGCCACTTCAATGGCTTCGATACATTATGTCAAAAAAGGGGAAATTCAAAAGAAATCCAATGTTATATCCTACCTGATGAGAAAACCATATTCACATTCAAAATCTCCGACTAGGATGAGGGCTTTTTCCTAGAGGCACCTCCTTTTGACAATATCACAATAAACGTTTTTCATAGATCCGGATTCGGCTTCAATTTAAAAAACAAACCCAGTTAGAAGGCAATCAATTTCAGAAGCGTAATTATCGACAAACCAACAGACAATGCTGCGACGCCGAAAATCGAACGCTTAAATATGAGGTACGTTTGTCTCTATATAAAGTTCATCAGAACAGATAGAAGGCACGAACTGCTAGGAGCAGGCATTTTTCTCAATCTTCCCAAACGCATGCTTGAAACATACAACTTCGTGCTCGAATTAGGACCACAGCAACATACCAGGAAAAGACAATATCGAGCAAATCGGGCTAACGCCAAGGCAAACATGCGTTGTGGGTCAACAGTTTCTGCGTGCACATTGGGGGCCTAAGTTTACTTATCAGTATAGCTTTATACAAGGCTAAGAGCTGTATTTCAATTCCGTGTAATCACCGAGAACACTCTACCCAGATAAATTTGATGACGAAACGCTACAAGGCGTTAGGTGATCGATGAGGCTAGGTTTCTCGTTGTCGTTTGTTGTCCGAGTGAGGGATAACTCATTCACTACACTAGCCACTTCGGCACATGCTGCCCTATTCTTTGGCTGAAACACCAATCCGTTCTGCCTATGTAGGTGACACCACAGCTGCAGATGAACTGATGACTAACGTGAGAGGCATTCACGTCCGTGAAACTATTTGAGTGAGTTCGGGGGTCTGCTCCTTTGGTGATGTGCAAAATCTGCAATTCCGCCACCATGTACGTGCATTTTGTCGCATCTTTCAGACTTCGCTTAATCCAGTTGAAGAGACGATAACCCTTAAACGGTAGCAATAACGTAACCCGTTCTTCTTTCCATTGGGTGAACATGTAGGGTCGCAAGACATTCATCATAAAGCAGCATGGAGTGGACAATACATTGTTTTCTAGCTCTGTGCCAGTAGTCCACAACCCTAGTTTAGTCAAAACCCTCTTCTACAGAGCGCGTAAAATCTGCAGTGCAGACCAAGCACACAAGGAGAACAAGTTCATACCCAAACCCTATGTGCAAATGATAACTCCGATAAATTCATTGGGATTCATTTAATTTGTCGGTGGGATTGCAGAATCTGCACATCACCAAAGGAGCAGACCCCCGAACTCACTCAAATAGTTTCACGGACGCGAATGCCCCTCACGTTAGTCATCAGTTCATCTGCAGCTGTGGTGTCACCTACATAGGCAGAACGGATTGGTGTTTCAGCCAAAGAATAGGGCAGCATGTGCCGAAGTGGCTAGTGTAGTGAATGAGTTATCCCTCACCCGGACAGCAATCGGCCGCGAGAAACCCAGTCTCATCGGTAGCAAGAACTAAGGTCTCCCACATGTGAGTCCACAGCATTGGGTAATGTGGTGCTTGGGACGTACCTACATGTAGGTAACTACATTCAGGAGACACCCGGGTGACGATCAAGGGGGCACTCGTGCTGCATGGGCAGGTACGTTCCAAGCAAGGACAGGGTTCCATGGGACCATATCCACACGGGAAATGTCGCTTGCATCGACTTTTTTCGTTATTATAACAACATATGATCAGTTAATTAAGTGATTGTGATTTCTCGTCCCCTATTCCATCAATCATCGACTAAACATTAGTATTCAGAGAAGGCAGGAAAAATCACTCCCTATGAGCATCCGCTGGAAATGAAATTTCTGATAATGTCATATGTAGCAACAAAAAGAACGCACAAATAGTCGATTGATGGCGAAGAGAAGTGGCGAAAAAATTTACGTGGAACAAAACTGGGAAAGGTTAGACAGGTCATAACCTGCAGTTTTAAAAATTGCAGAATGCAGTATTTCCGAGTTATTCACCTCACATTTGTATGTCAAAAAACTTGATTTCTGGAAGTCTATCCCCGGGCAGCACGCCTATATGGGGTCCAGTTGGGCCTTAGATGGACAAAAGCTGGACATATGATGGGTAGTTCCATCGAAAACGATCGATGAGCACCGCTACTGGGGCTCATCAGGGCCCCGGATGAGCTTAGCCTGTCACGCGATTTTTCCCCGCAAATGGTTTTTTTATACCTTTCATTTCCCTGATTCCTGTTTTAAAATCTCCTATTTTATTCTGGTAACGGTACCTCTATATAAACTGGCTCAATAGCCTACCAACAATGAGGTTAACCAAAATTCAAAAATAACGATATATGTAACGCATTCATTGGGAATATCAGCGTCCCATCAATTTTGACTTAACTTGTATTACTGGTAAACGTATATATTTGTAATAATCAGAGGAATTCATGAGGGCCCATGTAGGTTTGAGCAATAAACAAAATGTTCTGTCCAGCGCTAGCCCATTACAGCCCAGAATTAGCCCAGCGTAGCGCTGGACAATGTGCTACATGGGGCGTTGAAACTCACCAGAAATTAGTCTAGGTCACCGGTCAACGACCATGTATGGACACCACCGACTACTAGTATTATTAACTGTTTGCGTTCAAGCGTAAAATTGTCGGTTTCCTTTGTAGCAAACAGCCCAGTCGTAACATCGGTTTTCGAACGGCTTCCGATTGGTTTATTTAGTAGCCGATTTCCACAGATCAAAAGCGAATTTATACAAAGCAAATTGACAACCGGAGTAATGTAGACCGTTAAATGAGAATCTTATTTCAATATATTCATTTGAATACACTAAAATGCCCTTGAATACCAAGTTACAGATCGTTCTATTTCATCTATCTAAAATGGGTAAAAAAAAGGACAATTATTAGGAATTCACAATTTGGGAGCTAAAATGAGCAAGGGAGAACGTAATTTGGGGAACGTGACAGGACTTAACGAAGCATATCGCGTACTTTACACGACTGACATAAACTGCTTGGAAACCGTTCAGGAAATGCTCAGAAACCGGCTGAAAACCGATCACTTTCGGAGCCATTTTGCTACGAGGGTTTTTTCCATACCAATTTCAAGATTTTTACAAACGCGAGCCTAAGCAGCATCCTGAGATGGGGCTTATCTGTGCCCCGGATGGGTATGCTCATGCAAACTCTGGGCATATGATGTTGTAGATGCCTGTACATTCCCAACTTTTTCCATGATCTTCAACGTCCATCGGTGCTACACTCCTTTGTCGTGCAAACGTTTTATTTTAAAACAACCACACACTTTTTTTTCTCAACACGCTCCTCCACCAATCCTAGTTTGCTAGTGTCGTCTCAGACAGTATTGAAATTGACTTAATGTACCGCTTAGACTGATTAGTACACTACAAAACTGGTGAGCCCGGTTTTATCTTGATACTAGCCTTCAATTTCTTGGTCCAAATTTTACGCCCAATCATGTCTGACACCGAATCTGTTGACATTCACGCGGTTGCCCTTAAACTGCCCGTTTTTGCCCAGACCAACCCTCGAGTGTCGTTTCGATCACTCGACTCATAAGCAGCGAGCGCGTTAAATATTCTCACGTTGTCCACGCGCTCCCCTTTGACATCGCCGTCGACTTAGAAAACCTCCCCAATCCCATTTCATCGGAAACCCCCTACGCGAAGCTCAAGGAGGCTGTGATTCGGCGAACCGGGAAATCAGCTGGAAAAATTCTCCGTCGGCTGTTCACATAGGTGGAACTCGGAGACCAAACGCAGTCCCGCCAAATGCGGTCCCTGCTGGCTGAACTTCAAATGTAGGACGCCGTTTCCCGGGAGATACGGATCGATAAACTACCGTACCCGATGCAACAGGTTCGGTCAATGATGAAGCCCGTTACCCCTCATGACAAAGCTGCGCAACATGCCGATAGGATAATGGAGTGCTACCCGCCGGGTAGACCTTCTGCTCACATGGCACCGTCCGCCAAAACCGCACCGACACACGAATCTACCACGACATTACCAACACTCACCCCAGATACCCGTTGCGATGGTTTTCGTAGTCCTAATTCCCCATCTCATCAGTCTCCTGTTGGTAAGGCCATTGCGGAACTGGAAGAAACCGTTCGCATGTTGTGCAATCAGGTCGGCGCAGTGTGCAACGCATTCGCCACTCGTGTCTGAAGGAACACCACATCGACATAGATCATGGTACAGAAATTGCCGGTTACAAACGTGGTGTTGGTGCCGTCTACCGTCACAACGGATCGCAACAATCAATTCCAATCGAATTTGTTTCGTGAGTTTATTAAACTGCTTGGCTGTAAACACATCACGACAACTGCATACCATCCCCCGTCCAAGGGCATGGTAGAACGCCTAAATCGTCAGCTAAAAGCAGCACTAATATCACGGCCAAACCCCAATTATTGGAGCGACAATCTGCCACTCGTTCTCTTAGGTCTTCTATCGTCAGTCAAGTATGCCCTCCACAGCACGTCAGCTGAACTCGTTTTCGATACCATTGTTTGCCTTCCAGGTGAGTACGTTCAAACCAGCGCTGCTGACAGTCTAACCTATCTGCTTGTTCAACAACTTAAATACCGTATGTCACATCTACGCCCAACACCCGCTCGCTCGTCATCCACACACGTTTTGTACATCATGATCTATACACGTCACCTTTCGTGTTTATTCGTAACGATGCTGTACGCAAACCACTCACACCACGGTATGACGGTCCATTTAAGGCACTTAGCCGCACAGACAAATATTTTGTGGTTCAGAAAGCTCACAAACCAGATACTGTTTCCATTGACAGATGGAAACCCGTACATTTTGATACACCTCCATCACCAGCAACACCAACACCACCACCATCCACAGACACATTACCAACAGTTCCTGTTGACTATCCACACTCTACCGTCACACCAGACACTACACTACACCCGCCAGAATCACCAAAACGACAAACAGCCCCGGTAACCAGCCATTCTGGCAGAAACGTTCGACATGCTGTCAGATTTCAAGACTTTGTTATTCAACGTTCTCCTTCGCTAACACGTTTTCTCTTTCTTTTTGCTACCCAGTGTTTATTTTGCACAACAAACGTTCTGGCGGGGAGATTGTGTAGATACCTGTACATTTTCCACTTTTTCCATGATCTCCAGCGTCCCTTGGTGCAACACTCCTTTGTCGTGCTGACCTTTTAATGTAAAACAACCACACACACATTCTTCGAACATCACCACGTAATACAAAAAGGCTGCCAACAAATCCTTCATTCTGGCAGCTTCACCTTATGATTTGGAGTATCTTGGAATTTTATCAACCAGATATAACTGTGAGAAATAAACCATTTTAGAAGCTCCCATGGCGTTGCTTGTTGCTCATGTCAACACCGTCCCCATCGGTTCGACGAACGGCTGTCAGACTGAATAGGACTGAAAATATTGACGGATATCGTTTCTTTAGCGCTCACATCCCAATAACAAGAAAGGTGGACAACTGTGAGTTTTTGTCATACCCTTTATTTCATTTTACTTTCTAATGTGAATACCCTTTCGCCCTTTTTTCAAAACGCTCCTCCGACAATTCTAGTTTGTTAGTGTCGTCTTAGATAGCACCATCTAGATTTATTAGTACACTACAATGTTCAGTTCCATGGAAAACGATGGGCACCGTTACCGGGGCCCCAGTCGGGCTCAACCTATCGTTCGAATTTTTCTGCAAATGGCACTCGGATGCTCCGTTTCTACTTTCCACTTTCCTAATTCCCGTTTGACAATTCCTTACTTTATTCTGGATTACTACAAATATACTTGTCGTGACCAGAAAATTTCATGAAAGTTCGTGTAGGTTTTTCCAACGAATACAACTAAATGTTCAGACCGGGTCAGATCAGAACACAGGACTGGCGACCAATGTCAGTGATAGTCCAGTTTCTTGCACCTGTGAGCCCCCGGGTCTCACCGTACTTCGACTTTCTGTCCAGCACTACACTTGTAGCACACAGCCCGTTCGTAACAACGGCTTTCTATCGGTTAGTTTAGTAGCCATTTTACACGGATCAACTAGGAATTGATACGAAGGAAATCGATGACCGGAGTAGTGTGCAATGCTTAATGGGGTTTTATATATATATATATATATATATATATATATATATATATATATATATATATATATATTGGTTTAATTGATCGAAATGCCCTGAAATGCCTCGGTATAGATCGCCTTCTTTTAATACCTCGAAAATGGGAAAATAAGGACAGTTATTCGGAGAATCATAAATTGGGAGATAGAAATGAGCATCTTGAATCGTAGTTTGGAAAAAGTAACAGAAATTAACGAAGCATATCACGTACTTAAAAAGATTGACAAAAACCGTTCAGAAACCGTCCAGAAAACCGGTCAGAAACCACTCAGAAACTACCCGAAAACCGGGGTGATAGTAAAAACGTCTCGAAAACCGGCCACAAAACCGACCGGTTTAGGAGCGGCTTTGCTAAAAGGTAACTCCATAACAGCCCTACACCAGTCCATTTCTCCCAGCGTTAGCCCACTACAGCCTATCGTTCACTGAGCGTTCGCCCAGGGTAGAGCTGGACAGTGTGCTACTTGCGAACTTGGGTAAAAGTTGGAAACCGGAGTATTAAACTACCATCCACAACCTGAAGTAAATCAGCAAAATATAGAGAATTAGTTGGGAATTCGTCAGGGGCACGGACATACTCTAACTCTAATCAAAATATCAAGCGGTATGTGCTTTTAAATTACTTCCAACAAGGTTAACACTAACTTCAAACGCGGTAGAGAGGTCAAGAGTGCAACCTACTAAACGCGACCTTCAGTTTGAAGAACCCTAACACGTACAGTTGTCTTGAGGTCTTCATGTGGTACATAGGTACGGGGCTGAAGCTAAAATTTTCCCAGATCTTGTAATTACCTTGTTATCTGAATATCACCGGTGAGATGGAAGATTGTTCACTGGATAATGGGGCAGAGGGAAAATTTGAGGCAGTTCAAAATACAACTCTTGACTGCATCTTGTGTCTCGTATTGCCGGTGAGGTGTAAGACAGATCACTGGACAACAAAAGGGGGTTCAATAAAGGGGCTTTCCGTTTGGCTTGAGTAGCGCAAAAGATCCCGATCTGAAAAGTCCACCGGATATCACTAAGAAAGTGCAGTAAATTTCTACCGTGAATGACCGAAAGATCTTTTGCTTCACAATGGAAGAAAAGTGTCTTCAAAGTATACTCGGTTGGGGTAAACCTGTGAAATGATATCGCGAATTTTGTGGTAATTATTGTCTGGCTTGGTCATCCCTTAGTGTTTACCTTTGCTTTCATTGGTTTACTAGATGACGAGCTTTTGATTGGGCCATTCGTCACGTATAAAACAGCGGGCATACCTTCTCTGTCTCGCTTGTAAGGTCCAGCGCAGAGGTTGATGATTTGACTTTCTTACTTTTATGACAGTTGGCAGCATATACCAGCCGAATCCCGCTGAAATTGGCGGATCCGATTCAGATGATCGGGATACCACAAGGGTGAAAAATACGCTTGCCATTTTCGGTGATGCTAGAACATGTGGTCAGTAAACGTGTCCTTTTGGGACCAGCACATTCTGATTTTGAGTTTTATTGCTCCAATTCCCCTGTCGGTAATCAAATAATCTCTATCTCAGCTCGCTATCACTGGTCCTATTTCACAGGCACAACCATTTGTATACTGGTTTACCTCGGGGGTTATCATTTGTGTGAGCCCTCCTGCAAGTGAAATGAAGTGAGTGAATGTAGTCTAAATAAGTGCTTCACTAGCTTTGACAGCAAGCTTGAGAAATTCGGTGTGAATACGCCGGGAGTACCTATGTACTTTCGACTATGTAAGCTCACGAATACGGAAAGCATTGCTTGCAGGGATTCGTCTACCAACTGACGGATACAATATGGATCTGGATTAAAAAGTAGCTTCGTCGTTTATAATCACTTCGCCGCTCAAAGGAAACTGTTTTCTACTTTAAGACTGACTGGTATATTACTTCTCCGCTATACCTATCTTAAGCCACTTAAAGTTTGCTGCAAGAGGAGTAGGAATACATTCTCACTACGAATTAGCAGCAGCTCACTTTCAAAGAGCCCCAAGTAAGACTACAACCAGTGGTGAGCGACTGGCAGTCGAACACCGTAACCACTGGATTATCCGGGTTGGCCCTCATTGGTTTTTCAAACGGATACAATGCGTGATGTGGCATCAATCCCAAACTGGCCTTGAATTTCAGCTGTGCATTTCCCGAAGGTCACTGTGTACCTCATATTATATATGCATACGTACAAGCATACATATGTACCGGTGGCCACAATACCGTGGATACTGTGGCTGAATTTGTAAACACTAAAAATGTGAAAAGAATACTATCGTACGGCAAGAAATCTCCGTTGCATGACCGCGGATGTGGAACTGCTCCTTGTTCTTCCATAACTAGGGGACGTATTGATCTTGTCCATTTTCATCGAAGACATGCGCAACCACATGTGCCAACCCTGAATAACTGGTACGAGGGTAACGAGGTAACAGCGATTTTGCAGCAGCCATTATTAATCAGTGTTACTGGGTATGATCCCAAGTTTCGCCGTGTCCAATTATAGCAATAACAAAATCATCACATCAAGGGATACCTCTAGCATCTCAAAGAGGTCCATGTAACGAACGAATACTGAAAATCCTTCTTAATGTTCAACGTGCTTTGTGAATTTGACTATATTTAACATTATCTTGGAAAGCTCGCTCATACACCACACATTTTCACGTTTGTTTATCCATGTGAGACATTTGAATTTGGCCTTGAACCGTTTCTGACTGTCGTGCTTGAGCCACGGGGCTTTGGACCTTTGGGTTTTACTGTGAAGTCTATTTGGCCGCATACTTGAGGTTCGTGTATATTTGTATCCTTTGTGCATTTCAATTTAGTACCGTAGAAACTACGAATCAATCTTGTTCTGGTTTTGGGATTCGTTTGAACTGGCTACGCGTTGCTCGATTTGCGAGATTCGACTTACAGTCCAACACCGTCCAGTCACCAAATTATCAGACTTAATGCTCACCACCACTGATGGCCCAATTTTCGGCACTGAGGGAGCGGCCGCCTTCCAGGAACATTATTAAACAAAATTCGAGTACTCCTTGGCCATTTAAAAATCTATTAGTTGATAACGGGCCACAATGGCCTCTGTGGTTTAATTTTGTGTTCCATAAATGTGGGCGATAATTAGTCGATCTATCAAACTATTTTCAAGAGAGGAAATGGCCCAAACTTCACCGCCAGAGGTATCGCAGGTAAATCATTCGCAACCTGACGAATATTTGGCATTCTACAAAAGCGTTAGCAGACCAATATGAAAATTGGGGCCTGAATAATCCGGGCCTTAATGACAATTTAAATGTTCCCAGATCGGAAATAACTCCATTACCTGTTACAACGTACGCATGTTGAAGTTCTTCCCAGTCGTCGTCGCATACACTGTTTAGACTACGCGATTTATTCTTGTTGATCCTCATGCAAGTAACGCACACATCAACCGCTACATTCCAATGATGTGTGCCGTAGCATCTTTTTGATCTGACACCCGACTGCCGTGACGGTCGTATCTGACAGTGATGCTTGCTGAACTCTGGTTCTCGTTGGTAAAAGTTATGACCGTACGGCTGAGGCTGGTGCATAATTCGGATGCGTACAATCTGTTTGTCTTACGCCGCCTAACCTGAAAGCCAATCTCGTCTTGAATTTATGATTCGCTAATTTTGCTACGCGTGACCCGTAGTCAGAACACCGTAGCGGTACTCAACTAGAATTTGCACGGGTAAACCGTTCGAATGCGAAGAAGAGGACAGGGAGCAACTCGGCAAGTCGTGGGGGTATTTTCGGGTGATGCCGATCTGTTAGACATTGCTAGGTCTGTTAGTCCCGTCAATGCAACTTCATGTATTTCAGCCAGTTATACAGAATTTGAACGCGATAGCATTTACAGACTGAGAATAGTAGATTAGAACACCAGCTTAGGTAAGTTAAGGAAGAAGCTGGGTCAGCCAAGAAAGAGAAACCCTAACGACGGGAACAAGGGACAGTCCTGGAAACCGCGGAGCATGGGACCATTTAGCCCAAAGATGTTACGGAACAGTCAGAGCAGACTTGTGCTAGCGGAACAACCGCGATCGGCCTGAACAAGGTGGAACCGACTTTATTCGACGGAACTGCGGAAGGGCACTGCAAACTCATCAGACAATACAGGGGCTTCGTGGGAAGAAGAGTTTCTGATCCAGGGCTAATACTCTTGTATCTGCTCAGTTACTTTCGTGGTAAAGCCGGGGAAGCAATCGACGGGTACCCGGCGCTGGACCCCGAAAAGGGCCACAGCCAAGCACGTGCAAGTCTGAAGGACCTGCTTGTACAACCGTTCAAGCTCGGCCGGAATTTAATCTATGGGGTATTATCAGAGGTAAGGCTTTCCACAGGCGAGTCAGGTTCTCTAGTCAATCTGGCGACAAAGATGCGTAACTGTGGCATACCTCTGAACCGCCTAGACTATCGATCGGACCTGAATACACCATACTCATTAGAGGCCACTGTGCGCAGTTTACCTGCGGAACCACAGAGTGAACGTGCCGAGGAAGCTGAGGGGATACGTGGGTTTGTGTGAAAAACTACATTCGAGGACCTGATGCTGTTTATGGGCGGTCATGCTCGAGCAGTGAACAATTGTTTCGGTAAACTTGTGCGCGAAACCGGCAAGCTGCCTCAGGCTACGGCACCATCACGAAGCCGGATTGAGGATTCCTGTAGCAGTCAAACATGGGCAAACAAAAACACTGTCCCGCGGAGGGGGAAACTCGCCCACATGTAAGGTGTGGTGCACCACGCCGCCTAGCAGAATGTCCTCTCTTTCGAAAAGTGGACCTTGACGAACGGTGGAAGTTGGCTAAAAGCTTTGACGCGTACTTTATTTGCCCCATCTGTTCACTTCGGGCGGTTATATCGGGCGAAAATAAGCTGTAGTCAAGGTGGGTGTCATGGAAAACACCTTTACTCACTGCACCAAACCAGAAAGTTGAATGCCGAGGAAAACTCTGAACCATTTGTGGTTTGCCCAACTTCTGGTGGTATCAATAAGTCCATTCGTCCGGGAGTAATATCAGTCGGCACGGAAGCTGCAGCTGGGGTAATAAGGGTGTTGGCTTTTTAGATGGTTGCTGGGATAACACTTTGTTGAAAAAGGAACCCGCAGAAACGGGAAATCATTGGGGATCAACCTTTTTTATCTCTGAACAAAGTAGGTGGTTTCCAGGTTATCTGGCCCACCAAATTCACCTACGGCTGGTCTCCTTTGTAAACCACGATCAGGCCGTTGGCCCAGTGTCAGATGCTTTTTCGCAATACGTACCCAAAATTCGAAACGGATCCCGAAATCACAACGCGACTATCCGCAAATTCTAAGAAACTAGAATGATAAATTTATAAAGGCAAAAGGCAAATACGAACCTCAACTATGCGATCACAGGGATTCGGAAAACGGGAACCAAATTGCTACATGCGAGAAAGGTGTACATGCTTCACGCGTGTCCGAAATGGGATATGACAGAGTAGAGCGCCGAGTGCGAAAAAAAAACAAAAGTTGAGCCACGAAAACAGTGCATAGAAATAGGCCAGCAGTGTAAATGAGTAAGTGATGTTAGGAAAACAAGTAATGGCAGTGTTTCTGGGAAGGGGAGTGGTCACAACAGGTCGTTTTATCGCCCACCAAAATACCCCCGAATCTTAGCAGAGTCAAAGGTTTGGAATAAGGTTACTGATTCTTCCTATCTACCTAGTCCCTACTGGTAGTGTGTCTAACACTTCTGAGATCAACATTCCACTCATGATCGCAGTTGATCCGGTAGCCACTCTGACGTACTTTGGAATATGGATAAATAGCAACAACTACCACCTACGTGAGATATCTTCAACAATGTCAGCGATAAACGAGGAACAATCAGCCCTGCAAGTGCTTGATGGGAGTCACGGAGCACAAAAGTGTATCATGTACGGGTGTGTGTCTGGGCTCAGGTCCAGTTCATTACTTTAGTATGTCGCAAATGCCTCCGCACACTGGAGGTGCGTTTATTCACTTCAACGACGAGTGAGGAACAGCCTACCGGGGTTCTGTGTTACCAGCTTCTCCGTCTTCACTCTCGAAGAGTCTAATACTGCATACGTCACGGATTAGCTTTCCGTCGGCGGTCTTCACCCTGACAGTTCTTATCATTCCGTCATAGCTTCTGACAGTTTTCATGACAAAGCCTAAAGGCCAGGTGCCGAAATGAGAGTGTTCGTCGGTGATTATCTCTACGTCCCCAACCTTGAATGATCTCGCTTTGATCAGCCACCTCTGTCGAGCTCAAGGAGTCGGTTGGTACTGCCGCAGCCATCTCCCCCAAAAAACCTTGACAAGATGGCCTACCCGTTTCCATCCACGGAGGTAGTTCCCACGAAGGTTTTTCGGCCCTTGGAAACCCACTTTCGACCTTAACGCCAATAAGTCGTACGGAGGGCGCCAAATGTGTGTTGTCGTAGTTAGTTACTAGAACCAGTGGGTGGTTATTTAGGGTTCTTTCCACTTCGGCCGTGACGGTGCTCAAAGTTTTATTGTTCGGCGGCTGTTGTTCAGTGATCGACACCAATAGTCGTCTGGTGGACCTGATCAGGCGTTCCCATACGCCACCACCATGACTGGCCTGTAGGGGATTGAAGCGCCATCGTAGGCCATGAGCCACTGTTCGGTTGTGCAGTCACAGTCTCGAAATCGTTTTCACTGAGTTAGGTGGTCTTTTCGGCGAATCTTAAAAAGTGGATGCCCCTTGGCCCTCTGCCTTATTGTGGCCTACAAAGGAGAGGAGCCGTAGGTAAATTTGATCGCCCAGGTAACCTGGGAACCGCCTACTTTGTTCACAGATAATAAAGGTTGATCCCCCCTGACTTCCTATCTCTGCGGGTTCCTTCCCCAACAAAGTGTTATCCCAGCAACCGTCTAAAAAAGCCAACTTACTTGTAACGACAGGTCGTGGAAAATCCCTTCAAACCAGTGCAATTCCATGTTTTTCTTAACATCACTCACTTGCCTACACTATTGGCACGTCTTTATGCACTGCTTATTTTTACGGACCAATTTTTGTTTGTTCGCGCCCAGAGCGCTACTTTGCCATATCCTTGTTCTGGACCTGCGTGACCCACATTCTCCTCGCTCGCAAGCCGCAATTTGGTCCTCGTTCGTTGAGTCCTTGTGGTCTCATTGTTGAGGTTTGTATCTTGTTGGTGTCATTGTTCATTCCATAATCTAGCATCTTAGAATATCGCGGATAATCGCCTTTTGACTTCGAGATCCGTTGTGAATTTGGCTACGCATTGCTCAAACGTGTGTTACAATACTCAACAGATCAATTTGGAACGAGGAGAAACACGCAAAGTGCCAAGAAAAGGATCGAAAACATTGGAATCTGGACAGGAAGTAATACGGCAAGTCGCTGGGGAGGTTTTGGGTACTTTTGATTCTCTGGTTAATTCAGGGTCACCTAGTTCAGTCAGTGCTAGCTCACTTATTACGGAGGGTTATATGGATTGTTAGAATGTCGATCTATTTATGTTCAGGATATTAGACCTATAACTGGCGGTTTTCGACGGGCGATCTGAACACTACTGCAAGTTCGTCAAGCAGTTCGAAACTTTCGTCGAAAACAAGATAAGCGACTCCGGGCAAAGGCTACTCTATCCGACTCATTACCGTAGAGGCCGAGCAAGGGAGGCTATCGATGGGTGTACCATGGCGACCTGGAACAAGGCACCACAACAGCAAGGAAGATTTTGAGGAACTTGTCTGGCCGTCCTTTCAAGGTAACCCGTAACTCAATAGAGGGCGTGATGGTAGAGGCAAAAAGAACCAAGGGCGATGTCTACACAATGGCCGACCTGGTGATAAAGATGCAGAACTGCTCAATAGGCCTCGACCATTTAGGTAACAGGGCTGATCTAGATGCAAGGCACACCTTGGAGGGCATTGTATGTCACCTCTCTCCCTAACTACAGTGTTGGCGGGCGAAGGAGGCAGAACGGATAAGCCGAAGCGACAGGGAGGCTAACTTGACCGAATACTTGGACAGGCAAACCAAGATAGTCGACAGCAGATTTGGCCGACTTATCCGAGACAGCAACCGAGCGAGCAAGTCTAGTACTAGCCAGGTTAAAACCACCGCTCGGGAACAGCCGAAATATCAGCTCTGGACCAGTGCACTCGCCATTTCACGCGATGCCATAGCGCGACCAAGTTGCAGGTCCTGTGATGCTAACCATGGGCCACTGGAATGACACAACAGGCGAACGGTGGGGTATGGCGAGGATGACGGGAGCGTGCTTTACGTGCCTCAACACCTCGCACCGGGCGGCAGCTTGTAGAACAAGGAACAGATGTGGCCACGAGTATTGCGCGGGCAAACACCATCGGCGACGGAAACTATACACGAGGCGAGCACCAAGCCCGGTGTGATTCGTTCAACATCGCGGTCTGCCAGAAAACCAGTACTTTTAGGAAACGTTGCAGTGGGAGTAGTGACCCCAACTGGGGTGGTCAGAGCTTTGGCTTTCGCCGATAGTGGATCCGACACTACTCTAGTGAACGAGCGGTTTGCCGACAAACACCGGCTTGCTAAAGGTGCGACGTCGTTAGCAGTGAGCACGGTGGGCGGGACACAGGTAATGACTGCCGGTCGGTTGAGGCTACAACTCATCTCTCTTGACACAAACGAGCAAATTGAACCAACGGAGGCATTCACGTTAGCGGATCTCCCCATGCGAGCACCAAGGTTGGTCAACGCAATCCTCACTAGGTGGCACCACCTGCAGGATGTAACGGTTGTAGATTGGGAAGACGATAAAGTTGATCCCCTCATCGGCTGCGACGTGCTGGAGGCGCATTGGGTACTTGACCAGAGAGTGGGCGACCGCCAGGCACCATATGCCGCACGCACGTCTCTGGGATGGATGTTATACGGTCCAGTAGGGGTACGTGGTTCCGTGAATTATTTATCTGCCAAAACGGACCGCATAGAGTACCACCTGCAGCGGCTGTATGAAAAGGAGTTTCATGACATCGGAGACGAAAGACCATCGTTGTCTCAAGAGGATCATTTCGCTTTGCAAACAGTGCGGCGAGGCACTGGAGGCCTTAAAATCAGCTCGAGGTTCCCCTCCCGTGGCGCACATCTGCCGACTCGTGGACTGACAACAGAAATTATGTTCTCCAACGATTACTACTACTGAAAGAACGCTTCATTCCAGACCAGGATCTGTGGGAACGATAAGCAGAATTAATGAAGCGTAACGAAGCTCTCGGCTACTTTGAAAAGGTGCCTGCAAACACTGACGGCCGAAAGGGTATCTGGTATCTACCTCACCACCCGGTTATTAACCCCAAGAAACCAGAAAACCTGAGGGTGGTTTTCGACTGTGGGGCCGAGTTCCAGGGCAAGTCGGTGAACGATCGCCTACTACAAGGACCTGACCAGACCACACCACTATTCGAAGGTTTGTGCCGTTTCAGGGTGGGTAGAGTGGCCTTTTCCGCCGACATCAGGGAAGTGTTTCATCAGGTGAAAATACCGGTAGGAGAACGAGATGCTTTGCGCCTTCTGTGGTGGGAAGAAAACAACCGGAACAACGCAGTGGTAAATTATAGGATGGCCGTCCACCCCTTCGGAGCCATATCGTCACCGTTCTGTGCGAACTACGCCCTTCAGGAAGCTGCGAACAAACATGGAGACTTGGTCCATCGGTCGGTGGTAGATGGCGTCAGCAGAAACTTCTAAGTCGAAGCTTATCTTGGGTCATTCGATGATGTGGAATCAGCTCTAGCGCAGTTCAGGGGCCTGACAAGATTGCTGGAGGAAGGCGGTTTCCATCTAACAAAATGGATGTCGAACCCTTCGGAAGTGCTCGAGGTCATTCCGTACCACGAGAGGGCCGAAAGGGTTATAGATTTGGACGGCTCCCTACTTACTATCAAATGCACTTTAGAAATACAATGGAATGTGGAAACGGACGACTTTGTTTTCGAGATAAACGTTCCCGAGCTGCCAATAACCCGTCGAGGTATACTATCCGCTGTCTCTAGTCTGTTCGACCAGCTCGGTTTTGTCTCACCCTGGCTGTTACCCGGAAAGATCTTGCTGCAGTGGCTGTGCCGTAAGAAAGTTGATTGGGACCAGTCACTAGACCGAGAGGACCGGTTGGACTGGGAAGAATTTCTGAATACCCTGAAGAAATTATGGGACATAAGGACTCCATGATGTTTGACTCCTGGTCACGTTACACAAACAGGAGAACAACATGCCTTTTCCGATGCATCCGAAGTCGGTTATGGGGCTGTGGTGTACGGACGATGGCGCACAGGAGATGGGCAACATACTGCGAGAACCCTGCTCGCTAAGGCCCGCGTTGCTCCAATGAAGTCGGTCTTGATCCCATGCCTTGAACTCAGTGCAGCTGTGTTAGCAGTCAGGGCGGTACAAGCTGTGAAGAGATGTTTCGACCTCTACATCTGGTCGGCTAGTTTTGGACAGGCTCAACGATAACACTTTACTACATTAACAACGTCCGGAGCCGGTTTAGTACTTTCGCTGCTAACCGACTCACGATCATCCGAGACGAATCAGCCGTGAACCAGTGGAAGCATGTTAGGTCTGGCGATAATCCAGCGGATCTGTGCTCCCGGGGTGCGACCAAATTCAGGCAACCAGACTCGTGGACGAGGGGGCCAAACTTCCTGCAAGTGCCTAAACAGGACTGACCCGTGTTCGAATTAAAAACCCCTACGGAAGTAGGACTGGAGATCAAAGGCGTAGTGATAACGGCCAACGTCAACGAAGCGACATCCATTCTATCGCGATTGGTCACGTTCTCTTCCTGGATGAAGACACTCCGTGCGTTAGGTCGGTTGGCCAGTTTTAAGAGAAATTTACTAGCCTTGAAAGGGCTACTTCCCTCAGGCCGGATACTAGTGGATCCGATAAGTCCCGATGCGCGGTAAGCCGCAGAATACGATATTCTCACAATTATACAGCGAGAGGCTTTCGCCCGAGAATCGAGAGGTCGGAAGAAGTGGGACCAATCAACAAAGAAATATCATCTCCAAGAGGCGAATTGAAGCGTTCAAACCCCAAAACTCGTTGATGGACTGCTGCGAGTAGATGGTAGGCTGACCAACGCCCACCTGAGCTTTGACACAAAGTATCACATACTGCTGCCGACTAAACAACCTGTGGTAGAGCTAATGGTCCAACACGTCCACGCCGTGGAGGGACATGACGGGGAAAGTCATGTGACGAGCGTCATTCGAAAGCGCCTTTGGTTGCTGAGAGGACGAGAGACTGTAAAACGCGTAATCCGACGTTGCGTGAAATGCAGGAGACGCAATGCCACGGCGGGCAAACAACACATGGCCCCGCTACCAGAATGCAGGGTGACCGCTGGCTAGTGGCCGTTCAGTGACACCGGGTTGGACTATTTCGGGCCCTTGTGGATCAAGTGCTGGAAGAGATTGGAAAAACGATATGGTTGTATCATGATGTGCATGAAGTCATACGCGGTACACGTAGAAGTCGCACGCTCGATGACGACCGATTCGTTTCTACAGGCCTTGCAAAGATTTATCAACCGAAGAGACGTACCGGCCGATATATACTCAGATAATGGATCGAACTTTGTGGGTGCTCACTGGGAATTGCAACGTTGGCACAAGAACATAAACAGGGATGAACTGCGGGATCGAACCGTGGCCTACGGCATACGATGGCATTTCAACCCACCACAGGCCAGCCACCGCGGCGGCGTATGGGAACGCATAATCCGGTCCGCCAGACGGATATTGCTGTCAATCATGGAGCAGCAGCCGCCCGACGACGAGACGCTGAATACCGCAATGACTGAGGTGGATAGAATTATGAACAACCGTTCCCTGGTTCCAGTAATAAGGGGCGACCCCACCCACCTGGCGCTCACCCCGAACGACTTATTGACGCTAAGGTCGAACGAGGGTTTTCAAGGGCCGGTGAACCTTCGTGGGAGCTACCTCCACGGATGGAAGCAGGTGAATTATCTTGCCAAGGTTTTCTGGAGGCGCTGGCTGCGGGAGTACCTACCGGCTCTGCAGACTCGACAGGAGTGGCTGGTGAAAACAAGACTATTCAAGGTTGGGGATGTGGTGATGATCGCAGACGAACACTCACATTTCAGCACCTGGTCTTTGGGAGTAGTTGTGGAAACCATCGAAAGCACTGACGGAATGATAAGAACGGTGAAGGTGAAGACAGCTAACGGAGCGCTAATTCACGGCATACGCAGTATTAGCCTCCTCGAGAGCGAAGGCGGAGAAGCTCACTTACCGCTGGTGCCGATTCTATACAAACCTTTGTGTAACGAACGTTTGAGCAACGCGTAGCCAAATTCACAACGGATCCCGAAATCAAAAGACGATTATCCGTGGTATTCTACGATATTAGATTATTAAAATAAACAATGACATCAAGAATATACAAACCTCAACAATACCATCACAAGGACTCAACAACGAGAAACCGAATAGCAGCCTGTGAGCAAGGAGCACGTGCATCACGCAGGTCCAGGACAAGGATGTGCCAACTTAGCGCTCTGGGCGCGAACAAACAGCAATTGGTCCAGAAGAACAACCAGTTCGTAAAGACAAGTCAATAGTGTGAGCATATGAGTGATGTTAGGAAAAGCACTGAATCGCGAGGGGGAAAAATGGGGATTTTCCACGACCGGCTGTTACACTATGGACAGCTTCTAGAGACCTTCGTTTTTTGCTATTTTTCCCACTGATCGCTGAGTTTTCTTGATTTCAGAGGTTCACAGTGCGGCACCTGGCACTAGTTTCCTGAATTGCTTCCCTCTCTTGACTGATTTCGACCGCAAAAGTTCTGCAAATCACGTCACTGATCAACCTTTAGATGGAATTTCGGTTGGTTCTAACTTGATTGTTCCTTCTGGACTCTCTGAACTCGTTTTACTAGGTCAACAAAAGATCGCATAGTTATCATTATTGTCCTAAGCCTTTTGGCTCGTAATGCATATGAACAGAATGATTAAGGAGGCTGTTTCCCCATGTATGTATTCGCCGTCGCTATTAATAACCAAAATGTTGGTAACACAAGATAAGTCTAAGAAATAACGGCAAATATTCGGCGGAATATTATCCGTTATTACTTCAAAGCCTAAATACGGCGAAGATAGTCTAAATTCAGTGTTTTTCCACGAAGGCACCCTTTGGCAGATGTGGATGGAAGTGTTAACTTTGTGTCAATAGACCGCTGGTAGCTTCCACGGATACTTCATGTTGGGCAATCCATGTTCGCAAGAGCCCTTCAGGGTCTTCTAAAAGATAAAAATCAGCCAATAATTAAGAATTACATCTTAATTTTCTCGGCGGCGAATACTTGCTGTAAACCGGGTTCCTTTAATGTGCAAGGCAATTCTGTCACATCTTAGGTGGACCACCGGAAGGTCTCTGCACGCTTAAGCTGTCAAGCTTAATGGCCTGAGACGCAAAAGTTTGTCTACGCCCTAGAGGTTGCCGCAGTAATCTCTGATCGGTCGTTTTCTTTGAATAATATCTGAGTGAATCGCGGTAACTAGTGGAAAATATGACACCAGTGAACGCAAATAACCAGTGGTAAATACACCAGATGAGTAATTGCCGTTTATAGCGCTCTCTGCAAATAGCAACGAGCGATGCGCCATCGGATTTGTGTTCATGCATTTCTTCCTCCATGTCGTTGGGCAGATTCTGACGCACAGTACTGAAATACCTGGCTAGAAGTCTGATCGGTTGTGGTTTCATCGCGGACAGGTGAACGCGGGTGAGTAGTGCGACAGACTAGTGGGCATTTCACCTATCACGGCGCATTGGGTCAACCTCGCGTACGATTCATGCAATTGCAATCATCAGTCATCTGTTTCATGTGGTGCCATCTACGACCTCCTATAGAAAGCGTCGAATTTTACCCTTGTGAGAACAGACGGGAGTCATGTGTAGCCCCATAGTGCCCAGATTATCGTGTTCGACCACCGAGATCGACAGCACACGACCCTGTCAATGGGTACTATGAAAAAATCGGCTTCTTTTCGCTGGTAATTAGGAAAAGAGTCGGAGACAGCGCAGTTATGAATGCTATCCTGCCTGGTGAAAAATAAATCTCGCGAAAGTGCCAGCTAGTATTCACAGCAGCATTTAAAGTTCGTGAAAAAAACCTCGGTGGGATAGTTATCTGTCGTACTTTGCTCGGTTAATGTGAATTTCTATTCAATAGCCAAAGTTTGACGAGCATGAGTTATAGCAAGGTGATCAAGTCTGTGGAGATTCGGAGACGACCGAGTTGGAGTGTAAAATTCGTAGTCAAAAATCACTATAGACGAACCTAGCCAACTAGTACATGTCTGTGGGCTATTTTTATTTCTTTCGGTGCCACGGGAATGTTCGACGTTTGTCTGCTTGCTGAAAAGACAACTGGTTTACGCCAGCACTTATGCTACGATAAAAACAGTAAAAACGCTGAATGTTGGCACGATTATTTCCCATACTGGTGAATTTAAACTACAGATTGATGAGGTATCAAGATGGCGAATAGTGGAGGCTTATAGGGCTACGTCCATAAGCTATACGGAACTTGGAGCACATCTTTCACATCAGAACAAGCAACACATGGACGGTCTCGTGACATGAATGTGTGCCGTTTTTAGTGAGGTCATACACTGCATCCGGATCAGCCGATTGTACAGTTTTTATGAGACAGAAAGTGAGATCGTCATTATTTAAAAATGACTCGTTTACGCGTAATAAATCACGACTACTGATTCATCCAAGTGTGAATAACACCGTTCAGTGTTCTACAAAATTAAGGTGATTTTATCAACCGTTTTGAATTCCTAAACAATCTGCGTAGCACCAAGTAACCACAAACCCAGGAACTCAATATAGGATTATATATAAGCCATATTAGGCGACCCTCTAGTGAAAAAACGCAGCCGTTTTGATCAGAATAAACAGTTACCAAGTTGTATGTGTGTTGAGTTGTTCGTCATAATTTTTCCATCGACAGAGCCGAATCTTTGACACCATATTTTTCCACATTACCGTACCGATCACAGATCCAAGGTTTTTCAAATATTGCCGTTAAGGAACCGAGAGCTTGAATAATTAGGACCGCACGACTTGCAAATTTTATTGAGGACACAGTATCACCTGCAGGGCTAGGCTGTTCTTGTGAACCAATTTGCATATACGTATATATTTATGTAGACCGAATGGAAACACCTCATTTGGGGCAGCGGAATGGTGGAACGGGTTGTGGCTGGCAAAGAATTGGGGGATGCAGAGGAAATATAAAAAAATATATACACGTAAGAGAGGCGGTAGCATAGAGCAGTGGAGTGATAAAAAGCGTAGGCAGCAGTGCCCAGAAGAGACAGTTAGAGTTTGATCAGATAGTACAGAATTACTTTTAGAAGATCATGTTGAACTTGAACATGGTAGATCACAGAGAAGGAGGGACGACTTCAGAAGCACAGAAGTGAAGACAGCTGTGAACAGAAGTGGATAAACCAGGGAATACGAAGGTAAGAGTGAATCCAGCAATCGGAATATTGCATGTGTGACATGAGGTGACAGTTGAAAATATGTAAAGCTGCAATAAATGGACGTACATTACTCGGCAAGATTATGATGGTTGTGAAATTGGCTAAAGAACACATGGCGAATGAAAATACAGAGTGGTCGGAGCAGTGTTAAACACCGGTGGAGGAGGGTAACTCGGAGGTTAAAGGAACTGTGGTTCAGAGATGCAGACTCTGTAACATCGAATCTTGTGGGACAGATATAACTGACGAACCGTAAACATCGGGTAGTGGCAGATCATATGATTAGAAACCAAAAGTGAAAAATTATGATGTGAGGATGAATTCACATTGGGTGGAACGTGAAAAAGCAGAGCAGCCGGGGAGGCACACTGGAGATGCCTGTGGCGAGCAATATACGGAACAGGAGATGATAGTTCCGATCGAGGGGAAGCACATAAGAGGCTACTAACCAAATAGTTTTACTGCAGATGAGACACGATAGATACCGAGCTAAAACAAGAAATGTGCCCGGACAGATAGACCTGTGAAGGAACAAAAGGCTCGAGAAATACATGCATGCCTGAGTTGGCAGAATGGAATATGATAGCTGCTTGCCCGCGGGCAGTTGCGCAAATGGGCTGAGGTGGAAATCGCTAATCTAGGCAATGCCCTATGTGGAGATCCACGGGAGATTTGCAGAGCCAAGCAAGGAAAACATGGTGGTGGTGAATAGATAATAAATGTTGCCGCAAAAGATGCCGAGGTGAAGGTGGCGAGTTCTGATTTCGGGACTGGCCTTGGGTGCGGGAGGGACTGGTCCGTGGTTGCAGGGCGCGCGGTAAGGCAGGACAAGGAGCAATATGGAAAATAGTAGCAAGTGAGTTATGAGAATGTGACCAATGAGCTTCGTGAGTATCGGGAGGTACCGAGTGATCAGAGATTGGTAACTGGCAAGAGCGACGTGGGTGGAAAAGGAAAAATTGCTGGCATGGTGAGAGTAAAGTGGATAAGGCGACAGTAAAATCGAGCAATGAGAGCTTTCACAGTGAGGAAAGATGGCAGCGAGGACTGAACTGGTAGTTGTTTGTGCAGGGGTAGAACTGCATAAAAAGAAAGAAACGAGAGTGATGACAGGAAAGATAGATGAGTGAACCAGGGCGGAACAGGAATGGAAGAAGCACGCACTCTGCAACCGATAGGGTTGGATGCGCCAGGGCGAGCAGAGTAACAGTATGCGATCAGGAACCGGTGCTACTGGGTGGGGTTGACCGTGCGCTGTACACTCAAACTGAAAAATGTTTCGTGAAGTGAACATACGAGGTATGATTCGCCAGCCTAATTGCGCTCGCACATCGCTGCAGACGGCCTGCAAGCCCGATGTGCGCCGGCCAAAGAGGGGGGTCTGACCGCGCCCCGCACCGTTGGGATTGGCTTGAGTGATCATTGATGATTTAACAGAGGGCTGAGTAACCAAAATAATGTTATATAATCCAGGGTCAATTAGTCAGGTTGTGAGCACTTGGAAAACAGAGCAAATGAGAACAGCGATTGACGGACGGCCATACAGCGTTATCATCCTAGTGCCCCACCCAGGAAGATAATTAGCGCGATGCTCAAAGTGATTGACCGGTATCGGGGAGCACCGGAGGAGGAAAGGAGATGGAGCAATACAGTCTGAGTATACCTCAGCTGAGGATTACCGGTTAACGGAAGCAGGAACGAACGTGAAGCAAGGGCGCAACGGGTCCTAAGCAGAATTCCAGCAACGCGGTGCAAGACTGAAAAATAAAAGGCGAGCTTTGAATAGGTATGAGCTAGAAGATTCAGTAATGAGGTTAACATTGGGCCTAAATTTGTCAGTCCGTAGAAGAGAAAAAGAAAATCTGCGTGAGGCCATGGAGGAAAATAAGCTGCTGCCTACGGTGGCAGCAGAATCGCTGACGTCATAACTGAGTGCTAAGTTCGCTTAATGAGTCACATAAGGCGAGAGAAATGAGACTGAACGTTTTGGTCCAGAACTGCCAAGAAGGTAACGAGAGCCATCGTGGGGCCTGACGTGGGAGAGAGACAAATTAAGTAATAGGATTTCAAGGATGGTTCGGTTGATTACCATTCTTTTGCTGTCATTCGGGGGACAGTTATATATACATACACATATATGTACTGGACCAGTGTGCAGTGACTGATGCAGTTCCTATAGCTTCGGTGAAGACGGTTTCAGGGCTGCAAAATTGATGTAACTAAATAACGGTAGTGAACCATGGAACATATAGGGCACATTGACCGTGTGTGCGGCGTACTGTAGTGGCCTACCTGAAAACCTGAATGCACCTGGAAGGACTTGTTTCTGAGTGGCTTGTTGAGCCGCTGGGTAAAACAACTGCTGTAAGCAGTCAGGCTTTAAAAGTCTAGACGGCAAGCTCCAAAGATAAACGGTTAAAAAAAGCACTTGCGACCCGAAAACTGCCAGCATCCAGAAGAAGGATAAAGTGTTCTTGGAAGGCGAGGTGGTTCACAGAGGCAGAACAATAGCCTAAAAGTCGGGGCCTTTCGTTGTTAGCCTGACTTCTGGTTACGTGAACGTTGAATAACGGTAAAACGGTTGGGACGGAAAAGAATTTATCGATAGTATGTACGAGTGCAAACTTTGAATGAGAATGTCCAATGCGCGAAGGGAGTTCATCCTAGATTCTGTAGTGTGTGAGGAGAAAGCTCTAAGCGCGGAACAGCCTCCGCAATGTGTATGTTGATTGTTTACTGTCTATTACCAGGTGAATATCCAGTATCCGGGGAGAAACATAACTGGTTAGAGGAAAAGCATAACCTATTCAGTAGTTTGCAGAGAAGTACCAGGTTCAGCTTGAAGCGACAAGGCCCTAAGGACTAGATTTTGAGAGATAAACTCCGTTCTCTATGGATTTATTGTGATGGTCACCCAACGAGCTGCTTTGTGAATCCCCTCTTAGTACATTCAATAATAGTCCTGTTGGATTTTCACACTCTAGAGTAGATCAGGGGACAATATTCAAGAAGGGGCCTTGCACGTACCTTGTGTTACGAACGTTTGAGCAATGCGTAGCCAAATTCGCAACGGATCCCGAAATCAGAAGGCGATTATCCGTGATAATTCTACGATACTAGATTATTAAAATAAACAATGACGTAAACAATATACAAACCTCAATAATACGATCACAAAGTCTCAACAACGAGAAACCGAATAGCAGCGTGTGAGCAGACAGCACGTGCGTCACGCAGGTCCTGAACAAGGATGTGCCAAAATAGCGCTCTGGGCGCGAACAAACAACAATTGGTCCAGAAAAACAACCAGTTCGTAAAGACAAGTCAATAGTGTATGGAAATGAGTGATGTTGGGAAAAAACACTGAATCGCGAGGGAAAAAGGGGGATTTTCCACGACCGGCTGTTACACCGCCCACCAAAATCCTCCTGGATCCTTAGCAGAGTCAAAGGTTCGGTACAAAGGTACTGATTCTTCCTACTTGCCTAGGCCCTGCTGTCAGTGCGCGCGTCTAATGCTCGTCGTCGACGTTCCACTACTGGTCGCACCTAACCCATTGGCTACATAGACGTGAGGCTAGTCTACATCTTCCACAAGACCAAATGACCGATGGCGGGCGTGAATGGTCACATAGACGTTGTCCTCGTAGGGGGCCGTCCGGTCCTGGATGTACGCGCTTGAGTGTGTGTGTGTGTGTGCGTGTGTGTGTGTGTGTGTGCCGGGGTTACAATGAAATCACAGTTATGACTACACATCAAAGGAGGACTTTCTGCAATGTCAACAAAAGACCGCGTGGCAAGAAAACGAGTAAATGTAGCATGCATGTGTGACCTGAGCTCCACTACTTCCACATGTGCAAGGGGCATTCGGTAGCGTCAACAAAAGGCGAACAAAGAACACTGTCACATGTATGATGGGTTTACGGGATGTAGAGTGCGTCGTGCATGCGCGTATGTATCGGGATGTATAATGGAATCGCACTCATCACCACATATCGGAAAGAACCTTCTGTAATGTCAACGAAAAGACCGCGAGCACCTTAACGTGTTTGACGGAGATTGTGTGGTATATATGGTGTTTCTTTATCCACCTCGATTACTGGTGTGAAAAAGGTTTACTAGGCCACAGGGTTATCATCTCCTCCGTCTTCGCTCTCGAGTAGGTTAATACTGCGTATGTCACGAATGAGCACTCCGTTAGCTGTCTTCACCTTCACCGTTCTTATCATTTCGTCGGTGCTTTTGATGGTTTCCGTAACTACTCCCAAAGACCAAGCGCTGAAATGTGCGCGTTCGTCGGCGATCATAACCACGTCCCCAACTTTGAATGGTCTTGTTTTGGCCAGCCACTTCTGTCGAGTCTGCAAAGCCGGTAGGTACTCCCGTAGCCATCGCCTCCAGAAGACCTTGGCCAGATAGTTCGCTCGCTTCCACCCATGGAGGTAGCTCCCACGAAGGTTTACCGGCCCTTGGAAACCCTCGTTCGACCTTAGCGTCAATAAGTCGTTTGGGGTGAGCGCCAGGTGGGCGGGGTCGCCGTTCAATACTGGAACCAGGGGGCGGTTGTTCAGGATTCGCTCCACCTCAGTCATGACGGTGTTCAGGGTCTCGTCGTCGGGCGGCTGCTGCTCCATGATTGACAGCAATATCCGTCTGGCGGACCGGATCATGCGTTCCCATATGCCGCCTCGGTGACTGGCCTGTGGTGGGTTGAAATGCCAGCGTATGCCGTAGGCCACGGTTCGATTCTGCAGTTCGTCCCTGTTTATGTTCTTGTGCCAACGCTGCAATTCCCGTTGAGCGCCCACAAAGTTCGATCCATTATCTGAGTATATGTCGGCCGGTACGCCTCTTCGGTTGATAAATCTTTGCAAGGCCCGTAGAAACGAATCGGTCGTCATCGAATGTGCGACTTCTAGGTGCACCGCACGTGATTTCATGCACGTCATGATACATCCGTATCGCTTTTCTAATCTTTTCCCGCACTTGATCCACAAGGGCCCGAAATAGTCCAACCCGGTGTCACTGAACGGCCACCAGCCCGTAGTTACCCCGCATTCTGGTAGCGGGGCCATGAGTTGTTTGCCTGCTGTGGCATTGCGTCTCCTGCATTGCACACACCGTCGGATCACGCGTTTTACAGTCTCTCGTCCTCTCAACAACCAAAGACGCTTTCGGATGACGCTCGTCACGTGACTTTCCCCGGCATGTCCCTCTACGGCGTGGACGTGTTGAATCATTAGCTCTACTACGGGTTGTCTCGCAGGCAGCAGTATAGGATACTTTGTGTCGAAGTTCAGGTGGGCGTTGGTCAGCCTACCATCCACCCGCAGCAGTCCGTTGATGATTTTGGGGTTTAAACGCTTCAGCTCGCCTCTTGGAGATGGCATGTCTTCATTGGTCAGCCCCACTTCTTCCGCCCTCTTGAGTTCTCGGGCGAAAGCCTCGCGTTGTATCATTCTGAAAATATCGTACTCTGCCGCTTGTAGCTCATCGGGACCTATCGGGCCGACCGGTATCCGACCTGAGGGCCGTAGCCCTTTCATGACTAGTAAACCTATCTTGAACCTGGTTAACCAAACTAGCGAACGAAGCGTCTTCATCCAGGAAGAAAACCTGACCAGTCGCGATAAAATGGGCGACGCTTCGACGACGTTGGTTGCTATCACTACGCCTTTGATCTCCAGTTCCAATTCCGTAGGGGGTTTTAATTCGAACACGGGCCAGTCCTGTTTGGGCAATTGCAGGAAGTTCGGCCCTCTCGTCCACGTGTCCAGTTGCCTGAAGTTGTTCGCACCTCGAGAGCACAGGTCGGCCGGATTATCGCCAGACCTGACATGACTCCACTGGTGCGTGGCCGATTCATCGTGGATAATCGTGAGCCGGTTAGCAACGAAAGTACTAAACCGGCTCCGGACGTTGTTAATGTAGTAAAGTACTATCGTTGAATCCGTCCAGAAGCTCACCGACCAAATGTAGAGATCGAAACATCTCTTCACAGCTTGCACCACCCTGACTGCCAACACGGCTGCGCTGATTTCAAGGCGTGGGATTGAGACCGACTTCAGTGGTGCAACGCGGGCTTTGGCGAACAGGATCCTCGTGGTATATTGTCCATCTCCTGCGCACCATCGTCCGTACACCACAGCTCCATAACCGACTTCGGATGCATCGGAAAAGGCATGTAGTTCTCCAGTATGGCCAGGGGTCAAACATCGTGGTATTCTTATGTCCCCTAATTTCTTCAAGGTGTTCAAAAATTCCTCCCAGTCCAGCCGGTCCCCTCGGTCCAGTGACTGGTCCCAATCAACTTTCTTACGGCACAGCCGCTGCAGCAAGATCTTTCCGGGTAGCAGCCATGGTGAGACGAAACCGAGCGGGTCGAACAAACTTGAGACGGCAGATAGTATGCCACGACGGGTTATTGGCAGCTCGGGAACGTTCAGTTCGAAAACAAAATCGTCCGTTTCCGCGTCCCATTGTATCCCTAAAGTGCGCTCGATAGGAAGTGGAGAGCCGTCCAAATCTCTTACCCTTTCGACCTTTTCGTGATACTGGATGACCTTCAGCACTTCCGAAGCGTTCGACATCCATTTAGTTAGATGGAAGCCACCCTCTTCCAGCAATCTCGTCAGACCCCTGAACTGCTCTAGAGCTGATTCCACATCATCGAATGACCCAAGGTAGTCGTCGACGTAGAAGTTCCTGCTGACGCTTTCTACCACCGTCCGATGTACCAGATCGCCATGTTTGTTCGCTGATTCTCGGAGGGCGTAGTTGGCACAAAATGGTGACGATATGGCTCCGAAGGGGTGGACGGTCATTCTATAATTCACCACTGCGTTGTCCCGGTCGCTCCCTTCCAACTACAGGAAACGCAAAGCATCTCGTTCTCCTACCGGAATCTTCACCTGATGGAACATTTCCCTAATGTCGGCAGACAAAGCCACTTTACCCACTCTGAAACGGCACAGAACATCGATCAGTGGTGTGGTCCAGTCAGGCCCCTGTAGTAGGCGATCGTTCAACGACTTGCCCTGGAACTTGGCCGCACAGTCGAAAACCACGCGCAGTTTATTGGGTTTTTTGGGGTTGATAACCGGATACCCCTTTTGCTGTCGGTGTTAACAGGCACCCTTTCAACGTAACCGAGGTCCTCGTTTCGCTTCATCAAATCCGCGTATCGTTCCCACAGATTCTGGTCTCGAATGAAGCGTTCTTTTAGTCGTAGTAATCGTTGGAGAACATAATTTCTGTTGTCAGTCCACGAGTCGACCGGTGTGCGCCATGGGAGGGGAACCTCGAACTGTTTTTTGAGGCCTCTAGAGCCTTGCCGCACCGTTTGTAGAGCGAAGTGATCCTCTTGAGACAACGTCGGTCTTTCGTCCCCAATGTCATGAAACTCCTTTTCATAAAGCCGTTGCAGATGATACTCTATGCGGTCCGTTTCGGCGGATAAGTAATTCACGGAACCGCGTACCCCTACTGGACCGTATAACATCCATCCCAGAGCCGTGCGTACGGCATAAGGTGCCTGGCGGTCGCCCACTCTTTGGTCAAGCACCCAATGCGCCTCTGGCACGTCGCATCCGATGAGGAGATCCACCTCATCATCTTCCCAGTCTACGACAGTTACATCCTGCAGGTGGGGCCATCGAGTCAAGATTGCGTTCACCGACCTTGGTACTCGCATGGGAAGATCCGCTAACGTGAATGCCTCCGTTGGTTCAATTTCCTCGTTAGTGTCTAGAGAGATGAGTTGCAGCCTTAATCTACCGGCAGTCATTACCTGTGTTCCGCCCACCGTGCTCACTGCTAACGACGTCGCACCTTTAGCCAGTTGGTGTTTGTCGGCAAACCGCTCTTTCACTAAAGTGGTGTCGGATCCACTATCAACGAAAGCCAACGCCTTGACTATCCCAGTCGGAGTCACTACTCCCACGGCCACTACGCCTAAACGTACCGGTTTACTGGCAGATTGTGAAGTTGAACAAATCACGCTGGGCTTGGCACTCGCCTCGGATATGGTTATTCTCGCCTGATGCAGCAGCCGATGGTGTCTGCCCGTGCAGCCCTCGTAACCACATCGATTCCTTGTTCTACAGGCTGCTGCCCGGTGCGTGGTGTTGAGACAGATGAAACATGCTCCTGCCATCCTCGCCATTTCCCACCGTTCGTCTATTGTGGCATTGCCGAACTTGGGGCATTCTGGTAGGCCATGGCTAGTACCACAGTATCTGCAATTTGGTTTCGCCGTAGCATCTCGTGAAATGACGTGTGTGTTGGTCCAAGGCTGGTACTTTGGATGTTCCCGTACAGGGGTTTGGACTTGGCTAGTACCGGGCTTGTTTGCTCGGTTGCTGTCCCGGATGAGTCGGCCGAATCTGCTGTCAGCTATCTTCGTTTGCCTGTCTAAGTATTCAGTCAGGTCTTCGAAGTTGGCTTCTCTGTCGCCTCGGCTTATCCGTTCAGCTTCTTCCGCCCACCGACCCTGTAGTTCGGGAGAGAGGTGACGGACTATGCCTTCCAAAGTGTGCATGGCGTCTAGATCAGCTCTGTAACCTAAATGGTCGAGGGCTATTGAGCAGTTCTGCATCTTGATCACCAGGTCGGCCATGGTGTAGACGTCGCCCTTGGTTTTCTTTGCCTCTGCCATCACGCCCTCTATTAGGTTACGGGCTACTTTGAAAGGTTGGCCAAACAAGTCCCTCAGAATCTTTCTTGCCCTTGTGTAGCCTTGTTCTGGATCGAGCATGGTGCATCCGTCGATAGCTTCTCGCGCTCGGCCTCGGCAGTAGTGGGTAAGGTAAAGAAGCCTTTGCCCAGGGTCGGTTACCTTGTTTTCAACGAACGTCTCGAACTGTTTGACAAACTTGCAATATTGCTCAGCTCGCCCGTCGAAAACCGTTAACTCCACTCTAGGCAGATCGATCGATGGTGGTTTGTAGTCGGCGACCTGCGTGGGGTTCCCTACCTTATTGCACTCTAACCCATCGGAAGTGTCGAAGTCACTGGTCCTATACTCTCGCTGTTTCTGTGTACACTTCTCTGCTTCATGCGCCTGTAGTCTAGCCGAAAGTAACTGTTGCTCTAGTTCTATTATTCTCAGCTTATATAAATCAACGTCCTTACGATCAATATTGCTTTCAATAACACATGAGCTAGCACTGACAGGACTAGTCGATCTAGCATTAACTAAAGAATCATAAGTACCCAAAACCTCCCCAGAGACTTGCCGTATTACTTCCTGTCCGGATTCGACTGCCTTTGATCCTTTCCTTGGCATTTTGCGTGAATTTTCCTCGTTCCAAATAGATCTATTGAGTATTGTTACGAACGTTTGAGCAATGCGTAGCCAAATTCGCAACGGATCCCGAAATCAGAAGGCGATTATCCGTGATAATTCTACGATACTAGATTATTAAAATAAACAATGACGTAAACAGTATACAAACCTCAATAATACGATCACAAAGTCTCAACAACGAGAAACCGAATAGCAGCGTGTGAGCAGACAGCACGTGCGTCACGCAGGTCCTGAACAAGGATGTGCCAAAATAGCGCTCTGGGCGCGAACAAACAACAATTGGTCCAGAAAAACAACCAGTTCGTAAAGACAAGTCAATAGTGTATGGAAATGAGTGATGTTGGGAAAAAACACTGAATCGCGAGGGAAAAAGGGGGATTTTCCACGACCGGCTGTTACACCTTGTACACGTAGTGAATGCCGTCAACAAGATGAGAGGGTCTGCACGGAAGACCCAGGGATATTTTAACCTCAGCCGTTGGGAAGACAACAAGTTCGGAGAAGTTAAAATAGCAAGAATAATACGGGCCAAGTCTCTTAATAACAGCTGGCTGTCGCTGGATGGGTCGCAGAGGCATCAGAAACCTGGAGGTGCCTGGCTTTTTTGAGTCGGAAACATACATTTTCGGGGAAGAGTTTCACAGCCTAGGTTAAACACCATTCCTCGAGGGCGGCTTAGTCAACGAAGACCTTAGAGATGGCAGCACTGTGGTTGCCAGTTGAAAAAGTGTAGGTACTTCAATTTCGTCCGCAGACGAGAACGGCATGCCATTGAGCGTTGTAGGAAACCTAATTTATTTATTAGAGGAAAAGAAGGAGTCGTAAACTTCTGCCGCTTATAGCCCATTTGGTACCAAGCTTAGGGCTAGGAGTGTGCCCGTTGAACAATTTAACCAGTGAACGATGAGATAAGTAAAAAGAGAACCGAGAAAGTAGTGGGTTAACAATGGCAAAAAATCTCAGCTGTGTTGGAAGGTGAGGGAGAATTACACTGCCGAATGCCTCAGATAAATCTAGACTGAGGATAAGAAAAGATTTCCCATTTTCAGCTGAGTCAGTAAAGAGATTCAGAAAATCATACTGGCAAATCATACAGGTCCGTGAAGGCGGGAATCCATGCTGATTGTCATTAATAAGGCTGATGGCCAGTAGGTAGTTGATAATGTGATCTTCTGCTGCTTTTGCATCATTCTGGATAAAATGTGGGTACGGTTTGTAGAGTGGAAATCGGATATCTCAGGTACAGTTCTTTTTTTGTGAATGAGAATGATTACCGAGCGCTTCCAGTTAGCAGGCATGTGGCTTCCATCAAGTAAGAGGGCGAAGAAGTTAGACAACAGAAGGGGGAGATCCGGCCCTCCATTGGCAGCAGCAACTGGTCGTGAACCATCGAAGCCTAATCCAGGTGAGGGTTTGCTATTGGACAGTAGCTTACTATTACTCCTGGCATAGAAGGGCATGATAAAAAGGCAGGGTCAGTAATGGGTAAAGTTCGATGAAGGGTTATGACTGAAGCTGGAACCGTGGCTGAGGCAAAGAATGCCTAGGGGGCTTCGGCCATACAAGGTGGGAATTTGATTATTGAGTAATTATCCAGAATCAGGAGTTAGAGTTCCGCTTTGTTATCAGCATTTCTAGATGTGTACAACAAAGAAAGGAGATGAGATTTACTCGGGTGGCTCAGTGCCTTAGATTCTAGGTCTCGAAGTCGCATATTGTCCTGTAACTGAATCAGTGCGAAGAGGCGGTTTAAACAAATAAAAATTGAAAATTCTTCAGAATTACATAGTTGCCCGAGACTTTTGTGGTGCTTCTTGTAGAGTGGCGGAACAAGGGAAGTTTTTTATATACATCTCGAGAGGACGAGGAAATAATCACATCAGTATTTTTGGCGAATGGGCTTCACTAGAGAAATCCAAATCCTGCTGAGGAATGTGTTGTTGAAGGGATACGTGGGACTGGGAGGGACACTAAGGGGGAAAGCGAGATGTCCACTTTATTGCCACTGCTGGGGACATTTTGTGTTACCGACATGTCAATGGGGAGCACGTGGTGAGCAAATATCGTATCTGGTATGTTCTCATTTCTGGTGAGTTCAGAAATATGTTGTGTCCAGCCACCAAGATGAATTCTAATAATAAGGCCCATATGGTTAGGGGGAGCCAAGGGGTAGGGCAACAAATTCGAGGGAAATGGAAGCCATCCGCAGTAAGCTTCGTTCCGGAAGAAGGAAGGGAGAGGTATTGGAAAGATCTGATAAGAAGCGGAACCAAGGAACTAGGGAAATTTGGCGCGAAAAGCGGGCAACCATTGTAGAGTACGGTGAAATGTAGGCCGATAGTGTTGAGCAATCCGAATATCAGATACTAATTAGATCCCAGGAATAGCTTTTGGAACCAGCCACAAGCCAGGAGTTCCGAAGCGTGCCAAAAGACGATAGAAGTCGGTGGAGTCGGTGAAGCACGATTTTGTTGAAAAAATTTCGTTCACGTTTGGGTTTGGGAGCGACACCGGACGCGATACTAGCTAAAGGAGCTGAGAGCTCAACCGCCCGCGGGCACAGCAGTCAAAATGTGTTCATCAAATTGGCGAAAACCAACTGTCCCCCAGCGAGCAGACATACAAGGCACAGCCCTGCGGCATCGAGCGACAAACAAACTGCTAACAGCTAAGTGGTAATTGATTATGTTTGTCTACAGTGATTTTTGATCATTATTTACACGTTCGAACTCAATCTTCTCCAAGTTGCTTCCAGTGAACCAGAGTGAATTGGGAATGTACCGGAGCGCAGTGTGTAAAAGGGGCTCGAGGTGCAGACTTTCTTGGCATAGGCTAGAAATCACACACCACCCTGGTTAAGCCTACTGGTACTTAAAATATTGTACCCCACGAAGGAAATTTGATTACTAGGGGTACCCTCGAACAGCCAGGATTCAGCTATCAAGATGATGTCGCGGTTATGTGTGAGGACAAACCTCTCTGAGTGCGGAAGTGCACCGAGAATAGAGTTAGAGTTGAATAGGGCTGGAGATATGCCACTAGTGGGAATCAACGCAGGCACACCAGAGGCTGCTTAAGTTGCAAAACGACAAACTTTAGCCTTTGGGATGAATGGAGGTCGGAGTCAGGGCGGAATATACGAATGTTGGGGCTAGCGGAGGTTCACATGGGGCGACTTCCAGTCATGCTGAAGTAAATGGTACGGGGAAAGAGACTGCTGATGTGTAGAACAAATGGGCATCAACCGAGGGGGGAATGTTGGAGCAAACGGAAAACTTTGTGGAGTTAGGCGAGTGGATATCAGGCAAAGGTGATTAGAAGCAGTCGAAAAATACTGGTCTGTGCAAACTGAGTAATGACTGAAGAGGGTGCAGAGAGCGGGGCTGGAAATGCTTGAGAAATGGGGATGAAGAGGGGTAGAATAATTCGGGCTTTATGGGAATGTAGGGCAAGTTGGGCGGGACAACGTCAATGGAGCATTTAGAATCGGTGCAACAGAGATAGTTGTCAGGATTGGAGTACGACATGAGGCAGAGGGTACGGCTTGAGAAGGCCGTATATTGGGATTGGCAGGCAGCGAACGCGGTGAGCTTGTAGGCACAACCGATACATAGAAACAAGGGATACTTTCTGAGGTCGAAACCAGGTTTAGTGAGCTAACGCGAGTTAGTTTATCAGGAGCCAGTTGGATGAAGGAGGGGTCTGTGAGAAGGGCGGGCAGACTGATGGACTTATTCCTCCGGATGGCGAGTAGTTTATCTTCGGAGGGAACCGAGAGCAAATTAAAGTTGGAGATGTACTCAACAGGTGACAAGGTGGGGGTCGATAGTTGCCTCCTTTTTATGAATGGCAGTAAAAGGGAGAAACGGATATGTCTACGTCAACAGCAATGGGGCCCGATTTCAAAGGGTCTAGGGCGAGAGCAAATATAAGGCATCCGGTATTTGTGAAGATGCGGAAGGCGCCGGTGAAGATCAGAGGATGGGGACTTGAGAAGAAGTGGTGGAGTGATCACCTGTCGGAGTCGAAGGCTCAGGATCATCAGGAGTCATTCTCGGGGGGAAGTTGAGAAAGATTTAGCAGTCTCTCTTCGACGGGGGTTTTTATCTTCGACTCTTTTTGTGTTTTCTAGAGGGAACAAGAAGCTATAGTGGTACGCATTTTATTGAACTCCTTGGAGGAGAGATTATCTACAAATAACGTAAAGATTGGACAGACAAAGCTCGGAGTGCTCTTATACAGTCTTGATATTTGACAACGAAGGGGAGTCGTACCACGAGTATTCAACAACGTACGCTTGATAAGCCCCTTGAGACATTGAGAACGACAGAATTACGGGAGTTTCTCGCTCTTATGTGAACTTCCGACTCAGCAGGGTCAACAAAACCACCAGCCCCTCCCAGGCAATGAAGAGTAGAACTTCCAGTGCTTTCTGTGGAGCACAGCTTGGGGGGGGGGAGTCTACATACAGTACCATCGAAATTCAGGAGCTGGAACTTTGTATCTGAAGTGCTCTGGCCTAAGGATGCTTTTATTTCCATCTTCCGGCCCACAAAATCGCAGAGGTCAAGCGATAATTATTTTATGGCTGCGGGAGTTTGAATCAGCCTATTTTTTTAGCAACCAGAGTATGAGAGGATGGGGTATTATTGGAGGACTTCTTAACGCTGTTGGTTCAGACAACTTGGGCCACTGGTTGTGTTCTCAGTGAAGGTCTAAATGTTGTGCTGTTGTAAATCATACAAGAGTTTGATGTCGTTGGAAAACGGGGAAGGGCCACCAGCATAGGTAACAAGAAGGATGCCACTGCCGTAGATGAGAAACAACATTGAACCCGCAACTATGCTTCGTACCACACCACTAATGACAGGAACCGGTAGTGATTTATGGCTATCTACGGAGATAGTCTGAGATTTATGGGTAGGATAAGAAGTAAACCCTACGTGAAGAAGATCGGCGACTAAATACTCTCAGAGTTTGGAGGGAAAACTAGTATAAGGAACTTGATCGAGGGCCTTCGTCGTGTCAGGGAAAATGGTGCTGGCGATCTGACCCCACATGCACCACTGATACCCGGATTGGTATGGCTGGGTATGCAAGTAGTGCAAAGCCGCACTTGGAGAAAGCCGTGCTGACCAGTATGGATGAGATACTGACCCAGCAAATAACCTAACGTTGGATCCTATAATGACACAATAAGACCAACGCATGTGACTTGGTTTACCGAGTAGCATTTTAACGACTTAAGCCTTGGGCTCGCACGCCGCATCTTTCCGAATACCCAGGCCGAACCGTGTACGTGTTTGTCGGGCGCATGCCACTTGACGGTCACGCTCTTAAAATGTACAGTAATGCACTGGGCAATGAGGTCACCCAGTACTGTGTGCAACAGGCGTTGAAGGGTGGCGGTGAGTTTCGCTACAAAGAATGGAACTGTTTGAGATTCATAGTCTGATAACCAGAAGCTCAGGCTTGGCGAATTGGTACGCTCCAGCATCTGTTGATAGGTTAAGCCACCCAGTTCAGTAGTCTGGAAAGTAGAAAAATCTTATTGCGCCATTAGCCGCAAAGCAGTTGCACAATTTGAAATGCTCTCACTCTGCGGCTGAACGTTCTCATGGTGACATCGTTCCTTGTGAACAATAAGATTTGGTGGGTCAAGCGTTACGTGATGTGTTTAAGAAGCTCGCAAGATAATTGCGGACCCGACTCCCTTCCAATGAATGGAATTTGAAGGCTGAAGCTATGATATGTGGCCCTTGATGAAGAGGAGACGGCTGGGCAACGGGAGACCAACGAGGTCTTCCGTACCTACCCATCCGCCGGCAAGTTTCCCTGGCAGTCGTGGACCGTGCGAAGGGGGAGTACCTCTCCGGGTACCGGCACGATACTGGCAACGGAGCCAACTCCATATCCCAGTGTGAGCACTGGAAGAGGCAAGCCTGGATGGATTTGGAGCGGAAAAACCACTGCGGCTGCGAGTAGAGGAGGGGCTACAATGTTCCGAACGCAAAGGGTGAATAGCGGTCATGTTCACCAGAAGAGAGCTAAGTTGAGCAGCCATATCTGCCAAAGCTGAGTCCGTGGAGGCTGTGGACGGAGGAAAACACCGATTAATTCGGGCGGATGCTGCTTCCATAAAACGGGCCGCTGCCGAAGCCGGCTTGCCTGATGACATTTTATTTAGCTTTCGCGTCCACAATTGTTGCAACATCATATGGCCATTTGGCATGCCTATAGCTAGTTGCAGCATACGACACAGAAGCTGTGAAGGCTTCTGACCGCCGAGGGAAAGACCACCAATCGGTTGGAATAAAAGGTTTGAGTAGGAATTCCCGGTGCTTCCTGCAGCAGCCTGGGGAGACACCTCATAAGGCTTGCTCGTGTGTGTGTTGGAGATAACGTCCTCGACAACTTCAGGGATATAAAGGAAGTTCAGCGGCGAGATTTGCATACTTCTGCTTTATTGAGGTGATTCTTGGAGCGGGAAACTGTGCTCACAGATGAGTCAGATAAACGGTGAGGTTCTCCGGAATAAGTGGCAATGCATTCACCGGGCTAGCCATGTGCATTTCTCCTATCGCGCACAGAATAATGCACACATTGTGGATAGTCAACAGAAATGTTTGATGGTGTTTCTGCGGATGGTGGTGGTGTTGGTGTTTCTGGTGATGGAGGAGTACCAGAATATGCGGGCTTCCATCTGTCAATGGAAACAGTATCTGGTTTGTGAGCTTTCTGAACCACAAAATATTTGTCTGTGCGGCTAAGTGCCTTAAATGGACCGTCATACCGTGGTGTGAGTGGTTTGCGTACAGCATCGTTACGAATAAACACGAAAGGTGACGTGTATAGATCATGATGTACAAAACGTGTGTGGATGACGAGCGAGCGGGTGTTGGGCGTAGATGTGACATACGGTATTTAAGTTGTTGAACAAGCAGATAGGTTAGACTGTCAGCAGCGCTGGTTTGAACGTACTCACCTGGAAGGCAAACAATGGTATCGAAAACGAGTTCAGCTGACGTGCTGTGGAGGGCATACTTGACTGACGATAGAAGACCTAAGAGAACGAGTGGCAGATTGTCGCTCCAATAATTGGGGTTTGGCCGTGATATTAGTGCTGCTTTTAGCTGACGATTTAGGCGTTCTACCATGCCCTTGGACGGGGGATGGTATGCAGTTGTCGTGATGTGTTTACAGCCAAGCAGTTTAATAAACTCACGAAACAAATTCGATTGGAATTGATTGCCGCGATCTGTGGTGACGGTTCACGGCACACTAAATGTGGTAATATAGTGTTGCATTAGTACCTTCCTAATATTTTCTGTCGTGATGTCGAAATCAGGTACTGCCGCCGGCCAGCACTTGAGACGATCGACAACGGTTAACATGTGGGTATGTCCATTTGATGATAGTAGTGGACCAACGAAGTCGACGTGAATACGTGTGAATAGGACGTCGGGAAATGTGAATGTACTAGGAGGCGAAAATGTGTGTTAGTGGACTTTGGTTCTCTGACATTGTAAACACTGTTTAGTACGTAGTGCAATGTCAAAATTCATACTGGGCCAAACAAATCTGGCAGAAATGAGCTTCCGTGATGCACGGATATCAGGATGGGAACGAGATTTGAAATTATCCAAAAGGATTTTCCTGTAGATAGTTGGAACACAGGACGAGGGTTACCGGTAGACCAATCATGTAGGATTGTACAATCGGCTGAAGGTAGGGGAGAATGCCTTAGCTGGAGTGTGGAGAATGTGCGCAGTTCAGGCAAGGATGGATCACCATGCCGGAGGTTAACCAAATCCGTAAGATCGAACTTTGTTTGCACAGTGTTGACGTCAGGTCTGGATAAAGCACCAGCCACAAGATCATCAACTCCACGCACGTAGCGGATACCCGTTGTAAACTGAGAAACATGATCCAGATGGCAGATGTCTCCAGGTGAATATCTATCCGGCTTGGCATGAATTGCATGTGTCAGTGGTTTGCGGTCAATGCGCACACGAAACTGTCGTCCCTCCAAAAGGTGGCGGACGTGACAAATAGACAGGCAAATAGCCAGGATTTCACGAGAAGATGTGCTGTAACTTGTCTGTGCCGCCTGGAGATTTTGCGAGAAGAAAGCTAAAGGTCGTAATCGATTGCCCACAATTTGATGGGGCACTGCACCGACCGCAGTATTGGAGGCATCAGTTGTTAGGAATACCTCGGTATTCGGATCCGAATGTAGGTGATGCAGCACGGTGGCTTCTGCGAGAGCTTTTTTGGCTTCTGCAAAGCTGCCCCGGCCTCGGGAGTGGAGTCGATCGTCTTGGCGTTGGACTTGAATAGATCGATTAAGGGCGAAAGGATGGTAGCGCAATGAGAGATGAAACGGCGGTAGTAGTTCAAAATTCCCAAGAAACGGCGTAACTGTGCTATTGTCTTAGGTGCAGGGAATGACAGGATGCTAAGCACTTTGTCTGGGAGGGGTGTCAAACCGTTTTGATTGATATGGTACCCAAAAAGGTCGAGGGAGGGGAAGCCGAACACACATCTATTAGGATTTAGTTGAGGTCAGTATTGATGAAAACGCTGAAAGGGTTGACGCGGACGAATGATATGCTCTGATGGAGAGGAGCTGGCAATTAGGGTGTCGTGAAAGTAGTCACACACAAGGGGTAGACTTCGAAGCACTTCGTCAATAAATCGTTGGAAAGTCTGAGCAGCGTTTCTTAATCCAAGCGGCATGTGTATGAACTTGGACAAGCCAAAAGGCGTGGTGATGTCTGTCATGTGAATGTCCTCTTCGGCCAAGGGGATTTGGTGATATACCTTTGCGGGGTCATTCTAATAAAAAAATCGTCCTTCCGGAGAGACTTTATGCAAGATCAAGGATGCACGGATCGGGTACCTGTTGGAGGTGATGACCTTATTGAGAGCACGGTAGTCTCCATAGAGTTTCTAATCACAAGATAACCCTGGGACCAAGTGCAAAGGAGAGGCCCATGGGCTTGACGATGTTTGAGTTACTCCAAGATTCATCATGTGTTCGAATCCACGGGGTGCAAGATGGAGTATGTCGGCATTTAGTCGAAGTGGTTGAGTGTGGACCGTTGATCTTTTGTGGTGATGTGGTGACTCACGGCATGAGACACTGGATCGGTGAACTGACATGGTGTGGTAACTAATAACAGAACTAGAATAGTCGTACTATCCGCAATGTACGCAATATAGCTCCCGACTGAAGTACGCATGGCTGAAGATCAAAAACACCCTGCTGGACAAGCCCACACTCGAACTTGTATTGTGCACAATCGCATTGTACGTAAACATGCAGACGCGATAAAACAACAAGAAGTTCCATCAGTAACAATCGCCACATCCACCGCAGCTTGAATGAAGTTCAGGGTGTTTTGTGAATACGGCTTTCCTTGTTCTGTAAATATTCCAATCTTGGGATTGTTTCTGTTAAACTGGAATTTGAACTGGGATCTTTTACATCTGGTAAGAACTCAGAAAGATCAGAATTAGTATCAACCGGACTACAACTGGAAGCAGGATAAAGGGTGATCTGATCTACGTCTTTGATGAATGAAGTCATCACTGAAATCCAAAATCTGAGGAAGTCTTTTCCCACGTTGCTTAATTACAACGCCCATTGAGGGTCGAAAATAATTCCTTCCGTGGTAATTAACTTTCGAGTACTCCAGTTGCAGTAAATTAGTGCATGGTGTACGACTGTTGAACAGCCTCGCCGGCCTACGTCCCGCCGTTGAATGGACAGAACGGCGATAATGCATTAGGAGATTGTCCACAGTTCTCCCGAGTTCACTAGATGTTCCTGCATTTGTGGATTTAATAGCACCCTCTACCATTCGCACAAACTTTTCGGCAATGTTAATGGACTGCGGGTGACGCGGAGAAGTTATAGCATGAGGGTAACCCATGGACTTTAATTAGTCTGTCACTTTTTGAGCAGTTAAACGACGCCCGTTATCGGTAGCCAGTGTATATAGTACTCCTTTCCTGTTGTATATCTTTCGAAGTGCAGCAATGGTGAAACCGGAGCTCGGTAAAGAGTGCGATAAACCTATGGCCATTTGGAATAAGAATCGATGATAACGAGGACGTAGTACTTGTACAAGAATGGTCCGCAATAATCAGCATGAACTCTTTGCCAGGCCTCGCATGTTATGGACCATGGACTCCACTTGGAAGTTTGGGAATGAATTTTATGTACACGGTCGGTACAACGTTTAGAAAACTGTCATAAGTCGCCGTTTGCTCCAGGCCGCCAATAGGCGAGTCTGGCCGGGGATGTAATTTTTTCAGTACCCAGGTGTCCGGAATGCAAATAAGTTGGAACGGCTGACCGCAATGTAGGTGGTAAAAAGATGCTTTCACTGAAACACAAAAGACCACCATCAGTCACTGAAACTCCCTAGCGACGCTTGTACAACTCCGGGAACTGATGTTCACTATCCGCCTTCCAACTATGTCAAACGCAAGGCAAAGTGGTATGATAGTATTTTTTAGTTCCACGAACTAAATCGGATGGACTTAGAGGAGGTGACTGGGTTCACAAACCGTAAGAGGAAGTTTCCTCCGAAGTGGCGTAACGGGACAAATAGACCGCGTGAGAAGTAGTTTCTGCTTTACGATGTTAAACATCATAAGAATATGCGCTGAGAGCAAAATCCCACCGTTGAACCATGGCCGCGGATAACTTCACTATCGAAGAGTGTGAGTCTATGATGGCATTCCTCTGTGTTGTTTCATTACTTCCTCGAATGCTTGTGCACAGCGACTGCGCGGGTACAATTTCGAACCGAGTTCCAGTTCAGTCGGTGTCCCGGATTATCCCTACCCAATACGTTTTTTCGAAATTGCGCCCCCACCTTAGCGACGAGCCAATCTGAAAAAGGATGAATTGATCTACCAATTTTATATTGAAATTTCTTCTCACAAATTGTGTATTGCGCACTCTGCATTCAAACCCGTGTATTAGTGCGGGGTATTGCATTCAAGCAATCGATGCTTTTGATGAGTTTCGTGTGAGGGGGTTAAAAATGTTGACATGAATTGCGCAGTCAAATATCAGTGTTACCATTGCTGAGAGAAGTGCAACGCAACCAACTTTTGATACTGAATCCAACAGTCTCCCTTGGGAAAGTAAAGCTCACACGAAAGATCAGTCGGTGCTTTCAATGGTAAACTCAAAGACAGAACGTCACGATTGGCAACACGAAATTGCTATACCCACGTAGTTTCTGTCTCAGTATGGCATAATCTGGCGGCATTCCTTGAAACAGCGCACTTACAGGCTTAATAGTTAGTTTCCATCGGACCTTTTATCTACTAACGGCATTTTTGTGCACACCAACTTTTAGACCCTGCGTGGTTGAGTAAAGTGTACAATGACTGTTGTTTTTGTTACGTCTTACCGAACGGACTTGGAGTAGCCTGTTGATGGATTCGAACGCTTTTTCCTTCCTACTGTGGGAGCAATGAAGTTCGGTTGAAAACCCATCAATTTTCATCGTTGTTTGTTGGTCTGCGACGAAGAAGGTGTGCATCCTTTGTGAGCACTAACGATGTCAGTCAAGCGCGTAATAAAAATGATGCATATGACGTACGAGGAACTACTAATGCAACAGTATTGTGGCCAAGGTTTAGGTAAAATCGTGATATGTGCGTATCATGATGGTGGTGAATGTGACCTACGCGTAGGGTGGAACGTATACTAAATAACGTGAAAATAATAACGGATTACTCCCCTAACCGACATCAGAAAGCATGGAAGATGTGCACGTGAAAGTGCAGGTATATGTACACAAGTCTATGACTAATAGAATGCGTGTGTGTATGTAATCCTCTGTAACATATATCGGTATTGATGACGCTAACGATAATTCTTCCTCAACACGAGGTTCACTTTCAGTACCGTCCCAGTTCTGTTTGCTGTTGCTCAACTGCCAAACATACCTAAGACGCGATGGCAGGCCGCGGGTTTATTGTGCCCTATCTGTGAATGGAAGTTTTTAGTTAGATGTGCAGCCGGAATGATATGCGCAACTGACCGACCAATTCAGTTCAGGTACCGGCTTCTGCACCATGTGCTGGTAGTTTGTACGGCCACCTACACGGTTGGTTTTCTAAGGGTTGAAATGTTGATAGATATATATGTATATGTATGTGTGCGTGTATACATATAAGTATGTATACACGCATGCAGTATTGTATATGCATATATTTATATATATACGTATATATCTACGTATATACACATGTGCACACGTACATAAATGTATGTATATATGTATTTAATTTATATATATGTTTACAAATATATATAAATATTTATATATACATATATATACATATATATGCATGCACGTACATATATATATATATGCTGGTTTTATGCAAATTCCGCGAATTTTCCTCATGCAAATGCTGCATACACGCTACTGATCGCATTGTACATAGTAAGTTATCTTATTGGACTAAGCTTCCATAAGTACAACGATTGCGATCGTATGACTTCTAGTACGTGTCGCATATATGTGTATATATATATATGAACATGATACATATTGCTCACATTAAAGCCACTGATCCCTAAATGGAAAGGGGCGGATGCACAACTACGAACACGTTATTATATGCATATGTACCGGTCCCAGGTATGTTCCGTAGCTGTTTCTATCCTCTGGCGCTCACATCAGTCCGTAACAGGCTTGCTGGTATTTCAAACGATAACATGGCTGCTCCATCAGATGCTGCGAGTTTCCCATTACCACTTATTACGCATTTCAGTCAACCCACGCAAAACGGCATGCCGTGGGGTACGAAGACGACTAACCTGACCCGCAGTTAAGCAACTCTAGTACCTGATATATACTGGTAACTGCACCCGTCCAGCGTTGGTATAAACACAAGTAAGCACCGACTTCTAGCTAACGAAACATCCTACAGCCAATTCTATTGGACAGATGGTACAACCACTGACGTTACACGGCAGCCATCGGTAGAAAGAACCCAACGGTCTCTACTCCGAAACTGACGCACTCCACCCCCCATTATGAAATAAAACGCCATTCCGACTGCATCCATCAACCGTCGCACTACAACGCTCCGTTGTTGCGCACGCGAAAGAAGACTCGCGTAGCAAAAATCTCAGCGAAGGATTTTAAGTGAGTTCTGGCAAATCGAGCAACGCGTGGCCAATTCAAACGAATCCCAAAACCAGAACGAGATTGATCCGTAGTTTCTACGGTACTGAATTGAAATTCACAAACGATACAAATATATGCAAACCTTCCTATATCCGGCTGATTCACTACTATTGCCGCCGTTGACTTGAAATCAATTAGTGTTCGCCGTGTGTTCTTTGCTCGTTTTGATTCATTAAAACTCTCGGCAGCCTTATTCCATTGTTACCGTGATTTGCTAATCTCTCCTTCAATTTTGTGAAATTTTCCATTTCATTCAGTGATATTGTAAACTCTGATCATGCTTACATGCGTGCTTCTTGACCACGGTCCAGAAATATACCATTATTATTATTATTATTATTATTATTATTATTATTATTAAGTGTGCGGCCAAATAGACTCCACAGTTAAACCCAAAGGTTCAAAGCCCTGTGGCTCAAGCATGACAGCAGAAATGGTTCAAGGCCAAATTAGAATGTCTTACGTGGATAAACAAACGTGAAAAATGTGGTCTATGGACGAGCTTTTCAAATTAATGTCTTACATAGTCAAATTCACGAAGCATGTAGAACATTTGAAAGGATTTCCAGTATTTGTTCTTTACACCGCCGGCCAAAATCCTTCCGCGAATATAGTTGTCTATGGTTCAAGGTGGGGTCATAATTCTCACCCTACCTACCTATCATTTATTGTCAGTGCCTGTGCTTACTAACTTCCTGTGTTAGCTGAGCGTAAAATGGGTTTCCGCCGTAGTCACCATTTGCACACTCCATAATGAATCAATTTCAAATCCTGCTGCACAAATTGAGATTGGCATATTCATCAGGAGACCGACGCACACAGTTGGACGCACGATGAAAACGAAGGCTTTGCAGGGTAAAACATTGCTCTGCATGAGCTTAGTCTACGTACCTCAAGAAGTAAACTATTGCAGCAAATGGCTATACTAAGTTTGTTTGCAAATGTAAACGCAGAAGTATAACGTAGATGCAGCGCTCAAGTGACAATGAGATATCGCGTATAAATGAAACAGTGGAATTACATAAAACTAATGCACCAGATTTTCCGAAAGAACTGAAGACAGATTTCTGATTATGAGTAAGTTTCGGAAACAAATATACAAAGGACAGTATCGAAACACACATGAACAAGGAAATTGGCTGAATACTGACACCTATCAGAGTACGTCAGAGTGTTTCTGTGTCCAAATATGTGACAAATATTACTGTATAAAATGTGAATAAATGTTCTTCTTCAAAGGCAGGAATAATTTCACAATGTGCTCACAGCTAATAGGCCTCACTTGAACTGTTTAAGTGAAATCTTGGTGAGTTTTTCCTTTTCACCTCTGTTTACGCTGGATAAAAACTGGAACCCAGTACATTTTGCAACTATTCACAGAAAAAATGGGTCGAGTTTAATAGTTGTAGAGCATGAGATGGAATAAAATGCTGAGTAACTCGGCGCTAGGGGATCTGCAAACTACTTCATCCTTTGTATGTAGTTTTGAGCTCGAACCATCAACATTTCATTGCTGTTTCCTGTTACGAGTGGAATAACTCTCTGATGTTTCGAACACGCTTTTTGTTTCCTCCGTTTCCTGTAACGTAACACAACTGTAGGATATGTCCAATGTGCGGGGCTCAGTTCCATCGTGGTACAGTCCCTTTTAGTATTGTTGCTACCTTAAAATCCAATAACAGTGCAGTCATTTTGAGTTCATTTATAGATACTGACTTCAGCTCAGTGATTTTTGTTTTGGCAAAGGATACTTCATTTCTCCGCCGGCCATGCAGTTACACCCAGGTACCGTACACTGCCACTAGGTCGACCAACTCCAAGCTGCTTTGCGCGACCTGTCGGTGTTCAAATTTCAACTGGGTTTCCCAAAAGTGTCCTACCTTGAGATACTTCAAACGTCTCCGAGCAACTTCTCCGTTTCTTGATAAGTGGTTTGATTGTGGTCGCTTGGGTATAGCAACTTCGTGTTGCCAATCGTGACGTTCTGTCTTTTAGTTCACCATTGAAAGCACCGATTGATCTTCCGAGTGAACTTTACTTTCCCAAGGGAGACTGTTGGATTCTGTATCAAAAGTTGGTTGCGTTCCACATGGGCACTTCTCTGGGCAATTTCTAAGCAATTTACCGATGCTGATTTTTGACCTTCATTCGTCAGGGGTCCAAGGAGTGTCCAGCCAAGTATCGTTCGCGTAGCGTATGACTCTTTTCGATTGCTTATGCTCAGTTCAGGCACCCAATGAGCTCCTGGTAAATTGCATCCAATTAGTACACCAACGTGAGGCCTAGAACCTCTTCGATCACTATGTCCTTGACATCAGACCATTTCTTGGCGATCAATCCAATGGAATCGGCTGGCCCCTTTGGTAAACTGTCCATTGCAAAGGCTTCCGAAACTTCTACGGCCCCTCCACCAGCTGAAGATGTTAACTGCAGGGCCGGCCTCATAGAGTTGTAAACGTGGCCCCCTGCAATCGCGCTGATAGTGAGTGAGGTAGGGTGGACGACTAGTTTACAGCTTCCTACAAGCTCGCGCGCAATCAGCGAGGCATCCGACCCCATGTCCAAAAATGCATTGACCCTGCTCAGTCCTTTAGGTGTCATGATGCCGACAGGTACGATGCCTACTCTCGCCGGCTTCAAATCATCATGTCCCGTTTAACAGACAATTCTGGGTTCATCCGGCTGAATAGTCCTATTGTTGAGAGGGTCATATAGTAATTGGTGACGATTGCCCAAGTATCCGTCCTGGTTACATTTCACTCCTAAGCTGCATTTAGAAGGTCAATGAGAGTTGTTCGAACACATAAAGCATGAGCCAATTCTTTTTGCTGCGCACCACGGATCGCGTACACTCAGCCCATGAAAGGTCTAACAGTCTGTTAACCGATGCAGGGAGTGGCATAGCTAGCATTCATTCGATCTCCCGGTCGCTCGGCTTATCATGTGCGTGTTATCCAAATACTGGATTCGGTTACAGTCCTTCCCTACAATTTGTGCAGAGGCTGGTTCAGTTAGCGCCAGCCTGCATATCTCCAGTATAATTTGTCCAAATCGGCTGTTGGCTATATGGGACTGACGATCTTTGAACTCCGTCAAATCGTTGAAAGTAGATTTTCGCTCAAGCATATCCATTTTTTCAGCTTCCTCTGCTCACCGGCCCTGTAAATTAATAAGTATACATTTGACAATGCATTCATGTGTGTGCGAAGCATTCAGATCAGACTGGTATTCTACGTGCTCTAGTGCCACACTGCAACTCTGCATTTTTATCACCAACATTTGACGCTAATTCAGAATCGCCCTCCGTCCTTTTCGCCTCCAATAAAACACCATCAGTCACGCTTCTAACCACCCTGAATGGTTATCCGAGGAAGTCTTTCAGGATCCTGCGTGCCTTGATATACCCCTCTGGTGAGTAAAGCATGGCGCAGCCTTCGATAGCACTTTCGGCCCTCCCACGACAGCAATGTAATAAACGCAAAATCAATTGCCCAGGATCTGCAACCTTTCACCCAACACAGTTTTCGAATTGCTTCATGAATAAACAGTATTGTTTGGGGTGCCCGTCGAAAGGGGCGAGCTCCACTCTCGGCAGGTCGAAGTCAAAATCCTCGGTAGTTTCAGGCAGTCTCAAGGCTTTATGTTCGCCGATCACACAGCCGCTTCGACGTTGACATCGTGAACTACATGGATATTTTGCTGGCCTGCTGAGACCAGTTCCTTGTTTAAGAGGCTCTGATATCTTTCTGGATAACTGCAGCTCGTTCTCTAATTCCACCACTCCCATTCTGTAAGTACTAATATCAGCAAACTAACCGTGGTTAGAAATATATGACCTGGCACTGACCGAACTAGTAGACAGCTTTATTCAGGGAATCAGTAACACCCAAACCATCTTCGGAGACTTCCTTGTTCCATTTCTGTTGTCTCACGAGGTCCTTGCTTCCTCTTCTGGAAACTTCCAATGAGTTTTCTTGCCCAGGTTTCATTTGAGCACTGTAAGTCAATTCTCGCAAATCGAGCAACGCGTGGCCAATTCAAACGAATCCCAAAACCAGAACGAGATTGATTCGTAGTTTCTACGGTACTGAATTGAAGTTCACAAACGATACAAATATATGCAACCCTCAAGTGCGCGGCCAAATAGACTCCACAGTAAAGCCCAAAAGGTTCAAAGCCCTGTGGCTCAAGCATGACAGCAGAAATGGTTCAAGGCCAAATTCGAATGTCTTACGTGGATAAACAAACGTGAAAAAATGTGCTGTATGGATGAACGTTTCAAAGTAACATTAGGCGTAGTCAAATTCGCAAAGCACGTAGAGCACTTGAAAGGATTTTCAGTACTAATTCTTTACATGGATGACAAAAGCACCTGAAGACAACATTTCTCGGTAATAGACGCAAAAAAGCGGCATATGGATCCCGGTTTCGCATCCTCTCATTCTTTGGCCGTCTATCATTAGGCCAGCAATGACATGCACACGATAATCTCCAAAGGTAGCATTGCAAATGTGCCAAACGCTTACAGGGACGGCATTTGATGAACTTGTAGTGATCTCGATCGTTCTAAGAGAATGGCTGTTTTCTACACATCATTTTGGATCTACTTTCTCTACGATCTTTTCTGACGTTTGACATCGACCTCATTGCGTTGTTCAGTTGCGTACATTTCACTGGGCTGACTTTTCCGAGGTTTCCGTCGACCTCGTTTTGAATCATATTCGCTTTCGGTCGTTTGCCGATTGTACACGCTCGCTGTTCGCTTTCCGCTCAGCCGTTGCCTTCGTTTTCCTTGCGGTGTATCTCTCGTATCGGTGCTGTTTCGGTGCCACTATACATAGAATACTCCTTGCATCTATAAACCGACTTGCGTCGTCTCTATCCGTCCGACAGAGGGGATACCGTTTGTATTTCGCTGCTGGACACAATAGAAGACACATTCACCAGCAGCCTACGAAGGTCCTCTATAAACTCGTTTCCGGGCTAACTCATTGGTCCGTGAATTGCAAGAGCGGAAACGCAAGCCGGTCGTGGGATCCGTAGCTGAATGCTTCAAAACCAGGTACCATTGGCCGAGTCCCGGCTAAATCGCCCACGGAATAACTGACAACCCGCAAACCGAAATGCACAAGCTGCATCGCCTAAGTGGAGTGCGGCACCTGCGCGTCAGTTTATATACGACAGCTGCTCCAATCAAATGTACCGAGCGGGTCGACCAATTACCTGAAAGAAACTTACCAACACTTGATCGATACAAATAATTTTCACCCAGTATTTAATAACTCCAGAGTCGCGAGTGATAACACAATCCACATGCAGTTGAGGATCCTATGAACCACAAAGGAAATAGCGAGAAATCCATCAGTGCGTAACGACTGTTGCACCCAAGCCCGGGTAGGAACAATCAGTAGTTTTAGATCAGCCGGTGTTCTCATTCCTTCCGTGCGTTTGGTTTGTGTCGGAGCGTTTACTGCGTTCGTTGCGATAGTACTAGTTCTCGAGTGCAGGCACCAATCATAACATCGGCCGTCGCAGTCAGTTTCAATAATGGATGTCTGTAGCTTGGAAGCTCTAAATGTTAACAGCCTTGCCCGGAGGGGTTGAGGATTGCATGGAACGCTGTAGAGTGTGGTGTTTGACTCGCTAATCTCTGGATTCTGTGGAGAAACCTGTGCAATCCTTGACATTCCTTGGAAGGGATACACATTCCCCCTTGAGGACTCTTGCTTTTCCGAGTGTGCCAGAGTCTTTGCCCTGCGAATCCTTGAAGGCGTTGCTTCTGCAGCATTTTTAACCTGCGAATTTCGAATCTCCTGAAATGGCAAAGTTTCACTCACTGTGGTTGGGAACACAGGCCACCAAATGCAACTTAGGTGGTCAACTCGAGGCGCTATTACGGAACAAATTACCTGCTGGTATCAACTCTCCGGAGCTGCAACAAAGACTTCTCCTCCACGAGTGTACTTTCCAATCCGCCGGACTTCTTGGTGAGCAACATAAAGAAGCTCGTGGCGCTGCTAATAAAGAGACCCCACTTTTTACAGCGCGAAAAATCAGAAATTCTCTCCAAATCCGCTATCGAGACAAGTGGAGCACATTCCTCCAGACAGTCAACTTGGCCAAAGTTTCCGCTCCCGACCAGTTTAGTCAAATAAGCAGCGGAAAGCTTGCAATTCTTATGGCCAGAAACATTCTCGATTGGCCTCTAGATTGTGTAATGCGAAGAGTCATAATTGTGGTCAAGTGGGTCACATTCAATCCGCATGTAGAAGTAAAAAGACAGGCTTCACTGCAATTCTGTCCAACAACTGTCAATAACCTCCAGATTTCCAGTCTCCGGACTTATCTGTTGTTAGTCCCGAAGACTCCCGTTACTTTACCCGCTTGTTTATGGTTATTCATTCATTTCGACATTTGTTCATCATGGACTCCGGCTGTGTTGATCCATTTATTTCTCAGAAGGTTTTTCAGAGAATTGTTCCTCCTGTAGAGCTCCAACCCACATCTATTTCAGTTAAAGGTATGACTGTTCACCCGTTACATGTGCTTGGTTCATGTGAGGTGTTTCTTACCGATGAGCAATCCAATACCCATAGGTGTTCTTTTCTTGTAATTGACAATGGCATTTTCATCATCGGCTTGAACTCCATGAGTCGTTTGTGCTCCATTAAACTTTCTGTGCGATTCCGTGGTTAATCCTTGGTAGTTCTCAAGTTTCTGGAGGTATCAAGGTGGATCCTGTGCATCTCGAGGTTGCCGGGTCTTTTATTTTTACAAAACACCGTATTATTCCTCTGGGACTTAGTGATCCTGTGAAAAAGGTGTTAGTCGATTTGGTTCATTAAGGATAATTGACGCCGGTGAGTTATTCAACAAGGGCCACTAGGTTCTCCTCAGTGTTACTCTAGATCTATTTCCAGTTTTGCCACTAAAACCGCACCCTTATTCTGTCTTCTCTCTTCCAGCAGACTTTCCAGTAGTCTTCGGTGCATGAACAAAGCTTACGTGGTTTGTTACCGTTTTTGTCAACTAATAATGTACTTCGCGCGTTTTCTCCTCACGCATTCTCCATTATTATTAAGGAAGCCCCCCCTAGCGGCATTGGCTCCGTGCCAGAACAAGAGAATCGTCCAGCTTTGCGCATTTCTCGCAGACTCAGTGCCACTGAAAGCGAATATTCACAAACGCAAAGTGAGGCAGTGGCTTTTTATTTGGCCTTTACTTGTCTGCGCAAGCACTTGCTCTGTACTCACTTCACCGTTACTACTAATTATGAAGCGTTGAAGTTTATCTATAATCCCCACCGGTCATTGGCTAAGTCCTCGGCAGCCAAGGTTTAGTTCTGGAGTGTTTCTTCACCGGCAAACTCCTATGACATTCACCATTGCAAAGCACAATCCATTCCACAAGCGGACCACTTGTCTCGCTACTTCGAAGAACCTTCTACTGCTGGCTATTTGCTTATGTGACCACTACCCGTTAGCAGACCTGATCTGGTTCGTGAAACGAGGAAGTACTACCATGCCATCATGTCTTGTGTTCAACTTGGATTGCGAGCAAATGTCCGGCGTAGAATTCCTGAGCTTTATGGACGACGAGAAGGAATTTTGGTGGCTTGTGATGGTATCTAGTATTGCAATGACAGAAGCATCGCACCTCCTATAATGCGGGCTGCGGTTTTGCAAGATTTGCATTTCGGGCGCCTAGGCATTGCAAAAGTAAAATCTTTTGCCCGTCTCACTTGTTGATGGCCAGGGTTAAACAACAATCTGTGCCGTATTGCTAAAAACTGTCGAGACTGTTGAGATAAACTTCACGCACAGCATTTGAAATGGACTCCGTGGCCTATTTTCACAGAGCCCTGGCATTGCGCTCACTCTGATTGTTCTGGAGCATTTTTAAACAGGTACTACGCTCTGGTTGTCATTGATTCCTACGTCCGTTGGCCAGGTGTATATTTCGCCACTTCTCCCTAGGCTTATTTCAAGAATAAAACCCAACGTAGAACATCCAGTCGAGAAGATGTTCCGTGTGCGTTGGTTACTGACTAAGGAAGCCATTTTTCGAAGAAGAAGGTGACTGACTTTTTGAAATAGTTGGGCTGTCATCATGTGTTAACTCCACCTTGATACCCGCAATCCAGTGGTGCAGCCGAAAAACCTTTTCGTATCCTGAAGAGTGCGATTTGCATCTGCGTGCGCAGTATGTTTGACGAAATCGACGGGAGTGCTGACAATTTTCTAGTGCAATACAGAAACTCCACCCCTCCAACGACCGGAAAGAGTCCAGCCAAGGTGTTAAGGAACTGAGTGTTGTGTACAAAACCTGCTCAGTTTGGAATGAGCTGAGGTCACTTGTCATCGAGGAAATGAACTGAGTCCTTCTTGCGGTACTGCCCATAATCAGATGGGTAGAAGATCTTATGAGATTCTTGATTTGCGTGATGGTTCTGTACATAGTAGACATTTAGACCCAATTGCTTTTACTATGCCCATTTCTGATGCTACTTCTGAATGTCCTAATTCCGACGTTTCTGAGTCTTTTCCAGAAGAGAACAGTTCCAGTGCATCCCATACCAATACAGCAGTACAAGTTCCAGGATCTGAAATATTGCTCTATAGAGAAAGCTGAATTACTGAAGGCCGGAACTTCATTTAAGCTGTGGGGCATGTGATGACTGTTAATGACATTCCTTTGTGTTGTTTTATTACATCATCGAATGGTTGTATATAACGATTGCGCAGGGTACAATTTCGAATCGAGTTCCAGTTCAGCCGGTTCCTTCATTCCTCCTGTGCGTTAAGTTCGGGTCGGAGCATTTACTGCGTTTGCTGCGATAGTACTAGTTCTTGATTGCAAGTACCGATCATAAAAGGATCGTGAAGGAACTTCAGTGCTTCATGATCATTCACTAATGAGAAGTGCCAAACAAACAAGCAGTTGCGTAGTTGAGTGTCTGCCCAAATCGCGGCTAGAGCATAGAGTTGCGTTTTATAGTATCCAGGGGTGTGCAGGATTCGGTCTACGCGAAATGCTCAGCAATGGGTGACCAACCTGCTCGAACACTGCTCCGACGCCAGCGGGAGGGGCACCTGCGATGACAGTAAATTGTAATGTGGATGAAACTTCATGTAAATTGGCATTGGTAGAAAGGAAATTGAGCTACTGCCGAAGCGCGCTCTCATGTACAGGCGACCACCCTTTTGCTCCTGCTCCACACTGGGTGTCTGCCGTTGTGCTTCGTGGGTATATATTGTTTTGGGATATTTGTGGCATCTCAGCGGATCTATAAAGAATATGAGTTCAAATACCTCTGAGGACCAGTGTGCGTATTTTGTATGCAAGAAAAATATTGGCCCCGGGTCAAAGCCCTGATGTGTGATTACTTTGAGGGGTGGATTCACCTAAAGTGTACAAAAATCGATTAGGATAAATATGAGTGGTCAAGTTCCTACAGCTCCCCATTCCTGCAAACTCTGTGCACAGACTGTACCACCACAAATAAAGGAAAAACTGAAGAATCTGATGCAGTGACAAACCATGCACCCGCGGCACTGTGGGCAACGAGCCTCAGGTTCCACGCCAAAGTCGCTTCAGGCACTACAAACAGCCCCTGGGGGGCAGTGAAAAAGCAGCGTCGAAAGGAATCCGTGGTTACTGACAAAGCCGAAGTAGCTTTAAGTTCTGAAGAAAATACTTCTGTTCCGAAGGTATCGAATGCGGCCGGTGGAAAATTAGGCCCCGGTCTGGGGCAGACGGAAACCATGGGTCAGTGGAAAAAGATAAAGCCACGTCAACGGAAGGCGCCGCCACCAAGGACCCAATGCTTCCTGGTCGTGAATCTGCCGGAACCAGCCGAGTAGGCATCACAAAGTAGATTAAACCACAACGCGTCCCTTCTACGGGACATATTTTTAGCAAGATGTTCTCCACAAATGAGTAAAACCTGGCGAATTATTTGAAGGTCAAAGCCGTTTTTCACCCAGGGAAAGTAAACCAGAATGGTGACCCTCGTCCGCTCGAGGTGGTCTTGGGATCCGATGAGGAATGCCGCTGGATGCTGCAGCGGTCCTACAGACTAAAAGGAGAGAAACAGCTACTCCTTCGAAATCTTGGCCCCGAAGAAAGAGAGAGGCACCGTTTGGCGCTAAGACAGCTCTGCAAACGCCAGGCAAATGGAGAAGTAGGTCTTTATATCCGGGATTTTCGTGTGCATCAGAGGCATCTTCAACTGAGATGGGAACCGTTCACTCTCAACAGCACAACCGACCAGGCAGCCCCGGCTGGAGAGATGCAATAGGGGTCCGCACGAAGAGGGAACACGGAAGAGGACAAGCATCTGCCATGTCGTTTAATGTCGGGAGTCTGTTGAACAAGCGAAATGAGCTCGAGGCATGGGCGTTTCGCCAATCGCCAACATTGGTCGACTTGACTGAGACGTGGCTATCCCAGGATACACACTTCACCGTGCTGATAGGAGCCAAGCTCAGGGAAGAGGAGGCTTGGCGATGTACTTCCGAGCCGACGTCCCTTCGCTACAGTTGGATCGCCTGATAGACCCGGAGGGCTTTGAAGAACCTCTTTGGTGTCGCGTGAAGATGACACCCAGTGGATTAGGGTCTGCTGGAGCCATTTATCGGTCCCGAGATTCATATCCTCGGGAATGGCTGACTGGCGCAAGAAGTTGGGCTGGCTATGGTCACCTTCTGATTTTGGGTGACCTCGACTTGCCGAATGTGGACTGGGAGAACCTACTGTGCAATGCAGGAGCTGATTTGCTTTCCCGCGCGTTTCTTTCAACGCCGCTGGAGTTTTCCTTGTACCAAGAGAAGGCCGATCCGAACCCAGGATCACCGTACGCCTTTCCTAGATCTGGTGGTATTTCCAAGGCGTTCCGATGTTGGTCAGGTTGAGTTCCTTCCTCCAGTAGGGTGCAGTGACCATGCAGTGTTGACCATCAGCTGGAAGAGAGAGGGGCGGCGTTTGTTCCCAGGCCACAGGGTGGGCTCAACGTCTGGTGAATGCCGTTCCAACAAGTCAGGGAGGCTGCAACTTCAGAGTTGTGGCATCCGCCAGAACTGTATGACAAAGACAAGGTCTGGGATGTGACTCCGGATGAAATTCTTCAATTACGTCAAACTTTTGCTCCACCTTCTAGACAACAAGCGCACGCAAAAAGCCAACCTTGGTTTGAATCGCAACTTGAGCGTCTTTCGAAGCTTCGGAACAGAGCATGGAAACAATGCCACGCGAATCGAGAGGGATATGACCAACACCGCACCATTCGAAATCAGTGTACCCAATTGAAGCGAAAAAAGTGACGTATCTTCGAGGAGACGTTACCAAAGGTCACGGTTCGAGCACTTAAACGCCTGTTCGCATACCTGCGACGGGGAACGCGAACCACAACTGCAATCATAGCCCTACAGGAGGGACGCTCGCTGAGAGTTACAGATTAACACAAGGCAGATATACTGGAGAGACACTTCTTTTCCGTCTCTGCTCCAGAACGGAGGCACAATCATCCCTCAGTTATTGCAGTGGATGACCCTCAATTGTAGTGCGAAGAAGTCACCGAGGAAGAAGTGGCGGCAACTATGCGCACCATCAAAGTCAATCAATCCCTGTAACATGGTGGTCTGCATCCTTTATTGGTAAAGCAGCTGGCCGATAACTTAACTCAACCGATCACACGGCCGTTCAGCGCGTCTTTAGCGGTGGGAATGATTCCCCAAGAATAGAAGAACGCGATTACCGTGCCACTATACAAAGGTAGACGATGGCCGAGCTGTTAACTACCGACCTGTCAGTCCAATACCGGCGGTGGGAAAGGTTATGGAGCGTCTGCTGGCAACACTAATCCGGGAACATATTGGGGTATACGACCTACTTTGCCGACAAAACATGGTTTTTGGAAGAGCAGGTCGTGCCCGACAAATTTCGTAATCTTTCGAGAAAGCTGAACGATGGCCAAGGCCGAAGGACACCCTAAGGACCTAATCTTCGTGGATTTTAGTAAAGCATTTGGCAAAGTCCCTTATGACCGTCTGTAACGACCGGTCGTGGGAAATCTCCCTAAAACCTTTGCAATTCAGTGTTTTTCTTAACATGACTCACTTTCTTGCACTATTGATTTGTCTCTACAAGCTGTCTGCTTTTATGGACCAATTGTTGTTTGTTCGCGCCCACAGCGCCACTTTGTCATATCCTTGTTCTGGACCTGCGTGACGCACGTGCTCCTTGCTCGCACGACGCAATTCGGTTTCTCGTTTGTTGAGTTCCTGTGATCTCATTGTTGAGGTTTGTATCTTGTTGGTGTCATTGTTCATTCAATAATCTAGTATCGTAGAATATCACGGATAATCGCCTTTCGATTTCGGGATCCGTTGTGAATTTGGCTACGCATTGCTCAAACGTTTGTTACAATACTCAATAGATCAATTTGAGAAGAGGAGAAACGCGCAAAATGCCAAGCAAAGGATCAAAAACATTGAAATCTGGAAAGGGAGTAATACGGCAAGTCCTTGGGGAGGTTTTAGGTACTTTTGATTCTTTAGTTAATGTTAGATCACCTAGCCCTGTCAGTGCTAGTTCATTTGTTACTGAGGGCAATATGGATTGTGAGGATGTTGATCTATATGGGCTGAGAATTTTAGATCTAGAACAGCAGTTGTTACCGGTTAGACAACGGGCCCACGAAGAAGAAAAGAAGAGTGTACAGAAAGAACATGAGCATGAGACCAGTGACTGTGACACTTCCGATAGATCAGGGTGCAATAAGATAGGGATCCCCACCCCGGTCGCCGACTATAAAACACCATCGATCGATTTGCCAAGAGTAGAACTAACGGTTTTCGACGGGCGATCTGAGCACTACTGCAAGTTTGTCAAGCTGTTTGAAACGTTCGTCGGAAATAAGATAACCGATCCCGGGCAAAGGCTTCTCTACCTAACTCACTACTGTCGAGGCCGAGAAAGGGAAGCTATCGATGGATGTACCATGGTCGACCCGGAACAACGCAACGCAACAGCAAGGAAGATTTTGAAGGACTTGTTTGGCCATCCTTTCAAGGTAACCCGGAGCTCAGTAGAGGGCGTGATGGTAGAGGCAAAAAGAACCAAGGGCGACGTCTACACCATGGCCGACCTGGTGATTAAGGTGCAGAACTGCTCAATAGCCCTCGACCATTTAGGCTACAGAGCTAATCTAGATGCAATGCGTACTTTGGGAGGCATAGTCCATCACCTCTCGTCCGAACTACGGGGCCAGTGGGCGGAAGAAGCGGAACGAATAAGCCGAAGCTACCGGGAGGCTAATTTTGAAGACCTGACCGAATACTTGGACACGCAAACCAAGAGATCGGACAGCAGATTTGGCCGACTTATCCGGGGCAGCAATCTGGCATACAAGCCCAATAACAGCCAGGCTCAAACCCCTGCACGGGAACATCCGAAATATCAACCTTGGACCAAAGCACACGCCATTTCACGCGATGCCATGGAGCAACAAATTTGCAGATCCTGTGATGCTAGCCATGGACTACTAGAATGCCCCAAGTTCGGCAACGCCACAATAGACGAACGGTGTGGAATGAGGAGGATAGTAGGGGCGCGTTTTATTTGTCTCAACACCACACGCCGGGCGGCACCTTGTAGGACAAGGAACAGATGTGGTTACGAGGGCTGCACGGGCAGACACCATCGATTGCTGCACCAGGCGAGAGTAACTTTACCCGAGGCGAGTACCAAGCCCAGTGTTATTTGTTCAACGTCAACTTAAGCCAGGCGTAGTTCCCGTGGAAGTGGTGACCCCAACTGGGGTGGTCAAAGCATTGGCTTTCGTCGGCAGTGGATCTGACACTACTCTAGTGAAAGAGCGGTCTGCCGACAAACACCGGCTCGCTAAGTTGCGACGTCGTTAGCAGTGAGCACGGTGGGCGGGACACAGGTAATGACTGCCGGTCGGTTGAGGCTACAACTCATCTCTCTTGACACAAACGAGCAAATTGAACCAACGGAGGCATTCACGTTAGCCGGATCTCCCCATGCGAGCACCAAGGTTGGTCAACGCAATCCTCACTAGGTGGCACCACCTGCAGGATGTAACGGTTGTAGATTGGGAAGACGATAAAGTTGATCCCCTCATCGGCTGCGACGTGCTGGAGGCGCATTGGGTACTTGACCAGAGAGTGGGCGACCGCCAGGCACCATATGCCGCACGCACGTCTCTGGGATGGATGTTATACGGTCCAGTAGGGGTACGTGGTTCCGTGAATTATTTATCTGCCAAAACGGACCGCATAGAGTACCACCTGCAGCGGCTGTATGAAAAGAAGTTTCATGACATCGGAGACGAAAGACCATCGTTGTCTCAAGAGGATCATTTCGCTTTGCAAACAGTGCGGCGAGGCACTGGAGGCCTTAAAATCAGCTCGAGGTTCCCCTCCCGTGGCGCACATCTGCCGACTCGTGGACTGACAACAGAAATTATGTTCTCCAACGATTACTACTACTGAAAGAACGCTTCATTCCAGACCAGGATCTGTGGGAACGATAAGCAGAATTAATGAAGCGTAACGAAGCTCTCGGCTACTTTGAAAAGGTGCCTGCAAACACTGACGGCCGAAAGGGTATCTGGTATCTACCTCACCACCCGGTTATTAACCCCAAGAAACCAGAAAACCTGAGGGTGGTTTTCGACTGTGGGGCCGAGTTCCAGGGCAAGTCGGTGAACGATCGCCTACTACAAGGACCTGACCAGACCACACCACTAATCGAAGGTTTGTGCCGTTTCAGGGTGGGTAGAGTGGCCTTTTCCGCCGACATCAGGGAAGTGTTTCATCAGGTGAAAATACCGGTAGGAGAACGAGATGCTTTGCGCCTTCTGTGGTGGGAAGAAAACAACCGGAACAACGCAGTGGTAAATTATAGGATGGCCGTCCACCCCTTCGGAGCCATATCGTCACCGTTCTGTGCGAACTACGCCCTTCAGGAAGCTGCGAACAAACATGGAGACTTGGTCCATCGGTCGGTGGTAGATGGCGTCAGCAGAAACTTCTAAGTCGAAGCTTATCTTGGGTCATTCGATGATGTGGAATCAGCTCTAGCGCAGTTCAGGGGCCTGACAAGATTGCTGGAGGAAGGCGGTTTCCATCTAACAAAATGGATGTCGAACCCTTCGGAAGTGCTCGAGGTCATTCCGTACCACGAGAGGGCCGAAAGGGTTATAGATTTGGACGGCTCCCTACTTACTATCAAATGCACTTTAGAAATACAATGGAATGTGGAAACGGACGACTTTGTTTTCGAGATAAACGTTCCCGAGCTGCCAATAACCCGTCGAGGTATACTATCCGCTGTCTCTAGTCTGTTCGACCAGCTCGGTTTTGTCTCACCCTGGCTGTTACCCGGAAAGATCTTGCTGCAGTGGCTGTGCCGTAAGAAAGTTGATTGGGACCAGTCACTAGACCGAGAGGACCGGTTGGACTGGGAAGAATTTCTGAATACCCTGAAGAAATTAGGGGACATAAGGACTCCATGATGTTTGACTCCTGGTCACGTTACACGAACAGGAGAACAACATGCCTTTTCCGATGCATCCGAAGTCGGTTATGGGGCTGTGGTGTACGGACGATGGCGCACAGGAGATGGGCAACATACTGCGAGAACCCTGCTCGCTAAGGCCCGCGTTGCTCCAATGAAGTCGGTCTTGATCCCATGCCTTGAACTCAGTGCAGCTGTGTTAGCAGTCAGGGCGGTACAAGCTGTGAAGAGATGTTTCGACCTCTACATCTGGTCGGCTAGTTTTGGACAGGCTCAACGATAACACTTTACTACATTAACAACGTCCGGAGCCGGTTTAGTACTTTCGCTGCTAACCGACTCACGATCATCCGAGACGAATCAGCCGTGAACCAGTGGAAGCATGTTAGGTCTGGCGATAATCCAGCGGATCTGTGCTCCCGGGGTGCGACCAAATTCAGGCAACCAGACTCGTGGACGAGGGGGCCAAACTTCCTGCAAGTGCCTAAACAGGACTGACCCGTGTTCGAATTAAAAACCCCTACGGAAGTAGGACTGGAGATCAAAGGCGTAGTGATAACGGCCAACGTCAACGAAGCGACATCCATTCTATCGCGATTGGTCACGTTCTCTTCCTGGATGAAGACACTCCGTGCGTTAGGTCGGTTGGCCAGTTTTAAGAGAAATTTACTAGCCTTGAAAGGGCTACTTCCCTCAGGCCGGATACTAGTGGATCCGATAAGTCCCGATGCGCGGTAAGCCGCAGAATACGATATTCTCACAATTATACAGCGAGAGGCTTTCGCCCGAGAATCGAGAGGTCGGAAGAAGTGGGACCGATCAACAAAGAAATATCATCTCCAAGAGGCGAATTGAAGCGTTCAAACCCCAAAACTCGTTGATGGACTGCTGCGAGTAGATGGTAGGCTGACCAACGCCCACCTGAGCTTTGACACAAAGTATCACATACTGCTGCCGACTAAACAACCTGTGGTAGAGCTAATGGTCCAACACGTCCACGCCGTGGAGGGACATGACGGGGAAAGTCATGTGACGAGCGTCATTCGAAAGCGCCTTTGGTTGCTGAGAGGACGAGAGACTGTAAAACGCGTAATCCGACGTTGCGTGAAATGCAGGAGACGCAATGCCACGGCGGGCAAACAACACATGGCCCCGCTACCAGAATGCAGGGTGACCGCTGGCTAGTGGCCGTTCAGTGACACCGGGTTGGACTATTTCGGGCCCTTGTGGATCAAGTGCTGGAAGAGATTGGAAAAACGATATGGTTGTATCATGATGTGCATGAAGTCACACGCGGTACACGTAGAAGTCGCACGCTCGATGACGACCGATTCTTTCCTACGGGCCTTGCAGTGCTTTATCAACCGAAGAGACGTACCGGCCGATATATACTCAGATAATGGATCGAACTTTGTGGGTGCTCACTGGGAATTGCAACGTTGGCACAAGAACATAAACGGGGATGAACTGCGGGATCGAACCGTGGCCTACGGCATACGATGGCATTTCAACCCACCACAGGCCAGCCACCGCGGCGGCGTATGGGAACGCATAATCCGGTCCGCCAGACGGATATTACTATCAATCATGGAGCAGCAGCCGTCCGACGACGAGACGCTGAATACCGCAATGACTGAGGTGGATAGAATTATGAACAACCGTTCCCTGGTTCCAGTAATAAGGGGCGACCCCACCCACCTGGCGCTCACCCCGAACGACTTATTGACGTTAAGGTCGAACGAGGGTTTTCAAGGGCCGGTGAACCTTCGTGGGAGCTACCTCCACGGATGGAAGCAGGTGAATTATCTTGCCAAGGTTTTCTGGAGGCGCTGGCTGCGGGAGTACCTACCGGCTCTGCAGACTCAACAGGAGTGGCTGGTGAAAACAAGACTATTCAAGGTTGGGGATGTGGTGATGATCGCAGACGAACGGGCACATTTCAGCACCTGGTCTTTGGGAGTAGTTATGGAAACCATCGAAAGCACTGACGGAATGATAAGAACGGTGAAGGTGAAGACAGCTGACGCAGCGCTCATTCGTGATATATGCGGTATAAGCCTACTCGAGAGTGAAGACGGAGAAGCTCATAACGCTGAGGCCCAGTAGACTATTTCGCACTAGTCTTCGAGGTGGGTAAAGAAACCCCATATATGAAAGCAATCACTACACACTGATGTGTCGATCCATCATACACCCCGACGCACACTCACATACAGAGTACTCGTTATACCACACGGTCTCCGTCAAACACGTTACAGTGCTCACAGTCTTTCGTTGACGTTACAGAAGGTTTTTTCCGATAAGTGGTGATAAATGCGATTCCATTGTGCATCCAGACAGATACACATACCCGATGCACGCTATGTCACGCAACCCCTATCAAACGTGTGCAGGGTGTTCGCAGTTTGCTTCTGTTGAAGGTACAGAAGTGTCTTTTGCATATGTTGAGGTAGCGGCGATTACATCATACACACACACTCTCACTCAAGCACATACAGCCAGGGCAGGACGGCTCTTACAAGAACGGCATCTATGTTTCCCCTTACCGCCCGCCATCGGTCATTTGTTCTCGTGGAAGATGTAGAATAGCCTCGCGTCTATGTGGCCAACGGATTAGGTGCGACCATGAGTAGAACGTTGACGACGAGCATTAGGCGCGCGCACTCACAGCAGGGCCTATGTAGGTAGGAAGAATCAGTACCTTTATACCAAACCTATGACTCTGCTAAGGATTCGGGAGTATTCTGGTGGGCGGTATAACGGTGGAAAATCTCCCTAAAACCTTTGCAATTCAGTGTTTTTCTTAACATGACTCACTTTCTTGCACTATTGACTTGTCTCTACAAGCTGTCTGCTTTTATGGACCAATTGTTGTTTGTTCGCGCCCACAGCGCCACTTTGTCATATCCTTGTTCTGGACCTGCGTGACGCACGTGCTCCTTGCTCGCACGACGCAATTCGGTTTCTCGTTTGTTGAGTTCCTGTGATCTCATTGTTGAGGTTTGTATCTTGTTGGTGTCATTGTTCATTCAATAATCTAGTATCGTAGAATATCACGGATAATCGCTTTTCGATTTCGGGATCCGTTGTGAATTTGGCTACGCATTGCTCAAACGTTTTTTTACACCGTCTATTAGGTAAGAGCAAGGCTCTTGGCGTTGTAGATCCCTTGATTTTGTGGATAGAGGACTTTGTAAAAAATAAAACCTTTGCAATGCGAGAGGCGCAGTCAATGTCAACCTGGCAATTGGCTACTAGTGGTGTTCCAAAAAGGTCGGTCCTGGGCCCGCTCCCCTTCCTGACCCATAAGAATGACTTACTGCCAGTTTTTCAATCGTAGTGTCTCAGCTAATCAGACAACCTTAGGATCTGACGCATGATTAAATCAAGTGCAGACAAGCTCGTTCTTGAGGAGGACATCAAAGCCTTTGAGAGTTGGTCAGATCTGTGGTCACTGCCAGTCAACACCAACAAGTGCGCGCATATGAGATTATGGGCACCGTCCAGCAGTGGTGTGTGCAATATACACGGGGCACCCCCTCCGAGTCCTGTCTGCGAAAAAGTTCTGGGAGTGGTGGTGGCCTTTTCATCAAAAATAAGCAGAATACCGATAGAGTTTGTTTGTCAGCTTGGAGGATCCTCGGGCTGATTACTCGATCATTCGGTCATCTCACACTCAACGCTTTCAAGGTACTGTACGCAACCCATGTGCGACTTGGGTTGGAATATCTGGGGCCAGCGGCTTTCTCTTGTACGTTGGCAGAAGTGGCAGAGTTGAAAAGAGTAAAAGGAAGCCCTACCTGCCTTATCGGCAAGCTAAATGGGATCAGCCAAGAAGAGCGGCAGAAGATCACAGGGCCGTTTCCAGTGGCCTATCGGAGAGTCCGAGGAGAGCTGATCCTTAACAGAAGTATCATCAGGGGGCACTTTGTAGTGGTGGCCAACTTCGTTCATACTTTAACCACGTTTATTGTTTAACTGAACGCTGACTGCCAAGCGCGGTTGCCATTTACCCGTTGCTCTTGCACACGCTTTCACGCACGCTCCCAAATACACCCTTACCACTATCCCTCCAAATCGCCATCTCGTTCTCACGGGTCGTGGAGAATACTGTTATGGTTAACACACTCGTACAGTGCCGAGCATTAGAGCAACGTGCAAGTGGTTCCCGCAGTACAAAGAACCGAAGCACGCGTTCACTGAGGGAACCGCGAAGTAAGGTCTAACCAACCTTACAACGTTGGTTCAGGAATACGTGCACAGCTCCCTGTTCGCGGATATGACCGTACGAGTGGATAGCCAATAACACTTAAGTAACTGCAGTCGGTGGGCCTCTTGCTGGTGTGCCACCTAGCTTGGACGGTGGCCAATCTGTAGAACCCGCTGCCAGCAGAAATGAAGGTAGATGCTAACATCACATTGTTCAAGCAACCTCTGGATATATTTCTAAAGAGGTGGTTAGAGGCACACACGAGTCTACATCACGGAACTTTTGTGAGGAGGCTTACACGGAAGAGGTACTTTCTGCCTCTATTGGGAAGAATGAAGAATGGACAAATGTCAAACAAGGTTTCTGCTTTATAAGAAAAGTCTGGGATGTACCTGGAATGATGCAACGGTGAACCCATTAAAGAACGAAGTTTTTCGAGAGACCCAAGTGAACGTGCTTGCCATAGAGAAGAAAACCGGCCACAATCGGGTGGAAAATCATGTTCCTCTATCAGATATCCTAAACACGTGAAATGAGCGGTTGAAAAAACACATTTGTCGGGGTTATTGGCAACATTCTGTGCAGGCAACCACTCAAGCAACAAACACGAACGTTCATCATGCAATTCCTTGGTTGGTGCGAAAACAATGATATCATCTTTATGAGCGACCACACCTTGCAAACTAGCGATAGGAGAATCAGTAGCATTTTGGAAAATCCCGGATGATACACTGAGACCAAAAGGTGAAAAACATGCCGAAATAGTCCAAAAGGTGAAGTGATTTTTGTGAACTCAAGGGATTTTTCGTCAAGTGGTATTTGTAGAAATGCACCTTTAAGATCCAACTTGGAGTAGAAGTTTGAACCATGACTGGAAGTCAGAACGTCTTCCGGTTCCACCTTAGAACAGCTGGTCTGCTTGATGAGTTTATTCACATTAATCCGATAATATCCACAAATTCTCTAAGTTTTCCCGTCTCTCTTCAATGGGGTCGCAATTGGTGTAGCCCATGATGACGCATTCGTGTTAGGACACCTTCCTCGACCAACTGGACGATTGCCTTCTTCACCGGTTTACGCAATCCAAAAGGCAATATCCGACGTTTCAGAAACTCTGGCGGTCCCGAGAACTCAAGAACAGCGGGTGCCATCTTGATGCCACTTGAAGCCCTAGAACACCCGAAATTCAAATTTCGAAGGCGGAAATGACGACGATCGGACAAGAACGACAAAGCGGCGTGAATTTCCTTCAAGAAGTTAAGACCAAAAATTAAGAACTGTGGGTCAATGACAAGGAATGAGCACTGATAAGTATTGAAAATGGAGTCAGTAGTAGACAATCCACACGTCCCTAGTTCATGCAAATCATGACCAGTAATACCTATCACTGAAATATTGACAGGCCTAATATTCACAGGGGATTGGAAGCTCTGAATGGCAGGATGAGAAATAAATGACTCATCAATGCCGGTATCCAATAATAATGAATGGTTAATGGAATGGTTAACATCATAGGTGCGAGTAACATGACAAGGTGATTATAAACCGCTACCGGCCAATGGTTGAGACTTGTGAGGTTGGTAAGGCTTACTTCGCGGTTCCCTCAGTAAACGCGTGCTTCGGTTCTTTGTACTGCGGGAACCACTTGCACGTTGCTCTAATGCTCGGCACTGTACGAGTGTAATAACCATAACAGTATTCTCCACGACCCGTGAGAACGAGATGGCGATTTGGAGGGATAGTGGTAAGGGTGTATTTGGGAGCGTGCGTGAAGGCGTGTGCAAGAGCAACGGGTAAATGGCAGTCGCGCTTGGCAGTCAGCGTTCAGTTAAACAATAAACGTGGTTAAAGTATGAACGAAGTTGGCCACCACCACAGAGGCCTCCTCCTAGAAGTTCGACGGAGTTGGGCTTCGATTGTGGCGGTAGGCCGGAAGTATTGATTGCCTGGGAACTCCTGGTAGCTTGCCCGTTATATTGTTGGTGACGTCGAACGACTGCTGATGAGCTTAATGGTGTCTGCACTCTCCAGGTCCGATGTGCGTCGGTCCAACTGTGTTATGGCGCCCACGGGTCTCATACGCATGCGAGCCTGAAGTTGCAGCGTTTTGTCCATCCAGAAGTGCGTCCAGTTGTCGTCCGCAGTACCACGCGGATCGATCGTCCTGTTGTTCAGTGAGTGGTTGGCTCCTTGAACGTGCACGGGAGTCAGCCAGGCTACGGATGAAGCCAATGTGTTTGTGTAGATCCGTCTGAGAGAGGGCAAGGTAAACTGGAACAAAATAGCGCCTGAGGGCGCCGGCGGATGTTTGACCGTAATAACAACACACAAACGATGTTCGGTGTTGTTGAAGTCGCTAAGAGACCAGAAGAAAATGAAATCATAACTACCGATTGTAATTTCACGGGTCTGTTGTTTGGTAAATCTATGGCGAACTTCCCAAGTTATTGCTAACAGTCGGTTGTAAAAATCGTCACGAAATCGGCGAAGCGGACGGGATTTCGTAGTTGGCGACCGCGACGGCTACTTCGCGTTGCGGGTACGGTTGGAGAATCTGATGGACTAGCTGCCGAGTCCTCACTAGGCGTAATTGGGGTGGTTCGAGTGGTAACTCGCTCGATGCAGGTGACTGAGCGGCTTGAGTAGGTGTAAATTGGCCGAGCGGCTCGTACTCCATGACGGCAGGCTTGAGACGAGCGATAGATACGGTGTCGTGTCGTCCGTTGATATCTATGACAAATGTTTTTGCCTTACGTTTTATCACCCGAAACGGGCCGGTGTATGGCGCTTGTAGTAGTGATCGAACGCCATCGACGCGAAGGAATACGTGAGTAGCGGTTCCTAACGCAGTTGGGACATAACTTGTAGACCGTTGTTCGCGCGGCGGACTAGCCTTGAGCACTCGCACGTGTTGCCTAAGGCGCTGAGCATAGTCACCGTAGTCGAAAGTCACGGTTGGTGAAGGGGCCACTAACTTCTCAGGCAGACGAAGTGTACAGCCATATACTAGTACGGCCGGTGTTGTGTGTAACTCCTCCTTAACGGTACTACGCAGGCTTAAGAGTGCTAATGGTACTGTTTCACTCCAAAGAGGGTTACCGTTTGTTCGAAGGGCGGCTTTTAATTGCCAGTGGAAACGCTCAACCGCACCTTGGCCTGAGGGTGGCAAGCTGTCGTCTCAACGTGTTGGCAACCGAGCGTAGCGAGTAGGCTGCCGGAAGCGCCGTCAAAGTGTGGACCACGATCGGTGGTCACTATTGCCGGGCAACCGAAATGACTAACCCAACCGATCAGAAAAGCTTTGCGGCCTCTTCCGACGTGGGACGAGAGATAGGATTGGCTTGCGGCCAGCGGGTAAAACGATCCACGCATGTGAGTATGTAAACGTACCCAAGCGAATGTGAAAGTGGTCCTACGAGGTCGACGTGCACATGATGAAAACGTGTTTCAGGTTCTGGGAACCTGGCTAATGCCGCCTTAGTGTGCCTATGGGTCTTAACACGTTGACACTGCAGGCACGCACGAGCTCATTGACGGACACCTCGTCTGACATTGTGCCAAACAAAACGATCAGTTATCAGTTTCACTGAGGTCATCACACCCGGGCGAGCCAGATTATGGAGTGTCGGGAAAGTAGGATAACGGTGGGCAGCAGGAACTACCGGCCTGGGGCGACCTTGCGACACATCGCACATGATGGTATTCTGCGAAGTTGAGATAGGTACTGTGGTTAAGCTCAAAAAACCGTTTTGTCGAAGTTGTTCGATGTCAGGGCCCATAGTTTGGGTTTGCGCCATTGCGTCCAAGTTGATGTTAGGCGTCCGTGGCAGACTCAGTTGAACGGCCGATTCGGTAACCAATAACTTTGCCTAGTAGTATAATACCAGTTAGCCCTCACGAACACCGAACCACAATACCAACGACCCCACATTTAACTAAGACCATTGTGCCTCATTTCCAACATCCGTACTGTCGTTATTTTGCTCACGCTAACCCTCAGCTGGAACATCTCCCAGACTGCGATCCTCCCTTTTTCAATTTCAGAACCACCCGGCCATCACGTTGCCTGGCTGTAATATATCGTGCAGACAGCTTGTCTTTTTCTCTGCCCGTCTACAACCACATCAAAGGCTGGCTACCGCGAATACGATCTAGCAACGGGGTTCACCCAAAACAAGTCCTGGTATCACTGCATACGTTACTCTGAGGCTTACTGAAGAATTCTCACTACAAGACCCTCCCGATGTCGAAGCTGCCGTGCGAGGACTTCTAATTATACTGTGATCGGTCCAGATTCGGCGATGCCCGCCTCTTTTCCATGAGAAAGCGAACAAAACCGCAGTCAACCCTTGCCCAAAAAGCCCAACATGGACACAGAAAACCCACAAGAAACTCAACAAAATGATGTATTTGCCAATTTACCAGCATAACCTGCCTATTGCAAAGGTCTTTACTCTTGTCTTGCCTTATTTTGTTCCGCATGGACACGACATTCCGATTGTTGCTTATTCCTTCCTGGAACTCCATCCATCCTCCACCAGCGGCGAACTGCTGACACCAGATGACACACATCACCTCTCACGAAAATTGTCTCACCTTTTCAAGGGGTACTATTCCTTTTCACATCCGCAAGTCTATGAAAATTAGTATTCCTCTGCTAACCTTCGTGAAATTCTTCCCTGCCTCCTTTGTCTCAACGTCAATTACCTTTTTAAGTGAACATGAATATGCAGTGCCGACCTTTTCCTCGCATTATTCTTGTAAATATCGTATTTCCTGCGTCCTAAGCCAATGTCCGTCTGAACCTTCCTATATCCGGCTGATTCACTACTATTGCCGCCGTTGACTTGAAATCAATTAGTGTTCGCCGTGTGTTCTTTGCTCGTTTTGATTCATTAAAACTCTCGGCAGCCTTATTCCATTGTTACCGTGATTTGCTAATCTCTCCTTCAATTTTGTGAAATTTTCCATTTCATTCAGTAATATTGTAAACTCTGATCATGCTTACATGCGTGCTTCTTGACCACGGTCCAGAAATATACCATTATTATATGCTCGATGAGGCGTCGGCGACGGGATTGAGCACTCCAGAGACGTGTCGTGTGTCCACAGTAAACTGTGAGACAGTCTAAGTGGCGAATCTCGCGTGGTGAGTATCGATCGGAAGCTGACTTTAGTGCGTAAACCAAAGGCTTGTGGTCTATAAACACCGTGAACGAACGGCCTTCGAGTGCGTGTCGAAAATGACGGATTCTCAAGCAGACGGCTGATAACTCTCTACCGAACGTGCTGTACCTTGATTCCACGGGTTGTAGGCGCCTGGAGGAGAATGCTAAAGGTTGCCAAGAGTCATCTACGAACTGTTGCAGTACTGCCCCAACCACTGTTTCCGAGGCATCCGTCACTACCAAAGTAAGAGCCAAACTGTCGGGGTGGGCAAGGAGTGTTGTTTTGGCGACAGCATCTTGGACCAAGTCAAATGCGACCTGTGCCGTGTCGGGAAACACAAACTTCTGCTTACCGCCGCGCAACAGGCCGGTGAGAGTTTGCATCACTTCCGCACAGTGAGGAGTAAATCAGCGATAGACATTCACCAGGCTGGCAAACTGATGCAACTGGCGAAAAGATTGGGGTTCAGGGTAGTCGAGAATAGCGGAAACTATCTGGCAAAGGGCGGATATCCGACGATGAAATAGAATGTCCTATGAAAGTTATATCAGATCGGCCTTATTCGCATTTCGCGATATTGGTCGTAACGCCGTGCTGGCTAAGGCGTTCAAAAAGTGCTCGTAAGTGTGCGGCATGCTCTTGCTCTGAAGAACTAACCACAAACGTATAGTCCAGGTATACGTGGACATTTTCCACACAACGAGTTGCCTCGTGCATGAACCGTTGAAAGGTCTGAGCTGCATTGCTGAGTTTAAACGGCATTCGCAGAAACTCGAACAGCCCGAAAGGTGTAGTGACGGCAGTTTCTGAGATGTCAGCCTCTGCTACCGGAATCTGGTTGTACGCACGAACCAAATCGACGCGGCTGAAGGCGGAGCAACCTGGGGACCATATGAAAGGGGGAAGCTCAAGGGCTACTACAAGGGCGTATTATATCCAGTTCTAGCATGTATTCGAATTCAGCCTGTGCAACACGAAGCTTGTCTGGTGCTAACCGACGCGGCCTACTGAACACTGGGGGTCCCTTAGTATCGATATGGTGGGTGACACTGGTGGTCACTGCTGGGAGAGGCCCAGCCTGCCGAAACATGGCTGGGTAGGCGGCGATGAGTTCGCTATAAGGTTCGTGTGCCGGTGGTTGAACGTAAAAGGGCGTGACGTGATTCACTCGCGAATTATGACCCGCAACAGCGAGAGTGGTCTGACGATCCACCACTCTGCGGCGCCGTGCATTAACTAACAAGTCAAAGTGCTGCAGGAAGTCGATGCCCAGAATTGGGTACGGGACATCGGCGATGATGAATACCCAACGAAAATTACGCTTCAAACCCAAATTTAAGGTGAGCGACCGCTGGCCAAACGTTGGGATGGCCGTGCCATTGGCAGCGCGTAGTGTTTGGGCCTGCGGTGTGCTATTGTCGTCTTTCGCTCGGGGGAGGACGCTCACTTCGGCACCGGTATCTACAAGGAATAGGTTATTTGAAATGATGTCCCTTACGTTCAAAAGACGACTATTGGTGTGATACCCGGCTTCGTGGGTCGCCACCATGGGCCGGGGGGTTAGTTTCCCTGATGAGCACCGGGAAACGTACACCCTGGTTCGCATCGTTTGGCTCCCTCACCGAAGCGACTGTGGTATTTAGAATACCCTTCTTTTGAAGAACCGACGAAACGTCGTCGCAATGACGGACTATGGAGCCTAGGTGAGCGTGTGCGGTGCCGCTCCTGTGACCCACTTCTAACTGCTAGGCGTTGCAGGCTCGCGTCAATTCTAGACAAAACTGACGCGAGGTAGTTAGATGTTGGCAAGGCAGGCACCGTTGTGACGGAGGACCTAATTACTACAGCTACAGCGGGGTTGTATCGTGACATATTACCATCAGCTATCGCTGCAGTTTCCTCCAGCGAGCATTTGCGCGTGGCACTCAGTAAAACTGGAATGTTGTGTGACAAACGCTGCAGCCAAAGTTCCCTTAAGAGCGGGTCCTCGCCTATTGTCGGTCCTCTCAAGCGCAGCATCTCACGCAGCAGTTCGGAGGGCTTCCTACTTCCAAGCTCAACGTTTTGAAGTTGTTGCATACGTTGGTCTTGCGTTGGGGTCGTGCGGGCAATGACAGCCTCCTTCAAAGCCTCATAGCTTCGGGAAGAGATTATTACGTCCCTTACTTGCATTGTGACCTCTAGCGGGAGGCGGCCTGCTACCCACCTGAAACGGCTGGCGTCGCTGGTTATACGGCAGTTTTCGAATTCTAACTCGACCAGCGTGAACCAGAGTTCTGGATCAGCAGGCTTGAATGCCGGTATGTGCAGCGTGGTCGCCCCAACGGTGGGGTCTGAGTAGAGTTTCCGTTCAGCAGACAGAGCGATTACTTTATCGAATACAGACGGAAAAATAAATCGCCCACCAATGTGGCAATATAATCTTCGAAAGAAAAAAGTCACTACGGGCTGGATGCCATAAAAGGTATGGACAAAAAATTATTTGGTAAACCAGGCAAAAATCAACAGATAGGGAAATACTGAAACACACATAAGCGTACGCAGACAAAACCTTGAACGGTAGAAAACAAGGAAACTCACGTGACCTGGAGATCACGTCAAGCTCATCAATTGTAAGGTTGGATAGACCTTACTTCGCGGTTCCCTCAGTAAACGCGTGCTTCGGTTCTTTGTACTGCGGGAACCACTTGCACGTTGCTCTAATGCTCAGCACTGTACGAGTGTGTTAACCATAACAGTATTCTCCACGACCCGTGAGAACGAGATGGCGATTTGGAGGGATAGTGGTAAGGGTGTATTTGGGAGCGTGCGTGAAAGCGTGTGCAAGAGCAACGGGTAAATGGCAGCCGCGCTTGGCAGTCAGCGTTCAGTTGAACAATAAACGTGGTTAAATTATGAACAAAGTTTGCCGCCGCTACAGAAATGAAATCAGGAGACAATAGGGATTGAGTTCTGCAACTCTCAGTTACACCAGCTGTAGCACTTCTGCAATCGGATTCTATACAGCTAATTCTACTTCATTTATGACATTTAACCATGTGAATGCGAAAGGTTAAACGTTGATGCTTTAGAAAGCAAGAACGACAATAATTCCATCGTTGTTGGTCTCTCTGTTGAGGTGGGGACGAATTTCTCTTACTATTTGGTTCGTAACAACGCCTGAATCTTTGTGGCTTTTGGGCTGTTGGCTTCTAGACATTGACAGCACTAAACAAAGTGGATGGTTTCTCATGAACAACTGCGTTAACACCTTAAAATCGTTCGCACAAGAGTTTAACAGACTGGAATGTGCAATCCGGAATCAACAGCAACTGTCTTTGTAAATCAACACAATTAATTCCGGCAATCAATTGATCACTTAACTGGATTTGTAACCGGTCCCCAAAGTTGCACCGAGAAGCCTGGGCTTGCAGTTGCAAAATGAAATCACGGACGAGCTGCTGATCCTCACAAACCAGTGAATGAAATTTTGCTCGTTCCGAAACTTCGAAGTTAGCTGACTGCAAATTTCGAGGGAGTAAATCTCTGAGGACTCCATACGGCTGAGGAATGGGTGAACTAAGAGAAGCCAAATTTTTCACAACAGAATACCAATCTTTTCCGATGACAGATAAGAAATGAGCAGCTTTTTCTCCGGAACCCACAATTTTCTGCTTCAAACACCAGATTTCGAAACATTCCAGGTAATCTTCTAGAGGCTCTAAGATAATAATACATGGCAGGTTTCCTTCAACAGCGACGCCAGATGTGATAATTAAGAACAGAACTAGAGTAGTCGTACCATCCGCAACGTAGGCAGTATAGCTGCCGCCCGAAATACGCGTAACTGAAGGCCAAAGACATCCTATTGGACAGGATCACACTCGAACCTGAATTTCATGCAATCGCAATGTACGTAAACACGCAGATGCAATCAAATCACAAGAAGTACTGTCACTACCAATCGCTACACATGGTTTATTGAGGGATGGAAACTCCTTCAAAATGCCGGCATATGGTAATTGCGGGATTGCCAGCGGAATACCCGGCGAGCTGGTGTTTTTACCAGTGCCAGTTGCGTGAAGCTCGGTTGTGGTGTCCACCAGCTTGCAATTTTTGAGGTCCACAGTTAGGCCAATTTGTGAGAGGAAATCCGCTCCGACAATGGAAGTCTGGACACCTGCCTGGATGAAAACCCACTGAAAAGATAGTCGGAGGCCTAAACCAAGAGTGGTTGTCCGTCGGCCGAATGTCGTAATAATTGTTGTATTTGTTGCTTTTGGTGTGAACTGAGATGGTTTTAGGTGATGACGTTTGGGTGGAGGGATAACACTGATCTCAGTGCCGGCATCGGTGAAGAATCGAATGCCTCTGGATCGGTCACTGATATAAAATAGGTGACTTTCACGTAGAGAGCCAGCCTTAGTCGTCGCCGTTACTGGCTGGCCTGTAGTTAGTCTATGAGGTGGAAGTGCGGAATGAACATGGGGGATCACAGCCGCGTGCCCGGGAGCCTAATGTGCGGTGTTACCAACTCCACGTTTTTAACCGGTGATTTCTGGACCGTGATCTAGGCCGATGAGGTGTTTTGGCGGACGCAGGTCGATGAGTTGTTAGCGCGTTGCATATTGCGCCGACCTGATGGCGCAACATACGAACGGTTTCTTTCAGATCCGCAATGTCCTTATCGACATGAGACTGATGGGATGAGGGATCAGGACTGCGAGAACTGTCGCCATGGTGATCTGGGGCAGGTTCTGGTAGAGTCATAGCGGGTTCGTGTGTCGGAGTGGTTTCGGCCGACTATGTCATGTGAATAGGGGCTCTACCAGCCCGGTAATATTCCATTATTCTATCGAAGTGTTGCGCAACTTTGCCAAGAAGAGTGGTGGGCTCCAGCATTGGCAAGACCTGCCGCATCGGGAGAGGCAGATTATCGACTCGTTCCTCCCAGAAAATGGCGTCGCCCATGTGAAGTCCAGCCAGCAGGGACGGCATGTGGTGCATAAGCTGGGACGAAGTTTGGTCTCCGAGCTCCACCGGCGTGAAAAGCTCATGGAGCACTTTTCCGGACGACTTCCCGGTGCTTTGAATGACTGCCTCCTTAAGCTTCGTGTAAGGAGCTTCTGATGGAATGGGGTCGAGAAGGCCTTCCACGTCGACGGCGATGTCAAACAGAAGAGCTTGAACAACGTGAGAGTACTTCACGCGCTAGCTGGTTATACTTCGAGTAGTAAAAACGGCTTCTATTTGTCGAAACCACACTCGAGGGTTGGTCGGAGCAAAAACGGGCAGTTTGAGAGCAACCGAATAGATGTCAATAGATTCGGTGTCAGAAATGGTGAACCGTGTGGAATTTGGACCAAAAGAATGAAGCTACTGTCAAAGGATGGAAAAACAACCCGGGCTCACCAATTTAGTAGTGTACTGCTCAGTCTATATGGTACACTAAGTTAATGTCAGCCATATCTAAGGCAACGCTAGCAAACTAAGATAGGCAGAGGAGCTTTCTGAGATAAAGGGCCAAAAAGGTACGTACACTGGAAATTAAAATGGAACAGAGGATATGACTCAAACTCACGGTTGTTCGTCATTCTTGTGATTAGGAAATGAGCACCAAAGAGCCGGTGTCTGCCAATATCTTCAATTCATTTCGATCTGACAACCATTCGTTGAACGTAATGAGATGGTATTGAGATGAGTGCCAAGCCACGCCGTGGAAGCCTCTAAAATGCTTTGTTTCTCACAGTTAGTAGCGGTGGCCATCTTCGTTCATACTTTTACCACGTTCATTGTTTAACTGAATGCTGACTGCCAAGCGCGGTTGCCATTTGACCGCTTCTGTTGCGCACGCTCTCACGCACACTCCTAAAAGATACGCTAACCACTATCTCCCCCAATCGCCTTCTCGTTCTCACGGGTCGTGGAGAATACTGTTATGGTTATTACACTCGTACAGTGCCGAGCATTAGAGCAACGTGCAAGTGGTTCCCGCAGTACAAAGAACCGAAGCACGCGTTTACTGAGGGAACCGCGAAGTAAGGCCTAACCAATCTTACAACTTAGTTCCGGTTGATATAATTCCAAGACACTCCAAATCGGAAGGTGAGGCCGTGCCAGAATGAAAGATTTATTGACAGCTCTTTTGTATTTCACGGTGGTGATGATCAAAAAGGCGGGTGTTTGTTTTTCATTAGGACGTCGATACAACAAAGGAGTGTTTCACCAAGGGACGCTAAGAATCATGGAACAAGATGGGAATGTACAGGTACCAACAATCTCCAATCCAACTTACCCGCCATTCGTCATCCTCTTCCCAAGGCCGCTATTAAAACCATGGTTGCTCCTCCACTACTGCCCTCCACCCCTATATTGATCCCCAGCATCCTTACTGACCCTCCGCCTATTTATACATGATTTGCCCCGAAAGTCCCACCTAGAATCAGCGTGCCCTCCTCCAGGTCTATTGCCCCGCGTTATCAAGTCGCCACAGCATACGTTGGTAATCTCTACTAGGCTTCGTGGGTTTTCAGCCCAGTATACACTGCGGCGGTAGGGATACGGCTGTCCAAGTGGAGGCAGTACCTCACATCCAGTCTTCTTATATGGGTGACCAGCCTATTGATCACCATCGTCCTACGCACATTTTGGCTACCAAGTCCACTGAGAACTCAAAGCCTCCCACAGAAATGCTTTCCATAGCATTATTCAACTCTCATTCCATCTTGAACATACTTTCAGCTACAGGAAGAATGACTGTCGTTCACAACTTCGACATCGTTCTGATCACTGAAAGTTGGCTCACTGAGCACACATCTCCCGACCCAATGTCACTGATCGGTTATCAAACCTTCAGGACTCAACGAATCTACCGCCGGGGTGAAGGTTGCTTGGGGTATGTCAAGAGCAGCCTGTCAGCCGCTCTAATGGAAAATTCTGTGCTGACAAATGTTGAAGATCCTATGTGGTCCGCAATTTCTCTGCCCCGGATGGCCATAGTTTTAGGTTGTATATATCGACCCCCAGCAATGACACTCCCACAATTAACCCCATCATTGATGCGTTTAATTACATCGCTGGCCTGCCATTTGGAGGTACATTTATGGCAGGTGACTTCAATGCTCCGGGCGTAATCCGGTCTTCCTTTGCTGCCCCCGAGAAATATTTGCAATTCGCATCATGCGTTCGCTTGGGCCAACGGACCTTACATGAAAAGCAGCCTACCAGAAAGAATAACACTCTTGACCTGATAATCAAACCAGGTCTAACAAACTCTTATGCCTCCGTACTAAACGACTACAAAGATGTTTTTATGTGATCCAAATGCGAAAAGTCTTTGGCCTCGGTGGGATTCGAACCCAAGCATGGTCATTACCCTCGCCCTAGTACCGCGAGTGCTCTACCAACTGAGCTACGAGGCCACGCCGAGGGACCTTCGACTTTCTGCATATGGATCACGGTATACCCACCCAAATTACAGTAGCACATGGCATCCACCACAGTGATACAGAGATAGTGGCCATTAAGTCGTCAGTTGCAGACTTCAAGTCAAGCCGCACACTGAATGCCCACCAAGTGACGGTACCTCCTTCCGTCACTGTAAATGGGACTACATCCCCTCGCTAATTCGCCCCAGAAACTGGGACGAGTTCTTCTCGACAAAAGCCTCATTATACCGCTGACCTCCTCTGCTCAAGTTTACATTCATGCAGTGGAAAAATATCATGCCCTTACTAACCATCCAGACCAGCAAGTTTTCGTATAACCAGGCCAAAGCAGAAACACGATAAGCTTCAACAGCAGCACTAAAGAAATAGGGACTTTTCTACAGTCTTACGACTGGAAAGTCTGCCCCGCAAAATTCATCTCATGGATCGTGACCTACAACTGAAGCAAGAAACCAAAGCACTATGCCACCCAAACGAAGCTCAGGAGCTAGACCGGGTGCATGTGCCTCGTTCCCCATAATCAACTCAAGGCATAAAACAGATCATCCATTTGGATAATCTCATAACCTCACCTAGAAAGATAGCTGGCACGTTTACCACATTCTTCACAACGCCCGTGACTCAGTCCAGCCTGTATCCAGATTGCCACCCCGTCTGTCACAAATTCTTCACGCAGTTCTATCGGGGTCTCCACTACGGATGAAAATAGATACAACCACACTTTCAAACTGACCTACCAGCCCTGACCTGACTGACTGCCGTCAGTATTATTCTCTCATGGTGGCCCGGATATTCCCCTACTACTACTAAACCTATGCAATCTATCTCTTCAAAAAGAAACCTTCCTCAGCCAGTGGAAGAAATCCGTTATTATCCCTAGGCATAAGGAAGATGCAGTACATAAAATTACCAACTACCGCCCGATTTAACATAAGCCACTGGTCTCGAGGCTGCCGGAAAATGTCGTGAAACCCTGCCTGACCGACTATCTTTCTACGCACAAACTCTTCAGCCTCAGACAGCACGGGTTTTACAGATCATGCTCGTGTTCAACCTACCAGTTTAACTTTCTGAACTTGATAACAACAGCCACCGACGAAGCCGGAGCACTCGTCAGCACCTATCTTCCAATGACAAAAGCCTTGTGGAATAAACTCCCAGCTGAAATCCGTTCCATAGATTCTCAAACCACATTTAAGTCTAGACTACAAGTAACGCTAGACATCCAAAAACTTATCACTCTTTTAAATCCATATATGACTACTGATAGAGCTTACGAGGAAAGTGTTGGATACTAACCTGAACCCTTGATAACCTCTTGGATATGGCTTACCGTTCACGAGCGGTCAAGCACGCATTCTCCGAGTTTTGAAAGCTTCCCGTTTGTCTGTTTCCCACTTCCTCTCTCTTCCACAGCTAAAAGCCGTGACACCACCGATGGGAAAATGGCAACGAGCCCGTGGTTGTCTTATGATGAGGGGGAAAACAGCCAACCCTAGCACTGCCGGACTCCATGGGTCACTCGTAGAGAATGGCGGGCGGAGGAGAAATGGGAAGTAATCCCCGCGGGAAAAGCATGCTCTCCCGCTCCTATGAACCAAAAAACAAAGTACCGAAAGTAATTTTGGCTGCGGAGGTATCGGATACATGCTTTAAGCCCCTTCAATACCGGGTGAATTCCCCGTTACAGCCACAACCCGACTCTGAGTATGGGACGCCTCGAAGAAGATAAAGGGTACGGGCTAAGCCCTCAGTACTTCTGCCTGACCCTTTGCGGGACGACAAGTGTACCGAATGAACTATCCACATATGAACCGACCTCACCTCTCTCGGTTTAAACCCTTCCGGCTTCCTTGTTCCATCTACGACCAGCAAGTGGATGCCAAACTCCCTTGCCCATAAGCGCCTTCCAAAGTTTGTAAGGTTGATTAAACCTTACTTCGCGGTTTCCTTAGTTAACGCGTGCTTCGGTCCTTCGTACTGCGTGGACCACCTGCACGTTACTCTAATGTGCGGCACTGCACAAATATGTTAACCAGAACAGTATTCTCCACGACCCGTGAGAACGAGAAGGCGATTGGGAGAGATAGTGGTTAGCGTGTATTTGGGAGCGTGCGTGAGAGCGTGCGCAACAGCAACGGTCAAATGGCCACCGCGCTTGGCAGTCAGCGTTCAGTTCAACAATAAACGTGGTAAAAGTATGAACGAAGATGGCAACCGCTACAGGGGCCTCCTCCTAGAAGTCCGTCGGAGTTGGGCTTCGATCGTGATGGTAAGCCGGAATTATTGGTTGTCCAGGAACTTCTCATAGCTTGTCCGTTATATTGTTGGTGACGTCGAACGACTGCTGATGAGTTTACCGGTGCCTGCACTCTCGAGGTCCGATGTGCGTCGGTCCAACTGTGTTTTTGCGCCCACGGGTCTCATACGAATGCGAGCCGGAAAATGCCTCGTCAGGTCCATCCAAAAAAAGGCTTCCAGTTCCCGTCTCCAGTGCCAGGCTGACCAATCGTCCCGTTGTCCAGTAAGCGGTTGGCTCCTTGAACGTGCACGGGAGTCAGCCAGGCTACGGATGAAGCCAATGTGTTTGTGTAGATCCGTCTGAGAGAGGGCAAGGTAAACTGGAACAAAATAGCGCCTGAGGGCGCCGGCGGATGTTTGACCGTAATAACAACACACAAACGATGTTCGGTGTTGTTGAAGTCGCTAAGAGACCAGAAGAAAATGAAATCATAACTACCGATTGTAATTTCACGGGTCTGTTGTTTGGTAAATCTATGGCGAACTTCCCAAGTTATTGCTAACAGTCGGTTGTAAAAATCGTCACGAAATCGGCGAAGCGGACGGGATTTCGTAGTTGGCGACCGCGACGGCTACTTCGCGTTGCGGGTACGGTTGGAGAATCTGATGGACTAGCTGCCGAGTCCTCACTAGGCGTAATTGGGGTGGTTCGAGTGGTAACTCGCTCGATGCAGGTGACTGAGCGGCTTGAGTAGGTTTAAATTGGCCGAGCGGCTCGTACTCCATGACGGCAGGCTTGAGACGAGCGATAGATACGGTGTCGTGTCGTCCGTTGATATCTATGACAAATGTTTTTGCCTTACGTTTTATCACCCGAAACGGGCCGGTGTATGGCGCTTGTAGTAGTGATCGAACGCCATCGACGCGAAGGAATACGTGAGTAGCGGTTCCTAACGCAGTTGGGACATAACTTGTAGACTGTTGTTCACGCGGCGGACTAGCCTTGAGCACTCGCACGTGTTGCCTAAGGCGCTGAGCATAGTCACCGTAGTCGAAAGTCACGGTTGGTGAAGGGGCCACTAACTTCTCAGGCAGACGAAGTGTACAGCCATATACTAGTACGGCCGGTGTTGTGTGTAACTCCTCCTTAACGGTACTACGCAGGCTTAAGAGTGCTAATGGTACTGTTTCACTCCAAAGAGGGTTACCGTTTGTTCGAAGGGCGGCTTTTAATTGCCAGTGGAAACGCTCAACCGCACCTTGGCCTGAGGGTGGCAAGCTGTCGTCTCAACGTGTTGGCAACCGAGCGTAGCGAGTAGGCTGCCGGAAGCGCCGTCAAAGTGTGGACCACGATCGGTGGTCACTATTGCCGGGCAACCGAAATGACTAACCCAACCGATCAGAAAAGCTTTGCGGCCTCTTCCGACGTCGGACGAGGGATAGGGATGGCCTGCGGCCAGCGGGTAAAACGATCCAAGCATGTGAGTATGTAAACGTACCCAAGCGAATGTGAAAGTGGTCCTACGAGGTCGACGTGCACATGATGAAAACGTGTTTCAGGTTCTGGGAACCTGGCTAATGCCGCCTTAGTGTGCCTATGGGTCTTAACACGTTGACACTGCAGACAAGCACGAGCTCATTGACGGACACCTCGTCTGACATTGTGCCAAACAAAACGATCAGTTATCAGTTTTACCGAGGCAGTCACACCTGGATGAGCCAGGTTATGGAGTGTCAGGAACGTAGGATAACGGTGGGCAGCAGGTACTACTAGCCTAGGGCGACCTTGTGACACATCGCACATGATGGTATTCTGGGAAGCTGGGATAGGCGCTGTGGTTAAACTCAAAGAACCGTTTTGTCTAAGTTGTTCGATGTCAGGGTCCATAGTTTGAGCCTGTGCCATTGCGTCCAAGTTGATGTTAGGCGTTTGTGATAGACTTAGTTGATGTACGCGCGATAAGGCGTCTGCGACGGGATTAAGCACCCCAGAGACGTGTCGTGTGTCCACAGTAAACTGTGAGACAAAGTCTAAGTGGCGAATCTCGCGTGGTGAGTATCGATCGGAAGCTGACTTTAGTGCGTAAACCAAAGGCTTGTGGTCTGTAAACACCGTGAACGAACGGCCTTCGAGTGCGTGTCGAAAATGACGTATTCCAAGCAGATGGCTAATAACTATCTACCAAACGTGCTGCACCTTGATTTCGCGGGTTGTAGGCGCCTGGAGGAGAATGCTAAAGGTTGCCAAGAGTCATCTACGAACTGTTGCAGTACTGCCCCAACCGCTGTGTCCGAGGCATCCGTCACTACCGACATAGGAGCCAAAGGGTCGGGGTGTGTAAGGAGTGCTGTGTTGGCGACAGCATCTTTGACCAAGGCGAATGCGGCTTGTGCCGTGTCGGGAAACACGAACTTCCGCTTACCTCCGCGCAACAGGTCGGTGAGGGGTTGCATCATTTCCGCACAGTGAGGAATAAGTCGGCGGTAGAAATTCACTAAGCCGGCAAACTGACGCAACTGGCTAAAAGATTGGGGTTCAGGGTAGTCGCGAATAGCGGAAACTTTATCTGACAGAGGGCGGATATCTGACGATGAAATAGAATGTCCTATGAAGGTGATATCAGTCCGGCCTAATTCGCATTTCGCGATAGTGATCGTAACGCCGTGCTGGCTAAGGCGTTCGAAAAGTGCTCGTAAGTGTGTAGCGTGCACTTGCTCTGAAGAATTCGCCACCAAAATATCATCCAGGTATACGTGGACATTTTCCAAACCACGAGTTGCCTCGTGCATGAACCGCTGAAAGGTCTGAGCTGCATTGCTGAGTCCAAACGGCATTCGCAGAAACTCGAACAGCCCGAAAGGTGTAGTGACAGCAGTTTTAGGGATATCGGCCTCTGCTACCGGGATCTGGTTGTACGCCCGAACCAAATCGATACGGCTGAAGACGGAGCAACCTGATAAAGACGAAGTAAGATCCTGTATATGGGGAATCGGGTATCGGTCAGGGACGGTGACTTTGTTAAGCGCTCAGTAATCACCACATGGTCGCCAGTCGCCACTAGACTTAGGGACCTTATGAAAGGGGGAAGCTCAAGGGCTACTACAAGGGCGTATTATATCCAGTTCTAGCATGTGTTCGAATTCAGCCTGTGCAACACGAAGCTTGTCTGGTGCTAACCGACGCGGCCTACTGAACACTGGGGGTCCCTTAGTATCGATATGGTGGGTGACACTGGTGGTCACTGCTGGGAGAGGCCCAGCCTGCCGAAACATGGCTGGGTAGGCGGCGATGAGTTCGCTATAAGGTTCGTGTGCCGGTGGTTGAACGTAAAAGGGCGTGACGTGATTCACTCGCGAATTATGACCCGCAACAGCGAGAGTGGTCTGACGATCCACCACTCTGCGGCGCCGTGCATTAACTAACAAGTCAAAGTGCTGCAGGAAGTCGATGCCCAGAATTGGGTACGGGACATCGGCGATGATGAATACCCAACGAAAATTACGCTTCAAACCCAAATTTAAGGTGAGCGACCGCTGGCCAAACGTTGGGATGGCCGTGCCATTGGCAGCGCGTAGTGTTTGGGCCTGCGGTGTGCTATTGTCGTCTTTCGCTCGGGGGAGGACGCTCACTTCGGCACCGGTATCTACAAGGAATAGGTTATTTGAAATGATGTCCCTTACGTTCAAAAGACGACTATTGGTGTGATACCCGGCTTCGTGGGTCGCCACCATGGGCCGGGGGGTTAGTTTCCCTGATGAGCACCGGGAAACGTACACCCTGGTTCGCATCGTTTGGCTCCCTCACCGAAGCGACTGTGGTATTTAGAATACCCTTCTTTTGAAGAACCGACGAAACGTCGTCGCAATGACGGACTATGGAGCCTAGGTGAGCGTGCGCGGTGCCGCTCCTGTGACCCACTTCTAACTGCTAGGCGTTGCAGGCTCGCGTCAATTCTAGACAAAACTGACGCGAGGTCGTTAGATGTTGGCAAGGCAGGCACCGTTGTGACGGAGGACCTAATTACTACAGCTACAGCGGGGTTGTATCGTGAAATATTACCATCAGCTATCGCTGCAGTTTCCTCCAGCGAGCATTTGCGCGTGGCACTCAGTAAAACTGGAATGTTGTGTGACAAACGCTGCAGCCAAAGTTCCCTTAAGAGCGGGTCCTCGCCTATTGTCGGTCCTCTCAAGCGCAGCATCTCACGCAGCAGTTCGGAGGGCTTCCTACTTCCAAGCTCAACGTTTTGAAGTTGTTGCATACGTTGGTCTTGCGTTGGGGTCGTGCGGGCAATGACAGCCTCCTTCAAAGCCTCATAGCTTCGGGAAGAGATTATTACGTCCCTTACTTGCATTGTGACCTCTAGCGGGAGGCGGCCTGCTACCCACCTGAAACGGCTGGCGTCGCTGGTTATACGGCAGTTTTCGAATTCTAACTCGACCAGCGTGAACCAGAGTTCTGGATCAGCAGGCTTGAATGCCGGTATGTGCAGCGTGGTCGCCCCAACGGTGAGGTCTGAGTAGAGTTTCCGTTCAGCAGACAGAGCGATTACTTTATCGAATACAGACGGGAAAAGAACAAAAATCACGACAAACTAGACACCAAAAATACGTATGGACAAAAAAAATTATTTGGTAAACCGACCAAAAAAATCAACAGATAGGGAAACAATAAAACACAAAAACGTACGCAGACGGGACCTTGAACGGTAGGAAACAAGGAAACTCACGTGACCTGAGGATCACGTCGGGCTCACCAATTGTAAGGCTGATTAGACCTTACTTCGCGGTTTCCTTAGTTAACGCGTGCTTCGGTCCTTCGTACTGCGTGGACCACCTGCACGTTACTCTAATGTGCGGCACTGCACAAATATGTTAACCAGAACAGTATTCTCCACGACCCGTGAGAACGAGAAGGCGATTGGGAGAGATAGTGGTTAGCGTGTATTTGGGAGCGTGCGTGAGAGCGTGCGCAACAGCAACGGACAAATGGCCACCGCGCTTGGCAGTCAGCGTTCAGTTCAACAATAAACGTGGTAAAAGTATAAACGAAGATGGCAACCGCTACAAGTTCATCCATGTGAAGTCTGCTACGTTGAAAACCTTTCTTGTTGATGCATGGACCAATTAGCACCAGCACCTGGTAACTTCAAAGAAAGCTGAGTCTCCCTAAGGCCAACGCGTAGATACCAAATAGTAAGTTGTTTGCGACCTACCTAGGTCTCCATGTGCCTATGTTGTTTTCCAGCCCAAATGATGTGTGAGCACGAGCTTCCTACGCGGTAGCCTCAGGCTTCACCCTCCAAACATACTTGCAGAAGGTGAAAAACATCTATACCTCATACATCAAGAATATAAACCACCTCGCCGTTGACTCTAGCCACTGATGACCGGAGAGAAACCAGTCGATCATCAACAACCAGTACATAAAGGAAAGCAGGCGCTCCGATAGCCACAGTATCCAACACAGTCCCGTTAAGACCCTATGTGACTTCATATCTAAACCTTGCAGTCGCCCATACTGACACTGCGTCCAATCCACTACGTGTGCAGGTACATGACCTGCCATTACCTTAATAACATTTCTCTGAAATCAGAAACCTCGACAAAAGGTGCAAACCGAAAAAAACCTATAACATGATGCCCGCTATCACATGCTCTTAGTCAACAGTCAAATTATGACGAAATTGTCACCATGATCTGGGGAAAACTCTTCTAGTTCTCCATCGCCCTAACATCACATCAAAAATCTGTTCACCCAACTCCCGTTGAAACAAATTCCGTCACGCATAAAGCGCTCCGCCACACTGTGACTTTATCAGCATGCAGCCGTTTATATACCACCAAAACAACGGCTTATCCCCGTCAACGCAATCACCCCTAACTTCTGCTATCAACACTAGACCTCTAAGTCCTGTCCACGGCATAAAGCATGTGTCACCGACTGCTAAAATGAAGCCTCGCCCTTGCCGTAATAATACAACTAGCTCATCACATACTGCCTTCATTTGCTATCATGAACAACAGCTGTAACTACTTCCAGATTGCCGATCTTCCCACTTATTTTGGGCCTTGATTGCTCCCCTAAAATTGTAAACGTTGGATTTCTATCTACACGTTGATCATAACCCTAGCTGGAACATCCTCCAGACTGCCACCCCTGCCAACACGAAAAGGGTCATGACCCTAATTTTGACGGCCTCTTAACCATTGTAAGAAATGGGCAAATTTAGGACCAATATAGAACGTGAGACCCTAATCTTGTCCTCTTTTTCGGGAACCAGTCAACATGAAGGGGGGGGGGGGTGCACAACGCTCTTTCAGGTGACAGAAGATATTTTCTACCCCGTTACAGGGAATCAACAACGAGCGTTCAACACCAGTCACAGGATAGGAGATTAGCCTGGAAGCAAGGCTTTAGTCAACTTATCTATTGAGCTTAAAGCTGGGAAATAAAGTGCAATAACAATTAGAACTTGCGGGAGATAAACAATAATACGAACAGTAGAAAACCGATTCACAGCATTATTCAGGGATGTATGGAATTATTCCTAAAGGCAATGGGAGATGAAGAGTGGAAAACAGTACGCATCTGTTCACGTATGCATAAAATTAAAAATTTACCCTTCGCGATTCCGCAGGCAGTGGGGACGAACTCTCTGTTGCTGCTGGAGGCTTTCTACGGATTTCTGTTCTTCCAAATAAGCTTCTTCGGGAGCATTGTCTTTGGAAGTACTCTGGTTAGGTGATGACATCGGTGGAGTTGGTGTCTCGGTGTCCTGTTCAAGGGTTGTCGTGTCCTCATCGCAAGCGGCGAGAGCTAACTGGCGTAATGAGACTGAATCTTCGCAATCATTTGTAAGACATATTCTGGAGTAATTCGGATTGCATTCGAGCAGTTCCACCTCCTCTACTAAAGGAGGTCAGTATTCAGAAGTCAGCTACAGAGAGACTTTCCGGTAGAAGCTCGGCGGTTGTAAACGAATAAGCGTTCGCGCTGTGTTGCATTGGCTCCTGTGCAAATAAGAGAACGTATAGAGTGTGACGCATCTAAAAGAACAATTTTCCAGTGTCGAGTCTCGGGACCTCGTGACTTGAGAGCGATAGTAATGGTCTGTCAAGTCGTGCAGTTTAGACGTCCAATCTGCCCGTTAGGTTTTGGATTGGAAGCTGTAGTGTGGCCGATGGGAATTCCTTTCCCTCGAAGGGAATTACGGAGTTCGGCAAACAGGAATGAAGATCAGCTGTCAGAATGGAGGCACGCGGGCATGCCGAAAACCGCAAACAAATCGGTGATATACCGAATAACAGTGGGCGTAGATATGTCTTGACAAGAATAAGCGAAAGGGAATCAGGAAAACTCGTCAATGATTGTAGGAAGGAACTTGTTATGCGTGGATGATGGTATCCACTGTTGCACTGTAGTATCCATTACTGCTGAGCCTGTGAAACCGATATTCCTTCCACGTATGGTGTCTAAGGCAGTTGTAGGGAGGTTTATGACTTACCAACCATGAGGTCGTGGATCACAGTTTGCTTGAAAGAGAACGTACCGTGAGTCCCGGAATTATTTGTCAGTTGTCAGGTTGTTACACAATATTCGGGGCATCGCACTATGTACAAACTTCTCCATTGATGAACTTGAAGATGGATTCTTATGGAAATGATTGGTAAACATGCATGCTAATTGTGATTACCAGCGATAGATATATTTGCGTCTACTCCGCGCAGCTTTTGCAGTGTCGAAATGGGTAACAGGTGAGAAACATCGTTGTTATCGTTTGACAAAAGCCGTAGTATGATAGCAAGCAACTTGCAGTATCTTGTGCAACCCCTGCAATCATTGCTGTCATATCAATGCTCGGAAGCCTGATCTCTTTCAGTATTGTCCTGTCAGTGCGACAGGATGCGTTGACTGCGAGTGCCTGAGAGGTGGAGGCTGCCAGGGTCAAATATGACTGTAAAGTCCAGCCACCGGAACGTTCGAGCGACGCGTAGCAACCAATTTCGACACAATTCAAAACAAAGTCGATTCCAAATAGCTACGGTACTATATACAACAAATTAATTAATTTTACAATAATCAAACCTCAATAGTGTTCCTTCTGGGCTCTTTCGCTCCAAATTGGAAAACAAATCAACAACTGCAGCTGGGTTACAGCCAAAGGTTAGATACAGAAGATAAGATTACCAAATACAGTCACAACGAAGTTCAAACTGAGCGACTCTCGCTCGAGGCAACGGTAGGAGTCCGGTTTGTAACAAAGGCTTAGAGAAATAAAACAAACAATCGGAATTCCAGCAAATATAGTTCATACGAATGATTAATGTCGTTTGTAACATGGATGCTAATGCATGGAATGGGGTTTCCTGAACTCCCTTACACCGGCCCCCAAAATCCGACCCGGATTTTTTCCCGTGCACCGCTAGGTGTGGTCGGCCTCATGCATCGGCTCGCCCTACGGTTCCCCAATACCTAAAACTGGTCACCGTCAATAGCAGCTCCCAGTCGGACAAGTGGATCAACTCTCAGTGGTCCCTCCCGGTTCGGCAGATCCAAAGACCCGCCTCCCACTTGAGGAAAGTTGGCCTCTGAACTTACACCACCAGTGTCCGGTTCGCCCTCAATAAGACAAATCTTTCTAATGTCACGGAGCACTAATCCTTCATTAGTTCGCACTGTTGCCGTTCGTACCAAGCCATCGTCCGAAACTGAAATGTTTTCGATTACTCCTATCGGCCACCGGCCACGCGGCAAAACCTCCGAAACTAGCAGCACTGCATCACCCGATCTAAAATTGCGTTCTCGAGTTATCCACTTCTGCCGCTGTTGTAATAGTGGAAGATATTCCCTGATCCATCTCTTCCAAAACACAGACGCTAGGTAGTTTGCCTGCCTCCACTGACGAACCATTCTATCGCGCAACGAATCCGTCGGAATATCTCGTGGGTTCGCCCTCAGGATAAGCAGGTCATTGGGCGTGAGTACTGGCAGATCACGACAGTCCGAGGTCAAAGGCACTAGCGGTCGTCCGTTTACTATCCGCTCACTTTCCGTGAGGAATGTCAACAGTATTTCGTCAGTCATCGGCTGCTCGTCACAAACTGAAAGAAGTACTCTTCTAACCGAGCGCACCATGATCTCCCATATGCCACCACGGTGACTAGCATGTGGAGGATTGAAGTGCCACTGCACGCCCCGTTGCAACAATCTATCGGCAATCTTATCACTAGACCAGTTTTCCATTAGGTTCTTCAATTCCCTTTGAGCCCCAACAAAGTTTGTACCGTTATCACTAAAAATCTCGGACGGTGCTCCTCTCCTCGACATGAAACGCAGTAATGTCATGATGAATGAATCCGTGCTTAGAGAATAAGAAACTTCAATATGTACCGCACGCATCTGGAGACAGGTGAAGATGCATCCATATCGTTTCTCCATGCTGCGCCCATGTTTAACCGCAAGTGGGCCGAAGTAATCTATTCCGACGTACTTGAACGGAAACCAACCTTGTTGGACTCTAATGGCTGGTAGAGGAGCCATCATCTGTTTGCCCACAACCGCCAAATGCTTCCGGCATTTCCAACATCCTCCAAGTACTCGCTTGACGGCAGCTCCCCCCTGTACAATCCAAAATTTTTTGCGAACTTCCGCGAGTAACTGAGAAGGTCCTGCGTGTCCTTCCATCGCGTGGTACCATCGGATTATCGAGTCTGTAATCGGGTGAGTCTTGGGTAGTATCACCGGATGTTTCACACCCCGAAGCTGACTGGAGTAGTTCAGTCGTCCTCCAACACAAATAATTCCATTTAATAAAATTGGATCGAGTTTTAATAGAGTCCTGTTCATCGGAGATTTGTTAGTGCATAGGTTATTGCTCCTGTCTCGTAGCCATTTTAACTCTTCGCCATAGACCTTAGCTTGTACAATCATAATAACACTTTCCTCCGCTTTAGCAATGTCGTGTAACTTCAACGGCCCAGTTGTCAATCCTAGATCCGTGCGCCCGCCTCTCATGACTGCAACGTACATTTTAAAACGGGTTAACCACGCTACCGACTTCAGCAAGTGAAACCAACTGGAGTGCCTAGCTAGAAGTGCGTCCGACCATGTATCCCGCAACACTGTGAGAACTGTACTCGAAAGCTGCTTCAACTCAACGTTTGGTGGTGCTGCATCAACCGTAGGCCAGGTCGGCCATGAGGTTTCATCGCCCATCAGGAATTTAGGACCTTCGAACCAGCAGCTGATATCACTCGGTGATGTTGTGCCTCTTGATGCCAAGTCTGCGGGGTTAGCCTCCGATCTGACATGCCGCCACTGCCAGGGTTCCGACCACTGATGGATTTCAGCCAAACGGTTAGCAACGTACGTACTAAATCTCGTTTTAGTGTTGTTTATGTAATGCAAAACTATAGCAGAGTCCGTCCAGTAGTAGGCCTTACCAAACTTGATTCCAGTTTCTTCCATGAGCATCCGAGAAACTCTAACGGCCAGTCTTGCTGCGGCTAACTCCAAGCGCGGGATCGTTATGGTCTTCAGAGGAGCTACCCTTGACTTAGAGAACAATAGGGCACAGTAGGGGGCTATGTCCCTTGAAACCATTCTGGAATACGCCACCACCCCATAGCCAACTTCAGAAGCGTCACAAAATACATGAAGCTGCACACCTTCGTTCAGCGAGTTACCTCTAATAATGGGACACTGAATTTTGAATGCGCAAAGTTGTTCCATACTTCTTAACCACTCATTCCAGCATCGTAGGGGTCCTTCTCCAATTGGATCGTCCCAACCAAGCTTCAAGCGACACAGTGATTGCAATAACACCTTGCCTGGCAGAATGAAAGGTGAAACCAACCCTAGCGGGTCGAACACGGATGATACTATAGACAACAAGCCACGCCTTGTTTGAGGTTTTTCGCGTATTGAGAATGAAAACTGGAACGTGTCTTCTATTGCGTTCCATTCTAACCCCAACGTCCTCTCCGGCACAGGCGCGCAATCATCTATTTCCAAAGTGGGATGGGCGAGCTCAGATTTTGGTAAAATATCCAGCACCTCCTTACGATTACACACCCACTTATGAAGCTGGAATCCGCCTCGTGATAGTAACTCACTCATCTGGATAGCGAAAACTCTCGCATTCTCCGGTGTGGGCAAAGAAACAAGACAGTCGTCTACATAGAAGTTGTTATACACTGCCGTGGAGACGTAATCCTCATACTGTCCTCCCCAATCGTTTGCCGTGCGACGTAACGCGAAATTTGCACAAAATGGGGAGGAAGTGGCACCAAAAGGGTGGGCATTCATTTGATATTCAACAGGATTACCACCTAGTCGACCATTTTCCCACCACAGGAACCTCAGTGCTCCTTTGTCTCTCGTTGGCACTCGAACCTGCATGAACATTTCTTCAATATCCGCAGCCAACGCGACAGATTCCTTTCGGAAACGAAGCAACACTCCAACTAAGCTTGCTGTCGTATCCGGTCCCTGTAGCAAGTAATCATTCAAGGAGCGTCTCTGGAATGCAGCCGCGCAGTCAAACACCACCCTCAACTTGCTAGGCTTTTTAGGGTTTGTAACTGCGTGATGTGGTAAGTACCACTTTGGCTCAAAACCCATTTTTAGCTGTACATCGGGAACTAACTGGGCGTGGCCCTTGCGCACATAACCCTCTATTATTGTAGAGTATTTTTCAAAGAATTCAGGGTCACGCGCAAACCTTTTCCTCAGGCCGTTCAATCTCTCTTTGGCCACAATATAGTTATTTGGAAGTCTCACTTCGGGATTCCTCCACGGGAGTGCAACTTCATAGTGTCCGTTCAACCAGGTTATGGCATTGGAAACCATATCGACGGCCTGTTTGTCCTCTAATGAAGGAGAGTTTTCTGACGCACACCCATCGCAGAATTCGGCGTTGTATAGTCGATCGATCTGTTCTGCTAAGAAATCGATTCCCCTCTCAATGTAGTTTACTGTTCTCGCAAAGTGTGGTTCCTGGTTTATCGGACCAAGAACAATCCATCCTAAAATCGTCCGCACAGCATAGGGTTGTTTTCTTTTGCCGCATCTTTGCTCTAATGCCCAATGTGCTTCTGGGACGTCGGCACCTATCAGGATTCGCACTCTCGAATCTTCCAGATTCCGTCTTTGGACGCAATGTAGGTGAGGCCAGGATAAAATGTCCGCATCTGTGCAGTACTGCACTGCTTGGATTGGTAACCTATCAACACAAAATGCTCTCTCTACATTCACGAAATCATTCTCTGACAATGAGTTCAGTCGCAGCTCCGTTATTCCCGAATTCCAAGTGGTAGTCCCATTTACGGTCGAAATCGAAAGTGAGGTCGGGGATGCCTTCAGGCCCACCAGCTCCATAATGTCCTTTTGTATTAGAGTCACATCAGACCCGCTGTCCAGCAGAGCGTAGGTCTCCACAGAGCCCCCCGGTCCGTCTACTCGCACTGGTAGCACACCTAAACTGACCCGACATTCTGGCCTAAGAGTAGCCGCACAATTATTGGTCCACTGCCCATGCCCTTTCGCACTGTCCGTACCCAGCTTATCCAGCTGCGGCCCTTGTGTTGTATCTTGCGTGACTTGATCGGCACCTTGCTTCTGTGCAACATGCAGTAGAGGGTGGTGCCGTTTCAAACAACCTGATGTTGAACATGGTTTTGAAACAGAACAGCTGCTGGACAGATGTCCACACTTGAGACACGAAAAACAAGCCTTGATTTCTTTGATCAATGCCCAACGACCGGGTATATCACGAGACAGGAATCGCTGACATTCCTCAAGTGTGTGTATTCCATTACATACCGAGCACCTGTTAGCTGCGACCAACAAAGTACTTCCCTGATTTGGCGTGAACCGTGTCGCTTCTGGACGCGGGTTTTGTGCATAATTCCTCCAACTGGATGACCGCGAATACCCCTGAGCCTTGCTATTGGCGGCAAGTTTGCCAAACCTACTTCGAGCAATCCGTGCCTCACGGGACACTAGGTGCTGCAGATCTTGGAACCTCGGTTCGACTCCTCTTCCCAAAATATCATCAACGGTCCTAGCCCACAAATCCTGGAGACGCGTTGGTAGCACTCGAGTGATACGTTCCATAGTCTGCAATGAGTTGAGGTCTGACATGCAATTCATCTGCGTGAGGGCAACTTCGCAGTTCAGCATTTTTAACGACAATTTGGTCAGGGCATCCGAATCTTCTGCCAGAGGCTTTAAACCTTGCAGCAAGCCGTCAATCAGTGAACGAGCCACTACATGATCTTGTCCATACAGATCCTTTAGGATTTCCCTAGCCCTATTGTATGCCAGTGTTGGAGGCAACATAACACATTCGGCAATCGCATCCCTTGCTTGTCCCTTGCAGTAATGCATCAAATAAAGTAGGCGCTGTCCATCGTCTCGAACTCTACCTTCGACGTAATATTCGAACTGTTTCACAAACCTCCAGTACGTTGACGAGCAGCCCGCGAATGACTCCAGTTCCACCCTAGGCAAGTCCAAACGATAATCCGCTGCAGGTTTCACCATTGGAACCAAGCTTGTTTTTTGTGGTGCGTCGTTCTGCACGTGGCAATCACCTAAGTAACGAGAAAGATGTTCACTGACCATTACTCCACCCTTGACTTCATCTCCGTTGACTAGATTTTCTTCTTCCTCAGCGAGTGCCAAACGCAGTTTCGCCATTTCCGTCTCATTCCTCACCTGGAGCAGCTTACGTTGCTTATCTAACTCTAACTGTTCTACAACCTGCTTCTCCTTCAACTCGGCTAACAACAGATCAGCTCTAGCTCTATGGGAAACCGAGCTAACCCTAGAACAACCTGATATACTAGAGCCTGAGCAAGAAACATGACCAACACCTACGGGCAAAAGGGTTTGGTTCACCTGCGGGGTATTGTCCTTTGATTCGGAACGGTTTGCCGATTTGCTGCGTAATTTCATGTCTCAGCAATTGCCAAGGATATTGAGTACTGTAAAGTCCAGCCACCGGAACGTTCGAGCGACGCGTAGCAACCAATTTCGACACAATTCAAAACAAAGTCGATTCCAAATAGCTACGGTACTATATACAACAAATTAATTAATTTTACAATAATCAAACCTCAATAGTGTTCCTTCTGGGCTCTTTCGCTCCAAATTGGAAAACAAATCAACAACTGCAGCTGGGTTACAGCCAAAGGTTAGATACAGAAGATAAGATTACCAAATACAGTCACAACGAAGTTCAAACTGAGCGACTCTCGCTCGAGGCAACGGTAGGAGTCCGGTTTGTAACAAAGGCTTAGAGAAATAAAACAAACAATCGGAATTCCAGCAAATATAGTTCATACGAATGATTAATGTCGTTTGTAACATGGATGCTAATGCATGGAATGGGGTTTCCTGAACTCCTTTACAATGACAAAGTACTCACTTGATGGTCTGTCCGGTGATCGGAACAGCAAACGTGGTGGGAAAGTCACAGGAACATCCACTGAAACAATGATTTGAAGAAAACCAAATGGTGCCTCTTGGTAACCAGTAATGTGGCGTTTGTGTTTTTGGCAGACAGTTTGCCAGTTGTTCCGTTGTTGGTCGACTAACTGTTGTGATGCAAAACACTATGATGAAATGAGACGTGACTTACCCTGTGCTTTTGATGAGACCACCATTGGTCCTTGTTTATCCAGGTCCTCGTCCGAGGCGGACCACTATGCCGGTAGTTTCCTTTGAATTTTGATTACTTGTGAAATGCTGTAAAAACTTACGAAACCCGTGTCTGTAGACCCATTCCAATGGTGGCATCGCCGGGTGGCAACTGATCATTCAGTTCTATACTCTGTAATTCCCATGTGTGTTTGAATCCCCCTTGAGGGAAATTGTATGCCTCGGTTCACCGTAATTGAAGAGAACCTACGCGTGCCGGCGGTGATGGTGACATTTCTCATGCAGGCACTTTCATTCGGCCTCTAATGCGCTTTCACCACCGGCTGAAACTTTTGCCCTATAGCATTGGGGATGACAGCAGACTCCTCATCTGCACCCAGCAAAGTTCGGCTGATGACACACACATCCTCGTTGTCGTCATCCAAGATGACGGTGGAGAACATGGATTGTGGTAACATCTGGAAAATTTACCAGTTGGAATAGTGGTTAATAACTTATCAATAGGAATCGTAGTCTATGTCAACAATTGATGGTGTGACACAGTGGAATGATACAGTCAACTCGTATATCAGGCAAAGTGACACACTTACAGTCGACTTCCTCAACGGTAAATGTGTCAGTGTCATCGTGTAACGTTGGTTAGACCTTACTTCGCGGTTCCCTCAGTAAACGCGTGCTTCGGTTCTTTGTACTGCGGGAACCACTTGCACGTTGCTCTAATGCTCGGCACTGTACGAGTGTAATAACCATAACAGTATTCTCCACGACCCGTGAGAACGAGATGGCGATTTGGAGGGATAGTGGTAAGGGTGTATTTGGGAGCGTGCGTGAAAGCGTGTGCAAGAGCAACGGTCAAATGGCAACCGTGCTTGGCAGTCAGCGTCCAGTTAAACAATAGACGTGGTTAAAGTATGAACGAATTTGGCCACCGCTACAATCTGCCAACACACTGACGGCAAAGATGTGGCGGTGTGCTCATGGGAATCGGGAATCGAGGAAGTTTTCCGGGTTTGTATACTTACTAAATCCGATGGACAGACCACCTGGTTAGTTTCCTTCGATTCATTGAATTATTGCTAATGATCCGCGAATCAAAACAACGTTGTCTGGATCAGAACAGAACACAGTATAGCTGCCAAATCGCAGAGTTGTTACGCCGGATTTCCTCCTTGAGACCAGATTTGTGCAGTCTTCTACAACTGATGGGGATAGTCGTGCCTCTAACAATCTGCGATATAATTGTGAGCAGATTCTGGTTATATCACGCAATGCTCGTTTGACCTGGTATAAAAAGGACTTGAAAGGAGAAGCGTTGTATCATCTGAAGGACCCAAAAAGCGATCGTCGCCAGCAATATGGACAGAAGAATGTACTTTCGTCGTCATTTCCTCTCATCCATACAGCTGATAAGGCATATAAACGAATTGATTTAAGAGACTGTCATCGCAAGTAACAGATTCCTTGTCGCTGTTATTAACTAAAATGTTGATAACACAAAGTAGGTATAAAAAATGACTTTAAATATGCCATGGAATGTCATCCTTTAATACTACAGCGCCTAAATACAACACGAATAGTCTGAACTCAGTGGCTTTCCTTGTGCGGTACTCATCCCACCCTCGACGCTTCCCGCCACGCTCACATGCTAGATTTTTTCTCAGCTGTCTCAGTCTTTCATTCGCAGGATCAGTTTTCTGTCTTGTGATCCGCTTTCCTTCCGCTACCGATGAATCTGTCCACAACCTAATCAATCGTCGCATGTAATCTACTGTCCAGGCCCATATAGGAACTTTGTGGGAACTGAATAGGTCTACGGCGGTGGCGCATCCAATGCAAGCCCAATTTCAATCCCAGACCCGTGTGATATTGGGAACAGAATGGTACTAAGGTGGTACCTCTTGTCAGGTAGGCTTAGTGTCTGTTTGTCATCTCGGTCCCGTGACTTCCTGAACGCACGGGTCCTCAAACCACGGTGAGTTTCTGACGGCGCTATCCGTTTACGTGCACACACTGAGTGTTGATGTGTGTATGTGCACATCCATTACTAGTTCAGAAGCGAAAGAGATTAGAGAGAGTGACAGTTAGGGGGTGTCACGTTATTCTTCCTCATTCCCACTTGTACATGAGTCACGCAAGCAGTTATCACGAGTGACTGGTGTGAAGCATGACCTTAATTCTGTTTTGTCTACAAAAGAACACGGGTCTAGTAATAGGCGAAAACGTCCACCGATAGTTATTCTGCTCCAGCCGCAAACAACTCAGTGGATCGGGATGAAAACGGTTACAAGAGAACATCACCGACCGTTTGATTAACCAGATTATTATATTTTGACGTGGCTGCCATTATTTGAAACGATTAATCGCTTTATCTCGTTTGTCTGCTGTGCTTTTCATGGAACAAATTACAATATCTACCGGACACTAGGATCGCAGTTCTCGACAGTCCACTGATATTCATTAACTTTTCTTTCAATGCGTGAGATAGAAAACTTGCTAATAGTTACACATGACACGACGTTCATGATACGCGGTTTGCTGCGCGAATGTTGAACAGTCATGTTATTGTCACCACAAACAAATAGGCGAACAAGATTCTTAGTGTAATCGATGTTTACTAAACAGGCTTTCTGGTTAAAAATGATGACTTATTATTCAGTTGGTTCAGTTTTCATCAAACATCACTGTTAATTAACGTAACAGTATTCACGTTATGCTTTCCAATGAGAAAATGAACATCGGATTCGTCTATTCGGTTATCCCTTTTCTTTGATACTATTTCGAATACTATACCACTCAATGGAACGTGTGTCCAACCGTTTCCCATTTAAGTACGTCCTTATCTTGGGCTTAGCTCTGTTCCTTTTATAAAACAATCCAATGTCCACTGTGTGCAATATTTGCTTGTTTTCGATGTGCCCAGTTAGCACAATAGTCCCCAAACAGGCCCGAAGTCGGCACCAAAACGACCCTAGCCAGGCCCCTTCACAGCCTATCAAGGAAAGCCGTGAAATAAAATGCGGTCTGTTTGGGGCGTTTGTGCCGTCTTCGGAAAAGCAGCGACCTATATTCCGTAATTGTAATTCAAAAAAATCAAATTAATTCATCTTGTCTTTTCCCATGGGAAAACCTCAACTGTAAACGAAAGAGCATATATAAGGCAACTTTAGGCATCCCTGCTACCTTCATAGCAGATAGGAAGCCACTATCGGATATATAAGTATACTGCATGACATTTCATGGCCCAATCATTTAACAGGTCGTCTTTACTCTTAAAAACGGGATTAGTATTCAGTATGCACTTATACGGTCCCATAAATAATTCATCAATACATTACTGATACTTCCTTAGTGAGAATCATCGGAGATTGTTCACAAGGTTCATAAATCGTCCTTCGAGCGGGTGACCTAGTGTAAATGAACAAGGTAGACGACTCAAGAGCCAGACAGTAGTCCGAGGTTCGGCGAACCACAGCAACCAATCACGTCGTACTCTTGACAAGTATACTTTATTCCTCAATGTGTGTTCATATATGTACACTCGCAAGTAGCTTGCAACATTTTAGGTCACTTTTGCTAGAAGGGATCAGCAAGGGAGAGCTAACCATTAACTCCGCATACACCATTTGGCGGAATCATATACCTTAATTCAAACCAAAGCTCATTTTCCAAAATAGATTATTATATTAGAAAAAGCAAGGTGCAATATGTACACGGGATTGTGGAAACCATTTATCATTTTTCGTCCTCGTATTGTTCTCGGTCGGGCAGTTTCTGCCAGAGAGGAAATTGTTGAAAACAGACGATCAAAATAATATGAAAAAATGGGATTATTTCAGTTTGACAATCCAATATCTCAGACCGCCATTTATTATAATTAGTGAACCTGTATACTGATGCTAACACACTGTTTACCACTTCTCTCCATTTGGAGTCTTTCATCAGCTACGGCTCACATAATATGAAACCTACATTTGCCATACAAGTCACTTTTTCCGACCATTGTTATACTACTATTTAGCAGCACATACTGAAGTCGATGAGCGTAACATATACTATAGACATCTATAGGCTTTATTTGTCTTCAGTCAGTTTCTCCGTAAAGTAAAACCGCTTACGCTCCGCGGTGCGTAGATGCATCTACGCACATGACCGCATCAGCTGTACATCTGTGCACGAGATAAGGTATCAGTTGCGCAAACACCGCTGATCGGTGAGAGATGACAGTCGTCCTTTTTCCTGACCATAAATAAATCAATCAGCGGGCATTAAACGATAAACTGATCAAACGCGATCAAATGACCCTAAATTTCGACACGTCTAGACCCCACTTATGCTGGCTGGGACATCTCCGGTCTCCTTTTAGATCATGCCGGTTACCTGGGCAGCCATGGGTCCACTAGGCGCTGCTCTCGGATTACGACACGAACGAAACGAATCAGACTGATCGGACTGGACTACTTTCCACGCTGGACGGTCATGGCTTAAACTTAAACTCACGCTGGCTGATGCTATGGGGAGCCTCTTACATAGCACGCCACTGCGATTACAGTAGTGTTACCCGGGCTACGAGCCACCATGACGGTTTCACCCAACCTCGAGGGCGGATTCCCGACGTCAAACGACATCACACACTGGCCCAACGATTACCTCCAGTGTACCCTCCAATCGGTCTTTGTGGTTCCGAAATCTTGTTGCTGCATTTTCAACCTACTTTCCTCATTTCGCCAACCAACGCAATCTTAGTCCATTTTTCCTGCAACCCCATCATTTTCCTCATGAACAGCCAGTCGCGTCTGGTGAGCCCGCCTGTGCTCGGGCCTTAGTTCGTGACCCGCCCTCATTGGCAAACATGAACTCCATGAAATAAAATACCAGTCACTCTCTGTTGGCCGAAACTTGTCTCGACATTCTTTTGTTGTATACACAGAAACTTCTGTCCTTACATCCAACAATATCCGTTTGTTGCCTCGGATCTGATCCTCTGCAAACCACTGTCATAGGACTTGCGTACCCACATTTCATCTCTTCATCTTTGCTTTGACGCATCTGCTCCATCGTCTCGTTCTAGCTGACTGCCTCCTCAAGGAACTGTTTTTGAAATCCCCAGCTAAGCGTCCAACTATCATTCATGCTGCTTCGACAGGACATTACATTTCTTGTGAAGTATTTCTCTCCAAGCCCACTTTCACATGTAATGTCGTTCTCTATATCGCAACGGAATTACCTAAAAAAGGACAACAAAAGTAAACTTATCTGACCTCACAGGCTCACTCCTTCTTCAGGTTTCCGTACTACTGTCCATAGGCCTAGGAATTCGTCCAAATGACATCAGTGAAATACCTCTCAATACTCCGCTGACATTGCCGATTGATGATTTGACGTTGACTTTAATCCCCACCGTGTCAGGATATTCATTGGTGGAAATCTCCCTCCGGTCTTTCGACAGCGATCCTTCTGACAACCAACCGATGCGTCCATGTATTTCTTTTTATACGTCCCAACTTTTCTTTGATCTCTCGGTGAACCATTGTTTAAACCATTTTTGAGTATACTACATCCTCCCCACACGTTAATAACGCTTTAACCAGCAACTTTGCGTTAGACAAACTCTCCACTAATCCTCCCTCCTGAAACCGAAACTTCTCTGCACTTTCCGCGTAAATCATTCCCACTCTAGTTGATTTAAACACTGTCTAGTCTTACCGTACTGTTACTGAGATCTACAAACCTTTGAAATCTGTGAGTATTTCATACTGCTGTGATAAGCAGTATTCCGGGATCATGCCTTGTGCCTGTGTCCTGATCCCAATCGAGAAATATACCATTATTATTATTATTATTATTATTATTAGGAGTGAAATCTAGAACCTTACTTTGTTTTGAAAATCCGTGTCCAGTTAATTTCGACAATTGTAATAATTTGCCTTGTTGACTCTCCCTTAAGTTGCATCTTTCACATACAAACCTCAGGTCCTCCGATCAATTCTGTAATCAGAAGCATGAGTCGACTTTTGCTTCAATTGGAGCTCACCAATGGTGCATATCCTCAGCTGCATACAGGGTTTGAACACGGGCCTTCTCACCTCGAAGGCCTGTGTGTGGTCGCTGAGCCACCCAGTTCCAGTTCGAGCTGTCGGGCTTTGCTGGGCGTCATAGAGGACGACCTCTGAACAAACTCAACTCAGTGATTTGGATCAGCTCGGACGGCAACGGGGTGGTGGAACGGTAACACATACACCTATGAGGTGAGAAGGCCCGGGTTTAAGCCCTGAGCTCCAAGCTAAACAAATCTTGATTCTGGTGAGTCTGACGGCACAACTGATCCAATTACCCGTGCGTGGAAGGTGGAGTCCAAAGAACAACCAGCCAAGCAAAGTATCGTCAATCCAGCACATCGCTCTCAAGCAGTCGTAAGATATTTGCAAATATCGTTAACCCTAACTACCTAATACCGGATTGGCTAGCAGCAACTAGACAACCATATCATAGTACATTTAAAATATCTTCTGAGTAGCCGATCCAAACGACAAATTAGATAGATTTAACCACACTTACCCCACGCATGGGGATCTGCTACTTTCGACTCCGAGTTGTAATCCCGGAGACTGAAAATCAACTTTATGGTTGGATGCCGAACAACACACCGGGAGCCGCGGAGGCAGACAAGTGTCGCCCAGAACTGGTAGCTATTGGACGGGTTCACTAAAATCATCCTCCTCATTCCAGGTCCAGGGAGGTGATAATTTGTGGGTAACGATTTTTATTTAAGGATTATTAGCACTTAACTCATTATAAACTAACGCAGAGTGAGACTTCCGCCTCCGAAGCAAGTTGGACTTGAGCAATTATGTATTCTGAAGTGTCACTAACCATCAACTTTCAAGGCACCATTTTTAATTTATGGTTAATCATCAGGTATTTGTGTCATTTTCGTGTTTGTGGGTACATTCGAATGATTTACTTTGACGGTCCCTTAGAAGAGACTCCGGCGACGGTCCAGTCTCCCCTTGTACAGTCTGGAGAATGGGAGATAGCGAACTGAGCGGAACCCGGATGCGGAACAAAAGATGTATACTGCATTCACTCTTTCAGGAATTTTTAGACCTATATTTCTGAAATATTGTATAAGAATTCGCTTACGCGCCCCCTGGATGCATTACTTATTGGCACCCGAGAAGTTCCTGCTAGAAGTATACATTTAAAACTATGCCCCTTCTTAAGTGGCAGACCACTTTTGAAATATTTGAATTGATCTAACAACTTCGTATCAAAATTTTACGGTAACCATGCTGCTTTATGGGATGTGTTTAAGCTTGTCAACTGATAGATCGTATCTCTTCCGGCAAGTTGATGCCTCTGTTGAGTTTTGTTTGATAAAAAACTTACTTTTCGCCAGTATGAGGTTAGACATGTAAACGGGTTTTGCAGTCATTTATCAGAGGTAGTTGTAGATTTGAGTATATCTGTTTGTGGCATCGGTATAGCAAACTTGGGTGGTATTCCATCGAGCTTCCTAATGGAATTTAGACCTTCGAATGTTTTCTTTTTGTATACAAATGTACATCACGAGTTTTTATTTATCGCATGTAATCACTGTCCTTAATTCTACGTTTGAATGAACAAACTTAGAATAGCCTATCAGTGGGATTGAAAATATTTTTCTTTGTACTACAGGTGCAGGCAAAGTCTGACGAACATTCACCAATTTTCTTTGTAGGACGTTCATCCCAGACAAAGATGGTATGGATAACTTCTGAGCTCCATCGATGCTTATACTCTACGTAGGAGCCAATGGGTACCTAATAGCATTTAGGCAACAGCTTACGTATAATCAGCTTAATAATTTTGTAATGTGGGACTTTGCGTCCACCGACGTTCGGACGAAGTCAGTGGCGTATTCATTAACAGACTGACCGTCTGGTGAATCCGTGATAGAGTATAAACCTTTTGTGCTATGCACTCCATCCTAAGTATACGCGGCAAAACATAGGTACATAGTTTGGTAACCGCTGTATCTGGTTGAGCTCACGCACACTACGCAAACTAACGATCAGTATTCCTCTCACGAATGAGCATACGCCCGCTTTGCCACAACCTCTAACGGTGCTTCAGCTCCAGCAGAGCTGACTTATCAAATTTGTCATGTATGGGTTGGTTTTACGATTTTGCGCTTGATGGCACAAGTGGTTTGGATCTTTTACAAACCCATCTGCTTGTGTGGCGGCTCTTCGGAGATTCAAAAATCAAAATCATCGAATCACTTCTTCGAGCTTACTCGCCGGTTACAGCCGGATTTTGTATTACCGTCAGTAAAAATAAATGCAGTGTCAACATTGCGTGTTCTACGGCTGAATGCGAACACAACGGTAACGAAGCATGACATTCGCGAAATGAGAATCTAATTTTCCTGATGCTTTGCTTTACTCCCAAGCATTTCGCCGATCTGCCTTGCTGTTGTAGTGAATTGGAAGATATTTCTTCGGCTCTTGAATGACGCTTAAGGACCAAGCACATTAAAAATGCTTCTTCGATCCCATGACCTGGGTATGCCCTGTTTTGGATGCATAAGCTATCTCTGCGGATACGATTCTAGCTCAACGATTGAAATGAGCAAAACGACAGGAGCTGGTGGATTTTGTAATTAAAGCAATTGTCCTGTTGAACTGATCGTTGACGGGGATGCTAGAAGAGCCAAAGACTGGAGCTGACGAGCTGAAGTGCGCAAACTTTTCAGAAGGGGGCGTAAAGAAATGGCGATGAGACACTTAAGGGCGGCACCAGATTCATTCAAATAAGCAGACCTCAAACATCAGTCGATTGAAAGAACCGGAGCCAACCTGAATTCCTATCTTATTAAAGAGACGTTTGATTAATATTTACGTACCCTAATGGATGACCGATGAGAGTCTCTCATATGTCCTGCAGGACTTCTAAAATGAGCCTGTGTTCAGTTCAATTCATTTTGCGCAGGACAAGTAATGGCCATTGCGAATCGAGCGTCCAGCGTTCTTTCATTGATATGCACACTGATTATGCACCCACCACTGCACAATGTATTTTGTCGAATCCCCGCTACAAATGAGAGGGAAACGTATGAGGGTAATTACTTTGAATTACAGTTGCACCTTACTGTAATCCATTTCACAGGACCAAAGAGAATGTGACTGTGAAGAATGATTCGAGAAACAAGGCTGCTTATGGCTGGTGGAAGTCATGATGCTGGGATCAGATGAGCTCCTGGGGGGTGGCTATCATTACCACGGCAGACCTAACTCCAGGCGCACAATTATAAACAAGAAATGAAATTGCCGAACGACGAAGGCTGTGAACCATGTTTGGGTGGCATCAGGTCGATTTAGGCAAGCATACCCAAGCCACCCGCCGTAAGCTGGAACCAACACCAATTTTCAAGACAATTGAAAACCTCTCCCTTTCTCTGATTTAAGGTCACCTGAATCCTCAAACTATGAACAAAGCCGTTCAACGCTAAAGTGACCAGTGCCATGTTTGCTCGCGAGTGATCGATGAAAGTCACCCATATATGGCTCACTTACTCAAGAAAGCCTGGAAGAAACTGGACTTTGAAACTTTGTATCAAGAGGAAATCGCTGATATCCAACCGAAGCCGCTAAGTTCCTTTTGCCTTACTGTTGGGGAAACACCTTCCTCGCAAATCGATGCCAAGAAGTTCGAGTCTTCGGTCAGCTTTTACCTGCCTTGTGTCCTTTTGGAGATGTTTGATATCGACTTTGAATTTGAATGACGCAAGTTTGTACTGTATGCAGAAATTGTATAATTCACCTCAGCCAGAGCGCCCCGTGTTGTTTTAATCTTCAAAGCCGCTCAATTTTGTATATAACCAGGGTAGTTGCAATGTACAATGGCCTTTGGTCCAGCACCAAATACACGACTGAGTTGAAGGTCACGTATCCGGTGTTCTTCCTTGCTTGTGTGGGCCATCCTGGGATCGAATATCGGTAGTAGCGCGAGAACCGGAGAATTGTGTAATTCCTACCAAGCGATATTCGTGAGGGTTCGTAATACCAACGGACATCTTGGGTATTTCCAGTGGCGATGCAAAACCTAGGCCTGGAAGGATCCACAAAATTCTTTGTAAATGGTTGCTTCCACTGAAGTTCACTTTTAGCTGAGGACCTGATGTCGAAAAGTGCCCCCGAGGAGCGCCTATTTTTCTCATGTTGGACCAAACTGCTGATCTCTGTATGAGAGACGACTATAGACTTACGAGATAGTTTATTTTGGTGTCATCAGGGAACAGCTACAGAATAGGACATCGACCTAACAGAGCACCCTGAATGAAGCCAAAATCCAGCCAGGTAGCTCCGGTTAGAACTCTAGGTTTCGTAGTGGATTGGCTATAAGTGTGAGGTCACTATCCCCACCATCCCTGACACGTAACGCAGACTTCCTCTGTGAGTTAGAAGCACTAACAGCGATTGACGGAGTCTGCGAATAAATACTGCTGCATGGCAGCCATAGTGGGTTTTCCTGATATGTCCACCTTTTCCCCGGAGCCATAATCTATTACCATCTTAATCCTCGCCGTTGCAACACGAACACTGTTCTTCAGTTTTTAATGAACTGTGTACATCGAAATCAGTATCCGAAACAATATTGGAACTCTCTCCGACGACATCGGATCTACCCAAATAGTAACTCACTACGGCGATGTGTTAAATCAGTGTGACACTACGTTCTAAACTATCGGAATACGAATGGAATATTTCACAACGTCAGCACTTCATAGATTGCTCAAATGGAGACTTGAAAGTAATGTTTCTTAACTACGCCGGAGCTATCCTGGAGTTTCGAACAGGGAAGAAACAAAATGCATTGACGAAAGGGATGGAAGCCAAGACTCCTCGGTGTTTTCCCTAATCAACCCAATCGGTATGTGCTTAGCTGCTCTAACTTGCATTTGAGTGATCATATGATCGAAGCCTTACCACTTGGTCCTACGTTCTGTATCCCTTCACGAAAACGTGACAAGTTTGATTACGAAGTGCGTTTTGAAACCCTATATTCTCAAACTCAAGGATTGATGACAACATCTAATGAAGCGTTAGAGGAACTCAAGTCAACCCTAGTGAACACTTGCCATTCATATAGAAAAATTAACCCGAGACTACAAACGCCAGTCAAAAAGAGCATTTAGATGCAGTGAAGGAATTGTTGAATAATAAAGATATCTTACTGAGCAGACCTGACAAACGTAGTGGAATAATGATGATGAACAGATGTGACTACAATGGAAAACTCACAGCAATTCTGAATGATGAAACCAAATTCAGCACTAGTCCTGGTGAGACAGACTTAACTCAACAGATTGAGCACCAGATAACAACTACTCTGAAACACTTGAGGGATGCTGGTTTTGTTTCAAACCAATTGTATGAGCAGCTAAGACCCACGGGATCTACAATCCCTAGGCAGTACGGACTCCCCAAGATCCACAAACCTGGAACACCGACTCGCCCCATCCTATCAATGACAAATTCACCCTACCATAGTGTCGCTCGATGGTTATCTGAATTACTTGAACCAATCAAAAAACATATGGCAACACACAGTCTTAAAGACACATTTGATTTCATAGAGCGAATAAAAGATGTCATTATGAAGGACAAAATAATGTTTTCGCTTGACGTCGAGTCTCTATTTACGAATGCACCATTAAAAGAAGCCATCGACTTCATGGTGAACTACCTAAAAGAGAATAATATGAACGTCGGTTTACCACTAGAAGGTATGCGCCAGCTCTTGCCTCCATGGACATTTAATGTTCAGTTCCTATTTCAGGAACTTTGTACAGACTACGGGACAGTGTGGCTATGGGATCACCACCAGGTCCATTTCTTGCCGACGCATTCCTAGCAAAGTTAGAAAGAACCAAGCTGAAATCTACAATTGACAGCTTTGAACATTACTATCGTTATGTGGATGACATATTTTGCGTGACTGACGTTGATTGTGACCTAGATTTTGTGCAAATATTATTTAATGGGGCACACAAAGCAATACGCTTTACAACTGAACGCGAAATAAACAATCAACTACCATTTCGCGATGTGACTCTCGCGAGAATGGAGGATGGTCGGATCCAGCGAAATGTGCACCGAAAACAAACGTGGAGCAGCCAGTATCCCAACTTCAGCAGTTTCGTTAGTATGCAACAGAAGCGAAGCTTAGTAAAATGCCTGGCCTTCAGAGCGAGGAAAATTTGTTTCCGTAGAAACTTCAGATGACGAATTAATGCTTATAAGAAACACCTCACGTGAGAACAGTTACCCGGATCGGTTTATCGAAAGAAATCTTATCGAAAGAGTGCCAAAAATCACCGTGGAAACCGTAAGGAAGTAAAAATCTTTATATTAGCTTGCCATTTAAAGGCGATATTGTTAGTGAAGTCTGAAACCGTCGACTGGGGAGACAGAATCAAAATACTTTCAATGCCGCCACACTACTTTGTGTGTTTCTAGGGCCTCCTCTAATCCAGATTCAGAACAAGGATAGACTGCGATGCTCACCTCATCAATGGTCGTTTACTTTTTCAGATGTGTTTGTGACGCACGACAGCTATCAACTCGGATTATAGAGCATCACCCGCTCTGGTTGAGTCAAGGACAAACTGGGTCGATAAATAGCGCAATCTTAGCGCATTTGGTCGACACTGGACATCAGGTGAATCCGGAAGCTGCTTTCAAAGTTCTTTATCGTGTCCCCCAAAACAAATGCAAAGGTGTTCAGTTGCGCACTCTAGAGATAGCCGAGGCAATCGGAGTAAGGAAGTTGACCCCTGACCCGTGAGCCCAAAAGCTTTTGGTCCGGACACTCCAACTCCCCTGGCCCAAGATTGACCAAGGCCGCATGTATCTGTCGTCCAGTTACCCAGAAAGCGTCAGCTAGATAAACCAATCACATGACTGACAAATCCCTGCCCATGATTGGTGTTTATTCCATGTCTATGTTCATGATCTTTTGTCTAATGTCTACTATGTAATCTGTAAATGGCTTGAGAATGAATTACTGAAAAACTATTGTTTCGCCGATTTGGACTTCTATATGATGCAATGGGTATTTTTCAGGGATTATAAGTCATTAAAAATAAACCGTTGCATACCATCAGCCTTCACGTTATGAACCTCGTTAACGGGTCTCCGGTTTGCCCTTCAAATGCGTCCATTGTATTCTAAGCTTTTGAAAAAGCAGAAAATTATACTAACAATGGAACACATACTGTATGAAGACGTAGAAGGCCTTGGAAAGTCCAGGTGAAGAGTTATGCGCGTCAGAGTGCTCCCTCTTTCTAGGATGTCTACATATAACTATACTGCATTAGCATTAACTTACGTGGAAGAGGAAAGAGATGGTCCGCCGTTGTAACTGATGGTTGTCCTGTTAAGGAACGACGGGAAATGACTACGAAGATGGCTTACTCCAAAGGGCTTTGGGGACTATCTTATTCTCCTTTTTTACGGACAGCGTGTTGCTGTACCTGTTTCTTGAGGCAGCTTTAAAAAAAACTAGAATTGAAAATTAACTTTCTGTGTGTTACATCTCGTGATGATTTCGGTGGTGCGTCATCATATGTAAAGTGACTTGGTTTTTCATATATTTATGTATCGGTAATTAGAATAATGAAGGCATACTTGATCCTTTCCAGAGGTAACCCCATCACAAAGGTCCGTCACTTGACGAGAACTGATTCCATTCCATTCTTCGCTGCATCAACCTTGCCTCCTAGTAAATAACTGTCAATTGTGATGAGTATACATGTTGCTAACACATCAGTGTGGACCAAGATGGAAACAGGTCATAGCGGAGTATCCACCGGCAGAGTAACATGATTCCTTACCTTACGGTGGAATTTTACACCATCTACATTGGGAATAGACGCGTGTTTCTCATCTTCAGAAGGCCACTTCTGGCTTATCACAAGTACGTCCCTGTTCTCATCATCTAGCAATGTCACCACCGTAAACAATGGTATACCGGGAAACATCTGGAAAAGAAGAAAACACAATTGATCAGTTGTGATGTTATTTACAGAAATAAAGAAGAAATAACTCTGTTATGCTTTCATTTGAAGAGAATGTACAATAAAATGTGACTTGAGAAGGCTGAATCAATTTCCAGTATGAGGAAGGAGTAGAATGCACTGTCCATAATGGACACAGTGAAACGCATTTAAAGTCAGTTACATTTAGTTGACATAGTATGACACTGGAAGAAATATCTTTTGCGAAATGAATGTTCTGGTATGCGGAAAACATGGGGAATCAAAATGATCGAATGATCATTTGTGGCGAGGAGACATTATGAGAGCACCAGCGTTCGCGTCCTAAATTACGATCAATAGGTATGCTAAGAAAAACTGGATGTTTTCAAGTGTTCAGTTATTCTTAATGCATAATAGATACAGTTACTCTTGGTGTTCATGCTGTTGAGCTAGTGCAAAAAGATTTGGGCCAGCAGCATAATTGGAGTTTACATTTTTAGTGGGGACTTACCGCCTATCAGCACGTAAAAGTCGTACACCGCGGTTGTAAGATGCTGCTATCGGTTTCCCATATGAATGGTACTTGGGAAAGCTCGAGTCGTTCATCTAGAGGACGCAAGACCAGAGAAGTAGCTATACCGAAGAATTCACAAATTCAGCATTACGTGTTCCCAAATTGAGGTAATATTGCTCCGGATGATATTTTGATCCTCGATCGTGCCGTTTGCACTCATCCTGTGTTGTGTATGTTTTTACTCCACTATGCAACCAGATTAAAATATCAACCTCAACAAGAGCCCCGAAAAACTGTGAATTGGTCGGTAATGTACCTTTTAATGCCTTAACGTTTTGGGCAATTTTTTCACACGGTCTGCCATCGTGTCGTCTGTCCGAGGATGGTGTATTATTGGACAAACCAAAAGTGCCCATTCACACAATCACTTGTAAATGTCTATTGCTTAACAATAAACTCTATGACGCCATTGTTCCAATTTTGCATACGGTCACCTAAATTTGTATTTTCCAACCTCACCTTTCTAGATCCCGTATTTGTCTTTGAGTGTGACAACAGACGGCGTCCATTTGTCACGGAGTGACACAAACCGGCTTCCGTCAAAATAGGCTCATTGTTGATGTCCAGGGTAAGTCAATGAAATTAACGGTCTTCGACTGAAACCCAGATACTGTTCATTCCATCTCAAGAATCGCTGAAGAACTGGTGTCTGTCTTTGAAGGATGTAGATCGTTGGTTTATCAAAGCTAGAAATCAAGACAATGCATGACGAGAATGCAAATACGTAAATTATCATATCTCTTGGCATAAATTTCAAACTGCTTTTTATTCTGGAACATTTTATTCATCTGGTGTCGTCAAAACCTCTTAAGGCATTCTGAATATTAGTAACGATTTATCATAAATCACAACTGTACAAGTTCCTCAGATTTAGTTCATAGTTTATCGGATACTTTCCCATTTCATTGGTTATAATTGTTTCGATACATAAATTATCAGATGTTAATCCGTTTTGCTGAAAACAGTTTTCAATCAAATTATCTTTGAAACCTGTACGCGAAAGTGTTTTGCTGTTCAACGTTTCCTCAACTGCAACCGTCTCATCTTTCCACATCTTGATATTTCAGAACCAGTGACCAAGTGACACGAGAGTGATGAACATCTTCCGAAAATTCTGAACGAAGCAGTCCTCTAATTGCAATTTTTTACAAGCTTTCAGTATACCATTTTTATAGTGAATTATCTGATTTTCTTAAATAATGTTTTTCTAATCAGTGATAAATTAGTGGTTTCAGTCGAAAGGATGAATAGTGGACAAATAGACTAGGAAACGGGTAGTTAAGATGGATTAGGAAAAGAGGTACCCAACGCCCAACGGGCTTGCCATTGGACGCAGGTAGAGCCGTCTAACGTTTTTAGTGATGTAGCTCAACATTGGCCCAACCTTAGCCCAAAGTGATGGCAATGACTGAATTGGAATGTGTAAATTCTTGTACGAAATTGCTATAGACAAACAACTTATCAGTACTGAGTTCTAGGCAGTCTGTATGTTGTTCGATTCCACGGGGCTGTTCTTTGTTAGCCCGTGTGCTGTAAAGACAATTGGTTTCCGCCAATTGAAAAACATGTTTGACTGCACTGCTTGCAGACGGTTGATTCTTTGGCTCCCCTAGCTAGTATCGTGTCTGGTGTCGCTCTAAAACGTATACGTAATCGACATTGTTTCAACACAGACCGTGCTTCACCTATGCCACTGACTTTCACGGTCTTTTGGCAATCGTCGGAACCTTTGGCTTGTTGCCCGTTGCTTCGATCATTCTTGGAATCTAGTTTATACCTGGTATCCGGGGTAATAAACACACATGCACAGTATATGTTCCAGATTCTTGGACATAGGAGAATTTTGGCGAACACGATTCGCGTAGACGGATTCCAGTTTCATCCTCAAAATTGGATGTTAAAGAAACAATATATGGAGGTAGAATGATGACCTACGTCAACTTAGCATGGAGTGACAAGTATGCTACTGTTTTCAATACTCCGCAAAAGGTATCGAGAGTATTTCTACACAGTGTTTCCCTAGGTTTGTTAGCTTCAGAAGCAATATTATTACAAACTTGCTCGCAAGGCATTTCTGTGTATAATCCCTGATATCCTCCTTTTATGACGCTTATAATGACACTGTATTCCTTTCTGGCAATTATCATCTTTGTTGCCATTCCGTGTGTAAACTTTGTTGTATCACTCCGAACCAAGCTGTTTCTGGTTCGACCGCCAATATGGCTTACGATCTTGTGAGTCCTCCCTGATCGTGTCTCACTTTGTACTCTTTGCTCTGCAGGTTCACATGAATATAGCTGTGGCTCGACTTTGGTTTTCAGACCACTAGCGAAGCATCATTCGATTCGTGACTAGTTATCAACCGCGTCTGTATGCCTTTCGTCTCGTTAGCCCTGTGCGCTAAATTGGTGAGCCCGAAGTGATCCCAGCAAGCAGGCGACTTTTCTGAATTTCTGGTAAAACCTTTTATTACTGAAGTGAGTCCGTACCATTATCCTATTTTCATCTGCTTTTCAACAGTTTTTTCTGACAAAAGTATTTCAGAATCTCACTGATTATGCTGAGGATTTTTAAAAAGAGCTTCACATGGACTTAAGCTTAGTTCACAGCTGAAAGTGGTTAACTTGCAGGAGACATCAATATTAGACGTTAAAGATGTAGCAGAGCAAGACAGTCCAGCATTTCCTTAATATATATGAAGATTCCCAAATTCTTACATTCTGACCCAGAGTTTTGACTGGTTCAAGTAGAAGCGTAATTTCGAATGGCCCGCATAACCAGCCAATCCACCAGGTTTATACATCTGATGAGGTACCTGCCACCGGCTCTAACTGCAACAGTAAGGGATATTGTATACAGCCCACCCGAAAAGTGCCCACACCATAGACTGGGGGACGCCATACTGAGGAGATTTGTTATGTCAGCCGAACATCAGCATTCAGCCCGGTGATCATGGCACCCAAACACCGAAGCTACTTCTCCGTCTTGTACGGGGACAGGTCTCCACCCTCAAATTGGGTGATATAATGTTACGCTTGTTTTGAATGCAAGCGCTTCCCAGTAACAGTTAAGTTGTCTTAGCACTTTTGGGGAACAAACCAAAGTTAGATGAATTAGCAGAAGCCGATGATCGAGTATATGCACATGCCTTACCCTCCATACAGCACATACCTAAGGACCTCGAAGTAGGCTATGTTAACACCATGGAGCGTTTAGCTAAGCAGATGGAGTTACTATCCTACCAGGTTAACGCTCTAAAAGCATGGCGATCAAATTTCGCATCTCGCAGAGCGAGCAGCCCCATCCGTTCACGGAAGCGTAGTCCTACAAACCCCGGCTTACGCTGGTACCACCGAAACCAAGGTGATAAAGCAAAAAAAGCACCAAGACTTGCGCGTAATAACCTGAGCACCAGGGAAACGCGTAGGCCGACCGGTGCAGGCAACAACCTTGTCAGGCCTTTTCTCTCACAGTAGCCTGTTTTTATTTTTGGTTTAGTTCAAAGTTTATTGTTGGTATGCTATTGATTGCCATGTTCCTGATAACTATTTAAGTCATCGTATTCTCGCCGTTTCATATGACTTCCCGTCGTTTCATTCTATTTTCTTTGTCATTTACCGATTCCTTCGTAATTCCTGCCACCACACCTTGATTCTGCTTTCTGTCAAAACTACCTTGAAGCCTAACCTTACCGGACATTTCTCGCTCCATTTATCTTATTTCCTTGTAAATCAAACTCCATTATTTATTCATATCTCACTGTTTTCTTTCACGGAAAAGTCTTTATACAAACCGTATAATGAGTACCCCGTACATTTTGATCATGCGGTTGAGTCGGCCTTTCAGGTTCCCCTAAAATTATACCTCATTCACATAAAACGTGTTCACGCAGTGCCAAGCATTAGGGTAACACATGGGTGGCCCACACGTAGGCGAACGCGCTAGCAGAGAAGACGACTTGCTAAGCCAACTAAACTTACAGTTGATGATCCTGATACGAGTCCCAGGTCACGCGAGTTTCCTGGTTTTTCACCGTCTTACATCCCATCAGCATACTTTTTTGGGTGTTTTATGATTATTATTTTCATAGAATGTTTTTGTAGCTTTTCCAATTGTTTTGTATCCTAGTTTATTGTGATTCTATTTGGGTTTCATTGTCTTTGGTATGATAATCAAATACTTTGTCATGCGTTGACAAGGCCTAACTCACCACTGAAAAGGTGAAAGCAACGTACAACTGTTTCATCCTTGTTAGGAATAATCAGCAGTGAACATCCACTGAGCCCCCCCCCCCCCACGTGGAAGTGAACTCAGGGCGAACCATTGTGAGTCGAACAGTTACACACCAGGCTATCCGGGTTGGCTCTTATTGCTTTGTTTGACTTCATCACTACATTTTATAGCACCCCTCAGTCACTGTATTCTCGAGGATGACAATTCATTAAATGCACAGCGAAAGACTCCCGTGACGGTAGACTTCGACGTTGGGAGCTTGAATGATAACAATAACTTTACGTTCAAGAAGATCTACTTGACCAGTTTCAGTAGTAGGAGATTGGATCTGGCCACCAAAATATTCATCATGCAGTAGCAAAGCTATAACCTGTCGGGGCTTGGCGAATGTTTAATGCTGATAATTTTTGACAAAAATGAAACTGCTGCGAGGTTCTTCTTCTATGATTTTCGGTAGTGACTTGAGATTTGTTGACGCGAGATAAAATATTCAATAAGCAAATCCGATCTCCTACCACTGAAATTAGTTTGTATTGTTTATTGCGCTTATCTTTAACTGATTTGGTTTTCTTTTCACAAGGTCAACACTAACGTTACTTTGCTGAAAGAAAGCCATCAACAGACTCCACCGATAGACAGCTTTGGTTCCTGGCGGTTGAACTGGAATTCGACAATTACCAGATAATCCGTGACACAAGCTGTTTCCGGTAGGTTGCAGTTTGCCTCCCATCTGAGACGAAAATGCAAGTAATGGACATGAACATCACCTATCGGATCCACAAGGCTTTGCAAAAAACTGTCTTTGTTCGCACAACTCCAGTGCATGACCACAGCATGCTTCAACTTGAGCTTGAAAGTTGGTAACCCTATGAATTTCGGCTTGAGGTAAGGCTTTCGAGAGGATGAGCAGTAGGCGAGGATCGGTACTTAAGTGAACTTTGACTCTAGCAACTGTCCAAAAGCATGCCCATCTTACTCACTGACATGCATATATGCTTTCTGGGGGAAACCGTAGGGATCGCCGACGACATTGTCACTTTACAACCCCTCTTCCACTTGTAGTGATAGATCTCCGATTACCTCATTGCTGATTATAATTATCAGGTGAATCATATCACGCCTCTGTGGATTCAACCACGAGTACAGCGGCTAAATAGTGAACTCGTTTCTGCCTACCCGGCTATGTTTCGACAGTCCGGACCTCTCCCACTATTGACCCCTTATTTCTGTCACCGCATTGACAAGAAAGGTCCCATGTGTTCAACGAGCAGCATAGATTAACACCGAACAGGCTGCGCGTTGACCGGGCCAAATTCGAACACATGCTGGAACTAAACATAGCACGTATTTATACTAGCCTATGAGCCCCCCCCCCTCTTCATTTGATTCCTAAATCTAACGACAATTTACTACTCTGTGGAGAATATAGAGCACTCAAAGGGGTCACCTTCCCTGCTAGTCACTCGACTCCCGACATATAGGGCCTTACTTCGTTCATATCAGGTTACTCCACCATCAGACGCATCGATTCAGCTCGTTCGTACAATGAAATGCTGCTAGCGTATGCCGAAATTCCAAAACAGCTGTCACTAAACCTTTCGGGTTTCCTGAGTTCTTGTTTATACCGTTTCAACTAGGCAATGTGGTTCCCACCTACCAACAAATTATACACAAGACCTCCCGTAGTTTTGAGGATACCAGTGTGTATTTTGATGATCTTTTGGTGGCTAGTTCTTTAGGAAATGATCACTGTACTCTTACAAATGCTTTTCGAACTCTTCGGATTATATTGTATAAGGATCAACATCGCCGAATGTGAACTAGGCCAGTCTGACATCACCTTCATAGGATATTCTATTTCAGTCTGAGGTATTGTCTACCAGTCCGATAAAGCTTCCACTGTTCGCAATTATCCAGAACCTCGCCAGTCCCATCAGTTCCAAGGCCTAGTGAATTTCTACCGCCGGTTCATTCCTCACTGTGCTGAAATGATCCATTGAGCATTGAGCTTCTGCACGGAAGCAAGCGTAAATTCATGTTTTCCTATACGGCACAAGCGGCATTTGCCTCAAGCAGCCTATCGACAACATAGCACTCCTTACTCACCCTTACCCTTCGGCCCCTATATCGGAAGTAACTGATGCCTCTAACACGGCGGTTGGAGCAGTACTGTAACACTTCGTAGACGATTCTTGGCAGCCTCTAGCATTCTTATCAAAGCGCCTACAACCCACCGACTCCAGGTAGAGCACGTTTGGTACGGAGATACCTGTGAGGGTATGTGCTGACTCATGGTTGATAGCCAGCCATGTCCCGTCGGCAATCGGCTTGTCAGCGCTTGTCCAGAATCCAGGTTAGTGCTTGTGCCAGCGGATCGAGGATACTCGAACAGAGTCCCGTCAAGTGGTAACCGGTCATGTGACCAAACAACCAATCAGAAGACAGGCTACCTGATGCCAGTATGAAAGAGCTAGTCTTCGTTGGAACGATTGACGTCAGTGGTTGTTTCTTCTTATATAAACGATGTGTCTCTTGCTAATAAAATGAGGTGATTCGTGGGCGGAATATACTTCTCACTAGAGCTAGTGGGACGGAACAAAACAATACCGGCCATCGAATTGGGCATCCGTCACTTTCTACACGAACTCGAAGGCCATTCTTTGATGGTGTTTACAGATCATAAGCCTTTTTTTATCTCAAAGTCAACTTCCGATCGATACTCACCACACGAGACTCGTCACCTAAACTTTGTCTCAAATTTCATCGTGGACACAAGACAAGTCTCTGGGATAGAGAATCTCGTGGCGATGGGTGATCATGCGTACATCAACTGAATCTGTCTCCAGCACTGATATTGACTTGGACGCAACGGCAACTGCCCAGGCTACAGATTCTGATATTGAACAAATTGGACGAAATCATTCTTTGAGCCTAACGACGGTACCTGTCCCGACTTCCCAGAATCCCATCACTTGATGTGTCAGAAGGTCGTCCCAGCTCAGTGGCTCCCGCTGCCTACCGCTATCCAACTCTCATGGCCCTCCATAATCTGGCTCACCGTCATATGACTGTCTCGTTGAGACTGGTAACCGAGCGTCTTGTTTGGCACAACGTCAAACGAGATGTCCGCCAGTGGTTCCATACTTGTTTTCAGTGTTAACACCCACAGACACACTAAGACCGCGTTAGCTAGGTTCCTGAAACCAGAAACACGTTTTCATTATGTACACATCGACCTCGTAGGAACACTGCCACCTTCACCTAAGTACGTTTACATGCTCACACGTGTGGACCGTTTTACTCGCTGGCCGCAGGTCATTTTTATCTCTTAATCCGCGTCAGAAGAGGCTGCAAAAGCTTTTCTGACCGGTTCGGTTAGTCAGTTCAGTTGCCCGGCAATACTGACAATTGATCGTGGTCCGCATTTTGATGGCGCTTTTGGCAGCCTACTCGCCAAGCTCGGTTGCCAACACATTAGGATGACAGCCTACCACCCTCAGGTCAAAAGTATGGTTGAGCATTTGCACCGGCAATTAAGAGCTGCCCTTCGCACAAACTGTAACTCACTTTGGAGTGAAACACTACTATTGGCATTCTTAAGCCGGAGTAGTACCGTTACGGGAGAAGTGAACACAACATTGGCAGTGCTGGTATATGGCTGTACACTTCGTCTGCCTGGAGAGTTGGTAGCTCCCTCACCAACCGTGACCTTCGACTACGGCGACTACACTCAGGGACTTAAGCAGCACATGTGAGTGCCCAAGGTCAGCCAGCCACGCAAATAACAATCTACAAGTTGATCTGGCCGTATTGGAAAGGGCTACCCACGTATTTCTTCGCATCGATGATGTTCAGTTATCACTACAACCGCCATGCACTGGCCCGTTTCGGGTGATAAAACGTAGAGCGAAAAAGTTTTTCATAGACAACCGGGCGACACGACACCGTATCTATTGACTACCTCAAACCTGCCGTCATAGAATGCTAGCCGCCCAGCCATCTTACACCAGCTCATGCCGCTCAGTCACTTGCATCGAGCGAGCTATAACTCGAACCACCCACAATTACACCTTGTGAAAACTCAGAAATTAGTCCACCAGAATCTCCCACCGTACCCGCAACTCGAAGTAGTCGGCGCGGCCGCCAACTACAAAACTCTGTCAGTTTCGTTGATTTCGTGACAACTTTTACGACGAACTGTTTGCATTAAGTTGTGAAATTCGCTATAGATTTACCAATAAGCAGGCCCGAAAATTTACAGTCAGTGGTACTGATTTATTCTTTTTTCCGGTGCCTTAGCAACTACAGCAACACCGAAAGTCGTTCATGTGTTTGTTATTATGGCTCAACATCCACCGACGCCCTCAGGCGTTACTTCCTTCCAGTTTACCTTGCCCTCTCTCAGACAGATTCGCACAGTCATTGGCTTCATCCGTACCCTCAGTGACTCCCGCGTACGTTCAAAGAGATAACTACTCACTGGACAACGGGACGATTTGTCAGTATGGTACTGGAAACGACACCTGGACGCCTTTTTGGATGAACCTGACACGGCATCTTCGGGGTGTCGAGTGTGTGAGACCCTTGGGTGCTCAAATACCGTTGGAACGACGCACATCAGAATACGAGGGGGCAGACTCCGTCAAACTCTCGCCGGCAGTCATTCAACCTCACCAACAACATAACGAGCAAGATACGAGGATTTCCGCGACTATCAATGCTTCTGGCCTATCGACACGATCGAAGCCCAACTCCGTCGGACTTCTAGGAGGAAGCCCATTTAGGGACAGTGATCTTCGTACATGCTTCTAACACGTTTATTGTTTAACTGAACGCTGATTACCAAGACCAGTTGCCATTTGACCGTTGCTCTTGCGCACATTCTCACGCATATTCTCAACTACACACTAATCACTATCTCTCTCAATCATCTTCGGGTTCTCACGGGTCGTGGAGAATACTATTCCGGTTAACGTATTTGTACAGTGCCGAAAATTAGAGTAATGTGCAGGTTTTCCACGTAGTAAAAGTGATCGAAGAACGCATTTAATTCGGAAACTGCGACGTAAGGTCTCACGACCTTACATTTCCACCGGAAGGACGGATCAACCCTGAGGTCGTGATGTCGAAGAACTTCCTTGCCCATGATCGAGTGAGGAAGGTTAGCAATAATAAACACGCCTTGTAGATTTCGGCGTAAACCGAAGTTCATTGTGAATGGACACTTACCGTAAATCTTGATAGGTGTCTTAGCAACAGCGGCCAACTCGCTGTTCAACCGATTGAGGCGGCTCGCAAAACAAGGTTGAATTGTATCTACCTGCACCCATGTATAATAGGAAATGTGCTCCTGATTTTCTGTTGTCTATACACAATGGGTGACTGTCAGCGGGAAGGCCCAAAACAGTCGTTGACTTCACAGGTCACTTTACGCGTTTCCCCGTTGGTCGGGTTGATTCGTGTGCTACTTGGTGAATTTCTTCGCTTTAGTGAGGTCGTACCAACGTGTGTCGGGGTTTATATGGTTCCGCTGCCTTGAACGGTTTGCATTGCCTTTTATTTCAGTTCCGTGAATCAAAGGCGACCAGTTCAGCGCACTAACCGGAGATGAAAGCAATCTCACTTTGGTAGTTAAGCCATCTGTGTTGTTACTGTGATGGCACGGTCTGACACATCGCTCGGTAGAAAGCTTAGTCTCACTGGCAGACAGTGCGCCAGCAGCTTCCCAATATCAAGCCAACGCAACCACAAGCGACAGGAAAGCCGACCGATGGAGTGAACCGATAGGATGAGAGATGAATCCCGTCAACGGTGCTTAAGCTTCAAGGCTTGGTCGTCCATACCAGTCGGGCCAATACTTTTTGTACAATGACTGAGTGCATGAGGCAACAACCCATGTATATTTATTGTTTTTTCACTAATGAAGCGAGATGGTTCGCAGACAAAAAGTACCTCTCACCAGAGTTGGTGGAAAGGTTCAAAACATTTACCGCTGTTCACTTCGAGGCTGTTCGCTGTGTGATGGTCGGAGGTCATGAATGTACTTGTACCCTGCAAGCGGTTTACATTAATCTATCTAACACTGAATCGCCTTCAAAACCGGACGTATGTATAAATGTATATAAAGCCGGCTTGATAACAAGCACGGTGCCAACACAATAATAATAATAATAATAATAATAATAATAATAATAAAAACAACACCAACAACAAAAACAAAAACGAAAACAACGACGATAACATAAACAAAAACAACAACAACAGGAAAAAATTACAATGCCAGAGGGGAGAATTAAGAGTCAATATTAAGACTGCAACAGGTAAAAGCAAATTATTAAATGCTTTCACTGTACACGTTATGTAAGCTTTGCCCGTTTTCCTCTTGTTTATGGGAAACGAGAAGTCAACAGATAGGTCATACAGCATTCGCGCCACTGGATTCAGCTCTGAGCCATATCCTTCAACTAGGAAGGTGGGAAGCACCGACCGAAGCTAACTTCTTTATGCCTCTACACCAAGTCATAGCCTGGCCTCCGCGTCGCTTCTTCCAGCCTTTCCCAACACGTGCAAAACGAGCACGGAAAAGTAGACGATAGGCAGGTATTCGCAAGACATTATCGAGTCACCGGTTGAGGCATAGAGTGATTATCTCGGTCAGAGGGCGACTATCAGCACTGAACACACAACAACGAACTTCATCATTGCTCACTCGATATTCATGCCAGATATGAACAAAGGTTCAGAGATATCGGGTTATCGAATACAGAAGCCAGCAAGCATCCCCAACGCGGAGCGGCAAGGTCTCGCAACCGCATAGAACACTACCAGCTTTGGTGCCTTACACCTTTCCGTTGAATGGAAGTCGGATGTCATGACGCCACAGATGGAGTAGGTTCGCGAAAGTTGTCCTGACTCTCGTAATTCATGATGCAATCTCCTCTCCAACATCGCCACCAGCTTTGATCTAGCTCTTGAGGCACTTGAAGCTATTGACTACCTCCAGCTGACAACCACAAAAGTCAGCGCCGTCACTGGCTCCTGAGAGTCTCGAAGAAGTACCTTACGTTTTGGAGGCGTAGAGTGCGTACCACATCGAGACACACCAAGCGGTCCAATAATTGTTGAATTTCCCGTTTACTGTTGTTCATCAAGGAGGTATTATCGGCATACTCTAAGTCAAAACCCGTGTTCCGTGGGAGGAGTTCAACCACACCGTTCGGAAGATCAGACGATGCGTTCTGTAGGACATCCTCAACAGCACATTTGAAACGAGGTGGGGATAAAGAGCAACCTTGTCGTACTTCACAGGAGAAGGCAAAGGACGGCGAAGGATTCCCATAGACCCCAACCCGACCTGAGGCTTGACGATACAAGTACTTCAGCACCAACACGTACTTTGCAGGTAAACCTAAACCGGCTAACATAGCTTGGACGTTATTGAGAAGAGTTTGCATCCAAGGTACGAATGGTATTGTATTATTCAAACTGAGGGTGGTGACATGTCCCTGCGTAAAACGGAGAAGTTTTGTCGGAATCTGGATGTCACTGGGCTTGATGCAGCAAAACAATTGGTTAAGTCTTCCGGGCCACAAGGTACTAACTAAGTCCCGAGAAAGGCCTACGGAAGAGACAACGAGCCAAAAGTTCTTATGACTGCTCGATAAAGATAGAACAAAATAAAGTTTTATCAGATACCACCATACTGAAATACAGCACAATAGGAAAAGAAAAAGGGGATTCACAGTTTTTTTGCTATGAGCAGCAAATCGATACAAACCGGCCACAAAAACTACTCCTCAGATTTGATTTAATGCAGCTTCCGGTCAGCCGGCCGTACATAGTTCGAAAGAATCCTAATAACTCTTGTGCTGGGTAAAAAGTCGCTGTAGATTCGTTAAAAATGGCACTTAGGATCGTATGAATTTGGTTTTTATTGCCACAGGTTTCAGAAGGCTCACAAGCAACACAGAGGGAACAATCCGCGGTAATCACTTGTGAGTGCGATGAAAATGTGAGTTTATTAACCTGATAAAACAATAAAACGTTGAGTGCCATATAGTGAGAAGGGAATGGTAATATATGGCAAATGTACAAGGCACCTTAAGTTTCAAAGGTTGCCGAAAGGTGCCAGCAGTTGATGGGATGAGTAAACGGAAATCTGTATTGAATCAGTGTAGTTTTTTGGACGTTTCACGGTGGTAGAATGACTCCGGGCTCGATGTCAGCTAAGGGAGATAGGATTCAACCTTCCGAAAGTAGAAAAGATAAAGACGTACTTTTCATTTGGTAGAAACCGGCCGTCGTTAAACCAAGCGGACAAACAACAAGCAGCTCTGTTGCATCGAACAACATAAAAACTGCTTAGAACTAAGTACTGATTATTTGTGGTTATCTATAGCAATTTTACTACCTAGTTTACGCATGCAAACTCAGTCAATACCAGGTCGATAAAGAAACTCGCCTATAGAAGGGAACTTCCACAGTTGCCGTTCACTCAAGATAGGGAGTAAAGTGCACCGGCCATCAATGACCTGACGAGTTTTGTATGAAGTCCTTCTAAGGAACCATGTTACGATGCCCTAATCTACTCCTGCAGCCGGCGTATGTTCACCAAAATGTGCACGTACTGGGGGTCACCCCTAAGACCTTCATTTGAGTGCCGCAGAAAAAACGAATGTACGGGACATAATGTTCTGACACGATTTTCTGTGATTCATTCACCGACCATACCTGTACATGAAATGGAAATCAACATGAAGCAAGTAAGAGAAGAAACGAACTGAATTTGCCGAATCAGCCGGAGGTACATACAAGTTACACAAAGCGAAAAAAACTTGCTGCTTAGTTGATTCTCCGAAATGGTGTTATAAAATGTGTGAAAACCGTAAAAAAAAAAACGGTAAACGTTCAGTAAATGAACGCCGTCTGCAAGGCACATTGTCCAATGTGCAGTCTGATTAGAGGTCCGCGATAACTTCAATCCGGTCGCATTCCATTTTTACTACTGGAACATTTATCAGTAGCTAGAATCCAGTCAACCACTATTGCTTAGAGAGAAAATACGTCAGTGGGGTACTATCGACCAGAGGATCAGTAACAGAATTGTTTAATAATTTAGGTTGTCAGTAATCAGATCTATGCCAAATGAATGAACAGAGAAGTGTACCTAGATGTCTACACTGCCATTACGTTGTATGGGTATTATCCATTTGTCTGTTATCATAGCTGAACTTGCTGCGAACTGCACAACGAAGGGAGTCAACAAGGGGCTGTTTGCCTCACCCGCAATAAAACGAGCCACATTTCTGTTTAGTGATTTATAACAAAGTGATTTTTTGTCCTATTCTGCCGATCCCGCTATCTTAATTGCATGATAAGTAGTGTACTTATCAGTCTATATGATACACTAAGTTAATTCCAACAATATCTAAGACGACACTAACAAACTAGGGTGGGCGGAGGAGCGTGTTCAGATGACAAGGCAAAAGGTATGCACAATAGAAATAAAAATGAAACAAGATGCATGACAAAAACTCAAAATAGTCCACCTTTCTTGTAATCGGGATGTGAGCGCAAAAGAATAAATGTCGGCCAATGTGTTCGGTTCAGCTCAGTCTGACAGCAATTCGTCGAATCAATCGGAATGGTGCTCAGGCGAGTGCCAAGTGACGCCGCTGAAGCTTCTAAAGTGCTTCATTTCTCTCGGTTAGATCTGGATGATGTGATTCCAGGGCTTTTCAAGTCAGAAATCTAGACCAAGCCAGAATGAGGGGTTTATTGGGATCTTTTTTGTGTTGCGCGGTGGTGGTGTGTATTCGGAAAAGATGTGTGTTGTTGCATACAATAAAACGTCCGCACGAAAAAAGGAATGTTGCTTCAAGGGAGGTTGACAATCATGAAAAAAGTCAGAAATGTACATATACCTACAGATATAGAAAGATTGTCTAAAGAAGCATTTAATAATATGGGAGAGCAATTTGCTCGTTGTCCCTTCGTTTTTTCCCCGGGGAAAGTGGACCAGGATTTTGGGATTTTATCGGGAGAGCTTTCTAGCCTTTCTGTGGGGCCACACTTAGCTTTTGCTGAATAATTTTACCACATCGGTTGGATGAGTTATGCTTGATTATTCTTCTGCTCTCCAGTGCATTCCTCGGTCACTCTCAATTTTGAAGCTTCACTCATTTAATTCCCCACCTAATTTATAGGCATGAGTTACTTACTGACTGTTCTTTGAGGCGTATCGATAGTCCTCCAAATCCCTAATAAATAATTCCGGGGTTATTTTAAAGGCTGGTGTTTTGTCCATTTTCAGCTTATGTCAGCGACTTCCCCTCTAGCTACCACTCGTAATGCACTAAGTGAGATGGACTTCAATCATGTATCTCTCAGTCTTCAAAGTATCATTTTTTTCTTTTGATTGGGAAGCTTAATCCCTTATCTCTTCCAAGTGTTCTAATTATGTTCCTTTTATCTTCCGCAAATTTCTCCAGCGGCCTTTCTTCTCATACCTTCAACTACCAAGGGTTGAACATCCGAAGTAACCTGGAATGACGTTAAGCACTAGACTTCACCGGTCATCTGATGCTACCAGTTGCGTGCACCAACTGTGGTGATTTCGTTTTCATATTCGAAAACTCAGGCATTTCCCGTTTAAGCCCACGGTTAAATCTACCATTGTCCCTCAACGCGCCTTTACAATCTTAAACTTTCTACTCCCCGATCGTTCCATAACTGTCAAAGAAGGATTCTGAAGTGACATGTTGAAGTATTCTTTCAATTAGTTGTCTCTTCCACCCCGTCTCTTTTTAATTAACAAATCACGTGATTGACAGAAGAATGTCTATGAAAATTATCAATGCATCCACCCATTCCCTCTATGAGGATCTTTCGAAATACCGCTGTGACTCGGAGTCCGGCCAGAACTCGCTCTCCAAACCGTATTATCCTCGTTATAACAAACTTGTGGGAATTCTCCAGGTGAAGTAACTCGGTGGTTTACCGGTGCACAAAGATTCGGTCACAGCTGAAGTGCGCGCAAATTTTCTCGAAATCATTTTGTGATTTTCATCGCATGTTACTCCTCCTTTTTCTCGTTGTGTCGTAGTCGATGAATAATAGAAATATAAACTAGATGTTTGCACAAGCCTGACAATTCAGTACACCATACGTACCGTTTTCAACTTTTCAACCTTTCTCAAGGGAATTTAATTTGATCTTAACGTTGTCTTGAGAAAGGTGAACTGCGGTAACCAAAAAGTCGGCTATTTGAAATTTTTCCACCAACAACCTGGTGTTCTTGATATTACATTTTTCGCGTTTAATACACCACACGACGCATCGTTTTGTAGCGACAGTCATCTTCGTCCATGCTTCTAACACGTTTATTGTTTAACTGAACGCTGATTACCAAGACCAGTTGCCATTTGACCGTTGCTCTTGCGCACATTCTCACGCATATTCTCAACTACACACTAATCACTATCTCTCTCAATCATCTTCTGGTTCTCACGGGTCGTGGAGAATACTATTCCGGTTAACGTATTTGTACAGTGCCGAAAATTAGAGTAATGTGCACGTTTTCCACGTAGTAAAAGTGATCGAAGAACGCATTTAATTCGGAAACTGCGACGTAAGTTTTGACGACCTTACAGTTTCTTTCGATACACTGAGTTTCGTCCGGTCCTGACGCACTGAATGGGAACCCTTGTTGACAGAACATGTTGCAACCTTTTTCTTCTGTCAGACAGTCATTCAGTCAAAGAAGTTGTTACAAACACCAAAATGGAGGATACCACTGTACTCCGCACTAAACACATTTACGAACGGTCTATGTATTAGGTTGAAGAAAAACGGAAAACATTTCAAAATCAGTCCGGAACATATGCGCAAGGAACCGACGCACACCATTTTTTTCATCGCCGTGTGAATGGCTGGAATGAACATGGTGGGAGCTGGAAATGCAGATTCTATTTATGTTCACCCCGGTTACTGCAGTTTTCATTCCGCTGCGCTAAGAGAATCGGCGGGCCGTTCTTTAACCACCACCCCCTAACCAGTAGCCCTAAGACCAACCCCATACAAGCCAGTCACCCTCCGCTTCTCTCACTTAGGTCCTGCCTTCACCGTGCACCGCTCACATTGCGACCGTGCCTACAATATCTCATCCCTGTCTGTGTGTTGTCATCAACGTACAAACGTGCACGCGCACCCATGCATAACACACACAGAACACCACCACACCACACACACACGTTACTGTTCATCCCGTCCTCATGTTAACGCATGACGTGTCATCAGGCTCGGTGAAACGGAATAAAGGATGACACGCGCGTAGCGGTGGTTGCCAAATACATAGCTATGGGGCTGAGACTTCACGTGAAGTCAGGCTGTTGGTTGCTCTCGTCAACCATGTTCTCCTACAGACAAGTTGTAGGACGGAGCTCGTTTAGTGTTCGTGAAGCTAAGGCTGTTAAAAGGACCAAACTCAGTGTAGCTGCCGCGGCTGATTGAAGCACCCCGTGAGTTTGTGAAGCAGACGCAGTGAAGGTGTCTGGGTTGATCGAGATCGGAAACTGCGTCGGTGAGACGGCATAACAGATTCTCGATGAAAAGATAAACCAAGTCATAGTATCGCTGCAATCGAGAATCGCTAATTTGCCTTATCCCATACACGTACCCGCGATCAACAACCCCATAACGATCGACAATCAGCCTCATTAAATTTCGTCGCTGTTCCTAGCTTGTGCAGACTTGCGCACGGACTCAGAGACGGTCACTCAGTCACTCGGCTTTCAATCAAAGCCTGTCTGCTCCGTGGTCCTTCTGACTGTCATACCTTTCGAATGGTAGGTGAGCTGAACTGCGATATCGAACAGGGCTGAACTCTTTATCCGCGGTTTTTCCCAGGGCCCTACGCTCTTATACACCTAACGTGACATGCTTGCAGCGTATGAGCAGCGCGCTAATTGCTTGCTGCCAGCGTTTATGGGACGCACTGTTTTGTGCGTCTGTGTGTGATACTGATGGACCAAAGCTAGTGAGGAACAAGAGGAACTTTCGGGTACTTCAATTTCAGTTTTTCAGTGGCCCGGTCTGGTACGGAATTATCGGTACTGAGGACCGATCGTCTCAGTCCTGAGAGATCTTGAGGGAAGTTTCACAAGCAGCACCCGGATTCACTGAACGCTTCTTACTACTTGTGTTACTATGCTGTGAAGAAGTTAATAAAACTGGTAATCGTAGAATATGCCCATCAATTCATGAAAAAGCTTGTAACACGAAGAAATTTCCTTTCGATATGACATTTCAGGCATTTGCGTATATAGTACTGGATAAATGAAAGTATATGTGCAGCTATAGATAGCAGAGAGTGAGTAAGTGTGCAACAAATCCGGTAACTCGACAACATGCTTCAACTTGATGAATCTTGTCCGATGTGTGAACGACAATAAGTGTGAAATGTGTAACCAAATGGCGTGAAAAGACAGGTGTGAAAAACGAAAGTGTGAGAAAAGAGGTGCTGAGCTGGGGAGAATTTGCACATGGGAGCCACAAGAGAATCACTTGTTACGGCCACGGCAAAAACAACTGTTGCACGAGGTTACGTTGCTTACACAATTCCGGCTTCAATAGTCGAAATGCTATGGCTTCTGACGTCATCGGCAACCGCCTGCGTAATGCTATCGCTGTGAGCTGTCTGATCTACAAAGCAAGAAATATCTGTAGTCCTGACACGATTGCCCAAGAACTCGAACACATACGTGACACATTATCAAAAAACGGCTATCCAGAACCGTTTATTCAACACATGGGACACACAAAATGAAAGTGCAAATGGCCAAGAAAAAGGATATTTTTCTAACTGTCCCGTTCAAGGGTGACAAGACCTTAGAAATACCAGAGCTACGCATATCTAAGGCCCTCGGAAAATCCTTCCCCGCTGCGCATGTCCGATTCTTAACAAATATCAAGCCTTTCATTGTTCAACATTCCAAGGACAGGTTGCCTCTTCAGTCTCAATCTTTTGTTCTATATCAGTTCACGTGCTCTTGTAGTGCATGGTATATTGGACATACGACGAGACGCCTGTCGAAGAGGATATCAGAACGTCTCGGCTTCTTTACGCAAAGGAACAGTTTGGGCTATCAATAACGCAATCCTACAGCATCTGAGGGATAGCGGACATCAAATCGATAGTGACAGCTTTCAGATTAGTCCTGACAACTCCCAGGTTTACGCAGCTGCACATATACTATCATTTATCCAGTACTATATATGTAAAACTGGTAATGCCACAAAACGATCCGGCCCTCCACGATCATCCCCCACCGAAGAACAATAAGCGAGACGTACAAGTTGGTTATGTGAGAAGCCCCGCGCATCAACCGGAAACCTTGGAGGCCAAGATTGTTGCCGCGCTCCCGGAGATTACAAGGTGTATGCTGGAGGCCATACTGCGAAATCTGATTCCAAGGGTCCAGGCTTGTATGGCGCAGGACTGGTGTTTTCAAACATCGCCTCTGACTGGCTGAGATGGCGACGCTCGGGGAACAACAAAATAGTCCTTATGACTGGAGAATGATTGCAAGGTATTGCTTCAGGGTCATCTCATATTGATTCGTTGTTTATGGTTTATCATGTTTTCTCTCGCAATAGCAAATTATCACTTTGTTTTGCGTTATGGTCTATTCAGAAAGGTTTACGCCTCATTTCATGGAGACAAGCTGGACATTTTCGGCCGTTGTGAATCCTTCTCCGTCGTTGACGCATTGTAAGGTTGGTTAGACCTTACCATGCTGCTTCCTTATTACGTACCTTCGGTAGTCCTTCCCAACACCCTTGGACCACCTGTCCGCTACGGTGGTATTCTGCAGTATGTCACCACGATCACCAGGACGATGTTTCCCACAATCCATGAGAAAAAGAGAGTAGTTAGCACATATTGGAAATGCGCGCGTGTAGCGTACACGAGCAACGTTCAAATGGCCACCGCGCCTGATGGCGCGAGTTCAGATAAACAGTGACGTGTGTTAAAAAAAGTAACCAGGGTTGAATGCCACTACAGCATGTCTCGTGTCATCCCACAGGGTAGTTGGTCCAGTCTCTCTACGGCGTGTCATACTGAAACAGTTTCACACCGGTCATTCGAAAATAAGCCGTGTGAAGGCAATAGTCCGAAGCTACACATACTGGCCCGAAATGGATGATGACCTCAACAGTGTAGTTCGTCAACGCTGGTGACGTAAACAAGCATCAAAAATGCCGCCACGTCAGACACCTTCTCCATGGTCAACCTCAGAACACCCCTGGTCGAGACTTCACGCTGACTTTACTGGACTGAGTGACAATCCACCCAGCCTCCCGGTTGAAGGTCGACAGACTATGCCCAATATGCAAGAATGTTAGTGAACAGAGTTCACAATACACGTGGTTTGGGAATGAAGTTCTCTCAGGCTATAGATTATGGTCAAAAGTAGCGACGTTACATTAATAAAAATAAAAAATGGCGCGAGGTCCAAGATTGTCTGAGCTCGCATATTAGGCCTGAGAGATGGGCAACAGTTGTTCGTAAGTATTTGAAGGATCCAAACTATTTTGTCAGGTTTTAATAGTATTTTGCATCCTCAGCGGCATATCATCCAGGAAAAATCTGTCTATCTGGGTCATGTTTAAAATCTGACACGTCAGTCTGCCTAAAATGATCACTCTAAGGAGTGGGGTTTGAAAGGAATAACAGAGAACGTGGAGTTAATTGTATTCCGTGCACTGTTATCAGTTAAGGGATATGCCTCAGTTGCTGTTGCTTCAAAAACTCACCTGATACTTCAATAAACCGCAGTAATTCCACTGGGTTTGCCGTTTTAGCAAGTTAGCTTTACGAACAATAACCACTAATCCGATCCTGACGGCTCACTGTGGTGAAGACTCGCAAAAAGCCTAGCATCATATGACGTCTTAAGCCGTGTTAACCCGGGGTGTATGGCTACCATCACTAGGTATGGCTCACAGTTCTTATCCCATTTTACCGAATTTCGGCCAAGCCCAGTGGAAGCATCGGGTAAGTCATGCATGGTAACTTCGGTAAGCCTCTGTAATTTCAACAAATCCCATAATGGCAGTGATGCCGTATGCTTGTTACTCTATTTTACCCGATCTTAGTTTGTTACGGTGGAGACAGCAAAAATGTATCGAATGTGTGAGTGCATAGGCACATGTGTGCACTGAATACAACACTCAGAAAATAGAAGTTATTCTACGGTCAGCCGGCTGAACCCAGATAATATTTCACCGTCCGTGGAAGACTACAGAGCACCACAGAGCGAACATGCATCCTAAGAAGACCAGTGACGGGCAAGCGTGAATGTGCAAGGTGGTCCAGTATGGATTGAATTGACTACATCACTGATACCAGTGCGTTGGTCGGGTGCACGGTGTACGGGGAAAACGAGAGCAATGGGAAAAATGGGGTGTGGCTCACCAATATTGGAGAAGTCTTGGGATATCTACCATTGCTGGAAGGGGATGATGGCTAGAGAACTACTTACAGTTCCTCTTAGAACGGAGGAATGGAAACGTAGCATCGTACCAGGATAAACTTCACAATATAATTTTAACCTAGTTATACCGTTTTCATTTAAAGTGAATCATACGTAACTACACGTGACGCCACCAAGTTTTTCATGGTCAATTGAGTGCAAATTACTTTTCCTGTTGACCAGTACAGAAAATGGGGTGTCTGAGAGGAGTAGCACTTCTGAGTTGGTTGACTGTCGTGTCCCTTGGGGCATCCTCCATCTCTTTGGTCTCCATCATTCACCCAGCTCTCACCTGTGGCTCCACGAAGCTGAAGCATGCATCAGCGGCCACACCCCGGCAAACCACTCGACAGGCGGGCTAAACCAGGTTGAGGGTTACCGAGGTCTAAAAAACTTCGGCGAGACGGTGTTCGGCATGTGAAGACAGATCCTTCTGAATGGGCGGACGAGATCTACTGATCCAACGGCCACAAAGGAGACCTGTTCAACTGCCTGATCCGACATTCCAGAGGAGGCGAACGAACCGTACAGCAGGTCACCGGCTCCTCTGGGAACACCCTGCTGCCTTGCAGTCTGCACTTGGGTGTGCAAGGGCTAGAGGTGCAACCTCGAACAAAAAGGCCGAACGGTGCTGGGGACACCGCTTCGTACCCTACTCCCGCGACTCTCTATGATTATTCACGAAACCTCAAGCGCTCATCATGCTACGGCGTCCCCGGTAAGCGACACGCCTCGTGTCCCGGCCGTCGAGGTGATAAGATAACAAGCTGGGGTACGGAGCTCGCCTCCGACCGCCGCGCGTGGTCAGCAATGGTTCGTGATATCCATGGAGCCGACTTATCCTCTCGCAGGAGATAGTCGCGTAACAGTAACAGTAGTACAGAAAATGGTTTGAAAGATATGCAACTGATTACAAGGATACCTGGAAATTAAACCCAAATCGTGCCTTGATGATATGGTGAAAATACAGGTAAGAAAAAGATTAAATTTGGTACAACTCACTGAGAAACAAAGGAAGATATAAACGTAGATTTAACCCAGATTTTTTGAGTTATCGAATCGGAAAGACAGTGCAACGCAATCCGGGCACACAACTGACAAAATAAGTCCAGTGTTTAGCATGAATCTGGAGTGTTCAACAGATTCAAATATGTGTAAATTAATGGTATACGAAGCATAATAATCAGTCGAGAGAGCCAAGACCGGGCGAAGATACATTCACGAAGGTTGATTGGAATACCCCAAGTAGTTACGACGTCAGCACACCTTATTGCAGTTCAGGAGGAGTCAGATGTGAGATCGCGAGATTAAGTGTGGGAAAAAGGTTGAAAGCACAACACATTGGAGAACACCAGAGTTACTGGTTGAGAATTTGGTCCACCTGCAGGCAAATCTATTGTTTGGTATATCTCCCGAGAAATAGTCAGCATGTCACGCGAACGAATTAGATGAACAACAAAAGAAATGGGGCTTCCGTAGTAGCAATGGTCTTGGAACGAAGTCAGAGATCAGCGGACGGTTATGAAGTACCTAACATTTTACAAAGTTGTTGAGAAATTTACATTTAGAATGGACTAGTTAGGGTACATAACACTGTGCTCCTTGGCTGATTTCTCTGTGGTGTGTGTCTTATTCAAAGATGAACATAGATGTTCCAGAACTTCCCTTTTGAAATACCTTGGTCGGCTGTTGAGTAAAACACAGCTTGCCTGCAAAAGATCTTCCGAACGGAGTGGTTTAACTTCAAAAACTGCTGAAGTAATGACAAGTTTGACAAGAAAAATTGGTCCACATAGAAGGGAAATAGTGTATTTCCAATAAAATGTTACAGTTCCATTTAAATCTTCTGGCACAATGCCAACCGAAATGCTTCGATATAATACTCGCATTCTGCGCCATCCGTCCTCACATTGTTAGCTAAATGGGGGAAAGTCATAATTTTCGTAAAGTAGAATCATGGAACTCAGAAGGGAATACAAAAAACTAAGAGGTAGTAGGTGGAGACAAAAATAGCAGTATCTGGTACAGTGGTCAGGGACGGTGGAACTCAATTAACTGCAGAGGAGGTATGAAGTTGCAATATGCGGGAAAACATTTCTTGTTGTGCAGTGGTCGCTGAGAGAGTCAGTGGTTGGAAGACGAGTGACGATGGCCAGTCCATAACAGTTCAGAACATGAAAAGCCTTAACAGCGAAATTGGCTATGTAGGACGTGTTACGCTTCGTGGCTGGAGTCCAAGAGATCCTCCCACTCAGGTGTTAGGTAAATTGGAAGATTAGGTTCCGTGTCGCGATCAGTTGCGCTCTTGCATGCACAGACTTTCCTTGTCGACTTGGTACTATTTTCAGTTCTTTTCTTACTCTTTTGAAAATCTTTCTTCTTCAATTATATCTCACTGAGGCTCCCGTTGAGAGATAATGAACAAACCGCTGCACCCAAGGCACGGCCAATGGTCTGATCGGAAATGAACTGAAATGACTCGTCTGTTGGCTTCCGTGATCAATGCAGATCACAACCGTTTGGAATAAAGTAGCCCTCAAACACTCAAACACCATGGGGCACCCTAACGGCGAGGGGATCTCGATACTCCTTCCCCCATTTCGACGACATTTACTGGAGTCGAAATTTAATCCTACGATCACGTGCACACTCCATTGAATTTTTCTCCAATCCTTGGTGGTCACCCGAAGTTTGATTACTGGCAGGTTTTCAGTAGCAAAAACTGGAATTCGACTGGAATGAAGTGATCTTGAGCTTTTTAGCCAGATTGCACATGACTGCCAGATCACGTAGTTCGCTGCGCTTCAGGTGCTTCCGGCTGCGCTGTTGGAGGCGCAGGAATCGTATTTACAGTGACGGGAGACGGGACTATTGGCGTACTACCATGGATCGGTGTATCACTCTCTAGACTATTGCCAAGGTGCACAAACTTAAGACCGTCAGTAGATACAGCTTCGTGTTTGCCGTTGCGATCAATGACGGTAGTTTCGATCACGTGGCTTAAGCTCCTTAAAAGGACCTTCGTAAGGGCGCGTAGAGATTTTTTAACGCTATCCACGCGTACAAGTACATACGTGCAAGTGCGTAATTCCGATGGAATGTAGGCCAATCAAGATGGCGTCCACAATGAAAGCATTTGCAAGCAGCGTATCTGTGCAGCCAACTATTGAACGTGTGAAGCCCAATCGTCGTCCCATTTGCGACGTACAGCAAAGTAATCCCCTGGGTAAACCAAGTGTTGGATCAAAAGCTAACGCCATATCCGACGCATCAATATCAGGTTTATAAGCTGAACTCAAACCTAAACGAAAAGGCTGTAAGCTCCGCTACCCAGTCAGAGCTGACGGCAGTGGTGAGTGAGTGAAGCTTAGTGCTGTCAGCGAAAACATCCAGCCATACCGTTGGCTGCTGGTCAGTAGGCCGTCGTGCGACAACGGTGACAGCCTAACAACCGCAGCGTATCTCCGAATAGGTGTGATTCGAATAGTGCGCTGTGGTCAGTAGCTACCGTTTCAGGGCATCCGTACAATGAAACCCAAAATTCTTTAAAAGCAGCTGTCACGGTTTCTGTTTCTACAGTGGAAATGGGGACAGCCTCCAACCAACGGGTGAAACGGTCGACCACGAAAAATTGGCGGCGGAAACCTTTAAAGGGGCTAAGAGGACAATCGATATCCGTATGGATGTGAGGAAACCGCGAGGCTACATCTGGAAAGTGGCCTAAAGGGATCAATGCAAAACGAGAAAATATAACGTCAACAATACGGCGTTGTCGGCGGAAAAATTATGATTAGCCGACGGTTCGGCTACCGTGGGTAACCTTGAGAAAGGTGCATCGTTTTTTCAATACACTCCGAACTTCGTTCAGTCCTAGTGTATTGGAGCCAATGTGTCTATTTACCATCGATCATTGTCACTGAACATTTGAACGAACCCAATTGCGGATATCCTTTGACATACTGCGCTAGATGTACCTATGTGCACCTAGCTGGGTGGTGGCTTGCATGCCAGGATGGGTTACATTGTGCGAAACGTTGAAAATCATGCGGCTCCAAGACGTGGGTACGATGGAAGGCGGAAGTGGCAAAGTTAAGTCACACATTATTGAGCCTGAGGAAGTGGTTAGTGAAACTCCGAAGATTTAAGTGATATGGCTTGACTGAGATCTGTGAAATCCAATTCCTAACGTTGAGTCGCAGCCATAGCTTCGAGGTCTGTGACATGTGGCTGACTAGAAATAGGGTCTACTCGAGGAAAAGCATCGGCCCCGACGACGCGAGAAAGATCACCAAAATATCCGCGACGAAGTGTAAGTGATGCAACTCACGCGGTGAGTGCTTATTGGTTTGGCAGTGAAGAGTGTAAGTGAATCGTTTGTGATCGGTGAAGATGATGAGTTGTATACCTTGGATGATAGGTCGGAAGCACCCAACAGTACTGTAAACGGCAGGTAGTTCCAAAATAAACGTTTAATACCCAGTTTTGGCTGGTAGAAGAGGACATGAGAAAAATGCAAGTGGTTTCCATTGTGATACGTACCACTGCTGCCGCACGCCACCTATCGCCTCATCAGAGGCATCAGTGGATTTATTCAACTGCGATTCAGCGTCAAAATGAATGAGCAAAGTACAAAAATCCAATACATCTTCAACTGTACTGAAGGCATTTTTGGCACCCTCGGGTAATTCTAAAGACAATTTTTATCACCTCAAATTAACTTCGTCAAAGGCTGCATCAGGTGGGCGCAGTTTGGCATGAAACGTGTCAGGGAGTTGGAAATCTCCCTGAAAACACGTCATCGGCGAGGCTTCAGTCCACATTCGTCCAACGCACGGACAGGTTGCTTTGTGAACACTAGCCAACGACAAGGCCCTTTATATCCCACACAACAGTGCAGTCGTAACACGTGTGCTCATGAACCAATCGGTCCATCACACGTCACTTTTCACATCGACCACTGACGGACCACCACCCTTCACACCCATCCACCAACTAAACAGAAGTATGGAACAGTTATCTGACTTAACCAATCACATCTGCACACCACGCGGGACAATCAATAATAACGTCATATGTGTCCATGTATTCCTTGCCTCGTGCTGTATAGTGATTTTGGTTACAATTGAATACAGTTTCCGAACTTTGTTCGTGGTTACTTTTCCGTTGGGCAGATCGAGGAATCACTGACCGGGGATAATCGAGAGGTTTACGCGCTGACACAGCAAAACGATGATGGTAAATTACCATCCCGTTGGAAAAAGTAACGGGGAGTCGCGAACGGTTTGCACCTTTTCCTCTAAGGCCGAATACCCAGATCATCAATTGTGTGGCCTAAAGCCTCAACTGAATCTTGATCAAAAATACTTTCATCCGCGATTACGGGCGTACTACCTGCGGCTAAACGCCCAAACAACTGATGTAGATCTTGTGCATGTGCTTCTTCAGATTCACTTAATACAGCAAGTAGTCAACTGAGGCGAAAACAAAACCTAAACCTATGGTAACTTGGTCAATGAAATGCTGAAACATTCGTGCAGCTTTGCGCAAACCAAGTGGCACATGTAGAAATTTGGGAAGACCAGAGGTTTCATAGCTCTGTCCTAGGTACATCTCCATGTGCTACGGGAATCTGGTGGTAGGCACATATCAGATCTATTTTCAAGGCTACACCATCCCCGTAAAGGTTAGTCGTGATATCCTGAATATTTGAAATAGGATACCTACTCGGAACAGGACTCTATAATTTCCACACGGTCGCCAAGCCTCAGACATTTTAGGGACTCGGTGATGTGGTGATCCCCAAGGGCTATTTGACGCGTGAATAATACCTAATTGGAGCACGTGCTAAAAATTAGCTAGCGCGATCTTAAGTTTGTCAGCTACAAGCCGACGTGCCCCAGAAAAAGCTTGCGGCCTGATATGCTAATGTGATGACCTACCAGGCTCACTGTGGCAGGTAGTACAGACGGTGGATACAGCACTTCTCGGTGCGCATCCAGTGCGTTACCGAACGATTCCAAACCGGTAGTGTTAAGTAGAACACGATTGATGGCGTTAGAAATAGCCAAAAACCCTATTCGCAAAAAGATTAGTGACACGGTCAACGCGCGTTTGTGGCGAGAATAAACCAAGAGGTCGAAGTGATATAAGAAATCAGTATCGAGGATGGCATTCTGAACCCCCAAAATCAAGAAAACCCAGCGAAAAAGTTGGACGGAAACTAAAATTTAACGTCTTCGAAGCTTGCCCACACGCCTGTACAGGGGTACCATTAGAGACACGTTAACTAATTAGGGGGCACCTATACAACTATTAACCTAAAGTTTGGGAGCACATAACTTCAGCACCTGTGTCTACTAAGTAGCATACTCCTGACTTATTATTGACTATATAGAATAGGCGACAACCCTGGACAGTTGCGTCCGTCCCAACTACGCGCTGGTGGGGTGTAACAATGCGCCTTAGAACGATGCTTTTGAAGGTACCAACAAAGACCATCAGTTGACGATGATTTAACCGGTTATTTTATACGACCACGACACTGAGATCGATTTCGGTGAGACCACCTGTTGGATGGCTTCTGAATTGGGCGTCCAACTGACGACACACTGGTTGTCTTAACCGTTTTGACGAGATGACGCACAATGGCATTTACTTAAGCCATTGGTGATTCAGCTTAACAGGAAGGCGCCTGACTGACCTTCGGTTCATGCGTTTCCCAGATTTTATGGGCCGTCTCGGCAAGTCCTCCGAGACGTTCATATCTTCCGCATATCACTTGTAAGATATTGAAAACGAAATGCCTTCGGGAGACTATAATAGATCTTACTAGTTCCTAAAAGAATTCGCATGCAACAAAGCATTTGCGAAGGTTTACGATTTCCAATCTTGGTGTCTGCAATCATACGAACTATTCACAATTTACCCAAAATTGCGATCCGGCTCATTAATTCAGTTTTGATGAATTCGTAAGGATTGGATTCTTCCGAATCCTACATGTCCTGCACTTCGTTGGCAACGTAGGCACATTGCGCATAGCAAAAGCTTTGCTATCTGCGAAAACCAGGCCCTGGGGTTATTTTACCAGGACGACCAGAACGGGACCACAAGTGCGTTAACCTTATCGTCAAAAAGTTTGGGGTGGCTAATATTGCAACTGGTAAAATAAAATGAAACAAAATTTGAGGAAAGCTAGAACCACTACGTTCTCTTCCGTCCCACTAGCTCTAGTGAGAAAACTCTTCTGCCTTCGAATCATCTCAATTTATTGGTAGAGAATATATCGTTTAAATAAGATATGTGGTGATCATAACCAGAACCGTGCATAAAAGCTTATTGGTCTACTGATATACCTAAACGGCTAGTCTGGCTGCGCCCGGAATGGTTGATTCGGTTCTGGTCGGTTCAGACGAATGTTAACCGCTGATTGGTACATCGATCGCTTGACTGGTTCTACTTGTGTCGGCGATTCTGGTTAGGAGATCACATACTGTCCACAAGAAGAGCAGTCAAAGGTGTTTTTTATTTGGTGGGATCCAGTTGTCGTTTGTGCGAGCGGAAGAACTAACAAACACGGCTTTGTGACATCGAAAAACCTACAAACGTCCTGGAGGCCAGTTTGAACTAATTATACTTACTTGTTTTGCTTTTAACTTTTCAGTTCAGTTCAGATCAGTTCAGACACCCATGAACCATGCACTGTGTGCGGTGGCTTCGGTTGCTATCTCCTAGCGGCAACCTCAAAAGGAAATAATGAAGGAGGAAAGAGTATGAAAGGAGTAAGAGCAGAACTACATTATTGAAATTAATTCGATGAAGAAAGTTTGTGAATGCAAGATTGCCACTGATCGCGGCTTCCAGCTATATCCCCCAACGTATCTAACCATTGACTGGGAAGCTCTCTTGTACCCCACCAAGGAAGTCTAACACACCCTACATGGCCAAGTCCACTGATTAGGCTTTTCATATCTTTCTTCCATGTCATGGACTGGCCACCCTTACTCATCTTCCAACCGGTACCCGTCTCAGCAAGCATAGCACGTCAGGGAATCCTGTCAGGGGACATGCGTAACATATGTCCCAACCATCTTAGCCTGGTGAGCTGAAGTGCTTCATCTAATGATTTGATTCTTGAACGTAAGACTCTTCGCCAAACTTCAGCATTACTTATACGGTGTTCCCACCAGATTCGAGTAATACTACAAAGACATCGGTGTTCAAATACCGACAATCTTCATATGTCCTCTGTCCGCAGTGACTATGTCTCCGAATCATACAGAAGCAGAGGCCTGACGGCTGCAGAGTACGCTCGACCCTTGATAGGTAAGCGGATGTCATGTCGACGCCACAGATGACTCAGGTTGGCAAATGCCAAGCGAGCCTTCTGTATACGCACAGACGCCTCATTCGATATTCAACCTCCGGGTGAGATGCAGCTCCCCAGATAACAGAACTTGTCTACTACGTTTATAGTCTCCCCAGACACTGAAAGGTTTGACGTTGGGCCAACCCAGTCCTGCAACAGCATCTTGCACTTTGAACGTGCAAAACGCATACCGAACACTGCTACGCAATCTCTCGAGCTGTCTAGAAAAGCTTGCAAATCACGTGAATCTTCACTTAGAAGAACTATGTCGTCCGCATATTCAAGGCGTAGCACTTTTCCACTCCTGGAAAAGTTCAATGACACTATCCTCACCTGACAAAAGTGCGGACTCTAGGATCATTTCAATCACAAAGAAAAAGACAAAAGGAGAGAGGGGGCAACCCTGACGTACACCACTTCTCGTGGTGAACTCGGGTGAAAGATTACCGTAAGCCCGAACTCGGCTCCGGCTGTTAATGTAAAGGGATTTTACGATGGAAATGAATACCTCTGGTACACCCTTCGGCAAGAGGCAGCGCCAGAGAACTGTGCGGCCAACTGAGTCGAAGGCCGCTTTAAGATCAAGAAAAACGGAGATAGTGGGTCTATAAAAGGTGTGCCTATGTTCTAAAATTTGTCGAAGAGTGAAGATATGATAAATACAACCTCGACCATGTCTAAACCCAGCTTGATTCTTGAGCGAGCACTGTTCGCGAGCATTAGATAAGCGGTGGAGAATAACACCAGCGAGCAGTTTGGATACGATGCTAACCAGACTTAATCCATTGTGGTTTTCACAGAAGGATCTATCACCTTTCTTATCAATCGGTACGATCACAAATTCACACCAACTCTTTGGAACTCGTCCCCTCTCCCATATCAAACCGAGGAGTTTTGTCAAATCGTGTAAAGGTAGTGGGCCACCGTCTTTGAAAATAGACGGAGGCAACCCACCTGGTACGGCAACCTTATGTCGTTTAAGATAGCTTACCTCGCGAAGAAGCTCTGTTTCTGACGGAGAACTGGTATCTACAACAAAGGCTGTGCCCATTGCGCTAGTGAGCAAACCTGAAAAGGATAAAGGCCAATTAAAATGCATCCCAAAATGCTCCGACCAGCGAATTAGACGACGCTCCCGAGTTGGAATCAGTGAGATGTTCGCTTCTTTGATCAATTCGCTAACGCCTGGTTTATGTGGACCGGTTTGTCTAATCAGACGAAAAAGGTTGCAGCTGTTGCCAATCGCAGCAGCCTTTTCCATCTCCCTACACTTCGCAATCCACCACTGCTCACGATCATTTCTCAGGCTCCGAAACAGTTGGCGTTTAAGGCATCCCGGTGCCTCATCGGATCTGGAATCCGGAGGAATCGTTTTGCGCACATCTAACAGTGCAACTTAGGATGCAGTTATCCATCGTTTCTGTGTGTGTCTAGTTGTTGGACCTTGGGTAGCACCAGAAGAGCCTGTTTGATTCCCGTCCATTACTCTTCTGGATCCTGCACATTTGGCTGCGTCGATAACTTGATGGATACTTCTGTTCCGAAAGCAGATCGATGGTTATCGTCCAGTAGCAGCTGCGGCGGACGGTTCGCTTTGGCGTTGTGTCGGCCACCAACAGGGCGCAAGCTGAACGTGATCAGTGTCTACAGACGTGGACCAAAATGATCGACAGTCGATCCGAGTCCAACGCTGTGAAGACGCGGGAGGACGCTTTTTGTGCGAGAAATTTGTACTCGCTAGGAATATTCTATGGTCGGAACATAGTTGAATGAGTCGATCACCGTTATCAGTTCCATCGGCTGGAACGCAATATCAGCCTGCCATATTCCTCTTCGTCTCGTCTAGGCTTCCGACTTGAGCATTGAAATCACAAGCAACAACCATGATGTTCGCAGAGCTCACGCTACGGAGCAATTGAGACAAATCCTGGTAGAGTTCGTCTTTAGTCTCAGGAGAGCTAGTCAGTTGGGGCATACACAGAAACGACTAACAGGCATCGGCGCTTCAGTCCAGTGCTGTTGACATGCACAGAACCATTCAACCGAACTGCACACAGACGGCTGCTGACTGGGATCCATTCGAGCAATGCACGCTCAGAGCAATGCCAACGCCAGTCTGACCACGAGCAGTAGACACCGAATCACCCGACACACGAAGAGTGAAACGAAAAGCCGAGTTTGTACTTGGGGAGCGAAGTATTAACACTGAAGTTGGGTCTCGTATGCATGTTTCGGAAACACTACACATATCTATTTTAATTGTTTCAAGAGTTCTAACTAGGGCAGCCTGTTGCCCCGTTTGGCAAGGTGTGCGGACGTTGAAAGAAGCTAAGTGAAGAGGATGCTTGGGTCGAAGAATGGATTCTCTTTCTTTCCCTGTCTTTAATGTGCTACCCTCATCGAGAGTTCGAGGTTCACAGTCACGACTCATTATGGCGTCTCGTATCTATTCAGAACTGGGATGCGAAGGGTGAAGAGCAGCGAGATAAGAAATTTTCCCCGATTGACCGCTGGAGATTTCCGGGTACATCATACTTCGCAGCTGCCCACACCGCAGAAGGGGTTTTTCTTTGAGGACTCTAACCGGAGCCTTAGACTCAAAAGTCTCATCCAAAAGGCAATGGGGTGTTAACCCAGCACGGGGAAGTGACCGAAGAACCCGTGAAGGAACTTCTTCTGGTCTGTCACGTGAGACCTGATTACTGTATGCGCTTTGTCATGTCTTCGTTGGTGGTTTGTTATCGATCCGCTTTTCGGATTCAGTCCTTAGCCCCATGCACCCAGTGGAGCGAGCGGAACGTGGACGGAGCAACATCCTTTGAGCTGGGGGCTGCCCAGCTTAGGCGGGCTATAGCTGCCAAATGAAGTGCGATGACTTCTTCAACCGTCGAGAGAAACCCCAGGTACTCCACTGCTACGTCCATCTAATGGGGGTTTTTAAACCGGTAAACTTTTTCTCTCTGTGTTTATTCACTGGACTGTCCCCTTCAGGGCATAGTGGTTAGAACCAGATGTTGCCCATCAACTGGTCCTGAGGCTAGACTTCGTCTGGCCTCTACCCATCCCCCTGTCAGGCATGATTGCATCTCCGGCTTACGGAAGCCGTCCTGCATAGCTCCTTGGGTCATGGAGGCACGCAAGCCATCACACCACGCTAAGCTGCAGTCTCGTCGTGATGGTTTTTAATCTCTTAATTCACGCGAACAAACTCGATCACTCGCTTTATAGTTTATTAGGAATGAGAACTTTGACACCTGCGCATTGACAATATCATCTCGACTGGTGATGAAACATTTGGAACTTAAACGCCAAGCTCAGCAATCAGAAGCCACTGAGAACTTCGGCTGTCTACCCATATCGTAGATATTACTCACCTTCTAGACCTATCCGTTCCTCGATTCCATGGATAGTCGAAAATCAGTATTTCTAGATTGTAGCAAGAATCCAAGTCACAAGAATAATTCTCGGTATTCAACACCAAGAGATCACTCAGTTTTCCTTAGGGACTTTCCCCTGAGCAACCCTTCCAGGAGAGACCTTGCTACAACATGTGGTTTGCCAAACATTTATCATAAAATTTCCCTCGCCTAATAGCAACCTTCTGAGGAGAGAAGTATCACACGTCCTCCAATAATAAACCTGGCTCCTCTTTTGCAACAATGCTGTAAATAGTAGAATCGTCGGCCCATTTAAACGACTTCGAAAACTGAGTTGTATACACAACCGCAAAAAGCTTCCACTCACTTCGTAGCTTTTGTAATCTAAAATGGATTTCCTGTTCAGTCGGCTTCTGTTTCAAATCCGCTTTTTCAAGTGGTAGGTAGACAGTAATCTACTGTCGTCCGGGAACTAAATTAGGTTCTGAAGTTTCCCACCAGACTTTGTGAGGCTAACTGTACCGTTGATTTCATCGAGGAATGTGTTTCTCTCAACCAATTTCCCACCACGTACTGGAAACATTTGCGTCTATGTCGGATTTATCCTGACAGTAAGACATTAAAACGTCATGCTCCTAATCAACTGGATACTATTAAATCTTCGATAATTGTGTTCGGAAAGAATGTTTCTCAATGCAAACACCACACGGAAGCACTAGAAAATGACAGACGCCAGTTCCTGGAATACGTTCATAAGATTATAAACAACCGCCATGAAAAGAAATTGCCGTCATTGAAGAGGGACACTGAGCCAACTGATACCTCAAGCTCAGTTCCCAAGTGAACCCGAACGGTATGTAGATAACTTCTCCGGTTTACAAGTTGACTGTGTTCTGATCGAAGCTTTATCTCTTGGTTCGAAGTTTTGTTGCCCACGTCGAAAAGAAAGCCAGACAGACTTTGAAATACCTTTCGAGAACTTGGTACGACAAACTGTCGACCACAAACCAAAGTCGGCAGACGATTTAGAACGTTTCAATTCGTCATTGGTCACAGCACGGTGTCAGTATTGGCGATATCAAGACCGTAACCAAGGTCCTTTACCAAAAAAACACTGATGCACTTAGGGATTTACAACGAAACCCTCAAATTCTCCTGAGCAGACCTGACAGAGGAGCCAGTATTGTTGTGATGGTCCGGGCCTCATAAGTGACCAACGTGCTAGATCTCCTGTGTGATCAGTCTAAGTTCACTCGTGACGCATCACAAAAAGACCAAACAGAGAAGGCGGAAAATGGAATTACCAACAAACTGAGAAGTCTCAGAGACCAAGGCTACACTTCACCTAACCTCTTTGAAAGCCTTAAGTCCGTAGGCTCCACCGTACCTCGACTATATGGCCTTCCAAAAGTTCATAAACCTGGACTGCCCCTCCGCCCCATCGTTTCCATGACAAATTCAGCATACCACACGACAGACCGATGGATAGTTAGTCTTTTTGGAACCCGTACAACAGAAACTCACGAAGTACACACTCCGTGACACTTTTCACTCTATTGAAGTTATTAAAGATGTGGACATGCCAGGAAAGCAAATGTTCTCTTTGGATGTGATTTTTTGGCTCACTAATGTACTTTTGGTTGAAACAGTAGACTTTTTTTGTTCATTTGCTGACGAAGAAGCAATACCCGTAGGAATTCTGACTACAAATCTAACAACTAATTCTTCAATGCACTTCGAATGTAGTTTATATTTAACGACACCGATTATCACCAGAAGGATGGAGTTGCTATGGTCTCCGATCCAGGACCATTCTTGCTGACGTTTTCATGGCAAAGCTGGAAACTTAAGCACTATGCAGAACAATAAGTCGATCGGACCACTACTACCGATATGTAGATGATATATTTTACATAATAGATGTGCAAACCAATTTAGATGATGTATCACGCGAATTCAACACTACGCACTCCGCAATCAGGTTCACCACCGAAATGGAAGAAGAAAACTGCCTACCGTTCCTTGATGTACACTTAACCAGACGACCTTATGGCTCGATCCAGACGAATGTGTATCGGAAAGCGACCTGGAATGGCCAGTGCACAAACTTTCACAGTTTTGTGCAACTTGGTTACAAACGTAATCTGATACGCTGTATTCTGCACAGGACGAAACATATCCGCAGTGCAGACACTCTGGAGGCCGATCTATCGTACATAAGAAATACGCTGCTTAACAACGATTATCCTGAGAGATTCATCCAAAGAAACTGGACTGCACGGATAAAACCTGCGAGAATCACACAGGCAGAAAAGAAAGTGCTATTCATCCGATTCCCCTTAAAGAGATATCGCAGCCGATAGTCTGTAAAATTTTGAGTGCCACGGTGAAGTCCACCTTCAACACCGCCAAGATCAGACGCGTGTTTTCCACGTCAGCATTAATCCGATGTGAAAATGAAGATAAACTACTCCTGCTGACCTCATCCATGATCATCTATCAATTCAGATGCACCTGTGGTGTTACTTACATAGGCCGAACGGCAAGACAGCTATCAAAACGCATCAAAAAGCATCACCCACGATGGCTTAGACACGGAGGCAATGAAGTAGTATCAAGTTCAATCGTCGAGCACTTGGTAGAAAATGGGCATTCAATCGACAACCAGTCTTCTTTCAAAGTCGTCTACCGGATCCCACAACACGTGTCAAGAGCAATTAGGCTCCGGACACTAGCAACTGCCGAGGCAATTATCATCCGCCTCTCGATGCCTGAGCTTGGTGTGAAGCGAAAATTAGTCCAAGTACTACAACTCCCATGGCTAACAGTCAACTGTGTTATACAGCAAGGCGCAGCGGTGACGTAAGCTAGTTAGCACCGGTTATATAGTCTGGTCGTTCACACGAGTTTCCGTCCCTCTTCACCTTTAATTCTCCATACCGACTTAGTGAGACTTTTTCTAACTCTTCTTATTAATTAGTTTTCATAAAGATGTGATTGTAATGGCTTGAGAATGAAATCATCGAAAACATGTTCGCCAACAACTCGTGTTCTGAGATAAACCAATGTTTGTGCAAGATCTTGTGAACGGTTTTCGGTGTACTCATCAAACTGTCTATATAACATCACATGATAAAACAGCGAACCAACAAGAACGGAATTTAACACAGCTAATTGAGCCAGAAAACGGTAGATATTGCACAATGTACCCGTCTGTTTTATCTAGAATGCTCCTGGCTCTCTAGATCACTTGGTCGGCTAACGGGATTTCAGACAGTCAGCGTCATATACATTATCGTTTATTTCTATCCGGTTGTTAGAATCCATTGCTTTTTCACTAGTTTCGCCAAAAGGAGGAGAATCGGCTGCACGACGTTTAGCCCCTACCGCTCACGTTATGGCTTCAGCCGCTTCAATCTTCAACTGATGCTTTACCTCATTTAAAACCGACCCTTCTACTGAAAGGGACTAAATGTTAAGCTAGAGGAATTGCCCGGAGAGGACGTTGTGGTTGTGCACGACGAGAACGAATCTGTCTGCTTCCCCTTCTGTAAACTTTACTGGAAGTGAAATGAATCAAAGAAACAATCAACAAAGTGTAGCACGGTGGAAGTACTCCAAAACAGCCAGATTACCTTCCAAGTCAATTGCGGGTTTTGAATGTAACGGACTGGGAAAGAACAACTACGCAAATGAACAGGCAGGCGGATACATTCCCGGTTAGGACCGTACCACCGCGTTGCGTAGTGTTTTACTCTACAGTTGCGAGAACTGGCGACTCAGCGTTGACGATGCTCGACGCCTTTCTATTTTCGACAATCGATGTCTCCGAAGCATTGCTCGTGTCTCATGGAAGGACCAAGTAATTCATGACGGGATGCGCCGTCGTACGTTAGGCACGGATAGCCGCCCTCTTAACGAAGTGACCGGCCTACACTGCCTCCGGTGGCTCGCTCATGTTTTACGAATGCCTACCCATCGTCTACCTCTCCATGTTCTGTTCGCACGTGCTGGGAAAGGCTGGAAGAAGCGACGCGGCGGTTAGGCCATGACTTGGAGTAGAGATATGAAGAAGTTAACATCAGTATTGGCTTCGGTTGGTGCTTCCCGCCTCTTTGGTTGGGGCCCAAGGGACGAGGACTGTTGTTGGTTAGAGACGTTGAAGGACATTTCCCAGAATAGAAGCTAGTGGCGCGAATGCTGTACAGTTTGTCTGCTGAACTCTCGTATCCCACAAACGCAAAAAGTCATTCAGACAAACGGTGTACGGTGAAAACCAAAAAAATCAACATCTTTTCTACTACTTACTTATACTATCTTACTTCCCCTTATTGTACTCGTTGTAGCGTTGGCACCATGGTTGATTTCAAGTCGGTGTAAAATATGTATGCTATTAGATGGTGTCTTTTCAACGCGAAAACGAAGAACTTTCCAGTTCTTCTGAAATAAATCCCAGTGTTCCAGCAACATAGAGCTGAGCCACATTAGTAATTGCCTGATTTTCAACTTAATACTACTACAGCAACCAGATACTAAGCTGCTTGTACGCGTGCAGGAACGTTACTTCACATCAGCTGTCTCCGTGAGCGTGGACTTGATCTGGCTTTTATGCATTGATCTTTTGGGCACGATTGAATTCTGGGGCAAGGAAACAATCCCAGGTCTATGTGTGGGTTCTTGCAGCGTGGAAAAAGTAAACCATGTTCCTCATGACAAAGTAACATTTAACTTAGCACGTCGCTACTGCTTGAATCCAAATACTGAATTGTGCTAAATTACGAGGAACAGTACGAGAATTCTCCAATAAACCACAACAGAGACTGCATCTTGGATATAAAACGCCGGCCAATTCCCGAAGACAGGTTTATATGTATATGCACATTATCATTACTAATCAGTGAGTTTGCATGTGTACATATACAATTTGATTTTCGCATAAAAGATTCCAATATTTCAGACGGAGGGAGAGAGTGGACGACTTGGGACGGAGTGCAGTGAAAGATACGAAGGGGATACCGACAAAGACGTTTTGGGAAATGTATCGCAGTACGAAACTGAAGGTAAAATATGGAAGAAGGAGAACGGCAATCAACATCAATACCCGTTGTTGATTGGGTCAATGAAAGGGATACAAACATGGAACATCAGGGGAATAACGTCGCGCTGTCATGCACACGGTGCTGTCAAATAAGTTCCTTATATCCAACTTTGTAATTCATAAAATTCAGGTCGCATTGTTAGAAAATGTAGAACGTGACCATGAAACTGTCCTGGAGTCAAACCGGGACGGAGGTATTAGACAAAATGGAAAAAGGCCTGGATAGAAAGTTGAATAAATGCATGCTTGCGACGCCGGACAGAGAAGCGTGAACTAGTCATTCAGAATGAGAATAACGGCACCGTCAGAAGAGAGTGAGATTCATCGACAAAAAATGGATTGAAAATGCAATGTGTCGCACTGTTTTTCTTCAGTTGTGATCGCTAGTAGTAGAGAAAGTCGTAGTACTAACGCGATGTGTACGTACGCATACATAACCAGGAAAACAAGCAGAACTACATAAAAATAGGAAGCAATCATACCGTGGTATCCGCAACTTTTTGAGGGAACGGTTGAAAATGTCTTCAAATCGGGAGGACCAAAGTGTCCCCTAGTGAATGTGGTTTGGAGGAATAAGAGGGAACAAGTGGAATAAATGCCAACTTGGAGCACATACACTCAAAAAATGATGCACAAATATGCACATTAATCAATGTATAAGTAAGTGTGAACTTCTCTTATATGCGGTCGCACGTTGGTATGCATGTATAAATGCTACCAGAATAGATCAGTTTGTAAGCAGCTTGGAAGAATGAATCTGTGAATTAACTCAATTGTCATTGTCTCCAAAAGATCTGTCCGGTCTGGTCGTCTTTAAAATCGAAAAGTCAGTCGATATTCATTTATGAAAACGGATGACTAGGAAGTTGTACCCCGGTTGGTGGGGCCACGCCTCGCTGGTCCATGTGAATGATCCTCTTCTTCCTCGTCATCATCTTCATCCCCGCCACCGGCGCTGCAACTATCCAGATCATCAGCATTCATGTCGTCGCCGTCGTATTCGCCATCAGCATCATCATCATCATCATCATCATCTAAAACGACGGCTGGTCGACATGACTGTTGCGAGTCACATCTGATCGACACGTCCGAGTAAATGCGTTGTGTCGTAGTGCGACCAGTGTCAGTCGGATCCATGATGTTATTGGTAAGGATAGGCTGCGGTGAACATCCGGAGCCGTACCAGCCAGTCCCATCTGTAGTGGATCCAACAGAAGTGAAGTTCAAAGATTGTAAATGTGATGCATGATGATGATGCGAGGGTTGTGCGTGATGAACCACGTGAGATGAAGTACTAGGACCATAGGAAGAGTCATCTGTAAGATTGGGTCCCGTAGAACTATAGTTCGGTGGGACACAAAGATCTCCGGGGACAGAATCTGCCAGCGACATAAGCAGTGAGCCTGCTTGATGGTCCAGTTCTGCCATATGCCCCGACGGTGCTCCTGAGGCCATTGAATCACCATACACTGGAAAAAGGGAATCACGAAAGAACGAAGCCCAATTCATCTGATGTGTTCACGAATAGCAATGTGAGAGGATTGAACTCACTAATGGCGGAACCGGTTTAGCAAAAGAACAAGTAATGAGAATTAAAGAGATTAGCTAAACGACCTGAAAACGACAAGAAAACGTGTGATTTGAAACCCAAGTAGTTGCACTGTTTTTGTGTGTTAAACTTCGTGCCCAAAAGTTCTAAATGAAAACTAATTCTACTAAGTGCCTGAGCGAAACCTAGTGGTAACGCAAGTTATCTTCGATAAGTTTGCATTTATCATCGTGAACTTAGGAACCTCAAAATTAACGGTGAGAGACGCGCAGGACTGATTCAGTTTGCATTTCACCAGCTGGTAATAAACAATAGACTGCTTTCCAAAGATAATGCCCCACAGAAATCATAGGTAATGCGTGATGTTCTTTCGCACAGCTTAGACCTAATAGCTGGGCATTCAGTTGTCCCATGAGTGGAATAGTCTGATCGCAAACAAGCCATTGCCGTCCGAGGCATCGTCGTCAAAGCTTAGGCGGTGGTATGATCTAATAATTGATTACTTAAAATCAGAAAACGATGCGGTTTGAAATCCAAATAAACAGCGAGAACATCAAAAGTCAGGAATTTCAAATTTATGGGATTCATGAGGTGAGATTTGCGTTGTAACACACCGTTTGGTGGTGGAATCACGGGGACGCGTAGATCATAGCTCACGTTCGGTGTGAAACCTGGTCCTAGTGCTCCGGAGATCGAACTAATTGGACCGATCGAGGTGGTGGTCGTACTGGTTGTGGCGGAGGTGGATGTGCCCGGATGAGCACTGCCGGCCCCGAATCCTATGTTAGTCCCGGTTCCCGAGCTGGAACCAGAGAGCCGCGGTATGCCAAGACCAGTAGTATGATTGGAACTGCCCGCGGGGCTGTTGAAATGATTCTCACTTTTCTCTTCCTCGCGCCTCTTCAAACAGGCTTGTTTCGGATTCAAATTGCGCTCTGGATGGGATGAGTAATGTACAGAAAATGATGACCAGGAGACTGAGTCAATGATTGGACTCGGTGTCCGTAGTGAGATGCATCTAAAAGTGCTCCTAACATGCAACAGCTGTGGGATGCGAAAAACTCTTGACGAGCAGATGGGCCTTGTTTAGGCAACAGTGAAAGCACAGAAGATCATGAAACCTGCTCAATAAAGTACTGGGTTTTATTCGACAATTCGAAACAAACTGACGAGAACGGATCAAATCGCATCAACCTGCATGTAATATAGCGTCCATGGATGAAGATGATCAACCAAAACTAGACGAATAACCCATGAAATTCATTGCGATTATTCAAACGAATCATAGGGTGAAGTCCACTGCTAAACTTTGGTTGATTATGAACTAAAAGTGCAAATGTCAGGCTCAGAATGAATTACACAAATACTAAAATGGCAACAAAGTGAATCCGCAAGGGCAAACACTGGGTAAACGTTTGAGATTATGAAAAGCATGTGGGTTTGGCAAACAGCCTACACACTACACTTTGGTCTTTACTCGTTGAGGTCATATACAATACCTCCTTAAAAATGACATAAGATGCATGTCCTACGACCACAAGGACTCATAAGACTATGGGGTAGGACCGGCAACCATGAACCTAATAGGAGAATCACGCGGGGTCCCACATCTGGCGCATAAACGGCCTACATAGTAGCGTGATTCTCTCCATTACCAAAGTTCCTGTTTTTTCCTTCGAGAAACGTCTGAGTTAGAGTAATTTATAAGGTTCTTTAAGTTTAGAGGAAGTCTCAAATCATGTGCACGCCAGATTGATCATATCGCAGTAAGCTACCAGTGGTACAGTTCTGTTCAGTACTGTAGATCTTACTGGTCCACGTACGTAGAGTTGGACCACGCATTAGTTTTAGTGCGATTATCTCTGCAGCGCCATGGCCATCGACGCAAACCGCAAACCCGGTTAGCCGTATAGCGTTTGTCTGATCCAGAAGTTCACACCAGTTATGAACAGAAGTTAGCACATGAGCTAGGATCCACGACGAACAGTAATGAAGATGAGCATTGGGCCCAGCAGGAAATACACGTGGCAGCAGGTTTCGCCTGTGTTCCCAGATCCGATGTCCACCAAAGACACTGGATTTCGCAGGAGTCGATCAGGCTAACAGAGAAAAAGCGTCAGCTTTCGAACTGTAAGGAGATGAATTAGATATGAAGAAAGCTACAAAGGCAAGTTACGAAAAGCCTTAAGAAGGATCGCAAAAATTGGTGGGTCAATGTAACCGAAGAAATGGAAATAGCAGCTGCTTCAGGTAACAGTCAAAGACTGCACAAACTTATTCATGACACCGGTGGACGGCGGACCCAGGTCAGTGAAACGATATACGATAGGAATGGAGAGCCTATTCATAGCAAAGAACAAAGTCTCGACCGTTGAGCCGAATACTTCGAGGAACAGTATAGCTGGCCGCGCTCTCATGTAGTTATTCCGGCGTCAACAACTGCGATTCCTTGGGGAGTATCACGTGAACCTCCATCGGAAGTAGAAGTAGAGTCGTGCATTCGATTACCGAAGCGAGGTAAAGCGGTCGGTCCTGACAAGCTACCTCCAGTTCTTTTCAAAAAGGGTGGTGGTGCACTGATAAAATCAATTGCCACCTTGGTCCGTGACGTTTGGAAGGAAGAACGTATCCCGCTATTATGGGGTGAGTCATTGATTACACCCATCTTCAAAAAGGGAATACGCAATGAATGTAGTAATCATCGTGGGATTAGTTTAATTCCAATAGTCACCAGGGCATTAGCCTAGATTTTGCTGCGTCGTCTCACACCGGCTCGCAAGAGGAAGGCCCAAGAACAACAGGCCGGATTTCGTCCAGGTCGGGGATGCATTGACCGGATTTTTACTGTTAGTCAATTACCGGAGGTGCGTCAAGCACACTGCCGACCGACAATACTGGTTTTCCTCGACCTGGAAGGCGCCTTCGATTCAGTTGACCGGACGGCGCTATTCAATGCTCTTCACCGGAAAGATATGCCCCAGAAGTTGGTAAATCTACTGACGTTATACTCTCATACTTTTGACCGCGTGAAGGTTTACGGTGAGCTATCCAGTCGGTTCAAAACGACCAGTGGTGTTCGACAGGGATGCCCTTTGTCTCCATTCCTTTTTAACTTCGTCGTGGACGAAATAATGGAGAGTGCTTTGCAAAATCTTCAGGATGTAGGCGTCGAACTAGGAGATAGTGACAAGCTATGTGACCTAGATTACGCAGACGACGTTGTCTGCTTGTTCGAATGCACGGAACATGTTCAGCGTGCACCAGATAACCTCGCAAGAGCTGTTGTTCCATTCAGCATGGACTTTGCACCTTCAAGGTGTCAAGTGATGTTGCATGACTGGACGCCAACGATTCTGAGCTTGATGATCGATGGGAAGGAACTAATAATTGTTGACTGCTTTAGTTACGTCGGAAGCAGCGTGACGACAGATGGGAGCACTGTAGTAGAGGTGAGCACGCGGATATCCAAGGCTCGAGCGGCGTACGCTTGACTGAAGCACTTGTGGCGCCGACCTGATTTTTCACTAAAGTCGAAAGGTCGTGTGCACCGTACCGCAGTGAGTTCAGTTTTGTTGAATGGTTGCGAGACTTGAGGTCTGCGTGTGGAAGATCTTCATCGTCTTGAGGTTTTCGACCACCAATGCTTGCGTAGTACCGCCAAGATTAGATGGAATGACCGAGTAAGCAACGATGAGGTCAGAAAGCGAGTACTGGGTACCACTTCGGGGAGTTCTCTACCACAGCGTATACAGCTTAGTAGACTTCGCTGGTTGGGACACGTGTTACGTATGGCAAACACACGTCTACCATACCGTGTCTTATTCTCCGTTCCTCCTAGGGGGTGGAAGAAACCACGTGGAGGTCAACAGATGACGTGGCAATGAGCAATGGAAAATGTACAGCAAACTTAGGAAAAGTAGGTGCTTCACGTCTTCGTGGTTGGGGTCCAAAAGATCCCTCAACCAGTTGACTGGAGACAATGAAGGATATGACAGCGAACCGCGAGCAGTGGCGATCGTGTTGTCACTTTCTATTGAATCAGAATGACTGATCGATGTGCGTTTGTACAGTTAGACTGTGTATTCCGTGTGCTGGCTACTAGAGCGTTCTTTCCTTTTCCCATTTGTGTAGGTCTACTCCCCGTCCATCTTGCACATTCATACTTTCTAATTCATCATGCAAAATCGTGAGAAAGGTAGTGATCAGTGGGGCTTGCTCTACTGTTTGATGCTGTACGATGATGGTCATGATGATGCGCTCGCCTTTCAATGTTCAGTGTATTTGCCAGGTAAACCACATTCTTAAGACCGCTTCAGTATGGTGAAAAGGTATCCGTGAGGAGTAGCAACTCCGAGTTGGTAGGTTCCCGTGTCCCCTGGATTATTTTCCATTTTTTGGTCTCCACCATTTGCCCAAATCCCTTCTGTGGCTCCACAAAGCCAAGGCATGCATCAACAGCTAAACCCGGGCAAAACAGCGTGAGAGGCGGATTAAACCAGGTGGAGGGTAACCAAGGCTTAAAAACCTCAGTGAGATGGTGCCCAGAAGGCGAAGATGGATATCCCTACAAACGCAGACGGGATTTATTGGATTCAAAGACTACCAAGGAAATTCGTCTAATCAACAGGGTTGCATAGACCCCCGGGCCATGATCACTTCTATTGAATGACGAATGGGCTCCTAGAGAGCCACTGGTAACCATGCACAAAGATCACTTGGACATATTAGGCATTCCTGATTGGTAGATCACCATTCAAAAGGCGTATAAGCCACTCGATCGGTCACCGGCTCCCAACACAAAAACTTCCTATTGTCCGGCAGGTGGCTTGGCTGTGCTCGGGGTAGAGGTGCCATCTCGAACAAAAAGCCGAGTGACGCTGAGGACGCCCCTTCGAACACTATTCCCAAGTCTTTACGTGCATTTTGTCACCACAATTAGCTCTGATCATGTCACGGCGTCCCCAGTAAGCGACGCACCGTGCTCCCCCAATGGCAGGGGTGATCCAAGCACGAGTTGGGAACCTAAACCTGAAGACAAGGTCACGAGTCCACGTAGCCTGCTGGAACGTGGAAACTCTTCTAGATGCAGGTAGCCAGTGCATTACCATGCACACACTCTACGATCATATAATTGAGGTAGCTCGTCCATTCGAAGTACGCCTACTCAACTCCGACAACCGCCATATTTAAGTCCCTCAAACGGACGCATCCTACTGGATGTACCACAGTGGGTCAGTAGATAATTTTGGACTTCATGGAGTTGCGATCGCAATGAACAGTCGAGCTCATAATGCCCTGGTCACTTAGAAAGTAGTTTCTTCAAGAATTGTCGTGGCACGATTCAGGAGAACTCCATTTAACGCGACTGTGATTACAGTCTAGGCCCCAACACTACATGCTGAACCAACCACTAAAGATGTCTTCGACAGTGAACTTGAGAATTCAGTCAATCGGAGTCCCAGGCGCGGTATTCCGCTAATTGCAGGAGATTGGAAGGCCCGCACGGAACCAGCAAACGAGTATACCCAACACGCACTGGGGACATTCAACCTCGCCCAGCGATGTGAAAATGGCGACCGCCTGGTCACGTTTCCAAGCCTTAATCGACTGGTCGACAATAATATCTGCTTCCAACACCTAAAAAGGCACCTGCTGACTTACTACTCTAACGACTGTAGGACAGCGCACAAAAGCGACTACATCTTGGTGCGTTCTCACTGAGAATCATCGGTCGAGAACTATCGGGTATAACGGGGCGGCGTAACGGGGATCGCCAAGGGCACAGACCACAGTGGTATGCGCTCACCTCAAGTTTCACCTTTTAGTACGATAAAAATTTCGTCCTCACTGCAGAGTAGGTACTTTTGAGCTAACAATCCCGGACAACGTTCAAGCCCTGTCAAACGCGATTCCATCCAGGCTAACTGCGATCGATGAGCATGGCAGCGCAGATGGACAATGGACGGAGCTGAAAGTATCCATCACCAGAGCCTCCCTTGGACAATTAAGCAGAGCAAAGTGGTACAGGCAAGATTGAATCTCTGCAGAAACCTTAAACCGCTGCGTTAAGACTAGGGACGAGACTATCACAACCTTCTCCGAAAAGCTACACACTCAGCGAAGAGCGACCGTAAACGATATTGGTCTGAAATTGCAGACCGGATGAAAACGGCAGCCGCTGTTGGACTTTGGGAAGCTTTTCTGACTCATCCGCTCCTCTTCGAGGGAGATGCGACCTCCTCCTTCCATGCTACGCGATGGTAGACGACACCTCATATCGAGCTATGAACAGCTTCAACGATGGGTCGAACACTTCAGTCAGCTGCTCAACTGCTCACCATCCAATCCGTGTAACAGCATTAGGCGACAGAGAACAATGTCCAATCGACCTCGAGCCTCTCAACGAATCGAAAGTCGTCGTCGCCGTTCAGGCGATGAAAAACAAGAAGTCATCTGGGGATGATGGCATCCCACCCGAGATCTTCAAATCCTGTTTGCCAATTCTATTGGACCCTATAAGTATGCCATTCCGTCGTATCTAGGACATCGAAGTTTTTCCCAAAAACTGGGGAATCTCTATCCTACTCCCTACACGAAAAAGGGTGACAAGACTGTCTCCGCGAACTATAGAGTCATCGATAAAGCGGTTAAGCATCTTGTGACCATCCTGCTAAACCGCTCTGTTGCTGTTCGGGATGCGCGAACACGCTTTAACTAGTGTGGTTTTCGTCCAGGAAGAGGTTATGTTGACCAGATCTTCATGTCACAGCGAATTCCAGAACATCGCTATACATTTTAGCAACCCACCACAATGTGCTTCATTGACTTTCGGGCAGCATTCGATTCCATTGACAGGAAGTCACTCTGGAGTGCACTGCGAAGCGACGGAAGACTCGAAAAGTATATCAGAAAGTTAGGATCGTAAAACTCGGCAAGTCGGCGCGTCCGCCCTTACGGCGAAGAGTTTTCAGAGCTGCAATCGGCTCTGGGGTCCGCCAAGGACGCCCTCTATCACCAGTCCTATTTAGCTACACTACCGATGGGCCGAGTACTTCAAGGAACAGTTTAGCTGGCCGCTTGCTAGTGCAGTTACTCCCGTGTCAACAACTGTGACTCCTTGGGTGCTATCACTTGAGCCCCCATCAGAAGTACAAGTAGAGTCATGTATTCGATTACTAAGGTGGGGGAAAAACGGCAGGTCCCGACGAAATTCCTCCAATTCTTTTCAAACTGGATGGTGAGGAGTTGATAAAATCACTTACCGCCATGCTCGTGACATTTAAAACGAGGAGCGTATTCCGTTAATATGGAGTGAGTCATTGATTGCTCCCATCTTCAAGAACGGAATACGCAATGACTGTAGTAATCATCGTGGGATTAGCTTAATCCCGATAGTCACCAAAGTATTAGCTTTGATTTTGCTGCATCGTCTTACACCGGCTCGTGAGAGGAATGCCCGCGAACAGCAGGCTGGATTCCGCCCAGGTCGAGGATGCATCGACCAGATTTTTACTCTTCGCCGACTACTTGAAACGCGTCACATGCACCGCCGACCGACAACAATGCTTTTCTTAGACTTGAAAGGCGCCTTCGATTCAGTTGATCGAACATCGCTTTTCAGTGTTCGTCATCGAAAAGGTATGCCCCAGAAGTTCGTGAACCTAATGAGATCATTGTATTCTCATACTTCTGGCCGCGTTAGGGTTTACGGTGAACTATCCGGTCGGTTCGAAACGACCAGTTGTGTTCGACAGGGATGCCCTTTGTCTCCATTCCTGTTCAACTTCGTCATGGACGAAATAATGGAGAATGCGCTGCAAAATCCTCAGGATGTAGGCGTTGAACTAGGAAATAGTGAAAAGCTATGTGACCTAGATTACGCGGACGACGTTGTCTGCTTGTTCGAATGCACGGAACATGCTCAGCGTGCACTAGATAATCTCGCAAGAGCTGTAGCTCCATTCGGCATGGACTTTGCACCTTCAAAGTGCAAGGTGATGTTACAAGACTGGACGTCAACAATTCCGAGCTTGATGCTCGATGGTGAGGTGTTGTCAGTTGTCGACCACTTCACCTACCTCGGTAGCTGCGTGACGACAGATGGGAGCACTGTAGTAGAGGTGACCACGCGGATATCCAAGGCTCGAGCGGCGTACGCTGGACTGAAGCACTTGTGGCGTCGATCTGATATTTCACTGAAGTTGAAAGGCCGTGTATACTGTGCCGCAGTGCGTTCAGTTTTGTTGTATGGTTGCGAAACTTGGAGTCTGCGTGCTGAAGATATTCGTCGTCTTGAGGTTTTCGACCATCGATCTTTACGTAGTATCGCTGGGATTGGGTGGAATAGCCGAGTAAGCAACGATGAGGTCAGAAAGCGAGTACTGGGTACCACTTCGGGGAGTTCTCTACCACAGCGTATACAGCTTAGTAGACTTCGCTGGTTGGGACACGTGTTACGTATGGCAAACACACGTCTACCATACCGTGTCTTATTCTCCGTTCCTCCTAGGGGGTGGAAGAAACCACGTGGAGGTCAACAGATGACGTGGCAATGAGCAATGGAAAATGTACAGCAAACTTAGGAAAAGTAGGTGCTTCACGTCTTCGTGGTTGGGGTCCAAAAGATCCCTCAACCAGTTGACTGGAGACACTGACGGATATGACAGCGAACCGCGAGCAGTGGCGATCGTGTTGTCACTTTCTATCGAATCAGAATGACTGATCGATGTGCGTTTGTACAGTTAGACTGTGTATTCCGTGTGCTGGCTACTAGAGCGTTCTTTCCTTTTCCCATTTGTGTAGGTCCACTCCCTGTCCATCTTGTATATCCATACTTTCTAATTCAACGTGCAACATGGTGAGAAAGGCAGTGGTCAGTGGGGTTGCCCTACTGTTTAACGCTGCACGATGATGATGATGAAACTGGATAATGCGCCGCGAACTCAACAACTTTAGAGGAATACAATCCGGCCATTATTCTTAGGTTACAGACCTAAAATTCACCGACACTGTAATCCTAGGACAGAATCCCTGAACTCTGCAGTCGGTTATCGACCATATTGTATATGGAGCCGAGGCTGTTGACCAAAAGAAAAACACTACAATAGCGAGATCCTTCACGACTTCACAAGGCGCAACACGCTCCATACGCGCCAGCGGCGGAACTCTGGAACAGGTGCATCAGTTCAAGCGCTTAGGTTCTACCACCCAGTCAAACAACCAGGTCAAGGATGAGGTTAAACTTCGTGTAGACGACGCAAGGAGACCGTTCTTGAAGCCTCGCAAAAAATTGTGGTCACGCAGCGAAATAAGCCTCCACACGAAGCTACGCATATATACCAAGCTGCTGTTTTTCCAGTCATTACGTACGCGTGCGAAACATGGCCGTTGAGGGTATACGATACAAAAAAAAACTGGAAAGCTTCGGTCACTGATGTCGCCGCTATATAGCCAAAATCAAGTGGTATGATCGCGTCTCAAACTCCCCTGTGCAAATACAGAACGACTTTCTTCGTCCCTCCGACGACGTCGCCTACAGTAGTTCGGTCATGTCCTTCACCGGCCCAAAACGAAAGCTACGAAGAGGAGCTCATTTCCATCAACCTGCTCAGGCTGGAAATGTTGTCTTAGAGACCAAATGAAGACATGGATTAGCGCTATTAAAGCACATATGGATCGCCTAGGCCTCTAGTCTGTCTTCAGAGTACGCAACCGGCGCAACAACTGAATTTTATGGTGTGCAAATCTTCCCGTAGACCGTAACGCGTGGACAGCTACCATCAGGGACACCCAAGAAGCCGACGTATCCTCTTGCGGGAAATAGTCGCATAAAAGTAAAAAGCAGAAGTTCAGTAAAGTGAATAGATACACCTGAAGGACTGTAGAACAGATACAAAGCACAAGCGTCTCGTTGTGTTATAGTTCCTGTCACAAGCGTACAAGCTGCTTAGCCAAGGATATTCTAAAAAAGGTCCAGACCGTGATCACGTACATTGTGGTAAGTGGTGTTTAGAATCAATTTTTCTACAGGTCTGCTTCTGTGTTCTGTTTTCATCGTGCTTTCCCATGTGTGCGTCACAATATTTATTGAGAACTGTGTCCGGTACTGAAGATTTTCGGTATGGAAATCACGTCGGCATGGGTTAGACATAACAGCATAGATACGAATTATTAATTTACAAGCAAGTGCGAAATCAGTAATCGCAAACGTATGTAAGCTGTTCTCTTGATGATTGTTTACGGTAATGTCTAACAAAATTGGAAGACCTAGATGCTTTTGGAGTGAAGGTAGGACTCGAGCTTCAGTCAGAAACGAAAGATCAATTCCCGAAAATGAATACAAAAAAACAGCAGTCCATATGGACTACAGTGACGAAAAATATATGAACTGAACTGAATGAACTCTTGATCATTAGGATGCTTTGAGAACTCAGAAGTGATCAAGTAAAAAGCGGACTAAGATTACTCTTTTCAGATGATCGTGCGAAGCCATTCCAAATAAACGACGATCCAAATCACGCCTTAAAAACAAGACTGAAAAACTAGTCGAAGAGGGACAGGATGCGGACAACTTACCTCGAACTTGTTGCTCTAAACTGGTAATCAACGTAACTGCCTGCTGCAAAATGGTCAATTTGGTCTGTTGACGTTCACTGTTCAGATGCATCATGCACATGCGACCCAGTTCTTTGAACGCATCATTGATATCACGAACCCGGATACTGTGAGGGATGGTGATAGAGCAGAAGACGCGAGGCGAGTGGGCAGGCGCGTGCACGTACGTTCAGAAGCAAAGAATTGTGGTTGGAACCGAGCGCAGGGGGGATAGAAGAGGGGATAAGGGACATGTCAATCAATGGATGCATGCACTACTCAGTTTGCATAAACCAAAGTGTGCCGATCGAACATGAACAGGTACTAGGCACCATGCAGAAAGCAATGAACGAAACGAATTTGAGAAAAAGAAATACCAGATCACAGAGTCTGTTCAAAGTGATACCCGGCGATACTAAACAGAAGTTATCCAGCTGAATGGTGATAAAATGGGTGTACGGACGGCAATGGAAGTTACAACCGAATGGAGGACGATAGCTAACCTCGTACATGATGTTCCAAACTGGTGATCACAGTCACCGCTTGCTGCAGAATCATCAGTTTGGTAAGCGGCTGACTATTACCGGTGTGCAAGTTAATCATCTGACCCAATTCTTTAAACGCATCGTTGATCTCTCGTACACGGAGACTGGACACAAGCCAAGACAGTCGTAAGGGAAAGAGGGTGGGAAGGTGAATGTGATAAATAATTGGTATAAATTAACAAAAACCAAGGCTGAACGGAAGCAACAGGATCACTTCGAATGGATCCAAGGACGCGTGCTTTCACGTGATAATAAGTTTCACAAGGGCTCATGGGAAAACAGATCCACTGTATTTGTTTGACAATTTCGCAACAACAAAATAAGAAAGCTTAGGTACACGTTCTGACAAATACTACGAGTTGGTTGATGAATATCCAGTACATTAAACTGGGATAATCAGCTTTGTATTATTGCGTCTTGTCAGTGGATGAAAATGGCAAAAAAATTGTCTCAGAAACGTAGGGATGAATGTTTTGAAACGAACCAAACGTATGAACCTATCAAATGATTAGCCATTTGATGAAGCAGAAAAATTACAGGAAAACAAGGGATGAATTCCAAACTTGTCTCAATTCGGGGTCGGTTAGGGAGTCTACGTAAACACTAAATGAGACACTACGAACGCAGGGACAGGGAAGTAAAACACAAATGCACAAGCACTGACGACCTCGGTAATTCTTTTAACTGAGCCAATGGGTTATGCGGTCAATTTCTGTTACAACACAGTCGGTTCAATGCAACCACTTTGTTTATTTGGGCTAGGCAGTACAAACTGACAATGAGATAATGGGAAGGAAAGCATAAACAGGTACTGAAGTGAGACGACACTTCTCAAGTGAACACTAGATCGGCAAAAAAGGTCTCTGTTTGAAGCGCATCTAGAAAAGAAACTGTGCTAATGGTTAGTCAAAAACGAAGTATTTACCGACCGATGTTTAAGGACTACATGTGATCGATCGTTCAAGAGAACAAATATCATTCATTGGTGAGTGATATTCCTCACTACCGAAAGACATTCTGAATGACCCTTTTCTAAATCTTTCTGTATCATCATCATCATCATCATCATCGTACAGTGTTAAACAGCAGGGCAAGCTCCACTGACCGCTGCTTTCTCGCCATGCTTTTTTTACATGCTTGTGCATGGAACGGGTATGCACCCCATGGCCACGAAGGCTCACCGCACTATCTGGTATAAGCGGCAACCAGACCCTGAGACTTGGAGTGGAGAACCACATAAGGCCCCAATAGGTCAGGTGTGGTAACGATTCGGACGACAGTGAAATGCTGTCTATCACCAAAGTAATCGGTGGTGGCGTGGATTCGAACCTGGGACCTCCGAGGTGGTAATCAAACGTTCTAACCCACTCGACCACCACGCATGAATGTGGCAGAAGGGTCAGATGTCGTAGCCACAAAGGCCCATTGTATCAGTAAACAGAAAAGTCAAACATGGTTGGGAATGGACAACCACATGGAGACGTAGTAACCAATCCGTATCCGTACTTACCGTTCGCGAGCGTTGTTCGCTTGTCGTCTGTTACGTTCACGTTCTGCCTTTTGTTCGGGTGTCTCGTCCGGATCAATCGTCTCCTCCGAGTCCGTACCACATAGACTGGGAGTTTGACCGTGACCAAAACCACGACTCAATGCTTCAAAATCCCCGAACAGGGAAGAGGAACACTCGGAGCCTAGACCAGAGACCAGGGAGCTTAGTGCAGTTCCAGTGGTCATGTCCGTATGTTGACGATGATCTGGGCCTGGGTTTGCTGAGGAAAGAGATGATGAAGCACGTCGTTTGTGTCCAGCCACACGACTACTTCGAGCTGTGCGGCCGACCAAAGCACTGTTCACGTTGCCCCCCGAATTGGAAGCCGCAGTAACGGAGGCCGTCGCAACTGTCGCAACTCCTGATGTTGATGAGACGGAATGCGCGAACGAAGTCGAGGAATGTACGTGAAGCATACTTGAAACCGGCGCGGATCCGTCCACGTCATCCACGCCAGAACCTGAAAAGATGAGGCAGAGATAGATAAAAAAAGTTAACTTGAAAAGCGCAAACAGCGACGAATAAATGGTTGATGTTTAGCCTGAACATAATACCAATCAATGATATGAAACACGATAAAATGGCTGTGGTGAGACGGATTCACTCGGAAAATCGATGGATGAAAAGCTCTCTTATTCGAATGATAACGAAATTACATTCTGCAAATGGCGCTTTCATAACGTAAGGATGCTTCACTAAAAAAACAGAGGACAGGAAGAATTTTGAAACAAGGGTGTATTTAAGCAAAGGGACCTTTTAACACCAAGTACCCGCGATAGTGGATGGACGCAAAAAACGACGGAGAAACGATACAAAAGAGTTCAATAAACACAAAATTCAAATTTTTCATCCAATTGCTTGGTATCCTTCTGGCTGTAGGCGACAGGTCAGCTATGAATCCGGCGCAACAACACACATTTCATGATTAGTCTTGGAGTAAGTAGCTCGATTACTGGCATTGTCGGTCCTTCGCATTGGGGATCAAGATATTTACCTACTGAAGTTAACAGCTATCACAATGATTACAACGCTCGATTGATTTCCTTTCTCCGAGGCATCTACTCCCTCTTAGTTTATCAGATTAAGTAATTTCCGGTTGCGTTCTACTACAAGATACCAAACGAAATGAGATTTCGTGTGTGATTTTAGGGACTGGCAACAATAACCAAAATTCCTAAGCGAATTGAGATTTTAAATTTATATAGCTGTAACGTCGGTCCTGTGCAATACTTTGCCCCGCACCCAATTTTTCCATAGATGTCCGCGATTCCATTTTCAAAAAATGGGGTTACGTAAACGGAAAAAAAACTTCGATCAGATGTTTTTCACGTTGCAATAAAAAGCGAGCGACGTAACTGGACATAGAACAGCAACTGCATAAAGTATCCCATTAACTTACCAACAACAGAGAGGAGAGCGTCTCTGGAGCAACCAGTCATATCGGTGGAGAAGTGTCCCCCAGCCCCACCCTAGAAGAAAAATGAACAGAGTAAGATTTAGACTAAATGAGGTAGGGAAGGGACTCATATAAGATGTCAGGATTGCAAATGTGGTACCCAATAGCGATCACAAAGCCTAGTAACCATATCAGATCACAGCGACTTCAAGCTGTCAACCTGTCTCATTTGCATTATAATACTACGACTCGTGGACGGTCCCCAGTCCATCTGTTCGCCACCGACCCCGACAAGTCATCGAGTGATCCAATCAGCATACACTCAGAGCACTTCGCGTGCAGTTTATGTTTATGATCAAAGAACAAAGGGGGGGGGGGGGTCCAGTTTCGCGCGATAAGAGAAGACAAAACTAGACAGGTCAAATATAGATAAACTCTAGCGGCGTGGGTGATCGACTGACAATTACCACGTTTCACGTTGATCAAGTGTGGGGGGAAACGCTAAAGTGAATCGTAACAGTGAGAGAGAGAGGAACAAGGACGAAATCATGTCGAACACGTGTGATCCAAGATAGATCCGATGATCGTATTCACCACTTATGAGTGACTTGGTGCATTGATAATCAGAATAGCTCGAGAAGACAGTGCAACACAATGATCCTGATCATCTATCCGGCACCTTAGGGAGGTCAGCATAGCACATCGAAGCAGAAGTGAAATTCCCATACTCCCGACTAAGACGATATAGACAGCTTATGGTGAGGAACTAGAAAGAATTTTTAGTTTCTTGGTCTCATGTCCCCAGTCCTACGATAAGAATATAGACCCATCCAGACTGGTAGAATACTATCAAATGATGCAGGCGGTGGTACAATATATAGAAACAGACGCTGATTTGATTGTGTAACAACATGAGAGTCGCGAACTGTCCCCGCGACGTGTTCGGATGTAAGTCGAATGTAACGCCTGAATCCCAGGCTACGTTTTGGACATCACAAGCGTTCAACTCAGTAGTTTTCAGTATGAAATCCATGTTTGTTTTCATGTTTTCTTCTAATTCAAGGACTCCGGAGAACCGAATACAACAAAGATAATGCTAAGTGGAATGGTGCAGACGCAAGGTACTCGATAACCCCGAGTTAAGAGTAAAGTTTACAACCCACGATGAAAGACAAATCCTTACCGGTGATAATTAGGCTGTCATCGGTTTTTTCTTTTCGAAAAAGAAAATTTCACTTAGAAATAACAGAAAGGAAAGACTGGATACACCTTTAGTTGGATATTATCACAGAGAGAGTTGAAATGCATGTTAGAAATTTCGGTCGTCAGGCATGATTGGGAATCGTTCGACAGCAAAACCTACAAGTAGCATGTTATCTACTACGTACATGTTTGGACATCGAAGCAACAGACAGCTACCACCAAAACACGATAGAAGAGAAACAACCTGATGTTGCGCGGTGTCGATCATGCCAACATTCACAACTGAACTTACCAATAAAGTGCTCAAGCCAGATGAACCTGGATGCGCATCAAAAGCAGCAGCACTGGGACCAAGTAAGCCTAATGTGGGTCCAGGCGAGACTGCCATCGGTGGTTGGGGCAAATGTCCGAATTCTCGCAACGCAAATCCGGCCGACGATTCTAGTGGCCGATCTGCGTGGAGATCGAATATACACGAGGTGGGGCGGCGAGGATGCAAAACGAAGTGAAAAGCAAAATAACAATGCAAACAGTAGGGACGCATATGTAACTTTGACAAGTGGTCATGTTCGTGAACAGGAAAAACAGAGGCAGAGATTGTGCGGTAGACCACACACAGATGCAGACAGTCAACCGGTGGGTGAGGACGTCAGATAGGCGATCACAAGAACAGGGTGTGATATCGAACAAAAAGTGAATTAGACGGTCGAATGTCGGCTGGATGGCAATATCAAGCATCAGCTCTACATACACTAATCTAACTGACTTGATCAGAAAGTCTACTGATAATTGGCACTTGCCGCGCGATAGGAATCAAGTAGGCAGTTGTCACTTTCAGTACCATACCATTTACCTTTAAGAAAAAAGACAACACAAATTCGACAGATGAACTCCAATGTACAATTCGCGGAAAATTTGACCCAGGGGATACTGTGAGAGGAGAGGGTGTAGGATAGGAATCAAAAACCAAATACTGAACGAGAAAAATCTGAAAGCAGTTTGCACCGAAAAATAGACCACACACAAACGCACACACAACTTGAAAGCGTATCATCTCGGCAACTGGACTATTCGATCACCATGACACCGTCACCAACATCCGGTAGAGTAATTAAAAGTCACAAATCATGGAAAAAGAAACAGCTTAGAGATAGGAAAAACAGCTGGGATGAGGGGACTTAAAATGAGAGCAAATTGTCCACTAATAACCGCTTACCCGAAGCATCGCAGACAGAAAGAATTAGTTTAAGGTAACATGGAAACGACAACTGAATATCCTCGTCTAGCGCTTGAAAAGGTTCTGGTACGTAAATACCACGTTTTTGCGAGAAAGAGAGCACGACGAGCTTAGAAATGAAAAGTGTGTTATAGCAAGTTCATACATAAAACAAATGGCTCATATAAAATCAGTCAAATGAATTCTCGCATTTACTTCCTTTTCTTCTTCATCATCATCCTTTGAAACGAACTCATGCTTAGATGAGTGAATCCAAGTTACACTATCCGAACGATAATTTTCCGGAATACGTAAAAGCTCGTCATTTGTCCCACTTTTATAGACACGTTGAGTATACGAAATGACCAAATCTTATAATTGTAAAGGTTCATCAATCCTTTCGGAGGAACGTGCCGAATCGAGCACTTGCACCCCTGTCCCCATCCACTGCTTCCTACTGTTGTAGGTTAGATGCATGCCGACGTGTATGGCAACAGAAACGCTGCCTGTCTACCAAGAAACAGCATGAACCGAACAATCTCAATTGACTGTCTAGTATAATGAGGTTGAGTACGAAAGTGCTGGGAATTAGTTTTATTACGGACTACAATGAATCCACTCGAGATGATAATCGTTTTGGTACGGAGTTGTGTGACCAACCTCTTCTACCCAATAACGGATGGGAAACGAGAGTAGGTTAATACAGATAAACCAAGATGCTTGATATCACAGAAAACTTTGCTGTTGCCGGTAGATATATGACATTTTTCAGTGTCCTTACAGTGATGCGTCAGAAGTTGGGACGTTCACGAGTGATAGTCGGGTATAAACTACAGCGCCACTGAGATAGATCGCTAGGACAAGCACAGAGTTTTAGAACGTGCCAGACAGATTTCCAGCGTAGATTACTTGCGGTGATGAGTGGACAGATTATGAGGTGATGAAGAGATTTTAATCAATGGACCTCGTATAAAACGCTTCCGGATTGAGGTCCGCATGACTGATATATTGTTAAGTTGGAGAAGTCAGGCGGTATGTCGGAATTTCACGATCAGTAACGTTTGCAGTTGGGCAAAAAAATCCCTGACTACGTTTCGCTGAGAAGGTAACCAAATTGTCGCACTGAACCTCAGCACTGGCGGTTGTAGAAACCGAAACGTAGAAGATTCAATGTCTCACAGATAATGAGTGAGTTGGTACTGCAGCTACCGAAACTCAGTTCAGCAGTATGACCGGCTACACCAATGAGGCCAAAAGTAATATCATAGGACGGAAATGAAATTCTACAGAACAAATTCCATTCCAATTGAATGTCATGTATAAGCGCCAAACGGACACTGGATGGAATCGTAAAGCAGACAGGTGCAAGGCAGGTATTAGAAAAGGGGGTTAAAATAGTCACCTACCTCAGCAACCATACAGCAAATTGGTCTGGTAGTAAAAAAGGCACAGAACGCGGAATTGAAACTTAAGAGTGACACTGTGTTCTGCGGGATGCATGAGAGACAGATGATGACAACGGGAAACGGTATTATTCATTATGGAGTTGTAGTTGTAAGTTCCAGTATTATACATGGGCACAGTTATCACAACGGATAACAGGATTTCTTACTTGTCCCATCTGCTGGGCGAGTGGCACTTGGATGAACCGATGAGCTTGGCAAATTGGCACCGTTTACAGTGGCACATGAACGGAGTTGACTCAACGGATAGACGGAAGAACCAACACTGGGATAGGGACCGGACGACTATGTGAAAGGTGAGTGAGAAATATGACCGAATGGTGAAGATTAACAAACCAGTAGTGTGTACAAGTGTATCGAGCCCAAGCCGTTAACTACCAGAAGAGTTCAACAGAAAAACAGGTGAAATAAACAGTGACCAAGCGAAACGCGGGTGGCAATGCGTCAAATGAATGGAAGACCGAGACTAAAGAAGGAGATAACACACTCGAATACTATGACACGACGAAACAAACAAAAATACAATAAAAGAATTCTGCAGAACGTATCTTATATACATTCGACGGTTTTGAAGGTGTTTGACCAGACACCAGAATGGACCGGGTTATGTGGCCCATAACCCCTTACGTTTTTTGGTATATGTTTGCACATCAGTGTAGTGGAAGGGCTATGTCCCATAACCTCAAAGGCCACTGTACTGTTAAAGAGGGTCAGCAACCAGACCCCGGAACTTGGAGTGAAGAATCACATAGGGTCTCAATAGGTCAGACGAGGTAACGAGCAGGACGACAGTGGATTACTGTCTACCACTACGGTGACTTGTAGTGATTCAAATAACCTCAAAGAGTGTGTGACGGAGAGGCAAAATCAACTGAGAATGCATTCGGTGGGTTCATCGTGTCACAGGAGACCTGTAAAAACAGCATAGTGCTGAATCAGGAACGTAACATAGGACACAGATTTAGACTATCCATTACTGGATCTAAATTACTATAAAAGACAGATTCCAGTAAAGTTACAAATAATAGACTAACAGAGAAAACATGAATTCAGGAACAAAAACGATTCAGTAGGCAAACAATTGCAGCCACCAGCTGACTCCGAGCTGGCCGGCTGTGGCAAAAACTGCCACCATGATTAGCCTCAAACTTGGAGGTCCCACGCTTGAATCCTGCCGCTGCCGACCATTTCTCTTTCGGCAGCCTTTAACTGACCGCGACCCCATTCCTAAACAAATAAGCTCCGAAAACAACCGACCAGAAAAAGCGAAATGACAAACAAAAGCAAACCCACAGACAATCATGCCAAGTAAATGAGGAGTGGAACTGGCGGTATGATCAATCGGCAATGTGGGTAGGTAAAAATAACTCACCAAGTGCACAGACGGGTGTAAATTATGGCTGTGAGATTGTAAATTTGACTGGAGATCAGCGTTGCCGGATAATGGAAAATTTGACGAGGTCCCACCACTGTGTGGAAGGAAACCAGGAAGCATATGAACGGAAGATAATCCCGTCGAGGTTGTGGTGTTGGTATTGGTTCCCGGTGCTGGGTTCCGCATAGAGGCGGACCACATATTGTTAGATGAGGAGGCGGACGATGATGACGATGAGGAGGAAGTTGATGAAGAAGATCCATTAGCACACGCACCGGAAGCGTCTACCAATCCAAAATGAGCAGCAGTCGCGTGTTGAAAGGAAGAAAAAGTAGATCACAGAAATTGACAATCTGTGGTGAAAATGATTCGTGGAATGGTATTCATCACACTGAATCGAAAGCAGTAAAAAGGAGGAATATCGTATTCGTCAGCTAACAAACATGTACGTTGTGCCAACCGAATAACTCATTTCTAAGCGACCAGCATCAAAGTATTTCACCGCCTATGTTCAAAAAAATAATCCTCATTCATAAGAGTGCTCGTTCTAAAAACAGTACTGGATTCGCTGTCTTCTGGATATCCAAACTGATTCACTAAATGGTTTTTATTTGAGAACAGAGTCTAAGAACAAGAGCATTTTTATTCTATATTTGTTAATATACGCATGCGCACGAGTGGTAACGGAAGGAGTATGCAACATAATCTCAAAGGTCCAGTGCCTTATTAAGGGCAGTCGGCAACCAGACCTTGAGATATGGAGTGAACCACGTAAGGTCCCAAGAGATCAGGTGTGGCAGCGAGTCGGACGACAGTAGATTACTGTCTATCACCAAAGTGACCGGGGGTGGCGAGATTCGAACCTCTGACCTCCGAGGTGGTAAGCAAACGCTCTGAATCACTCGACCACTACCGGTTGATATCATGCTACTGTCAACCAACAGCCGCATAGAAAATTCTTAAAAACAAGCAGTGAATTACCGTGGGTATATTAAGTACGAAACAGAGTGAGTATCCCTGTCATCATCACCATCCGCGGTAGTAGCAGCAGTGACACTGCGCAACAAGAGGCAGTGAAGCGAACTTCACGAAACGTTGTGTTGCTCATCATTGACTTGTCCCAACCAGTGGTGTTTATTTGATGTGGCCCAAGGAGATAACCCGTTCTATGGTGAAACAAATACATGAAGCATCACCTCACTATGACTAACCTCGTTTTATTTCGGCCTTGATAGAGTTCATGGTCAGTGGTCTAAATTTCTGACTACACCGCACTTGCGATTGCTCCTCAGGTGAATAGAGGTAATAGAGAGTACAAAGGTACAAACACGCCTTTAACAAAAGATAAGACGCAATGAAATTCGCTCAACGATGAGAATGTTGAGTAAACGGAAAGATTTTAGGCTATAATAATGGCAGAATAAATGAAAAAGCAGATTTTGAACTTAAGATGTCAAAAATCTTTTGAGAACATTATTAGGAGACGCATCGGAAAATTTAGTCAGCTTGAAAGTCGGTTATTTATGCATATTATACTATTCCAAGATGAAATCCACGAGATCCCGTCACACATCATGGTCTATGAAGGAATAAGTGACAAGACGAAACTCTCAAACGCCAGATGCTGAATTCCGCTGATGCTCTGTATAAAAACAAACCGATGATGGAAATGTGAACCTATTGAATCCGGAATTGATTAACTAAATGGACAAACTATGTCGGTGGATATTTAGAAGCAAAAAAATACGGCGAAAGATTGAAGCAACAAGGCGTGGACCATAGAAGACTGACACACACTGAAAGGAGGTTGGCAACTAGAAAAAAGCACGTACACCATTTTCGAATTCCTATGAGCTTTCTGAACCAGAGTGAACAGTGTGTGTGTGTGTGTGTGTGTGTGTGTATGGAGGCCACGGGTGTGGACAACTTTAATAGAAAACACATGCCCGAGCACGAGACAGATGTTCGGTCAGCGCCTCGGGGATTGCGGGAATGGGACTTGGGGACTGAGCGAAAGGAGGAAGACACGGAGACAAGGGTGGGTGGCGGTCGATAGTTCGAGACGTGGATAGAAGAACACGCTCATGTATATAGTGTGCGTATGGGAGAACCGAGAGACAAGTGTGCTGTTGCAGGCACAGAGAGAATGAGTGCATGCATCCGCGTACTATCTAATGGGAGCACAAACAATCATCGAGTCTCGTATGTTTGTCCCAAACAATCGGCAAGTTGTATCCCAAAGAAATCCGGATGCGCGGAGCGCGAAGCCAACGCAACGCAAACGAAGATAACTTCGACAGAAGGACAGCGCGCAACAAGTGATCCGTGCATGACTGCATGACCAGCTCCACCACCAACGACAACAGTTCTTGTTTCGGCAAGCAAAACATTCTGCAGTAAACTTGAAATATGCCAACCAACACCCACACCCCGCCATCCACAATGGGTTTACAAATAAGCAGAGCAAAACCCAGGTCAATGGTTTGTGCCCTCGGTCGGATAAGGTGCGGCGTCCCAAGGGATCCAAGGTCTAACAATTCTACTAGAAAACCGCACCCTGTCAAATCCCTTATTATCTACTGCTCCCAGAAAAAAACTAAACGCAATACAGTCGTCCAACCAAAACCAGAGCTCCGAGGAAAGATTAGACAAACCATCCGAAGAAATAGTCAAGGAGACTCGGACACAACCAGCAAGCGAAAGATCAACATCCTGATGAAATCTGCACGACAGAACTAGGTGAATGATCCGACAAATAAACGAAGGCGACGGCAAAGATAAAATAAAGCGTGGTCGTTGATGAGGACACTTCTAAGATCCATAAGAACAGATTCTAACCCTGATTTTATGAATGCCATTCGCAGCTTACTTAATAAATAGCAAATTCGTTCTCTATATTCCACCTAGGTTATATTAAATCACTCATTCAGAAAAGGAATAAGATTTTTCTTAATGATGAGCTAAATACGTCCGAAGTCTGAGTGATTCTGTCGTGAAGGTAGTCCCTGAATTCCTCTTATAGGATATTTTCCAACCATTTGGTTTACCTATTTTGTAATAATTCAATTCCAGAGTAATAAAAATGTAGCGTAAATCTGCTTTTCTGAACCAGATTTGAGTGCAATCACAAGTCGTTTACATTCTAAGACACGAAGATTAATATTCGGATTGAGACGCGTGCGAAGCAACAACAACCTGCAAAAAAACCGCACCAGCAATAGAGGCTGTGATTGTGAAGATGTCCTCAACAGTAAACATCTGCAGCTTACGGACCACATCATAGAGAGTGATGCTCGTCACACATGGGTTTCGTACGCAGTGCAACAATCAAATGATGAAGATCTAGTTTATCCATTCTCTCGACCAGCGAAACCATGCGCTTACGGAAATTAACTCGGTTTAATTGTGCATGCTACCAACAATCATACACAATGAAAGCCGATATGTATTCTACAGGATGGGGTTGAAATTCAAAACTGGGAGGAAAGTGCATAGTGCGAAACGGTATAAATGGCCAAGTACAAACAACATATTGCACAGCCTTATTTTTGCTCCATCAGGTAACGATATCAACCCACTTGATGATTCGAAAACAAATAATAATAAACATGAATGTACAAACGAACGAGTGACAATGACAACATTAGTGGCGGTAACAGTTTCAGCGATATCAGAGACTGTAAAAACAAAATTGCGGGAACTTGTGACTGAAAGAGTGAAAACAAAATACACAGTGACAGATGGTCAAAATATTCGAGAAGTGATCACTAAATGCGTCCAGGAGAAAGCTTTGAGTGGACTGAGGTGGGGAGAACGGTCCAGGTGGAAGTAGATTGTCAGTTTAAGTGGGCAATGGTGATAGGTGTGTACCCAAGCACGGATGTGCATACACAGAGTAGGATGAAGGGTAACGATGAAAGAAACTAAAAAGAGTAATCAGATCAACTGAAAGCGGGACAGATGTTCCAATGGACAGAAATCACGGTTGTAGGGAGTCAACGGTTCATGATATATATATATATATATATATATATATATATATATATATATATATATATATATATTGATGAACCCATTGAACGTGCAGCGCTTGTCGGCATCCTACATCAGTTCAGTTCAGTTCAGTTTATTCAACCATTAACCTCGCACTTCTGCGCTCTGATTTCGGTTGTTACCTTCCAGCAATGTCGACTGAAGGGCGAAAAGAATAGGAGCATAGTGATAAAGATTCAAAAAAATCAAAATATCAAGAGGACAAGAAAAGAGTCTGAATGCAACTGCGCTACTGACTGCGACACCTAGCCATATGAAACTTCCCCACCCCAGCCCACCCCACCCCCACTCCACGTAGTTAGGTTCTGGCAAAATTGAAGTTAAACCACACCTCGTTTATTCAACTGCAAGCGGTCAATAAAAATTCCTTGTTCTTGTATACAAAAATTACTCGGGCCTGCTAACTAAGCGTGGACTTCATATTGCACAATGTGAGTAGAACAGAGTCGCTTGAATAGTGTGACCAAAAGCTGCATAGCCACTGTTCTACTGTCTGACCCACTAGTCATGGACATAAGTTCCAATATCTGGGATTTTCGATCATTCTTGAGAATATCTTCACAGGAATTGTCTTGGAGTGCAGTTGCGGTATCTCTTAGTTGAGATTCGATTCAAAAGGAGTGTTGGGAAAAGACAATTTCGTGAGCGACTAATCACTTCTAAAGAAAACCAATCTCCAAAACATAAGTATGTAGCCGAAAAGTTGCCCTTGTGCCATCATTCGCGCATCTGTTCAGGGTAGAAATAAACATGCAACATTTGTTGCACTTTTACGAATCTTAGAGTGTATTCTCGTGGTGTTTTATTTAATTTATTTATTACATGCTTGCGCATGAGTGCGAAGGCCAACTGCACTATGACGGATAACCCGCAACCAGACCCTGAGATTTGGAGTGGAGAACCACATAAGGTCCCAATAGGTCAGGTGTAGTAACGAGCCGGACAACAGTGGATTACTATCTGCCCATCAAGTATGACGTGCAAATGGTTTCTTCGTGATTTTTCCTACCGACCTGGGAATGCAAATTTCATGTGAAAAACACTCAAATTATCTCGGAATTTCAGTACAGCAAAAAGAACAATGTGGGCGAAATCAATATTGGCCATCTATTTCGCGTGCTCTCAACCAGCTGCTAGCGCACAGTATATATGTTTCATTAAGTTTAATCAAAAACAATCGTACACATTCACATACATCTCTCGGAATTGTTAGTTATTACATTTGACTATTGATGCTTGACATTTGTGATATGAAAACTGATGGTTTGAACGGCCGACATCTTCCACAAGGCTAAATACTCTATTCCGAAAATTCTTCCATCAGAATATTGCATGATAAAATATTCCCTAGTTTTGAGTTTATATAGAAGTAGCAGAGATTCGCAGTGACCAGTAAATTTGTAACATATTACGCACAGTTTCGGAAGATTCCCTACTCAGGATTAGCACAGATTCAGAAAAGTGCGCATGGCCTTTGTGTGTGTGTGTAGCAGGAATACATAGACCTGTTGAACCTAGCACACCGCATTAGAGGTTTTAAAATGCGTTATGGTAGTGGAAACGAGAGATAACCGGATTACAGCAAATGTGGACCTGGAGTCGGACAGAAGGCAACCGCTGGAAATAATGTATTTGAGTGGTGGGTGCGTCAAAGGCTGGGGAACGCATGATGAACGTAGATGAGTGATGGATCGGTAACGGCCAAAATTCGTAGCCTGCTCTTTAAATGAATATAATGAGCTTCCGATGAGTGGACGTGCAGTGCACATTCTCGTTCTGTGTAATCCCACGAGATGGGGGCGACGGGTGGACGGCAAGGAAGGAATGGTGTGCATCGCGTCCCGAACGAGGTAAGTGACCTCAAACAGGAGCAAGAGCTAACCAGACAACAGCACCCATGCTAAGGGACTGAGTCACGAAGGTTATGGAGTGTGTATGTGTGTCTGAGAGCGTGTGCGCTTCTGTGGTATAAACTACGATGATCATTGTGCGCGCCTGCAGGTGTGTAGTACAAATACACGAATCTAACCAACTCTAACCTTGGTCTTATACGCCTTAATACACCAAAAAACCTCAGTGGACGTTCAGTGCGTATCGTGGTCACGTGTGAGGCGAGCGGTGTGACTATCGCTCGAATGGAAAGAAGCACAGCCGACAGGGACCTTGGGTGTGCTGCATTTTCTTAGTGTGGCAATATATTACTCAGACAAAGAAATTCGAACTCAGGAACGGAAAAAATAGCTGGGAAAACTGTTGAGGGTGAAGCAAGCTGAAATATAAATGCCGTAGCTCGTGACAAGTTCCAATAAGACAATGAAATTCTTGAAAGATGGTTTATCTAATGATACTTCAATGCCGGCAATGACAGAGATGTCCCATCACACACAAAAACAGACGACTCCGTAAAAGCTCTGCATCCGATTTCGATAAAAATAAATCGGAGGAAAACATCTGTGGCTTACCGATGCCATAATAAGGATCATAAATACCCACGGCCATTGCGTCCGATGAGGTATGAAAGCGCAAAGTGTTAGATTTCAGGCGCCCAAGTGCATCTTCCGATTTTAAATCGCTCGCGGCTGTGGCGCATCGATCCTCAGACAACGGTGGGACTCGATCAACATTAGCTGCGGTAGTTAATGTGGTGTAAACACTAGACGCGTGGGTACCCGCAGTAAGAGTTGAGGCGTTCCCAACACCGTTGACGACTGATTCCACCGAACCGGCAACCGCTCCTATAGAATCCGGAAACGTAACTGAAGGAACCAAAGTTTGTGGCGCTACAACTACCGTGGATGGTGGAGGCGGGCTCCGAGAAGGAAGCGGGTTCCGGTGACACTGAGTATCTGTTGACTCTTTGATCCCATTTTGATCATGCGTACTCACGACGGAATCATAAAGCTGATCAGGAAAGTGGAAAATATCGATAATGAAAATGAAGTCATTCAATGACCGGTATGCTAATGATGTGCTACTGTTCGTGAATTAATGTATTGCGATTACGAGTGTTTTGATGCAAACTAAGAAAACAATCCCAAATTCAGGTAAAGTAACAGAAAATTTAATTTTCAGTTATAACAATAAATAGCATTCGTGCGAAACAAACAAGTGCATTGTTCACGAGGACCAAATATGGCAGGATGAGAGACAGATGAACTTACAACGAATCAATCTGATAGCTCGTAGGGTGGTAAACAGTGTTTTGTCAGACAAAGATATATCCCAGTGTGAGGTACCCGCATCCTGGCGCTTTACATATTTCGTTGCTGTCCCAGAAAGATGTCGATTCAGACTAATCTCAAAACTGTTTATCCGGGAGTTGATGAGATACACAGTCCCGTGTACGGCAAACTGGCACAAACAACTGACGACAACATGCAATCTGTTAATATGGTCGAAAAATATCGCAATGTGTGGTTTGCGTGCGGTCGTTTTTTCATGCAACATAGAATCACCAGAACGCATTATCCAAATCACAGTTTGAGAGGGGAAAACTAGTAACAACAGAACGGAGTGGTATCGGTAGCAGCGGTAAAGCAATCGCAACCAGTCGAGAGAGAGAACGAGCTATTGCACAGATGTGTATATCATTAAGAAATATGGTGCCCGTACAATCTGTCTGAAAAAGGTAGTGGGAGACCAGAAGGATATGCAATAAGACCAAGTCGACAAATGAACGAACGAATAGTGATCAGAGAATTTCGGTGGGAAAAAAGTCAAAAGAAAACCGTATTAATAGGAGGGAAAAGAACTGCAGTTGGAATTCAACTCAGTCCGCAGACTTGATGAAAGTCACACTTGCACACTTTTCCCATATATTTTCTCCGTTTGATAACGGTACATATGCCGGGGGTCCCCGTAATGTGAACTGTTAAGGGGTGAAGCAGAGCGCAGTGTAGCCACTGTGGAACAATAGCCATTCAACCACCCCCAAAAAGATTAACACAACACATGGAACGCAGCACTGTTTGGTACGGTGTCCTCAGTAGTAAAACAGTACGCACTACTCTACTGCACACGCATCAGGAACATAACTCTAAATTGGAAAATGGAAGATGTAACGTTGAAGGGAGAGGAGGAGAACAACAAATGCAATCAACAGTGGGATCTAAGCCCAAAGAAACACGCGTGCACACGCAAACCTAAGAGTAGTATCAACTGCGGTGGGAGTGAGCTTCCTTGAAGCGAGGGATAAAAACCAGGTCAGAGACAAATAGTGGATTATTAGTTAGTGGCGCGACCGGCGAGTCAGACAACTCTGGTGGAGATTAAAAAAACGGTTCAAGACGAAAAATAATTGCAAATACGAAAAGCTAGGGAACAGAAGTAAGAAAATCAGACCGTTTTGTGTCAACAAGCTAAATCGGTGTCGTCAGTTAGCTGCAGCTACTTTATTCATGCCAGCCAATCATCGAATTACCTGTCTACTTCACTAATGCGCATCATCAAACTGGGAGTCAGAAATCCGAGCCCTAAGGCACTGTTCATCTCACAGAAGACCAAATCTATTTTGTTCTAATAGATTCACACCTGTTGATCGGTGATGCACACGGCCTCAGCAACTTGATCAACGACCCCAATCGAATCATTCGTTGTCTCAGTTACCTTTCCCTGAGAGTCAGGCTAAGTGGTGCTCTGTTCAATCGCTTTACCGAACAGCACAGTTGTTGGTTTGGATGGCATCCCTACCAGGACATTGCACACTTCTGAACGCGAGATTCTGAAGGTTCCAATTAGAAGAACGAAATTCGTGGAGGACGTGAAACTTAAAAAAGTGGAATGTCAGTCGTATCGTGTTTCCAGTTCACCCGTCCGTCAGCCCCATTTATTAGACCGTTATCCAGGAAGTGAAGCGACTGTCTTTCGAAAATATATCAATGGAATGAATAATTATAGAACGTTGTACTGTCTATTCCACGCACAGAAAGAGGGAAACCAAAATGCTACTACGAAGATGGAATACCGAGCACGCTAGTCAGAAAAAACACCAAGAAGTGGTCCTATCACCGATAAGTCTCGGTAACAGTGCTTCATGGAACGGACACAAAGCCACCAAGCTGTGATAGTGGTTCACCAGAACAATGACACGACCATAAACTCCGATCCATCAGTCACTCGGAGGATGGAGCGATCAATCAAAGGCACGACCCACATGCTGGTCCGTGTGCATGTGCATCCGTGCGTTTCAAAAGACCCCGAGCAGAACTGTGGCGTGGATAGTGTGAATCCAGTCAGGCAAACCGCAGGGGGTCATCATCAAAAGACCGACGATGAATGTGATGTTTAAGCCCTAACAGAGTGATCAACCGGGTTCAGTAAGTGAATCAGACATCACGACAGGCGGACAGAACTATTACGCAGACAAAACCAAGTTTACGAGCAACGATGAACTGACGGCAGGGGAAAGGTCAGGATGAATCGAATTGGATTCAAATGAACCAATCGGAAGTCGGGTTTTAGTTGTGTGCTGTGTGTACGCGTGCGCACGCTTAGGTGCCATACTAATGAGCAAATGTACGGAGAGTATCGGGGATAGCGGTCACTAACAGGGCCGTCGTCAACGCGGCCAAACGAGATGGAACAACCTGTCAAGATGGGACCTAATGAGCGGCGAATATGACGCCGAAAGTTTTTGCAAAAAGGGATATGCACAGGACAGATCCGACTATTTTCGTAGATGAAAACAAACAAAAAGAAAGTACACTAACAAAATAATTTCGCCATGGAACTTCGAAAAAAAGATGTGAAAATGACAAAGTTAGTCACGCATCCATATGAATATCTAGCGGTCGATTAGCTGCACTCCGTTGCTCACTTTGCGCAAAGAATGAAAATAACAGAAAATAACGGGAAAGTATGAATGCCCATGTCGTGTATGCACCGTTAACGTCCGAAAAAAAACAGCGTACAGTGAATAATTCATGGGAGGAAATAAAAATGGAGAATTACATACGTGCACGTACTAAGACTGTACAAAAAGTAACGTTGTATATCCTGTTAAAATCACTTACTGCTAACCCCTGAGAGCAGCGGTTGAAGAATATAATCTTCGATTATTTTGTTAGGCGAGATTAAAGTATATCGTGCATTAGCGTTCAGTTGATAACTGTTCACATGCTTTCCGACGTTTGATATGGGTCAACTGCACACCTAAAGTTTATCGAAATAATAGCAATGAAAAATTTGGATAACACTTTACACGGGTTGCTTTTCTACACCGGCTTGAAATCAACCATGGTGCCAGCGCAACAACAACAATCAAAAAATAGGAGTGGGAGTAGAACAATAAAACAGACAGTTGGTAGAAAATAAAATGCTGTGATTTTTTCTTTTTCACCGCACTGCTGTTTTTGTCATTTTGATTATCCGAATGACAGATTGTGATTACCGGGCACCAGAATTCGACAGACAAACAGCACAGTATTCGCACCACTGACACCTATTCTGAGCCATGTCCCTCAACGTCTCTAACCAGCGACAATTCTCATCCCTCGGGCTCCAACCACGGAGGCGAGAGGCACCAACCGAAGCCAATGCCGATGGGTGTCTTGGGAATTAGCAATATGGATGAAAAGCGCACACTGCCGGTTTTGTTGGGAAAATACTGATTCTCTTGATCGATTCGTTCTGAGTGAAGCGGCGATCCGTAAGGAATTCAGCAAAAGTATGTTGTTGTGAGTAAACAGACAACCCGAAATACCTGGATCACAAATTCCCTTTTTTGAAAAGCGAATCGGACATATGAATAATCATTTTGTGTGTTGATAGTATATAAATCAGACACCAGTGACTTGTATGGGTGTCCAATGAGAGGCAATCGTAATCCACTGCAGTCCACCGAACTCTTTTCTATGAGCATCAAATAAAAAGATATAACTATGATTGACCCAAAATGTCACTAAAAATAAAAATTAGAAAAAATCAAAAACCACGGGACCATTATTAAATTTATTTAAGACTACCACTTAGTAAAAGACTATAAAAAAAGTAGTATTCGGCGTCCCAGCTACTTTAAGCGACATCCATCAACGTTAACTAACCCCGACGTGAAGAATACCAATGTGGATGAAAAGTAGCATCAGACGAAGACGGACGTACTCCGAAAAGAAGTCCAAGAATTTACTCTGATTAGGATACAGTGTGCCAATTGAAAGAGCGGTTCATATTGCCAATGCTTGTACCTCATACAATAACTACTAGTACTACTACTACTACTGCCACGGTACGGCGCGTTTGATGTGCACGGCCACTATCATGTGAAGGATAGAACATAGTGGAAAAAACGTTATACGCAGGTCTGCGAAATCAATCGGCTGAATGTTTACCTCTCGGGGTGCATAAAGCGTTTCCATGACTTTAATCACATTGACAAAGTAACACAGCTAGCACTACAAGATCTTAAGTTGTAGACGACCTAGAATTAAATAAAAAAAGTGAAACAGAAACATGCTATCTGAGACGGAGACAACTGGGCTTTTTTGTTAAAAAGCATCAGACGACGAATAAAATTTTGCTGAGGAAACCATAGACAAAGTTAGGATAAATGAAATGAAAAAAAATCTGACTAGTATGAATGGGAGACTAAACACACCATCAGACCAGACCAAGGGGATTGCTGAGCTTTGTCTGCTGGGTACATACCGCAAACATAGCATACAATTTGCGCATCGATGCATCACTCAGATTGAAATCGGAGACAACATGATTGTACTATTGTACCGAAGCGAAGTGGTTCGACAAACGGTGCGGTTGAGCCGCCATAATTGGGTTCGTGCGTAGACAAAATAGGAGGCGCTCTAAAATTCTGAAATATAGATTTACTTTGGAGAGGTACGAGGAACAGAATGTGTAAAACAATCAAGCGGACGACTTTAGCCTGTACGGTGTTTGTGTATGAACCGGATGTTACAGGATTCGTGAGCGGCGGAGGTAGCGCAGGAAAATGTTCGCTTGAAGTTGTTTACCTAAGCACACACATTTCAATGAGGGAGAGGATCGTCTCGGGACGAACTGTAAAAAAGATGGAAAGGTTTCAGTTTGAAGTTGGAATGTTGGTGTCACTGCAGCGGACGACGGACAACCGGAGGGGATTTCCAATGAATCGGTCAAATAAGAGGTAACGGGGGAGGGTACGCTTTCCCTCTCACAATTCAAGTGAATGGGCGGTCGGAAGAACTAAGTGCTGGTCAGGATCGGAACAGAATCATCATGTCCACTTGGAGCTGTCAAACACAGGCGAGCGCGAACGACGGGGAGAGCGAAAGTAGACAAGCGAATGTGTCGCACATGAACTGCGGGTTATCAGGACAATAAGCACATCAGCCATAAGAGCCCGTTAGTGAAGCAGATGCAGCTCAATTGATTGAACTGGTTAAGGACCCAATCAGGGTGAGATGAGACGAGTGGAATAAGAAAATCCGGTCATATGGGAAAAGACGACAGAGAAGCAAGACCGAAGTAAAGCAATTCGATTTAAAAACTAGATGACCGCTCAACGATCGAATGAGAAGTGGAAAATAAATTAAACGAGAGAAAACCGTGCAAGGAATTGACCAAAATGCAAGTCATGGATAAACCAAACACGCGAGCGGGACGGATCTAAGGAACCAGGCCATAAATATTCTTCTAATTAGCGGATGAACCCATTACTGCCCATAGCAGATGTGGCCAGGGGCACATGTACAGGTACAGCTCGTGGAAACCAAGCTACCGACGGGGACACACGGACAGCTCATATAGAGTTGAAGATTTCACGTTCGATCACTCTACCACCACCATCACCACCACCAATCAGCCCAATCCCGTCCCTTAACCCCGACCGAGACTCAATGTTCGTGCATGCATCAAAGGAGGAACAAAATCCAACGGTTCAATACTACTTCTATGAACGCCCACATTCGCTTTGGACATTGCGGACGTAAAGACAGGACATCTTAAAAACACTACATGCCGATGATGCATTCACTAGCGAACAACCAGCCACCAGCCGGGTGGAGGAAGACGGAACCCCATGCACACCCCTCCAGCCTCACCAAAACCGATCAGGGGAGGATTTTCCCACTGCGAAAGCCCAGTGGCCTCGATGAAGGTCAAGTGAGTGAAGGTGAACAGAAAGACAAATGAACGGATGGGGCCAATGTGGTGGAGAAAAGTGCAGTGAACTAAACAGTGCGAGTTCTGATGTCTAAATTGGGTAGTATCTTGTGTTGGTGAGGTCGTAAATGCAACCACTGATATGCAACTCTTTCTCTTCTATCCCCATTTCTGTATTCGGATAGGGAGAAAAAAAAACAATTATCAGCAATACACAAACACAAAGGGCTACCAGAAGGGTACTACCTCAACAAGATGTACTGCGGCGTTGAAAAACGTACACGATGATCAGGCGATAAGGACATTACCTGTCAGCGGTATTTGAGCGAACCGGACTGTTACACAGCGAGTGATGATATATGACTCGAATGCCACAGATGCAAGTGTCCCGTTGCATGTTATCGTGTATGGTTTTTCATAAGACGCAGTGATGGGAGTTTAATGGACGAACGAATGATCACTTCAGGCTCCATAGCAATACGCTAACGGGCTACACATCAGTTCATTTATCCAATATAATTTTTATTTTACTGGTAGGTAGTCATAATGGATGAAGTCGTCTACAGATGGCATGACAACTCAGACAAAAACAAACCGCCACAACTACAGCGACAAATACAATTTGCAGCGTAAGTAATGTCAACGTACCATCCATCGGTTGCAAGTTAAGTCGAAAAGAAATGAGTGGTCTCACGAGGAGATGTTTAACACCGAGTTTCAAATATGAAACCAAACCAGTTTTCTTCGGTTTCAATGTTTCACGTATCAATCTTCATTTCACTTGTGCATGTAGTTTTGGTTATTCAGAAATCACGGGAGTTAACTAAGTGTACCCACAGCCTTCGTGGCACTGATACCTGATCTGAGACATAACCTTTACTGTTCCTAACAAACGAAAATCTAAAATCTTCGTGATTTGTGCTCGAACGCAGAAATTCGAACACACTCAATTTTTACTAAAAATATAAAATATGGTAGAAGTTGTGCAATCTTCTGCTGTATAGGCGATCCTCATGATGAGCTCTAGCGGGTGCAAATTTTATAACGTAGACAACAGTCAAAAGGAAGTGAAGGGAGATGCCCAGATGATTGTTTTTACACACTTTACCCTCCCAATAAACGGAGCAGATTTTTGAGTCGATGAAAGCTCACTTCCACAGTGCTAGATATTTTAAATTTCTCCGAAGTTTCAGGTCCTACTTCTAAAATAGATTCTTCTCAATAATCCCCGCTCTCAAGTGGCGTGAACGGAGAGGGTATCACCATAAAGGTGCTGAACGCAATAAAAAAAAAACAGTTCACATGAAGATATCACCCACTTAAAGAAAAGGTGATGTCTAGACCATTCGGAGCACGGGTTTCACGGTATTCATCGTGTACCTACGATTTCGAATAAGCATTACTTCTCAGAAACCGTAACATGATGCGACACTAAACGGAATCAGAAGCTGTATATACGGCAGTAGAAACACGTGTAACCCGTCAATAAACAAATCGATTAAACATTCAGTGTTTGGTCAACTGTGGTGTGTAGTAAATTGCACTAGAATGACACAGTGCGGGCTAAGTGCCGGGGGTGTACTGGGCTTACAACCGAGATGCGGAGAGATAGTAAAATAATCGTGTAATTGGATCTGAAGGTGTGAAGGAACACCTGAATATAGCCATCAAATAATCGCCAAGAATTAGATTTCCTCATTATTTGATTTGGCAGCTCTCCACCATTTACAACGCTAATTACTTTATCCCTAATATGGAATCGTCAAAGAACAAACAATCACAAGACTCATGATACAACTTTGTCAGACCACCAACCGCTCTGGTGATCCGCAACCTCTCGGAAATTGAGCAATTGTCCCACGTTCTTACTCGTCCTGATGTAAAACGGTAGAAGGATTTGATGATTGATACTGCCCCACTCGAATTCTGTGGAACGACCACCTAAATTCAAGAACACATCTTCCTTTATGAAAGATAAAAATGGAACACTTATTGTTGAAAGTTCCTGAGAGAGGATGTGGTATGGTGTTGCTAGACTGTATGACGACGCACACGAACTGCTGCTCTATGAAGGAACAGACGAGACCTTTTCTCCAATTGAGATTCGGGGCGTTTTGGCTGAACTGTTTCCCCATTTGCGGAGGCTTCCTGGCAACGCTATGGAAAGAAGACAATGCCACCATTCACAGTGGAAACATTACTACTGATTCTAACGTTGAGTTCGTTAATATTACTGAACCTGATCTAACGTGTGAAAAAGTGAAACTTATTGACGAAACAGCTAATAACGTACTGTTACAGTCGTCTTTCATAAGCCAATGGAAGAAAACTCCGGTGATGCCGTATGGAGGAAGTAGATACGGACTGTGCAGTAATTGCCGTTTCCGATCAACAAGTGGAAGAAAACCTTGAGGGGGTGCATCGCTAGGATGAGAATGATTGCCTTAGTATTATAGACGCCTACATTCCACAAGTGGAAACATTAGTGCAAACGGACGTTTCTCGGCCTCTGACTCAACCGATAATTGAACCTACTTGCCATAAAAAGTTAGTTTATACAAAAAAAAAACATTTCGGTCACCACATATGACTGATTTGATGGACTGTTCAGAATCGATTCCTAATGTTGTCCACGTCGATCATTTTACTAAGGTAAAACCTCATCCCTGAATTGTCTCATGGAACAGATCCGGTCGGATATTCACGCGGAAGACGACAAAGGTCTATGATGCACAGACATATTGCGCATGGAGGCTGAACGTGACCACTGCATCAAGTTGATGTTTGTCACTTTGGTGTTTCAGTATGTGTGAAAAAAGTATCTGCTAAATATTTTTGACATCCTCAGGTACGTTAACGACTCGCATAAGGTTATGAGTGCCTTACGAATACTCGACGTCCTCTGTCTGCTAGCCAAAATAACCGAAGACGTACTTCTGGGAACGGAACTCCCGTTTAAACACGCTCTACGAGAACAGTTACCGGTTACATGCCGTATCGGTAGGACAGATTACTTGGTTCTCGAGCCGAAGCCACCACCCTCTCACACCTACTACAAAATCGAACACGTTGTTGAAAAAAGGACACCATTCTATCAAAACTGGGGCTCTAGTAAGTGATGATCCTGAGGTGTCGTGGGTGACACCTGTTTTTCTTGGGGGAAGGCAATTTTATGGCAATACCGGATTCAAGGCCGCTGCTCATTCATGAATGCGCCACTACTCTATTACTATATTCATTATCTCTCTTTCGAGCCTGAATGTTGCCATCGGCGATGCTCAAGACTGTCCATATCCCAATGTCTTTTATCCTCTCTCCTTTGATTCATAACTATCTGTCCCCGGGACTCTCTGTGCCCAGAATGACTATAGACTTTTGCCTAATACACGCTCTCTGAAGGTGTCTGTGTTCTTCCTGGGTGTGAGCTGCCAGTGGACGGTGTTGGACGTCGGCTCAGTGTTTGTCTATATACTAATACCGAGTCTATCCCGGGTTCATTTCAAATCGATTGTCACCGCGACTATCCGCCCAGATCCGCCTTGCCCACCACAATACTTTTTTAGGTACGCCGTTCCTCAACAAACATCCCTGCGGAGCAGCCCTGTTAGCTGAACCAAAGGCCGCTCTGATATCCAGGAATACGGCAATGGTCGGCTTTTTGTAAGTATACCGATGCTCCAACAACTGACGGAGAGTGAATATCTGATCAATGCAGCCTCGGCCACAGCGAAATTTTGCCTGCTCCTCTGAGTGATGACAGTCTATAAAGAACAGACGGCAAAATCTTCGACGTAATCTGGATTAGGCTGATTCCTCTATGATTGTCACAAATAGTTCGTGATCCTTTCTTGAAGACAAGGGACTACGATCAATCCAATCCATAGGAACTTCCTCCTTTTATCATACGTTAGAAAACATATGCGTGAGCTCTTTCACCATATTATATCCTGTTCTTTGGATACAGCTGGTGTTAAACCGTCTGGGCCTGGGGCTTTGTGGCGCTTGAGAAGTGCAAGTTTACCACAAATTTCAGCTTCACTGGACGGATCTACGGACACAGACCGCTGGACGCTAAGATCATCAACAGGTATGGCATTCTGCGCAGAAGGCTAGTTGAACTGCAAATTGGAGTGTTCATCCCATCTTTCTACGCCCCGATAAAGACCATGGATGGGCATTCTGTCGGCTTCGCGAACTGTCTCCATGTTGGCTAACAACGCAAATAGAACTTGAATTTCTGATACAAATCGTACGAATCCGGCTGTAGTTAAACGACTATTGGTCATAATAAATGTCAATATGGGAGGACTGATTTGTCAACCAGCAAGAAAACCAAACGGCACTGACTCGGAGCAAACAACCGAGAATTGACATATACAGCCTAATAGTACCTAGTTTTTTTTCTCCAGCTTATGTGGGAGTGCCATGAAAGAGACAGTTCCATTAGTCACAGAAATCCGTCGTACTTGGGGGCGGGACTGGTAGTGCTGAATAGGACGCTCGGGGTGGTGGAAAACAATAAACCCAATAAACCATGCGAAGTTGTACAGGGTCAGAGCTGAGGGGTTCAAGCAGTTTCAGATAGACTCATGCATGAAAATAGCTTGATTTCGAGTCGGAGTGCATTACTGTTAATGTTATAAATAATAAACCGACAACTGTGATTAAATCCACCTTGCATCAGAACATTCACTAGAATAATCTGAAAAAGAACCAATAGACTGAATCTGAACTCGCCTGTTTGATGTAAAACGGAATGATTTCATGGATCTAAGTCTTCGTCCGTCCAAAGACCTTGACGTGAATTCTCATGGCGGTTGACCACAATCAGCTGTCACACGGCTCATTACCACCTATTGAGACTTTATATATAACTGGCTCACCACTGCACGTCTCGGGGTCGTGATTGCCGGTTAGCAATGGTGAGGCAGTTTGCTTCCGAGGCTATGTGGTATGCCCCCACCCACAGTACTCAAGAAAAAACATAGAATAACTATGTAGATTATAGGAAGCTGAATGAGACGCCCCAAGACCTAGCTAGGTGAACGTGTTCTAACTTAGATCGGAAATTCATTATTCATTATTTCTCTGTTTCGTCCACTGATCAAAATCCGGCTAATACAAAACTATTTATTAAAATGCACAATAACGTGAAGTTGGAGCTCAACGGAGATAATAACAGGAGTAATGACAATGCGGAAAAAGCTAAGCACGCTGGTAGCAAGGTATGGAATACTGAACAAACCATCAGTTGATAACCACTAAAAGTAACGAGAATAGTGATAGATTCACCGTGCAAATGGTCTTCCAGGTAGCTCAAAAGTCAAGACACCGGTATATATATATATATATATATATATATATATATATATATATATATATATATATTATGGAAATGACAAAATAAATGTTTATTTTTGAGTGCCGTTCGTCACTGAACATAGATCGTTTACCAAAAAACACCTGATGAACAGACCTTGTACCGAGGTACATATGCAGGCAGAGCAATGACAGCATTATACGTTGGACAGTATTCGATCTGACTTTCATTGAAAAGCATCGACCCATAAACGCAAGTGGAGTCCGGAAATAAGCAATGCAGATAATACGACTTCTGATTATTGTGCGTCAATCTATGCAGGACTTTGTCGTACAGAAGTAAACCTAGTTGGTAAACGGTTCAACGGACTTCCGCGTCACTACTACCGTTTTCACGACGGAACCTCATGTGGTTCTCCACCCTATAACCAAGAGTTAAATTAACAGTTCATCCCCATATAATCATGGACCCGTCGATCTACCGGTGACCTACTGGCCTTCGCCTCATGTACTTGACCAGCAATGAGCCATGGCAACGGAGAAACACACGGTGTCTCTGGATATATCAAGTTTCGGACGGTGTCTGGACCGAAGGTCTGCTGTATAAACTGTTTGTGTTCAAGTTTTTCCTGATCATTCCTTCGGGGATATCAAATTTTCATACTAGCTTGACCATACTTTCCCGAAGTGATGTGCAAAATCGGACGTAAATGCTGGTATTTCCCAAGCTTCTGTACTTTCGAACGCCATCTTCCCACCCTTCATCAACAACCTGTTATTCACTATTTACAATCGGATTTACACTTTCTCCCATAAACTTGCTCTCTCAGCTAAGTATTTCGACAGTGTTTCCCTTTTCTGCTCTTTAGGCATCTTGGCTTGCCTGTTGCACAGAGCGCAAGGTTGGTCCCTTAGTCTTCGACATAAACTTCCTTACTCCTGTTCACCTGTTATAAAGCACAAAGCTAAAATACTGCAGTCCCGTGTGGAACGGTGTTCACTAACCTTGATCCTTTCTCGACCGGGTTCAATGCACGATCATCCGCTTGATAGACGGCTCGTTTTCAACATCCAGCCTGAAGTCGCTAGCCCACCGCCGAACAGTCGTTTTTTGTCCCTACTCTACCGCATTTATCTTGAATTTTATTCTCCCGAACTGCCATGCGTTTTTCTCCTTCCCTAAACACAGACAGCCAGTCACCAGTGTCAGATCTCTGCTCCCAGGGGTGAAACTTCAATATTACAACCTTCTCTCCTTCCTTCTTCAGACTGCTAAATTTTGAGGAACCTTCCTTTTCTTTTTTCGCCCGCCTATGACCGCCACTTTCGAAAAGAAGACCCCAAGTGAATGCTCATCTCCAGTTCCTCTCACATTACAATCCCAAACTAGAAGGTTTCTCTCTTTAAACCGTTATTCACTTTGCAACAGAAACTGGAAAGGGTAAACAAAACACGCTTATTCATAGGAAAGCGACAAACCAAAATTAAAACGAAAGTGACACAACGCGGACATGTATAAGCGGTTATCTGGGAGTCATTCTGAATTAAACGTATAAGAATGAGTAGCAGTTCAACGGACACAACCCAGCAAACTTTAGTTGATTCCACCGTCTAGTTGAACAATTTGTTCGCTCGTAGCCTTAATAATTCCTCAACCCCACAGTTGACAGAATTCGACGCGATCCCACTACTCGACAAATAGGAATTCGACTGATGCGTGGTCGTTTATCCATTTAAGGGGCATTACTACGTGCGCACCGATAAGCTTGACCTTATTTGTTCCTTACTTCAAGCCCTGTGTCTGTTGTTCACAGCCTGACTATGTGCTTATATGTTCAATGCACCTCGCGTATTTAAGCACACACAAGGCTGCTCCATTTAGTCGCACAGAAAGGTCCCTATCGAGTGAGCAAACAGAGCGTCACAACCAAAGTCTAAATGCGCCCAGTAGACCCCTACCCTACTATGCTCTGCTCTGATCCCGGGACGGTAGTACAGTGATAAGCTGGCATTAGACGCGATTTGCATCACCAGACTTTGGACAGGTTCAACAAGAGTCTGATAAGCGTGAGGATAGTAGAAAAAAGCAGCCTAGGAAGATAGAGATCAAAGTAATGTACACAAATAATTGGAGATTCGGGTGGGGAAATGAGAACGGCATCTGTTCGAGTGGCACAATAAATGATCAACCGAAGGCTTTATTGACTGAAAATCACAAGCAGAGGGACAATGCTGATAGCAACTAATAACGATGACATTCGTTGAACTAAAAACCTTAGAGAATGCCAACTTTATCATCGAAAGATGAACAAAACTGTTTAAATATCAACATTCGTTAATAAAAATTGAATCGAATTCATTGATTCAGACAAGCATCGTGAAGCGGGATTAAATGAGGAACTCTGCATCCGGAACCCAAATGCGAAACGGGCAATGTCTGTGGGTTATACATCACACTACCACACTATATTAGAACCGTACTGTTGTCCTGATCTATTATTTCGCATAAAATAGTTTGGTATATTATCACAGGTTCTCTTGTCGTTTAGTAGCCAATGACGGTCGTGTAGCCAACAAGACCTAGGGTAAAGCATCTAAGCCCTTCCGACACATCCACACCACAAAAGGTCGCAGCACGGGCAAGCTTTTGCTCCCAGCCATTGGGCTTGGTATCTTTGAATCACGTGAACGGCTGAATGTTCGTCACAGAATCAATCTCCACCACTACCACTTTCCAAGTCACTAGTTGAATGAATACATCATAATCCGCAGAAATTCCGGCAGAGGGGAATTGAGACAATCGACCTAAACGAACAGGTGAATACAGATTCACATCGCAAGCAGAAGGAAGTCAGTGATGAAGACCGAAGAATATTTGTTCTAAGTATAAGAGAAGATGACAAGTTAAATCTTTTCCTACCATAATGCGATTCACATTAAAACCTGTAGAGCCATCGAAAACGGAACAGAGAGTCAAGCCTACGAAGAGAATTCGAGAAACGCAAATTTTACGGTGAATCTGCTGTGGAACTGTGCTTACTGGTAGAGGGGAATTCTGAGATTCCTTTTGAGTGGTTACATCACAAAGAAACCATGTATTCATCCAATCGAGTGAAACAGGACCGATATCAAAGAGAAACGAACTCAACAGGCGATGCAATTACAGGAGCATGGTAGATCTGTGTTAGGTTTCTACATAGATGAAATCAATTACAACCCATGGTGCTCGCGTACACGAGGGCGATTAACGAAAGGGAAACAGCGCTTCGGGATTTAGACATGAAACAAAGATGTGAACCTAAATTTTGTTGCTCTGAGATGGGTATGTCGCATTATGGATGTCACCCCAAAATGTACACTGATTTTCTGGCAGTGTTCCTCGAAAGTGGCAATTGAACAACCAAAAACTAATACAGCATTTTTTTCGACGATGCTCCAGTTCACCGAACGGGCGGGTCAAATAATGCTGGCAACCGGACATGCTGTTAGACATCTTCCGCCTAAAAGTTTATTTCTAATCTGACCGAGGAGGTGTCGAATCACTTCTGATCTGATTCACAGCATTCCGGAAGGTCACACCATCAAAAAACAGATTCGAGATGTTCGTGCAGTTATCCGAACAAGCAATAGGTCGGATTTCGCCCGCTTTATGTGGTGCATTTGACAGACACAATTTCACCCTTACCAAACCTTACAAAAATCACTAGGATTTTTAAATCTATAGTCCTTTGTTGGTTGATGCGATAGTTTTTTTAAATAAATTATCTAAAGATTTTTCTCACAGTTTCTGCGCGCGCGAATTAGTGACTCGAACAAGGCTACTGAAACCACAGACTAACACGATGTGACCTTGTGCAATATGGCTATGTCGGGAAGATTTGGTAAGTGTACCCTAAGCCGCTGCCGCTAAATAACTGTCAGTGGCTGCTAAACGATCGCCATAAGTTACCAAATGGCAGGAAAATTTCTAGTTGTCTACGGCAGAAACTGTGCTATAGGACCACTACGGCTTGAAGCATGTAAACCAGTTGGTAGGGTTCAATTTGGCTCCTATGTTTTACCAGTTCAAAGCCAAAATCGGTAACCAGAAAACGGTTACGAATAGGTTGGTAGTGACAATAAAGTAGATTTTGCTAAAGTGGACGAGAGATAGGACCAGCTAATCTTATTCGCCTAGATGTGAAATATTTTAAATGCCGTGAAAATGCTTAGATAACCATTTGGATTTTGTGGTGGTATACCATTATTGCTTTGTTTGTAATGATAATTATATATTATATATATATATATATATATATATATATATATATATATATATATATATATATAACCCTTAAACAACATGACCTACAGCGTGTGTGCACATCAAGGTCGAGGAAGTTCAACGTTTACCAATGTACTGAAACCATCTTACAAAAGACTCACTTAAAAAAAGGTAAATGGCGATAAAGATTTGGGGACATAAGCTGCATTTATAATGAAAATTCCTGACTCAGTTCTGTCTAGAACATGGGTCTCCAAACTTTTGATGTTCCACATCCCTAATTTTTTAAATTCTTTTCCGGCAATTCCCAAAGCAGATACTAGAAAAAACGAAAACAAGGTTGTATAAACAAATTTAACGCCTTTTTTCTGTTTACTGGATAAGAGTTTCTCAAATCGTATCAGTTTGTTGTTGATAGCAATTCGTGTATCTGCTTGTGCACCCTAGCGATTTTTGATTGATAAAAGAGCATTAAATCCGGACTCGAATAAGTGTGTTGTTGCAAATGGAATGAGCACAGTTAGTGGTTTTCACTAAGTTCTGGATACAATATAGTTCGAAAATATTAGTCTAAAAAAGCAATCCAAGAACATGATTTGTGTGCAGTTCTAAAAGATCTTCTCCAGTTCTTCATCATCCGAAATATTATCCAGATTGTGAGACTGAGTTTATAATCTGTCTCCGAGGTTTTCCGTTCTCCTTACTCGAAACACTCTCCAAATGGCTTTGATAATGCTTGCAAATGATCCATGAGTTCTTCACATACACTTGGAATTAGAGACTTATTGTTACCAACAATTTCTTTGACTGATGGAAAACTAGGAACACTACCTCTTCTAACTCGTCCACACGAAAGATGTAACTTTGAAACTATTTACCTTCTCGCAACATGATATCTTCACATTTTTCCTTCGGATAGACACATTCACGTCATTCATTCGAGTGAAGATATCATGCAAACAGGCTAACATCAGGTTGATTTTTCGTAATTCTATTGCTCATATCAGATCCTGTTGATTTCGAAATCTTTAACTTCTTCACTGTTCAAAAAAACGTGCTACAGCATTCCCACATGACAGTCAGCGGACTTATGCACGGAAAACCGGAACCAGATGTTCGTTTGCAGATTTTTCACAAAACCATTTGAGGAGGTAGTGGTTTAGAGCGCGACCCCTAGTCCAGTTGCTGGTCTTCACTGAAGTGTCAAGTACTCTTTTCATCTTTAGAGGTATGTTTCTGCTGCCAAAGCATGTCGGCTAAGGAAACAGTAGTTACCTTGTAAGTGCAGAATCTCTTGTTTCATCAGTGCAAAAAATCCTGATTTATCTCCTACCACAGCAGGAGCACCGTCAGTACACCAATAATTTGTACGCCCAAGTTGCACTTAGCAAGAAGGTCTTCAGACACTAGGAAAAATCTTTTCTCACTGTATTTGCTCTCATATTTTCACAGAACATGAAATATTCTATTGTGGCACCATCATGGAAATACCACACCAATACAACGACCTGACTGCAATTTACAACATCAGTTGTTTCACCCAAATGGGGAGAGATTCTTAGGAAAATTGCTCCAATATCAGAAATAACTTCATCCAAAGCGTCGAAACCCAAATCACTAATTCGACTATGAATAACATTATCTGAAGACGGCGCTAATATGAGCTCATTCGATTCTTCTTTTCCCAAAACAATTGCTGCAATTTCTAATGCATACGGTTTTAACAAATCTGCAACTGTATTGGGTTTCTTGCATTTGGCTATTTTATACGCTACGTGGTATGAAGCCATCAGCAACGGCCTTTCAGTTGGTATATTATCTAATTTTCGAAGAACTGCTAGACTCTTTTAGCTTTCCAAACTATAACCTGCAAAATCTGCACCACCATGTCGGTTTATGGAATTTTCCAGCATTTTAGACGGCTTTCGAAAACAGAGCACCACAAAATATACCGTGGGGTTTTTGCACTTCCTCAATGGTTCCGGTGTAAGTGAAACCAAACTTCACATAACCATTATCTTATTTCTTTCTCTTTGAAGTCATGAAGGGTTAGGCTAGTAACATGAAGAAATTTCTTTTCGATATATATCATCTTAGGCATTTACATACACAGTACTGTGCATCTCTAGATAACAGTGAGTGTGTAAAAACGTGACTATTTTTCACCGCTACTGCTCATGAAACATGACAAGTTCAGATATAACTGAAAGTCTATTTGGCACATTTAAAAGTAAGGAATGGATAGCTGCGTGAACATATCGAGTCGACTTTCACTCCATACGAAAGACAACAGGTGTTTCATGCACCGCAACACTGACTGAACGATGCGCCATGTTTCACTATGATAAACTGTGCGGTTTCTATGTTTGAATCGGTAAGGTTTCAGCGGACGTTCGTTAGACTTCGGGTATTTTGTCTGTGAATCATGTATGACAGTAATTTAGTAACAAAATGGGAAAGTGAATTGACGTGGGATAAACGAGTATTTTATGTTTCCAACAGTGTACCGAACTATGTTGGGTGAAAATCCAAAGAGCGCTAATACAAATACATCGACAGATCGATACAGCCCAATGGACAGGAATAACCAAAGAACTCACAAGCGAGGACAATACAACTGGTGAGGACCATGTGGAAGAGGCCGATGAAAAACGATCGTCATAGTTTGTGAACGATTCTGACGGTAAGAATCCGGACATGATATTGTTAGTCGGTAGAAGCGTGCCGAAAGGGCATTCGGGATTAGACGAACACGAATCAGATGACATAGGACAGATCGGTGCACCATCGAATCGACCGACCACATCAGTCATGTCATACAGGGTAGAAGCAACAGCACTGGTACCGTAGGGCAAGAATAAATGTGTGGGCGATACGTCGGGAACAAAACGTTCCGGCGAAAGCGGTGGAATTCGATTCTCAGCGTTCACAAACGAGTCGGTGGTGTCCTGTGGCCAACTGGCCGCCTGGAGATGAGCTTTCGCGCAGGAACGAAAAGTATCCACGTTCATGGATAATTTGTAAATAGGATTGTGGGAAGGATGACGCGGCATATTAACTGTTGAGTTAGTCGTAGTGCATAGCCAGGAAACACTACCGCTACAGCTACCGCTACGAGAATAACACAAGAAATCCGACCGTATACTTGAGATGAAGAGTTGCACAGTGGTGAAGAACACTCGTGAATCGAGTTAATTATACACAATCCTTGGCAGAATATCAGTTCTATTCACATACGATCAGATAAACCCAATCAGTCAGACACAGCGTCGCGAAACTCTATGCTGTCGGAAGCCGGAGCTAGCGCGTCTTAGAGAATGACTGCGACTGCACGTTTATCGCTCGACATTGCTCGAACGACAAGACAAGCGGATTCCGAAAAGCAGGTACTATACACGCGCATACGTATTTGTGTAAAATAGGCGCGTGCGAGAGGGGCGTGCGTCCGTAGCCATGTACTGCTTGTGTATGATTATGTCCGCAAGCATGCGGTTGATGGCATTTTCCCATTCAGTGTGACAATGGCGCTTGTCGCGGCTAACACGCCGCGTGCGTTGGGCACAAGCGGACAGGCGGGTGAGCGTAAGTGTGCGCGCACCTACCAACCTGATAGGCCAACGACTGACGGCTAACAGGATGGTACGGATTGGCAGTCACGTTCTGGACCTACGCAGGCCTACAGATCGCACTATCCTGTTGGACGCACATTGCTTCATAGGCCCCAACCAAAACTACAGCCCCCTCCAGTTCAACAAACACCACTGGTTGAATGAAAAGCAACTGGCAAGGCGATGATTGGTATCTACCCCGGCATAACTAAATAAAGGGGACAGTGATTGCACGTGATGCTACGATCAGAATCCAACTGATAAGGTGTAAACGAATGTAGTAATAAAGAAGTACAGATTGCAAGAAGCAACAAACCACGTTTTTTCTCTGAGGTACCGACAGGTATGCCTAATAACTCCGAAGTCTTGTTGTATTTTCGGCAAACAGAGGCTCAGTGTCGCAAACCACCACGTCATGGTTTTGGACTGCGCAAGGCGATAATGAAGTGTGCTATCAAAACACAAAATAAAGTAAAACGATAGTTCTTGTAGAAAATGCGGTTCACAGTATTTCCAAAACATCGATACTGATGCTTTATAACCAGTAGGAGGTAACAAAGAAACTAATAACGGAGAAGATTTAATAGTATAGGCTGCCAATCAAGTAGATCCGATAACTACACGGAAACCCTTGTGTATGGGGGTTCCAAAAAATATCACTGTCGTGAGCTAAACGGCGGTAACTATTATGCAAACAATTACACTAATCCTGAAAAGGCAAAGGTTGCCAAAACAGGGTTAGAGGGTTGTACAAACCAAGAACGATGAATCCGGCGGCTACAGTGGTTAGGGGTTGATTTAATGCGGAGGGGGAGAGAAACTAACGGTAGACTGAACAAAAAAACGTGGAAACCGAACAACAATCGATGGTTATAAGTACCTTACAATAAAGTGCATCACATTTTCTACTCCGCAAATCGTAATATGAATATTCAGGGTTTTTTATTTGTGCTGTGTTCGTGGAACAGCTGTGAGTCAACGTATGGGTCAATGAGAAGCCATGTGAACACAAACAACGAGAAAGAGGTATTACTAATCCGAATGATTCGTAATTGCTTGTTGACTTCACATTGATCCATTTTTGGGGAGCGTTAATCAAACACGTGTGCACATGGAAGCAAGCATTTGCACTGAACATAAAAATAGAAGTGTATGTTTTTTTCCTACTGTGAGAAAACACTAGGACAAACGATGTGTAAATTCGCGTTGTTTATCAACGAAGCGAACTGTTACTTGGTAAATGCTTGAGCGACCAACTGTCAAGAATGCAACGAGCTTCGACGGGGTGTTGCTGTTAGTTCTGACGAAATGCGAATGTTTCGCGGTTCAACTGCACAGTCTGATTGGTAGAATGAGAAAGCTGGTGAGGGCACATGCCAGGTTCGCTAGAAATTCTCGAATGCGGCAATCAGACGTTTCTTTGTGCACTCAACTGTCTATTCATGGTTTTATTTGCTTTTCTTGTTGGTAATTCACGTTTCTACTGTCATATGTTAAGAGGGAAAAATAACGGTGCATGTTTCACAGAAGTGAGCAGAAGACCAGTTATAACTGATGACCACCTCGACATGGTCTGAGAGGGTTTGTTAAATTTCGTTGGTTAAGTGTCCTTTGGACTCCACCTGTCACGCACAAACCCCAGGACATTCGACCAATCCTGAACTCGGAAGCACCAGACTTAAGTTTCGCTCTCGCTAGAGCTCTTCATTGGTGCATATACTCTGGCGCACCCACGGTTTGAACCCGGGCCTCTTCATCTCGAAGGCGTGTGTTGCCACTGAGCCACCCCGCTCCCGTCCAGGCTGACCCGAATCAGCAAGTTAAATTTGTTCAGACGTTGTGTCGAAAAGCATAATCACCGAAATCCCCTAACTACAACGTTTTCCAAAGAGTAAACCAAGATCGGACCTTGAAGATTTCCCATCACCACACTATCAATCTATTTATGGATTTTTCCTTTGAAACGGATATTCACTGTGCATAAAAGAATGAGGTCCTTGATGTATCCAACAGGGATGGGTGAATGAAAGTTATGCGGGAAAATCACAAATAATCTACTGTCTCATGAAGAGGGCAAACTCATTCTTGGGAATGATCGGAAGAAAAGTCCATGATAATGTGTCTCAGTTTTCTTTTTACAGACGATATGCTAATATCCTAATCTTTTCGAATGAGGGACGTTTTATTCTTTTGTTAACAGCCTAAACTCTATTCACTCTAATATATCTGACAAACAGCCTACTCTTCTTAAATATTCTAATAACCAAACGTCCGGATGGAACTTGGCAACGTAGTATTGACCGTAACGCAACTTGAGAAAAACGCTATTTACCATTATCCAGCTCCGCACCAGTGGTTAAAAAACGTGGACTAAGTCAAATTAGCCTCAACAGAGCGCAGAAGATCTGTACCAAGGATCAAGTGCAAAATGAGGAGTTCATAAAAAGAACATTGCCGGCCAATGGTTGTCCCGAATAGCTCATCGAACGACACCGAAAGCCCAGAAATGAAGGCGAAAAACCAATTACGGTCGAGAAGATGCACCATTGCGTCTGTTACAGAAGATCAAGGGATTAGGCTTTAAAAATCAGTCAGACAGTGCTGCTGACCTTAATATCTCACATGTTGTCAATCAGTTCACTTGAAGTTGCGGTGAAGTACACACTGGCACAACGGATCGCTGTTTGGTTCAACAAGTCTCGGAACACATACTCAAATGGCTATTAATATCAGTGACACAACTCAATGTGGCCACAAAGTGTGACTTCAATTCTCCAGCTTCTTCGGTTGTAAAACATCGCACTGCATCAGGTCACAAAATTGACCTGATCCACTCTATCAGAGAGCAATCCCAAACCTGAGCTGCTGGCATCCTGTAAGGCGATGCCTATCACGATGCGTCAGTCGACGCCTTGTGTACAAAAATATTTATTTGCCTTGGCATCAACCGGACAGATCTCTCTCCCCGTGCCCAACGGAGCTCTCAACCCAGCCCATTCGACCGTATTATTTTTCTTGTTTTATAACAGATAAACTAATGTGTTTACGTAAGCAATAGACAAGAGTAAACGAAACGCTTGAATTTCGAGACTTGTCTTCTTCTTGTTTCCATGAACCACTGGACATGGTGAAGCCTAACAGAGGACACACGAATGATTCGACGGCAAAAAGACGATGGGGGAGTAGAAAGTAAAGCAGAATTATGTTACGCAGTATCAATCACAGCTGACTTATAGATCGCTACTGAAATCCACGTTCTCAAATTCAATTTCCACGGCCAACCTTAGACAATTTCTAGTTGAAAAACCGTTATGCTTGTACACTGTCGTCCCGATCGATCATATTGATAGGAAATACCACGGCAATACAAGCTACGTTCAGTCGAGTCCAAACGACCACTAACCACACATTGAGTTCAGCGGTTTGGCTGCTATCTCTCAGCGGCAACCTTACTCGGAAATAATAGAAAAAATAATGATATGAAGAGAGTAATAAAAGAACTACAAACGGTCTGGCCACCCCTTAGTCATCTCTCAACCACCACCTGCATCAACGAAAAATGCATGCCGAGTAATCCTGACCGGGCCACAAAGGCCCAGTCCACTACTAGGGGTGACCGGCAACCGGACTCTGAAACTTGGAATGGTGAACAACATTGGGTCTCAATAGGTCAGGTGTGGCAACCAACCGGACGACAATAGAACACTGTCTACCACCAGAGTAGCATGTGATGGCGGGGATTCCGACCTCCGAGGTGGTAATTAAACGCTCTAAACCACTCGACCGTCATCAGTCTCAGCCATCTTCCACTGCTGAGCTGAAGTGTTTTATCAAATGATTTTGTTCGTGAACCTACGACTCTTCGCCAAACTTCAGCATTTCTTATACGGTGTTCCCACCAGATTCGAGTAATACTACGAAGACATCGGTGTTCAAATACCGACAATCTTTGTGTATTCTTCACCCTCAGCGGCCATGTTTCTGAACCATACAGAAGCAGTGGCCTGACGGCTGCAGAGTACACTCGACCCTTGATAGATAGACGGATGTCATGTGAACCCCATGGATGACTCAGTTTGGCGAATGCCAAACGAGCCTTCTGTATACGCACAGACGCCTCATCCGATATCCGACCACCGAGTGAAATGCAGTTTCCCAGATAACAAAACTCATCCACTCGGTCTATAGTCCCCCTAATACCGAAAGGTTTGGTGTCGGACCAATGCAACAGCATCTTGCACCTTGAAGATGCAAAACGCATGCCAAACATTACTACGCAGTCCGTCAAGCTGTCTAGAAAAGCTTACAATTCACCTGAACCTTCGCTTAGAAGAACTGTGTCGTCCGCATATTCAAGGCGCAGCACTTTTCCGCCGGAAAAATTTCAATACCATTAGCTTCATATGGCAAAAAGGCGGTCTCTAGGACCATATGAGTCACAAAATTAGAAAGAAAAGGAGACAGGGTGTCTGTGGAGTTTATGTGAATCCCATCGAAAGAGTTCAAATATAACGATGTGATCTGCATACAAGCGCATTCGAGATAACTGAACATAAAATTCGTGTACACAACAGACAATCTCACTCACCGACTTACTCCCCCATCGCTTTCGTCACTTTATTTACTACTGATTCTTATAACTTCCCTACCGAATATCTCTTCCTATGGGGCAACTGTACAGCTTGCTACTCAACTAGCGGACTAACCAACAAGGGGGTCCAAACCGAGTCCTTCAACCCTGCGTCAATCCACGAGATAACGAGTAATTTTCATAGGAGTTTGAGGAACTCGACTCACAAAAAGCGTCACAAAACCATGTAGCAATTTCGGGTTTATAAACCACAGAAGAATTGTCTTTTGAGTCCACAGGGCTTTTTGGTGAGGAACGGTAAGTTGGAATTGCGTTGTCAATCAATATGGTAACAGTCTAACTACATGCTACAGTTCCTGATTGTTCAAGATAAACCTTCAATTTGTGATCTTACAACTTACTGGAAAGCCATTCAACCCAAAGTCTACTTAAAGATCGATTGAAGTTACCAAGATGAAGTTACATGAGTGCGTTCAATGAAGTTCATGAATATTAGGTTTAATGGGTCATCAATAAACCACAACTTGCGAAGTTTGGAGAGTGAAACGTCCTTCACCTATAAAAGATTCTAAAAAAATAAAACAATCCCGAACAAGCTATCATTTTTTTTGAAACACGTTAAAGAAATCATGTTAGTCGCGAGACAACAACGTTGGTTTTTGTTTTCAGGGATGATATGAAACTGTGACCAGTGCATGACATGATACACCTAAATCCACTTAGGGAACCGTGGAGACAAGCAATTGTTCCCTTTCGGAACGTCAACGATTGGAATGGAGCCAAACGCGCCCCCCATCATCCATAACGACTGTGAATTCATTTCGATTCAAACCTAATGAATGGGTCTATTACAACCCTCATGACTATCAGGTTAAGACGCATTTGTATGCATGTGCACTGGGAGGGGGGAGGGGCAACCAAAATTTACTAGAAACAGTCCATTAGAGAGCGAGTAACGGTTACACACGGCAACACTACAACTTCGAAGTGGAGCAAGAAAAATTCGATTACAAATGGATGCAAACATTTACGTCTGAGTTTGCAAGCGCACCACGGCGAACACGTATCAAGCGTGCGCGCGTACACACACACACACACACACACACACACACACACACACAGATATGCAGCATTATGCTGTCCGCGACTTCACCATACTGTTGCGCACCATACTACGACATATCACATCCACGAAAGCATCGAGAATGAGGGAAAGCAAGGAAATTTCCGATAACGTGCTTATACTTGTGACCAGACGAGTTGGGAAAATCTTATTTCTTTCTCAGATGCGAGTTGGCCATTAGTCTGGCAAGTGGTGGCAACAAACTTCGAATCTTACGGTCATGACTCACTGATGTACAAAAGCAAACTCAATTAGCTCAAAACATGGTACGAATAATAGTAAGGAAATTGATACAAATCATGGGGGAAATAAAGTTAAAACAGTCGGGGATTTATGTGACCACGTGCAGGATAACAACAGTTCCGCGCACGAAGTCTCGAAATCGCTTCAAGCCTAACTTTGATTAGGAAACTGTTCTGAAAAACCGTTGTTCACTCAGAACCCAAGGCTCGCAAAGAAACCTCGCCTAAACATGCACCGAGATTGTGCAGAGTCACTGGCAGTCGATATTCCGGATGTTGTTCACAATAACACAACTACATATAACGCATATAACATACCCAGACCAATCCAATAGTTTTAGCTTGAAAAATAGACAATCGTTAAGTGATTGTGGCGCTTTCAGGCGCTATTTACCAAAACAAGGCCCAACAGGAAAATCCAAGATCATTGATGATGGACAAACAGTAAAAGTATTTAAACTGACCACAATAAGTGGGTAATCGGTAAGAATACCAAGTTGTCATTTTTAATGGTCAGGGATTTCACCTTATCATCCCTTGCCATGAATTTAACAAACCTATGCGTATTACAGTTAATCTTCAATCAAGCGGAAACAGTAAACCAAGGCGATCAATCACACAAATACTAGCGACACGAACCAGCACAGCCTGTTTGGGCTCAGTAACCGATTCGTGGACGAATTTCGAGTATCTAATAGGCTAAGCCCTACCTCAACACGGCTGACCAGGCGTTCAAGAAAAGTCCGAGCAATGCTATACACACAGGGGTGTTCAAATACATGTTAATTTCGTGTTTTAAAGTAGCAGCAATCAGATTCCTCAGCCGTACACAAGACGGCTAGCTCATTTGTTCTGGCGTACTATTATACGGTTAAACGCCACGCTTAAGCCATTTAGATCGAATGTGATTTAACACTCAAGACTACAACTATCGGTTATTTCTGGCATTGTGCTGAAGGCATGGTTGCAACATTACTCGCGATTTGAAATGAGAGAAAAAAAGTGTAGCGGCATTTACCTAGTCAGAATTTGGTGGCACGGTCTAGGGTCGCAAATAACAGTAAACCAGTGTATCAATGATTGCGCCGCTAATCCCTATCGCAATTTATCTTCTTACATCTTCTATTTCTATTATTTTTTCTACTCGAGTTTGCGAAACGACAGAAACAAAAAGTGCCCTAATGTGCGACTGATGATCATCTACATCTACGGTGATTATATTTCATGCGGAGAAAACAGATGATTCCAGCAGCTACATATCATAACAAACACCTTCCCCAAAAAGCGAAACCCCATGAGATCACAGATGAAATTTACCTCGGAAACAGCATCTTTGACCATCGTACTTCCAGAGACAGAGGTTAACGACGACGCTGTGAAAGCGGTTGCTGTAAATGGGAGGATCGCACATTTGAAAAGAAAATACCCTGAAGCATCATGTTCCTCTTACACAGATAACAACAATGAAAAGACGAAGACAATGAACATTTCATTTACTTTCCTCGGTCGCTAAAACATGACGATGATTCGTTAAATGGGACCAACAGTGAAAACATGTTTTTGATAGTTGAGTTAGTCATTTATACATATACGGTGATACATACACGGACAGAGTAGAATAAATCTTGGCTCAAATAGTGTCCAAGTACAGCCTGGAAAGATTCTTCGCACCGAATTACTCAGTAGTGGACTGCACAAGACAAACTTCGGCAAGGAATCCAACAGAACACATAGCGCAGCAGATAATCGGATCGACCTGATCCAGTCGTTGAAAGTGCGACTAAACAACCGCAATACAAAGCTGTTAGCACTGACCGTATGCATGCTGATCAAGTCATAATCCTTCACCCCAACCCTTGCTATGAACAGGAAAGTATTACAAACTATCTGCTTTTATTGGCATTTTCCACACAATTCCGCATTTATTATTGGTTCCACCTACCACGAACGTTTTCCACTGTTCGTCCCATGGACCGATGTATTCTATACTGGTGATGGAAGAAGGCAAACGGGATGCTAGCATCTCACGATTTATGTCTTTGTTCAGTCCTGTTTCAGTCAGTCGACCAAAAATAACTAAAACTGAAGCATAGAAAGTCAACATACCAAAAGAAGTGAAAAACTAGCCCGAACAACACGAGTGGGCCAGTAATCGCAACACTCAATTACGTCTCCAAACAGCAAGTAGCGGATCATGTAGACTTGACACACCCTTCACGGTGGAGTTTAACGGCCAAATTCCCAGAGGAAGAGCAGAGCTGCAGGCTACCGGGCGTGTCCTCCGGTTGCAGACAGAGAAACAGCCACCAGCATGATGGTTAATCGCGAATAAGTTGAGTTCAGGCTCGCCGAATAAACGGTCTTTAGCGAGCAGCGGCAGTGCTCCAGTTTGTGATGGGTTTTCGATCCAACGAGCGCCACCTTTTGAAAGGCCCCATATATTTGAGGACAGTACTGTGACGAGGCGAATGCGTTCTGCCACCAAATATGGTCAATGCTCCTTGTCGTGCCGCACATCCAGTAAGGTAATTCAGGAATCACATGAACTATTATCGGTAACCGGCTCGTCCGGAGCATTCATGTTCTGTTACCGTCCCACTAACTCTGAAGAAGACGATTCGTCCTTCGAATCACCTCGATTTATTGGCTCAGAACACACTGTTTATATAGGAACAAAGAATCAGTGTCATCAATCTTTGCAACACAGATTAATTGGTTCGAACTTGTATTGGGAAACCTCTCTTTTGATTGGTTGACCGGTGATACGACCAGCTACCACCAGACGCGAATCTTTCCTCCGCTTATCGATCCGCTGTCCTGTCGATCGTGAACGTGTTGGCCTAAACCATAACCTGGATACTGGACAGGTGTCGAATTACTCTGGTAGCGCGACTAGGCCGTCTATCGAACGATGCGTCAGACCATAACCGCACCGTTCCCGCTGCAGTTCCATCGGCATAAGTCAAAGCCCAATTCCTGTTCCCCATATCACGACTGATATCCGAAGGCCCCATAACCCAAAAAAACGTCAGCCGATACAGTACGACGCTAAAAGCGCGAACGCTGCCGCGCATGCAGTAACAGACAGGCTTGGCCGGTACACTCAAGAATCTTGCCACCGATTTGCGTTGTATACAAGAAACTCGCATTCAGAACTTCAGCTCGATCATACAATTGACGCTCCCTTCCAACTCCTTTTCAAGGTCTTACCTACATTCTCTTGGGGACCGTGATGCTTCAGCATCGGGTCAGGCGGGCGTCGGTGTAGCCTTGAAGACTAAAACCGAAGCAGCAGTGATAGACTGGATTTCAGTCGACAATCGGTAGTACGCAAGCTGGGTCTCAAAACCGGTCGTGGAGGTATCGGCCAAATCTTCACCCCCCGACAGCTGCTTGAGAACTGCCATGCCTTCTAGAGATCAACGACAATCGCGTTCCCAGACATTCGCGTTGACTTCGACTGTCGATCGGACTGCATTGTGAGATTGTTTGTTGAGAAATAAAGAACCTGGGAGGCGTATAGCAATTCTCAAAGAACTGTACCGTTATATCTCAAGTCAGGTTAGGGCATACGGTTAGCTTACACTAGCCTTGGCTGTTTCCACTGCTGTTCGACGCCCGGACAACCTACCATCGCTTCTGCCCTTTTTATTATTACATGCTTGAGCATGAGTGCAGTGCCACAAAATCTCACTGCATTATTAAGGATAACCGGCAACCGGACCCAGAGACTTGGAGTGGAGAACCACATAAGATCTCGAGTGGGTCCTGTTTTATCCTGCAAGGTACCTCAACAACCCATCACTAGTGTCTGATGAACTCAAAAACGCTTTGTCTTAACTCCCCTTGATATAATCATTTGTTATCACTGGTCGAACTAAGTATTTTATCATCAGTTATTCGAATGTACAACGAGTTTATCCAACCGATAACGTTCCGATGGGCACAGTGCTGAAAATCCATCTCTCGGGATGAATAAAGCCACAATTTGAATTGACCTGAGTACGACAAGGTTGCCCCACAGTCCCATTTTTCAATTTTGGCATACAGGATGGTCCCCAGATTACCTTATTCGTTCTTCTAGACGGTGAAGTTTAACTCCACCCAAGGGACAGAATTTCGACTTAGAATATACCGGTGATATCGTCTTGCTGGGTATTAGCACACAAGCAATGTAACATATTCTGTAGCACCTGGCGACTGACATATTCAGATATGGTGTGCACTTTGCGCTTGCCAAATGCAAAGTGGTTTAAAAGACTAGCAGGAGCCTGTGCCTTCTTCCATCCTTTCTGGTGAACAGCTATAACTAGTCAATAAATTTAAGTACCTTGGAGCCGCACTGCGGCTCGATGTGGCGTGGAGGAATAACAAAGGCTAGAACCTGCATCACTTTCGGCATTACGACAACATCCGGGTCCGCTCCGCGCTTCGAACGTTCGGCGAATTTCTGCATTCGACCATCGGTCTACGGAGCATTGCCCACGTTTAGTGGGAATATCATGTGAGCAACTACTCGGTTCGTCATCATGTTGGGTGTGAATAGCCGTTCCATGACGGAAATAATCATTCCACACGGCCTCTGGTGGATTGGACACGTTCTATGCCTGCCTACGTGTGATGATTTTGTGTCTTACTCGCATGCTTTACGAGAATTTCAGTTTACCCTCCAATTATCATTCATGCATTTCCATACACGACCAACCACGTCGTGTGCGTAAGCCTTATCTTACTGCAATTGCAGATAATGACTATTGCAGTGCGAATGCAGCACGCACACGAACCACCTTTACATCATACACAGCGATTGGAAAATTTGTGTGCACCAATAACACTGTGCATGAACCAATAACTGCGTACATATGTTAACCCGTACACATTGCGCGAGTACACTGGAAGGGGTATATCCCACAGCATCAAAGGCCCGTGGTAGAGGCTGCAGGGACCAGATTTTTACACTACGTTGAACGCAGGAACATCGCTACAAGTTCCAGCAGCCAACAGTAGCCTATTTCATCGGCTTTCACGTCGCTTTCGATTAGGCTAACCGGGAATGTCTGGGCGATAATGGAATCCGATAAAGTCGAGGCTTCTGAGAGGATACTATTTGCCCACTAGGACGCGAGTCCATATAGATGGTGAAGAGGCCTCCGAGTTCACACTTACTGCTGGCGGCCGACAGGGCTATCTTCTTTCGTTAGTGCTATTTAACTACACGATCGACTGGATAACGAGACAGACATTGACGGACCATCCCGGTATTCCACTGAGTCAGGAGATGTACACCTCGGATCTGGAGTTCCCGAATGACATTGTCGTGCTAACGGACTCCCTACCACGCTTTAACCAGTCTTTGACCCAATCAGTTTCTTCTCCAAGTCCATCAGGCTAGAAGTAAACAGTTAATGTCAACTTGCCCAGGGCCATCAGCTCAGCAGTTGTCCATCAGTGATCGAGTACGTCCCATTATTCAAGTATCTAGACTCTACGCTGCTTCCAAACGGTCAGGCGAAGGATGAAGTATTACTCCGGGTAGACAACGCCAGGAAAGCGTTTCTCCGGCTACGACGGGCGCTGCGGACCCGTAGTGAAACCAACCTTAGGATTACGATGTGTATCTACCGCGATATACGCCCCGTACTCAGCTACGGCTGTGAAACCTGGCTACTGAGAGCCGAGGATACTAGAAAACTGGAGGTGCTTGGTCACTGGTGCATGCGACGTATTATGCGAGTAAATCGGCGCAACAGAGTACCCAAAGATAAGATTAGGAGACAGTGCTGTGAAATTGACGAACTCCTAAACTTCGTCCAATGTCGTCGACTGCGGTGGGTGGGTCATATCTTACGTTGACCCCAGACGGAATTAGCCAAACAAACATTCCGCCCTGAAACCTGTCCCGGGTGACGTTTTCGCCTTGGTGGCCAGTTCAAAACTTGGATCAACACTGTCGAGAAGGATGTAGAGCGTCTAGGCTTACGGTCGGTCTATGGTTCCCGCCAGTGGAAAAAAAGATTGCGATTTGCCCCGCACTCTCTTTCAACCGCTGCGCGTGGTCAGCTATGATATTCATGAAGTCGACTCATCCTCTAGCAGGAGACAGTCGCAAAAAAGTAAAGAAAGTAAGCTTTATTTTCGCTGCAACTGTCTTGAAGTTAAAATCAACAGCTACAGGTTTTTAACGTTGAAGGAATTGGTCAAGGGTTTGACCACTTTCTTGACGAGCAATCGAGAGAACGTGTCGGGCAAAAATCTGATTATTGGGTTTCGGTGGTAGAACCGAAGTATGCACATTCGGTGATATGTTTGTAAACCGAGGGCAAAACTAGATTACTAAGAACGGAAAGAAGACATATTGCGAGATGCAAGCATTCCGTTCACTCTTGTCGATCGCGTACGTGAAACGTGTCAGTTTATATGATACGGTGCATAGAATACACAGTGGAAAAATGTTTGTCACAAAGAATACAGCAATGCGTTTGGAGTCTGTGGCTGATGCCAGGGAAGGCAGATTGTTTGCAGTGACTGTTTCTGTGCACAAACCGAGGGGAGTTTTCTGTCTGAGGCATTTGAAGGCAGCGGAGCACTGGCCTGAAGGCTGCAGAGTACGCTCAACCCTAGATAGACAGACGGATGTTATGTGGACGCCATGGATGACTCAGTTGACGGATCGACCTTCGAAACGCATCAGTGCGATTCTTGATAATATTGGTTCCCAAGAGAACAGAGCGGAGTTGGCTAAGCGATTTGAGGCTACTGCAAGTCCTTGCTAACCCGGCATTTCTGGGCCACTGCGATAAAACCAATAACGGCTTTCTGCGCCGGGAGCCTTGATGTTACGAAGGCCGGCGCCGCCTAATATGACTTCGGATAAGCTGGCGATATCCACTTGATAGTGGGTAGTATGCACTTATTCGCTGTCTGACTTCGAATGTCGGTAAGAGTTCTCACGTTCCAACATCTTATAGTGTCTTTAGGAGGTAAAAAGACCCAGTTCGCATTCTTGACAACACTGCCACTGAGATAGCACAGGATCACTGCTTCCCGGAGATGTCGTAGCATGGATAATAGAGCTTGTAGGAAACAGTCATGAAGTTTCATAAGTGTTTGATACGAGAGACGGCCCCAGCGTCACTCGGCTTTTTTCGAGGGTGCACCTCTGGCCTTTGCCTAACCAAGTGCGGACTGCAAGGCAGAACTGTGTTGATGCATTTTTGTCGTTGGCTCTCTAAGAGCTCGTTCACCATTCGATTTAACTGAATCCAACCCAGTGATCCATGCAGCCCTATTAGTTAGACAGATTTCCATCACAGCCGCTGAACTGTACAGTGAATCTCGTGTATTCATTCAGGGGTAACTGCCTTCGCATGCCGAACACCTCACCGAGGTTTTTGGACCTTGGTTACCCTCAACCTGGCCTAGGCCGCCTGTCGAGCGGTTTTCCGGGGTGTAGCAGCTGATGCATGATTCGCATTCGTGGAGCCATAGGTGGGAGTTGGGTACCTGGTGGAGACGAGATGGAAGATACCCCAAGGGCACTTCAGTTTGCCAACTCAGAGATGCTACTCCAATCAGATACCCCATACACCCCATTATTGCGTTTTGACTAGAGGTGTGCACGGCGATTATGCTGAAAGTTTCCTTTCTTAACACAAACACTACACACAGCTTCTCGTACTGAGCGTTCAGCTTACCCACAGAAATAGCAAGATAAGTTGCTCACAGTCGAGGCTACATCCTCCGAGATTAGCGTTTGGAGTTTGATAAATTTAAAAGATTTTGTTACTTTTGATACGAAGCACAAAATGTATCACGGTTGTGTGATAAAGACTGTGCGAGCTAGTTAAAGTTACCTGGCGAGTTGAAGCTTTGTTTTGAGATCGAGTTGTTTACTTTGCAATAACTTTCGATCAATCACATTGGACACCAGACCACGAATGAATTCGTCGGAGTTTACTTCATAACCAAGGGGGTTCCCGCCGTGGTAGAGGCTGCAGGGACCAGATTTTTACACTACGTTGAACGCAGGAACATCGCTACAAGTTCCAGCAGCCAACAGTAGCCTATTTCATCGGCTTTCACGTCGCTTTCGATTAAGCTAACCGGGAATGTCTGGGCGATAATGGAATCCGATCGGTTATCCGATAAAGTCGAGGCTTCTGAGAGGATACTATTTGCCCACTAGGACGCGAGTCCATATAGATGGTGAAGAGGCCTCCGAGTTCACACTTACTGCTGGCGGCCGACAGGGCTATCTTCTTTCGTTAGTGCTATTTAACTACACGATCGACTGGATAACGAGACAGACATTGACGGACCATCCCGGTATTCCACTGAGTCAGGAGATGTACACCTCGGATCTGGAGTTCCCGAATGACATTGTCGTGCTAACGGACTCCCTACCACGCTTTAACCAGTCTTTGACCCAATCAGTTTCTTCTCCAAGTCCATCAGGCTAGAAGTAAACAGTTAATGTCAACTTGCCCAGGGCCATCAGCTCAGCAGTTGTCCATCAGTGATCGAGTACGTCCCATTATTCAAGTATCTAGACTCTACGCTGCTTCCAAACGGTCAGGCGAAGGATGAAGTATTACTCCGGGTAGACAACGCCAGGAAAGCGTTTCTCCGGCTACGACGGGCGCTGCGGACCCGTAGTGAAACCAACCTTAGGATTACGATGTGTATCTACCGCGATATACGCCCCGTACTCAGCTACGGCTGTGAAACCTGGCCACTGAGAGCCGAGGATACTAGAAAACTGGAGGTGCTTGGTCACTGGTGCATGCGACGTATTATGCGAGTAAATCGGCGCAACAGAGTACCCAAAGATAAGATTAGGAGACAGTGCTGTGAAATTGACGAACTCCTAAACTTCGTCCAATGTCGTCGACTGCGGTGGGTGGGTCATATCTTACGTTGACCCCAGACGGAATTAGCCAAACAAACATTCCGCCCTGAAACCTGTCCCGGGTGACGTTTTCGCCTTGGTGGCCAGTTCAAAACTTGGATCAACACTGTCGAGAAGGATGTAGAGCGTCTAGGCTTACGGTCGGTCTATGGTTCCCGCCAGTGGAAAAAAAGATTGCGATTTGCCCCGCACTCTCTTTCAACCGCTGCGCGTGGTCAGCTATGATATTCATGAAGTCGACTCATCCTCTAGCAGGAGACAGTCGCAAAAAAGTAAAGAAAGTAAGCTTTATTTTCGCTGCAACTGTCTTGAAGTTAAAATCAACAGCTACAGGTTTTTAACGTTGAAGGAATTGGTCAAGGGTTTGACCACTTTCTTGACGAGCAATCGAGAGAACGTGTCGGGCAAAAATCTGATTATTGGGTTTCGGTGGTAGAACCGAAGTATGCACATTCGGTGATATGTTTGTAAACCGAGGGCAAAACTAGATTACTAAGAACGGAAAGAAGACATATTGCGAGATGCAAGCATTCCGTTCACTCTTGTCGATCGCGTACGTGAAACGTGTCAGTTTATATGATACGGTGCATAGAATACACAGTGGAAAAATGTTTGTCACAAAGAATACAGCAATGCGTTTGGAGTCTGTGGCTGATGCCAGGGAAGGCAGATTGTTTGCAGTGACTGTTTCTGTGCACAAACCGAGGGGAGTTTTCTGTCTGAGGCATTTGAAGGCAGCGGAGCACTGGCCTGAAGGCTGCAGAGTACGCTCAACCCTAGATAGACAGACGGATGTTATGTGGACGCCATGGATGACTCAGTTGACGGATCGACCTTCGAAACGCATCAGTGCGATTCTTGATAATATTGGTTCCCAAGAGAACAGAGCGGAGTTGGCTAAGCGATTTGAGGCTACTGCAAGTCCTTGCTAACCCGGCATTTCTGGGCCACTGCGATAAAACCAATAACGGCTTTCTGCGCCGGGAGCCTTGATGTTACGAAGGCCGGCACCGCCTAATATGACTTCGGATAAGCTGGCGATATCCACTTGATAGTGGGTAGTATGCACTTATTCGCTGTCTGACTTCGAATGTCGGTAAGAGTTCTCACGTTCCAACATCTTATAGTGTCTTTAGGAGGTAAAAAGACCCAGTTCGCATTCTTGACAACACTGCCACTGAGATAGCACAGGATCACTGCTTCCCGGAGATGTCGTAGCATGGATAATAGAGCTTGTAGGAAACAGTCATGAAGTTTCATAAGTGTTTGATACGAGAGACGGCCCCAGCGTCACTCGGCTTTTTTCGAGGGTGCACCTCTGGCCTTTGCCTAACCAAGTGCGGACTGCAAGGCAGAACTGTGTTGATGCATTTTTGTCGTTGGCTCTCTAAGAGCTCGTTCACCATTCGATTTAACTGAATCCAACCCAGTGATCCATGCAGCCCTATTAGTTAGACAGATTTCCATCACAGCCGCTGAACTGTACAGTGAATCTCGTGTATTCATTCAGGGGTAACTGCCTTCGCATGCCGAACACCTCACCGAGGTTTTTGGACCTTGGTTACCCTCAACCTGGCCTAGGCCGCCTGTCGAGCGGTTTTCCGGGGTGTAGCAGCTGATGCATGATTCGCATTCGTGGAGCCATAGGTGGGAGTTGGGTACCTGGTGGAGACGAGATGGAAGATACCCCAAGGGCACTTCAGTTTGCCAACTCAGAGATGCTACTCCAATCAGATACCCCATACACCCCATTATTGCGTTTTGACTAGAGGTGTGCACGGCGATTATGCTGAAAGTTTCCTTTCTTAACACAAACACTACACACAGCTTCTCGTACTGAGCGTTCAGCTTACCCACAGAAATAGCAAGATAAGTTGCTCACAGTCGAGGCTACATCCTCCGAGATTAGCGTTTGGAGTTTGATAAATTTAAAAGATTTTGTTACTTTTGATACGAAGCACAAAATGTATCACGGTTGTGTGATAAAGACTGTGCGAGCTAGTTAAAGTTACCTGGCGAGTTGAAGCTTTGTTTTGAGATCGAGTTGTTTACTTTGCAATAACTTTCGATCAATCACATTGGACACCAGACCACGAATGAATTCGTCGGAGTTTACTTCATAACCAAGGGGGTTCCCGCCGTGGTAGAGGCTGCAGGGACCAGATTTTTACACTACGTTGAACGCAGGAACATCGCTACAAGTTCCAGCAGCCAACAGTAGCCTATTTCATCGGCTTTCACGTCGCTTTCGATTAAGCTAACCGGGAATGTCTGGGCGATAATGGAATCCGATCGGTTATCCGATAAAGTCGAGGCTTCTGAGAGGATACTATTTGCCCACTAGGACGCGAGTCCATATAGATGGTGAAGAGGCCTCCGAGTTCACACTTACTGCTGGCGGCCGACAGGGCTATCTTCTTTCGTTAGTGCTATTTAACTACACGATCGACTGGATAACGAGACAGACATTGACGGACCATCCCGGTATTCCACTGAGTCAGGAGATGTACACCTCGGATCTGGAGTTCCCGAATGACATTGTCGTGCTAACGGACTCCCTACCACGCTTTAACCAGTCTTTGACCCAATCAGTTTCTTCTCCAAGTCCATCAGGCTAGAAGTAAACAGTTAATGTCAACTTGCCCAGGGCCATCAGCTCAGCAGTTGTCCATCAGTGATCGAGTACGTCCCATTATTCAAGTATCTAGACTCTACGCTGCTTCCAAACGGTCAGGCGAAGGATGAAGTATTACTCCGGGTAGACAACGCCAGGAAAGCGTTTCTCCGGCTACGACGGGCGCTGCGGACCCGTAGTGAAACCAACCTTAGGATTACGATGTGTATCTACCGCGATATACGCCCCGTACTCAGCTACGGCTGTGAAACCTGGCCACTGAGAGCCGAGGATACTAGAAAACTGGAGGTGCTTGGTCACTGGTGCATGCGACGTATTATGCGAGTAAATCGGCGCAACAGAGTACCCAAAGATAAGATTAGGAGACAGTGCTGTGAAATTGACGAACTCCTAAACTTCGTCCAATGTCGTCGACTGCGGTGGGTGGGTCATATCTTACGTTGACCCCAGACGGAATTAGCCAAACAAACATTCCGCCCTGAAACCTGTCCCGGGTGACGTTTTCGCCTTGGTGGCCAGTTCAAAACTTGGATCAACACTGTCGAGAAGGATGTAGAGCGTCTAGGCTTACGGTCGGTCTATGGTTCCCGCCAGTGGAAAAAAAGATTGCGATTTGCCCCGCACTCTCTTTCAACCGCTGCGCGTGGTCAGCTATGATATTCATGAAGTCGACTCATCCTCTAGCAGGAGACAGTCGCAAAAAAGTAAAGAAAGTAAGCTTTATTTTCGCTGCAACTGTCTTGAAGTTAAAATCAACAGCTACAGGTTTTTAACGTTGAAGGAATTGGTCAAGGGTTTGACCACTTTCTTGACGAGCAATCGAGAGAACGTGTCGGGCAAAAATCTGATTATTGGGTTTCGGTGGTAGAACCGAAGTATGCACATTCGGTGATATGTTTGTAAACCGAGGGCAAAACTAGATTACTAAGAACGGAAAGAAGACATATTGCGAGATGCAAGCATTCCGTTCACTCTTGTCGATCGCGTACGTGAAACGTGTCAGTTTATATGATACGGTGCATAGAATACACAGTGGAAAAATGTTTGTCACAAAGAATACAGCAATGCGTTTGGAGTCTGTGGCTGATGCCAGGGAAGGCAGATTGTTTGCAGTGACTGTTTCTGTGCACAAACCGAGGGGAGTTTTCTGTCTGAGGCATTTGAAGGCAGCGGAGCACTGGCCTGAAGGCTGCAGAGTACGCTCAACCCTAGATAGACAGACGGATGTTATGTGGACGCCATGGATGACTCAGTTGACGGATCGACCTTCGAAACGCATCAGTGCGATTCTTGATAATATTGGTTCCCAAGAGAACAGAGCGGAGTTGGCTAAGCGATTTGAGGCTACTGCAAGTCCTTGCTAACCCGGCATTTCTGGGCCACTGCGATAAAACCAATAACGGCTTTCTGCGCCGGGAGCCTTGATGTTACGAAGGCCGGCACCGCCTAATATGACTTCGGATAAGCTGGCGATATCCACTTGATAGTGGGTAGTATGCACTTATTCGCTGTCTGACTTCGAATGTCGGTAAGAGTTCTCACGTTCCAACATCTTATAGTGTCTTTAGGAGGTAAAAAGACCCAGTTCGCATTCTTGACAACACTGCCACTGAGATAGCACAGGATCACTGCTTCCCGGAGATGTCGTAGCATGGATAATAGAGCTTGTAGGAAACAGTCATGAAGTTTCATAAGTGTTTGATACGAGAGACGGCCCCAGCGTCACTCGGCTTTTTTCGAGGGTGCACCTCTGGCCTTTGCCTAACCAAGTGCGGACTGCAAGGCAGAACTGTGTTGATGCATTTTTGTCGTTGGCTCTCTAAGAGCTCGTTCACCATTCGATTTAACTGAATCCAACCCAGTGATCCATGCAGCCCTATTAGTTAGACAGATTTCCATCACAGCCGCTGAACTGTACAGTGAATCTCGTGTATTCATTCAGGGGTAACTGCCTTCGCATGCCGAACACCTCACCGAGGTTTTTGGACCTTGGTTACCCTCAACCTGGCCTAGGCCGCCTGTCGAGCGGTTTTCCGGGGTGTAGCAGCTGATGCATGATTCGCATTCGTGGAGCCATAGGTGGGAGTTGGGTACCTGGTGGAGACGAGATGGAAGATACCCCAAGGGCACTTCAGTTTGCCAACTCAGAGATGCTACTCCAATCAGATACCCCATACACCCCATTATTGCGTTTTGACTAGAGGTGTGCACGGCGATTATGCTGAAAGTTTCCTTTCTTAACACAAACACTACACACAGCTTCTCGTACTGAGCGTTCAGCTTACCCACAGAAATAGCAAGATAAGTTGCTCACAGTCGAGGCTACATCCTCCGAGATTAGCGTTTGGAGTTTGATAAATTTAAAAGATTTTGTTACTTTTGATACGAAGCACAAAATGTATCACGGTTGTGTGATAAAGACTGTGCGAGCTAGTTAAAGTTACCTGGCGAGTTGAAGCTTTGTTTTGAGATCGAGTTGTTTACTTTGCAATAACTTTCGATCAATCACATTGGACACCAGACCACGAATGAATTCGTCGGAGTTTACTTCATAACCAAGGGGGTTCCCGCCGTGGTAGAGGCTGCAGGGACCAGATTTTTACACTACGTTGAACGCAGGAACATCGCTACAAGTTCCAGCAGCCAACAGTAGCCTATTTCATCGGCTTTCACGTCGCTTTCGATTAAGCTAACCGGGAATGTCTGGGCGATAATGGAATCCGATCGGTTATCCGATAAAGTCGAGGCTTCTGAGAGGATACTATTTGCCCACTAGGACGCGAGTCCATATAGATGGTGAAGAGGCCTCCGAGTTCACACTTACTGCTGGCGGCCGACAGGGCTATCTTCTTTCGTTAGTGCTATTTAACTACACGATCGACTGGATAACGAGACAGACATTGACGGACCATCCCGGTATTCCACTGAGTCAGGAGATGTACACCTCGGATCTGGAGTTCCCGAATGACATTGTCGTGCTAACGGACTCCCTACCACGCTTTAACCAGTCTTTGACCCAATCAGTTTCTTCTCCAAGTCCATCAGGCTAGAAGTAAACAGTTAATGTCAACTTGCCCAGGGCCATCAGCTCAGCAGTTGTCCATCAGTGATCGAGTACGTCCCATTATTCAAGTATCTAGACTCTACGCTGCTTCCAAACGGTCAGGCGAAGGATGAAGTATTACTCCGGGTAGACAACGCCAGGAAAGCGTTTCTCCGGCTACGACGGGCGCTGCGGACCCGTAGTGAAACCAACCTTAGGATTACGATGTGTATCTACCGCGATATACGCCCCGTACTCAGCTACGGCTGTGAAACCTGGCCACTGAGAGCCGAGGATACTAGAAAACTGGAGGTGCTTGGTCACTGGTGCATGCGACGTATTATGCGAGTAAATCGGCGCAACAGAGTACCCAAAGATAAGATTAGGAGACAGTGCTGTGAAATTGACGAACTCCTAAACTTCGTCCAATGTCGTCGACTGCGGTGGGTGGGTCATATCTTACGTTGACCCCAGACGGAATTAGCCAAACAAACATTCCGCCCTGAAACCTGTCCCGGGTGACGTTTTCGCCTTGGTGGCCAGTTCAAAACTTGGATCAACACTGTCGAGAAGGATGTAGAGCGTCTAGGCTTACGGTCGGTCTATGGTTCCCGCCAGTGGAAAAAAGATTGCGATTTGCCCCGCACTCTCTTTCAACCGCTGCGCGTGGTCAGCTATGATATTCATGAAGTCGACTCATCCTCTAGCAGGAGACAGTCGCAAAAAAGTAAAGAAAGTAAGCTTTATTTTCGCTGCAACTGTCTTGAAGTTAAAATCAACAGCTACAGGTTTTTAACGTTGAAGGAATTGGTCAAGGGTTTGACCACTTTCTTGACGAGCAATCGAGAGAACGTGTCGGGCAAAAATCTGATTCTTGGGTTTCGGTGGTAGAACCGAAGTATGCACATTCGGTGATATGTTTGTAAACCGAGGGCAAAACTAGATTACTAAGAACGGAAAGAAGACATATTGCGAGATGCAAGCATTCCGTTCACTCTTGTCGATCGCGTACGTGAAACGTGTCAGTTTATATGATACGGTGCATAGAATACACAGTGGAAAAATGTTTGTCACAAAGAATACAGCAATGCGTTTGGAGTCTGTGGCTGATGCCAGGGAAGGCAGATTGTTTGCAGTGACTGTTTCTGTGCACAAACCGAGGGGAGTTTTCTGTCTGAGGCATTTGAAGGCAGCGGAGCACTGGCCTGAAGGCTGCAGAGTACGCTCAACCCTAGATAGACAGACGGATGTTATGTGGACGCCATGGATGACTCAGTTGACGGATCGACCTTCGAAACGCATCAGTGCGATTCTTGATAATATTGGTTCCCAAGAGAACAGAGCGGAGTTGGCTAAGCGATTTGAGGCTACTGCAAGTCCTTGCTAACCCGGCATTTCTGGGCCACTGCGATAAAACCAATAACGGCTTTCTGCGCCGGGAGCCTTGATGTTACGAAGGCCGGCACCGCCTAATATGACTTCGGATAAGCTGGCGATATCCACTTGATAGTGGGTAGTATGCACTTATTCGCTGTCTGACTTCGAATGTCGGTAAGAGTTCTCACGTTCCAACATCTTATAGTGTCTTTAGGAGGTAAAAAGACCCAGTTCGCATTCTTGACAACACTGCCACTGAGATAGCACAGGATCACTGCTTCCCGGAGATGTCGTAGCATGGATAATAGAGCTTGTAGGAAACAGTCATGAAGTTTCATAAGTGTTTGATACGAGAGACGGCCCCAGCGTCACTCGGCTTTTTTCGAGGGTGCACCTCTGGCCTTTGCCTAACCAAGTGCGGACTGCAAGGCAGAACTGTGTTGATGCATTTTTGTCGTTGGCTCTCTAAGAGCTCGTTCACCATTCGATTTAACTGAATCCAACCCAGTGATCCATGCAGCCCTATTAGTTAGACAGATTTCCATCACAGCCGCTGAACTGTACAGTGAATCTCGTGTATTCATTCAGGGGTAACTGCCTTCGCATGCCGAACACCTCACCGAGGTTTTTGGACCTTGGTTACCCTCAACCTGGCCTAGGCCGCCTGTCGAGCGGTTTTCCGGGGTGTAGCAGCTGATGCATGATTCGCATTCGTGGAGCCATAGGTGGGAGTTGGGTACCTGGTGGAGACGAGATGGAAGATACCCCAAGGGCACTTCAGTTTGCCAACTCAGAGATGCTACTCCAATCAGATACCCCATACACCCCATTATTGCGTTTTGACTAGAGGTGTGCACGGCGATTATGCTGAAAGTTTCCTTTCTTAACACAAACACTACACACAGCTTCTCGTACTGAGCGTTCAGCTTACCCACAGAAATAGCAAGATAAGTTGCTCACAGTCGAGGCTACATCCTCCGAGATTAGCGTTTGGAGTTTGATAAATTTAAAAGATTTTGTTACTTTTGATACGAAGCACAAAATGTATCACGGTTGTGTGATAAAGACTGTGCGAGCTAGTTAAAGTTACCTGGCGAGTTGAAGCTTTGTTTTGAGATCGAGTTGTTTACTTTGCAATAACTTTCGATCAATCACATTGGACACCAGACCACGAATGAATTCGTCGGAGTTTACTTCATAACCAAGGGGGTTCCCGCCGTGGTAGAGGCTGCAGGGACCAGATTTTTACACTACGTTGAACGCAGGAACATCGCTACAAGTTCCAGCAGCCAACAGTAGCCTATTTCATCGGCTTTCACGTCGCTTTCGATTAAGCTAACCGGGAATGTCTGGGCGATAATGGAATCCGATCGGTTATCCGATAAAGTCGAGGCTTCTGAGAGGATACTATTTGCCCACTAGGACGCGAGTCCATATAGATGGTGAAGAGGCCTCCGAGTTCACACTTACTGCTGGCGGCCGACAGGGCTATCTTCTTTCGTTAGTGCTATTTAACTACACGATCGACTGGATAACGAGACAGACATTGACGGACCATCCCGGTATTCCACTGAGTCAGGAGATGTACACCTCGGATCTGGAGTTCCCGAATGACATTGTCGTGCTAACGGACTCCCTACCACGCTTTAACCAGTCTTTGACCCAATCAGTTTCTTCTCCAAGTCCATCAGGCTAGAAGTAAACAGTTAATGTCAACTTGCCCAGGGCCATCAGCTCAGCAGTTGTCCATCAGTGATCGAGTACGTCCCATTATTCAAGTATCTAGACTCTACGCTGCTTCCAAACGGTCAGGCGAAGGATGAAGTATTACTCCGGGTAGACAACGCCAGGAAAGCGTTTCTCCGGCTACGACGGGCGCTGCGGACCCGTAGTGAAACCAACCTTAGGATTACGATGTGTATCTACCGCGATATACGCCCCGTACTCAGCTACGGCTGTGAAACCTGGCCACTGAGAGCCGAGGATACTAGAAAACTGGAGGTGCTTGGTCACTGGTGCATGCGACGTATTATGCGAGTAAATCGGCGCAACAGAGTACCCAAAGATAAGATTAGGAGACAGTGCTGTGAAATTGACGAACTCCTAAACTTCGTCCAATGTCGTCGACTGCGGTGGGTGGGTCATATCTTACGTTGACCCCAGACGGAATTAGCCAAACAAACATTCCGCCCTGAAACCTGTCCCGGGTGACGTTTTCGCCTTGGTGGCCAGTTCAAAACTTGGATCAACACTGTCGAGAAGGATGTAGAGCGTCTAGGCTTACGGTCGGTCTATGGTTCCCGCCAGTGGAAAAAAGATTGCGATTTGCCCCGCACTCTCTTTCAACCGCTGCGCGTGGTCAGCTATGATATTCATGAAGTCGACTCATCCTCTAGCAGGAGACAGTCGCAAAAAAGTAAAGAAAGTAAGCTTTATTTTCGCTGCAACTGTCTTGAAGTTAAAATCAACAGCTACAGGTTTTTAACGTTGAAGGAATTGGTCAAGGGTTTGACCACTTTCTTGACGAGCAATCGAGAGAACGTGTCGGGCAAAAATCTGATTCTTGGGTTTCGGTGGTAGAACCGAAGTATGCACATTCGGTGATATGTTTGTAAACCGAGGGCAAAACTAGATTACTAAGAACGGAAAGAAGACATATTGCGAGATGCAAGCATTCCGTTCACTCTTGTCGATCGCGTACGTGAAACGTGTCAGTTTATATGATACGGTGCATAGAATACACAGTGGAAAAATGTTTGTCACAAAGAATACAGCAATGCGTTTGGAGTCTGTGGCTGATGCCAGGGAAGGCAGATTGTTTGCAGTGACTGTTTCTGTGCACAAACCGAGGGGAGTTTTCTGTCTGAGGCATTTGAAGGCAGCGGAGCACTGGCCTGAAGGCTGCAGAGTACGCTCAACCCTAGATAGACAGACGGATGTTATGTGGACGCCATGGATGACTCAGTTGACGGATCGACCTTCGAAACGCATCAGTGCGATTCTTGATAATATTGGTTCCCAAGAGAACAGAGCGGAGTTGGCTAAGCGATTTGAGGCTACTGCAAGTCCTTGCTAACCCGGCATTTCTGGGCCACTGCGATAAAACCAATAACGGCTTTCTGCGCCGGGAGCCTTGATGTTACGAAGGCCGGCACCGCCTAATATGACTTCGGATAAGCTGGCGATATCCACTTGATAGTGGGTAGTATGCACTTATTCGCTGTCTGACTTCGAATGTCGGTAAGAGTTCTCACGTTCCAACATCTTATAGTGTCTTTAGGAGGTAAAAAGACCCAGTTCGCATTCTTGACAACACTGCCACTGAGATAGCACAGGATCACTGCTTCCCGGAGATGTCGTAGCATGGATAATAGAGCTTGTAGGAAACAGTCATGAAGTTTCATAAGTGTTTGATACGAGAGACGGCCCCAGCGTCACTCGGCTTTTTTCGAGGGTGCACCTCTGGCCTTTGCCTAACCAAGTGCGGACTGCAAGGCAGAACTGTGTTGATGCATTTTTGTCGTTGGCTCTCTAAGAGCTCGTTCACCATTCGATTTAACTGAATCCAACCCAGTGATCCATGCAGCCCTATTAGTTAGACAGATTTCCATCACAGCCGCTGAACTGTACAGTGAATCTCGTGTATTCATTCAGGGGTAACTGCCTTCGCATGCCGAACACCTCACCGAGGTTTTTGGACCTTGGTTACCCTCAACCTGGCCTAGGCCGCCTGTCGAGCGGTTTTCCGGGGTGTAGCAGCTGATGCATGATTCGCATTCGTGGAGCCATAGGTGGGAGTTGGGTACCTGGTGGAGACGAGATGGAAGATACCCCAAGGGCACTTCAGTTTGCCAACTCAGAGATGCTACTCCAATCAGATACCCCATACACCCCATTATTGCGTTTTGACTAGAGGTGTGCACGGCGATTATGCTGAAAGTTTCCTTTCTTAACACAAACACTACACACAGCTTCTCGTACTGAGCGTTCAGCTTACCCACAGAAATAGCAAGATAAGTTGCTCACAGTCGAGGCTACATCCTCCGAGATTAGCGTTTGGAGTTTGATAAATTTAAAAGATTTTGTTACTTTTGATACGAAGCACAAAATGTATCACGGTTGTGTGATAAAGACTGTGCGAGCTAGTTAAAGTTACCTGGCGAGTTGAAGCTTTGTTTTGAGATCGAGTTGTTTACTTTGCAATAACTTTCGATCAATCACATTGGACACCAGACCACGAATGAATTCGTCGGAGTTTACTTCATAACCAAGGGGGTTCCCGCCGTGGTAGAGGCTGCAGGGACCAGATTTTTACACTACGTTGAACGCAGGAACATCGCTACAAGTTCCAGCAGCCAACAGTAGCCTATTTCATCGGCTTTCACGTCGCTTTCGATTAAGCTAACCGGGAATGTCTGGGCGATAATGGAATCCGATCGGTTATCCGATAAAGTCGAGGCTTCTGAGAGGATACTATTTGCCCACTAGGACGCGAGTCCATATAGATGGTGAAGAGGCCTCCGAGTTCACACTTACTGCTGGCGGCCGACAGGGCTATCTTCTTTCGTTAGTGCTATTTAACTACACGATCGACTGGATAACGAGACAGACATTGACGGACCATCCCGGTATTCCACTGAGTCAGGAGATGTACACCTCGGATCTGGAGTTCCCGAATGACATTGTCGTGCTAACGGACTCCCTACCACGCTTTAACCAGTCTTTGACCCAATCAGTTTCTTCTCCAAGTCCATCAGGCTAGAAGTAAACAGTTAATGTCAACTTGCCCAGGGCCATCAGCTCAGCAGTTGTCCATCAGTGATCGAGTACGTCCCATTATTCAAGTATCTAGACTCTACGCTGCTTCCAAACGGTCAGGCGAAGGATGAAGTATTACTCCGGGTAGACAACGCCAGGAAAGCGTTTCTCCGGCTACGACGGGCGCTGCGGACCCGTAGTGAAACCAACCTTAGGATTACGATGTGTATCTACCGCGATATACGCCCCGTACTCAGCTACGGCTGTGAAACCTGGCCACTGAGAGCCGAGGATACTAGAAAACTGGAGGTGCTTGGTCACTGGTGCATGCGACGTATTATGCGAGTAAATCGGCGCAACAGAGTACCCAAAGATAAGATTAGGAGACAGTGCTGTGAAATTGACGAACTCCTAAACTTCGTCCAATGTCGTCGACTGCGGTGGGTGGGTCATATCTTACGTTGACCCCAGACGGAATTAGCCAAACAAACATTCCGCCCTGAAACCTGTCCCGGGTGACGTTTTCGCCTTGGTGGCCAGTTCAAAACTTGGATCAACACTGTCGAGAAGGATGTAGAGCGTCTAGGCTTACGGTCGGTCTATGGTTCCCGCCAGTGGAAAAAAGATTGCGATTTGCCCCGCACTCTCTTTCAACCGCTGCGCGTGGTCAGCTATGATATTCATGAAGTCGACTCATCCTCTAGCAGGAGACAGTCGCAAAAAAGTAAAGAAAGTAAGCTTTATTTTCGCTGCAACTGTCTTGAAGTTAAAATCAACAGCTACAGGTTTTTAACGTTGAAGGAATTGGTCAAGGGTTTGACCACTTTCTTGACGAGCAATCGAGAGAACGTGTCGGGCAAAAATCTGATTCTTGGGTTTCGGTGGTAGAACCGAAGTATGCACATTCGGTGATATGTTTGTAAACCGAGGGCAAAACTAGATTACTAAGAACGGAAAGAAGACATATTGCGAGATGCAAGCATTCCGTTCACTCTTGTCGATCGCGTACGTGAAACGTGTCAGTTTATATGATACGGTGCATAGAATACACAGTGGAAAAATGTTTGTCACAAAGAATACAGCAATGCGTTTGGAGTCTGTGGCTGATGCCAGGGAAGGCAGATTGTTTGCAGTGACTGTTTCTGTGCACAAACCGAGGGGAGTTTTCTGTCTGAGGCATTTGAAGGCAGCGGAGCACTGGCCTGAAGGCTGCAGAGTACGCTCAACCCTAGATAGACAGACGGATGTTATGTGGACGCCATGGATGACTCAGTTGACGGATCGACCTTCGAAACGCATCAGTGCGATTCTTGATAATATTGGTTCCCAAGAGAACAGAGCGGAGTTGGCTAAGCGATTTGAGGCTACTGCAAGTCCTTGCTAACCCGGCATTTCTGGGCCACTGCGATAAAACCAATAACGGCTTTCTGCGCCGGGAGCCTTGATGTTACGAAGGCCGGCACCGCCTAATATGACTTCGGATAAGCTGGCGATATCCACTTCCCGGAGATGTCGTAGCATGGATAATAGAGCTTGTAGGAAACAGTCATGAAGTTTCATAAGTGTTTGATACGAGAGACGGCCCCAGCGTCACTCGGCTTTTTTCGAGGGTGCACCTCTGGCCTTTGCCTAACCAAGTGCGGACTGCAAGGCAGAACTGTGTTGATGCATTTTTGTCGTTGGCTCTCTAAGAGCTCGTTCACCATTCGATTTAACTGAATCCAACCCAGTGATCCATGCAGCCCTATTAGTTAGACAGATTTCCATCACAGCCGCTGAACTGTACAGTGAATCTCGTGTATTCATTCAGGGGTAACTGCCTTCGCATGCCGAACACCTCACCGAGGTTTTTGGACCTTGGTTACCCTCAACCTGGCCTAGGCCGCCTGTCGAGCGGTTTTCCGGGGTGTAGCAGCTGATGCATGATTCGCATTCGTGGAGCCATAGGTGGGAGTTGGGTACCTGGTGGAGACGAGATGGAAGATACCCCAAGGGCACTTCAGTTTGCCAACTCAGAGATGCTACTCCAATCAGATACCCCATACACCCCATTATTGCGTTTTGACTAGAGGTGTGCACGGCGATTATGCTGAAAGTTTCCTTTCTTAACACAAACACTACACACAGCTTCTCGTACTGAGCGTTCAGCTTACCCACAGAAATAGCAAGATAAGTTGCTCACAGTCGAGGCTACATCCTCCGAGATTAGCGTTTGGAGTTTGATAAATTTAAAAGATTTTGTTACTTTTGATACGAAGCACAAAATGTATCACGGTTGTGTGATAAAGACTGTGCGAGCTAGTTAAAGTTACCTGGCGAGTTGAAGCTTTGTTTTGAGATCGAGTTGTTTACTTTGCAATAACTTTCGATCAATCACATTGGACACCAGACCACGAATGAATTCGTCGGAGTTTACTTCATAACCAAGGGGGTTCCCGCCGTGGTAGAGGCTGCAGGGACCAGATTTTTACACTACGTTGAACGCAGGAACATCGCTACAAGTTCCAGCAGCCAACAGTAGCCTATTTCATCGGCTTTCACGTCGCTTTCGATTAAGCTAACCGGGAATGTCTGGGCGATAATGGAATCCGATCGGTTATCCGATAAAGTCGAGGCTTCTGAGAGGATACTATTTGCCCACTAGGACGCGAGTCCATATAGATGGTGAAGAGGCCTCCGAGTTCACACTTACTGCTGGCGGCCGACAGGGCTATCTTCTTTCGTTAGTGCTATTTAACTACACGATCGACTGGATAACGAGACAGACATTGACGGACCATCCCGGTATTCCACTGAGTCAGGAGATGTACACCTCGGATCTGGAGTTCCCGAATGACATTGTCGTGCTAACGGACTCCCTACCACGCTTTAACCAGTCTTTGACCCAATCAGTTTCTTCTCCAAGTCCATCAGGCTAGAAGTAAACAGTTAATGTCAACTTGCCCAGGGCCATCAGCTCAGCAGTTGTCCATCAGTGATCGAGTACGTCCCATTATTCAAGTATCTAGACTCTACGCTGCTTCCAAACGGTCAGGCGAAGGATGAAGTATTACTCCGGGTAGACAACGCCAGGAAAGCGTTTCTCCGGCTACGACGGGCGTTGCGGACCCGTAGTGAAACCAACCTTAGGATTACGATGTGTATCTACCGCGATATACGCCCCGTACTCAGCTACGGCTGTGAAACCTGGCCACTGAGAGCCGAGGATACTAGAAAACTGGAGGTGCTTGGTCACTGGTGCATGCGACGTATTATGCGAGTAAATCGGCGCAACAGAGTACCCAAAGATAAGATTAGGAGACAGTGCTGTGAAATTGACGAACTCCTAAACTTCGTCCAATGTCGTCGACTGCGGTGGGTGGGTCATATCTTACGTTGACCCCAGACGGAATTAGCCAAACAAACATTCCGCCCTGAAACCTGTCCCGGGTGACGTTTTCGCCTTGGTGGCCAGTTCAAAACTTGGATCAACACTGTCGAGAAGGATGTAGAGCGTCTAGGCTTACGGTCGGTCTATGGTTCCCGCCAGTGGAAAAAAAGATTGCGATTTGCCCCGCACTCTCTTTCAACCGCTGCGCGTGGTCAGCTATGATATTCATGAAGTCGACTCATCCTCTAGCAGGAGACAGTCGCAAAAAAGTAAAGAAAGTAAGCTTTATTTTCGCTGCAACTGTCTTGAAGTTAAAATCAACAGCTACAGGTTTTTAACGTTGAAGGAATTGGTCAAGGGTTTGACCACTTTCTTGACGAGCAATCGAGAGAACGTGTCGGGCAAAAATCTGATTATTGGGTTTCGGTGGTAGAACCGAAGTATGCACATTCGGTGATATGTTTGTAAACCGAGGGCAAAACTAGATTACTAAGAACGGAAAGAAGACATATTGCGAGATGCAAGCATTCCGTTCACTCTTGTCGATCGCGTACGTGAAACGTGTCAGTTTATATGATACGGTGCATAGAATACACAGTGGAAAAATGTTTGTCACAAAGAATACAGCAATGCGTTTGGAGTCTGTGGCTGATGCCAGGGAAGGCAGATTGTTTGCAGTGACTGTTTCTGTGCACAAACCGAGGGGAGTTTTCTGTCTGAGGCATTTGAAGGCAGCGGAGCACTGGCCTGAAGGCTGCAGAGTACGCTCAACCCTAGATAGACAGACGGATGTTATGTGGACGCCATGGATGACTCAGTTGACGGATCGACCTTCGAAACGCATCAGTGCGATTCTTGATAATATTGGTTCCCAAGAGAACAGAGCGGAGTTGGCTAAGCGATTTGAGGCTACTGCAAGTCCTTGCTAACCCGGCATTTCTGGGCCACTGCGATAAAACCAATAACGGCTTTCTGCGCCGGGAGCCTTGATGTTACGAAGGCCGGCACCGCCTAATATGACTTCGGATAAGCTGGCGATATCCACTTGATAGTGGGTAGTATGCACTTATTCGCTGTCTGACTTCGAATGTCGGTAAGAGTTCTCACGTTCCAACATCTTATAGTGTCTTTAGGAGGTAAAAAGACCCAGTTCGCATTCTTGACAACACTGCCACTGAGATAGCACAGGATCACTGCTTCCCGGAGATGTCGTAGCATGGATAATAGAGCTTGTAGGAAACAGTCATGAAGTTTCATAAGTGTTTGATACGAGAGACGGCCCCAGCGTCACTCGGCTTTTTTCGAGGGTGCACCTCTGGCCTTTGCCTAACCAAGTGCGGACTGCAAGGCAGAACTGTGTTGATGCATTTTTGTCGTTGGCTCTCTAAGAGCTCGTTCACCATTCGATTTAACTGAATCCAACCCAGTGATCCATGCAGCCCTATTAGTTAGACAGATTTCCATCACAGCCGCTGAACTGTACAGTGAATCTCGTGTATTCATTCAGGGGTAACTGCCTTCGCATGCCGAACACCTCACCGAGGTTTTTGGACCTTGGTTACCCTCAACCTGGCCTAGGCCGCCTGTCGAGCGGTTTTCCGGGGTGTAGCAGCTGATGCATGATTCGCATTCGTGGAGCCATAGGTGGGAGTTGGGTACCTGGTGGAGACGAGATGGAAGATACCCCAAGGGCACTTCAGTTTGCCAACTCAGAGATGCTACTCCAATCAGATACCCCATACACCCCATTATTGCGTTTTGACTAGAGGTGTGCACGGCGATTATGCTGAAAGTTTCCTTTCTTAACACAAACACTACACACAGCTTCTCGTACTGAGCGTTCAGCTTACCCACAGAAATAGCAAGATAAGTTGCTCACAGTCGAGGCTACATCCTCCGAGATTAGCGTTTGGAGTTTGATAAATTTAAAAGATTTTGTTACTTTTGATACGAAGCACAAAATGTATCACGGTTGTGTGATAAAGACTGTGCGAGCTAGTTAAAGTTACCTGGCGAGTTGAAGCTTTGTTTTGAGATCGAGTTGTTTACTTTGCAATAACTTTCGATCAATCACATTGGACACCAGACCACGAATGAATTCGTCGGAGTTTACTTCATAACCAAGGGGGTTCCCGCCGTGGTAGAGGCTGCAGGGACCAGATTTTTACACTACGTTGAACGCAGGAACATCGCTACAAGTTCCAGCAGCCAACAGTAGCCTATTTCATCGGCTTTCACGTCGCTTTCGATTAAGCTAACCGGGAATGTCTGGGCGATAATGGAATCCGATCGGTTATCCGATAAAGTCGAGGCTTCTGAGAGGATACTATTTGCCCACTAGGACGCGAGTCCATATAGATGGTGAAGAGGCCTCCGAGTTCACACTTACTGCTGGCGGCCGACAGGGCTATCTTCTTTCGTTAGTGCTATTTAACTACACGATCGACTGGATAACGAGACAGACATTGACGGACCATCCCGGTATTCCACTGAGTCAGGAGATGTACACCTCGGATCTGGAGTTCCCGAATGACATTGTCGTGCTAACGGACTCCCTACCACGCTTTAACCAGTCTTTGACCCAATCAGTTTCTTCTCCAAGTCCATCAGGCTAGAAGTAAATAGTTAATGTCAACTTGCCCAGGGCCATCAGCTCAGCAGTTGTCCATCAGTGATCGAGTACGTCCCATTATTCAAGTATCTAGACTCTACGCTGCTTCCAAACGGTCAGGCGAAGGATGAAGTATTACTCCGGGTAGACAACGCCAGGAAAGCGTTTCTCCGGCTACGACGGGCGTTGCGGACCCGTAGTGAAACCAACCTTAGGATTACGATGTGTATCTACCGCGATATACGCCCCGTACTCAGCTACGGCTGTGAAACCTGGCCACTGAGAGCCGAGGATACTAGAAAACTGGAGGTGCTTGGTCACTGGTGCATGCGACGTATTATGCGAGTAAATCGGCGCAACAGAGTACCCAAAGATAAGATTAGGAGACAGTGCTGTGAAATTGACGAACTCCTAAACTTCGTCCAATGTCGTCGACTGCGGTGGGTGGGTCATATCTTACGTTGACCCCAGACGGAATTAGCCAAACAAACATTCCGCCCTGAAACCTGTCCCGGGTGACGTTTTCGCCTTGGTGGCCAGTTCAAAACTTGGATCAACACTGTCGAGAAGGATGTAGAGCGTCTAGGCTTACGGTCGGTCTATGGTTCCCGCCAGTGGAAAAAAGATTGCGATTTGCCCCGCACTCTCTTTCAACCGCTGCGCGTGGTCAGCTATGATATTCATGAAGTCGACTCATCCTCTAGCAGGAGACAGTCGCAAAAAAGTAAAGAAAGTAAGCTTTATTTTCGCTGCAACTGTCTTGAAGTTAAAATCAACAGCTACAGGTTTTTAACGTTGAAGGAATTGGTCAAGGGTTTGACCACTTTCTTGACGAGCAATCGAGAGAACGTGTCGGGCAAAAATCTGATTCTTGGGTTTCGGTGGTAGAACCGAAGTATGCACATTCGGTGATATGTTTGTAAACCGAGGGCAAAACTAGATTACTAAGAACGGAAAGAAGACATATTGCGAGATGCAAGCATTCCGTTCACTCTTGTCGATCGCGTACGTGAAACGTGTCAGTTTATATGATACGGTGCATAGAATACACAGTGGAAAAATGTTTGTCACAAAGAATACAGCAATGCGTTTGGAGTCTGTGGCTGATGCCAGGGAAGGCAGATTGTTTGCAGTGACTGTTTCTGTGCACAAACCGAGGGGAGTTTTCTGTCTGAGGCATTTGAAGGCAGCGGAGCACTGGCCTGAAGGCTGCAGAGTACGCTCAACCCTAGATAGACAGACGGATGTTATGTGGACGCCATGGATGACTCAGTTGACGGATCGACCTTCGAAACGCATCAGTGCGATTCTTGATAATATTGGTTCCCAAGAGAACAGAGCGGAGTTGGCTAAGCGATTTGAGGCTACTGCAAGTCCTTGCTAACCCGGCATTTCTGGGCCACTGCGATAAAACCAATAACGGCTTTCTGCGCCGGGAGCCTTGATGTTACGAAGGCCGGCACCGCCTAATATGACTTCGGATAAGCTGGCGATATCCACTTGATAGTGGGTAGTATGCACTTATTCGCTGTCTGACTTCGAATGTCGGTAAGAGTTCTCACGTTCCAACATCTTATAGTGTCTTTAGGAGGTAAAAAGACCCAGTTCGCATTCTTGACAACACTGCCACTGAGATAGCACAGGATCACTGCTTCCCGGAGATGTCGTAGCATGGATAATAGAGCTTGTAGGAAACAGTCATGAAGTTTCATAAGTGTTTGATACGAGAGACGGCCCCAGCGTCACTCGGCTTTTTTCGAGGGTGCACCTCTGGCCTTTGCCTAACCAAGTGCGGACTGCAAGGCAGAACTGTGTTGATGCATTTTTGTCGTTGGCTCTCTAAGAGCTCGTTCACCATTCGATTTAACTGAATCCAACCCAGTGATCCATGCAGCCCTATTAGTTAAACAGATTTCCATCACAGCCGCTGAACTGTACAGTGAATCTCGTGTATTCATTCAGGGGTAACTGCCTTCGCATGCCGAACACCTCACCGAGGTTTTTGGACCTTGGTTACCCTCAACCTGGCCTAGGCCGCCTGTCGAGCGGTTTTCCGGGGTGTAGCAGCTGATGCATGATTCGCATTCGTGGAGCCATAGGTGGGAGTTGGGTACCTGGTGGAGACGAGATGGAAGATACCCCAAGGGCACTTCAGTTTGCCAACTCAGAGATGCTACTCCAATCAGATACCCCATACACCCCATTATTGCGTTTTGACTAGAGGTGTGCACGGCGATTATGCTGAAAGTTTCCTTTCTTAACACAAACACTACACACAGCTTCTCGTACTGAGCGTTCAGCTTACCCACAGAAATAGCAAGATAAGTTGCTCACAGTCGAGGCTACATCCTCCGAGATTAGCGTTTGGAGTTTGATAAATTTAAAAGATTTTGTTACTTTTGATACGAAGCACAAAATGTATCACGGTTGTGTGATAAAGACTGTGCGAGCTAGTTAAAGTTACCTGGCGAGTTGAAGCTTTGTTTTGAGATCGAGTTGTTTACTTTGCAATAACTTTCGATCAATCACATTGGACACCAGACCACGAATGAATTCGTCGGAGTTTACTTCATAACCAAGGGGGTTCCCGCCGTGGTAGAGGCTGCAGGGACCAGATTTTTACACTACGTTGAACGCAGGAACATCGCTACAAGTTCCAGCAGCCAACAGTAGCCTATTTCATCGGCTTTCACGTCGCTTTCGATTAAGCTAACCGGGAATGTCTGGGCGATAATGGAATCCGATCGGTTATCCGATAAAGTCGAGGCTTCTGAGAGGATACTATTTGCCCACTAGGACGCGAGTCCATATAGATGGTGAAGAGGCCTCCGAGTTCACACTTACTGCTGGCGGCCGACAGGGCTATCTTCTTTCGTTAGTGCTATTTAACTACACGATCGACTGGATAACGAGACAGACATTGACGGACCATCCCGGTATTCCACTGAGTCAGGAGATGTACACCTCGGATCTGGAGTTCCCGAATGACATTGTCGTGCTAACGGACTCCCTACCACGCTTTAACCAGTCTTTGACCCAATCAGTTTCTTCTCCAAGTCCATCAGGCTAGAAGTAAATAGTTAATGTCAACTTGCCCAGGGCCATCAGCTCAGCAGTTGTCCATCAGTGATCGAGTACGTCCCATTATTCAAGTATCTAGACTCTACGCTGCTTCCAAACGGTCAGGCGAAGGATGAAGTATTACTCCGGGTAGACAACGCCAGGAAAGCGTTTCTCCGGCTACGACGGGCGTTGCGGACCCGTAGTGAAACCAACCTTAGGATTACGATGTGTATCTACCGCGATATACGCCCCGTACTCAGCTACGGCTGTGAAACCTGGCCACTGAGAGCCGAGGATACTAGAAAACTGGAGGTGCTTGGTCACTGGTGCATGCGACGTATTATGCGAGTAAATCGGCGCAACAGAGTACCCAAAGATAAGATTAGGAGACAGTGCTGTGAAATTGACGAACTCCTAAACTTCGTCCAATGTCGTCGACTGCGGTGGGTGGGTCATATCTTACGTTGACCCCAGACGGAATTAGCCAAACAAACATTCCGCCCTGAAACCTGTCCCGGGTGACGTTTTCGCCTTGGTGGCCAGTTCAAAACTTGGATCAACACTGTCGAGAAGGATGTAGAGCGTCTAGGCTTACGGTCGGTCTATGGTTCCCGCCAGTGGAAAAAAAGATTGCGATTTGCCCCGCACTCTCTTTCAACCGCTGCGCGTGGTCAGCTATGATATTCATGAAGTCGACTCATCCTCTAGCAGGAGACAGTCGCAAAAAAGTAAAGAAAGTAAGCTTTATTTTCGCTGCAACTGTCTTGAAGTTAAAATCAACAGCTACAGGTTTTTAACGTTGAAGGAATTGGTCAAGGGTTTGACCACTTTCTTGACGAGCAATCGAGAGAATGTGTCGGGCAAAAATCTGATTATTGGGTTTCGGTGGTAGAACCGAGGTATGCACATTCGGTGATATGTTTGTAAACCGAGGGCAAAACTAGATTACTAAGAACGGAAAGAAGACATATTGCGAGATGCAAGCATTCCGTTCACTCTTGTCGATCGCGTACGTGAAACGTGTCAGTTTATATGATACGGTGCATAGAATACACAGTGGAAAAATGTTTGTCACAAAGAATACAGCAATGCGTTTGGAGTCTGTGGCTGATGCCAGGGAAGGCAGATTGTTTGCAGTGACTGTTTCTGTGCACAAACCGAGGGGAGTTTTCTGTCTGAGGCATTTGAAGGCAGCGGAGCACTGGCCTGAAGGCTGCAGAGTACGCTCAACCCTAGATAGACAGACGGATGTTATGTGGACGCCATGGATGACTCAGTTGACGGATCGACCTTCGAAACGCATCAGTGCGATTCTTGATAATATTGGTTCCCAAGAGAACAGAGCGGAGTTGGCTAAGCGATTTGAGGCTACTGCAAGTCCTTGCTAACCCGGCATTTCTGGGCCACTGCGATAAAACCAATAACGGCTTTCTGCGCCGGGAGCCTTGATGTTACGAAGGCCGGCACCGCCTAATATGACTTCGGATAAGCTGGCGATATCCACTTGATAGTGGGTAGTATGCACTTATTCGCTGTCTGACTTCGAATGTCGGTAAGAGTTCTCACGTTCCAACATCTTATAGTGTCTTTAGGAGGTAAAAAGACCCAGTTCGCATTCTTGACAACACTGCCACTGAGATAGCACAGGATCACTGCTTCCCGGAGATGTCGTAGCATGGATAATAGAGCTTGTAGGAAACAGTCATGAAGTTTCATAAGTGTTTGATACGAGAGACGGCCCCAGCGTCACTCGGCTTTTTTCGAGGGTGCACCTCTGGCCTTTGCCTAACCAAGTGCGGACTGCAAGGCAGAACTGTGTTGATGCATTTTTGTCGTTGGCTCTCTAAGAGCTCGTTCACCATTCGATTTAACTGAATCCAACCCAGTGATCCATGCAGCCCTATTAGTTAGACAGATTTCCATCACAGCCGCTGAACTGTACAGTGAATCTCGTGTATTCATTCAGGGGTAACTGCCTTCGCATGCCGAACACCTCACCGAGGTTTTTGGACCTTGGTTACCCTCAACCTGGCCTAGGCCGCCTGTCGAGCGGTTTTCCGGGGTGTAGCAGCTGATGCATGATTCGCATTCGTGGAGCCATAGGTGGGAGTTGGGTACCTGGTGGAGACGAGATGGAAGATACCCCAAGGGCACTTCAGTTTGCCAACTCAGAGATGCTACTCCAATCAGATACCCCATACACCCCATTATTGCGTTTTGACTAGAGGTGTGCACGGCGATTATGCTGAAAGTTTCCTTTCTTAACACAAACACTACACACAGCTTCTCGTACTGAGCGTTCAGCTTACCCACAGAAATAGCAAGATAAGTTGCTCACAGTCGAGGCTACATCCTCCGAGATTAGCGTTTGGAGTTTGATAAATTTAAAAGATTTTGTTACTTTTGATACGAAGCACAAAATGTATCACGGTTGTGTGATAAAGACTGTGCGAGCTAGTTAAAGTTACCTGGCGAGTTGAAGCTTTGTTTTGAGATCGAGTTGTTTACTTTGCAATAACTTTCGACCAATCACATTGGACACCAGACCACGAATGAATTCGTCGGAGTTTACTTCATAACCAAGGGGGTTCCCGCCGTGGTAGAGGCTGCAGGGACCAGATTTTTACACTACGTTGAACGCAGGAACATCGCTACAAGTTCCAGCAGCCAACAGTAGCCTATTTCATCGGCTTTCACGTCGCTTTCGATTAAGCTAACCGGGAATGTCTGGGCGATAATGGAATCCGATCGGTTATCCGATAAAGTCGAGGCTTCTGAGAGGATACTATTTGCCCACTAGGACGCGAGTCCATATAGATGGTGAAGAGGCCTCCGAGTTCACACTTACTGCTGGCGGCCGACAGGGCTATCTTCTTTCGTTAGTGCTATTTAACTACACGATCGACTGGATAACGAGACAGACATTGACGGACCATCCCGGTATTCCACTGAGTCAGGAGATGTACACCTCGGATCTGGAGTTCCCGAATGACATTGTCGTGCTAACGGACTCCCTACCACGCTTTAACCAGTCTTTGACCCAATCAGTTTCTTCTCCAAGTCCATCAGGCTAGAAGTAAACAGTTAATGTCAACTTGCCCAGGGCCATCAGCTCAGCAGTTGTCCATCAGTGATCGAGTACGTCCCATTATTCAAGTATCTAGACTCTACGCTGCTTCCAAACGGTCAGGCGAAGGATGAAGTATTACTCCGGGTAGACAACGCCAGGAAAGCGTTTCTCCGGCTACGACGGGCGTTGCGGACCCGTAGTGAAACCAACCTTAGGATTACGATGTGTATCTACCGCGATATACGCCCCGTACTCAGCTACGGCTGTGAAACCTGGCCACTGAGAGCCGAGGATACTAGAAAACTGGAGGTGCTTGGTCACTGGTGCATGCGACGTATTATGCGAGTAAATCGGCGCAACAGAGTACCCAAAGATAAGATTAGGAGACAGTGCTGTGAAATTGACGAACTCCTAAACTTCGTCCAATGTCGTCGACTGCGGTGGGTGGGTCATATCTTACGTTGACCCCAGACGGAATTAGCCAAACAAACATTCCGCCCTGAAACCTGTCCCGGGTGACGTTTTCGCCTTGGTGGCCAGTTCAAAACTTGGATCAACACTGTCGAGAAGGATGTAGAGCGTCTAGGCTTACGGTCGGTCTATGGTTCCCGCCAGTGGAAAAAAAGATTGCGATTTGCCCCGCACTCTCTTTCAACCGCTGCGCGTGGTCAGCTATGATATTCATGAAGTCGACTCATCCTCTAGCAGGAGACAGTCGCAAAAAAGTAAAGAAAGTAAGCTTTATTTTCGCTGCAACTGTCTTGAAGTTAAAATCAACAGCTACAGGTTTTTAACGTTGAAGGAATTGGTCAAGGGTTTGACCACTTTCTTGACGAGCAATCGAGAGAATGTGTCGGGCAAAAATCTGATTATTGGGTTTCGGTGGTAGAACCGAGGTATGCACATTCGGTGATATGTTTGTAAACCGAGGGCAAAACTAGATTACTAAGAACGGAAAGAAGACATATTGCGAGATGCAAGCATTCCGTTCACTCTTGTCGATCGCGTACGTGAAACGTGTCAGTTTATATGATACGGTGCATAGAATACACAGTGGAAAAATGTTTGTCACAAAGAATACAGCAATGCGTTTGGAGTCTGTGGCTGATGCCAGGGAAGGCAGATTGTTTGCAGTGACTGTTTCTGTGCACAAACCGAGGGGAGTTTTCTGTCTGAGGCATTTGAAGGCAGCGGAGCACTGGCCTGAAGGCTGCAGAGTACGCTCAACCCTAGATAGACAGACGGATGTTATGTGGACGCCATGGATGACTCAGTTGACGGATCGACCTTCGAAACGCATCAGTGCGATTCTTGATAATATTGGTTCCCAAGAGAACAGAGCGGAGTTGGCTAAGCGATTTGAGGCTACTGCAAGTCCTTGCTAACCCGGCATTTCTGGGCCACTGCGATAAAACCAATAACGGCTTTCTGCGCCGGGAGCCTTGATGTTACGAAGGCCGGCACCGCCTAATATGACTTCGGATAAGCTGGCGATATCCACTTGATAGTGGGTAGTATGCACTTATTCGCTGTCTGACTTCGAATGTCGGTAAGAGTTCTCACGTTCCAACATCTTATAGTGTCTTTAGGAGGTAAAAAGACCCAGTTCGCATTCTTGACAACACTGCCACTGAGATAGCACAGGATCACTGCTTCCCGGAGATGTCGTAGCATGGATAATAGAGCTTGTAGGAAACAGTCATGAAGTTTCATAAGTGTTTGATACGAGAGACGGCCCCAGCGTCACTCGGCTTTTTTCGAGGGTGCACCTCTGGCCTTTGCCTAACCAAGTGCGGACTGCAAGGCAGAACTGTGTTGATGCATTTTTGTCGTTGGCTCTCTAAGAGCTCGTTCACCATTCGATTTAACTGAATCCAACCCAGTGATCCATGCAGCCCTATTAGTTAGACAGATTTCCATCACAGCCGCTGAACTGTACAGTGAATCTCGTGTATTCATTCAGGGGTAACTGCCTTCGCATGCCGAACACCTCACCGAGGTTTTTGGACCTTGGTTACCCTCAACCTGGCCTAGGCCGCCTGTCGAGCGGTTTTCCGGGGTGTAGCAGCTGATGCATGATTCGCATTCGTGGAGCCATAGGTGGGAGTTGGGTACCTGGTGGAGACGAGATGGAAGATACCCCAAGGGCACTTCAGTTTGCCAACTCAGAGATGCTACTCCAATCAGATACCCCATACACCCCATTATTGCGTTTTGACTAGAGGTGTGCACGGCGATTATGCTGAAAGTTTCCTTTCTTAACACAAACACTACACACAGCTTCTCGTACTGAGCGTTCAGCTTACCCACAGAAATAGCAAGATAAGTTGCTCACAGTCGAGGCTACATCCTCCGAGATTAGCGTTTGGAGTTTGATAAATTTAAAAGATTTTGTTACTTTTGATACGAAGCACAAAATGTATCACGGTTGTGTGATAAAGACTGTGCGAGCTAGTTAAAGTTACCTGGCGAGTTGAAGCTTTGTTTTGAGATCGAGTTGTTTACTTTGCAATAACTTTCGACCAATCACATTGGACACCAGACCACGAATGAATTCGTCGGAGTTTACTTCATAACCAAGGGGGTTCCCGCCGTGGTAGAGGCTGCAGGGACCAGATTTTTACACTACGTTGAACGCAGGAACATCGCTACAAGTTCCAGCAGCCAACAGTAGCCTATTTCATCGGCTTTCACGTCGCTTTCGATTAAGCTAACCGGGAATGTCTGGGCGATAATGGAATCCGATCGGTTATCCGATAAAGTCGAGGCTTCTGAGAGGATACTATTTGCCCACTAGGACGCGAGTCCATATAGATGGTGAAGAGGCCTCCGAGTTCACACTTACTGCTGGCGGCCGACAGGGCTATCTTCTTTCGTTAGTGCTATTTAACTACACGATCGACTGGATAACGAGACAGACATTGACGGACCATCCCGGTATTCCACTGAGTCAGGAGATGTACACCTCGGATCTGGAGTTCCCGAATGACATTGTCGTGCTAACGGACTCCCTACCACGCTTTAACCAGTCTTTGACCCAATCAGTTTCTTCTCCAAGTCCATCAGGCTAGAAGTAAACAGTTAATGTCAACTTGCCCAGGGCCATCAGCTCAGCAGTTGTCCATCAGTGATCGAGTACGTCCCATTATTCAAGTATCTAGACTCTACGCTGCTTCCAAACGGTCAGGCGAAGGATGAAGTATTACTCCGGGTAGACAACGCCAGGAAAGCGTTTCTCCGGCTACGACGGGCGTTGCGGACCCGTAGTGAAACCAACCTTAGGATTACGATGTGTATCTACCGCGATATACGCCCCGTACTCAGCTACGGCTGTGAAACCTGGCCACTGAGAGCCGAGGATACTAGAAAACTGGAGGTGCTTGGTCACTGGTGCATGCGACGTATTATGCGAGTAAATCGGCGCAACAGAGTACCCAAAGATAAGATTAGGAGACAGTGCTGTGAAATTGACGAACTCCTAAACTTCGTCCAATGTCGTCGACTGCGGTGGGTGGGTCATATCTTACGTTGACCCCAGACGGAATTAGCCAAACAAACATTCCGCCCTGAAACCTGTCCCGGGTGACGTTTTCGCCTTGGTGGCCAGTTCAAAACTTGGATCAACACTGTCGAGAAGGATGTAGAGCGTCTAGGCTTACGGTCGGTCTATGGTTCCCGCCAGTGGAAAAAAAGATTGCGATTTGCCCCGCACTCTCTTTCAACCGCTGCGCGTGGTCAGCTATGATATTCATGAAGTCGACTCATCCTCTAGCAGGAGACAGTCGCAAAAAAGTAAAGAAAGTAAGCTTTATTTTCGCTGCAACTGTCTTGAAGTTAAAATCAACAGCTACAGGTTTTTAACGTTGAAGGAATTGGTCAAGGGTTTGACCACTTTCTTGACGAGCAATCGAGAGAATGTGTCGGGCAAAAATCTGATTATTGGGTTTCGGTGGTAGAACCGAGGTATGCACATTCGGTGATATGTTTGTAAACCGAGGGCAAAACTAGATTACTAAGAACGGAAAGAAGACATATTGCGAGATGCAAGCATTCCGTTCACTCTTGTCGATCGCGTACGTGAAACGTGTCAGTTTATATGATACGGTGCATAGAATACACAGTGGAAAAATGTTTGTCACAAAGAATACAGCAATGCGTTTGGAGTCTGTGGCTGATGCCAGGGAAGGCAGATTGTTTGCAGTGACTGTTTCTGTGCACAAACCGAGGGGAGTTTTCTGTCTGAGGCATTTGAAGGCAGCGGAGCACTGGCCTGAAGGCTGCAGAGTACGCTCAACCCTAGATAGACAGACGGATGTTATGTGGACGCCATGGATGACTCAGTTGACGGATCGACCTTCGAAACGCATCAGTGCGATTCTTGATAATATTGGTTCCCAAGAGAACAGAGCGGAGTTGGCTAAGCGATTTGAGGCTACTGCAAGTCCTTGATAACCCGGCATTTCTGGGCCACTGCGATAAAACCAATAACGGCTTTCTGCGCCGGCACCGCCTAATATGACTTCGGATAAGCTGGCGATATCCACTTGATAGTGGGTAGTATGCACTTATTCGCTGTCTGACTTCGAATGTCGGTAAGAGTTCTCACGTTCCAACATCTTATAGTGTCTTTAGGAGGTAAAAAGACCCAGTTCGCATTCTTGACAACACTGCCACTGAGATAGCACAGGATCACTGCTTCCCGGAGATGTCGTAGCATGGATAATAGAGCTTGTAGGAAACAGTCATGAAGTTTCATAAGTGTTTGATACGAGAGACGGCCCCAGCGTCACTCGGCTTTTTTCGAGGGTGCACCTCTGGCCTTTGCCTAACCAAGTGCGGACTGCAAGGCAGAACTGTGTTGATGCATTTTTGTCGTTGGCTCTCTAAGAGCTCGTTCACCATTCGATTTAACTGAATCCAACCCAGTGATCCATGCAGCCCTATTAGTTAGACAGATTTCCACCACAGCCGCTGAACTGTACAGATAGATAGATTAGATAGACAGATAGATAGATAAAGGGAGAAGAATACGTAGTGATTTTGTCATACCTGCAAGCTACACGTGAAGTCTTGTTTGGGATCAATAACTGTTCACTTGTTCAGTGCACAGTTCGATTATCGTCCATGTATTTCGATGCACAACCAACTGGATCGTGTGTTTATGACTCATCTTAGTGCAATCCTGAATAATTATCGCAGTGCGCACGCGAACGACATAGGGATAATGCAACTGAGAGGAAGACAAGGCGGATACTTACTAACTGATTTAGTCCAAGCTTCGAGACTCACTTGGACAGTATGTTTACTTTCCGCAATGGGCTAGTTAACATGAAAGAGAGACGCTCAAAGACCGCGCTGCTGGCAAAGACAAAAACTTCAGTTGAAGTACATCCGCAGAGGAGCCCATGGCAAAAAGGATAAGACCCGTTACGGGACCAACTAACTCGTCACAGTCAAATTCAATCTTCATCAGGCATACACACTCTCTCGCGCGTGTTGAACTTTGATTCCATATTTATGCAATTCACCTCATCAAGTGCACTAGCAGGGAACAAACTGTTTCCTGTGATACAACAGTGTGTGGGGACAATTATGTTCCGAAAAGTACCACCCTTCTAGAAAGGTTGATCGGTTGTCCAAATATAAACGGGCACAACGCGAGCACGCGCACAAAGTTGTAAACAGGCAAATGCACACGATTCGATTAGATGTACGGAAATATACGGCGCACATGCATATCTATTTCAGAAATGCACGAACTGTTCGAACAAGTGGTCGTGCACCTATACGCGACAACAGCGTCAGCATCCGGGAGGTCCATATGGGATTTGCATACAAGTTCAACGATGCAACGATTAGTAGATGCGATGCGGTATGAACAAGTACGATCAGGGATGCGCAATTTAGCGTGCGGTCCGTGTGACCACTGTGGTCTGTGGTAGACGGAGTTTGACGGCGCAAGCTCGGTCCGCGCAAAGCTTGATATTGTTCAACAGCTGTTCCATTTTTGTTCAATCCATAACCGGATGGGGGATAGCCGGAAAAGACCAATGGATGATCCAGAAAAAATACCGGCCCACGTGCGCAAAACACGTTGGTCCGGGGGCTCCCAAACAGATGAACCGACAGGAGCTCAACAAAAATTTGTGCCCATGTGACCTGGATACACAGACGCAACACCACAAATAATCTAGGAGTCAACCCGACACAAATACATGGATATTGAGAAAAACCACCAAAGGATCGAAGTACCGTTGCTTATCGATATACGGTGGATTGTCCAACCCTTACGATGTCCAGCTATTAACGACGAGCGAATAGAGGAGTAATAAGGTGAAAAAAAACCGAGGTTTGTGCTCACCAGATCCGCTGTGTGTAGAGCTGGTGTTGGATGACCGATACGCAGCGCTAACTCCCGGGGTCAATGAAGGATTTAAAGAGGAGAGCATCGGATACCATGGGTTTGTGGACGGCACGGAATTGCTAGAAAGTGTATCCGAATCAAATCCGTAGTAGCCGCCGCCACTAATCGCATCCAGTTGTGGAAGCAAGCTGTTCGTCGTTGGTGGAAGCTATAAGACAAAATGCAGGACGACGGATCATGTCACCCAGCCACTGAAGACACTGAACATGTACACGACGATGATAATGATCTGCTTACCGAGGTCATATCCGATCGCGACCCTACAAGGAAAAAGGGAGAGGTGAAACATGTAAGGCGTGGTGAGAAAAACGGGATTATTGCCTAGCGAAATGTATCCTCGCATAAGACAGTCTACACAGAACGTCTGGCGTGCTCTCAATAGCGATTGCTCTAAGCAAACCAATTGCCAATAAGTACAGCGAAGGATAGTGACAAACGATATATATATATATATATATATATATATATATATATATATATATATATATATATATATATACTGTCAAAATTTCCCTTTATCGTAACTCTTCAAATTAATCTATCGCCAACATATAAGGTCGCATCCTGGGGAATAAATTCCCCATCTTACTCAAATTGGGGCTATCAGCAGGAAATTCTAAAAATTGAGTCATGATAATTTTTCTCTGTAAAAACTGATAGTAAAAAGATGTATGCATCCGTGACTATGAGATATAGTTTCATGGGAGACATTAAAAGGCAGTTTTCATAGAAGTATGTCTGATTTGACAGACAGGGAATTTTCCCTTTTCGAAGCTGGTAAACTCTACATTGTTTAGTACATCATTCATAACGCCCTACCAACAAGGTTGGTCGTGATTTTTTGCAGTCCATATCAATCTGCAACCTCAAAGACAATAAAATGGGCTTTCCCGGAAAATTCATATTTGTAAGCCCCCTGAGTCTCATCACAGTTCATGCGAAGGAAATCAGCGGCCAAAACGACTTACGATGCGATTCCAATATTTTCGCATTTGCAAGAATACTGGCCTCTGATCGGCCGAAAGCTAAGGCAACTTACTTTTCTCCGCTCTTGTTTGAAGTGGCGCATGGGAATTTGCCATCAAATCTCCTCAATTACATACTGAATGTTATCTACTTTTATCCCAGTGTAGTTAACATCATTATTCAGAACGGATGTTCATTTTCTGCACACCAGATCTTGTTATAACACCATTTTTTGCAAGAATTATGCGAAAGTACATGTTGTTATTCGCAAGAACAGGAAATACATTTACCACAGGAAAAAGTTCTAAACGGGCTCGCACGACATCATCCGTCACCTCTTTAATGAAACATCGGAGTTATCCGGTGTTTATTAAATCTTTCTCCAACGTAGCGAAAAGGAAAAGAATATTTAACGGACCGCGCTCAGGTGACTTCGAAATACAGGTAACTCATTTCGAAATTTCTCCTCCGGTGAGGCTTTGATTTAGGGTGAGTTGGCTGCTCAACCGTTGAACAACACAGTATGTTCGGTTCGGTTTCGTTGTTTTCTGTTAGGTAGACAGTTCAGATAAAAGAAATGCTTCTAGTGGGACCAGCATTTATTTGTCAATGACGAAAACCAGCTTTGGTGAATTTTACCTACATCGGTTCAACAATGAGCCGCACTCAACATTTAACTGGTTTCGGATTTCTGCTCTACGGGAAAGTTGGCAAGAAACGGGCATTTCGAGCAGCCTTGTCGTGCTTCACTGGAGACGAAAAAAGGGTGCAAAATCTGACCGTGGGCTTCAACCTGATCGGAGGTGTGACGGTACAAGTATTTCAGGGCCGGCACAAATCTCGGTTGTACCGTTCCTCAACAGAGAGTGCCATAGTGGAGACCTATCGACAGAGTCAAAGGCCACGTGATTGTCTAGAAACATTGTTTGTGGGCCTTTGGAAAGCGTACCGGTGTTCTAACTGTCGGAGAGGTGCCGGTCGAACGACCGAGCTGGAGTCCTGGGTGCGAGTCTCTTGAAAATTAACATCACGCGACTGTACATTGAATTGGTCGCTACACTGAAAAGAGCATACGAGGCCCATCTGAAGTTCTGCTAGATCGAACAGACAACAAATGTTTGGAGTGCCAAAGCTTAATCGTCACGGTGATCACTGTTTCGCTCAGTTGCGCACAAACTCGAAACTACTTTGCAAGCAAGAAGTTCCGTGATAAAACATTTCCGTAGAACAGCATATTGGTCGATCGCATAGATATCGGCCGACAGTGGTGCTGAAAAATTCAGCAATGATACATTTTGGTCTATGAGTCGGCACAGATACCGCTGTATGTGTGATTTTAACCAAACACTGTCCCCGGAGCACCGATTTCGAACAACCACCCTGAACCGCTACATACAAATGATGACCAATCTTAATTGCGCGCAGAACTTTAAGTACGGGTATCAAATCTCCAGGACTTCTGATATCCAAAAAATTCGCTCGCCAATTCTGATACTATTCCGATCGCAACGAGACTGTGCCTGGGCGAGTTTTCGTAGCTTGTGAGACACTACGACCCAGTCAGCCACGCGGGATAGCTCATCCTGACTTTGAGATTCAACAACATCAGAGATGTCAATATACAGAAGTAAAATGAAGTTCAGTGACGAAATCCCAATAAAAATTTACAATGCAACAGAATCGATTCTGCACACTACTACGTACGGAATATGTACAACAACTTCTCGAGTTTTCATGAGTGCGGGGGCTCTATTTAGCAAGGACTTCGAATACTCAGTCAAAAAATTTGGCTCAAGATTGAAGTCACATGACTAAGTTACAACGACGAAACCGCATCTTTACGTGATGTAATGGATTGAATGCCTTCATGGCCCAACGAGCTAGGCAGGACGGCTTCCTTAAGCCAGGGATACAATCATGCCTGACAGGTCAAATGGGTACAGGCCAGACCAGTTGATGGGCAACATCTGGTTCTAACTACTATGCCCTGAAGGGGATACTCCACCGAACAAACACAGAGAAACAGTATTTCGGTCTAAAAAACCCCATTAGATGGACGTAGCAGTGGAGTACCTGGGGTTTCTCTCGACGGTGGGAGGAGTAATCGCAGTTCCTTGGGCACCTATCGCCCGCATGAGTTGGGCAGTCCTAGTCCAAAAGACGCTGCCCCGTTCAGGTTCCGCTCGCTCCACTGGGTGCATGGGGCCAGAACTGATCCCGAAATCAGGATCGATACTAAAGCGCCAGGAAAGACAAGACAGATCATCGGCAACAACCAGCTCTCACGTGACAGACCAGAAGTTCCTTTACGAGTTCTTCGGTCACTTCCCCGTGCTGGGTTAACACCCCATTGCCTTTTGGATGAGACTTTTGAGTCTAAGGCTCCGGTTAGGGTCCTCAAAGAAAAACCCCTTCTGCGGTGTGGACAGCTGTGAAGTATGATATGCCGAAAAACCTCCAGCGGGGAACATTTCTTATCTCGCTGCTCTTCACCCTTCGCATCCCAGTTCTGAATAGATACGAGACCCCATAATGAGTCGTGACTGTGAACTTCGAACTCTCAATGAGGGTAGCAAATTAGAGATAGGGAAAGAAAGAGAATCCATTCTTCGACCCAAGCATCCTCTTCACTTAGCTTCTTTCAACGTCCGCACACCTTGCCAAACGGGGCAACAGGCTGCCCTAGTTAGAACTCTTGAAACAATTAAAATAGATCTGTGTAGTGTTTCCGAAACATGCATACGAGACCCAACTTCAGTGTTAATACTTCGCTCCCCAAGTACAAACTCGGCTTTTCGTTTCAATCTTCGTGTGTCGGGTGATTCGGTGTCTACTGCTCGTGGTCAGGCTGGCGTTGGCATTGCTCTGAGCGTGCATTGCTCGAATGGATCCCAGTCAGCAGCCGTCTGTGTGCAGTTCGGTTGAATGGTTCTGTGCATGTCAACAGCACTGGACTGAAGCGCCGATGCCTGTTAGTCGTTTCTGTGTACGCCCCAACTGACTAGCTCTCCTGAGACTAAAGACGAACTCTACCAGGATTTGTCTCAATTGCTCCGTAGCGTGAGCTCTGCGAACATCATGGTTGTTGCTTGTGATTTCAATGCTCAAGTCGGAAGCCTAGACGAGACGAAGAGGAATATGGCAGGCTGATATTGCGTTTCAGCCGATGGAACTGATAACGGTGATCGACTCATTCAACTATGTTCCGACCATAGACTATTCCTAGCGAGTACAAATTTCTCGCACAAAAAACGGCATCGACTAACCTGGCGTCCTCCCGTGCCTTCACAGCGTTGAGCTCAGATCGACCATATTGCTATCGGTTACCGCTGACGCGGATCAATTCAAGACTGTCGATCATTTTGGTCCACGTCTGTAGACACTGGTCACGTTCTTGTCTGCGCGCGCCTTTCAGCCTACGTCTTGTCGGTGGCCGGAATAACACCAAAAGCAACCGCGCCCCGCAGTCGCTACTGGACGACAATCAACGATCTGCTTTCCAGGTAGAATCATCCACCAGGTTATCGATGCAGTCAAACGCCTAGGATTGAGAACCGCAATGGACAGAGACCCAGGAGGCCCTATTTTAGGCCGCTACTGCTGCCCAGACATACCAAGAAACGGATATCTGCATCCTCAGTTGCACTGTTAGATGCACGCAGATCAACTCTTCTGGATTCCAGATACGATGAGGCACGGAGATAAATTGAATGCCAATTGAAACAACCGTGAGCGGTGGTGGATTGCGAAGTGTAGGGAGATGGGAAAAGCAAGGCGATTGGCAACAGCCGCGACCTTTTCCGTCTAGTCAGAAATACCGGTCTACAAAGGCCCACTGTACTATTAGGGATAACTGGTAACCAGACCCTGAGAATTAGAGTGTAGAACCACGTAAGGTCTCAATAAGTCACGTGTGGTAACGACCCGGAAAACGGCAGATTACTGTCTAGCACCAAAGTAACCCGTGATGGCGGGGATACGAACCTTTGACCCCGAGTTGGTAATCAAATGTCCTAAACCACTCGACCACCACTGTGATGGGAGGGGCAACAAGTCTCGAAGAGTTGGTGTGAATCGGTGTTTGTACCGATATACAAGAAGGGTGGCAGGTGCTCCTGTGAATATTATAAGGGAATAAGTTTGGTTAGCATCACATCTAAGCTGCTCGCTGGGTTTATTCCACACCGCTTATTACCTGTTAGAAAACACTGCTGGCGAGAGAATCAGGCTAGATTTAGACCTGGTCGCGGTTGCGTTGATCAGATCTTCGCTCTGCGACAAATTTAAGAATAAAGGCACACCTCTCATAGGCTCACTATCTCCGTTTTTCCTGAGCTTAAAGCGGCTTTTGTCTCAGTCGACCGAACAGTTCTCTGGGGCTGCCTCTTGTTGAAGAATGTATCAGAAAAATTCATTTCCATCATAAAGTCCGCTTTCATGAACAGCTGAAGCCGGTGCTTACGGTGCTCTTTCATCCGAGTTCACCACGAAAAGTGGTGTACGTCAGGGTTGCTTCCTTTCTTCTTTTCTCATTAACTTTGTGATTGATATAGTCCCGGAGATCGAACATTTGTCATGGGGAGATAGTGGTATTGAACTTTTCCAGGGGCGAAAAAAGTGCTGCGCCTTGAATATGCGGACGACACAGTTCTTCTAAATGAAGGTTCAGGTGAATTGTAAGCTTTTCTAGACAGCTTGACGGACTGCGTAGTAATGTTTGGCATGCGTTTTGCATCTTAAAGGTGCAAGATGCTGTTGCATTGGTCCGACACCAAACCTTTCGGTATTAGGGGACTATAGACCGAGTGGATGAGTTTTGTTATCTGGGAAACTGCATTTCACTCGGTGGTCGGATATCGGATGAGGCGTCTGTGCGTATACAGAAGGCTCGTTTGGCATTCGCCAAACTGAGTCATCCATGGGGTTCACATGGCATCCGTCTATCTATCAAGGGTCGAGTGTACTCTGCAGCCGTCAGGCCACTGCTTCTGTATGGTTCAGAAACATGGCCGCTGAGGGTGAAGAATACACAAAGATTGTCGGTATTTGAACACCGATGTCTTCGTAGTATTACTCGAATCTGGTGGGAACACCGTATAAGAAATGCTGAAGTTTGGCGAAGAGTCTTGGATTCACGAACCAAATCATCAGATGAAGTATTCAAGTTCAGTTCACTAGGCAAAGATGGCTAGGGCATTTGTTACGCGTGTTCCATGACAAAATCTTTCGGTGCGCAATGTTCGCTGAGGCGGGTAACGGTTGGAAAATGAGTAAGGTTGGCTAGTCCATGACATGGAAGGAAGGTATAACAAACCTAACCTGTGGACCTGGCCATGTGGGGCGCGTTAGACTTCTTGGGTCGGGTCTTAAAGACCCTCCCACTTAGTGGTTATATACGTTAGAGGAAATGGCTAGCTGCCTTGATCAGTGGCGCTCTTGTATCCACAAACTTACTCTATCGACTTCATAACGGTAGTTTTAGTTCCTTTACTGCTTCTTCAATATTCCTGTCCTTTCTCATGGTTTTCAACTGAGGCTGTCGCAAGGAGATAGAAACCAAAGCCATCGTACATAGCGCATGGTTAATGGTTGTCTCAAATGAACTGAACTGAGTTACAACTGGACTAATCGCAAGAGACGGCTTCATGTATCCGGGCAGTTGTGCAGCAAGTAATTGTAGACCATGGCGAGAATTAAAAGTGTGCATAACAAAGGCTCGAGTAGCGTGCGGTAAACTGAAACACTCGTGGCGTTTCTGTGATATTTCATCGAAACCAAGCTGCCGTGTCTACTGCAATTCAATTTGATCAGCTTCTTATTACCAATGTAAGACTTGAAATTCGCACACCGAAAATGTTCGCCGGTTTGAAGCTTTCGACGAACACGATGAAAGAAGCCAGAAAATAGCAGGATGGAGTGATACTGTAAGTAACGCTGAGGGAGCTAGTATCTGACAGTGAGTGAATGAGTTGTTATGTAATGGAATAAAGTAGAGTTAGCTGGTTTCCCATGTGCCACCTATGGCAGGAAACCGTTTGCCGTATCGGTCACTGTACTCATTCTCTGCATTTGGATGATTGAAAACAAGTGGAGGTTAACAGAAAATTAAAAAAGACACAAGTGTGAGAACAAAGTAGGAAAAGATGTTCTTCGCTCTTCTTATTGGAAACTGAAAGATCCTTTCACCAATTGGCTCGAGAAACTATCGAAATTCAGCATCTCAACTATCCAGAGCTTCCCAGTGGTTCTATTTGATCTGGATATGGCATGCGCTTTATCTTGACGTCAATCATGTTAAGCTTAATGGGTTGCATTTCTAAATTTTTGTGCTGTAATCGTGGCAATTAGGGAGTTGGTCAATAAAGGTCAACCCGGAATCTTCCGACTCAACCGGATGAACGATGTAATCACTTATCCTCGCATCATTATGTCGGGCTGAAGCCGACGCTCAAGACCCGTTCAACACTGACCCTGAGTCGTCACACACCTATACGCCATTCAGTGTGACGCTGATAGTTCATCACTTGAAGTGATTCTCGGTGTGCGTCAAGCTTATCTGATTACCCTATCAGGTAAAAAATCATTTCTATGTTTGTTAGGTCACAAGAAGCTGTCGTGATATCGGTCCGGACAGTGTGTTTCAGTACCATACGCTCATACCATTTGGTCAGGTGCTTCGATCAAAATACCGCATACTGTGCCTGTAAGGCAGCTAGCTCAATGGCTAGTAAACTACGGAAAATACAGTAGAAACGCCGGATTAAATGCATGACTAGTGACTGCTCGAACCTAACTAATTGACAAAACAGAATGCGATTTCCGAGGTGAACACTAGTTAACGGTAGCACACATGCGAAAAACCACGAAAAGGTAAAAGACAGTTATGAAAATAGTACACAATAAATGTATTCAAAAAAATGGCCACATGTAAACTAATTCACAGTTAACTTTTGACACTGAATCCTGTTGTAGCGGGCGTATGCTCGATGAAAGAGAAAATAAGGGAAATGAAGCAAAACATCATAAGAGACAATAAAAAAGTAACATGATCACACTCGAATGGTGTAGCAAGAAATAATGATGTCGTACCTGAAACAGACGGACTCGAGGTAGGTGCTGAACCAGACGCCGGAAACGAGACCGGGTTGGCCGACTGAGTTGGGACGGTTGATAGTGAAAGCGAAGGATTTAGGGTAGGATAAACCGAGTTGAAAGCCATCATGGATGAGTAGCCTGAGGTAGACGCTGAGTCATGCGATGACAATCCCTGGAGCCATGGGCTGGATGTGGAATGCATCGTGATTTGGAACAACGGTACAGTTTTAACGAATAACCACGCGAGACAATCGAATCACCGATTTACGACTCAGACATACTGGAAAAAACGGGAGAGCGTATTGGAAACATAAATTTCGGACAAGAGGCATAACACACGATCCGTTTTGGTTATAGGAGAATAAAGAGCGTAGACGAACAAGGTAAATAATGAAAACCGGTGGCTTAGTGTTTTATTACTTGCTATAAGTGATTTAGTTAGTCAGACGGTATACACAAACTGTGGCGTTTTGAAGTGATCTGTTGGGTCTGACGAAGTACACGGCCTCACTGGTGACAGAGTGGTACAAGATTTAGACTAAAGAGTCTTCGAGCTGATGTTTACTCCAGAGTGGGAAGTTGACTATCGGGAACTTACTTGAGTCCTTGTAAGGTGTGACTAGAGAGGAATGCGACAGAGTGCACAGACTGCGTCCCATCTGGAACTGGTGTCGGATGTTGTAAGACCATACAAATTTCAACTAAGTGTCATCGCAAGCCGCACAGCGATTGCGAAATGTAAAAGGTTGGACTGGATTAGAAGTACCGGTCCGCTGGAGCAAGGTGTCAGCGAATTAATCAGGGAATCCGACGGCTCACCGGAATGTTTAGGGGGGGAGGGGGGCCTACTTCCACAGTTCAATTAAACCAACCACTAACCAAGCATTAGGTGCGGTTATTTTCTGTCAGCAGCAACCCCAATCGACAATAGTGATAAAAAAGAGAAATGATGCAGGTAGATTTCTCTCTTCGATCAAAAGAGGTAGATTATCTAAAGATACGAAACTGTTCGACCGGATGGGTTGTCTACATCTTTTTTCGTGGGTAGAAGCGAAGCATAATTTGGGATAATTAACAGATTCCCAGAGAATTATGTGAATCGCCGATTGTGCCAGTTTACAAGAAAGATGTCAGGTGTTGTGAAAACCACAGAGAAAATAGCTTGGCAAGTTGCTGAGGAGAGAGTTCAGTCTCCCCAATACAGAGGCAAAGACTACAATAGAGACATTTTCTTTCCTAGTCTCTTATTTTTCGGGTAATTCAAATCTATTCGTTAACTTGTAATTCATTGCGCTCTCTTATGGTGGCAGATTACGAATCACTTTACTTGGTTGGTTGTCCGAATTGATCATTGATTCCCAAGGTCAGTCCACTCCGTCCTAGCAAATCTATACAAACAACTGAGCTGTGCTCCGAATCCTCTCGAAGCAGGTATTGTATGAAACAATAAAGCTCTGCCGTCGGTGCACGAACCCATATTCTCATTCAAGCTAGTGGACGATTGACCTTTGACTATATGGCCCAATGAAGAGCTGTTGTGCGATTACGACCCTTGGTGTGTCCAATTTCTGTTCAAGTTCACTGAGGCCTTTCAAACCCTCGGATCATATAACGCACCCGTTCGAGATTGAGCCTAGATTTCAGGAGCCTGCTTCCATCCAATATCTGTGACAAATATCTCTTGACAATCATTGATGAATAAACTTGACTTATTTTTTCTATTGCCTGCGCAGGTAAATCATCGTCAACTGTTAGAAAGCGTCTCGGGCATTTATTTCCAATCTTGGGACCACCCGCTTACTTCTATTCAGATCGGGGATATTTTCTTGTCTGCAGAGCCCAGAAACTCTCTCCATAGCATGAAAGTTGCAACCAGTCGAACCATTTCTTACAGTCTACAAGTAAATGGTCAAATCGAATGCATAAATGGCACAATATGTCAACTCATAACACTGACAAACAAGTCTTGAAAGTTGATCGAATGTCGTTGGAGGGAAGTTCTCCTCGATGCCCTACATTTCAACAGATCTCTACTATCAAAAGTAAGCAATGAAACTCCACACCAGCGCATGTCTCGCCACGACAAACGAGCCAAATCAGGAATCTTACTCAGCCGACTGTCCCGCTTTGACAAAAAAAATCGGTCATCGAATTACGGCCCGCTTACAAAGGAAGTACAGCTTTTGGACAGTAATCCAAGTTATGTCCGAGTGGTACTCCACGGAGGTCAAGAGAATAGTGCTCCTATAAGACATTTAGCTTTTATTCCAAAGATGGGGGAAACTTCGTAATGTGTCGCAATCTGAAACGACGCACTGTACACATTCAGTGGAGATGCGAGCTTCGGAATACCACAAATCTCTAGTCTTTGTTGGGGAAAATTACCATTTCCCCCCGTAATTCAATATTACAGATTTCAATAAGAAAATTATTTTTGTTCAAAAACGTCAAACTACTGAGAAAGCAACATTCTTACTCTTGTCAAAAGTCTAAATTTTTTTCCTCTGCCAGTTGTGATATTTCCTAATTCGCTCCCTTTATCGTTTTACCGTTGTTCCTCTGTATGTTTCTCACCTCCCATTGGTCCGAATTCCCAATTTTACAAGGTTATCTCCGAGTACCTTATAAACGATAGAATTGGGGGCACTTTTTGCACTGTATTGTCGGGTCGTTAATAGACATTTGGCCGTTTCGGTGTCCGTATCTTCTCTCCAGCTAGCGAGCGGGCTAGTCTTGTTGAATTGTGCAGCGCGTTTTCAAATCTGTTTTTTTGAGAGTCGTTCTGCTGTGCGAATACGGGTCTAGGGAGACCCAATCGAATTCTGCCGTGGGTGTCATTTGTGTCAAGTGTATCCTGCCCCTACGAGGACGTGTATATTCTGTGTTGTGTGCCATCGTGTCTTGTGTTATGTAACATTGTGTGGTGTGCCCTGTGTTGTGTGGCGTAAAATCGCCAATCCGATCTGTGTTATCCAGTCTTAATTGGTTTGAGACCTTAGTGTACTGTGTGTGATCTGGTAGCACAACAGTTCTCCAATGCATATAAAGAGGTGCAGGGAAACCGAGTGGGAAAAGATACCGAAATCATGTTTGATACGTTACTAAAGTAACAACAGAGTCCGCCCGTATTCCTTGCGGGGCAGAGAGGTTTGACCTACGATTCTACATTAATCGGACTGACAGTCACGCGATAAGCTATATATTCGAAAACCACTATCGTGTCTCCAACACCACTGCATGCACTATATTTACCAGATTGCAAGCAAACAAACGTGAAGCAATCGAACTATTCTATCCAAGTTTTCCAAGTGGAGGAGAACGCCATAGATTTTAAAGCACTTCCATATTTCTCATCTGATGTACCGAAAGACTTATTCTTATAAACATTAACCCCCTGGTTAGTGTTTCCAACGAATAGTCAATTAAAGCCTACAAAACGGTGTCGTCTTTTATTTTCCCTGGCGATCGACTGTTGAAATACACTCGTTAAGCAAATTACTCTTTGTCTCATCAGTTGTGCATTTATTACGCCTTTTTTTGTTTCATAAACTCATCAGATGCTCTCTGTGAATTTCAGCTCTCATGTCGTATTTATTTGTCAAATAAAGCCCGCCACCTAGACCTCCAATCTTCTCACTTCCTCTCGGACGCTCCGCTTCAATCGTGTACTATAACAATTTATTCGATAAAATTAGTGGATCGTATCCTGAGCTCTGAACGATTCGACGGCGACCCTGGTTCGCTTCATGCCTCTAGGCAATGGATTTACTGGTATGAAACAATCTCCATCTTTCTGACCTCCATCGATGATCTACAGCCTAACAAACTGGACACTATGATCAACTATATATTTCCTTCGTGTGGTAAACTAAATACTTTCGTTTCATCCCACGTTTTGTCCACTTTTTTCTAAAAGTTCTATGATTCCATTTCAGCTGTATGATTCGATTCCAAACTGATTAAAGCCTATAAACCGCCATTCCGACTCTCTCATTCGTTTCGCCTGTGGGTGTTTGTTGGTAATCGTTTGTTACAATTTAATCAGTTTGGATATGGAACATACTCCGACCTGATCGTTTCGACGTTGATCCTCACTCGTCAGACGCTTCGGACAACTGGATCTATCGGAAAAAAACCTTTGATAACTTTCTCACTGCTGTTGGTTCACTTCACATTGACAAACTCGCCACCCTGACGAACTTAATCACTCCATCTATCTACATAGACATTGCGGATTGTCAAGATTACGACAAGGCTATAACTATTCTGGAAAGTTCATACGTACAACCAAAAAATGCTGTCTTCGCTCGACATGACTGTCAATTACAAGACAAGAACATGGTCAGTCTCTTGATTAGTTTCTCTAGAAGCTGAACACTCTTCCTGCCGACTGTGATTTCAAATCTGTCAGTGCTGAGGAGTTTATTCGCGATGCATTTATTCGTGGATTGTTGTCGAATCATATCCGTCAGAGAATGTTGGAAGAGAAAAATTTAGACCCCAAATTTACTTACGATATTGCAAGGCAATTAGAATTAGCTCAAAAGCAATCCATGGTATATGCATTTGGCCCTTCATCTTCGTATTCCCTACCTGACAAGAATATATCTTCCGACCTGCAGGCTAACTCTGTTTCAGCCGAGAATCCTGTTCTCACAACAGCAACTTCCTGTTACCTTTGTGGTCTCCCTAGACACCCTAGCATAAATTGTCCGGCCCGAGAAGCGCCGTGTACATCTCACGATAAAAAGGGACACTTCCAACGAGTACGTCGATCTTCGTCTCAAGCGACAACAGTATCCCAGCGACATGTTTCCTCGACTACCAATTCGCTCTTATTTTCTATCACCATTGTTACTGTTCCAACCTGTCTCTCCAATGCTGTTATCAACATAGAAGTCAATAACATCACCGTACATGCTCTTATTGACACAGGCAGTTCGCTGAGTTATATCTCCAAATCTGTTGTTGATAAATCGTTGCCCAATCATTCCCTCACAGCGAGTCGCGATGGCTCCTACGTTTTTATGGTCTTTCCTGTGGTCATCTTCACTCTTCTATCCTGTATAAAGATCATCGTTACGATCATAGTAAACTCTCTGTCCTCCCCGACTTGTGTACGGACGTACTCCTTGGTCATGATTTTCTTCAACTACACAAAACTGTCGAGATTCCTTTTTTGGAAGTAAGTCTCCCTTTACTTTCTGTGGTCTTCTCGCTGCCCACGTTAACCTGCAACGTCTCTTTGAGCATTTAACACCGAACTGCAAACCAATCGCCGTAAAGCCAAGACGTCATCCAGTGCAAGACATAGCCTTTATCAAATCTGAAGTTAAACGGCTGTCGCAGTCTGGAATCATCGAACCGTCTAATTCCCCGTAGAGAGCACATGTTTTAGTGACCTCCAATGATCGCCACAAACGTCGTATGGTAATCGATCATAGTCAAACCATCAATCAATACACCTTCTTAAACGCATATCTATTCCGAGCTTGATGCCCGATGGGGAGGTGCTGGCAGTTGTCGACCACTTCACCTACCTCGGTAGCTGCGTGACGACAGATGGGAGCACAGTAGTAGAGGTGACCACGCGGATATCCAAGGCTCGAGCGGCGTACGCCGGACTGAAGCACTAGTGGCGCCGACCTGATATTTCACTGAAGTTGAAAGGTCGTGTATACTGTGCCGCAGTGCGTTCAGTTTTGTTGTATGGTTGCGAAACTTGGAGTCTGCGTGCTGAAGATATTCGTCGTCTCGAGGTTTTCGACCATCGATCTTTACGTAGTATCGCTAGGATTGGGTGGAATAGCCGAGTAAGCAACGATGAGGTCAGAAAGCGAGTATTGGGTACTAATTCAGAGAACGTTTTGTCACAGCGTATCCAGCTTAGTAGACTACGTTGGTTAGGGCACGTGTTACGCATGGCAAGCACACGTCTACCATGCCGTGTCCTATTCTCCGTTCCTCCTAGGGAGTGGAAAAGACCACGTGGAGGTCAACAGATGACGTGGCAATGAGCAATGGAAAATGTACAGCAAACTTAGGAAAAGTAGGTGCCTCACGTCTTCGTGGTTGGGGTCCAAAAGATCCCTCAACCAGTTGGCTGGAGACAATGAAGGATATGGCAGCGAACCGCGAGCAGTGGCGATCGTGTTGTCACTTTCTATCGAATCAGAATGACTGATCGATGTGCGTTTTTACAGTTAAACTGCGTATTCCGTGTGTTGGCTACTAGGGCATTCTTTTCTTTTCTCACCCGTGTAGGTCCACTCCCTGTCCATCTTGTATATCCATACTTTCTAATTCAACGTGCAACATGGTGAGAAAGGCAGTGGTCAGTGGGGCTTGCCCTACTGTTTAACGCTGTACGATGATGATGATGATGATATATATATATATATATATATATATATATATATATATATATATATATATATATATATATATATATATATATATATATATATATATATATAACCTGTGGACCTGGCCATGTGGGGCGCGTTAGACTTCTTGGGTCGGGTCTTAAAGACCCTCCCACTTAGTGGTTATATACGTTAGAGGAAATGGCTAACTGCCTTGATCAGTGGCGCTCTTGTATCCACAAACTTACTCTATCGACTTCATAACGGTAGTTTTAGTTCCTTTACTGCTTCTTTAATATTCCTGTCCTTTCTCATGGTTTTCAACTGAGGCTGTCGCAAGGAGATAGAAACCAAAGCCACTGCACATAGCGCATGGTTAATGGTTGTCTCAACTAAACTGAACTGCTTCGTTGTCCCTATTTTACCGTTATTCGTGATTTGTTCCTCCGAGCTTGCTTCGGCTGTTCCTATTCCCATTACTTTTCAATGTTGATCCAGAGCACAGGCAGCTAGTCACTCTTATCAGGTTTCTGTCAGTCGATCTCGGACCTCGACCTCTGTCTTTTTTTCTCCCGTACGGTTAATTTATGGGACACCCTTCCTCTCTCCGTCTTTTCGTCCACCTACAATCTCTTTTCAGGAGCTGATTTTGACGTGAATGTTTCCTACGAACTCTTACAGTATGTCTACGAACTATGGGGTTTACCCCTTTTACTGTACTTTACATTGTGTAATAAAAAATGTCCTCGGGTATGGTTGTCAATCTTGAGTGGGAGTTCCGAGTGTATGTCTAGGCCCAAATTACCAGGGATGACTCGCGTAGCATAGATGAGGTCACCACGGATACGCTCTAGGCAATGGGGAACAACTCAGTGGCTCCCAAACGTTCTATATAATTGATCTAACGTAGTCCGGTCATAGGGCGTGCAATGGTGCGTCGTAGTTGTTCTAGTTTGGTTGCCGCCAGCAGATGGGAACCAAAGCCACTGCATCCAGTGCATGGTTAATAGTTGTCTGGACTGAACTAAACTGAGACAACCGGACCGCCAGCGAGGGCGTACATGGGAGGCATACAGCAGCCGAAAGGTATCCAGGGGTGGGCGCCTGAATGTACGACGGTGTTCTACACGCTGAGGCGCAGGCTCTCTCAGTGTGTGCTCGAGTTTTCAGATTATGGGTGACAACAACTCCGAGGTCTTTCGCCTCAAGTGTGAGACGGAGTACGAAACGCTTAGGGCAGTAGTCCGAAGTACTGCTGGGTCTTCCAAACATACGCGTACTTGTCTGTTTACATGTAGCCCCCAGGTGGTCGGCTAACTCACCAGCGCATGGAGATCCTCCTGTAGTATCCCACGACCCTCTGCCGATCAGATGGTGCACCAGATCTTTAGGTCGTCGGCGTAGATAAGGCTGAGGGATCACGGGGCCGGTGGCAGGTTGTCAAATACTTCAGCGTTGTTCGTTTTCATTTTCACTGTAAACATCCTAATAATCCCTTCCGTTCCCTTTCAGCCACAAATCCGATAAAGCCTCAATTCAAGGTCTTTGTTTTTATTTTGGCCGACCGAAACGCTTGAGATTACGAGGTAGGTCGTTCAAAAACACTGGAAACAACAGAGGTCCCAGAACGGAACCTTGAAGAACATCAATGAGTAGATACCACGCGGAACGGGACTGCGCAACCTTGATTGAAAAGGTCCTCTCTGTGAAGAAGTCCTCAGTCTAATGAAGCATGGGGACGGAGGTACCGACAGCCCGGAGTTTCAGCAGTAGCTTATGATGAGGAACTTTGTCGAGTGCATCATTAAAGTTCACAAAAATGACATCTGTGAACCTCCCTCGGCCTTTGCTCTTGACCACCTTTCACGAGCAGCTAACAAGTTTACCAGACAAACTGCTTCCTTGAAAACTGTGGTGCTGTGCGCATAGCAACTGATAGTTCTCCAGGTGTCCACAGATGCGAGAAATGACAAACCTCCCCAACCACGAAAGCGAAGCTCACCGGGCGGTAGTTGGCCGGGGTGGGTCTTGTCCTACTTATGCGCAGAGGAACGATTATAACTTTTTCCAGTCCCGAGGTAGTCTACCAGGGGCCACCGACATGTTGAACAAACGATTCAGCGGTGGAGTTGGTTGTTCAATCAACTTTTCCAACATCAACGGATGCGTATCGTCAGGTCCCAGCGACTTCAGCTTGATAGATTTAAGGACGTTAGTCACATCTAGCTAATGTTTCAGTCTTGCCATCATCAGTTGTATAACGTTTGTCGTTGTTCATCAGTGCCGGGATACCAACATTCTCATCTTGTGCAGCGTTTAAGATATGCGAACAGACAGAAATCGGGAAGCGCCCAGGAAAAAATTTCCGACTGAATGGTGAATGGCACGCATTCTTTACTCGGAAGCGATGAGTCATGTTTCCGAAGCAATAAACCACCACTGCGTTCTCTTTACTGATTCTCATTTGAACGCATTTATTCAGACTGGACCATCGTTTATTTTGTTCAGTCAGTGGACCACTGTGTCATTTCGGATGTGAAAAACAACAAGCTATCCTTGTGTGGCACGTTCGAAATTTCAAAAATAGTAAGAATCAAGGACAAACGAACGTTACAGAAAATACTACCAACTTCAACTGTAGTTAAAAGATTTTCATTTATTCTTCATTCTTCATATCAGAGACAGCGGGAACCATCCCGTATAAGCCTCGTCACAATCCACTCGTTGGCATGAACTCAAGATTGAGTAGAACGCCATAGCCCCAACACCACATCAGCACGTAAGAAATTCCAAACGTTTGTGGTCCTCAGAGACAAGCGGTAGACTGACGGTGCCATGCAAACTCTCCCTTCGTTCTATGGTTTCATTTTATGCATTGTAATTACGTTGCTTAATATGATTGATCATGCAGCTTGAACGCTCAACTCACCATTGAAAACCATGGAAGCACTGTACAGCTGTTTCATCCTTGTTGGGAATCATGAGCAGTGCACATCCACCGAGCCCCCACGGGGACTCGAACCCGGGGTGAACGATTGTGAATCGAACACCTTAACCACAAGGCTATCCGGGCTGGCTCTCAACGGTTTGTTGAACATCTACACTACATGATATAGCACCCTTCCGTCACTGGCTTTGAACGTGGATGTGCACTGCTGATGATTCCTAACGAGGATGAAACAGCTGTACAGTGCTTCCATGGCTTTCAATGGTGAGTTGAGCGTTTAAGCTGCATGCTCAATCATATTATACAAATCTAATCTCCTACCACCCAACTGCAATTACGTTGATGTTTTTTTTTTGAGTTTCAACCCATGTACGCTTCTTACTAGTTGAGTAAAGCGTTACATTCTAAATCGGTGTCCCGAAATCTTTTGCATTCAGTACGTACGTAATCGGTGACTGATGTCACAATTCACTCAACTAGTAAAAGAAACAAACAAACAAACAAATGGATCGTTATCTGCGCCCGGATAAATTTGACACTGACGTGAACGCTCCCGATGCATCCAAACAGTCGACATACTGGCTGCGGACCTTCAATGCGTTTCTGAAACGAGTTCAATCCGAAGAAACCGACAAACTTGACATTGTTGGCAATTTTCTCTCTCCAAACGTTTACGAGCATGCTTCTGAATTTCAGACTTTTGACAGTACTACTTCAACCCTCCAGTCCCTGTACGTCTGCCCCAGAAATGTGGTTTTTGCCCGTTATCTTCTTACCATATGCAAACAAGAGATTGGGCAGAGCATAAACCAGTTCGTCCAGAACATCAAAACACTCGCAAAGGGCTCTGACTTTCATCCTGTATCTGCTGAAGAATATCGTGACGATGCCATGCGTGATCCATTCATTACCGGTCTTCAATCCAACTCCATTCGAACAAGACTACTAGAACAGTCTACCCTAAATTTTCAAACGGCCTACGATATGGCTAGATCATTAGAAGCTGCTCAGAAACAATCTGTCCTATGCAACTGAGAATGTTTCCTGTTCTTTTACTTTTTCTACTACTTCTATTACTTCTTCTTCTACTTCTCCACCAGCGACAAATCCGGTCAATCCAAAGATCGGAACCGAACCAACTGTGTCCGCTGTCAACAAAGATAACTGCTATTTTTGTGGTTATTTTAAGCATCCTCGTATTAAGTGCCCTGCCAAAGATGCCATCTGCAAGGCCTGTGGAAAAACAGGTCATTTCAAGCGTGTATGTCGTTCAAAACCGATTAACTCATCCGTCACCTCGGTTGTCCGTCCACTACTGTCCTCTGTTTTGACGGCTGCCGCACCTTCTTGTCTGTCTCGTGCGACTACTCGAGTCTACGTCAATAATGTTGAACTTCAAGCACTCATAGACACTGGTAGTTCTGACAGTTACATTTCACAGTCTGTTGTAGACCCTCTTTGGTGGGAAGTCCGACCATGCGACTCTCGAATGACAATAGCCTCTACATCTCTGTCGTGTGCCATTACAAAATACTGCTTGGCAAATATCCGCTACCAAAACGTTACGTATGGCAATTTCAGACTCTCTGTCATGAGTAACCTATGCGCTGATATTCTACTTGGCAATGATTTTCTAGGGTTACATGACAAGGTGGAAATACCATTCGGCGGCAAACACGGTACGTTCTTCCTGTGCGGTCTGGGCGCCGCCAAAGTAAGCCTACTTCTTTACTGGCCCACCTATCGCCTGATTGCAGACTCATCGCTACAGAGTCTCGCAGACGTTCTGTTGAGGACGAATACTTCATACGGGCTGAGGTCCAGCGGCTCCTGAATGATGACATCATCGTACCGCCCAACTCCCCTTGGAGAGCGCAAGTTCTTGTAACTAAGAACGCGACCCACAAGAAAAGAACGGTTGTGGATTACAGCCAAACTATTAATCGCTTCACTCAGTTAGATGCCTATCCGCTACCTCGAATCGACAAAATGGTTGAGGCTATATCTCGTTATTCAATATACAGTACCCTGGATCTAAAGAATGCGTATCATCAGATTCCTACCGCGGAGCACGAGAGGTCATATAATGCATTTGAAGCATGTGGTGCTCTATCAATTTTGGCGTATACCGTTTGCGGTTACCAATGGAGTTACCAGTCTGAACGCACCGTTGACGAAATAGTGAAGGCTGAAGGTGTTACACATACATTCGCCTACATAGACAACGTGACAGTATGCGGCGTGACCAAGGAAGACCACGATCGAAACCCTGAGGGTTTCCTGAAAGCCGCCGCGAAATGCGGCATAACATTCAATTCGACCAAAACTGTGACTGCCACAAACAAAATTCAACTTTTGGGTTGTCTGACATCGCAAGAAGTAAGACCTGATTCTGACCGGATGAAACCCTTGCACGAGATCCCATCGCCAAACGATATGAAGTCCCTGCGTCGTGTCATTGGCATGTTTTTCTACTATTCGCAGTGGATACCATCGTTCTCTGATAAGATCAATCCACTTGTGAAAAACACAGCTTTGCCTCCGCCAGAAAATGTGAAACGGGCCTTCGAACTCCTCAAAAAGACGATAGAAAGCACTATGGTTGTGACAGTGGACCAAAATGCCTCTTTAGTGGTTGAAACGGATGCCGCCTCACTGAGCCAGAATAATCGCCCTGTAGCCTTCTTCTCTCGTACCCTAACAGCCACCGAAAGGCATCACTCTGCTATCGAAAAAGAAGCATGTGCAATTGTCGAGGCCCTTCGTAAGTGGCGACATTATCTCCTAGGACGTCACTTTAAACTTATTACTGACCAGCGGTCTGTGGCCTTTATGTTTGACGGAAGACAAACAAGCCAGATCAAAAATGATAAAATTCAACGATGGAGACTTGAACTATCTGCGTATTGTTATGACATATTTTACAGGCCCGGAAAAGACAATGCAGTTGCTCATACGCTATCTCGCAACATACGTGGTACTCTTTTTGGCGCGGCCAAGTTAAGAGAACTGCACGGTTCGCTGTGCCACCCCGGAGTTTCCCGAGTGGCTCACTTCATACGATCTAAAAATCTGCCCTACTTGATTGAAGGGAATAAACACATGATTTCACGATGCAGCGTTTGTGCGGAAACAAAACCACGATTCTATAACCTCCCATCGGTCGTCTTATCAAGGCAACACAACCGTTCGAAAGACTGAGCATTGACTTCAAAGGCCCTCTGCCTTCGACAACTCGTAATCGATATACGCTGACTATCGTTGATGATTACTCGCGTTTGCTTGTGCAGATATGCACTCATCTACCGTTATCGACTGCCTATGCCAACTTTTCACCATATTCGGCATGCCGGCATACATACACTCTGATCAAGGAACGAGTTTCATGTCGACTGAGTTGTCTGAGGTCCTGCAAAATAAGGGCGTGACTCTCAGACATACCATTGCATATAACCCCCAAAAAAATGAACAGGTGGAACGTCTGAACGGCACGCCTTGGAAAGCGATCACTCTCGTTTTAAAAACCATAGGTCTACCAATCTCACAATGGGAGACCGTTTTCCCAGATGCCTTGCATTCTATCCGCACACTACTGTGTAGAGCAACGAATTGCGATCCGCATGAGAGGCTGTTTAGCTATTCCCGACGATCAACTAACGGTACTTCATTGTCAACGTGGCTTACAGTTCCAGGCCCCGATCCTCTAAGTTTGGTCCTATGGTTGAAGTCGAACTAGTCAGTTGTAATCCCCAATACGCTCGCGTTAAACTGCCTAGTGGCAAAGAAGAAAATGTTTCTGTACGACGATTGGCTCCGACAGGCGATTTTCTAGTGCCAGAATCAGAACTGACTGAGATATCGGAATTTCCCCCTGGTACACCACAAACAAATCCTCATTTCATAAATGATGCGATGGAACATGATACTAAAGATGTACCCATAATCCCATCCACACCCAACACTCCTACTCCCGACACAGTTTCAGACAATCTCACTCAACAACAGAGAACTTACCCGTGCAATTTACGCAATAGAGAAGCCTGAGTAAGTCATTTTCCTCTCTTTACCGTGGCCTCATCCCCACATACTAAAACTGGATTTTCCTCCTTGGTGGGGGTGAGTGCCATGCAAACTCTCCCCTCGTTCTATGGTTTCATTTTATGCATTGTAATTGATGTTTTTTTAGTTCCAGCCCATGTACGCTTCTTGCTAGTTGAGTAAAGCGTTACATTCTAAATCGGTGTCCCGAAGTCTTTTGCATTCAGTACGAACATAATCGGTGACTGACGTTACAAACGGCAAGCCAGTAGAATGCATCTTCACCAATTTCAGTGAGTGCCCGAGCACACGACATAGCCCACGGAGCTGGTAGTCCGCTTGCAACTCTGGTCCCAGATAACCCCAAATGATACGACGGATGCAGATGAAATCACCGCGCACCGCCGACAGGTTTCTGGAAACAAACCAGTTGCTTCAAGACGTCCGTTGTAGTTGACTCCGCGTAGTCCAGAGATGAGACGAGTAGCAGACCTCTGCACTCTCTTTAACTTGGTTGATTTTGCAGCTGTACATGGATACACAGCCGCACCACCATATTCAAGTCTAGGACGTATATGGGAAGTATACAGCATGCGGAACGCATCGTATGGTAGTATCCCAAACGACCGAAGAATGGGACCAAAGATACTCCAAGTGGAAGCACACACTGCCCGTGTGATCTTTGGTTTTCAGAGAGGAAGACATCGAAACTCCGAGATCGCGCTCTCAATCTGTTCTCCGGAGCAGGTTTCCAGATAGGTGGTAACTCACTAGCAGCTGAGAGCGACCCACATGCATGTGAACACACTTCGACAGATCTAGTGGCAGCATCCACGCAGAGGACCAGCGCAAAAGCGCATTTAGATCTTCCTGTAGAATTTTGCTATCTGCAACCTAGCGAAGTGCGCGCCATAGTTTCAGATCATCTGCATACAGGAGACAAGAGGATGAGAAGACTGAGGGAAGATCGTTTACGTAAATGAGAAACAATAAGGGTAAAAGAACAGACCTCTGTTGAACACCACTGACCACTGAGTTCCACCTGGAGATGGTTGTTGAGACTCTAACAACAAATCGCCGTCCTCTTAGGAAATCTTCAATCCATCTCAGAAAAGGAGCAGCAATTCCCAGTAATCTGAGATGCCGAAAGAGATGGTCTTGTGGAACCTTGTCAAAGGCTTTGCTGAAACCCACGAAGATGACGTCTGTGGAATATCCCTCAGCCTTCGCTTCAGCCCAGAGCTCACGAGCGAGCAGAAGATTAGACAAGCAGGAACGGGCTTTGAGAAAACCATGCTGTTGGGATCTGAACAGGTGATGTTTTTTCATGTCTTTGCATCTGCTTGGCCATGGGTGCGTTCCATTTTCTTGCAGACGACACAAGTTAGACTCACAGGACAGTAGTCAACAACCACAGTTTTGTCACCACCTTTGAACAGCGGAACAATAGTAGCGCCTCTCCAGTTATCCGTTAGTCGGTCTGCTTCCAGCGAGATGTTTAACCTGGTGATTGGTGACGCAATGACGTCGGCGAGTTCACTTAACACCAGAGGTTGAATTCCATTAGGGCAGGTCGATTGATGAGACCTGAGAGATCGTAGATGTGTCATAATTTCGTCCACATGAAAATAACATGCATGTTGACGGGTTTCAAAACTCGCGAAGCAGGCGAAAGGGTTGTTGTGTAATCCGTTGTATACAGTGACGCATAATACCATGCCAGGACATCAGCCTTAGCCTTGTCAGAGTCAGCGATGATCTCAGTCTGAGGCAAGATTGGTATTCCCGACACCGCTCACGTGCGACGTTTGAGATACGCGAACAACTGTTTAGGCGCCTTGACACACTCGGCTGCCAGCCTCTCCTCAAACCTGCTTCGCTTAATTCCCTTCACAGACGAACAATGATTCCTTATCTGTCTGTACACGGCATAGCCGTCTCCGGTCTCTCAATACCTTAGCCATGCCCGGTTTCTCTTGCGAGGCAAGCATCGAAGATCTCTATCAAACCACGGAGGACCATGCGTATGAGAACGCAGGCGGTAGGGTGGAGCGAAGCGATCAACCAGCTGAAGGGTCCCATCGCGGATAAGACTCCAACTTGTGTTCACGTTGTCAGGATCGTCCTGCTCCCATACCTTAGTCCGCGCCGCCCTCATATCTTCATAACTTATACGCCAAAACGTTTGGTCCGCAGTGTGGACTAGGCGATATTTGTACGCCACATTTTCAGAGTATGTACACAACAGCATCGTCACACGAACCTAATGGAGATAGAATAACAATCTTCGAAATGTGCGACATCCGTGGAGTTAGAATAAGATCCAGAGTGGACGATTGCTCACCTTAAAAGCAAGTTGGTTGCGACACGTGTTGGTACAGCGCCAGACCACATACCGCGATAAGCAGATTTCGGGAAAAGTTGTCAGCTGCTGTAGTAAAGCAGGATGCCACCAATAGATATTTGTTACTTTGGCTCTGTCTCATAATTCGGTCCTATTTTGTTTGTATCATATAACATTTCGCTTGTATTCTTTTAGATCGTATGCCTCGTTTTTTGGTTGACTAAAGCCTATCAATCAGGCGCTGTCTTCTGAACTCTTATTCTTTTACCCAATCATACGTTACAATTTAATCAATCAAAAACAATGGACCGACACCTGCCCCCGGATCGTTTCGACGCAGACCTAAACTCCCCGAATGGTGCTGACTCCTGGGAACATTGGTATTATACCTTTACAAACTTTTTGGAATGAATCAAACACCAACCAGACAAACTCAAAACTCTCATGCACCTTTATCGCTAACTGTTTACAAATTCGTTTTTCGGTGCAATGATTATGACTCTGCCATCGCCACTCTTCAATCCATAAACATGCAAATTCATAAGGGAATCTTCGCACGCTATCTTCCGGCAACTTCGAAGCAGAATACTCTTGAAACCATTGATCACTTCATGCAAAAGCTTAGAAATCTTGCCCGAGACTGCAATTTTCAGGCTGTCAGTGCAAAGCAAAACGAAGACGCCATCCACGAAGAGTTCATCAGCGGACTCTCATTAAACCTTATTCGCCAGCGACTTTTCAAGAACAAAACTCTCAACATAGGTAATGCACATGACCAAGCTAAAGCTCTAGATCTAGCTCATCAGCAATCGCAAACATTCGCTTAATCCAAACCTTCAGTATACACTACCGCTACGATAGATAACTCCAGCGCCCTCAGTCACGTATCTGGTAAAGAGACCGAAGCGACACTGACCGCATCCCGAACTAGGTGTTTTTTTTGTGGGTATGATCGCCATCCTCGCCACAAATGTACCACGAAAGATGCACTTTGCAAGTCGTGTGGTAAACGGGGACACTTTCAGGTCTGTCGAGCGTCTACGAAAACAAAACATATCGCAACTTCCTCCCCATTTCTTGTTTCCTCCATCCTCACAGCTGCAGCTCCAGTGGGCCTCAGTAAGGTTATTAAAGTAACGATCAACGGAGTAGTGCTACAAGCTCTAGTAGACACAGGAAGCTCCGAGAGTTACGTCTCCGAAGTGATTGTGTTCCAGAACAAATGGTCAAAAATGGCATCCAAAAGTAAGATTTTCCTCGCTTCTACGCACATGACCAGCAGTACCAAAGGTCATTCTTTTGTCTCGTTGCTGCTCAAAGGTGCCCGGTATAAACATGTCAAACTATCGATTCTCCTTGACTTATGTGCTGACGTACTTCTGAGCATGACTTTTTACAACAACACACGTCGGTAGGAATACGTTTCGAGGGAATTCAGCCACCATTCTCGCTTTGTGTTCTCTCCGCTGCTAACCCTCCAGCCCCATCTCTTTTGGCACATCTGGATCCCTCTTGCCGTCCTATTTGCACAAAATCGAGGAGATACAGCTATAACGACGAGGTCTTTATTCGATCAAAGATTGTCCAGTTATTGGACGATGGGATAATCGAACCTTCCCGATCACCATGGGGGGCTCGAGTCCTGGTTACTACCAACAAGCGCCAGAAACGACCGATGATGGTCGACTATAGTCAAACAATCAATCGATTCACCCTCCTAGATGCATGCCCGCTACTCCGCATAGACGATTTAGTGGGAAAAGGTTTACAGTTCAACACTTTAGACCTACAGAGCGCGTACCATCAGATCCCCATAAAGGAAAGCGAACGGCAGTACATGACTTTCGAAACGTGTAACAACCTCTATCAGTTTCGCCGAATACCGTTTGGAGTAACCAACGGTGTTGCCTGTTCCCAGCACACGATGGACGAGCTTGTTCGACATGAAGGACTCGAAAGAACGTTCGTATACGTTGACAACATTACTATCTGTAGAAAGGATGTCACCGACCATGATGTCAATTTGAAACGGTTCCTGCAAACGGCTGAGAATTATGGTTTGATCCTAAGTCATAACAAGTGTCTTCGCCACAACGGTAGTTCGACTGCTGGGCCACGAAATATCTAAAGAAACGGTTAATCCCGACCCAGGACGCTTTGACACTCTTCTCAAAAGTTCCTGCTCCGAAGGATTTGAAGGCGCAGCAAAGAATCGTTGGGATGTTTTCATTTATATAGCCGGTGGTGGTCGAGTGGTTTAGAGCGTCTGATTGTCACGTCGGAGGTCCGAGGTCCGAATCCTCGCCATCACCGGTTGCTTTGGTGGTAGACAGTAATCCACTGTCGTCCGGATCGTTACCACACCTAATCTATTGGGACCTTATGTGGTTCTTTGCCACGCCAAGCCACAGAGTTCGGTCACCGGTTATCCCCAATAGTACAATGGGCCCTCATGGCTATGAGGTATATACCCCTTTCACTGCACTCATGCATAAGCACGCTATAAAAAAATATTACTTCCAATGGTTTACCCATTTTTCGGATAAAATTCATCCACTTATCGCCAACAGAACATTCTCCCTCTCCTAAGAAATACTCTCGTCTTACGAATCATTGAAGTCTGAACTAATCCAACCATCACTATTCGCAATCGAAAAAGATATCCCTCGTGATCGAAACCGACGTCTCCGACGTAGGGATTTTTGCTACTCATAACGAAAGCGATCGTCCCGTGGCCTTTTTTCGCGTACTTTGTCACCCACGGAGCGAAATCACTCAGCGGTAGAGAAAGAAGCTTACGCAATTGTCGAAACTGTTCGAAAGTGGTGACACTTTTGGGTGCACACTTCAAGCTTATTACAGATCAACGTTCTGTCGGTTTTATGTACGACATGAAAGTCGCCAGCAACATAAAGAGTGACAAAACTCAACGTTGGCGCATTGGGCTTTCCCGATTCTCCTATGATTTGATATATCGCCCAGGTTCGGAGAATCCCGCAACCGATACCTTATCACAAGCATTCTGTGAGAGCACACATTATCACTGAACTGAAGCGACTTCATGAAAGTCTCTGTCACCCCGGTATTACTCGTCCATACATTTTGTTCGGACAAAAAACTTGTATTTCTCTCTCGATAATGTCAAGGCGATAACTTAGCAATGTTCTTTTTTTTATTACATGCTTGCGCATGAGCGCAGTGGGAAGGGAATATACCCCATAGCCACGAGGGCCCACCACACTATTGGGGATAACCGGTAACCGAACCCTGGAACTTGGAGTAGCGAAGATCCACATGAGATCCCGATAGATCAGGTGTGGTAACGATCCGAACGACAGTGGATTACTGTCTACCACCAAAGTGACCGGTGATGGCGGGGATTCGAGCCTCGGACCTCCGAGGTGGTAAGCAAACGCTTTATACCACTCGACCACCACCAATCCAAGTTTTACAAACCCTGTATTAGCCCACTTTTTAAAGCTACACAACCATCTGAACGTCTAAGTGTGGACTTCAAAGGACCCATTCCCTCTTCTACTCGTAATCGCTACATCCTAACAATCATAGATGAGCATTCTCGCTTTCATTTGCTTTTCCTTGTTCTGATATGACTACTTGCACCATAATTTCTAGTTTATTGGAACTGCTTGCTTTGTTCGGCATGCCGCGTTACCTACATTCTGACCAAGGAACCTCTTTCATGTTCCAAGAATTGAAGACATTTCTCCACGAACAGGGTGTAGCTACTAGCAGAACAACGAGCCACAACTCTCAAGGCAGTGGTCAAGTCGAACGACCGAACGAAACAACATGGAAAACAGTATCTCTGTGCCTCCGTCTGAGAGATCTAGCCATTGGTCAATGGGAGCTGGTACTGCCTGACGCACTGCATGCTATCAGGTCACTGCTGTGTACTGCTATCAATGCAACTCCACACGAACGAATGTTCATTCATAATCGAAAACTTACTGTTGGCGCCAGTTTACCCCACTGGTTACTAATGCCTGGGCCAGTGCTTTGTCGAAAAAACATCCGTTCGTCCAAGTATGATCTGACAGTGGAGGAAGTCGAATTTCTGGAGAGCAACCCCGAGTACGCTCACATACGTCTCCCTGGTGGATGCGAAGAAACAGTATCACTTCATCATCTTGCTCCCGTAGGACGACCGACTTCTGCACCACCCGACCCGTACCACGTACCTCCGATTTGCAAACAACTGTCTCTGACTCAGTAGAGTCACCTAGTGAACCAGACACAAACGTTGCAAACCTCTTGCGATCACAAAGAGGGAGACAATACTGTCCTCGAAATCATGAGGTGCAACAATGAATTACTCGTTAACTGGTGGTAACATTTTCTAATCCTCACCCAGGGACTGCACGAAACACAAAATACTAGCCTTTGTTTTCTAAGTGATAGTGAATGATATATTTTGTTATTGTGCCTCTGCCTCAATTTGCTCCCATTTCGTTTGTATCATATAACATTTCGCTGGTCTTTTTTTAGCTCGTATACTTCTTTTTTTGGTTCATTAAAGCTTATCAAACAGGCGTTGTCTTCCGAACTCATTCTCTTAACCAATCATGTTACAGCCGCCCAGCCAATGTGGGCTTCGTTGAAGTCACCTTGGACGAGACATTGACCGTCAGATCTCCAGTGCCTCAAGGACTCCAGGATGTCCGGTGGCTCTGCAGCAGGTGTCCTGTGGAAAGTCCCAAAACCACGGATCCTTGGGGATCCGCATAACGATCGAGGAGATGAGCAGATTTGCCGTCTCCAATATAATTACACCGCTACCACTTCTGAACCGAGTTCAGTCAGAACGAAACAAGTAGTACCCCTGCAGAAAAACTTTGGTGTCCAGAACCTCGTCATGCAACCAAGTCTCAGTCAGCGCTATAACCGCAGGTGTTCAGGCTATAGCAAGCTATTCCAGTTCCTCACGCTTGCTTACCAACCCCCTAACATTGCTCAGAACCACATTTCCTATTTGTCCGTTCACAACACACGGACTGAGATTTACAGTAGTGTGTCCCTTGGACTGGAGCTGGTAACGTCACTGCTGTCAGCGGTGGCCACGTTACACCCAGTCTCCTCCTCAATACAGATTGTTTTCACCGTTTGTGCGGGGTTCCCAGAGCTCTATACGAGCTTGCTTAAATTTCCGCCGATCCTCTGGTTCCAGGTCACGCGACAGTCGAGCAGCCTCGCCTCTGAGATGCGGCGATCGCCGTAAAATCTCTTATGCCTGTTCGCGAGAAGCAAGAAATACCTTCAGAGGTCGAGGATCCCCAGTTTCACGAATCTTGCCTAAACGAAAGGCTGTTTTTACCTGTACAGACCCAGCCAACGTATCTTCGCTAGCAGAGAATAGTTTTTAAATATACTCCGTAACTTCACAAGGTCGTGGCCAAGACGCTGCTGAGGGTCCGACACTGGTGCTTCCGGAATTCCGACTACCAGCAGGCAATGACCCCGCTGAGGTGACTTCTCCTGACCCGTATGCACCTGTATCCAAGTGTCTCTGTGACCAGGCAGTGTCGTTGACTCAAAGACCGATGGAGTGACGGCTGCCAGTTTGACAGCAGTAATCATCGTTGCTCCTTCTTGGGACAGTAAGATCTTCTTCCTGTTGTTGTCTCTCCTTTGATTGGCATTTCTCGTCTTCAAAACCATAACCTCCTCCACACCAGGTTCAGTGGAAACATAAGAAACTTGTGCACTGGTAACTGCCACGCTACTGGAAGCCACAACCTTCGTGAACGTTTTCCCCTCTGACGGCGATGATAGTGACAATGATGGAGTTAGTGATGATGACGATACCGATGCTTTTGGTGCAACCGCTGCTGTTACTGATGGTGATGAGCAAGTGGACGGTGGCAACAACTGTCGTATCTGTGATAAAAGACGCCGTCTTCACTGACTTCTTTGCCAACCACACAGGTGTCGATAGCTCAGTGCATTTGATGTACAGCACTTCGAGCAACTTCACACGGCATTTATCGAGGGCTTCATGAATATCACTTTCCACTTTGGAGCATTCAAGGTGGGTTTAACCACACCTATCACACCGTAAGGACCTGTCGCGAGGGCGAACAGCCTTTAAACAAACTAGACAGATGGATGCAACAGTCTCGACTTGAATTCTCTGCAAACGAAAACCTAAGCAGCACACCATAAGTGACCCATATGGGACCTGTAAGGCAATCTGGGCACTATCATTAAGATGCTAGGACAGCGCTAACGGCGCCCATACGAGCATGCCCACACCTCGGAAAAAACGCGGGAAATAAGCACATCCGTGAGGGATTTTAAATGAAACTTCCAGCTGATTTGCTGGAATCACCTTGCGCAAACCCCTTATCCTTTTGTTGTAAACCGCTCACTTGGCCAATTGTGTTCGAGAGGAGCAACCTAGCTGTGAGAAAATACACAATATGCAAATTTACGAATTACGCTCATTACCAGCACTGTGGGCAACCCCAACGCTTGTCCACAGCAGGTGTCTACAATGCCTACACGCGCCCGCTGTGCAGTTGGCAATCCCGACGCTTCCCCACGACAGACGGGGGCCACCCCCACACTTGCCCACAGAAGCTGTAGGCAATGTGCTGCACGGGAAATAGCGATAACTTAAAATTTTTTATTGCAATTATTCTTATGGTATATATATGTATATATGTACATATATTCAGGAAGAGAGTCGCAGTCAATCAGAGGCTGTCATTTGGAAAAACGAGACAGAACATATAGTCCACCACGGACCATTTGACCACCTCCGTGATTTTAAAAGCAACAAACCACCTACCTGGATTTCTGTGAATTCTAGCTTAGTGAATAGAGCCACTATTTAGCACATCTGATGATAGCTACTGCGACACCCCGAGAACACACCTCACCTTGAAAACCCTTACGAGTTTGAACAAACGGGGCCTCCCGGTTTGTTTGAACTGGTACATGACATATTGATTTGCTGAAGCATTGCACCTCTTCGAGGCGTTGAGCCCAATTTTCCAGGTCCCTCATGAACCCTTGTCTCTCTGTCAAAGTCACCCATCCAAAACGAGAGCAACAAACTGCGTTACACCAAATGTTTATCGTTCAACTCCGTGAGATTACGGTCTTTCGTGGCCTATTTTCCCTCCTCTGCAAATATTTATGGCTAATGAGTGTCAGTGACCCTGATGAAGACCGTGACCGTTCATCCTGCAAAAAAGTAGTGCCTCCCAAGGTAGACGCCTCACAAAGTGACGGGGTAGTGGAAGCTTCTGTATCCACTGTCACAAACTTCCTGTTGATTGGTAAGAGTGGCCAAAGCTATGTAAAAATGGGTTATAAAAGAAGTTCGCTCCATCCGTACCGAGACTGGGCCGTGGTCCTCCCCCCCCCTTGCAATTTTGGATAACTGTAAAATTCCCACTTTTTTCACTTTCGTTGTGTTCTTTTGGCACGGCTTCTATCTGCTGCACTGACTTTCGAGGGTAAACAAGCAATACACGCTTTTTCAAACCCGCACCACACATGACAACGTAAGTCTTGGGATAAAACTCCCTCCCAAGCTACTTCGTCTTCTGATATGGTTCGGGAACTTTTAACCCGTAATCCGAATGTGATTGGTAGACTGTTGTGAGTTCCCTCCATGCTATCTGACGCCTTTCTATTTCTATCAGACACACTTTTGTCCAATTGTCCAGCCATACTCCCCATCTGTTCCATTTTGCCAGTGTTACCATAAATAGATTTCACACTGACAGAGTGTGCCACGTAGACCAATTAGTAAGTATCGACTTGGACATAACTGAGTTGTGAGTTTGTAAGTTCAACCAGTCGGCAAAGTAGTCCCATATTAGTCCAAAAAACCTGAAGTAGTCTCAAGTTAGTCCCAAATTTGTCCCTACTTTGTCCCCTTTGATACACTCAAGGACATTTCTGGCACTATCTTTGAACATGCCGAGAATACAGCGATCCACATGCCTTACTTCGAAACTTCGGCAAGCCCTCCTACATCAGTTCGTCTTGAGGTGCTGGTTAACGAAATTTCACTAATTTCTCTTATGGGAAATAACATGATCTGTGAGCACCCTCGAAAATTAATTGGCCCAACCCGATTACTCTCTAGTGCACAACAATCCTATGAAACGTAGCATGTCACAAAGAAGTCAATGTGTACTTCCATGTTATGAAACTTACTTGAAGCAGCGGGCGACGTTCTTCAACTTATAGTCCCTTTAAGGACTACTTTAGGACTAAATGCCCTCTCTTTGTGCTGACGGGGCTGGTAACCATAGTGATTTTAAATGAAATAAAGTTATCTTTCCATGTTTTCTACCGGTCCAAATCTAATGTTACGAGAAAAACTCCCCTCGAAATAGTTGCTAAAATATGGTCCTTCGCGGGACGACTTTGGAACTAAAACACACACCTCTGTACTAAGCGAGAATGAACAAGAGTCACCTTGGACAAATCTAACCAATTAGTACTTAGTTCCAAACAGTTTCCATGTTCTTCGATGCCAAAGGGCTGGGCTGTTTTGTCTGCCTGCTGTAAGAACAATTGGTTTCCGCTTATTTAAAAATATTTTTAACTGTTCTGCTTGCGGCTGAAACTTTGGCTTCTTCGGCTGGGATCGCGTCCGGCGTCGCTCTAAAACGTGGACATGGACGAAATTGTTTCAACCCAAACTGTCATTCACTTATTCCACCTATCTTTGCCTTGGCTTGTTTCCCGTTCCTCAGGCCATTTTCGGGATCTAGTTAGTACCTGGTATTTGAAGTTCTAAAAGTACCTTTGCAAAACTGGTTCGCCAGTTTGTATCCTGTCCTCTTCGATACTAGCTTCTACTATTTCTGGCCCAAATCCCTACGCCTAGTTGAGTCTGGCAAAAAATACGTCAATGTTCATTCGGTTTTCCCCAAGCTGTCCCTCTTCCGCCGCCAAATCCTCGAGTGTGGTTGGGACAAATAGAAGACGCATTTGCCGCTTGACACATAATCCGCAGACGCGTCAAAATTCTTATGTTGTTCAAGCGCTCTCTTCTAACGCTGCCTTTGAAGTGGAAGATCTCCTCTACCCTATTCCATCGGAAGCCCTCTACACCAGGTTCCAGGAGCTAGTGGTTTAGAGAGGCGGGAAATCCGCCGGGAAAATGCCCCATGGGTTGTTCGCGTCGGATAAACTCGGAGACCAAAAATAAGTCATAGTTTCATTGCCACCCGCGGTCCCTTCTGGCTGGCCTTCAAATGAACGCCGTTGTGGTCCGGGAGATGTTGGTCGACAAACTATTCCTCTCGATGCAACAGGTCTTGTTATTGCTGGTGAACACTGCCCCTCTTGACGAAGTAGCTCAACATGCCGATGGGTTGATGGAATGCTACCCTGTGATTAGACCATGCTTTCGAATGACATGGCTCGCCTCAACCTCAGTTATAACGTACGCAGTCACCACTCCGACACGCGATTCCACCGCGACACTACGGACACTCGCCCCAGACCGCCACTGCAATGATTCGCGCAATTTTGGCCCCTCGTCCCATCAGTCTCATATTGATGAGGACACTGCGGGCCCAAAGGAGACCGTTCGCTTACTGCGCAATCAAGCCGGCACTATGTGCAAGGCATTCGCCACTCGTTGACCTGCGTCTGCTTCACCACCCCATCAAATCAGATCACGGTCCAGAAATCACCTGTTACAATCATGTTAGCACCAAAGCACATTCTGCCTTAGGCTGGCCGTTGTGAAACCAATGTCCGTTCTGTATTTCTCTTTCTGACTTGGGACCGTTTTAGTGCCTTTATTCAGAAATGTGAATGCCATCGATAGACCATTGTGATTTCGCTCCGTGTTATCTGACATTTTATTTCTAATGGGCATATTTTTGGCCAGTTATCTAGCCACATTCCCTCGTCTATTCCAGTGTGGTGTACTACATAGACTGATTAGTACACTAAGGGCTCACAAATGACTCACGAAATCCCTAGTAGGTCACCGGCGGTTTCCTTACAGAAGAACCTTTCGATATTGGACACCACGGTTGGGGCTGCAAAGCCCGTGGCCGCTCGCAAACACGACGACGAAAGCAGCTCAAAAGAAGGTCGTTCACGTGCGACAAAGGAAAGAGTTTGGTGTCCACCACCGGCTGCATAACCACCAAGACAAGCGAATGGCGTGGCAGATGCTCGGGTTGACACCGTAATTGGGGAATACTACACTGATAACGAAGAAAAGGTCTTCACTTCGCCAGTAATAAAACCTGGCATTGAACAACACGAAAGCCACTGCTAAGAACCAACGGGCAGGACTCGATAGTGATCTGATAAACCAGAGGAAGATCATGAACGAAGTATCTAGGAAACCACAGGCAGGTATTGCAGCAAAAACCAAAATCAGGGCTGTTGAGCAAGCTAAATCTTCGTAGCGGATTTCATGTAGAAAAGCTCACCAGACTCAGTTGGTTCTATCCCGAGTGACTATTTCTCCCCCATCTTCAAGCCTACCCTAATTGCTTCAGTTTCTTGTCCCTTCACACATTGTTCATTCGGTTGTTTCTCGGTCGGTCAGCAACATCCGTTTTGTTCCATTCTTACGATCAGCCTGGGAACGTGCATAGCCAGGTACGACTCACGCAGTCCTGATTTATTATTGTTCAATGTTTATAGTGCGCATCAATCGTTACAAATGTTCAATTTAACGGCGCATTGGACCCGCTGACCTTCGGCAGTTCTTGATTTGGAAGTAGTGAAAATACGTTGTTCTCTGCTTGTGAGGGCAACGTTTTGGACCGCCGTACAGCATTTGGCTACTGCATCGAGGAGCGTTTCTCAATCCTTCAATGGTTCGGACCTCTCGATCCACGATCACGCGTCGTTAGATATTTTTACGGCTTCAAGCTGGATCAGTTGTACCTTTGTAACAACCGGTCGTGGAAAATCCCCCTTTTTCCCTCGCGATTCAGTGTTTTTCCCAACATCACTCATTTCCATACACTATTGACTTGTCTTTACGAACTGGCTGTTTCTACGGACTAATTGTTGTTTGTTCGCTCCCAGAGCACTGCTTTGACACATCCTTGTTCAGGACCTGCGTGACGCACGTGCTGTTTGCTCACACGCTGCTATTCGGTTTCTCGTCGTTGAGTCCTTGTGATCGTATTATTGAGGTTTGCATTCTTTGATGTCATTGTTCATGTAATATTCTAGTCTGGAATACCACGGATAATCGCCTTGATTTCGGAATCCGTAGCGAATTTGTCTACGTATTGCTCAAACATTCGTTACAACGATTCCCTACGTGCTTCGGCGTTTGCAGCTGCAAACTCTTACCATTCCGACCCTTTGCTGTGGTGTGGGTTTGTTGAGTTGCCCGTCATTAGTCTTCTGCCGTTGCCGGTGGAATTGGACAGCTGGGATAATTTTGCTTGTCATTCAGCAGCTGAAGCCGCCGTTGCCCCACACGCCTCGAAGTCTCTTGCTTATTGTGTTTTCAGTAGCCTGTAAGGCGTTCGAGAAAAGGCGAAAGTAGATTTAGAAGGCACTCGGTCAGAGGTAGAAGCCATTGAGGCCATGGGCAGGGCGGCTAAAGACAAAGGAAGGGCAGTCGAGGCAATGTGAACCTATGATGTCAAGATTGTCATGGAGCAGTCATCGGCTTGAGGGATGGCTTTGTGATGACGTCCATATTCTACCGCACATCCTAGATACCAACATTTCTTGGGCCAGTGGGAGTCGCGTAGACGACATTAGTTAGGCTGATAAATCTGACCCGTTGAACGGTATACATGTGACAAACCGGCAGAGTTTCGGACTGGAATTGCCCCAGTGTGAAAGTCTCAGTTTCGATAGTCCACCCCTGCAGAATGCTCAATTCTTCTAACTATTTGAGAATTAGATCGAGGGCCAGTTCAGGGGTGATGGTCAGCTTCCGACCTGCTTGTTCCAAAATTTTGAAGGGGAGGCGGAAAAAGCTAATACGGTAGGGTACATCGTTACATTAGTACTTATCTGTCATTTATTCGGTCACCTCCCATGCAAACAGTGTTTCTGCCGGCGGCGGTCAAACGGTTATCGTCGCAGGCTTTGTGACGTATATGTGTGAAAATACTCCCCAGCCTTTGTCACATACCTTTGTAGTCGAAACTACGCTCTTTATCTCATTGATCCTCGAGCAAGTACAGCATGCATCAATCACTACACTCCAGCATTTGTTTATATTTCACTCACGTGGAGTGGCATACTTTTGATTCAAACTTAGACTGCCGTGACGGCGGTACCTGACATTGATTTTTGTTGAACTCTGGTCCTCTTTGCCAGAAGTTGTGGCCGTACAGTTGAGGTTTGTACACATTTATATGTGCGTATAATTTGTTAATCCAGTACCGTTGAAACTATGAATATATCTTGTTCTAGATTTGGGATTCGTTTTGAATTGGCTACGCGTTATTCACGGCCGGAATAACCGTCATAGTACTCAACCGGGAATCTCCAGGAGGGAATCAACCAGAATTGCCAAGAAGGGGACAAAGACAAACCGAAGCTTGACAGGAAGTAAAACGGCAAGTCCGTGGGGTATTTTTGGATGATACTGATTCCTTAGATATTGCTAGGTCCGCTAGTCCTGTCAGTGCAATTTAATGTACTTCAGCTAGTGATATATAATTTAAAGATTATGATATCTATCGATAGAGATTAGTTGAATTAGAAACCCAGCTTATGCAGTCTAGGGAAGAAGGTGAATCTGCCAGGAAAGGCCAACTCCCGAGACGGGAGCGAGAGGTGACTTTGGAGACCACGGCACGTACGGCCATTCAGCCTAGCAGTTCCGTGAAACGATTAAAGTTGACCTGTACCAGTGTAACCTACACCATCGACTTCCCAACAGTGGAATTTTCCCCATTGGACGGGAGCGCCGAACAGTACTGTAAGCTCGTTAATCGGTACGAGAACTTTGTGGAAAGGAGATTATCAGATTCAGGACAGAGATTCTTGTATATACTGCATTACTGTCGTGGAAGGGCCAAGGAAGCTATCGACGGGTGCTCGATGCTGAATCCCGAGGGAGGTTACACTCGGGCACTTGCAATTCTGAAAAACCTATTTGGGAAACCATTTAAAGTCACCCGGAATTTGATCGATGGTGTACTATCAGAAGCAAAACGCCCCAAAGGCGAGTCGGGCTCTCTATCCAGCCTGGTGATAAAAACGCAGGACTGCAACAACGCACTGAATCACCTAGATTACCGGTCGGACTTGAAAGCACTGCACAAATTGGAGACTACAGTGTGCAGTTTACCCGCAGAACTACAGGGTAGATGGGTCGCGAAAGCCGGAGGGATCAGTAGCTTTTCGCGAGAAACCTCTTTTGAAGACCAGGCACCGTTTATAGACCGTCATGCCCGAATAGCAACCGGTCGTTTCAGTCAACTTGTGCGCGAGACGGGCAAATTACGACGACGCAAAGCTGGACCAGGGAACCAAGCAGAAGCCAACCTTGGGCAAACACACAAATTATCTCGCGAAGGTGAAAGCTTGCCGGTGTGTAAAGTTTGTGGGGCGCCTCATCGCCTAGTAGAATGCCCTTGTTTCCGCAAAGTAGACGTCGACGACCGATGGGAAATTGCTGAAACTGGGCGCGTGCTTCGTCTGTCCCAACGATTCACATCGAGCAGCTATGCGCCGAACGAAACCCAGTTGTAGTCAGGGTTGATGTCATGGGAAGCACCATTACCTACTGTAAGAGCCGGTCGTGGAAAATCCCCCTTTTTCCCTCGCGATTCAGTGTTTTTCCCAACATCACTCATTTCCATACACTATTGACTTGTCTTTACGAACTGGTTGTTTTTCTGGACCAATTGTTGTTTGTTCGCTCCCAGAGCGCTACTTTGGCACATCCTTGTCCTGGACCTGCGTGACGCACGTGCTGTCTGCTCACACGCTGCTATTCGGTTTCTCGTTGTTGAGTCTTTGTGATCGTATTATTGAGGTTTGTATATTGTTTATGTCATTGTTTATTTTAATAATCTAGTATCGTAGAGTATCACGGGTAATCGTCTTCTGATTTCGGGATCCGTTGCGAATTTGGCTACGCATTGCTCAAACGTTCGGTACAGTACTCAATAGATCAATTTTGGAACGAGGAAAAATCACGCAAAATGCCAAGAAAAGGATCAAAGGCAGTCGAATCCGGACAGGAAGTAATACGGCAAGTCTCTGGGGAGGTTTTGGGTACATATGATTCTTTAGTTATTGCTACATCGCCTAGTCCTGTCAGTGCTAGTTCATGTGCTATTGAAAACAATATTGATCGTAAGGATGTCGATTTATATAAGCTGAGAATACTAGAACTAGAGCAACAGTTACTTTCGGCTAGACTACAGGCGCATGAAGCAGAGAAGTGTACACAGAAACAGCGAGAGCATGAGACCAGTGACTTCGACACTTCCGATAGGTTAGGGTGCAATAAAGTAGGGAACCCCACGCCGGTCGCCGACTACAAACCACCATCGATCGATCTGCCTAGAGTGGAGTTAACGGTTTTCGACGTGCGAGCTGAGCAATACTGCAAGTTTGTCAAGCAGTTCGAGACGTTCGTTGAAAACAAGGTAACTGACCCTGGGCAAAGGCTTCTTTACCTTACTCACTACTGCCGAGGCCGAGCACGAGAAGCTATCGACGGGTGCACCACGCTCGATCCAGAACAAGGCTACACAAGGGCAATAAAGATTCTGAGGAACTTGTTTGGCCAACCTTTCAATGTAGCCCGTCCGAATAGAGGGCGTGATGGCAGAGGCAAAGAGAACCAAGGGCGACGTCTACACCATGGCCGACCTGGTGATCAAGATGCAGAACTGCTCAATAGCCCTCGACCATTTAGGTTACAGGGCTGACCTAGACGCCATGCACACCTTGGAAGGCATAGTCCGTCACCTCTCTCCCGAACTACAGGGTCGGTGGGCGGAAGAAGCTGAACGGATAAGCCGAAGCGACAGAGAAGCCAACTTCGAAGACCTGACCGAATACTTGGACAGGCAAACGAAGATAGCTGAAAGCAGATTCGGCCGACTCATCCGGGACAGCAACCGAGCAAACAAGCCCGGTACTAGCCAAGTCCAAACCCCTGTACGAGAACATCCAAAGTACCAGCCTTGGACCAACACACACGTCATTTCACGAGATGCTACGGCGAAACCAAATTGCAGATCCTGTGGTACTAGCCATGGCCTACCAGAATGCCCCAAGTTCGGCAACGCCACAATAGACGAACGGTGGGGAATGGCGAGGATGGCAGGAGCATGTTTCATCTGTCTCAACACCACGCACCGGGCAGCAGCCTGTAGAACAAGGAATCGATGTGGTTACGAGGGCTGCACGGGCAGACACCATCGGCTGCTGCATCAGGCGAGAGTAACCATATCCGAGGCGAGTACCAAGCCCAGCGTGATTTGTTCAACTTCACAATCTGTCAGTAAACCGGTACGTTTAGGCGTAGTGGCCGTGGGAGTAGTGACTCCGACTGGGATAGTCAAGGCGTTGGCTTTCGTTGATAGTGGATCCGACACCACTTTAGTGAAAGAGCGGTTTGCCGACAAACACCAACTGGCTAAAGGTGCGACGTCGTTAGCAGTGAGCACGGTGGGCGGAACACAGGTAATGACTGCCGGTAGATCAAGGCTGCAACTCATCTCTCTAGACACTAACGAGGAAATTGAACCAACGGAGGCATTCACGTTAGCGGATCTCCTTATGCGAGCACCAAGGTCGGTGAACGCAATCTTGACTCGATGGCCCCACCTGCAGGATGTAACCGTTGTAGACTGGGAAGATGATGAGGTGGATCTCCTCATCGGCTGCGACGTGCCAGAGGCGCATTGGGTGCTTGACCAAAGAGTGGGCGACCGCCAGGCACCTTATGCCGTACGCACGGCTCTGGGATGGATGTTATACGGTCAAGTAGGGGTACGCGGTTCCGTGAATTACTTATCCGCCGAAACGGACCGCATAGAGTATCATCTGCAACGGCTGTATGAAAAGGAGTTTCATGACATTGGAGACGAAAGACCGACGTTGTCTCAAGAGGATCACTTCGATCTACAGACGGTGCGGCAAGGCTCTAGAGGCCTCAAAAAACAGTTTGAGGTTCCCCTCCCATGGCGCACACCGGTCGACCCGTGGACTGACAACAGAAATTATGTTCTCCAACGATTACTACGACTAAAAGAACGCTTCATTCGAGACCAGAATCTGTGGGAACGATACGCGGATTTGATGAAGCGAAACGAGGCCCTCGGTTACGTTGAAAAGTTGCCTGTTAACACCGACAGCAAAAGGGGTATCTGGTATCTGCCTCACCATCCGGTTATCAACCCCAAGAAACCCAATAAACTGCGCGTGGTTTTCGACTGTGCGGCCAAGTTTCAGGGCAAGTCGTTAAACGATCGCCTACTACAGGGGCCTGACTGGACCACACCACTGATCGATGTTTTGTGCCGTTTCAGAGTGAGTTAAGTGGCTTTGTCTGCTGACATTAGGGAAATATTCCATCAGGTGAAGATTCCGGTAGGAGAACGAGATGCTTTGCGTTTCCTGTGGTGGGAAGGGAGCGACCGGGATAACGCAGTGGTGAATTGTAGGATGACCGTTCACCCATTCGGAGCCATATCGTCACCATTTTGTGCCAACTACGCCCTCCGAGAATCAGCGATCTGGTACATCGGACGGTGGTAGAAAGCGTCAGCAGGAACTTCTACGTCAACGACTACCTTGGGTCATTCGATGATGTGGAATCAGCTCTAGAGCAGATCAGGGGTCTGACGAGATTGCTGGAAGAGGGCGGCTTCCATCTAACTAAATGGATGTCGAACGCTTCAGAAGTGCTGAAGGTCATCCCGCATCACGAAAAGGCCGAAAGGGTAAGAGATTTGGACGGCTCTCCACTTCCTATCGAGCGCACTTTAGGGATACAATGGGACGCGGAAACGGACGATTTTGTTTTCGAACTGAACGTTCCCGAGCTGCCAATAACCCGTCGTGGCATACTACCTGCCGTCTCAAGTTTGTTCGACCCGCTCGGTTTCGTCTCACCATGGCTGCTACCCGGAAAGATCTTGCTGCAGCGGCTGTGCCGTAAGAAAGTTGATTGGGACCAGTCACTGGACCGAGGGGACCGGCTGGACTGGGAAGAATTTTTGAACACCTTGAAGAAATTAGGGGACATAAGAATCCCACGATGTTTGATTCCTGGCCATACGACACGGACTGGAAAACTACATGCCTTTTCCGATGCATCCGAAGTCGGTTATGGAGCTGTGGTGTACGGACGATGGTGCGCAGGAGATGGACAATATACTACGAGGATCCTGTTCGCTAAAACCCACGTTCCTTCACTGAAGTCCGTCTCGACCCCATGCCTTGAACTCGGCGCAGCCGTGTTAGCAGTCAGGGTGGTGCAAGCTGTGAAGAGATGTTTCGATCTCTACATTTGGTCGGTGAGCTTCTGGACGGATTCAACGATAGTACTTTACTACATTAACAACGTACGGAGCCGGTTTAGTACTTTCGTTGCTAACCGGCTCACGATTATCCACGATGAATCAGCCACGCACCAGTGGAGTCATGTCAGGTCTGGCGATAATCCGGCCGACCTGTGCTCCCGAGGTGCGAACAACTTCAGGCAACTGGACACGTAGACGAGAGGGCCAAACTTCCTGCAATTGCCCAAACAGGACTGGCCCGTGTTCGAATTAAAACCCCTACGGAATTGGAACTGGAGATCAAAGGCGTAGTGATAGCAACCAACGTCGTCGAAGCGTCGTCCATTTTATCGCGACTGGTCAGGTTTTCTTCCTGGATGAAGACGCTTCGTTTGCTAGTTTGGTTAACCATGTTCAAGATAAATTTACTAGTCATGAAAGGGCTACGGCCCTCAGGTCGGATACCGGTCGGCCTGATAAGTCCCGATGAGCTACAAGCGGCAGAGTACGATATTTTCAGAATGATACAACGCGAGGCTTTCGCCCGAGAACTCAAGAGGGCGGAAGAAGTGAGGCTGACCAATGAAGACATGCCATCTCCAAGAGGCGAGCTGAAGAGTTTAAACCCCAAACTCATCAACGGACTGCTGCGGGTGGATGGTAGGCTGACCAACGCCCACCTGAACTTCGACACAAAGTATCCTATACTGCTGCCTGCGAGACAACCTGTAGTAGAGCTAATGATTCAACACGTCCACGCCGTGGAGGGACATGCCGGGAAAGTCACGTGACGAGCGTCATCCGAAGGCGTCTTTGGTTGTTGAGAGGACGAGAGACTGTAAAACGCGTAATCCGACGGTGTGTGCAATGCAGGAGACGCAATGTCACAGCAGGCAAACAACTCATGGCCCCACTACCAGAATGCAGGGTGACTACGGGCTGGTGGCCGTTCCGTGACACCGGGTTGGACTATTTCGGGCCCTTGTGGATCAAGTGCATGAAAAGATTAGAAAAGCGATAGGGCTGTATCATGACGTGCATGAAGTCACGCGCGGTACACCTAGAAGTCGCACATTCGATGACGACCGATTCGTTTCTACGGGCCTTGCAAAGATTTATCAACCGAAGAGGCGTACCGGCCGATATATACTCAGATAATGGATCGAACTTTGTGGGCGCTCAACGGGAATTGCAACGTTGGCACAAGAACATAAACGGGGATGAACTGCGGGATCGAACCGTGGCCTACGGCATACGATGGCATTTCAACCCCCCACAGGCCAGTCACCGAGGCGGCATATGGGAACGCATGATCCGGTCCGCCAGACGGATATTGCTGTCAATCATGGAGCAGCAGCCGCCCGACGACGAGACGCTGAACACCGTCATGACTGAGGTGGAGCGAATCCTGAACAACCGCCCCCTGGTTCAAGTATTGAACGGCGACCCCACCAACCTGGCGCTCACCCCGAACGACTTATTGACGCTAAGGTCGAACGAGGGTTTCCAAAAGCCGGTAAACCTTCGCGGAAGCTACCTCCACGGGTGGAAGCAAGCGAACTATCTGGCCAAGGTCTTCTAGAGGCGATGGCTACGGGAGTACCTACCGGCTTCGCAGACTCGACAGAAGTGGCTGGCCAAAACAAGACCATTCAAAGTTGGGGACGTGGTTATGATCGCCGACGAACGCGCACATTTCAGCGCTTGGTCTTTGGGAGTAGTTACGGAAACCATCAAAAGCACTGACGGAATGATAAGAACGGTGAAGGTGAAGACAGCTAACGGAGTGCTCATTCGTGACATACGCAGTATTAACCTACTCGAGAGCGAAGACGGAGGAGCTGATAACCCTGAGGCCTAGTAAACCTTTTTCACACCAGTAATCGAGGTGGACAAAGAAACACCATATATACCACACAATCTCCGTCAAACACGTTCAGGTGCTCGCGGTCCTTTCGTTGACATTACAGAAGGTTCTTTCCGATATGTGGTGATGAGTGCGATTCCATTATACATCCCGATACATACACGCATGCAAGACGCACTCTACATCCTGTAAACCCATCATACATGTGACAGTGTTCTTTGTTTGCCTTTTGTTGACGCTACCGAATGCCCCTTGCATATGTGGAAGTAGCGGAGCTCAGGTCACACATACATGCTACATTTTACTCGTTTTCTTGCCACGCGGTCTTTTGTTGACATTGCAGAAAGATCTCCTTTGATGTGTAGTCATACCTGTGATTTCATTGTAACCCCGGCATACACACACGCACACACACACACACACTCAAGCACGTACATCCAGGACCGGATGGCCCCTTACAAGGACAACGTCTATGCGACCCTTCACGCCCGCCATCGGTCATTTGGTCTTGTGGAAGATGTAGACTAGCCTCACGTCTATGTATCCAATGGATTAGGTGCGACCAGTAGTAGAACGTCGACGACGAGCATTAGACGCGCGCACTGACAGCAGGGCCTAGGCAGGTAGGAAGAATCAGTACCTTTATACCGAACCTTGGACTCTGCTAAGGATCCAGGAGGATTTTGGTGGGCGGTGGAACAGCCGGTCGTGGAAAATCCCCCTTTTTCCCTCGCGATTCAGTGTTTTTCCCAACATCACTCATTTCCATACACTATTGACTTGTCTTTACGAACTGGTTGTTCTTCTGGACCAATTGTTGTTTGTTCGCTCCCAGAGCGCTACTTTGGCACATCCTTGTTCAGGACCTGCGTGACGCACGTGCTGTCTGCTCACACGCTGCTATTCAGTTTCTCGTTGTTGAGTCTTTGTGATCGTATTATTGAGGTTTGTATATTGTTTATGTCATTGTTTATTTTAATAATCTAGTATCGTAGAATATCACGGATAATCGTCTTCTGATTTCGGGATCCGTTGCGAATTTGGCTACGCATTGCTCAAACGTTCGTAACACCTACTTCACAAATGCAGATTTTGAATGCCGAAGGAACCCCGAAGCTAAGTGTGGTCTGCTCGTTGTCTCGCCCATTCGCCTGGGAGTAAGAGCAATTGGCTTAGGAACCCAAACTGGGGTTATATGAGCATTGGTCTTCGTAGATAGTGGCTCGGATACCACGCTAGCAAGGAAGGAGTTTTCAGGGAGATATGGGATCAAAGGGAATCAGTCTACATTAGCAGTAAGCACTGTGAGTTTAACCGAAGTCATCCAGTCGACCAAACTGCACCCACAACTCGTTTCCCTGGTCGACAACGATAGAGAAGAAACTCTAGAGGCATTCACCATAAATGACCTGCCGATGAGAGCACCTCTCTCAGTGCAATCGATTTTGACCCAGTGGCTGCATCTCGACGGGGTTACGATCGAGGAGTGGCAGAATAACGAAATTGATCTACTGATCGGTTGTGATTTACCGGAAGCTCTTTGGGTCCTGGATCAAAGAATAGGAAGCCGCAAAGCATCCTATGCAGCATGCACCATATTTGGCTGGACTCTATTTGGTAGTACGGACGGAAGATGCGGCAAGCAAATCCAAATCAATTGCACTTCCGTGGAAACGGCTAACGTTGAACAAACATTCCTACAGCTGTATATTGCCGACTATGCCGACCTGGCCATTGATAGAGAAGCCCCATCACGAGAAGATAGGTCGGCCTTGAAAATGGTAGCCGAGATTGCTAAGTATGTAATAGATCGTTTCGAGGTTCCTGTCCCGTGGAGACCCAACATGAAACCTATGCCAAACAGCCGAGAAATGGCTCTGAAGAGGCTAGGCTTCCTCAAAACCAGGCTTATTCGAGAACCACAATTAAGGATAGAATACACGCGAGCCATGCAAGATAACATTGACTTGGGTTATATTGAAAGAGTAGATACAGCGGTTATCAGCGCAAATTTGAGGTGGTACCTACCCCACCATCCGGTCGTGAACCCAAAGAAACCAGGGGAAGGTCAGGGTGGTTTTCGGCCGTGCCGCGAAATGTCAGGGTGTGTCGCTCAACGACGATATACTACATGGCCCAGGATGGACAACACCGCTAGTCGAGGTTTTATGTCGTTTTCGGCTAGGAAAAGTGGCCGTCTCTGCGGACATACTTGAGAGTTTCTAAAAATGAAGATTCCCGCTGAAGGTAGGGAAGCCTTCCGTCTTCTCTGGTGGCCTGAGAACGACACAGATCGCGCACCTGACGAGTACAGGCTGACCGTACATCCCTTTGGGACTGTTTCACCCCTTCTGCGCTAATATTTCCCTCTGGGAAAACCTCAGGAGTTTCGGCGGCACCAGCAGTCTGTTAGAAAGAGCAGTGGACCGCTTCTACGTGGACGATTTTCTGTGTTCTTTTGATGACCCAAATGCTGCTATTCTTTATATGACCTAACTGATCGCCACTCTAGATGCTGGAGGATTCAACCTCACTAAATGGACTTCAAACAGCCAGGAGGTGCTCAATGATATCCCGAAGTCCGAGAAAATGGAGTGTAAGAGAGAGCTTTTGGGATCCTCTTCTCAAACGGGGCGCACGCTCAGTCTTCAATGGAAACCCCGAAGGTGATGAATTCATATTCACTCTGGACCTACCCAAACGACCAGTCACGTGGAGAGGAATCCTATCATCAGCCTTAAGCCTCTATGATCCCCTAGGTTTCGTTTCGCCATGGCTGTTACCGGGAAAGTGCTTGTTGCAATCGCTGTGCCAGAGGGGAACGGGTTGTGACGAGCCTCTTCAGGATGACGACGGTAAGCGATGGCGCGACTGGCTGCGCAGCACTGAGCAACTTGGGGAGGTAAAAATACAAAGAAGCTTAACAGGTACCAAGTGCACAAACGACGCCCAACTCCACTTATTCTCCGATGCATCAGAAATAGGCCACGGGATAGTTGCTTACGGCTGCTGGGTGGACGCAAATGGTGGGCGGCATAGCCAGATAATATTCGCAAAGGCGAGAGTGGCTCCACTGAAAACTGTGTCCATTCCGAGGCTGGAACTGACGGCAGCAGTACTGGCCGTGAAAGCCGCGACTCTGATTAGAAGATGCTTCGACCGGATAGACCGAGAAACAAATTTTGGACGGACTCAGCCACGGTATTTCATTACATAAACAACATTACCAACGGCTTCAACATTTTCGCGGCCACCAGACTCACTATAATACACGAGTCGACTGAAACCGATCAATGGCACTATGCACAGTCCGCCAGTAATCCGGCCGACTTCTGCTCAAGGGGCCTGAAAACACTGGAGGGGTTGCGGGCGTGGACAATGGGGCCGGACGTTCTAAAGGCAACCAAAGAGATGTGGCCAATGCTATTAATACCCAAGGTTGATGGTGGTGATATCGAGACTAAAAGAATGATACTGGCTATAAACTTCATGGGAAGCGTAAGCCTGATGGATAAACTGTGCCAATTCCCCAACTGGACAAAAATGTTAAGAGCCGCGGTCTGGTGGACACGATACAAAGTACTCCTATTGATTATGAAAGGCTCAAGACCACAAAACACATTGAACGTGGGTACGATACTACCGGGCGAGCTGAATCAAGCCGAACTCGTTCTACACCTACTGCAACTGGACGCTTTCCCGTCCGAGGCCCACGAGTTAGCCAGGATAGATGATAACACCAAGGGAAGCAGGCTATTGTGCAGCAGTATCCAAAGGCTAAACCCTATACGAACCAACGGACTACTGAGAGGTGAGGGGCGGCTGATGAATCCATATCAATAGTACGAAGCAAAACACCCTATAATAGCCCCTGGTGACCACTACATAACGAGATGCCTGATAGACCATGTACATCGATAAGAGGGACACGCAGGTTTGAACCACTTATTGGACAATATGCGCCGACGATTTTGGGTGACAAGGGGACCAGCGACGGTCAAGCGAGTCACAGGCAACTTCATCAGTTGTTGTCGCCGGAGGTCGGTAGCAGGCCAACAAATCTTGGCCCCCCTTCCAGCCGTAAGAGTTCAACCGGGATGTTGCCCGTTCGTGGTAACTGGCGTCGGCTGCTTTGGCCCGTTACTCGTACGACATCAGAGGAGCACCCAAAAAAGGTACGGCTGCCTGATAACATGCCTACAATCCAGAGCAGTCCACCTAGACGTAGTGCACAACATGGCAACGGATTCATTTCTAATGGCCCTTCAAAGGTTCATCGCAAGGCAAGGCTTCCCAAAGAACATGTACTCAGACAATGGCTCGAACTTCATTGGGGCTCATAAGGAGTTAGAAAAATGGTGGAACCGTCTGGACACCGCCAAAATACAAAACCAGACGGTAACAAAGGGGATAGAATGGCACCTCAACCCACCTTATGCCAGTCATTTTGGGGGCGTTTGGGAAAGGCTGGTACGATCGACAAGGGAAATACTCACAGCCCTGACCTCACAACAAACCCTCGATGACAAGACGCTGGCTACTTTACTAACAGAAGTAGAACGCACATTGAACATCAGACCCCTGGTGCCGATCTTCTCAGACCCGGAAAGCGAACCGGCACTCAGCCCCAACGACCTATTATTACTCCGGTCAAACGCAGGAGTAACCACACCGAAAACCCTGCGTGGAAAGTACGTTGTTTGGTGGAAAAAAGTGAGCCACCTAGCGCAGGCTTTCTGGAAACGATGGACGAGGGAGTACCTACCGACACTGCAGATTCGGAAAAAGTGGATCACCAAACAGAGGTCGTTCAGACGTGGCGACGTGGTCATCCTCGTGGAGAGCCACTTACATAAAGACGATTGGCCGGTTGGAGTGATCTAGGACTGTCGTACATAAATCGATGGCCTCGAGCGCACGGTGATGGTGCGGACGAACAAAGGAGACGTATTGCGAGGTATCCGTAAGATACATCTGCTTGAAGGTGATAATAGCGAGGGCGAAATCGATGCTACATACCAAGCTAAAACCAAGTGTGCTGATGCCAGACGAAGCTGAATTTATTCACTTGTTCCCCATGCATTCTCCCGTAGGTCCCAACCGTTCACATCGTCTTTAAAGTTTATTTGTGTCTAGTTTCATACGGTGTTCACGATTTACAATGGAGTCAGCTGTCGAAAACCTAGTTTATCGCACTACGCGACGTTGTTTGTGAAGTAGCGGAAACTCTTGAACAAGCACTTGATGACCTCTTGTCAAAAAGTCCCATTTACCGTGATCTATTTGTATTATCATTCAACCTGCGCCCAAGTGGATACAAGTTTTGAGTCAAACATGCTTCTAATGTGATAACACTACAGGCTGAGCCCCTGATGTTCGAGTACCCTGTAACCATCTCGATTTCTCATCACGAATTTTCAGTCTTCATTTTGCCATGCACTTTACACTTGTCAGAGAAGCCTCTTCCTCCACATTCCGTAATCTGTCTACGAATTCCGATTACATCGAAGTCTTTTTCGCATTCGGATAACGTCGTTTCATTCTTAGAAAAAACTCCAAGGCGTCGAGAGATGGAGCATAACCTCAAATAACCTGCAAGCATGTCTGCGACCGGCCAAAGATAGATGAAACCCATAGCTTCCTGCATATGCACTGACTTGGGGCCATTTACTCCTTGGATGTTGACCGATTAATGGGAGCATTTAGTGGGCCGTGTAACGTACGCGTGGAAATACTCCCCAGCCTTTGTCACATACCTTTGTAGTCGAAACTACGCTCTTTATCTCATTGATCCTCGAGCAAGTACAGCATGCATCAGTCACTACACTCCAGCATTTGTTTATATTTCACTCACGTGGAGTGGCATACTTTTGATTCAAACTTAGACTGCCGTGACGGCGGTACCTGACATTGATTTTTGTTGAACTCTGGTCCTCTTTGCCAGAAGTTGTGGCCGTACAGTTGAGGTTTGTACACATTTATATGTGCGTATAATTTGTTAATCCAGTACCGTTGAAACTATGAATATATCTTGTTCTAGATTTGGGATTCGTTTTGAACTGGCTACGCGTTATTCACGGCCGGAATAACCGTCATAGTACTCAACCGGGAATCTCCAGGAGGGAATCAACCAGAATTGCCAAGAAGGGGACAAAGACAAACCGAAGCTTGACAGGAAGTAAAACGGCAAGTCCGTGGGGTATTTTTGGATGATACTGATTCCTTAGATATTGCTAGGTCCGCTAGTCCTGTCAGTGCAATTTAATGTACTTCAGCTAGTGATATATAATTTAAAGATTATGATATCTATCGATAGAGATTAGTTGAATTAGAAACCCAGCTTATGCAGGCTAGACCTTCATTCGGGCGTACCTTTCCCTCGATGACTCTTAATACTCTGGAGACCACACCGGTCACTAACCCGGCCTACGCACCTACCTGACCGTTGGCTATTCATACGCTACCCGAATGATGCTTCCTTGGTTACGTTCCGGGATCCCCTGGTGCCTGGTCGCGGACTTTCTGATGCCTACGGCCGTTTGGCTCCACCAAGAAAACTCATGTCAATCACAACGGTGCGAAGCGCGGTCAGGTCCACCACTTTGGCCGGCGCACATCGGGCGTGCAGGCCAACTGCAATGATACGCGGGCGCAACTAGGCCGGCGGATCGCACCTCCTGTCACCAGAATTGGTTTTCAGGTTGGGTGTTCAGCGCACGGCCAGCCTCACCCACTAGTGCCAACTGCGGATTGAAAAACAACACCCCATGCATATTGCTGCTGCCACCCATTGCCTCCTCCAACGTTCCTGAACAAGGTTTACCATACCGGCATTTATATCCATCGACTTATCTTTTATTTGTCTGAACTGATGCCATGTTTACCCTCATTCTATTATACCCAGTTACCGGATTCTGTACCCCAAAACATGAAACGGTTTCACTGTTCAGATCTTTATTATGAATATGACAATTCCTAGTATACTCTTGAAGAGACCATTCATCCAATTGGTAATTTGTATGTCACAACTAAATTTACCTAAGCAAAGCCATCATTTAAAGATTCGTCTCTCACCCGCCAACAATTCCACACAAAAAGAAATGGTCCTCCTTCCAGCGCTTCATCGGCGTGACACCACCTCTATGTTCAGTGTATCCTTCCGTTGCACCTTTTCTCACTCAGCCATTTGCATTTCATGACAGTTGCATTGGCAATGAAGTATTCACAATCCGGGACAAAAATAGTTCGACACTGCGAAAGCGATTTCTCCAAACATTTGCTAGCAATGAACTATACGTATGCCAATTTACTGACCTTCCAGTTGTTTCCCAAATACCCCATGTCAGACTCTTACCAGCGCATCCCGTTAAGCGATTCTTTACATGTTTTGACAGTATCGTTTATGTACCACCCCCTTGAGACTTCATAAGATCATCGTATATCAACTGCTGTTGCCAAATCGTGTTCACCAATTAACCTGAAACGAACCCCTTATTCGAATCGTGTTTCACTCACCTGTCAACTTTCGTCACTCTGCTCCAGTGAAATTTCCAGGCTCGGGCGGCTACATCCGCCTCTTTATGAGGGCGTTCTCCACAACCACTTGATGCATAGCAAATACCGATTCCGTGGTTGCACGGACTGTTTCATTTACGCATTCCCCCTCCTCGAAGGACACCACAAATCCTTAGGTATTATAGTTCTGCTATTTTCCGGGTCACCTGGACTACTGGTTCAAGTGCATGTCCTTCATCACCCAAAACTCTCCAATTTTTCGTTGGCGCTTTTTCGAAAGTTTTCTTTGTCAGTTTACTCACCCTTGCGCCTTTGCATCGACGCTATCCAAAATACTGCGCGTTTTTACCTCATCCCCGCTTTACTTCATCACGTATCTCGACGGCGGAGCCTATTTCACTCAATTTGCAAATGTACGTCCACCCGACCTTCAGACTCAAATTTGCCGGGCAATCGTTCGTGCGACCACTAAAACCTGTACACTCTCAGGCTGCATTTACCCAAATAAATATCCAAGGAACCATTTTGTGACCTCACCTGCATCATATGATCATGCAGTCGAGCATCCTTCGGGCGTCCCCGAAATAAACCATCTTTATTATTATTATTACTCAATCAAATCCATTCGGACTCGGCCGGCTCGGCCACTTGACCTTGAGTATAAATTTGCTGGGCGCTTCCATAAACATTGACTTAAACGCTTTCTCTTACACTTTACCGCGTGCACATACTCGTACATTTCTCATTAAACTTCCAATTGTACCTTTTGATCTTGCATTGCAGCATACTTCTGGTTGTCCGAAATAAGCCATTGTTATTATTACTATTATCACTAATAATATTAGTATTTTCATTAGTAATATTAGTATCCAGTGTTGTTTGCTAGATTCTGCCAATGAAGGTTATCAGCGGGTAAGAGGTGTACTGAGAGAACGTTTTGGCCAAAGGCATCATATCGTGCATTGCATGTTGGATGTAATAACCAGGCCAGAGTTGATCGCTCAAGATCAGGGCGCCTTGTCATCTTATACTGACAAGTCGATTAGTTGCGTAGACACTCCGGAGTGACTAGGATATTTGAGTTAGTCCGATTCGGTTCGCACCATAAAGGCGGCATTGAGGGTAGGAGGGACTGACAAGACCTGCCAGAAAGGCAACTGACCAGGATTTTGCGATCTGTGTCGGATTGTGAGTGCAACACATGTTCGAACAATGCGTAGCCAAATTTGCATCGGATCCCGAAGTCAAAAGGCCATTACCCGTGATATTCTACGATATTAGATTATTGAATGAACAATGACACCAAAAAGATACAAACCTCAATAATGAGATCACAAGGACTCAACAGGCGAGAAACCGAATTGCGGCGTGCGAGCAAGGGGCACGTGCGTCACGCAGGCCCAGGACAGGGATATGACAAAGAAGCACTCTGGGCGCGAACGAGCAACAACTGGTCCATAAAAACAAACAGTTCGTAAAGACACGTCAATAGCGTAAGCAAGTGAGCGATGTTAAGAAAAACACTGAATCGCGAGGGTTAGAGGGGGATTTTCCCACGACCCGTAGTTACACCGCCCACCAAAATACTCCCGAATTCTTAGCAGAGTCAAAGGTTTGGTATAAAGGTATTGATTCTTCCTACATACAGAGGCTCTGATGTGAGCGCGTGCGCCTAATGCTTATCGTCAACGTTCTACTCATGGTCACACCTAATCCGTTGGCCACATAGACTACTCTACATCTTCCACGAGAACAACTGACCGACGGCGGGCGTGGAGGGGAAACATAGATGCTGTCCTTGGAAAGGCTGTCCTGCCCTGGGTGTGTGTGTGCTTGAGTGAGAGTGTGTGTGGATGATGTAATCGCCGCTACCTCCACATATGCAAAAGACATTTCAGTAACGTTAACAAAAGCAAATTGCGAACACCGTCACGTTTGATAGGGGTTGCGTAACATAGCGTGCATCGGGTATGTGGTCATGTGTCTGGATGTACAATGGAACCACATTTAACACCACATACCGGAAAAACCTTCTGTAACGTCAACGAAGGACTGTGAGCACTGTAACGTGTTTGACGGAGACCGTGTGGTATAACGAGTACACTGTAGGTGAGTGTGCTTCGGGGTGTGTGATGGATCGACACATCAGTGTTTCGTGATTGCTTCCATACATGGGGTTTCTTTACCCACTTCGAAGACTAGTGCGAAATAGTCTACTGGGCCTCAGCGCTATGAGCTTCTCCGCGTTCACTCTCGGGTAGGCTAATACTGCATATGTCACGAATGAGCGCTCCGTCAGCTGTCTTCAACTTCACCGTTCTTATCATTCCATCAGTGCTTTCGATGGTTTCCATAACTGCCCCCAAGGACCGGGTGCCGAAATGTGCGCCTTGGTCTGCGATCATCACCACATCCCCAACCTTGAGTGGTCTTGTTTTCATCAGCCACTCCTGTTGAGTCTGCAGAGCCGGTAGGTACTACCGCGGCCCGCGCCTCCAGAAAACCTTGGCAAGATAGTTCACATGCTTCCATCCGTGGAGGTAGCTCCCACGAAGGTTTACCGGCCCTTGGAAACCCTCGCTCAACCTTAACGTCAATAAGTCGTTCGGGGTGAGCGCCAGGTGGGTGGGGTCGCCGTCCATTACTAAAACCAGGGGCTGTAGTTCCGAATTCTCTACCTCAGTCATGACGGTGTTCAGCGTCTCGTCGTCGGGCGGCTGTTGCTCAATGATCGACAGCAATATCCGCCTGGTGGACCGGATCATGCCCTCCCGCAGGCCGCCGCGGTGGCTGGTCTGCGGGGGGTTGAAATGCCATCGTATGCCGTAGGCCACGGTTCGATCCCGCAGTTCATCCCTGCTTATGTTCTTGTGTCAACGCTGCAATTTCCAGTGAGCACCCACGAAGTTCGACCCATTATCTGAGTGTATATTGGCCGGTACGCCTCTTTGGTTGATAAATCTTTGCAAGGCCCGTAGGAAAGAATCGGTCGTCATCGAATGTGCGACTTCTAGGTGTACCGCGCGTGACTTCATGCACGTCATGATACAGCCCTATCGCTTTTCTAATCTTTTCATGCACTTGATCCACAAGGACCCGAAATAGTCCAGCCAGGTGTCGCTGAACGTCCACCAGTCCGCAGTCAACCTGCACTCACCTACATTGCACACACCGTCGGATTACGCGTTTTACAGTCTCTCGTCCTCTCAGCAACCGAAGGCGCTTTCGGATGACGCTCGTCACGTGACTTTCCCGGCATATCCCTCCACGGCGTGGACGTGTTGGACCATTAGCTCTACCACAGGTTGTCGATCCGGCAGCAGTATAGGATACATTGTGTCGAAGCTCAGGTGGGCTTTGGTCAGCCTACTATCCACCCGCAGCTGTCCATCAATGAGTTTGGGGTTTGAAGGCTTCAATTTGCCTTTCGGAGATGATATTCCTTTGTTGATCGGTCCCCCTTCCTCCGCCCTCTCGAGCTCGCAGTCGAAAGCCTCATTATGAAAATATCTCATTCTGCAGCTTGCAGCTCATCGGGACTTATCGGGCCCACTAGTATCCGGCCTGAGGGCCGTAGCCCTTTCATGACTAGTAAATTTATCTTGAACCTGGACAACCAAACTATCGCACAAAGTGTCTTCATCCAGGAAGAAAACCTGACCAATCGCGATTGAATGGATGTCTCTTCGACGACGTTTTCCGCTATCACTACGCCTTTGATCTCCAGCCCTAAATCCGTAGGGTTTTTTAATTCGAACACAGGCCAGTCCTGTTTAGGCATTTGCAGGAAAATTGGCCCTCTCGTCCACGTGTCTAATTGCCTGAAGTTGGTCTCACCCCGGGAGCACAGATCGGCTGGATTATCGCCAGACCTGAAATGCTTCCACTGGTTCATGGCTGATTCATCGTGGATGATCGTGAATCGGTTAGCAACGAAAGTAATAAACCAGCTCCGGACATTGTTGATATGGTAAAGTGCTATCGTTGAGTCCGTCCAAAAGCCAACCGACCAAATGTAGAAGTCAAAACATCTTTTCACGGCTTGTACCGCCCTGACTGCTAACACGGCTGCGCCGAGTTCAAGGCATGGGATCGAGACGGACTTCAGTGAAGGAACGTGGGTTTTAGCGAACAGGATCCTCGTAGTATATTGTCCATCTCCTGTGCACCATCGTCCTTACACCGTAGTCTCATAGCTGACTTCGGTTGCATCGGAAGAAGCATGTAGCTCTCCCGTCCGCGTTGTATGTCCAGGAGGCGAAAATCGTGGAATCATTAAGTCCCCAAATTTCTTCAAGGTGTTTAAAAATTCTTCCCAGTCCAGCCGGTCCTCTAGGTCCAGTGACTGGTCCCAATCAACTTTCTCACGGCACAGCTGCTGCAGGAAGATCTTTCCGGGCAGCATCCAGGTTGGGATAAAACCGAGCAGGCCGAACAGGCTAGAGACAGCGGATGGGATTCCTCGACGGGTTATTGGCAGCTCGGGAACTTTTAGCTCGAAAACAAAGTCGTCCGCTTCCGCTTCCCATTGTACTCATTAAGTGCGTTCGTAGGGAGTGGAGAGCCGCCCAAATCTCTAACCCTTTCGGCCTTTTTGTGGTACGGATTGACCTCGAGCACTTCTAAAGAGTTCGACATCCATTTAATTAGATGCAAGCCGCCCTCTTCCAGTAATCTTCTCAGGCCCCCGAACCGCGCTAGGGCTGATTCTGCATCATCGAATGACCCAAGATAGTCGTCGACGTAGAAAGTTCTGCCGACGCTAGCTACCATTGACTGATTGACCAGAACTCATTGTTTGTTGGCAGCTTCCCGAAGGGTGTAGTTCGCACAGAACCGTGATGATATGGCTCCAAAGGGGTGGATGGTCACCCTACAACTTATCACTGCTTTGTTCCAGTTGTTCTCTTCTCACCATAGAAAAAGCAACGCATATCGTTCTCCTACCGGTATTTTCACCTGATGAAACATTTCCCTAATGTCGGCGGATAAGGCCACTCTACCCACTCTGAAACGGCACAAAACCTCGATTAGTGGCATGGTCCAGTCAAGTCCTTGTAGTGGGCGATCGTTTAACGACTTGCCTTGGAACTTGGCTTTACAATCGAAAACCACCCGCAGCTTTTCGGTTTTTTTGGGGTTGATAACCGGGTGGTGAGGTAGATGCCAGATACCCTTTCGGCCGTCGGTGTTGGTAGGCACCTTTTCAACGTAGCCGAGAGCTTCGTTTTGTTTCAATAATTCTGCATATCGTTCCCACAGATCCTGGTTTGGAATGAAGCTTTCTTCCAGTCGTAGTAGACGTTGGAGAGCATATTCTCGGTTGTCAGTCCACGGATCAGCTGGTGTGCGCCATGGGAGAAGAACCTCGAGCTGTTTTTTAGGCCTCTAGTGCCTTGCCGCACCGTGTGTAAAACTAAGTGATCCTCTTGAGACGACGATGGTCCTTCATCTCCAATGTCATGAAACTCCTTTCCATACAGTCGCTGCAGATGGTACTCTATGCGGTCTGTTTCGGCGGATAAATAGCTCACGGTACCACGTACCCCTACTGGACCGTACAGCATCCATCCCAGAGCCGTACTTTTGGCATAAGGTGCCTGGCGGTCGCCCACTCTCTGGTCAAGAACCCAATGCGCCTCCGGCACGTCGCAGTCGTTGAGGAGATCCACTTCGTCGTCTTCCCAGTCTACAACGGTTACATCCTGCAGGTGGGGCTACCTATGTAAAGTTGCTTCCGCCGACCCCTGTGCCAGCTTGGGGAGACTAGCTGATGTAAACGCCTCCGTTGGTTCAATTTCCTCGTTAGTGTCTAGAGAGATGAGCTGTGACCTCAACCTGCCGGCAGTCATTACCTGTGTTCCGCCCACCGTGCTCACTGCTAACGACGTCGCACCTTTACCGAGCCGGTGTTTGTCGGCAAACCGCTCTTTCACTAGGGTAGTGTCAGATCCACTGTCGACGAAAGCCAACGCTTTGACCACCCCGGTTGGGGTCACTAATCCCACGGGAACTACGCCTGGCTTAAGTTGACGTTGAACAAATAATACTGGGCTTGGTACTCGCCTCGGGTAAAGTTTTTTATAATGATATAATATCATATTATTGGTTTATTTCTCGGCCATGGTCGAGACGCACGCGCTAGCGCATGATCATGGTGTAACACATTACCCAGTAAGATGAAATATTCACAAATTCTAAGTATGAAAGTCGAGAGTATCAGATATGGAAAAACAAAGACAGCAACGGTTTGAATGGATCATTCTGATAATGGTTTGCGCGGCATTTCTGAACCAGTTTCGAATCCGGGCTAGGCAGTAGAGCTTGGTGGAGATATCGAAAAATCGTTAACGCAGTGCCAAGGAGGCATTATGAACAAGAATGATGCAAGCCAGGGAAACCGGAGGCCAACTAAGGTTCTGCAGATGGGGTAAATTTTGAACAAGAAGAAAAGGGGGGAAAATCGACGCATGCGAAGAGGATAGCGACCCATGAAGACAATGCAGACCCTGAATGACGGATTTACCGGAGTTCGATAAACGGAATGAGTATTGAAGCAGGGGGACATGAAGCTCATTTCGTGAAAGTGAACACCGGTGGATGTGGGAGAAGCAGCAGTCCATAAAAAGTGAGTTTAGATTCGGGATCAGTGACATGTATTATTCAGAAATGAGAAAGCACAACTGGAGGGTCCTCGAGAAGTTAAGAGTCGATTTCCAGCCAGCTACGGTTCGGAGAAAAGATAACCTGTGGTAACGGATAATAAAGTGGGCAATCTCCGCATGGACTTCAGCGTTATTTTGCTCTCGCCTGGTGCAGCAATTGATGGTGTCTGCCCGTTCAGCCCTCGTAACCACACCGGTTCCTTGTCCTAAAAGCTACCGTTCGGTGCTTGGTGTTGAGACAAATACAACACGCCCCTGCCATCCTCGCCATTCCTCACCGTTCGTCTATTGTGGCTTTGCCAAACTTGGGGCATTCTGGTAGTCCATGGCTAGCGTCACAGGACCTGCAACTTGGTTGCGCGTGGCATCGCGTGAAACGGCGTGTGCATCGGTCCAAGGTTGATATTTCGGCTGTTCCCGTGCAGTGGTTTGAGCCTGGCTAGTGCTGGGCTTGTTTGCTCGGTTGCTGTCCTGGATAAGTCCCCCAAATCTACTGTCGGCCATCTTGGTTTGCCTGTCCAAGTATTCGGTCAGGTCTTCGAAGTTAGCTTCCCTGTCGCCTCGGCTTATCCTTTCTGCTTCTTCTGCCCACCGACCCTGTAGTTCGGGAGAGAGGTGACGGACTATGCCTTCCAAAGTGTGCATTGCATCTAGATCAGCTCTGTAACCTAAATGGTCGAGGGCTATTGAGCAGTTCTGCACCTTAATCACCAGGTCGGCCATGGTGTAGACGTCACCCTTGGTTCTCTTTGCCCCTACCATCATGCCCTCTATTAGGTTACGGGCTACGTTGAACGGTTGGCCAAAAAAGTCCCTTAGAATCTTCCTTGCTCTTGTGTAGCCTTGTTCTGGGTCGAGCATGGTACACCCATCGATAGCTTCCCCTGCTCGGCCTCGACAGTAGTGAGTAAGGTAGAGAGGCCTTTGTCCGGGGTCGGTTACCTTATTTTCAACGAACGTCTTGAACTGCTTCACAAACTTGCAGTAGTGTTTAGATGGGCCTCCGAAAACCGCTATTTCCACCCTTGGCAAATCGACCGTTGGTGTTTTGTAGTGGGCGACCGGCGTGAAGTTTCCCATTTTGTTGTGCATTGATCTATCGGAAGTGTCGTAGTCGTTGGTCTCTGGCCCACGCTCTTTATGTTTACACTTCCGTTCTGCTTCGTGGGCCTGTTGTCTGGCCGATAACAGTTGCTGTTCTAGGTCTAATATCCTCAGCCTATATAGATCAATATCCTTACAATCCATATTTCCCTCAGTAACAAATGAACTAGCACTTGCAGGACTAGGCGATCTGACATTAACTAAAGAACCAAAGATACCCAAACCTCTTCAGTGACTTGCCGTATTACTTCTGCCCAGTTTCCAATGTCTTCTATCCTTTTCTCGTCATTTTGCGTGTTTTTCCTCGTTCCAAATTGGTCTATTGAGTATTGTAACGAACTTTTGAGCAATGCTTAGCCAAATTCGCAACGGATCCCGAAATCAAAAGGCCATTACCCGTGATATTCTACGATATTAGATTATTGAATGAACAATGACACCAAAAAGATACAAACCTCAATAATGAGATCACAAGGACTCAACAGGCGAGAAACCGAATTGCGGCGTGCGAGCAAGGGGCACGTGCGTCACGCAGGCCCAGGACAGGGATATGACAAAGAAGCACTCTGGGCGCGAACGAGCAACAACTGGTCCATAAAAACAAACAGTTCGTAAAGACACGTCAATAGCGTAAGCAAGTGAGCGATGTTAAGAAAAACACTGAATCGCGAGGGTTAGAGGGGGATTTCCACACGACCCGTAGTTACAGTGAGTGCTAAGGCACGTTTGCAAGGCAATGGAGACAGTTAGCTTTTCTACGAACAAAAGAATAATTTGGGTGCTTTCAAGAAGGGCGGTTCAAATCATCGAACCTTGGCGGCATCTATAAAAGCGCCGAATGCACTGAATGCCGTGGCGGACGTAACCTACAGGACCATCGATAGTTTCGAGCATTGTCTCTGGGGACCGCTGGAGTATGCGTCTTCGCTCAGAGCGCGTTTTGTTTGCTTACGTCCAGAGTGTCGTTCCGATGGACGTCACTAGAAGAGGCTCCGTGAAGAAAAATGGCAACCGCCGACATCATCGTTTATCGCATGAGATGAACAAGGTTCTGGTCCTGAACGCACCTTGTCAACTATTCACCATCGGTCTCGGTGTTAGCTTGGGGGTTGCATTGGTCGTCATCGAAGGTCCAAACGGCTCCCCGCGCAATAACGCGCCGCTCAACATGGTGCCGACAACTCTCCCATGTGTAATGATTAGGCTAAAAGTTTAGGTCTACGAGGGAAGACAGCTAAGACCAGCTTCAACACTCCCATCTGGAATACTGCGCAGCTTTGTGAACAGGTGTCATTTAAACCGAGGTCATTTTACGGTAATGAGGTGAGCGGACTAAAGGGCGCTTATACCGTTCCATCAGTTCTGGACGCACAGGCCACGCCATCTAGCCAGGGAACTTTGTCCAAGTGGCGTCCCTTAACAGGAATAGTATTTGCGGCTATTTTAGACCCAGCAATTGGAGCTTTATTCGGTTTGGGTGTGTTCTTCGACACACTGGGTTTAAAATAGCGTACAGCTTCCTAGAGGATTCTTACGCTGACTTCAATCCTTTAGGCTGGGTCATGCGGGGCCCGTTGGATGATGGCCAATCGGGTAAATTTAAAACATTCGCCATGCGCAGCGCATGAATTTAAGAATAACCTGCGAAAATTCTTTGGTAAAGATTTTGATGTCAATGATCTGCTGGGAACCTCACCGTTTATGGAGAACAGAATGGCCACCAAAACTATGAAGGGGTCGTTGCGGCCTGGAGGAGGATGCCTCAGTGTGGCTTTGCCCCAAAGGGACAATGATCCTGTGAAACCTTGCAAACGTTCGGTCATTCTTCATCATTTGAGGCTGTTTGGAAATTGGATTCAAAAGAATCCAAACATTAAAGTCGAATATACTATTGTGATTGAGCGCTACGTCGAAAGAGGATACGCGGTGTAGGAAGCTTTTGAGCAACACGTAGACGAATTCGCACGAATCCCGGAATCAGAACAAGGTTGATTCTCAGCCTGTACGATAATGAATTATCAAATGATCAAGCTCGTAAAATGTATACAAACCTCAAATATTCGGTCACGAAGACTCAAGGCGAGAGCCAATTTCACGGCGCCAGACAGACAAGCACGTGAGTCGACGCAGGTCCACCCAGGGATATGACGAATTCGCGCTGGACGCAAATACACAAAGCCTATTTTACAGAAATGACACGACCACAAATGATGTATATAGCTGAGTCTTTTCACGAAATCAAGGCATCATAATGTTCCGGGGTGATCTTCCCTGGATGATCGGTACTTGCAGCGCAAGTACCCGAGAAGCCCGTGAAAGAGGCGAGTGAGGTGGCATCAGCCGTGCCATGCAACGCTCAGTGCTGGAATGCCTGGGAAGGTTCGTGTTGTCTTTGATTCTGCTGCAGTATTCCAAGAGGAATCACTGAACGCGCACCTATTACAGGGTTTCCATTTATTTTCCCGTTTGAAAGGTGTAATTTTGCGGTTTTGTCAGAGGCGTGTGGCCCCATTTAAATGAACTGAAGATGTGTTCCTTAAAGCAAAAATGCCTGAGGAGGATCAAAATACCCCCTTGTCCATCCGGCGGTCTGATGGTGACGCTGGTAAGCTGGAGGAAAATAGAGTGACGGTGCATCCCCTTAGGGCTGCTTTGTCACCATTTTGTGCTCCAGTCCTCGTCGGTGGCATCTCGAGCAGCTTCAAGGGACCTTTTTGTGGACGAGTGTTTAACTTCCGGTAATGATGCCGCAGAAGCACTGTGTTTGGTGGGGGGACTACGTGGCCTATTACCTCTCGGCGAATTCGGGTTGCTCAAGTGGCTGAGTGATGAGGGGAAGATTTTGAATGTAGTTCCGGCTGATGAAAGAAACGGCTCTACAAAAAGCATTGACGCGGACCTGTTGCCGGCGGTGCTAACCTTGAGTTTGACTTCGAATATTGAGCTAGACTCCTTGGAATACCACGTTCATATCAGGGATCAGCCAACAACAAGGGCGTTGTTAACACAATCGGCCACAACCCATGATCATTAAGGTTGGGCGGGCTCGCTCGTTTTGCACAAGAAAAGATTGTCCCAAGATCTGTGCCGGACGAAAATCGGTTAGGATGAGGTTCCGGGCTTGGATACCGAAGCAAAATGGGGAGGAATGTAGAGAATCGTGGAAGGGACAAAATTGGTTAGGGTGGTACGATGGTATGTACGTGATATTTCGAATACAGATGCGGACGTTGAATAACACTTATTTTGTTGCGCATCCGAAGTGGACTACGGAGCAGTGTCCTGTTTTAAGTTTGTATCCAACACGTCGGAATCACGATGTGTAATTGCGCTTGCTAAGCCGCGTGTGGCGCCTCTGGTGGCTGTCCCTTTACCAGGGTTAAAGTTGACTGCAGTTTTCGCTGCTGTACAAAGTGCGGAGGTAATCAGGAAGAAAATGGACTTGAATTCAACACTGGACCGACACCATTGTAGCCCTTTATTACGTGAAGAGCGATAAGGGGCGCTTCGCCGCGTTTTATGCAGACCGTCTTCAAGATGTGCCTGCCCACTTCCCACGCGACGGAGACATGTGTGAAGGAAGCAGGATCCAACGGACCTGGCTTTTCGCTGGATGCGACTCAAAGAGAAAGACCATCAACCATGGTATTATGGTCCAACGATGTTTTGGTCCTCAGGAGTAACTGAATCCAAAGATGAAACGCTTGCTGAAGTGCGAACTAAACCGCGGAGATGAAGACGCGTAAAACTGCTGGGCAGTAAACTACAGTTCATTTTGGTCATACTTCGAGTGCTGTTCGTCCTGGACTATTTTGTTAGGGAGTATTGCGTGACTATTGCGACACAAACAATATCTTCTCATTATCTCCAAAGGGCGAAGTGACGTGTCATTGTAAGTGGGCCATATAGCGGTTCAGGAGGTGGGAAATAGTTTTATTGTAACTGTGATATCGGTACAAGAAGAGTGTTTCTTTGCCGAATTTGACTCAATAGAACCAGGTAATGTCCCTGGGGACTGTCTTAAGCACAATTCCGCATGAAAATTGAGTCTCCTTCCATCTGATTAACTGATATGCGTAGCAAGACGATTTGTTTGAACAAATTCTTCGGAGGAAGCTAGACTTCTCATTTTTCTGACAAAAGTGCAAAGAGTCACTGATTTGGTTGGTAAACATTATAACAAAACGGAAGGTCATATTGGCTGCTCACAATTTACATCAAATATTTGTCGGCAATTCAGGACGATAAAGGGGACGGCGGCTATTCTGCGTGTTCTCGGAAATTGCGTCCACTGTCGCCGAACGTCAGCGCATCCGTGTGTACAACACATGGCACCTCTACTGCTTGGGCATGCGATAAATGCCGGTTATGTCCCTGTCTGTCCGGGAATAGGCTATTTCGGGCCGACTTTGTTAGGCGTGACAGAGCTAGGGAGGCACAATATGGCCGTTTATTCACATATACGAATGTGAGAGCAGTGCACATTGAAGCCGCGCATCCATTTTCTGAGAACTCTTTCTTACAAGCATCAATGTGCTTCATGACCGGAAGGTGTCAGCCACGTTTTCCCAGTGCTAATGGAAACAGTTTTAAAAGGAGTTGGTCCGAAATTCGGGGGTTTATTCAAGAGGTGTCGCAAGATGGGATAAACACCCTCCAATCGAATCGTGGTATTGAGCGGAGATTCAGGCCACCAGAAGCTGGTCACTCGGGTCGAGTTTGGGAACGTACCACAAATCCGGTCCGGCGTGCGCCGTATTTGGTTGTACATGACAGTCGTGCGATGGATGAAATCCTAGTAGTATTCTCGGCAGAAGTGAAGAGGATCCTCAACAACTGTCTCATCGTGCAAGTGACAAATGATTGCACAGACCTTGAAGTATTGACCCCGAGCAAGTTTCTGATACTTAATGGCAATGAAACCGTTCGATTGTCAGGATATCCTTTGTCCCCATGTCAGACATAAGAGACGGATGCAGTTGTTGTCGGATTTATTTTGGAAACTTTGGAAGACTGAGTGTGCCAATATGTTGCAAAAAAAGTAAAGTAGTTGATAAAAAAGAAAAGTTTGAAACCGGAGTGTTTGGTCCCCCCGGTAAGCAATAGTTGTCATAGAAACCTATGGAAGCCAGGGCAAGTAGGCGAAGTGCGGTCAGGAAGAGATGAACTTGTTCGAGAGACTCTGCTTCGCACGTCCCACGAGTTGCTGCGGTTTGACGTACGCGAATCACATTTGTTGTAGGGTGCAAGTGGTTGTTTAATTGTGTATAATACATCTTGTCTGCTTGCGAATATTTGTCGTGGTTTGTTATTGCTATTGTTGAGACACACATGCTCATATTCCATTTATCTGATGAGATTGCGACGGTGCAACGTGGTTGGTTAAGTTAGGTTAGGTTAGGTTAGGTTAGGTTAGGTTAGGTGAGGTTGGGCTAGGTTTGGCAAGCGCGTGATTGTTACCACTCCAAAGCGTTGATTGCTCTTCCAGCGCTCTCGGGTAACACCGTTGCGCACGCATGCTTGTTCTGCTGAATGTTGCGTCGTTTACGTCGGGTTACGACGATGTACGTCCATCACGTTATTGCTTCAGCAGTGCATGCGAACGGTGTTGGGTCAGCTGCTGAAAAAATGTAAGTCAATCGTGTCACCGATTTTCATTTGGGCCTACCTGCACTGTCACATGCGGGCCATGTTTCAGTGGAGTTGTGGTGCCGTATGACGCCTGACGTACTTCGTCCCCCTCAGCGTTTCCGTCACATGTGCTCCATATCTCGGTCGCCATCAGAGAGATTCGTTTACTCGGCTATTGACAACGCCCAAAGTCGGGCTTACACACAAGTGATAAATCGTCCGAAAAAATCGTCCATTTGGGTCCCACCTGTGATCGCTGGTGCCCGAAAAAGCGATGGAAACAGTGAGACGTAAATTCAATCGGCGCTCTGTTTGTTTGCTTCAAGTTTTTCATACTCCGACCAATGATGATAAGCTGGAGCGCTGGCCGTGCGAATCGATTTCACTATTACATGGAGTGTGTGGACATCACTGAGGTACTACAACCCATCCATAGAGTTCTCACTGCGCAGCAAAGCAGTTGTTTGCTAATCGATAGTTCACGTTCATACTCCACACATGTGCTGTTTTGCAATTCCGACCTAGTAGCAGTTTGTCATTAAAAGCTCGTGTGTCTTCCATTGGTTGTCTTGCTCGGTGAGAAAACCGAAGAGAATTGATGGTGCGCTTGGACCTTCATCTGACCGTTATTGCTCAGTTGTTTGATGGTGGATCGCTGCTTCGAATGTACACACGTGTGGACAGCAAACTAGGTATCAATGATAGGTAAAACCACACGGAGAGGGGATATCATCCGCGTTCTTCCAAAAATCCCTCACCCGCTTAACTCTATGTGCTTTCTAACTAATCTTGGGGTACTTTCTCCGACTTTTTCGTGCTGACACTGTTTTGCGGTCGAAAATAATCTATGCTTGTCCCACTTACTTTTTTCATGGTCGCGCTTTCTTACCAAGATTACTTTGTGGACAGTTGGCACGGTGGTAAGTCACACTATCTGAAGGCGGTTTTGTTTTATTACGGCTCAGTTCCACTTTCTCGCTCACGTCGACTGACCCTAGACGTTCAACTCGTTTACGTTGATGTTTTGGCTGCCACGCCCAATGAGTTGTTCTTTGGGCCTGATCAAGCGTGGAGAGTTTATTCTTTTCGTTTGATCTACAGGACAGATAACTTTTGATTACTCTTTTTGGTTAAATGTTCCCTCTGTACGGAATTCTGTCCTGTTTTTGAATATCTTTTCGGCTGGATAGTGACTGCGGCTCACTGCCAAAGGCATGATCTTTTTGTACTTATGTTTTTACTTGCTTATGGTGCCGTAGAGCTTGCAGAGCAATCGTGTTCTTGATTTGGGTTCTGCATCGATTCGGGCTACGCGTTGTTTCGGGGCTCCAACGTGCTATCCGGCACAAGCGAAGCTCACTATTCGGTGAGTCGTGCATTGGTTCGTTGTTCAGGCTTTACCCGGGCCAGGACTTGGGTGTTTTGGTCGTCACAATAAAATTCAAAGGACGACACTCGTAAGAAGGATTGTATGGCCGTTGACGTGTCGTCGCAGATTGCATGTGGAAAAGCTCAATAAACTCAGTTGGTTTTATGATGAGTGGCTATTTCCCTTCCATATTCACGCCTTGCCTAACTGCTTCAGTTTCTTTTCTCTTCACGAGCTGTTCAAGTAGTCGTTCTTCGGTAGCTCAGCAAAATTTGTTCCGTTCCATTCTTACGGTCGGCCTGGGAGCGTGCATAGTTAAGTACGATTGACATGGTCGTGATTTGTTATTGTTAAATATATAGAGTGCGCATCAATTGGTACGAACGCTAAATTTATTGACGCATTGGACTTGCCGAAAGTTTTTGGTGAATTTGGGTTTGGAAGTGGTGAAAATTCGTTACTTATTGCTTACAAACGCCAAATCTTCAGTATGTCTAGTATACGTATCCGCAGTTGTTTACTTCGTTCGATTTGTTCATGTATGAAAAAGCATTTTATGCGCCGTTCATTACAGAGCTTGGATTTTCAGATGAAATTTGTCTTATTGTTTCAGGAGTGTATAGGCTATAATCAACGGTGCACTACTCAGTTTGTTAGGTTTATCAGAATCACTCACGTTGTCACTGTTTGATGCATTTCATAACCAACGATTCCTACACTTCAATGGTCACCAATGTAAATCCAGTGGAATTTCCCGATGGTGAGTTGCAGCCGCAGAGACTTGGCAGCAGACTAAATATGAAGGAGGTTAACTGAATTCATTCGATCCAAGCGAGAGTGGCCATTTCCTCTTCGTTTCCGCTTTGTTTGAATTTGCTAACTCATTACGATCAGTTCAAACGTTTTTGTTTCATTCGCTCTTTGTCACTGGATCCGTTTCGTTCATGCAGTCAACCTGGAAACGAGCATCACGAAGTACTTTTGTGAAGTCTCAACTATCGGTTGTTCAGAATCCGTGTCAAGCATCATAGTTGTTCTGTTCCCCGTGGGCTCGATTTGTTGAATTTTGTTGCCCCCGGGTTTGGATGCTATGAAAAGCCGTTGTTAGGTGTTCAGAAGGGCTGTTGTCTCAGGCGTTTACACAGTCACTACGGCAGATTCCACGGTCGGGTCTTGAAATAGTCTTGAATTATTGCACGGGTACACCGCCGAAGACAAAATGTTCCCCGACCTCGTTTTTATTTTGTTATCTAGATGTTACCGTTCGGCCGGAGAACTGAGCAATAGGAAAATAAGAGGGCGTTCATAGTACAAGTCTTGAAGGCATCTTGCTTCTGGTATTGTTGCAACCTGGGAGATCGACCACTAGAAAACGGTAAAGGCTTCAAGATGCTGGCTCAGACTGCATCCTGCGCCATATATTGTCGGCTAGCAGAGAAGGCAGATCACTGGACAATGGAAAGGAGTCCGGTTTCACGGTATTCCGTTTAACTTGCGCATCGCAAAATGATTGCACCTTGCAAAGTGCACCAAAACATCACGCGCCGAGATTGTGAATCGCGCGCTCTACGCCTGAACTGTTTTACGGTCAAAGAGAATGGCAACATAAGCTATTGAGTTCGAACGTACTGGATGATGATTGTGGTTGTTTTATGGCGCGAACTCACGTTATCAAGATATGAGCATATATAAAAAACATTGGGTTTGGTTTTACCCACGCAAAGGAAGCTGATTGGTACATCCACCGGAACAGTGTAAAATCTATCCCATCTCACCCATCCCGTCCACCTTCCGGTCCTCAGTTTCCATCTTCCGGACCTAAGACGCATAAGATTTGATTGTGACGCTTCACTCATTATAATTGGGTCAAAACGTTTGTTTCGCCTTCGTCTGTCCTTTCCCTTCTTCGTAGGCGTTACAAAGTGGTTTCCAAAGCGAGACCACGAACCACTATACGAAAAGAGTTTTCGTCCGTAGGGTAATTACCCCGCTGAACGCCGTTCGGGAAAATGCTATATATTTGCGTAACAGAAAATATCTTCGAGGAAAGTTAGATCCCTGCCGAAGTCTTATCCACCAAGTTCCATCTCTTTTTCTCGGAGGAGATTCGTTCCATCACACCTTTACCTTTTCTATGAGGGCTGACAAAATGTGGCTGAGTCCCGAGGATTGATCAGGCCGTACAAGGGAGAGAGGATGTCGGCTTTTCTATCTCGGTCTTTCTCATGATGGCGTACAACTACCATCAGCCGCTCTGTGCGGGCTACCTGAACGAACAGCTGTAGATGATTTTCGTGTATTGGAAGGTGAAATTCAGGGTGCTTTAGATTCAATTGATGACGGACAACCATTGTACGGCCCTTGGAGACTTAAAATCTCATCAAGCCGCTAGATGTAAGTCATTTTTTACGCTCGCGTGGGCCGGTTCTTGTGCTGCCCCCATGAAGCATCCTGTGCCCAGCCCTAAGCCAGAACCTGCAAGAAGCTGCTGACACTGAAGCGGACAAAACAGCTGTCCCCGACCTGGTGCTTTCCTCGAAAACCTAATTGGAAGGGAATCGAGTTTTTACAATTGCTTTGATCCCGCAACCAGGCTTTGCTGGGCACCCCTAGGGGATGCCGTGCTTCTGCCAATCAGAAATCGTAGTACTGACTAAAGGTGTGGTGCAAGCCGCCTATTTAATTACTAGAGGCTGCTTCTATTCCACGGTATTCAACCGTGGGCAAGGTAACTTTGAATTCTTTGAGGTAGGCGAGAATTGTCTTGAAGAGTTTGCTAGCACTCCAACAAAGTTCATCAAGCTATGCATAGGACTTTTTTTCGTTTGACAGGAAGCTGCAAATTCATATGTGGAGATAAAACCGACCTAAGCAACACTTTAGAACACGCAGCAACTGCTGTTCGCCTCCGAGTGCTGAAGGAGACGTGAACTTATAGAGGGATTTTCCATCAATTGCTTCATTGCACCAGAACATTCTATGTTTAAAAGGGAAGTAGGACTACGTCCCTCCCGGACATCCATACAATGGTAATTTGTTAAGCAAAAGCGGACCCTAATTGCTTTAAGGCGGCATTATTGGGGAGCACTTCCGCCATTACTTATGCCACGGAATTGCCCCCCCCCCAAGCTAACCTCCCTGGAATGTAAGAACCGCGAAGTCACAGTGGCTCACGGCGGATGAGCTTCCCGATGTCCCAAGAGAGCTCCGCCTCCCTGAGTCACCTGGTCCGTGTGGGATTCTTCCACCAACTTCACGAGAACCGGTTGAAGTCATCGCATTCTCACTTGTAAGGCTGCCTAGAAATCAGATGAAACGCAGTAAACTGATATCCGAATGGAGAAAATCAGTAGTTATCCCTATGTTCGAGGACAGTAAAAGGGCGGAAGCTGCAAACCACCTTCTGGTTTGCCACGCTTACGTGGTCACAGAGATTGTTCCTGACGCATCAGCGGGTGTGCCTCCAAATTTACAGGCTTTCCAGTTACCAGCAGCACGGTTTCTGTAGGGGTCGCTCTTGTCAGTCACACCATCTCTTGGATCGCGACCACTGGGCTCAGGCAAAGCTGAGGTTGGACACCAACATCCTGTTCGTAGATTTTCATAGAGAATTCGGCAAACTGCCGTCATGCGTTAAGTTTGCCCTACGCAGTCCGTTTCCATAATCCACTGTGGGTCGTTGGGATTGCTACTCTCCCGGAGACAGGAGCTGAGTTGAAGAAGCTAGAGAAATTTCAGAGTCGCCACCCGGCTAGCTGGTGGACTACGGGGCTGGTCACGACTGATGGTTGAGGGTCGCATCTTCGCTGCTAGAGGCCCGTTTAAGAGTGAGAGGAGACCGGATCTGCGCCCGCCGCCTAATAGTGGCGAGACTGCGCCTGAACTGCAAGCTGATTTCCCATTGCGGGATCGCTTAGGCTCCAGGGGCATTCAATGACACAAAAGAAGTTGCCTTCGATAGGACTACCGATGATCTAATTTCTATGCAGAAGAGCCGCTGGGTCTTGGAGCTCACTGCTGGCCGATGAGATAGAGGAGCGATAAAAATGAACTTCAAGTTGAAGGCGGATGCTTACCCAAACGAGAAGTGGGTGCAATCTCCTGAGGCTTGCAGCCCTTGGCACTCGGGGGCGAGTCTCTCACGGGAGGTCCGCCGTTTCCGTCATTCGTGGAAGGTGAGGACTGAAGACTGAGTGGGAGGCGGTGCGCTAATCAGAACAAAATACACACAATAAAAGGCAGGATGTCACTGCTGCCAACATCTAAACAGGGCTGAAGGGCAGACAAGTACACACGTAAACGGAGCATAAATGTGGAAAAATATATCCCTTTAACCTTTTAGATTTTGCGAAGCTGGCAGTCACTGGGAGGGACTCCGGCAGGGATCTAACTTTCCTCGAAGATATTTTCTGTTACGCAAATATATAGCATTTTCCCGAACGGCGTTCAGCGGGGTAATTACCCTACGGACGAAAACTCTTTTCGTATAGTGGTTCGTGGTCTCGCTTTGGAAACCACTTTGTAACGCCTACGAAGAAGGGAAAGGACAGACGAAGGCGAAACAAACGTTTTGACCCAATTATAATGAGTGAAGCGTCACAATCAAATCTTATGCGTCTTAGGTCCGGAAGATGGAAACTGAGGACCGGAAGGTGGACGGGATGGGTGAGATGGGATAGATTTTACACTGTTCCGGTGGATGTACCAATCAGCTTCCTTTGCGTGGGTAAAACCAAACCCAATGTTTTTTATATATGCTCATATCTTGATAACGTGAGTTCGCGCCATAAAACAACCACAATCATCATCCAGTACGTTCGAACTCAATAGCTTATGTTGCCATTCTCTTTGACCGTAAAACAGTTCAGGCGTAGAGCGCGCGATTCACAATCTCGGCGCGTGATGTTTTGGTGCACTTTGCAAGGTGCAATCATTTTGCGATGCGCAAGTTAAACGGAATACCGTGAAACCGGACTCCTTTCCATTGTCCAGTGATCTGCCTTCTCTGCTAGCCGACAATATATGGCGCAGGATGCAGTCTGAGCCAGCATCTTGAAGCCTTTACCGTTTTCTAGTGGTCGATCTCCCAGGTTGCAACAATACCAGAAGCAAGATGCCTTCAAGACTTGTACTATGAACGCCCTCTTATTTTCCTATTGCTCAGTTCTCCGGCCGAACGGTAACATCTAGATAACAAAATAAAAACGAGGTCGGGGAACATTTTGTCTTCGGCGGTGTACCCGTGCAATAATTCAAGACTATTTCAAGACCCGACCGTGGAATCTGCCGTAGTGACTGTGTAAACGCCTGAGACAACAGCCCTTCTGAACACCTAACAACGGCTTTTCATAGCATCCAAACCCGGGGGCAACAAAATTCAACAAATCGAGCCCACGGGGAACAGAACAACTATGATGCTTGACACGGATTCTGAACAACCGATAGTTGAGACTTCACAAAAGTACTTCGTGATGCTCGTTTCCAGGTTGACTGCATGAACGAAACGGATCCAGTGACAAAGAGCGAATGAAACAAAAACGTTTGAACTGATCGTAATGAGTTAGCAAATTCAAACAAAGCGGAAACGAAGAGGAAATGGCCACTCTCGCTTGGATCGAATGAATTCAGTTAACCTCCTTCATATTTAGTCTGCTGCCAAGTCTCTGCGGCTGCAACTCACCATCGGGAAATTCCACTGGATTTACATTGGTGACCATTGAAGTGTAGGAATCGTTGGTTATGAAATGCATCAAACAGTGACAACGTGAGTGATTCTGATAAACCTAACAAACTGAGTAGTGCACCGTTGATTATAGCCTATACACTCCTGAAACAATAAGACAAATTTCATCTGAAAATCCAAGCTCTGTAATGAACGGCGCATAAAATGCTTTTTCATACATGAACAAATCGAACGAAGTAAACAACTGCGGATACGTATACTAGACATACTGAAGATTTGGCGTTTGTAAGCAATAAGTAACGAATTTTCACCACTTCCAAACCCAAATTCACCAAAAACTTTCGGCAAGTCCAATGCGTCAATAAATTTAGCGTTCGTACCAATTGATGCGCACTCTATATATTTAACAATAACAAATCACGACCATGTCAATCGTACTTAACTATGCACGCTCCCAGGCCGACCGTAAGAATGGAACGGAACAAATTTTGCTGAGCTACCGAAGAACGACTACTTGAACAGCTCGTGAAGAGAAAAGAAACTGAAGCAGTTAGGCAAGGCGTGAATATGGAAGGGAAATAGCCACTCATCATAAAACCAACTGAGTTTATTGAGCTTTTCCACATGCAATCTGCGACGACACGTCAACGGCCATACAATCCTTCTTACGAGTGTCGTCCTTTGAATTTTATTGTGACGACCAAAACACCCAAGTCCTGGCCCGGGTAAAGCCTGAACAACGAACCAATGCACGACTCACCGAATAGTGAGCTTCGCTTGTGCCGGATAGCACGTTGGAGCCCCGAAACAACGCGTAGCCCGAATCGATGCAGAACCCAAATCAAGAACACGATTGCTCTGCAAGCTCTACGGCACCATAAGCAAGTAAAAACATAAGTACAAAAAGATCATGCCTTTGGCAGTGAGCCGCAGTCACTATCCAGCCGAAAAGATATTCAAAAACAGGACAGAATTCCGTACAGAGGGAACATTTAACCAAAAAGAGTAATCAAAAGTTATCTGTCCTGTAGATCAAACGAAAAGAATAAACTCTCCACGCTTGATCAGGCCCAAAGAACAACTCATTGGGCGTGGCAGCCAAAACATCAACGTAAACGAGTTGAACGTCTAGGGTCAGTCGACGTGAGCGAGAAAGTGGAACTGAGCCGTAATAAAACAAAACCGCCTTCAGATAGTGTGACTTACCACCGTGCCAACTGTCCACAAAGTAATCTTGGTAAGAAAGCGCGACCATGAAAAAAGTAAGTGGGACAAGCATAGATTATTTTCGACCGCAAAACAGTGTCAGCACGAAAAAGTCGGAGAAAGTACCCCAAGATTAGTTAGAAAGCACATAGAGTTAAGCGGGTGAGGGATTTTTGGAAGAACGCGGATGATATCCCCTCTCCGTGTGGTTTTACCTATCATTGATACCTAGTTTGCTGTCCACACGTGTGTACATTCGAAGCAGCGATCCACCATCAAACAACTGAGCAATAACGGTCAGATGAAGGTCCAAGCGCACCATCAATTCTCTTCGGTTTTCTCACCGAGCAAGACAACCAATGGAAGACACACGAGCTTTTAATGACAAACTGCTACTAGGTCGGAATTGCAAAACAGCACATGTGTGGAGTATGAACGTGAACTATCGATTAGCAAACAACTGCTTTGCTGCGCAGTGAGAACTCTATGGATGGGTTGTAGTACCTCAGTGATGTCCACACACTCCATGTAATAGTGAAATCGATTCGCACGGCCAGCGCTCCAGCTTATCATCATTGGTCGGAGTATGAAAAACTTGAAGCAAACAAACAGAGCGCCGATTGAATTTACGTCTCACTGTTTCCATCGCTTTTTCGGGCACCAGCGATCACAGGTGGGACCCAAATGGACGATTTTGTCGGACGATTTATCACTTGTGTGTAAGCCCGACTTTGGGCGTTGTCAATAGCCGAGTAAACGAATCTCTCTGATGGCGACCGAGATATGGAGCACATGTGACGGAAACGCTGAGGGGGACGAAGTACGTCAGGCGTCATACGGCACCACAACTCCACTGAAACATGGCCCGCATGTGACAGTGCAGGTAGGCCCAAATGAAAATCGGTGACACGATTGACTTACATTTTTTCAGCAGCTGACCCAACACCGTTCGCATGCACTGCTGAAGCAATAACGTGATGGACGTACATCGTCGTAACCCGACGTAAACGACGCAACATTCAGCAGAACAAGCATGCGTGCGCAACGGTGTTACCCGAGAGCGCTGGAAGAGCAATCAACGCTTTGGAGTGGTAACAATCACGCGCTTGCCAAACCTAGCCCAACCTCACCTAACCTAACCTAACCTAACCTAACCTAACCTAACTTAACCAACCACGTTGCACCGTCGCAATCTCATCAGATAAATGGAATATGAGCATGTGTGTCTCAACAATAGCAATAACAAACCACGACAAATATTCGCAAGCAGACAAGATGTATTATACACAATTAAACAACCACTTGCACCCTACAACAAATGTGATTCGCGTACGTCAAACCGCAGCAACTCGTGGGACGTGCGAAGCAGAGTCTCTCGAACAAGTTCATCTCTTCCTGACCGCACTTCGCCTACTTGCCCTGGCTTCCATAGGTTTCTATGACAACTATTGCTTACCGGGGGGACCAAACACTCCGGTTTCAAACTTTTCTTTTTTATCAACTACTTTACTTTTTTTGCAACATATTGGCACACTCAGTCTTCCAAAGTTTCCAAAATAAATCCGACAACAACTGCATCCGTCTCTTATGTCTGACATGGGGACAAAGGATATCCTGACAATCGAACGGTTTCATTGCCATTAAGTATCAGAAACTTGCTCGGGGTCAATACTTCAAGGTCTGTGCAATCATTTGTCACTTGCACGATGAGACAGTTGTTGAGGATCCTCTTCACTTCTGCCGAGAATACTACTAGGATTTCATCCATCGCACGACTGTCATGTACAACCAAATACGGCGCACGCCGGACCGGATTTGTGGTACGTTCCCAAACTCGACCCGAGTGACCAGCTTCTGGTGGCCTGAATCTCCGCTCAATACCACGATTCGATTGGAGGGTGTTTATCCCATCTTGCGACACCTCTTGAATAAACCCCCGAATTTCGGACCAACTCCTTTTAAAACTGTTTCCATTAGCACTGGGAAAACGTGGCTGACACCTTCCGGTCATGAAGCACATTGATGCTTGTAAGAAAGAGTTCTCAGAAAATGGATGCGCGGCTTCAATGTGCACTGCTCTCACATTCGTATATGTGAATAAACGGCCATATTGTGCCTCCCTAGCTCTGTCACGCCTAACAAAGTCGGCCCGAAATAGCCTATTCCCGGACAGACAGGGACATAACCGGCATTTATCGCATGCCCAAGCAGTAGAGGTGCCATGTGTTGTACACACGGATGCGCTGACGTTCGGCGACAGTGGACGCAATTTCCGAGAACACGCAGAATAGCCGCCGTCCCCTTTATCGTCCTGAATTGCCGACAAATATTTGATGTAAATTGTGAGCAGCCAATATGACCTTCCGTTTTGTTATAATGTTTACCAACCAAATCAGTGACTCTTTGCACTTTTGTCAGAAAAATGAGAAGTCTAGCTTCCTCCGAAGAATTTGTTCAAACAAATCGTCCTGCTACGCATATCAGTTAATCAGATGGAAGGAGACTCAATTTTCATGCGGAATTGTGCTTAAGACAGTCCCCAGGGACATTACCTGGTTCTATTGAGTCAAATTCGGCAAAGAAACACTCTTCTTGTACCGATATCACAGTTACAATAAAACTATTTCCCACCTCCTGAACCGCTATATGGCCCACTTACAATGACACGTCACTTCGCCCTTTGGAGATAATGAGAAGATATTGTTTGTGTCGCAATAGTCACGCAATACTCCCTAACAAAATAGTCCAGGACGAACAGCACTCGAAGTATGACCAAAATGAACTGTAGTTTACTGCCCAGCAGTTTTACGCGTCTTCATCTCCGCGGTTTAGTTCGCACTTCAGCAAGCGTTTCATCTTTGGATTCAGTTACTCCTGAGGACCAAAACATCGTTGGACCATAATACCATGGTTGATGGTCTTTCTCTTTGAGTCGCATCCAGCGAAAAGCCAGGTCCGTTGGATCCTGCTTCCTTCACACATGTCTCCGTCGCGTGGGAAGTGGGCAGGCACATCTTGAAGACGGTCTGCATAAAACGCGGCGAAGCGCCCCTTATCGCTCTTCACGTAATAAAGGGCTACAATGGTGTCGGTCCAGTGTTGAATTCAAGTCCATTTTCTTCCTGATTACCTCCGCACTTTGTACAGCAGCGAAAACTGCAGTCAACTTTAACCCTGGTAAAGGGACAGCCACCAGAGGCGCCACACGCGGCTTAGCAAGCGCAATTACACATCGTGATTCCGACGTGTTGGATACAAACTTAAAACAGGACACTGCTCCGTAGTCCACTTCGGATGCGCAACAAAATAAGTGTTATTCAACGTCCGCATCTGTATTCGAAATATCACGTACATACCATCGTACCACCCTAACCAATTTTGTCCCTTCCACGATTCTCTACATTCCTCCCCATTTTGCTTCGGTATCCAAGCCCGGAACCTCATCCTAACCGATTTTCGTCCGGCACAGATCTTGGGACAATCTTTTCTTGTGCAAAACGAGCGAGCCCGCCCAACCTTAATGATCATGGGTTGTGGCCGATTGTGTTAACAACGCCCTTGTTGTTGGCTGATCCCTGATATGAACGTGGTATTCCAAGGAGTCTAGCTCAATATTCGAAGTCAAACTCAAGGTTAGCACCGCCGGCAACAGGTCCGCGTCAATGCTTTTTGTAGAGCCGTTTCTTTCATCAGCCGGAACTACATTCAAAATCTTCCCCTCATCACTCAGCCACTTGAGCAACCCGAATTCGCCGAGAGGTAATAGGCCACGTAGTCCCCCCACCAAACACAGTGCTTCTGCGGCATCATTACCGGAAGTTAAACACTCGTCCACAAAAAGGTCCCTTGAAGCTGCTCGAGATGCCACCGACGAGGACTGGAGCACAAAATGGTGACAAAGCAGCCCTAAGGGGATGCACCGTCACTCTATTTTCCTCCAGCTTACCAGCGTCACCATCAGACCGCCGGATGGACAAGGGGGTATTTTGATCCTCCTCAGGCATTTTTGCTTTAAGGAACACATCTTCAGTTCATTTAAATGGGGCCACACGCCTCTGACAAAACCGCAAAATTACACCTTTCAAACGGGAAAATAAATGGAAACCCTGTAATAGGTGCGCGTTCAGTGATTCCTCTTGGAATACTGCAGCAGAATCAAAGACAACACGAACCTTCCCAGGCATTCCAGCACTGAGCGTTGCATGGCACGGCTGATGCCACCTCACTCGCCTCTTTCACGGGCTTCTCGGGTACTTGCGCTGCAAGTACCGATCATCCAGGGAAGATCACCCCGGAACATTATGATGCCTTGATTTCGTGAAAAGACTCAGCTATATACATCATTTGTGGTCGTGTCATTTCTGTAAAATAGGCTTTGTGTATTTGCGTCCAGCGCGAATTCGTCATATCCCTGGGTGGACCTGCGTCGACTCACGTGCTTGTCTGTCTGGCGCCGTGAAATTGGCTCTCGCCTTGAGTCTTCGTGACCGAATATTTGAGGTTTGTATACATTTTACGAGCTTGATCATTTGATAATTCATTATCGTACAGGCTGAGAATCAACCTTGTTCTGATTCCGGGATTCGTGCGAATTCGTCTACGTGTTGCTCAAAAGCTTCTTACACCGCGTATCCTCTTTCGACGTAGCGCTCAATCACAATAGTATATTCGACTTTAATGTTTGGATTCTTTTGAATCCAATTTTCGAACAGCCTCAAATGATGAAGAATGACCGAACGTTTGCAAGGTTTCACAGGATCATTGTCCCTTTGGGGCAAAGCCACACTGAGGCATCCTCCTCCAGGCCGCAACGACCCCTTCATAGTTTTGGTGGCCATTCTGTTCTCCATAAACGGTGAGGTTCCCAGCAGATCATTGACATCAAAATCTTTACCAAAGAATTTTCGCAGGTTATTCTTAAATTCATGCGCTGCGCATGGCGAATGTTTTAAATTTACCCGATTGGCCATCATCCAACGGGCCCCGCATGACCCAGCCTAAAGGATTGAAGTCAGCGTAAGAATCCTCTAGGAAGCTGTACGCTATTTTAAACCCAGTGTGTCGAAGAACACACCCAAACCGAATAAAGCTCCAATTGCTGGGTCTAAAATAGCCGCAAATACTATTCCTGTTAAGGGACGCCACTTGGACAAAGTTCCCTGGCTAGATGGCGTGGCCTGTGCGTCCAGAACTGATGGAACGGTATAAGCGCCCTTTAGTCCGCTCACCTCATTACCGTAAAATGACCTCGGTTTAAATGACACCTGTTCACAAAGCTGCGCAGTATTCCAGATGGGAGTGTTGAAGCTGGTCTTAGCTGTCTTCCCTCGTAGACCTAAACTTTTAGCCTAATCATTACACATGGGAGAGTTGTCGGCACCATGTTGAGCGGCGCGTTATTGCGCGGGGAGCCGTTTGGACCTTCGATGACGACCAATGCAACCCCCAAGCTAACACCGAGACCGATGGTGAATAGTTGACAAGGTGCGTTCAGGACCAGAACCTTGTTCATCTCATGCGATAAACGATGATGTCGGCGGTTGCCATTTTTCTTCACGGAGCCTCTTCTAGTGACGTCCATCGGAACGACACTCTGGACGTAAGCAAACAAAACGCGCTCTGAGCGAAGACGCATACTCCAGCGGTCCCCAGAGACAATGCTCGAAACTATCGATGGTCCTGTAGGTTACGTCCGCCACGGCATTCAGTGCATTCGGCGCTTTTATAGATGCCGCCAAGGTTCGATGATTTGAACCGCCCTTCTTGAAAGCACCCAAATTATTCTTTTGTTCGTAGAAAAGCTAACTGTCTCCATTGCCTTGCAAACGTGCCTTAGCCCTCACAAACCGACACAGATCGCAAAATCCTGGTCAGTTGCCTTTCTGGCAGGTCTTGTCAGTCTCTCCTACCCTCAATGCCGCCTTTATGGTGCGAACCGAATCGGACTAACTCAAATATCCTAGTCACTCCGGAGTGTCTACGCAACTAATCGACTTGTCAGTATAAGATGACAAGGCGCCCTGATCTTGAGCGATCAACTCTGGCCTGGTTATTACATCCAACATGCAATGCACGATATGATGCCTTTGGCCAAAACGTTCTCTCAGTACACCTCTTACCCGCTGATAACCTTCATTGGCAGAATCTAGCAAACAACACTGGATACTAATATTACTAATGAAAATACTAATATTATTAGTGATAATAGTAATAATAACAATGGCTTATTTCGGACAACCAGAAGTATGCTGCAATGCAAGATCAAAAGGTACAATTGGAAGTTTAATGAGAAATGTACGAGTATGTGCACGCGGTAAAGTGTAAGAGAAAGCGTTTAAGTCAATGTTTATGGAAGCGCCCAGCAAATTTATACTCAAGGTCAAGTGGCCGAGCCGGCCGAGTCCGGATGGATTTGATTGAGTATAGTCAAGACGCACGCAAATAGTACGAAGACTGTTCTACCGGGGAACTAGACCAGATTGGCGGATATTTTGGTCGCCGTGAGAAAGAAAAAATAAAAGTTCCCGAAGGGAACGTAACAATGGTATGAGTGGGGTTGGGATTGAAATCGGGACAGTGGAGAGGAGTAGTATTACGGATATGGAGCATGAAAAATCAGTCGGAGATCACAATTGCAACGCACAATGGCCGTATATCGATTGAGTCATTTATATACCGAACGGACAACACACCTGGAGAGAAATCGCCACGGTGAAGGTGAGAGAAATACCTGAATGAACCATGCAAACTTTAAGGGGATTTTCACTTTCAGAAATGTGGAATATAATTCATCAGCGTGACAGTGGGAACGGGCGATAAGTCGATTTGTGGTGCGTAGCCACGATAGTGGCAGAAATAAGACCTGCAAAGGAGATGACCGAATAATCGACATTTTTTCAACTCATATACTGGCGTTCCCTACGAAAATAGCTTCTCCAGCCTTTCCTTCAAAATATTGGAACAAATAGGTCAAACGCTGACCATCACCCCTGAACTGGCCCCCGATCTAATTCTCAAATTGTCGGAAGAACTGAAGATCCTGCAGATGTGGACTATCGAACTTAAGACGTTCACACTGGGTCAATTCCAGTCCAAAACTCTGCCGGTTTAGCATATGTGTACCGTTCAACAGGTCGGATTTGTCAACCTAGCTAATGTCGTCTAAGAGACTCCCACTGGCCCAAGAAATTTTGGAACCTAGAACATGCGATAGAGTATGGACTGCAAGGAAGAAAACACTGAAATTCCTTCCAGATGTTTTACGTGCTTTGCGATTTTGATTTTGTCTGACATTCTTCCGAAAATCTCGTTCACACATCACATGACAGACTTTTGAATTCGGCCTTGAATCGTTTCTGACTGTCGTGTTTGAGCCTCTGGTCTTTACACCTTCGGGTTTTACTGTGGAGTTTTATAGCCACATGCTTGAGGTTTGTATATATTTGTACCTTTTGCGAATTTCAATTTGGCACCGTGTTCTGGTTTTGGGGTTCGTATGAATTGACCAGGCGTTTCTGGATTTGCGAGATTTGACTTACATAAACATCGCCATCAATCATCTCCCCAGCCAACGACTACTCCATGACAATCTTGACATCATGTGTTCACATTGCCTCGACTGCCCTTCCTTTGTCTTTAGCCGCCCTGCCCATGGCCTCAATGGCTTCTACCTCTGACCGAGTGCCTTCTAATTCTACTTTCGCCTCTTCTCGAACGCCTTACAGGCTACTGAAAACACAATAAGCAAGAGGCTTCGAGGCGTGTGGGGCAACGGCGGCTTCAGCTGCTGAATGACAAGCAAAATTATCCCAGCTGTCCAATTCCACCGGCAACGGCAGAAGACTAATGACGGGCAACTCAACAAACCCACACCACAACAAAGGGTCGGAATGGTAAGAGTTTGCAGCTGCAAACGCCGAAGCACGGAGGGAATTGTTGTAACGAACGTTTGAGCAATACGGATTCCGAAATCAAGGCGATTATCCGTGGTATTCCAGACTAGAATATTACATGAACAATGACATCAAAGAATGCAAACCTCAATAATACGGTCACAAGGACTCAACAACGAGAAACCGAATAGAAGCGTGTGAGCAAACAGCACGTGCGTCACGCAGGTCCAGGACAAGGATGTGCCAAAGTAGCGCTCTGGGAGCGAACAAACAACAATTGGTCCATAGAAACGACCAGTTCGTAAAGACAAGTCAATAGTGTATGGAAATGAGTGATGTTGGGAAAAACACTGAATCGCGAGGGAAATAGGGGGATTTTCCACGACCGGTTGTTACAAAGGTACAACTGATCCAGCTTGAAGCCGTAAAAATATCTAACGACGCGTGATCGTGGATCGAGAGGTCCGAACCATTGAAGGATTGAGAAACGCTCCTCGATGCAGTAGCCAAATGCTGTACGGCGGTCCAAAACGTTGCCCTCACAAGCAGAGAACAACGTATTTTCACTACTTCCAAATCAAGAACTGCCGAAGGTCAGCGGGTCCAATGCGCCGTTAAATTGAACATTTGTAACGATTGATGCGCACTATAAACATTGAACAATAATAAATCAGGACTGCGTGAGTCGTACCTGGCTATGCACGTTCCCAGGCTGATCGTGAGAATGGAACAAAACGGATGTTGCCGACCGACCGAGAAACAACCGAATGAACAATGTGTGAAGGGACAAGAAACTGAAGCAATTAGGGTAGACTTTAAGATGGAGGAGAAATAGCCACTAGGGATAGAACTAACTGAGCGAAGCGGGCTTCTTCCGCATGCAGTCATCAGCGGCGTGACAGTTGCTGTGCCAAAGTCCACGAACCAACAGGCCACCCGCCTTTGACAGCTACACGCTTTGGGCTTTCTTTAGTGACATTCCGACCAGAAGGTGCAGCCTACACGGCCCTGCCTTTCGGTTCGTAAAGGTGCCCACAGATGAAGTCCGTGGTAAACAACAAGTAAATTAATGATCCTAGTAACCCAATCGCCGGCCAGTGGGTTGATGATGACAGTTATTTTGTACTCGCCATCCAAGGTGCATCGACATTGTGATATTCGCGGTGCACGGCTCAAGTGAAATATTTCGCCCAAATTTTAATCAAGGCACAGGGTAATCGTCTTTGCAGCTAGGTGCACACGTAGTGCAGCCGGCTTAATGCGTAGCTACAATCACTTAGGAATTCGTTTGGCTGAACGCTTACCAAGCTTGATGCAACACCTGCTCCCTGTGTGTAACGAACGTTTGAGCAATGCGTAGCCAAATTCGCAACGGATCCCGAAATCAAAAGACGGTTATCCGTGATATTCTACGATACTAGATTATTACATGAACAAGGACATAAACAATATACAAACCTCAATAATACGATCACAAGGACTCAACAACGAGAAACCGAATAGCAGCGTGTGAGCAAACAGCACGTGCGTCACGCAGGTCCTGAACGGGGATGCGCCAAAGTAGCGCTCTGGGAGCGAACAAACAACTATTGGTCCAGAAAAACAACCAGTTCGTAAGGACAAGTCAACAGTGTAGGCAAATGAGTGATGTTGGGAAAAACACTGAATCGCGAGGGAAATAGGGGGATTTTCCACGACCGGCTGTTACACCGTGTGTGCATTGCCAGCACGCTGTTTCGTTCCTTTAAAGCACAAATTACCCCGCTCCGGAATTTCCTGTTCGCCTCAGATCTCTGCCTATTATAGCGATCATTATGTCACAAACAATGTATAGGGGCAAAAGACTCTTTGCGAGAGTCCACCCTGACCCAACTTAGAAGAATCCTAAGGACTGAACGAAAGGTTTACCAAGCTTTTCTCTGAAATTTACCGTGCCAAAGTTCCCAAAAAATAAGTCAGCTTTAGCTTAAATCCTACTGGTGTGTTGATCAACGAGGAAGGGTCCTCGGGAATTCTTGTAAAGAAATATAACGGTGATATTACCCGTTACTGAAAGCCTCAGGAGATGACTTGGACGGTTCTGGTGTAAGGTTGATTAGACCTTACTTCGCGGTTTCCTTAGTAAACGCGTGCTTCGGTCCTTTGTACTGCGTGGACCACCTGCACGTTACTCTAATGTGCGGCACTGCACAAATATGTTAACCAGAACAGTATTCTCCACGACCCGTGAGAACGAGAAGGCGATTGGGAGAGATAGTGGTTAGCGTGTATTTGGGAGCGTGCGTGAGAGCGTGCGCAAGAGCAACGGTCAAATGGCCACCGCGCTTGGCAGTCAGCGTTCAGTTAAACAATAAACGTGGTAAAAGTATGAACGAAGATGGCAACCGCTACAGGGGCCTCCTCCTAGAAGTCCGACGGAGTTGGGCTTCGATCGTGATGGTAAGCCGGAATTATTGGTTGTCCAGGAACTCCTCATAGCTTCTCGGTTATATTGTTGTTGACGTCGAACGACTGCTGATGAGTTTACCGGTGCCTGCACTCTCGAGGTCCGATGTGCGTGGGTCCAACTGTGTTTTGGCGCCCGCGGGTCTCATACGAATGCAAGCCGGAAAATGCCTCGTCAGGTCCATCCAAAAAGGCGTCCAGTTGCCGTCTCCAGTGCCAGGCTGACCAATCGTCCCGTTGTCCAGTGAGCGGTTGGCTCCTTGAACGTGCACGGGAGTCAGCCAGGCTACGGATGAAGCCAATGTGACTTGTTAGATCCGTCTGAGAGAGGGCAAGGTAAACTGGAACAAAACAGCGCCTGAGGGCGCCGGCGGATGTTGGACAGTAATAACAACACACAAACGATGTTCGGTGTTGTTGTAGTCGCTAGGAGACCAGAAGAAAATGAAATCATAACTACCGATTGTAATTTCCCGGGTCTGTTGTTTGGTAAATCCGTGGCGAACTTCCCAACTTATTGCTAACAGTCGGTTGTAAAAATCGTCACGAAATCGGCGAAGCGGACGGGATTTCGTAGTTGGCGACCGCGACGGCTACTTCGCGTTGCGGGTACGGTTGGAGAATCTGATGGACTAGCTGCCGAGTCCTCACTAGGCATAATTGGGGGTGGTTCGAGTAGTAACTCGCTCGATGCAGGTGACTGAGCGACTTGAGCGGGTGTAAATTGGCCGAGCGGCTTGCACTCAATGACGGCAGGCTTGAGACGGTCGATAGATACGGTGTCGTGTCGTCCGTTGATATCTATGACAAATGTTTTAGCCCTACGTTTTATCACCCGAAACGGGCCAGTGTATGGCGCTTGTAGTGGTGATCGAACGCCATGGACGCGAAGGAATACATGAGTAGCGGTTCCTAACGCAGTTGGGACATAACTTGTAGACTGTTGTTCACGCGGCGGACTGGCCTTGAGCACTCGCATGTGCTGCGTAAGGCGCTGAGCATAGTCACCGTAGTCGAAAGTCACGGTTGATGAGGGGGCTACCAACTCCCCAAGCAGACGAAGTGGACAGCCATATACTAGTACGGCCGGTGTTGTGTGTAACTCCTCCTTAACGGTACTACGCAGGCTTAAGAGTGCTAATGGTAGTGTTTCACTCCAAAGGGGGTTACCGTTTGCTCGAAGAGCGGCTTTTAATTGTCGGTGGAAACGCTCAACCATACCATTGGCCTGAGGGTGGTAAGCTGTCGTCTTAACGTGTTGGCAACCGAGCGTAGCGAGTAGGCTGCCGAAAGCGCCGTCAAAGTGTGGACCGCGATCGGTGGTTACTATTGCCGGGCAACCGAAATGACTAACCCAACCGGTCAGAAAAGCTTTCGCGGCCTCTTCCGAGGTGGAACGAGGGATAGGGATGGCCTGCGGCCAGCGAGTAAAACGATCCACGCATGTGAGTATGTAAACGTACCCAAGCGAAGGTGGGAGTGGTCCTACGAGGTCGACGTGCACATGATGAAAACGTGTTTCAGGTTCTGGGAACCTGGCTAACGCTGCCTTAGTGTGCCTATGGGTCTTAACACGTTGACACTGCAGACAAGCACGAGCCCATTGCCGGACATCTCCTTTGACATTGTGCCAAACAAAACGCTCAGTTATCAGTTTCACCGAGGCAGTCACACCCGGATGAGCCAGATTATGGAGTGTCATGAACGTAGGATACCGGTGGGCAGCAGGAACTACTGGCCTAGGGCGACCTTGCGACACATCGCACACGATGGTATTCTGGGAAGCTGGGATAGGCACTGTGGTTAAACTCAAAGAACCGTTTTGTCTAAGTTGTTCGATGTCAGGGTCCATAGTTTGAGCCTGTGCCATTGCGTCTAAGTTGATGTTAGGCGTTTGTGCCAGACTTAGTTGATATACGCGCGATAAGGCGTCTGCGACGGGATTAAGTACCCCAGAGACGTGTCCTATGTCCACAGTAAACTGTGAGACAAAGTCTAAGTGGCGAATCTCGCGTGGTGAGTATCGATCGGAAGCTGACTTCAGTGCGTAAACCAAAGGCTTGTGGTCTGTAAACACCGTGAACGAACGGCCTTTGAGTGCATGTCGAAAATGACGAATTCCCAAGTAGATGGCTAATAACTCTCTACCGAACGTGCTGTACCTTGATTCCGCGGGTTGTAGGCGCTTGGAGAAGAATGCTAAAGGTTGCCAAGAGTCATCTACGAACTGTTGCAGTACTGCTCCAACCGCTGTGTCCGAGGCATCCGTCACTACCGAAATAGGAGCCAAAGGGTCAGGGTGGGTAAGGAGTGCTGTGTTGGCGACAGCATCTTTGACCAAGGCGAATGCAGCTTGTGCTGTGTCGGGAAACACGAACTTCCGCTTACCTCCGCGCAACAGGTCGGTGAGGGGTTGCATCATTTCCGCACAGTGAGGAATAAATCGGCGGTAGAAATTCACCAGACCGGCAAACTGACGCAACTGGCGAAAAGATTGGGGTTCAGGGTAGTCGCGAATAGCGGAAACTTTATCTGACAGAGGGCGGATACCCGAGGATGAAATAGAATGTCCTATGAAAGTGATATCAGACCGGCCTAATTCGCATTTCGCGATATTGATCGTAACGCCGTGCTGACTAAGGCGTTCGAAAAGTGCTCGTAAGTGCGTAGCGTGCTCTTGCTCTGAAGAACTCGCCACCAAAATATCATCCAAGTATACGTGGACATTTTCCAAACCACGAGTTGCCTCGTGCATGAACCGTTGAAAGGTCTGGGCTGCATTGCTGAGTCCAAACGGCATTCGCAGAAACTCGAACAGCCCGAAAGGTGTAGTGACGGCAGTTTTAGGGATATCGGCCTCGCTACCGGGATCTGGTTGTACGCCCGAACCAAATCGATACGGCTGAAGATGGAGCAACCTGATAAAGACGAAGTAAGATCCTGTATATGGGGAATCGGGTATCGGTCCGGGACGGTGACTTTGTTAAGCGCTCTGTAATCACCACAGGGTCGACAGTCGCCACTAGCCTTAGGAACCATATGAAGGGGGGAAGCCCAAGGGCTACTAGAAGGGCGTATTATACCCAGTTCTGGCATATGTTCGAATTCGGCCTGTGCAACACGAAGCTTGTCTGGTGCTAACCGACGCGGCCTACTGAACACTGGGGGTCCCTTAGTATCGATATGGTGAGTGACACTGGTCGTCACTGCTGGGAGAGGCCCGGCCTGCCGAAACAAGGCTGGGTAGGCGGCGATGAGTTCGCCATAAGGTTGGTGTGCCGGTGGTTGAACGTAAAATGGCGTGACGTGATTCACTCGCGAATTATGACCCGCAACGGCGAGAGTGGTCTGACGATCAACCACTCTGCGGCGCCGTGCATCAACTAACAAGTCAAAGTGCTGCAGGAAGTCAATGCCCAGAATTGGGTACGGGACGTCGGCGATGATGAATACCCAACGAAAATTACGCTTTAAACCCAAGTTTAAGGTGAGCGACCGCTGGCCAAACGTTGGGATGGCCGTGCCATTGGCAGCGCGTAGTGTTTGGGCCTGCGGTGTGCTATTGTCGTCTTTCGCTCGGGGGAGGACGCTCACTTCGGCACCGGTATCTACAAGGAATAGGTTATTTGAAATGATGTCCCTTACGTTCAAAAGACGACTATTGGTGTGATACCCGGCTTCGTGGGTCGCCACCACGGGCCGGGGGTTTAGTTTCCCTGATGAGCACCGGGAAACGTACACCCTCGTTCGCATCGTTTGGCTCCCTCACCGAAGCGACTGTGGTACTTACAATATCCTTCTTTTGAAGAACCGACGAAACGGCGTCGCAATGACGGACTATGGAGCCTAGGTGAGCGTGCGCGGTGCCGCTCCTGTGACCCACTTCTAACTGCTAGGCGTTGCAGGCTCGCGTCAATTCTAGACAAAACTGATGCGAGTTCGTTAGATGTTGGCAAGGCAGGCACCGTTGCGACGGACGGCCTGGTTACTCCAGCTACAGCGGGGTTGTATCGTGACATAATGTCATCAGCTACCGCTGCAGTTTCCTCTAGCGAGCATTTGCGCGCGGCCCTTAGTAAAACTGGAATGTTATGCGGCAAACGCTGCAGCCAAAGTTCTCTCAAGAGCGGGTCCTCACCTATTGTCGGTCCTCTCAAGCGCTGCATCTCACGCAGCAGTTCGGAGGGCTTCCTACTTCCAAGCTCAACGTTTTGAAGTTGTTGCATACGTTGGTCTTGCGTTGGGGTCGTGCGGGCAATGACAGCCTCCTTTAAAGCCTCATAGCTTCGGGAAGAGATTATTACATCCCTTACTTGCATTGTGACCTCTGGCGGGAGGCGGCCTGCTACCCACCTGAAACGGCTGGCGTCACTGGTTATACGGCAGTTTTCGAATTCTAACTCAACCAGCGTGAACCAGAGTTCTGGATCAGCAGGTGTGAATGCCGGTATGTGCAGCGTGATGGCCCCAACGGTGGGGTCTGAGCAGGATTTCCGTTCGGCAGACATAGCGATTACTTTATGGAATACAGACGGGAAAAGAAATCAACGACCAATGGGGCACTACAGTCTTCGCGAAAAAAAAAATTACGACGAATTAGACACAAAATATGTATGGACGAGAAAAAAAAATTATTTGGTAAACCAACCAAAAAAAAATCAAGATAGGGAAACAATAAAACACACAAAAACGTACGCAGACGGGACCTTGAACGGTAGAAAACAAGGAAACTCACGTGACCTGAGGAGCACGTCGGGCTCACCAATTGTAAGGTTGATTAGACCTTACTTCGCGGTTTCCTTAGTAAACGCGTGCTTCGGTCCTTTGTACTGCGTGGACCACCTGCACGTTACTCTAATGTGCGGCACTGCACAAATATGTTAACCAGAACAGTATTCTCCACGACCCGTGAGAACGAGAAGGCGATTGGGAGAGATAGTGGTTAGCGTGTATTTGGGAGCGTGCGTGAGAGCGTGCGCAAGAGCAACGGTCAAATGGCCACCGCGCTTGGCAGTCAGCGTTCAGTTAAACAATAAACGTGGTAAAAGTATGAACGAAGATGGCAACCGCTACACTGGCGTGCATCGCAAGCACTCCACCCCAATAATCGGAGTAATGCTTATTTTCCAGATACGGCTGCACAAGACTGAAACTTGGGAACATACTCCAAATTTTTCCAAACCCATTGCATCATGGGAATAATCCACCTGAACAAGCCTCACAATCACCCTGATATTATTCTTCAGCTGGACCTTTGAGTGGCCCACCGGCAATGACGTCACTTTGCCCGTTAGGAATAATAAGCAAAGGGCTTACTTGTATCTCATTGTCCAAGTAACACCTGTAAACAAAGTATTCCAGGACAAGCAGCCCTCAAAGTATGAGTGAAATGGGTGTAATAGACTGCACTAGCCACCGTAGGCACCTTGAGCTCCAACAATTTAAGTTGCACTTCGATAGGAGTTTCACCGTCGGGTTTATTAGCTGCCGGCGACTACAAATCTTTGGACCGTAATACCATGGCTGACGGTCCTTCATCCTGAACTGCATCCCCTCATGCCCTAGAAACCTCCTCGCACGTGCATCGGCCGCGAGCTCCCCTGGAATCAGCTCCGCTTGTCTTTGTTCAACGTAGAGCTCAGTTACAGATGATTTTATGACTTGCAAATTCGGATCATTGCGAAAATTTTTCCCAGAAAAGTCGAATCGTGAAGACGGACCGACCACAGGAAAGCCACAACGGCCCTCCCAGAGTTTCATGGGCTCTTTAGTCGTCCATAAACTAGCGGGCCCCGATTGATGGACGCCACCGAAACCTCTGCCTTTAAACATCCTGGCGTTGTTTTCAGTATCCTGCAAACCGCATACAGCAAGCAGTATAAGTTGACCTGTTTGGCCGTTATCTGGAAGACTTCGCTTAGCCCAGAGTGAAGGGGTGCTGTAAACGTACAGGCCAATTTGGGAATCTCTTCGCTATACTGAAGTCTACTACGCCAGAGGAAAATTTCTGATTTCTGTGTCTAAATTAACTGCGAATTTTAATGCTCTCGAACCTGCCTAATATTACAGTTTCCTGGATACCCGCAGTGAAATGATGAAATGCGTGCCAAGAAATGATGATGCCATACGAGTCTCACTCTCATGTTGGATTGATTCTAATGCGGTTACCTAAAAGGAGGAGAGGGATGAGGCCGCTCCACTACGTTTGTTGCAAAGCAGTGTCCACGATACGTGCCCGTTCACTTCCCACGAGAGGGAGACACATGCCTGTTAAGCAGAACTCGGAAGCCCTGACTCCTATAGCTATGCGATTCGGGAAGGAGGGCCGCCAGCTACTGTTTTATGATCCAAAGATTTGTTGTGCCTGTGAGATGGTTAATCCACCAACTAAAATGATGGTGATAGTGATACATTCCTGAATATCAGAGACCAGCTTGATTGAACAATCTATTTTGCACAGGTCAATGCAAGTAGCACACACTTTCAAGGTTGCAGGAACAAAAAAACAGTAAGAGCGAATGGGCCGTGACACTGGTTGGGGGCAAAACTTAAAAGAGGCAAGACAGAAAATTTGACCGGCCAAAAACGGACAATGTTGAACAAGAACGAGTGTCTAAGCTGTGTGATAAGGAAAGGATTCATGGATCGTGAGAAAAGTGAGCGACTTACACTGCAGGGTAATAAAGAACTGTGATAACAGTACGCGAACTGACATTTCAGGGGGAGAATACGGTAGTCTAGGCTCCTCTGGCTTAGATAGGTAGCGTTCATGCTAGCAAAAGAATAGTGCGATGTCAGTTCTCATAACGGCCAAGTATGAAAACGGCACTGGAAGTAATGGAACTGAGCCAGCAAAGGATTGTGATGCCTGGCTGATGCATACGGGTTACAGTTATAGATCTCTTGTCACAAAATAGTAGAATGGCTTGGAATGATCACACCGGAGGTGAACGCACCAGCTAGGGTAACGGAAACAGCCGACACCCAACTCGAAGTAATGTCCGTCATCAACATGATTGACAATATGGTAGCTGGATATTGGCGCAGACTGAGGAACTAAGTAAAATACGTCAACCAAAGGCCAAGCAGATCTAACGCATAATAATAATATTATTATCGGTTTATTTTGGAGACGCACGAGGCATGCTATAAGCACGATCAAGTTTTACAGACGATGGAGTAGACAGATAAAACTCATGAAAAAGTGGGATGGGTAGGTTCAGGAGGAAGATAAATGTATGACGAATGTATGCACACCAAGGAAAAATGGGGGAAATTTAAAAGGACCCAACAGCGGTGCCAAATGGATGCCGGCTATATTCGAGGTTCAGGCTCAGGTGGAGAGTCTTGCTGATCCAAGTGTGGATATCTGAAAACTGACAGATAAACATAAAAAGGGCTAGAATTTGATAGAAGAAACTTTGGCAGCGGAGGATGGTGGAGAAAAGAAGAGGAATTCACCGCTAGGGATAATATAGTGGTGGAGCCTTGCTACACTACGGTAGATGGTCAGCGGACGGCGCACAAAACTCATCGTAGGTTAGGTAGCGAGCATAGAAAGAAGTAAAGAATGGTGATTATGGCAGAAATGATTTGGAAGGATTGGATATGGTATACGTAGGGCACAGATGTAAACAGAATAGAAGCACATCATGAGGGTCAGCGAGATGATAGCATGAGAAATGGCCGGCAAAATGTGCATGATGCAGAGCGAATGTATACATACATTTGTTTATATATATATATGTAATAGATATGCAAGGGTCGGGAGCAAAGAGCATCTGAGGGCTGGGGAGAAAAAAGTATCAGCGACTGGAAGAGGTGGTGGTGGGGGGGGTGGATCGAAATGTGGAGGAATACCTTGGAAAAATGCAGACAAATTTTTTCATGAAGGGAGTAGCATGGTGGATCAATCGAGGGAGAAGACTGAAGAAGCACAGAAGTGGTGCTGACTGTGAAGAATAGACCATAAGCGAGGGAAGATTAGAGGTAGGATCAAGGATAACAGGTAAAAATGGGTTGAATTATTTGATCAATGCAGGTGCGACATGTGGTGACGAACCGGAGGATTCGTGTGGTGGCAAATCAAACGATTTGGAACTGTAAGTGAACATGAAGAGGTAATGCTGTCTTTACAATCGGTGAAACATGGAAAAGCAGACCAAACTGAAAGGCACAAACAAAACGCCTGTGGCGAGCAATATACGGAACAAGAGAAGAGAGCAGTGGCCGAAGAGACACAGGTTAAACATGACCAATCAGGTCATTTTACTACAGGTGAATTACGAGGGAGGCGGAGAGGAAACAAGCAGAAAATACCAGGATAGGTTAACCAGTAATAAAACAAAAGGCCCGGGAGTTGAATACGCGACGGAGTTGGGGCAACAGAACTGGATAGCTGCGGGCCATCGGTCAATTGAACAGGTGGGATGAGCGGGAGGGTGCTGATCGGGGCACGGCCTAATGAAGAGGACCACAGAGGAATCGTGGAGCCAAGAAAAGAGAATGTGGTGGTGGTGATTAGATGATGAATGTGACTGTAAAAGGTGCAAAGTTTGGAGCGTCGAGTTCTAATATGAGGATTGGTCATGGGTGCGGGTGTGACTGGTGCGTACCGGCGGGTCGGGCATGAGGAGGGAGAACAAGGAGAGATTTAACAAAACTACAGTTAGTGAGGTATAAGTGTGCTATCAATAGGCATTATGAGCATGGGATGATATCAAGTGAATAGAGACTAAAAGCTGTCACTGACGGCACATGGAAAAAGGAATATTGGCGGGAGTCGGCAGAGAAGAGTGGGTAGGACGATGGTGACGTCATGTAATGAGGGGTGACATGGCGGGAGGCGATGGGAGCAAAGACAGAATGGTTAGGTGTGTATACCTTGATGAATCGACAAAAATGGATAGTGGTAACAGATGTTGAGAGCTGCAGATGAGCGTACCGTGGCGGAACATGGATGGGGAGCGTGTTATTTTCAACCGACAGTATTGGGTGCGGTAGTTCGAGGATAGTTAGAGCGTGCGATCCGCAACTGGTGCCAGTGGGTGGGACTGGCCGCGTGCTGGGCACTCGACCTGAGAAACGCTTCGTCAAATGAACACAGGAGGTGTGATTCACCAGGCTTATTGCGCTAACACATCATTGCAGACGACCTGCACGCTCGATGTGTGCCAGCCAAAGTGGTGGATTTGACCGCGCCCCGCACCGTTGGGGGTGGCACGGGCGGTCATTGATATTTGAACAGGGGCGGAGACCGTGATATGGGTGTGTGATCCAGGATCGACTTGCCTTGATGTAAGACCATGAATAGCGGAGCCAACGGAAACAATGAGTGGTAGATGTCCGTGTAACAACATTATCCAGGCGCAGCTGCCAGGGAGATAGTCAGTATGATGCTTGAAGTGGTTGACCGTCATTGAGGATCACTGGAAAGGGGAGAAGGGATAGAGAAGCGTAGTCTGGGTGTGCCCCAGCTGAGGGGCAAAGGATTCTGAGGAGAGAAGGAAAATACTAGTGATGGGTAACAGATGAACGTGGGTGAGCAACCGCGTTATTTTATTAAAGCAGGAGGTAAGTTCGCTGCGGATCAGGGATAGCAATGGCCATAGTTTGAAGCCTTGGGGAGAGGAGAAGTGTCGAACGTGGAGTGTACCTATTGGCCTATGACGCAGAGGTAGTAGGGTTACAGTGTAGGGCCTCCTTAAAAGGCCAGATAGGTGTAGATGAACTCATTGGTGGGGAGTATGGCATTGGGAACTGTTAAGTATAAAACAGGTGCGCGCCTCAAGAGAACAGCAAGGGGGCACCGCGTAAACTAAGTGGGAGCTTATTGCAAATTTTGGAATGGGCTGACAGAAAATGTCAGGAATTCAGGCTGAGATGAGATTGAGGGACAGGGAGGGAGAAGGCACAATGTCGATCGGGGTAGGAGCCGGGGGCAGCGAATGAGCGAATGAGGTGCAGCTGTGGACAAGTAGCGAAAAAGTATGGCCAACTTGAAAATAGCGATGTTCAAAAACGGAATGTTCCGAAAGAGGTCTGGCTGTTTTTCCGGCTGGGGGCTGTGTGTTCATGGGGACAAAGCGAGCGTCGTTGCATGAGTCGGTATATAAAAACAAGGATACTGTAGAGCTGACGGCAAAAGGAGAAACGAAAAAGGTCACTAGTTGGCAGTTCTTGAAGTTCTTGAGGTAGATAACATATTCGAGGCCTAAGCCCAAATGTTCATGGATCTTGGGAGGTACTGTCGTTTTCAGTGATTTGCCGGGTAGCTGAGAAAAATATTACAAGGGAAGTCATGGTTACTCAGGGGCGCTCTCGAGATGACGATAATGTCAATAATAATCACACAGAAGTGAAAGCCTTACAAAGAGGCGCCTTAAACGTTCTAAAGTGAAGGACATCGCCGGTGCTCTCCGGAGCGAACGTTATTGCCATTGTGAGTAACCCATAGACATAGTGGCTAATCCCAAGGGAAAAACGAGAATGACTTACAGATTTTACTCTACTAGGTTAACAAATTACACGCACGGGAGCTACACAGTTACTTCAACTGCACGCTTAAAACGATTAGCAACGGGAACGATAGGTCTCGGGAATTCACGGCCGGATACAGCCGTCAGGCAGTCAGAGGTCAAATCAGAAAGGTGCCACGGCACATACTAACAAGGTATAAGAATGTGTTCAGGTGTATTGGCCTATCTGTTTCGTAAATTGTACGATGTTCAACAAGAGAAAATCGCCTAGTCCGAACAGTGCAAGTAAGTGGCAGTTATTGGAGAGAATTTCTAGTAATATTTGTTGCTCGAAGACATTGGGGATAATGTTTATCTCCGGAAATTAGGATCAGAGGGGATGGGTGGTTTATCGGCTCGCATATACATATTAACGGGGGGGGAAGAGATAGCGGCACCCTTGCAAGAACATGTAAGCCATTTTGGTCTTTATATATGGAAGCGCATATTAGGAGAAAGTGAACGATTAGGGAGGAAAAGGTATTACAGCTCTACAGCGCGCAGTGTTGGCGGCCGAATCTTGTGCTTGACGGGAAAAAGAAATGCTCAGAGTACTGATCCCATTTGAAGGCTCGGGAGTGAATCAGGCCCTACGTGAGTTATTCATTTGTCCAGCCCCATCCTGAGGACCACTTTCGGGAATAATCTCACCGTTTCTACTAGCAGGGCTTTCCACAGGGACACCGCAAGAACCGAGAAGAAACTTTGTCTCAGGGAGGATCGAAGGAGGCTTAATATGTTTTCCCGATGTGTCCCCTTAGGTTCCCTAGGTCACTTAGTAACAAAGGAAAGAAAGCACACAGGGAACAAATCACCGCTGAGGTGACTCTTTTCTCCGCAGCAGAGGTTCAAGACTGATGAGGGCAATCGATTGGCCAAGCACGCCAAATCATTAATCAGAAACTTGAGAACCCCACACAAAAAAACAACATAGGTTCTTTGTTTTACTGATACTGGAGTATGAAATCAGTAAATTTTTGTGAGTATACATACCCCAAATGTGGGATCACAAGGGTTCAAAAACGAGGGAAGTCATGTTATGCTCAAACAAGCACGTGATTAACACGAGACCAAAAGGAGTCGCTTTGAAAAAGATGGAGTTTTTGTTAATCAAACAAAAGCCAGTATACCAACCTAGGGGTTTAACAACCAAATGAGTGTCAATGTCTGGAAAACACCCATTGTATCTCATGGAAGTCCAATCTGGCGAAACAATTATTTTTCAATAATTCATTCTCAAACCGTTTACAATTACATGGGGCACACTAAGCAAGAATCATGCGGATAGACATGGAGTAAACACCAATCATAGGTAGGGGTTTCTCAACGGTCAACTTGTCCTTGTCATTTGATTGGTTGATCTAACTTGCTTAGTGTCTCCCATATAATTGTAAACGGCTTGAGAATGAATTACTGGAAAACAATTGTTTCGCCAAATTGGACTTCTATGAAATAAATGTGTGTGATCCAGTAATATGACGAGCGCAGTGAACATCAGAACATTTACATAACAGTAGTTACACTGACCATCAAATCCATCCGATCTCAGCAGCGACAGAGATCTGGAATTAGGGTGCTCATTCTCATCACCGACTCAGTCCATGCGACCAGTGCACTAGTCTACCGCCGGTAGCATCTGGGATCCGCCGACGTGCGTATTGAACACAACTACTCGCAGTTCAGCAGTGAGTTGGACGAGTTGTTTTCTCGCAGCGATAAGAAATCCTATCCTCGTCCGCCGTTGTTCGTCAGCCTAGTTTGTAAGGGTCCGCGCTTGGTCACGAATGTAAGTGACAAAAGTGTACAGGCGTTCCGGGTTCAAGGAAATTATGAACAAAAGGATACTCATATGTGTGTGCGAGTGGTGCTTATGTGAATATTCTTACTACAACAGCTTGGTGTGCAATGTTCCGTTGTCCTTTAGGTGCTGTTTGACTGATGATACTAACCTGTTGATAACGGATATGAAAAACAGCTCCCACATCCCACTACAAAAACTGGCCTGCGGAGGGATTAGGTGCAGCTGGAGGCTTTTTGTTTCTATTCGGTTGATTATAATGTAGTTTCCACTGCCTAAGAACAATCTTCCGCATACTGGTTTCGTAGCCAGCCTTAGACACATCGAAAAACGCGCGCAATTATGTCATTTGGCTCAAGGGTTTCATATTTTTCTTAGTTCCTTAACAGTGATCGTAGACTTTCTTCAGTCCATTCTGTCCTCCGGATGAAGCGGCTGGTCCCAGTTGACTTTCGTCGGCAAAACCGTTGCAGTAAGATATTCTCGAGCAGCAGCTACAAAGGAATGCTGTCAACTTTCCACTGCGTATAAGCTGCTGACCGAGAACTTCCATTTCGAAATCAAGTTCATTAATCTCAGCTCTCTACAGTATCACCACAGTGCTTTCCTTTAAAATCGGTGATCTATTCAACTCTAGAGACCATTCTGCTTTCTCTTTGCGCGGAATACCTATCAGCACCCCCGGAGCTCTTGATATCCATTTTATGGACTAGAAGCCACTCACTTTGGTAATTCTGCCAACGGCCCCAAATGGCTCACGGCCTAGTCAGTGTTGTCAAACTACCCGAGATGAACCTCGAAGTAAGAATTGTCTCCATTGTTGTCTGTTGCTTCCTGGCTGATCAAAGCTCTGCCCCTGACCACAATCTCCCGTAGGACACAGTTGGCAGGGGAGACAAGATACGATGACGATTTATTTTGCGGGCACCCGGAGAGCGCACAAGCGAGAACACTAGTGTATCCTGGATAATCACTGAGATGTACTCAAAATAAAGAGGGTAAATAACCAGGTAGTCGGAGAAATAAACTCCCGAGAAAAATTGGATCTCATTGTCAGATGGTCTTGTCACAGAAGAATGAAAGAAACTGTCCGGACGGTGGAAGTTCGTAAGCTAACTGAGCAGGAATGGAAACAAAACTCCCAGAAGTTCGGACCGTGCCCAAACAGTTTTACAAAGGAGAGCATCTCCATAGAGGACCTTGGAAGAACACCCGCGACGAGGATGAGTAAACAACGGTGATGACAAATGCACTTTTGAACTTTTAGTTCTAATGACCCGAAAAATTTAGGCCATCATTTCGAAGGGACTGCAAGGTATTCCAAGAGGAAAGGAAGTACGCAAATGATCCAGTTACCTAAGACATAGACCATTGTTTTCCAGTTAAACATGGGGAAAGGGCTCCCGGCAGAGGGAGACGCAGGAGCTTGATCATGGAAATCTGATGAAGCAGAGTGACAGAAGTTTACGGCTGAGGCAAATGTGACCCGAATGATGGATTAGTTTAGGTCCATTGGTGAACATTGAGAGAAAAACTCGGGATGATGACGGGGTAAACAAAGCTGGCGGGAACAAAGTGATCCGACCTAGTCTTATTAGAGTAGTACATAGCGGGGTCTTACAGGGCGGCGTTTTAGGCCCTCTCTTATTTCTTATGTACATAGATGACGTCTTCCAAGTAGTGCATCATTGCATGACATTCCTCCTTGCTGAGGACATAAAACTAGTCTATACTTTAGAGGAGAACGCACTGCACTCAGCTCTCAGTGATATCCTGTCAGACTTGGAGTCCCTTGAAAAATAGTGTACTCCACGGCTGATGGGGGTTTTGGCAGCCACGAGCTCTCCTATGACCTACAAATGCCAAGTTCCAACAGGCTCTCTCATGATAAACAGCCCGCCGATTCCCACTTTCTACGTGATAAGAGACCTGGGCCTGCGTTATTCCAGTTCCTTGAACTTCTATGAACAAACATTGACCCAAATTGGCAATGCAAGAAATATGATTGCTCTTGCCCTCAGAACATGCCGTACTCAAGAGGGCAAGCTGCCGATATCCAAGACACTCGCCAAGTCGCTGTTGGAATAATGCTTCCTGGTCTTTACCTCGATGCGAAAGGCTGACCGGGTCAAAATAGAGAAAGTGCCACACTACTCCGCTAAAACATTACTTAGCCCCTCTCCCAACCTCAACCACAGAGCTAGATGCGGACTACTCCAGCTCGAACCTCTACGGTTACGTCTTATCAAGCTCAGTCTTTCGTTTCTCTTCAACATTCTGCACTCAAAGGTCCAGTCATCTGATAACCGACTCGGCTTCTCTACTGAGACTCCGTACTCCCTCAGTCACAGAAAATTCACCAACACAACTTCTTAGTGAAAGCTCTCAATCAGATCTGGATAATTCTCGGTTATCTATCCTGTCCTCTTGAATAAGCTTTGTGACTGGCTGCAATCGCGTCGCACGCGGAAACAATTTAAAAGAACGGTAATCAGAATCCTAGACGCAACTTTTGTAATCAGAATGACCCGCCGTAGCACAAACATAGATGAGGCACATGAAGGTTGTTTTGATTGGTATACTAAACTGAATCACAGTCTTTTGCGTCCGACCCTGTCCTATGGCCCTTCTGATAATCGCACCCATGTGTACATATATATATATATATATATATATATATATATATGCTTTCTTGTGTGTGGTCCACTCACTTTTCTTCTTCTCCCAATCTGACGGTGCCATTCATCACTCTAATTTGCATACGTATGCCAAGCCCGCAATTAGAAACCAGTTCAAAGCTCTGTTAGAGCAATACCGATCAAGTAGACGTCACCCGATTTTGGCTCACTGTTATGCCTGGTGCTCAGTTTACTGAATCATAGTTCTTTACATCTGTTCATTTTTTATCTTCAGTGTGCGACTTTTGGCCGAAGCTCGTTGATTCATCTGTGCCAACCACCCAATGCTTCAGCAGAAGCTGGCGGCCAGTGGTGACAATTTTCACCAACGTCGTCATGCCTATGAAGTTACCCAGCACATCACAATCGGCGATGCTGTCATCAGATGGCTAGCTTATATACTGGAACCCTTTGGAATCTGTTACTGGCAGAAGCAAGCGGTCAAGTGATAGCCCCACGGATGTTGCCGTTATCTGAGTGATCGTTACATCCTCTATTCTTTCCTTCCACAGCTTGCGGCAGCGGCACCCCCAAAGGTTGTGGCATCCAGCCTGTGGCAATCTTGCAATAAGAGGAAACAGCCAACCTTAGCAGTCTTGGACCCATTTGGCCACATGTAAAGAAAGGCGGGTCAAGGAGAAATGGGAAGACCACCCTAAGGTGTGAACTTTCTCTCCCACTCCTCTGTAAAGTATGGAAAGAAAAAACAAATGAAAAAGCACACTCCCTACTAGGAGGGTCTTGGAATAATGCTCTCTGCTTCCTTCGGATGACAGCTTGGGCCCAACCCTGTGTATGGGCATCTCCAAGCTTCAGAGGTGGCTCTTAGTTCTGTTCGTCTGAACCAGTGCGGGGTGATAGCAGGCCTTCCGAGCCCTCCAGTTATTCTTGCCGACCCTCCCCCCTCAGTTTCGACGTTTTTGGGTTCCCTGCAAAACCCTTAACCAGCTTGTCGATATCTAATGCAGTAGTCGCTTGACGGTTGAAATAGTTATACTATGCGGCCCCTGCCATGACGACACCCCGGCACTGGCATGCCCAAGGCTCACGGTTATCGGCTAAACCCCGCCTGTACTAGTTGCCGGAATGAGGAACGTAATCTTCGCACTAATATAGTTTACCCTCCACAACTTCACTTTTTCTATGTTCTCCTCGAGCTCACGCACTGACAGTGATGTCCAAAGTCAAAGGTGATTTGTCTGCTACGTTGTTGACTCAATTACCCAACGAAAGTGTCTACGGACGCTAGCTCACTTAAAAGAACCATTTTGTCCTTCAACGATAGGTGCTCACCTTCACTTAATTCTCCTGTCTCAGGCTAGAGTTCAGCGGCCTCATCTTGCCCTGCTTGCACTTTTCTCGCTTACGCGGGTCTTACCACACAGGCTACCATTCTTCAGTAACCAAGACCCACTGATCTGCGCATATGCTCATGGTAAGTTAAGACCCCATTCCACCCGGGTCCGTATGCTTGTGCTCCTCATGACCTCAAGGAATACGAGCACGTTTGCGTTCGTATGAAAAAGCCTCACCCTGGCTCCGAGTATCTTTCCTTCCCACTACGTTTGCCGTTCTCGCCCACAGCTGATGCAACGACCAGACAGCTGTTTTTCCTTTTCCCCATTTCTCTTCCTGATCACACCGTCTTCTTTTGTTTTGCTCTTGGTTCCCAAATGCCCCCTCCCTCTCCTCATCCACCACCTACCAACTAGAATATTTCGCACTCCGACTAGGCCTGCTCTTGATATCTCCGTATATATTTGCTATCACCCAACTGCCCTAGAAAACTGCCAGCCTCGGTCCTCTGATCCCCCATGGATCGGCCCACTGGTTATCAGATGACAAAATGTTCACTGTATGGTTTCTGTGAAATGATAACTGTGGCCCACAGCTGGAACACTCTCTTGACTGCCGCATTTCTGATCTCTCATATGACACTGGTTACTTGGGTAGCCGTCGGCCAACTCGACGTTACTCCTGGATTACCGTACGGACTAACCGATTTGACCAATGAGATTGGCAAAGGTTTAAATCTGTACTCACGTCTGCAGACCTTATTTGGAGCACCGTACATGGCTGATCAGTGATCACAATGCTATAACTGGAGTGACAGTCCCTTATGAAAGTCTTATCAGATAGCAGAGTGGATTCCTGACGCCAACCATCAACCACCCTCGCTAAACATCTATTCCCTAGTACTCCACACAATCATCTTGATTCATGCTGCGTTGCAGCACAAAATCAATGACTAGAATCTAGCCCTCACCGCTGCTTTCCCAACCTACTCTGCCCAGTTCGTCAACTCAGCCCCCCCTGGCCTTTGCAATCACTGCACTTTTTACCATTCTTCAGTATTGCCTATATCAGCATTCCCACGTTCGTCCGGCTATCCACAATGCCCTCTCCAATTTCGAAGCTCGCTTACGATTCCCGCGTTACTCACCTCTGCTTTAGTTCACTCAAACATCACTCAGCCTCACTGTTTGATAACTGATACTGTGTGATTCTTAAATTTCACAATTGTGGACACCCTACATTGTTTCGTGTTGCTGCTTTCTCTAATATTGCCCTGTTCATTTGTCTTGCCCACAGTCAAGAAATATGCCGTCATCATTACCGTCATCGTCGTAAGCAAAACTGTCAAGACGCACAGATAACCTCACAACCGGATATGCTGAAGAAAGTGCGACGCTGGAAGTTTGGGAGAAAATCGGGCAATCGATAACCTGATGTGAGGATGATTGGTTACCAAAGTGACTGCCAGGAAAAGCAAATGGTCAGCTTATTGGATGTGCGGGTGAAGGGTTTACCTGATACAACAGATCAGCGTACTGGTGTCGCGCGAACAGTCAGATGGAAGAGGAACCACGTCGTGGTTTTTATGCTGGCAGTGAATGAGGTAAATGATATTTAAATGTTGGTCTGTTTCAGATAAATGAAGTGGTATCATACAAATTGCTCAATAGACGAATAATCCCATGAAGAGTTTATCGGGATTTGTGAAGAGCTCAATAAGAATGTGTGGACAGTGAGACCTCTGTTTATTCTAGGCTAGAGAATCTGGTAGCTCGTTGTGGTGGATGAAGGCAATAGTAAGAACAAATCTGATAGATGAAGGGAAATTTGGTGGAGACGAATATTGGTAAGAGCAGATAATAGCGCGTTTTCTGAGCCAAGCTGGAAACATGTGCACATGTCCATTTAGAAAGTGACCGGCTATATGGTAGATCTTGCACAGAATGGAAAACTAAACGCAAGTGCCTATAGATGAAAACCGTAATGCCACCGGAAATCTGGGAATGTTGGAGCAGACGACGGTAGACAGCAATACGGCGTGTGATAGTGGCTTTTAACCAACAACTGCTGCTTGTTGGTGGGACTGGCCATGTTCACGACATCCAACCCGAAAATCTTTTAAGGAAAAAGCAAGTGCGATCCGCAGGTTCAGTTGCACTCGTGCGTTGCGAACGGCCAACAAGTCCAATATGGGCCAGCAAAGAGATGGGTCTGATAGCGCCCCGCCCTTCTGACATTGATACGAGCATTTTGGCGAGGTCAGGTATCCACATGTATCAGGCAGTCCAAGATCAGATCACCAGACATCGAGGAACCCCAAGGTTTACCCAGTCGAACATCAACTGGGTAACAGGTTAATAGCAGATCGTCAGCCAGACGCATAGGCAAGCTTAAGAATCAGTGCTGCTTCCAGAAGAATAAAATCCATCTCAAGAAGGGTATGCAAAAATGAAGGTATGGAAATGAGGAAAAGGCGGAGGACGGAAGTCCGCGATGCTCCCAGGTGAGGATCAACGGTGGCCGATATGAAAGGAAACATTTATATTATGTAAATAACTGGAGCTAGCATCGTGAGTGTGGGAATCAACGGCAGACTGCTAAGCCTGCACAACCTCGTTTGTCACAGATCACCCGTGCTCAAAGAGTTCAAAAGTCTAGACTCATCTTGTAGGCCTAACCATCGGGTATGCTTAAGTGGAGGAGCAACATGGTTAGGGTAACCTTGAGGAACTCATCTGGTACTTCGCCAAACCGATGGCTGGAAGTGGAACTCACCCTAGCCCTAACGACTTCTCTCGTGTTGTCATATTCTGTCTCGTATGTAAGGCTGGTGGATGTCCTCTTGTTTACCATGTCTAAAACAATGGTGTAAGGCGATTTCCTTTTTTCCAACCCTGGAGATTCTAGTGGCCATTGGCGGCCTTCATTACCTTTGCCTTTTTAAGTCTTTTGAAGCTGGTGTTATCTCGTGTGTCGCTAAAGGCACTCAAGTAATAAAGGCACATTGTTTGAAATCTTCCCACTTTGACGAGCAACGTACCCAGTGGTTGTTACTTCAAAGACAAATTTTCCATCAACGCCTTTACTATTCTTCCCTGCAGGACGTATTATCCATTCACATGCAACCCCACCACTACCAGAGTGTGGAGGAAGGAAAAGCCTGCTCACCCTCCAGAGTGAGCTCCATAAAACATCCGAAATATATCCGGACACCACTGACATTTCTCCTGCTAGGCTGCGACAAAATTCGATCCATTGTCTAAACAGAGGTTGATAGACATAAACTCCTGCCAGCAAAGTGCAGTAGGGCCATCAAAAATGATTGTGTTCATCATGTGCAACACCTCCACTTGAGCCGTTCCTGTCTGTAAGCGGGTCAGCAGATATCTCTAACTTTCTCCAGTAGTGCCGGGCCTCATTACTTTAAAAAGAAGAAAATTGTCAGTGCTCGTCTTCGAGAACGATCGACTGCCCCCTGTCATTCTGGACATTATATGTTCTATTACCTCTGTCTTTTGTCACTGGCATCAGGTGCGGCTTTCAACGATCCTCTATACTACTACCGTTTTGGCCGTTAGCTAAAACCGTTGGCTGATGCTTTTGAGTGGAAGGGTTCTCCCATCGCATTCAGTACAACTTTACAATGCCGGATTACGAAGACCTTCACTTGTAGTCTACCAGGTTTTGCGCAGAAATCCAAGCGTGAGTTATCCAATCTTCCGCCTGTCTTTCTGCAACCGTTTCCTTTGCGGACCGTAAATAAGTCAGTTCTTCCTTTCCTCCGAATCTGGTTTACTCAGCGTCATATTTCGGAGGTATGCTAGCATTTGTGTCGGAAATATCGCCTCAGTCTCTGCTTGCTTGAGTTCGACGAACAGTATGGGGCCGGCATTCAAGTTACTTCCCCTCCTGATACCCGCACAAATCATCATCTGCTCTTTGAATCTCGTTCAACATACCACGGTCCTGAATGCCCTGGCCCAGGTAGATAAGTATCACAGTTCGTTCAGCAATACATCCCAGTTGGTGGCTTTGGAGGCCAGAACCATGTATTTTGGTTCCAAGTCCGTGTTACACTTTTCGGATAGCAAGAATACAGGCCACTCTCTTCCGGGCGGGTTCAGAACTCCGGCCTTTTCAACCGCAAATTTAATTGACTAGTTTCCTAAGGCCTCGTGTACAGAAGGCCAGAGGGTTGCTGGACGACGGCGAGCGCTGCCGCTGATCCATCCCAACAAAATAACGAATTACCCTTAGTGGATCTGCCACAAAACCATTGGAACTGCTGGGGTACAGTGGAGTACGATCGAAAAACCTGTCTATAAGACAGTGCCCGGATTACTTCCACCAAGAACTGTGTCAAAATGTTGACCTCTTTTATAAGTAGTAATGGCCCACCCGGTTTCAAATTTCAGATAGGCCTTTGCTTTGGTGGGGTGCAGGTTGCCTTTGCTAATCTCAGCTGGGTTTTCCCATGCCCATTAACTCCCGTACAGCTGCCGTTTTCTGACACTTCTTAACTAAAGGTGACGCCCAGGCATGGAAGCCATGTCCACCTTTGTCGGTGCAAAAGCTGATGCTGCTTTACGCCTTCACCAAGCTCCGGATAGTCAGGGTCTCTTCATGTTTGTCTGCTGGTCTTGCCTCCGCTACTCATAAGGAAGAATACTATAGCATCAGAAAACCAGAATATGGTAGGCTTTTTGTGTTGAGTTAAGAACCAGTGAACTTCTGGATTATTCCCCATTCTTAACTAACCGGTGAATTCTGTCAGTAAAACCACTGTTTCTGAACGTTTGTATGGTGGTTCTTTCCGTTCCACCTTGTCTCCGCATAGTTATTGCAGTTAAGTTCCTGAGAGCAGCCAAGGCCACACAAACCCAAGCGGGATATGTATGCTTTCGAAATGTATCAGCAGAGCTTTGTGAGTGACCGAAGTCTCCAAAAACGTCTGCTGGAAGGCAAATTCACCGTTTTCAGCTCAGCACTGCAATCTTACGTTGTGTTCAGTAGGCATGCAGTTCCCTTGAAGTTTTCAAATTCCACCAGTTCTTGAGGATTCGCATAAGTATTCAGGTGCTTGCTGCAGTTCAATATCCATTCTGTCAAAGATCACCTGGCCTCAGAATTGTACGTGGTTCGATCAAGCACTGCAAACCCGCTTGTGCATCATAAAATGACCCAAGAAAATTGTCGACGTAAGTGTTTTCAACCACGCAGGCCTACCCCGCAGAGTGGATTAAACTTTCATGCTGTCAAGATTTTTCGCTCAGGGCAGTTGGCACTGGATTGTAAAGCAATCGTCCCTAGCACTGGCTTCGTCAAACACTTTCTTAATTCTTTGAGTGATATCACCAGTGAGCCACCGCAGAAGACGGAATGCATACGTTTATTGGGGAAAAAATCTAGATCTGAAAAAATATTTCTTATATAGTTGTAGAAACGACCACACTGGATCCACACAACACCTCAACCGTAGTAGTCGGATCGAGAGCTTGCAGAATGCTGCCGTTCACTAAATCTCCGTGGCATTCCGCAGTACGGTAGAAAATTATTATCTCTCAGGGTTTCTTAGGGTTTACTGGTGCATGATTTTAGAGGTACCATTTTCTTCCATAAGGTCTGTGGAAGCCGCTCTTGTTAAATAACCAAAATCTAGCCTATGTTGCATAAATTCTAATTATCTATTTCTCAACTGTTAATATTGGTCCGAATGCCTCCTCAGGTGCATCCGCCATTTAGAACCATTCCTCAGCTGTTCGGCTGGTGGCTTTTACTGAGCCGCAACTAGATCAGCACTTCAGGATGCCCATCTTCGTACTGCTTTGTAGGGTTTCCCGATAAAGTAGTTAGTTTATCCTGTCGTGAAAGATTCTCGAGCTTAGTAGAGTCACCGCAAAATGCAGTGCGGTCTCCGCCACTTTCAAACAAACCTGTGGAGTTCTCAGAAGTCTTTCGCGTTTCAGCAATACGCTGTTATCTTATTGTCCACCCAAATAGGATGCGAGTGTCAAGGAGTCCTGGTTTTTCTAAACCCCTGGTCTGGTATCCAGTGAGCTTCGAGCACATAGCAGTCGATCGGTATGTCACCTCATAAATTCGTTGCGTCCTCAAATGTCATACCTAGCAGATGAGCCACTGGTCTGTCATGGCTTGAACGGACTCTAAATCTCGTAGATAGTCTGTCAGTAGGGAAAGATTCCGGCACAACTTCCATTCACAAATCCACCACTGGAGATTGCTTCGGCTTCATTTTTTCGGATGCTATGGTCCGCGTGCTTCCAAAGATGCATATCATTAGTGATGCGGGTTCACCCTAAAGCCTTTTCAATTGTGCTTGCTCGCAAGTTACCACCATCAGCCGATCACACCCCGCCCATCACTTGTTCACCTGTACGTTGCGCACTCGGCAACGGCAGTGCAGGCCAGCATGCAGTCTCTGTGCTAAGATCTTCTTAGAATACAAGTGGTTGGCATTCCATTGTTTCTCTTGCTGACTTCCCCGGAAAAAGCGATCTCAAAAGCTTAATGAATGCGCGCTGCTTTAAAGTCACCGGTGTTGTGTCGGATGTGGTCCGAGGTTGCAACGGCCTTAACCATCGTTTTGTGCAACAGAACCTCTAATGAGATCAACCGAAACCCAAGAAGTTGACCGGGTTGCTCGTGAACGTGTAGACATTCTTGGACTGGTTCATTCCTATGGATTACCAATCATGAGTAACCTGCAGAAGTAGATGGTGGTTTCGTCTGCATCCTTGATGGTGACAGCCAGTTTTCTGATGACGCTTAGATGCTCGATGTGTCATTAAGGCTCGTGAAGCAGGCGTCGTTCTCCCTGTTTACCGTCCATCTGCCGGGTAAGCTTAGACCATGAAAGTGGGGTTGTCTGACGGTCGACGAGTCACCCCACATAGTCCACAGTTCGCTCGATGCGTCTTCTAGTAAGGGGTGGTGTGAGTACTCACCAGTATTCGGTTTCTTGTGGAGTCCTCCTGTCCGGTTGGCGAATGGTGAGAAGCCAGCCAGATATTCTATTGCTCCCACGAACGATCTGTCTAGGCATGCAGTTCACCATTTACGGCAGAGGGGCAACGCGCTCAGTTAAGTCTTCCAGGGGGGTCACGCATTGATAGCGGTTCACCCTTTGTGCTTCCTCTGCCCAGCCTCTCTGAAGCTCAACGGGTAAAGCGAAGAACCGATTTCTAGTATTTGTGGTGCATTCACACCTGAACACTAGTTCACGTGGGGTAGGGGTGATTACTCCACGGTTTTAAACTTTTATCTCTCGATCAGCCAAAGAACGTTTGTCATCTCTCGGGTGTTTGACCTCCAAATGTGTTCCGGGAACCAGTTCATATGCTAACCCAAAAGGCCGTCCATGAAGATCATTCGGAATCTTACGAGCTCTGTCGTGGCCAATTCTGTGCTCCAGCTGTGCAGAGCAGTCTACCTCTTGACAGCCCTCCTGGCTGCAATGATGAATATAGAGGATGGACATTTGCCCGGGACTTGAGACCGTGCACTCGACGAAGTCTTCTTTCTTATGGACTCAGAGCTTCGATCTAGGCATTCTTCATTCCACTCTGGAAAGATCTACGACCGATGGCCCTCTTGAGTGTTTTCGCGGCTGATTCGTGGAATACTCTTCGCAGTTTATTTCTCGGTCAGCTTTGATTCCGCTGAAGTCTTTGACGGAATGTAGATCAATGGGTTTCACTTGAACTACATTCACTTGCCACTTCACTTAGCTTAGCAAATTCCCCAGGGAATTCAAGTTATTGGGGAATTGGCACAAATGAGAAACATTTGCTGAGCATTTTCTCCTCGCGAGGTGCTCAGTGTGACTCATCGGTTGACTAAGGAGACTCGTAGTGCGACGTGGAGAATTGTTCATTAGTCGACAGAGAGTAAGGCGTAAGGAGTTGATACTATCGCGACCAAGCCGGGCTTTGGGGACTGCACAGCAAGGAGCTTAAGAAGAACCGATTGAATGGATATTAAGTGAAACTTTGGGCCATGAACTATTTTAAGAGCTTTGGCTATATGGCCTATATGTGAAGAAGTTAAATCTAGAGAGTTTTAGTCGTCGACGGAGTGCTGTGTATGGACTCCAGGGGGCGAGATAATAATGAGTGCAATAGGTAGGACGATATGAACAATAAAGGCAAACATTTTTCCGTTTAAGACTAAAATGGTCTGGTGGAGCGAGGGGGCTCACTTATACCTAAATATGATGTTGCTGGCCTCCTAAATTAGACAAAAAATAAACGGTTTCATAAGGCTACTGCAGGTGCCCGCTAGGTACAGGAGAAGTGTAGAAATAAGAACGGGTACACCAGGCTTGGAACGGTACTCTTCCAGAACGAGGTAGGCCCAAAAGTTTGGAGGAGGAAACTTTACAGGTAGTTCAGATAGGGGATATAACGAGCCAAACAGTGGTGATCAGGAATAAGACCATGCAAGGAAGAAAAGGATTCGGTAAAAAATTTTCGTTGAGCTACTAAAGGAAGACGGGCACGGGGAAGATAAAAGCAGGAGAGATAGGAGACCATCATGGCAATGATGCTGGCAAGTTGACAGAGTAGGTTTCCAGCGGACTTCGTCTGCTGCCACTGTTCTGCAATTATTTCGTCGTGTGTAACTGTGAGCTTATTAGCAGCGACGAACTGGATTGGCTCAAAGCGTTATTGATGTAGTACAGCGCGATCATCAAGTCTTCCCAAAATTCTGCTGGCCAGCCACTGGAATTGAAGCACCTCTTTGTTGCCCGCACCACGTTTACAAATTGCACTGCCAAACTAATTTCAAGACTCGGGATAGGGACCAAATTTACGGGTGGCCCGCGGGCTTCGGAAGAAAGATCCTTAAAATGTGGTGCCCATCACCTTAACGCCACAGTCCGTACACCACAGCTCCGTAGCCAAATACAGACGCAGAGAAAAAGGCGCGCAGTTCTCCGGTTTGGCCCATAATGTCCGAAGGTAAGTATCAGGAGATTCGTATGCTCTCTAGTTCCATGAGAGTGATCATAAATTCTTTTCATTCTAGTCTGACCTCCGAGTGAAGCGGATGGTCTAAGTTGACTTATTTTCGACAAAACCTTTGCGGTAGGATTTTTCCGAGCAGCTATCAAAGAAGTGCTAAACTAACTAGTCCATAAAAGCTAGTGATTGATGAGGTAATGTTTCCGGCGCTCAAATGAAGGTTCAGGAAATTTCAATTCAATAACGAATTTGTCCGTCTCTGCGTTCCACCAAATCCCCAGGTTGCTCTCAATCGGAGGTGGTGCTTCGTCCAGCTTTCCATTTTTCTTCTTTTGATTTGACCAAAATCACCTCGAGGACCTCAGATCGCTCGGTATTTATTCTGTTAGCTGAAAGCCAATTTTTTACGGTTTCGTCAAACCCCGTTTGGTTCACGGCCGTACCAATGTTGTCAAACGAACCAAGATAATTGTCAACATCGAAATCATTGCTGGAACCATCGACCACCTGCCGGTTGATCGACGTCTCGTACATGGCTGCCGTCGCCGCAATGTGTACGTGGCACACGAAAGTGATCATGCGGCTCCAAGCGAATGCGCCATATTATTTTCTGTTGTCGGTCTGTCCATATCTCTTCGGCTTCCTCACAAGAACCTTGAAGCACTTCTGTCTCCGTCTAATACACTCGACTGCAGAACAATTGCTGTTTGTCGGCCGACATTGCCGACATTGTACCTGGCCTTAACCAGCACAAAGTCTCAGTTAGCGGCGTTGTTCAGCCTGTTCTTTGTGACAAATGATCGTTCAATGATTCCTTTCGGATGTGGGCTTTGCAGTCAGGAAACGCACAAAATTCTCCGGAGTTCTTTGGAGTGACCAATAGGGGATGAGTACAGCGCCATGTTCTTTTTCAAGCGTTGTATTTGACGGCCATCTTTTGTACATAGCCCGGGGGTTCATTACAAGCCTTCATATCTGAGAATCGCTTGAAATGTCTTCTAGCCCAACTCCAGCAACCACACGCAGATCTTCCGAGATTCACTGTAGTACGCCGCACTCGTCACACAATTGGATTACATACGCTCATTTGTTTGTTCCATCCCCAGGTCGGTATACTGGCATTTGTTTGAACAATCAACACGCCATTATCTTCTTAAAAGCGACTCGTTTTGGTCTCGTGTGACTCACGTGCTTGTGTTAGCACAATATGACTTCTCTCGTTTTTGAACCCTTATGATCCCACATTTGGGGTATGCATACATTCAAAAATTCACTGATTTCAGAATCCAGTATTGCAGAAACAGTGAGTTAACCTTGTGTTGAATACATAATGTGCATTTGGCATTTTTTTTCTTTCAAGTGTGTCTTACATCACTCGCATTGTTCAATTTAAGATGGGAAAATACAAGCACGCCCAGAAGCACATCAAAACTGCCACAGCTGGGATAGTAGGTAACGCCGTAGATCAATGTGGAGGGCTGAGGTACATCTGATTTTTAAGACAATGTTAGGTCCTTTAGCTCTGTCAGTGCTAGTTCATGTGTTTGTCAAGATGTATCTGAATGTTGGAGTGTCGATAAACTTGAGCTAAGGATGCTCAAATTAAAACGGCCGTTGTTGTCCTGAAGGAAACAGGCAGCATATAGGGACAACCCAAGGAAGCTGGGCAAGCGAGTCTTCGAATATAATGCGGGCAATAGGCCAGACCATCATACTAAGGAAAGTTCCACGCCGTTTGCAATGCAAACTGTGTAGCAGTTTGAACCACATTTGATCTTCTTACAATGTAGTTGGGCACATTTGACGGACTTGTGGAACAACGCTTCATGCTTTTCAAGCAATTTGAAACATTCATGGAATTCAAGGTGGTGGCCCCGGGGCGAAGGCTGCCATGGACAGCCCGGTATTGCCAAGGGCTTGCAAGAGTTGTTATCGATCGATGTTCCACGCCCGACCCAGTGCATATATATACAAATGCAAGGGAGATTTTGGAGGCCGTACTTGGTTATTCGTTTGGGTAGCTGGAAGTTTGATCGATAGTGCCGTTTGCGAGGCCAAGCGGGCCAGGGGAGAGTTTTACGCCATGCCCAATCTTGTGCTTAAGATGCAGGATTGCTCCATCGTCCTGGACCTTCTGGGCCCGAGGTTTGATGAAGATGCTATGTGCACATTGAAGGAGGTAATTTGTTTTGTGCCATCAAAAATGCAGGGTCGTTGGGCTGAAGAAGCGAAACGTATAAGCCGGTGCGACCGTGAAACCAGATTCCAGGTCCCGAGCAACTGCGTAGAGAGGCAGACGGAAAGAGCTTAAAATCGATTTGATCCTCCTGTACGTGATAGCGACGGAACGATCGGGTTGAGTACCGGTCAAACACAAAATACTTCGAAGGATCATCCCGAACATCAGTCTTCGATGAACACACACCATTTATCGTAGGGGTGGTACCGCAACCCAAGCAGCACGTCCAGTTCGCTCCCAGTTGGGCCAGCAATGCGCCGATGCTGGAATACAGCATTAAAAATGTTGTGCTTTGCTGCCCCACGGTTTGTAGGCTGACGTTTTCATTGTACCTGGCTTTAACTGACACAAACTCCCTTTTTACGTCCATGTTCTGTCGGTGCCTCGGGGGCAGCCGAAAAAAAATGCGAAGCCCCCCGGTTTTCCCAGGATTGCAAGCTGAATGCCGCGGCAAGTACCATACCATTTCTCAGATATAAGAGGTGGCATTCGCCCCCTTTAATGTGACTGGGGATTTCAGTGCGCATCATCCCGTTTGAATACAGCTTCGACAGTTGTTCATCACGACCAAACCTGTTCTTCGGCCGCAGCTACCCATGGAATACTTAACCTTGATATCCACGAGGCAGTCGCTCTACGGATGTCACGGAAGTGGCACCTCGAAGTGTTTTGATGGGCATTTGGCCCTCTTCCTATTATCCTCGATGCCAATTGGTCCTCTCAGGATAACGATAAATAACCATCTCAGAAGTAGCGAAACTCATGGTCATTGCGACAATGCAACCGTTGTTTTGTCTTCGTTTTTCCGCTGATGCGCAACACACTGGGCCATGTTGCTCTGCAGGTCTCTATAATATCTAGCTCGATGTCGTGCGCACTGCTTCAGGCGCCTCGCCGTTTCCTACCCTATATAGCGATAGTTATTGTTCCCTTGGCACTTCACGACCAGGAAGAAGAACCATTCATTTATCCTTCCAGTTCACGACCGTTGCTTCGTGGAGATGAAACCTTCTGGATAAAGTCGAACCTACGAACTTCGGCCCTGGCATCGGCAGATCGGCCGGTGTGAATATCGCAGTGGACTGCATATGTTCATTGTTGACGAGCAAGAAGAGTTCCAGTTGAACGCGGCCCGCGGACTGGACCTGAGTCCCACTCACCGCACCCAATGCTGGCGACGTGAGGGGTCTTTTACTATTTCGTTTCTTCGCAAAATGCTTCCTAATTAGTATGGCATCGGATCTGCTGTCCTCCTAATCCAGTTCGCTAGTCGCCCGCTGTGGGTCACCGCATTTACAGCGACTGAGCCCAAAAAAACTGATTCTTGAGCAGACTGTCATACGGAGATCAGGCTTGGCTGTGGATCACCCTCCGGTAGGGCTATTCCACTTGATGTAGCAGGCCCTGATGCCGGCCCGGGAAATGTTTCCGGTAGCCCAATCTTGTGCTTAAGATGCAGGATTACTCCATCGTCCTGGACCTTCTGGGCCCGAGGTTTGATGAAGATGCTATGTGCACATTGAAGGAGGTAATTTGTTTTGTGCCATCAAAAATGCAGGGTCGTTGGGCTGAAGAAGCGAAACGTATAAGCCGGTGCGACCGTGAAACCAGATTCCAGGTCCCGAGCAACTGCGTAGAGAGGCAGACGGAAAGAGCTTAAAATCGATTTGATCCTCCTGTACGTGATAGCGACGGAACGATCGGGTTGAGTACCGGTCAAACACAAAATACTTCGAAGGTTCATCCCGAACATCAGTCTCCGATGAACACACACCATTTATCGTAGGGGTGGTACCGCAACCCAAGCAGCACGTCCAGTTCGCTCCCAGTTAGTCTAGAATGTCGTCGGTCCTGTAGGAAATTTCTAAAACACTGTAGTTCGCTTTTCGCTCCAATACTTAAAGAGCATCAGGCTGCGTTTAGCATGTGGAAATAAATCTGGCCGCCGGTACCCGTTCCTTCCTGATACCATTCCCACCGCACACTCTGTCTATCCCACTTCATCCATTCTTCGATAGAAACCAATAGCTTTTCTCTGATTGGGTGGCACAGTTTTTGAAAGTCACAAATATGTTTGTGAAAATGTAACGCTGAAAGCCTGTACAAACCTTCAATTCGTGAAGTGCCCCCTTTGGAGTTTCAAAAAGTTGTTCATCTTCCTTGTGCTTCATGGTTACTGGACCAACAATGGCGAGATTTAAATAGGCGAGTCGGTCGCTAAGATATCATCGAACAACAGAACATTCTTGAGTGCAATTTTCAAAGATAATTTGCTTGAAGTCTGTTCTCGACAAAATTAAGTACCATCCGATAATTTATAAATCAAAACGAGTAAAACCAATGAAATTAGAAAGTATCATAATATCTACGAGATAAAACTGAAGTCATGTGTATTTGGGATATGTGGTAAACCGTTACTTATATTCAAAGAGGTTTTGGGTGAACCAAGTGGATGAAACGATTCCGAAGGACAAATCGGCTCAAGATTTGTATGGAAGGAAGTGGCAGTTTACATTCTTGCCTACTTGTTCCGCTCTATTGAATTTTCCTACTTTAATTACCCAAAGTTGTATGTCTCAGAGATCAACTCTGGTTTTCCGCAATCACCAGAGTAGACTGAACAGTGTCTGGAGTTTAGTCACGAATAGTGATCTTCACTGGCTTAACATTGACGGCAACAATGAGCCTTTTTTGAGCGGCTTTCTTTTGTGCATTTCGAGACCAGCTACCGCTCATTGCCAATGAGGGCTCAATCAGCGCCGCCTGTATTCACACTGAGAGATGAATACGTAATCTAGAAAGTGAACGAAAAAATATGTATTTATTTCAAGGCGGGAAAAATTGGAACAACGGCTTCATGGGGGTTACAAGAAAGCGATAAGCATTTACAAGTGACTGAGTGAACAGGTGCGTCTAGCAAGTCGAACAGGGAGCCATCTACGGACAGACGATTTGATGGAAAACCGTGTCAAATAACTGCTCAAAATAATGAAATTTAAGGGATTTGTATTGTTGGTCAATTTACAATTTTTGCATGGCTTTTGTTGAGAGTGATATGTATACCTCTTCTCACAGTGTGGTAAAAACACGTACAGAACACAAAGCGAATGCCTAGGGCACAAACAAGAAAGTAAATGCCTTCCGGCGTAACTTTGCTCCCGTACCAGAATGCATGCCGCTGACTTCGGGGATTCTTCGGATCAGCTATCGAACTGGTATTCAAGGTCACTTGATGAACACCCCGAGCTTTTCCAACCACGATTCATAAGGAGAACGTAAAGCCGCATCTCATGGCCTTTGGGAGTAAGATATTGTTCTTGGGTAAAGAGAAGTACCTGTCAAAATGAAACCAGGAGCGGGCAGCGGCCACTACGTGGACCCTGGTTAGCACGAAGATTATAAAATCATCGGACAAGGGCTGCCAGAGAAAGTCCACGTTGGTTTTGGCAAACACGGTTCTTCCAGGATCTATTTCTCGACCGGCTGGAAAAGAAGGAAATAGGAATGTACTAACATGCATTGGTGATCGACTGTGATGCGAAGGTGGTGAGTAAACTGCGGCCTAAATAATCCATGGACCTCTTATCTGCTGCTGGCTCAACCCTTGTAGCTCTACTCAATCAACACGGAGACCAGGAGTAACTATCTTCCGTGATTTTAGATTGATGGAATACTTAGCTTCATTCGGTTTTTCTTAGCATTTCCAATGACCGTGATTCGGGCAACCAGCTCCGGTGCTCTTATGATGTCGCCACGTCACAAATGAAGCATCTTTCACCGTGGACTTTCTCGCCCCTCCAGTACCTCTCCCACCTCGTCCGCCTGGGCAGAACGGTGTATTTTGACTCCCAGAATCTGAAGACGTGTAACTAAATTTGGGTAGCGATTTGTATCCCATATTGCATGAGCGTCACAAGAGCAACACTAAAAAAAGTCTTCCTCATTACCCAAGGCTGAGTAGGCAAGTGTACATGAGCACGCATATTTATAGAGCGGATCGTATATATGCGGAGGTAGCAATGTACCACACTGAAGATGAACTGTAGAAAAGCGCATTAGTTTTCTCCTTGAATGATGAATCATTTTTAACCATAGAAAAACCAAACACCGGATCCTATCAGCAGAGAATTAAAAAAACAGCACGGGATTTCCTGGTCACGAGGGCTTTCAGTAGGCCGAAATGTGCTGGTTTTGTGGTGAAGATATGTTAGTAAACAAAGTGGTATTCTTATCATTCTATCTCGTATGAAGTTTCAGGAACTTACGTGCAAGCCTACGAGGCTCATATCGGGAGTCATTCCGGCCTAACATCTGCCCGACTTTCGCCCAACAGAACCAGGAGTTGCTTTGCCTGGGAGTGAACTTTAAAGCTTGCAACACAAAGCAGAATTACAAATCGCCGGAGGTTCCATAAGGTTAACAAAAATGGACACTGAACTGGCTAAGCAAACAGGGGTGTGTTGTATGTGTCTGTGGATACCACCAAGCAGCGACTTGGCAAGCGGGAGTAAAACGCGACCGGGAAAATCTCCCGGGCCAGCATCAGGGCCTGCTACATCAAGTGGAATAGCCCTACCGGAGGGTGATCCACAGCCAAGCCTGATCTCCGTATGACAGTCTGCTCAAGAATCAGTTTTTTTGGGCTCAGTCGCTGTAAATGCGGTGACCCACAGCGGGCGACTAGCGAACTGGATTAGGAGGACAGCAGATCCGATGCCATACTAATTAGGAAGCATTTTGCGAAGAAACGAAATAGTAAAAGACCCCTCACGTCGCCAGCATTGGGTGCGGTGAGTGGGACTCAGGTCCAGTCCGCGGGCCGCGTTCAACTGGAACTCTTCTTGCTCGTCAACAATGAACATATGCAGTCCACTGCGATATTCACACCGGCCGATCTGCCGATGCCAGGGCCGAAGTTCGTAGGTTCGACTTTATCCAGAAGGTTTCATCTCCACGAAGCAACGGTCGTGAACTGGAAGGATAAATGAATGGTTCTTCTTCCTGGTCGTGAAGTGCCAAGGGAACAATAACTATCGCTATATAGGGTAGGAAACGGCGAGGCGCCTGAAGCAGTGCGCACGACATCGAGCTAGATATTATAGAGACCTGCAGAGCAACATGGCCCAGTGTGTTGCGCATCAGCGGAAAAACGAAGACAAAACAACGGTTGCATTGTCGCAATGACCATGAGTTTCGCTACTTCTGAGATGGTTATTTATCGTTATCCTGAGAGGACCAATTGGCATCGAGGATAATAGGAAGAGGGCCAAATGCCCATCAAAACACTTCGAGGTGCCACTTCCGTGACATCCGTAGAGCGACTGCCTCGTGGATATCAAGGTTAAGTATTCCATGGGTAGCTGCGGCCGAAGAACAGGTTTGGTCGTGATGAACAACTGTCGAAGCTGTATTCAAACGGGATGATGCGCACTGAAATCCCCAGTCACATTAAAGGGGGCGAATGCCACCTCTTATATCTGAGAAATGGTATGGTACTTGCCGCGGCATTCAGCTTGCAATCCTGGGAAAACCGGGGGGCTTCGCATTTTTTTTCGGCTGCCCCCGAGGCACCGACAGAACATGGACGTAAAAAGGGAGTTTGTGTCAGTTAAAGCCAGGTACAATGAAAACGTCAGCCTACAAACCGTGGGGCAGCAAAGCACAACATTTTTAATGCTGTATTCCAGCATCGGCGCATTGCTGGCCCAACTGGGAGCGAACTGGACGTGCTGCTTGGGTTGCGGTACCACCCCTACGATAAATGGTGTGTGTTCATCGAAGACTGATGTTCGGGATGATCCTTCGAAGTATTTTGTGTTTGACCGGTACTCAACCCGATCGTTCCGTCGCTATCACGTACAGGAGGATCAAATCGATTTTAAGCTCTTTCCGTCTGCCTCTCTACGCAGTTGCTCGGGACCTGGAATCTGGTTTCACGGTCGCACCGGCTTATACGTTTCGCTTCTTCAGCCCAACGACCCTGCATTTTTGATGGCACAAAACAAATTACCTCCTTCAATGTGCACATAGCATCTTCATCAAACCTCGGGCCCAGAAGGTCCAGGACGATGGAGCAATCCTGCATCTTAAGCACAAGATTGGGCATGGCGTAAAACTCTCCCCTGGCCCGCTTGGCCTCGCAAACGGCACTATCGATCAAACTTCCAGCTACCCAAACGAATAACCAAGTACGGCCTCCAAAATCTCCCTTGCATTTGTATATATATGCACTGGGTCGGGCGTGGAACATCGATCGATAACAACTCTTGCAAGCCCTTGGCAATACCGGGCTGTCCATGGCAGCCTTCGCCCCGGGGCCACCACCTTGAATTCCATGAATGTTTCAAATTGCTTGAAAAGCATGAAGCGTTGTTCCACAAGTCCGTCAAATGTGCCCAACTACATTGTAAGAAGATCAAATGTGGTTCAAACTGCTACACAGTTTGCATTGCAAACGGCGTGGAACTTTCCTTAGTATGATGGTCTGGCCTATTGCCCGCATTATATTCGAAGACTCGCTTGCCCAGCTTCCTTGGGTTGTCCCTATATGCTGCCTGTTTCCTTCAGGACAACAACGGCCGTTTTAATTTGAGCATCCTTAGCTCAAGTTTATCGACACTCCAACATTCAGATACATCTTGACAAACACATGAACTAGCACTGACAGAGCTAAAGGACCTAACATTGTCTTAAAAATCAGATGTACCTCAGCCCTCCACATTGATCTACGGCGTTACCTACTATCCCAGCTGTGGCAGTTTTGATGTGCTTCTGGGCGTGCTTGTATTTTCCCATCTTAAATTGAACAATGCGAGTGATGTAAGACACACTTGAAAGAAAAAAAATGCCAAATGCACATTATGTATTCAACACAAGGTTAACTCACTGTTTCTGCAATACTGGATTCTGAAATCAGTGAATTTTTGAATGTATGCATACCCCAAATGTGGGATCATAAGGGTTCAAAAACGAGAGAAGTCATATTGTGCTAACACAAGCACGTGAGTCACACGAGACCAAAACGAGTCGCTTTTAAGAAGATAATGGCGTGTTGATTGTTCAAACAAATGCCAGTATACCGACCTGGGGATGGAACAAACAAATGAGCGTATGTAATCCAATTGTGTGACGAGTGCGGCGTACTACAGTGAATCTCGGAAGATCTGCGTGTGGTTGCTGGAGTTGGGCTAGAAGACATTTCAAGCGATTCTCAGATATGAAGGCTTGTAATGAACCCCCGGGCTATGTACAAAAGATGGCCGTCAAATACAACGCTTGAAAAAGAACATGGCGCTGTACTCATCCCCTATTGGTCACTCCAAAGAACTCCGGAGAATTTTGTGCGTTTCCTGACTGCAAAGCCCACATCCGAAAGGAATCATTGAACGATCATTTGTCACAAAGAACAGGCTGAACAACGCCGCTAACTGAGACTTTGTGCTGGTTAAGGCCAGGTACAATGTCGGCAATGTCGGCCGACAAACAGCAATTGTTCTGCAGTCGAGTGTATTAGACGGAGACAGAAGTGCTTCAAGGTTCTTGTGAGGAAGCCGAAGAGATATGGACAGACCGACAACAGAAAATAATATGGCGCATTCGCTTGGAGCCGCATGATCACTTTCGTGTGCCACGTACACATTGCGGCGACGGCAGCCATGTACGAGACGTCGATCAACCGGCAGGTGGTCGATGGTTCCAGCAATGATTTCGATGTTGACAATTATCTTGGTTCGTTTGACAACATTGGTACGGCCGTGAACCAAACGGGGTTTGACGAAACCGTAAAAAATTGGCTTTCAGCTAACAGAATAAATACCGAGCGATCTGAGGTCCTCGAGGTGATTTTGGTCAAATCAAAAGAAGAAAAATGGAAAGCTGGACGAAGCACCACCTCCGATTGAGAGCAACCTGGGGATTTGGTGGAACGCAGAGACGGACAAATTCGTTATTGAATTGAAATTTCCTGAACCTTCATTTGAGCGCCGGAAAAATTTCCTCATCAATCACTAGCTTTTATGGACTAGTTAGTTTAGCACTTCTTTGATAGCTGCTCGGAAAAATCCTACCGCAAAGGTTTTGTCGAAAATAAGTCAACTTAGACCATCCGCTTCACTCGGAGGTCAGACTAGAATGAAAAGAATTTATGATCACTCTCATGGAACTAGAGAGCATACAAATCTCCTGATACAATTGCAGAACAGTGGCAGCAGGCAAAACCCGCTGAAAACCCACTGGACCCATTTTCAAGAGTTTTATCAACCTCCCGGTGACTAGGCACGTGGAGGTGCGGAGTGAAATTCCCGTTCGTGCTCTAACAGGACTCAGCCGTTTACGAACTCGTGCACCTTCATCAAGTCAGGTGGGAATCAAAGGCACTGTGATGGCAATGCTTCTCTCCGAACCAGTAGCTCCTCTTCCAGGGCTGGCAAGTTTTTTCTCCGCATTCGTACTCTTCGTTATCTCGTGCTTTGCTAGACACAGCTATTATGGTGCGTCTTTTCATTGCCAGTTGTTTACTTGTCTTTTGTTATCTTTTGGCTAGTTCCTTGTTGCTGAGTGGTCTAATCGAAAACACACTCCTTGTTGCTCACTTGGCAGTCCCACTGTTTCGGAGAGCTTGGTGGTAAAGAGGGATAGCCATCGCCGCCGGAAAGCAATTTACGGCCCTAAGTCCACAACTTATCGGAGGATTGCTGATAGCAGATGGCATGCTGACGAACTCACATCTAAACTTTTACATCAAACACCCCATAACACTACCTGCTGAATAGTCCCTGATAGTCCTACCCATTAAGTTTGTACATGGTTTATTGGGACAAACGGGGTACAATTACGTGAGTATCGTTATAACTAAGCTATTTTGGATAATGTGGCTATCGATAAGCCTGCAATATTCAATTAGTTGTCCTATGCAATGTTCGGAAGCAAGGCTGTCGCGGGCATGCGATACATGGCTCCCTTGAAGAAGGGTTGTTTGGCCCCAAGTTGGTGGCCATTTAGCGAATTTGGACATGAGTACTTCGGATTCCTGTAAGTTAGGTGCGGAAAGATGGAAAAAGGTGCCAGTGTATCGCGGCGTGCATAAAATTCGAAGCCGTAAAATCTTAAGTCATAGGCTAGAAGAAAACCGACCCCTTGCTTTGGGCCATGAAACGGTTTACAAAAAGAACGTACGCCTCCAGACATTTAACCTGACAATGGGTGGAACGTTGTTTGGGCGCAAAGAGGATTGTTGTTTTTAAACCGAAACCTAAATCGTGGTGAGCCAAGAAATTCGGCAGCAGCTCACGGCTCACAATAGCACTTCGAACCTCAGCGGGCCGACAACCTTGGAGGATTGTGCGAAAGGTTTATCGTATGAGTTCCAAACAATGTTATCATTAGCCTAATGGCAACAGCCGGACGATGAGACATTGCACACTTCGCTGACGGAGGTATGGAACACCCTCAGATTTGTCTTGTGGTGCCAGTCCCCCCAGTGAGTTCGCTCTTTTAGTACTAACCCCGAACGATTTTCTTGCATCGAGATCGGTTGTTGGATTTTAGGGCCCATTGGGCCTCTAGAAAAGCAACATAAACAAATGAAAATAGGCGGGTTATCTGACTTGAGTGTTCTGAAAAAGTTGGTTGCTGGAGCACCTGCCCACTTTGCAAACCCGAAGAAGGTAGTTGATCCGGGGAGGACCGCTCAGGTTTAAAGATGGGTGATGATCTCTGAAGAACACTCTCAATTTAGCTCATGGATTTTGGGTGTTGCCGAGGAAGCTATTGAGCTTTGACGGTCTGATGAGAACGGTAAAGCAAGGGACCATAAAAGAAAAGTTTTATCTGTGATATGCGAAGGTACTTTCTTCAGGAGGGTGCAGACTGACTTTCCCATGCCACGAGCTTGGACGTTTTACGTAGTGCATTTTCAAGTTTCAAAAGAAAGGGAACGTGAGCTCATAGGCTTTCAAATCAGTTCTTTTAGGAGCCTCCATCAGACAAACCACCCATTTCCTCTTTTGCATTTTTCTTGAAGGACCTGTGTGATCTACACTGGGTTACTTGATAACCGTCTATTATATGATCATTTTACCCATATGCATCTTTGCCTCTGTATGCGTACGCATGTAACCGTGCCCTCCATGATATACGCACACTTTCAAGTTGGCTAACTGAGACCGGCTTAAATGGTTCGCCTGCACACTACTGGTTTCCATCAGACCTTGATGGTGTTATATGGGTCTCACTGTCTTTGACATTCACCAGAGCACTTCCGCAAAATGTAATAACAGATTCCACGCAAGCACTGCTCACTTGCATAAACATATGAGTATCCGTTTGGTCAACATTTCCTTGAACCCGGAACGCCTGTACACGTTTGTCACTTACATTCGTGACCAAGTGCGGACTCTAACAAACTGGCTGATGAACAACGGCGGACGAGGATAGGATTTCGTATCGCTGCGAGAGAACAACTCGTTCACTTTGCTGCCGAACTGATATTGATAATGATAATGATCATGATTTATTTCGAATAACCCTGAGGCATGCTGTAACGCAAGATCAAACGGTACAATTGGACGTAGAGTCCGAATTCCAAGAGGATGATTCAGGTATGTGCACTCTATATTGTACGGGAGAAAGTATTTAAGTTACTATTTAAGGCGGCACCCGGCAAAATTTTACTCAAGGTCGGGTTGCCAACCCGGAAAAGTCAAAGTGGAGCTGGTCGGAGGTAGTAGACTCTTACCCAAATATTACAAAAAGAGAGAGTGTGCTACGAGAGAATCAAACAGAAATGACGAAAGTCTTGTTCACATTGAAGAAAAAAACGTTTCTAAGGGAGGCATGAACAAGCTACAGCGCTCAGCGGAGTATGACACGGCTTTGGATTGGAAGTCCGACGATGAAAGGAATGAATATGCCGACAAGGAACGAGCGAAATCTTTCGAAGATTACCCTTGTAAAGTTTAGCGACCAAATATCGGCTGAATCAGATAAATACCCAGTGAAGGACCCATTTGCAGAGAGAGATTGTCTAGGTGGTGGTGAAAGAAGTGGCCGGATGTAAACATGTAATCGTTGCGCACATTGTTTACTTTGAGAAAGATGAAAAGTAATGCACAAAAATGGAAATGGGAACTGGGCGACGAATCAATTTGTGATGCTTAGCCATGAAAGTCGCAGATGCACCGTTTGCAAAGATGAGTATTTATTTGACAAGTAAGTACTGACGTATAATTATCGTTATCGAGGGGCTGAACGCGAAGACCAAAAAGATGCAAGGATCAACCTTTTCTGAGGGGATTTACCTAGATAGAATACCGAATATGAAGAGGCGCCAAAATCCAATGAATACGTTTGCGAAGTTGGGCGGTGAAGTAGTTGACAGGTAAAATACTATCTGTTGGTATTCTTTGTAAAAGTTGGATCATGTGATGGCGAAAGATCAAAAAGCTGCGGTACAGATGTCTCTCAGAGGTGACTATATGAGGATGGCACGAATATTTGCAAGGTGAGAATATTGCAATGCTACAGCCGTGTGGGCGAACAAAAGGACTGATAGAAAAAGCGAACTGTCCCGATATCGTCGACTGTTAAGATGCTCTGGGGACAAGTATTCCTCAGTGAAATATACTGTTTGGACATTGTGGGACGGAAGTGATGGCAACAATAAATGTGAATATTTGCAAATATATCGGTAACTGTGATAAAATAGGGCGAGTTTTATCTCGGGGATTGGTTAAGCTTGCGAATGGGACAAGCGGATGGCTTGGCACGAATCCCCGGGAAAAAGGTTCATGGACGATAAGCCGATAACTATGTGCTAGAGAGAGTGGGCTTTGCCAGGCGTAAGAAGCGGTAAGTTAAGACGACGACGACGGAGACGAGTACGATGATAAAAAGGCGATAACTGGGAGAGATTATTCCACATTAGCAGCATCTCAGGCGTATAAATGTTTTTTTGCCGCAACCGGCGCTGGCGGTTGGGGCTGAACTTGCGCTGGACACCCGACCTGAAAACCAAGTTTGGTGACAGGAGGTGCAGACGTGCACATCGTTGCAGACGTCTTGCACGCCCGATGTGCATCGGCCGAAGCGGTGGATCTGACCGCGCCCCGCACCGGCGGGCTTCGCTCGAGTGGTGTTGGAGTTGTCACATGGATATCGAATATTCCATGAGCTTGCAACCAGGTTGCGAGGGGTCCTGAAGATCAAGGCCAATGTGGTAGTGACAAAAATGGCGGGCAGGTATCGAACGTGGACCAGGTATTATGTTGAGCCATCGAAGAGAAGGCACTCATCAGTGGTCGTCTGGAAAGTTAAAAATAGAAAAACAGTCTGATATGCTCCCAGCTGCGAATCAACGGTGGTAAAGAGAAACTTCTGGTATCTAGAAATCTGAACTACTTGGTGGTAGGTTCGACTTTGCAAAACACAAGGTTGTGCACGAAAGATTATTAAAACTTGAGTGATATATACGGCGACTTGTGTGGTACGTAGGTCTCGTGGCCCCTGACTCAGACCTGCGCGTCAGTAACCCAAACCAACTTAGAACGCTTGCTCCTCCGACGTGTATGAATAATTGTTTGATACGAGTGTCAGGACGTCAATCCGTTTGTTTAATTCCTCTTTAAATCTCGGCAAGTGGCCTATTGCACGGACACTTAGTGGAAGTTTATTCCACACTTATGAACATTTAACAAAAGAGAAATTGGACCGTAGGCTGGTTCTCAAGAACCGCACAGTGACCGAATGACTGGTGTGTCGTAACGAATACCTTAAGCTTGATAGGTCTCGTACTACAGAAGAGGATCTATATTTTAATAGTGAGTGGAAAAAGGCTAAGTCGTTCTTTATCCATCGGAGCCAAAGATGTTCGAGTGTAGCAGTTCATAGTGCTGTTTTTGGTTGAGACTGGACGTATATCCAACTATTTGTTTAGTAAAGTTGCGCTGAACATTTTCATTGGCTGTCCTGTCAATCTGGCGCATGTTGGAGCCAACTATTGAACTATATTCTAGCAGTGGTCTAACGTGTGTTGCTTAGACAGTGAGTTTACTTTCACGCAAAAAGAAGGTCTTGTGAACAAGTCCCATTAACCTGCGGGACCTAGCAATTTGGGTGTCCGTTTGCTTCGAGAAGTTGAACGAACAGGAGTAGTACTTGCCCAGGTCACGTACTGATGATTTGTTGGGGATCAGATGACCACCTATACTAAACTTTTCGGGATGGACGTAACACTTGTGTGTAAGAATGCAGCTTTTGTCCGCCGAGAACTTCATTGCCGAATCGGCAAACCACGAATTGAGCATCCGTAAGTCCTCCGATATTTTTGCTATAGTATTACCCAATAAATTATGGCCGAGGGTGTACAACAACTTTACATTATCAGCAAATAAAAACGGAGTTCCATGGCGAACCACGGCAAATATACCATTTATGTACGTGGGAAACAACAACGGGCCCAGTACACTACCTTGCATCACACCGCTGGTGACGGGGCTTGGTGTGGACATTGTGCCATCAAAGTTTACCACTTGGCGGCCCGAGGACAACTACGATTCTAGCTAGGCATATAGTGTGCCAACAATGCCGTATGCCTCAGCCTTTGACAACAAACGAATGTAAGACACCCGGTCGAAGGCCTTAGACAAGTCTAAAAAGACTGAGATTACTGCCTTATCATCATTGGCAGCTATCTTAATAATGTTCAGAAAGTCAGTCATACAAGTTGCGCGGGATCGATGTTTTAGGAAACTGTGCTAACCTTCACTTATAAGGGGGTTTTTTAAGCGGCGATCTGTTAGTTCAACTTTTATTAATATTTCCGTAATCCTCGATGCAACTGGGGTATGATTTACAGGCCGGAAGTTGGCCGGGTCCTCCCGTGTTCCCTTCTTATAAAGTGGAAAAATAACCGAAGTTTTCCACTGTATAGGGTATCAACCAAGACGCATGGACAAATTGAATAAATTCGATAAAAGAATTGGGATACCCGGACCGCCCAATTTTAAAATGGCCAATGGTAACGAGTCCGATCTGAGGTGAAAAGACATTTTGATATTTGAAATTAAAGGTCCAATTTCGGAAGGCATGAATTTTACAGAAGAAAGTGGCTCATATGATGGATGGATGATGATGGATTGTAGAAAAATGGTGCTGTGTCACTAGTTACGGAAGGAGCAAAAACGTGTGAAGCTCTTCTGCTCTGTCCAGCGGTTTGTCGAGGCGCGTGTTATTGAAAGAGATAGAAGAGATAGACGAAGTTGTTTTGGGGTTCCTCGACTTCGTCAGTTTTGCAAGAATCTCGGCTTTCTTGGAATCACTCAAAGTCCTGTGTTCCTGCAGTATTATTTCACTCTCGGATTACAGTTTTATCGTTTCAGCCAAAAGATTTACTTGTAAAAACAGTAAAAAGTTCCTTGTTTTGAGATAAACACTTTGGAGTCTACTTAACTTCAAGTTGGAAAGAGACAATTTATTGTCTCTAGGGCGGATTGGCAATCCTTTTAACAAGGTTATTCGGTTGAGGCGTCGTTCTAAGATAGAGTAGAGTTGCTCTGCCACCAGCCGGGGGTCTGCACTTAGAAAGAAGGTGTCCCAATTTTGGCCGCAAATCAGAGAAGGCAGTATATTTCAGTTAGCCTTATGATATGGTTTATCTGGGGGTGTCGGCTGTTTATCCTTTACGGGCACCGTGAAGCAGCAGTGGACAGTTGCGTGTTCACTTCCGGGTGGGTTATTCTAAACGTTTGTTGTAAACTGAGTTAATCCTAGTGACAAGACTAAGTCGAGAGTGTGGCCGCTTCTGGTTGGGGACATGACGTGCTGCTTCCATCCTCCTAGGTGAATTGCATTCAAAAAGTGTAGTAAATAGCGTGATGCTGTGAGTGATGTCCAGCATATTTCTGATGCATTGAAGTCACCAGCTATCAATTTTGGGCCTACTTTAGATCGCTAATTAAGTTCAATGCCTCGATAATTTGCGGGAAGCCGTCAGAACTAGATCTAGGCGGACGGTATACGCAACCTAGTATCAGTTCTTGACGTTCGACTTCAACTTTCAGCCATACAGAGTCAACAGAGCCGTCCAGGATACGATGCTGAAAGCTTATCGCCCTGAGAGTTTCCTTTACATGCGCTAGACAGCCTCCACCACGTTGATGTGTTCTGCCTTTGCAGAAGGATTTGCAGCCGAGCACCTCAGTGTCCCCTAATAGATAGAAGTCCAGTAACCAAGGTTCCGTCATTAAAATAAAGTTGTAGTCGTCTGTTAACGCAGCTGATCGTACGTATTTGATTTTGTCTCTAATAGAGCGTGCATTGGCCAATAGCAATGTGAAAATTCCAGTGCTTCTGACGTCATCACTGATATTAGTACCCATCGTTCGTTGGCCGCTGCATTTAACATGAAAAGAATCATCAGCGCAATATGCAAGCCCGCTTAAGTTGTCATTCGAAAAAGGGAGGACTTGGGCCTGCATGCGGAATACTAAATGACAAGTTATTAGGTATCACACTACTATACCGCTGATTAGAACGGTTCACGCGAGGCATATCTAGGTTATGGGGCTATGTTGTTCCCACTGTACGTATGGAAAAAATAGGCACTTTGGCTAGATATGGGGCATCCGCTGGTAGGTTGGAGGGTATGCCATGCGCTTGGATAGTCTAGCGGGAAGGGGGGGGGGAAGATGGAAGCAATGGAATATTAGGCTGATGGGAAGGTTCAATTAGTCCGGAGTTGGGTGTGAACGCGGTTCACTCATTATACCATTTATTTTTAGTACGGGTATGGTACCATTGTTGTTGCATCATCATCTTAGAAGTGCTATTTTTTCACATGCTGAAAGATACGAGGGTATTCCAAATCAGGGAAGTCGGTCGGTGCCGAATTTGGTCTAGAAAAGGAACTGTCATTGTCACTGTTCATGCATCCCCGTATCGTTTGCCTGCACGAAACCTTAGCCTTGGCAACTGACCTCTCGTTGACCCTTTCTTCTGGACGGTTATTTATTGTCAGCAACATACTTGGCTACGAGTGGCAAGCATGGGTTTTTTGTTAGTTTATAAACGGGGGCCTATGGGGACTGATGTTAGTGCTGCAAGTTTTATTTCATTGAGAACTTCAAGTCCCGTGAAACTGTCGTGCGGAGCTGGAGGCGTAATGTGAGGACCCTCCTGGGATGAGCCGGTAAGTGTTGTCGACATATGTTGTCGTTTTGGCTGCGGTAGCTGTAGAGAGGTGGGTAAAGATTCGTCTAGGTCAATTAACCCCATGGATCTACTAGGGGTGGAAGTGTGAGGGGTTTTGTTGACCCTTGGTAAAGTGCTTGGGGAATAGGGTAACTTCTGGCTCTTAATGCTAATGTGATTGAAATTTTTAGTGGTGCATCTTATCGCTTCTCTTTGCAGTGGCGTTCTGTCTGCTCGTATCTTGATTGATTTAAACTGTGAAACAGTGGCGACCGTACGCGGTTTAGTGATGAATTCGATAGCGATTTTTACATCAGGAAATTGGAATAGAAGGGAACAAGAGTGCTTTTTGACCTTTTTCTTAGTCTTCTGCAGTGACATGGAAAGTGGGCCATGCCCGCTGCTTGGAGGATAGTAGATTTAACCAACGTGGTGTCTAGTCGATCAGGGACTTGGAGACAACTGCATTTGTTTGCATTCTGCGGCCGTCGCAGGATTTCCGATGCCACTGAGTCAAGAAACTGACTGGCTGCTATGAGGTTCTGGGGTCCAGAGAGTCCCGAGGGCCCAAGAATATAGGTCAGTGGTGCTGGTTTGATAATATATTGTCAACCGACGCAATCTGGGTAGACATACTTGCCAAGTTACTTTCAATGGCACTGGCCCTTCTACTGACTTCCCCAAATATTTCTATCAATTCGGGGGTATTTTTGTGTTCAGGTCGTTCGGGTTTCTTATTTGCTGTAGAGCGAGAAGCCACTGGTTGAGACCATTTGGTCGTCGACCTCAGCATTTCTTTTTACGAAATATTGGTGGTAGGCGATATGATCTATGATGATGACTAACGGATAGAAAACCCAAGGCGGGTAAGTATAGCACCCAAGTAGCACGCTCCAAGTTTGCCCCATGCGTGCCCCATGGGGCAAACTTGGGGCAAACCTTTGTAATACGGTAAACGAAACCAGATCCAACTGTTGTTTCAAGAACTACTACTAGAGCTTATTTTTAATTTGGCCATTTGCGTACGCATCCCACATACGTTAATTTCTGGCGAATTCGTAACTGAAAATTGGAAGCCAGATTCGTATTAAGAGAAATTTATTTACTTTCAATGAATGTGTATTTTGTACAAATTTTCAATAATTCGTGAAATTACGCTCTCGTTGAACCTTGGATCCAGTTGTCTGTGGTCGCGATGTCTGCGGATATGAGAGTAAAATTTAAACTGTTACTGACGAACTGCCAGTAAATCACTCCACCATTAGGTATTAAGTGATAATGTATGTAAAGTGGGAACAACGGCAGTGGAAGAGTTAATGCGAACGCGAATACGTTTACGTGTGATGGTTTGAATGGGCGCATTGTGCAGAGTGGAATCTAAATCGCCTACAGCGAATGAATACAAGTGGCTTAAACTTAACCCGTACATGAAAAAATTGTCGAACGATTTGAGGTATTTGAAGAAAACGTTATCCTTCTGGAAACTGACAATTTCTGCAGGACGTCCGTTAATGATAATGACGTTGTTCTGATTATCCATTGAAAATAGGATACCATTTAGAGCGGCAAATTGCCTACTACGGGGATGCGAGATATTGGAAGGGACAAACCATCCATGAAGATTTCTGCAGTCATGGTTTCCCAGTGGGTATTCAGTTCGTGGAGCAGCTTATGCAGCTGCTCAGCCAGTTTAGCCGGCCCCTGTATAACTGATTTCAGTTTTCCAAGATGTTTAATTGTTTCAATGTATATTTCTTGATCGCGGTCAATACACATGCACAAGGCAAGATCAGAGAATATAAAAGTACATAGCAATGTGAGGCGTTCGCAATTTCTAAATTTATAAATCACACAGCGACCAAAATATACCAGTAAATTCATGAAGTGTTTGAGTGAACTGAAGTGGTAACGGTTGAAGTGGGAATTGCGAATCGGTTTCGATTTGGGTGAGGACTGTGTGGGTGGCTGGACAAACGTGGGATTGATAATATAAGCGATAATTGGGCGGTCACTTACGAGTAACCGGGCGGAAGAGATGCCAAAGAACATGGTTAAAAGTAAAGTACGCATAAGGCTATCAACCTGCAGTCAAAGATGCCAGCGAAATATAGAACAGTGATTCACCATAGGGTAACTAATTGTGAAGGAAGCATGTGAAATAAATGCAAGTGAGTCAACGGTGATAATAAAACGGACTTTTTGTGCAGGTGATCTCATTGCCATATGGAAATTCACATGAAGGCGAAAAGCTTCACAAGGATTTCAGAGAGCTTTTGAAGGGCATGAATGGCGCATGGAAGCATAACGGACTTTCAAAGAAGAGCCGTCAAAGAAAGGAATTAGTGGAGACAAACGCTACTGGTGCTGCTGGGCAGAAGCTGGAAGAGTGTAAAGAAGAAATTTTTTGTATGTGATAAAAATTATTAGCCAAATTCTGATCGGCAACAAATGCAGGGATTCTGTTTCATAAAGACCCTGGTTGCAGGTGATGGCAGGTAGAATGTTGGGGGTGGCATGTAGAAAGGGGCTGGTTTGACGAAGTGGACAGCAGCGGAGGCTGGTTCCGGTCACAGGTTTCGTATGCTACGCGGGAAGAATTGAACTGTTGGAATGAATTACTGGGAATAGACGTTGGTCGGATGTAGGTTGATGGTTGGTGCCAGAAATCACCTCTGCGATCCGGCGAGGCTTTTGTGAGGGTTTGTTACTCCGTGTAAGTTGCCCCATATAACGTCAACAGGCGAGAGTGTAGGTTTAAACCATTGATCAAATCCTCTAGTCCTTACCGTAATCCGGGAATAACTTCGAGTTGGCCGATGGCTACCCAAGTAACCAATGCGATCTGAAAGAGATCAGGAGAGCGGCAGTCTGGAGAGTGGTCCAGCTGTGGGTTTTGATTACCGTTTTAACTAAAAACCAGAAAATGAATATTTTGTTATCCGAGCAATCATTTATCATTCGGCTAGTGGGCCGGCCTATCAGAGATCCCTGGAAGGAGACTGGTAGCTTTCCAGGGAAGTTGGGTGATAGAAGAGACTCAGGGAGATATGATGTTGATGGTGGATGAAGAAAGAGTGTCCATTTCAGAACCAGGAATAAAACAATAGTAGACGGTATTATCTGGAAGAAGAATGGGAAAACAGGAAGATAGCAATCTGTTCGACTCACCAGGTAATGAAGGGCTTTTCTGGCCTTTGACCAGATAGTCTATTCCAAGTGGCCGTAGACTCCAGAACAAGGGGACACGAAAAGAAGTTGATAAAAGCCCGATCTAGGTTGATGGCTAGATCGCACTTCTTCAGCAATGGGGTTGTGAACAGTTGGAACGGTCTGCCTGGTGAAATGGTAGATCTGCAGACAGTCCAATCCTTCAAAGGTGCCCTAGATCACAAGTGGTACGAGATCTTTCCTTGTAGTGAGCCTTGAGTATATCAACTAGATGGATGACGGGTAGTCCTGTGGTCATTCTGGAGTATGGTTTAATAGACTTTTTCCCTCCTTGCATACTGTCTCAGTGAACGCTCACGGTGCATAATGTCTCACGCAGTTGATGTGCGATGAGGTTTTTCGTTTCTCTCTCATTTTTAGCGGGGATTCGACGAAATACACTCGGCAGTGGTGGGTGCATAACTGGTGTGCATACCATCGAAGGAATTCTGGAAGCTTGATAAACCGAGGACATTACCTGTCCTGTGCAACCTGAACTGAACTGAACTGACCTGACCGGTAATGTACAGGTCAGATCCTGCTTTATTAGGATCGAGGGGCGTACAGTATGCATTATCTGTATCTACAGGGCACCGCTAGCCACAGATGAGGAAGATGTTGAGCTCTTCCAAACGCTGGATGCGGTGCTGGCACACACAAAGGAGTTCATCTTATTAAGGGATCTCAGTCTACCCGAAATTAACTGGGAAAGCGGGATCGCACCAAGGGGATCAACGGGCGACAAATTTCTGCAGTGGGTCCAGTTACATGCACTTACGCAGCATGTGACACAGGCCACTAGACACAGAGGTGGACAGCACCCGTCTCTCCTTGACTTAATCATAACGCGGCACCATCTGGACGTTAAGGAAATTAAGTGGGAAGAGCCACTTGAAAAAAGTGATCATGTAGTCCTAAGGGTCACACTAAGACTAAGCAAGGCGCCGAAGGAAATCGTGTTACGTCGGCGCTATGGGAGAATCAACATAGGTGAACTGAAGGAGGCGGCGGAGGAAATTCAGTGGACACCGAGACACACAAATGCCTCCGTAGAGGAACGTTGGGAGACCATCAAGATGGGGCTACTCGAACTTACAGATGAGTTCGCACCCCTGATGGTGGCAAGCAGTAGAATTCTACCCCCATGGTGGAAGTCAAGGGTTCGCAAGGCCATAGTTATTCGTAGGCAACGACGGGCGGCGTACAAGCTGTACAGAACTCAGGGGGCATGGAATAGCTATAAGATGGCTAGGAACAGGGCTCAAGAGATCCAAAGAGTGGAGAAATATGCTTTCGAGCGTCGGTTAGCGGCGTCGCTCCGCACAAACCCAAAGCGATTCTACGCCTACGTGCAATCTCACAAACGTATGAGAGAGAGCGTAGCAACTTTGGAAGGAGCACAGGGACGACTAGCTCTAAACGACGAAGACAAGGCTGACACGCTTTTGGAATTCTTCAAGAGCATATATCGACCAGAAAATAGTTTGGAGGAAAGAATGGAGGGCCCACAGGCGCCTTCAATACCCGAACTTACTGTAGGAGAAGAAGAAGTGTACGCGGAGTTGCAAACTTTGAATAGAAACAAGGCAGCAGGTCCAGACGGGATTCATCCAGCAATCGTTCAGCCTCTGGCCGAGGTCCTGAAGGCTCCGGTGACGAAGCTGTATGAAACGTCACTTAGAGAGGGAATTGTGCCAGGGACTGGAGGAGAGCAACAGTGGTAGGCATTTACAAGAGTGGACTGTAACAGCCGGTCGTGGAAAATCCCCCTTTTTCCCTCGCGATTCAGTGTTTTTCCCAACATCACTCATTTCCATACACTATTGACTTGTCTTTACGAACTGGTTGTTTTTCTGGACCAATTGTTGTTTGTTCGCGCCCAGAGCGCTATTTTGGCACATCCTTGCTCAGGACCTGCGTGACGCACGTGCTGTCTGCTCACACGCTGCCATTCGGTTTCTCGTTGTTGAGTCTTTGTGATCGTATTATTGAGGTTTGTATATTGTTTATGTCATTGTTTATTTTAATAATCTAGTATCGTAGAATTATCACGGATAATCGCCTTCTGATTTCGGGATCCGTTGCGAATTTGGCTACGCATTGCTCAAACGTTCGTAACAATACTCAATAGATCTATTTGGAACGAGGAAAATTCACGCAAAATGCCAAGGAAAGGATCAAAGGCAGTCGAACCCGGACAGGAAGTAATACGGCAAGTCTCTGGGGAGGTTTTGGGTACTTATGATTCTTTAGTTAATGCTAGATCGCCTAGTCCTGTCAGTGCTAGCTCATGTGTTATTGAAAGCAATATTGATCGTAAGGACGTTGATTTATATAAGCTGAGAATAATAGAACTAGAGCAACAGTTTTTTTCGGCTAGACTACAGGCGCATGAAGCAGAGAAGTGTACACAGAAACAGCGAGAGTATAGGACCAGTGACTTCGACACTTCCGATAGGTTAGAGTGCAATAAGGTAGGGAACCCCACGCAGGTCGCCGACTACAAACCACCATCGATCGATCTGCCTAGAGTGGAGTTAACGGTTTTCGACGGGCGAGCTGAGCAATATTGCAAGTTTGTCAAACAATTCGAGACGTTCGTTGAAAACAAGGTAACCGACCCTGGGCAAAGGCTTCTTTACCTTACTCACTACTGCTGAGGCCGAGCGCGAGAAGCTATCGACGGATGCACCATGCTCGATCCAGAACAAGGCTACACAAGGGCAACAAAGATTCTGAGGAACTTGTTTGGCCAACCTTTCAATGTAGCCCGTCCGAATAGAGGGCGTGATGGCAGAGGCAAAGAGAACCAAGGGCGACGTCTACACCATGGCCGACCTGGTGATCAAGATGCAGAACTGCTCAATAGCCCTCGACCATTTAGGTTACAGAGCTGACCTAGACGCCATGCACACTTTGGAAGGCATAGTCCGTCACCTCTCTCCCGAACTACAGGGTCGGTGGGCGGAAGAAGCTGAACGGATAAGCCGAGGCGACAGAGAAGCCAACTTCGAAGACCTGACTGAATACTTAGACAGGCAAACGAAGATAGCTGACAGCAGATTCGGCCGACTCATCCGGGACAGCAACCGAGCAAACAAGCCCGGTACTAGCCAAGTCCAAACCCCTGTACGGGAACATCCAAAGTACCAGCCTTGGACCAACACACACGTCATTTCACGAGATGCTACGGCGAAACCAAATTGCAGATCCTGTGGTACTAGCCATGGCCTACCAGAATGCCCCAAGTTCGGCAATGCCACAATAGACGAACGGTGGGGAATGGCGAGAATGGCAGGAGCATGTTTCATCTGTCTCAACACCACGCACCGAGCAGCAGCCTGTAGAACAAGGAATCGATGTGGTTACGAGGGCTGCACGGGCAGACACCATCGGCTGCTGCATCAGGCGAGAATAACCATATCCGAGGCGAGTGCCAAGCCCAGCGTGATTTGTTCAACTTCACAATCTGCCAGTAAACCGGTACGTTTAGGCGTAGTGGCCGTGGGAGTAGTGACTCCGACTGGGATAGTCAAGGCGTTGGCTTTCGTTGATAGTGGATCCGACACCACTTTAGTGAAAGAGCGGTTTGCCGACAAACACCAACTGGCTAAAGGTGCGACGTCGTTAGCAGTGAGCACGGTGGGCGGAACACAGGTAATGACTGCCGGTAGATTAAGGCTGCAACTCATCTCTCTAGACACTAACGAGGAAATTGAACCAACGGAGGCATTCACGTTAGCGGATCTCCCCATGCGAGCACCAAGGTCGGTGAACGCAATCTTGACTCGATGGCCCCACCTGCAGGATGTAACCGTTGTAGACTGGGAAGATGATGAGGTGGATCTCCTCATCGGATGCGACGTGCCAGAGGCGCATTGGGTGCTTGACCAAAGAGTGGGCGACCGCCAGGCACCTTATGCCGTACGCACGGCTCTGGGATGGATGTTATACGGTCCAGTAGGGGTACGCGGTTCCGTGAATTACTTATCCGCCGAAACGGACCGCATAGAGTATCATCTGCAACGGCTTTATGAAAACGAGTTTCATGACATTGGGGACGAAAGACCGACGTTGTCTCAAGAGGATCACTTCGCTCTACAAACGGTGCGGCAAGGCTCTAGAGGCCTCAAAAAACAGTTCGAGGTTCCCCTCCCATGGCGCACACCGGTCGACCCGTGGACTGACAACAGAAATTATGTTCTCCAACGATTACTACGTCTAAAAGAACGCTTCATTCGAGACCAGAATCTGTGGGAACGATACGCGGATTTGATGAAGCGAAACGAGGACCTCGGTTACGTTGAAAGGGTGCCTGTTAACACCGACAGCAAAAGGGGTATCTGGTATCTGCCTCACCATCCGGTTATCAACCCCAAGAAACCCAATAAACTGCGCGTGGTTTTCGACTGTGCGGCCAAGTTCCAGGGCAAGTCGTTAAACGATCGCCTACTACAGGGGCCTGACTGGACCACACCACTTATCGATGTTCTGTGCCGTTTCAGAGTGGGTAAAGTGGCTTTGTCTGCTGACATTAGGGAAATGTTTCATCAGGTGAAGATTCCGGTAGGAGAACGAGATGCTTTGCGTTTCCTGTGGTGGGAAGGGAGCGACCGGGACAACGCAGTGGTGAATTATAGAATGACCGTCCACCCCTTCGGAGCCATATCGTCACCATTTTGTGCGAACTACGCCCTCCGAGAATCAGCGAACAAACATGGCGATCTGGTACATCGGACGGTGGTAGAAAGCGTCAGCAGGAACTTCTACGTCGACGACTACCTTGGGTCATTCGATGATGTGGAATCAGCTCTAGAGCAGTTCAGGGGTCTGACGAGATTGCTGGAAGAGGGTGGCTTCCATCTAACTAAATGGATGTCAAACGCTTCGGAAGTGCTGAAGGTCATCCCGTATCACGAAAAGGTCGAAAGGGTAAGAGATTTGGACGGCTCTCCACTTCCTATCGAGCGCACTTTGGGGATACAATGGGACGCGGAAACGGACGATTTTGTTTTCGAACTGAACGTTCCCGAGCTGCCAATAACCCGTCGTGGCATACTATCTGCCGTCTCAAGTTTGTTCGACCCGCTCGGTTTCGTCTCACCATGGCTGCTACCCGGAAAGATCTTGCTGCAGCGGCTGTGCCGTAAGAAAGTTGATTGGGACCAGTCACTGGACCGAGGGGACCGGCTGGACTGGGAGGAATTTTTGAACACCTTGAAGAAATTAGGGGACATAAGAATACCACGATGTTTGACCCCTGGCCATACTGGAGAACTACATGCCTTTTCCGATGCATCCGAAGTCGGTTATGGAGCTGTGGTGTACGGACGATGGTGTGCAGGAGATGGACAATATACCACGAGGATCCTGTTCGCCAAAGCCCGCGTTGCTCCACTGAAGTCGGTCTCAATCCCACGCCTTGAACTCAGCGCAGCCGTGTTGGCAGTCAGGGTGGTGCAAGCTGTGAAGGGATGTTTCGATCTCTACATTTGGTCGGTGAGCTTCTGGACGGATTCAACGATAGTACTTTACTACATTAACAACGTACGGAGCCGGTTTAGTACTTTCGTTGCTAACTGGCTCACGATTATCCACGATGAATCGGCCACGCACCAGTGGAGTCATGTCAGGTCTGGCGATAATCCGGCCGACCTGTGCTCCCGAGGTGCGAACAACTTCAGGCAACTGGACACGTGGACGAGAGGGCCGAACTTCCTGCAATTGCCCAAACAGGACTGGCCCGCGTTCGAATTAAAACCCCCTACGGAATTGGAACTGGAGATCAAAGGCGTAGTGATAGCAACCAACGTCGTCGAAGCGTCGCCCATTTTATCGCGACTGGTCAGGTTTTCTTCCTGGATGAAGACGCTTCGTTCGCTAGTTTGGTTAACCAGGTTCAAGATAAGTTTACTAGTCATGAAAGGGCTACGGCCCTCAGGTCGGATACCGGTTGGCCCGATAGGTCCCGATGAGCTACAAGCGGCAGAGTACGATATTTTCAGAATGATACAACGCGAGGCTTTCGCCCGAGAACTCAAGAGGGCGGAAGAAGTGAGGCTGACCAATGAAGACATGCCATCTCCAAGAGGCGAGCTGAAGCGTTTAAACCCCAAACTCATCAACGGACTGCTGCGGGTGGATGGTAGGCTGACCAACGCCCACCTGAACTTCGACACAAAGTATCCTATACTGCTGCCTGCGAGACAACCCGTAGTAGAGCTAATGATTCAACACGTCCACGCCGTGGAGGGACATGCCGGGGAAAGTCACGTGACGAGCGTCATCCGAAAGCGTCTTTGGTTGTTGAGAGGACGAGAGACTGTAAAACGCGTGATCCGACGGTGTGTGCAATGCAGGAGACGCAATGCCACAGCAGGCAAACAACTCATGGCCCCGCTACCAGAATGCAGGGTAACTACGGGCTGGTGGCCGTTCAGTGATACCGGGTTGGACTATTTCGGGCCCTTGTGGATCAAGTGCGGGAAATGATTAGAAAAGCGATATGGATGTATCATGACGTGCATGAAATCACGTGCGGTACACCTAGAAGTTGCACATTCGATGACGACCGATTCGTTTCTACGGGCCTTGCAAAGATTTATCAACCGAAGAGGCGTACCGGCCGATATATACTCAGATAATGGATCGAACTTTGTGGGCGCTCAACGGGAATTGCAGCGTTGGCACAAGAACATAAACAGGGACGAACTGCAGAATCGAACCGTGGCCTACGGCATACGCTGGCATTTCAACCCCCCACAGGCCAGTCACCGAGGCGGCATATGGGAACGCATGATCCGGTCCGCCAGACGGATATTGCTGTCAATCATGGAGCAGCAGCCGCCCGACGACGAGACCCTGAACACCGTCATGACTGAGGTGGAGCGAATCCTGAACAACCGCCCCCTGGTTCCAGTATTGAACGGCGACCCCACCCACCTGGCGCTCACCTCAAACGACTTATTGACGTTAAGATCGAACGAGGGTTTCCAAGGGCCGGTAAACCTTCGTGGGAGCTACCTCCACGGGTGGAAGCAAGCGAACTATCTGGCCAAGGTCTTCTGGAGGCGATGGCTACGGGAGTACCTACCGGCTTTGCAGACTCGACAGAAGTGGCTGGCCAAAACAAGACCATTCAAAGTTGGGGACGTGGTTATGATCGCCGACGAACGCGCACATTTCAGCGCTTGGTCTTTGGGAGTAGTTACGGAAACCATCAAAAGCACCGACGAAATGATAAGAACGGTGAAGGTGAAGACAGCTAACGGAGTGCTCATTCGTGACATACGCAGTATTAACCTACTCGAGAGCGAAGACGGAGGAGCTGATAACCCTGTGGCCTAGAAAACCTTTTTTCACACCAGTAATCGAGGTGGATAAAGAAACACCATATATACCACACAATCTCCGTCAAACACGTTAAGGTGCTCGCGGTCCCTTCGTTGACATTACAGAAGGTTCTTTCCGATATGTGGTGATGAGTGCGATTCCATTATACATCCCGATACATACACGCATGCACGACGCACTCTACATCCCGTAAACCCATCATACATGTGACAGTGTTCTTTGTTCGCCTTTTGTTGACGCTACCGAATGCCCCTTGCACATGTGGAAGTAGTGGAGCTCAGGTCACACATGCATGCTACATTTACTCGTTTTCTTGCCACGCGGTCTTTTGTTGACATTGCAGAAAGTCCTCCTTTGATGTGTAGTCATAACTGTGATTTCATTGTAACCCCGGCACACACACACACGCACACACACACACACACTCAAGCACGTACATCCAGGACCGGACGGCCCCTTACGAGGACAACGCCTATGTGACCATTCACGCCCGCCATCGGTCATTTGGTCTTGTGGAAGATGTAGACTAGCCTCACGTCTATGTAGCCAATGGGTTAGGTGCGACCAGTAGTAGAACGTCGACGACGAGCATTAGACGCGCGCACTGACAGCAGGGCCTGGGCAGGTAGGAAGAATCAGTACCTTTATACCGAACCTTGGACTCTGCTAAGGATCCAGGAGGATTTTGGTGGGCGGTGTAACAGCCGGTCGTGGAAAATCCCCCTTTTTCCCTCGCGATTCAGTGTTTTTCCCAACATCACTCATTTCCATACACTATTGACTTGTCTTTACGAACTGGTTGTTTTTCTGGACCAATTGTTGTTTGTTCGCGCCCAGAGCGCTATTTTGGCACATCCTTGCTCAGGACCTGCGTGACGCACGTGCTGTCTGCTCACACGCTGCCATTCGGTTTCTCGTTGTTGAGTCTTTGTGATCGTATTATTGAGGTTTGTATATTGTTTATGTCATTGTTTATTTTAATAATCTAGTATCGTAGAATTATCACGGATAATCGCCTTCTGATTTCGGGATCCGTTGCGAATTTGGCTACGCATTGCTCAAACGTTCGTAACATGGACCCCGGCAAAAGTCGGAAAATTACCGGCCGGTTAGCTTGACTTCAGTACTGTGTAAGTGCCTGGAGCGAATAGTCAGGAAGCAGATCTCTAGGCATTTGGTTCAACACAACCTCATATCAAATGCTCAGCATGGGTTTGTGGCAGGGCGATCCTGTCTGACGAATCTCCCGCTGTTCCTCGATGAGGTAACCAAGCGTCTGGACGAAGGGCAATCGATTGCGGTCTGCTACGCAAGATGGAGACTTTCGGTATAGATGGGCCAGTATATAGGTGGCTGGAGGACTTCCTCTCCCACAGGACACTTTACGTCAAAGTGGGGGACTGGTGCTCCAGTTTGGTGAGCGTCACCAGTGGTGTACCTCAGGGATCCGTCCTAGGCCCGGTCCTATTCTTGTTACTTATTATTGACCTAGCATCCACTCTTCAATCGCCCAGCTTTATTTTTGCGGATGATGTGAAGATTGTTGGATCTAAGGGTAGGGCGGACTTGGGCAGGGAAATAGGTACCGTCCTGAACTGGGCATACAAATGGGACTTACCTCTAAACGCTCAAAAAAGCCATTTGTTGTCAAGGGCAACAGAGAGCCTAACTGCCGCTCATGATCAAGGGCTGTTCACCGTAGAGGCAGCCAGTAGGGTTAAAGACCTGGGGGTCATCATGAACAGTGACTTCAAATGGTCGGAGCAATGCAATGCTGCTGCGCATAAGGCTCGTGGGGAGCTCTTTAGACTGCGATCAGCTTTGTCTTGCAGGAAGCCGGAGGTATTCGTACCTATTTACATGGCTATAGTACGACCTCACTTAGAAAGTAGCGTGCAGGCTTGGTCACCCTTCTACAAAAAGGACGCCGCCTGCCTCGAGAAAGTCCAACGTCTCGCCACGCGAATGGTTGAAGGGCAGAGGGGTAAGACTTACGAGCAGAGACTCTGTGACCTGAATCTTTTCTCGTTGGAAAGGAGGAGACGTCGAGGGGATCTCATAGAAACGTTCAAGGCAATGAAGGGCTTTTCTGGCCTTTGACCAGATAGTCTATTCCAAGTGGCCGTAGACTCCAGAACAAGGGGACACGAAAAGAAGTTGATAAAAGCCCGATCTAGGTTGATGGCTAGATCGCACTTCTTCAGCAATGGGGTTGTGAACAGTTGGAACGGTCTGCCTGGTGAAATGGTAGATCTGCAGACAGTCCAATCCTTCAAAGGTGCCCTAGATCACAAGTGGTACGAGATCTTTCCTTGTAGTGAGCCTTGAGTATATCAACTAGATGGATGACGGGTAGTCCTGTGGTCATTCTGGAGTATGGTTTAATAGACTTTTTCCCTCCTTGCATACTGTCTCAGTGAACGCTCACGGTGCATAATGTCTCACGCAGTTGATGTGCGATGAGGTTTTTCGTTTCTCTCTCATTTTTAGCGGGGATTCGACGAAATACACTCGGCAGTGGTGGGTGCATAACTGGTGTGCATACCATCGAAGCAATTCTGGACGCTCGATTGGCCGTGGCCATTATCTGTCCCGTGCAGACTGAACTGAACTGAACTGAACCAGCTATGATCGAGCACGGCAAACAGTGTAAAGGAAGGAAAGCACTGAATGTTAAGGCAAGGATTTTCATGTGAGAGCAAACAAGCTGGTATTCCACGGGGCCATGAGAAATAAGAGGTATACGGATTCCAGTTAGAGTGCGGTCTTAACTTACCATGAGCATATGCGCACAGAAGTGAGGCCTAGTTTCTAAGGAATGTTAGTCTGTGTGGCAAGACTCCAGTATACGAGAAAGGCGCAAGAAAGACAGGATGGGACTGCTGTTTTCTAGCCTGAGACAGAGGAATTAGGTGAAGGCGAGCACTTATCACTGAAGGACGAAACGGTTTTTTAATATATATATATACCTATGCAAATTATGTTGTAAAATGGCACGATCTAGTAAGGAAAGAGGAGAAAAGTGAGTGGAGCATAACAAAGGTATATATATAGCTGTATATGTGGGTGCGATCATCAGACGGGTCATACAACAGCGGTCGGACACAAAGGACTGTGGCGAGGGAAATGAGATAGAGAGAAGCTGTCTGGGTATAGCCTATATGAGGATCAACGGTTAACGGAAAGAAGAACAAAAGTGAGACACGGGCTCATTGATGCAGCGGATCCCTAAGACAGATTGAGCCCATGAAAGGTGAGACATAAAAAGGAAACGCATAAGTGTGGCTAGAACTTCCAACGAGGAAGTTAGTATTTCGCCTGGAGTAGTCATTCAGCAGAAGGAAATTCTTAGTTCTGCAAGAAATTACGGAAGGAACTTGGCTGGGGGATAGAGTGGGGGCATAATTAGTGACGTCATAAGTGGATGCTGAGCTCATTTAGTGAGCCGCGCCAAGTGAGATAAATGACGCGGGATTTTCCAGCTCAAAATTGCGGAGGTCGCGGGGAGAGTATATGTGGTGGGACCTGGTGTGAAAAGGAGGCGAAATTAAGCAAAAGGATATCATGGAGAGTCGAGCTAATGCCCATCCTGTTGTTAAAGAAAGACAGGGAAAAAGGTGAGACGTTGGAGGAGCGAGACATACGTGGATCGGTGAATAGATGAGGATTCGTACAAAAAACCAGAATGACGAAAAAGAGCACTATGGAGAATGGCGGGGTAGATAGGCCTCAATATTGGCTCATTAATGGAAGGACTAAGGCTAAGTTCGGTCTATGACACGTGATTCGAATGGAAAACAGGAGAAGATGTCCAACGAGCCATGTTTTCGGACATCTGACAAATGTGTTAGGCGGTCCACATTATAGACTAAATCCTCCGTACCGTATAATGCATACATTTGTCGAACGAAAAAAGCAAAAATCTATGAGCAAAATCAAGATACTCTGTGTGTAAACGGGGATGAGAAAATGTGTACACAGCAATGAACAACTGCAGGAAATGCTTGTAGTATTCATCAGTTAGCATGTGTAACAAACAAACTGGGTCCATATACAAAAGTAACTGTATATACGCTGACGCTTTCCGTCGTTCCAAATCCCGAGTGTGACGGCATAGACGCAGAAAGTCACAGGGGATATTGCAGTGATTTCGAATATTACGATTTCCAAATTCTGCTACTGCCGTCGGTCTAAAGCGAAAACGTTCTGCACGGATGCCCCTTAGCCATGCATTTAACAACTTCTGCGTGACACCCAAACAGACTAAGTGCACGTACTCCGATGGAAAACTCGTAACCATATCAACCTGAATTGATATAAATGGGCTTTCTTCAATATGGTGACTTTTGTATTCAAAGAAGCAAAAGTCGGCATTCGTACGCCGTCGAGCTTCCAACACTGGAAACATTATTCTCCCAGTGATATGCAGACCATGCTGTAGGCATCTGTCGCGCTCGAAGTAGCCTGTTGGACTTTTAACTTGACGAAAGAAAGCCCAGGCGGGTGTGTCGCTTATCACCGACACAAGTTTACATGCTACCGATGTCGCACGATAGTTGAAGCCGCCATGAATTACATCTCGCAATTCTAACACCGCCTCTTCTAGAAACGTGTTTATCGGGTGCGGTGCCTTAACCCGCAATAGATTCCCGCTGGGAACACGGCCAGACCTCTTGGACGCACCACAGGTGCAAGAGTGGCCCACAGTTGTATAGCAGAAGAGTGATACATAGAAGGCCCATCGATATTCAGCTGAAAGTCGACGGACTCTGGGACCAGCGCCAGTTCACAGATTGATCTTCGCAGACAGTCGAGAGGCCCAATATGAATATACACATATTGTGATAGCAATGTTTTCTTACAAGAATGAGGCATGTGCGACAGGGTCCTCGGATCCTTCGGTACGCCGGGTAAAAATTGTTTTAGAACGCTCAGCACACTCCTGCGTCGCTGCATCGTCAGTCTGCAGTTAACAAACATATCAGCAGATGAGAGCAACAGCGCGTCGATGTTGATCTTCACGGACGTAAATTTCCCCATTTTAATGTCGACACCTGCGAATAACACTTTATATAAAGTCACAGAAAATATACTCACCGACACCAGCGGTGAAGTCTGTTGATGACGCTTGCACATTCATTGCCAACGAGTACTGAAGTTGTGATTGATGTCCTCCCGAAACCTCATCACTGGTTGACGCATTTACCGTAGGCTCTGAATAAACTGAAGTTTACATTATGCTACAAATATTTAAGTACCCGTTGACGTCATCTTTGGACATCGATATCGATGGGCCCGCATGGAAGCCTACCCGCACTCAGTACTCCATAGAGTACTCAAAGCCAGCTTACGCCGAAGGTAACTTTGCCACTTGCTTGGACGGTCCATGTGAGTTAGCCATCCATTGTAAACAGAAAAAAGGTAGACGCTAAACCACATTTTTCTCCATCTGAAATCAGAAAACGATAATTAAAATCAAATATCCACAAACATTCAACATGCGTATGCCAGATTTCCAAGGTTTCCGCAAAAACGGTGGTTTATCGTATGATACTCCTCTATATATACATATATATAGAGAGAGTCGTATGGCTCGCTCTCATTTATGTCTATATATATATATATATATATATATATATATGCAACCGCGAGTATGCCCTCGTTGAGTTACAGTTCATCCACTTATGATGAATATATTCTGTCACTGACTGGAGATTGATAAATCAGTCAACATAAGGATAGCTTATGAAAAGTGCTCCAAGGGGCCGCTGTCTTAGGGCTAACCCCATGTTTGTCCCAAGTTCACTTAATGGGGTTGCTGAAGCTTCGGGCAAACCTCAGGCATGCTGCTCAGCAGGAATACAAACATGTATAGTTGATGTGTTCAACACGATTTGTACGAATCTCATGCTGAACTAGTGGGCCCCATGCCAGAGAAACCAAATCACAGTCACGTGGAGGACAGAAAAACGACTGCACGAGACAGTGTGAAGGTCGCCACTAATGGTGAAGTAGTAAAACAAAACAAGCTACAATATGCGTGCCTTAGGATGACAAAATATGTACAGAAGGATATAACCCTAGTAATTCCGTAGCCAATTAGCATCTTTTCAACATAAAAACTAATCTTGGGGCAAGCTTGGGGCAAGTCCCAGGTTTACGCCGGAGGTTGGGGCAACTTGCTACCAGAGCTACTGCTGTTTTTTTTGTAGCTAACTCTGGGTAGCTCACACAAAGTTTGAGGGACTATTAGTTTGGATAGGGGGTGGATTACTTAGGTATGGCAATGATGAAACGTTTAATATAAGTTGCTGGTGAAATATTCCTAGAATAACTAATATGAAAAGGTAGCGAAATCTGTAAAAACCTCGCCGTGGTGTAGCGCAAGCAGATGCGAGTGGTTGTGCTCAATATGCACATCGGCGGGTCCCAGAAGCTACCGGCGATAGGCCAGCGCATTGGTCAAATGGAGTGAGTGGGCACGGAGAATGAACACCCCAATCCAGATCTTTGTCGCTGCTGAGATCGGGTGGATCTTGGTGAACGGTGTAACTACTGTTGTGTAAATGTTCTGAAGTTCACTATAATACACTGCACCAGTCACACAACTGGATTACATACGTTCATTTGTTTGTTCCATCCCCAGGTCGGTATACTGGCATTTGTTTGAACAATCAACACGCTATTATCTTCTTGAAAGCGACTCGTTTTGGTCTCGTGTGACTCACGTGCTTGTATTAGCACAATATGATTTCTCTCGCTTACGAACCCTTGTGATCTCACTTTTGGGGTATATACACATTCGAAAATGCACTGATTTCAGAACTCAGTACTGTAAAAACAACGATTCGTCTTTGTTTTGAATATGGAACGCGCATTTGCTTACTTCTTTCTCTCACGCGCCCGGTACTGGCAATAATTTTATGTTAAGTGGTCTGTGAGATAGTGATCGTGTAAAGCAACGGAATGAATTTCTTGTTTCTCGGAACCATGCATGATGTTCAAACTTGTTGACGTGAAGCAGTTTGGGGATATCTGACAACCACAAAAACGTCATCCCAGAGGTTTACGGTAGGCCTGACGATCATGTCCGTTAATGCATCTCTAGTAATATACCCAATTTTCGTCTTTTGCGCTTGACCACATCGGAACTCTCACAGTGGCTTCAGATACGACAGTGAAGCCATTATCTCTCGGGTAGCTCCACTTAGCGAGATGTTTTTTTGCTGCTCATCTAGGGTGTTGCCTCAAGAAAGGAAGGGGCGGTTAGGGCACCTATCGCGTCCGCCAATTTCCAAACCTCGTCCCCCGCTTAGAAGCTCCAAGCAAAAGAACACTCTCGCACATGTGAATAATGTTACCAATGGCAGTGCTGAAGTGTACTTCTGACCCCTTACCCGGTGGGCCCAAACGCCTGGTTGGGTCACCGCACGTTGGAGAGGTACCTACGTTGGCAGATCCTTTCAAACCCTCAACAACTTCGGGCACAATACGTGGGCTCCCCCCATAACCGCTGGGGAACCTTTGGCATGGTGCGTTAGACTCGAGGGCTCTACTCTCTTCGTACACCAGGGGATGACACCAGTGGCTACAATCCCCTTCTCAACAGGCCTCATTACTTAGACAACATTCGGCCCGATGGCCACAAAGTAAGATCATGGAGCAAAACATCATCTTGACCGAGAAAATCCAGTTATAGTTACAAGTGAAGCTTCAAAATCCATGACAGTTCCCAAAGGTTAGTCTCCCATTGCAGATTAAACGCGGTTTCTCACTACTGGATAACACATAAACATTTCCGTGCTTGCTGTATCCCATAGCTGCAACACTCGTAACCGTCCTCCCAGAAACAAGTTACTGGCCCAATTTTGCTGTCAATAAGACTTTGAGAGCACAAATCGGCACAGGACACGGGAGTTTGGCTCTTGGTCACTTGGACCAATCCTTTCAGGTGTTGGCATCCCGTTTACCGGTATAAATCTCGGCAGTTTATCTAGCAACGCTTGAATAGCTTTCACCGAGTTGGGATGGGTGACGAATCCAAACCGTCCCAACTGATAGACACAATTTACCCATTCATCCGCGTAGGTTCCCAGCGAATCCCTGTCTGTCTAAGTTGCTGCGGGTGTGCTCACTTCATCAAACGTGGATCAAACGACCAAATGCCGTCAACTAAACGTTTCGTTTAATACACTTCAGGACACAGAAGTCAGTCGAGAAGGGCTTCTTTTCTTTACCTTGGCGGTAGCGATAGTGATTAATGAGATGCCGACCATCATCTAAAACCCGCCTCCTTACTTGGTTATTGAAGATTTATGCTGGGGAAAGTGGTATCCTAACGTAAAGGTGTACAGTAACACTGGAGCTGCTTAGCCCAGATGATCAAATAAATGTAGTCAATTCATCCATGAAAGATTAGGGTCCTTACTACTCTTGCTCGTTCAACTTTTTGGAGCACAGAGCTATTCAAGCTTCGGGAGCTTGAAGGCTGATTAGATTACTTCGTAGAACATTCTTATTACAAGGAAGCAAACTCGAGGTCTATAAGACTCATATCAGGCCACTTTTGGAGTGTGGATCAATGGTCTATTCCAGTTTGCGACAGTTTGGCCGAATATCCATTGGGAATATGCAGAGAACATCCACGAAGCAAATACTAATTTATTCTACAACATTGAACTAAAAGCAACGCCGCAATCTTCGACATCTAGATCCCCTCTAACTATGAAGACTAACAATTGATGTCTTTCTTCCATACGCACACTAAACGTCAGATCTGTGGTTCATAGCCACAACTCACAACACCCACTGAATTTCGGTACTCATTACGGCAAAGCAGTTTCTCTGTGGCTGCCTTGGTCGCTAAGGCTAGCCTGCGGCCTTATTTCTTCAGGGTAAAGTGCCCTTTACTTCAGAATACAATGCTACTGGAAATTCGTTCAGTGGACCACTAATCGGAGTTTATTACGAGGGCAGATGAATTCTCTGTTGTACTAAAAGTAATCCCTTTTTAACGACCTTTACAACACGGAAAATAAGGCTTATGAAATTGGTCTGGGTTTTCGTTTACCAATTATCTACAGCTGGAACTTTTCCAGACTGTGGCTTCTCTGTCGACTTTCCTCTAGGTTAGTTCTGTCTTTTGAATTTTCATAAAAGTCAACCACCAAAGGAACTTCCGAATTATCCGGCCGATCAACACAATGCAAAGATATTTTGACCTCCTTTAATTGATATTTACCAAATTACTGGCATTTGGAATCAAACGACCGCGAAAGCTGATGACCTACAAACGGACTCCACAACCGGATAGGTTACACTACCCCCCGGTTCAATACCCAAAAGCTCCCCGGGAATGTACCGTTGACCCTCTCATCATCATCTCTCAAGCTCCACTCAACTAGTGCATACTGGCATTCGACCCCCTGTGCCATTCGATAGAGAATATACCGTGCAAAACCAGGTGAACGAACTTTGCTTTTTATTGTCTTTCTGCCGAGGCATCGTGATGTGCATTTTTCGAAGTGCGTAAGAATCTATGTTCACTGACGTTTTTCTGAGTGTCCATCAGATACACGCGTTGCGGCTCGATCTTTATTTCAGTTTCGCAGAATCCGACGGAGTTTTTTTAAATCTTTTCACAAAGCCCCGCGTGACTCTTCTCAATGATTATTTCATTCTACTTCCAGCAGACAAAAAGGGTAATCCTGCTAGTGGAAAACAGTAAACTCGCCTTATTGTTGGTTATCTCTCTTACCAGTTTTGGATTCGATAGGCGTTTGACTGCAGTTGTCCTGAAATCATTTCACGATTATGAGTTGTTCGGCTTCATCTCCTATGTGGTCATTTTCACGGTTTTTCACACCAATTTTTCGCATTATTCGACACTTGAGCCCACTGACCCCAACCCAAAACATTTTTTATAATGACATTGACCCTCAATTTAGCCGGGTAAATCCTCCGGAATTTAACAGTGACAAATCTAGTTTTACCTTTTATTTTACTTTGCCTTGTGCTTTGTTTGCACACATCCGACCAATTCTGTATATTTGCGTGACCTGCAAACTTTGATCACGTTTACTGCGTGCACCTCGTCCATTTGCGAAAAACAAACCATTGGCTTTACCGTTACCATTACTCGTTCCCCGAATAGCTTGGAACCATGATATACCCCGATGGATAACAATCAAAGGAGGTACCTCTTATTCTTGCAATTCCCATTTTGTCGATAAGAGATCACATCTATCCGTTTCCTTGGCCCGAGCTTGCAGGAAACTCGTTCACTACGGTGGGCATTTATAAATACAACTTCCTTCTCCGAACAGAAAACCACCATTCTCAACTGGGAGTCTGGTTTGCCAGAATTCACATAAATCCTGTTTGATACGTATTTCCTCCTCTTTGAGCACAGGGGTCTTCATGCGACTTAGAGTTTTGGCGGCTTGTCTTTCAGTCTTCGCCGCTCGAAGCATGGCTTTGACAGTTTCCAGCCTCAACCGAGCACTCTAGCCGTAGCTTAACGTCAAGGACCTCGCCCTCATTTTCAACACGAAACAAAAATGCAAGAAGCGACCCAATTTGGGGAAGTGTTTCAGGAGCCTAAGCTAGCCGGCCGACCGCCCAACGTGAAATTTTGCACGTTTTGCAAATTCACGATGGTGAAATGACGAACAAAGGTGCAAAGAAGTAAGATCAAACAATCGATGCCAGTCAATATTTGCCGAATCTAAGTTCACCATCGAACAAAAAATCTTCGGGGCAAAAGCCATATCTGAACTGCGTTAACTGTTCACAGAGGTTCAATCATCTCAAGTCCATACCAACGTCAAGACTGCTGAGGCCGCCTATTTCCGCTTGTCTAGATGCACTAGAAATCGATAGCGAGTCTCTGTACCCTAAGTCTCGAGGTAAATCGATCCAAGTATCAGAATACGGATTGGGTGATAATCAGAGAATCGCTTGTGTTGCCAGTGCGGTGTCAAAATAACAAGCGCAACCGGTGAAAAGGTAGTGCCAATGCCCACTTGATTGGAGTTTGTCTGAGGCAAATGCGAGGACTTAATCCAAGGGGTAGCCGGAGAGATCAGGCTAAACCAATCCGCAGAATTTCGATAAAAACCTGAAGGCATATGCTCAAGCTCAGCAAACCGGAAGCAAAATCGGCCGACCTAGGCCCTGGTAAAAAGAACGAGATAACAAATGAAACAAGTAAAGAGTGAAAGAGGGGAAAATTAACCATCTTTAGGTTTTTCTAACAGATTTTATCTCCCAACCGAGAAGCTGTCTCTACAGTGTTCCGTCAGCCTTAACAGTGTGCGCCTTTTCACTTGTCTGGGGACTCAGGTAGTACACTTGGAAAGCACACTTAGCGCAACTGCGACGCATTTCTAGAGGCAATACAAGATATATAGATGGGCGCGACAGGCGTAAGGCCACCTAAAGGCAAGAATGGGTCCAAATTTGTGGCCTCAGAATCTGCACTGAAAACGGCTCTGTGTGATACTTATCGAGAAACTTCAACGGAAAATGTTAGGTTATGAAGTGGACCGGCTTGTTTGGCCCCCAGCTGTGGGTCTTCATGGAGATATCTGGGAACGGATGGCTGGAATATCTAAATGGATAACTTAGGCAGTTGTTCTTCTCAGCCGCTAACTGAGGAAACGTGTTGGCACCCAAAGTGAAGCCTGATTTTACCCTGAACGATACACCTTTGATCTCCGAGTATGATAACCCGAAAAATTCACAAGCTCGGTCTCCTAGTGTTCGATTATCAACTGAATTTCCCATTAGCCTTTTATCTCTTTCATTCATTTCGATGGGCGAAGGAGGCTGTTGGTCTCCACAGAGCACCCTTTGATCAATTCAACCAACCATTCGCCCCACATCATGTTGCGTATCCTATAGGCCGGATATGGATATATACGCTCGCTCCAAGTGAGCCCCCCCCAATTTTAATTACGAATAAACGCTAACTAAACACAAAAGGGTCGAAAGGAACGAAATTAACGGGAGAATAATGTACTATGGTTTGCAACCCCGCAAAACACGCGTTGGACTGAGGTCAGAACTTCTGCACGCAGTGTCCAGGTAAAAAGTTATATCGAAGTGTTGGGAATAAAGGGCTGAATAAATATACCTGATACTTTGGGCACTTCCTTTTGCAGCTCGCAATGGTAAACTAGCCTGCTTTGAAAAAGGACAGAGTTTACTGAATAGAACTGTCAAGGAATAAAGAACCTCGGGTAGAAGGTTATGTTTGATCCTAAGAAAGTACGTTAGGCAAGATGAAGGAGGACTGCGTTTTGAGTTGTGAGACACCAGTGTTAGAAAGAAATAAGCAAACAAAAGTCAAAGGATTTCAAGTTTTGTTAACCGAGCAAATTTAGCATTTCTCTTTTCCCTATGGTTTCCATGAGCGTTTCCGGTGCCAACAAGAATGCCCCCGTCACATTTTTATTTATATACAACTCTGGTATAAGTTGACAGAAGATAACTTCGTTCATCACTTGATATTCTCCCAAAGGTTCTTCCAGGTCACTGAGGATCCTAAAAATCAATTACATATGTATCTTGAAAAACACAACCTTTCTATGACGGCCTCTGATTTGAAGCGGCAAGATCAAAACCACCTAAACTTTCACCGACGTTTGAGATTTGTGAGCTTGGGGTATATTCGTTAGCGCATGAAACCTGCATTTCATGTGCAGGAGCTCAGTTTATTCGCTTGCTTTAGATCAACGTCTGCAAGCGTTGAAACAAAACGCCCAACTTCGGATTACGGTCCGCTTCACTGCGGTATTCTGGAATAGTCCGACTGTACAAAGCTGCCACCTAACCTGGTGATTGGTCTGTCTGAGGCCTGTAGATGCTGATATCACAAACCAACGGACCAACGAAGGAACTTCACCCTAAGAATGTGTGACTTCAGAATGCACGCCACCTATCAGAACACTCCCCTCTCTGAACGGTTGCCCGCAGAGGTTCTTTGGTATATTTCGGGCTATACCATGGCCTATTCCGGGCTCAGCCATATTGACGCCCCCCATTGCTCCTCTGGTAAGTTGGCGAAAACAAAGCAAGAGATAGAGGAATTTTCTTTCCAGATTTGAAACCACATGTTAGACGACGTCTTCGTACAATCTCCCTAACTTCCGGTATTGATCCGGATGTCCATCGAAGGGCAGGACTCTGATTTTGGGCAGATCTACCACTGATACATTTCCCGTCAGGGGTTTCTCAACGGCTGGGTGAACGTTTATCCCACCTTATGCTTATCAATCTGCTTCAGATCCCTGAAACCTTCGTTGGGATGTATTCCACCAGGTTGTGTAGGAGCCATGTTCATCGGCGGCCTAGAAGACTCGAACCAATTTTCTAGGTCAGATATACTGCGTCTACATATACTTATTTCAAATTTTTCAAATTGATGACGGAGCACAGCGAAAAGCACTGGCAAAACTAATTCATCTATCGACGAATATGGAATCGACAACACTCAGGCCCGCGCCGGAGACGTTTTGGATTACTTCCAGTCCAGGGCCCGCCAGCTTTATTTCTTTTTTCGGCGTTTACGCTTGCTCTTCTCCTTCAAAATCCATGTTGGTCACTGTGGGTCGCCACCCCGAAATTAAGCAACACCAAGCCTAATGGAAGGACCCCAAGACAAAAGGAAATGATCAAGTGTCCTTTAGTACTGTATCGACTAATTATAAACAGTCAAGATATACGAAAACATCTACAGTGCTACCAAAATTATTAGCGGGCAGGAACCAGGGTTTAATATTATTCGGGAATGAGCGCGCTAATAATAACCATTTTCTTCTGGGTAACCGTGACAAGCTTGACGAATGATCAAGTGATGAATCTGAATAGTGGTCATAAAACTAGTAATAATGTGGACCGTTGTATGCATACCAAGAACTGTTAAAGAGAGCACAAATGGGTATGGCGGTGGATATGGATTAGACTGCCGGCAACTTTGAAAGCCAAGGTCGGGTGATGAAATCTGACTGAACCGACTTGGGGTTGCTGAGAGCTTGGGGATGAGCACAAGGATGACTAAAAATGCAATAGGAGCACCGAGGGGGAGAAAGAGGATATGGAATAAGCTGCTTCACACAGAGAGGAGCAGATCGGAGATGAGGATTATATGAAGCCGTGGTGCACCGCGAAAGAAGCTTGGGATAGAAGCATGAAACTCAGCTTGGAACAAAGAAAGCAACAGGTTGAAAGAGATGGATCCATGGCAGGGAAGGTTTTGGGGAATTTGGTAAACGTTGGCTGTGAGGCTCGAGTGCGGCGAGGTGATGGCAAAGTAAACGGCTGGATAAAAGCTGGGAAGAATAGAGTGAATTACACCTCATTATGATAGGTGGAACGTGATTTATCATAAGGGAAATTGAAAGAATGGGAAAAACAAACTGGAGTGCAGGGTTACTGTGACAGCATCTGCGAGCCTTGTAAACAGATGACCAAGGGCAACCATAATGGCTCAGCTGGATATCGAAACCAGGAAGTCACACCGGATAAGTAAAGGTTAGGCAACAGTATTCAGACTTGTCGACAGGTGTATGTTGTGAAATGTGGAATATGCATCGGAGAGTTGACTTTTTCCAGGAATCGTTAAGTGCTTGGAAGAATTCGCCAAGTATTTTCCGAATTCAGGGTGAGCTGTGAGCTTGAGGTGTGCTGCAAACGGAAAGTAAGAGAACTCCAAGTTCATGACCCGTTTTTGGCCAGGTTTCGATGAATTCTATGCCACCAACATTGGTGGCGCCTTTTGATGGTTTATGTCCCTTGTTTCCAATATTGCGTGCTTTACCGTAAACCACAGCTAGGTTTCCCGGTTTGTGACTACCGCGTGAGCTGTTGGAATTGCACCTAGGACTAGGCTCCTGGTGCTCGTCTCATCTGTGGTGTCAGGAGACTAGCTTCAGTCTTGTCCCGCGTGTGCCCCTTGTGGACAGTTATTGGAGGCTTTGTTGGTATTGTGAAGCTTGTATTAGGAATAATCTGTACTATGCTAGTCTGAGGAGAGATTTCTGCGTTTTCAATGCTGATACGAAGCTGGCAGTTTCTGAGGGTTAGCTTTGCTCCTACTCTAAAAGGGAACCACTTGAACGAGTCGTTACAGTTTCGTGAATTTGGTGGTACGTGCGTGCAAAAACAAGAAAGGTAGGAACGCAGTTTTAAAGGAAACCCAACCATAGAACAACAAACACTAACTGAATGAGGACTTATAAATCGTCCATGGTTTTAACGGCGAAGTACCTGTGACAAAGATTCACAAGCAGAGAAAATGCACACGGCCCCTCCCGACAATGCCCCTTCTCAGGCGAGCTGTAACGGATAATCTTCTAATATAAACAACAGAACCACTCCAGTTAAACCGCAGACGGTCGAAAAATATTGCACCGATCAATCTAGTGCCCGAAAACGTGGATCCAAAAGTCAAGATGGCTGAAGAGGCCCGAAGTTTCTCATGAATAGGTCAGCAAGACAAATAACGAGGGAGGAAGGGACTTGTGAAATCACCAGCGACTTGAGTCCTCCACACAACCCGTCCAAAAAGAACCACCTGCCAATTGCTCCAGCAGGCACAAGTTTTCTGGCTCCAACATGAACTCCACTTGGGTGGTGAACCCAACCAGTTCCGCCTAAGCCAAGGAAGTATTCCCCCTCCCAGGGTTAGCAAAATGTAAACCCTGACCTGATAAGTCCCTTGTCCACACCTTCGCCCTTCCACTTACGCTGCCTTAAGACTCTCTTGAGTACAGGTTTGACCGAAGGGTTCGCTAGCATTGCGAGGCGTGACAAGTGTCGAAACTCTCCTTTCCCCCATCTGATTGCCTGACATACAGTCTCAAGAAAGCTTTTCACTAATAAAATTCGGCTCCAACTGCGGTTATTTCCGCATTCTTCAGCGACCTGCCAAGGTTGGCAGATGCTGCGTCCGTCTTTGACCTAACGGCCTGCGAGTCCACTAATTGCTTGTCGGCTTTTCATTGCTTAATGGGCGTTCTTGTTCCCGGGCCATTTTGCTGCTAGCCACAACCAAACCCGCTTGGCATGAAGCTGAGTTTCGTCAGTTTTCCAATCACCGCACTCATCAAAAAACGAGGGGCAGGTGGTAACCTTCAGAGTGCCCGAAGTTTTCACAGCCGGTTGCTTGCACTTGACGATTGCAAGGCTTTTACAGCAGGCACATTTCCGACACTTATGTTCGTATAAACTGAACATATTAGGGACCAGTCGATTTCAATTCTGGCGACACCGGCTGTGACAGACATCTCACCTAATTGCTTCGCCTGCCGCTCAACACTGTACTGTATTCCCTCGAATGGAATCAGCTTCTGATTGCTTGACAGCGCAGGTGTTCTGACGCTTTATTCTGTGGCCCAATAAAGCAGCGGACAAGGTCCCAGGAAGCTGAACTTTTGCAACCGGGTACTGCCAGGGGGTGTGAGTGAAGAAAGAACTACTAGTCTAACGGACAAAGTGAGGCGGAGCGCCGACGCGGGTTGTAAGAGACCAACCAGCCACTTTCTCATCACTGGCGGCAGCAAAACCTTCCGGCAGAACTTTAATTTTCACGCTGTTCAGTAGGTTTCCAGGACCCATCTGCCGCAAAAGTTTAGGTGACGTAGATCTGTTTCGTCTCGATCGGCAAAGCTGGAATCCTGATAATTATTACGAATTCTCGCCAGTATAATTAAACCCTCAACTATTTCACAGATATAACCCCTTGAGCTAATATGGCCGGGATCTTGATGGATCTATGTTCATTTGTCTTATTCACCGAGCAATATTTCGTCCCTATTCTTACGTATTTACCGCCAGCCCGCAGGTTGGCATCAAGATATGGAGCACTTTAGTTTACTTCAGCCTGCAACCGTACTTGGCCAAAACCCACGATCTCAGTCCCGTCCACCATGCTCACTCCTGGAGATTTCGGGAGTTCTTGAATTTGACGCTCCTCAAATTGTTTCCTCATCTATTCCTTATGGGATCCACTGCCGACAAAACTCGGGGCCCTGTCTGCAATAATAAACCCGTCTATCCCGAAACTCCCAAGGGTCAAATATCTTTGATAGGGCGCGGTCTTCTAAGGACTAACAGACCAAACTGATGTGGTAGCGGGCGCCTAGCTTACTTCAAGGAAGTCCACACCACAACCCCTCTTTTACATAAGGCGCTTGATTCTGTTCCCATTCTCTCTTGTTTACTATCAACCTCCAAAGCACCTTTCTTCACATCGGCTGCGTGTATCGCTCGCTAATCTCTCTTACTTTCGCTTCACATTAGGTCTTTCGAATACCTCCCTCCTTCCTTTTGAAACCGAGCCTATTGCTGGCGACTTTAAACTCCCTCAAATTGGCTGGCCCTCCCTATTGGCTCCTTCCACTCTTATGATCCTAATTACTAGCATTCATCTTGACGGCTGGACACAACATGTTCTCGAACCTACCAGAAACAGGGACAAACTCGATCTGGTATTTATTCATAAAATGCCTTTCATCGACGTGTCCGTAACACAAAATGTCCCCAGCAGTGACCATAAAATGGCTATCTGCAATCTGCCAGTGAGAGGCCCACCTAATCCCGCACGCCCCTCCAACAATAAATTCCTATGCAGAAAATGGGCCTTCCCAGCTTTTATCCAGCCGTTTACTTTGCCATCACCTCGCCGCACTCGAGCCTCACAGCCAACGTTTACCAAATTCCCCAAAACCTTCCCTGCCATGGATCCATCTCTTTCAACCTGTTGCTTTCTTTGTTCCAAGCTGAGTTTCATGCTTCTATCCCAAGCTTCTTTCGCGGTGCACCACGGCTTCATATAATCCTCATCTCCGATCTGCTCCTCTCTGTGTGAAGCAGCTTATTCCATATCCTCTTTCTCCCCCTCGGTGCTCCTATTGCATTTTTAGTCATCCTTGTGCTCATCCCCAAGCTCTCAGCAACCCCAAGTCGGTTCAGTCAGATTTCATCACCCGACCTTGGCTTTCAAAGTTGCCGGCAGTCTAATCCATATCCACCGCCATACCCATTTGTGCTCTCTTTAACAGTTCTTGGTATGCATACAACGGTCCACATTATTACTAGTTTTATGACCACTATTCAGATTCATCACTTGATCATTCGTCAAGCTTGTCACGGTTACCCAGAAGAAAATGGTTATTATTAGCGCGCTCATTCCCGAATAATATTAAACCCTGGTTCCTGCCCGCTAATAATTTTGGTAGCACTGTAGATGTTTTCGTATATCTTGACTGTTTATAATTAGTCGATACAGTACTAAAGGACACTTGATCATTTCCTTTTGTCTTGGGGTCCTTCCATTAGGCTTGGTGTTGCTTAATTTCGGGGTGGCGACCCACAGTGACCAACATGGATTTTGAAGGAGAAGAGCAAGCGTAAACGCCGAAAAAAGAAATAAAGCTGGCGGGCCCTGGACTGGAAGTAATCCAAAACGTCTCCGGCGCGGGCCTGAGTGTTGTCGATTCCATATTCGTCGATAGATGAATTAGTTTTGCCAGTGCTTTTCGCTGTGCTCCGTCATCAATTTGAAAAATTTGAAATAAGTATATGTAAACGCAGTATATCTGACCTAGAAAATTGGTTCGAGTCTTCTAGGCCGCCGATGAACATGGCTCCTACACAACCTGGTGGAATACATCCCAACGAAGGTTTCAGGGATCTGAAGCAGATTGATAAGCATAAGGTGGGATAAACGTTCACCCAGCCGTTGAGAAACCCCTGACGGGAAATGTATCAGTGGTAGATCTGCCCAAAATCAGAGTCCTGCCCTCCGATGATTAACAAAGAGGATTATTGAGGACTTGGAGGACCAGGTAGATCCGATATTATCAGACCATTTGGTTTGAAACTGTAGAATAGAAATGATGACATTACGATGACGTCACACTGGATGGAACGTGGAAAAGCAGTGCAGCCTGAAAGGCTCAATGAAGATGCTTTTGGTGAACAGTGTACGAAGCAGACGGGAGTGTTCACCGAAGAAAACCCGGCAAGAGATTATCAATCCGATTGCTTCACTGCGGATGACACGGGGTGAAGACAGAGAAGAAGAAAAGTAATCCGAACGGTAAGGCCTGTGATGGAACAAAAATGCACGAAAATGATTTGTGCGTCGGAGTTGGGAGACTGGAAGTTGAGAGTTGCGTGATTGCAGGCCATTGTACCAATTGATTGGATCAGAAGTTGCTGATCGGTTCACTGCCTGAAAGGACGATCGACGGAAAAACTACGGGTTCAGAAATGGTAAATATGGAGGTGGTAAAAAGATAATAGATTTGGGTGCAAAACGCATGCAAAGGTTGGAACGGCGAGTTCGTATATGATGATTGGTAGTGGTTGCGGATGTGTCTGAAGGGTAATGGTGGGGGGTATAAGATGGACAAATAAAGATATCGCTTAATGGTAGCCGGTGAGGCATGCGATCAATGAGCTTTATAAGTATACAGAGGGTACCAAGTGAATACTGATTGGGAGCCGACAGGGACGGGATGGGTGGAAAAGAACATGTTTCGGGCTTGGACAGAGTAAAATGGATGGGGTGAGAGTAACATCATGCAGTGAAGGCTGTCATCGTGAAACACGATAGGAACAGAAACAGGATGGATGGGTGTGCGCACAAAGTTAGTAGGATACGGAGGGCAAGTGATAAGTGCTGACGAGAGCTATAAATGAGCGAACTGTGAAGGAATAAGAATGGTAGAAGCATGTGACCTGTAACCGACAGGGAAGGATGCGGTAGGGCATGCAGAGTTACGGCTTGCGATCCGCAACAGAGATAGTGGATGGAGCTGACCGTGCGCTAGACACCCAACCTCAAACACACTCCGTGAATTGAACACAGGAGCTGAAATCCATCGGCCTAATTGCGCTCGTACATAGTTGCAGGCGGCCTGCACGTCCGATGTGCGCCGGCCAAAGCAGGAGATCTGACTGCGCCCCGCACCGGTGGGGTTCGCGTGAGTGCTCATCGATGGTTGTAAGAAGGGCTGAGACACTACGATAAAGGTATGTGGCCCAGGACGAACCAGAGAGGTTGTGCGAACTTGGACAACAAAGCCAACGGGAACAGCGATGGACAGACGGCCATACGCCATTATCCTCCGGGTGCACCAGCCAGGGAGGTGGTCAGTGTAGTGCTCGAGGTGGTTGACCGGCAATAAAGGTAACTTGAAATGGAAATGAGATAAAGAAAAGCAGTTTAAGTATAGCCCAGCTGAGGATCAGCGGTTAGCGGAAAGAAACATAAAGGTGAAGCAAGGGCTAATCGATGTAGCGGATCCCTAAGACAATTTGAGGCCGCGGAACATGATCCTGAAAAACGGAACGCATAATTAGGGGCTAAAACTTTCAATGGTGACGTCATAACTGAATGTTGAGTTCAGTCAGTGAGCCACGCTAAGTGAGAAAAGGGACCAGATTTTTCAGTTCAAAATCGCTGAGGTGGCGATGGAAGTTTATGTGGTGGACCTGGTGTGTAAAAGAGGTGCTGTAGGTTAAGAGATATCGGAGCTTTAGATTTTTCACCATGCTTGGGTTAATAATTACATAACAGTGAAGAGTATATATATACATATATAAAGGACCAGGGAGTAGTTACTGATGTTGTTTCTATAGCGTTGTTCAGGTTGGTTTCAGGGCCGCAGATGTGATATAACTAAATAAGGGTAATAAATCATGTAGCGCATGAGGCATATTGACAGTCTGTGAGGAGTATTACCGTGCCCTTTGAAAATGCGAAAGCATCTGGAAGGACTTGTTTCAAAGTGAAAGTGGCAGGATTATATGAGTTGGTATGGAAAAGCAATTAGTGGACGCAGAGATGCTTTAAATAGGTCGATGGCGAAGTCTAAGGAGAAGCGGTCAAACAGAGCACTCTGAATTTTAAGAAGTTAAGGTAAGGCGAGAAAGCAGAGCAATGGCTCAAACGTCGAGTCCTTTCTCGTAAACGTGACTTTCGGCTATGTGAGCGTTGAATAAGTGCAAAACAGTTGGGACAGAAAGGAATTTATCAACAGCATGCACGAATGCATACTTTGACTGAGAAGATTCGACTTGCAACAGAAGTGTATTCCGGATTCTAGAGTACGTGAAGAAAAAGAACTTAGAGCGTATAACAGTCCTCGCGGATGGTGTGGTAATAGCATACTCTCTATTACGGAGTGAATATCCAGTACCCGGGGAGAAGCAAAACAGGTTGGAGGCATGAGACTGCTTAGTCAATAGTTTTTACGGAAATAACAGGCTCAGCTTGATGCGACGAAGCCACAATGGTTCGATTTTGAGAGATAAGCATCGTTCCCTGTAGTTTGAGTTTGACGGCCAACCAATAAGCTTCTTTGTTAATCTTCTGTGAATTCGTTGAATAATATTCCTGTCGGATTTTCGCATACTAGAGAAGATTAAGCGACAATACCCGAGAAGCTGTCTAGCGTGTACTTTGCACACGTAAACAATGCTGGCCCCAAGCTGAAAGGATCTGAACGGAAGACCAAGACACGTTTTGGCCTTCGCCGTTTGGAAGCCAGCATGCTTCGAGAGGTTGAAAAAATAAGAACAGATTAAGCCAAGGTCTCTTACTGAGAGCTGGCTGTCAATGGGTGAACCGCCGATGCGTAAAGAACCAGGAGGACCCTGGCATTTGTAAGTAACAAAAATACACCTATCGGTGGATAATTTCATCGCCCAGGTTGGGCACCAGTCATCAAGAGCGGCTAAGTCAGCGAAGATTTTAGGAATAGTAGAACTGAGGTTGCCGGGAAAAACGTGTAGATTACCTCAATGTCGTCCGCGAACAAGAACGGCGTGTCATTAGGTATTGTCGAAAACGTGTCATTTATATATGAGAGGAGAAGAAGTCGGCCTTAAACACTGCCCTGAATAACACCGCTGGTAACGGGCCTACGGTTAGAGGTGTGCTCGTTAATCAGGACAACCTATGAACGATGGGCTAAGAAAGATAAGGGCCAGGAAAGTGGTAGATTGAGAATGCCAGATAATCGTACCTTTGTTAAAAATTGGGATTGAGGCACACGACCAAATATCCTGGATAAGTCAAGATAAAGAACAACAAAAGATTTCCCAGTTTTAGCAGAGTCCTTGACGAGATTCAGAAAATCATACCGCAAAGTCATGCAGGACCGTGAACAGAGGAATCCATGTTGGTTGTGGTTGTTAGGGTTGGGGCTTTATAAATAGGTAATAAAGTGATCTTTATCTATTTTTCTCATTATTATGGATAAAATAGGGGTATGGTTTAAAGGGCTATGAGTGGATACCTGGTGTATAGTTCCTTTTTTATGAGTAAGAATGATTACCGAGCGCTTCTAACTGGCAGGTACGGTGCTACCATTAAGTGAAAGGGCGAAAAAGTTAAGCAGCAACAGGGGGAGATCCGGTCCGCCATTGACAAGAGCAACTGGTGATAAGTCATCGAGACTTAACCGGGGAGAGTGTTTGTTGTTAGATAGTAGCTTAGAACTACTCCTGGCATCGAAGGGTATCGTCGAAGGGACGAAGTAAGTAAGTGGTGAAGATGAGGGAGGGGCAGTGACAGTGGCTCTAACCATGGCTGAAGCAAAGAATGCATTGAAGGCTTCGGCTATACAAGGTTATGAGGTGAAAAATGAAGCAATATCCAGAATCAGAAGCTGGATGTTGGCCTTGTTATCAGCGTTTCTAGACTTCTGCAGTAAAGAAAGAAGTTGCGACTTGTTGAGATGACTCAATGCCTTAGCTTTTTGGTCACGAAGTCGCATATTATCTTGCCATTGAAGAAGTGTGGAGAGGCGGTTCAAACGAATAAAAATTGAAAAGTTGTTGGGATGATGTGGTTGTTTGAAAAGTTTATGATATTTCTTATGGAGTGGCCAGACCGGGGACCTCATTTTAGGTACAGTCTGGAAAGTATTGGGCAGTTTTTTCAGACAGTCGGAAAAGGGGGAATAGAAATATCCGCAGCAAGCTGAGGATCGAGGATGAGGAAATCCTCACCCCAGTTTTCTGGCGAATAAACGTGACTAGGAAGGCCCAATGTCTGCATAGGAATGTATTGCTTAAGGGACAACAGAAAACTCCACGAGGGACACAGTTTCACCCGCCATTAGGGGGAATCGAAGAGGCCACGAGCTGTGACAGCCAACGAAGATTTCTGAAGTTGGTACAGTTGTACGTATTCAAGTTTACTCCTCATATTCCACTTGAAAGTGGTTTAGTTACCAATGAATGCACGACCACGCGGTTATCACGACAAGAGTGGCGGCGGCCTGTGTTGCTCTCGTGTCTCGTCCACAGCCAAATATCCTTCCGCGCCCTAAGGAGCAGCTACCCTGTGTTTCTTGCCTTCAAGCTGGTCCTGTCGGACAGAACCATATGAAGTTCCAAGGCTCTCGTATGGCTCAAACACGACGCTCGTTGGATCGCGGCCGCATTCATTAGGCTTCGGAAGCTGCTCCTTTACGTGGGCGACAACAACCACAGACAAAGGGAACTTTAGGATATGCCGACAACAGCAAACGGTACGACACAGTCACCACGGCCAAGTAACAATCAAGATCTACCTAGGTCGGATGCAATGGTGAGAAAGACGTTACTTTGCGATCGACGCAAAGCGACTAGTGTGAGTCATTTAGGACGGCTTGTGCTTGCTTTGTTGTTGTGTTCGATCGCGGCGGGAGGCGTGGAAAACCTCTCGCCACCTAAGCCGACTTGCCCACCACTAGTCGAAGCCCAGTTGCTTCGGCCCTCCAGGGGGAGACCTCCTTAGCGCTACCGATGCGACACTCGATCACGAAGACTAACAAATTTCCTCATTTGGACAATTACCAAATTTGGCGCCCCCTCCCTCTTACTCCGACTGTGTACACCATCTGCACGCCGTTGCCCCCCTCTAATACGCACGTTGTCCCGTTCTAGCGTTTTGAGTTCTTCCATTTTGCGCGCTGGCGAGTTTATTCGCTGACGTGTCACAAACTGAGGATCGGGGGCTATAGACTCCATACGGAAGCAGGTTCTGACTAACCTTGGCAGTGCCCCAAACTTTCTGTTTTTATACCATGCCGTTCACTTGAGTTGAGGCCATTCCCCTCCTAGTGCCTCATCACTGCTCTTTTTATGGCCCATTTCATTTCTTTTATTATTATTGATGGAGGCTACCAATAATTCACGGTGCGTTTTGGCGCCTCGAATTGCCCAGTAATAGCTAGGTTTCATGACCCTTATACCAGTCGCCTCAGCCGCCGTCAACTGGTTAAAACTTGTCAAATTCATAGTGACACAAAATCAGGTTGTCTCAGTCATCTAGCGTTTTCTGCTATTGGGCAAGTATTTACCTGTTCCTAGCAGGTATTGCCATTCCATCTGATTTTCTGATTTGAGAGTGATAATAACTGCGTCATACTAACTTTGGAGCTCCGGCCATCGTCGCAATTCAGTTCGATTGATCTTTTGATGGATGGCCATTTCTAACGAACCCAATACAAGGTGTAGAACCCTAATTAAGTACTCCTCTTTTATCCCGTCCTTCCAACCCAATAAACTACTCTTTCCCCCAATATTTGTGAAGATACAACACTTTACCATATTGCAGTTATATTTCCATTATCTCCCGGTTTTATCTGAGCAACTCACTTTCGGCTTCTGCTGTATCATGTTTGCTTGCCATAAAAACCATAGCTCCAGGCCTACCACGGCCAGCGCCACTGGTTTTGAACCATTTGAAGAAATACAAAGGTAACCTTCAGCCATTCATCCCCGATTCCTGAACAAGATAGACTCCATTATAATTGGAGTCCCTTAAGTAAGCACTTGCTGGCACCTAAGCGCCAGTAGCATTCTCAAGGTTCTCAATAAAGAGTTGTGCTTCATTCTTCTCACCTGTTTCAAAGCAGCGGTCTAAGCAGCGGCGCTTTTCAAGCCAAGTTGGCCCCTCACTTGTGTCATTTACTAAGCAAATTCGCAAAACTTGCACTAATTTGAATTTTGTAGACGAATAAAAGTTCCACAACCCTGGTACAGTCTTGCTAGAAGTCTGTGTAGATCAGCTGCCTCCGCGAAATCCATTTCTACCACTTTTGGGACATCATCTTATCTGTACCGCAGCCACTCGTATGTGTACACAATGAGGATGACTTGGATCGTTTGCAAGACGTTTTTGGAACACCCGAGCTTTCGGCAAGGCAATAATTTACTGCACGTGTAGGTAACAATTATAGGTCAGAAAGCTCCTGCGGTACGTATCCAGAACCTTTCGCAATACCGTTTACCAAATGTTATCAGCTTTGGTTAGCAATGGCTTCGCAGTGACATACAGCTGGCTGGGTAGCAGAAAGGGGATCGCGGTTTGCGACCACAAGCCGATCAAGGGAACCAAAATCGAGTTCGTTTAGTGAAAGTCTCGCTACATACCAGATGCCACCGTACTCAATCCGTTTCCTGCCGGCAAGCCATCTTTAAACACCAAGACGCATATCGGAAAGCGGCCTCACGATGTTCGTGATGATGGGGCAGGTAGCAGGCACAATAAGTAGCATAGACGGAGCACTGTGGTCTCACTTCAAGTTTGGGTTTAGGAGTAGCTTGTTTGTTATGATTCCAACAATTGAGGTACACTTACCGGTTAATCAACTACGCCCAGTTTCTGTGTCTCTGCTTTGAGCCATTTTCTTTAGCCATCTTATGCGCCTAAGTGCAAAGAGGTAGCAGTTAAATGCAAGCTTGTATTGCTCAGTGTACATTGACAGGTGGCTCCACTACCAAACACCAGAGAAGACAAGTGTTTTTTCAACTCCCAAGTAAAGTGCCAAGCAGTTCGTTGAAAAACTGTTGGCTGCCACCATGGCTTGATACACAAAGTTTAGGTGATTTACTGACCGTTCTCTAGTAGCAATTTACATTTTCATTTTTACTTCCGTGGGTATGGCGATTACAGACAGCCGGGCTCAAGCCTCGACGACAACAATCTAAAGCGGATTTCTGCAAAATTGCACGTGATGCCTATGTATTAAACATAATTGCGTTTTTCGCTTCCAAGAAATTGCCTTCTACACTCATTTTGAAGTTCGATAGAAATAAGTATATGTTAAATGCTCGCCCAAACTGCTAGATTAGGGCTCAACTCTTCAGTGAAATTCCATGCGGAGGCCGTAATTGCCTGTTTTGATTACAGAACTGCAAAGCCCGGGGTTACTCTGAGCTTTCCTCAAGTTTGCCTCGTCGCTGGGGGTTAGCTCTTTGGGTCAACCTTGAGGCACGGGCACAGCAGCCTCAACTTTTCGATGGCAAGATTGTGGCTAGTCCCAGGTTTCTCCTGGCATGCCTCGTGCGTGCTCCAAAAGGACATACTTGGCGCGCGCTACTTGGGCTGCTACCTGGCTTTCTGGCCATGATACTGTGCCAGACTTCCCAATGCTTCTCAGCAAAATACATTTCCGCTTATATTTCAGTTTACCACTGACGTTGTTGCCAAGGCATTCATCAACCGACATCCTCTTGTCGCTTCTGATGCGAATTTTAAGTGCTCAAGGATCCTTTCCGACCAAGAGAGGTCCACAAGAACCGCGCCAAAAATTATAACCCCGGAACACATTTAACCAATAGTTCCTCTTGAATGGTTAATTTACAAAACGTTGGTCATCACGTGAAGACTTCGTCTGTAGGTGATCGCAGAAGAACAGCCGATCTGGACGATTCGTCCATCTCCACTTTTCCTGATCCGTGTGGAAAGGTTCAAAGCCTGCAGAATAAAAGTAACAAGACAGTTCGCCCTGATTTGCTTCCAGATGCCAGCAAAACTGGTAAAATTCCCCCGGAATCTCGGACTCATAAAATAACCATCTTTTGAAACTCAAATGACGTGATTCCCTCTAATGGTTCAAAGAATTTCCGGTGAAATTTGCGGACCACGCCTAATGCATATTGTTCGAACATATGATCGTTAACCCACGCAGGAGCCCGAAACCCGAGGCAGCTCAGAGGAAACAACCCAATACCTAACTTGAGCTCAGCAGGCCTTCGTTTGGAAGATGAGAGAACCGACCGTTCTTTGACAACCTCAGCTAGGATTGGGGTTAGATGTGCTCAAGCCGTCAGCCGCATATAATTCAAAAAAAGAACCTTTTTATCGGCCTAACCTGCTTTATCGCCTCGAGGACCTTGGCCTGGCTCCCCAACCCCACTCAGCCTTTTGCCTCCAAGTAGAGTAGAGAATAACGGCAGTTCGGCCGCCAATGAAAAGAGAAATCTCTGCGAAACTGTTCAGGTTTCCAATCCAGTAGATTATAAGAATGCCGTTTTGCTTGGCAAAATACGGCCCACCCAAACGAACCATGCACTCTTCTCCCTTTATCCAAATACTGGCAAACTTTCTGACTCAGTATCATCCTATCTGAATTTCGCGGTTTTTCTGTTTCCTGTATAGGTTCGGCCTCCTACACCGCTCCTCATCCCATGTTATCCTACATTTCACCAGTAGCTAAAACGTTTCCAAACCGGGCAGCCAGCTTAAACGGCTATACTTTGTGTACGCATCATGATCAATTAAATGGTAGTCCCGCTATACCTCTGTTCAAAGCTCGGCTCCTTGAGTGTAAACTAACATCCATCCGCTTTTCGCTGTTCGACGATAATGGTATACGTTTGACTGCAATCAGGATCAATGCTCAAAACATAGTCATAGAATACCGCAACAAACAGAACTTTGAGACACCTGTAAATCTGATGTGTGAGATTCGCACAAATGCAGTAATGAAACAATAAAGCTGGACAGCGTCTAGGCGAACCAAAGTGGGAATGGCTAAGGTGGCCATTTCCATTTGGTGTCAAAATTAGGAAAAGACGTCGTGGATGGCTAGTCAAATGTAGAAATGCTGATCAAATAGATGTTCAAAAAAGCTTGATCTGCGGTATATACTATAGACTGTGAAACAACTGGTGGCGGAAATTACAGCATGAAAAAGATGGCGAGGCCTGAACAATGCAAAATGTGCTTTATGGGTTGCCAAACGTTGGCTGTTACTGACCCGAGGGCTGAGAGCGACCTATGCTGGCCTATGAAATTAGGGTTATAGTCGGCTGGTGTGAAACAGAAGGAGATAAGAAGGGTAAAAAGGAGATCCGAAGGAGAGTCAAAACTTGCTGGAAGAGACTTGAGGTTGCACCGATTGAATATCTGGAACAGCAATATTGATAAACCGAAGGCAAAGTGATCGCCGCAGTGCGCGGCTGAAAATAAGAGCAACATTGGAATACGGAGGCGTGAACGGTGACGCCAGCGTCATATGAAAAAGATTGTTATCAACGTCGAATAAATATTTGCGGAGGAGCCTTTTGATGTGAGTGCAGAGGGGTTGACTAGGATAATTTGATCGGCCCGTTTTATAAAGATATTTTTTTGTGCAATGCAAAGGTCCACAGAAGGCAAAATTTTTTCGAGGGACGTTGTATGCCACTGAATGGCGTGAGCAGTAAATGGATGCGAAGCACAGCATTTCTAAGGGGGGTCGTTAAACAAGCAGTCCACCGGTGAGAGATGCAAAAAATGCGAAGAAGCGAATATCCGGAAGTAGTGAGGGGGATGTACAGCATTTGCTTAGAGATAGCCAGGTCGGAATCAACAAAAAAGGAGGACGTGTGTGGCAATCAACTATTCCGCATGCTTGATAAGAGAACAAACAACAAGGTTGCCGTTGTCTACGGGTGGTTTTTTATTCCATCTTATAACGATCACGTTTGTTAATGGTTTCAGGTACAGAATGGCTGGGGCATCGGAAAAATGGGCTAGGTTAGCTTTGGTTGCCGAAATGAAAAGAGTAGGTTGAGAATGCAAAGATGAGGGCCAGATGCCGGCCGTCGTTTGTAATACAGAAAAGCAAAATTTAACTGAGCAGTTTACATGGTGTACGGCAAGAATTTTAGGCCCTGTGGGGTGTTGCTTGGTGGCAGGAATCCGCCATGCAGTGCCGCGAGACAGTAGTGATTGATTCAAAGCAGGTTGAATATGACAGTGATTACGGTGGCCAGCCTGGAGATGCTTCACGCAACATCAGCCAGCATCCGTAAAAGTCTGAACCATAGTCTCCGAAAGCAAAGAATAGCCCTTTCCGGTCATTCGAATCCTTATATCCGCACGGTGACCCGGGGGCGCCTCTCGGTAGGATGAAGGCCACTTGGGTGACGAACAAGACCAAAAAGAGATCAGGAGAGTGACAGTCCGGAGGACCTTTCAGGTAAGGGTTATGAATAACGTTTTAGTGAAAATCGGACAATGACAAATTTGTCACTGAAATTTGCAAAATGACGACCGGCGGCGGTCAAGCCGTTTTCATCGCCGACTTTGGACAATCGCAACCCGCGTTCGATTCCTGCCATTGCCGGTCAATGTTCCACTTGACAGCCTTCTACTGGCGCGGCCCCCCTTCTTGAATTGTTGTGCAATGTTGTACAGTCAATAAAAGAGAAGTGGAGATGGTTTCTATTGATTATTGGTTTGTTTATTTATACACGATTAGCGGGAAAATAACGTTTAGTGGTTTTGTAGGGTATCTGGGTGAAGATGGAACTTTAGAGAGGCGGGAATAGGCAGAGACTAGGTCAGAGTGGAAAGTTGTCAAGTTGGTACTTTTTAAACGAGAGAGGGGCCCATTTGAAGACCTAAAATAGGTTAGGATGGAATCAGAAAGCAAAATCCCGATCATGGTTGTGTAAGCATATACCATTGAAGGTGATGCAGAGAAACGGGAGTAAGCAATTACAGCGCAACCAGGGCCGGGTACGATAAGAAACTGGACGTCGCAGGGGAAAAACGGCATTTGAACGACAGAATGGAATACCAGATTAGATGGGGCATACTCTTTTCAGGGGATGAACATTCCGGGACAGTCTTGGACACTCATCCTAGCCGTGCACTATTCAGTATTCATGCAGGTCAATAATACCAGGCTAAATATTTGACGGGGTACTCAGTTGCTGATGGCATTCCTAATAGGGCTTCCAGTACTACACAGTGCCCACCATAGAAGAGTGGAAGGAATTTGTTTTTAAGAAAACTCAGAGGGGCAGAATCCGGATGAGAGTTCGTACCTCTCTGTATCTAGATGTCTTCCGTGGGCCAGGCTGAACAGAAGTGGACAGGATAATAATGACCACAGGAATATGTGCTTAGTCGCAAGTAGAGCCGGGGTGCCGGTCGTGAGGAAGTGCCCATTTCCTCCACATTCCGATTGAGGAAAGATGAATTCGGAGAGTAAGGCGTTGACTCGTTGGGTTATTTTTCAGAGAAGTGGTTGAGCTCGCAGAGGAACTTTTTATGGCTTCTCCGTTCGCCGTATTTTTACGAGCATGCACATGAAGATTGAAACTTCCACGGGTGGACGGTTTCCCCCAGTTTTGGCAGGGCAGCAGTTATCAGGGTCATGTAAAAATCATTTCTTCAGACGGGGTGAGATTATGGACACATTACGCTGTTTCGGCAGCAGTTATTTTTGTCATGGATAAAGAGTATTCTTGGGGGAGGAGAGAGGACACATTCGGTCCACTGAAAAGGAAAGAAACAGGGGGGGTTTATGAAGGCCAGATGAACAAGACGGCTTATTCAAGGTGGAAACCTAGGGGATACTTTCGGCCTGAAAAGAGATGCAAGGAAGAGGGGCTTCAGTTGTTGGAGGTGAGAGGGGGGCTGAAGGGCCAAAGTGGGGTAGCACAGACTACATGAGTTTCTCTCAAACTAAGTTCCGATCTGGTTTCGCATTGAGTCTATAGCCCCTGGTCCTCAACTAGCAACAAGATAACCATTGAACTCGGAAGGCAGCAGAACAGAACTCAAAACACTGGAAGGGGATAATGTGTTTTAGCAGCGCACAGAGGCTTATTGGACTTCCAAACCCTTCATCCTGCGGAATCAGATCTGGGATGATTTTTCCTTATCAAGTGATCCTCAGTTGGCATTGCGAGTGATGAACTTCAACTCATTCTCCCCTCCTGAAATTATTTCACCCGGAATAGTCGGAACCAACGTCAAGAAGATCAATCGACAATAAAAATGCAACGTCAACCTAAAAAGCCGCAGCATGCTGATGAAAGGATCAACAAACTCCCTACCTCCCTACGCCTGGGACACCTTCCACGTCAGCCACTAGGCAAAAATGTACAAAAGCTGAAAAATCAAGAACTTCATGCTCCCAACCAGCCAAATACAATGGCCCCATTTCTGTGGCCTGAATGAGACTCAAAACCCCTACGCTACAGCCAAAATGCCATAACTGCTTTTACCAGAGAATATTTATACTAGTTGGCCGCAGCCAATCACTGAAGCATTCCATAATTTCTTTGCTTCTACCTTCATAATGGGCCACAGTAATCCAAATGGACGGTATTGCTTCAGCTTTATCCTGTCTTGGCGGCCCGGACATGGTGGCGCCTTTTTGCTCGTTTTATTTAACCTCGCCGTGCCGCGAAGCTTCTTCCCATCCTACTGAAACACACACGTTATCATTCTTCTCGTTCAAAGGAGCCTTGCACGACCCTACTTACCACTGCCTCATGAACCGCACTCTCATTATATACAGGATAATGAAAAGGCTAGCAAAGAATGAGATGGCCTTTTTCTTCCTCACCCATGGGTTATAAGATAACAGTCAACGTGGCCTCCTAACGTCTAAGGCGTGTTTGACATGCCAGCTTGATTCCGCTTGCCTTGTCACAAATCTGACTGGCTCTGACAAGACAATTTTCGTTATCTTCCTTGACATGGCAAAGGCACTTGGCCGCAAGCGTCACTCTCAGCTGCCAAATAAAGTCAAACCTTACAGCGCAAACGACCAGCCCTTTTCTTGGTTGTTATCCTACCTCGGCATAAGATAGCACGTAGTAAACATGGAAGGTCACCTTTAGCCACCACAACCGGTCACAAGCAATGCTGATCTGGGTCTCCAGTATTCCCGCTCCTTTGCCCTCAAAGAACAGGCCCTCTGCCAAGTGGTAAAGACAAAAAGGACGATATCCCCGATCGGTAGAAATTTTAAGATACGTGAAAGCCAGTTTCAGGTATACAAATCCCACTCTAGGTCGCAGCTTGAATACTACCCTTCGGTATACTCTCACATGCGCTTGCCACATAGACTCGCGATTAGAAGAGTTCAGCAATCCTCCGCCAAGCAATTACTCAACCCGTCATCCGCCATGCGATACAGAGAGATGTGAGCTACCAGAAGCTGAAAACCCGTGGCTGTGGCCTATGATAATCAGTCCTTATTTTGTATCCAACCTCCTACTTTCTAGAAAACATACGTCCATTACATTCCTATGTTCCCCGAGACTCACCCTATACCTACGGAAAAGAAATCGTACCAGCGAAGTTCCTCACTTTTGGTCAAAGTTACGAGCCAGGTTCTTCATCACAGTCTATCCCCGAGTATGGAAAAGACGGCCCGACGACATTCGGGCCTCCAGATGCTGGACAAACTCAAAATCAACCTTTGCAAAACTGCTTGATGTTACCAAAGTACTGCAATTAACAAATGCTTGCACCACTTTGAAGCAAGCACGTCAGAGCGATCTAGATTTCTGATTAGGTAAGGAAAGCATAACCAGGGTAACGTGTCCACAGCGAATATCACCCACCCCATACATCCGCCCCATAGTCGGCCTGTTAGTTTTCCGCACAACTGTGTGCACCTCTGACACTGCCTTTGAAAGATTCTTTCTAATCCATTTGCTTTAAAATCTCCCCTTATCTATGCGTTTCACGATAAATTCTTTTTACTCAGTCCAAACTGACCCATTCCACCTTCTCTTATTTAGTTCTTGCATTTCACCCCAGTCTCTTTCTCCTGGCGGCCGCCATACTATTTCGTAACACCTCTATCTTTGATCACATATTTCGTCAATACCTTTTTAGCCCTGTTCGCTTCCAGTAGCCTGTAGCACTCGTTCTCTCGGAAATAGTTTCGGTGTCCCAACAACCAGGTGGCTCTTTACACCAAAGTCCGTTGATCCGCAGCTGAGAGTATCCCAGAATGTGTATTTCTTATTTGTTTTCCCAGACATCCACTGGCGCGTATCTTCCATTTGACGGCTTGGAATGATCCACAAACAGTGCCGGCAAACAACCCGACCCATACCGCCGTTCAAAGGTACAGTACATGCCTGTCATTCCATCGCTATCTCATTGGCCCTGCTCCTCAGGGGCCATAGCTACCTGGTCCCGAGCTACTGGGATGTCGGATCTCTAATGCTATGTGGTCTCACTAATACCACGCGTACAAATCCCGCTGATGCTAGGGGCAATCAGATCCACTGCTTTCGCTGGCGCGCATCAAACGTGCGGGAAGTCTGCCACGAAGCGCAGGGGAAGCCAGTTGGGAGGGTCGCACCTTCGGTCACCAAAAAATGTTCTTAGTTTAAAGGCCCAGAGTGCGGTCATCCCCACCTACTAGCATCGTTGCGGATTAAAAATAACATTTCTATACTTGCATTGCTGCAAACATACCCCGGCTCCTCCGGCCAACATAGATTCTCCATCTTGCCTGCTTCGAACATAAGCATCATAAATTACCGCTTTTTGCGCTCGGTGAAATTAACTACCCTCAGTGTATAATTATGGCATATTGAAGAGCCCATCAACATTCTTTGCTCATCGTCCGTGGTCCACCTCCACAAGGTTTTACGCCAAACCACCTACCAGTCCCATTCGTAAATTGAACAATTTCCTGGGACAGAATTCACCAATTTACCAATTTTTTTCTCATATATCCAACAGGCAGTACATTGCTGTTGCCTCTCCCTTCCCTACCACAATCACCAAATAGTATACCTCACTGAGTAATACCTGCCGCCAAAATATCTCATCAGTCGACGGTTTAGTGATTGCTTGCGCCCTCTATCAGTTCCGCTATTCGCCCACATAGGTTTGTTGCATTGCGACATCCTCATGTTGCAAAGCCCCATACCCTCCCCATATACGTGAACCTGAGAGGCGCGTTTACAGCAAAGGTTTGAGCTGTCGCGGAAAAGCAATCCACTTTTCGAAAAGCTTTGCTAATAGCCACTTGAATGGCATTTACTTTGTCACGGCTTTTGCAAAATTAGTGCTTTCTAATTTCTTAGCCACAGATCACACATCAGTCTACCTACATGTTCCCACCTTCAAGTTGGACCGTCATATTTCAATTTTGGGAGAGTAAAAAATTCGCTCAACGTTCATTCGTTTTTCCCGGCCACTTATTTCACCTTCGACCGGGCAATCTCCTCCCAGATATGTTATTTATTCACTATATAACCGCCGCAGCCAACCTCCAGTTATCAAAAATTACAACTGTAATATCTGACCGATTTTTGATGATGAAATCGGTGTATTTCATGACTGCGCTCGAGAAGCACACAGTAAAGCACGACCAAAGAGTACAAAATTAATCTGTAGGATAACGTATTCACTCGTTTTCGGGGGAGTAGGTGTACATCACTCCAGCTGTGAAATAAATCTGAGGGCGTTTGAATGAAGTGAAATGACATCAAGGTATGCTGTAGATACGAGTCAGTTTCGAAATGAGTGACAGAAAAGTCGTTAAGTGGTGGAAAAAGAAACTGATGAGAGAGTGGCATTATAGAGAGTAAAGCGCACACATATACATGAATATAAGTTATCTCACTTCTTTTCATTGTTTGACTTTCAGCACAAACCCCTTTCATACATAGTAAAGCGCTACTGGTTGTTTACGTGTCACTCGAATTCTTTTCCTGAGATAAGCGAAATGCCTGGTAATCTCGTCTGCTTCGATAGTCCCGCAGGCTTCTGAAAAATTTTGTGCATTTTCACAGCTTGCAATGAGCTCTACTTTGATCCGGCCGACTTGACCAGCTAACCCCGAGTTTCGGTTCTCCGGCAGCCTTCACAAAGAGTAACTTGAAAGCTTCCTCATACCTTTTATTGCGTGAAAACACTTCTTTAATTCTCCAAAAACTGGGATTCGGCCTCCAACTGGGCCATTTGATCTTGCATTTTAGCATGCCTTGGGGTTACCTGAAGGGAACTGATAATACTGTCATTAAGGGAACCGAAGAATTAACCCTTCCGCAAGCAGGATAGCCGAGTGGGTTTTTAGTTGGCGGGAGTCACAGCAAGCGGGCAAACAACAAACAGTTGTACGGCATCGGACAAAGTACAACTTGTCACGAGCTAAGTGGTAATTACTTATGATTATTCCCAATAAATTTTGTTCATTAGTTTGAACACTCAAACTCGACCATCACCGGACCACCCAGTCCCTTCTACTACAGTCGCAAAATAGATAGGAGTCTGCTCTCTGGCCTTCGGCAAGTTACTCTCAAAATATGTATTATTAGTTAGAGGGTTTACCCAGGTTCCATTAGTTTGCCCCGACCAGCGGCTTTAGAATGACAGAATTTTTGCCATCTGGTAAGAGAGCTCCTCTCCAAATGAATGCTTCTGGTCCCAGCAAGTAGCTTTTTGGTGATACAGCAAGCTCCTCCACCTATCTAGGCCCAGAGGAGCCCAGGGTTTGCGGCTGCTCTTCTTGAGTAGCTCTCTGGGCCTCTTCGGAATACTCCCCATGTACATTCACCCTCTACATGTTGCTTTCAGCTTGCTGATTATTTGCTTTTCTTACCCCATTCACCATGACCTTCATTGCCACTTCGGCCCGAACATAGCTGTAAAAAGCCCTTGCGAGATTTGCACCGCCCGGTGATATCCAATTTATCGGCTTTTTTTCCAGCCTCTGCTATTCGAAAAACCCCGTGATCACTCCCTCTTTCTGAGGGAAGCTCCCAAGTGCACCGGTTTCCTCATGATTCCTCCAGGTTCAGAGTTTAAGCTCCAGTGCTCCAGTCGAGTTGATTTTCCGCCGCGGTTGTATACCTCTCCTCCAGTCTACATGAACTGTAGCTACCCCCTTGATCAAACGGAACTTTTCTCTGCTATGCACTTATAGATCGTCCATAGTGCTTTCTGTATCCAAAAACAAGTGACTTCGCTATGGACGGCTAACGAGTCGTAGCGGATTGGATATGGAAAAGCTCAACGAATCTGGTTAGTTCCATTGGGAGAGGTTATTTATCCGTCTTCCATCTTTGCTCAAATGCTTCAATGTTGCCAAGTCTTTGCAACCCGTTTGGACGTTTTGGTTCTTGGTCGTTTGGCAACATTGATCCTTTCCCGTCCCTACTATCAGCCCGGGGAACGAGCGTGGCCATGTACGATTTGTAAAGTCCCGATTCATTTTGTTCAACATTTAGGCACCCCACAAATCATTGTAGCCTTCTGTTTGTCAGTGGATTTGGATTGTTTAATTTCGATATATTTTTCGGTTTGAAGTTGGGCAAGTCCGTTTTTCACCATTCATAGAGACTGTTTATCTGGGCTTTAGCACAGTATCTTGCTGTCGCACTGTGGAGCGTTTTTTCAACCATCAGACCATTTGAATCAGTTGATTCGTTTGCTACTTCAAACTGTATAATTTTTGCATTGTTTCCAGAGCATCGGCTACTTCAAAATGTTTCCTTTTCGACTCTCCTTCGTGGTCTCCAATTTTAACTTGCTAATAGCAAACCTTCTACCACCGTCGGGAAAATTAAGTGGTAATGATGATTTTGATTGTAATTCAGCGCCTGAGATGACCTTTAATCCGCAAGCCCGCAAATCTCCTCGTTTTCTTGTCGTAAGTGGCTTGTCAGAAATTCATGTCAGGATAAAACTAGAATTGTTAAGAGCTCATTTAGTTAAGAAGGCCACTGAATTTATGCTTAGGGCGGCCGATGCCAAAGGAAAAGAGGCTGAAAGGCCTAGGCCGCATGGAGTCAATAATATCACGGGGCAGTAATGACTCTGAACGAGGGTTGGTTGCGGCTTCCGTAGTCAACTGTTTGTCACAGGTATCGACATCTACAGAGCCAGCAAGGGCCGTGGTTGCGACCCAAGTTATGTTGAGTGAGGTGAGCCAAATGGGCTACTGGTGTGGTTATAATTTCCCATTTGTGAACCTAATTTTTAAGGTTCGCCTCCACAAAGTACGCCGTTCTTTCGACAATTTGACAGTCGAATCGAGAGCGGAGTAAATAATGTGGGCCAGTACCAGAACCTTTTGTTTTATTATTACAAAGCGAGAGTAAAAGGAGCCCTTTGAGGCTGCTTTCTTTATTCTGCTGGAGAATGCTGTCACTGGGCGAGAGGCATATTGACAGAATATTTTGTTCGGAGGCGTCATATCGTACGCCGCACTCTAGATGAAATAGTCAGACCAGGAATGGTTGCTCAAGATCCCGGCGCCCTCCCCTTTTGTACAAACAAGTCGACTGGTTTAGCAGATGCGCTTGAATGACTAGGATATTTGAGTTACCGTAGTTTGGTTCACACCACAAGGGCGGCCTTGAGCAAGTTGCCCCGGTTCGTGGCATTTGACTGGATAAGAGGGCCCTACAAGACTTACCACAGAGACGGAATACCAATTCGTCAAAGTAGGCTCATTTGCCAGAGGTAGAATATGCAACCACTACGAACCCAGTAGTCGATGTTAGTTGATTTAGATGCTTCCCCGGCTCACTGGGCTTTAGAGTGGAAAGATGGACCAAGGGAGACCCCTTTGTCTGGGTCACGCGAGGTCCACTGGATAACATTGGCCTGGGTAGTTTAGGATCATGTACCGCACATAGTGAATGTGAATAACCTCCAAAATTTCTGTGATAGAAAATCCTGGTGAAAGTAATCCGTTGGGGACCTACCCGTCTGTGCAGCGAGAGGGGCTGCCACGGCCCGAGAACGGGCATCTTAGTGTTACCTTACAGTTGGGGAACATCAATCTCATAAAGCTGTGCAGTAGATCGGTAGCCTTTCATCGTTCGAGCTTGTTCATGGAAAAAGGACTTTCAGGGATCCATAATTTAAAGTTAAATATACCGCTATAATGGAGCACTACACTGTACAAGGATATGCGGCGCAGGTGTCAGAGGAGCCCATGGTAGATAGTGGTATGAAGTGGCACCTGCCAAACCATGGGACGCTGAACCCTGAGCAGCCTGTGAGGGTCAGGGTTGCCCTTACCTGTGCTGCAGTATTCCAGGTAGAATCACTCAATGTGTACTCTTTTGGGGGTCTCAGTTAAATCCCCAGTTCGGTGTATCTGCCTCTGCGGTTTCATCGGAAGCCTGTGGTCCATTGCGCCTATATGTAAGGTGTTTTGCTTCGGGTGAGAGTGCTCATGAAAGGCGAGGGCGCCATTCAGTTTCTCTGCTGGTCCGAAGGTGGCGCTGTTATGCTGAAGGTATATAGAACAAAGGTACACCCCTCTGGAGCGGTTACGTCACCGTCTCCTGATGATGATGAAAACATCTACTCTCTTCGGGTATCATTTCTCACCGGCTCTACAACAAGTGGTCTTGAAGGATTCAAAATTCGGTCGTTACTTTATTTCCGGTAATCAGGCCGCAGAAAGGCCTTACTTGGTAAAGGGAATCCTTATTTTATTAGGTCTTGGTGGGTTCAAGCTAACCAAATGTCTGAGGGCCGAGAGATAGGTTTTGAATGCTACCCGGTAGATGGAAAAGCAGCACTATAAAGGTGGCAGGCGCAGACCGATTACCAACCGTGATAACCTTGCAGTTCTGCGCTAGTCTCCGTAATTAAGAAGCAAACAGCAGGGATCAGTGAGCAACAAGAAGAGCTTTACCGCTGCAAATAGCCTCAATCTATGAACCTGTGGCTTCGGTTGGCTTTTTCATTTTTTTATTGGACTATTGTTTCGAGATCTGTTTCGCAAAATATTAGATTTGGGTGAACCACTGCCAGTTAACACTAGAGCAACATGGGAAGAAATCAAGAGGATTGCTGAGGGGACCAAACTGGTAAAGGTTTCGCGAGGGTATGTACACATCTTGAAAGCAGATGCGGATGTGAGATTACATTTGTTTCTGTCGGACTTTGGCCAAAGGGTAGTGTATCATTATATATTCGTTTCGACACATCAGAGTCAAGATGTGTACTTATGTTCGTCGAGTCACATGTGACACCTCTGAAGACGGTCCTCAGACCAAAGTTGAAGATGATCGTAACATCGGCTGCAGCACAAAGAGTTAAAATGATTGAGGGGATGGATCTGAAGCTGCTTGACACTTATCATTAGGCCGATTTTTCACAATTCGTTACTATGTGAAAGGCAGTTTTGGATGCATTACCACTTTTGTTGAGAACAGAATTTCCAGGATGCAACCTGCTCAATTCCCACACAATGGAGACATGCGTCAGGAAATAGGAATTCGGCAGGTCTGGCTTCTCGTGCGGTGGATTCGTGGAGAAGGACAACCAACTATGGTTATATGGCCCAAAGATATGTGGTTAGGTACACCCCGTTCCATTCACACTTGGAGGGTTTTTCGACCTAGATAAAAACGTTAAGAAGCGCTGCTTGGATATTTCGAAATAGGCAAACTTTTCTCCTTATCACCAAAGGGCGAGGTAAAATAACACTTCAAGGGGGCCACTTATTGCTTCAGGTGGTAGACTTGTAAGGTAGTTGTGGGATTAGTACAATGGACTTTTGTCGTGCCAAATCCAACTCAAAGGAAGGAGGCGATGACTCGAGAGACCATTATAAACGCAAATTCACAAGAAAGCCGGGTCCCATTTCAAATGACGGCCCCTTTATGCTGAGAAGAACCATTGGTTTGGGTCAGTCATTTGGAGGACAAAAAACATCTTAGTAAAATGTTAAAAGCAAGCGGAGTCACTGGGGCCCATTCGAGGGAGGTACTCCCTGCCCCTACAATGAGGAGCCGGCGAATGATGACTTAGCAATATCATGAAGAGGAAGGTAATGTTTGTTGTTCACAAGTTCAACCAAGTGTTTGCTGGCATTTCTAGAGAGTAAAGAGGGGAGAAACTGTTCGACTCTTTCTTTCAAGGTGCCTGCAATGTAGCTGAATATCAGTGCATCCGTCTATACAAAAAAATGACGCCTCTACCATTTGAACGTGCTTTGAATGTCGGTTGCACCTCTGTGTACGTGGAACTAGACTGCTTTGGATTGGTTCTGTTAGGAGTGGCCGAGCTAAGGAGAATCGTCATGGCTGCTTATTCACACTTGTGCATGTGGGAGTGGAGCGCATTAAAGTTGCGCAATCGTTGTCTACGGATTCGTTCTTGGAGACACCAATAAGCTTTATGGCCAAGGGCAGCCGGCCACACGCTCTTTTCAGTGATAATGGTACCAGTTTTAGGGGTCTGGGTCGGAACCCCCAGGCTTTACTCAAGAGCTGTTGCCAGGTAAAACAAATGATAACAATGATAATAGTTTATTTCGGATAATCCCGAGGCAAGCTGCAATGCAGGATCAAACAGTACAGTTGAAAGCTAGATAAGAGTTACAGGACGTGAATGCGATTGAATGTAAGGGAGAGCATTCAAGTCCATTTTTGCGGTACCGCCCGGTGAATTTAAGCTTAAGGTCAGGTGATTGAGCCGGATTGAGGCAGGGTGGTAATATTCCGCCAAAGTGCTGAGTGGATGGGGGATAGTAAAGAATCCAACAAATCATACGACAGGAGGACTGCCCAGCCGGAGAACCAAGCTGGATTGACGGATACATGGATATCGTGAGAAAAGAAACATTCCCGTAGGAGATGTAATCAGGCAATAGAGCTTCGCAACTTATGAGAGGGGTCACGGTATTAAGTAAGACGATGAAATGTGGTAGCATTACACATAAAACCAAGAAAACCAGTCGTGGATTACAGTTGTGAGGTTCAGTGACCGTATATTTGAGGATCCAGTAGTATAACGGACGGAATACAAACTGGACTGTGGTTGCGAAATTGATGGCGAAAGTGACCGGATGAAAACACATGAACTTCGAGCGGATTGTCTTGTCAGAAGAAAGGAATATAATGCATCAACATGAAACTGGGAAGTGGCACAATATCGATGTGCGGCTGGTAACTATGATAGCGGTAGAGAAGTGGCTTGAGCAGGAGATGACCAATTAAGTGACAGGTAAGTACTTACATATTGATATTTCTTAGCAAAGACTTCATTTGGCGAGAGGAGTGTGTCAAGGATGGAAAGTGCCTGAGACGATCTATCTGAATAGAGCATGGAAAAAGAGATACACAGAAAAACCCTTGAATAGATTCGCCATCAAATCGGGGTATCAGATGAAAATTCGGACCTTCAGAAGCCAGTCGCCAAGGTGGAGATTGGGAACCTGTGATGTGCTTGGTGCGGTGTATGCTAAGTTCAGTTGCACACGACCGTTGTGTGACGGATAAAAGTCTGGTGATATTCATGGCAGAAGCGGGAAGGTTTCTCTACGACTGCTCTCGCTCTTCCAGTGACAAATGATTGCAAAACCTTGACGTGTTGAAGGTGGTTGATTAGAAGCTAAGGCATGAAACCGGAGAATCCGGTTACCCTGGTTACGGACCTTTGTCCTAAGAACCAATGGCCCTTAGAGATTGTTGGCAAAGTGCTTTCTGAAAAAACTGGACTTGGTAGAAAGGCTCTGGTTCGCACGTGTCACGGGTAGAGGCGGCGTAATTTAGGCAAGCTGTGTTCGTTGGAGGAAGGAAGTGGTTAATTTATTTGTGTGTTAAGTTTTTTGGTTATGAACGTTTTGCTGTTAGTAATTTGACAAAACGTTTTGCTGTTGTTGAAGCATGTTCGATTTTTCGTTATTCTCCCGAACTTTGTGCTGAGAAACCGAGAAGGCTTGGCCAGGTCTAGCAAATACGTATTTGGAATTACTTTATAGCCTTGATTACTCGCCCAGTGTTCTCTGTTACCTTATTTGCGCTGTTATGTCTGTACTGCTGAATGTGACGTGGTCTACCTTGGTGACAATGATGTACGTCCAACACGCCGATGCCACGACAATGCATGCAAACAAAGTCGAGTTGACCACCGATAATCAAAAACGTATGTCGACGGCGCCCTTTTTACTCACTTGGGCCCACCTGTGACAGCTGTGCCGCTAATTGACGTCCCATGTGACTGGTATTTTACAGCACATGCTGTCCACGTCCAGTCACATTCTGGGAGTTCTGACTGCTGATCTATTGAGAACGACTAAAATTAGCCGGACTTGCAAGCCATGAATCTTTGAAAAAGCTTATCCTTTCGGGTCACACCTGTATTGGCTGGCACCTAGGAAGAAATGACCACAGTACTGGGGAGTATTTTTGAAGGGTACTCGATTTGTTTGCTTCAAGATTTTCATGACAAAATAAAAGGCGATACTTGGATCAGTCTCACTGCAACTTGGAGTATGCAGGCTTTATCAAGGTACCGGGACTCAGGTAAAACCCTCCTACTTTACGCAGCAGAACAGATGTTTGTTAAGCCATATTTCTCATCTATACTCAGCACCTGGGTTTTTATGTCGCTTCAGACTAGTAGCGGTTTCTAGCTGCAGTTTTCTTTAGGTTGGAATGGGTTACTCCTTTTAATGGGAAGACTAAAGGGAACTGGTGAAGCGCTTGAAGTTTGATCAAGGCACTGACGTCCCTTTTCGTAAAGGCTGGTCTCCATTATATTACACACTTGTGTGGACAGCGGAATGAGCTTTGCTGGTGAATCAGGTGATAAATCTCAGACGGAAATGAAGACGAAAGACCCTACTGAAGGGAGCCTCACGGCCGCTAAAGCGTTGTAACGGATTGGATATGGAAAAGCTCAACGAATCTGGTTAGTTCCATTGGGAGAGGTTATTTATCCGTCTTCCATCTTTGCTCAAATGCTTCAATGTTGCCAAGTCTTTGCAACCCGTTTGGACGTTTTGGTTCTTGGTCGTTTGGCAACATTGATCCTTTCCCGTCCCTACTATCAGCCCGGGGAACGAGCGTGGCCATGTACGATTTGTAAAGTCCCGATTCATTTTGTTCAACATTTAGGCACCCCACAAATCATTGTAGCCTTCTGTTTGTCAGTGGATTTGGATTGTTTAATTTCGATACATTTTTTGTTTGAAGTTGGGCAAGTCCGTTTTTCACCACTTATAAAGACTTTCATTCCCGGCTCTCTTGCACTACTTTTGCCGCTTATCCATTGGATTCTCTTTCGGGGAGGATACGTATCCGAAGTATTCCTCAGTTATTTTTACCAGGGGTTCCATATTGAGAGCCGCATAACTCTCTGGAACTTCTGGGGCTCATCGGACCCACCTGCGTTGTCGGTTGACCCTTCGTCGGTCAAGAAGGCTGATGAATGGGGTGTATCAGAGCATTGTCCCCGAAGTGATCAAGCAGCCCCTGACCAAATCACGCCACCGGCACACATTTCGATTGCTAGTCTTTCCCACGTGCTTTAACTTCTCCTTTGAGTAAGCTTTACTTAGCCTTTCTGGTTGACCCGGATAGGCATTCTAGCAGATAGCCAGCGAATTCCGCTTCCGGAGGATGGTCCTCCGCGAACTCACATCGGAGCCACTTACCTGCCTGAGTTTTTGCTAGTGATGCCACTACCCGCATACTGATTGTCACATATTTGGCACTGTCTTCTTGAGTCGTACTTAGGATTAATTATAATGCACTTCACTTCACTTCCTATACTTCCATTTGCACGTCTAGCTCTGTGCACGCTCAAACCTCTGGGACGCACTGGACTGAGTCATTTACCCTGCCGTAGCCAGGATTTGATGACGGCTGTACAGTCCAGTCCTTACGAATCTGTTGCCAGCTAACTTATTTCTTACCGAGACCGCAAACTAGACAATACATCACCGCTACCCCTCCTACGTCTCCATTACTTTTGGACTGTGGTACCTCCATCTCTACTTATTGTCTCATCCGGCTTCCTAAATTGCGTTTCACTCATAGACCTGCTTGTCGTTAAGTTCCGCTAGGCGAAGTCTAACTCCGGACTGCTTCTTTTGCGCCTGGCTCCCTGGGCTGTTATCATAGTAGAGAGCACCTTGAAGATGGTGAGTAGAGTGGCCTTTCTCCTTGAGAAGCCAGCACGATGTGGGGGATTCCATCTCTAAAACCCTTAGTGATCTTCCGGAAAGCTGAGCCACTCGCTCCAATCCGAACAAGCTTTTTGGAATCCTTTTTTCCATTCGCCACTGCAGAGAATGCCTCCCGATACCTGGAATCACCAGACTCCCTCGGAGTGAACCTATCAGGAGCCTGTCTATTAGCATTAGGTTGTGGTACCCTGTACATTCCACACGTATCACCTTCTCCTCACTGTAACTTGCTGGTTTTATTGTTTACTCAAATTATTAAGGACACCTTTTCAAAGCATCCGCAAGAAATTACCACAGTTCGATCTCTTTGTGTTGCTCGTGGACGTTCAGTGGGGCGTAGCAATGAGGACCGAACTCACAAAATCCCAAACTCTATCACTAGCCCACTTCCCACTACGCGGCAGTCATCTGTGGAATTATTCTAACCCCTTCATAAGGAGTGCAACATCCTAGCCGAAATCTGAGTGGAACTAAAGTTGAGTGGCAATTTTGTTTGGCTGGCCTTATATCGTTTCGCTGAACACTTTGAATCCACTGCGAGTCACCTTTTTCTACTTCTCCCATACAGTATTCCCTTACCCTAGCTTTTTTTGTAAGCATACCCCGTTTTTGTTTCTGAATCTTGTAGGGCTGCCGCAAGCTCGCAACATCCTTAGGCATAATAATAATATTAGTACTGGTTTATTTCGGATACTTCCAAGGCACGCCGGATGCGCAATCAAATTTTCACAGGCTGTAGATTGGACGGACAAAAGTTTTGAAAATGTAGAAAAAAGTGTGACAAAAGTAAGATAGGTGGACTCAGAATAGAGATTGAAGGGATGCAAATGTATGAAAGAGGTATTCACACCTAAGACTAAAGGAGGGAGTTTATGTGAACTCCACGACGGTTTCAAAAGGAAGCCTGGTGATCGTGAAAGCCAAAGCCAAAAGCAGAACTGACTGATCCAAGCGAAGACAACTGCAAGCTGACAGATTAACGTGACAGTGGCTGGGAGTCGGTAGGGTAAAATTATTCCGCGAAAGTCCTTCGAAGTGCTCCGGTTTCTAAGGTGGTTGCTGAGGCTTGCCTACGGCGGGCTTTTCATATGCTCAGGTTAGCCTGCTTCTCTTTGGCCAGCCGGATGATGCTGCAAGGACGACCAATTTGTCGGTACAATACTAAGTAAATGATATTTTTTGGATGCATTTGGTACTTTAAAGTGCAAAAAGTGCATCTGAAATAATTTATACTGTAATTTTATGATGTGTAAATAAGATATAAATACGTTCCAAAATGTATTCATTTTGTGGTGCTTTTGAGATTCGAAGTTGATTATATAGTACACGGCTACTGTGTTACACGGAATTAATTGTTTGTCTTTTGCCGTGGGGCATTTTTCCTCCCGTTTAGTGCGTGTACATTTTATGGAATTTGTGTTGTCTCCGAAACCTGATTATGGTCTGTTCCATCCGTCTTAAGTGAGGCTGTACTTCGGCGCAAGTGCTAAGAACTTCAATTTCGTTCAGGGTCGGCAATATATGCTGTCAAGTGGAACTGATCTTACCGTGGCTCATTGGCGGAATTATTTCGGTGTGTTCCTCTCTATTCGGTGAAGCTACAGTAAGTCGGAGGAATAGCTCAATAAATTCCTGTTGCCCCGTAAATTGTGCTATTTGAGACGCACGACAAACTTATGTGGATACGTCTCTTGTCTGAAGTAACGTCTATATGCCTCATCCGCTCCACTATTTATTACCTTTATTTAGTTATATCTCGTCTGCGGCCCTTAAACCAACCTCAACAAGGCTACAAAATTTGCATCAGTAACCAACTCCTAATAAGCTATATAAATGTGTATATACTTGTTTGTATATAAAAAGTATATATATATATATATATGTACTCATCTCTATCCTGCAATTATTAATACAAACATGGTGAGAAGCTCAATGCTCCCCGAAATCTCTTAGCTTACAATGCCTCTTTTCCGCACCAGGTCCCACTTCATATAATTCCCCTACCACCTCTGTGACTTTGAACCGACAAATCCCGTCTCATTCATCGCACTAAGCTTGGCTCACTAACTGAACTCAATGCCCAGTTATGACGTCGCCAATTCTGCCCACACCCTATCCCCCAGCTACGTTTTCTCCGTAATTTCATGCTGAACCTAGTCTTTTCTTCTGTTGAATGATCACTCTAGATGAAATACTAACTTGATCATTGAAAGTTTAAGATTCACTTATGCTTTTCCTTTTTAAGTCTCACGTTTCATGGCTTGTTTTTGTTCCTGTCGTGTTTCACGATGACAGCCTTCACTGCATGATGTTACTCTCACCCCATCCATTTTACTCTGTCCAAGCCCGAAACATGTTCTTTTCCACCCATCCCGTCCCTGTCGGCTCCCAATCAGTATTCACTTGGTACCCTCTGTATACTTATAAAGCTCATTGATCGCATGCCTCACCGGCTACCATTAAGCGATATCTTTATTTGTCCATCTTATACCCCCCACCATTACCCTTCAGACACATCCGCAACCACTACCAATCATCATATACGAACTCGCCGTTCCAACCTTTGCATGCGTTTTGCACCCAAGTCTATTATCTTTTTACCACCTCCATATTTACCATTTCTGAACCCGTAGTTTTTCCGTGGATCGTCCTTTCAGGCAGTGAACCGATCAGCAACTTCTGATCCAATCAATTGGTACAATGGCCTGCAATCACGCAACTCTCTACTTCCAGTCTCCCAACTCCGATGCACAAATGTTTTCGTGCATTTTTGTTCCATCACAGGCTTTCCTGTCCGGATTATTTTCTTCGTCTTGGTCTTCATCCTGTCATCTGCAGTGATAGAATTTGATTCATCATCTCTTACCTGGTTTTCATTGGTCAACACCCTCGTCTGCCTCGTAAATTGCCCGCCACAGGCATCTTCATTGAGCCTTTCAGGCTGCGCCGCTTTTCCACTTTCCACTCGGTGTAATGTCACCGTGAAGTACTCACTCTCACCTACAGTTTCAAGCCGTGTGATTTGCCATAACCTAATTTTTATGATCTTCCACTTCCTTACCTCTCTTCCATGTTATTCGCTGTTACAACTGATGCATCTTCTTACCGCAGTTCGTCTGACCTGCACGTTGCCCTTCTTGAGTGAGATTTTACACCTCTTCAATCACCCCATACTTCCATTCGCTCTGCGTTCTCCAGCCATTCTCACGGTTATCTCCTTGCTGCATAATGTACTTCCATTTAATAATGCTTCACCCATGTTTGACCGTCACCACTTTTCACACCTGCAATAATCACAGTCAGATCCACTCTTACCTGTTTTCGTCGATCCTTTCCTTCATATTCCCTCGCTTATCAACTTCTGCTAACAACCATCAATTCTGTGCCACCAAAGTTGGTTCTCTTTTGCTGTTGATATCCTATGTTCACCTGTCATAGAAATCCATCAGGGCTTATCCAAGTTCACACCGCATCATTGATTCAACCCTGCCCGTCTCGTCCAACCACTGCTACTTCCGTGTTTTGTCCCTTTAATAATATATGCTGCTGCTGATATATACATAAGTATATATTTTTGTATCCACATATTTCCTCTGCCTCCTTTAGTTAGTTTTTCCACCACGCCACCGTCCCTCATGTTATGCGTTCACTTTATCCATACCTTTGCCTCAGATTTACCGTGTCTCGATCCTTCCGCGGTATTGTTGCCGTCTGACTCACTCTTTACGCCTTGCATGGCCAGCTTCCTGCTTTCAAGTTGACACCGTCCGTTTATTGCAATAACGCATAGTTCCTGGCTACCTAATCCCCAGCAACACAACTCAGTTTTTGTTCTTCATTTATTCTCTTCTTTTTCCCCATTACTTTCATCGTTTCTCGTAACGACAGATTATTATGTCGATTTTCAGTCCTCCTCTTGTAAAACCCGCAGGTTCCGTTCTCCCCTACTTGGCTTAGCCAGCAGCTCCTTTTGACCTTCACCTTCAAATTCACCGGGCCTACATTTCAATCTATCTTCGGGTCCACTTAAACTCCCCACATTACTCCCTAGTGTGCATACATTTATCTCCCTCTCATATCTCCCCTGTTTCTTCCTACCTCCCTTTGTGTCAAGTATTCCTGAATTTTTCATGAATTTTATCTGTAAGTTCTGTAGCTCATAAAATTTTGATCACGCGTAATGCATGCTTCAGGCTTCTCCGAAATAAACTATTATTAATAATATTAATTCCCGCCCTTTTAGAGAGGCCGCCCAATGTTTGTTTGACCCCGTACTATACCTAAGTACAGATGCCCAAGCTTGAAATTCATCTTGATGTGTTTGTCCTCAGCCGAGAGCAGCTACAGGGTTACAAATATGACAGACTTTACAGGTTACGAATACCTTCCTACGTCATGTACCTTTATCCCGAAATGAAATAATTTTTCCCGGTGGCTTACCCATCCTCGTGGAAAATTGTACTGAACTTTTACCGCGATTGAAAAGCCTTCATTTAGCTGTGGTCCAAATGTTTAATCAAAAGTCATGCGCGCACATGAAGGTTCATGTACCATCTGTGCCAATTAGGAAGTAGTTGGGGTGAAAACCTAGAATTACAATCAGAATGGCGTGGCCCTACAAAGAACCTCGGGGCCCGTCCACTTGTTCCGGCGATGATGCCAATTTGTCGTGCATTGCACACAGCAATAATCCTTCTCGTTATGGGATATTGCGCACCAAAAATGCTTCCATCGTCCGCAGGCCCCGCATTTAAATGTAGACAAAGATTGTCAAAAAACTTCCACTTTGAAATCGTCCAAAGTTCCCTTTGGAAAGCCTTCAGATCCGGGAGGAAGCTTCACACTAAATGCCGGAACAAGGCTGAAATGTCGGTGGGCACGTGTTTCGTTCTCTTGACCGGACAGAACTGGACAAATCGGCAGAATGAGGGATCTGCTGCAAATTCAGGCTTATATATGACCGATCCACTAGTACCCAGTGTATGCCCCTTAAACCAATCATAACAAAATAAATAACCTAATTACAGATGGTAAACTAATTACCTTGTAACCTTGTACTAGCTCAACACATCTGACCGTAGACAAACCGAGCTACATCTAACAGGACGCTGTCGAATCTGACCACTTTTGTGACAATACCGCTTGGGTTCTTCTGCAGCTATCTAGAGTTCACTGGCCAAAGCAGGTTATTTACACTTTTCCCTAGAGATTGGTAAAAAACATTGTGGTAGCGAGAGATGCTGAAGAAAAAAGCTAGTTGCACTGCACGGATTGGGTAGTAATGAAGCATCTTTACATCGCAATAGATGGTCGGTGAGCATGGCACAAAGCTCGATGAATAGAAGGGAGCGAGCAACGCAAGACCCAAAGGGTGGATTAAATGGAAGAATTGATCCCAATGGACTGGATACGGTGGATGTGAGGCGCCGATATAGAAGGAATGAAGGCGTATCACACGCAAGGGGTGATAGGGAAATGACCGGCAAATAACTGATAGTCGCAGAGCCAGTATGTATATATAAGACGAGAGGGAGCAAAGAAGGGTAAGGAGGCGGAACATGAAGGTGTCAGTGACTGGAAGAGACAAATGTGGCTAAATCAAAGGGTTTAGAATTGCCTATGAATTTCTTGATGAGTTTTATCCGTAGCAGATGAACTTAATGGGTCAACAGAGAGCGAGTAAAGACATTAGAAAAGCCCAAACGATGACGGCCGTGAGGAGCAGTTGATAAGAGAGATAATATAAGGGAAAGGGTGGAGAAAAAATTGATAGCGGATCTGATAGTTTAAATAATGTAGGTGCACCAAAGTGACGGTCGAAAATAAGGGAAACTGTAATTAATGGAAGTACTTTACATGACAGGGAGAGTATGTCCCCGAAGTAGGCTGGAGAACTTAAAGCAAATATAGATACGGAGTGGCCGGATTAGTGCAGAATATGGGTGGAGAAAGGTAACTTCGGGGGGAGATGGACTGTGGTTCGAAGAAGCAGCTGTTGTAGCAGCGAACAATGTAAGGGTGAAGTAAGTAATTGGAGGACCATGAGGATTAGGTACTGGCAGATCTAATGGTTAGAAAATGTACTTGGAAATTGTCACGTGATGGTATTTTTACCTGAGGTGGAACCTAAAAAAGCAGGGCAGGCTGAAGGCATGTAGAAAATGCCTGTGGCGAGCAATATAAGAAACGGGAGACGGGGGTACTGACCAAAGGGAAGCAGATAAGGTGTCATCAATCAGATTGTTTCACTGTAGGTGAGACAATGTGGGCGGAGAAGAGAGAGACACAGGGGCAAGTAAAACTCCGATGTAACAACAGACACGGGAATTATGGGCTTGGTCGAGTTGTGACGACGGCTCTAGAGTACTATGTCCCCGCGGGTGACTGCACAAATCGACGGAGCCGGAAGATGCTAATCGGGGCACTGCCTAATCGAAAGGCCCACTGAATAACTTCGGACTCAGGCGAAGAAAATATGGTATGGTGGAAAGACAATAAATGTAGCTATAAATGACGCAAAGGTAGGAACGGCGAGCTCTCGTAGGCAGTGAGGTCTAACAATGCTACCAGTGAGACTTACGAGCAAGTACCAAATGAATACGAACTGGGGGCCGGCAAGGGTGACATGGATGGAAAAGGAAATATTGCGAGCCTCGGCAGAGTGAAGTGGATAGAGCGGTAGTGACTCCACTCAGTAAAACCCGTCAGGGCTAGGAGAGATATGAACAGAGACAGGATGGGTAGGTGTGCAAACGGAGTTGGAAAGACAAAAAATGAAAGTGATAAAATACTGACAAGGGCTACATATGAGCGAACTGCTGCGGAACAAGAACTGTAGAAGCATGCGACCTTTAACCGACAGGGCTGAATGGGGTAGGGCGAGAAGAATTACGGCGAGCGGTCCGCAGCCGATGCCAATGGGCGGGGCTAACGGTGAGTTAGACATCCAACTGCAAGTACTTACCGTGGAAGAACGATGAAAATGGAAAGCCATAAGGTTGATGACAATGATAATAGATGGGCTTGCCGTGGTGGAACAAGAATGGTGAGGACATGCCATACGCAACCAGTGCTAGTGGGTGCGTTTGACCGCGAGCTGGACACCCAACCTGAGAGACACCTCGGTAAGTGAATAGTGAAGGTGTGATCCACCAGAATAATTGCGCTTGTACATCGAGGCAGACGGCTGCTATTCCGATGTGGGCCAGTCAAAGCGGTGGACCTGACCTAACTTCGCACCATTAGGAATGGCACGAGTGATCAATGCCGATTGTCTAGGGGGCAGAGCAACTACGACAAGGTCACGTGATCCACTGTCAGTTGGCCAGACTGTGAGACCTTAGACAGCGGAGGCAAAGGGAACGGCGACTGGTAAGCAGCCACGTAGCATTGTTGTCCAGGTGCACCTGCCTGGCAGATGATCTGTACAGTAATTCACTAGTAACGGATTAGTCAGAAGTGGCCACCAGCCAACACAGCTTGTGATGTGTGAGAAATACGAGGATAACCAGTAAAGGAGATGATCGGTAATACCAAGAGATCAGAATATGGCTACTAGGTTCATATGGGGATCATGATCAAAAGCCCCAGACATGTGGAGGTACAGGGTAATTACAGAGTTTCCGAATTCAGCTGCAGAAGATGGTACCACAAGGACTTCCGGCTGACTGGAGGAACAAGAGAGGGAGTTTGGAAAACCGGGCTAACCGGGGCCCCCCAGGTTGTTAGATAAGAGGTACCGAACAATGTATTCAGCTAGTTCTTCTCATGATTTTGCAGGGCACTGCGCGTAGTGAATAGACCGCTGATTATCTGTGTTGGGTAGCCGGCCCTTTCTGAAGCACAGGGTGATGGCAGAAGATTTCCACTGGGGGGACAGAGGAGCAAATCCATGAGAGGGTACACCCTTCCCCCAGCTTCTACAATTGCTTTCGTTGAGAAAGTCAACAAGAAAAGGCAGTAGAGTGCCAATGGAATGTAGTCTATCGGGGCCTGAGTGAAGAGACTGCAGGCTTGCGAGTAGCTAGGCATGTCAGAAGTAGCGATTCCGGTAGTGGAGTGCTGAAAGCTTACAGGCACTTAAGTGGTAGGTAGAGCGCGATCGGCTGATCACTATAGAGGCCCCTCCTGGGAGGCCATCCGCAAGGGGAACTTCGATTTCGGAGTCCGACAAACGGATGAGTAGATCGCACGTTCTGACTCCACATAAGTTAATAAACGTTGCAATTCCTTATGAATATGAAACTGTTTGTTGGTTCGGACGGCAACTCCAAGTCCTTTGGATCCAGTGGTATTGCCTGTGGACAACGTCCGGTCACCTGAAGGGACGGGGAACCATGACAATGTATAAAGCTTCTCCGAAATGAGTGAACTGTTTTGCAATTAAAAAATAAAATCCGACTGAAACCGTTTTATCTGAGATGAAACCGGATTGACAACAGGGGGCCCCCAAGGAGGAAAATAACTAGAGGCCAAAGAAAGAACAGGTGAAAAATGGCGGTTGGCACTCGGAGTGAGACATTGGGGAAAGCGACCGCAGATGGTTGCCCAACCCGAAAAGCCTCACAGGTTCAAAGAAGGAGGTATGATTTTTCCCGTGCTTACGGCGAAGGTGTAAGTGAAGCTTTCTCTCCGCTCAACACATTGAATGACCTAGTACAGGTTTGGTTTGGTAAAGGGGTATTGCGGTCGGACTCTAAGGTACTTAACGTATCCTGCGTACGGTTACCAGAAAGCGTTTGGGTCTATGTGTCAGCGAATGGGTGCTCTAGAAGCGGTGCGAGTTTCCTGTAAAACTGCTGGCTTTTATTGATGGCGTCCGGAGGTGGTAGACGAGGAGAATATCGGCAAGGTTGTTTAGTGACGAGGAAAGGAAATGGTTAAATGCCCCAGCGTGGAAAGAAAACCTCGGATGAGCAGCCACAAAAGTGGATATAATAATATATATATTTTTCTCCTGCATTTTGCTGTTTACTGACTAGATCCAGTATGCAGTATCTGCTTAACTAACTGGCTGCTTGATCATCCGTCCATGGTTGGAAGTCAACGGGGGCGGATCTATGTTGGCGGCTGGGATGAAAATGGCCGGGCATCTGGGCCACCGGTGTTGGTACGGTCGGGGTACGGGACTCTAAAGAACCTGGGTGCTGGTCTTAAAGAATTTGACGGGGTCAAATTGCACCGGATAGATTCGGCCATTAACGTTGGTATAAGTCTACCTATGATAACTCTATCCTTCCTGCTATTGTGATCGATGGAAAGTGTGTCTTTAGGTGGCGTCGGACCCTGTGTTCACCGGAGTGGGCAGGCTGCAGGCGATCGTGCGCCTCTGTCTTAAGGAAAGTGTGTACTGTCTTGGAAGTATGGGTTTACCTAAGCCGTCGTGTTTTGTTCGCGAGCCGCGGTGCGTTAACCTGGCGGCGTAATCGGCGTAGTCAAGAGTGGCGATGGGTTTCGGGCTACCATGGAAAACGAAGCGGTCAACCCAGTATGGTCTTGGCCAATGTGGCTTGTAGATTGACCCCAAGATCTCCGCGGAAGCCTAAAAGTACTAGTGAGAGTGGTTCCCGTCAGTCTGGATTTTGTGCGCTGCCAAGGCCGCATGAGTTGCCGATGAAGACCTTCTACCATTCCGTTTTCTGACGGGTGTTAGGCGGTGTTATGAGTGCAACGGCTGCCTAAATGTTGCAAAAGACTTTTGAAGGCTCCCTCGAAATGCTAGCCGCGACCTGTGGTAACCACGAGTGGACAACCAAATGCCTCCATCGGGTCTTCCAGGAAAGCTTGAGCGACGGTTGTATTGTACGAAAAAACAGCTAAAGGTCATCCGTTGAAACAATCTACACAGTTCAGAAGATAAATGCTACCCTTTGTCGGAGGCGACGGCCCATCCGGGTCAACATGCACTTGTTGGAAAAGTGAGCTGACAGCTAAAATTCTGATAGCGGGCTTTTTGTTTACCTACGGGATATCATCTGTTTACTCTGGATGCAGGTGTGGGCCTGCACATTGTCATCACGGTTCATGTTGTTCCAAACATGACGGCTACCGACCAGTTTAGTAAAGTCCTTTATGCTCGGGTGGGGCAAATCGTGTAAGGTCTCGAAAATCTGTCGCCTAAAATCTGATTGCACGACTGGCTCTGGTGAGCTTTCGGACATGTCACACTGTATGTAACCTCTGAATGAACGAATGGGAACCGACTGGAGCCACAGCAGCAAAGGGCTATTTAGCTGCTCTACCTCAGGATTGTCTGCTTCAGTGGGTGCGATAGCCTCGAGACTGATCGAGCAGGGGACGCTGAGATCCAGGTTGTGAATGAGAGATAGAGCGTCAGTGATAGGATTATCAACGTTTGTTATACGATGTGCATAACTCGTGTGCTGGGTGACGCAACTCGGATGCCTGGGCTTTGTGGAGGAGTATCTGTCCGTGGAGGCCAGCATTGCTTGGGGGATCGGTCTACGGTCGGTGTAGACCACGAATCGGCGTTCCTCTGAGATAACTGAAGTAATGGACACCCAGGTAAATAGCAGGAACTTCGCGGCCGAAAGTATTTTGCTCGAATTCAGCCGGTTATAACTTAAGGAGAACAGTGAAACGGCTTTCTGAGTGTGGGCTAATTATTGTTGCAACACTGCACCCACTACTTTGCCTGGTGAGCAAGTGACAAAAGCAATTGGGGAAAATGGTTTTAGCTGTGAACGCTAGGCTGAGTTGCTGATAACCTGCCTCAGCAAAGTAAACGCATCTCATGCGGTTTCTGGGAAAACCAGCTGCTTCGCTTTGCCCTTAAACAGATTGGTGAGCGGCTGCATCAGCTGGGCGGATTGTGGAATAAAACGCCTGCAAAAGTTGACCAACCCGTCTTGGCTCCGTACTTGCTTAAATGATGTAGGTTCTGATTGGTCCGGAATTGCCTGCACCCTATCTTGCAACGGTATGATCTCTGTAAAAGTAACCCTGTGGCCTAGAAATTCGATGTCGTCGACACCTATTACACACTTGTTCGCGTTGGCCATAACCCCTTGTTGAGATGGGCGGTCGCAAAGGGTAAGTAGGTGTGCCAGATGTTCTGCCTTAAACGGGCCGGCAATCGGGCGGTCGTCAAGATAAGCGAACGCAAAATACTAATCACAGCACTCCATGTTGATGAAACACTGTAAGGCTCGCTCGGCTTTGCGAAGCCAAAATGGCATCCGTGGAAATTTGAAAAGGCCGGGAAGGGTCATTGCAGCTGTTCCAGGGCTACCTGCCTCAGCTACCGGTGTTCGCTTTTATGCCCGCACTAAATTTTTTCGACTGGTAATTACCTTACCCGCTCAAACAGCTGCGTGGTTTTGTGATGTGCAGAATAGGGTATCGGTCTGGAGTATTCACTCAGTTGAGTGAGCGGTAATCTTTCCACTGGTTCCAGTCTTCAAGTGACTTCCTCGGGATCACTTGTAACGGCGATGCCCACTTGCTGCTGAGCTGCTGGATACTTCCCAGGTCGAGCATACGTGGGAACTCGGAGCAGGCCACAGGGAGCATGCTTGGAGCGAGCCTGCAGAGTCGAGCGTAGATCGAGGGCCCGTGGGTGAAGACATGACAGGCCACATCAGTGGTGGTTGAAGGCAGATCATTGCTTGTACGGACAAGATTAGGGTACTCGCTGGATAAGCTACCGACTTCTGGTTCGAAAGTGGGAACTGAAGTGGGGATTGCTGGTGACTGAGCTTGGGTTGGGAAACCAGCCACGGAATTCGGTGTGACTCAATCTACTAGCAGTTGCTTACCGGGATCGGCTACCAGACCATGACTTTTTGAAACATCTGGGCCCAGAACGGCTTGGTACACTTGGGCAACGGCGGAAGCCCACGGGGAAGGAAGACGCAGGCCAAGGTTTGTGGCGGGAAGTTGACTGCCGATTGTTGGGACTGGGGTGTCTTTTGCGGCTGGAAATGCCAGGGCTCTGGGAGAGACAGCGGACCATTTTGAAAACCGGTAAAATGCTGAAATGGGCTCCCGTGTCGATTAGGAAAGACATACCGGTAGTCCTGTCTTTCAAGCAAATTGGGGCCACTGGAAAGTGGGTGCCGGTAGAGCTCGTCGCCATCACCTTGTGGGAGACGAAGAGAAGGCGGCATGAAACAATTAGCGTAAAGCGAACATTTTGCCAATAATGGGTTGGTCGAGAAACACCAAAGCGAAAATAAAAGACAAATCAACAAGGGATAGGCATGTGCTACGAATACAAAGGTGTGTGGCTTGCAGAAGAGATGATAGAGTAGATGGCAGGTAAGTGCATACCAGCTAATGACCCTTGCTTTGAGTGTGCTATGCGATAACGACAGATGGAATGAGCTTCATGACATGTAACCGAGGAGCTGAGGAGTAGCATGAGCTACAGCATAAAATGATTCAAGCAGCGGAGAAAACTGTAGAATATGGAAGCTTTCTACTCAAGGAAGCATTTGCTATAAACGAGCAAAATGACTGAAACAACCTGAATGGATGAACGACCACCAAAGCGATTAAAGTTCGGCGGAGTGCAGGTAAGCACCCAGCAGTTTGTTACTGTATAAAAGATGGATAGTGGTATATCAACACGGAGGTAATAGTTGGGTGATCAACTCGCCTGAGGTGCTTTCAAAAGTAAGCCCTTGAGCGAATGGCATGCAGAAGAGATGTAATAGTGGGTGGACGGTAGTTTAACAACCTTTAATGACCATTTCGACTGGAGTCCTGAGATGGTAGCAGTGGTGAGGCTGCTTTATTAGTATATCCAAGACTCAAAACTATGAGGACTACAGTGTGCTCTGCAATATCGGGTTAGAGCTTTGGAAGGACACTAAGTAGGAGAACAGTGGGACTGATGGTGACAGCAAATAAGCACTGATCACGTTACTGACTGCTGAAAGTCCGCGGAATATATTTATGCGGAGGATATCCATTAGCTATCAGGATGAGGAAATAAATAGCGATAATAAATCTGCCACTGAGCGGATGGTAGAGAGGAGTTCTGACATGGAGAATGAATAATTTTGCGGAAAGGGCGGAAGATCAATCAAAAGTGAAATGCAGGGAATGTGGGCACCGTAGTCCTTGCCTGTATCTTTGAGTGTTTATAAAGGCAATCAACAATTGCTTAGGAGAGAGGCTGGTAGGTGGGGAAGAAAGATACACGCAGTTTAGTACATAAGTGTAATGGTGAATTTCGCCGGGCACGGAAAGACGAGTTACAGTGAAATTAGTGGAAACAAGCTCAACGAAAAAAACAGTCTTTGGAGAAGGCAGAGTGGATGACGTGTTAGCTGCAGTGGTACTAGCTAAAAAAGTTGTTCTCTGATTCGCAAGAGGTGCTAGTGGGTGGGATAGGCCGTGGGCTGGGCTCCTAACCTGGAAGCCGTTTTCAGGCGACAGGGACTGCAATCCGCCAAACTGGTTGCTCCCGCACATCGTTTCATACTGCCGGCAAGCCCGATGTGCTCCGGCCAGATCAGTGGATCTGATCGCATCCCGCACCTTTGAGACTGGGGTGAGTTGTATCAGTGCGCTGAGCAGAAGTAGTTCATGATCTGGTGGTGGGGTTGTGGAGATCTCAGAGAGCAAAGCCAGATGGAAAGCGATCCGGTGAGTTGCGAATATCAAACCGTGTCCACCGTTCAGTGGTTATATCCATCGGGAAAAACCAGGCTTCCGCCCATGCGACAAGGTAGACAAAAAGGGTCCTTTGTGGGTAGATCCAGAAGTAAACGTACAGAAGGCTCTGCAGTCTGGCATTTGCGCCAGCTGTGGATTCAGAGTCAGGTGAGACAGGGACTTCAAGCAACCCCTTGAGTGGACCGTAGAATGAGCGAGAAGGAACTGGGAAATTGCGACTTTAAGAGCTAGGTTTTAGAATTGAGTGACAAAAGTAAAGGAGATTTGCACGGACTTGGTGTCATACTAAGACGACAAAGATCGGTTTTATTGAGCTAGACAGTAGGGAGGATGGTTGGAAGCATGGAGAACTAATGGTAGCATCTGATAGGGTTATGGAGGAGGTTAGCCTGAGGAGAGGTTGTGAGGATCGGGAGATATCAAGATGTGAAAAGTTTATCGAGAAAAGAGAGCATATAGGGTTAGGTTTCGAAAAGACTAACTTGAAGTCACCTCCTTTTTCAAAAGCTCTGGCCTGGAAAATATTAGCTGCAGGTAGTATTAGGGCATAGTCAGCCTGAGATAATATAGTACTGATATTTTGAAATACACGGGGGTGACAAAGCCACGAACTTCAGCTGGGACACACACCAAAGTCCGGAGTACTTCAGATGAAAGAAATAACATCTCACAGTTAGCCTAGAAATTGGAATAATAAGACACACATTCCTATAAAGGAAGGAGTAACCAAAGGTCGGTTGGAAGCACGACTTGTCAGTGGAAGCTAATGCCGACCAATTAATATGCCCATGTGGAAAACAACGGTCAAGCTTCATAGGGCGAAGCCATAGAGGTTCATTGTGGAGGATGGCACATCGCTCTTTATAGCTAAGTGAGGTAGAATACCCGAGCAGTCGTTTTGTAAGTAAGCGCCCTACATCCCGTCAAGTTATTCTGTCCGTTTGACAAGTATTTTTGAAGGCTGTAGGGTAGTAGCCTAGGCAGGGTCTAAAGCAGAAGAGGTAGGATGGGAGATTTTGTGTGGCACTGAATGAACGATCTCCATAGGAATCGCATGGACTTCTCTCCCTCGGCGGCTTGAAAAGTTAAGTGTTCCGAGAAGCAAGGATTCCCTAGTAGTGCTACCCAAGATCTTACACCAACGGGTTGTGGGTAACGGGAACCTTGTGTATGGGAAAAAGAGTTCAGACAGACCTGAAAGCGTAGAGTCATGAATGTGCGTCTCCAAGCACAGAATTCGGTTTTCCAGAAATGACGTCATCATTCAAGGTGCTCTGGATCGTACTGTATGTCGGGAACTGAGTCGCTCAGGTCCTGGGGTGAAAATTCGTACAAACCTTCTATGTCATTAGTAAATAGGGAATGGGTACCGTGAGATACTGTAGCGAAGACATCAATAATGTACACTGAGAATAAAAGTGGTCCTAGCCAGCTTCCTTGAAAGACACCACTGGTGACAGAGGAGGGTTTCGATAGATGGTTATCGATTGAAAAAATTTCGCTGCGATGGGAAAGATAAGAACAGGATCAGTTAAAAGTGAGGGATTTAAGTCCAAAAGCTTCAGGTTAGGTGAAGAGAGCCAGAGGGACGTAAGCAGTTTCAGAGTCGATAGTCGTAGAATAAAGAACCGTGTCAAAAGCCTCAGCGATCTTAAAGGGGTTATCAATATGTGCGCCCCTTGGTAACTTCAGAAAATGAAAACTAGTGCCACAGTGGGTGTTTTTGTTCCTAATCGTACATGACACCTGGAGTAGCTTATCTGGTCGGCAAAAGACAGAAGCTTTCTGTTTTCTGTGGACTTTCCGTGGTAACTAGGACACTATTAAAGAGGAGGAGGATGAAGAGAGAGGTAATGCGAATACCTGTAGGAAGCCAGGATCTTTTTGTATTTTGGTTGCTTAGACGTGAGAGCTTCAGGCCTTCTGGGGGTTCGACAAGTCGTGACCTGACTTACAGCGAAGAAGTTTGGAATGTAACAGGTTTGTTACAAGCTGGTATTCATGAGTCAAGAAGCGGTCGCTTAATCTACGGAGCAAAATAAATCAGTGAGTAGCTGCCTTTTGCAATGAGCGGACAAGGAAACGGTCTGGTCAAGAATACTGTTATAAATAAGGGCACTGAACTGACAGAAAATCACTCCGTGATCACTGACGGGGAAGTGGTTAAAAGTGTTGTTTCCATTTTTTACAGGCCCAAGGTGATTACGTGATCTAGTATTCTACTGCCCCTGGTCGGGATGGAAACACATTGAGTCTAGAAGCCTGTTCAAATGCGGGCGAGGAAAATTAGCAAGTGGTGAGGGAAAGTGAGGGTTTTTCAGTTGATAATGGGGGCGGCAAGGTTGTCAGCTATCAGTTTGGCTCCCGGGGAGATTTTGGATAGATGGTCAAAAGTAATACTGATGGGTATGAATTCATAAGCGGCTGTACTAGGAGATTTATATACACAGCCAATGTATAGGCTTGCGTGAGCAAATTAGACGGCCACCCATAAGGGGTCCTGGAGAGCTTCTAGAATAGAGTGGTCGTAAGAAGTCTCGGTAAAGGTGCACTTAATATAGAATAAGCATCCACCACCTCGGCGACACTTGCTTTCACTAAACATCTGATAGCTAATTAGAGAGGCCTGGGCGGGCGGGGAGGATCTGGTTAGCCAAGCCTCATTATTAAGAAGAATATCATGGCTAAACAACAATGCAAGGCTTTGTAGCGAGCCAAATATGCTAATAAGAGAAATGAGATTCATGAGAAGGGGAAGTTTAGCAGGTTCATTCTTGTTCATAGAGGGACGGCAGTGCCAAATACTGACTGCAGCTTCCATGGTGGCGACCTGTGTTGTTACTTGAATGTTCGTGGGTCGCATGAACCGTAGTAGGTTGGTGTGGTATCCAGCAGAATGGCTGAGAACAGAGAAACGTTCAGGGTATGGACCAAGAGGAGGTCGGCAACACACCAACGGTGGGGTGGGCTACAGATGAAGGAAGGGGCTAGACAAATTTTGACCGGTGCAGGGAGCAACGAAAAACTTGTAATGACCATTTGGGGTGGTGGGCGGAACCATAAAGGGGTAGTGATGCAGAGAATAATGTAAATGGAAACTGTGGAGCAGTGGGGAGTGGTTGGACAGCAGGTGGGATGCGAGTTGTAAGAATAGGCGTGGGATGAATGGGGTTTGAAACAAAGAGCTGGTCGAGCTAATAGGTGGCAGGTAAGAGGGAATCCGTTGGATCCATAATTGCACAGGGAGTAAGAAGTTTTGATGATCACGTCTGACAGGGGGAATTATTGGAGGGGAGATCAAATGAATTGTACATGCCGTGCATGCGACTCCAAGTGGACAAGCATGAATATGCGGGGGGCTGTAGTGTGATGCCACATAACGATCGTTGGTGTAAGCAAGGCGCTGGGAGTGGAAAGGTCTTCAGGTGAGATAAAAAGTGTCCTCAGTTGGAGAATTCATTAGTCTTCTTCGTGGCATGCTGTATACTAAACTTTATCAGTTGAGATTCGTGCGGCCTGGGGAGAAATTTCTCAGCATAGTGTATGAAGGATGAAGCTAAGTCAAACCTTATGGTCTATGTCTGCCTCCTGCAAAGAAAAATCTAGCCCCAGAGATCAATGGTCTAAAAAAACTTCTTGTTATATCGGTTGCCGTTTGTCCTCGAGCAGTAGCAACCTAGACTGCGTTTCTCCACTTTTTTCCTTTTCAGACCCTCGTTTGCGCCTTCTTTCCGAAAGCGTTTATTATTGCAGTGAATATGCAGACCACTAACCTGGTCTATGCGTCCATCTGTCGATCTGCTATTCGCAAGTTACCCAACAGAAGCTCCACCGGTTAATTCGCAGACCCCTTATGTCTGACGACTCGCCTGTGGACCGATCGATGTTTGCGGCCACTTGGCCTCACCAAGGAAACTAGTACTAGTCCCAGCGGTTCGGGAAGCGGTCAGATTCACCGCCTTGGTTGGAGCACTTCGGGCTTGCGGGCCTTCTGTAAAGATTTAAGGGAGCAGCTAGGTTAGCGGATGGCCCCTCCTGCCCCTAGAGGTGGCCTCCAGGTAAAGTGTCCAGCCAGCGGCCAGCCTTATCCCTCATAATCGGCTGCGGACTAAAAAACACCATCATCTGTATTGCATTGCAGCTTCCCGTAGCTTCTTTCAAAGTTTCTGAACCAGATCTACAATACTCTTGGTCAAGTTCCAAATCCACACGTGCACATATATTCGCTTGATGCAAAAAAGCTTCCCACTCCTATTATCTAAAATCATCTCCACAAAATCTCCGTCTATCTCCAAACTAATCCCATTATTGCCTCTATTCTGCCTCGTCCGGCCACCAGCTGCTCTGCCTCGAAGCAGAACAGTCTCATTGTTCAGATACCTTTATTATAACCACCAAAATTCTTTATGAACTCCTGAAGAGATCAATCATCCACTGCGCAGTTTTATGTCCATTTATCAAAACGAAGCCGCCATTTGTATATCATTTCTCTCATCCGCCAACAATATTGCAAGGTACAAAATGGTCCTCCATCCAGCGCCTCATCTGCGTGACACTAGCCGTCTAATCTGTTGGGCCATGTGGATCCCTCTCCAGTACTTCCAGCCGTCCAATCATTTGCATTTATTGACAATCTCATTAGTAATGAGCCATCAACAACACAAGATATTGCTATTTTTACCGTTTACACCATGCCCCGAGTCAGCCCTTTTTCAGCACTTCCAGCCGCGAAATCACCCGCTAGTCCTGACAGCTTTAAATGTGAACTGCCCTTATTTGGTGCAATGATTCCAGTATGTTTTTACCTCTCACGTCTACTTTGTTTCTAACTTGTGTTGCCTTCGTCCTTTTCGCCAAATAACCCAGATCAATCCACGGCTGAATCGCGTTCCAATCACCTTTCAACCTTCGTGGCTATTCCATCATCTGCTCCACAATCCATTGGGTGCTTTCTCTACAGCGTTAGCTGGGAATCGACTACCCATAATCCGGGTTGCCCGTAGTCTCTTTGTTTCCCTCATGTTTTGGGTTGGACTTTCCTCAAATTATCCAGTCAATCATTCATCTTCACTTTTTATGGTTTCAGTAATACTTTGTTTCCTTTTAATTCCTTCTGATATCAAACATTTATGCCAATAATAATACACTTAGTTGTGAATCTGCTCCCCATATATCAGCCTTGAAGTCACCTCAAATGACCCGATATTTATGCACCACTTCACTCACACTTTACCCATTGTCATTTTTCCCATCAACTTTCCTCGAATGGGCATCTAAAGCAAACTCTACTTCGAAGTCATTTTCCCTGAGCCTTTGACGGGAAAAAATATGTCCATTCCAGGCTTTTAATCACCCAGCTGTTATTCGAATGTTCCGTGTCAGACCTTTATCAGAGCATCCTGTTGCTCCACTCTCCAAGTCGTGGCTGTTTGACTTACGCCCTACACTTGTATGACTTCACGAAATCACCGTATTTCAATTCATCCGTCCAATCTGTTGTCAACAGGTGTTCTGTCTTATCAGTCACTAATAAACTCCAACATACCCCCTACTTCAATCCTATATTACCCACCTGCCAATTTCCGTCACCCCGCTCACCTGAATTCTAATGATCGAGCACCTGCTCCACAACCACTATGAGTGTTCTCTCCGCAACCTTCGGCTGAATATCAATATTCGTGTTGTGGTTATCGGATTCTATGACATTTGCGAGCCTTTTCCCACCAGAGAACATCCTGAAGAGCCTTTGGAAGGAAGCTTATACTATCTCCTGGGTCATATAAGCTGCTGGTTTGAGGGCGTATCCACCATTGCCAAAAAATGTTTTAATCTTTCGTCGGTGCCTCTCTTAAAGATTTTCTGTCAGCCCACGGCCCTCCGTGACTTTTTATCGATACTACCCCAAATTTAAAACGATTTTCTCTCATCCGTGCTTCGTTTGATTACGTACCTGGGATACAAAGCCGAATTCGCTGGTTACCGGGTGACTTGAGAATCTGACCTTCAAATTCAATTTTACCGGGCATCCCTTCACTTGATCACTAAAACCTCTACCCTCTTTTGTAGTGCGTGTACCCAACTGAGTATAAAAGTACTTCCACTGTAGCCTCACATGTACCATGCGATCATACAACCAAGCATGCTTCGGACGTCTCTTAAATGTATCACTATTATTACTGCCATTATTATTATTAATATTATTATTTCCCTTCCGATGATGTCATGCGAAGACATCCTAAAGTGTCTCAGTGAGTTTTCGAATGGGATGACCTCCTTGCTGTGCTACTGCTCAAGCTGGCTAGCTGCCCTCTTATAATCAAGTTTTCATTTTGCCCAGAGCTTCTTCCGTGCTTGCGTGCACTGTGTTCACTGTACTTGTCATACAAGCAGAATGAGGTCCCAGATGTGTTTATTTGAGGGGCCTGACGTTTTATCATGTCACCCAAGCCCTTCACTTTCGGTTTAACTCAATACCGGGGGTCTTACAGAATTCGGGTGCTTATGGACTCACCGATTTCTCCACACACCAAATGACGGCCACCTTACTTGTCACCACCACGAATGAGGCCTCAGATGTGCTATCTCGAGAAGTAGGGCGAGCTCGATTTTCTCCTTCCTGTGGGCTTGAGCTGCATTTCTGTTTCTCTTCCGCCGAAGATTATCCGAGTCCAGAGTTGAAACTTTTAGATGTTTTCCGCGCGCTACTGTGCACCCTGATTTTACACGGGAAAGTTCGTCATGGCCTTTGCAGAGCACTTAGGCCCTTAGTATTCTACTAAATGCCCCGTGGAACTCGGCGGAGCAAGTGCCACAGCATCTGCCACCTTGGAAGTTGAGGGAACAACACACATCACCACGCGAAAACTCCACTTCAGGCGTGACCCTCACAGGAGGTGCAAGCCGCGGTTTTTAAGTGCTGTGAGTAAGAGTGTTCATGCTTTCGGAAATTTCACTCAAAGAATGTATGTAACAGGGCAAGGTCCGCAGCCATCAGGACAATGCAGGTACATCCAAAGTAAAGGTGACAGTGGATAATAATCAAAACAGATTCAAACAAGAGATTCCAACTGTAGGCTCAGAGGCTATAACAGCACAGTTCAGCTAGCACGTTGGTCTACTTTTCCGTGGGATTGGGAGCCACTTGGAAATTCCTAAAGCTCGCCATCTGTACACTCTTTTCCTCTGACTCCTCAAGATGAGCTCACGCGAATTTGTAGCGGCAGCTACGTTGCAGTCAGTTGTCCGTACAAACAAACAGATTTCTCCGCCACTAAGGGTTCCGACGATGCCGGCTTCTTGATTCTTTCCGATTGCTCAAACTGCCTCGGAAGGACCTATTATTCTTCCTCGGCTTCCGGTCGATGATTCCTGAAAGGTAGGTTGAACCAAGTGTATTGCCCTTTTGATGTCTTATAGAAGGAGGAACCTCCCAGCCTCCTATCGGTTGTCTCAATTTTTACTTTTATATTCATTACTTTTGTTTTCAAATATACTATATATATATAAATATATATATATATATGATACTTCCACATCCATTCAATTGCGGTTGCTGTTGTGCTGCCTTGGTTTTACGTTACTTCTTCCCAGACCTTTGAAAGTGTGTGCTAGTGTCAAAGTCCAAAAGAGGCGCCTAACAAATGGGTTATTTGCTGGGCTTTACCCGACCAGAGATCGTCGAAAACGACCAAACATAAAAAGGATACTTGTTGGCATAATATTTGTCCAGCCCACTCAATGATGAAGTTTGTTCAGATAGAAGAATCTATCGCTTGATTCTCCTGCCTTCCTCCGCCATAGTGCTTTCGGTTGCCCTGACGGAGCCAATTTCAATACAAATCCACAAGTGTTTATATCTGCTTTTTGAGCTACCAACTACCCATTTATCCAGGAAGTAGCATGTATATATGTGAATATTTATGCTTTCGAGTGCATGCTCTACTCACTTTTCTTCCCCCCCCCTCATCAAACTGCTCCGTTTTAATTTCTAATTTGCATACGTGCACTTAGCGCGCAACTGAAAAACCCCCTCAGAGCTCCGTTAGAACAACGCTTATCCGGTAGACGTCATCTAACTGTTACTCACTATTACGCTTTATGCTGGCGGGTTTGAGAGGGTTCTTCAAAATCAATCCGTTTTTCAAACAGCACTTCATTCCCCTGCAAAACACACCCCTATCCGATCAAGATGTTTGGCCCGTAATCTACAACCGAATTTCTGCTGAAACAATAGTTCTCTTACTTTACCAGTTATTGGTACGCTGAATCCTAAGATCTTTACAATTATTCCGCCCCCATCTCCAGTGTGAGACTTCAGGCTGCAACTCACTGGCTCATCTGTGCCAATCACCCAATGCTTCAGCAATAGCTGGCGGCCAACCTCTGCGAAGCCAGTGGTGATGCTTTTTCGCCAAAGTCACGATACTCATGAAGGTACCCGGCCTAACATAATCGGCGATGATACCACCGGATGGCTCGCGTATATGCTGGAACCCGCCCACCTCTGTTACTAGCAGAAACAAGCCGTCAGGTGATTGGCCTACGAATGTTGCCCTTATGTGGGCGTTTGGTACACCCTTTACACTCTTTTTCACAGCTTGCGGCAGCATTACCCCCAAAGATTTTGGCATCTAGTATTTGGCAATCTCGAAATAGGAAGAAACGGCCACCCCTATCAGTCTCCGACCCAATGGGCCACATATAAAGAAAGGCAGGCCAAGGAGGAATGGGAAGACCACCCCACCGAGTATATTTGTTCTTCCGCTGCTCTGTAGAAAAAGAAGAATCAAACACTCCCCGCCGGGTAGGCTTTGGGTTATTGCTTTCTGCCCCCTTCTGGTAACAGCCTGGACCCAGCCCCGCACTTGAGAAACCCCAAACTTCTGAGGTAACCTTCGCTTCTTTTTGTCTAAATCAATGCAGGGTGATGGCAGGCAGCCCGGGCCCTCCACATATGCTTGCCGATCCCGCCTCTCAACCTTCTTGGGTTCCCTGCAAAACCCTTAACCAGCTTGTCGATATCTAATGCAGTAGTCGCTTGACGGTTGGAATAGTTATACTATGCGGCCCCTGCCATGACGACACCCCGGCACTGGCATGCCCAAGGCTCACGGTTATCGGCTAAACCCCGCCTGTACTAGTTGCCGGAATAAGGAACGTAATCATCGCACTAATATAGTTTACCCTCGACAACTTCACTCTTTCTATGTTCTCCTCGAGCTCACGCACTGACAGTGATGTCCAAAGTCAAAGGTGATTTGTCCGCTACGTTGTTGACTTAATTACCCAACGAAAGTGTCTACCGACGCTAGCTCACTTAAAAGAACCATTTTGTCCTTCAACGATAGGTGCTCACCTTCACTTAATTCTCCTGTCTCAGGCTAGAGTTCAGCGGCCTCATCTTGCCCTGCTTGCACTTTTTTCGCTTACGCGGGTCTTACCACACAGGCTACCATTCTTCAGTAACCAAGACCCACTGATCTGCGCATATGCACATGGTAAGTTAAGACCCCATTCCACCCGGGTCCGTATGCTTGTGCTCCTCATGACCTCAAGGAATACGAGCACGTTTGCGTTCGCATGAAAAAGCCTCACCCTGGCTCCGAGTATCTTTCCTTCCCACTACGTTTGCCGTTCTCGCCCACAGCTGATGCAACGACCAGACAGCTGTTTTTCCTTTTCCCCATTTCTCTTCCTGATCACACCGTCTTCTTTTGTTTTGCTCTTGGTTCCCAAATGCCCCCTCCCTCTCCTCATCCACCACCTACCAACTAGAATATTTCGCACTCCGACTAGGCCTGCTCTTGATATCTCCGTATATATTTGCTATCACCCAACTGCCCTAGAAAACTGCCAGCCTCGGTCCTCTGATCCCCCATGGATCGGCCCACTGGCCATCAGATAACAAAATGTTCACTGTATGGTTTCTGTAAAATGATAACTATGGCCCACGGCTGGAACACTCTCTTGACTGCCGCATTTCTGATCTCTCACATGACACTGGTTACTTGGGTAGCCGTCGGCCAACTCGACGTTACTCCTGGATTACCGTACGGACTAACCGATTTGACCAATGAGATTGACAAAGGTTTAAATCTGTACTCACGTCTGCAGACCTTATTTGGGGCACCGTACATGGCTGATCAGTGATCACAATGCTATAACTGGAATGACAGTCCCTTATGAAAGTCTTATCAGATAGCAGAGTGGATTCCTGACGCCATCAACCACACCCACTCAACATCTATTTACATTACTCCATACAATTAGTTTAATTCATTCTGCTTTAGAGCTCAAAATCAATGACCAGAATCCAGCTCTCACCGCTGTGTTCCCAACCTACTCTGACCAGGTCGTCAAGCCAGCCCCTTTTTGTCTGCTACCCTCACCATTCTACTTGCCATCGCCTGCAACCAAGGCCTTCATGAAACAAAATACCAGCCATCTGTGGCCAACCAGAATTTGATTGGTAATTCTTTATCAGGTATAAAGAAAATTTTATCTTTGCACTCTTTCAACTTCTGCTTAGCCACATCAGTAGCGTTTGTTTCCAAAAGTCTGTTCCTGTGATGGCTCCTTTTTGAAAGTCTGTTCTGCGCCCAAACACCATTATGCCCTTCAAAAGTACACCGCTTTCTTCGCGTAGCTTTTGCCTCAATGTGAATTTCCAAATGAAATTGAAGTCAATTACACAAAAAGGGCAATCTTATTATCATATTCGACTCACCCCAAAATTAATTACCTAATGTTGGATCAATCTTCTGTATTCCGCTGGCACCTCTGACTGCACATTCATAGCCTCATGCGGACATTATTTTTAACCGTGTTCTTTGGTACCTCTCCCGCCCCGTTCCTCGTTAGTGATTGCCAAAATATCCAGCTGGTATACCTTCGCACCCTTCTCCGGACGCCCTAACCCGTCGCAGCCAGTTCTTAGCGCCGACAGGACGCATTGTTTATTATTCCGGCCTCAAATCGCTGCTCATATTGTGCAGTCCGACGCCTGTTGCTTTACTAGTCCTTGCGAACACTGCACTGCCCAACATTTTCCAGTATCGCTTATATCAGCATCCCCTTGCTCGTCCTGCTATCCACAATGTCCTCCCCAAATTTGAAACTGGTTTACGATTTCGCTTTTCCCATCTCCACTCTAGTTCTTTCAGACACCACTCAGCTTTGGTGGTTAATTTACGCTGCGGTTCGGTTCTCAAATTTCCAAAATTTTGAATACCCCACATTGTTATGTACTGCTGTTTTCTCTGATCATGCCTTGTGCATGTCTTGACCACTGTCAGCAATTATCATGTTATCGGTACCATTAGCACCACGCCGGAAAAGCTTCTAAAGGCCTTCTGATCCCTTCTCGATTTCCAGTTCTGTTTATCACTCAATTGTATGGTTTGGTCTTGTCGTGCGCTACTCCTCTTCTTTTGACTTCCGTAGACAGGCACTTTTCTAATTCGCTAAACCTAAGCTAGCTCTAGGCAATACATCTCGATGTTCCTTACTACCCGCCAGTCCCCTCACATGTGAGACTACTCCTTTATTACTTCCCGATTACTTCCAGCCACTGGTCACGTTCTTCTATTATGCCTCCTAGAATGTTCAGCCTACATCCACCAAAAACGTTTCGGGATTATCCATAACCTTAAAATGCCGCCGACACTAAGAACCCCTACGCATTAAGCCTCTGTGGATTCGCCGCATAAGGCTCATTTTAGTCCTTTTGCTTGAGCTAGTCCAAAAGCAACTGTGCACTCCCCACCATATCTTATCTTCTGCCCCTCCTCCTATCTCTCCTTACACAACACTTTTTCTCCCCTTGTTCCTTATTCTAATCTCGAGCTGCCGTCCCGCTTCTCCCCGTCAGTCTACTACAAAATCTGGATTAAGCTTCCCCTCAGTATACACAGTGCCTCTTCAGTGTATTCCTTTAAGCACACAATCCTTATCTACTAAGCTTTCCCCCAATTCTATGTTGCTAGCCAATGAGTGCGTCTTTGAAGACCTGGCCTTCTGGAGGCCTCACACGGTAACCCTATTACCTCCGAGCCACAAGCCAATACATTTATTCCAAGCCTTCCCCTTTTCTTCTCCCGGTTACCACGAGCTATGAATAATGCCAACCCTGATCCTCAGTGGGTTTGCCTCCATCTTTCGGTTTGACAACTTTACTTCTAATTCACATTCTTCTGTATATCCATCCTGACTCTATTTGTCTCTCTCCATTTTGCCTTAATAAACTGAATCTATCGCAGTTCCCCACGGCCTACGCCCTTGCTAACACAATGGATTGCAGCATTTCTCACATCTTACTATCTCTCACCCAGCCCTAGGGACTCACTGCATCGAAAAGCCCTTGTCTCGCTTTTTACTCTTTTTCCCCCGCCAGTGGTTGATCCTCAGCTGAGGCCTATCTATATTGTGTTCTTCTATTACACTTTTTTCCAGTTCCACTAAATGACGGTCATCAGCCTCGAGCACGGTGCTGTCCATTTCTCTGGCAGATGTTTCCGGTCAGTGATGCTACATGGACATCAACAAACCACTGTTACCGCTGGCTGTTCTGTTCAAGATCTCGGAAAATCTGGCCAACCAATCCCAGATCATACGCCGTTATGGTGCTACTTTGCCTAACTGTACAGCCATGGGTGATCACCCGTGCCAGTCCCAACGGTGCCCAAAGCGGTCAGATCCACTAAGTTGGCTGTGGCTGTAAAGATATGCGGAAGCAACCAGGTTCGCTGGTCGACCTCACTTGTCAACAGAAGTTGTTTTCAGTTTTGGTGTCCAGCCTAAGACCAATCTCGTCACAAGCACCACTTGCGGATTACAAGACACCATCTTTCTGCCCGTATTGCCATTGCTACCAAGTCATTTGCTCTGTCCTCTCTGAGGACTATTCTCCTCCGGTGGATTGCGCTCTCAATACTGGTATTAAAACTTACATTTTCAGGCCCCACAAGGTTTGCCATTCCATTCACGTACTAAACTAGCTCGTTGCTTTCATCACCGTCTAATTACCTCTCTTTTGCTTGGCGCACTACGATTGCCTGTATAAATGCCCATCGACCTTGGCAAGGACCACAGTTCCTACGCCCACTGCGTCTTCACCTCTGAATGCTGTCCTGTCCCTTCCTCAAACTCTTTCATTCCCCATGTCAGAACTCGTGGCTAATACTGATTCAATGGCACGTTTATAACCATTGTTTTTCCCTCACCATAGTGGCCAATGGATGTCCTTCTCTGAAATATATTTAGCTGTCTTCCAGCAGTCAGCAACGTGATCAGCGCTTGTTTGCTCTCTCCGTCAGTCAAACTTTTGTCCTACGCTGTGTTCGTCCCCTGCCCAATCCTAGTCTTACATAGCCCCATGCCACCTTCACATCTGTACGTCTCAGATATATTTATCATGCAGCTCCACCATTGCTACTATCCTAAGACACCCGTCTAAGGGGTCATCACAATTTATTCACTTACATTTCACCCACCATAACATGGCATTTACATGCCATCCGCCCAAGGGATCACTTTACAATGCATCTCGGACAGATTTGTCACCCATCTCTCGCTCCACGTTGAAGTCGACACATCGGTATCCCTTCATCGTACGGAGAAACCAGCCAAATGCGTATCCGCCCTTCGCCGGCTTCTCCTTCATCATTTTGGCAGTCCCCCTCACCCTCAGCGTGTGCCACTTTCTTTACTCGTTTCCCATATAAATAACTCCGTAAGTAGCCAGAATCCATATTCCACCTCCGTCTCCGATGCGTGAATCACCCTACGCTGCATCTGATGTTAAACGTCAGCCTTCTCAAACACGCCATGCTGCTTTATTCGCCCGTCATTATTGCAAAGTATAGCGAATGCCATGTCCCCTAATTGCTAATAAATCCCTCACACATCCACTCTGTTATATTTTCTGCGGACTGTCCACCTCCATAATCGTTGTGGCTATGAGCTGTCCATGTTGGTTCGCTTTCCATTTTAAACTGATGTTTCTCGACCAACCCAATATAAGCAAATAACTGGGCTTCGCGCTACCTGTCTTCTTCCATCTTTCTCTTCCTCACCACCTTGGTGGTCTCCTTACACCTCCGGAGGTGTCCCTCGTTTGCTTTGTAATTGGCTCCACCAGTATCCAGCCACCAATTTCTACTGCCATCTCCACCGACTGTTCTATTTTATTCCAGGTCCGATATCCTATTCCCGCTTTTCGTAGCAGTCCCAATACTCCCGTAGCTGTCTTTCAACTGTTTTATCGCGATCGTCCTATCAAAACGGTCATCAGGTCACTTGTTTACCTCCCACTCCTTTATCGCTTCTGCAAGTCATTTGCCTCTGCAATTGCCACATAACGCGCCTCACACAGATTTTCTGCCATAATTCCAATACCTTGCTAACATTTCGCGATATACCTATATTACCGTAGTTAATTCGCTGATTACTAGCCAGCTTTCATCTAGTCACTTCATCCATCGTGGCTTCTGAAGTCCCTACCTCTATTCTTTGTATTGGTTGTTATTTTTTGTTAGAACATGACTCCGTCGGCGTTTCCCTATCGAAATCTACCACGGTACCGTAAGCTAATCGATTGCATCTTTATTCTCTGAAGATCTATTTTTTATATCATCCAGTTTCCAGTCTATATACTTTTCTTACCTCGACGCTAGCAAATTACTTTTTGAATTCCCTTTGTAAACTTATTTTGAAGGAGCTTAACGAACGACCTTTGATTTTGCCGGGTTTCTTGATTTTGTAATCATTTTTACTACCTTTTACGCACATCATCCACCTTCCTAACCGACTCTAACAGCCACTAGCTAAATCATCCGTTTGTCCATGACCATCAAAATTTGACGGGCATTATTATAGTTTTGGTCCCGTTTACCACTTTCCCCATTACTCCGTGCGCACTTGTTTGCCCTTTTGGAAATTCCGATTCTCACATCACTTGAAACAGCCAGTCATGCGCTAGCGTGCTTTGGAATCATCCCAAATAAACCGTCATCATCAAACACTTGTGAGAACTTCAGATATACTATCACAAAGACTCAGGGACTAGAAAAAAAATTAACTTTGTGGGAAAACGACAGACGAGCCACGCGAGTTCAAAACCATATATGTCGAAACTACTCTCTCGAGAGCAAACAGGCTTATGTGCTGATACATGGTTGTGATGTAGTACCAAAATATTCCGTAATCCATTGGTTCCTCAAATCCGAATTTTCATGGCACTCGAGAGTTATTTTCCTCAATTAGTTAATACAGAAGGGAAGGAGAGCACTTCTTTGCTAGGATGTGTGGGGTCGATAGGCTCAGGAGGGGTTGCCGCCAAGGGCCGCACGCTCTTAACGTATTGTCAGGTGGCTGTTATTGCAGCAAAGAGAATATTATCCGTACTTTGATACTGTCCGAAGTGAAACCCTAGTGGTTTATATAAGGATTAGACCGGGGCACAGAACTGTGGGCCAACGCCAACTATAATCCAGTTTCTGGCTTCTGCAAATTATGCGGGCTTCACCATGCTTTGGTGATCTGAGATCCTCCGTCTTCCAGTATCTGCAAGCAGACCCACATCTAGGAAGGCCTTCTGAGTCAAGGTCACCCCGAAGTAAAACTGAGGTTGCACCTCTTTCATTTTTGCTGATCCCACTGAACTGTGTCCACCCTAGCGTCGTCACGTCATTACCCGAAACAGTGAATTAGTTATATGAAACTCTGCGGCACACCAACATGCAGCCGCTAGCTACTTTTGCGAGTGAGAGTTATGGATGACATTGGATATTCTCTGCCTCCCCTCTGCATGACTTACCTAGCAATTCTTCCTTGATTCGCGACAAGATACCATTGACTCAGCGTTTTTACATCCTACTCCTCATAACCCAACTCTTATTTTGTTCTCGCTAAGCATCCACCGATGAACCTTCTGAAGTTTCTGTCCCACTCTGTATCTACTTATTTTCTCCCAATGAGAGCGCACTCCTTCCATCCCGTCCATCCACCCCATATCTAAAACGTACCTCCCCGTACAACCTGCTGTTGTGATCCAAGCAGTAGAACAGTACCCACAGTATCCTGTGTGGGTTGCATCTGTGCATACCACGTGGCAAAGTTCTACTAGCTCACTATCCCCCATTGTCCTAAGTTTTCCAATCCAAACTATATAAATAGTGCGTTATATAGCCCACTTCCCATAGTGCACTTTTGCGTAGGCCTCACCCAGACCTGCGCCAACATAGCACCCTCGTACACACATGGTCTGCATCGACCTCTGGCTTGTCTCTGTCTGGCTGACCGATTTCCTGCCACCTCTGTACCTTTGTCATACACTCTTACTGGTCGTGCCCTTCCGGTCCCCAACCAGTGCTCGGAAAATCCGTATCGCTAAAGCTGGCAAATCCAAACGCACCCAACCCCTACAGACAACCAGGCCGTGCTCTCTCGCCTTCGGTTACATCAAGGGTGAAGCTTCTAATAGTCCAACTGGCCTCAAGCTGAGTCTTGTCGAACTCAGAAACAAAGTCGGGCTGACTGGAGAAACCCCTTCGAAAGTTTCACCCCTGGCTACTCTCCTTGACCCTTCCTGGTATTCCTACCAGGTCCTCACTGATTGAACTAACCACGTCCCCCATTAGCCCTCACTCTCAGTCGGCGTCTGCTTATAGCCCACTCCCGGACCCTGCAGGAGGAAACCGGTAGGGCCACCATCCAGATTCGTCCAACGCCATCGTCCTTATAGGCAGGGGTAACTTTCCGAGCCATGTCAGTGCCTTGCATCCTTCCACTGCCTCGCACTTACTTCCATCGTCTTTCCCTCTCTTTGATCGAATGGATCATACCAATCTTGCATCTCCGTTGCTATCCTGTATCCCTTCCTGCCTTCATGACACCAACCCTCCATACTGCGGCCTCAGCATGCCCCCGTTGTTCCCCCCTGCTCCCATCCACTAACCCCTCTTATCCCGGAGTACCACTTACGTACCCTAGAAGATAATTCACGTTTGTGCCCGCATCCCGCTTCCTCGCCCCACCTACCCACCCTCCTCGCTTACCGGCTCCTATACCCCTCACGACCCTCCAAACCTTTCCAAGTCTTGCTTCTCACTTCCCGCCCCCAACCCCCTAATCCCTCCCAGTTACTCACCCACACATTAATAATAGTTTAATTCGGATAAACCCGAAGCATGTTGCAATGCAAGATCAAAAGGAACAGGTGAAAGCTGAATCAATTATGTGAACGCTACTGAATGTAAGAGAAAGCATTCAAGTCAGTTTTTGCGATACCGCCCGGCAAATTGAAACTTAAGGTCAGGTGGTCGAGCAGGTTGACGGTAGGGTGTAGTTATTCTGCCAAAATGTGGGGTGGACGGGCAACAGTAAAGAATCACAAACCCTACTCTGCATTCATCTCCCCCCGCCGACCTACCGGCCTTATACCGATTCTGTCCAGTGGATAAGTTGCCTGCAGTCAAGACCCCATTTTTTCCCGATAGGAGCCCTCCACACCCGTAGCCATATCACTGATCGCCCCATAAATCATATCGGTAATCTTTCACAGACCTATGTCACTGATCGCCCCTCCCTCGGTGTCATACCCTTCAGTACCTTACACCCTGCACCCCATTTGTCCACCCCGCTTCGACAGATATTCTGGACCTCTCACTTTGCCATATCGTGCCCCTCCCCCTGTACCACGTGACAGACCTCCGGCTCACATCAGCAGTTTGTTGTACACCCACCGTATTGGTCATCCACAGCGACTGGCGGCGCCTCGTGCTAAATCTTTACCTACTTTCTGTCCCCCATCCAACACTGTCCACCCTCCAACTTCTATTGACGCTCTATCACCACTGAGACCCATCAATCCCAACAGTCTTGCACCTGGCATCAATGCTTTGCGCACACTTACACTGAGCTTCTCCATACTAGTCCTTATTGCCGCTCGATCAACAATTTGAAAAATATCGCATCTGCGATCTCTGGCGTTAACCTCAAACGCTGATATTATACTAGTACGTGAACCCTGGCTGTCAGACGACACCTCGCTTGATCTTGTTCGCATAGTTGGGTACCAATGCTCCTCGAACATCAGCCAGTCCAGGCGTGGAGGGGGCTGTTTAGAGTTTGTCAAATGACCCATTCACTCTGGGGTTACTGACCACCCCTCTCCTTCCCTTATTGAGGATTCGGTATGATTATTTACTCTCCCCTCCGGCCAGAACCTCGTCCTTCGCTGCGTCTACGTCCTCCCGGGCCTGGTGCCTGCATAAATTGGCTCTGTCGTGAATGTCTTCAATGCTGCGCTTGACTATCCTGCCAGTACAAAAACTATTGTGGGTGAATTCAACCTTCGGTCAATCTGCTGGTCCTCTTATTCTAGCTCTTCCGCCCTCTCTACCTTCCTTTCTTGTGTTCGTCTTCGCGGATGGACCCAACATGCCTCCTGACCTACAAGGGGGAGCAACATCTTGGACATAGTATTCGCCATTGATGTTCCTGATATCACCACCCAGACCACTGATCACTTCCCTGGTAGTGACCGCGGCACTGTCAGGTGCAAGTTCAGGTGCTTCGGCTGTTCCCATCCGATGCAATACCCTCTCCCTGGTCCGACTTCCTACGGTCCATATAACTGGCCCCTAGAGCCAATGATAGCCCGTTACCCTAACTGAGAAACCTTTTTTCTCCCCTCTGACCCTCTCACTGTTGTGAACTCTCTCTACTCCAACCTCCTACACTGCCTGAGTAAAGCCAACCCATGTGTCGATACGCGCCCCATGTCTAGCAGCTCAAGCCTGACACTTTTAGATCGTAAGCTGGCTAAGCCGCAAATTACCATCGCTAGATCACGCGACTTTACACTTCTTCTGCGCATAAACCAGCTGCAACTGAAGCTGCGTCGCATGGCCCGTTCGCATCGGAGAAGGCAACAGACCATCGCCCTGGCACACCTCGAAAAAAACTGGCTACCTGTCCAACCTACCTAGTAAAAGGTTTAACCACCCAAGTTATACCCTGCCAGAATTCCCCACCTGCGGCTCATCTACTGCTCATGTTTCAGCATCTATTTCTGGGGCCTTCAATGACCATTTTCCTTCCTCTCCTGTAAAACATTGCTCTGGTATCCCTGCTCAAACAATCCTAGAGAACCTAAGGGGACACACCGGGAAAACTTATTAAGCCTCCTTCGATCCTCCCTGAGACAAAGTTTCTTCTTGGTTCTTGCGGTATTCTGTCGAAAGCCCTGCTAGTAGAAACGGTGGGATTATTCCCGAAAGTGGTCCTCAGGATGGGGCTGGACAAATGAATACTTCACGTAGGGCCTGATTCACTCCCGAGCTTTCAAATGAGATCAGTACTCTGAGCATTTCTTTTTCCCGTCAAGCACAAGATTCGACCGCCAACACTGCGCGCTGTAGAGCTGTAATACCTTTTCCCCCCTAATCGTTCACTTTCTCCTAATATGCACTTTCATATATAAAGACCAAAATGGCTTACATGTTCTTGCAAGGATGCCGCTATCTCTCCCCCTCCCCGGAAATATGTATATGCGAGCCGATAAACCACCCGTCCCCTCTGATCCTAATTTTCGGAGATAAACATTATCCCCAATGTCTTCGAGCAACAAATATTTCTAGAAATTCTCTCCAATAACTGCCACTTACTTGCACTGTTCGGACTAGGCGATTTTCTCTTGTTGAACATCGTACAATTTACGAAACAGATAGGCCAATACACCTGAACACATTCTTATACCTTGTTAGTATGTGCCGTGGCACCTTTCTGATTTGACCTCTGACTGCCTGACGGCTGTATCCGGCCGTGAATTACCGAGACCTATCGTTCCCGTTGCTAATCGTTTTAAGCGTGCAGTTGAAGTAACTGTGTAGTTCCCATGCGTGTAATTTGTTAACCCAGTAGAGTAAAATCTGCAAGTCATTCTCGTTTTTTCCTTGGGATTAGCCACTATGTCCATGGGTTACCCACAATGGCAATAACGTTCGCTCCGGAGAGCACCGGCGATGTCCTTCACTTTAGAACGTTTAAGGCGCCTCTTTGTAAGGCTTTCACTTCTGTATGATTATTATTGACATTATCGTCATCTCGAGAGCGCCCCTGAGTAACCATGACTTCCCTGTAATAATCTTATCAGCTACCCGGCAAATTACTGAAAAAGACAGTACCTCTCAAGATCCATGAACATTTGGGCTTAGGCCTCGAATATGTTGTCTACCTCAAGAACTTCAAGAACTGCCAACTAGTGACCTTTTTCAGTTCTCCTTTTGCCGTCAGCTCTACAGTATTCTTGTTTTTATATACCGACTCATGCAACGACGCTCGCTTTGTCCCCATGAACACACAGCCCCCAGCCGGAAAAACAGCCAGACCTCTTTCGGAACATTCCATTCCCGAACATCGCTCTTTTCAAGTTGGCCATACTTTTTCGCTACTTGTCCACAGCGGCACCTCATTCGCTCATTCGCTGCCCCCGGCTCCTACTCCGATCGACATTGTGCCTTCTCCCTCCCTGTCCCTCAATCTCATCTCAGCCTGAATTCCTGACATTTTCTGTCAGCCCATTCCAAAATTTGCAATGAGCTCCCACTTAGTTTACGCGGTGCCCCCTTGCTGTTCTCTTTAGGCGCGCACCTGTTTTATACTTAACAGTTCCCAATGCCATATTCCCCACCAATGAGTTTATCTCCACCTATCTGGCCTTTTAAGGAGGCCCTACACTGTAACCCTACTACCTCTGCGCCATAGGCCAATAGGTACACTCCACGTTCGACACTTCTCCTCTCCCCAAGGCTTCAAACTATGGCCATTGCTATCCCTGATCCGCAGCGAACTTACCTCCTGCTTTAATAAAATAACCCCGTTGCTCACCCACGTTAATCTGTTACCCATCACTAGTATTTTCCTTCTCTCCTCAGAATCCTTTGCCCCTCAGCTGGGGCACACCCAGACTACGCTTCTCTATCCCTTTTCCCCTTTCCAGTGATCCTCAATGGTGGTCAACCTCTTCAAGCATCATACTGACTATCTCCCTGGCAGCTGCACCTGGATAATGTTGTTACACGGACATCTACCACTCATTGTTTCCGTTGGCTCCGCTATTCATGGTCTTACATCAAGGCCAGTCGATCCTGGATCACACACCCATATCACGGTCTCCGCCCCTGTTCAAATATCAATGACCGCCCGTGCCACCCCCAACTGTGCGGGGCGCGGTCAAATCCACCACTTTGGCTGGCACACATCGAGCGTGCAGGTCGTCTGCAATGATGTGTTAGCGCAATAAGCCTGGTGAATCACACCTCCTGCGTTCATTTGACGAAGCGTTTCTCAGGTTGGGTGCCCAGCACGCGGCCAGTCCCACCCACTGGCACCAGTTGCGGATCGCACGCTCTAACTATCCTCGAACTACCGCACCCAATACTGTCGGTTGAAAATAACACGCTCCCCATCCATGTTCCGCCACGGTACGCTCATCTGCAGTTCTCAACATCTGTTACCACTATCCATTTTTGTCGTTTCATCAAGGTATACACACCTACCCATTCGGTCTTTGCTCCCATCGCCTCCCGCCATGTCACCCCTCATTACATGACGTCACCATCGTCCTACCCACTCTTCTCTGACGACTCCCGCCAATATTCCTTTTTCCATGTGCCGTCAGTGACAGCTTTTAGTCTCTATTCACTTGGTATCATCCCATGCTCAGATTGCCTATTGATAGCACACTTATACCTCACTAACTGTAGTTTTGTTAAATCTCTCCTTGTTCTCCCTCCTCATGCCCGACCCGTCGGTACGCACCAGTCACACCCGCACCCATGACCAATCCTCATATTAGAACTCGACGCTCCAAACTTTGCACCTTTTACAGTCACATTCATCATCTAATCACCACCACCACATTCTCTTTTCTTGGCTCCACGATTCCTCTGTGGTCCTCTTCATTAGGCTGTGCCCCGATCAACACCCTCCCGCTCATCCCACCTGTTCAATTGACCGATGGCCCGCAGCTATCCAGTTCTGTTGCCCCAACTCCGTCGCGTATTCAATTCCCGGGCCTTTTGTTTTATTACTGGTTTACCTATCCTGGTATTTTCTGCTTGTTTCCTCTCCGCCTCCCTCGTACTTCACTTGTAGTAAAATGACCTGATTGGTCATGTTTAACCTGTGTCTCTTCGGCCACTGCTCTCTTCTCTTGTTCCGTATATTGCTCGCCACAGGCGTTTTGTTTGTGCCTTTCAGTTTGGTCTGCTTTTCCATGTTTCACCGATTGTGAAGACAGCATTACCTCTTCATGTTCACCTACAGTTCCAAATTGTTTGATTTGCCACCACACGAATCCTCCGGTTCGTCACCACATGTCGCACCTGCATTGATCAAATAATTCAACCCATTTTTACCTGTTATCCTTGATCCTACCTCTAATCTTCCCTCGCTTATGGTCTATTCTTCACAGTCAGCACCACTTCTGTGCTTCTTCAGTTTTCTCCCTCGATTGATCCACCATGCTACTCCCTTCATGAAAAAATTTGTCTGCATTTTTCCAAGGTATTCCTCCACATTTCGATCCACCCCCCCCCCACCACCACCTCTTCCAGTCGCTGATACTTTTTTCTCCCCAGCCCCCAGATGCTCTTTGCTCCCGACCCTTGCATATCTATTACATATATATATATATAAACAAATGTATGTATACATTCGCTCTGCATCATGCACATTTTGCCGGCCATTTCTCATGCTATCATCTCGCTGACATTCATGATGTGCTTCTGTTCTTTTACATTTGTGCCCTACGTTTACCATATCCAATACTTCCAAATCATTCCTGCCATAAGCACCATTCTTTACTTCTATCTATGCTCGCCACTTAACCTACGATTAGTTTTGTGGGCCATCCGCTGACCATCTACTGTAGTGTAGCAAGGCTCCACCACTATATAATCCCTAGCGGTGGATTCCTCTTCTTTTCTCCACAATCCTCCGCTGCCAAAGTTTCTTATATCAAATTCTAGCCCTTTTCATGTTTATCTGTCAGTTTTCAGATATACCTAATTGGATCACCCGGACTCTCCACCTGAACCTGAACCTCGAATATAGCCGGCATCCATTTGGCTCCGCTGTTGGGTTCTTTTAAACCCTCTCCATTTTTAATTGGTGTGCATACATTCGCCATACATTCATCTCCCCCCTGAGCCCACCCATCCCAATGTTGTCATACATACTTCTACTTTTTCATAAGTTTTATCTGTCCATTTCATCGCTTGTAAAAACCTTATCATGTCTCTAGCTTGCCTCTGGCGCCACCGAAATAAACCACTATTATTCGGTTGCCTTCCGAGAGAGAAGCAAAGAGCTGAAGTTCAAAAGGGTAGACCTCGTAGACCGGTGGGTTCAGTCATCATGCTAAAGACGAAAACTCCAACTATGGCTCTCGTGAAATCGTAGAAAAAAGTACAGCGGTCAAGGAGTATTTGTGGAAGAAACTAAGACGGAGTGAAAAGAGGAGGAGGGGATCAGAAGGAGAAGGACTGCTTAATCCGACAAAGGTAATACGACCAGGTTCTTTTCGCTGAATCCCGGGCGGTCCGGAAGGGCGTACCCACGCCCCATCCAGTTTCTTCTCGAGCACCGTTGCAGTGTTCTTCTCCAACACCACCTTGGTAAGTTTATCCCGGTTGGTAAGTAATCTGCGAGCAAGCTACAGGGCTCTCATGGCCTTGCTCACTCTCTGCTTGACTGGTTTTAAGTTTCAACTTGAGTCCGCGGAGGGCGTAGTTCCCTTGACTGGTGAACAATGGTTTGTTTGTCACTGAAAACCCACATAACAGTTCCGTTGTTTCTATAACCCCCTCCCCCAAAACTCCGAGCTTCCCTGCGCTTCGATGAGAACGACACTAGGTCTGCCATCCTGTCCTGGCACTGCAACCGTCCTAGCCCTGCAGCTGCTCTCGTAAGATATCCTCCTAATCGTTGCCAAAGACACGGTGTCACTCACTAAAAACAGAGCCCAGGATTTGGCTTCACGCTGTTAGTCGGGCCAGAAGAGGGTCGTATACAGTGGCTACTGCCTGCTGGGTTCTCTTGGTGTGTGCCTTGTAATAATAATGAAATTTACAACGGTATATTTCTGGACCGTGGTCAAGAGGCAAGCATGTTGACATGATCACAGTTTACATTACTAGTGGATGAGATGGAAAATTCACAAGTTTCAAAGAGAGATTCGGATATCACAGCAACAAAAGAGTAAAGCTGAGGAGAGTTTGAATGAATCAAAGTGACCAAAGAATTCGCGGTGAACACGAATTTATTTCGAGTTAACTACGGTATTAGTGATGAATCGACCGGATGTGGGAATGTTCAGACAGAAATTGTCTTAGGATGCAGAAAATACAATATTCACAAGAATGATGCAAGAAAATGGTCGCCAATGCACATTCATGTTCAAATAAAAAGGTAATTGGCGTTGAGACAAAGGAGGCAGGGAAGAATTTCATGAAGGTCCGCAGAGGAATACTAATTTCCATAGATTTGCGGATATGAAAATGAATAGTATCCCCCGGAAAGGTGAGACAATTTCCATGAGAATTGGTGTGTCATCTGGTGTCTGCAGTTCGCAGCTGGTGGACGATGGATGAGGTTCCAGGAAGAAATAATCAGCAGTCGGAATCCCGTGTCCACGAGGAAAACATAAGGCAAAGAAAAGGTGGAAACCTTTGCAATAGACCATGTTATGTTGGTAAATTGGCGAATACATCATTCTGTTGAGTTTCTGTTGGGTTTTCTGTGTCCATGTTGGGCTTTTAAGCAAGGGTTGGCTGCGGTTTTGTTCGCTGTTTCATCGTGGGAAGGAAGCAAACATTGCCGATTCTGGACCGATCACTTTAATCACGAGTCCTCGCACAGTGGCTTCGACATCGGGAGGGTTTTGTAGTGAGAATTCTTCAGTAAGCCTTAGAGGGGTATATGCAGCAATACCAGGACTTGTTGTGGGTGAAACCCGGTGGCTAGATCATATTTGCGGTAGCCGGCCTGTGGTGCGGTTGTCGACGGGCAGAGAAAAAGATAATATGTCTGCACGATATATTACAACCAGGCAACTTGATGGCCGGGTGGTTCTGAAATTGAAAGAGGAAGGATCGCAGTCTGGGAGATGTTCCAGCTGAGGGTTAGCATGAGCAAAATAACAGATAAGAGTACGAAGGCTGGAAATGAGGCACAATGGTCTTAGTGAAATGGGAGTCGTTGGTATTGTGGTTCGGTGTTCGTGGGGGCTAACTGAACATGCAATGCTGTTCAAATTTATTGATTACCAATTTGGCCGTTCACCAAGAAGTCTTATCTTTAGGGGTCAATAAAGCCTTGGAGGTGCATTGTGACTAGAATCTGAGGGCTACATGATAAAGCAGCTGGGCAACACGAAGAACCCTGAATGGCAAGTTTGCATATTAGGCCTAGGGGATATATGGATATATAACAAATCACACAGTGGTGTTTTACAGGTCACAAGGAAGCAGCTGGGACACACTAAGAATCCAAATGGCAAGTTTATATGATATATCCAGAGGATGTATGACAAATCCCATCGTGGGGCGTCTACAGGTCTAATGCTGCAGGTTGCTGTTAGGTAAGGCTGTAAACTGGAGAGTGCGCTGGGTTATAGGACAAGAGAAACGCCGTTTTCTTACGAAAAGGAGGAAGAACAGGTACGTGAGCGAAAAATACGGGCGCTTTTCTCTACGTTCTGATACGTATGTTTGTATATACAATAATATCTACATGGACATAATCAGTGCTTCGATTAGACGTGCCTGCCGTCAGATGTATCGGCTTGTTGTCCAGAGCCACGGTGATTTTGTAGATGACATCAATAAGCGTGCCAGGCGTGCATGGGAAGGTACGAAGTGATTGAATATTAGAGCAGGGGGTGGGTAAGCATATGTGAAGAGACCAGTTCGCTATCAACCCCGAGTCAGTCTCGTGCGTGGAAACCAAAAACACGTCAGGCGGACAAGGGCGGTGTGGGGTTTTCCATTTCGCAGGGTCAGGTGTGAGCTGATGGGAGATACCCGTGATTGGACGTTGCCAATTTCCTTCACAGCCCGATATTAATGGCATATATAGATAAAATCGATCCCACTATGTATTTTATGTTCTCCACTTATTTTTCTAACAGAGGGATGGTTGAGCCCATATAGGAACTTTCCATAGCCCCTCCGCCCGACTGTAATTTTCCTCGTCCATGTCATTTTTGCAACTGCTCTGGGTGGCCTGTTTCTCACATCCGGACGCAGCTATAGTGAAGGTGCCGTTGAAATCAGGGGTTTTGCTTGCATGGGCTGAGAAAATGCGGAGTGGAGCTAAGCAAACACACGGAGTAGGACAGTGAGTGTTGTAATGTACTCGCCGGCATATACGTTTCAGTCTCGTACAGCTCCAGACTGTGCCTTAAACTGCCAGAGGCCTTTCTGGTGTGGTTGAGCTGGGCCGCGCCAGTAGATGTTATTGCAAACATGGAGAGAGGATAGCAGTCTAAGTTAGGTGATGGATTCAGAAATTTTGGCGAAACAGATAAGCGTTCATGTCGTTAAATATAAAAGGAGGAATTTGAGGCCAACGGGAAGCAATTGGGAGGTGGATGAATGAGATGAAAGATTTTCAACCGGGATGAAGAAGGAAAGCAAATAACGGCCGGGCAAGGAAGCTGAGAGGGGCGGAAGCCAAAGTAAATAGGAGAAGAGCCGAAGGCTCAAGGAGTGAAGTAGTGGGTGGTGGGACTAAATGTCCTGGGATCCAGCACCACTGAACCATTTGGTGCTAGGGGAAAACATCAAAGGCTGAAAACCCTCAGCTAGAGGAAAGTTGTTTTACATGGCTGCCCTGGTACTATATATAGAGAGAGGCAGTAATCGTCTGGACATAGTTGTGGAGACCGGCCAGTGAATTAGATAATGCAGGGTTGTATAGGGGTTAGGTGATAAAAGGTGAACTTGGGTGAGTAGCGTGAACCGGCAGGCATCTAGCTAGTTATTTTTGTAGAAGACAACAATTGTATCTTTCTGCAGTGTGGGTTATGTGCGGTATACGTAAAAAAGTGATGACAATAAATGGTAAGCTTAGCTTCTGTCGTTAGGCAGAAAATGGTAGGTTTTGGATATGGTGCAGTGATCCTAGTAGCGGTACCCATTTTCGAAGGCCAGCTAGACAGATAGCAGAGAGCGGGAGGAGAGACTGAAGCTAATGTTCTGAAGTTCGATGCCCTCTTCATAGGCTCGATCCTCAGATATGCTGGCATTAGTCAAAGATAACATATGGCTAACGGTAAGTTGTGATTTTAGGACAAGGCTAAACTGGGTTATTGACGCACATTTGCCAATAGCCAGGGGTGGCTTATTCCAAAGCTTTGAATATTTAATGAGGAAGAAGTTGGATCTTATTGCCAGCGTGGACTGTGGGATGGTCAGGCTGAGGTCTCTGTGGCGCAGAGGGTAAGATGAGGGTAGCGAAAACTGTATAAAGTTGGTAGAAAGGAATGCAGAGCGGTGGATAAGTCTATATAGAAAATACAAGTTAAGCCTGACATGTCCAAGCCGTACGGGGTCAAGTTTTAGTAGAGTGCATCGCTCTTTATAGCTCGGTGGGGAAGAATATCCTACTAGCTTCTTGGTGAAAGTGCGCTGGACTTTCTCCAGGCGTATTCTATCCGATTTAGTCATTCCAGAGAAAATTCTGGGGCAATATTCGAGGTGGGGTCTAGCATGGGATTGGTGTGTAAGGAAAATACTATGTTTCATTTTAAATGATCTGGGAACTGGGCCTATTGTCTGTCTGGCCCTGGCCATCTTAAATGAGACATGTTCAGGGAATTGTAGATTGTTAGTGTATCGAAGTCCAAGATCCTTCACAGATGAGCTTGGGTCGATGGGTACTTGGTTCAGTGACAGAGTTCCGAGAGGGACTTGACATCTGTAGGTTGTGTAGAAGCTTCTGGATGTCGAGAAGCACATCTGTCATGAAGTGCACATTGATCACGTTTCTCAAGATAATTATCCAAAAAACAAGACCTCAACGTCGCGACCACCCATTTCTGTTACTGGCAGGATATTGGTGTTCTGTCTTTCTCCCCTAACCCACAGCTGGTAGAATTGCCAGACTGCAGCCCTCTCCGTTTTGTTTTCAGAACCTGCACGCTAAGGACGATTGTCGCCGTCCACTTCCCAGGAATAACTTGGACCCTCTCTTGCTGGACAGGACAAACGAGATTTACACACAACTTCATTTTCGCTCGTCTCACGATCGCTTTCCCCAAGATTCCCGCCATCGGACTTCTTGAACCTGGACTACTCGATCTCACTGCATTCATACAACTCATTTTAATCCCATATGTCATTATGCCCGTTCCTTGTTAGAACCCGCTAATACTGTTCAAACACTGCCACCTTTATTGCCACTGTTCATTGCTTCATCGGTCACCAAAAAAAACAACGTCCGGCGCTGACATATCTTTCAGTAGTCCTCCAGTGGGCAGCGAAGTAATTAGTAACTACCTGCACTCTTCATCGGTCCATCCGATCGCATCCGCAATGCTGTTGCATCGATTGTTCGGGCTCTGTAGATCACTGCGTTTCCTCCACGATTGAACGTCTTCGATACACTTCCCATGCTGCATCGCCGCTCCGTTCCCATCATTTGTTACACCTGTCAAATTGGTCATTAGAAATGTGACACTCACCGTCTACCTACTATACCATCACCGTTATCGAGACCTTTGATTTTCCAGATGTTGCATTCGTGTTATATTACCAAAACTGACCCCGTATGCAGCCTCTAAATCACACCACTATCTGCACCGGCCGATACATTTTATTTCTATATTCGTTGATCCACGGCAACTTCCCGCGATATACCTGTGCAGTTTTATTGATCTGTCATTTTTCATGGTACATACCACACAGCATTCATCTATTGACGTACACTTATCTGTGGATTACTTTACTTTTCCTCTCGCAGAACTGAACACCTGTATAATGGATGTAACCACACGGTCAATATTGATTAGTCTTCCACTTCCGCTTTGACATTTCATACCAACCCTACATAAAGTTAACAACTTGCCGCACGCTCACCTGTTTTCCTCCGGCCGTTCCCTGCCACCATCACTCTGGTAGTATCCCTCCCAAGAAATACGCAATTGTTTGCAACATATATGATTCCTCCAGTATACAGCCACCACTTTATATACTACCATCTTTGCAGACTGAAATATTTCCATGTTAATACTTCTTGACATGCCTGTAGTAAAGTGAATAATTCACCGAACGCTCCGACGAGATTTCAATCCATATGCCCCTCATATTCTGTAGCGCACCAAAAACATTTCCTTTCAATATGTTCGAATTTCCACTAGTGGTAATTATTTCATATACCACTTATGCATGTACTCCGGACCAACCGACATCATTCGACCTTGACCTTCAAATTTGCCGGGCATTACTACAGTTTTAGTTCACTGTAACACTCTCGCTGATACTCTGCATGCACTTGTTGTACCCCTTTGTGAATTGTCATTCCGGCATCACTATAATCATCTGATCATGCATTCTAGCATGCTTCGGGCGCATCCGAAATATACAATTATTATTATCATTACTATTATTTCAGACAGCGCTGTGCTCAAATCTTGATGACGGAGCTCATAAATGATTTTGATATCCTCGGCGAAGAGGAAACGGGTGCCGTGTTGTACGATCGAAAAAATGTCGTCAATATAAAGTAAGAAAAGTAGCGGGCCAAGTACACTTCATTGTATGACTCCACTGGTGACAGGCACCGGTTGCGATAGATGGCCACTAGCATATACAACCTGGGATTGGTCCGACAGGTAGGAAGGTGTCCATGATAAAGGCGGGTCATGGATACCGCAGGCCCGGAGTTTTGTTAACAACCGGAAGTGAGGAACTCGGTCAAATGCCTTGGTTATATCGAGGTAGATGATAATCATAGATTTTCCGTCGTCAGCTGCTGTGGTCAGTAGGTTGAAGAAATCAAACTGGCATGTGGTACAAGAATGTGACTTTAGGAAGCCATGTTGACCGCTGTAAATGAGGTTACGGGAGATGAGATAGTCGGACTTCCGCTGGTAAATCAAACGCTGCATTATTCTGGAAGCAAAATGGGTGTGGTTATTAGGACGATAATTTGAAGGGTCACGCACCGTACCTTTTTGTGGATAGGAATAATGGTTGACGTTTTCCAGTGGGATGAAAAAATGCCATTTTTAAGGAATAAGTTATAGAGATTCATAAAGATAGCAGCGACGTCAGTTCCACCAAGATGAGAGAGTGTTGGGGGATGCCGTCATAGCCAGGGCGGGATGAGGGTCTAACATGCAGCACTAGGTGGGCCACATCGTTGAAACTGAATTCAATGTCAGAGAGAACTTGCTCGGTTATGAGGGGTACGGGTGGCGGATTTAAAGTGGCGTCAGTGGTCATGGATTCTGAAAAGAAGGTATTGAGCGCCTCAGCGATTTCGGCTGCAGATTTAATCTGCGTGCTGCTTCCCAAAATTAAATAGGGTATCCCAGAAAACTCTCTCTGATTTCTGCTCTATAGCAGTGGGGACAATCGGTGCGATCTGCTGAAAGAATTCAACGCCAAATGCTCCTGCTTTCTCAGCAATTCGTTAGTCCGAAGACTGATGGTTACAGAGAGAGAGTGGAATTGCAATAATATGGAGAAGTCTTTGGTTTTATTATTGATCTTCTGTAGTTTTGCAGGTTTATTTTCCAGTCTTGTTTGGTAAGAGCTGCTGGCTTGAGAGCGGTTGGTCTCGATGGTGGTTACTGCTGACAGGCAGCTATGTAGCTTATGGTAGGGTACGTCACTGGCGAGCTGAGGGTCGTGCTGTAGGAAGTAGTCATCCCAGTTGAGGGATCGAAGTATGGGCTTGAGTTTCATCCAGTTGGTCGTGTGCAGGGGCTGTTGAGGTGAGCTACATATGGGGTCTATGGGTCCGGCTGTGGATCTGCAAGATACCATTCTATGGTCTGTGCCTGGGAAAAGGTTGAGGGCGGTAGTTATTATCCGATAGGCCAATGGTGAATATCAGGTCAAGTTTGCTGTTACCTCTGGTTGAAGTCAATAATTGCTGGACCCGGCGCCCTGCACTTATGGTCGAAACGAGGCTCGTGAAGTATTGGGGTAATGACATGGTATCCCAGCAGACATTAGGTGCATTGAAATCGCCAGCAATGATTTTTGACGAGGAGGGTAATAGTGCAAAGTGGTCAAAGGCTTTGACTACGTGGGCGAGGTCCGTGGTGTTTGAATCGCGTGGTCGACAAAAGCCGCCGATATGGAGTGGAGAGTTGGCTGGAAGAACCGGGACCCATATTGAGTCCTGAGTTGAGTCCAGTGTTGGATCAGAGAGAGGAATTGTAGGCAAGCTGTTTTTAACGTAGATGAGACAGCCTCCTCCAAGACGACGACGATTTTTCATGAAGGTTTAGTAACCAGCAATAGAAATTTGGTCCAGTGGGACAGAACCATTTAGCCGGGTTTTGGTTATGACAATGATGTCGAAGTCGGAAGATAATGCTGTGTTACGGAGAGCGTGGGTTTTATTCAGTAATGAGCGAGCATTAATGAGGAGCAACGTAAGTACAACTGTATCGTCATGGCGTGGAGTAGGAACAACCATCGTCGGGTGTTCGTGGCTAACACCACCGGGGTGGTAAACATCATTAAATAGACTCGTAACGTCAGTATTGTCATGTGTAGAAGAGACGGAGTCTAAACAGGGGTTAGAAGTGGGGAGCCGGCTATGTGAAGAAGGGGTGAGGCTGGGTTGTGGGGGGGGCTGTCAAGAAAAAAATTGGCCGTTTGCGGAGGTGGGATTTCTGGGTTGGTTGAAGTAGCCAGGTGGGGGGTTGGATGCTGGGGTAATGGGTAACGGCGAAAGGGATGGTAGAAAGTAGTAGTGACTGGGTTCAACGGGATACGCAGGGGGCGGGTAGTCATCGCTCGACCAGGGCCGACGAAATAACTGTAGTTGGTTGGGCTGGCCCATCCTGTGTTCAGGAAAGAGCGTGGAGCTTGAAAATCGGAGCCGTTGGTTATAATCCATCTGGGGGTCACTTATTTGTATCATTGGAGGAAGTAGAAATTGGTTACAGAGGTTCGGCCGGAGGTGCTGGCCCTCAACCAGATGACTGGGAATCTGTAAGGTTGGTTAGACCTTATCTTGTGGTTTCCTTAGTAAAAGCGTGCTTTGGTCCTTTGTACTGCGTGGACCACCTGCACGCTACTCTAACGCTGGGCACTGTACGAATACGTTAACCATAACAATATTCTCCACGACCCGTGAGAACGAGATGGCGATTGAGAGAGATAGTTGTTAGCGTATATTTATGAGCGTGCGTGGGAGCATGCTCAAGAGCAACCGTCAAATGGCAACTGCGCTTGGCAGTCAGCATTCATGTTGAACAATAAACGTGGTAAATGTACGAATGAAGATGGCAACCGCTGCAAAGCTGTTTCTGGATACTTGGAGAACATGGTATGTTTAATCCCGATGCATAACGATGCGTTACTCGGTGGCCATTTTCGGCTGTATTTAAAAGTGGAGTTGGGAGGACCTTGTTGATTAGCCGAGGTACCACGCTAATGCAGCAAGGCGGGGCTGGCTGCTTTAGGGTGATGCAGGGTTGCGTCCTGCTCGCCAACAAGCATGAATTATTTGGGATGTACTTGGAGTGCTTGGTCGGGGTTCTAAATGGGGTTCTGAGAAGACTTACGGGGGGGATAGCGAAAGTAGCCGGAGTAGCTGAAAGCTGTGGGGGACACAGAATTCTTTCGGCTGATGGGACGGCTGGTTATATAGTAGATCATGGCTATTATGAACGATGTGCGTCCGAAAGACGGTAGGACATGAGTTAGGGCAGGACGGGCTGTTGGCAACAGACATCCCAGGAGTCGTTTTCGGTGGTGAGACTGTGGGCAGTAGGTTGAAATCAGCAGCAGCAGGCTTTGATGCACTGGACTTTGGTGGCCCTGGGCTAATAGTGGGTTTGGCATTGATATCGTTGCCGTCTGTGAGAACGGAGGTTGTCGGTAGAAGGCAGGGCCGTTTGCTAGAGGGATGTGGTAGAGATGGGGTGGTGGTCAGGTCTAGGTCAACTGGAGTAGTGCAGGCAACTGAAGGCGTTTGTGTTACGGGGTGGCTCAACAGGCAGCAAGAGGACGCGGCGACTGGTATTTCAGCCACAGGTTGCTTTGGTGAAGCTAAGGTACTTTTTAATGATCAAAAAATCTCTCTCTGGAGGGGCGTTTTATCCGGTAATATTCTGATTCTTTTGAATGGGGTGGCGTTAGCAATGATTTGCCAACTGTTTATGAATTCTCTAGCTGTGACTTTGTCCGCGAATTGTAACTTCAAATGACAGTCGTTGCGCTGTGAGTTTTGGCGCAGCCGAGTGCAATAGCACCCGTGGTGTGCCATGTTGCAAGCATTCAGTTTGGCGAGTTTGGTTGATGGCAGGGGCAGTCGGTCAGGGATGTTGAAAACTATCGCGTTTTTGGCGTTGGCTATACGTTTATGAACTTCGGTCGCAACTGAGTCCAAAAAACGAGCCGCCATGGCTAGGCTTTGGCGATTAGCTATAGGGGTGGGTTCCATTATGCTAGATATAGGGGATATCTTCAATAGAATATCATCGATGGACTGGATCTGGTTATGCAGGTCCGCCACTTTTTGATCTACTCCGTTAATCTTCTGGTTGACTAAGTCATAAACATCAACGAGAGCTACTGAGCGTGGACTGAGTATAGCCTGGGGTTGAGTATTCCTGATTTTTCTGGGCTTGACAGTACGAATTGCCTGATTTGCAGCCAGGACCTTGGCATGTTTGCGGAGGACCTTTGGAGCGTCCACAAGTAGTTCAAGAGATAATGTGAAGAAGGCGGAAAGATTATGGGTCAGTCAGTTGAACTGTTCGAGGGTGTGAAGCCACGTAGAAAATGTTGGGTATTTTTTATAAGCCTTTCCAGCTAAATGACAGACGGTTTTAAGCTTTATACACACAAAAACCAAACATAATTTAGGGAAAATAGAGGCCCGGTGTAGTGCAGGCTCTAGCCGGGTACGCAGCGGGAAAATGGCTGTTTGCCTTGTTGGCTGTTGGTGGGCATTGTGTTGAGGGCTGGAAAATGATTGAAACAATCACACTCGGCCCAACATTTCAAGGCCACTAGGTCCGGGATGTTCGGGTTTAAATAACCCATTCTACGGTACCCTTCGGCTATCAGATCAGGACATTTTGACATCTTTAGGGGCAAGCCCCGCGCTGCCGACTGCCAGTGGAGCGCGTCTAAATACAGCCAAACCTCATTAGATTCTGAGCGAACTAGTACCTTCAGATCATTCATAAACATGTGGAAGGACAATCTAATGGCCCGCAGAATGTCTTTCACAAAACAGGAACACTGCAGGATGCATTACTGATCCCTGAGGGACTCCGCTATCTGTTGCTGCCATCGTGGACTATCTGGGTCAATAATTGCAAATGAAGCGAAGCGTAGCCAAGTCAAAGGAAGTCCAAAACCAGAACAACATTGATTCTCAGTTTCTACTGTACCAAATTATTATTCTAGAAAAGTACGGATATACAAAACTTCAGTCGTGCAGCCAAATGGGCTCAAGAGTAAAACCGAAAGGTCCTAACTCTAGTGGTCGAAGCACGGCTGGCAGAAGGCGTTTAAGCCCAAGTTCAGATGTCTCGCACAAACAAACAAACGTGCAAACCTGTTGTTTATGGAAGTGCTTTGCAAAGTAATGACCAAAATGGCCACATTCACGGGGCATGGAGAACATTGAGAAGGGTTATCGATATATCTCCTTGTTACGGAGTCCATGTCCTCCAGTTGAGTTAGAATCTCCAGTCACTCAGGTAAGCTTTAAGTCCCCTCAATAGCCCAGTAGCTATGCCCAACCCCTTGGTTCATTTAGGATTGACCTGTAATTCGCGCTGTCAAAGGGTTTGCAGAGGTCCAGGTAACATATTTATACATTCTCCCCTAGTACCATTGCATGACTGCCTTATCAAAAACGCCTGGCAGTTTGCGGGGACGGGGCGCTACATGTCTCAGGTTATTTTTGCCACTTCCGGGTTATTGTGCACTAACACGGACTTCTTACTATCGTTAGAACACAGAAAGCCCGCAGGATATGCAGCAACTTGCTACTAGGTAGGACAGCTTCCAGGTTGCATTTTTTGGCATGGGGCAGAAACCGGGGTGACTTATTAGAAGCCTTCAAGATTTTAAGGAACCTCTCGGGTATAGACATGAAGAAAGTGCACCTATCTGCTTCTCAGTGCGGCATCAGGGACACAGTCCAAAGCACACTCGTGTTTGGATCTACGAGCTCATATTGCCACAAAGAGTACTGTAACTCCGTGAAATATTCTCAAGCAATGCTGTTAGCTGCAGCGGTAAGTCAGCCTACAAGAAAGCGTTGCACTCAAGATGAAACAGAGTGATCTCAAAGCTGTCAACGTGAGCTATACGCATGAAGACTTGAGCATCAGGTACCTCGGAAATAAAAGCGTATTTACCGAAAGTGACGTCTGTCTTTCAAACAGTTTCTTCTCCTGCAGTTTCCACGGAGGCGGTTCAAGAATATTATGATATCAGCAACGGAGAATCGTTTCTTCCAAGCAAATTTACGCTACCTTGTCTTGACAGGTGTCCAGAACCCCAACCTTATCTATATTTTTATATTTATGCACCCATTCCCGTTTAGAAAACACTGTACTGAGTACTGCAGAAACACGCCGACAACGTCAGTGTTTGAATTCACCATTGACTTTAGTCCCGAACGTCATGTGTAAAGTTGTCTGAAATGAAAACTTAACAACCAGAGGAAAATTGCGAAAAGTGAGACCATGTGATGCGTGCTTGCTTTCATTTCACTTCTGTTTAGGCTGCACAAAATGGGTGTTACGGCCGCTGAAGCTTGGTTGACGAATGCACACGGAAAAGCCCACTGAGTTCAGTTAGTTCCGATGGTAGTGGTTGTTTCTTCTTCTCCTGCCTACGTTTACCTGCTTCAGCTTTCTACTCCCCTTCTGGGCTTTTTGGCTCTAGGTAGCTAGGTAGCATTTTTTCCGCTTCGCTCTCACGATCGACTTGATAAAACGTACAGGGTTTTTGAGAATAAACCGAAAGACTTTAGGTTGAGTCCTTTGACAGAGAGACGGATAATCAACGGACTCATCGGAAAGCAAGTTTAGTTCACAGTAGAGGGAGTCTTTTCCAGCTTGGGAGAAACGTAAAGCGCTACGCCGCAGGGACCTGTCCTGGGCCCCATGCTTTACATCTTGTTCATAACTGACCTGGCAAACGGTTTGGACGATAACCGCTACAAAATTGCGGGCCATAATAGATGACTTTGGACTGCAACCAGCCTTTCACCTATCATCATCAATTTGCGAGTAAGTCTGCCTTTTTAATCCTGGATATGATTTGACGGTCCTTCCAGCTCATTTCTGGGGGCGATTTCCCCACATTTTCCGGTGTGTACGTCCTTTATCCGCTGGCTTGCAGTAGTCAGATGGGAAGCTCTGATCTTGTCCGAGATTGTGAGATCCTAGAAAGGGCTTCCAAGGAAGCACTATGAGAAACATCCCATTCACTGTATCCCGTTCGCCTCTGACTCCTCAATCTCGGTGGCCGCGGCTTAAGATTCATAAGGAGTGATCCATTTATATTGTTTAACTTTTCTGAAATAGGTCTGACCCATTTCTCCGTCTCCTTCTGTCTAGCTCCTTCCCTCTGTGGTCACATCAGGAAAGCTTGTAAACAACTCAAAACTGTCCTCAAGAAAATGTCAAACCTCTACCTTGGTCCTTCCAGTATTTCCTTGTTCGAAAACTAAAAATGAAATGATATTCTTCATCGCATTGCCCTTCCGCCATATGTCTTTAAGTGTTGCATCTTCATTCCTCCTAAGGCTCTGTCTACAGTGAGACGCTGGCTGACTTCATTCATGCCTTGTTTTCGATGCGGCCCTGCCTTCTTCTCGTCCCCCTCTACTGCCGTTTGAGCTCGGTGGATCCGATGGACGACCAGAGATTTCATCAAGAACCAGAACAGTTGGGCTTAAAACCCTAAACCCATGTAATACTCCAGGACCGGGATTAAAACGTGACCAGCGAGATCAGTCCTGCTTGACTTCGTAAGCCCAAAAACCAGGTAGCAGCTGCCAGCAAGGGCGGGAGAAGTTTTTACCCACAAAATTGGGGATATCTTATTTTGCCTAATGCTCCAAAAATGGACATGAGGGCAAGAGGAAATGCCAAACTAGGAGCACGGCAGGTACGACCATCGCCTAAACATAAGGGTTCCTTGCGAATCAGCTCGGTAGTACAAGCCAGGACGCATATCCAGAGCAGCATGCTAAAGAAGTACTGTCAAGCAGAGGATGTAACTGGAGAATGACCGAAAGACGAGTCGTGGGAGAATTCAGTGAAAAACGAAAATAGTCCTAGGCCACCTATCACAAGAACTCTCGAAAAGACAAAGACGAAAGTCGATACTACAACTCTCACAAAGCATACACAGGACCACGGCTTGATGAAACAAAAGATCGTAGAAGCAAACCAGCAAACTGCGACGCCCGCTTCGTAAGAAGCAAAACATTAGCAGCCACTCGGGTAAACCGCCTGAAGCATGACACAGAATAAGGGAGAGAACGCCAGGTCGACCGAAATGGCCATGGTAGTGCCATACACCAGTGCCTGCAGCATCAAAAAATAGTGGGCGGAACTCGCCACTAGAGCCGCTCATTTCGATGCTGAGATAATCGCAATCACAGAAACGTGGCTGCCCCAAAGCGACCATATTCCATTGGAGGCAGGAAACCCCCATCTTTCTGATCGGTGAGGCAGGGAAAGTGACACAGCCCGTAGTGCAGCAGCCCTCCAAGTAAGAGAAGGACTAGTGCACAAGGAATCAGAAGTGAGTTCGTGCACAGGATGCACTCAAAAGTGTGCCATCGTCGTAAGATTGAGTACCAAAAAGAAAGATATTTCTTGCTTATACTGGGACCCGAATTCGAAACTGGACGAGGGTAAAAGATTGATGGATGCACAACGACAGCTCCAGACATCAGCAAGCGGGCTTTTATGGTAGGGGAATTTAACCTGCCCGGAACGAGTTGGACAACAGGTAGCTGTATCTGGGGAAGAGCAGAGGAAGACTTCGTCGACTGGGTGCACAGCAGAGCCCTGGCTCAGCACATTAGAGGAAACTTAGAGCACAGATCTGGACAGCAGGGTCCGCTCCTTGACCTAGCGACCACAAGGCATGAAAATGACACAGACGGGTTGGATTTGCCGACCCCTTTGTGTGGAAGTGACCATGCCATAATCAATTTTCCCACTCTCCCAGACATGCGAAAGCCGTGTGGAAATTGCTTTTGGGAGAGACATAGGGGAACTCAGAACCAGGACTACAGAGCTAGACTGGGGACAGAGGCGAAAGAAGCTAGAGTAGAGGACATGTAGCCGAGAATCAAAGGGAACCTTTCGAAGCTGCAGGACAGTTCAGCCCTGCTCCAGGAGGGAAAATTCAACACAGCCTAGCTTGATGGGCGCTGGAGGTTCAACGAGAAGGCAAAAAGAAAGACGAAAGCTGGCAGATCTTCAAAGCCACTCATAGCGCAGGAGCCTGGTTACAATACAAAGGGGATAGAAGCCCAAATGTGAAAATCCGACAACCGGCAAGGAACACTTTTGGGCTGGCGATTGCCAGAGGAGCTAAACAAAACCCAAAAAGTGAGTATAAATGTGTTCAGTCGAGGGCTTCTCTTGTGAGTGGATTGGGACCTCGAGTCTTGAGGGGAGTGTGTGAAATGTGTAACTAGGACCAGAGCAGAGCGGCTGCATTAGGCCTTTACTTCGAGCATGTGCTTCAACGTGAAATAGAGGGGCAACAAACATCGACCGGAACGCAAGTGGTTGCTCTTATCTATCCCAACCTGCAAATTGGGGAATGGGAGACAGACAAATTATTGGAAGGACTTACCATTTACAGGCCGGCAGGGCCTGATCGTATACACCCAGCTGTCATGCAGTCATTGGCTGCCATGATCAGTGGACACGTCTGCCATATGTGATGTGCCACACTTGGCCAGGGGATATTAACTTCGCTGAAAGTTAGCCACAGTTGTGGCTATCAATGAAGGAGGGTTACGCTAAGATAAGGAAAATGACTGTCCTGTAAGCCCCACATGCATTCTTCTCAAGCGTTTAGAGCTGCCGGTAAGGGAGTTTATATATAAGCATCCACTGAGACACAAGTTACTCAGTATAGCGCACCACTGGTTTTCGAAATGCAAGTCCTGTCTTTCGAACTTTGAAGTATTCCTAGAGGAACTCACAAACCAGCTCGACGACGGCGACATGGTGGAAGTTGGCTACCTAAACTTAAGCAAGTTTTTTGACTCAGTAAACCATCGCCTGTGGATGGGGAAGCTGAAGACCTTCGGGATAGAAGGGCAAACACACAAGTGGGTATCAGCCCTCCCTACAAAGGTGACGTTTTATTTAAGAGTGTGAACCCGCAGGCCAGAAGCAGCAGACAAAACCGGCGGTGTATTTCAAAGGCGAGCTTTGGGCTCACCAATTTTTCTTCTCTACATAAACGATTTGGTGGAGGGGTTATCACGATGTAGAATTTGTGGGATCAGGAGATCGTGATGAACCAGCAGGGGATCTGACGCAGGTAGTTAGCTAGGCAAACAAACGCGTTATGCCTCTAAACGAGAACAAATATCATCTACCAACCACAGCTTCAGTGGGAGTAACGGTCACGGGCGAAAATGGACATTCACAGTTGGGGCCACACAGCCAACAAGGACCTTAGGTGTCCGAACAACTGCGGACTTCAAGTGTGCTGAACAGTGCAGGTTGACTACTTTCAAGGCAAGAGGTGAGCTCCTCCGACTGCGATTAGCATGGGCTTGGGCACCTCTTTGAAAAAGAAAGCATCCTACCTGGTGAAGATCCAACGACTAGCCACTCAGATGGTCGAAGGACAACGGGGAGGTCATATGAACAAAGAGGGCAGGATAACGAAATCTTCTTACTTGGAAAAAGAAGAATCAAAGAAAACCTTATTGAAGCGTTTAAAATCCCAAGGCTTTTATCGGGCCCAAGAGCAGGGATTTATTTGAACGGGTCACAGATCACAGAATGAAAGGAAGTGGTACAGAATTGTGTATGCAATACCCTAGGCTAAATAGGAGAGCGAACCTTCCCAGCAATAGAATAGTAGGAAGATGGACTAGGCTGACGGAAAAAATAATCAGAGCACAGTGTGTAAGGCGTTTCGAAAGGGTGCCGGATGCGAAGTGGGACGAGTTATTCACTGAAGTAGAATGCCAAGGAATAGGGAGACGTTATAGTTAACTTCAGTCTCTTCACTGTCCTGCGTTCGAGCCTAAGATCTGGGGCACTAAGAGTGGTCAACCGCTACCGTAATGATAGCCTCTCGTCTAGATGGTGAAAGGAGTGCCTCTACTTTTTCAGCCAACTGAGGGAATAAATCCATTCGAGTAACAAAAATGGGAGGAATTACCGAAGTCGCAGTAGCACATGCCGATCTCCGTGCATACCACCAAAAGAATTTTGGACGCTCAATTGGCTCCGGCGACTATCAGCCCTGCGCAACCTTGCCTGGCCTGACCTGATCCGACGTCAAAACTACTACAGTAAGCATCTGCACTTCTCCACGGCGAGATAATCACTCATTATAGCGAAATGTTGTCGTACACTATTTTAGTAGTCCTCAGCCCCAGACACACTAAAAAAACACCACTGACTACCAATCATACCTGCTCTGGCGACCTGAAGACGACTGGAGTGTGTAAATTCACGACCGAGACTGACATAGACAAACGTAACCAATTGTAAATTTTTTGCAGGCGTCACAAGAAGTTCCGTGATATCACCTAGGCGGTACCAGTGGAGAGGTGGACGACTCTTTTTGTTTATCTGAAGTAGTGTGTAGAGCACTTCATTTGAGCAGGTCTGCACGGGCTGCCTAAGCGCATGTAGATAAATTCTCCGAAGGGCGTTTAGAAGGGAAGGAATCATCCGCCTGCTCTGAAATCACACAGATAGACAATGGTTTGCAGAACATAATTCCAAACAATTCTTCGTTGCAACCAAAAGACGGCACAGGAATCACGCTCCCTTCAAAGAAACAACTTTTAGGCGGGTCCAAAAAAGGTATAGTCCCGGTAGTTGATAAAAATCATATCTGCTCATATTCGCTCCAGGCAACAATGGCGGTGTAAGAATCTGAGCGAGCACATCTCAAAGCCCTGAAATCGCTGCGAGTTGTAGCCGCAGGAGGAACTACAGTGAAGTTCACGGGCCAACGAGCACTAGGTGCAGCCCATAATCTACCAGAAGAAGCAATCAAAGCGAGAAGGATGATAATCCGAGGCTCCTTCCCAAAAGGACCGAACCCAAGCAGGATCTCCAACTCGCTTCTTGGCGCTCTGGCGACCCATGAGGTCCCTGACCCAGCCTAAAGATCCTAGCGATTCTCCGTAACGCCACGGGACACTGGGCCTCCTGATAGTTTTTAACACCAAAGATCGGTTCAGCAGCATCCACGAGCAGTAGGCAAGAACAAGAATGCACCGTCAGTTAGCTAGAGGGGTCTTCACATACAGCCCTCTTTATGTGAGATAGGCACTCAAAGCCCGACAGGCCTCTTGTTGGAAATCTTACGCAGCTTTCTCACTGATTGCATCTTTGTGGCTAAAGTGAGTTATGTTTCGTTTCAACCCTCCCCAGTAACAACCGGGATCCCACAAAGATTGGTCTAAGGTCCCCTTCTTTTCTTGATCTACATGAATTATCTTCCGACAGCCCTCCCTGTGAACATTGCCATGCATGCAGACGATGGAACCTTCTGGATTCCAAGCCTTGAAAACCTGCGCATTGCAGCTTATGAAGCAAAACAATGGTCCGAGGACTGAAACCTCCCAGTTGACGATGGCAAATGCGCTAGCATGTGTTTCAGCAAAGAGGCTGGTCATACCTCTCCCAATAACGAAGCAACCACACTGCCTGTGGCCAACCGACAAAGGGCGCTCGGTTCCTGGTTAGATTGTAACCTGTCCTTCGCTTACCACCACAAACTTGTGAGCATGTCTGCCTTTCGAGTCCTAAATACGATCCGAAGGTCCTCAATGCGCATCTTCAGAGATGAGTTCGCCATAATTTTCGGCAAGTTTATACTTCCTCCGCTGAAGGGCAGTCCGTCGTTAGGGCTTGATTTTGGGTCACATCTAGTAGCAACATTCATCCACACTAAAGCGTCATATTGCCCGTGACAATAACTGTGACACACCATTGTGCGTCCGTAATTTATTACCGCGAGAAATCCACAAAGCCCTCTACCTAGAAATCTAGATCTATTACTACTACAAATAGCTCTTTGCAAGCCCAACCTTAAAATACCCAGCTTTCTTTAGCTAGCTCAACTCTTTTGGTGACCGTCTGCTCCTTGGCTCCACCCCAAAGTGAGATCGTAAAAATCTGCACAAGACCGTTCTAGGAAATTAGGTATGAAGCCTAACCAAAAATATTTCTGGCGACTCCATCTGTGAAACCATTGTCGATTCTCGAACACTTCACGGGAATAACTGAACCATCATATCAATTCGTTTATCGATTTAAATCGGTATAGTTTTTGCTTATAAGCAAGCTGTGGTGAGCGACGACGTCGCAGTCAGGTGCTGCTGGCTCGGTAGCAGCAAGAGGATAGCCGTCTGCAATCATAAACTCATAAAAGCAATAAAAGGTATATCGGTTTATTAGTGGTCTCACCATCTACTAGACGCTATCAGATTCAGTTCGTTGTTTTCCGAGGAACCAAATACGAACATCGACAGACACATCAGAAGTTGGTTCCACAACGCTGGTGATCGCGGAGCAGGTAGCAGATGTAGTAGGTGAGTAGAATGAAACGGAGTTGCCTTCCCAAGTAGCACGTTGCCCCAACCTTTGGGGTAAACCTGGGGCATGCCCCAAGCTTGCCCTAAGTTTAGCTTTCATGTGGGAAAGATGCTAATTGGTTACGGATTCACTAGGATTATATATCCTTATGTACATATATTGCCACCCTGAGGAACGCTTATTTTGGCCCGTTTTGTTTTGTTACGTCACTATTAGTGGCGACCTTCACGCGGTCCCGTGCAGTCGTCGTTCTCTCCTTCACGTGACTGGCGTGCTTTCTCAGGCACGTGATGCACGAGTTCGTACGAGATTCGTACGAACCGTGTTGAACACATAACCATATATATGGCTCGCGATCATTATAAATATGTCTGTCTATTTTTCTATATATATATGTGTAATTATACATATATGTATATTTGTGTATATGTTTTATACTATACATCATCGTTTTTGCCGATAGCGTCAAAACCTGGTATACGCATGTTTGATGTTTATGGATATTTGTTTGTAATCATCATATTCGTATTTCAAATAGAGATAAATGTGGTTTAGTGTTTACCACTGTTCTGTGTTTACAATGGACAGCTAACTCACATGGACCGTCCAAGCAAGTGGCAAAGATACCGTCGGCGTAAGCAGGCGTTGAGTGCTGTACCGTGCACTGAGTGCGGCGAGGCTTCCATGTGGGCCCATCGATACCGATGTCCGAAGATGACGTCAACTGGTACTTAAATATTTGCATCGTAATATAAACTTCACTAAATCCAGAGCCAACGGTAAATGTGTCATCCAGTGATGAGGTTCCCGGTGGACATCCATCACAACTTCCTCACTCATCAACAATGAATGTGCAACGGTCAACAACAGACTTGACCACTGGTGTCGGTGAGTATATGTTATCCTTGATTTTATATAAATTGTTATTCGCCGGTGTCGACATTCAACTGGGGAAAATGACGTCCGTGAAGATCAACATGGACGCGTTGTTACGTTCATTTGCCGATGTGTTTGTTAGCTGCAGACTAACGATGCAGCAACGAAGGAGTGTGCTGAACGTTCTAAACCAATTTTTGCCCGGCGTACCGAATGATCCGGGGACCCTGTAGCATACACCTAGTTTTTGTAAGAAGACTTTGCTAGCACAAGGTGTGTATATTCATATTGGGCTCATCGAAGGTCTGCGTCGATCTATCAGTGGACTGGCGCTCGTCCCGGAATCCGTCGACTTCCAGATGAATATCGATGGGTCGTCAATTTATCATTCTTCTACAATACAATTGTGTCCCATTCTGGCACGTGTGGTGCGTCCGAGATATCTGGCCGTTTTTCCGGTTGGCATTTATTGCGGTTCAGAGAAGCCGCAACCGATAAACACGTATCTGGAAGAGACGGTATTGGAATTTCGAGATGTAATTGACGGCGGAATCAACTATCGTGGGTCATCAGTGGCATGTAAACTGGTGTCAGTGGTATGCGACACACCTGCCCGGGCTTACGTTCGTCAAGTTAAAAGTCCGACAGGCTACTTTGGGTGTGACAGATGCATACAGCGTGGTCTACATATCACAGGGAGAATAACGTTTCCATTGGTGGACGCTCGACCGCGTACTGATGCTGATTTTCGCCTCTTCAAATACAAACGTCACCATATTGGTGAAAGCCCGTTCGTTTCATTTCCAGTTGATATGGTGGCAAATTTTCCGCTGGATTATATACATTTAGTCTGTTTGGGTGTCATGCAGAAATTGTTAAATGCATGGCTAAAGGGCAGCCGAACAGAACGTTTTCGCTTGAGCCCGGCGACAGTCACAGAACTGGGAAATCGTATTATTGGAAACCACTGCAACATCCCGTGTGACTTTCAACGCCTGTGCCGTCACACTTGGGATTTGAAACGCTGGAAAGCGTCCGAGTATAGACAGTTCCTTTTGTATATAGGCCCCGTTTGTTTGTTTCATTTGCTACCTGAGTACTATAAACATTTTCTGCTATTATTCATTGCTGTATATATATTTTCTCATCCCCTTTTACACACTGAGTATCTCGATTTTGCTCATAGACTCTTAATACTTTTTGGTCAACAAATGTCTGTATTATATGGTCCGCAGGATTTAGTCTATAATGTGCATTGCTAAATTCATTTGTCAGAAGATGTCCGGAAACACGGTGTGTTGGACAATTTCTCCTGTTTTCCATTTGAGTCACATCGTGCGAAACTGAAATCATTTATAAAGGGGCCGGCTAAACCAGCTGAGCAATTGTATAAACGGCTTCACGAACTGAATAACAACTTCGAAACCATCACTGAAGAAACCCTCCCGGATGATTTGTCCCTTCCAGTATCTTGCATCCCCCTTAGTAGACAATTTGTCGTTCTCAATGGTGTTTTATTTTCAGTAGATGAGCCAAACGACGTCATCATCATTAACGGACGTCCCGCGGAAATTGTCAGTTTCCTGGAGGATAAAGTTTTCTTCAAATACTTCATTTTACCGGGCAATTTTTAGACGTACGCGTCAAAATCAAGCCAGTTGTATATATTTGCTGTAGGGGATTTAGATTCCACTTTGCACAGTGCACCCATCCACACAATCACATGTAAATGTATTCGTGTTTGCATTGACTGTTCCAGCATTGTTGTTCCCATTTTACATACGTTTTTGAAATAAAATGTCACATAACGCTCTGTGTTTCCCGTGCCACTTTTTCGCAAATCAGCATGACGATCTGGTAAGATTATGTATTTCTCGGGTGATTGCGAGACGAAAGTTGTTCTCCTTTGTCGGTTGTTTTGACGTGAAGCGTTCGTATTTTGCCATTTTATTGCTGTCTTCGTGTCCTTGTTTGGTGTCAATGGCTGACTCGTGTTTGCTTTCACGTATGGGTGATCACATAAGCGTTATTGTTATTGTATTCACCGTCCACTTGTTTCTGTACGTACTTAAATGTGATCAAGTCCCACATAGACAATTCCTAATGAGAATTTTCTTCCTAGATGTACGTAGTGGCTCACTTTTTCGAAGAAAACTCATACGCAGTGGTACACAAAAATTGGATGGTCGACGAAACACACGTTCGTTGGCCACGAACGAAGAGTTTTCCCGACTACAGACGTCATCTGCTATCGGGAAAGGAAGTGCCGGACTCATGCCCGGAATACTACTTTAGACCTATGTACTATACGGGTGAGTCAGTGGTAGTATAACATTTAAATAGACAAACTTGGTGATGCCATCGACTTTGAGCATCAGCTGGTTCATCAGTCAAGTGCTGCTTCCACCGATGAAACGGAGAAGCAGACATACTTCTCGCAGCACTACTCCACAAGAAAGAGGTAATTAAACATTAATATTCACATACCTAAAGGGTTCCCGTGGAATTCTCTTCCGACGAGAGTCCCCAGGCGATGCGGAGAAACCTAAAACCAGTTACGCTGGACTTACCACCCTCCCCACCGCCCATTTTGGAACGACTTGGGGGAATGCAAAAGTACATTTCTAACGTGCACAACCAAATTCCGTTTTAGTTCGCCTCACTTGTCCTCACAGTCCACTTTGTCTGCACAAGCTAGCACCCGAGTGCCAGTCGCATCCTCAAGGTAATTATCACTTTTGTTTCATATTGCCCATTTAATTACAAGTAGCGGTTCAAGCACCAGCGCCACGCAAATGAACTTGGCCCCTCACCTGCGCCAATTACTATGTAAGTTCACATGCACTGCCGTGACCTTATGTTTTGGTAAACCAAGAAAAAATTCTAATGTCCATAGACAGTCTCACAAAAACTGTGGAGAAACTAAGTGCCTCCATAGAGTCTCTTTCCAACACTATCGGGGCGTCATGTTCACAAGGTATACCGCAGCCAATCACACGTGAGAACACTGTGGATGAATTCCACCATTAACACGACGTCCTGGGAACGCCAGAAGCTTTAAATAAGATGGTAAGTCACTATACGTGTATGTGACAAATATAGGTAACGACACTGCGGCGGTACATAAATAGAAATCTTCAGGATTCAGTAAAGCAAATGCTGTCTGCTGTGGTGAGCGACGACGTCGCAGTCAGGTGCTGCTGGCTCGGTAGCAGCAAGAGGATAGCCGTCTGCAATCATAAACTCATAAAAGCAATAAAAGGTATATCGGTTTATTAGTGGTCTCACCATCTACTAGACGCTATCAGATTCAGTTCGTTGTTTTCCGAGGAACCAAATACGAACATCGACAGACACATCAGAAGTTGGTTCCACAACGCTGGTGATCGCGGAGCAGGTAGCAGATGTAGTAGGTGAGTGGAATGAAACGGAGTTGCCTTATTGCTTCGCAACGGTTAGCAGAAACAAGTTTACTGTAAGACTAACGTTTGAAGTACGTTTGTCGTTTCTCGAATTACATCGGAACTACGCTTTTTTCCCTTACGCCACTTTCGCTATCCGTATCAAATATGTTCTTTGTGCAAAACCAGCAGTTATATGCAAGCGTGTGTTGCTCGGTTTACATCGAAAGACCGCTCCATTACCAAATATTAACATAGATTGACCTTTTTCCAACTTGCAACCATCATTGAAAAATACTATGCCATTCGTCGATTATATTTGCATCGGATGTCATTGTCACTTCTTACATAATGGTGCAGTGATTTACTGACAGTTCGCCAAAACCAGTATACATTTTTTTCCCATCTGCAGATATCGCCATCACTGACAAACGTATCTTACGTTTAATGACAATGTGTTTTGATGGATCATTACAAATCTGTACAAAAAACACTTTTAATGTAAATAAATTTTTCGTATTGAGAATTTGGCTTTCAATTTTCAGTTACATATTAGACAGAAATTGGTGCATGTGGGACGCGTACGCAAACGGCCAAAATAGATTTATACATTAGTAGTAGACCATGAAACGGCGGTTGGATCTGGTTTCGTGTAACGTATTATAAAGGTTGGGACTAGCCCCAAGTTTGCCCCATGCGGCTGCACCAAGGTTGGAGCTAGCCCCAAGTTTGCCCCAAGCTTGCCCCATGCGGCTGCCCCAAGGTTGGGGCTAGCCCCAAGTTTGCCCCAAGCTTGCCCCATGCGGCTGCCCCAAGGTTGGGCTAGCCCCAAGTTTGCCCCATGCGTGCCCCATGGGGCGAACTTGGGGCGTGCTACTTGGGTAGTTATCTAGAGTAATACTAAAAAATTACGGCTTTTTAGTGTGGTCCCACAACTCCAGAAACTTCCTAAGGATTTCCTCCGGACGCGAAATCTTGACCTAAACAGCTAATTTAAAAATTCTTGCAAAAGTAGTCTTTGAACCGCTTCCCAGGATATGAACTGAGGGAAACTTGTGTCTAAAATAAGAAACAGTTGGCACCATCGTGCCTGACTGTGTGGCAGTCTACCACCCAATTCAACATATTATTCCGGGAATTCCCTGAAAGAAGTCCTCGTTTAATTTCAGAGACTCTATATCAACAGTTCCATAGTCTTAAGTTTCTTTGATCCAGAGCCACAGAGTTACACGTTTTTATTTCAGTAAGCCTGTACATTGGGGAACGTAAGACAACTCTGTGTATTTAGCTCTCTAGTGCAATCGCGGTCAGTGTTGCAATGCCCAAACTGCCGGCTAGACTAACCGCATCCTCACTGGTTGGTCGTACCAACATCCGACCAAAAGTACTCGCCAAGTCGAAAGTTTTAAAACTCCCACTGAATCCTTGTTCCGTTAGCCTGACCGATGTTTTTGGCGGGGCAAACAAAAGGGCAGAGACCATAGAACACAATCTCCTTAATCTCAGCAGCCACATTTCTTTGATTGATACGACCCTATCCAAGCTAATTCCGCTCACCGACAAGTCTTCCGACGTGATACGTGGAATTATATTTTCTGTGGCTGTGTCATTCTGTTGACTCTAATTTGCCCACAATGCCTTCAAAAAGAGTCAGAAATATTGCATCCAAGTGCCTAGTTTGTTCGAAAGTTGTTCGCGCACGCGACAAATCTCTTCAGTGTGATGGTTGTGATAGTTGGGTCCATCTTGAGTGTTCTGAAATGAGTATTGATCTTTACGAAGCCCTGGACAGATGCCGTGCAAAGTTGCTCGAGGTGCTGTGCATCAAATGCACCGAGCTATCAACACCTGTGTGGCCCGCAAGGCAGTCGGCGGAATGGGCTCTTCCTGTCGCAGATACAGCAGCGTCATCAATTTCGTCGTCGTCATCATCATTAGCACCGTCAATCAGTTCATCGCCATCAATAGCAGCAAAATCAGCGGCGTCGTCATCGTCTTTTTCTCCGCCAACATCACTCTCACCGCCATCATTGCCGTCAGAAGGAGAAAATTCTGCCGAGGTATCTATTCCCGACTGTGCTACGTATGCACAGATGGCTTCAACATCGGTCACTGAGCCAATCGGAACAAAGCGCCGCCAACGCCAGAAGCTACCTAAGCCTGCCTGCCATAATGCGGACCCAGTTGGCACTGATGTGGCCACGCAAGCACTGGACGATATTATAGGAACAAAACCCAGCCGACAGAGCACCACCGCAGATGAAAGTAGACCGGCCTGGATAACAACTGCGGATCGTCCACGAAGAGCGCCACTGTCGAGGAAACAGTGTTGCCTAATAGTGAACTTGCCCGAGATGAAGGAGACCACGGCACAGGCACGTCTGGACCACGATATTGCGAGTCTTCGGAGTATACTAACAAAACTCTTTGTCCCCGGGGAGGAGGAGACCGCGGAGAAGTTGCGGGTAAAATCAGCATTCCGAATTGGCAAAGCTAATGACGCTGAACGCCCCCGTCCACCGAAAGTAGTGCTGGACTCTGAGGAATCCGCGACTTCTGTGTTAGGAAGATCCCACCGGCTAAACGGCGAGCAAGTGCGGCTGCACCGAGATCTAGACCCTGCGGATCGTGAGAAGTATAGAAATGCTTTGATTGAACGACGTGAACGAATGGAACAAGGGGAAAGGGACTTGATCATTCGGGATTTTCGGGTGCAGAAACGGCACCCTCACTTCCGGTGGAGGCCGCTGACGCTAGTGTCTCTGTCAGTCCCCTCAAGCTAGGACGCCCTGAACAAACGGATGTGGTAGCAGGCCCAGACAGTATCGTCATCCTGTTGTCTAACGTGCGTGGTCTGCTGGACAAGAGGGATGACCTGGAACACCTGCTGCAGTCCAGCTCACCTACTATGACAGCATTGACGGAGACGTGGCTGAGTAACAATGTTCTAGACTCTGAGGTGTCCCTCCCTGGCTTCACCCTATTCCGAGTCGATAGGAACTCTATCAGAACTGGTGGAGGCGTAGCATTGTTCGTACGATCAGACATTCCGACCGCGCAGTTAGAGGCATTCGCAGACCCGCAAGGATTCGGTGTAGCCATCTGGTGCCGCGTCAAGCTTTCCGCCGGGGGCTTTAGGACAGTTGGAGTCATTTATCGGACACCTGCGGTCACTCCTTCAGATATGATGAATTTATTGAGGAGATGGGCGTGCAACGGCCACTGCCTCGTCCTGGGCGACTTCAATGCTCCGCATATTGATTGGACGTCAAGCAGGACAGCGGCCGGGGCAGATCCTTTCTCTCGGGAATTACTGACAACGGTCCGAGAACTGGCACTACACCAACATGTTCAGAAATCGACCCGGGGGCAAACCAGCCACGGTTCCATTCTGGATCTGGTGATTTCTCCCAGGAGCTCGGACGTCGATAAGGTTGAACATCTCCCTCCACTTTGAAGCATTGACCATATGGTGCTAGAAATTCACTGGCGCACTGGTTCTTGTCCATCCCCTAGACCACACATCGGACGTAATATTTGGCGCACTCCATTCGAAGATGTCCGGAGAGCGGCGTTAGACGTCAACTGGTTTCCCACGGTTTCAGATGTCCACCGCGATGTGAACTAAGCTTGGGTGTTTATTCGTGACGGTATCTTTTACCTTATGAATACCTACTGCCCCCTCAACCGGCGTAGACCTCGGGTTAAGGGACCGCCGTGGTTTGATCTGGAGCTCAGACGCCTGCTCAAACGACGAAATTGGGCCTGGCAGCGGTTCCGATCCACAGGTGAGGGTTATGATCTCTATCGCAGGATTCGTAACCAGTGTACTGAACAAAAACGAATAAAGCGGATGGCATTCGAGGAGGCCCTTGCGGTCGATGTGGTGCGAGCACCCAAGCGCCTGTTTGCATACTCAAAGCGCCGCACCAGAGCAAAGGTGGGTATCCCGGCGCTGATGAACAACGACGAACTGGTTGCAACAGATGACGGAAAGGCTGAGACACTAGCCAAACATTATCTGTCAGTTTATTTTGTGGAGGAAGGTGCGCGAATCCCGATGGTGGTTAGCTCGCCGCTGTTCCTTATGTATGATTTTGGGGAGCCGGAAGTGAACAGGATGCTCAAGTCCATCAAAACCCATAAGTCACCGGGACCGGACGACGTGCATCCGCTGATGTTGAAGGAGTTGGCGGACCAGCTAACAACACCACTAACGCGGTTGTTCTATTTGTCGTTGGCCACTGGAAGTCTACCTCAGGAGTGGAAAAAAGCAGTTGTACAAGGGTGGGACAAAATCCACCTCGGCCAACTACCGCCCAGTTAGCCTCACTTCCGTAGCTGGAAAGTTCATGGAAAGGCTGGTGGCTGTTCGTATACGTAAACATCTGGAGCGCTATCAACTGCTATGCGCAGAGCAGCACGGTTTTCGGCGGAACAGATCATGTCTGTCAAACCTGTTGACCGCCCGTGAAAGTTGGTCGAACTCCAAGGCCGAGGGATATGTCACCGACGTCATCTTCGTGGACTTCAGTAAGGCGTTTGACAAAGTTCCTCACAATGGGCTGTTGCTGAAACTCCGGGCCATGGGTATCTCAGGGCCCGTGCTTCACTGGATTGAGGATTTCTTGGTCGGGAGAACCTTTTCCGTGAGAGTTGCACAGTCCCAGTCCGCGTGATATCCAGTTGGCACTGGCGTGCCGCAAGACTCCGTGCTAGGACCCCTGTTGTTTCTAGTGTTTGTAAACGACCTACCACAGACCATTCGATCCCAATGTCTTATCTACGCCGATGATCTCAAGATCTGGCGCACCATTCGATCGGCAGAGGATCGCAAGATACTACAGCAGGATCTGCAGGCCCTCGTCAGTTGGTCGACCACATGGGGTCTACCGATAAACGGGGACAAGTGCGCGAGCATGAGGATTGGCGGCATCAACGATACTTCCGGCTACTGCCTTGGGAGTATCGTACTCCGTCACACGCAGGAAGAAAAGGATCTCGGAGTTGTTGTCACCAGCAATCTGAAGACAAGAGCACACACTGAGAGAGCGTGCGCCTCAGCGTGGAAGATACTTGGTCCCATCCGCCGTTCATTTGGGCCTCTACCCCGGGACACTTTCCGACTGCTTTATGTCTCACATGTACGTCCTCGTTTGAAATATGGCGGTCCGGCTGTCTACCCGTGCACGGCTGCGGAAGTAGCCAAACTAGAACGGGTGCAACGTGCTGCCACACGCCTTGTGGCCGGACTGCGTGGGTTCAGCTATGAGGAACGCCTAAAAGTCACCGAGTTGTTTCCCATTGCCTATCGACGGCTTCAAGGCGACCTCATCTATGTCAGGCGCATGATCCGCGGTGAGTTGGGCCGAGAACTACAGGCGGAATTCCCGCTCAGGAATAATAATCGTACCAGAGGACACACCCTGACGCTCCGTAAGGTGCATTCCACCGGCTTACCGGCCATCTATCGATTGTCAAGGAGGGTGACCAATCTCTGGAACGCTCTACCGACCGAAGTGATGGAAGAGGAAACCGAGACACTATTCAAGAGGAAATTGGACCAGACCCTGAAGGTTTATTGGTGAAGCACCGACATCCAGCCGAGTCAATAGAGTACGATGTGATGGAGCTCATACGGGATGACTTCCCACTGCCCTTTACCTGAAGACTGAAGACTGACTGAAGGCTGACGTATATCTCTGACCCTCCAACAAATCCGTCAACCCTAGACCTAGTCACGGCTGGGCGTTTCATAGACGCCATTGCCTCGGAAATAGTTCGAAGAATCAGGAACTCAAAAAATACTGTGGTATTTATTATTCCCGACAGAATCCCTGTTGAGGAAGTAAAACATAACCTTCTAAGTTCTATTAATATGGCACACCACCCCTGCCAGTGCTTTCGGCTACAAAAGAACATTTAACGCAAATCCTGTCCAGTGTTGTTCAAATTTCTTGAAGAGGAACCCGCTAAACAATTCATTAGGAGCCAATCCACCGTCGCTTTGAGATCCCTGTTCAAGAACATTAAAATTGCTGCCGACAAAACCCCATTACAAAGGGAATTCGCCAGGTCCACCAGCACGCATTCAGCTTCGTCGAAAATTGTCCGCCCTCAACTATCCGCTTCTTCTCAGTCTGACGATGCGCAAAATGCATGCAATATCAATTCGGTTTCATGTTCACCAGAACATCGATCCCATATGTTTGACGTCGATTTAGATATATCCAGTTCAACGTCACCTCACCAGCCAGCGCCTAAGAAACCAAGAAGCATAGAGTTTACCCCTGGCAAGCTGTCCTCTCTTGGGCTGACAAACTCGATTCCACCATTACCTATCACCGAAATATCGGCCACGATCGATGACGATGCGAACCGCCCAACTGGCTTAACAGCCATACCCAGAAATCCTCAACCCATCAACGGAGTCACCCCAAATTCTTCTTTGCCATCTCTCCACTCGGCTCCAATAGCCACTCTGCAATCTACGGTGCCTAGGCCATCCCCCAAACCAGCGAAAACATCATTACTAGGTGGACTGCACATTGTTGACACTACGGTCAATCCTAACTCACTCATCAAGCCACACTTCCAACGGCTGAGGACCCCAAGCGAGGCAACACGGAGTGCAACAGGGGACGAGAAAACGTCATTCAAGGCCTATCTCCCCAATCCAAACTACTAACCACTAGTTGCACCGTACATTCCACCCAGTATCGCGTTTTCTTCACCTGGTTATCATCCTCATCAGGCTGGTGCAACTAACCTCCGGGCCTCTTCAACAACGCCACCATTCATACCAAACGATTACTTTAGTGTTCTACATAACTTCTATCGTAGCATAGGTAATATTTTCTCAAACGAATCTCTTTCCTTTTATCGTTCACATATCTCACCCACCCTGAATCCCTTTTCTACCGCAGGCCACTTACAACAGTACCCACGACCTCCCAGTCTCTACGCCAACCAACACCCGTATATCTCACTTCCATTTCACATTCCCCCTCCACGTTACAGCCCATCAAATTACTGATGTCAAGAGGGTACCTGTGTTAACGCCCGTATTAAGGCAGGTGCCAAGATACCTGAGGCTGCTACACGTCCTTTTTCTTTCCCACTCAACAGCTACTTAACCCTCCCTCCTCATATTTCTACGTCCCAGCCACCAGTATCTACCAATAGTAAAGCACTCGATAGTGATCTTTCGCGGTGTTGTTCCGCACTAAGTAGACTTACTAACCGCCGACAGCCTTCCAATCCAACGAATCTCATCAGTACTAGCCACACCCAGCTTGGCTTAACAACCAAGCTGACTGCTACGCCAGGTGTTTCTACTCAGCTTATTTCACCATCCACATTACCGACTACTCCATCTCAAGGAATAACGATTGCGTCATACGATCCGCCTTCAGCAAATGCAACTTCGGAATCCTATAAAGATCTTAACGTAAACCTTGACTCCACTAAACGATTCTCATTGTTTATGCTGAACGCACGCTCAATAGTGAATAAGATGCGAATGCTGCGTATATTACTGCTCACGTCTGATTACGACCTTATTTTAATTACCCAAACCTGGTTGACAGACGACACTCCAAACGAGGATATCGTATCACCGGATACCAAGCTTTCAGGAAAAATAGACTCACTCAGAGAGGGGGAGGCTGTCTTATATATGTAAGACAAAACATGCGAGCGAAAATATTTCAGCACCCCATACTCGATATTTTGCCGGGTTCAGTTTGGCTACAGGTCACTACAGGGTGTTCTGACTTCATTGTTAGTTGCATCTACCGCCCCCCGAATACTAGTCAAAACGACTTTCTGCCTATCATAGAGGCGTTAAACGTTGTTGCGGACATACCCGGCCCAAAACTGGTGGCCGGCGACTTTAACGCACCAGACATACGTTGGTCCACTTTGGAAGCCTCACATCACTTACTACAATTCTTGACCAGCATTCGTTTAGGAGGATGGACTCAACATGTGATGTGCCCAACTAGAGGCAGTAGCATCCTTGATCTCATTTTTACGGTAGGATTATCTCGCGTGCACACATCTATCGTGAACAGCATCCCAGGTTGTGGCCACTTGCCGGTAAAATGTGAGTTTTCAGTGCCAGCACGAACCGTTCACAAACCAACCGTTAAAAGACCGTTCCACCAAGCTAGCTGGAATCAGTTACCCTCACTCATTCGCTCGCAGAACTGGGATACTTTCTTTTTATCTGATGACTTGCATACGGTGGTGGATCATCTCTACTCCACACTAAATGCTTGTCTTGACGTAATCACCCCAACCCAAGGTCTACCTGGACGAGATAAACCAAACAGTTTTTGTCGATTAAAGCAGAAGCTTCCTATGCTACAACGCAAATTCCTTAGGTCGAGAGACTTTTCGTTGTTCTTGCAAATGAACCGTTTATCTAATTCTATGAAATTGATTGAAATGTCCCGCAGTAAAAAACAGGAATTAAGGGCGCTGAGTCACCCCAAGAGGTCCGAAGCTTTATCTAAATTGATGAAGTTTAGAAACAGCCAGTGCAGTTCTCCTATCTCATCCATTTTATATAACAACAATTATATAACGAACTCCCAAGAGATCTCCGAGGCATTCAGTGCCTATTTTGCTTCGTCTCTAACGACCGATGACTCCCCATGCCTATATCACGTTGAGCCGATGACATCTGCACAGTTCTCAGTGGTTATATTTCACCCGAACGACTTAACAGTACAGCTAACTAAAATTAGGCGGTCATACCACCCCGGGCCAGATGCCGTACCACCGGCTACTTTTAGTCTAGGTGGCACTGATATCCCATTCTTGCTATCAAAGGTTTTTAATTTATCTATGAGCGGTAGCGTTTTCCCCTCCCGTTGGAAAACATCAGTTATTATCCCAATTCCTAAGAAAGGTTCACGCCAGGACCTAACCAACTATCGACCAGTGAACCACACCCCTATAGTTTCCCCAATTATGGAAAGACTGATAAAAAATAAGCTGACAACTCATTTACTAAACAATAACCTCATTAACACTGGACAGCACGGTTTTCTTCAAAAAAGATCCTGTGCCACCTGTATGTGTGACTTCCTTAACCTAATAACTACGGCCACTAACTGGTAAATCAGCGATCGTAATCCTCCTTGACATGACTGAAGCTTTCGATCGAGTATCCCACAATAGGCTTATGGCGAAGATGAAAACCTACGGAATTGCTGACCCGATCCCGAGTTGGTTTTCATCATATCTAACATCCCGAATGCAGATGGTGGACGTTAATGGCAGTTTATCATCACCTCGACCAGTTACTAGTGGAGTTATTCAGGGTAGTGTACTAGGTCCCTTACTTTTTCTTATATATGTTAATGACATTTTTAATGTCATCACATACGGGGCTGCGTTCCTTTTTGCAGACTACATAAAAATTATGTACTCCTTTGAACCTGAGGCCTTAGCTTCTACCATTGCTAGCATAACGAGCGATTTACTATCGCTAGACCCATGGAGCAACCAATGGTTGATGAAATTCTCCGCTGTCAAAAGTTGTATCCTTATGTATGAGTGTCGGGTTCCCGCAGAAATGTTTAAAATTATTGATCAGTTCATCCCCAACAGACCGGAATCAAAGGACTTGGGATTACAATATTCTTGTACATTTAATTTCTCCGAACATTCGGCCGTGCAGGTTGCTAAAGCTAGACGGCTAATTGGTCTGAATAATAGAACCTTCAGTCTTACAGAGAGCAAGCTAAGCATTTTTAAAACTCATGTCGGACCACTTCTGGAATATTGCACTGTCGTCTTTTTTAACATGCGGCAGATTGACAGATTTGCAACTGAGAATGTACAACGTAGATTTACCAAACAACTACTAGGATATTCCTCGCCTTTAAATTATATGGAAAGGTGTGAAATATTGCTCATAGAGCCCCTATGGCTGCGCCGTCTACGAATGAACCTCTCTTTCTTTTGCAATATTGTAAAACGTACATCTTGCAATTCAGCCCCTTAGGTCAAAACTCCCTCCAACTATTCTTTACGACTTAGGGACTCTATGGTCTTGATTCCAGTATCCAGGACTGCAATGCGGTCAAACTTCTTTATTGTTAAATATTCTTACCTCTGGAACAAACTCCCACCTCAACTTAGGTCAATGTCTTCGGCCTCTTTATTATTCAAAAAAGAAATAAATAAACATCTAACTGTCCAAACACTGATCCGAATGCATGATCCCTACATGTCTATTACCCGAGCCTACGAACTGGGCCTGGGATACTAACCAAAAGCTTAACAACTTTGTTCAGTAGACAGTTATTACCAACGGATGGTAAGGAGCATTCTGTATTATAGTTAGCAAATAAAAGCAGTCCAACCTATACTCCGTGACTGTCAACAGCACACTCCACGTGTTTGTCTAGCCACTTCCTATTTTCAATGCTTCTGACCACGACCGCCTACTGGCCACCGTTACTCCGGTGATTCTTTTTTCATGCTGTAAGATTTTACCATAGTCGGTTAGGTTCTTTTTATTATCAGCTGCCGCCAGGTATAAGAGCATTTATAATGCTAGAAAATACATAGCAGCATATATAATATGGTCCTCAAGGTACCAGTCTCATCCACGCTTCAACTACTTACTCATTGAGACCCTATTTCAACACACGAGATTCCAGGCCTCGTTCTGATGAACGAACCGCCGCAATCGATGTGGTCTTCCATAAACCATTCGTCGAACTACACATAAGTATTTGCCCCCAGTGTCGCCTATTCTTGCTTCCTTGCTTTTTTGGTAACTCTCACTAAGCCTCACAAGAATTAGTCGCTAGTACCGGTCTTCTTCGCTTTCCGTATGTTGTTTAATCCAAAAAACAAGACCTCAACGTCGCGACCACCCATTTCTGTAACTGGCATGATATTGGTGTTCTGTCTTTCTCCCCTAACCCACAGCTGGTAGAATTGCCAGACTGCAGCCCTCTCCGTTTTGTTTTCAGAACCTGCACGCTAAGGACGATTGTCGCCTTCCACTTCCCAGGAATAACTTGGACCCTCTCTTGCTGGACAGGACAAACGAGATTTACACACAACTTCATTTTCGCTCGTCTCACGATCGCTTTCCCCAAGATTCCCGCCATCGGACTTCTTGAACCTGGACTACTCGATCTCACTGCATTCATACAACTCAACCAAAAAAAACAACGTCCGGCGCTGACATATCTTTCAGTAGTCCTCCAGTGGGCAGCGAAGTAATTAGTAACTACCTGCACTCTTCATCGGTCCATCCGATCGCATCCGCAATGCTGTTGCATCGAGTGTTCGGGCTCTGCAGATCAGTGCGTTCCCTCCACGATCGGACGTCTTCGATACACTTCCCATGCTGCATCGCCGCTCCGTTCCCATCATTTGTTACACCTGTCAAATTGGTCATTAGAAATGTGACACTCACCGTCTACTTACTATACCATCACCGTTATCGAAACCTTCGATCTTCCAGATGTTGCATTCGTGTTATATTACCGAAACTGACCCCGTATGCAGCCTCTAAATCACACCACTATCTGCACCGGCTGATACATTTTATTTCTATATTCGTTGATCCACGGCCGCTTCCCGCGATATACCTGGGCAGTTTTATTGATCTGTCATTTTTCATGGTACATACCACACAGCATTCATCTATTGACGTACACTTACCTGTGGATTACTTTACCTTTCCTCTCGCAGAACTGAACACCTGTATAATGGATGTAACCACACGGTCAATATTGATTAGTCTTTCACTCTCGCGTTGAGATTTCATACCAACGCTAGAACAACTTGTCGCACGCTCACCTGTTTTCCTCCGGCCGTTCCCTGCCACCATCACTCTGGTAGTATCTCTTCCAAGAAATAAGCAGTTGTTTGCCACATATATGATTCCTCCAGTATACAGCCACCACTTTATATACTACCATCTTTGCAGACTGAAATATTTCTATGTTAATACTTCTTGACATACCTGTCGTAAAGTGAATAATTCACCGAACGCTTCGACGAGATTTCTATCCATATGCCTCTCATATTCTGTAGCGCACCGAAAACATTTCCTTTGAATATGTTCGAATTTCCACTAGTGGTAATTATTTCATGTACCACTTATGCATGTACTCCAGACCAACTGACATCATTCGACCTTGACCTTCAAATTTGCCGGGCATTACTACAGTTTTAGTTCACTGTAACACTCTCGCTGATACTCTGCATGCACTTGTTGTACCCTTTTGTGAATTGTCATTCCGGCATCACTACAATCATCTCATCATGCATTCTAGCATGCTTCGGGCGCATCCGAAATATACAATTATTAATATTAATATGGTGCACTTTGGTCCTGTCCGAGATCGTGAGATCCAAGAAGGGGTTTCCAACGAAGCGGTATGGGGTCTGTCCCACCTACCGGAACCCGTCAACCTCTCACTCCTCAATTATTACCCCTTTGAATTAGGAGATTAAAAGGTGATTTGTTTTCGATGTTTCACCCATTTTAATCAGTTCAAGGCTATTGCTCCTTCTCCTCCTATCCGGCTTCTTATCTCCGTGGTCACAGCGGAAAGGTTTTCAAACTGAGACCACGCACTTCTAGACGAATTAACTTTTTTGGCTACAGGGTGATCACCCTGGGGAGCGCTTTTGAGGAAAATATTGTTCTTTCACAGAATACATTATCTTCAAGAAAAAGTCAGACCTCTAGCTCGGTTCCTTTCAGTATTTCCTTGTCCAAAAAGTGAGAAAGCTTTTTTTCTGCATTTCCGTGCCAGTGTTCGCTTGTGGATGTTGCACCACATTCAGCCTAAGGCACTGTTCATAGCAAGACACTGCATGATGTTATGTAGATTTTGTTTTTGTTTCCGCCTCCACTCTGCCCCGCTCCAGCTTCCCTTCACTCCCGTTTCAGCTCGATGAATCTGACAAACGATCGAAGGCTTCCTGGAGAACCTGGGCACTCGGGCTCAAGGCCTCAAACCCGTGTAGTACTTCAAGGTTTTAAGACAACTTCAATTTCTTGGACTCCGAGTTAAAAGCAATAGCCGTTCCGTTCGCACCGTTTCGGGAAAATGACCCTAACACTTGGTTCGGGCAATCAGAATCAACTTCTCTGCGTAGTGTGACTACGTGAGACAGTCGGCTTCTATACTCCGCCGCTGTTATTCCTCCACACACTGTCCATGAAGGAAAAAAATTGTTTGAACCTTAAGACCTCAACCCTTACGAAAGTATAAAAGCCTCGGTCATTAGGCGGATTGGCTTGTCCGACAGACAGCGAATTTTCCGTTTCTTTGCAGAAACCTAGCTTGAAGATCGAAAACCTCCGCAGTTGCTCCGGCACATGCGGTTTCCCCCTAAGAACTACTAAGATTGATACTGGTCTCCTGAAAGAGACTTCTTCCCAACCTCCCTCAGGCTTCTTGCTAAAGGCCCTTCATGTGTCCACAAAGGAAAGTTTCGAACAGCTTGCCGGATGGCCGCAAAATTGGGTAAACCTACAAGCCAAATGCCGTTCAGGCGATTGCCTCACAAACTGAGTCTGTAAACGCCCCTTTAATAGTCACAGTGCACGATCTTGTCAAGAAGTCCAGGAGCCTAGCGTGTCTTTGATTTGACGCCCAACCCAGGTATCATATGAAAGTCAACGTCGTCTACGGAACTCTCCCAGTAATATCCCTGTATCTCAGAATCGAACCAATATGGCCTCTTGGCATCAATGTAAGACCAATATTCCTGCCCAAACTCTTGACCAAACAATTTTACTCCTCCAACCAGTTACATTTCTTCCAGCATACTGGGTACTTACTCCGTTATAGACAGTATAACTTTAACACACCTCCTGCGAGGACCGTTCTAATTTCTCAGCTCTTTCTCTTCGCGCACTCCAGAATGTGGAACAAACTCCCTTTGCACATCAGATCTCCTCAGTCGACGTTTACACCCGTACATGCTATAAATAAACTTCTTCCCGTGCCAGCTATTCTGCGCTTATTCTACGTTCACCCAATCGAAAGTCGAGCCTACGAGAAGGGCATAGACTGTTAAGCCATTACTATGCTTTCTCGAATTACTTTGCCTTCCAAGAGCATTTGATATTTTTCCTTCCCAATGCCAACCGTTTTGAATTATAAATGTTCTGTTCCACCTCCTTCTTTGGAATTCACCATCGGCCTATTATGACCGCGTCCACTGATCGTTCTCCCCCACCGACTTATCAAATTCCGCCAATTTCACTCAGAAATAGGTCCTTCCAGGTGCGTTCACACTTTCGGGAGGACCACTGTAAAACTTCTCATACACTGTCAGTATGCCCCATCTGATCCACAATTTATTGCCGTTAATTAGTTAAATCACGTCTGCGGCCCCGAAACTAACCTCAAAGAAGCTATAGGAACCGCATCCGTAACTGCGCATTGGTCCACTATATATATATACATTACTGTCCCATTATTATTACCAAAGGCATGGTAAATTACCCAAGGCTCCTTGAAATCTTTTAACCTACTCTGCCTCTCTCCCACATCGGGTCCCACCACATATACTTCTATCACCGTCGCCCCTGTACCTCAAAAGCTGTCTTCCCCTCTCTATTGATCCCCCATGTTTATCATTCATAAACAAGTTCACCAGGGTTACCCCGAGGTAATTTACGTACCATTTGGCCTAACCCTGCCTGTCTCTTACAAGTACTGCTACTTCTAAGTTCTGTCATTTTACTGTCCCTTGCTACCGCCCTTATAATAAAGTATACACTCATGTGTTTCCTCTGCCTCCTCCAGTAATTTTCCGGTCCGCTCTCTTTCCACATTCCCACTGCACTTAATGATATGCGTCCATTTTGTCAATATCTCTGGCTCAATATAACCGTACCTCGATCCGTCCAAACCATTGTTGCCTCCTGACTCACTCCTTACATCTTGCATTGCTCACTTTCTCTTTTCTAATTGACACCGTCCAATTACTACAATGTGGCATACTTCCTGGCTACCTAACCCCTTGCCGTGCAACTTATTTTTTCTTATTTCATCGTCTCCCGTTACCATAGTTTTTCATGCAAATTTCCTGTCTTCTCCATGCAGAACTCTCGGGGTTCAGTCGTTTTCAATTGGCTCATCAAGGTCCGTTTGACTTTGACCTCCAAGTTCACCGGGTTCTTATTTGAATTCACCCTCGATTTTACTTAAAATTCCCCACCATTCTTTGGTGTGCACACATTGACCTACTTGTCATCTCCCTGCTAAGTCTACCTACCCCTCGTTTGTTGCGTGTTTCAAAAATTTCCGCAAATATTTTCCGTCAATTTTGTCGCTTGCAAACAATAGACCACGCCACTGTCATGGTTCGAGGGTCTCCGAAGTAAACCATCAGTATTATCTTAAAAATTGCGGTTCGAACATTATCAGCTAACACTGTTTGTTAATAACTTCAAAGTTATCTTTATAAGGCGAGTTTTTGCACTCCGCCATGCTCCATGGCCTCAGCCGATCTGGTAAATCAGTAAGTCTGTGCGTAACGGCGGCGGAAGCTACTGGCTACGGTGGCCAACTGGCCTACGTAATCGATCATGAATAAGAGATACGCTACTTCGTAGATATAGGTGCTGAAGTGAGTCAGCTCCTGCCTTCAGGTCAAACGTTAAATGGGTGCCCTTTCCTCAATTTACTCGTCACTATTGGCACTTCTCTACTGACTTATGGGTGGATTTTGCAAACCTTAGGTTTCGGTCTTCGTCAGAATTTCCGTTGGACTTTCTTGATTGCAGAGGCTCAAAGCGCCATACTTGGTAGTGATTCCCTGCATCACTTCGATCTCTTGTTTGAGTCTCGCTGCAAGTGTCTTGTGGACCAGCCACTAACCTACCCATGAACGGGATTTCGGTCGATTCTAACCCAATCGGTTTGGTCCTACCTAGGAGGACCGGTTCATATTTGTTCGGTGATGTGTTAGATGCATAACCAGAAGCATTGCATACACCGTCCGTACTATTTGCTGTAACCAGCTTGGTAGGTCATCACATTCACTTTCAAGCCCTGGGGTTTATACTATGACACGCCGACTTGCACCCGACATACTCAAACTCGCGCGAGCTGAGCTCGAGCATAAGACTGGCTTAGGTATTGGTCGTGCATCAGATAGCCTCTGGGCTTCTCCACTTCACGTGGTCCCCAAAATGTCAGACGATTGGCGACCATGTGGGAATTACAGAGTCATCAATAATGCTACTGTTCCAGGTAGGTATTTCATCCCACATATTCAGGATACCACGACCAACCTCAGGTGTGCTCGTGTGTTCAAAAAAGGTCTTATAAGTGCTTATAACAAAGTCCTATCTCAGGTAAAGATATATCTGGGACAACGTCAATAGCGCCATTTCATCTCTTCTAATTTCTACGAATGACATTTTGTTTATGCAAAGCTGCACAAGCCTTTCAGCGTTTTACTGACCAGGCTACAGGGGTTCGGATTTCGCTTTCGTCTAAGTGGACAATTTTATAGTAACTAGTGATTCTGAAGATGCACAGAAGCAACACCCACATCCGCTGTTTGAGATTTTGGTCGCACATGGCATGACCGCGAAAGCGGACAAATGCGTCTTTGGCGAACATTCAGTTGGGTTTCTGGGCTACATGTTCGATGAACATGGTAATCGTCCCTCAGAGGAAAAGGTGCAAGCTTTTTGTGACCTTTTGTTGCCTACTTCACTAGCCGCCTTCCGTCAATCCAACTGAATGTTGAGCCATTCTCGGGGTTTCATTCTAAACAATGCCCACTTGATGCAGTCTTTAACGGATGCCTTTGAGAAGCTAAAGGTGATCCCAAAGAACTATCCGACCATGCTCAAACTGCCCCCAACGCAGTCCAAGGCGCAATAGTTTCTGCTGATTTGCTGGTTCATTTATAGGCTGGAGCTCAATTGAGTATAGCCACCGATGCCTCTGACAAAGTCGTAGATGGGGTGCTACGGCAGCGGTATACGTTACAATGGAAAGCACTAGCCTTTTTCCCTCGTCGTCTCTTGCCAGCAGAAGCCAAGTATTGTGCGTTTAACTGGGAACTACTTGCTGATTACAGTACTGTTAGACTTTTTTGAGGTATCCCTGAAGGCAGACAATTAATCATCTATGCCTATCACAAACCATTGACGTATACGTGTCACAGTGGAACCGGTAAACACTCACTGCGCGAGTTGCGTCACCAAGACTTTGTTGCACGGTTTTCCAATGATGCTGGTCACGTTTCTAGCACCGACAACGTCGTGGCTGATGCTCCTTCTCGAGTAGACGCTATTTTTGATCAGCCACGAGCCATAGACCTCAAAGCTATGCCTACAGCCCGAAGTTCGGAATTGAATTTCACAGATCCGGGTCGCATCGCGCCCTTCAGTGTTTCTTTTGACTACATCCTCGCGCTCGATAATTTGTGACACAACTTTTCCATACCCAAGCCCCATAGTTCCCACTTCTCGGTGCCGCACAATCTTCTAATCTTTGCACAACTCAGCCCATCCTTGCATCCCAGCCACCTCCAAGCTAGTTGCAGATAGGCACGTCTGATAAGATATGCAAAACGGTTTTCGCGACTGGGCTGGTTCATGCTTTCCAAGCCAACCACCTAGGAAAAATAGACATACAATGGCTCCGTTGAGCCAATTTCCTGTTGTATCCTCACGGTTTTCTCACACCGTCATAGCTATCGTTGGCCCTCTGAGCCCCTACGAGGGTTTTCCTCATCTTCTCAAAATGGCCGATCGTTTTGCCCGCTGGCAAGAGGCTGTTTCCATTACCAGTGTAGAAGCAGAGACCACAATAGCCGCCCTTGTGGAACTTCGGACTTCATTGTTTGACTGCACTTTTGATTTAGTCAAAAGTAGAATTTCACGGATGATCGCCTTTTGATTTAGGGATCAGTTACTAACTCGGCTACTCATTGCCCGGGGGTGTCTTACAACGACGGCGGGTGGTATAGCCCATCCTAGAAGTTATCGAGACCCCGCGTTGGTATTCAAAACGTTTTTCGTAAGCTCTATCAATAGTCATGTATAAATTTAAAAGAGGGATCTGTTTTTGGGTAACCAGCACCACTTGCAATCTAGACTCAAGTGTGGTTCGGGGATCTATGGAACGGATATCAGCTGGTAGTTTAATCCACAAGGTTGCACATTTAGGAAGGACGAAGTTTCGTCTTAGGGATTTTTTGAGAAGAAAGGATCTTTATACGGTATTCTTCATTATGCTGCTGATGTGTCGAGTTTATACTGAACTGAACTTGGCTAAAGGACACAGCTTGCTCGTAAAGCAAATTGAAAAAATGTGCATGGTTGGGTCTTTTTCTCCCAAGCCACAAGGGGTCAAGCCGCGGGAGCGTACACCTGTGTCACCAGCTTAGGTTCGCAGGAGACCCAGATTTGTTTTGATAAATCGACGCTGTACGTTTCCAGTGTCAATAGTGTCATGTTTGTTCACATTTGAGAACAATGGTTTACAGTTTTCTCGGTTTGGACGACAATGAATGCTGTATATCTTTAACTTACCGTTCGTTAGAAGGAAATTTCTGTGCAACAAGCCAAGGGACTTGTTCGCCCGTACAGTTATGTAGGAATTGTCTTCAGAGATACTGAAAGTGTAAGAGTATTGTAGTCCAAAGTCTCGTATTCTTGGGAATATGGGGGTGAAACACGGCTAGTCATAAGCAGATCACGAGGGATATTGCTGTTAAGCGTGAGATAACTGCTTTTGTTTGCTGAAAATTCAATTTCCAAGCGACCACACCAGCAGGATAAGGACTTTATGTCTACTGTGATGTTATTCAGTGCAACAGGTGGGTTTCCTCTTTAGAAGTCGGAGACTATCTTCATGTCATTGGAAAATAACAAAACTTCGCCATGAGTGACGACATTGCAAATGTCATACATATATGGTAAAAACAGCCCTGATCCCAGAAAACTTCCTTTGATGGTCCTCTGTTTACCGAGTGGGGGCCTGAAATCTGGCCATTGATGCAGGTAGCTTGATAGGTAAGACTTAAACTCACGGAGCAAGGGGCTTTGATTACCGCAACCACCAATCTTGTTCAGCAACTTCAGATGCGGAACTCTGCACAAGGATTTTGTCAAGCCAAGATAGATGATGGCCAGTGCCCTGTCTTTATCGATGGCTGTTGTCGCCAAGTTCAGAGAGTCGAACTGGCAGGTTGAACATCAGCGTGATCTGAGAAATCTGTGCTGTCTGAGGCTCGTGAGTTTATGTGCTCAAAGGTATTCGGTCAGGTAGTATTTTAGGAGTATTGCCAAAAACGTTGTGGTCGTTTTTGTGCACAGAGTGCTGCCTGATGCATCACGATCAGAATAGCTTCACTTGACGCTAATATTTTCGGCGTTGGATTGCGCAACAAAGCTTTGAAACACTGGGTCAGGTCAACTTTGTGACCTGATGCAATCAAGTGTCTTGTAATCGAAAAGACTGGCGGTTTCGCTTCTTTGTGTATTGCCCCAGCAGGTTGCGTCATCAAGTTTGACAGCCATTTGGGTACGTGTTCTGACACTCGTTGAGCCAAGCAACCGTCCGTCCTGCCGATGTATACGTCACCGCAACTGCAAGTGAGCTGATAGACAATATGTGAGACATTGGGATCAGCAAGGCTGTTTGAGTGATTTTGAGTACATAACATTTTGGCCGTCTGCAGCAAAGGCAACTGCACCGCTGTGTATGTATGCCTTGGAGCTGACTTAAGATTACAATATATTTGAATAAATAAATGATCTCTTTTAAAAGGCAAAGTTATAAAAACTTGCTTCTTCTCTAGGTTCACTGTTTTCTCGCGCAAGAGTCTCGGCTTTTGATGTTGTCTAATAAAGTTTTCCGGATAACCGTTGGCCAGCCGCGTTCTTTTTACGAACTCTTCTTCGTTTTGTATTTGATCGTCTGTACAAATTCTCTGGGCTCTGTTGAAGAGAGTTCTGACCAACCCACGTTTGTAAGCCACTAGAGCAAAAATGGAGAGATGTAAATAACGTCCGCATCGCGCTGATTTTCGGTGGGTTCAGTGTCAATGGGTTCGATTACAAGACACTTGATTGCATCAGGTCACAAAGTTGACCTGACCCAGTGATTCAAAGCTTTGTTGCGCAATCCAACACCAAAACTATTAGCGTCAAGTAAAACTATTCTAACCTCTGTGATTTTTGGCATATGAATATTTGGGCAGTAGTTGGTAACGTCGATTACGGTGCGCTTCGTGTGCCTGGGGATTATAACGGATTTCCTTCACTGGTTGGGGAATGTTCCGGTTTGGAGAGATAGATTGTATAAGTTTAGTAGTAGGAGGGGGATATCCGCGCCACCATGAGTAAATATTGCTGATGGTAGGCCATCAAGTCCGGGGTGTTAGGTCGGTTTGAAGGTGTAGATGTGTCTATTTTTTATCGTGGTGGTGACCGCTATAGAACTACATAAAGAATTTGTGACAAATGCGGCGGCAAGCCGGATACAGACTGGACTGAGAGATGAGGGGGTTGTGAAGAATGTGTTAAACGTGTCAGCTGTCTTTTAGTGGGGTTGTGAGATTATCCAAATGGATTATCTGTTTTTGACATTGAGTTGATTGTGGGCCATGAGACCCATGCAGCCGGGCTAGCTCTTGAGCTTTGTTTGGGTGGTGGTATGCTTCAGTCTCTTGCTTCAGTTATAGGTCACGGGCCATGGGGTGAATTCCGCGGGGTAGGCGTTTCAGTCTTTAGACCACAGAAAAGCCTCTGTTTCGTTGGTACTGCCGCTGAGGCTTATCGTGTTTCTGCTTTGGCCTGGTTATACGGAAACTTGCCGGTCTGGATGGATAGTGGGATGTGATATTTTTCCAATGCGTGAATGTTAACTTGGACAGAGGAGGTCAGCGTCACACAGAGGCTTTTTTGTCAAGGAGAACACGTCCCAGTTTCTGGGGCGAATTATCGACGGGACGTGGTCCCATTTAAAGTGACGGGAGGAGGGACCTTTACATGGTAGACATTCAGTGTGCGGCTTGACTTGAAATCAGCAACTGGCAATTTTGCGATCACTAATTCCGTAGTCGTTTAGTACGGAGGCATAAGAGTTTGTTAGACCTGGTTTATATATCAGATCAAGAGTGGCATTCTTTCTGGTGGGCTGTTTTGCATGCTGGGTCCATTTGCCCAAGCAAAAGCATGATGGGAATTGCAAATATTTCTTGGGGGCAGCAAAGGGAGACCGAATTACGCCCGGGGCATTGAAATCACCTACTATAAATGTACCTCCAAGTGGCAGGTCAGGGATGTATTTAAATGCAACAACGATGGGGTTAAATGTGGAAGTGTCGTTGCTGGGGTTCGATATATACAACCCAAAACTGTGGTCATCTGAGGTAGAGAAATTTCGGACCACATGGAATCTTCAACATTTGCCAGCACAGAATTTTCCAGAAGAGCGGCAGATAGACTTCTCTTGGCATACCCTGAGCAACCTCCGCCCCGGCGGTGGGTTTTTTGAGTCCTGAAGGTTTGATAGCCGATCAGTGATATTTGGTCAGGAAGTGTGTGTTCAAGGAGCCAAATGTCAGTGATCAGGATGATATCCACGTTGTGGACGACAGTCAGTCTTTCCATAGTTGTAAGTTTGTTCAAGATAGAACGAGAGTTGAGTAATGTTATGAAAAGCATTTCTGTGGCAGGCTTAGGGTTCTCAGTGGACTTGGTGGCCAAAATGTGCGTAGGATGGTGGTGATCAATAGGCGGATCGCCCAAATAAGAAGACTGAATGTGAGACGTAGCCTCCATTTAGACAGCCCTGTCTCTGTCGCCGTAGTGTATACTGGGCTAAATTCTCACGAAGCCTAGTGGAGGTTAACACTGGATGCTTGGGTGACTTGGTAAAGCTGGGTATTAGATCTGGAGGAGGGCACGCTGACTCTAGGTGGGACTTTCGGGGCAGGTCATGTATAAATGGGTGGAAGGTTATTAGGGAGGCTGGGGGTCAATATAGGGGTGGAGGGCAGTAGTGGAGAAGCAACCATGCTTTTTAAAGCGGCCTTGGTAAAAGGATAATGAATGGAGGGATAAGTTGGATTGGAGTGTGTTGGTACCTGTACGTTCCCCAATTCTCCCATGATTCTCAAAGTCCCTTGTTGCAACACTCCTTTGTTGTGTCGACGTCCTTATGAAAAACAAACACTCACCTCTTTGATCATCACCACCGCGCAATACAAAAGGCTGCCAATAAATCTTCCATTTTGGCACGGTCTCACCCCCGGACTTGGAGTGTCTTGGAATTATATCAACCGGAACCAGCTGTGAGAAACAAAACATTTTAGAAGCTTCCACGGCGTGGCTTGGCACTCATCTCAATACCATGCCATTCTGTTCAACGAATGGTTGTCAGAACGAAATTAATTGAAGATATTGGCAGATATCGGCTCTCTGGTGCTCATTTCCTAATCAAAAGAATGACGAACAACCGTGAGTTTGTGTCACATCTTTTTTGTTTCATTTCAGTTTCTAATGTACTTACCCTTTTGGTTCTTTATCTCAACACCCGGTGGTGAAAGTGTATCAAAGGCCGGATGAAGGTGCCTGCGTCAGAAATGTTACCATCATCGCCGGCACGCGTAGCTTCCGTTCAGCTACAACAAACCGAGGCATACGATTGCTCTCAAGGGGGATTCGAACACGTGTGAATTACAGAGTATGGACCTGAATGATCAGTAGCCAACCGGAAATGCCACCATTGGAAAGGGGCTACCGACACGGGTTTCGTAAATTGTTACAGCATTTCACAAGTAATCAAAATTTGAAGGAAACTACCGGCATAGTGGTCCGCCTCGGACGAGGACCCGGATACTCAAAGACCGATGGCGGTCTCATCGAAAGCACAGGGTAAATCACGTTTCATTTCATCATAGTGCTTTGCATCACAACAGTTAGTCGACCAACAACGGAACAACTGGCAAACTGTCTGCCAAAAACACAAATACCACAGTACTGGTTACCAAAAGGCACCATTTGGTTTTCTCTAAATCATTCTTTCAGTGGATGTTCCTGTGACTTCCCAACCACGTTTGCTGTTCCGATCACCGGACAGACCATCAAGTGAGTACTTTGTCATATCTGACCCCGGCAGCCTCCACCTCCCTGGCACTCGCAGTCAACGCATCCTGTCGCACTGACAGGACATTACTGGAAGAGACCAGGCTTCCGCGCGGTGATAAGACAGCAGTGATTGCAGGGGTTGCACAATATACTGCCAAGTTGCTTGCTATCATACTACGGCTTTTGGCAAACGATAACAATGATGTTGCTCACATGTTACCCATTTCGACACTAGAGAAGTTGCGCGGAGTAGACGCAAATATGTCTATCGCTGGTAATCACGATTAGTGGGTATGTTTACCAATCATTTCTAAATCATTTCCCTAGGAATCCACCTTCAAGTTCATCAATGTGGATCCTATGGGGAAGTTTGTACACAGTGCGATGCCCCGAATATTGTGTAACAACCTGACAACTGACAAGTAATTCCGGGACTCAAGGTAAAATCTCTTTCAAGTGAAGTGTGATCCACGACCTCATGGTTGGTAAGTTACAAATCTTCCTACAACTGCCTTAGACATCACACGTGCAAGAAATACCGGTTTCACAGACCCAGCAGTAGTGGATACTACTGTGCAACAGTGGGTACCATCATCCACGCATAACAAGTTCCTTCCTACAATCATTGACGAGTTTTCCTGATTACCTTCGCTCACTGCCATTCGTTGTCTTACTGATTTGTTTGCTGCTTTTGGCATGCCCGTGTGCCTCCATTCTGACCGCGGATCTCCATTCCTGTCTGCCAAACCCCGTGATTTCCATCGCGGGGAAGGCATTCTAATCGGCCAAACTGCGGCCTACAATCCAAAACCTAACGAGCAGTTTGGACGTCTAAACTGCACGATTTGACAGACCATTACTATCGCTCTCAAGTCACGAGGATTCGAGACTCGACACTGGAAAATTGTTCTTTTAGATGCGTCACACTCTATACGTTCCCTTATTTGCACAGGAGCCAATGCAACACAGCACGAACGCTTATTCGTTTACAACCGCCGAGCTTCTACCGGGACATCCCTCTGTAGTTGGCTTCTGAGTAATAACCTCCTTTAGTGGATGAGATGGAACTGCTCGAATGCAATCCGAATTACTCCAGATTGTCTTCCAAATGATTGCGAAGATTCAGTATCATTACGCCAGGTAGCTGGCGCCGTTTGCGATGAATATACGACAATCCTTGAACCGGATACCGGGACACAAACTCCATCGAGGTCATCACCTAACCAGAGTGCTTTCAAAGACGATGTTACCGCAGAAGCTTACTTGGAAGAACGGAAATCCATAGAAAGCCTCGAGCAGCCACAGAGAGTTCGTCCCTACTGCCTGTGAAATCGCGAAGCGTAAATTTTTCATTTATATGCATACATAAACAGATGCGTACTGTTTTTTACTCTTCATCTCCCAATGCCTCTAGGAGCAATTCCATACACCCCGGAATAATGCGGTAAATCGGTTTTCTACCGTTCATATTATTGTTTGTCCCTGGCAAATTCCAATTGTTACTGCACCTTGTTTCTCAGCTATATGCGCAATAGACAAGTTAATCAAATCCCTACTTCCAGGCCAGTCTCCCATTCTGTGACTGGAGTTAAACGCTTGTTGTTGATTCCTTGCAAGGGGGCAGAAAACATCTTCTGTCACCTGAAAGAGCGTTGTGCACCCCCTCCATGTTGAGTGGTTACCGAAAACAAGGACAAGATTGAGGTCTCACATTCTACATTGGCCCTAAATTTGCCCATTTCTTACAATGATTAAGAGGCCGTCAAAATTAGGGTCACGACCCTTTTCGTGTTGACAAGGGTTGCAACCTGGAGGATGTTCCAGCTGGGGTTATGATGAACGTGTAAATAAAAATCCAACGTTTACAATTTTAGGGGAGTAATCAAGGCCCAGAATAAGCGGAGAGATCGGCAATCTGGAAGTAGTTCCAGCTGTGGTTCATGACAGAAAATGAAGGCAGTATATGGTGAGCTAGTTGTATTATTAAGGCAAGGGTGAGGCTTCATTTTAGCAGTCGGTGACAAATGCTGTATGCCGTGGACAGGACTTAGAAGTCAATTGTTGATAGCAGAAGTTAGGGACGATTGTTTTGACAGGGATAAGCCATTGTTTTGGTAGTATATAAATGGCTACAAGCTGATAAAGTCGCGGTGTGGCGGAGAGCTTTATGTGTGACAGGATTTTGTTTCAACGGGAGTTGGCTGAACAGATTTTTGATGTGATGTTAGGGCGATGGAGAACTAGAAGAGTTTTCCATGGATCATGGTGACAATTTCTTCATAACTCGACTGTTGACTAAGAGCATGTGATGGCGGGCATCATGTCATAGGGTTTTTTTCAGCTTGTACCCTTTGTCGAGGTTTCTGATTTCAGGGAAATGTTGTTAAGGCTATGGCAGGTCATGTACCTGCACACGTAGTGGATTGGACGCAGTGTCAGTATGGGCGAATGCTAGGTTTAGATATGAAGTCACTTAGAGTCTTAACAGAACTGTGTTGGATACTGTGGCTATCGGAGTGCCTGCTTTACTTTCTGTGCGAGCGGGCGATAATCGATTGGTTTCTCTCCGGTCGTCAGTGGCTAGAGTCAACGGCGGGTTGGTTTATATTACTTATATATGAGGTACAGATGTTATGCTCCTTCTGCAATTATAAGTTTGGAGGGTGAAGCCTGAGGCTACCGCGTAGGAAGCTCGTGCTCACACTTTATTTGGGCTGAAAAACAGCGTAGGCGCACGGAGACCTAGGTAGGTAGCAAACAACTTATGACTTGTCATCCAGAGGTTGGCTTGAGGGAGTTTCGGATTTCATATTACTCATTGGCGTCAACAGGCGCTGGTGCCAATTGGTCCGCGCATCAATAAAAAGGTTTCCAACATAGCAGACTTCACATGGATGAACTTTGGAAGGCGCTCGTGGACAAGGGAGCTTGGCATCCACGAGCTGGTCGGGTTTAAACCGAGAGAGGTGAGGTCGGCTCATAGGTGGATAGTTCGTTCAGTACACTTGTCATCCTGCAAAAAGTAAGTCAGAAGTACTGAGGGCCTAGCCCGTACGCTTTTCTTCTTCGAAGCTTCTGTAACACAGGTCTGAGCAATGCGTGGCCAAATTCACAAAGGATCCCGAAACCAAAAGGCGGTTATCCGTGATATTCTACGATACTAGATTACTGAATGAACAATGACACAAAAATGGTACAAACCCCAATTATGAGATAACAAGGACTCAACAAACGGGAAACCGAGTTGCGGCTTGCGAGCGAGGAGCACGTGCGTCACGCAGGTCCAAAACAAGAATATGACAAAGTAACGCTCTGCGCGCGAACAAACAACGATTGGTCCACAAAAACAAACAGTGCGTAAAGACACGTCAATATTGTAGGCAAGTGAGTGATGTTAAGAAAAATATGGAACTGCAAGAGTTTTGGGGGGATTTTCCACGACCGATCATTATGCCGCCCACCAAAATCCTCCCGAATCCCTAGCAGAGTCGAAGGTTTGGTTAAAGGTACTGATTCTCCCTACCTGCCTGGGCTCTGTTGTCAGGGCGAGTACCTAATGCTTGTCGTCAACGTTCTACCCGCGGCCGCACCTAATCCGGTGGCCACACCGACGAGAGGCTATTCCACATCTTCCACGAGAACAACGGACCGATGGCGGGCGTGAAAGCGAAACAAGGATGCTGCCCTTGGAAGGTCGTCATGCACTGGCTGTGTGTGCTGGCGTGAGTGTGTGTGTGTGTGTATGATGCGATCGCCGACGCTGCCACATGTGCAAATGACATTCAGTAATGTCAACAAAAACAAACGGCGAACACTGCCACATGTTTCATAGGGGTTACGAGGTAAAGCGCGCATCAGGTAAGTGTGTATGTGTCTGGAATCGCATGTACCAACACATACTAAAAACTTTCTGTAACGTCAACGAAAGACTGTGAGCACTGTAACGTATTTGACGTAGACCACGAGGTATAGACGAGCATAATGTAGGTGTGTGTGTGTGCGTCGGGGTGTATGATGGTTCGATACGTCAGTGTGTCGTGAATGCTCACATTTATGGGGTTTCTTTACTCACCTCGAATACGAATGCGAAATAGTCTACTGGTCCTCAGCGTTATCAGCTTCTCCGCCCTCACTCTCGGGTAGGATAATACTGTGTTGTTGCTAATCAACACTCCGTTAGCTGTCTCCACCTTCATCGTTCTTACCATTCCGTCAGTGCTTTCGATGGTTTCCATAACCACTCCCAAGGAGCAGGTGCTGAAATGTGCGCGTTCGTCTGTGATCATCACCATATCCCCAACCATGAATGGTCTTGTTTTGACCAGCCACTTCTGTCGAGTTTGCATAGCTGGTAGATACTCCCGCAGCCAGCGCCTCCGGAAAACCTTGGCAAGATAATTCACCTGCTTCCATCCGTGGAGGTAGCTCCCACGAAGGTTTACTGGCCCTTGGAAACCTTCCTCAGACCTTAACGTCAATAAGTCGTTCGGGGTGAGCGCCATATGGGTGGGGTCACCGTTCATTAATGAAACCAGGAGGCGGTTGTTCAGAATTCCCTCTACCTCAGCCATGACGGTGTTCAGCGTCTCGACGTCGGACGGCTGTCGCTCCATGATTGACAGCAATATCCGCCCGGCGGACCGGATCATGCGTTCCCATATACTGCCGCGGTGGCTGGCCTGCGTGGGTTGAAGTACCATCATGTGCCGCATGCCACGGTTTTATCCCGTAGTTCGTCCCTGTTTATGCTTTTGTGACAACGCTGCAATTCTCGGTGAGCGCCCACAAATTTCGACCAATTATCTGAGTATTTATCGGCCGGTACACCTCTTCCGTTGATAAATCTCTGCAAGGCTCGTAGGAGAGAATCGGTCGTCATCGAATGTGCGACTTCAAGGTGTACCGCGTGTTACTTCATGCACGTTATGATGCACCCATATCGTTTTTCCAATCTCTTCCCGCACTTGATCCGCAAGGGCCCGAGGTAGTCTAACCCGGTGTCACTTAACGGCCGCCAGCCCGCAGTCACCCCGCATTCTGGTAGCGGGGCCACGTGTTGTTTGCCCATCGTGGCATTGCGTCTCCCACATTGCACACAACGTCGGATTACGCGATTTACAGTCGCTCTCCCTCGCAGCAACCAAAGAAGCTTTCGGATGACGTGGATAATAATGCTTCTGGAGCTGGCTGAGAGTCGCAGTGGGCGCGCTAAAAATTGGCTTCTGGAATTATTTCAGTTTGATTTTTGGTGCTACAGGTCTCAGAAAGTTCCCAAGCAAAGCAGAGGGAGCATTCCGCAACAACCACTTGCAGGTGCTTTGAAAATGTCTCTTTATCAATTTTCTAACAAAACGAAATTTGTATATAATACACCGAGAAGTGTGTGATAGAATATGCAAAATAAAATAATGTACCGCAGCCCCGTTCGATGGCCAGATGGGCCGGGACGCGCTCCGTGGCCAGCGTTGTAGTTCTAGGGAGAGTCAAACAGATAGGACGTGTGAGCCCAAGTGCGGAACAGTCAACAGACACTGCGTACGGCGAGTGAAAGTTCATTCTACATTTTGGAATGGGCTGTGAGGGAGAACGGGGACCACAGATCTAGATTAGGTCAGGCTCAGAGAGAGAAGTGGCACAATGACGAAAGGGATAGGAGTGGAGGCAGTAAGCGGGATATGGTGGGATATGCAGAATTTGTTGCGGATTAGCTTAAAGAGGAAGACTGGCTTGAGCCCCTTGCGGCGAGTCCACAGAGGCTCGGTTTGTAGGAGCCTACAGCGTTCGCTGTATGTTATGGCTATGGATGCGCCTAGCCGAACTTCCATGAGGGAAAGCTTATTATTCAAAATGGATACATCGGGAAATGTGACCAGTAGCTTGAGTTAACCGGCAGGTGTTCCAGGAGTGTTCTTACATTTGAGAGATACATGGAAGGCCACTGGCGGGTAGCTAGAAATATCGATGTATCAGTTAGTGATCATGATCATGATTAAAATGATAAAGGTATACTTCGTGACTATGGTCAAGACACATGTTATAGGCATGATCAGAGAAAACAGCAGTACATAACAATGTGGGGTATTCAAAATTTTGGAAATTTGAGAACCAAACCGCAGCGTAAATTAACCAGCAAAGCTGAGTGGTGTCTGAAAGAACTAGAGTGGAGATGGGAAGAGCGAAATCGTAAACCGGTTTCAAATTTGGGGAGGACATTGTGGATAGCAGGACGAGCAAGGGGATGCTGATATAAGCGATACTGGAAAATGTTGGGCAGTGCAGTGTTCGCAAGGACTAGTAAAGCAACAGGCGTCGGACTGCACAATATGAGCAGCGATTTGAGGCCGGAATAATAAACAATGCGTCCTGTCGGCGCCAAGAACTGGCTGCGACGGGTTAGGGCGTCCGGAGAAGGGTGCGAAGGTATACCAGCTGGATATTTTGGCAATCACTAACGAGGAACGGGGCGGGAGAGGTACCAAAGAACACGGTTAAAAATAATGTCCGCATGAGGCTATGAATGTGCAGTCAGAGGTGCCAGCGGAATACAGAAGATTGATCCAACATTTGGTAATTAATTTTGGGGAGCCTGTGAGATAAATTCAAGTGAGTCGAATATGATAATAAGATTGCCCTTTTTGTGTAATTGACTTCAATTTCATTTGGAAATTCACATTGAGGCAAAAGCTACGCGAAGAAAGCGGTGTACTTTTGAAGGGCATAATGGTGTTTGGGCGCAGAACAGACTTTCAAAAAGGAGCCATCACAGGAACAGACTTTTGGAAACAAACGCTACTGATGTGGCTAAGCAGAAGTTGAAAGAGTGCAAAGATAAAATTTTCTTTATACCTGATAAAGAATTACCAATCAAATTCTGGTTGGCCACAGATGGCTGGTATTTTGTTTCATGAAGGCCTTGGTTGCAGGCGATGGCATGTAGAATGGTGAGGGTAGCAGACAAAAAGGGGCTGGCTTGACGACCTGGTCAGAGTAGGTTGGGAACGCAGCGGTGAGAGCTGGATTCTGGTCATTGATTTTAAGCTCTAAAGCAGAATGAATTAAACTAATTGTATGGAGTAATGTGAATAGATGTTGAGTGGGTGTGGTTGATGGTTAGCGTCAGGAATCCGCTCTGTGATTCGACGAGGCTTTCATGATGGGTTGTTACTCCGGTTTTGGGACTATGAACACTGGTCAGCCATGTGTGGTGCCCCATGTAACGATGACGATGGTGGTGTGTGTTTTGGATGCGCCCAAAGCATGCTAGAATGCACGATCAGATGATTCGGGTGAACTCGGAGTCGGACTTATTGGAATGGTACATCGTGCGAGAAAAGAGTAACAACGGGGGTGTTTATGTGGAATAGATAGTCAATAATGCTCGATAAATTCAAAGGTAAAGGTCAATTGGACGATTTGGTTATTGAAACTTGCCGTCAAATAAAAAGGGGAAGTTTAGCATGCGAGTTACTGGAAATAATCACGGCATCAGACGTTTTAGAAAAATAATAGGATACGTGTTAAGAAAAAAGAGGAATGGAGAAAAAAGGAGACTTCATCAGATGGAGTTCAAAGAGTCGTTTGCATGCTGCCGAGTGTGAAAGTATATTGGTGGAGAACTCGAAGATGTAAAGACTGGATCACCTGAGACAAAAAGCCATGGATCGTTAGCCCGTGCCTTGGTGGAACTTGATGGTGAGATACCAACGGAGTCAAGCACGAACGAAAAAACGGCAAACCTGATGGATGGGGGTAAAGATTTCAAAAGCTGTGATGGAAGAAGTAGCTAGATGAAAGCTGGCTAGTTATCGGCAAATTGACTACGATAATAAAGGTATATCACGAAATGTCAGCAAGATATTGGCAGCAAATCCGTGTGAGGCAATTGCAGAGGCAAATGACGTGCAGAAGCGATAAAGGAGTGGGAGGTAAACAGGTGACCTGATGACCGTTTTGATAGGGCGATCACAATAAAACAGTTAAAAGACAGCTACGGGACTATTGGGACTGCTACGAAAAGCGGGAATAGGATATCGGACCTGGAATAAAATAGAACAGTCGGTGGAGATGGCAGTAGAAATTGGTGGCTGGATACTGGTGGAGCCAATTACAAAGCAAACGAGGGACACCTCCGGAGGTGTAAGGAGACCACCAAGGTGGTGAGGAAGAGAAAGATGGAAGAAGACAGGTAGCGCGAAGCCCAGTTATTTGCTTATATTGGGTTGGTCGAGAAACATCAGTTTAAAATGGAAAGCGAACCAACATGGACAGCTCATAGCCACAACGATTATGAAGGTGGACAGTCCGCAGAAGATATAACAGAGTGGATGTTTGGGGGATTTATTAGCAATTAGGGGACATGGCATTCGCTATACTTTGCAATAATGACGGGCAAATAAAGCACCATGGCGTGTTTGAGAAGGCTGACGTTTAACATCAGATGCGACGTAGGGTGATTCACGCATCGGAGACGGAGGTGAAATATGGATTCTGGCTACTTACGGAATTATTTATATGGGAAACGAGTCAAGAAAGTGGCACACGCTGAGGGTGAGGGGGGGGGAATACCAAAGTGATGAAGGAGAAGCCGGCGAAGGGCGGATACGCATTTGGCTGGTTTCTCCGAACGATGAAGGGATACCGATATGTCGACTTCAACGTGAGGTGAGTGATGGGTGACAAATCTGTCCGAGATGCATTGTAAAGTGATCCCTTGGGCGGATGGCCTGTAAATGCCATGTCATGGTGGGTGAAATGTAAGTGGATAAATTGTGATGACCCCTTAGACGGGTGTCTCAGGATAGTAGCAATGGTGGAGCTGCATGATAAATATATCTGAGACGTACAGATGTGAAGGAGGCATGAGGCTATGTAAGACTAGGATTGGGCAGGGGACGAACACAGCGTAGGACAATAGTTTGACTGACGGAGAGAGCAAACAAACGCTGATCACGTTGCTGACTGCTGGAAGGCAGCTGAATATATATTTCAGAGAAGGACATCCATTGGCCACTATGGTGAGGAAAAAACAATGTTAATAAATGTGCCATTGAATCAGTAGTAGCAGCGAGTTCTGACATGGCTGGGCGATAAATCCATCTGGGATGCATCTGAACTGCGCTACACCAGGTCGTGTTGCGTGGTGTTATCGATACAGTTTTCATTCATAACTTAGGAAATACTAAAAATTACAATTTCTTAGGGCATTCCATTAACCCATAGAAATTTAGGGAATTTTTTCTCAGCGGTAAATTCTAACCTGGCTCTAGTTTGCCGTTACTTTTTTGCTTCATTCACGGCGTCTTTTTGATATTTCAAAATGCCACGAGTAGCAAAGAAGACTTACAATGATGCCCTATCCGCTCATACTCCGGTTACTAGGAAAAAATAGGCTTGTTCAAACTCCCGTGGCCTTAAAACAATGTTCGGTTGACCCCTGCGATTCCGTAGGCTTGGGACAGAAAGAACAGCTGTTTTGGACCAAAACACATAAGGTATAAATGTCAGCTTCTCAAGTTAGAAGATTCGGTATCTAAACTCGCCCCCTACTGTGCGCCACTGAAAGCATCGAACATTCCACCTTACAAAACCTGAGAGCGGCTGGCCGCTTTATAGACTCTGTTGCATCCGAAGTTATCATAAAAGTGAGGAACTCTCGTACTGCAGTCTTGTATAATGTCCCAGGGAGGATAACCCTCGAGCATGTGAAGCATACACCGTTGAGTGCATGTGGTATGGCCCACCTTCCTTGTCAAATAACAAGGCTGCATAAGCGCGTTCAGCTCTTCAACAGTCCAATCCTTAGGCAATTGGCAGATGATCTATTTGCTAAGGAATTCATTAAAGTGCGTAAAACTACAGCTTCTAATTCCCCCTATAGAAACAGAAAAATGGCAGGAGATAAAACCCCTCCTCAAGGGGAAATTACTAAATCTCCCTCAACTTTCCCCACGAGAAAGACTTCCGACAGCCCTGAGCCTTCCACACAGACGGCTGGTCGCTCCATCGCTTCTTCTCAAGTCCCCACTGCTTCATCTTGACACGCGCCTCCTGCCTCTTCACAACAGCCTACTGCCTCCTCGTCAGCTCACGCACTGAACTCTTTAAATTCTGAATCCATTACTGTTGATCTGAACCTTTCCGTTTCTCTCCTCTTACTGCCACACAGTAAAAGACGCCAACTTTTGCCACCTCCCACCTCATTGCCTGTTGGATACACCCCCATTTCTAATTTGCTTTCTGTTTCCTCCGGTGATAAACCACTCGCCGTCCAGGGGAATAGGTCCACCAGTCTTCCCATCCTTCTCACAAACCCCTACTCCATTCTAATTTCTCCTCTTAAATCAATTCGCCTAACTCACCGAATATGGTTCTGACCTTAGAGAATATCCCTTGCTCTAATGCATCGGTGGTTCCTACAAGTTCACCTGGCTCACAGCCTGCCAATACCAAAATACGGCCTTCATACGCAGTCCACTGTGCCTTATGTCGTACTCCTCACCTGACAACTATCTCCACTGCTCCCGATACCAACTGCTCCATATTTAGTGCCCCATCCAACTTGAGGTACTCCCCCCCACAACGTGCAGCTTAATCCACCACAATACGACCCTATTCCTCACACATTTTCAACCCTGCCCTCTGCACCCCTCCTCAACGCATACTCAATTCTATCTGGCCGGTATATTTCGACTGCTCCTAATCACCCTTGTCTGATACCGGCCCGCCAAACCCCACAGGTTTTCCCTTTGCTCCGATGTTTCCCCCTACCTCGATGCCCAGTTTCTCTACCCCCCCGGCTGTCCCTCTCACTAAAACATTTATTCCAGATTTGCTGGAAGCCACCCCATCTGAACCTCCACTAGCCTCAACATCAACATATTTCCCTTTGACCCTGATCTCCACATCTTCCAACCGCAATTGCCTGTTTCCATTCAACTTACACTACCCCCTGATGTGCCTCTACCACCTCCCACAAAATGGTATATATTTAGCCTCATTCGACTCGCGCTCTATTCTTGACAAACTTTCGCACCTAAAGAAACTTGTCTCCACAGATAATTACCACATTATCTTAATAACGGAATCCTGGCTGTCTGAGAGCCCGCACAATGATCAAATTTCGTTAGTAGGGTACAGTATTCTAAGTACCGACAGACCGAACCGACTTGGTGGTGGGTGCCTAGCCTACTTCAAGGAAGTTCACACCACAGCCCCTCTTTTACACACTGCGCTCGATTCTATTCCCGATTCTCTCTGGTTCACTATCAACCTCCAAAGCAATGTTCTTCATATTGGCTGCGTGTATCGCTCGCTAAATCCTCCCAGTTCCTTGTTTCCACTTCTCATTAGGTCTTTCGAATACCTCTCTTTCCTTCCCTTTGAAGCCGAGCTTATTACGGGCGGCTTTGATCTCCCCCACATTTGTTGGCTTACCCTCTCAGCTCTTCTCAATCTTATGGACCCGATCACTAGCGTTCATCTTGGTGGCTGGACACAACAAATTGTCGAACCTACCAGAAGTGGGAACATACTAGAACTGGTATTTACTCATTACATGCTTTTCCTCGACGCGCCAGTAACACAAAATTTTCCCGGCCGTGACCATAAAATGGTTATCTGCCGTCTGCCCCTTAGTGGCCCACCTTATCCCACACACCCCTCCAACAACACATTCCTAAGCAGAAATTGGGCCCTGTTAATCATTCCTATTCACCAGAAAGCCTGGGGTGAGTATTTCCTCGCCCATAACCCTCAGCTTACTGCGGATGTTTTCTACTCCTTCTTTTCCGACTGTCTGGAAAAACTGTTTAATACGGCCGAGACAGTACCTTAAAAGTGGTCGTCTGTCTCGCCACTCCATAGGAAGTATCCTTAACTTCTCAAACTACTGAATAATTCCAACGACTTTTCAGTTATTATTCGTCTAAGCCGCCTCACCACACCTATTATACAACAAGATAATATGCAACTTCATGACCAAGAATCTAAGGCTTTGAGTCATCCCAACAAGGGGCAACTTCTTTTTATGTCGAGTAAGTCTATAAACGCTAACTTCAAGGCCGACTTCCAACTTCTGATTCTGGATATTAACTCACCCAACCCCTCTCACCTTGGAAAGCCGAAGCCTTCAGTGCATTCTTTGCTTCAGCCACAGTCAGAGCCACTGTCACTGCCCCTCCCCCATCTTCACCACTTACTTACTCCGTCCCTTCGACGATACTCTTCGATGCCAGGAGTATTTCCAAGCTACTATCTAACAGCAAACACTCCCCTCGGTTAAGTCCCCATGGCTTACTACCAGTTGCTCTTGTCAATGGCGGGCCGGATCGCCCCCTGTTGTTGCTTAACCTTTTCACCCTTTAACTTATTGGTAGCACCGTATCTGCTAATTGGAAGCGCTCGGTAGCCGTTCCAATTCATGAAAAGAAATTTGACATCAGGTATCTACTCATCGCTTTTTGACCCATACCCCTATTTTATCCACAATAATGGGGAAAATAGATAAAGATCACATTATTAACTATTTATAAAGCCCCAACCTTAATAATCAAAAACATGGATTCCCCCGTTCGCGGTCTGGCATGACGTGTCAGTATGATCTTCTGAATCCCGTCACCGACTCTGCTGAAAGTGTGAAATATTTTGTTGTTCTTTCTCCAAGGCGTTTGACCGTGTACCTCACCCCTGCCTCTTTACAAAGCTACGATCATTTGGCATTGTTGATTCACTTCTTGCTTTGTTCTTATCTTACTTATCTCATCGTTCACAGGTTGTCTTAACGGGCATACTTCTAATCCTGCGCCTGCTACTAGCGGTATTATTCAAGGCAGTGTTTTAAGCCCTCTGCATTTCCTCCTATATATAAATGATATGTTTTCAACAATACCTAATGGCACGCCGTTCTTGTTCGCGGATGACATTGGGGTAGTCTACACGTTTTCGCCTGGCAACCTCAGTAATACTCCTCACAGACTGTCAATATGCCTCATGTAATCCATGACTTATTACTTTTATTTAGTTATATCACTTCTGCCGCCCTGAAGCCAACCTCAACAAAGCTTAAGAAACTGCATCAGTACCTACTCCCTGGTTGGTTGCATATATATATTCATATATATATATGTATAAATATATATTCAATACTGTCCTGCCATTATTAACACAAGTATGGTAAGTACCCCAAAGCTTCTCGATATCACTTAGCTTACAATGCGTCTTTTACACACCAAGTCCACCACATATACTTCCTCCACCACCTCTGCGATTTTGAACTGGAAAATCCAGTCTAGCTTACCTCAGCGTGACTCACTAACTGAACTCAACACCCAGTTATGACGTCACCAACTCTGCTCTCATCCTCTCCCCCAACTAAGTTTCCTCCACAATCTCACGCAGAATTTACTTGTTCTCTTCCACCGAATAACTACTCTAGATCAACTCCCAAACTCGTTACTGAATCTTACGGCTCTCATTTATCCATAGTTCGCCGTTTCCTTTTTTAGTCTCACGCGTCAGAAACCGAGCTTTGCCTCGTCCATCTACTAATGGACCAATATTGAGACCCATCTACCCTGCCATTCTGCATAGTACTCTTTTTCGTCATTCTAGTTTTTTGTACGAACCCTCATCTATTCGCCGATCTACATATGTCTCGCTCCTCCAACGTCTCACCTTCTTTTTAGTCTCCCACTCTTTAACAACAGAATGGGCATTAGATCTACTCTCCGTGATATCCTTTTGCTTACGTAGCCTCTTTTCCATACCTGGTCCTACCACACATTATTCCATCACCTCCTCTGCGATTCTAAGCTGGAACATCTAGCCTCATTTATCTCACTTAGCGTGGCTCACTAACTGAACTCAACATTCAGTTATGACGTCACCATTAAAAGTTTTGGCCCCTAATTATGCGTTCCTTTTTTCGGGATCACGTTCCATGGCCTTAATTTATCTAAGGGATCTGCCACATCGATTAGACCCTGCCTCACCTTTGTTTTTCGTCCCGTTAACCGCTGATCCTGAGCTGGGCTATACTTAAACTGCGTTTCTTTATCTCATTTCCATTTCCAGTTACTCTCAATGCCGGTCAACCACCTCGAGCACTACACTGACCACCTCCCTGGCTGGTGCACCTGGATAATAGTGCTGCATGGCCCTACGTCGATCGCTGTTCCCCTTGGCTTTTTGTCCAAGTTCGCACAACCTGTCTGGTTGGTCCTGGGCCACATACTCTTATCGTAGTGTCTAAGCCCTCGGTTCAACCATCTGTGAACACTCACGCCAATCCCAAAGGTGTGGGGCGCGGTCAGATCCCCCGCTTTGGCCGGCGCGCAGGCCGCCTGCAACTATGTACGAGCGCAATTGGGCCGATGGATCTCAGCTCCTGTGTTCAATTCACGGAGTGTGTTTAAGGTTGTGTTCTAGCGCACGGTCAGCCCCACCCACTAGCACCGGCTGCGGATTGCACGCTCAAACTCTCGTCGCCCCACAGCACTTAACACTGCCTATTGCGGACCCCATGCTCCCACCATTCTTCCCCCACTTTTCGCTAATCTATCGTTCTTGTCCGCTCTCTTATCATTTCCCTTCGTGTCGTTCTACCTCTGTAAACACATCAATCCTTTCTGTTTTTGTTCCTATTGTGTTTCACAATGACAGCCTTCACTGTATGATGTTACTCCCGCCCTATCCATTTTACTCTGACCAAGCCAAAAATATGTTCTTTCCCACCCACTTCACCCCTGTCGGCCCATAATCGGCATTCACTTGGTACCTCTGCATAATTACAAAACACACTGATCGCATGCCTCACTAGCTACCATCATGTGATATCTTCTTTTGTCCGTCTCAAACCTCCCACCATTACTCACCAGACACATCCCTAACCACTGCCAACCACCATATAAGAACTCGCCGTTCCAACCTTTGCACTCTTTTTACAACCAAATGTATTATCTTTTTACTACCTCCGTATTTTCCAAGTCTCAACCCGTGATTCTTCTGTGGATCGTCCTCTAAGGCAGTGAACCGACCAGCAACTTCTGGTCCAATCCATTGATGCAACGGCTTGTAAGTACGCAACTCTCCACTTCCATTCTCCCAAATCCGGCGCACAACTGCTTTTCGTGCATTTTTGTTCCATCACAGGCTTTCCTGTTTGGATTATTTTTTCTTCTCGGTCTTCATCTTGAGCCATCTGCAGTGAAACAATCCGATTCATCATCTTTTACCCGGTTTTCTCTGGTCGACATTCTCGTCTGTTCCGTACGTAGCCCGCCACAGGCATCTTCATTGGGCCTCTCAGGCTGCACTGCTTTTTAACGTTCCATCCAGTATAGAGTCATCGTAACGTCATCATTTGCATCTACAGTTTCAAACCACGTGATCTGCCATTACCTGATCTTTCTGATCCGCCACTTCCTCATTTATCTTCCATGTTATCCGCTGTTACAACTGATGCATCCTCGCACCACAGTTCTTCTTACATCCAAGTTACCCTTCCCAGTGATCTTTTACACCTCTACAACCACCCCATACTTCCATTATCCCTGCGTTCTCCAGCAATTTTCAAGCCCATCTTCTTGCATAACGTACGTCCATTCACTGGCGCTTTACCCATTTTCGGCCGTCACCACATGTCACGCCTGCAATAATCGGGCTGTTAGAATCACTCCCACATGTGTTCGTCGATCTTTTCCTCCATATTCTCTCGCTCATCAATTTCTGTTCACAGCCATCACTTCTGTGTTTCCAAAGTTAGGTCTCTCTTGCTGTTGATCTCCCATCTTCACCTAACATAAACAAATTCATCAGTGTTTAGCCAGAGTAATTTCGCACCACTTGACCCAACCGTATCTGTCTCGTCCAACCACTGCTACCTCCGTAGCCCATTTCTTCACTGCTATTTGCTCCTGCTCTGATATATACATACCTATACATATTTTTGTATCCACATATTTTCTCTTCTACCTTCAGTTCTTCGCCTGCCAGTCCTTTTGCCACCATGCCACCGCCCCTCATGATACGCGACAATTTTGTCTGCATCTGCTCCCCAAATTTACCGTATCTCGATTCCTCGGCGGCGTTGATGCCATCTGACTCATTCTTGACGTCTTGCATTACCGGCTCCCCGCCTTCAAATTGGCACCGTCCATTTATTGCAATTACGCGTAGTTTATCGCTACCTATTCCTCAGCCGGACAACTCAATTTTTGTTCTCCATTTCTTCTCTTCTCTCTTCCTTTCTTCTTTATCGTCTCTCGTAACGATGGTTTCCCAAGCGGATTTCCAGTCCTCCTCCTGTAAAACTCCACAGTTCCGTTCTCCCCCACTCGGCTCAGCCAGCCGCTCCATCTGGCATTGACCTTCAAACTCGCCGGGCCTTTATTTGAATCCATCTCCGGGTTCACTTAAATTCACTACAATACTCCCTAGTGTGCATACATTTCTCTCCCTCTCCTCTCCCTTCTTTTTCTTCTTACTCCCCTTGTGCTACGTATTTCGAAATTTCTCATGATTTTGTCGGTCAGTTTTGTCGGTTGTAAAATGTTGATCATGCGTAATGCATGCTTCGGGCGCGTCCAAACTAAACTATTATTATTACTATTATTAAGAGAGACTGCATAGGCGATAACACGCAAAGGCGATGTTGTGATTGGTGGGCTGTGAGTGGATCACTTTTGCTGACCATTTTGACAGGTTTCTTGAGGTAGTCACAACGGCGAACCCGCGTGGTAAATAAATCTCAGACGAAAAAATGTGATGGAGTCTTGGTGCACCGCGAGATCAAGATAAAACAATGGTAAGACACTGTGTAGGTGAACATTTGGGTTGGTGGAGAGAGCATATAGTCAGTAATCATGTGGCTGACCGCTGGAAGATCACGGAATATATTTCAACGAAGGAAGTCGATTAGCTGTTATAGTGAGGAAACAAACAACGGCAATAAATGTGCCAATGAATGAGTAGTAGCAGCGAGTTTTGACATGGAGAATGAACGAGTTTGCGGAAGAAACGTAAGAGTATTCAAACGTGAAAAGCATGGAGTTTAGGTACCGGGGTTAGATGAGTATTTATATAGACTATCGTAGTTGGCCAGCGAAAAGAGAGGTTGGTGTAGGTGGATGAAAACTGCGTGCTACTTGGTTCATAAATTGAATGATGAACTTAGCGGGACATGGAAATGTAGGTTTAACGTCAATATTGAAAGCGAGCTCGAAGGAGGAAAAGCAGTCGTTGTGGAACGCAGAGCTAGTGGCATATTAACAGCAGCTATAAGGGTTCTACGGGTTTACCCAACCTTAACGACTTGGAAAAGTGCCTGTTCCGAGAAGTTCAAGGGGCAGAAGAATCTTCTGCCAAGGCCGACCACATACTGGTGTACGGGGATTTAAAAGCCATCCGAGTCGATCTCACCGGGTGGCACAGTGAATTTGTAATGTGATAGGGAGCTTTTATCCCAGGAAGGTTTCATGAATCGCAAGATGCACGAGGTTTGGGGAGGGGATGAGTCACCCAATAAAATGCATGGGGCCACAGATGGGCGGTTGGGATGAGGGGAATAAACAACATTTATATTATCAGTGGAGAGTAAAGGGGTGCCTTGGAAAATGGAAGAGGATATGTCGCTGATATAAACAGGGAGTAGTGATGAGCCCAAGACACTACCTTGGATGACTCCACCGGTGATGTGTTCAGCAGAAGTTGAGCCGCCGCCGACCTATACATATTGCTATTCGTGGGATATTCATGGGAATAGCTGGGAGAGGAGGGGATCCTATAGTTTGAATTTATGCTATCACGTGCATATGGGGGTCAGCGTAAAAAGCCCTGGAGATATCAACATGTCTGCCAGTTTCAGGGTTGCCGACGTCAATTTCTGGAAGACGAGACATTAAAGGGGCCCAGCTGGCTGGAGGATAATGAACGAGGATTCAAAAAACCGTGCTGGCCAAGGCTCTTCAGTTTATTCGATAAGAGATATTGAACAAAGCCTTTTGATAGTTCTCCGTGGTTTTGCAGAACACTGGTTGTGGCGAACAGACCAATAATTATCCGGGTCGTGTTATGGGCCTTTTATGAAGCACCAGGTGATGAAGTGGTACGAGGCTGCGGATTATCAAGATGGTGTGTACAGTCAGTAACAGCAAAGAGAGATTGAGACCGCCATCCACTGAAAGAGGCTGGCGGGATACTATCTGCGCTCGACCTCGTGGAAGTTTTAGTGGAGGAGACTAGTTCAACGATATCAAGATGGGAGGAAGGAATTGATGGAAGAGAAGCTGAGATGCTGGAATGAATTGGAAGAGAAGGGAGGCCAGAGCAATTAATGGGTGGGGATAGGGACTGATCACTGAGAGCCTCCGAAATAGAAACTGGTGTATCAGCGGCAGATGGGACACAGATGAGGATATTGGTCGACGCAGAACTGAAGCTGTTGGAACTCCTACCAAGCAGGCAGGACAGGTAGCCTGTTTTGTTGGTGTGCCCTAAAGGGATCATCTCCTGTCATCTTTGATGCAATTCAGCCTTACGACGTGGCTCCAAGTGCAGTCGGCTGAAGGGGAGAAGAATTGTGAAGTGTCGCGATCTAGTAAAGATAAGCCAAAGCCCGGCCGGCTTACGCCCTGGAGGGAACCGGGGGACCTCGGGACTTGGGGCTTGGACCTACACATGGGATAGCGGCATTTGAGCAGTGTGAGAGGTTGGAGTAGAGAGAGCTGGCCAAAAAGTGGGGATCAGATGAAGGAAGAAAGTCATCCCCAGTAGGACAGCGGAGTTATGTTGGTGCTGGAGGCTGATTGCATGGAAGTGGGGAAGTCGGGACGGGGAAAGGAAGTGATTCGGACGGGGACAGTTGAAGCTCTTGAATTCTCATGAAACGGGACGGTGGTCGCAATTTGAGAAGGGGTCACTGACATAAGTAGCGATATCAGGAATACTGATGGGGGCTACTAGATTCAAGGAGTTGGTCCCTAGGTGGGGCGGGAGAGAGGTTACTTTCACCCACAAAGAAGAAAGCAAAAAAGGAAGGCGGCGAGGGCAGCAGGGCTGGTGTGAGAAAGCCAGTGGATTAGAGGAAGCGATAACTTTCGCTCCGGCAGGAGAGTCGAGAGTAGCCGTAAAAGCATTCGAGACAGGATCTATTTTGGGAAGAGTCTAAGGTCGGAGGAATGTAGACGTAGCCGGAGAGAAGGTGCTTGCCAGTAGAGTGAATTGATAGCTATTATGAGTCTTCGATAAGGGCAGGATGGCGATAATCAACAGCACCTTCGTGGATAGTGCATTCGACAAAGACCTATCGGCCACCTCTCCGCCTGGACTGGCGAGCGTTGGAGAACCATTGATACTCAGGTATGCGAACAAGGTCCAGTGGGATATCTTCGGTGAGCCAGGATTCAATTACTAGCGTTTTGTCAGGGTTTTGAGGTAGGCGCCAGTGATGGCAGATGCAGCAATTGGCGGAGAGGAGTTGGGTTGAAGGCGGCTGCTGCATACTGAGACTGCTAACCAAAGGGTCGTGGTGGGATGGGAAAGAGAGGATATACGTTGGTAAAGCAGGTAGGTGGTCAGAGCGATGCGCGTTGCCAAATGGGGGTAGAAAAGGCGAAGATGAACACAGGGAAGTACAGGGGTTTGTGACACTGGAATAGAAGGGACGATCACGGAGGCAATCAGGTTCGACAGCGCCAGATAGAGTTGGAAGATGTTACTCTTGGGCAGTTTTATTGATTTATCACTTTTGCATGGTACACACCACACAGATTTCATCTAGTGACGCACACTTACCTGTGAATTACTGTACCATCCCTCTTGCAGAACTGAACACCTGTATATTGGCTGTAACCACACAGTCAATATTGATTTGTCTTCCACTTCCGCTCTGACATTTCATACCAGCCCTACATGAAGTTAACCATTTGCTGCACGCTCACCTGCTTTCCTCCTGCCGTTCCCCACCACCAGCACTCTGGTAGTCTCCCTCCCACGAAATACGCAATTGTTTGCCACATATGATTCCTCCAGTACACAGCCACCGATTTATATACTACCATATTTTCAGACTGATATATTTCCATTTTAATAATTCTTGACATACCTGTCGTAAAGTGAATAATTCACCGAACGCTTCGACGAGATTCCTATCCATGTGCCTCTCACATTCTGCAGCCCACCAACAACGTATCCTTTGAATATTTTCGAATTTCCACAAGTAATAATTATTTCCTATACCACTTAGGCATATACTCCAGACCTTCAGCCGACATTATTCGACCCTGACTTTCAAATTTGCCGTGGATCACTACCGTTTTAGTCCACTGTAACACTCTCTTTGATACTTTGCATACAATTGTTGTACCCTTTTGTAAATTCTCCAGCATCACTATAACCATCTGATCATGCATTCTAGCAAGCTTCGGGCGCATCCGAAGTATGCAGTTATTATTATTAACCCGGCGATATCCATCATTACGGGCTCACATCGTCTTCATGGAGAGCTGTTCTCTTCATATTTTCAGAGTTTCCGGGTGTACTCCCATACATTTCTCCCTGTTTCGAACTTATTCCTTTCATGGAACCCCAATAAGCCTTAGTTATCCAAAACTTGCATCATACTGGTTTATAATGCAACCTTAGCACTATATATTCACGATATTTTCTGTATCCTTACGGGTTACAACCAACCAACTCTAATTCGAGACCAAACAGTATTTGCTGCGCAGACCACTTTCATTCTGGTCCGTTCGAACTATTTCCAGCTATATTGTTTTGTTTGTAACGTTTTCACTCCCGTTCTTGAAATTCCTGTATGTTTCATCGTTTTGGGTAAAGTTGTACACCGTGATCATGCCCTTGCTCGTGCCTCTCGACCACGGTAGAGAAATATACCATAAGTATCAATATTATTTCCTGCTTAGCTCCCATAGGGGCTGAGTGTGGAATTTCCAGAATTTTCAGCGGGAGCGAAGGTTAATAAGCAGAGGGAGTATTTGGAGTGATGCAAACCTGGGTGGGGTTTCGGGCACACCCGTGAAGGCTTCGAAGAAATTTGGCACGGAGAGCTGAGACATGGCTGGCCAGTGTGTGTACCGAGCGGGTAGTGGGCAGAGCCTTTGGAGGGGGGCCGACGGTTAGTGACCAGCAGGTGAGGCCGGGTGGACAGGTGAGCCTGGTGCCGGAGAGGATGTTGGAAAATCCTGTAAACGTATTGGGTTTGAGGATACTCTAGGGGACCTTGGAGTCGATATTAAGGCAAAGTAATATTTGAGGAAAGAGGTCTGAGAGCTGAAGAAACCTGAGGAGGAAGCATTTAACAGAGGTGAACTGAAAATCCCCGAAAATCGTGACGGATTGTTTGTACCGTGTACATGTATATATATTTTTCTCTGCAACATCCGGATGATGACTTTGTTGATGACTGCTATGCCCGTGCGCAATCAAGTAATTCTCCAACAGCGGCACAAGCTTGCTTTGGCGTTGTATCACGGTCCACTAGAAGACAGAAGGCACATGAGACTTGCAACTCTAACGGAGACCTCAGCGAGGCACACCCTCACTTAGATCGAATAGTCAATTCTACAGTTCCCTTTTGGAGACGGATTTGTTGTAGCAACCTGGAGATGGCTCAGTTTGAATGTGTAAGTTCAGGACCAAAATTTACTGTAGACAAATATAACTAGCTAGCACTTAGCTCTTAGCAGCTTGTGTGTTGTTCGGCGCCACAGGTCTGTGCGTTGTTTGTCTGCTCGCTGTGGGGACAATCGGTTTCCGCCACTTGAAAAATACATTTTTGACTGCTCTGCTTGCTAAAGGTTGGACTTTCAGGTGTCTCAATTAGTATCGCGTCCGTTATCACTCCCAGACGTGAACGAGGACGGCATTGTTCCAGTACGAACCGATTTTCACCTATTCCACCGACTTTTACTGTCTTTTGGCAGGCCTCGAAACTTTTGGCTTGTTGCCCGTTCCATAGACCACTCTCAGGATCTCGCTGGTGCCTGGTAAGCGGAGTACCAAATATCCGCTTACTCACTCACCTACTGATGTTATGGACTTCAACGCTCCCTCAATGGACCGGCCCAGTTTTCACTCCACAGACTTGATTGTGGAGGCCCAGTTTTTAGATATACTCCCTCAGAATTCGTTTACTACACACGTTTCAATTCCTACTAGGTTTTGCCGAGAGCAAACACTCTCACTTCTTTATCTCTTGATTACAAACGAGTCTCATCAGGTGGACACGATGTCATTTCCGGCCCGTAGGGAAGATAGGCCACGAAGTTCTCATCTTTGACTAAGCAACCCAGTGGTCATCGTGCAGTTCGCCACTTAAGAAATCGAACCTTTTTAAAAGCACCAACTTCTTCCAGCCTAAGGAGCATCCCGAATCCTAACTAGAACCCATTTGCTGGGCAGCCGATTTAAGTACACTTTACTTACCAATTAAACAGAGTACCTCCAGAGCAGATAACCCTTCCGTACCGAGGGAGAAGATAGAAACCAACACTAAGCGTATGTTGCCACGTTTCACACTTCGCCAGCTAGAGGAGCGTACAAGTCATTTTGCCCAAACGAAGTGCACTCAGCTGACGGCAGGTGCAGACGAAGTCGAAGCGAATACAAGCCGAAGAGTCAGAAATATTTTGAAGAAGTGCAACAGAGTTTCCCTGCAAGGGCTCGCTCATGAAATTCTATTCCGCTGAAGCACCTTGGCCACGTACTAGAGACCATACCCTCTGTACCGGCCTTTAACACCCCTGACTGTACCCAAGCTACTTCGTCAGAGCGACTGATTGAGATCTTTGCGGATAACTCGCCCTATTTTCGATTATTCGCCGACTTGACCCCACCCTACTGTTCCTTTAAAGGCTGTGGGAAGAAACCTGGATGGCATCCGACCACTGGCCCGGGACTTTGGACTAAAACTTGAGCACGTCAACCCTAATAGATCAATGATCCCGGACGACAAATACCCCAGGATACCGGGAAAAATTGCGAATGTTCTAGCTCTTGCATATTTAATCCCATTCCAACCTTATCTAGACTGCTGCACTTTCCTAATCCCACGGAGGGAAGCCATAATCACTTCTATTTTCCAAAGAAGTGAGCAGCAATTCTCATCTAGCTACAGGTTGATGAGCCTAGACAGTACCTCTAGCAGGGTTCTTGAGCGCCCCATCATAAAACGCGCTCAGTTACGCAATTTGCGGGCGGACAACTTATTTGCGCTTTCTGACCCGAATTTTTGCCAGGTAGACCACGCACCACCACCACTCTAGCTATCTTAGATAATATGACGCAGGCCCACCACCAGAACTCAATCTCCATGGCCGCCTTCATAGATTTTGAGGAAACCTTCTACAAGACCGAGGTGCACGGTATCACCTTCAGGCTGATCTGCTCACCTGAGAGCTTCCTATCTGAGAGCACTTTCACTGTGTTTGTAGGTGTTCGGTATTCCTCTCCTTCCCCAGTCACTACAGAAGTCCCTCGGGGCTCCGCACCGGGTTCCCTACTGTTCATGATCTACAATGACGATCTCTCGGAAGTTGAAATTTCACAATCGCCATGTACCCGCATGTGGTAACCATCTGAGAATCTCAAACAACACAACTGCAGTCGACGATGGATGCAATCAAGCGCTAGTCACTGAACTGAAGCCCATCAGCGGATGACAATCCGTTAGTCAGCAGGCGCTCTGGTGGCTCCAGTGATCAATCTCTTCGAACTGAAAGAACGACACGAACCCAGAGGGTAGATCAACGTCAGATGCCAGCTTCCTGGCTGACTAGTTATTCCTCCTCATCAAATCAGCTGAAAACTAGCAGGGAAGCTCTCCGAACTTAAAGCCCCATTGACAGGACACTTTTTATAAATCCAAGGGGGGTTCCCGGCTTCTTCACGGTTCTTATGTCCACCCCATCTCAGAATACCGCGACCAAGTTTTACACAAGAGGCTCGCTCGTGACCGCGAATATCTCCATCGGATTCAGAAAAGAGCCACGAGAGATGTGCAGGGCTGACCGACCCTTCTCACCCTTTAAGACTGACTGCACTCAACCTTTATCCCCTGGATGTGAGGCGTATGAGAGAAGATATTTTTTCCGGTTTTCCACCTTATCTCTAGTAGACTGGCTGGTCAATTCTTCACGCGACCACAACTAGATATCCTAAGAGGACTTACAGGTAAACTACTTAATTATCACCCACGGGCATTCTTCAGGCAAAATGTTTTCACTTGAGGGATTATTCCAATTCAGAATAAACTCTCACAAGAGATGGCGGACGCCCAACAAAGAATGTTCTTAAGCAAAAGCCAAAAAAAACACGAGGATTTCCTTCAATCTTTCGCCAAGCTCCTAACCAGAATATTACTTCAACATATTATTCACTGATCATCTCCTACAGTCGCTGGCCTCACACCACTGCCTGTGCCTGTACCTCGAGTCGCTTTGCTGTCCTGTCCCTATAACCCACCTCGAAAATCGGCGGATGACTGACTCACCTCAGCACACCTACCAACTACCCTCGTCGCAAACCTCACATCATACCACCTCAGTCCATGACCAGCGCTCGGATAACAGGAAATGTTGAAGTAAGAAAACCGAATCACGCCCCACCCAGCCCAGGATTTGGTTCCCGCTGGGTGGTCCTCGTCGACATAGCCAACTGTCACATAGTAAATTTAGTGAACTGGGAGGGAACATTTCAGAAGTTGACAGTGAGCCCCAAATTATGGACAGAACGCCATTAAAGATGTCCCTTCTTCGAAGGGAAATATCTCGATCACTCAAAATTGGCACCACTTTACCCATCCGTGCGGGACCCAATCGGGTCCGAAGCGAAGCCCACTCAATGCCCATGAACGCGATGCCATAGATCCACCTAGTACCTCTGCTGCTCGCGGGCTTTTGCGCAAGAGATCGGTGGTTGGGAGTTTGTAGACGCAGGGCCAACAGCGTTTGTACAGACAGCAAAGGTTCCCGGTATCCTGGGGTATTTGTCGTCCGGGATCATTGATCTATTAGGGTTGACGTGCTCAAGTTTTAGTCCAAAGTCCCGGGCCAGTGGTCGGATGCCATCCAGGTTTCTTCCCACAGCCTTTAAAGGAACAGTAGGGTGGGGTCAAGTCGGCGAATAATCGAAAATAGGGCGAGTTATCCGCAAAGATCTCAATCAGTCGCTCTGACGAAGTAGCTTGGGTACAGTCAGGGGTGTTAAAGGCCGGTACAGAGGGTATGGTCTCTAGTACGTGGCCAAGGTGCTTCAGCGGAATAGAATTTCATGAGCGAGCCCTTGCAGGGAAACTCTGTTGCACTTCTTCAAAATATTTCTGACTCTTCGGCTTGTATTCGCTTCGACTTCGTCTGCACCTGCCGTCAGCTGAGTGCACTTCGTTTGGGCAAAATGACTTGTACGCTCCTCTAGCTGGCGAAGTGTGAAACGTGGCAACATACGCTTAGTGTTGGTTTCTATCTTCTCCCTCGGTACGGAAGGGTTATCTGCTCTGGAGGTACTCTGTTTAATTGGTAAGTAAAGTGTACTTAAATCGGCTGCCCAGCAAATGCGTTCTAGTTAGGATTCGGGATGCTCCTTAGGCTGGAAGAAGTTGGTGCTTTTAAAAAGGTTCGATTTCTTAAGTGGCGAACTGCACGATGACCACTGGGTTGCTTAGTCAAAGATGAGAACTTCGTGGCCTATCTTCCCTACGGGCCAGAAATGACATCGTGTCCACCTGATGAGACTCGTTTGTAATCAAGAGATAAAGAAGTGAGAGTGTTTGCTCTCGGCAAAACCTAGTAGGAATTGAAACGTGTGTAGTAAACGAATTCTGAGGGAGTATATCTAAAAACTGGGCCTCCACAATCAAGTCTGTGGAGTGAAAACTGGGCCGGTCCATTGAGGGAGCGTTGAAGTCCATAACATCAGTAGGTGAGTGAGTAAGCGGATATTTGGTACTCCGCTTACCAGGCACCAGCGAGATCCTGAGAGTGGTCTATGGAACGGGCAACAAGCCAAAAGTTTCGAGGCCTGCCAAAAGACAGTAAAAGTCGGTGGAATAGGTGAAAATCGGTTCGTACTGGAACAATGCCGTCCTCGTTCACGTCTGGGAGTGATAACGGACGCGATACTAATTGAGACACCTGAAAGTCCAACCTTTAGCAAGCAGAGCAGTCAAAAATGTATTTTTCAAGTGGCGGAAACCGATTGTCCCCACAGCGAGCAGACAAACAACGCACAGACCTGTGGCGCCGAACAACACACAAGCTGCTAAGAGCTAAGTGCTAGCTAGTTATATTTGTCTACAGTAAATTTTGGTCCTGAACTTACACATTCAAACTGAGCCATCTCCAGGTTGCTACAACAAATCCGTCTCCAAAAGGGAACTGTAGAATTGACTATTCGATCTAAGTGAGGGTGTGCCTCGCTGAGGTCTCCGTTAGAGTTGCAAGTCTCATGTGCCTTCTGTCTTCTAGTGGACCGTGATACAACGCCAAAGCAAGCTTGTGCCGCTGTTGGAGAATTACTTGATTGCGCACGGGCATAGCAGTCATCAACAAAGTCATCATCCGGATGTTGCAGAGAAAAATATATATACATGTACACTTTGCAAAACTGTCCAGAGCAACTTTCCTGGGGTTCCTCAATCTACCACGTTTTTACGTGCAGCTGAATAGAAACATGAACGACGAAAACTTAAGGCTATTATTAGAAGCGAAATGAAGACAAACTGGCTAGACCGATGGGATCAATGCCCGAACGCCGGAATGCACGAAATAATTTCTGGTTTTCCAAAATATTTTTTTAAATCTTCAAACATTGAAACGTTGGTAATTGGGATAGGAAACATAGGTGCTATCTACGGGGGGGAGGGAGGCTTCGGCTGATTTACTTGCCGGTCAGATCCTGTCGTTAACATCAGGTGCACAGTTTCAGATTGTGATGCTTTAGGCTCGGGGATGGCATCCATGATGTGTGAAGGGACTACTGGAGCACTTCTTTTGGGCAGTTTTGCTCTATCTAGGTTATCGTCATGGTGCGCAATCTAAGACTGACGACAGATATAGTTTCGTGCTTACCTGTTCCGTCAATGGGGCAAACTCTGTCGCGTCGCTTGGGCGCCTTGTATGGACCTCCATAGAGCATCTGTAGAGATGTCTTAACGCTATCCACGAGTGTGAATACAAAGGGGCAAGAAGACAGTTCCGGTGGAGTGTGTGTCCATCGAGACCGTGGCTGCGGCGAATGCATTTGGAAAGGATGTCTGCGCAGCCAACTGCTGGACATGTGAAGCACAACCGACGCCACTCAAGCGACCCACGAAAAGTAATCTTTGGGCAAGCGAGGAGTTTGACCAAAGGCTAATTCCGCAGCTGATGTGGCAGTATCAACTCTATAAGTGGAACACAAGCTCAAGAGGTCGATTGGAAGCCCCTGCATCCAGTTAGGGCTTTCAGCTGCAGCGAGCGAAGCTTTGAGCTCTCAACGAAAACACTCAGCCGTAGCGTCGACTACTAGGTGATATGCTGTCGTACGAGAACGGTGACAGCCTGACAGGCAGCGTTTCTTGGAACAGGTGCGACTCAAGCTGTACGCCGTGATCAGTGGTTACCTTTTTAGAGCAATCATACAACAAAGTCCGAGGTTCCTCGAGGGCGGCTGTTATGGTCTCTGCTTCTGCATTGGTAATAAAAAAAAGCCTCTTTCCAGCGGGCGAAACGATCGGTCATTTTGAGAAGGTGAGGAAAACCCTCGTAGGGGCTCAGAGGGCCAACGATAGCTATGACGGTGTGAGAAAACCGTGAGGATACAACAGGAAATTGGCCCAATGGAGCCATTGTATGTCTATTTTTCCTAGGTGGTTGGCTTTGAGAGCATGAACCAGCCCAGTCGCGAAAACCGTTTTGCATATCTTATCAGACGTGCCTATCTGCAACTGGCTTGGAGGTGGCTGGGATGAAAGGATGGGCTAAGTTGTGCAAAGATTAGAAGATTGTGCGGCACCGAGAAGTGGGAACTATGGGGCTTGGGTATGGAAAAGTTGCACCCCATCTACGACTTTGTCAGAGGCATCGGTGGCTATACTCAATTGAGCTCCAGCCTATAAATGAACCAGCAAATCAGCAGAAACTATTGCGCCTTGGACTGCGTTGAGGGCAGTTTAAGCATGATCGGATAATTATTTGGGATCACCTTTAGCTTCTCAAAGGCATCCGTTAAAGACTGCATCAAGTGGGCATTGTTTAGAATGAAGCCCCGAAAATGGCTTAACATTCAGCTGGATTGACGGAAGGCAGCTAGTGAAGTAGGCAACAAAAGGTCACAAAAAGCTCGCACCTTTTCCTCTGAGGGACGATTACCATGTTCATCGAACATGTAGCCCAGAAACCCAACTGAATGTTCGCCAAAGACGCATTTGTCCGCTTTCGCGGTCATGCCATGTGCGACCAAAATCTCAAACAGCGGATGTGGGTGTTGCTTCTGTGCATCTTCAGAATCACTAGTTACTATAAAATTGTCCACTTAGACGAAAGCGAAATCCGAACCCCTGTAGCCTGGTCAGTAAAACGCTGAAAGGCTTGTGCAGCTTTGCATAAACAAAATGTCATTCGTAGAAATTAGAAGAGATGAAATGGCGCTATTGACGTTGTCCCAGATATATCTTTACCTGAGATAGGACTTTGTTATAAGCACTTATAAGACCTTTTTTGAACACACGAGCACACCTGAGGTTGGTCGTGGTATCCTGAATATGTGGGATGAAATACCTACCTGGAACAGTAGCATTATTGATGACTCTGTAATTCCCACATGGTCGCCAATCGTCTGACATTTTGGGGACCACGTGAAGTGGAGAAGCCCAGAGGCTATCTGATGCACGACCAATACCTAAGCCAGTCTTATGCTCGAGCTCAGCTCGCGCGAGTTTGAGTATGTCGGGTGCAAGTCGGCGTGTCATAGTATAAACCCCAGGGCTTGAAAGTGAATGTGATGACCTACCAAGCTGGTTACAGCAAATAGTACGGACGGTGTATGCAATGCTTCTGGTTATGCATCTAACACATCACCGAACAAATATGAACCGGTCCTCCTAGGTAGGACCAAACCGATTGGGTTAGAATCGACCGAAATCCCGTTCATGGGTAGGTTAGTGGCTGGTCCACAAGACACTTGCAGCGAGACTCAAACAAGAGATCGAAGTGATGCAGGGAATCACTACCAAGTATGGCGCTTTGAGCCTCTGCAATCAAGAAAGTCCAACGGAAATTCTGACGAAGACCGAAACCTAAGGTTTGCAAAATCCACCCATAAGTCAGTAGAGAAGTGCCAATAGTGACGAGTAAATTGAGGAAAGGGCACCCATTTAACGTTTGACCTGAAGGCAGGAGCTGACTCACTTCAGCACCTATATCTACGAAGTAGCGTATCTCTTATTCATGATCGATTACGTAGGCCAGTTGGCCACCGTAGCCAGTAGCTTCCGCCGCCGTTACGCACAGGCTTACTGATTTACCAGATCGGCTGAGGCCATGGAGCATGGCGGAGTGCAAAAACTCGCCTTATGAAGATACCTTTGAAGTTATTAACAAACAGTGTTAGCTGATAATGTTCGAACCGCAATTTTTAAGATAATACTGATGGTTTACTTCGGAGACCCTCGAACCATGACAGTGGCGTGGTCTATTGTTTGCAAGCGACAAAATTGACGGAAAATATTTGCGGAAATTTTTGAAACACGCAACAAACGAGGGGTAGGTAGACTTAGCAGGGAGATGACAAGTAGGTCAATGTGTGCACACCAAAGAATGGTGGGGAATTTTAAGTAAAATCGAGGGTGAATTCAAATAAGAACCCGGTGAACTTGGAGGTCAAAGTCAAATGGACCTTGATGAGCCAATTGAAAACGACTGAACCCCGAGAGTTCTGCATGGAGAAGACAGGAAATTTGCATGAAAAACTATGGTAACGGGAGACGATGAAATAAGAAAAAATAAGTTGCACGGCAAGGGGTTAGGTAGCCAGGAAGTATGCCACATTGTAGTAATTGGACGGTGTCAATTAGAAAAGAGAAAGTGAGCAATGCAAGATGTAAGGAGTGAGTCAGGAGGCAACAATGGTTTGGACGGATCGAGGTACGGTTATATTGAGCCAGAGATATTGACAAAATGGACGCATATCATTAAGTGCAGTGGGAATGTGGAAAGAGAGCGGACCGGAAAATTACTGGAGGAGGCAGAGGAAACACATGAGTGTATACTTCATTATAAGGGCGGTAGCAAGGGACAGTAAAATGACAGAACTTAGAAGTAGCAGTACTTGTAAGAGACAGGCAGGGTTAGGCCAAATGGTACGTAAATTACCTCGGGGTAACCCTGGTGAACTTGTTTATGAATGATAAACATGGGGGATCAATAGAGAGGGGAAGACAGCTTTTGAGGTACAGGGGCGACGGACGTGGGCAGAAGTTGACAAACAGAGAAATATGAAGGAGAGGTTCGAAGAAAACAAGTAACAGTGGATCCAACAGTCTAAATATTGCTGGTGTGACTTGTGGTGACGATCCAAAAGGAGCAAAACGATGAAGAATGGGCGTACATTACGCAGCAAGAAGGGGACTGTGAAAATGGCCGGAGAAAGCAGAGCAAGTGAAAAAACGGAGTGGTTGGAGCGGTGTATATTATCAGTGCAGGAATGCAGCTAAGAGGTGAGACGAGCTGTAGTGCAAAGATGCAGTAGTTGTAACAGCGAATAACAGAAAAATTAAGGAAGTAGAGGATCAGAACGATCGAATAATGGCAGATCGCGTGGTTTGAAACTGTACGTGAAAATGATGACGTAACGATGACTTTACATCAGGGGGAACGCTGAAAGGCAGCCCAGGCCAAAAGGCACAATGAAGATGACTGTGACGAGCAATATACGAAGAAAGAGGCGAGAGTACTGACCGAAAAGAAACAGGTAAGAGATGGCCAAGCGGATCTTTTAACTGCAGATGAAACAGAATGAAAACCGAGAAGAGAAAAGAAGGGAAGTAAACAGACAGGTCAACCTGTGATGGAAAAGAAGGCCCAATAAATAATTGTGCGTCAGAGTTGGGTGAAAGGAACTGGAGAGCGTTGTGCCAGCAGACGATTGCACAAGGGGATTTGACCGGAAGTTGCTATTCGGGGCACCGTCTAATGGGAAGACTAGCAGGACAATTGCGGAGTTAGGCAAAGAAAATTTGGTGGCGGTGGGAAAATAATGAATGTGGCTGTAAAAGGTGCAAAGGTTGGAAAATCGAGTTCTTATATGGGGAATGGTCATGGGTACGGGTGGGTCTGGTGCGTAATGACGGAAGGTGTAAGATGAAGGGACAAAAAATATATATGGCAGAATGGCAGCTAGTGAGGTACGCGTACAACGAGATTTATGAGTTCGAGGAGGTATTAGGAGAATGGATGTTAAGAGCCGACAAGGGCAACATGTGTGGCAAAGGAAATATTTCGGGCTTGGGTAGAGTAAAGTGGATAGGACTGTAGTGACATCACGCCGTGAGGACCGTCATAGTGAGAAGCGATAGAAACAGGGGCAAAATGGGTGGATGTGCTTACAGAGGTAGAACGATACGAAAGAAAAGTGATAAGAGTGCCCACAAGAGCTACAGATTAGCGAGCTGTGAAGGAGTTAGGATGGTAGAAGCATGTGACCTGTAACTGACAGGGTTGGATGCGGTAGGACAAGCTGAGTTACTGCGTGCCATTCGCAACTGAGCCAGTGGGTCGGGCTGATCGCGCTCTGGACACTCAACCTAAAACGCACCTTGTGAATTGAACACAGGAGCCGAGATCCACCAGCCTAACTGCGCTCGCAAATCATTGCAGATGTCCTGCACGCCCAATGTGCGTCGGCTAAAGCAGTTGATCTAACTGCGTCCCGCACCGTAGGGATTGAATCGGGTGGTTATTGATGACTGTACAGGGGGCTAAGCAACCACGATAAAGGTATCCGATCCAGGATCCATTGGTCAAGTGTGAGGACTTGAACAACAGTGCCAAAAGAAACAGTGATCAACAGATGAGGAGAAATTCGGTGCAGCACCCGAAGTGGTTGACCGGAATTGAGGTTGACTGGAAAGAGAAATTATATAGAGAAATGCAATCTGAATATTCCCCAGCAGCGGGTCCCCAAGAAAAGCTGAGGCCATAGAAAGTAGGACTATAAAAAGAAAAGCATTAGTAAGAGCTATAAGATTCAGTAAGGAGGTTAATGTTTGACGTGGAGTAATCAGTCAGCAGGATTGAAAATAAATTCTATACGGAATTATGGAAAAACGTAGCTGGGAGATAGGGTGGGGCGGAATGAGTGACCATACAGCTGGATGTTGAGTTCAGCTATTGAGCCACGTCCAGTGAGATGAATGAGGCTGAGTTTCCAGTCCCAAATTGACGATGGAGCGAAAAAAGCGTTTAAGGCAGGGCCTGATGTGGAAAAGATGCAAAGCAAGCAAAAGGGTATCAAGGAACATCGAGCTAAAGCCCATTCTGTTGTTTTAAGATGAGAAACAGAAAAGATGTGAAACGTTGAATAAGCGAGACACGCTTGAATCGGTAATTAGATGAAGATTCGTACAGAAAAGCCGAGATGGCAAAAAAGTAATATAGAAAACGATGGGGTAGTTAAACTTTAACGACGGTGGGTAAGTAAGCGGACTATTGCAAAACTGGGGTTGTGGCACGTAAGGCTAAAAAAGGAAAAGGTGAACTTTGAATTAGTAAGAGCTAGGAGTTTCAGTAAGAAGGTTAAGGTTTTGACTTAGAGCACTGAATCAGTAAAAGAGAAATATGAATAAATCCTGCATGAAATTATGGAAGAAACTAAGCTGAAAATAGGATGGGTCAGAATGGGTGACGATATAAATGGATGTTGAGTTCAGTTATTGAGCCACGTCAAATAAAAGAAACGAGACTGAATGCTTTAGTCCATAATCTCTGAGACGGTGATAGAAGTATATGTGGTGGGACCCGATGTGGAAAAGAGGCAGAGTAGGTTAAAAGATTTCAAGGAGCCTTGGGTAATTTACCATGCCTTTGGTAATAATAATGGGACAGTAATGTATATATATATATATAGTGGACCAATGCGCAGTTACGGATGCGGTTCCTATAGCTTCTTTGAGGTTAGTTTCGGGGCCGCAGACGTGATTTAACTAATTAACGGCAATAAATTGTGGATCAGATGGGGCATACTGACAGTGTATGAGAAGTTTTACAGTGGTCCTCCGAAAGTGTGAACGCACCTGGAAGGACCTATTTCTGAGTGAAATTGGCGGAATTTGATAAGTCGGTGGGGGAGAACGATCAGTGGACGCGGTCATAATAGGCCGATGGTAAATTCCAAAGAAGGAGGTGGAACAGAACATTTATAATTCAAAAACGGTTGGCATTGGGAAGGAAAAATATCAAATGCTCTTGGAAGGCAAAGTAATTCGAGAAAGCATAGTAATGGCTTAACAGTCTATGCCCTTCTCGTAGGCTCGGCTTTCGATTAGGTGAACGTAGAATAAGCGCAGAATAGCTGGCACGGGAAGAAGTTTATTTATAGCATGTACGGGTGTAAACGTCGACTGAGGAGATCTGATGTGCAAAGGGAGTTTGTTCCACATTCTGGAGTGCGCGAAGAGAAAGAGCTGAGAAATTAGAACGGTCCTCGCAGGAGGTGTGTTAAAGTTATACTGTCTATAACGGAGTAAGTACCCAGTATGCTGGAAGAAATGTAACTGGTTGGAGGAGTAAAATTGTTTGGTCAAGAGTTTGGGCAGGAATATTGGTCTTACATTGATGCCAAGAGGCCATATTAGTTCGATTCTGAGATACAGGGATATTACTGGGAGAGTTCCGTAGACGACGTTGACTTTCATATGATACCTGGGTTGGGCGTCAAATCAAAGACACGCTAGGCTCCTGGACTTCTTGACAAGATCGTGCACTGTGACTATTAAAGGGGCGTTTACAGACTCAGTTTGTGAGGCAATCGCCTGAACGGCATTTGGCTTGTAGGTTTACCCAATTTTGCGGCCATCCGGCAAGCTGTTCGAAACTTTCCTTTGTGGACACATGAAGGGCCTTTAGCAAGAAGCCTGAGGGAGGTTGGGAAGAAGTCTCTTTCGGGAGACCAGTATCAATCTTAGTAGTTCTTAGGGGGAAACCGCATGTGCCGGAGCAACTGCGGAGGTTTTCGATCTTCAAGCTAGGTTTCTGCAAAGAAACGGAAAATTCGCTGTCTGTCGGACAAGCCAATCCGCCTAATGACCGAGGCTTTTATACTTTCGTAAGGGTTGAGGTCTTAAGGTTCAAACAATTTTTTTCCTTCATGGACAGTGTGTGGAGGAATAACAGCGGCGGAGTATAGAAGCCGACTATCTCACGTAGTCACACTACGCAGAGAAGTTGATTCTGATTGCCCGAACCAAGTGTTAGGGTCATTTTCCCGAAACGGTGCGAACGGAACGGCTATTGCTTTTAACTCGGAGTCCAAGAAATTGAAGTTGTCTTGAAACCTTGAAGTACTACACGGGTTTGAGGCCTTGAGCCCGAGTGCCCAGGTTCTCCAGGAAGCCTTCGATCGTTTGTCAGATTCACCGAGCTGAAACGGAAGTGAAGGGAAGCTGGAGCGGGGCAGAGTGGGGGCGGAAACAAAAACAAAATCTACATAACATCATGCAGTGTCTTGCTATGAACAGTGCCTTAGGCTGAATGTGGTGCAACATCCACAAGCGAACACTGGCACGGAAATGCAGAAAAAAAGCTTTTTCACTTTTTAGACAAGGAATTACTGAAAGGGACCGAGCTAGAGGTCTGACTTTTTCTTGAAGATAATGTATTCTGTGAAAGAACAATATTTTCCTCAAAAGCGCTCCCCAGGGTGATTACCCTGTAGCCAAAAAAGGTAATTCGTCTAGAAGTGCGTGGTCTCAGTTTGAAAACCTTTCCGCTGTGACCATGGAGATAAGAAGCCGGATAGGAGGAGAAGGAGCAATAGCCTTGAACTGATTCAAATGGGTGAAACATCGAAAACAAATCACCTTTTACTCTCCTAGTTCAAAGGGGTATTGATTGAGGAGTGAGAGGTTGACGGGTTCCGGTAGGTGGGACAGACCCTGTACTGCTTCGTTGGAAACCCCTTCTTGGATCTCACGATCTCGGACAGGACCAAAGAGCACTATTTGACTACTGCCTTCAGCAGAGGAAGTATAAACTTGCCGAAAATTATGGCGAACTCATCTCTAAAGATGCGCATTGAGGACCTTCGGATCGTATTTAGGACTCGAAAGGCAGACTTGCTCACAAGTTTGTGGTGGTAAGCGAAGGACAGGTTACAATCTAACCAGGAACCGAGCGCCTTTTGTCGGTTGGCCACAGGCAGTGTGGTTGATCCATTATTGGGGAAGGTGTGACCAGCCTCTTTGCTGAAACACATGCTAGCGCATTTGCCATCGTCAACTGGGAGGTTTCAGTCCTCGGACCATTGTTTTGCTTCATAAGCTGCAATGCGCAGGTTTTCAAGGCTTGGAATCCAGAAGGTTCCATCGTCTGCATGCATGGCAATGTTCACAGGGAGGGCTGTCGGAAGATAATTCATGTAGATCAAGAAAAGAAAGGGACCTTAGACCAATCTTTGTGGGACCTCGGTTGTTACTGGGGAGGGTTGAAACAAAACATAACTCACTTTAACCACAAAGGTCCAATCAGTAAGAAAGCTGCGTAGGATTTCCAACAAGAGGCCTGTTATCGCGTATGTTTGCAGCTTATAAAGAGGAGGATCCTGGGGGACCTTTTTGAAGACCATAGCAAAATTAATGAAAGCAGCGCGTGAAAGCTGGCCATCATCGTAGGCTTTCCTCAGAATATCCATGACAGTTAGCTTATTGGTATTGCGTGATCTGCTAGGAAGGAGCCCCTGTTAGGACGGAGAGAGGATCACATTTCTGTGTAGCTTGGAAAGAACCACACTCCTAAAAATTGTTGGAAAATTTTGCTGATTATGCTAGTTGGACTTATGGGTTCGTAACTAGAGGAAAGAAGTCAACTACCCTTCTTGTAAATGGGTGATATGACTGCCTCTTCCCAGCTACTGAGAAAAACTGCATCGTCAACAAATAGCTGAAGAAGAGATGCGTGAAGTACAGCTGACGTGCTCGTCGTTTCCTTGAGAATGCAGTGTTTGATTAAGTCAGGACCCAAGCAGCTATAATGGTTTGGCAGGATGGGAGCTTCTGCAACTGCATCGATGGGAATGTTGATATGGTTAACGGTGGAGGCCAAAGATATCAGGTTAATGTCGCAGTGGGATGACATCGGTATAAAGCTCAAAACTACGGAAGAAGAAGCTGAAGGCCTCGGCTGCTTGACTGGGGGAAGTGATTGAGGATCCGGCATGACCTTTGAGAGCAAGTGGCGTCGGAGCTGTGCCTCCTGGACGGCGTGTGTACTGAAGGGAAGATGCCTTACCGGTCCGTGCTCTAGCAGGCAAATCGCTGGACAGCAATTTGATATGACCTAATCCTGTCTTCGCACATGTTGCGGATGGTCCTGAAGTCTTCTCCATCGCGGTCAAGACCTGTGGCTTTATAGCTAGCAAACAAGCTTGCGCGTTTGCTTGAAATGTGCCTTATAGTGCTAGGGAGGAGCTGCTCACTGGTCTATGGAAGATGAATTCTGGGAAAAATAGCCTATCAGCTAATAGGTCCAACTCTCTGAGGTTCTCTGCCATCTCATCTGTAGAGTTGCCTAGGTCAGTTGAAATCAGCCGGGAATCAATAATTGCGCTGACTTGGTTGCCCATAATGCAAATGGTACAATAAACTGAAATTACACAAAAATTAAAAACCGACTCAGTGAGAAAAACCCAGAAGCTGGTTAAAAAATGAACTACCACCGACGAAGTGATAAACCGCTACTAGAGGATCTACAAAACATAATTCGATAAGACAAAGGGCTTACCTCTTCAGTTCCCTAAATATCAGGTGCAAAGAATGGCCAGCGGTTCCGAAACCTGTCAAAAAACAGTAAAAGTCGGTGGAATAGGTGAAAGGCGGTTCGCACTGGAACAATGCCATTGTCGTTCACGTTTGGGGGTGATAACGGACGCGATACTAATTAAGGCAGCTGAAAGTCCAACCTCCAGCAAGCAGAGCAGTCAAAAATGTATTTTTCAAGTGGCAGAAACCGATTGACCCCACAGCGAGCAGACAAACAACGCACAGGCCTGTGGCACCGAACAACACACAAGCTGCTAAAAGCTAAGTGTCAGCTAGTCATATTTGTCTACGGTAAATTTTGGTCGCGAATTTACGCACTCAAACTCAGTCGTCTCTAGATCTTACGTGTGTTTTTGGCTCATTTATCTCTCCAATGTATGCTGTCAATTTTCACTGCTGGAAATGCAGCTGTCGTTATGTTTCACCCGCCATCAATGTTTCTTCATCACTGAGTGTTGTTTTCACTCCGTGAATGGGCGGAATATCTCAGTAAGCCTACGAGGTTTGTCCTAAAGCGCAGCTTCGGAGAAGCTCCTTTACAATGGTGAGGGCTCAGTGATTTGCCCCCATCAAATCTACACACTTTTTGCGATCAGCTGTTTCAGAGCCCCTGAAAACTAAACTTGGACTATAGATAAATTCGGGTGATCCCGGATTACCAAGCAAGTGGTTCCCTCGGAGGTCGGCAGGACCTCAGTCAACCTCAGGGGCCTTGGTCTGTTTTGATAACTGGGTTCTCAGGGCTTGCCTTTCGGGCTTTGAGTGTCTATCTCACATAAAGAGGGCTGTATGTGAAGACCCCTCTAGCTGACTGACGGTGCATTCTTGTTCTTGCCCACTGCTCGTGGATGCTGCTGAACCGATCTTTGGTGTTAAAAACTATCAGGAGGCCCAGTGTCCCGTGGCGTTACGGAGAATCGCTAGGATCTTTAGGCTGGGTCAGGGACCTCATGGGTCGCCAGAGCGCCAAGAAGCGAGTTGGAGATCCTGCTTGGGTTCGGTCCTTTTGGGAAGGAGCCTCGGATTATCATCCTTCTCGCTTTGATTGCTTCATCTTGTAGATTATGGGCTGCACCTAGTGCTCGTTGGCCCGTGAACTTTACTGTAGTTCCTCCTGCGGCTACAACTTGCAGCGATTTCAGGGCTTTGAGATGTGCTCGCTCAGATTCTTACACCGCCATTGTTGCCTGGAGCGAATATGAGCAGATATGATTTTTATCAACTACCGGGACTAAACCTTTTTTGGACCCGCCTAAAAGTTGTTTCTTTGAAGGGAGCGTGATTCCTGTGCCGTATTTTGGTTGCAACGTAGAATTGTTTGGAATTATGTTCTGCAAACCATTGTCTATCTGTGTGATTTCATAGCAGGCGGATGATTCCTTCCCTTCTAAACGCCCTTCGGAGAATTTATCTACATGCGCTTAGGCAGCCCGTGCAGACCTGCTCAAATGAAGTGCTCTACACACTGCTTCAGATAAACAAAAAGAGTCGTCCACCTCTCCACTGGTACCGCCTAGGTGATATCACGGAACTTCTTGTGACGCCTGCAAAAAATTTACAATTGGTTACGTTTGTCTATGTCAGTCTCGGTCGTGAATTTACACACTCCAGTCGTCTTCAGGTCGCCAGAGCAGGTATGATTGGTAGTCAGTGGTGTTTTTTTAGTGTGTCTGGGGCTGAGGACTACTAAAATAGTGTACGACAACATTTCGCTATAATGAGTGATTATCTCGCCGTGGAGAAGTGCAGATGCTTACTGTAGTAGTTTTGACGTCGGATCAGGTCAGGCCAGGCAAGGTTGCGCAGGGCTGATAGTCGCCGGAGCCAATTGAGCGTCCAAAATTCTTTTGGTGGTATGCACGGAGATCGGCATGTGCTACTGCGACTTCGGTAATTCCTCACATTTTTGTTACTCGAATGGATTTATTCCCTCAGTTGGCTGAAAAAGTAGAGGCACTCCTTTCACCATCTAGACGAGAGGCTATCATTACGGTAGCGGTTGACCACTCTTAGTGCCCCAGATCTTAGGCTCGAACGCAGGACAGTGAAGAGACTGAAGTTAACTATAACGTCTCCCTATTCCTTGGCATTCTACTTCAGTGAATAACTCGTCCCACTTCGCATCCGGCACCCTTTCGAAACGCCTTACACACTGTGCTCTGATTATTTTTTCCGTCAGCCTAGTCCATCTTCCTACTATTCTATTGCTGGGAAGGTTCGCTCTCCTATTTAGCCTAGGGTATTGCATACACAATTCTGTACCACTTCCTTTCATTCTGTGATCTGTGACCCGTTCAAATAAATCCCTGCTCTTTGGCCCGATAAAAGCCTTGGGATTTTAAACGCTTCAATAAGGTTTTCTTTGATTCTTCTTTTTCCAAGTAAGAAGATTTCGTTATCCTGCCCTCTTTGTTCATATGACCTCCCCGTTGTCCTTCGACCATCTGAGTGGCTAGTCGTTGGATCTTCACCAGGTAGGATGCTTTCTTTTTCAAAGAGGTGCCCAAGCCCATGCTAATCGCAGTCGGAGGAGCTCACCTCTTGCCTTGAAAGTAGTCAACCTGCACTGTTCAGCACACTTGAAGTCCGCAGTTGTTCGGACACCTAAGGTCCTTGTTGGCTGTGTGGCCCCAACTGTGAATGTCCATTTTCGCCCGTGACCGTTACTCCCACTGAAGCTGTGGTTGGTAGATGATATTTGTTCTCGTTTAGAGGCATAACGCGTTTGTTTGCCTAGCTAACTACCTGCGTCAGATCCCCTGCTGGTTCATCACGATCTCCTGATCCCACAAATTCTACATCGTGATAACCCCTCCACCAAATCGTTTATGTAGAGAAGAAAAATTGGTGGGCCCAAAGCTCGCCTTTGAAATACACCGCCGGTTTTGTCTGCTGCTTCTGGCCTGCGGGTTCACACTCTTAAATAAAACGTCACCTTTGTAGGGAGGGCTGATACCCACTTGTGTGTTTGCCCTTCTATCCCGAAGGTCTTCAGCTTCCCCATCCACAGGCGATGGTTTACTGAGTCAAAAAACTTGCTTAAGTTTAGGTAGCCAACTTCCACCATGTCGCCGTCGTCGAGCTGGTTTGTGAGTTCCTCTAGGAATACTTCAAAGTTCGAAAGACAGGACTTGCATTTCGAAAACCAGTGGTGCGCTATACTGAGTAACTTGTGTCTCAGTGGATGCTTATATATAAACTCCCTTACCGGCAGCTCTAAACGCTTGAGAAGAATGCATGTGGGGCTTACAGGACAGTCATTTTCATTATCTTACCGTAACCCTCCTTCATTGATAGCCACAACTGTGGCTAACGTTCAGCGAAGTTAATATCCCCTGGCCAAGTGTGGCACATCACAGGTGGCAGACGTGTCCACTGATCATGGCAGCCAATGACTGCATGACAGCTGGGTGTATACGATCAGGCCCTGCCGGCCTGTAAATGGTAAGTCCTTCCAATAATTTGTCTGTCTCCCATTCCCCAATTTGCAGGTTGGGATAGATAAGAGCAACCACTTGCGTTCCGGTCGATGTTTGTTGCCTCTGCTGTCTGTGCAAACGCTGTTGGCCCTGAGTCTACAAACTCCCAACCACCGATCTCTTGCGCAAAAGCCCGCGAGCAGCAGAGGTACTAGGTGGATCTATGGCATCGCGTTCATGGGCATTGAGTGGGCTTCGCTTCGGACCCGATTGGGTCCCGCACGGATGGGTAAAGTGGTGCCAATTTTGAGTGATCGAGATATTTCCCTTCGAAGAAGGGAAATCTTTAATGGCGTTCTGTCCATAATTTGGGGCTCACTGTCAACTTCTGAAATGTTCCCTCCCAGTTCACTAAATTTACTATGTGACAGTTGGCTATGTCGACGAGGACCACCCAGCGGGAACCAAATCCTGGGCTGGGTGGGGCGTGATTCGGTTTTCTTACTTCAACATTTCCTGTTATCCGAGCGCTGGTCATGGACTGAGGTGGTATGATGTGAGGTTTGCGACGAGGGTAGTTGGTAGGTGTGCTGAGGTGAGTCAGTCATCCGCCGATTTTCGAGGTGGGTTATAGGGACAGGACAGCAAAGCGACTCGAGGTACAGGCACAGGCAGTGGTGTGAGGCCAGCGACTGTAGGAGATGATCAGTGAATAATATGTTGAAGTAATATTCTGGTTAGGAGCTTGGCGAAAGATTGAAGGAAATCCTCGTGTTTTTTTTGGCTTTTGCTTAAGAACATTCTTTGTTGGGCGTCCGCCATCTCTTGTGAGAGTTTATTCTGAATTGGAATAATCCCTCAAGTGAAAACATTTTGCCTGAAGAATGCCCGTGGGTGATAATTAAGTAGTTTACCTGTAAGTCCTCTTAGGATATCTAGTTGTGGTCGCGTGAAGAATTGACCAGCCAGTCTACTAGAGATAAGGTGGAAAACCGGAAAAAATATCTTCTCTCATACGCCTCACATCCAGGGGATAAAGGTTGAGTGCAGTCAGTCTTAAAGGGTGAGAAGGGTCGGTCAGCCCTGCACATCTCTCGTGGCTCTTTTCTGAATCCGATGGAGATATTCGCGGTCACGAGCGAGCCTCTTGTGTAAAACTTGGTCGCGGTATTCTGAGATGGGGTGGACATAAGAACCGTGAAGAAGCCGGGAACCCCCCTTGGATTTATAAAAAGTGTCCTGTCAATGGGGCTTTAAGTTCGGAGAGCTTCCCTGCTAGTTTTCAGCTGATTTGATGAGGAGGAATAACTAGTCAGCCAGGAAGCTGGCATCTGACGTTGATCTACCCTCTGGGTTCGTGTCGTTCTTTCAGTTCGAAGAGATTGATCACTGGAGCCACCAAAGCGCCTGCTGACTAACGGATTGTCATCCGCTGATGGGCTTCAGTTCAGTGACTAGCGCTTGATTGCATCCATCGTCGACTGCAGTTGTGTTGTTTGAGATTCTCAGATGGTTACCACATGCGGGTACATGGCGATTGTGAAATTTCAACTTCCGAGAGATCGTCATTGTAGATCATGAACAGTAGGGAACCCGGTGCGGAGCCCCGAGGGACTTCTGTAGTGACTGGGGAAGGAGAGGAATACCGAACACCTACAAACACAGTGAAAGTGCTCTCAGATAGGAAGCTCTCAGGTGAGCAGATCAGCCTGAAGGTGATACCGTGCACCTCGGTCTTGTAGAAGGTTTCCTCAAAATCTATGAAGGCGGCCATGGAGATTGAGTTCTGGTGGTGGGCCTGCGTCATATTATCTAAGATAGCTAGAGTGGTGGTGGTGCGTGGTCTACCTGGCAAAAATTCGGGTCAGAAAGCGCAAATAAGTTGTCCGCCCGCAAATTGCGTAACTGAGCGCGTTTTATGATGGGGCGCTCAAGAACCCTGCTAGAGGTACTGTCTAGGCTCATCAACCTGTAGCTAGATGAGAATTGCTGCTCACTTCTTTGGAAAATAGAAGTGATTATGGCTTCCCTCCGTGGGATTAGGAAAGTGCAGCAGTCTAGATAAGGTTGGAATGGGATTAAATATGCAAGAGCTAGAACATTCGCAATTTTTCCCGGTATCCTGGGGTATTTGTCGTCCGGGATCATTGATCTATTAGGGTTGACGTGCTCAAGTTTTAGTCCAAAGTCCCGGGCCAGTGGTCGGATGCCATCCAGGTTTCTTCCCACAGCCTTTAAAGGAACAGTAGGGTGGGGTCAAGTCGGCGAATAATCGAAAATAGGGCGAGTTATCCGCAAAGATCTCAATCAGTCGCTCTGACGAAGTAGCTTGGGTACAGTCAGGGGTGTTAAAGGCCGGTACAGAGGGTATGGTCTCTAGTACGTGGCCAAGGTGCTTCAGTGGAATAGAATTTCATGAGCGAGCCCTTGCAGGGAAACTCTGTTGCACTTCTTCAAAATATTCCTGACTCTTCGGCTTGTATTCGCTTCGACTTCGTCTGCACCTGCCGTCAGCTGAGTGCACTTCGTTTGGGCAAAATGACTTGCACGCTCTTCTAGCTGGCGAAGTGTGAAACGTGGCAACATACGCTTAGTGTTGGTTTCTATCTTCTCCCTCGGTACGGAAGGGTTATCTGCTCTGGAGGTACTCTGTTTAATTGGTAAGTAAAGTGTACTTAAATCGGCTGCCCAGCAAATGGGTTCTAGTTAGGATTCGGGATGCTCCTTAGGCTGGAAGAAGTTGGTGCTTTTAAAAAGGTTCGATTTCTTAAGTGGCGAACTGCACGATGACCACTGGGTTGCTTAGTCAAAGATGAGAACTTCGTGGCCTATCTTCCCTACGGGCCGGAAATGACATCGTGTCCACCTGATGAGACTCGTTTGTAATCAAGAGATAAAGAAGTGAGAGTGTTTGCTCTCGGCAAAACCTAGTAGGAATTGAAACGTGTGTAGTAAACGAATTCTGAGGGAGTATATCTAAAAACTGGGCCTCCACAATCAAGTCTGTGGAGTGAAAACTGGGCCGGTCCATTGAGGGAGCGTTGAAGTCCATAACATCAGTAGGTGAGTGAGTAAGCGGGTATTTGGTACTCCGCTTACCAGGCACCAGCGAGATCCTGAGAGTGGTCTATGGAACGGGCAACAAGCCAAAAGTTTCGAGGCCTGCCAAAAGACAGTAAAAGTCGGTGGAATAGGTGAAAATCGGTTCGTACTGGAACAATGCCGTCCTCGTTCACGTCTGGGAGTGATAACGGACGCGATACTAATTGAGACACCTGAAAGTCCAACCTCCAGCAAGCAGAGCAGTCAAAAATGTATTTTTCAAGTGGCGGAAACCGATTGTCCCCACAGCGAGCAGACAAACAACGCACAGACCTGTGGCGCCGAACAACACACAAGCTGCTAAGAGCTAAGTGCTAGCTAGTTATATTTGTCTACAGTAAATTTTGGTCCTGAACTTACACATTCAAACTGAGCCATCTCCAGGTTGCTACAACAAATCCGTCTCCAAAAGGGAACTGTAGAATTGACTATTCGATCTAAGTGAGGGTGTGCCTCGCTGAGGTCTCCGTTAGAGTTGCAAGTCTCATGTGCCTTCTGTCTTCTAGTGGACCGTGATACAACGCCAAAGCAAGCTTGTGCCGCTGTTGGAGAATTACTTGATTGCGCACGGGCATAGCAGTCATCAACAAAGTCATCATCCGGATGTTGCAGAGAAAAATATATATACATGTACACGGTACAAACAATCCGTCACGATTTTCGGGGATTTTCAGTTCACCTCTGTTAAATGCTTCCTCCTCAGGTTTCTTCAGCTCTCAGACCTCTTTCCTCAAATATTACTTTGCCTTAATATCGACTCCAAGGTCCCCTAGAGTATCCGCAAACCCAATACGTTTACAGGATTTTCCAACATCCTCTCCGGCACCAGGCTCACCTGTCCACCCGGCCTCACCTGCTGGTCACTAACCGTCGGCCCCCCTCCAAAGGCTCTGCCCACTACCCGCTCGGTACACACACTGGCCAGCCATGTCTCAGCTCTCCGTGCCAAATTTCTTCGAAGCCTTCACGGGTGTGCCCGAAACCCCACCCAGGTTTGCATCACTCCAAATACTCCCTCTGCTTATTAACCTTCGCTCCCGCTGAAAATTCTGGAAATTCCACACTCAGCCCCTATGGGAGCTAAGCAGGAAATAATATTGATACTTATGGTATATTTCTCTACCGTGGTCGAGAGGCACGAGCAAGGGCATGATCACGGTGTACAACTTTACCCAAAACGATGAAACATACAGGAATTTCAAGAACGGGAGTGAAAACGTTACAAACAAAACAATATAGCTGGAAATAGTTCGAACGGACCAGAATGAAAGTGGTCTGCGCAGCAAATACTGTTTGGTCTCGAATTAGAGTTGGTTGGTTGTAACCCGTAAGGATACAGAAAATATCGTGAATATATAGTGCTAAGGTTGCATTATAAACCAGTATGATGCAAGTTTTGGATAACTAAGGCTTATTGGGGTTCCATGAAAGGAATAAGTTCGAAACAGGGAGAAATGTATGGGAGTACACCCGGAAACTCTGAAAATATGAAGAGAACAGCTCTCCATGAAGACGATGTGAGCCCGTAATGATGGATATCGCCGGGTTAATAATAATAACTGCATACTTCGGATGCGCCCGAAGCTTGCTAGAATGCATGATCAGATGGTTATAGTGATGCTGGAGAATTTACAAAAGGGTACAACAATTGTATGCAAAGTATCAAAGAGAGTGTTACAGTGGACTAAAACGGTAGTGATCCACGGCAAATTTGAAAGTCAGGGTCGAATAATGTCGGCTGAAGGTCTGGAGTATATGCCTAAGTGGTATAGGAAATAATTATTACTTGTGGAAATTCGAAAATATTCAAAGGATACGTTGTTGGTGGGCTGCAGAATGTGAGAGGCACATGGATAGGAATCTCGTCGAAGCGTTCGGTGAATTATTCACTTTACGACAGGTATGTCAAGAATTATTAAAATGGAAATATATCAGTCTGAAAATATGGTAGTATATAAATCGGTGGCTGTGTACTGGAGGAATCATATGTGGCAAACAATTGCGTATTTCGTGGGAGGGAGACTACCAGAGTGCTGGTGGTGGGGAACGGCAGGAGGAAAGCAGGTGAGCGTGCAGCAAATGGTTAACTTCATGTAGGGCTGGTATGAAATGTCAGAGCGGAAGTGGAAGACAAATCAATATTGACTGTGTGGTTACAGCCAATATACAGGTGTTCAGTTCTGCAAGAGGGATGGTACAGTAATTCACAGGTAAGTGTGCGTCACTAGATGAAATCTGTGTGGTGTGTACCATGCAAAAGTGATAAATCAATAAAACTGCCCAAGAGTAACATCTTCCAACTCTATCTGGCGCTGTCGAACCTGATTGCCTCCGTGATCGTCCCTTCTATTCCAGTGTCACAAACCCCTGTACTTCCCTGTGTTCATCTTCGCCTTTTCTACCCCCATTTGGCAACGCGCATCGCTCTGACCACCTACCTGCTTTACCAACGTATATCCTCTCTTTCCCATCCCACCACGACCCTTTGGTTAGCAGTCTCAGTATGCAGCAGCCGCCTTCAACCCAACTCCTCTCCGCCAATTGCTGCATCTGCCATCACTGGCGCCTACCTCAAAACCCTGACAAAACGCTAGTAATTGAATCCTGGCTCACCGAAGATATCCCACTGGACCTTGTTCGCATACCTGAGTATCAATGGTTCTCCAACGCTCGCCAGTCCAGGCGGAGAGGTGGCCGATAGGTCTTTGTCGAATGCACTATCCACGAAGGTGCTGTTGATTATCGCCATCCTGCCCTTATCGAAGACTCATAATAGCTATCAATTCACTCTACTGGCAAGCACCTTCTCTCCGGCTACGTCTACATTCCTCCGACCTTAGACTCTTCCCAAAATAGATCCTGTATCGAATGCTTTTACGGCTACTCTCGACTCTCCTGCCGGAGCGAAAGTTATCGCTTCCTCTAATCCACTGGCTTTCTCACACCAGCCCTGCTGCCCTCGCCGCCTTCCTTTTTTGCTTCCTTCTTTGTGGGTGAAAGTAACCTCTCTCCCGCCCCACCTAGGGACCAACTCCTTGAATCTAGTAGCCCCCATCAGTATTCCTGATATCGCTACTTATGTCAGTGACCCCTTCTCAAATTGCGACCACCGTCCCGTTTCATGAGAATTCAAGAGCTTCAACTGTCCCCGTCCGAATCACTTCCTTTCCCCGTCCCGACTTCCCCACTTCCATGCAATCAGCCTCCAGCACCAACATAACTCCGCTGTCCTACTGGGGATGACTTTCTTCCTTCATCTGATCCCCACTTTTTGGCCAGCTCTCTCTACTCCAACCTCTCACACTGCTCAAATGCCGCTATCCCATGTGTAGGTCCAAGCCCCAAGTCCCGAGGTCCCCCGGTTCCCTCCAGGGCGTAAGCCGGCCGGGCTTTGGCTTATCTTTACTAGATCGCGACACTTCACAATTCTTCTCCCCTTCAGCCGACTGCACTTGGAGCCACGTCGTAAGGCTGAATTGCATCAAAGATGACAGGAGATGATCCCTTTAGGGCACACCAACAAAACAGGCTACCTGTCCTGCCTGCTTGGTAGGAGTTCCAACAGCTTCAGTTCTGCGTCGACCAATATCCTCATCTGTGTCCCATCTGCCGCTGATACACCAGTTTCTATTTCGGAGGCTCTCAGTGATCAGTCCCTATCCCCACCCATTAATTGCTCTGGCCTCCCTTCTCTTCCAATTCATTCCAGCATCTCAGCTTCTCTTCCATCAATTCCTTCCTCCCATCTTGATATCGTTGAACTAGTCTCCTCCACTAAACCTTCCACGAGGTCGAGCGCAGATAGTATCCCGCCAGCCTCTTTCAGTGGATGGCGGTCTCAATCTCTCTTTGCTGTTACTGACTGTACACACCATCTTGATAATCCGCAGCCTCGTACCACTTCATCACCTGGTGCTTCATAAAAGGCCCATAACACGACCCGGATAATTATTGGTCTGTTCGCCACAACCAGTGTTCTGCAAAACCACGGAGAACTATCAAAAGGCTTTGTTCAATATCTCTTATCGAATAAACTGAAGAGCCTTGGCCAGCACGGTTTTTTGAATCCTCGTTCATTATCCTCCAGCCAGCTGGGCCCCTTTAATGTCTCGTCTTCCAGAAATTGACGTCGGCAACCCTGAAACTGGCAGACATGTTGATATCTCCAGGGCTTTTTACGCTGACCCCCATATGCACGTGATAGCATAAATTCAAACTATAGGATCCCCTCCTCTCCCAGCTATTCCCATGAATATCCCACGAATAGCAATATGTATAGGTCGGCGGCGGCTCAACTTCTGCTGAACACATCACCGGTGGAGTCATCCAAGGTAGTGTCTTGGGCTCATCACTACTCCCTGTTTATATCAGCGACATATCCTCTTCCATTTTCCAAGGCACCCCTTTACTCTCCACTGATAATATAAATGTTGTTTATTCCCCTCATCCCAACCGCCCATCTGTGGCCCCATGCATTTTATTGGGTGACTCATCCCCTCCCCAAACCTCGTGCATCTTGCGATTCATGAAACCTTCCTGGGATAAAAGCTCCCTATCACATTACAAATTCACTGTGCCACCCGGTGAGATCGACTCGGATGGCTTTTAAATCCCCGTACACCAGTATGTGGTCGGCCTTGGCAGAAGATTCTTCTGCCCCTTGAACTTCTCGGAACAGGCACTTTTCCAAGTCGTTAAGGTTGGGTAAACCCGTAGAACCCTTATAGCTGCTGTTAATATGCCACTAGCTCTGCGTTCCACAACGACTGCTTTTCCTCCTTCGAGCTCGCTTTCAATATTGACGTTAAACCTACATTTCCATGTCCCGCTAAGTTCATCATTCAATTTATGAACCAAGTAGCACGCAGTTTTCATCCACCTACACCAACCTCTCTTTTCGCTGGCCAACTACGATAGTCTATATAAATACTCATCTAACCCCGGTACCTAAACTCCATGCTTTTCACGTTTGAATACTCTTACGTTTCTTCCGCAAACTCGTTCATTCTCCATGTCAAAACTCGCTGCTACTACTCATTCATTGGCACATTTATTGCCGTTGTTTGTTTCCTCACTATAACAGCTAATCGACTTCCTTCGTTGAAATATATTCCGTGATCTTCCAGCGGTCAGCCACATGATTACTGACTATATGCTCTCTCCACCAACCCAAATGTTCACCTACACAGTGTCTTACCATTGTTTTATCTTGATCTCGCGGTGCACCAAGACTCCATCACATTTTTTCGTCTGAGATTTATTTACCACGCGGGTTCGCCGTTGTGACTACCTCAAGAAACCTGTCAAAATGGTCAGCAAAAGTGATCCACTCACAGCCCACCAATCACAACATCGCCTTTGCGTGTTATCGCCTATGCAGTCTCTCTTAATAATAGTAATAATAATAGTTTAGTTTGGACGCGCCCGAAGCATGCATTACGCATGATCAACATTTTACAACCGACAAAACTGACCGACAAAATCATGAGAAATTTCGAAATACGTAGCACAAGGGGAGTAAGAAGAAAAAGAAGGGAGAGGAGAGGGAGAGAAATGTATGCACACTAGGGAGTATTGTAGTGAATTTAAGTGAACCCGGAGATGGATTCAAATAAAGGCCCGGCGAGTTTGAAGGTCAATGCCAGATGGAGCGGCTGGCTGAGCCGAGTGGGGGAGAACGGAACTGTGGAGTTTTACAGGAGGAGGACTGGAAATCCGCTTGGGAAACCATCGTTACGAGAGACGATAAAGAAGAAAGGAAGAGAGAAGAGAAGAAATGGAGAACAAAAATTGAGTTGTCCGGCTGAGGAATAGGTAGCGATAAACTACGCGTAATTGCAATAAATGGACGGTGCCAATTTGAAGGCGGGGAGCCGGTAATGCAAGACGTCAAGAATGAGTCAGATGGCATCAACGCCGCCGAGGAATCGAGATACGGTAAATTTGGGGAGCAGATGCAGACAAAATTGTCGCGTATCATGAGGGGCGGTGGCATGGTGGCAAAAGGACTGGCAGGCGAAGAACTGAAGGTAGAAGAGAAAATATGTGGATACAAAAATATGTATAGGTATGTATATATCAGAGCAGGAGCAAATAGCAGTGAAGAAATGGGCTACGGAGGTAGCAGTGGTTGGACGAGACAGATACGGTTGGGTCAAGTGGTGCGAAATTACTCTGGCTAAACACTGATGAATTTGTTTATGTTAGGTGAAGATGGGAGATCAACAGCAAGAGAGACCTAACTTTGGAAACACAGAAGTGATGGCTGTGAACAGAAATTGATGAGCGAGAGAATATGGAGGAAAAGATCGACGAACACATGTGGGAGTGATTCTAACAGCCCGATTATTGCAGGCGTGACATGTGGTGACGGCCGAAAATGGGTAAAGCGCCAGTGAATGGACGTACGTTATGCAAGAAGATGGGCTTGAAAATTGCTGGAGAACGCAGGGATAATGGAAGTATGGGGTAACTTGGATGTAAGAAGAACTGTGGTGCGAGGATGCATCAGTTGTAACAGCGGATAACATGGAAGATAAATGAGGAAGTGGCGGATCAGAAAGATCGGGTAATGGCAGATCACGTGGTTTGAAACTGTAGATGCAAATGATGACGTTACGATGACTCTATACTGGATGGAACGTTAAAAAGCAGTGCAGCCTGAGAGGCCCAATGAAGATGCCTGTGGCGGGCTACGTACGAAACAGACGAGAATGTTGACCAGAGAAAACCGGGTAAAAGATGATGAATCGGATTGTTTCACTGCAGATGGCTCAAGATGAAGACCGAGAAGAAAAAATAATCCAAACAGGAAAGCCTGTGATGGAACAAAAATGCACGAAAAGCAGTTGTGCGCCGGATTTGGGAGAATGGAAGTGGAGAGTTGCGTACTTACAAGCCGTTGCATCAATGGATTGGACCAGAAGAGAAGTGATAAGAGAGCGGACAAGAACGATAGATTAGCGAAAAGTGGGGGAAGAATGGTGGGAGCATGGGGTCCGCAATAGGCAGTGTTAAGTGCTGTGGGGCGACGAGAGTTTGAGCGTGCAATCCGCAGCCGGTGCTAGTGGGTGGGGCTGACCGTGCGCTAGAACCCAACCTTAAACACACTCCGTGAATTGAACACAGGAGCTGAGATTCATCGGCCCAATTGCGATCGTACATAGTTGCAGGCGGCCTGCGCGCCGGCCAAAGCGGGGGATCTGACCGCGCCCCACACCTTTGGGATTGGCGTGAGTGTTCACAGATGGTTGAACCGAGGGCTGAGACACTACGATAAGAGTATGTGGCCCAGGACCAACCAGACGGGTTGTGCGAACTTGGACAAAAAGCCAAGGGGAACAGCGATCGACGTAGGGCCATGCAGCACTATTATCCAGGTGCACCAGCCAGGGAGGTGGTCAGTGTAGTGCTCGAGGTGGTTGACCGGCATTGAGGGTAACTGGAAATGGAAATGAGATAGAGAAACGCAGTTTAAGTATAGCCCAGCTCAGGATCAGCGGTTAACGGGAAGAAAAACAAAGGTGAGGCAGGGTCTAATCGATGTGGCAGATCCCTTAGATAAATTAAGGTCATGGAACGTGATCCCGAAAAAAGGAACGCATAATTAGGGGCCAAAACTTTTAATGGTGACGTCATAACTGAATGTTGAGTTCAGTTAGTGAGCCACGCTAAGTGAGATAAATGAGGCTAGATGTTCCAGCTTAGAATCGCAGAGGAGGTGATGGAATAATGTGTGGTAGGACCAGGTATGGAAAAGAGGCTACGTAAGCAAAAGGATATCACGGAGAGTAGATCTAATGCCCATTCTGTTGTTAAAGAGTGGGAGACTAAAAAGAAGGTGAGACGTTGGAGGAGCGAGACATATGTAGATCGGCGAATAGATGAGGGTTCGTACAAAAAACTAGAATGACGAAAAAGAGTACTATGCAGAATGGCAGGGTAGATGGGTCTCAATATTGGTCCATTAGTAGATGGACGAGGCAAAGCTCGGTTTCTGACGCGTGAGACTAAAAAAGGAAACGGCGAACTATGGATAAATGAGAGCCGTAAGATTCAGTAACGAGTTTGGGAGTTGATCTAGAGTAGTTATTCGGTGGAAGAGAACAAGTAAATTCTGCGTGAGATTGTGGAGGAAACTTAGTTGGGGGAGAGGATGAGAGCAGAGTTGGTGACGTCATAACTGGGTGTTGAGTTCAGTTAGTGAGTCACGCTGAGGTAAGCGAGACTGGATTTTCCAGTTCAAAATCGCAGAGGTGGTGGAGGAAGTATATGTGGTGGACTTGGTGTGTAAAAGACGCATTGTAAGCTAAGTGATATCGAGAAGCTTTGGGGTACTTACCATACTTGTGGTAATAATGGCAGGACAGTATTGAATATATATTTATACATATATATATATGAATATATATATGCAACCAACCAGGGAGTAGGTACTGATGCAGTTTCTTAAGCTTTGTTGAGGTTGGCTTCAGGGCGGCAGAAGTGATATAACTAAATAAAAGTAATAAGTCATGGATTACATGAGGCATATTGACAGTCTGTGAGGAGTATTACTGAGGTTGCCAGGCGAAAACGTGTAGACTACCCCAATGTCATCCGCGAACAAGAACGGCGTGCCATTAGGTATTGTTGAAAACATATCATTTATATATAGGAGGAAATGCAGAGGGCTTAAAACACTGCCTTGAATAATACCGCTAGTAGCAGGCGCAGGATTAGAAGTATGCCCGTTAAGACAACCTGTGAACGATGAGATAAGTAAGATAAGAACAAAGCAAGAAGTGAATCAACAATGCCAAATGATCGTAGCTTTGTAAAGAGGCAGGGGTGAGGTACACGGTCAAACGCCTTGGAGAAAGAACAACAAAATATTTCACACTTTCAGCAGAGTCGGTGACGGGATTCAGAAGATCATACTGACACGTCATGCCAGACCGCGAACGGGGGAATCCATGTTTTTGATTATTAAGGTTGGGGCTTTATAAATAGTTAATAATGTGATCTTTATCTATTTTCCCCATTATTGTGGATAAAATAGGGGTATGGTTTAAAGAGCGATGAGTAGATACCTGATGTCAAATTTCTTTTCATGAATTGGAACGGTTACCGGGCGCTTCCAATTAGTGAACGGGTGAAAAGGTTAAGCAACAACAGGGGGCGATCCGGTCCGCCATTGACAAGAGCAACTGGTGGTAAGCCATCGGGACTTAACCGAGGAGAGTGTTTGCTGTTAGATAGTAGCTTGGAAATACTCCTGGCATCGAAGAGTATCGTCGAAGGGACGGAGTAAGTAAGTGGTGAAGATGGGGGAGGGGCAGTGACAGTGGCTCTGACTGTGGCTGAAGCAAAGAATGCACTGAAGGCTTCGGCTTTCCAAGGTGAGAGGGGTTGGGTGAGTTAATATCCAGAATCAGAAGTTGGAAGTCGGCCTTGAAGTTAGCGTTTATAGACTTACTCGACATAAAAAGAAGTTGCCCCTTGTTGGGATGACTCAAAGCCTTAGATTCTTGGTCATGAAGTTGCATATTATCTTGTTGTATAATAGGTGTGGTGAGGCGGCTTAGACGAATAATAACTGAAAAGTCGTTGGAATTATTCAGTAGTTTGAGAAGTTAAGGATACTTCCTATGGAGTGGCGAGACAGACGACCACTTTTAAGGTACTGTCTCGGCCGTATTAAACAGTTTTTCCAGACAGTCGGAAAAGAAGGAGTAGAAAACATCCGCAGTAAGCTGAGGGTTATGGGCGAGGAAATACTCACCCCAGGCTTTCTGGTGAATAGGAATGATTAACAGGGCCCAATTTCTGCTTAGGAATGTGTTGTTGGAGGGGTGTGTGGGATAAGGTGGGCCACTAAGGGGCAGACGGCAGATAACCATTTTATGGTCACGGCCGGGAAAATTTTGTGTTACTGGCGCGTCGAGGAAAAGCATGTAATGAGTAAATACCAGTTCTAGTATGTTCCCACTTCTGGTAGGTTCGACAATTTGTTGTGTCCAGCCACCAAGATGAACGCTAGTGATCGGGTCCATAAGATTGAGAAGAGCTGAGAGGGTAAGCCAACAAATGTGGGGGAGATCAAAGCCGCCCGTAATAAGCTCGGCTTCAAAGGGAAGGAAAGAGAGGTATTCGAAAGACCTAATGAGAAGTGGAAACAAGGAACTGGGAGGATTTAGCGAGCGATACACGCAGCCAATATGAAGAACATTGCTTTGGAGGTTGATAGTGAACCAGAGAGAATCGGGAATAGAATCGAGCGCAGTGTGTAAAAGAGGGGCTGTGGTGTGAACTTCCTTGAAGTAGGCTAGGCACCCACCACCAAGTCGGTTCGGTCTGTCGGAACTTAGAATACTGTACCCTACTAACGAAATTTGATCATTGTGCGGGCTCTCAGACAGCCAGGATTCCGTTATTAAGATAATGTGGTAATTATCTGTGGAGACAAGTTTCTTTAGGTGCGAAAGTTTGTCAAGAATAGAGCGCGAGTCGAATGAGGCTAAATATATACCATTTTGTGGGAGGTGGTAGAGGCACATCAGGGGGTAGTGTAAGTTGAATGGAAACAGGCAATTGCGGTTGGAAGATGTGAAGATCAGGGTCAAAGGGAAATATGTTGATGTTGAGGCTAGTGGAGGTTCAGATGGGGTGGCTTCCAGCAAATCTGGAATAAATGTTTTAGTGAGAGGGACAGCCGGGGGGGTAGAGAAACTGGGCATCGAGGTAGGGGGAAACATCGGAGCAAAGGGAAAACCTGTGGGGTTTGGCGGGCCGGTATCAGACAAGGGTGATTAGGAGCAGTCGAAATATACCGGCCAGATAGAACTGAGTATGCGTTGAGGAGGGGTGCAGAGGGCAGGGTTGAAAATGTGTGAGGAATAGGGTCGTATGGTGGTAGATTAAGCTGCACGTTGTGGGGGGGAGTACCTCAAGTTGGATGGGGCACTAAATATGGAGCAGTTGGTATCGGGAGCAGTAGAGATAGTTGTCAGGTGAGGAGTACGACATAAGGCACAGTGGACTGCGTATGAAGGCCGTATTTTGGTATTGGCAGGCTGTGAGCCAGGTGAATTTGTAGGAACCACCGATGCATTAGAGCAAGGGATATTCTCTAAGGTCAGAACCATATTCGGTGAGTTAGGCGAATTGATTTAAGAGGAGAAATTAGAATGGAGTAGGGGTTTGTGAGAAGGATGGAAAGACTGGTGGACCTATTCCCCTGGACGGCGAGTGGTTTATCACCGGAGGAAACAGAAAGCAAATTAGAAATGGGGGTGTATCCAACAGGCAATGAGGTGGGAGGTGGCAAAAGTTGGCGTCTTTTACTGTGTGGCAGTAAGAGGGGAGAAACGGAAAGGTTCAGATCAACAGTAATGGATTCAGAATTTAAAGAGTTCAGTGCGTGAGCTGACGAGGAGGCAGTAGGCTGTTGTGAAGAGGCAGGAGGCGCGTGTGAAGATAAAGCAGTGGGGACTTGAGAAGAAGCGATGGAGCGACCAGCCGTCTGTGTGGAAGGCTCAGGGCTGTCGGAAGTCTTTCTCGTGGGGAAAGTTGAGGGAGATTTAGTAATTTCCCCATGAGGAGGGGTTTTATCTCCTGCCATTTTTCTGTTTCTATAGGGGGAATTAGAAGCTGTAGTTTTACGCACTTTAATGAATTCCTTAGCAAATAGATCATCTGCCAATTGCCTAAGGATTGGACTGTTGAAGAGCTGAACGCGCTTACGCAGCCTTGTTATTTGACAAGGAAGGTGGGCCATACCACATGCACTCAACGGTGTATGCTTCACATGCTCGAGGATTATCCTCCCTGGGACATTATACAAGACTGCAGTACGAGAGTTCCTCACTCTTATGATAACTTCGGATGCAACAGAGTCTATAAAGCGGCCAGCCGCTCTCAGGTTTTGTAAGGTGGAATGTTCGATGCTTTCAGTGGCGCACAGTAGGGGGCGAGTTTAGATACCGAATCTTCTAACTTGAGAAGCTGACATTTATACCTTATGTGTTTTGGTCCAAAACAGCTGTTCTTTCTGTCCCAAGCCTACGGAATCGCAGGGGTCAACCGAACATTGTTTTAAGGCCACGGGAGTTTGAACAAGCCTATTTTTTCCTAGTAACCGGAGTATGAGCGGATAGGGCATCATTGTAAGTCTTCTTTGCTACTCGTGGCATTTTGAAATATCAAAAAGACGCCGTGAATGAAGCAAAAAAGTAACGGCAAACTAGAGCCAGGTTAGAATTTACCGCTGAGAAAAAATTCCCTAAATTTCTATGGGTTAATGGAATGCCCTAAGAAATTGTAATTTTTAGTATTTCCTAAGTTATGAATGAAAACTGTATCGATAACACCACGCAACACGACCTGGTGTAGCGCAGTTCAGATGCATCCCAGATGGATTTATCGCCCAGCCATGTCAGAACTCGCTGCTACTACTGATTCAATGGCACATTTATTAACTTTGTTTTTTCCTCACCATAGTGGCCAATGGATGTCCTTCTCTGAAATATATATTCAGCTGCCTTCCAGCAGTCAGCAACGTGATCAGCGTTTGTTTGCTCTCTCCGTCAGTCAAACTATTGTCCTACGCTGTGTTCGTCCCCTGCCCAATCCTAGTCTTACATAGCCTCATGCCTCCTTCACATCTGTACGTCTCAGATATATTTATCATGCAGCTCCACCATTGCTACTATCCTGAGACACCCGTCTAAGGGGTCATCACAATTTATCCACTTACATTTCACCCACCATGACATGGCATTTACAGGCCATCCGCCCAAGGGATCACTTTACAATGCATCTCGGACAGATTTGTCACCCATCACTCACCTCACGTTGAAGTCGACATATCGGTATCCCTTCATCGTTCGGAGAAACCAGCCAAATGCGTATCCGCCCTTCGCCGGCTTCTCCTTCATCACTTTGGTATTCCCCCCCCCCTCACCCTCAGCGTGTGCCACTTTCTTGACTCGTTTCCCATATAAATAATTCCGTAAGTAGCCAGAATCCATATTCCACCTCCGTCTCCGATGCGTGAATCACCCCACGCTGCATCTGATGTTAAACGTCAGCCTTCTCAAACGCGCCATGCTGCTTTATTCGCCCGTCATTATTGCAAAGTATAGCGAATGCCATGTCCCCTAATTGCTAATAAATCCCCCACACATCCACTCTGTTATATCTTCTGCGGACTGTCCACCTTCATAATCGTTGTGGCTATGAGCTGTCCATGTTGGTTCGCTTTCCATTTTAAACTGATGTTTCTCGACCAACCCAATATAAGCAAATAACTGGGCTTCGCGCTACCTGTCTTCTTCCATCTTTCTCTTCCTCACCACCTTGGTGGTCTCCTTACACCTCCGGAGGTGTCCCTCGTTTGCTTTGTAATTGGCTCCACCAGTATCCAGCCACCAATTTCTACTGCCATCTCCACCGACTGTTCTATTTTATTCCAGGTCCGATATCCTATTCCCGCTTTTCGTAGCAGTCCCAATAGTCCCGTAGCTGTCTTTTAACTGTTTTATTGTGATCGCCCTATCAAAACGGTCATCAGGTCACCTGTTTACCTCCCACTCCTTTATCGCTTCTGCACGTCATTTGCCTCTGCAATTGCCTCACACGGATTTGCTGCCAATATCTTGCTGACATTTCGTGATATACCTTTATTATCGTAGTCAATTTGCCGATAACTAGCCAGCTTTCATCTAGCTACTTCTTCCATCACAGCTTTTGAAATCTTTACCCCCATCCATCAGGTTTGCCGTTTTTTCGTTCGTGCTTGACTCCGTTGGTATCTCACCATCAAGTTCCACCAAGGCACGGGCTAACGATCCATGGCTTTTTGTCTCAGGTGATCCAGTCTTTACATCTTCGAGTTCTCCACCAATATACTTTCACACTCGGCAGCATGCAAACGACTCTTTGAACTCCATCTGATGAAGTCTCCTTTTTTCTCCATTCCTCTTTTTTCTTAACACGTATCCTATTATTTTTCTAAAACGTCTGATGCCGTGATTATTTCCAGTAACTCGCATGCTAAACTTCCCCTTTTTATTTGACTGCAAGTTTCAATAACCAAATCGTCCAATTGACCTTTACCTTTGAATTTATCGGGCATTATTAACTATCTATTCCACATAAACACCCCCGTTGTTACTCTTTTCTCGCACGATGTACCATTCCAATAAGTCCGACTCCGAGTTCACCCGAATCATCTGATCATGCATTCTAGCATGCTTTGGGCGCATCCAAAACACACCACCATCGTCATCGTTACATGGGGCACCACACATGGCTGACCAGTGTTCATAGTCCCAAAACCGGAGTAACAACCCATCATGAAAGCCTCGTCGAATCACAGAGCGGATTCCTGACGCTAACCATCAACCACACCCACTCAACATCTATTCACATTACTCCATACAATTAGTTTAATTCATTCTGCTTTAGAGCTTAAAATCAATGACCAGAATCCAGCTCTCACCGCTGCGTTCCCAACCTACTCTGACCAGGTCGTCAAGCCAGCCCCTTTTTGTCTGCTACCCTCACCATTCTACATGCCATCGCCTGCAACCAAGGCCTTCATGAAACAAAATACCAGCCATCTGTGGCCAACCAGAATTTGATTGGTAATTCTTTATCAGGTATAAAGAAAATTTTATCTTTGCACTCTTTCAACTTCTGCTTAGCCACATCAGTAGCGTTTGTTTCCAAAAGTCTGTTCCTGTGATGGCTCCTTTTTGAAAGTCTGTTCTGCGCCCAAACACCATTATGCCCTTCAAAAGTACACCGCTTTCTTCGCGTAGCTTTTGCCTCAATGTGAATTTCCAAATGAAATTGAAGTCAATTACACAAAAAGGGCAATCTTATTATCATATTCGACTCACTTGAATTTATCTCACAGGCTCCCCAAAATTAATTACCAAATGTTGGATCAATCTTCTGTATTCCGCTGGCACCTCTGACTGCACATTCATAGCCTCATGCGGACATTATTTTTAACCGTGTTCTTTGGTACCTCTCCCGCCCCGTTCCTCGTTAGTGATTGCCAAAATATCCAGCTGGTATACCTTCGCACCCTTCTCCGGACGCCCTAACCCGTCGCAGCCAGTTCTTGGCGCCGACAGGACGCATTGTTTATTATTCCGGCCTCAAATCGCTGCTCATATTGTGCAGTCCGACGCCTGTTGCTTTACTAGTCCTTGCGAACACTGCACTGCCCAACATTTTCCAGTATCGCTTATATCAGCATCCCCTTGCTCGTCCTGCTATCCACAATGTCCTCCCCAAATTTGAAACTGGTTTACGATTTCGCTCTTCCCATCTCCACTCTAGTTCTTTCAGACACCACTCAGCTTTGCTGGTTAATTTACGCTGCGGTTTGGTTCTCAAATTTCCAAAATTTTGAATACCCCACATTGTTATGTACTGCTGTTTTCTCTGATCATGCCTATAACATGTGTCTTGACCATAGTCACGAAGTATACCTTTATCATTTTAATCATGATCATGATCACTAACTGATACATCGATATTTCTAGCTACCCGCCAGTGGCCTTCCATGTATCTCTCAAATGTAAGAACACTCCTGGAACACCTGCCGGTTAACTCAAGCTACTGGTCACATTTCCCGATGTATCCATTTTGAATAATAAGCTTTCCCTCATGGAAGTTCGGCTAGGCGCATCCATAGCCATAACATACAGCGAACGCTGTAGGCTCCTACAAACCGAGCCTCTGTGGACTCGCCGCAAGGGGCTCAAGCCAGTCTTCCTCTTTAAGCTAATCCGCAACAAATTCTGCATATCCCACCATATCCCGCTTACTGCCTCCACTCCTATCCCTTTCGTCATTGTGCCACTTCTCTCTCTGAGCCTGACCTAATCTAGATCTGTGGTCCCCGTTCTCCCTCACAGCCCATTCCAAAATGTAGAATGAACTTTCACTCGCCGTACGCAGTGTCTGTTGACTGTTCCGCACTTGGGCTCACACGTCCTATCTGTTTGACTCTCCCTAGAACTACAACGCTGGCCACGGAGCGCGTCCCGGCCCATCTGGCCATCGAACGGGGCTGCGGTACATTATTTTATTTTGCATATTCTATCACACACTTCTCGGTGTATTATATACAAATTTCGTTTTGTTAGAAAATTGATAAAGAGACATTTTCAAAGCACCTGCAAGTGGTTGTTGCGGAATGCTCCCTCTGCTTTGCTTGGGAACTTTCTGAGACCTGTAGCACCAAAAATCAAACTGAAATAATTCCAGAAGCCAATTTTTAGCGCGCCCACTGCGACTCTCAGCCAGCTCCAGAAGCATTATTATCCACGTCATCCGAAAGCTTCTTTGGTTGCTGCGAGGGAGAGCGACTGTAAATCGCGTAATCCGACGTTGTGTGCAATGTGGGAGACGCAATGCCACGATGGGCAAACAACACGTGGCCCCGCTACCAGAATGCGGGGTGACTGCGGGCTGGCGGCCGTTAAGTGACACCGGGTTAGACTACCTCGGGCCCTTGCGGATCAAGTGCGGGAAGAGATTGGAAAAACGATATGGGTGCATCATAACGTGCATGAAGTAACACGCGGTACACCTTGAAGTCGCACATTCGATGACGACCGATTCTCTCCTACGAGCCTTGCAGAGATTTATCAACGGAAGAGGTGTACCGGCCGATAAATACTCAGATAATTGGTCGAAATTTGTGGGCGCTCACCGAGAATTGCAGCGTTGTCACAAAAGCATAAACAGGGACGAACTACGGGATAAAACCGTGGCATGCGGCACATGATGGTACTTCAACCCACGCAGGCCAGCCACCGCGGCAGTATATGGGAACGCATGATCCGGTCCGCCGGGCGGATATTGCTGTCAATCATGGAGCGACAGCCGTCCGACGTCGAGACGCTGAACACCGTCATGGCTGAGGTAGAGGGAATTCTGAACAACCGCCTCCTGGTTTCATTAATGAACGGTGACCCCACCCATATGGCGCTCACCCCGAACGACTTATTGACGTTAAGGTCTGAGGAAGGTTTCCAAGGGCCAGTAAACCTTCGTGGGAGCTACCTCCACGGATGAAAGCAGGTGAATTATCTTGCCAAGGTTTTCCGGAGGCGCTGGCTGCGGGAGTATCTACCAGCTATGCAAACTCGACAGAAGTGGCTGGTCAAAACAAGACCATTCATGGTTGGGGATATGGTGATAATCACAGACGAACGCGCACATTTCAGCACCTGGTCCTTGGGAGTGGTTATGGAAACCATCGAAAGCACTGACGGAATGATAAGAACGATGAAGGTAGAGACAGCTAACGGAGTGTTGATTAGCAACAACACAGTATTATCCTACCCGAGAGTGAGGGCGGAGAAGCTGATAACGCTGAGGACCAGTAGACTATTTCGCATTCGTATTCGAGGTGAGTAAAGAAACCCCATAAATGTGAGCATTCACGACACACTGACGTATCGAACCATCATACACCCCGACGCACACACACACACCTACATTATGCTCGTCTATACCTCGTGGTCTACGTCAAATACGTTACAGTGCTCACAGTCTTTCGTTGACGTTACAGAAAGTTTTTAGTATGTGTTGGTACATGCGATTCCAGACACATACACACTTACCTGATGCGCGCTTTACCTCGTAACCCCTATGAAACATATGACAGTGTTCGCCGTTTGTTTTTGTTGACATTACTGAATGTCATTTGCACATGTGGCAGCGTCGGCGATCGCATCATACACACACACACACACTCACGCCAGCACACACAGCCAGTGCATGACGACCTTCCAAGGGCAGCATCCTTGTTTCGCTTTCACGCCCGCCATCGGTCCGTTGTTCTCGTGGAAGATGTGGAATAGCCTCTCGTCGGTGTGGCCACCGGATTAGGTGCGGCCGCGGGTAGAACGTTGACGACAAGCATTAGGTACTCGCCCTGACAACAGGGCCCAGGCAGGTAGGGAGAATCAGTACCTTTAACCAAACCTTCGACTCTGCTAGGGATTCGGGAGGATTTTGGTGGGCGGCATAATGATCGGTCGTGGAAAATCCCCCCAAAACTCTTGCAGTTCCATATTTTTCTTAACATCACTCACTTGCCTACAATATTGACGTGTCTTTACGCACTGTTTGTTTTTGTGGACCAATCGTTGTTTGTTCGCGCGCAGAGCGTTACTTTGTCATATTCTTGTTTTGGACCTGCGTGACGCACGTGCTCCTCGCTCGCAAGCCGCAACTCGGTTTCCCGTTTGTTGAGTCCTTGTTATCTCATAATTGGGGTTTGTACCATTTTTGTGTCATTGTTCATTCAGTAATCTAGTATCGTAGAATATCACGGATAACCGCCTTTTGATTTCGGGATCCTTTGTGAATTTGGCCACGCATTGCTCAGACCTGTGTTACAGAAGCTTCGAAGAAGAAAAGCGTACGGGCTAGGCCCTCAGTACTTCTGACTTACTTTTTGCAGGATGACAAGTGTACCGAACGAACTATCCACCTATGAGCCGACCTCACCTCTCTCGGTTTAAACCCTTTCGGGTTCCTTGTTTCACCTCCGACCGGCTCGTGGATGCCAAGCTCCCTTGTCCACGCGCGCCTTCCAAAGTTCATCCATGTGAAGTCTGCTATGTTGGAAACCTTTTTTTTGATGCGCGGACCAATTGGCACCAGCGCCTGTTGACGCCAATGAGTAATATGAAATCCGAAACTCCCTCAAGCCAACCCCTGGATGCCAAGTCATAAGTTGTTTGCTACCTACCTAGGTCTCCGTGCGCCTACGCTGTTTTTCAGCCCAAATAAAGTGTGAGCACGAGCTTCCTACGCGGTAGCCTCAGGCTTCACCCTCCAAACTTATAATTGCAGAAGGAGCATAACATCTGTACCTCATATATAAGTAATATAAACCAACCCGCCGTTGACTCTAGCCACTGACGACCGGAGAGAAACCAATCGATTATCGCCCGCTCGCACAGAAAGTAAAGCAGGCACTCCGATAGCCACAGTATCCAACACAGTTCTGTTAAGACTCTAAGTGACTTCATATCTAAACCTAGCATTCGCCCATACTGACACTGCGTCCAATCCACTACGTGTGCAGGTACATGACCTGCCATAGCCTTAACAACATTTCCCTGAAATCAGAAACCTCGACAAAGGGTACAAGCTGAAAAAAACCCTATGACATGATGCCCGCCATCACATGCTCTTAGTCAACAGTCGAGTTATGAAGAAATTGTCACCATGATCCATGGAAAACTCTTCTAGTTCTCCATCGCCCTAACATCACATCAAAAATCTGTTCAGCCAACTCCCGTTGAAACAAAATCCTGTCACACATAAAGCTCTCCGCCACACCGCGACTTTATCAGCTTGTAGCCATTTATATACTACCAAAACAATGGCTTATCCCTGTCAAAACAATCGTCCCTAACTTCTGCTATCAACAATTGACTTCTAAGTCCTGTCCACGGCATACAGCATTTGTCACCGACTGCTAAAATGAAGCCTCACCCTTGCCTTAATAATACAACTAGCTCACCATATACTGCCTTCATTTTCTGTCATGAACCACAGCTGGAACTACTTCCAGATTGCCGATCTCTCCGCTTATTCTGGGCCTTGATTACTCCCCTAAAATTGTAAACGTTGGATTTTTATTTACACGTTCATCATAACCCCAGCTGGAACATCCTCCAGGTTGCAACCCTTGTCAACACGAAAAGGGTCGTGACCCTAATTTTGACGGCCTCTTAATCATTGTAAGAAATGGGCAAATTTAGGGCCAATGTAGAATGTGAGACCTCAATCTTGTCCTTGTTTTCGGTAACCACTCAACATGGAGGGGGTGCACATTGCTCTTTCAGATGACAGAAGATGTTTTCCGCCCCCTTGCAAGGAATCAACAACAAGCGTTTAACTCCAGTCACAGAATGGGAGACTGGCCTGGAAGTAGGGATTTGATTAACTTGTCTATTGCGCATATAGCTGAGAAACAAGGTGCAGTAACAATTGGAATTTGCCAGGGACAAACAATAATATGAACGGTAGAAAACCGATTTACCGCATTATTCCGTGGTGTATGGAATTGCTCCTAGAGGCATTGGGAGATGAAGAGTAAAAAACAGTACGCATCTGTTTATGTATGCATATAAATGAAAAATTTACGCTTCACGATTTCACAGGCAGTGGGGACGAACTCTCTGTTGCTGCTCGAGGCTTTCTATGGATTTCCGTTCTTCCAAGTAAGCTTCTGCGGTAACATCGTCTTTGAAAGCACTCTGGTTAGGTGATGACCTCGATAGAGTTTGTGTCCCGGTATCCGGTTCAAGGATTGTCGTATATTCATCGCAAACGGCGCCAGCTACCTGGCGTAACGATACTGAATCTTCGCAATCATTTGGAAGACAATCTGGAGTAATTCGGATTGCATTCGAGCAGTTCCATCTCATCCACTAAAGGAGGTTATTACTCAGAAGCCAACTACAGAGGGATGTCCCGGTAGAAGCTCGGCGGTTGTAAACGAATAAGCGTTCGTGCTGTGTTGCATTGGCTCCTGTGCAAATAAGGGAACGTATAGAGTGTGACGCATCTAAAAGAACAATTTTCCAGTGTCGAGTCTCGAATCCTCGTGACTTGAGAGCGATAGTAATGGTCTGTCAAATCGTGCAGTTTGGACGTCCAAACTGCTCGTTAGGTTTTGGATTGTAGGCCGCAGTTTGGCCGATTAGAATGCCTTCCCCGCGATGGAAATCACGGGGTTTGGCAGACAGGAATGGAGATCCGCGGTCAGAATGGAGGCACGCGGGCATGCCAAAAGCAGCAAACAAATCAGTAAGACAACGAATGGCAGTGAGCGTAGATATGTCTTGACAAGGATAAGCCGAAGGTAATCAGGAAAACTCGTCAATGATTGTAGGAAGGAACTTGTTATGCGTGGATGATGGTACCCACTGTTGCACAGTAGTATCCACTACTGCTGGGTCTGTGAAACCGGTATTTCTTGCACGTGTGATGTCCAAGGCAGTTGTAGGAAGATTTGTAACTTACCAACCATGAGGTCGTGGATCACAGTTCACTTGAAAGAGAACTTACCGTGAGTCCCGGAATTACTTGTCAGTTGTCAGGTTGTTACACAATATTCGGGGCATCGCACTGTGTACAAACTTCCCCATAGGATCCACATTGATGAACTTGAAGGTGGATTCCTAGGGAAATGATTTAGAAATGATTGGTAAACATACCCACTAATCGTGATTGCCAGCGATAGACATATTTGCGTCTACTCCGCGCAACTTCTCTAGTGTCGAAATGGGTAACATGTGAGCAACATCATTGTTATCGTTTGCCAAAAGCCGTAGTATGATAGCAAGCAACTTGGCAGTATATTGTGCAACCCCTGCAATCACTGCTGTCTTATCACCGCGCGAAAGCCTGGTCTCTTCCAGTAATGTCCTGTCAGTGCGACAGGATGCGTTGACTGCGAGTGCCAGGGAGGTGGAGGCTGCCGGGGTCAGATATGACAAAGTACTCACTTGATGGTCTGTCCGGTGATCGGAACAGCAAACGTGGTTGGGAAGTCACAGGAACACCCACTGAAAGAATGGTTTGGAGAAAACCAAATGGTGCCTTTTGGTAACCAGTACTGTGGTATTTGTGTTTTTGGCAGACAGTTTGCCAGTTGTTCCGTTGTTGGTCGACTAACTGTTGTGATGCAAAGCACTATGATGAAATGAAACGTGATTTACCCTGTGCTTTCGATGAGACCGCCATCGGTCTTTGAGTATCCGGGTCCTCGTCCGAGGCGGACCACTATGCCGGTAGTTTCCTTCAAATTTTGATTACTTGTGAAATGCTGTAACAATTTACGAAACCCGTGTCGGTAGCCCCTTTCCAATGGTGGCATTTCCGGTTGGCTACTGATCATTCAGGTCCATACTCTGTAATTCACACGTGTTCGAATCCCCCTTGAGAGCAATCGTATGCCTCGGTTTGTTGTAGCTGAACGGAAGCTACGCGTGCCGGCGATGATGGTAACATTTCTGACGCAGGCACTCTCATCCGGCCTCTGATACACTTTCACCACCGGGTGTTGAGATAAAGAACCAAAAGGGTAAGTACATTAGAAACTGAAATGAAACAAAAAGATGTGACACAAACTCTCGGTTGTTCGTCATTCTTTTGATTAGGAAATGAGCACCAGAGAGCCGATATCTGCCAATATCTTCAATTAATTTCGTTCTGACAACCATTCGTTGAACAGAATGGCATGGTATTGAGATGAGTGCCAAGCCACGCCGTGGAAGCTTCTAAAATGTTTTGTTTCTCACAGCTGGTTCCGGTTGATATAATTCCAAGACACTCCAAGTCCGGGGGTGAGACCGTGCCAAAATGGAAGATTTATTGGAGTGTTGCACCAAGGGACTTTGAGAATCATGGAAGAATTGGGGAACGTACAGGTACCAACACACTCCAATCCAACTTATCCTTCCATTCATTATCCTTTTACCAAGGCCGCTATAAAAAGCATGGTTGCTTCTCCACTACTGCCCTCCACCCCTATACTGACCCCCAGCCTCCCTAATAACCTTCCACCCATTTATACATGACCTGCCCCGAAAGTCCCACCTAGAGTCAGCGTGCCCTCCTCCAGATCTAATACCCAGCTTTACCAAGTCACCCAAGCATCCAGTGTCAACCTCCACTAGGCTTCGTGAGAATTTAGCCCAGTATACACTACGGCGATAGAGACAGGGCTGTCTAAATGGAGGCTACGTCTCACATTCAGTCTTCTTATTTGGGCGATCCGCCTATTGATCACCACCATCCTACGCACATTTTGGCCACCAAGTCCACTGAGAACCCTAAGCCTGCCACAGAAATGCTTTTCATAACATTACTCAACTCTCGTTCTATCTTGAACAAACTTACAACTATGGAAAGACTGACTGTCGTCCACAACGTGGATATCATCCTGATCACTGACATTTGGCTCCTTGAACACACACTTCCTGACCAAATATCACTGATCGGCTATCAAACCTTCAGGACTCAAAAAACCCACCGCCGGGGCGGAGGTTGCTCAGGGTATGCCAAGAGAAGTCTATCTGCCGCTCTTCTGGAAAATTCTGTGCTGGCAAATGTTGAAGATTCCATGTGGTCCGAAATTTCTCTACCTCAGATGACCACAGTTTTGGGTTGTATATATCGAACCCCAGCAACGACACTTCCACATTTAACCCCATCGTTGTTGCATTTAAATACATCCCTGACCTGCCACTTGGAGGTACATTTATAGTAGGTGATTTCAATGCCCCGGGCGTAATCCGGTCTCCCTTTGCTGCCCCCAAGAAATATTTGCAATTCCCATCATGCTTTTGCTTGGGCAAATGGACCCAGCATGCAAAACAGCCCACCAGAAAGAATGCCACTCTTGATCTGATATATAAACCAGGTCTAACAAACTCTTATGCCTCCGTACTAAACGACTACGGAATTAGTGATCGCAAAATTGCCAGTTGCTGATTTCAAGTCAAGCCGCACACTGAATGTCTACCATGTAAAGGTCCCTCCTCCCGTCACTTTAAATGGGACCACGTCCCGTCGATAATTCGCCCCAGAAACTGGGACGTGTTCTCCTTGACAAAAAAGCCTCTGTGTGACGCTGACCTCCTCTGTCCAAGTTAACATTCACGCATTGGAAAAATATCACATCCCACTATCCATCCAGACCGGCAAGTTTCCGTATAACCAGGCCAAAGCAGAAACACGATAAGCCTCAGCGGCAGTACCAACGAAACAGAGGCTTTTCTGTGGTCTAAAGACTGAAACGCCTACCCCGCGGAATTCACCCCATGGCCCGTGACCTATAACTGAAGCAAGAGACTGAAGCATACCACCACCCAAACAAAGCTCAAGAGCTAGCCCGGCTGCATGGGTCTCATGGCCCACAATCAACTCAATGTCAAAAACAGATAATCCATTTGGATAATCTCACAACCCCACTAAAAGACAGCTGACACGTTTAACACATTCTTCACAACCCCCTCATCCCTCAGTTCAGTCTGTATCCGGCTTGCCGCCGCATTTGTCACAAATTCTTTATGTAGTTCTATCGCGGTCACCACCACGATAAAAAATAGACACATCTACACTTTCAAACCGACCTAACACCCCGTGTAAGTCAAATCTCGCAAATCGAGCAACGCGTAGCCAATTCAAAGAATCCCAAAACCAGAACAAGATTGATTAGTAGCTTCTACGGTACTAAATTGAAATGCACAAAGGATACAAATATATACGAACCTCAAGTATGCGGCCAAATAGGCTTCACAGTAAAACCCAAAGGTCCAAAGCCCCGTGGCTCAAGCACGACAGTCAGAAACGGTTCAGGGCCAAATTCAAATGTCTCACATGGATAAACAAACGTGAAAATGTGTGGTGTATGAGCAAGCTTTCCAAGATAATGTTGAATATATTCAAATTCACAAAGAGCGTGGAACATTTAGAAGGATTTTCAGTATTCGTTCTTTACACCGCCGGCCAAAATTCTTCCGCGAAAATGGTTGTCTAAGGGTCAGGAAGGGGTCATGATTCTCACCCTATCTACCTTTAACTTATTGTTAGTGCTGTGGTTACTAATTTCCTGTGTTATCTGAACGTGAAACAGGTTTTCGCCGTAGTCATCATCGCACAATCCATAAGGACTCAATTCCAAATCCCGCTGCACAACTTGAGATTGACATATTCATCAGGAGACCGGCGCATTTAGTCAGACGCACGATGAAGATGAAGGCTTCGCAGAGTGAAGTGTTTCGCCGCACGAAATAAGTCTGAGCATCACAAGCAGTAACCCGTTGCAGCAACTGGTTAGACTAATTTTGTTTACAAGCATGAGCGCAGAAGTTGAACGCAGGTGCAACGCCTAATGAGATATCGCGTAAAATTGACAGGTCACGAACCAGTGGAATTACATAAAATTAACGCACCAAATCTTCCGAAAGAAATGAAAACCGGTTTCTGATTATGAATAAATTTCGAAAACAAGTGTACGGCGGACAGTATCGAAATACACATGAACACGAAGATTGATCGAATACTGGCATCTATCAGAGTATTTCAAAGTTTTTCTGTGCACAAAATATGTGACAATCAATATTGTATAAAATGTAAATAAATGTTCTTCTTTAAAGGTAATAATAGTTTCACAATGTGCTCACAGCTAGTATGCCTCACCTGAACTGTTCAAGTGAAATACTGGTGAATTTCTCCTCTTTGCCTTTGTGCACGCCAGATAGAAACTGGAACTAAGTACATTTGCAACCTTTCAGAAAAAATGGGTCTAGTTGATTAGTTGTAGAGCATGAAATGCAATAAAGTGCTGAGTAACTCGGAGCGAGGCGATCTGCGAGCTACTTTGTCTTTTGTATGTGGTTTCGAGCTCGAATCATCAACATTTTCCTCGCTGTTTCCTGCTACGAGTGGATTAACTCTCTGATGTCTCGAACACGTTCTTCGTTTCTCCCGTTTCCTGTAATGTAACACAACTGTAGGATCTGTCCAATAGGCAAGGCTCAGTTCGGCGGTGGTGCAGTTCTCTTTTAGCATTCGTGCTACCTTAAAACCCAATACCAGTGCAGTCGTTTTGAGCTCGTTTAGGGATACTGACTTCAGCTCAGCAATTTTTGTTTTGGCAAAGGGTACTTTGTTTCGCCGCCGGCCATGCAGTTCCACCCAGGTACCGTACACTGTCACTGGGTCGGCAAATTTCAAGCTGCTTTGGGTGACCTGCTGGTGTCCTTTTTTGAGATATTTCAAAAGCCTCCGGGCAACTTCTCCTTTTCTCAATAAGTGACTTGACGGTGGTCTCTTGGGTATAGCAACTTCATGTTGCCCACTGTGACGTCCCGTCTTTAAATTCGCCATCGAAAGCACCGACTGATCCTTTGAGTGAACTTCGCTTTCCTGAGATGGACCGTTGGATTCAATATCGAAAGGCTGATCGTGTTCTACAGAGGCACTTCTCTCAGCAACATTTGAGCAATTTATTGATGCCGATTGTTGAAGTTCGCTCGTCAGGGGTCCGAGAAGCGTCCACCCTAGTATCGTTCGCGTAGCGAATGGTTCTTTTCGATTGCTTATGCTCTGTTCAAGCACCCAGTGAGCCTCTGGTACATTGCATCCAATTAGTATGTCGACGTGGGGGCTAGAAACTTCTTCGAACTCTATGTCCCTGAGATGAGACCATCTCTTGGCAATCGATCTAACAGAGTCGACTGGTCTCATTGGCAAGCTGTCTATTGCAAAAGCTTCCGGAATTTCTACTGTCCCCTCATCAGATAAAGACGTTAACTGCAAGGTCAGCCTCTTAGAATTGCTAACATGACCCCCTGCAATCGTGCTGATAGTGAGCGAGGTAGGCTCGCCTACTAGTTCACAGCTTTCTACAAGCTCGCGAGTAATCAGCGAGGTATCCGACCCCATGTCCAAAAATGCATTGACCCTCCTCAGTCCTTTAGGTGTCACGATACCGACAGGTACGATGCCTAATCTTGCCGGTTTGAAATCATCATGTCCCGTTGAACAGACAAGTTTGGGTTCATCTGGCTGAATAGGTCTATTGTTGAGAAGGCCATGCAGTAACGAGTGATGATTACCCAAGCATCCGTCTTGGTTGCATTTCACTCTTAAGCTGCGTTCAGAGGCTCGATGAGAGTTGTTCAAACACATAAAGCATGAGCCAATCCTTTTTACTGCGCACCACCGATCGGGTACACTCATCCCATGAAAGGTCGGACAATCTAGTAACCGATGCAGGGAGTTGCATAGCTTGCATTCAGCTGACCTCTCGGGTTCTTGACTTATCATGTGCATGTTAGCCAAAGACTGGGTTTGGTTACAGTCCTTCTCCACAATTTGAGATGTTGGTTCCCTTTGCGCCAGTCTGCAACTTTCGCGTACGATTTGTCCAAATCGACTGTTTGCGATACGGGATTGACGACCTATGAACTCCGTCAAATCGTTGAACGTAGATTTTCGCTCAAGCATATTTATTTTTTCAGCTTCCTCTGCCCATCGGCTCTGTAAATCAATAGATAGACATCGGACAATGCATTCCTGTGTGTGCAATGCATTCAGATCAGACCGGTATCCTAAGTGCTCCAGTGCTATACTGCAATTCTGCATTTTTATCACCAAACTCGACAGTGATTCAGCCTTGCCCTCAGTCCTTTTCACCTCAAATAAAACACTATCAATTAGGCTTCTAGCCACCTTGAATGGTTGTCCAAACAAATCTTTCAGGATTCTGCGCGCCCTGATGTACCCCATCGGTGGATCAAGCATCGCGCAGCCTTCGATAGCACTTTTGGCTCTCCCACGACAGTAATGTAATAAATACAAAAACCTTTGACCAGGATCTGCAACTTTGCACTCAACAAAATTTTCGAATTGTTTCATGAATATACAGTATTGCTCGGGGTGCCCATCGAAGTGGGACAGCTCCACTCTCGGCAGGTCAAGAGCCAAAACCTCGGTAGTTTCAGGCTGTCTCAAGGGTTTATATTCGTCGATCACAATGCCTTTTCGATGTTGACATTGTGAACTACATGGACTCTTTGCTGGCTCTCTGAGACCAGTTCCTTGTGTAAGGGGCTCTGCTTCCTTTCTGGCTAACCGCAGCTCGTTTTCTAATTCTATTACTCTCATTCTATAAGTACTAATATCGTCAAACGCATCGCGGTTAGAAATATATGACCTGGCACTGACAGAGCTAGTAAACTTAGCATTATCTAGAGAATCAATAACACCCGAACCATCCCCAGAGACTTGCCGAGTTATTTCCTGTTGTCTCAAAAGGTCCTTGCTTCCTCGTCTGGGCATTTCCAATGGGTTTTCTTGTCCAGGTTCCACTTGAGTACTGTAAGTCAAATCTCGCAAATCGAGCAACGCGTAGCCAATTCAAAGAATCCCAAAACCAGAACAAGATTGATTAGTAGCTTCTACGGTACTAAATTGAAATGCACAAAGGATACAAATATATACGAACCTCAAGTATGCGGCCAAATAGGCTTCACAGTAAAACCCAAAGGTCCAAAGCCCCGTGGCTCAAGCACGACAGTCAGAAACGGTTCAGGGCCAAATTCAAATGTCTCACATGGATAAACAAACGTGAAAATGTGTGGTGTATGAGCAAGCTTTCCAAGATAATGTTGAATATATTCAAATTCACAAAGAGCGTGGAACATTTAGAAGGATTTTCAGTATTCGTTCTTTACACCCCGGATTTGATGGCCTACCATCAGCAATATTTACTCATGGTGGCGCGGATATCCCCCTCCTACTACTAAACTTATACAATCTATCTCTCCAAACCGGAACATTCCCCAACCAGTGAAGGAAATCCGTTATAATCCCCAGGCATACGAAGTGCACCGTAATCGACGTTACCAACTACTGCCCAAATATTCATATGCCAAAAATCACAGAGGTTAGAATAGTTTTACTTGACGCTAATAGTTTCGGTGTTGGATTGCGCAACAAAGCTTTGAATCACTGGGTCAGGTCAACTTTGTGACCTGATGCAATCAAGTGTCTTGTAATCGAACCCATTTCCACTGAACCCACCGAAAATCAACGCGATGCGGACGTTATTTACATCTCTCCATTTTTGCTCTAGTGGCTTACAAACGTGGGTTGGTCAGAACTCTCTTCAACAGAGCCCAGAGAATTTGTACAGACGATCAAATACAAAACGAAGAAGAGTTCGTAAAAGGAACGCGGCTGGCCAACGGTTATCCGGAAAACTTTATTAGACAACATCAAAAGCCGAGACTCTTGCGCGAGAAAACAGTGAACCTAGAGAAGAAGCAAGTTTTTATAACTTTGCCTTTTAAAAGAGATCATTTATTTATTCAAATATATTGTAATCTTAAGTCAGCTCCAAGGCATACATACACAGCGGTGCAGTTGCCTTTGCTGCAGACGGCCAAAATGTTATGTACTCAAAATCACTCAAACAGCCTTGCTGATCCCAATGTCTCACATATTGTCTATCAGCTCACTTGCAGTTGCGGTGACGTATACATTGGCAGGACGGACGGTTGCTTGGCTCAACGAGTGTCAGAACACGTACCCAAATGGCTGTCAAACTTGATGACGCAACCTGCTGAGGCAATACACAAAGAAGCGAAACTGCCAGCCTCTTCGATTACAAGACACTTGATTGCATCAGGTCACAAAGTTGACCTGACCCAGTGTTTCAAAGCTTTGTTGCGCAATCCAACGCCGAAAATATTAGCGTCAAGTGAAGCTATTCTAATCGTGATGCATCAGGCAGCACTCTGTGCACAAAAACGACCACAACGTTTCTGGCAAAACTCCTAAAATACTACCTGACCGACTACCTTTGAGCACATAAACTCACGAGCCTCAGACAGCACAGATTTCTCAGATCACGCTGGTGTTCAACCTGCCAGTTAGACTCTCTGAACTTGGCGACAACAGCCACCGATGAAGACAGGGCACTGGCCATCATCTATCTTGGCTTGACAAAATCCTTGTGCAGAGTTCCGCATCTGAAGTTGCTGAACAAGATTGGTGGTTGCGGTAATCAAAGCCCCTTGCTCCGTGAGTTTAAGTCTTACCTATCAAGCTACCTGCATCAATGGCCAGATGTCAGGCCCCCACTCGGTAAACAGAGGGCCATCGAAGGAAGTTTTCTGGGATCAGGGCTGTTTTTATCATATATGAATGACATTTGCAATGTCGTCACTCATGGCGAAGTTTTGTTATTTTCCAATGACATGAAGATAGTCTCCGACTTCTAAAGAGGAAACCCACCTGTTGCACTGAATAACATCACAGTAGACATAAAGTCCTTATCCTGCTGGTGTGGTCGCTTGGAAATTGAATTTTCAGCAAACAAAAGCAGTTATCTCACGCTTAACAGCAATATCCCTCGTGATGTGCTTATGACTAGCCGTGTTTCACTCCCATATTCCCAAGAATGCGAGACTTTGGACTACAATACTCTTACACTTTCAGTATCTCTGAAGACAATTTCTACATAACTGTACGGGCGAACAAGTCCCTTGGCTTGTTGCACAGAAATTTCCTTCTAACGAACGGTAAGTTAAAGATATACAGCATTCATTGTCGTCCAAACCGAGAAAACTGTAAACCATTGTTCTCAAATGTGAACAAACATGACACTATTGACACTGGAAACGTACAGCGTCGATTTATCAAAACACTTCTGGGTCTCCTGCGAACCTAAGCTCGTGACAAAGGTGTACGCTCCCGCGGCTTGACCCCTTGTGGCTTGGGAGAAAAAGACCCAAACATGCACATTTTTTCAATTTGCTTTACGAGCAAGCTGTGTCCTTTAGCCAAGTTCAGTTCAGTATAAACTCGACACATCAGCAGCATAATGAAGAATACCGTATAAAGATCCCTTCTCAGAAAATCCCTAAGACGAAACTTCGTCCTTCCTAAATGTGCAACCTTGTGGATTAAACTACCAGCTGATATCCGTTCTATAGATCCCCGAACCACACTTGAGTCTAGATTGCAAGTGGTGCTGGTTACCCAAAAACAGATCCCTCTTTTAAATTTATATATGACTATTGATAGAGCTTACGAGAAACGTTTTGAATACTAACGCGGGGTCTCGATAACTTCTAGGATGGGCCATACCATCCGCCGTCGTTGTAAGACACACCCGGGCAATGAGTAGCCGAGTTAGTAACTGATCCCTAAATCAAAAGGCGATCATCCGTGAAATTCTACTTTTGACTAAATCAAAAGTGCAGTCAAACAATGAAGTCCGAAGTTCCACAAGGGCGGCTATTGTGGTCTCTGCTTCTACACTGGTAATGGAAACAGCCTCTTGCCAGCGGGCAAAACGATCGGCCATTTTGAGAAGATGAGGAAAACCCTCGTAGGGGCTCAGAGGGCCAACGATAGCTATGACGGTGTGAGAAAACCGTGAGGATACAACAGGAAATTGGCCCAATGGAGCCATTGTATGTCTATTTTTCCTAGGTGGTTGGCTTTGAGAGCATGAACCAGCCCAGTCGCGAAAACCGTTTTGCATATCTTATCAGACGTGCCTATCTGCAACTGGCTTGGAGGTGGCTGGGATGAAAGGATGGGCTAAGTTGTGCAAAGATTAGAAGATTGTGCGGCACCGAGAAGTGGGAACTATGGGGCTTGGGTATGGAAAAGTTGTGTCACAAATTATCGAGCGCGAGGATGTAGTCAAAGGTAACCCTGAAGGGCGCGATGCGACCCGGATCTGTGAAATTCAATTCCGAACTTCGGGCTGTAGGCATAGCTTTGAGGTCTATGGCTCGTGGCTGATCAAAAATAGCGTCTACTCGAGAAGGAGCATCAGCCACGACGTTGTCGGTGCTAGAAACGTGACCAGCATCATTGGAAAACCGTGCAACAAAGTCTTGGTGACGCAACTCGCGCAGTGAGTGTTTACCGGTTCCACTGTGACACGTATACGTCAATGGTTTGTGATAGGCATAGATGATTAATTGTCTGCCTTCAGGGATACCTCAAAAAAGTCTAACAGTACTGTAATCAGCAAGTAGTTCTCAGTTAAACGCACAATACTTGGCTTCTGCTGGTAAGGGACGACGAGAGAAAAAGGCTAGTGCTTTCCATTGTAACGTATACCGCTGCCGTAGCACCCCATCTACGACTTTGTCAGAGGCATCGGTGGCTATACTCAATTGAGCTCCAGCCTATAAATGAACCAGCAAATCAGCAGAAACTATTGCGCCTTGGACTGCGTTGAGGGCAGTTTAAGCATGATCGGATAATTATTTGGGATCACCTTTAGCTTCTCAAAGGCATCCGTTAAAGACTGCATCAAGTGGGCATTGTTTAGAATGAAACCCCGAAAATGGCTTAACATTCAGCTGGATTGACGGAAGGCAGCTAGTGAAGTAGGCAACAAAAGGTCACAAAAAGCTCGCACCTTTTCCTCTGAGGGACGATTACCATGTTCATCGAACATGTAGCCCAGAAACCCAACTGAATGTTCGCCAAAGACGCATTTGTCCGCTTTCGCGGTCATGCCATGTGCGACCAAAATCTCAAACAGCGGATGTGGGTGTTGCTTCTGTGCATCTTCAGAATCACTAGTTACTATAAAATTGTCCACTTAGACGAAAGCGAAATCCGAACCCCTGTAGCCTGGTCAGTAAAACGCTGAAAGGCTTGTGCAGCTTTGCATAAACAAAATGTCATTCGTAGAAATTAGAAGAGATGAAATGGCGCTATTGACGTTGTCCCAGATATATCTTTACCTGAGATAGGACTTTGTTATAAGCACTTATAAGACCTTTTTTGAACACACGAGCACACCTGAGGTTGGTCGTGGTATCCTGAATATGTGGGATGAAATACCTACCTGGAACAGTAGCATTATTGATGACTCTGTAATTCCCACATGGTCGCCAATCGTCTGACATTTTGGGGACCACGTGAAGTGGAGAAGCCCAGAGGCTATCTGATGCACGACCAATACCTAAGCCAGTCTTATGCTCGAGCTCAGCTCGCGCGAGTTTGAGTATGTCGGGTGCAAGTCGGCGTGTCATAGTATAAACCCCAGGGCTTGAAAGTGAATGTGATGACCTACCAAGCTGGTTACAGCAAATAGTACGGACGGTGTATGCAATGCTTCTGGTTATGCATCTAACACATCACCGAACAAATATGAACCGGTCCTCCTAGGTAGGACCAAACCGATTGGGTTAGAATCGACCGAAATCCCGTTCATGGGTAGGTTAGTGGCTGGTCCACAAGACACTTGCAGCGAGAATCAAACAAGAGATCGAAGTGATGCAGGGAATCACTACCAAGTATGGCGCTTTGAGCCTCTGCAATCAAGAAAGTCCAACGGAAATTCTGACGAAGACCGAAACCTAAGGTTTGCAAAATCCACCCATAAGTCAGTAGAGAAGTGCCAATAGTGACGAGTAAATTGAGGAAAGGGCACCCATTTAACGTCTGACCTGAAGGCAGGAGCTGACTCACTTCAGCACCTATATCTACGAAGTAGCGTATCTCTTATTCATGATCGATTACGTAGGCCAGTTGGCCACCGTAGCCAGTAGCTTCCGCCGCCGTTACGCACAGGCTTACTGATTTACCAGATCGGCTGAGGCCATGGAGCATGGCGGAGTGCAAAAACTCGCCTTATAAAGATACCTTTGAAGTTATTAACAAACAGTGTTAGCTGATAATGTTCGAACCGCAATTTTTAAGATAATACTGATGGTTTACTTCGGAGACCCTCGAACCATGACAGTGGCGTGGTCTATTGTTTGCAAGCGACAAAATTGACGGAAAATATTTGCGGAAATTTTTGAAACACGCAACAAACGAGGGGTAGGTAGACTTAGCAGGGAGATGACAAGTAGGTCAATGTGTGCACACCAAAGAATGGTGGGGAATTTTAAGTAAAATCGAGGGTGAATTCAAATAAGAACCCGGTGAACTTGGAGGTCAAAGTCAAATGGACCTTGATGAGCCAATTGAAAACGACTGAACCCCGAGAGTTCTGCATGGAGAAGACAGGAAATTTGCATGAAAAACTATGGTAACGGGAGACGATGAAATAAGAAAAAATAAGTTGCACGGCAAGGGGTTAGGTAGCCAGGAAGTATGCCACATTGTAGTAATTGGACGGTGTCAATTAAAAAAGAGAAAGTGAGCAATGCAAGATGTAAGGAGTGAGTCAGGAGGCAACAATGGTTTGGACGGATCGAGGTACGGTTATATTGAGCCAGAGATATTGACAAAATGGACGCATATCATTAAGTGCAGTGGGAATGTGGAAAGAGAGCGGACCGGAAAATTACTGGAGGAGGCAGAGGAAACACATGAGTGTATACTTTATTATAAGGGCGGTAGCAAGGGACAGTAAAATGACAGAACTTAGAAGTAGCAGTACTTGTAAGAGACAGGCAGGGTTAGGCCAAATGGTACGTAAATTACCTCGGGGTAACCCTGGTGAACTTGTTTATGAATGATAAACATGGGGGATCAATAGAGAGGGGAAGACAGCTTTTGAGGTACAGGGGCGACGGACGTGGGCAGAAGTTGACAAACAGAGAAATATGAAGGAGAGGTTCGAAGAAAACAAGTAACAGTGGATCCAACAGTCTAAATATTGCTGGTGTGACTTGTGGTGACGATCCAAAAGGAGCAAAACGATGAAGAATGGGCGTACATTACGCAGCAAGAAGGGGACTGTGAAAATGGCCGGAGAAAGCAGAGCAAGTGAAAAAACGGAGTGGTTGGAGCGGTGTATATTATCAGTGCAGGAATGCAGCTAAGAGGTGAGACGAGCTGTAGTGCAAAGATGCAGTAGTTGTAACAGCGAATAACAGAAAAATTAAGGAAGTAGAGGATCAGAACGATCGAATAATGGCAGATCGCGTGGTTTGAAACTGTACGTGAAAATGATGACGTAACGATGACTTTACATCAGGGGGAACGCTGAAAGGCAGCCCAGGCCAAAAGGCACAATGAAGATGACTGTGACGAGCAATATACGAAGAAAGAGGCGAGAGTACTGACCGAAAAGAAACAGGTAAGAGATGGCCAAGCGGATCTTTTAACTGCAGATGAAACAGAATGAAAACCGAGAAGAGAAAAGAAGGGAAGTAAACAGACAGGTCAACCTGTGATGGAAAAGAAGGCCCAATAAATAATTGTGCGTCAGAGTTGGGTGAAAGGAACTGGAGAGCGTTGTGCCAGCAGACGATTGCACAAGGGGATTTGACCGGAAGTTGCTATTCGGGGCACCGTCTAATGGGAAGACTAGCAGGACAATTGCGGAGTTAGGCAAAGAAAATATGGTGGCGGTGGGAAAATAATGAATGTGGCTGTAAAAGGTGCAAAGGTTGGAAAATCGAGTTCTTATATGGGGAATGGTCATGGGTACGGGTGGGTCTGGTGCGTAATGACGGAAGGTGTAAGATGAAGGGACAAAAAATATATATGGCAGAATGGCAGCTAGTGAGGTACGCGTACAACGAGATTTATGAGTTCGAGGAGGTATTAGGAGAATGGATGTTAAGAGCCGACAAGGGCAACATGTGTGGCAAAGGAAATATTTCGGGCTTGGGTAGAGTAAAGTGGATAGGACTGTAGTGACATCACGCCGTGAGGACCGTCATAGTGAGAAGCGATAGAAACAGGGGCAAAATGGGTGGATGTGCTTACAGAGGTAGAACGATACGAAAGAAAAGTGATAAGAGTGCCCACAAGAGCTACAGATTAGCGAGCTGTGAAGGAGTTAGGATGGTAGAAGCATGTGACCTGTAACTGACAGGGTTAGATGCGGTAGGACAAGCTGAGTTACTGCGTGCCATTCGCAACTGAGCCAGTGGGTCGGGCTGATCGCGCTCTGGACACTCAACCTAAAACGCACCTTGTGAATTGAACACAGGAGCCGAGATCCACCAGCCTAACTGCGCTCGCAAATCATTGCAGATGTCCTGCACGCCCAATGTGCGTCGGCTAAAGCAGTTGATCTAACTGCGTCCCGCACCGTAGGGATTGAATCGGGTGGTTATTGATGACTGTACAGGGGGCTAAGCAACCACGATAAAGGTATCCGATCCAGGATCCATTGGTCAAGTGTGAGGACTTGAACAACAGTGCCAACAGAAACAGTGATCAACAGATGAGGAGAAATTCGGTGCAGCACCCGAAGTGGTTGACCGGAATTGAGGTTGACTGGAAAGGGAAATTATATAGAGAAATGCAATCTGAATATTCCCCAGCAGCGGGTCCCCAAAAAAAGCTGAGGCCATAGAAAGTAGGACTATAAAAAGAAAAGCATTAGTAAGAGCTATAAGATTCAGTAAGGAGGTTAATGTTTGACGTGGAGTAATCAGTCAGCAGGATTGAAAATAAATTCTATACGGAATTATGGAAAAACGTAGCTGGGAGATAGGGTGGGGCGGAATGAGTGACCATACAGCTGGATGTTGAGTTCAGCTATTGAGCCACGTCCAGTGAGATGAATGAGGCTGAGTTTCCAGTCCCAAATTGACGATGGAGCGAAAAAAGCGTTTAAGGCAGGGCCTGATGTGGAAAAGATGCAAAGCAAGCAAAAGGGTATCAAGGAACATCGAGCTAAAGCCCATTCTGTTGTTTTAAGATGAGAAACAGAAAAGATGTGAAACGTTGAATAAGCGAGACACGCTTGAATCGGTAATTAGATGAAGATTCGTACAGAAAAGCCGAGATGGCAAAAAAGTAATATAGAAAACGATGGGGTAGTTAAACTTTAACGACGGTGGGTGAGTAAGCGGACTATTGCAAAACTGGGGTTGTGGCACGTAAGGCTAAAAAAGGAAAAGGTGAACTTTGAATTAGTAAGAGCTAGGAGTTTCAGTAAGAAGGTTAAGGTTTTGACTTAGAGCACTGAATCAGTAAAAGAGAAATATGAATAAATCCTGCATGAAATTATGGAAGAAACTAAGCTGAAAATAGGATGGGTCAGAATGGGTGACGATATAAATGGATGTTGAGTTCAGTTATTGAGCCACGTCAAATAAAAGAAACGAGACTGAATGCTTTAGTCCATAATCTCTGAGACGGTGATAGAAGTATATGTGGTGGGACCCGATGTGGAAAAGAGGCAGAGTAGGTTAAAAGATTTCAAGGAGCCTTGGGTAATTTACCATGCCTTTGGTAATAATAATGGGACAGTAATGTATATATATATATATAGTGGACCAATGCGCAGTTACGGATGCGGTTCCTATAGCTTCTTTGAGGTTAGTTTCGGGGCCGCAGACGTGATTTAACTAATTAACGGCAATAAATTGTGGATCAGATGGGGCATACTGACAGTGTATGAGAAGTTTTACAGTGGTCCTCCGAAAGTGTGAACGCACCTGGAAGGACCTATTTCTGAGTGAAATTGGCGGAATTTGATAAGTCGGTGGGGGAGAACGATCAGTGGACGCGGTCATAATAGGCCGATGGTAAATTCCAAAGAAGGAGGTGGAACAGAACATTTATAATTCAAAAACGGTTGGCATTGGGAAGGAAAAATATCAAATGCTCTTGGAAGGCAAAGTAATTCGAGAAAGCATAGTAATGGCTTAACAGTCTATGCCCTTCTCGTAGGCTCGGCTTTCGATTAGGTGAACGTAGAATAAGCGCAGAATAGCTGGCACGGGAAGAAGTTTATTTATAGCATGTACGGGTGTAAACGTCGACTGAGGAGATCTGATGTGCAAAGGGAGTTTGTTCCACATTCTGGAGTGCGCGAAGAGAAAGAGCTGAGAAATTAGAACGGTCCTCGCAGGAGGTGTGTTAAAGTTATACTGTCTATAACGGAGTAAGTACCCAGTATGCTGGAAGAAATGTAACTGGTTGGAGGAGTAAAATTGTTTGGTCAAGAGTTTGGGCAGGAATATTGGTCTTACATTGATGCCAAGAGGCCATATTAGTTCGATTCTGAGATACAGGGATATTACTGGGAGAGTTCCGTAGACGACGTTGACTTTCATATGATACCTGGGTTGGGCGTCAAATCAAAGACACGCTAGGCTCCTGGACTTCTTGACAAGATCGTGCACTGTGACTATTAAAGGGGCGTTTACAGACTCAGTTTGTGAGGCAATCGCCTGAACGGCATTTGGCTTGTAGGTTTACCCAATTTTGCGGCCATCCGGCAAGCTGTTCGAAACTTTCCTTTGTGGACACATGAAGGGCCTTTAGCAAGAAGCCTGAGGGAGGTTGGGAAGAAGTCTCTTTCAGGAGACCAGTATCAATCTTAGTAGTTCTTAGGGGGAAACCGCATGTGCCGGAGCAACTGCGGAGGTTTTCGATCTTCAAGCTAGGTTTCTGCAAAGAAACGGAAAATTCGCTGTCTGTCGGACAAGCCAATCCGCCTAATGACCGAGGCTTTTATACTTTCGTAAGGGTTGAGGTCTTAAGGTTCAAACAATTTTTTTCCTTCATGGACAGTGTGTGGAGGAATAACAGCGGCGGAGTATAGAAGCCGACTATCTCACGTAGTCACACTACGCAGAGAAGTTGATTCTGATTGCCCGAACCAAGTGTTAGGGTCATTTTCCCGAAACGGTGCGAACGGAACGGCTATTGCTTTTAACTCGGAGTCCAAGAAATTGAAGTTGTCTTGAAACCTTGAAGTACTACACGGGTTTGAAGCCTTGAGCCCGAGTGCCCAGGTTCTCCAGGAAGCCTTCGATCGTTTGTCAGATTCACCGAGCTGAAACGGAAGTGAAGGGAAGCTGGAGCGGGGCAGAGTGGGGGCGGAAACAAAAACAAAATCTACATAACATCATGCAGTGTCTTGCTATGAACAGTGCCTTAGGCTGAATGTGGTGCAACATCCACAAGCGAACACTGGCACGGAAATGCAGAAAAAAAGCTTTCTCACTTTTTGGACAAGGAATTACTGAAAGGGACCGAGCTAGAGGTCTGACTTTTTCTTGAAGATAATGTATTCTGTGAAAGAACAATATTTTCCTCAAAAGCGCTCCCCAGGGTGATCACCCTGTAGCCAAAAAAGGTAATTCGTCTAGAAGTGCGTGGTCTCAGTTTGAAAACCTTTCCGCTGTGACCACGGAGATAAGAAGCCGGATAGGAGGAGAAGGAGCAATAGCCTTGAACTGATTCAAATGGGTGAAACATCAAAAACAAATCACCTTTTACTCTCCTAGTTCAAAGGGGTAATGATTGAGGAGTGAGAGGTTGACGGGTTCCGGTAGGTGGGACAGACCCCATACCGCTTCGTTGGAAACCCTTTCTTGGATCTCACGATCTCGGACAGGACCAAAGTGCACCATATTAATATTAATAATTGTATATTTCGGATGCGCCCGAAGCATGCTAGAATGCATGATGAGATGATTGTAGTGATGCCGGAATGACAATTCACAAAAGGGTACAACAAGTGCATGCAGAGTATCAGCGAGAGTGTTACAGTGAACTAAAACTGTAGTAATGCCCGGCAAATTTGAAGGTCAAGGTCGAATGATGTCAGTTGGTCTGGAGTACATGCATAAGTGGTATATGAAATAATTACCACTAGTGGAAATTCGAACATATTCAAAGGAAATGTTTTCGGTGCGCTACAGAATATGAGAGGCATATGGATAGAAATCTCGTCGAAGCGTTCGGTGAATTATTCACTTTACGACAGGTATGTCAAGAAGTATTAACATGGAAATATTTCAGTCTGCAAAGAGGGTAGTATATAAAGTGGTGGCTGTATACTGGAGGAATCATATATGTGGCAAACAACTGCGTATTTCTTGGAAGAGATACTACCAGAGTGATGGTGGCAGGGAACGGCCGGAGGAAAACAGGTGAGCGTGCGACAAGTTGTTCTAGCGTTGGTATGAAATCTCAAAGCGAGAGTGAAAGACTTATCAATATTGACCGTGTGGTTACATCCATTATACAGGTGTTCAGTTCTGCGAGAGGAAAGGTAAAGTAATCCACAGATAAGTGTACGTCAATAGATGAATGCTGTGTGGTATGTACCATGCAAAAATGACAGATCAATAAAACTGCCCAGGTATATCGCGGGAAGCGGCCGTGGATCAACGAATATAGAAATAAAATGTATCAGCCGGTGCAGATAGTGGTGTGAATTAGAGGCTGCATACGGGGTCAGTTTCGGTAATATAACACGAATGCAACATCTGGAAGATCAAAGGTTTCGATAACGGTGATGGTATAGTAAGTAGACGGTGAGTGTCACGTTTTTAATGACCAATTTGACGGGTGTAACAAATGATGGGAACGGAGAGGCGATGCAGCATGGAAAGTGTATCGAAGACGTTCAATCGTGGAGGGAACGCAGTGATCTGCAGAGCCCGAACACTCGATGCAACAGCATTGCGGATGCGATCGGATGGACCGATGAAGAGTGCAGGTAGTTACTAATTACTTCGCTACCCACTAGAGGACTACTGAAAGATATGTCAGCGCCGGACGTTGTTTTTTTGGTGACCGATGAAGCAATGAACAGTGGCAATAAAGGTGCCAGTGTTTGAACAGTATTAGCGGGTTCTAACACGGAACGGGCAGGATGACATATGGGATTAAAATGAGTTGTATGAATGCAGTGAGATCGAGTAGTCCAGGTTAATAATAATAATAATAATAATAATAATAATGGTTTATTTCGGAGACACCCGAAGCATGCTCGATTGCATGATCATATGATACAGGTGAGGTCACAAAAAGGTTCCTTGGATATTCATTTGGGTAAATGCAGCCTAAAAGTGTACAGGTTTTAGTGGTCGCACGAACGATTGCCCGGCAAATTTGAGTTTGAAGGTCGGGTGGACGTACACTTGCGAATTGAGTGGAAAAGGCTCCGCCGTCGAAATACGTGATGAAGTAAAGCGGTGATGAAGTAAAAATGCGCAGTATTTTGGATAGCGTCGATGTAAAGGCGCAAGGGTGAGTAAACTGACAAAGAAAACTTTCGAAAAATCACCAACGAAAAATTGGAGAGTTTTGGGTGATGAAGGACATGCACTTGAACCAGTAGTCCAGATGACCCGGAAAATAGCAGAAATATAATACCTAAGGATTTGTGGTGTCTTTCGAGGAGGGGGAATGCGTATATAAAACAGTCCGTGCAACCACGGAATTGGTATTTGCTATTCATCAAGAGGTTGTGGAGAACGCCCTCATAAAGAGGTGGATGTAGCTGCCCGAGCCTGGAAATTTCACTGGAGCAGAGTGACGAAAGTTGACAGGTGAGTGAAACACGATTCGAATAAAGGGTTCGTTTCAGGTTAATTGGTGAACACAATTTGACAACAGCAGTTGATATACGATGATTTTATGAAGTCTCAAGGGGGTGGTACATAAACGATACTGTCAAAACATGTAAAGAATCGCTTAATGGGATGCGCTGGTAAGAGTCTGACATGGGGTATTTGGGAAACAACTGGAAGGTCAGTAAACTGGCATACGTATAGTTCATTGTCAGCAAATGTTTGGAGAAATAGCTTTCTCAGTGTCGAACTATTTTTGTCCTGGATTGTGAATACTTCATTGCCAATGCAACTGTCATGAAATGCAAATGGCTGAATGAGAAAAGGTGCAACGGAAGGATACACTGAACATAGAGGTGGTGTCACGCCGATGAAGCGCTGGAAGGAGGACCATTTCGTTTTGTGCGGAATTGTTGGCAGGTGAGAGACGAATCTTTAAATGATGGTTTTGTTTAGATAAATGTAGTTGTGACATACAAATTACCAATTGGATGAATTGTCTCTTCAAGAGTATACCAGGAATTGTCATATTCATAATAAAGATCTGAACAGTGAAACCGTTTCATGTTTTGGGGTACAGAATCCGGTAACTGGGTATAATAGAATGAGGGTAAACATGGCACCAGCTCAGACAAATAAAAGGTGAGTCGATGGATATAAATGCCGGTATGGTAAACTTTGTTCAGGAACGTTGGAGGAGGCAATGGGTGGCAGCAGTAATATGCAGGGGATGTTGTTTTTCAATCCGCAGTTGGCACTAGTGGGTGAGGCTGGCCGTGCGCTGGACACCCAACCTGAAAACCAATTCTGGTGACAGGAGGTGCTATCCGCCGGCCTAGTTGCGCCCGCGTATCATTGCAGTTGGCCTGCACGCCCGATGTGCGCCGGCCAAAGTGGTGGACCTGACCGCGCTTCGCACCGTTGTGATTGACATGAGTTATCTTGGTGGGGCCAAACGGCCGTGGGCATCAGGAAGTCCGCGATCAGGCAACCAGGCACCGGAACGTAACCAAGGAAGCGTCATTCGGGTAGCGTATGAATAGCCAACGGTCAGGTAGATGCGTAGGCCGGGTTAGTGACCGGTGTGGTCTCCAGAGTATTAAGAGTCATCGAGAGAAAGGTACGCACGAATGAAGGTCTGGAAATAGAGAAAAAGTAGAGGAGCGCAGTCTGGGATGCTCCCAGCTGAGGATAAATGAGAATCGATACAAAGAGGCAACAATAATAGACAGCGACTCTCTGAGACTAGTTTTTCGATTGCAGAAGGCGGAAAAACTGAGAATGATTATTTAATTTCATCTGTCATGGACCGCCGGTGTTTGCGCGATTCAAAAGTCTAGACCCTTCTCATAGGCTTGGTCATCGGACATGTCTACATTTAGGAGCTGTAAGGTTTGGGTAACCGTGAGGAATTTATCCAACGCACTTCTAAACCTATGGCTGGAAGTAGAACTGCGTATTTCTAACGGTAATTTATTCCATAAGTTAGAGTACACTATGATGAAGAAATGTGAACGTAAGCTGGTGTTGGTAATAGGGGTTGAAAGGGTAAGAATTCTAGAACGTAGTGGATAGCTAGAAACGGGCGCAAAGTGCAGTGGATTAGAAGTATTTGTCCGACTGTGAAGGATGTTATACAAAAAGATAAGGTTCAGTTTCATACGGCGAAGCCATAAAGGGTCTAATTTAAAAAATAAGCAGCGTTCTTTATAAGTGAGGGCTGAGCTCCATCCAATCAGTCGCTTGGTAAAACTACGTTGAACTGACTCGATACCAATTCTGTCTGATTTCCGCATACTAGAAAAGATCAGTGGGCAGTACTCTAATAAAGGCCTGGCATGAGATTTATAAAGGAAAAGAATGCAGTCTCGAAGTTGGAAGGAGCGAAATATTAGCCCTAGACACTTTCTGGCCTTAGCGACTTGGAGGGCCGAATATTCCGAGAAATTAAATGTGCAGGAATAGTTCAAGCCGAGGTCCCGAACTATTTGCTTGTTAGCAATGGTTGAACCACAAACGGTTAAGAATCCTGGAGGTAGCTTGCATTTATATGTAAGAACCTCACATTTGTCGGCGGAAAAATTCATCTGCCAAGTTGAACACCATCTATGGAGTGCAGATATGTCTTTAGAGATGTTTAAGATAGCCGAGGCGATGCATTCAGGCTTGAATGAGTATACAATTTTAATGTCATCAGCAAAAAGAAATGGGGTGCCATGGCTCACTGAGAGGAATATGTCGTTTATATACATGAGGAACAACAGAGGGCCAAGGACGCTACCCTGTATAACACCGCTTGTAACTGGTTTAGGCTTGGAACAGTGTCCGTTTATCGAGACAACCTGAGAGCGATTAGACAGGTAAGAATTAATCCAAGATAGTAAAGGGTCAGTAATGCCAAATGATCGGATTTTGGCCAGAATATGTGGGTGTGGCACGCGGTCAAATGCCTTTGACATATCCAAGTAAAGTACTATAAGGGCCATTCCACTGTCTGCCATTTCAGTGATGAGATTTAAAAAATTGAGCTGGCAGGTTGCGCAAGATCTTGATTAAAGGAAGCCGTGTTGTCGAGGATTGATAACGTCCAATTGAAAGAGGTGCTTGACGATGTGTTCTTTTACGATTTTTTCCATTAGCCGAGAGAGGACAGGTGTATGGTTAATGGGTCGGTAGTTTGTTACCTCATGCAGTGGACCTTTCTTGTGATGCGGGATTATGACTGAGCATTTCCAGTTTGCAGGCACCAGACTGGAGTTCATTGATAGAGTAAATATATTCAGTAGTAGGTAAGGTAAGTCAGGTCCGCATTTAACTATTGCAGTGGGCGGTAAGCCGTCAGGTCCTGGGTAAGATGATGGCTTGAAAGTGGTTAATAATTGGGAGATAATTGAGGCGTCAAATTCCACTGTGGACAGAGTTGATGCGGTAACTAGGGGAAGAGGCGGAGGGTCAACATTAATAATAGGGGCCATAGTTGAGGCGAAGAATGAGTTGAAGGCCTCTGCAATAGAAAGGGGAGTAGAGGCGGATACACTGTCCATTGAAACAGTGTGCGGGATATTTCCATGATTATGAGAGGTTCTGGTCCTGTACAATAATGACAGTCGAAGAGATCTATTTTGGTGTCGCAGAGCTTTTGTTTCCTGGTTACGTAGTGTAGTTTCTTCAAGCTTTTGGATAGTAGAAGTGAGGCGAAAAAGTTGAATAAGAATTGCAAAGTCGTGTGTATTTTTATGAATTTTTTGGAGCTTGGCATACTTTGTTTGCAGCGAAGTGATATGGGATTTCCTATTATTCCTTTGCTGGGGGAGGTAGGTAATCCTATTAAAACATCTGAAGAACTGTGCATAGAAAATATCAGTGGCGTTTTGTGGGTCACGAGAGAGAAAAAACTCACTCCAATCAGCTTGTCGAATTGTAGCAGGGAGAACCTTCCAGTCAGGGAGAGGAGAGGGTTTGATGCAGTGTGATTTCAGGTTAGGTTCAATAAGTCTGGTGGGAATCTATGGGAAAGCGATCGTGAGACGGGCGAAAATGAAGTTGTGTGTAAATCTCGTTTGTCCTGTCCAGCAAGAGAAGGTCCAAGTTATTCCTGGGAAGTGGAAGGCGACAATCGTCCTTAGCGTGCAGGTTCTGAAAACAAAACGGAGAGGGCTGCAGTCTGGCAATTCTACCAGCTGTGGGTTAGGGGAGAAAGACAGAACACCAATATCATGCCAGTTACAGAAATGGGTGGTCGCGACGTTGAGGTCTTGTTTTTTGGATTAAAAAACATACGGAAAGCGAAGAAGACCGGTACTAGCGACTAATTCTTGTGAGGCTTAGTGAGAGTTACCGAAAAAGCAAGGAAGCAAGAATAGGCGACACTGGGGGCAAATACTTATGTGTAGTTCGACGAATGGTTTATGGAAGACCACATCGATTGCGGCGGATCGTTCATCAGAACGAGGCCTGGAATCTCGTGTGTTGAAATAGGGTCTCAATGAGTAAGTAGTTGAAGCGTGGATGAGATGGCGGACGCCATCGATTGTTACACCAGGAGAGAGAAACTATGCCCGAGGCGAGCACAAGGCCCAGTGTGATTTGTTTAACGTCGCGGTCTACCAGTAAACCAGTATGTTTAGGAGTAGTTGCCGTGGGAGTGGTGACCCTAACTGGGGTGGTCAAAGCGTTGGCTTCCGTCGACAGTGGATCTGAATCTACCCTAGTGAAAGAGCGTTTTGCCGAAAAACACCGGCTTGACAAAGGTGCGAAGTCGTTAGCAGTAAGCACAGTGGGAGGAACACAGGTAATGGCCGCCGGTAGATTGAGGCTGCAACTCATCTCTCTAGACACTAACGAGGAAATTGAACCAACGGAGGCATTCACGTTAGCGGATCTCCCCATGCGAGCACCAAGGTCGGTGAACGCCATCTTGACTAGGTGGCCCCATCTGCAGAGTGTAACCGTTGTAGACTGTGAAGATGATGAAGTGGATCTCCTCATCGGCTGCGACGTGCCAGAGGCGCATTGGGTGCTTGACCAGAGGGTGGGCGACCGCTTGGCACACTGTGCCGTACGTACGGCTCTGGGATGGACGTTATACGGTCCAGTAGGGGGACGTGGTTCCGTGAATTACTTATCCGCCGAAACGGACCGCATAGAGTATCACCTGCAACAGCTGTATGAAAAGGAGTTTCATGACATTGGAGACGAAAGACCGACGTTGTCTCAAGAGGATCACTCCGATCTACAAACGGTACGGCAAGGCACTAGAGGCCTCAAAAAATAGTTCGAGGTTCCCCTCCCATGGCGCACACCGGTCGACCCGTGGACTGACAACAGAAATTATGTTCTCCAACGATTACTACGACTAAAAGAACGCTTCATTCGAGACCAGAATCTGTGGGAACGATACGCGGATTTGATGAAGCGAAACGAAGCCCTCGTTTACGTTGAAAAGGTGCCTGCCAACACCGCCAGCAAAAGGGGTATCTGGTATCTGCCTCACCACCCGGGTATCAACCCCAAGAAACCCAATAAACTGCGGGTGGTTTTCGACTGTGCGGCCAAGTTCCAGGGTAAGTCGTTAAACCATCGCCTACTACAAGGGCCTGACTGGACCATACCACTGGTCGACGTTTTGTGCCGTTTCAGAGCGGGTCAAGTGGCTTTGTCTGCCGACATTAGGGAAATGTTCCATCAGGTGAAGATTCCGGTAGGAGAACGAGATGCTTTGCGTTTCCTGTGGTGGGAAGGGAGCGACCGGGACAACGCAGTGGTGAATTATAGGATGACCGTCCACCCCTTCGGAGCCATATCGTCACCATTTTGTGCCAACTACGCCCTCCGAGAATCAGCGAACAAACATGGCAATCTAGTACATCGGACGGTAGTAGATAGCGTCAGCAAGAACTTCTACGTCGACGACTACCTTGAGTCATTCGATGATGTGGAATCAGCTCTAGAGCAGTTCAGGGGCCTGACGAGATTGCTGGAAGAGGGCGGCTTCCATCTAACTAAATGGATGTCAAACTCTTCAGAAGTGCTGAAGATCATCCCGTATCACGAAAAGGCCGAAAGGGTAAGAGATTTGGACGGCCTTCCACTTCCTATCGAACGCACTTTAGGGATGCAATTGGACGCGGAAACGGACGATTTTGTTTTCAAGCTAAACATTCCCGAGCTGCCAAAAACCCGTCGTGGCATACTATCTGCCGTCTCAAGTTTGTTCGACCCACTCGGTTCCGTCTCACCCTGGCCGCTTTCCGGAAAGATCTTGCTGCAGCGGCTGTGCCGTAAGAAAGTTGACTGGGACCAGTAACTGGACCGAGAGGACCGGCTGGACTGGGAAGAATTTTCGAACACCTGGAAGAAATTAGGGGACATAAGGATTCCGCGATGTTTGACTCCTGGTCATGCAACACGGACTGGAGAACTACATGCCTTTTCCGATGCATCGGAAGTCGGTTATGGAGCTGTGGTGTATGGACGATGGTGCACAGGAGATGGACAATATACCACGAGGATCCTGTTCGCCAAAGCCCGCGTTGCCCCACTGAAGTCGGTCTCAATCCCACGCCTTGAACTCAGCGCAGCCGTGTTGGCAGTCAGGGTGGTGCAAGCTGTGAAGAGATGTTTCGATCTCTACATTTGGTCGGTGAGCTTCTGGACGGATTCAACGATAGTACTTTACTATATCAACAGCGTCCGGAGCCGGTTTAGTACTTTCGTTGCTAACCGGCTCACGATTATCCACGATGAATCATCCACGCACCAGTGGAATCATGTCAGGTCTGGCGATAATCCGGCCGACCTGTGCTCTCGAGGTGCGAACAACTTCAGGCAACTGGACACGTGGACGAGAGGGCCAAACTTCCTACACTTGCCCAAACAGGACTGGCCCGTGTTCGAATTAAAACCCCCTACGGAAGTGAAACTGGAGATCAAAGACGTAGCGATAGCAACCAACGTTGTCGAAGCGACATCCATTCTATCGCGACTGGTCAGGTTTTCTTCCTGGAAGAAGACGCTTCGTTCGCTAGTTCGGTTGACCAGGTTCAAGAGAAATTTACTAATCATGAAAGGGCTACGGCCTTCAGGCCGGATACTGGTCGGTCCGATAGGTCCCGTTGAGCTACAAGCGGCAAAGTACGATATTTTCAGAACGATACAACGCGAGGCTTTCGCCCCAGAACTCAAGAGGGCGGAAGAAGTGGGGCCGACCAATAAAGACATGCCATCTCCAAGAGGCGAGCTGAAGCGTTTAAACCACAAACTCATCGACGGACTGCTGCGGGTGGATGGTAGGCTAGCCAACGCCCACCTGAACTTCGACACAAAGTATCCTATACTGCTGCCTGCGAGACAACCTGTAGTACAGCTAATGATTCAACACGTCCACGCCGTGGAGGGACATGCCGGGGAAAGTCACGTGACGAGCGTCATCCGAAAGCGTCTTTGGTTGTTGAGAGGACGAGAGACTGTAAAACGCGTGATCCGACGGTGTGTGCAATGCAGGAGACGCAATGCCACAGCAGGCAAACAACTCATGGCTCCACTACCAGAATGCAGGGCGACTGCGGGCTGGTGGCCTTTCAGCGACACCGGGTTGGACTATTCCGGGCCCTTGTGGATCAAGTGCGGGAAAAGATTAGAGAAGCGATATGGATGTATCATGACGTGCATGAAATCACGTGCGGTACACCTAGAAGTCGCATATTCGATGATGACCGATTCGTTTCTACGGGCCTTGCAGAAATTTATCAACCGAAGAGGCGTACCAGCCTATAAATACTCTGATGATGGATCGAACTTTGTGGGCGCTCACCGGGAATTGCAGCGTTGGCACAAGAACATAAAAAGGGACGAACTGCAGGATCGAACTGTGGCCTACGGCATACGATGGCATTTCAGCCCCCACAGGCCAGCCACCGAGGCGGCATATGGGAACGCATGATCCGGTCCGCCAGACGGATATTGTTGTCAATCATGGAGCAGCAGCCGCCCGACGACGAGACTGAGGTGGAGAGAATTCTGAACAACCGCCCCCTGGTTCCAGTAATGAACGGCGACCCCACCCACCTGGCGCTCACCCCGAACGGCTTATTGGCGTTAAGGTCGAACGAGGGTTTCCAAGGGCCGGTAAACCTTCGCGGGAGCTACCTCCACGGATGGAAGCAAGTGAACTATCTGGCCAAGGTCTTCTGGAGTCGATGGCTTCGGGAGTGCCTACCGGCTTTGCAGACTCGACAGAAGTGGCCGGCGAAAACAAGGCCATTCAAAGTTGGGGATGTGGTTATTATTGCCAACGAACGCGCATATTTCAGCACTTGGTCTTTGGGAGTAGTTACGGAAACCATCGAAAGCACTGACGGAATGATATGAAAGGTGAAGTTGTAGATAGCTAAAGGAGTGCTCATTCGTGACATACGCAGTATTAACCTACCCGAGAGCGAAGGCGGAGGAGCTGATAACCCCGAGGCCCAGTAGACCTTTTCACACTAGTCATCGAGGTGGACAAAGAAACACCATATATACCACACGGTCTCCGTCAAACACGTTACAGTGCTCGCGGTCTTTCGTTGACATTACAGAAGGTTTTTTCCGATATGTGGTGATGAATGCGATCCCATTGTACACCCCGGCACATACGCAAATGCAAGACGCACTCTACACCCCGTAACCCCATCAGACACGTGACAGTGTTCGTTGTTTGCTTTTTATGGACATTACCGAATGCCCTTTGCACATGTGGAAGTACCGGAGCTTAGGTCACACACGCATGCTACATTTTACTCGTTTTTTTCTTGCCACACAATCTTTTGCTGACACTGCAGAGAGTCCTCCTTTGATGTGTAGTCTTACCTGTGATTTCATTGTACGCCCCGGCACACACACACACTCACTCGAACACATACATCCAGGACAGGACGGCCCTTTACAAAGACAGCATCCATGTTGGCCCTTCAAGCCCGCCATCGGTCATTTGGTCTTGTGGAAGATGCAGACTAGCCTCACGTCTATGTAGCCAATGGGTCAGGTGCGACCTGTAATAGAACGTTGACGACGAGCATTAGGCGCGCGCACTGACAGCAGGGCCTAGGTAGGTAGAAAGAATCAGTACCTTTATACCGAACCTCTGACTCTGCTAAGGATCCAGGAGGATTTTGGTGGGCGGTGTAACAGCCGATCGTGGAAAATCCCCCTTTTTCCCTCGCGATTCAGTGTTTTTCCCAACATCACTCATTTTCATACACTATTGACTTGTCTTTACGAACTGGTTGTTTTTCTGGACCAAATGTTGTTTGTTCGCGCCCAGAGCGCTACTTTGGCACATCCTTGTTCAGGACCTGCGTGACGCATGTGCTGTCTGCTCACACGCTGCTATTCGGTTTCTCGTTGTTGAGTCCTTGTGATCGTATTATTGAGGTTTGTATATTGTTTATGTCATTGTTTATTTTAATTATCTAGTATCGTAGAATATCACGGATAATCGTCTTTTGATTTCGGGATCCGTTGCGAATTTGGCTACGCATTGCTCAAACGCTCGTTACAGTGTGTGCATTATGCACGTACAACACGCCCTTTTAGTAGTCCCCATCAGACGTGCCACACTCGACTCAATCCCGAATTCTCTATGGCTCACAATTCGGTTCTCGACTGTAGTGATGCACATTGGTTGTGTCTATCGCCCGCCCTCATCTACCATTGCAGACTTAACTCCTTTAATTGGAGCCTTTGGTTACCTTTCACTACTACCTTCGGCAGCGAAAATCATAGCCGGTGATTTTAACCGGTCTAAAACATCCTGGCGAAACCTCACGGCACCTCCCAACTTAATAGACTTTGTGTTCCATACTCACATTGGGGGCTGAGTGCAACACGTTAAAACCCCTACTAGGAACGCCAACATACTAGATCTCATATTCACCCACAGCGTTTCCCACTTTTCGGTTTCCGTTCTGAATAAATTTCCGGGCAGCGACCATAAGATAGTGGCCGGTAATCTTTAATTCCATCCTTATCTATCAGACTATCTGACCCCAGTCAACAATCCCGTCCGTTTAAATTGGAACCCTCTGTCCAATCTCATCTGTACCCAAAATTGGAGCAGTTGTTTTCTAACGGCTGACCCCCAACAGGCGGCTGATCACTTTTAATTTAACATGGGAAACTGCCTCCTGAAACTTAGCCCAATAACCCAAAACTCCTCCCTTAGGAAGTCCAAGCTTGAATCCCTCCAACGTAATTACCTTAAGATGCAAAGACTTTATCTCCAAAACCACGACTTCTCTCTTTTCATTAGGCTAACGCGTCTTACTTATATTATCTGGGACCTAAAGGAAAAACAGCTCTGCAACGAAGAATCCAAAGCCCTCAGGCATCCCAATAAAACATTGAAACTCTCACTCCTACACAAATCTAGGAATTCGGCAACGGATGCTATGATCCAATATGTTGTGTTACTGAATAAAACTTCGGCCACCTCCACTTCTGATATCGCTGAGGCCTTCAACCATTACTTCGCCAGCTCCTTGGCCCTCGCCTCAGACACAGCACCCCCAAATCATCTGGCTATTCCCAGCTCTTATCTACCCTAACCTTTGAAGTAAACGTTATTTCCAGGCTCATTTCACGCCATAAAGCATCTGCCCACCCTGGACCAGACGGGTTGCCCCCAGCTGCAATCATTAACGGTGGATCGGACCTTCCACTTTTACTACTTAACCCATTCACCTTGTCACTCAAATTTAGTTTGGTACCGTCAAACTAAAAGCGTTCAGTCGTCATTCCACGACACAAAAGGGACCTGTCCACGAACTTGCTAATTACCGTCCCATCAACCACACCCCTATCATTTCCAGGATAATGGAAACGATTATCGAAGATGGCATTACCACCCAGCTTCTCGCTTCTTACCTTCTTAGCGATAGGCGGCACGGGTTCCTCAAATCGCGATTATGAACCACATGTCAGTTTGACTTCCTCAACCTAGTCACTAAGGCTGTTGATAGCGGGCAGGTATTAGTAACTGTCTACCTAGATCTGTCGAAGGCTTTCGACCGTGTTCCACATCTGCATCTTATCTCCAAATTGAGTTCATTCGGCATTGCTGACCCTCTGCTTTCTTGGCTGAAATCTTATCTCGCTCATCGTTCGCAAGTGGTCCCCGCCAACAGATATACCTCTAAACCGAAACCTGTTACAAGTGGCGTTATACAGAAAATCGTACTGGGGCCTCTCCTATTTCTGATGTACATTATTGATGCATTGGATCTAGTACACCACGGCACGCCATTCTTATTTGCAGACGATATAAAAATAGTTTACTCTTTCAATTCTATTGATGCTATCCCTACTCTTTGCAACATCTCCGCTGACCTCGCAGCACTTGACCGCTGGTCCCACCCCTGGAGGATGAGCTTTTCCACTGATAAGTGCGAAGTCCTAACCTACAAGTTCCAATTGCCCCCTGGATCCTTAACTCTTGGTGGGTCCCCAATAGCCAGTCGACCTACTGTCCGCGATTTGGGCCTCAACTATTCCTGCCACCTCAACGTTTCTGAGCACGCCGCCATCCAAGCGGCCAAGGCTAGAAGAAGTGTGGCCCTTCTCTTCCGCTCCCTTCGTCTCCAGGACAGCATCATCAGCATCTACAAATCACACGTCAGGCCTTTGCTCGAATACTGCCCAATAATGTTTTCTAACACAGCGAAATTCGATAGAGTTGCTATTGGAAGCATACAAAGGCGTTTCACCAAACAACTACTCGGTTGGTCCACGTCTTTAAGCTACAGAGAACGATGCCAAAATCTGAACCTTGACCCACCCTGGCTCCACAGCTTAAGACTAAACTGTCTTCTTGTATAACCTGCTCCATAACCGGTATTTTTCCTTTGACCCAGTAAGCTTCTCCCGTGAAACCCCCTACTCACCTCGGCACAGGCCTTTTACTGTCCCTTCTAGTATAGCTGAGTCGGCCATACGGTCACGTTTTCTCCTTCTTGTCTACCCCAAAGTCTGGAACAAGTTGCCCATCACCCTTCGAGCTTCACAAACCAAGTCCCAATTTCTGTCGGCACTCATCTTATATCTCAGCGTCACCCGTGCACTACAGTTATCCAATATGTGCATGGCAGAAGATATAGCTTACGAGAGGGGCCTCGACTTCTAAGACCAACCCCTTCTCCGACCCTGCTCACTTCAATTAGGGACACAATCAACGATAGAGTTTTATCTATCTGAATGAGTCCTCAACGTTAGACTACCTATGGCCATTTCCTTAATGAACCAAACAAATTGAAATGCCACTAATTTCATCCACTTGGCTTCCACCTAACCCCGTAGTTTCTGTCATTCTTATGCCTCGTCCTTTACTGGTTTTTATATGCCCCCATTAACCGTTAATCCACAGCAAGGGCACACTCTGACTGCTGCTTTTTATCTGCTCTCCTTTCTCACGTAACCCCTCCCCTCCCCTTCTTAGCCCATTTTTCAACTCCTTTCATGTTAATTTCCGCATTTTCAAGGGTTTTGTCTGTTTATTCTATCACTTGTAAACAGCTGATCATGCATTTGGCATGCCTCGGACGTCTCCGTAATAAACCGTTATTATTATTCATTATTACATTATCATAGCCCACAGCTGGAACCACGTCCAGACTGCAATCCCCCTTTATTTCAGGTTCGTTGTGTCCCACTATCTCAGTCGCCAAGCTGGCTAACCAAGGATGCCACTTTGACTCGTGCGGACAGAGACTCAAGTGGAACCTACCATAGCAACTGGGACCGAAATCAAACCACACAACAGGAAACACTCCTAATTGCTTATCAGATCGTTCTGCGTTTTCAAAAGCAACCAACAAGAATTCCAGTTCACGCTCATGTTACTAATATACGGCCACACTCGACTGATCGATCGACACATACTTTGCCCTGCCAGACGAAACTTACGCACTCGATGTCGTACGTTACCAGAAATGACGCTGAATAACACTGAAGGCAAATATGTCAACACATACATATGTATTTGTCAGTGAAACAGCATAATAACTCTGAAGTACATGTGGAGATTTCCCACTTTATTATCCGTTACCCCTGTTTATCTTTCCTCCGACCCGTAGCCGGCTGGAAATTGACTCTCCACTTCTCGAGGACCCTCCAGTTGCACTTTCTTATTTCTGAATGGTACATGTTACTGATCCTGAATCTAAACTCACCTTTTTATGGTCTGCTGTTTCTCCCACATCCACCTGTGTTTACTCTCACAAAATTGGTCTCATGCCCCCCTGCTTCAAAACTCATTCCGTTTATTGAACTCCGGTAAATCCGTCATTCAGGGTTTGCATTGTCTTCATGGATCGCTATCCTCTTCGCATGCGTTGATTTTCCCGAATAAACTTCTTTACAATTTTTCCCCCCTGTTCCTCTTGCTCAAAATTTACTCCATCTGCAGAACCTTAGTGGGCCTCCGGTTTCCTTGGCTTGCATCATTCTCGTTCATAATGCGTTCTTGGCACTGCGTTAACGATTTTTCGATACCTCCACCGCGCACCAGTGCCCAGCCCGGATTCGAAACCGGTTCAAAACTGCCGCGCGAACCATAATCTGAGTGATCCATTCAAACTGTTGCTGGCTTTGTTTTTCCATCTCTGATACTCTCGACTTTCATATTTAGAATTTGTGAATATTTCATCCTATTGAGTAGCGTGTTACACCATGATCATGCCGTAGCGCGTGCATCTCGACCATGGCCGAGAAATATACCAGTATTATTATTATTATTATTCCCCAGAGGCTATGGTGCGTAACAGTTCTGGGAGCGCCCCTCCAGCCTTAGCCGCTGCAGCTGGACATTCCGGAGGCGGCCGAGAGCGACGACGCATCAGGACTTCAAGGTCAGTGATGTCCGTAACCTTCCTTATTGCTTGTGAGTTTGCAGGTCCGGGAATTCTGTCTCTCCACCGACGTCCCCAGTGAGATGCTTGCACCTCCCCCAAATCCAGCGGCGGTTGGCACTTGGTGGTCCGGGAGTGAACGCTACACAAGCACTCCTGAAGCAATGCGGTTCCAGAATCGACCACCAGCCTCGGATCATCCGCAAATAGCTAGCCTGGGTCTTCTGCGCCCTATGACTGACCGTAGATCTAAAACAGAGGGGGACCCAGGAATAAAAGCTGTGGAAGCCCACTAGTGGCCGTAGCCTTCTTGGGCTTGCTCCCTTTCACCCTAAAGTAACACGTCCGGCTTGCAAGATAAGCCCGGGTCAATTCCAACGTCTGGGGCGTTACGCCCAGCGCTTTCGTTCCGCCCAATATTGACACTTGGCTGACGAACTCAAAGGCCCCTTGGAATCCTAAGTAGCGGACCTCGACTCGTTCACCCCTGTGTGGCCTGGCCGTTACCTCGTCCAAGAATGAGAGCGAGTTGGAAAAGCATGATAAGCCTGCGTTGCCAGTATAGCACACTTTGATAAATCGGAGGCCCAATTCGTAAGCAGCCCGAAACCAAAGCAAGAATGGTCCGTAACTTCTGCTATACTGAGTTATGTAACGAACATCAAACCCACACACAGACTCATAGACGTTAACCAAGTTCAAGGAGTACGACAGCAAGCATATGAGTCACGCAGGATGGGATTTGACAAAGTAGCGGGTTGGGCTCGGATGACCAAGGGTCAGTTCACAGTACGAAGCACGCAAATAATATATATAAGTGAGCGTTTTCAAGAAATCTCGGTATTATATTTCCTCCAAAGGATTTTTCACACGGCATCGTTGCAATCTGCTCAAAATTATCCCACCTCCAGCCAGGTTATTGGCCTCACGGTCCCTACTCATCCCCTTCCATTATTTTTAACGGCACGGGAAGCAGACAGACCTGCCGACCCTCGTAGTGTATTGAGAAAACTCCGGCCGTCAGTCAGCCCTCAAGTAATTGCGCACCGTCCAACGACCCAGTGTGCAAACGAACAAGAGGGCCGCTGTTAATTGGGCAGGGAGGCCTGGAACTGCAGCATGGATGCTACCTGACTCGGCCGCTTTGCGTACTTTAGGAACCTCCAGGGCACCTTCTCCTTCGTCGGCAGGAACAGGGACTGGCTGCATTACCTGTGACCTAGTGGGGGCTCGTATGCCGGGTTAGGCCCACTGTCTCGCCGGCACACGGTCTCGAAGAGCCCTCCCGGTACCTCGGCTTTAAAGCTATTCACCCCCAATGGCTCAAAGTCCTAATTCTTTCCAAAGTAGTCTGTGTCTAAATTACTGGATTTTTCTTTACACCACTGACCGTTGATCTTAAGATGGGGGCATCCCAGACTGCGTCTCTCTACTTTTGTTTCCAGACACCAGCCCACGAGCATCTCCGTTTTGATGTCTTAGAACGGTCCGGAGATAATACCGGCGAACTATCTGGCCCACACTTCTAGCTGAAAATCTGATACCCGCCCATCATTCCCAAGCTCACTCATTGATCCTGTTCTCCAGGATCCCTCGCAATCTCCTAGACCACTCCACCCCTACATCTGCGTGATCTCGACCAACATCGCCTGTGCAAATTCCGCCGGTGCTGGGCGCGGTCAGAACCACCGCCTTGGCCAGTGCACATCGGGCGTGCAGGACGTCGGCGAAGATGTTCGGGCGCAAATAGGTTGGTGGATCGCACCTCCTGCATTCAAAGGTGGTTTTCAGATTAGGTGGCCAGCGCACGATCATCCCCACCCATTAGCATCGGCTGCGGATTATAAAAACCGGAACAAAGAGAATACCATTAATATACTGAAAAAGCTGCAAATATGCTGCTGTCTCCTTCAGCTAGCGTGGACTCTCCATCGTGCTCGCTTCCAAATTCGCCCTCATAACTTACCGCTTTTGGCGTCCGGCAAAATTTGCTTTCGTTGGTGCTTAACTGTCGCGCACTTAAAACCTGATCAGCATGCTTGGCTCATTGTTCCCCGTCCAACACCCCGCTGTTTCATGCTAAACTATTCACCAGTTTTATTTGTAAACTTAAACATTCTCTGAGACAAAGCTCGCCCCTTTTTGCTAATTTTACCTATATGCTCGAAAACTAACGCATTCATTGTTGCCATCCACTTCCGTACCACAATCTTCAAACAGTATATGACACTGCGAAATATATTTCTAGAGAGTCCCAATAATCGATGATTCTCTGATTGTTTGCTGTCTCTGTCAGTTCCGCTGTTCGCCCACTTAGGGCTGTTGCACTGCAGTATCCTCACCTGGCAAGGTATCACGTCTCACGCTTGCATATCTGCTAAGCTCTTGTACCGCAGAGTTCTTTTCTCTCGCGATAAAGTGGTTCACCTTCTGCAATGAACTTAAACTGGTAGTCTTCCACCTGTCACCTAATCATTTTTGCCAGCTGTGTCTTTCCTACTGTTGTAGTTGAGCACCACACATCGATTTTTAGGCCAATTCGCGGTTTCATGTTGATGCATTATAGTCCTCTCTTCTGAAATCAAACAATCCTCTCAAAATCTATGTTTTTATCCGGCCACTTCTTTCACCATCACTTTGGCAACCACGGCCCAGGTGTGTAGTCCATTGGGTTTGTCATACACTCCGCCCATGTCTGGCTGCCGGTTGTTCTGTGTACTTCCTTCCCCATACTTTATTCCCATAGATCGTCTTAGACACTTCCGATCCCTGATAAACACTTTTAGCCACATGAAGACTTTGATAAGAAATATCGGTATGTAAATACTTTCTTGTCACTTAATTGGCCACCTCTCGGGCAAGCTACGTTTCTGCCACTATCGTAGCCACGCACTACACATCGATTTTTTTCCAGTTCACAGTTTCATGTTGAAGCATTATATTCCTTCCCTCTGAAATCAAAACAATCCGCTCAAAGTCTACGTGTTTTTATCCGGCCACTTCTTCCACTATCACTTTGGCAACCACAGTCCAGTTTGTTCCCCGTCTGTTATACAACAGGCTCATCAGATATACGGTCACCGAACTTCACAGATGTAATCTATGACAGGTTTTCTTGGTCTTAATGTGTAATGCCACCATTTTTCATCGTCTAGTTTTACACCGTAACCCCTTTCATACATTTCAAAGCTCTATTGCTGGATTACATCTCCTTCGGGAATGTTTCTTTTTCACGATATCCATGTATCCGTCAATCCAGCTTGGTTCTCCAGCAGGACAGTCTTCCTTCCGTAGGATTTGTGTGATTCTTTACCATTCCCCATCTGCTCCACACTTTAGCAGAATAAATACACCCTACCTCGAGCTGGAACAACCACCTGACCTTGAGCTCAAATTCTTCGGGGGGTACAGCAACAATTGACTTGAATGCTCTCCCTAACATTCAATAGCGTTCACATAATTGTACAATCCTCCTATAACGCTGATTCAGCTCTCAACTGCACTGTTTGATCTTGCATTGCAGCTTGCTTCGGGGTTATCCAAAACAAACTATTATTAAAATTGTGCGTGGTTCTTCGTTGGCTGACTGTCTTTTGGACTCCACTCTTCAGGCACACATATCAGGTCATCCTATCAAGCAGCACTCGTCAGCTCCAGGCTCGAGTTTCACTCTTGTTAGAGGCCGTCAGTGGTTCATATCCCCTAGTCACACCCGCGGTTTGAACCGGGGTTCTCTCACCTCGAAGACTTGAGTATTGTCATTGCTCCACTGCACTCCTGTCCAAGCTGGTCCGAACCACCAAGGTAAGCATGCTCAGAAGTCGACATCTGTGACAGCCAGGACCGCCCTACAGCTTCGACCAGAGACTCGGTCCCCGAAATGGTAACTCCAGGCGAATGCCTCTCACCAAGCCAGGTCCTCTCCACAAGATGGGGCCAAAGTACCCCCATTTTTGACCTGCTTTGCGTGGCTACCAGCCCTGTCCTCAAAGGAACCCACAGCTTCCAGCGCGGCTGTTTCTGACAGTACGTAGTTATGGTAGGACTTTGGGCACCGTTTGACATTTCTAGCTAGGGTGATCCCGTAAGGTAGCCTACACTGCTTTTGGACCTTGATGGTCACCTCTCCAGTCATTCTGACCAGTAGGCATCTCCTGAGGCCTCTTGTGTGCTGGTGCCGACAAAACGCCCTTCGTTTCCAGATTTGAGCTCTAGTTGCTCTGCTGGCCCACCAAGATGCCCTTCTCTTTCTGTGCATTTTGCGAGCTGGTGAAAAACTCTCCGTCAGCAAAAACAGATAGTTCCTGAGCACCATCCATTCTTCCCCCACACTTTCATAATGGGAGTCCCACTTCAGTGCTTGGACTGCAACGACTAGGCCCTGTGCATCCTGGGGGCGATGATACCTAAAGACCTTCACTGCGGCCGGTGTGTTTAATGACTGCCATGCCCAGCAGCTTGGATGTCTTCCCTGCCCTCCACTTGGTTGGTCGTGGGCTACGCTGAATGAGCGCCCACTCTGGCAAGCGATCTAGCAGTCTGTCAAAAAAATCATCGCCCGCTACCCCCAGATTCACCCAGTCTACCTCGGGGGCGGTAAAGCCCCAGGAGATTATTATTTCACCTGCCCCGGCTTGATGAAGGTAGCTCAGCTGGGCTGGAACCTCCGGTGGGCTGGCACATGAGCCCCTGTGCACCGAGGCAACGAGCTTATTAGCTTGGCAAAGCCGCTCGCAAGGTTCAAAAGTCTCTCTGCTTGATGTTCTGCGGATTTTCCATGACGGTAACTTTCGTACCGTTCAACCTGAAAGGACTGCTACGAGGCCGAACTTTCTCCCACTGTCCATCGACCTGCATTCCACATCACTGGCAATATAAGACGCAAGATGCAGTCGAGACTACTGACATGAACAGTTTAGCATTGTCCAGTGGTCTATCTTCAAGTTCGCCGACAATACCAGATGCAAGATGATGTCAAGATTTGTATTTTGTACCCTTTCCTTCTTCCCATTGCCCAATCTTCCAATTAGCTACCTTCCAGATAACATGATCACTGGATCAGCGAACTTTTGTGCTTTAGTCTCGTACTCGTGCACTACTTCAAGAGTTCAAGACCGCCTATAACCTTGGTCATGTGGTATTTTCCCCGGCTATCAGTCTTATGTTGTCTGAGACCATTACCATGGCACCCCCACCAGCCCTTCAATCAGCCCCGTCAGCTCGATGGATGCAGCAGCCTGAAGGGAATGGAGGTCCCATTTCATTCCCAGCTTTCAGCCAGGTTTCAGTGACGGCTGTGCAATAAACATTGACAGTCTCTGCTGCCAGTTCTTACTACCAGTTTCCAACGCTCCACGCTTTAGTGTAAACCGTGGCCGGATTTTTCTGCCCCCTTCATGCACAGCTTGTGAGCTTTATGGATTGCTGCGGGAGCCTAGTTCAAAATGCCGGCCTGTTTTTCGGGCTAAGAGGGACGAGGTTCTGCTTTGCTCCCCGCCTGTCCACCCTGATTAGTAATGCGGGACATTTTTAGTGTTTTGAAGCTTCCTTCAGGTGTGACTGCCTAGGAAATTGGCCTTCCAGACCAAACACTCAGAGCGCAGTTTTGGGAGTCAGCGGATCTTGTCGAAGAAACGACAGTCTGGACTCACGAACGGTCTTCACCCCTTTCGTAATGTGTGGACTAAACTGAATTCAGTGAAAGCCCACGATTTATATTGCCCCTAGCCGTTGTTTTACGATGTGGTTTTACCTTTCCCTCACATTTTAGAGTGAATTCGACGGAAAGTACCGTGCAGTGTTGTTTGCATAACTGGAGTGCATACCCTCGAAAGAATTCTAGATGCTTCGCTGGCCCTGGCCATTACCTGTTCTGTGCAAAATGAACTGAACTGAACTGAAATGAACTGAACTTATCAGTGATCTGATCCGAACTCGGCCCTCTGCTCTTCCTCATCTTCATCAAGGGCCTAGCACGTGGGCTTACAAACCCCACGTTTATGTTTGCCGATGACGTCAAGATAGCTGGAGTAGATACAGAACTTGACGTGTTAGCAGTACAAAACTGGTCACACAAACGGGACCTTACATTAAATCTCACCAAGTGTCAATGCTTGACCACAAATACAGGGACTAGTGGGAATGGTCTGGGTTCGTTGCTAGTGGTCTCGCAGGTCAAAGACTTGGGAGTTATAATGGACAACAGTGTTAAGTCGTCAAAGCAGTGCACCTCAGCAGCCAATACGGCCAGGAGAGAACTCTTTCGAGTTAGATCCATTACGTCGTGTACAGAGCCGGAGATTTTCGTTCCGATATATCAGGCCATAGTTAGGCCGCATATAGAGTACTGCGTGCAGGCCTGGGCACCGTACCACCAGAAAGATATAGACTGTCTGGAGAAAGTGCAAGGGCTAGCCACTAGAATGGTGGCTGGGAAAGGGGGAGTTAGCTACACAGAGAGTCTCCGAGCCCTAGACCTGTTCTCGATGGAAAGACGGAGCATTCGCGGGGATTTGATAGAAACCTTCAGGGTAATGAAGGGACCGTCAGGAGTAGGCCGAGAAGACCTTTTCTCTCTGATCTCCGAGAGAGGCACAAGAGGGCATAGCCTTAGATTGCAAAGGAAGCATACGAGGCTCCAAATTAGGGCGAAGTACTTCTCGAATAGAGTGGTACCCTATTAGAATAAGCTCCCGGAGGAGGTCAAAAATACCACAACAGTGAAGGCTTTTAAGAAAGCAAGAGACCCGTGTCGGGGGCAGTATACCTCGAGTTATATTAGGCACCTTTTAAGGCCAGAAGCAATTTACTTATTGTTTCCACCTTTCTCCGCTTGGCTGATACCGCACAAAATTTCTGCCTTTCAGAAAAAGAAAATCACGCAGTGTTGGGAGCTACGGAAACGCGCCGACAATACAACTTTCTGGAAACACGATTGGCTCTAGCCGCATCAAGTCCTGTACAAACTGAACTGAACTGAACTGAATTGACGAATAGTGATTCATTTCCCCACTAGGCGGGTTGTTCGAACTTGGTGCCACATGTTTTTTCGGCTTGGATTTTCCTTAATGTGAGTTATATCTGGAGCATGCCATGCACCGAGCGAGCTCCGCGTTCACTTCCAACCGTCCAAAACCTTCACCAAATGCAACAACTGAAACCACACAGACGGAAATTCAGCCTTTGTTTTGTAGAGCAGCCGGGTCTGTTACCTCGGGCACCACGGATGATACCGGCATTGAATCATGTAGTCTTGGTGCGTCTCCTACTCTTCCACCATCAACCATGTTTCCGACGGACAGTTGCTATCCCATTGGAGGCATCAAAAATTCGACTGGAGCAGCGTTCAAACCGGTTATGGGTCTCAGAGAACAGCCACCTCCGATACCACCGAAGGCTGTCAAAGAAATTCCTCCTCTCCCTCCCAAAAGTGCACCACACACTTCTCCAAAGGATCTGCCTAGTAATACTGGCCGTTTCCCCAACCATCCCCGCCACCCGCTTTCGACCACTACTCGGTTAGAGAACAGTATGCAAAATGTGAGATCCTCAGGTGCTAACCATGCATGCGACCAACTTGGTGTATTACGACAAAATTTCTATCATTCAGGTACGATTCTGAGCGAACCCTTGCCTTCTAAGAGTAATAAACTGATCACGAAAACATTACTGTCGACCCCAATGTACCAAAGCAGGTTCATATGTCATCCGACTACTCCTCGTCATATTCGTCAACATCATTTCCAGTCCGAAGATCATTCAGATATTGGCGTTGTGCAAGGCATATATAAGGAAGCTCTGGGCGACAGAAAAAAACTAAACGACATGGAACGTCCCTTAGAAGGTGTTGGCAATGTCTCCTGTTCTGTAATTTCTACACCACTGAGAACTTGTCCTATGGATCCCAATCTCCCAAAAGCTGGTGTGACGAATGCATATTCTTCCAATCAGTTTCACAGGAGCAATCTCCAGTCACAGTCTTGTTCGTGCACGTGTCAATTTAACCGGCACTGGGAGACAAAAGCCCTTTCGCCACTAACTCCAACTGAGATTTCGCAGTCTCTCAGAGTGAACAGAGTTGTAAAGAGGCCGGAAATAAGAAATCAAAGAGATGTATTGTGCGAGACATCTCCCGTACAGTTTCCTCAAATTCGCTGTCCAAATTCACAGACCAAATCCGGATGTGGAGGTTTTCAGTGGCTTTCCCATACATTAACACGAATATTCAAGCCATCAAACATGCGTGAAAGTAACAAGGATGTATCTACTTCAACGACAATTCATGCCTCTCATTGCAGGACAGAAGTGCGCGGAGCGTTCGGAACAGCCGATTGTACCATAAAAAATCTTCAGCGAGCCTCGTGTTCCAACGTCCTGTGTGGTGGATCTCTCTGGCACAGGCGGTCCAAAAGTTGCACAATCCCAAAATTCCCTCGTACCCACTCAAAATCATGGTCTAAAGAAATCCCAAAGGCCCTACTGCCGAATCCGCATTTTCATCTTCACCGTTCCTCGCCGTTGCCGTCTCACTCCATGAGTGTCTTAGGATCCACTGGTACCAGGCGACATTTGTCAGCTACACCGATGTCTCTGGATCGAAAACTGGCAAATAATTCTCAGCTCAGTCCTTGTTCTGATCGCTCGGCTCGTCGAAGTGAATGTTTCCATCCAATTACAACACAGGAGAATCAAAGTGCTCTAAGGACAGTTCGGACTAACAGTGCTCAGCTAGATCATCCGTGTTCGGGTCGTTGTGTGGATGTTCAACCTACTTTCTGTTCATGTCAACAAACGTCAGTATCGCATCAGTTAGAACAGGTGAGTGCATGTACAAGATCTGTAGTTATCTATGTGGTACCGAAAGTTCTGTGATGCAGCCTATTTTTTATTTTTCCGTTGATTGTTCTTATAATAAAGACTCGTGTATAATTACTCACACCAAGGCGAGGTATTCATCACCATTATCGTACAGCGTTAAATAGTGGGACAAGCCTCACTGACCGCTGCCTTTCTCACCATGTTGCACACTGAATTAGAAAGTATGAATATATAAGATGGACAGGGAGTGGACCTAAACGGGTGGGAAAAGAAAAAAATGCCCTAGTAGCCAACACACGGAATACACAGTCTAACTGTACAAACGCACATTGATCAGTCATTCTGATTCAACAGAAAGTGACAACACGATCGCCACTGCTCGCGGTTCGCTGCCATATCCTTCAGTGTCTCCAGCCAACTGGTTGAGGAATCTTTTGGACCCCAACCACGAAGACGTGAAGCACCTACTTTTCCTAAGTTTGCTGTACATTTTCTCATTCCTCATTGCCACGTCATCTGTTGACCTCCACGTGGTCTCTTCCACTCCCTAGGAGGAACGGAGAATAGGACACGGTACGGTAGACGTGTGTTTGTCATACGTAACACGTGTCTCAACCAACGAAGTCTACTATGCTGGATACGCTGTGACAAAACGTTTTTCAAATTAGTACCCAATACTCGATTTCTGACTTCATCGTTGCTTACTCGGCTATTCCACCCGCTCTTAACGATACTACGTAAACATCGATGGTCGAAAACCTCAAGACGACGAATATCTTCAGCACGCAGACTCCAAGTTTCGCAACCATACAAGAAAACTGAACGCACAGTGGCATAGTATACACGACCCTTCAACTTCAGTGAAATATCAGATCGACGCCACAAGTGCTTCAGTCCAGTGTACGCCACTCGAGCCTTGGATATTCGCGTACTCACCTCTACTACAGTGCTTCCATCCGTCGTCACGCGAGGAGAGGAAGTGATGGTTGCCTGTTATAAAAGCGCACGTAAAGTACACTGAAGATAACTGAGTCTGTCGATAATTTCGAAGAGGAATGTGTATTTTCCGTTGTAGTCTCCGCGTCTGTTGGTTGAAATCGTGAACATACTTCCACGCTTTTTGGCTCCAATCAGTCTTACTGTATCCATCTTATATGTTACTTTTTCCATCCTACGTTCAATCTCGATAGATTTACGCTTAAAGTTAAGGCGACCCTGTCGCACATCACGTATGGTGAACTCATTTGGAATTCGTGTGTGATTCGGAATTCATCCTCAGCCATTAAATTACTCATTGGGAAAATGATTAACGTCTTTCATCTAGAGCTGAAAATAAAGAATTCCAGCCGACTAGATCGATAACCCTTGTCAGATGAAGAAAATTCCTAGCGTGCTTACAGAATGATTTTTCCCCTGAAATCTGTCAAAGAGTAAAGATAACCGCTACAAACTAAACTGAATCTAAACGCCCATCTAATATTATGTTTTCATTGTTCTCAAGTAATAAGTAACTAGCGAGGACTAATCCAATCCAGTGATTGGGATGCGACGTTAATTGATGACTATCGTTTAGCTTTTGTTGTAGCTGGTAGGAACTGCTAGACTGAATTCCAGTCAGCAGTCGTTTGTGTGCAATTCGGTTGGACGGTTCTGTTCGTGTCAGCATCAACAAACTGAAGCGCCGATGTTTGTTCGTCGTGTCCGTGTATGCGCCGACTGACTGCAGTTACTCTGACATCAAGGACGAATTCTACTATGATTTGTCTCAGCTGCTTCGAAACGCACGTTCAACGGACGTGGTTGTCATTGCTGAGGATTTCAACGCCCAAACTGGCCGTTTGGGAGATCCCGAAAGGCACATGGGAGGCCCATTTGCTACCCCAGCCGTTCGTACCGATAACGGCGATCGTTTCATTCGGCTGTGTTCTGACCATGGATTGTTTCTGGCTAGTACAAACTTCTGCCGTAAGAAGCGGCATAGACTCACATGGCGTCCTCCTTCGTCTTCACAACGTTTGACTCAGATTGACCATATTGTGATTGGTCACCGCTGGCGTGGATCAATTAAAGATTGTCGTTCAGTTTGGTCTACGCCTGTGGACTCAGATCACGCCTTGGTACGTGCTCGCTTCTGTTTACGTCTCGTCCGTGGTCACACCAAATAAAGTGTCACTTGTCTCGCGCAGTTGCTTCGAGACGATAACCGACTGTCTGCATCTCAGGCGGAGCTGTCTACACGGTTATCAATGCAGCCGGATGTGTAGGACCCAGATGAACGCTGGTAACAAATCAAAGAAACCTTGTATGCTGCTTCTAGCGCCACACAGGACTCTGGTTCAAGTAGGCCTCACAAATGATCGATATCCTCAATATCACTTGCTCTGTTGGATGCATGCAAATCCGTCTTTCATGATGCTACATCCAATGAAGTGCGCAAATCCCTGAGACGCCAACTGACTAGGAGCCTGAGAAATGACCACGAGCAGTGGTGGATTGCGAAATGTAGGGAAATGGAAAAAGCTGCGTCCATTGGCAATACTCGCAACCTTTTCCGTTTGATTAGAGGTACCGGTCCACGGAAGTCCGGTGTAAGTGAGTTAATTAAGGATCCGACAGCTCACTGATTCACTCTCAGGGACGTTTCTAGGATCGTTGGGCGGAACACTTTAAGGGACAATTCAGTTGACCCACTTCAACTTTGGACCTTCCAAATATGCCTATCAGAGGAACGATGCAGGTGGATATCGGTCCTCCATCAGAAATGGAGGATATGTGGGAGACGAGTTACTTGAAAAGGTACAAATCCGCTGGACTAGATGGGTTGTCCCCATCTTTTTTCAGGAATGGAGACAAAGCTCTGGTTTCAGAGTTAACAAACTCCTCCATATTATTTGGGATAGGGGGCAGATTCCCAGGAAATGGTGTGAAATGATGATTGTACCGATTTACAAGAGTGACAGGTCCTCTTGCGAAAGCCACAGAAGAATTAGCTTGGTAAGTATCGCGTCTAAACTGCTCACCGGTCTTACTCTCCACCGATTATCCAGCGGGCACGAAATGTGAACGTGTGAGAATCAAGCCGGTTTCAGACCTGGTCGGGGTTGTATTGACCGCATCATTGTTCTTCGAAAAACCTTAGAGCACAGACACATCTTCCGTGGGCCCACAATTTGTGTCTTTCTTGATCTGAAAGCGGCATTCGACTCAGTCGACCGCACATTTCTCTGGCATTGCCTCTCACTGAAGTGTGTACCAGAGAAGTTTAATTCCCTTTTCCAATGCTTGTTTGCGAACAACCGAAGCCGAGTTCGTGATTACGGCGATCTTTCATCGGAGTTCGTCACGGAAAGTGATGTTCGTCAGGGTTTCCCTGTTTAACCCTTCCTCTTCAATTTTATAACTAAGCTGATTCTTGAGATAGTCCTATTCTCGTAGAATTTTACTGCTCAATAACACAGCGTAGTCGAAATCGTTGGTAGGTTGTCAGCGTTTCGGTCACCACGGGTAACCTTTTTAAAGACTGGTTTTACAACCGAATGAAACTGGAATAATAGCTTAGAGCAATTGGGTGTTAGTCACAACCTACCAACGATTTCGACTACGCTGTGTTATTGAGCAATAAAATTCTACCATAACATTTCACATGGCTCATCAATTTTTCGATACACTCCGAACCGATTTCGGTTATGACACATTAGCCCTATTCTCGTTTGAGAATAGCGACGTCGATCTTTGCTCGGGCAGTAAACTGTCTGACTTGGAATATGCGGACGATATTGTTCTTCTGAGTGAAGATCCAGGTGAGTTGCAAGCTCTCTTAGGTAGCCTTAACAACAGTGTACCAATGTTTGGGATGCGTTTTGCACATTCAGTGTGAAATACTGGTGCAGGACTGGGTTGGCTCAACACCAAACCTTGTGTTAGCAGGGGGAACTCTAGCTGAATTGGATAAATTTTGTTACGTGGGCAGTTACATCTCACCAGGTGGACAAATATCGGATGAAATGTCATCGCGTATACAGAAGGCGCGTTTGGCTTTTGCAAACCTCCGTCATCTGTGGCGTCGGCGTGACATCCGATTGTCTGTTAAGGGTAGAGTGCACAATGCGTTGGTTAGGTCCGTTCTTTTATACGGTTCAGAAACATGGCCGTTAAGGGTAGAAGATAGGCAAAAAATGTCGGTGTTCGAGCATCGATGTCTCCGTCATCATCATCATCGTACAGCGTTAAACAGCAGGGCAAGCCCCACTGACCACTGCCTTTCTCACCATGTTGCACGTTGAATTAGAGAGTATGAATATACTTGATGGACTGGGAGTGGACCTACACGGGTGGGAAAAGAAAAAAATGCCCTAGTAGCCAACACACGGAATACACAGTCTAACTGTACAAACGCACATTGATCAGTCATTCTGATTCAACAGAAAGTGACAACACGATCGCCACTGCTCGCGGTTCGCTGCCATATCCTTCAGTGTCTCCAGCCAACTGGTTGAGGAATCTTTTGGACCCCAACCACGAAGACGTGAAGCACCTACTTTTCCTAAGTTTGCTGTACATTTTCTCATTCCTCATTGCCACGTCATCTGTTGACCTCCACGTGGTCTCTTCCACTCCCTAGGAGGAACGGAGAATAGGACACGGTACGGTAGACGTGTGTTTGTCATACGTAACACGTGTCTCAACCAACGAAGTCTACTATGCTGGATACGCTGTGACAAAACGTTTTTCAAATTAGTACCCAATACTCGATTTCTGACTTCATCGTTGCTTACTCGGCTATTCCACCCGCTCTTAACGATACTACGTAAACATCGATGGTCGAAAACCTCAAGACGACGAATATCTTCAGCACGCAGACTCCAAGTTTCGCAACCATACAAGAAAACTGAACGCACAGTGGCATAGTATACACGACCCTTCAACTTCAGTGAAATATCAGATCGACGCCACAAGTGCTTCAGTCCAGTGTACGCCACTCGAGCCTTGGATATCCGCGTACTCACCTCTACTACAGTGCTTCCATCCGTCGTCACGCGAGGAGAGGAAGTGATGGTTGCCTGTTATAAAAGCGCACGTAAAGTACACTGAAGATAACTGAGTCTGTCGATAATTTCGAAGAGGAATGTGTATTTTCCGTTGTAGTCTCCGCGTCTGTTGGTTGAAATCGTGGACATACTTCCACGCTTTTTGGCTCCAATCAGTCTTACTGTATCCATCTTATATGTTACTTTTTCCATCCTACGTTCAATCTCGATAGATTTACGCTTAAAGTTAAGGCGACCCTGTCGCACATCACGTATGGTGAACTCATTTGGAATTCGTGTGTGATTCGGAATTCATCCTCAGCCATTAAATTACTCATTGGGAAAATGATTAACGTCTTTCATCTAGAGCTGAAAATAAAGAATTCCAGCCGACTAGATCGATAACCCTTGTCAGATGAAGAAAATTCCTAGCGTGCTTACAGAATGATTTTTCCCCTGAAATCTGTCAAAGAGTAAAGATAACCGCTACAAACTAAACTGAATCTAAACGCCCATCTAATATTATGTTTTCATTGTTCTCAAGTAATAAGTAACTAGCGAGGACTAATCCAATCCAGTGATTGGGATGCGACGTTAATTGATGACTATCGTTTAGCTTTTGTTGTAGCTGGTAGGAACTGCTAGACTGAATTCCAGTCAGCAGTCGTTTGTGTGCAATTCGGTTGGACGGTTCTGTTCGTGTCAGCATCAACAAACTGAAGCGCCGATGTTTGTTCGTCGTGTCCGTGTATGCGCCGACTGACTGCAGTTACTCTGACATCAAGGACGAATTCTACTATGATTTGTCTCAGCTGCTTCGAAACGCACGTTCAACGGACGTGGTTGTCATTGCTGAGGATTTCAACGCCCAAACTGGCCGTTTGGGAGATCCCGAAAGGCACATGGGAGGCCCATTTGCTACCCCAGCCGTTCGTACCGATAACGGCGATCGTTTCATTCGGCTGTGTTCTGACCATGGATTGTTTCTGGCTAGTACAAACTTCTGCCGTAAGAAGCGGCATAGACTCACATGGCGTCCTCCTTCGTCTTCACAACGTTTGACTCAGATTGACCATATTGTGATTGGTCACCGCTGGCGTGGATCAATTAAAGATTGTCGTTCAGTTTGGTCTACGCCTGTGGACTCAGATCACGCCTTGGTACGTGCTCGCTTCTGTTTACGTCTCGTCCGTGGTCACACCAAATAAAGTGTCACTTGTCTCGCGCAGTTGCTTCGAGACGATAACCGACTGTCTGCATCTCAGGCGGAGCTGTCTACACGGTTATCAATGCAGCCGGATGTGTAGGACCCAGATGAACGCTGGTAACAAATCAAAGAAACCTTGTATGCTGCTTCTAGCGCCACACAGGACTCTGGTTCAAGTAGGCCTCACAAATGATCGATATCCTCAATATCACTTGCTCTGTTGGATGCATGCAAATCCGTCTTTCATGATGCTACATCCAATGAAGTGCGCAAATCCCTGAGACGCCAACTGACTAGGAGCCTGAGAAATGACCACGAGCAGTGGTGGATTGCGAAATGTAGGGAAATGGAAAAAGCTGCGTCCATTGGCAATACTCGCAACCTTTTCCGTTTGATTAGAGGTACCGGTCCACGGAAGTCCGGTGTAAGTGAGTTAATTAAGGATCCGACAGCTCACTGATTCACTCTCAGGGACGTTTCTAGGATCGTTGGGCGGAACACTTTAAGGGACAATTCAGTTGACCCACTTCAACTTTGGACCTTCCAAATATGCCTATCAGAGGAACGATGCAGGTGGATATCGGTCCTCCATCAGAAATGGAGGATATGTGGGAGACGAGTTACTTGAAAAGGTACAAATCCGCTGGACTAGATGGGTTGTCCCCATCTTTTTTCAGGAATGGAGACAAAGCTCTGGTTTCAGAGTTAACAAACTCCTCCATATTATTTGGGATAGGGGGCAGATTCCCAGGAAATGGTGTGAAATGATGATTGTACCGATTTACAAGAGTGACAGGTCCTCTTGCGAAAGCCACAGAAGAATTAGCTTGGTAAGTATCGCGTCTAAACTGCTCACCGGTCTTACTCTCCACCGATTATCCAGCGGGCACGAAATGTGAACGTGTGAGAATCAAGCCGGTTTCAGACCTGGTCGGGGTTGTATTGACCGCATCATTGTTCTTCGAAAAACCTTAGAGCACAGACACATCTTCCGTGGGCCCACAATTTGTGTCTTTCTTGATCTGAAAGCGGCATTCGACTCAGTCGACCGCACATTTCTCTGGCATTGCCTCTCACTGAAGTGTGTACCAGAGAAGTTTAATTCCCTTTTCCAATGCTTGTTTGCGAACAACCGAAGCCGAGTTCGTGATTACGGCGATCTTTCATCGGAGTTCGTCACGGAAAGTGATGTTCGTCAGGGTTTCCCTGTTTAACCCTTCCTCTTCAATTTTATAACTAAGCTGATTCTTGAGATAGTCCTATTCTCGTAGAATTTTACTGCTCAATAACACAGCGTAGTCGAAATCGTTGGTAGGTTGTCAGCGTTTCGGTCACCACGGGTAACCTTTTTAAAGACTGGTTTTACAACCGAATGAAACTGGAATAATAGCTTAGAGCAATTGGGTGTTAGTCACAACCTACCAACGATTTCGACTACGCTGTGTTATTGAGCAATAAAATTCTACCATAACATTTCACATGGCTCATCAATTTTTCGATACACTCCGAACCGATTTCGGTTATGACACATTAGCCCTATTCTCGTTTGAGAATAGCGACGTCGATCTTTGCTCGGGCAGTAAACTGTCTGACTTGGAATATGCGGACGATATTGTTCTTCTGAGTGAAGATCCAGGTGAGTTGCAAGCTCTCTTAGGTAGCCTTAACAACAGTGTACCAATGTTTGGGATGCGTTTTGCACATTCAGTGTGAAATACTGGTGCAGGACTGGGTTGGCTCAACACCAAACCTTGTGTTAGCAGGGGGAACTCTAGCTGAATTGGATAAATTTTGTTACGTGGGCAGTTACATCTCACCAGGTGGACAAATATCGGATGAAATGTCATCGCGTATACAGAAGGCGCGTTTGGCTTTTGCAAACCTCCGTCATCTGTGGCGTCGGCGTGACATCCGATTGTCTGTTAAGGGTAGAGTGCACAATGCGTTGGTTAGGTCCGTTCTTTTATACGGTTCAGAAACATGGCCGTTAAGGGTAGAAGATAGGCAAAAAATGTCGGTGTTCGAGCATCGATGTCTCCGTCATCATCATCATCGTACAGCGTTAAACAGCAGGGCAAGCCCCACTGACCACTGCCTTTCTCACCATGTTGCACGTTGAATTAGAGAGTATGAATATACTTGATGGACTGGGAGTGGACCTACACGGGTGGGAAAAGAAAAAAATGCCCTAGTAGCCAACACACGGAATACACAGTCTAACTGTACAAACGCACATTGATCAGTCATTCTGATTCAACAGAAAGTGACAACACGATCGCCACTGCTCGCGGTTCGCTGCCATATCCTTCAGTGTCTCCAGCCAACTGGTTGAGGAATCTTTTGGACCCCAACCACGAAGACGTGAAGCACCTACTTTTCCTAAGTTTGCTGTACATTTTCTCATTCCTCATTGCCACGTCATCTGTTGACCTCCACGTGGTCTCTTCCACTCCCTAGGAGGAACGGAGAATAGGACACGGTACGGTAGACGTGTGTTTGTCATACGTAACACGTGTCTCAACCAACGAAGTCTACTATGCTGGATACGCTGTGACAAAACGTTTTTCAAATTAGTACCCAATACTCGATTTCTGACTTCATCGTTGCTTACTCGGCTATTCCACCCGCTCTTAACGATACTACGTAAACATCGATGGTCGAAAACCTCAAGACGACGAATATCTTCAGCACGCAGACTCCAAGTTTCGCAACCATACAAGAAAACTGAACGCACAGTGGCATAGTATACACGACCCTTCAACTTCAGTGAAATATCAGATCGACGCCACAAGTGCTTCAGTCCAGTGTACGCCACTCGAGCCTTGGATATCCGCGTACTCACCTCTACTACTGTGCTCCCATCCGTCGTCACGCAGCTACCGAGGTAGGTGAAGTTGTCGACAACTGCCAGCACCTCCCCATCGAGTATCAAGCTCGGAATTGCTGACGTCCAGTCTTGTAACATCACCTTGCACTTTGAAGGTGCAAAGCGCATGCCGAATGGAGCTATAGCTCTTGCGAGATTATCTAGTGCACGCTGAGCATGTTCCGTGCATTCGAACAAGCAGACAACGTCGTCCGCGTAATCTAGGTCACATTGCTTTTCACTATTTCCTAGTTCAACGCCTACATCCTGAGGATTTTGCAGCGCATTCTCCATTATTTCGTCCATGACGAAGTTGAACAGGAATGGAGACAAAGGGCATCCCTGTCGAACACAACTGGTCGTTTCGAACCGACCGGATAGTTCACCGTAAACCCTAACGCGGCCAGAAGTATGAGAATACAATGATCTCATTAGGTTCACGAACTTCTGGGGCATACCTTTTCGATGAAGAACACTGAAAAGCGATGTTCGATCAACTGAATCGAAGGCGCCTTTCAGGTCTAAGAAGAGCATTATTGTCGGTCGGCGGTGCGTGTGACGCGTTTCAAGTAGTTGGCGAAGAGTAAGAATCTGGTCGAGGCATCCTCGACCTGGGCGGAATCCAGCCTGCTGTTCGCGGACATTCCTCTCACGAGCCGGTGTAAGACGATGCAGCGAAATCGAATCTAATACTTTGGTGACTATAGGAATTAAGCTAATCCCACGATGATTACTGCAGTCATTGCGTGTTCCCTTCTTGAAGATGGGAACAATCAGTGACTCACTCCATATTACCGGAATACGCTCCTCGTTCCAAATGTCACGGAGCAAGACGGTAAGTGATTTTATCAACGCCTCACCACCCAGTTTGAAAAGAACTGGAGGAAGTTCGTCGGGACCTGCCGCTTTCCCCCACCTTAGTAATCGAATACATGACTCTACTTCTACTTCCGATGGGGGCTCAAGTGATACCACCCAAGGAGTGGCAGTTATTGGCACAGGAGTAACTACACTAGCGTGCGGCCAGCTAAACTGTTTCTTGAAGTACTCGGCCCATCGGTCAAGCCTTTGCTGTTTGTTATGGATGGGTTCTCCATTTCTATCGCAAATCGTTTCACTGACCTGGGTACGCCGTCCACCGGTGTCACGAATAAGTTTGAACAGTCTTTGACTGTTACCTGAAGCAGCTACTATTTCCATTTCTTCGGCTACCTTGACCCACCAATTTTCGCGATCATTCTTAAGGCTTTTCGTAACTTGTCTTTGCAGATTTCTCCTCATCTTATTCATCTCCTTACAGTTCGAGAGGTGACGCTTTTGCTCCATTAAACTCAGCGACTCTTGCGAGATCCAGTGTCTTTGATGGACAACGGATCGAGGACCACAGGCGAAACCTGCTGCAACGTGCATCGCCTGTTTGATATGAGCCTAATGCTCATCTACATTACTGTTCTCCGTGGATCCTAGCTCATGTGCTAACTTCTGTTCGTAACAGGTGCGTACTTCTGGATCACACAAACGTTGCACAGCTAACCGGGTTTGCGGTTTGCGACGATGACCATGGAGCTGGAGAGATAATCGCATTAAAACTAAGGCATGGTCCGACTCTACGTACGTGGACCAGTAAGATCTACAGTTCTGAACAGAACTGCGCCATCGGTAGCTTACGGCAATATGGTCAATTTGACTAAGAGTACCTGTAGAGTTAGAGCGCCATGTCGCTGTGCGACGCGAGCTGTGTCGGAAATTTGTGCTAGACAAGAACAATCGATTGTCTGCACAAAACTGGAGAAGCCTATCCCCGTTATCTGTGCGCTCAGCGGGCAAAGCACAGCGCCCACCTAAACAGGCTTCTGACACACTGAGTTTGCCAACTTGTGCATTGAAGTCACCAGCTAGCACTACAATGTCGGAACCTTTACTGCTGCGAACGAGAGTGGCGAAGGCATCATAGAACCCATCTTTCTGCAAGTCTGAGCTGCAGTCCGTTAGGGCGTACGCCGAGATCACAAACAAATTTCGCCGAACACAACTATCCTTTCGAACGCCAGCTGACCCTTGGAGTCTCACAGCACATAAACGACTGTTAACAGGAATCCAGTCTAAAAGGACAGCCTCAGCCTTGTCAGTCAAGACAATTCCTACACCACGTTGACCCACAGCTCTAGCTGCTTCGTCTCCTGAGGTGCGCAGAATATACCTCGACGAGATACCAGGAGCAGTTAGTTCAATCACACTGCTCGAATCCTGGATACGCGTTTCGCTTAAGCAGCAAACATCAATCTTCAGAGAGTTCATTGTGAGGGCTAGGCACGCCTGCTGACCGGCCTGCATGAGTGTACGCACGTTGAAGGAGCCGAGATTAATAGGCTGACGGGGATTGAGAAAATGTGAGTTACCAGACAGAGGATTATTCCCGATACTATTTGACAGTGAATCGTTGCGAATATTGACCGTGTTATCAGTGGGAGCATTATGGGTGGATAGATGGGGCAAAGAGGGATGGTTAGGGACAGAAGACAAAGGTTGAATAAAAGAGAGGAAACTCTGAACAGTAGCACACTTATCACTACCCACCCCGCTCGATGCAATGGGCAGCGCGGTCCTGATTATCCTGCGCGACGACCGATGCAGTATGGAATTCTTTGTATTCGTGCAGTTCATGGGAGATGTTGGACGGGTACTGCTAGGGTTTCCAGCCACAAAGCAGGAGAACGAGTAGGGTCCTCGTCCAAAGCCTTTAGTTCTAATAAGAACCTATCCGCAAGGCAGCGGGATGGCTAAGTGGAAGCCCATTTGCATGGATCAATTATTCTTCCACTGGTTTTTCCGACTGAGTTGCCAGCTCAAATCAACCCCCAACCTGGAGGACCAGGAGACTGGACTTCGTCTGACCTCTACCCATTGACCTGTCAGGTATGATTGCATCTCCGGCATAAGGAAGCTCTTTGGGTCATAGAGGCGCGCAAGCCATCACACCACGTCAAGGTGCAGTCTCGACGTTACAAACACGTTACAAACACAAGACAATAAACGAATACCCAACAGAATACAAATAAATAAATCACTCCATCCTTCCATCTACCCATACACTGATCGGCCAATCGATGCACAGATTAACAAATCAAACGTCCAATTCGTAACCAAACAAACCACCAATACACAAATTAATCCATCCATCATTCAGTCATTCAACAGATAAAATAAAACAAAACAAAACAAAAAAGACCAAAAACAAACAAACAAACACACGACGCAACCACACTCGTCACCTTGCATGCTCCGTAGCATTGCTTGAGTATGATGGAAACACCGTATCAGCAATGCTGAGGTTGAGCGTAAGGCGTTGTGAACCAGAGGTTAGTCTGTGGATCAAGCACTAAACCTAAACAGATTAAGGTGGTTGGGGCATGTGTTACGCATGCCAGCCAATAGACTTCCTTGGCGTACGCTGTCCTCTGAGGCAGCTGCTGATTGGAAGATAGGTCGAGGTGGTCAGTGCATGACATTGGAGAAAGGTATGAAAACTTTGACCAGTGGAATTGGCCACGTAGGACGTGTTAGACTTCCGGGTTGGGGTCCACGTGATCCGCCTACCTAATGGTTAGAGGCATTAAATGATATGGTTAGGTATCGCGACCAGTGGCGTAGTTGCATTCGGACTCTTCCCTTGTCATCTTGATTTCCCCTTGATGCTTTTACTTTCTGGATCTTTATCACTGTGCTTCTATTCTTTTCGCCCTCTGAAGGACGATGCCGGAAGGTAACAACCGAAACCAGAGAACAAGTGCGAGGTTAATGGTTGAGTAAACTGAACTGAACTGAACTGGTGAGAACTTTCTCACGAAGGAAGGTCACATAGTTACGTTGAACGAATGAACCGTAACCTTGATTTAGGCTTTATTTATCTCAAGGCAGTGGTACAGTAGCTAAAGTGGAAAGAATAAGAATGATTGTAGAGAACGCAGAAAGACAGTTTATGACATTTTTAGTTCCGCTAATGCTGTGGGGTTCAATAGAAGAAACCAATAAACTTTAGGGTTCGTGTGAATATATATACGAAGTTGATCCAGGTTGACTTAAACAAGCAAACTACAAACCAGTTAATTAGTAAGACAGAAGTTAACGTATTCCTAACCTTTCGAGGCTGGTCGGTGTTAGATCAACGTGAATACATGACTGATGAGTCACCCTTACGTCAGATAGGCATTGAGCAACAGAACCACCTGTGCTCTTTGCAGTCAGTTATCTTATGTCGGGCTGTAAGATACTTCCTGTGGCCAAATAGCCTAGTAATTCCTCTAATGTCCTGAAGAGGACATTCCAGCGAATAAATACGGAGAGACAGTCTGCCGGTCTGAAAACGTAGATGGACGTGGGAGTGGAGTATCTGCGGTTTCTCTCGACGGTGGGAGAAGTCAACATACTTCATTGGGCAGCTATCGCCCGCCTAGGCTGGGCAGCCCACCGTTGAAAGGATACTGTCCCGTCCACGTTCCACTTGCCTTATTGGGTGCACGGAGCTGGGGACAATCTGAAAGCCGGCTCGATAATAAGGCACCATCAAAGACAAGATAAGATAGAATAAACAGTCAGATCTCACGTGACAGACCAAAGGTTTTCTCACAGGTTTATCGGTCACGTCCCCGTGTTGGGTTAACGCTTCCCTGCTCTGGGGATCAGACCTTTGAGTCAGAGTCTTCGGTTAGGGTTCCCGGAGGAACACCCCTTCTTCGATGTGGGCAGCCGCGAAATATGACTTGCCCAGAAGCCTCCAGCATCCTTCATGTAAAGGCCCTTACTAATTTTTCCTCATTTAATGTAAGACTGATGGAAAATGCCACGGGTAATTGAGGATCTGAGGGAAGCGGTAGTTCAGGAAGTGGACATAAATCAAACGCATTTCTTAAGCCTACATGTTCACATGGCCGCCTTCAACGTTCGCATACTATGTGAGATAAGGCCACAGGTTGTCCTTACTAGAACTTTTGAAGTTTTCAAAGTAAATGTGTGCTGTCTTCGAAACGCACATACAAGACCCCGCTTCTTGGTCACTTCGCACCGCAAATACAACCTTAGTCTCTGGCTTTACTCTGTGCATGTCTGGTGATCCGGTGTCTAGTGCTTGATGTGAACCAAAATGGCGTCGCAGTGTTCCGAATGAAAAGAATCAAAGACCTAAGAATTAGACTTTATTCAATGAACAACTGAGGTATGCAATCTGGAAGGTTGAAAAAGAAGAATCGTTAGGATGATAAACCAATCGGATAAATATCCAAAATTCTTCCCCACTGTTTAACTGTGAACTTTAACAGTTCGAAAATAGTTATGCTTCTCGATTGCGTTAGCTGTGTGGCGTGTCCCTTGCCGTTGTTGAGGATGAGACGTTGGATCTGGGGTGAAAGTATTCTCAGTACGAACGGGGTCACTTTCTTCCCGAGATGATTGTGTATAAATCACTCAGTGTCATCAGTGCAAGTGGGTTCGTGAGTGTCTGTAAATAATCTGTTTTCGGGATGCACAGATTGACTTTGACCAGGTGGTGCCAAATTGTGCAGTGAAACGGTTTCCTCCCTTCCGTCCAAGAAACGAACATGTGCATATTATAGATTGCAGTCGATCAATTCCATTTCATCCACCAGAGGGTCATACTTCGATGACCTGTTATTCCGGCGCAACAGTACGGGTTCCGGTGTAGTGAGCCGAGTTGTTAGTGATGTCCCTCACGTCGTCTTCCAATTATGCGAAAGAAGCCGTTCGTGAGGCTTGGCGTTAGCTGCAATGCACAGTAATGACTGGATAGCATGCAGAGCATCCAGCAACACAAACTCCCGCTGAAATACAAGACCCTTTGGTTTCAACGAATGAGTTATGGCTTTCCAGATTGTTCCGCTCATTGTCCCAACTTGTCCATTTCCTTGCGCATTGTATGGTGTAGTTCTACTAGTTGCACTCCTTTTCTCGGTAAGGAATGATCGAAAATCTTCAGACATGAATTAAGCGCCCCTGTCTGTGAATGTAGAGTGAGTGGCATGTCAAATGATGCGAACAGCTGACAGAAGCAGTCAGTCACACTGGATGCAGACATATCCGTGCAAGTAAAAGCAAACGGAAATCGGGAATACTCATCGACAATGGTTAACAGGTACTTCTGTGATGAAGGTAAAGGTCCCTTGAAGTCGACGTTGAGCCTTTCGAACGGAAGAATAGCCTTGATAAAAATACCTGATAGTCTGAGAAATGTGGGCTTCAGTTTGGCGTGGACATTGCAGTGAGATGTTATAGATTTCACTTCCTCTACACAGAATGACAGATTTCTTGAACGAACGAAATGTAACATTCTGGTAACACCAGGGCGGCACAAGGAATCGTGTAGATTTGAGGCCTGTGCGTATGATGAAGAACAAACACGTGACAAAGCTTCAGCGGCTACATTGTCTTTTTCCTGTTTGTATATGACGTTGGAAGTGTGGCGAGAAAGTTCGACATGCTGTCGCTAGATTTTGTTTTTTGTTATCTTATTTGTATGCTTCAGTGTGGTCAGCGGTAGGTGCCGTAAGCTCCGAGATAGCTACCCGTCCTGAACTCCTCTCGAGATGCTCCCAAGTGACCGTGTGTCTAACAAAGTCTCTGCTGAGGAAGTCCTACTCAGTGCTTCCTCGTGGCGGAGGTGTTCGCACTAAATTGAGAGGACGAAGGCGAATGCTTGGCACTCTCCACCGGGTTAGTTGACTAATAGTCAGTCTTAGGAAGATGGCTAAACCCGGATTCCAAACCAACCATGGGTGGCGTATGAGACGTACAACACTATGCTCACCGGCATCTGTGATGGAGGGGTTTACTGGGCACCCAGGATATTTGGCCTCATCCGGAGGGCGTATGAACTGAGCATTCAGTCACGGGTCCCCAGTGGGTTAGATCCCACGTTTCGTTCAGCTGCATTGCGGGTTAAGCTTTAGTTAGCTCAAGGCTCCAGTTGTGGACCTCCAAGAAAACCGTCTACTTTGGCTTGAGCAACCTGGCAGTATTGCGCCCACAAACCAATCATGAAATCGAACTCTATCTACCCTTTTCTCCCCGATTGTACCATGTTTTGTTTGCCACACAGTCTGAAATCAGGCGGGTGTGGTACATTATATATATATATATATATATATATATATATATATATATATATATATATATATATATATATATATATATACATTTTATAGAAAAGTCAAGGCGTACGCTGAGTTGTAAAACGTTTATTGTGACGTTTCGATCCAAACTAGGACTCGTTGTCAAACGTGAGTGAATGAGTGTGTGAATGGGACGGCTGGTTCCGCGCGTTTTTGGTGTGTTGCTCGTCTGTCCGTTTCTCGGTTTTTCGCCATCGGTTTTGCCAGGGTGACGTAATGCTTATCAACCTCGACGTGTCGGTTGAACGAGTTGATCGAATGGAGGGCTTCGAGGACCAGGCGCTCCCCCTTCTTCTTTGCTCGGGCGACTACCCTTGCGCTATCGATTTTGACCTCATGACCTGTCTCTGCGCAGTGGTTGAAACTCTGTGAGTGTGGGTCGGCGCGTCGCAATGCTAGTTTGTGTTCGTGTAGGCGAGTACGTAGTTGTTTACCTGTCTTGCCTATGTATTCCTTATCACATCCTAGGCATGGGATAGCATAGACCACTCCTGATTGATCGTGCTGGTCCACACGGTCTTTTCCGTTGAATAAGGCGGTCCGCAGGGTGCTGACGGGTTTGTGGGCAACTTTGATGCCCATATATATATATATATATATATATATATATATATATATATATATATATATATATATATATGAACATGAAGGGCATTGATTTCTGATCGGTGATAATGGTGAATCTAGACCCAGTAAAATAGTGTCACCATTTTTTAACTGAAAACAGTGGCATGGGCTTCTTTCTCAGTTGCCGAGTAATGTCGCTCACTGAATGATAAAGTTCGAGAATGGAAGGCAGCTGATCGTCCGGTGTGTGTCGGGGTTACCACGATGATAATTTCAGAAACATGCGTCTCCACAAGAGGAATGTTTTCATCAGCAGTCACAACAGCAGACCTTTCGAATTCCTTCTTAACTTCTAACGAGTCACAGACGGCTGGAGGAGGAGGACAAGAGAGATCGTCGACCAGCGGGCGGATCTTGTCTGGAAAATGTGAGATCCATGACGAGTAGTAAGCAAACAGCACCACAGTACGTTGCTGAGACTTAAGGTCGGTGGGTACCGGTAGGCTACGTAATGGTTGAAGTCGATCGGAATCATGTTGAACAGTTTTGTCTGAAAGTTCAAAGCTTAGTAACTGTATTACTCGGGAACGAATAGTGCTGTTTCTCTCTTTAAAAGTTAGTTGCATTTATGAGCAGCCTCGTACAATCTTTTTAAGTTAAAGTCATGTTCATCCTCCGTGACTTCGTATGCGGTTATGTTATCAGGGTATACGTGGGTACTTGTCATTTAATCATCTTGTCAGCAACCCGCTGGAAGCAGGCTACACCGTTTGTGATGCGAAAGGGTATGCGACATAATTCATAAAGGTTGCCGCAAGTTTCAAACGCTTTAGAATTCTCGCTTTCTTTTATGGGTATTTGGTGACATGCACTTTGTAGATCCAATATGTTAGATGTCGAGTAGTGGGAAATATTATCTATGATGCCATCTATTCGTTGCAGAGGACAAGCCTCCAGGTGGGTATATCGGTTGATCGTGTGATCATAATCAGTAACGACTTGCCGTTTGTGACTTTCATTCACGGTTACCAGAACTTGTGCCTGTCAGGGGGATACGTATTATTCGATGATGCTTTCCTCTGAATGTTTATTGATTTCAGCTCGAATGGATTTTCCGCCGGCTTCCAATTGGCGGCGTGATTTGGTCATGGTTGGTCTAAAGTTGGAAACATTTTCACTGAATAGAGATGGGGAATCCACATCAACGGTTAGTAAACCACATAAATAGAATGAGGGTCTCGTTCCGGATTTCAACTGATTGAGGCATGCTGAGAAAAATCGTGTGAAGTTGATCGATTGCAATCAATAATATACACATTCGCTTCCAGAACGGAACAGAGGGAACTGTTGGGTACCGCAGCCATTGGCATTGACGACAGGCAGTTCCGTGCTAAAGGCGCATAGAGAAACGACATGCTTTTACCATAGCCCTTGTAAATCTCCTCGCAGATAGGACACGGCGATCATGTGTCTGCCGAATTCACAAAAGAAACTCTTGCCAGTGCCAACACTATTCGATGCAGAAGAACCAATGTTTTCAGTTGCAGTAGTTGATCTAGGGGCTGCTTGTTCCGAACCCGATGATATAATTGTGGAGGTTGTGTAAGCACCTGTTTTGTCCGATTGTGACTGACATTGAGCCATCTCAGGAGAACCCGCTTGTTCGAATGCCGCTTGCAGATTGAGTGAAATTTTTTCTACGAGCGGTTGTCGTATTACCTGCAACTGGAGTCCAGTGATGAAGGCATCTCTGATGGCACCTTGATTTTTCCCTGCTGTTATCGGTTTGAAGTTTCAGTCTTTAGCCAACGCTCTCAGCATTTGCAATAATCGATCTAGATTTTTTCCTGACATGTAACCAATATATGACGAGCAACAATCTCGTTCTTCGGTTTGGAATATAGTTTCGTGCAACTTCCTGTGACAGCTTCGTAAGTTGCGCACCCCGTGATATAATCATATACATTGGAAGACAAATCTGGCGAGGGTTCTCAGTTTAGTGGGACTGAATGATTCGATACTGTCTAGAAAATAAGTAAACGTATCTGCCTAATGAGTTCACCGGTCAGAATTCGGACCACCATCAAAACGTTCTGGACGCAGAATTCGATCCATTTGTTTGCTGAATAAATTGTTGTGAACTAAAATGGTGTCGCAACGTTCCGAATGAGAACTGGTATAACAGACTTAAACCGACTATTGAGGCATACAATCTGGAAGGCAAGAAGAAGAGAAGTGTTGGGATGATAAACCAATCTGATAATTATGCAACAATGTTCGTGTTCAGGTCGGTGATGAGATTGCTTTAAGCTTGGGAGCTGAGCGCGCACTGCTAAACTGGATTTCAGTCAGCAGTCGTTTGTGTTCAGTTTGGTTGGACGGTTCTGTTCGTGTCAACAACAACAAACTGAAGTGTCGATGTTTGTTCGTCGTGTCTGTGTATGCGCCGGCTGACTGCAGTTCCTCTGATATCAAGGACGAGTTCTACTATGACTTTTCTCAGCTGGTTTAAAGCGTGCGTTCAACGGACGTGGTTGTCATTGCTGAGGATTTCAACGTCCACAGGTAGAGGCTCCGGTTGTGGACTCCTAAGAAAGCCACCTGATTTGGCCTGGGCAACCTGGCAGTATTGCGCCCACAAACAAGTGAAATCGAACTCTATCCACCCCTTCCTCCCCGATTGTACCGTGTGTTGTTTGACACAACCTGACATAAAGGAGGTATATATATATATATATATATATATATATATATATATATATATATATATATATATATATATATTCCAACTATTTGGTAGACGGATTACGTGGACGCCAACCCAGAAGTCTAACACGTCCTACATGGCCAGTTCCACTGATCGAGGCTTCCATACCTTTCTGTCATGCCATGGACTAACTACCTCTGTCTACCTACCAACCACTACCTGCCTCGGGAAACTGCTTGAGCCGAGGAAGTCTGTCGGTTGACGTGCGTGACGTGTCCCGACCACCTTAATCTGTTTAAATTTAGTGCTTGATCCACAGACTAACCTCTGGTTCACAACGCCTTACGCTTAACCTCAGCATTGCTGATACGGTGTTTCCACCATACTCGGGCAATGCTACGGAGACATCGATGCTCGAACACTGACATTTTTTTACCCATCTTCTACCCTTAACGGCCATGTTGCTGAACCGTATAAAACAACGGGCCCAACAGCCGCATTGTACGCTCGATCCAAATTTGTGTTTGTGGCGATCTTTCACCGTAGTTCGTCAGTGTTTCTCTCTTTCGCCCTATCTCTTTAATTTTGTGATTGAATTGATTCTTGAACTAGTGCTATCCTCGTGTAAGAGTAGTGGCATCAATCTTTTCTCAGACAGTAGACTGTCTGACTTGTTCTTCTGAGTGAAAAAGACCCAGGTAAGTTGCAAGCTTCCTCATATAGCCTAAATTGAAGCTTGTCTTGGCAAGGGAAGCTCTGTCTACAGAAGATAAGTTTTGTTTCCTGGGAATTTACATATCACCAGGTGGACGGATATCGGATGAAGTGTCATTGTGTATCCAGGAGGCGCGTTTGGATTTCGCCAACCGGATCAGTTGCCTCTGTCTATTTTCAAAGCCGGTGGCTCAGCGCTTTTGCTGGAGAGAGAAAACTCCGTTTGGTATGGGGTAGGGAACAGGTTCCAAAGAGTTGGTGTGAATCAGTGATCATACCGATATACAGGAAGAGTGGCAGGTTCTCCTATGGAATCCACAGGGGAGTAAGTCTGGTTGGCAGTGCATCTAAAATGCGCTTCGGTATTATTCTCCACCGCTTACCAACCGCTGGCAAACTTCTCGCTCGAGAATCAGGCTAGAATTGGACCCGGTCGAGGTCGTATTGATTATATCGTCACTCTTCGACGGCACACCTTCCGTAGGCCCACTGTTTCCTTTTTTCTTGATTTAAAAGTGACGTTCGACTCAGTCGAACGCATAGTTCTGTGGTGATGCTTCCTGTTGAAGGGTGTACCAGAGGAATTCATTTGCATAATGAAGTCCCTTCACTTGATCAGCCAAAGCCGAGTTCGGGCTTGCAGCGATCTTTCACCCGAGTTCACCACAAAAATGGTGTACGTCAGGGTTGCCTCCTTTCTCCTTTTTTCTTCAACCGTGTGCTCTTTTGTCGGGTGATAGTGGCATTGAACTCTTTCCGGACGGAAAAGTGTTAGACCATGGATATGCGGACGACGTAGTTCTAATTGAGGATCCAGGTAAGTTTCAAGCTTTTCTAGACAGCTTGAGTAACTGCGTAGCAGTGTTTGAGATGCGGTTTGCACCTTCAAAGTGCAAGATGCTGTGGCACGATTGGGTTGGTCCAACAACAAATCTTCCAGTATCTGGGGTTACTATAGGTCTGATAGGTAAGTTCTGTTACCCGGGGAGCTACATTTCACCCTTATGTTGGATATCGGATGAGGTACACAAAAGGCCCGTTTGGCATTTACCACCCTGATTTTTCTGTGGCGTCCAGATGACATCCGTTTACCTGTCAAGGGTCGAGTGTATGCTGCGGCAGTCAGGCCCGTGCTTCAGTGTAGTTCGGAAAAATGAACACTGTGGGTGGAGGACATACAAAGATTGTCGATATTTGAGCATCGATGTCCTCGTCGCACTTCTCGAATGTGATGGGAACACCACATAGGGAATGCTGAGGTTCGGTGTAGAGTCTTAGGTTCACGAATCAAATCATTAGATGAAAAACTAGCTCAGCGGGCTGTGATAGTTGGGACATGTGTTGCGTATGTCCCCTGACAGGATTCCTCGACAAGCAGTGGTTGCTGAGGCGGGTACCGATCGGAAGATGAGTAAGGGTGGTTAGTCCATGATATGGCAGTGACGTATGAAACCTTGACCAGTGGACTTCGCCACGTAGGACGTGTTAGACTTTCGGGTTGGGGTCCACGTGATCCGCCTACCAAATGGTTGGGAACATTAAGTGATACGGCTAGATGCTTTCGCCAGTGGCGCAGTTGCATTCAAACTCTGTATTCGTGATTTCCGCTTCTTACCTTACTTTCGGCTCTTTTTCACTTCACGCTTCTGTTGTTTTTTCTGGAAGGTAGCAGTTAAAGGCAGAGCACAGAAGTGCGAGGTTATCGGTTGAATAAACTGAACTGAACTCATTCGTATTGTAGTAGTGGGCGAGTAGATGACGTTGAGAACAGTCAGTAAAAATTAAACCGCAGTGTTTTTTTCACCGCACGTTTCGATTTTTTTTGTCACTTTGTTTGTCGGAGAGGCATTTGTGTGATTACGGGGCGGGAAGGTTCAGCATACAGACCGCACAGCGTTCACGCCTCTGACTTCTGTTCCTAAATACGTCCCTCAGCGTCTCCAACCAACGACGATCCCCGTCCGTTGGGCTCCAACCAGGGAGACTGGAGGCACTGACTGAAGCCTCATACTTCTCCGTCAAGTCATGGCCTGACTGTCGCGTCGCTTCTTCCAGCTTTTCTCAGCACGTGCTAATGGCGCACAAAAAGGTAGACGATAGGCAGGCATTCACAAAACATGACCGAGTCATCGGAGGTGGTGTACAGCGATCACTTCGATATGGGGGAAGTTATCCGTGCCCAAAACACGACGGCGCACCTCGTCATTACTCACTCGATGTTCCCACCAGACGCAAGTAATGCTTCGGAGATTTCGATTGTCGAACACATAGATGTCGAACATCTTCCACGCGAAGGGGCCAGGTCTGGCAACCGTAGAGAAAAACAGTACCAACCTCAGCGACATGCACCCATCCCTTAAGAGAGAGCTGGGTATCATGGCGATTCCACAAATGTTGCAGATTGGCGAAAATTGCTCCAGCTGTCGCTATTCGGGAACCTGACCCCCCCCCCCCCAACACCACCTGCAGCTGTTATCATGCTCTCAAGGTACTTGAATTTGTCAATCGGCTCAAGCTGATCAGCACAGGGAGTGAGGGCAAGCACAGGCTCCTGCCAATCTTATAAACGTTCTTAGGAGGTGCAAAGTGTCTACCATATCTGGATACTGCAATCGTCAAGTAGAAAAATACATGTTGCACTGCTTGTGCAATGTCACTCAACAAATGGATATCATTAGTATATTCGAAGTCAAAGATCTGTTGTCTGGAAGGAGTTTAACTCTGTTTAGTAGACCAGACAAGACATTCCATAGGATATCCTGTATGGCAAATTTATGGAGAAATGAGGTCATAGGCAACCTAGTCGTACTCCACTGGAGACGACAGAGGAGTCGAAAGTTGGACGTAGACCCTAACTCTACCTGAATCGAGTCTGGTTCGATCATCCTTGAGAGATTTCTTAACCCAGCAGTCAGGGTTTTTTCTCATGCTTGCGCATGAGTTCAATGGTAGGGGTACACCCCATAGCCGCAGAAATCCACTACACTAATAGGGGTAGCCATCAGCCGGTCCCTGGGTTTTAGAGTGGACAATCACACGAGGTCCCCATAGGTCAGATGTGGCAACAAGTCAAACGACAGTAGATTACCGTCTACCACTCGAGTAACCAGTAATGGCGGGGATTCAGACCTTTGAGGTGGCATGCGAACGCTCTAAACCTCTTGACCACTACGGGTGATCACACTGTTGCTTTCATTGAATGTAATACCACGCCTCTTTGCAACGTACAAGAAGTTTCGCAGGTCCTGGTTATGCTCCTGTAAGGCGTGGCCAGACGGTAACATTGTCCACACGCGTGTATGTATCTCCTGAGGATGCATCACGTGTTGTCAATGGCGCGCTGGAAGCAGGTCACTCCATTGGTTACTCCAAACGGAATGCGACGGAACTGGTAGCTTCGAAGGCAGTGTATGGTTCCCACCTGTGGGAATTTGATAATAAGCACTGAAGTTTCAGGGTGCTGTAAACGGCGTTTTGGGACATCTTTGTGTTTGTTTATCCCAAGCAGAGGGTAAGTGTCAAGGTACGTGAACCGGCTAAAGGTTTGACTGTAATCCACCATCATGCGTTTCGTGTCTTGAGCTCGTGGTCACTGTTGTAATCAAAAAACACGTTTGATAGCAGAAGTCTTGACAAATGAATAACCCGATCTTAGGCTTTCATCAAGTTGTAACAAAGCCACAACTAAAACATAAGTAGAGAAAAGTTACAAAGCATCGATATGTACGAGAAGAAACAGTAGGCAAGAGCACAAAGCAGTTTCATTATCACCACATTCACCCCATCTACAAAGATTTCCAGCATGGCGATTAAAACTAACGTATTGATGAGCGTCTTTGTGCGCATGTTAAAGTGAGCAGCATGTGAGGATACGTGCCGAGCAAAAGGATCTAGCGTGTATTCACGAAAGGGTTTATAATTCATGCATCCCAGTTTCTCAGACAGCAAGGATGAACTATTTGTTGGACCCTGTGGATTTTATCCAATGCGGGTTGTTGAGCGGGGTCTTCGATTGCTTGTTCAACTGCCGAGTTGAGAGGTGAGTCTAATTCTGATGCCGGAAGAGACTCGTTTACGAAATCGCTAACCAGACCTTGTTCCGTTTTTACTTATGATATTTGGCGTTGACTTTCGATAGTTCGTTTAGGGGCGGATGCTACGTGTCTAAGATCTGCTGTATGCTCCCGACCGTTGATAAAAGGAATACACGCGCCATTTTGGGTTGCACCCCAAAAGTTCAACTTCATTGACTAATGGATCGAATTTGGTTCTATGAAGAAATGTCCTCCTCGAGTTCAGCAACCAACTAGGTAGTGATGATCCAACTGTGGCTTTCTGGTTGCATTGGAACATTTTCATGAGCAGTTGAGTTTGTCGCCATGCATGGTAGAAAACGAAGCAAATGGAGAGTATCGAGAAGAACGACTTGCCATTGTTGAACGGCCAACTACTTGAAACGCGTCACACGCACCGCCGACCGACAATAATGCTCTTAGACCTGAAAGGCGCTTTCGATTCAGTTGATCGAACATCGCTTTTCAGTGTTCTTCATCGAAAAGGTATGCCCCAGAAGTTCGTGAACCTAATGAGATCATTGTATTCTCATACTTCTGGCCGCGTTAGGGTTTACGGTGAACTATCCGGTCGGTTCGAAACGACCAGTTGTGTTCGACAGGGATGCCCTTTGTCTCCATTCCTGTTCAACTTCGTCATGGACGAAATAATGGAGAATGCGCTGCAAAATCCTCAGGATGTAGGCGTTGAACTAGGAAATAGTGAAAAGCAATGTGACCTAGATTACGCGGACGACGTTGTCTGCTTGTTCGAATGCACGGAACATGCTCAGCGTGCACTAGATAATCTCGCAAGAGCTATAGCTCCATTCGGCATGCGCTTTGCACCTTCAAAGTGCAAGGTGATGTTACAAGACTGGACGTCAGCAATTCCGAGCTTGATACTCGATGGGGAGGTGCTGGCAGTTGTCGACAACTTCACCTACCTCGGTAGCTGCGTGACGACGGATGGGAGCACAGTAGTAGAGGTGAGTACGCGGATATCCAAGGCTCGAGTGGCGTACACTGGACTGAAGCACTTGTGGCGTCGATCTGATATTTCACTGAAGTTGAAGGGTCGTGTATACTATGCCACTGTGCGTTCAGTTTTCTTGTATGGTTGCGAAACTTGGAGTCTGCGTGCTGAAGATATTCGTCGTCTTGAGGTTTTCGACCATCGATGTTTACGTAGTATCGTTAAGAGCGGGTGGAATAGCCGAGTAAGCAACGATGAAGTCAGAAATCGAGTATTGGGTACTAATTTGAAAAACGTTTTGTCACAGCGTATCCAGCATAGTAGACTTCGTTGGTTGAGACACGTGTTACGTATGACAAACACACGTCTACCGTACCGTGTCCTATTCTCCGTTCCTCCTAGGGAGTGGAAGAGACCACGTGGAGGTCAACAGATGACGTGGCAATGAGGAATGAGAAAATGTACAGCAAACTTAGGAAAAGTAGGTGCTTCACGTCTTCGTGGTTGGGGTCCAAAAGATTCCTCAACCAGTTGGCTGGAGACACTGAAGAATATGACAGCGAACCGCGAGCAGTGGCGATCGTGTTGTCACTTTCTGTTGAATCAGAATGACTGATCAATGTGCGTTTGTACAGTTAGACTGTGTATTCCGTGTGTTGGCTACTGGGGCATTCTTTTCTTTTGCTATCCGTTTAGGTCCACTCCCTGTCCATCTTATATATTCATACTTTCTAATTCAACGTGCAATATGGTGAGAAAGGCAGTGGTCAGTGGGGCTTGCCCTACTGTTCAACGCTGTACGATGATGAACGGCCAGATTTCGAGGTTGAATTGCTCAGAGAATGGCTTTCCGAATACTGCCGTTCGGACGTTCGACTTGACGATTACATTGAGGATTGTAAGCAGTAGTGCGACTAGTGGCAACGGCTTTGCTGTGGAGGAAGTCTTTGAGCTCGTCGAAAATGTTTGAGAATGTACGTAGCATGTATGGGGTCTGATGAGAGTAGAACCTCAGTTGATAGAATTTCGCGCCCTCGGGGTATCCTCTATCTCTTAGGTCTCTATCAGGTACCAAGTTCTCACATTTAGTTCCATGAAGCTGAAGGATAGACCAGCGGAAAACCGCTCGGCAGGCGGGCTAAACCAGGTTGAGGGTAACCGAAGTCCAACAACGTCGGTGAGACGGTATTAGACATCTAAAGACAGTTACTCCTGAATAGGTGAAGGAGATTTACTGTATAATCCAACGACTGTGAAAGAAATCTGTCGAACTAACAGGGCTGCATGGATCTCCATGTTGGATTCAGTTCAGTCGAATGGCGAACGAGCTCCTAGGGAGACACCAGCAATCATACATCAACAAGCTGCTGCTTTGCAACCCGCGCTTGGCTGTACGAAGACATGAAAACAGCCGAGCGAAGCTGGGGACATCTCTTGTACCAAACACCTATAAAACTTTGTGAACATGTCATCTACATGCTCTGTTAACCGCTCTACGATTGTGGCCTACCGCCATCCACGATCAGACGTTCATGAAACTGGTTTATGCTCTCCAAGCAGCTAGCCGCAGTAAAGTAAGTAGGAAGACATGCCAAAAATAGAGAATTGATTAGACAGAAATCCAGTTACAGTGGTAGTGGATGTGTCTGGACACGCATAAGCGAAAGAGAAACGTGAAAATCCATCGGTAATCGCAGGAAGAAATTTATTCATAAAATCAGATTGCAGATGTCCTTTAAAACCTATGCTTAAGCGCTCAAATGGCCGTGTAGCTTTGACTGGACGTGTGTGTAGTGGTTTGTAATATTGGGATTTGATTTAGACATTTAAGGAGGGAGTTGGGTAGTGACTGATTTCTTAAAACCGGGTAGGTTCGGGATCCTGGAACAATACATCATTCTGTATACACTCGGATGACACAGAAGTTCGTGGAGTTCTCTTAGATCGGAATGAAAGACGGATCCACAGAAGCCCGGAGACAGTGTCAGCGATGCGATTTTCCTTTCGAGGGCGGTACACGATTTCATAATGTAAGTCGGAAAGTTCGATTCGCCTGCGGTAAATCTCTTCATTCTTAATTTTACTTTTAGGCAAATCATTTGAACATAAACCACACGAAATTATGGCCAGTCACCAACTTGAAATGGTTCCCTATAAAAAGTGTTTCCATTTCTCCAATTCTTCTGCGATAGTGTATGCTTTTTCCACCGAAGAATGCCGTCCTTCTGTCGGGGACGAAGTTCTAGAGAAGAACGCCACTGATCTAGCACCTCTGGTTCAGCGCAACCGCAATAGCTATATCGGATGTATCGGTTTCTACTACTATGGCGACACCAGGTTTGACAGTAACAAAGACAGCGCCTTCTATTTCGTGTGCCAGGTTTTCGAATGAGATTAGAACGTCCCTTGGTAGAGAGAAGTTCGATTTCGCACCAGTGAGTTGATTTTATCAGGAAAAGTGTAAGATCCATTGAAAGCAGTATGCGAACATGCCTACTGCGCGTTCTTGTGTCTTGAAATATGGTGGAGGCTGTTCTTTGTGAAGTTTCAGCCTCTCTGGATCATGCTTGGTAGCATTTTTCAGTACTTCGAACCCAATAATATTGAGTTGCCGCGTACGTATGATGCTTCTGGTCTCGTTAAACGTGATACCATACTTCGTATCCGCTAGAAAGACTTCTGGACTCTGATCATGTTCCTCCCCCGTGGTTCCGCAGATGGACAGGTTGTCCACGTATGCGAACGTACCGTGAAGTCGTTCCTCGGGGATAATCTCAGTTGCTCATTGAAGGCAACCAACTCTGTTTGTTACGCAAGCTTCGAATGCCGTATAGTGTTTTTCGCTTGCCTTGATTGGTATCTGATGGTAGGCACTTCAAGTCGAGTGTACTGTTCACGTCACAGCGCGTGATCCTTTCTATTAGTTCATCTATACATGGGAGAGGATATGTGTCTAAATGTGTGACGCGGTTAATCGTCTAACCGTAATCAATTACTGTATGTATATTTTATGTATTTTTCACACCCGCCTGATTTCAGACTGTGTGGCAAACAAAACATGGTACAATCGGGGAGAAAGGGGTAGATAGAGTTCGATTTCATGATTAGTTTGTGGGCGCAATACTGCCAGGTTGCTCAAGCCAAAGTAGACGGTTTTCTTGGAGGTCCACAACTGGAGCCTTGAGCTAACTAAAGCTTAACCCGCAATGCAGCTGAACGAAACGTGGGATCTAACCCACTGGGGACCCGTGACTGAATGCTCAGTTCATACGCCCTCCGGATGAGGCCAAATATCCTGGGTACCCAGTAAACCCCTCCATCACAGATGCCGGTGAGCATAGTGTTGTACGTCTCATACGCCACCCATGGTTGGTTTGGAATCCGGGTTTAGCCATCTTCCTAAGACTGACTATTAGTCAACTAACCCGGTGGAGAGTGCCAAGCATTCGCCTTCGTCCTCTCAATTTAGTGCGAACACCTCCGCCACGAGGAAGCACTGAGTAGGACTTCCTCAGCAGAGACTTTGTTAGACACACGGTCACTTGGGAGCATCTGGAGAGGCGTTCAGAACGGGTAGCTATCTCGGAGCCTGCGACATCCACCCCCCACCATACTGACGCATTTGGAGACTAGTCAGTTACTAGTCTTCTGTTGTGACATTTTTTCGTAGAAATAAAAATTTGAATTCTCCAAGGAAACTTCGATGGTTCTGTAATGCCAGAAGATAATAAGTTCTGGATTTCAGACTCGATGAATATTCTATCTTGCAGAGAATGACTTATTGATTTCGTAGCCATGGGTCTGCAATCAGGAGCAAGATGTTCAAAAAGGCACTGTGGTTCTGTTTCAGCCACAAGGAGGCCATAGAGAGAATATGCCGATTTAGAACCATAAAATGGAATTTCGACACGTTCATGCAATCAAAGAAAATCATGACTGAGCAGAACATCAGTAAATGAATCAGACAGAACGGAAAGTATATTGCGTTCGTATGAGGTGTCTTTGAACTGAATGGAAACAATTGAATGACGTGAGGGGAACTTGACAAGCTGGTGGACGCCATTGAGATTCTTGGTTGTGGTGTGGCGGCGTACCAGCAGTACTTTTCATCCACATTCTTCGAAATATAGCTCTGAACTGCTGGTGTCAATAAGTGCATGTAGCACAGCGATACAAATAACAGCACTTGATAAGCAATGTAGAGAGGCAACAACGAATATGGAAGAAAGTATGGAATCCGTGAATGCCGCAGTGTATCGAGAGAGCAAGGGCTTTCCGTCGTTGCAGGCTCAGCAGACCCGCTGGAAATAATCCTTTTTCCGACAACCTTTGCATAGGGCTTCTTTTGCTGGGCATTTGATTCTCATATCGATTAAATTCACAGAATTAGCAGGGAAGTTGCAAAGAGCCAAAGCGGGACTTTCGGTATTGTGTGAGCCAGCCGGATCTTCAGAAGCTAGGTTTTTCATAAACAAGAATTAACGCTGTATGAGATCGATTGCTTCGTGCAAGCTCGACTTGTCTAGCTAGGTTATTTACCGACATAAGGCTGAGTTTCATCTGAAAGTCGTTGCTTGATTTGATGAGATCGACGCACGGATGAATGAGTGGCGAATGAATTCGTTGTTTCATCCTTCAGCGGCTACTTTTTTAAAGTCACCATTGGCAGGAAGAGATTTTGGTTTCTGGAAGTATTGGTCCAGCCAATAAACCACAAGGCATCACAGTTGCTCATAAACCAGCCAAGACTCTTAGAAGAGTCATATCAAGGCGGTAGAAACAACTGAAAGCCGAAGAAAGAAGAAACGCGATATACAAGGTGAAATTCAAGGACTGCGCAACGCTGGTCAGACTGAGAGGAAGGTTGCCGCGAGAATGCACGAACACGAATTGGCTACAAGAAGACATGATCTATTCTCTATGTCCGTCCACGAGGTCCAAGAGGGACACGTTCAATCGGGAGGAAGTTCATATTCTGGACCAAGCAATCACGAGATGTGCAAGGAAGATCTTGGAAGCCTGGCACCCTTTGACAATTTCGATCAATGAACACATCTAATGAAATCTCATTTACAACTTTTTTATGCGCGAGAGGTTCAACCAACACGAGAAATGAAAAAAACGAATAAACGGAATCTTAACCCTACCGACCCACGGTCGTGAAACCCAATTCTTCACCGGAACACGTCAACCCAGTTGACTTCAAGTTGACTCAATGAACCAAAAATCTAAGCAAGAAATAAAAATGGGGACAAAAATAACAGAAACACGAAATCCCGAAATATACTTGCCTTGTTATGAAAATATATCGGGATAAACTTCGAGAGGTCGAGTTTTCCCAAATCAGAAGGCACTGCTGAAAATCAAAGGTCAAGTTACTACATTTGGAAGTTTGCCTTGAAAGATTAACTTTCTGTAATTACTAACTTGCTAGGGACAAGGTCATTCAAAGGGTCAAGATTGAATCAAGGAGAAAGCCTCGCATATGGGCAAATAAGCACGGGGATCGCCACTTGCGCACCGATGATATCACCTCGACTGATGATGAGACGTTTGCGACCAAAAACCGTTGAACAACACCAATCTGAGCTACAATCAACGCCAAATTTCAAAAGTATTGAGAACTGGTCCAGCGTTTGTCCGTGTTTCTCTCTGGTTGTGAACAGTACGTGTCGTGCAAAAATTGCCTTTTCTGGTCGTATATGTAGATTCTAAAGAGCCGTGATGGGTATTATCGGAATCCGTGCAATCGGTTGTGTCTCTAAACCTATGGGGTGATGTGGTTTGTGAGAATAGTGAGTTTATCGACGTTCAGAGATGTGATTGAAACTAGGAAAAAGTTGAACGTTTTTCTCCATTTGTTTGCAGCGTCTGAGTGGTCTGGTCGTAGAATGTACTCCATGTGATATAAGTTGACTACATTACATTGCTCAACAAACATGGCTGATGTCAGAAGTCCTAATAAATGGATAACCCGGTGTTAGACTTTAATCAGCTTGTAGCAGAGCCATAGTTAAAACAAGTTGGTTAGAGTTACAAAACATCGACACGTACGAGAACAAGCAACGGGCAAAAGCACATGTACGAAGCAGTTTCAGTTTCACCACAGGTACATAAGTTGAGGATTGAAAGGACTGAACTAAAACGCGTCTGGTGTCAATTGATTTGCCAAATCTTTCAAGACAGTTTATATATATATATATATATATATATATATATATATATATATATATATATATATATATATATATAACACTTCAGGACGAGGTCAGTGCTTCAAAATGGAAACTGGAACAGTTTGTCCGTTTTTTTCTCTACCCATCCACCGGTCGACAAGTTCCAACTGACTAAACCACTGTAGATTTATGGGAGTTATCCGATTTTCAAATCAAAAGTTCCCAGATCTTTCCGCATTTATTTTGATTCATGTCTATCTATGCTGTCGACATTCGGATTTCAGTCAGAGCGTGTTGCTCAAAAACTAACAATTGAAGCTTGGTGTAATTCATCAAGCTAACATTAAGTTGCACTTGTAGCTGATAATCAGCTTCGTTACTATATTATCGATGCGTTTTTTTCTGTCCACGATAGGTAATTACAAAACTTACATCATTTCCGGCTTGGCCCAGAGTTTACGGCAATACAGTTCTGACCGGAGGAAGAAATTTATTTAAGCGGAATAAATGCTCCAGAATGGGATGTTCTTATTGTTATTTTTTTACCCCATCCTTTTTTGCTGTTTGTTTCCCACAAAGTGATGAAGTTAGACTGTTTCGCATCATTCGACCACGAAAATGAGACTGGTTTTTGCCACTATTTGGCTACCTGTAATGTGTTAATTTAACCTCAGTTCTCAGTAATCCAGCTATTGTAATTGCATTTGATGCACGAAATTAAGATTTCTTTCCTGAAAGAAAGGTTATGTTTTGTCATTTCTCGGATTATTACCATGTCTTATCCAATCGGGTCTTGTGGGGTTCGCCACTCTCAGTTCGAGTAAAATTCGCCTGTTCTTCATAATATTGCGGTTAGCTCAGTGATTGTGATAATTAGCTCCACCCATTCACTTTTATTTGATTACATTTGCGCATCAGTGCGGCGGAAGGAGTATGCCCATAGCCACAAAGGTCCACCGTACTATTAGGGATAACCGGCAATCAGACCCTGGGATCTGGAGCAGAGAACAGCATAAGGTCTCAGTAGATCACTGTCGGCAAGTCTTATTGTGTTGTCAAGATATACACCAATATTTACCGTTTTTGTCGTTTGATTTTCATTCAACTTATTTTATTCACAGAAGGGAACGTCAGCTCAACGTACAGTTCAGAGCGACACTCTGAATCATCGGTCCCCTGAAGCCGGTTCTCTTGATCGTACACTAAGCGTCAATAACCAGACTCATCGACCGCGCCGTTCATTCACTAAGCGTCATCTTCGCAAGTCGTTTACGAAGAAGAAAAGCTCTGGTCTTTCATCTCCTTCGCTTCCTGGTAGTTATTCAGAACCGGAGATGCCTGACGACCACACACCAACGGAGAGAAGCCTACTTAGTCCACTACCTATCTCTTCGACTGCATCTTCCTGCAAGAATGGTGGTGTTGACGTTTTGCCGTACAGGAAAGCAGCAGATCTAGACCGTAATGACGAAGTTTTGCTCTTTGACGAACGTCCAAGTAAGTTAGATACTTTCGGTCATTCTTTTCGTGGAACTGAAACATTTAGATCTCGCGATAAAGTCGACTTAATGTTCGTTTCGCTGGGAATAATGTGATGGCGTGGTGAAAAAATGTTCCTTCTTTTAAATTAGCTTATACAGGTTTCACATCGCACCTGCGCTGATTACGGCACGTTCACAATCCATCGATTAACAAACCAACCCAAACATACGAAGCGATACTTGGTACGGGTTTCGTACCTTCTAGAGTATACCAACGTCGGACGGACTTGGTTGATTCCAGAAGCATTATCTTGTGCGAAGATTCATTAGCTAGACAAGTGCCAACGAGATGTTTGAAGTAGTGTCGCGTCAGTGAAACTCAATTTTATTTCGGGAGTCTCAGTGGTTTGTAACGTCAGTTCGACACCCTCTAGTGTTAGAAAAACACGAGTCTGTTTTTGTCGGTAGATTCTGTTTCATGACCCAATATCATGATCTCTATGTGTTTGTGAACGGTACGAGAAGGCTGTCAGCATCTGACCCTGATAAATAAATTAGATAATAAAGTATTTCATAATGGTTCGGGACTATCAGCCAATTCTTAGAAATTGATACCTTCCTCAGTTTCCGTCATTTACATCCAAAGGCTTTTGGTTTTACAAAATGAACCGAAATAAGTTGAACACCTTGGTTCTGCTCTCCCTCTCGCCCTCAGCGGTGGTCACATGTCAGTGCTGTTCGGACACCACGGTCTGCGATGTCTGTCCGAATTCATTCCTCGGTAGTACCGATTCCAATATAGAGAATCGCCCGTCACCTTGTACACTTATTGTACATACGAACAAAACAGTGCAAGTTACCAGTACTACTATGGCTACCGAAAATGTTGCTTCTACGGGCAGCGTTAGAAATGATCCGGATGATACAGAGTCTCAGCTTGCATCTACGCCTTTGTCCGATGGGAAGAACCCAGTTCATCATGTTCATCACATTCACCATGTTCATCACTTTCACCACCATTTTCATCACCATCATCATGGTCGTCTGGAGCTGGGCGACACCGCAACATACACTGGGACGAACACACCAGTTGGCCTACTCTCATCGTGCGATCATCACACACGTCGGTTGAGCACCTCGACTACTTGTGCGGTTCCCGTAATTGGTGGTGGACAACAGATCTCGTGTTGTTTACCCGATTTGGCCACGTCCGAGCCTTCCTTAAATATTCAGGTGAATCGTTTATCGGTGAGTCAGCAATATCAAGATACCAGTCATTAGTAAGTTGTTTTGTGTTGTACTGTATTGCATTACGAATTTTGGTGAGTTTCACTGAGGAAATAAGTATTGGAATAAAAAAATGTGCGTTTTGGTCTGATGAATAAGTGTTGAGGAGATGACCTAGTCCCTCAATCTCAAGGAGTTAATTCTATTGTGAATGTTATTCATCGACGAATTTGTTTACTTTTAGAGATATCTCATTTTTATATTTTTGGTAATTTGAATTTTTTGCCTTTATGTCATTGCTTTCTCCCGATTGGTTGGTCCTCTTACTCTTGCATCAGTTTACAAGGCCGGTCCCGTGTAACAATTCGAATAGGATTCTGTCATTTGAAATCCAAAACAGGTGACAAATTGAGCGGAAAAGCCCAAGCAAAATTTCGGCGATAGACTGTTTTAGAATCAGAATGTCAATTTCGGGTCCTCTGTAGTCTGAAATATCGCAGCCGTAATTTTGCCGTTGAGCCGTGAAACGGTCCCAGGTAACGAACCGGCTCCATGTCTCGGTTGGGAGGAAGAAAAACTATCATAAGCTCGGACTCGATTCTAGTCGATTCCCACTGAGTACACAAAATCATGGTGTCTGTGAATGGGATGTACGGTCACAGAATTTCAGTTGTCCAAACCTACATTGTTGCCCCTCAATCAGTCATGTTGTTTTCATCTAATTTTGATGTCGCCAGAGATGACTGCCACTTAGGAATCGTGCAAATTCGTGAACAAATGACACTTAAACTCCATCTCTTACCCGATCAAAATGCTGAGAGAGATAGAGACACATTTTAGGAGAATATATTCGGGGGAATTATACGCTAACTCCATCCGTCTTCTCAATAATGAATCAAAGGGGAAATTTATTGTACCCCGTTAGGCGACTAAGTGATGTCTAAGTATTGGACAACGCTGCATTCAATGAATTACGCTTCACTGTCTGTTGTACAGTGATGGAGTGGTCTTGCCTTCTAGAATGTCTCGGGCTTCCCCGAAGTAAGCTATTAATACTCTTAATACTAAAGTCCACCGGCCATGTTCGTTACCTTTTCCGCACCCGGAAGATGATATTTACCTAAACATTTTCATCGCATTGCTTCTCGCAGACTGCCAACGCTTGTCATACCTACAACGCTTACGATTCCTGCACTAATTCAGCTACCACAACTGCAGCTGGTTTGGTAGCCAGTGGTTCCTGCTGCAGATCGCGTTCGGACGCGTCTCGAACTCCACGACCGGGAAGTTGCTGCTCCTGTCCGCATCACCACCAGCAACCACCACAGCAGATGCAACAACCACTACAGCAACCACCACAGCAGACGCAACGCATCCGTTCCCCACCACCCACAACGTTGGCTCCTCTGGGGCCACATTTGCAACCAATTATAGAATCTGCCAGTGGCGCTATCTCGAATTCCAGAATGCAGTCGCCGACCAACACAGTTACTGTGGCACACAGCTCGCCTTCTGGTAATATTCAGTTTTGATTTTTTTTTTTTAAATCTTTGTGTACACGTAAGAGTTCATGTTTATAGAACAGCATTGTTTCTTCACCGATGGCTCTTATGAATCAACATGAGGTGTAATATAAAGGATGAATTATAATTTCAGAATCAGCATTTTGAAGACTGGGCGGATCCGTGAACATAACACAAACCACCAGGTGTGAAGCTGTCGGTTCGCCAATACACCATCAGTAGCGGTGTCTCGGACGCTGGGCGGAGTACTTTTATACAGTTTAGCTGATCTTCAGTGCCAGTCTCACCTATCGCTCTTCCGGCGTACGTCACGTGGTCTGTTTCGACAGACCCACCTACTGCGGCGGAGGTCCACAAATAAATCCAAACTATAGAACGTCATAAAGCGCCGGCTTACGGTGGTCTTCACCCAACCCTGTTTTAAGATGGTGAAGTATAGCGTTTTGGGGAACTTCATGGTTTGTTATCAAAGGTTTGGAATTCAGAACAGATCCCTTTTTTGTTGGGAGAGGGGGTGGAATCGATTGCTGTCCCCATCTTTAGGTAGGGCTCGCGTAGTGACTGAACCAACCATAGGGATATCAGCTGTATCCCAATTGCGTCGAAGCTGCTTGCATCTGTCATACTTCGCTGGTTGTGCCAAATGCGTGAAGAGCAGACTCGCGAGGATCAGGCTGGGTTTTACGTCGGTCGTAGATGCATTGATCACATCTTCACCGTTATATTTTGGAAAGACCAACCATCACTGTATTCTTAGCCATTCCCGGGACCTTTGACTTTGTTGATAAGACTGCACTTTGGAATTGTCAAGAAATGGAGTATCTGATAGGTATGTGTCGATCCTCAGAGAGTTGTTTCGCCATACCTCAGGTCGGGTTAGGGCCTATGACCAGCTTTCATCAACCTTTGCCGTCTCCAGTGGAATACGTCTAGGTTGCCTTATATCCCCATTTCTTTTCATCTTTGCCTTATCTGATCTACCAAACGGGGGAGTTGAACTCGTCTCAGGGAACAGAGTTTTCTGTTTCGAATATGCTTATGACATCGCATTTCTGGGTGATAATGGACAGGCAATGGAACGCTTTTTGGACAGCTTAGCAATTGAAGTGTCCGCATATGGTATGCACTTTGCGCCTTCCAGGTGCAAAGTATTTTTGCAAGGCTTGCAGAAGCCTGTGGCTGTACTCCCGATTTATGACGGTAAGCTAGAGTTAGTCGATAGTTGTGGGTGCCTCGGGAGCTCGATAACCGCTGGAGATGTTGTTGGGGTTAGGATAAGTTCATGAATAATGAGAGGTAGAGTAGCGATCTCCAACGTACGTCACCTGCGTGCCTCCGCGATATACGGTTCTTTCTTAAGAGACCGGTTTACGTCGCCGCGGTCGCTGATGTTTTTTACGTTTGCGAGACATGGCCACCGCGTGTTGAGGTTTCTCTGCGTCTTAATTTATTTTTACAGGGTTACGCATGAATTCAATGGAAGAGGTACACCCTGTAGCCTCAAAGGCCGTCTGCGCTGTTAGGGATAACTGTTAGCCAGATCCTGGGACTTGATATGAAAAATCACATGAGGTCCGAATAGGTTAGGTATGGTGACGAGCCGGTGATGCTGTGTTCGACAAGCGGTGTCTCCGAATCATTGCTCGCGTCTGGCTGTGACATCCAGTGAGCAATGACGAGTTTTTCTATGTGCTGGTTCAGGCTGCGAATTGGCGAGAGATATGAAGAAGTTAGCGTCAGCGTTAGCTTCGGTTGATGCTCCCTGCGTTTATGGTTCGGGCTCAGCAAATGAGGATTGTCGTTGGCAGGAGACGTTAAGGGACATGACTCAGAATAGAAGTCAGGCTCGCGAATGCTGTGCGTTCTGTCGGTTATACTTTCGTTGCTCATGAACACACCAAAAATATCAAGGCGTGTACGGTGAAAAACAAATAAACAAAATCCATTTGTTCCTTTTATGAGCCGCTCGCATTCTCCTCTTTGCAATTCATCCTCACAGTTATAGTTGTTGTGATATATATATATATATATATATATATATATATATATATATATATATATATATATATATATATATATAGTAATGGAAGTGTTTAAAAGGATGACTAGCGATTTCGAATTTGAAAGTGAAAAGTGTGAATGTTCGTAGGTTCAATTTGTCCCCTTATCATAGGATCAATTTATTTGATTTGGTCTGAATGATTGCTCGTTTTTTATCGTTTGTTGGTAAAATGACTTATGGTGATTCGGTGAAGACCTGAAGTTTTTCCTCATTTAAGTGCAACCATTTTTGTAGGGGAATGGTACCAGAATATAGGAACCAAGGGGACAAGTTTGCGTAGATGACTCAGTTCTGTCATTTATTAACTGGTGCAACTACTCTGTCAGTCAACTTCGTTTAGGTTCATTGTGAGCGAAGCGGCGGTTTACCATTATGCAAATAGTTATCGATCAATTTTCGTGGTTGTAACTCGCGTATTTTCCACATGGTATGATTTATTTTCGCCTTCTTTAATACTCACTTAACGACCGACCTCCCACATTGACAGTAAATGCGAATAGCCACACCAGTGGCGGCTGTCTGACGATATCCAGTGCGACAGGGGATTCAGTCGCCTCGTCCGACCGATCGGACCTGCTTTCCTCCCGTTTGCTCGTCCCCGGTCCAAATAGTGACACGCCAGGCCGGACGAGTCGGTCACGAACCAGCGTAGGATCTGGGCGGAACGGGAGTGCCATATGTCCGTCTTTAGCGTCCACAAATAATGCAGTCGGTGCAGTCGGAATGGATCTTCCAGAAAACCGGTCCCTTTTTCAACGAAGTATGCTGGAGTTACGGAAGGTAACTACTGTATATATATATATATATATATATATATATGTGTGTGTGTGGGTGGGTGGGAGGATCAAATGGGACGAATATCACTATTGTTCGTGTGTTTGTGACCGGATTTATTGTATTACTGCATCGTCATTTGCAAACATTTCCACTGTACTGATCTGCTCTATGCTGTAATAGATCTTTCATCTCAGATGACTAGGAAAATCTGTTTTCGTCGATCATGCAACAGAAAAGCGGAACATGTTCCTACTTGGGCATACGGATGAATGGCGTGCCTTTTTAATACAACTCCAGTCACATCGTATTACCAGTTTGAAAGTAATTCCTTTCGAAAGTCGGAAATGTCGCTGCGGGAATGGGTTAGTCCAACACCAATTTATGCACATGATTTGACAGAGCAGACGTTTTGTTTTCCGCTTGGTTCCGTGCTGACTGTCGAGTACAAGTAAACTTCGTCGAATACATAAGAATCGCATTTGACTTTGCCCGACCGCAGCCACTCATCATCAGTTGATCTGCTATAGGCCGAGCAAGTGATACCAACAGTCGGATTTAAGTGTACATGTTTCTCTTTAAGCAGCATCATTTGCATCTATATGTTCAGACAATCTAATCAAAAAGCTAGTATTGAACTAAGCGACTGGCAACCGAGGCAGCCTAATGAGCTCGAATGATTGGACAACTGATGTATAGGGAAGATATATCCGAATTGAGGCCTTACTATCCTAACAATGCTAGTGCCTATGCTAAAATGAGAAAGCTTGAAAGAACGGCAGCATGGTTGAACAGTAATTAAAGGAGTTCATGATGTCCAGATCGCGAGTGTTTGGATTTTTTGTTCATATGTATACCTGTCGGCTAGTGCCCTAAACGATGTCCTCTTCACACTGCTTACCGACTAGTCCATGGGTCTAGGGGCACTGTTCGGTTTTTACAAAACATTTGTCACGTTTATCGCTTTAGGAATTGACAAATGTGACCGGTAGACTCGGCCATGAATGTCACATCTATGGCTTCAAGCCACTACTATGACTGAAACAACAACCGTTATCCTCCTACCTTTCCGAAGGTCATTTTTACTGCCTGTCGCAGACCACGTTACGGAATTTCGGCTTGTATTTGTGCTCTTGAAACGGAATTTTCAGAATTACTTCCCGACTCCGATCCTAAGAGGTTTTCTTGTGCGAAAATGCATTGGTTCATCTGAATAATTACTAGTCATTCATCTGTTCAGAAAATGATTGGATTTGTTAGATTTCGTGTTGGTGATGAATTTATGCTACTCATCCACACATAGTTCGCTGTCTTCTCCGCTCCCGTACTGCATGATAGTGCCGTGTAGCGTGTATCACGTGCGGTTTAAAGTCGCATCATAGTGACGAGCATCCTTTCGTAATTCGATGGTTTTTGGCTCGAACACTATCTGGTCATGGTTTGGTTGATTACTCTGATGTCGCCACCGTGGTTAGCTGTCGCGTGCTGTGCCTAGGTCATCTGTGCTAATCCGGTTACAAAAGCATACGCGCACAAACAAATACCTACGACTGTGTATTTGAAACCTGTTCGCGTGCATGCCCGCAACCGAGTTTGTCAGTCTGTTGGCTCATCTTTTATTTCCCGCACGCTCGCTACCTTGTTCGTGCGTACAGCTAAGCTTTCATGTCGGCTTAGATCGCACACATACATATGACTCTTGTGCGCCTATTCGGGTGGTTTTTGTTTCGTGTGTGCGCGCGCACGCACACAGGACTTCTACGGTTCATCCATGCTATCCACCGTAGTGGGAGAGCGAGAGAACTAGAGGGTAAATCAGTGGAGCAGAGTTTGGCTGGGTGCCAAATTCTGGTTCACCTTCGCGTGTGTCCGCGCGCGTACGAGTGTGCGCGCATGCGGTTCATATGTACGGGGGTACCTTTGTGTCCCAGCGTGTCAGCCACCGGTAGTCTCGGCTTGTAACTGTTGCGCTATTCCAGGTGTAGAATAGGAAACAATTGACCTTCCATAATTGCATGGTTTTGCACCTTATGCAGCCCAAGTAGGCTCGTAATATGGTTGCGTGACCGTGACGACGAAACTTGGTGTACTTGGTTGGTGACCAGCAGGTGTTGTGTTCGATGGTTTCACCCAGAACCTTGTTACTCCCCTCCACTCGGTCTGTCTTCAGCGGGGATCGATGAGCATCGGAATAGGAAATGAGATCCTGGCAATCATCGAGGAAATCACGGAGAAACGTTAGGGCAAGGTAAACGGGCATCTTACCCCCTCCCCCTCACCTCCACAAAAATTTTCTTTGTTAGTGTTTTGAGTCTGCGGGAACAGTGAACTTATTGGATCACTACAGTGAAGTGTTCGATAGACCAGTTTTTCGCGAGGTCGGAGTGCCTATCCGGTTTCACTTTGGATGGGTCCATGCGTGTCAAAAGCAGTAGACTAAGGCGGCAGTGCTTGCTTGCCGTACGTGTGATCGTGTACGTGTATATGTTGGAAGACTTCACTTATACTGAAGCTAAATATAAGTTGCACCGAGATTTATCCAAATCGCTTCGATGTGTGCATTGAAAGCACATTGTGCTGGGATTCAGCGACAACCAGTCTAGATTTTGCTATTCGCATATTGTCAGCATCATTGTTACTGGACGTGAGTTCCGTAAAGTTGTTGACTAGTTTTAACTGACCACTTCCACGAGTGATTTCCGACACGAGATCCCCTCAATCTTACTGGGTAATGCACATACGGTATCTGGAGGCGTCAGTCACCAACGCTGTAATGGAAAAAATCTGGTTGCACATACCGAGCTAACAAACATTGCATGTATCCGGACGGTGCTGCTCACTTTGAATGAACCCTCAAATCTTACCGCGCACAAACGACTTTCGACTGGAATCTAATCAAGTAGCACCTCCTCAACCCTTTCACTGAGTACTATGCCAGTGCCAGCAAGACCAAAAGCCGTAGCTTAAGAGTCCCTAGAAAGGCGTAAGTGAAATTTCACAGAAGGATTAGATGAGGTATCAACCGGATGATGAAACTGGAGTCTTGGATGAAAGGCATATCGATATCAAGGACTTTCAGCGTACGACATAAACTTACCTGCGGTCCTATGTGCATCAGGGTTCGCACGTTGAACATGGTTAGTTTAATTTGGCATCAAGGCTGAACGAGGGTATCACCCGGTAGTATCGGGTTCGGCGAGACTTGAAAGTTAGTTGAGAATGGAAGAGAGAGTACATGATCAGGATTTCCACCGGTGGCATTAGAGCTGGTGCGGTCGACCAAAGCCACCGTTGGGTGTGATAGATGCAGTTAATTTGGGAAGGAATTGGAGATGTGCGAGTGGATGGGAAAGTAAGTTGCCGTTTACGGTGCGAGAAAGCGGTTGTGTATGTGCGTAAGAAAACAATCAGTCGTTGGGTGAGCTATTTTCCCCTGATTGCGTGCGTTGTGGTCTGTTGTCCTACTCGGTCGCCCGGTCCAGGTTAGGCTTTTTTATTCGAGGATGCACCTCTAACCTTTGTGCAGCCAAACTCGTTTTTAAAGATAGCAGATAAGCTGGCGACCAGTGTTACGGTTCATTCGCCTCTTCAGAAAAACCTTGTCGAGTGAATGGAACACGACTAGGAGCTATGCTCAAATTTAGTGATTGGTCACATTCGCCGCGCCATAATGCTGTTCACAGGTTTATGTGGTGTTTTAGAAGGCTCCCGGACATTTGGTCGTTGGACGCTTATTCGTCGGACATTTGGTCGCCAGATATTTGGATGATTGAATTACGCTATATTCACTCGAGTCTGTCATATGTCACATTTTCAGAAAACAACAGAAACCCGGTCCCAAACCTTTTTTCATTGGTTTTGAATCTTGAAATGCAATACTTCCTAAATGTCAGTTTGTACAATAGTCCCATTATCACCCAAACCAACCTGTGTCTCTCAAAAGTAGCACCCGATTGGTTAAGACAAGGTCAGTGATGAATCCTGTTTTGCCTGCCGCATGTAATCGTTAGGGTGAGTCATTTCGTTCACATACTGAGTTAGCCAGGTGGATCAGGTGTCTATCACCTCCAAAAGGACAAAGGCTTGAAGTCCAGATTCACCGGGCACTGTCATGGTAGGCCGCACTACAATTTCAGCTGACCTTAGTTCCAAGCCTTCGGCTTTAGGAATTCCGGTGTGAAGATGTTGTGAGGTCACAACGGTCAAAAGAATTTGACTGTGATGCATTTGCATAACAGCGCAGCGCAAGCCTCTTCGTGATCAGGGTATGCCTTTATGATTCTGGATTACCAGGTGTTAACTATAAATCCCGAAAATGGTCAAGGAGACGGGCTACGCCTAATCCACTTCCTGAGGGTGTGACATTCGACAGACTTAAGTGAATATAACGTAATTCAACCGTCCAAATGTCCGGCGAATAAGTGTCCAACGACCAAATGTCCGGACACGGTTTTAGAGCGGATGATGCTAGCCGAGCATAAAATCCCTCCGCGCCCTTGAACGCTGCCGCTGACCGTCCGCGACCACTTATTTGGTGAGTCCACCTTGTTAATGGTTAACTGCAAAAATTGGGGCCGCTCCCCCATCCGTAATGTGAGGAAGGGCCCAGTAGCATGCAGTTCTGCCTTTCCGAGACCCTATTCTCGAGTCAAAGTTTCATCGTTTATTGAGGCAACCGAGGTACTCATACCTCGTCGTCCGGTTCATTATCACACCTATTCTGTTGGGACCTAAAGTGGTTTTCCGCTCCAAGTCTCAGGGTCAGTTCGCCGGTTATCCTTAGCTGTGCGGAGGAACTTGAAGGCAATTGACTGTACCCCTTCAACTACACTCATGGACAAACATGAAACAAAAGGTTGTGAAAATAAAGCGGAAATACGGTCCAATTTTTCTTACTCCGCTGAAGATAGCTTTAGGCGCGGAACCTATCCTGCTCCTCTTGAAGCTGTTGATTACCCAAGGAGTACAACGGATGCTAAAACTCTCCGCCTCTGTTTATCCAAACGAGGCGCGGAGCGCATGTGATAAGAGTACTAATCGTATTTGGAGGTCAACGAACGGGTACCTTTAAGCGCTCAGCATAGTGTTCAAGATGTTGCTGACTGAATGCCACCGCACCGTCGGACTTGTAAATCGTTTCACGTAAATGTTATTTATGTCTCAATGAGTCAGATGATGACCACCCTCCCCCCGCTCTCATGCACGTTTTCATCACCAAATTTCGCCGTCTTCTGTCTTGGGATGACGTTGTGTTTTCGTGCTTCGTTGTTGCCTGCTTCCAACTGAGATCGATCGGCGTAAGGTGGAATTGCTTGTTGACAAATGGAGTAACTGAGAATTATGTATCAATCCTCGAAGAGTTGTGTCGTCACACCTCAGGTCGGGTTAGGGCCCATGACCAGCTTTCATCAACCTTTGCCGTCTCCAGTGGAGTTCGACAAGGTTGCCCTATATCCCCATTTCTCTTCCACTTTGCCATAGAGAATGTTCTACGAAAAGCTCTGTCTGGTATTCCAAACGGCGGAGTTGAACTCGTCTCAGGGAACAGAGTTTTCGACTGGGAATACGCCTATGATATCGCCCTGCTGAGTGATAGTGCACAGGCAGTGCAATGTGCTTTGGACTTCTTGGCGATTGAGGTATCCAAATATGGAATGCACTTTGCGCCCTCCAAGTGCAAAATGCTTTTGCATGATTGGCAGGAGCCTTTGCCTGCCCTCACTTTTGGTGGTGATCAGCTAGAGTTAGTGGACAACTAAAAGTAAATTGGGAGCTTGATAACAGCTGGAGGTGGTGTTGGCAAGATCAATTCACGAATAGCGACAGCTAGAGCAGCCTTCGCAGACCTGTGGCGTCGCTATGATATCCGGCTCTCTCTCAAGGAACGGGTTTACGTTGCCGCGGTTCGCAGTGTTTGCTCTACGATTGCGAGACTCGGCCACTTCGCGTTGGGGATGCCCGGTATCTTTTCGTGTTCGAAAACCGATGTCACCGAAGCATTACTCGCGTCTGGTGGGAACATCAAGTGAGTAATGACGAGGTGCGCCGTCGTGTATTAGGCACGAATAGCTACTCTCTTAACGAAGTATTCGCTCTACACTATCTCCGGTGGCTCGGCCATGTTTTGTGAATGTCTGCCCATCGTCTACCTTTCCGTGCTCTATTCACACGTGCTGGTAAAAGCTGTAAGAAGCGACGCGACGGTCAGGCCATGACTTGGCATAGAGGTTTGACAAATCTAGCATCAGCATTGGCTTCTATTAGAGCTTCTCGTCTCCGTGGCTGGGGTCCAAGGGGTGAGGATTATCGTTGGTTAGAGACGTTGAGAGACATGGCACAGAATAGAAGTCAGTAGCGCGAATGCTGTACCATCTGTCTGTCGAACTCTCGTGCCCCGTAACCACAGAAATGTCACTCCGACAAAGAAATTGACAAAAAGCATCAAAAAAAGTGTACGGTAAAAAGCTTCAATACAAATTAGCATTTCTTTCTATCACTCGCGGTTTGTATACGGTATTGTGTGCCCCTTCCCCTATTTTGTAACTGTTGTTGTTTCGCTGGCATGTCGCTTGATCTCTACAGGTACTCTAAGCCAGATTGGTCATATCACCGTGAGCTACCCGTGGCGCAGTTCTGTTCAAAATTGTAGATCTTACTGGTCCACATACGTAGAGTCGAACCATGCAGTAGTTTTAATGCATGCTCCATGGTGATCGTCGCAAACCGCAAACCCGGTTAGCTGTGCAACGTTTGTGTGATCCAGAAGTACGCACCTGTTACGAACAGAAGTTAGCACATGAGCTAGGATCCACGGAGAACAGTAATGTAGATGAGCATTAGGCTCATATCAAACAGGCGATGCACGTTGCAGCAGGTTTCGCCTGTGGTCCTCGATCCGTTGTCCATCAAAGACACTGGATCTCGCAAGAGTCGCTGAGTTTAATGGAGCAAAAGCGTCACCTCTCGAACTGTAAGGGGATGAATAAGATGAGGAGAAATCTGCAAAGACAAGTTACGAAAAGCCTTAAGAATGATCGCGAAAATTGGTGGGTCAAGGTAGCCGAAGAAATGGAAATAGTAGCTGCTTCAGGTAACAGTCAAAGACTGTTCAAACTTATTCGTGACACCGGTGGACGGCGTACCCAGGTCAGTGAAACGATTTGCGATAGAAATGGAGAACCCATCCATAACAAACAGCAAAGGCTTGACCGATGGGCCGAGTACTTCAAGAAACAGTTTAGCTGGCCGCACGCTAGTGTAGTTACTCCTGTGCCAATAACTGCCACTCCTTGGGTGGTATCACTTGAGCCCCCATCGGAAGTAGAAGTAGAGTCATGTATTCGATTACTAAGGCGAGGGAAAGCGGCAGGTCCTGACGAACTTCCCCCAGTTCTTTTCAAATTGGATGGAGATGCTTTGATAAAATCACTTACCGTCTTGCTCCGTGACATATGGAACGCAGAGCGTATTCCATCATTACAGGGTGAGTCACTGATCGTACCCATCTTCAAGAAGGGAACACGCAATGCCTGCAATAATCATCGTGGGATTAGCTTAATTTCGACAGACACCAAAGTCATGAGAACAGAGAGAAGACATAAGTCGCTAGAGATGCAAGCAGGATCACAGGCAAACCTGCTGCAACGTGCATCGCCTGTTTGATATGAGCCTGATGCTCATCTACATTACTGTTCTCCGTGGATCCTAGCTCATGTGCTAACTTCTGTTCGTAACAGGTGCGTACTTCTGGATCACAAACGTTGCACAGCTAACCGGGTTTGCGGTTTGCGACGATGACCATGGAGCTGGAGAGATAATCGCATTAAAACTAAGGCATGGTCCGACTCTACGTACGTGGACCAGTAAGATCTACAGTTCTGAACAGAACTGCGCCATCGGTAGCTTACGGCAATATGGTCAATTTGACTAAGAGTTCCTGTAGCGTTAGAACGCCATGTCATTGTACGACGCGAGCTGTATCGAAAATTTTTACTAGACAGAAATAACCGATTGTCTGCACAAAGCTGGTGAAACCTGTGCGCGTTATCTGTACTCTCGGCGCGTAAGGCACAACGCCCACCTGAATATGCTTCTGATGCACTAATTTTGCCAACTTGTGCAATAAAATCACCAGCTAGCACTGCGGTCTCACAGCCTTTGCTTCTGCTAACGAGAGTGGCGAGTTCATCGTAGAACTAATCTTCACGCGTGTTGGAACTGCAGTCTTTGGGGGCCTAGTCTAGATTACAAACAGACTGCGCTTAACGCCAACTGACCTCTGGAGTCTTACAACACAAACGACTAGCAACTGGTACCCAGTCCAAAAGAGCAGCCTCTGTCTTGTCAGTCAAGACTATCCCTATACCACGTTAATGCACAGCTCCAGCTACTTGGTCTCTTGATGCGCACAGAGAATACCTCGATGAGATACCAGGAGCAGTTAGTGGAATCACACTGCTCGAATCCTGAATACGTGTTTCACTTATGCAGCAGACATCAACCTTCTATTGAGAATCTATTGTGAGCGCTAGACATGCCTGCTGACCGGCCTGCATCAGAGTACGCACGTTGAAGGAGCCGAGATTCAGAGGCTGGCGAGGTTTGAGAAGATGTGAGTTATGGGACAGGATTATTCCCGACCCTATTTGACAATGAACCGTTGCGAGTATCGGCTGAGTTATCAGTGGGAGCATTATAGGTGGATAGAGGGGTCAAAGAGAGTGGTTGGAGACAGAAGATAAAGGTTGACTAAAGGAGAGGGAACTCTAGTAGTAACTCACTTATCACTACCTACCCCGCCCGATGCAATGGGCAGCGCAGTCCTGATTATCCTGTGTGACGACCGACGCAATATGGAATTCTTTGTATTCATGCAAGTCGTGGGAGATGTTGGACGGGTACTGCTAGGGTGTCCAGCCGAAAAGCAGGATGACGATTAGGGTTCTCGATCGAAGCCAGTTTGACATCACAAATAGCGGGACCGTATACAAGATTACCGTTCGTACTGGAGCAACCCTGTTGACTCCGACCACCCACTAGTTTGCATTAAGCTGTCCATATGCTTCGGTGGTCGATAGACTTCCTCGAGGTAAGCAATAATTGGAATGTAGGTCGAGGTGGTCAGTTCATGACATAGCAAAGGGGTATGGAAACCTTGAATTTTGAACTTGTGCAAATAAGACGTATGAGACTTACGGGTTGAGGTTCACGAGACCCACCTACCCAAATGGTCAGGGACATCATGACATGGTTGGGTGTCGCGGCCATTGTCGTAGTTGCACTCGAACCCTTCCCCCGTCTTTATGATTTCATCTTATTACTTCTTCTCTGCTCTTTACATTGTGTTTCTATTCGTTCTTCCCTCAACCCGACGATGTTTCGCGATACCAACAAAAGCCAGAACACAAGTGCTAGGTTAATGTTCGAAAGAACCGAACCGATCTGGGTCATTAATCTTGTCCCTCGAGAACCTGCATGTAACTGGCGGTCGTGTCAAGGACGAGAGCCGTTTGCGAATTTTGAGATTTAGAGTAGCTTTCGTCAAAATATGATACCTGTGGCGTCGCCGTGGGTATATAACGCCGCGGCTCGTAGTGTTTTAACTCACGGTTAGGAGACCCGACCACTCCGCCCCTTTGTTCGACAGTCGATTTCTCCATAGCATTGCTCGCGTTTGGTGGAAATATCATGAGTGGAATGATGAGGTTCACCGTATCGAGGGTTAGGCGCGGACAGCTGCTCCTAGACGGAAGTGTCCACTCTACACCGCCTTGCTCAGACATCTTTCACAAATGCCTGTGCATCGCCTACCGTTCCGTGGTGTGTTCGCACGTGTTGGAAAAGCTGGAAGAAGTGAGGGTGTGGTCAGGCCTTGAATTGGCGTAGGGTTATAAAGAAGCCAGCCTCCGTACTAGCTTTGGTTGGTGCTTTCCACGTTCCTAGTTGGGGCCCAGGGAATGAGGATTGTCGTTGTTTGGTGACAGTGAAAGACGTCTTAGAATAGAAGTCGGTGGAGCGAATTCTGTCTGTTGAACTCTCCTGTTCTAAGAAATGCCATTCGGACAAACAGAATGAAAAAATATCAAGTAGTGTAACGCGAAGGAGCAAAAATCGCAAATATCATATCATTTTACTAACTGTTTATTCTGATGTGTTATACTTTTCTCTCGTTTTGCTGTTGTTGAGTTGGCACCATGCTTGAGTTCACGGATATATATACATATATATATATATATATATATATATATATATATATATATATATATATAATGTTTTTTTCTTTAAAATATGCTTGCGCACAAATGCAGTGGAAGGGGTATATACCCCATAGCCACAAGCTCACACTACACTATTGGAGATAACCGGTAACCGAAACCTGAGACTTGGAGTGGCGAAGATCCACATAAGGACCCAATAGATCAGGTGTGATAACGATCCGGACGACAGTGGATTACTGTCTACCACCAAAATCACTGGTGATGGCGGGGATTCGAACCTCGGACCTCCGAGGTGGTGAGCGAGCGCTCGACTACCCGTTGTTCTAGTATACACAAGCAGTGTGAAACCCACAACACTGCAGCAAATCCCACGGGTAGATTTAATCGTTGGAGGTGTTATTAACTCAAAATCCGTTTGCTTCTCATAAACCCTTGTTTCATTAAGCCTTCACTCACGAAGTCGCTCATTATTGTCCAAGGTATCATGCAGCGTTACCATCCGAACGCTCACACTCGGTTGAATAGCATCTAATCTAGGATAAATGCATGTTTTTAAACCATGGGCTCAACAGCAGACGTGCGGGCAAATTTCAGATTGGTTTATAACCAGTTCAGACGTCTGACTCCCATCCTTGTTCTTAGCGATTCGAATAAAAAAAATTTCACTGTTATTGTGTGTGGTTAAAGTCACGGACACGACAAATGTCAAGTGAAGCGAAACACCCGATTACCAGGGCTTTTCTGTGTTTTTGAGTAAGGCCTCTCGGTGAGTGGGTTTGGCTTTAGCTATGGATGTAGGGTTCTGTAGCACTCCATTGTCTCAGTTACAAAGTGCTGGACCAGGGTGCATTTGAGACCGCGTGTCTTCAGGTTCTGTAGGTTTCATATGTGTCACCCCAACCAGCATCTGGTTTATTCGACCTAGATAAAGCGTCCGGCGCTTACAGATGTGGCATTACCCCTGATTCCGTTTTTATGCAGATAGAATGAGACTCAATAGTGCGAACAGCACATGGCGATGTCGTTTCTGTTACGGCTGTTACGACCGTCAGTACTATTTTGTAGTGGTCAGTAAAGCAACAAAATGGCTACATACCCTCTGAGGCTTTCGATCGTATACCTAAAACCACATTCATAAGGATGAGTCAACGCACGCACGAGCGCACCCTCTCTCTCACACGCAAATTCTTGTGCGCGCTTCACACCACGATGGTGTTCATTATCAGTTGTGGTCGTCACTGTCCCTCCTCATGGACCCATGGAGCACGCACATTCATGCGTATGTAGACCTATCTCTTCCCTGTGTATGTGTGTGTGTCTATGCTTCCATCTGTGCTTTCGCCTGAGATTCGTTTGTTCGCGGTGTTCATCAAATTGAGGCGGGTAGTGAGAGCCGCACTACGTACTATTTGCTGCACTAGTGTGCTGATTGTCGGCTCGGTCTGTATGGGTCCAGAAACTGGTTCACGTGTACCACCAGCCTAGTTTTACCCGCTTGTGGCAATGCCTTCCGACCGCTAACTCACTCGCTGTATCACTCGGCATCTGCCAGAGCTCAGTTTCACGGATTGTGTTGACTTAACCAGCCTTGTGCACCATGTCTTGATATCTGTTCGTCCGTGTACGGGTGCGTGCCCGTGCTCCACCTGGCGTAACCCTGTGGGTGGTTGGCTTCTACGTTGTCTGACCGTCATCAACCAGCGCAGTCAGTTTTCCTGTTGGCAGTCAATCGACGAAAACGCCTGTCGGCACATCGACCGTGCCGGTGCCTTAGTTTTCGGCCAATAAAATCTACGTACAATAGAATTGGTCACACCGGAACTCCGCATGCAGGCAGTGGTGGTATCTGAAGCATTGGTGAAATAGTTTCATGCGTTCTTCCAACGTCCGTAGTTTGTCACGGCTTGAAAACATTTACCCGGGCTAACTGCAGTGCATGTTCCAAACTGCAGTACAGTCTCTAGCCACTTTCTTATCCGTACATACGTCCCTTTCGATACCGTTCTCATTGGTCCCAATGTCCAACTCAAAGTGTTCCCCATACACCGTCATGTTCACACACAGTAAAGTGATCAATACGCAATAATCCGGATGAACTGTGTTTAAATCACTCCGGTTGATCTCTAATAACCCGTCATTTTGTGATGTCTTGCATTCTCGTTTGTTCTTTGACAGCCGAGCAAACTCGCTGTACCGTAGACTTTGGTTTCTGCTTCGTGACTGTGATTTCATGATCTTTACTGAAGTCCATGCTCTCAGGTGGGCCCTAGGCACATTGGCAACCGGTGATGGTCGACTACTATAGAGCATCTACCTACCACGTCGGACACCAAGGGTTCGAATCCCGCCGCCACCGATCTGCTTAGTGGCAGGTATCCATGCAATATCGCCCGGTTCGCCAACACACCTAACTTATTGAGATCTTATGTGGTTCTTTACTTCAAGTCCCAAGGTTCAGGTTCTCAGTTATTCTTAGTGGTGCAGTGATCCTTCGAGGTGTGTAATAGAAAGAATCCGTTGAAATTAATTTCAATAATTCAAATGGTAAATCACATGGTTTCAGAGGGTCAGTTGTTGAGGTAGACAGTCGAACCAGCGCAAAGCGGCCTTTCACTAATTTTCAAGTCTTTCATATTGTGATCTGGCTGGATAATAAATTGACCATTGATCCATCCACTCTTGAGTTTTATTTTGTTTGTCTTTTCCCCTACCTCAGATGGGTTGGTATTGGGGCCCATTGAGCTTCCAAGAAGCACAAATTCTTTTGGCTAAACGGCCGGATGGAACATTTTTAGTTCGAGATAGCGGCCACGCCACATACATTCTCAGTCTCAGTTTTCGCGTTCGAGGTGAGACGTATCACACGCGGATCGAACACAGCCAAGGTAAGCGCCAAGTTGGAACTAAACAAGTTTCTTGACAATCTGAATCCGTTTTTTCTTCATCTTTCTTGCCATGTTCTCCCTTTTTTCTTCCTCCTTATTAGTGGCGTTCATAGTGGTAGATTCTTTATCCCGAATACCACTGGCATAGGAGGCAGTTTGAAAATTTATGTTCAAGCGTATCTACTGACAGTGACATCACAGCAAGCTATTGTTATTGACTGCTGACGTCGATATTGTCGAACCCGAAGGAACAGCGGAAGTATTCTTAATAATCGGCATAGGGAAGCTCTGAGAATGTTAAGAAATAACAAAGATATCGTCATCTCGAGACTGGCTAAAGGATCCGGGGTTGTCCCTATGGATCCTACAGATTATATATATATATATATATATATATATATATATATATATATATATATATATATAACACAAAGATGGACGACATCTGAGGGAACTGGCTGATTTTTGACCAACACACAGGCTTTCTTTTCTGACAGACCAACGCCGTCGCACTGAGTCATAGTATGCGCAACTGGAGCTTGCTTAGTATCGAGGCTTAAGACAATGGAGCCACGAGCGGCAGGACCGTGAATTAATAGAAGGAGAGATGATTCATATTAATCGGTGCTTAGACCCAACACCAGCCAATTAGAAGGCTTCGTCTCGCCCACCAGTCAAACCAGTACGTTTTGTGCAGCGACTGGGACCAACGCCCTGCATAATGATTGTTTTTTTTGCGCTGATAAAATGAGATGGTTCGAAGACAAAAGTGTTCTTACAAGAGCTAGTGGGACGGATCAAAACAGTTCCACTGCTACAAACAATTACTTATTTGTGTGAGTACATTGTAGGAAACGACATCACTATCGGTATTCCGTTAACTAATTTGATGGAACTACCGTTAAGATACATCCTCAATGGAGAATTGTTCCGCTAGACGGATGGGGTCGCCTTTAAGCCGCTTATTGGCTGAAATTCATTGTTTGGCTGGAAAATGGGATACTTCGTGGTACGATAGAATTTCTACCCATCTACCGTCGATACGTAGATGATATTTTTGCCCTTACCGGCAAACACACACGGATGGAGTTATTAGTAAGGTAATTCAATCAAGCTCACGGCGGTCGATTTCACGTCGGAAGTAGAGGAGAACACTTTCCACTTTCTAGATATGTCTCGTATACCGCAAACCAACATGGGCAGGCCAGAACTCTAATTTTACTCAGACGGTGTGCGAATGTTCCGCTCGACTGAGAGGGTGAGTGAAGAATGAGGCATTTTGAAACAAGCACTTCTGAAACACAGGTACACCGTGCGTTTTGTACAGAAAGGCATATGAGAGACACCAACGAGACAAGCGTTATTGACCGTGAGGAAGAAATCTAAGCACTCCACCTCCATTTAAAGGAGGTGACAAAAATGAGTTACTAGTAAGACGCCTTGAAAAGGAAATCGCTTGAACCTTCCCGCCACCACACTACGAATCCGCTTCGCTGGACGATCAGTGATCTCAGTGAACCTTAAAAATAAGTTACCTGTCCATACACCCTCCATGTTAACCTATTCGTTTGTTTGCTCATGTTCGGTAAGCTACATGAGTAGAACGACGTAGCATTTACCGCACATGATTAGAGAGCGCAAACGATCTTTGCTGATGATGAGAAACAGCAGTGTCATCACGAGGGCAATTGTGGCGCACCTTGCAGACACGGGGCATTACGTAAACAACGACGCATTCAAAACAGTCCACCGAGTCCCTGCGAACGCGCCGAAAGTCGCTCGAAAACAATGTCTGGCAACGGCAGAGTTGGTGTTGGATGTTTTTGTTCTCTGTGCAAATTATGCATGGTATTTCTGTCAAAGTTCAGTTGGCTCGTGTTTACCAAGGCATTCAATATTTAGCTCCCACGAACATTTTCATTTTGATGTCGAACACGATTCCGTGAGAACTAGCCTCCCGGTCTTATCCGAATGCGTTTTCGGGTATCATCTTCCTTCCTTCCTCCCATACCATCTCTTTTCACGTTACTGATCCACGATCGTTACTTCTCGCTAGTCTTATATTTTTCCCAAATCTTTCGTTCCACTTGAAGTGTCTACCAAAAAGTGTACTCTTTAGCGTAGTGAGTGAAATAAAGTAAACAGACTTATTCACAGAATGTGTTTATAAACACGAGGAGCCTGGATCTTAAATAAGGAAAAATCCACTTTCATTTCCCGCATCCAGAATTCCACTCCGCGAGTCGAAATCGAACCTCGTTCCAGTAAATACATTCTGTGGATATATTTCAAATTCTTTGGATCGCATTCAGCTATGTGCTGCTCGTTCCGTTGGGAAGTAGCCGACGAAGCTAGTCCAGTGATCAAAACCAGAATAAGTGCGGTGCATTGCTGGATATTTACTTTTGTTAGACGAATTTAATTTTATCCTTTTTGTTGATAAGTCTGGTGGCTAACTTGAGAATAACAGAGTTCCTGTATGGAGGAACTAATGAATAAACAGAAAAGTAGATCTAGTAGATCGATGGGTCGATGCATAAGAGAGAGTGAGTACACCATATTCAGACCCCAGGCATTTCGACGACATTCCTATATGTATAATGTACAAATCGTGTGAAAAGTCGGGCAGCACATGTCAAAGTGCTTTGGAAAATGCTCTTTAAAAGCTTAAGTACGAAGACAGAGTAGGCTTTCCTTTCTTGCTCGACAAACGTGTGTGTGTGTGTGTAAATCTAAATACTCTGGTACAACCAAGCTAAACTTGTGCGTGGTTATTCCCCACTCAAAGATGGACCTTCAAGCGCCCATGATTGCTTAAGTAATATACCATATGCTATTTGGATCGATCGCTCGGACATTTTATGGGAGAGTTGGAGATTAGTCTTCTCCAGAGGCCACTCTTATCCTATCTTAATTATCCTCTCAAATACGTTCAACTCAGATTCGTTATTGCCCACAAGTGTTGGCACGCATGATCCGGCTTACATTGATTTCCCCGTGTAAGAGGAATATGCACACCCATAGACGTGTGTTTATATGTTCACATGAATGAATGTAGACGAGTGCTGACCCAGACACGTGTGTGTGTGTGTGTGTGTGTGTGTGAGAGAGAGAGAGAGAGAGAATCTAAAACCAACAAGTCCGCACTTGCATGGTTTGGTGTTGGTCCGTGCAAGCAAACAAGCATGCGCTCCCGTCTATGTGTGTGCGCACCGATCGATAACGACTGAGCGGGGCCAAGAGGCCAACTGTGATCTGGCATTGATTCCCGTCTCGGTACTCGCCCTGTCTCTATGGTTATCATGTTTGCGTAGTCTAGGTCCGTCTATCTATTTGTACACATTCATTCATTCCTCCATCCATCTACTCGGCTATCTATTCAATTGTGTACACCTGTTGACTAAATAATCAACCAGCGGGCCAACTCGAACTACCCTAGATCGTTCGCGTGTGTATATGCATGCATGCACGTGTGTTTGTTATCAATGTTAATATACACCCTTGTATTTGTGTGCCTGCTACAGGTATGACCTCACGCCACATACAGAGAGGCGAGTTTCAACCGTTTGGCTCAGATGGGTTGTCTGACATGATCTAGGCGTCTGTCCTTACTGGCGTTTCGCTCTCCCTTTCTCTCATCATCGCCATCATGTTTATATTTCCACAAGTCGAGAAATAAGGTGTTTGGTCAGTCTCATTTCGGCAGCCTTTGAGTGACCACAACACCTCTCCTCAAATGTTGTCATTTTCGTACAATATATGAAGACAGATGTAGATATTATTATATACTCATTAGCTTAACTGGTCTAAACCCGCCAGAACTAGATGCCATCTGAGAAAACCCGATACTGCCTTGGGTGCTGCCATGGACGTTCGATCGACCGTGTTAAACAGCAGTTCATTTGATTCACTTCCAAAACAAATATAGTTGTATTGAGAAAAAGAACCACTTTCAGGGTTAATATTACTTTTCTGATGGGGATAGAGACATCCACACAGATGAAACAGGCTACTGAGTGAATGACGTCATCCTCGTTTGTGAACAAACCCTTTTCTCATGAATGTGAAACTAGACGAAGCTACCTTATTCCCTTTAGACGGTAGGCTCCTTCATTCAATAGGGAACTTCCGTACTGTCCACAGAAGTCAATATAAATTGATTGTATATATATATATATATATATATATATATATATATATATATATATATATATATATATATATATATATATATATATAGCACGAAATGCTCTTAGCGCACCCCCACTTTGTTGTAATATCTCGCGGGATAGTGCATTTTGGTGTGCATATGTTTTGTCCTGTCACTACGTAATGATCGTATTCAGATTTGCATTGTCACTTAGAAAAGTCAGTTTTATCCCAAATAATGTTTGAAGGGAGTGAATCACTTTTAGCGCACTCCACGATTACTGTGGAAAAGGTGCACGCTGTAGTTCTTTAACGAACGTAAGTTTCGCGTGCAGTGGCTGTAGTAGGACTTCACTGGCTTGTTTTGACTGTTTTCTTGAACAAAGACGCCAGGCCTGACTGTTCGCTCGGCGTGAACAATTTACAGGTCTGTTATAGTAGGATTGACATAATTCAAGGTGATCTGAAGCGTCCAACCAGACCGGAGCAGTTTTTCACCGTCAGAAAGATCCATCATCCAATGATTGGTTGGCCAGTGATGGTCGAGTGGTCTAGAGCGTTTGCTTACCACCTCGGAGGTCCGAGGTTCGAATCGCCGCCATCACCGGTGACTTTGGTGGTATGCAGTAATCCACTGTCGTCCGGATCGTTATCACACCTGATCTATTGGGTCCTTATGTGGATCTTCGCTACTCCAGGTCTCAGGTTTCGGTTACCGGTTATCTCCAATAGTGTAGTGTGAGCTTGTGGCTATGGGGTATATACCCCTTCCACTGCACTCATGCGCAAGCACGTAATAAAAAGAAAGAACAATCAGGCCCGATGCCTTTTTTGCCGATGGGCCAACCGAAACACAGAGGCCACTGGTGCGCACTTGATAATGAGCGGTCGTGGATCATAATTCAATAGGTCACTCATCTTTGGTGGACAACCAAGTCTCGCTAGCAGTCAGCGCATGTGCAATACCAAGTCCAAGGCTTTAGACAATGGAATCGCGAGACACAGGATATCCGATTGATGATATGGGTCGGTAGAATGACAGGTGAATCCTGTCAAGCGATCTTTAGCCTCAAAACTAGCCCATTAGAAGGCTTGGTCGCCTGCATCAGTCGGGCCAGTACGTTTTATGCGATGGCTGGGTACAAGGATCAACACTATATGATCATTGTTTTATGCTAATAAAATGAGGTTGTTCGCGAGCAAGGGGGTGTTCCTCTTTGCCTTAGTGAGACAGACTAGAATAACTCAAGTTAAATAAAGAAGTAAAATTCTAACGCTGGCAGTTTCTATTCGCTTTTCTGTTTGTCATCAAGACAATATGATTGCAAAAAGAAAGTAATTGTTGAAGATTCCTGGTGCAAGAAATGTACGGCTTTCTGTGAAAAGAAAAAACCTGATGTCTGAATGGTCCGAAAATAAAGAGCAGAGTACGATATCCTTAGTCAACAGGTGAAAGGAAGAAATGCTGAGAACTGCAAATTTGGATCAGGTCAGCTACCATTATTTGCTGAACTTGAAGATATACGTGAATAGACTGGTAACAAAAGATCTTAGACTTTGGTTATGCACAGGGCTGATATTCAAGCATCTGATCTTGCAACGGTACCACATTTTGAAGCAACCCCAAGAGAATTCAAGGCAACACAACGCTGACTGGATTGCTTTCTTCAGCGATGCAGACTGTCTCCAAGATGATCGGCAACACTGTTCAGACTGAAAGTTGCTGAATTTTTTAAACGTCCACTTGCATTCAGGTACTTTGTTGATGGAATAAACTTTTCCAGATACTAACTATTCAACATGATTGCCATGAATGAAACTGGAGTATTTAATGGCCTAAGATCTCAAATGAAAATTGATGGGACGGGTGCCTCGTCGATCTACACTTCGTCCACTGGTTACAAATTTACACGTTACCTGTGTTTTTACAGTTTATCTGGACGGAAGGAAAACCCCACCTCGAATCATCACTAAGGACAAGAAAGATAAGATTGAACGTGTTTCCAGTTTTATGTACTTGCAACCTAAAAGGTCTGATGCACATGAGCTGCCTCTTATTTTGCGGGGTGATCATCGAGGTCTGTTACTCTGGCACTCAGCCAGCCCCCACCTCGCCAACGACATGGAGAACAATAGATCAAATGTTGAGCCCCGCAGGAATGACTTCGTGTCTCCAGGCTTTTTATACTGCAACAAACGAACCTTCCAAGGATCAGTTGCGCTTAGGAATCAACGACTTCATTGAAAACAGAATGGGGAGGAACCAGCGTAGAAACTTTGTGAAGCCTACTTTGGGGGAAGAATTCATGGGTTTGGTTAACTGACAGCTGGTACCAATGCACCACGAGCAAGCTACATGAACAGTGAATGCTCATTTAAGGGACGCTTAACTTCTGGACACGAAATACTGGGGCCCATGATTCTAAAGAAAATGGGGTCGCAGGATTGTCAGACTCGAATTTGGGATTTACAGAATTATGACGAAATTCCAGAAGAACGTAACTGCATTTGAATAAGCGTGAAATCTTTGTTCATAAAAATGTAGGTTTTTGTGTTTGAAAAAATAAGGCAAGACATCCTTCGAAAATAGGTCCTAGTGCAATTTCTGAAGCAACAATAAATACAAGACCAGGTCTCATTTTGGCGAAACACTGTGTTACAATCTGATTTAAAGCGTCGAGTGTAAATGTATGCCCTTCGTTGAAGAATTCATTGCGGAATCACAACTGTAATTACTGATAGTTGTTTGAATTCAACAGAGAGTGAATCAGACTGTACTCCGCGTGTTGTCCGAATTAGGATTCATTTGCTCCTCCATCCCATTTATAAACGCATACCCCCTCTACAAAAAGGCTCCATCCTTCGTTTATATCACTGATGGGTGACCCAGCATTCAGTGACGTACGTTTCACTGTCTTTCACCGAACAATGGTGGCGATGCTTATTTTTCGTAAATTTTTGCAGTTATGCCGCTGTATGTCACCCATGTGTGCTTAGGTGACAGCCAATACGACGTGCCTGTAGGTATCGATCGAGAGGTCGTTTGTTGTGTACCTTCAACACGCCTTCAGGCCTTCGTGCGCCGTCGTTCATACATTTCACAAGCGGCACGTAGGCACGTACGCACGCGTCTATGCGCGCATTTACGAATGTTAGTACACGGATCCATGCAGGTATACCTGGCACGCGCACATTCTAGCGCATACAAGGACGTGCGTGTGCAAGATTGACATGGTATCGTATCTGCTCCAACAAATACGCACGCACACACACTGGCGTCTCTAACTCTGTGTATGGTGCGCCGGTTTGGCACCACGCCAGAGAAGTGGCTTTTCGTCTAGGTCTTTCTCGCTTGTTTCGAATTACTGTACTTCCTTCCTCCCCCTCCTACTTCTGCGGATGCCATGTATTTATGTTTGTGTGACGCGAATAGTTTTGCGGTATTTGCGTATTTACGGTGTGATTGGCGTTGGTCATCGACTTGGTTGCAAGGCTACGGTGTTTTTACTGTCATATGACGACTGAAGGAGAAAAAACGTTCGATAGCATGACCATAACATGGGTGCGATTGTTTGCCACCATCCATCTTATTTTGAGCTCGTTTATTAAGTGATAATCTTTTAGGTGCGGATATCAGTTTTTTCACCTGTATTTTATTTATCAGCCAACGGTGGTCCAATATTTTGAAGAAGTACGCAGATGCAGCTACCACCGGTTTGGTGATACCAACAATGAGTTGTAAAAACCACAAGGTCTCAGAATACTTTTCTTTTTGATCAGATTGATCGGTTATCTCACAATAAGCAAATAATCTACTTGACTGAATTACATCAGCCCTATAAATTGTCTTATTATCTTCTGACGCCCATCGTCAGACGCCATATTTGTACCCCTAGTTTGTCATTTTTGATGCACATATAGATTTCAATAGTGATATTTTTGTGAGTCGTCGTCTAGGATAGAGCACGTCATGCCTCGTGCTACAAATTCATAATGATCTATTCCGTTCCGTTTCTTTATCAGGCCGATTTAGCTTTTGGTCTCAACCACAGTCTCACAGTGCGAATACAATGGTTGAATTCATCGAAAAAGCTGTCGCGCATTCAATTAGTGGTCAGTTTCACTACTTCCTACAAAGCAATGCCCAAGGCCAACCTCCCGTGGAGGTGCCACTTCTCTACCCGCTCTCCCGGTTCCAGGTAAGTATCCGTATTCTGCTCATTGAGATCGGCTGCCGTTTGTTATGTACCATTTTACTGTTGTTCACACTCGTTTAAGGCTTTTTTGTCGTTTTTGGTTGGCCTAAAATGATTTGAATTTAGTATCATGAATCCCACTCTGCTTCAGAGGAAATTCTAATCAGATCACCGGTTTTCCATGATGTTTCGAAAAATCTCGAATTATAATAGGATCGCAGTTGATGATAATGCACTAATACTTCGTATGGACATCTAAACTGTCAAGCATGTCCATTCGTTAACTCCTTACTGTCAGAACAATATGTGCTTTTGATGGTACGGATTGTGAGCTATTGGTTGATTTGTTTGTAATTCATAGTTGGTTGCCTTCTTGGGTCGTCAGGACAGTTTGTTTGTGAGAAGTAGTGTAATCTCATTCATGGCAGAAATAACGGTATTGGTGTTGTAACCCACAAGGCGTGTCTGGATAATAGGTTGTTTATTAGGAACAGCTTGTTCGGACACCGACAAAAAACAAACCAAAGGTTACAAGCATGCTTATTTGCAAAGTCTCTGTCCTGTTCAATTGAAGACGGTCAACATCCAACGGAGGAGCAGTCGTATGGTTCGTTCACCTAATTGCGGTTAGTCCCTTGGGCATACGGGCATTGATAATCCACAACTGTCCATAGTTCCGTTTTCAGCAATCAACTACTCGCTAAGTAGCATATACACTCACCACATTAGTAGTTTCCATGAATTTCTGGGTCTTGAGTTGAGCGTTTTATCACCAGCCTGAGTGACACCGCCAATATTCATGTCACATGATGTAGAATGGGGTCGTGTGATAATCAATATCCAATACTGCACTAAGATGAGTCGCACGCGCACGATTGGTCGTGTATGGAAGTGCGTGAATCATGATGGGAGTTTATACTGAACAACTGAACAGTGATTGGTCCTAAATAAGATTTCTCATATTGGTCGCTAGTAGGACATAGAAGCACAGGGGTTACGTAGAAGGCTTGCAAAAAGCGGTAGTGGTATGGAGCAACATACGATGGAAATAATGTGATCGTCTGATTGTTTTTTGCGGTTATTTTGAAGTCATCCTAAGAAAGTTTTAGTTTGCATACTTTCATGTGAAGCCAATCACTATTCAGTATTGATAATGAAGTGGACCAAACTGTTGCGAGTCCGCTCGGGTAGACTAACAATTTACGTGCCGGGGGGCTCTCATCAATAGATGATGATTCTTAACAGGCCAGATGAGACAGCCGTACACTACGGTTTCACGGTTTTTAAATTGCGTGGTTAGCGGTGGTGCATCATGACCAATCATTCCGCGTTTCACTTCATTTGACTTCCACTTGTGAGTTTATTGTCTATGCCTGATGGGTCAATCAGCGGTGGCCAACGAACGAACAGGCAGAGCTTCGGTTTCTGGGCCTGAAATGGTTTTCAATCTGAAGTGCATTTGCGAGCGCTGTTAAATCTCTTTGGGAGTTCGAAAAACTGGATTTTGGCCCATTGATAAGAACTCGCGCGTTGAGGATTCAGCTGTGTATCAAAATTAACCTTTTATAATCCATGAGTATCACACACGTGCACACCATCGTCATCACCATCATTCGAACTCCATTTATCCTTCTTCTGTTAAATCACTTGTACTGGGGTCACCTGATTCAACGTTTATTAGTCTTGTTTAGTTCGCCACGAACTCACACGAGTCCACATGTACTGAAGGCAGTTATGTGAGAACAAGTACGTGTGACCAAAACAGCCAACACGAAATGGTGTGTTGGCGACTATTAGATAAAAGGAAATTTGAAACTAGTCTTGAAAAAGGTTACCCGTGGTGACCGAAATGTCGACAGCCTACCAACTATTTTGACTACGCTGAACAATAAAATTCTACCATAAGTTTGAAACACTCCGTGGATTTGGTAATTGCTAATTGTAAAATGCCTGCATTTGACTCCTGTTCGTTTTCTTTTACCACGGCACATAGTTTTTCGACCTTGTGGTGCTGTAACTCGGGACAACAATCGTGGGTCCTGGTTACTAGCTTATAAACTGGTTGGAAGAAATCGGATGTGAATTTGGTTATCCATTTTATTCCTCAAAACAGTCACTCTTGATAGTTGTCCGGTCTGCCCCTCGGTGTTCCACTCGTGTTACCAAATCACTACAGTCCAGACAACCATTAATCATGCACGGGGTGCGGTGGCTTTGGTTGCTATCTCCTGGCGACTGCCTCAGCCGAAAACAATGAGAAAGGACAGGAATATTAAAGGAGCGGTAAAAGAACTACAAATATTGGCATCTAGTCGATAAAGTTTGAATACAAGAGCTCCACTGATCACGGCACCCAGCCATTTCCTCTAACGTATACAACCACAGAGTGGAGAGTCTCTTGGACCCCATCCAGGAAGTCTAACTCGTCCTACAGGGCCAAATCCACAGGTTAGGCTTTTCATACCTTTCTTCTATGTCATGGACAGGTCACCCTTACTCATCTTCCAACCGTTACCCACCTCAGCGAACATGGCTCTTCGAGGAATCCTGTCGGAGGACATGCGCAACATATGTCCCAACTGTCATAGGATAGCGAGTTAGTGTTTCCTCTGGTGATTTGATCCGTAAACCTTGGACTCTACACCGAACCTCAGTGTTCCCGTTACATTCGAGAAATGCTACGAAGACATCGGTATTCAAATACCGACAATGTTCGTATATCCATGTCTCTGAACCATAGAGAAGCACGGGCCTGACTGCTGCAGCATACACTCGACGCTGGGCGTCACAGAAGACTCAGGTTGGTAAATACCAAACGAACCTTCTGTATGCTACGCTTCTTTCATCCTCGCTTCGGCCATCGGGGTCCACAATAGTCACAAATTAGACTATGTCGAGCGCAAGAATACTTACGTACCCCTGTATATTTCCACAGGAAATCAAACGCGCGCCTTCATGAACTCATTCCAGCTACCTCTGATCAAAAATCTCCTGCGCCGGTGTTGTCATTTTACACGCATACACTGTTTACTGCGTGTTTAACTTCGTCCTTGTCGGGGAAATCGAATACACGCGCATTCCAGCGCAACTATTCCATTTGGCGCACTGCCATCTTTTTCACTAATGATTTCAACGTGTGATAGTCATTATCGCAATCCATTTTGATCGGGTATTGATGCATATCGGGCTGTCAAGTGGTTTCCGATCATGAGTAACTTTGTGTTGCTGAAAGTCGCAGTAGAGGCCCTCTGAATGCTCCCGCATGTAACCAAGCATGGTGCCAGCGAAATAACAAAAATTACACAAAAGGAGAGATGAAGGATAACAGAGTGTAAGAAACAGTTAGTACAAAGATTTGTTGGGATTTTTTGCTTTTCTACCGAACACTCTTTGATGTTTTTTGTTATTTGGTTTGTCCAAATGACTTCTTTGTTTTTACGGGACACCAGAGTTCAGCAGACGGGCCGTACGGTATGCACGCCAGTGACCTCTATTCCGAACCATGTTTCCAACCAACGACAATCCTCATCCTCTGGACTCCAACCAAGAATGCGGGTAACACCGACCGAAGCCAGTGCTGATACCAGTTTCTTCATTCCTCTACACCAAGTCATGGCCTGACCGCAGCGTCGCTTCCTCCAGCCCCTGCCAAACACGTGCAAATAGAGCACGGAAATGTAGACGGTGGATCGGTATACGCAAAACATGTCCAAACCATCGAAGACCATGTTGATCGATCATTTCGGTCAAAGGGTGACTACCTGCGCTCAGTATGCGATGAACCTCGTCATTACTCACTTGATGTTCCCATCAGATGCGAGCAATGCGTCGTATTATGAATAAATATTTGTGACTGTGGTTCAGTATTTCGGACACGTGTCAGCTCCTTTATTTATTTTGAGCTGTCGGAAATCACCCGATGTATACCAGTCCGTTTTATTAAATCAGTTTGCCAGTTTGGATAATGATTTTGGAAGTCATTTCCGGTCGATCTAAACACTTCGTTCGTGTGAATCAGCAGGTGGTGGATATCGGAGTCCTCGATTGTTTTATGGGTCATCAAATCCGAATGCCCTTTCGGCTATTCTTCTCATAGAATTTCCCATCTTGTTTTCGTTTAAGCTTCTGTAGAATGAAACTGGATTTAATGGAATCCCACTTTCCAGGGATTCCTGAAGCCACGACAAATGCGCATACATCACATTACGACTCATGATTAAGCGTAAATTCCTGACGCATCTGATGGTAATCAAGCAACATTCAAGCCCACAATGTTTGTGTTTGGTCATGGTTCCAGTCCCTGCCAAGCTTAAGATTTGAACTGTTCATCCAGGCGAAAATTTGATTTCGGGAACTTCGTTCAAACAGATTCGACGGGGTTGCTCTTCTGACATGTGAATCAGTCGCCTTTTTTACAGTTTTCTTGTCTTCCACTCTCGTCCATATGATTTTATGGTTCGTGAATACTAGTCGGACAAGTATCCATTTCAAATCTGTTTTCCGGCATTCAACTGGTGTGAAAGATCCTCGTTTGGTGGAACTGTTGACTCCTAAGAACGGATTGCCATCGAAGTTTCCAGACAGCTGTGGTCCGATTCGTCATCACACATCACGTAATAGGGCCTTATGTGGTTCTTCAACTAAAGCTTAGACGTACGTGTTGCTTATCAGAAAGCAGGCTTTAGTTTCGGTTGATTCGTAAGCTCCAAGTTATCCATGGGAAACTTCAGTCACCTTGAATTTGAACGGCTTGAATAATATGTATTCCTAACCTCCTTAGTGTACAGTTTTCTAAATTAAGAAGACAATCATCTAATATACTTATTTTATTTGACCTCTATCCGTTCAATCTTACATTTAGTTTTCGTCCAAAATGCGATCATTCACTTGCCCAAAACACAGATACTTATTCATCTATTTAATTCTTTCAGATGGTTTCTTCTCTAAGACATCTGGCCCGGTTCACCATACTGTCGTGCTTGCGTCGGGATCACATCGACGTGCTTCCGCTGCCCACTGCTCTGCTGTCCTATTTAAAAGAAAAACAGTTCTATGTAGAGTCGTTGGAAGCATTCGAAGAGGCGATCCGAGATCGGCCTCCTTTGGAATTTCGACCTCGGCCAATCTGTACTTCTTTCGATACTGATCCGAGCGCATCCGGCACGTCCAGTCCACGCAATGTAGGCAATCATGAGAGCGGTAACAGTGCTGTCAACAGTGGATCCAGTCAAGTCACTATTGCACACAGTATTTCTTAAGAAACACAGTCCTCACCGCGCTAATGATGAAATGGCTTCTACGCTTCACTCGCTGTCGGTCTCGTGTATGACCATAGTTCCGTAGTCTACATTCTGCCACCGCTCACCAAAGGGAGAGTCAGAGATACAAATGCCTATATATATAGATGTACATGCATCCACACACCTATACATAGACATGCATACGTATACTTGTACGTATATAAAATGCATCTATTTATCTGTCTGTCGATTTGTTTTGTGTGCCATCTCATCAGTTTCAACGGGCGCACTGAGGCCGACCAATCTGGCCTCCTTTTCGAGAACCTCCACACACACACATCCATTTCGTATTTTCTATACCTGGAAACTACGGTTCCTTTTTAACCTGCGAACTTTTTTCTGGCTCAATCGTTTTCGTACACCCGCCACTGCTAATCTGTAGCCCCCCGCCCCACATATACCCTACGAGGACGAAATATTACCACTCTCTCCCTTTTATTTCTTATTTTGTTCTTATTGCCTAACTGCAACTTCCGTCGCTGCGAATAGAAGTTGGATCTCTCCCATCCGGATTATTTCGTCGGTCCCTTTCTTTATTTCCCTCAGTCGAGTTCTTTTCCATAAAACAACAGTAAATATGTTATTATTCTTACTCACGCTATTGGTAATGTTATTATTTGTAAATCACTACAACTAAACTCACTGATGTTGTTCTTACGACTACGAAACAATGCATCGCAGCAATGACCATCATCCTCTTTTTGACATCGCGGCGAATGCATCTATCCATTCACTTGTCCACCCGTCCATCACAAATGCATCAAATGGAAACTGTTCTAATCATTTGCTAGTCTCTTTCGATCATTTTAGAGCGCCAATGATTTGTGTTCTTTTTTCTTTTATTTTCTGATTCCTGAGCGTATCTCAGATGGTCTTTTCGATGACCGTACCACCAACCCCCTTCTCGATTAACCTGTTTCTCATATATTTTGGCGAATGCCTCCATGTGTGTTGTTGTTTGCTTGCATATATGTTTGCCAATACCTGAGTGGTTATTGATAGACTGCATACGGGATACGAAGCTTATTTTCATTCGCTTGAATCCCTACTACCCCGCCCCGTACACACCTGTAGATCATCATCATGGCTGTTGAACCCACGGTCACCCGTGTATCTGTTTCTTTTTTTATACATACACACACTTTGTCGATTGTTGAAATATGTCCAGGCGTGGAGTGACAAAAGTTCCTACTTTTTCTTGATTCCCTTGTACATAGGCCTCCAACCAATCACTCAGCTAGCCTCTTCAACATTTGCCCACCTTCCCTACCATTACCACCACCGCCTCCTGATCTGACCAAACCGAGTCTTTGAACCAACTGTGAGTACATTCGCAGACCTACTACCACTTCTTTCCCACCTACTTGTCCTCCACAAAACATGCCTGCTTGTCTATCCGAGTACGTGTGTGTACCTTCATCACATTTCTTTGCCATAGCTTAACAGGCTATGGTCTCTGTACAATAATCTCATTATATAGGCTTTCGACGAATCACATTCCGTTTATTTTGTCTTACGTATCTTTTCTGCATGGACGTCTCACTCTAAATATCTCAGATTTTCCGTCGTGTTCGCGTTTGCCGCGGTTACCAGTGGAGGATTTAGCCGGAGATGGGCAACTGTTAAATGAAGTCAATAAAACGGCAGTTGAGTTCAGTTGATCTAAACCATAATCTTATGCTCGTTTTGGTTGTTTATTACGCCATCAAAAGGTATTATGTACTCTAAGTTGACACACAGACTGACTTATAGCATATTTCCTCATCACTGTGCAGACGAGCTTGCTCATTTCTGCGTTCACCGAGCCAATATTCCGATGTCAGCTTTGCGAAAGCCATGAGCAATGTCTTAACCTAGCTCGTTCATCATGGTGCACCTCATGTTGGATCCGGACTAGCCTATTTCGTCATTGGTTTGATTTGGATAACTGACTTACTAGAGCGAGGTTGTGTAACGACAGAAATCATAATGCGATAACAGAACAGAGCTTTAGACAGCGAACCAGATGACTCAACAGTTTTACTCAGTCGAGTTCATCGGTAAAATGCTCTAGCGGCAGGCCCCAGTCCGCGCAGGTAATTGGATGTTTCAATTTCCCACAAACTCAATCCTTTTCGCCGACCGGACACAGTCCATTAGATTGTTTAACACGTAACACTGTTGCGTGCCGTTTCGTTAGCGGAACAGTCACGTAATTTTTTCCGATCAACGACCACTCATTACTGCATCTCACCAATTGTTGGATATAATGCGGGTTTCATCAACACGTCCATACAGCCACGTTTTCATGTTGTGGTCAAAAATAGCCCCCGCCAAGACGGTGCATCCTCACATTCACGCATTGATGTGTACGCACACGCACATCTGAACACGACTATGGCTTCTCTCAGTCAAGTACCTCAGCAAAATGCTTCAGTAGCAAGCCTCAATCGGCGCGGACAGATGAGTGTCTGAATTTCTCATACTCAAACTTCTGCGTCGACCCGGAACAACGCATTTGGTTGTGTCTAATACGTAGCTCTGTGGCACGCGATTCAATTAGCAGTGAGAGAGGAGTCGGAAATGAACGTTCCTAGGTCGTGCATCCGCACGTTCACGCATTGGTGTGCACGCACGTTTGCACACGTTCTATGCGCACGCAGAATTACAGGTCAACGGGACGTCTAGCGTGGAGGTGACCATTATTCGCACATCGGTCGATAACGCAGCCCATAAGTCACTGGACGAACAGTAAGATTGCTCCCTTACCGATGGCTGTAATCAGTATGTATCATTCGGCAGAATGGTGTCTTCTATACCTTTTTGACCTAAACCCCAATCGCATCGCTCGCCAAACAGAGACGTGATTGACTTGGCAGCGGCCACTTGTCACCTGTGCGTGAAATCACTCTGTTCCGTGACCACCCACATCGTGATGACAACAGGTGAGTTGAATTCTGGTTGGACCAATCAAAACACAACAAGCTGGGCGAAATGGAATTATCAATTAAATGTCAGCTGAAGAAACGGGCCATGACAAACACGGTAATACGAAAGCAATGTTCGATAGCTGATTACGCGAATGCCTTTGTAATCAGTACAGTTCTGTCTATTCAATCATTAACCTAGCACTTCTGTTCTCTGGTTTCGGTTCCTACCCTCCAGCATCGTCCAGTAAACGGCAAAAAGAACAGAAGCATAAGGTGAAAGATTCAAAAAAATCAAAGTAATGAGCGGAAATCAAGAGGACAAAGAAAGGGTCCGAATGCATCAACGCCACTGGTCGCGACACCAAACCATATCACTTACTGTCTCCAACCATTTGGTAGGCGGTTCACGTGGACCCCAACCCGGAAGTCTAACACGTCCTAGGTGGCCAAGTCCACTGCACACGAACCCTAAAGTTTATTGGTTTCTTCTATTGAACCCCACAGCATTAGCGGAACTAAAAATGTCATAAACTGTCTTTCTGCGTTCTCTACAATCATTCTTATTCTTTCCACTTTAGCTACTGTACCACTGCTTTGAGATAAATAAAGCCTAAATCAAGGTTACGGTTCATTCGTTCAACGTAACTACGTGACCTTCCTTCGTGAGAAAGTTCTCACCAGTTCAGTTCAGTTCAATTTACTCAACCATTAACCTCGCACTTGTTCTCTGGTTTCGGTTGTTACCTTCCGGCATCGTCCTTCAGAGGGCGAAAAGAATAGAAGCACAGTGATAAAGATCCAGAAAGTAAAAGCATCAAGGGGAAGTCAAGATGACAAGGGAAGAGTCCGAATGCAACTACGCCACTGGTCGCGATACCTAACCACATCATTTAATGCCTCCAACCATTAGGTAGGCGGATCACGTGGACCCCAACCCGGAAGTCTAACACGTCCTAGGTGGCCAAGTCCACTGATCAAAGCTTTCATACCTTTCTCCAATGTCATGCACTGACCACCTCGACCTATCTTTCAATCAGCAGCTGCCTCGGAGGACAGCGTACGCCGAGGAAGTCTATTGGCTGGCATGCGTAACACATGCCCCAACCACCTTAATCTGTTTAGGTTTAGTGCTTGATCCACAGACCAACCTCTGGTTCACAACGCCTTACGCTCAACCTCAGCATTGCTGATACGGTGTTTCCACCATACTCGGGCAGTGCTACGGAGACATCGATGCTCGAACACCGACATTTTTTGCCTATCTTCTACCCTTAACGGCCATGTTTCTGAACCGTATAAAAGCACGGACCTAACCAACGCATTGTGCACTCTACCCTTAACAGACAATCGGATGTCACGCCGACGCCACAGATGACGGAGGTTTGCAAAAGCCAAACGCGCCTTCTGTATACGCGATGACATTTCATCCGATATTTGTCCACCTGGTGAGATGTAACTGCCCACGTAACAAAATTTATCCAATTCAGCTAGAGTTCCCCCTGCTAACACAAGGTTTGGTGTTGAGCCAACCCAGTCCTGCACCAGTATTTCACACTTTGAATGTGCAAAACGCATCCCAAACATTGGTACACTGTTGTTAAGGCTACCTAAGAGAGCTTGCAACTCACCTGGATCTTCACTCAGAAGAACAATATCGTCCGCATATTCCAAGTCAGACAGTTTACTGCCCGAGCAAAGATCGACGTCGCTATTCTCAAACGAGAATAGGGCTAATGTGTCATAACCGAAATCGGTTCGGAGTGTATCGAAAAATTGATGAGCCATGTGAAATGTTATGGTAGAATTTTATTGCTCAATAACACAGTGTAGTCGAAATCGTTGGTAGGTTGTGACTAACACCCAATTGCTCTAAGCTATTATTCCAGTTTCATTCGGTTGTAAAACCAGTCTTGAAAAAGGTTACCCGTGGTGACCGAAACGCTGACAACCTACCAACGATTTCGACTACGCTGTGTTATTGAGCAGTAAAATTCTACGAGAATAGGACTATCTCAAGAATCAGCTTAGTTATAAAATTGAAGAGGAAGGGTTAAACAGGGAAACCCTGACGAACATCACTTTCCGTGACGAACTCCGATGAAAGATCGCCGTAATCACGAACTCGGCTTCGGTTGTTCGCAAACAAGCATTGGAAAAGGGAATTAAACTTCTCTGGTACACACTTCAGTGAGAGGCAATGCCAGAGAAATGTGCGGTCGACTGAGTCGAATGCCGCTTTCAGATCAAGAAAGACACAAATTGTGGGCCCACGGAAGATGTGTCTGTGCTCTAAGGTTTTTCGAAGAACAAAGATGCGGTCAATACAACCCCGACCAGGTCTGAAACCGGCTTGATTCTCACACGTACACATTTCGTGCCCGCTGGACAATCGGTGGAGAGTAAGACCGGTGAGCAGTTTAGACGCGATACTTACCAAGCTAATTCCTCTGTGGCTTTCGCAAGAGGACCTGTCACTCTTGTAAATCGGTACAATCATCGTTTCACACCATTCCCTGGGAATCTGCCCCCTATCCCAAATAATATGGAGGAGTTTGTTAACTCTGAAACCAGAGCCATGTCTCCATTCCTGAAAAAAGATGGGGACAACCCATCCAGTCCAGCGGATTTGTACCTTTTCAAGTAACTCGTCTCCCACATATCCTCCATTTCTGATGGAGGACTGATATCCACCTGCATCGTTCCTCTGATAGGCATATTTGGAAGGTCCAAAGTTGAAGTGGGTCAACTGAATTGTCCCTTAAAGTGTTCCGCCCAACGATCCTAGAAACGTCCCTGAGAGTGAATCAGTGAGCTGTCGGATCCTTAATTAACTCACTTACACCGGACTTCCGTGGACCGGTACCTCTAATCAAACGGAAAAGGTTGCGAATATTGCCAATAGACGCAGCTTTTTCCATTTCCCTACATTTCGCAATCCACCACTGCTCGTGGTCATTTCTCAGGCTCCTAGTCAGTTGGCGTCTCAGGGATTTGCGCACTTCATTGGATGTAGCATCATGAAAGACGGATTTGCGTGCATCCAACAGAGCAAGTGACATTGAGGATATCGATCATTTGTGAGGCCTACTTGAACCAGAGTCCTGTGTGGCGCTAGAAGCAGCATACAAGGTTTCTTTGATTTGTTACCAGCGTTCATCTGGGTCCTACACATCCGGCTGCATTGATAACCGTGTAGACAGCTCCGCCTGAAATGCAGACAGTCGGTTATCGTCTCGAAGCAACTGCGCGAGACAAGTGACACTTTATTTGGTGTGACCACGGACGAGACGTAAACAGAAGCGAGCACGTACCAAGGCGTGATCTGAGTCCACAGGCGTAGACCAAACTGAACGACAATCTTTAATTGATCCACGCCAGCGGTGACCAATCACAATATGGTCAATCTGAGTCAAACGTTGTGAAGACGAAGGAGGACGCCATGTGAGTCTATGCTACTTCTTACGGCAGAAGTTTGTACTAGCCAGAAACAATCCATGGTCAGAACACAGCCGAATGAAACGATCGCCGTTATCGGTACGAACGGCTGGGGTAGCAAATGGGCCTCCCATGTGCCTTTCGGGATCTCCCAAACGGCCAGTTTGGGCGTTGAAATCCTCAGCAATGACAACCACGTCCGTTTAACGTGCGTTTCGAAGCAGCTAAGACAAATCATAGTAGAATTCGTCCTTGATATCAGAGGAACTGCAGTCAGCCGGCGCATACACGGACACGACGAACAAACATCGGCGCTTCAGTTTGTTGATGTTGACACGAACAGAACCGTCCAACCGAATTGCACACAAACGACTGCTGACTGAAATTCAGTCTAGCAGTGCACGCTCAGCTTGCAAGCTTGAAGCAGTCCCAACATCAACGTAACCGCGAACACTAGACATCGGGTCACCCGACACGCGAACAGTGAAGCGAGAGATTGAGATTGTATCTGGGGCACGATGAGTGATCACAAATGGGGTCTTGGATGCGTATTTCGGAGACACAGCCAACGTCTGTTTTGAAAAAGTCAAGAGTTTTAGCGAGAGCCGCCTGTTGTCCAATCTGATAGCGTGCGGACGTTGAAGGCAATCAAGTAAAGTGAACATTTGGGCTTGAGGAGCGCATTCGAGTTATACCCAGTTCATGAACTGCTGCTTTCTTCAGAGCCGAAATTTCCCTTGGCGTTTTGCATCGGTCTCAAAAAAGGAAGAAGAATTGGCAATGCCCTTCACCGGAAAGATACGGGAGGTTTCTGGGCAAATCGTACTTTGCGGCTTCCCACACCGTGGAGGGGTTTTTTCTTTGGGAATCCTAACCGGAGCCTTTGACTCGGAAGTCAGAACAACAAGGCAGTGGAGCCTTAACGCAGCACGGGAACGTGACCGAAGAAGCTGTGAAGGAACTTCTTCTGATCTGTCACGTAAAACCTGATTGTTGCACGCATTTTGTCTTATCTTCGCTGATGCTTTGTTGTCGATCGGCTTTTTGGATTCAGTCCTCAGCTCCATGCACCCAATGGAGCAAGTGGAACTTGGACGGGGCAGCACCCTTGCAACTGTGGCCTGCCCAGCTTAGGCGGGTGAAAGTTGCCTAACGAAGTGCGATGACCTCTCCTACCGTCGAGAGAAACCCCAAGTACTCCACTGCTACGTCCATCTAGTGGCGTTTTTAAGACCGATACACTGTTCCTTCCAGTCTTTATTCGCTGGAGTGTCCTCTCCAGAGGCAAAGTTGTTAGAATCAGATGTTGCCCATCAACTGGTTCTGAGACTGGAATTCGTATGGTCTCTACCCATTGACCTGTCGGACATGGTTGGATCTCCGGCTTAAGGAAGCCATCCTGCATAGCTCGTTGAGTCATGGAGGCACGCGAGCCATCACACCACGCCAAGGTGCAGTCTCTGTAATATCTCCCTCCGAAATTAAGGATTCACACATGGGTCTTTTTCTATGGCTGAATATTCAGCTTTCGAATCGGTGCGCGTGTTCGTGTCAAATGCCTGCGTTCTAAATCTGACTCGGTATTGATTTCAAAATTTTTACTATGCCGTTTCAGGAATGTGAATGCGTCTGACAGTACATCAAGTGGCAGTACTTGATTATCAGAGTGAAAGTTAATTTCGGATGTATATGGATGCCGTAGATGGTTTATATGCCTTCTCCAAGATCACCCATTACATCTGACTGCATGTAGGACATTACCAATGGGGTGCTGAACAGCACCGGGGATCCAACTCCTCTGGTGTCCACCGAAGACAAGCATATGAACTGGGTCACTTGTTTCGAAAAACCGTTTCTTCCTCCCTCCCCCCCCCCCACCGTGGTTTGTATTATACTGAGTTTCCGTTGTGAAATTTATGGGTCCAACGGAAGTAGCTGGCAGCATCGCGTCAAGTGGTGTTCTCATACGTCGTCTCAAGAACAGTTCCGCTGGTGACTTTGCATTTGGCGCCGATGAAGTTGGGTGTCGAGCGACAGGTCAGTAAAAAATATCCAAAATGAATGGTAGGCTTTCCTCCCCCTGCCATTTCTGGAGAGCCCTCTTGGAGGTGTCCACGAATCGTTCAACTTTTCCAGTGGATTGGGGATGATACACGGGACTACGCGCATGATGTGTACCCGTACTATCGCAAAGCTGTTTAAACTCTGCTGAGGGAAACTGCACGCCTTTATCCGTAAAAACAGTTTCGTGACCGCCGAACTGGGAGAAAAGACGACTGAGTGCGATTACTGTCGTAAGTGTGGATGCTTGCGTCATTGGAATTATTTCAGGTTATTTAGAATATTCGTCAACTACGATTAGAAGATACTCACTCTTCACAGGTCCGGCTAGGTCCACATGGATTCGTACCTGAGACCCAGAAGGTAAAGGCCATGTGCGAAGCTCGCACTTCACAGGTGCTTTGGTGGCTAGTGCGCATAGCTCGCACTTTCGGTTAAGTTCAACAATGTCTGAGTTTATGTTTGGCCATAATGCGTAGTAGCGCGATGGCTTTCATTCGCGTCATCCCCGGATGGTCCGTGTGTAGGTGGCGAGGAATCTTGGTTCTAAGGCATTGAGGAATTATCACACGGTGGAACAGCATCAGGCAGTCACTTACAATTGTGAGTGCTTTTTCCCGTGTGTAAAACTGCCGAATTTCAGGGTCCGTAGTATGGAATGACCTGCAATCTCGTAAGTAGGACATGACGCACCGTACAGTGGGGACAATTTGAGCTGCATTGCGGATAGAGCCGAACGTTACTGGCAGATTGCGTGTGGAACCGCAAAATACGTTTTCGACATCTGCGCCCACATTTACCACCGAAATCATGACGTTATCGTCTGATTGACTTTGTACGCTATCAGGTGTGATTAGACATCGGCGTTTCCAAAGCTATCTGTTCGTGCGTACCGTATGCTAAAGTCATAACCAATTATCATAGTAGCCCAGCGCTGCAGTCTGTTTGCCATATGGACGAGAACGTCTTTTTGAGGATAAAATAGTGAGTAACGGTTTTTCTTCTATACGTAACGTAGAATGACGTCCGTGCAACATTTTGTGAAAGTTTTTAACTGCAAAAGGTAATGCCCACCCTTTTTCGATTTTGCTGCATTTCTTTTCAGCAGTGGTCAATGCGTGAGACACGTGATATACTGTTTTCTGACTACCATCTGGAAATCTGCGCCATAGAACTGCACCTATGCCGCGGTCACTAGCATCTACGGCAACGATGATGGGGGTTTTGGATTGTAGCGAATTATATAAATAAGAAACTTCAGAATTAAAACAGATGAAATAATGGTTTCCTTTGACGTGACATCGTTGTTCACGAATATCCCAAGGCAGATGGCCTTAGACGGAATCCGAAGCCTGATGGAAAACGACTCCAGTCTACAAGAAAGAACGATGTTATCAACAAGAGACCTGATGGGTCTGGTGGATCTCTGCCTGGAAACCTATTTACAATTCAATGAAAAAATATAAAAACAAATACGAGGCACACCGATGGGATCGCCGCTTTCAGGCCTGCTAGCAGATGCAGTCATGAAGCAATTTGAAGCCAAAGCGTTCGAAACAATCAGACCTCGTTTGTGGATCAGATACGTTGATGACACATTTGTAATACTAAAAAAGTCTGAACTAGATCGATTTCATCAACACCTGAACACGCTCATACCTGGAATAAAATTCACAATGGAAGAAGAATGCGACGCAAAACTGCCGTTTCTAGACATTCTGATCATGAAGCAAACAAACGGAAATCTAGAAACAACGGTCTATCGAAAACCAACGACAACCGACCGCATACTGAACTTCCAAAGCAACCACCCAACATGTCACTTGAAGAGCTGTGTGCGCACCCTATTCCACCGGGCCGACACACACTGCAACACACTCGAACTCCGAAAAAAGGAAATGATCAGGCTTTTCAAGTTGTTCATGGCAAACGGCTACCCAAAAAGCTTCGTAAACTCTTGCATCCGAAATAACAAAAAAGACCAAAAGAAAAGTAGCCCAGAAAGCATGGTCCTACTACCATACATACGAGGAGTATCAGAGGCAGTAGATCGTATGCTAAAATCGTTGAGCATCAAAGTTGCCCACAAACCCGTCAGCACCCTGCGGACCGCCTTATTCAACGGAAAAGATCGTGTGGACCAGCACGATCAATCAGGAGTGGTCTATGCTATCCCATGCCTAGGATGTGATAAGGAATACATGGGCAAGACAGGTAAACAACTACGTACTCGCCTACACGAACACAAACTAGCATTGCGACGCGCCGATCCACACTCACAGATTTTCAACCACTGCGCAGAGACAGGTCATGAGGTCAAAATCGATAGCGCAAGGGTAGTCGCCCGAGCAAAGAAGAAGGGGGAGCGCCTGGTCCTCGAAGCCCTCCATTCGATCAACTCGTTCAACCGACACGTCGAGGTTGATAAGCATTACGTCACCCTGGCAAAACCGATGGCGAAAAACCGAGAAACGGACAGACGAGCAACACACCAAAAACGCGCGGAACCAGCTGTCCCATTCACACACTCATTCACTCACGTTTGACAACGAGTCCTAGTTTGGATCGAAACGTCACAATAAACGTTTTACAACTCAGCGTACGCCTTGACTTCTCTATAAAATTATATATATATATATATATATATATATATATATATATATATATATATATATATATATATATATATATATATATTCTTGATCTTCTCAAACGCGTGGTGACTAAAACTGGCGTCCTTCTTTAAAAAGTCATTTGAAGGTGCACTTAATGGCTGTATATTTGGTACGAAATCGTTGTACTTATTTACTGTGCCTAGAAAAGACTGAAGCTTGGTCTTGTTAGTAGGAAAAGACAAATCTTGAATTGTGGCTATCTTAATTGGATTCAGAGGCCGACCGTTCTCGTTTATTATAGCTCTAAGGTAACTGATACGCGGTAGCAGAAACACATTTTTGAAGTTGAAGACTGAAACCGTATGATTGGATGCGTCCGAAAACCTCGTCCAAATGTATTCGATGTTCATCTACGGAAATGCTGACAACAATGATATCGTCCCTGTTTGCCATGGCGTAGGACAGACCACTCAACATTGTGTCCATTATTTGTTGGAAAATTGTTGGTGCGCATTTAACGCCGAAAGGAAGCCGATTATACTGGTACAACCCGCTGTGCGTGCTAAGTGGTAATAGTTTTTGCAGGAGTCTTCCACTTCTACTTGCAGATAGGCATCCGAGAAGTGTAGTTTAGAAAACACCGTCGATTAAGTTTGGCAAAAAGATCCTCAGGGACCGGCAGTGGGTACTGATGCGTCTGGAGTGCGTTGCTTAAACCGGTTTAGAAATCCCCACAGATGCGTACAGCGCCAGTGGCCCTTCTAATAGCTACTACTGGGGCGTCCCAAGGAGAATAGGTGACTTTGCTTGTTACATTTAATTGTTTCAAACGACCTAACTCAGCATCGATTTGTGGGGTGGCTACATAGCGAACAGATCTTTTGGGACGAAAAACGGGTGTGTTCTCTGGAAGGATGTACAAACTTGCTTTTGCTTTTGTGTACAGACCTAAATCGGGTTTGAAAATGTCTGAATATTCAGCTTCTAATGCTGACAAAATGTTTTTCTGTAATTTTAAATCGGCACTTACAACATCAATAGTGGGTGAAAAAGGTGGTGAAGATGGGGTGAATGAATTACAAAATGAACTAATAGGGACATCCCAAAGATGCAGTTATTCTATCCAGTCATTTCCTAATAGGTCCAGGTCATTTAAAGATATAAAGTAACAAATGCCAGCGCCACGAAAATCATGAAATGAAAACTTACATAGCAATTCACTAAGAAAGGAAATGGGTTGTCCTGAGGCATTGCGAGCTACGCGGCTCCTGGATTAGATTGTAGGGCTGCCAAAACTCCGCCAGGTAGATTTCGAAATGATAGTAATGTCCGAGACGGTTTCGATTTGCAGGGACACGGAGTAGGCAATAATCCAAAGGGTGATGCATTTTCTACACTGACGTATTGCTTCGTCAAACGTGGTAAACACAAGGTTAGATTGTTCTGCAGATCCAAGTGACTGCGTTCGATAGCGACCTGTTCATCTGCGTAAATCTGCACAGTAACCTTCTGGATGTCCAATCTCGCCACAGCGTTCGCACTTGTGGCACCGGAACCGACAAAAGCGCACATAAAACCATGCATCACAGAACCAGCAAGTTGAAGATGGCCGTTGAAATTCTGGCTTTATTTTACTTTTTCAAGGCGAAGAGTTTGATTTTTAAATTTTACCCACATTCAAAATGCCTCTGTTAGCCGCTGATACCTGAAGCATTTGTGAGTCTTTCTTTAGGTTTATTGGTCTGAGATATTCGGTAGGGAGATCTTGCAAGGAAAACGGGTCTGCTGAGTCTAATCGAGCAAGCAAACGGGTTCTGATGTCACTGTCATCATGAGACGTTAGGCCTGAGACAAATATCAGTGATTTAAATTGGTCATCATTCAACTGTTTTAACTGAAATCTCTCGCACTCACGATTTACTCTGCCTGCATGTGTGACGACATCCCCATCTGCTTGTCCGATGATCTTTGAGTAGTTGTAACGAATGTTGAATAGTGATGTTCGCTCGCCGAAGATAGTCATGAGCCGTCTCGTTTAGACTGAGATCTCGTGGCTGTTTCGGTAAAAAGTAGTTGCAATACTGGGAGTGTTCTGTTATGCCCAAGTTCTGCACCATCTGGCGGACTTTGGTTGCTCCAACCAGAGTGGCACTATCCACGAGAAAAAGGTCTTCATATTTTTTGTACCAGGAAGCAAATGTTATTCCGTTGTTTGCATCATAACTGAATTCCTGAATTGAGGTGGCCAATGATTCTTTCAATCCTTGTTCTAGTTTTGCTTTGGTCTGGAAACCGCTCCAGGATATTGACATGAATTTTTTAGTCATCAACTGAAACAACTTTGTTTGTCTCTGTTCCTATTCTACTAATGCCTGCTGCTGTAGATCGAGTTGCTCCCGTTGCTGCTGAATTAACTGGATGAGACTGTTCTGTCCCGCCATTGCTGTTGTCGAACTGTTAACTCCGATAACTTGCAAATCAGAACAACAACGGGGCCGAGCAAGGCTTATCGGAAATTGAAAACGAATGTGTTCCGTAACACGTGACCTCAGTACAATACACGAACCAACGTGAGTGGCTAATTGAGGACTAATCAAAACACTACAAGCTGAGCGAAATTGGATTATCGATTAGATGTCAGCTGAAGAAACGGGTCATGACAACCAGGGTAATACGAAAACGATGTGAAAGCGGTCTATGCGGACGCCACTGTAATAGCGAGTAAATCATGTGGCACGAGAAAGTAATGCGCATAAGAAAATGACCGACTGACTTACTCGTCAAACTGGGAACCTCATTTCCCTTGATTTCATTCGAATCAGTGCACATAATCAAGGGTTGTGTACGCTAGGCCCTTGATAAATGCGATAATTGGCTATAATGATGGGTAATTCTCCAATGTGTAACAATACCTAATTGTTGTCAGATTGCCTGATTGACAAGCTGCCAGCTCATCTCCCGTGCCGATCCTTGTTCAGCCCCATGAATTACATACATTTAGTTGACCCTGAGCAAAACTGGCCGTTCGTACCAACCTTTTTAGCCAGGACCTTCTCACAACCTGTCGAAAAGGCTTGTTATTGGTATGAGAAAGAAACTCAAGGAAAAGTGATGAGTTAGTCTTTGTTAATAGGGCTGGCGAGAAGCACCGACTCGTCAACTGGATTCACCGGTTGGCACTTCAAAGCAAAACAAGTGCAATTGGGATGCTCACCTCTCTCATTCAGTTTTCTTCTCTGTACTGCACTACATCTTTATACTTCTCCTATTACAGTCTACCCTCTAGTGACAGTCAAAACCAGATATATAGCTATTCACTGTTAAAAGTAGAGATGAAACTCTGGTCGCGTTTGCCACAGGCCACCGTTGAAAACTAACAAAATTGCTACCGATAATTCTCGAGTACTCAGGGTTGCTGATTCGACAGTTGCCTCTGCTGATTGACTAACTCGGAAGCCTAATGCTGAGAATTAGGTCTAGCTCCAGAGGGCATACGCTTCTCACTGAGACCAAGACTGGCACCTTAGCTTTTCAGTGAGGTCTTTTTAACATGATGTTCATACCACATTGCCGTGTTGCCGACCTATGTGTCATTGGCATTCGCACATGATTCATTCTGGTTCAGATGGCCTTGCACTCGCGTGCGCGATGCCTGTCTGTCCCACGCTGTGCTTTGTTCCACTTTACCAATCACGTGCGGCTAGGTGCGCGTGTGACTGACATTGATTCGTTATTCCTATCCCTTTGACACAATACTATGCTTGCGCTTGGCAGTGGATGACTCACTTGTTTGCCCACTTCTGTGATTATTTGTGTGTTTACTGATGTGCTAGTAAACGGATCTAGTGCGTAGTGTTCTATCAATTCTGAACGCATCATTTGGCGTCGCGGGCAGGATGGAGTGTGTATATGATGGAGAGATGATGCAAAAATGCTGCATGCAGGGCGAGTTTGTTCACAAAGGATCATTGAAGGTTTGTTAAATTTTACCATAGGACTTCGTATATAGAATTTCGGGCGTCATGGGCTTGCGTGTTGCTCGTTCACGCGGTTCAGAATAGAGAGACAGTTTATGAAATTTCAACTGGACTTTTTGTTCGAGGATTTACTCGTAGTATTTGTTCAACCGAGTACAACCTGTAAGGCAGCATCATTATTCATGACCGGTAGGTAATCAGTAGAGTACTTGGTTCGCGTCTCCTGGATCATGTTTTCGGGTAAATACGGAGTCACTCACACGACGTCGCAGTTCTGTCCTGGGAAATATACGGTGTTTTCTGGGAGTTACTACTTGAGAGGCGAGAAACCTATCACATTCATCATCACCAGCGCTGCACGTCCGCAAACGTTTGTTCGCTGAGCTTAAACCCACCCAACTCTCTATTAGTCACCATAATATAATATATCCTGCTGTCATAAACTGATGGTACAATATTTCCGAAAGCTGGGTACGGTTAGTCGGGCGGTGACGAATGGGAAACGGACGGCCGGCGGCGGGGTTTCAACTCACGAAACAAATGTCACTATTCAGTTAGGGCTACCGTTAGACAACCCCAGTTCCGTGGGCTTTCTCAGTCACGTTCGTCATATCGTGATGTCAAGTTCGTCAATAAAATGTTCCAGCGACATGCCTCGGGCGGCTCCGAATTAATGCGGACAGTTTCATGTCTAAATTTCCTACATGTAAACTCAAGTCTTAGGCCGACCCAACATAGCATATCAGGTTGCATCTAACACGTAGCAATGTTGCGCGCATGTCCATTAGCGGGTCACCCAAGTGATTTTTCGTGATCGACGTTCTCAGTGTATCCAAACTCACATTGATAATTAAATTGCATTAGGATCCATCATTTCCTCATGGTGTATGTTTCGGATAGACGCTTGGGCCACACAAATAAACCTTCCCACGATCCCGCCTAGAGCTAGGTTGAAGTGCAAGATACTTCAACCGAAAAAAACGTCACTGTATGGACATGTTGATAAACCCTATATCTTTTATTTACCAATTGATAGAAACGCATCGCCTTGCAAGTGTGCTTCCAAGTGAGACTGACTGAGCGCCGCTCGAAAGTTTTAAACTAACCTAAAGCAACATACTCCGATTTATTTTACTTCAAAGTAAGTGAAATTTCGAAGAAACAGTTGAATCAGAGCACCGGAGTGGAAGGTTGTCGGTTGATTATGTGCACTACCGGAATCAATTTAACCACTACTTCTGTTTTTGACAAAACGCAGAATTTGCACTATGCATTCAGACGCTAATTAAGCCACCTTTCTCCCTCAGAACCCCAAAAACACGGAATTCAGTAGCATGTTACCACAACCAGGCGTCTACCGTTGTGCCTCGTGGATATATATTGTCCTGTGATATTTGTGGCTTCTCAGCGGATTTATAAACATTATGAGTTCAGTTACCTCTGAGGATCAATGTGCGTGTTTGGTGTGCAAGAAAAATATTGGCCCTCGGGTCAAAGCCCTGATGTGTGATTTTTGCGAGGGGTGGATTCACCTAAAGTGTACTAAAATCGACAAGGATAAATATGAGTGGCTGAGTTCCTGCAGCTCCCCATTCCTGAAAATTCTATGCACAGATTGTACCACCGCAAATAAAAGAAAAAGAGATGAAGCTGATTCAGCGGCGAATCAGGCACCCGCGGTACCGTGTTCAACGAGCCCCAGGTCCCACGCAGAAGTAGCTTCAGGCGCTACGAACAACCCATTAAGAGAAGTGAAGAAGCAACGCCGAAAGAAATCCGTGGTCACAGACAAAGCCGAAGTAGCTGTACACTCGGAAGACAAAACTTATGTTCCGCAAGTATCGAATGCAGCCGGCGGAGGCACAGACCCCGATCCAGGGCAGACGGAAACCTTGAGTCAATGGAAAACAGTAAAGCCACGTCAACGGATGGCGCCGCCACCTAGGACCCAATGCTTCTTAGTCGTGAATCTTTCGGAATCAACCGAGTCGGAGCCTCAAAGTAGATTAGAGCACGACGTTTCTCTACTTCGAGACATATTTGCCAAAATATTCTCCACAAATGAGGAAAACCTGGCAAATAACGTAAAGGTCAAAGCCGTTTTTCGATTAGGGAAAATAAAGGACAATGGTAACCCCCGTCCGCTCAAGGTGGTCTTGGGTTCCGATGAGGAATGCCGCTGGGTGCTACAGCGGTCCTACAGATTAAAAGGAGAAAAACAACGACTCCTTCGAGATCTTGACCCCGAGGAAAGGGAGAGGCACCGGTTAGCCTTGAGAGAGCTCCGCGAACGCCAGGCCAATGGTGAATCAGGTCTTTTCATCCGGGATTTTCGTGTTCAGCGGAGGCGTCTTCAACTGAGATGGGATCCGTTCAATCTCACCGGCATCATCAACCAGGCGGCCCCTGCGGTGGAGGTGCAATGAGGGTCGGTAAGAAGAGGGAAGACAGAAGAGGGCATGCACTTATCATGTCGTCTAATGTCAGGAGTCTGTTGAACAAGCGAGATGAGCTCGAGGCATGGGTGGTTCAGCACTCGCCAACATTGGTCGCCTTGACGGAGACGTGGCTCACCAGTGGAGTGCAGGACTCGGAAGTAGCTATCCCAGGATACACACTTTACCGTGCTGATAGGAGCCAAGCTAGGCGAGGAGGCGGCGTGGCGATGTACATTCGAGCTGACGTCCCTTCGCTACAGTTGGATCGCCTGATAGACCCGGAGGGCTTTGAAGAATCGCTTTGGTGTCGCGTGAAGTTGACACCCAGTGGATTTGAGTCTGTCGGAGTCATTTATCGGTCACCAGAAGCAGACCCACGGGAAGCACTGACTGGAGTAAGACGTTGGGCGGGCGATGGTCACTGTCTAATTTTGGGTGACTTCAACTCGCCGAATGTGGACTGGGAGAACTTGCAGTGCACTGTAGGAGCGGATTCATTTTCCCGCGAGCTTCTTTCAACGGTGCTGGAACTTTCCTTGTACCAACACGTCAGAAGGCCGACCCGAACCCAGGATCACCACACGTCTACCCTAGATCTGGTGATATCTCCAAGGCGGTCCGATGTTGATCAGATAGAGTACCTACCGCCACTAGGGTGCAGTGACCATGCAGTATTGACCATCAGCTGGAAGAGAGGAGCGACGTTTGTCCCCAGACCACAGGGCGGACTCAACGTCTGGCGAATGTCGTTCCAACAAGTCAGGGAGGCTGCATCCTCAGTGATGTGGTATCCTCCAGAACCGTATGACATAGACCAGGCTTGGGAGGTAATCCGAGATGAAATCCTTCAGTTATGCCAGACTTTTGCTCCACCATCCAGACAGCGGCCGCATGCGAAAGGCCCACCTTGGTTTGAATCGCAACTTAGGCGGCTTCTGAAGCATCGAAACCGAGCATGGAAACAATGTCAAGCGACTGGAGAAGGATATGATCGATACCGCAACATCCGGAACCAGTGTACCCAAATGAAACGAGAAAAGCGACGTATATTCGAGGAGACGTTAGCAATGGACTCGGTACAAGCACCCAAACGACTGTTCGCATATCTGCGACGGAGGACGCGAACCACGACTGCAATCCCAGCCCTACAGGACGGACATTCGCTGGGAGTGACAGATGAACACAAGGCAGAGATACTGGCGAGACACTACTTGTCAGTCTATGCTCCTGAACAGAGGCACAATCGTCCCTCACACATTGCCGGGGGAGCCCCCCAAATGTCTTGTCAAGAACTCACCGAGGAAGAAGTGGCGGCAACCATGCGCACCATTAGAGTCAACCAATCCCCAGGACCTGATGGTGTTCATCCGTTGGTGGTAAAGGAACTGGCCGATGTGTTAACTCAACCAGTCACACGACTGTTCAACGCGTCTTTAGCAGCGGGAAAGCTCCCCCAAGAATGGAAGAAAGCGGTCGTCGTGCCACTGTACAAAGGGGGGGGGGGCAAAAGCTGAGGCTGTCAACTACCGACCTGTCAGTCTAACACCGGTGATAGGAAAGGTTATGGAGCGCCTGCTGGCAACGCGAATCCGGGACCATATTGGGGTATACGACCTACTTAGCCGACAACAACATGGTTTTTGGAAAAACAGGTCGTGCCTAACAAACTTGGTAATCGCACGAGAACGCTGGACGATGGCCAAGGCCGAAGGACACCCTACGGACGTAATCTTCGTGGATTTTAGCAAAGCTTTTGACAAAGTTCCGCATGACCGTCTATTAGGTAAGCTTAAGGCTCTTGGTGTAGTAGATCCATTGATTCTGTGGATAGAGGACTTTCTAAAAGGCCGAACCTTTGCAGTACGAGTAGCACAGTCACTGTCAACCTGGCAAGTGGCAGCTAGTGGTGTTACACAAGGATCGGTTCTGGGTCCGCTCCTCTTCCTGGCCTATATCAATGACCTACCACCAGTTTTTCAATCGCCGTGCCTCACTTACGCAGACGACCTAAAGATCTGGCGCACAATTACGTCATACGCTGACGAGCTCGTTCTTCAGGAGGACATCAGAGCCCTTGAGAGATGGTCAGATCTGTGGTCACTACCAGTCAACACGGACAAGTGTGCGCATATGCGAGTAGGAGCACCGTCCAGCAGTGGGATGTACAATATACACGGGGCACCCCTCCGACGCTCTGTCTGCGAAAAGATCTGGGAGTGATGGTGGCCTCGTCACTAAAAACGAAACACAATACTGATAGAGTCTGTTCTTCAGCGTGGAGTATCCTGGGGCCGATTACTCGTTCATTCGGCCATCTCTCACTCAACGCCTTCAAGGTGCTGTATGCAACCCACGTGCGTCCCAGGTTGGAATACGGGGGGCCAGCAGTTTTCCCTTGTACGTTGGCAGAGGTGGCAAAGTTGGAAAGAGTACAGAGAGGCGCAACCCGCCATATCGGAGGGCTACGTGGGGTCAGTTACGAAGAGCGGCTGAAGATCACAGGGCTGTTTCCAGTGGCCTACCGAAGAGTCCGGGGAGACCTGATCTTCACCAGGCGTGTCATCAGAGGCGACTTCGGTCCAGAACTACGTGCAGAGCTCCCTCTCCGCGGACATGGCCGTACGAGGGGACACCCGCTAACTCTAAAGAAACTGCACTCGGTGGGCCTCCCTCTGGTGTACCGTCTATCTCGGAGGGTGACCAATCTATGGAACTCGCTGCCAGCCGAAGTGGTGGAAGAGCCCAACGACACATTGTTCAAGCGACTTCTGGACGTATTTCTAAAGAGGTGGTGGGAGACACACATGAGTCTACATCACTGAGCTGTGGTGAGGAGGCTTACACGGGAGAGATACCCTCTGCCTCTATTATGAAGAATGAATGAAGAATGAACCTGTCGTCACTTTTCTCTCTTGGAAAGTAAAGTCAGTAATGTTCTAAACTGTCCCACTGAGGTGAGAAAGAATACTTCGTTGCTCGCGAACAGTCTCGTTTCATTAGCGTAAAACAATGGTCATGTAGGGAGTTGACCTTGTGCCCAATAGTTGCACAAAACGTATTGGTCCAACTGGCGCGGACGACCAAGCCTTTTAATGGACTGGTGTTTAGGCTAAGGACCGCTTGACAGGATTGATCTTTTATTTTATCTATCCGTGCCATTGATCGACTATGTTGGGGCTCGTGATTCCGTTGTCCCAAGCTTCGAGCTCGATACTGGACAGGCTCTGCATGTGCATCCTGTGATTTAATTCGATGGTGTTGATCTGCTAGGAGGACAGGCTGTGCTGGCCAAGAATTACCCATTGCCCTTACAGGTAAGCTGTTCCTGTGATAATAAAACTCCCTCTTCGTTTATTTCATGTTTGCTCATAATAAAAATGAAAAACAATGCTGAATAAAGCAACAAATGCTACTTACAGCACTTTTAATTATCCTGAAATCCCAGAATATTCTTGTACTGTTCTGACACTTATGAACACGCTTTGACAAGGGGTTATGGTTATCGGAAATTTTTCTCTATTTGCAATGTCTTCCAGGAACTTCATCCGCCCTTCTCGTCTTCATTTTGACCCTTGAGGATCACCCGCTACTAAAACATGATACTAAGTGACCACTTTCCTGTTAGTTTTTACTTCATTATGCTTCATACTCCCTCGACTGGATTAAGAGTGGGCGAAAAAGGTGCTAGCTTTAAGATAGTCACTTGTCTGTGGTCGTTTTTCGGCCACCGACTCCAGGTGTGAGTGGCACGGTGCACTGTAAACTAAAAAAATCAAGTCCTTAAGAAAGTCAGTATTGTTTTACTTAGTATGACTTCAAACATTTGAACATAAGGTTCACTGGTATAGATGCCTCTCGTAACGGTGCGGTGTACCAGTCCCAGTGTCCTAATTGCTCCAGTGATGTGCAAATGTGGTCCCCTGCAGTTCACAACTGTATGGGACATGCGGGTTTCGTTGACGGCTCGACCTCTGGTTCTGATACAAAACAGATTAAAATTTGCTTAGTTAATTCGGACCAACAGTTTTCCATTCGCATCGATTCAGTGACAATTATCTTGTTTAGGTTTATTTTCACTAGAATTCATTGCCCCCGGTATTGGCTACATTTTTTCTTCATCGTCACTTATTGTTCATTCAAATATTAGGCTATGGTCCTGTTATATTCGCAAAACCTCAATTAATAGGATGTATTGAAATCACTCCCACTCGGAAATACGCAAACCGAAGTAGCAAGAACACTAAGGATGCGGAATAGCACTTTAATTGTTTTGCGGAACTGGTTTGTATGAATATGTTGATGTACGGAAAACAATTGGTAGATTAGAAGTTAACCAATCAGAGCGAGCTTTCGCTGTACCTGTCCTCAATGATCCTAATTGGTTGAAGCTTCTCAGCATGCGTAACTACGAAGCTGTACCTGGCCTTATCACGTGTGATGGTCACTGAATCACCGCAGATCCGTATGGAATCGCGTTTCACAAATCCAGACATCAGCCCTTTTTCCATTTGCTGTACGTGTTTGTGTGAGCGCAAAAGATCCACTGTAACAATTCGTCAGTCTCCAGCCACGTAATCAATCGCCGAAGAAATTCGAACTGACTCCTTTTGGTCAACATCTCGATCAGTTGCATGCATCCAGCTATTGGCTATTGTTTTCTCAACTCCCGTAGCACGGGGTAAATGTTCTCAGTCTTGTCCGGATTAGGGCGCAAGCGCAATGCGCTCTCGGATCTTCCTCGAAGGCCTCTCGCACGACGCGCTCCTGGATATCTTGTGTAAGATTCAACTAACAGTCGACCAGGTTGTTATTTTAAAACCTCACTTCAGTAGCATTTAAAACTGCGCGTTACAACTTGTCAATTATTAAACGTAAATTGGTGCTTATCAAGCTTTCCAAACAGCCACGTCTTGTTTGTTGAGTCTTCTGATGCTGCAGCCTAACTTGAGCTGAAAGCTTATGAGGTGGACGGAGTAAGTCCGTAGCAGAGGCGCATATCTGAGATATGCTGTGTGAAAAACGATCGGTCGTAATGCTGGTTAGCTATGTTTCTCATCCACATCGTGGATCAGACACCTCCTTCCCCGTACCATCAGTTTGGTTACAATGAGCACGTTGACCGCATAAAAATCACGTGGCTGCCCCGCTAATGGACATGCGCGCAACACTGCTACGTGTTAGATGCAACCTGATGTGCTATGTTGGGTCGGCGTAAGACTTGAGTTTACATGTAGGAAATTTAGACATGAAACTGTCCGCATTAATTCGGAGCCGCCCGAGGCACGTCACTGGAACAGTCTATTGTCGGACCTGATATTACGGGAAAATTTTGCCGGTCGCCCCTTCATTACGCCACTTGGGTATTTGTTCGTTGACACAAAGCTGAGCTACTCACTAAATCCACAGATAAATTTGAGAAATATAGGAGTGTTCAAAGAGATTAAAGAGGGTAGATGTGTGTCGTTCGCCTGGATGGGGTCCAAAATTTCCCATCAATGTATTTGATTGGAGAAGTGTGGACACTTGACAGTGAACCGTAAGCCGCCGTGAACATGTCGTCAGTTTCCATCAAGTCCACCTGTTCGAGAATGGAAGCATATCCACACAATCCATAAATTCATACTCTATTCAACTAAAGACTTCTTCCTTCGTTTACATAAATTCCGAGCGACTTATCGTCTCACATTAGGATAATGATAACCAAACTGTTAACTAAACTGTCTGTTCTATCGTAGGTTCGAGATCAATGAACATGGCGTTCGTATTGCAGACGTTTCATTCACAAACCGAGGTGATATCATCGCTGAGTAAGTCACCTCTGAAAGTAATGAAACGTCTACGATTTAAACATCAAACTCAGTAGCATGAAGACTAAGAAAATCATTCACCTAAGCTACGAAGAAAACCCATATTACCAATAATCACGCTATTTAGTTCATTTATCAATAAACGCAGTTGTGACCGACCAGTGAAGGTCAAGTCAGTCATTGACGAGTTTGATTTAGAGTATACAAACTCACCGCTGTCGGTTAGCATTCACGATAAGCAACCTTTCTTTGTCTCCCGAAACACGACAATGCCTAATCCTCTAGGTCTCAAGGTGTTTCACTGAAACTCGGTTGAATTTACCGAGTCTTTTGAACTTACATTATCCTTGTTGATGTCGGGACAAAAATCATGGTGATGAAAGTTATTGGTAAAATTCAAGGTCTATGTGGTGATTTAGTATGCAGTTCGAGGGATACCGTACAGTGAAGCTTTGCAGCCATTTATAGTGATGATTCTCAGCCAATCAAAGCCAACTGTGATTGATTTACTTCTGATTTACCAAACGATACTCTTGATCATACCTGTGTATACAAATGAATTCTGCAATAGAGTCAACGTACAATTCCGCACCCTTGGTCTCCTTTCCACATCGGCGAACGGCGTTCTGCATGCGAGCCATCTCGATATATCCAGTCAGTTCAAGTATTTCGGTTAGCACAGTCTAATGGGAAATAGTACTCTGCAGAACACAAGTCCGGGAAAAGCAATCAAGACTTGTCAAGTGTCGCAGATTGACCCAGCCAAAGCCTTGAGTGCTCGTCTCTACAGTCCTCCTCTGTGCACTCAGAAACAATTTGTACAAGCACTTAAACTCACATGGCCTACTTCTTACCCCCGAACATACGTGCAACCACTCGAACGTTCTTCACGGTGATCAATTTGACGCGCACACACGCATGTGCACAGAGAGGTTTGAATGACCATTCCACTTTGTTGTTTTGAGTCATATTGAATGTTATGTATTGATATGAGTACGAATAACTGGAAACGAGCTTGTTCGCCAAGCTGCTTCGTTCTCAGATAGTACTCTCCTTTTGAAAAACTATATCGGAACGGCTGACTGCACGTCTGATGTTGCCATATCCTTATCCAATTCACAAATTCCCCTAGTCACTAACGATGCAGCGTTACCAATGTTCCTGAATTTACTAATGCCGTCCGAAATAAGATCATGTGCACCAATGCCAACTGTCAATTCCCTCGGACAGATTACTAAACTTTGATAATCATGTAAAATTCCTGAAAAAGTAATACTTCTCGAAGATTTAATGCACCCCTAAAACTGGAACATAACCTGCGCCGTTTACTTCAGGTGTTAAAGCTCGCTGAAACTGGATGCAAATCGGACACTTCGTTGTGGTCTTCTGGGTGAATCCTCATTCTGATCTACCCACTCAACCTAGCACAGTATATCCGTCACGTAGACTGTGTTTGTCAACTACCTCCCACGCATTTTCAACACCACAGCGTACTGGCCAGTAGTCAGATGCACACACACACACACACACACACACACACACAACAGATGACGGACGCCAAACGATGTGTATTTAGTTAATTTGCTCAGACGAGCCTGCCTGCTGGCTAGCGCACTTGCTTATGCTAGACCAAATGGAGTTGGGTGAGGATCAACACGTTACAGAGGTATATAACACGTGAACAAAAACACACACACATAGCTGCGTAGGTGTCAGCCTTTTATTTTAATAGTTTACCATGTTATTATGATAATTCTTGATCACAGTGGTTGTGTTCGTGACTCGTAAGGTTAGCCCATGTATGCGCGCGCATACGCTTGTGTCGATGATCTGAATGATAGTCAAGTACCATGATCATCACTGCTACTGCCACCCGTCCGTGCCACTGCTGATACATGGCATTTCATGAGCGACCGGTTAAATAGCCCGTTTTCATGGTCACGCTCCAGCAAGATCGAAGGGTAAGCATTGTGCCCACGTTGACGTCCTTTTGTGCGTTGCATAGGCGTGTCATTCTGATCATGTTCGTCTGCGTCCCATTCTTGCTGTGCTCTGTTTCGATTGTTCCCATTTACGTCTTGCTCTTGTGCTCCCAGTCTAGGCCATCTTCAGGTATGCAGCGGTTCGGCTATGTGATCTGGTTGTTCGTCGGCAGAATCTGTTTCATCCGCTTCGGACTGCTCCGGAAATAGCCACGCAATCAAAGTCTGCCTGCTGGTCCTAGTTTTTTTGACGCGATTAACAACCCAGTTACCTCTTGCCTACTCCGTTAGGCCAAGGTGATTGGGAGATGTGTTGCGCATTTCCCTAGATGGGAATCATCGGTGCGCATTGATAACTGAGGCTGGTAGTGGTTGGAGGATTAGTCAGGGTGGCCAGTCCATGACGTGGAGGAAAACTATGAAAAGCTTAACCGGTGGATTTGGCCATTTGGGGTATGTTAGTATCCCTGGGTTGGGTACGAGAGATTCCCCCACTCATTGGTTTAATACATAAGAAGATTTGGTTAGGTGCCGCGATCAGTGGTGCTCTTGTATTCACAAAAATTCTTTATCGACTTGATGGTACCACTAGTAGCTCTTTTCCCACTCTTTCCGTACTATTGTTTTTTGTGTGTGGCTATTTCTGATTGAAGTAGCCGCTGAGAGGTGGCAAACAAAACCACTGCAACCCGTGCGTCGTTAATGGTTGTTTGAACTGAGCTGAACCACACGAATACTGCGATTCTGCCTTTCAGTATGACGCGATTCGGAGCACTTTTATGTTGATAGTAAACACCATAGTGAATCGGCGTTTTCGCACTTTTCATTGATTCACGAGTTTTCAGTAAACTATTGTGTTCAACACAGAAATATCTGTTGTGCCCTTGGCACAAAAATATTTTATTTGATTGATTGTGCAGTCTGTGTGATACTTTGCAGGTGTCCATGCCCAACACCCTGGCCACATGCCTGCGACACTACACCACGGTGGCTCACTGTCATGTCTGTGATCCAAGCAGCTGATATAGGAAACTTTAAGCCCTGCGATTTGAACTTATTCTGAAGAAAAATTGTGAAAATATTCACGCGTATGTTGAGTGAATCTACGTTTTCGGGTGTGGTAACGTTTGAGCCTAGCTGTTTTTGACTGCCCACTAAGGTGACGAAGAATACGCCTTCGCTTGTGAAAAATTTCGTTTCATTAGCGTAAGACAGTGGTCATGTAGGGAGTTGACCTTGTGCCCAATAGTTGCACAAAACGTATTGGTCCAACTGGCGCGGACGACCAAGCCTTTTGATGGACTGGTGTTTAGGCTAAGGACCGCTTGACAGGATTGATCTTTTATTTTATCTATCCGTGCCATTGATCGACTATGTTGGGGCTCGTGATTCCGTTGTCCCAAGCTTCGAGCTCGATACTGGACAGGCTCTGCATGTGCATCCTGTGATTTAATTCGATGGTGTTGATCTGCTAGGGCGGCAGGCTACGCTGACCACGTACCAACCAATACCTTTACATTACAACTGGTCTAGACTGTGTTACTATTTCTGCTGTTATTACTGTTCAACACTACGCTAATACAGCGATTATTGCTACAAATGTGGTGTAGTATCTATACTACTCGCCGAATAAGTGCGTAGTTAATTGCCTAAAAACGTTTTGTGAACCATTGCGTAGCGACAATGAATGCTGTTACGTCATGCAAACTGGACTTAGTAAGATGCAGCAAGGCTTATAAAACACAGCATAACACTGTCCAACCAAACAAAGGCTGTCTTCAAATGAACTGGTTAGCGGTGTTGCAAATGAACCTGGAGGGCAGCACAGCAGCGTCCAAGGAGCCAGAACTAACTTGTTCGTGCAGAGAAAATGCGGCTCTTGTTTGGTGTTAACACTCTATACTCCATCACAACATTTCAAGAAACAAAGAAGTCTCAACTCATGCTCTCGTCATTAGAGCGTTAGACTGCGGGCCAACTCAAGCAAAAGACGAAACCACTGACCAGAATGACTCTTGCCTGGTTGAAACAGAGGCAGTTGATTCCCTGGCCGAGCGATTGCCAAACAATGAAGTGAAACCATGCGCAACTCAGACGCAGACCGGCGCAGGCCAATGATGGTGAGGCGGTAAAATGCACACTTCTCAGTGGTGATGAAGTGATCAGGCACGGTTTTGCGGTGTCGTGAGATGGCAGTCGAGCGATCCAGTGAGCATTATTCGATCGTAACGATTGTTATCTCGAAACGAAGCACGTTTCGGTGCTAACATCGATAGGATGAAGCCTATCACCGAGGCAGTGGTGGGATTTATGACAACAGCGCCACGAACCGGTATTGCAGGGTTGAAACCCAGGGTGGAGGTGGATTCGAAGACAGTTCACAGAACACGGACCACTTTTTGTCGAAGAGAGGAATGTGCTAGACATACTACCCAATGAATAATTAAGCAGTTAATTGCTTTGAAACATTTTACCGGCAATTATGGAGTGTCAATGAACATGATATCCTCATATGAACTGAACGCAATACAATGAAGCGAGGCATACGAACCGCATGGTGGCACTCTCCGACCAAATAAATGTTACTTTCGAGTGCACTGGAAAGCGGTGATACAAATGAGCAGTTCTTTTAGGATTGATTGATCTCGTCGGTGTTCGAATGCGTTTATTGGGAAAAGCAACTTATTCAGCCGGCAAGTTCTTGTGGACCACAACGTATACGTTCAGTTACTCATTTGGACAGCAAAATCAATCAAGCATAACAACACTGCTTATTTGCATCCCAGCTGTCTAGTCCAATTCAAAGTAGTCTGTATTCAGTTGGGGGATGCGAGCGTTTCTTTTAAATGCCTTTTCTATCTAATTGCGTTCACTTCATGTGACATAACCATGCTTATTGTCGCTCTATGACTGTCCATAATTGTTTTTAGGCCATTAACTACTCACTCCGTTAGTAGTATGCATGCTTCACCACGCTACTACTACTACTAATACTAATACCGATAATAATACTGCAACGAAGAAAGCAAGACGGATGAGGTACGCCTTTATGTGGCTCGGTCAATTATGTACAACCGTCTGTACAGTTTTTTCCAAACGGGGATGTAGCAACAGCGATCCTCCATTACAGCAACGACTACTGCTATCGATTTTACAGCGGACTGGAGGGAATGTAATCGAAGGGGAATCGCACATTCATGATTTCGTCAAGCGTGCCAAAACGGCATGGTTTGACATGTGAAACAACGCTTTGTGTCGATTGCCGACCAAATCCTCGACACACCAGATACGATTAGTTGACTAATTAGTTAGCTCGAGACAATTAGATTACTGTGAAATCTGTTTATGGTTGAACTTGACAAACGGATCAAGGAATAGCTCCAGATCGATCCAGATATGCATGGTCGGATTTCGTTCTGTCTCACATGGAACATGCAGTTCTGTGAACTGTTTGTAGGAGACCCATTATCTAAATGTCTTATTCCACAGGATTTCAAATTGATCGAGAAACTAGAGTTCGTAGTTTAAATTTCCCAAAATACGGGGTTTATTCACCACGACGAGTATGTTGAAATAAAAATTAGTAACCGGTTATTGTCAATCGGAATGTGTTGAAGGGAAGTTTTGCAAAAATGAAAAATATAGATCGCTTAGCAAAATCATCCAACCCATAGACGAGCATGCACATTATTGATTTATACGTCAAGCTAAATATTTGTCCAGTGATGTGTAGTGATTCAGCACACATCACAGTGATAAGGCCAGGTACAACTTCGTGACTACGTACACTTAGGAGCATCAGCCAATTAGGATCGCCGAGGACAGATACAGCAAAATCTAACTGTGATTGATCAAATTGTATTCTATCAATTATTTTCTTTGATTAAACATTTTTATGAAAGTCACTTCTGCCATAAAGTTAACGTGCAGTTTGGCGGCCTTGGTGTTTTTGCCATTTCGATGTACGTAGTTCCGAGTTGGAGTGATTTCAACACGTTCTAACAGTTCGGGTATTGCGAATGTTACACCCGTTCAATCAGAATCACAGTAAACAGTTACAACAAAATCCCGCCGTGATTGGTTACATTGTGATCTACGTATTATTCCCTTTGAGTTAGTAAAAATATACAAATCAATTCTGAGATGAAATTAAAACAGTTCCACAGCCTCCGACTTAATGCTATTTAGTTATGTGTAGTTCCGAGGTAGAGCGATTAATGTACGTTCTCTCAGTCCAAATATTGTGAATAGTGCAACTGACGTCGTGCCATGGAGCTGACCAGTGTTGAACAGCTGAACCTACGTACCGGTGCATTGAAACTGTCGTTCGGTTTGAACGGTTCGAACTTTGGTGTGACATACGCATTCACGTGAATAATTATGATCAGACGGCGTTCCTTTTGACGGTAGACGGTCATGCATTGCGTTCCATGATGGAGAATCTCGCTTTACCGAGAACATCAGCTCCAGTTCCATTCGAAGGGTTAAAGAACATGCTCCCAGACTACATTGGTCCGGTTAGATTTCGGGGACTGACCATGTCAAAGTCCATTCACTGATCCATGGTCCCAGTAGGGAAGTTCTTTAATCCTTCCTTATGCTTCATACGCAGAGTGTGAGGTGCCTTTTAGGGATCACTTGATTTCTGATATGAATCATCCGGAGCTGCAGAAGAAGCTTTCTCTGAATCCAGAACTACCGTTCTCTGAGGCTCGTTTAATATGTGAATCATCTGATGACGTCTCCGAGGCGACGACCGAGTATTCTGTGATTCATTAGAAACATTTTCATTATTATATGCTAAACAGGTCACATCGGACACCTCGGTCAAAGCCAAAATCAAGGCTACTTCTGAACGAAAACCAGCGCAGCTGAATCCTTGCTTTTCGTGTGGTAAATCCCATTTCCTTTCCATCTGCCACTTCCGTACTACAGTATGGTACTCTTGTGGGAAGACTGGTCATATCTGGAAATTATGCTGCTATTCACGACGTAACTTAGAATCCGACTCCTTATAATTCGGTAGACGATGATAACCCTGTCTACACATTGAAAATCGCGAATGCTTCCAGCCAATTGCTGCGGTAGACGGCTCTGCTATCACCCGGTTCATTATCACGCCTGATCTACTGAGACCACTTTAAATTTCATGATCATGGTTGCTGGTTTCTTACTCACAATATGAAATATGAAATTACATAATCATACAATACCTCGTTCCGCACATTCGGAAAACAAGTACGAACTAATCGCTCTCAATAATGTTCGCGGACTGAACCGTATCAATAATTCTATGTACCAGTTTCTCCAATCTTCTTCCTCTCGCTCTATTTTCGACCAAAACTCAACTCTCCCCCTCATCAGACACCATCTAACTTTAATTCCCCCAACGATACCTTTCACTCCTCCTTTCTATACAAAATTGGTGTTTGTCCCTTTGTCTACGGATCAGTTGCCACTTCCGGATTACAAAATCGTATCTTTTCCAATCGTGAATTTCAGTTTATGTGATAAACTCCGACTTATTCCTTCTAATCACTCCTTTTGTGTCGTTTACCGTTCACCCAATAGCAGCGACTCATCTACCCTATACCAATTAACGTGCAATTTTGCAACCTTAGCGTTCATGCCACTTTCGATTGCGTAGTTCCGGGTTGGAGCGATTTCAATGCGTCCTATCGGTTCGGATATTGTCAATATTACAGGTTATACAGGAAATAAACAATTTCCAATAAACATACCACTGAAGGACCTGAAAGAACTCCTTCTCAGATGTACTGTTGACGTCCAGTTGTTGTTTAACGGAAAGTTGTATCGTCAACGTGATAATGTAGTGTGGTGATTCAGCAGCTGTCAAACGTGATATGACCAGGTACAGCTTCGTAGCCACGTACACGGATGAGCCTCAACCAATGAGGATAACCGCGGACAACTCCGACAAAAACTCCCTGTGATTGGTCATCTTTGAGTCTACCAATTATATTCTCTTATTAAACATATTTATACAAACCCACTCTGCAATACAATAAACGTGCTATTTCGCGGCCTTGGTCATCTTGCTACTTTCCTTCACATAGTTCTGGGTGGGGGCAATTTCAATACGCACTATTAACTCAGGTCATGACGACTATTACAATTGGCGTCGCGTCATGGAGCTGCCCACTACTGAACAACTGAACCTGCATGATAGTGCATTTGAAAATGAAGATTGGATTGAAGGTTTCGAGTTATGTTGTAGCATACGAGAGGATGCGAAGAAGGAGAACCCGACGGCATTCTTCTTGACCGCTGGCTGCCTTTCATTGTACTCGTTGGTGAAAAACCTTGCATATGCGAGAGCCCCTACTGCAGTTCCGTTCGACGAGTTGAAGGCTCTACTTCTAGGCCACGTGGTTCCGGTCAATATCCAGGCTACCAAGTTTCATTCGCTGGTTTGTGGTCCCAACATGAAGTTCCGTGAATTCATCCTAGCACTTCAGACACAGGCCGCTAAGTGTAATTTTGGTGGTCGGTTGGAGACCCAGTTGCGTGACCGCCTCGTTGCCGGCATAAATCATCTGGAGTTGCAAAAAAAGGTATTGGTGAAGCCCGACCTTACGTTCTCTGAAGCCCGGTCAACCTGCGAACAGTTCGATGAAGCAGCCGATACGACGGCTATAAATTCCGTAGTGCATTACCAGAACGTTCTTCCCCATAAACCAGTCTTTACAAAGAAGACGCCTCAATCGAAACCCGTTAACAAAACGATTCCTGAACGCAAACCAGTACAGCCGAATCGTTACTTCTCCTGCGGCGAATCTCACCTACATTCCACCTGCCGCTTTCGTAATGCAGTATGACATTCTTGGGGAAAGCTTGGTCACATTCGCAAGATATGTCGTCAATCCAAGTGCAATGTTACGATTGCAACCCATGAGGATCAGAAACTTGATGATAATCCGGTATACACGCTGGAAATTTCGAGTGAATCAAACCAATACCCGTACAGATCAGTCCAATTCCAATGCGACTTGAGACATCAGTTCATTGTGGATACCGAGAGCTGTGAGTCCATTATTCCGAAATCAGTGTTTGACTTGATTCAGCCCAGTGTACCCATACACCCCACTACTGTGCGTATTCATGGTGTTACTGGACATTGACTTTCGCTGTTAAGTGAGACTACACTAATGGTTCGGTTGGAGGGCGACTACACCCCGGTACGATTCTTGATTTCCGTTGACAGTCCGTCGATTCTGGGCTTGAAGGCTCTGTGTGCCTTGGAGGAGTCGGTAACCCTGAAAACGACGTCCGACCGTCCGGTGATTCGGCTTGTTCTTCAGCAGTTGATCGCACAATGCTCGAACAACAAAGGTTACATGGTGGTCGAGTCCGCGAAGTTGGAAGTGGATGGTGATCCGGTATTCCTGAAACGCCGAGTGTTGCCGTACAGCCAGAGAGAGGGCGTTCTGAAGGTGCTTACCAAAATGGAGCGAGACAGTGTCATTGCGCGTGTGACTTCATCCGCTTGGGCGACCCCGATTGTGGTGGCAATGAAGAGCGACGGACAGATACCCCGAATTTGTGGTTATTACCGATTGACCTTGAATCCTCGTTTACGGAAATGCGCGGCACCTACGGTGGAGCCTGAGGACTTCATGAAGTGCATGCTCGGTAGAAGTTTTTCTCAAAAATTGATCTGACTGATGCGTACTTACAAATTCCGCTGCACATGGAGTCCAAACCACTAACGACTATTAACACTCTATGGGGTGTGTTCCAGTACAACTTCTTACCGTTTGGTCTGCACATGTCATCTGGGGTATTCCAGGCTGCAATAGACGAGGTGATCCATGATATCGAGAGGGTGATGGCATATCAAGATGATGTGCTCATTTTCGGATCCACGAAGGATGAACATAACCACAGATTACAAAGGTTGCTGGAGAGGTTCGTGGAAAGAAATGTATCGATCAAAGCCCCTAAGTGCAAATTCGGTGTCACTGAATTAGATTTCCTCGGTTTCACTGTCAATGCAAACGGATACCGACCCGATCCAGATCGTTTCAAACCCCTAATTGGCATCGAGTCACCGAAAAATCAGGCGCACCTACGATCAATTCTCGGGTGTCTGTAATACTACTCCAGGTTCATTCCGAACTTTGCAACAAGAGCCCAACCATTGTTTCTAGCTCAGTCGTCCGATGTGTAGCAGTGGAACGAACAGTGTGAACAGATATTGCGCGGTCTTATTCAGAATATCATCGATCGACCGATATCAGTCTTATTTGCACCATCTAAGCGGACCATGCTGATCACTGACGCGTCCAAAGTGGGGATAGGAGCAGTTCTGGAATGTCCAATCATCTGTACTTCTCGCCTTCTTAATACTGCAGAGAAGGGTTATTCCCAGACGTGGAACGAAGCTTTGGCCGTTTTCTGGGCTGTACGCCGACTACACAAGTACCCATTCGGAGTGAAGTTCACGATTGTCACCGACCACCAGGCCCTTCAGTTCCCGTAAAACGCGGATAAATCCGTCACCAAATCCACGGCTGCTATGATTCAGCATTGGAGCATTGCTCTGGCAGCCTATAACTATGACATCCTGCATCGACCCCCAGGCGGACTTCCTGTCCCGCTACTCGCGATTTGCAGTGGCGGACCAACGCCATTTCATTTCGCCGGCTGCGCCTGTGTCGAGAGAAGAATTGAGCAAGCAGACAAAACGATACTACCCGCCTGTGATTTTGGCGATCAGAAAGGGATGGCAGCCCGAGGTGAAGCGGAAGTTCCCTCAGTTCTTCGCACTGCGAGAGGAATTCAGTATCCAACCCGACGGCGCCCTTTGTCGAGGTGACCTGCTTGTCATTCCACCTATATTGCGCAAGTAGGTTTTGGATGAACTGCACGAAGGCCACTTGGGCGTGGATAAAATGAAGTCGCTGACTCGACAGATATGTTGGTGGCCGGAATTGGATGCGGATATTTGCACTACGGCAAAGAACTGTGATGGGTGTCTGCACAAAGTCCAGTCGAGGCCAAACAACTGGAATCCATGGTCCCAAAGCTACATTCCATGACAGAGAGTTCATGCGGACTTCTGTGGTCCATTCTTGAACCGGTACCACGCCCTTGTAGTGATTGACTCCTATTCTAAATGGCCAGAAATGTTCCTGACGAGTTCACCAACCACCTCGTTCGTAATCCAGGTGTTACGGAAATGCTTCAGCCGAGAAGGAATCCCATGGGTACTAGTCACCGACAATGGATCACAATTCTGCGCGGCGGAGCTGAAATGCTGGCTTGATAGAGTTGAGTGTCGGCATCTACGTACGGCACCACGCCACCCATGTTCTAACGGTGCAGCGGAAAACTTAGTGCGCTCTGTGAAAAGTGAAATAACATCAGCCAATCCGAGGACGTTGCCCGATTTGGAAGCGTTCCTCGACAATTTCTTTTTGCAGTACAGAAACTCAGAGCATACAACCACCAAAGAGAGTCCAGCCGTCCTTTTCAAGTCCAGAAGACTACGGTCATCGTGGATGTGTCTTGACTCCAGTGATATCACATATCCCCGAGGCAACGATCTTCGACTAACTCGTGGTATTACCACAAGGCAACTTGGTCAATCTATGGTCGAGATCACGGACTTGGAAGATGCATCCGTGCATCGGTGCCACCTCAGCCAAATCCATTTTAAAGTGAAAACCGGCGACGTAATCAAAGGCACGGCTGAGACGACTAAGGATCATGACGGGGACCGTGTTGATGATTGTGATACATCTATTCCGCCTCCTGAAACAACTGCTGCAGCGGCCGAGCCAGAGCCACCAGCTCCAGTCCGAAGATCAGTATGACAGGCGAGCCAAATTGACGAGAAACTCTTGAGAGAGGAAGGTTGTGGTGATTCAGAAGCTGTCAAACGTGATATGACCAGGTACAGCTTCGTAGCCACGTACACGGATGAGCCTCAACCAATGAGGATAACCGCGGACAACTCCGACAAAAACTCCCTGTGATTGGTCATCTTTGAGTCTACCAATTATATTCTCTTATTAAACATATTTATACAAACCCACTCTGCAATACAATAAACGTGCTATTTCGCGGCCTTGGTCATCTTGCTACTTTCCTTCACATAGTTCTGGGTGGGGGCAATTTCAATACGCACTATTAACTCGGTTCATTTTGACTATTACAAATTGCCATGGTATCACCATTAGGCCCACTTTTAGCAGACATTCATGGCAAAACTGGAGAGTACGACATTAAAACAGATCCAAGAGATGAGCTTATATTGACGGTACGTAGGTACTATTTTCTGCCTTCGAAACAAAGACTCCAACCCAGAGAAGACAAGAGACACATTCAGCAAAGCGCATAAGGCCATTCAGTGCACGGTAGAGACTGAAAATAAAGGCACATGCTTAGCATGCGCATAACACACGGACTAATGGAACGCGTTTTCAGTTAGGATTCCTTTGGCACTGAAAATGCGTTCATTCAACGAACATGAAAATCCCATGTGTTCTTAACGTCCTAGCCGTGAAGCAAGGTCTAGGCTGCTATTTTCGTAGTCGTCAAGCCCATTCAGCGAGAATATATTAGTTACCGTGATGGGACTCGAATGAACTCAGCTTACGGTTCAGTAAGCTGCCCCGGTCCCGGCCACGCACATGAAACACAAGGACGTAATCGGTAAGTGTTTGGAATGATCGATGCTAGTAGCAGATCTGACTTGTTCTGCCCAGTGATTCAGCGCGCAATATCAATGCACAACTCACTACTGATAAAGGCCGAAGCTTTGCAGCACAAAGCGGATTCAACCCTGTCTGGAATCAACAGCGGATTACCAATGTTTCAAATGGAATGACCTTCGACTTGCCTCCCGAGAAACGAAATCCGTTTCACAGGTGCAACAAAACAACAACAAATTAACGGAAATGATAACGTGCAACAGGATGGGGGAGAGAGGTAATAAATATGAGAAGCATGAAAGTATTTTTATTTTCTCATCATACACGCATCGATGATTTTTCTGTTTACGGAGAACGGAAGTTCAATAGAAAGACCGTACAGTATTCGTGCAACTGGCTGCTAATCCCAGCCGTGTCCCACAACGCACCGAATTCACGAAAATTAGCATCCACTGATCCCAAACGAGGAAGACAGAGCGCCAGCACTGATGCTAACTTTATTGTGAAGGTTTTAATTTTAATAACATCGTCGTTGGTAGATGCCTTTCGCAATGAAAACAAAAGGCATGGCGCATCGAATTTTCGATGCACTTTTTACATCATTCGGTCCAGATATCAACGAAAATTAACTTCTTCATATACCTACGCCAATGAGTGGTGCAACCGCACGTCACTTCTTCCAGCTTTTCCCAGCACGTGCTAATGGCGCACAAAAAGGTAGACGATAGACAGGCATTCACAAAACATGACCGAGTCATCGGAGGTGGTGTACATCGATCACTTCGATATGGGGGAAGTTATCCGTGCCCAAAACACGACGGCGCACCTCGTCATTACTCACTCGATGTTCCCACCAGACGCAAGTAATGCTTCGGAGACTTCGATTGTCGAACACAAAGATGTCGAACATCTTCCGCGCGAAGGGGCCAGGTCTGGCAACCGTAGAGAAAAACAGTACCAACCTCAGCGACATGCACCCATCCCTTAAGAGAGAGCTGGGTATCATGGCGATTCCACAAATGTTGCAGATTGGCGAAAATTGCTCCAGCTGTCGCTATTCGTGAACCGGTCTGTCCCCCCCCCCCCTCCCCCAACACCACGTCCAGCTGTTATCATGCTCTCAAGGTACTTGAATTTGTCAATCGGCTCAAGCTGATCAGCACAGGGAGTGAGGGCAAGCACAGGCTCCTGCCAATCTTATAAACGTTCTTAGGAGGTGCAAAGTGTCTACCATATCTGGATACTGCAATCGTCAAGCAGAAAAATACATGTTGCACTGCTTGTGCAATGTCACTCAACAAATGGATATCATTAGTATATTCGAAGTCAAAGATCTGTTGTCTGGAAGGAGTTTAACTCTGTTTAGTAGACCAGACAAGACATTCCATAGGATATCCTGTATGGCAAATTTATGGAGAAATGAGGTCATAGGCAACCTAGTCGTACTCCACTGGAGACGACAGAGGAGTCGAAAGCTGGACGTAGACCCTAACACGACCTGAGGTATGATGATATACAAAATTTTGACGACTGACACATAATTGTCAAGTACTTAATTTTTCAAAGAACAGTTCCACGCGTAGTCCTATCAACAGAGTCAAAGGCCGCTCGGATGTATTGGTACGCGGTAGCTGCTGGTCTTTTGAAAGTGTTACGGTGCTCTAATAGCTTCCGGTGGGTGAAGATTTGATCGATACATCCACGAAACCCAACCCACACCTAGAGAGTCTGTTCTTAACACGTTTGGTACAATCTGCAAAGTATGACAGACGCAAGCAGCCTGTTGAAAGCACTACACATTGATGGCAAGGATTTCGCTTGTTTTCGACTACACATCAGGGTTTGCACATTGAACAAGTCTAGTTTGAATGAACATGGAGGACGAAGGAGGGCCTCAGCTGGCGATAGAAAGTTTGTATGCTAGTCGAGGAAGGACGTGAGAGAATGTTTACCGGATGCATCATATTTAGTACGGTCGATCGAGGTTGCCACCTGAAGTGAAAAAACGTCTGAAGAAGGGAGAGGAATCAAAGGTTTGGAGGAACAAGTTGTTGTGTAAGGCGTAGAGGAACCTTTCCTTTACCTGTGGAGTGGTAATCATAATAATATCTGTTATTGTTTTGTTTGCGCTGTAGGTTGTTTTACTACTCGGTCGCCTGGCTCGCAGTAAATATTTTTGATTGAAGATGCACCTCTAGCCTTTGTGCAATCAAGCACGTCTCACAAAGCAGCACCTTCGGTCCAGATGTGCCGATAGCCACTTGTACGGTCCACTTGCACCCTCTCGGAAGCCTTTTTCAATGGCACACGACGAGGGGCTATGACCTTTTTTTTTGTGTCGGGTGACGTTCATCACGTCACAGTGCTCTTCGCAGTTGTATGAGGTATTTCAGAGCGGAGATCGCCAGACCATGGGATTCTGCTGCAGGTAGTCCACGACCGCTGTTTAGGTGATTGCACCATATTTTCAGTTAACGGCGAGTGCCGCCGTTTCCCTATCCGGCATTTGGGTTCGCGCGCAATGGCATTCAGCTCTGCTCTTCGGAGTGGAATGTGTTAACCGAAAAAAGATGAATTTCGTTGTGTGGGTAGTACATCCCATCTGGTTGCGTTCATAGAAGATGAGTTTGACATCTGTTTACCCTATTTATCCGTGTTGGCGACCGGAGATTCACTTGTAATCTAAGATTTCAGCGTATTCCTACACCTATCAAATGGTTCTTGTTGAGCTTCCAGTTAGGAGCCCTGGAGTCACTAGGCCCCTCTGTAAGCAGCACACACGGTAATCCACATAAGCGAGGAACAGATGAATTGCCTAATGTCACGGGTTTGATCAATCAGTGAAGTTCACCGATGATAATATAGTGATACGAATAAGAGATTATCAAGTTGAAGGCAAAATCCTCAACCCCTCATTCCCACCGCTGATTTGACTTGATGATAGACAACTGTTCTGTCTACCGCATCGTCCGCAAGCCTAACCTATCGGGACCTAACGTGTTTCTCCGTTCCAAGTGTCTGGGACAGTTCCCCTCTGTTATACTAATGCAACAGTAAGAAATAAATGAAGTATCCGCAGTGCAGATGGGCTCTCGGCGGCAAATAGCTGCAGTTGGTCTGTGTGTAAAAAATAGGTGCATCAGAATTCAACTTTAATTTAGAAGTTAAAAGTTATATCCCATTGAAGGGGGTCGCGACTTTGATAGGCTACCGAATGGGGTAATGATCGGTAGTAGCAGGTTTCGAACCAGGTTAACTGAATGCATTACACCAACCATTAAAAAGACCCCCATACGGCCTCTACGTCACAACTACCATTATGCTGATGTACCAGAGCGGGTTGAATTACCACGATATAAACATTTCTGATATCTAAACGTGACGACCTGAAGTGAACCGAGAAGTCTAACAGTGAACTTGACAGACTCGCAGTCCTTTGTCCCATAGTACGCGTAAAATGATGGCGGAATGAGCTCTCATACCATATGAGGAGCCATTTCAGACACATCAATAACGCAACTGAAAAAGGCGCATATTCGAAATGAAAATTTGGTCAAATTTCTACAGTTACTCAGTCTGTTAATGCGTTCGTCCAAGACTGTGTTATCACTCACCCAGACACCAGAAGTAGCTTTTTTCAAAAGATCCAACTCCAAGTGGAAGCTAGACTAACGGTCTTTTTCCATTTTCGACCAGTGACACCAGAGAGAATAATGGTGAACATTTTTCTATCAAATTTGTGTTGTGCATCAAATTACACCAGCAAATAATCATTCACAAACAGGAAATGATGAATGCGGCAGACTCCAAACAATCAATTTTGTTTTACACGACTAATAAATATTTAATTACTCATCATGTGATAGTCAGAGTGAATATACAAATGAAGGAATGAATGAACAACAGTCTCAATGAGTGAATCAATAAAAGAATGAATGTAGTTCTTACTTTTTGGCTGTTAAATGTGTAAGTAAATACCTCTTCGTCTGCCTGTTCAGATGTTTGCTCTCATTCTTGCATGCCTATTATGCTATGCAACTGGTTGCTTGCCTGATAGATTATTGTGTGCGCCTCGTGACTGCTTGATGAATCGCTGCAAACCTTCTTGCCAGTAAGTGAGCCTCATGTGACAAATCCTTTTCGGTAAAGCTGATCATATTTTCTACACCCTCGACTGAAACGCGTCAAGGATACCAGTGATCGAAGTTGAAATTTGTGATAAATTTGATCCTCATCAAACTGCTGCAAAATCTCTTCAGCGGAGACTACCCAATTTGAAGCCAGAGCCCGAATAAGTGTTTGACACTCAACGGGTAATGCCGACATTCAGCCCGGATAATCTAAAAGCTATATGGAATCTCCAGGACTCGATGGCAGCGAACTGAAGGGAATCACGTATTCTTAAGAACACGAAAGCGAAATGATTTTACTGAATTATACCAGGACAAACTGTGTAATCGTATTATTAAAATCAATAAGAACCAGGAACACAAGCGGAGGACGAATAATGCATGCATGTTCCGGACAGCCACTCGAAAATAATGTGTGCTTTTAAGTAAACATACTTAGGCAGTAAGAGCAATTTAAACAGCTCAGGGAATGAATACATTTTTTTGTGGCTGAGTGGTCTGTCGCTGATGGTAATAATATCCTTCCAAAGTCGCACGATCAGAAGAGTTCAACGGACAAGTTGATACAAACTCTGAATAGTCAGATACACACGTGACCACCATGAGATGAACCGAGTTGATATCTTCATGAGCATTTAACAATTTTCGTGCGAGACTGGCGGTCCTGCTGAACCAAGCTAGGTAAAGCAACGGTATGATGCTTCCAGGGATCTTCACTAATGCGTAACACACTGACGTTGTAGCGAACGTTCGTCTGTGGCAAAGCCTCGTTAGTTTGTTTACTGGATAACAGTGAGGCATGTGCGCTGGTGATAACAATACGATGAAAGGTTTCACATTGATTTCAAGAACCCACAACACTACCAAGGGCAACCGGCAACAACAAACATGTTAAACTGCAATGTGTCAAACGTGGTAACGAGTCGGGCGGTGGTAGAATTTGAACATCATACTTTAGAGGTGACGGAGGCCGATAACAAGGAATATATCTCGGTGATTTCATACGGCAGTTGTCAAATAGTTAACACCATGGGATTTAGACCCTTCCGTCCCGAGTTCGAGTACTCGCTCCATCACCGGTCACTTTCCTCGACTGGCAGCCACAAATTGGCCGCAACTCCTTCCTTGAAATATTGTATTATTGTTATATAACAAAAGGAAGTAAACAATAGAATAAATGTAAGAAGAGAAGGAAACTATTACTTGTACGAAGATTGGTTGTTCACTCTGTACATAATTCGTTAGAGGACTTCATACTCAAATAATCCCTCATTTTCACCAGTAAGGGTTTAAGCCTGTTGAAAAGCGGTCACTCCATCAGAATCATCATTCTACATTGACTGGTTCGAAGCAAATAGAGTCGAGTTACGAGTGCACTGGTACGCCTGCGTAACAATAAAAAAATGCACGTAAAAAGGGATCGTGACATTCGGCGTCGTTTCCACTATCTTTTATGAACGATATTGTTTCCGTCACACAATTCAGCTAGATACTGGTCCAGTGGTCGTCCTTTCACTGAAAATAAATTTATCTAGAGGGTTAGCTTGCTATTTTCGTAGGGTTTATGCAACAACTGGGATTTGAATATTGTGGCCCAAAACACTACCAAAGATGATGAGGCTAGACGATGTTTCATCAAACTACCGGCCTCAGTAATACCAATGTGTACCGTGGCTAGCACGGAATATCGTATGTAAACAAACTGGTTGCATGCCTGGAACAAAGTAAATCCAGATCCGAGAGGACCGGAGTTGTGTGTCGAATCTGTGTTAGGCTCAAGTGTAGCTAGAATTCACTCGTGTAAATATCCAGTAGCAAATGACACGTTTGTTATGATTCATTATGCAGTATCAACGCTGAACTGACCATTGAAAACGATGGAAGTACTGTAAAACTATTTCATCCTTGCCAGGAATCATTAGGTGGTGCACATCTACGAAGCCCTCAAGGGGACTCGAACCCCAGTTGAAAGCTAGTAAGTCAAATCCAGTTTAACGGGGATTGTTCTCATCGGTTTGCTGAAAATGAACATGCGGAGTCATTCCTACTAACGTATCTCATGAAGCGGCGGATAGGATCTGAACGAGGGTGAATCAGATGCATTACTTACAGAGTAATGCGGATATAAATCAAAATTTAGCCACAAAACATCTCAAATTTATTATTTCTTTCGATTTCAAGAAATCCGAGAATGATTCCGATTCTGCAAATCCGTTGATACGTCGATTCGTAATTCGCAGTACAATTTTGTGTTAATAAACAAGCAAAAAATACAATAAATAAATAAATATAAATGGAAAGTGACTTGCATTTTCCGCATCCAAAAATCCAACGCCGCGTGCCCGAATCGAACCGGTGACATTCCGCCCATCGGGCTGATGATCTACTGCACTTGACTGGCCGTATCGCGATAGCTCAATTGGAAGACTATCCGCCGGGTAAGCGGAATATCGCCGTTTCGATTTCGGCTAGCGGCGTTGGACTTTTTGATGTGAAAATGCAAGTGGATTTTCCATTATATAAGGCTCAGGCTCCTCGTGTCTGTAACACACTTTATGAAGATAAATAAATAATCATACAAAGAAGAACGAAACGAATACGGAGGGGTGATTATACGAAAGATTGTGAACAAAAATATCGAGGTGAGTCCGAGGAAAAAAGAAATTCTGCCACAGTCAAATTCTGTAAATTACACCAAACGTATTGGTAATTCTGAATGTATTCCCTAAAAAATAAAACTATATCAGGTAGAGGCCAAAAAATGACAGATTTTGATGCGAACTTTGTGCTTTCGTGACACAAGCAGGTCGTGGAAGAAAAGATCATTCCCAACTAACTGCGAGAATTTTTAGGAGCAAAGAGAAGCACTTATGACCAGTCATCACAGAATGAAATATACAATGAGGAAAGTGTGATGAATCATAATAACACCTCTACAGCCGTATCTCCGAGTATTTGGCATGTCCAAACAAACTGCGCTAGTTCGAAACAGTACATGCTCAAAACGCAACCGCAATCACCCATGTGTTACACCGATTGTGACCACTGAAATCTTGTGAGTAGTACACTAATAAAAGGGCTGTAACGGCACCCGTAACGTCGATCAATCGATCGTAGTCCTAATAACCCAGTGTGTATTGGAAAATTACAGGAGTTCGACTAGTCCTATCAGCTGTGTGCATAGAACACCTCGGACAGGGAATTTGGCTACCGAAAACGTGGGTGGATTTCGGAGCCTCGAGCCCATTTACACCTTGTTCGTTCCTTTGCGACGATTTCGACTACATGTGACTCAGTATATGCTGACTTTGGTAGATGATGTACTGAGTAATCCCAAGTGGATTCAATAGTATTGAAAAAATCTAGTTATCTGACAATATGCCGTGTTCACCGGTGCCGGAACCACCATGTAATGGAATTCCCACTGATGATGTTACTTGAAATATTTTTGGAAGCAGCGAGGTGCAGCTCCCCGAATTGTTGGGTTCGATGCATCGACTTCCGACAACTCGTAAAATTCAAACTTTACGTCTACTGACTTTTCATGTTCATATCGGGTTAGAAATGCTTATTTTTGCACCATAGTTTCATGATTTTCTAATGGATCCCCCTTCCCAGCAGATTTTACTAATTCCGAAACTTGTCTAGATCCAGCTCTGTCAAGTACCGAGGACTTAACTTAGATGAAAATCTACGATGGGTAACCAATTCAAAACTTTATTGACAAACTATAACGGGTCTTTCAAAATACGGAAACTCGAACTGTTTCGGATACCGAAGTCAGTTATTTCCAAGTTCATTTTCCAATGTGTCTTTCTGTAATTATCGTAATGAACTGAATTGATAGTCCGTATTGAAATTGCCCCCACCCAGAACTACGCGAACGAAACTAGCAAGATGACCAAGGCCGCGAAATAGCACGTTTATTGTATTGCAGAGTGGGTTTGTATAAATATGTTTAATAAGAGAATATAATTGGTAGACTCAAAGATGACCAATCACAGGGAGTTTTTGTCGGAGTTGTCCTCGGTGATCCTCATTGGTTGAGGCTCATCCGTGTACGTGGCTACGAAGCTGTACCAGGTCGTATCACGATTGACAGCTGCTGAATCCCCACCCCTTCCTATCCCAATTTAATGTCCCCCTGAAATTACTCTTCTGAAGCAGGACCTTAAAGTTCTCCTCCGTGGCTTGGTGGTTAAAAGTCCCGTTCGCATATTCCAACTGATACACTTTTAACTAGACTCATTGATCAGTATATTTATTTTTGTCTAACCCTTCCTCCAAGATACACTAGGACCCTACTCATCCGTTGCACACAGACTAGTCCTTTTGTCGCTCCGATGAATTCACAAGTTCTGCATTCCGGCACCTTCCCGCTAGGTTAAATCTGTACAAAAATTACCCCAAACCGTATCTCGCTCTGGTTTTGACCAACGGGAAGAAGGTGAAAGCTGAGTGAATTGTGATACTTTACAGCCTATTTAGTTTTCTCTAACTCTCTCACTTTTGAAACTCTCCCGCTGGGACTCATCGATAAGTATTCGAACACAGAAAGCAATTGGATTACGCTGCACAATATATTCCGGAGCTTTTCAATTCGTCTTCACTAGTGCATGCTACAGTCATATAGATCATTTATAAATGGTCAACTAAACATTCCATTGGTATTTACCCAACCATCTTGCAATTTGAAACATTGTGTTCATTTTTTTCGCGTTTTATTTTTGCGTGTAGTTACTGAAATGTCGGCCTACTGCTAGCACAAGTTCACCAAACAAATACGAAATACGAATGGGTCCCACTTTGAACGAGAGTAAGCAAACAGAATATACACGAAGTCAAGAGATCGACGTGAACGGAAAGCTTCTACATATCTATCATTCTATTTGTTTTACATACAGAAGCCCTAATCGGATGACCGATAACTGACTAGTCTACATAAAATATACTGCACAAGGTATCCCTTTATTGCAGATCGAGTCACACACCTAAAGACACGGATGACGTTGCACCGTTTACTCCATGTTGTGCTTAGGCTGAGGTGACAACGTCATCTTTTTGAGGACAAATGTGTCCGTGATTTTCCCAATGGGGTGCTCAAATTTTGGTCATACTCGAAGCTAAAACCACATCGAATAGAGTTTCTCTCATGACATCAGCCAAAAAATCTTTTGCCATAGCGCTACTTCCCGACGTCACTAAGTAATTTGGTTCGCAATGCAAAGTTTCAGTCCACTCAAATTCTACTTTCCGCCAGGAAAATTTCGAAGTAACCAACGATATTGTAAAATAATTGGAACACGAGTTGTAGGCGAACATATGCTTTCGATCATTTAATTCTTAAGCCGTTTCAATCAAATTTATGTGAAAAAAAATTATTGGGAAAAGTTGGAAGTCTCGCTAAGTCAGTATGGAGTCATAGGGGGGGGGGGGGGGGGTGTTTTCATAGCTGGCTTGTCTTTCGACCTATGTAAGTAGCACCATGCACAGGTGTACTTGAATTGGTATATGATTGTTGTTGAGGTCAGCAAGGGTAGTTTATCTTTATTTTCGCATCGGATCTTTGGTGCAGAGACGAACATGCACCTGATCTTGGCGGCATTTGAAGTAGCCTTCACTAGGGCATGTGAAATTCTACTGACTTTATCGGCTGCTATATGCTACTTGAAGGAGTTTCCGATGAATAGTTTTCTCTTCTGCCTGTAGCGTTCTAACTGATCCGGCCCGTTCAGTCCAGTAACCTTCGATAAATTTCTCGAGATAACCGTTGCTTTGTAGAGTTTTTATTATGTTTGACTTCTCGGCCCTCTGACTGTCTGCAGAGGCAATGGAGTAGTATGGAATTGGATTCTTGCGCACTTGGTAGAAACCGGGCGTTCAGTCCACATTCAATCTGCCTTCAAGGTTGTCCACTGAATGGCACAACACTTGCCAAAGGCAACTCGGCTTCGGATACTAGCAACTGCCGAGGCAGTTATCATCCTCCTCTCGAAGCTTGAGTTTCGCGCTGGGCGGAAATTAGTCCAAGCACTCCAAATTCCCTGGCTAATAGTCAACTGTGTCACGTATAAATCTTCCAGGGACGTGAGCTAATTAGCACACGTTACATAATCCGATCATACGCACTTGATTTTTGGCTGCAGTTGACTTATTCACCCTCCTACATCCCCATTTCCCCATACCAAATTTGTTTTCGTTCAATTGCCATTGCAATGGCTTGATGATGAAATCAGTAAAATAGTATGACAACTGAAAGTCACTCAGTTCATTGCGAACATAAGATTGCATAATACGCTCAAGTAACCGTTGATAGGGTGAAGCTTAAGGTTGGTATGAGCCCAGTGAAAGTGAGGTAGTGCATATTATCGAAACCAAGTAAAGAACGGACACGAAACCTTGCCAAATGGAAATCGTTTTTTGGCGGAATCTACCCAGGTGATAGCGGTACAATTAAAGTAATACTTGAACCCAGACTCTTCACGTCCCTTGCATGAAGAAACAAAAAAACCAGATAACAATGCCATTTTATGAATTGAATTACCATCGTTAATGACGAACATGGATCACAGTTTTCCTCAAAATGTATGCGTTTGCGTGCTTGTGTGGTTTACGGTTGGGTTATGGTGACGCCAATCACTTTTATAACCTTATTACTAGCACACGCACACGCACACGCATGCACACATGCACACACGCATACACACACACCACACACACACACCATACACACACACACTCGCACTTGTTCCACCTCAAGTAGTAGTGAGGCTGTGCCAGGGTCGTGAGGAGAGGAACAAGAGTCGGGGACGGCGTGTGTGACGGCTTGATGGTGACGTGATCTCCACTACGGCACAGTCTGAGTTCAAGTAGTTCGTGATTTGATCACTGATAGGCAAGGAGATCAAGAGGTATGACTGTGTGTGTGTGTGTGTGTGTGTGTGTGTGTGTGTGTGTGTGTGTGTATGCATACAACCCAGGTAGCCCGCGGATGGAACTGGTCAATTAAATGCAACCGCCCGGAATTCATTGCAATTTTCTTCCACCGTGTATAGCACAATACCATGAAGTAAGTCAAACTGTGAAATACTGATTGATTTAAACTCAATTATTCATTCTACTGCATTCAGAAAGCGGTAATACTTGTTACATCATTCAGCGTGAGTTCAGTGTATTGCTAACTAGAGGTTTACAAGTGCGGGAACAATTGGTCTGTTAATAGTCAAATAAACTAACTGGCCAATCGGTTCCATTTGAAGGAACATGGCTGTGATTTCCCCAATTGTGAATTTGATTGTTTGCAACAAACCCATGTGACCAAGATATCGCGTGAGGTAAACAAGCATTACAGAAGAAAAATGACAGTTAATCTAATCAAGCAGCGCTACTTTTGCTCCCTGGCGTCGGTGACTACAAACGGAATCTGAAACAAGTGACAAACAGAATAAATAAAATAACTTCTTTCCGAAAGAGAACGGACGACGGTGGTACGAATAGGAAGAGAAAGATGGTTAGAAATCAAAGTAGACATCAAACATACAGTTAGGATTGAACTCAAAGGTAGCAAACAGTGTTAACCTGAGGCAATTTCAAGAAGTATTAGTGGTAGAGAACAGATACTACTCATAACGTGAGCGACTGGTCATGCAGTACCAACCAACGACTGACTCACCACTGAGAATCCATGGTACCAATGTAGAACTGTTTCCTTTGACTAACTGAAGATTCTCCCGTGCAAAGCATATCCATCGATTCTGGCCTAGCACTGTAACCACGCTGACATGAAGGTTTGTGGTTTGCACGCGTTAACTACAACACCCTTTCCTTACATGTGCGTCTTACTTTTTTCAACATCTATTTCGTTCAGGTAACGTGCGAAAAACGGACCGCCTGGATCGGTCGGCTGTTCTTTGAGCAGAAGTAACGCTCGGCCTTGAGGCGTCGAGATTGGCACCGCGAAAGTTGTTCGCGCAGTCACTGGCACTAAAACAGGGCCCTTGAATTTGGTCGTGATATTTTTGAAGGAATTGTGTATAACCGGCCAACCGTACGTAATGCAATAACATGGACTCGGACTACGCAAACTAGGAGAACGACAAGACAAGACAAGAACAGAAAGAATGTATTCTGTTACATTTGGTTGGTAATAACTTGTTTATATACAAAAATAAGCATGCTCTTATTAGCAGACAACGTGCTGACCAATCACAGGGCGACTTTGCTGTATCTGCTCAATCTAACAGTTACGGTCCAGCTTCACCTGATTGGTTGGATACTGAAAATGAAGCTGTATCGCACTTACCGCGTGTAGAGACAGCCGAATCATTACAATTTTGTGCTATTTTCACTACTTTGGCATACTCATGTCATTGCACTTTACCGTTTTTTTTTCGCACAAGGTTGTGTCCTCAAAGCTGGAGTACAACTCGCATATTTTGATTTTTGTACGAGATACCACAAAACCTAATGGGAACTCGGAATTACGCCATTTTTCTCATTCTGTGAGGAATAAATTGAGAAGAAGCAAACAACACGCGGCTGGAAAACTTATAAACATTGAGCCAGATGGAAAGTTGATTTCCCAAAGAGGACTATTAAATCAGTGTGTCCCGTTGATCTTGTTGTCTAATATCGGTTCAGTCATGTAAATTTCTGATATTAGCTACTTGCTGAAGTCTTTGGAATGTGTGAGCTGTGGTATTGTTTTACTTCGAGAATCTTGGCCTCTTTCATCGATGGATGATGGGTTATTGAAGCTTGGCTGATTCACCAACCATAGGCTGGGCAGACAGCCGGGCAAGAAATCCAAAGCAGGAGTTTTCCTAACTATATTTGGTGTCGTTCATACTTATGCGTACTTGCATAAAATACACAAAATTTTTGCTGTCAAACCATTGAATATAAGATACGTTTTCTCCCTGGACGCTCTTCTGTTGTTATATCTAATATATACACAATCTCGGATTGTAGTTCCACGGAACTAGCCAACATCCTAGATTCATTCTATTCGACACTAACAGAGTGGATTTACAGCGCACTTTCTTATTGGGGCTGGCGACTTCATCAGCTCCGATTTGGCGTTCCACAGTCCAAGGTCCCTCCATATCGCTGGTAATTTCCTCATCAGAGATAGTGCTTGTCCAGACGGTTTCTTTGTCAATGAGCCATCTTTCTTTTATGCTGTGATGCGTGCCCCCTGGGAAGCTCCAATCACTGTATTATCAAAGTCCTTCCTAATTTTTAGTAACTACAACCACCAAAGCCTAATAAAGAGCCCAGTCAGGAAGGTGCTTTTACGGCAGCAAGATGCGCTCCATATTCACTTACTCGAAGGCATGGTGGCCTCGTTCAACTTGGATTTGTTTTACCAAGCCTGACATGTCTATACATTGCGGTAGTATTGCGAGCTATTTAAACTTGTTACAAAATATGCTGTCCCCGAACAAGGATTATGATGCGAATAGACCGTTTTCATTCGGATAAGCTGAAGAAATTGCGGAGGATAGATGAAAGAGCATATCGTTCGCACCATAAGTCTGTAGTAAAATGGTTAAACCTGAACATCAAAGAAAAAATTCTTTATCTTGACAGACTACATACTGAAAGACAACTCTTCCCGCAAACTATGGAGTGGACCAAAGATGATAGGTGGACGCGCGCCTCAACCAAATTACGTAACGCAAGATGCCGATATTTTCTATATCAAAAATTAATTAAACCGATTAAATACACAATTTACCTGGAACCACTGTCGAACTGTGAAAATCTCAGTACCTTTTTACGGAAAGTGTTTACAAGGAGTTCATATTGATCAAGATCAATAAAGCCTGCGGACTCGAAGACATCAGTTCTGTCATTCTGAAATCTTGTGCTGCCGACCTGGCTCGTGTGCTTTCCTCCATATTCACTCGATGTCTGTCTGAAGGTAAACACACTGACTCCTGGTGTTGAGTTCGTACCAGTCCAATACCAAAGAAAGAGAAAAGCAAATTTCCTGCCATTGCATCCATGTCAGTCCTGCTTGAGACTTTCGAGCAGATAATAATTGACGATCTTAAATCCACCATTAGTGTTTCCGATGTACACCAATTTGCCTACCAAAACAGTGTTCTACTCCGAATGTCTTCAGCTGTCATATCCACTCAGTAGCGTCACTGACTGACCACAAAAGCAAACTCGTTCACGTCTGTTTCCTGAACTATAAAGTTTGCTGTAAATTCGCTCGGTAGAGGGCGTTTACTATCTCTCTTAGATCAGCAAGGGATATGCCCAATGCTTTCCAGTTGGTTAACAGACCATCTCACGAACCGGTTTCAATTCATATATCTTAGAAAGCCAGGCAAAGGCGAACTTATGCTTTCGGTGATTTCATTCTCAAGCCAATTACAATCACATTTATATGAAACAAAATAAGGGAAGGAAAAGGACACATTTAGTCAGTTAGTCAATCAGTCAGTCAGCCAATCGATTGGTCATCCCACTAATCGATAGATGAACAGAGGTCATGGAAAAATTACGTGTCGCCGTCAGAGGCCTGGATCAGCATCATATTCGAGGGTGACGTCATCGACTTTCGGCCACGGAAGTTCAAGCGCTTGCACCAGCCTCTTTTATGAACAAAATTTGGGCCGCAGTAGCCGGATGATGATAGCCTCGACCATCGCTAAAGTCATACATCTGACTGATTTTGATTCATTCGGTTGGACCCTGTATAGGACACTGAATGATGTAGCCGGACTACCCTTGTGGCCTGTGTCTAACAGATGAGCAAGAATGGAGCTCGATACAGCCCCTCTTCCTCCATGTTCAAGCCAACGTGGACATTAGAGACGGTCGAGGCAATCATCATTCGGCTACTGTGGCCCAAGTTTTGTTCACAAAAGAGGCTGGTCCAAGCGCGTTATTTTTCCATGGCCTCTGTTCATCTATCGATTAGTGGGATAACCAATCGATTGGCTGACTGACTGATTGACTAACTGACTAAATGTGTCCTTTTCCTTCCCTTATTTTGTTTCATATAAATGTGATTGTAATTGGCTTGAGAATGAAATCACCAAAAAAATATGTTCGCCTACACCTTGCTTTTTGATATTAATCAAGGGCTTTTTCCATATACTCATATATCCTGTTTACAAATCTTCCACAGTCCCTGTTTACACTGGAGTATTGTTTGCCTGGTACATGCAAGGCCTCCCTTTTACTTTGTCATCCTTTACTTTCAAATACGCCGACGACGTTGTTGTCGGTTCTGAACACCGGAACAATGGTAATATTGTAGCTGGAAATGCTGCAGCAACAAGACGACATGAATATCAAACCGATCGGGCCACCTGATTGAGAGCCACAGACAAAAGAACAGGTGGTGAATATGTCGGAGACATCCCGAAGCAGACAAAAGGGGGCAGACGGACTAGCAGAGAAGAAACAGCGGGATCTCAGACAGCCAGAAAGATAGCCCAGGTTAGGGGCTACCGATCAAGCCGTCAACCGGGACAATCGGACCAGCTCAATAGGAATAGTGCCCAAGAGAATCAAGCTATCAGCCACAGGCAACTGACCAGAACACAGCCGAAATACTCGGGCAGCCGCAAGATCGATATTGGTGCAGTGAGGTGTGGCAAAAGGGCAGTATAAATGATTGCATGTGTTTTATGAACTTAACTTGTTTGACTGTAGGAATATAAGTGTTCTCATCAGTCTTGCCGCCTGCGTTTCAACATCAATCCGCTGCAACAGTCCATTCATAAAACGTCGGAATGGTCCAAAGCCGTCAAATTAGAACTTAATCCAAACAGGTACGTAGAAGTACTGCTTTCATTCGATCGCAAGTCCACATCACAAGCAAGTTACCCAGCTCTCATGACAGAAGTGGAAAGAGTGCAGTGCTATAAATATCTTGGCATAAGTATCTCATTAGATCCAAAGTGGATCCGTCATGCACATTACACGTTTTTCAAGGTTAAAACGCTAACATTTGACATATCTCTTCCGAGGTATTTACGTTTACCTACCCACATCATCTCTTTGTTTATTCATTCTTGTGTGTTATGTCAGTGGTTTTACTGTTCTCTATTCATTTTCCCTAGTTTGCTCGGTAAAGACATCGTGTTGATCAAACACTCCTTTAAACGCGTTTCTAGGTGCAGTAACATATCCTACTCTGGGCTATTGAATTCCGTGGAAAAAATCCATTTTCTTCAATGCGAACTGTTGTGCAGTACTATACATTCTGATAGTACACACCCGCTACATTCATCTCTAACTCGAAATAACTCTCACGTAGTAAATTTAAATTTAAATGTACCCGATCTGCAACTTTTTATAACTCGGTTATTCCAGATCTGGTAAGATTTTTTGTTTCGAAAGTACACCTAGTTAACGACCTGCGAGAAAAGCTTAATCACGATTGCCCATCTTCCATCGAGTTCTTCAATGTCGAACACGGCGTGCTGATCAGCACAATCCAATCATCAGTTTTTTTACCATAAATTTATTGATATTGCCCAAGCATGAAACTGATACCTGCACAATGAAAATTTCCTCCTGTAGGGCGAATAAAGTTCAGTCATGACAACATGGTGCCTGTGTGGGAACGTTACCTCAGAGTTGATAAACAGCCAATTCACGTTGGCAGTCGATGCTTATGCAGTACCAAGCCCAAGGCTTGAGACAACGGAAACCCGGGTGACAGGACAGCTGATCAGTGGAATGGATCGATATATGAGACGAATCTCGTTAGCGTTGTCTAGGCCTCAAGGCGGAGTCACCCACATCAGTCGAACAAATGCGTTGTGCAACGACTGGGCACACAGGCAACAACCCATATATTGTTCTTTTCTCACCAATGAAACGGGATGATTCGAAGGCAGGGTAGTTCTCCCACTGGAGTTAGTGGGGCAAAACAAAAAGGTGCTCCCTGTAGCATAGCATCGGTTACACCACTTCACAACGGCGCCGTTGATTCTGGACCGAGCAACCGCGTACGAACTACGCGTGATTAAGTCACACAGATCGATTCCACCTATTCAGCTTTGCCGGTCAGCATGACAACACAACGATCGTGGTCGGTTATTTGTCCGACCCGAGTGTTCCACCAAAAAGTTGGGAGACCATCATGATGTTGGGATTCAGTGAATGGTATCTAACACGGCACTGCATAATTGACAGAAAATGTAGATAATGTATGGGATAATGATTCTTTTCGGCCAAATCGTTCATGAACCAAATGAAATAATGAAGCAGTATCAGCAATAGACAGTCATGCCCCGGCCAAATAGTTATTGCTATGTTACACTAAGACTTTCTGAGATGGTCGGCAAGACTATGTGGCAAAGTTATAAAGAACAATGGCTCGGCACTTCAACTGTTGACTGCGCGGTCAACACTCACACAGAGATATAACAACCTTCGTTGCGTCTCTCAGCCCCAAATTACTGACACCAAGGCTTCCTATGACAAATATGTATTAATTTGGAACAGATCTCCGAGAACGCATGTGTCCAATCTGTAAAGATACAAGAACATGGATAAAAACATGAACTGACGCCCTGTATGTGCATCAGCTGGTTTTCCATACTTTAACCAACAGTCGAGATGGTGGTGCTTCTTTCTGCTTAGCGGAAATGTAATGAACAATTTCTTAAAATGAATTATTCCTGGCAGGATCAGTATTTATTGTTTCAGGACAAAAACCACATGAGATAAATCCTACATTCATGACATTGGAGATTATTCATATTCGACAGCTCATTAAATTTCATTTATCAAGCATCAATCAAGTTAGTCATATTAACTAAGATCACAGAGTTTTAACTTCGCGTGGGATCTTACAGTGCTAACGTGAACAATAATCATCTGCTATGAGCTTTATATTTCCGAACTTTGTTTGCTATCATATGGAAACAAATTACAAACGAAAGGCTCATAACGAAGAAAGTATTTTTTTCATTCGAATTTCGACAGTACCTGTATCCTTGGTTACGGGTTGTCCTGGTTGAACAATTGGGTTTTGGTTTATAGGGAATTATTTATTTAGGTTAGTCGCATTGCTCAGGTCCGTAATTTCCGTCTTTCAGTTCCACACCCGCTGATGATGCTTCCGGAAGTAATTATCAAATATGTATTGTTACATAAACCCTACAAAAATAACAAGTTTCTCTTAGTGAAAGGATGACCACGAGACTATCAATATGATATGGATAGCATGAGGAAAATGATATCGTTCATAAAAAGTTGTGGACACAACGCTGAATAGTGTGAACCACTTGTAACTAGCATTCTGCCGTTGGTGGTGTGCTTTTTATCACTATTATCTTCAGATGAACGGCTGAAATGGTTTTTTCTATTAGCGCTTTTATGGACTTATGATGGCTGGGCTTGACGGTTATGTCGCAAATGTTCCACCGTCAATCGAGATAGCACCAACTAATACAGTAGCTTCCCCAACAGCAACCTCATTGACGGTAATGACCTCCTTTTGAATCCCCCCCCCCTTAGCAAGAAACATTACTGTATCATATTTAGTTGAGGATTTTCCATTACCTAGGGTCAGGCTTCTCGTGTCAGTAATAAATTCTATGAATATAATTCAATGTCTATTGGATCACTTTCAGTAGTGTGCTGTTCATCCTATTGGGAAGTGACCAACAAGGGTAGTTCAGTGATTAAAACCAGGCCAGTTGCTGTGTATCGTCGGGATAGTGATTCGAGCATCATTATGTATTCACTTGCGATATTCAGACCTGACTGGCCGTACCACAGTTACTCAGGTGGTAGAGAATCTACCGGATTAGCGGAAAGCCGCCTGTTCCACTCCGGATCACAGCTTTGGACTCTTGGATGTGAAAAGTAAAATAGGATTTTTCATTATGAGAATGATTTCCAGAACAAAACTGGTTTTAGCACTTTTGGCTAGGGATATGGTATCAGTTAGGGTCACCACAACACTGAGTTTGTTGACTTCTAATCATGTCGACTGAATTTGATCTGGTTTAGTCAGTAATAATGATACAGACTTTAACTGTTTGGAGGTGGAAGAGCATACGACCCATGCTCAAACCTTTATATTGTTTGCTTATCAAGATGACTCACCTAGACACTCACCCACACCAACACTTATAAAGTGACATGCAATCGCAAAACTAGCCAGCCACCTTTTGTATCAACTTTTGAAAAACTTTGAGATCAAGTATAGAAATATCGTACTTTCCGCTCACGAATCGTTCTCAATTGGTTTTAGGGCTACAAAGTCCAAACAAGTCAGTAATGATCTGTCAGTATAGGTCCATGAAGCAGGAAATTTTTACCCCTGGGTCAAAGGACGAAAAAGGTCCGACGAAGTGATTTGGGCGGAAGTAAATAGAAAGTTGCGGGAACAATCGGTGTCAGACATTACCACCTATGATGCTTTCCACAGAAGAAGGAACTAATCAAACAACAATAGTAAACCTGTGTGAATTCGCAACATAAGATTGCTGAAGATAAAATATTACAATATTTTGCTGAAGCCCGCCGGAAAATGTTACTGTTTCTGGCAGGATGACTGTGGAAAATTCAACAAAATAACAAGTGAGCTTGTGTGTGAAAAATTTGCGATCACCAACGACCATCTATTTCGGTTGACAACAAAAACAAGTAGGTTCCAGAACGTTATTCAACTCATGCGAATTAGTTAGGGCGTAGGTGTTGTTACTTTGATTACACGAAGACTTTCCAGTGGTAAAACATGAGAATGACGAGCAATAAAGTATCCTTCTGATTAATTTTACTTTGTAAAATGTTTGAAAGTTGGGAAATGAGTATGCTTAGCAAACACTACAATAACAATGAGGCTACTTACGTGTCTACTTCCTTTTGATCATTTCCCTTTGAATGTAACACCAAGCAAAACACCGTAGGAGGGATCCCGATTGGTATTTAGTGTTCGGTAGGGGGAATTAATATAATGTATTGCAATGTCGTGATGATTTGAGCTGTCCAGTGCACGGTGTTCTGTGTAATGGATCTTCGTGTGCCACAATCGAGATAAGACTAAACTGATCAGACAAATTCCGAACCAGCTAGGTGGACCTTTCGGATACATTCAGGTTGGTTCATGACCGATTAATAAATATTCTATGAATAGTGTAATGTATAGTTTCCTAAAAAGATGAGTATATTGTAAATGAACCAACCAATTTTCCATTCTCAAAACTCTAGCCTCCAAAGTTCTGGGTGTATGTGGTTCCAAGCAAGACCTGTTTCACTACGCAGATTATTTCGAGTTGATCATAATACTACGAAATTGTTCACAACTACAGCAATACTATTCGAGACGAAGAACACACCGGAGCAATGGAGTATGGGATTGCCTATTTTTGTCTTCTAGGTATCGCAGATGCAGACTAGTGTTTTCTGTGAAATCCTCTTTTCTGAGTTTTGTGTTTATCTCACGAAGGTTTCACCACAATTTGAGTTGTACAAATGACAATCATCTAGTTGGTATCTTCAACCTCGAATTAACCTTCAGTTCACAGCTGATACCGAAACCCTACACACAGTAATTATATAAACTTTAGATTATGACTTTGTTCTAGACTTGGCAAGTTTATTACGCTTAGCACAGAAATCACGAACATATGAAAATCACGAAAACAACGCTACGAACGTGAATTTCTAATGGACGACGAACTATGCACGAAAGGAGTTACGTAAATTAATCAGTACCGCTTCGTCCAATAATAAAAATTTCCTATTGAAATTACGTAGACATAGCGCGGACGACAAAAGTTTGTCAGTTTTGTTTCCGGCTGACACAAAGATCTAATTACTTATAAGGGAGTACCGGAATTAGTGACCGTGAGATGAAGAGAGGAGGATCCCATAAGGTCCAAATAGACCATGAGTGGTACTGAGCAGTCATACTACCGCGAATTGTCTTCCTACTTCAACTTGACCCCGGTGGTGGTGGTGGTGGTAGTTAGATTTGAGCCGAGTACCTCAGAGTTGATAGATGCTTATACGATCTTACCATCAACGAGTCGGTTGGTAACCGGGTATGTCTTGTGTTATCCACCTCACCAACAATCATTTGCGAATATGTTCCAACATCCGTGCTTTAACGAGCTTCTTTTTAATCTATTCATTTTAGTGTAAACACAACCGCAAATGAGCTGATGCAAAACTGGTAAGATAGAATTTGAAACCGGATTAAGTTTGTGATTATTGAAACCAGCCCCATGGGGATGGGTCGTAGTGGAAAGCAATGCAGTTGGAAATGTACGGACAGTAACTGACTTGAGCTTGACAGAGGTGAACCCCTGAACAGGTGATCACATTTGAAATCCAGTTCGATGAAAAAGAACTTTCTTCAACATTATAAGGACCGAGACAACGTCAGCGGTTTTTAACTGTCAGATACCAGCTGGTTATGGTCCAAGGGTTTGGAGCATTTGCTTACCACCTGGGAGGTCAGATGTTCGAATCCAGCCATTGCGGATCACTTCGATGGTAGCCAGTGGTTCACTGTCGTTCAGCTGGTTACCACACCTGACTTACTGGGACCTAATGTGGCTCCTCACTTAAGGTCTCTGGGTTTGGCTGCCTGCTATACCTAGTGACGCGGTGGGCATTTGAGGCTACGGGGTATACCCATTCCAGTGTACCTATGTGCAAGCACGTAAAAAAAAGTCTTACGGACTTTTCATGGACCCACATGCTGCAGATTTGTAGACAATGTTACATAAGCTCAGGGTAACAATAATGCCAACTACAATGCATACATCTTCTTCTAGGTGCTCGCCATAAGTCTACCAAAGTGCTATTTTGCTAAGACCATTTTTGCAAGCGAAATTCGTCCTACTTGAAACTTATTCGACGACCGATGGATAGTTTGGATCAAATCACCCTGTTGCGTGAGAGAATCGATTGCGCCTGCACTTTTGTACTGACTAAATGGTACATCATATCGGAACTAATGGGCTGTCACTGTTTCAGAGCAAGACCATTGTTGCAGCTGAGACCCGGGAAGCTGTAAATATAAAGCATTCGAGCTGCGGATTTTTATCCGCGTAGAAAATTCTCTGCACACCAACAGGACATTTTGTAACGCCTCTCAGTATTACTTATGTATTCTACTTTACGGTATCCGAAACACGTCTGGGCAACATCAACACTCCTTTTGCCACATGCACTCTATCAATTACACAATAAGATCACACAAGGGTCTTGGAATAGTGGGTTAAAGCAATCTATCGATTATTAGATATAGTCACTACACTTCATCAACAAACGATATTTCACATACTAAATGTTTGGAATTCTCCCGAAGGATAACGTTTCGATAGTCTAAGTGAATTTCACTTCAGTTCCTGAAATATTCCCGTAGTCTGATCTTATAATCCGTAACTTGTCGAATGCAGATTGGTCTTTTGTGCCTTTATGTCGATACTGTGGATTACATGTTTTGGGAAACGCTCAAACTTTGCATATGTACTGCATTGGCCTGAAGCAGACTACCGAAAAGATAGATCTGAATTATATTTTGTCGAACAAGTGTCCTTTGTTCAGTTTTTTATTCGAAAGTTAGCACCCAAAAATAATACGTATTTTTATTATTTGTTCCATGCTAAAATGCAGTGTTGGAAAAACGAAACTGTTTATACACTATTTTCTGTAAATGGAGGGCCTTGTGTTAGATCCTGATCAATTGTGCGGGGCTCCCAAATTTTGGCCGCCACCATGGGATGGCCACCATTTTAGTAACTGGCTATTATCGTCCAAAGAAAATGACGGATGAGCGCTTATCACGCATCACTCAGTTGAAACAAGCCCCCGAAAAACAGTTCGGGTAGCGCAGTAGTTGATGTGTTTGACTCGCACCCTCCTTTTGGCCGCCGTTCCGATTCAAGTTGCAGCGAATGTATGTTGCGGCTGTTCAGTGTGTGCTGTGGTGATCTTTTCACGAGTCGAACGATTGTAAGGTGCTTAAGTAAGCCACGATTCACTCGATGGTGACCGTTGCAGTCTTCTGCGATATTTCCACGATAAGGCTAGAAAACGCACGCACGCACGCTCACACACATCCGCAAGGATGTTCCAGAGACAACGGACAAAGAATGCGTGCGTGTGTGTGTGAAAGAGGAAAAAGTATGCACGCGGACGTTGCTGAGTTTCAGGAGGTAGAAGTTTGGTTTTATAAGCTCATCATTCTCGTGCTGATTTATCAAATTTGTTCAGTGTCACTAAGTTTCCCATGTAGTGGATGGCGGCAGAAACGAGCAGAATTCGGGACTGCATCATTTGTTGTATTTATTAACACTGCACGAGAAAAATCAGTTTAGTCTACAATCAAGATCAGGAAAATTGGTCCGGCAAAGGCCGTTATCGTTTGTGACGAATCTTCGTGTTGTGTGCTACTCATTCGCTACAATGAGAAAACGTGTTGCGTGAAGCTGGTGGGGCTACTTTTCAAAACTTCGTTGCTATGTATGGTTTTGAGATCATAGGTCAAGATAAAGAGTCTTTCTAAAAATACAAAATAAAACAGAATCGTTCAGCAAAAGTAAAGTGTATTCTTTGAAATTTCCCAAAGTCAGCCAGAGAGAACTGAACTCTGCGAGCTACGTTTTCTCCTCATTCACTCTTGACTAATACAGATGCTGATGGCTTTTGGACTGCTGAGTATGTGAATCCGACAGACCCGTCGGATTTAATTGTATGAGGAAAACCTTTCTGTGCACGGCCACCGAGTCAGAATGAGTCCTTTATGCCTAAACCATTATCTTTTTCTTGCTGATTTGTTTTATGGGGATTCACAGCAGAATCATTACTGTTAATGTCTGGATGAAGAAAGTTCATTCAGAGACTATGCAGTTTTCGTGAGATCTTGCCTACTTTAAAATTCAGCCTTAAAATTCTGACTGGTAGTCCTTCCATAAGATCTAGAAGGCTGCGATCGGAATATCTAACTATTGTATTCATTGAATGATTACTAGAAAAAAGCTTTCAATTGATGTATAAGCTTATTGTTAGATTGATTGATCTGTTTACCGAAGGATGAACAAGTTGATTTTAATATATATATATATATATATATATATATATATATATATATATATATATATATATATATATATATATATATATATATATATATATATATATATATATAGTCACACTAGTTCCAGGTCAAGCTTGGTGCCTAGGCAATAGTATTACCAGTTACACAATAACATTAACAGAAGGCTATAAGTACAACAAGGCGCGGGGAGAACTTTTTGTTAACACAACGAATGCATTTTTCACCGAAAAATTCGTACTTTGTTTCGGTTTGGCGTGCTTATTGGGAAAATAAGTGTAACAGAGACAACAGAGCTTTCGAACCCCCCGAATTCCATTCTGAGTCAACTATCGTAACTTCTCGAACTACTGACATTTCTCACCCCAGAGCTGACACTAACTTCATGTTACCCATACGCTATGTCATGGACTGAACGTCGCTCCGCTTCTTCCAGCCTTGCCCATCACTTGTGGATGAAGCACAAAAAGGTGGACAATGAGGAAGCAAACGCAACCCATTCCACCACCACCGGAGGCGGTGTATAGGAATTATCTCTGTCAGAGGGTGACCATGCGTACCTAAAACACGAACTTTGTCATTGCTCACTCGATGTTCGCACTAGTTGTGAGCGATGCGTCGAAGAGACTGGAGGTTAAATACGGTAGCCCTAAAGCATTCTCAACGTGGAGTAGCCATGTATCGCAGTCGTAGAATAAAATGCCACGGACCGCATCGCCTTGTACCAATCCCTTAAGCGAGCCGGATTTCACAACACAGCCGCAGGTGCCACCGGTTCGCGGAAGCAGATCCGGATTTCACTGTTCGTGAACTGGTCTCCCCCCGCCCCCCCCCCCCCCCCTAACATCACCTCCAGTTGTATTCAGGCTCCCGAGGTACTCAAAACTATCGACTAACTCTAGTTAATCACCAGAACGTGTGAGTGCAGGTGCGCGTGCTTTATACCATCCCACCAATTCCAGTAAGAACCCCGCTCAGCTTGCGAACTATCCCGCTTTATTAGTAAAAAAAACAAGAATATATGGGTAACCCGTCCATGTACCCACTCGTTGTACACAGCGCATTGGTCCGACTGGTGCAGACGACCAAGCCTAGAGGCTTAAATGCCACTGACAGGATTCATCTCTCGTTTATCGATTCACGCCATCGATCGGCTGATCGGTCGCTTGTTTTCGTGGCCTCGGTAGGGGGCTCGTGCTGCGTATTGTCTACCAGTGAGACTAAACCGTCTACCGAACGATGTCAGACCATACCCTCACAGCGGGCTACTGCCAGGCTTGCAAAAGTACTTTACACTTGGAAGGTGCAAAGTGCCTACCATATCTTGATACCTCTATCACCAAGTAGTTCAAAACCTGTTGCACTGTCTGTGCACTATCACTCAACAAGGCGATAACATCGGTAGATGCGAAGTCGAAAACCCTTTTCGCTGGAAGGAATTTAAATCAGAAGTCTAGGAGACGAGTCAAGCATTCCGTAGAACATCCTCTATGGCAAAGTTGAAGAAAAATGGGAATATACGTGTGGTGATTCAGCGGCCATCACACGTGATACGGCCACGTACAGCTTTGTAGCTACGCACGCTGAGCAGCATCAACCAATCACGATTGCCGAAGACAGATACTGCAAATCTCGCTGTGATTGGCCAACTTATAATCTATCAATTATTTTCTGTCAATTATTATATTCATACAAACTAGTTCCGCAATACAATTAACGTGCGATTCCACATCCTTGGTGTTCTTGCTACTTTGTTTTGCATAGTTCCGGGCGGGAGCGATTTCAATAAGTCTTACCAGTTCGAGTATTGCGAATAATACAATAAGGCAGTCTTAGTGTATTCCACTGGAGACGGCAAAGGTCAGCAAAAGCTGGCCATAGACCTTAAGCAACCCCCCACCCCCCCACCCCGGTATGGCCATACAACACTTTGAGGATCAACACATTCTCATCGGATACTCCATTCCTGTCTGTCTCTGGGAGGTGTGAAAGTGCTGTAACAACTGTCGGAGGGAGAGGACTTGAGCGAAGCAAGCACGACTGGCTCTAAACCGAACCACCTCAGGAGTCTGCTCTTCATGGGTTGGGTAAGACTGCGAAGTACGACAGACTCAAGCTGCCTCGATCCTATTGGGGTATTGCTTATACTCGTATTGTTGGCTAAGCCACTGCACGAGCTCTTCTTGAAGATGGAGATTACAACCGATCTTCTCCACAAGGATGAACCTGCTGGGAATTCCATACCTTATAGGGCAAACAGGTGGTTCTCTGACAAACTGCACTCCACTATATTTAAACAGGGCTGGAGGTAAGCCATCGGAGCCCAGCGCTCAAGGACGTCCTAGGGCTTGGATTTCATTGTGGAACTCTGCCTCGATGAGTGGATTCATTGAACAAGACCATTAGACGTGTGTCAGAGTAGATGTGTGTGAAGCTGAAAATGGAAGTCAGTCAAACTGTGTCTGGAGGTGCTCCGACCAGAATTTGAGCCGCTGCTGGTAGTTGTGATTTGGCAAATCATCAACTTCACGGATCCTTTTGTTCACACCTAACGGTTTCCATCCATTGACTGGAATGAGAGGGAACAGCTGACAGAAGTCTCCCATGGGTGCATCAGTCTCCATCTCTGTTGCACGTTGCGACCATTAAATTTCACGGTCCCTAGGAAGACTTGCTTCAATTATACTTTTCATTACGAGCAGCTTTTCGTTATACTCGCTTTTAGCCTGGATCGACTGGCGTGCGGCGAGAAGGTGAAGAGATTTAGCAGAAGTTCGTAGTTACACGGAGTGACGAGACAGGCCACAACTCACTAAGCCAGCGAAATGCAAACCATTCTTGATAAGCGATCAGTATTGGTTGATATAATCAGGCGGGGCTACAACTAGCTTTTCATTTACCGTGTTCCAGAAGATGGATTGACAAGATGATTGTAAAAGCTTATCACAATGTAAACCTTGTTTTAGTGTGAATTCGGAATGCAAACCGAAGCGATTGAACAGCTTAGTACAAACTAGTATATGATCTCAGTCAATAAGAATTATTCAGTATGATCGGATGTTTTGTATACGACCCTGGGATTTGTGGCTTATTACCATGCGGTCGAGCTAGAATCATTGCTGAATCGAAGGGAACAGACATCATTTGGCGGAACGGCAATTGGAGCTTCTGAGATTCTTACTAGCGAGGAACAGGTGATGGTCTTATCGGCGAGCCAGAAACCGTTCCCCATTTTTCGAGCGACAGGAATCTAGCCCCAAAGAGGTCTCCTAAATGCTCCTCCTTTAGTGATAATCGGCCTAATGCAGCATTCATGTCTCCTGCTAAAATCGAAATGTCAGCTCTGTTCGATTTGAGCAAGTGGTCGTGTAGTTTTCGGTAGGAATCATCTTCGATTGCTTCCGGGCTAAAATCGGTGTGTGTGTGTGTGTGTGTGTGTGTGTGTGTGTGTGTGTGTGTGTGTACGCTTAAACGACAAACAGATTACTTTTAGTCAGATGAAGACTACTCACTTTGCACGAAAATCCTTAGTCCCATTACCCATAACCGATCGTCTACTGGGATCCAGTCAAAAGGTGCGGTGTCGACCATCTCATTGAGAATCAAGCCATTGTCGTCAAGACCAGAAACCACAGACTGGTGGTTCTCAGAAAGACGTAAATGAAATTCCACTGAAGGGTTAGATGAGGCGGTAACCTAATGATATAAATGGATTATTGAGTACAAGCCTGTTGTGGGCAACACACATTGATGACGAGGATTTCGAACTTACGAGCAAAATTTGCTTGTTTTCTTCTGCACACCAGGGTTTTCACTTGAAAATGTCTAGTTTGAATGAACATGGAGGACGAAGGAGGGCCTCAGCTGGCGATAGAAAGTTTGTATGCTAGTCGAGGAAGGACGTGAGAGAATGTTTACCGGATGCATCATATTTAGTACGGTCGACCGAGGTTGTCACCAGAAGTGAAATAATGTCGGAAGAATGGAGAGTAATCGAAGGATTGGAGAAAGATGTTGTTGAGTAGGGCGTAGAGGAGCTCTTTGTTTATGTGAGGAGTGGTAATCGTTATAATATCTGTTATTGTTTTGTTTGCTTTGTGGACTGTTTTAGACTCGGTCGGTCGGTTATGAGCAAAAGCTTTTTGGTTGAGGATACAGCTGTGGCCTTCGCACAGTCTTGCTAGGCAACCCCATTGTTCCACATGAAAAAATGGCCAGATTTATCGTTCATGTGCCCCTCCTAGAATGCCACGTCGGGCATATGAGCATAATGAGTGATGTGTCACTACTGTGAGGGAGTTGCACAAACCTCTTTGACGCCAAATTACTAATCGGTTTGAACATTCCAAGGTGGATTAACCCATCAAAGTAAATCCACTCATGGATGTGGTTCGGCCAGCCGTTTGAACATTGAAAAGAACCCGTCTGACCTAACTAGAAATTAAAAACTCAGTCAGTCAGTTCCCGAAAAGGCAACAATCCTGCTGGATGGACAAGTTCAAAATAATTCTATTTTCGATTCAGTATCGTGTCATTCTCTCATAACAATGCTCTGCCTTTAGAAGTGCTGTAATGAAGCCTTCTGATTTATGCTACTGGGCTGGAGTGATAGGAATTGCCACGGGGAACGACTGTGAGGTCGTCTGTAGAGAAATTGCAGAATAGAAACACGAGGGACCACAGCCACAGTGTTGTCCGCGGGTTTATTTGGTGTTTTAGAGCGAAGAACGCTAACCGAGCAGCTAATCCCGTTAGATCCTCGAGCAACACCGTCGATCAGCACAGTTACCAGTTAAGGAGACCTCATCCTCAGCGTTCTGGAATTCACTAGCCCCATATAACACCGAGAAGGTTTGGGGAATTCGTATATAGAGCAAACAACAGAACGAGAGAGGGATACTACAGCTATGGAGCCATCTGAAATCAGTGCACTCAACTGGAACGAGACAGTCGTTGCATATTAAAGAAGACGCTGGAAGTGAACTCAGCTCGCTCCCCAATACGCCTGTTTGCTTACTTGAGCCGGAGAAAAAGAGCAGCGACGGCCACTCTAGCACTGATGGACGGAAATTCCCTGGTAGTGACAGATGAGCACAAGGCGAATATATGGTCGTAGCACTGTTTCAAACCAAGTCAAGTCAGTAGTAGCTTTATACAAGAAATAGATGGGTCTTCAGCATTTAAACCATATCTGTGAATACAGAAATACGGATTCGATAAATATGTACGAATTATGAAAATTCTCATCCAATCAAACAGTTCCGTAAGTCTGTGGCAAAGCTCATCTGCTCAACACACAAAAGACCAATATATGAGGAAACCAAATTGCTAAGTGTTGTAGTGTGAGTAAATAGAATTTTGAACTTTGGACGTACTCAGTATGTAAATACAGCTTTTAAAATTTCGTTGAGTAGAGGATGATAAATGTTTGAGGATATTTTGGAAGTAAGCTGGCCAAAAGCATAGGAATGTTTATCAGTGATAGTATATGCAAATGTATCTCTGAATATGCCGCTGCATTAAGAGAAGTGTTTTTTGGATCTTCCTACCAGGATGAGATCTTTTTCCAAAAGATCAAGGGAAAAGCGAGACAGTAGTACAACCACTGGGAGATAAAGTAGGCTTCCTCTTAGCCGGTCTCCAAATGTCAGGGATTTTCTCGCTTCTTCAACAATCACTGAAGATATTGGCTAGTGGAGCTGCAAGGGCGTCATCACACTCCTTGCGTTCAGCGGGTGACTGCTCACCGGAGCCACGAGCTTCATTTATCTTCACTTCGCGCAGCTGTTGGAAGACCATAGTGGATTCAATAGTTGATGGCTGAGATGAGTTGCCGAAGACCAGCCCAGAAGTAAACTTCAATGATGAGCTGGAATCAGAGTTGAGTTGTTTAACATTCACTTTTTCTTTTTGTTTCCGGAGCTTCTGCCACATGAGTTTTACGTCTTTCTACATGATACGACAACCGATGTTTCCTGAGACAGTATCTACCTATGGCTTATCCAGACTTTTGGTCTCTAATTTGATCAAGTTGATGAGTTTTTTGACTCTCGTTCTCTGTTCATGTTTGCGAGTCTGCTCTTTCTCTTTAAGCAGCTATTTAAGTAATGGTGAAGAATATTGAAAAGTTTGGAGGTAGTTTCAAACGGGGAACAGTGATTAAAGCCAAAAATAAGGTAATTTGTGACGTGCTCAGAGAGGACATAATGGTCGTGGCTGCACGACGAATCATAGTACACAAATCTAATCTCCTACTACTCAATTGCATAAGGAAAAATCGTTGGAGGAAACTAGAGCCCTTAACTTTACTAGGTTGTCAGGTGAACAATTTCTCTGATTCATCTTTCTGGGTAGCCTTCTTAACATAGTGTAACAACGAAGGGAAGAAGGGTGAAGACACCTGTATTTGGGCGGCCAAATAAGTCCAATCCGTGGATCACGTAAAACCGTTCAGATTGCCCATTTTCCAGACCGCGCTGCACCAACGTTGATCCTGTGGCTACCTGAGTATTTTGATTGAGTTCCGGGCCGTTATCTGTGGCCATTAGCTTGATTCGTTTGCCCATTATTTCAGCTTGACAGGTTCGATTACTCCAGTTGACGCCTTGATCGATAGCCCTTCACCTGGGCTATCTTCATGGTTGCCAAAGATCCCGCAGCGTCCCCTCAGTTAGTCCGAATGCCTCTTTTTATCTTTTGCGGGATGCTTTCGCCATACTCACCGTCTCTTCTTTGGCCTTTGGCTCTTTGCTGATTGACCCAATCGGTTTGCTATTCGCATCGCTCTTTTGCTCCAGCATCCCCTGCTGCAATAAGGCATCGGTTGATCTGTCAAACATACTTTCAGGAGTGCACGTTTTTGAATAATAAACAGCTGTGTTCTATGTAAGAAGACCAATTTCAATTGCGTATCTAATCTGATGGGAAAAAGTACCAAATTGATCAAGCCAGGCGTGGCGAGGAGAGTGAAATCATGCCCGTTTGAGTCACCGACAAACGTGCAAGGGGACTTGTCCGTCTATGTTCCTGAACTGATTCTTCATCACCCACCAAAGATTGCAGTAGACCGTAATGACCGAATTCCCCGAAATGGAATCAGAAGACTGCGATATCCTATGGATTATTGTAGTACTATCCCACACAGAATACAACGGAATCATAACTAGGATATGGCACACGACATACCGTACTATTTTGCATAATGCGTACAATAATGTACAATACCAGAGTAAGTGAACGCAATAGAAATGGTAAAATTCACAAGATTAGTCAGTCATGAGTACCAAATCCACCACACGTTGAATTCAGCTCCGGATGCTTGCAGTCCTTCGCAGGTATTGCTTGCATGCTTGATGACCTTCTGACAGTAGATTCTTCAGTAACTAGAACAGCAGCATTAGTGGGCGAAACAGCTGTAGAATGGTTCTCTGACTGACTTGTGTTGAACTGTAACTGATCTATATATATTCGGTGATTGGACAAATCGTGACAATCAAGCACGGTCACCAACTGACTGCCTTTTCAAGCCGGAATTATGCCACTGGATGGCCTCAAATCACTTCTGTTGTGTTCAGAATTCAGTAAGCAATAGATCCGTTTATCAGTAAATCAGTAGACACGCACATAAGCAGACAAACAGGCAAACAAGTGAATCATCCACTGGCAAGCGCAATCATAATATCATGTCAAAGGGACAGGACCAAAGAATCAATGTCAGTCACACGTGCGCCTAATCGCATGTGATTGGTGCAGTGGAACAAAGCACAGTGTGGGATAGACAAGCATCGTGCACGCGAATGCAAGGTCAACGGGACCAGAATGGATCACGTGCGAATGCCAATGACACGTGGGTTGGTCACACAACAACTTCCTCAGATGAAGCTTACATCAGCAGAAGAAACACATTTAAAACTGGTTCTCAAACAACGAGATTTGAAGAACTGCGCTGGGCTCTTACCAGTGGCACTATGACAAGCATTTTGGTATTGCATCCAGAAATCATCAACAGTTCGGTCTAGTTCAACAAAGGACTGGGGATTGATAGAATGTATAGCACTTTTAAGAGTACGAACAAAGTTCTCAGCAAGCCCATTAGACTGAGGATGACGGGTTGCAGTATACGAATGATGATAACCAAGTCCTTTGAACCAATTATCTAGGGACTTAGCAGAGAAATGGGTACCATTATCTGTAGCACGTGCTAGAGGTACTCCTTCCTCACTAAACGTTTTGCGCAGTGCAATCTGTGTGAACTCGGCTGTGGGTGACTGTGGTGATTCCGCAGCTGTCACACGTGATAAGGCCAGGTAAAGCTTTTTAGTCACGTACATGGATGAGCCTCAACCAACCAGGATCACCACGGACAATTCCGACAAAAGCTCCCTGTGATTGATCATTCTCGAGTCTACCAATTATCTTCTCCGATTTAACATATTTATACAAACCCGTTCTGCAATACAAATACCGTGCCATTTCGCAGCCTTGGTCTTCTTTCTATTTTCGTTCGCGTAGTTCTGGATGGGGCAACTTCAGTATATCTTGTCAGTTCAGTTCATTACGATTATTACAGTGACGTTGTCCAAAATACATCTGGTCAGCGAGAAAATGCGTCAAGAACTACCGGTGCATAATACTTGCCCAGAAATGGACCACAGTAGTCTGCATGCACGGGCTGCCAATATTCGCATGAAACTGTCCACGGAAGCCATTTGCTGGGTTTTGAGTGTTGTTTGTGTAGGCACCTTGGGAAACTCATGGCTGTATTGATAATATCCGCGTTAAGCTCAGGCCACTGGCATATTAATTGGGCCTAGGACTTCATTTTGTCAACTCCCAAATGCCTGAAGAGTACATCTTGAAGTATGGCTGACTGAAATTTCGGAGGAATAACAATACGATCATTAAAGCACAACAGTCCATCTGGAGTGACCGAAAGGCTCTCTATGCTAGTGAAGAAGTCCGGAAGTCGTAGCTTTCTATCTCTTTTTCATCCATGACGTAAAGCCAAGATCACTGATGCGAAGTACTTACGGGTATCTTGAATCAAGTCAAGTCTTTTCTACGCACAGGAAGTGGTTGTACTAACAAGAGATCAGAAGTATTCGACGGCGTGGATGCAGGAGCATATCGGAATGAAAGGTCTACATGCTGAATGTGTTAAGCACTTCGAAGGAAAATATCGTGGTCGTAAGAACTCCGTACAATACTTCAGCGTTGAACCATTGCGGCTGATGATTCCGCTCTTGATCGTATGAGGTGACAAACAAATTTTAACGCCCCATAATCAGTGACGATGGTGAACTTGGTACCAAACAGATATTTGTGTAGGCGTTTTACTCCCCAATGGACAGTCAGCCCTTCTCTTTGGCTCTGAGACTAACCCGTTTTGTCTTTGGTGAGTCGCCGTGAAAGGCACGTCACAGGTCGACCACATGGTTCCAGAATAACACCAATACCTGTCGGAGATGCATCAGTAATTACAGTGGTATGATCGTTCGGTGAAAAGGGTTTAAGAACAACATCCGACTTCAGAAGTACTGACAGATTACACAGTGTTTGCTCGTGAACCGAAGACTATGGAAAACACTTAGAAGAATGTCAAACAAACATATATCCCTCTGAGAAAATTTTGGAATGAACCGAGAATAGTATTGTAGTGCAAGTAAAAAATAAAGAAGTTCGTGAATGTCAGTGGGCGAAAGAACATCAGTTAAAGGCGACAATCACTTGATATTAGGAGAAATGTTATCAGAATTTATAGTATGCCCCAGACACGAAAACTTTGAAACACCAAAAACATTTGTTTGGGCTGATTACAACGTCAAGCTGGAGGAATCTCTCTAATAAACAACAAAGACGAAAATCGTGGATATCTTTGGATGGACCGTGAACAGAAACTTCAATGTCTTGATAGGATTCAACTCCATGGAGACCGGAAGTAATTAAATTAAGTGTCTGTTGGAATAAAGCAGGTGACACAAGCAAACCAAAAGGTAGAAAATTATACTTGTGAAGACTAAATGGAGTATTCATGACCGTGAACAAACTAGATTTCTCGTGAGGTGGTAGGTATTCGTAAATATGCGTCCTTGAGGTCAATCTTGGAAAAGATTGTGAAACCTGAAAGATGATAAAGCAAATCCTCCGATTTTTCGGTAGAACACTTGCGCTACAGTAGTTTTTCGTTGAGAATTAGCCAATAATCACCACATACCCGTGGGGTTTTACCATCTGACTTAAGGGGATTTACAACGGGAGTAGCCCAACTGGATGATCCAAATGGCCTCATGATGCCTCTTTCACACATGGATTGTATAGTGAGGCGAAATGATTTACGCAAGCCAAATGGTATGATGCGTCTTTTGATAAATATCGAATCCCCGAACACTTCCAGTTTGATAGGTGGTATATGCATTCCACCAGAAACCTTGGAACATTGAAGAATAAGGTTTCGAAGGTGAGAAACACCACTGAGTGCTAAACAACGAAATATCCCCAAATAGCTGACGAAGAACTTTTACACTCAGGAAAGGCGATTCAGAATCAGAAATGAGAAACATACACGGAATGGGAGAAGATTTGGAAACCTGAATTGAAGTGATACATGAACCTGAAATTGGTAAAGAATGACCAATGATACCTCGGATCGGGAGATCAGTAGGCTGAATATGAGCATCAAAGGGAAATTATTCGATACGAGACTTTGAAATGATATACTCGGTACTACTCGTGTCAGCAATAAATTTATGAGAATGGCCATTCGGAGTGGATGAAGTGTGGGTAGCATGAAACGAAGGGATATGGACAAAGGCTAAAACAATGACAGGAAGCTCATTTTCAAATGAATTTGGGTTAACGGTCATGCGACAAACTTTCCGTTATCGATAAACATTCTGGTTATGACCAGTCTAACCACAGGGGAAAATACTGGGAATTTTTGGTGTGGACAAGAAAACCGGGAATGTAAACGTCCACATGAATCACACTTTCCTAGAGATTCGTGCACTGGAGCATGAGAATTTCTGGGACCCCTGGGCATTACATCATTGATGTGGTTACAACCCGAAGGTTTGGATTGTTGCGGATTTTTTCCTCGTATTTCTTCATGACGTCTAGTTGGACCTAACAAAACTGTATTGTTCACAGGTGCAATTATGGATTTAACATCACGATACTGTTTGCAAATAGTTCTTATGCTCGAAAATGTTTGATTGCTCTGAATTGGTAGTCTTTGATGCAATTCTGGAATATTTATTACAGCAATCAAATGATCTTGAAGTTGATCATTCAACTGTGCACCATAATCACAATTTGAACCTTTCGTCTGAAGTTCACAAATGAATGCACGAGCGGACTGATTCTCTGTACGAACAAGAGGAGTGAACTTGACTCTTTAGGATGCAATAAAATTAATGAGTTTAAAATGATGCACCAGTAGCGCCTTCAGTTTGTTACAGAAGGAATTCACTGGAGAATCCAGAAATTCAAGATTTTCCACCAATACATACGAACCTTAGCCAATGGAATATTAGAAAACTGCAGTTTTCATTTCAGAACTTAATCCATTTTCAGTCATACACCAAATTTCGAAAAGTTAGAAATATTCCTCACATTCTCTGGAAGTACCATTTATATCCAATGATTCCATATCAGCTGAACGCATGATGAAATTTCCTTACGCAAAGCCAAATATGATATTCTATGGATAAACGTGCTGTTTTCCCGCACAGGATACCACGGAATCAGAACAGGGATTTGGCGCCCGACGTACCGTAGCATTTCGTTCGTTCGTATCAGAATGGATCACGTGTGAATGCGAATGACTCGTGGGTTAGCCACACAACAGATCACCAGCTTTCTAGTGGACTTGATCAATCCACCGCATTAGCGGTTTCACTGTGAAACGCCATGAGAAATTAACATACCACTTCAGCTATCAATTTCAGTTTGGATCTGTGCCTCCCAGCCACGAAAAAAGTTGTCGGGATTTGCTTTTAAAGCCCACTGGTCGTTCACAAACTGCTCAGACAAGCACTTCATCTAGATTGATCCAGTCCCCCATCCCTCTGCAGGTTCCGGACGGGAAGCTTTTATGCTCGCAAAAACACGTTTCGAGGATTAGTCCTTCAGTTTCGTATGCGTATGGTCATGTTTATCGTGTTGCTTTGGTCTGGTGGTTTCTAGTATTGTCATGATACAAAAGAAGTAGAAGTTCGGTTTGATCTGTGAAATGGCAAATTCATTTGCTAACTGACGTGGTGTGAGAATGATGCACATTGGTGTCATCCGACCTGTTATGAACCAGAAATAAACAACGTCAATATCGAGAAACTAGTGCACCAAAGCGAAATCCGGATGTTAGAAACAAACATTTTCCTCGGTTTATCACTACACTAACAGAATGTTTCCAAGTGTTTTGTCTAACTCACGGAAGATACCAATGACCGCATTTAAAACGAGAGTGACAAATAAGCCCGCTTCGGGTAACTTCATCTTCTGTTTAATACGGTTACGCATAAAGCAAAGACTGACAACGAGAATGAACTTCTTTTCAACACATCATCTAAGTTATTTACATAAGTAGATTCACAAATGTAGCGACATTTAGGAAGCATAATTAACGGACAATGTATCATAAGTGCATCATATCGCTTGACTTTTGGAAAAGGATTTTTATGCACCTAGTGGCCACCTACGTCCACCAGAATGAGTGTGGAGAGGCGTTGTAGTGTAGAGCAAAACTCTAATAGCGGCTGCGTGGAGCTGGAACTCATCTAACTCACGTCAGCGGCTGGAGCTCAGGGTATTTCAGAATCCACGCGTTGATGGGAGATGGAAAGCCACCTTTCATTTCTGAGTGATTTCAACGCACATCTGGTTTAATGGGTATAAAACACCCACAGAACTTTCACGGATTGGTTCTCTCGTTGTCTCCTTCAGGCAGTATGCAACCTAGCACAACAACATCAAGCTCAGGAGTCGATTAGGAATCGGACCGGCCAATCATCTATAAACAGTTTAGTTCAGTTAGCTATTATCTCGCACGTCTATGCTCCTCACATTCTCTGGAAGTACCATTTATATCCAATGATTCCATATCAGCTGAATGCATGATGAAATTTCCTTACGCAAAGCCAAATATGATATTCTATGGATAAACGTGCTGTTTTCTCGCACAGGATACCACGGAATCAGAACAGGGATTTGGCGCCCGACGTACCGTAGCATTTCGTATGTTCGTATCATAGTAACGGAAGGCAACGGAAGTGGTAAAATTCACACAAGGACACGTCAACTGGCCCTGAATTTTATTGTATCTCAGCCATATAAAATGTGGCATTTGTGTAGGCATGAACTACCTAAAGTAAAGCTTATGGACACGGGTACTGATCCAGGAGAAAAATGATTAGTGAGCCAAAAACTGACGAGATTTGTCGTGCGATATGTAAGCAGGTCATACGCGCCAGACATGCCTCCTGCGATAATCAATATCCAGGGTTGCACTAGGATGAGTCAGGCTCGCACGGTGTACTTGCCTGTAGGCGGAAAGGCGTGGATTCTGATGAGAGTGCACACTGAACAAGTGGGTCTTCTCGAATTTCATATGAATAGGTCAGAATAACCACATAGACGCCCCATCTGCCTCGTACGAGATTTCTAAAGAAGTGACCACCACCATGCGCACCATCAAAATCAACCAATCCCTAGGATCAGTTAGTTCTCATCCTTTAGTGGTAAAGGAGCTGGTCTACACATTAACTCGATCAGTCACAACACTGTTCACGGGGGGAATGTTTCCACGGGAGTCGGAGAAAGCTATTGTTATTCCACTAAACTAAAGTGAGCTGAAAGGTGAGGCTGTCAGCTATCGACCTGCCACTTTGATATCGTGATCCGAAAGGTTATGGAAAGCTTACTGGCCACTCGATTTCAGTAACATCAGTAGAAAAAATAATACGCTTTCTGGAAACTCAGCCTGTGGCTAAAGGCAAGATGTTCACAATTCAAGTAGCTCAACCAATGTCGGCATGCCAGGTGGCTACCAGTGATGTGACACAAGGATCGGTTACAAGCCCACTGCTCCTACTTGTTCATTCAAATGATCTACCGGCAATTTCCAAATCACCGTGTATCAGTTATGCACAGTACCTTAGGATCTGGAGTACGATCACATCAAATGCACATGAACTCGTTTTTCAGGAGAATATCAAGGCCCTCGAAAAATGATCGGATATTTGGTCCCTACAAGTCCACACTGACAAATGCGCACATGTATTCGTGGGGGAACCTTCAAGTAACGCGGTATACTATGTATACGATGAACCCCTTCACTTGTCTGTTTGCGAAAAAGACCTTGAAGTGATTATAACCTCTTCAGTAAAACTAAAACCGTTAACGACAAACTTCGTAATCACTCGTGGAGTATCATTGGACCGACTAGCCAGTCATTTGGTCAACTCTCACTCGTCATCTTCAAAGTTCTGTACATCTTCTGTGCACGATCTGTACTGGAATAGAGGGGGGACCTACTGTGTTCCGATGCACGGCTGCAAAAATGTCAAATATGGGAAGAGTGCAGAGAGGTGCAACTCGTCTTTCTGAGGGACTACATGGGATCAGTTAGGAAGCTCACCTGAGGATTACCGGATTATTTCTAGAGGCATGTGGCAAAGTTTGAGGTGATCTTATCTTCATTAGCCATATTATTCGAGGCGACTTCGGATCAGAACTGCGTGCAGAGCTGCCTATCCACCATCACGAACGCACTCGGAGTCATCCCCTGCTGGAAGTTGAAAACCCGTGAATACTTTAGAACAATTGGTAGCGAACTAATTCGTTTTAGGTGGTTTATGAGTGGCTAAAGGCAGCACATTTCAGAAGTACTGAAATTAGGATATTAGAAGAAAGACAAAGGGAACTGGTAATCATGGTGTCAAAAAATGATAGGTACATGTTCACAAAGTTACTATACTATTAGGGTTGCAAGAGATAGCACGTGCCGATGATTATCATAGGACGTAAAGCCCCTAAAGATTGATTGAATATTCCGGTTCTATCAAATATATGATTATTGCTGTTTGTCCGCTGTTCACTAATCCTTTGTTCCTCCGACTCGGATGATGATCAGTTATGCGGAGGTGATTGCGATCCTCCTGAACAACCCTCGCTGTGTGCCCAGAAAAAAAAACAAGTGAGACATCCCATTCTACCATGGCCATGGAGGCAAGATAACGTGGAGAAATCAAAATCCTCGCCTGACAATTATCAATATACATTATATCTCGAGACCCCGAAAATACCTTGACCATGTGAACACTTAGCTGTCATTTGTTGTCACCATGATTACTAATTTTCTCATTGTTTCTTCTATTATCTTAATGATGTAATTAGCCACATGTGAAGCGCCAAAAACAAGTCTGCTCCTGTGTTTTCTGATGCCTCAAACGGGTTTCATCAATTACCTCAAACCATACCCAGTCATTCATATTTTGCCTTCACACTACTGTCTATAAACAAGTAGTAAGTGTATAAAGATACGATTTGATATGGCTGGTGTTACCGTGGTGGGTTGCAGAGTAGCAGTGTAAGTCACTCAATAATTAATCTCTCTACGTTGCTTCAAACCTCAACGTCGGCGGTTTACTACGATGAATGCAGATTCTTTGTTCCTGACTCACTGTCACAACAGAACTTTTTGGCAATTTTTATGAACCATGAACCTCAGGGTCAGTGCTACCCGTTGGTCGTGGGGACTGCTTCTTCATCGTACTTACGACTGCCTATGTGCAAAGCAAAAGCACGCGTTACCTACAAGTAAGTATGTGATTAGTTTGATCCCTCCATATCTTTGGCGCTAGACGTTACAATTATTGACTTGTCATTGCGTATTGCTGTTGTTTCCTGACGATCCAGAAAGTAGCAGTCGAGCTGACGACAAAAAGTTTCGTGCACAATCCAGTGCTGCATTCTTATTCTCAACTTCCTCGCTTTCGTGTAGACTTAGACGCGTTGAGGATGCTCAAAAACGAAATTCCTTATAACTTTATCTACACTACAGTCTACTGCAGAAACCGTCTGTGTGTGAGTGTGTGTGTGTGTGTTTCCTGATACACGGTACAGATTTGACATTGTCTTCAAGACGTGTAAGCACACCAATTTGTTGACCTGTAGTACAGGAATATTAATAAACTCTGAAATGAACAGAATCAGCGTATCGGTGGTCTGCTCATGACTTGGAGTGAATTACCAGTAAAGCTGGCATTGTCACCAACATTATTCGGTACTTATCAAATTCTCGGCCACGACTCAAACGACAAACTCTAGAAGTTATGATAGAACTTGTAGGGTATGACGCCAAATCCAAGCACAAAGTTCTGTTCCTAATTAACTGTTGTGATCTCCGTATATGTTGCTCGCTTCTGATTTTTTGTTATCTAACTTTCGTTTCCCTATCTTTACTCACTTCTCTACTTTGCAGTAATTTGGTATTATAACATGCTTATCCTCGGGCTGACAGAAAGAAGCAAGTTAAAAGAAACCAGTCATTTATTCTGATGTAGAGCTTCCTCTGAAACCCTTATTCGTTGAGTGGTGGATAATGACTGAGCTTCTTGGGAGATTTGACACGAATACACTGGACGTCATAAATACGGATTCTGATTTGTGAGCAGAATCTCATGTTGAACATGTGAAATCCTGATTATTAACACCAATGATTCACTCCACAATATCGGCGGTACACCGGCCGCTGAAAATCCATCCATCGAGACAATGTGCCTCAGTTTCATCCCCCTTTTAGTGAATCTTCTGATGCGTTGTACATCATAACCCGATCAACGAATCGAACGTGTCAAGCATCATATTTTGACTCACAAACTCAACCAGCCTATCCGGAATGGTCTACTTCAGACCTACACGAAAAAAACAAGCACTCCTTCATTGCTGGTTTTGGAAGATGAAAACTCGTCACTTACGCAGTACTCGAGTCATATGTCGAACTTTTCAGTACGACAAATAATCCACAGAGCTTCACTCTCCACTAAATCTTTAGTAAGAGATTTGAGTTTGGGCAGAACTGTTTGTCCACGCGGAATCTGTGTCTCCAGTTGAACTTGGTTGATGTGGACTACAGTTAACGACAACAAGCGCGGATGAAACAACTGGTGTGAGCTTTCATTGATTTCCTTCGTCTATTTGTCTGTCTTTTTTAATTGCTAGGTGTGGTGCAAAACATGGACACTAAATGAAGCGTAGCTGTGGCACGAGGCGTAAACAGAAGCCAACTCGTTTCTTTCGGTTCTGGTCTCCCATTTGGTTGGAGATTTGTTGACGCCTAATTATTTTATCGGTTCACAATGAAGCAGCAGGTAAACTGTGAACTACCATTGAATGCAATCAAACTCCCAGAACAAGCTTGGCTCCCAGCTGTTGAATGAAGTACACACTGTTGGCAAAGAAATTAAATATTTTTGCATTCCTAAGAACAAACTCCCGGACGAACGAATGCATCTCGAATTTTGACAACTGAGTTTAGGGTTTCAATAGAGTAGTACTGTTGCTTTAGTTCCCTTGGGATGTTGCTCTACATGCACAAGCCATACACAAAAGTGTGTAGAATAAAGTGAAGTTGTTAAAAATGATTTTAAATCAAATGTTGGATCATTTTTTCGATGAATGTGTTTCAGAATGATCTGCATGTACTGTTGAAATCCGAATGAGAAAGTAATTTCTTCGTTATGAGCCTTTCGTTTGTAATTTGTTTCCATATGATAGCAAACAAACTTCGGAAATATAAAGCTCATAGCAGATGATTATTGTTCACGTTAGCACTGTAAGATCCCACGCGAAGTTAAAACTCTGTGATCTTAGTTAATATGACTAACTTGATTGATGCTTGATAAATGAAATTTAATGAGCTGTCGAATATGAATAATCTCCAATGTCATGAATGTAGGATTTATCTCATGTGGTTTTTGTCCTGAAACAATAAATACTGATCCTGCAAGGAACAACTCATTTTAAGAAATTGTTCATTACATTTCTGCTAAGCAGAGAGAAGCAAACGCTATACAACACACATTGAGAAACCACTGTACCACGGGGTGCATTATTAGCGGTTGGTTGTAATTGTACCCCGAATTCAATACGTAGAAGGAGGACACGCCTGTACGAATGAACGTGTATGCTGTAGCAACGTACGTTAAGCGCCAGTACAAGCAAGCATATGAAAACGCAAACACGTACGCAAACGCGTGAGTCAGTGATGTACGTAATCGAAGGGGCAAAACAACTGTACAGTCGGATTAAGTCGTGCAATCCGGTGCGACACATGGTACGATCTGATTGGCCAGTACCGTCCGGGACGAAGTACGGTAAACGTCAACTATGTTCGTGTGTGTTCGACTGCAGACGTGTGGTCTTGACTGCACGGGATTCTGATGTAGCGTGCGTGTGTGTGAGCACATGACTAGTCCGGACAAACACAACAGTGGGCTCACGAGAAAAAAAGCCCGTTGAAGATTGGAAACCAACGTCATACGTAGCATGTAAGGTCCAGTGATCTTCTGCTGGGGGTTGCTTGTGTTCGATACGTAAAACGCTCAAAACACAGAACATCATGAATCAAATCGCAGTGAGTGTTTCATCGGGAATCCACACTTGCAGCATTCGAATACTAATATGGCTGCTACCCAGAACCTGCCCATTACATAAATGAGCGCGGTCCGTTAAACGTGTAGAGCGTGTATTAAGTTTTACACCATGCAGGGCTGCCTCGGTCCGGACGTTCAACCGATTTGAGTTTGCTCTCATCCCTGCTGTGCAATCCACGCCCGTTTGCTCCGTACGTGTATCGGCCAGTAATCAACTGACTCTGCCGACGTACACACACGTACGTACCGTCCTTTCGTATACACGGTTGGTCGCACAAATTTGGAGTAAACGCATTTGTGGTGACGCCACGTTTGCCTCTTCATTATAAACGTTCGGGTTGTTTTTCCGATGATGGGGAAATACACGATTCGGATAGGAAATTATCACCTCGCTATTAGATCAGTGCTAAAGTTATGACAACGCATGCCATACATTTTTATGCTAACGATTTTGCTCAGAATAAACCGGTAGAGGAATAAACGTTTTTCACATAAGTAATGCAAAAACTGTACTACAAAAATCTGGTAGGCAGAAAACCCATAAAATAGACCTGGGTGATAGAGTTTCTTGTGTTTTGATAAAAAAGGAACGGTCGAAGAACACTAAATTTATCCAAGGAGAGTTTTCTGTGCAAAGTTTTAAGCCCCATTAAGAGGAAGGATGAAGTGAAGTGAGCTGCTTGGTCTTTTAGTCGATCAAAAGCCAGCCGAATAAGCCTGAGTAATTAAAAATGCTAAGTCAGTTTAGTGTATTCATGTTGGTACAATCGCGGGCAGACGTGCTCCTACTCGAAAACAGTAAATGTAAAAGTGACTGTCGCGGTCATGGGGCGCACGACCAATGATCTTTCTCTGGGTGTTGAACGTGTTCGATGTGAAACGAAAAAAACCCAGAAAACTCCAAGAGCCCACGGCTTAGTAGGTGTCCCTCGGGTCCCATTATGGTGGCCTACGGCCTGACCAAGGTCACTGATTATGTGATGGGTTCGAATGCACGGTCACAAGCGGATGTGTTCAGTCACACGTGTGGATGTGGGTATGTGCGTGCATGTGTCGTATTGGGTAAACGGGGTACTTGTGTTATCAGGCACTCCGTGTCAATAAAATGAATAAAATTTCTGGCTGGACATCGCGAATTTCGAGTATATCAGTATATCAGTAGGTCTATCGAAAACCGCGCAACACGGGAGCAACAGAGGCAAAGATAACCAGGAAACGGACAATGACTTTATCATGTTGTAAACAAAAGTGAAAGGTCAGTAAAACAGAGAGGCCCGCATACGGATATACTGATCGACAAGTTCTGTTCCAAAAACGTGCACAGGAACAGTGGAGTTTTAATACGATGTTACCACAGAATACGACGGATATCATGCTGACAGACAGAACGGATTCGAAGTAATTCTCTTGAGTGCATGAAATTCTCTGCCTGACAGGTTTAGGCATCCCATCTAAAGGAGATAACCTAAGAACAACAAGTGTCCATATTAGTGTAGAAACGGTAAAGTCACTTATATGCGTTCTCAGAAATGTATTTAAATAACACTTCTGAGTGATATCTTCATCCGAATCCTTCTTGCACACATACACCCTCATTCCTCCATTGGCTACAGAATGAGCTTTTTGAAGCAAACGATCGAAAGAACGGTATCATTCCAACTTCTCATTACACGTAGTACATATTCGCCTCGCGACAGTAAAAGTTAGAATACTAACAATGAAGATAATAATAATAATAATAATAACAATAATAATAACAATAATAATAATTATTATAACGAGGCAAGCTGCCGTCCCAGTAGAAAACCCGATGGTTAAGGGTGGTAAAACGGCTGAAGTAGGAAATTAGCTTTCGGTTAGCCTTATGTTTGTGATCGGTAAGTTTATGGGAACATAAGTCTCGCAAAACCTCAAGAGACGCGATCTTTTCAGTCATCATCTTCACAGTTTCCTTAAGGTTCTGTGTTGTCCGTCCTACCTTCTGCTCTGCAAACCTGAGCTTGAACTAAGACTAAGGGCCATACTATGGACGCCCTCCTAGTAGATTTGATCAAGACGTTTGATAAGGTACAAAACAACCGTATGATTCTAAATCTGAAGCTCTTGGAAGTAACTGAAGGGCGGATCAATTTGATCCGGAACTTCTTGCATGGAGACTCTTCTCTGACCTCCTGGAGGGGGGGGGGGGGGCAGTGTATAGTCGGAGAATAAGCCGCAGTGATCACATAACATCGTGATACGTCTAGCTGCAATTTTTCTTCGTCATGCTTCGGAAGATTTCTTAGACATGGGTGGAATCTATGAAGAGGGAATCCGTAGCATAGAGCTTAGTCTTAGTTCGAGGGCAGGTTTTGACAGCCAGAAGGTTTGGCAGACTAGAAACCCGTAAGAAAACGGTGGAAACGTTGACCGAAAAGAGCACGGCTCTTGAAGCTTTCCAGTAGTTACTACCAGACCACACTTTTCACAACCTATCCGGCAAAAAGACATATGGGGACGAAAAGCTCAATAAACCTTAGCAAATTTGGTCCACAATATGATAAGAAAAACTCGCCACCATAGTCAACAGTTTCCTTGGTTGGGACTTTCGTGAATAGTGACGTGACGACTAATGACAGCCTACTTTATCCGTTCAAATTTAGATCATTTACACATTTTACAAGTTCCAAAGAATCCTTCAGACTGTGTTTTGTCATTGCCGCTCCAGCTGGCTCCAAGAGACTTGTCAACCACTCGGTTATGGAGCAATACGGTGAGTTGCATTTGCCTAGAATTGACCTTAGTGGGACTCCTGTTTTATAAATTTTCGGTAATCCATACAATCTTGAAATGGTAGTTCCAGTGGGTCGAATTCTTTTAAAAGTGACGGAGTCAGTAGCACCCCTTTTGTTTAAGATGCGGTAACCTGTTACCCAGGGACATTGCTGTTTGACTTTTTCTGCCTTACTCGGTTTCCATCTTCACGAATTTGGAATCATCGTTAGGAATGGACTCCATCTTTTCAATATAGTCCGACTATTTAAGAAGCTTTCTACCCGCCCCCTTATCAGGTCTTGTTATAATCACCTCTTTATTCCGTTGTAACTCTCTTAGCTTTTAATATGATCTGTTGTCAATACTCTGACAGCTTGTGTCCACGTGGGTAAACTTGAGATTTTCTAGTTCAGCTGGTAATGATGGAAGTAGATCACTCAACTGGACATAAAGATTCTCGAATTCCACCTCGGTATCTCGTAGATTGATCTTGTTTGTTGCGCATCAGAAATTAGGCCCCAAGGATAATACCTCTAGGAGAAATTTGTCTAACTGGATGTTTGATAGGTTGTGTACAAATCTTTCAGGATTTGATGGAATCTCACCCACAGGTTTTGATCTTTCAATACGGTTCATCAGTGAGTTTCGTTTCTCATCCACCTGTGTGTGCACGATTGATTGGACATATTCAGTGAATTTCATTCTTTCGGTTAGTGATAACTGATCAAGTACACTGGAGGATGACGTACAAATCCGTTCTAAATTCACGAGATGGCTAGACACAGTATCACTCTCATTGAGAGCTTGAAGCCGAGGTGACATATAAGATACATAAATCTGATTACGTCTCAACATAGTTTCGTTTTGTTTAGGAAAAACTGATTGAATAATTCAGTCATCAAGAAACTGAACGCGAGTTCTCGCGGCAGGGCCATTTTGGTAGAGAAACTATTAAACTTATTAAGTCCCTTTATACGAAGGGTGCTCAGAAGAAGTTTGTACATGTACTCAGTCTACCCTGGCCCACTCACCACCAAAAGTTAGGTCCAAGAAAGTCCGAAAGCTTACAAGCCGCCCATCTTGATAAAACCCACGTCCTCTAGGTGTAGGTCACGTATTGTTCCGAACACCAAGCGAACCAACTTGAAAGTCATTGCAATGCTTTGATCCTAGGTCAGTTACTCTAGACAATCAGAAATGAGACTACACAAAAAATACTGTGTTCAATGGTTTAGAGGGTTCCGAATCAAATCGATGCTTAAAATCTTGAGAGTTCTGTTCATGTCATTAACAAGGCATCGTTCTAACCAAATCTGGAGTTGGCGGCCATTGAAGAATGCGGATAAGTAGAAATTCACCGAATTTTAGTCCGATTAAGAGAAAATCAAGAGCAAAATCTCTGCTCAGTGCCACAGAAACCAACATCAAAACAGAGATGTGAGATGGAAATCACGGAGAATATTACTGAACGTAACAACTCGTTGTTGAAAAGTTGCTCAGACAAACTATAGTGGAATGTTCTATAACGTCGTGACCTCTGAAAGTGTTTTAAATGGCATTTGTTCCGTTTTTATTTCTACTTTACATTTTTTAATCACTAATCAAGTACGAAATACTGCAAAATGGGAGTTTGAACTATCCATTATTGAATGCGTGCTCCAATAGAGAAATGTTATATGAATATGTGACAACGAGCGGTTTTATGTGCTGGTGAATAACATTCAATCAAAACACGTATGGGTTAATACGTGAAGTCCTTGTTTTGGATAATAACAGAGGTAGTGGGAAGGACGACATCCAAGGTTCACATAAATTATATTATGGGTCAAACCGTGAAGATTAGTGATTGGAATCAGAAAGCGTGTATATGAATTAGTCTGAAATTTCTCTCGACGGTGGGAGAAGTTATCACACTTCACTAGGTATCCATCACCCACTTAAGCTGGACAGCCCACAATTCAAATGATGCTGTCCCGTCCGTGTTACACATGCTCTATTGGGTTCTTGGGACTAAGGCATGAATTTGAAAAGCGGATTGATAACGAAGCCCCATTGAAATCAAGATATGATAGAATGAATAATCAGGTCTTATGTGACACGTCAGAGGAAGTTCCTTCACCGTTGCTTCGGTTGCCTTCCCGTACTTGGTTACTACTCTACTCGTTTTTGTGTCTGACTGTTGAGTCAAAGGGTCCGATTAGGGTTCCGGATGAGAAGTCGTCGCTGGTTTGGGCACCCTCGACGTATGATTTTCCAAGAAACCTGCAGCATCCCTCAGTTAAAGGGCTCCACCAATTCCCCTTTCCCTCAATTTAAGGACGATGAGAAACACCAAGAAATATTGTTTCTGAAGGAAGCACTCGTTCAGGAGGTGAACATAAGTCAAAGGCATTTTTAAGCCTGTATGTTCACTTCCTCAGGCTGCCTAAAACTTCCGCACTCTATGCCAGATAGGATAACAGGCTGATCTCTCTAAAACTCTTAACACTTTCGAAATAGATGTATGCTGTGTCTCCGAAACACTCATATAAGACTCCACTTTTGTGATCAATCTTCGCACCCCAGGTACAGCCTCAATCTCTCGCTTCACTCTTCGCGTGTCGGGTGACCCGGTGTCTAGTGTTCATGGTTAGATCGGCGTTGGGAGTGCTTTGAGCATGAGAGCTGAGCGTGCGTTGCTAGACTGGATTCCAATCTGCAGTCGTTTGTGTGCAGTTTGGTTGGATGGTTCTGTTCGTGTCAACATCAACAAACTGAAGCTTCGATGTTTGTTTGTCGTGTCTGTGTATGCGCCCACTGACTGGAGTTCCTCTGATATCAAGGACGAATTCTACCAGGATTTATCTCAACTGCTTTGAAGAGTGCTTTCAACGGACGTGGTTGTCATTTCTAGGGATTTCAAAGTTCGAACAAGCTGTTTAGATTACAAAAGGAACATAGGAAGTCCGTTTGCAATCCTGAGTGATCACACTGACAACGGCTATCGTCTCATCCAACTGTACTCTGACCACAGGTTGCTTCTGGCGAGTACGATCTCTTGTCATGAAAAGCGGTATAAACTGACATGGCATCCTCGTACGTCATCACAGTGTTGGTGTCAGATTAATCATATTGTCATTAGTCAACGCTGGCGTGCATCAGTTGAAGATAGTCATTCCTTTTGGTCTACTGTCGTAATCTCTGATCAGGCCTTGATATGTGCACGCTTGTGTTTAAACCCGTACCTGGTAGCAACAATGCTAAAGCCAGTCGTCTAGCGCAGTTGTTTCTAGACAATAACCGACGATCTGCTTTTCAGGCGGAACAGTCTATACGGTTATCGACGTAGCCGGATGTCCAGGACCAAGATGAACGCTGGCAACAGATCAAAGAAGCCGCTTCTGGCACCACGCAGGACTCTGTTTCTAATTGGCCTCACAAACGACGGATCTCCATTCGATCTTAGTTTATCCGTTAGATAATCGCAGGTCCATTTCTGATGATGCCATATTCAAAGAAGTGTGTAAACTTCTGAGACGCCAGCTGACTGGGAGCCTAAGAAATGACCATGGGCAATGGTGGATTGCAAAATGTCGGGAAATGGAGAAGGCTGCTTCTATCAGGAGAATTTGACTTTTGGTTAAAGGTACCGATCCACTGAAGCCCGGCTTGAGTTAACCGAGGAATCCGACAGCTCACTGATTCACCCTCACGGACTTCGTCTGGACCGTTGGATGGGACTCTTCAAGGGACAGTACAGTTTATCCACTTCTACAGCGGATCTTCTGAATATGCCTAAAAGAAAAACGTTACCGGTTGATATCGCTTCACTATCATAAGCCAAAGTTAACCGGGAAATAGATTACCTGAAAAGTTTCAAAGCTGCTGGACCTACTGAGCTGTCTCCATCCTTTTTCAAGGATGAAGGCGAAGCTTTGGTTTCCGAGTTAACAAAATTCCTCTGTATTATGTGGGTTATCATGCAGATTCCCATCCAACGATGTGAATCGGTGATTGTGCTGATTTACAAGAAAGAAGACAGGTCCTCTTGTGAAAACCACAGAGAAATTAGCCTGCTAAGTACTTCTTCCAAACAGCTAGCCTGAATCATTCTTCGAAAGGTATCCAACTCCGGTGAAGGGAGTGCGCGTGAGAATCAAGCAGGTTTCAGACGTGGTCGGCAAATTTTTGAACTTAGGCACACCATCCTTAAGCCAGGAACTCTTCCTATGCCTAAAAGTGGCCTTAGACTCTGTTGGCCGCGCAGTTCTCTGGCGCTGCCTATAACTGAAGGACTTGCCAGAGAAATTTATGCCTTTTTCCAGTCACTATGCAAACAGTCCAAGCGAGTATGTGTTACCGGCGATCGTCCTTCTGAAATCACCACGCAAATTTCTCCTGGTTGTCCTCTAACTCCCTTCCTATTCAATTTTGTAGATGAAATGATTCTTGATTTAGTCTTGTACTTGTCTGAGAAAGATTGAGTCGACCTCTGCTCAGGCAGCAAACAGTCTAACTTGGCATTCGTGGGCTATGTTGTTCATCGGAATGGAGACTCAGGTAAGTTGCAAACTATACCAGATAGTAAAAATAACAGCGTAAAAAGGTTTGGGATGCATTCTGCACTTATGAAGTGTAAATTGCTATTGTGGGAGTAGGTTGGCGGTACTCCAGACCTTCTCTTGGCAGGGGGAAGCTCTAGCTACAGTAGATAAGTTTCGTTACCTGGGCAGCAACTTCTCATCAATTAATGAGATAACGGATAAAGTGTCGTCGCATATGCAGAAGGCACGTCTGATTTTTTCCCAACCTCAGTCATTTGTGGTGCCGGCGTGACATCCAGTTGTCTATCAAAGGTCGCGCGTCAGATAGATTCACTTATACGGCTCAGAAACATGACCGTTGACGTTAGAACGAAGGCAAGGACTGTTGGCTTTCGCGCATTGATATCTCCGTGGCATTGCTCGAATATGGCGGGGACTCCATATCAGCAAAGCTGAGGTTAGGCGTAGGGTGTTGGGAACCAGTGGTCAGCCGCTGAATCAAGTACCGCATTTAAGCACTGTAAGGTGGCTGAGACAAGTGGTACGCATGCCTATCGACAGACTTCCTCGGTGTACACTATTCTACGAGGTAAGTAGTGGTTTTTATTATAGGTCTAGGTGGTGAGTCCAGAACATGATAACAAGTTATGATAACCTTGACTACTGAAAGTGGGAAAGTAGGGCCATTCAGAGGTTCGGCTGGGGGTCCACGAGACCCACCTATCAGATAACTGGAGACATCAAATGACATGGCTGGGTGTCGAGGACAGTAGAGCAGTTGCATTTGGCTCTTTATTTATCTTCGTGAATTCCGCTTACTCACTATAAGCTTCCATTTATTCTACCATCACCTCCACCATGCCTCGAGGTAGCAACCAAAACCGGAGCATAGACGTGCGAGATAATAGCTAACTGAACTAAACTGTTTATAGATGATTGGCCGGTCCGATTCCTAATCGACTCCTGAGCTTGATGTTGTTGTGCTAGGTTGCATACTGCCTGAAGGAGACAACGAGAGAACCAATCCGTGAAAGTTCTGTGGGTGTTTTATACCCATTAAACCAGATGTGCGTTGAAATCACTCAGAAATGAAAGGTGGCTTTCCATCTCCCATCAACGCGTGGATTCTGAAATACCCTGAGCTCCAGCCGCTGACGTGAGTTAGATGAGTTCCAGCTCCACGCAGCCGCTATTAGAGTTTTGCTCTACACTACAACGCCTCTCCACACTCATTCTGGTGGACGTAGGTGGCCACTAGGTGCATAAAAATCCTTTTCCAAAAGTCAAGCGATATGATGCACTTATGATACATTGTCCGTTAATTATGCTTCCTAAATGTCGCTACATTTGTGAATCTACTTATGTAAATAACTTAGATGATGTGTTGAAAAGAAGTTCATTCTCGTTGTCAGTCTTTGCTTTATGCGTAACCGTATTAAACAGAAGATGAAGTTACCCGAAGCGGGCTTATTTGTCACTCTCGTTTTAAATGCGGTCATTGGTATCTTCCGTGAGTTAGACAAAACACTTGGAAACATTCTGTTAGTGTAGTGATAAACCGAGGAAAATGTTTGTTTCTAACATCCGGATTTCGCTTTGGTGCACTAGTTTCTCGATATTGACGTTGTTTATTTCTGGTTCATAACAGGTCGGATGACACCAATGTGCATCATTCTCACACCACGTCAGTTAGCAAATGAATTTGCCATTTCACAGATCAAACCGAACTTCTACTTCTTTTGTATCATGACAATACTAGAAACCACCAGACCAAAGCAACACGATAAACATGACCATACGCATACGAAACTGAAGGACTAATCCTCGAAACGTGTTTTTGCGAGCATAAAAGCTTCCCGTCCGGAACCTGCAGAGGGATGGGGGACTGGATCAATCTAGATGAAGTGCTTGTCTGAGCAGTTTGTGAACGACCAGTGGGCTTTAAAAGCAAATCCCGACAACTTTTTTCGTGGCTGGGAGGCACAGATCCAAACTGAAATTGATAGCTGAAGTGGTATGTTAATTTCTCATGGCGTTTCACAGTGAAACCGCTAATGCGGTGGATTGATCAAGTCCACTAGAAAGCTGGTGATCTGTTGTGTGGCTAACCCACGAGTCATTCGCATTCACACGTGATCCATTCTGATACGAACGAACGAAATGCTACGGTACGTCGGGCGCCAAATCCCTGTTCTGATTCCGTGGTATCCTGTGCGGGAAAACAGCACGTTTATCCATAGAATATCATATTTGGCTTTGCGTAAGGAAATTTCATCATGCGTTCAGCTGATATGGAATCATTGGATATAAATGGTACTTCCAGAGAATGTGAGGAATATTTCTAACTTTTCGAAATTTGGTGTATGACTGAAAATGGATTAAGTTCTGAAATGAAAACTGCAGTTTTCTAATATTCCATTGGCTAAGGTTCGTATGTATTGGTGGAAAATCTTGAATTTCTGGATTCTCCAGTGAATTCCTTCTGTAACAAACTGAAGGCGCTACTGGTGCATCATTTTAAACTCATTAATTTTATTGCATCCTAAAGAGTCAAGTTCACTCCTCTTGTTCGTACAGAGAATCAGTCCGCTCGTGCATTCATTTGTGAACTTCAGACGAAAGGTTCAAATTGTGATTATGGTGCACAGTTGAATGATCAACTTCAAGATCATTTGATTGCTGTAATAAATATTCCAGAATTGCATCAAAGACTACCAATTCAGAGCAATCAAACATTTTCGAGCATAAGAACTATTTGCAAACAGTATCGTGATGTTAAATCCATAATTGCACCTGTGAACAATACAGTTTTGTTAGGTCCAACTAGACGTCATGAAGAAATACGAGGAAAAAATCCGCAACAATCCAAACCTTCGGGTTGTAACCACATCAATGATGTAATGCCCAGGGGTCCCAGAAATTCTCATGCTCCAGTGCACGAATCTCTAGGAAAGTGTGATTCATGTGGACGTTTACATTCCCGGTTTTCTTGTCCACACCAAAAATTCTCAGTATTTTCCCCTGTGGTTAGACTGGTCATAAGCAGAATGTTTATCGATAACGGAAAGTTTGTCGCATGACCGTTAACCCAAATTCATTTGAAAATGAGCTTCCTGTCATTGTTTTAGCCTTTGTCCATATCCCTTCGTTTCATGCTACCCACACTTCATCCACTCCGAATGGCCATTCTCATAAATTTATTGCTGACACGAGTAGTACCGAGTATATCATTTCAAAGTCTCGTATCGAATAATTTCCCTTTGATGCTCATATTCAGCCTACTGATCTCCCGATCCGAGGTATCATTGGTCATTCTTTACCAATTTCAGGTTCATGTATCACTTCAATTCAGGTTTCCAAATCTTCTCCCATTCCGTGTATGTTTCTCATTTCTGATTCTGAATCGCCTTTCCTGAGTGTAAAAGTTCTTCGTCAGCTATTTGGGGATATTTCGTTGTTTAGCACTCAGTGGTGTTTCTCACCTTCGAAACCTTATTCTTCAATGTTCCAAGGTTTCTGGTGGAATGCATATACCACCTATCAAACTGGAAGTGTTCGGGGATTCGATATTTATCAAAAGACGCATCATACCATTTGGCTTGCGTAAATCATTTCGCCTCACTATACAATCCATGTGTGAAAGAGGCATCATGAGGCCATTTGGATCATCCAGTTGGGCTACTCCCGTTGTAAATCCCCTTAAGTCAGATGGTAAAACCCCACGGGTATGTGGTGATTATTGGGCTGATCCTCAACGAAAGACTACTCTAGCGCAAGTGTTCTACCGAAAAATCGGAGGATTTGCTTTATCGTCTTTCAGGTTCCACAATCTTTTCCAAGATTGACCTCAAGGACGCATATTTACGAATACCTACCACCTCACGAGAAATCTAGTTTGTTCACGGTCATGAATACTCCATTTAGTCTTCACACGTATAATTTTCTACCTTTTGGTTTGCTTGTGTCACCTGCTTTATTCCAACAGACACTTAATTTGATTATTTCCGGTCTCCATGGAGTTGAATCCTATCAAGACATTGAAGTTGCTGTTCACGGTCCATCCAAAGATATCCACGATTTTCGTCTTTGTTGTTTATTAGAGAGATTCCTCCAGCTTGACGTTGTAATCAGCCCAAACAAATGTTTTTGGTGTTTCACAGTTTTCGTGTCTGGGGCATACTATAAATTCTGATAACATTTCTCCTAATATCAAGTGATTGTCGCCTTTAACTGATGTACTTTCGCCCACTAACATTCACGAACTTCTTTATTTTTTACTTGCACTACAATACTATTCTCGGTTCATTCCAAAATTTTCTCACAGGGATATCTGTTTGTTTGACATTCTTCTAAGTGTTTTCCATAGTCTTCGGTTCACGAGCAAACACTGTGTAATCTGTCAGTACTTCTGAAGTCGGATGTTGTTCTTAAACCCTTTTCACCGAACGATCATACCACTGTAATTACTGATGCATCTCCGACAGGTATTGGTGTTATTCTGGAACCATGTGGTCGACCTGTGACGTGCCTTTCACGGCGACTCACCAAAGACAAAACGGGTTAGTCTCAGAGCCAAAGAGAAGGGCTGACTGTCCATTGGGGAGTAAAACGCCTACACAAATATCTGTTTGGTACCAAGTTCACCATCGTCACTGATTATGGGGCGTTAAAATTTGTTTGTCACCTCATACGATCAAGAGTGGAATCATCAGCCGCAATAGTTCAACGCTGAAGTATTGTACGGAGTTCTTACGACCACGATATTTTCCTTCGAAGTGCTTAACACATTCAGCATGTAGACCTTTCATTCCGATATGCTCCTGCATCCACGCCGTCGAATACTTCTGATCTCTTGTTAGTACAACCACTTCCTGTGCGTATAGAAGACTTGACTTGATTCAAGATACCCGTAAGTACTTCGCATCAGTGATCTTGGCTTTACGTCATGGATGAAAAAGAGATAGAAAGCTACGACTTCCGGACTTCTTCACTAGCATAGAGAGCCTTTCGGTCACTCCAGATGGACTGTTGTGCTTTAATGATCGTATTGTTATTCCTCCGAAATTTCAGTCAGCCATACTTCAAGATATACTTTTCAGGCATTTGGGAGTTGACAAAATGAAGTCCTAGGCCCAATTAATATGTCAGTGGCCTGAGCTTAACGCGGATATTATCAATACAGCCATGAGTTTCCCAAGGTGCCTACACAAACAACACTCAAAACCCAGCAAATGGCTTCCGTGGACAGTTTCATGCGGATATTGGCAGCCCGTGCATGCAGACTACTGTGGTCCATTTCTGGGCAAGTATTATGCACCGGTAGTTCTTGACGCATTTTCTCGCTGACCAGATGTATTTTGGACAACGTCACTGTAATAATCGTAATGAACTGAACTGACAAGACATACTGAAGTTGCCCCATCCAGAACTACGCGAACGAAAATAGAAAGAAGACCAAGGCTGCGAAATGGCACGGTATTTGTATTGCAGAACGGGTTTGTATAAATATGTTAAATCGGAGAAGATAATTGGTAGACTCGAGAATGATCAATCACAGGGAGCTTTTGTCGGAATTGTCCGTGGTGATCCTGGTTGGTTGAGGCTCATCCATGTACGTGACTAAAAAGCTTTACCTGGCCTTATCACGTGTGACAGCTGCGGAATCACCACAGTCACCCACAGCCGAGTTCACACAGATTGCACTGCGCAAAACGTTTAGTGAGGAAGGAGTACCTCTAGCACGTGCTACAGATAATGGTACCCATTTCTCTGCTAAGTCCCTAGATAATTGGTTCAAAGGACTTGGTTATCATCATTCGTATACTGCAACCCGCCATCCTCAGTCTAATGGGCTTGCTGAGAACTTTGTTCGTACTCTTAAAAGTGCTATACATTCTATCAATCCCCAGTCCTTTGTTGAACTAGACCGAACTGTTGATGATTTCTGGATGCAATACCAAAATGCTTGTCATAGTGCCACTGGTAAGAGCCCAGCGCAGTTCTTCAAATCTCGTTGTTTGAGAACCAGTTTTAAATGTGTTTCTTCTGCTGAAGTAAGCTTCATCTGAGGAAGTTGTTGTGTGACCAACCCACGTGTCATTGGCATTCGCACGTGATCCATTCTGGTCCCGTTGACCTTGCATTCGCGTGCACGATGCTTGTCTATCCCACACTGTGCTTTGTTCCACTGCACCAATCACATGCGATTAGGCGCACGTGTGACTGACATTGATTCTTTGGTCCTGTCCCTTTGACATGATATTATGCTTGCGCTTGCCAGTGGATGATTCACTTGTTTGCCTGTTTGTCTGCTTATGTGCGTGTCTACTGATTTACTGATAAACGGATCTATTACGTACTGTATTCTCTGAATTGTGAACACATGATCTTTCTCAAAATTCGTGGACTGCCGAGTGTTTATTGAATTCGATCTCAGTATCCTGGATGCGTATTTTGAGATGATTTTGTACTGCTCTTGGTAAACCTGTCCGAATTTTTTGTCCTAAAACAGACAAGCCGAAATAGGCATTACTCTGTACTTACTCAAGTTGCCAACGCACACTAATTATTATTCACCATCATTTTCATCACAATATACCATGAGAAAACGTATGGACGAATTCTGTTTGGTTTAAAAATTCTGCCGAATTCAGCGTCATTTCCATTTTGTAGCTGCCGTATAATTCAAGTGCGGCACCTTTTGGTTAACTGCATTTGAATGTGCTCAACCAGAAATTCTCAACCAGCAAAAACTGGTAGAACATTTTTCTTCACATCACTGCTGATCACAAACTGGTCTGTCCACGTCTCATCTGGATATTTTCATTCATTCATTCAATTGATGCATTGATTAGTTCGATGTTATGCATATCTTGTATCGGTATTCCCTGTTCTGAAATAAAAATAAGGATTTCGGCACGGACATTCCGATACGATTTTTACTAACACAGTTATGGAGCTAGTGCAAAGATGTCCTTGAACAACCGTGCTCAAAAAACAGTTATTTCAATAATGAAATGTTGTCATGCCGGCATTACAATAAGAAAGAAAACCGTTTGCAATTACCTTCGTATTTTGAAATGCATCAAAGAAACGAAGGAGAAAATCTGTTCAGAACACCTGTTCGTTTTTGAATCATTCAAGACCATTGAACTAGGATTTGCAGGTCGTGCTAAGTGTTACCGTGTCTCTCGGCTGAGGACCAAAGTGGATGTATAAAATGATCCAAAATGAAACTCCATTCTAGTCCGCGTTCACAAATGAGTGGTTTGGGGCAACGTGAACATCCCTGTTCGCGCGGTTCGATGAGGTATTGTTTTGTGTACAGAAACTTCTTGACCGTTGATTAGCCCGAGTTGTCAATCTCAGTCATCGATCAGATAGCATTTTTAATAGTCCAAGTCTTAGGATCGATCTTTATTGGCAGCTCTGAAGTCAAAATGTACGTGGCACAAGGACGAGCCACTTATTCCAGCTGGCCCAGTAAGTGTAACCACGACCCAAAGCGTTTCATCCGACGTCAGAAAAGTCATCCTAGAAAAACAATAAATCAAAGTGAACGTGTCACACCGAGTAACTACTTCTCGTAGGCGGTCTTTATAAAGGATCCAGGCTTTGCAAATTTTATCATACCAGCCGTAAGTATGACACCAGGGCTCGCTAGTGTTGCAACGGATAGCTCTGGCCTGACTATCCCACTCAGCAGAGTGCTGCCCAATGAGCTTGATCGGACATCAGATTCTGCGTGAATCTGAGTGATTTACAATCTCACTACAACCAGCACATAGCATAGGAAAATTACGGATCACAAGACTGGAGCACAGGATTCTCAATGAACAGATCGAAATTTCCAGGAGCTTTTTGTGCTGTGTCCAGTTATATTATTTCCTTGACTGTTCAAGCACCGACAAAAATGGTTGTTTGATTTTCGGCAGATTTAATTTACTGCCCAAGCAAGATCATTCGTGGATTTAATCTCAACCAACCGATAGTATGTTGCTGGGTTGGTTAGGCCACCCAGTGTCACACGTTCACCAATAACCAGTCCTGTTTCAGGGAGATTTAAATGACTTATGAATTTGTTAAAGTTCATAACCAGTCACGCTCAAATGGTCTTGTTTGAGTGAAACATTTTACAGTATGCTGTAGTATGAGCATCAAATCACGGATCATCCATCATTGACACTAAGTTATAAGCAACACTGTTTTTGAACTGTTCAGTATATTATTCCATGAGCTGAATGATTTATTTTTTTAACCTAGGTTGATCATGGTTTTCTTCTCGGAAATAAATGAGGAACGGTGAAATAACCTATCATCAAATGGGACTGAATTCTAGTCGTAGTAGTTACTAGTTGCGGCTACTTCACATCGTTTCCAGCAGTCTGGAATGTTTTAGCCGAACTTTTACTAAACGAAAGGTCTAATGGCGTCCCCTGGAGTGGGCTGAACTGACCCGCAAAAATTCCATTAGCTGGGCTACCAAATCGTTATTTCCGCACAAACAATGTTATTCAAGCTTCTGCAACTATTCCACCAGCTTTCTATGAATTTTCGTGGTCGAAGTCATTATGTGATAAGAAGTGGTAAAATGTTGTAATGCGCAGTTAGGTGTGCGTCGCACTAGAACTCGAATGGACTCTGACCAGATGAGAGCCGGGCACGTTGTTTCAGATCAGTTCCGTTCAACGGACCATCAAACACACACACTGGGAGCGGTGACTTAGGTTGCCGTTTCTCAGCTGCAACCTTAACCAAAAGTATTGAAAGTGGTATGAAAAGAATACAGAGACAATGCGAATACAAAAGGTCAGTTGATGCTACATCGAGCCATACCCTCTGATTAAGGGGGTCTCTTGAATCCCACCCACGAAGCGTCCTGAGTCCTATATGGGCAAATTGAAGACCTCGGATTTACAAACCTTTCTTTTGCGTCATGAAATGATCCGGTGTTCCCACCGATCCTAGCAATGTTACGAAGATACCACTGTTCGAATATCCACAGTATTCATATATCGATCACTATCAATGGCTGATTCTGAACCATAAGGAAGAACTTGTATGAGTGCTTTACCGCACACTCCACCCTTGATAGATAAGCGGACGTCAGGTTGATTCCACAGACGACTGAGGTTGGTGGATGTCTAGTGAGCCATGTGCATACGTGTAGTGATTCGACTGTCTCCACACTCGGTCCAGTGTGCTACAGCTCCATTTCTAGTATCCAACCAATCAGGTGAAGCCAGACCGTAACTGTTAGGTCGTGTGGATTCAGCGAAATTGCCTTGTAACTGGTCAGCACGTTATCTTCCAATAAGTGCATGCCTACTTCTGTATATAAACAAGTTAGCACCGACCAAATAAACAGAATACATTCTTGCTGTTCTTATCTGGTCTTGTCGTTTTCATCCAGTGCGCGTAGTCTGAGTCCAAGTTATTTCGTTACTGACGGTTAGATATGACTACCACAATATGCGATGACTTTCCATCAGATATCTGGCCTCCGGGTGAAATGCAGCTGCTTAGATAATAGAACTTATCTACTTGGTTTGCAACCACCTCGGGTACTGAAAGGTTTAGCGTTGATTAAACCTAGTCCTGCAACGGCAACTTGCTGTTTGATGGTATAAAAGTATACCGAACCTTTTTTATTTTCGTTTCTTTTATCTACTTCTTTTTTACTCTGTAATAGTAGTAGTACACTACTTCGGAAACGGGGTAATGGCTAATTAAACGCTGTCACTCAGTTGCTAAATCTGTTTGGATAGACTTGCTGCTTACCTGGGTCTCCACTTAGACGAACAACCTCGTCCGCACACTCAATGTCTGTCACTTCACCACCCCGGCAAAAGTTCAATATCACTGTCCTTACAGGACAAACGGGCAGTATCTAGTGCCTTATCAGTCGTAAAGATAAAGAGGAAAGGAGAAAGTGGGCAACCGTGATGAACACCACTTTTCGTGGTAAATGCAAGTGAAAGATCGCCGTAGGCCCGAACTCGGATTCAGCTTTTCTTCTGAGGGGACTTTACGATAGAGATAGATTTCTCTGGTACATCCTTGAGCAAGAGAACCGTGCGGTCGACTGAGTCAGACACCTTCAGATTAGGAAAAACAGGGACCGTGGGCCTACGGAAGGTGCGCCAATGTTGCAAAATTCGTCGAAGAGTGAGTATTTGCTCAGCACAACCTCGACCAGGTCTAAATCGAGCTTGGTTCTGGTGTGACCAATGTTCTCGGGAGTTAGATAAGCTGTGGTGACTAATACCAGAAAGCAGTTTAGGTGAGATGCTAAGCAGAGTTATTCCTTAGTGGATTTCACACGAAGACCCATTGACTTTCTTATAAATTTGTATTATCACTTATTCACACCAACTATTTTGAGCTTGTTCGTTCACACTTATCAAACTCAGAAATTTTGTCAACTCCTGCGACAACGCTGAGCCACCTTTAAAAAGAGATGGAAGGTTCAGAAGCCCTATATTGCTTAGGGTGGCTTATATCACGAACCTCCGTTTCTGACTGAGGATTGGAATCCACATCGGGAATTATAACCACCGTGCTACTCAGTGCATCTGTTGTGGATAAAAACCATTTAAATTGCTTCTCGAAATCCTCCTCCCAACGATCTACAAGATGCTCTTGAGTCTGAACCAATGAGCATTTGGACTCTTTGATTAGTTCACTTACCCCTAGATTTCGTGGACCGGTACTTCTAATTAAACGGAAAAGTTTGCGGTTGTCGCTAGTTGCGGCAGGTTTTCCCATCTTCTCACACTTAGCAATACACCACTGCTCACTGTCGTTTCTCAGGCACCCGACCAGTTGGCTATCGTGGCATCTTCGCATCTCACCATATCTAGCATCTGGGGAAAAAGATCTGCGTAAATCTTAAAGTGCATCAGAGGACACAAATATGCATCATCTTTGTATATATATGGTTCATGGGCCTTAGGCAGTATTAACAGTCTCAAGTATGACGTCTTTGATCTCTATCCATCGTACACCCGGATCCTGGGCATGTGAATGCATCATTAACCTGGTCGATAATTAAGTTTCGAATACAGATCGAAGGTTTTCGTCCAGAAGCAACTGTGGTGGATGGTTGGCCATGGTATTAGTTTCTCCGTCAAGGAGACGAATGTTAAAACGCGCGCGGATAAGAGTGCGATCCGTGTCTACAGACGTGGACCAAAATGAGTCAAACTTGAATTGATCCGCGCCAGCGATAATCGATAGCAACGTGGTCTATCTGAGTCCAATGCGAGCGGACGCTAGGTTAGTTGGTTTCACATTTCTTGCGGGGATATTAGTACTCGCCAACAATAATCTATGGGCAGAATATAGTTGCATGAGTCGGTCATTATTATCGGTTCCATCTGCTAAACTGCCAAGTCTATTACGCTTCCCACGTTTATATCCTGATACTTGTTTACAGGGAGCATGGGCAATCGATCTCCATTGCAACTACTATTGCGACAACCCATTGACGTAAATCAGAAGGCAAAGACAGCACGTCAGATGACAGTGTATATGACTTGAAATAACGACATAACGTTTATAGCTAAAATATAATAATCTCGAAAGTGTCCCTCCAGTAGGATGGCTGCCTCGTGAGACCTGACTGACTGAGTATTTTCGCTGGTTAGGTCACCATTTTTCCAATGTTTACACGGCTGGTTTGGCCTCATGCCGGGGTGGAGGTGGGTTGATTGGTTGTTCCAGCTGGGCATGTTCATCCCGATTATTAGCTTAGCTTCAAAAGGTTTTCCCAAATCTTTGCCAATATCTACCTCCAATTTGCCTGTTTTCGGTTAGGCTTCGACACATCAAAGACACCGGCAACAAACTTTATGTCCGAAGATCGCAAGCCGCGGGGCCGTTGTGACGAATCATCGTAGAAATCATTTTTGTCCTCAGGATAGCTACAGTTAGTTGGGATATAGAAATGGCAAACAGGTAACGACGCTTACAGTTTGTTACTGTTGACAAGCACAGGGCAGTCCGACTGAGCTGTACACAGATCACTGCTGCGTGGGATCAAGTGAAGCTGTGCACGTTCGATCTTCATGCTCAGATCGATGCCAAATCAGCCTGACCACGAGCATGAGACACCGAGATGTTCGAAAAGAGAAAAGTGAAACTAGAGGCCAAGCCCATATGAAGGGAGCGCACTGCTATCACTGAAGTTGGGTGGTGTAAGCATGTATTGGAGGTTTCAAGAATCCTGGTCTGGACAGTCCATTGTCTAGTTTGACAAGGTGTGAAAAAGGGCTCAGATAAAAGAATGCTCATATCTGACATTGGGTTATCTATTTTATCTACCTGGAAAGTATTATCCTTGTCAAGTGGTACAAGGTCTCGATTACTGCTCTTTGTAGCATCTCGTTTCCACTAAAGAATGGAATTTGAAGGATGGAGGACGAAGAGTAGAAAGACAAAAAATGTATTCCAACGGGCCGTAGGAAATTTATGGGCATATCATAATTCAACGCTGCCCAAACTACTGAAGTTTTCTCATCCGGAACCTTAACCGGACCCTTTGACTCAACAGTCAGACACAAAAACAAGTAGAGTAGTAACCAAGTACGGGAAGGCAACCGAAGCAACGGTGAAGGAACTTCCTCTGACGTGTCACATGACACCTGATTACTCATTCGATCATATCTTGATTTCAATGGGGCTTCGTTATCAATCCGCTTTTCAAATTCATGCCTTAGTCCAAAGAACCCAATAGAGCATGTGTAACACGGACGGGACAGCATCATTTGAATTGTGGGCTGTCCAGCTTAAGTGGGTGATGGATACCTAGTGAAGTGTGATAACTTCTCCCACCGTCGAGAGAAATTTCAGACTAATTCATATACACGCTTTCTGATTCCAATCACTAATCTTCACGGTTTGACCCATAATATAAATTTTGTGAACCTTGGATGTCCTCCTTCCCACTACCTCTGTTATTATCCAAAACAAGGACTTCACGTAGTAACCCATATGGGTTTTGATTGAATGTTATTCACCAGCACATAAAACCGCTCGTTGTCACATATTCATATAACATTTCTCTATTGGAGCACGCATTCCATAATGGATAGTTCAAACTCCCATTTTGCAGTATTTCGTACTTGATTAGTGATTAAAAAATGTAAAGTAGAAATAAAAACGGAACAAATGCCATTTAAAACACTTTCAGAGGTCACGACGTTATAGAACATTCCACTATAGTTTGGATACATGTCTGAGCAACTTTTAACGACGAGTTGTTACGTTTAGTAATATTCTCCGTGGTTTCCATCTCACATCTCTGTTTTGATGTTGGTTTCTGTGGCACTGAGCAGAGATTTTGCTCTTGATTTTCTCTTAATCGGACTAAAATTCGATGAATTTCTACCTATCTGCATTCTTCAATGGCCGCCAACTCCAGATTTGGTTAGAACGATGCCTTGTTAATGACATGAACAGAACTCTCAAGATTTTAAGCATCGATTTGATTCGGAACCCTCTAAACCATTGAACACAGTATTTTTTGTGTAGTCTCACTTCTGATTGTCTAGAGTAACTGACCCAGGATCAAAGCATTGCAATGACTTTCAAGTTGGTTCGCTTGGTGTTCGGAACAATACGTGACCTACACCTAGAGGAAGTGGGTTTTATCAAGATGGGCGGCGTGTAAGCTTTCGGACTTTCTTGGACCTGACTTTTGGTGGTGAGTGGGCCAGGGTAGATTGGGTACATGTACAAATTTCTTCCGAGCACCCTTCGTATAAAGGAACTTAATATGTGTCACCTCGGCTTCAAGCTCTCAATGAGAGTGATACTGTGTCTAGCCATCTCGTGAATTTAGAACGGATTTGTACGTCATCCTCCAGTGTACTTGATCAGTTATCACTAACCGAAAGAAAGAAATTCACTGAATATGTCCAATCAATCGTGCACACACAGGTGGATGAGAAACGAAACTCACTGATGAAACGTATTGAAAGATCAAAACCTGTGGGTGAGATTCCATCAAATCCTGAAAGATTTGTACACAACCTATCAAACATCCAGTTAGACAAATTTCTCCTAGAGGTATTATCCTTGGGGCCTAATTTCTGATGCGCAACAAACAAGATCAATCTACGAGATACCGAGGTGGAATTCGAGAATCTTTATGTCCAGTTGAGTGATCTACTTCCATCATTACCAGCTGAACTAGAAAATTTCAAGTTTACCCACGTGGACACAAGCTATCAGGGTATTGACAATAGATCATATTAAAAGCTAAGAGAGTTACAACGGAATAAAGAGGTGATTATAACAAGACCTGATAAGGGGGCGGGTAGAAAGCTTCTTAAATAGTCGGACTATATTGAAAAGACGGGGTCCATTCCTAACGATGATTCCAAATTCGTGAAGATGAAAACCGAGTAAGGCAGAAAAAGTCAAACAGCAATGTCCCTGGGTAACAGGTTACGGCATCCTAAACAAAAGAGGTGTTACTGACTCCGTCACTTTTAAAAGAATTCGACCCACTGGAACTACCATTTCAAGATTGTATGGATTACCGAAAATTTATAAGACAGGAGTCCCACTAAGGTCAATTCTAGGCAAATGCAACTCACCGTATTGCTCCATAACCGAGTGGTTGACAAGTCTCTTGGAGCCAGCTGGAGCGGCAATGACAAAACACAGTCTGAAGGATTCTTTGGAACTTGTAAAATGTGTAAATGATCTAAATTTGAACGGATAAAGTAGGCTGTCATTAGTTGTCACCTCACTATTCACGAAAGTCCCAGCCAAGGAAACCGTTGACAATGTTCGTGGCTTTATACAAGCAAATGGGATTGAAACAGGTACGCCTTAGGAAAACCTGAGACGGTTGCTTTTTGTATGTACCCAGTATATTCTCTTTAAGTTTAACGAGCAGATTTACCGCCAAAGACACGACGTAGCAATGGGGTCTCCACTCGGGCCATTATTTGCTGATATTTTTATGGCACAGGCTATGCGTGGATGATATCCTATGCGTAACAGACCAGTTTTTTTTACAGAGATCAATTACTAACCCCTTCCACTCAGAACATCCGAACTTCAGCTTTACACTAGAATCAGAATCAGACTACTCACTAGCCTTCTTAGACGTATTTTTAACTCGTCAAGAAGATGGTTTAAGACGGCGGTCATTGCACAGAAAATAAACACCGAATGGACAGTATATCAACTTCCGTAGCTTTGCACCGCTTAAACCGAAAGGAAACCTAATTCTATGTCTAACAAACAGAGCGAAAAAGATATGCACCGAAGATACTATCAAAGAAGATCTCGTTACAGTGCGCCATATCTTTATGCCAAACTGATACCCGGAAAGCCTAATCGACCAGATGATGCAGTTGAATACAGAAATTCCAAGGAAAGCGATAGTTAAGAAGACACCAGTATGCATCTCTCTGTCATTTAAAGGTGGCACTTCGGCGGTTGTAGTGCACCGAAGATTGGCAAACGTCGTCAAGAAAACGTTCTTCGCTGCTAAACTGCGTGTTCAGTCCATATCTAAGCCAACGGTGTGTTTTCGAGTAAAAAACAATGTGCCCGTTTCTGCAGCCCCCTTATATGTGTATTCTTCCACTTGTCCCTGTGGAATAAAGCATATCGGCAGCATGACCAGACTCTTGTCTGAAAGCATCCGTGATCAACAAACAGCGTGGTTGAGGACTGGAACAGTCAGGTCATTTATCAGCTCAGTAGATTCATACCTAGCGTACTGTACTTATCGAATGTCAAAATGAGTACATAAAGATCCACGTGCCACACACACAGTGATCTCGACGTCTGTGGGCATCGCTCATTTGAAAGAACCCAAACGGTAGTACAGGAAATCAACCGATGACGACAGGATGGGAATTCTGCTATGCGCTCGGAGATGTGAAGACCTACGATTGTTATCACAGCATATTGAAGACAATACCAAACGCGCAAATGAATAGCTGATAATGACATGGAACAGTCAAGTATCACCACGGTTTACATCTCTGACCATGCACCTGTGCAAATTAGAGCAGAGAATGCTCAGTTATATACACTTCATAGTACGAAGTACTTGTCAACAGAGAGCTTGTTATTCAATTCATCTGAGGAAGCATTCGGTAAATTCAAGCAGTTGGATTACAATAATGTCTATATTACTATTTTACCGTGTATACAAACATTGATGTTCGACTCTATGATTGTCGTTGCACATTTTCCTGACGGTTATACCAATAAAAGTTACCTATAATGACATTTTTGTCCTTCTGTTAACCGATCTTGGACCAGTTCTCAACAATTCATTGTTGGAAGCTCTACTGAAGTACTCCAGAAGCTCTCACGCTTGTATGAAATCTGACCATGAATTTGACTGACGGATTGTGTCGCTGAGGTACCGATTCACGTGAATGGTCTTACTTCACCTAATGTCGCGGGCTGCCCATGCAACACCATGCTCGTTGAACCTCAGACAACGATTGGCATGGATAAATATTGCTTGTATCTTTCACCATGGAAGGTTCAAGTTCACTTGTACATTTCACGACGCAGCATCCAAGAAATACATCTCTTTATGTTTGGGAAAATCTATTGGACTACGAATTTTCGTTATCACATAAATTAGAATTCGTACCATTGGATTCCGTTGTGATTTGTTTCATTCTGAATTTTTATTTAAGAGACGCAGGCATCTCTGGAGCGTGCACCTCATTACCACATCCCAGAGACACACTCAGGCCAGCTACCACCTCTGCAGAAAGATGTCAAGTAGTCGCTTGAACACTCGGTCATTAGGCTGTTCCACCACTTCAGAGAGTTTAACATTCCATAGATTACTCACCCTCCAAAGTAGATGGTACATAAATGGTAGACTCACCGACTGTTGCTTTTTTAGGGTGAGCGGATCACTGCAGGTGCGATCATTATCGCGGAGAAGGAGCTCTGCACGCAGTTCTGATCCGAAATCGCCTCGAATAATATGTCTAATGAAGATAAGATCACCTCAAACTTTTCCACATGCCTCTAGAAATAATCCGGTAATCCTCAGGTGAACTTCCTAACTGATCCCATGTAGTCCTTCAGAAAGACGAGTTGCACCTCTCTGAACTCTTCCCATATTTGACATTTTTTCAGCCGTGCATCGGAACACATTAGGTCCCCCCTCTATTCCAGTACACATCGTGCACAGAAGATGTACAGAACTTTGGAGATGACGAGTGAGAGTTGACCAAATGCCTAGCTAGTCGGTCCAATGATACTCCACGAGTGATTACGAAGTTTGTCGTTAATGGTTTTAGTTTTACTGAAGAGGTTATAATCACTTCAAGGTCTTTTTCGCAAACAGACAAGTGAAGGGGTTCATCGTATACATAGTATACCGCGTTACTTGAAGGTTTCCCCACGAATACATGTGCGCATTTGTCAGTGTGGACTTGTAGGGACCAAATATCAGATCATTTTTCGAGGGCCTTGATATTCTCCTGAAAAACGAGTTCATGTGCATTTGATGTGATCGTACTCCAGATCCTAAGGTACTGTGCATAACTGATACACGGTGATTTGGAAATTGCCGGTAGATCATTTGAATGAACAAGTAGGAGCAGTGGGCTTGTAACCGATCCTTGTGTCACATCACTGGTAGCCACCTGGCCTGCCGACATTGGTTGAGCTACTCTTATTGCAAAGATCCCCCATTGAGGAAATCGTCAATCCGTAGAATCACCGGAACCAAAACACAGATGCCCTTAAGCGTACCTAGTAAGCGGTCTTGCGGTTCTTTGTCAAAAGCTTTTGTAAATTCCACAAAGTTTACTTCCGTATTTTGTTCACCGGCCTTGGAATTCGTCCAGTTTCCCTGTGCTAGTGACGTGTTTTTAAGACACGACCTGGTTTTCCAGATGCCATGTTGTTATGGGCATAGCCGTTTGTTTCCATTGATATGCTTCCGAAGTCTAGTGAACAAAAGATGTTCTGTAACCTTTGGGACCACGAATACTAGACCGACAGGTCGATTGTTGACAGCTTCGGCCTTCACTCCGCCTACGTATAGTGGGACAACAACAGCTTACTTCCTTTCCTGAAAGAACATTCCCGCTGATTAGGACGTGTTGAACAGTGCCGTGACAGACTGAAATAATAAACTTACCGGCTTCGTTGCAGCTAAGCGATGTACACAGCCTGACCCTGGGGGTTGGTTGATTTAGATGGTACAAACGGCGGCAGCCAGTAATTTCCTCGCACGAAACAGATGGGCGTCTACTGCAGTCGTTGATGAAGGATGATATTTTAGTTAAGGAGCGCATACTGACAAGTATTACTTCACCAGTGTATCCACTTTGTGCTCTTCTGTAACTCCTACGGAGTTGCCATCCAGCAGGATTGGAGTGTTCATTGTAGCTCTTGTCCTCCGTCTCAGATAAGCGAATCAACGTTTGTGCGCGCGAAGTGAGTCAGCTGCTAGAGTCACCTCGAATAAGCGTCACTTTTCTCGCATCAACTGTGTGCACTGAATACGGATGACGCAATAGTAGTCTTATCTCCTTGTAGTTGTAGGGTGTAGTCCCCATCCACGATTTTGACGCTTCAGAATCGTCTGAGCTGCAGGTCAAACCAAGGAGGAACTTTCTCATGTGGTCTTTGTCTGGATGGAGGCGCAAAGGTTTGGCATAGCTGAAGGATTTCGTCAGAAAATACTCCCTGGGCCTTGTCCATGTCGTATGGACTTTGGGTATACCACGATGTTGAGAATGCTGCCTCTCTGACTTGCTGAGCGGCATTTGCCGATAATTTCGCTGAGTTCCATTACTCCATTACCGAGCAAATACTTCGACGTTCCCTCAGTCCCAAACGAGAGGTCGATAATCACTAACTATACTAACACTAGTTTCGTCAAAAGCCTACATCAGTTACCAGTTTGAACGTTTTTCAGCCTCGCGCAGGCCTTACACAAATGGGTGGTTGTAATATTTGCAATACCCGAACTGATAGTACGTACTGAAACCGCTTCCACCAGGAACTACGCAAACCAAAGCAGCAAGACCAAGACTGTGGAACAGTACGTTCGTTGTATTGCGGAACTGGTTTGTATAATTATGTTAAATCAAGGAAAATAATCTGTAGACTAGAAGTTGACCAATCACAGAGAGCTTTGCTGTGCCGATTCTCAGCCATCCTCATTGGTTGAGGTTCATCAGAGTGTGCAGCTACGATGTTGTATCTGGCCCTACTACGTGCGAATCACCACATTAATGTCTTGAACTGCCCCACCAGTTCCAGCGAGAAGACCTTTCTGTCCTCAAGTCATATCGCTTATTAATGCAAAACAAAATGAATGTAATAGGACGCTCGTTCATGTACATAGCCGTTGCATTCAACGGATTGGTTCGACTGGTGTGGGCGACCACACCTTGAGGCTTTAACACCGCTGACACGAGTCATCGCTCGTTTTGTCGATCCACGCCCCCAGTCGGCTGCTATGTCACTCGTGGTTCCGTTATCTCAAGCCTTGGGCTCGGTAGTGCACTGTTGCTGACTGATGACTTGGTCCTCCACCACCAATGAGTCAGCCCGTACCCTCATAGGTGGCTCATGGATTTCCGTGCAGAAATTTTGCCTCAACGGGAGGTTGGCTATCTACGGCAAAGGCGTCATGAAGAACAACATCGGTGCTCATTTTGTGTCGCTACCAAAAGTCAGCAATGTTTCGTTAACTGTTTGTTATCTGTGGAATGTTGCCGACTATCCTAAGGAGTGGACTGATTTCTCAAACGCGAAGCAAAACTTTGTGACACACCTGTCCCTTCAAGGAAAGTCGGATGTCCCGATGGCGCCAAAAGTGTTGATGGTTGACGAAAACTGGTCTGAGTTTCACTATTCGTGGTATGATATATCCCCTAACACCAGCTTCCGTTCATCAATCAAATTGCTCTAGCTCATCGGCACAGACAGGGGATCCTGTCAGTTTTATTTTAAAAAACGTTTTATTATCGGGGTGCTTATCTGAAGATGTGGTCGGTAGTTTGAGATGAAACCGATTGATAGCATTTGAAACGATCCCATAGAACAGTGAATGAGCCTATTGGACAAAACCGATCAGACGAATCACTAGTCATGAAAGTTATCTTACGTCTATCCAACACGCACCAATTTACTGTGGAATCGTACCGGAATCTGATCCTATGGGGTTATGGATTTCGAACACAATAGAGGTAACAGAAACAGATGATTAATGTTGACTGGTGCACTTCTACACCACGACAACAGATTCATTATCATGACGGATATTTTACGATGTTTTGCATTTCACATAACGGAGTCTTGCCTCCCTAGCTTTTGAGCAGCGACTGAGGGCTTCATCAGTGATCTACTCCGTTTTATGCGGGGTATCTTGTTTAGTTGCTCAGGGGCACACCCTTTTGTAGATACGTCTAGCACTGACCACAGCTCATATATGCTGCCGTCTTCAGAGCTTTGTCGGGAACTGCTAACCAAGAGACATAAATTCTGCTTCGGGAGCCAAGCGTCCTTCAGGCTAATATATGGATCTTGAGGAGAGCTAGTGCTAGTGTGTGACCAGTACCATTGGCGTTTCCAGTTTCGTCACCGCGGTACGCTTATAGGTTTTCAACCGATGAGACACAGCGAGATTTCGTCAAGATGTAATTGGTCTGGTGTTATATCCTAACTTCGTTGGGATACCGGATGAGCAAGTGATTGTTGGATATTATTAGCGTGTATTGGTAATCACCAACCAATTGAGATCCGCTCACCGAGGCCAAATTTTCCCCATGTATCTCGCTCCTACTTGTTGGAGAGGCCTGTGAGGGAGGTCCAGTCTGGTGAGTCGTTAGGATATAATGTTGAGAAATTCGACGGATTGTTTTGGAGACCAATGTATAATTCATCTTTGGAGTCTAGCTCAGAATATAAGGTGACGGAGCAGACTGCAATCTTGAATACGTTACATGGAGTGCCCTTTTCCTGCACAATGGTTATTCTCGGTAAATATGACTCCCGGGGAAACAAGGCGTTGTGTTTAACTGTTCATTTTGATAAGAACCGCATGATACCCAAAATTATCCATCAACCCGCTCTTATGCATCCAGTAGGGTGCATTCACATGGGGACGTTGTATGCATTGAGTGCCGAAGTTGGGTAGCAAAACCTCAGACAGATAGGCTATGATGATTTTGTAGTCAGAGAGTGGGCATAGTGATGGAAATGACTGCCTGTGTCTAAAATGGTTCTCGCAATCCAGTAAGCTATGTGAACACATGGCTTTGTGTTAAGGTTTTCAGCTCCCGTGTGGTTACCCTGCTCACAAGAACTGTACAGGGCGCGTTGCTTACCAAGGACTTCGTAGCGTGATCAGTGTGCATTTTACAGACGAAACCCCAGAGGATACACTAAAAGGGTACGAGAAGGCATCCCCATTACCTTTCGGCTTTTTACAAGAGAGGCATTTCGTCTTGTCGGGAGGCGGTGCCTACTTGTGGTTCATACGTCTTTCGGATGTTGCGACGATCCAGAAGGCCCAAAGTATCCTCCCGCGAGGAAAGGTGGGGTGGGGTGGGGAGAGGGTATATGAATGAAATGGTGGCTGCTCTCGGTTCGTTCAGCACTCTGGTAATCTTGCTCCGGGGCCCCAAGCGGAAGCAAGAGGCAGTGGCTTTATTTAGTTCACGCAGGATGACTGCTGTCCTATTCAATAACTGAGATTATAATGCATATTCGTCACTGTTGTGTTCAGCCTGAACAGACATGTGCTTAGACAAACAATCTTGCACGCACACGCACGCGCGTACACAGTTAACGTTTGCAGCGCTTCGTCCCGGACAACATTGACCAATCAGAGTGTGCCACATGTTGCACGACCTTGCGCACCTTAATCCGATTGTACAGTTGTCCTGCTCTTTTGATTGCATATAGCCTTGACTCACGCGCCTGCGGACGTGTTGGCTTTTTCACGTGCTTGCTTGTATTTGTCCCTGCCATACATTTGTACTGAATGCACGTTCACTCGAACACGTGCGCCTTCCTTCTGTCACCGAATTTGTGAACACAACAGTCATTAGCCTTAGTGTTCAAAAAATAGCTATGCGATCGATGTGTTCTCAATAAGAACCCAGGTAGCACGAACACTTCTCATAACCTAAATGGTTTTGTTACTGCGGTATTTGTCCTATTTTAACAGCCTTGCGTCATAGTCTAGAAGCCTAGCGTCGTTATCCCGGAGTCATGCACCGCAGTTTAGGAACTCCACTGAGTGTACCCAGTACAATACCAAACATTTCTACTCACACACCTAACCAGATGGTTTTAGCATGGATCTGAATCCTAGTGAGTGATGCTGATAAGCTTTTGCAACCAACACTAACACGATAGCACCTTAAGGTCTAACGAGTCTGCAAAACGGAAGATACCATGTCTTCAAGGGTGCGCCCTTTGACTGGCTGCACTACATCTCCATGTTAATCACCACCTCATCGAATTAAAGGAATTTATTCATTATAATCACTGTACACCGCTATACGCAGTCAGAAATACTTCTGCTCGAACAGAATATTGGGCTTTCGGACTAATCTGATTTACCCGATCATTTATATCATGGGACTCCCTTTCGACCCAGAAAACGTATCCGTGCTGGCTAGCAGGCTGTCCTTAACTACACCCCTCCAGCGAAGATGTCCGTCCCGTCTTTATTCAGTACCAACATACGTTCTCTGTTCACAGAAATGTCGGATCTAACCCTCGTCCTTCCTCCTCGCATTCATGTTCATACATGTGTGGTTTGTATACAGGAATCGTGGTTAAACCAACATATTTCTGACTCAATCGTGTTAATAGATGGTTTCAAACGACCCCTCCAGGAGAGGACTTCTATCAATAAGAAGAGTGGAGGCGGGTTGGTCACGTGTCAACTCCACCTGGCGTGACAAGTTTGAAGTCGTTTATTCATACTCCGTGGACGTTATTGATTGTTTAATTATATAGCTCCATCCGAAATTTCTTCGCTATAGGAGCACCATCATAACAAGCCTACACGCAGCTCTGTTCTGCTCACAGAAAGCTATTTCGTCTTTCTATGACTCTCTTTTACCTTTCCTAGTTTCTTTTCTAGATGGTAATTTGCATATCATAGTAGGCGGTTTTAATCATGCTGTCACCCAACCACACACTGTATTTGATTTAACTGATCTTTATGTTTCTTCAGCCAGAGGCAACTATCTTTTAGACAGGATTATCATTATTCATCCTGAATTATTCTCCCTAAAAGCTGTGTGCACCTATCTCAACCAGTGACGGTTGTCTGCTTTTATTGAGACCTAAGATATACTCCCGGTCTGCTTTCAGGCAAACCAACCAAATAAAAATCCGTCTCCGAAATTTTTCACACGACAACGTTCTTCTTCTATGGAAATCCCTTTGTCGTGCATCTAATCGTTTCGCTTTCAAATCGTCGCTCAGTAGCAATGGTTAACTTTTCTTAGAGAAGGTCAATTTTATTTTCGACATGTGCTGCCCCTTAGAAAACATCTTTCTATTTAACTGCTATGCCACTTCTCTGATGTTGAAATCCTTAAGAAGACGGAAGGAATAGTTCTACAGAGCCCGGAATAATTCAGAAGTAAGATATATTTCCATTTCGATAAAGTAAGAAATCAAACGCACTGACTCGCTGTAGGCCAGTCAACTCCTGTGTAGCCACTATAGTAACCGACTATGGCGAGGTATTTGGCTGCTGTTTGGGAAGAAAACGAAACAAGTGGAATTTGCTGCGGACATTGACAGTATCAACAATGCATTTATCCACCCATTAAAAGACTCTCCAATTAAATTCATTCCAGATGATGTGCACGTAGTTCCTTTCCCTGCAGAGGTATTTAGGCCTCTTCGTACTACCAAAATAACCTCAGGTATTGGTCATGATGGCTTTCGTCATCAATTTTGAGACACGGCTTTGTTGCTCTGACCGATATATTTACTTCTCTGTCAAACAAATCCTTTTGCTCATTTTCTATTCCCGACTGCTGGAGACCAGTCACTATTGTTCCTATACCCAAAACCTGTAACTCTGGTGTCATAGCTAAACGCTTTTGTCCCATTGATCTAACATCATCTGGTCTTAAACTTACAGAGCGTGTCAGTTTCAAACGTCTGAATTCTTCTATAAACTCTCCCGACGACCCTTTACAGTTCCCCCATAAACCAAACGGGTCCACTGTGGATGGTATCACTTCCTTAGTGCACCATAACAACCAAATCATCGGATGAATCAGCGAAGTCTGTCAGATGCGCTCTTCTAGACTACTCATCCGATTTTGATCCTAATTCGCGATCTCTCCTTCTCCGTAAACTGGAAGCTTTCGCCTGTCCCACACCTTTGCTAGCATGGTTGTCTGCTTATTTCATCAACAGAACTCATGCGCTAGCGCGTGCGTCTCAACCATGGCCGAGAAATATACCATTATCAATTATCAATTAACACTACTAGGTTCTAAAACATCCAAACCCTTAGTGAACAATTCAGGAGTGCTTCAAGTAGCTGTCATTTCCCCCGATTTATTTTCCACCTACATTAGTGATCTTTCATCCAGCTCCCCTGCACTGCCGAATTTTTTGGCAACTTTGATATGTAATCGTTCCTTTTTTCATTCCATCTATTCGATGAGGTCCCAAGTGTAAATCTTTTTTGAGTGAAATGGGGACTTCTGTTTACACAAAAAGTCTGATCGAATACAAATGTAAATACAAAAGAACTCAGTTGTTTTGGCGTGTGTTTACCACTTTTCGACTTCATGAATTCAAAGGTGTGTTTTTACCTGGTCGGAGGACCGTGTAACCGATTGGGCTGTATGCGAACAAACAGATCAGTTATGATGATGTGATGTCTGAGTCTCACCGAATAGTGCACGGGGGCAGAAAACGTGACGGTTAGTGTTGGCCAGCTCTTGGTCATCCAGTCAGCTATGACCTAATATAATGTTTCGAGGATAGTTGTCTGTGTCTTTCATAGAATAAAAAAGCCGAACGCAGATGTCCTCTGAGCAAGATAGAGGTAACCAGTTTGAACCCAGAGAATGAATTTTCTGTACGCAGAAGAAAAACTGTCAACAATGAAGATCACATGCACAATATACTGTGGCACTTTGCCCACCTCACACATTGTTCCACATTCTTCTGATTGAATTGTACATAGCGATTTGTTGTACTACTGTAAGAATGGTATCAAACCGGCCAGTCTTACGTGATGAAAGAACATGGACCCGGATTACGCACACTGGATGAACGACAAGACCAGATAAGAACAACAAGAATGTATTCTGTTTATTTGGTCGGTGCTAACTTGTTTATATACAGAAGTATGCATGCACTTATTGGAAGATAACGTGCTGACCAGTTACAAAGCAACTTCGCTGAATCCACACGACCTAACAGTTACGGTCTGGCTTCACCTGATTGGTTGGATACTAGAAATGGAGCTGTAGCGCTCTGGACCACGTGTGGAGACCGTCGAATCACCACAACTATCTAATAAAAAAAGGCACATTTCTCAAAACACCCTCAAGTGGTAAACGTGGATCGTTCTCTCTGCGTTGATTGTGAGCCTTGGGAGATTTGTGGCAGCAAAAACCAAACCCATACCATCACAAACGGCATTTTTAGAGCATCTACGTAGACGTGGCTGACCACACTGAGGTCACTGGGATCCCCTTCGAACGACGTACGATTGCCTGGTCGAAAGCTACATGGAACTAACTCCGAAAAGCGATAACGTGTGGCCGGTTGGAGTTCAGCTTGCTGGACGTTGTAGACGAACTGTGAGTCACTTTGTGTTATTTCCATTTGTTGTGTCCGGATAAGGTATTCACGCACGATGTGCGGAAAATCGATCAACATCTCCCTCGTGAACTGGCATCCTTTTCTGATGTTCAGTTATGCTTTGTTTCTTGACTAATTAATTTCTCCATGTCTCAACTAAACATACTTGACTTGATGTGAACATGCAATAGCGTATGCATTCAACTTAGCTCGCTGATACTACGTTCATGACTTGTACGTGCCTGTTGCTTGCTTGCCTGCTACAGCAGGGTTTTAGCGCTTACGCTCGTGCAAACTATTGCAACACCACTGCTGCGTGTTCTACTAATAACTGGCAACACAACATCATTCCGCTGTATTTTTATGTAAAAGCAATTGTTACTATACCTCATTTTCGTCTCCTATCTTTATGGAGTGCCACTTAATTGGCTAGCCCAACGTGATAGTCGAGAACTCCCACACTTGCTCCCAAGATTTTGGTAGCTGTCATTATTTTTTGCATTTTTTTTCATGGGTTCCATAAAAAAAACCGAAGACAATACAAGCTAGAGGGCGACACCAGTAGCATTGCAATCAAGTTCCCTATTTTTTGGTTCCTCGAATCCTCGTGCGTGGTTTCTACAGGTAGAGGCTCACTTTAATTTTCGAAAAATCACCTGTCACACCATGTTTTCATATGTTATCACACAACCTACGACGTAAATAGACTCCGAGGTAATTGACTTCTTTGACCCGATGCCCGCCGATTCTCCACGTGACAAGCTTAAGGCCGCTGTGCTATAACGAACAACGTTGTCGGACAAATCTCTGCAACTCTTGTTGACCGGATCGGAGTCAGGCGACAGCACTCCATCGTAGCTCCTGCGCTACATGCTCTCTCTTGCCAAATAACATCGGGTCAGTGAAACACTACTCGAGCAACTGTGGAAAAATCGGCTGCCGGCTAATACTAGAGCCGACTTATCAGTATAGGCTGTCAACGCCTCACTAGAAAAGCTGTCAGAAACAGAAAATAAAATCCACAAGTGCTTTTTCACGCCAACTAAGAACCACGTAGATGCGATACTTGCCAGATCCGAGGTGATCGATCGTCTTACATATCATTTGCATGAGATGTAGCTTCAGACAGACGTTATCAGCCATTCAAGAACGCGCCGTCAATCGCGATCGTGATCCTCTTCTCGCTTCAGGCCCGTAGTCGACCAAACCGATGAAGATCACATAGGCTACTACCACCGTCGATTTGGAGGAAATGTGTGGAAGTGCGCACAGTCTTGCATACACTAAATTTCACATGCAAACCCCCACGGGCGCACGAAAACTGCCGATCCAGCCAGTTTACGGTGACAGCTGTAGCTGGCAAGCTGGAAAGTCATCTGTTCTTCATACACGACAAATCAACCAACCTCTGGTTTCTTGTTGATACTGGTGCCGAGGTCATCCTTATCTCAACTCCTTGTGAAAAACACCAGCTCTAGCAATTGCTCTTCGCATTACAGAAGGCTAACAACCCCAACATTGCATCATTCGGCGGAAAGCTATTCACTCTGGATCTAGGCCTCCGAGGATACTTTCCGCGGGTTTTCACAATGCCGATGTCAGACTTTCTAACACGATTCGGCCTGGTGGTTAATTTGAAACTCAGGACCATGCGTGACAGTATCACTACATTGTCTGCCCAAGGCAAAGGCGTGACCGTAAATTCGATCGGCACCTGATTTCTTGTGCCAGCATCGCAGATTTAGGCATAGATACTATCAAAGTTTCCCCGAACCACTCGCCCAATATATGATATCTCGGAGCCCACATATAGAGTAGTCCACCATATCATATAGGAGGGGCCCGATACCGCTGCCCGCCCCAAACTCCTCAGCCCGGAGAAGCTGAAGATAGCCAAACCTCAGTTTGACCATATGTTAGATCCTGGAATTATCCGTCCTTAGAATATCCCATAGGCCTCATCACTACACATGGTCACCAAACCAATTCCCGGAGATTGGAGACCGTGCAGTGATTATCGGGCACTAAATAATGTCACGATTTCTGGTCATCATCCAGTCCCTCACTTCCACGACTTTCATCTCAGATTGTCGAGCAAACTAGATTTTCCCAAAATCGATCTATTTAAGTGTAATATCAGATTCTGATGGATCCACAAGATACACTGAAAAATTCTATAACCACACGGTTTGGTCTGCTCGAGTTCATGCGTCTCCTTTTTCTCTTGAGAAATGCGGCACAGACCTTCCAGAGATTCGCCGATCAAATTCTCCGCGGTCTCGACTTCGAGTTTGCTCACATTGACGATATCCTGATCGCCAGTAAAGACGAACCTGAAGACATCCGTCATCTGGGAGAAGTTTTCGGATGACTCTCCACCAGTGATTTTTCGATCAATGCAGCCAAATGAGTTTTTGTAGTTGTGAGTCTTGACTTCCTGGGACACCACATATACAGTCACGGCATCGCTCCACTGGCCGAAGAAATCAGCAACGTATCCGACTACCCATTTCCACAATCCATAAATAGGTTGCGCGGGTTCCTCGCAATCGTAAATTACTATAACGGCTTCATTCCCAAAAGTGCGGACGTATTATTATTATTATTATTACTGACCTCCTCCAAGGCTGTCTCACAAAAAATCACCTTTACGGAGGCGGCAAAGGAAGCGATTGTAAATCTGAAGTCTGCGCTGTCACCGTCAACCGCGAGAAACCAACTGGGGCCACATTCTGTGGTGCTTGATTCTGGATTCCACTGGTCAACAGTTAGACTCACCAGACAGCGTCACTTCATCACCACACAATATAGCCTCCGAAAATTCACTAGCTTTGAACGTTAGTAAACCACCACTCACAAAATCATCAACTTGTACGAAGAGCTTCGTCTCAGAGCGAGCGTCGCCGTCAGTTTAACTGGTACGATAAATTTTTGCTCTTCAAATTTTCGGGACATTCGAGAACGTTGTAGTTCATGCAAAAAAGGAGAGAGGGGCGAATATTCGGAGCACAAATTTCAGGAATTTAGGAGAGTAGAAGTTTATATACATGGTTACCGAATTTAAGATTATTTGTTTCTAATTTAAAGTAAACCAAAGTAACTGATGCCGTCAATCAACTATGAAGTCAACAAACAGGTTGAGTGGCATGGTAGTGCCATGTTATACGGCCTGAAAACAATCTCCAGTTTCGCATTTCCCTTATCACTAACCTCTGATTCTTAGAAGCAAGAAACGACTGTCTGGGGGTCGGGGAATTTTTAATCGAGTATAATAGTCCCTTCTCTCACCGAAAACACTAGTCGGGATCGCCCAAATGTTTTCTTGCTGGAAGGAATCGCGTTCTATGTGGCAGGTTGCCAAAAGAAAGTAATCGTATAAGTAGTACCTTTTTATTGCGGAATTTGCTAAAAATATGCATTTCATCTCTTAGCTGTTCTACAAAGTAACTTTAACCGGAAGGAGCGCCTAATGTACAGAATTTTTGTTTTTGCCCACTGAAACGGTTTCGCGGAATCAACGTAAGAATATCTAAGCCTTAACTGATTCAGACATCGGTTAAATAGCGTCCTAGAAGATTTTAATTTTGTTGTCTTACAAAAATGTAGGTAGAATCACCTTCATCAGATTAGGCTCCTTACCATCCGGGAGCCACTGTTGTTCTCACAATCAACTCCGATTTCTGGTCGACCGATGAAACACCTAGGGTTGGCAGTTTTTCCGATGACTACGGGTTTTAATTTTTTACTGGATGCACAGCAGCACAACTTTATGGTCAACTTGTATATAGCTTTTCTCAAGGCAGAAATTTTCACTGAATTTCACAAGGCTTTTCTGTTTCTATGCTTCGGAAAAAAGCTGTTAATCAGCGATGAATACGTTGCATACACCATGATTTTGCGATGCATGATCTCAAATTTGTCAATTAATGAACGAAGTGCCTAGCACAGCAGTGAACCCATCGCCTGAGTCACTCACGCGCACAGCAATTTGGTCACCTGACCATGCCAGCCTGAGAAAGAGGCATTGGTGTTCTAACTGGACAGATTTCCTAACATATCCATGGCCCTTGACAAACTTAGGGACACCTTTGATTCTCTATTATTGATCCTAAGGCGGTGGAACTTTGAAACCTTAACGATAAGACACTAATGAGTTTTCAGAATCTCGGACACATTCCGAAGAGTAGGAAAAACATGCGGGGAACAACAAAAAGTAGCAAACAAGTTAGTTTTCAGTGATTCCTCTTCACGGAAAAATCACACCACATTTTATATGAATGATGTTGAATTAAAAGATTAACGATGGTATGGCGGGACAGGGCAAAAACGAGAGAAAGAGAGAGATCAAGGTTCACACCAGTGATCCAAAACTGTCTTGGGACTGTGAGTGGGTGTAATTGATGTAACTAGCCTGATCAGAAGCTCTGCAGTGTAGAGATGAACCAAGGCAAATTCAGGGTATGCACGAACCGCCCTTGAGCTCCAATGCTTACCGTCTCTTCTGTGGCCAGGAGGCATCACTTTGCAAGCCTTGAATTGGCCGGAAAGCTCCTGTCACTTTCAAAGAGTGATTGGATTCCATAAGGTGTAACCACAGTGTTCGTATTTACTTTATTGAGAAAAATCCAAGTCCTTTGGTGGGGCCTCGTAGCTCAGCTGGTAGAGCACGCGCGGTACCAAAACGTGGCTGACTTCCATGAATGGGTTAAGATTCTACCAAGGTTAGCGACTTTTACCGTTTATATAATTTCATAGTTTATCTGCATTGATCCGGTGTCCACATAAGCCGGTTGGTGTTAACGGACACGTTCGGATAAGCATCTAGCCTTACGGTCAACCTATTCAATTTCACAGAAACAGGTGAGTGAGTATCCATAGGAATTGACACCTTTTCTTTTTTGCTGGTATGAAATAAGCTTGGAAGATGGTCTCAGAAAAGTTAATCAACAGTTATGATACTCAGCGATGCTTAATTTCCTTTGCGAAATCTCCTTTGGACTGCAAAATGCATGTTTACAGACTTCTACTGGGCACATTATCCCAGTTATTTCCTTACCTTGTGGCATTATCCCGTCAACGAAACTTTCAGGATAATAATTTCGTGGCGCACATTGTGTAGAAACTGAATTTCGTCGTCCAGTATGCCTATCGCACGGATTTTGCGTGCTGTTATAACCAAACAACGAATTAGGTTTCACTTCATTTTGGGCAGCTCAAAGCGGTTAAAGGGAATATACTGACCACTTCACGTTGCTCTCCTGAAAACCGGTGGTTGAGCTGAATCACCAACCTCAAGGCTGGAGCTGATATCCAGACTTGTTTTTCGGTTCCATCTTCACTGTAAACTAAACATTTTGGTGAGGTGCACTGAACCCGTTTATTGGAGATGCTTTATCACTGGTGGCGTCAGCTACATGCATTATATCATCGACAGCAAGTTTATAAAACAGATATTTGAAAAGAAAGCACAAGAATGTGATGTTGCATAGTTTATATCTGAAATGCTTTCTCTGTATCTCGTCAGGAGCTCACTACTGGCCAAATATAATGAACAAATAAATCACCATTACCGTTGTAAAGCTGTTGGTGTCAATGAAAAACCTTGGGGATCTCAGACGCCACAACTGAATGGACTCCCAAAGTAACACAAACCACAAATTCCACTGAGACCGATCTCATCTATGTCACGTTCTCCGAAATATCTCTTCGCAAAATGTCTAGTATATTTAATAAACCCGAGACAAAGAAAATATCTGCGAACATTGGTCCCTGGAATGACCCTATTGCTACTCCCGCCATTCTGACGGTATATTTCTCTTTTGGAATTTAACTAAACGCTAAGCTCGTATCAAAAAGAAGCTGCATCAGCTTATCCACCGGAAGACTCATATCATCAATTTTATTTGTTCATCAGGGATTTGAGTGGATGCTCCCCTTGGAAGATTTTAGTGAGAGACGATAACTGTGATCCGCTGACATCTTTAGGTAGGTTAGCCGCGGCGAACCTTGAGAAAATCGACTCTGCGATCGTAAGTTGGACGAAGCAGTGTCGGATAAGAATACTTATGTGGAATTTTTAGGCAAGCATAGGTCTCCGACTTTTCATTTTTGAGCCAGTCCATAATATCCCTCGACTCGTCCTTTCCCCCTTTATACATTATCGAACAATGAGTAGGGCTGAATAATCATTCAGATTACTAGCCAAGTAACCAACTTATTGAAATACAGGGAAATCGAGAAGATGCAGTAAATGCAGTGTCTTGAATAATATCGGGACAATCAACACTTTCTCTGTCCTCGTACAAAAATGGATACTCGTAACAGGATGCTTGAACTACTCTGAAATAGAGATGAGTTAAACCGTCGTTCTAATTCTAGCCAATATAAAAGTTGAGGGGGATAGGAGGAACGTGAGATGCGCGGACATAAAGTGGAAGATAGATATTTCCTCATTTTCTCAACGTCCAGTTGTTGAACGTAACTTTCTGGTCTGAAGAACGGATTAGATTCCACGTGAGAGCAAGCAGTGGATTTGAACTGCTGATGATTCCTAAAAAGCGTAAATTAGCTGAGTAGAGCATTCATTTCATACATCGATTCACCGGAAATCCAAATCCCACTATCAATTGATTTTGTCGATTGGGTTTTCGTGAGCCGACTAACTGTATTTAAAGTGTCACCGCACATATCAACTGATGCACGGCGTGGTCGACCATTATGCGATATGACAGCCAGGAACGCAACCACGGGTCATGACATCTCGGTTCAAATGCCGTAGCAGCGGAAAAAAGCTTGTGGGAATAGACAACGTAGTCTCCAGGCCGTCCGCAGATAACGAAATCAGTGCGAACCGATTCACACTGGGGAATTCAGTGCCTCTAGCGGTTGGGTGACTAAGTGAGTCAAACATGCATATATGGACAAGTCGAACCATTCACGTGCAAAGCTAACTAGATGGACCAGGCACCCAATGCAACTTCTGGCTACTGAATTTTCTTGACTAAAGAGAAAACCTCAGTGGAACAACTACACCCTTATGCAGCAATCTTTAGTCAAAAGCCGCAATTGTTTACCTGCGATCTACGATCATACAGCCATGAACCACAACTCTCTAGCTACGACGCACAGCCCTTTAGTCTTGAAAAACAGCCTCAAGTCATGCCACGGCAAACGAGTCAAATCAAAATTATCGGAGTTTTAGGACCTCACAAAATGTTGGAACAACTTATTCTTCCAAACATAAGTGTAACAAAGCTGGCTGAATAAGTGAGAAGACATGACGGTCGTATGCTGCGCAAATGGCTGCGTTTATGGTGACAGACGCCATGTGTTCACTTTACTCCCTCACTTAACGATCATTACAGGACTGGGACATTGCTGATCCAGTCAAACTCTCTGTTCACCGTTTGTTTGGTTAGATTTGTTTTATCTGAACACTAACTAAAATAACACAATGAAAAACGAATCATTTTTTTGAACTTCTAAACTCTTTTTCCTTGTAAAGTTAAACATGCACATACACCCACAAAGAGAGATTAACGTAAGTATCCAAGCTCGCCTGTAGAAATAGGGGTATGCAGTTCAGAAGCGGCCAGTTTGTAAGGTGGCACTGATGTTATTGGTACACACAATGAACTGATGTCCATTACGAACCGTATTCACGAAAATCAAACCAGTGTTGCCCTGAGTAGTGAAGGCATTACAAGTCATAGCTCCACACCATATATGAGAAAATTCTCTCTGGGTCTTGGGAAAGTGGACGATAAAGATATTGTTGTCTTCGGAGGCACAATCCAATCCCTCAGGTTTTGGCAGCTGCGTACTGCGACCTCCACCCGCTTCAAGAGGGGGAAAAATATCAACGACTCGGCGTTGCAACGTCATCTATTCCTGAGGACACCTGCAGTTTATGCAGAGTGGATTAACCACGTACAGTGGGCTCAGTGCCGGTCTACCAGTCGGTAAACCGAGCAAAGCATATGTATGGGTGCACTTCTTGGCTCACCAGCGCACGTGGAGGACCAAGGGAACACAGAATAGGTCTCAGTGGGTCAACCAAATTCTGGTTGTTATCAGGAGGATGTGTTTCCTCCTGTTCGGTGTGTTTCTAATCGTTCCCTGGTACTATGATGCGTGAGTTTTCTTCAAGATGTGCAACCACGAGTTATCGGTGATTAGCTGGGAAAACTGTATGTAATTTAATGACTCATACCCGCATCAAGAACTTACAAGATGAGAATAGCCTTTATGTTTCTATTTTCATTACTTAGAACGGCCTCTTTTATATCTAAAGGAAGGCAAGATACTATTGGTAGATCACATATTGGTTAGTTATAAAGTAATCTCGCTATATATGGACTATCTGACTGTCATGGTCCGGCCTCACCTGATTGGTTGAACACGACCAGCGTAGAGAAACATTTGAATCACCACATAAGCATGTTAGTGAAGTACGGACAGTGGGTGATATGCAGACTCGCAACAGATCGACAAGATCAGTTTAACTAAAAAGACGGAATCACAATGATATGCTTTGTTCGTCTAAGCAATGGGGTGTACCGGTTGAAATTTGGAAAGGAACCGTTTATGAAGTACCGTGTCAAACGAAATGATTACTTACTGGAAACTTTACACACCAGGGGGACTCTGATATAATATGCTACTAGATAATGAGCCTCACAGTAAACACAAAAGAATATACCGGAGTATTAAATTAATGAAAGCACAGATGTTGTGAAATGATTACTACAATACTTAGGGCCAGATTATCGATTCTTCCTATTAGTGCAGTGGATCTTCAAGGCTTAGAGGAATCTTGCATAAGCATGTAATAAAAATAACTTGTCTTCATTGTAGACTTGACCAGCAGCTAACGGCACAAAGAATGAAACTTTACTTCATTTATGCTATTATTTAATACAAGAAGATCGACAACTTCCCGTGGCATCATTAGATGGAAGTGGAAACTACGTTTCGATTTCAATAATGAGTCACGTGAGTCATTTAAAGATTACGTCAATGGCATCCTAAATTAAAATGGGATAACCTGCTACATCCATTAAGTTAGTTAAACTTACTTTTTCTCTACTGTGATTCAGATAACGGAGTAGTTAATGTTACAAATAAACCTGAACGTTTTCAAACCAATAATAATAAATGGTGTGACGGATTGCTTTCGTTGTACTTAGGGCCCTACAGAGAAGTCGTCGATCACAGGAGTCGATCACTGTGAGGTAAACTCTTCGCTAACACTCAGAACCAGTGACAGAGTGGTGTTCTAGCATGTAATGTAGATGTTCATCAAATCGTTGAGGGCCCTTCCGAATAGCCTGGTGGTTAAGTGTCCGACTCACAATCGTTTACCCCGGGTTCGAGTCCCAGTGGGGCTCGGGGGATGTGCATGGTTAACGATTCCCAACAAGAATGAAACAGCTGTACAATGCCTCCGTGGTTTCACTGGTGAGTTGAACGTTCACTCTGCATGATGAATCATATCGTGGAAAAATCGAATCTCCTACTCTTCACGCTCATGAACTCTATTGAAAACGTAGTCGGACTGAGAAATCATCCAATCACTTCAGTTCGTTGCTCACTAATGTTTCCATCCAAAATCATAGTGCTTCTTGGGATATTTCCCTCGTTCATTTTTGCGCTGCACCACTATGAGGATTACATTTTTGCTGTAGACGAATACATTCAGCATAGGGTCCAGTTCACAATCAACGAACGCCACGTTGGTGAGACCGCTCCCGATTCCTTATGTGCAACACCACTTCATTCATAAAACTATTGCACCACTGAATCTGGGACACTAAGTATCTTACACTCATAGAAAACAACAAAATCCTCACATTTACTAGATCCCCGTGAAATTTTCTGGAATAGATGATCTTAAGGTAAGAATACTTTGAGTAGCCATTACAACGGTTGGTAATGCATGAAAAAATAAATGGTAAATTAATAAATAGAAAGGAAGTCCTAACATACAGTAATATTCCATTATTCAACATCATATATTCACAGAAAAATTATAATTTTGCTATTTATCAACGCAGAAAATACCAAGGTGAATATCATCTATCGTTGGTAACTTCAATTTTCCTGCATTCCACCAGCCACGCCTAGAATGCAAATGAACAAAAACACCGTAAATGCAAAACGCATTGGCAGATCAACACGAAGAAATTCAAATTTGCTGCTAAAAAAGTACGCCGCATGATCCAGAAAAATTTGGTAGATTCTTTTTCCCATATCCACCTGTTTACACTGTTTGAATACAGAACTACTGCCCCATGTACATCATCAACATGTACACCAACATGCATGTTCTCACGCACACACACACGCACGCACGCACGTACATCCATACACCTATACGCATATTCACATCAAGTCTGGCCACCGCCTTGACGTGGGGATGAACACCACATCTGGTGTACTGTGCCAGCCGGCACTCAAATTGTTAGTCATTCACATACCCAACACATGAAAGCGACTGAGTCACAGCTACCAAAAATAGCAGCGGAAAAAGGTGTTGGGTGCATTCATACAAGGTGAACGACCAAGGGTGTGCAGTCTGTAAACTATTTCCGGTGACAGTCCATATCGGCCGGATTCCTGTTTTTACTACTGACGCAGTTGCTAGTAGCCAGAAATCATGTAACCGCCGTGGATCAGTGGGCAAATTGAATGCAGTGTACTCGATCGGATAGTCAGTGATACCATTCCGTATTATTTTGTTCTGCCACAAACGTCTTTAAAAAGATTTTGAAAATGTGCCGAGATTTCCATACCATTGTGGGCCTCATGCTTTTTTCGAATTAGTTTGCTACATTAAATCACTGCAATGAACATGACAGAAAACTGACTCATCAAACAGAAAAATTTATACATCATTCACAAATGAGTTCCACTTCCGCTGATTGCTAAACTCAGCGCTGCCATTATCGTCCTAGTCTTCTAACCTCTAACTTCATTTGATATTTCCTTTTCGTTTCCATGATTCTACTCTACGAGATGTATCAATTTCAATCACTTAATTAGCATTGGGAGGAAGAATGATGTACAATGAGAGTAATAAAATACATCATTTCGGTTTGTACTGTGCCAAAAAATGAGCAAGATTTAAAAATTTTTGAGGGAAAGATTATTTACACGTTCCATATGAATGTTTCCTAACCAACTTATGACTAATACTGTTGATTTCGACGTTAAACCAGTCCCCACGGGGGTAGCCTTCACAACAGCCGACGTAGGTATTTTAGCTTGGAAGTGTCCGAGCGTCGATGTTTTCCTCTGAATGCAAAAACTACACGTGCTTACGCCACACAAACATCAAACAAACAGAAAGACGTGTTACATCCTATTTGGTTCATGGTAATTATAAACTACTAAGTAACTCAGTGAAATCTGTTAGGTGAACACTATGAATAGCCTTCAAATTTTAACTTCGTTTGAGGAACACATGTACACCATAGGCCTCATTCCTTTGGTTTCTCACCCATATACGAATAGATGATCGCTACTCGTCCCAAATAACAGATATGTCGGTAGATCATCCAGAGTGATTAGTAATAACTTGCGCACTCTTCAAGCGGCAGTAATTTCGTCCTTTTACACACACTTAAGTAAGAAATCTCTCGTATAAATTCTCAGTAACTGGAAGATGGTACTCTAACGTTGCAAGTAACTGCCATGAAATGTCAGCCGAAAACAGATGAATAACCCACCTGAATCATTTCCTAACTCTTTGTAGTGTTCTAGGTTTACCTTTATACCATCCCAAACTCCTGAGGAGATCATCCAATTCCGGCATCAGGTCTCCCACCAGCTATACGTAGTTTTAAACCTTAACTCCAATAACCATTGTTTGTAGTAACAGGAAGTGGCTTACAGTCAGGCACAGTTGTACATGAAGGTACTTGCCCACATCCAGGAGCTATATAGATCCGTTTCAGAAGACCTATATGACATGAGTGAATCTCATAAGCCATTCAATAAGGTACATAACCGGTGAATCAAACGTTGACCAGTCTCTGATAGGCTAAGAATCCAGGTTAGCTTCAATCCACTGGTTGTTTGTAGCCAGTTTGTTTGTGTCAACTTGGTGCCGTCCTGCATTAGCTCATGCCCGGTTATCTCCAAGCTGTTCTGGAAGCTTGGTGCACCTTGGCTCGTTGGCTCCGGTCATTAGTTCGTCTGGCTTCCCATTCCCTGCCAGTTCAACAGGACAACTAATATAACTACCAAATCCATCAACGTCTTTCCTCTTTTATCATTTCAGTGATTGGAAGGGAATTGTATCCACAAAAATCACTCACGCATCCAAACAGTCTGTGCTTGCGCATTCTTGGGTTCACCGTATGGCGTTGGTCTGCTGCAAAGGATGGGCTGTGTGTTGGCCACCAATCAACCACTATTCTCACATCCGTTACACCAAGTGTCCAGTTATTCCTTTACATCTACGATGATTGTAGTATTCTGTTTCAGTGTGATCAGATTAGGTACGGATACATCGTGCCCAGCAAAGTTCTCAGCAGCTTGAATGGTTGTGTTTTCAGTTCTAATTATCATATAATGTTTGTGAAACGGAACTTCCGGTGGCTGATTATACCAAACAACTACCTGGAATGTGTCAGCTCGTGTGAATTGGGAGCTGGTCTTTAACGATTGTGATTTAATGGGTGGCATCAACGTGACTTAACTTCGCGCCACGCTTGGTTGTTAAAAACCATTGCCAATTGCTGACTGGTCACACCTCAGGAATAGGAAAACGGATCCTCTAGCCCACTGTCGAGCGCTGTGGTCAGTGGATCAGGGTGAGTCACAGCGCATGACTTTTCAGCTCATACATCCAAGTCAACACATTTGCATACGGCCGAAACCCATAGTAACGACTTGCCCAGCAATCGGACCATTCACGCACTTTCTGGACTGGTCGAACGGCAAATCGATCTTAATGCAGAATGAGCCATTCAAAAGGTCACAACAGTTCAGCTCGGTTTTCAAGTCTTAGGATGGATTAACTTATGACTCGTGCTGAGGATGTAATCATTCTTAAGAATCTTTTCATTTACTTTCTTTTATTATGAAATAGTGGTACGATATTTCAGGAAGAGGGTCATGGCCCATTAGAGGCTGCCAGTTGGGGTAATTGACCGGTAGCGGAAGCAGAATGCGAACCCAGGACAAAAGGGTTGAAAGCCCCCCGTGATGACCGTTTGACTACCGCAGGTTGCGTGGCGAGCTGTCTATTACAAGTCAATACTCTACACTGAGAGTTGATGCGATGATCGCTGACTCACACCAAGGTGATGTTAGCAACAGTGAGAAACGCGTCAGTTGACTAAAAGTTATCACAGTCTTGTGGGGTATCCGGTCGACAGATGTCTTGACTGTAGATGGTTATTTGACCACTAACAGTAGTGAGTTTCATATTTTGATTCTGTCGAGGTGCCCGTGAATTCTAAAACAGCACGTGCGTTCCAGGGATTCACGCAGATTACCGCAATCCATCTTCAGTTCCAGGATTTACGTGGGCACTGACAACTTCGATTCTCTTCGGTGTTTCCCTATAGCTCTGGTGAACACTGACCTGCGCATATAACAGATTTTAAGAGTTTGATGCAGAAAATTCCATTGTAAACTTGTTTTGGCAATCAGTGGAGTGCATAATTAGATGTACAGTGTTTTTTTAAGTCGTGAAAAAAGTTTGATGTGTCCCAGCCCATCTGAACTGCATTCTGCACCGGGCTACTTTTATTGCTTCTCAGTAGGCAAATTATCGAAAAATCCTCTTGGGTACAGATAGACCAGCCTAATTGCTGAGACCGTGTTTTGTCCGATGTAAAAAAATTCTCGCTCGTAAAAGCTTTCGACGGGTAAATATCAGAATGTAGTTGATTCCTCGGTGCTCTGCAAGGAGTTAGTTTAGTTAAAATGTTATGGAGCTAGTGGTTCAGATTGCTTTTCGACAGTCGCATTGTATGCGGTAGCAAATTAATGTTGTCAATACCGATTCCGTCTGAACATATCATACAATTAAAAACGTGAACCTGTACAGCTGTTGAATGAATGAAAAAAATGATCCATGTGGTACATATAAAATACGTTGAAGGCATGTAAATATTATTTCAAAAGATCCCTGATTTGAACCATCAGGAATATTACCACTCAAACTGTCAATCAGATGTTGTAGCCTCTCTTAGGTCATCATTTTTCTTCCGTCAATTATCGGGAACCGTAAATATCTCATGACGTGCTAAATAATAAACCGACAAAGTCATTTATGTCAGCAAAACTACTTGCTACATAATTTAGCGACAAGCGGTATTTTACTCCCAACCGGAGATCTGTTAACCAACTGCAATATAACACGTCTTTGCAGTCCAAACTACCGCTTATGGTACGGCGTACTTGAATACACTTTCCTTCCCACATACATGTTTTTATTCGCATACTGATTACTGGACACAGCTGGTGTTCCGCTTGGATCGGTCTTATATTAATTAGCCAAATCAATACCACCAATCCGGCTACGGGTTAAACGTGTATATTATATTTGACTGCATTAATTTAATTCAAAAGGCCTCATCAGGTTGTCAAATAGAGATGGGTGATAATCACTACACACGCGGTGGTTCTCCCTTCCAACTACCCTCGAGTGACTACCTTGTAAAACAATAAAGTTTGTTCTGGTAGGCTGCCAAGAATGGCACCTATTGTATGCCTGATCATTTGTGCGTACGGTGTAACGTTTGATATACTTCATGTTGCTTCCTTATTAGCACTAGGATGCCGAAAGAGTCCAAGGCGGCACTGGCTGGTTGTAAAAGTTGAATAACCCGGGTTTCGTAGCGGTTCGTCGGAATTTCGTGACTTTTCCTGGCAAATATTAAGCAAGTTGTGGAGCGCTGGAAACTATCTCGTTCTCTGCTGACTGTTCTGATCCTTCAGCCGGGTATTTTGAATTAATTCTGCGTTAAGCCTACGTTCACGTTTTCCTTTGTTTCTCAACTCATTTTACGACTCCTACTCTGTATCCTTCTAGTAGTTGCACGCCACACACACGTCGCAAACATGACACGTGAGACGTATGAGAGCGTGGGTGACTAGGGCGAACCACGGACAAAGGGGCTCAGCTCGAAATGCAATCCACCTGTTGTTGAAACCCTGACGGTCAGAGGACCACGGAGCGGACAGGCCTTGGTTGAAAGCTGGTTGACTGAGTGAGAGTACCTGTGTGCGTGAACACTTGTGCACAATCTAGGAACAGCAGCGAAATTGTTTGCATAATTTACACAGATTTAGGCCTACTATCCTGAAAGTAGCACAAATATTCCGTATCTTAACATGCGTGGTGCACATATGTGATTTTGCAATGGTGCGTTCATCAACTCCAATACAGCTCAGCTTGGGTATACACATCACTGCGCGCTTGACGCGTACGTCAATATGGATCCGTAACCAGCCCCACCGCATCTTATTTTTGATCCTAGCTCGTGCTCACGTGCGCAGGTACAGAGATGCGCTGACTCAGTCACCCGGCTTTCACTCAAGACCTGTCTGTTTTTGACAAAGCATGATGAATATACAGATTGCTAGGCCATATATTAGTACATAGTGACAACCTGAATCTCATTCGAAGATCAAATATGGTGCATTTTTCATCTGAAGGGTCCGGTTGCGCTGTCTAAGGCATAACAACAACAACGAGTATGCCATTCAGACGGAATTCGCATTGACTTCATAACCTGTTGCATGAAGTCGGTTTTATCTCGTGTTCACGTGCATGCATGCACAAAGGCAGTGACCACTGCCAAAACACCCTGGCCTACAAGTGCAGTGGTCTGGATCGCGCATGGCTCATGTGGACTTGCATAACGGCTGACCTGAGTACGGCTACTATGACGGATAAACTGAGCGGTTGTCCGTTTGTACATCAAAGACAACATGTGAACTGAATTGACTGTGTAACTGAGGCACGGAAAACTAAGGCCGGATCGGGGTAGTCAGTAGAGTGAAAAGATTACTTGGAGGCACTAAGATAACCGCTGCTCGCTGTGATTACCACTCAATTAGTTCCATGACTGAAGGTTTTAAAAACTACCGATACGCGTGTCCATGTGTCCGCCAACTACAACACAGACAGTGGCGAGATTATCTTATGGAGGGTAGGATGAAACCAGTCATTTGGAGGACTCTAATGCACCGGACAGCGCGAGTGTGCATGACCAGAAAAACAATTCGCCGCTCAAGTATGAAGGGGTGTAGTGTCCCAACATTGACTGATGGGGTCGTTGACAGAAGTGTGTTGGGGGTGCGCAAATCGCAAGCACTGGAGGGGTCTTATAACACCTACCATTATTGATTTGAGTGACAGTTACAGAACGACATACTGGTCCCATTAGGGCAGCCTAATGAACACATGGTGAACTGCCAGGACAAACTGAAGGTTGAGAAGCGCGAAAATAACGGTAGTCTGTGGGAGATTCATCGTTTTCGAGAAGTACCAATACTAATTGGCAGGCAAAAGTGATAGTCCTGGCGGGATCGATTTAAATAGCAGTGATATGCGTTCGCGCTGATCGTGTGATTAGATCATATCTGGCTGAGGATGTTGGTAGACCCAATCCATCTTTATCTGATTAGGGTGGTTGCGATTAGGGGTTGAGATGAACGAGTGCATATCATGACAACTAAAACTTAATTCATTCACTCTGATCTGTCTTTCCGTGTTTCGGACGACTAACTGAGGGGTGTATGGTGAACATATAGATGCACCTTTTGCAGCTCCATGTTTTTGCATACGTACCGATGAACTATCCAGTCACTTCAATTTGGACTGTAATATAGTGGATGATCACAATTGATAAAGTGTGTGTGTCTTCCACCTAATCTGCGGTGTGGCTTCCTAATCACTTCACTTTTGAACCAGCTTTCTGACTGATTTACTGGTGCATTTACAGGAATACCAGTCTTTAGCATGTCTGTACCGAGATGAACGGGTGTGGGAAGTAGTTTGTTCCACAATGTCTTCTGATTTCCGATATGTATCACTATCAAACGTATTCCATGTATTCCTATATACTGCACCTTTACCGATATGGTCGAGTTGATGTTACTCATAAATCCAGGCGACTACGTGGTTCACTAGAATTGCTCGCTTTTAACACAAGATGATTGCAACTTATCCCAGTTTTGTCGAGTTAAGTCAAAGTGTGATATTGCTGCACGGTTTGTCGCATGAAGCGAAGTGCTCCTCCGTTAGGAAACCGATCAATTTAAGGTGAAAGATAACACTGAATCGTTATACTACTTCAAAGGACCGTTCCAAAATGACAAGATCTTCCAGTAGATGACCGGCAAAAATGATAAGGGAGCAACGAACGCCAATAAAATTGCCGACATGTCCAAGATTCTCTAATTTACCCGATATGCCACTTCACCGTAACAAGCGAAAAGCTGCCACACACTGGAAAGACGAAGGAAAAACCTCGACAGAATGGCGACATGTCCGTATGGACACTTTGCCTCAAAGCCAGAAAAAAAGCCCCACACATGCTAATCAGACCAGATTTGGAAAGCCAACAGTGGGATCTTTTCAGATGTACCAAAGTTATTAGCGGAATGGAATGCAACTACGAAACACCACTTCAGTAAAACCCAAAGGAAATGCGTGAAACTTATCATCAAGAACAGTTACCAAACTTCAACAAATTGCTATGAAGATCAAGTTAATCGATTTTTACTACGAGCCAGTATCCCCTTGGACCCTCTTGGCGTTCTAGTGCTAATAAAGAGATAACGCGAATTATGATAAATGCTACGGTATACGCGCAAATATTCGTGCACACAATAATTGCAGTTACTTTGTAGTCTACCGGAACGAACAGAAGTAATCATCATCCATCTCCATTTGACAGCTGAATCCATTTGCTTAGCATTGAAAACATCATGACACTACACGCTTCTCGATTAGTAACAGGAAAAAATCATGGCATTAGAGAGGTTACACTATCTGATCTGCTGTGAGTGGTAACATTCATTATGGTTCATATTGCGGATACCCTGAAATAAGATTTAAGATACTAAAAAGTATTTTATATGCACTATAAGGATCGTAATTTTCATTCCTTCACTAATGCGACAGATATAACTTTCTACTTGTCTGATATATCCAAAAAGGAATTGGTATTATTAAGATTAACTTGTTACCGAATACAATGAGACTGTCGAAAAGCAATCTGAACCACTAGCTCCATAACATTTTAACTAAACTAACTCCTTGCAGAGCACCGAGGAATCAACTACATTCTGATATTTACCCGTCGAAAGCTTTTACGAGCGAGAATTTTTTTACATCGGACAAAACACGGTCTCAGCAATTAGGCTGGTCTATCTGTACCCAAGAGGATTTTTCGATAATTTGCCTACTGAGAAGCAATAAAAGTAGCCCGGTGCAGAATGCAGTTCAGATGGGCTGGGACACATCAAACTTTTTTCACGACTTAAAAAAACACTGTACATCTAATTATGCACTCCACTGATTGCCAAAACAAGTTTACAATGGAATTTTCTGCATCAAACTCTTAAAATCTGTTATATGCGCAGGTCAGTGTTCACCAGAGCTATAGGGAAACACCGAAGAGAATCGAAGTTGTCAGTGCCCACGTAAATCCTGGAACTGAAGATGGATTGCGGTAATCTGCGTGAATCCCTGGAACGCACGTGCTGTTTTAGAATTCACGGGCACCTCGACAGAATCAAAATATGAAACTCACTACTGTTAGTGGTCAAATAACCATCTACAGTCAAGACATCTGTCGACCGGATACCCCACAAGACTGTGATAACTTTTAGTCAACTGACGCGTTTCTCACTGTTGCTAACATCACCTTGGTGTGAGTCAGCGATCATCGCATCAACTCTCAGTGTAGAGTATTGACTTGTAATAGACAGCTCGCCACGCAACCTGCGGTAGTCAAACGGTCATCACGGGGGGCTTTCAACCCTTTTGTCCTGGGTTCGCATTCTGCTTCCGCTACCGGTCAATTACCCCAACTGGCAGCCTCTAATGGGCCATGACCCTCTTCCTAAAATATCGTACCACTATTTCATAATAAAAGAAAGTAAATGAAAAGATTCTTAAGAATGATTACATCCTCAGCACGAGTCATAAGTTAATCCATCCTAAGACTTGAAAACCGAGCTGAACTGTTGTGACCTTTTGAATGGCTCATTCTGCATTAAGATCGATTTGCCGTTCGACCAGTCCAGAAAGTGCGTGAATGGTCCGATTGCTGGGCAAGTCGTTACTATGGGTTTCGGCCGTATGCAAATGTGTTGACTTGGATGTATGAGCTGAAAAGTCATGCGCTGTGACTCACCATGATCCACTGACCACAGCGCTCGACAGTGGGCTAGAGGATCCGTTTTCCTATTCCTGAGGTGTGACCAGTCAGCAATTGGCAATGGTTTTTAACAACCAAGCGTGGCGCGAAGTTAAGTCACGTTGATGCCACCCATTAAATCACAATCGTTAAAGACCAGCTCCCAATTCACACGAGCTGACACATTCCAGGTAGTTGTTTGGTATAATCAGCCACCGGAAGTTCCGTTTCACAAACATTATATGATAATTAGAACTGAAAACACAACCATTCAAGCTGCTGAGAACTTTGCTGGGCACGATGTATCCGTACCTAATCTGATCACACTGAAACAGAATATGTACGAAGAATCCCACAGAACACATTGAGAACAAAACAGCGTGGTGAACAAGCTCGTTTTCAGTTATTCGTACTCATACCAATACATAACATTAAATATGACTCAAACCAACAAAGGGAATTATCATCCAAATCTGTCTGTGCACGTGTGTGTGTGTATGTGTATGGAGATACGGAAACTGAAGTTATTCAACGAAGACTAACCGGAGCAGTCAGTAGAACATTCTACGCTGCACAATTACAACTTATGTTCGAGTCTAAACCGATCGTGTGTTTTCGACTAAAGGATAAAGTGCCAGATTCTGCAGCATCTTTTTGTGTGTATTCATTCACCTGTTCCCGTGGAACCAGGCATGTTGGCCGCACGACCAGGCGCTTATCCGAACGTGTTCGTGAACACCACCCGGCTTGGTTGAACACTGGAGCAATTAAGACAATTACGAGTGCTGTGTGTTCACACCTTGTTGAGTCAAACCATTCCGTAGAGGTGATAAACGCTTTTCGCACAATTTACAAAGTCCGGGGCAAGCAGTCAAGACTTGTCAAGTGTCGTATCTTAGCCACAGCCGAAGCCGTGAGCATTCGACTCTACAATCCTCCCCTGTGCGCTCAGAAACAATTTGTGCAAGCACTTAAACTTCCATGGCTCACTTCTTGTTCCCGAACACGTGTGCAACCACTCGAACATTCTTCGCTGTGATCAATTTCACATGCATACACACACACACACACACACACGTGCACAGACAGATTTGGATGATAATCCCCTTTGTTGGTTTGAGTCATATTTAATGAAACAGAATACTACAATCATCGTAGATGTAAAGGAATAACTGGACACTTGATGTAACGGATGTGAGAATAGTGGTTGATTGGTGGCCAACACACAGCCCATCCTTTGCAGCAGACCAACGCCATACGGTGAACCCAAGAATGCGCAAGCACAGACTGTTTGGATGCGTGAGTGATTTCTGTGGATACAATTCCCTTCCAATCACTGAAATGATAAAAGAGGAAAGACGTTGATGGATTTGGTAGTTATATTAGTTGTCCTGTTGAACTGGCAGGGAATGGGAAGCCAGACGAACTAATGACCGGAGCCAACGAGCCAAGGTGCACCAAGCTTCCAGAACGGCTTGGAGATAACCGGGCATGAGCTAACGCAGGACGGCACCAAGTTGACACAAACAAACTGGCTACAAACAACCAGTGGATTGAAGCTAACCTGGATTCTTAACCTATCAGAGACTGGTCAACGTTTGATTCACCGGTTATGTACCTTATTGAATGGCTTATGAGATTCACTCATGTCATATAGGTCTTCTGAAACGGATCTATATAGCTCCTGGATGTGGGCAAGTACCTTCATGTACAACTGTGCCTGACTGTAAGCCACTTCCTGTTACTATAAACAATGGTTACTGGAGTTAAGGTGTAAAACTACGTATAGCTGGTGGGAGACCTGATGCCGGAATCGGATGATCTCCTAAGGAGCGGCTATCATTCCGACAGCAGACTTAACTATACATACCTGTTTATAAACAACGTCCACCCAAGCTTTGGGCTCGCAACTGCATTTTAAATGAGTTTGGTTTCACTGAACAGCCGCTACACCTGTCCGGTGTTGAGGTAGATGCTTGAGACAATGGAATAACGAGGGGGTTGGCATGATGAGAGATGAATCCTATCAAGCTGTATTTCGCCTCAACACTGGTCAATTAGACGGCTTGGCTGCCCACACCGAGGGAACCAATAGGTTTTTTATGCCACGACTAGGTACAAAGACTAGCACCCTGTAAAATAATTGTTGTTGTCCCTCCCTCCCTTCCTCTCTCTCTCTCTCCATATATATATATATATATATATATATATATATATATATATATATATATATATATATATATATATATATATATATATATATATATGTATTACAGCAAGACAGTACAACAATAATGTGAAACGGTGGAACTGTTTGGAACATACAAATATATACATGGTGCGTGTGCTTGTGTGCGGGGTAGTTAACACAGATCTCGAGAGGAAGATAATCAAGAAATGTTAATGTTTGGAGTGGGTGGTATTTTGTCAAAGCGGACTTTTCTCAGCTTCGGGCGGGCTAAAATCGGGTACAACATCACGCAGTGTGGAACGGAGACGTTCCAGTCTGCGCTCCCGTTCTCGTTCATCACGCATCAGTTGCGGATATTGAAGCCAAGCTGTGAGACACCGTCGTTTCAGCAAACTTCGTAGGGTTTTAAAAGGAAAAGGAAAACACGTTTGGACCATTTATAAACTGAATGTAACGAGAAATTGCACCAAGTGAAAAGTCTTCAAGAACGAACGATGTTTGTATTATTCTGCCTGAGATCTTATCTATTTGTCACGAATAGGAGTGATATAAAAGTATTTCCATAATCGACTGTTACTCTTAGTTTGTTACTGACTGAATTTGGGTCTGAGCCAGTGTTGATCTCTTAATGAAGTTCACTACGAAATATTATGTATGTAAATGCTTTTCTTTTGTTCACCATTTTGTTTAATTACAGCCAATAATATGGTCCAAATAATAACACTTCTGTTCCTCGCTTAGGATTATTTGACTGGATTTTCCCAAAGAGTACCAACGTTTTTCTGTTGTACGAAGGCAATACTGTTTTCGGACATAGACTTTGTCAAGCTACGGTCATCTCTAGATATTGACCACGTTCAAAAAGACTCTACCGGGCACAGTTTATTTCACACCGTGTTTTAATCTGGCTATGCGAACAGTTGCATTTAATCTCAGGAGTATTAGGTCTTGTAAAACAGCTTATACCAATTAATAGAAACGTGCACCAATATGTACTACGATCAAATACACCTATCCAGAGAGGTCAGAACATTCGTACTGAGCAAACCGGTGGAAATCTGCCCTCAAGTTTTCCAAAGTACCGTTCAGGGACGCGCTGGGTATTCTGAATGGAGACAATGCAATTCGGAAGGTGTACGAACCGCTGTTTGTTACCGGCACCTAACCGACAGGCACAAACTGGACGTAAGTGGATTCCGTATGTACTTCCCAACAAAAAGCCTAGATACACACTGGTAAAAACGGCGAATGGCACTAGCGAATACCACTTGGAATCACATTTATGCTATTCTTCGTGGACTATCCCGCCGTTGCACACTCTGGTTATGCTTCAGTGTTCCCGGTGGTAGAGTGCCCTAAGCTCTCTCGTCTTCTGAACTGAACAGCAAAAAGGTCTCAATGAGTTGAAACCAGATCTCCCATTTGTGTTTAATATGTTCTTGTTTTGTCGCATCACCGGCTTTTGTTTAGCCCATTCCAAGTTGCGCAGTCTAATTGGTACAAAAAGGCTTCTTAAACCACCGAGGAATTGGTAAAGACTGAGATTTCCGTACTGCAAACTGTAACGATAAAATCAGTGCTTTTCCTGAAGAGTTGAGTTTTAGCGATGTCCAGTTGGCCCGTTGGGACTTTCATGTACACGGACATCCCCGTGCGCACAATACGACGGCAAGGTAGGTACAGTTTGTCTGTCCAAGATACTTTTATGCGGTTAGCTCCTGCGAAGGGATTAGCCGGCTTTATGGATGTCCTGAATAACGCTCACCCATGAGCGACGATCGGATGCGAGACCTGAGCATGGGTAAATCTAATTCTGCCTTCAGTTGCGAACGCCGTAGACAGACTGTAGTCCTAATCGCTCAACGTTCAATTTGACAGTACTAATCCACATTTCAAGCCGAAAGAGCCTTCATGAACATGGAACAGGAGGGGCACTGCTTCTGGACGTCAGAGGACATGTCCAAACCACTGCAATCGTCGATAATAAAAGAACACTGACAGCTTTTCACTACCGAAGCACCGTTGTCTTATTGCGTCGTTTGAAAGCATGTCGTGCCAAGCCACCTTGAGAATCAGTCGCAGACACCAGTGCTTAAACACTTCCAGCTTTCTGAAGTCCTCGACGCGTAGTGGCCCCGCTTCGCAGCAGTAAGTCAACACTGTGTGGATAGCGGCCGTGAAAACGAGGACTTCGGTCCGGAGTCTGACTTCGTTGATCACCCAGAGTGTATTACGAAGCTGGAGAAACGCAATCCTGGCACTGCCAATGCCAAACTTGACTTCGCTTTTGGCTTGACCGTTTTAGAGGACCGTAGACCGAGATATCTGAACACTGGAACGTGCTCGATTTGTTCACCGTTCATGTATATTGGTAGAACTGACTATGTGGTGCAGATCGATATGATCTTGTGTCCGTTGGTGATCGCTCAGCGATCACCAACGGATTCAAACCACCGACCTGAGCTACAAACAACACCAATCTTCAAAATCACTGCGAAAAGGATCTTAGTATTCGGCATGTTGACCTCTAGTCCCATGGAATAATGAGTGATTTTACACGATTCAGAAGCGGCTGTAATGCGGTCGGGCTGTCTCCAGGGATGATTATCTCGTCTGCGAATTCCAAATCGGCAAATAGAGCATATACGAAGATTGTCGGTGTTTGAACACCGATGGCTTCGTAGCATTGCTCGAATCTAGTGGGAACACTGTATAAGAAATGCGGAGGTTCGGTGTAGAGTCTTAGGTTTAAGAACCAAATCATTAGATGAAACACTAAAGGTCACCAGGCTAAGATGTTTGGGACATCTGCTGCGCATGTCCTCCGACAGGATTCCTCGGAGAGCCATGTTCGCTGAGGCGGGTATCGGCTGAAAGATGAGTAAGGGTGACCAGTCCATGACATGGAAGAAAGGTATGAAAAATCTAACCTGTGGATTTGGCCATGTGGGGCGTGTTAAACTTCCTGGGTGGGGTTCAAGAGACCCTCCCACTTAGTGGTTATATACGTCAGAGGAAATGGCTAGGTGGCACGATCAATGGCGCTCTTGCATTCACAAACTTTATCGACTTGATGCCAATATTTGTAGTTCTTTTACTACTTTTCTTTAGTATTTCTGTCCTTCCTCATTGTTTCCGGCTGAGGCTGTTGCCAGGAGATAGCAACCAAAGCCACCGCACCCAGTGCATGGTTAACGGTTGTCTGAACTGAACTGAAGTGGCTGAAGCATCAGTCCCCCAGCTGAATACCAGGATAATCGGTGAGCGCCTGACGCATTATACAATCGATGGTGTGGTCAAACAGCACTGGCGTCAAGGGACAGCCTTGCCTGACAGTGGGATTGGAGGAGAAATCATTGAATTCTTTCCGTACTTGCGTATTCTCGCACACGTCTCTGCGTAATACGATTTTATGAGACTGACAAGCTTCTGTGGTGTTCCATTCGCTTACAGTATGGTCCACAGAGATTCTCCGTCATCTCAGTCAAATGCAGTCTGTAAGTTAACAAAACAAGCTGCAGTCGGTTGCTGCAATTGATACTCATGTTTTGATACTCTTCAGAGGGTGAACATTCGATCCACGCACTCTCTATCCCAGCGGAAGCTTCTTTGATTGGGGCGTGTCCGCGCGTCCTGTACTACTGAAAAGGGGTTTAACAAAGGTTAGTAGAATATTTTGGCAGCCGCGTCAATTATATTGATGCTACGGTAGTTTCAGCACACAGTCCTGACGCCTTTTTCGGAAGAGGGAATGATACTGAAGTTCCTCAGTCCGCTGGGAATAGTTCTTTTTCCCAGATTGAGCAAAACAAGGTGTACAATGGCTCGAGCAGTGTCGAAAGACATGATTTATATGTCTCCGGTGGGATGCCATCTTTTCTAGGGGCTTTACGGTTCTTCAACTTGTGTATTACATCCATTAGTCGCAGTCTCCATGATTTACGTGAGTTTGGTCCAGTAGTCGTTGCGGTTACTTCTAGCTGTTCGACCGACTTTTTGTCGGGCATCACGGAAATCTGGGTGGCCATTTGGATGAGCCTTTCTAGCCTTTGCGAATAACCGGAGTGTGGCCCCTGAGATTTAGCCTTTCTGTCGTCGTCGCGTAAACCCCAGCTTATCTGAAGCGGGTTGTTGGACTGGTGTCTTCAGTGAATTTCACTGATTGTCTACTGGTACGTCTGCTCCATCTTAGAAAGTGGTGGCCAGATGCGAGGTAATAACGTTCGAGACCGCTTGGTGCTTTCTCGGTGATCCCATCGATGCTGAGTCAATCCACTTCGGGCACAGTTTCGGTGACGGTTGCCTAGGTGGACCTTGAAATGTGCACGGACGAGGGCGTGGTCGATGACATTCTAGTTTCCAGTCTCCGTGCTTCGGTAGGACTGGCAATCTTCAATCTAATATGACCAGTGTGATCATATTAGAATGTAGTCGATCTGGTGCGATCTGGTGTCGTCATAAGAGTGCCACTTTAGCAAAAGTTTCCTGAGATGTTGGAAGCGGCTGTTGGTGACGGTTAAGTTGGTGAAGTCTGCAAAGCTGACGTGATGTTCGCCATTACTGCACTGCTGTCCAAAGTCATATTTTCCTAAAATGTGTTTAGTTGCCTCAGTGGAGGCACCAGTGCAAGCGTTCCAATCCCACGCAACAAAGAGAATGTCACTTTTCGGGACGCTGTCTATTACCTGTTGTAGTCTGTCGTAGATCTCATCCTTTACCACTTCTTTGGCTGCAACCATCGAGGCGCAGAGCACGACAACAAATATGTTCAAGGGTGAGGCGCGAAGACGAGCTAAGGCGGAAGTGTGTTAGCAGCCGATGAACGAACGAATGGTTCATACGCCTTTTGGATAGAGGTGTGTCAGTCGAGGATGTCCAACGCGTCCTAGTGAATCTTACCCCACTCAGGATAGCTGAGTTGAAGATGCGAGGCAATGGCGTTATTTAGATTGATATCTGTTTGCCCAGCAAAAGAAAATGGTGGTCAGATCCGTTCTACAACGCTACTCAGAAACGTTAGCCTTACGAGCATAAAATGCGCGAGAACTAGCCATGCCTGAGCATCAATGTCTTCTAAACATTGCTACTAAGTGAAAATACCCAAACGTCAACGATGAGTTTATTATTAATTTTAGATATCCGATGGAAGTTTTCGGACAACGCGCTTAATACAAACAGTTTATTTTGGTTGGCGCAAGTGGTACGCACGTTCATAGCTAGATACCGTTGATGCTCTTTGCCGTTCGAAGCAGTTTTCAGTTGAGGGATAGGTCAAATCGATCAATCCACGATGTGGCCAAATGGTACGGAAAATCTAACCCACACAGAGCGTGTTTTATTTCCGGTTTGGAGTCTACAAGATTCACTCATTCGAGGGTAGGAAACAAAAAGAGACAGCTAAGTGTCGCGGTTAGTGACATGCTAGCATTTGCACTCTTTCTTAGTACGCGCGATTTTAACTTACACTTTCCTTAATTGTACTTCCTTATCTTTATGCTTAAAAGAATTACACCTTCAAGTGAGAGAGTAAGCACGGTAGCAGTCAAAACTGGAGCACAACAGGGCGAGGTTAAACGTCTGACCGAAATGAGCTGAAGCTCTCCTCTCAAGAATCATTGCAAGAGCACTGACTTCCCCAGATGAGTAAGTTGGATTCTATCAATACAGAACTGGTTCACGCAACCCACCTGAACCAATGGGCTTTTGCCACGTCCTCCAGTTGCCAATCCCAGATACGAATTTCGGTTATGTGAGTGGACCAGTTCGATAATGCACGCCGCATCAGCTGTTGCTCGTACCACACGTATGCTCGCTGTTCGGTTTTTCGTTTTAAGTCACAAGCCTGTATAAAAGACAGAATGGAAGAGAATAATGATAAGTGTAGTGAATGAACAAACGGATGATTTCCAGTTATTGTTGATTCTTCCTTTCTTACAATGCAGTTGTGATTCGGAAATTATGGTTGCGCAATAACCAACAGTAGGATGTCCTTCGGCAGTCTATCTGTATATGCGGTGAGCAGGCTGTAGACAACCACATTGTTCTTTGATTAATGTAAATGTAGGATCCTGTTGATGCACTTATTAAACCTCGGCTCGTGGAGGTCTTTTTCTCCCTGTTTTTTTGCAGATTGGGCAACCCCTTCTGAAGAGCGCTGTTCCTTGCATACTACATATAACGAATAACTGATGATCCGTTGTGCTGCTCTTGATCATAACTACGGTAGTCAAAAAAAACAAACAATTCAGGCCCATTTAGTACTGTACAAAATCACAACAGGGACAGAAGTATCCAACTTTCGTGATCGTGATATCTATAAACTATTCGATGCTTTTATTTTACTGCTACCCATGGTTGTCTGTGCACTGTGTGCCTGTACTTTCTGCCCCACTGTTGGCCGAGACGGAGATCTCATGCAAACGCCTTGGGGCATCTGATCATGCGCAGGAGAACGCCACTGATATATCTCTAATAACTCGTATTTCATATTTTTTCTTCTAAAATAATACTCATCAGGGTTCGATTGGTCGTAGCAATGATGATATGGAGGGCATTAAGTTGTCAAGCATGTTATTTACACGACTCAAAGCTCATCTGTATCCCGAACGCAATGTGGGAATCAGATAAAACTGACATAACAGTTCAACCAGATGTTTCTGGTGCTGATGATCTTCGGGAGTGTTGTGACTAAAAAACGACGGCTGTTATGTGCACAGAAATAGAAAATTATATACTGTGTCAAACGGTAGTTTTCTTCGCACATCAGTGGGGTTAATATATTGATCAACTGGTCACACCCCATCTATCACTTGTTTGGCTGTACGTTTCGCGCACACGGCAACCGCCAGCGCTACTCCCGACACCCCGCCTCGACACAAGCCAGTGTGTGGTCTCTAAACTCAGGTCCAGTGAGAATACACGCGGTTGGCACTCCACGGTCTTTCCTCGTTGACTTCCGCGACGATCGTAGAAGATGAGGGAGTGTCTTCTTACATTAACGTTAGAGTTAACTGCCAAGAAATAAAGCACGTTATCATGAGAATGTCAGTACGACGATGATCTTGTTAGAAAAAAGCCATTGATTTACGGGGCCAAGGACAGTTTGTATTTCCCGTTGAGCAAAAGAAAATGGATGACCACTCCGATCAACTTACCAGTTGAAGACCAGTGAAAGCTTTTCGGATCAACATATGATCATAAGCACATTGCGCGAACTCAGTTACAGATTTGTTGATTGTGCGTCGATATTCCACCCAGGTCAGGATCACGGTTCTGTGAAGTATGGGAGAAACAAGAGATTTTCAGAGGTTCACTTACCATGAAGTAGACAGGTAGAGCATGATTTCCCTTTATCTTGAAGAGCAGCCAGATATTCACCGTCACGTATCACACTATAGAAAGGATATCTGAACTTCTGTGGTGTTTCTACGAAATGGTAATCAGCGTCTTCTTATCGGGGATAACAGCAATCTATGCACATTTCAGTACTGAGTTCGTTCCTGAGCACGAGATGATCATGATAAATAAACGACTATTTATGATCAAACGTCTCACACCTACTGAGCTTCGTCTTATGGATTTTTCTCTTTTTGTGCATATGCAGATGGAACTCGTGTAACCCCATCGTGAGTGTAGTGGTTTATTCGTGGACAGCACCCTGCTTGTCTTTCCTAGCAGACCAACGCCATCACAGTGAGTCGTGGGTGCGCAAGCCGAGCTTGTCCATTATTGAAGTAAAGGCTTGAGACAATGGAACCACGAATGACAGAACAGTGGATAGAGGGCGTGGATCGATGGAATGATAGATGAACCCTGTCAGGCGGGGTTTTGCTACAACAGGCCAATTAGAAGGCTTGGCTGCACACACAGGACAGATCAATGAGATTTGTGCAATGACTAGGGGCAGGGACAGACACCCTCTATTATCACTATATTTCACGCTAATAAAGCGAAATGGAGTCTTCATCCTAGAACTAGTGGACGGTCTCAACGTATCGGAAGATCATTGCTCTAGGATACAACAGTATTTCTTCAAGAAAGTGCATTCTTGTTGAGCAATAAATGAAGGCATCAAAATAAATAAATAAATAATAATAATAATAATGTTTACCTAATTTGCAATAGGTTTTCACTGTCTCCAAGTTACGCAAGAAAATAACGAACCTATTTCTGAGATTTTCGGTTAAAGTTGTCCAAGACACACTTGAGATAACATTATACAATAGATCTGTATTCTGCAGCGATAAAGTTATGTGAAAACACCTCCATTTTAAAGCGATACTGGAAACCAAAATTCGAAAAGAAGCCAAACGAGTCATAAAGTATTTTCATGCATCTATTTGTTTATTGCTATAGCAGCTCTCGGAGGGTGAAGATTTGATCAATACATGCATGATCGATGAGAAGCCCAGCATGTTCCTCGCGAGTCTACTCTTCTCGTGTGTGGTACAGCTTGCAAATTACGACAGGCTGGTAGCGCCAACGCTTTTGAGATCAGGCTTATGCTCATATGGTTGACGAAATCACTGTGCGAACCCTTCTTAAAGATGCGGACGGCCATCGATTTTTTCCACAAGGAGGGTCTGCTCATAATTCCAAACCTTAGGGAATAGAATTTAAAATTACTCGACAGGCTTGATTCCACTATCTTTAAATACGGCTGAGCGGAGGCGGTCAAAGCATGTCGCATCATGACGTCCTAAGGCGTGAATTTCCTGGGAATCTCCGTCTTTGTTCGTGGATCTGTTGAAACAGACCACGGGTCTAGTGATAGAGTAGCTGTGGGAGAGACTGTCGCTGGAGGAAAGCTAAATTGCGCCTTGAAGTGTTCTGTCTAGCGTTTGAGACACCACTGTCGATCTTGGATAGGCGGACCATGAGTTTCGCAGATCGTTTACCTCACATTTGGTGGTTTCCTACCGGTGACACGAGTGAGATGTAACAGTTCACGGGAACTCCACGTGACGATAGCACGTTCCATCTCTGGTGCACGTTGCGACCGCCGGATATTACGATCCCTATACAGACTTGTTCAGTCCACGGTTCGTTACAAGACGTGTTTCACTGTGTTTGTTTCCAACTAGGATTAATTGCCGTGCATCGAAAATGCGTGAAGAATTAGCGCGCGTCACGACACGATGAGACAATCTACAACTCACAAGGCCTGAAGAATACATTGATGAGCAACTTGTGCTAGTTGTTGTTGTCGGGTGGGGTTCCTTCTAGCTTACGACCACCCTTCCAATGCTCCTATGCGCAAGTATGAAACAACGTGGCTTCATCACCGTTGGTCCAGCTTGAACAAGTTGTGTAATTAGATATTCGAAGTTCGGTTATTTCAGTGTATATTCCAGTGCCCATACTTGAGACATACATAGTATTTATATCATCATATTAGAGCCCGCTGGTAAATGAACAAGAAACTAACTGTGTGTGATAAGTTAGAAGAAACTCCCATGGAACACGGATGGCAATAAGATGTTTCCTAGGACCACGTCGGTGATGAGGCTAAACATAAAGGGAGAGATGAAGCAACACTCCTCGTATTAAACTCCGAAGAAGGGTCACCATAAGCTCAAGCTCAGCCTTGATTGTTCACTTTTCCCAAGTTTATACATCAGTGTAGTTTAAGGACACACTCCATCTCCTCCAAAGTTCACTGGACGAACGAGAAGAACGGGCAACCATGACCCTGAGACTAGCGGGTCAGGTGTGGTAACGAGCAGGGTGATAGCAAATTACTACCGATTACATGTGACCGACAGTTGAAGGGTTTGTACCTCAGAGATGAAAGATTATAGAACTCAACCAGTCTGATTTTTGCCAAATCATCTATACGAACATCGACTTGCGTTTCCAATTGACTCACCTCATTAGGATAAATTTGGCATGATATTCCGCTGTTTGCAATAACGCCCGCTGTCTTATAAGCAGACGCTTCCAGGGTAGCCAGCCATAGTAGACCAAGCGCTGATGTTTCAAGTGCTGATTGGCTTTTTCCGTAAGCGCTTCCATTAGGGCCAACCTCCGTAATCTTTCTTGCTGACGCTGAAATCAAAACGGCAAAACGCGAGCTCAACAGGCTTCCGTTTGAAATGACATTTCAGCCACTGCCAAAAGATAAGCAGTATAAAAGTCACCCACTCATTGGGTTCGGGGACTGATATCACCAGGAATTACTCACCGCTTCTTCGTCGCGTTTCTTTGCTCTTTGCGCCTCTAACATGACACGCTTTTCTTCTTTTATCCTCTGAGCTTCCTCTTCCAGTTGACGAGCCGCTTCTTCCTGAAGATATAGACGTGGAAATTAGTGACTAGCTCGCTGCGACCAGGGCCATTAACTGTGAAGATGAAGACTAGTAACAGTAAATTAAACAAAACTGGTGTGGAATGTAGAAGGTATTGAACACCCTAAAGAGGTGATGTTCGTGTCCGAACTGGGACAACAGTATATGAATGTATCAGGTTAACAACCTGAAATTAGCTGTTTCTAAGTTAGTAACAGTCTGGTGACTTCAAAACACCACAACGTGGAATAAATTACATTAGAATGATCAACAGGCAACAGACTGAATTATTCGTCATAGGCTTTTTTATTACATGTTTGCGCATGAGTGCAGTGGAAGGGGCATTTACCCCATAGTCACGAAGGCCGACTACACCATTGGGGATAACCCACAACTATGCCCTGAGAATTGGAGTGGCGAAGAACCACATAAGGCTCCAATAGGTCGGGTGTGGTAACGATCCGGACGACAGTGGATTACTGTTTACCACCAAAGTAACCTGTGGTGGTGGGGATTCGAACCTCGGACCTAAGAGGTTGCTTGTCAATAACTGTATCTAGTCATGTACATTAAATTGGGAGGTACAGCTTATTTGAATGAAATAACGCCTACAACAGAAGACCCACGAGTCGGCAAATGTCGCTAAATCTAACACTGTTCATTTTGAGTTAACTTTTGAGCGGAAACACAAGACCGTTTTGAAAACAAATTGCAGTAAATGAATGGTAAAACGTAGTGATTATCAGCCTGGATTTATCTGAAGTCGAAAAATCGGATGCCTGACTACATTATATTGCATTATACTATATTGCATCGAGACTGGATTCAGGCATTGGGCTAACACCATAAATACAGAAACTGGTATCGGGGACGAGAACGTGGATAAAACAAACTGTTTCTTGGCTGTTACATTTGCATTCACTCTGAACGTTTTTCTAGAAATGGAAAAACTGGTCGAGATTTCCTCCATGGGTTGTTATCTTCCGTTGATGGCAAGTATTTCATTCCTTTTCAAGTTTCCTATTTCCAAACACCCCTGATACGAGCAACCCCCAGAGAAAATAGGTCACTTTAGACCTTTTAAATCAACTCAATCTACTGCATTGGATATAAGTACGTGTCATGCTACATTGGAAGAACAAATATATTGTTGCAGAGCCGAATGTGGTAATCTATACGAAAGTGGCTTCAACACGAGGTTGAAGAACAAGATGTGTAGGACATTTGGGTCTTGAGCTGAGAGGCTCGTTTTTACGCCAAACGACGACGCTTCTAGAGATAGGTCATTCAAATTACCTCACATCAACTTGAGTTCCTGTTTGTTAGAACTTATAGAGACAGTAGCAACCAACTAACAGCGACCAATCCTATACAAACAAGAGGCTCATTTCCACTTTTAATTTTGCCTTGGTGTTTGAGCTTGTACTGTTGATTATTGTATATACATTCTGCACAAGAACGGAGCCCATGTCTTCGCTGTGTATAGCAGTTCAAATGCATTATAATGCGATTGCAAATAACTTGTGAAAACATACGGAAATATCTTTCTTTTCAAATTATTCTCGGGAACAATGTAAACAGTTAGTATTAATTTTGCAGTTGAACGAGGTCTGTGGGGATGAATTGCGGTCCTCATGAATGCCTTCAGACAGATCTAGCAAACACCGTATCCACTTTACCTATATTTGTGAACTCCAAATACGTTTGCAACAGAACAACCTGACTGAGCATAATTGTTATATTTCACATCAACAGTTCAAATTAATTTATAGGTTTCTAACTCTTGAGCATTTAGGTAGGAGAACAAAGAGGTGGAGCTCTTCTGGAATGCTTTATATGCAATGATTTGTCATTGTCACGAGTTCAATTCACAGTAAATTATGAGCTAATTAAAAGTTGCTGCTTCACACACTTAGCGGTCAATATTATGTGCATTCTGGGCGCCTATATCATATTATTGATAAAGTACTGTGAGTATGGTTTCCGGGTAAAATGGGTTGTGAACCGTGTTTGGGATTATCAGCTACAATACCAATTGGGAAACAGAACTTCTCCTTGCTAGCAGATCAACGCCACAAATCCGTGTGCTACGATAACTTGTCAGGTAACACGTACGTTTGATGGCTATGAACTATATGTATTACATTTCCATTTTACGTTTCTTGAATCATGTAACAAAGCTCTGAAGTATTCAACACTCATAGTGCCATACATCAATTTGATATGATACATTTTTGAAATGCCCGAAGTACCCTATGTGGTCTCGAGGTCCAGGTGGAAAGGCTCACGCGGTACTAAAGTGTATATGGTGTCAGTACATGGGTTCGAATCCCACCGAGGTCAGGGACTTTTAGACCTTGGAGTAACTAAAAATTTATCAAACTACAACTTCAAGTCAGCCTGAACACCAAAAGCTGAATATGAGTAAATTTTCATTAAATTAAATTCAATTACCTAAAAAAAACGGAGTGCAAATCAAAGGACCCATATTTTATTGACCGAACGCCAAGGATTCTCATTCTTTATGTGAACACATTCATGCGAATTCGCAGAGCTAACCTTACAAAGATAGGCGCAACGGCGTTCAGACCACGGCTCCAAAGATCGGAGGGTGAAGTTTCCCTGATTCGTAACTATGTAGTGGCCAGACCGTAGACAGCCATATTAGCCTTCGATTAATGTAAGTGAGGGTTTCTGATGAGACACTCACTGAGCTTTGGGCTCATTGAGTTTTCTGTGCTTTGAAGGTCAAACACGTGTGAGCCCCTGGCGGAAGATCACTATTCCTTGCATGACACAACTGTTAAATTTCAAGGCCGTTTAAGAGTCCAAGGTCTAATATAAGGTGGGATTCCTCTAAACGTAGACGAGTACAGAATTGGTACGTGCGCACTAATGATGCCACCTCAGCTGGTAACGAAAATAGTCGTGGCCCGAACGCCAAGTTCGGCGATCAAGAACTTACAAGAAAAAAATAATCTGAGCTTCAAACAACACCAGCTCCCAGGACCGTTTCGGTGAATGTCAGCGTATATGTTCAAACGAGACTCCAAACAACGGCCGAACAGCAATAAACGTACTTGCTTTTTTATTTCTGCCAATCGTCTACGTTCGTCCCTTTCAGCTTTTAGACGGGCTCTCTCCGCGGCCCGTTCCTCCATTCCTAAAAGAGCAGGTAAAGGTATATATAAAGATATATTATTAGGAACACCTTTAGTATAAGTTCGACGGAATGATTCATTTACGTTGTAATATCAGCAACAAATCATTCCTGTCAGGAACATAGTTCAAAGTGCATATCGACCGAATTGAAAATGATAATAGATTCAAACTAGTAGATGTATTTTTGAAGGATGGATTATTACGAAGTAACATCGATTCACTTTAAGAAAATGATATCTATTATGGGAGCCGATACTTGGGAAGGTAATGAACTGTGTATCTCTAAAGCCAGTGATGATTTGGCTTTATTAACGGTAGGTGAGATAAAAGCCTGAGACCATAACGGCTGACTGTGGAGCTAACAGGTCCTTATATTGATCTGATTTGTGTTCCCATTTTGACTAGGCCGTAATTACTTCTAACATGCCTAACACGTACCAGTTCAGTGGTCAAGGTTTCATCACCTTTACTTCGTGTCCCTGACTGGCTTAATTAAACTGTTGGTAATTCCCGTGAAGGTTTGCGCTGACAAGGTGGCTTTCAAAGGAGTTGATCGTTACGTGCAACGAGTGATATACCTAAGCCCACAATCATAAATCATGACTCAGTAATAACGGTAATCTCACTGAATTGTCAATTATTATATATTCGATAGTGGGTTTGAATATCTGCATGCTTTTACAAATGTGGATTTTATAGGGAGGAAGCGAGGGACAAACAACCATGTCATCTAGAAGAAACTCCCATATACACACGATTCATTTATTCTTTAGAAGAATGGCTACTAGACAAATCGCTTTCTCGCTGAATGCTGCACGATAATGTCACTTGGTAAATATGACTCAATATCAAATGTATTTAGTGAACCAGTTTTGTCGAGAAGAACACAGTCCTCGTTCGCGACGTCAGCTTGGTCGGAATGACGTAGACTAATCTGTTCGAAATCACCAAAACGACGTGCACCAAAGCAGCAACCTGAATGGCCTCAGCAACAAATCGGGCATTCAATCCGGCTCTGAACCGACTACTACTATGCACTAGTCGTTCGACGATTGGTTGCTACTTCTCTCTGACGGTGGATTAACTGACCCTCACATATTCTTGTAGGCTGAACCATTCTGACCGCTTAACTGCACTAGAACGGACGAAGATTTCATTGTCAATACATAATGACACAGTTAGCAGGTTCTGATCGTTTGCGAATTTCGACCGTAAGCTCCGTGTTTTTCAATAACTTATTCGATCGAAACCACTACAATACGGACATTAAGTATAAACTCCCTGTTGGTATTCTGTTTCAATGCTTCCAACCCAACTAAACGAAAGCCGTGGCTTTGAACGGTTCGTGCTCTGCCTCGGGTCCTATTCAGGTTATGAACGGAGTACTTCTGCTGCAGGCAAGAGGTAATTGTGAAACTGATCTAGATATCTGGTCTGCAACACAATCAAATAGAGCCTATCAACTTGGGCCAAGATGAAAGGTAGTTCCCACGAGTGAAGTTGAGCGTCTTCAAATCAGCCCAATTCAGCAGCCCAGGTCCCCATAATATACTGCTTCTCATAACGGTTTTATAATGGTCCTGTCTACCAACTGATCAGATCTTCGTTCAATCTTCCGTACTAGGTTTTTTTGTTCAAGTGTTTATTGTGATCCGAAAAAAGTTAACATTTCTACTACATGCTTGAAGTGAAATCTAATGAGATCCATATACGCTGTTGTGACCTGACTGGGTTTATACACATATCGCTCACGTTTTACAAACTGGTTTTCGCAAGGAACCGACGGCATCTTGGATTTCATGACATCCACGTTTCCGTTTAGAATGCAATTTTCATCTTCTGGTTCCATCCTCATTGACTGAGATTTGTGAGATTGTGCGTATGTTATCCTCGTGGACCTGATGTGGATGATTCGATCAGATAACGTCAGTTTGTTCAAATAATGCAATTTATTGTGATTGTGATTATTAACCTTGAGGAAGATTTTCCGGAGACGTGAGACACAATTCGGCAGTACTTATTGTATTTGTACCATCTCCAGAGCAGTGCATATAACTAGTCATGCATATCAGGAAAATGCAAATTAATTGTGTTGATAACCAGAATGCATAAACGTTTTCTCGTTAACTCCTTACTAACTCAAGACTGCATTGGTAGGGTCGTACTCCCCACAGTCACGGACTTACTGCATCGTTGTGGAAGATGGTAACCATGATCCTGCGGTATGGAACAGAGAACTACTTAGGGTACCAGTTGGTCATGCGTGGTAACGTGTCGAGTGGCAGCGCACTGCTGTCTACCATCGGTGACCAACAGTGGTGGGATTCAAATCTTTTACTTAAGAGGCGATGGAGGCTTACACCACTCGAACACTATCGGTCAATGACGGAGTTAATCAATTCGTACCACTCAGACATGTTTTCCGTATAATTTTCTACTTGTGTAGCCTACCGACGTAGCTGGAGAAAGAGAGACTGCGCTCAGTACATGAATTGGCGCAGCGGGGTGTGCATAGGCTGGCGTTTGAACTGGCTTCAGTGCGTCTCAACCTTCACCTTGAAGTGCTACAGATGAGCATTACTTCTGGTTAGAGGCCAGTGGAAAGTTGACAATATGACGTGACCAGGTTGAGGCATGTTGGGTATTCTCCGGTGTAGTGCAAAAGATCTATCTACCCAATAACCAAAAAAACTGGGATTATGACATACTTATTTTCATACCCCTCATTTATTTGCTTGACGTTTTTGCTAGTATTACTCCACGAATATTTCCACATTTTTAGTAGCCTGATATCTGATCGGGTTTTTCTAGCAGATAACAATCGAAACCACCGCATTCAGTGTGGTGGTTAGTGATCTTCCAGACTGAAGCTGAAAATGGAATGGGAAGTTTCCTTCCATACGTCTTGATCGGGTATCGCTAGTACAGATTCGAGTGAGGAACCGAAAGAAAACAACCCTAACCATGGAATATCAGAGGGGTGACAAATCAAGTCACAGATCAGAGAGAATGCAAAATAGCCATGTGTGAAAGCAATCGGTATGTACACTTGTTACTTACTGTGATCGGCATAGAGAATCTGTGTCATGACCTGCAGTGCTTTTTTTGGGTTCACATTGATTGTTTTCGAGGATACCATCTTGCATATCACTAAAACTGCAGCTACCACGAGCTGACAGGGCTTTCTGAGATACAAGGGAAGGAGACAAAGAAACGAGGTCGATAATTCAAACAGACGAATCAGACATCAACACAGATAAATTGTTTTCCTTAGGCAGTCAAAATAAATTGCAAAGCCATTCGGAAAACCTAAGTTAAACGGTCACTCTATTCGGCGGAGGGTTAAGACAGCAGTCATATAAAATCCCCTATTTTAGGATTCACTATTTTAGAAATTAACTTACGAGTCACTTATCACCTCAATATGGGCCAGGGTGAAGAAAAAGTAAAGGGTTACATGATTCTGAGGATTGAAAACACTGAATTGATTTATGAGTGACCAGTCGGGACGAATCAGCTGGAGCTCTGAAAAAAGTATGGAGTTAGGTTTTCCAGGAAAATTACGACAACCCGTTTCACATATAGAAACTAGACACCGATGTATTTGGTCTGTATAAAGGGACATATTGGGAAATCGATGGTGGCCTCCCGGTTACTACCGTGGGCTATCGACAATAACGACCAGGGTTCGATTCCCGCCACGATCGGTCACTTTCCCATTGGGCAACCTTTCATTGACCATGGCCCCCTTCCTGAAATGTCATACACCGTTGCCTAATAAGTAAAAAGGAGGTAATAGTTCTTTTAAACCAGAATGAGTACTGTACTCGACCAAAGCCAAACCAGATTAATGTGTTTTAGTTCACTCACTTTTTTCACCGACGTACTTGGTTGTACACGGGCCCTGGCTTCCAGCATGAGTTCTGCATATCGCTTAGCCGATCGGAGCTCTTCAATTTCTCTGTTCTGTTCAGCAATTCTCTGTCGCTGCTGAATGAGAGTCTTTGGCAAGCTGGGTCGTTCGAGTGCAGATCTGATTAATTTGCGCTGCTTCTTGGCAAAAAGTAAAATCATAAAAACCGTGTGATTGCATCAAACTACTTTCTTTTGATTAACAAAACTTCTGTGAGACTATTGTGTGACTTCTACCGTTATTCAACAATGGCATTAAAACAACTCATATGGATTCCCATAAAATACTTTTCAATCACCAGGAAAGGCACCCAGATATTCAGCCACTTCCTAAAAAATATCAGCTCTCATCGGTACAAAACCGAATACTGGAAGATGAATCATATTATGTACAAATCAAATATCCTACTACTTTCATTCATTTAGTAGTTTTTCCTTAGTAGCGGAATGCCGTTGTTTCACCTGGGCCCTCAAGGAGAAGTCTTCCATCGTAATAGCCGATCGCTGTGCGAACAGCGAGTTTCTAGCGTAGGGGAATGCGCTAGTACTTTGTCATCAGGCGGCTCAATTCTTTTAACAGACAGCACGATAGTTTGGCGAGCAGCCCGCGGGTCTTCGCCCGCCCCGAATCGAGGGAAAGATTGGAGCGAACGAAGTGGACCGAAGAACCAATTAAATGCCGTCGTCTGGACCAAATAAACCAATTGGATTCGTTCAGACTTACCGCTCAGAACACCTGACCGGGAATAACAGATGAACCAATAAGTGTGCGGGCCAAGATGTGGTTATGACCACCATTCATCGTATAAAAACTGTCGTTTTTGTGCTAATAAGTCGATATGATTCGAAGGCAGAGACGTTTTCTTACTAGGGGTAGTGGGACAACCTGCAACAGTTAGCCTCGAAAAGCCAGTGAAGAAAGGGCGCCATATCATGCAGCGGTGATATTAAAGCAATTGTTGAAAGTCAGTCCGGATAGCCGGTTGGTTAAGTGTTCGACTCACAATCGTTCACTCCGGGTTCAAGTCCCAGTGGGAGCTCGGTGGATGTGCACCGCTGATGATTCCTAATAAGAATGGAACAGCTGTACAGTGTTTCTATGATGTTAAACAGTGAATTGAACGTTTACAGTGAATGACGAATCATGCTTTATGTAAAAAACATTCAATTGGTGGAGTAAACTACGGTGCAAGGGTAGTGGTTGATTAGTGGCCGACACTCAGCCTTCTCTTTCCAGCAGACCAACGGGATGCGCAAGCAGTGCTTATTGAGTACTTAGCCCAAGATTTAAGACAACAGAACCATGACTGACAGGGTAGACGATCGATGGCGTGCATCGATGGGCAGAATGTTCGTTCTCAACACCAACCCCTTGTAGGGCTTGCTCGCCCAAGCCAGTCGGATCAATAAGTTTTGTGCAACGACTGGGTACATGAATCAACACTGTATAATCATTGCGCTTTATGATAATAAGATGAGATTGTTCGCGAGCAAAGAGGCGTTCCTCCTAGCCACGGTGGGACAGTTGTAAACAATGGGAACTATAGATTCATCATACGACGGGTGAATATGAGATATTCGGATCAAAAAGCAGACAGTGAGCCCCTTTGAAATGAGTTTTTAAAATGAGGACGCCATAAATGATATTTGATTTTGTGCAAACTATTGCAAGGTGCGTGTCATTAGATCCTTTGAAAATGGCGGGGACGCATTTCGAAATTAAGTTCATTTTATCCCGATAAATAACAATTTCTATAAGATCCCCGGGTTAAGCCGGTAGGAACATGTTTGCTGAAGTCCACCACACGACTACTCGTGCGTGGGCAGTTCACGGAATTGAACAAACTTCAAACAGAAACGCGAACTGGCATCTTAGTAACCAAATCAGTCTGGTGAATGGCGCCACTTGATCGGATGCATGCATGATCGTTTCCGGAAGCTTTCATTTGTCCCTCAGATACTGTGTTATCCGGTCACAAAAAATACTTTTTCTCAGCACAAGTCTTTTTCACAGAATTCTCGTTAATGGAGATAGTGCACAAGACCGTTTGTGCCAGAATGAGACCTGATTACAGAACATTCATCATAAATGGCCACCTACGTTGCACCGGATAACCTCACTTCGAACCTGAGAAAAACGCATAGTGTTTTGAGAACAATACTGTTGGCTGGTGATCAGCACTGACGTAAGTGACGTTACGTGTTTTTTAGGTCAACGGAAAATAACAGTAGCGGTGGGCAAACAAAGGTCGAAGGTGAACTCGCTGAACTTGTAGGGATTGAAGTACTGATTGGTCTTGGGTCAAACGAGATACTTCGTGATGGATCACACCAAACTGTATTTCAAACTGAATTCATTTCGTCTATTCCATCTGTTGAATCATTTAAAATGAAACAACCAATGCAATACTAACTTCACTGTAATACATCCATGAGTCTAATGCTCCTTGAATATTTACAGAACTGTTATTATCCCCATTTTACTAGATGTGAACCTGTACTGGTCCTTTTTCATTCAACTCAGTTCTGAGCTCCGACAATGAAGGTACAATAAGCACAAAATTCAATCCCAAACAAGCGAATTAGAAACGAATTGCAGCCATGGTTGGGAATTATTAGTGGATATATCGATGGGTAAAAAGTTTTACCCAAGTCGAAAATGCGAGCATGTATAGATTGAATTTGGTGATAGACTGACCGTAACCTGATGGAAAGTTCCAATAAACTAACCCATAATTCACTGAGAGCTAGCAATTTAGTTAGCTGACTTAAAGTTACGAGTGAGGAGGCTCTTGAACAAAGTGAACTGTATTTCATGAAGTAAGCAAGCACACACAATGCCCAAATGAGGCAGAAACTGCCTGAGCGTGCAAACAATCATAGATAACATGATACAAAAGTTTAGCTGTGCATTTATGCTAAGCTCATGTCAGCAGTGTGCTGGTTTTTTTCTGAAGCCCAAAAGAAAATTGTGTGTGTGTGTGTGTGTGTGTGTGTGTGTGGTAAAGCTATTCTCTAGCATCGCACACTTTGAAAAACATCTTTGATTGAATGCAGTTAATTCATCCAAGCAACCGTGAATAAATGAAAACGTCTCATCGAAAAAACCAGAACCGTTTAGTTTTTACCAAAACGTGTTAAGAGTTACTCGGGCACCTAATGGGCACATGTTAGACGTCATTTTTTTCATTTCCAGTCATAGATTTACGCAAAATGACTTTAAAATTCAAGCAGTAATGGCCAGTTACGACCACCATAACGTGTTTGTAATTTCTAAAACGGCTAGATAGCAAAGTGACAGCTTAGGGCTGGTTGTCACTTGCACCTAGAATCTGCAATATCTATTGCCTGGCTACACCACCAAATGCATCAATACACCCTAGAAAAAAGGCACTGACAGCTTTAAATCTTGTATAAAGTAAAAGGCCGGTAGGTAGTAGGTTCCTTGAGTAACAATAATACGAACTGACTTGAGTCATGAGTTCTTGACTTGGAGGACATTCGATGCAACGAGAATCACCCTCAAGGCATATAAGGCGCACGGTGTGAGTCGGAATCTGGACGAGACTACGTTTAATACTAACGTGGCAGATCCCATAATTCGGGATATATTCTAACCAATTAAGTTTGCTGAACAAACGTCTTACCACTGAAGATTAGGTGAGTGCACATTTTACAACCCTTGGTGGAAAATCGTCTGGCATCATCACATTTACCTCTGCTGGGCTCCTCGTAGATTTCAAATTAATCCAGCGCATACGGAGATGCTTCCGGGAGGTGTGTTCATTGAACAGTATACCTAGCTTATAGTGATTAGTTTTGGTTCCAACTCGGTTCGGTTCAGTATTTTCTTGTCCATCTTTTAGATTTCACGGCACTTTCATTAAAGAAATGTTCGAGCGTACGCAGATTCAAGCCCAACGATATTCGGCTATTTTGCCTACTAGCAAGCGTGGGAGTATCAACTTCCGGGTTTCGATTTCCATAGAGTACTTAAGGATTTACGGAAACTAACATCACTAAATTTTCACGGCTGTTCTAGACTTTTCATCGTTTACTCACAGAGACTTGTTCTGATATAAGCTGAAACAATCTTCTGTTTGAGTAAGAAACTCGATGCTGACGCAAGTCCTCCTAAACGCAACCCGGCCAATTAATGATCTATGAGTTGGATGCACCTATTCGTCATCTCCACATGATGCACTCACTACACAACGTGGCGTCACCCAGGTCAAAACTCACATACATCAGAAATTCTCCTTCAATCCTATTTTTTGTGCAATTCAGATTTACAATTAACGTTTAAATCATTGAAGAACAGCTATAGTTCTGTTTTTCTACTGAGATCCTGAAGACTATCTCTGTATTGCAAATAAGATTCCAAATTTACCGAACTGTTTTCACAGATAGTGGGTATATTTCTGTTAGCTTGAGGATATGTATGGTCCAAAACTATGAACAAGATTGAGAACATAAAAAGATGTCCTACGATAAAATTACGGAATTACTTCTTGAGTTCAATAAAACAATCAAACAGTCATTGTATCCCTAATTTTGAATTTAAGTCATTTAACTGAATTTATCAAATCTGTCTTAACCATCATCCAAACGGTCCCAGCATTTTACACCTGTCCCTTTCAAATAAGTCAAGTGACGTCCCAGTGTCAAAAATGTCGTAGATTCACGAAATTCAGTCTGGCTCCTGTCATTTGCGATATGATCAATTTCCCAACATATCCATTATCTGTGATCCAGTTTCCGAGGTACAGTAGTCGCCTCAGATTGCAACCTCCCGGATTGCAATATTCGCCTTGTAAAAACTCTTGCCGTGCAAGAAAATTCCCTTCCTTTGGTTAGCTTTCTCCCTAAATGCAATACCTCTCAGAAAGAAACAATTTGGGTGATCCTGATTAGTGTTTCTTGATAGAGGAGGGCCCCCGCAATAGAATCTATCGGCTATCCCGAACCAATCTTCAAAAAGAGTGATCACAAACGAAGCTCCTTTCAGTCCGAAAAAAACTTAACAACACTGCACGGTAAAATTTATACTACACTTCGCCAAACTAGTTACCAAACAGTTCAAAGCGCATTGTGAATTCTAAGCCTTATCATCCAGCAAACCGAAGTTACAAGCATATTCGAAGTTGAAAACTGTCCATAGAAAGTAGTTTAACTCTATCATTTGGTAGGTCAGGCAGCGCTCTCTAGTACGTTCTCTTGGTCTAGTTGGTGAGGAACGAAAATACAAGACAGCTTTGTCATACTTCAGTGAAGACAATAGAAGCTGGTAAAATTTAAAAATGCATTTTGGCTCGATCTGAAGCTTGACTACAACGCTCTGTGAACCGAAATGTACTCCTCAGAAACTCCGTTTATCAACAAACATTTCTACAGTGCAGTTCTATCGATGGAGCGGAAGGCCACTAAACGCATAGGAGCACGTACATGGACGATCTTTTCGGAACTTATGAAGATGATTAGGCATTTACTAGTGGGAAACGATATTGAACGAATCACTCAAGACAAGTGGATAGTGTAGCTGATAGCAAGCCAATGGAGCATATGACCGAATAACTGAGAATTGAAGATTTACTTTGAATAGTAAGTTTTTATTTCCTTGTATTAGTTATTTAGGAATCGCACAACATCCCATGAGCAAAGATACTGCCGATTGTAAAATTCAGAAGGAAAAGTCGACCGGAATTGGCAAGATTCGAATCAATGAATAAAGGCTAAACACGCAGTCATTTATGGAAAGACGTTTAGACCAAATCGTGCGGGAAAAATACCGGTTGTCTCGAAAGTTATGCTAAGTTCATAAAGTACCATCATCGAATCTGACGTTGTTCTCATTCCGAATGTGACTCAGTCTATAGACAATCCTGATGTAAACGAAAAAAAGCAAAGTGACCGAACTATTGCAGTGGCTTCTCGTAACTTACTGGTTTCAATAAACTGGGCAGCTCATGGGAATCAAGCGAGGACGCTGGTGGACTGAAAATCATCGGGTCGGTACCTGAACGAGGTGTACGGCGCTTCGTTTGTGCATTTTTTGTATTAAACGATCTGCGACGGTACTATACGTCGTGCAAAAGTAGTGCAAAAGTGAAATTGTTAAGTTTTTCGATAAATGACTACCTTGCACTCTGTGCAGTCCAAAGAAGACTACTAAATCCCTTCACAATAATCCAATTTGTTAAAAAAGACGGAAAGAAGACGTACTACGAGATGCAAGCATTTGGATCACTCTTGTCGATCGCGCACGTGAAAGAAAACAGTTTATACATGATACGCTACATAAGATACACAGTGAAAAAATGATGTTTCTGAAACTAGATAAAGGCTCAAGAGTGGTAATCATGAAGAAGAAAGACTATATTAACAAGATGAACATCGTTTTCTCAGACAACCGAAAATCTGTGTTCGACAAAACACTAGAGAACAGTGTACTCATCGAGAAACAAATATATAGACACCTGCAAATCCCACTGCCACACCGGTTCATATCGGAAAGCGTGTACAAGAGGCTAAAACCAATCAGAACCCAAACACCTCATCTGAGAAAATCACCAAAGATTCACAAAATGGGAGCTCCTTTGAGGCCCATTTTGTGCATGCAAAATTCAGCTTACCAAAAACTTGCTCGATGGTTAGTCGATGTTCTTGATCCCGTCCGAAAACGCCTGACTCCTTATTGCTTACGAGATTCTACTGAATTTGCAAAAGTTCTTGACAGTTTTACAGTGAAGACTCGTAGAATGCATTCAATCTCTTCTTGCCAAAGTACTTCTCAGAGAAACTGTTGGTCATCTTTGTGATGTCATTTTATCCAACAACAGTGCACTGCCTATTCTTCTTGATTACCTAAGGGACCCTATACTTTTCTGCACAGAAAGTATCCGCTTTAAGTTTGAGGGAAAGGCATACAGACATATTGTTGGAGTGGCAATGGAAAACCCCCCTGGTCCTACACTAGCAGATATTTTCCTGGGGATAATCGAAAACCGGTTTACCGATCAAATTGCTCAGTTTCTTTTGTACAAACGTTATGTTGACGACATTTAATTGATTTCAAATGACAAGGATTTTGTTCTGTTCTATGATATTTTATATTCTATACATCCGAATTTATCTGTATCTTATGACAAAGAATCCAACTTGAGTTTACTCTTCTTAGACATTTTAATCACAAGGCGTCCGGAGGGCACACTACAAAGGGCCGTTCACAGGGAAGCGGCATGAGACAGACGTTATATGCAGTTTTCTAGTTTCGCCCTGGTTCCGTACAAACGTAATTCGGCGAGAACGCTTTTCCACAGGGCCCGAAACATTTGTACTCCTAATCAAATGCAGAAGGAAGAAGATATTATCAAGAAACCTTTTTGGCCAATGGTTATCCAGAAACGTTCATTGAGCAGAAAACCACAATGCAAAACAGAGCCCATTTTAACAGCCGAACGAAAGCAAGTCATTTGATTCGTTCCTTTTAAAGGTGATCACATTCTAATTATTCACGTAATTAGTTAAGCTCCACTCTAGGCCGAACATATAAGGCAGCCCAGTTACGCATAGTGCTGACCACTAGAGGATTAAGGATCATATTGCTTTTAATGCCTCACATGTTGTCTACCAGTTCACTTGCAGTTGCGGTAGCACGTACATTGGCAGAACAGAACGATACTTGGCTCAAAGGGTGACTGAACACATTCCAAAATGGTCTTTGCCCTCAATAACTCAGTTGGACTGCACAAAACAAATTCTGGCAAGAAACCCGGCATCGGCTATCACGAGGCATATACTTTCAATGGGTTATCGAGTTGACCTGACTCGGTCATTCCAAGTACGATTGCGCAACCGGGATGCAAAACTGTTGGCGTTCGGCGAAGCTGTGTTGATCAAGACATAAATCCCCACTTTGTGCAGAGAAATAATCATTGCAAATAATCTGCCTTCCCTGGCATTAGCCACAAACCCCAAACGAATTGCTGTATTCTTTGTGATAAACATTCTTCTCATTTTTCCACTGTGTATCTTATGTAGCGTGTCATATCTAAACTGATATGTTTCACGTAAGCGATCGACAAGAGTGATCGGAACGCTTGCATATCGTAGTATGTCTTCTTTCCGTTCTTAATAACTGGATAAAGGGAACACAGCGTTTCAAATCTAATTTGTGTAAGGGGAGTATGAGTGTAAGCGCCCGTTCAGAGAGTTCACTGAGGAACTACAATGATGGTTCGTTAATAGTTCTATGTGGCCTAGAAGCAGCTAACGTCAAGAACGGTGACATTGTGATCGCATGTTAGTGCGTGCGGGTACTACTTAAGTCAAAACTACTACTTGCCCCTTTAGGGAAGAAAAAAGTGGTACTGTGGTCGGAAGGTCTTCCATTTTGTTACAGCCCCTATGGCGACTTCTTAAATGAGGCTTCTGTTTAATCAAGCACGCAGATAGAACTTTGACATCTTTAGATTTTGTCATCTTGTAATGAATGATCAATTATTTTATGTAATAAATGAATGAACAACGCTGTTTGTGAAACATTACCTGCAATTTTCGTCATACTACAGACGTAGGAAAACAATTATCCTCAGCAGCTGACCGGGGATAAATTGGAATCATCGCCAACCGGAAGCACCTCATCTAAATGTTTGAAAGGTTAGCGGTAAAGGCTCTTTGTGATTTCGCTGACTATTCTGGGAGGGGGGGGGTTGAATATTTTCCTTATCCTGTCTTTCGATCCCAAAGTTTTCGAACCTTAGACAACAACCAATGAACTTCCAGTAATCATTATGAGGAAAGGTAGTGAGTATTCCATCATGATCTTATTTTCACCAATGCTTGCTTGTCTTCTGTGTGGGTGTTTTTAGGTTCCAGCTGGTAAACAGAGAAGATCGTCAGGCGTCATCAGCAAAATCTTCGGATGTTGTTTCAATCCAGACCAGCAGTAATTCTGCGGTTGAAAGACAAAATACCCGATTCTGCAGCCTCATTATGTGTGTACTCATTCACCTGTTCCTGTGGGACAATGTACATCGGCCGCACGACAAGGCGTTTGTCTGAACGTGTCCACGACCACCACCCTACACGGTTAAACACTGGAGCAACTAAATCGCTCACTAGCGCGATCGTTTCACATCTAGCTCAGTCTAGTCTCAGTAAACGTGTCCGAGGCTTTTCGTGCCCCGCATAAGATCCGGGGTCGACAATTGAGACAAGCAAAATGTCGCATCCTGGCCGCAGCTGAGGCTGTCGGCATCCGCCTACACAACATCCCTCTGTGTGCCCGAAAACAATATGTTCTCTTAAGCTGCCCTGACCCTCCACCCTACAATAGGCCACAGACCAGATGAAAACTGACATAATATATGAGAAACAATCCACATACGGTCTTGATTAAAGCCTAGATAACAATTGTTTTCTTCCCGTTTTATGTCACCATTAATCTGTCACTCCTTATTTGTCTAATTGGTCCGGTTCCTTAACTTGTCGCAATATGTTTTGATGTAATGGCATGAGTATGAATCACTAAGAACCGGCTTGTTCGCCAATCTGTGTTCTTATAAACATTTTTTCTTGAATAAAATATTACCGAAGAAGTACAAAACCGTTTTCCAGGTTCAAAGACAAAAGCTATAAACAAGTGAAAAGTATTGAAGACATGATGATAAAATGCGTCATCGTTTAAATTCTTGGTTGATTTTGATTCTATGTTGGACGCACCGGAATGTTAAGGTCACCTTGACTGTTCCATTCCGATTCCACAGATCTGAGCTGCGTTTCATCCAACGCGCTCGGGTTCGAGCGCAGGCGTTCAAGGAATTCGATTTCCTTCAGACGGCGTTGCTTATCACGTTCCTCTTGTTCGTGCTGCATCTTTGGTATGGATCGAGTTTACAAAAACTGTCATGTAAGTCAGAGCAATTTGTGAACATGGATATGCGTTAACTGACGCAATTATCAAGTTTTGAAAACTCCAGTGTCTTCCTGTGAGTTAATTTTATGCGTACTCTGATGATTTAATAACCTTTGGCTGCCAAATGTTGATAGGATACAAAAGAACGTTTTCTTCTTGGAACTTTCATTAAATTTTTACTCTCTCCCTTCCCGCAAACTTTGAACAGATAAACCAAATAGATCAAATGCTGTTTTCTGTGGTTGATTTGGGCTATAGTTATAGCACGGAGTTATCAGGTTCATAACGAATCACACCCGTACTCCAAAGCTTTCACACAATAAATGAGAGCATAAAACGGTTCCGCAAATTTTTCCTTCGGAACCTCATGTTTCGTTCAATATGACCAGGCTCACATGTCGTTGTTTATGTTTCTCATATCAAACCAACTGCACTACTTGGAGTGACAATTGTTTTGGCCCTCAAACTGTGAGCATTCGTCTCTGTGTGTGATCATATTTCAGCACCGTCATTTCATATATGATTCGATTTCTGCATTTGCTAAGAGTGGACCATTCGCGCGATAAGCGGTCTGGTCAAGCTGGTCATCTATTTAGCTGGCAAGTTAACCAGAAAATCGATAATCCACTCATTGACTATTCCAAAGCGGGTGACTTACGACACCGGCCGGTGAATTGTTTGTACTCGTAACCAAGACTACGTTGTGTGTACATGAATTTGGATTTGGTTCCAATCGACACAGCCGTTTTCAGAAAGAACACAGAATAGAGCAAGCGTGTAAGCTATTAACTGAGGAAAACATTCAGTGACATTACGGAATGAGAATAATATTTCCTATTCGGTGAATTGACCTCAGCTAATGAAATGATGAACTCATTCATTTTTAGTAGCACAACTCACATTGGAAGAACAATGATGATGGATCAAGTAGGAAATGCACGTTAGAAGCACATAATAAGCTTACTTTTGACAATTTCAGCGCAGTATGCCATCGAAGAAAAGAAGTGCTTTTCAGGCGCTGCACGTAGAAATCAATCGCCTGCGTTTGCTTGCTGCAAGGCGAAAGAATAATTTGCGGAAGAGATGAGTATTTTCCGCACCCACATTTTACTTAGATTTCAACTATGAGGCGTCCAAATCTATGCTCAGAGAAGTATTCTGTCGTAAATAAGCAATATCAGCAGGAAAACTGGTTATAAGTTATTATTGTACTACCCAAACAGTAGCTGCAGGCCTAGTAACCGAGGTATTTGAAGGACCTAAGCACGATCCACGAACTCATCAGTGGCGCTTTGGGCACCTTATACGTAAGCATACAACTGAGGTAACAAAACATACGGATCTACGGCTTGACAAAGTTTCCGTGACATTTACTGGGGACAATGAGAGATAAAGGTCAAAATCGAAGCCACTGGTGCAGATGCTATACAGCATACTTCGTAAATTTTCTTTCCTGCTTACGAAAATTTTGGAACCGCCGTTTAACCATAACCTACGGCGATTAGACATGAAATTATCCATTCAAGATCGTATTCGGTACGGCATTTCCGACTTGAAAACAGACTTAGGAAATGGATCGGTACATAAAAACGGGCGTGACTTACAGTCAGCCTGTGGTGCCCGCGACTGGAAACAGGAATAGATCTCAATCTGCGTGTAACTCGCCACTAACCGCAAAGCCAGATTAGCGGTGATCCGAAATATCAAAGGAGCTGACTAACCCTCTAAGGGCAGATAATAGTTTAAAAGAGTAATGACTGGACTTGCACAAATAAAAACCAACCTTTAAAATACTACCGAAAATCCCTTGTGACAACAGAACAAAATGAGAAATCTTACCGTTCTATATCCCGTATTTCTGTGTTCGCTTGTTCCACTTCGCGATCGAAGCGAATCTGAGAGACTGTTGATCGCCAAATGCGTAACACTTTACGCTGAAGCCGCAATTCATATCTTGTTTTTATGGCTTGCATACGAACACGTGAATGGTTGATCTGTTGCTTCCAGGAGGTCAAATATCGACGTAGCTGCACAGGAAGAACATGGATAATAATTTGTGATTATTAGACAATGAAGGTTGTCGTGTTATCACAAATCCACTTAGCAATACATACAAACAAACACGTGTTTGTATGCCTGTGATCAATCACGAATAGAATACCAATTTCAGTTCGTACCAGCTTTCCCGTTTCGTCAGAGCAGTAGAGTCCGGAGAAAATCAATTTATCTTCCGCATCTCTTCTTCCCAGTGTAGTGTCATGACATGATCCGTCATCGCTTGAAGAAACCGGATCTTTCGATAACGTCCCATCAAATTCAGGTGAACACTGTCGATCAGTATGGTACACTGGGCTTGAAGGATGTGTGGTTTCTTCCAACGAATTCATTTGATTATCGGTTGTGAGCCACTGGCGACATCTAACGGAATGAAGCACATGTACTCGTTTCATATTTGAACTAGACTGTAATTTGTGCAGTCAAAAAATTGAAGAATATGAAGAAGACTAATTACTTTCGGGTTGCATGATAACGTAAGTCAGTATGTACATCCCGGGTAATTACTGTTGGAAAACCACACTAGATTTTTAAGCTACTATTTTTTGGTTTAAATTTCAGTAAGGGTGACTTATCGGATGAATACTTTTTATTATTGCATGGATAAAAAAGATAAGTATTAAATGGGGGGTATATGTGATGCTCCAGTACATTTTTACTGTACAAAACAAGTTGAGATAATGAACATCTATGGAAACAACAAATTATTCATTACGCTCTTAAAGAGGAAAAGTTTAATAAGGAGGTCCTAAGACCGAGGTTCAGGGGAAGACTAAAAATTAAAATAACAATGTTTCTGAAGGTTTAAGGGCACTGTGCACGTAAGCGATATTCACGGACAGATGAATTGAGGAACCTGGGTTCAGATGAGCAAACTGTACCGTGGTGACGGTGAAATACCACGCGGAAGAAATCATCGAGCAGTGAAAGACAAATCGTCGGTTACGGATAGGTAGAACGAATGGTGCTGCGCTGCGTGCGATCTAAATTAAGACAGCAAATAAGGGCGATTCGTACCCCAGACTTGACTAGAGGATTTAAAGGTGCAGCGCATCTTGACTGGGTATAGCTGAGATAAAAAGACGGAAACCTATCACACAGGAAGGTATGGTCTTTCCTTTAGTTGCATGAGGTGATTCCAAATTAAAATATCCGGGCCCAGATCAGTTCGGAGTGTATGGGAAAAACAGGGCAGTGATTAGTATTTCTTATAAGCCAAATCCACATTGCAACTGATAGATGGAGGGTGGTAAGGGACGGGTATGAGTCGAGTGAATGAAGAAGGGCATTGTCTGCAAATGCATAGACTTTTTGAGTAGTGAATAAAATATCGGTGATAAAAGTGTGAAATAGGGCTGGTGAAAGGGAGAAGCTTTGGAAAACGTCAGGGTTCACTGAGAATGTTTTGGAAAATTCCTGACTTAGACTAAAGTACTTGCAGAAAGTTTCAGGTAAATGATGTCAAATAAAATGGTCATCCAAATTTGGGAAGCCTCGGTAAGACCTCGCCATGGCAATTCCCACCAAATCTCTCGATGTCCGGGAACGCTGAACGAGACCTGCTGTGGGAAGTCCGGATGTGATATGTGTTTGACAGAAGAATAATAACAAACCTGTGACAACAAAATCCCTAACAGTTGTCTATCAGCAGAGCATCGCCTTCCTGCCGGTGGTGGTCGAGTGGGTTAGAGCGTCTGATCACCACCTCGGAGGTCCGAGGTTCAAATCCCCACCACCACGGGTTACTTTGGTGGTAGACAGCATTTCACATTCGTCCGGATCGTTACCACACCTGACCTATTGGGGCCTTATGTGATTCTGTACTCCAATTCTCAGGGTATGGTTGCCGGTTATACCTGATAGCGCAGTGGGCCTTCGTGGTTATGGGGAGCATACCTTTTCCACTGCACTCATGCACAAGCATGTAATAAAGAAAGAAAGAAAGATTGCGAGAATTCGCGTAGCTCCAACGGTCTTGGTAGAATTAAAATAAATGAGAATGGACGGTATTTATGTGAGGGATAACTCCTGTAGAAAATGAAAAACAATGCGCACTTTCAGCAGCAAACGAAGACGTCAAAAGAAAAAGAGATTCGTGTGCATATGCCTTCAACGTGATTACCTGAATGATACCTATGTCCGGCGTAGCTGCTGCTAGCAGAGTATTTTCTGTTGATATAAAGAAGAGGTGGCTATGATGTGCAGTTGGATATGAGGTAAGGGATAATGCGGGTAGTAAAGAGTTAGAGGCGAAGTGAGTTGGAAAGGTCAGCTTAAATGAGCAGTTCGACAACTAAGTACTAAATTCATTCGAGATATAATGAAGGGATAAAGAGCACAAATAAGGGGCTACTGATTCAGCGAGGGGCAAAAAGCATGATAGCAAGATTGGCAAGGGACGACGAACGAAGTTATTCTTTGTTTTTTTGGTGACTGTCGTCGATCTGCTTTGTGCATAGACATGGCGGTGACGAAACACGAATATGCAAGTTACAAGCGTCTATTAAAGGTCAACGATAAAGGAAAATGAGTTTGTAAACTGTCCAAGTTATTAGAAACCAACATGTCTTGGAGGAAGACCTCTTACACTGAAGCTAAGGTAAAGGAGTAAGATGAAAATGAACACCAGTCAGCAGAAGCGAACCTCCGAAAAGTGCGACGAGTGCGGATTGCGGGGGAAAGTGACACGTGAAATCAAAAAGACCTTGGTTCAAAGTTCCATAGAGAGGAGTTTGGCAGGTAAGAGAAATGGGAAGGATCACCAGTTAGTAAAACAAGTCTAAGGGGGGCCTACACCCTCCGGCACGCTTAAGGGTGGGGAAACTGAAAAACATAACAAGGTTATGAATGGTGCAAATCAAGTAGGCAGGTAACGGATGCTCGCATGTAAGGCGGACTAGAAAACAGGGAATCACGAACAAATATCCATGGTGTATGAATATGCGTCACATCATGTGACTGACTAAAACAAACACAACATTATGTAAGAAGCAGAAGCGAAAGCTGATTTTCCAAGGCAACATTAGGTCAGTAATTAAAGTGCGATCGCATTCGAGATCGTCTTCTCCCTTCAGCTAGCGAAATTCTGCACCCTGCTCTCGAGTTGTTGTCAGACTCAGATTCCTTCCATTGTGCGAGAGTATGGGTGTTGTTGTGGCTCGTGTAATGCTTAAGTACATCGTTGGTCTGACAGGTAGCAGGTGTTGTGCATATTCCCTTTTGAGTGTTGTTGTATTCCGTGTTCCCTTTATGGCATATTATTGTCAAGTGCAATTGGTGTTTATTCAGTCATTTTTATTACATGCTTGCGCATGAGGGCCGTGGAAGGAGTATACCCCATAGCTTCTAAGGCCTATTGCACTGTTAGAGATAACCAGGAACCAAACCAAGGCTTTTAGTGGAGAACCACATAAGGTCTCAATGGGTCAGGTGTGGTAACGAGCCGAACGACAGTGGATTACTGTCTACCACCAAAGTGGCCAGCTGTGGCAAAAGTCGAACCTCTGACCTCGGAGGCGGTAATCAAAAGCTCTATACCACTTGACCACCACTGGTCTAAGTGAATTGAGACTTTAGTGTTCTATTTGTGTATTACTTGAAGCCACAACAATTATAACGTGCCTTTGGGTGAGAGTAGCAGGAAGACAAATCGGCGTGCAACGGCTGTGTATTATTTGAGATTATCTCGTGAAAAAACTTAGTGTCTGTTAGTAAGTTTAAAGATCAGTTCCTTAACAGAGATTGATAAAATACGACTGATTATTCTCGGACCGCGCAACTGAACTTTCAAGACTTGCTTCAGAGGAATAGGGAAATCACAAAAGAACAGTGGAGTAATGTACGTAATTTCCACTGATAGATTTTAGTGGGCCAAATTGGTGGTTGGGCCTGGAATTGTCTGAGCCTACGAATGTGTGCAGCTTTCCAGCACACAGCTGAATGTGCGTTGAACACCGGAGGTTGCTACTCAATGAGTTGCCTAGGTACTTGACGGAGTCGACTCGATGGAGGTAACCGTTATCAATGGCCACATCGCCCTTGGGAGAAATGAACGTGAACGAGCAAAGATATATTCTGAGATTTTCCCTGAATATATTGAAGTCAGAAGAGTGGAAGATGGTTTGACACAGGACGACGTCGTCTACTTATTTTAAAACATTAGCAGTAGTTGGCAGCCTCATGACTCATTTAAGTGGGAAATAAGTAGTAGGAAAATAGCAGTGTGCAGAATCAGTATAACAGATCAAGTCGATAATGTTTATGACCGCAAATTGAGTTTGTATGCTTGAGAGTAAATAAGTAGGTAACTGCAAGGCTAGTTGACTGGTGGCAGAGTGGGTACGGAATCAGTGCATCTGACCGCGGAACTACAAGCGGCGAATCACCTAACGTATCAGGTTAAGTGTGGAATTGCGCCAGAAGGCAGTGACCCTTCCTACCACTGATAGAGAAATACCATTTTTTGACTGACTGAGTACGATCGTCGCACAGATTGCTTCTGTGTATTTGAAAATTATATCAAGCATTGACTCCTTACTCTACTGTTACTTTTATGCAGTTAGCTCCTGTGAAAGGATAATCCGGCTTCATGGATGTCCCGAATGGCACCCGCCCAGGAGCAACGTGTGTGGAGAAACCGTTCATGAAGAGTCTTACGAATTAGGTAAGAAATAACGTCCCAAGCGTCACTCGGCAATTTGTTCGACGTAGAAACTCTAGCCCGTGCACAAACAAGTACTACCTGTCGGGCAGCAGGAAGTTTGTGTGTTAGGAGCTGGTAACCGAACGAGTAGTTGATACGCCTTTTGGATGTAGATGTGTCGGTCGAGGATGCCCAACGCGTCCTAGTGAATCTTACCCCATTCAGGGTAGCTGAGTAAGGAAAAGCAATGGCGGTATTAAGTTGCGGGCCACATTCGCGCACGTCACGTTGCTGCCCATGGGCTTCTGTGGTTTTTATGTAGAAAGTTCATTGCCAGACGAAAAACCCACCACGCCCTCTAACAACGCCGCGCTACTGTTGTCCTGTTACTCGCCCTCGATCTGTTCTATATGGGTGACCATGAAGAAGCCCTTTGTGCTTCAATCGCGATAGCCCTCCAGTTCATAGTAGCACGCAAACCGGATCACCACGGTAAGGTAGCAACATCGACCCTTCCGTTTACCATAAACCACTAACTCTGAATTGACTAAAATTTCACGAGAAAGTACAGCAGATGAAAAAAGCAAATTGTTTGGCTGTTGGACGCTAACATCTAGGGTTGTTCGTCCATTTATCTTTAGTGTCACATTTAGTGAATCAATCTTTTCCCGCCGATTGAACCTACATTTACCAAGAGTACCATCGAAACAAAGCACGTAAAACAAGGGTATGAGAAACTTCAAGCAACAAGGTTTCTTACCGTTCTCGGCTGACACGTTCTTTCTCGACCTCCAGTTGTTTGCGAACACGGATCATTTCTTTTTGAATGAGTTCCTCTTCCCGTTTTTGCTTTTGTTTGGCGGTCTCATCTAACTGAACACAAAGAGAAAGTGGACGGTTTAGTGGCATTTTAGAAAGTAATCAACAAGACTGATATATTTTGAACGCAACAGTACAACGAGGTTTGTCAGTATTTATGTGAAGCGATCAAAGAGGGAAGTTCCGAAAAAATGCCGTGTTTTGTTTTTCCTGATAAAGTCCAAATACGGTTCTTTTATTAGAATGCAGGATGCAGCACACTGAGAAATTGTTTTGATTTGGAATAAACAGACTGTCTAGAAGAGTCATGAAACGGAAGGATGAGCAACCGTCTAGGGACCATCAGCAAGAAACACTAAGATTTCCGGCAAAGTAAGTTCGAAGCTTACCGAGAATTGTTGGAAACTCCCAATACAGTGCATCTGAAATGAAAGATACCCTTCATGGATCGATTTCAGCCGCCTAAGTCATTTCAGGAAATTTGATTACTACTTTTACGGTGTCAAAGAGAAATAGCAGTTTTGGTGTACATCCTGACTATTAAAGTCCTTGAAACCCTGTTTATTCGGTTCATCTAGACTGATCAGTGCTAGGCAACCAAGACTGGTTTGCTCGCGGAATCATGACTCCAGGATTCCGAACCCGAATATGTTACATGCGATTATCATGCCTATGCATGAGTGCAGAACAGAGGGTATGATCATAAGCATAAGAATGCACTGCAACTTCAGGAAGAAACGACAGCTGTGACCCTGAGAACTGGAATGGAGAACCGAACATAAGACTCAAGTATATGATGCACCCTTGGTGAAGGATGAAAGAGGAGCCCCGTCAACTATCACAACCGACTGTCTGTAGCCGGTTTTGGTCCCGTTACCCCATACTTTGTAGCCAAAGGCCACCATCGGACATGAATTTCAAATACCAGTGGATTATCTTTATCAAGCTAGACAGTTGGGTTATTTTGTCACACACTACTCTAAGTTTCAAGCCAGAGATTGCTGGCTCTCTCTTAATGATTCAGTGAGCTGCAGCTGTGGAGACTGCCGCTTTCACTGTGATTATTAACAGAGATAATGAAAACGTTTCAGTGATGAACTTGACATGGAAAGTTGGACAGAAAATCATTCCACCAAGTATTATCCCCTGCTACCACCAGCTGAATATACGTGAAACTATCATGGATAACTAGGTAAAACAGAACTTCGTTTGAAAGCACAAAACAAATTCCATTAGAGTCGTGTAATGATTGACTTCAATGACACTACGATCGGCTACTGTTTGATCTTGTCGGTAAATGGTCATTTGCTTGCATTTACTTGCAATTTCAGCCATTCCGATCGCGTGACTTTCTGTGTTCAGATGCATATTTCAGTGAGTCTGCACACTACCCCGGTAAAGAGGCTCTGATTTTGTTGGTGATTTCGACAGTACCTTTCGGCCCCTTGTAAATATCACTGTTATAATCATAAAAACCACAATGACACCCTTTCGTTAGTACTTCACTTCAATGGTCATAATCAAGTAGGGATAAAGACGCTGTCTAGTACAATTATTATGGTACCCCAAATTGCGCACCACCTTCAGCCAGTAAGGCCAGATAGGGAATTCCATCTGAGGTTAGAAAAGAAAGTGCCAAACCCCACATGAGTTTACGAATACTGTGTGAAAAATTCGGGGATATCGTGCTTGCTCAAGCAGAACAGTCTAAATAAGCAAAACGCTTATCTGTTGAATCTTGTTTTTAACAGTTTGTCCCGCAGTTTTATTGTCTGCATCAAACTGGATGATTGGAGATCTGATTAGCTGATGTGACGCGCGAGGAGATCAATTAGAAATGGAATTTTCACAATATATACAACAAGAAGACCATGTGGTTCAATGAAGTTTCGCTCCGAACAGCAATCAGATCTAAGCACTAAACTCAATCGGAAAATACATGATTAACAACCTGAAGATGGCAAGAAGTAATCAGAAGCGTCATCGGTCATGGCATACTACTACTGAGACACTGAATATTTTGGACTCCACACAGTAAATATGATGCACTCTACACGGCCAAGTTCACTAGTTAAGCTGCTTATACTTTCCTTCCATTTAGTAGACGCTGAACTCGTAACGTATTTTGATCTCTACTTTAAACCAAAAAACTGGCGGTTTTCCAATCTGGACAAGTCTAACTTTGGTGGGCTTCGCCCTGTACGAATCATTTGGCTTCCGGGCTGCGGTTCACAGCAACCACCTATATGAGAGTCGAGGAAGCTAAACAACACGTCAAAGTGGCGCTGTCAGTGGTGGATCTGCAATCAGACTTATCCTCCTTCTATATGGTCCTCAATAATGACGTTTTATTTGTGTTTATCTTTTTGTACTATCATTCGCTTTATTTCCGACCAGGTGATAGTACAAGGCAGCAAACCAAATCAGGATGATGAGATACAGTGTTATTGGTCAAATGAATCAAACTAAATCCCACCATTCTCGCAATTAGTTTCTCACTGCGCCAGTTTCATCGATGTTTGTAATACTGAAAAATCTCTGTCATGCAAAGGACTACTGTTTAGATCGAGTTTTGTGTAATCAACCAATAGGTGGCCTATTGATTATACGAAAAATGCAAATAGTCAATAGAGGTCGTTGCACACACATAGAAGTTTAAAATGGACAGTGTAACAAACCCTGGATGAATCCAAATCACACTTCGCTCTTTCCGCTTACCTGTTTTGCCATTTCTAATGCCTCTCGTTCAGCTTCCTTGCGTATAGCTGCTTCAGCTTGACGCTCCCGTTTTTCTTGTAACCTTAGTTCTCTACGTGCCCTGGCCTCTTCTTGTCTTTGCAGTATACGGTCTAAAGTTGATGGCTTGGCTTTTTCGTGATTTGAGCGTGAGCTGCTCAACCGATCAACTCCGTAGACGCTTTGCTTGAGTTTCGACCCAATACGGATTTTCGACCTAGCCAACTGAGTTCAAAGTTGATTAAAAAACTGGGTGTCAATAGAGCTGACAGTTATGTGCATCTTGCTGGTGTGTGAAATCGTGTGATATTAAAATGCCATAACGGTGAGGTAACCTGCTCATCTAAGTTAAAATTTCTATTTGTTCTTTTTCTAGTAAGTTATTTTTGTTTTGCTTTGTTAAGGACTACTATGCCATTTTCCAAAGCTAAATCTATATAAAACGTTCGACCGGCTACTATGACTGAAAATCATCAACGATTCGCCAAGCATATATTATCGGATTCAGTAATGTCCGTCAAACCGAATGACGGTGGTTCATGTTGCTGAGATGGAGGAGTAGAGCTTAAACCTCCAAGCGTTATTTGAGATAGACCCACTAGCGCAGGAAATCGACTGCACCAGCTCGCACGGGGTCACCACTGTAATAAATCCACATACTCGGAGAACTAATAAACAGCGATCACGTGAGTTACAACTGTTAGGAATGAAGCCTCTTATGTAGCATATAGTCATCCGTATATTTTTACCGAAATACAGTTGCTGAATGATAGCACAAAGAAATTAAAGAGGAAAATATAGATAATCTTCCTCATTCATTGCTTAGAAATGTGTTGCTACAAACGATTCTAGAAGCGAACCTTTATTGAGGATCTATCCATGCAGAACTGAGATTTTTCGCCCAATGTAGGGTTCAAGAGATGATCCCATTCTTTCTTGACTTCCAAACGACTTGGGACATTCAGAGGTAAATCGATATCAGAATTATCCGAGTCAGCTCTTCCATCATTTAGAAGGCTTTTGACAACCCATTGATTCAATAGGTCTCGGGCCTCCGAAAATATTCCTAGGGTTTTAAGGGTTGTCATAAAAACAAAAAGGATCAATTTACCTGTGTCTTGAATCTTTTTTCTCTCCACAGAATGCGGCTGATACAAGTGAGACAAACTGTTGCTCTATGGATAACTTTATTCAGAATCATAATCAAAACATTTTACCCATTTGGGTGAGTTATTCGGTTGTCCCGATGCTCCGAGCAGATTACCGGAAAAATATAATCTACTCATTGTAGTCAACTGCGCTGTAAGATAGCAGCAGAGTTCAGTTGTTTGAAATAATGACTAAAGGCCCAAATCGAAGGCTTTATTCACCTTAAAAGTTCAGACATGTACGCTGAAAAAGAATCAAGCCGTTAGGAAAGCAGGAGGCGCATATTATAATGAGAGTATGAAACACTAAACTCATATTGTAGCGGGGAATGCTGGGGCAAGGGAACGACGTGAATATCAAGGCAAACGGGTGAACCAAACGAGGGCCACAGACAAGAGAACAGACGGCGAATATGTCGGAGGTGTCCCGAAGCAGACAAAAGGAGGCATACGGACTACCAGATGGGACGCCGCGGGATCTCCGGCAACCAGCAAGATAGCCTAGGTGAAGGGCTGCCGATCAAGGGTTCAATTGAGACAATCGGACCAACCAAATAGAAATGATGCCTAAGAGAAGCAAGCTATCGGCCACGGGCAACTGGCCAGGACGCAGCCGAAGCACTCAAGCAGCCGCGAGAGCAATGTTATTGCCGCGCAGTCTGGAAAAGGGCCTATATAACAGATTGTATGTGTTTCATTACTTGACTTGTTTGGCTGTTGGAATACAAGCATCTTACCCAGTCTTGTCGTCCTTGTTACAATATGGCGACTGCCTGAACCAAACACAATAATATTTTAACGACCAAATCCGAAAAACCCGTTACAAGATCATTAGAAATAGCAGTAATTCTGAGGTCAGTGAAATTCATTTTAGTCAAAGTAGAGAAAAGATACATGGTTTAAAGCTTTAAGTACTCAAGGTGGGAAGTGATCTTAAGTCACGAGTCACCTACAATCGTATTGAGAGTTAGGTTCTTTGTTCGAACCCTGCTAGAAACGGCCATCTGTAGTCGTTATTAGCTCCGTTGCCACCGGGTTCCCTACCCGTTTAAAATGGTATGGTATTGTGAGGTTCTCCACGACAAGTATCAGAGCAAGAGTTGACGTTTGTGCGTGCGTGTGCGAGTGCAGTAGTTGTTGGTGGTTGAGTGGTGTTGTAAGCTTTTATTACCTCTCGGAGGTATAAAGTTTGAACCCACAAATGCCGGTCGCACTGGTAGTAGACAACAATATGTTGTCACCCGTCCCAAAATCGCGCTTGACCTATTCGTACCTCATGCGGTTCACCACTTCAAGTGTTACGATTATATTTTTGGTAACCCACGACAGCACAGTGGGCCTTTTAGGTCACCTAGAAAACTCCTTCCACTGCATTTATAAGCAGGTTTGAGATATAAAATAACAAAAATTGTGCTTACGAAGCATGTCCCGTCTACTGCACTCACATATAGATGTGAAACAAGAAAATTTTAACCGTTTGATACCGACTTATCCTAATTTTTCATCGGAATCGATTTAAAGATATGCATATTTTACGTTCACGAAATGACGCAGAGCGATGTCTGGTATTGGTAGGTCACAAATCTTAATGCTATATATATATATATAATGTATATATATATATATGGAGTACCTGAGAAGAGTATCACCTCTGAGTTGGTAGACTGTCATGCCCCCTGGGGTATTTTTCATCTCTTTGGTCTCCATCATTTACCCAACTCCCACCTGTGGATCCACAAAGCTAAGGCATGCATCAACGGCCACACCCCGGCAAAACCGCGAGGGGTGGATTAAACCAGGTGGTGGGTAACCATGGCCTGAAAAACCTCAGTGAGACAGTGCCCAGAAGGCGAAGATGGATACTCCTACAAAGGCGGACAAGATCTTTTGGATCCAACAACTACCAAGGAAATTTATCCAATTAACAGGGCTGCATGGACCTGCGGGTCATCGTCACCTCTATCGAATGACGAACGAGCTCCTAGAGAGCCACCGGCAACCATGCATAAAGATCACTTGGACATATTAGGCATTCCGGATTGGTAGATCACCATTCAAAAGGCGTATAAGCCACTCGATCGGTCACCGGCTCCCAACACAAAAACTTCCTATTGTCCGGCAGGTGGCTTGGCTGTGCTCGGGGTATAGGTGCTACCTCAAACAAACAGCTGAGTGACGCTGAGGACGCCTCTTCGAACACTATTCCCAAGTCTTTACGTGCATCTTGTCACCACAATTAGCTCTGATCATGTCACAGCGTCCCCAGTAAGCGACGCACCGTGCTCCCCCAATGGCAGGGGTGATCCAAGCACGAGCTGGGAACCTAAACCTGAAGACAAGGTCACGAGTCCACGTAGCCTGCTGGAACGTGGAAACTCTTCTAGATACAGGTAGCCAGTGCATTACCATGCACACACTCTACGATCACATAATTAAGGTAGCTCGTCTATTCGAAGTACGTCTACTCAACTCCGACGGCCGACATATTTAAGTCCCTCAAACGGATGGATTCATCACCAGCGCCTCCCTTCAACAGCTAGGCAAAACGAAGTGGTGCTGAAAAGGTCGGATCTCTGCAGAAACCCTTAGCCGCTGCGCTAAGACTAGGGACGCCAGACTCTGCAATTCAACTGATTATTACAGCCTTCGCGACGAAGCTACAGGCTCAGCGAGGAGCGACCGGAAACGATACTGGTCTGAAACTGCCGGTCGGATGGAAACAGCAGCCGCTGTTTGAGACTTGGAGAAACTTTTCTGACTCATTTGTTTCTCGTCGGAGAAGGCGCCGCCTCCTCCTCCTACGCTACGCAACGATAGCGGCAACCTCATATCGGGCTGCGACCAGAAGCTTCAACGATGGACTGAATAGTTCAGTCAGCTGCTGGACTGCCCTCCAATCCAATCCGTCTGTGTAACGGCACCAGGTGACAGAGAACAATATGCAATCGACCTCGAGCCTCGCAACGAATCGGAAATCGTCACTGCAGCTCAAACAATGAAAAACAACAAGTCACCTGATGAGAATGGCATCCCACGTGAGATCTTCAAGTCCTGTTTGCCAGTTCCACTGGACCCGCTAAGTACGCTATTCCGTCGTATCTGGGACACTGAAGTTTTTCCTAAAGACTTGCCAATCTTTATCCTACTCCATTTATCATAAAAGGGCGACAAGACTGTCTGCGCGAACTACAGGGGTATCAGCTTCGTCAATATAGCGGCTAAACCTTTTGCGACCATCCTACTAAACCACTTTGTTGCTGTTCAGGATGCGCGAACACGCCTCAACTAGTGTGGTTTTCGTCGAAAAGGTTGTGTTTACCAGATCTTCACGCTACGACAAATCCTAGAGCATCTCTATAAATTCCAACAACTCACCACAGCGTGCTTCATTGACTTTCGAGCAACATTCGACTCCACTGACAGGAAGTTACTCTGGAGTGTACTGCAAAGCAACGGAATGCCCGAAAAGTACATCAGGTTGATGGATTCGCACTACTCGGCAAAACAGGTGCACCTCCGCCCCTAAGGCGAAGAGTCTTCAAAGTTCCCAGTCGACTCCGGCGTCCGCCAAGGATGCCCCTCTCCATCCCCGGTCCCATTTAACTACGCTACTGACTGGATAATGCATCGCGCTCAAAACGACTGTCGAGGAATATAACTTGGCTACAACTCTTGGGTTACAGATTTCGAATTCGCCGACGACATTGTCATTCTGGGAGAGGATCCCGGAACTCTGCAGTTGGTTCTTGCCCGTATCGTATGTAAAGCTAAGGCTGTTGGTTTGGAGATAAACACTACAAAACCGAAGTTCCTCACTCAGAGTCAAACATACCGCACACGCGTCAGTGTCAAAAATTTGGAACAGGTGTACTACTTCAAGCACCTGGGTTCTACTATCCAGCCAAACGGCCAGATCAGAGATGAGGTTAAACTTTATGCAGACTGTGCAAGGAGAGCGTTCCTACACTTTAACAAATCGGCGTGGTCTCGAGGCGAAATAAGCCCCCACACGAAGCTCCACATATACCAAACTGCAGTCCGCCCAGTTTCTACGTGTACGTGCGACACTTGGCCGTTGTGAGTAGATAATATAAATGGCTATATGGCCAAAATCAAGTGGTATGATCGCGTATAAAACTCCGCTTTACTTCAACATTGTGCGAATATAGAAAGACCTTTTTCTCCCAACGACGTCGCCTGCAATGGTTTGGTCATATCCTACAATGACCCGAGACGGAACCTATGAAGAGGAGCCTACTCCCATCACCCTGCTCAGATTGGGAATGTCGCCTTGTTGGCCAACTGAAGACACGGGTTAGCACTATTCGGGCAGACATGGATCGCTTAGACCTTCCGTCTGTCTTCGGAGTGTGAGACTGGCGCAACAATTGGATTTTTCGGTGTGCAGACCCTTCCGCAGGCCGGAACGCGTGTACAGCTACCATCAGAGACATTCAAGAGGCCGACTTATCGTCTCGCGGGAGAAAGTCGCAAAAAGGTAAAAAATAAAAGTATGTATTAAAAACGCCGAGCCTAGAGTTAGACATGGTGCCAATAAAAAAAATACAGAAACGGGTAACAAGGAGAGGAAAATGAATAAAAATAAACGGTTTTCTTCAGTTGCTTCACCGCATACATCTTTGTAATTTTTGGAAGTTTTGTTTAATATCTATGGGGCACAAACGTTTCCTACACCTACCGCACAGAATTTGCGCAACTGATTTCAGTTCTGATAAATATCCCTCAATGTCTTTAACCAACGACAATCTTCATCCCCTGGTCCACAAACAGGGAGCAGCAAATGAGGCCAGTGATGACGTCAACTTTCTTGTACCCGCAGAATACGTCATGGTCTAACCACAATATGGCTTCTTCCAACCACGACCAGCAGGCGCAAATAGCGCATGGAATGGTATAAGAGGGGAAGGCACGTGTAAAACGTGTCCAGGCCACCGGGAGTGGTGCAGATTGATTACTTTTGCCAGCGGGTGGCTATCCAGAACCAACACACGACGACGCACCTTATCGTCACCCACATGGTGTTCCCACTAAGAGCGGGTAACGCTTCGGAGACATCAGTGGTCGGATACAGAAAGTCTCCGGGTGTTCTCAGTGCGGGCAGGCCAAGATTTCCAACCGGAGAGAAAAACACTGAGCACTGTGGTATCGTAGGTCCGTTCTCTCAATGCGAGGCAGATGTCGCGACGGTGTCACAAGTGACGCAGGTTCACGAAAGCCAGTCTGGTAGTCGTTAGCCTTGAACTGATCTCCACCCCAACAACAAAGCCAGCTGCACTGTAGCTCCCAAGGTACCTAAAGTCACTGAGTAACTCTTACTGCTCGCCAAAAACGATGAGTGCAAGCACATGCTCCTGCCAGGTGGGGTAAAAGACATACCATATCTAGAAACCTTAATCTCCAAGCTGCTCAGAAGGTGCTGCACTACCTATGTGTCATTACCCAGCAAAACAATATGACTGGTCAAAAACTGTTCTCTGAGACGAGTCCGACTTAGCCATCTAGAAGATCTAATAAGGCAATCTTAAGAACAGCCCCTACGGTAAAGTTGAAAAGTGAGGATATAGAGTAACGCTATCGTACTCCACTGAAGAGGGCAAAGGATAGTGAAAGCTGGTTGTAGGCCCTAACGCAATCTGAGGTATGACGATACGACTATCTTAGGACGGACACATACTTACCAGGTACTCCATTTCTCAACAGGTCCGTAAAGATGGCATATCAAACTATGCCCTTATCGAAAGCTTGACTCAAAATATCCATAAAGCGGAGCATGCTAGTGCTGCGTGACCTATTTGGTAGAATGCAATGCTGCTGATGTGAAATAAATCCGTTTTCGTATAAACAAATACTAAATACCAACAAGTCACACTACGGAGTGTCTTAGAATGGGAACGGTACAACGATAGACATATAGCGCAAAGTGAATGTGAAGAAAACATCTCATTAACATTTTCGTTTGTTTTTCTTTTTATCGAAGGTACTACCTAGGTAGACCAGGATAGATCTACCTTTTTCTTGGAGATTGTTTTGTTCTGCTAAAGAACAATATCCTCCGAAGTTTATTCCACAGAGTAAACACCCTGCAGCTACAAAAGGTAACTCTAAGGGAAGCGCGAGGTCGACTTAAAAACCTTCCCGCTGTAACCACGATGAGTAGACGATGAGCAGGTGGGGAAGAAGCTATCGTTTTGACCTTAGTTGAATAGGTGAGACAGCAAAAATGACTTACCTGTCGTATATCTAAAATTAGACTTAGGTCAAACGATAGATATTAGGCAGTGAAAAGTGAATGGAATAAATCAGATGAAACAGTCTCCATACTGCTGTGGTGGAAGCTCCTCTCTGAACCCTTTCTGAAGCCCGACAGTCTTAAACACGATCTACGTGCACTACCTAGCTACCGTAATCTAGCAGATGGCAGATGTGCGTGTCAAAAATTATGGGAAAATCATCCCGACAAATGCGTGGGAGGGTATTCAAATCACGTTTCGGACTTAAAAGGTTGATCGGATAACAAGCTCGTAAAGAATGGCGAATTCGAGATTGTTTTCTAACCAGAAGTTGAGAATCTTGTATCGGTCAATCCTAGATGAAGAACATGGGACCAGCTGCTCTACCGAATGACGTGCTCACGCATTCGTCGTCATTTATTGGCAGGTTTTAGTCTTTGAACCAGCTTTTCGTTATTTTTGCTGCAATTTACAGGCGACATAAGTTTGAAGTTCAAAGGGTTAACGAAGGAATTATATCGTTTCCATAATTGGTGATGTTAACGGGAAGGATCTGTTTACTACATGATTGCGCGTGAGTGCAATGGAAGTGGTACATCCCATGACCACAAAGGCTTATTGCACTATTAGGGATAGCTGGCAACCAGACCCTGAGACTTGAAGGGGAGAACCACATTAGGTATCAGCAGGTCAGGTGTGATAATGAGCTGTACGGCAGTGGATTACTGTCTACCGCCGAAGTAACCGGTGATTCCGGAGACTCGAACCTCTGATCTCTGAGGGAGTGAGCAAACACTCTACACCACTCGACCACTGCCGGACTGATGGGAGGTCATTTATGCAGACTAAGAATAGAAGGGGGTCTAAAGCTAACATTTTCGGGACGCCAATGGCGATTGGAGAAGACTGTGACATGGTGTTCCCAACCTCAACTACAAAGGTGCCCACTCAGCGTAGGGATGCATTTTAGTCCCTAGAAAGCCCGTGAGGGACTGCTTATTTATCATGCAGGTTTATACGATTTTTTAGGACTGTTAGATTTACGAGGTTTCAAATCATGGAAATATAATTTTACTTCATTGAAAAACATTATTTTATCATCCCAATTATTACAAAGATACAGCATTCAGTCCTGAAAAGGTCCCTGAAGGGACCATTATGAGACCACTTTTATTATGTTGTATGAATTTACCAGTTACTATAAGTATGGCTTAAAACATGGAAGTATACTTTCAGCTCTTTACAAAATACCATGGTTTATTAGGATTTTTGGCACCGAAATATACGTGAAATGTGCCACGCAATAGGAGAATTTTCACAAACAATGTCCTTTTGTCAAACCGAAATTGATAAAAGGTAATAAACTAACATCCTAAGATGGAATAACGTAGTAGTTTAAAGAAGTTCAAAAGTAATGCCTTGTTCCATGCCCAATTCAATCGTTTGTCATCATCTCTATCCGACTTGGCGAGCATGGCTGCCGTGCAACAATCAGACGAACAGTTCTAACAGCTCTCTTCTCACCCATATTTAACATTTGTTAAATACCCCTTGTTTAACACTGATGCAACCATTTTCTGTGACGTCTCAACAAACCAACCCTGCTTCTTTGCTCCTCATGATTTTCAGCGAGCCATTTGTGATCACTTTCATTCAGTTTCCCATCACGGTGTTTTTTATTCTGTGAAACTTGTCACCGATCGCTTTATTTGGTTCAACATACGCGAGGACGCTCGCGTTTGGGCTAAACAGTGTTGCAAAGTTCATCGTTATACAACTACTACATCCGGTACGTCCACTTTGCATGACGGTCCTCTTAAGCATGTACACACTGGCTTTGTAGGCCCTCTCTCACCTTCCAGTGGTTTTACATATAATTTCAACCGGGTCGATCGTTTCACGCGTTGGCCAAGATGCCATTCCCATCAAAGAAATTTCCACTAAAAAGTTCGCCCATACATCTGTGGAGACTTGGGTTGCTTCCTTCGGGGTTCCTGCCACTATTACGTCAGACCGCGGACCCCAACTTACACCGGCTTTATTCCGTGACCTATATCGTATCCTCGATTGCAACATATCAAAACTACAGCCTGCAAACCTGACGTAAACGGTTTCGTTGAATGTTTTCACGGTCGGCCTAAAGCCGCTATCATGGCCAGTTCATCGATGAAATGGATCAAAACGTTTTCGCTAATCCTTCTCGGTATTCGCAAGACGACTGGAGAACATATTTACCGTATCGCAGCTGAACTCTCTGTAACCACTTTGTGCCTTCCCAGCGATATGTTAATAAATTCCACTCTTCACAATCTAGACCCCACGCCGTATGCTTCCCGGTTTACACATCACATGCGCCAAATTCGACCTACGGCTAAACGACACACTTCCCGTCAAACTCAAGTCTCTCATGATTTATCCATTTGTTCTTTTATTTTTGTTCGGGTTGATTCTATTCGTAAGGTGTATGGGATGTCTGACTGGAGTAGTGTCTCTGAGTTGATACTGTCGTGCCCTTGGTGTATTTTCCATCTCGTTGGTCCTCATTACGTATTCAGCTCTCACCTGTGGTTCCACGAAGCTAAAGCATACAACAGCAGCCACACCCCAGGCAAACCACTCGACAGGCAGAATAAACCGGTTTGAGAGTAAACGGGGTCCAAACAAATCGGTGAGGTGGCTGACACACTGCTTATCGTTTTTGTTACGCAACTTCTTGTTTTCCCTTTTCAGCCCCTGCCATGCAAACTCTCCTCTCGTTCTATGGTTTCATTTTATGCGTTGTAATTACGTTGCTGTTTTTTGCGTTTCAGCCCATGCACGCTTCTTACTAGTTGAGTAAAGCGTTACATTCTAGATCGGTGTCCCGAAGTCTTTTGCATTCAGTACGTACGTAATCGGTGACTGATGTTGCAATTCACCCAACTAGTAAAAGAAACAAACAAACAAACAAATGGATCGTTATCTGCGCCCGGATAAATTTGACACTGACGTGAACGCTTCCGATGCATCCAAACAGTGGACATACTGGCTGCGGACCTTCAATGCGTTTCTGAAACGAGTTCAATCCGAAGAAGCCGACAAACTTGACGTTCTTGGTAATTTTCTCTCTCCAAACGTTTATGAGCATGTTTCTGAATTTCAGACTTTTGACAGTACTATTTCAACCCTCCAGTTCCTGTACGTCTGCCCCAGAAATGTGGTTTTTGCCCGTTATCTTCTTACCATATGCAAACAAGAGATTGGGCAGAGCATAGACCAGTTCGTCCAGAACATCAAAACACTCTCAAAGGACTCTGACTTTCGTCCTGTATCTGCTGAAGAATATCGTGACGATGCCATGCGTCTTCAATCCAACTCCATTCGAACAAGACTACTAGGACAGTCTACCCTAAATTTTCAAATGGCCTATGATATAGCTAGATAATTAGAGGCTGCTCAGAAGCAATCTCAGTCCCATGCAACTGAGAATGCTCCCTGTTCTTCTTCTACTCCAATGTGATCTCCACCAGCGACAAATCCAGTCAATCCAAAGATCGAAACCGAACCAATTATGTCCGCTGTCAACAAAGATAACTGTTATTTTTGTGATTATTCTAAGCATCCTTGTATTAAGTGCCCTGCCAAAGATGCCATCTGCAAGGCCTGTGGGAAAACAGGTCATTTCAAGCGTGTATGTCGTTCAAAACCGAATAACTCATCCGTCACTTCGGCTTCCCGTCCACTACTGTCCTCTGTCTTGACGGCTGTTGCACCTCCTTGTCTGTCTCGCGCGACTACTCGAGTCTACGTCAATAATGTTGAACTTCAAGCACTCATAGACACTGGTAGTTCTGACAGTTACATTTCACAGTCTGTTGTAGACCCCCTTTGGTGGGAGGTCCGACCATGCGACTCTCGAATGACAATAGCCTCTACATCTCTGTCGTGTGCCCTTACAAAATACTGCTTGGCAAATATCCGCTACCAAAACGTTTCGTATGGCAATTTCAGACTCTCTGTCATGAGTAACCTATGCGCTGATATTCTACTTGGCAATGATTTTCTAGGGTTACATGACAAGGTGGGAATACTGTTCAGCGGCAAACACGGTACGTTTTTCCTGTGCGGTCTGGATGCCGCCAAGGTAGAGCCTCCTTCTTTATTTGTCCACCTATCGCCTGATTGCAGACCCATCGCTACAAAGTCTCGCAGACATTCTGTTGAGGACGAATACTTCATACGGGCTGAGGTCCAGCGTCTCCTGAATGATGACATCATCGAACCGCCCAACTCCTCTTGGAGAGCGCAAGTTCTTGTAACTAAGAACGCGACCCACAAGAAAAGAATGGTTGTGTATCACAGTCAAACTATCAATTGCTTCACTCAGTTAGATGCCTGTCCGCTACCTCGAATCGACAAAATGGTTGAGGCAATATCTCGTTATTCAATATACAGCACCCTGGATCTAAAGAATGCATATCATCAGATTCCTACCGCGGAGCACGAGAGGTCATATACTGCATTTGAAGCATGTGGTGCTCTCTATCAATTTAGGCGTATACCGTTTGGGGTAACCAACGGAGTTGCCTGCTTTCAACGCACTACTGGCGAAATATTGAAGGCTGAAGGTGTCATACATACATTCGCCTACATAGACAACGTGACAGTATGCGGCGTGACCAAGGAAGACCACTATCAAAACCTTGAGCGTTACCTGAAGGCCGCCGCGAAATACGGCATAACATTCAATACGACTAAAACTGTGACTGCTACAAACAAAACCCAACTTTCGGGTTACTTGATATCGCAAGGAGAAGTAAGACCTGATCCTGACCGGATGAAACCTTTGCGCGAGATCCCACCACCAAACGATATGAAGTCTCTGCGTCGTGTCATTGGCATGTTTTTCTACTATTCGCAGTGGATAACATCATTCTCTGATAAGATCAATCTACTTGTAAAAAAACACAACTTTTCCTCTGCCAAAAAATGTAAAACGGGCCTTCGAACTCCTCAAAAAGACAATAGAAAGCACTATGGTTGTGACAGTGGACCAAAGTGCCCCGTTAGTGGTTGAAAAGGATGCTTCGGACGTCGCAATAGCCGCCTCACTGAACCAGAGTAATCGCCCTGTAGCCTTCTTCTCTCGTACCCTAACAGCCAGCGAATGGCATCACTCTGCTACCAAAAAAGAAGCATGTGCGACTGTCGAGGTCCTTCATAAGCGGCGACATTATCTCCTAGGACGCCACTTTAAACCTATTACTGATCAGCGGTCTGTGGTCTTTATGTACGACAGAAGACAAACAAGCAAGATCAGAAATGATAAAATTCAACGATGGAGACTCGAACTATCCGCGTATTGTTATGATATAATTTACAGGCCCGGTAAGGACAATGCAGTTGCTGATACGCTACCTCGCAACATAAGTGGTACTCTTTCTGGTGTAGCTCAGTTAAGAGAACTGCACGATTCGCTGTGCCACCCCGGAGTTCCCCGAATGGCTCACTTCGTACGATCTAAAAATCTGCCCTATTCGCGATACAGCGTTTGTGCGGAAATAAAACCACGATTCTATAAACCTCCCATTGGTCGTCTTATGAAGGCAACACAACCGTTCGAAAGACTGAGCATTGACTTCAAAGGCCCCCTGCCTTCGACAGCTCGTAATCGATATATGCTGACTATCGTTGAAGAATACTCGCGTTTCTCGTTCGCGTTTGCTTGTGCGGATGTGCACTCATCTACCGTTATTGACCGCCTATGCCAACTTTTCACTATATTCGGCATGCCGGCATACATACACTTTGATCGAGGAACGAGTTTCATGTCAACTAAGTTGTCTGAGTTCCTGCAAAATAAGGGCGTGACTCTCAGTCATACCACTGCATATAATCCCCAAAGAAATGGACAGGTGGAACGTCTGAACGGCACGCTTTGGAAAGCGATCACTCTCGCTCTAAAAACCAAAGGTCTACCAATCTCGCAATGGGAGACCGTTTTCCCAGATGCCTTGCATTCTATCCGCTCACTGTTGTGTACAGCAACGAACTGCACTACGCATGAGAGGCTGTTTAGCTATTCCCGACGATCAGCTAACGGTACTTCATTGCCAACGTGGCTTACAGTTCCAGACCCCGTACTTCTCAAACGGATGGATCGATCCTCTAAGTCTGAACCCATGGTTGAAGAATTCGAACTAGTCAGTTGTAATCCCTAATACGCCTGCCTTAAACTGCCTAGTGGCAAGGAAGAAAATGTTTCTGTGCGACGATTGGCTCCGACAGGCGATTTTTTAGTGCCAGAATCAGAACTGACTGAGATATCGGAATTTCTCCCTGGTACACCACAAACAAATCCTTATTTCATAAATGATGCGATGGAACATGATACTAAAGATGTACCCATAGTCCCATCCACACCCAACACTCCTACTCCCGACACAGTTTCAAACGCTTACTCGACAACAGAGAACTCACCCGTATAATTTACGCAACAGAGAAGCCTGAGTAAGTCATTTTCCTCTCCTTACTGTGGCCTTATTCCTATATACTGCAACTGGTTGTTTTTCCCTGGTGGGGGTGAGTGCCATGCAAACTCTCCTCTCGTTCTATGGTTTCATTTTATGCGTTGTAATTACGTTGCTGTTTTTTGCGGTCCAGCCCATGCACGCTTCTTACTAGTTGAGTAAAGCGTTACATTCTAGATCGGTGTCCCGAAGTCTTTTGCATTCAGTACGTACGTAATCGGTGACTGACGTTACAGCCCCCGTACATGTATTGTGTGTTGAATAAAGCCTGAATTGTGGATCTCTTTCGTTCTGTCTACTCTCGAGTCAGGCTGTAGATTACGCTCAAAACAGTGGTGTTCGGCAAGTGGAAACAGTTGCCCCAAACAGGCGGATGAGATTTACCGTATAATACAGCGGCTGTGAAGGAAATTTGTCGAACTAACAAGGCTGCATGGACCTCTAGGTTGGACTCAATTCAATCGAATGGCAAATCAGCTCCTAGGGAGTCACCGGCAACCATGCATTAACATGCTGCTGCTTAGTAGCAGGACTCGTTTTAGAACCATAAACATTGCATTTCGCTTCTAAGACTATGAACCATAAACATCGTATCGTGCGTTTCCTGCCCATTTTTGTCCCAACGCTTTAGAGGAGAGGAAAGCTATGTTATTCTACTCATCACACCGTAAATGAAGTTTCGGTGTCTTAGCAAAGTGATAAGCACATAATTCAACACACCCGCAAGTAGTTACCCCGGATTGTTTTTCTACATTCACTGTGACTGTTTTGAGATCCGTGGCGGTGAAAACCAAACTCATAACCCTAAACGCAATTGTATTAGCGCATCCACACAGACCAGGTGTTCTGTCCACAGTTTTTGGGATCCAACTACGACAAACTCCCAGCCGGAACAACGGGGGGGGGGGGTAACACAATACCGGAAAAAGGGTTTATCTTCCCTATTTTCACCCAAGTTCCAAAATACACATACGACTGGTTGATTTGGGGCCAGACACAAATAACGACTGATGAGCGCTATGTGCACTGTTCCGTTGCATAACTGTGTGAAGTAATTCGGCTCCCCATTGCACGCGTCTTACATCACGTGCAGAACGTGTATGAACTAACTAACATCACGTGATATCACATGGTGCCACACGTGCGAGATACTAGAGAACAATGGCAAGGTGCGCAAAACCGCATCCATGCTGATCGATTTGTACGCAAATCAAGGCAAGCCGTACAACAAACCAGTTTAACTGTAATGAAGAACGATCGTGTGAGCCATGAAAATACCGTAAAAATAGTAAACATCTTTTCACTGTTTCTTAAATTATTCACCTTTTGTAGGAAAAAAATTCTCTTACACATGCCTGATTTCAGGCTGTGAGCCAAAAAAATCATGGTATAATCAAGGAGAAATGAGTATTACAAGCTAGAGTGGAAAAAACAAGCGTAAAAGAGCAAAGCTGTTGTTTTGTTGTGTGCATATTATGCTTTTTCATGTCTGATTATTACTACAGAATCAAACACATTCCCGCCACTGACCTCGGTTTCGATCCATGTTTATCAGTGAGACAAGCCAGCGTTTCTCGCTACCTCTACCGTTCCAACCCGGCAATTGAGACGACCATACACGTGGTAGACGTTCCGTTAGTTTCTTTATTCCTCTGCGCCAAGTCATCAGTTGTTCTCCATGCTCTTACTTCTAGTCAAGCTTAGGAAGCAAAAAAACGTGCGAAGCGGCAGGCTCTAGGGAGGCATTTTTAATAAATGTCCTAGCCAGCGGAGACGATGCTGCAATAAGGTATTTTCTAGGGTGGAGTAGTTTCAATCAAACATTGGCCTGCTCACTTGATCATTGCTGACGCGCTGCTCCCACTAAACATGGGTAACGCTACGTAAGCAGCGGATAGGAAATAAAGCCAGCCGACGGATATCTTGGACTCTAAGGGGCCATGTTTCACAACGATTCAGCAGTAAGGGGTGCATGGTGGTATCGTACACTGGATTTTTCGAGGAAAGACTGACATCATATCCGCGCCAGAGACGACTGAGGTTCGGAAAAGCTAGTCTGGTCTTTGAAATAGTCATAGTTATTTCCCAACCCACACCGCTATTTTCAGTAATACACCTGCCAAGGTAACTAATATAATTGCACAAAATATTATTATTTGTTTATGGGTTAATTTGACCACGCATGGGAAGTAAAACGGATAGAAATGAACAACCTGTTGACATTCTGCAGTTCGAATCGTTGGAAATCAACTATGGATACGGGGATTCCGAAGTGGATGTCGTTGGCCATTAATCCATTATTGGGTAAACGAAAATATTTTTAAGAAATCGGCTATCAGCAGTTAAATTCAATATTGTTATGTATGTACCATGCTATATGAACCTACATGATCACATATATATATTATGCTGATTAAAATCCTGCGGTCATTCGCGAGTAAAATAACTAGTCCTGGTAGGTAATAATCTCAGTCCCAAAGCAATCAATTTTAGTCTGGTCTACGGATATTCTATTCAAAGGTTTGCGCACAGCATTCGCTGATGTCCATGTTATGTACCGGTTTAAAAACTACAATTATTCAAACGAAAACGGTAATGGCAATATTATGCTATGATTAGTCCTCATTCCCTTAGCACCTATAAAAATCCGTGGGCAATTTTGCGCAGAAAGTAATGAATCAGACGACTGAAATATATTACTACAGATTATACTGAAAGTTAGGCTTCAAAAGAAGTGTCATACATGCAGATATTTTCGGCAATTTGCACACCAATCTGTTGTGCCTCAGATGCCCTAGACAAGAGGAATATGTCTTGCAGTGGTGGGGACGGGATCAACTCAACTAGGCGACAATGGCTGCACGTTGCCGCTAAGAACGCCAAGAGGTGACAGCCGCTATCGGTAGTATAAATGTTTCACTCACCAACGGTGACTTTCCTATTTCTCAAAAAACATACTACAGTAAAGAAAATACGGAGCGACACTATAATGTGGATCTAATTTTACCATTTTCCAGTAAAGTTTATTTGTCTAAATACCCAGCCAGCACAAGGAGACCAAATCCCCTGAGCTGGCCCCTGTTTTCCACAACGTAAACAAGGGCCATAAAGGGATCTATGGAAATAGCAATCCTAGCTTCTGGTTCCCGGTTTTGTTGGCAATTCGGTAAGAAGGGGTTTTTCCGTCCTTATGCTTGCTTGCAACGCGATTTATACCCTCTTAACCAATCAAATAACATGGCTGCATGAAAGCGCAGCACACTGAAAATGAACCTAGCCAAAACTGTTTTTACGAAACCCATCCAATTGTGATGTATAGTTGCTCAATAAATATTTATTGGACAATCCATCACAAATAAAACTAATCTCAAACATAATTTGCTTCTGATATGCCATTTTAAATGACTAAATATTGCAGCTATAGTTACATGCTTCCCAATATCACTGGGAATAAAACTGAGGTAACATGGTTCCCGAAACACCATTCAAATATAATTCAGATCATTTTCACGGCAATATTTATTAATGTAACAGATGTGCAAAACAGCTAAGCGTCCATATCTACATTTTTATTGCAGTCGACAAATATATTTATCGGGAGATTTATGTTATGTTCGGATGGGCTTTGGAAACGCTGTGGTCGTAAGGTCTGTTACCAGTGTTGTCGAACAATAGAGTGTTGAGACGATCTGCTTGTAACTGCAGGTCTCGTTTATCTGGTCAGTATGTAAGCAAAATACGATTTACACTGCCCTTTTACCAAACAGCCCGTTCGTAACATCGGTTTCCGACCACTTTGCAATCATTCTTCTACAGTTGAACAGGTACGAAAGAAATCAACAACCGGATACTGCGCATGATTTGTGGGCATTTTCTTTCAACACATTGATTTTGTGACATTGAAATGCCCTGGGCTGGCCGCGATCCCAAACCACTGCATTCTCGGTCCGTTCAAAAATTTTCAGAAACAAAGCTCCAGGACAGACTGCTACATGTTTCAATGAGGCCTTTTGGGGGTCGTTCTGAGTCATAAGTGAAGTCAATGGTGGTCTATATCGGGACAGAAATGGCTGGCTTTTTTACGCTACATCATTACCGACCACATCCAAGCAGTTTCTTGAGTGCGGTCGGTAATCAAATCAAATCAAATCAGAGCACAGGACTGGCGGCCGACGCTATTTGTAGTCCAGTTTCTCGCTCCTGTGAGCTCCCGCGTCTCACCGGGCTTTGACTTCTTGGAATCCTTGTCTTCCGATGGATGGAAATTTAGGTCACGTGACATTCATCGGGCCGCCGTCGGAGAGGGAAGTAAGAGCAACATTTCGACAGAGTAAAGCCTCCGAAACCAGAACGTTTACCAGCCATGCAAACGTCTATAGACTATAGACACCCGAATGCAAGCTCACCTGTAGGGAAGTAAAAGTAGAGGGTCTAAGAAGCGTTGAGGTGTGGGTGAGATCGCCGAGAACAGAGTACTATATTATAGTAGCTATTATTACTAGTAGTGGAGAAAGAAGTAAGGTGAAATATACAGCATATAGCCTCTCATCCCGTATTCTTGCAGCTAAACAATCTTTTATCATCAAAAGATGCTACTAGAGTAGCAGCAGTAAGTGATGACGGGAGCAATCACCACCGAACTGGGTAGCGAAAACAAAGCAAAAGAAGTCACGGTACCCGCACAACACTTGACCTTGAAGTCCAGCTTGCGGTTGCCTTGAGGTCTTGAAGTTCAGTTCAGTTCAGTTCAGACTTGGTGTGGCTAGAGCCAATCGTGTGTCCAAATAGTTGTGTTGTCAAGGCGTTTCCGTAGCTCCCAACACTGCGTGATTTGCTCTTTCTGGAAGGCAGAAACTTTGTGCGATATCAGCCCTGGCAGAGAAAGGCTGAAACGACGAGTAAATTGCCTCTGACCCTAAAAACTGCTTGACATGATTCGGGGTGTACTGCCAATCAACACGTGCCTACTGCTTTCTTAAAAGCCTCCACTGTTTTGATATTTATTACCTTCTCCGGGAGCCTATTCAAATAGGGCACTACTCTGCTAAAGAAGTACTTCGCCTTTATTTGGAGCCTCGAATGCTTCCCTTGTGATCTTATGCTATGTCCCCCTGTGCCTCTCTCAGGGATCGGAGAGAAAAGATCCTCTCGATTTACCCCTGACGGTCCCTCCATTACCTTGAAGGTTTCCATCAGATCCCCGCGAATGCGCAGCCTTTCCATCGAGAACAGATCTAGGGCACGGAGACGCTCTGTGTGGCTAAGCCCCCTTGCCCAGCCGCCATTCTAGCGGCTGGCCCTCGCACTTTCTCCAGACATTCTATATCTTTCCGGCAGTACGGTGCCCAGGCTTGCAGGCAGTACTGCATATGCTGCCTAACTATGGCGTGGTATATCGAAACGAAAATCTCCGGCTCTCTACACGACATAATGGATCTAACTCGAAAGAGTTCTCTTCTGGCCATATTGGCTGCTGAGGTGCACTGCTTCGACGGCTTCGAGCTTTTTCCCACTACAGCGTCCAAGCACTTGACCTGAGAGTGCAGTCCAGTTCAGATCAGTTCACACAGGACGAAAGTGGCCGAGACCAGCCGTGCCTCCAGATCGTTTTATTGCCGGCCAGCTTCCTTGGCCCCAAACACTGCGCTTTCATCGTTTTGTCTAGAAGACAGAATTTGCGAGACAGTATCACCTTCTCAGACATCCAGTCCAATTAATTTCGGTTCCAGGACTTGACGGCTGGATGTCTGAATGCCCAGATTCTTGCACTGGTGAGCTCCTTGGATCCCCCGGCGTTTTGACAGTTGGAAGAGACCACTGTTCTTCAATACTTTGCTATAATCAGTGGGGGTTTAGGTCAGAGCAACAATCCCGTTTCCCCCCAACAACTTTTCGCATCACAGCCGTTAGTCACACAAACCTCAAGGCAAACCTCCCAGGTAATAAGGATAGTATAGTTAGGGGTGGTAGGTACTACACATGGTTTCCATGAGGGTTCAATTGAAGGGGCCTAGTCAGTTTTCTACAAAAACGGCAGTGGACCCCTGGTCATATTTCTCCAAACACAGTCATCCACACCTTGTCTGACCTCCTTTTGAGCTCAGAAAATGTGCTGGCGCTTATCACATCCCCCGGCGTCCTATTCCATTCATTACAGACCCCAACTGCAAAAGACTGATGCTAGTCAAATTTCTCCCTTTCTTAGTTTTCGGAACACACCCTCTTTACCAGTGTTAAGAACAAATACTGAAAATCCTTCCAAATGTTCAACTTGCTCCATGAATTTGACTATATTTAACACTACCTTGAAAATCTTGCTCGTATATCACACTTTTTTACGTTTGTTTATCCATGTGAGACATTTGAAATCGGCCTTGAACGGTTTCTGACCGTCGTGCTTGAGCTACGGGGCTTTGAACGTTTGGGCTTTACTGTGAAGTTCGTTTGGCCGCATACTTGAGGTCTGTATATATTGTACCCTTTGGTAATTTCAATTTAGCACCGTAGAAACTACGAATCAATCTTGTTCTGGTTTTGCGATTCGTTTGAATTGGCTACGCGTTGCTCGATTTGCGGAATTGGCTTACAGGCAGCCATCCCTTCGCAGCCCACATAAGGTCCCCCTGTGACCTCGTGCTTTCGTGAATCCTTCTAGTATCTTGAAGACTGCTATGAGGTCACCTCCTCTCTTTTCTCCTTGAGAACATAACCTTAGCTGCTCCAACATCTGTTCGTAGCACACATGTCTGTATTCTGCGAACCATTATGTGAATCGATGTTGTAGCTGCTGGAGAGCCTTGATGTCCCTCACCAGATATGGCCTCCACACTTGAACACAGTTTCCTAAATGAGATCTCAAAAAGGCCTTGTACAATGGCAATGAGGCCCTCGGTTTCCTAGAGCCGTCCGCCCTCCTTGCTGGTGTAGGGTTCTACGTGCTTTCTGCATTGTTTTCTGGCACTGGCGACCTAGCCTTAGGTCAGTGCTTATCATCACCCCTAGGTCCTGGGCTTTTGTGGTCTAAGCTAGCCCCCCCCTCCCCGGTTGTCTGGTGGCCCCAAGTATCGTGTGGGCTACTGTATTTCCTTCCCTGATTGGATGTTGGCATTTGCTCAATTCGAGGGAAAGGTCCCAAGCCACTCAAAAAACTTTCTTCTTTAGGCTTCGCACAATCAACTTCTTTATTTTGGCCGTAAGTTGAAGCGGTTTCACTTCTGCTTCGAGCTGTCTGTGGGTAACCGAATTAAATGTCTTTTGGAAATCCAGAGGGCAGACTTCACCCGTTCTCCTGGATCCATTCGACTGGTTGCCTCCTCGAAGAAACTTATTAGGTTGCAGAAATGAGAGCGCCTGTGTCATAACCCATGCTGGTTGGCAGTCACTGGTTTTTTCCTCTCTAAATGCCTCACCACTCTGTTTCTCAGCATCTTCTCGAGAGTTTTAAGCACCGCTGACGTCAGGTTAATTGGCCCGTAGCTGGTGCGTGTGCCTCTGTCTCCACCATTATAAACGGGTGCAATGATCGATACAAGCCAGTTTTTGGGTAGTACACCCTTCTGTGGTGGTGCTTAGAACAGCTTAGCTAGTGGTTCAGCCGGGATAGGCTATAGTGGCTTCAGTGCTGCTGGTTGGATGTCATCTGGCCTCTCCGCCTTGGATATATCTAGCTGCTTCAGGCTGTACAAAACCTCTCCCGCCTTGATTTCTCCATCCTCCTTTTCAGAGACTTCACTACCCCTGGTCACGAAAAGCCCCTGAGCACCCCGGTCCTGGCCATGCACCTGCAGAAAGAATTTCAACGGGGCCTCTGCTTTTTCCTGCCTGCTTACTGCCCGCACTCCCTGTGAGTTCCTGACCCCGCCTACGGCTTCCCCCTGTGCTGCCTTAGATTGAACGTAGTTGTGGTATTCTTTCGGACTGCTTTTGACTTTCCGCACAATATGTTCCTTGCAGTTGTTCCTGCACTGTTTCTGTATCTGAGGTAGCCTAGTTCCAGCTGCTTTGAACTGTGGGAAGCCCCGGTAGCCGCTTGTACTTTTGCATTTTTTAAATGCCCTTTGCTTCTCTTTTAGGGCCTTTCTCACTCAACCCGTCCACCACGGTGGCAGTCCGTTTCGTTTGACTCTTCCAAGTGGTGCGACAGTCTCTGTTACTTCCAACAATCTGCTCTTTATCCAACCTCATCGGTGTTCAACATTTAAGTCATCGCTCACCATACCCCAGTCTATCGGGAGGCTCTGTTCTACCAGGCTATTGTGGTCTATCTTTGAGAAGTTCCTCTTGAGTTTATCAAGCGCACCTATTCCTGGAATGTTTGGTTTAAACTGGAGTACGCTATGGCCATTCTTTTTTATGGGTTTCTCGACCCCCAAGTGTTCTAGGTCATTTGGGGCTCCGCTCATTGCCACCTCAAGGATTGACGGTAACTGACCAACCGCCATCTTGTCACTTGATTAGCGTAGGGGACAAAAGCCTTCCTTTGGATCAGGTGGGGTAACCTCCCCCCCCCAAATGTACTTTCTGGAGCGGTTTTCCAGGTTTAATCTACTTCGGGCGCATTGAAATCACCCGTTATGAGTAATTCCCGTCCGGCATAGGCTACCGTAGCGGGGAAATCTAGCAGATTGCTGTCCTCAGCACCTTCCAATCCTGGGCTTCGATCCGCGAACTCAACCGACTCTTTCGGTCCGCCCGTAGCTATTACAGGATCAGCCGCCTATAAATTCGGCCTCGAAAGTCGACCGCTTTCAAAGTCTTCTTGCTGCCCCTCTAGGTGGACCATTAAACCACCACCGGATCGACCTTCCAGCCTATCCTCCCTAAAGCCTGAGTAGAAGTTTGGGATCAGCCCATTGTGGCTTTCGCCTGGTCGTAGACACTTTTCATTGACTGCTATCGCGGCTACTCCTTGTGCCCCAGCTTTCATCTCCGGCCCTTTGTCATCCGTACTTGCAGCGTTGGTGTAGGCCACTAGGGTCACAACACCCTCCGCTATTTTTCTGCCTTTCCCAGAAGGGGAAACAGATAGCCTGATCCTGAACCCGAAGAATGGGGCCGTGTTTTCGTATCGCCGTCGAGTTCTCAGCGCTACTGTCAACTAGCACCCTTCCCACCTCCTGGTTTGCTTTGCACGTCACCTTCCTTGGAGCCTCGGCGAGGGTCAGCTGTTTTGATTCTCTCCCTCGGAGTTGCGGCAGTCCATTCCTCTAGTAACGGGACTTGGCAAACCTTTATTTGCCCTGATCATGGACCCCACTGTGCCTAGCTCTTTTATCTTGCTTGCGTTCTCTCTGAGAGACTTTGGGAAGGCCGTGGTAAAACCCGGAGTTCTGGTTTTTCACCCTTCCCTGACTGAAAACAGCTGACCTATCATCGGGCACCAGATCTATTTATTCCTTTGAGATTCGCCTAGTAAGCCTGGCTGCATCCAAGAAGGCGCCTCTGGGACGAGGGTTGTAAAAACTCGACAAGCATAGGTCTTTGTTCGCTCCCTTTGAGTCAGTCTCCCCTTTCCACCAAACCAGTCTCATGACTCTTTTCACGGCTACATGCCGGGGGACTTCCACTGCTCGGAGCAAGTTGACCCGATGGTATCTCGCTGTTCTGTCACTCTGCTTTCTAACTTTCGTGAACGGTTCCGGAATTCCGTGAACTACAAAGTTCCGGTTCTTTCCCCGGGGCAATATCACTATTTTTCCTCAACGTAGTCAGATTTTTAGTGATATAAACCGTGTTTTTCCCCCTACCTAAGTACCCGCTCGTTTAGAACTCCTAATCTCTCCACTTCGTCACGAGTCGGCAGCGCAGCAGCTGTGTGCTGTCCCGGCCTTACCCCGAAGTTCCTTAGGTTCACGGGCGTAGCCCCATGTCCATTACTGTTCCTAATTGGTGTCAACTGTTCTCCCATGGGTTTATATGTTTCCGTTTTTCCTGGCTATCTCTGCCTCCCTGGTGGCTTTATTATCTGACCTAATTAGCTTTTTGCATATCGGGCATATCCAGTTAAGTTTATCATATTCACAGTATACCTGACAGCACTTCTTACCTAACCCCGGGCACTTCGTGTTGAACCATGCTTGACAGGCGGTACACCGAATTCCCGCGGTACCTGCTGACATAGTCCCCTCAGAACACCTGGGCCCTCCACAAACTTTATCTACCCCACCTATTCTGTCGGGTGTTCTACAGGTTACTGGTTTTTTATTCGCTAGTTTCCCCACGTTTCCAGACTAACCGAAAAAGAGGGGCAATATAAGTAGTTTGAGTAAGCTGAAGGGTACCTAGTAAGACACCCGGCTCCATTGCTGCTGCTGCGCTACACCAGGTCGTTTTGCGTGCTGTTATCGATATAGTTTTCATTCATCTGTCTTAGGAAATACTAAAAATTATATTTTCTCAGGGTATTCCGTTAACCCATGGAAATTCAGGTACTTTTTTCTCAGCAGTAAATTCTAACCCAGTTCTAGTTTGCCGTTACTTTTCCATCTCATCCACAGCATCTTTTTGATATTTCGAAATGCCACGTGTAGCAAAGAAGACTTCCAATACTACCCCGTCCACTCATACCCCGGTTACTAGGAAAAATAGGCTTGTTCAAACTCCCGTGGCCTTAAAACAATGTTCGGTTGACCTCTGTGACTTTGTAGGCTTGGCGACGGAAAGAGCAGCTGTTCTAGACCGAAGTATTTCAGACATAAAGTCCCAGCTTCTGAATTTGGAAGATACGATATCTAAACTCGCCCTTTTACTGTGCATCACTGAACGCATCGAAAATTCCACCTTACAAAACCTGACAGCTGCTGGCCGCTTTATCGACTCTGTTGCATCCGAGGTTCTCATAAGAGTGAGGAACTCTCGTAATGCAGTCTCGTGTAATGTCCCAGAAAGAATACCTCCAGAGCATGTCAAACACACACTGTTGAATGCATGTGGTATGGCCCACCTTCCTTGTCAAACAACCAGGCTTCGTAAGCGCGTTCAGCGCTTCAACTGTCCGATCCTTATGCGATTTGCAGATGATCTATCTGCCAAAGAATTCATAAAAATGCATTACAGTATAGCTTCTAATTCTCCTTATAAAAACATCAAAATAGCCGAAGATAAAGCCCCACTTCAAAGGGAAATTACCAGATCTCCTTCGACTTTCCCCACTAGAACGACGCCTGATAGTTCTGACCCTTCGACACAGACGGCTCGTCGCTCCACAGCTCCTTCTCAAGTCCCCATTGCTTTATCTTCACACGCGCCTCCTGCCTCTTCACAACCGCCCAGTGCCTCCTCATCTGCTCCCGTACTGAACTCTTTAAATTCTGATTCCATTACTTTTGACCTAGACATTTCCGCTTCTCTCCTTTTACCGCCACCCAGTAAGAGACGCCAACTATTGCCTCGCTCTCCCACCTCATCGCCCGTTAGATACACCCCGAACTCCAACTCGTCCTCTGTTCCCTCCGGTGATAAACTAGTCGCCGTCCAGAGGAATAGGTCTAACGGTCTTCCCATTATTCTCACAGGCCCCTCCCTCATTCAACTGTCTCCTCTCAAATCAACCCGCCTTCACACACCGAATGAGGTTTCGACCTTAGAAAATACCCCTTGCTCCAATGCATCGGTGATCCCTACAAATTCACCGTGCTCACTGCCTGTCAATACCAAAATACGGCCTCCACACGCCGTCCAATCTGCCTCACGTCGTACTTCTCACCTAACAACTATCTCCACTGCCCCCGCTTCTAACTGCTCCATATTTGGTGTTCCACCCAACTTGAGCTACCCATCCCACAATGTGCAGCTTAATCTACCACCCTACACCCCTATTCCTCACACATTTTAAACCCTGCTCTCTGCACCCCCCTTCAGCCAATACTCGATTCCGACTGGCCGGTATTTCTCGACTGCCCCTAATCACCCCTGTCTGATATCGGCCCGCCAAACCCCACAGGTTTTTCCCTTTGCTCCGATGTTTCCCCCTCTGTTGATGCCCAGTCTCTCTACCCCTCAGCAGTCCCTCTCACTGCAACATTTAATTCAGCTTGGCTGGAGGCCACCCCATCTGAGCCTCCACTAGCCTCAACATCAACATATTCCCCTTTGACCCTAATCTCCCCTCCTTCCAATCGCGATAGCCTGCCTCCTTCCAAATTACACCCCCCCCTGATGTGCCCATACCACCTCCCACAAATGGTATATCTCTAGCCTTATTCAACTCGCGTTCTATTGTTGACAAACTCCCGCACCTAAAAAACTTGTCCTTACAAGTAAATGCGACATTATCTTAATAACGGAATCCTGGCTGTCTGAGAGCACTCCCAATGATCAAGTATCTTTGGTAGGGTACAGTCTTCTAAGGACCGACAGACCGAACCGGCGTGGTGGTGGGTGCCTAGCCTACGTCAAGGAAGTCTACACCACGACCCCTCTTTTACATACGGCGTTCTATTCTATTCCCGATTCTCTCTGGTTCACTATGAACCTCCAAACCACTGTTCTTCACATTGGCTGCGTGTATCGATCACCAAATTCCCCCAGTTCCTTGTTTCCACTTCTCATTAGGTCTTTCGAATACCTCTCTTTGCTTCCTTCTGGAACCAAGCTTATTGCGGGTGACTTTAATCTCCCTCACATCTGTTGGCCCACCCTCTCGGCTCCTCCCAATCTTATGGACCTGATTACAGCTAGACTGCGCTACACCGCCACGGGGTGTTCTTCGTTATCTCTCGCTAGTTATATAGGTTTCTAGGAACTTAGCTAGTTATTTAAAAAGACAAATCACCCCAAAACAATACAAGAATTCCAAAGATTTTTTTTCCAATATTTTTATCATGCCTGTTACTCAAAAACTTCGACCCAAGATTAGAGTTAAGAAACCGCTAACACAACTGAAACAATGCTCTATACCATTGGTGGACCTCGCGAACGACGCTATCTTCAGTGCTCGTATTCACCAAGAGGTTGAGAATATCTCAACAAGACTCACGATTCTGGATGACAGTATCGCCAAGCTTTCTCCGCTACTGTGCCTAATGGACCCCGCGGCAAGCTATACGCAACAGCAGCTTAAATCAGCCACGGACTTCCTTAACTCTGTTTCTACCGAGATCTTTAAGCGCATCTCAAATAGCAAAAATGCGATAGCCTTCAATCTCCCGGACAAGGCCCCAGTATCGCAACTGAAATCCACCCTGCTCAGGGCAGCTGGCATGGAACACCATCCATGCACGTGCACAAGGTTACACAAACGTTCACCACGCCACACATGTCCCATCCTTTTCCAATTCCCTTCCGATCAAATAGCAAGAGAATTTATCAAAAGGCAATCGTCGCTTGCCCTCAACACAGCTTATAAATCGGTCAGGATTACGGCAGACAAGACTCCTCTCCAAAGAGAGGCGTCAAGGACAGCAGTAACTCCCACTAGTACCTCACAAACCGGCCCTCGGCTGAGGCTAGCCTCAGCCGTGCGATCACCTCCCCTCAACCCGGCACGCTCCGTACCAATTCAGGTGCCGGTCGACCTTGACAGCTCACCCTTGTCGGACCCCCAGGTAACATCCAGTGGACGACAGGTACTTCTAGATGCAGCTTCGACCCCTACCCGCAGCGTATCTTCATCACCTGCCCCTAACAACGGCACGGTTGATCGGGCATTAGGGGCCTCTCCATCACCGGCCATCCCTCCACCAAGTAAGCGGGTTCGTAGGATGCAGGCTACCTCTACTCCCACTACTCCATCCGGTTGGGCCCATCCGCCTGTCCCTCCTGCCCTTACTAGATCTCTCAATTCCTCCACGAACCTTCCAGGACCAACAAAACGTGCAAGCGCGAGGCCCATTCCGGCCCATCATCACGCACAAACAGATAGAGTGGGGCCTCACTGCCAGGGCCATCCTACCATGCAATCCGAAGTAAAACCGAAAAGCAGTTGTCAAATATTTGTGGGCTCTCGGAGGCGACCGCACCGATCCACCCACAAACCTGAACCTAACCGTGCAGACTCTAGGCCTACAGAGGGCACTAGCTCAAAGATACAAGCATCCAGCCCACTCGAGCTGCGCTCGAATTGTCAGACAACTCACAATAGGGTCCGACCCACGCACAATCCCACTCAATATAAAGCCTTCCCAGAGACCCAGTGGCCGGCTCTCGACCCGTGTTCAACACCATCACGTATGCCTCCACGGATAATACAGTTTGCCCCGATACCAAATATGATGCCGGGCGGACCTTTCTTTCCACCACTGGCCCAACATGCCTTCGCTTCCGTGCCCTATACCTCTCGAAACGGGGTATTCGATTCTACCTCTCCGGGGGTCCTCCAAGACCCATATCACCACCAGGTTCAACCCTCCCTGTCGAATATTCCTATACTCCCATTTCCTCCTTCAGTGGACTACCTCAGTGCAGTCCGCAACCTTGGCACAAGCTTCAACTTCCACCCCGCCCCCGGACCGCTCCCGTTTTTTCGTCCTTATCCCTCACTCAACCAAAATCCACGTATAGCATCAAGCCCCGGGCTAATGCACCAAATGTCCATAAGTCCTTACCACCTCTATCCCCCCCTAGCTCCTTCCGCGCCTCATTTACCCCCTCCAGGATTCGGCCGTTTCAATTAGAACCCCCTAACCGCTCTTCAAATTACGCCCAATTTGAAAGCCCAGCGGCGCATTTAGTCACAGGCACAAACTCTTCATCTGAAACGCGGTTAAAACGGGTCGAGCTTCGACTGCCCATCGTAAGCCACGCCTTATTTGACGATCCTTCATCACCTCACCACAACGAAATTACGGCTCAGTCTACTGAGAACCTATCCAAAAACACCTTGTCTCTCTTACTACTTAACGTCCGCTCTCTCCTTCCAAAATTGCCCCTGCTTAGAGAGCTTACATTAGACCTACACCCTGACATTTTACTAGTTACCGAGACGTGGCTGACGGATCACACCCCATTAAACCACGTATCCATACCCGGCTATCAGGCCACTGCCAACAGTAGATCTGACCAAAGAGGAGGCGGCTGCATCATTTACACCAAACACATATTCACGGCGAGTAGGTTCCATCATCCTATTCTAGACAACATTCCAGACTCGGTCTGGCTCACTATCAAAGAAGATCAACAACTACTTCTCGTAGGATGTATCTACCGTCCTCCAAACCAGGGCAGGCACGAGTTGACAGCAATAATAGACGCATTCAACTATGTCTCTAACCTCCCCGTAACTGCTAAAATTCTAGCTGGTGATTTCAACGTGCCTGAAATATGCTGGCATTCCATGACATCACCCCCAAAACTCCATGATTTCCTTTCGTGTATCCATGTGGGTAATTGGGTACAGCATGTTTTATCCCCCACTCGAGGGAGAAATACATTAGACCTTATCTTCTCTATTGGTATCAAGAATTTAGATACCCAAATCTTAAGTCGCTTCACCGGTAGTGACCATAAGATGGTATCCTGTGTTTTTACTGCACCTTGGCCTCACACTGATAAGTCAGCAGAAACACACCTTCCGACCACCAATAAGCAATACCATAAAGCTTGCTGGAATAGTCTACCCTCTTTTATCCGTTCCTTAAACTGGGACGAATCGTTTTTATCTAATGACCTAGAGATAGCAGCTGCCCAACTGTATACTAATCTTCACTACTGCCTCGACAAAATCAATCCAGCCTCGGGGCCTATCATACGCAAACAGCGGAACTCTCTAGATCGTCTTAACGGTAACCTAGCCAAACTCCAACGAAGATTCACTAAGACGAGGGACTTCTCGTCGTATCTTCAAATAATACGTATATCCCGTACGATTAAATTGCGCTTGGATTCTTCTAAGAAGAAACAGGAACGAGATGCCTTAAGCCACCCAAACAAGGTGGAAGCACTGGCCAGGCTAATGAAGGTCAGAAACAAGCAACCTAACCAAGACATCCCATATTTGAACTATAATAATAAATGCTTGCGTGACCCTCTTTTGATTACGGAGGCTTTCAGCACCTATTTTGCCTCCTCTTTAACGACGGATGACGCCACATCCTTCCCCGTTCTAGATCCGGTGACATCAGTAACTTTCTCGACGGTAGTGTTCTACCCTGAGGAGGTTTCAGTCCATGTTGCAAGAACAAGACCGTCCTGCAGGCCAGGTCCAGATGCATTACCACCGGCCATTTTTAGTCGAGGTGGCGAAGATGTTCCAATGTTGCTGACAAACATATTCAATTTGTCACTCAGGTGCAGTGTTTTCCCTTCCCAATGGAAAACTTCAACTATCATACCGATGCACAAAAAAGGATCACGTCTAGATCCAGTTAACTATCGGCCGGTGAACCACACCCCGGTCGTGTCCAGGATCATGGAGAGAATGATCAAGGAAAGGCTGACACGTCACCTTCTTAACAATAATCTAATCAACGCTGGTCAGCATGGTTTTCTGAAAAACAGATCATGTGCGACATGCATGACCGATTTCCTCAATCTGGTCACAGAGGCTGTCAATATTGGTAAATCGGCAATCGTGATCTTTTTGGACATGACCAAGGCGTTTGACCGGGTATCCCACGTCCGGTTACTACAGAAGATTAAAACTTATGGAATCGTGGACCCAATGCTCGCTTGGTTTGCGTCCTATTTAACATCCCGAGACCAGGTTGTAAGTATAGGTGGAAATTTGTCCGAACCCCGTCCCGTAACCAGTGGGGTGATACAAGGTAGTGTACTGGGCCCATTACTGTTCCTAATGTACGTTAACGATATATTTACCATTTTCCAACGGGGAGTTCCCTTCCTGTTTGCAGATGATATCAAAATCGTGTACACTTTTGATCCCGCGGCGTTAGCCTCTACCGTAGAGGACATTACAAGGGAACTGCTCGCTCTCAGCTCCTGGAGTAATGATTGGAAAATGAGTTTTTCCGCCGAAAAAAGTAATATTATTACATATAAATGTCACGTCCCCACTGGAAGATTTAGTATAAACGGCAAATTCATCCCCAATAACTCTCAGGTACGTGACTTGGGTCTACACTACTCGTGTACGTTTGACTTTTCGGAACACGCAGCCATCCAGGTGGCTAAAGCACGCCGTACGATCGGGCTAATACACCAAACATTTATTTTGCCAGAAAGTAAACTCAACATTTTTAAGTCCCATGTTAGACCTCTTCTGGAATACGGCGCAATCATTTGTTCCAACATGCGACAAAGGGACCGCATAGCGTTTGAGAATGTACAACGGGCATTCACGAAACAGCTCATAGGTTTTTCTACGCCCTCTAATTACATGGAACGTTGTGAGCGGCTGAAAATCGATCCCTTATGGCTACGCCGCGTAAGAAATAACCTGCTATTCTTTCACAGTATCTTGAAGAATAGATCATGTAGTTCAGCACCGCAGGTAAGAACCCTTTCTACGTATCCCTTACGTAACAATGAGTTCTTGGTGTCTGTCCCTTTGCCGAAGCTTGCTCTTCGGTCAAACTTCTTCATTAACAAGTACGCTTCATTGTGGAATAAGCTACCACAACGAATTCGGGCGTTATCACCGACATCGGTGGCTTTAAAACAGGAAATAAGCATAGCCCTAACGGTGGACACGCTGACTATGTTATACAATCCGTATATTTCAAGGGCTCAGGCCTTTGAGGTAGGTATAGGGTACTAATAAGTCGAATAACCGCTCTGAGCAACCTAGGCTCAATTAGACCCGCATAGGGTTGGCCCCACCGCTGCAGCAATTACGAAACTCAGCGGTTCATCCATACGATCTAGGACAGCAAAAAAGTCCCAATTTTTTACCATCAACTTCTTCCTCCTGAGATATGCAACCCTGTGGAATAAACTCCCAGCTGAAGTCCGTTCCGTAGATTCCCTGATTATGTTTAAGCCTGGACTACACGTAGCTCTGGACATCCAAAAACTGATCGCTCTTACGAATCCTTATATGTCTTTTGATAGAGCTTATGAGGAAAGCGCTGGATACTAACCTGAACCCTTGAGAATCTAGGATGTGCCACACCATACGCCGGAGTTGCCATCACCTAAGCGTAAACCTAGCAGTTTACAATGCCTAAACAGAATAATTACCTCTAATCTATAACCACTGTCACCCCAATAGTTCCTTCTACTTGGAATCCTCAGTATAGAACAACCACTATACCGAAAGAGACAGTAACAGCGTAGCGCCACGCAAACAGTATGATAGTCCTACTCGCTCTGTCTGTTATTTCAAACCTATCTTATCGCCTCGTGCCAAACTGCGTTCTGCGTAAGCAAACGGTATTGAAGGTTATCATTACTAACCACGGGCAAATCATAAATCCTTTGAAATGCATACAGCTACCAAGCCTGTGTACGCAACTTCATCAGCCTGCAGCAGTATAGCTCAAATCCACTGCGAGCCTATTTTACCCATGCCCCACTCACATAGACCTAACCAATCCATTGTTTATTGTCTTCACATATTATCATAACCCACAGCTGGAACCACGTCCAGACTGCAATCTCCATTTATTTCAGGTCGTTGTCTCCCACTATCTCAGTCGCCAAATTGGCTAACCAAGGAGGCCGCTTTGACTCGTACGGACAGAGACTCAAGTGGAACCTACCATGGCAACTGGGACAGAAATCCAACCACACAACAGGAGATACCCTCAATTGCTTATCAGATCGTTCAGCATTTTCTAACGCAACCAACACGAATTCCAGCTCACGCGCATGCCGCTAACATACAGCCACACTCGGCTGATTGACTGACACATACTTTGCCCTGCCAGATGAAACTTACGCATTCGATGTAGTACGTTACCAGAATAACACTGAAGGCAAATGCGTCATCACATACATATATATTTGTCATTGAAGCAGCATAACGCTGAAGTCCATGCGAAGATTTTCCCACTTTATTATCCGTTAACACAGGTTATCTTTTCTCCGAACCGTAGCCGGCTGGAATTTGACTCTCCATTTCTCGAAGACCCTCCAGTTGCGCCTTCTCATTTCTGAATAGTACATGTTACTGGCCCTGAATCTAAACTCACCTTTTTATGGACTGCTGTTTCTCCCACATCCACCGGTGTTCACTTTCACGAAACTGGCCTCAGGTCCCCCTGCTTCAAATCTCATTCCGTTTACAGAACTCCGGTAAATCCGTCATTCAGGGTCTGCATTGTCTTCATGGATCGCTATCCTCTTCGCATGCGTCGATTTTCCACCCTTTTTTCTTGTTCAAAATTTATTCCATCTGCAGAACCTCAGTTGGCCTCTGGTTTCCTGGGCTTGCATCATTCTTGTTAATAATGCCTCCTTAGCACTGCGCTAACGATTTTCTCAATATCTCCACCGCGCACCGCTGCCTGATCCGGATTCGAAACCGGTTTAAAACTGCCGCGCAAACCATTATCAGAATGGTCCATTCAAACTTTTCCTGTCATTGTTTTTTCATCTCTAATACTCTCGACTTTCATACTTAGAATATGTGAACATTTCATCTTATTGAGTAACGTGTACACCATGATCATGCTTTAACGCGTGCGTCTCGACCATGGCCGAGAAATATACCAATATTAACTGAGGCTTAATAAATAGCTAATAATATTATCTTTAGCTATTTTTTACATTATTCTGGATAAGATGGGGGTATGGTTTATAGAGCGATAATTTGATACCTCACGTAAAGGTCCTTTTTTATGAATGGGGACGATTACCGAGCGCTTCCAGTTAGCAGGTACGGTGCTACCATTAAGTGAAAGAGTGAAAAGGCTAAGCAACAACAGGGGGAGATCCGGTCCACCATTGACGAGTGCAACTGGTGGTAAGCCGTCGGGGTCTAATCGAGAGGAGGGTTTGCTATTGGATAGTAGCTTAGAAATACTCCTGGCATCAAAGGGTATCGTAGAAAGGACGGAGTCGGTAAGTGGTGAAGATGGGGGCGGGACAATGACAGTAGCTGGAGCCATGGCTGAAGCAAAAAATGCACTGAAGGCTTCGGCTATCCAAGGCGGGAGGAGTTGGATGAGTTAATATCCAGAATCAGAAGTTGGAAGTCGACCTTACTCGACATAAAAACAAGTTGCCCCTTGTTGGGATGACTCAAAGCCTTAGATTCTTGGTCATGAAGTTGCATACAATCTTGTTGTTGAATAGGTGTGGTGAGGCAGTTTAGACGAATAATAATTGACAAGTCATTGGAATTATTTAGTAGTTTGAGAAGTTGAGGATACTTCTTATGGAGTGACGAGACAGACGACCACTTTTAAGGTACTGTCTCGGCCGAATTAGACAGTTTTTCCAGACAGTCGGAAAAGAAGGAGTAGAAAACATCCGCAGTAAGCTGAGGGTTATGGGCGAGGAAATACTCACCCCAGGCCTTCTGGTGAGTAGGCATGATTAACAAGGCCCAATTTCTGCATAGGAATGTATTGTTGGAGGGTGTGCGGGATTAGGAGGGCCACTAAGGGGCAGATGGCAGATAACCATTTTATGGTCACTACCGGGGAAATTTCGTGTTACGGCCACGTCGATTAGAGGCATGTTATGAGTAAATACCAGATCTAGTATGTTCCCATTTCTGGTAGGTTCGACAACATGTTGTGTCCAGCCGCCAAGATGAATGCTAGTAACATTGGTATATTTCTCGGCCATGGTCGAGACGCACGCGTTAAAGCATGATCATGGTGTACACGTTACTCAATAAGATGAAATGTTCACATATTCTAAGTATGAAAGTCGAGAGTATTAGAGATGAAAAAACAATGACAGGAAAAGTTTGAATGGACCATTCTGATAATGGTTTGCGCGGCAGTTTTAAACCGGTTTCGAATCCGGATCAGGCAGCGGTGCGCGGTGGAGATATTGAGAAAATCGTTAGCGCAGTGCTAAGGAGGCATTATTAACAAGAATGATGCAAGCCCAGGAAACCAGAGGCCAACTGAGGTTCTGCAGATGGAATAAATTTTGAACAAGAAAAAAGGGTGGAAAATCGACGCATGCGAAGAGGATAGCGATCCATGAAGACAATGCAGACCCTGAATGACGGATTTACCGGAGTTCTGTAAACGGAATGAGATTTGAAGCAGGGGGACCTGAGGCCAGTTTCGTGAAAGTGAACACCGGTGGATGTGGGAGAAACAGCAGTCCATAAAAAGGTGAGTTTAGATTCAGGGCCAGTAACATGTACTATTCAGAAATGAGAAGGCGCAACTGGAGGGTCTTCGAGAAATGGAGAGTCAAATTCCAGCCGGCTACGGTTCGGAGAAAAGATAACCTGTGTTAACGGATAATAAAGTGGGAAAATCTTCGCATGGACTTCAGCGTTATGCTGCTTCAATGACAAATATATATGTATGTGATGACGCATTTGCCTTCAGTGTTATTCTGGTAACGTACTACATCGAATGCGTAAGTTTCATCTGGCAGGGCAAAGTATGTGTCAGTCAATCAGCCGAGTGTGGCTGTATGTTAGCGGCATGCGCGTGAGCTGGAATTCGTGTTGGTTGCGTTAGAAAATGCTGAACGATCTGATAAGCAATTGAGGGTATCTCCTGTTGTGTGGTTGGATTTCTGTCCCAGTTGCCATGGTAGGTTCCACTTGAGTCTCTGTCCGTACGAGTCAAAGCGGCCTCCTTGGTTAGCCAATTTGACGACTGAGATAGTGGGAGACAACGACCTGAAATAAATGGAGATTGCAGTCTGGACGTGGTTCCAGCTGTGGGTTATGATAATATGTGAAGACAATAAACAGTGGATTGGTTAGGTCTATGTGAGTGGGGCATGGGTAAAATAGGCTCGCAGTGGATTTGAGCTATACTGCTGCAGGCTGATGAAGTTGCGTACACAGGCTTGGTAGCTGTATGCATTTCAAAGGATTTATGATTTGCCCGTGGTTAGTAATGATAACCTTCAATACCGTTTGCTTACGCAGAACGCAGTTTGGCACGAGGCGATAAGATAGGTTTGAAATAACAGACAGAGCGAGTAGGACTATCATACTGTTTGCGTGGCACTACGCTGTTACTGTCTCTTTCGGTGTAGTGGTTGTTGTATACTGAGTGGTTTCTGAGGAGTCCAAGTAGAAGGAACTATTGTGGTGACAGTGGTTATAGATTAGAGGTAATTATTTTTAATCACAACCAACATGGATTCCTCCGTTCACGGTCCTGCATGACTTGTCAGTATGTATTTCTGAATCTCGTCACCGACTTTGCTGAAAGTGGGAAATCTCTTGTTGTTCTTTATCTTGATTTATCCAAGGCATTTTATCGTGTCCCTCACCCCCACCTTTTAACAAAGCTACCGTCATTTGGGATCGTCGATCCACTTCTTTCTTGGTTCTCGTCTTACTTATCTCATCGTTCACAGGTTGCCTTAATTAACGGGCACACCTCTAATCCCAAGCCTGTTACTAGCGGTGTTATTCAGGGCGGTGTTTTAGGCCCCCTGCTTTTCCTCCTATATATAAATGGTATGTTTTAGACAATACTTACTGGCACGCCGTTTTTGTTTGAGGACGACATTAAAATAGTCTACACTTTTTCGCCTGGCAACCTCAGTACTACTATCCCTAAAATCTCTGCTGGTTTAGCCGCTCTTGATGAATGGTGCTCAACCTGGGCGATGAAATTCTCCGCCGACAAGTGTATTTTCCTTACTTACAAATGCCAGGTTCCTCCTGGTTCTTTATGCATTGGCGGTTCACCCATCGGCAGCCAGCCTTTAGTAAGAGACCTTGGCTTAAGTTATTCTTGCTCTTTCAACTTCTCGGAACATGCTGTCTTCCAAACGGCGAAGGCTAAAAAGTGTCTTGGTCTTCTGTTCAGATCCTTTCAGCTTAGGCAGAGCATTCTCTACATGTACAAAGTACATGCCAGGCCCATTCTCGAATATTGTCCCCTAATCTTCACTAGCATGAGAAAATCCGACAGGATTATTATCGAATGTATTCAAAGAAGATTCACAAAACAGCTTATCGGTTGGTCGTCCAACTTAAACTACAGGGAACGATGCTTATCTCTCAAAATCGAACCACTATGGCTTCGTCGCATCAAGCTAAATTTGATATTTCTGTATAAGCTATTGACTAAGCAGTCCTATTCCTCCAACCAGTTGTGCTTGTCCCCGAATACTGGATATTCACTCCGTAATAGACAATATACTATTACCGCACCCTCCGCGAGGACTGTTCTACGCTCTAAGTTCTTCCTCTTCGCGTACTCCAGAATCTGGAATAAACTTACCTTGCACATCAGATCTTTTCGGTCAAAGTATGCATTCGTGCATGCTATTGATAAATTCCTTTCTGTCTCAACCGTTTTGCGCTTATTCAACGTTCAAGTAACCGAAGGTCAAGCTTACGAGATAGGCCTAGACTTTTAAGCCATTGCTCTGCCTTCTCTCTTTACCTTACCTTCCGAAATAACCTCACCGCTTTTAAAATTCTGATTGCTTTGTTTGACCGCTTCTCCTAGACTTCGCCATCGACATATGTAAGCCCGTCTGCGTCCAATAACTGTTTTTCCATACCAACTTATAGGATCCCGCCAATTCAACTTTGAAACAAATCCTTCCAGATGCGCTCGCATTTATAGAGACCACCGTATTACTCCCCACAGGTTGTCAATAGGTCTCACCCGCTTCACGATTAGTTAACTTTATTTAGTTATATCGCATCTGCGGCCCTGGAACCAACCTCAACAACGCTATAAAAACTGCTTCAGTATCCAACCCCTGGTCGGCTTTCTATATATATATCATATTTGTATATACAAATATATATATATATGTGCGTGTATATATATATATATATATATATATATATATATATAAATATACTCACTAATTTCCTTCAATTATTAACACAAGCATGGTGAGTAACTCAACGTTTCTTGATATCTGTTAGCTTACAATGCCTCTCTTCCGCACCAGGTCCCACCACATATACTTCCCTCACCACCTCTGCGATTTCGAACTGGAAAATCCAGTCTGATTTGTCTCACTTGGCGTGACTCACTAACTGAACTCAACACCCAGTTATGACGTTACCATTTCTGCTCCCACCTTATCCCCCAGCTAAGGTTCTTCTGTAATTTCATTCAGAACTTGGTCTTTACTCCTCCTCAATGACCATTCTAGGCGAAATACTAACTTTCCTATTGAAAGTTTTAGCCACACCTAGGCGTTTCCCTTTTGGTCTCACGTTTCATTGCTTCAATGTGCCTTAGGGATCCGCTGCACCGATGAGCCCGTGCTTAACTTTTGTTCTTCTTTCCGTTAACCGTTGATCCTCAGCTGCGTCACTCTATCTCACTTTCCTTGCCACAGTCTTTTGCGTCCTACCGCTTTCGCATGACCCGTCCGATGATCGCACCCACGTATACATCAATATATGTACCTTTGGTATGCTTCACTCACTTGTCCCCCTTCCTAACTAGATTGTGCCATTTTACCCGTTAGTGACCGTCCGATTGTCGCTTATATCAGCAATCCCACGACTGCCCAGCTATCCACACCGCCCCCAGCGATTTCGAAACCGATTCGGAATTCCCGCCTCAACCATTACCACTTTTGTTCACTCAAACACTACATGACTTTACTGGTGTATTTCGGTTGCTGTGTGATTTATTAATTTAGAATTTGTGAACACCTCACATTGACATGTACTGCTGTATACTCTGATCTTGCCTCATGCACGTGTATTGACCACGGTCAAGAAATATACTATACTATACTATAGATTGAGGGTGACCAGCAACGAGGAGAATGACCAATTGGCGTGTCACCACAAGCCGGCTCACCTCGTTATGGTTTTTGTCGCTGGACGCAGCCGTTTATTAGAAACTGCTCCTTTTTAGTTTACTTGGTTATTTTTTCTTTCTGCCTGGTGGGTCGCTTGCTGAATCTATTGAGTTAGTATGCCCGTTTCTTCTTCCTGTCTTCCACACAGTCCAAAGTCGCGGAGTAGCGCCGTGTTGCTCGACGTAAGTTCATTGACAAAAATACCAGGGGCCCATTACCTCACCTTTTTTTCACACAGCTAGCTCTGGGAGCTCTGTGTTGTGGTGTGACTCTAGGGCGAGACATGAACCCAAATACTCCCTGTTCTTGTAAATAATGTCTTTCTTTCGGCGCCACCGAGCTGGAATGGCAAAACTCTACAACGAGGGAGTCACCTTTTTCGCAAAGGAGACATTAGTATAATACCCAATGTTTCCATTCTGGTGCCAGTCCGGCAATATAAAAGTGGACATATCATTACGTCACTACTGGCTTTTTCGTTTTTATAATTTACACTGAAGAGTGGTTAGCTAATACATTCTTTGGAGGGAGGAGAATGGATCTTTGCATTACTGCGTAATGATCAAGTACGTAGGAATAAAGACAAGACGCGGAAATGTGGGAGCGGCTAATCTACGGGCGGACGATCAAGGATTGGCCAAATTTGGCGTTAGCCCCAACCAACCCCATAGTATGGCCTTATATACTTCTTTCGAGGAGGTATTCGCTACCGCCTGTGGAGGGTTAATACACAGAGATATTATCCGAGACGTGAAGAAATGTGGTCTGATGAAGACACTTGGACGGTATCTGAAAAGTTTCCTCGTGTGTCCTCGCAGTCTCCAAGTTAGGATGAGTGGGAAACTGATACATCAGACCCACCGAGAACGGATCAAACATCGCGAAGAGGTCTTCCTTAATACGGCGCGTCTCATGTGGGTAGTGCTTAGATGATGTCAGACGGACCGGATATGCCGTAAATCGTAATCTCCGTACCATTTTGATCGCTTTCCTTTGAATCCGCTCCAAAATGTTCCGACCTGTGACGAGGCCAGTGTGTACTATCTGGCTGCCATATTATTAAAGAGTTCGAATATAAGTTCCATAAAGAAGATGGAAGTCCTTTGTGAAGATCATATGAAAGGTTAGTCTTGTAAGGCTCACAACCCGGAAGGCAAATTTTCTGACTAACTCTTGGTGGGAGGGTCGGACAGATTGATGCGCAGCCAGAAACCAGAGATCCTGTGCTGATCCACTATTTGCTTTAGTGTGTTTCCACTAATCTTAAAAAGATGAGCTGGAGCACTGACAAATGACGTGCTCGCACATTCACCGTCATTCACTGGTAGGCTCCCGTCAGCTGACCAACGTTAAACCGAGTCAGTGGCTGACTGCACAACGTTTGCGTATGTGTCCGAGGTTATGAACTCATCCGCGTACATCGCTATGCTAACCGGAACTACATCAGGGATGTCCTTGGTAAACATGAGGAATAAGAGAGGACCGGGAGCAGAGCCTTAAAGGACTCACGCATGGAAGTGCACACGTTGAGACTGAGATGTGCGCACACACAAACCGAGAATGTTCGGCTCTTTAAAAAGCTGTCAATCGGGGACTGCAGGCAGCCGGAGATGACGTACATCCTGAGTCTGTACAGAAGCGGAATATGCGGGAAACTATCGAAGGCTCTGTCATAATTGATGAATGCAGCATGAGATATCTAACCATCATCGTAGGCCTGTGTCCAGCTACCCATAACGACCAGAGTATTGATGATGCGAAACCCGCCGGGGAAGGAGTCGTTTCGCGCTGAGGAATGCAAATCATTGTAGCTCCAAAGTTTCAAAAGTGTGCGCTCAAAGATTGTAGTAGGTATACTGGCGAGGCTTATTGGCCCGTAACTATCAGAAAATTGTCGATCTCACTTCTTATAAATAGGGGCCATTTCGGAATGCTTGCACGAAGTTGGAATCTTCGCCTTATCTAAGAAGAGTTGAGACAGCGTAGCGTATGATGCTGCTGGAATGGAGGTGGACCCTTTAAGAACGCGAGGATGAACTTCGTCCGGTCCCATCCAGCTGAAAGGGTTAAGTTTCTTAGGCGCCCTCCATTTCTGCGTGAGACACCTTGAAGTGCTCCAACGAGAAGACTACCTTTTTTGGCTGAAGTGCTGAGTGTAAGACACCTATGGGCAGTACGTAGCCAAATTAGCAACAGATCACGAAATCAGAAGATGATTATCTGGGAAATTCTACGATACTAGATTATCAAATGAACAATGACACGAAAAAGATACAGACCTCAATTATGCGATCACAAGGACCCAAAAAACGAGAACCGAATTGCGACACGCGAGAAAGGAGCACGTGCGTCACGCAGGTGCAGAACGAGGATATGGCAGAACAGCGTGCTGGGCGCGAACAAACAAACGGTGATTCGTAAAAATATACAGTGCATAAAAAAAGTCAATAGTGTAAGCGAGTGAGTGATGTTAGGGAAACATGGAACTGCAATGTTTTTTGGAGGGATTTTCCTCGATTGGTCATTACATCACCCACCAAAGTCCTCCCAGCTCTTAGCAGAGTCGAAGGCTCTAATAAAGGCACTGATTCTTCATATTTAACTAGACCCTGCTGTCAGTGTGCGTACCCAATAACTAGTAGTCAACTTTCTATTCACCCCCACACTGGATCCGGTGGCCACGCCGACGCGAGGTTACTCTGCGTCGTCCATGAAGACGGCTGGTCGACGGCGGGCTTGAAGGAGGAACATAGGTACTGTCCTCAGAAGAGCCGTTGTGCCTCGGCCGCGTGTGTTTGTGTGTGTGCGGGTGTCATGGGTGAGGTGGAACTCTGGTGTATGGGCAAACAGTAACAACCATCATTCACGGGAGATATCTCTCATAGTGTCAACGATAAACGGGAAACATTCAGAGCTTCGGCGTGTTTTGATGGAGTTATTGAAGCATAAAAGTGTATTATGTGCGCGTGTGATTGAGGGTATTAGTCTGGGTGATAAGGTCATTGCAAAGAATACCAAATATGAGAAAAGCCTTCTGTAACTTCAACGAAAAACGATGGGCACTGCAACGTGTTTGGTGGACGTCATGGAGTATAAGCGCGTAACGTGCAAGTGTGTATGTGTCACGGTCTATGATAGTTCACTACGTCAGTATGTCGTAAATGCCCATAATTATGGGGGTTCCTTTAACCGCTTCGAAACGAATGAGGAACAGTCCGCTGGGTTTCCGTGATATCAGCTTCTCCTTCTTCAATCTCGAGGAGGCTGATACTGTGAACATCGCGGATGAGCTTTCCTTTGGAGGTTTTTCCTTAACTGTTATTATTATTTCGTCAGAGCTTCCGATGGTTTCCATAACTATTCCCAAAGGCCGGTGCTGAAATGAGCGCTTTCGTCTGCGATCATCACTGAATCCCCAACCTTGAATGGTCTCGCCTTGGTCAACCACGTCTGTCGAGCTTGCAGAGCCGGTAGGCACTCCCGCAGCTATCGCCTCCAAAAAACCTTGGCAAGATAACTTGTCTGCTTTCATCCATGGGGGTAGCTCCCACGAAGGTTTATTGACCCTTGGAAACACTCGTTCGACCTTGACGTCAATAAGTCTTCCTGGATGGGCGCCATATGGGTGAGGTCGCTGTTGGTTACTGGAACCAGTGGACGGTTGCTCAGAATTCTTTCGACGTCGGTCATGACGGTGCTCAACTTTAGTCGTCGGGCGGCTGTTGCTCATTGATCGACGGCAATGTTTGCCTGGCGGTCCGGATGACGCGATGACTGGCCTGCAGGAGATTGAAGAGCCATCGTGTACCATAGGCCACGGCTCGATTCTGCAGTTCCTCCCCGCTCATGTTTTTGCCAACCTAGCCGTTCCCGGTGAGCGCCCACGAAGTTCGACGCATTGTCGGAGTATATATATGCCGGTACGCCTCTTCGATTGACAAAGCACTGCAAGGCCCGGAGGAAATAGTCGGTTGTCATCGAATGCGTAACTTCTAAGTGTACCACGCGTGACTTCACGCATGTTATGATACACTTGTATCGTTTTTTCAATCTCTTCACGCAATTGACCCACAAGGACCCGAAATAATCCAACCCGGTGTCGCTGAACGGCCACCAGTCCGCAGTCACACTGCATTCTGGTAGCGGGGCCACGTGTTGTTTGCCCACCGTGGCATTGCATCTTCTACAATGTACACAACGCCGGATTACGCGTTTAGCAGTCTCTCTTCCCTCAGCAACCAAAGGAGGTTTCGGGTGACGCCCGTAAGGCGACTCTCCCCGGCTCTCCCCCACGGAGTGGACGTGTTGGATCATTAGCTCTATCACAGGTTGTCGAGCCGGCAGCAGCGTGGGTTAATTCGTCTCAAAGCTCAGGTGGGCTTTGGCCAGCCTACCATCTACGCGTAGTAGTCCGTCAATGAGTTTGAGGTTTGAATGCTTCAATTTGGCTCTCGGAGATGATATTCCTCTGTCTATTGGCCTCTTTCCTCCCGCCCTCTCGAGTTCTCGGGTGAAAGCCTGTCGAAGCATCATCTTGAATATATCGTGCTCTGCGGCTCGTAGCTCATCGGTGCTTATCAGACCCACTCGTATCCCGCTGGAGGGGCGGACCGTTTTCACGACTAGCAAATGTCTCTCGAACCTGGACCACCAAACTAATGAACGAAGAGTCTTCATCCAGGAGGAAAACCTTACCAATGGTGACAAAATGGGTGTCTCTCCGACGACAGCGGCCGTCGTCACTAAGCCTTTGATATCTAGTTCCAATTCCAGAGGGGTTTTTAGTTCGTACACGGGCCAGCCCTGTTTAGGTATTTGCAGGAATTTTGGTCCGCCTGTCCACGTGTCGAGTTGCCGAAGTTGTTCGCATCTTGGGAGCACAGATTAGCTAGGCTATCACCAGACCTGACCCGCTTCCACTGGTTCACTGCCGTTTTGTCGTGGATGATAGTGAGTCAGTTAGCAATGAAAGCACTAAACCGGCTCCTGGCTTTATTGATGTGGTACAGTACTATCGTCGGGTCAGCCTAGAAACTAGCTGACCATATGTGGAAGTCAAAACATCTCTTCACCGCTTGTACCGCCCTGACTGCTAACAAGCTGTATTGAGTTCAATGCGTGGGATCAAAACCGACATCAGTGGGGCAACGCGGGCTTTGGCAAACAGGAACCTCGTAGTATATTGTTCACCTCCAGTGCACCATCGTCCGTTTACCAAGGCACTGTAACCCACTTCGGATGCGTCACTTTTGCCCCCCTTCCTAACTAGATGGTGCCATTTTACAACATAATTTGCATATACATAAATACAACCGTTCCGTCCTTTAGCGATGGGTGCTCGCTCTCACTTAATTCCTGGCTCAGGCTAGAACTCAGCCGTCCCATCCTGCATTTTTGCGCCTTTCTCGTACACTGAAGCCTTGCCACACGGATTACCATTCCTTAGTAACTAGGCTTCACTACTCTGCGCATATGCTCATGGTAAGTTAAGACCCCATTCCAACCGGAATCCGTATGCCTCTGATTTCTCCTGACCCTGCGGAATACCAGCACGTGTGCGTCCACATGGAAAATCCTCTCCTTAACACCCACTGTTTTTCCCCCTTTTTACTGTTTGCCGTCCTTGACCACAGCTGGTGAACTGACCAGACTGTTATCTTCCTATTTTCTCATTCTTCTTCCAGACCATGACCTCTACTATGGTTTTATTCCTGGTTCCCAAACGGACACCCTCTCCTCATCCCCCGCCTACCTAATATCGCTCTAAATCTCTACTATCATCCAAGTACCCTAGAAAGCTACCGGTCTCCGTCTGAATATCCCTAATAGACCGGTCCACTAGCCAAACAATAAATAATTGTTCGGATAACCAAATGTTCATTTTCTTGCTTCCATATAAACGATAATCATAACATACAGCTGGAGCACTCTCCAGACTGCCACGCCCTTGATCTCTTCCAGATTGCATTGGTTACTTGGGTAGCCATCGGCCAAATCGACGTTTGTTCCGGATAACCGTAAGGACTGGACGATTTGATCAATGGTTCGAACCTATACTCTCGCCTGCTGACGTTACATGGGGCACCGTACACGGATTAACAAAACCTCATGAAAGTCTCACCGGATCGTAGAGGTGATTCCTGACACCAACCATCAACACATCCGCTCAACGTCAATTCCCAAATAATCCAACCCAACAGTTCAATTCTTCCCGCGTTGCAGTACGAAACCAATGACCGGAACCCAGCCCTTTTTTACCTGCTTCCCTCAACATTCTACCTGCCACCATCTGCAGCCAAGGTCTTTACGGAACAGAATACCAGCCATCTGCAGCCAACCATAATTTGGTTAACAATTTTTTATCACATACAAAAAACATTTACACTCTTCCAACTTCTGCCCAGTCGAACCACTGACGTTTGTCTCCACTAATCCGTTTCATTGACGGCTTTTCTTTTAAAGTCCGTTATACGTCCATACACCATTCATGCTCTTCAAAAGTTCACTGAAGTCCCTGCGAAGCTTTCCGCCTTCATTTGAATTTCCATATGACGCTGTAATCACCTGCACAAAGGTCCGTTTTATTATCACCTTTGACTCACTTGCCTTTACTTCACATGCTTCTTCCACAATTAGTTACCCAATGCGGGATCAGTTTCCAATATTCCGCTGGTATCTCTGACTGCACGTTGGAAGCCCCATGCTTGCTTTACTTCTAACAATGTTCTTTGGTATCTCTTCCGCCCAATAACTCGTTAGTGACCGTCCGATTGTCGCTTATATCAGCAATCCCACGACTGCCCAGCTATCCACACCGCCCCCAGCGATTTCGAAACCGATTCGGAATTCCCGCCTCAACCATTACCACTTTTGTTCACTCAAACACTACATGACTTTACTGGTGTATTTCGGTTGCTGTGTGATTTATTAATTTAGAATTTGTGAACACCTCACATTGACATGTACTGCTGTATACTCTGATCTTGCCTCATGCACGTGTATTGACCACGGTCAAGAAATATACTATACTATACTAGTTCTCTCGCCCGTGTTGCATGACCAGAAGGCGAACATCGTGGAGTCCGTATGTCCCCCAGTTTCTTCAAGGCTTTTAGAAATTCTTTCCAGCCCAGCCGTTCTCGTTCAAGTGGCAGGTCCTTATTGATTTCCTCACGGCAGAGCCTCTGCAGCAGGATCTTTCGCGGTTACAGCCAGGGAGAGAAGCTGAGCGGATCGAATAAACTAGAGAAAGCAGGTAGTATGCCACGACGGTTTACTGGCAGCTCGGGAACGTTGAGCTCGAAAACAAAGTTATCCGTTCCCATGTCCCATCGTATTCCTAGAGTGAGTTCGGTAGGGAGTGGAGAGCCGTCCAAATATCTAACTCTTTCGGCCGCCTCGTGGTACGGAATAACTTCGAGAACCTCTGAAGTGTTCGACATCCATTTCGTGAGATGGCAGCCGCCCTCTTCTGGCAACCTTGTCAGGGCTCTGAGCTGCCTTAGGGCCGAGTCTACATCATCGAATGACTCAAGATAGTTGTCGACATGGAAGTTTCTGCTGGCGCCATCTACCACCGACCGGTGGTACAAATCTCCATGTTTGCTCGCTGATTCTCGAAGGGTGTAGTTCGCACAAAACGATGGCTCCAAAGAGGTGGACGGTCATTCTATAATTTATCACTGCTCTGTCCCGGTTGTTCTGTCCCCATCACAGGAAACGAAATGCGCCTCGTTTTTCCTCCGGTATCTTCACCTGGTGAAACGTTTCCCTGATGTCGGCGGACAAGGCCACTCTACCAACTCTGAAACTGCACAAAACTTCGATTAGTGGCGTGTTCCAGTCAGGCCTCCGTAGCAGGCGATCGTTTAACGACTTGCCCTAGAACTTGGCTGCACAGTCGAAAACCACCCGCAGTTTATCGGGTTTCTTGGGGTTGATAACCGGGTGTTGAGTTGGATACTAGATCCCCTTCCGGCTGTCGGTGGTAGTAGGCATCTTTTCAACGTAGCCGAGAGCTTCGTTTCTCTTCAATAATTCTGCATATCGTTCCCACAAATCCGGGTCTTTAACGAAGCTTTCTTTCGGTCGTAGTAGTCTTTGCAGAACATAGTTTCTGTTGTCGACCGAAGGGCCAGCTGGTGGGCGCCATTGGAGGGGAACCTCTAACTGCTTTAAAATGCCTTCGGTCCCTTGCCGCTAAGTCTGTAGAGCGAAGTGGTCCTCTTGAGATAACGATAGTCTTTCGTCTCCCATGTCGTGGAACTCCTTTCCATACAGCCGCTGCAATTGATACTCTATGCTTGCCCTTCGGCTGTTGCGTAGCTCACGGAACCACGTCCCCCTGCTGGACCATATAATGTCCATCCCAGAGCTGTGTGTACGGCATAAGGTGCCTAGTGGTTGCCCGCTCTCTGGTCAAGCACCCAGTGTGCCTCTGGCACCTCTCAGCCGATGAAGAGATCCACTTTGTCGTCTTCCTAGTCTACAACGGTTACATCCTGCGGATGGGACAACCTAGTCAAAAGTGCTTTCACCCACTTTGGTGCTGGCGTAGGGAGATCAGCTAATGTAAATGCCACCGTTGATTCGATTTGCTCGTTGGTGTCTAAGGAGATGAGCTCTAACCTCAACCGGCCGGCAGTCACTACTCGTGTTCCGCCCACCGTGCTCTCTGCTAACAATGTCATACTTTTAGCCAGCCGGAGTTTGTCGGCAAAACGCTGCTTCGCTAGGGTGGTGTCCGATCCAATGTCGACGAAAGTCAACGCTTTGACCACCCCAGTTGTGGTCGTTACTCCCGCGGCAACTACCTTTAAACGTACTGGTTTACTAGCAGACAGCGACGTTGAAAAAATAACACTGGGCTTAGTGTTCGTCTGTGGTGTGGCTTCTCCCGCCTGATGTACCAGCCGATGGTGTCCGCCCGTGCAACCCCCGTGACCACAGCTGGTCCTTCTTCGACAACCTTTTGCCCGGTGCTTGGTGATGAGGCATATAAAGCCCGCTGCTGTCGACCTCGCCTTCCCCCAATGTTGGTCTATCATGGCGCCGATGAACTTGGAGCATTCTAGTAGCCCGCGGAAAGCGTCATAGGACCTACAACTTAGACTCGCTAGAACGTCGAGTGAAATGGCGTGTGCATTGTTCCAAGGCTGGCTTTTCGTGTGTTTCCGAGGAGCGGTTTGAGCCGGACTAGTACCAGATTAGTTTGCTCGGCTGTTGTCCCGGATGAGTCGACCAAATATACTCTAGGCTATCTTGGTTTGTCTGTCCAAGTATTCGGTCAAATCTTCGAAGTTAGCCTCGAGATCGCTCCGGCTTATAATTTCCGCCTCTTCCGCCCACCGACCCTGTAGTTCGAGAGAGAGGTGATGGACTATGCCTTCCAAGGTGTGCGTTGCATCTAGGTCAGCCCTGTAACCTAAATGGTCGAGGGCAACCATCTGAGTATTGTAAGACACTTTTCAGCAATATGTAGCCAAATAAGCAACAGATACCGAAATCAGAAGGTGATTATCTGGGAAATTCTACGTTACTAGATTATCAAATGAACAATGACACGAAACAGATACAGACCTCAGTTATGCGATCAAAAGGACTCAAAAAACGAGAGCCAAATTGCGGCGCGCGAGAAAGGAGCACGTGCGTCACGCAGGTGCAGAACGAGGATATGGCAGAACAGCGTGCTGGGCGCGAACAAACAAACGGTGATTCGTAAAAATATACAGTGCATAAAAAAAGTCAATAGTGTAAGCGAGTGAGTGATGTTAGGGAAACATGGAACTGCAGTGATTTGGAGGGATTTTCTACGAACGTTCGTACCACTGGGTGTCCATTCGCAAGCACTTCTGTTATGCTGAAAGCTGGCATGAAGTGAGACTTGTGAACTTCTTATACCTCAAGAGTGGAGGTGGCACGAGAGCCATCAGAGAGCGACAGCGCGAGCGCTGAGGACCCTGACTCCCGAATGCTCTCCCAGATGCTTATGGAGAAAAGTACGGTTCTTATGCGCCCGGTCTAAGATTCCCTTCCCTACTATCTTGTACTGTTCTGTTATCATGGACTTGCAGGAAATCCGGACGCGTCTGAAAGCTTCTGGTTTCACCGGAATGGACCTGGCCCGGTACTTCACAAACAGCTGAGAGCTCTTATTGAGAAGGCATCTAATTTATGGCGGCAGACGTGACTTACCCTTTGCAATCCGCCGGATCCTAGGCACGTATGGAATATTTGCCGGCAGAGCACATTGTTTCAGTAGCCTGTTGCTTTCTTCCATGTCCGTGTTGTCCATTTCGTCGCTTAGTTCGCTTCTGATGTAGGAATTCATGATTAAAAGATCCTTTAGCCTGAACGAGCGAGCTAGCCTCTATGCAGATGATACAGCTGGCCACTCCAACATGTAACAGAAAGCGATAACTGCATGGCTGCCCTTGCTTAGCGGTGGTAGAATGTTGGCGACATGTGCTCTGTGTTGGGAATTGGTTACTGTCAGATCTACCAGTAATGACTTTGGGTCTGTTCTAAACCTGGTGAAACAGGCCACTTCCTGTGCCCGGGATTGCTCGACCGGTAGATTTGTTGATGCCTTAACATGCTTGCCTTCAGTGCTAAGGATTTCCCACTCCATTTCAAGGGTGTTTAAGTCCCCGTAACAAGAAGGCGACTAAAAAATTGGAATTGTTTGAGAGTTTTTAGAAGCTCTGCCATCGAGAGTGAATCAACTTGTGGTCTGGAGGGGAGCGGTGAATCACACCCGGAAGTAAATTGGTGGAGGGACAGAAGTGAAAAAGTACCCACGAGGAACTCATCGTAGCTAATGAGATGTATCGAAGGGAGACGCCCTGTAGTAGTAGGTTGCTAATGCAGATAGCTACCCAACCAGCATTTTCTCTTCCTGAATCATGACTAAAAGAGTAGCCTGGTGCTCTTACTTCACGTTCTTGACAGTCTTGTATGAGCCGGGTCCCCGTGATGGCAATGATGTGGGGTTTCGTGCCCGTTGCTAATGGTTTCCTTTCCATCGCTCTACTTGGGAGTTGAGACTATTTGTTTACAAGCACTTTATTGCCTACTCGTCAGAAACAGAAGAAATCCTTATAAAAAGGGGGCTTGTTGAGTGCGGAGGAACTGGCCTCATAAAGGGCTGTGTCAACAAAAGGGGCAGTTGGGACATAAGCGGGGGTGTCTGAGGTACCCAACTCAGCGGGTGAGAGGGCCAAATGCCCTCTGGAGATGGCGGTTGAAGTACCACTGTGCGGAAATGGCTATATTTGGAATGGGTTACGCTGGGAGCCAAGTGGAGCGCCATAGATTCCATCAAATGGCTTCTTTATCTTATCCACCATCGGTTGGGCTCCTTTTTATATGCTTTGAATGAATGGGAATGGAGTGACCAAAGAACACCTTCCTGGTGGTTGGGCTTTACCTTTTACTTGAAGCTGCTTTTCCTTCTGAGGCTTTCTCCGGATGTTCCTCCTCTGATTTTTGAATTTTGATCGAACTGGATGGTTGCTCCAGAAGCTTTCTTTCTTTCTTCATGGCTTTTTGTAGTGGCTGGACTAGAAGCCACTAGGGTGAGGAGGGGGTTTGGAACAATTTTGCAGGTCGTAGTGTCTGCAGCTGAATCTGATTCGCCGGGATCCCCAGTGTTCGGTTGCCCTATGGATTCAAGTCTAGTAAGACAGACAACTGTGGACGCTTGTACTATAGGGGCTACCTTTACAGTCAGGGCAATCTGCGGCTTTGCCACCCACTGCTGGTGTATGAGGAAATACAACCCGGGATCTTTCACAAGATACCCTCAGCCTAGGCTCGTATTATTATTTAGGGGCTTTCTGAGCTGCCGGGCATCACTGCCATCCAGGTCGGAAGTTTTCCGACTTCCTCACCTCAGGGTCCTTTGCAGTTGTCGCCTTCGTGACTCTGGTGTTCTTTGGCCCGTCCAAGGTACCCAGTTGGTTGAGGCTCCTGACCATTCACCAAGCGCATGCATTTATTGGCATTTAGGAGGAAGTCCCGAATGAAATCAACTCAAAGCGCAGGACCGGCTTCTGTTGCCGTAACAGCTTATCCTGAAGACTCACCTCGACTTCATACTCGCCAGCTATCCCTGTCGTGTGCTCCGACGCATTCACAGTCATCCAGAAAACCTTCCAGCAGTCACCGCCTTCTCGAGCGACACCCGGTCGCAGGTTCAGCCGACCTCGTCCGTACTCCACTGGAACCGTAGCTCTCCGCACCCATAATTATCTGACAACATCCAGCCCTTTCTCATAATAACCCGATTTTGTATACTATGGCAAACACCTACCGACAAATCCGCAGACATACGTCCAAAGCCCCGCATCCGCCAAACCCTCCTCCCCCTTAGCCGCTCATATCGAACCTGCACTACGCAACAACCCTTCATCGAGCCTTTCGACTTCATCTACCCTTTCGACTTCCTACCCTTAGAAGGGCCATTACGGATTCTGTGATTACCCTGCTTCGCTTAGTGCCCGCCTTTCCCCCACCCATATGCCACGACCTCTACTCATACATCACGGTCTACCTGTCGTAGTCCCCCAAAACCTCGGGATATCCTTACCCCACAGTCATCCACAGCGTTGCTACCCTTCCCCTTGGGCAGCCTTGTGCACTTCGGTGCAGCTGCTAGCCTAAGGTCCGCAGGTTAACCGTTTGACTCACGGAATTTCGGCGCACCAGCTGCCATACTTCAAGGCTCACTCAGTTCTTCTCCTACCTCTTCCAGCTACACGAGCAATAAGTTCCAGCCGCGTCTTTCGTGAACCACCGGTTACAATGTACCCTACGTTTTTCTTGTAGATTTTGGGTTGTAAAACCAGGTTTGAGTCAATCCTCGTTCAGTCCCAAAGGCCGTTTTTATTCATTCGGCTTCGCCGGTTGGCACGGCAATAAGAAAATCGCAGTCAAGTACTCGTACGACCAGAGCATTCAGCTGGATGTCAGAGGACCTTCGTAGATCTGGGAATCGCCGAATGGTTTACGGCACGGTATTGCTCCATCTATAGTTTATAAATATAAGAAAACCAGCCTTAATAATGATCTCTTGGGTGGACATTCCGAGAAGAGAATGGTAAAGTGAGGCAGCGCCAATAAGTCCAAGTCACGCTCCAGCTACCGAAATCAGGCAATGGCAAAGGGTATGACGCAGTAAAACAATCGGTGGGCTTGTCAGCAAGATTGCATGTAAAAGTGACAAAAAAATGTTCTTTGGCACCGCATTCATTGTTTTTCTGGCCAACATTTACAAACGAATTCAGCATCTCTTCTCATTGGTTGGCACACCGGAATATATATCGTGATCCCCTCTCTCTACTTCGGGAACCCAGTATTTTACCACTCATTGGCACCTCCGGTAAACCTCTCCTCATATTTGATGTCCATTCCACCTTAGGTAAATTTAGCTCACTCTAGGGGCTTTCTCGGTCCGCCAACCCCGACTCCATAACCCTCACTGAATCCCGGCTTGTGAATTCCACCCCTACTGACCAAGTCCCAGTTCCCGGCAACCAGGTATTCAGAATGAACAAATTTGGTCGCTTTCGAGGTGGCTCTGTAATGATAATGATGGTATATTTAGGAAGCTTCCCACGCACACCAGAGCGCGTGGTTGGATGGTCCGATTGGTGTCCAAGTCGGAATTTTTAGAAGGGCACAACATGCGTGCACAGGGTTTTATTGATGGTGGTAAAGTGAACTAAAACTGCAATAACGCCTGACAGGCTTGAAGGTCAAGGTCAAATGGACGATTCGGCTAATGGTGGTTGGAGGAGGCTAAAAAGAGGGATCGTATGCACAATGGTACCAAAAATAACCACAACATTGGAAACCTCTGCAAAGTCAGAGGATATTTGGTAAAAAACTAAAGGGAAGGCAGAAAACGAACAGTTTCTCGAGGAGAGTTCAAAGAGTCTCTTGCACTCTCCAGGAAGTGTAAAGTATATGGATGAGAAACTCGACGGTGTAAAAGAATAGGTCGTCAAAGATAAGGTGTTATGAATAAATAGCCGGTGTGGTGGTAAATTTTGACGGTGAGATGCCGGCGTTGTCAGTCATAAGGAAAGGGACTAACTAATCCAATGGGTGGAGGAGAGAGATGCAAAAGCGGTGACGGAAAGAAATAGCCATAGATAGGTGGACAGACTTTCAGCGGTTTGCTTTCATTAATATAGGTGCGTCATGAAGTAGCAGAAAGGATATGGAATTGCGGCAGTAAGCCAACGTGAAGTGCATTATGTGGCGATTGCAGAGGTGGATGGCGTGTGGAAGTGATAATGGAGTAGAGGGTAGATAAGTGACCTGATGACCTTTTTGACAGGCAGATCCCACGGCGACGGTAAAGTGATAGCTACGGGATCAATAAGTCTGACACGAGAGATGAGAGCTTGGCATAAGACTCAGATTAAAATAAACCAGTCGGCAGAGGTGGCGGTAGAAGTTAGTGGTTAGATACTGGCGGAGGCAGTTGTAAGTTGAGCGGGTGATGCTCTGGAGGGATAAAGATCCTACCGAGTTGATGGTGAAGGGAAGGCCGGGGGAAAACGGGTAGAGTGAAGCTAATTGTTTGCTTATATTGGGTTGATTGGGAAACATCAGTGTAAAAATGGCAGATAAATCAACATAGGTGCACATATCTACAGCGACGATAAAGGAGGATAGTTGGCGGGCTAGATGACAGAGAGGATGACAGGTAATTGCACAGCAGTTAATGAACATTGTATCAGATGTACCACGCGAAATGATAGACAAACAAAGCTGCATGACCTAACGGAGAAGGCAGGTGTGTAATAACAACCACAACTTTAAATAATTCAGGCATTGGAGATAATGGTGGAGTATGGACGCTGAATACTCACGGAGTCATTTACTTAAAAAAATGAGTCGAACGAATGGCACAACTTGATGGGAAGAGACTGCCAAATCGATGAGAGAACTGCCAACGGAGGCCAGGTATGCCGTCAGCTAGTTTTTCACTGTGTGATAGATGGGTAATGATATGACATCATCAACTTGAAGGTGAAGGTTGGGTGAAAAATCTATCCGGGATGCTTTGAAAAGTGATTGCATAGGCGACAGCATGCAAAAAGCGATGTTGTGATGTGTGGACGGTTGAGGGATGATTTTGATGACCATTTTGACAGGTTCGTTGAGGTAGTAACAACGACGGGGCTGCATGATGAATATATCTAAGACGAACAAATGTGATAGAGTTTTGGTGCACTGCAAGATAAGGATAAGGCAACGGAAGGACACTGTGTAGGCGAACAATTGGATTGGGGGAGAGAGGGAATGGTCGGTAATCCCATTGCTGGCTGAAAGATGACCGCAGAAAACATTTCAACAGAGAACATTGCTTGGTGGATGGGTTGGGGAAACGAACGGTGACAATAAGCGTGCCGGTGAATGTGTAGTAGCAGAGAGCTCTAAAATGGGGAATGGGCAGGTTTACGAATGAGACGGAAGAGGAATCGGACTTGAAAGGCAGGGAGCATAGGTATTTTTGGGGGCCGATGAGTATTTATTTAGGCGGTCATAGTGTGCCAAAGAAAAAAGAGAGATTGGTAGGTAAGGGCAAAAGCTACATGCTATCTGGGGCATAAATGGAATGCTAAAATTTGCCGGACATGAAAATGTAGGTTATAACGTCAATATTGAGAGCGAGCTGGAAGGCGGAAAAACAGCCGTTGTAGAGCACAAAACGAGCAACGTGTTAGGAGCAGCAGTAATGGCTCAAAAATGGCTTCTGTAATCCGCAAAAGATGCTAGTAGGTGGGACTGGCGGTGCGCTGTGCACCCAACCTGAAAACTGTTTTTGGTGACAGGTGACATCCGCCTTCCAAGATGCACCCACTAGTCGTTGCTGGCGGCCTGCACACCTGATGTGTGCCGGCCATGGTGGTGGACCTGACAGCTCCCCGCACCTTTTGCGTTGGCACGAGAAATCAGCTATGGTCATACTTTTGGACAGAGTAGTAACAATAACGCCGTATGGTCCAGGATTGATTGGCCAAGTTGTGGGAGACCTTGAACAGCAGGATTATGGGACCTTGAACAGCAGGATTGTGAGAGACCTTGAACAGCTGAGCTAACGGGCAGTATGACGTTTTTGACCAGACGCGTCTGCCAGAGAAGCAATCGACTGCCATTGAGGATCACTGGAAAGGAAAGTGAGATAGAAAAAATGCAGCCTGGGTAAGCCCCAGCGGAAGATTAGCTGTTATCGGAAAAAACGTTTAAAAGGTAGAACTAGGGCTCTTCGATGTAATGGGTCCCTAGGTCCAGTTGAAACATAATAGGGTTTGCAAATGGCTAAAACCTATTGTATTAGAATGGGTATAAGCAGTAGGGGACTGTGGTGGGGTCTACTGGATGACGCAAAATAGAAAAGGAGGTGGAGTCAGGATGAGTACACAGACGAATGTGGGTTAGGCTCTGAGTTGTAGCTCCGAGCGTAGGAGATAAATCCACTGCTGATCAAGGGTGGTACTGAGTACAGGAAAAAGTTTAGGCATAGAACACAGGTACCAGCTTGGGGCACAGCGATAATAAGGTCACAGTGTGGGGCCTCTTGCAAAGCCTAGATCTTTGGAGACACGTTCATTAGCTAGCAATATAGCATTAGTGACAGTTAAGTAGATAAGAAGTGCGTGTTTAAAAGTATACAGTGAAGAGGCACCACGTGCACTGAAGGAAAGCCCAGTCAGACTTTGAAATGGGCTGGCAGGATGAATTTGGACTTCAGACTGAGATTGGATTGAGGGACAGGGAGAGGAAAATCACTGTGTCGAAGGGAATAGGAGCAGGGGACAGAAAATGAGATATGATTGGAAGTGTACACTTGGTTGTGGATCAGCCTAAAGAGGAAGACTAAGTTGGGCCTCCTGCCGCGAATCCACGGAGGCTCCGTGTTTAGGAGCTCACAGCGGTGGCTGTACATTATAGTTACGGACATGCCAAAGAAACTTTTGGTGAAAATAAACAGAACATTCTCAAGCGATATAATGAAAGAACATAGCCAGAAGCTGGAAGTAGTCGGGCATTATTCAAGAAGTAGTCCTACGTGTGCAAGATGTATGGAAAGTCGGCTGGTGGGTAGTAAGAAACATCGATGTATCAGGGCTAGGATTCGCATAGCTTTGGCAGCTTGGAACGATGCCTGTTCAGAGAAGTTCAGGGAATAGGAATATCGTGTTCCAAGATCGATAGCAGTGGATTGTATGGGGACGAAAAGGCCGTCCAGACAAGTTTGACGGGGCGGTACAGTGCAATCGTAAGGTATGAGGAAGCTCTTCTTCGCAGAGAATTTCATGAACCACGAGGTGCACCTGGTTTGGAGAGAAGATAGGTCTCCCACTATGTTGCATAGGGTCGCGGATAGGCCAATAAAGCGGAAGGAGTAAACTACTTTTATATCATCGGCAAGTAGGAATGGGGTCCCTTGACAAACAGAGAAAAAAATGTCATTGATATAAATGGGAAATAGTACTGGGCCTAAGACGCTGCCTTGAAGGACTCCCCTAGTAATGGATTTGGCAGAATATAAATGGCCATCGATCAACACAGCCTGTGAGCTGTGAGAGAGATATGAGGAAAGCCAAGAGAAGAGAAGATCCGTTATACCAGGAGATCGGATATTGTCTCTCAGGTGCATGTGGGGGACATGATCAATAGCTTTAGGCATGTCGAGCTACAGGACAGTTGAAGAATTACCAGCGTCAAACGGAGACGACCGAAAATTGAGGAAGCCCAGTTGACAGGGGTAGCAAGAGCGGGAGTTCGGAAAACCATGTTGACCAGGGTGCAGTAGGTTGTTATAAAAAAGGGACCGAACAACGTGTTCTTGATAGTTCTTTCCATGATTTCGCAGGTCATTGCGGTGTGGTCATTGGGTCAGTAGTGATCCGGGTCACATAGCCCAACTTTTCTGAAGCGCGGAGTTGTGACAGAGGTTGTCCGTGGAAAGGACAGAGCTGCGATGCTTAGAGGTTGTATATAACTTAAGTAACAATAGAGGGAGATCGGGACCACGAAAACGGAGGAGGGCTGGTGGAAGACTACCTGAGCCTACCTTCGGAGAAGGTTTAGTAGAGGAGATCAATTTGTCAATTTCTAGGTGGGTAAAGAAAAGCGATGAAAGAGAGACTGGGGCGCTGGAATAGATGAGAGGGGGAAGGGCACCGGGGTAGATGATGAGAGAGGAAAAGAAGTGATCACTGAAAGCCTCAGAAATAGGTGCCGGGGTATTAGCTTTTGACAAGCCACAGATGAGGAATTTGGGCTGGGCACGAGTGGGGCGGTTGGACTTTTTGCTAAGCTGGTTGGACAGGTAGCCAGTTTCGTCGGGGTGTGCAAGGGCGGTGGTCTCTTGTCTTCTTGGATGCGATTAGGTCATACTCCATAGCCTCGGTCGCAATCCGTTGAAGCTCAGAAGAATTGCGAAGTCGTATGATCTTAAGAATGTCATACGCAGCTCAGCCGGCTTAGGCTCTAAAGAAGCAGACGGGAACTTCAGAAAACGGGAAGCCGATCGACACATGGGTTAACGACATTTAAGCAGAGTAAGCAGTTGTATGCCTTAGCTTCATGTTCCCAGCACACCCCTCCAGCCAGACTTCTGACAAAATGCCAGAGTCCATAATAATAATAATAATAACAACAGTAACGATTTATTTCTGAGAATCTCGACGCATGCTAGACGCACGATCATGTTTTTACAAGCGATGAAATGGACAGACTAAATTCGTGAAAAATAGCAATCTGCATGACAAAAGTAGGTTGGGTAGGCTCAGGAGGGAGATAAATGTATGATGAATGCATGTAAACCAGAGAAAAATGGGAAAGGCTTGAAAGAACCCAAGGGCGGGTTCAAATGGATGCCTGGTAGATTTTGGGTTCAAGGTAGGGTGGAGAGTCTGACTGGTCCAAGTAGGGATATCTGAAAGCCGACAGATACACATGAAGAAGACTAGAAAGTGATATAAGGAACTGTAGTAGCAGGAGGCGGTGGAGATAAAAGGGGGATCCACTACTAGGGGCTAGATAGTAATGAAGCCTTGCCACACTGCAGTAGATGGTCAGCAGACAGGGCACAAAACTCATCTTAGAGCAGGTAGCGAGCATTGGAAGAATTATAAGGTGGTGCAGATGGCAAAAGTGATTTGGGGCGATTAGATATAGTAAATGTGAGGCACAGATGTAAAAGAACGGACGCATATCCCGAGGGTCAGCGGGACGACAGCATGAAAAATGGCCGGCAAAAAAGCGCAGGATGCAGAGAGAATGTATATATACGTGTTTATATACATGCATCTAAAGAGGTACGCCAGGAGCGGGAGCAAGGAGCAATGAAGTGCTAGGGGAATAAAAGTATCAGTGATTGGAAGAGGTAGGTAGGGTTAGATCGAAATGTGCAGGATTGATTTGGGAAAATTCAGTCGAATGTTTTCATGACGGGTTAGCCTGGTGGATCAGCAGAGAGAGAAGACTAGAGAGGCACATAATTGATGCCGGCTGTGAAGAGCAGATCATAAACGAGGAAAGTTGAAGGATAGGATCGAACAGAACAGGTAAGAATGGGTATGACTGTTTGATCAATGCAGGTGCAACATGTAGTGACGGGTAAGAGGAATTGGGTAGTGGCAAATCAAACGACTTGGAACTGTAGGTGAACATCATGACGTGACGCTGTCATTGCAACCAGTGGAACATGGAAAAGCAGGCCAAACTGAAAGGCACACAGGAAATGCCTGTGGCGAGCAATATACGGAACAGCAGATGAGAGCAACGACCGAAGAGATACAGGTGAGACATGACCAACCAGATCGTTTTTCTGCAGGTGAAACGCGGAGGCAGAGAAGAAAGCAGCAGAAAGCACCAGGATAGGTAAACCAGCAATGGAACAAAAGGCCCAAGAAGTGAATGCGCGTTAGATTTGGGGCAATGGAACTGAAGAGCTGCGTGTCAGCATCCAATTGAACAGGTGAATTAAGCAGGGGGGTGCTGATCGGGGCACTGCCTAATAGAAAGAGCCACAGGAGAATCGCGGAGCCAAGACGGGGAAACATGATGGTGGCGACTAGATGATAAATGCGACTGTAAAAGATGCAAAGTTTGGAACGGCGAGTTCTGATATGAGGATTGGTCATGGGTGCGGGTATGACTGGTGCGTAACGGCGTTTGGCGTCAGGAGGGAGAACAAGGAGGGATTTAACAAAACGACAGGCAGTGAGGTAAAAGAATGCTACCAGTGGGCATAATGCTAATAGGGCGATACCGAGTGAATAGTGACTAGAGGCCGGCAGTGACGGCAAATGGAAAAAAGAAGTGTTGGCGAGCGACGGCAGAGGAGAGTGGGCAGGACGATGGTGTCGTCAAGCAACGAGAGGTGACATGGTGAGAGGTGGTAGGAGCAAGGGCAGAGTGGGTAGGTGCGTATATCGTGGTAGAACGACAAAAATGGAAAGTGGTAACAGATGATTAGAACTGTAGGTGAGCGTACCGTGGCGGAACAGGGATGGAGAGCATGCAATTTTCAACCGACAGTAATAGATGCGGTGGTTCAAGGATAGTCAGAGCGCGCGATCCGCAACCGGATTCAGCATGCCTCAGTGTAATTCGTCTCCATACATTGGTTGCCTCTACCAGCCTCCAAATGCTCCCGTAACCCAACTTCTTCTGCTATCGGGAGCTTTCATCTATTTTGCCCAAATATCTTCCGGCCACAAGCGGATTTGTGGTGACTTCACCATCCGTAGGTCCTTCTGGCAAACCCGCCGAGCACCAAATAGCTTGAACAGTTTTGCTTCACGCGTCGGAGCCGGCCTCTTGATCAAGCATGCTAATTCTTACCAGAAACAACAAAAAGCTGGACTTGGGTTTCATCTCGAGGATGTCTGATGTAATCGCTTGGACCGTGAGTCTATTATTGGATGGTGGTCAGAGAATGGTGTTGTGCACGTTCTCAGCACCAGGAGTTTTGATGATGAGTCCTGCCCACCCAGTTATCTCTAATCAACGATGAACCGGGATAATGTTTTCTGCGCTTTTCGATTGGTAAACTAGGACGTCTTCTTCCTATGGAGCTGCCTCTAGCTGGTCACTGATTCACTATACAATGACGTATTTAACCTGCTGCTGCAGTTACCAACACGCCTTGCGATGCCACGATACTTCGTCAAAGTTGGCACAATTATTGAGGAAAGGAAGTCACCACCAGGCCGCCTCTATCCCTCTACCAGTTTTAGACAACAGCGTACATGTCTTCCCACCCGTCGCTTTAACCGACGTACCTAATCCATGCCTTTCTGATTTCATGGCCACCGACTCCTTCCCCTTGCCACGGTGAGTAGCACTTGCCGCCGAGCATACATTGTCAGATTTGGACTTCACATTAAACAATTTGGGCGGCCAGTTAATTTGTGCCCGGCAAGCCCCACGGAATGACCGTGATGGCTCTCCGTCAACAATTCTGCCTCCTGGAAGACTCGCCTTCTCAGACCTATCACTGGATGCCTGCAACCTGTCCCTCAAGTAGTTTATTTCCTTTGCATGGGAGGGCCGTGGTCATTATCCTAGTTCACAAGAAGGGAACTATACAAGGCCGGCTCCGAAAATATTCCTCGATCCTAGATTTGCACAGATTTCTTGATGCTATGAAATTATTTGCATCGATAGTTGGATCTGTTGACCTACAAACTGCAAACAGTCTCGCACATCCCTCTGATAGTAGACGTATACCTCAGGAAAATGGACTTTGTTTTCATTGGTTTTGCGAGTTCTTGGTACAAACAGATGGCCAGCAGCACCAACGTCCTGCTCGATTACACTACTGACTTCGTCGACTCTAATTCCTAATTGGTGCTCACATACTGGAGCAGTAAATATTTCTCATCCGATGAAAAACAGTTCGTTTGAAGGATCTAGCGCTCATACTGAGGGATAACACCTGGGCCATCTAGATACGAGGTCATATTTCATTACTATGTGATCATTGTTTCCAAGCGGGGCTAGAGACTGTGGTCAGTGAGGATTGGATCGAAAAGAGATGGGTCTTGTTCCAGTCTGGTTCTAGATGTCAGAAGCAGTCAGAAAAGATTTCCGACCAACGGCAGCTTAGGCAAGCCCTAAATACTGCTACATTTTGGGCTTCCGCCACATCCTCTATGAGTCCGTTCCCGAGGTTCGCTTTGCGGCGTTCCAAGGAATTTGCCATGAAACAAGGATGCGCTCACGGTTTGGCCAGCTTCAGATCATGCTGTCTGAAAGCCGTGTGGCTGCTTAGTGCTGGAAGAGGGGACCTCGGTTGCCGTAGTCCATATGTTGGCTTGCCTGCCTGGATGAAGCCTCCTTTACGGCGCTTTGGTTGTAACATCCGTGTTGGTTGGAAAGTTCCTCTTTTGCTTGCATTCATACCTTTTTGACCAATTTTGAGCCGCTTTCTGCAACCTAATTCTTGCTGACTGTTTTGTGGTTGACAACTAATCTATTCTTGGCACACTCACTTTTTTCTATGGTCCTGCATTTTTACTGAGGTTACTTTGCGGACAGACGGTACGGTGGTGAGTCGCACTGATTCAACGCAGTATTGTTCTTATTGCTGCTTGGTTTCACTTTCCCGTTTACGTCAGCTGATCTTAGACGTTCAGCTTGTTTACGCTGATTTTCGGCTGCCACGCTTAGGAAATTGTTCATTGGGCCTGATCAAGCGTGGCAAACTTGTTCTATTGGTTTGGATTTTAGGACCGGCGCTTACTATTTACTCTTTTTGGCCAGAATTTACAGAATTTGTCCTATTTTTGACTACGTTTTGGTTGGATAGTGGCTGAGGCTCACTGTCAAAGGTATGATTGTGTTTGTACTTATATTTTGCTCGGTAACAGTATCGCGTAGAACTTGCAGAGCAATGGAGTTCTCGAATTGGATTCCGCATTGATTTGGGCTGCACTTTGTTTTGAGGCTCCGAGGTGCTATCCAGAAAGAGTGAAGCTTATTAATCGGTGGATCGGGCATTGAATCATTGGTCAGGCTTCCCTGGGGCAAGGAATTGAATGTTTTGGTCGTTACATGTGTTCCAGCTAAGGAAGGCTCAGTCCTTCCAGCCTGGCTGGCTACTGCTTATCCTCGAGCCCTCTATCGAAACTCGTTTAACGTTGCTGCACTTTTCTAGTGCCCGCTCGTCACACTTGAGTGTGAGCTACCAAGATTAGAGGCTGGTTTCCGTATGTGATCGACTTATCGCCTTGAAAATGAGCATCTGTTGTGCAGGTTCCCTGGAGCGAGATATCCTGACACTTTGTACACTGCGCGAGACTCTGTTGTTGCTGCAGAAATACATCGTTGTGCAGGCTTAAAAGATTCGTGTAAGTTTACTCCTAGGTCAGCTATCCTTTACATCCAGTGGACCGTGCTTTGGCCAGACATTCCGATAACCTTCTTTCCTGCTTGTATGGCAGCTGACGACAGGTGCTTCCACTCCTTTGAGTTTGGAGTTAAGTGCCTCTTGTTCGCCCACTCGTAGATGCATGACCTGTGCGCTTGAGCCCAAAGGACGTCCCGCGAGTTTCAGTTTATCGTCGAACAGAAGGCCGGGGCTGGCTAATTCCTGGGTTAGGCCAGTAATGTAGACGAGAAACAGAAATGGTGCCGGCACCGACCCCTATCGTGCTCCGCTACAGGCCTGGGCCAGGTCCGATTTATCAACTCCCTCCGAGAGTAGACCCACCTGTTACTTAGGTAGACTCCTATCTACGCCTTCACTCTGAGGGCCGTGCTTAGTTCCTCCAACTCGGGTAAAAAAAGTCGGTGATTTGGGGGGGGGGGGGGCGAAGGCCTTCTGAGGGTCCAGACGGCAATCTTCGACCAGCTCATCCTGTCCAGACGTGACGAGGCATCGTCCAGGAAGGACAGTAGGTTCGAACAGTACGGTTGTTGCCCCAAGACACAACTCTGTCTGCTCAACAAGAGGTTTGACCGCACCAAATGGGCTGTAGTCTCCTACCCGGGGGTCTTTTCGAAGACCCTAAGTGTAACCAGTAAGAGGCCTTTTGGTCTTCAATTTCTAGCTTCTTTCTTCTACCCACCCTTGCGAATGGAAACAAACTCAACAATCTTTCAGTGTAAAGGGAACGTCGCTGCTTTCAATGATATGTTGGACAGCCATGTAAGGGGCTCAGTCTTCACTACTTCCAATGGGTAGGTAACAGGGCGCTGACCATCTGATCCCACTGCCATAGTGCGTCCCAACGTTCTGATGGACTTCGTAGCCTTATATGCATACTTCAAGAAGTCATCTATATAATTTGTTGCCTGATCTGAGGTACGATCGACATTCTCCTCTAAGCCCACCGTGGATACCCGCCCGAAGCGACATTCCAGTAATTTCACCTTGCCGTCACTTGTGGTGGCCTGCTGCCCAGCATCACGAACTACGCCACCAGCTGCGATTATCAAACCTGGCTTAGATTGTGCGTATTCGTAGTACACTTCCGAAAGTGGCTTGACTTTAGTCTCTAGTTCGTGTTCACACATTGATTGGCCATTCGCTTGTACCACCGGTGCCGTGGTGCTGGTCTTTCGAAACTGCAGCGGTTTGCAGTGGCCACCGGCTTGCTAAGAAAGGCTCTACCCTCCCTTGTTTTTGTGCTCGCTTTGCCAGGTGTTTTACCAGGGCGGCTTACCCTGTGTTTATACGGTGCACAACGAAACAAAGGCTTCAGTTAGAGTTACTAGGATGTCCTCGAAAAACGTCCATCCTTCCTCCACTATATCGTTCTCGTGGTCCCCTTTTCACCCCCAGGGCTCCAAGAACCAGGCCTTTGATGCCAATTTTTTAAAAGTTTTCCTTCTGTCTTTGGGATCAGCAGCTAAAGTGGTCCTCGTCGTGACTCAAAGGGTGCCGTGTTCTCTGTTGCTCGAGGGAGTAGTCACTCTCAGGTTGTCTACCGCCTTCTGGAATCCGGTTACGACAATTTCGAGCGGGCTATATTCTGCCCCCGGGCTGGACCCAGTCAGCCCGTGAACATTTCGCGTCAGGGCTCTGTCGAGGGCAAAGCTCGGTAGCTAAGCTGCAAATCCATCTCCTGGAGCCCAGGGAGCTTCCAGCTTTTTTTCAGACAGCGTACTTCCCCGGTTATTGCCGATGGTTGCGGCAGCTAACGCGTTGTAGGGGATCGTATGTAGAGAAAAGCTCACGGAGCTCAGTTAGTTCTGTCACGAGTAGCCATTTCCTCTCCGACTTCAATCTGTTTTACTGCTTCAAGCTACTTTGTCTATTCGAAAGGCTTGGTCTTTCTGCGACACTATTCTATTCCACTGTCGCGATCGGTGTAAGTCAAATCTCGCAAATCGAGCAACGCGTAGCCAATTCAAACGAATCCCAAAACCAGAACAAGATTGATTTGTAGCTTCTACGATACTAAATTGAAATGCACAAAGGATACAAATATATACGAACCTCAAGTATGCGGCCAAATAGGCTTCACAGTAAAACCCAAAGGTCCAAAGCCCCGTGGCTCAAGCACGACAGTCAGAAACGTTTCAAGGCCAAATTCAAATGTCTCACATGGATGAACAAACGTGAAAATGTGTGGTGTATGAGCGAGCTTTCCAAGATAACGATGAATATAGTCAAATTCACAACGCACGTTGAACATTTAGAAGGATTTTCAGTATTCGTTCTTTAACCGCCGGCCAAAATTCTTCCGCGAAAATGGTTGTCTAAGGGTCAGGAAGGGGTCATGATTCTCACCCTATCTACCTTTAACTTATTGTTAGTGCCTGCGGTTACTAACTTCCTGTGTTATCTGAACGTGAAACAGGTTTTCGCCGTAGTCATCATCGCACAATCCATAAGGAATCAATTCTTAATCCCGCTGCACAACTTGAGATTGACATATTCATCAGGAGACCGGCGCACGATGAAGATGAAGGCTTCGCAGAGTGAAGTGTTTCGCCGCACGAAATAAGTCTAAGCATCACAAGCAGTAATCCATTGCAGCAACTGGTTAGACTAATTTTGTTTACAAGCATGAGCGAAGAAGTTGAACGCAGGTGCAACGCCTAATGAGATATCGCGTACAATTGACAGGTCACGAACCAGTGAAATTACATAAAATTAACGCACCAAATCTTCCGAAAGAAATGAAAACCGGTTTCTGATTATGAATAAACTTCGAAAACAAGTGTACGGCGGACAGTATCGAAATACACATGAACACGGAGATTGATCAAATACTGGCATCTATCAGAGTATTTCAAAGTTTTTCTGTGCAGAAAATATGTGACAATCAATATTGTATAAAATGTAAAATGTTTTTCTTTAAAGTTTCACAATGTGCTCACAGCTAGTATGCCTCACCTGAACTGTTCAAGTGAAATACTGGTGAATTTCTCCTCTTTGCCTATGTGCACGTTATATAGAAACTGGAACTAAGTACATTTGCAACCTTTCAGAAAGAATGGGTCCAGTTGATTAGTTGTAGAGCGTGAAATGCAATAAAGTGCTGAGTAACTCGGAGCGAGGCGATCTGCGAGCTACTTTGTCTTTTGTACGTGGTTTCGAGCTCGAATCATAAACATTTACGTCGCTGTTTCCTGCTACGAGTAGATTAACTCTCTGATGTCTCGAACACGTTCTTCGTTTCTTACGTTTCCTGTAATGTAACACAACTGTAGGATCTGTCCAATAGGCAAGGCTCAGTTCGGCGGTGGTGCAGTTCTCTTTTAGCATTCGTGCTACCTTAAAACCCAATACCAGTGCAGTCGTTTTGAGCTCGTCTAGGGGTAATGACTTCAGCTCAGCATTTTTTGTTTTGGCAAAGGGTACTTTGTTTCGCCGCCGGCCATGCAGTTCCACCCGGGTATCGTACACTGTCACTGGGTCGGAAAATTTCAAGCTGCTTTGGGTGAACTGCTGGTGTCCTTTTTTGAGATATTTCAAAAGCCTTCGGGCAACTTCTCCTTTTCTCGATAGGTGACTTGACGGTGGTCTCTTGGGTAAAGCAACTTCATGTTGCCCACTGTGACGTCCCGTCTTTAAATTCGCCATCGAAAGCACCGACTGATCCTTTGAGTGAACTTCGCTTTCCTGAGATGGACCGTTGGATTCAATATCGAAAGGCTGATTGTGTTCTACAGAGGCACTTCTCTCAGCAACATTTGAGCAATTTATTGATGCCGATTGTTGAAGTTCGCTCGTCAGGGGTCCGAGAAGTGTCCAGCCTAGTATCGTTCGCGTAGCGAATGGTTCTTTTCGATTGCTTATGCTCTGTTCAAGCACCCAGTGAGCCTCTGGTACATTGCATCCAATTAGTATGTCGACGTGGGGGCTAGACACTTCTTCGAACTCTATGTCCCTGAGATGAGACCATCTCTTGGCGATCGATCTAACAGGGTCGACTGGTCTCATTGGCAAGCTGTCTATTGCAAAAGCTTCCGGAATTTCTACGGTCCCCTCATCAGATAAAGACGTTAACTGCAGGGTCAGCCTCTTAGAATTGCTAACATGACCCCCTGCAATCGTGCTGATAGTGAGCGAGGTAGGCTCGCCTACCAGTTCACAGCTTTCTACAAGCTTGCGAGTAGTCAGCGAGGTATCCGACCCCGTGTCCAAAAATGCATTGACCCTCCTCAGTCCTTTAGGTGTCACGATACCGACAGGTACGATGCCTAATCTTGCCGGTTTGAAATCATCATGTCCCGTTGAACAGACAATTTTGGGTTCATCTGGCTGAATAGGTCTATTGTTGAGAAGGCCATGCAGTAACGAGTGATGATTACCCAAGCATCCGTCTTGGTTGCATTTCACTCTTAAGCTGCATTCAGAGGCTCGATGAGAGTTGTTCAAACACATAAAGCATGAGCCAATCCTTTTTACTGCGCACCACCGATCGGGTACACTCATCCAATGAAAGGTCGGACAATCTGGTAACCGATGCAGGGAGTTGCATAGCTTGCATTCAGTTGACCTCTCGGGTTCTTGACTTATCATGTGCATGTTAGCCGAAGACTGGGTTTGGTTACGGTCCTTCTCCACAATTTGAGATGTTGGTTCCCTTCGCGCCAGTCTGCAACTTTCGCGTACGATTTGTCCAAATCGACTGTTGGCGATACGGGATTGACGACCTATGAACTCTGTCAAATCGTTGAACGTAGATTCCCGCTCAAGCATATTTATTTTTTCAGCTTCCTCTGCCCATCGGCCCTGTAAATCAATAGATAGACATCGAACAATGCATTCCTGTGTGTGCAATGCATTCAGATCAGACTGGTATCCTAAGTGCTCCAGTGCTTTACTGCAATTCTGCATTTTTATCACCAAACTCGACAGTGATTCAGCCTTGCCCTCAGTCCTTTTCGCCTCCAATAAAACACTATCAATTAGGCTTCTAGCCACCTTGAATGGTTGTCCAAACAAATCTTTCAGGATTCTGCGCGCCCTGATGTACCCCATCGGTGGATCAAGCATCGCGCAGCCTTCGATAGCACTTTTGGCTCTCCCACGACAGTAATGTAATAAATACAAAAACCTTTGACCAGGATCTGCAACTTTGCACTCAACAAAATTTTCGAATTGTTTCATGAATATACAGTATTGCTCGGGGTTCCCGTCGAAGTGGGACAGCTCCACTCTCGGCAGGTCAAGAGCCAAAACCTCGGTAGTTTCAGGCTGTCTCAAGGGTTTCTATTCGTCGATCACAGTGCCTTTTCGATGTTGACATTGTGAACTACATGGACTCTTTGCTGGCTCTCTGAGACCAGTTCCCTGCGTAAGGGGCTCTGCTTCCTTTCTGGCTAACCGCAGCTCGTTTTCTAATTCTATTACTCTCATCCTATAAGTACTAATATCGTCAAACGCATCGCGGTTAGAGATATATGACCTGGCACTGACAGAGCTAGTAAACTTAGCATTATCTAGAGAATCAATAACACCCGAACCATCACCAGAGACTTGCCGAGTTATTTACTGTTGTCTCAAAAGGTCCTTGCTTCCTCGTCTAGGCATTTCCAATGAGTTTTCTTGTCCAGGTTCCACTTGAGTACTGTAAGTCAAATCTCGCAAATCGAGCAACGCGTAGCCAATTCAAACGAATCCCAAAACCAGAACAAGATTGATTTGTAGCTTCTACGATACTAAATTGAAATGCACAAAGGATACAAATATATACGAACCTCAAGTATGCGGCCAAATAGGCTTCACAGTAAAACCCAAAGGTCCAAAGCCCCGTGGCTCAAGCACGACAGTCAGAAACGTTTCAAGGCCAAATTCAAATGTCTCACATGGATGAACAAACGTGAAAATGTGTGGTGTATGAGCGAGCTTTCCAAGATAACGATGAATATAGTCAAATTCACAACGCACGTTGAACATTTAGAAGGATTTTCAGTATTCGTTCTTTACAATCGGCTTGCGAGAGTGAACAGCCAAGTAGGATTTAGGGCGAGGGGTCCTCAGTTACTATTGTTCAAAACTTATTCATCATATCAATTGCTATAAACGTTCCTTTTCGCGTTGGATCTGAGTGGTCGAATCTTTTGGCTATTCCCAGTTTGGAAGTGGCAAAAATTCCTTTTTCATTGTGCTTGAAGGCTAGCTTTCCGGTCTATGGTACATCCGCCTTCAGACCCCTGAGGTTTGTTCGTGCAACGATTCTAGAAGCACAGAGTCCTCATTGTTTCCGCCGATTGGCTTCTTTAGGGCAAATACAACTCACGCAATCAGCACTGAGATCAATCTCACGGTAAACCCCTTGAAAATTGCCTGTTAAGAAGGTTCCTCTCCTCAGCTGCACTTGCTTCCGCGCTGTGAGGAGCTTTCTCCCTTGTTCTTCTTGCCCATTCACCATGTTTGCCTGATGAATACAGAATCCCCGAGGCACCATCAGGGCTACTTTGTGCGGAGGCCGTGGCAAGATTTCCGTTACAGTGGGGCAATCGATGATTTCCGCTTGGACTACAGACTCCTATTTGTTCACAATGCTGTAAGCATGGGTATTTAGCAAGTCTGCCTGCTCTGGTTCTCCTGGTTTATGCACAGTACACTCGGAACTCACCCTCTAGTGCCCATCCCGTTTTCCGCCCCCACAGAGAAAAGAACCGGGGGCGAGGTGGCCGTGGGCCTAGCAACTAGCGAGAATGGAGGTACGGTGCTCGAGGCTTCTGAAAGTTCCCCCTTCCGGCTGAAGCTTCAGTAGCATGACCCCCAACTCCCTCCAAATTTTGTAGGCGCCACCGTTGCAGTGCCACCAACTCTGACCTTGGCTTTGCTCGTGATATCAGGTTCAACTGCCACCCAACTGCTGGTCCTGGGGCTTACTTCCCCAGATGACGCAATGAATTTATCCTGAGTCGTGGATTTGTGGATTCTACCAGCATCGGCCCTGGTCTCCTCAACTGAACTTGGGGTTCTTTCCGTTCACCCGGCCCAGAAACCTATTTTAGGCCCCGTGGTCCCCGGTAACTCAGCTATTCTCAGTAGGTTACAAATTAAGCTCCTTACTTACTCATCGCCGGTTTTGAATATTCTGCATGCCGTTTTGCGAATACCCCTGGAAACTGCACTCAGACGTCTCCCTGGGACGATGTCGGAAGAAGCGGTTGGTTTGGTCGGAGATCAGATAAAGGTACCTACATTGTCCCTCACACTGACATGTTCCATTTTTCGCCCTTTTGAATGCGAGGAAAGCTTTCGAAACGGATTCCTGTCTCGTGAAACTAGGGGATCCCTCCGGGTTCTTTGCTTTTTTGAAGCTCATGGTTTTCTCTGTATAATTGTACATTACTAATCGGATGGGGAGATTTCGGTCATCGGAGCTCCCGTCTTTTGGCTTTGCCCCGTCTCAGTTTCGGATAGTTTCCTCCTCACCCTGGTGCAGCCGGTTCGTGTCCTCTTGAGACATATATTTTGATTGTACAGACTGGAAGCCTTATTTGATGGTTTGGCATCTTTCTGACGGGAACATTTACAGCAGCTATCTCACGAAACTCGAGTCTGTTGATTCCACACACAGTAAGTGTCCGTGACGATACTGCCCTTGATCAGGGGTGGATGGTGCCATTTATTCGTGCTGAAGAAGAACTTACTCCAAATCGTATCAAAGAATTTTTAAAAGATAGGCTAGGATCTACTAGGCCTGAACACACAAGTGAAGGGGAGTATATCAACTTACTTACTGTAGCTTGTCCCTAAGAGCCACAAAAGGCCTTGAGCATACCATTTCTCCCCTTTGGATTACCAGGAACATGCCTGTTTATGTTGTACTCCACAGCAGTTTGATTCTGTCTGTAATTATGTTTTAGGCACGTTGATATTTTCCGGTTTTCAGATTGTTCCTTTTTCCATATTCTCTTCATTTTTTCGTTCATATCTGAATGTTCACTGTTGACCGTTATTTTTCACGAAACAAGCGAATTAGTTTGCACAGCTTCTCGGGTGATTTCCAGTTTTTCTACCCCCAACGGTTTTCAGAGTAGCTGTACGTCACCGTGTGGAGCAGTGCAGGAAAGTGCTTCTAACCCGCCTTTCCAGGGTACCCGCGATTCAATTGCCTGCTTCTTAGATTGTTCTTGAGTGCAGAATATTTAAGGATCTGCCTTCACAATTTTGGCGAGTTTCTTCTCTCACCCGCAATATGCTACTAGCTGCATGGCTCAGACCCTGTTTCCGGCTGCCTTGTAATCATCCCTCGCGCAGTAAGTACTGTGAGGTTTTTAAAGGGCCTAAAGCGTCTGACGGACAGTTAGAGCTCTTGCTGCCTCTGGCTTCCACCAGGGCGGCTGGCTTTCATTTCTTTTTGCTGTGCCAACAGAGCAAACTCGTTCGCTAGGCTTACCAGCCCGGATTTCACTGCCCTCCACCTTTCTTCCTCAGGTGATTCCGACACCTCTGGGTGCCAACGAAACTTTCGTGCCGATAGTCTCAGATGATCATCCCTCACTCCAGGAGGGATTCGAGTCAACCCAGATCGTGGCTTGCCGCGCTTTACAGCAAACATCCTTGGCCGGACCTGGTGATCGCTCTTCCTCCATAGCTCTTCTATTACCAGGAAGGTGACGTCTGACGGATATCTGGTTGCTAGCAGAGCTGACGTAGATGAATGCTATTCATCGAGGGAGCTTGTTGTCCATTTAAATGTCGTGTGAGGTCATGGCTCTGAATCCACTCCACAAGAAAGTTGCCAGTGGTCCCCCTGTGGGTGCATTCATCATCGCAGTGTACCTCTGGAAGATTCGCTTCTCTCAGTACGATAGTGAGCATTGACTTGCACAGCGCCATTTGTATAGGCTGAAAAGACTCAGAGTTCTCTTATGCGTTCGCTGTGCTTTACGGAGTCAAAAGATCTTTATCATCCAACCGTCCTAGAGGAACGCAACATGCAGTGTCTAGTATTTCGGGTGCTGTCAGCGTAAACGGGACCTTTCACTGATCGTAATCAGCCCTTATAAGAAGGCGTATCCCTCTTTTCAGCCTGCCGCTTATTCTATCCTATCTGAAGACAGGGTAACCAGAAAGGGGCAGAGCACTTTGCCCCCCCCCCTCAGCCTTCTTCGTTATAGCTATATTCACTGATCAATTCAATCCAGTCTCGAAGTACCATAGCGGACAACGGAAAAGGGTTAAGAATACTAGTCTTAACTTCATCTTGTGCTTTGTTTTGCTCGTGAGTAGGAGAATGGTTCGCTGGACGATGAGAGAGGGTTCATTTTTGCACCCTTCCAGTTGTTAAGTTTGGTATTCAGGACTAAATAGCGATACGCTCATTCATCCAACTTATTCCATCGGCGAGCTTCTAAGGCCTTCCAGCCCCTCAAAGATATGAAGATGAACGTCTCATCCTCTCTTTCTATGAAGACGGAAAGAAACATCATAAGTTACTGTGGAGCTAGTCAAACCTCCATCTCTGTGCCCACCTTCTCTTGATAATGAACTGACGACTATATGAGAAATGAACATTAGCTTCGGTGTCCTGCTGCTCCTTGCAGAGCTTAATTTTTGCTGTCAAAAACCTCCCCCGTGATTCAACCCACACTTATTTTGAAAATGGCTATTTTTACTGCGAACGAGAGCCTTCTGGTCAGTGTTTTCGGTCTTCGTTTTTAGCCCCCACTAGTGTCATATCTGCCTCGCGCTTCTCTTGAAATGATAAGGTGGCTAGCTGCTCTCAGAAGCTTCGGTGATTCATTTAGGTATTTGAGAGAGTTCTACTAAGCCTCTCCTTTTCTCAAGCTAAAACAAATCTAGTTTCTTAGGCCTTTGCCCACACGGTAACCCTCTACAATGGCCTAGCCACCTGATGAGACAGCCTTGTAACCGCTGTGGAGTTCTAAATTCCCTCAATATACAATAACTCTGGGCTTGAGAACTAATCCGAACGTGGTCTAACCAACACTTTGTACAGATGCAGAAGGATTCCCGGTTTCCTTAAGTTCACGGCTCTTTTTGGGTGGTATAGTTTAAGGGTAGCCTTTTGCGTCTCTTGGCAACGCTGATGACTTGGCCTGAAGTCCACCTCTACTGTCGCCCCCAAATCTCCGACTCTATCTGTTTTCCGCTGTTCCGAAAGGCCTAAAGGCTGGCCTAAAAAAAGATTTGGCAGTGGTCTTTTCTCGTCGATGAGATGCCGGCTGTACGCTACATCGATAGAGGGATCGCTATCCACCAAGCAAAGACATATTTTCCATTGATTCCTTCCCGTGATACTCCCCGCTGCTGATTCAGGCAGTTTGATTTCATCAGCTTGTTTAAAGCACGGAGCCCCCCATGCTTTTTGTGGCCATTCACTGAGGGCACAAACCATGAAGTGATGAGCACCTATCCCTAAGGCACCCCACTGGAAACTCCCGCATTCGAAATAATACTCCCCATTCGGACGTTCAACTGTCTGCCTCCAGACCCTCCACTGTACATCCATTCACTTTTCGTGCCACTCTGAGCGGCCTTAGTTTTTGAGCCAGTAACCTTTTATTGAGTGGATCAAAGGCTTTTTGGAAGTTCAGATGACACACATTGGCTCTTTCTCCATTGCCCAATCCTCCAGAAGTCCCTTCGAGGAATACTGTGAGACTCGGCAGAAGTGACCCAAGTCGCACGGGCCTGTGCCGCAGAAACCCCAACAAGTTGTATTTTCCAACGTAGTCCAGTCATCTATAAGCCTACCTGGTACTCCTACCAGGCCCGCACTTGTCCAACTAATCACTCCACACATTAACCCCCTTCTCGGTCGGCATTTGCTTATAGCGTGCTCTCGGACCCTGCAGGAGGAAACCTGGTGGGCCACCATCCAGATTCGTCTAAAGCCATCGTCCCTATAAGTAGGAGTAACTTTCCGAGCCATGCCAGTGCCTTGCTTCCTTCCACTGCCTCACACTTACTTCAACCATCTTTCCCTCTCTTTCATCGAATGGGTCATACTAATCCTGCATCTCCTTTGCTGCCTTTTATCCCTTCCTGCATTCTCGACACCAACCCCCATACTACGGCCCCAGCATGCCCCCGCTGTTCTCCTCTGCCCCCTCTACCAACCCATATAATCCAGGAGTACCACTTACATACCCTTACAGGTACTCCAAGCTTGTACCTGCATCCCGCTTCCCCGTCCCACCTAGTCACCCCGCTCACTTACAGACTCCCATACTCCTCATGAGCCCCCAAAGCTTTCCAAATTTTGCCGCTCCCTTCCCGTTCCCCAGGCCATACTATCTCACAATTACTAGCCCACTTACCTCCACTTTCACGCCGACCACACGGACTCGTACCGATTCTGCCCAGTGGGTAGGTTGCCTGCAGTCAAGGTCCCGTTTTTTCCCGACCGGCGCCCTCCACACCCGTAGCCATCTCACTGATCGCCCTGTGAACCATATCGGTAATCTTTCACAGACCTGTGTCACTGATCGCCCCTCCCTCGGTGTCATGCCCTTCAGTACCTCACAACCTGCACCCCTTCTGCCCACCCCGCTTCGACAGATATTGTGGACCTCTCACTTTGCCATATCGTGCCCTTCCCCTGTACCACGTGACAGACCTCCGGCCCACATCAGCAGTCTGTTGCACACCCACCGTATTGGTCATCCACAGCGACTGGCGGCGCCCCGTGCTAACTCTTTGTCTGCTTTCTGTCCCCCATCCAACATTGTCCACCCTCCAACTTCTATTGACGCTCTATCACCACCGAGACCCATCAATCCCAATGGTCTTGCACCTGGCATCAACTCTTTGCGCACTCTACTACTGAACTCCCCCCTACCATTTGTTATTGCAGCTTGATCAATAATTAGAAAAGTATCGCATCTGCGATCTCTGGCGTTAACCTCAAACGCTGACATTACACTAGTAAGTGAAACCTGGCTGTCGGATGAAGCCTCACTTGACCTTGTTCGCATAGCTGGGTATCAATGCTTCTGGGACACCCCCCGGTCTAGGCGTGGCGGGGGCTGTTTGGCCCTTGCCAAATGCATTATACACCCTAGTGTTACTGGTCACCCCCTATTCTCCTTATTGAGGATTCGTTATGACTACCAACTCACTCCTCCAGCCAGAACCTCTTTCTTGGCTGCGTCCCTGTCCCACCGGGTCTGGAGCCTGCAAAATTGACTCTGCCGTGGATGTCTTTAATGCCGCGTTTGACTATCCTGTCGGCGCAAAATTTATTGCGGGTGACTTTAACCCTTCTTCAATCTGCATGTCCTCTTGTACCAGCCCTCTCGCCCTCTCCACCTTTCCTTTCTGTGTCTGTCTTGGTAGATGGACCCAACAAGCTTCCTGCCATACAAGGGGGAACAACTGCTTGGACCTAGGATTCCCCATTTATATTCCTGTTATCATCACCCAGACTACTGATCACTTCCAGGGTAGTGGCCATCTTATTGTCAGGTGCAAGTTCAGCTGCGTCAGCTTTCCCATCCGATGCGATCCCTTCCCCTCCGTTCGGACTTCCTACCGTTTATGCGACTGGCCCCAGTACTAATGATAATCCGTTCCCTTAACTGGGAACACTTTTTTCTCTCCTCTGATCGTCACACTGTTTTGAACTCCGTCCACTCCAATCTCATACACTGCTTAAGTACCACCGACCCATTTGTCGATCCAGGCCCCAGGTCCAGCAGCTCCCGCTGTCACTTTCAGGGCATAAGCTGGCTAAGCCGCAACTTACCTCTGCCAGATAACTCGACTTTACAATTCTCCAAACCGGATGCAATCGAAGCTGCATCGCATGGCCGATTTGCATATGAGAAGGCAAGAGGCCGTACCCTAGCACACCCCAGCAAAACTGGCTACCTGTCCAACCCGCTTAGTAGAAGTTCCAATCAATCCACTCTTACCTCGCCCAAATTCCCCAGCTTCGGCCCGTTTATACAGCATCTATTTTTGAGGCACTCAATGATAATTTCTCTTCTTCCCTTATAAACGGCCCCGGTATCCCTCCTTCTACAATTTACCCCTGCACCTCTGCTTTTCTTTCATCTACTCTATTAACCCATCTAGATATTGAGGAATCCGCTTACTCTATTAAATCTTCCCCGAATCCGGGCCCAGATGATCTCCCACCACCTCTACGCTTCGCAATTTCGTCCCCTCTCAATGAAGAACCTGTTATAACTCCGCGCTTTAAAAAAGGTGCACTATACGACCCAAATAACTATCGGCCCAACAACCACAACCCAGAAGTTTGCAAAATCATGGAGAGAATCATCAGAGACACATCGTTCTGTAACTCTTGTCCAACAAGCTGGTGGACCCTGGTCAGCCTGGTTTCTTGAACTCTCGCTCCTGCCTTTCCTACCAGCTGCACTTCCTTTATGTCCTACCGTCTGCTGCCGACGCCGACATCTCTGTAGTCGTCACGTAGCTCGACAAGTCTAGGGCTTTCGACCGTGTTCCTCATATGCCTCTGTTAGCGAAAATCCCGTCTCTTGATAACACTGACTCTTTCCTCCTCCGGCCCTCCGCTATCTCTCTCACAGAGCAAAAGCTGCGTTGGTTGACGGCCACTTGTCTTCTGCCAAATCCATTACTAGCGGCGTCAACCAAGGCAGCTTCTTAGGCCCAGTACTATTACTCATTTATATCAATGACATTTTCTCCCCTGTTTGCCGAGGAACCCCTTTCTTCTTTTCCGACGATAAGAAAATATTTTACTCCTTCCGCCTTATTGACGTATCTGTGACCCTGTGCAACATATCGCGTAGATTACTCTCTCTACAAACCTGGTGTTTCTCGTGGTTCATGAAATTCTCTGCGAAGAAGAGCTTCCTCATACCTTACAATTGCACTGTACCGCCCCGCCAAATCTGTCTGGACGGCCTACCCATCCCCATACAGCCCGCGGTTATTGATCTTAGCGTACGCCTTTCTTGTTCCTGTAACTTTTCAGAACAGGCATCTTTCCAAGTCGCTTAAGCTAGGCGAAACCTAGACCTGATACATCGACGTTTCTCACCACCAGCCAGTCGCCTCTCCATGTAGCTCTCGCATGTAAGACCCTTCCTAGAATGTTGTCCGATTACCTCCAGCCTCTGGTCAAGTTCCTCTATTGTATCTCCTGGAAACGTACAGCGCACCTTCACCAAACCGCAGTTGGGCGTATCCCTAGCTCTAACATACCGCCAGCACCGTGAGCTTCTACTCACTGAGCCTCTGTGAATTCGCCGCATGAGGCTCAACTCAGTCTTCCTCTTTAAGCTAACCCACAACCACCCTACACCCCCTATTATATCTCATTCGCTGCCACCTGCTCCTACCCCGTCCGACACCGCGCTTTCTCTCCTTCTGTCCCTCAATCTAATCTCAGTCCGAAGTTCCGATTCTTTCTGTCCGCCTATCCCAAAATCTGAAATAAGCCCTCCCTCTTAGTTAAGCAGTGCCTCGTCACTGTTCGTCTCGGGGCGCACACTTGTGTTATACCTAACAGTCCCCAATGCTACGTTGCTCACCAATGAGTGTGTCCACCGATCTGGCCTTTGAAAGAGGCTCCAAATTGTAACCTTGCTGCCTCTGCTCCGCAGGTCAATTGGTATACTCCATGTCCGACACTTTTCCTCTCTTCAATGCCGCGAGTTATGGCCATTGCCTTACCTGATCCATAGCGAACTTATCTCCTGCTTTCATAAGACAGCCTGGTTGCTCACTCAGGTCCATCTGTTATCCATCCCTTTTATTTCCTTTCTCTCCTCAGTATCGTTGCGCTTGTGTATCCATTTTCCCATTGCAGTGATCCTCGATGACGGTCAACAACTTCAGGCACTGTACTGACCATCTTCCTGACAGGTACACATGGAAGGTTTGCCACACGGTCGTCTACCACTCGGTATTCCCGTAGAATCTGCTGTCCATGGTCTCACAAACTTGTCAATTGCTCCTGGAACACACAACCCTGTGGCGGTCTCTTTTCAACCTGTAAATTCACCAATGACCACTCTTGCCACTTCCGATGGCGTTGGGCAGGGTCATATCCACCGCTCTGGCCGGCGCAAGTCGGACGTGCAGGCCAATGCAACGATCTGCTAGCGCAGTAAGGCTGGTGGATCACACCTCCTGCGTTCACATCACGAAGTTTTTCAGGTTAGGTGCCCAGCACAATGCCAGTCCCACGCAGAAGCACCGGTATGGGATCGCATGCACTAACTATCCTTGAACCACCGCATCTATTACTGTCGGTTGAAAATTGCATGCTCTCCATCCCTGTTCCGCCACGGTACGCTCACCTACAGTTCTAATCATCTGTTACCACTTTCCATTTTTGTCGTTCTACCACGATATACGCACCTACCCACTCTGCCCTTGCTCCTACCACCTCTCACCATGTCACCTCTCGTTGCTTGACGACACCATCGTCCTGCCCACTCTCCTCTGCCGTCGCTCGCCAACACTTCTTTTTTCCATTTGCCGTCACTGCCGGCCTCTAGTCACTATTCACTCGGTATCGCCCTATTAGCATTATGCCCACTGGTAGCATTCTTTTACCTCACTGCCTGTCGTTTTGTTAAATCCCTCCTTGTTCTCCCTCCTGACGCCAAACGCTGTTACGCACCAGTCATACCCGCACCCATGACCAATCCTCATATCAGAACTCGCCGTTCCAAACTTTGCATCTTTTACAGTCGCATTTATCATCTAGTCGCCACCATCATGTTTCCCCGTCTTGGCTCCGCGATTCTCCTGTGGCTCTTTCTATTAGGCAGTGCCCCGATTAGCACCCCCCTGCTTAATTCACCTGTTCAATTGGATGCTGACACGCAGCTCTTCAGTTCCATTGCCCCAAATCTAACGCGCATTCACTTCTTGGGCCTTTTGTTCCATTGCTGGTTTACCTATCCTGGTGCTTTCTGCTGCTTTCTTCTCTGCCTCCGCGTTTCACCTGCAGAAAAACGATCTGGTTGGTCATGTCTCACCTGTATCTCTTCGGTCGTTGCTCTCATCTGCTGTTCCGTATATTGCTCGCCACAGGCATTTCCTGTGTGCCTTTCAGTTTGGCCTGCTTTTCCATGTTCCACCGGTTGCAATGACAGCGTCACGTCATGATGTTCACCTACAGTTCCAAGTCGTTTGATTTGCCACTACCCAATTCCTCTTACCCGTCACTACATGTTGCACCGGCATTGATCAAACAGTCATACCCATTCTTACCTGTTCTGTTCGATCCTATCCTTCAACTTTCCTCGTTTATGATCTGCTCTTCACAGCCGGCATCAATTATGTGCCTCTCTAGTCTTCTCTCTCTGCTGATCCACCAGGCTAACCCGTCATGAAAACATTCGACTGAATTTTCCCAAATCAATCCTGCACATTTCGATCTAACCCTACCTACCTCTTCCAATCACTGATACTTTTATTCCCCTAGCACTTCATTGCTCCTTGCTCCCGCTCCTGGCGTACCTCTTTAGATGCATGTATATAAACACGTATATATACATTCTCTCTGCATCCTGCGCTTTTTTGCCGGCCATTTTTCATGCTGTCGTCCCGCTGACCCTCGGGATATGCGTCCGTTCTTTTACATCTGTGCCTCACATTTACTATATCTAATCGCCCCAAATCACTTTCGCCATCTGCACCACCTTATAATTCTTCCAATGCTCGCTACCTGCTCTAAGATGAGCTTTGTGCCCTGTCTGCTGACCATCTACTGCAGTGTGGCAAGGCTTCATTACTATCTAGCCCCTAGTAGTGGATCCCCCTTTTATCTCCACCGCCTCCCGCTACTACAGTTCCTTATATCACTTTCTAGTCCTCTTCATGTGTATCTGTCGGCTTTCAGATATCCCTACTTAGACCAGTCAGACCCTCCACCCTACCTTGAACCCAAAATCTACCAGGCATCCATTTGAACCCGCCCTTGGGTTCTTTCAAGCCTTTCCCATTTTTCTCTGGTTTACATGCATTCATCATACATTTATCTCCCTCCTGAGCCTACCCAACCTACTTTTGTCATGCAGATTGCTATTTTTCACGAATTTAGTCTGTCCATTTCATCGCTTGTAAAAACATGATCGTGCGTCTAGCATGCGTCGAGAGTCTCAGAAATAAAGCATTGTTAATATTATTACTATTTTGAATGTTGTTTTTATTTTTATTATCATTTTTATCATCTCCCTCTTTTAGTTCTCCCTAAGACCCTAAGCTTTACTGAAGTTAGACTGCTTGATCCTTAGCTTGAACACCTCGTACCTTCATCTTCCTTGTGAATGCGGGTAAAAGTTGATATGAGCCAATCCACAGGAAGCCCTCTTCTCCCAGAGACACTACGAACTACTGTGTTGTTGGCTGTGTTCGCATGGTCCCCATCGACTTCAATATCACCTGCTGAATATCTCCCGGACCAGCCGCTTTGTGGGATACCAGTCACGCCTTGCTCTCTTGGGTTCCTCTCACCAATATATCGGCTTAATCCATCGGTGAGACTCGCAACCTGTTGCCATTTGTGCCCCTAAAGATTCTCTGTCTTGCCAGTAGACTTTTTGCAAGAAAGCAGCAGAATGCTGGCCTTCTTTTAGCCCCTGGACATTTGCTGTCTGCAATGCTTGTCCACCTCAGTGCCCCTCGTAACACAGCCTTTGATTGTACACAGTTGAGGCAAGCCGTTGAATTGATCTTGGCATGCCATCGAATTCACCATTCTTATCCATTTTGAGCCACCCTACGATCTCCTGTGCTATGTTTTGTGGTACTCTCTCTTGTGAGTACTTTTATTGACCCCTCTTCATTAAAGCGTACTGCATGCCACTAGCTTCATCTTGATTGCATTTCCCCGAGCCGTCGTACCTGGACAATGCGCCCGTCCCTCTACCTTTTTTAGGTGGCGCTTTGAGTCACGTGAATCGCAATTTGAGCAACTCGTAGCCAGTTCAAGTCAATTCCGAAACCGGAGAAAGGTTGATTCGTAGTTTCTACAGTCTTGCTTGAAACCCACTAAAATCACGGATATATGCAAGCATCGGGCATGGGGCCAAATAGACCTAAGAGCAAAACCCAGCGGTTCTTCCTACCGCGGCTGAAGCACCATAGCCAGATCCTTTTCGGGGCTAGATTCAAAATCAGTTCAGTTCTATCCAGTCCAGCTTCTGCTAGACAATTAATAGCCAGCGCCGGTCGGGCTTCCAGAATCCCTTTGACGATATGCTCTGAAGTTAGTCACCCTTCACCTCGGATTATTTCATCGAATACCCTCTAAAATTAGGAGTAAAACGTAGGGCCTCATTGCACATCAACCGCAAGAAAAGTTGTGCATCATGAGCTTTTACTAATAACGTATAAAACGCGGAAATGTCAGCTACAGTGCAGCTCCGTAGGGCTTTAGCCTCATCTTTCATCAATCCAGAGGATGGGCTCAAAACTCACCACCACTAGGCAGACTGTTCCAGTTACTCACTACCTTGTTGCTGCAAAAGCGCGATTTGGTTATCAGAATAACTCCAACTTTACTTGGCCCTCTTCTAATTCCATTTATTCGCAAGTCCGAAGGCACATCAGATGGGCCGCGCATCTCAAGATCAGGAAAACCTCTCAGTACCTGAAAACGTTCCACGAGAACTCGTCGAAGTCTCTTCTTTTCACTGGGGGAAGTTCAAGATCACAGAGTCTCCACTGAAACATCTCCCTCGTCTGCCCTAAAACCACCCGAGTTGCGATACTTTCAACTTCCTCCAAACAGGCGGGTTTCATCTTGTAGAAGGTTGGCCGAGCCAAAACCCCTCTTTCCAAATGAGATTGCATTGTAGCTATTTAAGTTGGCATAAACATTTCCGGCCCCAGCACGACAACGCTGAACGCAGCCTAGTGAACTCACCGCAAGGCTTTTCTGTGACAGGGTTTCACTAGTCTGACCAATTGTACGCACTGTGTGTGATAATCCTGAGGTCTTCGGCCCTACTTACAGCTTCTACGTTGGAAAGCCGGTGACCAAGAGCAGCAGGCAAGCCTTATGTTGCTAGCGACATTAAATGAGTTTTTCAAGGCTCAGCAGTAGGTCCCACTGTCCGGCCCGGAAAGGCTTCCATGTGGCTGCCTAGATCGCCCTTGCCTTCAGATCCCAAAACCTCCGAGTCATCCACAAAAATGGGACTGGGAGCCTGACGGGCGGATGCCAGGTCGTTATTAAGCAGTGGAGGAATTATCGGGAGCAGGAGGGTCCCTAGGTTGCGCTGCAGATGACGCTCACGTCTCTGGGGCATCCGTCCCCTGCTTTTGCCTAAAATATCATGCAGGAAAGGGAGTCTGCCAGCAATCTATATACTGATCCACCTGTACCAAATGTCTTCTTCTCTGTCAGCAACAAACGGTGAATAAAGTTATAGTATATTTCTTGACCGTGGTCAATAAACATGCACAAGGCAAGATCAGAGTATACAGCAGTACATGTCAATGTGAGGTGTTCACAAATTCTAAATTAATAAATCACACAGCAACCGAAATACACCAGTAAAGTCATGTAGTGTTTGAGTGAACAAAAGTGGTAATGGTTGAGGCGGGAATTCCGAATCGGTTTCGAAATCGCTGGGGGCGGTGTGGATAGCTGGGCAGTCGTGGGATTGCTGATATAAGCGACAATCGGACGGTCACTAACGAGTTATTGGGCGGAAGAGATACCAAAGAACATTGTTAGAAGTAAAGCAAGCATGGGGCTTCCAACGTGCAGTCAGAGATACCAGCGGAATATTGGAAACTGATCCCGCATTGGGTAACTAATTGTGGAAGAAGCATGTGAAGTAAAGGCAAGTGAGTCAAAGGTGATAATAAAACGGACCTTTGTGCAGGTGATTACAGCGTCATATGGAAATTCAAATGAAGGCGGAAAGCTTCGCAGGGACTTCAGTGAACTTTTGAAGAGCATGAATGGTGTATGTACATATAACGGACTTTAAAAGAAAAGCCGTCAATAGAACGGATTAGTGGTGACAAACGTCAATGGTTCGGCTAGGCAGAAGTTGGAAGAGTGTAAATTTTTTTTGTATGTGATAAAAAATTGTTAACCAAATTATGGTTGGCTGCAGATGGCTGGTATTCTGTTCCGTAAAGACCTTGGTTGCAGGTGGTGGCAGGTAGAATGTTGAGGGAAACAGGTAAAAAAGGGCTGGTTTGACGAAGTTGACAGCTGAGAGGGCTGGGTTCCGGTCATTGGTTTCGTACAGCAACGCGGGAAGAATTGAACTGTTGGGTTGGATTATTTGGGAATTGACGTTGAGCGGATGTGTTGATGGTTGGTGTCAGGAATCACCTCTACGATCCGGTGAGACTTTCATGAGGTTTTGTTAATCCGTGTACGGTGCCCCATGTAACGTCAGCAGGCGAGAGTATAGGTTCGAACCATTGATCAAATCGTCCAGTCCTTACGGTTATCCGGAACAAACGTCGATTTGGCCGATGGCTACCCAAGTAACCAATGCAATCTGGAAGAGATCAAGGGCGTGGCAGTCTGGAGAGTGCTCCAGCTGTATGTTATGATTATCGTTTATATGGAAGCAAGAAAATGAACATTTGGTTATCCGAACAATTATTTATTGTTTGGCTAGTGGACCGGTCTATTAGGGATATTCAGACGGAGACCGGTAGCTTTCTAGGGTACTTGGATGATAGTAGAGATTTAGAGCGATATTAGGTAGGCGGGGGATGAGGAGAGGGTGTCCGTTTGGGAACCAGGAATAAAACCATAGTAGAGGTCATGGTCTGGAAGAAGAATGAGAAAATAGGAAGATAACAGTCTGGTCAGTTCACCAGCTGTGGTCAAGGACGGCAAACAGTAAAAAGGGGGAAAAACAGTGGGTGTTAAGGAGAGGATTTTCCATGTGGACGCACACGTGCTGGTATTCCGCAGGGTCAGGAGAAATCAGAGGCATACGGATTCCGGTTGGAATGGGGTCTTAACTTACCATGAGCATATGCGCAGAGTAGTGAAGCCTAGTTACTAAGGAATGGTAATCCGTGTGGCAAGGCTTCAGTGTACGAGAAAGGCGCAAAAATGCAGGATGGGACGGCTGAGTTCTAGCCTGAGCCAGGAATTAAGTGAGAGCGAGCACCCATCGCTAAAGGACGGAGCGGGTTTATATATATATGCAAATTATGTTGTAAAATGGCACAATCTAGTTAGGAAGGGGGACAAGTGAGCGGAGCATACCCAAGGTATATATATATATATATATAAATATATAGATGTATACGTGGGTGCGATCATCGGACGGGTCATGCGAAAGCGGTCGGACGCAAAAGACTGTGGCAAGGAAAGTGAGATAGAGTGACGCAGCTGAGGATCAACGGTTAACGGAAAGAAGAACAAAAGTTAGGCACGGGCTCATCGGTGCGGCGGATCTCAAAGGCATATTGAGGCCATGAAACGTGAGACTAAAAGGGAAACGCCTAGGTGTGGCTAAAACTTTCAATGGGAAAGTTAGTATTTCGCCTAGAGTGGTCATTGAGGAGGAGTAAAGACCAAGTTCTGCATGAAATTACAGAAGAACCTTAGCTGGGGGATAGGGTGGGAGCAGAAATGGTAACGTCATAACTGGGTGTTGAGTTCAGTTAATGAGTCACTCTAAGTGGAATAAATCAGACTGGATTTTCCAGTTTGGAATCGCAGAGGTGGTGGGGGAAGTATATGTGGTGGGACCTGGTGCGGAAGAGAGGCATTGTAAGCTAACAGATATCAAGAAACGTTGAGTTACTCACCATGCTTGTGTTAATAATTATAGGACAGTAGTGAGTATATATATATTTAGTATATAAAAATGTTATATATTTACACATATATATAAATGAATAGGTATATATGTATATATATATATACATATATATATATATATATGCATATATATTTATAGGGGTCGAAAGCCTAGCTAAGGCCTATCCACCGTCATCTCACATAAACAAACAAGGGTGCGAGTGGTGTGTATAGAAGTGCCCGGATAATTAATGTCGACATTAGCCACATTCACAGAACATGCAGGGAAAGCGGAAGGATTTTCGAAGTATATCATTTATAGCCACTGTAACACACGTTTGAGCAATACGTAGCCAAATTCGCAAGGGATCCTGGAATCAGAAAGCGATTATCCGTGAAATTCTACGATGCCAGAATATTGAATCAAAAATAACACGAAACAGATACAAACCTCATATATGCCATCTCAAGGACTCAAAAACTAGAGTAAAACTACAGCTTGCGGGTGAGGAGCACGTGCCGCACTCAGGTCCAGAACAGGAATATGACAAAGCAGCGCGCTGGATGCGAACAAACAAAAGTTGGTCCATAAAAACGTACAGTGCATAAAACAAGTCAGAAGTGTAAATAAGTGAGTTATGCTAGAGAAAACATGAAACTGCAGTGGTTTTTTGGGGATTTTCCACCACCGGTCGTTACAGCCAACACTGTGTCCATGAGGCCAAGTGTTTTTCCTCTATATTTTCCAACCGGGTCTCTACGAGATTCCTCTTTGCTATTCGTTCATGATACCAGTTGCTCTGATCCTTTCAATCGGCCCGTGTGCAGCTAGAAGAAGCTTAATCGGAACCAGGCCGAGGCAACCTTCTCTCGGCAATTTAGCCTCGTTCTAATTGGTGGTGGATCGCTCCTCCCGGGAGGTTGTTTCTTTTGTTGACTCTGCCTCATTCGCTGTTCTTCTTAATGCCAGGTCAAGAGCAGACGGATTCTAGCCTTGCCTCCCTCTTGTGACTTATTCTAGGTGTTGGAGGAGAGTTTCGCTCGTGATAAACTCAATTACTGCTTCCCCAAACGAGTCTAAGAGGTTCAACGGTTTCTGGCCCACCGAGCTCATCCTTTGTGGCTACCCTACCCCAAACTTCGGCTGTACTACTTGGGTAATGAGGACGACTCTCATCCTTCCCCTTGGCTGATTCTGGGCTACCTTACACTCAAACCAATGGTATTGACAAGAATCTCCTCCCCAGTACCAGCTCGACCGCTTGGACATTGAGAGTTGCTAGGTATTTCCATCTTTGTGACCTAGCTGTACCGTCTTCTGGACTAGTGTCCTCTTCTACTCTTCTGTCCTTCTTATCCTGCCTTTGGGCTGTTCAGTTATTGGGCGAGTTTCGTTGACTTTTCTCTTCAATTTCAGCCACTCCTGAGTGTCAGCTTTCACTTCTTCCCTCTCCTTTCGAACCCGCATTTCTGGCCGTTTGTTACCTGTGCCAGTGACATTTGTGTGCTGCACACGACGCTTTCTCTTTGCTGCTTTTACTAATCTCATTCAATAAGTCAGTCCGTTGCTCGTGTTCTACGTCCAAGTTATGAGACCGCTTTTGTGCTGCCGTGATTTATGGATCTTAGTTGTTCTCTCAATAATTGTTCACTTCTGGCCCCGGGTTGTAATCGATGTACCAGAATGTGGCACTATTTGTGCACCAAGCCCTTGCTGGTCCCGATTGTCTTGCAGCTCAGGACTCTTTGCTAGGGATTCTGAGTTGCAGTGGTTTGCCAAGTCTGTATTTTGCCCTGGAGGTGGCCAATGCTTGACTGTTTTTTTTTACTTATCGGGACTTTATTACCAGAAATGACGTTGATAGCTTCCTTAGTTACCTTTTTCAGCATTCCAATAGGCGCTGAGAGCCTACCCCCATTCATAGGGTTTCCAAACCCTACTGGAGTGCGGCTCGACTGGACCCTGTTAGGGTCTGCCCCTGGCCTCTACTGACCCAATCGGATTGCCTACCCAAAAGCGACATGTTCATATAGTTCCGCGGTGCGCAGTTGAAGTAATGCTTGATATCACTCCAACCTTCCTCTACGTTTGCCGCCCTGCTTGAGTTATTCAGTAGGTCTGCTTGGTCCTCTCTGGACCACCGAAGACTCGTTGTGCATTATTCTCGCCTCTCTCTCCTGTTCATACTATATTATCCGCAACCAGCTGCTGCACTGTCTCTTGTACATACTGCACCTATGGCATTCTTCAGCACCGCTTTCATCACCACTTCCACGTCTGGTTAGTTATCCATAAACTTCTTCTTCCCGAATTCGTATCTGATTTTTAATCGCTGAATCAACCGTCTTCATCTTGGTTCACTCAAACACTTCCATACTTTTTCACCATCACTGCCGTTGTACCCACCCTACATTCCAAACACGTGAAAACCCCTCTCTGCTGTGTATTGCTATAGTCTGTGATCTTGTCTTATGCGTGACCACGGTCGAGAAATACATCATTGTTATTTTTATTGTTAGTGCCGCAAATCACTCCATTCCAATGCCTTCCGGTGGCACAATCACTAAACGTTTGCACTTCGGCTACCGTGGTAGCTAGTCTGCAAGCCTTCCTTCTGGGTCCTGGAATTTCTCTTCCGTTTTTGTGTCATGTTTGTTATCTTCCTTTTCGACTTCCTTTGCCTGTGTTTTTCTTTGATCGGTCTCTCTTGTCTGACCATTTTCGATTTTTTACTGCCACGTCTTTGATTCCTCCCCTACTCGCTGCTAGGTAATGCCTTTTTTATCCCATTATTCTCTCCCTTGCGTGGCAGGATTGCTGCTACCTCTTCCAGCATTATTATTAACACTTTGGAACCATCTGAAGAGTCTTTGCTCAGGATGGCGGATGACCTTCACCATCGTCATCCACGCTTTATTTTTCCTCCGCTTCTGGCCGGCACACATTTTTGAGGGATAAGTCCTTTTCTATTTGGGACGCGATCAACTTTTTATTGTTATGGCAAACCCAGCAAAGTCCATAGTTCCCATAACAAATTTTACACATCTTTTTTTCAATTCCCGTACAGTTCATGGAACTCATCTTGGTGGCCTCTCCCCGGCTTTCGTATCTTTTCATTTCTTCCAAACGGTCTGGCCTCTGCACTTAGTTTCGTCCTTTTCCGTTTGTTTGTGCTTTTTCCCATCCAACCTTAACCAGTGGAATGCTACCAGAACAAAGAGGTATGCGTAATACCGCGTAGAATACTAAAAAACATAAAAGATACTGCAAGGATGCACTAGTTGTCCCTGTGGTGGCTGCTGTGGCGCAGCAATGAGTGACAACTTTTGAACGTGAGTCGCCTGGAGAACCTCCAATGTGGGTGACGTTCTCTACCTTTTCTTCTTATCTTTGTTCTTGTTTTATTTGTCTATCCACATAAAATTCCTGGTCGAGCTGGATTATTGTAATGTTTGATCTCGCTCCTTTGGGCAAGAGGTCGATCGCCTCATTATTGCCCGTTGGAAAATTATTCCTTACGGCCCACCTCAAACGAAGCGTTGCCAGATAGACCTTGCGTACATACTCTCCCGCTTTTGACCTATTGTCGTGGATAAAGCGTACGTTAGAATGCAAACGGTTTATCAGCCTTCGTTAAATCGGCGTTTTTCTTTTCGCGGCTCGGTTTTGGTTGGATTTACGACGGACCGAATCTTGTTTGCGGGCGCGTAGACCTTCAAGGTGAAGAAGCCGTGCTAGTATCTGGCACCCGGACGATAGCACGGATTCGCATGCACTTAAAAGCAACTATTTCCTCTCAAATTTGAAATGAGATTCTGCGCTGATATCTCTTAACCAGTAGCTGGTCTCCAACTGACTAGTACCCACTCTATCCCATTTCGTCTAACCATTGTTTTATGTCATCAGTGGCCGATTTATCTCTGTCTTATATGATGAATCCTTCTTGTAAGGACGACTTCGGTTCAGGAGCTGATGGGTTAACCGGAGCCCACACTCTGTTGTAGCTACTCACCACAAGCTACCTAACCTTTATGCATGAAGGCATGTGGGGCTTCTGACTATGTCTTTTCAGAGTTAGTGTGCTCGGTTAGAGGTAGAGGCTCACGATGCTACGAATAGAGCTGTGAATGCCAAGCTGCTCGAGGCAGCTGCTCTAAAGTAAAGAGAGCTAGGTGCTCCCGCGTGAATGATGCAGGACCTTGGGAGACCCTGGCCGTACCGCATTCCAATGATGGGCAGAAATATAGACTCTGACGGGGCCTTGACGTCATATAGTGGCTGTCTTGCAGCATAGGATAACAACTGCAAGGCTCGTAGTGAATCAGCTAGGATTGGCCGGCGGCTGACTCGGTCGAGGTCACCCAGTTGTGAATTTCTGTACGTTAGTGGGTCCGCTGAGCAGCACGTAATACGTTTTGTCAGTTCAAAGATCAGATAGATTTGCATATCCCAGACATCGGTCAGGGTTCATTTTATTTGTTTCTTCATCGTGGGGGAAAGTTAAAAAATATAAAGCAGAATTGTTTGTTGCAATCCATAGAAGAGAAGTGGTAAAGAGCTGGAAAGAAGCCGAAAATAATTTGAGAACTATTTTAGATGGAGTTACCAATCTCGGCACATTTTTTTAGACGCTGAACAGATTTTGAATTACAATGGCAAGTAGGTTAGATTTTCGGAACCGCTGGGACAGTTCAAGTATCCAGGCTACTTGGGTTCAGTTACCGTCTTAGGAAACGTTCTCAGAAATTGGCCTGGTCCTACTGCCTGCATTAGGTTAAAGGTCCCAAGAAGTTTTTATATAGACAGTGAACCAAACTTTTGTGACCTATGTAGTTTAGTCGCATCTGAAGCTGTATTGCAACAAAACGACTGGGAATGCTTGATCCAAAACCCCTGGGCGATAAAGGACTCATAATCCAGGGATGGTGCAAGCGGTAGAAGAGCTTGTGCCCCCAACAAAGAAGACGGAATTTTTCTCAGATGTGAAAGCGGGCCTAATCGCACGGGCTGCTTAGACTTCTGGAGTGCTACCGTCAATGAAAGATGGAATATCTTGGCCAGGCTTAAACTTTGTTTAGTTAGTCTTTGCGCGGGTCATCACACCAGTGATCGTCAAGTAAGGAACCATCTCAGTGGAAGAAATAGCAGGCACTTGCATCAACGACCGCCATGTAGTACAACCGAAAATTGGACCAATAGATAACTTCCATAAGGTTGGCTCAAAGGTATGTTCGTTTCATACCAAGTCTTGTGAGATAAAGAACAATTCAGCCACATGGCTTGACCAATATTTTACGAACCGCGCCTCGACTGAAGCTGCACTGTTCGCCAAAGACGAACGTGTATCAGGCAATGTGGAAAATTTAGCTAAACGCCAAGAAGGATAATTTTATGTTGGTCTACCATGGACGGATGCCACGATGAAGAGTTATTGCTGAGGAACGGTGTCTCTTCCTTGTTAGGGCCAGGCCGAAAGCTGAGGAAGGATGAATAATTGAAGGAAAGACATCCGTCTCCCTTTCACCGATATTTGAAAATGGGTTTTGCCATTTAGGCAGTCGGTAAAAGCAGATGCTAGCCGAGGGCGGTACTTACCATATCATGCTGTAGTTAATCCGAAGAAACCAGAGAAACTGGGTGGTCTTCGAAGGCACGGCAGTGCTTCGGGGTGAATCTCCGAACGATCGGTTTTCACACGGTCCAAACATTGCAGCAGATTTATCAAATATTTCACTACTATTCAAATGAGGACCTAGAGCCATCTCCGCGAATATCAGGGGCACGTTTTAAAAGTACGGGTGCAAAAAAGACCAAAAAGCAACCTGATTCTTGTGGTGGCCTGGAGAAAATGCTTCAAAAGGGGCCTGCAGAGTTTGGGCTGGCTATTTATCCTTTTGAGGCTGTCTCTTCACTCTTTCGTGTAGGTGTCTTCCCAGGGAAAGCTGCAGGGGTATTTGGTCACGAAAACTGTCCTAGTGTATCACATGCGGCAAAGAATAGCTTCCGTACAGATGATTGTCTGGTATCGACAAAAAGTGTCACTGATGCTTTGACTTTGGTGGAGGGATTGTTAAACCTGCTGGTGCGAGGCAGATATAGTTTGGCCCGTTGGGCTAGTAATAGCCGTACTGTCACTAGCAGAATTGCTTTTACTATGCTTGATAACTCAAGGAATTAGGTTGGGACTCTCTTCTAGCGCGGCTTGCATAGGGAACGACCTGGGGTATGAACACCAACTCTCGTTTAGCAACTTCAGATAAGAGATCAGCCAGCGACAAGAAGAAGTTGCCTCCTCAGCTAACAGCAAAGTACCAACTTTTAATTTGGGTCAGACATTACGTTTTATCATTAAGGAGTTGTTCCAGAAGCTTTGCAAACTGTGATTTGGGCAAGAACAACATCTAAGATCTGAAATGCTTGATCAGTAGGAACAGTACAAATTTATCGTTGAGGAAATAGGGCCGGTTCATACTTCTCAAAGGTATGCTCGCGAGACTCAGTCGGATGCCTTTACCCAACCCCATTCATCAGTACTTACAAGAGTAATAATAATAGCTACAACAACAGTATTGATGGTGGTATGTTGCTAAACCGTGGTCCGGAAGCAAGCGTAAACTCACCACAACAATGTGCGAGATTACCCAGCAAGATGAGATATTCACAAGTTTTCAAAAAAAAGTAGCATTATTTAGTAGCAGTACAACCACTTCAAGGTCATCCCAAAGTGAAATCCAAGACTTCTCGTAATTTTGCTTTTCCCGTTGTCTGTATTTACAACTGTATCACCTTAGTATATACCACCCCTTCACTCGGAGTAGTGACCTGCTGGCGTAAGCAACTGCGGCACACCAAAGTGGGGCTGATAGTTATTATAGCAAGTTAGAGTTGGATGTTAGCTTGGACAGTTTCACCCTCAGTTGCGTTTGGCAACGTCCCACTTGAAAAATCTGGCAAATCCTCCTTGATCTCCGCCATGATATCACCTATCTGGTCCACCTGCATCCCACTTCCAGCGGCTCTGTTTGTCCAACTTTCCGGCTGTGAGTCTACTGGTACTTCTGAAGTTTTGTCCTGCCTCGTAACTGTCTCTTATTCCTTTTTTGATTATTAATAAGTCCCTTCTTCGCTGTTACTTACTTTTTCCTCTGAGAGTGCATTCTAATCCTATCGGGCCCGTCGGTCCTATACCTAAAATATGTTTCCCCATGCGAAATGTTGTGGTGATCCATGAAATTGTACAGTATCCATCACTTCCTATGCCGATGCTACTCCTCTACATTGCACATCGAAATTCTACCGGATCGCTATCTCTCACCGTATTTGGGCTTTTTAACCCAAACCATATGGTCCACTTCCTGTCCCCAATTTTTCCCAGATCACGCCACGGCCCACGCATACGGCTGCCGTACACTCCCGGACCGCTCAAACCCTTTGGTTTGTCTCTGATTGGTCGAGCTACCTACTACCTTCGGTGACTCCGCCTTGTTTTCCCTACGAAGCTATCTCGGTTCTCAGCCGGTGTTCGGAAAACCCAAGCAACTCAAGTTTGCAGATCCAAACGCACCCAACCCCTTCCAACTACGGGCCCCTGCCCAGTCGCCTTTGTCGGTGCCGGCAACCAAGATTCCGGTGGTTCGAAAGACCTCAGACAGGGTATCAGTAAAGTACGTGTATGGAACTCCACCCTGGCCGTTGTCATTAGCTTGTATTGTTGAGACTATGCTCTTTATCTTAATAACCCTCGAAGAAAGTACAGCATGCATCAACCACTTCACCTGAACATCTGTTTATATTTTGCTCATGTACCATGGCATATTGTTGATTCGACCTCGGGCTACCTTGACGGTGGTATCTGACTTCGAACTTTTGTTGAACTCTGGTCCTCGTTGCTAGACGCTGTGGTCGTCCAAATGTGGTTTGCATATATTCATATGCGTATTATTTATTAATCCAGTACCGTAGAACCAGCGAATTATTCTTGTTCTGACTTTGGGATTCCGTAATTGGGCCACGCTTCACTCACGATCGAGACAACCGTTACAGTAGCACTGAAGCTTGAAACAAGATGGAGCTGGTTGAAGAAATCTTCCCAAAGACTTCTCCTCTGGCTACCTCCTTGACCCTGCAACCGCTACTTCCCGGGAAACAGTTTCAGAGAGACACCTCTGCGGCTGTGCTAGGACTGAAACATGCCAGCGCAAAACCAACTCCGAGAATGCCTCGGTTTTTATTGTTCCAGACCGTATACCCCTACCGCAAGTCAAACACGGCGAAGTCAAATCGTGCGATGTGGCTCGCCATGAATACCATTGTTTTAGTTTGCGTAAAATGTCCCAGCGCCGTAGCCGCCACCTACTATTGCAGTTCATGGACGACGTAACGGCTAGGGAGCTTATTAACAGCGAATCGATAGGTTCTGCCTGTTCAACTTTTAGGGGTATCCATATGGTCTCTGATAAAACACCTCTTCAGCTGGAAATATCTAGGTCACCCCGAAGCAACTCTGCCTTGTCCATGCACAACTACCCCGCTGGCCCCGGTGCAGGGGCTACTCAGTGACCCACGGGTAAGACTCCGCTAACGAGTCTGGCACTCCATGCCGTCCATCTGCAAACACTCCTTCGAAGAAGCCCCCTTCCACCATCCCTCCCAGTGGCCTCCACTTTAAGTTGCTTCAGCCCTCCAACCATGCACCTCAAAAGGAACGTCACATCGCCATTCAGCCCAAGCTCCCCCATCTCATCCTCGAAAGTCAAAACAGGACACTGGTACAACCGCCGGCCTCCCCTTTACTAGTTCTCATCAGTTCTCCGGGCCATTTTTACGCGTTATCTACGGATATTCCCACTCCAATGATACTGCAGACTTTTCTACCAATGAAAGTTTAGACCTGCTGTATCTTGATGTCCCTCAAAATTGCACCTCGAAACCCGCTATGGGCCTGTCTTTTATTACATCCAGGCCTGCACTTATTCGGCCGATCACTTCGCCCGAAAGCCATCAATCTCCATAGACACTTCCCGAAAGCTTTCCTTCGTGGTTTGGAGTCAACCAGCTGGGAATCCATCCATCTTCTTCTGATGTCATCGACTCTATGCGTAGGAGCAACCATGGGGGCCGTACTTGTGCTTTGACCCCCTCTTCTGCCCGGCCACCAGCTCCACAACTATACCTCGACTCTGAATAGACCCTACATCCTTTCCTACACCCCTCACAATAACCCCCGCATTGCAGCCTTAGAATGCCCCCATCCTTTTCCACGCTTCTCTCTGCCAGTCATCACCTATTCCCACACCGCCACCTACTTATTCCAGCAGCAACTTAGGGATCACCTCCATATCCCGCTTCCCCGCTTTACTCATCCGAGCCCCCCACTCAACGGCCTCCGTACCTTCGGGAGCCTCCTGCCTTCCCCAAATCTGGCATCTTTCTTATCGCCCCCACCTTACGCAGCCTCCCAGTTACTTACCTACTTACCTTCACTCCCAAGCTCACCCATTGGCCACATCCTGAACCCCTGAAACAGGTGAGATATTCCAGGGAGGAATCACTTTTTCGTGACAGACGAATCCCAAGCCCCTGGTTCTTTTGTTGCTCACCCTACGTGCCACGCTGATAACCTTTCACAGAACTGTGTTAATCCTCCAAAACGATCGTCAACCAGCCGTATTAGGTCAATTCCGCTCAGCTTGTCTTTGCTTGTTCAAGGCCCAAACAGATCAATATATAACCTCCCAACTGGTTCATCTGCAGCACCTAGCTGTTCATCCCTAGACACCCGAGCCGATCGGGATTGACGTTCACTCCCGACGCCGCAATGTCCGTAGCCACCTGAACGGTTGGCCACAGTGCCCAGTAGCTCTCCTACTCCGCTCAGAGCAGAAACCCACCTCTACACAGATGGGTTGGCACTGAGATTATTTGATCTTCGGTCTGTCTTAAATGAGCCCCTTTACTAGAAACACAGTGTTACAACATCATATCCTGATATCATCCTCATAACCGAAACCTGGATCACGGGAAACCTCACAAGCGAAATTCTGCTTGAGGGGCACAAATCTCCGAAAGAAAATGGGATTGGCAAATGCGAAGGTGGGCGCACAGCGTAGGTGAAGCGCCCCTTCTCAGTATCTCTCATTAGACGCACCTATTTTGACTCAGTCCCGGATTCTCTGTGGCTTACAACTCGGTTGTAAACTATCTTTGTAAACTTCAGTCGTGCCTGTCACCCACCCTTCTCTGACACTGCGGACTTTCCCCCAACTAAAGCCTTTTGTCACATCTCGCCAATGCCCTCGGCTGAAAAGATCGTAGCCGGATATCTCAACTGGCCTAAAATATCTAGGACTGCGTTCATAGCGCTGCCCGACCTATTGAATTTAGTCTCCCGTACTCACAATGGTGATTGGGTACAACATGTAGGAGCCCTACCGAGGAGGCCATCGTTTTAGATATTACATTGACTCACAGCGCTTTCAACATCTCCGTCTGCCTATTGCATAGCTTTTCAGACAGTGACCACAAGATACTGGCAGGCAATCTCGTATTGCTTTCCCATCCATCAGGCCACCTGACCCGAGTCAACTATTTCCCCCGTCTAAACTGGAACACCCTACACAACCCCATCCGCAACCAAGATAGGAACAGCTTCTTCTAGCGGCTGACGCCCTTTGGGCGGCTAACTGCTTTAGTTCTCACTCGGGATACTGTCTCTCGGAGCTCTGTCCCACTGTCCACGGCTCCCCCCTTGGGAAGTCCAAACTCACCGCCCTCCTACAAAGGTATCCCTTGATGTAAAGACTTTACCTCCGAACCCGCGATTTCTGCTTTCTCACAAGAGTAACACTTCTTCTTGTTAACTCCCTGGTTTTAAAGGAAACTCAGCCTCTTAAGAAAGAAGCGAAAGCTCTGAAAGTCCCAGTGATGCAATGAATCACTCATTCCCAACTAAACCTAGGAACTGGGAAGCAAAGGCTACTGTTCAGCACTTTGTGTAGCAGAGGAACATTTTAGTCCACTTTCCCTCTGATATAACTGAAGCCTTCAACTTTTAGCCCCCTACCGCTACTACCTCTGCCACTGGCCCAACTCCCCTCATTCCTTTAGCCACCGCCAGTTCTTTTGTCCATCCCAACATTCGACACTAACATTATTTCCAGGCTCGTTTCACGGTAGGAGGAGTCCGCCTGTCTCGGACCACATGGGTTGCCCCGTCTGCTATCACCGACAGCGGCTCGGACCTACCACTCCTATTATCAAACTCGCCCACTTTGCCACTCAACTGAGTTTTGGTGCTGTCGAAATGGAAGCCTCCAGTCATCATCCCACAGGACAAACTAGGACTGCTTTGCAAACTGGCCAGTTACCTTCCCATCAGTCACATCCCCGTCATTGTCAAAAAAATGAAAAAGATTGTAAAAGAAATATTTGGTACAAAGCTTCTCGCTTCAGACCCTTTTAAAAATAGACAGCACGGGCTTCCCAAACTACGATCGTGCACCATATACCAGTTTGACTTCGCCAACCCAGCCACTTAGGCTATTGAGGGAGGGCAGGCTTTAGTCATTGTCTGCCTCGATCTGCCGAAAGCTTTTGACGGTGTTCAGCACCCCCACTTCGTTGGTGAACCGCGTTCGTCCGGCACTACAGACCCACTGCTTTCGTGGGTGTAATCCTACCTCGCTCATCTTTCTCAAGTGGTCCTCACCTCTGAACATGCACCTAACCCGAGATCCGTTGCGTTATGCAGGGCAGTGCGTCGGTTTCCCCCCTAATTGTAATGTATATCAGTGGCGCGCGGGATCTAGCCCCTCATAGCGCACCGTTCGTGCTTGCAGATGACATAAAGATAGTCTACCCCTGGAGGTCCATTTATGCTACCACTACAATCAGTGGCATTTCCATGGACCTTACTGCACTTGACCCTCGGTGTCGCTCCTGGAGGATGAATTATTTTCCTCTGATAAGTGAGGGGTCTCATCCCACAAATTCCACTTGTCCAATGAAAAATTGACTGTTAGTGGGTCTCTAGTTGCCTGGTGACCTACCATCTGTGACTTGAGCTTCATCTACTCCAGTTCTGTCAGCTTCTCTAAGAGTCTCACCGTCCAAACAACCAAAGCTTGAGGAAATTTGGCTGTCTTCTTTGTTCTTTGCATCTCCAGTGCAGTAAAAGCAGCACCCACGGACATTACATCAGGCATCTGCTTGAACACTCCCCGGTAGTCTTTTATTACACGTCAAAATCTGACTGAGTCGGGGCAGTAGGTCTACGAGGGCGTTTTACTAATCCATCACTTGGTTCGCCTACTTCTTTAAACTACAAAAAACGATGCAGACATGTGAATCGCAAGCCACTCCGGCTCCGCTGCTTGAGACTGCACTTAGTATTCCCGTGTAGCTTCCTCAATAACGGGCTTTACCTCTGATCAACTAGGTTTCTCGTGTGTAACCCCTTGCACACTCCGCCATAGGTCTCTCACTATCCCCTCTACTATAGCCACATCGGCCATGTGGTCAGGCTTCTCCCTCCCCGTCAACTCTCAGTTCTGAAATAAGTCGCTTATCACAAACCGAGTATCTTCGATTGAGTAAAAAATTCTACTGATTCTCACTGCATATCTCAGCATTACCCGTGCACTTCATTTACTCAATGTGTGCATTTCTGATGATATAGCCTATAGCCTCGATTTCTATTCCGGCCAACCCCCTCAGAAACCTTGCACCAACCAGTTGCAGACACAATATATGGCAGACAGCCTCATCTCTCTAAAAGAACTCTGGACGCCTGATTAGCGTCTACCATTCCCGTTCTGTGTAAATGGAATTGGGACATCACTCTTCTCCCATACTCTGGCTTACCCTTCTCCCATAGTCTGAAACATAAATAAACTTTGTCCTTTCTTGGTTTTCATCTGCGTCCCTTGACCTTTGATCAACAACTGGGGCACTCTCGGAGCGCATTTCTGTATTTGCTTCCCCTTTTTACAATTCTATTCCCGTGTGCACTATACCCTCAATTTCGGTCATCTCTCTTAGCATGGCGTTAATCTTTCTGTGAGAGATGGACCAGGGTCGCATTGCCGTGTAATCTTATAATCGCGGCTTACTCTGGCCCCGGCCTTGGGGACCCTCGCAACCTGGCCATCTGATCGTATACCCTCGTTGTTGAGCTACTCTTTAAAGGCTTATCAAAATTGGCCATTTGTGTCAGTCCCATCAGTGCGGGGCGCGATCAAACTCACCGTTGCCGGCGCGGGCCTTCGGCACCGATGTGTGGGTGCTACTAGTCTGGTGGATTATATCTCCTGTGTTCTCTCCGTGAAGTGCTTTTCAGGTTGGGTACTCAGCACACGGTCAGCTCCATCCACTAAAGCCGGTCGCGAATTTCACGATCTCACTACCTGAGTCCTGGCTCATCCAATGAAACCGTTCGCGGATCGTATGGTAAGACCGTCTCTTCTTCTGCCATGGTAGGATCACCTAACGATCTTTTTCAATAAGCTCTTCCCGTTTCCACCCTGCAGCCCCTGTATGCCTACTCAATCATTTTATCCGTATTCCCACCGTCGTCGTTCTGCCTCGTATGCGCACTTACCCATTTAATCAGCACTTCTATCTTTTATCATCGCAATGCCTATCTCCAATTGAGGCCATCACTGTATTTTGCGCTCGCTCTGCCTATGCGCGAAAATGTTCGTTTTTGTCTTCTGCTCGCGTCTCCCTTGACCACTCCGTATTTCTGATGCATCCCTGCCACCCATAGTTTACACAGACCAAAGATAGTACCGTGACACCTCCACATCTTGTCTACCTGTCACGTCCTTCCTGGTCTTCCTTTCCGCTGCCCCGGGCCCTAAGCACCGTTCCCGCTCGCGCCATGTCCGACCCCCTTATCAGAACTCATCCTTCTGACACTGTAGTCTTTTGCGACCTCATTTATTATCGATATATATCTCCGCCATACATTCCTTGTCCAGCTCGGCCAATCTTTCAAGAGCTTTCTATCAGCTGGTGTTATAATCGGAGCCTTTCTCTCCACTCTGTTTGTTCATTAGCCGGCTAGAATGAAGCTTCCAGTCTCCGTCATCCCGCATCTGTCACGCTGGAATTATTCTCGCTTTCTGTTCCATCACAAATCACTTGTCTTAAATTTTCTGTTCTTTTTTCATCGGTTGTCATCACATGACTTACCTGTAATACAATGAGTTCAGTGAGCCAAGCGGTCAAATCTCATCTGTTTTTTTTCTCTTTTACGAGAATTCCTTTCATCTTCCCTTCGAAATATTGGTCGCCACACTCACTGTGGTTTTTGTGCTTCCTGCGCTGTTTTGCTGTGTTTTTCATTCTGTCTCACCACGTTCTCTCTGATACAGAGAAATGACGAGATCATGGTCTTTTACAGTGGTTCTTGGCCATAGGATCTACCCCTACCTGCCTTTACTGATATTTTATGTACTGACTCCCTTAATTAAGTCGCCGCTGCAGTCGTCGTATCTTTGCACCCAAGTTCCAGCTTTCCTCTGATAGTCCACTCCCCATCAACCACTTTGAAGCTGCTCAGCCTGCATCCCTCTGGCCGTCGCCCTGCCGCCCCTCGTACTACGAAAGTCTACTCCCAGGTTCTTTTTCTCCTCTGCCATCATCACTAGAAGCTCCTGCATCTAAATGTATCAGTCGGTCTATTCTTACCTACATTTTTCAAGCACTTCCTTGGTCTTCCTTCGCTCATATCCTGCTTTCCACAACCGTCATCCTTTCGTTGATTCTTTGGGCAATAACATCATACAGGAAAGGATATACCACGGCCTTCTGATATTATTCTAAGTGATAAACTAAACTCGTACCTGTCTTCATTGATCTTTGTCGTTTTCCTCTTCCTTGCTTTACCTGTCATTGCTACCCTAGTATTCAGCGCCCATTGCAGTACTCTTCGTCTCGTTTCCTCTGCCGGCGAGCCCCATTTCATAGGCAATGTACTGTATATATTCGTTTCACTCCAGTCAGCCTTTCCTTCGCCGTCCTCCCAATACTTCTCCCCTACATACTAATACTTCCTGTATACCGGTATGACATTTTACACACACCAAACTTTTCAGACTCTTTAGCTAACTGACTCACCATTCTTTATCTATCTCACTCCATTCACTATCTGCACCGTGTTTTATGCCCCAACACCAGTCCTCCATCGCAAAGTATATCGCTTTGCACTACGTTGATCGTTATCTACTCTTTTTCTATGCAAAACAATGAACTGACCATCGTTTATTCCTACCCAGCCGTTTCAGCTTACTTCTGGAGTCTCTCATGTATAACTCCCGGTTACCGGCTATATCAGCTACCCCAAGCAATTCCACCTATCTAAACTTAAATTACACGTTTGTTAGGTATCCTATTTAAATCCGTTAGTGCATCCATTTGAAATTCCTCCTTTTTCGGTGTGTTTACATCTTCTTTAGTCGATAAATTTACTGCACTTGTCCATTTTATTACTGAATATCGGATCATATTGCCAGTTGTGCCCTTTGGTCTCGTGTGTAGCCCGCTTCGGGTTTCGTCGAAATATACCTCTACTACTAGGGTGGAGCATGTAAGTACCTCAGAGAATAACCTACTTGGGGGGAACAAGAGAAAGGATTGGACTTGGGGCTAGCCTGAAGCAGTTGCCTGATTAGCCTCTAAATGCTTCTTTCGAACAGTGCACTACACCCAGCGGAAGACTATTCTACGGGGATACTAACCCAGTGGAGAAGAAACGATGCCTAGCAAGGTGCGTAGACGAGGTTCAAAAGCTTCTTCACGTGTCCCCGTGTGATTTCCAAGTTTGGAGGAGCGGAAGACTGACAACAACGATAATACTAATAATAATAAAATATTTCCAGGCCGTGATTGAGAAGCAAGCATAAAAGCATGATCAAAATGAACAAAATCGGTTAGAAGGATAAAATATTTACAAATTTCAAGTGAACGACTCACACAGTTCAGAGATAGGATGATAAAGACGGCAGGGTCCAGGTGAAGTAAACTGTCAAAGATTCGCGCGGTAAATACAGCTCAGTTTCGAATCAATTAGAGGCAGCAGTGTTAACCCGGGCAAGCATGAGATCACTGAGGAACACTATACCGGGATGGAGAAAATATGATATTTACTAGAGCGATGCAGAAAATGGTGCTACGCACTGAGGTTCAGCCGAAAAAGTAACTACTCACTTCACGAGCAGACAGGTGGGAAATGTATGAAGGCGGCCATGCCCACGCAGGGTACTTCTTATGTTCTCTAGGCTGAGGATTGAATGGGCCTTTTGTGCATACGGAAAGGAGGCAGTGTCTGCCGAACAGGTGAGATAACCTCAGGGATAAATAACCAGTGCCATCCAAGGCCGAGGATTTACAGCTGGTGGAAGAAGGAAGGGGTTCCAAGAGGTGACCCACCCGACCCGTCGAGGATAGATCAGGCATCAGGAGAGGTCCTTCTCATTGCAGTGCCTCTCAAGTGGATAGAAATCAGTTGTAAGGCAAACGGGAGAGAGGGTGAATTTCTTCCCATGTACCAACCTGGTCGCTTCCCGTTAAATCGGCTCCAAATACTTCAACGTCCGACCGGTCCAGCATTTACTGTCTGGCCACCGTATTCTAAAAGGAGTTGGCATAGTTCTCATGTAATAGGATGAAGTCCTCCTCAGAGACCATCGGAAATGAGTCTGGTTGGGCTTGGTACTTGGAAGGCAGACTTACTGGCTTTATCTTGGTGAGTAAAGGGTGCGGGATTGCTGCGCAACCCCAAAACTGATGATCTCCTGGCGAACCCATTTTAGATTTGTGTGTTTCTATTCATTTTGGAGGTGAGCCATGGACTGATGAAAACACGTGCTTGAGAACTTGCCGTCATTTATTCGGGGGGGGGGGGGAGGGGGGGCTGCCGTCGGTTCGCCAGCTTTTGGCCGAGTCAGAGGCTGACTGCGAAGCATTTACTCGTGCTTCCTCGATTGCGACGCAAACCGCTTACTTTGCAATGCTGACTGAAGCTGCTTTGAAGAGGTAGTTGACTTAAGTGAGAGAAAGGAAAGGAGGCAGGGAGGATTCTTGGTGCGAGTCAAGACCGAGGCAAACACTCACGGACCGGTAATGTTCGGTTTTCTAAGAAGCAGTCGATGGAGGACGGTAGGCTACAACGATTGCCGTGCCTTCTTAGCTTATAGAAAAGTGATACATGCAGGAAACTAGGGGGGGGGCTTTTGTCAAAGCCGATTAATGCGGCGTAAGATACATTGCTACTATCCTAGGTTTGCATCCGGACATCCAAAGCTGTCGGCCCATTGACAACGCGTGATCTGCCAGGAAAGAGGCCGCTTTGTGCATGTGACAGGAAGCTATAGTAGCTCAGAAGCATGAAAATCCGCTCGGTAGGTGGAAAATCCTTTTCACTTTTGCGGCGCATGTGCTTACAAAAAAAGGAAGGTCCATGCTCAGCCGATCTAGGACTCCCTTCTATAGTGTCCTGCAGTGCTCCTTATTGTTGGTTTTGGAAGGGTTTCAGACACATCTGATAGCTTCCGTGACCACCGAGAAAGATGTGTTCCGGTACCGTGCAAACAGCTGAAGGCGTTTGTCGAGAACTCGTCCAAATCAGATCAATTCGGTTTTCATTTTTTAATTTAGTATCTATGACCTGACGGCGGTATGCCTGTTCCTTCAGTTGTTTGCAAAACCGAGCCCCTTAGGCTTCCACGTGCCTATACGGTGTGAAGGTCAACACCGTCGTCTCTTTTTCTCTGGTAGCGGGAGAGAGGAAAAATTGGTAGAACAAGGTAACGATTGTCTGGCCACCACCTCTTACACACCCTCCCCCCGATCGTGATCCTATCGCCAAGGATCAGATCGCAACACATGACGGGCGGCAAATGCCAAAAACAGTCTAGTTTCCCTTACCTGAGATTCTTTTGGTCTTGCAGTGCTTCGACTTCTTGGGACCCTTTGCTTTTCAGCGGCCGGGTACTCCGCGAACAGCTGAGAGTGCTTGCCGAGATGTATTGGTCTTTACTGAGATGCCACACTGGAAACCGGTTGCATTGGATCAGCCAAGACCATGTGGTGGTGAAGGTAGGATTGGAACAGGTACCGACATATGTCCACACACGCGAATGATAGAAGGCAGAAAATAACAGCAGCGTGAGCGAGATCAACCAGAGAAAACACTTAGGAATGCGGTGGACACAGTGGAGCGATTTATAACAAGGAAACAAGATTCGCACTCATTTCACAGGGGTAGACGATGAGCTGCGCGGGTGGGCGACTAGGGAAGGTAAAACTGGAAGTAACGGAGTTGAGTGAGAGATCGCATAGAATTTGAGACTCCGAACCCTGACACGTAAGCACATTGACGAATCCCAGCGGACCGAGGCGGTTTGGTGGTGGGAAAGAAGAGAGGACAGTGAATTCACTGATTCTAATGTGTATTACGTGTAAGCACATTCAGTGGGGTGATAGAAGGTTAAAGTGGGGGTAAGTACAAAGCCAGAGAACGTGAGCAAAGTAGTGGAAAACGGGATGCGTTTATCTGAAGTAGGGCTTGCGAAGCAGAGTGCGATGGGTTCGTGTGGAGCAGTACGGTTATGGCCAAAAACATCTACTTTTGTTTGCATATATAAGGACCAAAACGAAGAGGAACACTGGTAGTTTATTACGTGAACATGTCTTAATTACTAAGGTCAGTTCCAAGAAAGTTATAAACAGGAGTTTCAATAATTACAGACCAGCACCAACACACGAAATTCAGGTAATTCATCGGTCACTGAGGACTTAAATGCTGACCAGTGGTAGCACTGATTCGCAAGTGTGAAGACGACAAAAAAGTGCTTGGAAGATGTTTGACGGGATGAACAGTGGGTTCGAATATAGGTACCGTTTTCAACATGCATACATGTAATTACGTGGTACAAAAAGAACGATAGCATTAACCGAGATCCCTGTGATGGTCCGGGTGAGGGAGTGATTGGGCGTAGCAGATCAGAGGAAGGGGGACAGAAGTAAGATCAGCAACTGCAGCAATCAGCAAATAGCCTCACAAAGAATACATATCTGCCAGTTGTATTTTGCGCGAGAATGCGCTCGGGTCTGGCTGAGCAGTGGAGCACCTCTGGGTTTCCGTCCCATAGGTTAATCAGATTTAGCGACTTGAACTGGGAAGTGCACGGGTATTGCGTCTATTCCTCGACACAGTGACCACAAAGTGAACCATTGGCACTTTGCTCCTCTAACTTCAGTCGTGTCTGCTCCTCCAAGGTACGAATGTCCTCGATGGTCATACCAATCCAGCTATCAATCCAACAGAACACTTGGCGATGAAGGTTGGCAAACGATCCTTGCTCTTGCTTTTGAATGATGGACTCTAATGTGCCCTGGAGGAGAGGAACGCGGCCTTCCCATCGAACCGATTTGTACGCTCACATCATTTGGCCCGAATAGCCTTTTGTCCACCATGACGGGCATAGAGGTCCTCGACCAGTTTTCACGGAACGGAATATTGTCGGGTTTTCCTCAGGACTGTTCCCAGCTTAACACTACTCGGGGGAATCGATATCGATCGTGAAAACCTCATGTCCCTTGCGTTCTGCGGGCGATAGTTGGTGCGCTTTTTCCAAGGTGATATCTGATGAGTGCAACGATTACACAGTCACATGGAACGACTCCATAAAATTGTTCGTCATTACAACCCGGCAATACGGATGGGAATTTCAAGCGTATTCGTTGAAGTTCATCGCAGAGGATGGAGCTAGAGCACTTACAATGCCAGGCACCTCTTCCGACAAGTGATAACATTTTGTTCATGTACTGGCCTTTCGTATAAAGGGGATTTCCGTGGAGAAGGGGAGGATTGGGTGGGTTGACGATGGATGTGAACGGTTCGTTCACCAGGATTTCCACGCCATCTTTACCGCCGGTTTCGCTTCTGGACATTTCGGCCACAGAGTACCACTGACCGATCATAAACTCATCCACCGTCATGGGCAAGATAATGCCGAATTCCTTGATGAGCGTCTTCACAAAACTTTTCAAGTGAGCAAGTAACGACAAGTGTTTCTTTGCGGGGAACTGCTCGTGTTTGGTATTAATCGAACACCAATATGGCTGTTGACAGCCTGCCCAGTACACCGCACAAGCGTGAAGGTCAACCTCCGGGACTTCAAATTCGACGGCGAAGAACATGCCCTACATTTTGGGGATCTGTGGGATCCTACAAGCATAAAGAAAATCCGTCTTGAGTGAACACTGCTTAGGTACCCTGTAGCTTCCGTCGATTTCCACTTTATCGGTGATGTCAACTATTTCATTTTATATATAAATCCTGGTCCTTCGGATTTCTGTTTGCATAAACGAATGGGCCGGCTTTTATACGGAGTTTACTGATGGCCACCTCAACAAGTGATGGAGAAACAGAAGTGCATGGCCATTTAGGTAGCCACCCCAGACGGTGGACAACTTCGACGCTGTTTCGGGACTTAGTGACGATCAGGTCGACAAGTGATGAGTTTTGGCCGGTGCTAAATTTGGTCGGTCAGGCCACATACTGTGTCCGGGATTGGATAGTGGATCCACTGGACTTTGCCAAACTGGCTACCGGCGTCAAGGTTTTCCGAGTTGAGTTCATGGGCTTCGAAGTCCTCTGTAGTAGGGTCGCTCAAAGAGTAAGTGGCCTTTGAGTTTTGCCGAAAATAACTTCGAGAGAGAATCTACCCGTGGCGTAGATGGGGAACGGTAGATCACACCCGAAAATAAGGTAGTGAAGGGGAAGCTGCCACAAACAACCCACAAATATTTCATCGAAGCTGGTGAGATACATCGAGGAAAGACGGCCGGTGTCTCAGGGCAGCCAATGTAGAGAGCTACCCCGCCGGCACGTATTCTTCCTGAATCGGGACAAAGAGGGCAGTATTCTGCTAGTTTTCCCTCATCACCTTGGTAATCTCTCTTGAGGTCCTTGCGTGCACATGTCCTTCCCTCTGTAATGAATTATTGTGAGACGGAGTAACTTCCACTTAACGGGATTCTTTCCTTACCCGTGCTCCGCTGGGCCCTTCTTGCGTGTTTTTCAAGAAGGGAACTGAATCGCTTTGAGAACAACAATCTGATGGGTGTTTCTAAATTTCGGTTGAAACAGGTACCTCCTCTGGGTTGTTCTCACCTCTTTTCTCTGCTTTTTTAAGGTCAGAGTGACCTTCACGGCTGTTTCAGGAACACCTTGGTCCAATTCTAGACTATTTGTTTTGGGTAAACTTGGTGCCACGGAGTTTGGGGGATTTGAAACAGTTGTGCATGGCCCGAGGAGAATTCCTTAGAACGGGGCTACGACACGGCCCGTTCCCTGGTGAGCTCTCGTTTTCACCTGTAGGTAAAAGCTTTTCATCTCCGGTGAGGTTGCACGTTTTACCAACAGAAAATGGTACAGCAAGGGATCAAAATTGGGAAAACCTATGGGATATACCGACTCTGAAGATATAAGATCGAATCAGCGGAAGAGCTCAAAGGACACAATCAGACGAGGGGAACAGTAAGTCGGATAGTAACACTCCCGTTATGCATTTACCCTCGGAACCGCAGAATGAGTTCGTTTGTCGTTAGGACTGTTTCCCTGAACTTTTAGGCTTATTAGCAGGCGTGTCACGGAGGGAAGTCCTAAAGTGCAGTGGCATCCCAATAAACACCTGGAAGTTCAGCCTAGGCTGCAATAACGGCGTTGGAAAATACTTCACTGACCCGACTAACTGCCTACGCACCTCACTGAATATTGCGATGGGAGACTCATGGAACCATCGACGGCTGAACGGTCTTTACCCTACAGAGGGTTGTGCTGAGGCACAGAGGATTCCAGGACAGCACTTCCGTGAATCAGGCGCCATTACCCACGAGTCAGCTTTTTCGGGGTTTGTTCTCAATATTCTTCATACTTTGTGTGACAAGTCTTCGAAGCTTGCCTGAAAGACTATTAATAATAACAATGGTTTATTTCAGAGACGCCCTGGGCATGCCAGGTGCATGATCAACTGTTTACAGGTGATGGAATAAACAGACAAAACCCTTGAAAATTTAGAAATTTACTTGACAATAGTTGAAAAATCGAGCTTAGAATGGGGAGTAACGTAGGATGAAATTAAGCAAATTCATGCGCACCAAAGAAAATGTACTGGGTTCAAATGGACCCATGGAAGGATTCAAATGGAAGCTCGGTAAGTTTGAAAAGTCAAGGTCAGGTGGGGGATTCGGTGGTAGCGTTCTGTGGTCCAACAGCGCGTTATTTGAAATTTTGACATCGATTTGAATGGGCGCGCGATAACTTAATTGCTATTGTTGGGCAAAGTACAGCAATTTGTAGAAAGATACAGTCCACGGTAACCGACACGCAAATTTGGGAGTTGTACTGCAAAACCGGGAACTATACAGCTAAACTGATCATAAGAAGGAATAAACTCCAATTGTATTTGTATATCCCCATAATGATGTAGATGGGTATAGTTTATTCTTCTTATATATGTATGTGTATGTATATATACATATATGTATATGTGCACAAGTAAATACATATTTGTATATATATATATATGTATATATATATATATATAGATGAGGTGACCGGGGGCGGAATTTCGTCCATTTCCGCCAACAACCTTGTTGGCATTCCAACCGACAATCGAAGTCGAACGTCTACAGCCCATCGACCTACCGCTAGTCTATGGAATCCACATCCATGCCTAATGGCCGTCCTATTTCGGCCCCGATGTTGCACGCGGCAAAATTTAACTCGGTTATATGGGAAATGTTTTGGCAGTGCACCCGGATGCGCACGAAGCCAGTTCTCAGCACTAACACTTTCATACACGCAAAACGAGGTGAAAATCTGCTGCTGAATTAACCGAAAGTCATCCTCGAACCCTGAAAACAATTTATAGGCACCTTTCACATGTCTTGAGAAACTCTCAGAGTCATCAACGAAAGCACGCGCAACAGCCATGGCAGTCAACGGGTCTGAGCGGTCACAGCCTTGCGCAACCCTTGTATACTACGAAATGGCTAACTTAAGCAAAAGTCGCCGCAAAAGTAGGAACACCATTCTTTTTTTCCGCAAAAATGACTTCACCAACTTGAACCGTTTTCCTCAGTATGCGCGAATAACGCCAACTTGGTCATCATTAAGGTAGGACCACAAGACACTATCAGGATTTGGCTGGTCAGTATAGGGGCCTCTAAAGGCTGACTGATATACATGAGAAAGGCTAGAAATCAGCATAAGAAACTGTAATAACGGGAGACGATGAGGAAGATGTGAGATTCACTGCAGGGATTAGGTAGCAACGAAGCATTGGTACTCTGCGATAGATGGTCGGCGAACAGGGCACAAAACTCATTGTAAAACAGGGAACGAGCAAAGTAAGACGTAAAAGGTGAATCAGGTAAAAAAATAGTTCATGCGAATTGGACACAGTAGATGTGAGTTATAGGTGTAGAAATAATAGATGCATATCATGGCGGTCGGCGGGATGATAGCAAGAGAGATGGCTTGTGAGGAACTACAGGACACAGAGCGAAAGCATATAAACATATGTGCGGTTGTTTATATATATGTTTATATATATGCATATATATATACATATAAAAGAAGCCGGATCATTAACAATGGAGTCCTAGAAAGAAATTATCGGTTATTAGGAGGGGCAGGTTAGGTTAGGTCGAACGTTTGTAGAATTAACTTTGGAATATCGTGGCGAATTATCTTAATGACTGGTGAACTTGGCGGATCAATAGAGAGAGTGGAGAATGCGGAAGCATAGAAAAGACGACGACTGGGGGGTTGTTCAAAAAAGGGGATATGAAGGAAAGTATCGATGGGAACAGGTAAGAATGGATCAAATAACCTGATTTATGTGGGTGAGACATGTGGTGTCGGTCAAGAATGGGAGCAGCATTAATAAATGGGCTCACATTATTCAGCAGGAAGATGGTGGCGATGGAGATGGTTAAGCAGCGGCGGGCAATTGTAGATACAAAGTATAGAAAGTTACCTGGGAGATGAAACTGTCCGTGGTGGAAGATGCAGCAGCTGTGACGGCAAACAGCGTGAGAGAGGAATGAGCAAAAGGGGTACCAGAGGGTAATGGCTGATGAAATGGACTGAAGTCGTGAATGAGAACCATGACGAAACAGTGAGTTTACTTTAGGTGGCAAGTGAAAAGGCAGAGCGGCCCAAAAGGCACACATAAAGTGCCTGTGGCAAACAGTAGACGAAACAGGAGATGGGAGCATGGGCCGAAAAAGACAGGTGAGACATAACCAGTAAGATCGCTTCATTGCAGGCGGAACACGAAAAAGGCAGAGAAGAAAGAAGTACCGCGACAGGTAAACCGGTGGACGAACATATCGCATGAACAATGGATGTGCGTCGGAGTCGGGGGCATAGAAAATGGGAGCTGCGCGCATGTCGGCAATTGTACAAGTGGATGTAAATGGACGATACTAATCGGAGCACCGCCAAGTGGAAGGATCCACGAAGGAATTACGGAGCCAGGCAAGGAAAAATGACTGTTAGTGACTGGATAATAAATGTGGCTGTGAGAGACGCAGAGCTTGGGACGGCTGTTCTAATATGAGAATTGGTCATGGGTGCGGGTGGGGCTGGTGTGTAATGGTATTAGGCATAAGAATGGAGAACGAGGGAGGGTTCGACAGAACGGCAGGCAGTGAGGCGTAGGCATGCGATCAATGAGCTTTATAGGTCTAGGGTGATACCAAATGAATAGGTACTACAAGCCGGCAATGCCGACATTGGTGAAGAAATAAAAATATTGGCGGTCGTCGGCAGAGTAAAGTGATTAGGACGATAGTGACGTGCAATGAGAGGTGACACAGTGAGACTCGATAGGAGCAAGGACAGAACGGGTAGGTGTGCATACTATAGGAGAACGAGAAAATGGATGTGATAGGAGCGATAGGTGGGCATACAGTGGCGAACAAGGATGGTTGGAGCATGCGGTCTGCAACTGACAGCATTAGAGCATGCGATCCGCAACCGGTGCTAGTGGGTGGGACTGGCCGTACGCTGGACACCCAAGCTGAAAAACACTTCGAGTTGAACACAAGGGATGTGATCCCCAAACCAAATTGCGCTCGTACATCGTTGCAGACGACCTGCACGCCCGATGTGGGCCGGCCAAAGCGGTGGATCTGACCGCGCCCCGCACAATTGGGAATGGAACCAATGTTTATTGGGGGTTATGCGTGTGGGGCGTAGTTCAACTGTGATAGTGTGAGATACAAGTTCGGCGGTCGGATGGTCAGGTTGCAAGGGGTTCCAGAGGACGGAGCCAGCGGCTAATAATCGACCAAACAGCGGCGTTGTCCAGGCGCGTATACCAACGTAGAGGGTGAATTGCAAGCAAGGAGATAACTGGAAAAGGGGAGCAGATAAAAAAGAGCAGTCGGGGTGTGTCCCTGCTGCGGATCAACGGTTATTGTTGGCATATAAAAACCAGCAAAAGACGGGGCTTAAGAGTGACAAAAACTACGGGGGTAGGTGGAAGCAAAGTGGTTGAAATTAGTGGCATTTCAGTTTGTTTCATTCATTAAGGAAATGGACATATGTAGTCTGACGTTGAGAACTCAGTCAGATAGGTGAAACCGTCTGTCGTTGATTGTGCCCTTAATTTAAGGGAGCAGGGTCGGCGAAGGAGTTGGTCTAAGAACGCGAGGCCCCTCTCGTAAGCTGTATATTCTGCCATGCTCATATTAGATAACTGGAGTGCACAGGTGACGCTGAGATATGGGATGAGTGCCGACAGAAATTGGGACTTGGTTTGTGAAGCTCGAAGGGTGATGGGCAACTTGTTCCAGACTTTGGGGTAGACAAAAAGGAAAAAGTTTGACCGTAGGTATACCGGAAGGGACAGTAAAAGGCCTGTGCCGAAGTGAGTAGGGTTTTCAAGGGAGAAGCTTACTGGGTCAAAGGAAAAAGACCGGTTACGGAGCAGGTTATACAAGAAGACTAAGTTTAGTCTTAAGCTGTGGAGCCAGAGTGGGTCAAGATTCAGATTTTGGCATCTTTCTCTGTAGCTTTTAGACGTGAACCAACCGAGTATTTGTTTGGTGAAACGCCTTTGTATGCTTTCAATAGCAACTCTTTCGAATTTCGTCATGTTAGAAAATGTTATTGGGCAGTATTCAAGCAAAGGCCTGACGTGGGATTTGTAGATGCTGATGATACTGTCCCGCAGACGAAGGGAGCGGAAGATCAGGGCCACACTTCTAGCCTTGGCCGCCTGGGTGGCGGCGTGCTCAGAAAAGTTGGGGGAGCAGGAATTGTTGAGGCTCAAATCGCGGATGGTAGGTCGACCGGCTATTGGGGACCCACCAATGGTTAAGAATCCAGGGGGCGATCGGAACTTGTAGGTCAGGACCTCGCACTTATCAGTGGAAAAGCTCATCCTCCAGGTGTGGCACAAGCGGTCAGGTGCAGCGAGGTCAGCGGAAATGTTGCAAAGAGTAGGGATAGCATCATTAGAATTGAAAGAGTAAACTATTTTTATATCGTCTGCAAATAAGAATGGCGTGCCGTGGTGTGCTAGATCCAATGCATCAATAATGTACATCAGAAATAGGAGAGGCCCCAGCACGATTTCCTGTATAACGCCACTTGTAACAGGTTTCGGTTTAGAGGTATATCTGTTGGCGGGGACAACTTGCGAACGATGAGCGAGATAAGATTTCAGCCACGAAAGCAGAGGGTCAGCAATGCCAAATGAACTGAATTTGAAGATAAGGTGCAGGTGTGGAACACGGTCGAAAGCCTTCGACAGATCTAGGTAGACAATTACTAATGCCTGCCCGTTATCAACAACCTTAGTGACCATTTTGAGGAGGTCAAACTGACATGTGGTGCATGATCGTGATTTGAAAAACCTGTGCTGCTCATCGCTAAGAAAGTAAGAAGCGAGAAGATGGGCGGTTATGCCATCTTTGATAATCGTTTCCGTTATTTTGGAAATGATAGGGGTATGGTTGATGGGACGGTAATTAGCAATTTCGTGGACAGGTCCTTTAAATTTGTGTCGTGGAATGATGACTGAACGCTTTCAGTTTGATGGTACCAAACTAAATTTGGGTGACAAGGTGAAAAGGTTCAGTAGTAAAAGTGGAAGGTCCGATCCACCGGTAATGATTGCAGCCGGGGGCAACCCGTCTGATCCAGGGTGGGCAGATGCTTTATGGCGTGAAATGAGCCTGGAGATAACGTTTACTTCAAAGGCTAGGTTAGATGAGGAACAGCTGGTAATAGCCACGGGAGTTGGGGGTGTTGTATCTGAGGCAGGGGCCATGGAATTGGCGAAGTAATGGTTGGAGTCCTAAGCGATATCAGAAGAGGAGGTGGCCGAAGTTTTAATCGGTAACACAATGTTTTGGATCATAGTATCTGTTGCCGAATTCCTAGATTTGTGTAGGAGTGAGAGTTTCATTGCTTTTTTTGGATGCCTTGGGGCTTGGGATTCTTCGTAGCGGTGCCGTTTTTCTTTTAGATCCCAGAAAATAGTTAAGACGCGTTAGTCTCATAAGAAGAGAGAAGTCGTGGTTTTGGAGGTAAAGTCTTTGCATCCTAAGGTACTTTCGTTGGAGAGAGGCAAGTTTGTACTTCCTAAGGGAGGAGTTTCGGAATACCGGGATGAGTTTCAAAAGGCAGTTTCCCATGTTGAATTAAAGGTGATCAGCCGCTTGTTGGAGGTCAGCCGTTAGAAGAGAACTGCTTCAATCTTGGTTACGGATGAGATTGGACAGAGGGTTCCAATTTAAACGGAAGGGATTGTTGACTGGGGTCGATAGTCTGATGAATAAGGATGGAATGAAAGATTACCAGCCAGTATCTTATGGTCGCTACCCAAACATTTATTCAGAACGGAAACCGAAAAGTGGGAAACGCTGTGGGTGAATATGAGATCTAGTATGTTGGCGTTCCTAGTAGGGGTTTTAACGTGTTGCACCCAGCCCCCAATGTGAGTATGAGACACAAAGTCTATTAAGTGGGGAGGTGCCATGAGGTTTCGCCAGGATACTCTAGGCCGGTTGAAATCACCGGTTATGATTTTCGTGGCCGAAGGTAGTAGTGAAAGGTAATCAAAGGCTCCAATTAAAGGAGTTAAGTCTGCAATAGTAGATGAGGGCGGGCGATAGACACAACCGATGTGCATGACTACAGTCGAGGATCAAATTGTGAGCCACAGAGAATCCGGAATTGAGTAGAGTGTGGCATGTCTGATGGGGACTACTGAAAGGGCATGCTGTACGTACACAAGGCACCCACCTCCGCGTCTGTCGATCCTATTTACCCCAAAAACCTTGTACCCTTGAAGCGTAATTTCGCTTGTGCTGTTGTGTTCGGTGAGCCAGGTTTCAATAATAAAGATGATGTCAGGACTAGATGTTATGACAATTTTTTAAATGAAGAAGCTTTTTTGCGATGGACCGGGAGTTAAATAAGATGAATGACAACCCGCTCATGTGGAAGTGAGTGTCAGGGTTAGGCAACGTATGGGAGTTGTTGGTCGGAGGAAGCGCACGTGGAGGGGCGTGGGTTGCAGCTGTTACCGAAGAGAAGGAAAAGCGAGCGGTGGATGCCTTCTCGATGTGTTCGGAAGAATCGGCCGCGGACGAACCGGAAATAAGCAATTTTGGGTTATTACGAAGTGAAAGAGAAGACCTTAGACGAAGTAGTCCTGCTACTTGTCCTGATTCGTTGGGACCGTTCGATGCTCCAGTGCAGTGATAGAATACGTGGTTTTGGAAGTTATTGGCTTGCCCACGTGACAACCTTGGTAGTGGTTGTTGTGTGGTAAGAGCAGGCCTCAGAGGGTAGGGATTAAAAGAGTTTGGGGTGGCTTCGCCGCCCATCGATGCGACTTGCCCGGGTGGGGTAGGATAGGAATCGGCGGTTGGTAGAGGGGTATATGGAGGTCATTTTCGAAGGAGGTATTGGTAGCACGCAGTGTTGCGTAGTTGGCCTTCGGAGTTCGGTGTGCTACCGAAGATATGAACGACTGGTAAGGTGCCGGTATTGTAAAGTGGTTCATTAGGGCTAGAAGAGATGAAAGAGTGTGGGGTTGTATGCCACAGGTTGGGGGAAATTTACTCGGAGGGGGTTTGTGGATGTATCCTGGGCCTAAAACGACTGTGGTGGGGCAAAACGAAAATTTTGGTATGGCAAAGGAACTAGCGGGATAAATGGTGGCGGCACGGAAAAGTTAGGAAATAAAGAGCCAGGCAGATACAGCTTTGAATGATAGCTGTGAGGTTCTTTGCGAGCATCGTCTGTATAAATGCGCGTAGAGCGGGGATTTCGCTGGGAGGAATTACGGTTTGAGAAACTGTCTATTTTGGGAACAGAAACTATAGGTCCCGGCATTAGTGACATCTCACAAGGGTGTCTGTTTGCTTCTAATCTTTGCATGGCATTAGGGGTGCGGCCTGGTGATATAAGGCGGTCGTTGCCTAATGAACTAAATGTTGAGGCCTTCAGTAGGGATGGAGTGTGGGTTGCCGAATTCTGGATTTGCGGCCATGTGTTACCTTTGGTATCGATACTCTGCATTAGGGGCTGAGTGTAGATCGTTACCAACTTTCGGCCCATTGGTGCTAAGTTAGGTTGCAACAGTGAGGTTGTGTCCTTAGGTACGCTACTTCTTGGCAGCTTGTTTACGGGAGTATGCCCTGAATTCTGACGGGTTTGATTCGAGCAAGAATGACCTGGCAACGATATGGTGCGGTCCGGCGGATGGGTTTTAGTCGTGGCTATGTGGTGTGGACAATAACGACCATACGTTGATTTATGTGTCGCCTTGGGAGAGTGATGCATAGTTGTTAGGTCAGGGAGGCTACGCGACTTAGGTAGCTGCCTCTGATGCACAGGGCCGAGCTGTCTAGCAGGACTCGGTGGATTCGCTTCCCAAGCATCTGCGACACTATTGACGAGCCTAGGGCGCTTGGAGACTGGTGGTTTTGGAGAAGGCCCAGGCGTTGCGCAAGGTCTACATAAGACAGTTTTTGGCTCATAGACGTTGGTGGCATAGAGTAGGTTAGGGGGATGACGGGGTTAGGCGTCTTTTGTGCGGATTACTGACTTGGATGTTTGCGAGAGTTCGACTTCCTCAGCACCTCTCTTTGTAGTGGCTTTTTGTCGGGTGCTATTCGAATGTTCTTGTATGGCGAACTAGTAGCAATAACTGTGTTTATGGATAAACTCACTGGCTGTCAGTGAGTCCGGAAATTGGAAAAGTAGGGGGCCGTGGTGTCGTTGTGTTTGTTTGCGTATTCTGCTGCTACGGCATATCACTCGTTCCATGTTAGCGGTCTTTAGCAAGGTACTGCTGACTTTGTTGTGTGGGGCCCTATCGGGAATGTTAAATACAATGGCGTGATTCGAGTTTCGTATTCGTTTTGAAACCTCTGCAGATATGCTGTCAGTGAAGGTACACGCCGCAACTGAGTTACAGTCCGTAGTTACCATAGAGGGCTCGAAGAGTTGGGCCAGTGGTGTCAGAATTCTTGTGGCTCTGTCATGAGCTTCAATCCGCGATTCGAGTGAGCTAAGGTGTTGCAAGAGGCTGTCAATTTTGCTGTTTGCGTCATCATGGATGTTCGTTAATGAGACGGAGCATGGAGTAGTGATTGGGAGATGTACAGCTACGTGTGGTAACATCTTGCTGGATGGTCTGCTTCTTTTGGAATTGCGCATTGTGACGGCAGGCTTCGGATAATTAACTAGTTTTATTGAAAATTTAGCGACTGCAAAAAGCCTAGAAACGGAAAGGGGCTGAAATTCTATAGGAAGTCACCTAGGATGTTTGCAAATAGGGATGACCAGGTGGTTTTACTGTTTGGACGAACGAGGGTTAGAGTTTTAGTCAATCAGGAAACGATAACTGAAAGGGTTGATTTAGCAAACAATCGCTAAGTATCTTATAGATGGGCTCACAAGGGGTGATTTATGACAGGCATAGATCTAGATTTCCTAGTAAAGGGTTGTGTTGATTTTTCGCGGTAATAAGTTATGGACCCACAGTGGTGTGTCGCAGTTATTGCCACGGACCATTTTACGCTTCAGAGTAGATAACTATTACTACTAGGTGCTAAGTAAAAACGGGCCTAAACGATGGATAAAGGAAAAAGCGAGACAACCTGATATATACTTCAAGTTGACTTTGACCTTGTAAAGCTGCATGAGGGTCCATTTTAGAAATCCTTAGCTGCTCGAGAACCCGTACACAGGGGAAAAATCTGAACCAAATTACATAGGGATTACTGTGCCCGAAATGGCTGCTAATTCTTTCGCTTTTACGTGGACCTTCTTGGGCAAGGCCTCTTCTGGCCCAAAGCCATGGCGAGCACTTCCAGCTCTGATGGAACGGAGTGGGCACTCTTCACTTTATTCGCCTTTCTTAGCATACGATAAATGCAAATTAAACGACGTCGTTTCATAACCCTTCATAACGTTTCCAGTTATTGTGTCTAAGCTTATTTAGGTGTTTCTTCTACTGGACCTAAACCTCCAGCTAAATCACTGTTCTGGAGGTAGGTATCTGCATCAGTGTCGAACAGCGAATTCGCGCGTAAGGACCCTCATGGACCTTCAGTAACAACCGGTACAATCCCTAGGCTAACACAAAAACCAGTAGAAGGTGATTAGCGGAAAGCTTTGAGGACGAAAATATTAGTCATGCTATGCAACAAACTATGATATTGACGGCCGCATTTTTTCTCCACAACTTCCTCAGATGAAATTTACAGCCCTGTGACCTTGAAGTAAGCAGAGACAAGCCGTTGATCGAGACGCAAGCTCCCAGCGGTCTCCATTTGACAAGTCCTGAAGCTCATGACAGGCCTCATAGTTGTATGTCGTAACACAGCGCAACCAACATCATTCATAGATACCGCGGTTTCAGTTTTCAGTCGGACCTTCTCATAGGCATCCGATGCATTTATCCGCTCACGACGAAGACAACCGTATCTATTTTTTGCAGACATACCTTGGCATTTAAGAATTGACGCAAATTGCGAAACCCTGGTTTGTTGTCTCTCTAGTAAATCTCGTTTGTCTCTCTTACCCGATCCGCAGCCATGAAACTGAGCAACGCACCCAAAACTGCCTTCATGGCGTTCACAAAACCGATATCACTCATATATCCGGATTGCTTCGGTGCATCCGAGCAACTGCCCAAATTTTGCGTGATACAACTAGATGGATTTTCAGAAATTATTCGTGGTCCGGTTGCTTCATCTAGCACGCGACGTGCGACGTGATGCCTGAGACCGAAAAATCTCCAAATAAGCTCTCGCCTTGTTGTCACCTTCAGTGGGAGGATCGGGCAAAGAGCCTCGAAAAGCTTCTTCCGCTCCTCATTCACAATGCTGAAGCGAATAGTTCAAAGGCTGACCACCATCCCTTACTCGGCTCTCTATCTGACTCAAAGTTGTCGAAGGAAAGGAACATGCCGTAGAGGTTAACCTTCAAACCCAAGGAGTTCAAGTTTAGACATTTCCAGCCCCAATAGAAGCCGGTTCTGCCCTTGTATCTCACGAGGTGCGTCGACCCCAAAAAAAGACCTCGGCTTAAGTTATTCTTGCTCTTTCACCTTCTCCGAATACGCTGTCTTCCAAATTGCGAGGGCTTAAACATGTCGTGGTCTTCGTTTTGGATCCCTTCAGCTTGAGAAAAGCATCTTTTACATGTACAAAGTAAATGCCAGGCCACTTCTCGAATACTGTCTCTAATTTTCTCCAGTATGCAAAAATCCGACAGGATTATTATTGACAGTATTCGGAGAAGATTCACAAGGCAGCTTATTGGTTGGTTTTCAAAGTTGAACTCTATGGAATTAGGTTTACCTCTCAAAATGGAGCCACTGTACCGCACGTTTGAGCAATGCGTAGCCAAATTCGCAACGGATCCCGAAATCAAAAGACGATTATCCGTGATATTCTACGATACTAGATTATTACATGAACAAGGACATAAAAAATATACAAACCTCAACAATACGATCACAAAGACTCAACAACGAGAAACCGAATAGCAGCGTGTGAGCAAACAGCACGTGCGTCACGCAGGTCCTGAACAAGGATGTGCCAAAGTAGCGCTCTGGGCGCGAACAAACAACATTTGGTCCAGAAAAACAACCAGTTCGTAAAGACAAGTCAGTAGTGCATGGAAATGAGTGATGTTGGGAAAAACACTGAATCGCGAGGGAAATAGGGGGATTTTCCACGACCGGCTGTTACGGCCACTACTTCGCTTCGTCGCATCAAGTTCAACCTGTTATTTGGGTATAAACTACTGACAATACAATCTTATTCCTCCACCCAGTTATACCTCCCCCCAGGTACTGGATATTTGCTCCGTAAAAGAAAGTATGACCTTACCACACCCTACGCGAGTACTGTTTTACGCTCCAAGTTCTTTCTCTTCGCGTACTCCAGAATCTGGAATGAACTCCCTTTGCACTTCAGATCTTCTTGGTCGAAGTTTGCATTTGTGCGTGCCACAGATATATTCTTTTCTGCTCCAACTACTTTTTGCTTACTCAAAGTCGACAAAACTGAGAGCTAAGTCTACGATAAAGACCTAGACTTTTAAGCCATTGCTCTATTTTTTCGAACTATCTTGCCTTCCAAGATCTTCTGATATTTTTCCTTCTCAGTGCTAACTGTTTTTGAATTACAAATGCTCTTTCTGACCTTTTTTCTTTGGACTTCGCCGCCGACCTATTTGAAGCATAACTGCCTCCACGGATTGTTTTCCCGTACCCACTTATCGAATCTGGCCAACTTGGCCGTGAAATAGGTCCTTCCAGATGCGTTCCCATTTTTTAGGAAAGCCACCGTAATACTTCTCATACACTGTCAATGTGCCTTACCTGCCCCCAATTTATCACCTTTATTTAGTTATGGCACGTCCACGGCCCCGAAACCGTCCTCAAAGATACTGTAGGAACTGTCTCTGTGACTAATCACTGGTCCACTTAGTGTATGCATATATATGTATATATATATATACAGAACTGTCCCATTACTGTTGGCGAAAGCGTGGTAAGTAACCCGAAGCTGCCTGATACTTCTTGATTGCGTCGCCTGTCTTCCACATCGGGCCCCGCCACATATAATTTCACCACTCTCTCAGCCATTTTGGACTGTTAAAGTCTGTCTCATTTCTTTCACTTGACGTGGCTCATTAACTGAACCCAATATACAGTTATCACGTCAACCACTCTGTCCTTATCCTATTCCCCGGCATAGTTTCTTCCATAAATTCATGCAGAATTTATTGTTCTTTTTTACTGTTTGATTAGTTAATGTCAAATCTTACCAAACTTACTGAATAGTATAGCTCATTTTTAACCGGTTTTTTCCTGGCATCACGTTCCCTGGCCTCATTTGCTTCCTAAGGGCCCGCCTTATCGATGGGCCCGTGCTTCACTTTTGGTCCTTTTTCCATCAACCGTTGTTTGTCAGCTAGGCTTACTCAGACTGCCTTTCTCTATCTCATTTCCTTTTTCAGTATTCCTCAGTTCTGATCAACCACCTGGAGCCCTATACTGACTAACTCCCTGGCTCATACACCTGGATACAAACACTACATAGCTACCTGTCGATCGCTGTTTCCGTTGGCTTTGTTGTCCAAGTTCTCACATCCCGAATAATTGGTCATGTATTATATAGATTATTGTGGTTGCTCTGCTCTCTGCAAAGTCATCAGTGATCACTCACGCCAATCCTAACTGTGTGGGGTGCATATCGGGCTTGCAGGCCGTCTGCAACAATGTTCGAGCGCAATTAGGCCGGTGGATCACACCCTCTGTGCCCGCTTCATGGAGTGTTTTTCAGGTATGGTGCCCAGCAAACTGTCAACCCCATCAACTAGCTCCGGTTGCGGATTGCACAATTTAACTCTCCTAGCCCTACGGCCGCCGGCCCTCGGCTGCATATAGCATGCTTCCACCATTCTTCCGCTACGGTTCGCTCGTCTGTTGTTCCTTTCAGCACTGCTTTGTTTTCCGTTTTGTGCGGTTTTGCCTCCGTATGCATATTTAACCACTCTGTCCTTATTGCTATCGCTTTTCTCCATGACTGCTCTCATTGTGTGACATCACTCTCACACCATCCTTTTACTCTGCTCAAGACCTCAATGTTTCCTTTTTCACCCATCTCGCCCTTGCCTTCCCCTAATCTCTATTCGCTTAGTACCTCCTCGTACTTATAAAAACCGTTGGTTACACACCCCACTGGCTACCATTTTGCCATATTCTTTTTTGTTCTCCCGTCTTATATCTCCCGCCATCACGAGCCAGACCAAACTGTACCCATGAACAATCACCAGACAATAACTCGCCATTCCAGCTTTTGCATCTTTTACAACTACGTTTATTATATTTTCGCCACTACGAAGTTTCTCTTGCCTTACTCCGAAGCTCTTCTTTGGACCTCTCTTTTAAGCAGTGCCCTTACTAGCAGCTTTTGGCTCAATTAGTTTGTGCAATTGCCTGCATGCACGTGGCTCTATGGTTTCATTCTCCAAACTCCGACGAGCCCATACTTCTCGTGCCGTTTGCCCCATCATAGGTTGACCTGTCTGGATTCTTCTTTCGTTCTTCCAGGTCTTCACCTTTTTTGCCTGAAGTAAAACTATCTAATTAGTCATTTCTCATCTGTAACTTTTCGGTCAGTAATCTCATACTATTCGCATATTGTTCGCCTCAGGCATTTTGAGTGTGCATTCAGCCTGAGCTGCTTTTCCGCTTTCCACCTAATGTAGAATTATCGTTGCGTCATTGTATTCACGTACGGTTTCAAACTATGTGATCTGCCGTTACCTGATCTTTATGATCTTCCACTTCTTCTTTGCTCTCCTATGTTATTCGCTGTTGAAGCTGCTGCGCTTTCGCATAAACTTTCGTTTAACATCCAAGTTACCTTTCTCTGATATTTTACACTACTCCAATCACTCTGTATTTCCATTCGCTCTGAGTTCTCCAGCCATCTTCGTGCTGCATATTGTACCTTCATTTAATAACGCTTCACTCATTTTCGACCATTACCAAATGTCACACCTGCAATAACCATATTGTAAGATTCACTCTCACTTGTTTTCGTAAATCCTTTGGTTCATGCCCCCTCGGTTATCAACTTCTGCCTGCAGCCATCACCTCTGAGTCTCCAAATTCGTTTCCCTTTATCTGTAGATCCCCCTTGTTCACCTGTTATAAACGGTTTCATCGGAATTTGTCCAAGTAAATCTGTACCGTTTGATCTAACAATTGCTGCTTCTTCCAAGTACTGCTACTTCCGTGTTCTACCACTTCATTGTTTTTTGCCTTCATCCCCACGTATATACTTATGTATATATGCATGTACATACACATAAAGACTTTGCGTCAGTCCACCTACTAATGGACCAGTCTTGAAGCCTTTCTGTCAGCCATTCTCTTTAGTACTCTTTTTCGTCATTCTGGTGCTCGTATGGCTCCTGATCTATTTACCAAACCATGTATGTCTCGGTCCTTCAAAGTCTCACCTTCTTTTCTGTCTCCCACCCTATAGTAACATAATGGGCATTAGCTTGAAACTCCTTGATATCCATTTTCTTGCTTTGCCTCTTTTCCACACCAGGTCTTACCACATATAATTCCATCACCACCTCTGCGATTATGAACTAGAATACCCAGTCTCATTTTTCTAACTCAACGTGGTTCACTAACTGAACTCAACATCTAGTTATGACGTTGCCTTATCCCCCAGCTGAGTTTCTTCCGTAATTTCATGCATAACTTAGTCTTTTCTTCTTCTGAATGACTACTCTAGGAACGACACTAACTTTTCCATTGAAAGTTTCAGCCACACTTATGCGTTTCCTCTTTTAGTCTCACATTTCTTGGCCCCATTTTGTCTTAGCCATCCGCTGCATCGATGAGCCCGTGCTTCACTTTGTTCTTTCAGTTAACCGTTAATCCTCAGCTGGGCTATACCCAGAATGCGTTTCTCTATCCCATTTTCCTTTCCAATGATCCTCAATGCCGGTCAACCACCTAGGGCACTACACTGACCATTTTCTGGCTGGTACACGTGGATGATAGTGCTGTATGGCCGTCCATCGATCGCTGTTCCCGTTGGCTCTGTTGTCCAAGTTTCACAACCCGTCCAGTTGGTCCTGGACCTTATAACCTTATCATGGGTGCTCAGCCCCCAGTGAACACTCAAGCCAATCCCAACGGTGCGGAGCGCGGTCAGATATCCAGCTTTGGCCGGCGCACATTGGGCTTGCAGGCCGTCTGCAACAATGTGCGAGCGTCATCAGGCTGGTGAATGACACCTCCTGTGTTCACTTAACGACGTGTCTTTCAGGTTTGGTGTCCAGCGCACTGTCAGCCCCACCCACTAGCACTGGTTGCGGATTGAACGCTTCAACCCTCATAGCCCCGCTGCATTTATCACTGTCGGTTGTGGACCGCATGATCCTACCATTCTTCCCCTACGTTTCGCTCATCTGTCGCTCTTGTCAGCACTCTTACGACTTCCCTTCCGTGTCATTCTACCTCTGTAAGCACACTCATTCATTTTGTTTTTGTTCCTGTCGTGTTGCACAGTGACAACCCTCACTGAATGATGTCACTCTCGCCCTATCCACTTTATTCTGCCAAACCCAAAATATGTTATTTCCACCCATTTTCCCCTGTCGGCCCCTCATCGGTATTCGCTTGGTACCTCCGTATGTTTATAAAGCTCAGTGATCGCATACCTCACTAGCTACCATTTTGCGGTATCCTTTATTTCCATCTTGAAACTGCAACCATTACTCACCAGGCACATCCGTGACCACTACCAATCACCATATAAGAACTCGCCTTTCCAACTGTTGCATTTCTTTACGACCAAATGTATTATCTTTTTACCACCTCCATATTTTCCATGTATGAATCTGTAATTCTTCTGTGGATCGTCCCCTTAGGCAGTAAACCGTTTAGCAAATTCTCGCTCAATCCTTTGGTACGATGGTCTGCAAGCACGCTACTCTCCAGGTCCATTCTCTCAACTCCGAGGCACAACTATTTTTCGCGCACGTTTGTTTCATCACAGATCTTCCCCTCCGGATTCTTTTTTACTTCTCCTTCTTCATACTGTTCCATCTGCAGTGAAATAATATGACTGGTCATCTCTTACCCGGTTTTCTTTGGTCAACACTCTCGTCTGCTTCTTACATTGCTCGTCAAAGGCATCTTCATTGTGCCTTTCAAGCCGCAATGCTTTTCCATTTTCCACCCAGTGTAATGTCATCGTAACGCTATCATTCTCACCTTCAGTTTCAAACCATGTGGTCTGCCATTACCTGATCTTTCTGATCCTCCACTTCCTCATTTATCTTCCATGTTATCCGCTGGTACAACTGATGCATCTTCGCACTACAGTTCTTCCAACCTCCAAGTTACCCTCCCTCAGTTATCTTTAACACCTCTCCGACCACCCCGTACTTCCATTCGCTCTACGTTCTTCAGCAATTTTCACGTCCATCTTCTTCTTGCACAACGTACATCCATTTGGTGGCTCTTCACCATTTTCGACCGGCACCTCATTTCACACCTGCGATTGTCAGACTGTTAGATTTACTCTTACCAGCGTTTGTCGATCCTTTCCTTCATATTCCCCACTTTGTCAACTACTGATCATAGCCATCAATTCTGTGTTTCCAAAGTTGGTTCTCTTTTGCTTTGATCCCCTATGTTCACCTGTCATAAACAAATTCATCAGGGTTTATCTAAGTGACTTCCCCACCATTTGACGCAACCCTACCCGTCTCGTCCAGGCACTGCTACTTCTGTGTCCCCTCTCCTCACCGCTACTTGCTCCAACTCTTATATATATATGTATATATATATACATATAAATTTCTGTATCCACACATTTCCTCTGCCTCCTCCAGGTCTTTTGCCACCATGCCACAGCCCCTCATGATATGCGTCTATTTTGTCTATATCTGGGCCTTAAATTTACCGTATCTCGATCTTTCAGCGGCTTTGATGCCATCTGACTAATTCTTTACGTCTTTCTTTGCCAGCTCCGTGTTTTTATCTGACACCGTCAGTCTATTGCAACAAAACATAGTTCGCGGCTACCTAGAGCCCAGTCATACTGCTTTATTTTTGTTCTTCCTCTCCTTTCTTCTTTTTTCCTCTTTTCCTCATCGTTTCTCGTAACGATAGTTTTTCATGTTGATTTTCCGTCCCCTTCATGCAAAACTCCCAGGTTTTGTTCTCCCTCACTTCGCTCAGCTAGCTGCCCCATCTAACCTTGACCTTCAAATTCACCGGGCCCATATATAAATCCATTTCCGGGTTCACTTAAAACCTCTACATTAACCCTTGGCGTGCATAAATTTATCTCCCCCTCGTCTCCCCCTGCTTCTTCCTACCCCCTTTGTGTTGCTTATTCCTAAATTTTTCATGAACTGTTTTGCCAGTTTTGTCGCCCGTAAAATTCTGATCATGCATAAGGCATGCTTCCGGCGTCTCCGAAATAAAACATTATTATTAATATTACATATTTCGTCTTCATCCTCCAGTCGTTTACCAGCCAATTTTTGTTTATATCTGTGCCCGACATTTTGTCGTATCTTGGTCCTTTTAAACCATTATTGCCATGTGACCCACCCCTTACGTCCTGTATTGCTCTGTCCTTGTTTTCAAATTAACACCGTCCTTTTATTGCCAGGTAGCGTAATTCATGGCTACCTAATCGCTAGCCATACATCTCAATTATTTTCGTTCTTCTTCCTCCTTTCTTTCCTTTTTTCTACTTTTCTTCATCATTTCTGGTGACCACAATTTTTCATGCTGATTTCCAGTCCTCCTCATGTGGAACTTTCTGGTCTCCATCCTCTCCAGTTGGCTCAACCAGGCCCTTCATGTGACCTTGACTTCCAAACTAACCGGACACATTTGAATCCACCCTTTGGTTTTCTCGAACTCCTCACATTATTACTTGGAGTGCAAACATTTATATTCATCTCACTTCCCTTCTAAATCTAAATACCCTGCTTTTGCCATTCACATTTCTAGATTTTTCACGAAGCGTGTCTTTCCGCTTTGACACTTGTGAAAATATGATCATGCATCTCGCATGCCTCTGGAGTCTTCGAAGATTTATGAAAGTAACGGCCGTGGTCTTCTCTGCTTCCCTTAGTCCTAGAAATGTTTGCATGAAGGATAGACAGTTGAGTGCAGAAATCGCGGTCGATCATTCTCCTAGCTGGTAGCCGTCCACAACAATCTCACCACCATTTCCTCCCACCTCCTCCGCGGCCTTTAGCTTGGAGTCGTCCACCCGACGCAGCTTGAGCATCCTCCACCTTTAACTGGGCACTTTCAAATTCCTTTTTTATTTTTCTGTGAACATCTGATCAACCGTTACAAACGAAATAGGTAGCAGTCTAACCGGCGCTAAAAGTACCGGCCACTTCAGCCGCCGAGCGACCATCAAGATTATTTTTACTATCAGGTTCCTCAGACAGCACAGGAAGAATAAAGGCGAGCAAAATAACAACTCAGGATAACAAAGGCTGGGAGGGAAGTGAGTCACACTTGCATATGCTCGAGCACAGGAACGATCCAGTTTGAAGCCATAAACAGCACTCAACAAAGCTGAACCGTGAATTAACTGGTCCGGATCTTCCCATAACTGGGAAAACTCTTCACGGCGGTAGAAAAAAGCTTTATAAGAGCCCGGAATGTTGGCCTTTGCGTGCACTGAGGAACGGAATTTTTGTCACTTTAAAACGCATAAACAACGACGTTCAGTGAACCAAGTCTACTGCGGAACGGAAAGTTGTAATTGCTGGCGCTATATCTGGTTACTGAACCATGAAATATCAAGGTTTCGCAGGGTACACTCGGTTGTGCTTGTTCCCAGGCTAATTGTTAGAGTGAAAGAGAGCCGATTTTATCTAGCAATCGAGAAAAAATGTCGACGCATTCTGTAAAGACCAGAAAAAACTGCAGCAGTTAAACAAAAAAGTGAAAATGAATCAATAGCCACTCACGTTGTGACTGACAGAATTGAGTGAGTCTTTTCCATACAAAATCTGCCACGATACTATTTTGCCTGAATACGCAATAAGAATGGATGAAAACTAAGATGTTGGTGCAGTTGACTTAAACTTATCGAATTAGATTCAAGCCACCGCAAAAAGGCAGGCGGTGGGCACTCCACATTCAGAATGGCGTTTAATTGCTCGAAACCGGAGGTTTCTAGTTCCGTGAACATTGCTATCGTGAGATTACTCTTCGAACAATGCTCGTAGACACGATCACTTTTTGCGATAGTTAAGCAGCCTGTTTATAGGAAGCGCAACATCTTTCACCTTGTATGACTGATAGTCAGGGAAGCGGGACATGTGATCGGAGACTGTAAAACCTCAAAGTTTGCTCTGTGAAATGGCAGCGGCTCCTACGGGATCAGCTAAAGATGTTTAGGCTGCTAAAAGGCCTTTCTATTCTAAGCTCGGACAGTCTATTCCATGCTGTCTCAGATTCGTGACCTGGACGTTGTGGGAAGAAGCTTGCAAACTTTCCATCTGGGTTGATAGCTGAAATTCGGTTTTTTAGAAAAACGGTGCTAGACTACTGGAATGGATTTCCAGAGGACGTGGTGGCGCTGAGAATCGTCCAAAAGCTTAAAGGCAGGGCCGAGACAACAGGCGGGCCTTAAAGCTCTCACTCGTAGCGGAGTAGCGGGGGTCACTGTTCCAAATGGGCCTGTCAGAAAATCAGGTAAAAACATGGTTAGTATCGCTAAGATTCTGACCACGCTGCCGAAAACTGGTGGCGTCACCCTGGGACGGAACTGAAATTAAGCAACTCCGTCATTGAACCATTCAATGTGCAATAAAATGGACCGGGCAATGCGGCATTACCTGGTCAACCTACTCCAGACGGCAGAAACCCCCTGAGGGGCAACATTCCAGGAAACTACCTGGATTGGTCTTAACCTTCTTCTCGGCCTTTGGGGTGAACGGGCAGGAGGTCTCCATGGGAGATGGTGTAATGGTTCTCAAAGCGGGACAGTTTAGTGACTGTGGGAGCGGTCGACCCGGCAAGCTCAGTATACAAGCGGCAAAAACACATTAGGTACGGCTGCACCGGAAACGTCGGTTGCCTGTGTCTATTGAAGCTCCGAAGAAGAATCTGAGGTCCGCGTTTAGCACCATGAGTGTCTTGTGGAACAAGAATTTCTTATTTTAGGTGATATAGACGCATCCAAGTTAAACTGGAGCTCAGAAAACCATATGGAGTGAAAGCTCGAGGGGTGGTTGATCCACGTGATTCACATGAGGGTTCTAGTCTAGAGGGTAAATCAGGGGAAAAGGTGGAGTTTCGGTCGGTTACCATCCATCATTCATCCAGTGACGAAAGCGGCCCGGAATGACTTAGAACACCTGGAAGTTGCGGAAGCCATAGGTGTGGGTGGTAGTGGCGTAATCCTGTTCACGATCAACTTCCAGGATATGGGTATGTCTAATCAGTTTGGGAGTAACTTCAGAAAGAACCATGAGGACGGCTCGTTAGGAGTGGGCCCTCGGATAGACTAGGAGACCGTGAGCGATAGATGCAAAACAAAGCACCATTGGAGATTAACAAAGAGTAAGAGCAAAGAAATAACATAAACCATCATATCACTCAGGATGGGTCAAATAAAACGCTTTACCGCCGCGTCGGACGAGCCGAGTGAGAGGGCCATGAAGCAGAAAGAGAGTGAAATCAAGAAGCAGGAGCTTCACCTAACAAATACTGAAAATCTTTCCAAACGTTCTACGTGCTTTGTGAATATGGTTTTACCGGACAACACTTTAAAAAGCTCGTCCACACACCACAGTTTCGCAAGTTTTGTAATTGGTGTGGGACATTTTAATTTGGCCTTGAACCGTCTCCAATTATCTTCCTTGGGCGGCGGGGCTTTGAACGTTTGGGTTTTACCGTGAAGTCTATTTGGCCGCCTACTTGAGGCTTCGGTATATTTTTACCTTTTTTTGAATTTCAATTTAGTACCATAGAAACCACGAATCAATCTTGTTCCTGTTTTAGGATTCCTTCGAAATGGCCAAGCGTTGCTGAATTTGAGAGAATTGACACACAGGGGCACATACGAATCCCGGGTCTTTCTTCAATTAAAGGCAGCCAGAAATAGTCTATCTCACATAAGAAAAAAGCAGGAACAACTAATAGGAAGGTATCGCACGGAAAGCCAAAAGCAGTCTTGAAGCTTGCTATTAATACAGTCAGCCCAGGGCTGCTCTGAGGGAAGCTGTGGGTTGTGTCAGGGAATTATATGGGATGCAGGCGATAAGCAGACGGGAAGAATCGTTAAGTATGTTGGAGCTCTTTCAACATTTATACAAACAGAACTAGGGTGTTAAGGGACTACCTGTGACTTTGGACATGGAAGCTTTGAGAATTCAAGACGAAAAAAATAACGCAAGAGAGGTTTAGAACATCCTGAAGCAAATAGAGGTACCCAGGGCGGCCGGGGTAAATAAAGCCCAAACAGCAACATCGGAGCCATTAGCTTCTGTCTCGAAAGAACTACTAGCTAAGCTTTTTGGCGCACCGTTGGATGAGGGTGAACGACCTAAGGAGTGGCCTACATCCGTATTCACGCTCAGTAAAAGAGGCGGGGAAGGAAACACGTGCCAGTTGCAGAAGGGCTAGCCTGACACAGAGCTGCTTAAAGCTATCAAGAGAGTACTACGAGACAGAATGGTAAGCTTTCTAGATGGGAAGAAGTCAGAGACTAGCAGCCTGCATGAGCCTGGTACAGGCCTTATCGTCTTTCCAACCTAAAAGGTTTCCTGGGGAGAGTAATCCCCCGAGTTGACCAAGGATAACAAGTGGAAGTCTGCTGGCCAGATCCCCAGAAAGCTTTTGGTTTGGTTAACCTTAAACTGCTCAAAACAGGAGGGTTCTTTTTAACTCACTAGGAGAAACAAAAGTGGATTGTACAAAGTCTAAGGGACAGGGTTCCCGTCGAAGCCGGGGGACGCCCGTCGGATAAATGAACTTCGTACAGTAGTGTTTCACCAGGGTTAGTACTTGAACCTCTGACCATGACGTACGTGAATGAACTTGCAGGTGGGCTGGAAAACTCGCTTCTCGTTCACAAATGACGTCAAGGTGGTGGAAACTCTACGTGGTATGACTGCAAGGCGTGATCCGTGCAAGGAGTTTCAGCGGTCCGTGGCGTGTGATTTCTCCCTCAACCTCACCAAATGCCAATATTTCATTCAGGAGGGGAAAACACATCCCATCCGACATACGGGTCCTCCAGACAATCAGGAGGCAATGACTCAAGCCGCGAAAGCCCTCGATCTAGGGGCCGTGACAGGAGCTGACTTTGAGCCGAACCTACAGTTTCAGGAAGTACCGCAGAAACCGTGAAGAGACTCACACAGGCTAAACAGAGCAGTCAAATAATAACCGGGCCTCTCGCTGACGCTATATGTGGCTTTCTTGCGATCTTATTTAGAAAACTGCTCAACAGTGGAGGCAGTACTTTGTGATTGGCACGAAGGATCTCGGGAAGCTGCGACAGCGATCTACGGGATGGTTTGCAGACTACCGGCTACTGTGCTTCGAAAAGAGACTGCTGCATCCAAGGTCGTCCTGTTTATAAAGGAGAGAACTCCTCGTGACTTTCAAGATAATAAGGCAGCATGTAGGAGTTTGAGGTAGCAGAGGCATCTCATTTGGGCACTGGCTTCTACGGAGTTCATGCACTGATCATTAAAAGCGCTAACTGGGACATGAAAGAGAATTCAGTCTTCTTCAGCAATGGATATTACCGACTGGAATAAGCTCCTAGAAGTGATGACCGCAAGCACCGTGGCTGAGATTAAAAAAACCTAGTGAAGGTTTGAAGGACCGCGTTTGTTGAAAGATGATCACTAGCCTGTGTCACGAGGTACTCTACGTCCCGAGCACGGTAGGCTCCACATAAATGGCCAAACGAAATGCTTTCTCGGCTGCAAAACCCGAGAAGGAAATGAAAGAGCTCAAGGGAGTGTAGATAGACAATCCACCCCACCTAAGGCTCTGTAGCAAGAAGGCTAAGCCAGAAAACATAGGAGATGGTCCCGAAAGCAGCGCGCGTTCTGTCGCTTAGGTCTCTTGGTTTGAGGATCGACTTCAGTGTCCACCATCTGATATATCCCTAGCCATCCCACCTCCCGTGGCGGAAGGCACCCCGAGTAGTAGACCTAATGCTACAAAATCCCCGACGCCCACAAAAGGTATCCCAGACCCCACCATTGGTAATCAGCCTGTATTACCGCATGCGATTCGCCCATCTTCGAGCCTAAATACCAACCCCCAGCTTCTACTGAATTTCCGCGGTGAGAAGTTTAACGCACCAGAAAAGACAGCTGATGCGGTCGCGGAAAATGCGATTACGATTAAGAAGAATCACAGCGGTGAATCCCGCAGTGCCTGCAAAGGGAAGCCATGGAAAGCAGCCCATTCTTTTTGAAAATTGAGGGATCTCGATCGTCCGCCTGGTACACTGCTTCCAAGGTTACTAAACGTCAAAACCTGCCAACCTCCTCGGCAGTTTGCTTCCCTTTTCGCCCCCAATATCCACAGCCCCTGACTCCCCCAGGCCTCTTCACCACTTCCAACTCTCCATCCTTCCCCCCTCCACAAACTCAAAATCAATTGGCCCTAGAAATTCTGCAACAACTCCGTAGCATGTGCCCAAGTGTTTTTAAAGCAGTAGCCCAAGTCTGCTTGGTGGGATCCCGGAGCTTCGGTAGCTCGCATTGGATAAGGATTCTCAGGCTACGGCCCTTAAAGGAACCTGGTTCATCCCTGACATGCTTGATGCTGAAATATCCATCTCAGGATGCTTTGTATTTAGGCAAGGCTCCATCGGATGTAGCGATGGTGGGGTTGTCATGTACTACAATAATTGTATCCCTCCTACCGTATTAACAACCCCACCTCATGTTCTGATTGTCTATGAGCCGTCTTCGCACTCTGCAGGACGGACACCCTGCTGCTTGGTGAAGTTTACCGCCCTCCTACATGCAATTCTACCAGTAGCCTAAGACTCAGACCTATTGAGCCCCCTTAAAAGCAAATCAGAGTTCACCCACCTGTTAATCACCGGTGACCTCAACTCACCCAGTATCGACCGGCAAGGAACTGGTGCCCCTCGTGTCACCTTTGGTAAACCCCCCTTAGATCTCGTTCTTAAGAAATTATGGATATAGAATGTAAAATATCCGACCAGATATAGCACAGGACATATCCCGTCCCTACTAGATCTAGTCTTCGTTAATGAGTGGTCCCAAATAGATGTGGTGCATTACTTGCCACCTCTCGGTAAGAGTGATCACATTCTTATTGGATTCGATTATATTGTGAATTGGCCTCCTCTTCCCTCAAAAATCAAAATTTCGAGATCCAATAAAAGGACCAGTTTCGTCCTTAGTCAGTGCATTGCTTCGCTCTTGGCTGAACCTAACCAACCTAGGCAACTCTCCTGATGAGATAGCAGGAAATCTGAGAGAGTTGATCTCGTTAGCTTGTAGGCTGTTCGTTCCGAGAATTCGTCTTTTACAGGGCAGCAAACGGCCCCTCCCTCATCCCTTGAGACGCACTCTAGACGAACGCGCACGCCTCGTTGCTAGGTATAAAACCACAGGTCTCGCAAGTGATGCAGAGAATTTCAGGGTTGTGCGCGACAGATGCAGAGACAAGATTAGGCCCTACCAAAGGGCAGTCCCACGTATTAGTACTTGCCTGAGCACGGACCAACTAAGCATTTTTCTTTCGGTACATGTGTTGTCCAAGGGGCAGAGCTCCAACACCACTTGCTGTCAAAGATCATACCGGATCCTCAGTCACATCTCCCAGCCAAATGGCCGAGGCCCTTAGATCCCACTTTCATAGTTTTTGGCTCTATACCAGTATCATCGCACCCCACCATGCAGCCAATGTATGTGGTCTCTGCCCTTAGTCATATCACTATTTTCATTTGTGCACTGACACAGGGTTTCCGTCGGCTCAATCAATATTGCTCTATGATTCCTGACTCAATCAACCCCCACATTCTCAAGGAGATGGGGGACACATTAGCAGCCCCTTATGCATCTTTTTCAGCGGTGTTAACAACGGAGTTTTCCCCAACAGTTGGAGAAAATTCATCACACCCATCTCTAAGAAAGGCAATAGACATCTTGCTTCTAGTCACAGGCCCGTAACTCTGGCTAGTATCAGCAGAAAAATTTTCGAGCGTACTCTCTAGAGTGCTGCTCTTCCACATCTGCATACAAATGAGGCCCTCTTCCCACCACAACATGGGTTTCTTCCTGGCAGATCATGCATCACCAATATGCTTTCTGTCATGGATAGTCTGGCTAAAGCCCACACGCTGTATTTATCGATTTTGCTAGGGCCTTCGACAAGGTCCCACACGCCCCTCTTCTTTATGAGCTGCAAACATACGGGATTACAGGCTTTATGTGTGAGATCTTGAGCTGCTTTTTTACCGATCTCACCTTTGTGGTTAGGGTGGGAGATCTTTTGTCCTAACCAACCCTAGCAACAACTGGTGGCCTACAATGACCGGTGTTAGGTCCTCTTCTATTCTTGACCTACATAAATGATCTTCCGACAACCCTTCCAGTGAAAATTGTCATGTATGCGGACGATATAACCCTCTGGAGTTCAAGCGTTGAACACTTACAAATTGCAGTTGATGAGACGGAACGCCAGCTCGAGGATTGGGTGAATGGCGAAATGTAGGGAAATGGAAAAGGCTGCTTTGATTGGAAGTATCGGCAACCTTTTTCATTTGATTGGAGGCACCGGTACATGGGGGCTCGGGGTAAGTGAGGTAACCAAGCAGTCCAACGGCTAGCTGATTCACCGTCGGGGACGTCGTCTAGATGGTTGGTCGGAGCACTTTAGGAACAATTCATAAACCCACTTCGATGGTGGACCTTCCGAGTAAACTTGCAAGCCAAAAGATGCTGGTGGGTATCAGTCCTCTGTCGGAAATTGGGTCTATGCGTGAGACGGGTTACTTCAGTTGGGAAACGTCTGCTGGACTGGATGGGTCGTCTCCATCGTTTTAAGGAAGGAAGCGAGGGTTTGGCTTCGGAGTTAACAAGGCTCCTCCAGATGAGCTGAGATAGTGAACAGACTCCCAGAAAATGGTGTGAATCGGTGATTTCGCCGATTCACAAGGAAGGTGACAAATCTTGTGAAAGTAGCAGGAGAATAAACCTGGTGAGTGTAGCTTCCAAACTGCTCACTGGCCTTAATCTCCACCGATTATCCAGTGTCCGCGAAATGTGTATGCTTGGGAATCAAGCCGGTTTCAGACCTGGTCAGGGTTGTATCGACCACATCTTTACTCTTCGTCAAACATTAGAGCACAGACCGTCTTCTGTGGGCCTTTATTCCCTGTCTTTCCTGATTTGAAAGCGGCGTTTGACTCAGTCGATCACATAGTTCTCTGGCGCTGCCTCTCACTGAAGCGTGTGCCAGAGAAGTTTATTTCTCTTTTCAATGCTTGCAGGCAAACAGTCAAAGCCGAGTCAGTGGTTGGGGCGGTCCCTCCCCCAAATTCACCACCGAAATTGGTGTTCATCAGGGTTGCTTTTTGTCACACCTGCTCTTCAATTTTGCAGCTAAATTCTCATTAGATGTGGTGCCGTTCTCGTGTGAGAATAGAGGCATCAATTTCCACTCAGGCTGCAAACAATTTGACGCGGGGTAAGCGAACGATATTGCTCTTCCAATCAAAGATCCAGGTAAGCTGCAAGCTTTGTTAGTTAGCCTCAACAAAAGTCTGGCAATAATTATGATACGTTTTGCACCTTCACAGTGTAAAGTGCTGCGGCAGGGCCGGGTTGACTGAGCACCAAACCAAGTGTTGGCAGGGGAAACTGTAGATTGATTAGACGAATTTTTTTACCTGGGCAGTTACATCTCACCAGGTACACAGATATCGGATCAAGTGTCATCAGGTATACAGAAGGCGCTTTTGGCTTTTGCCAAAATCTGTCATCTTTGTCGTCGGAGGGGCATCACATTTTCTGTTGAGGGTATGGTTTACAGTGCGTTGGTTAGCTCCGTTATCTTACACGATTCGAAACATGGCCGTTGAGGGAAGAAGATAGGCAAAGATTGTCTGTGTTTTAGCATCGATGTCTACTTGGCAGCTTCCGAGTATTGTGGGAACATCGTATCAGCAGTGCTGAAGTTAGGCCTAAAGTGGCGGGAACCAGAGGTCAGACTGTGGATCAATACTGAATATAAACAGAATAATGTGGTCGGGACATGTGTTACGCATGCTTACCAGCAGGCTTCCGCGGCGTACGCTGTTCTTCAAGGTATGTGATGATGAAATGATAAGTCGAGTTGGTCAGTCAATAACGCGGAAAAAAATGGTGTGAAAACCTTGACCCGTGGACTTGGCCAAGTAGGTTGTGTAAGACTTCCAGGTGGTTGAGACACTAAGCGACACGGCCAGGTATCTCGGACAGGGGTTCAGCTGCATTTGAAATCTTCACTTGTCGTCCTGATTTCCGTTTGATACTTTGGCCTTTTTGAATCTTTATTACTATGCTGGAATTATTTTTGCCTTTCGCCCGACGATGCAGCAAGGTAGCAACAAAAACCAGAGCATGGAAGTGCGAGGTTATTGGTTAAATGAGCTGATCAGAAGCTGTCCGTTCGTCCATTTCTTCTTGTGGCCACCGCAGAGTGGGTTTGAAACCAAGATCACATATCTTTCTACAGATTAACTTTATTAAGTACAGGGTTTCCTCTTTGTTGAATGCCATTCCGGAAAAGATTGCTCTTTCCCAGAAGGGGAATGTCTTCAAAAAATGTTAGACTTTTAATTCTGCTCCTTCCAGCGATTGCTCCGAAGACAGAGGAAGTGAAATGGCTGCTCTTATCATATTTCTATTTCTCTGTATATCTACGAACGTCGCGCATTCGTTCGTTTTAAGGCACGATCCACAGATGGACATTACTTGATGTTATATATGTCTCGCTTTGGTTGCCCCACCCACCCCCTCACCTCCCTTCACTTTCGTTTCAGCTAGGTGGAGCCGACAGAGGATTAAAAGTGTCACCAAAAACCGGCACAGTTGGACTTTAAGTCTCTTACTCGTGTGGTTCTTCGAGACCTAACTTTTTCGGACAGACCATATTCCTGGTTTCCAAAGCCAAGCGACCCATCGGCTTCATTCCCCACTGCCTCAGATTGCAGCACAGGCGACTGTGCTGATGTGTCTCCTATGTCCGACCCCTGCCGTAATACTGAGCTGTATCTCCTCCCATCTTTTCGAATCCACCACAGCTAACCCTGAGAATTTTCAGCTCGCCTTCATCTAACAACTGGTTGGGGCTGGCTTCCTCTTAACCCACCTTTGGTTATCCAGGCTGGAACCATCTTGGGTCCGTCACTTCCGGCTGGAATTGACCTTCTCAATAAAGTTGATCCACTTCTGTATGGACACGAACTGCAGACTTCCCTCTTCCCCTGAGCACTAAGCTTCCTCTAAATCGTGACTCTACCCTTTCAGGTCCCAAGTGTATACCACCTCTGAGATCTCAAACGTTCGAAAGCCTTATGACAAAAATAGGAGTAAACTGCCCTCTACTACATGCAGTATCACCTCCTTGTCTGCACTTGGGCTTATGCTACATGACCACCCCACGGCTCTTAATTTAATCAAAATATCCGTGAATGCGTCAGTGCCGGTGCTGCATACAAGGAAACCCCCAATCCACTCATCGAAGCCAGCCATAAAAACCTCAGGCTTTACAACGTTCTCCTCCATGCATATTCATCAACCGTACGTTGATGACAGTTGACTTCACTTATCCGGGTGTCCGTCCTCCAAGCTACGAAATATCTGCCCCTGGGGGACCTAGGCAGCCATTCCGACAGCGTCTGCCTTCTTCACCGCCTTTTTCGCTTTAGGGCATTACCATTCGCGGCTGCAAATCCCGCTTTAGACCCGTGCCAGAGGTTTGCTTAATCAGCTCCTTCAAGTAAGGGTAACAGTCAGTTCTTCCCGTCACTGTTCTTGGCGTTTTTTGCCAACCCTCAGCTATAAGCACTGCTAGAATGACACGTTATTTCACCTCGTCCTCAAGAACTACCACTCTGGGGTCTATGTCGGTTTTCATCCTGATCAATTCCTCTGCCTTACAATTTGATAACTGCCAGTCGCTAAACTGTCCGTCTCAGTGGCTTCGCCTAAAGGATCCCTTGCCGTCTTGCCACTGGATCGTAGAATACACGTTATCAATATTTACACCTTCCCACATGTTTAATCAACATAGCCTATTCGAGCTAAGCCCGACGGTACCGGGCGCCGTTAGACCCACCTTTCTGACTGTCACACCTCGGGATTGCGGAGTCTACAGTGAAGCTCGAGTACAGTTACGCTGGCGGATCGAGCCTCTAGCGCTCCATCCACGAAGAGCTTTTCAGACTGGATGCTATGGCACGGTCAGTACCACATAATACCACTGGCTGTGTACCGTACATTTCGAATTTTCCCCACCTTGCTGCGTATGCACAGTTTCTCTGCTACTGCTCTTACCATGAACGATACTCGTTGCGCTCCACTTTGCTACATCTTGATAATATTGTCACATTTACTCATCGCTCCTTTACTCAGCGTTCGTACCATATGTGTGTGTACATGTACCGAAAATGTGCCACACATTCACTACTTAGGTCTCACCTACTGCAGTTAGTCTGTCCTCATGAAGTATGTCGATGGCACTCTCACCTGCTCATAGTCATTTTCCCTTGATTTATCGCTCTGGAATAAGTAGTTCGGACTTCTCTGCCTTTTACTCACCGGTGAAATCCGCACTCTTACGATTCTCAACTTCAGGAATCGTTTCCTTCATCTTCCCTCTAACTACTGAGTTGCTTAGTGAAGTCATCCGCGTTGCCCACTTGATGTACTCGACCATATCATCGCCACTTCCGCTTACCTCTCCCGTCCATGGAGGAAAACATTTTTTCCTTATACGTCACCACATATTCAATACATGGATTTTTTTCCGCTGCTGTTAGCCTGTGCAGCCTGCATGTTCATTGAAAATTTACCATCTGGTTAACTTCACACATTTTCTGACTAATTATGGATTGCTTCCTCCAACTTTATTCACGCTAACACTGTTCCAATGTCAACAGTTAATCTATGCCTTGCATAATTGCCTTTGCTTTTCATGACCGTACTTTCCTATTGAGACGGCTGTGAGGCCATTTAGTGTGGTGGCGCGTTGAGTTTACTGAATACGGTTTTCTTTTATTACTGTCCGATTTCACTTTCTCTTTCACGTCGGCCGATCCTGGGAGTTTTGGCTGCCACGCTGAGGAAGTCGTTCGTTGGGCTTGGTTGGGCTTGAAGAATTTGTTCTATTTTTCTGGACTACAGAATAGTTACTTTCTATTTATTCATTTAATCTACTCTTCTCGTAGTACAGAACTTCATCGTCTTTTGACTACTTTTGGTTGAATAGTGAGCAAGGCTCACTTTCAAATGTGTGATCGGTAAACACTTGTATTTTGGCTCAAGAATACTACTGTGGAACTCGCAGTCATTAGTGTCTGGTTTTGGACCCTTCGTCGATTTGAGCTACGCTTTGCTTTCAAGCTCACTGATGCCATCTTGAACGAGTGAGTCCTAATAATCAGTGAATCGAGCAGTGAGCCCTTGGTCGGGTTTCACCCGGACCAGATCTTGAGCATCTTCCTATTCACAGTCTGTTCTCTTCACGTACGGCGATCGCGTTCTTACTCACCAACCACTGCTTGCCTTGGAGATGCCCCCAAGGATTGATGTCTTGATCTTTTGCACCTCACCGCTAGCCAACACATCCGTGCGCATATCAGTTCTCTCCACCGGAACAAGTCTGTTGAGTTGCTTTGTCATCCAGATCAGCCTTTTTTGAAGCCATTCATTTCCACTCTCTAACCAACGTCAACAGTGAAGGTAATCGCTGTGGAGTTTCCTATCACCCAATGACTTGTCCGGTGAATAAACTTTGTCTTGTTTTCAACAGCTTGCTGGTATGGAGCGCTACATTGCCTTGTTTCCATCTTGTGAAGCACCGTCCCTTGTTTTCTCAGCTGTTACGAAGCCAGCCATTTACCAGAAAAGGATATCGGTCGGTCTTCTGCTGCCCGTTCCCACTAGATGTTTCGGCTGGTAACCTTGATATCCCCCCGCTCTAACTGCCGCTTTACTCAGGCGTCTTTCTCCGTTGACTCACCACGATCTATCCATCAAAAGTAAACCTTGTTCATGGTACACGTATCGTACAGAGAGGCATTCGGTCTACCCTTACCCATTTGATCCAACCTTTTCTGGTCATTTCAAAAGTTGTTGTCCGTCCAGCGTCGATACATATTGAGCCACTCATTTTCAGGTACATTTTCCGCTGATTTTTTCCCTGACGTTAGCCATTCAGTTCCACTTTGGTTCTCGCACCCCTCAAGGTATGTCATTTTGAGAGCTGCTATCCTAGCCAGCTGGAGATCTTTTTCGACCAACTTATCCTTCCATTTTTCCGTATTCAATCCACTTCCAATAATTTAGACCTTCCCACTGTTTTTCACGCCTTTTTTTCTGTCATCTTCTCATCTGTCCACCACGGCATGTTACTGCTACGCTAACTGTTCAGAACGCTTAGCAAAGCAATTTTCGATCTCAACCGTCTTCTTAGTGACTTCAATTTTTTGTTTGTCGGAATCGTGCATCATGCCGTCCCTTTAACCAGAGCCGAATAATTTCAGCAGACCTGACCGGCTGATCCTGAAGCTCTTCCTTGCCGGGCAACGGTGCCGCTTCCATCATCCAAGCGTTTTGAATTTTCGCCTATCATTAATATTTTGGCAAGTACGAACTTTTTCCAGTTCGTGTCTAATACTGCAACCCGGTCATCACATTTGGTCATGCCTCCAAACGTGCTTCAGGACTGCCGAAACAAAAAATTACCATTACCACCACGGATTTTAAACAAGTGGCTCGCTCCTGTCTTTTTAACTCCTAGTGGCACCCTTTTCTAGTACCTACGGCCCCTTACGTGTGATCTCCTTACGGAATAGAATGACCGTAGAGGATTGTGGGAAAGATGGCTGTGACCAAAAACGTCGTTGGAAAGAACGGGGTTTGAGGTCTAACCTGAATTTTCCCCAATCGCAATCAAGTGTTGAAGAAGGACTATTTTTTTCTGATTTCGAAGCTCTGTGGTATTCAAAGGGTTTACCAGTGCAAGCTCCCGAGCACTCAGGAATCTCGCCCTCAGACCCTGTGACCGCCCCAAGGCTTCTCAAACTTCACCTCTGGACAGCAAGTGAGGTTCAAAATCTGCGGGATGTTCAACAGCAAATCGTTTCAGATAGAGAAAAACTGAATTTCGTCGTGGAAAGTACCCGTGGATTTCCCCACACAAAATCATGTTCGCTTTGCAAGCTAACCAGAATGCGCCAAAAATGAGCCCTCTCGGTTGTTCAGTGATCTACCTTCCAGATCACCGGGGACACAAGAGACGAGATGCCGTCAAGACTAACATCCTGAACCCTATTCTTGCCGTTCAGTGGTCTAATCTCCAGCTCACAGAGCATGCCAAAGGCAAGGGGCCGTCTAGATTCCCAGCATGAACTCTCCATTATTGCCCCGTCATTCAGCAAACTATCTTTAAGCTCATCGGGGCTATTCAGATAACGAGATGACTACAAGATCCGCGGAAATTGGGGCTGGAGCCGTGCATCCATACGTATTTCACGACTTCAAGACAACGGGCACTCCAAAACCCTATCGGTATCTGTGCATGGGTAGGAGGTCACCGGTCCACTTCTCTAAAAAGCAGCCTCGGGCACAATGGACACTCGCTGAAAATACGAGTATCTGGACACTCGATCGGCTTTGACTACACGGGGCCCGGTGCAAACCAAACGGAAAAAATGAACCATAAGTGGAACTTTTCATACCTGACAGCTAACTTTGAGAGCGTCGGTAGACAAAGATTCGTGACCACTAGGGCCCGTCTGATGTGCCTCACGACTGGACATTCCCATTTGTTGTATAGGGACTCAGTGAGCGCTTTTAATTCACCGGCCCTATCTCGAATCCTTACTGACGTAAGGTGACTGGACGTGGCTTAAACTGAACCGCTTCACTCCGCTACCGTAGGTTTGAAATCTCGAGCTATACCTACGCCTGAATTGTTCATCAGTCGCAGATTCACGCTACCCTTTCCCCATTCTTGAGTTTGCTTCTAAGACAATAAAAACTTTGGGTGCCTTCAAACTCTCTGGTTACACCGCGGTCCCAGTGCTTTTGGTAGGGAATGAGGTAGTCAGATCCTTCAGTTTAGACACTTGGAATCCCACAGTCCAATAGCAGAAGACAGAAATGACTCTTGAGAAAAGTCGCCTAGAAACGAAGGTGGGGGAAATGCGCATGAAAGTGTGGTTTAGTTAGGACGAGCATTTGAAAATGAGGCACACTTTAGGCACAGCTCCACCTCTGGTGGTACCAAAGCAGCCCATAGTAGTATCACATCGGACGGTAAAGGACACTTCTGTTAGGCCTGCGGTTATTAAAGATTTAGCCGAATGAGCCAAAACTTGAAGCCGCTTTTTAAAGTGTGAACGCTGTGTTTGAATAAAGTCACGCAAACTATGAAGCAACCAAACAATGTTCCTCTCAAGCGTGGACAAGCACTTGCTTAGTGCTTATTCCGGATCACCTCCCTGCTGGAGCAAAACAGACTTATCCATTGTGCTATGCACTATTTGGTCCTGATCTTTCTGTCGTGATAGCGTATGTATTTTGTCTGTCCTGCTTGCTCGCTGGCCAGGCCGGAATCAGTGTCGACTTCTGTGCAAATGAGGGCAGTTCAGCAACTAAGTTTTCTAAAACCAGCTTTGATCACGGAGGTGACAACCCCATCAAAATAACTCCAAAAGTAAAGAGAAATCTGACAAACCCTCACTTCACAATTTGACTATATTTTCTCGGCTGACCTCTGCGGAAATCGGAGAACCTTTTGGCCCCTTCTTGGAGTTTACCACAGAGGAAGCCGCTTAAATTTCAGTATCTTAGTATTTTGCTCTAAAAGAGGACTATAAGTGGATCGGAGGCGCCCCGCAAATCGCAATCTATACACCATAGGGGTTTCCAAGCCTCAGACACCCACTGGCATAAAGGATGACTCAAAGTTAGCCACGAACCCTACAGTTTCCATAACCAAGGTTGATGCATCAGACAGACAGCTGAAAAACCTGAAATTTGAAACATTGGGTCCCCTTTATCCAATTCATGAGAACGGAGAGAAGACATAAGTCGCGAGATGCAAGCATTTCGTTTACCCTTGTCAACCGCGGACGTAAAACGTGTCAGTATATATACATGGTACGGTAGGAGGGGAGGGTAGTTGCAACAGTAAGGTAGGCACGATCGAAAGTTCTTATAGTGCGTACGTTGGGGAGAGTGAAGTCAGTCGTGTTAACGCTGCTGGCTAACGGTTGTCCGGAGAACTTTATCAGACAACATCAGAGGCCGAGACTTGTGCGCGAGAAAACAATGAACGTGGAAAAGAAGCAAGTTTTTATCACATTACCTTTCAAAGGAGATCATTTATTCAATCAAATAAATTGTAATCTCAAGTCAGCTCTAAGGCACACATACACAGCGGCGCAGTTGCGTTTGCTGCAGACGACCAAAAGGTTATGTTTTCAAAATCACTCAAATAGTCTTGCTGATCCTAATGTCTCACATATTGTCTATCAGTTCACTTGCAGTTGCGGTGACGTATACATTGGCGGGACGGATCGTTGCTTGACTCAACGAGTGTCAGAACACATACCCAAATGGCTGTCAAACTTGATGACGCAACCTGCTGGGGCAATACACAACGACGTGAAACCGCCAGCTTCTTCGATTGGAAGACACTTGATTGCATCAGGGCACAAAGTTGACCTGGCCCAGTGTTTCAAAGCATTGTTGCGCAATCCAGTACCGAAACTACTAGCGTTCAGTGAAGCTATTCTAATCATGATGCATCAGCCAACACTCTGTGCACAACAACGATTGACCCAAAATTTTTGTTTACTCTGGCGTTAACACGACTGACTTCACTCTCCCCAACGTACGCACTATAAGAACTTTCGATCGTGCCTACTTTACTGTTGCAATTACCCTCCCCCCTACCGTACCATGTATATATACTGACACGTTTTACGTCCGCGGTTGACAAGGGTAAACGAAATGCTTGCATCTCGCGACTTATGTCTTCTCTCCGTTCTCATGAGCTGAAAAACCGCCAAAACCAGGGAGTCTCCTTCTCTAAACGACTGACTGCGCTGGGTTTCTGTGTCAGCTACCATCTAATAAAATCACGGTAATTTATTCGCGGTGATCGCTGTGCCCCGCCACATGCGGTCACAAGTACTTCCACGCAAACCGAATGTTGGATCCTTCTCTCAACTTCGTTGAACCGACCATTTTTGTCAAGGAATTCTATTTTTATCCAGAAAACTTCCGTGCCGACTGGCAGGCTGCGTTAACTGCACCCCGCCTGCGAAGATGTCCGTCATGTTTTTACTCAGCACCAACATACGTTTTCTATTGGTGAACGCGTCAGATCAAACCTTCGATCTTCATTCTTCCTTTCATTTTCATGCCTGTGCGATTAGTATGTAAGAATAGTGGCTAAATTGGTATGTCGTTGACCCAGTAGCGTTAACAAATGGTTTAAAACGGCTCTCGTAGGACAAAACTTCCACCTGCGTGAAGACTGGAGGCGAGTGGGCCGAATATGTCAGCTCCACATGGTGTAAATCCTGAAGTCCCTTATCCATACTCAAGGAACAGCATTGATTTTTTAGTTAAGCAATCATATCCTGAATTTTCTCGCCATAGAGGCTCCATCATAAACATATACGTGGCTGCTTTTTGTTCGCGAAATGCTTTTTTGTCTCTCTATGACCCTCCCTCACCTTCCTCCATTTAGCTGTTAGAAGAAACTTTGCACATCAAAGTAGGTCATTTAGATCATGATTCCATCCAACCCCCTACAGTTTTTGACTTAACTGACCGTTGGGTTTCTCCAGCTGGGGCAACTTCGTTTTAGAGAGGACTCATCAGTCATCTCGAGTTATTCTCCCCAGAGTAGTGTGCGCCTGCCTCAACCATCTACCATTTTCTGCTTCCTATATGGCCCTAGGTATACTCCTGGTCTTCCTTCCACTCTATGGGGAAAACTAGCCAAAGTAATCCGTCTCCGAAACTTTTCTACATGGCAACATTATTCTCCCACCGAAACCTCTTTCTCATATATCTTCCTGGCTTGATGTTGAATTGTCAAGAAGTTGCAATGTCAAGCCCTTTGTAGAGATGGTCTATTTAATTTTCGACCTATGCTGCCCCTTAGAAACCCTTTTCCTTCGTGATGACCAGGCCAGTTCTCTGATGTTGAAATCCTTAGGAAGACGGAGGGAATACTCCTACGAAGCCCAGGACGAGTCCATAGTAAAGTATATTCATCTCTTTATAGAGAAAGAAAATAAACATGCTGACTGGCCGTATTTTAGTCAACTTCTATGTAGCCATAACAGAAGCCGACTTTGGCGAGGCAATCGACTGCTGTGTGGGTAGAAACCAAAAAAGTAAAACTTTACTGCGGACATTGCCAACATCAGTGTTGCTCCCATCGGCCCATCAAACAACCCTTCAGTTATATAAATTCTGGAAGATTATATGCACATAACCCCGTTCCCTACAGAAGAAGTATTCATGCCTCTTCGTACCCCAGGTATTGGTCCTGATGGGCTATCGTCGTCACTTTTGAAGCATTGTGGATTTGCTGTGGCTGATATGTTTACTTCTCTCTGAAACAAATCTTTGTGCCCGTATTCTTCATCAGACGGCCAAAGGCCAGTCACCATTTATCCTGCACCTAAACCCTGTGATTCTGGTGCCGTGGCTACAAGCTTTCGTCCGGTTGCTCCAACTTTATCCGGCCCTAAACTTTTAAAGTGTTCCATTATTATTATTATCTTCGCTGATAACTCTCTCGACGACCCATTAGAGTAGGCCTGCAAATCGGAATGGCCCGCTTAGGGAGCTACCTCTTCCTTGGTTTCCCATATAACCAAATGAATGGGTAAATCAGCAAGATCTGCGAGACGCCTTTTTCTAGATCACTTATCCGCCTTTGGTTCTACTGTGCCGTCTCTCCTTTTTCGTCAGTTGGAATCTGCCGGCTTCCTCACACCATTATTAGCATGGTTGTCTGGTTGGTCTACCAGCGGAACCCAGCGCACACGACTAGGTTCTTAAACATCCAAACCCTTAGTAAATGGTCCAGAGGCATTTCAGAAGCTGCCATCCCATCCTATCCGTTTTTCTCCCATGCCGGTGATCTTTCCTCCCGTTCTCTCGTGCATTTATTCGAATATGTCTATGACGTGGCCGTTTGTCAGGCTGTTCCTGTCACTTAGAACTCCAAAGTTTTCCCATTATCCCCCAGACATTAATGACTCCTCTTTCCGGTCTGGTTCACCTCTAAATTCCTCCAAATGCTTTGAACGCATATTTACTCTTTCTGGCTTAGAGTATTCCAGTGATCAACCTGTAAATTCCACGGAAAACCTAACTATAGTGAGTTCCGCGTAACTTAGGAATCGCTATTTGACCCTTGTGGAGAAACTTCGCCGGCTATCTTATCAAATCCGAGAGAGTGAACATTTCAATGTTCAGCGGAGTTTTTTTCTTTCTAGTTTATCGGTGTGTTTTTCCTGTTCTACTTTATCTTTCCCTTTGTATCATTACTGGCCTACTAGAGAAAGGTAAGAGGATTCTTCGTCAAAGTCTACCTTTTTCCAGTCGGTTGCCCTTCATGCCCTGGACTGAACGGCCTGCTAAGTTGCGCGTATTTCGACTGGCAACTTTGTGAAATATTCGCCCAAAAAGTCCCTGCAGACTCGTAGGATTGACAACCGTGGTCAGAACCTCATTTGTATTCGATTACCTAAAAGACCAACATAAGCATCGCGCGTTTACGGTTTGTTGTTTCTCATGAGTCCTATTAACATCGAGCTTCCCGAAGAATGCGTCCGTGTAGACAATGATTTTAAAAGAGGCATCCATTTTAGTGGTGAGAAATAGCACTACACCCCGCTAGACAAACCATCTCCACTTCTAATCCTGTGCTTCAAGTGTAAATAGACGATGGTTGGTTTGTCCCATTTGAACGGAAATCTCTGTTGCATATCTGCACTATCTAGCTGTGACCTCGTTGAAGGGTCGGCGCCCGTAGCTCCGATCTCTTCCTGCGCACAATCTTGTCTAGCGAGTAGCCCTGCTCAGATTCTACATTAAACCGCTCGCTTTACCCGGATCTCCCACGTATTTCACTAGCTTCCTAGATTTCATTCACATGACGCCCCAGCTTGTCACATATTATCCTTCCATAACCTGCATACACCATATCGCACACAAAGTACGTTTTCCTCACCGCTTTTTCCTTCCGCGGGTTCAGTATGCAACACGTCCAACCATCAGCTATGTTTCATATACACTTCGCGGTTATTGGTTTCAGGCCACATATAACTCTATCAGGTCTTGTAGCACCCGTTTGGGACCACCAACGGCCCCTTTGCACCCAACATTCATCACTTTCCCGCCTTCCTCGTTTTTCTCCGGCCGTATCCGACGCTGTGGGTGACTGCTTTCGTCTGCTTAGCTGCCTTTTTCCTGAGTTCACGTTTACATTTGTGATACGGCCTCAGTCTCTGTGCCCACCACTTCAAGCCACTCAAGGGTTTGACTTGAACGTGCTCATGGTATAAAATTAGCCATAATAGGCCTTATCACAGTTTCGCACCTTTCCACTGGCTCATGTTACACAAGGCCCTTAGGCGGCAAAAACATTCCCGCTCGGCACTTGGTGATCGTACGTTACACCCCATGCAGTTTTTACAATTTATCTGCCCCTGGCCGCGTGAATAGTTGCCACCATCAGTAATCGTTATTCATCCGTTTAGCCGGATTTCGCTTTGGACCCTTCCGTGTCAGCTGTTGAATGTTTATCCTCAGCTGGGACCCACTCGGACCGCGATTGTCTTCCTTTTTTCTCTTTTCGGTTCTCCGCCCACAAGTATACACCATTCTACGATGTCCAGTAGCTCCTGGTACCAAAGCCATAGCTATTCAGTCTAGCGCATTCAGATACAAACCCGCCACCGGTCTGCCAGCCAGTCCTTGTGTTCATTGGCCCTGACCTCCTGGTCCCTTCTCAACACTGAGCGGGATACGCCTTTTACCATGTGTAAAAAATGTAGCAGTGCTTATCCTTACCTCCCATCGTTGCAGGGCTCGGTCAGATCCACCGCTTTGGCTGGCGCACATCGGCGTGCTGGGCTCCTGCAACAGTCTACCTGCGCAGCTAAGTTAGCGAACGGCACCTCCCGTCGCCAAAAGTGGTTTTCAGGTTGGGTGCCCAGCGCACGGTCTGTCCTATCTACTAGCGCAGCTTGCGGATTGTAAGCCTACCTCTTTTATTTTCGTTTGGCTGCTGAGGCCATGTCATTCTTGCTGTCATCTCCTATCTTCATTAGTCTCCCATCGGAGTTAACATTATCACTCCGCATTTTAAGCCCGTAGGTAATTTCTACTCCAATTATGAAATCATCTACGTTAACCCCTTACATCTAGCTATCACCATCTTTTATTGGTGCATTCTGGTCATCCACAAAGTCAGTCCATCCTTTTTGGCATACTCCCTCTTCTCTGCTCTCCATACAATTTGCAGCTGACCAATCACCTGTTCTATTTAAAATAATATCCATCCCCTAAGATGCAAACTGCAGCTTCTTTCGGTATATTATTGGTATTGTTCATTTTTTAACCATGAAAAACAGACATCCCTAGTTGAAACATTTTTCCGCGATTCCTCGGCGGTTCGTGATGTATCTGGTCACTATTTGCAGTCCACCTCAGTCTGCTATTCTTCTACAGTGCCCCTCTGTCTTTATATTCTGATGTTGCAATGCGTCATATCTTCACCAAGGACTCACACTTCAGGTAAGTCCATCCCGTATTTTTAACTCTCCATTGCTGTTGTATGATACCTATCTAGATGACCACCTAAAGGTGTAACTTACCTTCCACATTCTCTACTACCACCTTCGTATGTCAGTCGGATCTGTAATCGCCAGAGTTATGCATCCAGATTGTCTTATTCAAAATCACCGTTTTAGTTTGGGACATCACCACCCACCTACTAGGAAGTGAGTATTTTTTGGTCGCCTACCAATTTCCTCCCGGCAGCCCCCTTTGTCACCACTTTGGCTGGTCGCTGTCCATCCTCAGAAGTGAAGCTCATCTGCTGGTTTACATCTTTCTGCACAAAACTACCAACCCTTGTCACTTTTTTCTTCGACTGATGCATTATGTTCCATACCGACCGCTCTAACCACGTTCTTTGCATATGATTCTTTGGTGCTGCGTCCTACCCCTGTGGAGTACCTGCACTTTACACCTGTAGAATGGCCGCCATAAGCCATCCTCTATCTTTATATGTACTTCATCGCCCCTTTGTGCGCAGTTGATCCCGTAATGGCTGTGGCTTAGCATCTCAGATTGATCTCTCACCAATTACGTGTTGGTACGCCATGTGTAAGGGACAACTATTGAAGACCCTTCCAAATGTTCTACGTGCTTTGTGGATGTCACTGTAATTGACCTCCTTTGATAAGCATGTTCATACTCCGCACTTTTGCACTCTTGTTTGTTTCCTGATACATTTGAATTTGACCTTGAAATATTTATGACTGTCCTGCTTGGACCACGGGGCTTTGAACCTTTGGGTTTTGCTGCTGAGTCTATTTGGCCGTACACTCGAGGCTTGAATATATTTGTAACTTTCGTGGGTTGTCAAATTAGTACCATAGAAGGTATGAACAAATCTTTTTCTGCCTTGGAGATTCCTTTGAAATGGCTAAATTTTGCTTGATTTGCGATCATTGTGACTAACACCATGGCTCATCCATTATACCTTGACCATTGGTGTCCAGTTTTCCACTCAACAATCCTGTTCTTCAGCAACTGTACCATAATCTCAGACTCTACTGCATGTCTTAGGATTTCTCGATTCATACCAATTTCGTTTTTACTGTTATTATTATCATTGTTACTATCATTTACGCCCTCCTCCTCCTTCTCGAGCCAATGCACCAATAGTATGTTGTTCAAAGTCAGCTGTAGACTGTCTGCTGTAATATTCACCCAGTTACGTAATAAATGTCTCGTGACACAAGCCGGCCCTAATTTAATGCCTTTACCTTTTTTATAGATGTTGACCTTTGCCTAATTCTCTTGTCTCAGACTCTGACACGGTGGTCTTCAGACCCTCTTTTCCTGCACTTTTTAGTAAGCTCCGTTCCATTCCGCGGATCACAGTCTATGCGTGACCACCACACTCCGATCGACACACATGCGCATAGCATAGTAGGATCTCAATCCACTAACCACAGTATGCCTCTGCTGTTGCATGGCCACTCGGAAGTGCGGCACGTACTTATGCGCATATACAAGCCTCGTTACCACTGCAAGTTCGATGCTATTGAGCACTGTTGATGCAGCAGCAGGACTGTTGTCTTCTGTTTTTCTTATTCCTCCTTAGATTCTGATGATTTAAAGGCATATCCGATGCCTTACCAGAGAAATAAAATCATATGCGTAATGCGAAAGGAAGTCGTTTAGAGATTTTTGCCGTATCATATTTTTGACAGCTCGAATTACCTCGGAATGGATACAGACGCTCCTTTTAAGATCCGCTTTTGTCCACCGCATCTATCATAGCTTTACTCTCACAGGACGTCGCATGAAACTCAATAGCAACATTTACCCGCTAATGTGCTGAAAAAACTGGACCTGAGCACAGACAAACTTTTCTCCCCCTTCGTTTTCGAGATTCTGCTCCCTGTTGACGTTGTATTCTGCTTCACGAATAATTCCTGACGTTAGGCCACTTTACCAACATTCCACCAGCGGCGCATTTTCATCTTTTGGATGATCTTTGACATTCATCCTGGGAACCATCTAACATTGTCAAACGGGAAATGCCCCTTTGCGAATTCATCAACGTTCTCTTTGATACTTTTTTACAAATCACTCCGGTGTGTCCGCCTCATACCATGCTGTTTCATTCAGTGATCTCGAGGAAGGATCCGCCAATAATTTTTCTCTAGCTCATTTGTATATAGTGTACCTTCCGCTTTTGACAACGACGTTTGTCACAGCAATTTCATGTCTGGCCGAATTTTGTATCCCCAGAACTCGACTCAAAACCAATTTGTATTTTCAGCTTGAATTGTTTCCAAGTTGCTCCGTTCAAACTCCAATCTTCTTTGTTTTTTTTCGCTGAAATGTGTGACCCTGCACCCAAATTTCGTGAATATCCCATCGTGTTGAGTAGTTTTGGTCACTCTGATCATGCTTTTACTCTTGCATCTTGGCCAAGGCCCAGAGGTGTATTACTATCATTTCTATAACGTATGAGTCCTCTTGACCACTCCGCTTTAGATAATCCTAACTCCTAGCTTAACCCTTTGGGATATTATTGAAACACTCCGCCAATACCATAGTGATGGTGGAGGCTATTACGAAGGGATCAGTTTCTCAATTTGATGGGACAAGACGCGGTCACTCGTCGAATCCTGAGGAAGACTGCAAATGTTCTTGCTTACCGTTGCACAGAACGGTTAAAGACATGCTCAAATACAGGACTATTTCCAAGATTTCTGATGCAGGCAGTCCTCTTCGCTCTCTTTCGAAAAGTAAACCGCCAAATACCAACCATTCACAAGCCACTCAGCCTAACCGGTTCTACAGCAAAAATTTAGAAAGAGTCATCTGAGGCTTGATCTCTGAAAGTCACCGCGGAAACAAGATGAAGTCAACAGCCCAGCTTTGCCTTCTTCCGGAGGTTTAATGCATCATCAACATGCTGTCCGCCAGAGATAGAATAACAAAAGCACAAGCTTGGGTCGGGATACCGCACGCAGTTCTCATTGACTTTGCAAAAGCCCTTGACACGGTATCCCTTGCTCCGTTTTTTTCCAACTCGGGATGCACGAGCTTGACGGACGGCCAATTCCTCTATTCTGAAGATTTTCAAATGACTTCTCCCATATTTCGACCTGAACCGATTAATTTTGATGTCTCTGGGGACTCATTTGACGGCCCACTTCTCTTCCGAATTTGTGTAAACGACCTTTCGGAAAATATTTTCGATGACATTGCAATGAAGGCTGATGACGTGACCATTAGAGACGCTGATACCGATGCAGTCCAGTCAGCACTTGAAGCAACCATGCCCTGGTCAGTTGACTGAAGCCCACCAATGATTGGCAAAAATGAGCTGGCTTGCTGCGGATCAACTCTTTTTAATCAGTGATACCATACCAATGCAAACGGTTGATCAGTGCGAGGTCCCCGGATTCACTCTCTGCAGCAACTCCTCTCGGTCCGTCGGGAAAATTCGGTGAATCCTCTTTTCATGCGGTAATCAAGATAAGAATAAATTTCCTAGAATCTTCGAAGGAGAAATACATCTCCTAGACGGAGCCCTCATCCACCCAAGTCCAGAAACTGGCAACCATATTTCACACACTGGACGCGTCCTTGGCCGCAAGGAGTAAGGAAGAGCCAAAAGGAAGCCCAGAAGAGCGGCTCAGGTTCCTTTTTGTACGACATATCGTTCGAGACTCTCAAACCTGAACGTCTACACCCTAGAAACGCTTTGGGTCAGAAGAGGTCGGATACTCGTATATGATCTCTTCCCCCCAGGACTAGTTGACCGGTTATCCTAAGGCCCACGACCGGAAAACGTTGGGCCACACAGCAAGGAAATCTGGTACTTGACTGCCTGCGCCACAGCCTGTACCGTGAATGCTGGACTAAAATGAACTGTACCGGACGGCCATTCTGTTACACGCCTTGCTCCCAGCCAGTGAAAGGCAAATATTTCAGGAATTCGAAGCACTGCGGGACCAAAAGAATCTCAGGTAAGGGAAACTAGACTGTTTTTGGCATTTGCCGCCCGTCATGTGTTGCGATCTGATCCTTGGCGATAGGATCACAATCGGGGGGAGGGTGTGTAAGAGGTGGTGGCCTGACAATCGTTACCTTGTTCTACCATTTTTTCCTCTCTCCCGCTACCAGAGAAAAAGAGACGACGGTGTTGACCTTCACACCGTATTGGCACGTGGAAGCCTAAGGGGCTCGGTTTTGCAAACAACTGAAGGAACAGGCATACCGCCGTCAGGTCATAGATACTAAATTAAAAAATGAAAACGGAATTGATCTGATTGGAACGAGTTCTCGACAAACGCCTTCAGCTGTTTGCACGGTACCGGAACACATCTTTCTCGGTGGTCACGGAAGCTATCAGATGTGTCTGAAACCCTTCCAAAACCAACAATAAGGAGCACTGCAGGACACTATAGAAGGGAGTCCTAGATCGGCTGAGCATGGACCTTCCTTTTCTTTGTAAGCACGTGCCCAGAAATCGTGAAACGGATTCCCCACTGCCAGCGCTGACTTTCTCTGGTGGCTCTCCCGCCACATCCACTTTAGAGGTAGCCGAAGTTTTCATATCTCTTTTCTTGTTAGATTTCAACACAACAGTAGTTCTACCCATGGACACTATACTCTTCAGCCAAAAAAGTTGGCCTTCTTGCTGCAGCAATAAATTGATTTCTACAAATAGAAGGAACAGTACCTGAACACACCTAACCCCGTCAGTTTGCTGGAACCGGACAAAGTTCGCCATCGAATCTTTGAAGAAACCGTCTTCGCTCGGGAAATATTTCCCTCTATGCTTTTTCAGTAATGCTTAGACAATGGGGGTTTTTCGAAATCACTGAAACGTGCTGTAAGTATTTTAGCTTATAAGAAGGTAGATCGACAACTTTCCGTTAGCCATAGGTCAATAGACCTCATCTGTATCACCAGAAACGTTTTCTAGGGAATCAAAAAAGGTGACTTTCCACGCTTCCGAGCGATAAACGCTTCCTGTCGCAGGCCCATCATGGCCTTCTTCTTGGCAGATCATGCATTATCAATGGGCTTACGGCTATGAATTGCCTGATGCAAGCCTATGATGGTAGCAAGATATCTTGTGCCGCATTCACCGGCTTTGACGAAAGCCTTTGGCGATGTCCAGCATGTACCGCTTCTGAATAAACTAAGGAGGCACGACAATTCTCGTCACCTACTGTCCTTGGTCTGTTTCTTAGAGAATCGGACGTTTCCAGTTTGTGTGTGCACGCCCCATTATTCACTTCCTTAAAGCCAATCCATCCTTTTGACCACCCCCGTGTGAAAAAATCTAGTTAGTAAAAAGCACTAGTAACATGTACATGATCCCGACGGCTGCAGTGCCATCAGGAGGGATCGATAGCTTTCAATAAACAGGTAAGTGTTCCAGAGAATACCCACCAATTCACCCAACTATTGGTGGTTGAGGGCTAAAAGGCTCCTTCAATAGACCGGCCTGGCTAACACCCCACAGACCTGATGTTTAGTGCCCAGCTTCTAGATATACTTTATATTGAATCCAACCAGGTTTTTCCACGAGGCATACACAAGCACTTCTTGATCTTGTCAAAAAACCGAGCGGCACCGGCTTGGCACAGTGTCCTACTCCTGCCCAGTAGAGAAGAGGGATCACAAATTGCTGAGCTCTAGTTTCGTCATCCAAACATCTTCGAGCATTTCGTTACTCAGGGCAGTAAGATCTCCTCAAAACTAACATCCCTGCGCTCGGGAAATAGCTTACTTCCCGGCTTGAACCCGCCTCCTGGAAAGCAGGTATAAAAAATCTCGAACAAGCAATTTTAACGTAAGTACTTTTTTGGCGCCAAGGGCAAAGGTAAGATAAAATATTGTGCTTATATCACTTTATTCCATCCTTCAACCGCCAGAGAAGCGTGCTTGTCAGTTTGCAACTATGAAGTGAAACCGGCTGAGGGCAGACGCAAACAAGCATAAACTTATCCAAAACTAATGTGAGTCAAGAATTTGTGAACAATTCAAAGAAGTGCAGGTGTGTTTTCTCGCATGAGCCACCCAAAAACATCTATTCTCTTTAGGCATGTTCACCAGACACGTAAGCCAAAACCCTCTGCTCTGGCCGTGCACCTTCTTGAAGACATCCAAACTACTTCAACGGAAAGAATGACTGTGGCTCCTGTGGATCAAATCAGACTACTCGCCAAAGTGAGCCTATACCACTCTTCCTGCAAAAGTTGTCATATGAAACCTGGGCAGCATCCGCTTCTCTGCCTGGGATGTTGAACCACTCCTCAAGCAGGTCAATCCGTATAGCTCAGTAGGATCTGAAAATAAGCACTCTGTGAAACTAAAAGAACGTTACTTAGACTGCGGTACTTTCCGAAGCTCATGGGAGAAAGCCAAAATCAAGCCTATTTTTAAAACGGTGACTAGTATTTCCCATCTAGCTGCAAGCCGATACCTCTAACCAGTCTCCCTGACACATTCTCAAATGCGCGATGTTACTCCATTTTCAGACGAATTACTTAATTTCCCCCTTCCAACTAGGATTTCCGCCAGGCAGGTCATGCATCACAAACTGCTCACGGCCATGTATATTTAGGCAAAGGCCTACGACCGGGGAAAAACCACCCTCGCCATCCCGATATTTTTTGCTAAAGCCCTCGACAGAATGACATAAACTCCCTTGCTTCACAATCTGGAAGCCCGCGGTATCAACGGTACATCCTTCTGCGTGCTCAGGAGGGCTCCTACCTTGCATGAGCGGGGGCTCTATTTTCCTCTTCATTGCCGGTCGCTACAACAGTCCCTCAGAACTCCGTACTGCACCCTCCTTTTTCACAATCTACATGAACTTTCCTCGGGAAACCATGAGTTCCAAAATAGTCATTTACTCGGAAGATATAACCATATGGGCTCTTCAGGCACACAGCTGCAATCGGCGAAGGATGAAGCCAAGCGCTGGTCAGCGGACTGGAGCCTGTCAATGAGCGACGACAAATGCGTCGGCATGTACGTCTCCAGCCCAATGAGCAGACCGTAATCAGATACTAGATTTCGGGTGGACCGTCATTCTCTCTCATCACATGAACGGCAGACTAGCACGGTCACTGTCCGAATTTTTAGCCTATCCACGGTACATTCCTCCTTATCCCCGGAAAAGACCTTCGGACTTCTTACAGAGCCTACTCTCATCCCGTTTTAGAGTACGGCAGCCAAACTTTATACGCGAGACTCGTCCGTTACCAATACTATTCCCAACCGGTTCAGAGGAAGGCTACTAAGGCTGCGCTGGAGCCGATCGGCATATCTAACCCCTCAGAACTGACCGTACTTAACCTCTACCCCTGGGTGTGAGAAGTGTAAAAGGGTATATTTCCCCCATCTATCAGCTTTACCTCCTCCGGACCAGCTGATCGGTCATTGGCCCGACCACACTTAATTACTCAAATAAACTACGGTTTACCTGTCCTGGTGGTTCTTTCTTCTCAGCCTTTTTCGTGTTTCACCCGCAGTAAGACAATCTTATTGGTTACGTCTCACCAGCCTTTTTGGTCTGTGCTCCCATCTTTTGTTTCGTGTGTTGACCGTCACAGGCATTTTCTGTGTGCCTTTCAGGCTGTTCCGCTTTGACGCTTACCACCTAATGTAAAACCATTGTGTCGTCTTAGATCTCACTCACAGTTTCAGTCCCTTTGATCTGCCATTACCCGATCCATCTGGTGGTCCTCCTCGCTCATTTCTCTACCACATTGTTAGCCGTCACAGCTGCTGCACCACAGACACATTCATCTCCCAGGTACCTTTCTCCATTTTATTTGCACATTTGCCCTGAGCTAATTGGCCACCTCCTTCGCCACCATCTTTTCTCTGGGTAATGTAAGTCCACTTCACAATAATTCTTCTATTCTTGACCGTCATCACATGTCTCACTTACACCAATCAGATCATCAGATCCATTCTTACATGTTTTCTTTGATGATTTATTTCATCTGCCCTATTTTGTGAACTGCTCCCCACGGTCGCCATCACTTCTGTGTTTCCGCATTCTTTTTGTTCTCTCTATCTGTTGAGCCGCCATTCTCGCCTGTCACGGAGATAATTTGCCACAACTTTCATAAGGTAATTCTACAACTATTCGATCTAACCTAACCTAACCCTCCCAATGACCGATAATTTCTATCTAGGACCCCGTTTTTATTGCTCTTGCTACTCTTATATACATATACATATATATACGTGCACGTATGTGTATATATGCTTTCGCTCTGCATCCTGCGTTTCCTCACCGACCTTTCCTCCTGCTATCATCCCCCCGATCATCATGATATGCGTACATTCCTTCCATATTTGTACCTCACATCTACTGTATCCAATTCTCCCGAATCGATTTTGTCATCTGATCTATCCTTTATATCTCAGATTGCTTTCTCCCAGTTTCACAGTGAGTTTTGTGCCCTGTCGGCCGACCAACGTTTGCAGAGTGCAAATGCTCCACTGCCATCTAATCCTTTGCAGTGTATCTCTCTTTTTCTCCATTGTCTTCCACTACCGCGGTACTTTATGCCGACCTCTAGCCTTTCTTCTGCATATTGGTCAGCTTTCAGTTGTCCCCAGCCGCACCAGTCGGGCCCTCTGTTTGATGTTGACTTTCGAATTCACCGAGCTTTCGTTTGAATCCGCCCATGGGTTCATTTGCACTGGCTGCATTTTCTTTGGTGTGCATACACTTATCATACTTTCATCCCACTTTATTTCTCCTTCTGAGCCATTTTGTCCTATTTTTGTCATGCAAATTTCTAAACTTTCACGAACGTTTTCTGTCCGTTCCATCACTTGCAAAGACTTGATCGTGCAAGTGACACGCTTCGTGCGTCTCCGAAATACACCGTTGTTATTAATATTATTAATATTATTATCATTATTACCATTTAAACATCACTCACGGAGGCTCATACAGCAACCTTTTTCACGTCAAGTATCATTCCTATTTGGAACAAACTTCCACGAAAGATCGTAGACCCCTCAACAAAAGGGGCTCTTAAGCGCAAGCTAGACATGCACAAGGGACTTTCATTTATTCCTTCCGCTGCCAACTTTGTTTGAGCAGTCGTCCGTCCATTTTGATTTCAGGTGAACTACTCCACTCAACACACTCCTTTCTTGAGGAGTCCAGTACGCTCAACCTGACCAGAAACATTTCAGTCAGAACAGGAGAAAACGCACATGGTCCGGGATCCACTGGTCCTGAGTCTTCAGCTAGCATAAGAAATTCAAGAACCACAAAAGTCTGAAACTTTCATCGATCTACCATTGGTTATTCTCAAAATGAGCGCTCCATTGTTGCCGAGTTTACTTTCTTGGCTCAGCAGCATCGTAGAAAATAAGATAAGTATAAGAAGCGGGAACTCTTGGACTCGAACCTCAAACTAGTAAGCTACCTCTAGACCTCAGGGCTCTCCAACAAAACCGTACCCGGGCAAAAGGCCAAAAATTACTGGCCGATTAGCCTTGATGTTGTGCCGTGTAAGTACCTGGAGCAAATGGTTAGGAAACTGATCTCTAGGCTTTTGATTCAACATAACCCCATACCGGAAGTGCAGTATGGGCTTGTGGCAGGACGATCTTGTCTGACCAATGTCTTGTCGTTTCTCGAAGAAATGACCAAACGACTAGACGAAGAAGAGTTGATTAGGGCCTGTTGCACGGACTCCAGCAAGGCTTCTGAATAAGTGAACGATCGGCCCCTAGACGTCAAACTGCAGTCAATAGGAATGGTGGAAAAGGCCAGGCATGGAGCAAATAGCTTTTCAACAGGGCGAACCTTAGTGTTAACGTGGGTAGTAATGCTCCGAACTCGGTAGGTTTAACCAGTAGAGTGCCAGGGGCTCGCTGCTTGACCCCCGGTCCTGCTTCATCTTCGTCTACGATCCAGCGCATGAGCTCAATAAACCTGCCCTTATGTTTGCTGATGACGTCAAGATTGCTGGAAGAGATATAGAACATGGCATGTTAGTCATACAAAGCTAGCCGCTCAAGCAAGACCTTCCGCCAAACCTCGCCAGGTTCTCATGCCTGACCACAAATACGGGGACCAGCAAAAATGTTGTGGCATATTTGCAAATGGTCCTTCAGGTCAAGGAATTATGGGTAGCACTGGACAACAGCTTCAAGCCGTTGAAGCGATGCACCTCAGCAGCCAATATATCCAGTTCAGTTCAGTTCAGTTTGCACAGGGCAGGTAATGGCCGCGGCCAATCGAGCCTCCAGAATTCCTTTCGATGCTCTGCACACCAGTTATGCGCCCACCACTGCCGAGTGCATTTCGTCGAATCCCTGCTACAAATGAGGGGAAAACGGAGAGACCTCTTTCGAGTTAGATCCTCCGTGCTGTGTAGGGAGCCGGGGGTTTCGTTCCGATATACCAAGCCATAGTTAGGCCGCTTATTGGGTACCGCGTGCAAGCCCGGTCACCTTGATACCGGACAGCCTGAGGACGGTATAAGGGCTAGCCACCAGAGCGGCGATCGAGCAAAAGGAGGATGGCTAGTCAGAGCGTCTCCGTGCTCTGAATACTTTTTAAATGAGAACGCAAAGCATGAGCTGAGACTTGATAGAAACCCTCTGGGTGGTAGAGTGATTGTCAGGTTGAACTGGGAAGACACTTGCTGTCTCATCTCAGAAGAAGGCACAGGTGGGCATAGCTGTAGGTTGCAAAGAAAGCAATCAAGGCTCGGAATCAGGACGAAATACTTCTCAAGTAGGTTGGAACCCTGCGGGAACAAGCTCCCGGAGGAGGTCGTAAATACCACAACATCCAAGGCTTTCAAGGACGAGGTAGACTGGTGTTGAGCGGCAGCATGCCCTGAATTACTTTGGAGTGTTTACCGTCAGATGCAATTTATTCATCGTTTTCCATTCTTCCTTTACCGAGGCCGACAGCGCACAAAATTCCTGCATCTCCGAAGGATAAACATCACACAGGATTGGGGGCTACGGAATACGCAGCCAACACAACTATCTGACACACGATTGGCTTAAGCAACACAACTTTCCGTGCCAACTAAACTAAACAGAACTGGCCTTGGCTGTACGTTAGAGTACGATCCTCTTTTGCTGCGCTGCCCTCTTCTTTGTGTTATCGCCGCTTATTCGTGAGCTGCTACTCATCTTTCTCGTTTCTCTCTTTGAGTCTGATGTACTGCGTTTTTACTTCATCTCTCACCAAAAGGCTAGTAGTAACTTGATCCCGGAACCTGGACGAGTCCATCATCTCCATGTGGTTAGACTCAGAAACAAGTTTGTTCTGACGTGAGTCAGATCTTGAGATTCCCCTACCAGCAACCGAGGTAAGCAAATAAAGGGCTCACTTGCCCATCCTAGCGTCTCAGGTAGCCCACCTAAATGCTCGAATCATGAATTCGCCTCTAAAAACTGATGCAGCAACTCAAGCAACAAAGTATCCAAGCAGATAATTACGGATGCAAATTTGTTGGTCATGAAGGCTTCTAAAGCAGCAAAAAGAGCCATAATTTGAAGCCGTTTTTTGAACATTTGAAGCCCCGCGGAACAAGCTCAACTCTGCTTGGTGGCTCAACCGCCGAAAAACACAACCCAGCCAGGGCATCTTGGCCGCCTTGGCCTAAGAGAAAGACTTTTAAACTAATGCTGGAATTTAACTCGAAGAATGCTGCCCTGGACCCGCTCACGGAGGCAAGCACTCTAAGGAAGACATTCGAGCACGTCAGATGAGTCTCGCAAGACAACCTTCTTCACTTCCGTTCAGAAGGGAAGCGAGAGGAAGGTAACCAATCCAGAAAAGAGGAATCCACGGGGGGGGGGAAGGGGACTCTGAGCCTTCCTGCTTTCCCCAGAGTTTCCTCACCACGCGGGAAGACGAACTGGACCCGAATCTGCTGGACTCCTGACCCCTCATGCTCCCTCAGAGTTTTGTTTTCCCCCGCCTCCTGCGGCTCAGGCACCAACCAAGCCCCTGACATTCGGCGCCCAAAAGGAGGACCTAGAGAAATCTGACAGCCAGCTGCTAATAATGGTCATCAACACGAAGGCACAGACTGAAAAGCCCCTGGAATTAAAGGCGGGCAGGCAAGAAAGTGCCACCACTGACCCAGTTCCTTCTAGCTCAGCTATCAGGGGACTTAAGCTTCTAGGATTCAGGCGGGAGAAAGCGGGTTTATTGAGAAACCTCTCCGCTTTTCCATCAACAGCAACACCTTGGCCCCACTGTTCTCAAAATCGACAAGGCCCCAGCTGGAACCTAAGCCGCAGGTCTTCCTTTCTTATACCCTACAACCACCTCAGAATTCGTTCTCCCTTAGAATTTTTTTGAGCCCATCCTCAGCACAGACCCGTCCTCCGAATAAGACCTCGAAAAAGATCACCAAAAAAGGCGAAACTCCCGCAAAAGGCTCCTCGAATGGACTCGAACTAGAGAGCCCTAAAGAACCCCACTCAGCTCTTCTACCTCCGACAGTAGCCTTCCACTTTCTGAGACCTCTACTTGGCATGCCCTATAAAGCACCTCTACCAACCTTTTAGTATCTTTAATAAGACATGAGAACTAAAGCGGTTGATAGCTGACAGAAAGCCTCACATTAGAGCAGTCACAGAAATTTGACTCACCCCAGGTAAACAGAAAGGTGAAATTTATATCTCTGGATATGCCTCCGTTTGCAAGAATTCATTAAAAGGCGAAACCGATGGGGTAGCCCTGTACCTCAACCATAGCCTACCCTCATATCCCGTTTATCTTCCTCCCCGAACTCCCCCTGCTGTTTTTCTATGGGTGTGGATGAAAACTTCTTCCTCGAAATTTCTCCCAGTGAGTGTGATTTATTTTCCTCCTCGAACTGGTCTGGCGGAATCCCTTCACCTCATAAAAGAGGTGCTAGGTGTGGAAGCCAGCTGTCATTTCTCTCATTTCTTATCATCAGAGCTTTCAACACTCCGGGTGTCAGCTGAACGAGAAACACTGCTAATGGTCCTTTTGGCCAGGCACTAACGGACCTAGTAGCCGGACTTTTCTGATCACAGCTCGTCAACCAGCCAATAAGATACCTTACAGAGCACATTCCCTCACTGCTCGATCTGACGACCTCCCAAGAGAACCACCCAGCTTAGATGGTAGGCAGACTTCCTCCTCTAGACAGGAGTGACCACAAGGTCCTTCTTTTTGACTACGCAGTCCGTTGACCAGCTGGGGCCTCCCAACTCGTACTCGCCCGTATGTTCAGGAGGACCAACTTTGATGACCTTGGGTCTTTCTGGCCCAAAATTCAGCGCTTCTGGCCAAATAGCCGATATAAAGCTCTCAAAAACTGCCTTGAAGACTGTATCCGCCAGACAGACCATCCTCATTTCTTTGGGAAGCAGGCCACGGCTAAAAGTTAACTTCCACCGCCGTGATCCACCCGATGTCTGTTAGGTGAACGCTCTAGGATGTTTCCTAGGCCTAACTCCATGGGACCAAGAACGGATGCGGAAGAGTTTGTGCTCATTTGTGATGTTTTTAGGGTTCAAGTAAAGGAATTTGTTGCTAAACAGCAGAGGGCCTACCTCGGGCGAGCGAGCTAAAACATCCCGCCCTTCTCAGGCCTATGCGCAGATTCAGGCAGCCAGGTGCAACCCCACTTGCGCTGTGCCTTTGAGATGGCGCTGCAGCCACAGATTATTCCCAAGTGGCAGGAATTTTCAGGTCGCATTTCCAGACCGTCTATACTTCACAGCCTATCTCTGTCCACCCTCGACTCCCAGGCCTGCAAGCTGAGTAACACTTACGCACTACGCTATTTACGAGACAGAAAAGACAGAGCCACCTCCGGCAACTTAGTCCATTTAGTTCGGTGGGCCCGGAAGAAATCCATTCCCGAATTCTTACAAAAACGTCCGCATTATTGACGGAAGTCTACTAGGAGCTCTTCCAGCGAAGGGCAAACTCGGGCACCTTCCCGACCTCTTGAAAGAGAGCAACCTTCTGCCCAGTCTCCGAAGAAGGCGATTGCCACCAACCGGGGAGCTGACGACTTATATGCTCAACTAGCCTTCCCATCAAGGTTTCTGAAAGCACACTAAAACATGTCACACTGACACACCTGGGCAAGAATGGATTATTCTCCATTGCTCGGCTTGGCTTCCTACAGGGAAGTTTATGAGCTACCAGTAAGCTGTGGGTCATGCACAGTCTTACTCGGGCCTGCGACGGAGGTATGATTCCTCAAACAACTTTTATCGATTTCGCAAACGCTTTTGGCAGGAAACCGCATATTCCCTTATACACAAGCTGGAGTCCAGGGGAAGTTTTGGCAACATACTCGCTTTTCGTCGTAGCTTCCTCGCCTATCGCTCATTTAGAGTCGAAGCTGGTCCTTGTCTTTTGGAATCATCCCCGATTCACTCTGACGTCTCCCAAAAGACCAGTGCTAGGTCCTTTATTGTTCCCCATTTTTATAAATGACCTTCCAGACAACATATCAGTGAACATTGTAATGTACGCTGACAATGATGCGATCTGGGGCTACAAAGCCACAGAATTGCTGTCCCTGATGGGCTGCATTAGGCAATGATCTACCGACTGAAGCCCACCGATTATTGACTGAAAATGTGAGGCATGTCTTTCGGTAACTCCCCAGCCCAACTCTTCTGGAAGACCGATACCGCACCAGTCCAGAGATGTGGAGCAGCACAAGGTCTTGGGCTCTTCATTGAACATGTCGCTTTTTTTCTCCTGCCATTGGTAACTAGCCAGCAGGTCCACCCTTTGCGCTCTAAACATGGTCAGAGGAAGCTTTTTTTCAATAGTGAAAGAAAACTTTTCGGTCCCTTACGGAACTTACATCTGACCTCTTCTAGAATACGGCGGTCAGACTGTACACACAACCTGATGAAGGACCGAGGCTTCTTAGGAAGTGTGCTAAGGAAAGCCAAGAAACTAGTCCGAGGGATTTCGCGCACTTCCCATCCTCAACGGCTGGCCGGCCTTAAATTGTACCCTTAAGAAACTGGCAAAGTTAAAGGAGATCCCTTTCCTATGTACAGCCTTTTTACTACAGGGCTTCCAGATCACCTTTCCACGCCCACCATCCTTGACACCCTCACAGGGCAAGCCAAGAAAGTATTTAGGCCTCGCCTTTGTACAAGTGTCCGCAGGACCTTTTCCACTCACTGAGAGGCCTTGCTCCGGTATAACCTACCGCAGGAGGCTATCAACTCCCCGAGCGAAGGAGCGTATAAAAAGCGGTCGGAAAAGTTCCTAGGGCAAAACGTTCCAACCCGTGTCTGCTTTCTTTCGAATTTCCCTCATTTGGCCTGTATTTCTTTACTCTGCTACTGGATATATATATAAGCATAACATAAAAAGACAAAAGAAAAATTAAAAAAGCGAAACTTAGGAACTTTCTGTGACATTCCCGTCTGCTTTGATTCACAGAAGTTGCTCTTTTGCTGTTTTGTTTTGTGGCACTCCTTCGTACTTGCTTCTGAGCTAAATATCCATATCTTCTTGCTGGTCAATCCAGGCCTCCTTTTGCTCTTCCATTTGCGGTATGTGCCCCCGGTAGTCTTTCCCTGCTGCCCAGCTCTCTTGATTTCAGTGGAACAACTACTACAGACAAGATGATATCATGATGTTTTGATCACTGAGCTTGGCTTTCAGATCGCAAACTTTTCGTCACCAGTCGAGGTGACATCGTCACTGGACGAGTCCTGAACTGCCGATTCACCTCGGCTGGCGACGAAACGTTTTCGACCTAAAAGCCAGGCCTGGAGATCAGAACATCATGGCAATCAAAACCTGGGCCACAACCAATACAAATACTTTAAACCATTGAGAACAGGAAGATGCTCCAACAACCGGAAAAATTTGGGCCTCACCCCCTGACCAGTGTACCACTTTGAGACCTCAAGTCTTTAGGACAACTTGATCTGACTTGACCCGGGGAGAGTGCTTCTGCTTCTTTATTTTCCAGCTGAACAGAAGAAACAGACCCATTCGTAGAACAGGACTGGAGGGAGCTAACAAAGTTGCAACTGCGCGAGACGATTTGAGCATATACCACGGAAATAATTCTGGACGATCAACTGGCTCCAGCCACTGTCAGTCCTGTGCAAGCTCGGAGACGCAAGAAACTGGACCCATCAACTGGGCCAAATTCACAAGTCCTGTGGCCTGACCTGACGAACGGCAGACAAAGAAAGGCAAACCGTACAGTAATAAGGCACAAAACGAACCCAGAGAAGCGGGAGGTAGAAAGACTTGAAGACGAGCTGAAAAAGTGAGGACCATCGCCGAGGGAGTTGTAGGGAAGAGCCAGCGTCTTCTTCTGCATAGCGGTGCAGAACCTGTGATCAAAGAGGCGTGGACTAGAAGGGGAGCCAAATATCGGCAAGTTACTAATGTCCTGAGGATGGCAGAGCTCCCAACTGACTTGAAGTGTGCAGTGTCACAGAGTGGGGCTTTGGAAGGCAAACAACGAGCTGAAGCTGAGGCCCCTGCTCGTTGTCTTTACCAATTCCTGCGTCAGGGGCCTACCTCTAGGCCGGGCATTAGGAGCTAAGCACGCGACAGAGGGCTACACAAGGAGCACTCCGGAAACTCTCTCCGGTTCAAAGGTACCACCGGGTATAAAATCCCCCTCATCAACTTAAACCGAAACTCAAGTAACCAGTTCTCACAGCATCAAAAGCTGACGACACACCGATATGCATATCCATGCCTAAAGCCGCAATCATTAGAAGCAGCCAAGCTGGACAGCAAACAGTTTGCGAGCCGGCTAGAGGAAGGGGGGCGGATGGGGCATTAGGTAAACGTACAAACAGAGGGTACAAAGCAGGCGGTGCTAGTAAAAAAGCAGTTGCCGAGTGCCATCAAGAGGTGGGGTGTGACCGAAGTGGAAACTGAAGTGGCGGCGATGCCAATCTAGTCTAGGCGGAGTACCGGTAATACGAACGGAGTCTATGCAACAGTCGTTGTAAAAATACCCACATAGCTCAATAGAAGCGGGTCCCTGACCCCCTACAGAGACAACAGAAGGCCAAGCATTGGGACAGAGAGAGCCTCAAAGGTTTTCTTCTGGGACATTACAGTAGCTATGAGCTGCTTAGCCTTGAATGTTGAAGAAAATTAAGGCCGAATAGCTGCTGGTGCAAGAAGCTGGGCATCCACTCGGGAATAGCTGCCGAGAAAACTACGGCTCGAAGGGGCATTATCAAAGCAGATGACCTGGCAGAAGGTTCCGCAATGTGATACGCGATGGTCTGTAGCTCAGGAGGTGAATTGGGGGAGAAAAGTCACTGGCTAGAACGAATGGATCAGGGGTTGTAGCTATCACGGAGACATCTCTGAGAAAGGATCAGAGTGCCGTGCACTTCGTGGCTACGCCAACTATTGGCATAGTGGAACAGACGGTAGACCGAGTGAAGAGATACTTTTCCTCGAAAGAGCTGGCTATAATCAGTGGGAGGTCCCGTTTACACTTGTAACGCCCAACATACAAGCCATCGCATGCTGCGTTTGCGTAGGCCGATGGCCGGTAGGGATGGTCTGTGTCTGCAAGGCCCAGCAAGCAGATAGGGAAGAAGAATCCGAACTATTTCAGCTTCTAAAGATAGTGTTGATTGGGTCACAGCTCTTTATTGTTTTGGGAGACATGAACCTCCCAGAAATAAATTTGGGCGATGAATGTGCCCCAGGGAAACCAAGGATGGTGCCTCCAAGATGTGGCTTCACAGCCGCGCCCTCACACTACGCATAAGAGAAGGATGGGCAACGTTCATCTACGCTGGATCTGTTGACAACCGGGTATCGACCTAATTCACCTCTTTGTTGATGAAGATGCCATCGGGGAAAAGAGATCATAGAGTTTTGCGTGCGATGTTCACTGTAAGGCTCAACAAACCAGGATCCAGGTTGATAGGGAACCACGCTAGAGCGAATGAGCATCAACTGAGGGCCACAGCATGAAGCATACGTTGGTACCCGGAAGTGCCGGAGCCACATGTGAAGGACTGACCCAGGGCAGTAAAAACCGGACCAATGAGCTTGACAGATGAGCTTGCTCCGTTAACGCGGCAGAGAAATAGGAGTCGGCAACCTTGGTGGGAGCCGGAGATTACAACAGCGTTACCTGTTTGTGGAAGGCTTTGGGCTCGTTACAAAGGCCACAGAGCGCGCTACGCGTGAGATGCTTACGAGACAGCCGGGGGTGGGGTCCAAGTCCTGCAACGAGGTGCAAAAAACTAGCTTGAGAAGAAACTTGTCAAAAGCGTGAAGACAGACCCTGAGAAGTGTCTTCCTTGTAGGCAGTCCAAGGAAACAACAATTGAGAACGCGGCCACCTCGAAGGTACTCGACGGAGGCACTTCTGTCGACGATAAAGACAAGGCCGAAGCCTCCCCTGGGTCCCTGACGGCTGGTACCTTCAGAACCAGATGCTAAGTGTGGCGGGATCAGACATATTGAAGAAGCCAGTACTTCAGGAGCTTACTTTGAATCAAGACGATGTGCTCCAAAAACTCAAATCTTTGTGCAAGCGCAAAGTGGCCGGACCGAATATGATACATCCGGCACGGGTTCGGTCTCTTTACGGTATCTTATCAGGGGCAATTACCCAGCTGTACGAGGCGTCTCTAAGGGGATGAGGTGCCAGAGGATCGGCTTAAGGCCATTGTTGTAACTATACATTGGACAGAATCCAGGCAGGAGGCGGAAAATTACAGACCGGTCAGCAAGATATCAGTGTTGTGTAAATGCTTGGAACGTATAATCAGAAGGCATTTTTGCCTGCTTCTGGGTAATGACCACTCACTGATACCTACACAACATGGGTTTGGTAAAAAGATCGTGTTTGACAAACCTAGTGACGCTCTTAGACGAGACTACAAGGCGAATAGACAAAGGTACTACAGCTGAGGTTTACCATACACCCGGTCAAGTTCCAAATCAACATATGCACATGTACCCGCTCGGCTCAGAAGTGTACCCTACTGTTTGCGACTACTGATATTCATATCCATCGACTTATCTTTTGTCTGTCTGAACTGATTCCATGTTCACCCTCATAATATAACTTCCAGTTACCGGATTCTGTGCCCCGAAACATGAAACGGTTTCATTGTTCAGATCCTTATTATGAACATCGCAGTTCCTGATATACTCTTTAAGATACCATTCATCCACTAGGTAATTTGTGTCACCACTACAACTATCTAAACAAAGATTTGTTTCTCATCTGCCATCTATTCTACAAAACACGAAATGGTCCTCCTTCCGGCTTTTCATCCCCGTGCCCCATGCTCATTGTATCCTTCCGTTGCATCTCCTCTCATTCAACCATTTGCGTTTCATGACAGTTGCATTGGCAATGAAGTATCCAAAATCCAGGACATGAATAGTTCGGCTACCTCCTCAGCCTTCCAAGTCGGACTTCAGCATATCCAACTATGCAGTCATTTGCATTTCCTGGGGGCTCTTCATATGTACCACTTTTATACGACTGTATCAGTCCACTAGATGTCCACCTCCCGCATCCACTTTGTTAGCAACATTAGGTGCCCCTATGCTTTTCACCAACGAACCCAGAAAAACCAATAATTGTATCACTTTTCACTCATCTTTGAACCACTGCCGGTGTTCCACCGAAATATCATGGTGGGCCACCTGCACCACAGTCCATAGAGCGCATTTCTCTACATCCTTAGCTGAAAATCAACTTCCCCTAATTTAGGCTGCCGTTAGTCTGTTTTATTCCCTTCCTCAAGTCTCAGTTTGGACTTTCTTCAACGTACCCATTCACATAATTATCTGCGCTTTCTGAAGGTTCCAGTGAAGTACTAATCCCAGTTAAATCCGTCAGATATCAAACATATATACCTCTGTTATGTCCACTTCGTTGTAAATTCGTATTCCTCATATGTCAGTCTTGGAGTAACCCCCGATAAATCAATAGTCAAACACCATTTCACCCACCTATTACCTATCGCCGTCTTTCCATAAGTTGTCCACGATTAGGCACCAATGCCGAAGACATCCCCGAAGGCCATTTCTCTAAACCTTTGCTGGAAACGAACTATACGCGTGCCAAGTTACTGACCTTCCGGTTGTTTCCCAAATGCCCAATATCAAACTCATATCAGCATATCCCGTTAAGTAACCGTCTACACGTTTTGTCTGTGTAATTCATTCACCACCCCCATATGACCTTATAAGATCATCGTATGTCATCTCCTCCGTTCACCCTGTTGTCAACTTATGTTCACCCATTAACCCAAAACAAACCCTTTACTTGAATCGTATTTGACTCACCTGTCAACCTTCGCCAGTCTGTTCCACCAGATTTCCAGGCTCTGGCGTCTACATACATCTCTTTATGCATGTGTCTTCCACAACTTCTTGATAAATAGTAAGCACTAATTCGGTGGTAAATCGGACTCTGTTTCATTTACCCAATTCCCCTCCCTAGAAAACACCCCTAAACTCCTTCGGTATTATACCTCTGCTGTTACCCGGGTCATTTGGGCTATTGTTTCAAGTGCATCTCGGCCATCACCTGTAATTCTTCAATTTTTTGTTAATGCTTTTTCGAAGGTTTTCTTTGTCAGTTTACTCACCCCTGCGACCCTACACTGACGCTATCCGAAACACTAGGCCTTTTCACTTCATTCTCGATTCACTTCTTCACGTATTTCGGCCACGGAGCCCATTTCACTCACTTCTGAGAGTTGCATCCACCTGACCTTCAAACTCAAATTTGCCGGGCTTTCATTCATGCGACCCCTAAAACCTATGCCCTTTTGAGCTGCATTTACCCAAATAACTATCCAAGGAACCTTTTCGCGACCTCACTTGTACCAATTGATCGTGCCATCAAGCATGCCTCGGGTGTACCCGAAATAAACCAATATTATTATTATTATTATTAATATTATTATTTGGATTTCAGTAAGGCTTCCGGCACCATAGATCATAGCCTGCTGGGCTATAGGTTGCAAACCTATGGGATAAGCTGCAAAGCAAGAGATTAGGTAGCACACTTTCTGGGGAATCGTAGTTTCCGCGTCAGGGTGGGCTATTACCTATCGAGGCTGGGGTGGGTTACCAGTGGTGTGTCGCAGGGTTCAGTACTGGGGCCTCTTCCGCTCTTATTCTACCTAAATGGTCCGGCGAAAGGGCTGAGGGACCTACGATTCACCTTTGCAGATGATGTGAAGATAACCGGGAGCGATTCATCACAGGATATAAATGCTGTTCTCAGACAGGAAGAACGATGGGATTTAGCTCTGAACTTCATCGAACTCCGAATCCCAACGATCAACGTGGGCGAAACGGACAGTTTTCTGCTTCAAAGAGTGCCGGAGGTGAACGACCTAGGTGTGATGGTCACACAGGACTCTAGGCCTTCAAGGCCGTTCCAGGAAGCTGAAAATGTGACTGGAGTAATATTACTTAGGGTGCTCAATAATATTACATGCAAACAATCAGAAGCCTCCACTTCGTTTTCAAGGTTTTGGTGCGTACTCTTCTGGAATATTGCTTGCAGGCATAGGCTCCCTATTATGGCAAGGAGGAGGAGTACTTGGGGGGGAGCAGTGATCTGACACCAGAATGATCGCCTGCTAGAGGGGGAGGTAGTACTCTTAGCTTCTAGAAAGTCTTGTTTTCTTCTCTTCGGAGCTTCGTGAAGGTCAAGGTGACCTAATGGGAGCGTTCAAGATTACAAAGGGTCTATTGGGTATGGACGTGGATGATTTGTTCACTTCTGCCCCTGAGAGCGGCACTAGGTGGCATGGTCTTAGGCTACAAAGGGCACACTCAAGGCTGGACATGCTAGCTAAATTTTCAGAAATAGAGTTGAGCCTATGTAGCATGGAATTTCAGAGGATGCCATTAGGCTCAGCAACGTGTCAGCTTTCAAGAAGGCCCTATATTCATATTAAAACACGGCGTTCTCGGAACTGGCCGTGCGAAAGAAGGGTGAGTTAATAGGCCCCTGGGATTTCTGTCAGTCGGCTATACAGTGAAGTGAAGCTGCTTGCAGGCCTTACCCGTCTAGATCGCCTTGGCTTTTTGGTTGGGATGGTTAGTTTTCTGTTTTCCTGTTCAAACTTGGGAATATTTATTTGTGTTCCTCTCCAGATTTAGCTGTTTCTACTGTACCGCATAAATTTTCATGTCCGGCAGTGAAAACAGAGTTGTTTACCACCGCAAAAAGAAATGGCCCCTGCAGCCGCAAAGACGACTGGGAAGGCCAAAGGCCGCCAAATAGGGAGTCAGGTATCATGAGGCAATAAGAAATGTACGGAGGACGTGGGGAGTGAAGGGATGCTTTGTGACGCCTGCAAACTGTGGTACAGTCGGCCGAGCAGTAAAACTATTAAGAGAGCATATGCGACTGACGTAAAACATATGTACCCGAAGCTGTTCCGTGCGGAATGCAAATCCACAATAATTGCTATTGGTTTAGGGGTATTAAGAGAGGTCAGGCGAGTGAAAACTAGTAACAAAGACTATCAAGTGCATCTCAAAAACGAGTGCGCAATTCAGTAGGGAAAAATTTGTAAGGCAGTCCATCGAGCGAAGGTTGAATCCGAAGGCGGACTGGGTTATAAACGCAGGCGGCTCTCTGGTTTAGGGTTCAGGAGCTAAGAAAATTCCTGTAAAAGCCCTAAAAAGAAAAAAACTGCTAGCCTTCCACAGCTTGACTATTATATATGCCTGCGGAACTTGCTTCAATTAGGATGAATTAGCAGCTACGTTGGGTACGCCAGATCATTCCGTCCACTAAGATGTGGCTAAAGCAGCAGGATGTCGCCACTCGCGCTTGAGTGGGATGTTTCGTGCGGTACAGGAGGGACAAGGACGATGGCGGATTAGGTGATCGAGTGCTGCTGCTGGTTTCCAGGCCCTTGTGCCAGGAACAGGCGATAGAAATGGGATTACCAAATGTGCAGTGTATAAGCCGTATAACTAGAACGCGAGGAGACCCTGTGACTCCGTGTTAACCGAAGCCCGTACTCTGATAGATTGGAGGGTACTGAACTGCCGGTCGCAACTGAAAATCTCGGTAAAGATGAAGCAGTGCTCATCATGGGCACTTCAAAGCCTCAAAAATATACTGGGAATTGGAAAAAGCTTGACCGGGGTTTTTTGAAGATGCACCTCCGAAAGTCCTACAAGGAAAAGTGCTCATACAACACGTGCAACAGGAAAAGGCATTGGAGGATAAACCAGAACTCTGCAATACTTGACTAGCAACGAAGGAGCATGAAGGTGACTTGGGCCCCCGTGGTCATCACAGCACCACCAGGGAAGAGCGGTTGTGGGATGATAAACGTCGAAATGATGCAAAGCAAAAGCCCACAGTCGGACAAATACCACCGTAAGCTCCATGGCCTGGAGACCGTAGCTGTAGTAGATGCTGCGGCAGAAATGAATTGCGAGATCACTCATGGCTACGTGGAGAAGTGAAACCATATCAGGGGAACCCGAAGACACTTCTAGATGCTCTTGCACCGTTATCGAGAATTAAACGAAATGGTTTGCTACCATGGTGGAAATCTAGGGCACGAAAAGCTCATTCTGGAAGACGCAAAGCCTGGCGCATATTTAGGGATGGGGGAGCCATATAAAACTACTGGAATATATGACTGCTGGTGGGAAGGCTTTGAGAACCCAACTGGAGGGCAGAGGCCTGCAGGAATAGGAGCCAGTTTGACGGGTGAAACTTAACCCGAAAGCACACTTAAGTTACTTCCAGTAAAAGCCAACCCCACTGGTTGCGGCCGGTAACATAAAGGACTCGAACGCCACCCGTCCTGATTGAGGAAGACGATTTGAGACTGGAGCTAGCAGGACCACAACTACGTAGGGCAACAGGCCGAAGTTTCACAGGTCCAGCCCTGTTTAACCTATTGGTCTACCTGCTGGTCGGACCTCCCACAGCTACTCAACCAGTCTCTGAGGGGCTGTCAACTGCCAAGAGGATGGAAGCTGGCGTGAGTGGTACCAGTCCAAAGGGGCGGGAATAGAGAAGCTTCCAACTACTGAACAATGGGCATGACGTCTGCGGTGGCGAAGGTTCTGGAAAGGATTTTACGAAAACAAATGGTCGCCTTCCTATCCGAGAGTGGGGTGATAAGTAAACATCGACACGGCTTTATGAAGTAGCCGTGAACGACTAGTCTCGATTGCCTCCTAGATGAAGTGACGAGGAGGCATGACTATGGCGAAAAGGTGGGGATCTGTTACTTGGGCTTCGGGAAAGCCTTCAGCTCAGTAAAACACAGGCTAGTTGTTTACCGGCCTCCAGCTTGTGGAATCAACCCACCGTTGAGTGACTGAATAGCCGAGTCACTCAAAAGAAGGAGATTCTACATAGAGGTGGACGTCCACAGGTGCACTATGGGTAAGGTAGCCAGCGGAGTCACACAGTGGTCGAAGCCTGGGCCAATGCTGTTCCTGTTATATGTAAACGACTAAGCTCATGAGCTGGATTGCCCACACTATGTCTGATGACGACATTAAGATGGAGGGTGATCCTTTGGAAGTTCCCTGCAGGACGACCTCGATAGGGGGTGTTGTTGGTGCGCAGAGTAGGAGGTCCCACCCATTGTAGTGCCTGGTGCTCGGTTCCCACATATGCTTGCGTACCCCGCCCTTCTCAGTTTCAACCTTTTTGGGTTCCCTGCAAAACCCTTTACCAGCTTGCTGATGTCCAATGCTGTAGTAAATACACGATTGGAACAGTTTTACTATGCGGCCACTGCTCTGACGACACTCTGGTATTGATATGCCTACGGTTTACAGCTATGGGCTAAACCTCACCCGTACTGGTTGACGGAATGAAAAACGTAATCATCGCACTTCTATAGCTAACCGTGCACAATTTTACCTTTTCTGTATTCTTCTCAAGCCCACGCACTAGTGGTGATGACAATAGTCAGAGATGATTCGTCTGCTACCTTGTCGACTCACCAACCCATCCAAAATGCCTACTGACACTAGGTCCCCGAAAAAACCGTTTGTCTTTTAGCGATAGACACTCGCTTTGACTTAATTCCTATGTCTCAGGCTAGAACTCAGCGGTCTCATCCTGCTTTTCTTGCGCCTTTTTCGTACACTGGAGTCTTGCTACGCAGGTTGCTATTCTTCAGTAACTAAGCCCTACTTCTCTGCGCATTTGCTAGTGATAAGTTAAGACCCCATTCCGTATACCTCTGATTTCTCATGACCCCGCGGAATACCCGCTCGTTCGCTTTCACATGAAAAGCCTCACCTTAACACCCAGTGTTTTCCTTCCTTTTTATTGTTTGCCTTCCTCGGCCACAGCTGGTTAACCGACCAGACTGCTGCCTTCCTATTCTTCTTCCAGATCATACCCTCTACTATTGTTTTATTCCTGGTTCCCAAATGGACTTCCTTTCCGCATCCACCACCTACCTGATATCTCCCCAACTCCCCACTGTCACCCAGCTAACCTAGAAAATAACCAGTCTCCCTCCAGGGATCCCTAATATACCGGACCACTGGCCGAATGATAGCTAAATGTTCGGGTAACAAAATGTTCATTGTCTGGTTTCCATCAAAACGGTAACCATAACCCACAGCTGGAACACTCTCCAGACTGCCGCACTCCCGATCTCTTTCAGATCGCATTGGTCACTTGGGTGGCCGTCGGCCAACTCGACATCACTCCCGGACCAGACTATTTGATCCATCGGATTGACAATGGTTTAAACCTATACTCTCGCCTGCTGACATTACAGGGGGCACAGTACACGGCTGACCGTAATCCTATAACCAGAGCAGCAAACCCTCATGAAAGTCTCGCCGGATAGTGGAGCTGATTCGTGAAACCAGTCATCACCCCACACCAGCCCAACACCCATTTCCAGTACTCCATTCCAACAGTTCAATTCATTCCGCGCTGCAGCACGAAACCAATGACCGGAACCCAGCCCTCACCGCAGCTTTCTCAACCTATTCTGCCCACTTCGTCAAACTAGCCCTTTTTACCCGCTACATCACCTTTCCACCTGTCATCACCTGCAACCGAGGTCCCTATGAAAAAAATGCCAGCCACCTGTAGCCAACCAGAACTTGAATAATAGTTCTTCTATCACATAGACAAAAAAAATTATCTCTTCACTCTTCCAAATTTTGCCTAGCGGCATCAGTGGCGTTTCCCTCCACTAGTCTGTTTCTGCGACGGCTCCTCTTTAAAAGTCCGTTCTGCGTTCATAAACCATTCATGCTCTTCAAACGTTCACTGCATTCCTTGTGAATTTTTTCGCTTTCATGTGAATTTCCGTGTGACACTGAAATCACGTGCACAAAAGGTTTGCCTTATTATCACATTTGACTCATTTGCTCTTATTTTACATGCTCCTCTCCGAATAAAATTAGTTGCCCGATGCTGGATCAATCTTCTATATTTCGCTGGCATCTCTGACTGCTTGTTGATAACCCCATGCGGACTTTCCTTTCAATCTTGTTCTTTGGTAACTCTACCGTCCGGTCACTCCCTGATGAACTTCCAGTTATCCAGTTGGTGCACCCTCGCGTCCATTTCTGGATGCCGTGAACTGTCGCAGCCAGTTTTCGGCACCCATAAGGACTATCCTGTATTACTCCTGCCTCAACTGACTGTCCATGTTGTGATATCCGACCTGGCGTTTTTCTGTTCCTTGCGACCACTGTAATCTTTAACATTCTCCAGTATTATTTACATCAGCATCCTCACGTTCGTCCGGTTATCCACATTGCCCCCTTCGAATTAGAAACCGGTTTACAACTTCCGCCTTAACCATCTCCACTTCAGTTCAGTCAAACACTACCCATCCTTACTGTTATATTTCGGCGACTGTGTGGTTCCTTGATATCAAAATTGTGAAAACCCCATATTGTCATGTATTGCTGTGTTCTCTGATCTTGCCTTGTTCATGTACCTCGATCACGGTCAAGAAATATACAATTATCATTATCATTATCAATTATCACTATCGCTCGACAACGCCATATGGAGGCAACTTGCCGACTGCAACCCTCAGGTCAGCCCGAGAGAACTTGAAGATGGAGATACCAGGGCTGTTTTAGAGAGGACTAATACGGTCAAAGATCTGAGGGGTGTCTATGACTGCTGATTTCAAAACCCGGACGCTATGTTTTGCATCCTCAAAAAGAGGTCATATTGCCCTCCTAAAGTTGATGAGAACAGTTGCCTCTCGGAATCGGCGGGATACTGTTACTGATCCACACAACGTAAGTAACTCAGCTTCTGGAGTAAACCGTTCAGGATTGTCATCCAAATCTTATGGTAACGATAATAATAGTGATAACGATAATGGTATATTTCTTGACCGTGGTCGAGACACATGCACAGGTCAGGATCAGAGAATGCGGCAATACATGACAATGTGGGGTTTTCACAATTTTGAAATCAAGGAACCACACAGTCGCCGAAATATAACAGTAAGGCTGAGTAGTGTTTGACTGAACTGAAGTGGAGATGGTTAAGGCGGAAGTTGTAAACCGGTTTCTAATTCGAAGGGGGCAATGTGGATAACCGGACGAACGTGAGGATGCTGATGTAAATAATACTGGAGAATGTTAAAAAGTGCAGTGGTTGCAAGGACCAGTGAAGCAACGGGCGTCGGACATCACAACATGGACAGCGAGTTTAGGCAGGAAAAATGCTCAATGTGCCTGGTAGGTGTCGAAAACTGGCTGCAACTGGCCGGGGTAACCGGGCTCGCAGTGCCCAAAACTACGACAAAATTTGTTTACCAGGAAAAAAGGTTCTGGGCCGCGCAGTAAAGCTCCGATGTGGGTGATGATGGAATCCAACTTCTCTCGCTAGCCTGCAAAATTAATCTAAAACCCAGCATCCTAGGTTGGCCAGGCAAAATTTAGCATACCTACGATGACTCCCGTTTTCCACACTTTTTTGTGGCTCCACAACGGACTTAAACTCTCAAGGCCACGAAAAAAACCCAATGGCTGCGACATGTAATGTAGAGCATATAGGAAGAGACTAGAATAAACCAAACTAAAAGGCAGCCAAACACTTCGCCTTTTGCCCTCCCCCACAACAATCACTCTAATTCAGCAGTGATCCTCGGCCTGAAGGTAGATTCCTACAAAACCAAAATAACAAAGGCTGGGGTGTTTCGCTCTCCGGTTGACCCCTATCCCACCGAACTGCGGTCATAACGTGATGTGATATGGGGGGCCCCCGTGCCCTGACTATGAAAGCCGACAAAAAGTAAGGTGGGCTGCCAAAATCTTCATGGTTCTAAGGGAGTCCCGGAGGACACTAAGGAGGCCTGAAAGCCTGAAAATCGAGGGTCAAAAGAAGAAAAGAAGGAAGATGAGGTGGGCTCCTGGGCAAATGAGTGCGGGGATCCGCCTTTCTGTCGTCATAAAACACCTGACCGATCACCCAAAGCGACACTGATCCTCAACCTGTTTTGGAATCAAGCTGAATACGTAGCAGAGATTGGTTTGTGCCTCTTTGCAGGTATAGTCCTAGTACGGTGAAGCGTCCTACATCCAACATCTTAAGTTAGCGCAGTTTCACTCACACTGAAGTTTTCAATTCCAAATCGATGAACTACTCCTCTTCGTATTCCTCTTTTTCAAAGTTTTAATGTTTTATTGTCCATGGCTGTTATTTTTTCCTGTTTCTTTTTCTTTTCTTTTTCTTTATTTCTCGTCTTTCGAGTTTGCTACCTCACCTTCTAGTCGTGTTTTCAAATTCAGTAGAAAGATGGAAAGTCCTCAGTATTTTCCATGCAAGCTCCTCTACGGCAGCCTGGAGGGAGAACCGATGAATGTCAGCGTCAAAGTCACACCTTCGACGAAGACAGCTTGTCGTGCTGCCACGCCTCAATGTTCGGTGGACTCCTCGGTTGATAGTACTTCTACCGGGGTTCTCTTGTTTTTGGGAAGGAGAAATCGATGGTTGGGCAGCTAGAAAGCCGCGACATTGTAGTAACCATTAGAACGAGTGCTACTTCCGACGCACTTCCTAGGCACAAGCGAGCGTGCTGTCTCTGCATTCGGGATCTGTGGGGATAAACTCAGTTGACGCTCCACCGTCTTTCGTCGTTGATTTCCTTTACGAGTGCGGTCACAGAAGCTGAGGGAGCGTGCCCTCTAATAAAAGGTGAGCCCTTTCTACATTTTCCCCTAGGTAATTCCACCTATGTGGCCCGGCCAGGTTTCGTGCACGGTAGATTTTCCCTCTATTCGTCAGTCATATATTCGGTCTAACATTAGTTAGTTTTTTTACGGCGTATATATATCCCCACTGGACATTTTCAACTACGTACATTTCCTTGGCAGGTGCAAGCATTTCGTCCTTTTTTCTGGTCGTGGCTGTTGCATCGGTCCGTTTGCTTCCCCATTATTTCCGAGATTTTGTAGGTTAGGCGTTGCCAACTATTTTTTTGGAATCCCAGGTCACTTCATTTCCATGGCGCACCCACTTCACAATGAACAGGGAGCCTAGGCCATGAGGTGCGCACGAAAATACCGGATTTTATACCGGAAGATCAGGAGGGCGTTTATCTCCATCCTCACTTTTCTTTTCCAGGGGGCTCGCGTATCTGGCCAGCGGTCCAAGTATAGTAAACTGCTCTCAGCAATCCCAGCTAGTATGATCCCGGATCACAACCCTTACGACACTTCGGGGAGCTCTCATTAGAATTGTGGCAGCTTCGGAAGAGAAACGTATCCGGCTCGTTTTCTCCGAAATCCAGCTGGGAGACACAACTCCTCCGCAGCTGATACGGAAAGTGCTTTCACTGGTAGGTACGACGTCCATGGAAGATGCGGTCTTGCGTCACCCATGGATGGAACGACTCTCATCGTATGCTCAAAGTGCAGTGGAAGTTTTATTGCAGATCGGCAGTTTGGATCAATGCACAGAGGCCGTAAACAAAGTCCTCGATAGTGCAAATTCATTTGCCTCACTGGCTCTTTTGTTCGGTACCACCACCGCTGCTCCCCTTGATGCGGTCGCTAACTCTACTTCGAAGACCACCTACCACAGGGCACACAGTAGCTAGTCTGACATTCAAACGTTATGTAAACAGGCTCGCTTTTTGATGCAGGTGGCTGAACAGCAAGAGAGCAACCTCAACAGCCTTCACAGTCGAAGCCAGATCAGCTGTAATTTCACGGCTAGTGCCCTTATCCAAATTGCCAATCGGGGAAGTGTTACTTTAACCATTGTTTCGGACCTTGAACTCACAGATGTGAAGGGCCCTGTCATTTCCACTCCATCCAGGTAATGGCAATGGGCTGTACCGGCCCCTCTGTTCCTAGTCGCTTCATTAACCTGGAAGTCAAGACTTCCGATACGTCTTCTCAATGGATATGGGAGCGCAGGTCTGTATGATGCCGATTTCAGAACGGTCCTTTCCCCCTCCCCCACAGCACTGCCACTGCAAGTCGCCAACGGCAATTCGGTCCCAACACAAAGGGGTCCATTTCTCTTGCCGGACCCAGGTCTATGTCGTCCTTTTCCGTGGGCTTTCCTCGTCGTCCAGGTGCACCATGCTTCACTACGCCTAATTTGTTTAGAAATTCTTGGTCTAGTAGTCAATGTCGGCAAGCAACAGCTCGTAGATCGGGTTACGTAAGGTTCTGCTGTTGGTTTCCTGATCCAAGCTTAGTCACCAGCTATCCTCACTCCATTTCCCACTTCCGAACCAGAATTCGGTAGTCTGTTTGGCGAGTACTCTGATATTGTACGCCCAAACTCCAACCTGCCTCCAATCGCCACTGATGTGGCCAATTACTACGTCACACAAAGGACCCAGTCTACGCTCGATCTCGCTAGTCGGCTCCAGGCAGGTTCTGTATAGCCCACTTCGCCTTCCAGCTCGTGCTCAGCTTGGAAATTATCCGGCTTTCCAACAGTCCGTGGGGATCACCCCTACAAGTGTTCCCGAAGAAGGCACCGGACACTGGAGACCGTGCGGGGATTATAGCTCACCCAACCCAGTGGCTATGCTTGACCGATTTCCTATTCCGCACATCACAGACCTCGCCCCTGGCTTGGCGGGTAAGGTAATTTTCAGTGGGAAAGGTTCAGTGCGGGCATATAACCAAACACCAGTAGTTCAGTTCAGTTGAGTGCAGTTTGCTCAGGACAGATAATGGCCACGGCCATTCGAGCTTTCAGAATTCCTTTGATGGAACGCAAATTAGTTGGACACCCACCGCTGCACAGTTTTTTCTCCGATTCTCCGCTAGAAATAGAGGAGAAACGAATTGCAGAGGGCAAGAGTACCAACGCTCATCGCCTTAGAAGGGCTTAAATTTCTGTAAGCCTTCAACAGGAAACAAATCAAGAAAGCAGACAAATGGGTGACTCAAGCGTACAAAACAAGAGTCCGACAGGACCGACCCCGTAACCACAGAGGCTGAGGCAGTTGTTTCCAAACAAATGCAACAACTCTTTTGGTCCTCTCAAGTTTCTGAGAACGCTGTTTGGACTGAGCAATGATGCACAAACTTTCTGGCGTTTCATCGATGCAGTATGCAGTGTTTTAGGTTTTGCATTCGCCTATCTTGTCGACCCCCTGATTTCCACCTCGTCTAAGGCAGAACATCCAGCACATCTACGCACTCTTTGCGACCGCCCATCTCAACATAAGGCCACGGTCAACGCAAACAAGTGTGTAATGTGTCCACGCCAACGACTTTCTCCGCCACAAGGTGACTTCTACAAGGATTATGCCACTGCAGAATATGGTGCAGGCAATCCTGGGCTACCCAGAACCCACTTTATCTAAGCAAGTACTGCATTTCGACAGGTCGGTCAACTTTTGTGGGTGTTTCATTCCCCATTGCGCCCAGCTAATGCAGCCACTCACCGATCTGTTTAAAGGCAAAGCGAAGCAGCTAGTTTCACAGAAACCGCACGAGATGCTTCCGCTATGCTGAAGCGGGCTATAAATCATGTAGCCTGGCCTCCACGGCTGAAACCAACCTAGCCAGTTGCTATGGTCACCAACTCATGGGTCAGAGCCTTGGGCGCTGTGCTGCAAAATCACCTAGCTGGCACTTGGTAGCCGCTGCATTTTTCTCCAAATAAATAAAACCAGCTAAATCTAAGCCGCAAAATCCTAGCTATCTGTCTAGGCGTCTGTCACTCTGGGCACATGTTAGATCGAATTCGTGGTCTACTCCGATCTCTAGTTAATCATCCAAGCACTGCCAGCCACCAAGAACAGATGCTCTCCCAGAAAGTCTAGACTTGTGAATTACTTCACTCAATACAAGAGCAATGTTCGTCATATCCCAGATGTCGCTAATCCGATCGCAGACTCTGTCTCGCATTCACCACCTGGACCTCGGCGCCCCCGGCTCGATCAACTTCGAAGCAATCGCCTCCACTCAAGCAGACGATCCTGAGTTAGAACAGCTAAATAGCCCTTTATTGCTGCTGCTCCAGTCGGTTCCCATTCCTTCAGCAGAAGTTCATGGACTGCGTGACATGTCCTAAGGCCCACCATGGCAAGTCTTGCAGTCAGCTGTTAGGCGACAGGTTTTCGGAAGCTCACACGGTTTGTCCCACCCCGGTGTAAAGGCCTCTGCTAAACCCATTGGTGACCGTTATGCTTGGCACAATGTGAACCTTGATGACAGTTGAAAGGACCACGCTAGTATCCAGTGTCAACAGTGGTAAGTCCATGGGTGCACTAAAAGCCCAATAGCAAAGCTTCCAGCTGTCGACTTACGTTTCCAACGCGTGCATGGTGACCTGGATGGGTTGTTGCCTTCGTCAAATGGTAGCATATATCTTTCTACTGGTGATGATCGTTCCACTTGATGGCCTCAAGCTGTACCGTCGCACAATGCAGCTGGCGAAACCGTCGCCAAGGCTTTCTTGGAAAACTGGATATCAGCATTTGGTTGTCCAGTGGTGGCTACCACAATCCGCGGCTGGCATCTCGAGGGAGCCTCCAGTAGTCTCCTACAACGTTTAGACATTCGTTGCTTTCATACCACCAAAAACCAAAGGCCAGCAAACAGAATGGTGGAAGGTTTTCTTCGGCAAGTCAAGGTAGCCTTAGAAGCTCGCCAAAATCCGGACTGGCAGGAATCACTACCCCTAGTGCTTTTAGATTGTTTCAAAGACCTGAGGCCGATCTATAAACCACATCAACTGAACTCCTCTTCGGTTGCACGCTTCCACTTCCTAGCGATATTGTAGCCTCAAAGTCTATCGTCACTTTTGACAGCGTTGATTACGCCGGCGGGCTAAGGCACCGGATGCGTAGGTTACACCTTTCCGCGGCTCACGGACAAAACACGAGGGTTTACGTGCACCCACAACTCCAAGACTGTATGCACGTTTCTCTTGGGACGGACTTCACTCTCCTCTACAACCTGCTTACTTCAGTCTCCACAGGGTTCTACGCCACCTGGAGAAAACTCTCGTCATACACCACAAAGGCAGAAAGGATAAAGTTACCATAAACCGAATCGAACCAGCTTTTCTGACTGAATCCATTCCGTCCGATGTCACTCCATCGAATTCTTCAGGACCGGAACCCGGGTTCCAGGAGTCCCATACGCCGACCATACAAACACCGGTGACCTAGTTGCCTGGCCGCCCATGCGCAGCCCTCAACGCAAAGCCGCCCCTATTGACTTCCAACGGCCAACGGGTGATCAAGAAACCAGTTTGTCTCGCAGATATCGTATAATGGATCCCATAAGTTAACGAAACAATAGGTAAATAGAAAGACATTTTTAACCCACTGTTGTGGCTGCTCATTTGAGGCTTGTTTTCGAAAATGAGGCCATTTTCCATCTCCTTTTTTTTCACTTGACGACTTGGCTGATGTTCTGCTCGTCCATCGCTTCCGTGCACCGTCATCAAGGGCCTGTTGTTCGAGGGAGAACTCGCAGGGCTCTCAAAACACCCCCGTACTTTAAAAACAGGAGCCCGACAGCCCTCAGGTACCCATATGCAGGATATTTTAACTATCGGAATGACCGACCGGATACTATTTTACCAGGCCGAATTTGTGCCAGGTCATTCGGTGGGGCGAGCGGAGGGAAAAAGCTACTTACTACTTCGCCGAAAGCACCGGAAAGTCCTACCCCTGACTTTAAAACCACGATGCTTTCCGGGTTAGGTAGCCAGCTACGGCGGCCCTTCCCAATGTCTCGCTCGGAGTGCCGACCGCCACGTTCTAACGCATGTAACTTCTGTTCTCCCTTTTGCTTTCTTCTATTTTTCTTCCTTGTACGACCCACACTGTATATTCTTTTTAGTCCGTATAAAATGATTTTAGTCAGATTTTTGTTTTTATTTCAAAAACAAATCATTCATTTCACTCTCATGTCTGTACTGTCCGTTAGGTTACTGGGTGTCGTCCACAGGCGTCACCACTGGACCCAAGGGCTTGGAAGCTGCTGTCTAAATCAACCATCTGTTTCAAAGTAACAAGGAGTCGGAGCACTTATTTATTTCTGTGGCGTTATCACGTGCGACATACTCGTTAGCTTGCCAGGCTCATAAATCGAAGCCCTCCTCGAGGGTGGCCTTCTAGGAGCGGACCTCTATAGTGATAACCCGATCACAGTTTGCCTATCACTAACGCGTCTGTAAGCTTCGCGCACACGGCAACTGCTAGCTCCACTTCCGACACCCCTTCTCATCAAACACCAGCTTTTGGTCTTTGTACCGAGGCCCTGTAAGAATACACGTGAGTGGCACCCCAAAGCTTTTTCGTTGACTTCCCCGACAAAAGCGATTGCAGAAGCCGGGGATGTGCGCACCCCATAGTGTTCCGTTCTTCTGGATCCTCTGGCTAAAAAGAAGGGATGCATATTTGGCTCAAGCTTCCATATCAAGTTATCTGATCTGATCGGTCTGCAAAGATGAAACTGCATGGCAAATTCTGACTTTCAAAAAAACAGCTAACGCTCGGCGTTGGGAGCCAAAAAACTAGCCATCAACACAAACTTCCGGATGCACAACTGATCTAGTCCACTTTCTTCCAGGGGAAATGAAATCTCCTGGTGTGCATACCATCGAGGGAATTCCGGACGCTCGATTGGCTGTGGTCATTATCTGTCACGTGCAAACTAAACTGAACTGAACCTTGTGGGTTGCCGCTTGGTTTGAATTTCTGAATGGCTCTCAGTGATGGACATTTTTGCATTTTCTGGCAGAACAGCTCACGTCATTTCACCCAAACTAAAGTATCGTAATTTGCATCAAGGCGCGTGTACATTTCGAAGAGTTTATTTTCTCCGAAAACTGTTTACACTTTGGAGTGTTCTTTGGGATTTTTTGTTGTTGATGTCAATGCAACTGATACCGGATAACTTCCTTCCTGGCACTTTTTGTAGTGTACCGTCTTTGTCCGTTTAAAAGGTTGTGTTAATATCCTACTGGTGTTTGATAGGGTGTTTTATGCACACCCGATTACCAGCGCCGAAATTACCGGGACCGGGGTTGGTCCTATCAGACAAGAAGGGAGCTGTGGCAACGAGGAATGCACGGACCTGGTGTAACATGAGGGAATTCAGTGCAATCAGTGTTGCTTTTGGTATCACCGAAAGTGCCTCAAGCTGGTAGAGAAGGATTTCGAGCTGCACGTCAAATGCGCATCCGCAAAGTGGATATGCTCCCACTGCCTGGCGTTCTCGAGCGAGCGCTCGCGCCTAAGTGGAGGGGAACTAGAAAAAGGGGATAGGAATATGAAACTGGAGCCAACACTAGAGAGAAAAAATTCGGTTAGTAGCCTCGCGGGGAGAGAAAAATGCGTGCCAGATCAGAAAACTGAAAAGGGAAACCCGAGCCAAAAGGTAAAAAACAGCTGGGCAGCAGTTTCCAACAGTGTAGAAAAAGCTCCTGAAGGAAGTAGAATCCCTTAAGAAAGAGGCTTAGCATCTAAAAGCTGACTCGCAACACATGAAACGGGACGCAAGGGTCATGACAGACAAAAGTAGAAGATTGCTGTCTCAAAACCTCAAGGAAAGCGTCGCAAACGGCGGTAGAACCAGAAGGGGCAAAATACGTTAGCATGTGACTGACTATCTTGGGGTGGCCGGCCTAGCTCCATCGACACCAACAGTCAAATTCCACAGGACAGGACTATGGCGTGGAAAGCGACCGGCGCCGCTACGACCCATGGTAATTGTTTTCCACAATTTATACTAGGGAAATGTACTGCCATCCCGGGAAGAAGCAGTTGTTGTTGATGATGACTATGATAGCGATAATGGTATATTTCTTGACCGTGGTCGAGACACATGCACAGGTCAGGATCAGAGAATGCGGCAATACATGACAATGTGGGGTTTTCACAATTTTGAAATCAAGGAACCACACAGTCGCCGAAATATAACAGTAAGGCTGAGTAGTGTTTGACTGAACTGAAGTGGAGATGGTTAAGGCGGAAGTTGTAAACCGGTTTCTAATTCGAAGGGGGCAATGTGGATAACCGGACGAACGTGAGGATGCTGATGTAAATAATACTGGAGAATGTTAAAAAGTGCAGTGGTTGCAAGGACCAGTGAAGCAACGGGCGTCGGACATCACAACATGGACAGCGAGTTTAGGCAGGAAAAATGCTCAATGTGCCTGGTAGGTGTCGAAACCTGGCTGCAAAGTGTCAGGGCGCCCAGAAAGGGGATGTTAGGGTGCGACAACTGTGTGGTTGAACGATCATTACCGAGTAACCGACTGGGGGGTTACCACAAGATGCGGGTAAAGATGAAGTCCGCATGGGGTTATCAACAAGCTGTCAGAGATGCCTGCGGAATATAAAGGACTGACCCAACATCGGTTAACCAGTAGTGGGGTAGCCTGTGAAATAAATGCAAGTGAGTCAGACGTGACAATAAGACGGGCCCTTTTGTGAAGGTGACTTCAGTGTCACGGAAATTCATATGGAGGCGAAAAGCCCCACGAGGTATGCAATAAACTTTTGAAGAACATGGATGGAGTATGGGCGCAGAACGGACTTTCAAAAAGAAGCCGTCGAAAGAACAGACGATAGGAGACAAACGCTACTAATGCGACCAGGCGGAGTTCGGAAGAAAGTAAAGATAACGTTTTCCGTTCACGTGATAGAAGGAATAACTAATCGAATTCTCGTTGGCTACAGATGGCTGGTATTTTGTTGCATACAGGCCATGGTTGCAGGTGATGGCGGGTAGCGAATGGTGACAGTAGCAGGCAAAAGGGGGCCAGGTTGACGACCTGGGCAGGGTAGATTGGGAACGCAGAGGTGAGGGCTGGGTTCTCGTCACTGATTTTGTACTGCAGCACAGAATGAATTTAGCCTTTGGAATGGAGTACTGGAAGTAGATGTTGAACAGGTTTCGGGGTGATGATTGGTGTCAGGAACCCGCTCTGCGATCCGATGAGACTTCCATGAGGGACTGTCACTCCGATTATAGGACTGTAGTCACTGGTCAGCCATATAAAGTGCCTTGAATAGCGCCAGCGGACGTGAGTATAAGTTTCAACCGTTGTAAATCTGACCAATCAAATCGTTTAGTCAGTACGGTAATCCGTGAATAACGTCGAGCCTGCTGATGGTCTCCCAAGTAACCAGTGTGATCTGAAAGAGATGAGGATGGCAGCATTCAGCAGAGTGTTTCCTCGTGGGTTATGGCTGTCGTTTTGATAGGAACCAGACAACAAACATTTTATTATCTGACGGCCGGTAAGTCGGTCTTGGGGGACCAGCGGACGGAGGCTGGTAGTTTTCTAGGGTAGCTGGGGGATAGTTGATATATAGGGAGATATGAAGCACAGGCTTAGCTGGAGTGCAAATAGTTTAGTTGGTAATTGGTGGGTGAGGAGAAAGGGTCCTTTTGGGAACCAGGAATAAAAGAATAGTAAAGGGTGTTATCCGGAAGAGGAATGGGAAAAAGGAAGACGGCCATCTGGTCGTTGCACCAGCTGTGGGTGGGGTAGGCAGACAGTGAAAAGGAAAGAACATACGGTGAGTTGCAGTGAGGCTTTTTCTTGCAAAAGCAAAAGTGCCGGTATTCCGCGGGGTCATGAAAAATCAGAGGTATACGGATTCCGGTTGGAATGGGGTCTTAACTTATCATAAGCATATGCGCAGATCAGTGAGCCTTGGTTATTGAAGAATAGTAATCTGCGTGGTAAGACTCGCGTGTACGAGAAAAGCGCAACAAAAGCAGGATGAGATTACTGGGTTCTAGCCTATGACAGGAGAAATAAATGAAGGTTGGCACCTGTCGGTAAAGGGCAAACGGTTTTTAGGGGAGCTATTGTCAGTAGACAGTTTATTTGGTCAACTGAGTTAACAAAGTAGCATACGAATCATATCTGACTATTGTCATCACCACTTGTGAGTGGGCTCGAGGTGACCATAGGAGAAGTGAAGATGTGAATGATAAACCATAAAAGCGCGATGAAAACGTTCCCCATTCGGTCAACCAATACAGCTGTGAACCGTAGGCTCATCAATACCGGCCTTCAACCCTGCATTGGCTACTGCATTAGATATGGACAATCTGGCTAAGCTTTTTGCGGGAACCCAAAAGGCGGGGTCGGCAAGCACATGTGGAGAGCCCGGGCGGCGTGCCATCACCCTGCACTTGTTCAGACAAAAAGAACTGAAGGCTACCTCGCTACTTGGATGATTCCAGTATGCAGGCTGGGGTCTAGGCCGTTATCAGAAGGGGGCAGAAAGCTTTAGCCGGAGGCCGCATCCGAGGGTGTTTTTGACTTTTTAAAGAGGAGTAGGAGAGCAAACTTAAACCTTGGGGTGTTCTTCCTATTTCTCCTTGACCCACGGTTCTTTACACGTGGCCCGTCGGGTCCGAGACTGATTGGGATGGCTGTTTCTTTTTGTTCCAAGACAACCTTAGACTGGATGCCAAAACCTCTGGGGGTGTTGCTGCCGCAAGCTGTGAAAGGGAAGTGTAGAAGGTGGAACGAACATTAGGACGGTGGCAACATTCGTGGGGCTGTCGCCTGACCGCTTGCTTCTGCTAATAACAGGGTCGGGCGGGTTCCAGTGCATACGCGAGCCATCAGGTGACTGCACCGCCAATTATGATATGCCGGGTAACTTCATAAGCATGACGACGTTGGTAAGAGTATTACCACTGGCCGCCAGCTGCTGCTGAAGTATTGGGTGATTGGCACATATAAATCAAAGAGCTCCGGCCAAACGTCGCACACTGAAGATGAGAAATGAATAGTTGTAATGAGCCACGATTCAGCAAACTGAACACCAGGCATAACAGTGGGTCAAAGTCAGATGATGTCTACCGGACTTGCGTTGTTCTAACGGAGCTTAGGACCAGTTTTTAATAGGAAGCTAAGAATGTGTGTGCAAATTAGAGCGTAAAATGACACGGTCTGATGAAGGGGAGAGGAAACGTGAGTGGAGCATACACAAGAAGGCATGTGGCTGGGTCGAACGCAAAAGACTGTTACTCAGTGTATTCTAATTATCAAGAAAGTCTTCATATGCTCCAACTACGTCTGTGCTATCGCAGGTCATGCTGATTGCAGAGGATGCTTCCAAGGTTCTGCTTAGTGCTCCTTTAATTTGTTTCGGCGTGCGACATGATTGCAGCAAGTCAGGAAGCTTATTCCAGAGGCCACGATGGATAACCGTGAAATATCTTGACCCGATTCAGAGCCTAGATTGGGAGGTTGCAACGGTGAATTTTCTGTGACGAAGGGAGTAAGAAGTCTCATTAGAGAAACCGAGTCGGTTATCAGATGAGTGGAACTTTGAGTGCAGAATGTTGAACAGAAATGAAAGACTGAGCTTGATAAGACGTAACCGTAGAGGTTCAAGCTGGAGTAGTCCGCACATGGCTCTGTAGTCAGGGTTGGAAGAGGGGCTAAGTAATTTTTTAGCGGAGTAGTGTTGCACTTTCTCTATTTTGACCCGGTCAGCCTTTCGCATCAAGGTGAAGACCAGGAGGCATTATTCCAACAGCGACTTAGCCTGTGTCTTGAGTATCGGCAGCTTGCCCTTCTGAGTACTGTAAGTTCTGAGGGCAAGAGCAATCATCCTTCTTGCCCTGCCAATCGGGGTCAATGCTTGTTTGTGGAAGCTTAATAAACAGGGATAATGCAGGCCCAGGTCTCCTACCTCATGGGTAGGGGGAATTAGCAGACCGTTAAATGTGAGAGAGCCAGGTGGATTGTGGCATTTTCAGGACAGAAGAGAGCTCTTTGCTGCTTAAACCTTCGTCAACCACTGAGCAAACCATTCACCGGGGGACTTCAAGTCTGACAGAACGCCACTGAGGGTTAGGTGCGGGGCGTTTGCCTCAGAAGTATAGACTAGCTCTGTGCAGTCAGTAAAGAGGTATGTCACACCATGACGCGCTACTTGGGAGGCGTCATTTATGAACATAAGAAATAAGATAGGGCCTGGAACTCTACCCTGTACAACCCAGCTAGTGATTTTTCTGGCTGAGAGGATGTCCCATTAGCGATTACGGTTTGGAGACGTTCGGGAAGATATGACAGCCAGGACAGAAGGAGGTCGGCGACTCCGTAGGAGTCAATTTTTGGCAGTAAGCGAGTTTGAGACATGCCGTCGACTGCTCTAGTCATATCAAGAAATATGACAGTGAATAACTTGTTGTTGTCGTCTTCGGAAATGAATAAGTTGAGGAAGTCCATCCGACTCGTGAGGCACGAACAGTACAGTAGTAACCTATTCTCAGTTGGGTTTCTTAGACTTCGGGAAGTCACGAAGCTTGCAAGCTGGTCCTTTAAATTCCCCCCTAATGAGCCTGGAAACAGTCGAAGTGTGGTTTATGGGAAGACAGTTCCCCGGTTCATGCAGGGACCACTTTTGTACCGTGGAATCATACAGGACTCTTTCCACTGAACCGGATAGATTCCGGGCGAGATGGATAATGTGAAAAGGTTCAGAAATAGGAGTATTAGGTCAGGTCCCCCAAACCGAAGTAAGACAGGTGGAAGGTCATCAGGCCCTGGATAATAGGAGGGCTTAGTGTTGGCCATGGATTTCCTGATATTGGTAGTGGTAAATGTTACTGTTAATATCGCGTCCTGCGTAATCATCAGATAGCGAGGTGGCAGAGGGTCGGCGTCCGTGATAAGAGCTGAGGCGAAATAGCAGTTGAGAGCCTCAGCCATATCCTTTGGCAAGTGAAGGCAGGTGCCTTTTTGGATGAGGAATGGGATAATGCTTTCAGCGCTGCTCGAGTTGAGATTTTTGTAGTCTTGAGAGGAGCTTCACACTATGAGGCAGCTGTAGTACAGTCCTTTCTTTCCCTTTGAATTTATTCTCGGTGGCTGCATAGAGATCACGGCGGAGTCGGCTTATTCTGAGTGTCAGAGTGAAATCTCAATTCCTGAGGACGGAGTTTTGGAGCCTACGAATCTTTCGTCGAAGTCTGTCAATTTTGGTAGTTTTGGATCTACTATGCCTAACGGTTGGGGTAAGGCAGTTTATGGAGAAAAGCGACTTGACGTAGAACACATCAGCTGCTCATTGCGGATCGGATGTTAGGAAGAAGTCGGACCAGTCAATGCCCCGGAGGGAGGTAGGCAACTGGGCTCACTTAGTAAGTCTGTGGGTGTTTTGGTTTTGGATTTCAACAGTTTCAGGGGGGCATAACTTGCGTAACAGCGAAGTAAAGTGTGACCATTTTGTGATCACTACCGGGAAGGCTTTGTGTGACGGGGACTTTCATGTCAGGGAAGCCACGAGCGAGGACTAAGTCAAGGATATTGTTACTCCTTGTTGGAGTGGAGACGTGCTGTGTCCATCCCCCAGCGTAGATGGCCGGAAGGAAATGGGGCCAATGAAGGGGGGAGGGCATTGTATTCTAACAAACACCGGCAGTGTTGAAGTCTCCTGCTACGGTCTTTGGACCTAAATATGGAATAGGACTGTACTCGAAAGTCCTAATAATATGCAGAAATTCGGAGTACCTAGCAGTGGGTGCTTGGTAGACGCGCCCGATATGCATCACTTTTCCAGGGATTTGAGCAGAGAGCCAAAAGGTGTCGGAGATATTGTCGAGCGCTGGATGGTAGAGGAAGGTTGTAGTAAATTTATACTTAATGTATGCAAGAGAACCACCGCCTCGGCCGTTCACTCTGCTTACTCGAAGGAAATCACAGCCTACCAACGAGACAAGGTCATTAGGGTCGTCATCAGCTAAACTTGTTTCTGTCACCGGAACACGTGTCAACGCTGGAAGCAAGTACAAGTTTCCTGAAGTCAATAATTTTGTTCAGCGGCAAACGGGAATTCAGCAGTATAAGGGAAGCTCTGCCTGAATTTTTCAGGTTAAAGGGCAGCGGATCACTATTGGAGCCGAGTAAGCCCCCGGCAGCCGGGTTGTCAGCCAAGAGGGTGTTAGCAGGTGGAGTTGTAACTCGGCTGGGGAGGTTTGCGGGTGGTTTACATGGTAGTGGTTTGTAGGGTACAATGTGGTCGCCTTCATAGGAAGCCTGGTTAAATGGTGTCAAGTCTATGCGGATATCAGTGGGATGACTGCCGTAGGATGCTTGTTGTGTGGGATACTCTGGGAGACTAATGGGGAGAAGAATTAGATGCAGCCGCTGGTGATTAGCACCGGATAAACGATCAAGAGATACAAAGGCGGTGTCCAGTGGGGCCTTTGGAGGGAAGCCATGATGTAATCAGGGGGACATCATTAGGGGCGATGGTGGGTCTGCATGATGGCGAAACGTTTCGTTAGGAATGCCGTGGGTGACAGCTAAACACTCATGAAGTCTAGTAGAGAACAGTACTGGAGGCCGGGTTGATTTGTTAAAGCGGGTTAATAGATCTGGAGCAGGGCTTGGTGACTGTAGGTGGGACTTATGGGACAAATCACGCATCAATAGGGGGAGAGTGAATGGGGATGCTAGGGGGTCAGTAAAGGGGTGGAGGGCAGTGGTGGAGGAGCAACCATGGTTTTGATAGCGGCCTTTAAGGGGGGCCGACGAATGGCAAGGTAGGTGGGGTTGGAATGAGACGGGTATAGTGTTATGGGTAGAGTTTGTTGAGGCAGCAGGCATCTCACGGCTCCACGGACTAAGTATGAGGGGGCGAGGTAGTAGCGAGAGGGATGCTGATGAAAGGGGCTTTGGTATGTGGGAGCAGTTGCCGTAGTTTGCAGTGGGGTCAGAGTACAACACGGCAATTTTGGGTGGTGAGGGGGCAGAGGATGTCGTAGTTGCTGAGGGGTAAATGAGCATACCATCGGGTGGAAAAGGATTAGGCGCTGACCACATGTTGTGGTACCGGTTGGCAAATATGCTGGGAACTGGTTCTGTGTGATTCGGGTTTGGTAGAGCTAGCAATGAAGGCGGCAAACTTAGTGGAAAATCCGTGATGTGGTGCCGCGTCTCTAGACGTGATGACGGCGGCGTCAAGGTTGATGGATGCGGTACGTAGCAGCTGGGTACTCGGATCTCCGGGGGACCAAATAGATGCGCTGGTGAGCTAGAGCCAGGGGGAGCGACGCAATTTCTTGAGTACGGCCGTGGTGGAGGAGGCAGATGGGTAACAGGCCGGTTAGCTGGGGCGGGATAGGTCAAATGTCGGCTGTCGATTGAAGCCGGGAGCATGACGGTGTCAGTGCACAGGAGGTCTTGGTCACTGGGAGCAAAAAGTGACGGGAGTCACGTTGTGACCGGAGCACCAGGGAACAACGCTGTAGCTGACTGATCGGTGCGGGGTGGCGCGTTGGAACCTGGTGATTTGTTGGCTCGTTTGGCAGATATACCAGGGCGTAAATGGCCGCTGGCTAGGAGGAAGGACTGTGTTGCTCGGCTGCGGGTAGACAGTGGTGGAGACTGGGGCGCAACATGGAGACTTTCAGAGGGACGTTGTGGTGTTGAAGGGGAACAGGAAAAATACAGGTCCACATTTTGAGCTGATCCGCTGCTTGTAACCGTTGCTTCGAATGTGAGTAAAGCTTAGCCAATTCAAAACGAATCCCAAAACCATAAGAGGATTGATTCGTAGCTCCTACGTTGCCGGATTAACAAGTGATACGCATATCAATATGTACAAACCTCAACGGTGCGGCCACAACGTCTAGCAACGAGGACCAGAGTTCAACAAAGGTCAGTGTGAGGTACCACCGCCACGCCAGTCCAAGTTTGAATCAAAAATATGCCACTTCACGTGGGCAAACTATAAACAAATGTCGCAGTGTGGTGATTGATGCATGCTGTATTTGTTCGAGGGCCAACAAGATAAAGAGCATAGTCTCAACAATACAGGTATACGACAACAGCTAGAGAGGATTTTCACGCATGTACGTTACACCGTCTACCAAATCCTCCCATGAAACGGTCAAAATCCAAGAAGAAAATAAGGGTACTGATTTGCCCCAACCTGCCCAGACCTTAAGTCAGTGCTAACGTAGGTCGCTATGGGCCTAATCTATCGTTGGCCAGTTGCAGACGTGCTTGCAGAGTTTCCTGAGTTTATGCTCCATCTCTCGATGTCTTACAGTTTTGCCTGAGGGTGATATGACGTTATCTGTACAAAAAAGTTTTTCGATGGGATCGGGATGCATAGGCAGGTCATGGAACGTAGAGGGAGAAGGCTGCCCGAGTAATACTAAGGTAGGTGATAAAATGGAAACTGGGAATTCTCTGTGAAGAATCGAGATGGCCACAGGGTAATCCAACACCAGGGGACCAACGTGTGGTGTTATCCCATTAGAAGTATGTTTGTCTCACAACTTATATCCACTTGAACACGTTGAATAGTAATACAAATAGGGGGTCCCGGAAAAAGATATGTTTCCATAAACTGTCAACAAGTGCTTGTCCATGAGTTTCCACTACTTCACAAACAATGTCGTGTCGTGTGCTAGACTGAGGTTTCGACAGCTAACTCCGTTGCGAATCAAGAACACTGTATGGAATTAGACACAAATATACTTCAAAGACTGTGTGGAGGGTTAGGAACTACAGGCGAATTCTTGAGGGATAAATGAATAAATTCAGCTTCATCTGGTATCAGTAGACTTGGTTTTAGCTTAATCTGAAGCATCGACTTCGCCTTCACCCTTGCCACCTTCATGCAAACATATCTTACGGATATCTCGCAATAAGTCTCCTTCGTTTGTTTGTTTTCACCACCACCGTGCTCATGCGGCCGTCTATTTCTGTACGGCAGTCCTTGATCACCCCAATCGCCATTCGTCTTTATGTAAGTGGCTCTTTACGAGGATGACGGTACCGCTACGTCTGGACGACGTCTCTTAGGAGATCCACTTTTGCAGCAGCCGCATCTTCGGTAAGTAGTCCCTCGTCCAGCGTTTCCAGAAAGCTTGTGCCAGGTGGTTAATGATAATGATAATGATAATGGTACATTTCTCGGCCACGGTCGAGACGCACGCGCTAGCGCATGATCATGTTGTGACACGTTACTCATTTAGGTGGAATATTCACAAATTCAAAGTATGAAAGTCGAGAGTATCAGCGATAGATAGACATAGCCAACAACAGTTTGAAAGGATCATCTTACTAATGGTTTGCGCGGCAGTTTCCAACCGGTTTCAAATCCAGGCTGGGCGGTGGAGATATCGAAACACCGTTAGCTCATTGTCAAGAACGCCTTATGGACGAGAATGATGTGAGCTGGGGAAACGGAGGCCTGCTGATGTTCTACAGATGGAGTAAATTTTGAACAAGAAGAAAAGAAAAAGAAAAAAAATTGTAAAGAAGTGTTCTCGGGAAAATCGGTGGATGCGGAGAGGATAGCGATCCATGAAGACGATGCAGACCCTGAATGACGGATTTACCGGGGTTCAATCAATGGAATGAGTTTCGAAACGGTGCTGAGACCAATTTCGTGAAAGTGAACACTGATGGATGTGGGAGAAATAGCAGTCCATAAAAAGATGAGTTTAGATTCAGGATCAGTAACATGTACCATTCAGAAATGAGAAAGCGCAACTGGAAGGCCCTCGCGAAGTGGAGAGTCAATTTCCAACCGGCTACGGTTTGGAGGAAAGGTGGACTGTGGTAAAGGATAATAAAGTGTGAAATCTCCGCATGGACTTGAGAGTTAATATGCTGTTTCACTGACAAATATATATATATATATTGACGCATTTGCCTTCAGTGATATTCAGCGTCGTTTCTGGTAACGTACGACATCATATGGGCGTGTTTCGTCTAGCAGGGCAAAGTATGTGTCGGTCAATCGGCTGAGTGTGGTGGTATATTAGCAAGACGCGCATGAACTGGAATGTTTGTTGGTTGCTTTAGAAAAAGCTGAATGATCTGATAAGCAGTTGGGAGTATTTCCTGTCGGGTGGCTTGATTTCGGCCCCGGTTGCTATGGCAGGTTCTATTTGAGTCTCTGTCCATACGAGTCAAAGTGGCGTCCTTGGTTATCCGGCTTGGTGACTGCGATAGTGGGAGACAACAGACCTGAAATAAAGGGGGGTTGCAGTCTGGACATGGTTCCAGCTGTGGGTTATGATGATATATGAAGACAATAGATAATGGACTGGTTAGGTCTGTGTGAGTGAAGCATGGATGAAGTTTCATTTGAGCAGTCAATGGCACCTACTCCACATTCTAAGTAAAAATAGGCTCGCGGTGGATTTCTGCTATACTGCTGCAGGCTAACGGAGTTGCGTACACTAGTTTGGTAACGGTGTATGCATCCCAAAGGATTTGTGACTTTGCACGTTGGCACGGCATCGCTCGGATACTAATGAAAGACCCAGGGTCTCACGGTTTAGAGCAGTTAGACATGATAATACCCAGTACCGTTTGCTTACGCAGAGAACAGTTTGGCAACGAGGCGATAAGATAGGTTTGAAATAACAGACTGTGAGCGAATGAGACTGGCACACTGTTAGCGTAGCCCTATGCTGTTACTGTATCTTCCGGCATAGTGGTTATTCTATACTGGGTAGTTTCTGAGGAGCCTTAAAGTAGAAGAAACTATTGGGGTGACAGAGGTGATACATCAGAGGCAATCGGTCACGTGCCTTGGAACGTTAACGTGAGTTCATCTATGCTCTTACCCGATGGTGCTATCGTACTGAGATTTGCTCGAGTATGATCAAGGAAATCGGACGTAGACATGATTGCATGGTTATCGCGGTGTCCTTTTCGTCGTTATCGCATTGCAAACCAGGAAAACACCCATGTGGGGACTGGTTTTTGAGAGCCGTGAGAAATGGGAATGAGATGGGTCCGAATTTTCGTCAGGGAAGCAAACTCTAACGACCTACATTCGGTGCTCATTGTAGGCGGCACAGGGGCCTGCTTCAGGTAGGGAGGTAGCACGATACACAACCACTGGCATCCAGCACGTGGCGCTCCAAGAATGATCCACACTTTTTTTAGACGTTTTTATTTTATTTATTTTTTTAATGGTTTTATCACAGTCAGGTATCTGGCTGTCATAGAAGGCAGAGCTGCTCTTGGTGGGCGACCACAGCTCTCACGCCCCGGCCGAAACATGGCCCACATGTAACAAGCCGCGTTGGGAATAGGTCAACCACACCAGTCGATCCGTAGCAACACTGCAACCCGGAGACATGAGTCACAAGTGACAAGGCTGGTGTGCCTGGAAGACAAAACAGTGGGGGTTTTTTTCTCACTTTTTTATGCCAATCTCTACTTTTTGGTGGTCATGTCTAATTGGTGGTCAACTCTGTGCAGGGAGGCCATCACGGTCAGGAATGTTTGCAGAAGTGCCGCGCTAACACTCGTCTTATCCGTGAAGTCAGAACCCTCATGCCGTTTACATGGGACAAAAAACGCAGCGGGAGGTAGAGTCAATCACAGCCTGCGATTATTCAATGGGGTTTATGTTCAACAAAAAGCCAGTCTGCACAAGGATGGGGTACAACTTGCAGCACCAACAACGTGACTAGTCAGGATGATTCACAGATGGTTTGTAGTTTTGCTGGCTAAGTATCAAATGTTGTATAGGCCAGTCATGGAAGATGCTAGAGTTCTGTGACAGGGACAGAAGTTGAGCTGTGAGTGATTAATGGTGACCACTGGATGGAGGTTGAGGAGTCTGACAGGTGCTACGTCTTTGGTTAGAGACAAAGGCGAAGACTAAGTAAAGACAGCACTGGGGATGTTCAAAGACTTTCTTTCATGCTTCCAGTGGTATTTCATATAATCAAATACGACTTCTGAAGCACTGGCCTCAGGCATGAGAGTTACTACGTTTAGGCATTGTAACCTGGTAGGTTTACGCTTAGGTGATGGCAACTATGGTGTATGATGTGGCACATCCTAGATTATCAAGGGTTCTGGTTAGTATCACGCTCTCCTCATAAGCTCTATCAAAAGTCATGTAAGGATTTATAATAGTATATATAGATCAAATCGATCCCCGGGCAAGGAAGCTGAGAGGAACGGAAGCCAGGATAAATAAGAGAGGATCAAGGAGTGAGGTAGTGGGTGGTGGGACTTAATTTTTTAGGGTCCAGCACCACTGGACAATTTGGTGCTGGGGGAAAACATCATTGGCTAAAACCTTCAGCTAGAGGAGAGTTGTTTTACATGGCTGCCCTAGTACTATATGGCGAGGGAGGCAGTAATTGTTGAGACATGGTTGTGAAAACCGACTAGTGAATTAGATGAGGCAGGGATGTATAAGGGTTAGGTGATGGTAGGTGAACGTGGGTGAGTAGCGAGAACCGGCAGGCATCTGAATAGTTATAGTTGCAAACGACAAAATCTATCCTTCTGCAATGTGGGTTATACGTAAAAAGTAATAACAAATGGTAAGCCTACCGTCTGTCGTTAGGCAGAAAATGGTAGGTTTGGGATATGGTGCCGTGATCCTAGTAGTTGAACCCGTTTTTGAAGGCCAGCTCGACGGATAGCAGAGAGCGGGAGGAGAGACTGAAGCTAGGGTTCTAAAGTTCGATGCCTTCTTCATAGGCTCGATCCTCAGATATGCTGGCGTTAGTCAAAGATAACGGTAAGTAGTGATTTAAGGGCATGGCTGAACTGGGTTATTGACGCACATTTGCGAATAGTACCAGGCAGCTTATTCCAAAGCGTTGAATATTTAATGAGAAAGAAGTTGGATTTGATTTCCAGCCTGGAATGTGGGATGGTCAGACTGAAGTCTCTGTGGCGCAGAGGGTAAGATGAGGGTAGGGAAAACTGTATAGAGTTGGTAGAAATGAATGCAGAGCAATGAACAAGTCTTTATAGAAAACACAAGTTAAGCCTGACATGTCTAAGCCAGACGGGGTCAAGTTTTATTAGAATGCATCGCTCTTTATAGCTCAGTGGAGAGGAATATCCCATTAGCTTCTTGGTGAAGGTGCGCGGGACTTTCTCCAGGCGTATTCTATCCGATTTAGTCATTCCAGAGAAGATTTTGGGGCAATATTCGAGGTGGGGTCTAGCATGAGATTGGTATGTAAGGAGGATACTATGTTTCATTTTAAATGATCTGAGAACTAGGCCTATTATCTGTCTGGCCCTGGCCGTCTGAAATGAGACATGTTCCGGGAATTGTAGGTTGTTGGTGTATCGAAGCCCAAGATCCTTCACTGATGAGCTTGGGTCGATGGGTACTTGGTTCAGTGACAGAGTTCCGAGGGGGACTTCACATCTGTAGGTTGTGTAGAAGTTTTTAGATGTCGAGAAGCACATCTGCCATGAAGTGCCCCATTGATCAAGTTTCTCAAGATCGCTACTTATTTCAGACAGTGCTGTGCTCAAATCTTGGTGGCGGAAGTCATAAACGATTTTTATGTCGTCGTCGATGAGGAAAGGTGTGCCACGTTGCACAATCGAAAAAATGTCGTCAATATAAAGTAAGAAAAATAGCGGACCAAGTACACTTCCTTGTATGACTCCACTAGTGACAGGCGCCGGTTGCGATAGATGACAATCAGCATATACAACCTGGGTTCGATCCGACAGGCAAGAAGTGATCCATGATAAAAGCGGGTCATGGATACCGCAGGCCCGGAGTTTTGTTAACAATCGGGAGTGAGGAACTCGGCCAAATGCCTTGGTCATATCGAGGTAGATGATAATCATAGATTTTCCGTCGTCAGCTGCCGTGGTCACTAGGTTGAAGAAATCAAACTGGCATGTGGTACAAGAAGGTGACTTTGGGAAGCCATGTTGGCCGCTGTGAATGAGGTTATGGGAAATGAGATAATCGGACATCCGCTGTTTAATCAAACGCTCCATTATTCTGGCAGCCAAAGGGGTATGGTTGATAGGACGATAATTTGAAGAGTCATGCACTGGACCTTTTTTGTGGATAGGAATATTGGTTGAAGTTTTCCACTGGGATGGAAAAATGCCATTTTTAAGGGATAAGTTGTAGAGATTCATAAAGATAGCAGCGACGTCAGTTCCACCAAGATGAAAGAGTGCTGGGTGGATGCCGTCATAGCCAGGGCGGGAGGAGGGTCTAACACGCAGCAGCAGGTGGGTCACATCGTTCAAACTGAATTCAATGTCAGAGAGAACTTGCTCGGTGATGAGGGGTACGGGTGGCGGATTTACAGTGGCGTCAGTGGTCATGGATTCTAAAAAGAAGGTATTGAGCGCCTCAGCGATTTCAGCTGCAGATTTAATCTGCGTGCTGTTTCCCAAAATTAGATAGGGTATCCCTGTAGGCTCTCTCTGATTTCTGCTCTTCAGCAGTGGGTACAATCGGTACGATCTGTCGAAAAAATTCAAGGCCGAACGCTCCTGCTTTCTCAGCAGTTCACTAGTCCGAAGACTGATGGTGACAGAGAGAGAGTGAAGTTGCAATAGTATGGAGAAGTCCTTGGTTTTATTGTAGATATTCTGCAGTTTTGCATGTTTATTTTGCAGCCTTGTTTGGTAGGAGCCGCGGGCTTGAGAACGGTTGGCCCCGATGGTGGTGATTGCTGACAAGCAGCTATGTAGCTTATGGTAGAGTACGTCACTGGCGAGCTGAGTTTTGTGCTGTAGGAAGTAGTCATCCCAGTTGAGGGATCGAAGCGTAGGCTTGAGGTTCATCCAGTTGATCGTGTGCAGGGGCTGTTGAGATGAGCTACATATGGGGTCTATGGGTCCGGCTGTGAATCTGCAAGGTACCATTCTATGGTCACTGCCTGGGAAAGGGTTGAGGGCGGTAGTCATCACATCTGATAGGCCTATGGTAAATATCAGGTCTAGTATGCTGTTACCTCTGGTTGGTGTCATTACGTGCTGGACCCAGCGCTCTGCACTTATGGTCGAAACGAAGCTCGTGAAGTATTGGGGTGATGACATGGTGTCCCAGCAGATATTAGGTGCATTGAAGTCGCCAGCAATGAGTTTTGACAAGGAGGGTAATAGTGCAAAGTGGTCAAAGGCTTTGACTACGTGGGCGAGGTCCGTGGTGTTTGAATTGGGTGGTCGATAAACGCAGCCGATATGGAGTGGAGAGTTGGCCAGAAGAACCGTTACCCATATTGAGTCCTGAATTGAGTCCAGTATTGGATCAGAGAGAGGAATGGTAGGCAAGCTGTTTTTAACGTGGATTAGACAGCCTCCTCCACGACGACGACGATTTTTCATGAAGGTGTGATAACCAGCAATAGATATTTGGTCCAATGGGACAGAATCATTTAGCCAGGTTTCGGTTATGACAATGATGTCGAAGTCGGAAGACAGTATTATATTACGGAGGGTATGGGTTTTATTCAGTAATGAGCGAGAGTTAATGAGAAGCAAGGTAAGTGCAACTGTACCGTCATGGTGTGGAGTGGGAACAGCCATCTGCGGGTGTTGATGGCTAACACTACCGAGGTGGTAAACATCATTAAGTGAACTCATAACGACAGGGTTGTCATGTATAGAAAAGGAGTCTAAAAAGGGGTTAAAAGTGGGGAGCATTGTGAAGAAGGGGTGAAGCTGGGTTGGGGGGGCTGTCAAGAAAAAAATTGGCCGTTTGCGGAGGTGGGATTTCCGGGGTGGTTGAAGTAGCCAGGTGGGGGGTTGGATGCTGAGGTAATGGGTAACGGCAAGTGAGATGGCAGAAAGTAGTGGTGACTGGGTTCAACGGGGTACGCAGGAGGCAGGTAGTTGCCGCTTGACCAGGACCGACGAAATAACTGTAGTTGGTTGGGCTGGCCCCTCCTGTGTTCAGGAAAGGACGCAGAGCTAGACAATTGAGGCCATTGGTTATAATCCATCTGGGGGTTACTTATTTGTATCATTGGAGGAGAGAGAAATTGGTTACGGAGGTTCGACGAGAGGTGCTGGCGCTCAGCCAGATGATTGGAAAACTGTTTCGGGATACTTGGAGAATATGGTGTGTTTGATCCCGATGCATGATGATGCGCTACTCGGTGGCCGTTTTCGCCTGTATTGTAGAGTGGAGTTGGGAGGACCTTGTCGATTAGCCGAGGTACCACGCTAATACAACGAGGTGGGGTTGGCTGCTTTAGGGTGATGCAGGGTTGCGTCCTGCTTGCCGACAAGTATGAATTATTTGGGGTGTACTTGGAGTGCTTGGTGGGGATTCTAAATGGGATTCTGAGAAGACTTACGGGGGGGGGGGAATACGGGAGTAGCCGGAGTAGCTAAAAGCTGTGGGGGGTCACAGAGTCCTGTCTGCCGATGGGACGATTGGCCACATAGTAGATCATGCCTTTTATGAACGATCTGTGTTCGCAAAACGGTGGGACATGAGTTAGAGCAGGACGGGCTATTGGCCACAGACTTCCCCGGAGTCTTTTTCGGTGGTGAGACGGTGGGCAGTAGGCTGGCATTAGCAGCGGCAGGCTTTGATGCACGGGACTTTGGTAGCCCTGGGCTAATAGTGGGTTTGGCATGGATATCGTTGCCGTTTGAAGAAGCGGAGGTTGATGGTAGAAGGCAGGGCCGTTTACTAGGGGGATGTGCTTGAGATGGGGTCAGGTCTAGGTCAACCAGAGTGGTGCAGACAACTGAGGGCTTTTGTGTTACGGGGTGGCTCGACAAGCAGCGAGAAGACGCGGCGACTGATATTTCAGCCACAGGTTGCGCTGGTGAAGCTAAGGCACTTTTTAGTGATCGAAAAACCTCTCTTTGGAGGGGCGTTTTATTCGGTAGTATTCTGATTCTTTTGAATGGGGTGGCATTGGCAATGATTTGCCAACTAGTTATGAATTCTCTAGCTGTTACTTCGTCAGCGAAATGGAACTTTAAAGGACAGTCGGTGCGTTGTGATTTTTTGCGCAGTCTAGTGCAATAGCACCTGTGGTGTGCCACGTTGCAAGCATTCAGGATGGCGAGTTTGGTTGACGGCAGGGGTAGTCGATCAGGGATGTTGAAAACTATCACGTTTTTGGAGTTGGTTATACGCTCATGAACTTCCGTCGCAACTAAGTCTAAGAAGCGGCCAGCCATGACTAGGCTCTGGCGATTAGCAATAGGCGTGGGTTCCATTATGCTAGATGAAGGGGATATCTTTAATAGAATATCATCGATGGACTGAATCTGGTTATGCGGGTCCGCCACTCTTTGATCTACTTCGTTCACTTGTTTTCATCCTATGATTTACTTTCCACGTATGGTTTTCGGTGTGATTGCTTCTACTTTTGACGGCAATATTAACAGGTAATCGGAAGCGAGGGCCGGTTCGCCTTCCGGGTCTAGGACGATCGTTAACAGGGGTCTGTTGTTCAGTATGCGTTCTGTTTCTGTTGGTAAAGTAGTCAGCGCCTCGTCATCGAGGTTTTGTTGTGAGGTCGGGGCCGTGAGTATTTTCCAATTCGATCGTATCAGCCTTTTTTAAACGCCACCGCGATGACTGGCATAAGGTGGGTTGAAGTGTCATTCTATCCCTTTTGCTGCGGTCTTTTCTTGTATTTTGGCGTGGTCCAGGGGGTTTCATCATTCCTCCAACACCTTATGAGCTCCAACGAAGTTTTAGCCATTGTCTGAGTACACATTCTTGGGGACGCCCCGCCTCACGATGGACCCTTGAAGGGCCATTAGAAATGAATCGGTGGTCATATTGTGCTCTACTTCGAGATGGAATACTCTAGATTTTAAACGTGATCAGGCAGCCATATCTCTTTTGCTTGCTCCTTTGCTGCCGTACAAGTAAGGGGCCAAAGTAGTCGACACCTTTTTCCCCGAAAGGGCACTATCCCGGTTGAACTCTTACGGCTGGAAGAGGGGCCATCATTTGTTGGCCTGCTACCGCCCTCCGGCGACGACAAGTGATGCAGTTGCCTACAACTAGCTTGACCGTCGCTGGTCCCATTGTCACCCAAAATCGTCAATACATAATGTTCAATAAGTGGTTCAAACCTGCTTGTCCCTCTTCTCAATGTACACGGTCTACCAGACATCTCATTATGTAGTGGTCACCAGGAACTATTATGGGGTGTTTTGTTTCGTACTCTAGATTTGAATTCATCAGCCGCCCCCCAACCCCCAGTAGTCCATTGGTTCGTATAGGGTTTAGTCTTCGAATACTGCTGTACAACAGCCTGCTTCCCTTGGTTTTATCATTACCTGGCTAGCTCGCGGGTCTCGAACGGGAAGGCAACTAGTTGTAGTAGGCTTAAAACGGCGAGTTCGGCTTGGTTCAGCTCGCCCGGCGGTATCTTCCCCACATCTAATGTGTCTTGTGGTAATGTGCCTTTCAAAAACAATGGGAGTACTTTTGTATCCTGTCCACCAGCCCACTGCCCCTAACCTTTTAATCCAGTCGGGGAAGTGGCACATCTTTTATACTGGGCTTACGCTTCCAGTTGAGCTTGTAGTCAGTATCAGTCTTTTGGTCTCGATATGGCCATCAGGGAGTTTAGGTGTTATTAGCATTGGCCAGGCCTCTTTAGATGCAGTTGGGAAGCCAGGTCCTATTGTCCACATCTGCGGTCATTCTAGTGTATTTGGGCCCCTTGAGCAGAAGTCGGCCGGGTTACTGGCGGATTGTACATAGTGCCATTGATCGGTCTTAGTCGACCCATGGATTATGGTGAGTCTTTCGGCCACGAAGGTGGTAAAGCGAGTGGTAATGTCGTTTATGTAATGTGGTACCGTGGCTGAGTCCGTCGAAAAGCTTGGTTCCCGGTTTATCCGATCGAAGCATCTTCTCATCAGAGTCGCCGCTTTCACTGCCAGTACCGCTGCAGTCAGTTCCAGCCTCGGAATGGACACCTTTTTCAGTGGAGCCACTCTCGCCTTTGTGAATAATATCTGACTGTGACGCCCACCATTTTCGTCGACGCAGCAGCCATAAGCCACTAACTCGCAGCCTAATTCTGATGCTCCAGAGACCAAGTGTAGTTGGGTATCGTTTGTACACTTGATTCCCGTCAAGCATCTTCGTATAATAATAATGGTATATTTCTCGACCATGGTCGAGGCGCATGCGCAAGCGCATGATCATGGTGTACAACGTTACTCAAAACAATGAACTATACACGAATTTCAGGAAAGCGAGTGGAATCGTCAGAAGCAAAACAATATAGCTAGAGATAGTTTGAGTCGACTGAAATTATAAAGGTTTGCGCGGCAAATACGGTTTGGTTTCGGATTCGACTGGTTGGTGGTGGTCCGTGAAAATACAAAATATATCGTGAAAATATAGCGCTATGGATGCGTTATAAGTCATAATAATGCAAGATGTGGGTAACTGAAGCCCATTGCTGGTTCTATGCACGGAGTAAGTTATGGACATGGAGAGGTTAAGGAAATGAATGGGAGTACAACCGTGAACTTTGGTGAATATGAAGAGAGCGGCTCTCTATGGAGATGAAGTTGGCCCGGAATGATGGATATTCCCGATTCTAATAGAAGGAGTTCATCATGAAACGAGGGGACATGAGGAAGCTTTGTGGAAATGGACAGGCAACGGTGATGAATGTGGAGGAAACAGCAATCCATAAATAAGGTGAGTTTAGGTTCGGGATCAATAACCCTTATCATTCAGAAAAAAAAGGCAGCGCAACTTGAAGGCCTTTAACTGGTGAAGAGTCAATTTCAAGCTGGATACCGATCGGAAGAAAAATGAAATCTTGGAAGAGAAAACGGAGCGAAAAATCTCCTTGTAGGCTCGCGCCTTATTGTTCTGTTATACTGACAAATATATTGACTTATTGATTCTCGGTGATCTTCGGCATCATTTTTGGGAACCAAGGATGTGAGGGACAAGTGGACTCGCGTTCGGATAACGTATCGAATTTTAATGAGAGAAAATTCCTGTGTTGCGTATTCTGGCTCTGTTATTGGATTGTTTCACGTGAGACCAAGGTGATGTGCAGCATCCCGTGGGTATGGTTCATCAGGCGCGGTAAGGGACGTGTCAATCAATCAATAGAAGTTTGCTTGCGAACTGTTATTTCTGAAGCCTCCAACAGTGACATCATAGTAGAGGTGTTGCGTTAGGAGACGTCTATCAATCTGCTTGTAAGCATTTGGGGGTGTTTTAGGTCGTGTGGCCCGATTGCAATCCCATTTGGTATAAAAGATGCCATTAAGGTCTCTGTCGGTACAGGTCAAAGTGTGGACATTGGTCACCGAAAGTGGTGCCCGAGAGAGTGGGCGACGACAAACCTGAAATAAATGGTGTTAGCAGTCTGGACGTGGTTCCAGCTGTTGGTTATGATAATAAATAGCGACAATTAATAATGAACTGGCTGGGTTTATGTGGTTTATGTGATTGTAGTTGGCAGGAGGCAGTGGTTACTGTTAGGTAGGGTTGTAAACCTAAGCGTGGCTTAGATGCTAGGACATCGAGAAGACCGCTTTCTAAAAAAAGATGACGGAAGATAGAGGGGTATAGATGGAAAAGGTGACCGGTTTCCACTATGTTCTTATCTCTTTTTTTCCTTTTCCGGGCTTCATCGAGGTTGCCGTTATTCGTCAGGTACGTCGATACTCTGTCCAGGTCAATGGGTTGAAGGTCAGGGCTGTGGTAGCGATTGTATTTGACGTCGACGTGCATGCTAGGTGCGCTTATGGTGGGTATGGGGTGGTTGAAACTTAGAGCGGGGGGTGGGAAAGCGTATGTGGAGAGTCCAGTGCGCTGTCACCCCAGTCAGTCTCGAGCGTGAAGACCAAAGCTTGTCGAGCGAACAAGGGCGATGTGGGGTTTCCCCTTTCGCAGGATCAGGTCTGGGCTGATGGGATACTTTCCCATAGATGAAGGTTGCCCAATTCCTTCACAGCCCGATGTCAGTGGTATTTTGAGATCGAATCGATCCCACGAGGTCTTTTTCGTTTCCACTGTTCTCTTTGTTCACTTTTATTATTATTATTATTTTTTTTTTGTTTCCTAACAGAGGGGTGGTTGAGCCCATATAGGAACTTTCCATAGCCCCTCCGCCCGATCGTAATTTTATGCGTATTTGTCTTTTTTCGCAACTGCTGGGGGTGGTCTGTTTTCCCCACGTTCCAACGACGCAATGGTATGGGTGCCGTTGACATCAGGTGTTTCGCTAGCATGGGCTGGGAAAATGCAGGATGGGATTATGCAACACACGGAGTAGGACAACGAACGTTGTAAAGCACAAGCTAGCATACGTGTGTCAGTCTCATACAGCGCCAGGCCATGCCTAAGACCATCAGAGTCCATTCCGAGCTAGCTGGTGCAGATGAGTTTAGCTCTGCTGATGGGAAATGGTGTGGTGCATAAGAGAGAATATGATAGTAGTTGGTGGATGGTAGATACAGAGGTGAGACGAGAGGAAAAGCCACCAGGTAAGTACTAGCAGGTGGGCTTCTGGGATAATAGATTCTGGAATGAGGTGATTAAGAAAGGCGAATTGAGGCCGGGCATAAAACCCAGGTGAGTGGTGGTAGCCAAGATGAACGGGAGAGGAGTGAAAGGATCGAGTAAAGTGGTAGACGGCGGAACTCAGTGTCCTAGGGTTCGAAGCCACGTACTGATTTGCTGTGGAGACATCTAAGACTAAGAAACTTAGACTGGTTGGCAATAGAACAGGAACATTGTCTTAAATTAGGAGAACCGACAAGCATTAAACTAGGTATAGTTATAAAAGTCAGCAAACTGTGGCTACAGTAGTATAGATTGTAATCAATATAACTTAAAAGAGAATAGTTGCCCTGGCGCTTGTCATCGGGTGAGAAATGAAAGTTCTAGTGCAGTAATCCTAGTAATCAAACCCGTTTTCGTAGGCCACCTCTTCGGTGACGGTCAGGCCGGTAAGAAGGATCACATTGGGAACAGTCAAGAACTGATCCAGCGAGCCTCTGAACTGGGAAACTGAGAAACTCTCGCGGATGTTTAGCGGGAGTTTATTCCATAACTTTGAGTATTTTATAAGAAAAAAGTTAGATCTTAACGCTAGTTTTGATCTAGGAATAGAGAGCTGCATTGACCGATGGCGTAGAGCATAATTCGTGGAGGGAGTGAGACGAATGGGTTCGGTACACGAAAAGGCCGTACGGTGGTACAGCTTAAACAGGAAGCACAAATTGAGCTTCATGCGACGCAACCATAGAGGGTCAAGATTGAGTAGGATGCATCGATCCTTGTAACACAGACTGGAGGAAAAGCCTACTAATTGTTTGGTGAATTGGCGTTGCACGGACTCCAGAGAAATGCGGTCGGATTTCGTCATGTTGGTGAAGATAATGGGACAGTATTCAAGGAGAGGCCTGGCGTGAGACTTGTAAGTGAGCAGTTTGCAATCATATAGCCGAAAAGTTCTGGAGATGAGACCAGTGGTTCTTCTGGTCTTTGCAATCTGGAGTGGAACATACTCAGAAAACCTAAAGCTACAAGAATAATGGAGACCAAGGTCTCGAACTAAAGGGCTGTACGAAATGGGTAGGTCGTGGATAAGCAGGGTTCCGGGGGTCACTTGGCATCTGAATGTTGTGTAGCAGCTCTTTGAGGTCGAAAAGTCCATATTCCATGAATTGCACCAATCTCCGAGTCGCTTTAGGTCACTAGAGATATCATCCAGCATGATGTTGAGGTTTTGACGAGGAAACTCATAGACAATCTTAACGTCATCAGCGAAAAGGAATGGGGTACCATGGTGCAAGATGGGAAATATGTCGTTTATGTAGATGAGAAATAGTAAAGGACCAAGTACACTGCCTTGTATAACTCCACTGGTGACTGGAGCAGGTTGTGAGAAACACCCATCAATGGAAACCACTTGTGAACGGTCCGATAAATAGGATGTTAACCAAGATAAAAGCGAACCGGAAAAGCCATGAGCTTTGAGTTTGGTTAGTAACAAAGCGTGAGGGACGCGGTCGAAAGCCTTTGTCATATCAAGGTATATGATGATGATAGATTTAGCGTTGTCGGCGGCCGCCGTTATGAGGTTAAAAAAGTCGTACTGACAGGTGGTGCATGAACGTGATTTTAGGAAGCCATGCTGCCCACTATGGATGATGTTATGGGACAACAGGAAGTCGGACATCCGCTGTTTGATGAGGCGTTCCATCAACCTAGAAGCGATTGGAGTGTGGTTGATAGGGCGGTAATTTGAGGGGTCATGTATTGGTCCCTTTTTACGGATTGGGATGATGACCGCAGTCTTCCACTGTGAGGGAAATATGCCAAACTTGATGGATAGATTGTAGACCTTCAATAGTAAGGCTGCGACATCAGTTCCTCCAAGACGTAGAAGTGTCGGCGGAACACCATCATGGCCAAGGTGTGAGGACTTCCGGACACGGGTAATCTGGTTGGTCACCTCTTTTAAAGTAAATTCTAAATCAGACAGTGAGTGCTCGGTGACAGGGTCTATGCATGGGGATAAAGTAAGGGGGTTCGTAGTCATGGATGCAGCAAAGTAGGAGTTAAGCGCCTCGGCTACCGCTAGAGGTGAGGTAATGCGGTCGTTATTTTCTAAGATTAGAGAGGGGATACCTACTGGTTTGCTCTGATTTCTATTCTTCATTAGGTATGCCAACTTTGAGGAAGTATCATGGCATTGCAAGGCAGATACTTCTTGTCTCTCCAAGTTGGTCTAGGCTGTGCTAACGGTAGCGCCATAACTTTTCTTCGTCATCCTGGAGAGGTTCGTCTCAACCCGTCCTTTTCTGACACAGCAATTGCAGCAAGCACTTTCCGGGTAACAACCATGGTGAAACGAAGCCTAGGGGGTTATAGAGGCTTGAGACTGATGATAGGATTCCTCTCTGTGTGGCTGGTTGTTTGGGTAGGTCCAGAGTGAATATGAATTCGTCACCTTCGGGTTTCCATTGAACTCCAAGCTTGCGCCCCATTTGTGAACAGGATCTTAAAAGCTCTCTCGTACACTCCACTTTCTCGGACTTCGGGAGAACCTATAGCACCTCCTGGCTGTTTGAGGTCCATTTGGTGAGGCCAAATCCCACAGCGTTTAGGGTGGCGATCACTTAGGACATACATAAAATGGCAGTATTTGGGTAGTGAAAGGAACACAAAAAAACGTCCACGTAGAAGTGGTCCATCGCTCTTCCTAACGAATGGCTGGTGCGGCCGAAACGCTTGAGGGTTGTCCGGAGAGAAAAATTAGCGTAGAAGGGGGATGATACCGTCCAAAAGGGATGCACAGTCAGCCTGTGCTCATCTGGTGCACGATTTGTGTCGCTTTCAGGCCACTAGAGAGGACGAACTGCTTCCCTATCTTCAACGGGCATTTTCACTAGTAAAATCATCTCAAGTATGTCCGCAGAGACGGCCACTTTTCCCAGCCAAAAACGACATAAAACCTCTATAGTGGTGTGGTCTAGTCTGGGCCCCGTAGTATATGGTCGTTGAGTGACACACCCTGATATTTCGCGGCACGGTCGAAAACCACCCCGACCTTCCCCGGTTTCCTTGGGTTCACGACAGGGTGATAAGGTAGGTGCCGCCTCAAATTTGCGCTGATTATCGCTGTATCCCCTATTTCTGTATAACCCAAGTCTATCTTATTTTGCATGGCCCGGGTGTATTCTATCCTTAATTGTGGTTCTTGAATTAGCCTGCTTTTGATGAAGTATAATCTTTTCAGAGCCATTTCTCGGCCGTTTGGCATAGGTTTCATGTTGGATCTCCACGGGCCAGGAACCTCGAAACGATCTATTACATACATGACGTTCTCGGTTACCATTTTCAAAGCCGACCTATCTTCTCGTGATGGGCCATCTGTATCAATGGCCATGTCGGCAAATTCGGCGTTAAATAGATGTTGGAATGCTAGTTCAAGGTTCGCCTTTTCCACCGAATTGTAGTTGATTTGGATTTGTTTGCGGCATCTTCCGTCTGTACTACCACATAGATTCCAGCCGAATGTAGTGCGTACTGCTTAGGGTTCTTTGCGGCCTCCTATCCTTTGATCCAGGACTCAAAGCGCTTCCTGTACGCCACAACCGATCAGCAGATCAATTTCGTTACTCTGCCACTCCTCGATTGTAACCTGGTTGAGAGGCGGCACTGAGTCAGAATCGACTGCACTGACTGAGGTGCCCTCATTGGCAGATCCTTTAAGGTGAATGCTTCTAGAGTTTCTGCTCTATCGTTGTTGACCAAGGAAACGAGTTGTAGGTGCAGTTTGGTCGGCTGGATGACCTGGGTGCCACTCACTGTGCACACCGTTAATAAAGATTGATTCCCTTCGATCCCATATCTCTCTGAAAACTCCTTCCTTACTAGAGTGGTGTACGAGCCATTGTCTACGAAGACCAGAGTTCTTATGACCCCAACTAAGGTTTCTACGCCAACTGCTATTACTCCCAGGCAAATGGGCTTGTTAGTGGAGCGAGACAATGAGCAGGCCAGACTAGGCTTCGAAGTTTCTTCGGCTTTCGATTTCTTGGGTTTGTGCTGTAGGTTATGGTGTTTCCTATGGCATCCGTCCCGACTAAATCTGGGTTTCGTTCGGCACACTGCTGCTCGATGTGGATCGTTGAGACTGACAAAACACGCGCCCAGTCTCTTAGCCATTTCCCATCGTTCGTCGACGTCTACGTTGCGGAAGCGGGGACATTCCACTAGGTGATGAAGAGCCCCACAAAACTTACCGGCGAGTTGTCACCCTCAAGGGATAGAGCATGTGTTTGCCCATGGTTGGCCTCTACTTGGTTCCCTAGTCAGGCTTTGTGCCGTTGCAACCCAAGGTAACTTGTTCGTCTCGCGAACAAGTTGACCGAAACGGCTGTTCGCTATTCGGGCCTGACGGTCTATAAAGGGCGTCCGGTCTTCAAACATAGTTTCTCGCCCAAATCTACCGATCCCCCCGGCTTCCTCGGCCCATCTACCCTGTAGTTCCGTGGGTAAACTGCGCACTATGGTTTTCAATGTGTGCAGTGCTTTCAGGTCCGATCGGTGACCTAGGTGGTTCAGTGCGATTCTGCTGTTCTGCGTTTTTATCACCAGATTAACTAGAGAGCCCGACTCGCCTTCGGAAAGTTTTGCCTCTGGTGGTACACAATCGACCAAATTTCAGGCGACCTTAAACGGCTGCCCAAACAGGACTTCCAGTATTTCGCGTGCCCAGGTGTAACTCTCTTCAGGATCCAGCATCGAACATCAGTCGATTGCTTCCCTAGCTCTTCCACGGCAGTAATGTAGCAGATAGGGAACCTCTGTCCTGGATCGAATACTCTCCTTTCTACGAAGTTCTCGTATTGTTTAATGAACTAACAGTACTGCTCTGGGCTCCCGCCGAAGGGGCCAGTTCCAACTTTGGTAAGTCAGTAGCCTGTGCTACACTGGAGCAATTCGGCTTCAATCTTTCCGCGAAATCGCTCGGCCGAATGGCTGCATGCTCCGTGGTCTGCATGACCACCTCTCGCTCCCGCCTTCGGATTTGTTTTTTCTTGGCTGGTTCGGCTTCCTCCCTAGCCTGCCTAAGATAGGATTCTAATTCTGCCATTCTCAATCTGAAGATATCATCAATTTTAAATGCTATACCATTCGCTGAAGTTCACGGAATTGCACTGACTGGGCTAGCAGACCTAGAAATATCTAAGTGATCAGTATCACCCAAAAATACCCCAAGGACTTGCCAGGCTGCTTCCGGGCCATCTTCGGTTTGCCTCCGTCCTCTTCTTGACACTTCTGATTGACTTCCTCCTAAAGATTCTAATTTCAGTACAGTAATGGTTATTTCGGCAGTGAGTAAAGAGTAGCCAATTCAAAACGAATCCCAAAACCATAAGAGGATTGATTCGTAGCTCCTACGTTGCCGGATTAACAAGTGATACGCATATCAATATGTACAAACCTCAACGGTTCGGCCACAACGTCTAGCAACGAGGACCAGAGTTCAACAAAGGTCAGTGTGAGGTACCACCGCCACGCCAGTCCAAGTTTGAATCAAAAATATGCCACTTCACGTGGGCAAACTATAAACAAATGTTGCAGTGTGGTGATTGATGCATGCTGTATTTGTTCGAGGGCCAACAAGATAAAGAGCATAGTCTCAACAATACAGGTATACGACAACAGCTAGAGAGGATTTTCACGCATGTACGTTACCCTGGTCAGCATGAGAGGAAATGGGTTATGGACGGTGGGAAGTTGTTCAGGGAGATAGAGTGGCACGGGATCAGATGGTGGTGGGAGTGCTTGGTTGCCCGCCATCGATCTAAGAACCGTTCCCTGCAACGGGGTTTTGTCGGGAGTGTTTTTTACATTTATAAATGAAGTGGACTTTGCGATGTCTTCCCCCTTCGCAACGAGGGAAAAGCCAAGGAAACAGGTTAGGCCTAGGCTGTCACAAGACCTGCCAGTGCCCTCGCTACTGTGACCCAGAAGGGAGATACTTCAGCTGTGCACGCTAGGCACGACGCCGGGTCGGCTGGTGGGAGCTGAAAAGCCACGAAATTCGGGGCTTCGCTCAGTGTTCCATAAGCAGCATCGCAGACACTTACGGAAGCTAAAAACGGGGCACCACCTCGTAGATCGCTTCCGAGGGTACCCAATCCGTAAATTCCGCAATAAAGTCAGTAATAAGGACCAGGGAACCGTCCATCTGGTGCACAAACACCTGCAGTCTCCTGAGGAACAGGGGGAACTGACGATCGTGGTCACAGTTTGAAGCCGTTGCACTGACGGACACCTGGTTAAAGCCAGATACTGACAGCGTGCTCTTTCAGGGATATGCTGCCTGCAGGCAAAGTAGAATAGATGAAAGACGAGGAGGTCTTGTAGCACTGAGGGCCATCATAAGCCACTGGGAGACTCCTTTCAGCTTGGTCTTCGGTAGTGTACAGGCCAGTTCCTGCTTCACCAGGATCGGGGTGCGGACAATGAGCATTATATGTATCTACAGAGCACAGCTAGTGACAGATGAATAAGGCTTTGAGTTTTTGCAAGTGGTAGATTCAGTGCTGCCACAGACTGAGTAGTTTATTTTATTGGGGGTCCCAACCTACCAAAAATTACTTGGAAAAGCGAAGCCGCTCCAAGGGGATCAACTGGCGGCAAGTTTCTGCAGTGGGTCCAGCTACATGCACTTGCTCAGCATGAGGCTCAGGCTACTGGACACAGAGTTGGGCTGCACCCGTCTCTCCTTTATTTAATCATAAAGCGGCACCATCAGGAAGTCAGAGAAATTGAGCAGGAAGAGCCAATGGGCGAAAGTGATCATGTGGTCCTCAGGGTCACCCTAAGACTTGGCAAGGCGCAGAAGGAAATTGTGTAGCGTCGGCTGCGCGAAAGAGCCAATGTAAGTGAGCTGAAGAGGGCTGTGGAGGAAGTTCAGTGGATACAAAGCTACACAAAAGCCTCCGCAGAGGAACGTTGTCATTCCATCAAGGCGGGTCTACTCGGACTTACAGCTGGGGTTGCACCTCTGAGGGTAGGTAGCAGTAGAAATCAACCCCCATGGGGAAAGTCGAAAGTCCTCAGGGCTGTAGTCATTCCCAGGCAACGATGGGTGGCGTCCAAGCTGTACAAAACTCAGATGGCATGGAACAGCTATAAGATGGCCAGGAGCAGAACTCAAGCGATCTAAAGAGTAGAGGAATATTCCTTCGGGTCTCGGGTGGCTGCGTCGGACCGCACAAACCCAAAGCGGTTCTATGCTTGCGTGCAACCACAAAAACGTAGGAGAGAAAGTGTGTCTACTTTGGAATGAGCACAGGGACCCCTAGCTCTACTCGACGAAGACAAGATCGACATGCTCTTGACACTCTTCAAGAGCATTTATCGACCAGCGAATAATTTAGGGAAAAGAAAAGAAGGACCACAGCGGCCTCCAATGACCGAACTTAGTGTGGGAGAAGAGGTGTACGCGGAGCTGCAAACCCTGAATGGAAATAAAGCCACTAGGCCATACAGGATTCATCCAGCCATAGTTCAGCCTCTGACCGAGGTCTTGAAGGCTCCGGTGACGAGGCTGTATGAAATGTCACTTAGAGAGGGAATTGTTCCGGGAGACTGATGAAGGGCGACAGTGGTAGGAATTTACTGAAGCAGACCCCGTCAAAAGGTCGGAAACTGCCTGCCGGCTAGCTTAACCTCAGTACTGTGTAGGTGCCTAGGGTAAATAGTTAGGAAACAGATCTTCAGGCTTTCAGTTCAACACAACCTCATATCAAAAGGTCAGAATGAATTTGCGGCAGAACGATCTTGTCTGACGGGTTCCCCGCTGTTCTTCGATGAGGTAACCAAGTGCCTGGACGATTGTTGTCTGTTACTTGAACTTCAACAAGGCTTTTGATTCTGTGAACCACAGATTCCAGGACCTCAAACTGCAGTCCATGGGAAATGCCGGAAGGACCAGGAAATGGGTGAATATCGTTTTAACGGGACGAACTTTTGGCTTAAAGGTGGGTAGTCGTGTCTTAAAATCGGAAGGCGTAACCAGTGGGGTGCCATAGGGTTTGGTGCTCGGCCCTCCGCCCTCCCTGATCTTCATCAACGACCTAGCACGTGGGCTTGCCAACCCCACCTTTATGTTTGCCGGTGAAGTCAAGATAGCTGGAGTGAATATAGAACTTGACATGCTAGCAGTACAAAACTGGTCACGTAAGTGGGACCTTCCACTAAACCCCATCAAATGCCAATGACTGGCCACAAGTACAGGGGCTAGTGGAAATGGTGCGGTATAATTGCAAATGGCCCCTCAGGTCAGAGACTTGGGCTCTCTATTAGGCAACAGCCTCAAGCCGTCAAAGCAGTGCCCCGCAGTAGCCAGTATGACCAGGAAAGAACTCCTTCGAGTTAGGTCCACTATGTCGTGCGGAGAGCCGGAGATTTCCGTTCTGATGTACCAAGCCATAGTTAGGCCGCATATGGAGTGCTGCGTGCAAGCCCGGGCACCGTACTACCAGAAAGATAGAGACTGCCTGGAGAAAGTGCAAGGGCCAGCCACTAGAATGGCGACTGGGCAAGGGAGGGTTAGCTACACCGAGTGTCTCCGTGCCCTAGATCTGTTCTCGATGGAAAGGCGGTGCAAGCGCGGGGATTTGATAGGAACCTTCAGGACAATGAAGGAGCTGTCGAATATAAGTCGAGAAGACTCTCCCTCTCCGACCACAGAGAGATGCACAGTTAGGCATAGCCTTGGGTTACGAGGGGAGCATTCGAGGATCTGAATTAAGGCGAACTACTTCTCCAATGGAGAGGCGCTCTATTGGAATGAGCTCCCGGAGGATGTCATAAGAACCGCAAAAGTAAAGGCTTTTAGGGGAGCAGTTGATCAGTGCTAGACAGTTTTCATGGTCGTACACGGTTTTATAATAATTTCCACCTTAATCTGCCAGGGCTGACACTGCACAAAAGTTCTGCCTTGCGGTAAAAGAAAATTCCCCGTTGTTGGGAGCTACGAAAATGCGCCCACAACACAGCTATCTGGACACACGATTGGCTCCAGCCACACAAAATCTCGTGCAAAGTGAACTGGAAGTCGCAACACGGCGGGTACTCCTTGGGCTCGCAGCGCAAGAAACCTGGACTTTTGCTGGCTAGAGCTGCAAGTCCTACTACCTGACCTGACCTAAACTAAACTGAACTGAAATGGCTATAGCAGGAGTCGCCTCAGTTTGCATAGTAAACGAAAGCGGGGTGCAGTCAACGAGCGCTTACGAGAAAGCTCAGACTCCGAAGAGCTTCTTTGAAAGTGTGCATAGATGAGACAGCGGGAGACAACATGAGACCACTATAACCCAGCAGAAGATCATCATGGACAAAGTCGCCTTTAGTGATGGTGAGGTTGGACTAGTGCGGAGCAGTCTAAATAGCAATAAGGCTGCGGGGTCTGAGGTGTTCATCATGCCATTCCAAAAGCCCTAGCCAGTGTACGGGCAAAACCGCCATCACAGCTGTCCAACTTATCTCTAGACACCGGGGAGCTACCGAACGATTGGAGGCCGGCTCAAGTTGTCTCTATCCACAGAGCAGGCAAACTGGAGGTGGCCTCTAATTACCGTCGGAGTAATTCCAAATGCGTAAAAGGTGACGGTAAGGCATCATTTCGGGACTTTTGTTCAAGCATGAGAACCGAGCCTAGTGAGGGACGAAAAGGTGTTAGAAGACGCTCGAAGTAGGTTCACTCGGATGATAAATCAGATGCGAGGGGAGTCGTGCCAGGAGGGACTGAAAGCCGTAAATCTATTCTCCCCGGATCTCCGTGGGCTAAGAGGGATGGATCTGATAGAGTGCTATAAATTATGCACCCGTCGCGGAGAGTACTCCCAGTAGTAGGCCTAGTGCCACTAAACATCCGACGCCTAAGAAAAGTATCCCAGACCCCAACATGGCCAATGAGACTATATCAACGGACGAGACTCACCCATCCTTGAGCCCAGACATAAACCTGCGACCTATTTCTGCTTAAAGCTGCAGTGAGGAGGTTAACGCACCAGGAAATATATCTGGTGCTGTCAGACAAAACAAGCTCACCAACAAAAAAACTCAGATTTAAAGAGGAATTAAACAAATGGCTTGATGTCCTGACACTCGTATCAAACAATGATCCATACACTTCGGAGGAGCGAGCGTACGGAGTTGGTTTGAGTTACTGACACGCGGGTCTGAGTCGGGGACCACGAGACCCAAGTACCACACAAGTCGCCGTATATGCCACTCAAGTTTCATTATTCTTTCGCGTACAACCTTGTGTTTAGCAAAGTCGAACCATCCCCCAAGTAGTTCCAATTTCTAGATACTAGAGGTTTCTCCCTACTACTGACCGTTGATCCTCAGCTGGGAGCACCCGAGACTGCGTTTTTCTATTTATACCTTTCCAGACAACCGCTGGTGGTGCCTTCCCTTCGATGGCTTGGCATAATACCTGGCCCACATTTCCCGCTGAAAACTCGATACCAGCTCATCATTTCGTCACTACCACACAGGCCATGCTCTCCAGGAACCCTCGCAACCTGGTCGCAAGCTCCTGGATTATTCGATCTCTGTGACAACGCCAATATCACTCAAGCGAAACCTGCCGGCTCCGGGCTCGGTCAGATCCACCGCTTTGGCTTGCGCACATCGGGCTTGCAGGACGTCTGCAACGATGTGCGGACGCAGCTAGGATGGCGGATGGCACCTGTCAACAAAAATGGTTTTCAGGTTGGGTGTCCCGCGCACGGTCAGCCCCACCCACCAGCACCGGTTGCGGCAAAATATCATTTATTCACCCGAAATGCTGCAAATGTGGATTTATCTTCCCCAGTTATCGCCTATTTTTCATCGTACTTGTCACCGTCTTCGCCACTTTGACTTACCGCTTCTTACGCCCGGAAAAATCTACTTTCCCTAGCACATAATTATCGCGGGGTTAAAAGACCGTTTCCGTACTCGGCTTACCGTTCATGATCCTTTTTCCTGATGATTTGTGCCAAACCACCCTCTTGTCCCATTCGCAAACTTAACCAACCCCCGAGATAAAACTCGCTTTTATTTTATCAGTTATCGATATATTTGCAAAAGTCATTTAATGTTGCCATACATTTCCGTACCACAATGTCCGGTATTCTATCTTGGTAAATCCTCTCAGACAATTTTGATCCTTGCATCTCTCCGGTCATCATGTTTAGTCCTTAGGTAAAGATAATCAAACGTAAATACTTACCTGTCATTTAAATACTCATCTGTGCAAACCGTGTATCTGCTACAATCATGGCTACGCATCACAAATTGATTTGTCACCCAGTTCCCATTTCTATTTTGGTGCATCACATTCCACCCTTATGAAAGTAAACAATGTGCGCAACGATTACATGCCTGCGTCCCGTCACTTTAATCATCACCTAGGCAATCTCTCTACAAATAAGTCCTTCACTGGGTATTTAACGGACTCAGCCGATATTTGGTCGCTGAACTTAACAAGGAAAATCTTCGAAAGATTTTGATTGTTCTTTGTCCAAAAATTCATTCCCCTCATCCTCTGATTTCCAATCCAAAGCCGTGCCACACTCCGCGGAATGCTAAAGCTGGTTCATGTCTCCCTTGGAAACTTCTTTTTCCTCAAGGTGAATGAAACTTTCGTCAATTCTGTTTGATTCTCTCGTTGCATAGTACTTCTTTTTGTAATATTTCAGGAAGAGTCAGCTACCTCCGACCGGCCGGACCCTGACTTGGCCGGGTTGGCCACCCGACCTTGAGTTCAAATTTGCCGGGCGCCGCCCTAAAGGGTGGCTTAAATACTCTCTTTTGTACGATATCGAGTGCATGTAACTTCATCATCCTCATGGAATTCGGACTCTACGTCCAGTTGTACAGTTTGAACTTGTGTTACAGCATGCCTCGGGGTATCCAAAATAAACCATTATTATTATTATTATTATTATTATTATTATTATTATTAATATGAGAACAGGGCATCACACAGTGCGCAGGAGGGCGAACCACAAGAAGCAGCCAACCCTTTTCGGAGACCAAAGGATGTAGACTGTCCGCCTGGTATGACTCCCCCCAGATTACTAGGCATCAAAACCTAACGGTCCCCCCAGCAGTCTGCTTACTCTCTAGCCCCTTAATATCTTCAGCCCCCGACTCCCTCAGGACCTCCTTTCCGCCCCCAAGTTCCCCTCTTTCCCACTCCTCAAACCCAAAATCAGTTGTCTCTGGCGATTCTGCAACAACTCCTGAGCATGTGCTCAAATGTTTTTACAGCAATTGCCTGAGTGTGTTGGATAAGATCTCGGAGCTTCGGCTGCTCGCAGTGAATAAGGAGCCTCAGATCATAGCCCTTACAGAAACCTGGCTCACCCCTGACATGCTTGTTGCCGAAATATCCATTCCGGGATACTTCGCAATAAGGCAGGACTCCAGTAGAGGTCGTGCCGGCGGGGTCATCATATACTACGATAATTCGATCCCTCCCCCCACTATACTGACAACCCCTACCTTTTCATGTATTGATTAGTTGTGGGCTGTGTTTACCCTCCCTAGAACAGTCTACCGTTTGGTGTAGTCTATCGCCCTCCCGCATGCAATTCCACTGATAGCCTAGGTCTCACAGACCTACTGGGCTCCCTGAAATGCTACGCAGACTTCATCCATCCGTTAGTCTCTGGTGACTTCAACTCACCCAGTACCGACTGACAAAGGGCTGATGCCTCGGATATCACCTTTGGTAAACCCCTCCTAGATCTCGTACTGATGAACTCATAGGTGCAGAAAGTAAGAGATCCGACCAGAATCGCACAGGGCACACCCCGTCCCTAATAGACCTGGTCATCACCAATGATCGGTTCCTAATAGATGTGGTGCATACTTGCCGCCCCTCGGCAAAAGTGATCACATTCTCATTGGATTAGATCAAATCGTGAAGTGCCCCCCCTTCCCTCAGAAAACAAACTCATGAGATCCTTCAAAAGTACCAATTTTGACCAAGTCTGTGCGTTTATTCGCTCCCAGCTAAATTCAACTAACCCACGTAACTCTGCTGATGAAATGGCAGAGAATCTCGGAGAGTTAATCTCCTTAGCTGACAGGCATTTTTTCCCCAGAATTCGTCTTCCACAGACCGCTAAGCGACCCATCCCTCGCCCCATTGGGAACATTCTAGACGAACGCGCACGCCTCGTTGCTATGTATAAAGCCACAGACCTTAGCCGTGATGCAGATTTCAGGATCATACGGAACATATGCAAAAACAAGATAAGGTCCTATCAGAATGCAGTCCAGCGATCTGTACTTGACCGAGCGCGGGCCAATAGGGCGTTTTCTTTCAGCACATGGGCCGTCTAAGGGGCACAGCTCCGAAGCCACTAGCTCGCAAAGATTGTGCCGGATCTCCAATCGCTTCCCCTAGCCAAGTAGCCGAGGCATTCAGCTCTTACTTCCGTACAATTTTTAGCGCCACACCCATATCATCCCACCCTACCGTGCACCCTATATCTCTGGCCACTACCCTTAACCGCGTCACTATTCCCATTGGTGCAGTCGCTCAAGGTTACCGACTGCTCAACCAGTATTGCTGCATGGGTCCTGAACTAATCCACCCCCGTATTCTCAAGGAAGCCGCGGACACATTAGCTGCTCATCATGCCTCGCTTTTTCAGCGATGTACTGACAATGGAGTTTTCCCCAGTAGCTGGAAAAAAGCACCCATCTGTACGAGGGGTACTAGACATCCTGCTTCTAGTTACAGACCCATAAGCCTCACTAGAATCACCAGAAACATTTTTGAGGGAATTTTTAAGAGTGAGGTTCCTTACCATCTGCATAGAAATAAGATCCTCTCCCCGTCCCAACATGGTTTTCTTCCTGGCAGATCATGCGTGAACAAGATGCTTACTGTCATGAATAGTCTAACGAAAGCCTATGATGATGGCCAGCTCTCACAAGCTGTATTCATCGATTTTGCTAAGGTCTTCGATAAGGTCCCTCACGCCCCTCTTCTTTATAAGTTGCAGACATACTGGATCACAGGCTCCATGTTGGCCATCCTACGCAGCTTCCTTACCGACCGCACCCTTGTGGTTGAAGTCGGGAATGTTTTGTCTCAACCCTCCCCAGTAACAAATGGGGTCTCCCAATGGTCGGTTTTAGGTCCTCTTCTTTTCCTGATCGATATAAACGATCTACCGACAGCCCTTCCTGCGAACATTGCCATGCATGCAGATGACGTAACCCTCTGGAGTTCAAGCGTTGAAGACCTACAAATTGCAGTTGATGAAACAAAATGCTGGTCCGAGGATTGGGACCTCCCAGTTATTAATGACAAATGCGTGAGCATATCTTTCTGCAGAGAGGCTGGTCACACGTTTTCCTTTAGCGGAGAAACCACACCTCCAAGCGTTGACCGACACAAGGTGCTCGGTTTCTGGCTAGATTGTAACTTGTCCTTCTCTCATCATCGCCAACTTGCGAGCAAGTCTGCCTTTCGAGTCCTAAATATGATTCGAAGGTCCTTCCCGCGCATATCTAAAGATGATTTCCCTATAATTTTCGGCACGTATATCCGACCTCTGCTGGAGTACGGTAGTTAGATAGTGCACTCTGGTTTCGTCCGAGACCGTGAGATCATAGAAAGAGTTCAGAGGGCATCCACCAAAGCAGTAAGTGGCCTATCTCACCTACCTTATCCCATCCGCCTCTCACTCCTAAACCTCTATCCCCTTGACGTAAGACGAGTAATAGGTGATGTGTTTTGATGTTCCACCATTTTGAATTAGGTCAAAGCGATTGCTTCTTCTCCGTCTGTCCAGCCTCTTCTCTCCGTGGTCACAGCAGAAAGGTTTTCAAACCGAGGCCACGCACCTCACTAAGGATTAACTTTTCTAGTTATAGGGTTATTACTCTGTGGAATGCACTCCCGGAAGATATTGTTCTCTAGCAGAACAAAACTATCTTCAAGAAAAAGCTAGACCTCTACCTGGGTCTCTCCCAATAATTCCTTGTCAAAAAAGCGAGATAGATGTCTTTCATGGCATATAAGTTCATGAATGTTGCACCCCCACTCCGCTTGAGGCACTGTCCACAGTGAGACTGCATGATGTTACGTGTATTTTATTTTTTCTGCCACCCTCGCCCTGCCCCCGCCTCTCGCTTCTTTTTACTCTTGTTTCAGCTCGGTGAATCCGACAGAAGATCAAAGACTTCCTCGAGAACCGGGACAATTGGGTTCAAAGCCTGGAACCCGTGTAGTACTTCAAGACTTAATGAACTGGGCATACAAATGGGACTTACCTCTAAACGCTTAAAAAAGCCATTTGTTGTCAAGGGCAACAGAGAGCCTAACTGTCGCTCATGATCAAGGGCTGTTCAACGTAGAGGCAGCCAGTAGGGTTAAAGACCTGGGGGTCATCATGAACAGTGACTTCAAATGGTCGGAGCAATGCAATGCTGCTGCGCATAAGGCTCGTGGGGAGCTCTTTAGACTGCGATCAGCTTTGTCTTGCCGGAAGCCGGAGGTATTCGTACCTATTTACATGGCTATAGTACGACCTCACTTAGAAGGTAGCGTGCAGGCTTGGTCACCCTTCTACAAAAAGGACGCCGCCAGCCTCGAGAAAGTCCAACGTCTCGCCACGCGAATGGTTGAATGGCAGAGGGGTAAGACTTACGAGCAGAGACTCTGTGACCTGAATCTCTTCTCGTTGGAAAGGAGGAGACGTCGAGGGGATCTCATAGAAACGTTCAAGGTAATGAAGGGCTTTTCTGGCCTTAGACCAGCTAGTCAATTCCAAGTCGCCGTAGACTCCAGAACAAGGGGACACGAAAATAAGTTGATAAAAGCCCGATCTAGGTTGATGGCTAGATCGCAATTCTTCAGCAATAGGGTTGTGAACAGTTGGAACGGTCTGCCTGGTGAAATGGTAGATCTGCAGACAGTCCAATCCTTCAAAGGTGCCCTAGATCACAAGTGGTACGAGATCTTTCCTTGTAGTGAGCCTTGAGTATATCAACTAGATGGATGACGGGTAGCACTGTGGTCCTTCTGGAGTATGTTTTAGCGGACTTTTTCCCTGATTGCATACTGTCTCAGTGAACGCTCACGATGCATAATGTCTCACGCAGTTGATGTGCGATGAGGTTTTCCGTTTCCCTCTCATTTTTAGCGGGGATTCGACGAAATACACTCGGTAGTGGTGGGTGCATAACTGGTGTGCATACCATCAGAGGAATTCTGGACGCTCGATTGGCCGTGGCCATTACCTGTCCTGTGCAGACTGAACTGTACTGAACTGACTTCAAGACAACTGAAGTCTTGTGACTTGACCCAACTGGAACTGCGTTACACCAGCGGCGCTGCGGTGTTTCTCTCGGCAAGTCATGTCGTCCTAGGAGTTTCTGCTCTTGAGGCCAGGCAGCTTCTACTCCCCCACTTTATGCGCATTTTTACCAATGGTGATTTGCTTTTGAATAATGTAAACTTCCTTTATCATGGATATAACCACTGATTTCGTGGGACTAGCGAAGCGTACCACATGCCAAGGTTCCATAAAACGAAGAGACAGGCAATGGACTTGGCTAGCATACGGTAATAACTGCATCTGTTCGAGCTTCGAGGCCCGTAAATTTAGTGTCCGACGAAGGGTCGATAGGCTGCAGTCTTTGTGAATCAACAAGTAATTCAGTGCTGCAGAAAACCGATTCACAATATGCCTGTGGGAACGTACGCAAGGATGGACGTCCACAGATACCGTCGTGGTGGTCCCAGGTTGACCACAAGCTGTCTCGTGCCGTAGGCAGGAATGGAGGAACCATTCACCGCGGACAGCCAAAGCCAGGAAGCTCGTGGCTTGTCTTTACCAACAGGCAAGACAGAAACTTGGGCCCTAATATCAATTGGGAACCTAGCGTTAGTGCACGAATCATGCACGTAAAACGAACGGTCAACCTGAGACTGATTGCGGGCGAACATTGCCGCTTTTATTCACCAGCGGTGGCGTTTCTCGCCGCGTATGAACATTGCTGTTTGCACCTACGGGTGGCTGGTCCGAAAGAGCGGTGGAACCAATAAAAATCGCTGGTAGGATGGTTAGGTTTGGTAGAGGCAAATGAGGCAGATTCACGGCGGACGTGGGCAGTGGAAGGCGTCCGTCCGTGCCTTTGCTTACGTGGGCTATTGCGAGGGATGGGCACTTTAACTTTGTCTTTGGAAAACAGTCGGCGGTGGAGGGATCTAGAGTGTCGAGGCTTCCGGCGATTCATCCAGGTCAACACCCCAGCGATTGCGCGATGTAGTGGCGATGCGAGGGTTAGCTCCACTGCCGATACGGGCCACGATCCTGTCAGCCACGGAGGCTACTCGGTCCAAAAACGAGTCCTCGAGGAGGGCAGTAACAGTGGTCTGAGCATGGAACGGTAGTAAATCCAACCACAATTCCTTAACTATCTCCGAATCCCTATCGGCGTCCCTGCCAGGGACCGGAGGTGAGCTAGGTGGCTGCTGGGTTTGGTTTCCCTAATGGGATGCCGTGCAAGCAGCTGACGTGAACGTTCCTCCCCGGGAGGGCTGGAAATGCTAGAGTATAGCCTCTTTGCGCCGATCATACGGCCGCTCTTGGAGAGGATTCAAGACTAAGTCCCTCACTGAGGCAATGACATCCCCAGGGACTGCCCTTAAGGCGTAGAAAAATCTTTGGCGTTGGCCAATAATCCTGCGTGCATCAAATTGCAGCTCTAATGTTGTAAACCAAACCTCAGCGTCGTGGGGAATGAACGCCACGGGTTTGGAAGTGGCCGCAGATAAAATGAGGTCTGTGTCCAGCTGCATCTTATCCCCAGACATGGCTACGTTCCGATAATATATTGTAAAAATATATATCGTGCAACAAAATGGGAACGTGAAACAGCAAAAAATCACAGACTCACCGGGCGGGCGAATAATCCAGAAGGGTTCGGGCTCACCAACATAGGAAGACGTTCGAGCGCGGCTGATGAATGTGTGTTCCGTTCGGTCTCACAGCAAAATACCAACGTGATCCCCTCTATCGGACAAATAGAGAAGTCGGTTGACAGATGCGAAAGTGTATCCTATAAATCGTGGCGTCGAAACAGTACCGATGCGAGAAAAACACTGAATGGGAACGAACGCAACGGCTGGGCAGAGAGCGAACCGCGAGCGCGTACAGTCGGCGAAGAACCGAAAGTGAGCGTGATTCAAAAACGAGGTCTACGGAAACCTCGGAAAAGTCAGTCCAGCAAAACGTACATAACCGAACAAAACAGTGAAAACAAACTTCAGAAAAGATCGTAAAGAAAATAGATCCAAAAAGATGTCCAGAAAGCGGTCGTTTTCTCAGAACGATAGAGTTCACTACAGAGGGAACAAAAGGGGTCAAGGGAGTATCGACCGACAAGCCCCTTCCCCTTAGGCGTCGTAATAAGAATGCAAAGCCAACAACCTCACCAAAAGACGATCCCAAGCTTGGCGCGGAGTAGCACTTCTGAGTTGGTAGACTATCGTGCCCCTTGAGATATCTTCCATTTCTTTGGTCTCCGTCACCTGCCAAACGCTCCGCTGTGGCTCCACAAAGCTAAGGCATGCATCAGCGGACACACTCCGGCAAATCGATCGACAGGCGGGCCAAACCAGGTTGAGGGTAACCGCGGCCTAAAAACCTCCACGAGAGGGCGCCCAGCATGCGAAGATGGATACTCCTGCATTGGCGGATAAGATGTGCTGGGACCCATCGGCTACCAAGGAAATCCGTCCAATGAACAGGGTTGCATGGACCCCTGGGTCTAGGTGATTTCTACTGAGTGGCGAACGAGCTCATAGAGAACCACCGGCAACCATGCACCAGGATCACTAGGACGCATTGGGCATCTCGGATTGGTAGACCACCATCCAAAAGGCGTGTGAACCGCTCGTTCGTCCACCGGCTCCCAACACAAAAACTTCCTGTTGTGCGACAGGTAGCACTTTATTGTGCACGGGCTAGAGTCACTACCTTGAACAGAAAGCCGAGTGATGCTGAGGACGCAACTTCGTAACAATTCCCAAGACTCTTCATCAAAAGTTTCCGTAGATTGGGGACATGCATGAAGCCGGCTCATCCTCTCGCAGGAGCTAACCGCATAAAAGTAAAAGTAAGTAAGTCAGCGCGCTACCTGTCGTCCAGGTAACTCGGTTTGAGGATCGACTTCAGTGTCCACCATCTGATATATCCCTAGCCATCCCACCTCCCGTGACGGAAGGCACCCCGAGTAGTAGACCTAATGCTACAAAATCCCCGACGCCCACAAAAGGTATCCCAGACCCCACCATTGGTAATCAGTCTGTATTAACGGATGCGATTCGCCCATCTCCGAGCCTAAATACCAACCCCCAACTTCTACTGAATTTCCGCAGTGAGAAGTTTAACGCACCAGAAAAGACAGCTGATGCGGTCACGGAAAATGCGATTACGAATAAGAAGAATCACAGCGGTGAATCCCGCAGTGCCCACAAAGGGAAGCCATGGAAAGCAGCCCATTCTTTTCGAAAATTGAGGGATCTCGATCGTCCGCCTGGTACACTGCTTCCAAGGTTACTAGACGTCAAAATCTGCCAACCTCCTCGGCAGTTTGCTTCCCTTTTCGCCCCCAATATCCACAGTTCCTGACTCCCCCGGGGCCTTTCCTCCACTTCCAACTCTCCCTCCTTCCCCCCTTTCTTCCTCCACAAACCCAAAATCAATTGTCTCTAGCAATTCTGCAACAACTCCGTAGCATGTGCCCAAGTGTTTTTAAAGCAGTTGCCTAAGTCTGCTGAATGGGATCCCGGAGCTTCGGTAGCTTGCAGTGGATGAGGATTCTCAGGCTATAGCCCTAAAAGGAACCTGGTTCACCCCTGACATGCTTGATGCTGAAATATCCATTTCAGGATGCTTTGTAGTTAGGCAGGAGTCCATCGGAGGTAGTGCTGATGGGGTTATCATATACTACAATAATTCTATCCCTCCTACCATGTTAACAACCGCACCTCATGTATTGATTGTCTGTGAGCTGTCTTCACACTCTGCAGGACTGACACCCTGCTGCTTGGTGTAGTTTACCGCCCTCCTACATGCAATTCTACCAGTAGCCTAGGACTCAGATCTATTAGGCTCCCTCAAAAGCTAATCAAAGTTCACCCACCTGTTAATCACCGCTGACTTCAACTCGCCCAGTATCGACCGTCAAGGAACTGGTGCCCCTCGTGTCACCTTTGGTAAACCCCCCTTAGATCTCGTTCGTAAGAAATTGTGGATATAGAATGTAAAATATCCGACCAGATATAGCACAGGACATATCCCGTCCCTACTAGATCTAGTCTTCGGTAATGAGTGGTCCCGAATAGATGTGGTGCACTACTTGCCACCTCTCGGTAAGAGTGATCACATTCTTATTGGATTCGATTATATTGTGAATTGGCCTCCTCTTCCCTCAAAAATCAAAATTTCGAGATCCAATAAAAGGACCAGTTTCGTCCTTAGTCAGTGCATTGCTTCGCTCTCGGCTGAACCTAACCAACCTAGGCAACTCTGCTGATGAGATAGCAGGAAATCTGAGAGAGTTGATCTCGTTAGCTTGTAGGCTGTTCGTTCCGAGAATTCGTCTTTCACAGGGCAGCAAACGGCCCCTCCCCCATCCCTTGAGACGCACTCTAGACGAACGCGCACGCCTCGTTGCTAGGTATAAAACCACAGGTCTCGCAAGTGATGCAGAGAATTTCAGGGTTGTGCGCGACAGATGCAGAGACAAGATTAGGCCCTACCAAAGGGCAGTCCAACGATTATTACTTGCCTGAGCACGGACCAACTAAGCATTTTTCTTTCGGTACATGTGTTGTCCAAGGGGCAGAGCTCCAACACCACTTGCTGTCAAAGATCATACCGGATCCTCAGTCACATCTCCCAGCCAAATGGCCGAGGCCTTTAGATCCCACTTTCGTAGTTTTTGGCTCTATACCAGTATCATCGCACCCCACCATGCAGCCAATGTCTGTGGTCTCTACCCTTAGTCATATCACTATTTTCATTTGTGCACTGACACAAGGTTTCCGTCGGCTCAATCAATATTGCTCTATGATTCCTGACTTAATCAACCCCCACATTCTCAAGGAGATGGGGGACACATTAGCAGCCCCTTATGCATCTCTTTTTCAGCGGTGTTAACGACGGAGTTTTCCCCAACAGCTGGAAAAAAGTCATCGCACCCATCTCTAAGAAAGGCAATAGACATCTTGCTTCTAGTCGCAGACCCGTAACTCTGGCTAGTATCACCAGAAAAAAAATTCGAGGGTACTCTCTAGAGTGCTGCCCTTTCCCATCTGCATACAAATAAGGTCCTCGTCCCACCACAACATGGGTTTCTTCCTGGCAGATCATGCATCACCAATATGCTTTCTGTCATGGATAGTCTGACAAAAGCTTACACGCTGTATTCATCGATTTTGCTAGGGCCTTCGACAATGTCCCACACGCCCCTCTTCTTTATGAGCTGCAAACATACGGGATTACAGACTCCATGTATGAGATCTTGCGCTGCTTTTTTACCGATCTCTTCTTTGTAGTTAGGGTGGGAGATCTTTTGTCTTAACCTACCCCAGCAACAACTGGTGGCCTACAATGACCGGTGTTAGGTCCTCTTCTATTCTTGACCTACATAAATGATCTTCCGACAACCCTTCCAGTGAAAATTGTCATGTGTGCGGACGATGTAACCCTCTGGAGTTCAAGCGTTGAACACTTACAAATTGCAGTTGATGAGACGAAACGCTGGTCCGAGGATTGGGACCTCCCAGTTGTTGATGACAAATGCACGAACATATCATTCACCAGAGCGACTGGTCACAAGTACTCTGTTACCGGAAGAGCTACACTGCCAAGGGTTGACCGACACAAGGTTCTTGGTCTCTGGTTTGATTGTAGCCTATCCTTCTCCCATCGTCACCAACTGGCATGCAAGTCTGCCTTTCAAGTCCTAAATATGATTCGAAGATCGTCCTCGCGCATCACTAGGAATGGTTTCCCCATTATTTTCGGTACATACATCCGTCCTTTGCTGGAGTACGGTAGTCAGATAGTGCACTCTGGTCTTGTCCGAAGTCGTATGATTCTAGAAAGGGTTCAGAGGGCTTCCACCGAAGCAGTATAGGGCTGTTTCACCTGTCTTATCCCATCCGTCTCTCGCTCGTTAAACTCTATTATCTTGACTCAAGACATATAGGAGGCAATCTGTTTTTTGGTATTTCACCTTTTTGAACCATGTCTAAACGATTGTTTCTTCCTCGTCTGTGCACAAACAATGGATATCTTCGACATCAGTTGCTCTGTTGGATGTTCACAGGCCCGTTCCTCCGGATGCCATATTCAGTGAAGTGCTCAAATCCCTGAGACGCCAACTGACTGGGAGCCTGAGAAATGACCACGAGCAGTGGTGGATTGCAAAATGTAGGGAAATGGAAAAGGCTGCGTCCATTGGCAATACTCGCAACCGTTTCCATTTGATTAGAGGTACCGGTGCATGGAAGCCCGAGGTAAGTGAGTTAATAAAGTAATCCGACGGCTCACTGATTCACTCTCAGGTATGTCGTCTGGATCGTTGGTCGGAGCACTTTAAGGAACAATTCAGTTAGCCTACTTCGATGGTGGACCTTCCGAATATACCTGCCAGCGAAACAATGCAGGTGGGTGTCAGTCCTCTATCGGAGATGGAGGCTATGTGGGAGGTAGGTTACTTGAAAAGGAACAAGGCTGCTGGACTGGATGGGTGGTCTCCATCTCTTCAAGGATAGAGGTGAAGTTAACAAACTCCTCTGGGTAATCTGCGATAGTGAACAAATTCCCAGGGAATGGTGTGAATCGGTAATTTTGCCGATTTACAAGAAAGGTGACAGGTCCTCTTGTAAAAATCGCAGAGGAATTAGCTTGGTAAATATCGCGTCCAAACTGCTCACCGGTCTTATTCTCCACTGATTATCCAGTGTCCGCGAAATGTGTACGCGTGAGAATCAAGCCGGTTTCAGACCTGGTCGAGGTTGTATCGACCACATCTTTACTTTTCGGCAAACAGAGCACAGACCCATCTTCCGTGGGCCTACAATCTCTGTCTTTCTTGATCTGAAAGCGGCGTTTGATTCAGCCGATCGCACAGTTCTCTGGCGCTGCCTCTCACTGAAAGGTGTGCCAGAGAAGTTTATTTCTCTTTTCAATGCTTGCATGCAAACAGCCGAAGCCGAGTTCGTGCTTAGGGCGGTCTTTCCCCCGAATTCACCACCGAAAGTGGTGTTCTTAGTTTCCGCTCTTGGTATATCAAATCACTGTCTTCTCAACTGCCTTCTACATCTTTCTACTCTCATGTCCATTGCACTCTCTAGACGCATTTTCTGGTGTTACGAGTGTTCACATTAGAGTGCTGTTGTGAGCTAGGATCACGTCGCGGCGACCTGATTAGGAGAATCAAAAGCCCAGATAACAGGCTTTATTTAACACGAAACTGAGTTATGCAATCTGGAATGGAACAAGCAAAATGAATTAGGATGGTAGACCATTCAGATAGTTATGCAACAGTCTCCCCATCGGTTTAATTGTAAACTATGGCAGTTCAAAAACCACCACGATGAGACTGCACCTTGATGTGGTGTGATAGCTAGCGCGCCTCTATGACCCAAAGAGCTACACAGGATGGCTTCTTTATCCGGAGATGCAATCATACCTGGCAGGTCAATGGGTAGAAGTCAGACAGTCCAGTCTCCTGGTCCTCCAGGTTGGGGGTTGATTTGAGCTGGCAACTCAATCGGCAAAATCAGTGGGAGAATAATTGATCCAATCAAATGGGCTTCCACTAAGCCATCCCGCTGCCTTGCGGATAGGTTCTTGTTAGAACTAAAGGCTTTGGATGAGGACCCTAATCGTTCTCCTGCTTTGTGGCTGGATACCCTAGCAGTACCCGTCCAACATCTCCCATAAACTGCACGAATACAAAGAGTTCCATACTGCATCGGTCGTCGCGCAGGATAATCAGGACCGCGCTGCCCATTGCATCGAGCGGGGCGGGTAGTGATAAGTGTGCTACTGCTCAGAGTTCCCTCTCTGTTATTCAACCTTTGTCTTCTGTCCCTAACCATCCCTCTTTGCCCCATCTATCGTCCCATAATGCTCCCACTGACAACACGGCCGATACTCGCAACAGTTCAATGTCAAATAGTATCGGGAATAATCCTCTGTCTGGTAACTCACATTTTCTCAAGCCCCGTCAGCCTCTGAATCTCGGCTCCTTCAACGTGCGTACACTCATGCAGGCCGGTCAGCAGGTGTGCCTAGCCCTCACATTAGATTCTCTGAAGATTGATGTCTGCTGCTTAAGCGAAACGCGTATACAGGATTCGAGCAGTGTAATTCAACTAACTGCTCCTGGTATCTCATCGAGGTATTTTCTGCGCACTTCAGGAGACGAAATAGCCCGAGCTACGGGTCAACGTGGTGTAGGAATTGTCTTGACTGACAAGGCTGAGGCTGCCCTTTTAGACTGGATCCCTGTTAACAGTCGTTTATGTGCTGTGAGACTCCAAGGGTCAGTCGGCGTGCGAAAGGATAGTTGTATTAAACGCAGTTTGTTTTTGATCTCGGCGTACGCCCCAACGGACCGCAGCTCAAACGCGCAGAAAGATGAGTTCTATGATGCCCTCGCCACTCTCGTTCGCAGCAGTAAAGGTTCTGACATTGTAGTGCTAGCTGGTGACTTCAATGCACAAGGTGGCAAACTTAGTGTGTCAAAAGCCTGTTTAGGTGGGCGTTGTGCTTTACCCGCTGAGCGTACAGATAACGGAGATAGACTTCTCCAGTTTTGTGCAGACAATCGATTGTTCTTGTCTAGCAACAATTTCCGACACAGCTCTCGTCGCACAGTGACATGGCGCTCTAACTCTGCAGGTACTCTAAGCCACCGTAAGCTACCGGTGGCGCAGTTCTGTTGAAATTTACTTGTGACACCGGTGGAGGACGCATCCAGGTCAGTGAAACGATTTGGGATGGAAATGGAGAAGCCATCCATAGCAAACAGCAAAGGCTTGACCGTTGGGCCGAGTACTTTAAGGAACAGTTTAGCTGGCCGCACGCTAGTGTAGTTACTCCCGTGTTAACAACTGCGACTCCTTGGGTGGTATCACTTGAGCCCCCGTCAGAAGTAGAAGTAGTCATGCATTCGATTACTAAAGCTGGGGAAAGCGGCAGGTCCCGACGAACTTCCTCCAATTCTTTTCAAACTGCATGGTGAGGCGTTGATAAAATCGCTTACCGCCTTGCTTCGTGACATTTGGAACGAGGAGCGTATTCCGTTAATATGGAGTGAGTCATTGATTGTTCCTATCTTCAAGAAGGGAATACGCAATGACTGTGGTAATCATCGTGGGATTAGCTTAATTCCAACAGTCACCAAAGTATTAGCTTCGATTTTGCTGCATCGTCTTACACCGGCTCGTGAGAGGAATGTCCGCGAACAGCAGGCTGGATTCCGCCCAGGTCGAGGATGCATCGACCAGATTTTTACTCTTCGCCGATTACTTGAAACGCGTCACACGCACCGCCGACCGACAATAATGGTTTTCTTGGACCTGAAAGGCTCCTTCGATTCAGCTGATCAAACAGCCCTTTATAGTGCTCTTCATCGAAAAGGTATGCCCCAGAAGTTCGTGAACCTAATGAGATCATTGTATTCTCATACTTCTGGCCGCGTTAGGGTTTACGGTGAACTATCCGGTCGGTTCGAAACGACCAGTGGTGTTCGACAGGGATGTCCTTTGTCTCCATTCCTGTTCAACTTCGTCATGGACGAAATAATGGAGAGTGCTTTGCAAAATCCTCAGGATGTAGGCGTCGAACTGGAAAGTAGTGGAAAGCTGTGACCTAGATTACGCGGATGACGTTGTCTGCTTGTTCAAATCCGCGGAACATGCCCAACGTGCATTAGATTGACTCTCAAGAGCTGTAGCTCCATTCGGCATGTGCTTTGCACCTTCAAAGTGCAAGGTGATGTTACAAGACTGGACGTCAACAATTCCGAGCTTGATACTCGATGGGGAGGTGCTGTCAGTTGTCGACCACTTTACCTACCTCGGCAGCAGCTTGACGACTGATGGGAGCACAGTAGTAGATGTGAGCACGCGTATATCCAAGGCTCGAGCGGCGTACGCTTGACTGAAGCACTTGTGGCGCTGACCTGATATTTCACTGAAGTTGAAAGCTCGTGTTTACTGTGCTGCAGTGCGTTCAGTTTTGTTGTATGGTTGCGAAACTTGGAGTCTGCGTGCTGAAGATATTCGTAGTCTTGAGGTTTTCGATCACCGATGTTTACGTAGTATCGCTAAGATCAGGTGGAATAGCCGAGTAAGTAATGCTGAAGTCGGGAAGCGAGTATTGGGTATTAATTCGGAGAACGTTTTGTTACAGCGTATCCAATTTAGCAGTCTCCATTGGTTGGGGCATGTGTTACGTATGTCAAACACACGTCTACCGTACCGTGTCCTATTCTCCGTTCCTCCTAGGGAGTGGAAGAGACCACGTGGAGGTCAACAGATGGCGTGGCAGCGAGGAATGAGAAAATGTACAGCAGACTTAGGAAAAGTAGGTGCTTCACGTCTTCGTGGTTGGGATCCAAAAAATTCCACAACCAGTTGGCGGGAGATACTGAAGGATATGACTGCGAACCGCGAACAGTGGCGATCGTGTTGTCACTTTCTATCGAATCAGAATGACTGATCGATGTGCGTTTGTACAGTTAGACTGTGTATTCCGTATGTTGGCAACTAGAGCATTCTTTCCTTTTCCCACCCGTGTAGGTCCACTCCCTATCCATCTTGTATATTCATACTTTCTGATTCTACGTGGAACATGGTGAGAAAGGCAGTGGTCGGTGGGGCTTGCCTTACAGTTTAACGCTGTACGATGATGATGATGATGGTGATCCCGGTGATCTGGCGATGTATCGGATCTCTTCTCGCACTCTTGGATGGGATCGATCGATAATCACATAGATTCATCTGGTCACGCTGGACATCCCAGAAGTCTTCGATTGTATCTTGCGCGATGGTTTATTGAATAAATGGCCCATTTTCGGGTTTCTCCGACCCCTCATTTCGTGGAAATCAGTTTTTCTGTATAACAGTCATCATTCGATTTGATGGCTCACAGTCGTAGCGTTTCCGCGTGAACACTGGGGTTCCTCAGGGCCATGTACTCCCACCCATTCTTTCTGCTTTTCATCAACAACCTCATCCACAATTTCTAATTTCCTTCACGCCTTCGCCGAAAATGTCATTCTGCATCACTCTGTCTATTACTCCGCCTTCAGCCATAATACCTGAAACACCTTGCTCCTGCTTTATCACTCGATTTTGATGTTGGTCGTATATCCACGTCTTATGGTGGGAATTCTTCTTCCTCGCTTCTCTTCGAACGGGTCCAACGCATAGTAGTCCATCTAACGGACAATTCGTTTTTAAATTGTATCCTATAGACGCTGATCGATCTGCAGGCAGTCATTTCGCTATCTCTATTCCGCGCATGTGGCTTCAGTTTCGTTTTTCAAGCTTATCGTGTCTGTTTCTGCTTCTGTGGTACTTCATCTCCGAAGCCCGGAAACTGACAATTATTCGCACCACATTTGTCCCCACATGTCGCATGTCAACCTTTATATGTTTATTCTTTCCTCAGAATGCCAAAGTTTGAAACGCGTTCACAATCTCCTTCTTCTCACTCACCTACAACCCTTCTTTCCTCAAAAGAAGGATCAATGCGCTGGTCCTGACGGAAACATTACCCCTAAACACCCTTCACAGTAAGTCCTGGGTTGTTCATTTTTACCGTCATACATTTCACGCTTAAAAAACTAAGTTTCTACGCTGATGTTTTGGTCACGTTCTGGTGCCGCGTAATGCCTCATTATCCTGTGGGTCGGGCTGCTGAACTAAAGGTTTCGGGCATGGTCATGAAAAACTCCAGTTCAAATGCTATTCTTACCACATTAGGACTTTTGAGTCGGAGTAACTGCCTAGGGTTTTATAAGAAAATGTCCTCTGCAATATGAGCAACCGCAAAGTACAGTTCATCCAGTAATCTTCAGTGGCCTCTTGTAACGCATCATTCTGTTTCTACTCGCCGTCCTCGCTTATAAAATCTAAACTTATTATGGCCTTATGTGGTTCTCCACTCCGAGTTTCGGGGTGTGGTTGCAAGTTATCCCTAGCAGTACATGTAATGAACAAGGAGCCACACGCAATGATGGGAAAGTGTATTTCTTAACAAGAATAATAACTTCAATGCAGATAGTGACCTGGGTACGTTCCTCAACCATTGCCTTCATTTAGATACTTTCAATGTTCACATATCCAGCAAACGGGACAACAACTCACTGTTCAATCGAATGGCGGGTGTCCGCCTGGTTTGATATTGGGGAGCTCCAGTGATCCCGTGATGATTGACTTAGAATCTGTTTAGTATGAATACGTTGGAATTCTGTAGTAAGAGCGTAACAGCATTTATGGGCTATAATGTTGGTTTTATTTGGCCACCTATATGAAGAACGAATTGCTCAGTATTTAACTCCGGTATCTGTTATTATGATTACCCGTGGTGTTCGAGTAATTTTGTGCGTTTGTCCACCGTCTTCAGAGGTCAGAGATTCGAGTCCCGTCATCGCCGGCCACTTTAATGGTAGACACCTCTAAATGCCTCACTATGGTCGGGGGTAGGTTTCTCAGGCTCCGAGTTGGCTACTCGTCCTAAACGCATCTCGAAATGTTCCCGAATGAGAGTGCGTCTGTCACAGGCTCTGTCCAGGAAGTCTTACTCACTGGCTTCTCGTGGCGGAGGTGTTCCTACTAAAGTGTGAGGGCGAAAGCGAATGCCCGGCGCTCTCCACCGGATTGACAGCCTAATAGTCAGCCTAGGAAGACGGCTTAACCCTGATTCCGAACCAATCATGGGTGGCGCATGAGGCGTACAACACTCTGCTCATCGGCAATTGTGGTGGAGGGGTATACTTGGTACCCAGGATGTTTGGTCTCATCCGAAGGGCATGTGAACTGGTCATTCAGTCACCGGTTCCCACGGTTTTCAGAAGAGGCGGATGAACCATTCAATTGGTCACTGGCTTATCTAGACAAATTCTGCTGCCTCGGAAGACGTGCTTGGCTGCGCAAAAGCCAGAGGTGCATCCTCGAATAAAAATGCCTACTATACACTGGGTGACGAAGTAGTACAATAGCCCTCAACGCAAACAACCATAATAGATTACCACTATAATTGACTGCTCTTCCATACACACAAACGAACACCCTCCCACACCGTACACAGCTTGTTATTCTTTTCCACTTTCCGATTTTCACATTCCACGGGTTCTCCGGTGGACCGTGTCTGCTGTAGTGCCAATAATAGAAATCCTGACAACGTTCTCCCCCGTTCTTCTTCGACTAGCTTCCGGGCCTCACCAAACCCGCTACCACCAGCTGATAGCCTACTTCGTCCTCGATGCTCATTCAAACTAGCCACGTTCAACATGCGAACCCTGATGCGTATAAAACAGGTGGGTTTACTTCGTACGCTTGAATCCCTTGCTGTCGATGTATGTTGCATTCAAGACTCCAGTCCTATAATTCGATTGACGCATCCATCTAGTCCTTCTGTGAAGTTTCAGTGACGCCTTTATGGGAACGCTAAAGCTGTGGCTTCTGGTCTTGCTGATGTTGGCATTGTTTTCAGTGAAAGAGCTGAAACGGCGCCGCTAGACTGGATCCCAATCGACAGTCGTTTGTGCGCAGTAAGACTCAGGGGTTTGTGCGAAGTGAGCAGTCGTCGCTCCGATAGGCGCAATCTGTTTGTCGTTTCGGCGTATGCACCCACCGATCGCAGCTCAGATGCAATCAAAGATACCTTCTACCAAAAGCTCGAAGACGTCTTACATAAAGCAAGCCAGGCTGATATCGGGATTGTGGCAGGAGATCTAAATGCTAGAGTGAGTCAGCTGTCATCAAATGAAACGCATTTAGGAGGCCCTTTTGGGCTGGATTCCCGTCGCTCGGAAAATGGGTAACGATTGTTGGCTCTGCTCAGATCACCACCTGTTCTTCACCGGTACGAACATCAGACGTTCTAATCGTCGGTACGCCACGTGGCGTTTGCCCCCTTCGAGTCAGCAGTGGACCCAGATCGACCACATCGCTATAAGCCACAAATGGCGGGGTTGCATCCAAGACTGTCGGTCGTACTGGAACACTCCCCTTGATTCCGACAACGCATTAGTTTTCACTAAACTGTCCATGTGCTTCAGTGGACGCTCCAAACCCATGCTGCAGTGACAGTTAGATCACGATAAGCTTTCCGATCCATCTTGCTTATCCATCTTCCAACACGCACTAGCTGAAAAGCTAGATGTAGCCCCACCTGATGACATAAACCAGCACTGGTCGCTTATGTAGAATGTTTTGCGTTCTGCTGGCCTAGTAAGTTGCGGCCTGTCTCGTCGTGCCACAAGTCTCTGGGTTTCTGCTGGATCTCTGTGCTTTCTGGACGCACGTCAGTCGATTCCAACTGGAAGCGAGTGTAAAGCAGCACGTCTCGAAACGAGGCGTGCACATAACGTGAGTCGTCGCAGGAACCGCGAAACCTGGTGGTTGCAACGCGCATCAGAGACGGAGCGTGCTCTCGCGTGATAAATTCCTGTAAGCTGTTCTATTTTGTTCAAATCACAGCTAAATTGCAAGCTTTTCTAGAGAGCTTGACGGATTGCGTAGCAATAATCGGTCTACGTTTTGGAGGTTCAAAGTGCAAGATGTTGTTGCTGGACTGGGTTGGCCCAGCGCCAAACCTTTCCGTGTCTGGGGAGACTATAGACTTGGTAGACAAGTTCTGTTATCTGGGGAGCTGCATCTCACCCTGAGGTCGGATATCAGGTGAGGTGTCTTTACGTATACAAAAGGCTCGTTTGACATTTGCCAACCTGAGTCATCTATGGCGTCGACATGACATCCGTTTACCTGTGAATGGTCGAGTGTACTCTGCAGCCATAAGGCCCGTGCTTCTGTATGGTTCGGAGACATGGCCACTACAAGTAGAGGATATACGAAGATTTTCGATATTTGAACACCGATGTCTTCGAATGTGGTGGGAAAACCGTGTGAGCAATGGTGAGTTTTGGCGGAAAGTCTTAGGTTCAAGGATCAAATAATTAGATGAAGCACTTCAGCTTACCAGGCTAAGATGGTTGGGACATGTGTTACGCATGTCCCCTGACAGGATTCCTTGGCGTGCTATGTTTGCTGAGGTGGGTATCGATTGGGAGATGAGTGAAGGTGATCAGTCCATGACATGGAAGAAAGGTGTGAAAAACCTAACTAGTGGTCTTGGCTATGTAGGGCGTGTTAGACTTCCTGGGTAGGATGCAAGAAACCCTCCCATTCAGTGGTTAGGTACTTTGGGGGATATGGCTAGATGCCGCGATTAGTGGCGCTCTTGCATTCACAAACTGTTTTCATCAGTTTAATTCCTTCAGTGTAGTCTTTCTCTTACTCCTTTCATGCTGTTTTCTCCTTAATTATTTCCTTTTGAGGTTGCCGCTAGGAGTTATCAACCAAAGCCGCCGCACCCAGTGCATGGGTAATGGTTGTCTGAACAGAACAGAACAGACAGACGAGTCACCGGTGGGAAACCTCGAGGTGTGAATGAAACAGTCTGTGAGGCTGACGTTTCTCCAATTCATAATCAAAAGCGGCGTCTCGAACCCTGGAGAGAGCACTTTCAGCCACAGTTCATCTGGCCCTCGGTGTTGGCCTCCTGTATCTGTTCCGCCACACGTCTAGTGGTCCGTTTCGACAGGTTCACCAACCCTAGCGGAGATCCGAAAGGAAATGCAGACCCTAGGACTTCACAAAACGCCGGGCTTCGATGGCGCTCCCCCAGCCCTAATTAAAGATGGTAGAGTGCCACTCGTTAGAGAACTTTGTGTTTGGTTCTCAAAAGTTTGAAATTTTGGGCAGCTTCCGTCGTTGTGGGGGGATCGATAGTTGTCCCGATCCTTAATAAAGGCTCGAACGGTGACTGCGCTGACCATAGTGGTGTAGGCCTTATCCTCATAGCGTCCAGGCTGCTTACGCCTGTCAAGTCTCGCAGGTTGTACCAAATGCGTAGTGAACAGACTCGCGAGGAGCAGGCTGCGTTCCGTGTCGGTCGTGGATGTATCGACCGAATCTTCACCCCCCTACAACTGCTAGAACACTGCCCCACTTTCCAAAGACCGACAGTCATCGTGTTCCTGGACATTCGCGCGGTCTTCGACTCCATCGATAGTGCTGCACCATGGAACCGTTTGTTGAGAAATGCATTACGTGAGAAGTACATATCAGTCCCCAAACAGTTATATCTTTAAACCTCAGGTCGGGTTCAAGCTTATGGCCGGCTTTCGCCACTTTTTGCGTCTCTAGTGGAGTACAACAAGGCTGTCATATATCCCCGTTTCTCTCGAACTTTCTTATAGAATATGTCCTACGGAATGCCTTATCTGATCTTCCAAACGGTGGGGTTGAACTCCTCCCAGGGAACAGAATTTTCAACTTGGAATATGCCGATGGTATCGCCTTTCTTAGTGGCAATGCAACATGGTTCAGACCGCCTGGCGACTGAGATGTCCCGATATGAAATGTACTTTGCGCCTTCAAAGTGCAAAGGGCTTTTGCATGCTTGGCAGGAGTCTGTGGTGATCAGTTTGAGTTAGTCGACAACTAGTTACCTTAGGAGCTCGATGACAGCTGGAGGTAGTGTTGGCAAGGAGGTCAATTCATGATTAGCGAGATCCAGAGCAGCTTTCGCAAACCTGCGCCATCTGTGGGGTCGCTGTGACGTCTGGCTCACCCTCAAGGGAAGGGTCTGTAATGCCACAGTTCGTAGTGTTCTTTACTATTGTGAGACCTGGTCACTTCGCGTTGAAGATGCTCGGCAGCTTTCTTTACTCAACCACCGATGTCTCCAAAGCATTGCTCGCGTCTGGTGGGAACATCGAGTGAGTAATGACGAGGTGCGCCGTCGTGTTTTAGGCACCAATAGTCACTCTCTTAATGAATTGATCGCTCTTCACCACCTCCGGTGACTCGGTCATGTTTTGCGTATGCCTGCACATCGTCTACCTTTCCGTGCTCCATTTGCACGTTCTGACCAAGGCTGTAAAAATCGACGCTGCGATCAGGCCGTGACTCGACGTAGAAGTATGAAGAAGCTGGCGTCACCATTGGCTTTTGGTCGGTGCTTCTCGCCTACTTGTCTGGGGCTCAAGGGGCGAGGATTGTTGTTGGTTAGAGACGTTGAGGGACATGGCCGAGAATAGAAGTCAGTGGCGTGAATGCTGTGCGATCTGTCTTTTGAACTGTCGTGTTCCGTAATGACAAAAATGTCATCCCGACAAACAGAATGCCAAAAACATCAAAAAATTACCTTTTTTCTTACTAACTGTCTGTTCAGTGCATTGTACTCCCCTTCCCCTATTTTTTATTGTTGTTGTTGCGTTGGCACATTGTTTGATCTCAAGCCGGTGCAAATATGTATGTTAGCGATAGACGGCAATTCACTGTCGTCCGGCTGGTTACAACGCCTGATCTACTAGGACCTTATGTGGTTTTCCAATCCAAGCCTCAGGATCTGGTTGCCGGTTATCCCTGATAGTGCAGCGTATCTTTGAAGCTATGGGCTATGCCTACCCCCCCTGCACAGAGGTATGTAATAATAAAGAAAGCAACCGAGAAACAACGAGAGATAGCGCAGTGTAAATCACTGCGTTGCCATCATCCCTTATATCTGAAGGATCGATTTTTTTTTGGTAAAGTGCCTGTCAGGTCACCTTACTAAATAAGCGATCCGCTATTGCGTTCATGTGCGTTTAAAACATCATGTCTTGCTAGCAAATGACAAAAGATCACCTTTGTTCACCGATCGCTGCCACGTTTTTCAGTGTCACCAGCCAGCTGATAATGGATGTTTTAAAATATCCTGCCATTATCGTAATTTACATGCACTTTTCCATGTTTGGACAATGTAATCCGTTGCCTGTATTATTTTCCAATGAAGAAGTTGCAAGCAGTTCGCGATACTTCAGACGGTTTACTACCACACCTAGCGTTTGTCCCAACCTCCGTAGTTGGGTTCGATGGGTTGACAGATTACTAGCGGACAAACCGAACACGATTCATCGCTTCATTGGTTCTAATTATATCACTCCCATTCCAGCTGCATTTTATAAACCAGAGTGGTGTAGCACTTGATTGTTGAGCATCTTCCATATGCAGATTCCGTGCTTCATTACCGTAGATCAGAACGGGTTGTACTGCCACACACTAGACTCGACTCTTCGGTGTCAGGTAAGTATGGGGTCGACGCTACATGTATCACGGTCAGCGTTCAATCCAGAAGCCCTGACCATGAATGTATTCTCTTCTCACAGGGCTACCGTTATTCATTACGGAGGTTCCTAATTATTTGAAGTGATTGACTTTGGTCAGTTTGAGCATAAGAATACAGGATATAGGTGAACATATTTTTTCAGTGATTTCATTCTCAAGCTATTACAATCACATTTACATGGTAAAAAAATTGTAAAAAGGTAATCAGAAAAGTTCTAAGTGTCACTCAGTGTTTGGAAGAGGGAGGGGTGAGGAACAGGCGAATGAGTTAACTGTGGCCACGTAACACTTGCCCAAATGACTGGATTACGTAACAGTCGCACAGTTCTGGCCTCAACGGCAGTTGGTTCAAACGCTCTGACTTCCCTGACCAAAAGTCGTGCCACGTATGAATTTGTACGAACGGAAATTCAGAAGAAAACGTCTGATTGATAGGCTTTAATCGACCAAAAACGAGGCATACGAGCTGCAACGAGAAAAGCGAAATGTTAGACTATGCAAACGAAATAAGGACGCATTATAAAGTAGGTGTGCAGGAACAAATATATGAATTCACCGCCACTTAGAAAACAAAGACTAGTATATTGTGTTTCGTGTAGTCCGTGGGGAAGGAATAGAAAATGTTGATATCGGTTAACGAAGAATGGGTTGTGACGCCTCACGGTTTTAAGGACAATAGGATCTCACTCATTGTTGTTGCAAAAAAAGATTTTCCACGTTTGTTTCTGGTTCATTAGATGATTCTACGAGGCCAGAGACAGTTGTTTGGGAATCGGAGGTACATGACGTGTCATTAACCAGAGGAGAATCTGAATAAGGAATTGATGATGCTGAAATCGGTCGTTTTGCGGGGACAAGATGACAGAGTGATACTGTTTCTTCGCGTCCATCGGGGAGACGTATGTGAGCGTACTCGGGCTTGTTATCTAGCAATCCGATTTACTCCACCATCGGATCATACTTGGACAGACGGATGTTTTTTTCGATATAGCAGTGATCCAGTCGTTACTAACCATCTACCTAAACTGGTGCCGATAGCAAGTTTCCGATTATGAATGAACATCTGTTCGTGGGGAGCCGCATTGAGAGCAGCCCACGGAAATGACTTGATTGCATGCAGTGCCTCAGGCAGTACCAACTCCCACCGATCAATGGATAGATCTCTCAAACGGAAGCACATAGATACTGTGTTTCTTATTATTCCATTCAGTCGTTCAACTTGATCATTGCCTTGAGGGATGTTGCTCGTAGTTCTGCTAGTAGCTGCACCCCTGGGACATGAAAAGTGCTCCTTGGTCAGACTGTAGGTAGTGCAGCATGCCATGTACAGCAAACAATCCCGTTAAGCGAGAAATTATGGTGGAAGCAGTCATATTGGGACAAGGGAAATCAAATGGAAAGCGAGAATGCTCATTTATAATTGTCAAGATGTAGCGATTACGAGTAGAATAGGGGATGGATCCTTTGAAGCCAACACTGGGACGTTCCTATGGTTGTGTACCTTTAACAAGTGAGTCATAACAGGGTGTATAGAATTTAGTTTTCAGGTGCGAACAAACAGAACATTGTTGAACCATCACCTTGAAGGTATCGTGAGAAAAAGGCATTTTTTTTTGTTCGAACAAAATGATATAGACGAGTGATACCGGGATGACAGAGACTCTTTGGAGTCACTTCAGTTCGTTGATGGAATGAGTGGTCGCACAGAATGCTCGTGATAAGGCATCGGTTGCGGGATTCTGAACCTGGGCGATATACCACGTCATAGGAAAATTGAGAAAGCTCAGTACGCCAACGTTGGATTTTTTCGTTCTTTATCCTGTTGCTAATTTTATTGTCGTACATAGCAGCGACAGAACGTTGATCTGTAATAGGATTAAATAGGGCACCCGAAAGATAGTGCCGCCACTTTCGAACATCTTCGACAGTTGCGTAAGCTTCTTTATCTACCGCTGAGTGATTTCGCTCCCTGGGTGAGTACCCGAAAAAAAGCCACGGGATGACCACTTGGATTGAGAGTCGCAAAGATTGCTATGTCGGAGGCGTCGGTTTCGATCACGAATGGTGTATTTTTATCGTTTGCGAACAGTGGTGGTTGGATTAATTCAGACTTTAATGAATCATAAGACGAAAGTACTTCCTTGGGAAGAGGAAATATCCTGCTTACAATTAGCAGACGAATTTTGTTTGAAATACGAGAAAATCATTGGGATTAATATGAAAACATTCCAGTAACTTCTTGCTGCTCCTTCAAATTCTTGGGAGCAGGAAGTTTAGGAAAAGCGTCAAAGCGTTCTGCGTCAGGCTTAACGGTTTTTCTTAGATACTTCGTAGTCCCGCAGTCGAACTACAGTGGTGGCGAAGATACACTTGTCGTGATTTAGAGTCAAACCATAATTCTCAGCCGTTTGCAGGAACCGTTTCAGATTGGCGCCATGGTCGGTGACATCTTTTCCACAGATAGTAATGTTGTCAACGTATACAAACGTTGCTTCGAGTCCTTCATGTCGAACAATCTCGTCCATCGTGTGCTGGAAACAGGCAACACTGTTGGTTATTCCAAACGGTATTCGGCGAAACTGGTAGAGGCTGTTGCATGTTTCGAAAGCCGTGTACTTCCGTTTATGGGAATCTGATGGTACGCGCTCTGTAGGTCCAAAGTGCTGTAAGTGCTGAACTGTGAAATTTTCCCCACTAAATGGTCTATTCGGGGTAGCGGGTATGCATCTAGGAAGGTGAATCGGTCGATTGTTTGACTCTAGTCTACCACCATCGGTCTTTTCTGGCGCTTGCTGGCAGTAACCAGGACTTGGGTCCTCCATGGTGATCGAGAAAGTTCGATTATCCCATCGTCCAATAACCGGACGATCTGTGATCGAATAAAGGCTTCATCGTTGTAGTTGTGTCATCGGTTTCGTGCAATAAGGACGACCAGAAGGATGGAGATGTGCGGAAGGGGATAGGGTTGGGAGGCTATCAGGGGGGTGGGCCACAAAGAAGGTGTTTCTACCGATATGTGTGGTTGTTGAAAGTCATGCCCCAGCAGTTTGATATGTTTGTACCGGGCGCCTTTGTACAGCAACGCGATAAACAGTGACTTTTGGTACTGTTGTTCATGTGAGTAGAAATGAGGATGGTCTTACTTTTGGATGCTATTGTTGACCATTTGTTCTGGAGCACAATCACCTCGGATACGTAATTCTCTGCGCTTCCTGTATCTACTAGAGCTTGACTGTTACTGGAGTAATAGCTTTAATGGGACCCGCTGGTGCTGTAGCTGTGGTGATGGAAGAAGAGAAGTGGTGAGGAAGTCGCGATATGCTTTGTGTTCGTTTAAACCTGGTAGACCTTCTAAAAGTGTCCCCATTTACCACACGACTTGCAAATTGCGGCTTTCGTGGGACATTTGAATCGAGGATGGCGATCAAAACCACAACAGAAGCAGCTAGTTCGGAATGCAACCAGTATCGCTTCGGCTTATTTATCAGATACCTGGAGCTGTCTATCGTAGCGGTAGTGCAGATTGCAGGTTTGGATTGGGTAAACACCTGCGACTGCTGATGGGCTGGATCGTGGGCTTTAAGTTGATCATATGCAGTAACTACGTCGAGGTTTTTTGTTTTTGAGAAGTCGCTGACGAATTGGGTTTGATAAAAGTCCACCGATGAAGGCATCGTGGATGGCGTCCTTTTCGTCTTGTTTTGCACAATCTCTTGCAAGATTTGCAATCTGTTGCATGAATTATCGACGGTCTCAGGAGTACTCTGTTTCGAAGTTATCGGAGGATGGCGCGCAAAAATTTCGTTTTTAGTTGGCATGTGCAGGGAATAAAGGGTTATAATGGCAAAATCGTGGTCGACTCACCGAGAAACGAATTTGTAAACATTTTTCGATAAGAAATGCATGAAAGTTTTGTGTTTGCCTGGTTGGTGTTCTTTGACTTATCTCAAAAAGTTTTTTAAGGTACAGTACCAATTTTTCTCCAGGAGTCATTGCCATTTGGAGAATTCGGATCTGCGTCGAAATAATCCGAGCTCAGGTGTCGATACATTAAATTGTAACGTATGAACAAGTGCGAATAACAAAATCAGAACTCAGAGGACGACGTCTGATTGATAGACTTTAATCGACCAAAAACGAGGCATACGAGCTGCAACAAGAAAAGCGAAATGTTAGACTATGCAAACGAAATAAGGGCGAATTATAAAGCAGATGTACAGGAACAAATATATGACAAGTCTATTACGTCATACTTGAGCATGATTGTGCTGTAAGCTAATTTTAACTGGTACGTAACCTAGTCATTTGTGCAAGTAGTACGTGGTCAAATTGACTCATCCGCCTGTTCTTCTCTTTCCCCTCTTCTAAACACTGGATGAGACATTCGAAAATTTTGTTGCCATATAAATGTGATTGTAATGGCTCGAGAATGAAATCATCGAGAACATCTGTTCGTCTGTATCCTGTGTTCTGATTGCGTTAATGAGCCTATTTCGCGAAAACATAGGAATAACCGACCTCTAGTCCCTGATTCGCGAATTTAAAGGGAGCACTTGTGAGTCTGTGAAATTCAACAGTTTCTCTAAACTTCGAGTTTCACGCTTTACATTTGTTTATTATTCTAGACCAATATATTTCAACATTCCGAGCACATCACTCATTGTTTCGCCAATGGAGATGTTGTAAAGCAGCGGTATTTACTTTTGAGCGACTTGCTCCTAACAGAGAATGAGTTGGATTTCTGGATATCGTGAATTGTTACCTACCATACCATGCGGTTGGTGGAAATTTCGGGACAACCTGGGATCCATTCTGTTTGTTCGTTGACCGTAGACCGAGCATTAGAATGTACTCCACGTCTATGTCAGTAATATTGATCCATATCTGAGGCTGTTCTCGAACGAGCAGCGAGCGAGATCCGGATAGTGCTTTTCTTTTTACAGTTCTGTTTTTGTTCACTGAATGATATAACCAACCGCTGTTGCCAGCTACGTTCAGAGAAGACGGAAAGTTTGTCGAAAACAAATTATCGTCTTCTAATTAGATAGTTTCGCAGCCGAAAAAGCGATCTTGGCGGGACCAATGCACAGCACGAATTCATCCTTCACATGGTCTAATTATTTGTATGATGTAACATATTCGATAGATTCATTTCTAACGGACAGCCGTTGGACTGAGCATCCCAATTAAGTCAAGACGATTGGTTGTTTTCTACTGTTGCTTTCCTATCAAACTAATTCAGTGAAGCATCGATTGATATGTGATGAACATGTCTCTTAAAACAACAACGTCACTAGCAAAATAAAGATCAGAGATTCGGTGGTTGTTCTCCGTGCGCATGGACGCATTGACGACTAAACGAACAGTGAACTTCGATACTCCGTACGAATTCATCTGGCATTCAGTGCGTACTTAGTATCACCTAGAGAGAGTTTCTATTAACCAAATTAGAAGATACATGGAAGTCTGGAAAATGGTACGGTTGACTGTTGTAATCTATACTGGCGTCCTAGTGCTTAGTGAAGTGAGAATATTTGGTCATAGATAAGTCCTCTCGTCTCCCACTTGTATTTGGATTTATCAAGTGCCGCAATGGCGTCGCCCTCATCTGTCGAAATGATTTCTTGACCATTCTATATATATATATATATATATATATATATATATATATATATATATATATATATAATTATTTGAAGCGTCTGGAGTGTGAGTGGATACTCTTCATTGAGGTGTCCACAATTGAATCATAACTGGTTTATGTTAGTTATTCGTGTCCAGATCACTGCTAACCTGACGAACAACGACGCTGCATGTGCAAGCACTCGTATTGATAGTAAATAGTATACATATGGGTGGACAAGATTTCCCCGGAAGCACACGACCGGTTCCGCGGTTGTTGCCGCTCATCAGGTATACGTACCCGGTAATTTTCTGCCCATTCAGGTACACATATATACATACTTGCCAGATATGGATGCCTAGTAGTTTTCAACTCTCAAGGCGGCTGGTTGGTCTCACTACTTGTTTCCTTTTCTGGCTTTTCAGTTGGAATATGCTTCATTGTTTTGCAATACGCGGAACGGATTGATGGTTGTATATTACCAAGTGGAACTCAGGCATGACTAGGGTGAATTTGTATAAAGCAACGAGTTTGGCCGAACTAAATAAGCTGGCCGCAAAACCGGTTACACTTTGCAATCCACAAATTGTAAAGACGACTATGGATGAGTTTTTTCAGCGTGCTTTAGAATGCCGCCAACGAGACGAAGAGACCGCCTATATTTTCTTAATGCGGTATTTTGACTGCTATGAGCGACTCAAATACTTGGCGGGTAATACGGTGAAGGTAAGTGCATCATCCTTTTCAGAAACCAGACTTTCACTGCTCAGTCTGCTATGTTTACCACACATATTAAAAAGCAGACATTATTGGCCATGGACTACCTGGAGTCTCTGCACAAAAGTCTTGAAAAGCGATATGAGGCTGTCCGTAAGGCTCAAACAGATTCAGTGCATCGGCTTCCCACTCCTCCGGACAGTCCAATCCCTAATACACATCAAGCAAAACAAGGTTTGATGTGCATTACCACACCTTATAGTCTTGCAGATGCCCCGTCAGTTCCTCAAAAGGTGCCAACCGGATGGATTTCGTCCACGGAATTAGTTTCACGAATGCGCGAGAAGAAAGACACGCTGCTGATTTTTGACCTGCAACCAGAGTCCAGTTATGAAAAATGTCACATCAAGTGGAATCCGTTGATTAACTTTCCTGGCGATAAACACCTCACTCGCGGGTGAGCTTTCATCTCTACTGACCTAATGTTTTCAGTTTCTGCTTTTTGTAGGGTTTTTTGTTCTATGCTTATACTTTTGCTTGTTTGAGCTTGCGTGACTGTTGATTTAGGCTTACCGCTGGCCCCATGCATTTCAAGTATGCTTCATGCTTAGCATATTCTGTACTCTGTTGTCTCAGCAATGCAGCCCTTCAAAGACAGTGTGACACAAGTTGCACTCCAGAATTCAGTTGTTTTGTATCCTCCTCTGATTGGTCTGTGTGTGATGTGATTTCTTCATTCAGTAATGTCATTTCAGTGTGTGAGTATGTGGTTGCACTCAATTGTCCTTTGATAAGCTGGTTCATTTATCTGTATGTTGATCATCATCGGTCCGGTGGCATTTGAAACATTGGGGTCTATCTTCGAGATGAAGCATTCCAACTACGCAGAGATATACAGTCAAGATATGCAAGTCTTTGCTGGTAACCACGTGTCATGTCATTCTATTCTTGTTGATTCCTTAGCACAACCTTCACCGTCCTCTCCACTGCCCTGTCAAAAAGTCCCTTTGCTGCCTACTGGCAAGATCGGGGAAGGTTCGATCAAATCGTGCTACTAGATGAGAACAGTGGTCACGGAATGACAGATATCCCGGTCGGCAAAGCTCTGCCTCGATCTCATCCGTTAATTCTCATGAAAGACGCTTTGTTTAAGGTATGCTAGATTCATGTTTTGTTCAAATTCTAATCATCTGTTTGCGATTTTGAAATGTGCCACCGTTTCAACAGGGAGTACACGCTGTTGTCGTTATAAGAAATACAGATGTATACTCAGGTGTGTACTTATAAGACCGACGACAACCAGAGCCGTGGATTATAGTAATACTCCTAAATTGTCTGTTGGGTTTTGTGAAGGTATGGTCCGGCACATCGTTTGATAAACAGTTTAGTTTCACTGGCAGACATTGCGTTAGCACTTGCCCAGTATCGAACCAACGAAATCGTGGGCAACAGGATAGCTGGTCGGTCGCGTGGATCGATAGAATCAGAGATGAATCCTGTTAGCGCTGTTAAAGCCTCAAAGCTCGATTTCCCACACCAGTCGAACCAACAACCTATATATTCACTGTGCTTTACGCTAATCAAACGAGATGATTCGCAGGCAGAAAAGACCCACTAGAGTTAGGGGAACAGTTTAAAATGCCTTACTATGGTCGGGATGGGTGTCTCAGGCTCTGAGCTGGCTACTCGTGCTAAACGCCTTTCGAAATGCTCGCAAATGATCGTGCGTCTCTCACAGACTCTGCTGAGGAAGTCTTACTCACTGGCTTCTCGTGGCGGAGGTGTTCCTGCTAAAGTGTGAGGGTCTCGCCGAACCCGCTACCACCAGCTGATAGCCTACTTCGTCCTCGATGCTCATTCATACTAGCCACGTTCAACATGCGAACCCTGATGCGTATAAAACAGGTGGGTTTACTTCGTACGCTTGGATCCCTTGCTGTCGATGTATGTTGCATTCAAGACTCCAGTCCTATAATTCGATTGGCGCATCCATCGAGTCCTTCTGTGAAGTTTCAGTGACGCTAAAGCTGTGGCTTCTGGTCTTGCTGATGTTGGCATTGTTTTCAGTGAAAGAGCTGAAATGGCGCCGCTAGACTGGATCCCAATCGACAGTCGTTTGTGCGCAGTAAGACTCAGGGGTTTGTGCGAAGTGAGCAGTCGTCGCTCCGATAGGCGCAATCTGTTTGTCGTTTCGGCGTATGCACCCACCGATCGCAGCTCAGATGCAATCAAAGATACCTTCTACCAAAAGCTCGAAGACGTCTTACATAAAGCAAGCCAGGCTGATATCGGGATTGTGGCAGGAGATCTAAATGCTAGAGTGAGTCAGCTGTCATCAAATGAAACGCATTTAGGAGGCCCTTTTGGGCTGGATTCCCGTCGCTCGGAAAATGGGTAACGATTGTTGGCTCTGCTCAGATCACCACCTGTTCTTCACCGGTACGAACATCAGACGTTCTAATCGTCGGTACGCCACGTGGCGTTTGCCCCCTTCGAGTCAGCAGTGGACCCAGATCGACCACATCGCTATAAGCCACAAATGGCGGGGTTGCATCCAAGACTGTCGGTCGTACTGGAACACTCCCCTTGATTCCGACAACGCATTAGTTTTCACTAAACTGTCCATGTGCTTCAGTGGACGCTCCAAACCCATGCTGCAGTGACAGTTAGATCACGATAAGCTTTCCGATCCATCTTGCTTATCCATCTTCCAACACGCACTAGCTGAAAAGCTAGATGTAGCCCCACCTGATGACATAAACCAGCACTGGTCGCTTATGTAGAATGTTTTGCGTTCTGCTGGCCTAGTAAGTTGCGGCCTGTTTCGTCGTGCCACAAGTCTCCGGGTTTCTGCTGGATCTCTGTGCTTTCTGGACGCACGTCAGTCGATTCCAACTGGAAGCGAGTGTAAAGCAGCACGTCTCGAAACGAGGCGTGCACGTAACATGATTCTTCCTTGGGCCGGAGTCACAGGTAGAAATCCAACGGGCATGAGCGAAACGATCTTTGAAGCTGACGTTCCGCCTATCCGCAGTTTTTGCTCTGACGTCTTGTACGCTGGGTGGAACACTCTGAAGCACCGTTTACCCGGACTTCATCGTCGACCTCTCTCATAGCTGTTTCAGGCACAAGCGTGGTTGTCGGGTTCGATAGATCTACCCTCTGTGGCGGAGATCTCCTAGGAAATCCATGCCCTAGGACGTCATAGAGCACCGGGCTCCGATGGCCCTCCCCCCAGCCTTTTTTAAGACTGGTGGACTGGAGCTCGTTAAAGAACCTCGAGCTTTGTTCTACAAGGTCTGAAACTCTGAGAAAGTTCCCTCTTTGTGGAGGGAATTGATCCTTGTCCTTATATTCACGAAGGGCTCGCGCAGTGAATGAGCCAACCATAAGGCGTAAGCCTAATTCTGATAGTGTCTTAACTGTTAGCGTCTGTCATTCTTCGCAGATTGTACAACACGCATGCTAAGCAAACTCGTGATGAGCAGGCTGGGTTTTGCGCCGGTCTTGGAAGTAACGACCAAATCTTCACCCTTCAACAGCTGTTAGGGCACCGTTACGACGACGATTGTTTCTAGACATCCACGTGGCTTTCGGCTCCGTCGAAAGGCCTGCACTATGGCACTGATGGTTAAGAACGGTTTACCTGAAAAGTATATGCCGGTCCTCAAAGAGTTGTATCATCATACCTCAGGTCGGGTTAGGGCTTATGGTCGGCTTTCTCCACGCTTTTGCGTTTCTTGTGGAGTACGACAAGGCTGTCATATATCCCCGTTTCTCTCCAACTTTCTTACAGAGGATGTCCTACGGAATGCCTTATCTGATCTTCCAAACGGTGGAGTTGAACTCCTCCCAGGGAACAGAATTTTCAACTTGGAATATGCCGATGTTATTGCCCTTCTGAGTGATAATGCACAAACAATGCAACAGGGTTTGGACCGCTTGACGATTGACGTGTCCCGATATGGTATGTACTTTGCACCTTCAAAATGCAAGGTACTTCTCTAATCTTGGCAGGAGCCCGTGCCTGCACTCACCCTTAGTGAGGATCGATTAGAGGTAGTCAATAGCTTTAAGTACCTCGGGAGTTTGATCACAGCTGGTGGCGGTGTTGTCAAGGCGATCAGTTCACGAATATCGAGAGTTAGAGCTGCTTTCGCAAACCTGCGCTATTTGTGAGGTCGCTGTAACATCCGGCTCTCCTTCAAGGGAAGGGCCTACAATACTACAGTTCGTAGTGTTCTTTACGATTGTGAGATCTGGTCACTCCGCGTTGAAGATGCTCGGTGGCTTCCTATAATCAAAAACCGATGTCTCCAAAGCATTGCTCGTGTCTGGTTGAGAATCAAGCCGGTTTCAGACCCTGTCGTGGTTGTATCGACCACGTTTTTATTCGTCGACAAACCTTAGAGCACAAACACATCTTCCGTAGGCTCACAATCTGTTTCTTTCTTGATCTGAGAGCGGCTTTCGATTCAGTCGATCGCACAGTTCTCTGGCGCTGCCTCTCACTGAAGGGTGTGCCAGAGAAGTTCATTTTTCTCTTTTCAATGCTTGCACGCAAACAGCCGAAGCCGAGTTCGTGCTTAGGGTGGTATTTCCCCTGAGTTTATCACAGGAAGTGGCGTTTCGCCAGGGTTGCCCGTTTCGCCCTTCCTCTTCAATTTTCTGATTGAATTGATTCTTGAGATAGCCCTATCCTCGTATGAGAATAGCGGCATTGATCTCTGCTCAGGCAGTAAACTATTTGACTTGGAATACGCAAACGATATTGTTCTTCTGAATAAAGATCCAGGTAAGTTGCAAGCTTTGTTAGATAGCCTAAAAAACAGTGTAGTAATATTTGGGATGCGTTTTGCACCCTCAAAGTGTAAAATGCTGTCGCAGGACAAGGTTGACTCAAAACCAAAGCTTGTGTTGGCAGAGAAAGCTCTGGCTGAAGTAGATAAGTTTTGTTACCTGGGTAGTTACATTTCATCATATGGACGGATATCGGTTGAAGTGTCACCACGTATACAGAAAGCGCGTTTGGCTTTTGCCAGCCTTAGCCATTTGTGGGGCCGACGTGACATTCGATTGTCTGTTAAGTCTAAAATGTAAAATGCGGCCCGTTCTTCTATACGGATCAGATACATGGCTTTTGGGAGTAGAAGATAGGCAAAGATTATCGGTGTTCGAGCATCGATGTCTCCGTAGCATTCCCACCGATAGAATTCGTCGGCGTACGTTTTATCTGAGGCAGGTAGTGGTTGAAATGTAGGTCGAGGTGGTCAGTCTATGACATGGCAGAAAGGTATGAAAACCTTGATTAGTAGACTTGGTCTAGTAGGACGTGTTAGACTTCTTGATTGGGGTTCACGTGACCTGTCTGCCAAATGGTTGGAGACAATAAGTGATATGGCTAGATGTCGCGATCAGTGACGTAGTTGCATTCGAACTTTTTCCTTGTTTTTGTGATTTCCGCCTGATACTTCGATTTTTGGATATTTTTCACTTTATGCTTCTATGGTTTCTGCGTTTCGCTGGACTATGCTGGAAGGTAGCAACCGAAACCAGAGCACAGAAGTCTGAGGTTAGCGGTTATATGAACTGAAACTGAAACTGAAAACTGCCCGTGTCTGGTGGGAACACGGGGTGAGCAAGGACGAGGTTCGTTCTCGTGTCAGGTGCTGATAGTCGCCCTCTGACAGAGATAGTCGCTCTACACCGCCTCCTATGGCTCGGTCATGCTTTGCTTATGCCTACCCATCGTCTACCTTTCCATGCTCTATTCGCACGTTCTGGCTAAGGCTGGAAGAATCGACGCGGCGGTCAGGGCGTGAATTGGCGCAGGGGCATGAAGAAGTTAACATCGGCATTGAATTCGGTTGATGCTTCCTTACTTCCTAGTTGTGGCCCAAGGGATGAGGATTGTCGTTGGTTAGAGACGCTGACAGATATGACTCGGAACCGAATCCAGTGACGCGAATGCTGTATGCCGCATGTTGCACTCCCGTTTCCGTAAACACAAAACAACTACAAAGAAAAACGTGCGATGAAAACTAAAGAAACGTTCGTCTTTCACTTGTGTTAATCGTTCTCTCTCGTCCTGTCGTACCCTATCTTTTCCATTATTTTGTGTTTCTGATGAATTTGTAACGTCGCCATCATGCTCAATTTCAAGCCGTTTATATATATATATATATATATATATATATATATATATATATATATATATATATATATATATATATATATATACAGTGTACTTTCAACCTCTAAAGCACTCCTGCGTTTGCCCGTTGTGATGAAACGGTAGAGATGGCAGAGAAGTTTGTCTACCTAAAATCTTTTGTAGGTACTGATAGGGACTTTGGGTACAAGGTCGAAAACAGAGTTGAAAATACGCATGTGACGTTCTGTAACCTTTGTCATCCTTGATAGTGTGAACTTTTCCTGCCCTCGATGAGTGGGATGCACAACGCTACTAGTCACGGCGTGGTTTTTCACGCCTGTGAGACTTTGCCTGTCCGAGCACCATATGTTTATCAACTGTCTGTCCTCGACCACTCCTATCTGCGGCATATCTCGCGAGAAGTATGGTAGCAACATCGAGTTATCAACTCCACAGTTTGTATGAGCGTTTTCGAAGCTGGAAATGGTACTTACGTAGTAACTGCTCTCGTAACATTCCATCGGCTTACACAGCTAGGACAATTCCATTCAATGCTATCCAATGGACTCTCGCGTCGCGTCTTGCTCGCTGAGTCTAATGGCGGTCCGCTAAAGCAACTTGGACGTTAAGCTGTGACGCAGCTCTAGTCAGCCAAAATGTTGACGTCGGGGCTTACTTCCGACAATTGCTGCTGTCTGTACGCTCGTGGACCTAAAGATCTACAGCGCGCCTTGTTGAAGATCGTGCTGGATATGGCTTGGAATCATAATCATAGGCGTTCATATTGCGTGAAATTGTGTTCTGATTGTGGAGAAACTTCGGCTCACTTTTGAATTTTTCCTGTTTTATACGTTGCATGACACCAAGCCTCATTGCTCTGTTCTAGCTTTGTATATGTATAAAACCCGGCTTTGATCAGGTCAATAAAGATTCTGCCATAGTTGATGTGGTGTGAATCGTTTTACTACTCGATTACCGGGTTCACAGTGGGAGACAAATTAAAGGGATCTTATCTGGCCTTTCTGTTTGAAGATACACCTCTAGCCTCTGTGCAGCCAAGTGCGCCATGAGAGGCAGCAGCGCTGTTCCAGACGAGCCGGTCGCCGGTTGTACGGTTCCATTCGCCTCCTATGGTAACTCTTGCCAGGCAAAGGATACAACAAATGGGTTAGGATCGTATTTAAGAGCCGGTCGCACTCGCAACTTCACAGCGCTTTCCACAGATTTACATGGCGTTTTAGAGCTGAGAACAGGTGAAAAGCGGGAAGACCCACTGCCATTGACCGCTTACTTATTGTTTTGAGGTACAACTTACTCACGACTAGTCGTGAAATCGGTGACTTGGGGACGCGCTCGGTGACATACAGCTCCGCTTTTCCGGGTACAGTAGTTAATCAGGGTTGAATGGTAGTATATGATGTCACGGTGCGTACATCACGAGATGTCTTGTCATTGTGGCATAATCCGGGTAACTAATTTGTTTTCCGTTTTGAAAACAACCAGTGTGCTATATACGTGTAATGTCCCAAACTGTCAACCATTTTTCTAACTGTATCGCTCTCACTCAAATTTTGATATCTGTGTATTCGAAACAATACAAAATATCGTCTCGAGAGCCTTTGCTTCGATTTGTGCGTCACTTTTCAAATTGTATGAGCTAGCTAACTCATGTTACTCGTCGGTTCGGTTACACCCATTTCTGCTCTTACTTGCCCCTAAAACCATTGTCTGTTGGTTTAGTGGGATGCAGCCGGTGTAGTCAAAACGGAGCCAGTCATTCTTTCAGGTGGTATGCGCGAATTTCTGTCACTTTACGCCCCGTTGACAAGCAGTCCAGATCATCGGATTGAACGGTCAGATCGTGATCAATCTTCGAGCGGAACCGGACCCCCAGGTATGTTTTGGTTGGTTCCGATAGTGTATAAATCGCCTAGTATTGTTGTTCTGTAATATAGATGATAACTCGTTTAGGGTTGACGTGGACCGTCCGCATATTATGAAGTATATTTTCAACGTTCTTTCTTTGCGTTGCCTCTTACTGCCATACTCGTCCAACATCGTCTTCCAGGGAAATAGTACCTAATAGATGTGTTCTTAGTTTTCTCTGTTGTCAAACAAACAGTCTATTTCAGTTTTTTCAGTGATTTGTCTGAAATATTTACAAGCTGAACGCTATTCAAGGGTCTTTCCAGTGACGGAACATCCGATACGCTGTGAGGCTCAGACATTTTTCCGTGGGGAACGAAATATCAAGGATGCTAAGCAGTGCAAGTTCTCCTTAAACTAATGTGTTTGTTATCACGTGTGACTGTCGCAATTTTTGATGCAAAAAATATTTGAAGACAAAAGACATCTGAACAACAAACTCCTAGTCTGGAAAGTGAATTTCTCCTAGTTCCTATGTTCCCCCCCACGCATGCAGAGTGACAAATTGTCGACTGCCTATCACCTCCGAGGTACGAGACTAAAATCCCAGCGTCACCGGTTAACAATTGTGGTAAACAGCTATCCGCGATCTCCCGGTTAGTTACGACGCCTAACGTATTGGAGCCTTATATGGGTCTTATCACGACAAGACTGCGCCTTCAGCATGATATGATGGCTTGTGTGCCTCTGCGGTCATGAGAGCTGCACAGGAGGACTTTCTTATGCCGGGGATATAATCATGCCTGATATGCCAAAGGGTAGAGGCCAGGCGAAGTTCAGTCTCTATGGTCTGGTTGATTGACGACACCTTGTTCTAGCCATTATGGCCCAGGAGAAGACAGTCCAGCGAGGTAGTACGGAGAGGAGCAGTTTGCCGGTCAAAAAACCTCTCATAGATGGACCCTCGTGATTGATACGGGGAGCTGACTGGATGCCTGATAAGCGCGTTAGGACCATGAAAGTTTACCACTTGTTCACCCATGCATATGTGTTGAGCAAAATTCCCGAAATTCACGCTATTGTTAGGAAATTCGCCCGGTACGTTTCGGATGGTCTTTGACCGAATCAACTTCGGTACAGAGAACATTGGGCTGGGGATATTATATTACACCGAGCCTATAGTCAGGAATTGTACCAACACCACAAATAAAGTGACGAGTAACAAAGAGGAGATAGAATTAGTTTTTTTTCCTTGTTTCACTGCAAGCATTTTTGTGTTTTTGCGTGAGTTCGATATTTACGGGGCTCGAGAGTTTTCTATGCAGCTTGCACAGCATTCGCGCTACTGGCTTCAGTTCTGATCCATATCCTTCAGCGTCCCTAACCAACGACAATCCTCATAACTAGGACCCCAACCGGGGGTCGGGACGCATCAACTAAGACCAGTGCTGATGTCAATATCCTCACCCCCCCCCAAGGTCTAACCACCACGCCGCTTCTTCCAGCAATGACCAAGAAGCCCAAATGGCGTATGGAATGGTAGACGATGTGCCGGCATGCGCAAAACGTGTCCAAGTCGCCGGAGGCGATGTAGAACTATAACTTCTGTCAGACGTCAGACGATGAACCTCATTGTTGCTCACACGGTGTTTCCCACTAAAAGTGAGCACTGCTTCAAAAAGTCGTCGGGCGTTCTCATCACGGAGCGGTCAGGATTCGCAACCGTAGAGCAAAATACTGTGCATTGTGGGGTTGTGGACCCGTCCTTTCAATGCGAGACGGATGTCGTCGCGGTGCCACAAGTGAGGCAGGTTCACGAAAATCAGTCTGGTCTTCGCTTTTTGATGTAATCTCCTCCCTAACACCGCCTTCAGCTGCATTGTGGCTCTCGAGCTAGTTACAGCTATTAACTAATTCTAATTGCTTACCGCAAAAGATGAGTGCAGTCACAGGCTTATGCTAGTCATGGCCTGCAAACTACCACGATAAAAATTGAATGACCGTTCGAAGTAGGCCATCAGATGTGAGCCTGTATCATTAGTACCGTCCTTCGTAAATCTAGTCAAAGCGAGGGGGTGTGGTAGTGCAGAACATCGATCATCGAGAAGACGTTCTTCTCACTATGGAGGACACTTTGTGCCCACATCCTTCAAACCAAGGTCTGCATCTTCCGTGCCGCCATCCTCCTTGCGCTAACTAATGGACATTAAATCTGACTGTTACGGGCAGCGGATGCCAATAAACGGGAGATGTTTGACCACTGGTTTGAAAGATTGTCCTACGATTAGATGCGAGCGCGATGCTTCGCCTTTGACGATCTTCCCATCTTCGTCCACAATAGTCAATTGGGATCATTTGACCGCTTATCATGATTACCGGGCTCGGAATTAAGTAAGCAGACACTTCATCATCCACCCTGTCGGGGTTGACGCTTCTGCCTCGCAGACTAGTTTAAGATATTGACCAGTACTATGAAAATGTACGCGGAACGCATGAGGTTTCAGTCGATCCGCGGTGCTCGCGATCGAAAATACAACTGAATTTGAATCTTTTCGGGACTGGCCGCAAAACTCACCGAATTTTCGTCGACTTCTCATCTATTAAAAGATGGCAGCGTAAAAGGAGAATAAGTTTTTTTTTAGTATATGACAGATCTGACGAACGTTTTACCACGCGCAAAGATGTGCGGTTTCGTTCTGTTTAGTCCTCTTTTGCAGAGGGAGGGAAAGAGAGAGAGTGAATGAGTCAGGGACAAAAACAGGTGAACTTTCCAGTCAACTTGCAGTGTGCGCAATATTTTCATCATGTTCTTTATGCACATTCCTATTAAGCACATCGATGCCCGTGGATCTACGTGTCTGAAATAGATGCGTAGCTGTCGTTTACCCCCAGTGCTTTATGAGCATGTGGTCATTTCAGGTTTATGTGGTGTTATATGTCGCTGATTCTGGTTCGATGACCATGTCTTCAAAAGTTATGAATGTCACACACCGGGGAATGACTGTCAATGAGTGCCTGGCCTATCAGAATGTCAGGTGAGTTGATATGTGTGGGTTTCTGTCACCTCGGGACATGCACGCGCTCACATGCGCACAAACCCGTACGTAACCACACTTATAACACTCTCTGTGCCTTACTCCACGTTACAAAATTATCGAACCCGCGTTTCAGCCAGTGATATAGAATACCCGGATATGGTTGCTAAAGACAGGGAGTTTGCAGAAGCTCAACGGAGACGTAAACGTAAGGAAGAAGAAGAGGCAGCCCGGAGGAAAAAAGCTGCTGCTACCGCTGCCGCTATTAATAAAGGACCTCGATCCACCGCACGTAAAGAGCCATCAACGAAGGCACCTGGGCCTGATTCAGTTACCGGAAACGACGAACACAAATGCCCGAGTGTATCAAACAGTTTGAGTTCGGTACCCTCCAGCAAACCTCCTCCAGGTCCCTCTGATGAAAGTCCTGCGGATGTGGATCTGGAAGAACGATTGCGGGCTTTACGTGTGTGTAAACCGAAACTTTCGATTCCAACTATCTCCAAGCCGTCGGAAGTGGTAGATTCAATCTTTTTGCAACCACCTCAGGTACGTATGGTTTCTACGGCTACCTCATCATGTTTTCTCCGTATCTGTTCAATGTTACCACCCAGTCTGCTATGATTGGGTTTTGAGTAGAGGTGGGATTAATTTAAGTATTGGTTTCGCCTGTTCCAGCATGAACTTTTATCATGCGCATTGCTTACGGGAACATTTAGTGTACCGGTGGTGATATAGATGAATGTACTTTGGTATGTGTGCATATTAGACGATCTTATTGAGATCCGTGGAATACATCCAATAGGCGATTGGAAACACTGCGACAATGAGTGCAGTCTTAATCATTGGAAGAGTTATATTTACGCTCTTATCCGATAATTTCGCTTGGATCTATCCTCTACCTGGGATGGTCAAACAGCTGCCATTATAAATCAGATACACCTCAGTACGCACGTTGAAATCTTGAACTACAGTGGACTCACATGTAGTTTATCAAGTTTTAGGTCAACTTAAATAAGTAGTACAATGAGCTCTTGTGATCGCAAGACCTACACATTCTTGTATGCTAAATCTGAGGCATAGAAAGAAATTTGCTGTTCAACAGTCTGCAAAACGATAGGTTTTAATATGGGGTTAATCATTTTCCCAAGCAGAATGAAAGTGCCTTGTTGGTAAGGTGTTCGTGGGGGAACTTTCTAACTATAGAGAATCACGTTGATCGACAGGACGGTCATTGCTTATCGTGTATGTTACGTTTTGGCTTAAGTGTATTTCAATTTTTCATCCTCCTGAGGTGTTTTTATTGTCCATTGGTTTGTTGCAATCGAAAATATACCACCCTATTATGAGCAGTAGTAATCATCTTGCCGACCCACCAAAGTTGAACTAATTGAGAGTGATTTCGTATTCCAAACTTCTGGCATGAATGCATAAGAAGTGCTATATCCCGGAATCACACGAAGGCCCAATACACTATCAGAAAGAACAGCGGTGGTCACTGTCCTGAGAATCAAGATAGAGGATCACTGCCTTCATTGTCCACCCCGGGCCACAGCGGAATGTATCTCGGGTGAAATAACCCGTGACTTCCAGTACTCGACCCAGCACCAGCATTTGGACATCCGATGAAAATCTGGAACGTGTCTGATATCACTTCCATAATTCTTTGATTTCTGGTTTTCATTTTAAAATAAAACAGTCGATGTCTACCGTGTCGAAAATAACCTAACGTCACCAGTTTGTTCCTTTATTTCAATAGTTGTATCGATGTGCTGTTTTCGGTTGATCATGAATCCATATCACAATCATATCAGCAAAACGCACGGTAGCCCAAGATATACCAGGAGGAATAAAGTGCATCCCTGATTTGACTTGTGGTAAATGGAGAAGTTCTGATAGTCTCCTTGCAACGGAAGTGGAGGACAAGTCTCCAACTGTTTTCGATGAAAATTGCACGTGTATATATGACTGTATACTCTGGTGGAGTGACAATTATATAAAAACGTTGAGCATCACAAAAATATGTAGGATAACAAATGGTATCTGGGATTAGCTTAATCGTTTCGGGAGTAGATCAGAAATTGAGAATTTTGCGTATGTATGTTTAATCCATGCGCGGAGATAGATTCGTTTTCATCGACTCGAAATTTGATAGCGTAATAAGTATAGCTAGTGACTGGGCAGGTAGGAGGATACAATGAGGGCGAAAGGTTACATTTGGAATATTTAGTCAAATATTTGACGTGGAAGGTTCACAAAAGTGAAACCCGCGTGGTGGCATTGACCCCTTTTTACTCGAAGCAAGGCACGCTATTGCGGTAACGTCTGCTCTTTGGTTTCTTTTCTACGCAACTTCCACCGAAACGTGACAACAAAGATTCGCACTGTTCCTGAATCCGAGTAGTGAGTTCTTCTCTTCAAGACTGAACACTAACTGAATTTGGTCTCGCCTCAGCGGATGCACTTTTATTCATTGTAGTCTCTACTGGACTTGCGTAGTCCACAGTTGGCAGTTCTGGTCCGTGTAACCAGAAATCTGCCCATTACTATCCATAGCTTGTGGTTGGTTGAGCTGGTCGGTTACACTACATGGGGAATAGGAATTCCCGGTTTTTGTTACGTTGATTAACTTTCATGTTATTGTTGTGTCTTTACGCAAACTAGGCACTGGTTCACTCCACCTAACTTGTGATTGTACCCTTGAAGTAATCTCTAGGTGAACTTTCTCAGCGTACACTTTATACGTTGGAGTGATTTGATCTTACCAGGTCTGTCGGATCCACTAAGTCATCTGGCCCGAATGCTAGAACGCACTAAACCGGTAAAACCTTTGTGTAAGGCGTATCAAGCGTATTATCTGTAACAGTGTCACACGAGATTTCATCATTAGGCGTTTAGTGATAAGAAACTTTCATCACCACAGTACCAAGATGCTGAGGTATTGGTTAACAAAGTGGGCGATTGTCTTTGAGATAATATAACTCCTGCTTCGAAAGTTGCATAATTTCACACTCTGTGACATTTAGTGAAATCATCTCATTTATCATGTTTTTCTCTACATACCTTTTTGTCGACTGGCTTCATTAGCCAGACAGAACTGTTTGAGAATGGGTTGTGCTTTCCACCGAATTTGCTTTGTGTTTGACTCGGATCACTGAGTAATTCTTGTTGTTCCTTCATTCTTGATCTGCTCCTTTTTCGGTCTCAGGTTGATCGAACGCGAAAACCCAGCGTGCCTTCAAACAGCACTCCAAATTCATCGGATGCAATACCCCAATCCATGTAAGTTGTCCCTTTTCTCAATACCACAGGGGAATTTGTTGAGCTCGATCGATCTTCGTCTACCTGGTACTGGTTTGTTGGAAGTAGGTAAATTCTTTGACCTCGTTCATTTCCTTTCTTTCCTTTATTGTATCAGTTATTGTTTAAGCTCTTTCCCCCTTCTGGACGACAAATAGGGTTTCTGGATATATCTGTGGCTGTGGATTTCGTTTCAAGTGGCTTCCCCTACGCCGCTCGGCATGCGTGTCACTCGGATGTGTACAGTTCTTCTATTGACACAACCAAATTGGTGGATGTAAATTCTCATTCTCGGTTTAGTAATTAGTGATACAAACTAGTCGATCATTGTTCCTCGATGTTGGTCGCCGGTACATCGTACGCATCGTACGGCCGATATCTCCATCGTGTGTTATTTACATGTGTTCCCTGAAAAACTTGTTGGTATACGGACAGTTTGTGGCGTTTTTTGCCGTTGATCCTTTGTTCATTTTTTTCCAGGATACATTTTTGCTCGTTTTGGGTGGACTTGGTTTGCTTGAACTTAATCTCCTTCTAGATCTATTTGTTTCCACTGTCATCTGAGTTGATACTGTGTTTAATCCACTTTAGTGGATGCATGTGGCTCGCTCATTCAAGTCTCATGCTCGAAACAAACGACCTCCTTTTCTTTGCAATAACATTTGAAAATTGTGGAGTCCGCCGGTTTTTGGAAGGATATCAATTGTGGTACCGAGATGGACAACAAGAGTGTGCTTTCTGCGTAATTCGACCGGTTTTAACGCTTTCCCAACTTCGCAGTTCATATTTTTGTAGTTAGCAGTGAACACTTCTTGACCTCCACTGGTTCTGTCTACTTTTCAGTTGATTCATATAGCAATTGTTGGACATTATAAATAATCGCAAACCAATTTTTGCAGTTTCATCTCGAGCCCCATGAGTTGTACTAGATCTGTGAACAGTATCTCAGAATCACTGGTTTCCAGTAGTTTGGTATACATTCTTTTGGATTGTTGAATTTTTCTCATTGAACTTCTCATCTTTTTTCACAGTTCCAGTCAGCGTAATTTGACTCCGGAGGAATCGGCTGTCAGTAATGGAATCAACCATTCCAAGTCCTCTCATGATGTACGTAAAGAAACTCAGAATAATTCAATCTTTTACATCTCAAAGTAACGTCTTTCGGCTGCTGTTCGACGTCAATCGTACAGTGATGTTGGATATTTGACGTTAAACTCTAGCCATTCTTCTACGGGGTTATTTAAATTGAGTAGTTTCTGTCCAACTGATGCTAGTTTCTCGTATTCCAGTTTCACGCACCGGTATTGTTAGCCGCGTTCGTATGACGGCCTGTTTTTATTGTCAGTCAGTTGAAGTTGGTAGGTATTTGTGGGTTTTCTGAGTGGATTATGGAATCCTTTGCCTGGTCGGTTGACGATATCGTGCTCTCATGATTAATAATATTATTATTATTAATCACTGCGGTACCACTTCACAACAGTGGGCCCTGATTTCGGTCACTAGTCCGTCAAGTTTAATCCAGAAACAAAAGACCAGTGATATACAACGAAAATGATGTTAATGCAACCATTCAAAAAATCTCAAAGAATATTTGGTGGAACTGATGTGCACTTCAGAAGCCGTTTTAGCCTCGGACCCTAGTACACAGAAGATGTCACGGGCGTTTTTCTCATCAACTGAATGCAGAACTAATCAGGCGATCGAGTGATCAGACCGTGTTGAATAGGATAATTTAGAGAGCTAGATTACCCACGGTGTGAAAACTCATCGGGCTTGTTTTGCGCAGATTGTTTTGCAGCCACAGCAGTCTCTTTGGTGTACTCGTTAGGCTGGTATCTGAAAAATAATCCATTAGTTTAATAATCATCACAAAATTTCAATCATTAGAGGTTACGCATTGAGATAGAAATCTCTGTCGATAAGTGAAATGAAAACATATGAGAAAGTAGCATTTCATGGGGATTTACGGGTCATTTTCATACTCAAAATTCAGGTTATTATCATGGCAGGGTTGATTCGATTGCCTCTATATTAACGGGCTTGTCTTGTTAAGCTCTAACGATAGCATCTAGAACGCAACTGCTACAATAAAAATACAGTATTATTTACACATTTATTACAACCGTAAATTTATCAGTTTGTTCCTTTGTCCAGTATGTGATGATACAACACCATCACATTATTTGTTGGAATATTTTGGCGTAAATTCCCCAATTTTTTAAAAATCCATCCCGGGAAGAAACATAACACGTTGTTTGACGGAGAAGCAACTAATAAACTTACCATCGGTGGGGTCACGCTGTTTCGCTTTTTCTGTACACTTAACCAAACTTAATTCTTCAGGTTCTTTTCGGTTTTTCGCCGTCTTGCAATACTCTACAACAAAAAATGTATGTACTGCTGGTCACTTCCTTGAATAACTAAGCTCGTCTTCTCGCAACGGAACAAGATCAGGTTGCCAATTTTCAACAGTCAAACAGGGTTTGATTATTTATGACCTGTAGTAGCCGAGCAGTATCAACCTCTGTCACCGTTGAAGAACTGTGCACTTGGAAGATGCAAAGTGAATCCCTGAGAGGAGTTCAACTCCACCGGTTGGATGACCAGACAGGGCATTCCGTAGAACATTCTCTATAGCAAAGTTGAAGAGAAATGGGAATATAGGGCAACCTTGTCTTACTCCACTGCAGACGCCAAAAGGTGGTGAAAGCTGGCCACAACGCCTAACCGGACCTGAGGCGTGACAATGCAATTCTTTGGGGATTAATATGTACTTGTCACGTTCTGCGTACAAAATTTTACACAATAACCACTGACTGAACTAGGAAAACCCGTGTTTCCTAGCCCGTAATCAACAAGTGGTTGGATTGATTGATATCTTTCTCGCAACCTTTTATCCGAAAGTGGTACCTACAAATCTCTTTTTCTTTTATGCTTCTACCTCATGCAGGTCATCGCATTGTCCGTCGCAGATTGTGCGGTTCCTCCGAACCAACTTGCGCCTGAGACAGGCATGCCCAAATCTGGTTCTGCCCAAGCCCATCTCGGTTCGATCACTGAACCAATGCTTTCAGATCAAAACCCTACCGCCCATTGTAAGTCCGTGTTCGTGTTTCATCTCAGTACTGCAACTGCAGTCAGTTTTCTTATCAGACTGCTTTGTTGTTGCATGCAGCACATATCCCAATCAGATTGGCCTTCTGACTTAGGCTAAAGGAACGCGCAGTACTAGTTACTATACAGCCAATTATATCTAGCACCTGATGTTGTCGAGTTGGTGAGTTTCGTAGGCCCCACTCAGGAAGCCATACACATGCTGTCGCAGTAAGCGCCTTCTGCATCCTAGTGTCGGTGGTTGTTTATGATGGTAGTAATATCAGTAGTAGCAGTAGTGGCAGTTATCGTCGAGTGATGACTTTTGGGGTAGGTACGAGAAGAAGCATTGGACGTGTGAAGAAAGAATGTAGATCACGACTCTGGATCGTGTCGCTTAGTGTTTCTCACCTTTTGGTTGTCTATTTGAAAGTCTGACACATCCGGTCTTCTATCGAGAATAGTGATCAACGTGTTATCACATTTAGTTACGTCATGAAACGGTTGCATTCAACACTTGCCTCAGTAAACGTTGCATTTCTCACAAACCTATCCATGAATGGTATAATTTTTGGAGATGCAGCGTTTGACTCCTCGATTTAACTCGTGTGCCCAGTACCGTTCAATTCAACTCTATGGGTGATTCAGTTTTCCTACCGAATCGGATTGAGAATTCGAACTGATCGGAGTCTAAACACAACAGAAAAACGTATTTACCAACCCAGTTTGCAATTGGAACATAGTCAAAGGTGGCACTGGTAGAGAAGTTATTTAATAGCAAATAAATCGCGCTTCGTAAATATTGCCATATAGGTGCTCATCTCTATTCACTCTGCTTCGGTTTTCCATTTCTAAGTCAACAATAGAACGTACTACTAGCAGTCATTCAAAAAATCATGGTGGAAATAGTCATTTTAACTCCTAATCAAACAGGCTTTGGTGAACTGGATTGGGAAAGCAGGTTTTTCAGCATGTTGAGCTCAGTTTTCATTGGTCAATTCCCCCTTCGGTAAGTTTTTACTTATATTTTGCAGCGGCAGTGTATCACATTGCAGTATCCCACCAGTTCTGTTGGAATTTACAGTGAACGTTCATTCCATGACTTATGGTGAGATTTGCAGTTACTCTCAATGAATCGTGTTTGTTTAAACTGCGCGAGCGGTGAATAGTGACGCAGTTTAGAATAAGATAATGTAGATGTCGGAAAGTGCATGGAATCGCACTTCTTGATCTTGTTTCACGGTTGATTGATTAGTGCTACTTAGAGGTTTCTGTTGACCTCGGTCCATGCCAGTTCTCATTATCAGTCTCTGTGTCTGGTAATGTTTTCCCCAAAACAATTTTGTTTTCAATACTTTTGGTAGCAATCAACACACCATCCATCAGCAGAGCCTCCAGTTTGGCCAAATTGCCTCACATATTCCCATCTTGTCATGAACAACCTCTGGGGCTACGCAATCTGGGTAACACGTGTTACATGAATGCGGTGATTCAATCTCTGGCGCATACTCGTGCTTTGGTCACCTTTTTCCTGCGTTGTTTAGACAAGGAATTAACCAATTTCTCCAACCCACTGGGTTATGGCGGAGCTGTTTCTACTCAGTTTCAGCGGCTGTTCACTGCTGTATGGTCTGCCACAGATTGCTCTCCGGAACTGATACAATTTAAGGTCAGTATTCTTAACTTTTGATCCACCGACGTAAAATGTTACTCCACCTTGTCCATGCACACATACACACACCAACTCTCTGTTTTCAGTCATTTTGAGGTACAAAACGTCAGCCATATATTCGAGTGCAGCCTCTTCGATATTCATCAGGAGATAATGGCCAACATACTTTTAATGTTTCGACACGCACTCTGCCAATTCCAACGATTTATCCTGTGGACACGCACACGTGCAACAAACCATGTTGTTGTCGTTTTATTCTTCTGTCCAGCGATTTGAGTTCCTTGTCGATATATATATATATATATATATATATATATATATATATATATATATATATATATATATATATATATATATATATAGGTCACTATAAGTGTGTCAAACATGACGTTCTTGTGGGAGAATTTAATTCCTAAGGTGAATGAGCCTGCTTGCGTGATATCCTCTCTAAGCCGTTTGATCGAACTCTTAAAAATGTTGCCTTCGGTATATTTGGTTTTTCCTCTGTAAAATGCAGTTTTAATCCATCGATCGTCTTCGGCTTCCGTAAGTAGACTTAAGTTTTGAGAAGTCCATGTTAAGAGACCGTGAGAGCCACTCTTGTGCCGTTTTTCCCAATTCATTTTTCTCGGAAAAACTTCATTCATATATTCACGGACACGTTCGGCAGTTTGTGCAGGTCCGCCATCATGTTAAAACCAACTAGTGCTTAACTCATCAACGGTGCCGTCGTTCAGCTTGGGAGTTAAATATTCCCGCAAAAACGTCATGTACGTCTTACCTGAGATTGCCCGTAATGTTTGTGGTTACTCACCACTAACAGACCTTTCGAAGAAATAGGGGCTTACTAGTCGAGTACCGAAAATTTTCTGCCCAAATCATCACCCGAGGACCGTAGATAGTACGGCCACACCTCCGTCGGTTTTGCGCGGGAATAAACGCGGGCATGAGCTACAGTTCCGTTGATGAAAAATATCGTTTTCTCTGTGAACGAAACCGACCAAGCATCCATACATTCTAAAAACCAACGGCAAAATGCCATCCGCTTGGATGAATCATCGTTGTTTAGCTTTTGCACGTTCGTTTCCTTGCAACAGCGAAAATCGCCAGCTTTCAAAGTTTTCAACACTGGCCAGTTCAGTTTTGCTTTTACGTACACATTCTGGTACTTACCGGAGGATGTCGCCTGGGACAGCACCGTACACCAGTTGTCTCTTTTCTGCTGGTCGCTTTCAATTTGTCAGACATTTCATTGCTCGGAACTTCTTCGTGAGATTGCAAGCGCACTTCCGAGAGAGAGTCAGACGGTCTTCATGTTTAAAAGAAAAAGCGGAACTGTTTTGGTGACGTTTTGCCTCGTTTTATAGAATAGCTCAAAAACTTCCAAACATTCATCTTCCGTAAGCCGTAACAACATTGTCTGTTCTCTGCTGCAAGTATAATGAGTGAATCAGGTTGAATTTATTTTATACCACCATTTCAAGCCGATTGAATTCAACCAAGTATCTCGTAACGGAGCTCGAGGTTCAGTGACATTCGATGTTAGCTTTATTTGCTAACATTATCGGGTGTTACCAATACCACTTGTACGTTATGCAACCAAAATAATTGAAAAATAACTCGGAGTTGGATGTTTATTTTCTACCCCGGAGTCGAACCAACTTGAGAGACGTTCCGATAAAGTGATTAGGTCATTTTCGCAACTCTTCCAATGGGCGAATTAACTTGAGCGTATTTCCGTATGGAAGAGAGATTTTTCTCAATCAACCATTTCACAAGCGGGCCGAGATTTTCCGTGTCCACGGGTCGGTTTGTGAGTAGAACGCACATGGGTTTGAGGACACAATGATACCAAGAAGTGTTTCCACCATGTACTGGGACAAGTGTGCGTCTGTGTATGGCTTATCACATCCAACCAAGGCTGACGGCTTCTAACACTTGGTGCTTTTCATTACTGGTTGTTGTCCTTTCCTAGCTCATAGACGCATAACCGTTCATATAGGAGTATTGATGGTCACGACTTTGTTCATTCTTCGTTATTGCAGTTGCTTTTCTTTAGCCACTTGTGCTCTAAAGATTGTCTGCGTAGCTTTGTCGTCTGTCACATGCTTGTTCTCGATGTGACCATTGTTGATTATTTTCATATTTGCCCACAGAATGTGGTCTCCAAACACTGTTCCACCTTCGCAGGCTCTGATCAACAAGACAGCCTGGAGTTCCTGTTATTCCTGCTTGATGGGCTCCATGAAGACATGAATGAGGTGAGCCAATGGGTTTTTTCGTTCAATCTTAGTGACCGGGTTACAGATGGTCCTCGTCGTAGTCCCTCTTTGACCTTTTTCGACCAGATCTTGTGATTTTACCACGGCATTCCGTTGTCAAATTTTGAAGCCAGGTTCGCATATGGAAGTCATTGAATGGGCAGTGGTACGGATCGATTTTGGGTATTGAAAATGAGCAACCGCTTTCTCATTTAAAAAGGTTTTCGATCACCGTAGAGCTCCAGAATAAATAGACGATTGGATTAGGTTGTCGGATTAGCGATGCAAAAGCTAGCTAATAAATTGGAACCGATTGTATCAAACAGTATCTATCAAAAGTCGTCGTCATTCAGGAATCCAAATTAGTTTTATGTGGCACGCTGGTACCTGTCAGTTACGGTGGTGAAACAGAGGTCTTCTTGGCTCCCATTTGATGTCGGCAAGTAGCAAACAGAAATAAACCTGCTTTCCTATCAATTGCAAACTCATCGTGAATGAAGGTGGGTTAGATAAATTTGTTTTCCGGAATGCGCATCAAATCGTAGCGAGGAATGCTCTAGCAACAGAACGAGGCAAGTGTCAAACCGATCGGACCAGCTAAATGAGAGCCACGACCCAAAGAAGAGATGATGAATATGTCGGAAGCATCCCGCAACACACAAAAAGAGGCATCCGGACTTGTAGACGGGACTCACCGTAAACTCAGGAACCCAGAAAAATAGCCCATGTGAGGGGATACTAATTAAGCCGTCAATCGGATCATTCGGAGCAACCGAACGGAAATGATGGGCAAAAGAATCAACCTAATATTCGCAGACACCTGGCCAGAACGGGGCTAAAATACTCAGGCAGCCGGAGGATCGATTTTATTTCATCGCGGTCTGGAAAAGTAGTTGTATAAACGATTGTGCATGGTTTACCGACTTGACTTGTTTGGCTGGTCAAATACAGGCGTGCCTCGCCGGTCCTGCTTTCTTTGCTACAAAATTCTCCAAATACCATTGTTCTGCCTAGTTTACCCAAACCTCGGGATGGCAGCGTAGTGCACCGGAGTTTAACGGTCTCTCTGCTACTCTGTACAAATGGGACTGTAGCATGTGAAAAAACCACAACTCAGACTCCAGCATAGGCACATTTGTAGTTGGGAAATCGGTTGTTGTTTTCAACCCCAAAACGACCACACTGACCACGACAATGTCCACCTAATTCCCATAACCGTGAAGTTGTCAGCGATCACCATACTCTACAGAATGTGCCCAATAACGACTGTGACTATAGCCAGAAGTCTGACTGATTTTGATCGATCACGTGAGCTCCGATATATCACGTTGAATGCATTTTTTAGGTCGATCGTGTGACCACTATCCGCCAAATGACACCAGTCTTCTCATAGCTCAACCATTATGGATGATGTTTCTTAGGTTGTTGAATCAGGTATCTATCCGTGAGACCTATGTAGGCTGCATCATATTCGCACTTGAACGAGTATTTACTCGTTCAGGTATTCATGGAAGAAGTCATTTTCAGGTAGTTTGTCTTTTACTTGCACGTGCATCACCGCAGAGGTATTGAGCGCCCATCTCGGTTTTATGGCTTGAAATGTTGAGCCTACAGCTACCCTGAGTGTTCGTATCAGTCGTTCTGTGTGCGGATCCTCTCTGAACGATACTTTCAGGGAACGCGTTTTTTTCGTACGCAGGTAAATCGCTCTGCAGGGATAGTTGGTTCTGTGTTTTGGATGAACGTCTCGGGATAGCGGTTCTCTTGCGTAGCTTGTTGTACGAAACTCATTTCATCTTCTAGTGTATCTGCTGAGCATATTTTTGGGCCCGGAACGCCAGACACCGAATTAAGTTTCGTTTATGGAACAATGGCATGAAACTGAAAATTCGTGTATCGGCCGTTTCATGCCTTCCTATAGACCAGCTGCTGGATCGGTCTACACTCTCGTCTGACCATCAATACATTGAGGAAAGCCAGTTTGTTCTCGGTTTTCAATTCAATCGTGAAGTCTAGCAAATCATGGACATTGTTAAATTCTACAACCTTACATACCTTACAGTCCTGATCAGAGCTTATAATCCATATATCAATTGCAATGGGCACGACGTCCTAGGATTTGTTTTCGTTTTCTGTTTTTTAGTCTAGCCATAAAAAATAAGTCCGTTAGCGACGGATCTAGTTGGCGAACCCATGGCGATGTCGTTTCGTTGTTGATAGAAGAAATTTCTTATCGGCCCGTTGTGTCTGTGACTAATTCATCAAATCAAGCAACAGCTCAGTGGCTAGTGAAACTCCTAACACCCATCTGCTCAAGACTCGCCAAGTACAGCTGGCGAGATAGTTTTGAATTCATTTCCACCATACAAGGTTTAAACACACATACGTTGCATCATTGTTCACAAACGTCCCTCTGTTGGAAGTCGTGTACCTTTGATGTGCATACGTAAATGCGTCCAGCATAGGTTCGGTGGTAGACAGTAATCCACTGTCGTCCGGCTCCTTACCATACCTAACATATTGGGACTTTATTTGGTTCTCCACTCCAAGTTTCAGGGTTTGGTTACCGGTTATCCCTAATAATGCAGTGGGCCATTTTGACTGTGGTTATCTCCCTTCCACTGCACTCATGCGGAAGCATGTAATAAAACAAATAATCTCGACAGAAACGTTACTCGTTTAATGTTCAGTTCCTATTTAAATGGTGCTTCTACATAACCGATTGTCCCTGCCGAGCCGTCTATCTGCGCAGGGTGTTGTTTTTAATATAACTATAAACATGAAACTGCTCAAGCTGCAGAGTTATCGGCGACTTACAAAACATATCCTACCAAGGGGTAAGAATATCACAAAAGATAAATCTCAACAGATAGAAATGCGCCCGTGATCAAGAGCCTGAGATCAACACGTCAGTTCGGACCATTTAGATAAACGCTGCAAGGATGATGCACAGAAGGATAATCCCAACGCGCATGGCTCAAACAGACTCGCGATATGTGCGTGATAGAATGCCCCACAAAACTTTTAATCGTCTGGCTTGGTCAGTGCAACCATCTTCTAAACCTTGCATTATCTTTACTACTGTGTTCGTGGACCTTTATGCGGCCCTCGACTGTCTCAAAAATAGACCTCGGTATGGAATTCATCGTTGAGTGATAAAGCATCAGCTGATCACTCATGCACTTTGGAACAAGGTTTGACATTATTATTGCTCCCGCAAAGCTATGGCTTCGAGAATGAATCGTGAATCGGAATTAATACTCACTCTGACCTGCGCATGCTCACATGGCTATGTGTTAACTTTCAGCTAATACTTCCATTGATTGACAAGAACAGCAATGGAATCGTGCATTTTGGATGTCGAATGTCAATCGGTTTTCGCAATTAATCAGTTATCGAGACCGGATTCTACTTTTTCGGAATGTTCAGTTGATAGTCTGTTTAAAGGTCTAAATAGCATCAATTATTCGAAGTCCTTTTATTATGCTTAATTCAATGGCTCACGAAATCATTGCGTAACCAAAGCCTCAAAATGCTCTCCGTTGTAATGGCTACAGTTGGGTCAAATTATGTGATCCTGTGCTATCCACTTCACTCAACAGACCTGCTTTGGCTGCATGGCTGCGATTGACCGTCTTCAGTCCTGTGATTGAATTGAATGGTATTGATGGTAAAGAAATTGTGGGGTCCAGTGGTTTCCCCTATTGCTCTTCTCGACCAGGAACGCAAAACCACATTTATGAGTAAAGCAGCTGGTTTTACAATTGAGAGGGATGGAACAGAGAGGGAATACATGCTTGTTTTCGTCGTGCAGTCTGCGTCTACCGTCTGCTGCGCGCATCATTCAGATAAAGAGGAAGCACAGCGCTTTGTACTTTGTGAAATACTGGTCGATTTCGCATTAACTTTATATTCCTCTTTTTTCAATTTGAATTTGAGAAGAAGAGTTGACTGCATAACCACCAAAGAGTTCATGGTACTTTTGAGGATAATATGGAAATGTAACTCTGAGATTCGGATTAACAATAGCGATAACCTTTTATCCCTTAAAATGTCAGTTGTGGAAGTGGGAAGGGCGAGAAAGGTACTGTCTGCATGCCACGTCGATGATGGGGCACGAACCCTGTCCTTGGGCCCTTTACCGAAGGCCAGATACCACTCGACCACTGAAGATCAGAGTGATCTGATCCTGAAAGGAACTGAACCTTCTATGCATGTTGCAACTATGAACCAGCCAGATTGAGCTCCGTGGGACTGTCGTGTAAGCTATTCATTGTATATCCTTTTCACTTCATTTGGTCGTGGTCTTAAATGTGGTTTCGTGTTCTGCTACTGTCATTCTTATTTATTCTACTTTCCTTCAAACGGCCATATCCATCACTTTCTGTGATTCAGGCTCGCAAAGGATCCTTGGCAGTCACACAGTCCGGTGAACAAGTCGATGAGGATAACGAAAATTTGAATCCACAACAAAGAGCTGCTCTGGCCTGGGAGCGCCATCTTGGTGCGAATAAATCTGTGATTGTCAGCTCGTTTCAAGTACGCTTAGAGTGCTTCTTTTTGTTGTTCAATTTATGAGTAGGTATATACAGATTTGTTGTGCATTTTTGTTGCAGTTTCATCGATAAAGTGTGCAGGCTACGTATTTTGCGCTGGAATGCGTTGGAGCTCCGTTGTTACGGCGTTATCGTTCGGTTTATTCTTGTGTTCGTCTGTAATTTTTGAATCAGTGACGTACTTCACATTGATCGCATCCCTCATTCAGCCGGGTTGTACCTGTTCATCTAGGAATTTTATTTCATGTCCTTCTAACCATTCAGTACTCTTTGTAAACTCACCCTACACCAGTGACGGAACTTATTTACTTCTGTTTCCTGTATGCGTCTCCAATCACATCTTACAACCGGCGGTTGTCAAACAGTCACCATGGCGAACCTTATATCTAGAGGTCCTAGGTTCAAATTTTGCCACCGCCGGTCACTTCGTCGTTCAACAGCCCTTCAATAGTCACGGACACCTTTCAGAAATATTGTATATTCTTTCTTATAATAAATAAAAGGGAATTATAGAAAGTTACTATTATTGCAGTCAAATCACTATTACTATTATTATTTGATATTATTATTGATATTATTACTGTTAATGTTACGAATCTCGATTACACTATCATGGAACTTACACCCAGTCTAATAATATTACCGGAATTTCAAGGCGCAGGTTTTCGCCTGGTGTTTCGTGTAGAAAAAAGAAATCGTATGCTTCTCTTTTTGCAATACAATTCTGTTGAGCACGTGGTAATTCACATTACTTGGCGGTACATGTATCATTTGGGAGACGTGGATGCGAAAGCAATTTTTCGGCGCCCCGTTTTGTTGTCCTCATGTCCAGTCGTACGATATAACGAAGTGAGTCGTCAAGTTTGTCACCGAGTGATAGACAGATTGCAGTTACTCACAGAGTGTTAGGTACGAGGGGAACCGTTAGAGACGTTCTGCCAGACAGTTACCACTATTCTTCATTGACAGAGTGACGGAGTCAAGAGTGTTAATCATGCCGTATCAACACTTAAAATACCACTGAAAATCATGGTAACACTACCGTTCAGCTGCATCATCTGACCTGTTAAGAACCAATAATTTCTTATGTGGGGTCTACTATCGACTGTAAACCCACTTTTTTGTCCGCCGTAACCAGAATGCCACCTGATTGCAAACATTTCCGAACAACGTTGCGTCACGGGATACATCAAACACTTATATATAACATATCACTCGGTGCATCGTTCTTTTTCTATTCACCTTGAACCGAACTCGGTTCGGATAAAGTATTCTTTTTTCTTTTATGCGACTATCTCCTACTAGAGGATAAGTCGGCTCCATGCATATCGCTTATCATAGTTGACCATGTGCGGCGGCCGGAAGCAAGTTCGGTGCAGTTCGTGATCTAGTTTTTCTTCCGTTGACAGTCACCATAGACCGACTGTAAACCTAAGCATTCTACGTCCTTCTCGACAGTGTTAATCTAAGTTTTGAGCTGGCCATCGAGGACAGGATCGAGATGGAGTGTGTGTTTGGCTGTTTTAGGATATGTCCCAGCCACCGCAGTCGACAACATTGGAGGACGATAGGGAGTTCTTTAGCTTCAAAGCGTCGTCTCTTAACTTCATTGTTGGATACTCTGTGGCGCTGATTTACTTTTAAGATACGTAGCAAGCAAAAGTAACCGGATACCTCCAGCCTTCTAGCTTCCTCGGTTCTCAGTGGCTAGTTTTCGCAACCGTAACTGGGCACAAGCGGCATGGTGATACGCACCTTGGTCCTAAGGTTCATTTCACTACGGGTCCACAACAACCTTCGTAGCTGGAGAAATGCTTTCTGAGTATTGTCTATCTGAAGAAATACTTCATCCTTCGCCTAACTGGAAGCAGTGTAAAGCCTACATACTCCAATGATGGAACACACTCGATCGGTTGGTCTTTGATGGACTGTAGTTGAGCTGGTGGCCCTAGGTAAGTTGACATAACTGTAGATTTAATGATGTTTACTTCGAGCCCGATGTACTTTGAAAGGAAATTGATTCGATCAAGGACTGGCCGAAGCGTGGCAGGGGAGTACGCTAGCAAGATAATGTCATCCGCGAACTCTTCGTCTGAGATGTGCACCTCTTGACTCAGCTGGGTACCAGGAGTCAGTCATTGTCTGTCTCATTGTTCAGTTGGATGCGTATTTAAGCAGCACCCGTGAAAGAGAGCAGTAAGTGTGAACCCCGAGGATTCTTCACCATACATACGGACTCGCGCCTTAGTAGACGAATAGTATCCTCTCAGAAGTCTTGTGAGTCTATCGGACATCCCGTTGGATTCCATTATCGCCCAGAGACAGGTCTCAAGGCGTGTGGATAGATGGATTCTGAAGCGTGCACGAACAAGAAGGTGGTGTGTCATTTCCCGTCGTTGCGCCGCGGTACGCTCGATAGCCCTCCACATAAGAAGCCCAGCGGGACCTCGCTATGAAATGCTCGGTTTGATGCAAAGTGCGACCGACGTTGGAGTACCGCGTCGGTATCTGCTTTTTCCAGGGTGCTGGAAGAGTATGCTGCAAACGGCTATTTTGTTAGAGTCGGCCAGAAAATTCGAGCGGTCGCCATTTCCCCAGGACGTGCCGCGTAACTCATCCGACGGACATGTACGAGCGTTCCTGTTTTAGGGGATGAGCAGAATGTCACGTTTCTGCACCCGGATGATTAACTCCTAGAGCTTATCGTGGAATTCGTTTTCGTTTCATTGTTCGCCGCGTTAGTCGGGGCATAGACCGCAGTCACCGTCAATTTCTACGGAAGCCTTTGAAACTTGCCAGAGCAGGTCTTGCGGAAATCGGTTCGCAATCGAACCTTGAGCTGTTATCTTTATTAGTAACGGCAAATGTGACGCTGTGGCACCCGGAATTGCCCATCAGGCCGTTATTCCACAGCCACGAAGCTATCTGCGCTCCTGAAACGTTTGCGCCGAGTGCCGGAGTTGGGTAGGCGGTGAGCTATGTCGATGTTGTTGTGGAGTGTCCTCATTGTGAGACTTTGGCTACCCACCTCTAACAGTGTCTGTACATCCCAGTAAGCTGTATAGGCCTGTTTCCTACAGTTGACTATTCCAGCTTGTTGTTTTGACACCTCGACCGCTGGAGCACGAGGCGCGTTGTTTGCTATGGATGCCGTAGCATGATCAGAGTGCATATTTTCAAAATTATTCATCACAATTCTCGGGAATATGGTACGAGATGGTGTCCTCAACACTGTTCGGGACTGTTATACTACTTGGCCGCCCAGTCCGGAGTAGGAAGTAACTTGAGGCTATCTCATCCGGCGTTTTTGTTCGAGGATGCAACTCCAGCCTTTGCACACCCAAATGCAGCCTGCAAGGCAGCAGAATTATTCTCGAGAATCCGGTGACTTATTTGCGGCTCACTGGACTTCGGGAAAAACCTTGCCGGATAGATGGATCACGAAAAGGGGCTGTGATCATATTTAGTGGTGAGTCGCACTCGCCACATCGCAGTACTGTCCACAGACCTATACGGTGTTTTATGATGGAAAACGCTTGTCAGGCAGAAACCCACCACATCCTCAATCACTGCCACTAATCTTCCTTGACCGTTTATTTGGTGACCCTAGGTTTACGTTATTCAGGGCAAACCACAGACCCGCTGTCCACGACCCGAAGGCGCGCTCTGCTCTGGTGTACCCAGTTAATCATTTACTTCAGTCCATATCCACGTAGCACGAAATGGGGCTGAAATACAGAGTAAGAGATCGCTAGCTTGATATACATTCCATCTTGCTATCCGGGCTGGCTCTCAACGGTTTGCTTTCCGTCAACGCTGTATGATGTGTCGCGGTTCCACCACGAACTTTAAACCTGAACTACTTTTCATACATGGCGGTCGATCCTCTTTGGTGAATGTCTTCACAGTAAAAGCCCGAATGAAATTAGACCAATTCGCTTTCGGATTTCTCCGATGCAACATCTCTATTCCTTCCTCCCCATATTTTTTGCCAGGGTCAGCTGTTGTCCACCATCAGGTGTCGGCGCTGTGACAAACGTTCCTCGAAATTCGACGCTTTCATGTGCCTTTCTTTACCGTTACCTGATTTATCCGCGTGTACTCTTCAGGTAAGTTATTACGTCTTTATATTCACGAATAGCAAATACAAGCTTGTGCTGTTCTCTTCATTTTGGCGAAGGTTTTTTTGCTTATGGAAGTTCATGGGCATTTTCGTTATGCTTAACGGTCTATTCGTAGTCAAAGCGCAGTTCGATTTTATTGCTTCGTCATTGTTTGGTCTGCTGTGATTTTCCCTGGATTATTCGAGTTTATTACTCCGTCCGTTTGTATTTCCTTCTAAACGCCCAGATATATGCGTATGCAAAGGTTCATGACAATTGCGCGAGTTTCGATTAATCTCGGTAAACCGTGAAAACCGTATAGAACACGGGATGATAGCGGGCAAGCGGTGGGGTTATTTTGTATAATCTTTCTCGGATTATGCATTTCCGATAATTTTTTTTTTCGAGATGAATAAACCAGCCTTATTTAAGAAAACTGCGTATTTTCAAAGTTGTCAATCAACTCTCTCAACTTACTATTCCAATACAAATGAAAACAAAATTGGCGGGATTCTTGGCCGATCTTCCACCGTGATTCATCGAGGAGAATCCTAGTTGATCTTGGTTTAGCTGTGACCTTTTTTTCTTAAGAATGGGCTCACAGAAGAACGCAAATTGAGGTAACATCAGGAAAACCAACAATCCGAGATGCGATCAACAGTCTTCAAAACAGTTGAGTGTTTTTTGTTTACTCATCCACTTGATGGTACGTCTTTTTTGTCTGGCGATAATCTTAAGCTTCGGACTCACTTGCCTGGAAATTCATGGCTACGAGGTGCTCAAAAATAACGAAATACTTGGTACTTAGTATACGTAATGTACCTTCGACGCGAAATAATCCTGGGAGCCTAGTAGTAAAATGTGTGCGTGTGTATGACTCACGACTCCGGTTTGAAATTAGGTGGATACGAATTATGGTTAATGATTCTTAACATACCGTATACAAAAAATATATACAGTGGTTTCATGATTCTCATTCTTAAGCTGAAAATTCATATTATAGCAGCTTCAAACCTACCTGTACTTAGGGTAATATACTCAAAGGGTAGAAAGTCTTTACCTGATTTTCTAACCTAATGTAACTGCAAATACAAGCGGGAAATGCTACGATGCCTGATCGGCTACTTCGTTTTACCTGAGACGACGAAAATCACTAGGTTTCGGAGTTTTCCGGTTTGTCTGTTGTACATTTTTGAACACTGGTGCGTATCTCTTTTCTAGGCATTCTGTTATGCATCCATTATGTTTCAAATACGATTTGTGGTAATTTACAAAAAATGAACTAGATCCCCGACTAACAGAACAACTAAACGAAATATTTATCCGAATCTTAACCTATGAGAAAATGACATGGGACGCCACGATGTTCGAGCCAGCTTATGTATTCTTCTAACCCATAAACAATCAACACGGAATGCTCCGCCACTTCTGTAGTTGTACTGATTGGAATACCTTATCAGCAATACCGAGGTTTGTCGCACAATGTTAGATCATCATCATCATCATCATCGTACAGCGTTAAACAGTAGGGCAAGCCCCACTGACCACTGCCTTTCTCACCATGTTGCACGTTGAATTAAAAAGTATGAATATACAAGATGGACAGGGAGTGGACCTACATGGGTGGGAAAAGAAAAGAATGCCCTAGTAGCCAACACACGGAATACACAGTCTAACTGTACAGACGTACACCGATCAAACATTCTGATTCGATAGAAAGTGACAACACGATCTCCACTGTTCGCGGTTCGCAGCCATATCCTTCAGTGTCTCCAGCCCACTGGTAGACGGATCTTTTGGACCCCAACCACGAAGACGTGAAGCACCTACTTTTCCTAAGTCTGCTGTATATTTTCGCTTTCCTCGCTGCCACGTCATCTGTTGACCTCCACGTGGTCTCTTCCACTTCCTAGGAGGAATGGAGAATAGGACACGGTACGGTAGACGTGTGTTAGATATACAAAACAAACCACTGTATGAGACTCCAATCCGCTTCAAGTTATGGTATTTGGGGCATGTGTTACGCACGTACTGGAAGAGGCTTTTTCGGCCTGCAATGTTCACTAAGTCAGCAGCAGTTAGAACATCAGTGAGGGTTGCCCGTCTATGATGTGGAGGCAAGGTACAAAAACGCTGATCAGTGAGCTTGATTCTGTAAGGCACGACAGGCTTCCTGGTTAGGGTTCAACACATACACCCACTCATTCGTTCGAGGCATTGGAGGGTCAAGTGCTACGACCAAGGGGCTCTTGTACTCATGCGATTTCCTGATCTATACTTATGACAATTATCGGTGGGGATTTTTTCCTCTTCTCGGTGGTTGCTTTGATTTTCGAATAAGGTACCTGTCCGGAGTTAGTGACCGGAAGTGTTGCATCCTGTGTGAATAGTTAGTTTTTTCGAGCTAAACTGGTTTCGTGAATCATCATGTAGTTGGGGGAACGGGACTGAAGGCAACGAGCTAATGGTCACAATGGCTAGTCGATGTGTAACTAGCCTTTTTTATGACGAGAATTAGTTTCATTTACGGCCTACTGAATTTTATTGCATAATTTTCACCACTCGCTCCCTTCCCCATCCCCTGTTGATCGGCTTGAAAAGACATGTATGACCATGTTTGGCAATCCGGAGCAAATGGAAGACCAGTGGTTCTGTCCCCGTTGTAAACGTCGAACTGATGCCACAAAAAGCCTGACGGTGTGGCGTTTACCGACCTATTTGATCATTCACTTGAAGCGGTATGTCAGATCGCATTTATTTTCCTTGCTGTTGATCTCAATCACCTCATCCTTTTCCTACACACCAAAGTAATCAGAATGTTCAGACGGTGTGTGTACTGTATTTTCAGGTTTCGATATCAAGAAGGAAGTTGGAGAAAATCAACTATCTATGTGAACTTCCCCGTGGACGATTACACTCCCCAACTGGACAAAGGGATTTACTCACTGTATGGAGTCATTGTGAGTTTCAGGTGAATTCATTTCAGTTTTTTTATTCGGAGTAGATTTGATGACTGGCTGTTTGAATGGTGTTTTATTCCTTGCTTGGGCACAAATATGGTAACCATGAGGAATCACTGATCTTTCAGGGAGTATCGACAACCTTGACTTTGAGACTGATTTTGTGGTATGCAGAGTCGGTGATCTTGCGCGGTAGATTGCACTTGTTTGATCTGAAATCACTAAAACACGGAAAACTGTATGAGCCCAGTTCAATAAAGGTCTCACTGAATTCCCGCATTTACCTTGGCCGAACACAAATATGGTGACCTATAGCCACACTCTAAAATTGTGGAGCCACATAGGGTTCCAACGTTCCGGGTGTGATAGCGCTCCAACTAATGGAAAAGTGCCGTCTGCCAATCAAGCTCTTCATGTTAGCTGTTGGTGTTCTAACAGGGCAACTCGATTTCGTCGTGGGCTCATTCGAGCACAATCTGGTGATTTCACTAGTAACTATTGCAGATTGTGTGGTGTTGTATCTCACTTACCTTCTGCAATTTCATGCGGCTAAATACTGCTTGAGGATAAGGTGGCTTCATCGATATATCCATGATATCTCTTGGGAATAAGGTATGAAGTGGTTTCCCCAGCGTCACTCGGCTTTTTGTTTGAGGTAGCACCCTCTAATCCATGAACAACTAAGTTCTGTCTGTTAGGGAACGGGAAGTTCCTGTCTTATCAGCCGGTGACTGATTCAGTGGTTCATGCGCCTTTTGGACAGTAGTGATCCAGTGGAGGATGCCTGTTGTGTTCGTCCTGAACAGTCGTGTGCTCACACACACGCACGCTTGGTCTGAACCCCATGCAATCATAGAAATACGTCTGCAGTTGTACGCACACGTGCACAGTTGACGTTTGTCGTGCTTCATCTCGGACAGCACTGACTAATCAAATTGTACCACGTGTTGCACGACCTTGCACGGTCCAATCCTGTTGTAGTTATCTACACTTTCGATTGCCTACATCGCCGACTCACGTACTTGCATACGTGTTTACGTTTTATTTGCTTGTCTGTACTTGCGTTTACCGTATGATGCTGCCGAACACGCGTTCAACCGTACAAGTGTGCCTGCCTGATTACTGAATTTGGGGCACAACAATGTCCATTGCGTCCTAGTGAATCTTGTCCCACACACCATAGCTGGCTAAAAGGCACTAATCGTAGTTGGTGATGGGTCATGTTCATCTACGTCACTTTGCTGTCTACGGGCTTGTGTTGCTTGCTTGTAAGGGGCTCGCTACGCACTCTAGCAACACGACTGATCTTCCGTAACAGCTTATTCGGTGAGCTGTCGCTCACTTATTTGGGGCTAACCATTGCCGTGGCCGCTACCCTATCCGTGCCCGGTGACACTCAAACATGATCTGCCTCACCAACAGGTGTCGCGTCGCACAATGTCTATAAAGATTTTGCTACCACGGTGCATGTAGCCCATAGATCGCATTAGGACACGTGCCAGCGTTGCACAGTTATATTTCGGAATTGTGTCAAAGGTATTTGTTCGATTCGGTTTCATCTGGAATCCCAACGATCGAATCAACCAGCGCACTGCGTGCTGCTCGTCTGCATATGACTCCAGGATATGAGGACAATATGGCTTACATGAACCTACCGATACTTTGACTGTGGCTAACGGTCTCGCTAGCTATATTTCACAGAATTAAGCAATTGCGCGGCGACCCATAGACGGAATCAGACCTCGCAACGCCGATCAACTCGAAGTTGACGAAGACCCACCCAGTCTACCGGAAGTAGCTTTTGCCATCGAGGAAATAGAAAACAGGAAATTCCCCAGTGGGGACGGCATCCTATGTGCGGTATGCAAGGTCGGTTTCCTAACTCTGTTATGTCCTCTAACTTCGCCATTCCGCTAAATTTGGGAAACCGAACTTCTCCCTGAAGATTGGGCAAGCTCCGTCCTACTCCCCATACCAAAGCCAACTTCGCGGACTACAAGGGAAGTCAGTGTCATTTATAAAGCGGTTAGCCTTTTCTCCGCTATTCTGCCGAACCGCTTTCTTGCCGTGAGGTACGTGCGAATGCACCCAGATCAGTGTGGCTTTCTCAGAGGAAGAGGTTGTTTCAATCAAACTTTCATTCTATGACGAGTGCTGGAGCACCGTTACAAATTCCAACAACCTAGCACAGCCTTGTCCATCGACTTTCAAGCTGCCTTCGATTCCGCCAATTGAGACTCATTCTGAATTTAACCAGGAACGGACAGGATGTCCGAAAAGTACAAAAGACTGCTGACGTCGTACTATTTGATTGTATGATTGCATGTCCACGCCTGTGGCGAAGTCTCCAGAGTTCTCGCTCGACTCCCACGTCCATCACGATTGCCCGTTGTCAGCAGTCCTGTTCAACTACGCCATGGACTGGATGATGCGCCGTGTCATCATCGGGTACCGAGGTATTTAACTAAGGCAGGAGACTTGGGTCGCAGATCTTGAATTCGCCCACGATGTTGTCGTTGTAGGGGACGAGCCGAACAATCTACAGCCGTATCGAGCATTAGGCCAGACCGGTCTGTCTGAAGATAAACAGGCAAAACCAATATATTTACGACTTCCATCGACTCAATAGGCTTCATCTAATTTACCGGCCAGTTCTTGGAACTAGTGCGCGACTTCAAGTTCCTTGGATCTACCATACAACCAAACAGCTACACGGAGGACAAAGTCAGACTTCGAGTCGATTGTACAAGGAGAACTTTCCGGCAACTTTCCAAACCACTGTGCTCCCACAGGTCCGCACGAAACTGTGCGTTTACCGTATCGCCATCCGCCCCGTTCTCACGTATGTTCGTGAAACATGGCTGCTGGGTTTATACGATGCGTGTTTTGAACTCTTCCGCTAACTCTATTGAGAAGACTATTCTGCCTTCGAATCGTCTCAGTTTACTGTTCACTGGTAAAACAGTGAATATATAGGTTGTTGGTCCATGTACCCAGTTGTTGCGTACAACGTATTGGTCCGACTGGTGTGGGTGACCAAGTTTTGAGGAATAAACATCGCTGACAGGATTCATCTCTCATTCTATCGATCAGCTATTCTATCGCTCGCGGTTTCGTTTTGGACTCGGTACTGCGCAGGTGCTGACTGCTGATTTGTTCTGGCTGTCTACCAACGATGAGTAAACGCACCTTCATAATTGCCCGCTCTATCCACCCATAATACTGCCACGGATAACTCGCCAGATACTCGCAGTGGTTCATTGTCAAATAGTGTCTTGAATGATCCTCTATCTTGTAACGCACATTTTCTCAAGTCTCGTCAATCTCTGATTCTCGGCTCCTTTATCATGTGTACTCTCGTGGAGGCCAGTCAGCAAGCGTACCTAGCTCTCACAATGGACTCTCTGACGGTTGATGTCTGCTGCGTAAGTGAAACGCTTATCCAGGATTCGAGCTGTTCCTAGTATTTTATCGAGATAATTCTTGTGCACTTCAGGACATGAAGCAGCTAGAGCTGTGGGTCAACGCGTTGTGGGAATAGTCTTAATTGAGGAGGCTGAGACTGCCCTTTTACACTGAATCCCGGTTGATAGTCGTTTGTGTTGTAAGACGCCAAGCATCTCTGACACTCATAACGATGAACTCACCACTCTCGTTTGGAAGGGCAAAGGATCAGATATTGTAGTGCATGCTGGTGATTTTATTGCCCAAGTTGGCAAACTTAGTGCCTCAGAAGCTTGTTTTGGTGGGCACTGTACCCTACCCACTCAGTGCACAGATAACGGGGATAGGCTTCTCCAGTTTTTTGCAGACAATCGGTTATTCCTGTCTAGCACAAATTTTCGACACACCTCACGTTGTACAACGATATGGCACTCTAACTCCACAGGTACTCCGAGCCAGATCGATCATGTCGCAATACGCTACCGGTGGAGAAAATCTGTTCAGAACTGCAGATCCTACTGGTCCACGTACGTAGAGTCGGACCGTACATTAATTATAATGCGATTATCTTTCCAACTCCATGGTCATCCACGCGAACCGCAAACTCGGTTAGTCGTGCAACGTTTGTGTGATCCATAAGTTCGCACCAGTTATGGACAGAAATTACCACATGATCTAGGATCTACGACGAACGATAATGTAGATGGACACTGGGCCCATATCCAGTAGGCAATGCACACGATAGTAAGTTTTATCTGTGGTCCCAAATCCGATGTCCATCAAAGACACTGAATTTCTCAAGAGTCCGTCACTCCTATGGAGCAGAAACACTAGCTCTTGAAGTGTAAGATGCGAAGAAATGCGCAAAAGCAAGTTAAGAATTGTCGAGAAAATCGGTGGGTCAAGGTAACCGAAGAAATGGAAGTAGCAACTGTTTCAGGTAGCAGTCAAAGACTGCTCAGACTTAATCGCGACACCGGTGGACGGCGAACCGCAGACAGTGAAACAATATGCTATAGAAATGGAGAGCTTATTCATGACGAAGAGCAAAGGTTTGGACGTTGAGCCGAATACTTCAAGGAACAGTTTAGCTGGCCTCGCGCTAATGTAGTTACTGTGACGCCAACAACTGCGATTACTTGGGGAGTATCACTTGAGCCGCCATCGGAAGGGGGAGTGAAGTCATGCATTTAGTTACTAAAGCGAGGGAAATCGGCCGCTCCCGACGAACTCTATCCAATTCTTTTCAAGGTGGGTGGTAGTGCGTTAGGCTTCATTGGATGCAAGGTACTAAGAACTGAATCCGAAAAGCGAATCAATAACAAGCACCAGCGAAGACAAGACAAAACGCATGTAGTAATCAGGTCTCACGTGACAAACCAGCAGAAATTCGTTCACGAATGCTTGGGTCACGTTCCCGTGCTGGGTTAACGCCCCACTGCCTTGTGGGTCAGACTTTTGATTCGAGGACATCGGTTAGGGTTCCCAAAGAAAAACCTCTTCTGCGGTGTAGGCAACCGTGAAGTATGGTGTGTCCAGAAATCTCCAGAGGTCAAACTAAAAACATTTCTTATCTCTGCTCTTCATTTTTTACGTTCCAATTCTAAGTGCGTGCGAGTAGCCGCAATGAGCCGTGACTGTGAACTTGTAGCTCTTGGAAAGGTTAGCGAATTAGAGACGGGGAAAAAGTAAACCGATTCTCCTAACTTATCATTCTCTTCACTTAGCTGCTTTCAATGTTCGCACACTTTGCCAAACGGCACAACAGGCTGCCCCAGCTAGGACTCTTGAAATCTTTAACATAGACGTGTGTAGTGTTTCCGAAAGACGCATACGAGACCCAACTTCAGTGTTAGCACTTTGCTCTCCAGATACAAGGTCGGCTTTTCGTTTCACTCTTCGCGTGTCGGGTGATTCGGTGTCTAGTGCTCGTGGTCAGGCTGGCGTTGGCATCTCTCTGAGCGTGAAGGCTGAGCGTGCACTGCTCAACTGGATCCCAGCCAGTAGAGCCGCCTGTGTGCATGTCAACAGCACTAGGCTGAAGCGCCGATGCCTGTTTGTCGTTTATGTGTATGCCCCCACTGATTGTAGCTCTCATGAGGCGATAACCAACGATCTGCTTTCTGAACAGAATTATCCACCAGGTTATCGATGTAGTTAAATGCCCGGAATTGAGAATCGCGATGGACAGAAATCAAACAGGCTCTACGTGTGGCTGCTGATGCCATTCAAGGTCCCACACCCAGACACACAGAAACGATGGATATCTGCACCCTCAGTTACACTGTTAGATGTGCGCAGATCGGTTTCTCCGGATTCCAGATCCGATGAGGCTCGGAGATGCCTTAAACGCCAACTGATTCAGAGCCTGGGAAATGATCGTGAGCAGTGGTGGATTGTGAAGTGGAGGGAGATGGAAAAAGCTGCTGCGATTGGCAACAGCCGCAACCTTTTTCGTTTGATTAGACAAACCGGTCCACGTAAACCAGATGTTAGCGAATTGATCAAAGAAGCGAACATCTCACTGATTCCAACTTAGGAGTGTCGTCTTATTCGCTGGTCGGAGCATTTCGAGATGTATTTTAATTGGCCTTTATCCCCTTCAGGTTTGCTCACTAGCGCAATGGGCACAGCTTTTGTTGTAGATACCAGTCCTCCGCCAGAAACGGAGCTTCTTCGCGAGGTAAGCTATCTTACACGACATAAGGCTACCGGAGCCGTATGGGTTGCCTCCGTCTATTCTCAAAGATGGTGGCCGAGCTCTTTTACTGGAGTTGATGCAGCTCCTCGGTTTGATATGAGAGAAGGAACAAGTTCCACAGAGTTGGTGTGAATTGGTGATCGTACCGATTTATAAGAAAGGTGACAGGTCCTCCTGTGGAAACTACAGCGGGATAAGTTTGGTTAGCATCGCATTCAAACTGCTCGCTGGTATCATTCTCCTCCACTTATCTAATGCTCGTTCAAGAATCAAGCTGAGTTTAGACCTGGTCGAGGTTGTATTTATCACATCTTAACTCTTCGACAAACCTTAGAACATAGACACCTTCTATAGGCCTACCATCTCCGTTTTTCTTGATCTTAAAGCGGTCTTCGACTCAGTTGGCCGCACAGTTCTCTGGCACTGCCGCTTGTTGGAGGGTGTACCAGAGGAATTCATTTCCATCGTAAAATCCCTTTACATAAATAGCCGAAGCCGAGTTCGGGCTTACGGTGATCTTTCACCCGAGTTCACCATGAGAAGTGATGTACGTCAGGGTTTCCTCCTCACTAAATTTCTCTACTTTGTGAGTTTATATTGTCCTAGAGACCGCCCCTTTGTCAGGTGAGGCTAGCAGCATTGGACTTTTCCGGGATGGAAAGCTATCAGACCTTGAGTATGCTGATGACATAGTTCTTCTAAGCGAAGATCCAGATAAATTCTAAGTTTTTCTAGACAGCTTGCAGGATTGCGTAGCAATGTCCGATAAGCGTTTTGCACGTTCAAAATGCAAGATGCTGTTGCAGGACTGGGTTGGTCCAGCGCCAAACCTTTCCGTGTCTGGGGAGACTATAGACTTGGTAGACAAGTTCTGTTATCTGGGGAGCTGCATCTCACCCTGAGGTCGGATATCAGGTGAGGTGTCTTTACGTATACAAAAGGCTCGTTTGACATTTGCCAACCTGAGTCATCTGTGGCGTCGACATGACATCCGTTTACCTGTGAATGGTCGAGTGTACTCTGCAGCCATAAGGCCCGTGCTTCTGTATGGTTCGGAGACATGGCCACTACAAGTAGAGGATATACGAAGATTTTCGATATTTGAACACCGATGTCTTCGAATGTGGTGGGAAAACCGTGTGAGCAATGGTGAGTTTTGGCGGAAAGTCTTAGGTTCAAGGATCAAATAATTAGATGAAGCACTTCAGCTTACCAGGCTAAGATGGTTGGGACATGTGTTACGCATGTCCCCTGACAGGATTCCTTGGCGTGCTATGTTTGCTGAGGTGGGTATCGATTGGGAGATGAGTGAAGGTGATCAGTCCATGACATGGAAGAAAGGTGTGAAAAACCTAACTAGTGGTCTTGGCTATGTAGGGCGTGTTAGACTTCCTGGGTAGGATGCAAGAAACCCTCCCATTCAGTGGTTAGGTACTTTGGGGGATATGGCTAGATGCCGCGATTAGTGGCGCTCTTGCATTCACAAACTGTTTTCATCAGTTTAATTCCTTCAGTGTAGTCTTTCTCTTACTCCTTTCATGCTGTTTTCTCCTTAATTATTTCCTTTTGAGGTTGCCGCTAGGAGTTATCAACCAAAGCCGCCGCATCCAGTGCATGAGTAATGGTTATCTGAACAGAACAGGTGGTGCGTCGATAAAATCATCTACCGCTTCGATGCAGGACTTTTGGAAAGCGGAACGTATTCCGTTATTATGGAGTGAGTCATTGATCATACCCGTCTTCAAGAAGGAAATACGCAATGACTTTAGTAAGCTTCGTAGAATCAGTTTGCTGTACCGTCTAACACCGGCTCGTGAGAGGAACGCCGGCTACGAACAGGCCGGATTCCACCCAAGTCGAGGACGCATGGGCCAGGTTTTTACTTTTCGTCAGCTACCTGAGCCGCGCCACACACCGTCGACCGACAATAATAGTTGTCTTGGACTTGAAAGTCGCCTTTGGTTCAGTTGACCGAACAGTGCTATTCAGTGCTCTTCACCGGAAAGTTATGCCACAGAAGTTTATGAATCTACTGAGGTCATTGTACTCTCACTTCTGGCCGCGTAAGGGTTTATGGTGAACTATCCAGTCCATTCGAAACTCCTATCGGTGTTCGACACGGATGTCCCATTTCTCCATTCCTGTTTAACTTCGCCGTAGACGAGATATTGGAGAATGCCTTGCGACATCTTCAGGATGTGGGCGTCCGACTAAGAAGTAGGGAAAAGCCGTGTGACCTAGATTACACAGACGACCTTGTTTGCTTGCTCGAACGCGCGGAACATGCGCAACTTGCACTAGATAGACTCACAAGAGTTGTAGCTCCATTCGGCATAAGCTTTGCACTGTCGTAGTGTAAATTGATGTTACAAGACTGGACGTCAACGGTTCCGGGATTGATGCACGATGGGGACGTGCTAGCAGTTGTCGACCGCTTCGCTTACTTCGCAGCAGCATGACGATGGATAGGAGCACGGTAACAGAGGTGAGCGTGCGTTTATTCAAGGCTCGAGCGGCGTACGCTGAACTAAAGCACTTGTGGTGCCGACCGGATATTTCGCTGAAGTTTAAAGGTCGTGCGTACTGTGTCGCGGTGCGTTCAGTTTTGTTGTGTAGTTGCGAGACTTAGGGTGTGCATGTGGAAGATATTCGTTGTCTTGAGGTTTTCGACCATCGATGTTCGTGGAGTATCGCCAAGATTGGATGAAATGACCCAGTGAGCCATGTTGAGGTCAGAAATCGAGTATTGGGTGCTAGTTTGGAAAATGTTCCATCACAGCGTATCCAGGTTAGATGACTTTGTTTGTTGGGGCGCGCGTTGCATATGGCGAACGCACGTCTTCCATACTGTGTCCTGTTTTCCGTTCTTTCTAGAGAGGGGAAAAAACCACGCGGAGGTCAACAGATGACGTGGCAGCGAGGAATGAGGAAATGTACAGCAAACTTAGGAAAAGTAGGTGCTTCGCTTCTTCGTGGTTTGGTTTCGAACGATCCTTCAGCCATCTGGCCGGAGACACTGAAGAATGGGGCATCGAACCGTGAATAGTGGTGATCGTGTTGTCACTTTCCGTTCAGTGAGAATGATTGGTCAAATTGTGTTCGTACAGTTAGACTGTGTATTCCGTGTGTTGGCTACTGGTGCGTTGTTTCTTTGTCCCACCCGTGTAGGTCCACTGCCTGTCTCTCTTGTATATTGATTCATTTTCTTTGCTACGTGCAAAATGGTGATAAAGAGAGTGGTCAGTGGGGCTCGTTTTGCTGTTTAGCGCTGTACGATGATGATGATGGTGTCTGCCAACGATGGGTCAACACATACCCTCACAGTACGAAAAAACTGGATTGCTCTAATCTCCGTTTCCTTCGATCTATATCCGTAATCAAATAGTATGATCGCGTCCCAAACTCCGCTGTACGATAGGGCTGGTTGAATATAGATGTGTTGTCCTCTTTTCTTCAACGGCGCAGTCTCCAATAGTTTGACCGTTCCCTCCGTCGGAACTCAACATCAGAAGCCTTCTACCGTCACCCTGTTCATGTTGGAAATGTCACTTTGGCGGTCAGCTAAAAACGTGGGTCAACACAGTCAGAGAGGATGTAAAAAATCCGAGGTCTTCGGTGTATCTTCTGACTTAATATGTGGCGCAAGAACTGGGTTTCACTGTGAATTGACGCCGCCATCGTGTGTTAGTCACATGAAAGTAAAAGTCAGTAAATCAGATATCGGCCTCTAAAGAACTTGTTTTTGGAGCCTAAACGTCGTACTTGGAATATATATATATACATAAATGTATCTATCAGTAAGTTTTTGTTTTCCTCTCGAACTGTATTGAAATCCTGAAGACCGGATTTGATGGCAGGCGATTTAACCATGCGTAGTTTTCCACAGTTTTTCTTCATATTCCAAAACTGCCTACTAGAAACAACTCCAGTAATTTGGAGTTATTTTCAAAAACGTGAACTAGTCCTTCGGATACTAATAACCGTGCAAGTAAACCTAGACGCGTTAAAGGAGTGCCTCATATCTTAACTATCAGATCGGAGGAACTTAGAATTACACAAGCCTGGTGATGAATTCGTTTTGTTTGTGAAACATTTATTTGTTTTTCTTTCAATTTTGTTTAACGTTTTTCACAGAACCATTTTGGAACGATGGAAAGCGGCCATTGTAAGTTTTTTACTGCTTGTATTTCGGACCTGTCGTTTCTTGTCGGAAGTTTTTATTGCTCAATTTAACATGTCGTTTACTTTCACATATTTCCAGTGTGGGAGATTTGTATTTTTTAAAGCTGATGGAGATCGAGTTTTGCTTGAGCGCACGAAACCGCGAGCGATAGAATAGCTGATCGATGGTGCGGATCGATAGAATGAGAGATGAATCCTGTCAGCGATGTTTAATCCTCAAAACTTGGTCACCCACACCAGTCAGACCAATACGTTGTACGCAACAACTGGGTACATGGACCAACAACCTATATATTCACTGTTTTACCAGTGAATAGTAAACTGAGACGATTCGAAGGCAGAATAGTCTTCTGACTGGAGTTTTTGTTGCGGTTCAGATCACTGACGATCGAACACTTCTTTGGTGACATATTGGTCACTGATCAATGATTATTTCGGTTCTGTTCTCCCTATTCAATACATAAGCAAAACGCCCGACGTCCGCTCGCGGAAAAGTTCCATACCATTGTCCTCATACGATAATATACTGGTCTCTAGGACCAAGTCAGCAACAAGGCCAGTAGGTAAAGCAACCTAATGTACACCACTCCTCGGTGTCGACCGTTCATGCACAGAGACTTCACGATGGATGTGAATTTCTTTCATTCACCCGTCAGTAGAGAATGTTATGGTCCTATGAGTTGAAGGCCGCCTTTAAGTCTCGAAATCAGATAGTGGGATTATAATTTCTGTACCTCCATTTCATTGTCTGTCAAAGATTGGGGATATAATGAACACAACCTCGTGCATCGTCATTTCCATCATCTGGAGAATCCGATCGCTGTTCACCTGATAATGCATATATCCCAAGTGCCTAGTTGCACAGTCTTTGGCAAAACCAGCATCCTCAAACAGTTTTCTGAATCTTAGGCATCTGTTTGTGGCACTAACCGGATAGATAACGGTGCTGGAAAAACAGGTGAGTGGCGATTTGTTGGGCTCAAAGGTGTTTTCTCCATCCGTGAATTCGCCATTTGACAATGGCAGCCTTGATCAATGAGTCCAATGCTGTAAAGTTATAAGGGGTCGCCAGGTGAAGCTGAGCCGTTTTATGTGTACGAGCTTCCTACTCGCTAGGCAAGTTCATGGTAAGTTAAGTGAATTGGCTGACGCGTATGATTAACGGGCTTCATAAGCTCTTCCGTCTCGCCAAAGTGATGAAATCGGCAACCTGTGGCCGGTACTTCTGTAGAGTGCACACTTTAAAGTAGTTGAGACAAATCTCGGATAACTGTAGTCAGTCCCGACCACTTCAGTAGGTGCGAATATTCAAAAGGTCAAGTTTCCATACTTGGTAACCGGTAATTTCCAATATCATCGAGGAGGTCTAGATCATATCTGAGGTCAGTGCTCCAATGAGTACAGGTGAGTTCTGAACTCGCCACTTGCGCACTGAGGAGATCTTCTCGGTTAGTGATGCAACATATGCGACGTAATCACCAAGCTCATCAGTCAGGAGCCCATGGCAAGTTTTTCTGCAGTTTCAGCTGACAAATAGATGCGCAGGACAAGTTCTGTTGGTCGGTCTGTGTGTGGTTTACTCTATCTCCACCGTATTGTCACTGAGATAAACAATCAACATTTCCCCCAACAACATTAATCACTGATGATTAAGCAACTGAACGAAATTGTCAAACTAAAGTGCAAAATCAGAACGCAAAAGGTGAGGAGGAATTTTCTGTGTGAATGTGTTGTGGCGAATCATTATCCTATATCATATTTCCCCAACGATTAGATCAACTGCGCCCCAACTGCGGGATCCATAAACTCACTAAATTTTGCCAGGTTTTTTCTATATATCTGTACTTTGCGAATATTCCCTTCCAGATACTGCATTTTGTCGCGGTGTTACTGACGGGCGGTGGTACGCGTACGACGATTCACTCGTATCCGAAGTCAGTCCATCTAGCATTCAGGTTAGTTACAATTCTCCTCCCGTTGCCCACATGAACTGACCGGATTTGACCCGCAAATCACCAAGATTTGATTGGCCCGGTAGAGGCAGATTGACAGACCAATCACATTTAGAAAGGGAATATTGTTCAGGATATTGTTCATCGGCACAATCAGATCGCTTATGCATTCCACTCGTTCAAATTCTCCAAGTTGGCAATTCAGTTTCAACTCAATTTTCAATTCGGTTCCAGGACGTGACGGCGGGATGCCTGAATGTCCAGATTCTTGCACTGGTGAGCTTCTTGGATCCTCCGGTGCTTCGACAATTGGAAGAGACGACTCTTCTTCAATACTTGGCTATAATCAGGGAGGGTTCAGGTTAGATCTCCAACCTCCCTTCTCCTCAACAACTTTTCGGATCACAGCCGTTAGTCACACAAACCTCACGACAAATCTCCCGGGTAATAAGGATAGTATAGTAAGGGGTGGTAGGTACTAGATAAGGGTTCCACGAAGGTTGAAGTGAAAGGAACTAGTCAGTAGTCTACGAAAACCGTAGTGGATTCATGGTCCTATTTCTCCAAACACAGTCATCCACACCTTATTTAACCTCCTTTTGAACGCAGAAACTAGGCTGGGGCTTATCACATCCCCTGGCAGCCTATTCCAGTGATTAGCACCCCAACTCCAAAAGACTGACTTCTGATGCGAGTCAAAGTTCTCTCTTTCTTAATTGTCAGTACATGCCTTCTTAGGCAGCCATTCCATTGCAGCTCAAGTAAGATCCCTCTGTGACCTCGTCCTTCTGTGAATCCTTCTAGTATTTTGAGGGCCACTATTAGGTCACCTCGTCTTCTTCTTTCTAGAGAAAATAACCCTAGTTTCTCCAACTTCTGTTCGTTTCACAAATGCCTGTGTTCTGCGAACCGTCTCGTGAATCGCCGTTGTAGCTTCTGGAGAGCCTTGATGTCCCTCTCCAAATATGGCCTCCACGCTTGGACACAGTTTTCTAGACGAGATCTCACAAAAGCCTTGTACAATGGCAATAAGGCCCTTGGTTCCATAGAGCTGACCGTCCTCCCGAGCTGGTGCAGGGTTCTACGTGCTTTCTGCATTACTTTCTGGCACTGGCGACTTGGCTTAAGGTCAGCGCTTACCATCACCCATAGATCTTAGGCTTCTGTGGTCTGAGCTAGCGCCTCCCGATTGTCTGGTGGGCCGTGGTCCTTTGTTCTGCGGTTTTCGTATTTCTTTTTTTTTCACCAACGAACTTACCTGAGATGATTCTTTCCTATATACAAATTTCCGAATGTTAGGAACGCTATTTGTCAGACAGTATCCATTCCGTGAGGTTTGGTTACGTTGTTGAGCGGATACTGTGATGACTGCATCACTTCACTATGTAGACTGCAGATTAGCTCACCTGGGACCAGGATAGCACTAATCTGTGCTCCCCTATCGACAAGGAACTTCATAGCTCTGGAGTGGTTAAATATGTGCAAAAATCCACAAACTTAAGAGCCATTGACAGCGATTGCGCCTACTTGCGGACACGTTTGTCGAACTAGATTTTTGAAGAAAAATTGGTGAGTGATAATGACAAACGTTTTTAAACCAAAACTCAGATCTTGAACGTGCAAGGAATGAATGTGCGCACTAAAACGAACGTTCAGGATCAAACTTGGCCTTCCCTTCCCTTCTTTAGACTGGAGGTACAATCAGTCAGCAGTGACGAAGTGATGCCATTAGAATCCTTGTGGCCTTGAGATTCGGTTCCAGCCGCAGTCGGCCAGTTCCTCTATTGAGCCCGCAGAACTAAAATATGGAATGATTTCCCTAATGAATACAGGAAGATGTTTTACCCGCGATTGTCATCTTTTCTTCGGGATCCCAAAAGTTGTTTTGGTGTTCGACACAGAAGTTAATCAATTTGCTTCTCTCCGGACGGTTCAGTGCGATGAAGTTTTCCTGCTTGGATAGTTTCATAGGAGCCACTTTATGTAGTATCGTGAATTGATTCACAGATTTCCTCGAAAGCCGCTTTAGAGACGCATTGTCCAACATATGAGTATTTATAGTCTAATAACGGATGCGGTTTATATAAACGGGTTTCTCTTTGAACGAACCACAGTCGAGGGTCTGAAGAACAAAACTGAGGGAGCTTCTTGTTGGTAGAAGCTTCAAGCGGGTTTCAGTTTTCTGGGGCAACTTAAGCTATTGTAGATGAGGATAACATGAAATTCTTAGGTGCGATCAGTGGGTGTGAAACACTATTCAGTATACGAGAAGACTTACGAATGATCTCCAGTTTCGTAGCGAAATGGTATCTACTAAGTTGCGAATCGTTTTGGCAATCTGATCGCAGCGAACACTGAGCCTGTATGTGACGTATGTTGCCCGGTTTAAGCATCAGTAAAGTGTGTCTGTGTGTGTACACGCGTATTCAAACGATAAATTAATAGAAAAAGCCTTGCAGACAAATGTTTGTACTAATTCAGGTAATATCAGCTTATACTAAGCTTCGTGGTGCATCTGACGATCCCGGCTGAGTATAAACTGGTTTTGAAGGCTTTACGTTGTATAGACTGGGTATTATAGTAAAACCCTTTAATAGAGGACACTCACGAGGGAGATCAAATCGCCTCTTCTTGCGAGATTGGTCTCGAGACAATAGTGAATAACGCAGGTAACTTTCACAAATCAACCTCCAGCGATGCAGATGGTAATAGAACAACAAATGTGTTGATGTGTGAAATAGTGCAGGAGGTTGGTTTGTTGTTTGAGAATTTTGAAACTACTGTTGTACAGTCTGCGCTGTAGTTGCATAATTTTCGTCAGCAAGTTTATGTCAGTATGTATTACGTATAAACGTTTTACGGGAATTGGTCCGCGATTTCTCGAGACGCGTAGTCAAAACTAAAGTGGTCGTGTTCGTTTGCCTTTGTAACAACACGGGTTCTGGGCCTTCCAAATGACTAACGGTGGCAGTTTGCTACCAGCAAAAGTAGCACAGCAAGGCGTTCCTTAGAGACGTTTCCCGGTTTACGTGCATCACTCTCCAACACCAGACTCCGATTTGGTGTCGATCGAACAAAAATAGACCTATATCGTCCTCGTTGTATTTTTCAGGGTGGGAATATTTATGGCAAATCAATTAGAAGGATTATCTTCTGCTACTCAGTTTCCATGACTAATTCGCTGGCTTCCTCCCATAGAGGTCGCCCATCAATTTAAATCTTTCCAGCTAGTCAATCCTAGCAACAGAATGGGTTATTCCCATTTCGCGTGCTTGCTCTGTCGCCTTCTCTTGAAAAGTGTCCCAAAAATGACCATATTTCTAGCTCGGACGCGGAGACACCATTTGTCGGTTTCAGAATTTGGTCCATCGCGTCGCGACTGTCTTCCTATCTTTGCGAACTCTGATGTTCCAGTGACCCGTTATTTCGTTCTCCTTAGCCAAAGCACTGTGGATCTGAGACTTGCCGACACGTAATTGCTTCATGATTTGTCGTGTTGATTAGCTGCTTTCCTTCATCCGAATGGCTCTGACTGTCTTGTCCGAAGCTAGAACAAATCTGTTTAGGATCTATCTCTGTGCGAGCACACCTGCCCGACAAAATTGAGAATGAATTGTTTCTTGGTTGACTGTTGTCCCGGATAGTTTATTCTTTTGAGTTCCCGACAGCAATCGATTGTACCCCACCGACACTGGTCATGTCTGATTTAATGGTATAACACATCGTTCATCTGATAATTGTTCAGGTAACTACACACTTTCAGTTTGTGAATGGTGTGAGTTTGGTGGGTGCGCGTGACTGCTGTTGATCGACTGATCAACTCGCTCTTTGAAACATGGGCGACCAAAAAAAAAGTTGGTGGTCCGCACACACACTTTATTAGTAACCCGGCTCTGTGTTTTCGGGCACAGTGTGAGTAGTGTTCGGTTGTACACTAAACAAGGGTGCCACACTCGGCGCGGTGTGCTTTATCGGGAAGTCTTTTGGCCCCAGGGGACACCATAAGCTGTCTCTTGTCCGGATAATCGTGGTGTGTTCTTAATTCTGATAATATTGGCGGGGAATCGAAACATATCCCTAAATATGGGGCGTTCTATATTTAGGGGTCTTTCTGTAGTTGCTTTGTGAACGTATAATGCCTACTGTGCGCGTTCTCGTTGGTCACTTCGTGCGCAGATCACCAAGTATTCCTGTTTCACTTTCTTTCAGAGTGGCGCAGCCTATATCCTCTTCTACGAACGTCTGCCGCGAATCGAAGTGTTCTCCAAATACGCGAATCCCTAATGTGTGCACTTGTGTTCCACTTTGTTATTTATTTTTCTGACGGAACAACTCACACGTCCTCTCAGTGATCTCCGAGATTAACGCTATTGGGGCTGTTATTTTTTCACAATTAAGGCCAAGGACGCCCTGCGATGATTTGCGCGAACATCATCGCCAATCGCTTCGTTCACGAAATATTTCCCCAATGTAATTACCAGCTTTGTGTTTCTTTCAGCATCATCTTTCACAATACGTCATACTCTCTATCTACTTGCCTTCGTGATGAGGTCTAAAGTCACTTGATTTCTCGTTTATACAAATACATTTGTGATAAAATCTGTTCACAGTGTGGCTTGTTCCAGTACCATGTCTGAGGGGTTGTTTGCTCGGATGATTTCATTTGTAAGTGTTTGATCCGAATTGTGATCGTTTTATTTTAACCCCTTGTACGGTCTGTCCATATTGTTGTCAGATATCAGGGCATGTATTGCCCGTTCAGTAGTACACGAGCACCGAAAATGATGAATTCGGTCATTTGGTAATTCATCGACAGAACTTATACTGAGTGTTAGATACGTACGTCCGATTCCTGAACTTTAGTCGAATTTATCCGGTGTCTAGGCCGAATTGGAGTGACGCGCTCTCCTCAGAAACCAAATCAAACTAGCTGAGGTTTATTAGCGGTACTGCAAACAGTAATCAATCAAAGGGGTAAATGTACAAACCTCAAAACGTGGCGCCCTCAGGGGAATCACTGTTTACTAACGTTCCGTGCAGTTCAGAATGGATAACACGTACTGTGGCCAATTGGCCGAGGCACAAGTCACCAAGTTGGTTAACGAAACGACCACCACAAACAATGACAAGGAAAGGAACGCCCATATAAGGGACACAAACGAACGGAAAGGCGAACAGGCGCAAATCGATCGGTGGTTCTGACCAACCAGTGAGTAGGGCAGGGATTCGCTCAGGCACGCAAATACACGATTAGTCACGGGTCGAACAGGTCACAGTCATGTGTGGGTGCGTATGTGTATGCGTCAGTACATGTGCGTGTTTAAACATGCCTGCCGGATGCTGCCGATCAGGATTCGGTGCCCAATCGAGCAGTCTAGTCCATTTCTAGTCAATCGACCGAGTGATGGTTCAGCGTGTGTGTGTGTGTGTGACGGACGGGCAACGCTTGAGAGCGATGAGGAATCGTGTGGACTGATAGCCGTGCAATCATGTGGTCAACGTCAAATGGATTAGGAATGTCAAACCGGTCCAAACGTAGCTTAAGTTGGTGTTCATGAATGAGCAGGATTGAAACAGGCAAAACAGGTTCAACACTGAGTTTCATACGCTTTAGCTGTGAACGAGATGGGTTTGCCTCCTTTATATTTAAGTCTTACAAGCTTGCCGTTGATAATATGCATCGGACAGATTTTGCCTGTGATTGATAACTTAGACATGAGGAATAGAACCGCATCTCCCAGTTTCTCGCCAAAACTGTTCGGTTATCACTTTGGGGGTTGCGAAACGGACCACCACGGCCTAAGCTTTCCGGTTCTTGCACCAGCCGGATGCGTTCATTACACGCCTCCTTTCTGGTAGACGGTCCTGCCGTCTCCCGGGGTAGTACCACTGTCTTTCCTATTGGAGCCTTATGTGGTTCGCTACTCCAAGTTCCGGGGTTAGATTGCCCATTTTACAAAAAACTCATGAAATTGACAACTCAGAAAGTCATCGCTCATGTCTACTCAGCATTCATGACGAGAAGACCTCGCTCCCATCAACATTCACGGTTTGAACTGCAGTATTGATTCTGCACATCATTTCCTTCGATCCTCTTGTCTCCTTGCCTCACTCTTGACTATATGCAAACCTCTTTCACATCGGATGCTACCTATCTCCGGGTTCTGAACCACTTTGTCCGCTCATTACTCCCACCTAAAGCTGGCGTACGTCCCTATATCCACCAGCCAGTCTCTTCCTCCCGTATCCCACACTTGGGCTTTGCCAATCGCGAGTTTGAACTGATGTGGCTAAAGCTCCAGTTCCTCTCTTTTAAACTCTATTTCTGTGCCGTGTATTGCCCTCTCAACGTTAGCAATCACTAAGTTTTCGATTTATTATCACCCAGCAATGAGAACTGGTATCAGACACCGATCGCCAAGTTGCAATTTCCGCTGTCTTTTTTGTCTGCATGTAGACATTGCAATGAGGTCTGGCCTTCACATTGTTTTGACACTACGGCTGTCTGACGAGAAGCCGAAGCTTGCGCTTTGACCAATAACCTAAGCCAAATCCTTGGCTTCCTCACAGGCGTTCCCGATCGGACTAGTGATCGTGCACAGACTTTCGATCTTCTCACTTCTTCCCCTCCTTATTCTGATATCACTTCCTTTCCTCCACTTGGCTCATGGACCATTGTCTTATCTCCTTCCCTACCAAAATTTTATTACCCAGCTCCTATGTGTAACTCCAGATGCACCTTTTGGCGGTACGATTCAGCAAACTGGGATGGTTTTCGTTACTGAGGTGACTGTTGTTTCACTTCTGAGGTTTCTTCCTCCGTTTCAAGCTTCACTGAGACTGCCCCCAAGGCATGTTTCATGTCGTTCCACATTTTTCAAAACCCGGAAAACTACGTTCTTCTGAGCGTTTTACCCACGCATGCGGTAGCTGTGCGCGTCTGAAGAACGGAACAGACGGTGGTGCCGCTCTGATCAGATCAGGTCACGGTCCTCGCAGTCTTGTCCAATGTGCGTCCAGATTCTTGGACTCAAGGGCTAAAATGTTCCTACGATGCTTCAACTGCCAGGAGGTCCGAATATTTTGGTTGTCGAGTGATGGATTTCCAAGAAGTGGATGAAAAGCAAATTGGCTCCCGAAGAACCGGCAGTCGCGTTGAATAGACAGATTTACTGTCTTGAGTAGCTGTCATGCTTGCCCTCGAGAATCCCTCATGGGAATGACTGAATAAATAAGAAAAGACATAGTCTGCTGTATGTTACTGTGTGATGGTGCAAAGATTTGTTGTATCAGAAAGGAAGGAAGGAGTGCAAATGACGGGTATAATCTTTTCCCGGGAAAACCACATCCCAGCCATCGTTTAATCATAACGACGCTCATTGCTGCTACTACAGGGGGTGGTGGTTTGTTCCAAGGGTTCGGCACACGATGGGAGAAGAAATTTGCCCCATCGCCTTTGATTGCCCTCGATTTCATCAGTTTGAGCTCGTGTCCCCTGAGCGTCGAGTTGTTACTTGGGCCTAATAACGGCCTGTGGGTTTCGGTAACTCATGGGGGTGTTTGAACGACCTCCCAGGCACCGCCTGATTAGCGAGAACAGGTCAAGGTCACTGAGGTCATCTCCGCATATCTTGTCCCGCAACCCAGTGATCATCTTAGTGAACCACCTATGAACGGTTCCCAACAGCTGTTTGTCCCTGACTAGTTTCGGTGCCAAGGTCCTAACGCAGTATTCTGGGTGGACACAGTAACATCGTGAATGATTGAAAATTCCTCATCTGTTACCTTTATATATTTTCTTCACTGACTTTGGACTACTTTTTCTCACCGTACTCTTGCTGATGCTGTTTTGTGGTCATCATCCTTTCTACGATCGAAGCATTTACTTTTTTTCTTTCTCGGCCGTGCTTTCTTGGTGAGATAACTTTGTGGACATTCATTATGGTAATGAGCCTCAGTGACTCGAGGCAGTTTGTTTTTATTGCTGTTTGGTTTCACTTTCTCGCTCACGTCGACGGACCGTAGACGTTCAGCTCGTTCACGTTGACTTTTTCGGCTCCACGCTTAGGACGTTGTTTGTCGGGCCTGATTAAGCGTGGAGAATTTATTCCATTTGCTTGGACTGCAGGACAGGTACTTTCTATCTATCCTTTTGGTCGACTGTCCTCTTTGTACAAATTTTCGTCCTGATTCTGACTACCTCTTGGATGGATAGTGATCAAGGCTCACTGCAAAAGGTATGATTGTTATGTTTTATATTTTAACTCACAAACAATAACGTAGAATTTGCGGAGCATTCTTGTTTTGATTTGGGTTCCGCATCGATTTGGGCTACACGTTGCTTTGAGGTTCCGAGGCGCTATCAAGGAGGCGTGAAGGTAATTGATCGGTGAATCGGGCAGTCAATCGTCAGACACTTAATTCTGACCTGGTCTCGTTAGTTTTGGTCGGAAGATGTGCTTTCATGCGCCTCTTTAATTTGCAATATTGTTTTGACATCCGTAGACCTGACAGTCCATCACGATGGGAAAGTGAATCTATTTCTTTTTGCTGCTGCCGTAAGGCACTGTTTTGGTTGGCGTAAATGATTCGTGCACTTGGATGCCAAGATCATTTTGACTTCGTATAACACGATTTCCCCTAGCGATCGTTCATCGCAGTGCCGGGACTTCCCCAATCCCCCACCCTGGAGCATCCTTCTGCACTCACCTCTATTTAGAGGGAACTCCCATGTTTCTGTACACTTTTTTCTGCTCGGGTCTTCCTGTATATAGTTCGGAGGTGGTTGCCCCCCAATCATGAGATCATTCACGAACAGGAAGCCAGAACTTCTCAGGGTGTCCACCAGGTCATTTATTTAGGTAGAGGATCACATGGGTCTTAGCAATGATCCCTGCGGCACCCCACTGCATGCCCTTTCTGCCTTGGACGTTGCGTCCTTAGCTCAAACATGAAAATTCGTATCGGTGAGGTATGCTCTAATACAGTTCAACGCCCCTGTTCAACCCTCATGCTTTGCGTTTAGTAAACCCGCCTAGCCGAAAAGTTTCCGGAAACCCAGATAACACACTTGAACCCGCTCGTCTTTGTCCAGTCTGCCGATCCCTTCGTCCGGTAATGATAAGAGTTCCGTTAGACACAATTTTCTTGCTACAGGTCTGTGCTGCCTTACAGTGGCTATGCGTTAGTGTTCATCATGCCTCGTGATCCTAACTCTGACGATGTTCACAAGTACTTTTATACCTCCGAGAGCAGGCTGACGGGCCTGCAGCTGGATACAACTTCCCTCTTGCCTCCCTTGTGGGCGTGCATCACTTTGGATTTTTAAAAAAGTCAGAAGTTAGCGCAGCCGAGGCTGGCGATCTGCTGGACAAATGCGCTAGATTCCTGGACTCTGTGCTTGCCAGCGGACATATGATGGCGGGATGAATCTCCTCTGGCCAGACTGCCCTAATTCCCCATAGCTGACTGATAACCGGTTTCACTTTCAATGGCTTAGTCCGTTTGGGGAACGCGATAGGGTTCTGGTAGTGATGGATGATTTCCGGCACATGTGGTGTGTACCCTTTAACCACTTGGGCTATTCACTCCGGCGTTGCTTGCATGCCTACCTTGCTCACTCACAATATTTCCTACCGGCCCTCATGACTGGGCCTTAGACTATACATAGTTGTAAAGGCCTCCGGGCATTTTTTGGGCTTTCTGAGCCAGTCTTGCCCCGTGTTGTATCTGACAAGACTTCCGTAATTTTAGAGCATAGTCGCAAGCCCTCAGCGTAACCTGGCGTGTTAAAAGGTCTTCCCCATTATTTTCTGCTTTATTCTGTTCCTCTTGCTGACTATTCCTCCTCCTCCATCCTTCTTCCACCAGCTGCGAATCCCCGATATTAGATGATATCTGCTACTTCTCGTGGAAATTATCACACCCTTCCAAGGGGTACTGTTCCTTTTCATATCCAAAAATTTATGAAAGCTTGTATTCCTATGAGCACCTTCATGAGATTCTCACCTGTCTCCCGCCTTATCGCCAACTGCCTTTTTAATTGGATTCCATTATGCATCACTGACCACTTTCTCGTGAATATTGTATTTTCCGTGTCCTAAGATAATATTCACCTCAACATTCTTACATCCGGCCGATTCATCACTATTGCATTAGCTGACTCGAAGTTTAACCAAACTTACTGGGTATTCTTAGTAACGTTACTTCAATAAAATTCCCTCGAGCCTTTTTACCCTGTTGCTATTAAGTGAGACTCCCCGATTTTATTTGCTTGCAATCTGGAAAGTTGCCCTAGTAAGGTTGGCTTTTTTGCCCTGTTTAATTTCAGTGCCTGTGACGGGCTTGAATCTTGCTTCCTGAGTTGCTTCCAGGTGAGGTTTCTCGCTGCGTTGCAGCTAGATTGGAACGGTAAATATCAGGAGTATCGGAGTCCACTTGTATTGTGCTGGCTTGAGTTGGCCTTTCCTAGCGAGTTATTAGTGTTCCCCTCTGCTGACACCAGGCGATGCTTGCCCGCGATGATGGACCCAGCGCAGGTGTGGATGCCATAAAGGGCTTTTTGGGTGGCCTCTGCCATTGTCTATCCTTTATTGAGTGATCTGGTTCCAAGCGCTTCTTTCCTGCAGTAGCCTTGATTATCTTGTCAATTGCGGTATGTAGTAATTACCTACCCAGCATGAAAACCCCTTATATTTTAGCATTGCCCCAGTGAGCACGTCCACCACAGGGTGACGCGTGTCCCTCTCTCTCAGTCGGGTTACGCGACGTAACAGTTCGACGTCTCCAAATGGCTGTCTTAGCACCCCGGGCCAAGTTACTTAATTATCTTCAAGAGGTAGGTTTCCTCCTTCAGTGGCGGTAAGTCCATGTCACGAACATTCATTAGGTATCGAAGCTGAAAAATTCTCTTATTCACGGCTTTGTCAGACCCCTCATGCCTGACTTCTACTGTCTCCAGCCTTGGACTAGATTTTTTTGATGGAGTTCGTGCAAATAACTATTTCGTTACAAGAGCTGGTGGTTTCCTGAGATTGCCAAAGGCAACTTCACTGGTCCCTGCTTGACTTAACAGATTCTGCGCATATTCACAGCATAGTCCTTTCTCCACATCTTTTGAGCATGTAGCAGAACCGCAAGGGAATGCTGGGGATTCTGCGGATTTCTGATTTTGCCTCCTATTTGTTTTCGATGTGTTGCCCAGAGAGGTGGAGTGCTTTGGTTGAAAACAGGGAGAATGTGAAGAAAAGCACTGGACCATGTGCATTCGGTTAATAGTGAACTACATGTACGATTCAAAACCTCAGAAGTTTCCTATCGGCATACACACAGCAACAAGCGAGGGGTGACCAGCTCAGCTGTACGATATCATGACCGACTGCCAAGAAACTCCTTGAGCTTACCTTCCTTCTACTTGTCAGTTACCGTGCGTCCTTGTGTAGTTACACGGCTTCGGCAGTTTCGCTCAATCCTCTTCTGTTTGGTTCAGTATGGTCGTTCTTTTCCACTCTGGTTGCTTTTAGAAATCTGCTGATCCTATTTCCACCTATTCACCAGCAGCTCGGTCGTCACGCAGGTTCGAGTCACGGAGTAGCGCAGGCGCAGGTGCTTCTTAGTCTCTTCATGCAGCCCGGAAACAAGTGTCCGCCTTCCGTTTAGAAAGCCAAGGATCGTTTCATGCACAACAAAGCAGAATTCCTAGCTTGTCTCACTACTGGTATCCCATCATTCTGGTCTCTCTTTGGAACCGTTTCCCATGATTTTTGCCCCCAGATTTCTCCCCAATCTCTAACTGGTCTGGCCCCTTAGTCTATGAACCTCAAGAAAAAGCCGAGGTTTCTGCCTAACGGTTTGCCTGTAATTCATATTTATCCAACTCTTCTATTCCTCCATCTCCAATCACCCTCACTAGCCTCCCGCCCATTTTCCTTATTATAACCACTCGACTAAAGCATACCACCTGGTCTGGGCAGCGTTCCACCCATCGTTCTTAAAATGTACCCCAGGGTTAGCACTTGATTTGTAAAATCCTTCCTCCGTTTTTTCCTTCCAATCTGATATTTTCTACCCCATGTGGAAGAAGCCGTAAGTTTTCTCATTCCCGAACACAAGGACTCTTCCGACCCGAAAAACTTTCATCCTATTCACCTAAATTGTCATATCGAAAGTCACGGAAACTATAATCTCCAGTCGTTTACGATCTTTTCTCGATCATGAAGGGCTGCCAAACGATCGTCAATGTCGGTTCCGACCTTTCCATTCTACCGGTGACCTACTAATCATAGTCTTGCGTTCCTGGTCAATGGCACTCGATAACCGCGGAGTAACACACCTGGTTTCACTAGACTTATCTTAGGTATTTGACCGTGTCTAGAACAAAGGTGACAGTTTAAATCGACTTCTTTTGACTCACTTTGAGCCCTTGTCGTTTGGACGTCGGGCTTTTTCAGCAACCGGACCATTTTCTTCCCCGTCGATGGGACACAATCACAAGCTTTCCCCATGAACTCTGGTGTTCCCCGGGGGTTCTGTAATTTCACGCAACCTTTTACTGTTTCTCATGCATGACCTCTTATCCACCAATTCTAACTTCATTCATGTTTTTATGCATGACTCCGCCCTTCACTATTCTCATCTAACCTCCTGTCGTCCAACGTCGATCGCGACCTTTTTACCCTTGTAATTTCGCTCATTTTGGACCTTGAACAGATCTCCTCTCGGGGCTCTGAAAACGGTTTTCTCTGCTATGCCTATAAAACCTCGCTCAACTTCTCTCGAATGCCATTCCCTCGTCCCCAGTTGAGTTGTTACTTGGTCCCCCTTCGTTCCTCCAACTTCAATTATCTTCTGGGTCTTTCGATCAGCTCCTCTCTATCTTGGTCTTTATACGCATGTTCCGTTGCTTTCTATGCTGCGCGCAAATTCTTTCTTTCCCGCGCCAGATGTTTCTTTGAACCATCCCACCTCTCCTTACCGTAAAGAGCTCAAATTTGCCCTACGCTTGAATACTGTTGTCACATGTGGGGTAGAGCCTGGTTTTTTTATCTCTTCTCGACCGGGTCCAAAGTGACCCCTTCCGTCTGTTGTTTTGCCATCCGATTTGAAGTTAGTTGCCCAATGGAGGGAGGCAACTTCGTTGTCCCCACTCTACCGTTATTATTCTGGGCTTTATTCCCTCGAGCTTGCCTTGGCAGCCCCTATTCCCATTACTTTTCGGCGTCCATCCCGAGAACAGGCGGTAAGTTACTCTTATCGGGTTCCTGTCGCTCAATCGCGGACTTCAACCTTTCAGTCTTCGTTTTACCGTAGCTATTAGGGAAAACACTTTCCCTCTGACTATCAACCCTCCCACAACGTTTATCTTTTTGAAAGTGGAATCAACATACTAGTTTTGGAGCTAATGTTCTCTACAGACTCCTACAGTGTTTCCGAGCTGGAAGTTTTATTCCTCTTACAGTAATCTAATTCGAGTGTAATTAGAAATCCTCAATTTCCAGTGTGCGGTCTTAGAACCTCGAATAAGTTGCAGGGGTTTTTACTCCCCGTTCATTTTCGTTTATCCTCCTTGTGTGCTTTCACTGTGTATGGCGAGACAATGTGGCCCTCCTGTTTTTGGTGATCCCGCTTAAAAACAGAGCAGACTGCCAGCTGATGCCGTACGCTCGCTTACACACGCACGCCGGCACACGCGCACACGAGCAATACTTGTACTGTCCGGTCATTAAGTGAGTCGCAATCGGTTTACTTTTTTAGACATGCCCGTACCTAGCACTCATGTTCGTTCACCAAAAGACCCATCCATGAATCAAGTTTTCTGTGCTTTTTAAAGTTTGTATTATAACAAGATCGGCCGAGATGAGATTTAGATATGAGCGTTTTTTTCATTCCGAGAACAAAACGAACAGTGACAACTCCGACTCTTTCCCTAGAGCTTCTACTTTTGAGTTCGAGGTCCTTTTATACTAATCTGCCCCATTTTTCTCTCGGAATTTACCGTTTAGCCAGTCACACAACTTCTTTTCCTATCCCACTGCACTTTTATTCTCGGCGTATATTTCAAATGATCACTACGTTGGGAGAAATAGTTAGCTATCGCGGTCAATTTCACTCTCGCATCCACAAACTCACTTTATCAGCTTGGTAGTAATGTTAATAGTTCCCTTACTGCTTCGTTTATATTTCCGTTCTTTCACAGTATTTCCGATTGAGGCTGTCGTTAGGAGACATCAGCCGAAGCCACTGCAGGCAGTGTTTGGTGAATCATTATCTAAGCCGAACCGACCGCAAAGACCTCTGTGAACCTCCGTGTTATTCAGCACACTAGTGTTCCGTAGGACCGTGAAGTATTCGTCGCCGTTGTATAATCTTGCTGACTAAAGGATCGCGTAGGATGTTTGGTGTCTCGCTTTGTCACGCTTCTTTCGGTTGGCCCTACTAGAATGATTCCACAGACTGGAGGTACTCTAATGAATCGACCCAAGTATTCCCCAAGACACTCTTCATATTGCCCCAACTCATTGCAGAACGTCTTCAAAAATGAAACACACAGCACGTTCTCCAAAGGATAAACCTGGGACCTGGCAGACTGCTTCTGTTACGGGTCCATTCTCTAGTATGCACGACATCCATCGATGGAACGGTCGGTTTAAGTTTCCGTGACGAGAATCGACGCATTTTACCATGCAAGGCTGAACGTTTTAATACCTGCGGCAGTGCATATGTGGTGTTCCCTCACCAGATGTTATCAAAGAAGAAGTTCAGTTGGATCATGGAAGTGCGGAACGCGACGACGAAAAACACTGTGTGGGTTGCAAATAGGTCTTGGAGAGTGTCCCTCTGGGAAATCTCATATTCTTGTGATAGAAAGCTACGCATGTTCGTTTTGGAGAAAATAGACGGCCTTGCCAAAATTATGACAGAGAAGTAGTACAAAATCCCCGAAGTTATAATGCTGCAAGAGTCTTGGCTACACAAAAATATTGATGATGAAGTATCTTCCATGCTTTAGGAGCCAACCCTTCCATGAGGCTTCAAAATGGCGGCGGTGGAGTAATCTTTTACGTGAAAACAAGGCAGAGCAAGACAACCGAGTTGGTTTATGCGCACTCGGCAGAAAAGATGAATTGTCACGGTATAACACTCAGGCAACGTTTTTAAGCGGAGTTTACCCAGTGTTCATTGAAGATATTCACTTAACTCTAGATGCAACGACAAATGTGTTCAGAGCGTTTTCTGATCTGTCGACTTCAGTTATCTCGGACTTATATGGCCCTGTGTATGTTTGGCGGCGATTTTACCAGACCTGACGCAAATTTCCTGATGACAGTCGGTTAGCACGTTTCCCCACCGAAAATGGTACTTACTTTTTCTTTTGCTTTCACGTAGTGGGGCTAATTTTGGTCTAGCAGCGTGTGTCATTGAACATTTATGATGACTGTATTCGGAAGGTTTGTTTAGTTACCTGTAGCAAAAAAATCAATACTGATCCTTAAGACAGACATCCAGGGCTGTCAGGCTAAAAAACTGCTTCTCCGAAAGTCAAGCGCATTCATGACCTGCTGTAAATTTCACCAATTCTATCTTGTTTTACACCCGAAGTTCCCCGATATTTCATGAGAAACTTACGGGTTAACCCAGCGTGTATTTTCGAGGTAGCCGTCGGTCTGAACCAGTCTGTGCGTATGTCGACAGATTTTCTTCTCCTTTTCCAAACAACTATATGTGGTAAGAAAGAACAAATCTACGAAAACGTATGAAATCCTAAGGTAGAGCTGACTACTAAGGTGATAAAATTAGAAATCGAGTGCTCAGTTGGACTATATAAAGTTTGAGTTTGGGAATACCTTGCCATATTTCTTCCTTATTGTACGCCTTCGTTAGCCCTTCCGAATATGCTTTGACCACCTGTCCGTCACTGCGGTGCTCGGCACTACGTCGCTACGATCACCTTAACTGTGTTACCCACAACCCATGAGAAGTAGAAAACTATCAGTGGGGAGAGGGTAGAGACCGTATATTGCGACGACGTGCACGTGAAGCTGTGAAAAAAGCCCACCACGATTGGCAGGAAGCTTTCAAATAAACAGTCATATGCTAAAGAAGAACAACCTTGGACCTAGCCACAGTGGATACCATCCTGGAAAACTCAAGTTTTCGGGACGAAATACTATGAAAGTGCTCTGTGGGGATAATTCAAAGGGCGGAAACCTTTCTGTAGACTTTGAAGAGTCTTGGCTCGCCGCTGTTTGTCCTACATGCCTGGGGTTACAGGCCCATGCCTGACATCTTACGCAGCTTCCTTACCGATCATAACCTTGTAGTTAGTTGGGGAATATTTCGTTTCAACCTAACTCAGCAATAATTAGTGGTTCACGATGATCGGTCTTAGGTCCTCTTCTCTTCCTGATCTACACAAGTGGCCTTCCGACAACCCCCTCAATGAACATTGCCACGTATGCCCTGTATGCGGACGATGAAACCCTCTAGATTTCCAGGGTTGGACAGCTGTAAATGGCAGTTGATGGAACTAAACGCTGCCCCAAGGCCTGGGATGTTCCGGTCGTTGACCACAAGTGCATGATCGTGTTATCCGGCAGAGCGGCTGGTCTCACTTTTTATGATGATTGTCCATAACAGAGCTACTCATTATCAAGCCTTTGTATCATCACATATATGCCAACTTGGATTGTACAAATAATTAACTGTTTTGCATAAGTCTAGCTGCTGTGTCCTGCTTTTTATCTAGGCTTCGGATAATTGCTACCATTCATTCATTAAGCTCGAATTCTACACTTGGCGTCACGACAGTCATTCAAGATCATGCTGCTCCGTAGCATGAAATTTTAGGGTTTAAATAATAATGATTGTATCAATGATAACAATAATAGTAATGGTATATTTCTCGAACACGGTCATGAAGCTTGCGCAAGCGCTTGATCACAATGTGCAGTGTTGCTCAACATGAATTTTAAGAATATGAGTTGAAAATTTCAGCCACCTATTAGCATGTGTCGCTGAGGTTGGCTTGGATCAAACTAATAGCGGTTTGCGCGACATATGCAAACCGGTTTCGATTTCGAGGTGGGCGACGGTGTTTTTTGGGAATACTAAAAGGAGCGATGACATGAATCTGAAGATTCATTATATACCTAAAATGCAGGTGATGGATGACGGATCTACGGGAGTTCAGTAAACGTAGTGATTTGAAAAACAGGGAGACATAAAACTAATTGTATGAAAGTGCCCTCGGGTACGTTGATGAATGACAGGAGAAGTGCAATAACACAAAGAAGGTGAGTTTAGTTCCAGGATTAGTAACCCGTATCACGTAGTTCAGGGAAAGCGTAAATGGAGGATCCTGGATCGGTGAAGAATCAATTTCAAGCATGGTATGGTTTGGAGAAAGTATAAAATGTTGCATGTTGAGTAATAATGCAAAAAGATCAGGGATTTGTACTGTGGAATGTTGAAGCTCAGATACTGAAGAGACCGAAGTCGTTAAATTTATGAGAAATCAAATACGGCAACCCCGTGCACCGTTTGCTTATGCAGAATGGAGGCAAGCACCGAGGCGGCAAGGTAGATGTGAAAGAATAATTTGCGCGTGGATGGGACTGGTACTCTGCAAGCGTAGCACTACATTTTTTACCATTTATTTCGGCTTAGTTGGATTCCTATACTGGATAAAGTCTGAAGAACATCAGAGTAAGATTGTAGAAGAAACTATTGACGTTATCGACGGTGGAGAATTAGAGAAAATTGGCCTCATACCAAGAAAGGTAGACGTGGGTTTTGCTGTGCTCCGATTCGATGGTGCTGGCTCACTGAAACTGTACTTGAATGCGACCGAGGTAATCTAATAAATATTCCTGCGTATGAGATCGAGGCTAATTTCGAAAGTTTCGAACGGTGATGTATTACTTGTGAGAAAATTTTGGATGGACACAATCCCGCTGCTTTCCTGAGCATTGTTGGAGAGTCAGAGTATTCTTTTGTCAAGAACTTGTCATTCCCGCAGATGCTTGTTTCTCTGAAATACGAAGAAATCAGGAATCTTGGGTTCCGTCAAAGTGTAAAACTCTAGTGCAGTGATCGAACGCCAGCAGTGATCTCGTCTGGAGGAATAGCAGAACACAATAACCGATAGTGTCTAAACATACGGCCTAAATATGGCCCGACTGAAGTTGTGGGACTGTTATATGTGGAACGGTTGGAATAGACGAATCGGTGCCCATAAAAATGAGATTGACGTGAAACGCTATGGTGCGACTTGTTTGAATGCGTGCCACAAGGGTATATAAACGTTGTGATCAAGGTCAGCCCCGTCATTGGCCGCGATGGCTGTCGGTGCTGCGGGCGCGGCTCTGGTTGATGGTTCTGCGGTGTTTTCTCGCTTAGGTCGCGAAACGTAGAGGAGTTTTTCAGATTTTGAAAACGATTTTCGGGTTTTTCAAAGAGAAACTTCAACTTTTTTTCTATATTTATGATAGTGTAGTTACCGTTGGCTGTGTAATTCTCCAAAACGAGTATCAGTTATCGCCCATGTTCGAAAGATGCGCCAAAAGTAGCGTCTTCCCGCGCCCGGATGTTTAGTTTATACCCACAATAGCCTGAAGTACATTTGATCATTTACATAATCCAAGGTCACTTTGTGTGATGATACAGAGGCTTGATGACGAGTGGCTGCTTTATGGACAATCATCACACCTACCACAGGTCGAACGAAGCCTGGGGGTGTTTGCAGTTTCTGAGTGGTTGAATGGCCATTCTTTTAGAAATTCTCAACCCGGGTTCATTAGGAAGTTTCGGATGAGGATCAACATCTGAGGTACTTAGGACACTATCTGTACCAGCAGTAATTTCAGGAAATCGGTGAGGAACTTGGTCAATTTTTTTTGTGCATCCACTCACCTTCTATGCCCAAAATTCGTACCACACGGTTGCCATGTGGTCCCAACACAGTTCTAAGAGCCTGTCGTAAATCACTTCCTGGTTGACAGAGTATATCAGCAGATTCAATGCATCTTAAACTCGGACGAAGTACTCCACGCTTGAATAATGGTGCTAGACTAGAACGTGTTGTGCTTTGAGCGGTATTTCTGTGCTGAAGCATAAGCTCACATACGCGGTCAGCAATGAATACTCCGCCCGTCACACGCTGAGTTTAGTTCCGGACGCTTGTCGACTTTCACATATGCTGCTTGTATTGCTGATCTTCTGACCGAAGATTCTCTGGATGATTCACCGGATCCACGTTCTATATCAATGTCTAGAATTTTAGCAATAATGGGCGAAATAATAGCGGAATTTGTTCTCAGACTGACCTCCTACGTTGAAATGTACCTGGTCGCTTTTTCGTCTGTGATTGGACAAATGACGACAATCAAGTACGGTCACCTTTCGACTGACGTTTCGTGCCAGAATAGTGCCACTGGATGACCGCAGATCACTGCCTCTGGAAAAGTTTACTTTAACAGAAAAGACGCATTCAAAACTGGTTCTCAAACTACGAGATTTCATCAACTGTGTTGCATCATTGCACCATGATAATCATTTCTGCATTGTTTCGGGAAATTATCAACAACCCGGTTCAGTCCAAGAAAAGAATAAAGAATAAAATAAAGTATAACAGTTTTAAGGGTACGAACAAAGCTCCCAGCAAGCTCATTAGACTGAGGATTTCGGGGTGCAGTTAGAAAACGACTATGGAAGACGTTCTAGGGCGGCCAGTGAACGTGTTTCCTATTCGGTCTGGCAGCGAAATACCAACTTTATTCCCCCTATCGGACGAAAAGAGAGAAGACGCAAGTCGGTTTACAGATGCAAGGTGTATTCTATATATCGTGGCACCGAAGCAGTACCGATACGAGAGATACACCGAACGGAAAACGAAACGCAACGGCTGTGTAGAAAACGAACCGCGAGAGCGTGCAATCGGCCAACGACCGAAAACAAAAGTCATTCAAAAAGAGATCGACGGAAACCTCGGAAAAGTCAGTCCAGTAAAATGTACGCAACCGAACAACGCAATGAGGTCGATGTCAAACGTCAGAAAAGATCGTGGAGAAAATGGATACAAAATGGTGTCCAGAAAATAGTCATTTTCTCAAAACGATCGAGGTCACTACAGCAGCCCCCCGCTAGAAAGCGCGGAAAGCTTTCGAAAAATGTCAAGGAGGAGGAGGCATACAAACGACATTCGTGCGCGTGAATGCGTGCAAAATACGTGAAAGTAGCTGTGATGTAGGATGCTGATGGGCAGAATCCGTGGTATGCAGGAACCGTAGGATGATGGTCGACAGTAAACCAGATTCGTTGCCAATGACATTGGTTGCATGAGTCGTCATCCAGGTGTGCCACACCAATAACGTACAGCGTCGGGTAACCGTTTACCAATATGATATCCGGAAGCCAAATCGGTAGGTTCGTCAGTGGCAAGGAAGGACAACGGCAGGGCCGATCCAGAGAGCAAACGTTGGTGCCAAAATTCTCCAGATTTCGTGGGACCAGCGAAGTGTACCATATGGCGAGGTTCCATGAAACGAAAAGAAACGGAAAACTGGTGTAGCAGCCGCAATGGACTTGACTAGAATACAGTAATAACTAATGAGGTGTGTTGAATAGTGTCGAAATGATAAAGACGAAAGTTATTACGGCGAAGTGCAATGATTAAGATCGTGTTTGACCTAATCGCGAAAACGTGCTAGGCAAACGATCTTCCGACCGGAACGTGAGACGGGAGCCTCATTCACGGACGGGTGCGTGGGCGTGCTCTGCTGACTTGAACGTGAGACGATAGCCTCATTCGAAGTCGTAGCAGGCAACGCTAACTGCAGACCCTAACGTGACACGGAAGTGTCGTCAACAGGTAGTGCAGGGTTAACATCGAATCTCATGTCAGCGGGCGACACGCTATCATCAACGTACGCGGGTTTGAGACGATCGAGGCTAACTGTATCGACGCGACCGTGTCGATCAACCCTAAAGGTCTTATAGTGACGAGGAATCATGCGAAATAGACCTTCGTAAGTCTATTGTATTGGTTTCCGTACCGAATCAACACGAATGAATACATGCGAACAAGTTTCGAGTTCGGTCGGAACAAAAACCTGTCGTCGCTGCATTCGAGTCTGTGCTGGAGCGAGATTTTGCATGTACGTAGACAAACGGTGAACGTTAGTCTGTACGACAAGTGAGTCTGCACTCCGTGGCGTAAAGAATTCCCCAGGCAGTCGTAATTTCGTGCCGTAGACAAGTTCTGCGGCGGAACATTGGATATCTGCCTTTATGCAAGTCTTGATACTAAGCAGAACTAGTGGTAACGTTTCGTACCAGTCGGGGCTCTCGTGTGCCGTAAGAGCCGCTTTGAGCTGGCGATGAAAACGTTGGACTGAACCATTGGATGCCCGATAGTACGCGGTCGTACAAACGCTTTCCGTACCCAGCATGTGAGTTAATGAAGAGAATAGATCGGACTCAAATTGTTGCCCTTGATCGGTAGTGATTGTCGAAGGACAACCATATAAAGCTATCCATCGTTCTATCAGATGTCGAGCCACCTATTCGGCTGTGACAATAGAGATGGGAATAGACTCGGGCCACCTCGTAAATCTATCGACTCACGTTATTAAGTAGGTGTACCCGTGTGATGGGGTCAGTGGACCCACAATGTTTACGTGGATATGATTGAAGTGAGCATCAGGCGTAGCAAAAGTACCGATAGGCGGAGCTACGTGCCCATGCACTTTAGATCGTTGACATTGTAGACACTGTTTTGCCCACATACGAACATCTTTATTTATGGACGGTCAGACGTATCGTGCACCTACTAATCGGAGACTGGCTGCGTTGCCTAGATGTGAGAGTCCATGTAGGGTGTCGAACACGAGACGCCGATATGTAGAGGGTAAGACTGGTCGAGGTAGGCCAGTAGACATGTCGCAGATTATAGTCCTAGCACTGGTGGCCAGAGGTGCGGACTGACACTGTAGCGACGATGACTGAGCGGCTTCCATACATGAAGAATCCTGTGCCTGTGATGCAGCCATGGCAGGGATGTCTAAAACCGGAGATTTGATAGCATTAGGCGAAATACGCGACAACGCATCTGCAACGCAGTTCGACTCACCTTTAACGTGCCGTAGGTCAGTCGTAAACTGAGAAATATCGTCCAAGTGTATGGCTTCTCGTGGGGAATAAAAGTCAGACTTAGTATGCAATGCATACGTCAAAGGCTCATAGTCGGTATAGAGGATAAAATATCGACCCCGGACTGCATGACGGAGATGTTTGATGGCATTATATGCAGTCAGCAGTTGGAGACCGAAAGCACTATATTTCGTTTCCGTGGGACTGAGACTTCGAGAGAAAAACTCTAATGGCTGCCATATCCCAGAAACAGACTGTTGCAAGACAGCTCCGATGGCAAAGTCGGATGCATCCACGACTATGCTCAGGGTGGCGGACGGAACTGGGTGCATTAGGAGCGTGGTCTGAGCTAATGTCGCTTTATTCTCCGAGAACGCTACTCGTGCGGCATCCGTAGGCGACAGCTTACGTGAATTGTCACGAAGTAGGTCAGTTAATGGAAGCAAACGTTCAGCGGCATGCAGTATGAAACGACGATGAAAGTTAACTCCTTGATTGAGGACGGTACGGCGTAATCTAGAATCGAGTAATTCGTGGCACGTACAAGAGTTTTGCAGATTTGGAAATTGATTTTTGGGTTTTTCTAAGGAAACTTTTAATTCTTTCTATAATTATGACAGTGTAGTTACGATTGGCTGTATAATTCATCAAATCAGGTATCAGACATGGCGCATGCTTGAAAGATGCGCCAAAAGTGGTGTTTTCCCGAGCCCGCATGTTTGGTTCATACCATTCCTCATCAAGTGGTGTCTATACCTGCTCCTTTGAGCTCATTCTTGGGAATGACCTTGAAACCTGGGAGAAGTTAGAGTATATCCTCTAGTTTTTCGGTGGTGCACTTGAGCTGGAGTTGTCTTTTTTTAAGGGTCAGCCGATGATCACCACATACCCGTGGGGTTTTGCCACCTGACCTGAGGGGGTTACAATGGTAATGGCTCAGTCGGAAGATTCAACTGGGGTGATGATGCATTTTTCATGTATGGGTTGCATAGTGAGGTAAATTGGTTTTCATAAGCGAAATGGTACAGTGCGCCGCTTGATAAACGCCAGCCCCAAGCACTTCCAGTCTAATAGGTGGTATATTCATTCCACCAACAACTTTGGGGCGTGGAAGACTGGGCCATCGAAGACGAGGCGAATCACCCGTGTGATGTGACTGGACTTTTAAATTGAAATCCGCGTCAGATACCGCACCTTCCTTCACATCCCAAAACTACGAACGACATGGTTTGCGCGAGCAACAAAATCATTTGTTTTCTAATAAGAGAAGTGTTATTTTTATAATTTGCTAGGCAGTTTTGTCGGAAAAATAGTTCATCTTGACACCAATTCTAGGTCATTTGGCAGGTCTTCGTTTGATGATTCCTGAAAAATAAATCGACTAACTTTGATCATCAGTCAGCTTGAAGAAGCCTAAGACTAATTTCACTGATTAAGTACAGAACAGTCTTAAAGTTCCTTGTTATGTTCTTAGATTGGTGTAACTTGGAATGAAACATAAATACACAATGGAAATTTTATTCGAGGATGGTGGATCTTCTAATTCGTTACTCAATTCGTAAATAGTCGTACGTAGAAACAATAAACAACGACCATGTACTGTATTGATCGTAGCTCACCACCTCCGGTGTACATTGCACACCGACATCTTTATATCTACCGTCACTCTTCTTGGATTCCAAAAACGGATTTCGTAATGCCCTCCACCGAAGGTTTTCACTGATTTTTTGCATCACTGCACTTGCGAAATTCTGTCTACCAACGGAGTCTAAGGTAGAAGCACTTAAAAAGGTAGTCTCACCAATAATTATGGAACAAACTTTTGCTTCCGGGAGTAAAGGTCGACCACGTGCACCCTTCCAATTAACTGTGAGCAGAAATTCAGGCACTATCAATTGTCTCAACATTTCGTGTACACGCTCCCAGCATTACCGCCAGCCAATTTCTGGAGAAAATTCGTCCAGGGAAATTATTACTGGTGTCGGTAACTTACCACTTGTTCATATTGAAAACAAAATAGCTCGGAGAGCAAGCTTGTTTTCAGTTATTCGTACTAAAACCAGTACCTAACAATAAATACAAAGCAAAACAACAATGGGGAATGATTATCCAAGTCTGTCTGTGCGTGTGTGCATGCAAAATTGATCTCAGTGAAGGATGTTCGAGTGGTTCCCACTTATTCGAGAATAAGAAATGGGCCATGGAATTTCAAGTGCCTGCACTAATTGTTTCTGAGCACACTGGGGAGGATTGTGGAGTCGAACTTTGACGACTTCGGCTGCGGCTAAGATGTGACACTTGAAAAGAGCCATATTCGATGCTGTGTTGGTATGGGTATGAATAACTGAAAACGAGCTTGTTCACGACGCTGTTTTGTTCTCAGTGTTTTAGTGGGATTTTTCGTACGCTTGTTCGTATACCGCATCATCTCGCAGTCTGTCCTTCAGTTTCTAAAGTTCCTGCTTGCTGCCGGCAGGGATGCCCCACCGAGACAAATTGTTGGGAGTCATAGTAGTTATTTTCTTTCGGATAAAAAAGTGTTCACATGTGAACTTTGCAATGGTATCCATGCATTTTTGATTGAGAGAAAACATTTAACTACGTCATGGACGGACAAAGAAAAATAAAGTTTACTAGGAAGTTTTCTTCTTCCTTATGTTTCCCTTTGATGGTGGTTGTCCGTACGGAAGACGTGGAAGCCATCCTGTTAAGTTTCCATAAAATTTCTCTTTCATGAACTTACTTCGAACTGAACTGCTGCCGTGGGCTCACAATCAGAGTTGAGGTGCACCGTCTTGCATAGCTAACAAACGTTTTAAAATGAAAAAGTTATTCAACTAAGCAAAATTCATCCTTTGAGATTGCCATGGATAAAAATACCAACCGCTTTTGTGGACTGCGCCCCTTCTGCGTGCAGCGGTGACAGCCATAGAAACCATTGTGCTGGCTCACTTGTTTGATCATAGTCCTTGCCGGTGCATCAGGAACGATACTGGAAAGAAAGATGCTGTTTCACACTCCAGTCCCCCGAATAACCGTGCCGTCATTCGAAAACCCCTTAGTTCATCCAATAAGTCCTCAAAGTAAGTTTGCATGTCTGTTGGCTTCCACATTCCACATTATAGGCATATTAAAAACTTGAGTTTGGATCAAGTGCTGGTCCTGGAACAAGCCGAAGTTGTTATGAAGACCCACGGACTAAACCCAGTCGATTAACATGAAGTTGGATCAAGGCCGCACAGTTTTCGTTCGTGGCTGCGTTTACGTGGACTACCCGATAATATGCGTGGTCGATTGGTAGGTTTGGATGCAGTTGCCGTAGGATTCGAAGCATGGATCTTACATTCTCCAAAGACATTTTAAGATGCACTGCAATCTGGCTTACTACGGTGCTTGCGGACAATTTGGGACTTATTTCTAACAAAAAAGGGATAAAGCTTCCGAGATGAACAGCCCCTTTCCGTCACATACGAGGTGACGGCTATGCTATTAGAAATGTGTCCGAGCTTTTGCTGGTTGACAGAGGTTGGAACAACCAGTTTTCTTCATCCGTAGAACTGGCTAAAGCTTCGCTTTCTTGATCACCATATAATTTGGAGCTGTGAAAATAAGTTAAGGACAAAAACCCTCTTATGCCCATGCGCATTTGATGTTATTTTTGACGAGTCCTCTCTGGAATGCACAACAATTAGGACGGAAACATCCTCAACAGCTCCGCTTTTAACCAGCGGCGGACTTTGAAACATTTATATTCATGAAGGGGATTTTCTAATGAAAGGTACCTTGTCCATCTTCAGCAGATTCTACCAACTCCGTCGTACCGTTCAACAGTACTTCAGCCGTTCTTACATCATGGGTTGATTTCTACGTCGCCGAATTTTGTTCTTGGTGACCTAGGAGGACCACGGTGATACGATTTCAAATTTATTTTCTAGCTCGAAGAAACAAACCCATAAATACCTTTACGGTTGTGGAAAACCTACTGAATACACCAGTCTGATAGGTCGAGAATACAATAACGAACCAATAAACATGTAAGCAATGAGGTAAGGTACCAATGAGAGACATGAGAATGAATATTCCTACAAGTAACAAACAGACAACCACAAACTTTGCTAATTTATTACCTAGGCTTCATTAAATGTGGCCTTAGCCGGAAAACAACCGAAGCACACTCGCTGGCAGCGAGTAGCGTTGGTAGACTCTCGCGACAAAATGGGCGATAAAATCAGATCGATTGGAACAAACATAATTTAAAAATGAAAACTAGAGAACTTATCAGTGCAGTTAGAGTTTTAATTTAAGGCACGACGAATTTCTGTCTCACTGATGAACACAAAGCACACGTCTCCATGTGAATAAGCATGCAAAATAAACTTTTACAACGGCAATGAACTGAAAGAAGGAAATAAACGTTTCTCACAAATTAGATGGTCTTTGGGGGAAGTAAAAACAGATTTGAGGCTCGACTGCTTTTATCCATATAGTTGCTGATGAATCAAGCTCGTAGTAAAACCCGACCGCCGGGGGGTCTTATTGGGGTCTGTTTGCCATACTTCGTGCTGCTTGGGCCCAAGTGCCTTACTATGAAATATTCACGTGCAACTGATGAGGAATTTATACCCAGAGTACACGGATCAGGACCAGAAATGAGAAATTCATACAGGATGGGATAAGAATTAAAATCTTGAATCGGGATGACACATGAACTTAAGCCGGTAACGACTGGCTAGTAATACCTCGAATCGTGACATCGGTAAGCTGAATATGGGCTCCACAGGAACAACTTCGAAATGATATTTCGAAGTATTAAAGATGGTGCTGCCCGTGTCAACCACAAAATTATAAGAATCGTCATTTCTAGTAAACGAAATCTGAGTTTTATGAGAAGGGGGTGGGGGTGTTACAGACAACAGCGAAGCAAATGAAGAAGCCCTCCTTTAGGTGGAGCTGGGATGAAGCCTGAACTAGCGGCCATGCGACACTACTTAGTCGGCGTACACTCGGAACGTGACCCGTTTTACCACAGGAAGAACACCAGGAATTTCGGTGTAGAAAAGAAAACCGGGAATTTAAGCCCTCACAGGAAGCACGATTTCCGTACTATCTGTGCACGAGAGTGGGAGAATCGCTCAGGCCTCCGGGATAAATACCACTGGCACGGTAACCGCCTAAAGGTTTGCATTGTCGCTGAGTTTCGCCTGTATTTTTCCTCTGCCTTCTGGTTAAATTGAACAGAACTGCTTTGTTTAGAGACCCGATTATAGATTTGAATTCTGATATTGTTCACATTTAGCTTTAATTCAGCTCAGTTCGGTTCAGAGGACATGAGAGCGGGGCACTTAAATTGTCCAATTCCTTGCTTTTCAAACTTCTTGAATTCGCCGGCGCTGCGAATTGCTGGAAGGCCAGGCCTCCTCGGATCTAATAGATGTTAAAACAGGGAAGGAAGGACTTTCAGCCATTCTGAGCCAATCCGGGGGGTGTAGGGGTCCTTTTTGCTATCTGCTTAAAACTGGTGGCCAGTTATTCACAGGGCCACGTGTTAGAAAGTGTTACTCAAGGCTAAGGGCTCGATAGTGATACGGTAGGTGTAACGGCAAATAAGATGGAAATGGATTAATAATAATAATAATAATAATAATAATAATAATAATAATAATAATAATAATAATGGTATATTTTCTTGATCGTGGTCGAGACACATGCACAAAGCATGATCAGCGAATACAGCAATTCGCAGCAATGTGGGGTAATCACAATTTTGAAGTTCAAGGTTCACTCATTTGCAGTAATAGAGCAATAAGCGTGAACGGTGTTTAAGTGAAATAAAGCGGAGAGTGTCGGCGCGGCTATTGTGAATCGGTTTCGACTTCGGGACAGGGGCGATATGGTTAGCCGGATAGACGTAGGAATGCAGATAAAAGCAATACTGAAGAAGGGTAAAAGTGCAGTGTTTGCAAAAACCCATAAAGCAACTGGTGTCGGACATCACAACATGAACTGGGAGTTGAGGCAGGGATAGTACACAACTTGTCTTATAGGTGCCGATAACTGTCTACGAAGGATCCGGTAGTCCAGAATGGATCACGGCGATCTAAGGAATTTGGTGTACAGTCGATGAAGATAGAGAGAGAGCGGTGGAATGAAAAAGATTCAAAGAAGAGTCGAGAAGAGTAGAAGGAGACGCGGTGTGGCACCAACTGTACATTTGAGGAATCAATATCGAGAAACCGGTTGAGAGTGTTACCCAAAGACAATTTAAAATAGAGTTAACATGGTGTTATCGAAGTGCAGTCGGAGATGCCTGCGGGATATAGAGAAGATTGATCCTCCATTGGATAATTCATTGTGGAAGGAGCCTGTGATACAAATGCAAGTGAATCGAATGGGATAATCAGATTGGCCTTTCTGTATAGGTTATTCCAGAACTATATGAAGAATCACATGGAAGCAGAAACCTTTATCAGGAATGCAGAGTGCTTTTAAGGAGCGTGAACGGTGAGTGGACGTAGAACGGGGAATTTCAACGAGAAGCCGTCAAGGAAACACTCTGTTGGAGACAAAAGTTGCTGATGTAACCAAGCAAATATGCACAGGTAGGGAAGAGGAAGGAAGACAGCGGTACCTGGGAGAGGCCAGACCCGAAGGAACAGGGGAAGTTGAAAGAGTGTAAGGGTGCGATTTTCTCCATACGTGATAAAAGAATGAATAACCAAGTGGTTGGTATTTTGTTTCATAAAGGTATTGGTTGCTGTTGATGACAGGTATTGCATGATGAGGATAGCAGTCAAAAAGGGCTATGCTGACGAAATGGAGAGAGTAGGTACGGAAAGCAGCGGCGAGGGCCAGATTCCGGTCATTATTTTCGGTATTGCAATGCAGAATGAATTGAACTTTGTGTAGAGTACGGGAAATGGATGCTGATGGGGTGTGGGATGATGGGTGATGTCAAGAATCCGTCCGACGGTCCGGTGAGACTGTCATGATTAATTTCAATCCTGGTTATGGGATTGTGACCACTGGTCAGCCATGTGGGGTGCTCCATATAAAGCGTCATCGGGTGTGGGTATAGGTTTACCCATGGTCAATCCGATCGATCAAATCGTTTAGTCCGTTAGGTAATCCAGGGGTAACGTCGATTTGGTTGATGGGCTACCCAGGTAAGCAGTGTGTTCTGAAAGAGAGGAGAAATGTGACAGTCTGGAGAATGTTCCAGCTGGGAGTTATGATTAACGGCTTAACGAAAATTAGAGTGATAATGCTACTTGACGGCCAGTTGGCCGATCTATGAGGGATTAGCGGACGGAGATTGGTAGTTTTGTAGGGCAGTCGGTTGATAATGGAGATATTAAGCGCATGCTTAGCCAGAGTAAAAAATGGTTAGGCTGATAGGTGGTAAAAGAGTAAAGGGGCCCGGCAGGGGATCACAAATAAAACAGTAAAAGAGGGTGGGGTCAGAGATAGGAATGGGAAAAAGGAAAGACAGCAGTCAGGTTGTTGACCCGGCTGTAGGTGAGGGTGCGGAAACCATAAAAACAAAAGGAAATGCTCAGAGCTAAGGTGAGGCCTTCTTGTGTGAATGCAAACGTGCTGGTTTTCCGTGGGGTATTGAGTAATCAGATGCATACGTTTGCTGGGTGGAATGGGGTCATAACATACCATAAGCAAATACGCTGATCGGTAAGTATTGGTTATTAAAAGATGGTAATCTGCGTAATAAGACACGAGCTAACGTAGGAGTGCAAAAAAGGACTATGAGACCAATGATTTATAGCCTAGGACAAGAGAATTAAGTGGAGGTGAGCACCTATCATTAAAGGAATAGCAGTTTATTAAGGGAATTAGTGTTAGTAAGAATTTTGGTTTTGTAACTGAGTCAACATGGTAGCAGACAAATCATCGCTGACTTTGGACAACATTATTAGTGCTTGGGCTCGATGGTAAAACAGAAGAAATGAAGTTGTGGATGGTAAATTGTAAAAGTGCAATGATTACGTTCCTCGTCCCGACAACCAATAAAGACGAGGCTTTGCCCATAGCTGTTAAGCGTAGGCGTATCAATACCGGGGTGTCGTCAGAGCGGAGGTCGCATGATGTAACTATTCAGACCGTGTATCGACTGCTGCATTAAACATCGGCAAGCTGGTCAAGGATTTTGCAGGGAACCCAAAAAGGTTGAAGCTGAATAAGGCGGGGTCGGCAAGTATATGTAGAGAGCTCGAAAGGCGTGCTGTCACCCCACACTGGTCCAGACAAAAGGAACTGCAGGTTAACTCAAAAGCGTGGGGTTTCCCATATGCAGGATCGGGTCTAGGCTGTTATCATAAGTCCATCTGTAATGAAAAGGGCAGAGAGCATTAGCCCAAGACCTTACCAGTCAGAAGTGTATTTTTTCGTCTTTGTTAGAGAGGAGAGGGGGAGCGAATTTACACCGTAGGGTAAACTTCCCATTTTTCCTTGACCCGCTTTTCTGTACACGTGGCCCATTGGGTCTGAGACTGATAGGGCTGGCTGTTTCCCCTTATCGTGAGACTGCCACAGATCAGATGCCATAACCTTCGGGGGTGTTGCTGCCACAAGCTGTGAAAGAAAAAGACAGGATGGAGCAATCACTCAGATAATGGCAGCATTCCTGGGGCTGTCACTTAACAGCTTGCTCTTGCCAATAATCGAGTCGGACGGGTTCCAGTATATATGCCAGCCGCCTGGTGAATGCGCCGCCGATTTTGATACGCAGGGTAACTTCACAGGCACGACGAAGTTGGTGGAAAGGTATCACCACTGGCTTTGCAGAGGTTGACCGCTAGCTAGTGCCGTGGCAACGGGTGATTAGGGCAGATAAGCCAGCGATTTTCGGCCGAAAGTCGCAAGCTGAAGATGAGAACTGATGAACTGTAAAGATAATACTAAAGAACGAGGGTAGAGTGAGGGGCGGGTCGTACGAGAAATGTGATTCCATTCAGTACACCCTTTAAATAAACATGCTCTTTCATTGGCATTCAAGTCGTTCTTGAAATCTCCCACGGTCGATGCTGCAAACATTTCGTCGAATATTTTATTCCAGTCGTTCACTACCCTTACGGAAAAAGTTTGCTTTCAGCTGACTCTCAATTTTTTTCTCCCGTAACTCAGGTGCTTGGCCCCGGACTACGATGTTGCTATCGGGCATCAATAACGGCTTCACTTCTACACAAACGCCAACTATTCTTTTCATTATTTCAAAGGTTTCTATCTGGTCCCCCCGAAGTCTACTTTCCAGCAAGTACAGGCCCAGTGCCGCAACTCAGCAAGGCGGCGCGCCGCGCGCGGTTCAAAAATCTCGCTATTTGATGTTTGACAGATTTTCCATTACGGAATTTTCCCAGCCACTCAAGCTGAACGGACTGCCGCAAAGCTGAATTTTCTCCCATTGTCCAGAGATCTATCTTTCAGATCACCGGCAATACAAGACGCAAGATGCTTTCAAGACCAGTGTCCTGAACCCTTTCGCATTTTCCAACTGTCTATCTTCCAGTTCGCCGGCAATACCAGATGTAAGACACTATCAGGATTTGTATTTTGAACCCTTTCTTCTTTCCCATTGCCCTTTATCCGGTGAACTATGTTCCAGCTCACAGGTGACATGAAGGTAACGAGATAATCTCAAGATCCGGAAACATTTGGGCTTTGGTCTCGTACCCGTGTACCACTTCAAGACTTCAAGACTCGGGGCGCTGCCCAAAACTGGGACGCCGCAGGTAGATAGATCATCTTGCGAAACGCCTGTGCACCTGCTCTATGATCTTATTCTCCTTTACCATAGGCGGTCTCCAGGCCTGGATATAAGCTTCCAGATTGGCAATTAAAAACTTTTTTTTATATTAGCAATAGTGCCTTTGGTTTTCGCGTTGCTACTTCTTTTTTGAGCTGTCAGAGACCTCTGGGGGATTCCTGGGCAGCCATGCCACATTGTCCACGCGATTTGAAATCACCCCTTGGACAACCCATAGGTATTTTACGTTACTTATCTGTGGGATTGTCACCTCCGGTCCTGGTGGTCCTAACTACCTCAGAGGGCGTATCCTTCTGTCGTTTGCTAATGCAGATAATCGTTAACGTTCAGTGGTAGATCCAATTCTACAGACCACTGATGCATCCGGCTCAGGTTTCGTTGAACGGAATAGTCCGGTATGGCAGCGGAAAAACTGTCATCTAAAGTAATGGAAAGTCTACTTGTATTTTTCTTATCGAAAATCCGAAAGCCACGGGCCGGAGTAGAACCGGCGACACCTCGCCTACCTGGCGGATGCTCTTTTAACTAAGCTATCGTGGTACCGACAGTCAGGTGTGAATAACGCAAGTGAATAATTGACGATGCTTGAACCACCATTCCAATGATACACAGCAACCGTTCTGGTTTAATAATTCGGCTAGCCTCGTCGGTCGTTGCCCATTGGGATGACCAGCTCACCGCTGGAAGTGATCCAGTGTACTTTCAAGTGCATTCATAGAATGAATAGTTGGCACAGGTAACGATGGTCCGCTCATCATCGATTTTTCGCTTACATTATTCACACCTGACTGTCCTGCCGCGATAGCTTAGTTGATAGGTCATCTGACCGGAAGCGAAATGTCACCGGTTCGACTCCGGCTTGCGGCTTTAGGCTTTTCGACGTAAAAAATACAAGGAGATTTTCTATTACATAAGATTCTGGTTCCTCGTGCCAGTGATTTATTCTATGAAAATTGTTGTCGCCCACAAGTACGCAGACGGGGTTTTGCGAGCACACTGCCGGATCGCTCGTGACAAAATAAAGGGTAGAGGCTCAAGTACTGAGCTCTGGGATACTCCGCTGTGCAGGGAGCCCACTCGCGAAAAATTGTCCTCTACTATAACCCGGAAGCTTCTACTTGCTGCACAGTTCCTAATCCAAGCTGTAATTTAAGGAGTTAAACCGGAGGTCTCTAGTATGCCAAGTAGTAGGCGGTGGTTTGCTGAGTCGAAAGCCTTTCTTTAATGAAGGTAACACACCTCCGCTTCTCCCCTGTCTAGTCCACCGGTTACCTCGCCAATGAAGTATAACATGTTGGCCAGGTATGAGCGACGTCTTACGAAACTATGTAAACTCGGTACCGCTAGACGATTCGCCGTTATGCGTTGCTATCCTGTCCCTGAAAATTCTTTTCATTATTTTAAAGAACACTGAAATGATGCTTACTGCGCAATGTGTCGAGCAACTCTCCCTGTCTTCACCTTTGTGAATTGGGCACACTGTGTACCTCATCCAGTTTTTCGGGGTCAAACTCTCTTTCATCGGTGCCTTCAATAGCGTTGACAGATTTTAGCAAGCGCGCCATCTAGCTACTTCAGGTTGGCTGGATGAATACCAGCGAGCCTTGCCTTTTTGACTTTCTCTAATCCACCGAACTCGGTGGCCTCTTCTGGGACATACATTAAGGCACCCTCCAAGTCCAGCACGAGGAGCGACTCGTCTAATCGTCGACTCGGGGTACTACTGTCCATTCTGCAAAACCCGTCGGACGAATGGCTTGAGCGCATCCACTTCGTCACAGCTGTTTATGGCTTGCCTTTTTTGTTCATTGTTTACGTTGCCGACGAATAACCTCAAGGTTGGTTTTGACTGCGTGCAGTTGAAGTACTACATGGGGTTAATTTTGACATTCTACACCAGTTCTTCTTCTTGTTTCCTTCGATCAGCTATCTGCATGGACGCAAACCTAGTCCTCGCAGCGTTGTACCGTTGGAAGTGTAAATGACTATCCCAGTCCCCGCATTTGGCCCACCCTTCTTCTTCCACCTTTAGTGCCTTGCAGACTCGACTGGTCCATCATGTCGGGGCTGCTCACCCTCGCACCCTCCTGAGCTCGGCGATCTCGTCTGTCAAACTTAGTATACCTTCCCGGATGCGAGACCGCTGTCTTTCTACCTAGTTTTTCACGCTATCTACCCACCAGTTTATCGCTTCCCCTCTATCTTTCGGGGACTTCCCGGGTCACCTCGTTAGAAGCAATCTCGGAACTTGTCCGGAGCACGGGACCTCTGTGTGTTGTACATTAGTCTTAGCTGTGCTTGGTCACCCTATCCCGGTGGATCCTCCTCGGTTAGGTTTTCAATCTGCTAGGTATCTGTTGATAACCAGATCCGGGGTAAAGGCCCCTCGTCCAAGTCTGCACCTTGATTTTCCTTCTTTAACGAGTTGCCTCAGGCCCTTCCCGTGCAGTACTTCCATCGATGATGACCCTAATATCCCTTTGAGTGATAATTCTATAATCCAGTCCGCACTAGGCGCGTTAAAATCTCCCTTTACTAGAGCCCCAGAGCCCAAGTTCATCAGGGTAATCCATTTAGCGAAAAAACTCAGCATCCTTTGCATCACTGGGGGAGGGAATGCTGTATATACAAGCTATTGCTAGGTCTACTCGATTTAGACTAAACTGGATCGCTAAGTTGGGCCTGCTGACGTTGAACATACTGCCCCGCTTTGAACAGTAAAAGGCCTCCACCATGTTCATCCTACCTGTCTCCCCGCTCAGATCGGAGTTTGGTGAGCAAAAGCTCCGGATATCTTCGTGAAGTCATAACCATGTCCCCGTGATTGCGGTCAGGTCTTCGTGCACATGGGCCCTCAGTTCCGACGGCTTGTTTCCCACTCTGTCTGCCTTGATGTGAGGAACAAGTAGCTTCAATTACCTCAGGTGGCCTCTCAGTTAACCAGGGGGCCTAGCCTACTCAGAACTTGGTCCCGAGGCACTCTTCAGGTTTTGGAGTCTTCTTCGGGGTTTTTGCTTGGGCCACTTGTCGTGAGGGCCCCGGTCGCTCTTGGTTGCTGCATCGCAGTAGGTGCCCTACTGGGGTGCTTTTATTCGTAAACACTCTAGCTCCGGTAACTTTCTGCTTCTTTTGGAGACGCTGTTGCTAAGGCGTTTCTTCCTTTGTCACTCTCGTGACCTGTGTAGGAAAGTTCCGGCGAGGCATTCACTACAATTGGCTCCAAACTGGCTGTGTTGAGAAGTAGGGACCTCCGTAGATTCAAACCAGTGGCAGCGGCTGTAGAGGTGCTCTGCCTTGAAAATTCCGGCTCGTTGGTGGCCGAACCATTTGTGTCGGCTCGGATAAGATCAGCTGCCGCCGGAAGGAAACCTCTGCGCCTGAGACTATCAAACCCCACCACTATTGGTCGGGCACTTTCGTTTCTCCTTTGTTCGACCCGGCCCATTTGCCCTCCCGTAGAACTCGTTTGGTGGCATCGTGGCCCGGCATACCGGTCATCCTTGGGAGGTTCACTATGTGAGACGTCGCCAATCGTTTCCTTAACATGCCTTCTTTCTTGGTAGATTCTACCATTCCCCCTACTGCTACATTTCTACTCCTCCCTAAGGCTGCTCAGATTGTTCTGGCGGGCGACTTAAGGTTGAGGAAAACCGTTTTTTCTCATTTACCGAGGCTTAGACTCTTCTGGCCAGACCTAGAATATCACCACAGAGGCCCGTGATATCTACAGATGTTGCCGTTTCCCGTGTGTCCACTTAACCCTTGAATTTCTTCCTTGATTTCCTAGTTTGAGAATGCGACTTGGTATTTGGCCTTGGAACCGCAAGTACCGAAGTTACCGCCCCATGAGAGTCCTCAAGAGTATGGTCACCTTTCAATAATTCTTGCTACTCAATGATCGAATGAAAACCTCCTGACCGGTCTTTCTCATCGACTTTGCACTTGGTCAGTTCCAAAAATCGATCTCAGTGGTGCTGTCCAGCGAGTAGCCTAAACGAAAAACACAGGGGTTTGCTTCGCTAGTTGCCCTGCCCTTGCTTAGCAGATCCGGCCACTCTCAAGGGGTGAGGTCAGGCCAGCGTTTACTTGGCATGTTCTTACGGATTTGCTTCGGTGCCCTGTGTCTGGGAGCTCCACCTATATGGGGTAAATCCGAGTCATACCTCAGCGTCTGCGGTACAGACGATAATGCATATCAAGCAGTTCCCCACTGTGAAGGTGGAACCACGCTTTCACCACGCTATTCGAACACATTGTTCCTACAGTCACCGTCTGGATTTTATTTTCCACTGACCGGCGATCTTTTACCTGCTTCCAGACTCTTCCTCGTCATGGTGAGATAGTGTGGTGCTGGTCGAGTGGCTAGGTGGCTGGAAATGAAAGAAGAGATGGAGATAATATAAACTTTCTATCCTACAATTCTGAAGATGCATGACTATTCAGACACGGTGCAAAGTGAGACCAAATTTTCGTTTGATTGACTGTCCTTTTGGACTCCACGTTTCACGCGCAAACCTCAGGTCATCCGACCAACCTGCGAAGCAGGTTTAAAAATGTGTGTCCGTTGCCCTCATCCTGTGGAGAAGACCTGATCGGTGGGAGGCATTCGCTTGGAGTTAACTAGGTCCGGAACCGTGTCTCCATTTGAAAGCTGTCGGGCATTTCTGGCTGTCATAGAGGTCGACATCTGTACAAGCTTAACTTGGTGATTCGGTTTAGCTCGAACGGGAGCGGGGTGGCGCAGTGGTAACACACACGCCTTCGAGATGGGAGGGCACCGGTTTAAACCCTGGGTGTGGCAGAGGATATGCACCACTGATGAGCTCTAACAAGAGCGAAACTCGAGTCTGGTGCTTCCGAGTGCAGGTTGGTCGGATGACCTGAGGTTTGCGCGTGAAATGTGGAGCCCAAAAGGACAGTCAATCAAACGAAAACTAAACAATCCCACACTACTCGCAAGTAGTTGCGTGATATATGAGACCAAATTGACAGAAATTTGGGCAGCTATATACCATTATGGATGCTGGACGACCAGGGGTTCGAAACTCGTGCAATTCACCTGAATTGCGTCACTCATCACTGGGGTTGTCTTTTCCTCTTAACATTCTTGTTTGTTTAGGCCTAGTTTGGTGAAGTCACCTCAGTTTTCTTTAGGTGATGTGAATCGATGATTTCGGATTCTTTTATTTGTGCCACACCACAGCTAGGCTGTAACCTGTTATGGTGAAAATTAACACAGGCTTTTTAGAGATTTTACATGTGAGGCCTTTGATAATCCTCCTGCACTACTAAATTTAGGAAGCCCTACGAGATTCTTGGATTGGTTTCGTCCGTTTGGTGACTTGCTGCACACTAATTGCTCGAACTCTGATCTATGACCTACGAGCGTTCTCTGAAAGTACGTTACACCGGCAACTGCTTCCTGTATCGAAGGTTCTGCTCACCATTATAATTCGTGGTAAACCTCAGCATGTTTCCGATTTGACTAACTTTCACCAGCGTTAGGTTTTCACAACCACAAATGTGAAAATCGTTATTGAATAGCTAGTATACAACAAAACCTAAATCACAGGATCGCTAAAATTTCTACACTGTTGCTTACTTAGTCTCTGTCTTTTTCAAAAGCCACTCGCAAAAGTGTAACGTTAAGACCGAAGATTGGGCATCCGAAGCTCCTCCATGCTCAGACTGCCATTTCCAGGAGCCGTAAGCGAATACAAACCTCGTCTAATGTGCAGCTCAACGAGAGGCCCTGCTCGGTAGCTTTGGTAGACTTATATGATGAGGCTTACAAAAAGTCAGTATATTAGAACTTGAACTAACTCAAAAGAATAAACGGATGCAATCGATGGAGGATCTATCAAACCTGGCACCCCGCACACCCTTTTCTGGGCCGGCTTCTCTTCAAAACACCCAAGGCACAACCGCAGCAGGTGATTTTGGTGACGCACTTGCTGAAAACATGTATAAGTGGGTAGGAATTCTAAGAATGCGATCAGGCGGCCAGCCCAGATGGGGCCCAGCTAGGCTCATGTGCTGGACAGTTCCTCTGAAAACGATGGACACTGTTACGGGGCCCCAGCTGAGCGTAGACCAATTTAATTACTATGAATAATTAGAATTTGTCCTCTTCTTGTGCTTAAACACTTATGAGTGGCAAATACGTTCATTGTGAAGCTGGGACAATCGTTATGTATCTTCTTCCTTCCCAAGATAACACATTGGGAATACTTGCACTTTGGGGTGCCTATTAAAAGAAAGATTCACGCTTTTGTTCATAGCTTTAAGTCTTCAAAGGTTTTCACTTCTACCTTTAGATAATCTTTCTGAATGTTTCATTTGTACGGCCGAGTGGAGGCTTGAACTCCTAACCTTAGCTTCTTTGTCACTGCTATCCACCATTGACCATCACGAGCCGGTGGGGTTACCCGACCTAGTGTGATTCGTCCGTTTATGTTGGCGCATCCTCTAATTTGCCCCATGGATTAAGCTTATTTGTACTTATTGGTCACTGACCCTCTTTCGTATTGCAACCGCAGTCTAATTCACGCATTCGTAACTGATTCATCTACTCGTGGTGGCAATAGTTCCCTGATTTGGTGACTGTACCTATAACCGAATCCCTCTACAGTTTCGTTCAGCTGCTTGCTTAATGGACCGTTCTATTTTCCGCGCTGTCCCGAATTTTGGAGAGATTCTGCCCTTGTTCTTAAGTTAGCTTTTTTGCTGCATATTTACGGCTATTCTATTGCTTTGGTATCATCAGTTATCGATAAACACGTTTATTCCACCGGAACTTATTCTACTGCCCTTAGTAATGTTCTGTCCACACCGTGCGTAGAGCTAAAGAAAACAGATTTCCGCAAGATTAACAACTCTAGAAGTCTGGATATTCTTAACACTCATCGACCGAATTTTGTGCGAGTGGGCGCCCTTTTCTGCTTCTCGTTTTTTTGATTCCCGTTTTATAATTTTTCACCTTGTCCCGTGTTGTTACAAACGTAATTTTAGTAACCTGAAGACCAAAGGTTTTCCCAGCAGGTTTTACAAACCTTCCACCCAGAGCTAGCCGATCGCGGCACAGCTGTCACTCTACACCGGCCCATTTCGTTCCTGCTTGGCCCAATAAAGCCCAACTTTTGCCAGTCTTCACCCCTTCTGCACAGCTTTAGCCTAATATAGCTCTGCATTTGCCCCTTTTGTCCGGCTTTAGCCCAGATTATCACCGGGCACCATGCTACTTAGGCCGCTGTCCTTTTTACTAATGACCGTTGACTCCTGTCTGCCATGCAGAATAGGATCATCGGTGGTTGCACTATGGCTCATCACTCGTACCATTGCATTAGGTGACGTAAGCAGACATAACCCATCTACTGTCCGCTACTCTTCCAGTTCATGGATGAAAATGTGTTAACAGAACACATCAGTAAGCAACGGGTTGTATGAAACAATTCCTCCTCCGAGGCCATTGGAATGGCGGCTGACAAAACATCTTTACGAAACGAGGCCTTCTGATTGTTCAGTGACACCAAAACTTTAGCTAATATCTTGGATCCCCAACCGTTATCATCAGAAATGCGGCTATCAGTTGGGGCCACCGTTCCTCTTCCAGCTTCATCCCACAGCTCTCTACTGGAATCGGTGGACTTTGATGAATCCATATCACCATTGCTGGAGCAGCCGTCTAACAAGCGACTTCAAATAGATCCAAGTCCCATCTTCTCTCTAGGCCTGAGCACTACAACATCCCCTATTCTCACGGTGTCCTTTTCTCGGGGCTCACCTCCCGTGTCAGCGGACTGTTTCGAGTCATTTCTGCCACTTCTACGAGTTCTTCACTAACCACTAGAATGATCCCAATAAAAAGCACTCTATTGTATCCCAATAATAGTACCGGGAACAATTTGGCTGGTGAAGGCGATAATGCAGTTACTCATCATAGTTTGCCAGAATTCCTCGGTTGAAAAACTTTCTTCTCGAAATAATGACCAGTACTATCCAGGGAAGACCACTTTAGGCGCTTCTGGCCGTAATCTGTGTTCTGCTCGTTTTTCTGTTTGTCCAACCTGATTTATCTACATCTTCCACAGTCTTGCAAAGGCACTACTCTCTGGGCACGGTTCTTTAAATACCTATCCAGCTGTTAGTTACTCAGTACGTCAGCCTGCCCCATACACCAGTCGAACAAGCTCATTTACAACTTTTCTTCCACCTCGTTTCTATACTGTCCCCCCTAACTACTTTTCCTATATCGGAACCAAGCATATTCCAGACTAGTGCAGCAGCCTAATTTCCCTTCTCACTGCCAAATCTATCGCCTTTTTCAGGTCCAGCTCCCTTTCGTCACTACTATTCCAGCTTATACATATTTTCCACGTGATAACTACACATACGATCTTTTCCCCTCCCTAGAAAGAGATCACATCAAGTTCTGCAGTGACTTTTGTGACTTTTTCACCTCTCAGCCTGCCCTAACCCCGGAAGTATCGCCGTGGCAACGATCTAGAACTTTGAATTGTCTGAGTAAAAATGTTTTCCACAAATTTCGCGGATATTCCAGGTTGATATTTCACCGCCTTCTCCTTCCTCTGGAGCAAACCCACCTGCATCACCTTATCGACTTCCAACTCTCCAACAGCGACATCACGATGATCGTATTTATAATCGAGCCCCCGGTAGTGTTCACGTTGACGAATTCCAACCTGGGCTTCTACCTTTGACACTACCTAATGCTTGATGGGTATTAAGCAGGATGCATTCAGTGCTTTCCATGGCCCTCACAGGAAATTATGACTTCATTTTATCCACTGAAAAACGGTTGCCTGACATTACCACAACTGAAGACTCCGCTGTGATCGGTTACAAGGCTTTCAGGAAAACAGAAAGGACCAGCACAATGTAGGCTACCTAATCTACGTAAGGGAAGGCCTCGTTGCATCTATATTTGAGATTTTCATTCTGAAAAGCACGAAAGGTCCGGCACGAGTACACACCAAAACAGATTCATGAGATTTTGATTGGTTTTATCTGTAGCGACAGTGATCTTTTTTCTCTCTTTGTCAAGTTTACTGTCTAACTGCACACAGACTGCCGATTGTAGTTGCCTTTCGACCTTTGCTCTTGTGAGAGCTGGCGCGCAATCGTTCAAATACAAGCTAGTCACCATCAGCCCTATCGCTTTCTTGTCTTCACGGGTGATGGATAATTCCGTTCTGATTAGGGCATTCGTATAGTGCTGAGCTCTTGGAAAAAGCTGAAGTGGTACCGTAGAAACAAGGAACGAAGAACACATTTATTGAAGAAACTGCGAAGTAAGGTTTAGTAACCTTGCGGATCCACGACTAAGTTCGGATCATCAATGGTCATTAGGAAGTCACAAATATTTAGACTAGGCTGATAATAAACATATAGGATTGCTGAACTTTACCTAGCGGATCATGCGTTAAACGTATTCCTCGGCTCTTCGCACCACGTAGACTACCTGCACTTTCCTCTGATCTTCGGCAGTGTGCGAATATCCTAACCAAAAAGGTATTTTCAACGACCCTTGAGGACGAGAAAGCGGTCGAGAGGGCTAGTGATCAGAGTGTATGTGAGAGTGTGCTCAAGAACGCTCATATGAGCAGCGGTCAAATGGCAACCGCGCTCGGCAATTAGCTTTTAGTTAAGCAATAAACGTGTAAAAAGCGAGAACGAATGTGACTGTCGCTACAGATCTCTCTAGTGGACCCAGACTCATAGCATGTGACCATATTGCACCGGGATATTTTGGTCAACTTCCACTTCGCCAAATAATTAACTCGACTTTGCGATTACTTCCCGCCTTGGGGAATGCTTTCAACTTGTTTCCCGCCAGAAGAAACCAAATAATTATCCGGACTCATTCCTTACACTGAGCTTCACTTAAATGTCCGTTCTTGTCGAAGATGAATTCTCTGGGGGTGGCAGCTCTATGGTTTCCTATAAGTTTTCTACCCCCACAAGATGCCACCAAAAACTATCCGTTTTTAGGTTGTTCCATCAGGCCAGATGGGACCAACGGACCTCACTTGTACGGTCAAAAGATTGGAATGAATTTTCCCCGCCTTGCGAACATCATACGGTAGTTGACAGGCTATCTTAAATCACTGTCCCAATACCATCACGCCTGGAGACGATACCTTCAAAAGCGAAAAACCCAACAAATAATCCCGACTGAGAAGGAGATTCCCCAAACTACAAGGTAACTTTCCTTAAACAAGAGATTTTCCTTTGTACACACCATCGGTTCACCTTTCTTGATATATTATCCATTATTCCGAGTGGATAAGGAGACTACAAGAACAAAGTGGTTTATGCAACCCAGAAAGAGTGGAGATTTTAGCTACAACAACAAAAAGTAGAAACGTCTAATATACTTCATCCATTTGTTCTCTTTTCTGCAATAATACTTTCGTACACAAAACACGGGACTTGTCACTCTCTTTCAGTATGTTTCTGCATCCAAGTTACCATATAGTGCTTCCCCAGTTATTCCATTTCTTGCTTTTTATTCCTCACTTTAACTGAACCTCCGTCCAGTGAGTGAGTGACTCGTAGAACACGAACCCCATACCCAAACGGAATAAGACGAGTCGGTGAACTATGTGGGAATTTCACGCAACCTATTGAATCACCGTTACACCTGCCCCAAATTTCTCACTTAATATCGTCTCCTCAAGCGCAGTTCAGTCGTGGTTCTCCCTGCGCTTCCCGGCCCCTATGCTTGTTCGTACACCTCAGCGGGGAAAGTGATGTACCATAACTGAGTAAGGTCAGTCTCTTTGCGAGCCTTCCTTTTTGACCTTTGCTGTTCCCTTTAAGTTAGACACATGCATTTTGCGGTTGCACGGTTGCCTGGCAGCTGGAGTGCCGTCATGAGCGGACGCCCTGACTGGCATGGCTTCTTGTCAAGCGAGTGAAAAAATTACTTTAGGTGTTTACTGTAATCTAACTCCTGGAGATGAATTAGATGGGGTCAGAGTGAAGATTGATCGGTGTGAGCAAGAACTGCTAACGTAAGAGGAACAATTCAGGTAGCCCAATAAACGATTAGATTTTGGGAAAGGCTCAGCTGTTGCTTCTGTGACTCAGTATGATGAATGATTTTGAATGTGGCAACCAAGTGACTCAGGAAACTAGCAATTTGTGAGCGGAAGAGATACGTGGAACGGAATCTTTACTGAGGTCTTTGATCATGGAAGTGACCCTACCAAAGATTTAAGTTGACTATTTCGGTGGATCCCCACAAAATTTACATAAGTCTGTGCACCGTTTTGGGGGTTCTACAGCTGACAAACCGACTGGAGAAAGGCAAAAGATGTCTTGTTTGTTCTATTACTGTGTCATGCTAAAGAAGCCATCAGGCATTGCCCTTATTTGTCCAGAGAAGAGGGATTTAAAGAGAAGGTGAATATCCTCAAACAGTAGTTTAGCTGACGTCATGACACCTTTCCAGCTGTAAGCAAGGACCCATTTGATGGACCCAAGCTTGGTCCTGGAGATGTCGAATGTCTCACTGGTCCAGCTAGAAAAATGGATGCATACGTAGCTACCGCAAACCAACTGAGTGACGCTGCTGTGCCAAACAACCTTGTAAGTACAGTCGATAGATAGTATTAAGGTCTGCAAAAGAAATAGGTGGATGTCGCAGAGATCTACCGAAGCCGGCTGTGAACCCTCGCTCTGCAATTCGCTCTCGTTTTGTGAAACGCAGAGTCTCAGTTGCATGTAGCATATATGGTCAGCTTGTACACAAAAATTGTCTAAGGCATGAAGTGTTTGGAGGTAAAAACCACATCATTAGTTATATTGAGACACACAGTAATTGACAATTATCGTAAATTGAGCGACGCGTAGACGATTCACACGAACCCCAAAACCAGAACCAGATTGATTCGTAGTTTCTAAGGTACTAAACTAAAATTACAAAAGGTTAAAATATGTATGAACCTCAATTGTGCGGCCATATAGACTCAACAGTGAGACTCAAAGGTTTAAAATCCCGCCGTACACGCAGGATGGACAGAAACGGTTCATGGCCAAATTCAAATGGCTCACATAAACAAACAAAGGTGCACAGGTGTTGTGTCTGGACGAGGTTAAAAAAGTAATCGCAAGTATGGTTACCTTCAAGAAGCATGTAGAACATTTGGAAATATTTTCGATAAATATCCTTTGTACTCAACACAACACGATAATTGTTGATCGGAATGATAACCACCAACAGTGAACGATTTGAGCAAAATCCACGATTACGGTGAAGGCAGCATGGGATTTGATGGAAGCCAGTTGTTTCTAAGAACCAAGAAAAGATGCTTCACGTGCCTGAAAGCCAGCCGTTTAGCTGTTTCCTGTTGATCTTTTGATCTCTTTGACAAACCTGGGAGTGAAAGCCATCAAAACGGATTGTTACAAAGAGACACGGCCCCATCGCCTTCTGGCCAGACTGAACCGGTTGACTGTGGCTTCACCGCAGCGGAAGCGGAGGGCGCCTGCCTCGGCCACTTCCCTGTGAGATTGCACGGTCCGTCGGGGTCATTGGAACTTCGCGCATTTTGGATAATGGGTGAGACGCGACCCTCATCAATCAGGATGAGGCAAATGGTCTCAGTTGAGACTGTCATGAGAGTGAAATTGCCGTCCTCATTGTGTACGGCGTGAAGATGACGTCGGGTAAGGAGGTCTGTCTGTCAGTATCGTCGCCGAAGGGAAACTTTATTGAGAGAGTTGTTGCGGCCCAGGCAATCATCAACATTCTAGTAACATAAGCCGAGTGTTATGACGTGAGTGCCTCAACCAGCTGGCCACACTTTGGGGGATTGAGATTCGAAAACGTGTCCGATAAACCCTTCGGAGTCCTAGTTAGTTGTGATGTGCCTGACGCTCACTGATCAGAGAGTGGGCATAAGAGAACCACGTTTGCAGTTGAATCAATCTTTTGGTTGGGTTGCAAGAAGACCTTCGTCAAGGTCAGCTCTGACAAACTCCGAAGTTAACTGTTTAAGATTAGTTGTCCTCACTCAGCAAATCCAAAACCTGTTTGAATTAGGGTACACGAAGAAAGAGTTCAATGAAAAAGGAGTGGGTTCCATCCAGGATGTCCAAGCCAGGCTTATGGCTGAGAAGGGTAAACAATTAGTTAATGGACACCACGAAGCGGGTGTACCGTGGTGAAGCTCTAATGCCGACCTGACGTGTAACCGTTTTTTACTGGAAAAAATCGTACAGATATCAGCAATCATAGAGAAGAAAAAGTATGAAAATGCTTGGATTATTATATAACAAGAACCTTGGTTGCACAAAGGTATAGCCGATGGAATTATACAACTGGACCTTTGTAGCTAAACCACTGCAAAACAGCTCGGAAACCGATCGGTTTTTGGCCGGTTTTCGAGCTATTTCCCAGGGATTTGTGTCAGTCGTTTGAAACACGGGTATGCCTAGGTAATTTCTGTCATTTTTCCCAAAATACTTTTTAACTATGCTCATCTCTACCTCCTAAGTTATGATTTTCCAAATAATTTTCCTTATTCTACTTATTTTGGGGGCATGAAGCAGAGCGATCGCTCTATAGATTGATCTTCAACAAGGTATTTCAGGACATTTCGATGAACTAAACCAATACATTGAAATAAAACATCAACTAAGCATTGCACATCACTCCTGTCGTCAGTTTCTTTCGTAAGAATTCATTTTTGATCCGTGTAAAATGGCTACTAAACAAACCTTTCAAAAACCGTTCGAAAACCGATGTTACGAACGAGCTGTCTGCTACAGGAGGGATGATTTTAGTTCGTACCGAGCCGATTGTCCCACTGGTGTTCACAATCACGGAGGAGGTGTCACTACGTACGTTTACAAGGACTGCAGCAAATCAACTAATCTGGTGTTCACGTGCTCAGCCGAAAAGATCACTGTATCCTGTAAATGTCCGACAATGTAAAACCAACCGGCACACTAAGTTAAGAACACTTTTGAGAAAAATGAAGCAGAGGAATGGTCCACCCGAAAACTTGGTCAAGTTAAGGGTACTAGTTACCTCGACCGATTTTTTCTGTTTACAAACCCCAGTCTTTCTGTCTTCTGTAGACACGTTGCCGATTACCTTAAATTTTGTTTTATTCATTGTCGCCCATTTGAAACAGTCTGCATCCAAACTGATCAGTATTCTCTACCAGTACTTAATCAGCTTCGAGGGAAAAAGGAGCAGGCCTACAAACATAGACAAATAATACAAGTCAGAAATCTCACCAGCTTTGTCAAGTCTGACGTTGATCGTCCGAACAAGTTGTATATAGACACCATTTTGGGAAATCTTAGTTATTGTGACATGTGGAGAGCCACAAAACATCTATGTGACAGTAACTCAAGATATAAAAAATAAACACTGGAGATGAGAAACTCAATTTCGACTTCAGCTCAACTTCGCAGTGTGCCTCCGTATCAGTCTTAAAAAACTCATCTCAGACACCATCTATCGAACCATCTATGGTCTTCCAACAGCTGTGCAAAGTGAAGATGAACAAAGCTCCTGGGTCAGATAAGCTATCGCCTGTTTCCCTCAAGAAGTGTGCTGATACCCTTTCGGTTCCGCTAGCCAATATCTTCAATAGTTATCAAGCAAGCGAAAAATTCCGACATTTGGAGACTGAACAAGATAATGCCTGTCTCCAAGAAAAAAACCCGGGAAATACTGTCTTATCACCGCATTATATGACGCTCAAATTGTTTGAGAGGCTTTTATTACCGTGGATTAAACTGGAGTCTGCTGGAGAAGACACACAACAGTTTGTGTATCGGTCTTCGCGCTCCACTCTTGACGCCGTAGCTTACATTGTTGACTCCATAACCTCAGCATTAGACAAAATGTAAGGCTGTCAAAGATGTGTTTTACTTTACAAAAACGCATCTGGTTGTCTTGATCAGTCAGTATTGCTCAGTATGCTTTCCGTAAGTGGTGTTGACTCAAACTTCTGCAGGCTGATTTTAGACTTCTTTACTGTTCGAAGACATTTCAATTGTTTCAATAGCCAAAAGTTACCTTGTCTTCCAGTTGATTTTGGTGTATTACAAGGTGCATTTTTCCCCTGTTTACTTTTCTTTGTATAATAAAGAACTTTCAATCCCGTCGACATTATTTGACTGCAGATACCCCGAAGATGTAATTTTAGGATGTGGATTACAAACACCCGGAGGAACTTCAGAAATTCGGATCAAACTAAGCAGAGTTGTTAACTGGTCCTCATTCCGCTCCCTTGTACTAAATGCTTCTAAATTCCAGAATGTCTTATTTTCCTCACTTTCTGATAAACCACATAGAGCCTTCAATAAAGGGGTTTCCTCTTCCATCTGCGAACGATAAACCCCTACTAAGATCACCAACGGCTAGATATCTTGACGTTACACTATCTCATAATCTTTCGTCGTTCAAGCACGTTCAGCAGACTCTTTGTAAACTTAGAAAATTGTCATTTTTCTCCCTCCGTCTTGAAATAATTTTCTTCCCATACCAGTCAATTTTTTAATTTGTGGCTGCATGTCTTCTCCCACACTGGTTGTACTGCTCTCCAGTTATTTTCCTGGCCTATTGAAGAAAGATTCTAGCTTGAAATTAAGATCTATAAAACACATCTCCAAGCGCAGTGGTATATCCAGAGATACACATGCTGATACCATCACTGATAAACACTTCCCGGCTTGTGGCCAGTTTACTTCCAGAATACTTTCGGACAAACATCATTCTCTACATAACGAAATTCGAAAAACTGTGTCTACACCATGCACGCGCTCCGAGTCCAAACTTCTATTTTCTCCCACTTCTGCATATCGCAATTCTGTTTGCGGTGTCATGCTTGTCTGCTTGTTGATCCAGAGAAAATCAAAGACATAAGAGGATATTCAGTTGGATGAAAATTACCGTTATCTTTATATATCTCCTGATTTCCTATTTTTATATGCACAGATATGGTATAAAAGCTGAAAAACCACCCCTTCGGGTGCATAAAGCTACTACTGACTTGAATTGACTTGAACGGTGAGAAGAAACTACGCAGGTTATTCTTCCAAATCCGAAAGCCTACACACTAAAATAAAACAATGGAGTACTTCCCTTTCGCCTATCAATATAATTGCCTGTTCTCCTTATGTGTCCCAATGAAACGTTTGTTGGGCTATCGGAGATAGGACATAAAACTCTTCGTTGGGGCCTATTTATTATCTGTTGCGTGCTTGAACTGTGTGCAATATTGTACGAATTAAACTTGACCGCATGTGAAAAGTCTGTTTGCAAAATCCTTTTGGACAGTACTGTGGTGATTCAGCGGCCATCAGACGTGATAAGGTCAAGTACAGCTTCATAGCTATACAAGCTAGGGAGCTTCAACAAATCAGGATCATCGACTACAGGTACAATAAAAGCTCGCTTTCGTTGATCAACTTCTAGTCTGGCAGTTATTTTCTTTGACCAAACATATCTATACAAACCAGTTCTGCAATACAATGGACGTGCTATTCCGCAACTCTGGTGTTCTTGTTACTGTGGTTTGCGCGGTTCCGGGTTGCAGCGATTCCGATACGACATGTCGGTTCAGATATTGCAAATGTTACGCCACCTTATTCATTGTGAGTTTCTGTATGATATGCAAGTGAAACAAACAGGTGGTAAATGATGGATTGAGGACGATAATCCAGGACATGGGGGAATATTAGGACTTCTCATGCTTCTTGTTTGGGTTCCATGAAAACTCCTACCGTTCTTCCTCTGCAAGTATCCCAACAGCTGCGGTGAACGAGGTCTTAAATAGAGGAACGGTTCTTATACTGAACATCTGACGGGAATATCCTCGGCACAAACCATGCCTCCACCGGTTGCTTCCCCATTCAGCAGCTTCTAATTAGCCACTGTCTTCGTCCTTAAATATTGTACCATTTATTTTGTCAGGTAGGGGAGGAAGTAAAAATGACCGTCATTAGTAAATGTAATACGAATACCACTACTGACTTCGGGGGCATTCTGTTCCAGGAAACTACGTGAACGAGTGTGGAAGTCCAATTCTGCAATTCAGCCTCCTTGTGAGTTCCCCACAGGGCACAATTTTTACTGAACGGTGGCCGACTGGTCGGCTTAGCCCACGTCGACAGGATGTTTTTCTGCAGCGCTTGCTTTCAACAGTCAAGGAAGCACCCAGTAACATGGTAGTTCAACGACGGACTCACTGCGCACCAGCTCGACCACATCCTGCTGAGATCCCATATGGTCTTATCTGTGGAGGATTGCCACGCACACCGAGTTGCCAAAAAAGGGGAGTGGAAAGGGCATTGACCCTGTTTTCTTATATGCGAGCTTCAGAATGCCTCTGGTCACAAGTACTGAGGTCTCCGCACCCTCTTGGACAAAAGCTGTTGCCCTTGAAAATCCAGAGAAGCGAGAACCGTTGTCACGAGCAATCACAACTCGGCCGATCGCCACAACCAATACACAAGAAGACGAAGTTTCAGTGGAAGCGCAGCGGACTCAGATAAAGTCAGCAGTCCATGAAGTTGCATGGACGGTACTCAGGGGGGGGGGGGGGGGATAGAGTAAATATTGAATATCTGAGGCCACGCTGCTGCTTTCATCCAAAACAGAGTAAGCCCGGATCGCAGGTAGTGGTGAATGTCGCAAACTGCAGCAAGAGGCCATACGATCCACTAAGGCTGAGTGCAAGAGATACTGGATAGAAATAGCTGAAAGGCGGAGACTGCGTCAAGAACTAGTGACTTTGATAAACTGTTTCACATACTTCGCGAAACCTCGAATAGGTGCTGCAAACAAGATTCGACCAAAATTCGTGCTTACCGTACAGCCTTCCGCCCGAACTCATCTAGGCTGTAAAACCCGGCCACTGCCAGCGGAGGATACCAGAAGATTGGTTTTCTTCCACTGATGCATCCGGCAAATCCACAAAGTCAAGTGGCTCGACAGGGCTTCTGACAAAGAGTTAAGGAGAGGGTGCTCTGATGTCGACGCACTCTTCGTCCTTCTCCAACGTCAACGAATGCAGGGGTTTGGCCATACCCTTTAGCGACCCGAGTCAGAGATAATCAATCAAGCACTCTGACCTGCTCCTTTCCTTGGTTGGCGTAGTCGCCTTGATGGTCAGCTCAAGACTTGAACCAGTACCATAGAAAAAACCGTAGAGCTTCTAGGTTTTCGGCCGGTCTATGGAGTCCGGGGGTGGAAGAAGAACTGAATCAAGATCAGTAACGCACGTGATCAGCCTTGGTCCGTGAGATCCATGGTACCGACTTATCTTCCCACAGGAGACAATTACTTGGAAGCAAAAGTAAAGAGACGATCTGATGACAAAGCCATCTACAGACATTGGCAATCGCAATAAACGAATCGGGAGTTGAAAATAAATGAGTACTGAAAGGTGACCTCGTGGCACTAATCACCCAAAGAATAACACCTATGGGAATTGGTGAACTTAGCATAATTCATACTTTATACCTAGAAAAACACCTTGATGAGTTACTAGGGGCTACACCATCTGGAAACATCAAACGAAATTTCTACGGGTTCAGTGCTGTTCGTGTGAACCTTATTTACTACGAAAAAGATTTTCCGAATAAAACAACGAATGAGATTTCTCTCGTGAACATGATTCATTCTGTGCATCTATTCCTCCCGGAGTTCAGCTCTCCCTCGAAAGTGAACTTTCTTTTATGTATGTTCTGAAATGTCAAAAACGCTTTTCTTTATATATTTATCCTTTAGGTGTTTAGCTTTGGTCAGAATATCACTTGCAGTGTTTGGTGAGGGAAATCTTACAGCAACGGTCACGTTTAATGATCCAGTGAATTTCACTCTCTTACAAACCTTCTCAGGACTTTGACCATTATATAAACAATGAAATATTTCGGAAAACGTTGTTGGCCTGGTGGGACAGTAAGCATCACTTCGTAGATCACCTCAGATAAATATAGGGAATGGTAAGTATATTGATGAAGAAAATGAATATTTCATATTTTTCTGTGAGACGAAGAGGATCCATGCAATTACAGTCCAAATAATCCGTTTTTCCCGTCCGCAGAATTGTCAACAGATCATTGTTCGTGTTGCTTTTCTACATCCGTATATTGTAGAATCGATTAAAGTGCAAGTTATACCTAATCCGAATAAACATTTGAGAAGACAAACAGTGCGAGAGGAATTCCTTTCGTATATTGTCATCGGTAGCGTACGTATAAAATCCAGTACGAAGAATAACTACGATATGAAATGAAATGAATAATTAAAGTGAATTTTATGGGGCTTGAAGTCGTGTGTGTGTGTGTGTGTGTGTGTGTGTGTGTGTGTGTGTGTGTGTGACTGTGTGTGATTGGCTTAAGTCATGCTAGGTTAAAGGTTAACGTTATACGCTTTTGGACACATCGCCTGTCTGGTGTGAGCGATCGATAATGCGTGTGGCCAGTGTCTGTCGCGACCATGTAACAAGACCGAGAACGCGTTCGCCGATTTCCATCAAGTGGCGAGCGATGGCCGAAGTCCGCTTACGTGATGCAGTCGATTGTTGTAGGGTAGACTGAATAATCGCGTCACATGTACACTTTGGAATGTGTTCGGCCATTCTAGTTCACAGTGATCGGTCGGTCCTACCGATGTAGGCTTCCTTGCAGCTGCAAGAGAAGGCGTAGATGCAGTGGGAGGTAGATTCGGCCAAACGATGATCATTGAATGGGGGTGTGGAGAAGCGCCATGTGAATGAGTGAAAGCGTAGTGCAGAGGCAGAGTATGCTTTATAAGATGCATTTTTAAAGGGTTGCTTAATAAGCCGTGTAATTGGCTCTCTTTTGTGAGGAAGATATATGTGGATCTCTTTTTTGGATATCCAAGAAACAGATGACTGGGTCTAGATTCATGTCCGACTATGAAAACGAGTGAATGCGCCAGGTACCCTTTGCCATATAAAATGGTGTATGTGACTGCCTCCTCGTTCGGTAGAAATTTTTCCGTCCTGATTTGTCTTGCGTTGAAGAATAGGGTTCGGGCCAGAGATTTCTCATGTTTTATTGGTGAGAAGCTTACGAAACAGAGGCTTTGTCCGGACCATTTCTTCTTGCGGAAAATAAATTGCTGAATAGAACCGTCCCCTCTTCTAGTTAATAAAAAGTCGAAGAAAGATAATGACCCTTGTCGTTCCACTTAACGTGTGAACTTCAAGTTGGAACAAGCTCCGTGGAATTGCTTCAGTAACTCTCCGAATTCTTCTACTTGATTCGCCACAATGAATATATCGTCTACATATCTTCTGTAAAGAACCATCTTTTTATCACGGCTTCCAGTCGTACTTCTATCTTGCCCTTAAATATCGGTCAAAATAGGACCCAGAGGACTGCCCATCGCAAAGCACCCAATTTATCTGAAGACTGTCTCTTGAAACTGAAATCAGACTTTCTCCGTGCACAGCAAATTCAGTGGTTTTAGAATCTCTATTGGAATATGAAGACTGATATTTTCCTGTTTGATAATTTGGCATATAAAGTCAACCTTTTCGAGCAGGGGTACAGTGGGGAATAGTAAACTAGCACCAAAGGAGCACGTTACTTATACTTAATTCGACAGGAACTACCTGTCATGATGAATACAGCAAATGTCGTGAAGAAACCAACAAGGAAGTGCGTACTGGAGCTATCTGAACAGTTTGTTCAAAAGAGTGGTACGTCTATTTATTCTTGTGGTTTTCTAGATTTAATAAACTCTCACTTGATCATCTAGTCACTACAAAATGTCAAATAGTGCCATGTCAAAAATCGAAGTTAAACACGTGAGCGTTTGAAGCGGATACACGAATTTACCAACAATAATCAAACATCCTAATTTTAATTCCCCCACCATTCTTGTTGAATGAAAGGAATTCAAAATGGCACTGAAAAATAGCCATATTATTATATAATTAAAATTGATTTTATTGGAGTATTCCGGTGTTCTTTGACCAAAATGCACTCGCTTTCTCGTAATCGATTTCTTAACGTTCAGAATCCTACAGGGAACATGGACTTTTTCAGAGATCTCAGGATACTTCATATGAAAGCAACATAATGGTGAACATTTTTGCAACATATTCCACGTTATACAGTTCTTCTTGACTCTATATTTGTTTCTCAGCGCACTCAAGCCCATCACATATATCTAAAGACTGGAATCACTGTAATTTTATATCATGTACATACATATAATGCCGGAGTATTCTCATAGAGAAATGCACAACAGTCGGTTGTATTTCTCCCGGATTTCATATTGGAAATGAGGGCAAACACTCTCGTTTCCAACCAATCAGCGGAAAGTTATCATTCAATTTTAGGGAATTGAAAGCAAGATTGATGTACATTCTAATCAGCTGGTGGTTTTACATTTTTAAAATTTCCATCTTACGATAAATTCCTCATTTATTACAAAATCTTCCCCTCTCGGTTTCATTCTCTACTTGGCACCCAACGTTAACTTATCGTAGAAAACATTTACGGAGCTAAATTGCGGATTGCCGTAAAAGAAGGCAGATGTTGACGAATTTTCGAAGACTATTTCCAAAAGACAGACTTAAGTAAAATGAGACGACAGTAATACTCATCAGCACTGGATCCCGAGGGACATCAGACTAAAGTGACTGTTGTATTTCGAATCGATGCTAGCACAGTTTCAGTCATAACGAAATTCCAAATCTGTAGCAACCGTAGACAATTATCTGATTTTTGATAAAAACAATTTCTTTATTTTGTATGCTTCGTGCATTGATTATTAAATCTGTATCAGAATTCCTGCGGAAAAAGTAGATCTGATTTTAAAAATCACGCCATGCGATGAAATTACAAAAATGGTGGCACAAACTTCTGGTCAGATTTTGTTACTTAGGTTTTATGAGCCGAAACACACGAAGTAAAATGACGCGAAACGAATTAATGACGATTTCCACATGCTGTACTTTTCCCCGTGAGTTAAATATATTTCCTCAGTTCACAGGCCCCCACACCCCAGCTCTCACGTACAATCCTCAGATCATCCGACCAACCTTGCACTCGGAAGCACTAGAGCTCATCAATGTTGCACATTCTACGCCGTGCCCAGGGTTTGAACTCGGGCCTCCTCACCTGGAAGGCGTGTGCGTCACCACTGCACCACTCCACTCCCGTCTGAGCTGATCCAAATCATCGTGTTAAATTCGCTCAGATGTCGTTCTTTATGAAACCCAGCAATGCTCGACAGCCTAGATTAGAGACACGGTCACTGTCCCGTATCGATATACAGTCATTTTTCTGTGTCCACCTTTCCGAGAGATTTCGTCAGTGTCGATTGGCTTGTTGCAGTTCGGGGTCAACCACTGCGGTGGTCGTCGTTCATATTGTCCGTCCTCTCGAAATTATAGCTGGAAGAGACATATATATATATATATATATATATATATATATATATATATATATATATATATATTAACTGCAGACAGACAAGGTTTTGGTCCTTAAAATATGATTTCATGGTAGCGTCACAGTGCAGGTTCACGAAACAGACTATCGGTAGCAATTTTGGAGAAAAGATTTAGAGGACATGTTTGGATAGGAAGGCTGTTCCGGCTTGTGCAGATCCGTAGATACTCTACGTCAGACCAGTGGATACCATAAATTCACCATGCACCTCACGTGGCCACGTTCGTACCAAGTCACTACTAGTCTGAAAATCAGTATTGAGAAAGGTTACCCGTGGTTTTGCAAATAAGTTGTTTAACTACCAGCTTCTCCGACAAAGCTGTGTTGTCGAACATTTATGTACGCTTGTTCTCTGTTTTTGAGAACAGTAAACCGAATGGTAAAAGAAGAAAGTAATCATTCGAAAATATCAACCGATGTGCACTTAAATCTCGTGATTCCACTTAGTGCCTACATTCCGAATGTATTGAATAATATTTCACTTGATGATAATGTAATAACAATAATATAGTACGGAAAAACAAACGTTTATTTTCCAGAAAATCCTCCCGTTCACCTAACTGTGAGCCAACTTTCATACTTCAGACAAACTCTAGCAGCTCGTTTTTAGGTGGAAACACGTTTCAAAATATCATTTCAGGCCTTAACTCTGTTTAGAAAGCATACCACATTTGGTCATATTCACATTTACTGATTCATTTATGTCCATAAGTTCACCGGTGCCGTTCTTTGGTGGTGCACTGATGACTAAATATGTGGTCAACACCGATTTGCGTACAATATCCCTCTAAATCAAACAGTATTTCCCATGCATCATCCTTTCTTTAGATCTTTGTGGCACAATTAATTTGGATAGGTTTTTGATATATGCTATTACTATCCTTCGGTTAGATCGTGTTCCCCCAACTGGCTCATTTCTAATTCTTTGTATGGTTCTTCGAATAGTGTATCTTAGATATCCATTTCGGTGAAATAAATTGAAAAGTTATTTCTCTTCCTGGGTTCTAAGTTTCACTGTGCAGCAGTGAATTTGGGCTCTTTTGAACTAAGTTCGGATGCACTAGTTCTTGTGGCTGTTTGGATGAACACCTTTGAAGTTCTCCTTAGGAACTCTCGGTAATTTGTAGGATTGTGTAGTATTTGAGGCCTCCGCTTTGATTCTCTATCTTTCTTCGTTGGTATTCCACTTAGGCCAATTGTCTCCTTACCCGGAACCCTGACGTACAATCCGACCAAGGAATTATGGAGACGCCTCAAAGCACTTATATGTGGATTAAACTACTCTATAACCAACGCCAAACAATTCTGGACAAACTGAAAAAAACAAAGTGGAGGATGATGAGGCCATGGTCTCGTCTGACGTCATGGCGCTCTTCGTTTCAACTGATTTGAACCTAGCAAAAAGCATATTGAAGAAGCTTCTATAAGAACACCATCCAAACCAAACATTGGAAACACAAGCCGTTTGTGAACTAATGGACTGATGCCTATACACTTGCTTCAAATATACCGCAGAAATTTCATTTGAAGAACCATACAAGGAATCAGAAATGAACCAAGTGGGGGAACACAATCTAACCGAAGGATAGTACTGCCATATATCAAAAAGCTATCCGAAATGTCTGCAAGACCCCTCTGACCATAGGGCATCACAGTTGCTCATAAACCAACCAAAACCCTGAGACAGACAGACTCCCCGAATTTGTGGTAATTATCGACTGACCTTGAATCACCGATGCAGTAGATGAGCGACAACTACGATGGAACTAGAAGACTTCATGGAGTGCATGGTCTGCGAAGGCACGAGTTGACCCATGGTTGGTAGACAGACAAGTAACGTTGGAGGTCGTAAGCTACGTGATACCAAGCCCAAGGCTTGAGACGACAGAATCTCGAGTGACAGGACAGCTGATTAGTGGTGTGGATCGATAGAACGAGTGATGAATCCTGTTAGCGAAATTTCAGCCTCAAGGCTCAGTTACCCACACTAGTCGGAGCAACACATTGAGTGCAGGTACTGGATACATGGACCGGAATCCCATATATTCGAGTGCTGCTAAAACGTTTGCCACCGGAAAGCCAAGCTCAGTGATACTAAGCCGTTGAGTCTCGTTCTTTGTCACCGACTCTTTCGGAATTTTACGCGTCACTCGATTGGTCCCACTGGATTTCACGGATGAAATCTGTAGTAATATTTTTCATAATAGTTTACAGCTTATAAGTGTAATGCATATTCGAATGCGTGATCAAATAATACAAGTGATGGCGAGATCGAATATTTCAGGAAAGTTCGACAGACTTATGGACATGAAATAGTGTTTTGGTTATTTTGAATGGACATGACAGCGGAAGACATGATAGCACCCATCAATCCAACAGATGGATTTGGCCAGGAAGACGAAATATACATATATACTCAAAACCCAAGCAAAAGGGCCCTTACAGGCACATTTTGTTCTCGTTCGTGACAGCAAAAAAGGCAGAACTATATTACTGTATGTCTGTGGTAGCTAGCAACTGGTGGCTAGGCTCTAGGATAATGAGCCTCGTGGTCTCCTTTTAGGGGGCGAGTATAAACGCTTAAGAGATGTCTGATGAATTTCGCTTCAGCATTTGTACACTGGGTTTTACCTGCGAAGTATTTTCTCACTCAGTTGGGCAGGTAAGCGAGACAACTAAAGGATTCCAATTTTGAGAATTGTGGTTCATGACAGACTGCCAAACTCTGATGTGTAATCGAGAAAGACATATCAAGCTGGTTTGCAATAATGATTGAAGGGTTTTGCAGTAAACTGTAACATGCACGCTACTGCATCATTCGTGGAACTCCGGGGTTTCTGCGCACAGTGTTATTCAACGATCGAACCCCTGAAAGTGCGTTAAAGGCGTTAAAGTACAATGCGGAAAACTAGTTTCGAAGCCGAAGAGGAAAGTGCTGTTGAATGGAAATTACTGGTTCCCGTTTGAATACGCAAGCGTTAAGAATGAAAATATTGTGACACTAAGCCAACAGTTGATGGGTGAAGAAAAACTTAAGTGTGTTGTTAATAATATTAGTCATTACCACACTGAGTATTCCAGCCTCGTACTTGGTTATTCCCGATTGTAAACCGCCTGGTAAAGAGGATTTGGTTGGTTTGGTGGACTTCCGGCGTTCGTCATCCACTTTGAGGGCGAATTTTTCAATTTCCCAAGTCTTGTGTGTCGGAAATCTGGGCAAGGGTTCTCCGAGAAAAGAATGAATTGAGCATCCGCGAAGTCACCATCTATGTCATCAGAGGGAAATGTTTCACCTAATCATGGAGCAGGTAATCCCCAACCTTCTATGCCCGAAGTTCGTGGAGTGCAGTGATTATTGGGAATTGACATAATCCAGAAGGTTGAGGTTTTTTCTCCTTATGTTCGGCAGGTCGCGGACCTCAGATGTGTTGCGAGCTTTGTAGGGTAATTCCTCCTTCTAGCGTGATCATTTTATAAGGGGTGAGGTCACCTTTCTAAGGTGGAAGTAAACTATGTTGATGATACAACAAGTGTTGTGAAATTGGCTTGTAATTTCCGTCGTAAACGTGATAAGCAAGAATGGCTTATGCTGTTTTACGGCTAGAATATGACAAGAAAAAGAGAAGTTGACCAGTGAAGTTTTCTTAAGGTAAAATCCGATAATAAAAGTGAATCTGTTGGGTTTGCGTATAAGATAAGTGACCACTTTAGGAGTATATTTTTGGGTGAAGGTGTAAGACGCTATGAACACTGGTACTAAGGAGTGGATTCAGTTTAGCGTAAAAGAGCTCTGAATGTTTTGTTGGAATACACTCCAAATGAATCGGGGAAAAACAGATATAATTGAAAAGAGACGCAGTTGGGTACTCAGAAGAGTGTTTGAAATCTCCAAGAATAGTATGTATTTTGCTACTATACTGCTGAGTAAAAATGGTGTAAGTGAATCACAGAATCAATTAACTAAGTTTTGTGGGTTATGTGGTGCAATGCACAAGTTTGTGGTAACAATACGGGACAATCGAGGGTGACGTGAGAGAGATGCACGGGGAACCCCTTTGGAAGAGTTAGAGAAAGGACTTGCTGTACAAGTTGGAACTGACGTAGGTGAAAACTCGACCGTCTCTTTTTTCGTGCAATTCGTTCTATCCTGACCGAATCATAACCGGTTTTCCAATCCGGCCGTAGATTCCTCTACGTCAGCATTCTGCCTGGTTTCCTGGAGGGATATTTCATAATATATTAGCAGCAAACAAACAAGCTAGTTCTGGAAACTTGGTTACTAGAGAGCACACATTGTTGCACACAATCCTGGTAGTTGCCACATAATCCTGCAGTGTGCCACTAAGAGCTGTATGCCATTCGGCTCTGATGCTTTTCCTCAAGGGATGGCTCCGATTCATATTTGATATTTGATAGTGGACGACAAGTGAGTTCTTGACATGTAATTCTCATTAGCGACATCAATCAACTCGAGAATTTTTTTCAGGACAGCATCCCAGTAGAAGACTAAGATGATAGAATAATTTCAACGAGGACGATCGAGAAACAGCGCAGCTGTTCAACGGGGGCGTGCCACTTCCACTTAGAGTATAAATATTTGGAACATGTATGATACAATATCCTCTGTGTTTTGGTCTTCTGAAGACCCAAACGTTAGGCATCCCGCACGATCTGCGATCCGTGATGGGATTCACGGGATATTGTGCACGCTTGTGCCACATCGGAACCATACAGTGACTGATAGTGGTTCGATCGCGAGCTTAGATATTCTCTCGGCAGAAAGGATCCCGTAAGACAAAGCATTCCGGACATCGGTGACAAGATTGAGAAATACTAAGTAATTTGGAAAATCTACACGCCCATAACAATGGAATATATATGATTTCCAAGAACTTGTTTTCTGGTAACTGCCTCACGGACGCTGAATGTCATTTTGGATATAGAGGGCATAAGAATCGGGGAATGAACGCTGATCTACTGATGAAATAACACGAAGAAAATGGGAAAACAGATGTGCGAAATGCCAAATGTGAAATCGTGTCACACGAAACAAGGGAAATATGGACACAACCCAATTTAACATATCCATCTGAATTATTTAAGCTTACAATTGAAAGTATGTGATACAACATATCATTTACGAAATAACACAAATTCTGTGATTTTGTCCTCATCACGTGCACCATAGACCGAAGGCGTTTGCAATTATCTGCAAATGAAGTGAGCAAAACTGACGCAAACCTCTATGTCCGAAGGGCCAAAAGTTCGTAAGAGATACACGCACCAGTCACAACTTCTACCGTGGTCATGGTCTATTTTGTCGTTCAATCTGTGAAGAAAGTGGTGCAAAACACACACTAAAGGGTGAGGGGAAGGCAGTCTGGATTTGGTTCACACAGTTTCCAATCGAGTCGACCGTCGCTTATAAGGCAAACGTCATACTCGAGTGTGTAATACGGAGGGGGGGGGATTTATTTAATATAGAATTGGAAGACCAGATCAACATGAGCCTTCAAGTTACCTCCCACTCCTCTTCAGCCGCAGGTGAACTTCCCTTAACTTTTCAGGTTGATTTTTGGTAACGTATTCATGTAATGGTAATGTATTTCTCCATTGCCGCACACGGTTCAAGTTAAAATTCCGATTGCACCCTGTAGTTATACTAAATCATATTTTTTGTTTGAAAACGTCCAAGCTGCGTCAGTCAAGCTACAGAATAATACCACGGTGATTTTTAGCTACGTTAGCATCAAGTTAGTCCTAATTCATTCTGGATTTCCGGACCATAATGCCCCAGATTTCCATGATCATTCTTTACTTTCATAGTGACACAGTTTTAAGGTGATTTATAAGATATCAATGACTTGTGCTTTGTAATGTGCAAGTCAAATGCTCCAATCCATTTGGTGGATAGTCAGTCAGCAAAAAGGGGAAATTTCAAACGCGCATATTTGCTTGAGGTACCATTTGCATGTGCACTATCTCTCTTCCCCCTTGGAGGATACTCCCGAACAGTGGTCATCCCGTCAATGCAAACAACATCCCAGTCTTGACTGATTTCAACGCCGAAATCCGTCGACTGTGAAAATCCTCCTTGGAGCGAAGGAAGCCATCGGATAGCATATGTACCTACCGGTAGGAAACCCCATTTGACCCCCTGTTAAAGAAAGCTGTGAGGCGCTTCTGTTTGGTACTTTGGTATACATATATCTGTGGACATGGTAGGCCCTTCAGTTAGTTCGCGGGTGTTCATCGGAACAAATTGAAACAATTTGTCACTGGATATTCAAGAATTTCGTGTATGCTGTGTTTCATTGCGCTCTCACCTGCTTTGGACAATTATCGATACCTATAGTTAGTATCATGGCAAATGCATGTAAGTAGCTTCGTTCAATCATTCTGTGATCTAAAATACCATCTTTGCGGTGTCGTTCATCGTTTTCCTGAGCAGTAAATGAAGCGCTATTTTTCTCGCGAAAAACCTGGCAAAGTGAAAATCTAACTACTGTTATTGTTCCCAGTAGCACTGTTGGAAATTCGCAGCTTCAGAGGTGTACCAGCCAACGAAGAACACCGTGTACCTTTATCATTTGATCCTAAAGCTGGTAAACCCACTGGGTTCACTCAATGTATACACTACAACTTTCGCATCATCACAGTAGGACTCGCGACTACCCATTAATCATGACTGAAGTGACTACGAGAAAGGTATTCTTGACCCTTGTTGACAGATTAATTTTGTTAATTTGCACAGGAGTAAAGTTTCCGTGAACCCTTATTCAGCTCGTGAAGTCCCCCGGGACTTATTCACCCAGAATTTTGATCTACCACCCTTTTGCAGTCAACTTTTGCGTCAGTTATGCTCACTTGTTTTGCAAGTTGTTTCGATCATATTCGTCTTGTGGTGGGTGTGACGATAAAATAAACTCTAAAGATGTGTTACTTCTTAAATAATGTGCTATGTTGTTGACCTTCATTTGTAAGCATAAGTAATTCCAGTATATTTTGTATTGGGTCCGATTTCACTCGTTTTGTGTGATAAAATTCATACTTGGCTTGTCGTGCATCTGTCTCCGTAATTACTTTGTTCTCTTCCAGCGATGGTTCAGTATTCATTTCCCGGTTCTTACGCACTTTTTATCCAAAATAAATGTTGGCGTCCGAAACGCATTTAATAGGGAACACGTTCTTGAAGATCATAATTTTTCCATCGTTATAGTCAAGTACCTTTTGCAAGTGACTGCGTATTGCTCAACCATATTGCCGATATCCAGAATAAGTTGTCGTACCTGCATTCATTTTACCGAGCATGGTGAAGCTCGTGATCGAAACACGACGGATCTTTTTGTTGGATTCAGATGGGATGCAAGCATGTACAATATCCGGTTAATACCGTCATGAATCGCAGATTATGAGGGATCAATAACGGTCTGATCCTCATGAGACCAAAACAGAAGATATTTTATTTTGGATGTAAAATAGACTTGGACGATACATGCCGTTGACAACGTAAATGCCATACCCACATGCGTTAAGGAGCAGTCGTATTTATTAAAGAATCGGAAGACCGGACCAGCGTGGGCCGTCAACTTGCCTACCTTCTCTTCAGCAACAAGATATTTTCCTCCATGGGAATCTTTTCTAATTACTCAAGATGTTTTCAGTAATTTATTCATGTAAAGCAAACTTTTTCTTCCACTCCTGCTCATGGTTTGACCTAACATTCTGATTGCACTCCGCAGTGATATTAAATAATGTTCTTTTGTTTATTAAATATTCACTCGGAGCCACTATGAATCACTAGATCATATTGCGAAAACAGATATACCAACAGCCACGATCATTCTTCACGTTCATATCAACACAATTTTGAGATGGTTCATCAGCCGCGAATGATATGTGTGCTTTGTGATGTGCAAAATCAAATACTACAGCCCATAATCGATGGGTACTCACTCGTCAGAAACGGGAAATTTCAATTAGTGGTATTTGTTTGCTGTACCCTAGATCATTGACGTACGCAGTGCTCCCTTCCTCCTCCCCTCTACAGTATCCTTTCCATGCGAACACTGTCCCCTTTCTGACTGATCGTATAGCTGAAATTCGACAAGAGCCAAAACCTCCTTGTGGTGAACACGGACATCGCGTACCATACATTCACATATGTATACGAAGCACCAACTGATCTTTTGCTTAGGAAAGCTTGTGGGTGCATTTATTTTTCAATTAGGTATATATGTATGAAAATTGCAGGCCCTTCAGTCAGTTCACGAGAGTTCACTGGAATCATTTAAAAAGTTGACAGTGGACATTCAGGGATTTCGTATATGATGCGTATGTGTTGCTATGCACGATCAGTTGCTTAAAACAAGCATTGCAAATCTGTGATGGTGGCTGCTGCAACTGTACTTCTATCTGTTGATTCCATAGCTGGTAAACCCACTGGGTTCACTCAATGTATACACTACAACTTTCGCATCATCACAGTAAGACTCGCGACTACCCATTAATCATGACTGAAGTGACTACGAGAAAGGTATTCTTGACCCTTGTTGACAGATTAATTTTGTTAATTTGCACAGGAGTAAAGTTTCCGTGGACCCTTATTCGGCCTAGATAAAACGCAAATTTACATGACTGGGGGATTTCTGAGGAACATTTTTCACGGCTGGTGGGCTTGGACCACCCAGACGGTCCCATCAACGACAAGGCACTGCTGATGTTGACTTCAAGTGGATTGATATTAAGATCTTACAAAAAATGTACGTATGTTATTTTCCCTGCAATCACACCGAAATAACAGGAGCAATGGAGTAGCAGAGACACTATTCTCAGAAACTGACCAAGTAGAAGGGGAATATGAAGTGATGACCAGCAACGAGTCGGACTCAAGCTGCCCAGCCAGTGTGACAATTAGCTCCAGGATCGTACGTGGAATTTGCGCCCTGAGTAAGAGACTAGAAACAACAAATCAGGAAACAATACATAATGGGTTCTTTTCAGATAAAATAAATCCACAATGAAGTTCATTTCGTGTCTTATTTGAAAAGCTGTTGTTGCTGACAACCTGGTTTCGTGTTTTACCTATGTTTTTCGCTGCAGAAGAATGAACACCTCCGATGAGCGACTAAATTTGGTCTGTCCCAAAGAATTTCCATTTTGGATGGAATGCTCGATCAAACTGGTAAATTCAAGAATGATTCAAGTGCAAGCTGTAAAAAATGAACAAAATTTAAAACACTGGTAATGCTTGACAATGATGACAGCATTTGGCTGGTTCATAGTACAGTCCAAATTTAGAAGGAGGAAGAGTACAAATCACATACTTTCCGTGTCAATGATTATCAAACTGATTCCAGTGACATTGATAAAATTGAAAGTCTCGAAATCGGACGACGACCGAGATGAAGTTTATGGTAGAGCAATGGTACAAAGATGACAATCCATTGGACCAAAATAGCTACTGTGAATATTGCTCGTTAGGGCTCACCCATAAGGCGGCTGAATTGCAGAACTCGACTTTGAAGCTCGTTCAAATAGTTTCCTAGAAATAATGTCCCGCACATCAGTCACAGTATTAGTATTACAGTCAATAATGGCTTTCACTCTTTAATCCCTTTCAACCTAACAAAATAAATGGTACATCATTTCAGGATGAAGTTAGTGATTAATTAGAAGTTGATGAATGGGGAAGCAGTCGCTGCCGGCATGACCTGCTCCGAAGATATTCTGGCTAGACGTCCAACGTGAGAAAAGTTCCCCTACCTACTGCCTTGTTCAACGCAGCTGTACGGATATTTGCGCAGGAAAAAAGGTAAATGGATTTCGTGTAACTCAAACAAGACGCCTGAGAAGTCCTAAGATTTTCCCACGTCACGGATCGAAGCCCTCAATGCCTAATCCTTTATCCGTTTGTTTATTGAGGGAATATATCAGAGGAAATGTATGACATTCCAGGTACCATAATCTACCTTCAAGCATTTATCATACTTTATCTCACAGTGAATGAGGAGGTGTAATATTTGCATTACCTGAACTGATGTGACTTACTGAATTCGATACTAATCGGAACTTCGCGAACCAAAGTAGCGAGAACACAAAGATTGCGGAATATCACGTTCATTGTATTATAGAACTGATTTGTATAAATATGTTAAGTCAAGGAAAATATTTGGCAGATGAGAAGTTAATAAATCACAGTGAGCTTTCATTGTACCTATCCTCGACTGTCCTGATTGATTGAGGCTCCCCAGAATGCATAGCTACGGAGCTGTATCTGACCACATTACGTCTGATGGCCACTGAACCACCACAGTACTATCTACGAAGATTTTGCAAGCTAAGGTTCCACATGTGGTCAGCTGTAATTTGCACAACTTAGCATATATGTCAAATACCCGATGGACAGTAAATATATCTCAATGAGTAATTTCAAATTATTTCTTTGGTGGCCCAGCAACTATATGAGTGGAACAGCAAAGTAGAACAGGAAGAACCTACTGAATAAAGTAGGAGAAGTTATTCATTGTTTATTGGTAAAGTGTCCAAGATTTCGGATTTGGTAGAATAGCCGGGGTGGTTTCTTCTCACAGTTTAAAATGTGAATTAACCAATTCAAATCGATAGTGATTCCTAAATGTTCGACAGAACCTACTCTAGCTAGTGGTTCAGTGGGAATGACAGATGAATCAGTCAATCGAGAAATGGTTCATATTCATACAAAGCATTTAAACAAAATTAAAGTTCACACCAATGGAACAGAGAAATGATAAACATGAGACAAATTATGGGAAAACTTATCAAAATCCTGGGCTGCAGAAATTGCTTAACAAAAGAGCCACTTCATCAGTATATTTAAATAAATGTGCAACAGAACCGGATGTAAGGTCACTAATATATGTGAAAAATGTGTAAGGAGAAAGGACAGCTCCCTAAAGCACTTGTGAATTATTCATCAAGGTTTTGGATGTTTTAAAACCGAGCTGTATCCAATGAATTATTTAGGTGAAATAATCGGACTACCATGCAAATGAATGTGTGGGACATCTGAAAGATCCCAGTTTACGAGGGAGAAAAGTTCGCGGAGTAGACTAAAAGAGGATGAGTTGTCAAGAAAAGCCCATCTTATAGACTTCGCTGATTCCTCCAAGTACTTGGTTAGGATAGATTAAGAAGGCAGTAACATCCATAACGTACCAGTTCAAATAATAAACAAACTGTCAGGGGTTATCTGTAGAGTTTATGGAAGAATTCAGTCAAGAATGGCATACTCTGTAAGTATGAGACCAGATAAAGTCAGAACAATGGGGGTGAAAGCCTTTCTCTATGATGCCAGAAATACGAGGTTTGGGTATCGGAACAGTAGTTACGGGTCTGCATCAGTGTGGAAAGGATTACGAGCTAAATGATTTGTTTGAAACAGAAGTAAATACATCAGTCAAGCAAAGTACCGTGTCCTAAAGGTGAGGACCATCAGCCATTCAAATCAAACCTGAGTTTAGTTTAGAGGTATAAAGGAGTTCAAAAACTACTTCTGTGGTGAACAGGATTATGTACACCACATCTGCTGGAATAAATGCAGCTAGAGAGTTGTTTGATGCGCGGATTCATGCATTGGTAATATTGCTAGTGTCCGCAGCTCAGTTCACTTATTTACTTTTTCTTTTCCCGAATGTATAGTCATAGGGGTTTATTGTCGTAGCTGCGTACGGGTTGAGTATTACAAAGCTAGTCAGTGCATTTGATTTTTTCCTTTAATAAAAGAAAAATTTATCTTACCCTGGAATTATCTCGGGCTTTGTGAAAATATTCCTTAGGAGAAGTGGCACAGCTGTTCCAGATGGAGATTGTTTCTAGGGTATTGCACATTGCTACGACTAACTTGACCGTGTTTACTGGAAGTTTGACTTCACTACCTAGTGATGATTTGAAGGAACACCAGGAAGATGCATAGGAAAGGGACTTTTATAGAAGAAAAAGAATGGTAAGCAGACGGGGAGTATATCTTCGAACTTAACAGAAGCAGACAATAACCCCTGGGGGAGATAGTTGAGCCTAACTTCAGGGGGAATAATTCCGGTTTTGAGTGACAATCCTGTCTGGACTGAGGTCACCTCTGATTGGGCAAGCAGATCAGTGAGGGCCGACGTAGTGCGAGATTGAGGGGAAACGTGTTTGAAATCACCTCTTATAATGTGTAACTTCTCATCCAACAAAGAAATAATGAAAGGTGAAATAAAAAGATGAAATAGTGTTTTTGTGCCAAATGCAGCTACGTGTACGTTTGTTATGATGGTGCTATTGGAGTGAGAAAATTGAGGCCAGTAATGTGTGGCTAAACAATCAGTACCGTTGGCTGAGTATGAATAAAAAACCTCGGACTTGTCACACCGAGTGGAGTTGTCATAAGTGACCTCTGTATCTCTAGTATTCTCGTTGGTGGAAGTTATAGTCTGTCGGTACAATTAGGGGAAATCTATTGACATGAGTGAGTCGTCAAGATCTGTGTTTAGCCCCGATCGCTATATATGAACCACGCAAGTACAAACATGAGTGCAAGAACAGAGAACAAGCGTTAGTTGCGACATTTCACACGACAAATAACTTGTGTTGGTACTGAACAATGGCGAGACGGACATCTCCACTGGAGGGTTGTATTTAAGTGCAGCCTAACAGCCAGCTCCCATGCGACTTTTGGGACAAATGAAGACTTCTTGCTTAATATGGGCGACTAAATCCGACTGAGCGGAAAATCCAGTTACACATATATCTGTATATACAGATCCGTAAACCAATGAAAGTTTTCGAAAGCCTCAAAGTTCTTTAACAACCCGCAGCTCCAAAATAAATCAATTCTTTTGTGGAAATAACGTTCATCTTCTGTGGCAAATGCATTCTCAGTGAAGGAGTTGCCGAAAGAACGGAAAGCATTTGTGTACGAAAACATTATGATCTTTAGGAAAGCTTGCTACCGCAGCCCATTGTTTAGACTGATGGCCGATAGTCGATTATGATAGAAGTGTACACGTTATTACTGGAATAGAAATATTTAGATGGTAAAAAATAAACCGTTCCACTTCACGGATTCAGCCAACAAGTGGTTATCATATTCGTTTATTTCACTCTCCATTTCTAATGCTTTTGAACTTCAATATTCAGTAATATTTTCTATCCGTAATGAGTCCATTTGGTGGATCAACAGTTCGCTTCTCGGAAGTGAGCACCTTGTAGACTGCTCATAAAATAATCTGTATGATTTGCAGCTCCGTCTGAGAACTTCTTACGTAACAGTATCAGACGAATTAAGGCACTAGCTGATATTCTCGAATCGACGTGGTACCATGCGACGATCCTTTCTAGTAACCATATTTGCCAAATTAACTATTGACAGAGAACTGAGTGAAATAGGAATACCTCGTTTGCAAAACCAGACAAATGTCTCCGATTAACTTACCTTCAGCGTACGAATTTATCGAAGACCACACTTGTCAATGAGCTAAATTACTTCTGCAACTGGATTGATTTTCTTTGTCTTAAAACATATTAGCTACTGACTTTAATTGCTTATTTTGTAACAATCTAGAAATGAATTGCTTGAATTATACTAATTACTAGCATTCATATCAAGGGCCGATAATATTTGAATTGAATGAGTACAAATTGTCTCGTTTCTCATACTCTCCAACAATGCCATGTGTTGATTCGTGCATCACTTATTTTGATTTTGTGCGAGGTGAACTCGGATATAAAATTCAGTGTATCTGATTTGGTTGCACATATTCACTGACAAAAAAAGCAATCCCCGGATTGGGATAATCACTCGCCGATCTAGATTCTGAATAATCTTTGAGTGAGCTTTGTAATTCGGAGAGATTCGTGTAAGCTAAATATGAACAGTGAGCTTTGGTTCGTGATGTACGAACTTGCTTCAGTTGCATCAGTACCGATTAAAACCAGTGAAATTCCAGCTGTTCGTGAAGAAGAGTCGGTGACGATGTGAGAGATTATCTTCTAACGGTATAGTTCAGGATAAAATCCCCCGTTCATTACCTGACGAGACTCATTTCGGTTACATGCCGTGTTTTATCTACTCGGCAAATCACGTAGTTTCATGTGTATAGTAGCAGCGGAATGATGGACGTGGGTTCATAAGAAAGTACTGAAACCAACTTCTATTTTGGAAACTTACTTGCAATTTTCATTTTGACTCACCATGTCCAGTGTCAGTTATGACAAACATACAAATATCAAGTCAAGTCTATTGGTTTGCTAGAACACGAGACGAAAGAGCTTCTATTACGAGATCAGTTTTTCACATGGGTAATTTATGTAATTGAAAGTGAAACACACATTTTATCACGTTCTCCACCAACTTGTATATGTTTGTATGAAGAGACACTATTGACGTAAGCATTCGCATATGAATTGTCCGGTTTCAATGTCACATCGGTTCACGCCCTTCAGTTATAACAATGTGCAATTAAAGAATATCAGAAGACATGCATAAGATCGTTGAGAATACCTTATTTAAGCTCGCCCTTGACCAAAATCTTATGCTATGAACACATGGCCCTGAAAGTTTGCTTGTTTGTTTTTAACTCATCGAATCAACGTCTTAATTGGCTACCTTTGTGTCTCATGTTTCCCAGAGTAAATTGATGTGCGGAATAAACTGAACGGTACTTGTGAACATGTATTTGTATTCAATGGTACTACCGTCATTTGTTTGTAGCTGTAGATGTTCGTGTAGCACTAGTGTCATGATTCTACTTATGTCTGAGATGCGAGGATTTCAGAACGGCCGATAATATAAGTGATTATGATTGTGTGATATCTGTAGATTTGGTGTCAGTTAATGCACCATTAAACTGCTATAGTTTTCGAAGTATTTCTTCTTAGACGCCCTCAGAATCTTGAATTACTGCAGCACACATCATCTTGTGGTATGATCTTGGGCGACCATTCACGGGCTGTTTTGCATCCATCAGTTCCACACTTCTCAGAAATGGATTTTGAGGAAGCCGTTCAGTTTATCATATCCATCCATACGCGACTTCAGCTAAAGTAGTTACTGAGCGTTGAATTTGAACAAATAGCCTATTGGAATGCGTATAAATGATGAGTCCATGGAGTGTCCGATTCATTTAAATTGCGTAGACATAAGCACAAGACAGCAACATGTTTTGTGGAACCGGGATAATAATCAATCGGAGGGAAACGATAAATCTCTTTTGTACATTGGTCCTTCATGAAGACCGAATTCTTTGAGAAAATCAGTAGCACCTTTCAAATACCGCGGATGAATCAGTGTACGTGTAATGGGATTGCTGTTTGATTGCAAGCTTACGGTTCACGATAAAAAAATCAGCAAAAGTCTAGCTACGTGTTTGACAGCAAAAGACAATTCATTTTATTTCAGAAATGAAATTTCGGAGGTTTTCCACATTTAAACGGCATTATTTTAGTCACATATGTGATTTGTGTTCAATGTGCCACCCTTAGATCTCGTATTATAATCATTCGTAGGATCTTTCTATCCTGGCTCGCATTTTGTATCAAGTAAACGTTAACCAAAATGAAATTGCAGTTCATGCATTCGAAGTGGTATTTATCCATATGCCTATTTCCCATTTTTTTATAATTCGGTTAACAGAACACATGCAAATACATACGTCAGATTGCTTCAATGTCGTGTAGACAGAATAGCCACCGGTCCTGTTTCCTTTGTCACATGCCCCATTAGAATCAATATGCTGTGCGCTGATAAGTGAACTGTGCATCAGGCATTAACTGAACTTCATGAATGAGAATATAACGAAATTTTATTATTTTCTTATCCAGACTGGTTTGTAATAAATGTGGATATTGTAAGAGATAGTGCTTCTATTTTTACTGTTCCATGTCCCGTCGTTTATGATGCTCGTGATCAACAGCATTTTAAAACTCGAGAGGTCATGACCACTAGATTTTTCTTTCGTCACAGCAAACTGATACTTAGCAAAAGGCTCATATGTTTGTGTACTTTATATGGAGTGTTGTAGATATTCATTTTATAAATTCCTCTAGGTGATATCGGCAAAATCCTTCTCAAACTAACTCCTCTTTCTATCTCTTACAATATCCACATTTATTACAAACCAGTCTGGATAGGAAAATAATAAAATTTCGTTATATTCTCATTCATGAAGTTCAGTTAATGCCTGATGCTCAGTTCACTTATCAGCGCACAGCATATTGATTCTAATGGGGCATGTGACAAAGGAAACAGGACCGGTGGCTATTCTGTCTACACGACATTGAAGCAATCTGACGTATGTATTTGCATGTGTTCTGTTAACCGAATTATAAAAAAATGGGAAATAGGCATACGGATAAATACCACTTCGAATGCATGAACTGCAATTTCATTTTGGTTAACGTTTACTTGATACAAAATGCGAGCCAGGATAGAAAGATCCTACGAATGATTATAATACGAGATCTAAGGGTGGCACATTGAACACAAATCACATATGTGACTAAAATAATGCCGTTTAAATGTGGAAAACCTCCGAAATTTCATTTCTGAAATAAAATGAATTGTCTTTTGCTGTCAAACACGTAGCTAGACTTTTGCTGATTTTTTTATCGTGAACCGTAAGCTTGCAATCAAACAGCAATTCCATTACACGTACACTGATTCATCCGCGGTATTTGAAAGGTGCTACTGATTTTTTCAAAGAATTCGGTCTTCATGAAGGACCAATGTACAAAAGAGATTTATCGTTTCTCTCCGACTGATTATTATCCCGGTTCCACAAAACATGTTGCTGTCTTGTGCTTATGTCTACGCAATTTAAATGAATCGGACACTCCATGGACTCATCATTTATACGCATTCCAATAGGCTATTTGTTCAAATTCAACGCTCAGTAACTACTTTAGCTGAAGTCGCGTATGGATGGATATGATAAACTGAACGGCTTCCTCAAAATCCATTTCTGAGAAGTGTGGAACTGATGGATGCAAAACAGCCCGTGAATGGTCGCCCAAGATCATACCACAAGATGATGTGTGCTGCAGTAATTCAAGATTCTGAGGGCGTCTAAGAAGAAATACTTCGAAAACTATAGCAGTTTAATGGTGCATTAACTGACACCAAATCTACAGATATCACACAATCATAATCACTTATATTATCGGCCGTTCTGAAATTCTCGCATCTCAGACATAAGTAGAGTCATGACACTAGTGCTACACGAACATCTACAGCTACAAACAAATGACGGTAGTACCACTGAATACAAATACATGTTCACAAGTACCGTTCAGTTTATTCCGCACATCAATTTACTCTGGGAAACATGAGACACAAAGGTAGCCAATTAAGACGTTGATTCGATGAGTTAAATACAAACAAGCAAACTTTCAGGGCCATGTGTTCATAGCATAAGATGTTGGTCAAGGGCGAGCTTAAATAAGGTACTCTCAACGATCTTATGCATGTCTTCTGATATTCTTTAATTGCACATTGATATAACTGAAGGGCGTGAACCGATGTGACATTGAAACCGGACAATTCATATGCGAATGCTTACGTCAATAGTGTCTCTTCATACAAACATATACAAGTTGGTGGAGAACGTGATAAAATGTGTGTTTCACTTTCAATGACATAAATTACCCATGTGAAAAACTGATCTCGTAGTAGAAGCTCTTTCGTCTCGTGTTCTAGCAAACCAATAGACTTGACTTGATTTAGAAGATGGCTCTTTCGAATGCTACCTGAAAGTTACTTTTCATTTAAACCTAATGCGAGCTATTTAATACAGAGAGCAAACGTCCGACTAACCCCACTGGACAGATTTTGAAAACAGAATGGAGGACGAGCTCGTTTTCAGGGATCCTTACTCGCTCCATAATATCACAATATAATACAGCAGGTTAAGGAATTGTGGCTATTAGACCGAAGGGGGGAGTGTTAGAGACTATTAGTGGAAATCGATTGTACTTTAGGTTTAACTCAAGAACGGATGTGGGTTGTCTCTCACGCGTTATGACAGTTTTCGTCTGGTCGTTTTCCAATTGCGTGGTGGCTGGTGGGTTAAGAAGGCTTCAGAGAACAAAAATTGTTTTCGAACGCACAGATGGGGTTTTTGAGGGCCAGTGCAGCTATTCTCGGCTGTGGCCAGGTTCGATACTTTTGTTAGTCTTGATTGTCGACTCCGAACCTCATAAAGGACACGGAAAGCTCGTTTACTATGTGATAAGACTGAGCTATGTGTGAAATCACCGAGCTTGTGAGTGATTTAATTGCTCCAGTTTTCAACCATGCTCGCTGACACAACACACAGTACGCACTTCCACCTTCTGCCCAGTTGATCCAATCCCTTAACCTGTTGGTGATATATTGCAATGTAATGGAATGAGTATGAATTATTGAAAACGAGTCTGTTCAACAAACTGTATTCCATAACACTCAATTACTGTGTTGCCAACTTCTTTATCCTCTGTAAGTGAACCTGGTCTGTGCAATCAAATGTTCGTGTACATCAAAACGCATGATTCGCTTGTGCTCCCAATAACAATCGTGGACCCCAGTTCTCCGTGAACTTCTGAATGTAATCTAGATAACATTGAAGCAGGTGGAGGACATGAATTACAAGATGCAAGTGGTGTGTCGGTTCAAATAGTCACATACGCAACCAGTCTCACACGTACGCACCCATCGACTGATGGTGATTCGCTGCCACGACTAGTCACAAATGCATGCACACACGTACGCACATCACTGTGATTTTACCCATGTCATGGACGACTTGTTCTAACCAATCGGACTTTACCAATGGGCCATACATGCCTGTTGTGTCGCTACTACAGAGTGGCCCAACTTGGCCGAACTCGATCTCATGCACTGCTTGGGCTTGTCAATAGATGATTCACTTGCTTGTTTGTTTGACCGCCTACGTGCGTGTTTACTGCTAAGTTAATAAACGGATCTGTTGCATGTTGTTCTTCGTTAATTCTGAACACAACAGAGTGTTTTCAACTCATTAAGACAGCGTTTACTGAGAAAGCTAAGGACTGAGCCTCCGACGCAACCGGTGAGAGCACAGGGGTAACGACAGCCAACGAACCATAGAAAACGGACTAGTTATATGATACAGTCATGTCGTATTTACTTCACTCAACTGGGATGCATATACATTCCATATAGCTGATGATTTGATCGAGAGAAACAAACAGAGTACCGAAAGTTTAGCACATCAGATCTGCCATCCTTAGTATACAACGACGTGGCCCGCTTTCATCGCGACATCGATAATCTCATGGGTGACGAAAGTCTGGGAAGGGCATTTGGGATCGTTCAAAATGTTCCTGTGTGTGATCAAAGCAACGGGGATCATGACCGAAATGGTAAACATTTCTCGGCAGCCGTCTACCAGTACGGCTTAACTCTGAACAAAATAGTATACCGTCGCCTCATATCGAATCAGGTTGTTCGGGTTCGAAGTCTCAAAAAGTACCATAACATCGGGCTGATAGTTTCGACTGATTACTGCAAATGCCTTCGTCGTATGATAACAATAGTCAACACAGGGTGGTGAGGAATGCTGTAGCAACAGAATGAAGTGAGTGTCAAGCACATCGGGCCAACCAGTCGACAGTCACAGACAGCTGAAGAGATGGCGAATATGTCAGAATTGCCTCAAAACTCAGAAAAAGAAGCATGTGGACTTGTGAGCGGAATTGAGTGTAATCTCAGGTAATCGGTAAGATAGCAGATGTAAGGAGACAAAGATCAAATCGTCATTTGGATCAACGAGACCAACGGAACACAAGTGATATTCAAAATAAACAACCTAATGGATGCAGGCATCAGACCACAGCGAGGTCAAAATACTCAGACGCCCGGAGGATCGAAAATGCTACAGCGCGGTCAATTTATCTTCCCTGGTCAATCAAACAAAAATGAACCTCACTCCACATTGGTGATGTTATCACTCAAATACACACGGAATGAAGTTACCCAGACCTGTTCCATTCGCGGATGGAAATGTGGAGGCGTGGACCACAGATTTTGAAGTGATAGTGGCATGCAACGGAATGGAGAAGACACCTTAGTCAACTGCATTCAAGACACAGGTGGCTGTGCGATCCAAAGCGATATTCATCCTGAAAATGTGAAAAAGAATAGGCCTCACTAATCAGGAAGTGAGTGAGGGGCTGGTGACTGGGTTCACACAGGAAAGTGGTCGTCCGACAACCATGGATTGGTTCAACACTGCTCAGGATATGACAATTTCCAGGATCCGGCTGTACATCTTCACTACCTGTTGCGCCATCTATCGATCGGTATTCCTTAAACAAGTCAAATACCTGAAGCACGCTTAGTTCGTGATCGTTTTGTTCGAAGTATGCTCCCGAATGACAAGTTTGGGGTTGACACTGCGTGGTAAATCTTTTCATCCATCACACAGACTTAGCGCTAATCCCATCATGGAAAACCGCAAAATCAGAACACGTTTTCAGAGACAAACAATTGTTTTCAATGATTCATTTTCAAGTCTTTACAAATTATGTAGGAGATGGTTGTGCTGAAATGGTCAAGGGTCATTCGGATTGGACGTCTCCCCCACAAACTACGTCCAATCCGAATGACCCTTGACCATTTCAGCACAACCATCTCCTATATGATTTGTAAAGACTTGAGAATGAATCTTTGAAAACAATTTTTTGTCTCTGAAAACGTGTTCTGATGTCACAATGTGTGCATATTCCGGAATCTAAAACCGCAAAAGCTGTTTGTTTTGGTTTGTTTGGAACGATCGTCCCTATTCATTGTTGGGTCTTCGGTTGGAATTCAAACCCACTGCAAACGATTTCAAGTTGGACATCTAACCATGAGGCTGCTCTAAACGGCTTGATATTTCCGCGTTGATCGACATGGTATAATACCCTCATGTACCGCTCTTTGAGAATCTATATGTAGACCATTAGAAATATCATTAGCCCCTTGTCTTGGTTTGGTGAGCGAGAGTCCGAAAGATTTATGTGTCCCAATTTTAGTCACTGAGCCTCACCATTGTGATAGTCTGATTGTCAACACACAAGAGATTTCGCAAACCTAACTTGCTTTACATCTGTTTCCTACAGGTGACTAGTAAACACCAATGCTTCCAGGACTCTATCAGTCGAACCGCTCGTTGAAACTGCCTTTATCTTGTGTAGGTACACATATTCAAAATTACTCATGAGGATTCCTTGAAAAAAGGACATTGAACAGTGAACCGGACTGTTTAAATGGTCTGTCGCCCAGTCCGAATTTGGGAGAAGTTCGATGGATTTTCATATTGCACCCGGAAATTTTGAAATCTGAATCACCACTTCCCAGGCAGCATATACAATCTATACAAACCAGTGGCTTGTGTGTGTTACAAGCCTCGCTTTCGGATACCCTCCTTGGGTGTAGGGAATAAGTTATCGAGCGTTGAGCTCATTTAGTTCCCCGTCACATTCGTCAGGACAAAAAGCGTTCCACTCCCGTATGGGGTATCGTCTATTGGAGCACGCTAGCTACGACGTCCGTTAGTCACTCACCGTCAGTCATTCAGTAACACTGGACTAGCCATGTTTAATATTGAGTGTATAACTTGTTGGACGATCCCGTGAGGTTGCACACTGGATGAATCACAGATGAACATGGTCTTAAGTTCGTGTCCGGAAAAACGTTTGTGACGATCTACCTAAGTGAAACATGGTTCAATATTTGTTTCATGTTCAACTAAGGTAATAAGTAAAGAAGTTTGCCGTTCCTGACAGGTCTCTACTGATTTCGATATTTTCGTAGGATTCATTGGTTCATGTTTATAAATTGTTCCTTAATAATTTAACTTGTATTTCTCTACAAAATCTGAATCAGGAAGAGATTACATATTCTATCTGAAGGAAGAATTAATAACTACTAAAATTGGTGATTATTGCTGAACAGTAGACCGTATATGGAATCCACTCGGTATGCAATACTCAATTCGATAATCAGTGTTGCCTTGTTGCCATTGGAAGTGAACGGAGAGTGGATGATCATGATTTTGTCGGGTTTCAAACATTCGCACATCATTGTTTTCAAACCAAAATGTGGTCAGCTATCGCTGACCTCAGTACATTCGGATTCCTGTCCGTAAATTCCCAACACTCTTGCGGGTGACCACTTGTTTGGTCCACATTCCCACAGGGTATCTATCATATGGCTCCCCATGTCAGAATATCCGTGACAAGGAAACACTACTAATATCTGTCGTACTAATTGATGATATTATTTTATTATTATTACAATTAATAATATTACTAGACTGGCTTGAGCACGGACATTTGTTTTATCATATAGTTTGGCTTATCGCGCACAGTGCTACCAACAATCAATAGGACGGCCAAAAAGGTTATGGTAATTATTATTCAGTAAAGAGATTGCATCTCGTTGAGGCCTCGAGGGGAGTGCCAGGGTGGCCGGGATCAATTATTTACAGGACACGTAATCCCGACTGAGACGAAATAACATGGATTATCTGCCAGAATTAAGCACAACGACGCCATCCTCGAAAGTAAATGTAAAATTCACTTTCCCCTATGAGGCATGTTTTCAAATGATTTTAGTCCTTTGGTGGCGTGAATATCACGCTCTGTCACATGATTACATAGTTTTCAGACACTAAAATTATAGACCACAAAATAACTGAAATTACCAATCGGACATTGCTTTCCCGAAGCTATGACCCTACAGGCTGTACAAAATTGAGGTCGGGTCAGCTTTTACGTCGAACAGAATCAAAGCTGAAACTAGTAACTGTTTTAGTTCAAATGATGCCATACACATAAATAAATAAAAAAAATTGTGTGACGCGGGTTTATAAGGCAGTTTGTAATAGTATTGCCAGCTATAAAAGGTAAATTCTCCTCATTATCACCAAGATCACCTTTAAGTCGAATCAAATTGTTTATGAAATTCCCACGCAGGACCATTATATCTCACTTCCGAAATTTATCCTTCCACTTTCCGATCACATATTCATCTACACCTCGTCCTTTTCTTTCTACGTGAAATTTATTGCTGTTCAGCCTCCTTCGTCTGTCACTTGTCCATGTATGCATTTATACGCTGGGTTGCTCTTCCACACTGGAGACGCACGACCTTAACGTTTCATTCATATAACAAGCTTACTTGCTCTGTGCTGACTTTGTCCTCTATGCGTCATTCATGCTATTTGCATGTCCACGTCGTTGCTTTTCTGCGAGCTCTGTTTTCATTCAAAATCGCCCATCGAACCTTTCTTCTGTACCATGCGAGCGACCTTTGTCATTCAAGTTATCACACCACGTCCTCCTGCTTGTCTGGGTCAGTCGTGTGTGCAGTTTCCTCTATGTCATTTCCTGAACTTGCTATCCGTTCATCCACAGTTTGAGTGTCCCAGATTCCTCCCCTGCTTGGATTGTTTCTTGTAGTATAACAACGGATTTTCACATTGTACCAATGACTCGGTCCCGTAGTGCTCGGCGTACTGTAAGGTTGATTAGACCTTACTTCGCGGTTTCCTTAGTAAACGCGTGCTTCGGTCCTTCGTACTGCGTGAACCACCTGTACGTTACTCTAATGTGCGGCACTGCACAAATATGTTAACCAGAACAGTATTCTCCACGACCCGTGAGAACGAGAAGGTGATTGGGAGAGATAGTGGTTAGCGTGTATTTGGGAGCGTGCGTGAGAGCGTGCGCAAGAGCAGCGGTCAAATGGCAACCGCGCTTGGCAGTCAGCGTTCAGTTAAACAATAAGCTTGGTAAAAGTATGAACGAAGATGGCAACCGCTACAGTATTTTCCTTTATGCCCATTTGAATGATTGATATTCATTCATGGTTCCTTGTAGTTGGACTGTTCCAAAAACGGAGATATATTAATAACATTCGTGAAGATCATTCCCTGAAGTGTAAATAGATTACTGACTCATTTTATATGACTCTGGGTTTCGCATTCGTGTGGTAAATTCGTGTTTCTAAATGATGCAATACATAGAAATACGTAAAAGCTCAATCTGACCCCGACTTTCAAACTCGCCGGGCACGTATATGAATCCACCTCTGGATTCACTTAAGCTCCGCCTAATACTCCTTGGTGTGAGTACTTATATCCTCCTCTCATCTCCCCTCTGTTTCTTCCTACCCCGCCCATGTCTTGCATATTTGTAAATTTTTCATGAATTTTTTCTGTCAGTTTTGGCACTTGTAAAAATTTTGATCATGCTTTAGGCATGCTTCGGGTGTCTACGAAATAAACCGTTATTATTGGTATTGTTATAATAAATCCCTCCTGAAGCGACCCCGCTGCAGAAGGAGGTCCTCATACAGATAGCCGGCAACCGTGTATTGCCACAACCCTCTGATCGAGGGTTACCCAATCCCCGAAGCAATCCCCCCGTCAGCTGCTGGTCACCACCACGATGACTAGTGCACTAAAGTAAAATTTGGACTCAGAGCTTGCCCGTTCGCTTGAGCACCCAAAAGTAAAGAAAACTTTTGGATGCGGCCAATTACCTTGTTTCTATCCGGTCTCACAGCGAAATACCAAGGTAATCCCCTGTTTCGAAGTAAACAGAAATCTCGGAAAAGCCAGTCGGGTTAAAAGTGCGCAGCCGAACAAAACAATGGGGTGAAAATCACACGTCAGAAAAAATGGTGGAGAAAACTGATCCGAAATTGCGTCGGGAAAGCATTCTTTTCCTCAGAGCCATTGGGGTCACTAAAGGCGGCCACCCAAACAGCTCCACTTTTCACCCCGGTTGCCACCGTTGTCTACCCATAGCCGTGTGATACAGCCCTCCTCAGCCCGCAGCCACTCACGATCCGGTCTGTCAGCCAAACTGGCCACCAAACCACCAGGTTCCCGCAAGCCGCTTCGTACCATTCAGCAACGACATTGTCTCCCGGGGCTAGGATCACAACCTCATCTCCTCATCCTTTGTTCCCAATGGCCAAGATCTCCTCTGCACTGGCATCACCAAGCTACTAACTATGGTAGACAATCCAACCATGATCTTTCGAGCTCCAGCTAACCAGCTTGTTACCCATCTGCTTTTCCCATCCTAGGCATATCTACACGATAAGGCGGCTCATCCTAGCGCCAGCCAGACAGCGCATCTATTTGGTCCCCAGAAGTTCCGCGAACCCAAGTACCACATGCCAGACCAATGAATTCAGAAGCAGCCGTCATCATATCTTCAGACGCAGTGCCACGTCATAGATTTTTCACCCAGTGTACCCCCCTCCCTTCAGCTCCACCGCACCCGAATCACTTACCACGAGCCAACAGCATAATTGCAAGCCGGAGTCACAACATGCAGACCACGGCCGACCCAAGGCCACCTCACAATAAACCCCACGTTATCCCCCTCCACATCTTCATCCCCCGTGGCCCCTCTTCCCCAAACCTCGCCTTATTCCACTCTGATTTGATTACACACTACGTCAACTGACCTCAAGCACCAAAGCCTCCTTCGTCATCAGCCGTTTTGCTACCATTCCTCCCCCTCACATTTACTCCATGGAGCCCCGTGAGGGGCCTGTCGCTTCAACCAATTCTATCCACTACACTATATCCACTTAAGCTCAGTCCCAGTAACCCTGCCATTCGTCACCCCCTCCACAAGACCCCTATCAAAACCTCGGTCGTGCCTTGTCTACTGCCCTCCACCTTCCGTCTAATACCGCAAGCTCCCACACAAAAAATTATTCAGCTGAACATCAAAGAAACGTATGCTAACCTAGGTATTATATAAATGACTGAAACTTTGGTCTTTGAGCACACTCCTCCCAGTCCCATGCGTATCCCGAGGTATCAAACTTTCTGAAGTCCGAGGTCTTTTCGGGGAGGTGTTAAGTGCCTGGTATAAGTTCGGTGCACCACTCACACATCCACTTTACACCATCCCACTCCAGTCCAGTTTACGGACTCTGTATCGCTATCTATGGATTGGAGTAACGGTAGCTACCCACTAGGTTGCACATATCGTCCTCCTGGCTCCGACCCACACACTATCAGTGCTGCTATCGAAGCCTCTGACTTTTCAACTGACCACAACTTCGGTTACAGAATGGTTGCAAGTGGTTGCAATTTTCTACGAATCCGCTGGTTGTTATTATTGGGCCCTCCTTACTTCATGAACTTGATCTCCTGTATATACCCGGGTCTTCGTTGTGAAACTGTCAAATCGCTTAAAAGGGGCAACGGCACCCTGGACCTAGTTTTCACCCTTGACCTAAATACAGCTAAGACTCAGGTGCTACACTGTTGTCCTGGCAGTGGCCACATAATGGTGCTTTGGACACGGCTGTGCCCTTAAGATATTCAGTGAAACCCGGCTCCCTCTAAATCACCCCGAGTTGCAAATTGGGGTCCAGTTTCTTCTTCCACTCCTTCGTCAAACTGGGATATCTTTTTTCTGACTTCTGACCTCCAACTTGCCGCTGACTGTCTATGTGTCTTCCATCTCAGGCGTTTGTCCAAGCTTTCCTCCACCCTTGCCCGCCGTCCCCGGCCGTCATCCAGAAAATCGAAAACGGAGCCCAATATCATAACTTTGCTGGGCAGCTATTCAATTCCAGGGACTCATCTAAACTCCCCTGCTTGAAATTACTGTCGGGGGAGTATAACCGCTCCGAGAAACGACAGCTCATCTGTCTTGAAAAGGCCGCCTCCGGTCATCCAAAAAATCAGGGCCCCTGTCAAGATTGGCAAAGGCACTGTCCTGGCGTAATTCATACACCAGCCCCAAAGTATTATTCTACCACTCCAAACCTGCAAGCTCACCAGCAGCAGTATAAAAGGCATTCAAAGCTCATTTTGCGTTCTCTTTATTACGCTAAACAGCCTCAGTTCCCCTTCATTGCCACTGTCAATCGACATCCCTGTCCAGCATCTCGCTTGACGCTAATGTATCCACAAGATAGGAGACCTGACTAAGCCTTCTTCTCGACCTGACCCTCAAAGACTTCACTTTGCCCGGTTTCGTTTCACTAGGTTCGATCTCTCTCTCCTGAACTTTTACACGTTGTCTCTGAACACTAGCTTGGTGCCGAAGCTGCGAATATTCTCCATCCTCATTCCCCCTTTTAGAGAAATGATCTCCGGATGAATCCGACAACTACCGCCCCATCAAACACACTCCGTTTATGCATGCAATGACGGAATGGATGGTTAAAGAGCAAACTGTCGATCATCTACCAAGCAGCAACTTACCAACCCCCCTCCCAACATAGCACCAACAAAGGCAGATCGCGAGGCTCCCGTCGGTTTCAGCTTCCTGATCCCGTTACCACTACAGAGGGCATGAAGGAAACAGTCATTTTCCTCTTTGTGGATGTGACTTGGGCTTTTGACAGGGTTTCGCTTACCCACCTGCCGTGTGAAATTCGCTCCTTTGGTGCTGCTAGCCTTATTCTTTCCTCTTTATCTTCTTATTGGCCTTCCTGCTCCCAAGAATCTTCGATCGATGACCATCTGACTAACTCAAGTCCGTAGTAAGTGCGGAGATTCCCGGAAGTGTCTGAGGCCCCCCAACTTTTCCTCATGTATATAAACGACGTCTTTGCCGCAGTCTACCATAGCGCTTTGTATCTCTTGCTGGAGATATAAAGGCAGTTTATATACTAGGGAGATGCTACCTGTCGGCCACGACAGTAAACGCTCGATGATTTAGCCTCATTCGACCTCTGGCGCTAATGGTGGTAAATGCAGTTCTCATTTCATTACTTATCCACAAATGTACCATAAGCCCTGAATCTATCCTACCAAAGGTCACTCCCTCGCCAATTTTTCTTTAGTAAGATGCCTTGGCCAACTTTACTGGTCCACTTCCAACTTCTTGGAACAGGCATCCTTTCAAATGGCCAAGGAAATACGGCCCTCTGTTCTGATCATTCGCCGATTCAAATTGAAAGACAGCCACCTCATAATACACCTCTCCAGTGTCAGGCAGCTTTTCGAATATCGCTCTCTCATTTGCTCCAACAGGATAGAAACCACCTCCGCCACAAATGAAAACGGGCGAAGCTCCTTCACCCCAGAAATGATTGGACAAAACTCAAACATAATCTATTGTCAACGGCGTGATCTACTCAAACTCAGGCCCCTACAGCCAGAACGCCTGAATCTCTGCGTCATTCTGCTGTATAAACCTGTGCACATTTTGTCCACTGGTAAGCTGCGTTTCCTTGTCCACGCGTATACTCGCTGCTGAAACGGTGTTTCATTTTTGGCTGAACCGCCCTCGTTCCTAGCCGTCAAGTCTAATTTCTGTAGCATCTGTTTTAGTAGATTGTGGAATAAGCTCCCAGTTGATGCGTATGTTCAGTCCAATCTCCCACCTTCGATGCTAGCTTCAAACGCATACATTTTTACTTCCAATGCGATCAACCTGAGTAATGTACGCATTCCCATAGATGACTCGTTTGAAAGGGGCATTCAACTACAACACTTACATGACACCTCCACCAGCTCAATCACCTTGGTCTCACTAGATTACATAGTCCACCCTCTTCACAACCTTAATTCTAAGCAGGACCTCCTCGTTCTTGTCTTAGCCAAAATCAAGTAGAACTCTACATTTCTGCTTCATCTTCCACGGATCATCGGGTCTCATTACAACCTAACCAATGATATCCCATCTCTTTTCTCCGGACATAACTCTTATCCACTATTCACAGAAAATTTACTGTTTGCTGCACTATCATTCACTCCTGACTCGCAATCAAATTCGGATTTTTCGAGATTATCTGGTCTAGCTTCTGGCACAAGCTACTCAATTCGCTGTAACCTTAGTGCACACCAACACAGTATTAAATGCCCCAAACAAACCCCCTGATGGCGGATACGCTGGTCAGGACGTGCGATCTTTGTATCCCAGGGTTCAGGCATTTGAGGTACGACTAGACTAATGATACAGCTGAAATCCAATGTTTTAATCCTAGCCCTAATTAAGGAGCTTACGACACGACACCAAGACTTAGTGGTTCAGCCCTACCGTCTGGGGTTGCAAAGCAGTCTTGGAGCTTTACCACCAATTTTCACCTTTAGGACAATCCAAAGCTGCAATTTATCGCATTTTGGGTCCACGACTTTGGATACTAAACTATACACATCACTGTCCGGCCCAATTCAACTTAACGTCCTGAAATAAACTCGCCTTCTTAGTCGGGTATCTTTACCGTACTTACCACGTAGCCGGCCCAGCATGTGGAGCTTCATCTCCGTACGAACTAGTGTTTTGGCCACTATGAATCCTGCCAAGTAATCTCAGGAAGTGTCCCAAGTAAACCGCCTTGGCTCTCTTGACTTCATGGACATTTTGAATGTTTCTGCGGCCCATCTAAAAACCTTCCTGGCTGTGACGGTCGCCCTGCACAGAGAGGACCACCAACGAGACGACATCATCATCAAAAATTAGGAGATTGACGAGGAGGCGAGAAAAAAACCTTACTGCTTTGTCTTCTAAGCTCGCCAGCCTTGCTATATGCAATCAATTTCTCTGGACTGCAGAGCTCCCACTGAATGACTGGCGCGGTTGTCTTATTCCCGATGTGGTTTGTAGTATGAGGTCCATGTTGCGGCCGGGGTTCGGGGGCAGTGGTCACTCATCAAAGGCAGCTTTACCCTTCCCGACGGTGCAGAGAATGACGGTGACAAAATTGTAGCAGCCAAAAAGGTTTAAAAATGCACGGACCACTCCTTTATTGGTATTGTCCTGCCTTACAGTACGCTAATGACCTTAAAGATGTCATACTACCCGTTAGATCAGCTCACCATGAGAGTGACCAGCTCACATTAAGGTATAATCTTAGTATGCTGGCACCCTGGAGTCAAGGCATAATCGACCTCACTTGTACTTTCCTCTGCGTGTCCAGCTCTCTCCAATGTATCACCACCTGTGCTCTTAATGGCTTCTTCCAAAGTTTAACTCCAGCACCCCAAAGACCTTACCAAGTAAAGAAAAACCCGTGTACTGGAAGATATAGTAACATATAAGATGTAATTCCAGTACGGTTTCAGCCTAACTAACGGAAAAACTATCCCCTCAAACCGATTTTAGAGCTCCAGAGCTTGCCTTCACTCGGCATAATCGATTTTTATAGGGTAGAATCATTTCTGATTCTTCTTAATTGCGAAGCCTTTGGTTTTATCATCCGAACGCTGCCACTCTGACGCAAACTTAGGTCAGAAAACCTTGCAGACAGACACTGCCTAATCTGTCCCATCCCTCGATTCACACTGGTGATCAAAGGCTGCTAATGCCATCTCATTATTTCCGGTCTGTATCACTGAAAGTTCCCTCTGCTTTACCCTTATCATTCTCCACATAAAATGTACAGCCCGAACATACCCAATAACATTGCGCTTGCATTCTAGCCGGAGAAGGTAGGTAATCTTAATACGGCCCGCCTGTTACTACGATCTAGGGAAAGCTCATATACACCTCGACAGCTCCCACTTTATAAAACAGTAACTCTAGCTTAAGCCTCAAAGTTACCAAGCATCGCAACTAATCCTGCCACGTATAGGCCACCAAGCTAGCCAGGGGTGTCGTCTGTGCCGTATCTGATCTCGTGTGGAAGATGCAAAACTGTTCCGCAGCACCGGACCATCCGGGCTACGGGTATGACTCGGACGTCAAGCATACGTTAGAGGCAACTGTTCGCTTTATACAGTCCGAACTACCTGTTTGTAGGGCTGAAGAAGCGTAATATATAAGGCGGGCTGATCGTGAAGAAATATTCGAAGACTTGGTCAATGACTTGGACCGGCAGACAGGAATAGCTGACAGCAGATTCGGTCAACAGGTACATGATGGCAAATAACTGGCCCGGCCAAGCGCCATTCACACAAATTGCTGGGAGATATCACCTCTGACATCTGCCCTGGGCAAGCCCACACTCCACTTCGTGTGACGGTTCCACTCCGCTGGACTGAAAGGCTTGCGGCACAAAGCGCAGAATGACTGATTGTGCAAGGCTCTCCGAGGTCACAATTGATGAAATTTGGGAAGTGGTTGGGGCGGCAGGGGCGAGCTCCATACGCCTCAAAGACTCCAGCCAAGAAGAGGCTTACCAAATGCAAGTAAGATGAGACCAGGAAGACTTTCCGTGCAGACACCATGGAGTCATACACCGGTCGCAAGCTTCACCATCGGAAGGTGATCAAAGGTATAGCCTTGTACGCTCAGTATTCCAGTCAAGCAAGAAACCGCTAGGTTTGGATGCGGTCGCCTCAGCGTTGATGACCCTCAGTAAAGGTGGCTGAGGTCCTAGCTTCCGTCCACAGAGTATCCGAGGCGAACTTGTTGAAGGAGCTTTCTGCAAGTAAACACCAAGTTGAGTGAACCCTCACGTCACCAAAAGTGAGCAAGGTGAGCAAGATTCAGGTCATAGCTGAGGTCGCCCGAGACAGTCACTCGTTTTTCTAGACTAGGCCGCGGAGAAGTTCACGTTGAATGATTCGCCGGTGCAATGACCGGTCGTGGAAAATTCCCCTAAAAACACTGCGGTCCCATGTCTCCTTACCACCACTCACGTATTTACACTATCGACTTGTTTTATACACTGTTTGTTTTTACGAATCAACGTTTGTTTGTTCGCGCCCAGCGTGCTGCTCTGTCGTATCCTTGTGCTAGTCCTGCGTGACGCACGTGCTCCTTTCTCGCACGCCGCAATTTGGTTCTCACGTTTTGAGTCTTTGTGATTGAATAATTGAGATTTGTATCTTTTTCGCATCATTTTTCATTCGATAATCTAGTATCGTGGAATCTCACGAACAATTGCCTTCTGATTCAGGGATCCGTTGCAAATCTTGCTACGCACTGCTCAAAAGTGTCTTACAGTACTCAACTGATGAATGTGGAACGAGAAAATACGCCACATGCCAAGAAAAGGGTCTAAGCAATTAGACTCTGGGCAAGATGTAACACAGCAAGTCACTGAGGAGGTTTTGGGTACTTTTGGTTCTTTAGTTAATGCTAGATCACCTAGTCCTGTCGGTGCTAGCTCATGTATTACTGAGAGTAAATTGGATTGCTACAGTGCCGAATCGTTTAGGCTAGGGATAACAGATCTAGAACAACAACTGTTACTGGCTGGGCCACGGGCCCAGGAAGCAGAAGAGAAGTGTAGACAGAACGAGCGTGAGCAGAAGACTAACGACTATGACCTATGTGACTGATCAAGATGAAAAAAGGGAAACTCCGGGCCGGTCGCCGAATATTAAACATCACCATCGATCGATCTTCCAAGAGAAGAACTGACAGTTTTCGTCGGGCGATCTGAAAGTTACTGAAAGTTCATCGAACAGTTCGAAACTTTCGTCGAAAACACGATAATCGACCCCGGGCAAAGGCCTTTCCGTCTGAATCATTACTGTCGAAGCCGAGCAAGGGGAGCTATCGATAGGTGTACCATGCTGAACCCGAAACATGGCCACGCACGGGCGAGGAAAAGTTTGAGGGACCTGTTCGGTCAGCCAGTCAAGGTGGCTCGTAATCTGATAGAAAGCTTGATGTTAGAGGCCAGAAGAATCAAGGTTGACGTCCACACAATGGCGACCTGGTGATCAAAATGAAAAACTTTATTATCCCTTGACCATTCAGGTTGCAGGGCTGGCCTCGATGCAGTGCATACCTTAAAGGACATTGTCCGTTACCCCTCCCCCGAACTACGGAAGAGGTGGAAATTAAAAGCCGAAGTGACCGTGAGGCTAACTCCGACGACTTGACCGAGTACTTGGATAGGCAAACCAAGATAACCGACGGCAGATTTGGCTGATCCATCCGGGACAGTAACCGAGTAAACAAACCTAGCACCAGCCGGGCTCAAACCACTGCTCGGGAACACCCGAAATATCAGGCTCGGAACAACTCACACGCCATTTCGCGCGAGGCTCTAGCGCATCCACGTTGCAGGTTATGTGACGCTAGCCATGGGCTATTGGATTGTCCCAAGTTCTTCAACGCCACAATAGACGAACGTTGAGGAATGACGGGGACGACAGGAGCGTGCCTTATATGCCTCAACACCACGCTCCGGGGGGCAGCTTGACAGACAAGGAACAGATGGGTTCACGCGGGTTGCGCGGGCAGACACCATCGACTTTTACACCAGGCGAAAGAAACTACACCAGAGACGAACATCAAGCCCAGTGTGACTTGTTCAAAGTCGCCCTCCGCCAGTGAACCAGTACGTTTAGGAGTAGTTGACGTGGGGGGATGACCCCAACCGGGATGGTCAAAGCGTTTGCTTTTGTCGACAGTGGGTCGGACACTACCCTAGTGAAGGCCCGGTTGGCAGAAAAAAAACAGCTCGCTGACATTTTGACGTCGTTAGCAGTGAGCACGGTGGGCGGCACACAAGTAATGACTGCCTGCCGGTTGAGGTTACAGCTCATCTCCCTAGACACTAGTGAGCGAATCGAATCAACGGAGGCAGTTACATTAGCTGATCTCCCCATGCGAGCACCGAGATGGGTGAAGTCAAGTTTGACTAGGTGGCCCCACCTGCAGGATGTAACGGTTGAAGGCTGGGAAGACGACGAAGTGGATTTCCTCATCGGCTGCTATGTGCCAGAGGCACAGTGAGTACTTGACCAGGGAGTGGGCAAATGTCAGCACCTTATGTCGTACGCACCGCTCTGGGGCGGATATTGTGTAGTCTAGCAGGAGGACGTGGTTCCGTAGATTACTTGTCAGCCGAAACGGACTGCATAGAGTATCAAGTGCAACGGCTGTATGAAAAGGAGTTTCAGGACGTCGGGGACAATCTGCTATCGTTCTCTCAAGAGGAAAACTTCTCTCGGCAGACAGTGCGGCAAGGAACTAGAGGACTTTAAAACAGTTCGAGGTCCCCCTTCCATGGCGCGCACTGGCTCACCCTTGGTTCGATAACAGGGACCAAACTCTGAAAAGGCCACTGCGATTGAAGGAATGCTTCAATCAAGACCAGGATCTGTGGGACGATGTGCAGAATTAATGAGGCAAAACGAAGTCCTCGGCTAGGTTGAAAAGGTGCCCGAAACCACCGACGGTCGGAAGGGGATCTGGCACCTACCTCATCACCCGGTTGTCCACCTCAAGAAACCCGAAAGACTAAGGGTGGTTTTCGAATGTGCGGCCAAGTTCCAGGGCAAGCATTGACCGATCGTCTGCTACAAGAACCCGACTGGACCACGCTACTGGTTGAGGTTTTGTGCCCTTTCAGAGTTGGTAGAGTGGCCTTGACCGCCGACATCAGGGAAATGTTTCATTAGTTGAAAATACCGGTATGAGAGCTAGATGCGTTGCTTTTCCTATGGTGGGAAGGGAACAACCGGGACAAAGCAGTGATATCGAACTGGCTTCTTCACGTATGCTTATCCGCCTCCCGCTCTAGTTTTCAACCACCTCGTACCATCCCATGCACGCCTGGCACGTTTGTTGACTTCAGCTACAAAACCACCGTGGCCCTGGACAACAAGTAGATACATCAGACGACAAACATGTCTCATCAAAGCCCAAATTATATACATGTAGAGATTAGTATATATAGACGTACATGTAAGAACGTGGAGAAAAGCTCCTGTATTTTCCGCCCACTCATCCATGTTTCCTCCTTTTCGTAAGAAGGCGACGTTTTTCTTGCCCTATAATCCAGACCACTCTCTAGTTCACAGCATAACCTAACGTCAACCTGCAGCATTAGACCTGTAGATACCCCACGATAGGATTTGCCATACATCCTCTGGATCTATCATAAAATCTTGCCATTTGGGTTCTTAGTATGTCCCAGTTACTTCTTCGTGGCCTTTAAAACACCACTGTGGGATTCGTCATATACTCCCTAGACCTATTATGCAAACTTCATATTCTGGTTCCTCGTGTTGCCCAGCTGCTTCCTCAAGTAGCCCTCAGACCCTTTAGTCCATATGCACTTCCACTGCTTTATTAACTCCGAAAGATAAGACTTCCCGGTGAACGGCCGGATTGATAATCAATGACTTTGCCTAGTAGTGCAAGCGTAGTCAGCCCTCATGAACACCGAATTACAATACCAAAGGCTCCTCATTTCACGAAGACCATTGTGCCTCATTTCCAACTTCCGTACTCCTATCTGCTATTTTGCTGACGCTAACCCTCCCCTAGGACATCTCCCAGACTGCGATCCTCCCTTTTTCAATTTCAAAACCACCAGATCATCCGGTTTCCTGGCTACAATATATCTCGCAGACAGCTCATCTTTTTCTCTGCCCGTCGACAACCACATCACAGGCTGGCTACCGCGAATACGATCTAGTCACCGGGTTTAACCGGCAAAAATTCCTGTGTTTGCTGCATATGCCCCTCTGAGGCTTACTGAGGAATTCTCTCTACAAAACCCTCCCGATGTCGAAGCCACCGTGCGAGTACTCTTAATCAAATAGTTATCGGTCCAGATTCGGCGATGTCCTCATCCCTCTCATGATGAAACAGCGAACAAAAACCGCAGCCAACCCTCGCCCAAAAAGCCCAACACAGACATAAAAAGCCACAGAAAACTGAACAAAATAACGTAATCGCCAATTGACCAGCTTAACCTGGTCTATTGCAAAGGTTTCCACCCTTGTCTTGCCTTATTTTGTTCCTCGTGGATACGGCATTCCGATTGCTGATTATTCCTTCCTGGAACTTCGTCCATCTTCCTCCAGCTGCAAACTGCAGACACCAGATGACATACTACATTTCAAGGAACCTGTCTCACGTTTTCGGGGGTACTATTCCTTTTCATGTCAAAAAATCTATGAAAATTAGTATTCCTCTGCAAACCTCCATGAAATTCTTCCCTTCCCCTTTTGTCTCAACACTAATTACCTTTTAAATGAATGTGAGTATGTTTTACTGTCAATTTCCTTGCCTTATTACTGTGAACATTGTATTTCCTGCTTCCCAAGCCAATATCTGTCTGAACATTCCTACATCCGGCCGATTCATTACTATGGCCACAGTTGACTAGAAATTAATTCGTACTCGCCGTGCATTCTCTTGTAGCTTTGCGTCATTTAAACTCTCCTCAGCCTTAGTCCATTGTTTTTGCAATGAGCGAGTCCCTCTTGGACATCTGTGAATTTTTCATCTCATTCAGTGACATTGTAAACTCTGATCATGCTTACATGCGTGCCTCTCGACTACGGTCCAGAAATATACCACTATTATTATTATTATCATTAAGTTAAAGAATGACCTTCCACCCCTTTCGAAGCCATATCATCAACGTTTTGTGCAAACTACGCCTTTCGAAAACAGTGAACAAAGATGGAGATTTGGTCCACCGGTCGGTTCTAGATAGGGTCAGCAGAAACTTCCACGTTGACGACTATCTTCGGTCATTCAGTGATGTAGACTCGGCTCTAGTGCACTTCAGGGGCCTAACAAGATTGCTAGAAGAGGGTGGCTTCCATCTCACGAAATGAATGTCGAAGACCTCAGAAGTGCTTAATGTCACTCCCTACCACCGGAGGGCCGACAAAAGAATTTGATCTCCGGAAGGCAGCTTGAAACATGTAAACCCCAAACCCAATAATGGACTACTACCGGTGGATTGTAGGCTGGCCAACTCCCAAGTGAGCTTTGATGCGAAATACCGAACACTGCTGCCGGCTTGAAGGCTTGTAATAGAACTAATGATCCAACACACCCACGCCGTGAAAGAACATTAAATATTGAATACCGTATATTTCTTGACCGTGGTCAATAAACATGCACCAGGCAAGATCAGAGAATACAGCAGTACTTGTCAATGTGAGGCATTTAAAATTTATAAATTTATGAATCATACAGCAAACGAAATACTATAGTAGAGTCATGTAGTGTTTGAGTGAACTATGGTGGTAGTCGTCGAAGCGGGAATTGCGAATCGGTTTCGAATTCGGTGAGGGCGGTATGGGAAGCTGGACAAACATGGGATTGCTGGTAAAAGCGATAATTGGTCGGTCACTAACGAGTAACCGGGCGGAAGAGATGCCAAAGAACAATAATAAAAGTAAAGTACGTACGGGGCTGTCAACGTGCAGCCGGAGATGCCAGCGAAATATAGAACACTGATCCAGCATTGGGTAACTGATTGTGGTGGAAGCATATGAAATAAATGCAAGTGAGCCAAAGGTGATAATAAAACGGAATTTTTGTGCAGGTGGTTTCAGTTTCATATGGAAATTCACGTGAAGGCGAAAAGCTTCACAAGGATTGCAGTGAACGTTTGAGGAGCATGAATGGTGTACGGACGTATAACGGACCTTCAAAGAAGAGCCTTCAAAGAAACGGATTAGTGGAGGCAGACGCTACTGGTACGGCTAGGCCAAAGTGGGAAGGGAGTGAAGAAAAAAGTTTTTGTGTAGGTGATAAAAAAACTATTGGCCAAATTCTGGTTGGCTGCAAATGACAGATATTCTGTTTCATAAAGACCTTGGTTGCAGGTGAGTCAGGTAGTATGTTGAGGATAGAAGGTAAAAAAAGTCTGGTTTGGCGAAGTGGACAGCGGTGAGGGCTGGGTTCCGGTCATTGGTTTCGTACTATGCTATCCGGTGAGACTTTTATGAGGGATTGTTACTCCTTGTAAGGTTCCCCGTATAAGGTCAGCAGGCGAGAGTATAGGTTTAAACCACTGATCAAATCGTCTAGTCCTTACGGTAATCCGGGACTAACGTCAAGTTGGCCGACAGCTACACAAGTAACCAATACGATCTGAAGGAGATCAGGAGTGCGGCAATTTGGATAGTGTTCCAGCTGTGGGTTATGAATATCATTTTAATAGAAACCAGAAAATGAACATTTTATTATCTGAACAATTAGTTATCCTTCGGCTAGTGGGCCGGGCTCTTAGGGATCCCCAGACCGAGACTGGTGGCTTTCTAGGGTAGTTGGGTGATATCAGGTGGGTGGTTGATAGGGAGAGGGTGTCCGTTTTGGAAACAGGAATAAAACAGTAGTAGAGGGTATGATCAGGAAAAAGAATGGAAAAACAAGAAGATAGCAGTCTGGTCGGTTCACCAGCTGCGATCAAGGACGACAAACCGTGAATAGGAAGGAAGACACTGGGTGTTAAGGTGAGGATTTTTTTGTGAGAGCCAACGTGCTGGTATTTTGTGGGGTCATGAGAAATCAGAGGTATACGGATGCCGGTTGGAATGGAGTCTTAACTCACCATGAGGATATGCGCAGAAGAGTGAGGCCTAATTACTATGGCATTGTAGTCTGTGTGGCAAGACTCCGCTGTAGGAGAAAGGCGCAAGAAAAGCAGGATGGGACGGCTGTGTTCTAACCTGAGGCCGGAATTAAGTGAAGGAGAGCGCCTATCACTAAAGGACGAAACGGTTTTTTATATTATTATTTGCATGCATGTGCGCAAATTATCTTGTAAAATGGCACGATCTAATTAGGAGTGGGAAGAAAGGTGAGTGGGGCATACCCAGGGTATATATATATAGCTGTATACCTGGATGTGATCATCGGACGGGCCATGGGAAAGCGGTCGGAAGCAGAAGATTGGGGCACATTGGGGTCTAATACTAATTAAGTGAAGGTGAGCACCTATGAATAAAGGAAGAACCTTTTTTATTTTGTTTATTATGTGTGCAAATTATGACGCAAAATGGCACGATCTGGTAAGGAGGGAGGAGAAAAGTGGGTGGAGCATACCCAAGATATATATATATATGTATATATATATATATATGTGTGTTTATATATATATAAGGTGGGGACAGAATTGGTGACGTCATATTTGGGTGTTGAGTTCAGTTAGTGAGCCACGCTAAGTGAGATAGATGACACCGGATTTTCCAGTTAAAAATCGCAGTGGTGGTGAGAGAAGTATATGTGGTGGGACCTGGTGAGAAAATGAGTCATTGGAAGCTAAGAGGTATCGAGGAGTGTTGAGTTACTCACCATGCCTGTGTTGATAATTACAGGACAGTGATGAGTATATATATACACATATACATATATATACATATATCTACATAATATATATATAGCCAACCAGGAATTGGTTACTGACGCAGTTCTTATAGCTTTGTTGAGGTTGGTTTCAGGACCGCAGATGCGATATATCTAGATAAAGGTAATAAATCGTGGAGCGGATGAGGCCTGTTGATAATCTGTGGGGAGTATTACGGTGGTCTCTACAGATGCGAGGGATTTACTTCAAAGGTAAGTTGGCAGGATCTTATAAGTTGGTATGGAAAAGCAGTTAGTGGATGCAGACATGCTTCACATATGTCAATGGCGAAGTCTAAGGAGAAGCGGTCAAACAAAGCCATCAGAATTTCAAAAGCGGTGAAGCAATTTAGGAAGGTAAGGTGAAGCGAGAAAGCAGAGCAATGGCTTCAAATTCGAGGCCTTTCTCGTAAGCTTGACTTTAGGTTATGTGAAAGTTGAATAAGCGCAAAACAGTTGGGACAGAAGGGAATTCATCAATGGCATGCACGAATGCATACTTTGATTGAGAAGATCTGATGTGCAGGGGAAGTTTATTCCAGATTCCGGAGTACGTGAGGAGAAAGAACTTTGAGCGTAGGACAACCTTCGCGGATGGTGTGGTAATAGCATACTGTCGATTGCTGAGTGAATACACAGTATCCGGGAGAAGCACAACTCGTTGGAAGAATAGGATTGCTTAGTCAATAGCTTATACAGAAATACTAAATTCAGCTTGATGCGACGGAGCCACAGTGATTCGATTTTGAGAGATAAGCATCGCTCCCTGCAGTTTAAGTTGGACGACCAGCCGATAAGCTGCTTTTTGAATCTTATTTGAATGCATTCGATAATGATCCTGTCGGATTTTCTCATACTAGTGAAGGTTAGGGGACAATATTCGGGAAGGGGCCTGGCATGTACTTTGTACATGTAGAGAATGTTCCGCCTCAGCTGAAAGGATCTGAACAGAAGACTAAGACACTTTTTAGCCTTCGCCGTTTGGAAGACAGCATGTTCCGAGAAGTTAAAAGAGGAAGAATAACTTAAGCCAGGGTCTCCTACTAAGGGCTGGCTGTCGATGGGTGAACCGCCAATGCATAAATGGCCAGGAGGAACCTGGCTTTTGTGAGTAAGAAAAATGCACTTGTCGGCAGAGAATTCCATCGCCCAGGTTGAGTACCATTCATCGAGAGCGGCTTAATCAGCAGAGATTTTAGGGAAAGTAGTACTGAGGTTGCCAGGCTAAGGAGTGTAGATTATCTTAATGCCATCCTTGAACAAAAAACGGCTTGCCATTAGGTACTGTCGGAAACATATCACTTATATAAAGGAGGAAAAGCAGGGGGCCTAAAACACTGCCCTGAATAACACCGCTGGTAACAGGCCTAGGATTAGAGGTGTGCCCGTTAATTAAGACAATCTGTGAACGATGCGATAAGTAAGATGAGAACCAAGAAAGAAGTGGATCGACAATGCCAAATGACCGCAGCTTTGTTAAAAGGCGGGGGTGAGGTACACGATCAAATGCCTTGGGTAAGTCAAGATAAAGAACAACAAAAGATATCCCACTTTCAGCATAGTCGGTGACGAGATTCAGAAAATCATACTGACAAGTCATGCAGGACCGTGAACGGAGGAATCCATGTTGGTTGTGAATAATAAGACTGAGGCTTAATAAACAGTTAATAATGTGATCTTTAACTATTTTTTCCATTTTTCTGGATAACATGGGGGTATGGTTTATGGGGCTATAATTGGATACCTTGTGTAAAGGTCCCTTTTGATAAATGGGAACGATTACCGAGCGTTCCCAGTTAGCAGGTAAGGCGCTACCATTAGGTGAAAGAGTAAGAAGGTTAAGCAACAACAGGGGGAGATCCGGTCCACCATTGGCAAGTGCACCTGGTGGTAAGCCATCGGGGCCTAATTGAGGGGAGGGTTTGCTATTGGATCGTAGCCTAGAAATGCTCCTGGCATCAAAGGGTATCGTAGTAAGGATAGAGTCAGCAACTGGTTCAAGAATGTGGAGAGGCAATCACAGCAGCTCGTATCGAAAGGTATCGCGGAGAGGACAGAGTCGGTAAGTGGTGAAGACGGGGGAGGGCAATGACAGTAGCTGGAGCCATGGCTGAAACAAAGAATGCATTAAAAGCTTCGGCTATACAAGGTGGGGAGGTGATAGATCAGTTATTATCCAGAATCAGAAGTTGGAAGTCGGCCTTAACATCAGCGCTCCTGGACTTATGCAACATAGAGAGAAGTTGCGACTTGTTGGGATGACTGATTGCCTTGGATTCTTGGTCACGAAGTCGTGTATTACCTTGTCGTTGAGTAATTGTGGAGAGGCGGTTCAGACGAATAAAAATTGAAAAGTCATTAGAATTATGTAGTTTTTGAGGAGTCTATGCCGGGGAAAGTCACATGACAAGCTTCCTCCAAAAGCGCTTTTGGTTGCGGAGGGGCAGAGTGACTTTATAACGCTTAATCCAAAGTTCTGTACATTGTGGGAGAAGCAATGCAGCAGCGGGCAAACAACTCGTGGCCCCGCTGCCAGAAAGCAGAGTGACTCCGAGCTTATGGCCGTCCAGTGACACCGGGCTGGACTATTTCGAGCCCTTGAGGGCCAACTGCGGGGGCGGTTAAATAGCCATACGGGAGTATCATGACGTGGTGAAGTCACGCGCAGTACACTTAGAGGTTGCACGTTCGATGACAACCGACTCTTTCCTCCGGGCCTCACAGTGATTTATCGAACTAAATGGCTTACCGACAGATATTTACTCCGACAATGGGTCGAAATTCGTGGGGGCTCACCGGGAACTGCAGAGTTGGCACAAAAACGTGAAAGGGGAAGAACTGCAGAATCGAACCTTGGTCTATGGCTTACAATGGCACTTCAATCCTTCGCAGGCCAGTCATCGCGGCGGCGTATTGGAAAGCATGATCAGGTTCATCAGGCAATTATTGCTGTCGATCACTGAGCAACAGCCGCCCAACGACGAAACGTTGAACACTGTCATGACTGAGGTCGAGGGAGTTCTGAACAACCGCCTCCTAGTTCGAGTAATGAACGGCGACCCCACCCATCTGGTGCTCACCTCGAACGACCTATTGACCTCAAGTCGAAAGCGGGTTTCCAAGAACCGATAAACCTTCGTGGAAGCTACCTTCATGGATGGAAGCAAGCAAACTGTCTTGCCAATTTTTTGTGGGCGATGGCTGCGGGAGTTCCTCTCGGCCCTACGGGCTTGACAGAATTGACTGATCAAAGCAAGACCGTTCAAGGTTGGGGATGTAGTGATGCTCGTCGACGAACACGCGCTTTTCAGCACGTGGTTCTTGCTAGTGTTTATGGGAGCCACCAACAGTTCCGACGAAATGATAAGAGCTGTCAAGTTGAAGGCAGCCAAAGGAACGCTAGTCCGCGACGTATGCAGTATCAGCCTTCTCGAGAGTGAAGACGGAGAGGCCGATAACACAACAACCAGTAGCCCATTCCTCATTCCTCTTCAAAGTGGTTAAGGGAGCCTACCATGTTTTTGGACATTTACAGGCATACTGAAGCTTTGAACTATCTTGCACCCTGACACACGCACACTTACGTGATACACGTTTATACTTTATGGCCTCCATCAAACATTTTGCAGTGCTCACCGTTTTTCGTTGACTTTTCAAGAGGCTTTTCGCATGCGCGGTAGCAGCTGTGATTCTAACATACTCCTAGGTACGAAACAATCGCACCTACATGATACTCGTTTGTGCTCCCTGACTCTCATCAAAACAAGCCGGAGGCCCGATAGTTCCTCGTTTATCACTGATATTATGAAAGCTATCTCCCGTGAGTGATGATAGTAACCATTTGCCAGTATACCAGAGTGCGTCCTCACCCAATACACCCACGCACGCACACCCTCACACAAGCACACGAGGCGGGGGCACAACGGCTCTCCCGAGAACAGCAACTATGTTTCTACTTCAAGCCCGCCATCGATCAGCCGTTCTCATGGACGATGAAGAGTAATCTTGCTTCGGTACAGCCACCGGATCAAGTGTGATCGTGAGTAGAACGCTGACGACAAGGTATCGGGCACAAGCACTGAGAGCAGGGTCTAGGTAAGTAGGAAGAATCAGTACCCTTACTCTGAACCTTCGACTCTGATAAGATTCGGAAGGGCGGTGTAACGACTGGTCGTGGAAAATTCCCCTAAAAACACTGCGGTCCCATGTCTCCTTACCACCACTCACGTATTTACACTATCGACTTGTTTTATACACTGTTTGTTTTTACGAATCAACGTTTGTTTGTTCGCGCCCAGCGTGCTGCTCTGTCGTATCCTTGTGCTAGTCCTGCGTGACGCACGTGCTCCTTTCTCGCACGCCGCAATTTGGTTCTCACGTTTTGAGTCTTTGTGATTGAATAATTGAGATTTGTATCTTTTTCGCATCATTTTTCATTCGATAATCTAGTATCGTGGAATCTCACGAACAATTGCCTTCTTATTTAGGGATCCGTTGCAAATCTTGCTACGCACTGCTCGAAAGTGTCATTCAGCTGGAGCAAGCCTCGATTTGATCGTAACCAAAGGGCCATGTCTTCGAGGGCGCAAAGATCGTAAACTGGCAGGATCATGGGGTGGGCCTCACTCCCTGCTGTGACGAGTCAGAAGCACATCGAGGACTGGACCGGTGAGTAGGAAACAGCCTGACACCCTATGTAGAAAGTAAAAGTTTGTGCTGGCAATGTAAAGAACTACGGGGAGGAGCGGCCCAGTAAAACATGTGTCGGTGGAGAAAGATGACGTTGGACGACAGTTGTATCGCCTGCACAATCGTGAATTTCTTGACCTCGGGGATATAGGTTAATTTCTATTGCGTGAGGGTCAAGTTGCCACGGGAATACTAGAGAAGGGGTCGACGGACCAGTCGAATCATTTCGAAGCTTCACTGTCGTAGTGTATACAGAGGCATAACTTTGTAGAAGACAGGAAATACTTTTTCACGGGTTGCTAACTTTGAAGGAAAGTTCTGGTGGTGATGAACTGTTTTGGAAACGGTATTCAGACGCGGAGGTGCACCTTTAAATGCTTGGCCACATAAAAGGGGAAACTACGGTCTCTAAAGCCGGAGAAAAGATATAGTATCTACAAGGCCACACAGTTTTCAAACCCAAAAACCCAGAAAAGCTCCGTTTTGTCTTTGACTGCACCGCGGATTTACAGAAAAGACCACCGAATGACGGTTTACTTCAAAGACCAGACCGGGCAACCCGCTAATTGCCGCCTTGTACTCATCCGGCTAGACAAAACAGCAATGCCGGCAGATATACGGGAAAGGTATTCGAAGTGAACATAAGTGTGTGGGCTAGAGGTGAGCTGTGGCTCTTGCAGTGGGGCAAGAACGATAAGAGCAAAGCTGTGGTAGAATACAAGATGATTGTTTATCCTTTGGGGCGACCTGACCACCCTCATGTGCAAGCTGTACCCCGCGGAAGATTAAACTCGTTACGGAGCTCTGGATGGCCGGTGAGCACTAGGTGGCCTTAGCATCTATTTCTAAGTGGAGGAAAACCTTGGGTGGTTTGATAACAATATTGCTGCTGTAAAATACTGGGAGTATTCGAAGAAATTGCCAAAGAAATGTGACTTCCATTTCGAGAAATGGGCACCATAGGCTCCGTGATTGTCGAACACTATTTCGGACAGCGATGAAGCAGAATAGGTCCGAGAGCTGGATGAAACACCTTTTTCCACGGAGAGCGCTTGGAGGAAACAGTGGAGCTTTGAAAAGGATGATTTTGTTTCCATACCAAAGGTTCCTGATCAGCCGGTCACTCCCAGAGGAATGACGTCAGCCACCTCCGATCTGTTTCATCCACTCGGTTTCGCTTCTCCGTAGTCGCTGCCCGAAAAATCTCTGCTACGACAGCCTCGCTGGAAGCAGGTCTACTGGAACCAGCCACTTCACCTGGAGGAAAGAATAGACGGAGGAGTGGTCATGGTAGAGCTCAGGAAACTGGGTGACATAGGAATCCCCCATTGTTTCCCGCCAAATGGTACGACCCAAGCTGGAGAGTCTTGTGTTCTCTGTGATGCATCTGAATTAGGGGACGGCAGCGTAGTGTACGGAGGGTGGCGTCTTTATGATGGACTCTACGCCCTAAGTATCTTGTTTGCCAGGGCCCGCGTTAAACCTCTTAAGTCAGTTTCCAGTCCCCGGCTCTAACTTAGTAGAGCTCTGCTGACTTTTAAACCGGCAAAGATGATAAGGAAGTGCTTCAGGTACGGTAGCTGGTCAGCAAGGTCTTGGACAGACTAGAGGATTGTGCTGTACGACGCCAGTAACGTAAAGAGCCCTCTGAGCACCATCATGGCTAACAGGCCCAAGGTTATGTATATTGAAAAGACTGCAGGTCGGTGGCGTCATGCTAACCCTGCCTAAAGCCCAGTGGACTTAGGTTCCGGAGGTGCGACGAACTTCCGGAGGCTAGACACTTGGACGGAGTGGGCTAAATTTCTATACATATCCGAAAAGGACTGGCCTGTTTACGAATTCGGGAAGAGGTCTACTTCGGGGATTGAAATAAAAGACGCTGAGGTGAAGGACCAGCAACGAAACATTTTCTAAATGTTCTGCATGCCTCGTGAATTGACTATATTCGATAATACTCTTCTAAGCTCGTCCATGCGCTACACCTTCGGACTTTTGCTTGCTTGTGTGAGACATTCGGATTTGGCCTCGAGCGGTTTCTGGTTGCCTGCTTAGAGTACGGGACTTTGAAACTTTGGGTTCACTGTTGGGTCTATTTGGCCACTTACATGGGGTCTGTGAACATTTGCACTTTCGTGAATTTCCATTTAGTGCCGTAGAAACTGAGCCATCCTTGTTCTGGTGTTCAGATTCGTTTGAACTAGCTACAATTTTCTCGGTTAGCGGGACCTGTGACCCAAACTTTATTGACGGTGGTCGCCCTCGACCATACTTCTGTTCCACCACCGTGGATTTGCTCCCTGTCAAAGTTGATTAGGTTTAAGAGGCATCCAGAGACCATGAATGACCTCCACCGTTTCTCTTGTCCTCTGGAAGCAGTACACGGGTGCAAGGCTGTGGCACAGATGTTCCCGGATCTTGCGACTGCCTCGTTGTCCGAGTGTCACCAGTGAGCTGGAATAAAACTCACTGGATAACACTAAAATAGGCAAAATAGACAGGGTTAAAAATACAAGTGTAGTAAGCGCCTTGCATTTGGTACTGCCTTTGAGTTTGAATGCAGACAGCCGGACATCGGGAAAGGGTTCAGGCTACTAGTTTTGATTCTATCCTACGCCCTTTTCTGCTGATGATCTGGGGGGAAAATCACCGGCCAGTCATGGACGGTTGCGCTTTGCTGCTCTTCGTTCAGCTCGAGTAGAGCAAGCGATTTAGTGTTGGGAAGTCTGTCAAACTTCAGACAGCGCCGCGCCCTGCCTTTCGGTCTTTCATCAGCTTGTGCATGGGTTCGGTGACCCTGAGGTGTTGTGCTCAGCACATCGTGGTCCCAAGATGATACATTCCGAAGAGTTTCTTCAACAGTTCAGTCTTGGAAAACAGGGAATGAGCAACGGAGGGAAGTTACTTCTGAAGTGCCATTTAACAGCCCCAAGTACAGAACCCATCGGTTAACTGCTAAGGGTAGATATTAGACTGACACAGTCTCGCCTTAGTTTTTGCGAGAAACACTCGATAATACTACCTGCCCGAAAACCTGTGATAGACTAATTTATTTGACACGTACTCGCCGTAGATGGACAAGCCCGGAAAAGCCATGTGATAAATGCCAATAGGAGGCGTTTTCGGGCATTGCGAAGAAGGGCGGGCGTGAAAGGCAAGATCCGATTTTGTAGGCAGTGTAGAAAGCTCACGGTCGTCGTGGCCAAGCAGTGTTTGATTTTGCCCTCGGAGAGTACGGCTACTCCAGGATGGTGGCCACTTAGTGGAGCTGGAGCTGACCATTTCGGCCCTTTTTTGGTCAGATGCGAGAAGATGGACAAAATATCCGGGTGCATCATGGCACGTGAAATCTCAAGCCACACACCCAGGAGTCACACGCTTGACGGAAACTCATTCCTTTCTCCTGGCTTTACAACGTTTTACAAACAGAAGGGCAGGCAGTTAGACATATACTCAGCTACCGGGTCGAATGGAGTGGATGCTCAACAAAAATTGATGAGTCAGAACCAAGGGCTAAGTCGGGATGAACTATACTGCCGAACAGCGACACATGGCCTCCGTGGCACACCAAACCCCTGAAGATCAGTCACCATGGTAGTGTGTCAGAAGGTGTGGACAATTCCGCTAGAAAAACATTGCCGTCCCCGTTCAAAAAGCAGCCACCGTACGACGGGACTTTGGATACAGAGCTGACTAGGGTAGGGAAAACCTTGAATAACCGTCCCATGATTCCATTCTCTCCATGCTACCCCACTCACCCAGCGTTCTCCCAAAATGACTTGTTGGCGTTGATGTCAAGTAGCGGGCTTCGAGGCTTGATGGTTCTTTAAGTTAGCTACCTACACGGATGAAAGCAGGCAAATTATCCGGCCAGCATGTTTTTGAAGCCTTGGTTACGTGATTACCTGCCGATCCTACAAGCACGACAGGGGCGGCTCACCAAAGAAAGACACTTCAAGGTTGGTGACTAGTTAGTGTTCTCCGACAAACGTGCTCACTTTAGTTCACAGCCCCTGAGAGTTGTCGGAGAAGTCGTTACACGTGTTCACCGGCTGGTGAGAACTTTGAAAATTGGGGCTACCAAGAGAACATTGACTCCCGATGTCCTTGGCCTCAGTCTTCATGCTGCCGAGGACTGGTTACCTGGAGCTACAAGCTTAGCCTTCTAATAGCCCTGAACTTCAAGTTTGAAGAGAAAATAATGTACACGGGGGAAACTTTACCAAGATAAGCTGATTCATATTAAGAGCCCATTCACCTTATGCACACACATTCAGATTGGTTGGCGGACACACTGCAATTAACTAGCTGGTTTGCTACTATTTTCCATTAGAACACAATGTTGTCGTGCCTTCCCATACATTATTCTCCATTTACAAGATTGTTTTCACGAGTAGTAATTGATGTTTTCACACTCGCATGCCCACCCACGCCCAAGTACGAAAGGGCACCAGTTTACTCCAGGCTTCCGTCAGAGCCTGTTTTGGCCTTACATCCTCCTGCTTATTGGTGACAGTACTGAGAACGATTTCGCTGGTGACAATTGTTGTTTTTCACTCATGCCAGCTCGTTTACTTACGCACACATATACTTGAGCTTCTATCAGCTCAACCATGGCAGGTGAACCCAGAACCCTTGCACATGTTTGCCATTTTTACTCGCGGACACTCCCCGGTACTCACTGACTATGTTCATGAACAATGGTCGACATAGCGAAGGACGGCATTTTGATCCGGAGAGAAAACTCTCTTACTTAACCGCCAAATTGCGTGTGACTAAGGCCATGTATGCATAGATGCCGATTCCAGATGCCGGCATAAGTATTTGCGCGCACCGACGGCAGGGCTTGGGTGGTCAGAGAGAACCCTAATTTCAGAAACTGAGCCTTGCTAGGATAGGACGGACTTTGGTGTGCAGCATAACAACTAGCGGTGGAAAGACCTCAAATAACACTTTTTTGCCATGGATTCATGAAAATAATCGATGACGTACAATAATTGTGCTTTTCCTACCACTTGTATAATTTTTGCACCAACCCTCGTTTATTTGCATCCAACCCGCGACTTTTTCACAGACTGTTTGCACCTTCATGACTCACCTGCTCTTCTTTCTCACGCCGTGAACTTGGCTCCCGTCTTTATTCCTTTTTGCGGCGTATTTGAGGTTAGTCTATATAACTAATGTTGTTTGTTTCATAATCTAGCATCGTAGTAACTGCAAATCAATCTTGCTTTGGTTTTGGATACGTGTGAGTTTGCTGCGCACCGCTCGGGAGTACGTAAGGATACCCACCCGGTATCCTTGACCTTGCCACCTTGCAGGGAAGAAGCTCAATCACCCCTGATAATTCCTCCCGGAAGCATCCGGCTTTTCTGTTCGTGAATTTAAATCCTGATCAGAATATAAATATGTTCCGCCGACCTTCTAAATAAAACCTGGCCCTTGCCTCATTTACATAAACGTGAGCAGTTCCTTGTATATTGTCATCATTTATTATCACGGCTTAAAGCTGGAACGAGGCCAAGACTACAAAACCCCGTGTATCCGGACTCCATAACACTTTATCGTCAACCAGCAAGCAGCCTGACCGAATCCTGAGGCTTCCAATTAGGCTCTCTCGTGTTTATTCCTGGATTCATTCGCACTGTTGGCTGCTGCTGTGTTTGGCTTTTACTGTCATGTGCCCACAAATGCACTCTTGAATTACACCCCGTGCAGTCGTGGGCACTAGCCTGCCATTGTGCGCACGAGAGAGCAGTTGACGTCGGTCGCGCCTCATCCAATGAGATTGTTCCACTTTTTGCACTACCTTGGAGGGCATAATTCGATGATTCCATTGCCTTACTCTTCCGATCATACACGTCGCCGACTCATGCAGTTGCACACCATATTGCTTTCTCATTTTCTCGCCTGTCCTGGCACTTACCGTGCGCAGCCACGGAATACACACATTTACCGGAGCAAGTGCCCCCTTCTGCATACTCCTTGGTGTCATCATTGGTTCAATAAACTGATTGATTTGACCATTTTCCCCACACTTGATGTCCAGAGAAGACCTTTTGATCCGTGCAGACCTCATAGCAGCCTTGATTTCAATCAATCCACCCGATTCGTAGTAGTCCTAGTAGCCTCGCGGTAGACCGGGTGGCTACTTCTGATGCAGCATCTTCCCCCTGGATGTTCATGCAAACGGCAATTATTACGCCAACTGGTACTGCACCAGCCATCAACACTCCTCAGCTTCGGCATCCATACCTCGCTGAATCCGACTGGTTTGTCAACACAAGGACCTTACCTCACCAGGGTTCTCATACTTACGGGATAATGCACACCGCCAACGGCAGTCACTTCCTCATTATCACTGAGTCCGACTTAAAGCAAATCGACAACTAAGCTGGAACACGAAACAAAAGCTTTACTGATGGAATTCCGTTATTCTGTCCGAACGCGGGGTCACCGATCCCCCTCGTTTGTAATCTCCAATACTGAAGCCAAAATCGCTGAAACTCCATGGGAAATATATTTGGCAGTTTGCCGGCACGAAAAGTCCTAAGCCTGTGTGAAGATTGATAACCCTGTACCGGTTGCAAGATTTTTCTCCCGCTTCAAACTGTATGGTGCGCGAAAGTTCATTCTCCACCGATCAGGCTTCAATCCTCCTCCGACCAGCTGCGCGTATTTGTCCTTTGCATAAAAACGGTCATTGATCCTGAGAATTCGGTTCAGTTTATTTCAGTTTGCAAAGAACAGGAAATGTCCACGGCCAGTCGAGTGTTCACAGTCCTTCCGATGGTATGTACACCAGTTACGCACCCACTATGGCACAGTTTTGTTCTTTGAATCCCTGCTAAAAATGAGAGGGAAACGACAAACCTCATCTCACGTCAACTGCGAGGGGTATTATGTATATTAATTATAATGATAATAATAATGGTGCATTTCTCGACTGGAATGAAGACACACTCGCAAGCCATGATGATCGAGTACAGCTTATTACGCAATTGTGAAATTTTCACAAATTTCAAAGGTCAGGTTCTTACTTCTAAGTAACTGTACTACAGGACTAAAGTAGGAACGTGTTACGCGGGAAGTGTAAAGCTGTTTTGGTTTCGGGAGCGGGGCCTTGTGGTGAGTCTGCCAAACAAAAAGCTGCTGGTTAAAGCGTTATTAGGAAGTAAGGAAGATGTAATAAGTACAAGAATGGTTTGAACAGTGGTTCTTCGAGAGATCAAAGACAGTCGGGACGCACCGGCTGGTTGCCAGAAGGATCGGTGTCCAAAGACCGGAGGGAGATTTCCATCGGTGAATACCCGGACACTGTGGAGAGCAAAGCCAACCTCAAATCGTCAGTCAGCATTGTCAGCAGGGTATTGAGTTGTACTCCACTGAAGCCATTTAAGCAAATCTTTGGGCCGGTGGACTTCAGTATGAAAACCTAAAAGAGTGAGCCTGTGAGGTCAGATAGGTCTATTTTATTTGTCCCTTTTTTAGGTAATTCCATTGCAATAAGGACGGAAAGACTTGAAAAAGGGCATGGAGGGAAATAATTCACATGGAATTTGGCGTGCTGTAGAGGCAGAGCGGATGACAGTTGGACGTTTACCTGAGGACTCCGAAAAGCGTTCATTGAGGAGGCGGACTGCCGGAACGATAAGATGGAGTAGATGATTCAGAGAAAAGATAAGAGGATGAAGTGTAGGTAAGCAAGCCCTGTGGCAGTGATCTTCAGAGGACTAGAACCGGGGCGACATCGGGTGTCGCTGGATGTAAGGATGAACGTTTCTGTACATATGACAAAGGAATAAAGATAAGTTTTGGCCAACAGCGAGTGACCGGTGTTTTATTTCATGGATTAATTGTTTACCACCAGAGGCGGGCCACGAATTGAGGACCGAGCATGGGCGGGCTCACCAGACGAGACCGTGTGTTCATGAGGAAAATGATTGGGTAGCAGGCAAAATTGGACCAAGATTGCGTCAGTTAGCGAAATAGGTACAGCAGGTTGAAAACACCGAGGCGATGGCAGGATTTCGGTTTTTGGTATGTAAACCACAATGGCCGACAAGAGGGTATACTGGGGGTAATGGATGTTTCATTGCGCGACGTATTTTGACACCAAAAATCCCTCCTAGCTGTCCGGTGAAACATATATGGTGGCTTGTAACCCGGGTAACCCTATTGTAGCCGCATTGGCATGCGATGTAAGAGGCTGTACATGGCACCGGCTAGCGTTAGTTGAAGTTTGAACCAGGGCCGTTCAGTGTGGAAGGTTGCCCAGTCCGATAAGTCAGATTTATTTAGTCCCTGCGGTAACCCGAGAATAGCACCTGGTGGGCTGATGGCTACAAAGTAGCGGGCATGATCCGAAACGAGATCTGAGATATGGCAGCCTGGGGAATGTTTCAACTGGGGGTTAAGATGGCAAGTGGGGGCAATATATGATGAGCTAGTTCTATTATTACGGCAAGGGTTGGGCTTCTTTTTAATGCTCGATGTCAAGTGCCTTATGCCGCGGACAGGACCTTGGAGTCTTGTGTTGATTGCAGAAGCCAGGAGGGAGTATGCAGACGGGGATGAGCCATAGGTACCGACTGCAGGCTGGTAAAGTTACGGTGTGGTTGAGAGCTTCATGCGAGACGGGATTTGTTTCAACCGAAGTCGGGAGAACAAATTTTGATGTGATATTGGGGCAACGGATGAATAATTGAGTTTCGATAATGATAATGATAAAGGTTTATCTCGGATAACCCCGAAGCATGCCGTAACGCAAGATCAAACGGTACAATTGGAAGCAGGGTCCGAATTCCAAGAGGATTATTCAGGTATGTGCACTCGATATTGTGCAGGAGAAAGTATTTAAATTACTCTTTAGGGCGGCGCTCGGCAAACTTGAACTCAAGGTCGGGTGGCCAACGCGGCCAAGTCAAGATGGAGCTGGTCGGAGGTAGTAGACTCATGCTCGAATATTACGAAAAAGGGACTGTGTAACGAAAGAATCGAACAGAATTGAGGGAAGTTTTGTTCACTTTGAGGAAAACGAATTTTCCAAGAGAGACATGAACAAGCTATAGCGCTCCGTGGAGTATGGCACGGCTTTGAATTTGAAATCACACGATGGATGGATTGAATTTGCAGACAAAGAGCAAACACAATCTTTCGAAGATTACCCATGTAACTTTCAGCCCCAGTTAAATACCCAGTGAAGGACTCATTTGTATGGAGGGATTGCCTAGGTGGTGGTGAAAGAAGTGGCCGGATGTAAACATGTAATCGTTGCGCACATTGCTTACTTTCAGAAAGGCGGAATGTGATGCACCAAAATGGAAATGGGAACTGGGTGACAAATCAATTTGTGATGCGTAGCAATGATAGTCGCAGATGCAAGGTTTGTAAAGATGAGTAGTTAAATGACAAGTAAGTACTTATGGTTGTCGTTATCTCAGGGCTGAACATGATGACTAGAGAGCTGCAAGGGTGAAAATTGTCTGAGAGGATTTACCAGGATAGAACACCGGATGTGAAAAGGCGCCAAACAACGGATGAATACGTTTGCAAAGTATCATGGTCATTTTGGCCACAATTCGACAGTTGACTACGGGCATATGGTTGCTGGCAAGCATCTTGTTACAGGACATTCTAAATCTGCACCCATTTTTAAGTTTCTAACTTCAGCGGAGTGTTATTAAGGCTAAGGCACGTCAAGTACCTGCACACGTAGTAGAACAGAGACAGTGCTATTAAGGAAGGCTGCTGGGTTTAGATATTAAATCATATAGAGCCTTAAGAGGTCAATGTCAGATACTGAGGCTGTTGGAGCGCGTGCCTTTTTACGTGTGGGCTGTAAATGGTCGTTTGGCTCCGCTCCGGTCGTCAGCGTTTAGAGTCAACGATGGGTTGGTTTATATTCTCGATGTGGGAGATAAAGATGTTTTACACATTGTGCTATCATATGTTTGGAGGGTGAATCCCGAGGCTACCGCATAGGAAGCTCTCGCTCACACTTCATTTGGGCTAAAATAAACAATGTAGGCACATGGAAACCTGGGTAGGTCGCAAAAACTCATGAATGAGTAACTAGGGGTTTGCTTCAGTGAGATCCGGCTTTCATACTACTCTTGAGAGTTGACAGTTGCTGGTGATGATCGGTCAGTTTATCAACAAGAACGATTATGGGCATAGCAGAATTCACATGGATGAAATTTGAAGAGCGTGTATGGACAACGGACTTTGGCAAAAACGAGCTTGTCAGAAATCGAACAAGGAAACCGAAAGGGTTTAACCTGACAGGAATGAGGTCTAATTATACTCGGATAGCTCTTTTAGCAAGCTTGTCACCCCGCACATAGCAGTGGAAGTGCTGAGGGCTGAAAGCGTAAGCTCCTTTTTTCGGAGCAGGGTCGTTGTTGTAATGGGGAATTCATCCCTTATTTAAGGGGCTTAGGGCATGAATCCGATACCTTCGCAGAGAGGAGTACTTTTGGTTATTTGCTTTTCATAAATCAGGCTAGCGGGAAAACATGCTTTCCCCTCAGGGGGCGCTTCTCATTTCCCTCCCTCCCGCCATTCCTTACGAGTGATCCACGAGGTCCGCCACCACTAGGCTTTGCTGTTTTCCCCTTCATCATAAGACAACCGCAGACTTGTTGCCATTTTTCCATCGGTGGTGTCGTGTCTTCGAGCTATGGAAGAGGGAAAAGGTGGGGAACAGGCTAACCCAAAGCTTGAAACGCTCGGGGAATGCATGCTCGATCGCTCCTTTTGGACTGGGCCTGGGTCAAACGACTTTCTGTTTACATGTGAACTGGCTGTTGTTGGCACCAACCGTAATGGTGAGTTAGCACGAATCACAGACGGTTTGTTCTTCTGTTGACTAAGTATCTGGTGTTGCATAAGCCAAAAATAGGACGATGCTAGTCAGGTGATGGGAAGGGGAATTAATCGGCGAAGTCCTAGTGATTCGATTTAGGGTGACCGCTGTATGGATGTTGATGAGTTTGACAGGTGCTGGTTATTGGGTTAGAAACAGAGGCGGGGACTAAATCAGAAGTGGTACTCGGAATTTTTAAAGATTATCTTTCATCCGACCTATGGCATTTCATATATTCCATTGCGATTTTAGAGGTACTGGGCTCAGTCATGAAAGAAAATGTGTTTGTGTATAGTAAACCGGTAGTTTTTACGCTAAGGTCGTGGCAATGACGATTATTGATGAAGCACTTCTTAGAGATCATCGGGGTTCAGGTTCGCATCCAACACATTCCACATAAGCTCTTCAAATAGTCGTATATGGAATCAAAAGAACGAATAGTTTCTGCATGTCCAGCTCCACTTTTGTTCTAGACTTAAGTATGATGTCGTAGTCTATGGAAGGAATATCAGCTGGGAGTTTATTCCACGAAGTTGCACCTTTAAGGAGAAAACTGTTTTGCCGTAAGGATTTCCGATAAGTAGGGATTTTTGTGCGGTGTTCCCTATGGCGCAGCCGGTTTGTGGAGTTATTACTGAACTGCGCATGTCTAGACGATACGGCTTGCCTGTGGGGCAAATTAAACAGAAAGCAAGGTTTGGTTTTGTTATCCTGTACCACTGACAGTCGAACCGCAGGAGCGTACACCGTTGTCTGTAGCTTAGGTTCATAGGAGGCCCGTATAGTTTTAGGTAAATCGATGCTGCATATTTCTTTCTTCGATAGTTTCACCTTCGCGCATAATTGAGAACACAAGCGCACAGTAACCTAGGTTAGGGCAAATATGAGTTTTATACATCTCTAATTTACTGCTGGTGAGAAGGAAGTTTATCTGCTACAAGCCAAGGGACTTTTCTGCCCGTGCAGTTATGTGAGAAGTGGTTCCGGAGAAACTCAAATGGTAAGAATATTGTAGTCCGAAGTGTCGTATTGCTGAGGAATACGGGAGTGAAACACTTCCGTTCTTAAGCCTATCATGGAGAATATTGCAGTTTGGCGAAAGACAACTGCTTTTCGTCGACAATTTCATTCCTCAGCGATCACACCAGAGGGCTATGGACCCCACGTCGACCGTGATGTTCTTTAGTTCCACGGAAAGGTTTTCTCGTTCGGATTCGTAGGCTGTCTTCATGTCATCGGTGAATAAGAAAATTCCGCCACAAGTGGCGACAATGCAAATGTAATTTATACATAGTAAAAACAGCAGTGATCCTGGAACACTTCCTTGGGTAACCCCACTGTTTACTGGGTGGGGGTCCGACAACAGGCTGTGACGCAGGTAACTTGGCGAGGGTTTTGTAGGTGGGATTTAAACCACCTGAGTAGGAGGTTTTCGGTTCCGTAACCTCTGCTCTTGTTCAGCAACTTTATATGCGGGACTCTGTTCAAGGCTTCTGTCATACCAAGATAGATGATGACGAGTGCCCTGTCTTTATCGTCGGCTGTTGTTACCAAGTTCCAATAGTTGAATTGGCAGAATGAACACAAGCGTGATCTGAGAAATCCGTGCTGTCTGAGATTGATAAGTTTATGTGCAGAAGGACTGTCCGTCAATTAGTGTTTCACAACCGTTTCTAGCAGCCCTGAGATCACTGGAGTGTGGTTATTCAAGAGGTAATTGATAATGTCATGCACTGCGCCTTTCTTTTGCTTAGGTATTATAACGGATTTCTTCTACTGGCTGGGGAAGGTTTCGGTTTGGAAAGATAGACTGTATAGACTTAGTAACAGGAGGGAATATCCGGGCCACAAGGAGCAAATACTGCTGGTGGTAGTCCTTTGGGTCCGAATTGGTGGGTGGGTTTTGGAGTGTGGACGCACCTATTTATATCCGTAGTGGTATTCATGATAGGACTGAGGGAAGAATTTGTGATAGAAAGGGTGGCAAGCTGGGTACGCGCTGAACGGAGAGACACAGGGGTTGTAAATTACGTGGTAAACTTGTCAGCTTTCTTTCGAGGTGAGGTTATGAGATTATCCAAAAAGATGACCTGTTTTATGCATTCAGTTGATTGTAGGGAACGGGCCGTGTGCAGTCAGGCTAGCCCTTGAGCTTTGTTTGGGTGGCATAGTGTTTTTGTTTCTCACTTCAGTTGTGAGTTACGGGCCATGAGTTGAGCTTCGCGGGATAGACTTTCCAGTAGTAAGACTGCAGAAAACTCTCCATTTCGTTGGTACTGCCGTCGAAGCCCATCGTATTTCTCCCTTAGCCTGGTTGTACGGTAAATTGCTGGTCTGGATGGATAGTAGGGGAGTGGTATTTTTCCGATGCATGAAGGTAAACTTGAATAAAGGAGTTCAGCGGAGTACTGAGGATTTGCTGTTGAGGAGAACTCGGCCCGATTTCCGGAACGGAATTAGAGAGGGGATCTCGTTCCATCTAGAGCGATGCAGGGAGGGACCGTGACATGGTGGGCTTTCATTGTGTGGCTTGACTTTAAGTCTGCAACTGACCACTTTATGGTCACTGCCTCTGTAATAAACTCATGACCTTTCGCGCTCCAGCTGATCAGCCTAGTGCCTATCCGCCTCCTTTAGCAGGAACATATTTACGGAAATGCGTTGCTCCCTCCGTTGCTAGCTCACCAGCGCATCTATTCGGTCCGCCGAAATCTGCGTACCAAAATACTAAGTGCGAAATCCATCTGCTCAGACTTCGCCGTCATCACTTCTACAGACGCTTACAACATCACTAATTTTCCATAAACTTTACCCCCTCCGTCACTTGACCCCACAAACCCGACCTCGCAACTCGGGCTACCAAAATAGTTGCCAACCTGTACAGCAATACGTGGCCCACGCCTGACACTTCCCGCCCCACTTTATGCCCCACTTTACCCCTCCGCAACTTCAACATCCTCTGCCCTTCACCGCCCAACATAGCAACATTCTATTCTAACCCCATGCGCACTTTGTCGACTGACCCTTCAATCCAAAACCTTTTTCATCAGCAGCACTTTCGCCACTATTTCACCACATCATACTCATTCCGCGGAGCCCAGTGAGATGCCTGCTACTTTAGTCAACTCCGACCATAACGCTTTACCCGTCTTACCCGAATCTTACATACTGGTCATCCGTAAATCTTCGCAAAAAGCCGCTATCAAAACCGTGGCTTCTCCACCTCCGCTATCCATCCCCATACTGACCCCCTAGCACCCTCAATGACTCCCACTTGAGTTATCAGTGATTTGCCCCAAAGGTCCTTCCCAGAGTCGGCATATCCTCCTCCAGATCTGTCATGCCGTGTTATCAAATAACCTCAGAATCCAATTTTGACCTCTACTGGACTTCATGAGTGTTTGGCTCAATAGACACCCTGCGGCGACAGGGACACGTCCCGCCAAATGGAAGCCGCCCCTCACATTCAGTCTTCCTATATGGGTGACCTGTTTATTGATCACCAACCTCCAAAGTAAATTTTGGCCACCAAATCCACTGAAGACTTAAAGTATCCTACAGAGAAGCCCTCCGTAGCACTGTTTAGCTCTTGTTCAATCTTTAACAAACTTTTCACCGTAAAAAGAGTGGACGTCGTCCACAACATTAACGTCATCCTGATCACTGAAACTTGGCTCACTAAGCAAGCACCTTGTGGCCAAATATCACTGGTCCGTAATCAAACATTCACGACTCGACGAATCTACCGCCAGGATGGAGGTTGCTTGAGGTATTTCAAAAGCTGAGAGATTTTGAGGGTTCTTTATGGTTTGGGGCTTCTCTATCTCCGGTGGCCATAGTTTTGAGTTGTATGTATCGACACCCAGCGATGAAGCTTCTACATTTAACCCCATCAGTCATGCATTTAATTACGTAGCTGACCTGCAATTTTGATGTAGATTCATAGCAGGCGATTTCAATGCCCCGGGAGTAAACCGGTCTTCCCTCGTTGCCCCCTACAAATATTCTCAATTTACCTCGGGCATCCACCTGGGCCAGTGGGCCCAGCAAGTAAAACTTCCAACCCGAAAGAATCACATTATTGATCTGATATTTGCACTGTCTAACAGATGTTTCCACTTCCGTACTAAACCGCCACACTGGCAGTGATTACAAAGTGGTCAGTTGCAGACTTAAAGTCAAGCCACACAATGAAAGCCCACCATGTCACGGTCCCTCCCTGCATCGCTCTAGATGGAACGAGATCCCCTCTCTAATTCCGTTCCGGAAATCGGGCCGAGTTCTCCTCAACAGCAAATCCTCAGTACTCCGCTGAACTCCTTTATTCAAGTTTACCTTCATGCATCGGAAAAATACCACTCCCCTACTATCCATCCAGACCAGCAATTTACCGTACAACCAGGCTAAGGGAGAAATACGATGGGCTTCGACGGCAGTACCAACGAAATGGAGAGTTTTCTGCAGTCTTACTACTGGAAAGTCTATCCCGCGAAGCTCAACTCATGGCCCGTAACTCACAACTGAAGTGAGAAACAAAAACACTATGCCACCCAAACAAAGCTCAAGGGCTAGCCTGACTGCACACGGCCCGTTCCCTACAATCAACTGAATGCATAAAACAGGTCATCTTTTTGGATAATCTCATAACCTCACCTCGAAAGAAAGCTGACAAGTTTACCACGTAATTTACAACCCCTGTGTCTCTCCGTTCAGCGCGTACCCAGCTTGCCACCCTTTCTATCACAAATTCTTCCCTCAGTCCTATCATGAATACCACTACGGATATAAATAGGTGCGTCCACACTCCAAAACCCACCCACCAATTCGGACCCAAAGGACTACCACCAGCAGTATTTGCTCCTTGTGGCCCGGATATTCCCTCCTGTTACTAAGTCTATACAGTCTATCTTTCCAAACCGAAACCTTCCCCAGCCAGTAGAAGAAATCCGTTATAATACCTAAGCAAAAGAAAGGCGCAGTGCATGACATTATCAATTACCTCTTGAATAACCACACTCCAGTGATCTCAGGGCTGCTAGAAACGGTTGTGAAACACTAATTGACGGACAGTCCTTCTGCACATAAACTTATCAATCTCAGACAGCACGGATTTCTCAGATCACGCTTGTGTTCATTCTGCCAATTCAACTATTGGAACTTGGTAACAACAGCCGACGATAAAGACAGGGCACTCGTCATCATCTATCTTGGTATGACAGAAGCCTTGAACAGAGTCCCGCATCCAAAGTTGCTGAACAAGAGCAGAGGTTACGGAACCGAAAACCTCCTACTCAGGTGGTTTAAATCCCACCTACAAAACCCTCGCCAAGTTACCTGCGTCACAGCCTGTTGTCGGACCCCCACCCAGTAAACAGTGGGGTTACCCAAGGAAGTGTTCCAGGATCACTGCTGTTTTTACTATGTATAAATTACATTTGCATTGTCGCCACTTGTGGCGGAATTTTCTTATTCACCGATGACATGAAGACAGCCTACGAATCCGAACGAGAAAACCTTTCCGTGGAACTAAAGAACATCACGGTCGACGTGGGGTCCATAGCCCTCTGGTGTGATCGCTGAGGAATGAAATTGTCGACGAAAAGCAGTTGTCTTTCGCCAAACTGCAATATTCTCCATGATAGGCTTAAGAACGGAAGTGTTTCACTCCCGTATTCCTCAGCAATACGACACTTCGGACTACAATATTCTTACCATTTGAGTTTCTCCGGAACCACTTCTCACATAACTGCACGGGCAGAAAAGTCCCTTGGCTTGTAGCAGATAAACTTCCTTCTCACCAGCAGTAAATTAGAGATGTATAAAACTCATATTTGCCCTAACCTAGGTTACTGTGCGCTTGTGTTCTCAATTATGCGCGAAGGTGAAACTATCGAAGAAAGAAATATGCAGCATCGATTTACCTAAAACTATACGGGCCTCCTATGAACCTAAGCTACAGACAACGGTGTACGCTCCTGCGGTTCGACTGTCAGTGGTACAGGATAACAAAACCAAACCTTGCTTTCTGTTTAATTTGCCCCACAGGCAAGCCGTATCGTCTAGACATGCGCAGTTCAGTAATAACTCCACAAACCGGCTGCGCCATAGGGAACACCGCACAAAAATCCCTACTTATCGGAAATCCTTACGGCAAAACAGTTTTCTCCTTAAAGGTGCAACTTCGTGGAATAAACTCCCAGCTGATATTCCTTCCATAGACTACGACATCATACTTAAGTCTAGAACAAAAGTGGAGCTGGACATGCAGAAACTATTCGTTCTTTTGATTCCATATACGACTATTTGAAGAGCTTATGTGGAATGTGTTGGATGCGAACCTGAACCCCGATGATCTCTAAGAAGTGCTTCATCAATAATCGTCATTGCCACGACCTTAGCGTAAAAACTACCGGTTTACTATACACAAACACATTTTCTTTCATGACTGAGCCCAGTACCTCTAAAATCGCAATGGAATATATGAAATGCCATAGGTCGGATGAAAGATAATCTTTAAAAATTCCGAGTACCACTTCTGATTTAGTCCCCGCCTCTGTTTCTAACCCAATAACCAGCACCTGTCAAACTCATCATCATCCATACAGCGGTCACCCTAAATCGAATCACTAGGACTTCGCCGATTAATTCCCCTTCCCATCACCTGACTAGCATCGTCCTATTATTGGCTTATGCAACACCAGATACTTAGTCAACAGAAGAACAAACCGTCTGTGATTCGTGCTAACTCACCATTACGGTTGGTGCCAACAACAGCCAGTTCACATGTAAACAGAAAGTCGTTTGACCCAGGCCCAGTCCAAAAGGAGCGATCGAGCATGCATTCCCCGAGCGTTTCAAGCTCTGTGTTTGCCTAGTCCAGCATTCAGGCCTATAGGACTTTGTAAAAGTGGAATGTGAAGAGCAAACGTAAATATATAAAACATTTGCAAATTCGGAAAACCTCTTTGGCTGTCGCAGCTTGCGGAAGCACCGATTTCACCTGTTGACTAGTGCAACTTTATCTTCCATGGAGTTGGGTGTTGCAACAGGTAACGAGAGGTCGTTAGTGGGAGTAACGGGTGTAATAGCCGGTCGTGGAAAATCCCCCTTTTTCCCCTCGCGATTCAGTGTTTTTCCCAACATCACTCATTTGCATACACTATTGACTTGTCTTTACGAACTGGTTGTTTTTCTGGACCAATTGTTGTTTGTTCGCGCCCAGAGCGCTACTTTGGCACATCCTTGTTCAGGACCTGCGTGACGCACGTGCTGTCTGCGCACACGCTGCTATTCGGTTTCTTGTTGTTGAGTCCTTGTGAACGTATTATTGAGGTTTGTGTATTGTTTATGTCATTGTTTATTGTAACAATCTAGTATCGTAGAATATCACGGATAATCGTCTTTTGATTTCGGGATCCGTTGCGAATTTGGCTACGCATTTCTCAAACGTTCGTAACAATACTCAATAGATCAATTCGGAACGAGGAAAAACACGCAAAATGCCAAGCAAAGGATCAAAAGCAGTCGAATCCGGACAGGAAGTAATACGGCAAGTCTCTGGGGAGGTTTTGGGTACATATGATTCTTTAGTTAATGCTAGATCGCCTAGTCCTGTCAGTGCTAGTTCATGTGTTATTGAGAACAATATTGATCGTAAGGATGTCGATTTATATAAGCTGAGAATACTAGAACTAGAGCAACAGTTACTATCGGCTAGATTACAGGCGCAGGAAGCAGAGAAGTGTACACAGAAACAGCGAGAGCATGAGACCAGTGACTTCGACACTTCCGACAGATTAGGGTGCAATAAGGTAGGGAACACCACGCCGGTCGCCGACTACAAACCACCATCGATCGATCTGCCTAGAGTGGAGCTAGCGGTTTTTGACGGGCGAGCTGAGCAATACTGCAAGTTTGTCAAGCAGTTCGAGACGTTCGTTGAAAATAAGGTAACCGACCCTGGGCGAAGGCTTCTCTACCTTACTCACTACTGCCGAGGCCGAGCAAGAGAAGCTATCGACGGGTGCACCATGCTCGACCCAGAAAAAGGCCACACAAGGGCAAGGAAGATTCTAAGGGACTTGTTTGGCCAACCTTTCAAAGTAGCCCGTAACCTAATAGAGGGCGTGATGGTAGAGGCAAAGAGAACCAAGGGCGACGTCTACACCATGGCCGACCTGGTGATTAAGATGCAAAACTGCTCAATAGCCCTCGACCATTTAGGTTACAGGGCTGACCTAGACGCCATGCACACTTTGGAAGGCATAGTCCGTCACCTCTCTCCCGAACAACAGGGTCGGTGGGCGGAAGAAGCAGAACGGATAAGCCGGAGCGACAGAGAAGCCAACTTCGAAGATCTGACCGAATACTTGGACAGGCAAACGAAGATAGCTGACAGCAGATTTGGCCGACTCATCCGGGACAGCAACCGAGCAAACAAGCCCAGTACTAGCCAAGTCCAAACCCCTGTACGGGAACATCCAAAGTATCAGCCTTGGACCACTACACACATCATTTCACGAGATGCTACGGCGAAACCAAATTGCAGATCCTGTGGTACTAGCCATGGCCTACCAGAATGCCCCAAGTTCGGCAACGCCACAATAGACGAACGGTGGGAAATGGCGAGGATGGCAGGAGCATGTTTTATCTGTCTCAACACCACGCACCGGGCAGCAGCCTGTAGGACAATGAATTGATGTGGTTACGAGGGCTGCACGGGCAGACACCATCGGCTGCTGCATCAGGCGAGAGTAACCATATCCGAGGCGAGTGCCAAGCCCAGCGTGATTTGTTCAACTTCACAATCTGCCAGTAAACCGGTACGTTTAGGCGTAGTGGCCGTGGGAGTAGTGACTCCGACTGGGATAGTCAAGGCGTTGGCCTTCGTTGATAGTGGATCCGACACCACTTTAGTGAAAGAGCGGTTTGCCGACAAACACCAACTGGCTAAAGGTGCGACGTCGTTAGCAGTGAGCACGGTGGGCGGAACACAGGTAATGACTGCCGGTAGATTAAGGCTGCAACTCATCTCTCTAGACACTAACGAGGAAATTGAACCAATGGAGGCATTCAGGTTAGCGGATCTCCCCATGCGAGCACCAAGGTCGGTGAACGCAATCTTGACTCGATGGCCCCACCTGCAGGATGTAACCGTTGTAGACTGGGAAGATGATGAGGTGGATCTCCTCATCGGCTGCGACGTGCCAGAGGCGCATTGGGTGCTTGACCAGAGAGTGGGCGACCGCCAGGCACCTTATGCCGTACGCACGGCTCTGGGATGGATGTTATACGGTCCAGTAGGGGTACGCGGTTCCGTAAATTACTCATCCGCCGAAACGGACCGCATAGAGTATCATCTGCAGCGGCTGTATGAAAAGGAGTTTCATGAAATTGGAGACGAGAGACCGACGTTGTCTCAAGAGGATCACTTCGCTCTACAAACAGTGCGGCAAGGCACTAGAGGCCGCAAAATACAGTTCGAGGTTCCCCTCCCATGGCGCATACCGGTCGACCCGTGGACTGACAACAGAAATTATGTTCTCCAACGATTACTACGATTAAAAGAACGCTTCATTCGAGACCAGAATCTGTGGGAACGATACGCGGATTTGATGAAGCGAAACGAGGCCCTGGGTTACGTTGAAAAGTTGCCTGTTAACACCGACAGCAAAAGGGGTATCTGGTATCTGCCTCACCATCCGGTTATCAACCCCAAGAAACCCAGTAAACTGCGTGTGGTTTTTGACTGTGCGGCCAAGTTCCAGGGCAAGTCGTTAAACGATCGCCTACTACAGGGGCCTGACTGGACCACTCCACTGATCGATGTTTTGTGCCGTTTCAGAGTGGGTAAAGTGGCTTTGTCTGCCGACGTTAGGGAAATGTTCCATCAGGTGAAGATTCCGGTAGGAGAACGAGATGCTTTGCGTTTCCTGTGGTGGGAAGGGAACGACCGGGACAACGCAGTGGTGAATTATAGGATGACCGTCCACCCCTTCGGAGCCATATCGTCACCATTTTGTGCCAACTACGCCCTCCGAGAATCAGCGAACAAACATGGCGATCTAGTACATCGGACGGTGGTGGAAAGCGTCAGCAGGAACTTCTACGTCAACGACTACCTTGGGTCATTCGATGATGTGGAATCAGCTCTAGAGCAGTTCAGGGGTCTGACGAGATTGCTGGGAGAGGGCGGCTTCCATCTAACTAAATGGATGTCGAACGCTTCAGAAGTGCTGAAGGCCATCCTGTATCACTAAAAGGCCGAAAGGGTAAGAGATTTGGACGGCTCTCCACTTCCTATTGAACGCACCTTAGGGACACAATGGGACGCGGAAACGGACGATTTTGTTTTCGAACTAAACGTTCCCGAGCTGCCAATAACCCGTCGTGGCATACCATCTGCCGTCTCAAGTTTGTTCGACCCGCTCGGTTTCGTCTCACCATGGCTGCTACCCGGAAAGATCATGCTACAGCGGCTGTGCCGTAAGAAAGTTGGTTGGGACCAGTCACTAGACCGAGGGGACCGGCTGGACTGGGAAGAATTTTTGAACACCTTGAAGAAATTAGGGGACATAAGAATCCCACGATGTTTGACTCCTGGCCATACGACACGGACTGGAGAACTACATGCCTTTTCCGATGCATCCGAAGTTGGTTATGGAGCTGTGGTGTACGGACGATGGTGCGCAGGAGATGGACAATATACCACGAGGATCCTGTTCGCCAAAGCCCGCGTTGCTCCACTGAAGTCGGTCTCAATCCCACGCCTTGAACTCAGCGCAGCCGTGTTGGCAGTCAGGGTGGTGCAAGCTGTGAAGAGATGTTTTGATCTCTACATTTGGTCGGTGAGCTTCTGGACGGATTCAACGATAGTACTTTACTACATTAACAACGTCCGGAGCCGGTTTAGTACTTTCGTTGCTAACCGGCTCACGATTATCCACGATGAATCAGTCACGCACCAGTGGAGTCATGTCAGGTCTGTGCTCCCGAGGTGCGAACAACTTCAGGCAACTGGACACGTGGACGAGAGGGCCAATCTTCCTGCAATTGCCCAAACAGGACTGGCCCGTGTTCGAATTAAAAACCCCTACGGAAATGGAACTGGAGATCAAAGGCGTAGTGATAGCAACCAACGTCATCGAAGCGTCATCCATTCTATCGCGACTGGTCAGGTTTTCTTCCTAGATGAAGTCGCTCCGTTCGCTAGTTTGGTTAACCAGGTTCAAGAGAAATTTACTAGTCATGAAAGGGCTACGGCCCTCAGGTCGGATACGGGTCGGCCCGATAGGTCCCGATGAGCTACAAGCGGCAGAGTACGATATTTTCAGAATAATACAACGCGAGGCTTTCGCCCGAGAACTCAAGAGGGCGGAAGAAGTGGGGCCAACCAAAAAAGACATGTCCTCTCCAAGAGGCGAGCTGAAGCGTTTAAACCCCAAACTCATCGACGGACTGCTGCGGGTGGATGGTAGGCTGACCAACGCCCACCTGAACTTCGACACAAAGTATACTATACTGCTGCCTGCGAGACAACCTGTAGTAGAGCTAATGAGTCAGCACGTCCACGCCGTGGAGGGACATGCCGGGGAAAGTCACGTGACGAGCGTAATCCGAAAGCGTCTTTGGTTGTTGAGGGGACGAGAGACTGTAAAACGCGTAATCCAACGGTGTGTGCAATGCAGGAGACGCAACGCCATAGCAGGCAAACAACTCATGGCCCCACTACCAGAATGCAGGGTGACTACGGGCTGGTGGCCGTTCAGTGACACCGGGTTGGACTATTTCGGGCCCTTGTGGATCAAGTGCGGGAAAAGATTAGAAAAGCGATACGGATGTATCATGACGTGCATGAAGTCACGTGCGGTACACCTAGAAGTCGCACATTCGATGGCGACCGATTCGTTTCTACGGGCCTTGCAGGGATTTATTAACCGAGGAGGCGTACCGGCCGATATGTACTCAGATAATGGGTCGAACTTTGTGGGCGCTCACCGGGAATTGCAGCGTTGGCACAAGAACATAAACAGGGACGAACTGCAGGATCGAACCGTGGCCTACGGCATACGATGGCATTTCAACCCCCCACAGGCCAGCCACCGAGGCGGCGTATGGGAACGCATGATCCGGTCCGCCAGACGGATATTGCTGTCAATCATGGAGCAGCAGCCGCCCGACGACGAGACGCTGAACACCGTCGTGACTGAGGTGGAGCGAATCCTGAACAACCGCCCCCTGGTTCCAGTATTGAACGGCGACCCCACCCACTTGGCGCTCACCCCAAACGACTTATTGACGTTAAGGTCGAACGAGGGTTTCCAAGGGCCGGTAAACCTTCGTGGGAGCTACCTCCACGGGTGGAAGCAAGCGAACTATCTGGCCAAGGTCTTCTGGAGGCGATGGCTACGGGAGTACCTACCGGCTTTGCAGACTCGACAGAAGTGGCTGGCCAAAACAAGACCATTCAAAGTTGGGGACGTGGTCATGATCGCCGACGAACGCGCACAATTCAGCACTTGGTCTTTGGGAGTAGTTACGGAAACCATCAAAATCACTGACGGAATGATAAGAACGGTGTAGGTGAAGACAGCTAACGGAGTGCTCATTCGTGACATACGCAGTATAAACCTACTCGAGAGCGAAGACGGAGGAGCTGATAACCCTGAAGCCCAGTAAACCTTTTTCACACCAGTAATCGAGGTGGATAAAGAAACACCATATATACCACACGGTCTCCGTCAAACACGTTAAGGTGCTCGCGGTCTTTTCGTTGACATTACAGGAGGTTCTTTCCGATATGTGGTGATGAGTGCGATTCCATTGTACATCCCGATACATACACGCATGCACGAGGCACTCTACATCCCGTAAACCCATCAAACATGTGACAGTGTTCGTTGTTTTGCTTTTTGTTGACGCTACCGAATGCCCCTTGCATATGTGGAAGTAGCGGAGCTCAGGTCGCACACACATGCTACATTTGAATCGTTTTCTTGCCACGCGGTCTTTTGTTGACATTGCAGAAAGTCCTCCTTTGATGTGTAGTCATACCTGTGATTTCATTGTACCCCCGGCACACACACACGCACTCACACACACACTCAAGCACGTACATCCAGGACCGGACGGCCCCTTACGAGGACAACGTCTATGTGACCCTTCACGTTCGCCATCGGTCATTTGGTCTTGTGGAAGATGTAGACTAGCCTCACGTCTATGTATCCAATGGATTAGGTGCGACCAGTAGTAGAACGTTGACGACGAGCATTAGACGCGCGCACTGACAGCAGGGCCTAGGCAGGTAAGAAGAATCAGTACCTTTATACCGAACCTTTGACTCTGCCAAGGATCCAGGAGGATTTTGATGGGCGGTGTAACAGCCGGTCGTGGAAAATCCCCCTTTTTCCCTCGCGATTCAGTGTTTTTCCCAACATCACTCATTTGCATACACTATTGACTTGTCTTTACGAACTGGTTGTTTTTCTGGACCAATTGTTGTTTGTTCGCGCCCAGAGCGCTACTTTGGCACATCCTTGTTCAGGACCTGCGTGACGCACGTGCTGTCTGCGCACACGCTGCTATTCGGTTTCTTGTTGTTGAGTCCTTGTGAACGTATTATTGAGGTTTGTGTATTGTTTATGTCATTGTTTATTGTAATAATCTAGTATCGTAGAATATCACGGATAATCGTCTTTTGATTTCGGGATCCGTTGCGAATTTGGCTACGCCTTGCTCAAACGTTCTTTACAACGGGTGCTAACTCAGGATGACCAACCGAAGGTTGTGAGCGGATGGGAACTGTGGGAGGGTTGTTCGGGGTGGGTTCTAGCTCAAAATGGCCAGTTCAAAGCCGTTTATACTGATGGCCTCCTGCCACCGACGTCCACCACGTATTTCTTTCCATTTAGCTGGACGAGGCAGAACGGGCCAGAGTGAACTGCTCTTCATGGTGTTCGCACTGCATCTACTCGAATAAACGCGTGGCTGGAGGCAGCTGCAGTGGTAGGTATGTAGGTGTTGAGAGTTTTCGCGTGATGGGGTGGGCTATATCAACCGCACTTGGTGTGACAGCCGCTTTGCGTAATCCTTCTATCTAAAACTTAGTTTATAGTGGGGAAACCAACTCAACCGGAACTCTTGACTTGCAACCCTAAGCCAGTTTAGCCTCCGTACCACCCACGTCGGCTTTGACGGTGTTATGCAGTCCTAAGAGAACCATCGGCAACACTTCACTCCATAAGGGGTTATCACGAGCACGAAACGCAACCTTCAGCTGGCGACGGAATCGCTCCACCATGCCATCAGCCTGAGGATGATAGATCGTCTTCTTGTTGTGTCTGCAACCGAAAGCTTCTAGTAGGCCACGGAAAGCACCGTCAAAATGAGAACCGGGGTGAGTGGTCAGGACAGCAGGGCTCTCGAAATGACTTACCCAGCCAGTTGGAAAAGCTTTTGCAGCTTCCTCCGAGGTAGGACGGGGAAAAGGTACAGCCTACGGCCAGCGAATGAAGCAATCTACTCAAGTGCGGATGTAAACGCAGCCTTTTGATGGTGGGAGTGGCCTCACGAGGCCCATATGCTCATGGTGAAAGCGTGCTTCCGGCTCACAGAAGGTGCCTAATGTGCATGCAGTGTGGAGACTTATTTTACCGCGTTGGCATTAAAAACCAGAGCGGGCCCGAAGACGTTATTTTTGAAGCAAGGCCAGAGAAATCGCTCGGTGACAAGTTACATTGAGGCGGCTACACCAGGGTGCGGTAAGTTGTGGAGGCTGATAAAACTTGCCGGCGAAAACTGGCAGGAACTAGGGGTCCGGATCCATCCTGTAACACGTCGCAAACAATAATTACATCCTAAGTTGGAAGGATCACTGGCACTAGATGCAGCGAGCTGCTGTTTCTGAGCTGCTCGACCTCGGAATCTGTTGCTTGGGCTCCTGCGATTGCTTCTAGGTCTATGCCCATTGGCAGTGGGTCGTCGATATCGTGGGCGAGTTAGAGCCCGTCTGCAACAGGGTCGTGCACCCCCGAGACGTGCTAAATGTCCGTAATAAACCGCGAAACAGTTTAAGTGGTGAATCTCGCGGGGCGAATCTCGCGGAGTGAATATTTATCAGGAGCTGACTGGAGAGCGTGCACTAGGGTTCATGATCTGTGAACGCTGTGAATGTTTGGCCCTCGAGTGTGAGCATGAAGTGCCGGATACCCAAATAGATCGCCAGCAGTTCTCTGCTGAACAAACTACATCAGGACTTTGCAGGCTGGAGAAGCTTGGAGGAGAAAGCTGTTGGTTGCCATGAATTGATGACGAACTACCGCAACACTGCTCCAGCAGCAGTGTCCGAAGTATCTGCCCCTATTTTCAGGGGTGCAGAGAGATCGGGGTGTATAAGAAGTGGTATGTTTGGAATGGCTTACTTGATAAAGGCAAGCGCTGCCTGCGCCGTATGGGGAAGAACGAAGTTTAGCTTGCCTACACGCAAAAGCTCTGTTTGATGTTGCATTATTTCGGCGCAGTTTGAGACAAACCGGCGATAAAGGTTAACGAAGCCGGAAAATTGGTTTTGCTGCCGGTAGGAGTGAGGCTCAGTTTAGCCGCGAATTGCCGCCAACTTGACAGGCAGGGGCTGTATAGACGAGGCTGAGACTTCGCGACCCGGTAAAGTGATGGCTGTCCTACCTAATTCGCGTTTGGTAGGATTATTGGTTACATCAGGTTGCCTAAGGCGCTCAAAGAGAGCGCGCAGATGTGCCATGCGCTCCTTTTCTGAAGAACTTGCCATCAAGAAATCGTCCAAGCACAATTAGACATTCTTCATGCCGCGTGTTGCTTCATGCATAATTCTTGGAAAGGTTTGGACTGCACTGCTAAACCCTAATGGCATGCGCTTAACTCGAGTAGTCCGAATAGAGTTGTGACAGCGGTTTTAGGGATGTCATCCTCAGCTACCGGGATTTGGTGGCAGGCTCTGACGTGGTCGATTCGGCTGAAAACAGAACAACCAAACAGAGAAGCAGTTAGATCTTGAATATGTTGAATGAGGTACCTGCCTGGTTTAGTAGCCTGGTTGAGGGCCCCATAGCCGACGCAGGAGCGCCAATCGCCATTAAGGTTTAGGAACCCAGTGAAGGGGCTAGGCCCAGGGGCTGCTGGATGAGCTACTATGCCTAATTCTTGCATGCTTTCGAACTTAGCCTGCGCTGCGCGGTGCACGTCCAATGCCAAGTTACGTGGTCGTTTAAATGCTGGGGGTTCTCTTGTGACGACAAAGTGGGTGACGTTGATAGTCGCCGCGAGAAGGGGTCCAGATTGACATAGCATTTCCGGGTGTGCCCAAAGGAGTTCTGCTCTGGGGCGTTCGGCCTGAGGTCCGAAGCATAGGGTGGTGACGTGATTCACGGAGGAATGCAAACCGGTTAGGAAGAAGAAGCCTGTCGGCGGACAACTCTCCGGCATCGTGCATCAAACAGGGGGTCGAAATAGTCGGAAGAATAGATACCTAATACGGCATAGAGGACATCTGGTACTATCAAAACCCAGCAAAAGGTGCGACTTAGGCTTGAGCTGAGAGCAGGTATCTTACGGCCGTTAGTATCAATAGCAGTGTCGATGGCAGCACGGAGTTGTTGGATTGATGGAACCGTTGAATCACCTGCTTTCCTCAGAATGACACCAACTGCTGCACCAGTGTCAATGAGAAACATTTTATTGGAAACTAAATCTCGACATGCAACAGACGGCTGCTATTATGGCTGCCGACGGCCTCAGTCATCGGAACGTGTCGGAATATTACTTTCCATGTTTGGCACCTAGAAGTGTGCAACCGACTCCGCAGCACCGGGCCTTCTCCCCGAGATGTCTATGATATCAGCAGAATTTGGCTTGAGACGGTCTAACAGGGCGGTCAGGGGAAGGGCTTCCGAGACGTCCACGTCAGTCGGGGTTGCGACAAAATTAACGGTGTCTAAAGAGATAACAACTAAGCGTGGAAAGACTTCCGGAATTCCGCTGGAAAGCAGCCATCGGAGTGTCCCCGGGGGGTGTTCCTGAGGTGGGAGCGGTGATCTGGTGGTTACTCGAGTTTGTTTCGGCTATAGTTCGTGGATGGTGCCGTTCCACAGCACCGTCCGCTAGTTTGGCCGCTCATGTGAGCTTAAGACTACTAGAAACGTCAAGCATTGCTTGAGCCTTTGTTGGTAATCGCTGTATCCACGACTCTTCAGGGCCTTTTTCAGCTAAAATTTACCCTGCCAGCTGCTGCATTTCTCTCAGTAGTGCAGGGGGCTTCTACAACCTCACCCTGTCCCTTGGATCAAATGCTTCAGTCTGGACTATTTCGACGGCAAAAGACAAGAGATTACAGCGTCTTTCACGGCTGTGAAGGAACAGGTACTGTGTTTACTCCACGGAGTGTTTTCCAGTTTTGGTGCCCAGCACACGGTTGGTCCAACCTACTAGCACCGGGTGCGGCTGGCACGCTCCAACTATCCTCAGACTGCCGCATTCGATATAGTCGGTTGAAAATTGCACGCTCCTTTTCCTTGTTCCTGCTCGGTGCGCCCACTTTTAGTTCTTATCATCTGTTACCACTTTCCATTTTTGTCACTTCACCACGTTATGCAAGCCTACCCAGCCTGTCATTGCTCCCATCGCCTCTCACCATATCAGCTGTCATTGCATGACGTCACTACCGTCCTTCCCACTCTTCTTTGCCGTCGTTTGCCAATATTACTTTTATCCACCTGCAGCCATTGTGGCTTCTAATCTCTATTCAGTTGGTATCAACCTATGCTCATAATTCCCATTAATAGCATTTTTGTACCTCACTGCCTGTCGTTTTGTTAAACCTTCCTTTATTCTTCCTGCTCATGCCCAATGCCATTACGCACTAGCCACACCCGCTCCCATGACCAATCCTCATATTTGAACTTGACTCTCCAAACTTTGCACTATTTACAGTCGCATTTCTTGCCTGATCACCACCACCACATTTCCCCACTTAGCTCCGCCATCCCTCTGTGGCTCTTTCAATTACGCAGTGACCGACGGGCGTCCTCCTGCTCGATTCAACCGTTCAATTGACTGCTGGCATGCAGCTCTCCAGTTCATGTGCCCCAAATTTGCCGCGCATTCATTTCTTGGGCCTTATATTCCATTACTGGTCTACATATCCTGGCATTTCCTGCTACTTTCTTCTCCGCCTCCTTCGCGCTTCAACTGTGGTAGGACGATCTGGCTAATCGTGCCTCATCTGCGTCTCTTCGGTCATCGCTCTCACCCCCTATTCAGTAAACTGCTTGCCACAGGCAATTTCTGTGTGCCTTCCAGTTTAGTCCGATTTTCCATGTTCCACCGATTGCAGTGACAACGTTACTTCATGATGTTCAATAACAGTTTCGAATCTTTTGATCTGCCACTATCCGATCCCTCTGGCCCGTCACAGCATGTCGCACCTGCACTGGTCGAACAATTAGACCGATTTTCACCAGTTTTCTTTGTTCACATACTTCATCTTCCCTCGCTTATGATCTGCTCTTCACAGCCGGCATCATTTCGTTGCTCCTCAGTCCACTCTCTCCGCTGATTCGCCATGTTAACCCGTCATGAAAAAGTCTTCTGAACTTTTCCAGGTAAATCCTAAACATTTCAATTCAACCCTATCTACCTCTTCCAATCACCGACACTTCTTTTCTCCCAGCATTCCATCGCTCCTTGCTCCCGCTCTCCGCATATCTATTTATATACACATATATACGTGAGTACGTATACATTCACTCTGCCTCCTGCACTTCCTTTTCTACCATTTCCCATGCAATCATTCCGCTGACCCTCATGACATGCGTCCATTCCTTTCATACCTGCACCTCACATTTACCATATCCAATCCCTACAAATTGCTTTGCCATCCGTAACACCGTCTATTTCTTCCAACGCTCGCTACCCGTTCCATGATTAGTTTTGCCCTATCAGCTGACCACTCACTGCGATGTAGCAGGGCTTCGTTACCATCTAACTCATAACAGTGGATCCCACTTTTCTTCTCCACCGCCTCCCGCTACCACAGTTTCTCATACCAATTCCTGGCCCCTTTCATGTATACCTGTCGGTTTCTACTTATCCCCACTTGGGCCAGTCAGACTATCCACCTCCACCTGAACCCCAAGTCCACCGGGCGTAGACTTGAATCTGCCCTTAGGTTCTTTTAAACCCTCCCCATTTGATTTTGATGTGCATACATTCAGCATACGCTCATCTCTCTCCTGAGTCTACCCATCCCACTTTTCTCACTCATATTCCTACTTTTCACAAATTTTGTCTGTGAATTTCGTCGCTTGTGAGAAGTTGATCAGGCTTCTAGCGTGCCTGGGAGTCCCCGAAATAAACCATTATTATTATTATTATCATTATTACGTCGCGTTCCTGAGTAGCGACGCCACGAGGAGGCGATCGATTGTCCATAAGTAACGGGAACGCTCGCTTGTGATTCTGTGTGATTCAAAATCTGCCTCTAACATATGAGACCAAAGTGGAGGGTAATCAATAAAAAACTTTGAGACGGCTAGGGAAAATATTAAAAAGGAGTGTTCCAGATCAGCCTTGCGGTCTTTGCTAGCCATAGTAGCAGTGATATGTCAAATGTAAGGCTATATATAACAATAAGTTCAGCAAACACGAATCCTTTTTAATTTCAATAAAAGGAATGTATGAAAGGAGTATGGTAGCGGAAATGTAGATCTACCGTTCATAAGTCGGAAAGGGTGTAAGCGTAAGAGAATGAATGTGAATAAGGTACTTACTGATGTCCATGGTGGAATGAATTTGTTGTTCGAGCTCACCAGTTTGGGATTCCTTAACTTTAGGTCAGGACATGACACCGCATAGAGTCTAAAGCCCCTGGTCCTCTGTTTGTGAAGCATTATCGAATATATTCGGCAGCCCGAAAAGGAGCAGAACCCAAAATGCCGGAGCGAGATACAGTGTATGTTTGAGAAGCGCAACGGTGTGCAGACGATGTACCCAGGCGGAGCAAGTGGAGCCACCAAATGCGGCAATTGTTCAAAATAAAGAATTTGTTATTCTTTGTAATTGTGTATTGTATCCGCAGCGATATAATTTATTGTTTACATAAAAATCCCAATGAATTTTCGGTTCCTGAAATTTCCTGAGAAGCTGATTGTTAGTTATTTCGCTAGATACTTTGGTGTAAACTGTAACAGTGACAGCAAGACCAATAACGTGGTGCATCCCAGGCTTGAGGTGCGACTCTAGGTGGAAGATTATTGCTTTCTCAATAATAGGCCGTTTTGGGAACCACAATTGAGGGTAGGATACATTCAAGCACGCGACAACATGAACTTGGTTTATGGAAAAACTGCAGGTGAGGCAGCAACTGGCACAAGCTTGATGTGGCACATACTCCATCACCCAGCCACAAATCCAAAGCCCAGAAGGGTTGGTGTGGTCGTTGGCTGTGCTGCCAAATGTCATGTTGTCACTCAACGACCATACATCACAGGGCCCAGATCGGACGACACCAGCAGTCGAGTGCTTATGCTTTTTTTGGCCGGGAGAAGTAGCCGTCTCAAAGTGTACACGAAGCAGTTCTGCAAGTCTGGGTGCCCGCTACAGATGTAGACGCTTCCCATCTTCTCCAGTGACTCGAAGACAATATGGACTAAACATCCAATGAACACGGGCTGATAGTTCATCCATTTGGAGCCGGATCACGGTTCTCCCTCGCCAAGTTCGCCACTGCCCGGAAAGAGCTGGCGCCAGTCACTGTGCCACAGAGAGACGGGTTGGGATGAACCTCTCCAAGACGACGGCGATAAGCGACGGCGTAGCTGGTTAGACAGCCTAGATGATAACGATAATGATGGTGGTAGTCAGCGTTTATTTTCAGTAGTTGGACGACGTGCATGAAACGATCATGGTCAGATTTCATGGGCCACGTGTATATGGAGAACCAAGCACAATCATATCACGGAGTTTACAGCGCGAAGTAAGATGAAAAGTTAAGTTGAATTTGCCATCAGTAAAGATAAGTCCGACATCGTTTACCGGGCAAAAATGAGTATCGGAGTCAACGGAGGAAATTGGACTCAGCCGAGGCCAACTGATGGGCACATTGAACAATGCAACTGTTGGAACGAAATGTTAAAACTGGCCGTGGAGTTTAATGGGACAAAAATGTTGGTGGCCGTAAGCTGATCTCTGAATAAGTGCGCTCACTCTGGTGCCAACCCGAAAACTAGTAGAAGAAAAATGTATAACGGAACAAGTTTTCTTCCCCGGCAGTGGCAGCCATTTTCGTTATTGTCGAAATTACAGTGATATTATATTTGCGAAGATTCAAGGGGGCTTCGCCGAGGGATTTCAGAAATAATCCGTTGAATTCCGTTAACCTGAACCGTTGATCAAGGGCTGCGACTCATGTATATAATAGCGACTCTGAAAGGTGCTAAGAAAAAAAGAAGGCTTTTTATGCTACCTGAGCAAATGACGATAAAAGGGAAAGTCCATTAGTCCTACTTGTTCACGGTGTTTCACCGTCAAATTGTACTAGGGGTTCAGTGTTGTCTTAAAGACACAAGTTGGAATATGGAAAGTGAATCTGTGTGTTCCAGTGTCATATCCCGAGGCAAATTTAGGAGCCGATGTAAAGGATAATACGAGTGATCCTTCTGCGGAGTTCCTCTCTAGTCCATCAGTTTACACTGAAATACTACAAAAATAATGTTATTTGCGTATTCCTCAACCCTATTCGAAACCCATGCTTGAGCCCGTGATCAGGGTGAACAACACTACTTGACACGATCAGATATGCGCTACTCTTGGGCCCCCGCACTGACAGCAGTAAAGAAGCCGCGCACTTGGTTGGAAATGGTTGTATTTAAAGACTTATCGGAAGTTGGAATTTGGCAGTACTGTTAGAAGTTAGAGGCCAGCGGGACGCCAACCGGCCGGGGTGTTATGGCGACTCCCTTAGAGGTGGATCAGGAGTCACCGGAAGTCCCAGGTCATTAGCCGGTTTCATGCGTACTTGTGGAGAAATCGAGGTAAAAGTCTTGTTATCTTTTCGGGCTCCACTCCCGAGAACTAGGCAGGAGAAAACATTGAGAGATACCTAAGCGACAGGGCGAACGCTCTGGTGCTATATACTAACTCGTGTAGTATTTGAGGCAATTGAATAGAACTCTCCAGAGCAGCTGGGGAACACAATGCACTAATTAGTGCCGTTACGAAAGCATGGCTTTCTAAAGAAGACCATGTACTAGGACTGATAGGTAAAGGTTTTGGAGTCTATAGGCAGGATAGAGAACACGATCGCCTTGGCGGAGCAGTAGCCTTTCTCAATAGGCCAGGTATTAACCTTTTCCAGCCTTAGACCAAGATGTGGAATCGTAATGTCTAGTTGTGAGCAGTTACCATCATCTCCACAGGCAGAAGGATTAACGTTAATCGCTTCTGTAGGGCACCAAGTGCAGGCCGCGGCGAGGATGTTTGCTTACTGCGGGCCTTGACTGAACTATTTAAGGACGTACGGAAGGCCCTCATATTGGGTGACTTTACCGTTGTGCACATTGACTGGGCGGTTGAAGTTGGGATCCCGGGATCACAAGAGGATAAGTACTTGGAATGACGGCATGCCAATGCTATACACCAGCACATCAGGGGAGATACCGGATAAAGGTCTGGTTGCATTCTGTCCTTTCTGGATCTAGCGAAAACAAATCTCCCCAAAGAATTCATCTGAAAGGAAGTGCTGTGCACCGTCGAGCAACAGTGAGTGTAGTTGTGTCAAAATTACCCTGTGCGTGCGGCAACCCAAGGTACCCCCAAGGCTGGTTTGGAACTTCGGCAGTATGGACAAAAATAAGCTTCGCGAAAGAGCAACGGGGCTGACTTAGGAAACAGTAGGGGGGGCTATTGTCGATGAGAGCTGGCAGGTCAGAAACGGATCCTGATTGACTTCCAGGAAAAGTGTGCACCCTTGAGGCAAAGGGGTGTGAACGGCAAATCCAAGCGGTGGAAGGCGGCAGTTTCCAAGGCCATCAAAAATAGAAACCGCAGCAGAAAACTTTACAAAGCTTTCGACAGTCGACTAATCTACATCCGTTATACAAAGCTTCAAAACCAGGCTTTGAGTCTCCTGCGAACCTCTAAGCGAGAGTCTGGGCTTAGATTAGCCAGAAGCATAAGATAGCAACCGAAGAAATTCCATAGCTAAGCGCACTCAAAAGGCCTAACGAAGGATACCGTAGGTTCACTATCCACTAGGGTCTATGGTATTGTCACTGAGGCCCAGGACGAAGCAGACTCCCTGAGGAAACACTTTGGTGGTGTAATTAGGGGAATATAATGTGGTACGAGTCGATTAGGCTCTAAAGCATCCTCCTTTTCATTTATGCGAGCTAAAACTCCCAGAAGAAATCGTGCGTAAGTACCTACGGAAATTATGCAGCCATAAACCAGCGGGACCATATGGAATCCGCCCAGCCATCATCAAGCCGTTGGTGGGTATCACAACTCCATCGGTTTGCAGGCTGCACAGGCCCACTTTGGACCAGGGTAAGCAGCCTCATGACTAGATAATCACGACCTTCTCGGCGACATGTATGAGTGGACCAAAGTCTGCCGTGGACAACTGCAGGCTGGTAAGCCTAACTAACATCCTGTGTATAGTTCTTGAGAACATCACCCGCGCCCACATCTGTCAGCACTTACCGGAGCACTCCATGCCAAGCCCAGTTCAGCATGGATTCCTGAAAATTGCATGTTGTCTGACCAACCTCTCGTGCTTTATAGATGAAGCGGCTGAGGGGCTAAACGGAAGCAAACAGCTCGAAGTTTTTATCATGCCTTTATCAAGACGCTTGATTTCACTGATCATCCTTTTCTCTGGGAAAGATGGAGGCATTCCGTATAGGTAGGCCAGTATATAGAAGACAGAAGGAATTCCTCTCCTATGGGATGTTTTACGTCAGAGTAGGGGACAAGTGCTAGAGTTTGGTGAGTTTCAACAGCGGTGTGCCCCAGGGATCAGTCGGCCCGATGCTGTTTCTATGGTTTAATAACGACCTGGCATCCACTTTTCAAAAGCCTAGATTCATTTTTGCGGATGACGCGGAGATTGTTGAATCTGAGGGTAGGGTCGACCTAGGCGGGGACGAAGGTACAGTCCTGGGCTGGGCGTACATGTGGGACTCACGGATGAAAGCTGGAACAAGCCATTTGATGTCAAGATCAGCGGAAGGCCTTAGAGTTGCTCAGAACCAAGGGCTGTCTACCACGGAAGCAGTCATTAAGGTCAATGACCTCGGAGTCATCATGAACTGCAAATTTAACTGGCCGGACCATTTCAAAGATGCGGCACAAAAGGCTCGTGGTGAGCTCTTTAGACTGTGATCATGATCTTCATGCCGGCAGCCGGAACCTTCCATACCTACTCACATGGTCATAAAGCTGCCTTACTCAGAAGGTAGCCTGCAGGCTTGGGCATACTTCTGCGATATTGGTGCCACCCGAACAGAGAAAGTACAGCCTCTCACTGCGCAAATGTGTGATGGGCAGGAGGGTAAAATGTATACACAGGGGCTGAGTGATATCAGTATTTTTTCCCTGGAAAAGAAGAGGCTACGAGGGTATCTGATAGAAAAGTTCAAGATAATGAACGGTTTTTCCGGAGTGAGCCCGATAACCTATTTTAAATGGCTTTGGATTCCAGAACAAGGGGATGCAAAAAGGGGCTGGCAAAAGCTCCAGCTAAATTTCCACAACACCCTGCTTCCGAAACCCAAGCCGCTTTGCACTTCCCGCCTTTATTGTTCCCACTTTTGGTAGTTTAAACACTATCTAGTCTTATCGTACTATTACGGAGATGTACAAACCCGACCTTTGAACTTCATGGGAATTTCATACTGCTGTGATAAGCTGTGCTCCGAGATTGTGCCTTGTGCATGTGTCTTGATCCCATTTAAGAAATACATCTCTATTATTATTATTATCATAAAGTCTCTCGCAGTTGACTTGCGATGAGGTTTTTTATTTTCCTCTCACATTTAGCGAGGATTCGACGAAGGTAACAGAAGGACAGTTAAATCACATGAAACATGAAGTGCTGTAGCAGCTGCATGGATGGTAGTTGAATGCTTAGCTGCGGAACTCAGAACCGAGTCGTTGAAGAGAGCTTTAGGTGTTGCAGATGCGGCGAAGCAGATATGGAGAGATCAAAAAACAAGATGAATGGGGGATCTAGGTCTTGTGGCTGTGATTCGCAGGAGACCCCACCCTAGCCGGCAACGACCAATACTTCTGTGTGAAAAGGAACATTTCTACGGTTACAATAAAAGAATAAACGGCCATATCTCAGCCAGCAGTGAAGGCCTGGTATTCCTTTTCATAATGGCCATGATTTCCACTGATGGCAGGTTACTACTTGAGGCATGGGCAAGGGCGGGCTCCCAAGTCACAACAGATCTACATGGGTAAAATGCTTAGGATAGCAGAAAACAATCCGCCAATAAAGGCTGGTGACCCCAGCAGTAGGTTTTATATCGCCTCGACTACAGTTGGAAGAGGTTCCGTATTGTAACGGCCGGCGAACAAAATGGTCCAATCCGATCAGTTTATTCGTCAGATCCGTGCAAAAGTCCGGCAGTAACATTTAAGGGACCGACTGCTACCCAAATAACCAGCATGATCTCGGCTGCGTCTAATTTTCTCCGTTGACTCCGATACTCATTTTTGCCCGGTAAACGATGTTGGACTTATCTTTACTGATGGCAAATTCAATTTAACTTTTCATCTTACTTCGCGCTGTAAACTCCGTGATATGATTGTGCTTGGTTCTCCATATACACGTGGCCCATGAAATCTGACCATGATCGTTTCATGCACGTCGTCCAACTACTGAAAATAAACGCTGACTACCACCATCATTATCGTTATCATCTAGGCTGTCTAACCAGCTACGCCGTCGCTTATCGCCGTCGTCTTGGAGAGGTTCATCCCAACCCGTCTCTCTGTGGCACAGTGACTGGCGCCAGCTCTTTCCGGGCAGTGGCGAACTTGGCGAGGGAGAACCGTGATCCGGCTCCAAATGGATGAACTATCAGCCCGTGTTCATTGGATGTTTAGTCCATATTGTCTTCGAGTCACTGGAGAAGATGGGAAGCGTCTACATCTGTAGCGGGCACCCAGACTTGCAGAACTGCTTCGTGTACACTTTGAGACGGCTACTTCTCCCGGCCAAAAAAAGCATAAGCACTCGACTGCTGGTGTCGTCCGATCTGGGCCCTGTGATGTATGGTCGTTGAGTGACAACATGACATTTGGCAGCACAGCCAACGACCACACCAACCCTTCTGGGCTTTGGATTTGTGGCTGGGTGATGGAGTATGTGCCACATCAAGCTTGTGCCAGTTGCTGCCTCACCTGCAGTTTTTCCATAAACCAAGTTCATGTTGTCGCGTGCTTGAATGTATCCTACCCTCAATTGTGGTTCCCAAAACGGCCTATTATTGAGAAAGCCTATTCTTTCAGGCAAATGTTTCTTTGTCCTTTATTGCCTCCAGGTTTTTCCTCCAATGCACGGGCTCCTTCAATCTGTCGGTAACGTATTGGAGTTCTGCACTTTCGTTTTCCACATCTAATCCATCTTCTTGTGACTAGAATTCCCGATCTGTGGGTACGTCAGCAAATTCAGTGCTATGCAGTTGTTGGTATCTGCGCTCATTTTTCTCCGTCTCCACCGAAGCCCGATTGATTTTGATCTGCTTGCCATCCCTCAATTTTTGCTATCGTATTGGTTCCAGCTAAATGTCGTCCGCACGGCGTATGATGCTTCGCGGCCTTACGTTTAATTTCAGGGCCCAGTGCGCACATGGTGCGTCACATTCGGTCGACAGGTGCCTTTCATTATTTCGCCGCTCTTCGACAGTGATTCCTTCCAGTCTTAGCCACTGACTGAAAATCAACTGCACTAGCTTGAGATCCCATCAGTGGACCGTTTTTGGAGGGCGGTTCTAGGCTGTCTGATTTATTTTGGTTCAGTGAGGATACTAGCCGTGTGCTGCTTGCCTGATTCGATTGCCCTAGTAACACCTATCGTGCTCACCGCCAATAAAGGCCAGTACCTTTTGATTTCATATCTCTGCAAACTCCTTCCTAGTCGAACTGGTGTCCGAGCTACTATCTACAAAGGCCGACACTCTGATCACCCTAAACGGGGTATTTACTTCTATTGGTAACGCTCCCAGGCTTGAGGGGTTCAAATAAAGAGCGGAGCTTTAGGCAAATCACATTCAGTTTCAGGTTCTCCCTAGTGTTTAACTTCCCGTCTTTTTGCAGCAAACAATGGCGCTTTCCGTGGCCACGTTTTTGGTGCAAGTTGTTTTCACCGGGCATATAGTTGCTCTGTGGGAGGCTTCAAAGCAAATAATGCACGAGTTCAGGCTCCCAGCTATTTCCCAGCTTTCGTCGGCGTCTGCCCTTCCGGAAATGAGAATGCCATGCCCGGGGACGTAGGGTAAAGCACGCTTTCCGTGCCGGCCGGTCTTTCACTTTCGCGAGATACACTGTGAGCGTTTACTCAAGTAGGATCTTCACAGGGATCCCTGCTTTAGCCTTTTGCTGGAGTTTAGGCCCAGATGGCTTACTGTTTCCACGCACAAGGTAGGAGAAACGACTATGTGATATTCGAGCAAGGCAATCTATAAACTACCTCAGGTCCTCAAATGTAGTTCTCCTCCCAAGCCCGCCGATCCTCTCGGCAACTTCGGCTAGTCTACCATGTGGTCCCTTGGATAAAATGCGCATCATGGCCCTCAGTATTTGCACACGATAACGTCCGAAAGGTTTTCCTGATGTTACAGAGCAAAGCTGCGGTTATACATCTCAGCCATCAAGCTGACTGAGAAACTGGGCTTGCCTTTTATACCCTCAGCTGCTGATTATCTCCCGGCTCAAATGGTTGTCCCAAAAGTTTCTTCGGAAATGCTCGTTCGCAGTTGTAGGTTCCTTCAGGTTCCTGCATCGTGCTTCGATAGATTGCTTCCCTGTTTATTCCACAGCAGTAAAGTAGCAGACACGAGAACTTCTGTCCTGAATCGGATACCCTCGTTCTACAAATTTCCTTTACCGGTCTACGCTTTCTCTAGAGGAAAGCAGTTGCCCTTTGAGTAGGTCAGTTGCGTTCATTTTGCCTACACATCGGTGTTTCAACGGACCCATAAGTTTTTTAGGCAGAAAGGCATCGATCTCTGTGATTTCCAGGGTCACCTCCTGTTTCTATCTTCCGGGTATCTCTGTATGATTTAGCTTCTTCATCAGCTAGCCTGAGTTGTGCCCCAGTTCCGTTTTTCTCTATCTATAATTACCACCACTTTCAAATTTACACCTGTGGCTGAAAGACATGAAGTTGCATAGATGGGACTGGTAAACCTAGCAATACCTAACGAACATGGGTCATCTGAAAATACCCCAGGGGGGCTTGTAGAGGTGCTTTTTTCCAGGTTCGGTTTTATTCCTTCCTCTCCTCGGCATTCGGATTGGTTTTCAAGTTAAGGTTGAAATTCGTAACGTAATTCTGCTTGTGAGCAACGAGTAGCCAAAATGGTGAGTCGCTAAGTCAGACCAGGACTGGTTCGCAAATTCTGCGGCGCGAGAATAACAAATTATACGCATGCAACCTACGCAGAAACCCCAGCTGTATGGCCAGAACGATTACCAACGAGAACGGAAGTTCGGATAAATTAACTATCGGGTACTACCGTCTGGGCAGTCGGAAGTCAGATCAGGAAGATGCCGCGGAATACAATAGAAAGGTACAAACAGGTGTTTTGATGTAGAGGTTGATGCGGGCTGTGTCCTTTGGAGGACCAACGAGAGTAAAGGGCACAGTCTAGACTGCGCAAGTACATTACCAGGGGAACTGTCTTCCTGGTAGCCTTATGTGCATTGTCCGTAATTTTCTGTAGCGACTGGTAAGGGAGCACACGCTAAGACTTGATGGACTACACGTTGTGCCTTAGGGCACCGCGGGCTTCCGAGGACAAGATGTTGTCTACTGAACCTTACGGAACTCTTGAAAGTAGCCACAGCCCTGCAAAAAGAGAGCAGGATGGTCATGTTTCGCTACCCGGGCTTAATAAAGTTTTTTGACTGAGTCAGCAGACGCCTAATGATGGACGAACCGGTGACTTTTGGATACCGGGGCAACTGCGCGAGACGGATGCCGGCCTGCATGACCAACCGGAAGTTTCGTATTACCTTGGGAATTAGCAGGCCGAAAGCAGAAGATGCTCCTCGAGGAGTTCCTCAAAGGTAGGCCTCAGGCCTACGGATTTTTCTCCTCTACTTGAATGAATTTTTGAAAGGTTTTCCGTACCGCGATCCAGCTTTATAGACGATGCAAAGTTTGAAGGGTCGAGGGATTGCCACGACATCTAGAGGCTTGACGCTGTAGCTAAATGAGGAACCAAAAGAGGTATGGCCTTAATTGGAAGCAGACCTCACTTACCGATCAATGAATGTGACGTTATTTGGAGAAAATTAAAAAATACAGTATACGAGACATAACCGACAAGAGACTCTAGTGCCGAAATGGCAGTAGACTTCAAGCTTGCAGAAAATCTCAAACAGTTGGCCCTAAAGGCAGGAAATGGACTCTTCAGGATGCGCGCATCAATTTCCTACAGAATGGTAGATCATACACTAGTGTACGAGGGAGAAATAAGGCCACTTTCAGAAAGCAGGCTGAGGCACCCTCTTTGAAAAAGAAAGCTACCTGATTGGAAAAGATTTAGCGGCCACTTGCAAGGAAGTTGGAAGGGCAGCAAGTGGAACTGTGTGATCAAATGCTGCAGGACGTCGGGCTTTTCCCACTTAGAAAAAGGAGACCCGTGGGAGACAATATTGGGACGTTTAAAATATTGTGGTTTTTATCGGTAATTAGTGTGGAGAGTATATCTAACCTATCAATGAGTGGAGAACGAGAGGCAAGGGTGTAAAACCGTGGAGGCCACCTCCTGGGGCACATGGGAGAGCAAAAGCCTTCAGCAGTAGAGTAGTTAGAATGTGGAATAGAGTGACTGATGAAATGGTTAGTTTACGGAGGGTAAAGCATTTTGAAAGGATGCCCGATACCAAGTGGGATATGTTATCCACAAAACCTAAATATTGAGGATTGAGGTGAAAAGTTTAATTTACTCAAGGTTCTCCAGTTTTGATGTTCCCTGCTTACGAAATGGGGCATTAGGTGTGACGGAAAGCACACTTTAAGGCTGTCCCTTGCCCGGGTGATAGGGAGAGATTTTTTACTCCTCCCTTCTTCATCCAAGCTAAAGAAAAAAAATCGCTATGCAGCAAAACCGGAAGGAACTACTTGATTCGCCACCGTTGGTTCTAGTTCCTCTTCAGCTGCTAACCTTCCTGGGCTACATCGACAGATCATTCAGCGTGATACTCGAGATTGTTTGTTTGTGGTTGTGTCATTCCGTGAATCAAAACTTATACATAATTCCTCCAAAAAGTCGAGGAATCAGCACCCGGATGCCTAGTTTCTTCGAAGACGGTCTACCGTCATAACAAATCCTTTGGTGTGAAAAGTGCGATGATTTGATCTACCCCGAATGCTCCAAAATAAATAGTGATCTTCATAAAGCCCTCGGCAAATGCAGTGTAATGTTGTTCAAATTGCCGTGCATCAATTTTCCTAAGCCATTAAGTCCTGTCTGGCCGGAAAAGCAGTTGGTGAGGAAGGCGCTTCCTGTCGCAGATAGGACAAAGTCAGCACTATAATAATAATAATATTGGTGTGTTTCTCGGCCATGGTCGAGAGGCACGCGCTCGAGCATGATCATGGAGTAACACGTTACTCAATAAGATGAAATGTTCACAAATTCTAAGTATGAAAGTCGAGAGTATCAGAGATGGAAAAACAACGACAGCAATAGTTTGAATGAGTCATTCTGATAATGGTTTGCGCGGCAGTTTTGGGCCAGTTTCGAATCCAGGCTAGGCAGTGGTGTGCGGTGTATATATCGAAAAATCGTTAACGCTGTGCCGAGGAGGCATTATGAGCAAGAAAGTCGCAAGCCAAGGAAACCGGAGGCCAACTAAGGTTCTGCAGATGGAGTAAATTTTGAACAAGAAGAAAAGGGGAAATAATCGACGCTTGCGAAGAGCATAGCTATCCATGAAGACAATGCAGACCCTGAATGACGGATTTACCGGAGTTCAATAAACGGAATGAGTTTTGAAGCAGGAGGACATGAGACCAATTTCGTGAAAATGAAAACCGGTGGATGTGGGAGAAACAGCAGTCCATAAAAAGGTGAGTTCAGATTCAGGATCAGTAACATGTACTATTCAGAAAAGAGAAAGCGCAACTGAAGGGTTCTCAAGAAGTGGAGAGTCGATTTCCGGCCGGCTACGGTTCGGAGGAAAGATAACCTGTGGTAACGGATAATAAAGTGGGAAATCTCCGCATGGACTTGAGCTTTAATATGCTGTTTTACCGACAAATATATATGTATGTGTTGACGCACTTGCCTTCAGTGTTATTCAGCTTCACTTCTGGTAACGTACGACATTGAATGCGTAAGTTTCGTTTGGCAGGGCAAAGTATGTGTCGGTCAATCAGCCGAGTGTGGCTGTATATTAGCTGCATGCGCGTGAACTGGGATTCGTGTTGGTTGCGTTAGAAAACGCTGAACTATCTGATAAGAAATTAGGGGTATATCCTGTTGTGAGGTTTGATTTCGGTCCCAGTTGCCATGGGAGGTTCCACTTGAGTCTCTGTCCGTACGAGTCAAAGTGGCATCCTTGGTTAGCCAACTTGGCGACTGAGATCGTGAGAGACAACGAACCTGAAATAAAGGGGGATTGCAGTCTGGACGTGGTTCCAGCTGTGGGTTATGATAATATATGAAGACAATAAATAATGGATTGGTTAGGTCTAAATGAGTGGGGCATGGGTAAAATAGGCTCGCAGTGGATTTGAGTTATACGGCTGCAGGCTGACGAAGTTGCGTACACTGGCTCGGTAACTGTGTATGCATTTCAAAGGAATTATGATTTGCCCGTGAGCACGGCATCGTTGGGATATTAATAAAAGACCTAGGGCTTCACGGTTAAGAGTGGTTGGAAATGATAACCCTCAATACCGTTTGCTTACGCAGAACGCAGTTTGGCAACGAGGCGATAACAGAGGTTCGAAATAACAGACTGAGCGAGTAGGACTAACATACTGTTTGCGTAGAGCTACGCTGTTACTGTCTCCTCCGGTATAGTGATTATTCTATACTGAGTAGTTTCTGAGGAGTCTGAAAGTAGAAGGAACTACTGGGGTGACAGTGGTGATACATTAGAGGTAATTGGTTACTTGCCCTGGAACATTGACGTGAGTTCATCTATGCTCTTCCTCGATAGTGCTTTCGTACTGAGATTAAGCTCCAGTGTGAGCAAGGAAATCTGATGTGGATATGATTGCATGGTTACCGTGGTATCTTTTTCGTTGCTATCGTACTGCAAAGCAAGACTACAACGATGTGAGGACTGGTTTGGGGAACCGTGATAGGTGGAAATGAGATGGGTCCAAATTTTTGTCAGGGAAGCAAACTCTAACGGTCTACATTCGGTGTTCATGGTAGGCGGCACAAGGGCCGGCTTCAGGTAGGGAGGTAGAAAGATACACAACTACTGGCATCCATCACGTGGCGCTCCAAGAATGATCCACCCCTTTTTAGACGTTGTTTTTAATGGTTTTACCACAGTCAGGTATCTGGCTGTCAGAGAAGGTGGAGCTTCTTTTGGTGGGCGACCACAGCTCTCACCCCCAGGGCCAAAACAAGGACAGCCTGTAACAAGCCGCGATGGGAATAGGTCAACCACACCAGTCAATCCGTAGCAACACTACAACCCGGAGACATGGGTCACATGTGACAAGGCTGGTGTGCCTGAAGGACAAAACAGTGGGGTATTTTTTTCTCACTTTTCTGTGCCAATCTCTTACTTTTTGGTGTTCATGTCTTATTGGTGGTCAACTCTGTGCAGGGAGACCATCACAGCCAGGAATGTTTGCAGAAGTGCCGCGCTAACACTCGCCATATCCGTGAAGTCAGAACACTCAGGCCGTTTACATGGGACGAAAAATGCAGGGGGAGGTAGGGCCAACCACAGCCAGCGATTATTCGATGGGGTTCATGTTCAACAAAACACCAGTCTGCACAAAGATGGGGTACAACTTGCAGCACCAACAACGTGATTCGTCGGTACGCTCCACAGATGGTTTGTAGTTTAGCTGGCTAAGTATCAAATGTTGTATAGGCCAATCGTGGAGGATGCTAGAGTTCTGTGATAGGGACGGAAGTTGAGCTGTGAGTGATTAATGGTGACCACTAGATGGAAGTTGAGGAGTCTGACAGGTGCTACGTCTTAAGTTAGAGACAGAGGCAAAGACCTAATAATAATCGGCACTGGAATTGTTCAAAGACCATCTTTCATGCTTCCAGTGGTATTTCATATAATCAAATACGACTTCTGAAGCGCTGGCCTCAGTCATGAGAGTTACTATGTTTAGGCTTTGTAAACTGGTAGGTTTACGCTTAGGTGATGGCAACTACGGTGTATGGCGTGGCACATCCTAGATTATCAAGGGTTCAGGTTAGTATCCAAAGCTTTCCTCATAATCTCTGTCAAAAGACATGTAAGGATTCGTAAGTGCGATCAGTTTTTGGATGTCCAGAGCTACGTGTATTCTAGACTTAAACATAATTAGGGAATCTACGGAGCGGCTATCAGCTGGGAGTTTGTTCCACAGAGTTGCATATTTCGGGAGGAAGAAGTTTTGCCTTAAGGATTTCCGAGAAGTAGGGATCGTTATGCGGTGTTCCCTATTACACAGCTGATGTGTCGCGTTTATACTGAACTGAACTTGGCTGGAGGATGCAGCTTGTTTGTGGAGCAAAGTAAACAAAAATGCGAGGTTGAGTTTTATTCTTCTAAGCCATAGGGGATCAAGCCGCAGGAGTTTACACCGCTGTCTGTAGGTCAGGGTCGTAGAAGGCCCAAACGGTTTTTTGGTTAATCGACACTGTACATTCTCAATGTCGATAATGTCACGTTTATGAATATTTGAGAACACAAGTGTACAGTACTCTAGGGTTGGGCGAATATGAGTTTTTTATATCTCTAACTTACTGTTCGTGAGAAGAAAATTTCTCAGCAACAAGCCAAGGGACTTATTTGCCCGTGCAGTTATGTAGGAAGTGTGTTCAGAGAAATTGAAAGTGTAAGAATATTGCATTCTAAGGTCTCTTATGGTTGGGGAATATGGGATTGAGACACCGCCAATCTTAAGCGTATCGTAAGGAATATTGCAGTTTAGCGAGAGATAACTACTTTTGTTCACTGAAAATTCCATTTTTCGGTGATCACACCAGGAGGATAAGGACTCTATGTCGACAGTGATGTTATTCAGTGCTACAGGTAGGTTTCCTCGTTCGAATTCGTAGACTATTTTCATATCGTCGGCAAAACAAGAAAATTACGCCACAAATGATGACATTGCAAATATCATTTTAATATAGTAAAAACAGCAATGGTCCTAGAACACTGCCTTGGATAACCCCGCTGTTCACTGGGTGGGGCCTGATATCTGACCATTGATGCAGGTAACTGGGTGACGGTCTTGTAGATTGGATTTGAACCAACTGAGTAGGGGGCTTTCAATCCCGTACCCCCCAATCTTTTTGAGTAACTGTAGATGTGGCACTCTGTCGAAGGCTTTTGTCATATCAAGATAGATGATGACGAGTGCTCTGTCTTTGTCGGCAGCTGTTGTTACCAAACTCAGAAAGTCAAATTGGCAGGTTTAACACGACCGTGATTTGAGAAATCCGTGCTGTCTTGGACTAGTGAGCTTATGTGTCGAAAGGTAGTCGGTCAGGTAGTGTTTTACGACTTTTTCTAGCAGCCTCGAGATCATTGGCGTATGATTATTCGGGCGGTAATTGGCGATGTCATGCACAGCGCCGTTCTTGTGCCTAGGGATAATAATGGATTTCTTCCATTGGTTGGGGAAGGTCCCGGTTTGCAGAGATAAAGTGTATAGGTTTAGTAGTAGTAGGGGAATGTCCGGGCCGCCTAGAGCGTATATTGCTGATGGTAGGCCGTCAGGACCGGGGTAGTAGGCCGGTTTGAAGGTTTCAATATATCTATTTATATCCGTGGTGGTCACCGCGATAAGGCTGAGTGAGGAGTTTGTGACGGACGGGGTGACAAACTGGGTACACGATGGACTGAGAGACACGGTGGTTGTGAAGAAAGTATTAAACGTGTCAGCTATCTTTCGAGGTGGGGTTATGAGGTTATCCAAATGGATGATCTGTCTTATGCATCGAGTTGATTGTGGGGCACGAGCCCTGTGTAGCCGGGCTAGCTCTTGAGCTTTGTTTGGGTGGCATAACGCTTTGGTTTCTTGCTTTAGTTGTAGGTCACGGGCCTTTCGGTGAATTTCGTGATAGAGGCATTCCAGTCTGAAGAATGTAGAAAAGTCTCTATTTCGTTGGTACTGCCGTCGAAGCGCGTCGTTTTTCTGCTTTAGCCTGGCTATATGGTAACCTGCTCGTCTGGATGGATTTTAGGGGCTTGATGTGTTTTCGATGCATGAGTGTAAACTTGAGTAGAGGAAGTCAGCGGCGAACTGGGGATTTGCTGTTAGGAAGACTCGTCCCAGTTTCTGGAGCGAATTTGAGAGGGGATATGGTCCCATTTAAAGTGACGGAAGGAGGGACCGTCACATGGTAGGCTAACAGTACGTGGCTTGACTTGAAGTCTGCAACTAACGATTTTATGGTCGCTGCCTGTGTAGTCGTTTAGTACGGAGGCAGAGACGTTCGTGAGACCCGGGGTAAATATCAGATCAAGGATGTTATTCTTTCTGGTAGGTTGTTTTACATGCTGGGCCCACTGGCCCAGGCGAATGCATGAGGCAAATTGAGAATATTTGAAGGGGGCAGAAAAGGAGGACCAGTTTATGCCTGGGGCATTGAAGTCGCCTGCTATAAATCTACATCAAAATGGCAGGTCAGCGATGTAATTAAATGCATCAATGATGGGATTAAATGTGGAAGTGTCGTTTCTGGGGGGTCGATATATACAACTCACAACTATGTTCATCTCGGATAAAGAAATTGTAAACCGTATAAAATCTTCAACATTTGCCAGCACGGTATTTTCCAGTAGGGTGGCAGATAGGCTGATCTTGACATACCCCATGCAACCTCCACCGCGGCCGTAGATTCGTTGAGTCCTGAAGGTTTGATGACCGATCAGTGATATTTGGTCAGAAGGTATGTTCTCGGTGAGCCAAGTCTCAGTTATCAGGATTATGTCGAAGTTGTGGACGACAGCCAGTCTTTTTATAGCGGAAAGCTCGTTCAAGATGGAACGGGAGTTGAATAGTGCAACGGTAAGCATTTCTGTAGGAGGCTTCGAGTCGTTAGTGGATTTGGTAGCCAGGGTGTGCGTGGCGGGGCGATGATCAATGGGCTGGTCACTCATGCAGGAAGACTGGATGTGAGTTGCTACTTCCATTTGGGCTGCTCTATCCTTTTCGCCGCACATTGTACATTGGGCCGAACACTCATGATGTTCAGTAGAGATTACCACTGGATGCCTAGGTGCTATCGTAACGCGGGCTAATAGATCTGGAGGGGGGTACGGTGGCCCTAGTTGGGACCTTTGAGGCAAAACATGTACGAATCGGGGGAGAGTTGATAAGGATGCCAGGGGGTCAGCATGGGGGCGGAGAGTAGTAGGGGAGGGGCAGCCATGGTTTTGATGGAGGCCTTGTGAGTAGAAGGGCGAAAGGCAGAGTAAGTGGGATTTTAATGGAACAGGTGTGATATTTTGGATAGAGTTTGCTGAGGTGGCAGGCATCTCACAAGGCTCCTTGGAAAGAGGGTGAGGGGGTGGAGTAGTAACGAAAGTGCTGCTGATGAAAGAGGCCTTGGCGCGAAGGGTCAGTTGGCATGGTGTGCATTGGTGTCAAAGTAGAATACGGCGATGTTGGGTGGTAAGGGAGCAGAGGATGTTGAAGCTGCGGAGGGTTCAGATGGGGCACACTATGAGGCGGAAAATGGTCGGGCGCAGGCCACATGTTGTGGTGCCGGTTGGCAACGATGCTGGTAACTCGTCCTGCATGGTTCGAGTTTTGAGGCGGTACATTAAGTGGAAAATTTGTGATATGGTACTGCATCCGTGGACGTGATGACGGCGGGGTCTGGGTTTGTGGGTGTGGGATGTAGCAGTGGGGTACTCGTATCTCCGGGGGGCCAAATAAATGCGCTGGTGGGCTAGCGCTGGGGTGAGCGACGAGATTTCGTGTGTACAGCCGAGGTGGGAGTCGTGAATGGGTAGTAGGCCGGTTAGCTGGAGCGCGAGAGGTCCTATGCCGACTGTCGATTAAAGATGGGAGCGTGACGATGTCAGTGCAGACGAGGTTTTGGCCACTGGGAGCAACGGGTGACGAGGGTGACGTTGTGGCCGAAGCACTGGGAGACAACGTTGCAGTTGGCTGGTCGGTGCGGGGTGGAGTGTTGGAATCTGGCGGTTTGTTGGCTCGTTTGGCAGACAGACCAGAGCGTGGATGGATGCTGGCAGAGAGGGGGGGTTGTATTGCTCGGCTGTGTGTAGACAGTAGTGGAGACTGGAGTGCAACATGGAGCCTTTTGGGGGGACGTTGGGTGTTGGAGGTGAACGGTACGAATCTAGGTCCACTTTTTGCGCTGGTGCACTGGTTAGCGGGAGTGGTAACGAGTTGTTTACGGCGGGAAGTTTCTCAGGGGAGCTTTGTGGCACGGGGTCAGAGGGTGGTGGGAGTACTTGTCTGCCGGCATTCGATCTAAGGATCTCCCTCTGCAGAGGGGTTTTGCCAGGGGCAATTTTTATATTTTTAAATGAAGTGGACTTTGCGATGAACTCTCTCTTTCTAACGAATTCCCCGGCAGTGCTCTCTTTTAGAAATTGAAACAGTAGCGGGCATGTGTTTCGATGTGACCGTTTTCTGAGTCTTTTGCAGTAGCACTCGTGGTGTGACATATCACATGCCATGAGCAGTGACTGTTTGACCGAGGAAAGGGGCAAACGATCTGGAACATTAAAAACTACGGCATTTTTAGAATTTTTTATCCCTCTATGGACCTCAGATGCAACAGAGTCCAGGAAGTGCCCGGCTGATAGGAGACTTTCAGTGTTTGGATGTTTTAAGGGATCAACAATATTTGCTAGTGGCAGCAGCATGGTCAGTGCATCGTCCATGGATCGTAACTGTTTCTCTGAGGACGATAAGTTTTGCTGAAGCTCATTATATTTGTTACTGGTTTCACTGTATATATCGACCAGTGGTACTGAACAAGGCACTGAGGAGGTAGAAAGTCGGGGGCGCTCAGTGCTTGTAAGTGGAGTTCGATTTGCCGCTCGGTGAATGGGGCGATTTGAAGTCGATCTAGGCATGATATTTGAAAGAACTTTGATAGAAGTGGATCCGCAAGTCAAATGCTAACCTCAGATTTTATTTTTCAGAAAAAAAACCTGGTTTGTTTTAGCTAATGGAGACGTCTTGCTAAGCTGTTTGTGAGCTATTTCCCTGGATACATCAGTGGAAACTATACCAATAACAGCTCGGCTATTATTGCTGCCATCAACCTGCTCTTCACTGCCAGCAGCAGCAGAAGCAACAGAGTCATCAACATTGCATTCACCAGAGTAATTACTGTTACCATAATAATCGTCGCAGGGGGGAAGGCCTTCAGGGAGGGTAAAATAGGTGTTACACAGACAGATCTATTTTGTGCAACAACCGCGCACAAAGTGTGCTGTGCCCGGGTTTTTCACTGCTCAGCGAGGCTTCCGTGGTCTCAGACCAGAATACTTCCCGCGCCAGGACATACGCTTAGGCTGGCCTACTTTCGCCTGTGACCGAAACAAGAACAGTGCGGTGGATAACGCGGAGCTTCCTGCACCCGGTTCGCTTTGTGCTAGCACATGCAGAGATTGCATCGACTTTTGATGCTGCACTTACTGCCACTAGGCGCCGCCCAAAAGAGAAGCGATTCTATACCCCTCTGACCGGCAACTCCTACGGTCGTCCAGCCGATACAAAACGATGCATGGAATAAACCGAAAGAGGCTTCAAATGAAATTCCATCTACGAGATCACACTGCATTTTGATTGCCAACCTCCTAGAAGCGACTGTAGCAGTTCCCCAGGAAATCCTCTACTAGGAGCCTCGCCCTTGCATACCTTCCCCGGGAGGCTGTCCACTCAGAGTGAAGATAACTGGGCTAGGTCATTTCGCGTTGAGGCATCTTTCGGCTTGGGAAAACTACGAGAACATGGACAGCCTAGAATGCTGATGATTGTTCTTCTTTCCCATGAGCATGGTCAGTCGGTGCCAAAAGTTCCAGGTGCCTGAATGAGTACAAGTGGGATTGCTCAATGATCTTGACCCGGGGGACCGTCAGAAACACAAGCAAACACTTACAGAAATGCGGGAGCGCTATGAAAACGGTGAGGTCAGTACCTATATTCAGGACTTTCCTGTCACGAAGAGGGGGCTGCTGTTAAATTGGCAGGCTCCAACAACCATCAGCTTGAAGGCCTGTGTCCGCGGAGGGCCAGGGGTGAACACCTCCTCAGCACACGTATGAATGGTCAGGAGGCACAAGTATTTCTTAGTATCGTTCTCGGGTTACTTGATAAACCCGACGAAATGGAGTCGTTGGCAGCAGCCAGAAGACCTGTGATCATAGCTCTCACCAAATTTGGCTGTATGAGGGGGTATCGGATGCGTAAGTATCCCTCCCAGGCTACTGTCTCTTTCGGTCGGACAGAATTCGGTCGGGAGTTGGAGGTGGCTTACTGAAGTACATCAGAGATTGGGTGCCGGAAAATATTCTCGACTCATTAGCGGACCCCCGAGGACTTGGGGAAGCGCGAAGGGCAGGGTGAAACTGACCAGTTGCGGATAAGTGGCGAAAGGTCTGATCTGTTGGACACCGGCTGAGGAGCAGTTAGTTATGTTACCCTTCATGCTGCTCTGTGCTACGGAGGAGCACTGTATGGCCCTGGAAGACTTCAACTCCTGCCACTTCGATAAGGAGGCTAACTGCCACATTGCAGCGGCAGATTATTTCTCCCACCAAATGCGCGGGACAGCGTGATCTGGCTCTTCACCAGCACGCGCACGAAGCTACCCGCTGTTTCAACATGCGGAAATCCATTCTCGACCTGGTTTTTACTCCCTGGGCTTCGGATATTATCAGTGAAGACCTACTACCCCATGCTTGTGCCAGCGATGATGCCATGCTGAAAATGCGCGAGAGGCGTGGGCTCAAATCTCATAGACACCTCACTGTGAACCGAATGTCCGGCGCACACCCTTTGACGATACGGGGGCAATAGCTCGAAACATGGCTTGTGAGACTGAGGATCCAAACGCTGTGAATCTGTCCCGGCCTTTTATCCGAGGTGGAATCGGGTAACCGGCACGGATGTTTCCCCACCACACCGTATGTGGCCACCGGTTGTGGAAACCCCCCGGAAACACTGCATTTTCATGTTTCCTTGACATCACCCACTCATTTACACTATTTACCTGTTTTTATGCACCGCATGTTTTCACGAACCGACGTTTGTTTGTTCGCGTCCAGCGCGCTACTCTGTCATATCCTTTTCGGGACCCGAGTCACGCACGTGCCCCTTTACCGCACGCCACGACTTGGTCTTTGTTTTCCGAGTCCCTGTGGTTGCATAATTTAGGTTTGTATCTATTTTATGTCTTTTTCCATTTGATAACCTAGTACCGTACAACTCTACGGATGGTCGCGTTCTGGTTTCGGGATCCGTTTTGAAGTTCGCTGCATATTGCTCAAAGACGCCCCCACAGTGGACGTTCCCAAGCCCAGGGTCTCCATAGCTTGTAAAGGCGCTCGGGTGCCTACTCTGCATCAGGGGGCGAGTCTGAAGACTATATCGAAAAACAGCTGCTTGTTATGGAGCTTGAAAACAACCACGAACTAAAAGCTCCCTCATGAGGATGACCAAACGATCCAAGATTGAATGTAAACTAGCATCCGAGTATATGCTTGCACAAAGATGACTATTTTCGCATCTAATGATGTGAACAAGAGCAAAATCAGGTGTACCCGCACTTGTGGCAGACGGCGGAGTGGCTGTAACGGTTATTCCGATGTTGAGTAAGGCGTAGCCCAATTAAAGAATCCCAAATTCAGAACAAGATTGATTCGCGGATTCCACGGTACTGAATTAACAAATTATACGCATATAAATTATGTCAAAGCCTCAACTGTACGGCCATAACGTTTAGCAACGAAGACCAGAGTTCAACAAAGGTCACTATTAGATACGACCGTCACGGCAGTCCGCGTTCGAATCAAAAATACGCCACGGCACATGGGCAAAATACAAGAAAATGTTCGAGTGTGGCGGTTGATGCGTGCAGTACTTGATTGAGGGTCAATAAGGTAAACAGCGTAGTCTCCACAGTGCAAGTACTTAACGACGGCTGGGGCGGATTTCCACACGTATACTTTACAATGGCCGATCCCGATGTAGCTGTAACATACAAAAGTGGAAATCCTCCCTAGCCATTGCCACATACTTGTATTGTTGAGACTATGCTGTTTATTTTGTTGACCCTCGGACAAGTACAACATGCATCAATCACTACACCTGAACATTAGTTTTCATTTTGCCCACGTGAAGTGGCTTAACTTTGATTCGAACTGGGGCTGCATTGACGGTGGTACCTGACATTGACCTTTGTTGAAGTCTGGTCCTCGTTGCTAGACTTTGTGGCCATACATTTGAGGCCATGTGCATATTTGTATTGGTATGACTCGTTAATCCAGTACCGTAGAAACTAAGAGTTGTTCTTGTTCCGGTTTTGGGATTTGTTTGAATTGGCTACGCGCTACTCGCAGTTGGAACAACCGTTACAGTAGCTGGGGCAGAAGCCGTGGGATGCCCTGATGCATCGGTGTTTAAACGCGATGAACCTTTGTCACCTCTTTCGTGGGAGCCTCAGTCTTCAGCAGCTTTCAGTTATGCCAAAGTGGATGAAGTTATGACAGTTATAACGTCTCTTCGACTCACTCGGACCGGATGGAATCCACCCGTTGGTACTAGTGGAGCTGGCCGAAATTCTTGCGGGCCCAATCACCAGGTTTCTGAACACCTCACTAGCAACTGGAAAACTCCCGGTCGACTAAGAACAATCAATTGTGGTAACGGTGTTCAAAGGCGGAGACAAAGCGGCAGCTGTAAGCTATGGACGGGTAAGCCCCACGGGGGACGGAGCGGCTTATTGCCAGGATGGTCAAGGAACATCTGGATGAACACACATGCCTAGTCCTACAGAGCACCGATTTGATGAATCACTCCCACGCAATTCCAACCTTCCGCTGGCCCGAGAACACTGGGAGGATGCAAAGCCTGGAGAATATCTAACCGACGTCATTTTCATCTACTTCGATGAAGCACTTGCTAAAGAGCCACATGACCAACTCTCCCAGAGGCTCAAAGCATCGGGGATAGATGACCCACCACGAGCGAGGTTTCGACAAATTACACTGAGCAGTGGCTGGTGCACAATTCGAAGGAATTCCGAGAGTTCGATTGGCTGTGGTCATTACTTGTCTTGTGCAAACTGAACTGAATGGAGCCGAACTGGGCTGGGCTGAAATGGGTTGAGGACTTCCTAAGAGGGTGGAAATTTGCGGTTAAATTTTTGGGGACCAAGTCCGATAGAGTTCGGCCTCCAGCAGTGTTCTCCATGGTTCGCTGCTCGGTCCATTGCTGTTCTCGGTGATTATCAGTGGTCTCACAACCTGCCTGAACTCACTCTGCCTACTCCATTCTTAGGGTCTGAAGATATGGTGATTACTTCTTCCTGAAGGGTCTCGACAGGCTGACGCATCTGTCCAATACATGGGTCTTTCGGATAAACTTAGAAAAGTCCGCTCACTTGCGCTTAGGTCGGACACAGTTAACTTCAAACTACTCGCTCTCTGGTACTCTGCTGAGAACGACAGCTTATGGGCTTGATCTCCGGGTGGTACCGTCGGAAAACTCAATAATGGGGGCCATACAGACAGAGCACGTGCCTCAGCATAGAGCATCTTTGGAGCAGTCTGCCGTTCCTTCGGAGACCTCTCTTATAAGGCTTTTTGGCTGTTATAAATTACACGTGTCAGACCTCGGTTGGAGTATGGTGCTGCGGCAGCACACCCGTGCACCACTGCCAAATCAGCCAAGCTTGAAAGAGTTCAGAGAGCTACTACTCGTCCCATTGCGGATCTGCCCCGGACTGGCTAACAAAGTCCCTTATTGTCTCTTATTTACATGAATGACCCTCCAAAGAACATAGCAAAGATCATGGTAGTGTGCTCTGACGACGTTACGGTCTGGGCCAACAAATCCACAGAATTACAGTCGACAAAGGACCACTCCACGCAATGATGGAAAATGTGTGAGCATGTCATTCGGTAATTCCTCGGCTCAACTCTTCTGGACGAATGATACCACACCAATTCGGGACGTGGAACAGCGCAATGTCCTGGGCTTCTGGCTAAACAGGTCTCTTTATTTCTCCTGCCACCATCAACTAGCCAATAGGTCTGCCTTTTGCGCTCTCAACATGGCATGGCGAAACTTTCCTTCGATTACGAAAGAAGACCTTCGGCTCACTTATGGGACCTACATCTGACCTCTTCCATAATACTGCGGTCAGATTGTACACAGTGGCCCTGTCAAGGACCTAGGCATCTTAGAAAGTGTGCACAGGGAAGCCACGAAACTTGTTCGCGGATTTTCAAGCACCTCTTATCTTCAAAGGCTGACCGACCTAAAACTGTGCCCTTTAGAAGGCCGCAGAGCTAGAGGGGATCTCTTCTTATGCACAACCTTTTCACTACAAGGCTTGCAGATCACTTTTTCACGCGCTAGAGCCTGGACATACTCAGAGGACAAGCTAACAAATTATTAAAGTCTCGTCCTCATGCAGTCCCGTTTTGGAATAACTTACTGCAGGGGCCATTGAAGCACCCAGCGAAGAAACTTTTAAAAGGCTTTTGGACAAGTTCTTAGGTCTAACGTTTCCTCCTTGAACCCTTTTAGCGTTTCAGCCGGTATCTGCTCGCCTTCGAGTTTTCCTCAACCGGCCTATCCTTCTTTGCTCTGCCTTTCCCCCTCAAACAAATATATGTACACCTAAAGACGAAAAAATAAACGAATTACGAAAAAAGTAGATGTTGCATTTCCTTTTGCCCTATTGTACAGGTTTCGTGCCTTTCTTGTGCTTTTTATCGTATTCGTTCACGCCTGCTTCTGAGCGAAATATCCTAGTTGCCCTACTGGCCATTGTAGACCTCTATCTGTGATATCACCTGTTGCATATGCCCCTGGTGGATGTTTACTGTTGTCCATCAGTCTTAATTTCAGCGGAACGACTGCTACTATTATCTCGAGAACCGGGAACATTTAGGCTCCAGCCTCGAACCCGTTTACCACTTCAAGACTTCAAGAAGTGGTCACCTACAAGCTACTGGGCTGTTTCCAGAAGACTATCGGAGGATAGGAGGGGACTTCATTTGCGTTCTTCACATTATCCGGGGCGATCGAGGACCAGAACCACAAGCAATGTTTCAACTACGTGGACCCTGTTGCACTCAGAGACACTCACTGACACTCCCGAAGGTGGAATCTATTGGTTTGCCTCTGACATACCGCTAGTCCTGAAGGGTTGCCGACTTGTGGAACACGCCACTCGTGGAAGTGGCGGCAGAGGTGCACGGTTCAACCTCCAAGCAAAAACTAGACGGCTTTCAGTCTAATAAGCGGTGTGATTCTCTTCCTTGAGACGGCATCCAAGAGCTGCTGTGAAGAGGCTTACTTGGGAGGTTTCCCTCTGCCTCTAATACTGAAGACTGAGGGCAGACTGGCCTCTGTCCACACCAGTGAAAGAATCCTGGGTGCTCGAATAACCCCATCCTGCTTTACACCAGCGGTGCGGTTGACTACCTCGGTGGGTGTAGCAGTTTTAGGACATACAGCTCGTCCCCCATTTACGTCGATCTTTATCTGTACTGAATTGATCCTGAATAATGTCAACTTCCCCCATCTTTGATATAGCCACTCCCTCGGACGAAGCTACTTTCCCCATGAGGCGTTGTGGTTCCCCTTCTGTGGCCAATGTCATTCCTCAATCCGGACGAGACGGTCCTTCATAATGCTCCGGCAACGTACCCACTAAAATGTGAAGTCCAAAGTCAGAATGCAGAGATAGTTGAGCTAAAGGCTACTATCCGTACACTTAAGGATGAGTTGACCGGTGTGAGGAGCTTGGTTATCAAATCCCTCTCGGTGTCCCAGGCAGCCGATCAGGCGTGTAGATTACCTGATTAGCAAAGTCTTGATGTAGCCAAGATTTTGCAAGACACCGGGAAATGTTCCAAGCGAGTCATCCTTTGTGGTCGCTTTCTCAACTCGGATCACCCTCATGACAACTATGCCTAGGTGTCTAACCGCCGTAAGCACCATTTCCCACTTAAAAGTCGAACCACTTGGCTGGTAACCAAAAGCACCAAACGGGTATACGGCATTCTAATTGAACTAAGCTCCACAGAGGCAGCCAAATGAATTGTTTCCTCAGCTGCAAAGCTCAAGGAGGAAAAAAGGGCTCAAGGGAGTATTCATTGACAAACCACTTCGTTTAAGGCTCCGCAGTGAGAAGGCTAAGCCAGCGACCCCACAAAAAACCGATACCAAGCTCAGAGTGCTGCCTGTCGTGCAGGTAACTCTCCTTGAGGATCGAGCTGCATGTCCACCATCAGCTGCTTCCCTGCTGACTCCATCTCCCGTCGCGGAAAGTACCCCCAGTAGTAGACCAAGTGATACCAAACGTCTGACTCCTACAAAAAGTACCCCAGCCCCCAGCATTGTCAACAAGGCCGCGTTAACGGAGGAGACTCACACATCCTCGATCCCAGACACAAACCTGCAACCCGTTTCTGCTGAAATCTGGTGTGAGGAGGTAAACACAAAAGAAATGATATCTGGTGCTGTCATGCAGAACTGGATCAATAACAAGAAAACTCAGAGCCCCGAATCACGCGGTAAGCACAAAGGTACACCACAGACAGCAGCCCACCCTCTTCGGAGACTAAAGGGTACAGACCCTCCGCCTGGTATGATACCTCCCAGGTTACTAGACGTCAAAACTTACCAATCCCCTCAACAGTCTGTTCACTCTCTGGCCCACCAATATAATCAGCTTCCAACTCCCCCAGAACCTCCCTTCCACCCCCAACTCTCCCTCTTTCCCCCTCCTCAAACCCAAAATCAGTTGTCTCTGGCGATTCTCCAACAACTCCTGGGTATGTGCTCAAGTGTTTTTACGGCAATTGCCCGAGTGTGCTGAATAAAATCCCGGAGCTTCGGCAGCTTGCAGTGGATAAGGAGCCTCAGATCAAAGCCCCCATGGAAACCTGGCTTACCCCTGATATACTTGATGCCGATATATCCATTCCGGGATGCTTCACGGTAAGGCAGGACTCCAGCAGAGGTAGTGCCGGCGGGGTTATCATATTCTACGTTAATTCTGTCCCTCCTCCTATCATACCGACAAACCATACCTTTCCATGAATTAATTGTTTGTGGGTTGTGTTTACCCTCTCTAGGACAGATACCCTACTGCTTGGTGTAGTATATCGTCCTCCAGGATGCAATTCAACCGATAGCCTGGGTCTCAGACTTGTTAGGCTCCCCGAAAACCACACAGACATCGCCTATCTGTTAGTCACTGGTGGCTGCAACTCACCCAGTATCGACTGGCGAAGAGCTGATGCCTTGGATGTCACCTTTGGTAAACTCCTCCTGGATCTCGTACTCAAAAACACATGGGTGCAGAACATAAAAGATCCGACTGGATATCGCACAGGACATGCCCCGTCCCTACTAGACCTAGTCATCACCAATGAATGGTCCCAGATAGACTTGGTGTACCACTTGCAGCCTCTCGGCTAAAGTGATGACATTCTCACTGGGTTCGGTTAAGATGTGAGACGGGCCCCTCTTCCCTCAGAAATCAGAATTTCGGTATCCTTCAAAACGACCAACTTTGACCATGTCTGTGCATTTATTCGCTCCCAGCTAAATTCAGCTAACATAGGTAGCTCTGCTGATGAAGTGGCAGAGTATCTCGGAGGGTTGATCTGTTTAGCTGATAGGCTATTTGTCCCCAGAATTCGTCTTCCCCAGACCGGTGAGAGGCTCCTCCCTCGTCCCATTAGGGGCATTCTAGAAGAACTCGCACTCCTCTCTGCTAGATATAAAGCCACAGGCCTTGCCCGTAATGCAGAAGATTTCAGGGTCATACGGAACATATGCGAAGACAAGAATAGGTCCTATCAGAATGCATTCCAACGATCAGTACTTGATCGAGCACGGGTCAATAAGGCATTTTCTGTCAGCACATGGGCCGTCTAAGGGGCACAGCTCCGAAGCCGCTAGCTCTCAAAGACTGTGCCGGATCCCAAATCACTTCCTTCAGTCAAGCAGCCGAGGCCTTCAGCTCCTACCTTCGTAGTTTTTTAGCTCCTTACCCATGTCATCCCACCCTACCATGCACCCGTATCTCTGGTCACTACAATCAACCTCGTCACTATTCCCATTGGTGCAGTCACGCAATGTTTCCGACGGCTCAAACAATACTTCTCCAAGGTTCCTGACTTAATCCATCCCCGCGTTTTCAAGGAAACCGCGGGCATATTAGCTGCTCCCTATGCATCTTTTTTCAGCGATGTTTCGACGATGGAGTTTTCCCCAGTAGGTGGAAAAAAGCAGTCGTGGCACCCATCTATAAGAAGGGTGGTTGACACATTGCTGCTAGTTACAGACCCATAAGTCCAACTAACATCAGCAGCATAATTTTCGAGTTAATTCTTGAGAGTGCGGTTCTTCCCCACTTGCATAGAAAAAGGATCCTCTCCCCGTCCTAACATGAGTTTCTTCCTCGCAGATCATGCATCACCTCTATGTTTGCTGTCATGGCTAGCCTGACGAAAGACAACGACGGTGGCCAGCTCTCACACGCTGTATTCATCGATTTTGTCAAGGCCTTAGACAAGGTTCCCCAAGCTCCTCTACTTTATAAACTGCAAACATACGGGATCACAGTCCCCATGTTGGCCGTCTTACGCAGCTTCCTTACCGACGGCACCCTTGTGGTTAAGGTGGGGAAAGTTTTGTCCCAACCCTCCCCAGGATAAACTGCGGTCCCTCAAGGGTCGGTCTTAGGTGTAAACCAATTCTCTCAAATCGAGCAAAGAGTAGCCAATTCAAGCGAATCCCAAAACCAGAACAAGATTGATTCGTAGTATCTACTGTACTAAACTGAAATACACAAAGGGTACAAATATATACAAACCTCAAGTAAGCGGCCAAATAGACTCTACAGTACAACACAAAGGTTCAAAGCCCCGTGGCTCAAGCACTACGATCAGGAAAGGTTCAAGGCCAAATTCAAGTGTCTCACATGGATAAACAAACGTGAAACGATGTGGTACATGATAGAGCTTTTCAAGGTAATGTTAAGTATAGCCAAACTCACAAAGTAAGTAGAACATTTGGAAGAATTTTCAGCATTTGTTCCCCACATTAGGTTCTCCTCATTTCTTGATCTACATGAACGATCTTCCGATAGCTTTCCCTGCGAACATTGCCACGTGTGCGGACGATGTGACCCTCTGGAGTTAAAGCGTTGAAAACCCGCAAATTGCAGTTGATAAAAAGAAACGCTGGTCCGAGGATTGGAACCTCCCAGTAAATGATGACAAATGCGTGGGCATGTTTCGGCAGAGAGACTGGTTACACATTTCCTATCAGCGGAGCAATCACACTGCCTAGGGTTGACCCACACATGGTGCTCGGTTTCTGATTAGATTGTAACTTGTCCTTCCCTCATCGTCACCAACTTGCGAGCAGGTCTACCTTTCAAGCCCTAAATATGATTCGAGGGTCTTTCTCGCGCACCTCTCAAGATGGTTTCCCCATGACTTTCGGCACATATATCCGACCTCTGCTGGAGTACGGTAGTCAGACAGTGCGCTCTGGTCTTGTCCGAGACCGTGGGATACTAGAAAGAGTTAAGAGGGCCCCCACCAAATCAGTATGGGGCATGTCCCACCTAGCTTATCCCGTCTGCCCTTCACCCCTCAGTCTATATCCCCTTGACTTAAGGCGCGTAAGAGGTGATCTGTATTTGATGTTTCACCTTTTTGTATCAGGTCAAAGCGATTGCTTCTTCTCTGTCTGCCCAGCCTCTTCTCTCCGTGGTCACAGCAGAATGGTTTTTAAATCGAGACCACGCACTTCACTACGAATTAACTTTTGTACCTATAGGGTTACTACTCTGTGGAAGGCAATTCCGGAAGATATCGTTCTTTCGCAGAACTATCTTTCAGAAAAAGTTAGACCTGTACCTGGGTCCCTCCCAGTAACTTCTGGTCCACAAAATAGTGAAATAGACGTCTTTTATTGCATTTTCACTCCACTATATGTTCATGAATGTCGCACCCCCATTCCGCTTAAAGCACTGTCCACCGTGAGACACTGCATGATGTTATGTGTATCTTGTTTTGTTGCCGCCCCCGTCCCCCTCCCGCTTCATTTTACTCTCGTTTCAGCTCGGTGGATCCGACAGAAGATCAAAGATTTCCTTGAGGACCGGGACAAACGGGCTCAAAGCCTCGAACCCGTGTAGTACTTCAAGACTTCAAGACCCCATCAGTCCAGTGCCGCATATGGAGTACTGCGTGCAGGTCTGGGCACAGTACTACCAGAGAGATATAGACTGTCTGGAGAAAGTGCAAAGGCTAGCCACTAGAATGGTGGCTGGGCAAGGGGGTTTAGCTACCCAGAGCGTCTCCGTGCCCAAGAGACCTGTTCTCGAAGGAAAGACCGCGCATTCGCGGGGATTTGATATAAACCTTAAAGATAACGAAGGGACTGTCAGGAATAAGCCGAGAAGACCTTTTCTGTCTCATCCCCGAGAGAGGCGCAAGGAAGCGTAGCCTTAGATTACAAAGGGAGCATTCGAAGCTCCAAATTAGGCCGAAGTACTCCTCGAATAGAGTGGTACCTTATTGGAATAAGCTCTCGGAGGAGGTCATAAATACCACAACAGTGAAGGCTTTTGGGAAAGCCGCAGACACAAGTTGGGTGGAAGTATGCCCTGAAGTATGTTAGGCAGCTTTTATAGTAAGGCGCAATTTACTTATTGTTTCCAGCTTACTCTGCCAGGGCTGATACTGCACAACATTTCTGCCCTTCAGAAAAAGAAAATCACGCAGTGTTGGGAGCTACGGAAACGCGCCGACAACACAACTATCTGGACACACGATTGGCTCTAGCCACACACCAAGTCCTGTGCAAACTGAACTGAACGGAACTGAACTGAACTGCACTGCACTGAACTGAACTGAACCGAACTGAACTGAACCGAACTGAACTGAACTGAAATGAAGTGAACTGAACTGAACTGAACTGAACTGAACTGAACCGAACTGAACTGAACTGAACTGAACTGAACTGAACTGAGCCATAGGCTGCTGATCCTAAACCAGGAAGAACCCTCTATAAGGGAATCGAAAGCCAGGAGGGACATAGATAGGAGGAGGGTCTGCGATATACTGCGAATCGCAGGTGTTCCGTACCCTACTACTCTGAGAAGGATGCACAGAGTGGGGACATGGGAGTCACAACTGGGGAACAATAGCGAACGTCGTGCGAGATCAATCCTGGTGGAGTTCGCTGATGAGGCCACCCGAGACGAACTGCTGGCGAGGGCAGCAATAGTGGCTCACATTACCAAAGTTAGATACCAGATTGTGCCGGACGAGCATAGAGTAAAGCCTGGTGGTCTAGCTCCGGGGATAACCCTGCCCACCAGCCAGGGCGCTGGTGAGAAACCAAAAAGTTCAGCGGAATGCCGTACTCGGCTCTCAGGCCCCGACCCCGACAGTAGGAAAGAAGCCACATGCGGGGTCGCAAATAGTTGTATTTAAAGACGCGCTGGAAGACAAAAATTGGCAGTACTGTCGAAAGATAGATGACAGTGCGACCCCTGCCAGTCTGGATGTTGTGGCAACTACTAGAGATGGATTGGGAGTCGTCGGAAGTTCTGGACCATCAGCCGGCTTCATGCACACCAGTTGGGACATCCGAAGCAAAAAACGTGTCATCATCTCAGGCGTTGAGCCTGAGAAACAGGCAGGAGTGAATAACAGGAGGCATCTAGGAGACGGAGCAAACGCGGTGTTGGTTTATACTAACGCGTGTAGTATCAGAAACAAATGGGCGGAACTTGCCAAAACCGCTGATGAGCAGAAAGTGTCAATAGTTGCCGTCACGGAAACGTGGCTTTCTGAAGAAGACCATATGCCAGGCCTAATACGTAACGGTTTTGCGGTCTATGGGCAGGATCGAGAACAGGATCGTTTTGGTGGTGGAGTAGCCATCCTCGTTAGGTCAGGTGCAAACCACCTTGAGCCTCAGACCATGATGTGCACTCGCAATATCCAGTTATGCGCCTTTACGATCATCCTTCCAGGCAGAAGGGTTAGCGTCGTCTATGTCTACAGGGCACCAAGCACTAACCGAGGAGAGGACGTTTGTTTGCTGCGGACTTTGACTGAACTAGTTAAGGACGCGCAAAAGACCCTCATAGTGGGTGACTTCAATGTTCCGCACATCGACTGGGTGGCTGAGGTCTGCGTGCCGGGATCGGAGGAGCAAACCTACTTACAATGGCTGCATGCCAATGCGTTGCACCAGCATATAAGGGAAAATACCAGATATAGGACTGGACGCGTTCCATCCTTACTGGATATAGCTAAAACGAACTCACCCAACGATGTGTCTTGACTGCATTACTGTGCACGGCTGGGCAAGAGTGGTCACGTGTGTGTCAAAATCGTCCTGTGCATGAGGCAACCCAAGGTACCCTCAAGGCTCGTCAGACATTTCGGTAGTGGACATAGATAGGCTTCGTAATAGGGCGATGGGTTTGACCTGGGACACGACAGAGGAGGCTACTGTCGAGGAGAGCTGGCAGACCATAAAGGGATCCCTGACTGCCCTACAGGAAGAGTTCGCACCCTTGAAAAGAAAGGAGTGGGGAGGACAAACCCATGTGGTGGAAGGCTGCAATAGCCAAGACCATCAAGCGTAGAAACAGCAGCTGGAACCAGTGCAAAGCTTCCGGCAGTCAGCTAGCCTGGAACCGCTATACAAAACTGAGAAACGAGGCTGTAAGCCTTCTGAGAACTTCCAAGCGGGAATTTGAGCTCGAATTGGCCCAGTCTGTAAGACAACAGCCGAAAAAATTCTACGGCTAGGTACAGTCTAAAGGCTCAACAAGAAAAGCCGTAGGTCACCTATCCACTAGAAACTATGGTATTGTCACTGATGACCAGGGCAAAGCAGACGCCTTGAGGGAATGCTTTGATATTGTACATAGAATGGATAGTGGGGCATGAGTAGATCTGGTTCTGGTGCATCCTTCTCCTCAGTTAAACGAGATAAACCTATCGGAGGAAAGCGTGCGTAAGTACTGAACTGAACTGAACTGAACGGTGCAACCTAAATTGACCTGACCTGGCAGTACACCCCGAGTTATGTTAAGCGGCTTTTATGGTAAGGCGCAATTTACTTATTGTTTCCAGCTTACTCTGCCAGGGCTGATACTGCACAACATTTCTGCCCTTCAGAAAAAGAAAATCACGCAGTGTTGGGAGCTACGGAAACGCGCCGACAACACAACTATCTGGACACACGATTGGCTCTAGCCACACCAAGTCCTGTGCAAACTGAACTGAACGGAACTGAACTGAACTGCACTGAACTGAACTGAACTGAACTGAGCCGAAGTGGCGTGTTTTCGTTTCTGTGCGCTACGTAAATAGCAGTATGTGTCGGGTTTCGCTTGTTGCTGTTTTTGAAGTTTTTAGCCATTGATTTCCAGGTAATGCATATTGGAGAAGTGCATTTTGAATTTGGAACTTATTGTGATAAATTTTAGTCCACCTCACTGCCACTCACATCACGGAAGATTACTTAGTCTTCGGATAACCATCAACTTTTTTTTATAAAAAGTGCCCACTGCAGTGTTTAGATGACCGTCTTTAGCCAATCTAGTTTGTTGTAATTCTGTTATAGTCTGGCACGGAGGACACACTGTGAAATACCAAAATATCGGGGCAATTTTTTACTTTCAGTTTTGAACAATATGAGCTCCTCGGGTTTTTGCGTCGGCTTATCTTTATGGTGGCCTCCGCCTAGAAGACCGCCCACAAGAAAGCCTAGAATAAAGAGTCTGTCGAAAGAATGAGAATGTCAAACATGACAGCTCAAGTGAAATCAGTGAACGTTTGTAGTTCTTCGAAACTGTGACGTTGTTAGTGGGTTCGGGCCGCAGCTCCAAAGTTCCCCGTTTTCCGGCGGTATCTTCCGTTGAGGATAGCGAGTCATCTGGTGGGGACGTTTAAAGTTACTTCGAAACAAAGAAATTAATTTAGAAAAGTAAACAACTGGAGGAACCCACCCTGTTTGCGGTAAAAATTAAAAACGTAAGCCCCAAAGGAGGAGGGTAAAGTGTTGGTTGTTAGGCAACAAGTGTTTGTGATAATAAATGCGCGAAGTGGACCGCTAAGAGAAGGAAATATACGAGGGAGAATGTATGCTTTTGTGCGGCAGGTTGCGGCAGTTGACACGCGAATGGAGACACTGGGGAGAGTCGCCGTAGCTGGCTAATCAACCCTAAAAACTGCGAAGTTTCAACGTAGGTGGTAAGACTTTCTGGTGCTTATGGCATTGATATAAGCTGATTTTTCTCCCCATTCGCCCCAATGAATGGTCTAGTACAGGCTCAGCTGAATAAACTGGTATCGTGGCCGATCTTTCCGGTGATCCTTTGGTAATGATGCTGGGCGAGGTCTGATAAACGGAAATCAGCAGAAGTGACTAATGACTGCAGTGCAAAAGCAAATTTCTCGTAAGGAGCAAAAATATGTTGGGGAAGGGATAGCGAACCAGAGAAATGTTTTTTCGTTGTCGTCCGTTTTTTTTACGTACGCATAAGGGTTTCGCTGTATGTTATGAGGTAAAAGAAATACCTTGTGTGCGAAACGGACGGGTTTCTTGTTCATTTGGCTGCGACTGGAACCCGGAGAGGCAGCTATCTGTTGAGGGTTGGGTCCAGACGGTTCGCCTACTTGTTCACTGACTTCGGTGTAGTCGGCGTATGGAATGTCGGTGTCAAAGGTGCTAGTCCAGGAAAATTCGACGAAGTGAATTCGGACGGAATGGATTCGGCCGGAAAAGCTGGTTTGAATCGAGTCATAGTAACCGTATCTCTTCTGCCGTTGTGGTCGATGACGAATGCTTTCTCCAGTCGGCGTAGGACTTCTGGGGCCGGGATAAGCGAATTATGGAGGGCGTGCCCACACCCTAAGGAAAATGTGTTTACCGTCTTGGAGGTATGAGTGCACGAACACGTTCGTGTTTTGCTTGTGTGGCGCAGGTAGGTGCAATTTAAGCATCTGACGCGTTAACCTGGTGGCGTAGTCTGCCCAGTAAGGACCCAGGGGCTTTAGTACCATTATGTCGCCGGATAGGCGGAGTATGCAACCGAAGGTGGGTTCGGCTGTTGTGGTCTGGGAATCTGCCTTCAGTACGTTGTGGCAACCCAGTTGGACTAAGGGTACTGTTTCGCGTCAGTCTGTGTTGCCGTACGCCACTAACGCTGCATTGAGCTGCCGGTAGAATCGCTGTACTGCGAGTTGACCAAGGGGTGATTAGCAGCAGTGTGGATCCGTCTGATGCCCAACCGTTGTAGGAGGCTTCTAAAGACGCCCTCGAGATGTAAGCCACGACCAGCAGTGTTTGCGGCTGGGCAGCCTAATATTGCCACCCAGTGTTCCAAACAACGCTTTTGCTACGGTTTCGCTGGTGGCATTTGGCAAGGGTGCGGCTACAGGCCAGTGTAACGTCAGTCACCGATTACGTTCGTACTAAATGCAAAAGACTTTGGGACACCGATTTAGAATGTAACGCTTTAGTGAACTAGTAAGAAGCGTTCATAGGCTGAAACGCAGAAAACAGTAACGTAAATACAACTTTCAAAAGAAAACTATAGAACGAGAGGCGAATTAGCATGACATTCATCCCAACCAAGGAAAAACAACCAGTTTCAGTATGCATGGATGGGGTCACAGTAAGGAGGGGGAAGTGACTGACTCAGACTTCTCTGTTGCATAAATTATACGGGTGAGTTCTCTGTTTTCGAGTGGGTATGTCTGAAACTGTGTCGGTAGTAGGAGTGTTGGGTGTGGACGGGATTATGGGTACATCTTTAGTATCATGTTCCATCGCATTCTTTATGGAATGTGGATTTGTTTGGGATGTGCCAAGGGGAACTTCCGATATCTGAGTCAGTTCCGATTCTGGCACTAGCAAATCGCCAGTCAGAGCCAATCGTCCTACAGAAACATTTTCTTCCTTGCCACTAGGCAGTTAAAGGCGGGCGCACTGGAGATTAAAACTGACCAGCTCGACTTCTTCGATCATTGGGTCAAACTTGGAGGATTGATCCATCCGTTTGAGCAGTACGGGGCCTGGAACTGTAAGCCATGTTGGCAATGAAGTACCGTTAGTTGATCGTCGGGAAAAGTTAAACAGCCTCTCATGTATAGTGCAATTCGTTGCTGTGCACAGCAGTGAGTGGATAGAATGTAAGACATCTGGGAAAACGGTCTCCCATTGCGAGATTGGTGGACCTTTGGTTTTTAGAGCGAGAGTGATCGCTTTGAAAAGCATGCCATTCAGGCGTTCCACTTGTCCATTTTTTGGGGTTATATGCAGTGGTATGACTGAGAGTCACGCTCTTATTTTGTAGGAGCTCAGACAGCTCAGTCGACACGAAACTCGTTCCTAGATCAGAGTGTTTGTATGTCGGCGTGCCGAATATAGTGAAAAGTTGGCATGGGCAATCGATAACGACAGATGAGTGCATATTCGCACAAGCCAACGCAAAGGGAAAACACAAGTATTCGTCAACGATCGTCAGCATATATGGATTACGAGTTGTCGAAGGCAGATGGCCTTTTAAATCAATGCTCAGTCTTTCGAACGGTTGTCTTGCCTTGATAAGGAAACCGATGGGGGGTTTATAGAATCGTGGCCTTTTTCCGCACAAACGCTGTATCGCGAGATCATGTGTTTAATCTCTTCAGTCGAATAGGGCATATTTTTAGATCGTACAAAGTGGGCCATTCGGGAAACTCGAGTGGCTCAGAGAATCGTGCAGTTCTCCTAACTTGGCCGCACCAAAAAGCGTATTACATACAACTGTAATCTCATTTGAATCGAATGGAGCGTGCATGGACGGGGAGTCCATTTTTAGAATCACACGGTGATTCTTCCGTGTGATTCTAAAAATGGGCTCCTCGTCCACGCACGCTCCGTTCGATTCGAATGAGATTACAGCTCTAAACCAACTGTGGAGTGCTCAAGTATGAGGATGATTGGACGGAAAAGTACCAGGTACGCATATGTGATGAGCGGCAATAACCGCGAAGCCGGTCGTTTGCTTCCTGGGAAATTTTGTCCTGTCATTCAGATACAGTGCCATACTACTCATATAGAGAACCACATATGTTGCGAGATAGCGTATCAGCGACTGCAATATCTCTTCCGGGTCCGTAAGTTATGTCAACAATACGCAAGTAGTTCAAGTCTCCATCGTTGAGTCTTATCACTTTTGATCTTGCTTGTTTGTCTTCCGTCGTACATGAAGGCCACAGACCGTTGGTCAGTGATAAGTTTAAAGTGGCGTCCTAGGAGATAATGTCGCCACTTACGAAGGGCCTCGACAATCGCACATGCTTCTTTTTCGATAGCAGAGTGATGCCTTTCGCTGACTGTTAGGGTACGAGAGAAGAAAGCTACAGGGCGATTATTCTGGTTCAGTGAGGCGGCTACTGCGACGTACGAAGCATCCGTTTCAACCACTAACGGGCACTTTGGTCCACTTTTACAACCATAGCGCGTTCTATTGAGGAGTTCGAAGGCACGTTTTACATTTCCTGGCAGAGGAAAGTTTTTTTCACAAGTGGATTGATCTCATCAGAAAACGATGGTGTCCACTGCGAATAGTAGAAAAACATGCCAATGACACGACGTAGGGACTTCATATCGTTTGGTGGTGGGATCTCGCGCAAGGGTTCCATCCGGTCAGGATCAGGTCTTACTTCTTGCGATATCAGGTAACCCAAACGTTGGGTTTTGTTTGTGGCAGTCACAGTTTTGGTCGTATTGAATGTTATGTCTTATTTCGCAGCGGCCTTCAGGAAACGCTCAAGGTTTCGATCGTGGTCTTCCTTAGTCACGCTGCATACTGCCTCGTCTATGTAGGCGAACGTATGTATGACATCTTCAGCCTTCAGGATTTTGTCAACGGTGCGTTCAGACTGGCAACTCCATTGGTAACCCCAGACGGTATACGCCTGAATTGATAGAGCACCACATGCTTCAAATGCAGTATATGGCTTCTCGTGCTCCGCGATAGGAATATGATGATATGCACTCTTTAGATCCAGGGTGCTGTATGTTGAATAACGAGATATAGCCTCAACCATTTTTTCGATTCGAGATAGTGGATAAGCGTCCAACTGAGTGAGGCGATTGACAGTTTGTCTATAATCCACAACGACTTTTTTCTTGTGGGTCGCGTTCCTAGTTACGGGAAATTGCGCTCTCCAAGGGGAGTTAGACGGTTCGATGATGCCCTCATTCAGGAGACGCTGGACCTCAGCCCGTATGAAGTATTCGTCCTCAGCAGAATGTCTGTGAGACTTTGTAGCGATGGGTCTGCAATCAGGCGATAGGTGGGCAAATGAAGGAGGAGGCTGTACCTTGGCAGCATCCTTACCGCACAGGAAAAACGTACCGTGTTTGCCGCCGAATGGTATTTCCACCTTGTCATGTAACCCAAGAAAGTTATGGCCAAGTAGAATATCAGCGCAGAGGTTACTCATGACAGAAAGTGTGAAATTGTCATATGAAACCTTTTGGTAGCGATGTTTGTCAAGCAATATTTTGTAATGGCACATGACAGGGACGTAGAGGCCATTGTTATTCAATAGTCGCATGGTCTGACTTCCCACCGAAGGGAGTCTACAACAGACTGCGAAATGTAGCTGTCAGAACTACCAGTGTCTATGAGTGCTTGAAGTTCAACATAATTGACGTAGACTCGAGTGGTCGTGCGAGACAGACAAGGAGGTGTGGCAGCCGTCAAAACAGAGGACAGTAGTGGACGGAAAGCCGAGGTAACGGATGAGTTAATCGGTTTTGAACGAAATACACGCTTGAAATGACCTGTTTTTCCACAGACCCTGCAAATGGCAACTTTGACAGGGCATTTTATTCGAGGATGCTTAGAATAACCATAAAATAGCAGTTATCTTTATTAATAGCGGTCACGACTGGTTCGGTCTCAATCGTTGGATTGACTGGCCTTGTCACTGGTGGAGAGCAGAAACACATGAAGAGTTCTCAGTTGCATAGGATTGACATTGTCTCTGAGCAGCCTCTAATGGTCCAACCGTATCGTAGCCGTTTGAAAATGTAGGATAAATTGTTCTAGTAGTCTTGTTCAAATGGAGTTGGATTGAAGACCGGTAATGAATGCATAAAGCATATCATCGTCACTATATTCTTCAGCAGATACAGGACGAAAGTCACAGTCCTTTGCGAGTGTTTTGATGTTCTGGACGAACTGGTCTATGCTCTGCCCAATCTCTTGTTTGCATGTAGTAAGGAGATAACGGGTGGAAATCACGTTTTTGGGGCGGACGTACAGGGACTAGAGGGTTAAAATGGTAGTATCGGAATTCTGATATTCAAAGACATTTTCGTAAGCATTTGGAGAAAGAAAATTAACGACTATGTCAAGTTTGTCGGCTTCTTTAGACTGTACTCGTTTCAGAGACGCGTTGAAGATCCGCAGCCTTTGTGTCCACTGTTTGGCTGCATCGGGAGCGTTTATGTCAGTGCCAGATTTATCCGGGCGCGGATAACGGTCCATTTGTTTGTTTGTTTGTTTCTTTTACTAGTTGATTAAATTGTAACATCAGTCACCGATTACGTATGTGCTGAATGCAAAAGACTTCGGGGCACCAATTCAGAATGTAATGCTTTACTCAACTAGTAAGAAGCCTACATGGTCTGAAACGCAAGAAACAGTAACGCAAATGGAATGTATAAAAGGAAACCATAGAACGGGAGGTGAATCAGCATGACAGTCTCTAACCATCTGATAGGCGGTTATCGTGGACCCCAACCAAGAAATTCTACTTGGCTAAGCTCAATGCCAAGGTTTTCATATCTTTCTGCCATTTCGTAGACTGATCACCTCAACCTACCTTCCAACCACGAGCTATCTGAGAGAATAGTCGAGAAAGTCTATCGGTGTGCATGCATAACACGTTCCAGTTTAGACTGAGTTCTTGTTCCATTAACTGATCAATGGTTCCTAGTCACCTACGCCTAGCCTCAGCATATCGGATACGGTTTTCCCATCATATCCGAGTAATATCACACAGGCATCAATATTCAGATACCGGCAATCTTTGCATGTCTTCTACCTGTAAGAGCCGTGTTCCTAAGCCGTATGAAAAAACAGGTCTCAGTACCACAGTGTACACTCGATGTCGCGCCGGCGCTACAGAGAGCTGATGTTGGCAAAAGCCCAACACGCCTTCTGCATGCGCGATGACACTTCACCAGTTATTTGGCCACTTGGCGAGATGTAACTTCCCAGGTAACGAAACTTATCTACTTCATCTAGAGCTTTTTGTTCCAATACAAGGCTTGGTTTAGAGCTGACCCAGTCCTGCAGCAGGTGACTGAGGTTGATAAAAGTCAAACGCGTCTTCTGTTTAAGTGACGACACTTCATCCGATATCTGACTACCTGGTGGGATATGACTTTGCTTTTTACTTTTATACGACTGTCTCCTGCGAGAGGATAAGTCGGCTTCCTCATAGTAGCTATCCACGCGTTCTGGTCTGCGGTAAGCTCTCCGCACCGTAAAATCTAGTTGCTGCGCCAGTCGCGTACTGCAAAAACCGACTGAAGGCCTAGACGCTCCATGTCTGCGTCTAACACAGCCTCTGCTGAAGAAGTCCTACTCAGTGGCTTCTCGTGGCGGATGTGTTCCCGTTAACGTGAGAGGACAAAGGCGAATGCTCGGCACTCTCATCCGGGCTGGCTGACTAGTAGTCAGTCTTGGGAAGATGGCTAAACCCTGATTCCAAACCAAACATGGGTAGCGTATGTGGCGCGCAATGGTATGCTCACCGGTATTTGTGGCGGGGGGGGGGGGTTACTGGGCCTCCAGGATATTCGGCCTCATCCGGAGGGCGTATGAACCGAGCATTCAGTCACCGGTCCCTAGTGGGTTAGACCCCACGTTTCGTTCAGCTGCCCCGCGGGTTGAGCTTTAGATAGCTAAAGGCTTCAGTTGTGGACCTCTAAGAAAACGGCCTGCTTTGGCTTGAGCAACCTTGCAGCATTGCACCCACAAACCAATCATGAAGTCGAACTCCATCTACCCCTTCCTCCCGATTGAACCATATTTTGTTTGGCAAACAGTCTGAAACCAGACAAGTGTGATATATATATATATATATATATATATATATATATATATATATATATATATATATATATATATATATAGTCTGCCTTAATAGAGCTAACCCATGTCTTCAGTTGGCCACCAGGGCGACATTTCTAAGCGTACGCTGGACTGAGGCACTTGTGGCGCCGACCTGATATTTCACTGAAGTTGAAAGACCGTGTATACTGTGCTGTAGTGCGTTCAGTTTTGTTGTATGGTTGCGGAACTTGGAGTCTGCGTGCTGAAGATATTCGTCGTCTTGAGGTTTTCGACCATCGATGTTTACGTAGCATCGCTAGGATTGGGTGGAATGGCCGAGTAAGCAACGATGAGGTCAGAAAGCGAGTATTGGGTACTAATTCAGAGAACGTTCTGTCACAGCGTATTCAACTTAGTAGACTTCGTTGGTTAGGGCACGTGTTACGTATGGCAAACACACGTCTACCGTACCGTGTCCTATTCTCCATTCCTCCTAGGAAGTGGAAGAAACCACGTGGAGGTCAACGGATGACGTGTCAGCGAGGAAAGCGAAAATATACAGCAGACTTAGGAAAAGTAGGTGCTTCACGTCTTCGTGGTTGGGGTCCAAAAGATCCGTCTATCAGTTGGCTGGAGACACTGAAGGATATGACTGCGAACCGCGAACAGTGGCGATCGTGTTGCCACTTTCTATCGAATCAGAATGATTGATCGATGTTTGTTTGTACAGTTAGACTGTGTATTCCATGTGTTGGCTATTAGGGCATTCTTTCCCTTTCCTACCGGTGTAGGTGCACTCCCTGTCCATCTTGTATATTCATACTTTCTAATTCAACGTGCAACATGGTGAGAAAGGCAGTGGTCAGTGGGGCTTGCTCTGCTGTTTAGTGCTGTACGATGATGACGATGATTTCTAGGCTAAGCAAGGTGATGGTAGTAAGGTCTTCTTCGTAGGCGAAGGACATGGCCGAACTACCGTAGACAGTAATCCGCTGTTGCTCGGCTATGTGAGCTTGCGAAGGAATGCTTGAAACAAATTCAACGTTTCATGTGTTCACAGTTTTTATATTATCGTTTTATATCTTTCCATAAGTTTGACCTCGCTTGATTTCAGGTGTCATGCCCGGGTCATCTAATTCTGCTCACTAATGGCTGCTTCTATCGCAAAGTTGGCCCCGCCAGATCTCGTAAAACAGACCATCATGTGAGTTAATGTTTAAGTGCAAGCCGGTTTATGATGTATGATTCACGCAATCGAAGGTAGAAAGACTTTTCGCGCGTTGAGAATTTCACTCAAACTTGACTGGTTGCTGCAAGGCATCTCATACAACTGCGGTCATTCCATATTAGCTGTTAGCTCTTTCATAACTTTGTATTCCGTCCGTTAATCCCGCCGAGGCCAAAGACTTTTCACATTTGGATCACCCCAAAAAAAAATTATTATTATATTAATATACACCGAGTCTGGAGCCGGCCATGTTGTTAACACCGCGTGCATATGAAAGAGTAACAAGGAGAAGAAGATGGTTACAACAGACTGTTTTTTTTGTTTCATCGCACGCTTCTTATGATTTTTGAAATATACTAAAGAGAAAGAGTGAAATGAGGGATAGATGCAAAGTAGGTTGCATGCGGTGTGTGTTCGAAAGAGTTCGTCAAACAGTTAATTGAGGACAGGAATTTGTGTCCATTTAGGCCATTTGAGGTGTTGTAGATTGTTGTAATACTCGGTCGCCCAGTCCAGAGTAGGCTTTTTCATCCGAGGATGCATCCCTAGCCTTTGCGCAGTTAAGCATTTCCTGCAAGGCATCAGCGTTGGTTCAGATAAGCCGATGATCAATTGTATGATTCATTCGCGTAGTCTGGAATCCTTGTCGGGTAAGCAGAACACGACAAGGAGCTATGACCTCATTTAGTAGTGCGCCATACTCGCCACGTTACAGAAAATTTATGCGGGGTTTCAGAGTGGGAAACGCTAGCCAAGCGGCAATCCCATAACATTTTCGAACGCTGCGGCTGATCGTCCATGATCGCTTATCTTGTGAGGCCACTCTTGTAGGTGCACTGAGTGCCCACCTTGTATATTCATTCTTTCTGTTGCTTGACGAGGAAGGCAGTGATCAGTGGGGCTCACCCTACTGTTTAACGCTGTACGATGATGATGATGACGGGGCCACGTTATTTACTGTCAACCGGGACTGTGGCTGTCGCCCCGTCCGCGACCTGGAGACACGCCCGATAACACAGAGCTCCCCTCTATCCGAGAGGGAGCAAGATTGATAACATTGCAACATGAAAATGCAAGTTGATCGAAGAGAATGAAACAGCGGTGATTCCATGAGTTTTCTAAATATAATTCAGTACCAATACTGATTTGGTTAAGGAGGTCAGGCCTTAAATCTCATCCCCGTCTGTGAATACTGAACACCGTTCAGGTTACTTCAAAGGTAAGTGCTATGAAATCATTAAGCTTACTTTGGTGCTAACATCGTAACCTCTTGCTCTGTAGTAAAGTAAGCACAAATGGACTATGAAGACCACCCGTGGGTGTTTATCATTCGTCTTTATTCTTTAATGTTGAGATACTACTCCACAATTCGGTAAACCCAAACCCTATGTTTTTTAATCCTCTAACATTTTATTTCATCCCCTTCGACTAACTGTTTTGTGTGGTTTAATTCAGCTAACCGGGAAGTCTATCTGTGTAAGTTACTGGTTGTATTTTCGGGCTGAAGTATGAATACGATCAATACTTTTGGGGGATCTCATCCAGTGTGGCTTTGGTTCCTCTGTTATGACAGGATTTTCTAAGTTCACGATGTTCACCACGTGGAATACCACATTTGCTGCATTTTTGCCAATTTTGTGTTTGTTCCTGTGTAACACCAATCATGCAGTTAAAACCAAACCATTACTTTCTTGCTGTTTTATTGTATGTTTTAAGTAAAAATATTGTCGGTATAAAAAATACCTATTCCCTCTTGTGCGGATTCAGAGTGGGCTCTTTTCTGTTATGATATTTCGTCATCTTCCTTATCCAGCAAAACGAGTCACAAGTAATGAGTAACCTTATTCATTTGATCGTTGCCAAATATCTATTGTTCAAATGATCGATACGGAGGGTGACTGATGATGTACATAGTGTTGAATCTTAACCTATTCGTGTGCTTTCACCACCCAATTTTGAGATAATCAAATGACATGCACTCTAACTTCTGTGGTCCTGTGAAGTTTGCAGCCGTATTGTTTGGAATGCTGTTGAGATTTCTGCAAAATAACAGCTTTCTAGGTAACAAAATTAGAGTACTGAGCAAAACGACCATGAAATACGCGAATCTGTGGCTAACGGGCTTTTGCCTTTTTGGTGGATTTTTACCGTTCTCATTGCGAGAACAGTTTCAGTAATCCCTCAGTGTCAGCCTCCCCTATAGCTTTTCCAGCACACGTCCAGTGGCGCGTTTCGACAGACCCACCTACCGAGGCGGAGATCCGAAGGGATATCCAGGCCTTGGGACGTCACAAAGCTCTGAGCTCCTTTGACCTTCCCCAGCCCTTTTTAAAGATGGTAGAGTTGTTAGGATGTTGAGAAAAAACTTTTTTTAGCAAGCCAATAATCAACTCAAGCGTGCTAGGCTGGACTGCACAATCAATAGTCAATAAATTATCGGACCACTCATGACGTAACCCTTTTTGCTGATCGAGCATTCATCTGCAGTCCGACGCAAGTTGGGTCAATGAAGCATCAATCCATCCGGCAAAATATTTTATCACCCTAATCGGCCCAACAGGACTTGAACCTAACTGGGCACCCGAGTTCGGAAATATGCAATTTTTGCTTTTTACACAGCATAGTACACACACTTTTTGGCGCGTCGGGTTTTTGCCTTCTGATTTTCCGTAGCGGGCTAGAGCAGTCGGAGTTGCAAGCTGAGATTGAGTGCACAGGTTTCCGAGGGTCGTAACGTATTAGGAGTGCAGCTTGTAGAATACCTCGTGTTTTCTCAAAATTTTGGGATGCCGAGCAGATTCTCTTTTGAGAGGAATCGATTGCTGTCCCCATCTTTAGGAGAGGCCCACTCGGTGACTAAGCCAACCATGAGGGTGTGGGATTATCCCAATAGCACTGAAGCTGATCACATCTGTCATATTTCGCAGGTTGTACCAAACGCTTGAAGAACAAGCTTACGAGGAGCAAGCTAGCTTCGTGACGATCGTGTATATGTCAATCAAATATTCACCCGACAACTGCTAGAGTACCATCATACTTTCCAAAAATTAACAATCATGGTCCTGGATATTCGGGCGGCCTTCGACTCGATGGTTAAGACTGCGCCATAGAATTTTTAAGAAATGGAGTACCTGATAAGTATGTATCACTTCCCAAAGAGTTGTATCTTCACATCTCAGGTCGGATTAGGGTCTACGATCACCTCTCGCCCCTTTTGTCGTCTCCAGTGGAATATGTTGAGGTTACCCTATCCCCGTTTCTCTTGAAATTTGCCATACAGGATTTTCTAAGGAATGCTTCATATGGTATTCCGAACGATGGAATTAAACTCCTCCCGAGTAGCAAAGTTTTCGACTTGGAATATGGCAATGATATCGTCTTACTGAGTGGTAATGTGGGGGCAGTACAACACACTTTGGACCACTTGACGAATGAGGTATCCAGATATGATATGCACTTTGGGCCTTCTAAGTGCGAAGTGCGAAGTGCGAAGTGCTTTTGCAAGATTGGCAGGAGCCTGTGCCTGCACTCATCGTTTGTGGTGATCATCTGGAGGCAGTCTACAACTTTAAGTATTTTTGGAGCTTGATAATAGCTGGAGGTAGCGTTATGGAGATCATTTCATGCATAGCAAGAGTTGGAGTATCTTTGGGAAACCCGCGATACTTATTGCGTCGCCGTGATATCCGGCTCTGTGCCGGGTGAACGTGGCGGGTGAACGTCGCAGCGGTTCGTAGTGTTTTACTCTACGGCAGTGAGACGTGGCCAGGTCGCTTTGAGGATGCTCGGTGTCTTTTTGTGTTCGACAACCGGTGTCTCCGAAGCATTGTTCGCGTCTGGTGAGAACATGAGGTAAGTAATGGCGAGGTGCGTCGTCGTATGTTATGCACGGATAGCTACCTTCTCAACGAAGTGATCCCTGTACACCACCTGCGGTGGCTCGGTCATGTTTTGTGAATGCCTGCCGATCCTCCACCCTTCCGTGCTCTATTGGCACATGCTGTGCAAGTTTGGAGGAAACAACGTGGTGGTCGGGCCATGACTTGGTGTAGAGGTATGTAGAAGTTCGCATGAATATTGGCTTCGGTTGATGCTTCCCGCCTTCGTAGTTTGGGCCGAAGGGACGATGATTGTCGTTGGCTAGAGACGTCGAGGTACATGGCTGAGAATAGAAGTCAATGGAGTGAATAGTATGCGATTTTTTTTGTCGGGCAGTCGTGCCCCGTAAATCACAGATTATCTCATTCCGATAGACAAGATGACAAAACATCGAAAAGTGTACCATGGGAAAAGAAAAGAGTTACACGATTTGATGTTTTTGCCAACTGTTTTCTATGGTGCTTTTTCTCCCGTCAAATGTTTGTCATTTTTGTTGATACATTGGCACCATGCTTGATTTCAAACCGGTGTAAAATAATAATATGTAATGATATGATGGTTGTGTACTGTTTACATCACTTTCACGGTTTATCTTCCCATTACTGATTGTTACACTGCTGTGAAAAGTGGTCTGAGTGAACGGGAAATATCGGGTTCGCTGGCCCAGATCTCGACAACTGATCCACAACAATCTGATGAGCAACCGCCTGCCGACAGCAAAACGCTCATCTGTCCACGAAGTCCTCCTTCTTTGACCAACGGAAGCATTTCGACCGGTGATTTGTTGGAGTGTCGCCAATGGTTGCAACGCTGGCTGGACGCTGTTGTTGCACAAACGCTCCCAAAAGTTTTAAGCCCGTCTCATGTAAGTTTTTCTTTTCAAACGCACTGACAACATCAGTCTGCGTCAAAATGTAACTGACGAGCCGAAACCACTGGATAGGTTGTTTAACCAGGGATATCAAGGAAGCGATACGATTCGGTTGAGGTTTTTTATGGCATGGTTACGCACGAGTGCAGCGGGTGGAGTATACCCCACAGCCACAAAGGCCCACTAATTTATTAGGGATAACCGGCCATCAGACCCTGAGACTTGAAGTGATAACCACATCTAGTCCCGATAGGTCAGAGACGGTAACGGGCCGGACGACAGTGGGGATAATTGTCTACCACGAAAGTGACAAATGGTAGCGGGGATTCGAAGCTCCGACCTCCGATGCGATAATGAAGTATACATACACAATAGCTATGCTTTGTCGAATTTATTTATCATTATAAAACGTTTACTTAACTTGACTGGAATTCAAGTCAAGAATGCACTTTATTTGTCCGGAAAGTGCAAATTTTCAGTGGAAAGTCATCAGTTGCATGTCTTGGCAGTAGTAGTTAAAACATAATGATGAAAAACGGTTGTGATTAGATCAGTATGCCGTGTTCGTCAATGGAAAGCGAGATCGAAAATCGACAATCGTCATTAGGTGAGCTTTCCTCACAGTTCGTTACTTAGATGGTCTCTCGAAGGAAGTAGCCTAGCTAGATATGGAATAACCGAATTATAGAACGTTATAGTTTGGGAATATATCAGTTTAAATTTATCGCATGTGTAACATGAAAGGACCAGTGATCTTCCGCCGGAGGGTCACACGTGTTCAATTTGCGAAAGCAAAAGAAACGGATACCAACACTTACATTAGTCAAACACTAGTGTGGCGGCCTACGACCTGGCCATTACACCCGTAGCAAGATGGGAAATACTGGGGAAGAGATGAAAGAGAGAGATGAGTATAATGGCGTGTCATCATGTGTGATACTGCCCAGTTGTTCATATGTAGAAAAATGGATTTTCTCCCCACGAAATTCAGTAATTTAGAATGGGATATGTTACTGCGTTTAGAAATACATTTAAGGAAACGCTTGACCAACACAGAATCTTTAAAAAGCAAACCAGGGACAATGATAGAGGAACAGTATAACCAGTGACAAAACACACAACTGACTAAACTTCCAGATGATGTGAGTAGACACATAAAGATCTCAAAATATCGGCCTCCTTGAATGGAAAAATGTATCATGTACGTGATAGGTCCACCTAAGATCTGAAAAGGTAAGTACATCAAGATATTTATAGTGCTGGGCCCTTCCCACGTTTGAACTTCTTATCGTGAGTTCTGGATTGTGATGTGGATTTCCGACCAACTTAAAACTTCACTTCTACCCACTTGTCGGAATTTAGTGCTAAATTGACGGCGTTGAACCATTCTGTCTTCGTAGAGATGGGTCGTTGTAGTAGATAGACATTAGCACTGTTCCAGGATTCAGAATGAACCAGAACAACGTCGGCGTATTTAAAAGTAAATGATAATGTAGTAGGTGGGAGGTCATACGTATAACAAGTGAGAAAAATGATGCGATATCACTTTGCAATACTGACTTGACTTAAGATTTCGTGACTTTTCGTGCCATCACGACACTAAGTTGCGAAAAGATAACAGAAGACAGGTTTCCCAGTTCTCATTTTCAAGCGCGGGTAGGATCTTAGCCCTAGCTTCCGCTCATCATTGTAGTCCACGGTAACATACCGGTTGAGTTAAAAAATGGATGAAAAATCTATTAACATGACCTAGGGAACGGTTTATTAAGCATCGCTTAATTTGGGAATACTCTAGTGTCGCAAAAGCCGTTACTGGTGCCATTGTTTCACATTTTTACAGAAATAGGCTACAGAGTGATTGTTCACGAAGCGTTTTGCTCCCTTTACCTGGTTGAGGCTATCAATTTAGAGCGATCATAAGCTGCATTCTAGCTACAGCAAAAGCCGGGGCAATTCATCTTTCGAACCCACTCGTATACTCACAAGGACACTCAGCCTCGCTCATGACTATCTCCGTCGCCTGTTCCAACTGTTGAACTTGTCAGTTGATGTTAAGGCTCAGGTTTCACTCACACTTAAACTTGAGACCAACTTTAGAAGCTTATCTTATTTATTTTCACTGAATATGCTGCAATTTGGTGTGTTGGCCAGTGACGAAAAGCTGAAAACAAATTTTCTTCCGGCGTTTCGATCTACTGATTCAACACATAGTTGGGCTTCGTAAACTCACACTTTGAAAATCGCTTATGTACCACTTTTCTATCCTGTTTTGTGTGCGTGGTTATCTTTCTGCCCATTCACTCACTGTCAGTGCTGGTTCTGGATTGTTTATCATGAACTTTTCTCGGTGTAGTCGCTAGAAGGCAGTGAGGTGGCCTAACGACTAACACCCTCAGTTTGTCTAGATGCACATAGCTTTATCTAAATCGCTGATTATCTTCCTGCATCATTGTGCGTTGATCGATACACGCGGTAGTATTCTGAACACAGTACGGGTAAATCATGTATGTTCACTTGTTTCTCAACCTGGAGGGACAAATGAACGCTGGGACGGTGAAAGCTGGAACAGTGCATTGGCTAGCATCAAACTGATTTTGATTCGAACATGCACTTGTATATGGGTACAAAAAATACCAACATCATTTTTGGTTACACTGATTCATCCTGATTAACCTCAGGAATCGCGGGGTGTTCTATTTTTCCATATTCGCCCAAGCGTATGCTAATGTCAAATTTTTACGAATCCGCGGTAAGTAGACGCCAAATAAATTCGACCTTTCTTAACCGAATCGGTTGCGCGCTACAATGTGTACTCTGCTCCCTCATGAACTGGAGTCATTGATGATCGGAAATGTTAATTTGGCTCTGTCTTGTGCGGTCAGTTGGAGAGTGATGCGCCGCAAAACTGATAAAGTAGTTCTGGAAATGCATAATCACACAAAAGCATGGAATGAAAATTGCATCCTCCTAGTGGGGATGATCGAAATATTTGTTTGTCCATTAGTCCATAACAAAAGAGTATGATAGCACATCATGAAAAAGTAACAATCTGGTCACCTATCTTGTGAAGTTGCGCCGTTTAAAAATGTTTTTTTTTTCAATTTCATGCGCACACACTTGTGCACTGAAAGATGCAGACCCCGCAACAATAGCACACTAAGGTGTCAGAATGAACCCTCCACTATGATCCGGGTACTTGAAGTAAGAAACCGAACAGGGCATCAGTAAGTCTGGTAGCGATCTGGGCAACAACGGAATGTTCCCAACCACGGAAGTTCTCAGTCGGTGACGGGGTTTGAATCTCTTACCTCAAACTTGATATCTAAGGACATATCACTCAACCACCCCATGGTGTCCCCTTATTAGGATCCGTCTGTTGGATTCGATGCCATCTGATTTCCCGTCGCTCACGATGTGTTTGTCCTTTCACGCTCTCGTTGACCTGTATGGTAGTTCTTTACGTTGCACTTGAAAAGCAGTGGGGTTCGTTCCATTGTATCTTTTAGAATAGTCACATTGTCTACAGTTCTTTAGACCCACTTAATTGTGGACCAAATCTCATTCATTATTTGTTCCCCACTCTGTCACAACTTTTCAGTCCTCCCCCGATCGAATACAAGAACTGATCCCAACACTTGGCTTTTCCACACGTCTCGCATGTGCAATTCAACACTATTCCCCTTCACTTTCTGGCACGGACTCCAAAACATTTGAAGGTAAATCCTTTCACTAACTGTGTTTGCAATTCCCGTACTTGGAATAAGCGATCAGTGCTCGACGAACCAGGGAATTTTGTCCTGTAAGACAAATTAAGCTTTCGGGGTTAGGACTCCAAGATACCTGCGCACTGCATCGTTGAAGACACTAAGGAACTTTACCCACGGCTACGATTATATTCAAAATCTTACTTCGTCTGCGTGATTTTTCCTTGCATTTTATGACTGTTTATTCGTTCTCAGAACACGAGTTGTAGGCGAACATATGTTTTCGGTGATTTCATTCTCAAGCCATTACAATCACATTTATATGAAATTAGCACCGGTTACATAATCTGGTCACTCACACGGGTTTCCATCCTTCCTAACCCTTAATTCTCCACACTGACTTAGTGAGACTTTTTCCAACTCTTCTTAATAATTCGTTTTCATATAAATGTGATTGTAATGGCTTGAGAATGAAATCACCGAAAACATATGTTCGCCTACAACTCGTGTTCTGAGTACTATGATGGGCTTATTCCGCAACCTAAAACAATCCTATTCGTCCACGGTGATACGGGAACTAAATCGGTTTCTGATGTTTATTCGTTCTTTGCGTTTTTTTCATTTGCGACTGGGAAATCATGCGAGTAAGCATGAAGGCAAGGGTTGTTTCTGAATGGACTGAACTAATCAAGATCTGTGAGATAGACAGCCGAATGTCAGTTAATCAGGCCTAAGTTATCTTTTTACCGTTGGCGAGGAAAAAATGATGTAGCCGTGAAACTCGATCAAGTGAGCCTCGATTTGTGTTCACATTCCCCCTCACCACGGGAGACAGTTCTTACGTCCTCTACTCAGGGATCAATGTGCCCCACAAAATCCCCACATAAATTCCAATTGACTGAAATTGACTTCGCTCTACATTAATTCAAAAAACCTAATAGATAGGATGCGTAATTCATGCAAAAATGTGGGTCAAAGATAACATACACTTGTGAAAAAAGATGAGCTTAGCAGAAGCCATCGATCAGAAAGTGGGACAGTGATAACCGGATTTGGGTGAACCGCAGTCGGATGGTAAGCACAACATTGTTCCTGTTAATAATTAATTGCACGATGTACATGTACGCGTGTGCGTGGTGTATATGTACGTGTGTGCACTCGAAGAAATAAAGGATGGCAAACTCGGTCAAAAATGCTGAAGTTACCCAGTCACCTGGTTGGTATGCTGCTGGATGAGCTTGTCACCTCACCAAGCGGATTTCATATTCTACCGAGCCCACGTGCTTTCTAGACTACTGTAATCAAGTGATCGAATATGCAGCATCTTTTCGGTACGGAAATGATTTGCGCAAGTGCTCTCACGCGTTGGTTTTTTTACTCTGCACAAACAACTGAGTACATCGACATTGTGTTTTGTTTTTCTCGTCCGCACTTCCTGTGTCAGTGTGGAGAAAACCACGTCGAACTCAGCAGGTGGTTTTGATTCAAAGTATGACAGATTAGAAAAGAAAGTATTTGTCTGTCATACAGTTCTGTGTAACCTAATATTGTTCGCGTTGGTTTCATAGTGATCTCTGGGCAATGCACATTGGGTGACCACCGTGATGAAGTTGCGTGAAACTCAGAAGTCCAAAATCGCTAATGTGTAGAATATGGTTAATTCTTTATATTAAGAAAACCATATGTGCACCTTGCAGAGAGAAGCGAACGTGTTTAAGGAGTACTTTTTTTATCTGGCGGCTTACCGGAGAAAAAGAATCGGGCTATTTCAAATGTATGGCTTTCATATCAAAGTCATTTGAGCACGGTCTATTAAACATTTATTTCATTCTTGTGGTGATAAAGGCAAACGTACTTAAAAGCAGAAAACCCCAATACTTTAATAAAGAGGAGGGAGATAATAGTCTGATTGCTCACGGGACTGTTGTTTCTGTGACGGAAATTGCTCCTAATCTTTCCGTAAACAAATAGACTGTTATCCTCGATATTTATATGAAAAATGTCATCGGAACAAACCGCACCGGGCAAACATTCAGCACATCCGACTTGGCTGATGGGGTCATCCGCGTGGCAATAAAACAAGAACATCTAAAGTTCGTTAAATCTAGTTGAAAAAATTTTCAAGGTTGTTCCCACTCACCATCGTGAAAAAGCATGAAAAAGCGTTGATTGATTTGACTTGAAATAAAACAAGTAGTCTCAACTTTTGCCCGATCTAGAGCCTACATTAAGCGCCTAACATAGGCAGTCATGTTGCAATCGCAAGATATCCAAGCTACATGAAAAAACGCTTTAGCTATCGATATCCATGAATGTTTAACCGATGACAAACCTTAGAAGGTTAAAAAATGCGACATACGATAGGAACTTAGCCGAAAAATTCTTTCTAAAATAGCGAGGTCGTAACGCTCATTACATCTGCCAATGCGAGTTGCATTAAAGTATGGTCAACCTTGTAGGTACAGTGTTGTCAGAGACAACTTCAGAATCGCGACATTCAATGAATGTCACCAGCCTGTCAGAGCAGAAGTTCTGAGAGTACTATCTTGAAGCAATGTTACGCGTAGGTGGTGACACGTGAGTTTGGATATATTATGACCGTAGAGACATCTATTCGTTATTTATAAGTTTTTAGGCTAATGACAGCATAAATACTTCGAAATTGTAATTTTTACAATTACCAGCCTAACAGCCCTGATTCAAATGTTTCTGACAATTTATACTCAGTGTTGCGCATCTCACTTTGGAAGCGAAAATGGTGCACGTACTGGACTTAACTGAGTTGATAGATTTAGTTCACTCTTGTTCAGTGCAGACAACCAGTAACGAAGCACTGGGTTTGGTGGCTCTGGTTGCTATCTCCTAGCGGTAACAATCGGAAATAATGAAAGAGAACAATTATATGGAAGGAGTAATAGGAGAACTACAAATACTGGTAACAAGTTGATAAAGAAAGTTTGTGAATACAAGGGTGACACTGATTGCATCACCTTGCCGTATCCTCCAGTGTATCTGTCCACGTGGAGGTCAACAGATGACGCGGCAGCGAGGAATGAGAAAATGTACAGCAAACTTAGGAAAAGTAGATGCCTTACGTCTTCGTGATTGGGGTCCAAAAGATCTGTCTACCAGTTGGCTGGAGACACTGAAGGATATGGCAGTGAACCGTGAACAGTGGTGATCGTGTTGTCACTTTCTGTCCAATCACATGATTGATCACTGCGTGTTTGTACAGTTAGACTGTATATTTCGTGTGTTGGCTATTAGGGCATTCTTTCCTTTTCCTACCGGTGTAGGTGCACTCCTTGTCCATCTTGTATATTCATACTTTCTAATTCAACGTACAACATGGTGAGAAAGGCAGTGGTCAGTGGGGCTTGCCCTGCTGTTTAGTGCTGTGCGATGATGATGATGATGGTGATGATGATCTAAACGTAGACTGGGAGGATCTCTTGGACCCCACCCATGAAGTCTAGCACGCCCTACATAGTCAAGTCTACTGAATAGGGTTTTCATACTTCTCGTCCATGTCATGGACTGGTCGTCCTTAGTCACCTTCCAACCGTTACCCACCTCAGCGAAAATTGCGCGTCAAGAAATTCTGTCAGAGGACATACGCAACGCATGTCCCAACCATTCTAGCCTGATGAACTTAGGTGGGCCCTCTGATGATTTGGTTCGTGAGCCTAAGATTCTGCCGAATTTCAGCATTGTTTATACGGTGTTCCCACCTTATTCAAGCAATGATACGAAGATATCTGTGTTAAAATACCGGCAGTCTTCCTGTATCTTCCACCTGCAGTGGCCATTTTTCTAAATCATAGATAAACTGGCCTGACTGCAGCAGCGTACGTTCGACGCTTGATAGATCGACGGATGTCACAAATGACTCAGGAAGCCTAATAAGTCATTAGAAATAAAGGTGAACTGGAAGACTATTAACCGGAGAATAATACATGCTTCGAGTATCATGGTACAAGTTCCTCTAGTTTTTTCTATTTGCCATTCGCATTTTTATCATCTATGGGTTCAATGTCGTCTACAAAATGATGAATGCTCATAGATTTTTCGCGTTATGTACGTCGGCGGTGGACAACCCGGAGTGCCTTCGTATTTACTGATCACAAAGTGATGAGTGAAGGTAACAAAGCGTTATTGCAGTGGTACAACTTTTATGTTTGGGATAGACTTATTCCGAAATACCACGATTTCCATCAAATTTCAACGAGACTTTCTCCGATTCCCTTGCTAGTCAATTATCTAAACAACATTAATCCCTCGTCTGTTTCATTAGCACATACATGACCGAACAGTCGTTCGATTATCTTTCCACCAAAGTGCGAAATTCCTTTAACTTAACCGATTAATAATCCCTGTTGTAATGGAGATAAAGCCATGATGTGCACGAAGGAATGCATTCTGTATAGTTGTTTTGACCACTGGTCCTGTGGTCTTCTCGTGTGCATTAGACTGACCACTTTGATTATGTTTACCGTGTACCCCAGTGTGTGGTGTGTTCTGTTCGGCTACCACGGTGGTAATGCAGTGAAATCACTAACTGTCCTCAGCTTAACAACCAGGTATATTTTTTCCGTGGAATCACAGAAAAAATTTGATGTGATAGACTATTTAAGTTGCTTGGTTTTTCTTGTACATGAATGTAGGTATGGTGTATGTGTATGTGCTGTTAGTTCCGACATGGATCGTTTTTCCCTGTTCCATGCCATCTGTCTGTCCACTAACAGATTGGTCAAATAGTCGTTCGTTCCTTCTTCCGCTCACCTCTGAATTATTTCTTTCCGGACATGCTGGCCGAAACTGCGTCAACATAATTCAGTTGCATTCTGATTTCGAGTACTTAGTTTTTTGTTATTTTCGCGCTGTCGCAACCGAAGTCTCCTTTTGCGCAGCTGCCGTCGCGCCAACCGTCTAAGGTAACCATAAAATAACAAGCCAAACAAGGAAAATATATTAATGATTATTCCACACGGTGTTTTTAGTTGGGAATTTCCCAATGCTGACAAGCTGGTCAAACTGGATCACGTCCTTGTCAGGCTAACTGATTGCCGGACTGGTAACTCAGCTTTCGCTCCCCTTTGTCGTCTCCAGTGGAATATGTTGAGGTTACCCTATCCCCGTTTCTCTTGAAATTTGCCATACAGGATTTTCTAAGGAATGCTTCATATGGTATTCCGAACGATGGAATTAAACTCCTCCCGGGTAGCAAAGTTTTCGACTTGGAATATGGCAATGATATCGTCTTACTGAGTGGTAATGTGGGGGCAGTACAACACACTTTGGACCACTTGACGAATGAGGTATCCAGATATGATATGCACTTTGGGCCTTCTAAGTGCGAAGTGCGAAGTGCGAAGTGCTTTTGCAAGATTGGCAGGAGCCTGTGCCTGCACTCATCGTTTGTGGTGATCATCTGGAGGCAGTCTACAACTTTAAGTATTTTTGGAGCTTGATAATAGCTGGAGGTAGCGTTATGGAGATCATTTCATGCATAGCAAGAGTTGGAGTATCTTTGGGAAACCCGCGATACTTATTGCGTCGCCGTGATATCCGGCTCTGTGCCGGGTGAACGTGGCGGGTGAACGTCGCAGCGGTTCGTAGTGTTTTACTCTACGGCAGTGAGACGTGGCCAGGTCGCTTTGAGGATGCTCGGTGTCTTTTTGTGTTCGACAACCGGTGTCTCCGAAGCATTGTTCGCGTCTGGTGAGAACATGAGGTAAGTAATAGCGAGGTGCGTCGTCGTATGTTATGCACGGATAGCTACCTTCTCAACGAAGTGATCCCTGTACACCACCTGCGGTGGCTCGGTCATGTTTTGTGAATGCCTGCCGATCCTCCACCCTTCCGTGCTCTATTGGCACATGCTGTGCAAGTTTGGAGGAAACAACGTGGTGGTCGGGCCATGACTTGGTGTAGAGGTATGTAGAAGTTCGCATGAATATTGGCTTCGGTTGATGCTTCCCGCCTTCGTAGTTTGGGCCGAAGGGACGATGATTGTCGTTGGCTAGAGACGTCGAGGTACATGGCTGAGAATAGAAGTCAATGGAGTGAATAGTATGCGATTTTTTTTGTCGAACAATCGTGCCCCGTTATGCACGAGATATCGATATTCAAACACTGACAGTCGTCCCGTATATTCAGTCCGTCACGGTCATGTCTCTGAGCCTCGTAAAGGAACGGACCTTACTACCGTAATGTACATATTTGATGGATGAACTGTTATCACGCCACAGGTGATCTAGGTAGGCAAAAGTCAAGCGGGCCTTTTGTATATGTGACGATATTTCATCCGATATCCGACTACCGGATGACGTGTTACTGGTCAGGTAAATGCAGCTTACGCCTCTCCTGATAAGACAAAGCTTCGTGTAGGGCCAATCCTGTAGCAAAATTTACACCATGTTAGTGCAAAAGATACCCCATTATCGCTACACTCAGTTCAGTTCAGACAACAAATAACCATGCATCGGGTGCGGTGGCTTTGGTTGCTATTTCCTGGCGGCAGCCTCAGTCGAAAACAAATATCGCTACTGTTTTTTGGTGCATGTAAAAAAACCTAACTTACTTACATCTTCACTTTATAGCATGCTTGCGCATGAGTGCAATGGAACGGACACACCTCATAACCAGAAAATTCCACTGCACTGTCGGAGTCAACCGACAACCAAACCCTAAGAGTGGAGAACCTTGTAAGGTCTGAGTAGGTCAGGTGTGGTAACGAGCCGGATAATAGTGAATTGCTGTCTACCACAACATCGTTCACTTGTCAGTCTGCTCATACGAGAATAGCATTATTTACATAGTCATTTCGATTGAAAAGCTGAAAAGAAAGAGTAATGGAAGACAGGTCACTTTTAGCCGTGAAGTCAGATTAAAGATCTCCATAAGCATGAAGTGGATTTCGACTGTTCGCGTACAGGGGTAGAAAATGCCACATAAATTTCTCTAGTAAACCGTCCAATGAGAAGGGGCACCGGAGAACTGTATGTTCGACTTAGCCGAAGACAGAAGTTTAAACCTTCGGGGGGGGGGGGGGGGGGGTACGCCTATGCTCTAAAATCTGTTGTATCTTAGAGATGTGATTGATACAACCTTGACCAAATCTGAAAACCGGTTTGATTTTCACGCGTACACCTCTCGGGTTCTACATAATCGACGGAGAATAATACCGGCGATTAGTTTGTATGCAATACTTACCCGGTTAATCTGTCCGCGGTTTTTACAACAGGACCTGTCAACTTCCTTGTAAGTTTGTATGATCGCCGATTTACACCATTTCTTGGAAATCTGTCCAGCTTTCCGTATCACCTGTGGAATTCTCCTAACTCCTATGCCAAAGCAATAACTCCGTTGATGAAAAATGGACACAACTCATCCGGACAAGCAGCCTTGTTCCTTCTTAGGTAACCGCCGCTCCTGACGGGGTGGTTACATCTCTCTGCATCGTTTCTCTTACTGGTATTGTCGAAAGATAGTCCACTGTGGAGTTGGTTTCATGAAGGAAAATAAACGTCCACGCACATACGTAAAACCGAAAATCGTCATAGTCCTTATGGCAAACTTTACAGGAAGGTATGAAAAGAAACCAGGTATTTCCACTTCAAGATACTTTTCGTCAGGTGTAGAATTCGACTGTGTTTCTAATAGTTCCATCTGCAGGTTTTATTCTGTGTTGGAAACATCGAGAGTAAATGATGCTGCAAAAAGTGCAACGTGGTGTTCAATAGATGAGAAATCACGAAATTCTTTTGACAGCAGATGCAGGTGACTGTTTCACTTCGCAAAGCTATACACAGGCTCGGTATTAGCAGTGTTTTTCAGCCGGCTGCACTTGGGAGGATGAACGAAATTTTCATTTGACAACTGGAACTTCCTTAAGCTTAGTTTTTTGATAAACCACTTGGTGCCGTAGTGGAACTCAATGATGAGTTCGTTTCCGTGTAGTAATTTCAGAATAAGACCAATTAATTATACAATAATGTTCACAGAAATTGCCAGATCCTGGAGCCAACCTTCATTTTTTCGTTTATCTGTGTTTTGACCTTTCATCTACAAAAACATGACTATTCATTGTCTCAACAAATTAAAGCCTTCTTACACTTTATGACATGACAACCATCAGGTTTGTGTGAAGAACGGAACATCGATAAACATTATCCATACATTCCAACAGCCAACTGAATTGACGATCGTTAAAAGCATGGCCTCCGATACAGTTCACTGTATTTGAGATCAAACTAAAATCACGATCCAACTTTAATATCTTCGAACACAAATTTTGCTGATGAATAATGCAGTGGAAACAGGTAAATGATGAATTTAGGTGTTCGTAACATGGTCAGCCTCATTCGCAACACCGTACGTAGATAAGCACATACATTTACTCAAATGCAAACCGTAGTTATGCAGAATCTGCTCAACTCTCTCAAGGATGTCCTAGCTTGTTGTAATGTCATGCATGGAGATCGGTTCTTCATAAATATCAAATTCACTGTCGCAGGCCCTGATGAAAACCACAAGCTGTGCTACTTCGGTGATGTCAACGATTTCATCAGTAGCAATAGAAAAATGTTCAAATCTTGATCATATAGCCTTCACTTGTTTTTTTTGGGTCACTTGAAATTGCATCAGTCCGCTCAGTGACAGTGTTTCTGATCAGTGAAATGTCTTCTTCTTTCCGTGTACACCATTTGAGCCATTTTTACAAGACATTTCTCTACGAAGCGTTCTCCATTGTAAGATTTCCCAATCATTCGGCTATCATAGCATGGAGTAACGGAGGCGACATTCATTTTCTCAATTTTCGGAAGACAGGTAGGTTGCTGTCTCAAGTTAGCTTTGAATTCTTTGAGTCTTGAGACACTCACTGGGCCTTTATGTTTATCGTAAGGTCGATGGTTCGTTTCATAATGTCTTTTCAAACTCTTCCCTTTCATCGTGGCATTGTCGTTGTTTTGAATTAAACAATGTATCTTTCAACTCACTGTTTTGCAGAAATACTGTTATTATATATACGTATATCCACTAGGATCTGATTTGAATCGTCTGGAGTGTGAATGGATGCTCTTCATTTAAGGGTCCACAAATGAATCACAACTTTGATTTCTGTTAGTTATTCGTATCTGGGTCACTGCTAACCAGATGAACGAGGCTGCATGTGCAAGAGCTCATGTTGATAGTAAGCAGTGTATAAACGTTTGTCCACACGTTACATATATATATATATATATATATATATATATATATATATATATATATATATATATATATATCGCAAAGTTACGGCCGTTAATTGACAAAATCTTTCGGGCCAGTCGTGGTCTTACTTACAGGGGGTCGTATACGGCCCGCGAGTAACGCGTTTAACATGTTTGCTCCTGTAGACTGTTTGTTGGGATGTTCCTAGAGGTTTCAAATGTGAATCGGATTGTTAGAAAACGACAATGCAGCTGCTGTTCGGCTGGTCGCCAGAATCTGGTTTCGGACCCGCATCGTTTGCTTTATTCATGGTGTGTCATGGATACCATCAAACTGTCGTGATATCGGCTTTCCTTCATTTCCTGTTGTTTTTCCCTCGTCGCGTTCATGTGATTTGCGATTGTTTTTCCATGAAAGTATATTGTTTACCTGTCGTGTCATACTCGCCCCACCGGCACTACTGTTTTTATAGGCGATATTGATTAGTTTCTGCTAAGATCCCGCAGCATACGGAGTATATTTTTTATTGAAACGCCTTTTTTGCGCAGTTGGAAACAAATTCATCGTCGTTTTTTCGTGTTCCACACCACAGGGTTAGTCTAAGGTTCATTCTGTGATCACGAACTTCAAATGATTCAAATCGACTTCACAATATTTCCTTCTGGCTCCCATTTGGTGTCGGTACGAATGTTGTGGCTCTGGTGTTCTTTCTATGCAGAACAGTATGGGCATTGAGGCAGTGTTATCAGCTTTCTCGTAACGACGGAATCATTACGGATGTGTGCCATTGAGAATAGCTGCTTTCACAGTCGTCCGTCGTTCATTCAGTTCGAATCTGTTTTGCAACAAACCAGTTATTTTCCGGCACACTGGCACCCTTGCTAGCATCACCCCTCTATGCGCTTGGTAATAGTGTTAGTGGGAAAATCTTGCATTGATATACAAATGTATTTCAGAGCACTTCACCCGTGTATTTCACAACTGATCATTTCCAGTTCACTGACCACTCAGAACCGTTAATAATTCATTGAAAAGTACCATCGTCACCCTTTGGGAATGGTTCACACCAGTATTCACACACTCTGATCGGTTTATCAGCGTGCGTAGTCGATACCATCCAAAATAATGCGTGAGATTTTCCGTGCTCTAGTGTTTATGTTGTGCTGTTTATCATTCTGACCACTCGCTAGGGACAAGATACCCATGATTAGTGCTCCATTTTTAATACTCTGCTCCACTTTAGGCTGTTGTACTCATAATTCTGTTAGCTTACATCGATGGTATCAAACTGCATGAAGCGATTGCTGAGCTTCATGTGAGGTCCTCCATATTCATTTTCATATCACCTTGGATAATTTAATAACAACATTGCTCTCCATTTGTTCGGAATCAGTCTGCCTGGATCGATATCGAGCCGCACTCTTGGACGGTCGGAAGGATCTGACGGCAAAGGCACTCGGCGAGGACGATTTGGCTAACGGACAGAATATTTATCGCCTCTTGCGGACGCAGTTGATCAGCACAAATAACTGTCCGATTCGTTCATTCCATCTAATCGAACAGCTCTCTGTGAATCCACACACACGAAATTTGACACCGGCGCAAGAAGTTCGACTCTCTGCCGAATTCTACCATTGGCTCAGTTCTCCAGTCGAAACACACTCATCTGTGGCTGAGGAACCATCCCCCGAGCCGTTCATCGGACGACCTGCTGTTCCAGATTCGGCCACCTCCTCATCATCACTGCAGAACGGTAAGTATTTCCGTGCGCGATTTGAACCATTTTCTCATCCTTTGTTTTCTTGAAAAGGTGCTTCCATGTGGTTCAAGTCTGTTTTCATTTTGAATTTTTTTTAATCGTGTCATCCGGCGATAATGAATGTGGACAGGCAATCGCTCATCATCCCACGTGCGTTCGCAGTGGATTCTCACGAGAAGCGTCGCAGGAATCATATAGTCGGACGGAATACTTTGTTTGATTGCCTCAAATCTGTATCCTGGTGTACATATATAGGTTAGCTTTTAGCCATATCCCTTGCCAGGTTTGTGAGGAAATTTCCTACCAAAATTATGCTCCAACTCCAACCACTTATTAGTTCTCCTTTTTATTCCCCTTATCACAACGAGAAAGGTCCGCCAGACTTTACAATCACCCTACAAAGCAAACCACCTGGCCCGGGCGGTATTCCGTTCATCGTCCTGAGAATACGCGCCCTAGAGTTAACATCAATTTTCCGTCATCTTCTTTGCTTTTCCCTTCACTCTGCTAGGTTTCCCACGCCGTGAGAAGTCGTAATCCTTCCTGTTCCCAAGCCTGGTTACTCCTCCGACCCGAACAATTACCGTCCTATTTCCCTCACTTCTGTCATTTCGAAAGTTATGGAAACCATAATTTCCGACCAGTTACGACCGTTCCTCGAACGTGGGGGACTGCTAAGCGATCGTCAATACTGATTTCGACCCCGTCGTTTCACGGGTGGTCTCGCACCCCTGGTCAGAGGCACTCGAAAACCACGGAGAAACACACCTGGTCTCACTAGACATATCGTAGGATTTTCACCGTGTCTGGCACAATAGTTTACTGACTAAGCTGTCTACTTTTGTGCTTCTTCCATCCATTATCTTGTGGACGTCGAACATTCTCAGTAAGTGGACCATCTCCGTTCTAGGCGATGGAGTTCAGTCACAGCATTTTCTTGTGAATGCTGGTTCTGTACTTTCATACACCCTGTTTCTACTTTTCATTAATGATCTCTTATCCATCACTTCCAACCCCATTCACGCTTTTGCCGATGACGCCACCCTTCACTACCCTCTTTAGTATCCCACTTCCCTTCGTGCCACCGCCAACATCGACCGTGGCCGTAGCGCTCTTGTAAGATTGCTCAGTTCGGACCTTGAACAGATCTTTTGGGGCTCTCCGAGTCGTGCTTCTAAACTTGTCTTCTCTCAATTTCGCTCAAACACCATTACTTTTCTCCCCACTTAAATTTTGATTCGATTCCCTTTCGTTCCTCCAACTCGATGTCTTTCGTGGGCCTTTCCATCATCTCCTCCCTATCCTGGTCTTTATACGCATGCTCGCTTGCTTCTCATACTGTGCGTAGTATTGGTTTTCTGTTTTGCGCCAGACGTTTCTTCAAACCAACCCACCTTCCCTTACTGTAAAAACCTGAGTTCATTCCACACCTGAATACTGCTGTCACGTGTGGGGTGGAGTCTCGTCTTCCTCTTTATCTGTTCTCGACCGCGTCCAATGTAAAATCGTTCGTCTGGTAGATGACCCAGTATTAACATCCAATTTTCAGTCGCTTTCCCGTCGGCGTCAGTTGTTTCATTGTCCCTATTCTTCCGCTATTATCTTGGGCCTCGTTTCTCTGAGCTTACCTCGGTTGTTCCTATTCCCAACACTTTTCAGCAGCAATCCCGAGCAAAAGCAACTAGTCACCCTTATCATGTTTCTGTCGCTTGATCTCGGATCTCGACCTTTCAATCTTCTTTTTTCCCGGACAGTTAAGTTATGGGGAAACCCTTCATCTCTGTCTTTCCACCCACCTACAACCTCCCTCTTTTCAAAAGCAGAATCAACAAACTAGTTTTGACGTGAATGGTCCTTACAATCTCTTCCTACAGTATGTTTTCAAACTACAGGGTTTTCCCGTTTTAGTGCACTTCACTTTGTGCGTAACAAAAAAGACTAGAAGTACCGTGCATGCAGTTTCGAACAATTTGGTTTGACAGAAAGTGACAAAGATCGCCGCTGTTCACAATTCACTTAAACTTTGTTCTCAGTAGACATGGGTCTAATGCCACTATATCACCGTTGGCATAGTCCTCACGAAATTCTGTCTTGACGATGGAGGTAATCAGTGATTCATCACACGAGGACAGAACGCATTTGTTGTTCTAGATCTTACCTAGAATGTCGCTAATTGACTACAGCTGAGAACGATCTGTTTTGGAAAGCCCAGCCATTCATTGCTGGAAGATCCCTCCATCTATTTTCGTTCGCTTTTCTTTGAGAGATACTGAACACCGTACATGCACCAGTCAAAAAGCTTGGTAATAACTGACACGTAGTCTGTATCGTTTAGTACATCATCGTACAGGGATTAATCTCCATGGATTATGAAGCTTGTGAAAGTGAGAATAATCAATTTCCTATTGTCTCAGTTAGCTGTAGTGAATTTTCTGAACGATTTCCAACTTAGTTAGTCACCAATTTCACACTTCACTGCTCTGATTCGGTTGTTGCATCAAAGTACCATACAGCCGAAGATTACGTAAATCAAGGCAGGAAGGGCAAGTCAACAGCGAGAAGGGTTAGTGGTGGGAGATCATGCAGACGAAATAACAGTTCTAATGTGAATACGCAACTGTCCACAGTATTTGTTCGTCGTTACTTAGTGTATCCAAACGCGAGATGAACAAATCTCATGGACTCCAATCTCAGTGTCGTATTTTTTTTCTGCCATGTGATGAACTAGCTACCTCTACCTATCCTTCTTAACGCCACGCACCTCTTGGAACAATACACACCGACCGAGGATGTCTGTCTGGGTAGATGTACAACACGTGTAGCAATTATCACAGACACCTCTGATTAAGTGTTTGTTCCGGGGAAAGACTTCCGGAGCCCAAATTCTGGGCCTAATTTCAGTATCACTGATCCGTTCTCATCGTGCTCCCCAATTTTGTTTTGAAGTGCACAATGGGCAAGCACCGATAGTCTCTCCATCTTTTACCAGTAACGACTAGGTTTTTTTTAACTGTGTAGGATAATTGATCTAACTATTACTACAACCACGGCCGTTGACGGACAAACGGATGTCTTATTCTTCTAGGACAAGGTTGGTGTTAGCCCAGTCCAGTGTCGTGGCAATAATGCGTACATTATTTCTATTCTTTTATTTATTTCCTTAATTTATAATAGTTGTACAGTATTTCGTTTTTTCTATTCGCCTAAATATCTTCTCACGAACGTAAGGTTTAAACACATCCACTGCTGTTCTCACAAGAATATAGCACCATTTCCAGAGTCTTTTCTATAGTGAAGGATGACAGAAGGGTAGTGAGAAGTGATAAATTTGAATGGTAGGATAAACTTTCCTCTGGGGATTAATACATAAATAACTGGAAATGCTGTTCCAACACATTTCTTCTACGCAAAGCAATTGGTTTTCATCATGTGAGATATTCAACCCGATTGTGGTGCTCTGAATAGAAACATGCATGTGACAAATAATCATGGTGACAAAATAAAACTGTAGTCCAGGCCTAACTCAAGAACTGATATGGATCCGTACGCAGGCGACGTGGAGTGGGTAATACATCCATTTCCACAGTTTCACATCTCTTAAGGTGATAGGGAACCTGATTTGGTGCCTCAAAACAGTAAGACGAATATCTTCAGAGGACACCATTGTTGAAGAAATTCGGATGGTGCGAAGAATTTTTTTACCTAGAACAGCTACTTTGGTCACCTAGTTGATAAGATGATACAGATGAATTTGAGAACTTCAAGAAAAGCCAGTGTACATATTTGTTTCATTCAAAGGTGACGCGTTGGCAGAGTGCGCCGAGAAGATCATCAGGCGTCATCAGAAAAACGTTTCACGCAGCTAATCTGCAGATCTTGTTCCAATCCAGGCCGACAGTGTTTTTGAGATTAAAAAATAAAACGTCTGCAGTCCTCTTCGGTGTGTACTCATTCACTTGTTCCTGTGGAACAGTATGCAGCCTGCCCAAAGAACTCGGGATCACCAATTAGGTCGGAATCCTGGCATAATGGTGAATTTCAGTTTATATTACTGATACCACTTTCCCGCTAAATAATAGTGTTTATTGTGTATTTTTGACGACTGAGAGTAGGATCAGTTGTATAAACTGGAATTCGACAGCATGTCAGGATTTCGACCGATTTGAGGTGATTCCCAATTTTTCGGACAGAGTGTACCTCGGCCGCACGACCAGGCTTTCGTCTGAACGCATCCACGAGCACCAGCCTGTACGGTTGAACACTGGAGCAATTGAGTCACTTTAACGCAGTAGTTTCACACAGCACAATCATATCACACACTAAACGTGTTCGAGGCTTTCCGTGCCCTCTATAAGGTTCCGGGTCGACAATGAAGACCAGCGAAATGTCGCATCCCGACCGCACCTAAAGCCGTCAGCATCCCCTTCCACAATCCCTCCATGCTCAGAAGCAACTTGTGTGTGCTCTTAACCTCCTCTATTGCACTCTTCACCTAACAGCAGGCCACACACCAGACGAAAACTGATGTAACACGTGAAACAATTTAAATACGGTCGTGAGTTATGCCTAGACTACAGTTTTATTTTGTCACTATTACTGTCTATCCCTCCCTCCTTTTGTCTAATTGGTCCAATCACCGAACTTGTCGTAATATGTTGTGACGTAATGACATAAGTACGAATCAATAAAAACGAGCTTGTTCGCCAGTCTGTTCTCTAAATTTAATAAGTGTAATAATCGGACAATAGAGACGTGTAACTATTTTCCCGTTTTACTCGAAAGTCCACTTTTGTCTACGTTTATGTGATATACTGCCAATACAACTGAAAAAGTTTGTACGTTTTAAGTCGTCAGTTTCCAGTGGTTCAATGAAATTTCAACCACCTAAATTTTAAATGTCATAGATCTATGTCGTTGAGCTGTTCCTATCCGTCTTCGATGGATTGTTTTCTAAAAATAACCACTCAGTCAAATCGCTTCATTTTTTCGGTTCCATCTTCATCATTTGTTGGAACAGTTCCAGCTTCTCCTAGCCGATCGACTGCGTTTTTCTAACGAAACAGTCTGAACTAAATTCCTCAATTGGTTGTGCGTCTTGTCAAAATCCGGTGGACGAATGAACTGAGGCCGGGAAATTTTATTTGTATCGAGTTAAAGCCCCACGAAATTTGTGGCCATCCCAGCCAATGTTGATCCGGACATACTCAAAACACCATACAAAGTCTAAACGATGGGTTTTCTTGCTCGCGCGCGCACGCGTCCATGTGTGCACGTCAACGCGTCGACGCGGTTAAAAATAGTCGCGTGTCCACAACTTGGACTTGTATGTGAATCAACAAACGCGATTCATCGATCGTCTGGCTGATATTGAAATTGATCAAAATCCATACCTTCCTGGAGCAAGTCTTTTATCGTTAACTTATTCGTCGCACCAGCACCGTGACAACTTCGTTGTGGGGCAGTGAATGGTTTTGAGATTGTGACTGGTGAAAAAATAGCTTGCTTGCTGTCCGTCAGTAAAAGCGATTGTTTGTTTCTTCACACAGACACACAATGGGAGAGTGAGAGGAAGAGGGAGACCCAACCACGGATGTCATTGATTATATTTCATGTGAATGGTTGATTTTATCATATATACTTTTTGAAAATCGTTACATTTGCGAAAATCAGTACGATTTCATGTCTACGATACCTTTTACAAAACCATCGAATCTCCCACCTTTTCTCTCTGTCTCTCAAATCACTTCTAATCAGTGACTTGCTTCTGTTTCTCATCAACCTGTTATCACTCTCTAGGACAAGAAATATGCAATTCCTCTGCTATCAAAATTTCCGAATTGTTCTCTTCACAATTCTTCTGGGAACAAGTGAGTGAGCTGGGGTGCTCATATTTGGATTCGCCGATGCTTCACCTAAGCTGACCAGTGAGAATCTTCGTTTAGAGAAACAAGGGCTCCGTAAAATGTCTTACTGGCCGGAATGTTTTTGTGCCGATCGTGGTGGGTGCTGAATAGATTTCAGTTCATTTCACCTTTCATTTAACTTCGCATTAAAATGCACACGTTTGGGTTGCCCACTCGCGGTATCACCTAGTCGGGAATGAAATAAATCAACTCATTGGACGTAAATCAACAGTCGGGTAGATGAAAAAGTTTGAAGGCCAGTAAGCTACTGATCACGGCCCTTGGCCATATTCCCTGGTGTTTTTTTAGCATCCAGCAGTGTACGGATTTCGTGAGCCCCAAGCCGGATTCATACTGCTGTATTTGTCTCTTATAGTGCATATTTATGTATTCTGTAAAGGAGACGAGCACTGAAGTATAATTTCGTGTAAGGGTTATGGATTAGAAGAAACAGTAGACCCGAGTGCTAATGGGTATACCTATGCCCTAATCGAAGTAGGCAAAACAGTCGTGCCAATTTTTCCACACGAATGCCTTACTATTGGATTGTATCCGCATTCAGACAGATTCGTACGGAGGGATAACACTTAAAGTCTGAAAATAATTATGAATACCACGTTAAAAGGAACGTGGGAGAAAACCGTACGCAATGTGGAGATGCTTATTGAGTTGCTGATTCGATGTTCGCACATTTCAGAAGTATACGTCTGTCAGATGGCATAAGACAGGCGTTCCTGCACGATCTGTCTTATCAATGATTGACTCAGCTCAGCATAAATCCAGTTGTTAGTCAGGTAGATTAGTTTGATTCAAACGAAACTGTCAGAATTTGACATACATGTGTCACCCAGCTAAAAGTGAACTTGCTCCACGTAGACAGCCAAATTTATTCATGTGGTAATACACCCCTGTTCACATACCCGCTAACCAAGAATACTGTAAGGGACGTATGCTGACAAGCTGGTGATCGAAGTTTGCTGTGGATGAACTAAGACATGTTGAATTTATGCGTTCGTGTGGTTCAGTTCTTCTTCAGTGGAAGGTTTTCTAAAAAATACGAGGGTGCCTGACTCGATCGATATTAGTTGTTGTTTTCGCGTCAATGTTAATAATTGGATTACACCTTGAGTGGAATTCTACTCTACTGTATCACCAAAGCATGCAGTTTTCTTAGGGGTCCACAACCGGTGCCTTAAGCTATCCAAAGCTTAACGCGCAGGGCAGCGGTACGAAGCGTTGAGCCCGTAATCCACTGGGGGCCGGTGACTGATTGCTCAGTTCATACGCCCTTCAGATGAGGCCAGACACCCTGGGTACCCAGTAGACCGTTCCGCCACAGATGCCGGTGAAAATAGCGCTGCGTGCTTCGTATGCCGTCTGTGGTTGGTTTGGAATCAGGGATTAGCCATCTCCCCTTGATAGACTCCGATGGAGAACGCCGAGCGTTCCCCTTCATCGTCACACTTTGGTGAGAATACCTCTTCCATGAGAAGTCAGTGTGCAAGACTTCTCCAGCAGAACCGTTTGAGACGCGCGGTCATTTGGGAGCATTTTGAGAGGCGTTCAGGATGAGTAGCCATTTCGGAGCATGAGACAACCACCCCGTTCATATTGATGCATTTTGAGACTAATATCAAATCACTGCTCCTAGAAGTACCCGTCCCATATTTTGCGCATGCCTACACATACTTTTCCGTGGTCTATTCGCGCTTTCTGAGCAAGGTTAAAGGGAGCGACGCGGAGCATTCCGATCATGACTTTGCGCAGGGGTACAAAAAAGCTAGCCTCAGCAGCGGCTTTGGTTGGTGCTTCCCGCCTTCCTCGTTGGGGCCCAAGGGATGAGGGTTGTTGTTGGTTAGCGACGTTAATGGATATTGCTCGGAACAAAAGCCACTGGCACGAATGCTGTACGGCTCCTTCGTTAAACTCGTGTGCTTCGGAATAGCACTACTAAATACAAAACGCGTGCATCAAAAAGTGTACGACAAAAAAGAAAAAACATCCTTTTTACGTTTGCGCTCCCCCCACCCTGTTGTAATTCCTTCCAATCTTTTCTTGCTTGATTCCAAGCTGTCTGCTTGTCCTTCGTTTTCGATTAACCAGCAACGTTACCAGGACAAATTCCAGTTAGAGTTATTCATCCTTTTAGTACTGTCAGAAGCCAAAACGAAGTTATCTCGCTTGTTTCTGACTGGCTGGACAGTTCTAGTGTCGACAGCCTTCGGTTATTTGTTTTATTTTTCCCGGAGTAATTTTGTACATATTTAGTTACCAGTGATATTCGCGTCTCTGAAAGATAAAGCGACTGTGCGTAATGATCAGAGGGAAAATTGCTTAAGGTGTTGGGGCCTAACCTCGTGTTTTTATGTTGCCTCAGATTGTTGACCCTTACAGTTAAGATGTTCGTACAAATTTAATCACTAAGAATAAGGCTTCAGTTTCTCTGGAAAAATGTTTTTCATCTACTTTGAACAAACTAGTATGATGTGGCATTGCTTTTATTTAATCTTTTTCCTGAATTTCGTGATGGCAAGATTTTATCTCGTAGCCTTCATACAGTTCGGTTTTGCAAACTTAATTGCTCTTCTTGATTCACCGCCAGGTATTCTGCGCAATCTGGTTCGGAGTTCCGGCGTTGTCGCACGTCCAGCACGACCAGCACATCCCAACAGTCGTCCGATTGCCCTATTAAACACTTCCACCGTGGAACAGTTAGTTGTGAGCAGCTCTTCAGACGCAGTCTCCAGACCCCCCGATACTGTGGTCCGCGAGGCTGAGACCACATCAGAAACTCCCGAGTCGCATCCTCCGTGTGTGACCAATAGCTCGTTCCCATCACTGCCAATGACCTCAGAACGTGAAGCCACTGACGCCCTACTTGCGGATTTGGCTCGTGTCGCTTCGAATGCGATTGCGGCTGCATCCGTTGACTCACAGCAGTCTGGCGGACCCGATCCAGTCACAAACAACCCTCGCCCGGCTGGTGGTTTTTTTGTCAGCCCGAACAATCGACCTGTTAACTCAGATCTCGCTTCGACTACTATTCCCGTGGATTCGAGCCCGTTGACCCGAAGCAAATTCTACGCCACATTTTCCAAGGTATTTTCGTTTGCCTCTTGTTTATGAGGTTTTCTTCCTGTGGCAACGCAGAACCACTTTAGGATGTCCATTTCTGACCATAGTTTAGGTGATCACCGTGACCACGGTAGCGTGAGGGAACTTGACAAATTTCATGAATTGTCACATTATTCACATTCAGCACAGTAAAGTCATGGATATTCTCGTCGGGGAGGGTGTGAATTTGCACTTAGGGGATAGCAGAATCGCAGTATGGCCAACCAACTAGATATATCTTCGGTCGGTCTGAATTGGTAGGAAATTATGCACCGTTGTCTGTTTACCCTAATATATATCATTGCCTCCAGTTGGGATTGGTTTTTTTCACACCTTTGTTTTGTTTTACTTTTTTTTCGCTGTCATTGATAAATGGTACAGCCTTTCAATTAGATGGTCGCGGCTAGTTCGAGTCTTCCGAAGCGCAGGTGGCCAGCGACATAGCGGTTGGAGCTTCAGACGATAAGATACGAAATTCCCCGTAATGACCGTTTGACTATCACCGTTCTCATCTTATGATCGCCTCTTTCATCGGCTCTGATATTAGATCTCCCAGCTTCCCGGAGTCATGAATTGTGATCAAAGCAAAGTACACGAGCTTAACCTTCTTATTAATATGTTTATTGGGGTAAACATCTCGTCGTTCCTGCAACTGAATGAAAAATCTACAATTGCCACTGACTCAGTAGCTGCTACTTTTCTTTGCAAACGTCGCCCAAAAAGAAATCGGCTAGGTTTTTGGTGGTAGACAGCAATCCGCTGTCGTCCGGATCGTTACCGCGCCTGATTTACTTGAACCTTAGGTGGTTGACTGTATTAAGTCTCGGGGTCAGGCTGTCGGCACTCCCGGATAGTACAATGCCATTTTGGGTTATTTGAGGCTCTGTTGCATTCATGCGCAAGTATGTAATAAATAAGGTCAACTGGGTGACCTGTTGCAATTAGGCGTTTCGCAGTCGACAAAGCCGGAGATTTCGTATTATTCTGCTACGTCACAAAAAATTGCAGACTTGATTTTAACAACCAATACGGTATCGGATCCGAGACCTGTTGAGTCCAGCGACAATCCGATCTGTCAATGTATCCGTCAACACAGATTCGCGTGAACTAATGAATAACATCTGAGATATTAGGATCATCAAGAGTGACCCATTTCTGAAGCTCAACCCTTCGGTCGTCTGTAACAGACGCAGTTGCACTGCTGTGCATATGTGTACTTAGCAGCTGATTTAAAAATAGCAATTTTTGGTTAAGTGAACGGTCATCCCTGAATGTCTGAGCCGTGAAAACTTGGTTCTAGACTGTCATTGTTTTTTGGGCACCTTTATCACTTGCAGTATTGCTTGATTAAGTTTTCCTGCAAAGCGGCTAATCCGCAATGTTTTTGTTGTTGTAACAACGCTTCTTAATTAGTCATCCGATTTTTTGTGCAATTTTTTTCTGTTCGATGTAAGCGACCCCGGACCAGTGCGCGTTTTTGAACTACTAGTGTACTGATGGATTATTACAAGTCACGTCCGTTCAAAGTTGCTTCACTTTGGAACTTTCCACTCAAATGTCTGTTCACTGAACTGTCTAAAATTGATAATCTGTCACCAAGCTCTTGTCTTCATACGAAGAGAGAGCGAGAGCGAGAGAGACTAGGGTGAACAGTGATCGAAGTGCTATCAAAACAGAATCAAATCAGTCCAATTCCAGTCGCGGTGACTTACACATTGGCAGAACAGATCACCGCCTGACTCATCGATTGTTGGAACACATACTCAAGTGTTTTTTTTCCGCTAGGTTAATCTGTGTGTGTTTTGAACGATTTTGTCCCGGGTCTTAAGCTGTTGCACTAGATTAGTTGAGCTGACTTAGTCAGTAGCCAGTTTATCTACTGATCTTTCTTTCTGGTTTTCTTGTTGCTGGTAGTTTTGTGCGTCAAGCTCCTAGTGACTTACGTGATTGAAACTCTTATGTGCATGCTTGCTTGAATATTCGCCTCTCGCGGTCCATAAAGCATTTACTTGACTTAACTTTATTATTCGTTTTGATGATCTAAGAGCTGAATACCGGATGTCGAACGGTTCAAACGCGTGTCAAATTAGTGTCAGTTTTACTTGTGTATTTCACTTCTGTTTTTTACGTGACCCTCGCCCGATTTCTTCCATCCATCCTTCAGTCTACCAAAAGCTCACAAGTATGCATATGTGTCAGCTGATTTTGTTCACGCCAAAGCTGGACGCTGTTCTCGTTCTGATTAAGTTAGCCCGAGGTTGTTACGGCTCAACATGCAGTCAACAGTGAACGATCCGAAAACCACATCATTTTTGTATCTTATTTACGCGAACAACCACACGCTAGTTTCCTGCCTGACACACGGCTTGATATGGATATTTACGGTTCTGTTTTGCACTTTGTGTGCAGGAGAACCGCTCGGACTAGAACGTAAACATATCCTGTCCAGTTGCACGTAAAGAAGCCAACGCAGATGGCAGTTTTTGTGGCTTCATAGTCCGTCGTCCCCACAGCTGCTTACGTGCCTGACTGATGATCTCAATCTTGGTTCACTTTCGTCCATCACCTGCCAATCACACCAAACAGTTGTGCTCCTTGTGTTTATCTCAAAATGGCAATAGTGAGATTAGGTATGAGGTATTGAGCACACGAGGGGTTCAACACTCAATCTTAACAGGTTGCGTCATGGGGTTAAGCATGTATAAGAAAGTTCTGATAAACTCGAGACTAGGTCTGTGAGATCCGTCTATGTGCAGGTTGGACAAAATACCAGATGATATGGACAAGCGTTATGGTCAGTGGTTAATCCACAAACGTATTTTCACCGTTAAATCAATGCATTCTTTGTGCTCCGATTGTCACTATTATTTCCGCCCTAGTTATATACAGCGAGAAGTGTGAGTGTTTCTTTATTCGTGATTTCTTTTCCACCTGACTGGAAACCGCCTCCGCAAGATCGCCTATTTGCCCCTGAGTTGGAATGTAACTGGTTGTCATTGTCGTGGTTCATTTGGTCAGTTGACCGTGGTTTATCACACGCGTTCATCATGGGTCTTTGACTTTCTCGACACAAACCAGAGTTGCCCTTATTGCCACAAGGATGGCTACAAGTATAAAGTTCCTGTTCGCAAAATGCCAAACCACTTGAGAGTTTAGTTACCAATGGTAGAGGCTCTATCGCCTTATAAACGCAAGTTGACTGAACGCGGAAATTATTCATACAAGGACACTTTAACCAATGCGACATATCTTCAAGTTATTGACTAATTCGCTAGCAATATTTATATTTGTGGTAATTTATCTCATTTTCATCATCACTACTATACACTAAGTTCCACATGTTCCAGCTGTTAGTGTGTGCATGTGTGTTGGGCGCCGTTCTTTGGGAATTGATTGCTTGGACTTGTAATTAAATAAAGTTCCTGTGGTAATACGTATTTTTTTATTACACACAGTAATTTACAGTAGATGGGCAAACCCCATAACCGAAAGAGTTACATTAAGGAGTTCAGGGGAACATTCACGTCAGAACCAACTTGTTTATACTACTTTTGAAGAAATATTGTAGGTGGATGGGAAAACAGAAAGTGGTAGTGTTCCAAATTTTGGCTTTCTGGGGAAAAAGGAAGATTGGGAGATAAAGATATGACATCTGGGGACAGAAACCTGATAAGGATGACCGGCTGTCTGTGTATGGAAATGGCGGGTAAAAGTTAGAGGAAAGGAAACAGCCAAGCCAAGCTTCGAAAAAGAGAAACCAAAATAGCAATGGTAGGAAAGAGATAATGGAGCAACTGCCCGACACTGGACTAGTGACTGGAGGTTGGAGGTTAGAGGAGGATCGGCGATCGGTCGGATGGCCTTACGTTGGACCGGATCACGAAGAGGAAGGGCAGACGACGAAGCCCTACCGCACACGTGACTGCAGCGTTCTATTACTAGGTGGATTTGAGGTTTGTACAATAGGAGACGGTGGGTGGGAGAAAGGAAATGTCTGGCGCGGAATAGAAAGCCAATTTTGCGCTTAGATATGGAAAGAGACCAACACAATGAAGAAGTGATGCATGAATTCAGAAGGAACACAGGGTCTGTAGAATGCAAGCGCATTGAATCAAAAGATGAGTGCGGGGAGAACGAATGATGTTTAGGTGGAATCGTAAGAAGGGAAGTTTTGTAAACATTAAACTCAATATGCTTATGGGAGCCCCGTGAGGAGATATGTTCGATGTTGTTTTCCACTAATACATCGAGAACACTACGATCACGATCGGTGAAGGTAAAGTAAGAAAGGGAACAATGTAGAGTGGCATCATCGGCCGAAGCGTGGATTAGTTTGGCGGCCTTGGACAGAAGATCATTCATGAATAGCACAATGGGAGTGGGCGCAAGTACAGAACCTTGGAGAACGGCTCTGATAGAGCCCCATCGACTCAGACGAAGATGGTCCGCTTACTGAGGAAACTTGATGCTTATGATACAGGAGCCCGGGAACTTTAACTTCGGCGATTTCACCAGTCGACCTTCGTGCCAGACCCGGTCGAAGGCCTGTGAGACGTCGAGCGAGACGAAGTGCAATCCTTCGTGGTTATCGAGTGCAACCGATTAGGAGTGTGAGACGAGAGCAAGCAAGTCACCCGTGGAACGACGCGATCGGAATCCGTATTTTTGGTCGCTCAATAGTCCTTGTTCGAGGAACACGCGTAAACCTTCGGAAATAATGGTTTCGAAACAAGAGATGCGAGGGATAGAGGGCGATAGTTGTTGGAATTGGAGAGGTCGCAGCGTTTGATGATAGGAAAAATCATGATGTTTCAAGAGGTATGAAAAGCAGAGAGATGGAGCGAGAGGCAGGAAAGATGGTGTGAAATGGAAACCAATTCCGGGACATATTTAAAGGACGATGGACGCAATACCATCTGGACCTGGAGGTTTCTGTACGTTTAGGGAATATAGTGTTTTCTGGGCTTTCTGAGCTCGGTCACCAGATCGATGGGGGTTAGGTGTGGGAAAGTCAGCTAGTTGACTGAGGTTGTTGACCACAGCGAAACTGTCGGCTTCGCTTCCCAAAGCCGAAGTGTCAGAAGAGTATACCAACCATTCCCGATTGCGAACATTGCAGTTCTCTAGAGTACTAACGTGGCAGTTTGGGTCCGCAGCAAATAAGTTCCCAATATTTGAAGGCTCAGACATCGGTTTTTGGTAGGAAGGAGGAATGAAATGCGGCGGATGCCGAATTGGGACGTTGTTGCTGGTGCCAGGTCTGTTTGATTGATACCAACATAGTCGTCCAAAGCTCGTCAGACTAACTCCCGTTTGATCTAGTCATCCGATGTGCCTCTGAGAAGTTTTCCTGACCATTTCAGTCGATTGATAGTCTTACACATTTCCCTCCGAGTAGCACCGGCATATCGTTTGGAACATCTTCCCGACAGGACGTATTTTTTGTACTGCACTACTGCCGAATTTTTCTCGGGTTGCCCAAGTAAAGAAAAATGTGACCATACTCTCCACAAATGGATGGGAAGATGATCGAAACATTTTTATGTTGACGATAATGTTTTTTACAAGATTTGATGTACGTTGATTGTTGATACCAATAGTTCACAAGTGTTTTCGGAGTTGATTGATTTGTTCCACAATCTACATTGAATCACCAATCCAAGTAGCATTATATCAGTGGTGCGTATCCAGTAGTTGCATACATACAGCCTTTCCCTGTATGGGAAGTAAATCCATTTTCATTCAGACGACATGTAAAATCTACAACATAACATACCAAATGGGTGTTGCTTTCGTTACACATATTACCGTTCCAGCAGCAAAGCCAATCCTGGAAATCCAATACTGATCGATAGCTTTGCAAGTTACCAGTCGATAGCGTCCTTTGTTTTTAGATCCCATAATGGGTCATTTTCATTTTGGGAGATTTCTCCGCAAGATCGATTGAATTATTTTAGTCGCGTCTCATCACGAGAGTCTGTTTGACTGGTCCCATTTGACGTCACGCGAAACGTGTTGTCACTGTGTTGAGAGAATGCTCGTTCTTAGTTCACTATCCACTTCATAATGTCAGTTGCCACACATGCAAATCATTTTTTCCGTCTGGGTCAGCTGATCCACAAGCGTTGTTGATTCCTCAAACTGGATTTTCATTTTCTTTTGTCGTGTGGTAATCAACAAGGCCACCGGAGTTTGATTGGAATGTAGTAGCGTTCAGTCTCTGGGCCATGTGACAAAGCGATCCCTAGTTTTAGGATACTCGACCAGCTCTCAAGGGGGAAATCGCATCCCATTCTACCGATGCCAGTTAAATACAAACCCAACACCCCTGCCCTAATTTTCCATCTCTGATGTGCGCATTCACCACATGACGCTGATCGGGTGGACTTTCAGCCGTTATTCGCAGTGTACATGACGCATATTTTTACGGAGTGAACTCAGTGGACGATTCTGAAATGCCGTAAAGAACATAGCTGTTGTAACCGGTGTAGGTTTACGATACGGATATTGCCGGTATTTGAACATCGATCTCTGCATACCGTCGCTCATATCTGGTGGGAACACAGTATGAGCAATGCTGAAGTTCGTTATATTCTCAGGTACGCGAACCAAGTCACCAGATGAAACACTGAAGCGCGCCTGGCTTACATAGTTGGGACAAGTGTTGCGCACGTCTTCAGATAGGATACCTCTACGCGCAATGTTCGCCGCTGCGGGTAATGATTGGAAGATGATCAGGGATGGTCAGTTCCAGATATGTAAGAAATGTATGGAAAACCTAACCAGTAAACTTGGTCATGTAGGGTATGCTAGATTTCCCGGGTTGGGTCCAAGGGATAGACTAGCTCGGTGGTTAAACACATTAGGGGAGCGAGAGGAATATGGTTTGGTGTCGTGATCAGTGGCGCTCATTTATTCATAGACTTTCTTTATTGAATTGGTGCTATTTGTAGTTTTCATACTATCGTCTTCAGTATTTCTGATTGAGGTTACCGCTGAGAGATAGCAAATAAAACGACCGCATGCGAAAGTTAATCGTTCTATGAACTGAACCGCCTGTTTTATGACGGTATTTATAGACGACTCAGTTTGGATTGCAAGGGCAGCACTTTGTTGTCTCCAGATTCATATCACTCTTAGTCGGTTCTCTTTTTGACAGAACAATGGGCCTCCGTGGCAAGAGACTATACTTCTTTCACTGCACTCATACGAAAGCACGGAATAAAAGGCGGACGCAGCCGGTGTTATCGCCTGAATGTCACAGCCAGAGAGGAGGATGTAGGACTGAGATATTAGCATCAGCATTCTGTTGTATGCAAACTATACACCCTATCAGTAGAAACTATTTTTGCCAGTTTCAGGTGGTTGTTGTTTTTCTCTTCATTAGTTGCAAAGATGATCCTTTTGTGCTCGCGTCCATCGCAAGAATCAGTTTCTCACCTTCAGTCTGTGTGCTTATTCCTAGTTTATTCCATACATCGGCCCGTTGTCCCCCGTTCAGCTTCTCTAAATGAAATTTCGCACAGGGATAATTTTGAAACCCAGATTTCAGCCAACAAATGTCATATGGACATTTGTGTGTCTGTCTGGTTGTCTGTCCGTCTTTCGTCTGTGTTCCTCTCTGTGCCTGTGTCCCTATCCACGACAAAAGTACTCAGGCGCGCCCTGCGGTTTTACACATTTTCTGTTGTGTGCCGTTCACACTTAGTATCCTCGTCTTGACAAACTCTGGTGGTCGATTGCACCACCTCGCGAAGTGTGTGATATACGGTGTGTGCAGTGTGGTCCCCGAATCTCGGATAATAGGGTTGTAGCAGGCACCGAACATTGGATGTTGTGGAAGGTGTAAGTTCCGCCATTTCGCTCTCCTGTTTGCAAACATTGCTGACTGCCATTTGACATACTGACTGGTACATATTTTGTGCATGCTGTCTGGGAAACTGTGAATCGCAAGTTTTACCACTTTGGATGTCTTTGTGCGGATGTAGTGCTTCCACGAGCACAACCTAGCCTTACGACGCGCCTGCTCACGCGTGCAAATTTACGGTGAGGTCGACAGGCTCACAGGAAATAGGAACACTTTTTTGCATTTGCGCATGAGCGCAATTTAAGGGGTATACCCCATAGTTACAAAGGCTCACTACGCTATTATTAGAGATAACCGCCCCTCAGACTTTGAGACTTTGAGCGGAGAATCGCGTAAGATCTCAGTAGGTCAGGTATGGTAACGAGCCGGACGACAGCGCATTAGTATCTACTTGACCGTCGAGATACGCCACTCGATGGACTCACTCAATCAACACACTACATTGCGTCGTCATCTTAGACCCGTGAGGAATTGCAGACGGACAGTCGAACAGTGTACCAAGGTAAAGGCAACTAGCGATTCCACTCACTTACGTTTGACAACGAATCCTACTTTAGGTTCAAACTTCACAGTAAACATACGACTCAGAGTACTCGTAGACTTAGAGGAGCTACCAGACGTGTGTCACTTCCACAGAACAGGACAACGCTCGGCTTTCGTTTGAAATGATTATCCGGGATTGGTGGTAAATACCTTTGGTAATGTCATCAGTGACTCAAGAACAGGACAACGCTCGGCTTTCGTTTGAAATGATTATCCGGGATTGGTGGTAAATACCTTTGGTAATGTCATCAGTGACTCAACCATGGGTTTGTTTATATCCATACTCTTTTTCTAGTAATTTTTTTGTCTTCCTCCGTGCTTGCTTGTGTTCTGTTGTTTTCACGTTTCCATATTTCAAATGTCATCTTTGCAAATACTTCGACTGATCGGAAGACATCAATTAGGTTTCCACCGTGACTAATTTTTCGTAGGAAAGCATTAATCGCATTTGGTATACGTGCATTAATTTGAACGTATCTGATGCGCATCATCAGATACCGTCAAACGCAAAGCCGCCGGTCTGGCCTGGTCTGATATTTGGTGATCATCACATCTTCAACTCCATCCCTTGTTCTTCTTCCCGAGAAAGAGGTTTGTGGTATTTATCACAGGTGTTTCTCCGGTCAATCGTGTGAGGTTATCTGTGCTACAAGCGGCTTCCTGCACCCTAAGGTAATCAAAAGTTATGCACATCAATTTAGTCATTGTTGCACACATTCGACCTCAGTTTTTCTGCCACTTGAATTTTCCTGAGATCCGATACGAACTGGACTTGAGGACAGTGCACACCAACAGCAACAACAAGACGATATTTGTAGCTGGTCGAGGTGGTGTGTAATTTCAACACGATAATAAGATTTCTCCTTAGCGCTATTTTGTTTCAGTTGTTATACTGGAGTGTGTCGAGCGAGTTACGCGGAGGAATATCTGTCTGTTCAGGTTTTGGTGAAGATGCTGACTCACCGGCCGATTTACGTGTTTTCCAATTTTGGGGAACCAATTCTTCGTTAGCAGGGATCGAATTCTTGTATTTTCGTGGTTTTGCTGGTGTGTGCGAAATCATGCGGCACACAACAATCACGACAATTTGCTTTCTTTTGGATTTGGCCAAACTCACGCATCACAGGACTGAAGCTAGTAGTTAGTGCACAGTTGATCAGCGAGACGTTTCGCCACCATCTGGTTTACAAAGTCAAATTGTTTGTTGAATTTGAAAACAAGCATTTTTCTTCTATTATTTCAACACATGACGATACTCACAGGCCATTTGCTAGTGCGTTTAGCAATCAGCGATACGGATATTTGGTCAGTCTCATTGTCAAACAGCGCGAGGCTCAATTTTCGATTCGGTTCCTATCGACCGTTCGCCTCGTCCAACTTCGGTCGCGCACGCGTTCGTGTTCGGTCAGTGAATAGAAATGAAATTCTTGCTATTCACGTCTATCATTCGAGCTGCACGTGATTTATTGAAATTTGATCTTTAAAAATGTGGCTCTTGAAGTAAGGAGTTGCGGTGGCTCATGCAAATCCAGTTTGGTTGTTTTCTGTTCATGGCTCATAGACGACAGGGACAGGTGTTTTTGTGCAATTTTTCTAGGTATCATGTAAAATATTAATAATAATAATAATTAAACATTATTATCATGCCAATAACACAATAGTTCCCATAGCAAGTAAAAAAACCGGAACCGCTCAAACTTTCTTACTAGATGTTGCAAAGGAAAAAGTTACATAAGTGGTGTCATTTTTAGCATAGTTTTGCTAAAAAACATTTGGCGTTTTTCAGCTGTTCCAACCAGAAAACTTGACGAAAACGATCAAATAATGTCCAGTGTTATCATTTATTGTCGGAATGTTTTCGTGCAGTCAAAGTAACAACATCTACGTTGTGCCTGATTCTCCCAAGGGTTGAATAACAACCTCAAAGCTTTAGGAAGACCACTGGGATATTTTATCTTCAACATGAAGATACACGCACACTCGAGGGATAAGAACCTTTTGCCGTGGGTTCGTACCGTTTTGCCACTGTTATTTGATTAAGTCTTTCTTCTGTAGAGTGCGCCATACCTAAAAATGGCTGACACCGGTTATTTCTCCAATCCTCCAAATAAATTCTCCAGATTCACTTAGATCACTCTCATATTTTGACTCAGAGAAAGCAAGTTGCTGCTTGGTGGACCCACGATGGAAGTGCAGCCACACACATCCGACTGAATGATCGTTACTGAATTGTGTCGACCTGCTAACCCCAAGGTCGACTGTGTACGGTTTGTGAGCGAAACGCATGTTGCTCTATGCGTGATTTCAACGTTCATCAGAAATAGATACGAAAATGGCTTACCAGCATCATGATTACTTGTCATCTTATCTATGTTGGTTTAGATAAACTTCTAGCTGGATCATCTTGACAGGTGATCAACCAGTCACCCGAAGTCTATGTCACTATTACCGTCTGGCCCAGATAGAACTCGGTCTACATGATGAAAACTCACAAAACCCACTGGCGTAGTAGTTCCCACTGGTATCATATCCCTAACCAAATGTACTATAACCGTTTTTTTTTCGGGAAAAATTGTCAGATACATATGACCCGAAAAGTGTTTCTTGTTAACGGGGATAGGGGCTGGGAGTGAAATTCCAAAGGAAGCGTTTCTTGCTCGGTTCTCGAGGGTTTAATACATGGTGGCAAGTTTTCTCTAGGTAAAGCTTCCTTGCACAGCCAGAGTGTTTTTTTGCCGGGTGGTTATCGCAATCGGCGAGGGGGATGCCGTAATGATAACAATAATGATATCAATGCTTATGATGTCGTTCATTTTCCTTGTTTTGTCGTGTCATTTTCGTACTATCGATATCAGGATTTCCCAATACGCCTGAATGTTTGCTTTTACCATCACTGTTGATGTTTTCACACTTTCCAGTCTTTGCCCCACTTGCACTAGGTATTTAATACCACTCTGTTTGTGACTGAATAAGTCAGTCGCACGCCACACTCAAGTTCAGAGTTATTTGTGTTAACAACCAAATTTCAATTTCGAAGAAAGTATCTGTTTTTTTCCAAATCAGTTATTTATTATGCTGGATACCGCATAGCATCATTTCACCCCCAAACCTCCACAATGCTGACAATATTCAAGAAGGTGGGAGACGATGGTTTTCATATTTTAAGCTGCGGAATATAATAGTTTCCACAAGAGCGTTCGTCGTGCAGTTACAGTTTAACGGGATGTCTTCGTTGTGCTTGGATCCCTACGGAGAACTCGCCCGTCATAGGAGGTAATAGCTGTACGGTAAACGCTCGATCAGTGTTCACGGCTAGCAGCTGTAGGGCGTTATATCATGTAGTGTATATGTTGAGAGCCAGCTCGGATAGCTTTATGGACAGGCGTTCGACTCACAATCGTCCATTTTGGGGTCGAGTGCTAGTGAGGGCTGGGCGGATGTGCACCGCTGATGATTCCTATCAGAAATGAAACAGCCGTTTATTGGTTCCATAGTTTTCACTAACGAGTATATATATATATATATATATATATATATATATATATATATATATATATATATATATATATATATATATATATATATATATATATATATATATATATATATATATATATATATATATATATATATATATATATATATATATATATATATATGAAAATCCCATGAGGTTCCGAGTTGGATTACAACTAAGCGCTGTTCATCCCCAATACTGACCGTCTTTGGCGGGATTCGAGCTGCGCACTTCGAGGCCATCAGTGTGCAGCTTGAGCCACTCGACCACCATCGGTCACAGCAACTTCTCCCTTGTTCACTGCTACCATCACTGCGAGTTCAACCTTTAGATTGTCTGGGTTTACTCTCAGCGGCTCGATCCACATCAACGCTATATAGTGTTGCACCCCATCGGTCACGGATTCACATACACAGTGTTGGATTCACGATGATGCGTTTGCTTATTGCGGGATTTAACTTGTTCATGAAATGGTTTACTGTGTATTGTCCACATTGGATGGGTGAGTAGTTGTCAATATTCAAAGCTAGTGACGGAAAGGCACTTACTATATCATATAGTTTTGATATGAAGTGAACCGTTGAGAGCCCCAAGTGCCAACCATATGGGGCATATGTTACATAAGTCTCCGGATTGGATACCTCGGCGTGCGCTGTTCGTTGCTGTGGGTAATGGTTGAAAGATAAGTAGGGGTGGCCAGTCTGTGACGTGGACGAAGAATGTGAAAAGTCTAACTAGTGAACTTGGCCACGTAGGTCGTGTTGAACATCTTTTGCGGGATTCAAGAGATAGACCAACTCAGTGGTTAAATACATTGGAGCATGTGGCTGGGGTTCGCGACCAGTGGCGCTCCTGCATTACCGAACCTCGTTTAACGACTTGGTGCTACTATTTGTTCTTGTCTTGTTGTTTGCACGCTCTTGAGTTTTTTAAATTTCCGATTGAGGTTCCTACCAAAAGATAGCAACTAGAACCACCGCAACCAATACTTAGTTGACAGTCTTTTGTGCCGACAAGAGTGTTAACTTGCCTGACTAACAGTTGTGCATCCCGGGTTCGATTCCATGTCGACACTCGGTGATTATGCACCGCTAATGCTTCCTTTAAGCACAGTTCTTCCATGGTTTCCAATGGTTACCTAACAGTTGACGGTGCACGATAATTTATTTTGCGGGCGATTCAAATTATCTACCGCTCAAACTGATTCAGGTTTTTTTTTCATCAAAAATCGAGCGTTTCGCGTGAAAAGGAAGCCACACTTGCAATGTCTTCGTTCCGGCCACTCTTTCTTATTCTGCCTCATTCGTACTAGTTTTCATAATTCTTGTTTGTAAGTGGTTACCAGTTGTTGTAGTGATTATCCCATTTCACGATGCCTTATTCCATCCCAGCTTGGTCGCCTGCATTCGATCGGGTTCACGCAGCTGCATCCTGAACAAAAGTAATCGTGTGAATGTTCTACTCCACAGCCGTTAGTCTCCATCCAGTTGGGTTATCTCGTCTTCTCAATTTTTAAGTTGAACTAAACTACGCCTATCCGTTTGTCTGTCCTATTGTAGCTTTTTACTCCCGACAAGAGGTCAACCAACTACAGATTCCTCTGCGATCGCAGAAACTGTGTCAGATGCTATTGGTCCGTTGCATCGACAGGAAATGGATCCTTTTCACCCACCACCAAAGTTACAATGAGAGAGAATTCCTGTTGTGAAATTGGACGTGAATCGTTTAGGTTACTTTAGCTGACATAATTGGCGGTTCGGCTCATGTGATGGCAACATAACTATCGAAAAAGAAAGAATTTCGGCGCTGAAAATCGCATCAGCAATTTGATATGGATCGCCAAAAGAAACTCATCTACTCTATTGTAAACGCCTCCTGTTCCTCCTGTCGTTTTTCGTGTTCTAACGACCTTTCCACTCCCGATTGTGTATGAATGTGTGTGTCTTATTCAATGATGAAAAGCGACAGTGATGCGAAATGATTTTGAGCAACCAAGCTGGTCATTCTAACCGAGTCGATCGATGTTCATTGATCAGTTGACTGATTGCTCGACTTTATTATGATAAAACAGGAACTGAATGTCGTCACACTTCTATAATCGCTGTTCCTAGGAGAATGGATCAACTCATGCATCAGGTACCCCACTCTGATGTTCACGTTTGTTCATTTTGTCAGTTTATTTTTACAGTTCCGTGGATTGTTTCTCTCGTACGTTTTGGATAGATCCAAATTCGCTCACATATTCACACCTGGTTTTGCTAGGATCACATGTGTTTCCTCCGTTTTGTTTCGTTCAGCGCCCAACACCTTCGTTGTCCGCCAAATTACCGATTATTGGCAGTCCTACAAGAAAACAAACTCCGGACACCGTTGGCATTCGTCGTGAGTTGCATTTTGTCACATGTTCCCACTCTATCCGCCGTTTGTTCACTCACTTGTGCTTTTAATGGTGGTTTGGATCGATTTAATCATTGATTACTGGTTTTATTGACCGATCATTCATCACAGTCTTGCTCGATTACTCCATTCACTTCATGGATACTTTTATCCGTTTGCTCGAGACTGGGAAAGCTAGCTTTATGGCTATTTCGGTTCATCTAATTCGGTTTCTAGCCGGGGATTTCTGATCCCGAGAATCCGATCAAATGATATTGGTTATTCAGTAAAACTTCTCCCAAAAGGCATTCACGTGGTCAGTTGACGGCGGACTGGTTTATTCGTACGAACGGAGCATCGTGTTTATTGAAATCAGTCGTTTATTCACGTTGGCCACATAGTTGTCTTAATCCGCTATTAAGATAAGTAGAATTGAAATATCGGAATTCAAGCGTCACTCCATATCGTCTTGACCGTCGTTGTCACGGATCCTTGCTCAGTAATTGAATTACAAACACGCTGTTTGTGAAAGAAAGATTGGCAAAACGAAAATGACCAAAAGATCACCAACGGCACGTCTGTTTCGACTACTGATGAGCAGATTGGTACACAGTAGGGTAGGAAATGCACGGATCATTTCTCCGTCTGTGATCGATATTGAACTTTTCAACGGGTTATATGTGGTCCACTCTGCACCTTGTCATGGATGGTCTGATAGTGTTTCTTTTAATGCAGCGAAATGCCGCGTGGGTTTGCATTAGCCCCAATAAATTTGAGAACCCCTAAATGAATCACACTCAACTGGCTGATGGTTCCCAAATCAACGCAGTCCTCATGCACCGAGGGAGGATGAAGATTCGAAATAATGGTGAACCACTTAAGGTCGCGATAAGTCATACAAGATAGTGAACCCGCTAACAGCGAAGCATTCTCTACCACCAAAACTAACTGATAGTGGATCGGGCCTCAAAGTCCTCAAAAATGGTGTTTGGTATTCATTTACTGAGCAAGGATCCGTGACAACGACGGTCAAGACGATATGGAGTGACGCTTGAATTCCGATATTTCAATTCTACTTATCTTAATAGCGGATTAAGACAACTATGTGGCCAACGTGGATAAACGACTGATTTCAATAAACACGATGCTCCGTTCGTACGAATAAATAAATGAGTGAATAAATGAATGAATGAACATATAAATATATATGCATACCGATTTGAGATCAAGCAAGATGCTAACGCAGCAACGACAATTACAAAACAAGGGAAGGGGAGTGGAATACGGTGAAACAGACAGTTAGTGACAGGAAAAATGCTGGTTTTTTGGCTTTTCATCGTACGCCTTCTGGCGTTTTTTCTATCTGATGTAATTGAACCGCTGTCCAGTGATTGAGTGACTCGTAGAGCACGAACCCGAAACCCAAAGTAAGTAAGGCGAGTCGGTAATCTACGTGTACTTTAGGGAACGATCGTTACAATTACAAACAACATGCCTCAATTCTGTGAAACGATTCAATCACAAGGATTCATGAATAGACATGAAATCGTCCAAATGGTCTGGCGAGAAATGTAAGCCGACTGATACGGGACCGAGTCATCATCATGATCGGTGAAATCGAGGCTGCTCACTGATCATACCATCTTGGATCGTAATAAGGAAACGTTTGCGACCTAAAAACCAAGCTCAGTGCGCTCGGGAGCCTAAAAGAAAAACAAAATTGATACACTAACAACACCAGTATTCTAAACTATTGCAAATATCCTACTGTTCTGTAGTCTAATGTCGTGTCCATTCCATCCAAATTTTTCCAGCCGGCGTTTTCACCCGTTCCACGAACTTTTCGTCTCCACAACATGCTCCCGTCTCCTCTTTGGCCTCGGGTATTCCGAGTTTGCGGTCGGAATTCGAAAAAAAGCGCCGTTCCCGATCGACAGCCAGCGCAAATCAGTCAGTCGGATCTGACTTTTCTGGAGAACAGAAAATTGGCGAGTGAGTAGTTGTGTCGTGCACAAGCATGGGAAGAATATTTTGCGGTGTAAATTTTCCTTACCTACTGGAATATAGACACCGGATTGCTTTCTGTTTTCTCTCTGTTCAGTTATGAGAAAGAGATAGTATAAGTAACTCCGAGGTTTGATGCACTGCTGATTTCCTCCCGATTTTGCCATTGTATCTTTTTGTTTAGCTGACTTGCACTCGGAAGCACCAGACTCTAGTATCTTTTGATTGGATGTATGTACCAGACAGTCAGTCGGCCGGCTCAGTTGCCTTCTGATCAATAAGCTATCTCGAAGGTGGAGGGATGGATACATATTTAACTGAGAACTGCTTGAAGTCCTACCGATCGGTACAAAGCCTCATTATTTGGTTAGAATGTCTGGGTTCGAGTTATTGTTAGCCTCTCTTCGGATAGATCAGTTTGATTTGTATTGATTTATCAATCTTTGTACATTCGAACCGTAAACCGCCGGATTTTGTTAGCTTGACTTCAGGAGTTAATTTACTTGACATTGTTGATAAGCCAACAGGTGTCATGATGCCACAAACGAGTCAAGTTGTCGTTGACTTGTGAAGTGATTCGAGGTATTCCCATGGATAATTTATTCCGAAGTTGACTTTCGACCAAGATGTGTCTGTCTGGAAAACAATACTTGTCTGGTATGGTATGTGCTAATGGGTAGTGACGCTTCCGTTTGGCTCACTACAACACCGAACTTATTGTGCTACTGTGTGGCTCAACATCCAAACTTCGCGGTGAAGGGTGTGGCAGAGAATGATGATTAAATCGTGGGTAGCCTGATACATGGAGTACTAATCATTCATCTACTGGGACCTTATGTGTTTATCCACTCTAGGTCTGAAGGTCCGGTAGTCGGTTATCCCTAATAGTGTGGTGGACCTTTATGGCCATGGGGTACACCCCTTACATTGCACTCATGCGCGAGCAGGTAGTAAAAAAAATCACGAAACCTCACCTATGCGAAGGTATGATATCGATAGTGATCGTAATAGGTATGCTCGTATTCTATTTACACGGATATTGCTTTAGTGTCTCCACGACGCAAAGAGCGTTACGGTATCGTTTCCTTAGACCGAGGATGTAGTCAAGTTTGACAGATCAGCGTGCAGAGATCAAACAATGCCCATTCTCACGACCAGTTAATGGTCAGTATTTTTCTCTCTCTCAGTATTTCACTAGGTGTTCGGAGACAATTCTGCGGCATAAACAGGAACAGAAGCAGTTTATAATAAAAGACTTTACCAGACGCATAAACGGAATAAATGGGGGTTCTACTGCACTGTCACCCAAAGATTGCTTCCTCATTCACGTTTCGCTCACCCCACTGGGCTCATTGGGCTATGGCCTATGTTTGAAAAAAGGGATCGTCAATTAGTTCACCGAGGGAACGAAAAATAAAGGTCGCGAACGAAACGCAAGCACGGAGATCTCAGTTAACAATTCAGTAGAAGGTTCTACAGGGGTGCTTTGGTCATGTTTCCACGTTGATGCAAACCCCTCACTGTCTCATAGACCAATGTTTGAGTCCCTTGTCAGGGTACCCAAGATACATCGTTTTATCGCAGTTCCAGCTTCTGAGCTGAAAGTCTCGGATTGGATTTGTTATTTGTCTGGTGTCATGTATGCTGTAAATGAGTGATAATTAGTTTTCAGCCGGTTGCGACCGAAATTGTCGATACTGACCTTCGCGCATATCCATGAAACCGTGTGAAACGAGTACGTCCCCATTTGATGTCGATATACTTCTAGCTATTCAAAATACTAACATTTAATAAAGATAATCAGTAGAAATCGTAACATGTTTGTTGACCGTCTACAATTATGTAAGCGCTTTTGTCTTGTCAAATAATTTCGAGTCGTTTTTAAAACGTTGTTATAGTCATTAAATTTTTTTTCATCCCCAACCACCCGGGGATTCATTGTATGGAAGACGGTGATTTGAATTGAACTCATACTACTTATGTTCCCCTCCTCGCTTGCCTGCACGTCCGTAATTCAGCCTTCCGCGGGGCATCACTACTTGGGCCACATCTGGCGGTACGCGACAGTCCGCACGGAAAGCTGGCGCACCGGATAGCACCGCCGACGGCGTGATCTCCTCGACCATGAACGGGACAGGATCGAAGCTTCCAGTTTCTCGTTCTGCGACAGCCGCACTGCGTCTTTCGTTGGATCAGCGTCGACGTGCAATTGAGGTTGGTCGACAGCGTACTATGCTCGCTAATCATCAGGCTGCCAAGCAACGCCATCATGCGGCATTTCAGAAGCTTCTTCAGACCGAGCAGGTACTTTCATTCACGATTTCGGTTCATTTCTGAGTATTCTAGTCCTTAATAAAGGTGACTAGTCATTCACAAGTTGATCTTCCTCATGCTTTCTGGCTCCTAATTCACTTTTTCTGTCGCTCGGTGGACTGTTTCCAAAGGGGGGGGGGGAGGGAGGGAGGGAGGGGATTAGAAACCAGCTACTGTGATTCAATGATGGTACCTTATCACTAATTGGAAGAAAGCTGATCTGACCCCACGCGCGGATGCGTTCCCCCTATCTTTCGCTTTCTGTTCCTGTTTCGAGCATTTTGTTCGTATATGCTTTATATTTCTGCGCGTTTATCAGTTTGTTTGTACTTATCGGTCCTCTCTATTTCGTCTCTTTGCCTGTCAACAGTTATTGTCTGTGTATCTTTTGGGAGTATTTTCTATTTGATATGGCCGTTGCGGTGTTTTTGCACTCTCACGATCTCTCTCTCTCTCTCTCTCTCTCTCTCTCTCTCTCTCTCTCTGCCTGTCTATATTTGGTCCAGCAAACACTCCGTCGTAGGTATCCTTTGATAAGATAGACTTGCGAATTTTCCTCGTGTGCTCTTTATGCAGTCAATTGATCTAGTGGGTTTGTTCCGGGCCTACCATGTAGTCGAATGAAGTCATCAGACTGCTTTTGCTAACCCATTGAGGAATTCTATATCCATATCCTCGTCCCGTTTTCTCTATGCGCTTGTGTGAGTGAATAGTGAAATTGATAACTGTCGGAGATGTCTTATTTTTTGAGTTGCTGTGTCGTTTCTTTCCGTTTACCGCACCGGTAACAATTCACTTTGACTTAGGTCTCGTTTAATATTTGTTTGTACGGTCAGAAGCGTGAGGTAACGGAGAGAAAACGAAAAACATCGGTCAGTGCACTTGTCACTGTACGCTCTGTCTCAACTAGGATTTAAATCCCGGGGGAGAGAGGCAAGATCGTCAGAGAAGCCGTCCGTGTTGATTCTCAACTACTGGAGGATTACCACGGTAAAGCTGTAGTTGTTTGAACTTATAGTTCACCACTAAGAGTGATTGTGCGAGATAAAATCCCTACGGTCCATGTGCATATATTGACTTGCGCAAATTAATCTTGTTTATTCGGAAGTTACACTGGGACATTTTAGCCAGTATTCAACTGGGTCATATTAGTTAGCAGGCCTAATCGCAGTAGTACTCGAGATTCAATGGTAAGATTGCGTTTTTTTATGCATCAACCGGACCTGATCAGCTAAGTACCCAAGCCCGTTCTGTTTATAATTTGCGGCTTGACAGATATCGGCCAAGTTGACTTCAGCCCGAATAGTCTCCAAATCAGGACTAGTACGAAATGAAAGGATGTTTGTTCCACTCCAAGTGAGTGGATAAGAACAAAGAAAGAAAAAAAGAGGGAATATACGTCAGCGGTCATCCAGAGTGGTGTGAACATAACACGTTGGCAAATCAGGATTGAGACGATAGGTACCTCTGTGAAATTCTTCGGATTAAAACGATTGACAGGTAGTCTACTCTGGTGACTACGTGTCGTTTGGCGTAGTTACGACATCTACGATCAACCACTGATTGATTCCTCAAGAGAGTATTTTTTGGATTTTTCTAGCAGAGAATGAGGTGCGTAAGAATGCTTGTATGCACTGATGGTTCTCCACACCGAAATTCTTCAAGGCTTTTGCGCGTGAAATTGGGTCAAATTATCATTGAGAGACAATAGTTTACAGAGCTGAAGAGTATTCGTTATCATTTGTTAATCTTTCCCCGAAGCAAGGTATTTTGTACTGCTAACCTTTGACAAGATGTCAGCACTGATGATTGTTGGGTGATTCAAGAGACACTCAGATCGATAACGGCTAAGACTAAAAACTAGTTAGGAGAGTGATGTGGTAGCAAAACATTTCATGTGTATTTACGGAGCCTTCAAACAGGGTTCTGCGAATTCCACTTGGATTTGTGTGACACTACTGTTATTTTTAGCGGTAGGCAAATTGGTCAGTTTTATTTGAAGTTTAGTAAACACTGATGTCACGTTTGACTGCTCTGTTCCTTCTCTGCATCGTCCAGTCAAAGCTGGTATCATTGACAACAAAAGCCAAACGAAGCCGTAAATAAATGGACGATTGAATAAGGGCTCGTCACGTATATCAAGACCAATAATTATGAAAACACTTCAATCCGGTCGAATGCCAGTTTGTACTACTGGGATAACTGTTAGTAGCCAAAATTTGTATACTCAAATCAGGAAAACATGGATGAAGCGTATCCGTAATTACGGGGTCAATGACACTGTTCTTTACCGATTTCGGCCGCCACGAATTTCTTTAAAATGGATTCGCAAATATGCTGAAATGCTCATATCGTCGCAGTTAGTTATGGTTTTTGTTCATCTGTTTACTACTTTAATTCAACAAGTTGCGAACTGCATTAGACACGGGAGCCAACTGACGCCTATTATCAGTTCGGTTCAGTTTCAGCAACAGATAACCATGTTCTGGGTGCTTTGACATTGATTTTTTTTTGTTTCTAAGAGACATGCTTGATACAGAATAATGAAAAATACACGAGTATGGAAAGGATGTGCAGCTTACTACAAACGGTATCGAATAGACAAAAAAGTTTGTGACTTCAAGAGCGCCCTCGATCACAACAGCTAGTCATATTTTCCAGTGTGTCCAACCACTGAGTGGGGGACCCTATTAAACTCTACCCAAAAGGCCTAACGCCCTTCATAGCCAAGTCCACTGCTTGGACTTTTCAAAACTTTTTTCTATATCATGGACTGACCAATACTCATCCAGCCATTGCTCCCCGCCGCGAACATTGCGCTCCGAAGAATCCTATCCGTTATATGGGAACTTCATACCTCATCCGCAAGTAATGGAGTTCCACTTTCACGGCTTGCTGTACCAGACACTGTTATCATCGTCCTCGTGCACTAACTTCTACTTTTATTTGGTATCTTTCTGGTTTTATGATTCTACTGTGTGAGACGAGGATTGCACGTTTAGTTACGGGGTTTAGGTAGTGTCTCTAACCAAAAACGTGGTGGTTCGCGCGTTTCCTACTGTAATCTAAGGATCGTAACATAAGTTTAACCCACATGTCAAATTTAGCTGATCTGGCTGTTTAGAGAATTCAGAAACAGATGATGTATCGTGGTGTCCAACACAGTTTTGCTCGAAGTATTTCTACGTCCCCGTGAGCTCCGTCCACTTTTTCTTTTATGCCTTGGTTCAAATTTTTCTCGTCAAAGATTTACTCAGAAATGCGACCTAGAAGCAGGGCTATGAATCGCGAAGATAATGAAAGGCAAAAGAGAAACGGGGTTGATCATTACGTGTTATGCTGGGCAGGCAAATTTGAGTGAACTTTTAGTGATAGCAGAATTTTGTGCTTTTATCAACCATAAATCCAGTTACCGTCTTATGGGGAATGAAAGAGAAGAATTCATTCCAGCAGAACATTTCCCACTGAACAGAAGTCTTTTTACTTGATCAAAGTATATTTTCATTGCACACGAAGTGGGTTTCACTAAAATAGGTAAAACCCGTAGATTGAAAACATACTTTACAAGAGTCTGTTGTTGCCGTACGAATCAGGACTAGTTTGTTGATTCTGTTTTTGACAAAAGAAAGCTCGTAGGTGAATGTATATACATTGAAGAGATGGGAGTTCTATGTCTTAGCCGTTCGTGAAAAAAGATTGGAATGTTGAGGTCTGATGTCTAGCGATAGAAACTTGGTTTGGGGTGACTAGCCTCCTGTGTGCGAGATTGGCAAATTCAAAGTAACGAAACCGGAAATAAAATTGGTAGAAAAGGGACAATGAAGAAATTGCCCGGTAGTGGATAAGCGATTGCAAATTAGATGATAAAGCTGGATCGTCTTTCAGACGAATGGCTTTACGTTGGACACGGTCGAGAAGAGATAAGGAAGAAAACGAGGCTCCACCCATCACGTGACACCAGTATTTTTCTGAGCCTTGCAAAATTGTAGTATCCAAAGAAGCAGCGCTCCTCCGAAGGGGGTTTGTGGGTGTTCGATCCGTAATGTGAGAAACAGAAAACTCCATGAGCCAATAGCTCAACAAGTGTCTCATCGGGTTCTCACACTCAGTAACTGAACACAAATATGGCCGCCTACAACCTCATGTCTACTCAGTAGATGGAGGTGGGCTAGTTGAAAAAACGTCCGCCACAGAATAAAAAACTATTTTCACGCAGCACGAGAAGCTAGCTAACATATATATGAGAACTATGATAGAGAGGCGACGGTTGAAAGGTCCACTAGAGACATTGATTCGGAGAATGAAGGGGAACCGAATCAAAATGTAAGTGGGGAGAAAAGAAATGGTATCAGGGAAAAAGTTAGAAAAGAGATGTTTTAGAAATACTGAATAGGACACCGTCTAGTCCTGCGGATTTTTCTGGTTGCGAAAGGGGAATAAAAAAAGCGGTTAGTAAGAGTGGTTGGAGGCGGAAGAATAGAAGAGTCGGCCAAGGTGAAACGAGATGCAAACCGTTGGCCTGAAGTGGCGAACCACATACAACTCCAAAAGAAAAGGCGGTGGTACTACCCCACCCATTGCAGCATTACACATCAGGTTATTTTCATTATAGGTAAGCGCAGAGCTTTTTTATTCCGAGTAAGCTGCTTGTAGACCCAGACGAGTCGAACCTGCGTGTTACATATCTGCTGATGTTTTGGAATTCGGCAAAGCTGAACAAACGTATAGACGGCGGTGATTGAACGAAGTCACACTTGTAGAAAAAGTTATTTTTAACCTTAAGATCCCCGTTTTATTTCAGCGACGACGTTCGAAGAAAGAAGAACCGGATGTGAGCGCTATGGATGCCGGTTCCGCAGTTCAAGCCTCTGAAAGCAGTGCCGACCACGTGATCAGTTCATCAGCTGGGGAACCGGTGGATGGAGATAGTTCGAACCAAATGAACGGCTTCGGACTCTACAATGCTGATCAGTCCGCCGTGTCATTGCCACAACGGGATCAAGTGACAGATGTGGATGAAGGCTTTTCAACACATTTCGTGGACGTGACAGGCGATGAAACACCGGTGAGTTTTAAGACGTTCATCATTTATTCTACTGGGTTTTCACTGGTAGACTCATGGTAAATACGTATTTTTGTGTGCCTCTGTCGGGCACGTCATTTTTCTGTCTCAGTCCTTTGGCTGACCTCATATTGATTTTTTATGAGGCGTTCTCTGGTTTCTGAAGTACTCATTGTCATCCTTCATAGTATTTTTCCGTCCTTATTCACGACGGTTAATGTATGACATTAGAAAATTGAACTCTCAGTTCAGTTTAGTTCAGACAAACAATAACCTTGCACTAGATGCAGCGGCTTTAGTTTCTATTTTCAAGTGGCAACTTCAATCGGAAATAACGAACAAGAAATCAAGACTATGAAAGGATAGTTGATTCTCCACCACATCTGATAGATCCAGAGTATATCGCCAACCGTTGCCAATATCTATTCGACCCCAGCGATTTTATCGAAAAATCATACTGGAGTCCATAACATTATATGTATATATATTGCGGGTTTCAGTAGGGTTCTTCATAAAAACTATCCTAAGTATAACTTATGAACTGTGCAAACCTCAAAGTTAACTGATCGATGGATGCAATCATGTTCAGAATCACTTGCGGTGAAAGCCATGACGCCATGGTCGACAACGCGGCAGTCAGCGTTCAGACAGGACCAAATCCCGACGTGTGATATAGCCAGATAAAAGATGTATCTCAAAAATCTAATAGAAAACGAGAAATTACAGGTAAGGAAAGGGTCGGTCAATTGTTGAGCTTGAGTGTTGAGTCCATTAGTTGCCTACAGTTGTAATATTTTTCCAAGTGTGCTTCTTGATGCGAAGTGTGGCTAAATATGTGCACCTTTTAGCTTTTTTTAATGCTTAAAGCACTGTTTGATAAAAAGAAAAAATGCCTCTTCAAGGGTTTTTTTCAATTTCCGCCTGGGAAATCTAACTTCACAGAATTTAACGAACCTTTCATCCAATTTGTGTCGCGTTTGTTACTCACAGAGACAGTTTCGTGTCTGTCAAAGTTGAGTGTTGTGCACATTTTCTACGAAATGGTTCATTCTTCTCAGATGAACAAAAAGCACACTGAATTCAAGAAAGCTCCCATATTGACTGTGAGTAGTGACCCTTATGGGAGCGAAATGTGAGGAATAAGACTAAAATAGGTAATATTTTAAGGACTTCTTTTAACATGATTTCTTCAAGTAATTAGAGATAAATTGTCGTGACTCCCATCAGGAAACCAGCGACGGTTGCGGTGACGTTATTACCAATCCTTAGTAACTGCATGCCCGATTCCATACTGGGGTATACGTCTGTAGATAAAATCAGATGTTCATCATCCGAAGTCCGAGTTTTGGAAGGCGAACTATAAATTTTTGTTCCGAAACGGAGGAAAGCATCGCAGCCATACCAGCATTCGTTCTGTGGGAAAGGATCTCACCAGGTGGTCGGATATCAGATGAAGTGTTGTCGCGCATATAGAAACCACGTTTGACTTTTATCAACGTGAACCACCTTTAGCGCCGGCGTGGCGTCCGATTATTCACTGAAGGTCGAGTGTGCACTGTGGCAGTTAGAGGCATCCTACTTCACGGCTCATAATTATCTCCATCACGGATGGAAGATGCGTTGACACTTCTATGTCCACAAAATAACACCATAATAGGAAAGAAGTGTATTCTGTGACCAGAACTGGTAACACTGAGACGAAATCTCCAAACTTGTAGCTGAGTGAACATCGGTTATATATCGATTAATCAGCAGGCGTCAAGGCGACCCATAGTTTATCGATTTGAGGCACGCGATTGAACCGGAGAGTTTTGATTGACACGTGCACACGTGCATGCAACAAGCAGACAGCATTCACCGTTACAACACGGCACGACATGTTAGAGCCGGTCAATCAACAATTTTCTCACATTTGTTCTACTTCATTCTCTTATAGTCTTGTATTTTTCGGGTTACTTTTTCCGTTTCGTTGTCTTTATTGCACCACAGAACGGGAAACATGTTTACCAGGGTCTATCAGTGTTCGTTCTCTGTAGAAACTTAAGTACAAGCGGTGACGCTTGAAATATGTAATGCGTTTGTCTTTGAACACGTTTTCTCTGCGTGCTATTTCCTCTGTGACCGATGTTTATTGCAAGGGAATTAAGTTGGTTGGTCGATTGCACGACAGAGCGGCATAAAACACCACTACTGGATTTTTATTCCGAAGGGGAAAATGAACACGCACAACCGGGACACTTTCGATGGCACTGTGGTGCACCTTGATACTGAACCGGAGGATGATGGTGGTGCTCGTTGTCGCCAAGTATTTCACCAAAAACTGACTGCTCTGTGCCACCAGACATTTGAACGCTCTCAATTTCAGTGAACCACTCTGTTGCTCTATGATTGTAATCTCTTAGCCCAATGCGGTCTGAAATAACGTTGAATAATAACACAACAAGCGGGTGTAGTATGCTGGATGCAATGTGTTCCGTTTTGTTCCATTTTTCTGCTTCCGAACCATCTCGATTTATTAGTACAAAACGGCAGTTGATACATGATGCGTGGTAGTCATCGCCAAATCCTGGCTCGCATACTTATTGATCTATCTGGCGTTCACAACCAGTTCTTCTGAATGGTTAGTCTGTTTACAAACTCAGTTGGTTGATTCAGTTTCGACGACAGTTAACATTCGATTCTTCCTTCGGTCCGCTTCATGGTCTCCAGTATTGTCATTTATTCGGGACAGGCGAAACACGCCGGATGATCGCCAAATCATCGGGCTATCTACTAAACGAACCAAACCGTCTGTTGGCAGTGTGCCAGCCAATTTTCCCACAAGTTTCTTCCGTGGGGCTCGCACTTGAACGATTTGAAAGGATATAGAAAAGAACCTTGGTGAGTCGGAGCTCAGTGAATGCAAAAGCAAGCATCGGCACTTACACCAGTGAAGACGGGAGTAATGATCTATGCGCGTTACGGTGGGTGACTAAATTGCAATAAAGCTCTGGGATAATTGCACAGAATCTACTTAGAAACGCGCCGCTGGGTGCGAGCTTGGAGCTGAGAGTCATTCGTAAGACTGCTCCTGTGAACCTCAGCCCTGAATGTCTCACAAAGGTCAAGTCTACCAGTTAACGTTTTAGTGCATGCATGCCACATCATAGTGGTCGCTACCTTAACCCGCCGATGTTGACGTGAAAATCACGTTGAGCTATTCTGTCGCAAACACTCGATTGTGAAACACTATCGAGCCGTTTTAATACCACCTGCATGCAGAAAAGTGTCTGTATTATATAAATTTGTTCACGTTATATTACTGCACTGAAGTACTATTCTTTTTTGTCGCGGTGCTCTTCTGCTCTCACCGTGTCGTTAGCTCACAGTCGGTTAACAGATAGGTCGACCACAGAATAACGATGTATATCAGTTTATTATTATGGACAACATCCGAATACTGGGAAAATGTTTATTCTTTTTATTTTCCCCAATACACGTAAATGGAGATCTGTTTGCGGACAGCTTTCACTCTTTCCTATTCATCCACTTTATTGTTTGAAATAACTGGGGAAGCCTTTGACATGGTACCATATCCGTGAATCAGCTTAGCTTGTAACGACTAAAAAACAACACTCACGAACCCCTTCTGCATTCGTTCTGATTAGAATAAAACTGAGGCCGGCATAAGATCCACATTTTGTCTACCAAACACACTCGAACATAGGCCACTCATTGTTGTTCTTCCTATCATCGATCTGAGAGTGCTGTCACGTGCTCTCTTTCACGATTGATGATATGACAATACGTCTGCGTTCCTCCAGTCCGATTGTTTCCTCAGTGTCAGAGTATTTTCTTACCATTGTATACGTTAACAAATGCTTCTTTCATTGTTTTCAATGATCTTGAATTTATTTCCGTATCCTCTAACGGTTCACTTTAATTCCCTCAATATTTTTATGTTTTACGCATGTGCACGCTTTGTGGAGCAGATCACAAGACTTACCTGCATATTCTGTGATTGGATGTATCTCCTTCTGATTGATCATGTTGTTTCTTACCGTTGACGCATTCTACTGTTTGCGCCACGCTGACTGCTTTATGCTGGTCCGTGTTTGAAACACACACAAACATAACAAACTTTTCGTTTGATTGATTGGTGTAGATTGTTCAGCTTTTAGACGCCTGAAGCAAACCCATTTCTCATCATCGTTTATGTGCTTCAGTGAATAATCACATACATGTGTAAATTTAGTTCTTCTGCCTATTTGTGAGTGTGCTCACCACTTTAAAGGAAAATCTATATGATAGTCTGTGAATAGATATACTTTTACCAACGCATATTTGTGCTATAGCATCACTCAATCTTTTGTCGTATGACAGAATCCCCTAAAACTTCCGGATCAGTTTACCTGCCAAGATTCTGAAGTCGTAGTGAACCAAAGTTCTCGATCTGAAACTGGACAAGATTTGCCTCTCATCGACGCAGCCATCACACCGGATATATTAGTCCCCCCCTCGTCCAAAGAAGCTTCGCCATCTGCGTTCGAGTCCACGCTGTCCAAACATAAATCAGACGAAGTTTTGTTTCCCGAATCCCGTGTGCTTACAACTACCCATTCCTCTGAATCAAGTCCACAGCCTCTAGAACAGGACCATTCAAGTAGTGAAGCCATGGAATATGTCGGCTCCGTTGCTTCTGAACGCCCCATTCGTTCCGTATCCCCGTCATCCAGAGACTGGTACAACTCCATGCCCGTACGTCATCGTTCCAAAGGAGATCCGTATGCAGCCAATGTGATTCGTCAAAGTTACTCCGGTCGTTTGCAACACCCAATGCAAGACGTACGTCATTCGGTTGATCCGATGGCGATCAGAGTCAAAGGATCGGACCATCCAGGTAGGACTATTCCCCAACGACGCCTTGCTGGTCCATCGTTGAATCAGTCCCCGATAACGCCAAAACAACGACAGTTCCTCTACTCAGCTGCTGGTCCGTCAACAACATCAGGACGACGATACGAATCAACTTCTCAAAGCTTCTGTGTTGAGCCCCGAAGCCGAACAGATCGTCCGCATGCACAGTTGGTTCCACAACAGCAACATCAGAGGTTACGAACTTCGCGTCGTGGCCGTCCTCATCCACTGACTGCAAGTGAAGACTACAGTTGGTCTGCCGGAATGACCCGTTCCGTAGATCAAGAATGGGACGAACCAGGTGATGACGAGTATGATGACGAAGTAGACGATGCAAAATATGAAAATGGACCAGAGAACGGGGATGAATTAGTATGCACAAATGGGATCGGCGGAGACCGGCGTTACTCGGTTATTAATGATGAATATGGCGACGAGCAGGATATTGACAGAAATTACGATAACCGCGGTGGCAGACATCGTGATGATCTCATGGTATTATACGACGCTGGGCGTGGCTCAGTGACCGATAGCGAGGAGGAGGAGGCGGAGGAAGATGCCCGTGGTACATCGGGCCTACGGCGGTCTAGTTCCCATCGCCTGTGGCGTGATGTTGATCGATTTTCTTCCGAACGATCATCTATTGCGTTTTCCTCTTCTGGTCGGTAAGTCTCCGCTGTGTTTGATTTGAGAAAGAAAAAGAGTCAATGTTGGGTTTTTCATTGAATTTAACTATTCAGGTTTGCAGTTTCAGTCATGGTTATGTTTTCTTGGTGAAACCCCTGTCATATCATCTCGGCACTTGTGATTGAACTCCATAAGCATTTCCAGGCGTCCTCTCACGGCAGTTTTTATATCAGTCCAGAGTGTTTTGCTTCTTTTTGCTGTAGCTATGATCTATGTGAAATTATACCTATGTACAATCTCGAATGCATCTTATTTAATCCTGGTTTTCTGTCTTAATAAGTGGCATTCTAATATAGTGATCCGTCACGCCCTAATGATGCAAAAAACTTATTACGAGAGGGAATAAACTCGCCAGCGCAATCAGGCTATTTTACGTATCTGGTTTTTTCTTTTTTTTCTGGGGGAGGGGGGTTGGAATAATCAACGACTTGCGCGCTCTCATTGATTCAGAACGGACTGTCTTCTGATTTTAGTTTGTTTTCCTTGTGCTTGAGCATTCACCAGTAACGGAACTGCGATGTCCTCATTTTACTGTGGGCTGTTCCCACTACTCCAATCGATGAACCGATCACCGCATTGGTTTCAGCACTGCGCTCAAACTGTAGAGCTCAAAACATGTGTGCTGAGAATTGCTGTCCCAATAGTATGGCACATGCCCCTACGTACCTGCCATCTTCACTCAAAAAACTCATTGGCATTTGTGTGATATCTGTGTTTGACCTCGTCTCAGTAAGTGATATCAGAATGTGTCCATCGCTAACCCGGTTGACCAGTCAGCTTCTTGTTTGTTTGTACTTGATTCTGTTCAGTGCTAAAAGGAATCTCGCATGACCACCCTTGTTCACGTGGTAAAGCATAAAGATCACATTTTACCCACACATGATTTTTTAATCCTCATCATCGCTGTCTTGTTTCTACTGTTGATGCATCCATTGACGTTTAGATTTGCGCAAACACATGCGTCGTTTAGTTTGTTTTTTGAAGCTGACTTCGTTCTTGTGATCCTAGTTAACTAAAATTCCACCTCAAAACCCGTTTCATCGTATGGATTATCTTGTCTTTTGAAAAAATCCCGGAATTAGACGACCCACACGCAGTGGTGGATATCGCAAGCACAATCAACTACGTGCTTCGTATGATCCCAGCGCCCTTTCACATATCCGTGGTTTCCGTCAAACCGAGGCCGTGGTGGACGCAGAAACACTGGACAGATTAAATCGCAATTTACTCGATCTTCAGTCTGGTCTTGAGCGTCTCTCCGCGCAGCAACAACAAGTCCTGCTTGCCTCCTCCTCGGCCACTGCTGCTGTGGCACTAGTCGCAGGTGCAAACAGCCAGCAGGCTCTCCTTAGTCAGCAAGCTTTGACAGCTCCGACTAGTGTGGTTTCCGACCAACCTTTTCAACCTCCTCAAGTTACTGTGCAACCATCTAGTCCGGCCGGATATACACGAGCGATGTGGATCGAAAGACCCCCGTTTCGGGAGCTCAGTCAGAGTCAGCTTAATGTGACTCAGGCACAACTGAACTCCGATGAACAAATTGAAATGGTCCGCGCTGATAACACTTCGATTTCCGCTGCGGGTTCCACTGGTCGGTCCGAATCCTCCGAGCCCTTGGGCCAATCACAGTCGGTTCAAGTGCGTTTTTCTTTTGTGGTTCATAATTCCCATCATCTGTCGGTTGGAACGCAGCGCAATGGTTAAGTGGTACTAGAGTACACAATCTGATTTCTTTATTCTGACGGAAGATCACATCGTATGAACAGTGGGGCTTCTGGCAGGTTTAAATCGCTGACCTTCTGAGCAGTTAAATGCTGAGGTTTACAGTGACTGCATCTTTCCGATTGAATCTGTAGCATTATGTTCATGATGACACAGAAATTACATAGATTCCTGTCAAGTTGCTTGATCCAATGCATGTCATATAGAGAGAGGTGTTCTGCTCAGAAGGAGTTCATCTATCACAATATAAAACTCTGTGAGTTGGTTTACCGAATCCCTCGGTTTTATTTGTTTTTACATTCCTCGCTTTGTCAGCGTTTCAAGTCTGATAACCTGTTAGGGGGTCTAGATTGACAGAAGTCCCGGTAGTTGATCTCCATTCCTACGTTTCTATTTCATCGCTACTTGCGAACGAGAGAGTTTCGGTAGATCAGGTTCATCCGCTTTTTTCGTGAACCAGTCACATCAGCCTGCTGATCGTGTATTTCTACGTATTTGACTCCCTCCAAACAGCATCATTGGATTTCGAGAACGAGTTGAATGGTCTTGAATAAATCAGTGTGTGGTTCCGTTTTTTCGCAACACAAATTAAAAACTTCGAGCACCTGTTCTTCGTTTTATGGTGCTTAGGCGATCAGATGATCTGGCAATCGTCAATTCAATTTGCTTCACTCTTGTTGCTTTTATCAGTAATCTGACTGTGGCAGTACTTTGACAGTATAATGAAATTTGCGGATCGATACACTACACCCGCATCCTACATTGACTCAAGTACGTCAGCTGAATCAATTTTGGTGATGTAGTGTAGGCACATGAGACGAGTAATCCGTATGCTTGTTGTATGTAGTACACACACTGCCTGGCTGTAAAACATGCCTGAGCATACATGTATATACATATACCAACAGAAAAACAGAAGTAGTGCTGATTCCCTTTGCAGTCAGCAGATACGATGGAATCAAGTAGGGTTGAATAAACTGAATGAATCCGTGAGAATTCAGCGGTTAATACGGGAAATTTCTTTTTGGTAACAGTTAGCAACTGCTGTGTGAGTTTATATATTAATAAACATCCAGTTTAGAGCTGTTCGTGTTCAATCTTAAGTTTATTCGTTTCTTTCCCATCCTGCCACCATGTATGTGATAATTCGGCGTTCGAAGTTTCATCTATATGATCTATCGTTGGATCACTTCTCCATTATAAACATTTTCTTGGAAAACTTCGCTTATTTACACTGCTGCATTTGTAACACTGTCCCCCCCTCCCTCAGATGCCGGTACAAACCGAGCCGCAAATCAAGGCAGAGCTGTGGTTTGCAATCGGCTTAAGGCATCATTTTGACCGCTAGCTGTGTGTCCGGCCTTCATGAACTGATCGGAACTAAGAAAAAATAATGTTACAATTATCGGACGAATTCGCCCTTTTTTAACTACGTGAATCTTCAGAAGGTTTTTATTTGATCTCAGCGACCCGGTGAGTTAGCCAGATAGAATAAACATAACGATGTAACTGAAATTCGTGGGTTGCGTGATAGACTAGAGCTACAAATCCAGGAAACGAAGGAGATAGGATTGCGTAGCTAATGAGTAACCGAATCGGAAATGTCCTACGAACAATATCATTCAACTGCACTTCCGCCAACCACGTTCACCCGGCGGTTTCTCAAGCCTTAAGTTACAAATTACAACTTGAACAAGTCTAGTTCCCATTGCATTCATGCACTGTTCGTGATACCAACGTTAGGATGGGAGAATTTGCGTGGAAGTAAGCAAATAAATTTGAGAAGAGGCACCCTCGAGTTGGCAAAAAGATTCAAAAAAAAAAGGTTGCTTCTCATCTTCCTGGTTGTTTGCAAAAAGAAAAACACCAGAGCCACCGCGCCGAATGCCTGGCTAATGGTTGTTTAAATTGAACTGACAGCGAATCTTGGATGGTGGCGATCATTTTGGGGTTTGCTCTCAAGTCAAACTATTTCATGATGAATGTATACACACCGTCGACTCGTGTAATTCATCATTCACAAGTTCACACCTCTCCTTCTAGGTGTTCATATCTTGATGGTGAAACCCTCTGCGTTTGGTTAAGTACACCTTATTGGATGACTGCTGACAGTTGCAAAGATGCATACACCGGCGGTATGGACAAATCGATGCGAACTTTATGTCAAATGGCTGAACACATTCCAAAGTGCACCGTGCGGTTACTCTGCCTAACCCACTATTCTCGACTACTTGGTGCTCACCGCTTGATTGAGAGCTTCCAAAATGAATGCGCGGCGAACACTGCGGATAATAAAGTGTAATCAGCATCTGGTAGTCAGCCGATTGCAATCTAGAAATGGCAAACGATAGATTGTGCGCGTTTTGTTGCAACTGTTTGGAAGTCGTCATCGCTGCTGTTCGAGAAGTAGACAAAAGTCAGTTGTAGAAGATGGCGTTCCGTAATCGGGTATCTCGCAGATAAATGAAGCCCGAGTCTCGAGGCAGAGAACAGGTTCGCTTTACTACATGTACTATGGGACACATTATCAAATAATAACAGTAACATACCTCTAATTCTCGGCAAACCGACCACTGGCTCAAGGCAGTCAACAAGGGCTTCTAAACGCCGAGACAACAATAGACACGATACGTTCGAGATGGTGATACAGGAGCGGACCAAGTGGTTTAAAAAGAAGGCCCTTATTTATGAGGGCATTTTAACCGGTCAGTGGTCAGAACAGAAGTAATTGCCTGAGGGGACACACAAGCATGGTGAAGAACAAACGGAATAGCATGGTGAAAACGGAATGATCGAGTTGAGTCATTCACACAGATAAGGCGGATAGAGGAAGAAAGTTAATTACGTCCGAACGTTTGGGCCTTGTCAAGTAACCCGGGCAGTTACGGCATAATAACAGAAGAGGCCATGGATGCCAGTAGATCAATGAGCTTAGATTCTAAAACGGGGATGAAAGGTTACGTCAGTGGTACAATCTGTTTAGAATTAGAGTTCAGTACGAACAGATAAGATCAACAATTAGACAAATATTTTTTAGCTGACTGTCCTTCGGACTCCACCATTCACGCACAAACCTCAGGTCATCCGACCAACCTGAACTCGGAAGCACCAGACTCGAGTTCCGTTCTTGTTAGAGCTCATCAGTGGTGCATATCCTCTGCCACACCCAGGGTTTGAACCCGGGCCCTTTCACCTCGAAGGCGTGTGTGTTACCACTGTGGTCAATCGACACCTGACAGAGAAACGTGGCCAAATTTGCGTGAAGCAATAGGACTGAACAGACAACTCATCACGCGGGCGTGGAAGCGATGGGGTGGTGGTCGGCGTGGTAACCATTGGTCAAAGTGCATGGAAAGTAAACAAACTGTTTGGTAAATACAATACAAAATTGTGATAGCATGGCATCAGGAGTAAAACCAGTTGAGCGTAGTTTCTTGATATGGCGAGCTGAATTTTCATGTCCAATTTCAATAAATCTTCACATCAACGTTAGCCAATAAAAAAATATCGCCGACCAAAGTAAAATGCGTTTCCGGGTCGCTTATTTTCAAAACGATCAAACTATTGGATTGAACAATTCCCATTTACGCGAGCGAAAATTAACTGGTCTGTGTCCACCCAAAATTAATGTGCAGTACGCGGTTAAGTCAGATGATGAGTGTTGCACAAACAGTCAGTAAAATGATAAAATGAAGTAAAGGCCAATCCAGATCCTCACCGGACAGTTTTGTATCTAGGAGACCCATTGCTTGCACATCCAGTCAGGACAATAGCAACGTTTTCGGTCACACAAGACAAACCAACCCAGTGTCCAAAAACGGATCATCTATCCCCTAGCATACCAATAATCCACAAACGCGTAGCTCAGTCACTCTTGAGCTGGTGCACTTCAGCTGGTAATCAATTGATCAATCTTTTGGGCACTTATTTCTCTTCTTTTCTAGAATAACCTGATTAGTGATGGTGGTTTAGTTGTTCATTATGGGTTTCTGCTGGTAACCGGCTACTTGTTTGTGTCAGTTACGATTTATTATTATCATACTATGCCCAGTGTTCCTAAGGAAATTGTAAAATTTCAGTGGTAGGAGACTTAAATTGGTCGTGATACGTTCTGTCAAACAGTATCAACGATCTCGCCACCGCTGGAAATCATGGAATCACTACTGCACATCTTTTTATAATAATACCCGCGTGCGCATGTGTGCAGTGGAAGGGGGTGTGTATTCCGTAGCCTCAAAAACCTACTGCACTGTTAGACGTAACCGGCAATCAAACCCCGAGGTTTTGAATGGAGAACTACCTAAGGTTCCAATAAGTTAGGTGTGGTAACTAGCCGGACGACAACGGATTGCTTTCTGCCAATAAAGTGGTTGATGGTGATGGGATTCAAACCTCTGATCTCCGAGGTAGTAATCGAATGCTGTAAACCACTGGACCACCACAGGTCATTGTTTTATCCCTCTTGGCAATCATCAGCGGTGCACGTCTTCCGCGTCCATACTGGAACTCAAACCCGTGATGAACCTTACCCTCAGGCTATCCGGACTGACTCTCAACAGATTGTTGAACATCAACACTACGTGATATAACGCCCCGTCCGTCACCGTCTTTTGCAGGGTAACAATACGTTGCCTGCATTATAATGGATTTCTCCGTAGAGGCCTGAGTGAAGCAAAGGTATCCGCATTGGTGAGTTAGGCGCTCACACTGTATGATGTATCGTTTCGTGAACATTGTAAAATATTGTAGGAGCTTCATCCATCACATATCAGTCATGAAAACTACATCATTGCGGCAGCTTGGCTTTAATTCTTATCCAAACTGATATAAGACTGCCGTTTGGAAAGTCCCATTAAGACGCTGCAAGGATGGTTATCGTGCACACAGTTCCTACCTGTTCAAAACTGTGCCAAACGATCTAGTATTATCGCGATCTCGTTTTTCTCTTCACACTCCCCGGGTCTTTCACGTGATTCAGGATTCCAATAGGCTTCCGTCCACTACCGAAGCCGGTCAAGCTTTCTTTGTCGATTTAAACACGCATCAAGCATCACCCAGTCCCACAGAACCAAGAGCACCGGAGGCACCTGCCCTTGAATCGACACCCCCGCCTGCGATGGGTAAATCTGCAGGGCCGACGAACAAATCGCCCACTTCGAAGGTTTTCTTCATCGGATTCGACGAGCCAGATCCACAGGTATTGAAATGGAATATTGGTTCTAGTTATCATTCGCTCATAAGCCATTGGTTGCATTTCCACGCAATATAAACTGTTCCCAAACTTTGGGTGCTTTATATATATATATATATATATATATATATATATATATATATATATATATATATATATATATAAGAGAGCGGCTTCGGTTGGAAGATGCTAGTAAACTCGTAAAACAGTTTTCTTATCGAATCACTGAGCGCACTTAACTTCTATGGAGTATTTTTCTCAATCGAAATGTTAATAAAAATACTGAGCATGCTGGTGTCTATGGAATATAACAGATTATGTCAAACAACCTAATTACACGTCAAATGCCCTCTGTGTCAGTTTGGTCTGTCGTAGTTGTGTGAAGTATTTTTTGTCTTTGAGCAGGGACGATGCATCTGTATAACTTTGTCTTTGCTGTCTGGTACACTGTAAGCTCTCTATCACGAGTAACCAAACGTTGGTCACACTGTCAAATGTTCCCATGTGATACGTTTGTTATAAAGGTTATCGTCCCTTTCATCAGCATCAATAAGCTCACTCAAATGATTGCGAAGCCTATACGGAGCATTCCACGTTCTCAACTGATTAAAGCTCCGTCGCACACACTTATTGATCCTTTTTCTTATTCCATTCAGCATCAAACTGACTGGCATTCATGCACGATAATAGAATCATACTTTTTTTCATACAAGTCATACGATGAATCCTTGTTTTTACTTATTAACGAACATTTGTTTCTGCGACCGACAGGCACACCCAACCTAGAAGCCAAGTGCATCGTACTAACCTGACTGGGCTATGTCTGATAGTGCGTGCTTTTCTACCGAACGGGAACCACGGTTCCGTTTCCCTTTGATCGTGAACTTCTGTGAATTGGTGCATAGTTTACATTTGGTAAATGGACAACACCTCAAATACTTCACCTCGTTGGTGGACACGGGTCATATTTTGTGTATGGGTGTGCGGTTGTTGGTTGGTTTCGTTCCCGTAGCTGTACGTTGATTGGGTTCGGTGTATGACTGCTTTTTGAAAAAGAATATTCACGCTGTTACTGGAAATGTAACGTTTTTATTCTTGGTGTTCTGAACTCGTAGAGAAGCCAATATGAAGCATGTCGTATCCATGAATTGCGGTGACACGAACAACCATCAAATATTAATATTTCCGGCCAATATTTACTTCTCTCAAGTCAATAATTTGAATCGAGACTCACCGAAAGTTTTCACTTCCCATCGCTGTGACATAAATGCAGGGGTGATGTGGACAAATAAAGCACAAAAGTGTGAAGATCAATAAAAGTAATTTGGTTTAATCAACTAAAAAAGCAGTGCAGAGAACCATGTTTTCACGTGAAGCAGTTTCATGATCAGGGGACTAATTTGACTGCTTATTTCAACTCGATTTGGACGCACCGGGAATCGGTCTACAGGTAATAGTGAAGTAGTTCTGATTGTTACTATCACTCAACTTCTCACCGTGAATATATTACTCGGTAATAGCTTTGAACCATACAGAACAAGCTGACTAAACAACAAGCATGCCACTCAATTTATCATAGGTACAAATATCATGTTCATCGTAATTATAATATCTGCTTGTAACGCACAATTTCTTTTTGCTTCTCACAGCTTATGCAGCGCAAATGTGATCGTTTGGAGGCGCGTCGTGCGGCAGAAAAAGCCATGGCTGCACAACAGTTGGAGGCATTGCGTTCTAGTGGTCGCGAGGAAAAACACTCACAGGAGTTGGCCGATTTGGAGCGCAAGAACACGGAGAAAGAACGCCGAGAAGCTATCCTACAAGCTTATCTGAATCGCAAGGAAGTAAGCCCTGCTCTTTTCGTATAGATGGTTGAAGCGAATTACCTGTTCTTGTTCTGTATGTAACTGTTATAAACCACTTTTAACCCACTCAATGAAGCGTTTCTAGCCTTGAAGTATTTGAATACTTTTCATACCGATTAAATCTTATCTATCCACCAATGAACACTCATGAAAGATCTTCACAACGGTTTCGTTTCTGTTACAGATGGTCAGCCGCGGTGTATTCTTTTTTTATTACATGTGTACATCTGAGAGCAATGGAAGGGATATACACTACAGCCTCGAAACCCCGCTACATCATCGGGGATAGTCGGCAAACTGGCCCTGATACTTGGAGTAGAGAACCAAATAAGGTACCAATAGCTCAGGCGTGGTAACCAGCTAAGGGACTGTGGACTAATGTTTACCGCCAAAATGACGCGTCATGGTTGGGTTTCGAACGTCTGACATCCGAGGCGGTAAACACCCAAAGCCACTCCAAATTTAAAATCCGAAGTTTAACGCGGCATGCAAGATTGTTGGTCGGGTATATTAACTGAACCGATCTTCAGTGGCCTGTCTTACGCGAACAATATATGCGATAGTTCCCTCGTCCGTTTCTTACTTCGTATGTTTACGACTTCCCAATCGTATAGTAGTTGGCTTCCATATCGGATATTTTTTGTAGAAAATCTTTAGGCAGCTGCTGATGGATTCGTTCTACTTGAATGATCCGAATGAGGCGATGTCACTCCGAGCTTTGCTCATTCGGACAGTTGAAACAAGCTTCTGGGGAATAACTCAAACAAATACTAACTGTACTAGTAGTTTGGTCCACCGAAACAGCGAACACGAGGAACGAATGGTGTGGGTTGCTGAGATGTTATATCCTACTGATCGTCAGGGGTTACAGTCAGTATTTGACGAACATGTGATCTGGTTAGACAGTACACGAGTTACAGAATAGTGGGAACTTTGTGAGCATTATTTTACTCTGTCCAACGTCACGTCTGTGCCTGTTCATCCTAGCAGCCAGCGGAAGCTCAGTGTCATCGACACCAGAACCCCTATCCAGTCCGGCCAGGATCGGCAGCTCTTTCGCTGTCTTCCGGAAATCTCTCCACCAAATCCAGACGATCTGCTTCACAGAACACACCGTCAAAGACGACTCAACGAAGTGCGGATTTACGTGCCTCTCGTGTAGGCTCACTTCGAGCCAAGTCTGCTACACGCAAGCAACCACCAATCGAATCCTCTACAGCCTCGGTTCGTGGAAATGCCGATGGGGAGGCGGTCGAATCAAATGAGGTGGACGTTGAAGTTAAACACGAAAAACGGATGATCCGAGCTGCAGAAGCCTCACAGAAACAACGACAGCGGCCGAACGGTCGACCGACTGGTCAATTAACTTCTGGATTAAGTCTGTCCTGTAAGTTATGATCACTGATTTTCCAGACTTTCGTCGCTGTTTCGTATAACTGTCGTCCTCTCTTATTTTGGAATGAATAACTGATTACCTCCTTATTCATATTGTAAACATTGCCTTCTTAGCGCTACATCGTTTGGGTGCCTCGGATCAATCAACTAGTGGTCCTGGTGTCTCTGTTGCTGGTCAACCAAAGCTATTTGTGAAACCGAAAGCCAAATCGAATCGAATGGTAATTGTGAATGCTATCGGGCATTGTTGTTTGGCCGGGGCAGTGAACGAACCGATGAAACAAGCCACGTTGAAGGTAAGCTATGAGAACAGGTGTTCGGAAGCAAACAGTTCTTTTCAATGATTCATTTTCTCGTACAATCCACAGTGAAAATAGATGTGTTGAAGTGGATCAAGAGTTATTTCGTGTGGATAAGTGGTTGTGGGAAGGGATTGGACTAACGTCTACACGACTAGGTCGGATCTGAGTCATTGGGGGATGGGGGGAGGGGAGAGGTCGATATGCAGCCAGGAAAGTTGCAAGGATTCAAAGTATTTCCCCCATCTGCACAGAAAAAGTGAGAAGAGACAGTTGCTAGTCGCCCGTGCGTTGGCCACTTTGTGAAAACGAATATGTTCGTGGTGATTTAGCAGCACTCAAAACGGTATTTGGAAGGCAAGAAGTGCACCAAATTTATTTGGCTACTAACGATTTATTAGTAGCTCAATTCACAACGTGATTATTGTGAAGAAGAATTTCGGTCCACGAACACCGTGCATCGCGATCTTTTGTAGGTTATCGGAGAGGCGCCGACAGAACGAACGCTGTAGATATATGCAGTAATCGCTTTTTCTGAACCGCAGAAAATCTTTCAGCTCACGTTCCCTTTTACCGCTTCGGACATATACGAGGACATACCGTAGACGTTCGCGCGTTAGGAATTCGTCCCGTGGTCGCTCGATCTACTCGAAAATCTCAACAGTACGAGATTACTGGCTGCTTCATTTCTGTGCTCTGTTGCACTACAATCATCCTCTTGTTCGTTATCTTTTCCGGGTGAAGAATCACCATGTGACACACTGTTATTTTCGAATTTTGAAGTTTTCCCATCACATTTCCTTGCTATCCTAATGTTTTTGTTTTGTTATCCGACTCCAGTATCTTCCGTTTAAATTTGTGCACGAGTGGCGATCCGTGAAGTCTAATACGCTTACGTTTCTTTCGTACAGGAATTGGCTTCGACCGAAGGAACCCACTTCATGATCCTTTTTCGCGACTCCCGATGCCAGTATCGTGCTGTCTATGCTTACGATTTGGAATCAGAAGAACTACATCTAATTTGTGGCACAGGTCCCCGTAAAATCACTCATGATATGGCAAATCGTTTCTTTAAGTGAGCGCATCCGTATCCCATTGTTTTATTCTAATTTTTTCGAGAATGTTTCCATCTTCAAGTGAGACAGATAGTCGTTTCTTATCAAGATCTGGGATTTTTACGTCTTGGATGTATTTCATTGTTACACTGATTTCCCAAGTGGTCTGACTCTGCTGATTTGAATGTTATTGTGATTGGGATGTCGTAGCTATACGAATGTTCTTCATTCGATCTAATATGATGCACAAAACGCCAATAACTTTACCCTGTTTTCTGATTTAACTTCTGAATCAAACTACATAGGGTGACAAAATTTGGCATGCTAATGTGTCAACTCACTGCTATAGAAAATATGCACAGTATGAAACATATAAATCGGTTTATCGCGGAAAATGTGCCTCAGAGGATGCGGGATGCTATTAGGCCCATCCCTGGAGTAATGGCGAAAACTACTGGCTGGCTACGAAACACAATGACTTTTATTGGAAACGACTGAAACACAACACCCAGGCATGCTTCCGATAATGTTTCGGATGGTCTAGTGTTTTATGTTGTACACTCATTGAGGTCGGTGGACGTCAGATCGCGCCGAATACCGAAGACTCTTCTATCCGCACCGACACATCTTGCTAACAGACTCCAGGCTTTTTCAGTTGGGTTCAACTGTTGACTGTGAGCAGGCATGTCCAAGGTCTTTGATATCCCTGTATAATAGCCGCGTTCTGGTAATGCTCGCCGTGTTTATGGCCGCGTTGTAATACTGCAATGTTGAAGTACTTGTCCGTTTCCCGGAAGCTTCGGGACGTGTGAACTAGCGGTCTGCTTCCCTTCAAGAACTGCTAGTTGAGATCTTCCGTTTGCGTGCCTCCATGATTCAACGACCTATGCAGGATTGCTTCCTCAAGCTGGAGATACAATCATGTCTGAAAGGGTAATGGGTAGAGGCCAAACAAAGTCAAATCTCGGAACCAGTTGACGGGCAACGTCTGGTTTTGGCTACTATGCCCCTGGAGAGGACACTCCAGCGAATAAACACTGAGAGAAGCAGTTTATCGGTCAAAAATCTTTTACCAGATGGACGTAGTAGTGCCCTACCTGGGGTTCCTCTCGACGGTGGGAGAAGTCATCGCACCTCATTGGACAGCTATTGCTCATCTAAACTGGGCAGCTCCAAGCCCAAAGGATGCTGCTCCGTCGCCGTTCCGCCTGCTGCATTGGGTGCATGGGGCTGAGAACTGAATCCGAAAAGCGGCTCGATAACAAGGCACCAACTAAGACGAGAAAACACGTGCCGTAATCAGGTCTCCCGTGACAGACCAGAAGAAGTTTCTTCACGGGTTCTTCGGTCAAGTTCCCGTGCTGGGTTAACGCCCCACTGCCTCGTGGGTCAGGTTTTTAAGTCAAAGATTTCGATTAGGGTTCTGAAAGAAAAACCCCTTCTGACTTGTGGGGAACCGCGAAGGACGATTGCTACAGAAACCTCCAGCATCCTTCCTGTTAAAGGGCGTTACTAATTTATACTCTTCCTCGTTCGATTTAAAATTAGTGCAACCCATCACGGGTAATTGCGGCTCTGATGAAAACAATAGTTCAGGTGTAGAACATGAATCAAGCAAACTTCTTAATCCTACATGTTCACTCAACCTGACTGCATTCACCGTTCGCACACTGTGTTGGATAGTGTTTGTAGTTTAACTGGCGTGGGGATGGCTCTGAGTACGAGAGCTGAGCGTGCATTACTAGACTAATTGGATTGATCCTTGTGATAGCTCTGTTCTTGTGTGAGAATAGCGGTATCGATCTTTACTCAAGCAATAAACTGCCTAGCTTGTAATACGCGGACGATATTGTTCCTCTGATTGAACATCCAGGTAGGTTGCTAGTTTTTCTGGATAGCCCAGACAACAATGTACCAATGTTTTGGATGTGATTTGCACCTTCGAAGTGTAAAGTATTGCTGCAAGACCGGATTTGCGCTACACCAAACTTCGTCTTCGCTGGGCAGGTTCTAGCTGAAAAAGATAAGTCTTGGTACTTGTACAAGTACACTTAACCAGGTGGACAGATATCGGATGAAGTGTCGTCGCGTAAACAGAAGGCGCGTTTGGCTTTTGCCAACCTCGGTCATCTGTGGCGCTGGCGTGACATCCGGTTATCTTTCAGAGGTGGAGTTCAAACTGCGGCGGTTAGGTTCGTTCTTTTATACGGCTGAGAAACATAGCCCTGAAGATAGAAAATCGGCGACGGCTGTCGGTGTTTGAGCATCAAATTCGCCGTATTATTGCTCGAATATGGTGAGAACACTGTATCAGTAGTGCTGAGATTTAGTGTAGGGTGTTGGAAACCACTAGTCAGACACTGGAACAAGTACCAAATCTCAACAGGTTAAGATGACTGCGACATGTGGTACGCATGCCCACGGCATATCCTGTTCTCCGAGGCAGGTAGGTCGAGGTAGTCTGTTCATGATATGACAAAAAAGTATGAGAACTTTGGCCAAATAGGACGTGCTTGATTTCCGGGTTGGGGTCCGCGAGACCCACATACCATATGGTTGGAAGCAATGAGTGGTATGGCTGGGTTTCGCGACCAGTGGCGTAATTGCATGCAATCTCTTTCTTTTTTCATGGTTTCTGCTTTTTACTTTGTTTTCTACTCTTTTTCACTTTATGCCGCTATTCTTTTGCCCTTGACTGGCTGATGCTCCGAGATAGCGGTCAAAACCAGATCGCATAATTGTGAAATTGATGGTTGGGTGAACAAAACTGACACATCAACGTGCCAATTTGGGTCACCCTATGTATTTTTTTTGTAAAAGTTGTCACAGAAATACAGGGTGGGTTTAATAGCATTTCGTGCACCATAGAATATGCCACCGTTTTATGATACTAGTCGCGCCTGTCGATTTGTGTGTTTGCATCCAGTCAATACGAAAAATACATGGGAAAGCTCTCACTTATAGATCGAGTGAAATTTACGTTCATTTTCATATTCCCACTTTCATGCACTACCCGATGGAATGATTTATGGGTTATTCTGTGCTCGACTATTTTACCACATCCTTCCTTCTCATTTGTATTCCTAATAAACTAACAACTTTATTGTCATATTCTTTTAAATGCTTGCTTCCGTCTAGATGTCTTAGTTTTCATGAACTGCTAGTGACTTGGGTGTGTGATGCTTGAAGGATGTGAGGTGATGTTTAATTGTGGCTGAGATCCTCTAGATCGTTGAGTTGATATTCTTTCGGAAACATTGGAGTGTGACGCGAAAAAAGGCGTTGAATGCCAGTTCTTGTAGTCTGATAACTTACATGTGTGAGCCTCGGGCGTCAGCACTGCATGCGATTTGTGATGAGCCAGAAGCAATATCTGTACAGTCTTCCATGATGCTGCTGATGCTTTACATCGTTGTTGTCGCTCTACTTTCATCAGTCGAAACAGGTTGTTTTACTCTGATCACTCAAAGTTTCGAAATCAGATGTGCTGATTTCCCGTTGAGCAATCTTTTTTTTAGTCACAGAATTTGTCCAGATTACGCTGATTGTTGACATTCGGTCAGCCAAAACAAACAAACGGCCGACACTTAGACCTAATAAAAATGCTCGAGCATGACATCGTATGCCCCGTCATAGGCTTTTTCGGCTTCCAGTTCTTGCTGGGATGTATGGTGGCCGGAAGATGAGCAAGGGAGTTTAATCCATGTCGAAAAAAGGAATGAAAGCCTAACCGATGCAATTAATCATGTTCGACGTGTTAAGTTCCCGAGTGTGGTCCAAGATATCAATCCGCTCAGTGATTAGATGCACTGCAGGAAATAGCTAGGTGTTGCGACCGGTAGCGCTCTTGTATCCACACGCTGTATTTATAGGCTTCATAATACTGGTTATAGTCCTCTTCTTGCTTTCTCGATACTTCTCAATGGTTTGATTTGTGATTGAGGCTCCCGTTGAGAGATAGTAACCAGAACCCCCTATTCCAGTGCATGATTAGTGATTGTTCGAACTGAACTGATCGTGATAAAGGAGCCGCCATGTCACATCGCTTGCTACCTAGCAGGTGGTTTCAAAGTATCGTTTTATCGAAATATAGCGAGCGCATGTAAAACACAGTTCCACGTAGGTGATTTTTTTTCTCTTCTTGAACACGCGCTCGAAAGAATCGATTTAATAACTTAGACAATACTCAATTCAATTGGTTTCAGTGCGTGCAGATTAGAGTAGGACGACAAGACTGAAGATTATCGTACATGACTGAGCAATGGTGCGAGAGGGCTCAGTAACTTTGTTTGCCAATAAACTACCTGGAATGCCTTTGAACCAATGCTCCAAGGGGTTAGCAGTTATGCGATATATTTTCATGTCCACGAACAAGTTGGTAAATCGACATTTCTTTACGCATCGTTATTCATTCACTATTTGAGTCATTGGTCGATAACCTTTTATTTGCAGGTAAGCTGTCACTTAATGTCTTAATCGCAGAATGCTCTATCCCAGTCACTCGTCGTTTTGTCTTACCGTCCCGTCTCACAGATACAACAGTGGCGGGAAGCACTTCACGGAGATCACGTCAACAAATCATTTGAGTCCTGTTGTGGATGCTATCACCATACACGACTACTTGTGGAGTAAATCGGGTGCTCAGTCGGCTGCTATGAGCCTCGTGTCTGGTCGACCAGCGCCATAAATCATTATTTGAGTAACGACTGTCTCTCATTTCTGTAACCCGAGTATTTCAGCAATAACAGGTAGTGTGTGTGTGTGTGTGCGCGCGCGCGTGCGTATATTTCTTTCTCCTGTTTCAACCGTGCCTCGTCTCCGGAGTGAACAAAAAAGTGGAACGATAAGAACATATTGGACTATCGCTATCCGTCTCAATTTGCCAGTCTATCGGTACGCAACAGATATCTACATCAATGAATTGTTGGAATCGAATAGCGCCGTCATCCAATGCATTTCGTCTCTTGCTGAGTTCAGTACTATTCTCAGCTGAACACGAATGCGTAAATAAGTGATTATGAAATGGGTGAATGGCTTTCTGAGCCCTTGACTGATTCAAGCTTCCTTCCGCTCTCCCATCATGCGCAATGCACACCTCTGCTTTTTCCTTATCTGGTTGACCACACACACACACATTCACAAATCACTTTATCCCAACAAACAGCTGGTTCGTTTTCTGTGTCTAAGAGAGTACGACACCCTGTGGCTGCATTGCTTTTGTCATTCCTGTAGCACGACGCATTGAGCAGAAAGATCGAACAAACGTTTTGATCTCGTGAGCAAACATTTTTGTCACACTGCATTCGTCGTCCTTCTTTACTTGCATATGTATACGAAATAAGCATACATAAACATACTGCTTCACTTGTTCTAGCATGGTCTAGCATCTCAGACAGTCTTTACGTTTAACCGCAATGTTGTAACAACCAGAAACAGAGGAAATATTATTGTATCACTGCTACACCAAACTTAGGGAGAAAAAGCTCATTTCCTCTCATTGTCTCCTACTCCGTTCCCCATTTCGTTCACTTATTCTTCCACCGGTTTGTCCAACCGTTTACCTGTGTCAAAGCATGGTGACTACTAACCGGTAGTGTGATTGTTTATCTTCGAAAAGAATCACCAGATAACAAGTAGAGAAAATCAATAACAGAAAGTACATTTTATCTGTGGTATTCTCAAGTAAATCTTTCGTCACATCAGCGTACTAAGTTTTACTGCTACACAGATCACGTGGCGATCGTACATTAATCCTTCATTCACGCCATCGAGCTGGGCGTCAGGTTTCTTGTCTTGTGATAACCCCAGTTCTTGCCTCAGTCAGATATAGACAGAATACTTCCATGAATACATGCACATTGATCAACTGACGTCCTAATGCTGGATATCGATTATGGTAACTATTGATTGCTTCACTTATTCTCAGTCCCGTCCGCCATATGCGGTTTGAAACGTTCGTCTCGGACATCTATCTGTCATATGTTTATACCGAAACTGTTTTGTTTCATCATTCATCTGCTTCGTTTTTAACAACAGTATATATAGAAGCAAAACCTACATATAATTATACATAATGAGCTACTTTACTTGTCTGTCTGACTGCTTCCTTATTTTATTCGGCTGTGCCTGTCGCCGTTTCTGATGCTGCTTTTTATGCTTCTTCCTTCATCTACCACTATTTTTTCTCCCCGCCTTTTACCATAGTAACCAACACTACCATTAAGGGCAAAATTAACTCCACAATCATCATCAGTCATAGAATCAATAACAACTGTGTTACGCTTTCCGATCTTGTTCCGGTAACCATCCCTATGGGCATAAGTGCCTACATGAACTGGATTTCCTGTTTCTGCGGCCTCGTTTTGTTGAGACTTTTTGAGTTTTCTTTCACACATTGGTTCACTGTTTCTCATCCGCAGCCTTTGTTTCTCCTCACGCGTTCTCTCATGTAAATTTGACTCCCGTCAGTCACACAACGAGATGGAAAAGATGAACGACTTAATTCCAGTTGTTTATCCATTGCATTACTTCTCACGCTGTTTCTCTCTCACGCACACCTTTTTTGGTCAATGGGATGGGCAAAACAGAGAAAGACTTGTTGGCTTAGCAATGTTGGGATCAAGGCCTTTAGACTCGTTCACTAGTCAGGAGGTGGACACGTGATTGAGGTACGCATCGGATATCTATGAAAGTGGTCACTTCATGGGTTCATTTTAAAGACCGAATATTCTCCGTAATTAATTTTCAAAGAAACTGGCTTATTGATCTGTTTCAGACTTCCCACTACCGGCCGTTCACCTAACTGCGGATCACCCGGTTGCCGCTTCATCTGAAATTTATAACGGAATTTTGAGTGCTCTCCCAAATTCATCAGCAATTTCTTTTTTTAACATATCAGAACTGATCTCTGTGCTGTGCGTATCGATGCGTGGTAAAGGTGACCCTGCTAACAGGAGACAGAACAGAACACTAGAGACTGCCTCCAATCATAGGTCTGGTAAATTCCGAACAGTATGTGAATCTGAAAAAAGAGCTCGCAGTGTACATCCGGAAGTCCACCGATTGGCGGACTGTTCTTACTTTATTGCTACTCATTCGTCGCCTATGCAGGAAAACAGTTGTATGGCTCATTTTATTTGTGTGCACCAACAGCCATGACTCGATCTTGTGGTGTGGAAAGCAAGTAGGGTAAGTGTGGTAACGCGCTGGACGACGACTTACTTCACGACCATAGTCGACCAGCGATATCGATGTTTGAACCTCGTAACACCGATTTATTGTTTTCCGACTTGTATTCTCTGGATCGCCGTGCAACCAATCATTCTATTTCTCGTGGCATCAAGAGTTTTCAGAGGCTTTCCGGTGCATGAGTCTGACCGGTTTGGCGTGCGCCGTTGCATTTGTCCGAATAATCCCACAGGGCACATGTGATGTAATGGCATGATTACGAATCACTGGAAACGAGCTTGTTCGCCGTTGCATTTGTTCGATGCACCATACTCAGCAATCCGTGTGCTGACCGTGATTGAACGCCAATCATCCATTTCAGTAAAAGTCTTTTACTTCTGGCGTCCGATGAAAAATTACTGGGAACTCACTGGCGTTGGTCAGGAATTGTTTTGATGTTTTCGTTACCAATCGTTATTTACTAATCCGTTTGCGGGTCACGTTTTTGTTCTAATGCACGGTACAGCTCAGTCGTTGAAAAGTTGGTCTCCTTAATTGGTCAGTTTCTGGTGATGCTTTTAGTCCATTATTGGAATTAGTGTTGCCTTTTTTGATCTCCTGTCCTGGTAATAGTGTAACTTCTACTCTGAGTCCCCATTAGTGAACCAAGACCGCCCTGGCATATTCGAGGGCATATCACCCTGGCAATTGAATGACACTAGCGCGTCTAATCAACTGGGGTCACGTGCTTTTCAGACTGAATGGTTCACAGCTCACTTGATTGTTTTTCTGCAATATAATGAAACCTCCATGGAGTGAGCCTGGTCCACCGTCATGTATGGAAACAGTTTGTTCGGACATGCTATTGATGAAATAGTATATTCACCTACGGAGAGGTTTTTGCAGCTATTTACACACTGTATCCGGAGGATTTTCTTCTGGCTCTCCGGGCTCTAACCAGAAGGGAAAATCATGACCCCTTAAATATTGGTTTCATAATATACCGACAGAAAATCGGTTTTGTTTCAACTGCTGTCTGGCTGGTACTCTCTGGTTGTTCGATGAGACTTTAGATCCTTGGGTTTGTTCAGCTGTACTTAGTTCTTCGTTTTTTTGTTGGACATAGTTTTATACGATTAATTTGCTGATAGTCCAGTAATACCTGTTTTACAGCCAATTATTGGCACACTTTCTTTTTTACCAACTAAATCCTCCCATCGGTAATGATAGTTTTTAATGGAGATTTGCGCGCTGTTACTGCGTGAGAGATTATTTTGCTAAAAATTTATTCTACACAAAAGGCCAATAGACTCATGCAGTTTTTTTCCCGGATTCTTTTTGAACCAGACTACTTACCACTACCAAATTTGACATGCTGATTTACCAAACCACTATCGTGTTAAGTATGCAGTCTGTCGAGAAAATTTGGCATCACCTCAGTTCGGTCAAAATCCTGATATACGATTGAATTCCAGCTTATACCACCAAATTCCCAGCCAGTAGTTTACAATAAACACTATTGTTTAGCAATAAAAATCGTTTTGGGTACTGTCAATCAGAGGATCAGCGACTTTGTTGTTTGCATTTATTCGACCGAACTGAGGTGATCCTAGATATTTTCGGACCGACTGCACATGAATTGTAAGCACGAGCCGGCTAAATCGATTTATGTTGGATGGATGCTAAACACTGCTAAACCCATTGCCGGATGCATGGTAAAAAGATACAGCTAGTTACGACCCAAGAGGACATTCAGTGTTTATGACTGAAGCACAACGCTCAGCCATGCTTCCAAAGATGATCAGAATGGTCCCAAGTTCTAAGCTGTCCTAGTATAGAGGACGGTTGGTATCAACTCGTACAAATTGCCCAAGACTCTTCCATCGACACAGACTCGACTCGTTATTAGACATCAGACACTTTCAGTAGGATTCAATGACGATTTGTGAAAACACTAGTCTGTGGTCTGGATTTTCCGACACGGTAGCGAAATTTTGGTGGGAGTGGCTGTAAGTCTAGCCACACTGTGATACTGGAAGATCGTGTGCCTTGGTCGATTTTCCGGAATCACCGAGCAATGGCTAAGACCAATTCAGTGTTCTGATGCAGGAGTCAGCCCTCTGCAATCGTGTGGTTCGTATGCTTTTATTCATCTTGTTGCGTTTGGTCTATGTAACATAATTACGTTCATTGCCTCTCTCTAATTGCCCATTATTGTGTTCTGAGCTATTAGCTGCTTATTTATTCGGTATGTACTATGCGCAAGCTATCACATTAATGGTGGAATGAAGAACTTTGAGTGCAGTGAGACGCCTGCAAAGGAGAACCACGGTGCCTGAACCTGTTCAGAAAATTGCAACTTGCAGCAAAGCAGCGTTCAGTAAATAATACTGAAAACAATCTTCTACTCTGAAGATTGAACAGAATGATCGTGTAAAACCACTTCCTGGATCTGTATACAGCCAGGAACCTACTACTGTATTGGTTGGATCCCGGGTGATCAACTGGAAACACGTATTAGCCTAACCCAGATACTCTCTTGACATGACGCACACTCCTAATGATCATTTACAAAAAAGATGTTCATTCAGTCATCTTATGAACTTATGAGCGGCATCAATCGCGGAAGTAAACAGAGTTTATGGTAGAATTTTATTGCTCAATAACACAGCGTAGTCGAGATCGTTGTTTCCAGTTTCATTCGGTTGTAAAACCAGTCTTGAAAAAGGTTACCCGTGGTGACCGAAACGTCGACAACCTAACAACGATCTCGACTACGCTGTGTTATTGAGCAATAAAATTCTACCATAACATTTCACGTGGCGCATCGATTTTTCGATACACTCCGAACCGATTTCGGTTCTGACACATTAAACAGAGTTTAGATGAAACTGTGGAAAGCTTTCGTGGATGGTGTAAAGTTGGAGGGTCAAAACACCTGTTGGGACAGTGTCTCGTAAAGATTTCCTTTTCGTTTATCTGTTTACCATGATCCTAATTATCATCGCCCGAGTTCAAATCATGGAGAGCAAAAATACGCGTGGTCGTTAAGATCGTCCGCTTCTCAGAGAATTGAGCATGCCATTTATTTGAGTAAGCCAAATAGAACAAACCAAACTGATTTGAGATGACCGTATGAAAACTAAGTTTTGTTTTTCAGTTGTCACAACCACCTCTGGATGAAAAGTAATTTTCGGTTACCTTTAATGAACACAGAGCTTCCATTAAGCTCAAGATACTTTCGAGAATTTTCCAACTATCCGTCACTATGTAACAGTTGAGTAAACAATTTTGCTTGTTGACCACCGGTGGCTGTCCACAACCACACGCACACACACATAGAGAAAGGAAAAGTAACTGATTGATTAGCTTTCCGGTAAGAGTTAAATTTATCAACTTTTTCTTCATTATCTTTTTCTGAGAACTATGAACAGTCAGTTATGGACCACCTTATTCAAAATTCGTAAGATGGGATTACGATGAATTCAAAGGGTAAAACAATGTACTAAGAAATTTTCACGTTGTTCATCTAAAGGTGTCCTTCAAACTTTCATAATTCCTTACAGCAAAAAAATTTCGTTCAGAAGTGGAAACAAAAACATTCCGTGCCTCTCGCTACCTTTCTTTCTTGATCTCATACATCTTTCTCTGACCGAGATTATGTGCAAACGGGTCACGGTAAGCTACAAATCATACCTGGTTCAAGGTCATCACTCATTGTTTTACAAGAAAGGGAAGGGCACAGAATTTGGCTGCGAAACTGTGTAATATTAATCGTTCCGAAACAAACCTAATCGAGGTGTTTTACCAATCGATTAACATGTTTGTACTTCCTACACAGTTTGGTCATGGGCTCATGGATGACCTTATTTGAATAAGCGACCATTCAGATATCCTTATCCGCTGGACGTATCAAATTCGGTGGGTATCAGTTCGGAAATGAACTTTACAACTGCACACACAATGCAAATTTTAGGTTGAAAGAGAGAAGGTAATATGCCTGACTTGCGTTGCATTTCTGCTGTATCCAGTTGTGGGCTTGATACTGCAGCCCCGAAAGTGCTTTTTTCTGTTAATCAGGCAGGAATGGTCAAAAACTTTTGCGCAGATCCCGGTAAATTACAAGACGTAAAATTTCGCGTAGCCTCGTCAGCCGCAAACTGCGGAGTGTGTGAAAGGTAGTACGAATAAAAACAGTGCTAATAAGAATGGAAGGAAGACATTAAGAGAAGCAGGCATTTTGTTTATTCTAATCGATTGTGTACGTGAAGAGTATCAATTTATATATGATACCATACATGGGATACCCAGTGGAAAAAAGAGGAATATGTTTGCAATAGAGAATACAGCAAATCCTTCTTGGGTTCGTGGTTAATGCCAGGGAAGACAGATTGTTTGCAGTGATTGTTTCTGTGCACAAAGAGGGAGTTTTCTGTCTTGATCACTATAGATTTACTAAACACCAGCAGTTTCGCAATCCCGTTGCTTGGTCGTACTTCGAATGACCGGGTCAGGTCGACTCGATGAGCTGTTGAAAGTAAATGCCTCGCGATAGCCGACGCTGGGTTGCTTGCCGGAATTTGTTTTTATGCAGTCCAACTGAATCGTTGAGTGCAAAATCCTTTTCGGAAAGCGTTCAGCCTCTCTTTGAGTCAAGTATCGTTCAGTTCTGCTGAAGTACGTGTCACCGCACCTGCAAATGAACTGGTTGACTGAGGCAATAAAAGCCATATGACTGTCAGAGCGACGTATCATCGGGAGCCGTGTAGACGGGACTTTCATTGCTGAGTAGTGGATCGGTAGGAAAAGTGATAAATGGGTGACAAGAGTTCCGAGTTTTGTGGAACACCGGAGCTCATAGGGATTACTGTAGAAAAGGTACAGTTGGAACTCACTCACAAAGCATAGTCTTGGAGGAATTTTTGGGTACAAAGTTTCACTACTGGCAATTCCCAATTCAACATTTTTTTACGGAAGTTTAGCTTGCTAGACCCAGACCCCTGTTTGTGATTTCTCTAGAAACAATGGGCGGGACAGTCCATGGAAATCGATTGGTGAAGACTAGTGAATCTATTCAGATTCTGTGGTTCGTTACACGTTGGTTTTAAAGGTAATAGTATCTAGACACATAAAAGTAAGGACTATTCGTACATTATTTCATCGAATCCCTTTTTCAAAAGTAGCACATCTCTGGTCCGAAAATATAGCTAACGGACAAGTTCTAATTTGCAAAATTTATTGCCATTGCATATAGTGAACCAGAGTCCAAGTATTTATCTCATGAAAGTTAAGGAAAAGTGGTTATTTGTGTACTTTTCTGCGGCTATAACCATATTTACTTCAGTGCTAAATAACCAGAGAAAACGGTTGTATAAAAGATAATCCCAATTAGAATGGAATAAAAGGCAAACAATTAACTCAAAAATCCGTACATTCTGTTCTTCAGGTGTCCGGAAAATGAAAAATAAAACCCTCGACAACCGTTGCAACCCAGATGATGTTAGGTGTTATAGATGCCAAAATGTAGGCTTCTGGAAATATAACTGTGGTTGTGAGAAATCAGTGATACTGGAGTTATGAATAGTTGGTTTGGGCGGAACGAGATTGATTTGATCCTAAACAGTTAATTTTTGGTGGTGAGCGATATCATGTGGGCCTACCACTTGTGCCCTGTTTCTTTGCTCTCAAATGTTGGTACAAGAGAAGAGGTGCTATGACAAGAAACGTTGCAAAATCCGGGAAAAAGAGATTCACAAATAGACTATCAATATTCAAAATGAAAAATTTTCTTTGACGATTTAAGCTGATATTTTTGAGGGTGTCTGCCATCAAGCTACGGATCTTTAGAAATATCTCATTTCCTCCTGAGAACCTCAGCAAAATAGACTTTTCCGTTTCCATACCATTAGGATATACCGAGTTCTTGAAGCATACGGGTTGGTCTTTGGCCATCGGTTCAGCATAAATACCGTGAGGAGAGGAGTCACATGAAGTTTCTCCTTAACAAATGTTGCATTGAGCCTCCAACAATAGAGAATGCTGGTGGTAGTCACACGTGCACCTTCGATCGATACCAGGCCCGACGAACAGTTTTTTATTACGTGGTTGCACATTCAAGCAATGCAAAGGTATACCGCAAGGCCACAGAGGCCCACGACACAGTTATAGATAACCAGCAACCAGATCCTGAGACCTGGAGTTGCGAACCACGACAACTGGGTTTGCTGTCTACTACCAAAGTAACCGATGATGGCGGCGAATCGTGCCTCTGACCTCCGAGGTGGTAATCAAGCGCTCCAAACTGCTCGACAACCTCCGGTCAATAGCTAATACGGTCGCTAATAAGGCAGTGCGATTACACCAGTAATAAAACTGACGTTTATCCTATCCCGTCATATACTTCGAGTTTATCATGTCTTTCGCTCTATCCGCACCGTGCTCAGCGATTATCAACTAAAAATAAACCATCGAACTTTACTTTAGGCGAGTTACTTTTCGTGGAAAACAAGGTCAAATACTCGAATTTACTCCACCCTTTTCTAATTTAGATTGGACATCAACTCAGGGATAATGAATGTGAACTGAAAGTCAAGGGACGTGGATGGAAAGTATGAGTTTGCGAGCCCTTAAGCCTCTGAGCTCATGTTGTTGGCATCTGAGCGGTAATCCATTCGGAATACGGTTTATGGAATGGGTCAACCAGTCCATGTCAGGACAATGCCATAGACGCGACAAAGTGGATATCTATTGATAAATTATGATGTCCTAATTGATTTCGGGTAAACTGATGAAAAACAAAGCTGGTTTGTTTTATACTCGCTTGGTGTTGGTTTGAAGTTCTTTTGTTATTCGTCCGGTTTGGTATAGCATGGTGAAACGGGTATTGGGGTAGTAATCACGGCTTTTTATTTGGGACTGAATTTTTGGACACTATACGGAAGAAACTAACTGGGAGAGTAAAAAGTTTTCTTGACCGAAGGTAGTCAAACGATTATCGCTGCGAACTTGTGACCATTCTGTACTGAATTAGAATGCTGCCGCGGTCATCACCGATTGTCTGCCTCAGACTGAATGCGGAAGAAGTAAACGAAGGGAAAAAACAAAGATATAAAAGAATTCAGTATTTGACATGGATCCCTTTTATAAACATTGGGGATGAAAAATAAATGTGAACAAGCCATGGCTACGTGGCCTCAAACAATGAACTGGAACAAGCATTCAGAGAGGGTGACCCAGGGTGGGAGCTGACCGATATCTGTGACTGTTTAACCGTGAATTCAGACACTGGTGTAGTATGCGGGATGCAGTGTCTTCCTTGGGGGTTGCACGTGTACGATCTGCAAAGACAGAAAGAAGACTCGGTGAGCCGGAGCTCAGTAAGTGCATCAACAAGCATCAACACTTACACCGATAAAGATGGGAGTGGCGATCTGTCTGAGCGTATTACACTGGATCCGTCGGCGTCCTAGCTACCCACACTGGACGCAGAAATCTTCCGTTATATTTCCGTACTTGAATTCTAGGACAACCGGAGCTTTGTCACAACCGCGGCATCACAGAAGTTAACAAATCACTTTTCAGCTATAAAATACATCGGCACCTATCAATTTAGGAACATCGCAAAAAATGGAAAGAAAAACAGACGGTACCAACGCCACCGAGGGTGATGTGAAATGCCCCTGTGATATTCACTTTGCGAACAAGAACGGGTACTAAAAGGGACGCCACAGCTTTGCGAAATATTTGTAAATGTTGCGATGTAAACCAGAAAGGGATGAAAAGCGATGGGGGAAGTTTGATTGTGGATGGAATGCCAAAGAACCACATCACGGGTGTACTTAGAAAGTGACAGAAGATGAGCAGTGGACAAGCCGCTAATGTCGCTAGTGAATAGGTCGAGAAAGAAGCGGCATTCTGGAATGCCTCAGACTTGTTCAGTAAGGGACTTGCTAAAATTCTACCCCTATTGGCACATTGGGTTCTGTTGGAAAAGTAGTGACTCAACCACAAAAGTAGAGAAGCCGGACAGCCAAAAGACTCCAGTTTGTGTCGAAGGGAAAATAAACAACCGAATGGAAAGTGGAGGAATAGTCGCACAAGATACAACGAAAAGATTTTACAGGGCTGCTCAGGCTTTCAGAGGCGAAGCGGTTAGTTGAAGCAGTTGCATCCACAGTACAGCTTTTGGGCTTGTATGACAACTGATAAGGCTCATTGCGATCAACAAGGGAGAAACGCAGTCGGCTAAGGATAGTACGCTCAGTGAACTTCAGTTCAAGCGGCGGCGTTAGGCCGAAAAATGTTTCAATGAAAAGCTGGAAATGTAGTATTTAGAGATGGCTACAACTGTCACGGGTTTCCAAAAGGCAGGAACAGTACATCAATCAAAGTATTTGTTGATGAGGAAAATAATCAGTTACTTTTTGGCACTTGTTCCATGTTTGAGAAAGGCGGGGAATAAACAATATGGGCCAATAGCGGAAGCCGATTTTGAGGTTCTTAGAATCCACAAAACCGATTCTGAAGAAAGAGGTTCAAATTAGAAAGAAAAGAGAAGGTGTAGCATAGGGAGATATCCAAGGATGGATGAATAAAAGCAGCTTTCTGACCGTCGGCATCTATATTGAAGTTGCTTAAACGGACCCGCTGACATAGTAGAAGACAGATTCCGTGCAGAAACATTTTACTGTTTGCTTTACACAAAATCTGTTTGCCAAAAGTTTTTTTCGTACTTTGTGCTCTTGACTGATCAGGATATAATGACGTTTCACAGAAGCGTGGCAATTTAACTCGAAAGCATGCTCATTTTACCACCTAGGGGATTTTACGAAATGAGACACTATCCTGCCAAAATTAAAAAACACCGTTTCCATGGTAAAATTGCAATCGAATATGGCTTCATGGTCATTGTACAAAAGTGAATGAGAACCACGAAGACAGAAGAAGAGATCCTTATCGAAGAGCAAAGTTGACGCGTGCAGGTTTTATCACAATTACAAATTTCTCCATAATTTTTATTTCCTTGCTGAAGCAATAATTTATTGTACCTAAAATTAAATATATATAACAACGCACACATTTTCAAGCAAAATCATCAACGGGCAGTACAAAAACGCTGCCACGGCCTCTCTCAGTCTGGTACAGCCTACCTTTCTGATTTGAAGCTTCATTGAATGGTAGCAACCAGATCTAAGTATGACAAACACACCCTTGAAGAAGCTTCCGCGTCGTCGTTGACACTTCTTCTCCCATTACGAACACTTTTAAAATTCGTCGCAAGCCCAAAACAATGTCGGCCGCCGGTCCTGATGGCTTTCCTCCAGTGATTTTCCAGTATAAAACCGCTCAATTCACGAAGTTGCTCCTTAGTTTAATAATCGAGTATCTATCCAAATGTTCCATTCCTGATCTGCGGCGCCCAGTTAACATCACTCCAATTTTTCAAGGCATCAACTCACCGGATGGGTTTATACGGCCTCTCCCATTGCCTTCACATCTTCCCCCGGTAAAGTCACCCGAATGTGTTAACTGATCGCTAGAGGGACTGAGCTGTCTATCGACGATGGGTCAACATAGACCCTCATAACCACGGCTGCGTATATTTGACCGAGTTAAGCATAACGCAGTAGACGGCTTGTGATGGCGATGAAAACTGAATCAGTTGAATTATTCATTTGGGGGAATTTCAGACGTTCTGTCTGACAGAGAGCGACATATCCAGGAGAAGGCTGGTTTGGACAGAAACAGCCCAAACTATCTCGAACGTATTCATTTACAATGAAAGCTCCTTTTCCAGTCAGTGATCATGTTCTTATCACCGTCAAACCCAAAGTTTACTCACGTTCTGCGTGCCCTATATCAATCACCACGAAAATAATAAATGCAAATGCCTGAAATTGATCACCTACGTAGTGCACGACCCAGTCTGTATGTTATACTAAATCAATAGCAGAGTCATTTTAGATGACACTGGGAAACTGGACTAGGCGGTGGAGCTTGTTCAGATGAAAAAACAAGAAGGTGTGTACAATAGAAATACAAACAAAACATGTCATATGAAACAAGATCCCAATTGTCCACCCTTCTAGTAGATAGAATGTGTGTGCCAAAACACCGATATTGGGGGATGGGCTCAGTTAAATCTGATGGCTGTTCGCCGAAATAAACGAGATGGTTTTCAGGCTAGTGTCAAGCGACAATGCCGAAGTTCCGTGAAATGTTTGTTAGTCATCCGGAGCCGGAGACATCCTGCAACTTCGTGTGAGATAAAGCAGCCTATCATAGAAATACGTAAATATATATGCATATATCTATAAATATGATTATTTTTACACAGATATATATATATATATACCTACAAAATCAAACCGTAGCAATGCACAATTTAACAACGAAAATTGCGAAATCGCGGAGCAGCTCTTTCATTCTTCTTAGGAACATTTATTTGTGTTCATCTCAAAGCTCCCACAAGCAATCGATCTGTGACTATGTGAGACTATTTCTTCAACTATAAATCTACAACAAAAAGGGGGGTTCTGTGGTCCATGTAAATGTTATTCGCTGTCCAGTTTCGTCAATGAAATGTCCATTGCAATGATTCAGTTCTCTTGTCTTATTAATCAGAACTGTCTCGTAACTCTCATGTTCTATTCTAAGACAAACTGTATGAATCGGGACTGATTTATGAACAGATTTTCAATAATTTATTCAACTGACTATGGAATATGTCAATAAATGGAACCGAGAATAGTTTTTATCAAAGAGTGCTTCAAGCAGAAATTAACCGTTTGGAATTTGTAGGGATGAGTTATTACACCTCGAATGCTCAATTTCGTTTCTTTAGAAGCTGAGAACGATTAGCGAGGAAGTAATTGCAATTCCCGAATTTTCCAGTAACGTCCACTCGTCATACAAAATCCGAGGTCTGCACGTTAAAAATTTGACTACTTGTGAATTGGTGAATTCTAGAAAGAAAGAAAACAGTCAGAAAAAACCTGGAATATTTTTCATCCAATATACAATCTGACAATTGAACACAGTCACGATATTACACGATTTGTTTTTGGCATAATTCCACTCCAGGTCTGTGAATGTTTACTGTCGATTGAAGGGTGAAATGCCTCTAATTCTGCTCGATTGTATTGACCATGACAGAGGAGACATAATGGATGGCTTGTTCTTATCGTCTCATCAAACTTTCTCATACAAGAACTTTCGTTTGTTTGGGTTAGGCAATATGAGCTGTTTCAATAGGTTATCAAAGTGTCCGATAACAGATGTCTTGCTATCAATAAGGCAGATGTATTTCCGGTCTTCCGAGTTCACACAATTTGCTGCACTGCTCTTATTTGTATCACACAACAAAAAATATATTCATCTACGCGGTCGTGTCACTTTTTCTCTGTTCCTATTCTGTACACACCAGTTGAGATGCAATGAAATAATTCCGAGTAGAGTAGGTGCAATCTCCTGTCTTCTTTTCTCATCTTTCCACCTCGGAACAAAAGCATTGTTGATCAGAATGTGTCTCTAGTGAGTGGTGGAACGCGTTAGATTTAACGATATTCGCGGAAATTCAAGTATTGATGAACAAAGGACAAGTTACCAGATGAGCTTTCATTCTAGTACTCCATTGACTGGCACAATGTGTTCTATGTATACGAAAACGAATGCTCATTTACGTATCATCGGGACGATCGATTATGATATACAGGAGGGATAGGGAAGCAGAATTATTCATTCACTGTCTACTTTTTGTGTTTTATTGATTTATGCTTACACAAAACCGAATATTTCATTTCAGCTGCTCCACCTGGTGATAACCTTCACGGTCGATCAGATTCAAATCTGAGTCGAAACTGCGTACTTCCTTGTTGTGCGAGCACTCAAATTGGTTGAGTTTTGAAGCCAAATGTGGGATTCTTCAGATATTGGGCTCGCTGGACAAATTAAAGGGTGTACTCGGGAACCTGGGGGGAACTTTGTACTCTTTTCTGAATCGCAGCCAACTCAACTCACTTTTACTTTTGAACCGCTCTCATACTGAGTTAATCGGAAATTCACTTGCATAATTCTCATTCCAAATTCCACACATTGAGCCATAATCGAAACCGCAACCTTTCGCTCTATCAGCTGACCTATCTTGGTATAATCAATCAGACGCGAACAACGGAAGCGAATAGCCAACCACTATTCCCAATGACGCATACGAATGATTTTGGTCTTAATAAATAGGGGACGAACTCAGTCGAAAAGAAATTTATTCGTAGCGGTTGTGCATGCAACTCAATCCATCTTGTCAATATATTGTATTATTTCTTCTTTTTTATAGAAATGTATGTGCAGTACAAGGTGGCTAATCATGTCCTGTATATAAGTCTGAGCAATTCATTGTACGGTACTTGGGGACACGCATGACAAAGCGACCCGTGATGAGTTGGGTAGCAACTCCTCCGGGAAACTGATAATCTTCCAAAAGATGATGGCCCGCAGCAACCTTTCTTTCAGCTCCATGCCTGCAGGTAAGTTCACAGCCACGAGGACCCCATCGATGTTCGTGTTGCTCCGGGAGCGGTGACCCTGAGACTTTTAATTTTGGACCGCATAAGGTATGAGTAGTTCCGACACGGACACGTGTTTAGCCCTATCTCAGTGATCTCTCCACAGCAAACGCGGCCTATGAAATCCTAGATTTTGTCTCGTACCTTCAAAGGGATAAACGCATTTACTACTCAGTCTCCAATGAATGTGTAGCTCTAGATATTTATACGACAGTTAGTCTACACAGTATTGGGAAGCTGTGTCAGTTTGTCGGTGGAAAATAACCAAAATGTTCATGTATTCATTAAACTACTGAAGTGGTACCGATGGTTTGACCTTTTGTTGTTTATGGAGTCACTTTATGAATAAAAGAACACCATGTTTCTGATCTGACAGACTTGGAACTTTTGTTCTTGTGGGCTTCTTGAGCAATGAATGGGCTCACAAAACCATTACTCGTATAGAAACGTTCCCAAATAAACTCTCTCCGTCTATTTGAAGTGGCGAAACTCATGGCTTCATTTCACTTATGCTGCAATAAATCACAATAAACCTATCTGGTGAAGCTTTGGTAAAGATACCCCTAACAAAGCGGAGTTTACCGGGCTAAAGCAATAAGAATGTGTCCAGACGGTCAGAACATAATTTAGCCTAGAAAAACTATCTTGCTGCATGATATTATCAGCATTCATTATGATTTTGAGGACTTGTGATCACGAGGAAAAAACTGGTAAAACATCGTCTTCCCTCATCAAAAGGGGGACGAGTTAGAATGAGGCAACGCATGTTTTTTGACGGTGTTGGAATGCCATCCAAAATGCAAAGTAATTCTTACGAGAAACCATATTTTTGGGAACTTTATCTTCCGGGTAGCAGCAGCCTTCGTGTAGTGTCAAGAAAGACATTCAGTACTCTTGCTAACACTATCAGTAGTATGATTCTTCTGGCAGAGATGAATTTTAACAAGGATTTGATACCCTGAAACTGATAACATGGTCTCCAGCCAGTAAGAATATCAGTGAAATGAAAACTGTTTCTGATGAAGCTGCGAAGGATATTTGTACTGAATGGTACAAGTTAGAAGTTCAGCCTGTGGCATACGAAATGATGTATTTTCTTCATGATACTACTTTTGCTGAACTGAGACACGTGTTTATACTTACCGGTAAATTTAGTCTTCAGTAAACAGGACTAGTTTGTGTAATGTTTCGATCCGAGTTAGAATTTTTGATGTAAGTAGCATCTGCAGACGGGTGGACAAAGTTCCGTGGAAGCACTCAACCGGTTTTGCAGTCACGGCCGCTCATCATGTATGCGTATCCGGTACTCGTCTGTTCATCCACTTGTTTTAATACTTGTACACTTTGCATGTGATCTTTGTCCAATCGTCTGCAGATATTTCTTACATCAAAACGCGGTGGATGATATTTTCCTTGTGGATCAACGTAATCACCGAGCTTGACAACTTGTTGGAATTAATTTCATTTAAGGTCAAAATGACATCATCAACGACAAAATGCTTGACGGAGGACGCCCTCTGTTCAAACAAGTAAAAGTTAGCTGTCCGGCCATCGTCGAAAAGCCAGTCTCCACTGTGACAAAAGTGAAAACTATTGTTTCGTTCCCCTTCGCCTAAGTAATTTAATTCTAATCACCAGCCACTGTTTTGCATTATTTCCTAACACTGATGTTTCAAATGAATCCTGTTTGAACATTGAACTATTCCACAACATACACCATATGGAGGTGAATCCAATTCGTCCCGAACATGAATAGTGAGATACTGCAATATTTGTTTTTTCCTGTAAATCTATATCGAGGGTACGTTACCCCGCAAGAACGAAATCGCAAATGTTATATCAAAGATGTTGGTTTAAAAACACACAGCGGCTTCTCGAAGTTCATTGTCTAACCCATACGGTTAGAATACGGAGTAGATCTGGTCGAATAGAATACGGGGTTTTACTTCCGTAGTCGTAAAGTTACTTTGAACGAATTCACGTCTGTGGGACCAAAGCTCGCATGTAAACAGCAACGACGCCGTCACGACCGAGGGCATTTGTAGCATCGGACTCAAACGCAACCACATCCGAAATGCCCACTGTGTGTGACTTTGTGGCAGAGATTGTGGTATATCAAAGAAAAAATGTTTAACAACATCTATCTGATCTTTATGACCCTAGAATAAGTGAGAATCTCTTAAGTTATGGCTGCTGAATTGTACAGACCGAAGAATGAATGAACAATAAAATCTATGTTCCTCGTCAGACTGACTTTCTCATCATTACCTACCACGAGAAAAGTAGACAGTGAATGAATAATTCTGCTTCCCTATCCCTCCTGTATATCATAATCGATCGTCCCGATGATACGTAAATGGGCATTCGTTTTCGTATACATAGAACACATTGTGCCAGTCAATGGAGTACTAGAATGAAAGCTCATCTGGTAACTTGTCCTTTGTTCATCAATACTTGAATTTCCGCGAATATCGTTAAATCTAACGCGTTCCACCACTCACTAGAGACACATTCTGATCAACAATGCTTTTGTTCCGATGTGGAAAGATGAGAAAAGAAGACAGGAGATTGCACCTACTCTACTCGGAATTATTTCATTGCATCTCAACTGGTGTGTACAGAATAGGAACAGAGAAAAAGTGACACGACCGCGTAGATGAATATATTTTTTGTTGTGTGATACAAATAAGAGCAGTGCAGCAAATTGTGTGAACTCGGAAGACCGGAAATACATCTGCCTTATTGATATCAAGACATCTGTTATTGGACACTTTGATAACCTATTGAAACAGCTCATATTGCCTAACCCAAACAAACGAAAGTTCTTGTATGAGAAAGTCTGATGAAACGATAAGAACAAGCCATCCATTATGTCTCCTCTGTCATGGTCAATACAATCGAGCAGAACTAGAGGCATTTCACCCTTCAATCGACAGTAAACATTCACAGACCTGGAGTGGAATTATGCCAAAAACAAATCGTGTAATATCGTGACTGTGTTCAATTGTCAGATTGTATATTGGATGAAAAATATTCCAGGTTTTTTCTGACTGTTTTCTTTCTTTCTAGAATTCACCAATTCACAAGTAGTCAAATTTTTACCGTGCAGACCTCGGATTTTGAATGACGAGTGGACGTTACTGGAAAATTCGGGAATTGCAATTACTTCCTCGCTAATCGTTTTCAGCTTCTAAAGAAACGAAATTGAGCATTCGAGGTGTAATAACTCATCCCTACAAATTCTGCTTGAAGCACTCTTTGATAAAAACTATTCTCGGTTCCATTTATTGACATATTCCATAGTCAATTGAATAAATTATTGAAAATCTGTTCATAAATCAGTACCGTTTTACACAGTTTGTCTTAGAGTAGAACAAGAGAGTTACGAGACAGTTCTGATTAATAAGACAGGAGAACTGAATCGTTGCAATGGACATTTCATTGACGAAACTGGACAGCGAATAACATTGACATGGACCACAGAACCCCCCTTTTTGTTGTAGATTTATAGTTGAAGAAATAGTCTCACACAGTCACGGATCGATTGTTTGTGGGAGCTTTGAGATGAACACAAATAAATGTTCCTAAGAAGAATGAAAGAGCTGCTCCGCGATTTCGAAATTTTCGTTGGTAAATTGTGCATTGGCACTGCATATATATATATATATATATATATATATATATATATATATATATATATATATATGCTCATTTCCTATGTATATAGATTTGTCGCTTGCAAGCTGCTTTCTTTTCTACCAATTCTTTACGCGCTAGAGCTTATTCAGTTGCGTCCTTTGGTTAGATCTGACGCCGTGTTTCGCTAGGTCAATAAATACCATCACTTGCAGTACTGGGTTGCACTCTACCGTTTCGGGATAACTACCAATAGCCCACCCCAAGATCTGGGACTTCCTGACTTGTCAGTTTTTTCTAGCTCGATTTCGTCGGTTTGAAATGTATTAGGTAGCATCATCTGACTTCATGAGCCGCTTAAAACTGGGCCTTTAGTGACAGAAGTGTAATAGGATTGAACGTCAGTCACTTTGTTAGACGAACTTGTCCGCTGAGCACTGGCATTTAATAATGAACCTGTTATAGGATACTGCGATTCTTTGCTTAATCGACGGTCTTTTGGACTCCACCTTTCACGCAGAAACCTCAATTCATCCGACCGACCTGCACTAGGATGCACCAGGCACGAGTTATGTTCTTGGTAGAGCTCGCCAGAGATGCGTATCCTCCTTCGCACCCAGGGGTGGAACCCAGAACTTTTCACCTCAAAGGCGTGCGTGTTACCACTGCACCGTCGCACTCTCGACAGGATTGGCCCGAATCACTGAGTTTAGCTTGTTCAGATGTTGCCCTCCTAGGCAACTAGCAATTCCCCACATTTTCGAAGGGAGAATGTCTTCCATATTTAGGATGTTATATCAATATCCTGCGAAATAAGGGGGTTCGGAACGCGTGAAGTGGAGACTAAAGATTATGTGAGTTGAAAAATATGAGGGTGCCGTAACTCAGGAAGATATTGAGAAGGACAATTCCACAAAATCTTACAGAGACACGGCTTGTAACTTCTTTCTACGTCAACCAAGTTTGTGGTTCCAATTGGAAAATTTTATTAAATCTGTCAGTTTATTCTCAGTCTCCCGTTTACTACTTTGAGAACATCATTTCAGATTTTCCACTGGACAATTCAGTGTTTCTTGCACATATGTTTAGTACATAAGAACGACGCCATTTATTTTGCATTTGATGAGAAGGCTTTTTAAAGCACTGATGAGCAAAAAGAGTTTTAAAAATTGTCATGAAATTCCTTTTGTAGTTTTCTATTTAGCTCTGTTTTATGCCCGCTTGGAATGACCGTGTGTTCAGTACAGATGCTGATGACGCGCCTTTTGGAACCCATCATTTCATTACTTCAGTTCCGACCGGTTTGTAACAGAGATTCACCGAGTTCTCTCAATGGTATTTTGATCCTAATCTAAGACTGAGTCTCCACAATTGATTCGACATGTTATACTCCCTTTCGCTAAGTAGACATTGCTGAGGTATATTTGTCTCTCATCCAGGCATTTTGTGACCGGTAAACACTACAGGAACGCCATCCATCTATCATTTCTGCTCTGACCTTGTCACTAGGTTTCCTCAAAATTGGAAGTTTACCTTCCGTAAACTTCAAATGAACTCTGTTTTTACTTCACTCAGCTAAGAAATTTATAATTTTCTAGCTTATGATGGAGTTAGCTTTATTTTTTCCGACTTACATTCCCTGACTTGCCCCTCAAATATGTCAAACGCAGCGCCAGATCAACCATGTATCTGCCTCAGTGTGGAAGAATTCCTCACGACCCTCTCATTTTCTAAGCCACAAATATATCTTTAAAGGTATCCAGCATGTTTGGATCTAAAGAAGCGCATTGAAACAATTTCTGCTCGTACCAACCTATTGCGAATTCCTCACAAACCCAAACGTTTCATAAGGGCCCTGAAAAAAGTAGTCTGGACACTTAATTGAATTTCACTTATGTTTAATTGTAATGTTCTTCTGGAGCCTAGGAAGAATATGCTAGAAGTGCCTTTACTTGGCTATAAACGCCTTCTAGGATTTCCAGTTATAAGCTGGAAAATAGGATTCTTCGTGATACGATATAAAGTCTACCTATCTACTGTCGATATTTAGGTGATATTATTATCTTAAGAGACAGGTGCACAAGACAGGAGTTTTTAGTAGAGGAGTTCAAACAGACTCAAAATAATGTCAATTTCACTTCTGAAGTAGAAGAAGGAAAAACACACCAATTTCTAGCTGTACCTCTCGTAAGAGGTGACGATGGCGCATACAGCAAGCCTAAACAGACTAACCAGTACACCAGTTTCGACCACTTTAAACCTCTGGACGGCAAACAATCAAATTTGCTTCCTTGCAGCCCAAATGCGAATGATCTGCTCAAGTGAAACGGTGCGTGATGAATTCAACATTTTAAAGCATACACTTCTGAATAACAGATAACCTGAACTTTTCTTTTGGAAGAAACTATCGGAGACCAACAAGTCAGGCGTTGGTAACGATTAGGAAGTACTGCACATTCAATTTCCTTTGGATGGAAATCAAAAAAGCGAGTTGTCAGTAAAACGCATAGAAAAGCCACTCACTCACACCTTTTCCACTGCCATCCTCCATGCCCGCTTTACCAGCCAATCCTGGTCTCAATGAACCTCAAATACAAGTTATCTGTCCGTGCGCCTTTCATGCTAACCTAATAATTTTCGCTTATTTTGAAAAAGTCACATATGCGGAACAACAAAGTGACTTCTGCAAAGGATCAAAGAGCACAAGCCAGCTTGAATGGTGACAGGAAACAGAAAAACCTGTACCAGTGCAATTGAGGAACACCTATCAGACACGAAACATTAAGTTGCAGCCCACAGAGTTCCTATGAAAGTGCAAGACCTCTCTCGAAAACAACATCTAGAAAAGACCGAGTCTGCAGCGATCGGACTAATCCACTAACTAAAGAAAATTTGTCCTGTCATCTATATACAATACCGCACGACTAACACCAAAAATTCCTCGTTTTGTTCTCAAAAGCTTTTCGTCAAAGCATTCCAAATACCGTGAAGGCCATCCAAAACCGATCTTCGCAGGCAGTGTGACCAAGATGCAGACCCTTTGGTTGAAAACAGAAGTGGGTAACCCCTGGAACTCATATTCTTTGTTTTACTGGTCCGTTTTTCAACCACACAACAACTAGAAATTCCCCTCATATATTTCTTCACTGCGCAACACTAATTTTCATGACTATCCAGTCATATTTTAGAGCACAGGCATTGATCGCATATTATGTGTTTCTAACCTTCAAATGTAACTGTATTAGCCCAGAGTATGGTATTATCGAAACCGAGCCTGTTCGCTGTTCTTTGTTTTTCTGTAATGAAATGGGATCATTCAGTGGATGTTTGATGACTGTATTCTTGTTTCCAGTCCCTCTTCATGACTAATTAAATTCGAACTTGATGATCAGCCCACCGAGTTAATAGTAGAGTTGAGAAGAACAACTCCCTAATTAGGATTAGCGTTTATTTGACATTCGTAGGATGAAAATTGTTCGGTTTACAGGAGTAACCTTATCCGTTTAGGTTTTTTTCTATTATTGTCACAGGGAGCACTGGGGAACGTCTTAAATAACGATTATTGTGAACAGGGTAAAATGCTGATTATTCCACCAATAATAAAATCTAATAAACGTGTCCAAACTAAGAAAATCTTGACAGCTTTAAGCAGGAAGTGATCATGAGACTGACACAGGTCGTTCCCTGCTACTCACAATGGCAAAATTCACTTGTGTCACGTCGTCGTGTGATCGTATCAAAATAAAGGTATTACGAAACGGGACATATGCGGTAAGAGCATATGCGGCCGCGGATATTCTGCACACTCCGGGACCATCAACCAAAATCCTACTGGGAAAATGTGGTCCCTTGATAAAGTCACGCTATGCTGTCACAACGTACACCTCAAGTACATAGTTCGATCACGACGTCTCGTGGCCTTGCATCTAATGGATTCCCTATGCGAAGTAATCACCAGATAAGAGAAATACGGTGAAACAATGAAGATTCAGAATACTACATCTTACACTATATCGAGTATAAATTATAGTTACCTGACTACACTGACCTCTCTCATTGATAGTGCAAAAAGATAAACGTTCCAAAATGTAATGATAACTCGGTTGATAAAAGCAGAATCTTAGTGTCCCGATAAAGACCACCAGGGAATGATCAGCGCGTGAAGATGAGAACTGTTCAATCCGACTGCCACTTGAAAAGCAGTAGCATGAGCTCAGCTTATAATAACTGAAAGTGAACATCAGATTTGGATGCAGTTGGTCAGCCGTCGGCTCTCTTCCGTGCACTTTCTCATGGATAATGAGAATGTCACCTAGTTCTCAATAATAGCTACGCAGACGGATGCCACAATAGATGTAAGAATCCCTAGGAGAAATTTTTAAATCAGGTGAAATCAGACTGGAACAATATTAGTTTATTTCTTCTGAAGGAAAAATAAGTCGTTCACGAATTACGGGGATTACGGAAATCCGCGGACATGAAGCTTTTCACAAGAAATTTATCCCGCGTATAGAGCTCCCCAACTGCGTAGTGATCAAATTCCTCGAAATAAAATTAGAAGACACGTAAAATAGCGTGCAAATTACGGACCTTTTGTAGGCGGCAAAACAATTTTGGAAGCGCATAGCCAATCAGCAACTGGATTTCAAGTCCACTGAGTAGTCATTACAAGTGTATTGCACATTGTTGCATGACAGGGTTCGATCAATAGGCACGTAATGCAATTTAAATGTGAAGTGCAATGAAACTTATATGTGTGATGTGGTTGGTTATGTGAAATCAGTGGTGCTGTATCGATCGTATTTTAGATCAAATAAATTTTGCTTTGGACTGAATTCGTCAAGTTGACTGCATAACATTTATTCACCGCAATCGGGACACAAACGTCGTGTAACCCACGCACGTTGTTTTGCGACCACCTCAATGACGAATGCAGCATCATAAATTTATCATGTTCGTCGCTCCGGGCAAGCAGTTGACCTACACAAATTAGTGAGTGTGAACCGTAAATAGAAAAACAAGAATTACCTACCACGGTGTTAGTATTACTAATTGTTTTCCGGTCAATTACATGCTATTTTTCATTGATTTATTACTTTTTTAAATGCCTGGTCTACCGACATGTCTATGAGTTCATTGGTTGTCTCGAGTTCCATCAGGTGAATTATTTCCGCCTCCAAGATCAAACGCGCAGAATGTGCATCATCTTCTTTCCGCAATGCTGCAAGCGACTTCGTCTGGGGTATCAGAAGGTAACTGTAGAAAAGGAACAATTCACGTGTCTGTGGTTTCTCTAGCATACACTGCTCGGTGTACCAATTGCTATAGGATTTACAGCCTCTTGTGTCACATAACACGGCATATTACTGTGAAACGCTATCATCTTCCTTGAAGAACTTCTGACCTGACAGTTTTTGTGTGAGTTCGACATATTTTACGATCTTCGGCTTATACTTGACAACATTTTTCAGCTAAGAAAGAATATGACTTTTGCAATAAATATCGAAAGTTGTAACAACAATGCCGTCTGAAGTCACGTCAAATCAAGTAACTGCTTTATACTCACCGAGACATGAATAATTAGCTGCCACATTATCAAATAACATTGATAACCAGTAAATATGTAAGAAAATCAGGGAAGCTTAGCTTTTAACTCAGAAGTAGTTTGATCAGACTTGCTAAGGTATCGCAGTAGATAAAGGATAACATAATCTGTATAAGTTTTATATGAGCAAATGCATTTGTAAACTGCCCTATTGGAAAAATTTGAAACGCATTTGACAAGATCGCAGTGAAGTGGATGAGCAGCTTCAGCTAATATACTTCCAGAGAGTTTGTGGCACGAGTTTGAAAGTTTTGTTACCAAATACTGAGAAAGGTGCATGCTCGGTGTGCCGCTGCATCTTGAAATATGTTTGATGTATCCGGAGATAAGTTTGAATTCCTTCGCAAGCAGTCCGGGAAAGATTGCAGGGATCCATAAAGCCGAAGTAGCAGGAAACAGACATACACAAGATGTTGAGTTATATAAAGTGGTATGGGGAATGTTTTAAAAAGTAGAACATAAAATGGAAAACATAACTTTCCCGACACAAATTTGAACATAGAAGTCAATAGAATTAGATTGCACGATGTATTCCGGACGTATTATGCCGCAAAGATCATCATTCTCCATACAATCTCCAGGATGAAACTACCATCGATAAATAACCGCTGCCTCTCCATGCCAAGTCAACTTGCATTTACCAGTTTAAGTGTGGGTGCTCAGCCACCTACATCAGCAGAACGGAGAGACAACTGCGTAATAGAATGGTTGAACATATTCCGGTTTGGTTACAAAGAACAATGAGTGGACAGATACAATCACTGACGTCATCGAACGCAAGTAGAACACTCAGGTCATCCATTACGAAACATCTGTGGGAGACAAATCACTGCGTTAATCTGAGCACGGCGTTCACCGTCACTTATGTCACAAACAATTGCCGATTATTGAGATACACGGAGGCACTAGCAATTAACCAACGTCACCCTCAACTGTGCAAACAGCGAGAACGGATAATTACGTTAGCCTTGCCTTAGTAACGCGTTTTTATTTACTATCATCAGTTGTGTGTGTGTGCACTTTTGCCTTTGATCTCATGAGAACATTCAATTTACCATTTATAAATTATCACCTTGACTGCAGAATGCACTAGTGAAGATGCAGCGAAATGGTCCGGAATACATCGTGCAATCTAATGCTATTGACTTCTATGTTCAGAACATAAAATGCTAACTTTCTAACTTTCACGAAAACGGCGGAAATATGGTCGGACCGCTATAGGTTTTGTGTTAGAATCAAGCCATGGTAGTTTACTGACGTAGATAGGAGATGGGTACATGGAAGAGAGAAATAGTGATAAAATGGAACCGAATGGAACACCTGAAGTTGCGAGGAAACAATCCCAATCTCTGTAGAGTGCAAAATGCTGACATTTATTGAATTAATCAGGTAATAGCGCAGCGGTGAAAGTTCGAACGCCACTGACAGAGAGAATGTGGAGTAACTTCCCTCTTTCATCATAACTGAAAGTCTTACTGTAATCTAAAGAGAGGATATGGCAGCTTTGCTCTTCTTGTCTAGAGATAACAGAATGAAGCGGGACAAATAAGCAGGGACAGTAGCAGTGGAGTAGGAAAGACGACAGTCAAACTGGTTGGGATAGCGTGAGTAGTGGCGACATCTGCAGTGGAATTTTCTCGACTATATTTAGAATAACGGATGTGCAAACTATGGCCGGGAACTCGGAACTGCCCTCCTTTTGTGTGGGTATAAACGAAGCTACTCTCCAGCCACTGGGAATGTTGTTCTCCGGCAGGCGCTGATGGAATAACCCGGTTAAAACCAGGAATAAGGTGGATGCACAACATTTTTTAGTGCTGTGGGAGATACGCATCCGGTTCACTAGGTTTCTTCGAGTTCAGTTGGATCAATTTTTCGTAAAGCTTTGTGCAGTCCAGAGTAAACGTGTGACTGTTCTGTAGAAGTAGATCTTCCGCGCCTAGGTTTAGGCACTGGAAAGGTGACTTTGTTGAGTCTTTGACTGACCGCCTCTATATTCAAGCCTGGCAGACCAAAGGTAGATGAAACTCCGAACAGGTGCTTTACCATGTCCCGAGTTTCTCAATAGCTTTTGTTGCCTAGTGTCAAACGAGTACACACCACTTTGAGACTATTTAGGTCCGCCCTAATTTGTACTGAAAGGGCTTTCACGGATACGTATTCCTTGGCCTTATATGCACATTGCTTCCTTCGGCGTAATTGTTTGAAGATGACTGAGGAAAACTGGTCACTCTGAATGTAAATTGTCTCCCGTGGATAAAATTTGCCATAGCAGAAGTTTAAATAGTTACTCAGGTGATCAAATAAGGTCGACAGATCCGGGTGCGGAAACATACCCGAACCAGACCGTGCAATCATTTCTCGCAATCACGCGAGAGAATGAGTCACATTTCCGTCTCCCATGTTTACGATCACTGCTCTTGGTAAACCGTTTGTGGTTGGTGTTGCTGTAGATCGTAGGAGTGACTTCAACAATTGCGTGATCGAAAGTCCCAATAGACGAAAGAGATCCTACACGAAACAGATTTTTTGTTATTCCCAAAAGCAGATCTAATCTTATCTCTACTCTGGTAGGGAACTTTACAGTGTTTTATGAACTCAATCCGGCCAAAAAGCCAATATCGAATCTGTTGAAATCTCTCCACAGAGAGTCATCAATAAATTCCATGAGGGTTGGTAAGAATGTGCCGGAAAAGAGCTTTAACTAACTAGTGGAACATGAAGAAAGGATATAAATATCTACAAAATCATAGACTGAAATTTAGGTTTGCACTGGTGCACTGAAGTATCATTATGGGAGATAGAGTGTAAATATAATTATTGCAATGAATAACCCCAGTATTCAATAATGAATGTGATGAGGCCACCACCTCTCTTGTCATACGGGAAGCGACGGTCGACTCGACAACAGACGAAGCCTTCTAGTATGATAATACTGCTGTCAGTATCTTTAAGCAACCAGGTTGTTTGGAGAGGAAGGACTCCTAGATGTGCTTCCTTCCGAAGATGCATAAACTTATTCCACTCTGTTATGTTTCTAATAAGGGAACAAATATTGCTCCGGATTGTAGTTAGTAAACATATGAGCGATGAAATTCACTCCTTCAGAGCCGCTCTCCATCCGGAGCCGTGCTCCTCAGTATTAACGTTAAATTTCCAATGAATCCTCCTTACTTTATTGTGTAAGGCTCTTTCGAAAGTAGTGATTCGCAGGTTCCCAGTGGGACACGTGAACGATACGAGTATTTCGGTACAGCATTTGACAAAATTGGGCACGATGAAGTTACTCGAACAACGATTGCCCTGTCAACCGCATAAGGTGAATTAGAATTCCAAAGTAAGCAGAGGAACGTCAGTTACGTGAAGAAATTCTGTGAAACGAACTGAATAGCACGGCCGGGTTCGAAGGCCCCGCGAGGACGAGATTTTTCGGGGAATTCTCACCACGAGTTATGTATTGGTAAACCCGTCAAGGCTTGGGATAGTGCACACGTAGTTAATTGATATCGCAAGCTATTGGTGATGTGATTTGAATTACTTGAAAATTGAAACTCAGTCTTCTCTGTTGGGCGGTTAATTCCGACTGAAGATTAGTTAAAAGCGCGTGCAGATGTAATTGCCTTATGCCAATATTTACCATTGCGTGCAGGACTTCACTAGGAGAGCATTTTCCATATAAATACAATGCACTTCAGATACTCTCTTTCACGGTATATAAAAGACAACATTATGCAAGTCGTATGGGTTGTTTTTTGATCATGCATCTAATCTTGACACCACATATTACAGGACTAGTGCACAAAGTCATGGGTCATTTTACTGAAATATTCCAAGCAAAATTCTTGACGCCAACACTAGTCTGAAGTTCACACAGAAAGCCATGCCTCCCACGTTACTTAACTAACGAACGGTTCTCATTTTCAATACAACGCTCCCCATCATCTCTACAACAGAAATGAATAATAACCAGACCACACTCAAATGACCTTGATGTAAATATCATATGTTCGAAATAAACTAAAACGTTTTCTCCGTTAAGCCTATCACCAACGGCCGGGGTTTCCCACTAAGACGTGGGGTAGCAAATTTCTTTACATTGCTTTTGCCCCCCCCCTACACGAGAAAAGCATACGATTGATACTTGGTCATAATGTGCTGCTACTCATAGGATCAGCGATTGTACATCCTGGAAGAAAAATACGAGGTGAATTTCGCCTTCAGAACTATAGTACTCCGCAAAAACTGGCATTTTACTGAAAGTCAACGTCTAAACTTTATGCAGTTTTATCTTGGTGACTGGGATAACTCAGTTTCACCTCCCCAGTGATGGTCACTAGGCAGAACTTCATTTAGTAATTTACTGAAAACTAAAGGTTTGCAAAATGCCATATTCTTTCATTATTTTGCAAAAGGAATATTGGAGAGATTGTTTTTCGGCAGAGGGAGAGAGAACAGAAAGTGTGAAGGCATGTGGCTGACAGATGAAACTGTTCCAGTTCTCAAACGAATCATTCAGTATTTTTTTTCATTTCCTGTCTCAAGAGAGTTGTAATTCATTTCTTTGTGACGGACAGCATTCCTCAAAGGTACCAAATGTCTTACGACAAAAACCATGGTATACCTGGATGTGAAATGACAGTCACGAATTCATCCACAGAATTTAATTTGTTTGTTTGTTTGTTTAAAAATAATGAGTCATGCAACAGCTATAGAGCAATACACTTGTTGGGCTTTCTTTGCGAGCATCATTGCTCCACTCGGCCATCGCGTTCAACACTCAGCCGACCAAATCAAGTGATTCCTTTCATCCACTCGTGTTATTATGACTGCTTTATCCCACCAATAGAGTGGATTTCAAAAGTGTGAAATGTGTTGCCACTTATCTGTTATGACATCGAGTACATTTTATCAACAACCGGCTCCCCTAAGTATACAGAATTCCAAGTCTAATATATATATATATATATATATATATATATATATATATATATATATGATGAAATAAATATCGAAAAAGAAATCTTTAGCGAGATAGATCCATATGAGTTACGGCGATGTTTTCAGTTTTCTTGGCATTAACCGCTCATCTTGCAGTATTTTACAAGTTGGAACCTCACACTGTGTAATCAGTAGCAGTGAAAATTTAATAAACACACTGCACAACGTTTTCTCTAATAGATTTTATTGTAAACCATATCTCGTGTCTGGAATCAGCAAAAATACACATTCCCAATGCCATAAATGGGAAGCCAGGAAGTAGAAACTAGGACTATAGCCGATATCAGGTTTTCCACACAAATACACCAAGCCATAGAACGGATGCCGCTGAGCTTCATACATCTGAAATCAGAAGGCTCAAATAAAGCACGGCACAATGAGCAATTGACAGGCCTGTACAAATGAAGTTAGAGAAATCCGGATCAATAAGTGTCACTGGCTTAGAGCGTAGCTGTTCAAGCTCAGCACATGATAACGAATCTTGCTGTCACATATCCGATGGTCTCACCGCAGACGAGTAACAGTTTGGAGGTAGTGATGCTCCAGTACGAAAAGCCTGTGAGCTTCCTAATGATGAATGGTCAGGTCTCGAACAGTGAAACACTACACCCTGTGACACTGAGCAGTGTCAGATGTTGTGGCGAGCACCAAATTCGACGTGCTTCGAGACGAAGGGATCCATTTCCAGATACGAACAAATAATAAGCTAATTTTTACCAAACGAATACGTGGACCTTTTGATCAGCAGTAGGCCAGTTGATATTACTACGAAAATATACAAAACAAAACATCAATTTTAATTTTCACCATTTTCACCAAGGAACTTAAGGAACCAAGTGTTGTTATTGGATGTTCAACTATGTGACTCTGTTCGAGATAGGGGGAAAATAAACCTCATTTTTGCAATTGTTCGCGAACGAATGATACCCTTGAGAATTCCAGCGGTGAATTCGAAATAACCAATTCTTCGATGCTCTTTGGTTGTGTCTTTTGAACTGGACAACACCGGCAATATCCATAGTGGTGGAGATGGCATGGGCTCAGCCTAGTACCACTTGTTTCCGACATCATGATAAAGCATAAAACAAAATTACTACCCACAGTATTCAGCCGATTTGACCAACACCGCTAGTTTGTGCATGATAACTTCTGTGTATCTGAAGAAAGAATCACCTAAGAGGACGACAGTACGAAATAGTATAGAACACCCGAAAAATAAGTTCGTCATCAAAATGGAAAAATAAAATTATCTACCCCCTCTGGACGTTCGTGTGATCTGTTTCAAAGGAAGGTGACTCCGGAGGCGAATTGGAAAGGTCACTACATAAAACTTTCCCAAAATCTTATATTTTCGCTACAAACACAATCTGGTACCTCGTTTTCTGAACAGGCCAAGACATATTTACACCAATAACATTCTAGGAGCCGACCTTTCATATATCCGTAGAGCACCATCAAAGAAGGGATATCACGAGAAAGTTTTCGAGAAGTTCGGCTGAAATGACCAATCTAATGAGAACACCACAGGCAGAAAAAAAGCACTATTCTTCTGACCGCTTTACCATGAAAGGGTTATTTTACTGTTGCATAGTGAGGGAATGTCGGTACTGAACCTAGACTCCATCGACGTTGACAATAGTTTACCAGGTCCAGAAATACGTACCGGGGATGATTAGACTTCGGGCACTAGGAACTGCAGTGACGTCTATCATCTGTCCCAAGAAGTCTGAGCTTTTGCGAGAAACGAGAATTTGTTCAGGCACTACAAGTGCTGACTATCCCGTGCATGAGCCTATTAGTGACTTAAGATAATTATCACCTGTTACACAAGCCGGTCATCTCTCCTAGTTGTCTCACCCATATTCCCATTCTCTTTGCTTCTTGATGACTCGGCAGGAACTCTTTCAACTTTTTGTTTTACCGGATAGGAAGTCCGACTGCACTTCACTCGTCCAAGATATCAAGCCGATAACCGGAGTCGAATCGGTATCCTCCAGTTTATCGGACAGTTACTCTACTAGCTGAACCATCTCAGTAAGCCCAGCCGGGTGTGAATAATACAAATGAGTAAACTATAATGCGCGACTACTACTACTTTGCGAAATAAGCCCATTAATGCAGCCAGAACCGGAGTAAATACGATCATCTAACTTGGTGGTTTCCTTATAAATTCCTTACAAGCTTATTCATACAGGAAAAACAGAGTGACTAATCAGATGGGTTAGAAAGTCCCACTCAGGATCATGAAGGAGATTACTTTTTCTTATCAAAAGGATTGTAATAGCTAGAAAGGGGAAATCAGCAAAAACTTATATTCCCCAACAACCTTTGATTTATATATTAGAAGTCCTGGAATAAATGCTCGTATGTGTGTAACATACATTCGCTCACAACTAACCAGGGGTCATGAAGTTCAGCTTGACATATTTCAAATTTTCGTTCGACTTTGGAAGGATTCGAAAACATGCCCCATATGCTGGATCTGATGATAAAGGCAGCCAACCTACCACAGGTATTGTGCAGATAAGCACGGCAACCGCTTACAGAATTGTCCAAAGTCCTAGTAAGAAAGCATTTTTGATGTTTGTTTCTTCACATAAGGGAAAAGCCAAAGCCGTCTGAAGTAACAATCTGGATGACATATCCTGATTTCTTTTAGATCCGATCATATTTGAATCATATTCTTCCCGAGTGAGTAGCTTGTGTGATTCCTGAAGGTGTTCTACGCTTTTATCGGCTTTCTGCTGGGTTGCGTTCAGTTGACAGCTCCGGTTCATTCCAATAATATAATCCTGCTTGAGTTCTTGCTTCAGTTTTCATATCAAGCAGAGAGGTATCCAGTGGCTTTCAAAGCTTCGTAAAAAGAGTAATACAAGAGAACACTGATAAACTGGTCATCTCTTTACCAATAAAGCAGAACTCCTCCAAAGTCAAGAGAGCTGCCTGCGCTTCTTGCAGTGAACTCATTTTCACATTCCTATAACCACTGAAGGACCCTACCGATTTGCACGACTGATTTTTGTTGTAGCATCAGAAATAAACTTTGTTTCTGATTGAATTTTACCAAACGTAAAGGCACGGGTCTTCCAGAATAGAGCAAAGTTCTTGGACTGTGGCTACTAACTCTTAACTGAAAGGGAATACCCTGAAACATGTGATTCCCAGAATGTGACACATCAATCGGTATAGAAGCTCAATTCATTATTGGAAACCATGGAGGCACTTCACAGCCTTTTCCTCCGTACCGGGAATCATCAGTGGTGCACATCCACCGAGCCCCCACTGCTGCTCAAACCCGGGATTAACGACCGTGAATCGAACACCTAACCACAAGGTTATCCAAGCTGGTTCTCAACGATTTGCAGAACTTATACACTACGCGATATAGCATCCTTCCGTCACTGGTTTTGAATGGCAACAACTAGTGTCCCGCACAGCACAGTGATGATTCATAGCAAGGATGAAGTAATTTTACAGTGCTTCCATGATTTTCGTTAGTTGAGCGGTAATACCTCGTGATGAATCGTATTCTGCAAATGTAGTCTCCCACTAATCAAATACACATTTGACTTCATTTGCTTTCTGATTTCTCATTTGACAAAGCTTGTTTACATTGACAGTCTGGTACACTATGACCCAGGCAGAAGTAAAGCAGCCAACTTTAAGATGCGCAGAACACGTTTTATTTGATTCCTTGCCAAGGCTAACTCGATCAGTGTGTGTGCTTGGATTTCAGTCGATCTCTCTGACTGATTAACAGCTGTACAGTTCTTCAGTGAGTCCATCTGTGAATTTTGAGGCGGAGACATCAATCCACTTTTACCCCTTGCAGACTGGAAATGACTCCGCTGAAAACGACACATTTGTCGGAAAAGGAGATGTCTGTATTACACTCTGACTCAGGGGAACTGATAGAGAGAAAGGGATGTATTTAAAATTAGTTGGTTAGTTTTTTTGGCAGTGCTGGTACTTTCTAACCAGATGTGGTCAAAAAATAACTTAATTCACGGTAAAGGGTGGTGGCCTGTACGAAGTTCTAGTAAATTATGGCCGATTTGACGTGTTTTTCAAATACGTTTTTGTTTGGTTGATCAGTCTTCGATGGAATTCGGTTTCTTCTCAGAAATTGTTAGGCTTTTAAAATGCTAAAAACCCAAATGTTCATTTCTGTATGTTTTGCATGGGTAAGCATTAAGAAACGACATCAACTTAGAAAATGTCTTCACCTTTTCGGCCTTGTTAACACAAGGAGGACGCGTTAAAGCGTTGATCATTCTCGGGACTGCTCTGCACATGTGAAATTGCACGGTGTGAAGCAGACAGTAACCAACAGTATTTTGTTACGGTCCAGTTTCTCAATTGTTCTTACTTATATTCTTCTTTTTCAGCTCAATCGATGGAACAGTTTTGGATGACGTGGCACCAGGAATAAATTAATTCCGTAGAAAAATAAACAAACGTGGCATATGCATTTTTATTTTCAATTATAATAGCGTGATTTTACTTCTTTTTTTTAAATTGCTCACACACACACATGAATCAGTGTTTTATGAGGACAGTCGCGCCGAGGTAGAAGTTGCCACTTTAGGAAATGACTGACGGCGGCCGGATTAGATCCAGGAACCTTAAGATCGAGGTTCGCCAAAATGATCTTTTTCACCGCTCCTCTCAATAGTTTAGTCGAGTGGAACAGTGATAAATGTTTGATTAGAAATTCAAGGTGGGCTGTTTGGTAAATTTATCTACGCAGAACTAAAATGGAATTTGTGTGAACCCGGACATGTGTAAAGCTTCATCACTCATTACGGATTTTAGTGGTTCTCAATCACGCCAACACAACACCACGTACACAACAAAGACCTAAATGTTACAGTCAATAAAGCTATCAGTGTTGACGTTTACTGTGGAGACCGGGTGTGAACGGATTATTACAGGCTTAGGGTGTGAGCTTTTGGACTGCCAAAGACAGTCCTTTGGGCGGTAAGCGGGATAAGGTAGATTGAATACACGCACACATTTCTGAGCCTAAAAAGGGGTATCCAAGTCAAAACATGACCATTTCCGTTGTAGTCAAAATGCAAATTCCAACCCATCTGAATAGACAATCTTGTACCCTAAGCAAAGGCGGAAAGCTTGATCCACTTTCACGGTGTGAGTATTCACAGTTAAGTTAGAAGCAACTCCGCTGGTAATCGACTTAATTGCCGCAGTCCTCAAGCACGCTGGTTACGTACGTTGTTACACAGGAACCAGTTCAGGAATACACATAAAGTCAAGTTGCAGGATCAGGCGTAATATCTTTTCCCGGTGTTTGACTCGCAGTCGTTCCGGATATCCATTTTTGATAAAGATACTGTGCACCATTAGGAGTTCTCCTTTGATGGAATTACGTAGTTCATCTTCCCTAATGACCACAAAAGACTGGTACCTATCTGAGCTGGGTATTCTGGGATTTGAGGGAATAATAAAATCTGATCAATATATACGTAAGAGTTGAGTGTTCGACAGCATAAAGTTGCCATTAAGGACGATAGACAACTTTTCGGTTACCGCGAGCAAACGTTCTCAAAATCAGTTCATAACCGATTGCAAACGGGTCTCAAGGAAGGTTATTCTCGGTAACCGGAACGACGCCGGACCACCATCTTTTCCGACAACACTGTGTTACCGAACAATAAATACTTAAGTAAATCGTCGGTTTTTCGACGAGTTCCAAACTGATTTCTGTCCGTCACATTATTGTGATCAATATACACTATGATCAAATACAGTATGATTAGAATGGACTCGCGGATGAATGGAAATTATAAAAAGAATGACTGCAGAAGACCTCCGAGTATCTGAGCTTCTCCGGAATTTTCCTGATTGTTTAAATGCTCCCCAAGTTAGAAGGTGAGTATCTTCACTATCAGAGCCTAAAGGATAACAAATGGGATTATGGGATTATTCAGTGAAATACGCAGTCGCAACGGTAAACTGGTCGTCAAAGAGCTAAATAGTTATTTGTGCTTCGAGACCAGACTTGCGGAAACGAGAGCAACGATCAATTTTCTTGACAGCTGCATCCAAAGAAATGAATTTCCGAAGACCTATTGGAAATCACTGAGACGTGCCCGAATAAGACCCGATTCAGTTACCCTGAAAAGTCACGCGAGAAATCAAATGGATACTCTACGAATGAATGCACAGCAGTTTGAACGAAACAGCGCACAAAGAAGACATGTTATCGATGGCCTAGACGAATACCAACGCATCCGATTTGAGCGTTTCGTTACTGATGTGATCACAAAACGAATCAATAAGAAGATCGTCAAACTGCAGGACACTATAAACGAGTCAAAACCACGGGACCAATCTCCCAACTAATCCAGAGCGGTATGTACACAACTTTTCTAGTTTGTTTGTGGATGCACCACTTCGGGAAGCGTTATCACTAGGTTTGAGTTTCTGTTGTCCAACGCTGAGGAATGATCAACTAGATGTAGAAGTGCAGTTTGAAAATTTATACGCTCAAACTCGTTCACTAACAGCGACGTCACTAGAGGCGACTGAAGATTTCAAATCCTCCCTTGTTGACTGTTCTTATCAATACCACCGAACCCAGAGGAAATTTAGAAGCATTGTCAGTAACCGACACAGGGAAGCGTTAAGAGTTCTAAGGGGAAATAAAGACATTGTTATTGCCAGGCCTGACAAAGGCTCCGGAGTTGTGCTAATCGCAAAGACTACACTGATAAAATGGATACCACTCTAAGTGACTCGACAAAATTTACGGAATCCAAGGGAGAGAAGGACAGAACCAAGACAGTGGAAGAACAACTTACTGCAGCCCTGAGACTATTGAAAGATCAGAATTATATTTCGAATGGCAACTAGGAACAGTTACGACCTACTGGCACTAGTATTCCTCGTTTATATGGCTAAACGAAGATACATAAATCGGGAGTACCACTAAGACCGATACTTGATATGAGCACTTCTCCCTACCACTCTACTGCTCGTTGGCTCGTCGATATACTGGAACCAGTACGCAGAAGCATTGCACAATACAGGCCTAATGACACATTTTAGTTCGTAGAATTAATAAAAGAAAAAAATACGACAGGACCTAAAATGGCATCTCTGGACGTAACATCACTATTTACGAGCGTCCAACTTCTAGAAACAATCGAATATTTGTGCAAATATATAATCGAAAATGAAATAAACTTTGGTATTCCGGTAGCCGGTCTGAAAGAACTACTACCACGATGTACTCTAAATGTTCAGTTCGGCTTCAACAACAAGCTTTGCCGAGAAAACCGATGGAGTTGCGATGGGCTTGTCTCTGGGACCCCTACTTGCCGACATTTTCGTTGCCAAGCTGGAGAATGGGGTACTCAAAGACACCATAGAAAGACTACCAAGGTACTGCCGGTATGTGGACGACATTTTCATTATGATTGACAAAAATGTTCACCTAGATGAACTAATGGAAACGTTTCCTCAGGCCCACAGTGCGCTCAGTTTCCCATCCGAAGTGGAATTAGACGGCAACTTTCGTTTTCTGGATGTAAACCTTACGAAAAGGGAAGATGGGAAGCTCATCCGCCGCGTCTATCGCAAGCCAACATGGACAGGCCAATACACATATTTTGCCAGTTTCGTGCCTCTAAAACGCAAACGGAACCTAGTTCGACCCCTAGCATCTCGCACACGAAAGATCTGTTCCGCGGAAACAGTGAGTGAGGAATTAGATCACATAAGACAAATATTACTAAACAACGGGTATCCGGAACGTTTCATTCAAAAGAACATTTCGGAAGTACCCAAGCGACCATTGATAATCATTGCCAACGGGAAATAATTGCACATGCAACTTCTCTTCAAAGGAGATGTTAAATGCGAACTACTAGTTCGGCGCCTTAGGGATGCAATCGCCCGTACATTTCCCGCCGCTACTCTACGCGCCCACTTCACAAGCCGGTCTATGATTTCTATGAATCTCAAAGACGATATGCCCGTCCTTTCCTCCTCTATGTTAACCTATTCATTTGTTTGCTCATGTTCGGAAAGCTATGTAGGCAAAACGACACGGCAACTGTCCCAAAGAATCAAGGAACACAAACCAGCTTGGCTGAGGACAGGAACTAGAAGAACCATAACTAGTGCAATCGTAGCGCACCTTGCCGAGACGGGGCACCAAGTAGACAACGAAACCTTCAAGATAATTTACAAAGTTCCTGTGAATTCTTCGAAGATCGTTCGCCAAATCACTTTGGGAGCAGTGGAGGCAGTAGCGATTAGGCTGTTAAATCCATCGCTTTGTTCACACAAGCGATTTGTCGAATCACTGCAGCTACTCTCGCCGCGATCAGAAAATAGGGAACAAAATCATGGTGACCTCGACCGCGACCTTTCAGTCGTGACAGGAAACAGCCAACCCACCCCAGATGTAATTTCTACACCGAGTTTTTCTAACCACGAACAACCAACTTCCCACCCCTTTTTCCGAACACCAAAACACCTACAATATTGATTGACCAATCTTAATTTGATACTGTAAATACCCTCTATTTTTTTCCGAAAATATGCATTCCTATCGTATATATATGCAACTGTATTAGCCAGAAGATGAAGTTACCGAAAACGAGCTTGTTTGCTATCCTGCCTTTTTCTAGAAAGTATAAAACAAATTGTGAGGAAAGGCCCTTATAGTGGCTCCCAATAATGCCAGTAAGACGCTTCATGGATTGAAAGGGGAGAAATGTATACCAAGGATTATTTTTGACTCTCATTGTAGTTCACAACAGATGAGGATCACCACAGGTTCAATAAGTCAGCTTTCAGTGGTCTCGGACATGCTACACGACAATGAGAAAGATGAAATTCATTCCCGGATTTGTTTTTGTGCTCCAAAAAGGCTTTTTTAAGGGACAAGCCCAACTGATTCCTACGTGACTAGGTTGTAACATCTCATTAGACTCCAAAAATCAATCTCAAATTTCTATTCAAGGGAGTCGGGAAAGAATCAATCAAATAGGAGTTGTTTACCCCATATTGGATTTTAAATACCACCCAAGAATTGTGAGGACCTTCTGTACTCGAGCCATTTCATTTCTCAAGGATATTGATCTGACGAATCACGCTAGTTCTTTTTAATTCATGCAAATATTTAGCCGTAAAGTGCCGGGTGATTCTGTTAGAATAATTAGTAAGCTGGAAATTACGAAAAAAGTCCAACACGATTAGGATAATTGTGAGACGGGATAAAGTGGCTGAGGTCTTTTGATTAGACACTCTGGGACCGTTTTCTTTCAAAACCCTCGCAGGTGAAAAACTCAGACTAGAAGAAGATATCAGTTCACATCATCCAGCCACTTACTTCATGCTTCATTACTCTGGTTTTGGATTGCTACTTCACATTATGATCGACTAAAACGCAGGAAGAATAGGAGCATAAAGTAAGAAAGAGCCTAAACAATGTAATAAACGGGAAGTCATGAAGAAAAAGCAAGAGATTGAATACAAATACACCACTGGTCGCAGCCGCTAGCCCTATCACTTAATGTTACTAACCATCTGGTAGGCGGGTCACGTGGACCCTAATCCCGAAGTCAACAGGTCCTACTTGACCGAGTCCACTGGTCAAGGTTTCCATACCTTTCTGCCATGTCATGGACTGACCACCTCGACCTACCTTCCGTTCTCCCCCTTCCTCGAAAACCAGCGTACGCCGAGATAGTCTATCGGAGGACATGCGTAATACCCGCCCCAGCCATCTTTTTATATAGAGGATAAATGATCTTTCCGGTTCCCTACCACGGGTTCCCAACACCCTACACCTAATCTCAGCACTGCTGATATACTGTGCTACGGCGAAATTCAGTGCCCGAACCCCGACAGCCTTCGCCTATTTTCTAACTCTTAACTCTTGGCCGGATAAAGGAACCGATTTAACCTCCGTAAAGTACACTCGACCTCCGATAGACAACCGGATGTCATGCCGGGGCCACAGATGACGGAGGTTGACAAAAGCCAAAAGCACCTTCTGGTAACGCGGCGACAGTTCATCCTATATTTGTCCAACTAGTGCGACGTAACTGCCTAGTTCACAAAACTTATCTTCTTCAGCTAGAGCTTCCTCTTACCAAGGCAAGGTTTGATGCGGTGTCAGTACAGTCTTGCAGAGGAGTTTTACTCCTTGAAGTTGAAAATCACTTCCCAAACATTGCTAAACTGTTTTTTTCGAACTATCTAGGAAAACTAGTAAATTGCCTGGATCTTTACTCAGAGAAAGAATATTGTCCGCTTGTCCAAAGTTAGGTAATTTATTTCCTGAGCACAGTTCGATATCGCTTCTCTCGAACGAGGATGGGCCATCTGAAGAACCAATTCAGTTACAAAATTGAAGAGAGAAGGTGAAAGAAGGCAGCCCTGACGAGCACCACTTTCCGTGATAAACTCGGGTGAGAGATCACCATAAGCACGAACTCGACTTCGGCTTTTTGCATACAGACATTATAAAAGAGGAATAAATTAGTCTGGCACACCTTTCAATGAGAGGTAACTTCAGAGAGCTGTGCTGCAGACTTAATCGAACGCAGCTTTCAGGCCAAGATAGACAGAGATGGTGGGGCTACGGAATGTACGCCTGTGTTCTAAAATGTGGAGAGGAGTTAAGGTGTGGTCGATGCAACCCCTAAATGGGATGAATTGTCTTGATTCTCAAGTTAACAACTTTCACTAGCTTCGGATAACCGGTGGAGAATAAGCTTGGTGAGGAGTTTTGACACGATATTTGCCAAGGTAGTTTCTGCGGTTTTCACAAGAGGACCTGTCATCTTCCTCGTAAATCTGTACAGTTATCTATTTACACCATTCCCTAGGAATCTTCTGGACATCGAAAATTACCCGGAGAAGTATCAACAATTCGGAAATTAAAACTTCGTCTCCATCCTCAAAGACGGACTTAGAAAAGCCATCCTGTCCAGCTGCGTCAAACCTTCCCAAATAATCTACCACCAGCCTAACCTCTATTTCTGATGAAAGAGTGATATCTACCTGCATCGGCTTTCTGTCAAGTTTATTCGGAAGGTCCACTGTAGCAGGGGGCAAATGAACTGTTTCTTAAAACACTCCGCCCAAAGATCTAGACGGCGTTCCTGAGAGCGAACCAGTGAGCAGCTGGATTCCGTGATTGGCTCACTTTAACTGGGCTCCGTTGGACCGGTATTTCTAATCAAACGGTAGGGGCTGCAAGCTTTGCCAACTGTCGCAGCCTTTTGCTTTTCCATACTTTTGGCTATCCACCATTGCTCAAGGTCATTTATCAGGCTCCGAGTCAGCTGGTGTCTCATAGATTTACGCAATTCATTGGATGTGGCATTCGGAGGGACGGATCTGTGACAATCCAAAAGAGCCACTGATATCCATCGTTTATGAGGACCACTTGAAAGGTAGTCGCGTATGGCATTAGAAACGGTGTAAAGGGCTTCCTTGAGCTGTTTCCTTGCATGTATCCGAGTCAAGAATAGCCTGCTGCGTCTATAATCGAGTAGACAGCCGTGCCCATAATGATGATCGTTGGTTATCGTCTAGAAGCAACTATGTGGAACTGATGGCTGTACCTTTGGGGGAGACTACTGATGAGACGTAAAAAGAAGCTGGCAAGCACCAAGGCATCATTTGAGTCCATAGGTGTGGACCAAAATGTACGAAAATCTTCGATTGATTCACCATGGTCCAGCTGTGATAAAAAGGAACACGGTTAATCTGAGCTCGAATTTGTGAAGAAGTAGGAAGACGCCATGCGAGTTTATCCCACTTCTTGTGGCATAATTTCGTACTTGCCAGGAAGAATCTCTGTTTACAACAAGGCTGTATGGGACGATCGTCATCATCAGTGATGTGGGCAGAGATAGCAAACGGGGCCTTCAATAAGCCTTTCGGAATCCTCCAAATACCTATCTTGGGTGTTGAGATTTACGGTAATCATCACCACTTCCGTTGAGCGTATGCATCCAAAGAGCTGGGACAGAGCCCCATAGAATTCGTCCTTTCACTCAGTGGAACTTCTGCCAGACCAGCAAAAGTCGACTTTTCAGTTTGTTGATGCTGACACTTACATAGCTGCCCAACGGAACTGTACACAGTCGACTGTTGACTGGGTTCCAGTCTAGCAGTGTACGCTCAGCTCTCCTGCTCGGAGAGATACCCAGGCCAGCTTGACCACGGGCACTAGATACCGGGTCACCCGACATATGAAGATGGAAGAGAGAGTCTGAGGTAGTATCTGAGGCGTAAAGAGTGGTGACGGAAGTGGACAAATCATACTTCGCGGCTGGAGACACTGCACAAAGCGTTTTCCTTTGGGAACCCTAATCGGAATCTCCTACTCATAGGTCTGACTCACAGGGCGTCAAGCAATTCACGAACTAGACAGAAGCACCGGTGGATGAACTTAGTCCGGTCTGTCACGTGATACCTGATTGTTGCAGACACTCAGCTTTGTCTTCGATAGTGCTTTGTTATCGATCCACCTTTTGGATTTAGTCCTCAGCCCCATACACCGAGAGGAGCAAACGGAAAGTGGACGGGGCATCGTTTTTTTGGTCCAGGAGCTGCCCAGCTTAACGACACGAGGGCTGCCCTATGTACCGCCATGACTTCTCTCACTGTCGCGAAAACCCCCGGTACTCCACTCTTGCTTCCGTCTAGTGGAAGATTTCAGCCCGGTTAATTGCTTCTCTTCCTGAGTATTCGATGGTGCGTTCTCTTAAAGGGGATAGTGGTCAGAACCAAGTGTGGCCTAGCAAATGAGGGCACTTGGCCAAGATATTTCGTACATATGCAAATAAAAGTTGAATTTGTGTCTACCAAACAACTTTGCTGATTTGAAATCATCAGTAGGTGTGGAGTTCAAGTGCCCAAAATTCAAAACCAGTCAGCCTTGAAAGAAATTGCGAGTAAGCTACTGAACAAAGTGTGGTAATGACAGTTCATGGAAGTAAAGATATACGATTCTATGAAGCGGACGAAAAGTAAATTAGGCAAGCAAGTCAGAAGACAGATGCTGTGGGTGGAATTTATTTCCCATACTCATATCGGTCGCGAAGGTAAAACATTAGACAGTAAATATGAGCAAACCACGCAGTGACTTCAACACACAAAAAGCACATAGATACATACATGTAAATACACAGACATTCACAAAACAAACACGTACACACACTCGCATCAACTGAGACCACAATTTTAAGCAACTCATTTAGTATTTTTTGCTTTGTTATGCGTTCGTGACTGATGATAATATGAGAAATGACTTTGTTTCACAGGATATGTCTTCTATGTTGCTTGTTCAAATTCATTGCTGGATCTAACTGCTTCAGTTCTGTGGAAAGAAAATCGGTATCTATGAGCATGCTGTTAAACTAACTAATGCAGTGATTATTCTGAACCAGGATCGGACTGGAAGCGCGTTTAAAATTGGCTGCACAAGTTACAAAACTCGAATTATAATAACCGTCGTTGATAGGCAATGTGGAAAGAACAAATTCCAGGAAAATTTGTGATGCATAAACCACGCTTTTAGGTCAGTTGGCGATTAATTTGATTTTGTGAATAATTCAGTTTAGAGTTTGAATTTCACTAATTTTTCTCTAAACGTCCGTTCATTTATTTATTCATTATTTCGAAACCACTATTACTTCGTAGCTGGTAGGCTTACGGGGGAAAAAAGACCGGTTTATTCGGGACTCGCGATCCTCACATCGAGGTCAGTAGAGCATCATACTTTAACCGTTCATTTTGATGTTGCAGTGATGAAGTGGTGTACACGCAGGAGCAGCACATTTTATCATTTAGCAAATAGAACTCAGGAAATGTTTCAGACACGTGTTTCTATGATAGATATTGCTCGGAATCTTCCAGTAAGTGAATCAACATTTTTTTCGCTTGATTCATATTAAACATTGTGTTATAACAAGACGCTGTATGCAAAACAGGAACATATGCGACTTCGATAAATATGTTTACTGCATTTAGATTAAAAGCAGAAGCCCTAAATTTATACTTAAAGAAGTTTCTCTGTAGATGTCTATGGTTTTTTTGGAGAAATTGTGAAATAAACTGAAATCCTCAGTCTTATGGCTTATCGACAAAGCAGTATTTTTTTGGCCCGGCGAATGTGGTCGCTAGTCGAAAACATGAAGTTCAAACAACTTTGCCAATCATTCTGAATTACGCTTCACTATCTATACTCCATAGTGTCCTTGACTAAGTGAGGAAATAACTTTCGAAAAATCACTTTCCGATTCAGAAAATGGACTCCTTCTCTAAACACCAGTCCTAAGACTTGAATGAGATTGAGGTGACAAATCTAATGTTGAGTGCTTAACTATAGAGCTGATTAGACAAGAGAGTACCGTGTATGCACTTCTGATGAGCGACAACCACAACGAAACCGGCAGTGAGCTTCTGAGGAATTTTCCTGTCATTCAGGTACCGTAAAATACCATTAAAGTCACAAAGAGACTTAGGTAGTCTGCAAAACTTTGCCCCCGTGGAAAATATACAGAAAATCTCAGTACATTGCCTTCGAGATCGTGGAACTTATAACTTCAGCTGCCATTGTCTGCCTCTATTCATGAATAACAATATTATTTTTTTGATGAACAATACAGAATACTTTGAGCTCAAAATGTAAAAACTTTAAATTTCAGGTCGGAGAATTTTCTGATACGGCCTAGTACGTCATACTATTACCCATGAAAAGATGTTCATGTGGACGTATCCACTCTTTGTTGTATGCCACGGCTAATTTAGAGGTGCAGTCACAGAAATTGCCCCACAACATTTCCGATTTGGTTATGAGGGACAATTTAATTTTACTAATAAAAATAAGAATTTGTCGCACTTTCTTCACAGAGAAATTCTGGGTCACAGATGATGTGCACAGTGAGGCATAGCTTGACAAGTAGCCTAAAAAGCTGGTACACACAATAGAAAATAGAAATAATTAAACTTATTACTAACAGCTGAACAGCATACAAACGGAATATTTGGTAGCAGTTTGCATGTAAATGAGTACCACCTATATTTCCACTTGTGGCTCATATTCTTACCTTCGTGGATCTGTGCTCTCATATACGTAAGTGCAAATTTGTGAAATGTATCCTGCTATAATCTTCGTGAGGAGGACTGATAACTCGGAATGACTTTGCATTTACTAGTCACGAATTGGCAGGTAACATAAAAACGATAGTGTTATGTAAGAAAAAAATTGATTCGGAAAACTGTGATTCTTCGTGAATTTTGACAATACCTGTTAACTATTTGTGCGTACTATACATGAAATTTTTCAATGGAAGATCATTATACGGAATGTCATTTGACAGACGACTTCTCAGACGCCATATTTCAATGCACCCTTCAGGAAAGTGTTGTAAAACTGTGCTTCTGGGCACTTGGTACTCTCTCTGACGAGCTAAGGCAGCTTGTACTCATTGGAATTTGGCTTCTTCATTGAACCTCTTTAACACACGTCGTGTACGCGTTAATGTAATCATGGGGAAAGTAAACACGTGGAAGGAGTCGGGTTCTATATTTTGTAAGAATCCGAGTTCACCTTCTGTTGCGAATGGAGTACGTGGCAGCACAGGAAACGTATGGAATTTAGTTCTTATTTTCGACTAATTAAGTGCCAGGAAGAGCAAGCGCAAGTTTTGCTTGCATTCAGATTAGAGCCAAGTAAGGTAGTCCGGCGTATAGAGAAAGACCGTTGTGTCTGTTGCTAGGTGTGTGTCTATGTGTAAGAGTGGCAGCCAATGAGAATGGTTCACTGGAGTGACCCGAATGATGGAGTAAATAAATTTTGTCATCGATCCAAACAGTGATAATTCAGTGCCTAAATAACCGAACACTCAAGACAACAGCTTTCTGTGTCACGAAAAGTATTCCTGAACCACGACTTATGTAAGTGAGGCCCTAAAATGGTACTCTTGAGAGTATTCAATTCCCCTAGTAACACATTTGGAAGGGGGAATTGTGAACAGTATCACATATCAAACATTCGAAGACGACAAATCTTCCTGTACCGTTGGATAAAATAGACGAAACTTTATCTCATCATTTAGATGCCATGCACAGTGTAACTGAGGAACATTTCGGATTCGTAGATCGACTATGGTCGTGATTCCATCGGAGTTTGTGTAAAGTGCCGATGTCATGGGCCGACCTCCTGCACTTTTCAAATCTACCTTGTCTAGATGAAACCGAGATAGATATTCAAAGCTAAGCAGTCTGTGGGCAGGGTAAGGTGCCGGTGGAACAAAGAATATCGTTTTGCAAGCCCAAAAGCAATCGAAGGCGTCCTTTTCTCCGGAAAAGTAATGAGACTCAAACGACGACAGTTTGCGCGAGACACATGCAGTACACTTCTCAACCCCCCGCTGCTTTGAGAGCAAATCGCACATAGTCTCACATCCAAAGTATCAGTAGGAACCTAGGTCAGACAGCTTAGATCAACAATAGCCAAAAGGGTACGGATGGGATTTTTATGTCAGTAGGGAATAGGCTCATTTAAGTGCAGTTCAGAGTTGAAAACAAGCTTGGGCATTTATTTGAGGTTATAGGAACACATATCTTTGATGGTCTCTAGGTTTTTCCGTCAGTAAGGAGTAGGTCATCGGTAATGGTTTCCTCGTTTTCGTATTTCCTTCTGGTACCCTCAGCAGATACGAGATACCCAATGAATGGCCGCTCCCTACAGATGAACATCTATTTGCCGAAGTCTTTTATCACAGTATGGAGTCTAACTTATTATGTTGATCCCCATAGTCCCGTATACGTAAATATCTTCGAGGTAAAAGACGGCGGCAGACCCACAAAGTCACAGCCTGGTTTATAAACCTGTCCCAAGCAGCCGAAGCCGAATTGAGTCCATTAGTAGAGCATTGTGCTGAAAAAGACCTTCTGTTGCTAGAAAAGCAGTAAGAAGTTTTCAGTCCTCTCTCACAGAAACCCTCAAGAAGGCACGGCGGAGATCCAACTTTGTGGAGATTCGGGAGCCAGCCACTTCACCTAGGAGTTCTTCTTTTGAAGTCAGTCATAAACTGCTAGCTAATACCTGCTTGTTCAGAACCTGTAGATCATTACGACTGCAAGCACGCTTGTAGTCTTTATGCCTAATAACCCCCAGGTGGGTCCATTCTGATGAGAGCTTTAGCAAGTAGTATGTAGATAGGTGAGCGAAATTTCCCTGGAAGTAGACGACCAGTTTTGCGGTTGTTTCCACTCGTCAGGTATCCGTACCTGGCTCTCTTCTGCTAAATAATACCTAAACTTGGGCATCACAGTTGGTTTACGACGGTGATGTCATCTGGGTCGTATACAGCTTGCACGGACAGTACTATGCCATGCTACTGATATTGTAAATCCATACTTAGGACCACGTTTTACCGTCCTGAAGGCTAGTCGTGTTGACTGACGAAATTACTTTGGAAGAATCACAGTGTGAGTCGAAAAATGGACTCCTCATCCATACTTGCTTCATAAGATTCAAATGAGATTATAGCTCTGTTAAAAATGAGTTAGTAAACATTTTACGGAAAATATCTGAGTACTTGTTCCATGTAATAAGTAAAATGTAGTTTTCCCCTTTTCTTTTGCAACCTTAACCAAATTTAATTCTGTTATCCTAATACAATTACATTTAAATATAAATCGTGCGTGTTCATAGGCTCGCATCTGAGTCATGATTCAGATATTCTATTTCTTAGCTTTTGATAAAATATTCAGATGTTGTTCAGCAGATCGTGAGTTGACCAACCACATCCAGTGTCTGATTTGGTCTCGCATTTTGGAAGAAACTAAGTGAATAAGTATTCCTGATTGTGATATAACAAGCTAAAGAAAACCACAGCTCTTGAATAGGACACGTGTGAAGCATTGGAAACATTGTTTTCTCTGTTGGACAACAACAAACGGATCTGGGTAGCAAAAGTTGCTGTCTAGCCAAATAGTGCTGCTTTTTCCGGAGTGTAGCCCGCAGCAATAATGAAAACGTGCTTGAGGCTGTTGTCCCTGTCCTTGACTGGTGCTCTCAATTGTATTCTGTAATAAAATCGTATAAGCTATTTTGACCCAAATAATATAGATCGAACTGACTTGTAAGAGAAATATTGAAAACGCACAACGAAAGCATGTACGATATTTTTGCGTATGTATCTTGACCGAATACTCACGGCTGCATTCGGTAGTATTTGGTACGCATGTTTATATCAGAGTAAGTGGCCTGTGTTGACTTTCTAAAAGTTGTTCTTTCAAAGCACGCGGAAACGTCATGGTGATTAAAGAGCATAAGTGCGTGATGTCAGCTTTGGAGAAATCACTACATGAAGAAAAACCGGTAACAAATTAGCCGAACCAGGAGATAAGAGTAACGTTCCACTGCTTGTGCGATGGGCCCAGTTTTTTTCACTTGACTTGGAGCCATTAACTATTTCGATCGCTTTCAGTAGAATAATCCGTCTTACTGACGTGTTTTTTTTCTTCAAATGTTGCTTAATTTTCTCTTCCCGAGCGTGATTTTCCAGCGATTGTGTGATGTGTTTGACTCGCGCTTACCAATTCATCTTCTGGTACTGCCTGTGAATCTGCCTCCACAGACTAAAGAAGAAATAGTAAATCATGCATGATTTGTCTAAAAAGGCACGCTTTTGAAATTGTTCTTTGCTTTATAAATTTTTCATTGTTTTGATATCTTGGAACAAGTCAACAGACTGTTTACTATTTGATCTTATCATAGAGTGCAGGTTTCTCATCACTCTCACGTTGAGATATTGACTGCTGTTAGAAACCCGAATATATTACGTGAACTTACAGGTAGATGGGGAAGGTAAAAGGAACCATCTGGTTCGGATCTTGCTGCTTTCTTCAGTTTCCTCAATAGTGAGTCTCAAGTTGGCTGTGACCCACTTCGTGAACCACTGCGTCCTTAGTAGTGGGTAAAACAGGAAACAAATAAAAACAAGAAGAAAGGTATAAAATCAGTCAAGATGGTTTTTTCAGAAGAGTTCCTCAATAGTCCCGTAGGAGTCATATGACCAACCCCGTTTCCAGTTTTAGGATATTGGGTTCATTTACCACATGGCATCAAAACTCATCTCAACTTTGAAAATCCTTCGAAGCATTGTATAGCTCTTTTATATTGTTTTTTATAGATAACCAGCAAAGCACCTCAACTGACTTTCAGCTCTATTTGTAGGTATACCTCTGGGTCATCACTGATAAACACAAACTATAAAGAACCGGTAAAAGTGGGTTAACTTCATCTAGACAATAACCAGTGAGTTACGTTAGACTTAAAAAAACTCTAACTTGACTACCTGGTCGCTGTACACAATTTTGGCTACTTTCCAGTTCATTTTAAACAAGTGATTCTGATGGTTCAAATAATTTTCCGCTTTACTTTATCAATACTCAGCAGTCTTCGTGCATTTGCAACCATCAGATCATCAGTGGTTTGGATATTAGAAATGAAATGATACGGGGAACTCGGATCCGTGGAAATCACGTGGAATAAAAGTTGGTTGAAACGTTTACGATTACGGAAACCTCCTACGCAGTGGGTTTCTTGTCAGAAATGAATATCTTATTTAGGTAGACGTTTATTTCGGTGACCAGTGTCGCTTTCTTTTTGTCAAGTAAGAACACACGTCCCCTTGTGGCACCCAGTAGTCATTGTTCACCACGGGTGAGCTCGAGTGGCAGAGTAAAATCACTTTTCTCAATGTTTCGATCCAAGGTAGCCGATATTGAACAATCCGAAAACTAAGCCGGCTCTCTCTCAGCGTATATTTTATGCCACGAAAGTACACTTCTTTTCTGTTCGACAACTGGGTTGCTTCTTCTAGAGTGCTTTTAGTGTCCGAAAGACCGTGAAGTCTAGAGCAAATGGTATGCCAATAAAGAAATCGCAGCTTTGGGCTCCGTTTTGGAAAGATCGTCGTAGTAAAACTCAAACCCCGCTGGAACCGGCGACTTCCCAACAAACAGTCTCTCACTGGCCACGACCTCTTTTTCATATATTGTACCATATATAAGTCATGCACAAAATGAAATCAATCATTTTTCGTAGTATTATTCCTACTATCTTTTTTGCTATGTCACCGTAGGGGTGACATTTAAACAGCTGTCAGGCTGTCCAAAGGTTATTTGGTGAAAGATTAAGCCGACTATTGCAAAATTTGTCCAATGTGCCATGGGAGTCATACGAGGGGTGCTCCTAGGATTTACATTTATTGACTAGAGCCGGCAATATGATAAAATGATGTGATAGTTCACATATGAAAGCAGCTACCACAAGGAATTTTCTTCCTTCGATCAATATGAAGAAGAAGAAAAATATTTCTGATTGAATGAGATCAAAACGGAGAATGGCCGGAGCCAGAAGTATTCGAACATGGAGTTGTTAGGTTTGGAGTTCGTCACGGTGACTGGTTGATTATCGCTGGATAAACTCGGGATTCCTTCAAATATTGATTTCGATATGTCGGATATTAAAGAGGGCAAGAAAAGCACCGGTAGTTTCTGCGGTGAACAACGGTTGATGAAGTAAAACTGGATTTTTGAGAGCCACTCTGAGCAATGAGTGAAGATAAGTGGAAAAAACAGCTTAGTGAGTTCGGCCTTGCCTGATGCTACAAACAGTCGTTCTCCGAATTCCCCAAGGACCAGGCTTTTTCAAAATTATCAATCACAAATACACCATGCTCCACCATCATCACATTTTCGAAATTGCATGGAAAACTAAAAAATATTTCTTTCTTATACACAACCAATAATTTCCTCAATCTCATTGAAGTCGAGGCTGTTATCAGAAAATCCTGAAGAAATAAATCACGCAATTTTCCAGTTGCTTTGAAATCGTCAAATTTAATGACAAACGGATAGAGTTGCACGAGTCCATAAGATGTGCAACCTTGAAGGAGATATGACCTGGTGCAGCATTCTACAATAAGACAGTTTTTGCAAAATTAACTTCTGATCTGACGCACACAAAACTTCCATCAGTTCGTACCATCAACAAGGTTGATCATCACATTTCGCAGTTCATACACACCAAAGTGCCGAATTTCGCGAAATCAAAGACACTGAAATCAATTTCTCCAAACATTTCTCCTCACCACACATGTATTCATCAGTCAACTAATTCTCATTACAGATCAATCTGAGTAAGTTCATGGTCAAAACGACTTACGAAGCAGTTCAAATATTTTCGTCACTGAAACATTTAGTCACGTTTCTTTGTCCTATAGTACAGAATTCTCATACTCTCAAGACTAAAACAACTAACTTTTCTTCATCCCTGTCCACAAAAGTGCACGGGAAATTTCCCATCAATTCTTCTTTCATAACAACATTCCTCGAATGAGACTACCAGTCACCATGACTTGGTTGGTCAACTGTTACACAACAACACATTCTACACATGTGCTCATTTCGTTTTTGCTTCTTTCTGTTGAGCAGAAACGAAGCAGACAATTCAGAAGAAAGAAATGTTTCTAGTAAAATCAGCATTTTTTCCTCAATGAATGAAACCAACTGTGGTGTATTTCAACTTCGTCCGTCTAACACTCAGTCACATTTTACATCTCTGAAATTCTGACTAATTTATCATGGTGATCGAGATTACGTAACTTCAGTGATTATTGGATCGCTGTAAAACTAATGTGACCGACATCAAGTGCTATGGAATTTCGTATATCACCTTCGTGTTGTGACGTACCACGAGGTGTTTGGAGGAGATGAATCAACAACGAAAAAAGTGTTTGTCCATCGAATTTGGACAACACCTCCAGGTCCAAGAGAATTCGAAACTGGGTATTTTGACCAAATGTACCAAATTTATCTTTGGAATAGGCAAAGGATTGCGCCCAATATCAGAGGTTCATAAAACATAACGATTGTTTCAGTAAAAAAGCACACTTCAAAGCATGCTGAAAATAATATTTCTCAATAAATGTTCTTAGGAGCTGTCATTTTGTGTAAGTACTGGTAATGTCTGCAATGTGAGAAGCCTCTTTCACAATGGGCTATGAATGACTTTTCTCTACGGTAAAAATCAATCGTTTATCACGTCATCCAGAAAGCCGTTGAGAAGCGGCAGCAGGTGTCTTTTATTTCTATGGTGGAAGGTTCTGAAAGAAAAACATATCAAACCAAAAAGCTTGGTGAATTTTATTGGGAGGCGGATATTCCTGCTGAATTAGACTACATTTATTCATCACCCACATTTATCTGATCAGCCTTTCTTTAATTCCAACCAAAGAGTTTTTTAAGTAGCTAACCGATTAGAAAGCTTTCAAGCTTCTCGGTATCATGGCATTTTATCAATCCAGTGTGATGAAAGTACACCCGAATTACCTCAAAATATTCTTGCACGTTTCATCTTAGACGTCTGATCCTACTGCCGAAAGTTTTCTCTTGCCAATTTTCCCTGAGGAACCGAGCACTCCAGTCCGGCGATTATCGTCTCATCTACCTGATTTCAGTTGCTCCTGTTGTGAATAAGTGTTTAACAACGAAGCAACATCAAGTTATATGGAATTTTGCATTTCACCTTCGTGTTGTGATGTATTACGAGATGTTCAGTGGAGATGAAATAATAACGAAGTAAAATATTTGTCTATCGAATTTCCACGACATCTGTACAGCGTGTCATCGCTTTTGCTTTATTTTATTCATGGGAAAATGCATCCTACCTTCGAATTATCCCGAGATTAGCAGAAACACACCACGTAACACGACAACTGCATATTTATATTGTTTCTAGGTACGACATGTTTCGAAGAATAAACTGACAGTCCTTACGAACATTTTGACGTTGTTATTTAATGACTTTCGGAAGAAAATCAGGTAGATGCGCGGCAAATGAACACTGTGGGAGAAGAATTTTGTTACGTGAAACATTCCAGAGGTTGATTTTTAGTTGGGCGATTTGCCTGATACAGTGAAAAGCAGACGGGAGTGTATGTTAGTCCTCAGCACAAGCAAACAATGCTCACTGGTTGAGACAGGTGCACACAACTCAAGGAAGAATAGTTCTAGATGATTGGTGATAATCGTGTCCAAACCATGGCAACACTTTTTTGTAGAAACACAAAGATCCGTCAGATTAAACAAAGTGAGTGTTTGTGTTTAAGCGTGTTTGAAATCGCCCATTATGATGCACGAATTGTCATCTAACAGAATAAACGAGAAGTAAAATAGAGTCATAGAAAGAGAAAATAACGTTCCGTGAGCAAAACGCAACTACGTATAAGTTTGTTAGGCTGACGCCTCCGTGGAGATAAAACTTAGGACGGAATCTCTTGATTAAACATTCAATACCATTCGCTGAGTATGCAAAAACAAGTCACACTTGCTGCACTCGTTGGAGTAGACATAAGTGACCACATCGCCTCCAACTTTGACAGTGGAATTCGTGTTCTGTCTGTACAGTTTAAATCCGTCTATCGACAAAAGTGGGTCAGAAACAAGTGGGTTCAGCCACTATTCTTACATGTAAAGCATATTTACCTAGATGAATGAATAAATATTCACAAAATTTTCATAATTGACATGTGTTATTATTACATAACATCTTCTATTGTGGAAGATTTAGAAAACGTCTTTGCAGAAAAACAGCCAACGTTTCAAGCCTGTGCATCCCTTCGCATCATCGTGTTAACAACGTCAATCGAGTAGCACCTCTGAGCAGCAGTGCTCTTTCACTGAAAATGAACATTTTTTTCAGTGTGACCTACAAAAATGGGGAATTATTGGAACTCCAATAGATTTTCGCTTGTACTCTTCCTTCATCCCGAGTGACCTAGGTTCTTTAGCACTGCCATTCAATCCATAATTTGCAAGGATGATCAGCTTGTGTGACAATTTTATTTGTTCATGATAATCGTAGCTCAGCTTGGTGATTTCCACAGGATCGCGACTGTGTGAAAACCAGTCGAGGTGTTATCATTGGCCCGAGAAGGATGGTTATTTTTCCATTCTAGGACGTTCTTATCCATTGATCGGAAGTTGAACTCTCAGATGACGTCCACCGCCAAACGTGGAAAATTAACCACTAAAGGTTTTGTGGTCAAGCTCTTTTTCAGTAACTTCATCTTCTGGCCAATATAGTTGCATATAAAAGATATGAATGCACATTTTCGGAAAACCTGTTTGCAGTACCAAATTAAGATTACCTAATCAATGTTGCGGATATTGTGCCGTTCGGAAACGAGTGGGAAGATGATTGTGCGTGGTTGGGAAAATCTGGCGTAAAAGGTACATCTGGATTAGGTTGGCTGCTTCCTGTCACGACTGAAAGATCACGGTTATGGTCTCGTTGATTTCATATCCCCGGTCGTAGCCGCCGTAGCTGAAGTGATTTGGTAAATTGCTTGTATGAACAGAGCGATGGATTTAACAGCCTAATCGCTACTGCCTCCGCTAATCTCCAATTGGATACTATGAACAAGCTTTTCCGAAAATGTGCATTCCTATCACTTATGTGTAACTGTATTAGCAAGAGTAAGAAGTTAGCAAGGACGAACTTGCTCGCCGTCTTGCCTTTTTCTCTATAATGCAATGGAATTATTCAATGAATCATGTGATCACTGACTTTAAAGCATGGAACATTCTAAGACTTGAACACAGATGAACGAAAATGGAAAATGGCTCAGTAGAACTATTCGTGTGCACCGAGGAATGATCATCACACATTATCAACAAAACTCTCAGCAAGCTACCACTTTACATGATAGCAGTATTATTCGTGATATGGACATCAAAGAATTTCTCACTGAGTGCAATGGATTTGTTTGTGGTCTCACACCAGAAATGTCCCTCAGAAACAAATTAAGTGACAATATGGAAACCTGAAACAGAGAGTCAGTGTGTCAGGGCCGAATGATATTCTGAATGTATCAAATATTCGACGCGACACTTGGTGTGTTGAAGGATAAAATCCCGAAATGGATATCACGGTGTTGTAATTGGTCTCTATATTGGTTACTGAGGGTGATATTTGTGAGATCCTATTGACTGCTGATCTACTCTGCGGTAACTGAAACTTACATATACATTGACTTCCTACCATCAACATCATGCTATGGGCAGAACAATTTTATGTGTTAAGTGGAAGTTATGTGGATGAAGAAAGCATCGGATTACATGAAAGTGCGAAATAGTGATATCCCAACGTATTCACAGCCGATTGTCCGGACCGCGATAGCTCAGCTGGTAGAGCATCTGCCCGGTATGCGGAGGGCCGTCGGTTCGATTCCTGCTCGCTGCTTCAGACTTCTCGATGCGAAGAATACAAGTGGATTTTCCATTATATTTAAGTGAACCTAACTATTTGGTAAGCGAATTTTTTTAGAACCTCTGCATATAGCTAAACGTTGTCATCATTATGAAGTTCACTGACGACGGCTTTTATTTCCCAATGCTGAATCGACCGCGGTCACTCAGATCTCATCATCATACTCCAAGTGAGCATTGAAATCTGAGAAAAGCTCGCTTGGATGCTTGTACTAGACGCACCGAAACAATCACCGTCTGATGAGGTTTAAGTAGAGTAACGTCGTCCAATGAATACATTTTCCAATCAACCGCCAAATAACTAATTTGAGTTACAAGCGTTCTTTTAATTCAGGATTACTGTGGAAATAAACCAGGAAGCGGAAAGCTATCAACACACAAGAAAGAGCATTACGATTGTCAAACGCACGGTCCAGCTTCCTATGTTCCCCTTCAATTAAATTATGTGAACGACGTTATTGCTGCTTCGTGAGAAGTTGGTGAAAATTCCGCATGCCTCAGATTTCACTTTTAATTACTGAACTGCAGGGAGAGTGTAGATTATATCATGTCAGTTACAGGTTGTTGTAAACTACATAAACTCATATTTAACTTTATTTTGTGTTAACGCAAGAGTAAGGTAGAATAAATAGGTGAGTTAACCGCGAGGGTTCATTATACTTTAGGACACTGCCGACAGTGCTTTCGCTGAGGGTAGAGGAGAAGAAAATCGGGAGGTTTTTTGATGAGCCTGGATATGGTAAAGTTCTACCCGCTAACTAAGGTGAAAGTTGAGATTCGTATCTCATGCTTGACTACTGTTTAAAAAATTGGTTATCGAAAGGAAGAACAATACGAGTGAAATTAACTAATTCCATGTACTGAGTCTCGGAAAAAATATCACGGAGATACCGATATCAGTCGGTGATCGCGCACAAACCGCCAGAATACAAACTGACTGAAAGTAATTGGGCTTTAGTAAATAGTAATATCAAACTGCTAAACTGAGGTAGTAGTTAAAAGCTAAAAGTGCATCTTGAACTAAGTACCATCTGGGTTGATTTTTCATGAAAATGGTCTGGCTTTTGATCATGTGATATCGTCCAATAATGGGCGACGGTTATGTGTGAAAACACGACGAAGAAGCTGATGCTCATTAGCTGCGCTTAAGCTGCATTGCTTCTTTCATTAGGAAAGTGCAAAACCTTGCGTGATCAATTTGAGGAAACATTTTGCGAACATTTACGGGTCAACTCACCGTTCATCTGCAACTGATCTTAACTAAGTTTTATGAAAGCGTATCAGTCACGCAAGAAAAACTCGCGATTTCGTTGCACTGTGAGGAGGCAACTTCATCTGGCGCTTACAAGTTTCTTGTTGCTTGAGAAATCCTTAGCAACACTGTCGCTAATTCACCCAGTTAATATTCGTTGTCAATGGAAACTAGTTCAACCAAGTGCCACCTTGAATGTCTGTACGAATTTTTGTATTGTGTGTGTACACGCCAGTTCTGTGACGTCTGGGAGAAAATGGGCTCGATCTGCTGTGATCTAAACCGAAATGAAATGCTTTCCATTATGAATATTGCAGCTTCCGTGGCTAGTGGCAGAAGAACACGTAATGGTTACACCGCATTTAGTTGTAAGAAAGGAAATGCAACTGGACCACAGCCAGTGAGTAAGCTGCAAGGCCGCGAGCAAGAAAGTGAGTGACTAAACAGTTTAAAAAGAGCTGAGCTGCATATGCTTTCAGGCACAATCGTGTAAGGCCTAATGATACGCAGCGCGATCGATCAGTTGGTGCTGTTCACTTTGAGGTATGACTAAAGATCAATAACAGGCAAAGGTATGTCCATACTTGAGAAGGTTATTGATTGGCTGTCCGTGTATTATGCGTACCTTTAACGAGGCACAGCAGATACCACTCAGAATCACAAGTGCTCCCCAGTTCAGCTTTTTAATTTTTTTAAAAATTGCAAGTTGTGCCAATCAATTAGTCACTGCTAAAATCTGCTCAAATACTGCGTATAGAAAAATGAGTGTGACACTCTCGTTGGATTATGCAGGCACTCTATCCACGATTTCCTTCAAGTAGTTTGATCTAGAGCCACCACATACACTGATAAAAGGGAACGAAGACTCAGTCGTATCTGTTGGCCAAAAATAGGAGCAAATATACATAAACAGGAATCAGCTGACATCAAATGACTTTGGACAACTAACCCAGAGTAGCCAGATTGTAAACCTGTCCTATGCAGGATGGTCAGTATGAAAGGAAATTTGACTAATCTCAAGCTCTGACGACAACCCGTTGTCAAACCGAAGAAAGCATTGTCTTTTGAAACAACTGGACCACAATCAGGTTTGAAAAAACTTGGAGCTAGTTCACTGTTTCATTCATGGTAACAGTCTGTTTAGAACAAAATTTATGAAAATTCTTCGTGGCTATATATTATCCACTCTAAATCAGATTAGTAGATTGAACAAGACCCTTGTTTGCTTCGCTGAATTTCCATCGATGACAGCATTCAGACCAAAAGCATTTGGTGAATACTTACCGTCTGCAACACTTCAAAGTGTATTTTAATACATTGTTTGGTGTTCGTGACGTGTATGATGAATAAAGACAAGATAAAATCATGTGAAGGATGGTTAGTGAACAATAACTTCGAGAGTTTATTATACATCAAGGGAACAATCAGTAAGTTATTGCAATGCTTTAGTAACTCCTAGAAGAGTTGTATTCCTCAAAAGAAGTTCCTAGATGTTTTGTTCCGTTCCATTAGCTCTAGCGAGAGAATTTCTTCGCCTTCAAACCATCTCGTTTATAGCGCAAAAACGAACCATGTTTATAGATCAATAAATGATCGAAATCAAATTCATGTTACGAAGGTCATTGGTACAGAGCCCTTCCCCGAACAGGATCTTCTGAATGGCTATGTAGTTCAAGTCTGCAATTGGCTGATTCCTCTGCAATCGGTTAAAACAACTGCTGGCTGCTGATTGATGGACCTTCGTTCCTTTCGAATGAAAAACTCTTGGCGGCTGATTGGTTGACTTCGCTCGGTTCGGTAAGGGCGACTGTACACGGCCGATTGGATGGCTTCTCTTCGTTTTGACACAAACTGACTGAACGATTGACCCGCTTCGCTTGCCTGAGGTCTGCCACCGATTTTGGACAGACGAATACGTACAGTCTGCAAACGAAACTAAGCCATCTATCGATGCGTCAGCGAATATCCTCACATCCTCCCTTCTTTGATAAAGACGGCAGCTTCTTGTTCTGCCGAACTCATGTGAAACTTTTTCGCTTTCAGGAACGTTGATCCTTTGTATGTATGTGTCTCGTATTTCGTCGTTTAATTGCCTTTTCTACCTCAATTTCGCACGACCGGTTTCCCTAGTATCTTACTGCTATTGCTTTTGTCCAGCAATGAGGCCTTTATGGAACATTCTGTACCCATATTTTTTGTCTTTCTTGTAGTTCCGTTAGGCCCTTCGCTCCAGGGTCATGAAAACTTTGTGTCCCTTTTTGTGTTGCAAACGGTTTGTTATTTCAGTCGAGTGCTGAGCTTTTGGCCCTAGGAGATCACTGTCGGAAGCAGCATGCGGGTTCTTCTTCCGAATGGCCTCGGAACCTGGCTGTATTCAACAATGGTATTCAGTACCTTTCTTCGTTTCAGAAGCTTTAAACAGGGAGCATTTCCCGATTCCGTCGCCAGAGTTATTATTCATCTGCCTGCTTTCACTGCAGGTTCGGCCTTAACATTTGACTGAATATAGTGAGGGCTACTGGTCTGATGTTCACGATAAGCTATATGCAGAGGTTCTAAAAAAATCCACTTACCAAATAGTTAGGTTCACTTAAATATAATGGAAAATCCACTTGTATTCTTCGCATCGAGAAGTCTGAAGCAGCGAGCAGGAATCGAACCGACGGCCCTCCGCATACCGGGCAGATGCTCTACCAGCTGAGCTATCGCGGTCCGGACAATCGGCTGTGAATACGTTGGGATATCACTATTTCGCACTTTCATGTAATCCGATGCTTTCTTCATCCACATAACTTCCACTTAACACATAAAATTGTTCTGCCCATAGCATGATGTTGATGGTAGAAAAACAAGGTATATGTACGTTTCAATTACCCCAGAGTAGATCAGCAGTCAATAGGATCTCACAAATATCACCCTCAGTAACCAATATAGAGACCAATTACAACACCGTGATATCCATTTCGGGATTTTATCCTTCAACACACCAAGTGTCGCGTCGAATATTTGATACATTCAGAATATCATTCGGCCCTGACACACTGACTCTCTGTTTCAGGTTTCCATATTGTCACTTAATTTGTTTCTGAGGGACATTTCTGGTGTGAGACCACAAACAAATCCATTGCACTCAGTGAGAAATTCTTTGATGTCCATATCACGAATAATACTGCTATCATGTAAAGTGGTAGCTTGCTGAGAGTTTTGTTGATAATGTGTGATGATCATTCCTCGGTGCACACGAATAGTTCTACTGAGCCATTTTCCATTTTCGTTCATCTGTGTTCAAGTCTTAGAATGTTCCATGCTTTAAAGTCAGTGATCACATGATTCATTGAATAATTCCATTGCATTATAGAGAAAAAGGCAAGACGGCGAGCAAGTTCGTCCTTGCTAACTTCTTACTCTTGCTAATACAGTTACACATAAGTGATAGGAATGCACATTTTCGGAAAAGCTTGTTCATAGTATCCAATTGGAGATTAGCGGAGGCAGTAGCGATTAGGCTGTTAAATCCATCGCTCTGTTCATACAAGCAATTTACCAAATCACTTCAGCTACGGCGGCTACGACCGGGGATATGAAATCAACGAGACCATAACCGTGATCTTTCAGTCGTGACAGGAAGCAGCCAACCTAATCCAGATGTACCTTTTACGCCAGATTTTCCCAACCACGCACAATCATCTTCCCACTCGTTTCCGAACGGCACAATATCCGCAACATTGATTAGGTAATCTTAATTTGGTACTGCAAACAGGTTTTCCGAAAATGTGCATTCATATCTTTTATATGCAACTATATTGGCCAGAAGATGAAGTTACTGAAAAAGAGCTTGACCACAAAACCTTTAGTGGTTAATTTTCCACGTTTGGCGGTGGACGTCATCTGAGAGTTCAACTTCCGATCAATGGATAAGAACGTCCTAGAATGGAAAAATAACCATCCTTCTCGGGCCAATGATAACACCTCGACTGGTTTTCACACAGTCGCGATCCTGTGGAAATCACCAAGCTGAGCTACGATTATCATGAACAAATAAAATTGTCACACAAGCTGATCATCCTTGCAAATTATGGATTGAATGGCAGTGCTAAAGAACCTAGGTCACTCGGGATGAAGGAAGAGTACAAGCGAAAATCTATTGGAGTTCCAATAATTCCCCATTTTTGTAGGTCACACTGAAAAAAATGTTCATTTTCAGTGAAAGAGCACTGCTGCTCAGAGGTGCTACTCGATTGACGTTGTTAACACGATGATGCGAAGGGATGCACAGGCTTGAAACGTTGGCTGTTTTTCTGCAAAGACGTTTTCTAAATCTTCCACAATAGAAGATGTTATGTAATAATAACACATGTCATTTATGAAAAGCCCTACCCAACCAGAATCAACAAGTTTTAGTGAACAGGTCTGCAGTGTTTACGACAAAGCCAAAGTATGCGATATTTCAGTCTCATTCTGCCTGTGAATACTCTACTTTCCGCTGTAATACAAAGATAATTTGCTGTAGGATCAAGTGCTTGCCTGAGCTTATTCAAAAACACTAAGCTTGGTTGGGTACAAGAACAAACAAGTCAACAAATAATACTGTCACTCAGAGAGAGGGAAAAATGACTATATTAGTTTGGGCTTCCCGTCTGCTGCGTAGTGTATAAGGGCTCAACTGTGCTGCTGCATCTTCTTTATAGCGGATTTTGTCAGCTTTCATCTCCAGAACACTCTTCATACGTGCGCAAAATTTTGTGAATATTCATTCATTCATCTAGGTAAATATGCTTTACATGTAAGAATAGTGGCTGAACCCACTTGTTTCTGACCCACTTTTGTCGATAGACGGATTTAAACTGTACAGGCAGAACACGAATTCCACTGTCAAAGTTGGAGGCGATGTGGTCACTTATGTCTACTCCAACGAGTGCAGCAAGTGTGACTTGTTTTTGCATACTCAGCGAATGGTATTGAATGTTTAATCAAGAGATTCTGTCCTAAGTTTTATCTCCACGGAGGCGTCAGCCTAACAAACTTATACGTAGTTGCGTTTTGCTCACGGAACGTTATTTTCTCTTTCTATGACTCTATTTTACTTCTCGTTTATTCTGTTAGATGACAATTCGTGCATCATAATGGGCGATTTCAAACACGCTTAAACACAAACACTCACTTTGTTTAATCTGACGGATCTTTGTGTTTCTACAAAAAAGTGTTGCCATGGTTTGGACACGATTATCACCAATCATCTAGAACTATTCTTCCTTGAGTTGTGTGCACCTGTCTCAACCAGTGAGCATTGTTTGCTTGTGCTGAGGACTAACATACACTCCCGTCTGCTTTTCACTGTATCAGGCAAATCGCCCAACTAAAAATCAACCTCTGGAATGTTTCACGTAACAAAATTCTTCTCCCACAGTGTTCATTTGCCGCGCATCTACCTGATTTTCTTCCGAAAGTCATTAAATAACAACGTCAAAATGTTCGTAAGGACTGTCAGTTTATTCTTCGAAACATGTCGTACCTAGAAACAATATAAATATGCAGTTGTCGTGTTACGTGGTGTGTTTCTGCTAATCTCGGGATAATTCGAAGGTAGGATGCATTTTCCCATGAATAAAATAAAGCAAAAGCGATGACACGCTGTACAGATGTCGTGGAAATTCGATAGACAAATATTTTACTTCGTTATTATTTCATCTCCACTGAACATCTCGTAATACATCACAACACGAAGGTGAAATGCAAAATTCCATATAACTTGATGTTGCTTCGTTGTTAAACACTTATTCACAACAGGAGCAACTGAAATCAGGTAGATGAGACGATAATCGCCGGACTGGAGTGCTCGGTTCCTCAGGGAAAATTGGCAAGAGAAAACTTTCGGCAGTAGGATCAGACGTCTAAGATGAAACGTGCAAGAATATTTTGAGGTAATTCGGGTGTACTTTCATCACACTGGATTGATAAAATGCCATGATACCGAGAAGCTTGAAAGCTTTCTAATCGGTTAGCTACTTAAAAAACTCTTTGGTTGGAATTAAAGAAAGGCTGATCAGATAAATGTGGGTGATGAATAAATGTAGTCTAATTCAGCAGGAATATCCGCCTCCCAATAAAATTCACCAAGCTTTTTGGTTTGATATGTTTTTCTTTCAGAACCTTCCACCATAGAAATAAAAGACACCTGCTGCCGCTTCTTAACGGCTTTCTGGATGACGTGATAAACGATTGATTTTTACCGTAGAGAAAAGTCATTCATAGCCCATTGTGAAAGAGGCTTCTCACATTGCAGACATTACCAGTACTTACACAAAATGACAGCTCCTAAGAACATTTATTGAGAAATATTATTTTCAGCATGCTTTGAAGTGTGCTTTTTTACTGAAACAATCGTTATGTTTTATGAACCTCTGATATTGGGCGCAATCCTTTGCCTATTCCAAAGATAAATTTGGTACATTTGGTCAAAATACCCAGTTTCGAATTCTCTTGGACCTGGAGGTGTTGTCCAAATTCGATGGACAAACACTTTTTTCGTTGTTGATTCATCTCCTCCAAACACCTCGTGGTACGTCACAACACGAAGGTGATATACGAAATTCCATAGCACTTGATGTCGGTCACATTAGTTTTACAGCGATCCAATAATCACTGAAGTTACGTAATCTCGATCACCATGATAAATTAGTCAGAATTTCAGAGATGTAAAATGTGACTGAGTGTTAGACGGACGAAGTTGAAATACACCACAGTTGGTTTCATTCATTGAGGAAAAAATGCTGATTTTACTAGAAACATTTCTTTCTTCTGAATTGTCTGCTTCGTTTCTGCTCAACAGAAAGAAGCAAAAACGAAATGAGCACATGTGTAGAATGTGTTGTTGTGTAACAGTTGACCAACCAAGTCATGGTGACTGGTAGTCTCATTCGAGGAATGTTGTTATGAAAGAAGAATTGATGGGAAATTTCCCGTGCACTTTTGTGGACAGGGATGAAGAAAAGTTAGTTGTTTTAGTCTTGAGAGTATGAAAATTCTGTACTATAGGACAAAGAAACGTGACTAAATGTTTCAGTGACGAAAATATTTGAACTGCTTCGTAAGTCGTTTTGACCATGAACTTACTCAGATTGATCTGTAATGAGAATTAGTTGACTGATGAATACATGTGTGGTGAGGAGAAATGTTTGGAGAAATTGATTTCAGTGTCTTTGATTTCGCGAAATTCGGCACTTTGGTGTGTATGAACTGCGAAATGTGATGATCAACCTTGTTGATGGTACGAACTGATGGAAGTTTTGTGTGCGTCAGATCAGAAGTTAATTTTGCAAAAACTGTCTTATTGTAGAATGCTGCACCAGGTCATATCTCCTTCAAGGTTGCACATCTTATGGACTCGTGCAACTCTATCCGTTTGTCATTAAATTTGACGATTTCAAAGCAACTGGAAAATTGCGTGATTTATTTCTTCAGGATTTTCTGATAACAGCCTCGACTTCAATGAGATTGAGGAAATTATTGGTTGTGTATAAGAAAGAAATATTTTTTAGTTTTCCATGCAATTTCGAAAATGTGATGATGGTGGAGCATGGTGTATTTGTGATTGATAATTTTGAAAAAGCCTGGTGTCCGGAGAATTTCGACTGTAACTGTATCTTTGTCGACCTATTGGGAACCAAAATAGCACCCGCCTATTCCAGGAAGGAAAATAAATCAGCTGGATCAGCTGAGGACATTAGCAGTAATCCTGTTACTCATCCATCACCCATCAAACTTCTTACTTCAGTCACATTCATAAGAAAGACGGCGTAAATATGACCGTGTTCTCTGCAGAGGTGTTTAAGTGCTTTCGCACCTCTTAAATAATCCCAGGTATTGGTGCTGATGGGGTGTTATCATCACATTTGAAGCACGGTATTTTTGCTTTGACTGGCGTGTTTAGTTGTTTGGTAAACAAATTTTTGTGACGGTATTCTGGAGACTAGTCTCTATTGTTCCTATACCCGAACCTTGAAATTCTGGTATCCGCTTAAAGCTTTCATCCCTCTGCTCTAGCTTCATCTGGTCTTGAACGTACTGAGCCCGCCATCATTTAACGTTTGAATTCTTCCATAAACTCTCCCTATGACCCCTGACTATTAGCCTATAAACCGAACAGGTCCGCTGAGAATGTTATTGGTTTCTTACTCCACCATATATAAACAAACTGTTGGATGCTTTAGAGAAGGCTCTCTAATGCTCTTTTCAAGACTATTCATCTCCTTTTGATTCTTTTCCGCTTTCTCTCCTACTCCGCAAACTGGAATCTTTTGGCTGTCCGGAGCCTTCATTGGCATGTTTTTATGATTATTTTAGCAACAGAACCCTATGCTCCAGACTAGGTTATAAAACCTCGATGGATAATTCAGGGATGCTTCAGGGAGTTGTCCTTTCTTACTATTTATTTCCCATCTACATTGACGACCTTTCATCCAATTCTCTGGCACTTTTATTTGAATGTACAAAAGATGTGGCTCTTTGACAAGCTACTACTGTAGTCAAGGAGTTCAATAATTTTCCCAGTTATCCGTCTCGTATTCATGATTTTCCTGTTCCATCCGGTTTAAGGTTGAATTTTTCCGAATGTTTTGACTGCTTATTTACCACTTCCCGACGGGCTCATCCTTGTGATACATCTGTCATTTCCACAAAACCATCAGACTGAGTAAATTTTGTCACATATTTTGAAAACTCTGTCTGTGCTGTTTCGAGGTGCCCTTCTTACGGTTCAAACTGTTAGAAGAAATTACGCCGGCTGTCTTACCACATAAGAAAGCTCGGGCATTTTAATGGTAAACGGAGTACATTCGCCTTATCGCTTATCAAGGTTTTTCCTGTTCTCCTCTACTGTTCTCCAGCTATTTTGCCTGCCTACTGAGGAAAGATTTCAAAATTCTTCGGTGAGGTCAGTCTATTGTTAGTCAGGTAACTTTTGTACCCTAACTGAGATGTCTGCCAAGTTGTATGATCCGCACTCGGCCGCACGTGAAAAGTTCGCTCACGAAATCCTTTTTGACTCCATTCATTCATTATACAGTGATTTATCCAAGTGTAACCCTTATTTTTGTATACCTTCCTGTTTTCTATCCATACTGTTTACCGTCATCACTAACCGTGTCTCAGTAATCTGTGGAATATCGTAGATACTTCTGATATGTAGTCGTTTCATTTTTCATTAACTAAAATTGACGAAATGCTAATTGCGAATATGTTCAACTTAATTGTAGACGATTGTCTTCTTAAGAGTCTGGTGAAATACACATAGACTTATGCACGTGGCATGCCGATACTTTATCTGTTGCGCCCAAAAATATGCCACTCCAAATTAAGTAAGCTGGTACAAGTAACAAAAAGTGTTTCATTAAATGCCCATATATATGTTCCAGCTGGAGTGTGTTTTAGAGAGCATTGAAAACCAAGTTTGTTATAAAGTTCTATGAGTAAGTCAACTACTGTTATCTCCCAATTGGCCAGAAAACAAGCCAGATAGAGCATAGAGGAGTTTTGTGCAGATTTATTCCCAAGGAAAGGTGCCGGAATGCAGAACGGGTGGATGAATGGGGACAACACAATGAAATAAGGCGCACGAACGAGCCAAAAAGGTACGAGTAAACGTGCATGGATGTGTTCAGACTGTCGTGGAAACAGTGGTTAAGTGAATTTGGTTAAAGAGACATAAACGCGACAAACCACTTGACCAGTGAATGGGAGGGCACAGCGGGACCGACGGATGTGCAAACAAGGGTGGGTTCGAAACTATAGGTTTTTAGGACGTAACGCGAGAAGATCAGACCAACAACGGCCCGAGCGTAGGTACGGGTAATGACAAGTGACACGGCAACAATGGCTGGTAAACATGCCATACAGAAAGTAGACGAACAGATTGGTGCGCAAAACTTTGGACAGCCGGGCTCAAATACGATCCACTTAATCCGGTTGATTGATTCCAAGGTGAACACAATCTGTGGTGGCAACTTTGTAGATGGTCTCAGGGGTACGTGGAAAAATACACACGGACAACGCAGGCAAATCTGGTCTCGAGTGGGAATTTTAGCAATAGCACAAGAAGGCTTTTACCATCCGGAAACTTTAACATTTCTTTTACTCTCCACAGTCAACTAGATGGAACAACGTTGATTTTATACAATCAACGTTTGCGAATACAATGAACCGGAGTAAAGAATTGATTCTAGCGCAAGTGATTTAGGATCTAATCCGTCAAGCTCGTCTGAACCTACTAGAACACCGTAAAATATCTCACTGTATTGTACTGTAACGTGATAATGTTTCGGTCAGAAACATTCGCTCGGAAGCCATCCTGTTCATATTGTACATAAAATCAGATAAAAAAAGAATTTAGCTTTACACAGCAAGCTTGGTGCGCTACTCGGTTATTACACTCTCTGTGTTAGTCAAATTATTACAATCCTTATGTACTTCATGAGGTCGACTCGGGGAAAGGAGCTGTTATGACTTTTCACACAGTTCGTCATTGGGAGAGGTAAATCAAAAAAGAAATAACATAATTTATTGTTTGTATTTGCACAGTACCGATCAGTTGCATAAAAGGTACTCAGTGTTTCAAATATCCAAAGTGAACAGCATCCACTTCGTCAATTGTGCACACGCTAAAAAAGAACCAGATAACAGTTTTTTGTACCCTCTTTTATTGATTTCACCAAACCGGTTTGGTTTTGCTTTTGTTTTGTTTCCTTACCTTTTTTATTATCTAATATTAGTATAATATCACAGGCAGGCGGTCACAACCAACTAAATGCTGTCTTTCGGGTAAGTGACCGACAGCTGCTTGTGAATTCGAACCCGGGATAGAAAGGTAAGAAGCCAGCCAGGATGGTGATCGTTTGACCACCTCATGCTTCTAATCCCGAAAAAGCTCATTGATAAAAGGCGGTAAAAATAACAGAAAGTGGACATCAAAGTTGGTGTTTATCTAGGGGGAATGCAGCTTCACACAGGATTAACACCAGCTATCCTGATCTTTACTACTTACAACTGAAAGCCCCCGTTTCAACCAGTGATCATGCTGCCATTACCTTCGGATCTTACATTTATTCATGTTCAGCACTTTGAACGTTCGTTGGGGTGCAAGAAATAAAGGTCACAGCTGCTAACTTTAAAGATCCATTTCCATTCTTTCTTCGTGGTTTTCGCTTGAATGGTCTCTTAACCCGTTAGCGTTTTTACGGCTACGCTGATTGCGGTATTCGATTTATGCTGACTTATGAAGATTGTATTTTTACTAATGATAGAATAGCTTCTCCATTGCTGAGATCTCTAAAAAGGCAATGAGAACATGCCCGTAAACTACTCCACCAGGCTTCTGTGAAGCACTATTCTATCCTAATCAAACAAGAAATAAAGCACTTGAATACTTCTTATTCTCACCAGTTCTGTATCCCATAGTAAAGGTGAACACCGTAATCAAAACAACTTTTCTCACGGCCCATGATACTTTACGAAATTTCCTCTCTTTCTCTGAGAACTAATGCAAGATTCAGATTTTTCGTCAAATTCTGGCCTAACTGTAAACGACTATGAACTTTCTGAGTGCACTTTCTGTCTTCCTCGTTCATCTTACCCTCAATGAGCAATCGATCATCCATGCTGTTTCAGTTTTCAGAGCTGATTTGGTCAAACATTTAGGCGTTACAATCAGCACAAAATTCACAACGGTCCAATCATGCTCTGCGTTGCATAGAGAAATTACGTAAACAGTTTTTTTCAAATTTGTATGCTAAGACAGTTTGGTACCAGACAAACTGCGATCGAGAACGATTGATTTTCTTCGTCCCACGGACGTGTTCCAATTCAAAAACGACATCAAGATAGACAATCAACACTGCTCGATCTAGCTACGGATCCTAACTTGTGCACACATGAACACGCACATAGACGCACTCACTCAGTCACTCGATTTTCACTAAAGACCTGTGTGTTCCGTGATCCTTGTGGCCATCGGAGTTTTAGGCTACAGGCAAAATGAATGCTGATACCGATCACAATTAAACACGTAGTTCGTATTTTGTCCCATTTACGCCGTGCACTTCACCTGACATGTTTGCAGTCAGTGAGCCATAACTTTCCGCGGCGTTACTTAGGTGACAGAATGTACACTGCTATTTAATTGGCTGGTTCAACAGATGACTTGTTTTGAAAAATGAAATGTGAGAACAGCCTCAGCTGCTACATTTTGGGGACCCATTCTTGGGCTGGTTCTCGGAATTTGGTTTGCGTGACACTGGGAATAATTTGCAGATTGTGACCTTCTTGAGCCTGCTATTTTTCAACTTTGAAACCAGTATGAAACACAAGTTAGGGTTTTCGTCTGAAACATCGGAGGGAAATTTTGTATGGAGCTACTTTCTGAGGGTATAACATTCAACGGACTTTGCCAATTCCAATGTGTCACAACATTTTGGTGGCTGCTTCAAGACCATAACATAAGGAAAATGATGGGATTGCTCTTTGTACTCAAACCCATATTGGCCCCATTCTATTATTAAACTGAAAATTGATCTTGCTGCTTATTTGATATCAGTTTTCAGAATATCCATTAAATTGCGAGCACTGCTGACTTTCGAAGCTTTATTGAAAAACTACGATGTCTCTTTTTTCTAATATCGAAACACAAACAGTTTCGGACTTGGTAGTCAGATACTAACATGTCCACGTACCGATGTGTTCTTCCTATCGATTTTCAATAAATTTCTGTGTTTTCCGTGATTCATTTGACCGTCTGAGCTTTAGGCGACTGGTGAACTGAACTGCGATACCGATCGCAGTTAGGGAATTCATGCTTCTGAGTAAATCGTACGGAAATAAATCCAGAATGTTGCCTGGAAAATGTTTTTCTCTCGAGATGACCGAGTTCACCGCACATCTTTGAAAAATGTGTACAAATGTTCGGTGTCCCCTTCCTGTACAGCTGGGTTTTAACAACAAGAACCAAAATACTCCCCCCCCCCCGTCGGTTGACTTTTCCTTAGAGTATCTTATTTGTCGGTTGCGCACTCTTTCCGGGATGTCTATCCAGCATATCCTGCATAAATAAAAGACTGGTGAAATGTCGCATATTGCCCATCATGGAAGCAGTCGGAATGCCCTTCCGCAACCCACCCCCGCCCAACTGCATGCGCATCAGAAACACTGGCCCACTCACCAACCAGTGACAAGTGCTAGCTTATCCAATGGCTTACACGCCGAGCCTGTGATAATCCGTTCACACCCGGGTCCCCGATAAAATTGTGCCACAATAGGTGTGAACACTGATCCCTAGCACTCCCTTCTTTGAGCGTATGCACCCCTTATGTATCTTGTCACATACTGCCTTGCGTTGGCATGATTCAGAATCACTGAAAACGAGCTTGTTCGACAGCCTGTGTCTTCCGAAAGTGCTCGGTGGAATTTTTCATACCAAGCATAAATTTGTGGACGAAATTCACGGATAACCGTGAGTAGCCTCAAACAAGTAGAAATAATTGGAAAAGTTCGGGTGAGACATTCGAACTCTGGTTAGCGAACAAGCTTGTTTTCCTCTCTACCAATTCCTCTTTTCCAGACGAAAGACAAGTTCCCCGTGTTTTCCACCTCTAACAGTGTGCACCGATTCACTTGAACCTGTGAAACATGTCACGTGGGTCGATCAACAGGATGACTGCCTGAACACATAAGGGAGCACCATTCTAGTGGGTTGAACACAGAATATACAAAAATAGACGTCCATTTGATGAATGGGATCACTCAATCAGTATCAGGGAGGCTATTCATCCTATCTAGGCTGTCAGTGGAAGACCAACAAGAGATTTCTGGGGCAGGATCTTAATCAACAACGAGGATATCGCGAGTGGCCTGCATGAGTTTCCTCTGTGGTCTCAAGACTACACGTGAGAACTCCTACTCTGACCATCTACACAAGATAACGTGGTAAATTCACAAATCCCGTGCACCCAATACAGCAATTCTTTACGCACTCCATCTCCTACAACGCTGATAGCACCGTAATTATGAGGACACCAAATTGCCATTTGCTGATACCGATAGTACCAATTTTCTTGACTTTTCTCCCAATAGCCTAATTAAAATACCTATGAAATGAGTCGTAGTCAGCTATTTGTTAAGCACCAAAATCAAATCAAAAATATTAAAAAATGATAAACAGATAAAGCCTTTACGATTTAACAACTTCGTTGGCAGGAACGTCAGGAATTAGCCACTCGTAATAATATAATCAGCACAAAAAGACCGGATTTTAAAATGTAGCAGAGTTTCATAAATTAGTACTTATCCTCTTGCCCAAGAGATGTGAAATTTCAAAGACTTGGGTGCATTGCAAATCTTCAAAAACGAGCTTTTCCGTCGTTTCAGGTTTTGCGAATATCCAAGAAAATACTATTCACGACTTGAGAATGAGATTTTGGAGATGGGCAGTGGTTTTTAATGATTCATTGTGTAGCCTGTGTAGACCACCCAGGAAATGGATTTGTTAATAATAAAAACCGGATTAATTGAGATTGAAGTGAGTGGTCCACATGTCGGCCTATGCGACTAGGTCGCGGCTGTCGTACGGCTCAGATCTGAGTCATTAGCGTGGAGTAATTAACCTGCCAGGTGATCGGTGTATTTGGAGAATTTACGTGTGTACAGGGCAGCTGCGATTTGGTGGATGATTATCGTCCTCGTGATGATCAGACTTTGAAGATAAACCTGACGGAGGAGATTTGGGAGAAATTGTGCTTAGTGCACAGTTTGAAAGGCCAACTCCAATTTCAAACAGACCAGTGTCCATCGTGTTTGTGTGTGTGTGTGTGTGTGTGTGTGTGTGTGTGTGTGTGTGTGTGTGTGTGTGTGTGCGTAAGGAAGAAGAGCGCTATTTTTGACTACCTTTCCGCCGTATTAGAATCAATGCGGAGGTTGAAATTTATTATTCGGGATAGTTGCTCAGCTAATAGACTAGTGCTCGATTCGTGGGACCATTCGGATGGATACCTATCAGCAACAGACTCTGTTCTAATGTGTATAGAATGTCAACATGCATATTAGAAACTGGGCGGTAGAGGTGAGAAATATTTTCTAACTGTGAATAGAAAACACGAATATTCCGCGTCTTACTATCTGATTCGTGATGCCGTCGAGAGTTACTACTTTTCCTTTCAATTATGACAGGAAAAAAGAAATGCTGATTTAAATTATATTTTGTGGAAAATGCGAAAAAGTTATCCGTGGTTAGAAACCGCATTGAGTGCTTAAGTTTAGGATGAAACCCTGCTCATTTTGGCTACTTGAAACTCCGTTTACGCCTGGGCCAATATAGTTGGACCGTTCGCATTCCGTTCAGTCATAAAAAAGCAAATATGTCAAATCCACAAGCGTGGGTACCAATTCAAATCACGTGTCTCAGTAAGGCATCATTCTTCCATTTTCCTTTCGGGAAGGATCGAAAGCCCAGTCAGCCGTGGCACCTATCAAACCAATAAATTTCACTGACTATTGTCTGGTGTATAGCTGTGTGCTATCTGCTGTTTGTGGCTTCGCTGGTCTGTTCATCAGGCAAATTAGGACTTGTTTCACTCGCGTGTCAGTTAGACACTTGCAATAAAACCTGTCCCAGACTATTCCCACAGGGTTAATCACAAAACTGAATCAGCCAGCCTCATTGAACTGCTCAAAAAATACTTATCACGGGTGATAAATATCGCGCAGAGTGCAGTTCCCTGTTTGAGGTGGACACAGTAGTTCATTCAGACAAATTCTCGAAAAAGTGAGTTAGCATTTTCGTGGAGATTTCTGTAAATTTTGAATTCTTTCGGTTTATTTGCTCAAATCCTCGGGGAAAATCATTGGCGAGCAGATCCCGGTGGATACGGCTGCACACATTTCCATAATTTTGCATTTTATACCGATTATATTTCCTGGGTTTTCACACTTTTCCTCTTTCGTTTACTGCTCGAACTTATTTTCCTTTACGTGAAAACTACTGTCAAAAGCTCTTCTGTTTGAGAGAGACAGTGAGACAGAGGATTCTCTCCTCTGAGTGCCATGTTATAAAAGCAAATCTGCATGCGGGCGTTGGTTGGTATGTTTGTGTGTGTGTGACGAAAAAGACCAGGTCTTCGTGTGCATTGCATGAGATCAAATTCAAGCGTCAACTGAGAGCAGTCACTGTGTGCTTCGGACAAAATGAGTAATTCGAGGAATGAGATTTTGGGGGCAGTAATTGCCCCCAGGGCATCTCAATCATTGACTGCCTGCATAATTATCAGAGCATTACCTAGTCGCTATTGATTTTCCGTGGCTGATTTCGTCAATAAAAATAAAAGACCCTGATCATGCTCTCCTGTCAGCTTGATGGATAATGGAGAAGTGCGTACTTATTTTACAACTTCTGATGTTACCTGTGATGACATTGTGACAGGCGGTGGTAAAACTGTCATCGTGATTGACCTCAGACCCTTCCGAAAACGGGTTCGAATCTTCCCAGGGCAGCCGATCACTTTACCAAATTGGCGTTCTCAAACTGGCCGCGACCTTCTTGCTTTAATAGTGTACTCCAGTAATTAAAAATAGTAAAACAAAAAGTAGTGTGATGACTCACTTTGAAAGTGAGCACACAAAAATGTAGAATATCCAAGTCAAGTCAACTCAAGTATTTGTACATTCACCCCGAATATTCAGCAGTATATTGCCATAGTCACACCAATTACACAAATAAAGCAGCTTTTTCAACAAACGATACAACTATGCAGATCGATTTGAAAACTGAGCCACTAAATGTCGTCTAAGTTCAGAATCGATGGTTGCACGGTTGCATAAGAAGCGAACAGGGCAAGGAACAACAAAGGACCGGTGGGCTTTCGCAAGTGAATAAGTAATTTCATAGCAGTTACGAGTTTGAGAACAGGGAACACGTGCCCAAGTCATTGGGAAGTGGATGAGGTGAGTCCTTCGGAATTCTCTCGTTACGCTCCTGCACATTCTGTTAAAAATGGGGTAAGATGAAGTCCGTGAGATTTTTGCGAGGTATATTACCTGCTTAAGGTAATTACTTGAAATACCCATTTACTAAGGGGAAGTATTCGGCTTGTGGTCCAGGGAACAAGACGGGAAAAGAGTATAACCAGCGAGGTAATAAGCAAGTACGGACAAAAAGCTGAATGACCCAATTGGGGTGCAGATATTGTTTTAAGGTACGAAAAGTGGTAGGTCGGTCTCCTCAATCTGATGAAAATACAGGCAGCTTGCTAAGCCCAACGAAGAACATGGGTGATGGTAACCCCATTGAGGATGTTTCCCACTTGAATGTTTGGACAAGATCCGAAAAGATTCTTGGCTCCCAAGATAAACTGGTACTGTCCTGTAGATGTGTGTATCTGGTGAAAAATAGTCGCTTCATACGTCACAGTGGTAACTGTTACCATTAACCATATCATATTTTGGTTATTTTTTATCTAAACTATCACCACTGTTATTGTTTCACTAATAAGAATAACACTAACATCAGTATAGTCAGCCTCCAGCGTTGATCTAACCGTGATCATGGGGTATTAACGACTCCAGAGTGAATGGCCTAAATCCTATCACGGCTATTCAACACCACTTCTGACCGGTCTGTCGGTGAGATTGCTGTGTGATGATTTGAAATACGTATCGCATATTAGTTTGCCCAGTCAGAATCGACCTTTGGAGCAACTACCTAATGCTTGTTTGCACTACATTTATACCATCAACTACAAAGCAGCTCTTCTTCGGGAGCAGCGTTATCACACGTTACCTAAACCTGGATTTCTTATTTTATCCCACGCTGTTGTGTCAACATGATTTCATCACTTTCTGCTTCGCTCCGTTATCCACACTTCTTGTTGACCGTACAACTACTTTCGACTTGTGGGTGTATACTCCACAAGTCGTAATATTCTTCAATGAAAAAGAACGGGAGCAAACATTACCGGAGTGGACAGCTAGACAGACAGACAGATAAACAAATAGATAGACAGACAGATAGATAGATAGATAGATAGATAGATAGATAGATAGATAGATAGATAGATAGATAGATAGATAGATAGATAGATAGATAGATAGATAGATAGATAGATAGATAGATAGATAGATAGATAGATAGATAGATATATATATAGATAGATAGATAGATAGATAGATAGATAGATAGATAGATAGATAGATAGATAGATAGATATATAGATAGATAGATAGATAGATAGATAGATAGATAGATAGATAGATAGATAGATAGATAGATAGATAGATAGATAGATAGATAGATAGATAGATAGATAGATAGATAGATAGATAGATAGATAGATAGATAGATAGATAGATAGATAGATAGATAGATAGATAGATAAAACAAATAAAACTCGACGGTAGGCGACGCGGAACTCATCTTCGGGCTCCTTTTTGCTTCATGACGGCACATACTAGATTTGTAGAGTTTGGCAAAATGGCTCACGAATCTGTCCATACCAATCGATCCATGCTGGACAATTATTTTGGTCATCAAACACGTTACATAATCTCACAAGGTGGACTTTAAGCAAAGATATAAGGCAATAAACTCGGGTACACCTTTGGAAAAAGGTTTCCACTTCAGTTCTATTTACATGTCGTCGGTTGATTTTTACGTGAATTGTGCAATGCAGGTAGTGCAGGAGAATGTTTCACCACAAGAACTATGCACATCACCTATCAAAAGACTTCAGTATTTTATTATCGAAGAAAGAAACGATTCTGAGAGAGGTATACAAACTTTACAAGCATCATTTGCCCGAATGCGAACTTTATTGCTTCAGTTCATTTTCTCGTATTCACTAGAGTGTCAGTATATTTTGAACTCAGTGTAGATTCCATTTTATCTTTAATTTCTTCTGAAAGACTTTTCATTCTCTCATCTACAACACGTTACGTCGTTTAGAATCCACCATTTTTCAGAGTTGTGATTCATTCGAAATAATAAAATGCACGTAGATGGCAAAATAGATCACTCTCATATTCATCAGGATAAGTAGTAAATATAGCAGTTTGTACAAAAACGTTTATCAGGTGGAAGTGGTAATTGGGGTCAGGTAACGTCTATGTAGGTGACGGGTGATAATTGGCGTAGTTAATCACCAGCATTATGCAGGACTCAGTCGGCTTTTGGTCAGGGAAGTTAAACCAATTTACCTTACATCTTTTGGCCTGATCAGTATTACTACCTTCCCCAAAAGACCAAGCAGGGAACTTCACCTCCTTCTTGTTATTATTCCAAACTTTTCTCATATTTCCAGTCGTCCACATCTTGCCTGTTCTGATCATTCCATGGTGAAGGTTTTCCTAATGATTGGCATTAGGAATAGACTCACAAGTTTCACTCACATCCGCGGCAGTAAAATTTATAGGTGACGATGTCTCTTGGGAAACCCTGCGAGACAGAGAGTTATGATGGATGATTCCGAACTAAGAGTACATTCTCACACCCAACCCTCCTTGTTTTGTGGAGATATAACGGAATACGTCAGCTTCTGATTCAGTATTTTTTTCCATATAGAATTGTTGCAGATCCGCATGATCTTTACTCTTCTTGTAAGCTGGAGTTATCGCGTTGCCTGAGGGAGCATGCTTTCAAGACCGGATAACTCAACAGTACAGTGGTAACTCGATCAGTATCGAAAAAACCTTGGACTGAGGCCTCTACACTTTCGATTACTAGCTGATAGTATCAATCTCAGCGAAACGTGGAAGAATATCATGCACATAGGCAGTGCTTATTCTTGTGAGCAGCCATCGATAAACTCAGCCCTCGATTCACTACTGGCTCGTACCCACCAGACAAACCAAACTTTGACGTTGTATTCCACCAGAACCCTACTGTGAAAGACATCATCTTCTCGTACGTACATCAAGAGCTTACTCTCTTCCATGGAATCAAGGAATGCGGTCCAGACTGCCCAGAGCCGATCCTGTTAAAAAAGCACGCAAGCACATTTTTTCTTATACCTTCTAATCACTTTGGCCCATGTCAAAATCACAGGAATATACCCGATTGTTGGAAGGTGACTTTCATCACTCTAGCAACGAAGAAAGGGTTCATTTAGACTAGGTTCAGTAGCTTGCATATCGGTAACTCTTAACGTGTATGAAAAATTATCCTCAGAAACATGTGATGAATTTCAAGCGATTCGCATATCACCGATCACGATCAACCCTTAATAGACTGGTTCCTCTTACTCACTGATCCGTCGATTCCAAAAGCCAAGTAGTTGAAGTTCGTTTCTTTATCTTTGTGACTCATTAATTTGCTTCGACACATTGAGCTTACTCTATTTACTTTGTGACCTCGTATTTAGCCCCTCTGGCATTATTCTCTTTTTCCAGTTAATTTCCCCATCAACAACAATAGGCAGGATTTTTGCCCGAAATTCTGCCATGCTTCCATCTGCACTCAGTTTCCTCCAAGGTACCATTTTTTCACCGATTTTCTTTTCTGCCTAAATATTTTTTATGCTCCTGTACGACGATTTTTTCCCTGAGAAAGTTGCAGATGATGCTGATTTTAGAATATCGAACTTCTTCAGACCTCTATTTCCCATCTTACAACAAAGAGTAATTGAGCGCGTCAAATGATCACCAAGTAGTTACCTAAAAGTTAAACCTCTCAGAATTCTCTGACTTTCTGTTAAGTTCGCAACAAATCAAACACTGTTCCGACTTAGTAGTATATTCGGTGTAACCATCAGCCATTATCTTATTTGAACAAACTGCGTCACAGCAACCTTCTTACGTGTCTAACTACTCACCTTAGGTCATTCGCTAACTCGTATCACTTAATTAGAAGCCTTGTATTTTCATGGGTCCGCTCATACAGGCTCTATGCTTCCCCCACCATCATTCAGCAATGACTTTCGAAGACTTTCAAATTATTGCTGGGTCCCTTAACATATGCCTGGATGTAGTGGATTCATTTTTGACCTCATTGTTTTATTCGTAATTAGTGGGAGAACACGTAACGGCTACACTTCAATTATATTCATGAAAGTAAACACAGAGTACGGATGTAGTCGACGAGCGAGCTGCAAGTAAACATTTTGGTCTTAATAAAGTAACCAGGTAGGTATGTGACTAAGTGAGTGAAGCTATAATCAGTTTCACGATCAAGCTGTGCCTTCATCCGACTGAGACCAAGCAAACTTAGCCGATACAAAAGGGGTTTCGTGTTGTCTTGAGATTAGCCAATGTAAACACGCGCGATGAATATTGAAAAGAGGTATCATTTCAGTCACTGCAAGTGTTTTCAAATTTGCACGGACATTTTCGACAGTGAGCATTCCTGCATTTGTTTTCTAGGTAAAAACACCACAGGGGATTTTTGAATCCATTCAGTAAAATCGATAATCAGAGAGAAGATACCAAAACAATTTCTGCACTGCGACTTGGAATTCGCTATTTTATTAGGGAACTAATAGTGCGTACTTCTCTACTGAGAATAATAAAAAGGAACATTTATCTACTGGTGGACGCTGAAAATTACGTTTTACGAGAGTTAGATAAATCAGGCGTAATTAAGGGCGAATGAGTGGTACGTCTTACAGGAGAGAAGGGTACAGTTGACATCTAACGATACTGGAAACCTTGTTTACCTGACGGCTTCACGACACGAGGAACCATACTGTGGGTTGTAAAAAAGCAAACCAACCACATTAGATTGCCCGCCAGATCAACTATCACGATTGAATTTGATCGACTCGACTGACTTAAGAAATGGAAATCCTTGTTGAGAACAATCAGCTCACCGGTGATCTGCGGGGGCTATTAGCTTCTGAGGTTCAAACCCCGCCATCGACAGTCTTCGTGATCGGAAACGACATCGCTACTTCGAACGCTGCCTCGGCTGACCTAATGAGCTTTTATAAGTCTCGAGGACATGATTTGTTATTCTTCTCGGATAAATTTGGTTACGGATATAATTCCGCAACTACAAGCAAACACATTTATGCGTGGAGTAAAAATACTCCATCCAAAATTATCACTTTTGAGAGGAGTAATGAACAGTAATCAATGCTTTTCCTTTATTTGCTGTTCTCGAACCTCCTGAAAGCTTTCTGCTGGGTTTTAATTCCTTTTGATTGAAAATCTTTGCTTCCATTTTAAGTTTCTTTCGAATATCACCATCTTAATATTCCTGTACAACGTCGCGTCATTACGACATTCGTGAACGGAATTCGTTATAAGCTTTATCAGAAACCTCACAAATGATATTCGCACCGCGTGGAGCCACAAGTTACCACAACGCTTGTTAAACCGCGGATCAACAAAATGACGTTAGACATTTAAAATATTACATGTATCTAATAATTCTTTCAAACAATATTACCCATCGTGAAGAATATTGTCTGGGAAAAAGATTCCGGTTCACTCTAACCGTTCAGAAAATAAAAATCTTTGTCTGTCAGCCAAGTGTGTGTTCTTCTTCAGCCGATTATGCAGCATGGTCCGTAAACGATTTATCTTCTTTTGCTAGAATCCATGAATCCCTGAAACCTGCTGAACTTCTGCTTTCCCAATTTCATTTCACATCTCTCCATCGTGTGTACATCCTATAGTGAACAGGGTATTTCTGGCCAATTGCTCTTTTCTACCAGCCTGAGCACCGTCTATCGTCGGTTGGGGTGAACGGCCAGCAGATGCATTTTGATCACAGTTTGTTCATCCGATATTTCGCTGTTCTGTGTATGTGTCGTGAATATGTTCGATTCATTCCTGATATGTATTAGTTTTCACTCCGCTTCCTTGCTCGAACTCTTTCCATTCGATCGATAATGGTAAAGTTGCTTACACTGTTTGCCTCGAAAAGTCTTCGCCGCGAACTGGAATCGAACCCATAACCCTTCATATACCAGACAGACACTACTCTAACTGAGCCATCGCGAAACGGTCGATGAAGCAACGCAAGTAAAAGCCCAGTGATGCTCAACCCCCATTCTCACTGCCGGTTTCGGTCCCTGGACTAGCCTTGTCAGTCGCTTTCAGTGTGACGAACAGTACCTGGCTGGACAATTTCTGATAAACAGATCTAGCGCCACAGTTTATTCGGTAAAGCACCACTACTCCATCACTGTGCTCGTTATCTCTTGTTATCGCTCTTCCAGGCCCGAACATTGCCACCGTTGGTGTTTATTAAGGTTGATATCCCAATATCCTTCCCTTTTCCTTGGGTTCATGTCTATTAGTCCTTTGGACCACTGAGCCCAGGAAGATAAGTGAATTTTACCGAGTAAACGCTGCCATCCGGTGTCCGTCTTCTCTCTTCCCTGCGCTGAGTCCGAGAGCCGGTGGGGATCTGTCCAGTATTTGTGTATCAAATACCAACACCGAGTCTATCTCGCGTTCATTTCAGATCAATCACCATCTTGACTATCAGCCCGGATCCGCCTTGGCCGCTGGAGTACCATTGGACATTCATTCACATTAGTCAAACGCGACTAGTCTTACCGCAGTAGCTCAGCTGACAAAACAACTTTTCATCAAACGGCAAGTAGCCAGTTTGATTACGTCTGGCAGTGTGGATTTTTGGTTACAGATAATCCAAACGGATTTCCCATCACTGTTCCAAAAGTAAATCTGGCACATCAGTTATCCGGTTGTCTGATTAGTCGGGTTCTCTTAAAAAAATGTATTCAATATGTGAATTCAGTTTGCTACCCAGTTACCCGTGTAGCAAAGTGGAAAGTTCGGGTATCGTTTTACGAACTGTGAGGTCAGTTGAATTTTTCCCTGAGATTCATTTTATTAAACGACGAAAAATTGCATGACTGCACTTTTGTCATCTTTCTAATATCGTTGGTTTTAGTCCAGCACGTGATCAGATGGCACTTTGTGACCTCCGGCTTACGCAGCTTTTTCATGAGCAGGTGAACTTTGAGGATCTGTAAAGCTTTTGGTTAGAAAAAGAAGTCTTTATTTGTGACTGAGCAATATGGTCATGGGGTCCGCGCAAATTAATGAAAATTAATTATCCTGAGCCAAACCATCATTTCTATTATTAGGTTTCCCTTTTATTTTTATTCATTTACGAAAAAATCTCAAGTTGCCCCAAATTAACTTTAAACATTTTTCAAAGGGGAAATTGCTCTATTAAATAGATATCATAAAACTGAGCGGATACGGATTTACGATTGTGGTATCGATGGATCAGTGTTCCTCTGCAGGGGTTGTGTTGTGTTCGGCGCGGAAAATACAAAAAAACTGAGGAACTCTATGAACACAAAACTTAGTGGATGCCTTAACTGAATCGTAAGCTTACTTTAGTCGAGCACCAATAAGGCTGCCTACAGCCTGACCACGACAATAACAAAGGTGTCTTTCTTGCAAACGTCAAATGTGTACAATCGGGAAGAGTGAAAAAATGTACCCTTCCAGTCTGATAACTTATTCATTGTTCTTTGTATTGTATCCTTGCTTGGATGGTCATGGTATATTCGAGGTCGTAATAACTGGCGTCATAAGAGTCACAACGTGAATGTCACCGGAATGAGTTTCTTATCGGAATTACCATCATGGATACCGTTCCTGTGAGCCATCAAGTCTTACTACCCGGTGTGAAAAATAATTCCAAAGCCATAACAAATCACTGTGAAATGTGGATTTCTCCACAACGGTAACAGTGGATAAACTTCATTCTGCTTACCGTGTTGGATTTTGAGTGGCCAAATAGGTGAACCACCTCATTTGCCTTCATATTTCGTCGTGATGGCCTGTGAGAAACGGGAAATAAATAATCTCTCCGAATGCGTTAATTGTTTTCTGACAGTAATTTCTTTTAAAAAACCAATAAACACAATTGCCCAAGTCTAGCTTATTGAATTTGGCACGTCACTTCTTGTTCCAGCTCCCTTTTTTACATGAATAATGTCAACAATATTCGTTCTTGTACAGAATCTTTCTGAACAGGTTCCTTCACAGAAAATCTCACAAAGTGCTTTATCATGGTATCCCAATTCAATTATCTACTGCGTAGTGAAAACTTGCTGTCATGAATGGGTATTCCTCCATCATCACGAAAACAAACGAGATGTCTAGCGAATCACCATATTCTGACCCTAATTGCCAGGTCGTGTATTCCATGGAATATCAACAGCTTTCTTCCTGTGAACCCTTCATCAACTGCGAAATAGCTAACAAAACAAATAGATTATGCCATTTGCTCCAAATGCGTCTGTGTTCTTCGGCTGCTTGCCACTAAGCAGCAACATAATTGATACCTACAGAAATGGGATTTCTCCCGACAGGAGTAGCATTCATGCTTCCGTGGTGAAAACCACACGCAATCAATTGTACTTTCAAGACTTTACAAATTATTCACATTTCATCGTACATTCATATTCACATATGTAGCATCAGCCAAATTGATCATGGTGACTGTAGTCATGCAATTTCAACTTTACACAGAGTAGTACATACCCACATTGAGCAGTATTCAGTGAGCAAGAGTTCTGTACGCCTAATAATTGTTTGGTATTAAATGAAATTAATTACAAAATTAAATTCCACAACAAGGACAATATTTTTTTGCCCAGAACTCGACAGTCCCTGGTGACAAATTGGTACTTACTTTTGTACGTATGTGCATTTGTGTGCATAAACCTGCACACACATGTGCATAATTCTATGTATGTAAGTACGGATGGATGGATGGATGAATGTGGGCATGTCCAAATATTTAGAAGAGGATCCAATTTAGGATTTCCTTGGATTCTTTCTACATCCATTCGTCACCTGGTGCTACCATGAAAGCGGTTTTTGTGATATGGTAACCAAGACTGAGAGACAGATGAGGCACTTCCTTATATCACCAGTTAGAGAATAAAAAAATTGAAAAATGTACAACCATGTAAATGGTTCACTTTCACGTCCGCGATGTAACAATACCGATCCACCGGTTGTGTCAGTATTCCGACTCCATTCTACCCAAATGCTTGCAACAATTGGATTGTTCATTTTACATATCATTCCCATTTCTTTTCTTTGATTGCTGCTGTTGATACCCTACACGGTAGCAACCCACTTGAACTATCCTACGGACTGCTTGACATTTCAATGAGTTCTATTTATACTCTCACAGGACCCGTCAGTTGCGGGATGCTTTCGACGCATCCATTGCCTTTTCCTTGGTCTGCTGCTCTCGACTGGCTGGTCCGAATGTCTGATACACACCTAGTTCTGTTGCCACGGCAGTCCCCAGTGTGTTATTTTCCGTGTTCTCCAAGACAAAGTATGCACAACGAATGATTGATTATTGTTTGTCAATGTGTAAAATAACATAGAAGCAATGAACTTTATGATGCGAGCAGTTAGAGCCAAATGCTTTAGTGTGGACTTTCTTCTTTGTCAAAGATTCTATCCTGTGGTGGAATATTCTTTGACAAAAGCTCTTTCAGTCTCGTCGTCACACACCAGTTCGAATTCAATGTAGAATTTTTGCGCAGAATCGACTCACGATTTCGTTAATCCAAACGATTCTTTTTCATATTTATTGAACGATTTCAATTGTACTCGGTAACACATTTATAGCAAAATACTGACCCTTACTACGATTGAATCACAAGGATAGCTGACAGTGTAGACTCCAACAAGGAATTTATTTTTCGACAGATGATGAATTATTTTCCTCCAACTTAATGAATACTGTTCGAAGAAATCTTCAAAAAGAGTTGTGCGGCAATCCATCACAAAGTGACCGCCGAAAGATCCATCAGTCAAAGTGCAAACCTGTTCAATTTGAACATTTCAGTGCGATCAGTAGTCGTCATTTCGTTGAGCAATCGACCACGGCAACTTCTTAGTCAAATATTGGTGCCTTTGTCTTCCTTGAGGTAGTAAAGCGAAGTGAGATCAATTTATGCTCAGAGGAATGAATCTTTCATAGCAACGCGCACTTGAGAACTCGGAGTGGTACATGAATGATTTTCAATGATTTATTCGTTAACAAGTGCACGACACATTCAAAATCAAAGTGTTGAAATGGTTCAGAGATCAAGAATGTAAATGAACAACAAAAACATCCGTCTCCGACTTTTGTGGACAAGTGCTATCAAGTAGGAATGGGATAAGCATGTCGAATTGTGCAGTGAGTACCCATTCATTCCCGAACCTATACCTACATGCCGTCGCTGAGTCGATAAACGATCCATTATTCGAGCCTATCTTGTGTACACCGGTAAAACTCTTACCAGTCCCATCACTGTTCGGACTGCAAGTTGACCACCAATATACCGACCACTCTTCACGGAACAAAGTGACGGCCGCGATCTGGTCGTACAGTCTGAAATTTCGACCTAATCTAACCACACCACAAGCACCATTTGTCCAGCTCTCTGAATTCTTTGCAGTTTTCAAGGAACCCATTTTCGGGTTTGGTCTGTACAGAGAATAAATTATCGAAAAAGACTATCTGCCTACCGAACCAAGATATAGTGCTGCTATGAACAAATTCTTCAGTCCATCGCACATGAAGTGGTTGGTTTTGCAAAAACAGCCGAGATATGCTGACGAATGATTTATCACAAAATGTGCGACTGCTATTTTCTCTCCTCACGTCATAGCCCTGAACGCCATCAAATTAAAATCCAAAGAGAGAGGCCTTTGTTGCGCACAGTCTCTGTTGTACTGTGAGTTAACAAAACTCACTCAGTTTATTGATTCTGCTTTCTTGATAACGGAAGTGATATTTTTGACTTAAAGTAAAGAATCTTTATCAACCTAACGTGCAAAATGAGCATCATTTCAGCTACATTCGGGACAAACCGAATGGATATTCCTTTTTTTGGCACTAAGGTCCAGCCATTCAGAGAATTTTCCTTATAACTGACGACCTGAATTATGTACAACCAAACAAGTGGCTCCTAACTTAGATAGCGAGGTCATTGATATAACCCTCGAACTTTGACTCCAAAAGCGTCTTTCTTACTCAAGCCTTCTATCTTACATGGTTCATAACTAATCTAGACAGCCTACAATGGTAAACCAACCAATCAAAAGCCATCAGTTAGGTGACCAGCCACAAGACATGAACAGTATGGAAAGTGCATGGTGTGTACAGTTGACGCGAAACACACAGTTGAGATTCAGCCCTGATATCATGGAGGTAGCACGTGTCATCCAGAGCAAGGTATTGTACTTTATTGTAGTAAAGACCTGAGCTAGCTAAAAAAAACCAAATATCAGTCAAATTAGGGTAACATGATCGTCGTCACTTTGAAATGAGCATCAGATTTAAAACTACAGAAAAACTGGATCAACCATCGAGATTCACGCAAAGTTCCTCTGTCACTTTCATCTCTTCCACCAGAATGCTTGCTAAACAAGGCACTGTAGAGTTGCAATAGGTATTTATAGAGAAAGGGAAAAGTCTAAATGCTGAATGCTTAAAGGGATGCGAACGGCATGCAGTTAAGTCATGGTACATGGTATAGGGGATAGGTGGGGTACGCAAGAATATTCTTGGCGAATTTTTCCCAAGCTATAATGTGCAAATCGTAAAGTTTAGAGATAAGAGATCCTACGGGGATCAAAGGAGCACGACTGACAATGGCCAGCCCGGTGGATGAGCGCCGTTGAAGTTTGGTACCCCGGATAAATGTGGCACAGTGTTTCTACGATTTTCATTCGTATGAGTTGAACATTGGTACTGTTGTATCCCGTATTCAGTAAGCATAAGAAAGGCGTACTTGCACGAGTAAATGTGAGCCGTAGCAACGTACAGTAAGCGCCAGTACAAGTGAGCAAGTGAAACGCAATTATGTGTGAGTACGTGCGTCAGTGATGCACGTAGTCCAAAGCATGAGGCAGCTGTACAGTCGGTTTAATTCGTGCAAGGTCGTGCGACATGTGATACAATCTGATTGGTCAGTGCTGTCCGGGAGGAAGCGCGACAAATTTCAGCTGCGTGCATGTGAGCACGATTGCAGGCATGCGTCCATATTCGCACGGTGTGTCCATTAGGCGTGGGCGAGTAAGCACATGACTGAACATGCCAGCAGGTACAACATGAATCATTCCACAAGGAAAGAAAACCATCCCAATACCTGCGGGATCAATTTGACTGTGGTTTCTTTTCAGTCCGTTTCAGTTCGAGAATAAACAAGCAATAAACGGTTATTTTGCGGAACATCTGGCGTGTCGCTTTTTCCTGTTAGAGAGCACCATTTCACCGGAAACAGTTTAAACTCTGCTCTTCATGAAAGACAGTTCGTTCTCAGCACGAATCGCATCAATAAGGTTTGGCACGTAGTATCCGTGATTATAATTTAGAGTCCTTCTCATTACCTCATCAGACTGTTGAGCGACCATCTACCAATGTAGCCGAATGATCAAAGGTTTGAACTTTGAAACATGGTTCTCATGATTCACATGTACTTAACCGGGTTTTCTGGTGAACGTTTTTAGGTGTTTGAACAATCCCGGCAGCATGTGCCGTAGCTCACAGATCTGGTCGTGCTCCTATGGCTGACTGACTGCCCCCTCTGTGTTCACTGAGAGACAGGCATAAACACACAAAAACACGCACACAAACGCATTTCATTGTACTTCATTAACATTCGATAGTTATTTCTGTCGTGCTTGCCTCGTGAATACATAAGTGCTATTGCCAACGTACACACTCTGCTGAATACCATCTGAATTTCGCGTCTTCCTCATTACTTTCCGAGGTTTGAGCGTAGAACTTCCGATTACTGGGTTTCGTAATTCAGTGCATTCCTTCTTCACATCCAGTGTACAAATAATACGCCAACCTAATTTGGAAATTAGCATTTTGCAAAGCCTTTCCAATGATTGAACTTTATCAACTAAAAGGTCACGTATTCTTCACTCATTACAAATCAGACTATAGAATCACCGCGAACAAGGAGGTGAAAATATTTCCCCTGTTTTGGTCATCCGATAATCTGAGAATATATACTGAACAACAAAATATTCACAGATTTATCTGGATTAAATTCATATTGTTGTCGAAATTCCAGTTAGGAGCTGCCAGTGGTTAGTCACTTATAGACGAACGAATATTCTCGCCGATTATATTTCGTTCCTAGATTTCGTCACAGCCTAAATGACGCAATTACCCCTACAATTCTAGATTTGATTGAGGCCGATGTGCCTCATTAATCCCTGTAAGCAATGTTTGTTTAATTTTGTGCTCTCGATAACGGCAGTGCCTTTTTTGACCTAAAGTAAAGAATTTGTACCAACATTACGTGCAAAATGAGCATCATTTTTTTTTGCCTAGAGCTCGACAGTCCCTGGTGGCAAATTGGTACTTACTTTTGTACGTATGTGCATTTGTGTGCATAAACCTGCACACACATGTGTATAATTCTATGTATGTAAGTACGGATGGATGGGTGGATGAATGTGGGCATGTCCAAATATTTAGAAGAGGATCCAATTTAGGATTTCCTTGGATTCTTTCTACATCCATTCGTCACCTGGTGCTACCATGAAAGCGGTTTTTGTGATATGGTAACGAAGACTGCGAGATAGGTTAGGCAAACCGTATCTGACATTTTGCTTCATTTTCTTTGTAATGACGAGTAATAATTTACAAAAAAATACCCTCTTTGAGTATACTAGATGTCCTTTGATCGTTCATTTTGTTTGTCAAAATCCGGTAAAAATTTATCCAAGTGTGTTATGCAAATGTTCGTCCACAATGTATAGTTACAACTCCATTTCCAAACTAAGGATATGTGAAAAAGCTAACTGATTCACGAGGAGATTCCGGGGCAAAATATTCCACACAAAAACGTACAAAATGCGTTAACAGGACTGTATCACACTCTCATTTGCTACTATGGTGACAGTTTCCTGACAAGAGTGTGCCTTTCTGCAGTATTGTGAATACGAAGAGAATAGTTAACTGACCACTCTCATAAAAGCTTGATTTCAAGGTCATGTATTCGAGGATATTCTGTAACCGTCAGACTGTAGACGACCATATTGGCGTTCCATTAATGTAAGCGTGACTCCTATGAGACACTTACTGAGCTTCAGGCTGAAAGAGCTTTCTACGTTTTTGTCATTTCACATTGAACAGGTGAAACCTCCCCACCCCTCCCCCTTCACCTCGGTGGAGAATCACTGGTTCTGGCATACTACAATCAACAGCTTTCTTTCTTGTAAACCTACCAGCAACTGAGAGACAGCTAACCTACCACCAAGTTATACATCTTGTTCTAGATACTTTGTTGTTGGTGTTGCTTTCACCTACTAAACAGAAATATAGTCGACTTTTCCGCAGGAGGAGCTACTCTTGGCAGAAGTAGTATTTATATCTCCGTGGTAAAAACCACGTGCCATGAACTCTACATTCATTACCTTACAAGTTATTCGTATTCGATTGCTTATTCAAATTTCGTCTCTCAAGTATCATTCAAATGAATCGTGTTAACCACAGTGGTGCAATTTCAACTTCGCACAGAATATTACAGAACTAACTCGAACAATGTTCGTTTACCAAGAAGCTTATATTCCCAGCCATTGTTTGGATTATATGAATGTAATTACAAACCCTAGGCTCACAATGAAGAAAACATTTCTTGGAATTTCGACAGTACTTCGTCCAATGTACTTCGGTAAAAGAGGATATTATTTATCACTCACCTTCCGGTCTTTCACCGAATAATTTTTTTCCGTGTAAGATGAAAAATGAGTAACTGATAAAGCACGACAAATGCATTCTTCAAAGGGGAGTGTGAAAGAGTTATTCTTACAAAATTTTCTCGTTAAACAAACGCGAAGACACTGCACGGTTTCATGATTTGACCGAAATTCTCGAGGCAGTATGGTAGGCAGCGTCCTTTCTAGCTGACATTCACTTGCAAAACAAGCCCATCGATCTCATCGACGCATTAAAATTATGCCACTTTTCTGCTTGGTTACTGCATCGTTTAGTTGATCAACGCTTCTCGATAATACTAAACTCTGAGAGACTGACCCAACTGTCATCGGTCGGCTACTTCTGGCATACGGACTGACTGTTTCGAAAAATCGTACTATCCTTTAAAGCTTGCAGTGCCTTTTATACTAACCCTAATAACATTATATAAATCATTGATAATATGAATTCCATTTTTCATTTTTGAACCGGTGAAACTGCGCAACTATTTATGACAATCCACATTACATGTTAGGCATGGATCGAATGCTCCACAAGGAAAAGTCAATAGTCTATGCTTAATCTAACTGGCAAAAGCGAGTGAAGAAATGTATTTTTAATCATCAGCAAAGGAAATTCCAGATTGATTTGCTATTTTGAGACCGCCCAAAATTGCCCAATATGCGTTGAGCTTGAGACCACCAGGACTTGAGTAATAACACTTACGGTTTTCTTCATTTGACAAACTCTGAATTGATTCAACTGGTAAATTCTTCGGCTGCAGCGGGCTTGATCTCGCACATGGAAGACGCACAAAAGTTTAGTGCGGTGTCGGCTGTGCTGTCTAAGTTGAAAACAGGGCTTCCAAAACTCCGTAAATAGAGCTGCCTTTTTCAGTTTCCACGTAATCATAGCACATGGCATCGGCCAAATAGGAATTGTAATTTTAACGCATACAAGTGGATGGCCCAATGAATCGATCATTATCCGACCTTCAAAAATACACGCCTATCTGGTTTCGTTTAGTTTCTGTGGCTACAATGTCGAAACACTGATCTATTTATTTATTGCTGCACTGTTTTTTTTCGGACTATATCAAGCTTGTTTCCTTCTCTGTGATTCAGAAAAATCAGGTCAAATTAGTGGTTATCGACAAGAAGCCTAGAAACAGAGCTTCCGTCGTCTAATCCATTTACTAAATTCGGGAATTTTTATCCATCAGATGCTTTGTTCAACAAATATAAATGCCGTCCGCCAACAGGCCTGTGTATTTTCTCATTTCACACACTCGGCAAGCACCGGTCAACAAGACTTAAAAGAAGACTAACAAGACAAGTAGGTCAGGGTCAATCAACATGTCTGTTCACACATTGTTTGTTCCGGTCTCCAACATCTCCCTCACTAATACTTTGAGCTTTGTGACATTTCATTCGGGTGTTTATCTGGAATGGTTGTATGAAAAGCCTGTTTCGATGTGGATATCTTCCTACTGGTAGTAGATAGTAGTATGAAGCAACCGAATCCAATATAAATAGTGGTATCGGATGTGTTTGTGTTGTGTTTTTGCTGGAACATCATCCAATCACACATAAAACTGACTATCTTGGATGATTCTATCATATTTTCTTCAAATCTGAATGACGTACCTTATCTACTGTTCTGATCTGACCCGCAGCTAGTAACCAACAGAAATGTAACTGTATTAGCCAAGAGGATGATGTTACCGAAAACGAGCTTGTTCGCTATTCGTGTTTTCTATATATAAACAACAGAAGCCTGTTTTCCTGTTATGTTTCCTGAAGTTCACGTCTGATGTCGTCCTCTGAAATGTTTTGCCTAGTCATGATCGTCACTGCTGGATCCTGGCGTATGCGACTAAGGTCGAACCTCCGGTTGCCATAAATGCTCATCATTTGTTGATTGTTTAAGGAGAATCACTTTAAATGTTGTCCTAGTTGTTCAATTGATATACCTAGGAGATATTACCTGGAACGCTTCAATGTTGAGCTATCCCAAAGTTGGGCAAAAATAGTTCAATAACCTTGTCTAGCCGTTATATGCTTAGGTATTTATGCATGAAAGGTTTTAATGTATCCGCAAACCTCTCGACATGACCGTTTGTGGTGGATTTTTTAAATGTAAAACTCCACTGACTGATAAAAAACGTTCGGAAAAGTCATCTTAATTAAACTAAATTTTGTTATCTGAAACAAACATCTCAGAAAAATCCAGTATACACAAAAAGCTTCCAAAGTGACGGGTCGTTGGTTTAGTGGTGGGCTGTTGCACCGTACCTGCTTCTGATCGTTTAATGCAGAATCAATAAGTTAGAGACAGACATCAAAAATTGTACACGGCTCCATGGCTTACGTGCAAATAACCCTGACTGTGACACAATTTACTGAAGGAGATTTCGTAGCTGTTGCAAACTGGCTGCAACATCTAGCCAGTTCTTGGACATCTTAACCCATGAAAGACCAATAAAAGTAACCGTGTATTAGGGATTTTATCTTGTTGAACTCAAGATATGCTTCATGAAGCTATCTTGAAACATCTGATTTCAGTGATGACGATAAAGACACTGTCATCTGAGCTCTCTAGAGAATCTTACCGTATAGAACATTCTCGAATCAAAGGTTCGGAAGTATTCTTACCATCCGTATTTTAGAAAGCTCTTGATTTCATTGATAGCATTGCCAGCACTTAAAGCATGCTTGATCATGCCCGCTCTGATTTTCAGGCATGCGGCAGGGCTCATGAATACCTGGTGAACTCCTTTTTTTGAAAATCATTAGACGCAAAATCCACTTCGTCTTCCGCTTTATCCCGCGTTGTTGAAAAAAGAGGCAGTGCATTGGCATATCCGATATTCGAGGAGGGCATACGATGAATCTGGAAGTTATATCCCAAAAGGGTAGCAACGAACCTCTTGAAGCAGTTCGGTGTATGTATAAGAATATTATTTTTGTTCCTAAAATTGACCAAAAGCAATTTATGGTTTTTAAGATAGGCAACATTTTCTTCCCTGGATCATTTTGTGAAGTTTCCGTTCTGCCAATGAATGATCAATTCACATTGCTCAGTTTAACTATAGCTTTACTTGGTCCAGGTTAATGATCTGGAAACATGTAAGAACTGTTTATGGAGCCGTCTGTTATCCGGTGCAGGATGACAGATACTTTGCCATATCCAGAAGCATCAGCTGCACGAATATTTATTTTGGGTGATTCGTAAGGCAGCTGGAATTGGTGAGTCCAGGTCCTCTTGGTGGAGGGGAAGATTAAATTGTTCAAGTGGACTCAGAATAGTGGTATGCTGAGAACAAACCTACTGTAATATTTGATCATGCCTAGAAATGACTGAAGTGCATGGAGGTAAGAGAATGACGACTTATCACAAATGGATCTCACTTTTTCTTGTAGAAATATCTAATAGTAGAATCAATAATTATACTAATGACAATAGCAACAAATACAACAAAGATCAACAGCAACAAATTCAGCTAGTAGAAGAAGGAGTATATTTCCCTGGGTAAAGTAGAACCCAAACTGTTTCATGCGAATAAATAACTTGTTCAGATGATGGAAAGTCTCGGCAACGTCAGTGTTATCAAAAAAGTGCCATCAGTATAAGCAACAGCAAAAGATAATCCAGCAAGCACTGCATCCATTGTTTGCTGGAATACGACGGATGCATGTTTAACACCGAAGGATAACCTGCGATAGCGAAACAGATCTTTATGTGTTTAAGGTCAACTAACGTATTGGCTTCTCGTCAACTTCCTCCAGCAAATAAGCACAAGAAAAACCGATCTTCGAGAATGTTTCCGACATTTACTTTGGCCAGTATTTCCTTTGGTACAGGGAAAGGATACTGGCGTACCTCCAACTGCTCATTCAAACCTGTTGAAAAATCAGCATACATAAGGGGCTCATTGTTTGGTTCCTTCAAAACTAATAATGTTGTTGCCTACCCTGAATAGTTTACTGGGCTAATGGCACCAGAAGCTTGTAAGCAATCTAGCTCCTTACAGACCTGGCGAACGGCAGAGCACGGAACTGTTCTTTTGACCGGAATAGGTCTGTAGCATCCGCTAAAGATCTAGTGTTGTTGTGGGTTTGATGTACAGTCATAGACTGTCGGAAAAAACAGCTCCGCTTTCTGCTTGCACTTTGAAAATAAACCTAATTATGTTCATGCTATTTTTAAGAAGAAAGTGTTTCTAAAAGGGGAAAAAATTAATGGGCCCGTCCCAAAAATGCAGGTTTTTGATCCACTGATTGCATATTAGGTTCTTTGAGCAATCGGTAATGACGTAAACATATGCGGAAAAAGTTTGATCACGGAACTCCCGGACACTGTTTACAGTTCCTGAAATAACCATCGAATTGTCCGATGCATTACGTTCTGAATTACTGGCTGGTTAGAGAGCTCAGTCACCTAATACCCCCCCCCCCCCCCCCCCCCAAATAACACGTCACAATAGTTACGTCGGTCGAAGAATTGAACTGAGAAATTAGTTGTACTCTTTACCAATGTAGACGTAATGGCCCTGGCGTGGTTATTCACGATTAAACAAGTTTTTCCCGACTGAGGCGAGGAACATTGTTCCACTTTTCGGATCAGTCAATCAATAAGTTGATTTATGCTTTCGGCTTTTGCGCAATACTTTCCATTTGGTCTGTCACGATTTTTTGCAAATTTGGACTCGTAGGTTCCCCACGGTTGGCAACTGTTTTGCTCTCTGATCGCCAAAAGCGACAGTGGGAACAAAGACACTCCGCACTTTAAGCCCGTGTAATTTGGAATGGCTACACCGGGTGCGTCACTCTCTCGACCACGTGAAGTGCAAAACCGGACTAGCAAGATAAACAGGTCAAGGTCATTGGTCTGTCTGTTTACGGATCCTAACGCATCCCGTATGGCAGAAATGTTCACCAGAGCGCTCTCGGTCAGATTTTATGAAAAATAAGTATGTAAGTGAATTAGATATCATAATAAGATTATCTCAAACTAAATGTGACATCGTAGCACAGGTTATTTTCAGAATGCATGGCCGTTTTTCTCCTTTCGCGATACATATAATGGGATTTTACTATTCCGGCAAGAAGAAGCTTGCAATATTTTACAGAGCTATTGCAGAAAGTTGAAACTAGGTCAACCTAGTTTGAATTCTGAAAACCATTTCTCTGGGGTATGTTACCCTAATTCAATGACTTCGTGTGGTGGCATATTCTTGATTGTATACGTGGTTGCCGTGTCAGTTGATCGTACTCCAGGTCAAAACCTCTTTCGCGGTATTTACCTGAACTTATCATGAATGGGGTCTGCTCTAAGTTCACGCGGTACGATTTTGAAAGCAGCAATGGGGTTGAAGAACGTGGATTAGTTCACGCACAGTTTTTCTTCGTCCCAGGGCTCATCACAAGTTTATCGGTACGACCTGTACCGTTCGACAATGGGAATGCGAAATACTTGTGCATGTTCAGTAACAGCGTTGTCGGAAAAGGTGGTAGCTAGTCAACGCAACAGTTGCCATGGACAACTTTCTCAATACCGGTTTGCTATCTTCATTTCCGGCAAAACTGAGCTACTGAAAATTCTACGCTCACACATAACACGTCACTTGGCTAGCCGGTTTTGGATATATTCCGAACTCGTCACGGTTCTTTTACATTTGGATTTGGAATTGATTTACGAATAAGCGATCGACTGATATGTGAAATTATTAGTGATTTAGTTGACAATAAACGGTTGTGTCAGAAAAATGTACAAATGACCAAATGGTTTTTACTTTCCACAGCATTTTTTCAAGTTCGTATTTCTTGTTGTTTCCGCATCCCTCGTGGCACCTCAATTCACGCCCATCAATTCGGTGAATTATTTTTGTTTCCTTGTTTGTTGAGGAATTTTTCCCAACACCTCCAAACTTCAGAAGAGGGAAAACCCAATGAAAAATTATGACGTATAGTTCACTAGGTCTGTCAGCTTGAATTTCTCTCTACAGTGGGCGGTAAAGAAAAAGATTTTTCACAGCTCCTGATGAGTGGTGCACGAATCAAGTGAAAGATGAGCTGAGCTTTGCTTAACGATGGAAGGAAAAATATATACTTTACTTTGAGCGAACGCTGACTTGGAGACATAAATCACTCACCAGGCAATATCATCTCTATATACACACCAATAACCAAAACAAAAGTTGTAAGCTTTTGATGTTTGGTAGAACAGCTCTGCCAGAAATGATGGACTTTAGTCGAACTTTGATTACAGGGAGTAACGTTTCTTAGGACAAGTTTTCACTCGAACGATGATCACCTAAGTATGGGAATTTGAACGGTAAATATATATGCATATGCACATCTATATATATATATATATATATATATATATATATATATATATATATATATATATATATATATATATATATATATATATATATATATATATATATATATATATATATAACTTCTCTGTATTGCATGGGCGAGAAATGGGTCTGCATATCCTCATTGACAGATGGGTCACTTGAGGTCAAACATGTGTTGTGATCCTCGGGATGTTCATTCATCAGTTGTGTTATCCCCCTCCGTAAGCTTGAAACCCCAGTCTGAGCATTTTGATTGGACACCGTTTGTCAATGCTTTGGCACAAAGGCTCTCAGTGCATGAGTGAAATCCACTATGGAGGATTGTGGAGCAATCGTAATCAATGTGCGGGCAACTGCCGTGCCCACCCTAATTTTGATAAGAAGATTTGGCCAGTCAACGTGGGTTTTCTTTATTTTGCGGTCCTAAAATCTGATCTTTAACTGCCTTCGTATTTGCCCAATGTTCAGTAGAACGATCTTTGCTGTTGTTCTCGTCGATGCCATTGCTTTGGGCCTTCGTCACCAAAAACTCCTTAGTCTTTGTGGGTTGAATTTGCAATGTGATGTCCATTCGAAAGTATAGACGTTTTCTATAGAAACCCAGCATATTTCTGATTGCCTCAAAAGTAACCGATCTTTACGGAAAACATGCAGAAGTTAGTCAGTCTATTTTTATTTTAATGTCTATTACTGGTTCGTCCCTTACCTCGTGTTCCGTAGGCTGTTGCATGTAGCTGTTGTCCTGAGAGACGGTGCGTAGGTTTGGCACTTCCAGCTTGCGCTTTGTGTTCTCGTTGCAGTCTTTTGACTCGGGTGGCTAGCGACAAGATAAGCCCACGTTTGTTACACTCTGAATTGGCCGAATCGAAGTTCCGACATCCGTCTAAGTGTGCTCGAGTTATCTCTGAATACTCAGTGTGAATGTCTGTGAGTCAACCTACGGTCAGGAAATTGGTAAACTTCTCAGTAGACTTCGTCTCCGTCGTGAAGCTAACTGAGTCAAAGTGGCTGTTGGGACATTGATGGAAGCCGTTTTTTGGTTTTGTTGTTGTGATCCTGAAAGCGTCATCAACATACTTTTCGTAGGTTCAAGATGATCATATAAGTCAATCAAAGCTTGGAGTTGGACTGAATATAAAATATGAATTAGTTACATTTGGTGCTACGCATTTGCTTTTAATACCCCAAATCATGCCAGTGAAAACCGGTCCTGCTAAAGATTACTCGTGGTAACCGAAAGGTCCATCGATTATAGCCATTTCCGACAAGGCTGTGCAGCCAAAAACTCCGAATTCTTGCATACAGCATATTGTACAGAGCATCTTTTCTTGATATACTCTTAAACGAACTCGGCTGCGATAAACTGACAGAAACATCATCATTTTTTAAAGTATACCTAAAAATGCTCAATTTTGTGATTTGACACAAGAAGTCCTACAGACCTACTTGAACTTACTTGGGATGACCACCGAATTTTGCCAGAACAAGAAGTGGTAACTGCATTCCACCTTCCACTGGTGGTTCACGTCTCTGTGAACGATCTTTTGGACCTAACAAACTGCGACATTTTCTACTGAGTATTCTCACTTTTCCTGATATCAGCTAATGTGTCCCTCTTTCTCGAACAACCTTTGCACCACTATGCGCCCATAGTTAGAACAAGAATATATACTAGTTGTATTCCATCCGCCCCATGACTTTTCCCCACACCTGAGAAAATTCAAATTGAAATCGTTCTAATGGCTTATGGTTATTTGTTTCATAAGTGAATGTCTGTGCAAAAAAGATGCACTGATTAGAGGTGATGTTATCTGTCTTGCTGTCTTATATTTGCTTGGCCCAGTGGAAGTCCGTGATTGGAAGTGTTTCTCTAAATACTGGAAATAAAATAGCATGGACTATTCTCATCGTGTTCAAAGTGACAAGTAGATTTTCAGTTTGAGAATTAGAAGCGGGACAAAAGTGACTGTTTCAAGTTATTCGACCAATTCGGGATTTGGTTGCTTCACAAAAAAGTGAAAACAATTCCATGCAATCTGTAGTTGTCAGTTTTCACTATTCTGTACTGAGAATTGATATATGAAACGAAATTACGGAAGAGTCCCACGCTTTCAATAGTTTTACAAAAAATCACTGGTGGTTTGTGTTGAAAGGGTGTCCAGAATGTCCAAAAAGCAGATCGAGTGTTTACTTTGGAAAACGATCAGGGTTAACTTTGATCCAAATACTGGTACATGGACCACTCAAATTGAACCGCCTAGTTGCTTTGTCCTCGTTTAAGGCCAGCATCTCATCAGCTGTCATGAAAGAACATCTCAGGAGGACACGAATATCCGTGTGCATGTAAGTTAGAAAATTTTCTAACTCCTACTTATCCTTTGATAAGTGTCTTTCTCCCGATGAAAGTTTTCTGAGGAAACTGACAACTCACGAACGAAATGATCAGGGATACACTGACATCAAAAGTGATCACAACAAGTGCAACGATGTTCAAGAATAACGGTGACAAAGGGGTTTCACTGGCTTGGTCTTAGCACGAACTGATCACAATCTGACTCTTTCAAAGTAAATGCTACACTGTTATGCACATGACAGGCACGGGAAAAGCGTAACGACTCCAAACTGGGACTGGTGTGAACCTTTCGGACTAACATCTCCTGTGCGTCTCAAGCTCACCCTACTAAAAACTTTATTTGGAAGAACAGTTGGTTTTTCTGCTCGCATTTGTACTTTACCACCACACAGTTTGTTGCACTACGAGTGGACGCACGATATAAGGTCTGCCATCCGTTAGAATACAAATTTTTCTATCCCTATAATAAGTACTTTTACAAGGAGCCTATTGAAAACCTACAATTTGGTGGTGTAATGTCTAGAAAACCTACAATTTGGTGGAGTAATGTCGAGAAACGGACAGATCAAGGACAAGAATAACGTATAAACGTTTGTAGGGAATATAATCGAACAAGAATATGATATGTTCAGATCATCTAAAACCGTGTGTTGCTAAACGTGGTCGCCAATGTGCACGCGATAAAACCAGCGATCTTCCTTTAGCTCATCATCGTAGCAAAACGCAGGTACCCCAGCCAAAAAAAGATTCCCCACCATACCTGGGACCATAATGACTATGATCACGAAACCTGAATTATGCCGTCAGTCCAACGTAAAACAACCATCAGCGTTGCCGTGGTCGTAAGACGCAAAACTCACCAACCCAATCCCTGATACGAAACCGTGCCGTCACCCCCAACATTCAGTTCCTTTTTTACACTCGCAACGCCCTTGGTAGTTCGCTCGTTTTCTAACCTACTGAATTTTTTGTCTAGACAACAGATCCAACAAATTCACAAACGCCCCTCAAGCATCACCCTTGCTGTCCACGTACTTCTATGCCTCATCACACTTGAGATGCACACACCAGGTACGACGCATCAGTTTTTCTTTTGTTGTACTCTATGGGGATTTCCTAAGCTTTCATGAGAACATCTCACATCTTAGAGCACAAGTTGTATATATACTAACCAAATAATTCACATTTTCTAAATTCCTAATTTATTGATTGAAACCAGTACTTCGAAGCCATTCAATGGAGTTACCCACTGATCTGATTTTAAATGAAGTAGAAACCTTATGGTTTTCGTAAAATGGTTTTTTGTGCATAATCTAATAAGAGGAATTGCAAAATTTTATTTTTATATCCGAATTCGAGGATAGCGCGAATGTTTGCGTGCACGAATATGTTAATTATGTCGAAAGTAAACTGAAAGCGATAGTTTGTGCATTTCACGTTTTACTTCCCTTGGTCACAAGAAAGAGGTAATTTTTCAAGTTTAAGCACTTGACGGAATGGGTTGAGCTAGCTTTTACGCCGGGACCTCATTTCCATTAGCGATCCAAGATGACCGTTTGATCCGCTGTGATTTGTTTGTAATTTGTGGTTTTCCTAGCCAAGAACCATTGTGTTCTCAGTTATTTGGAAACACTTCAGAAAATCTTCCTTCCAGCGTGACCTCAAAATTCCGAGTCAAAATGCATTATGACGTCCGATCGTCAAAGTTGCTTATGCGTGAGGTATCAGTACAAGCACCGGTTGGTTCAAGTCGAATTCTGTGAAATTTTAATAGAGGAAACGGGATTAATGGCAAATTGGTTTCGTTATACCTAGAGCTGATCAGTAAGCATAAGTCGTCAGTATCTTAAAGCTATAGAACTTTCCAAAACGACGTCCAATTCGAGAGGAATTCATGTGAACAGGAACACCGAACTTTTTTCTGAAAGACGCTCATCTTTGTCTTTATTGAGGGCCAAAGAGTGATGTGAGTTTTGATGTGGTAGCTGGAATGATGAAATTAGTTGGCGTGTGGTTTCTCTTCTTTTCATACAGATCACTCTTTTCAAGGAAGTTCAGGCAAGTGTCTGCTTGTTTCGGAACACTTTGGTACTTAGGTAAGCGAAAGAAAAAGTCGCCGAACTCAGGAAAAAACAATAAGATTCATTTTCCAAATTAAAAGCAAAATATTGTATTGACTGCTTTCGGGCTTCTATACTGAATAATATAAATTTCACCTCTAATGATCACTCATTGGATAGGATGAGAAAAATCATTCCTATGTTGCGAGATTTTTTTTTTTCAGTAATTAAACTAAGAAGTGCCTGGTTTATCTTCAAAAACACAGAAAAAGGAAATATAATGAATAATTGTTTAAGTAATGGTAGTAGATTAGACTTTTACTTAATATGATCCATCGTGCAGTGTGAAGTTTCCGACCACTGGAGACTTTGAAAGCTCCGTACAACTGTTTTAAACTTGATGAATCATAACAAGGATGAAACAGTTACCATGCATGATCATACAGTAATCCAGCCATTTAGGTTGTTTAAAAAATAGCATTCTTTGTATTGAGGACCTACTGGCGCCATATCTAATGCTGTGTAAGTTCAACAATTCTTTCAGAGACAGTCTGGATAGCCCTGTGGTTAAGGTATTAAGGTCACAAACGTTCACCCCGGGTTCAAATGCTAGTTAGGGTTCAGAGGAGGTTCACTACTGATAACTCGTCGCAATGACTAGAGAGCTGTATAGTGTTTCCGTGATTTCCAATTACAAGAACATACGCAAGGTGCGATGAATCATACTGCGCAGTTATCAATCAAGAAATGTCAGTTTGGCCAACCAGCTCGTTTTCAGTGATTCATAATCATGCCATTACATCACAATATATTACGACAATTCAAAGGTTGAACCAATTAGATAAGTGGGAAGTGATGAAAATTTATAACGGAAGGGGGTGGGGGGAGAAAACAATTGTAATCCGGGCTTGAATAAAAACAGGATCTGCATTGTTTTTCTCGTATGTTTTCAGTTTTCATCTGGTCTGTGACCCGTTGTAGGGTGGAGGGAGGTCCAGGGCAGCTCAATGGCACATACAAATTGTTTTCGAGCACATAGAGGGGGGTTGTGGAGGCGGATGCTGACGGCCTCAACTGTGGCTAGTATGCAACACTTTGCCGGTCTTGATTGCCTACTCCAAACCTTATGCAGCGCACGGAAGGCTTCAGCCACGTTTACTGCGTGATTAGTTTGGGCAAGGTGTGAGACAACAGCACTAGTGAGTGACTTAACTGTTCGTGTTCAACCATGCAGGGTGGTGTTCGCGGATGCGTTCAGACAAACGCCTGGTCGTGTGACCGATAAACGTTATTCCACAGGATCAAGTGAATGAATAATCACAAAATGAGGTGGCAGAATCAGAAGTTTTCTCCTTGGGACCCCAATTTTGCTATCCAAGCAACCAGAGCAAGCAACTAGGTCTGGAAGTGGAATTTATGCTCAACTGTCGGGTCTACTCCCATTGTCACAGCTGGAGCTACAGAACCTTAAATCCATATCAGTGAATACATGTTATCAATATTATACAGCTAAGCAGTCATTGAGAGGATTACTGAGGACAATTCATATGCAACGATAAAGGGAACTAGAAAGGAATAGCGACGTCATCATATCGAAGCCGGGCAAGGGAACAGGTATAGTGCTTCTCAAAAGGTTAGACTATATTGCCAAGATGGGTACCATTTTGAATGACACATCTAAATTCGCGAAAATGGTCACAGAAAAAGAGAAGACACAACAAGTAGAGAAGTCGCTATCCAACTTGCTGCGACTTATGAATCAAAAAGATATGATAGACTCAGTCACATTTGAAAGGATACGCCCTACGGGAACAAGCGTTCCCAGATTGTACTGGTTACCGAAAGCACATAAGAGTGGAGTCCACTTAAAACCTATCCTCAACATGTGTAATTCACCATACCATGCGGGGGCAAAATGGTTGGCAAGGATTCTGGAACCGGTAAGACGGGCAGTGTCAGGGTACAGCCTCATAGATACATTTGAATTCGTAAACTGCGTGAAACCTAAATGTAAAAGAATTTCGGATGCTTTCACCAGACGTCAGTTCACTTTTTACCAGCGTCCTAATAGGTGAAACTATCGATTGCCTATGTGACTATATTGAGAGGAACACAGTTGATATAGGCATACCTCTAGAAGATCTGAAACGGCTACTGTTTTTCTGCATGTACAACATTCAGTTCTAATCTAACAACCAGATCGACCGCCAAAAGGATGGGGTAGAGATGGGCTTCCCACTCGGATCACTACTTGCCGACTTCTTTATGGCAAAGTTAGAAAATGGCCCACATGAATCTACAATACGAAACTGTGTTGTATACAAACGCTACGTAGATGACATTTTCTGTGTTATCGGTTCACCAGACCACATAAGCCAACTGTTAGACAGCTTTAACTCGGCTCGCACAAACCTACTTTTCACTATAGAAACAGAGTTAGACGATACAATCGCCTTCCTTAACGTTCGGATGAGTCACCGTGAAGACGGCTCAATCAGCCGGCCGGCACGGAGAAAGGCAACGTGAAATGGGCAATACATTCACTTCCACAGCTTTGTGCCTCTGAAGATTAAAGAGAACCTAATTCGATGCCTCATAAACAGGGCAAGAAGAATATGTTCGGAGGACACCGTTGAAGAAGAACTGCAAACGGTGCGGACAACCTTCATCCAAAAGGGCTACCCGGACCGGCTAGTTGAGAAGATAACCCGAGTTAAACTGGAAACCCTAAGGAAGTTTGGGGTGGAAAGAAAGCCGATATACATCTGTTTGCCATTCAAGGGTGATACATGGGCAGAGATTGTGCAGAGAAGATTGTCAGGGGTAATCAGCAGAACGATCTACGCAGCTAAGCTCCGGGTTCTGTTCGAATCCCGGGCGGTAGTGCTTTTGCGGTTGAAAGACAAAGTGCCTGATTCTGCCACCTCATTTTGTGATTATTCATTCACTTGATCCTGTGGAATAACGTTTATCGGTCACACGACCAGGCGTTTGTCTGAACGCATCCGCGAACACCACCCTGCATGGTTGAACACGAACAGTTAAGTCACTCACTAGTGCTGTTGTCTCACACCTTGCCCAAACTAATCACGCAGTAAACGTGGCTGAAGCCTTCCGTGCGCTGCATAAGGTTTGGAGTAGGCAATCAAGACCGGCAAAGTGTTGCATACTAGCCACAGTTGAGGCCGTCAGCATCCGCCTCCACAACCCCCCTCTATGTGCTCGAAAACAATTTGTATGTGCCATTGAGCTGCCCTGGACCTCCCTCCACCCTACAACGGGTCACAGACCAGATGAAAACTGAAAACATACGAGAAAAACAATGCAGATCCTGTTTTTATTTAAGCCCGGATTACAATTGTTTTCTCCCCCACCCCCACCCCCACCTCCTTCCATTATAAATTTTCATCGCTTCCCACTTATATAATTGGTTCAATCTTTGAATTGTCGTAATATATTGTGATGTAATGGCATGATTATGAATCATTGAAGACTAGCTTGTTTGCCAATCTGTGTTCTCCAAAAGAGTGATGAGTTTCTGTGCCATATGACCTAACACTCTGACTCTATTTGAGTTTTAACATGTTCCTGTACCAGTCTCTTAGGCCATATTGACTTTGTTATTTGAGCTAACATCATTTGTTTTATTTGTGACATAAAATAAACAATTTTCACGTCATATCATCAACGTTCATCTCTGAATCCAACATAAGCATATGGATCAACATTTTCTAATTGTCACTCAAATTTTACTTATGCACTCGAAAAACTCCATTCATTAAAGATTGCACACAATTTATGTATATTTCTGTTCATTCTCAGCGCTTCCCTCAACTGTGAAATGACTAGTTATCTGACAGTTCCAAGGATTCATTGTGATATAATGAAGAGCTACCAAGCTAGACTTCGAAGCCGCGAATGGGAAACCAACAAAATACGGCCTTAATAAGTCGGCTGTGGTAACAATCTCGCCAAAATCGCAGTACTATCTATGATCCCCGTTGCTCAGTATTGGCGGCTCTCGAACCTCTTACGTCTAACTTGGTTGCCCGACACCCGATCACCTCCGATCAAAGTAAAGCTTAGGGACAAAGAAATCATCATCGGAGGGCGTCCGTCAAGCAGTTCACAGGGGAATCATTTCTCTGAATCTGTTGGGTACGAACCGGTTTGTGGGAAGCTCATTGTGGTGATTTCGCACAGTTCTGACAAGCAACACTATGAATTCAGTTCAGACCAAACATAATTCGCTTAATTCAGTATCGTGAATACATGGTTCATCTTGTGACAAACCTTGTTTGCTTTGTTTTCATGGCGATTTTCATCAGGCGTACATTTTTGGTTGCGGAAGCGAGTTCGATCTGATGATATATCAGCGAACAGCATTCGGCGCACTGATAACAATTATTCAGTGTTTGTAACTTGTAACTCACGCTTGTGTATGTTTTACTGTATAGGCATGCTATTTCTTGTGCATATTAAAACCAATACTTGCATTTACCATTTCGTATTTTTGAACTATTCGATCATTACACTCAAAATTGCAAATTCATCAAATTTAGAGTATATAACTCTCTCATCCAGATACACTGCCTTACTACTCATATCGAAAACTCACTCTTAAGACCATATGTCCTCATTCTGAAGATTAGCTGTGTTAACCGACGAAATGACTTTGGGAGAGTCACCTTGTGATTCTAGAATTCGAAGCCTGCCTATAAAAGCTCCGTACGATTCAAAAGAGATTACAGCCTGAGGCCAACTATAGAGTGCTCGAGTATAGGGATGATAGGGGAGAGGATTACCAGGTACACATACCTGATGAGCAGTAGCAAGCGCGGAGCTTGTCGTACGCTTCCGGGGAATTTTCTTTCTCCCATTCAGAAACAGTGCTATCCTACTCATATCGGAAATACATAACTGTCTATTCGACAGTTTCAGTTGTAGTGATTACTATGTGGAAACAAGTAGCAAAATATTTTGAGTTGTGCTTACCCACAAAAATCAGATCCACTGAAGGCTCAAACCAAGTTACTGTTCACAGCACTTTTGAGCACCTAATCGTGTGCACCTAGCTTCTGTTTGGTAATATGCGTAGCCAGTTTTAACGTGACCGTCTGAATAAACACATAAATGTCCTATCAAAATTCACGGTATGCACAGTTCCCATGGCTTACACAATGTCTAGAATGTCTTGTTATGTTTCCACAGAAGCATTTTTCTTTTTTCAGCAGTCATCTTTCTGAAAAATATTTTATTTTGGGTAATTTAATGCTAGCTCAGGACTGCGGAAGGGTACGTTAGGATGGAAGATAAAACGTTCACAGATTTTCTGTCTATCTTTATTTTCCATCTGTGGATCGTGTGTCTGGGCAAAAAGTTATTCCCATTCCAGATGGACTGACTGATTATTCGATGATCTGTGACTTGCTCACCATCTGTGAAGTCCATTAGATAGGTGAACTATGTTCACCGGATTGTGTGAAATGAAATTAGAGGACACGGAATGTTGCACTGGAATGTATTCGTCCATTAGCATACAAAATACGGCTTTCCCTTAGGCTTGAGATACGTAAAGGAAAATTTGCAAACAGTCGTTGAACCATGAACAATACGATTGGTAGACATTCACGTCATACACTGTCACGTGATGTGGAGGCAGACCTTGTGTCCGACAGATAAGCATCGCGATAGTAAATAACCAAGACCGCATTGAGATGAGTCACACGTGCACGATGTATTTGGCTTTGTGAAAATGCATGAGTGATGACTGGACAGTAGGCTGGACAAAAGGACGGTGATTGGTCCAAACTGGATTCCTCGTATTGCTTGAGAAAGCGACACAAAATCGCCACATATAACATTGCTTACAGGGATTAATGAGGCACATCGGCCTCAATCAAATCTAGAATTGTAGGGGTAATTGCGTCACTTAGGCTGTGACGAAATCTAGGAACGAAATATAATCGGCGAGAATATTAGTTCGTCTAAGTGACTAACCACTGGCAGCTCCTAACTGGAATTTCGACAACATTATGCATTTAATCCAGATAAATCTGTGAATATTTTGTTGTTCAGTATACCTTCTCAGATTATCGTATGACCAAAACAGGCGAAATATTTTCACCTCCTTGTTCGCGGTGATTCTATAGTCTGATTTGTAAGGAGTGAAGAATACGTGACCTTTTAGTTGATAAAGTTCAATCATTTGGAAGGGCTTTGCAGAATGCCTGTTTCCAAATTAGGTTGGCGTATTAATTGTACACTGGATGTGAAGAAGGAATGCACTGAATTACGAAACCCAATATTCGGAAGTTTTACGCTCAAACCCCGGAGAGTAATGAAGAAGACGCAAAATTCAGATGGTGTTCAGCGAAGTGTGTACGTTGGCAATAGCACTTATGCATTCACGAGGCAAACACGACAGAAAAAACTATCGAATGATAATGAAGTACAATGAGATGCATTTGTGTGCGTGTTTTTGTGTGTTTATGCCTGTCTCTCAGTGAACACAGAGGGGGCAGTCAGTCAGCCATAGGAGCACGACCAGATCTGTGAGCTACGGCACATGCAGCCGGGATTGTTCAAACACCTAAAAACGTTCACCAGAAAACCCGGTTAAGTACATGTGAATCATGAGAACCATGTTTCAAAGTTCAAACCTTTGATCATTCGGCTACATTGGTAGTTGGTTCCTCCACAGTCTGATGAAGTAATAAGTAGGACTCTAAATTATTATCACGGATCCTACGTGCCAAACCTTATTGATGCGATTCGTGCTGAGATTGAACTGTCTTTCATGAAGAGCAGAGTTTAAACTGTTTCCGGTGAAATGGTGCTCTCTAACAGGAAAAAGCGACATACGCCAGATGTTCCGCAAAATAACTGTTTATTACTTGTTGATTCTCGAACTGAAACGGACTGAAAAGAAACCACAACAAAGTTATCCCGCAGGTGGGCATGCGAACCCCACTCTTGGAGGACAATCGTCACGGTGTCAAATAAATCCCCACAAGTGTTGGATCGATTTTATTTGCTTATGGAATGATACATGTTGTACCTGCTGGCATGTACAGTCATGTGCTCACTCGCCTACGCTTAATTGACACACCGTTAAATCATGGACGCATGCCTGCAATCGTGCACACATGTACGCAGTTGAAATTTGTCGCGCTTCCTCCCGGACAGCGCTGACCAATCAGATTGTACCACGTGTTGCACGAACTTGCACGAATAAACCGACTGTACAACTGCCTTATGCTTTGGACTACGTGCATCACTGACGCACGTACTCACACATAATTGCGTTTCACTTGCTCACTTGTACTGGCGCTTACTGTACGTTGCTACGGTTCACATTTACTCGTGCAAGTACGCCTTTCTTATGCTTACTGAATACGGGATACAACAGTACCAATGTTCAACTCATGCGCATGAAAATCGTAAAAACACTGTGCCACATTTATCCGGGGTTCCAAACTTCAACGGAGCTCATCCACCGAGCTGGCCATTGTCAGTCGTGCTCCTTTGATCCCCGTAGGATCTGTTATCTCTAAACTTTACGATTTGCACATTAAAGCTTGGGAAAAATTCGCCAAGAATATTCTTGCGTACCCCACCTATCCCCTCTACCATGAACCATGACTTAACTGCATGCCGTTCGCATCCCTCTAAGCATTCAGCATTTAGACTTTTCCCTTTCTCAATAAATACCAATTACTACTCGGTAGTATTAAATCTGATGCTCATTTCAAAGTGACCATCATCATGTTCCCCTAATTTGACTGAAATGTGGGTTATTTTAGCTAGCTCGGGTCTTTACTACAATAAAGTACAATAACTTACTCTGGATGACACGTGCTACCTCCATGATATCACGGCTGAATTTCAACTGTGTGTTTCGCGTCAACTCTACACACCATGCACTTTCCATACTGTTCATGTCTTGTGGCTGGTCACCTAACTGGTGGCTTTTGATTGGTTGGTTTACCATTGTAGGCTGTCTAGATTAGTTATGAACCATGTAAGATAGAAGGCTTGAGTAGGAAAGGCGCTTTTGGAGTCAAATTTCGGGGGTTAAATCAATGACCTCACTATCTAAGTTAGGAGCCACTTGCTTGGTTGTACATATTTCAGGTCGTCAGTTATAAGGAAAATTCTCTGAATGGCTGGACCTTAGTGCCAAAAAAGGAATATCCATTCGGTTTGTCCCTAATGTAGCTGAAATGATGCTCATTTTGCACGTTAGGTTGATAAAGATTCTTTACTTTAAGTCAAAAATATCACTTCCGTTATCAAGAAAGCAGAATCAATAAACTGAGTGAGTTTTGTTAATTTGAAGTAAATCAAAGTCTGTGCGCAACAAAGGCCTCTCTCTTTGGATTTTAATTTGATGGTGTTCAGGGCTAAGACGTGAGGAGAGAAAATAGCAGTCGCACATTTTGTGATAAATCATTCGTCAGCATATCTCGGCTGTGTTTTTGCAAAACCAACCACTTCATGTGCGACGGATCGAAGATTTTGTCCATAGCAGCACTATATCTTGGTTCGGTAGGCAGATAGTATTTTTCGATAATTTATCCTCTGTACAGACCAAACCCGAAAATGGGTTCCTTGAAAACTGTAAAGAATTCAGAGAGCTGGAGAAATGGTGCTTGTGGTGTGGTTAGATTAGGTCAGAATTTCAGACTGTACGACCAGATCGCGGCCGTCACTTTGTTCCGTGAAGAGTGGTCGGTATATTGGTGGTCAACTTGCAGTCCGAACAATGATGGGACTGGTAAGAGTTTTACCGGTGTACACAAGATAGGCTCGAATAATGGATCGTTTATCGACTCAGCGACGGCATGTAGGTATAGGTTCGGGAATGAATGGGTACTCACTGCACGATTCGACATGCTTATCCCATTCCTACTTGATAGCACTTGTCCACAAAAGTCGGAGAAGGGTATTTTTGTTGTTCATTTACATTCTTGATCTCTGAACCATTTCAACACTTTGATTTTGAATGTGTCGTGCACTTGTTACCGAATAAATCATTGAAAATCATTCATGTACCACTCCGAGTTCTCAAGTGCGCGTTGCTATGAAACATTCATTCCTCTGAGCATAAACTGATCTCATTTCGATTTACTACCTCAAGGAAGACGAAGACACCAATATTTGACTAAAAATTGCCGTGGTCGATTGCTCAACGAAATGATAACTATTGATCGCACTGAAATGTTCAAGTTGAACAGGTTTGCACTTTGACTGATGGATCTTTCGGCGGTCACTTTGTGATGGATTGCCGCACAACTCTTTTGGAAGACTTCTTCGAACAGTATTCATTATGTCCAAGAAAGATAATTCATCATCTGTCGAAAAACAAATTCCCTGTTAGACTCTACACTGTCAGCTATCCTTGTGATTCAATCGTAGTAAGGGTCAGTATTTTGCTATGAATGTGTTACCGAGCAAAATTGAAATCGTTCAATAAATATGAAAAAGAATCGTTCGGATTAACGAGATCATGAGCCGATTCTGCGCAAAAATTCTACATTGAACTCGAACTGCTGTTGTGAAGACGAGACTGAAAGCGCTTTTGTCAAAGAATATTCCACCACAGGATAGAATCTTTGACAAAGAAGGAAATCCACACTAAAGCATTTGGCTCTAACTGCTCTCATCATAAAGTTCATTGCTTCTATGTTATTTTACACATTGACAAACAATAATCAATCATTCGTTGTGCATACTTTGTTTTGGAGAACACGGAAAATAACACACTGGGGACTGCCGTGGCAACAGAACTAGGCGTGTATCAGACATTCAGACCAGTCAGTCGAGAGCAGCAGACCAAGGAAAAGGCAATGGATGCGTCGAAAGCATCCCGCAATTGACGGGTCCTGTGAGAGTACAAATAGAACTCATTGAAATGTCAAGCAGTCCGTAGGATAGTGTCTGCAGGTTTATGCACAAAAATGCATAAACATACAAAAGTAAGTAACAATTTGTCACCAGGGACTGTCGAGTTCTGGGCAAAAAATATTTTTCTTTTTGTGAAATTTGCTTTTGTGGTTATTTTCATTTAATACCAAACAAATATTAGGCATACAGAACTCTTGCTCACTGAATACTGCTCAAGTTGGGAATGTACTACTCTGTGTAAAGTTGAAATTGCATGACTACAGCTACGGCGAATTTGATTGAATGTTTGAATGTGATTAATTTGTAAAGTCATGAATGTAGAATTGATTGCGTGTGGTTTTCACCACGGAAGCATGCATGCTACTCCTGTCGGGAGAAAGCCCATTTCTGTAGGTATCAATTATGTTGCTGCTTAGGGGCAGGCAGCCGAAGAACACAGACGCATTTGGAGCAAATGGCATAATCTATTGGTTTGTTAGCTATTTCGCAGTTGATGAAGGGTTCACAGGAAGAAAGCTGTTGATATTTCATGGAATACACGACCTGGCAATTAAGGTCAGAATATGGTGATTCGCTAGACATCTCGTTTGTTTTCGTGATGATGGAGGAATGCCCATTCATGACAGCAAGTTTTCACTGCGCGGTAGATAACGGAATTGGGATACCATGACAAAGCACTTTGTGAGTTTTTCCATGAAAGAACCTGTTCAGATTGTTTCCGCAAAAGAACAAATGTTTTTGCCATTTTTCATGTAAAAAATGGAGCTGGAACAAGGTATGATGGGCAAAACCATCAGGCTGATCTTGGACGATGATGTTTATTGTAGTATCTTAAATCCTATGTTCTTTCTCGGCAAACCAACGCGATTGAGTATATCAGCACTCTTTCGACGACTACATAGTTCGTGTCTTTCATCCTTTTATAGAGAAATTCTAAGAGGCATGTGGGGAATGTATGCATACATTTATGCCATGTATACCTGTGGCAACAGTTCTTCTCGATTTTCATTTTTTCTTCTCTAAGTCCATAAACCAACTTCCCCTTGGGCTAAGGATTTTGTGTTGTGGAGAAAATACGGCTACTTGCGCTTCATACATGGCATTACAAAGGATGAAAACACGGTGCGGTTGTTTTGTTCTCCACAGAGTTCATCGCGGATGCCCAGGCACGGAAAGTGATTTCTCAAGAAAACGATCTAGTTCTTTCAACCAATAATGCTCCGATGCATCCAATCTACTACTGAACTTGAAAGCCGTTAGGTTACTCCATAGGGTAAATATCTTCCTTAGAAAGCAAAACACCGTATTTGCTAGTGTCGTGTTTATTAGAGTGCCTGAATCATGTGTAAAAAAGTATCTACCATTACCTAAAGAGTAACTTAGTAACCGCGCTTATCAACCGATACATTTTTGTTTTTGTATGCACAACCAGAGTAAACCAATCGTTTTTGCTCCCAAATATGAGACTGGTGCCCATATGTCTGAGGCACGCTTTCAGTGAGAAAATCATCAGCGTTGTCCATTTCAGATTCTTATTGGTGGGAATGTTATAAATAATAATCTACCAATTGCTGAACCGTTAAGTAATTAGAGCACTGAATATCCCCACGGTAGATTATTTTTGAAAAAGGGATGTGACAAACACAGATCGGTGTTTTCGGTACTTCACGTCAAGCAAATAGATAAACATGTAATAGTGAACCATCATCATATTGCAGTGGGGAATGCTGGGGCAAGGGAATTACATGAATTACATGATGAACCAACCGAGGACCACAGACAAAAGAACAGACTGCGAATATGTCGTAGGCATCCCAAAACAGACAAAAAGAGGCATACGGACTACCAGAGGGGAAACAGCGTGATCTCCGGCAGCCAGCAAGATAGCTTAGGTAAGGGGCTGCCGACCAAGCCGTCAACTGAGTCAATCGGACCAACCGAATAGAAATGATGACCAAGAGAAGCAAGCTATCGACCACGAGCAACTGGCCAGAATGCAGCCGAAGCACTCAAGCAGCAGCAGGAGCAATGTTGGTGCCGGCCAGTCTGGAAAAAGGCCTATATAAACCATTGTATGTGTTTCATGACTTGACTTGTTTGGCCGTTGAAATACAAGTGTCCTCAGCCCGTCTTTTTGTCCTTGTTACAATATGTGTATCACGTGTATACACACATCCAAATTTCATCATGCAAATTAGTAATGAACAATGGTATTTAGAAAGGTTTCAGTACAGCTGACTACAAGCCATCCGTTAACAAATAGCCGAACAAGACATTGTAAGGGGTTACTAACGCGTGACGTGGAGCCTCAATTAAGATTTTATAAGTGCACACTAGAATAACTGATTTCGACCAGTCCGGATAGTAACTCCGTGTAAAGCTTCTCCGTGATCTCACAAAAAACCCAAGTGTGTTAGTACTGCATATCAAGTCAGTATCCTAATACCTTTCGTTGCCAAGATCTCAACCACTTTCGCACAAACTAGGAGAACATCTGACATGAGCATCTGACGAGAGCATTGATGGGAACTTGTAAGCACTGGGATAAGTGAACATTGGAAAATACAGGTAAATTATCGCGAGATGGAAAAATGAACTAACTATCCGGCTGCATCAACTGGGAAGAATAAACGCGATCGATTTCTGACATTTTAAACAATTTATGGTTACGATAGACAACCATCTCATGGTTATGGTCACAGTAAATGCAGGGCGGTAGAAAGTGAACCACTGATCTCAATGAATCCCATAAGCATGCAAGTACGAGACAAAGCTCATGAGCCGATCTCCTGCATGATCATTTACTCGTCCAGGTAAGAATGCCGCGCATCTCATATAGGCAACGCAGCTAGACGTCTGTCTTACAGCATTAGGAAAAATCTTCCCCGCCATGGTTAGGTCAAGGGAAGACTGACGTAAACAACAGCTCCATTCTAGACCACTTGGTGAGCAGTGTTGACAAAAGCAACCCGTAAAAAGCACAATCACACCGCGTTGCACCTAACTGACTAAAACCACTCCCATTTCGAGCCCTAGCTGCGGCAGATGCAATCCTCATTCGCCCAATAAGACCTGAACTGCATACTCAAAACCGATTAGTCCAGGCGCTTCAGCTTCCCTGGTCAAAACCGGAAGCCATGGATGGCCGGCCGGCCGAACCCCGAAAAACCACCATGGATTATCACACCCGACGGTTGTAGTTCGGCCCCAGTAACCCAAACAAACAGAAATCATTCCACTCACGACCCCCCCCCCCCCCGCACTTTAAAACCCTACTACAATGACTTTTACCCCGACCAATGGTCAACATATCCACTATCATCTCATGCTGAATTGTGAGAGTACGTATGTGACTAAGTGAAAAGATCTGTTCTCTCCCCAGCGCCTTGTTTTCAATCCAAAATTAAATGTTACTCATTCATTCAGGTCACAAATAAGCGGAACTTATTTTCCATTCTTTTCATTTCCTTTTTTCATCAATATCTTGAGAGTTTCAAGAGGATTTCGAGACCTTTTACTCTGGAAAATAACAGCGACAATTTGTGAGCACTATTGTCAGTTTTACAACTACTTGAAAACAATGTATTTTTTTTATAGAACAGTGACTAGCGAGTGCTGCTCTGTGGATCTGAAGTGCTCTCAAATGCTATCCTTTAGAAACTTATTAAATAAATGAGTCCCTACTGTTTGAGTCTAGTCATCCTGCATTTTACCATAAACCAGAAGTTTAATCTTTTTTCACTGTGTCGTTACAGTATAAAATAAAATAGTGAGCCCCTTGTTAGATGTGTTTGTGTAAATTTCTGACCTTCTTAGTCTGTCTTAATCAGTTGTGCCCCGGTCGTAAGATATTCACCATGCCACAAGCATCGGAAGTGTAATACTGAGCACAGTCTGTTCGCCATATTAGGAACTAGAAACCTCTCCAACGCATGTACGTTCTTGTTCTAATCACAGGATGAGATGGTCAACACAGCTTTGCGTACCACTTTGGGAGAGAATAGCGCAGCGGGTTTAATACAGTCGTGCTCCTGAAGAATGGTATTTGTTCACGTGACCAACCAATAGGAGAACACAATTCACAGAAGACTACCGAAAACTATGTTAAATTTTAATCAATTATTTTTAGTAAGTGTCTAAACCACTAACCCGTTTTTTAGTATCACGTGGTTCAGCAAGCACATATCAAATGAATAAAGTTCATGAATCCCGTCCAACTTGGGAAGAAGTATCACCATAACTGGAATCAATACTTCGGCTGGATCACAATTGTATTCCAATAAAACCATTAGGCAAAGCATTAGTTCAGTTGGTCAGCCACTGTCTGGTCTGAAATCCTGTCTGAAGGGCTCAGAAGCCCCATGTGCAATGGTCATGGTTCAGCTCACACCCCATTTCTCCTAATGATAGCGGGTTATTCGATTCTACTTTCTGCACCCGATTCCAAATATCCTGTAGTCTCTTCGTCGAACAAGAATACGAACAAAGCTTTTACGAATCTTTCGTAATGCTTCTTCCCTTTGCGACAAATGTTTTGTCTAACAGGTGGTGTTTCTGAGGTGAATAAATTACTCATTTCAGAGCGGGAATTTTCTCGAAAAATCTAACCCAATAGTACATCCAGTAAAAACAGTTCCATTCATTTTATTTCTAATTGTAACGTTTTACTGATCAGGGAGAGTTGATTGATGGGAAAGGTTCGCCAATGTAGTTCAGTAATGAGTATCCAAAGGACTTCTCCAATTTCGCGTTTTGCCTCACCTCAAGCTACACTCAAGGTAAGGTGTCTTATGCGTATTTACAATCGTTCGGTTTCACACAATTCGTATTAGTGCATGCTTATAAAAAATACGTTCTACACGGATAATTATACTTCTGAAAACTACCGTATCTACGCAACGAGATGATTTTACGGGAAATTCTTATACTACTCTGCAAATGTGGCTGTAATGGTTTTCGGACTATCTGACGCATGAATCAAAAACCTAACTAAGGTGACCATTTGGGGTTATTTCTAGAAGCCTTCAGATTGCACATAGGGTTTTTTTGGCTATCGATTTACTTCGCATAATTAACGGTGAGAAATACAGGACTCATGAAAGGTGGTCCGATGTGCGCAATTCCCGTCAAAACTCACTTAACCGAACTCCAGGCTAAATTATTTGCATTGAACGGTGGTTCACCTTACTGAGAAAGCTTTTCCAGCGAAATCAAATTTCCCCAAAAAAGAACTATCAAGCTCGACAGAGGGTTGGATACCTCCTTTCTGTGGACATATCCATTATTTTGTTTTGTGCTTTGATACTGCCGTAACAATTACCAATTTCAGTGTTCGCTTTTCAAATTTGCCTTCACGATTTCCAAAATTTGAATGATATTGAGAATTTGATTTCACTACAGGATGGCGAAATTATCGCTTCCTCTGGTTTTATCTTCAAAACGTGGTTATGGCTTTGTATCACCGCGCAGAACTAATACCAGTAAACTGCGTTATTACTCAAACATCAACTGAAACCGCGACGGGAAGTCGAACAAAGTAGTTTTCCCCACGGTTCCTCTGATTATTCCGTGAACATTTCCATTATTGGTTGCCTTTGAGATCCACTTCAAACAGTCCTTAAGTTTCTGCAAATAGAAGTAACACTGGCGCATACACTTTATGTGACTAAGGACCGATTTAACCCTCAGATGTACCAAGTTACTTCAGTCACTAACAGCTTATTGATTTCACTTTATAGTAGCTAACAAAAACAAATTATTTCACAAAAAGTAACTCGCTTGTGCGTAAAATAACAACAGAAATGGGAGCCGAGAAGGGAACATTTGAACACAATGACAAATCAAATAATATTATTTTTCAATAATTTCAAACAACCACAAGGGAATGCTGATCCTATTTTCAGTGGAATTTATCAGAGGAACAAAAGAATTTGATCGATCATACCTTTCAAATTAGTGAACTGCGTGTGATACTTTCCACCTCAGAAAACCTCACCATCCCAGAATTTTGAACATTAGAATAATCGCAATAATTGGGGCGTAGCAACGGTTACGATTCAGGTCAAATATGTAAATCTTTAGACTTAAACTTTCAAAGTTCTAACAATTCGAACCGGTCACTCCGGGCGGAAAATCGACCGACACGCAAATAGACGTTGTCAAAACTCGAATGAAATCACAGTTTACGGAGTTATTCTATCCCCTACATAAATCTTTGTACCCTGACATGAACTTTTTATGTCATATTCAATTATCTCATTGTAACTAGTGGACAAACAGACATTCCGGGTTATCTTTCTTCCTTATGACTAACAGCACAGTAGGGATGGCTTTACATTACTTGTTAGACTTTGATCCACAAACAGGTATGAATACAAACCACGCATCGAAAACAAGCGGCATGAGATCACTTGTGAACCTCTACCCCAATGTTTGACCTCGATATTCGCATATGTTTATTAATATTTTGATTTATTTCTATCCTCAAAAAACACCTACTAGACACAGCGTTTAGCAACAGAACCACCATACCACGAGTTATACTGTGGTACTTTACGTGCCAATAATAATGTTAGGAAAAGTACACCCTTCTAAATTCCCAACATTGAAAGAGAATTCTTTATCGTAATTGGATGAGGATTTTTGTGGGGCGAATGTGGCACTAGAACCTCCAAAGTGACCATGCTCCAGCTATTTTATAATCAAAAATAGAATAGCTATGTCTACGGCTACTGGACAGGAATTCTCGTGTGAGGCCCAACCGGCTCTTTTCCCCGCTAAAATATGGTCTTCAGGAGAACTGCTGACAAATTGGAGAATCTTATTTTTAAACCCGACTAACTCTGCGTTGTTCATGCTGTCGTGGGTAACTCCCTCCCAATCAATTTGATCACAATGAAATGCGGCCCATACTAACCGGCTCAACGAGTTTCCCCATCTAAAAATTAGTGGAATAATCTTTACTCAGAATTTCTAATCATGGATGGCGTATTTTAGAGCTTCTAGATGCAACATCAGCCAACAGAGAAAGTGAAAAAAATGTGAAATTCCAATTTCTTCGCACTTGTAACAAAAGAACATTTCCGTCGGGTTTACTATGCTGGCTTGGATCCACCGTAAGATGAAGCAGCTTACTTCATCTCATCCTTCTTCTAAAAAACAAAGAGCAATTTCCTGAACATTTTTATCTCTGGTCTTATTTATTGTTCATCTGGTGCTCTTTTCTCTACCGGAGGCAGTACATTTATTTATCCAAGTCGAATGTGTTTGCTGTTCCCTCTTGGCGTCTTGTTTTAACATTATTTTACAAGAATAGCGAAAAAAACGTCTGTCCATTTAAATGAAGGTTCTGAACGTCATATATCACAAAAACACTGGCAAAATGAGTTCATACAACTTAATCTCTCACTTTTACTTCTGGGAAATTCTGCTTCCATCACCGCGAAACACAAGACGAACGGTTGACGAAGAGCGCCCACGTGACCTTCATTTCCAGGTCATTACAAATAAATTTACCATAAACCAACCATCATCCCGAAAGATAATGTAGTATTCTCAAAATGTGTTTGTGTGATTTTTGTCTCCTTTTGTTGGGCACAAACTTAATTGAAATTCTGGAAAAATAATGGTTGTTGGCTAAACTGAAATTTATTTTACAGCCCCCGGAACAACTCATAGTGAGCATAACTTTCAAAGTTTCAAAATTTATTAACTTTTTACCGTTCAGTAATTTCGGTCTTTCAAGCTTCAGGCCAAGTGATCATTTTTAACCAAGACTAAAAAATTTCAACTTCTCAGAAAACATTACAGATCTAAAGTGAACAATATTAAATTAATCTCAAACCTTAAATGGTATGTTAAAAAATTAAGAACCAAAACTTTACAACGGAGAAATATTTTTCATTCGGATTTCCACTGTTCCTGTAATTTTAGAAAAGTATTTGTTGACGTTTTCAGGAACGAGCGAAAGCAAGGTCATCAGAGTCTTTTGTCCTAGTTCACGATCACTAAATCTTTATCGAGATCTTTTTACTCAGACAGCACTACATCATTTAACTATGAAATTAATACTAAAGTGTTTATGAAACCGCGGGTAGCATTTACGTTCATGAAAGCGATAACTAATGTTTTTTAAACAGGAGCGCAGTTATAGGTCCGATGATTCATGCTCTACCAGTTTCATTGATTTTTCATTGAAAACTCGCAAATAAAGGCGGCAGACTTGTAGTAGGTATTTACTTACCGCAAACAATTTATAGCAAATGGAGAGTCTATGGTTCTCAAGTAATATTTCACATCGCAGTGAACTTTATCCGAATTTTTTAAAGTCTATGATACAATTCTAGTACTCTGTCCGCTTTCGCCTACTAACGAGTACAGTATATTTAAGACTGCCGTGGTACTCATTCGCTCAGATCCCAATGCGTGTCAAACAATTCATTCAGAGCGAATGAGGAAATGTTGTATCACCTTGAGTAGACAAAAGATAGCAGTAGTAGTCAGCAAAGCAGTATCTTGTGATGAGCGATGGTTACAACATCCATCACATCGGAATACAAAATTTCGAACAACACCGCCGCGCCAAAGCCAGTCAGACTGAGGGTAGAGAGCAATTTTCTGCCGCCCGGCTTGTTATCTGGGTCAATGTAGTTCCCCACCACAAGTTTCAAGGTCACGGTTTCCACTCATCCCCTGTAGTGCAGCTGGTCTTCGAGGGCATCAAGGTTAAACGCTTTCACTATACTTACGCACAAGCATGGGGAAAAATTTGATAAACATGCACTAATTTAATTGAGTAGCCTTTCTGCGATTCTCATTGAAACAAGTCAGCAGTATGCCATGCGACTGGATCGATTAACTAATTGTATTTTTAAACTGATTCGGGAACTCAATGTCACTTGAACACGGTTTTTGGGTCTAAGCCAGCTGAATCTATAAGGAAAAATGTAGAAAATTTAGGATAGAAAGTTATCATATATTTACAAAACAGAACTGCTATGTTGGTCAGCTTATACGATCACTCATTATGCACACTCACAATATGCAAACTTTAAACAGCATTACATTACGGTAAAAATCCGACAAACAAAAATGAGATCTCACATTTGGAATTCTTCTGCTGACTTTGGAAAATTTTGGCAGGAGTTCGCAGTAGTTCAAAAAAACTAAGCGTGGAATAAATTTTACGTGAGCATTCTCAAATGTGACATGTTTCAGTGCAAATGTTGGAGTTGCGGTGTCATATACACGAGTTGTAACTATTCCACGTCCCAAAGCTCTGTAAATAAGTAGACTGGCCTAACTGGCCACGAGCAGTTACAGAGAAGAACCGGGGAATCGTTCGAGTTTATTTTCCAGAATGATGGGGAACAGCCTTCAACTGCTAGTCTCTCATTCATCATCGCCATCGTTTTCCACAATCTCGTTTAGTGGTTCTGTAATTTCACCCCTGTGGTGCAAGACTACCAAATCCGGACACTTCGTACCGGGCATACGACGTTTTCTTTCTGGAGAACTCGGTGCCGAGCGGACCACGTGTTCGTTTTGCAGGGACGACAATGCTGAGAGAGGTAGATGCATGTCTTTTTGACGGAACACAGCTAACCAGTACTCCAAGTCACCGTTGTCTGCTACCTCGGCAATGATAGAACAGCAATCACCGCTGCGTGTGATCACACTGAATCGTTTCCCGTCCAATGGAACGACGGTCGAATGTCGAATATTTAAGCACAGTAATGGAGCAGCACAAGGATTTGGAGAAGTACAGGTGATATGCCTTCCACTGCTGAGGGCTGGGAAGAACATGACGTACGATTTCTGGTCAATATTCCTCAGCCCGAGGCGTGAGCCGACAGATGGATACTTCCGATACACTTGAACCCAAACCAGTTCACGGTGAATAGGTTTACCACCGGTTTTTCCGGAGACCACAGTGATGTACAAAGTTCCAAGCCACGGTTGTGGACTGCGCTCATCAACCAGATGTGGTCCATTTAGTTGCGTATCCGAAAGAGTCAAACTGCACGGACAGGTTACATCGGGAACAGAAAGCCAACCGTCTTGAATGCGTTGATTGTGTGAAGCAGTCACTTCCTCACTTTGATCAACCAAACTAGATTCTACAAGAATCTGTGGCACTTCTGTCATTCGTGCTTCTTATGCTTGGCTCTTACGAACTACCTCAGCATGTGGTCAGCGTTTGAAGAGATATTCCGTATATTACCCACTGGAAATACTGCTTAAGGACAAACGTGCAAACGTAAGTGGCGTCTAGTGATTGGCTAGGTGAAAGTGACCAATCAAAGTCCAGTCCGAAGCTAGGAAGTCAAATGTTATGAGCTCGTTGGGCAGCGAAATATTTCATGTTCGACAAGATAGAGTTAAAAATGGTGGAAATTCAGCAAGCTTTTTTGTCTTAAAGCTCACTTGTTTTGTACCAAAAAGTATTAGCATATGTCAAACTGTGCAACTTGTTCCCTGCTGAAAGAAAAATCACCCGAAACAATTTTAAAACCTTTATCATCGAAATAAAAGTTTATCGGATTCCATAAATAACTTCAGCGGATATAGGGTACATAACTCTGCCAGGTGGTTAGTTTTGATGCACCTAAGAGCAGCGATAAATAAATAAAATTGTAATATGCAAGCATATGCGCTCTATTTTCTTCCAAACTGAAGGAAGGATCGATCGAACTTTTTAGAAACTAAAGATCAAAGACGGTTGCTTTGAAAATTCAGAAAACCGCTTACTGAAAGAAATGTTCGAGCTTTTCAACTTCTTCAACTCAACGCAAACAATATTCTTGCTGGCCCTGGTTATTTCAACATCTCAACAAAGAATACTATTGAACAACATATTTTAAGAAAAACAAACCACATGTAATATACCGACTTGGTGGCCTTGTGTTTATCTTCGTGGACTGCTAGGCTTGACCTCTGGATTCCGAATATGCTCTCACCGTTCCCATTGAGAAGTAATACTCGAGGACGGTACCCTTCTCCTGTCCGGCAAGGTACACTGCCTGAAATGCAGAGTCAATTTCTTGTTTGCCATACCAATCCTTAGATTGATAGATTTTGGTAGTTCTCCTCATTTTCGTGTCATTGGTAACACCTCAATCTCCCGATAAGCAAGAATGTAACAGAGGAATTTCGCAATAAGGAAAAAATTAACATTAGGAGGACCATGAAATAAGCGGGAAAAGACCACGATAAAAAACGACCCACTTTCTGTTTCTCGTACCGAGTAGGTTACAAGCATTGCTGCTAAGACGCAAGACCCAACTGATCAAGCAGTCCTCCGCGATGCATCTCAGTACAAAAATACTGAGCTGAAAAAATCAGTTTCTTGAGCGCAGCTGGCCCAAAATTTAAAAATGTGGTCACCGGTTTCCATATGATAAGTGAGTTGCTTGCGCAGAAACCTGCAACTGTAGATATGTGAAGCAGAGTCCAGAAAAAAGTATTCGAAAATGAAGCCATGCCAACAAAGGTTAACCTTTCCATGACATATAAAATTGGGTCGTTTCCGACAACTAAATTCTGATTTGCACCAGTTGTAATACGGTTAGGCATCCAAAACTTGCGAAGCTGACCTGTAAGTGTACTCTCTCTATTTCATACTTATTGTAACTGTTGCACCTTAGAAAAAGTCGACTGGACTGTCCCAGCTTTTAAACTCGTTAAGCAGTACTACTGAGTCGAAAAGGAGAGAGAAAAAATCTGTAAATTATTCCGTGTGCAACAGGATTGTCGACCTTTCCTTGAGTAACTTGCAAATAAACGAACCCGGAGTCCCACGGCAGAGAACACAAGCTCGCTTTACTACTTGTACCGTGGGAGAAAGTTATCAAACAATGACCGTGACGTACCTGGTATTGAGGGAAAACCGATTGCACAAGGAAGACAATGACAAAGGCTTCAAAACGCCTAAGTGACAACACACAGGAAACCCACGAAATGGAGATAAAGGAGTAGGTCAAAAGGTTCATTAAGGCAGTCATCATTTATGGGAAGCGATTGACCAATCAGCGGTCAGAGAAGAAATAGTCACCTGAGGAAACACATGCAAAGGCGTGGGGAAGGGCAAGCGCAATATTATGGCTATGAAAAATGGCATGATCAAAACGGGAAGGTCAAAGTTCAGACTTTCGCACAGAAAAAGCAAATAGACATAAGTTCACCGAAGCTTTGGGGCATGGCCCATTAACTCAGACCTCGTAGCTCAGCTGGTAGAGCACTCGCGGTACTAAAGCGAGGGTGGCGACCATGCGTGGGTTCGAATCCCGCCGGGGCCAAAGACTTTTCACATTTGGATCACCTCAAAACATCATCAAAATCTGCCAACCATCAATACATTGTAAACATGCCCAATGCACTTAACTGGTGGAGTCCGGTTAGTACAAAGGGAAATCCTGCTGTTGGCAGTCAAATTACAAGCTAGTTCACTGTGGTGGATGCCATGTGCTACTGTAATTTGGGCGGGTATACTGTGATCCATATGCAAAAAGTCGAAGGTCCTCCGGCGTGGCCTCGTAGCTCAGCTGGTAGAGCACTCGCGGTACTAAGGCGAGGGTGGCGACCATGCGTGGGTTCGAATTCCGCCGGGGCCAAAGACTTTTCACATTTGGATCACCTCAAAAAATAATAAGGTTATAACAGGCTGGGCTGGGTAAGAACCAAAAGGTGGATGGAGAAGAGGGTGCGGGAATAACAATGCCGGCTGAGTCGACGTGGCAACCCGTATCAGTGCACCGAAAAACACAATGAAGAAGAAAAATGACGTAAGCGATAATACTGTTAGGAGCCAGAGTTCATAAATGAACGATACGATCAGATAAGGCCAAAGAATGAACCAAACACAGATGGTGGTTAAAGACACAAAGATAACATCAGTCAATTCTGTCGTACAGAAGCCGCTGAGAAAACCTGAGCAAACTATTAGCACGCGGATGTAGAAGCTAGAGTTTGGTGGTCTGCGGAAAATTGGAGGTCTGCGAACAGGGGAGCAAAGGGATTGATTGGTAAATACAATATATGGATTGTTTGAAAAGTCCCATGGTCACATTAGAACAGTAATACCGGAGAGCGAACAACTGTTTTCAATTATTCTTAATCTTGCTCTTACACACTACGCTGGTGAAAGTTATGCATTTGATTGGTCATGGGCTGGGTTGAAGGTCATTCTTACAGCAGGTATGTCGCGTGATCGGAAATCGTATGGTGTTTACCAATTATTGTGTGATGATGCTGAATGGATTACTGATAGTGGGTTTTCGGGGGTAATTTTCGGTTTCGGATGATACATCCATAGCAAATTCTTTTGAAAGGCATGGAGTCTGAATTCACTAGGTTTGAAGGCTCTTCCTAATATGATGAGCCGACTTTTCTTGTCTAATCTTGATAAGACTTTACACCCCAGATCACGTCGTTCAAAACAAATCAAATCCATAGCCTCATTGGAATGGACACAGTCAAGGCACGTGAACTTCTTTCCACTTCGATCAACGGGAGTGCAATTATTCGAACAATTGTGTTCGTAGATCAATAAATCCCTAGAGTGTTTTTCAACGTGAGCAATTTTTTCTAGTTGCGAATTTTTAAAACCACTTTGAAGAAAACAAGCCGTTTTGATCATCGTGACTAAATGAACTGGAACTTCAAACCGAGCTTGATCAAGCGGTTGGAATTTTAAAAACCAGATTTAGGAGTAGGATATTCTATATTTTGTGGATACGAAAAAGATTTTTCAGTCTTTCCAAGATTAATTTGCCTTCCCACCAGGATAATTCACCGTTAACATAGGTAAATGCATAGAAAATCACCAGTAAGCTAGTCACGAGAGTCTTGTGTTGACTGAGACCAGCGACCATTCGTTGGAACTTGGAATGGGGAGGAATTCGACTAAATTGATGCAACCAATTTTCTAAATATTTGTAGCAAACCAAGGGGCTGAAAATTTTTTCACGGCCGACTTGGTTTCATGGGAAACTGTAACTTTTTCTAGCCCAAGTCTTGACAACATGAAAATGAGAAAACCTGAAGACAGTCCTTCTGTTCAATCACCGTGGTGAGTCAAATGCTAATGCAAGGTAAATTGTTCTTATTTGGTGTGTGTACCTACAATGAATAGGAAAAACGGAAGATAAATTAATTTCAAATGATCTGAGTTTTGGCCAACTTTTGTCAACAAGATTTCCGTTTGCAATTAGTAAAACGGCAGTTGCGTGATCGGAAGCTTTACTTATTGGGTCTCAGATCAGTATCCACAATGGGAGAACTGCATGGCAGTCAGTATTTGGGAATAAAATGGTCGAGGTTCTGGAGAAGAATATTTCAGCTGCGTTTAGGTGGCCCACTTTGAGAAACCATAGCCGAATGCATCTACGGTGCCACTTTACTGCCAGTCAACCAATATAAACGGTATTTTCAAAGGGACCATCATTTGGAATAAGGTTGACCGACGGGCAAATTTTAATTCCAACCGCCGGAAAGAGCTACAGTGCAGCAGTGCCATACGGCAACATGAAAACGCCCGCGACGGCAAAATAAGGAGCTCTATACTCATGATTATTCAGTTTGTGTAAGTCAACAGCGTGAAAAAACTGGAACGGAAACGTATTTATATAAAAAAACAGTATTCAACTGGCTCGTTTTCGGCATCTTCATCCGCTTGGCTAATACAGTTACAATTAAAAGTTAGTAATGCATAATTTACGAACAATGTCTATGTGTTAAAACATGATTGGGTAGTAATGAAAAATGATGTTGCATGGTCGGACAAGATAAGAGGGGAATTGTTGTTGTTTCGTGATTGAGAATAGGTCCGGCGAAGCAATGAACATGGGTTCCGGGGATTATCCACTTCTCGTTTCAACCAGAGGCTCAGCATCCGGGTCACACAGCTTGCGAAGGTCAGTCTCGGATTGGCCAGATCATTTGGAGTGCTTTAGCGAAACTTATTTCGAGAACAAAGCGATTGACCGAGTAATCTGATCACTACCACCTTTGCCGATGCTAGGTATAGTTTTTGATTGACTTTTGGTGCCTTTGTTGGGACTGAGCAGACTATTTTGAAAGTGTCATTGTCCACGTAATCCCCGGTGTCCGTTAGGTATGCCACAATCGCGCTGGTGCAGGCTTTTCATCTGCCCAGCTGGTTCATACTCTCTGCCCTTTGGTGGCAGTTACCGAGTCATTCTATCTATATTGATTGCCGAATTTGAGCAAACAAACGAATAGGTTATCATGAACGAGGTAAGGACAGGTAACTTATCTTTTGGGTTCATTCATACCAGCAATCTGTTTGTGAAGCGGGTATGCCGTATGGCTGTCAGAAGGTGTGTGTGAGTGCCTTTTCAAGGCGTGTTATTAATTATTCGCTTTCTTCATCCCCTAAGATAGGGTGATGAATGTATAGTTATTTCTTCTGAACCGTCATTAAAAAGAAAGATGTTTATTTGTGGTGTTTGTGTCTAACTAAAGCCGAATCATCATTAAAATGACTGCACTTGCTGAACAGAAAAAAACGATACAGACGGAGACGATGATAATGAGACGTAAATCATGGTCGAACGTGTCCTCTCGAATGTCTTCTTTCTGGCAGCTCGAACCGCATGAATCAAATGAAACTGTAAACAGCTAATTTGTATGAAATCGACAAGTGGTTTTTGTGGAAAGAAAAGCGGAGAAACTAAAAGGTAGACACTTGTGAAAGTAGTCTCAGTCAACTGTCACGTGATCAATCAGAACGGCATTCCGTGACGCTTGCGTCATTTAAACCACAATTATTAGCCAAAGGAAGTTTTTAATATTTTGTTCTGGAAATCGGCGGTTTGCAATTTCGTTTCAGTGGATTGGTTGAAATCAGTCATTAGGAATAAAGAGTTGGGGACAAATGAAATCAGACTGACTGGATTTATTTCACTTGAGAATCGAACAGAAACTCACCCGTGATCACACTGAGCTGCACGCTGGGACTGACAGTGATAGGCGTCAGATTATTAAAATTATTTTACACAAAGGTTTTCCGTCCCAGAAGCTTTCTGCCGTGGTATGCTCTGCAGAATCAAAGTCAGACGATCAAGGTTTATCCACAAACCTCAATAATGTTTCTTTATCTATAGTAGTGAACATTTATTCATTTGTGAACAGAGAATTCGAAGGAGTAAACTATGCGCAAGGCAAGGATTATCTCATCGTGCTGACATTTTTATTTAATCCCAAAGGGTTACGGAATAACTCTGGACCGATGGATGGGTATCCGCAATAAAACGTGTCTAGTTACGTCCAAGTTCAAGGCAGACCATAGGCAAAGTTAGTCCTGAGAAAAACCGACACACTTTCTGGAGGAACTTTTCTTTTCTAGTTGATGGATTTACTAGCATTCAAAATATATTCTTGTTTTTTTTACCAAGAATGAAAAAACAGGTTATCTAGCATGCCTAAATGGTCATCCGACGGAGTTGACTACTCATTGAAGCAGCAAGATCAGCAGCAACTGAAGGGCTAAAGGACAAATTAGATCTAACTGTGTGCTGAGATAAGTAGTTGACAACTGATTTAGCTGAACACTGCGTACAAACTGATACCTTTAGTTTGAACTTATTCTTTGTGGTTTTTCGAGGGAGACGATCTTGGTTTCACTTTTGGACAGTCCCGGATGAGGGTTTGACTAATGACGTAGGCTTTCGCAAACTCCATGTAATCAGTGAATTACTGTCTTCAAGCTATATTAAACTGCAACGGAGCTGCATTAGTTCCAATTTTTGGTTGACCTTGTTCGGCATGCGAACTTTTAGAAGGAGGAAGAAAGAGTTCAGGGACTTATCGTCACGTAACCGATACTGTAGGTCATACCATGTATGCAGATGTTCAGGTCACATCAAACCCGAGATTTGTTCAGTTCTATTCGTTCAGTGGTTACTGTCCCGAGCTGTGTCCTCGTGAACGAGATTGACAGCGATGCCGGATGAATGTGATTATCCATCTAGTCTAAAGTGTAGTTGTCCTTCAGTAATCGAATTATAAATCTGTTTTGTGTATTGCGAAATTTCGGCCGAAGATTATATCTCAGGTTATCCACTTGGTACGGGAAAGCATATAGGTTTACTTCTTTTTTGTACGACGTAACATCTTCATTGGAGATAACGATCGATTCCTTACGGCCCTTAGGCACAGAGGATAAAAGACATACCTGATTGTTATTTTACGTACGAAACCAATACAGGTGCTAAAATTCCAAATAATTTCTTCTATGTTCATCAAATCTGTTTGTATTTAATCCTTTTGTGAAAAATGCAGGATAAACCGGGGAGCTTCTGGATGTTATTTAGCATCAGATGAAGAACAGTCTAATGGGCATCCATTCGTGTACTTTTGACGAACGTTGGCTACACCATTTAATAAATTGATATGAACCGCTTCTTGCAGAACCACTTGAGCAACTAGATTGTGAATCTCATAAGCCCTATGATATGTTGATCTTCAGCATTACTTAAAGATCGGTTCCAAGGAAGAAATCGAGAACCACTTGCACCGCTTTACAGTTAATTCTTACTAATAATTAAAGTCATAAGTACTTTAAAAAAAATTGGTTTTGTATCCACATTAGATTGATGCAAACGAGAAGAGATTTAATTAACACTGCCACAAAATTCATTGCGTGTTACAGTGTCTTTCGGTCCAAATAACCTACACAGACAACTTTCCTATGACTTTCGAAAGTTCTATTCTTCAGTTCACAAACCCCGCACGTGAGTACAGGTGTCGAACACTCACATATTTTTGAACGAACTCTAGGAGATACGTGGGATACTCATTGACCAATTTCAAAGAAAGGATGAATTACGAAAATATCAGGACTAAGAAGTCATAGTCGAAGCAAAACAATTTTGTCAGGCACCCTGAAAACAATGAACCATTTTGAATATCTACATATTTTCTTACATGTAAAGTATTAAAATGGGTGAAGTGAAAACATTTCGCAGTTTATTATCGATTTGGACAGAGTTTTTGTGTTGATGTATTTGTTATATGGTGACTGTATTTTATTACATGAGCGATGTCGGTTCCCTTTGGTTGGAATTTACTAGAGGAGTACGAGTTGCTCGTTTAGTAATTTTTACTTTCTGCTGAAGGAGACGAAGTTCGGTTGCCGAAAATGCTGAAAATAGCCACGAAGTCAGAGGAAAATACGTTCTGCTGTATTTCTGCGTATTCTCGTTTGCACGCACGAAGTTCATTAACTTGTGATCTATGGGAAAACAAAGCTTGTTACTCAGGGCAGCAATTACTCCAACTCGTTTGTTTTTATTCCAAATGCTTTTTTAAAATTCTGCATCCAAATATCTGGAGTCAAACGTTCATTGTCCATAGAGTTATGTATTGGCAAAGCTCAAGCGGAAAGTTCTATGGATGCCTAACTGATTACGAATCGAATACCGGTAGGAATCAGTATTCAAAGGATAGCAGCAGACTGTCTTAGGTTATAGTATTCAAAAACCGAAAATACCATTCAAATAATTGCTGTCACTTGTTTTTATGCCTTGCTGGTTTTTTAGTGTGTTTCGTCTGTGGTTCAGTGAGCTATCGAGAACACACGGTAACTACAATGTACTTACGTCAGGTTAACTTCGGTGACGTCAAAAGAGCTGTGTACGCGTGGTTTATCACCGATCGTTGGAATCATCTGCCGGTAACGGAAATGTCGTCACATGAGAAAGCAATTGAGGTGGCTCGTAATATGAAGCTTGGTGATTTTTTGGGCCAGTTATGTCTGGTTGCACAAATCCCAAGAAAGTCTTGAAATTAGCTCAACGGTATAGAACAGTTAGGTTTCAGACTCTTCAGATGAGCAGCTGTCAAATTTACAGGAATACTTTCCCACATTTTACAAAGATTAGGAGGGGGTGGAAATTTTTTTTACTCATAATTCGGAGCACTCTAAAACCTTGTATCATGACTTGAAGTGTAATCTGAGGTTCGAATGGGCTGGACACGATGAACGGCTGGGTAACTTTTCGTTAAAATCACTCTGGTATCAAGTCAAACCATCGTTCGGTTACAACAGACTGTAAGTTGCTTCAATTCTATTTCAAAAATATGAATCAATACACTTTCAACGAACTCTTTTGCAGCAAACCCTGTCGAGTAAACGCACTAAGATCCTGATATTTCAAGACAGCGCGAACGACTCCGTCCTATATGATATTCTTCCCTGGTCTTCATAGTCTATTGGTCGATGAGGTACAAAGTACAAATCTGCCTTGCCAAAACTCTAAAAGTCAATCTGCTCAAAAGTTTGACTAGATGTAGATAAAAAAGCCTTACTTTTACTAACTTCTTTAGTAAAACGGATGAATAAAGAGAAATGGCATACATGTGCAATACAATCCAGCTTCGGGCCGTTTTTGAACAACACTTCTTTGTCATTTCAAAATCGAACTCCCTGGGGTACCAGTGACCATTATACTTATATTTTCAAACATCCTCTTTTAAGAATTTAAGAAAAAATTATGAAAAGGATGGGAATCTTCAGCAAAATAAATAAACGCCTTTTATTCGCTGAACATCACTGAGCCTAGAGCTAACATACAAATTACCACGGATTTAATTTACACCGGAAAAGAATATAAATTTATGGTTCAAGAAGTCATCTTGTCGTACCCCGTCAAAGCGTACGCAGTGTTCGAGCTCTATGCAACCTCCCGCCGCAGAGAAGTCACGAGCTCCTAAATGATCTTGTGTACTCATGACCACAGACAACGTATAATGGTTTCACCGTCCGTCTCAACTATTAAAACATCGGACGTGTCTATGTTGATGGAGTGCATCTAAGTATACTGAGTATATTTAATCAATACCTTGTTCTCGGAACTTTAATTGACAGTCAGCATTCATCTTTTCATCTCAATAAGCGTGCTGTGCACACAAAATTACTTCCAGATAGCTATTTCTATGGCGTCAGCAGAGCATGTGACCGTGGTTGTGTGTAAACTTAGTCTGATTTACGCCCATCGATTTTCATACTGTATTTCGGTAACGCGTCTTCGGAGCATGTCTGATATTCAATTTCTGGAATTCTTTAGGTTCAGTTTGAATAAGCAACATTTGTGACTTGGTCGCACTCTGTCGGAAAGATGGGATAGTGTAGACAATTGAAAAAAACGAATATAATGAACTGCGTCAACAACAGGATCATTGTACAAAGAAGAATCGCTGAATGTGTGCCAAAAACGACAGCAAAAGACAAAAATGGTAACGAGCTTATGTCAAGTATGATAACACCTCTTAACTTTATCCCAATAAGTGTTGGGGTTCAGATACAGGAAGCCGTGATACTTTCCATTCTTGGCAACGGTTGCTGGTCTGAATCCATGTCGGCTGGTTCACTGTAGGGAAATTCCAAGAACCAATGTTTTCAGTGAGCGCTGCATATCAAGAAGTACATGCTGCTAATGCCCCAAACATCGACCACTGATACGTTTTTTCTACAAAAAACAACACGAAACTCAGTCAATTAAGGTAATATAACACAGCTCAACTGCGCCATCGGACAACTAGATCTACAGTCTCACAGCAATGAGAATTTTGAAGGAAATACTCAGTTCGCGTGTTGAATCCTGGATGGGTCATTCTTCCATGGGGTTTGGATGTGCACGACGTACAAAAGCACAAAAAGGAATCTCGGTGATCGGGGTCTCAGTAGGTGCGTAAACAAGCAACAACAAGTACCCCGAAAAGACGGACGTGCAAGTCTATGTCCGGAGGCGTTGCACACAATAAAGTCGTTCAAAGCAGGACATTTATTTGAAAATGGGAGGACTGGTCGGTAGTTTTCGTAATTCCCAATTGATGAGCTCAGCTTCTGTGATCTTAGCTACAAGCTTATCGACGAGGAAATTATGACATGACTGTTCAATATGAATAAGAGTACCTTTACAACACCGCGGGACACCAAACGCGATTTTGTTCAAGAGTACTGGGTTCGATCATTCGAACAGATTTTTTCGTAATACGAAGAAAGCTGACCTAGTAAACCAGTATCGTGTAGGGAAATCAGCTATTTGAGTGATAGCCGGACTGTGTTTCCAATGCCTAAAGACATGAATAATTACAGGCTGGAATTGATAAATGAACATCAAATCGAAGTTACATGAAAAACAGAGCTCATCAGGAAACAAAAACCCTTTCATCATGATTGCTGCCTTCTTACTGAGGTAAATGAATCGTGTACCCAACGTAGCAGTCTGTGTTTCTGGCTTATTTGGTGAAGTTCATGGGTCAGGTTGATGGTTTGTATCTGTTGGTGATCTCTGAGCTTGATGGCCTAAACTCTAAGCTCAACGATCGCCAAAGGATAAAAATATATTTATTTCATCATCAACATCGGACATACAGTATTCTCATCCGATTTAAGGAAAACTTTCCAATCTTTGGGCAAGCATTTAGGTGCATTTAAGCTGAGTCACCAGGATACTAATGTGAACTGCTTGTATTCACCAGTGACTAATATTCAAACTCTAACACCACTACACCTGACCAGACCAGTTTTTCAGTCCATCAGAGGCCGAAAATTTGGGAGTTCTTATGCGGTGATAACGTGAAATGATGATGTGTTCGAATAGTGAACAGCACTAATGTCTTGCTTGAATTTAGCAGCAATGAAGATGTTGGGGAAACTTGACGAATCATTGATTTTCATTTCAACACCTGCAGATATTGAAAATCGTGAACGAATGTCATCAATTACGAATCCAGATTACGGGAAAATACAAAGGCGGGTTTGCACGTTTTCCCAGTAAAGAGCAGTTCTTTCAAAGCTTTCGATTCGGCGATCAAATTGCATTGTGATTCTAAAAATGGACTCGTTTTTCTTGCAAGCTCCTAAAGATTCCGGCAGTTGCATGTAGTTCATTAAAACTCACAAGTTTGTACTAACAGAATATACAGTTACGTGAACGGTAAAGGCCATACCTAGTCATAATTCTGATTCAGACAGGAAGGAACTAATTGGTTGAACGTGAGAAAATCCGAAATGAAATATTTCCACAATGTTTATTGCATGCAAAAGCATTCGGTTGACTAATACGTGGCTCTCGATTGTAAAGACTATGCTCCAGTGGGTACCAAATGCATTATTTATCTTACTATTCGAATAATTTTGATTTTATCCCCTTGCATATTATGGTTTCGTAACACTTCTGGATTATCGAAACAATTTTCGGAATCTTCGCGTTGTGATGTAATGAAATATGATGACCGAATGTTGTGACAAGCAACGTCAGTGGATATATTTAGTCAGCGAAAATCTTCACAAGTAGAGTAGATTTACTAAGTTCGTAATTCGAGTTTTAGAAAATCATTTCCGTTGTGAATCGCTGAGTAGTTAACATATTTGATGTTAAATATTCCAGAATGTTGACTTACGTCATAAGTCAATTCGTCGTAGACGGATTAAACAATATTTGCATCAATAATGCCAGTTGGAACCAAAAATATTTATCATCAGAAGTCTGCGAAAAAAGCAATTAAAAGTAATGATATCATAACCGCGATTTGGTCTAAACGATTTGAACTGAACCATTTAACACTGGAAATTGAAGATAACGATACGGGTCATATGACTAGTATCGTTACCCTCCGGCTCAATCGAACAGGGTTCACAAAGAGCGCCGGATTCTCTGTGACCGGGATAACCTCTAGCATAGCAACTCAGCGGCTGGATACTTCACGGAATACGATAGACCCCACCAACCATAATCAAAGTATTCACACACGAAAAATCCTTTATTTAAACCAGAATGTTTTGTTGTGAATGGAATAGAGTGACTGTTCTCAAAAGGTCATTCATTAGTTCACGGCTGGGCCACTTTCAGATGACGCAATTGCATTTACCCGTATAGTCTTGCTCGCTATCAGCCATCTGTGTCGCATGGTCTCATTCCTCCTTGAAAACAGTCTTCATCTCCCCTAGTGAATTGCATTGCCGCCTCTAAGGCCCTTTCCTCCCAAGCTGATCCCACAAATGTTTGATTAAATTGAGATTGGGGGATCGAGTTGGAGTCTTCGTATCATGATGCGCAAGAAACTGGCGTACGAGACGGAAAAGATGTTCAAGCTCCATGTCGTCCTGGAAATTCGTTGTAGTAGTTGTACTCAGCAGTGGCAACATTTGTCGGGTCAGGACTTTTAAGTTAATGTGATCATTGATGAAGCTGCCCAGAAATACTAGCTCACTCCAATCTTCCCAGGGGGTAACCCCCCCCCCCCCCCCAACAGGCACCAAAGCTGTATTTTGCTGTCAACGTATCCACTTGATTATTTTCAGTGATATGTTTTCAAGCACGCCTCCAACGATCATGCTTGAATAACGAAATTACTTACTCATCTAGCAAATGATGAACTTCCATCGCGGAACCGATTGATCTAGCTGATGATTGTTCGCATTGAAAGGCCAAATTACTTGTCTATCTAGTCCAGCGACGCCCACGATGCCTGCAGTCCGATTGCACATTAGGTGTCCTTCCCTTTTGTGGGCGTCACGTGAACTTAAATAAACGGATAGATGCTTGGGCCATCAGACAGTGAAGTGCATACGAGTGTGTGGGAGCTTTATAATAATTCGTGTGAGACGGCAAACCGCAAGACGTAAAAGTATAAATGTTTTTGACTTCTTTAAAATATTCTGAACTGATGGTATATAGCCTCAGGAGGAGTTCTTTTCGTGAACAGTGTGATTCCTACTTTCAAGGACCTTCATATCCGTAGTGTCGCACATCATTGATAAACTGTTTCTAATGTCAACCGACCGAGTGATACACAAACACTTCCCCGTTTCACCGCCATAACCCCTCATTTATCAGAACCGTTAAGTTTACCTTGTCTATTAGTTTATGAGATGGTTGGCACGTCACTAATTACTTCCCTCCCTTTCTCCTGACTTATGTGACCACTTGGTTGCCGACGGCCAGAATGACAAACTCCGATGCTGTTACTTTGTCGGGAAATGTTTTATTTATTACTCCCAGGATATAACGACTGAAGACGGAACAGAATAGACGAAAGACTACGGGGCGGAGTAGCATTGCTCGTGCGAACTAACCTGGGCCATTACAAGGCCAGGTTTAACTCAGATTCTAGCAAGACGAGGCCAGATTGTACTTCCTAAGGATCACGATTAAGGTAGTCCGCATAATCTGTATTAACGGAGTGCCCCAGATGACCGAAGAGGAAAATTTTGGGCAAAATAGTTCACATGAGAGATTTTTACATACCAGAAATCATTTGGGAAAATGGGACCACAGAGTGGGATAAAAGGGGGACATATCCGCTGTAGTACCAGTAGCACGCACTTGCGCAACACATAACTCCGTTTAACAGACTCAGGAGCGGACCGAGTTCAAGCGATCCAAACAGTGGGGAAATATTCTTCCGAATGCAAACATGCTCTGTCGGTCGGTGCAAAGCCTAAGCGGTCGTACGCTTATGTCCTGTTCCAAAAGCAAAAGCGAGAAAGGGTAGCAAATGTTGAAGAAGATCAGGCACGTCTGGAAGTGAGCGAGAGGGACAAGATTGATATCCTTTTGTTATTTTTTAAGAGTATATATCTACCAGCGAACTTTTAGTGTTTCGTTTGATAGTCGAGTCTCCTGATCAGAAGAGGAACCTAGCGGTGTACCACAGGACTCGGTACTGGGCCCCTCTCTTTCCCTCATCTTCACCAATGGTCAAGTATGCAAACTTAGCAGCTCTACTTACTTGTTTACCGATAATGTCCATATGGTTAGCGTAGAAATGAAAGGGAACGTGTTAGCCGTACCAAACTGATCGGGCAAGTGAGCCCTTTCGTTCAACCTCGCCTAATGCCAGCACCTGACCACAAATAGAGTGGGCTGCGGGAGTGACTCAGGATGTCTGCAAAATTATCACAAGTCGAAGATTTGAGAGTAGTGCTGAACAGTAGTATCAGGCAGTCGAAGCAGTGTACCGCGACAATGAGCTTGACCAGGAGGGAATTCTTCCGACCTAGGACTACCATTTCATGTGAGGCGGCGGGAGTCTTCGTTCCAATTTACAAAGCCATAGTTGAACCGCACCTGGAGAACTACGTACAAGCCTGGACACCTTATTACCATAAGGACATAGACTGTCTAGAACAGGTGCAAAGATTAGCCATTGGGACACTGATTTGTCAATGGCGGAATACCTAAGCACAGAACCTTAAACCCACGTATCAGTTATTAATGGGACAGCGGCGCGTGTGTGGGATTTGATAGGAGCATTGAAGATGATAAAAAGACAGTCTGGGATCATTCCAGAAGAGCTTTCCTCTTTGATTCCAAAGAGAGAGAGAAAGAGAGACAAGGGAACGTAGTTCGAGTTTACAAGGCAAACGATTGACAGTATAGTTAACGACCTTCCTTCGAGTAATGTACTAGGTAGAAGACACGTAAAATATCTTTCTTATTTCCCATTCAGAACCAGAATCCGTTTCCATAGATAATGCTTTCTAGCCGTTGATATACAGCTTCCCACTAACTCTGATAGCTGATAAGCCTGGCTTATTAAAACGTTATGTTCCTTATGGACTCAAAAATATCGAAACGATAATTATTAGTTCCCTCTGATAAAGCAGTACGCTCTCAGTATTCAGTATACTATGAGGTGCATATCAACCACAAAGCAATGAGCTTTTGTTTTGAGCAACAGTTCATAGGATTAATGTGTCAGGACTGAGATCGGTTCGGAGTCCATGGAAAAATTGACGCGCTACGTAAAACGTCAAAGAAATTTCTTTTAACTTGTGAAGGTTATGATAGAATTTATTGTTCAATAACACAGCGTAGTCGAAACCCCTGGTAGGTCCTTTACTTTTCGGTCACTATGACTAACGTTATTTCAAGCCTGGCTTTCCATTCACTTGAAAACCAGTTATGGAAAAAAGGTTACCCGTGGTGACCGAAACGTCGGCAACCTACCAAAGATTTCGACTACGCTGTGTTATTGAACAATAAAATTTTATCATAATCTTCGTAGGTTTAAAAACGAGTAGACTCACGGACTGTAATAAAATCCGACTTCGATTTCAATGCAGAAACTGATTGTGGACAAAATCTGCCCCATCTAAATCGGAAATGGCACGGCACGTGCTTGTCGTCTATTCTCCCGTTACTCAAACTTCAGCAAGAAAGACCCACCCGCTGGTCCCAGTCAGTCCGCTTTCGGGGCTGCCATAATGCCCAAACGAAAATATTTCAGATACGTATTTGGGTATGTGTGTATGTGTATGTGTGTGTGTGTGTCTCTGTGTGTGTTAATCTTTTGTTGTCAATGTGGGGGCTTGGGCGAGGCTTCATAGGCAGCTAAATCAACCGTGAGGCATTAGCGCTTCTGGAAAATTGGGTTCGCCAAGGTAACATTCAGCAATGTTATCACTAATTTCACTTAGCAACTCAGCTGCCCACTTGGAATCAGGTGCACTTTTCCGAGGTTCAAAAAAGAAATCAAAATAAATGAAGGAAATAAAATAATTGATATTTGGTCTTATGCATGAGGAAAGTAAGATTTGCGTCGTGTTTTTATATGCTACGTACAAACTCGTTGGGCTGTAGAACCTTTAAGAAACTGGTTAACTAGTTCAACATCAAAACTCGTGGTGCGCATGAACATATTTTCCTTGACTTCAGCTTCTGTTCAGCATGACAGGAGTTGAACGGAAAGTTAGCCAATTAGTCAGGTGTTTGGCTTACCGTGGAAACACCAATCGATGGACGAGATAAACCTGTCGGTTCGCATAATATATCGTGTCCTAACCAACGGCACGAACATGGATCAAGATGAAAATTACCGGTTGCTAGAAAGATGAAAGTGCTTGAACCAGATCCATCAGCAACAACCATTTTAATCCTGAGTTCGTTTCTTCCGACAGACCTTGTATGGAGGTTCAATTTTGGTACTATTATTATAGTGATTCAACGGGCATCATCAAATCTCAGTTCATGAATATATCTATGAAACTCTTTGTATGGCTATTTCAATCTCGTCAAGAATCTGTAATTCCCAGAGTGCATGATTGTGAGTTGCTAGCGTGACCACTAGGCTTAAAGGCCAATTAGCCGATTCGCTGACCGATCCATCTACTCAATGATAGTCTAGTTCAGTGGCCAACGTTATTCTAAGATTTAGGCATACATAAATGATAGCAATTAACCATGACCATGAGAATAAAGAACGACATCAACACAGTCTGACCGGCACTGTTCAAAAACGTCTAGGTTTACACTTTGTGCATCGGAACCAAAAGCAGTTTACACTTCATCGCAAGATAATGATGCGGTAGTTTGTTCATCTAACGTCAATGTATAATAACGGCGAATACACCTTCTCAGGAGTGCTTCTAATCTGCCGATGTTTTGGTTAGCATGAGTACTTTTCCCTCAATGGGATTATAAATTTACCCGGGAGAAGGTGACCCGAGCTCCTCGAAAAGTCGACAGATTACAAGCATTTGCAACACAGGTAGGCTAAGAGACATAAGCCATTTCCGGTTTTTGTAGACACAGATTGAAAGTTTGATGTCTGCACCCTGTTGTCAGAACTCCCGCGATGACGGGTTTTTCGAACCTTTACTAAAAGTTCGATGTTGTGCAAACGAAAGCACACGAGAACCCCTCCACCCCCCACCCCTCCTCCACCGCGGGGCAGACAAAGGACACGGTAAGATATTTTCCAGGACTTGATGCTTCGCGCCACTTACTGGTCTCATGCTGACACTAGTTGCGACGGAAACCTGTGAAGCTGAATGAATCACGTGGTTGAAAAAGTTGAAGCAGCTTGTCTGCCGCGAATTCCTGTGTTTTCCTGTGAAAATGACATCACGGAAATAGTTTTTAAGCTAGTTTAGTCTATACGAGCATTGTCGAAACTCATGCCTACGGGCCTCCAACAAACATGTTTCATCTTCGAAGACGAGAACATTGAAGAAGAACTACATAATGCTATATCAGTAATACTTACGTTGCAGTGATAAGATTCCAAATAAATGACGCATTTTGTCTGCTTTTATGGGGCTAAAGAATAAGCTAAAATTGACATGAAACCCTACATTACCACTACCAGTCAGTGCCAACCATCCTCGAATAAGAACAGCAGGCGGGAAACGAGAAAAGATGTTCTTGCTTTGAAGTAACCTAGATAGTGGTAGAAACGTAAAGCTCATGCTCAATAACGAACGATGGGCTTGCCTTCAGTCCTTAGGATTTCTTCCAGTCTCTTCGGCACCGATTCACCCAAGTAGGTTAAGAGATAATTTTCTATTTCATGCTTCATCACATTATTCACTTTATCTCTAATGGCCTGTGCGGAGCTAGCTCATAAAATTCTCTCTTCAGAATAGAGATGCAAACTGAAATTCCCCTCTCCGAAAAGTTTGACTGTCATCGATGGGAGATATTACTAAACAACATATCACAACAAATTTCTCAATAGTAAAACAGTTTCCTTCGATCTTCTCGTATCGAAGCAATGAAGAAAACCACATTGTTTTGTAAAAGAACTTTTATCGAACTACTGACATAGTACACTTATATAAATATAACCTAGGGTAATCCATGGTGTTCTGCTTATCAGTCAAACGAAAGGTATATTCGAATGTGATGTACTGAAATTTTTCTCAGTATATATTTCCAGTTTCGTGTCTTAATTAAGGTACCATATTGCTATCGGTTACCGCTGGCGAGTATCAGTTCGAGAATGTCGACCATTTTGGTCCACTTCTGTTCTGTATGTTCGTTAAGCACTTTGCACTTTCAAAGTGCAGGATGTTATTGCAGGACAGGGTCAGTCCGACACCGAACCTTTCAGTGTCCGGGGAGACTTTAGATCAGACAGACAAGTTCCGTTATCTTGAAGGCCGCCTTTCACCCGAAGGTCGGATATCGGATGAAGTGTCTTCGCGTATACGGAAGGCTTGTTTGGTATTTTGCCAACTTGAGTCATCTTAGGTGTCGACGTGATATCCGTTTACCTGTCAAAGGCCGAGTGTACGCTACAGCAGTGAGTCCAGTGTCTCTGTATGGTTCGGAGACATGACCACTGCTGGTGGAGAATGCGCACAGATTGCTGGTATTTGAACCCTGATGTCTTGGCAGCGACGCTCGAATCTGGTAGGAACACCGTACAAACAATGCTCAGGTTCGGAGGAGAGTCTTGGGTTCACGAACCAAATCTTCAAATAAAACACTCATGCTACTAGGCTAAGATGGTTGGGAGATGTGTTGCTCAAGTCACCTGACAGGATTCCTCGGCACGTAATTTTTGCTGGGGCGAGTAACGGTTGAAAGATGAGCAAGGGTGGTGAGCCCATGACATGGAAAAGTTAGTATGGAAATCTTGACCAGTGAACTTAGTCATATGGGGCTTGGTAGACTTCCTGGTTGGGGTCCAAGAGACCCGCCCACTCTATGGTTAGATACTCTTGAGGATATGGCCAGATGACGCCGTAAATGGCTCTCTTGTATCCACAAACTTCATTTACCGATTTGATACCAATATAGGTAGTTCTTCTCCTACTCCTCTCATACTTTCTTCTTCTTCAATATTTCCTTTTGAGATCGCAGCGAGAAGACAGCAACCAAATCCAACGCACTATCATTTTATCTCTTCTCCTAGTCTCTTTTATCCAGCACCATACAATGCCCATCCAAAGTTCTTAGTCTCTGTATATCCCACTTTACACTCTAAGCTCCACGTTTTAGGATACTGAAACCATATTCACCTAGAATTACGCAGTCATCTTCATCAGATCTTTTCAGTGGCTTGTTGCCGTTGGTCCTACGTGTCCACATTGCAGACCTTTGGATAATCCTGCACAGTTCTGTTTTGTATTCCAGCTGTTCAAAACACTTCATCGGCGTTGTTTCCCTCAAACTATACCTCAGCATCTAAGAGTATCTGTTCTAACGAGGAAGGTTTATCAAGTGGCATGAGCCTTTATTAGATGCGGTTGACATTAGAACGATCATATTTCTCGACGGAGGCTGCACAGGACGAAACAAAAGTTGCTCTTTCTGACATCAAGAATCTTGCAAGAGTCTCGGACAGAACGACAGCGATGCACTGTTAAATTAGCTGAGGATAAGCTGGACATATTTGTATTATTCGATCGGTAAATCATAACTGCAGAATGAACGGTCAGAGTAATTCTTTGACAGAATCTAACAACACAAAAAGTTATTTTTTTAAAAATCATGTTACATATGATCGAACGTTCGGGCTCGGAAATTTGGTCACGTGTATTCAAAAAATTCTACCATCGATCGACTGCATGTTTCTCCCAGTCAATATTAAACAAATTTATTCAAAGGTCAAACCAACATACTGACGACTGAATACAAAAGCAACATGGCCAGTGCCTTCAGTGTGAATGTCGTGTCCTCAGACTGCTGTCAGAGAGGAGTGAATTACACGGATAAACGGGAGGACCAATGGAAAGGCGAGTTATTCTTCTCTCAAAGGAGGTGACCTTGAGAATCCCTTGCAGTGGTTCGTTTGGGGCAGCAGTCATTTTCTAGGTAAAGTTTCAACTCAGAAAAGTGAATTCCTGTGAATTTGATTTAAAACGGGTGAAAAGTTTGAGCACGGTTCACGAAAGACAATGAATATTAGGCTGACCGGGAAAGCAAAATAGCGATGAAGGTGGCAGTAATCATCCAAGTTAGTTTCGTTATTATTTGGTTGGATGTCTGCCACGCTAGATGTTTTATGGGCCATGAGGGACAAAGTGAAGCGTAACAGATGAGTCAGTAACTTTCGAAAATACTTCCGAAACAGCAATAGTATTCAATGCTATGATCAGGTTATTGCACGGTGCGGTTCTCGATCCAAAATGGATTACCTAGGCCATTTTAGTAATTTTGACTAAATGATAATCTTTTGTTCGCTAACAATGCCCCCACTAGTGGAAATTCATGATAAGTATATACTAAATGAATACAGTATCTCTGTGTTACTCTAAAACAGTCGACATATTTGTTTTAACCAATTTAGGCAATCATCAACTGGAAACAAACACCGATTTGTAGACCTAGGCGCGTCTCGAACCCAAAAATGGTCACCTTTACCGTTTAACTGTTGGTCTACAGAATGCTCGAAAGAACCTCAAGAAATTTTCCAAAAGAAATCTCCTAAATGAAATTAGGAACTGAATACTCGCCTGGGTTTGGCTCTAAAGAGTTAAAAGACTATCATTACAATGTGACGTGCAATATCTTCATTTACATTCAATTTCAGATGACTCATTTTGGCATGTTGAAAGCTTAGTTGTACGCCAAAAATGAGGTTCCAAATTCTCCACAGAACAGTTTCGTTCTTTTCTCGTCGTTGTGTTTGCGGGGCGGGTATTTTGGTAAAAGCTTTATCTCGTATACTCACTCGCAGCTTCTGAAAAAAAGTTTGTTTGTATGGCAACTCTTTGACTTTCTTCTGGAGTCTTAACATGATTTTGGGGTTTCCGATAACGAAAAATGATTAAACATGGTTTCGGGAAAAGAAAGTGTTATCCAGCGGTCTAATCACTCACAGACATCGTGAGTGAGTCCACCACCGACTGCACAGTATTTGGTTTTACATCAAGATTAACATAATTTGGAAGTTGATACTGGTGATTGTGAAGGTATGTGCTGATTCATGGTTGATAGCCCGTCAGCAGTCGGTATGTCAAGGCCTGTCCGGAATCCAGGTCAGCGCTTGTGCCAGCGGATGCGCAAGTGACGGAGCAGCAGATCGATGAGACACGAACGGAGTCCCGTCAGGTGGTAACTGGTCGTGTGACCAATCAACCAATCAGAATACGGCAACTTTATTCCAGTATGAACCAGTTAGTTTGCGTTGGAACGATTGTTGTCAGTGCTTGTTTTTTTCTATATGTGCGATGTGTTTTGTGCTAATAAAATGAGATGATTCGTGAGCGGAATAGACTTCTCGCTAGACTTAGTGGGACGGAATAAAACAGTGATAGCAATAGCAGTAATGCTAACGAAAGCATTAATAACCATAGCTGAATTCACCTTCAGTTTTATATCTTGAACTTCCTGATCCAAACTAGGTTTGTTCAGCTGCCAGTTCAACCCGTGTATTTTCTCACAACCGAGGCGGACAGCCTTACCCGATCTGTTGGCAACAACGATTCAACACTAACCTGGAAGTGGTATTTTCCTGCAATAAACTTATTTCGGTGCTACCACTTATGTCCTAATTATACCGTCTTAAGCCTGCAGTGTTACTCGCCTGATGATATGCCGGTCTTAGATGATCTTGTGTGTCCAAGCTTATATGGATCTCTGGCCGTGTGTTGGCCTTATTCCTGTCTGTTTGGGAATCCCCTGTGACTTTAATGGCCTCTCTTTTCCACCATCCCGTGACCTAAGTCATTAGCTTTGTTCTCCTGATATCAAACACTGATAGGACCTAGCTCCATTTTGCTGTCTGTCTCGTATAAATGCCAACCCCTTTCGTTTACCATGCGGTTTTGTTCTAAACCCGCTTCTATGTGGTTGTTCCCTAACTGGATTAGAGTTGTGCTTTCCGAGTGTGACCTTATTTCCTACAATCTATACAAGGCCTTAGGTATATGCATTAACTGCTTTTGTATGAGTTGCTAACTCACCACTCGATAGCAGGTGCAATACCTACTATGATAACGATTCATCACCTCTCAGCTCACCATTGAGAACCATGAGAACATGCTTCTTCCTGTTTAGAAATCATCAGTTATACTCATCTACTGAGCCCTAAATGGGATTCGAAACCAGAGAGTCTGATTTTTAGTCATACCCGCCTAATCACCAGACCATCCGCTTTTTCCAAGCCAACACCACATGAGTCGAGCGGTGGTGATACAAGATGAATTCTCCTAATAAACGTTTCCCACCACCTAAACCTAATATTGATAATATAGAACTACTTCGAATGCTAAACGTCTCCGGTCACAGTAAGTATGGAATGGGAGCACGGATTACACTAAGGCTTTCTGATAGACATAGGGTATATGTACATGCACATTCTCCACTGAGTAACTTCATCAGCATACATTTGTTTATCTTAGAAACGCTGAACGACCAGGGGTGAGATCGATAAGACTTTTGTTTGTTGAAAACACGATTGCCGTCTGGTTTCGGTCTCACGTTGATCAAGTTTCCGAAGCCTTGTGCTTATTCCTGTGCACAACTTCCAACTTGATCTTTTCCCACCTACCGCGTCACAATTTGTTTTCTCGTCGTTCGAAAACTTCTCCACTCGTTCAATCAGTTTGTTGTTACTTCAGCAGATGTTCCACATTCAGATAATGTGCCGGTAAGAGTGTATTGATATCGTGCTAAAAGGTAGCCGGCACGGGCTAGCCAACCGGCCACTTCACTGTGAGCCAAGATAGGTGCTAGCATCGCGCAGCGACAACCCAATCACCAAACTGACAATCAGCCGTTACTGAATCAGCCAATCAGCTGCTGATGAATCACATAAGTAGGAACATATGGATCGGTTTTTGATCAATCATTCAATTAGAAATCAATTAACCAAGCGTTGCAAATAAAATGAAACAAACGGGACAGTCAGAGGAAGCGGGCGTCAAAAACAGGAGGACAAATAATTTACCGCCAGATTCTAGTTGCTGTTACTCGACTTTCAGTATGCATGCGCTCTGCGTTTGAATTTAATGAAAAATGTTGAGTAACCTAAAATACTACCTTTGTATCATTTTGTTTAGCAACCTATCGATGTAAATGTCTAAAGTCAGCTTCTGTAAAGTAATTCCCTCTTGCTACCAGCCCTGATATGCAGCAAAGGGGATATCTCGTAACCCCTCAAGTGTACTTGCATTCTCTCAAAACAGGTTATTACAGTTCTTTTTTTTGCTTGTTGGGTGATGAAAATCCGCTACAAAAAAACATTTGGATTGATGCATTTCTACTTCACGCCGTAGGCAGGGGACAGATGCGGGGACGAGAGCTCCGAATTCAGATTATAGTAAGTCCAATACTTTCAGTGGTGCACGTAAAGCTACACTATATACTAGTGATCCGAAGCGAGCTTGCAAAAAAGACGTGACCGTTGTCGCTGCAACATCGTCCTCTATAGGCGATGAATTTTCACTACAAGCCAAATTAGGAAACTGGAAATTTTCAAAATAGTCTTTATCATCAGCTGACGAAAGAATGAAGAGAATCTTTAGAAAAAGGTACATACTGCTCGGTGTTAATACTTCGTTTGTTCATCTCGTTAACATCATAAAATGCTTTCTGATAGCTTCAGTAAACGGACATGAGGGCTAATGCATAGGTAATAGAAAAAAACAGCTTGGCGGTGAACTGAATGAACTGATGACTTCTGCAGTAGGTCAGGTAATTTTATTGACACTGTTTGCTTCGTTACCCGTAGCCTTCAGAGTAACCTTACAATTTTAAGGAAAGGTTTGTGCTGTTAAGTGAAGTGAGACTAAATGCAATCTATTCAGAATATCTGTTCGTATTTGACATCTGATTCAGAGGTTTTCAGCCGTGACGGAATAAACCAGCTCTCAAGCTAATGAGTCCGTATCAAAACAAAACAAAACCCAAGTACAGAATGGAAAGGATTTATTGTGCATAGCCCCATGAGAGTAAAACCCACATCTGTTTGGGAGAATAATTCCACTAAGTGGGTGCGAAAATGCGCATTCTCAGTGACCGTTACCTGACTACTAGCTAGTCTAACGCTGGCAAGGGAAGCTCACTCACCGATATTCGGGATTCCTTTGATACAATTCAACCTTGGTTTAGCTTACAGTATTTGTGACCAGCTAAACCAGGCAATAAATCAAAGATTACGACAATTCTGCATGGTATCGCGTCTCATGGGACTGAGGAAATATGTACCTCGTTATTACTGCACGATTGTTTATGATTGTAGTCATTGTCACGAAACGCGGACATGTGGATACTTGTGTGTGCCTGCTCGTTCACTAGTACTCTGGTGAAAATGCCGTTTAGTCATGAAAAACAAATGTGACGTGAAGATTTTTTATCCTCATGACGGGTACAGATCAGTTTAATGAGATTGAAAAGTTTGGACACTCAAATCACGAACTGTATGGGTGAGATTTCCTTCGACCAATTTTGCAGAGGCTACCAAAACATTGAATCCCAAGTTTCGACCCAAACATTTGCTATACAAGATGAGAACAAAATGTGGTGAGGTTAGTCCTGAAGCACGTAAAACATTTGTGCAGACATTATTCGTAAGGGTGGACACTACCATCTTTCATCACAAACCACTTGTCTGATGAGTGAAATTTAACATCTTTTGACAGAAATGCGTTTGAGGGCTATCTAAGCAATCTTCATCAGTGGGATGCATATCTGTGAAACTTCACTGCCCCCGTTGCTTTTACGTGGAGAACAAACAGCCGTCACCGTGACACGGACTACCATGCCATATAGGATTTCAACCAGCCAGGAACGGAGGCGATCCACGCAAACTCGGATTGGTGTCAGCTACCCTTTTGGTGGAGTTCTGTCCTCCGATGGTTTTGGACATATACCACTCAGTTACCTCCGTTTCACGTTGCCCACATCGCTAACGACTGCACAAAATACGTTTAAAAAATACCCATGAAAAGATTCGTTATGTAATATGATTGGTCAACTTATCATCCGAAACGGCTCTTGTTAGAACATCTCATCAATTTGTATCCATCGGGTTCCAATAGAGAATGGAATCCGAGATGTAAGATCGTAAGTTACACACTTTAGGGAGCAGGCCATCAGCAGTCATATTGCTGTCTTAATAATGAGGATGCAGGATCGTGTTGATGCACTTACTGAGCTTGCGTGCTCATGGAGTTTTTCTTTCCTGCATTCCCAGATCGAACACGCGTGATTCTCTTCGGAGGGACACTGATCCTTGTAAATTACCTTTTGGCGACCCAGCCAGTGGGACCGAGCAAAATTGGAGGCTCGGTTAATTGGTTGATTTTGAGGCGCATTGGTTGATGGTGATTTTGTGAAATGGCTCGCCCGATGAACAGTTCCGATAAACCAAACACTCGTGGTTCGTGTGTGATAACGGAGTGTATAAGACGGTGCTCAGTGTTTTTTTTGCTGGAGAGGAGCAGTATAGTAAACTGGCTGTCAGCAGCCATATTGCTGTTCGAATAATGAAGCCGCAGGATTCTGTTGATGCACTTACTGAACTTGTGTGCTCATGGGTTTTCCTTTCCTGTATTTCGCAGATCAAAAGAGCGCAATCCGCTTCGGAGGAACATCAATCCTCGTATATCACGGCACACACGTGAATCACTGGGGCTGCCTGTTTCGGTTTCCCAAAACCTAGTATGTCCTTTACGGCCCCATTTCACACAACACACAGACACAACGAATATCATTCTTTTATTCCGCAACATACGGTTTTGTAGAAAAAACCACCGCTGATGGGGTCATTTGTGCTAAAGATAACCCAGAACATAAATCAGCAAACACTGATCCAAAACGTTTCGTCTTCTTTCCCAAGGAGCCGTGATGTATATGTCACCTCCGTATTGGATAAAAGGATAAATCGGTCGATTGTCAACAATGAGAATTTCTACTAGGACTGAGCAAAAGCATTCAGTTGGTGTCAGTGGTTTCGGACATTGAAATCCATTTATGTGCAGAACAAGACGGTCATGATAATACAGTTTTTCTTGGTCTATTTACGCAAGCATGAAAAAGGTATTCTTATTTTTGAAATTCCATGGTTATCAAGGCTTTTCGAAATAATCAATCACCACCATACAAGGTTACGCCATCATAAAATCTTCCACGTCACATAGGAAAATTGAGATAATTTCTTCCCTTCACACTATAAATAGATTCCCAAACTCTTTGATATCGTGACTGTCAGCGAAAAATATTCTGAATAGAAGAAAACTGACTTTTACAGTGTTTCTGCTACTCTAAATTTGGACAACATATGGAAAAAAGCATCCAAGACTATTGGACGTACAGCCCTGTAGGAAACATAACCTGTCCCATCAATTAACAGTAAGACAGTTTTCCTAGAATAACATCCGGTCTGATAGAATGAGATCTTTTGTTCTTGAGTACGGTGAATTCTGAGTTATCCGTGTTGTCTCTGACAACGACATGCCAACAAGACTGATCGTGATTTATTGCCTTCTGATGTGATATATTTTCGGGCCTGAAAACCACTGGAAAGTGTTTCGCCGAATACTTCCTTCACGAGTGGCAGTTTTGCAAACTCTAATAAAATTCAGTGGTCTGAGGAAACTTAAAAGTGACTATCCATCACACAAGACGTTATTCTACGAAAACGATCTTACTGTTCATTGATGCACTAGGTCATACATCATACCGGGCTGTACACCTGATAGACTTGGACACATCCATTTGGTTGTTATAAAGTTTTACGGCCGAAAACCTACTGCTCAGAAATATAATATGAATAAGATTAGCAAGTTACTCATTCTGTTTGGGGCAGAACTTATTTCAAGTTTCTTATGTAACTTGGAAGATCTTATAAGGGTGCAATCGTGCATGATGAAGAACAATTATTTCGAAAAACCCCGATGTCCAAGGACTTTCAACGGTACCTGGGCACATCCGCTTGGTTTTGCTTAATTCACGCACGAAAAATACTTCCTTGTCTCATCAGACATACATTCATACATAAAATATGAAATTACTTTTACGGTTGGCGAGCTGTTCGGCAGATTTCACAAATCAGGAGTTTCCGTGAGAAGAGAACATTTTTAAACGCTGTGGTTGTGAGGATAGTGGTCGATTCGTGGCCAGCTCGCAGCCCACCCCTCCCAGCAGACCGACACCACCACAATGAGACTTGGGATACTCAATAAGAGCCCAACCAGTATCACTACCAAGGCCTGAGTTAAAGAAACCATGAGTGACAGGAAGGCCTATCGATGGCGTGAACCCTTAGACGGAGAGATTAGACCTGTCAATCAGTGTTTAGCCTCAACACCCGCTAACTGGAAGAAATGACGGCCCACAACAGTCAGACCAATACGTCTTGTCCAATGAATGTTTTTCGCTAATAAAATGATGCTGTTCGGGAGAAAAGAAAAGTACCTCGTAGATACGGTTGGACAGCATAAAACAGTTGTCAATTTCACTCTATTTTTTCTCCGGTAAGCATAAGACCATCGAAAATATCGTTTTTTGACGTTGGAATGACCTTTGTCCTTGACCGTTCGACCGTGATACGTTCACTCGCTCGTACATTTATCGTCCAAGCTACCACTCATTTCCTCCCAGTTAAGAAGCCATTTGTCCCCAGCCTAGCTGGTACAACTGATTGGATTTGCCATATTCTGGAACCGGTTGGTTGACTCTTCTAGTTCAGATCCGAAAAAGTCTGTCTTAGATTGTATACAAAGTCAGGATAGAAACAGTATGAGTAGAACGGAGTTATACGATGGATTTCACCCGTATCCAGTCTTCTGTCGTATTAAGTGTACGGTAGGAAGGTTTTAGTGCTGCGTGAAACTTACTAACGCAGGATGCTTTGGAGCCAAGGTCAAGAATGACTTATCAGATGGGGACATTACGAAAATATGGCTGAAGTATCGATTTTATTACAAAATAAAAGTAAGAGAGAATAGAGAGCGGATGCGATTTTCAAATTTTCAGGACGAAAGAGATGAATTACAAGTTGTCTTCTAATAAGACAGTGTCGTCAGTCTTCATCATTAACCAGAAATTTGAAACATTCTGTCGAAAGTCCCCACTGAACAACAACAGAGAACGTCTCTTCTGGGACATCTAGATGTTCACTGCCGGGTCGGTTGCAACTGTCGTGAGCTATGCTCGTAAATGAACCATGATTTTCGGCAGCGTTTTCCTTACACTTGTTTACAGTCGATGCGACGTGCTTCCGTCTCATCGAGTATTGTAAGATTAATTAAAATCCACGTGTATTTCAAACTCATCAAGTTCTGTTATGAATAGTGTATTGAACTTTCGGGACAAATTATTTCTCCCACATATGTCTGTTTATTCTCTGAGTCGATGTGGAATCTGATCACCCTCGAAAATCTATTTCTTTCTGGTACAAATATTCCCAGTGTTACTATGCTAACGGTTTGCCTAATAATGAATAATATTGTATAGTCACTTTCCAAGAATATATTCAGTTCCTTTCTATCCGGTTTTTCCAGTTCTTATTTTCGGTCGTTGAAGGGAATAAACGGAAAATGTGGAGTGGCTTTCAATGTCAAGTACTCGTGTATGAACCTTCATACTGCGTGCTTACTAGACATGGTATTGGTACGAAGGGAGATAGGAGGGATGTCGGTTTGAAGATTTCATCTTTGAACATTTTATGTACACCCCATTCAAGATTGCCAGAAATTTGCCGTTGAATAGACAATGGCACAGGTCTACAGACGTGAACTTATTTGGCAGGAGTACAATTTATGGAACTCTACATAGGCTGCGAATATTTCTATTGTGATAACACCTGGAGGGCCGACCTTTGGACGAATGTTGAGGTAACCCACGCTTCTAATGCACTGAGAAACCTCTGCTTGAAACCGAAATCGGAAAATTTTGTAAGTCCTTTCTTACAGTGATGAATGACCGATTGCTACCATGAACAAATGGTTTCCGATGAATTAATCTAATTATGGAGTCGAAAAACGTCCATTGGTAAGCAAAGAGAAAGGAACTAAGTTTGTCGGTTGTTCTGCGGTAAGCGTATCCACGTAAGGATAAGCTAAGCCAGGCGTATTTATGAAGCCTGAAATTGGTCACGGTCATAGATGACCACATCTAAGATTGAATGTTTCTGCCTGGTCGGTTGCTCCTTTTTCTCCCTTAAAATGCAGTACATCACAGCTAACATTTGGACTGTGGTAATTCTGACTCTTTCTGACTCAGGCAAACTTGCAGCATACGATAAATTCCGGGAAACTCGTTGAATCACACTTCACATCATTCTGTGATTTCTCTAGTCACTCACATATGATGCACGAATAAAATCCGTATCCAGCCTTCGGGGATATGAAATTCATTTATACAGGACATATCCGATGTTCACCGTTTGAATAAAAGCTCACAAAATGTGCATAATGCAAATGCTGTACCTGGGAGTATTAGTAGATCTGGCACCTGGATGCATTTGTTTTATGTATGTCTACGGAAACTGTTTACAAGAAACACGTGGACATATTCAGAGTTAAGGTAAATTTGGGCACTGCGTAGCGTTGTTCTTCTAACTGTCAAAGCAAAACAATTCACCTATAACTATTTGAGTATGGGTCGTAGGAGATTAGGTCTAACTGAATTTTTTCACAATATACTGCAACGCTGAACTCTGTAATGAAAACCATGGAAGCACTGTACAGCTGTTTCATCTCTGTTAGAAACCACTGACAGTGCACATCCACTGAACCCCCGCAGGGACTCGAACCAGGGGTGAGTGACGGTGAGTCGAACACCTTAATCACAAGGCTATCCGGGCTCTCAGAACTTTGTTAAACATATACACCATTTGATATTAACACCGCCGCTGACCCGTCTATTGTAGGAGTCGATTGCTATGCGGCCCACGAGTTGATATCATTCAAAGTCAAAGATGATTTTAGCGGTGATACTGATGATGAATCCCTATATGATATAGCTATTTATTATTTTCGGCAGCTGTTGGCTAATCTATGGTCACTTGAGAATGGGTAACCTGGGTTGCATGGTTAATTCATCACAAGATCAGGATTACTGAGATGTTCAAATATGAATATTTACAAGTGCATCATTAGTGCTGGACGTATTCTGAGAACCACGAAAGTACTCCTCAACCGTTTCCTCCAGGTTGAGGATTATCAGTAGTGCATTTACACAAAGTGATAGCTGGAGTACCAGATGGGTTGCATAACTGGGAGTCAACCTTATGAACACAGGCTATCGGTGCCCCTTCTGGACGGTTTGCTAACTATCAACAAAGCAATCCACGTACGACTCAGATTAAATTATACGAAAATTCAAATTTGGCAAAACAGTTGTGTTTCTGTAATTCATCCAAGGTTGTCCCGTTTCGCACTGTAGCGATTGCCGAGGCAGTTGGTATACCGAAGCTAACACTTGACCATTGCAACCAAAAGCGTTTGGTTCAGGCACTCCAACTTCAGCGGACTGGTATTGATCCGGACCAAATGAATCGTTCATCCTGCTGCCTAGATGATCAGAGCTTGATAAACCAACCACACTACAGGGATAATTTGCAGTGGCAAACCCCTGACCATGGCTGGTGTTTATTCAATACCAGTTCGCAGGATATTGTGTCTTCTGCCTACTCTATAATCTGTAAACGATTTGAGAATGAATAACTGAGAAACATTTGTTTCGCCGAAATAAAATTTTGTAGATAAGATGGGTATTCTCCGAGGATTTGATTTCTTATGAATACATATTATTAGGTGTTGTTTTCAAAGAAGTAGGCAATGTTTTCTGCAAGTTAGTCTCAAAAGTACCTTCACACTTCACTCAAATTTGATAGTGATATTCGTTTTATTGTTACTTGGCATCTTATTTGCGTGTCCCGCACATTCATATCAAGAATCAAACCAACCTGTTTATCGTAGTCATGTGTAACGCAATAGGAAATCGTCACGCATCAATGGTTTCCTTCCAAAAAGTACACAAGAAAAGCAATTCAAGAGAAGCTCGCTTGAATTAAGACATACGACCGAGCGAAACAAGTCATTCCACCGTGCGTGTATTATCCGCTGTTCGTGCAGTTTAACTCTGAACTGTGATCTGCGGCTTAGCTGTTAGCAAGTCGCTCGAGAAGGTTTCACAACGAGGTGAAACACAACCACACGGGATCTCAACAATTATGTGAGCTCTTTCTGGGCAATGTTTGCTTTTTGGAAATTGGTTTAAAACTGGATAGTATGGACTTTATTCTTGCTCAACTCAAAAAGGAAAAGGAAAGTCGTTATTCGTGACAGTAGTGATACACACTTTGGGTAGCAGTTACCCGGTTTATCATCTTCACTTTGCCTTACAAGGAACATCATACACCAGGCACACATTAGTAAAGTGACCCAGTAACCCAGTCGAAGCAAAACGGCGTAGACTTTGATTGGCTCGATACGCATGACAGAATGCTTATTTTTTGTTTACCCTTCAGTGAGGCTTTGGAAAAGGAAAACATCCTTTAGGTAAATCCATAAAAGTTAACCGAAAACTATAAAGAACCTGTTAGGGGAAATTGATGCCACTTTTCTGAACGTACGTAGACACAGAAGGGCTGGTGTATTTATCAGCCGGTACTCGTACTTGTATAAACATTTTTGCAGCTGACTTCCATCAGAGCTGTTTGCTGCGTGATTCGTATGCGTAAAGTAAAAAACCAGTGGACAAGGTTGGCAACGGAACCTCTGTATCATAAAGTTTATACCCTTATTCAAGCACAGTTCCGCATATTTCACTACTACCGAACTGACCCTCAAGGTACACAGTTATTTACCTCAGCGAGATTCGAACCCACCCGAGGTGAATTTCAACCTTTCTGATGAGGCATAATATTTATCCAGGAATTGATACAAAAATTTATGAAAGCGACATTAGTGCTAATTTGACATTCTTAATAGCCACGACGTCCATCACTAAAGACAAGATAATGTATCAGGGAACTTATTTGAATTCACAAACAGCAAGATATTTTTTCATGTGAAACAGGTGTTTTCAATTTCTTCTTCGATGACATTGTGCGGACTCTGTGGACAGTTTGACTCAGGGCAGCAGCTAGTCATTTTTTTGGGAGCTTGTATCTGTTTAGAACATCAAAAAAGTTCAATAACTGGAAAGTTTCATGAGAAGAAATTCTTACCGTGACAACCAATTCCCAATACTCGTTATGTCCTGAACAGATGACAGAATTCGACGAAGCAAAACATGAACACATAGAGAAAATATTCTACTGGACACTCACCCCCACCACTTGAACATTAGAGTCAGTCAGCGTTATGAGAGTTATTATCTTCGCATCCTGTCATTAGCAGCATACGTAAAACCTCAGATGAAATTTCTAAGACACACGCTTCGAACTGAGCGACCGGAAGCTTGTTTTAAGAGTTATGGATTTATGTGCCCGTGTGTATGCGTATTAGTTTTCGAATGACTAGGCGAAGCCACACCGGACTTTCGGTGAAGGTCTCACTTTTTGGGACTGAGAATAAGTTTGATATAAGTAAATGATTATGTGTTAATTTTAGTAGCTGTGTTAATCGGACTGGAAAGGTGTTCGCCAAATTTACTTTGCGAATAATTCCGGTCAAAGACCGAGTTATATCCGGAGTGGGTTAACGTGTTCCAGTCCTGTTATGTTAGTTAAAGTGAGTCATGGCGTCACGACTGTGCTCTGGTATGTCCACGATCGTACTCGTCCGCATTTATCGGTAGGTCCTAACGAAACACCTTCCAGTGCACCCGCCGGAAAAGACATAGATGCAGCTAGAGATAGATTCGACCGAATTTATTATTTAAGTGGAGGCCTGAGAGGCACCGAGCGACTGAGTGAGGGTGTACTGCAGCAGCACTGTGCTTTTTATTGCGTTGTTAAATAAACTATCTTTTACGTGTGAGAGATATGTTAGTATCTTGTCGGATACCCACTGAACAGGTCTTTGAATCTGGCTTTTCTGAATGTGAATACAAATAAATGAATCTGCATAATGATCGTCAAGTAATGTGGCACAAACGTGTCTCATCTTTTGCAACACCATCCAAGATGCAAATGTTCCACGCACTACAGATATTCGTTGCCCGATGTGATACGTATGCAAAGATTGAGAAAGCCCAAAATGACTTCCCTCGCAGAGTTTTTCCTCATACATATTCCATTTATTCACCCTGTAACTTAAATGATTTCTCTGCTGAATGGCAGTTAACCACTTTGTAATGTGTGTTCACACCTCACAAAATGCTGCAAAGGGAATTTATTCGAGGGATTTCTCAGTAGGCGTGGTGTAGCATTTTCGATTTTGGATCTCTTTCTCAAAAAGTTATGAATAGTGGAAAGAAAACTATGTCGAGGATTGGATGTGATTTTTCTGAACTCTTCTCCTTTATTTATTCCTCAACTGCATCACTTTATTATTATTATTATCGTTATTAATATATAATAGTACAATGCTTCAAAAGTAGGTCTCGGCCAATTAGAGGCTTCTACTTGAGAAAAGTGGCCGTCGGTGGCCACTGGACTCAAACCCAAATCATAAGGGTCTAAAGTCCACCAGAAAGACGTCAAAACCACAGCCGCTATGTGCAAATGCTTAACTATTTTAGAGGTGATTGTCTACGGATACTGTTTTCCATTTTTATGGCCAGCAAGTCAGAAGAATTTGTCTATTTTTAGTCCGCTGGTTCTCGTGTGGTTTGTTTTTAATACCTGTAGATGGTTTTGTACACAGCTCGTATGATGCCACACCTCTAGTGTAGCAGCAGAACATCTCGGATTCAGAAAGCCAGAAATAAAAATGATGACCGGAAACCACACAGTTTGAGGGGCAAAATGAAGACTCCAGCTAACGCCTAAAAGTGAGTCCAATTGATTTCTATGCTTACCTGTGTGACTGGTTACCTGAGACTCTAGTTCGTGATTGAGGGCTGTTCGTGCATGGTAGATCACGCATCGGATCCAAAGCAGCAAACGGCGCTGAGGTGAATCAAGTCGGCGGCCTTGTGTGCCACTTTGGCGACTGACTACAGTGGCTTTGTTTGGGCGTTGTTTTCGCAAATCCAGTTTTGAACAACAACAACGGCCGTCATTGTAGATTTAATTGCGCACACTTCCGTGACGGGGATTGGACAAATAGTCCCTGAAGTTTTTTCTATTTAATATACAAATACCAGAATCCGGATGAATGAGGATGTTTTCAAACTAATCCATAGTCTGTTGGCTGCACCATCCAAGGGTACTGGCAGACTCCATTTTGTAACGGCGAAGTTAACTATAGTGCTCTTTTCGTTCTCGCAAAAGTGCTTGGTTACACCTTTTTGGCTCGTCCCCCAAAATTGGAAACGCACTATGAACTCTTCGCTTCCTTTTCAACCAGTTTCAGGATGCAGTTACAGTCACTAGATGGTTTTCAGGTCTTTTTTCTGTACATCACATCAGTTTGAGGTCCTATCAGGCGTTGAGTAACCTATATAATGGAATAAAATAAGCTCCACTTAAATATACACCAAATCCAAGAAATAAATAATTTAAAGATATTCAAATGTCAGATAAATTCTCAACTACTCGACTGATATGTCAAACTCCAAGTTGGTATATCGGACTTCAGAAATCGTATCTTCCAAAGTATGCACTTATCCTTTCCCATCAAAATCATTTGCATCGTTACAGATGAGCTGAACGCTAACAGTTAAGATCGCCTTGTGTGTTTTCCAATTATTCTAACCCCTTGGTAAGTAAAATGTCGATCGCACCATAAGAAGTGCGGTCAATAGGACGTGAGAACACTAAACGAGCTGGTCCGGTTACAAACCAATGCGACAAAGTTATATGGCATTACCATTTACTTACCGTAAAACGAGCCTTTCTCTTGTTGTACCGGGGATCTACCTGTTTATTTACTCAGGCCCGATGAATAGAAGTCCAGGATCGTCTGTTGTCAAAAGCTGAGGCAATCATAACATGATTTGCAATCCCAGTTACTTGCTTAAAAGCAATTCATAAGAGCTCCGAGCTACCTGTGGTCAAGTGAGTAATCTGCTTCCAATAAAAAGCTTTTCTGAAATCTTACACTAAGCTGCTGATAACCGCTAAACATGCAAACATGGAATATAAATGGCTACACAATCTAACCCACCAGGTCAAAAATAAATACCTTCGAAACACAAATAAGGGGCCATCTCTATCTTCTCGCTTTTGTTTCCCAAGGCTACAGTTAGTAGGTGAATGAAACAATGAAATGCAAGCTTCTTCAAGCAATCTAATTTGCTCCGAGGAGCATCAGATGAGCGCTCACTCACAATCCTGACACACAAATTAGACTGTTGCGAAGGCACACCTAGAGAGTGCACAAGTCTCGGAACTAATGTGTGAGCAGATAAGTATCTGATACTCATATCAGTAATGTCCGCGAAACGGATTATGTGCGTCTGAGTATCTTTATCCACCCCTTCATAGCTACTACTTATATCAAAAACCCAAGCTTATCTGTTATTCTTAGTAAATCCCAAATACTTCGGTCAGATCATTGATACGAACTTTTGCAGTTCCCAATGAAATCGTAATGATCTAGCTGTTTCCTGTGAAACCGTAAAAGTAGGTTATGTACTGTGAATTTCTCGGAGAGGAGATAAACAACGAAAGCTCACATACACAAGCTGCGGTTTACAGCACAATTCAGGGCTTCAAAACCTCGTTGTTTTGGCGACAGTGGTCAAAGTGTCACTGCGACAGTATTTCTTGTAACGAGATTCTGCGCCTGAATGAGACGAGACAGTTTGTATTTAATTATTCAAAATGCTTCAATGAACAACTGTTATTCGGTTATATTCAGGTTGGTACTTTCTGAACATCTGTCAGTCAGTTTGCACTGGGCCACGAGTTTTGTGAGACAATGAGTTAAAGAACATAATATGGTGGTACTGAAACACGATACGATCATTGGATATATCAATGTATTTGCGTACTTGTGTTTAACTCGCGGTGTAAACTTCACTGGTTCCCCAATCGGTCTACACTGACATCAGCTTCAAAACAATACGCAAACCCGATCAACTTTTCCAGTCTGCTCTCATGGTGTTCCAATGCAGCTATCGGCAAAGCGAAGCAAAATACCTAATCAATGGTTTGTGACTGGTCAGTTATTTGATGGTGAAATCATTCAGCGGTTTCCTAATGAACAGAATGGAATTACAGAGTTATGTATTGGGGTGACCATCGTTTTCGGTGATCGTTTTATTGTATTGTTTGTTTCTATAGGGCAGCCGTCAGCAGGGTTTCAAAAGTCAACACCAACATGCCATCACCAACGAATTATATGAAGGTGAAATTGAAAATCCCTCCTCGACAGTAAATAAAATATCGCTTTTGAGACTCGAAATTTATGGGAAGGGTGGTTTCGTACAACACAGTATACACTGGAACCGAACAATATAAAGTGATGTGTGAGTACAAGCAACATGCTGATAACGGAAGGATATACTACCACCGAGTATTGACTGATCCGACGAGTTCTCAAACATAACAACATCTAGGGACTGAATAACGTTTGGGGGATTCTTTTACACATACTTCACGTTCACGCACAGCACGATGGAATCTGAATCGAGTTTCAACACGAATTTCCTACTCACAAGTCGTTTTGGTTAGCTATTACGCGGAGTTTATTTCTACTGACCTAAATAGTGCAATTGCTTCAAGTCTAGATTAATCCAGGCGCTTCTGAATTGAGATTATTATTTCATAGATTATTATAAGCAGCTCTGTCGATTCATATAAGCCGGTACGCAGCCTCCGACTGAGTTTTTTAAGAAATTTATTTTTGACAAATTTTCTAATGGAATAAATCTAGTGAGAACTCTCAAATTAGGTTGATGCTGTAATCGCAGGCTGTGGGCCGTCATACTAATTGCACTACAGGCATAATCTCGTCTTATTTCAGTGTCGAGAACTCGATTCTGATTGATGTAAGTCTGGAAAGCTGAGCTTCGGCTCTTGGAGTTCGCAAAATTTAGATGCGTTCACAGTTTGGGTGTGTGTATTTTTCCTAGGAAAACCACTACTACAGAGCGTTTAAATACCACGGATGATTATCCCTCAGTCATATCCATCACTATTGTCGGGGCCTCTGAATATGACAGAGCTGTGTGGTTGAAAAATCATATTACACCATTTTCTGTGGATTTCCACATCAATACTCGATATTTTACACATTTGAAGGTCACCAAAACTGTCTTACAAGGGCACGATTACGAAATCTTCACGTGATTTCGCTTACATCCAACACTTTTTGAATTATGATAATGAAGTTTGAGATAAAGTCACAAAGATTGTCGGGAAACAGGATAGGACAGAAATGAAACACAGTTCTTGTAGGAAAGCTGGCTTCCCATAATGCGGTGTTGGAAAACTTAGATTACCGTGATATGAACGGAAAATATCCCTCATTTTTCGGAAAAAAATCCAAGAGATGGTAGCAGTCATTGAGAAGAGGGGGTGTAAAATTGCAAAATTATTATAACAAAAACAAAAAAATCAAATCGGTCAAATCTCGAGTTAAAAGCCTGAATAAGTTGTACGTCTAAACCGTTTTAGGAAATATCAGTAACCCTGACATGTGGAAAACAACGAAACACCAATGTGGCAGTAATTCCAGAAACAAAAAGAAAACGTTCACGTTAAAAAATCCACCCCGATTTCAGATCAGTATGATAGTCCACTTCCGTGCCAGTCTGCAACAAATCATCTCAGCCACCAACTATCCAACTCGCTTTGGTCCTCCAACAGCTGTACAATGTGAACAAAAATAAAGCTCTTGGTCCAGATGAGCTATCACCTATTGTACTCAAGGAGAATGCTGACGCCCTTCAGGTTCCACTGGTCAATATCCTCAACATTTGTCTAGCAATCTGAAGAGATCCTGACATTTGGAGACTGATCAAGATGATGCCTGTTCCCAAGATCGAACCCGAGAAATATCACCCCATTGCATGCACATCTGTGATGCTGAAATTGTTTGAGAGGCTGTTGTTACCGTGAATTACCTGGGGTCGGCTGAAGAAGCCACACCGATTGGCTTATCGGTTTTCATGCTCTGCACTTGAAGTCGAAGCTCATATAGTCCACTCAATAGCTTCAGCTTAAAATAGAAAATGTGAGACAATCAGAATGGTGTTTTCAGATTACAAAAATGCATTTGGTTTCCTTGATCGATCAGTAATACACAGTGTACTCTCCGTAGGTGGTGCTGATTCAATTGTCTATAGAGTGACTTCAGACTACTTCACTGATCGGAGACATTTCATTTGTTTCAGAAGCCGAGATTTTCTCTTCCCTTCCAGTTGACTCTGGTGTACTACAAGGTGCAATTTTCCCTCATTTTTTCTTCTCTTTGTAGAATTAACAACTTGCAATGCTGTCGACATTCATTGACTACAAACAGGCCGAAGATGTGGTTTCAGGATGTGAATTGAGGAAACCCGGAGGAACTTCGCGAATTCAGAATAATCTGGTTGAATTTGTTAACTGATCGTAATCCCGTTCCCTTGAAATAAGTATTTCCTAATGCCAGCATATTTTGCTCCTTAGTTTCTGATCAAACACATAGAGTCTTCACTAAAACATTTCTTCTCCTATCCGCTAAGAATGAACCCATACCAAAATTGCTTACGGCAGAGTATCTTCGTGACACACTATCGCACACAACGAACCTTCAAAAGCCGTGCTGATAACGTATAAGCGCTCAAAGTTCATTTTTCTATTTGCTCACATTTCTGCATATCTCAAGTCTGTTCTGCCGTATTATGCTCGCCTGCTTGTCCAGCCACTGAAAGTCATCAACAAACCACGATACTGATTAATTGGATGAGAATAACCGTATTGGGTGTGATTCAGTCAGTGGCACACGCAGTATCTATTAAGTATCTTCATACTGATCACCACACGAATATATGAATGCATGAGTGGGGGGATGAGGAAGAGATTTCTCTTCCAGGCCAGTCTCTTTTGAGTGCCACAAGAAAAAAGTATATCCTAACAAGCAGCAACCATTTTGTAAAATACTGGTTATGTTTCGATTGCACGAAGGAATTACCGTCGCCTCCTCACTGTAGCTTTGGTAATAGTAAAGCAAGTTTTACTTCAGATAAAATAGCTCGTGTTACTTTTATTGACGATAAAATCGGTTCAGTTGCAAAGATGAGGCATGAGGTCTGAAACTGGCTTATACTGGAAAGAATAATAAAATGGGTAAAACTACGTCAATGGCTGGAAGCAGGATCTGTATGATTGCGCACTGTCTGCCGTTGTATTCCGTCGAAGTCTGCCATAGGCAGAACTTCACTTTTAAGCGAATAAATATCAAAAATTCCTTAGAAGTTCAACTGGTTCTTTTCTATTCGGTTTATGAATATTAAGGCCAAATAAGAAACTGTAGAGTGTCGGAAGATATTTTGAAGAGAGTTTATTTGGACTTGTGTAGTTCAAACAGACAGTTCATTCAGAGGCTTGAAAGGTACTCAAATGGTAAGAAACGGACTTAGTCGGAGAACTTCAAAATCTTTCTCCAAAATACCAGCAAGATAACAGGGAAACAATACAGAAGAACAGGAAAAAAGCATACTGGTAAAATAAAGAAACAGCATTTTGTTCAAAGCCTAGGTTTGCAGATATGGTAAAATGGTTGCGGTAGTTTCTTCACACAGATTGAAATGTAAAACGATCACCTCTAATTTGCACTCAAGGTGACTCCTAAACATTTGCCAAAACTTACTCAATCCAGTGGTTCTGTACGAGTGACAGATTGATCACAAAGGTAAGCCAATCGGAAAAGAGTCGAAAAGCTTTTAAAGCTTTTAGATAAGTTTAAAATCAAACCGGATAAAACAGAAAAATATAAATGTGAGACATATTACTTGAAAAGTCACGGAGATCCTGGGTTACAGAAACAGCTTGACAAATAGCAACTTCATCGGTATATCTGAATAAATGTGCAGCGGAATTGACTCAAAGGTTTCCATTGTAGGGGAGAATTAAATAGTGAGAAAAGGCAGCTCCTTGAAGCAGTCCTGAATTATGCACCACTAGGAAAGCTGGTACAGAAGTATTCTGCCCACATTGTGCATTCAAATGTCATTCATGGGCAATCCTAACCGAAAATGAGTTCGCTTTTTAATCTTATCAATAGCTTGTGGTCTGCGGCACAGATAAGATAGATTTTTATCGTGTCATCACAACTCTGATGGAAACAGAGACGATTACCATTATCGGTACATTACCAAAGTAAGATTCAGCGCCCATACTCAACAGTCACGTTCTTAGTCATTTTCTCCCAATCTGACCCACCGTCTGCTAGTATTTCTGATCATAGTCCTTTGAGGTTTGATGCGGTGGAAACACTGACAGATTCGCAATAAAGGGAATCGCAGTTTTACGGAGGCATTAATTGTTTTCTGGTCATAACCATGACAGATTGCACAATGATGTTAGCACCAGCGAGAAATGCTGTGGTAAAAAGGCTATCCAAGCCACTGCGTTTACGCCAAAGGAGGGTGAAGACTAGCTGCACAAATCTTCAATCTTTTGTGTAAAGCTAATTCACATGGATTAAATAAATGGATCGGTTACCGCAAGCACCGGTTAGCAGGGAACTAAATCACGCATGCAAACGTTCCCTACTCAGACGAAAAATGATCGTTATTTTGTGCTTGTGCTTGAGCAGCTCTGATAAATGCGTTTTGAAAATTTATCTGACAGTGTACACAAAGACCCATCGATGAACTTAGTTGAGAAGACCGTCCAGAAAAAACGAATCAGACAAATTATTCACCCGACAATTTGGTCAGGTTACCGGGCCTAGTTAACTAAACTGATTCTTCGTGTTTCCAAACCTAAATTATTTCGTTTTCTCTGAGCATGTCAAAGTTTAAGTGAATTTCCCTTCATTCACTGCTGCTCCTATTTGAAACCGTCTACTTCCTAACTGATCGAAGTTCCTCACCTGTACGCAAACAACAGCAAAGGAGGAAAAAAGGTTCACAAACATCGACAGAGAAACCAAATTAAAATAACCAACTTGATCAAACCTCAGGTTAAAAGCCTGAATAAGTTGAATATACATAACATATTAGGGAATATCAGTTGCCCTGACATGTGGAAAACAACGAAACCCCTATGTGACAGTAATTTCAGAAACAAAAAGAAAACGTTCACGTTAAAAACTCCACCCCGATTTCAGATCAGTATGATAGTCCACTTCCGTGCCAGTCTGCAACAAATCATCTCAGCCACCAACTATCCAACTCGCTTTGGTCTTACAACAGCTGTACAATGTGAACAAAAATAAAGCTCTTGGTCCAGATGAGCTATCACCTATTGTACTCAAGGAGAATGCTGACGCCCTTCAGGTTCCACTGGTCAATATCCTCAACATTTGTCTAGCAATCTGAAGAGATCCTGACATTTGGAGACTGACCAAGATGATGCCTGTTCCCAAGATCGAACCCGAGAAATATCACCCCATTGCCTGCACATCTGTGATGCTGAAATTGTTTGAGAGGCTGTTGTTACCGTGAATTACCTGGGGTCGGCTGAAGAAGCCACACCGATTGGCTTATCGGTTTTCATGCTCTGCACTTGAAGTCGAAGCTCATATAGTCCACTCAATAGCTTCAGCTTTACACGGAAAATGTGAGACAATCAGAATGGTGTTTTCAGATTACAAAAATGCATTTGGTTTCCTTGATCGATCAGTAATACACAGTGTACTCTCCGTAGGTGGTGCTGATTCAATTGTCTATAGAGTGACTTCAGACTACTTCACTGATCGGAGACATTTCATTTGTTTCAGAAGCCGAGATTTTCTCTTCCCTTCCAGTTGTCTCTGGTGTACTACAAGGTGCAATTTTCCCTCATTTTTTCTTCTCTTTGTAGAATTAACAACTTGCAACGCTGTCGACATTCATTGACTACAAACAGGCCGAAGATGTGGTTTCAGGATGTGAATTGAGGAAACCCGGAGGAACTTCGCGAATTCAGAATAATCTGGTTGAATTTGTTAACTGATCGTAATCCCGTTCCCTTGAAATAAGTATTTCCTAATGCCAGCATATTTTGCTCCTTAGTTTCTGATCAAACACATAGAGTCTTCACTAAAACATTTCTTCTCCTATCCGCTAAGAATGAACCCATACCAAAATTGCTTACGGCAGAGTATCTTCGTGACACACTATCGCACACAACGAACCTTCAAAAGCCGTGCTGATAACGTATAAGCGCTCAAAGTTCATTTTTCTATTTGCTCACATTTCTGCATATCTCAAGTCTGTTCTGCCGTATTATGCTCGCCTGCTTGTCCAGCCACTGAAAGTCATCAACAAACCACGATACTGATTAATTGGATGAGAATAACCGTATTGGGTGTGATTCAGTCAGTGGCACACGCAGTATCTATTAAGTATCTTCATACTGATCACCACACGAATATATGAATGCATGAGTGGGGGGATGAGGAAGAGATTTCTCTTCCAGGCCAGTCTCTTTTGAGTGCCACAAGAAAAAAGTATATCCTAACAAGCAGCAACCATTTTGTAAAATACTGGTTATGTTTCGATTGCACGAAGGAATTACCGTCGCCTCCTCACTGTAGCTTTGGTAATAGTAAAGCAAGTTTTACTTCAGATAAAATAGCTCGTGTTACTTTTATTGACGATAAAATCGGTTCAGTTGCAAAGATGAGGCATGAGGTCTGAAACTGGCTTATACTGGAAAGAATAATAAAATGGGTAAAACTACGTCAATGGCTGGAAGCAGGATCTGTATGATTGCGCACTGTCTGCCGTTGTATTCCGTCGAAGTCTGCCATAGGCAGAACTTCACTTTTCAGCGAATAAATATCAAAAATTCCTAAGAAGTTCAACTGGTTCTTTTCTATTCGGTTTATGAATATTAAGGCCAAATAAGAAACTGTAGAGTGTCGGAAGATATTTTGAAGAGAGTTTATTTGGACTTGTGTAGTTCAAACAGACAGTTCATTCAGAGGCTTGAAAGGTACTCAAATGGTAAGATACGGACTTAGTCGGAGAACTTCAAAATCTTTCTCCAAAAAACCAGCAAGATAACAGGGAAACAATACAGAAGAACAGGAAAAAAGCATACTGGTAAAATAAAGAAACAGCATTTTGTTCAAAGCCTAGGTTTGCAGATATGGTAAAATGGTTGCGGTAGTTTCTTCACACAGATTGAAATGTAAAACGATCACCTCTAATTTGCACTCAAGGTGACTCCTAAACATTTGCCAAAACTTACTCAATCCAGTGGTTCTGTACGAGTGACAGATTGATCACAAAGGTAAGCCAATCGGAAAAGAGTCGAAAAGCTTTTAAAGCTTTTAGATAAGTTTAAAATCAAACCGGATAAAACAGAAAAATATAAATGTGAGACATATTACTTGAAAAGTCACGGAGATCCTGGGTTACAGAAACAGCTTGACAAATAGCAACTTCATCGGTATATCTGAATAAATGTGCAGCGGAATTGACTCAAAGGTTTCCATTGTAGGGGAGAATTAAATAGTGAGAAAAGGCAGCTCCTTGAAGCAGTCCTGAATTATGCACCACTAGGAAAGCTGGTACAGAAGTATTCTGCCCACATTGTGCATTCAAATGTCATTCATGGGCAATCCTAACCGAAAATGAGTTCGCTTTTTAATCTTATCAATAGCTTGTGGTCTGCGGCACAGATAAGATAGATTTTTATCGTGTCATCACAACTCTGATGGAAACAGAGACGATTACCATTATCGGTACATTACCAAAGTAAGATTCAGCGCCCATACTCAACAGTCACGTTCTTAGTCATTTTCTCCCAATCTGACCCACCGTCTGCTAGTATTTCTGATCATAGTCCTTTGAGGTTTGATGCGGTGGAAACACTGACAGATTCGCAATAAAGGGAATCGCAGTTTTACGGAGGCATTAATTGTTTTCTGGTCATAACCATGACAGATTGCACAATGATGTTAGCACCAGCGAGAAATGCTGTGGTAAAAAGGCTATCCAAGCCACTGCGTTTACGCCAAAGGAGGGTGAAGACTAGCTGCACAAATCTTCAATCTTTTGTGTAAAGCTAATTCACATGGATTAAATAAATGGATCGGTTACCGCAAGCACCGGTTAGCAGGGAACTAAATCACGCATGCAAACGTTCCCTACTCAGACGAAAAATGATCGTTATTTTGTGCTTGTGCTTGAGCAGCTCTGATAAATGCGTTTTGAAAATTTATCTGACAGTGTACACAAAGACCCATCGATGAACTTAGTTGAGAAGACCGTCCAGAAAAAACGAATCAGACAAATTATTCACCCGACAATTTGGTCAGGTTACCGGGCCTAGTTAACTAAACTGATTCTTCGTGTTTCCAAACCTAAATTATTTCGTTTTCTCTGAGCATGTCAAAGTTTAAGTGAATTTCCCTTCATTCACTGCTGCTCCTATTTGAAACCGTCTACTTCCTAACTGATCGAAGTTCCTCACCTGTACGCAAACAACAGCAAAGGAGGAAAAAAGGTTCACAAACATCGACAGAGAAACCAAATTAAAATAACCAACTTGATCAAACCTCAGGTTAAAAGCCTGAATAAGTTGAATATACATAACATATTAGGGAATATCAGTTGCCCTGACATGTGGAAAACAACGAAACCCCTATGTGACAGTAATTTCAGAAACAAAAAGAAAACGTTCACGTTAAAAACTCCACCCCGATTTCAGATCAGTATGATAGTCCACTTCCGTGCCAGTCTGCAACAAATCATCTCAGCCACCAACTATCCAACTCGCTTTGGTCTTACAACAGCTGTACAATGTGAACAAAAATAAAGCTCTTGGTCCAGATGAGCTATCACCTATTGTACTCAAGGAGAATGCTGACGCCCTTCAGGTTCCACTGGTCAATATCCTCAACATTTGTCTAGCAATCTGAAGAGATCCTGACATTTGGAGACTGATCAAGATGATGCCTGTTCCCAAGATCGAACCCGAGAAATATCACCCCATTGCCTGCACATCTGTGATGCTGAAATTGTTTGAGAGGCTGTTGTTACCGTGAATTACCTGGGGTCGGCTGAAGAAGCAACAGCAATTGGCTTATCGGTTTTCATGCTCTGCATTTGAAGTCGAAGCTCATATAGTCCACTCAATAGCTTCAGCTTTAAACAGAAAATGTGAGACACTCAGAATGGTGTTTTCAGATTACAAAAATGCATTTGGTTTCCTTGATCGATCAGTAATACACAGTGTACTCTCCGTAGGTGGTGCTGATTCAATTGTCTATAGAGTGACTTCAGACTACTTCACTGATCGAAGACATTTCATTTGTTTCAGTGGCCGAGATTTTCTCTTCCCTTCCAGTTGACTCTGGTGTACTACAAGGTGCAATTTTCCCTCATTTTTTCTTCTCTTTGTAGAATTAACAACTTGCAACGCTGTCGACATTCATTGACTACAAACAGGCCGACGATGTGGTTTCAGGATGTGAATTGAGGAAACCCGAAGGAACTTCGCGAATTCAGAATAATCTGGTTGAATTTGTTAACTGATCCTAATCTCGTTCCCTTGTAATAAGTATTTCCTAATGCCAGCATATTTTGCTCCTTACTTTCTGATCAAACACATAGAGTCTTCACTAAACCATTTCTTCTCCTATCCGCTAAGAATGAACCCATACCAAAATTGCTTACGGCAGAGTATCTTCGTGACACACTATCGCACACAACGAACCTTCAAAAGCCGTGCTGATAACGTATAAGCGCTCAAAGTTCATTTTTCTATTTGCTCACATTTCTGCATATCTCAAGTCTGTTCTGCCGTATTATGCTCGCCTGCTTGTCCAGCCACTGAAAGTCATCAACAAACCACGATACTGATTAATTGGATGAGAATAACCGTATTGGGTGTGATTCAGTCAGTGGCACACGCAGTATCTATTAAGTATCTTCATACTGATCACCACACGAATATATGAATGCATGAGTGGGGGGATGAGGAAGAGATTTCTCTTCCAGGCCAGTCTCTTTTGAGTGCCACAAGAAAAAAGTATATCCTAACAAGCAGCAACCATTTTGTAAAATACTGGTTATGTTTCGATTGCACGAAGGAATTACCGTCGCCTCCTCACTGTAGCTTTGGTAATAGTAAAGCAAGTTTTACTTCAGATAAAATAGCTCGTGTTACTTTTATTGACGATAAAATCGGTTCAGTTGCAAAGATGAGGCATGAGGTCTGAAACTGGCTTATACTGGAAAGAATAATAAAATGGGTAAAACTACGTCAATGGCTGGAAGCAGGATCTGTATGATTGCGCACTGTCTGCCGTTGTATTCCGTCGAAGTCTGCCATAGGCAGAACTTCACTTTTAAGCGAATAAATATCAAAAATTCCTTAGAAGTTCAACTGGTTCTTTTCTATTCGGTTTATGAATATTAAGGCCAAATAAGAAACTGTAGAGTGTCGGAAGATATTTTGAAGAGAGTTTATTTGGACTTGTGTAGTTCAAACAGACAGTTCATTCAGAGGCTTGAAAGGTACTCAAATGGTAAGAAACGGACTTAGTCGGAGAACTTCAAAATCTTTCTCCAAAATACCAGCAAGATAACAGGGAAACAATACAGAAGAACAGGAAAAAAGCATACTGGTAAAATAAAGAAACAGCATTTTGTTCAAAGCCTAGGTTTGCAGATATGGTAAAATGGTTGCGGTAGTTTCTTCACACAGATTGAAATGTAAAACGATCACCTCTAATTTGCACTCAAGGTGACTCCTAAACATTTGCCAAAACTTACTCAATCCAGTGGTTCTGTACGAGTGACAGATTGATCACAAAGGTAAGCCAATCGGAAAAGAGTCGAAAAGCTTTTAAAGCTTTTAGATAAGTTTAAAATCAAACCGGATAAAACAGAAAAATATAAATGTGAGACATATTACTTGAAAAGTCACGGAGATCCTGGGTTACAGAAACAGCTTGACAAATAGCAACTTCATCGGTATATCTGAATAAATGTGCAGCGGAATTGACTCAAAGGTTTCCATTGTAGGGGAGAATTAAATAGTGAGAAAAGGCAGCTCCTTGAAGCAGTCCTGAATTATGCACCACTAGGAAAGCTGGTACAGAAGTATTCTGCCCACATTGTGCATTCAAATGTCATTCATGGGCAATCCTAACCGAAAATGAGTTCGCTTTTTAATCTTATCAATAGCTTGTGGTCTGCGGCACAGATAAGATAGATTTTTATCGTGTCATCACAACTCTGATGGAAACAGAGACGATTACCATTATCGGTACATTACCAAAGTAAGATTCAGCGCCCATACTCAACAGTCACGTTCTTAGTCATTTTCTCCCAATCTGACCCACCGTCTGCTAGTATTTCTGATCATAGTCCTTTGAGGTTTGATGCGGTGGAAACACTGACAGATTCGCAATAAAGGGAATCGCAGTTTTACGGAGGCATTAATTGTTTTCTGGTCATAACCATGACAGATTGCACAATGATGTTAGCACCAGCGAGAAATGCTGTGGTAAAAAGGCTATCCAAGCCACTGCGTTTACGCCAAAGGAGGGTGAAGACTAGCTGCACAAATCTTCAATCTTTTGTGTAAAGCTAATTCACATGGATTAAATAAATGGATCGGTTACCGCAAGCACCGGTTAGCAGGGAACTAAATCACGCATGCAAACGTTCCCTACTCAGACGAAAAATGATCGTTATTTTGTGCTTGTGCTTGAGCAGCTCTGATAAATGCGTTTTGAAAATTTATCTGACAGTGTACACAAAGACCCATCGATGAACTTAGTTGAGAAGACCGTCCAGAAAAAACGAATCAGACAAATTATTCACCCGACAATTTGGTCAGGTTACCGGGCCTAGTTAACTAAACTGATTCTTCGTGTTTCCAAACCTAAATTATTTCGTTTTCTCTGAGCATGTCAAAGTTTAAGTGAATTTCCCTTCATTCACTGCTGCTCCTATTTGAAACCGTCTACTTCCTAACTGATCGAAGTTCCTCACCTGTACGCAAACAACAGCAAAGGAGGAAAAAAGGTTCACAAACATCGACAGAGAAACCAAATTAAAATAACCAACTTGATCAAACCTCAGGTTAAAAGCCTGAATAAGTTGAATATACATAACATATTAGGGAATATCAGTTGCCCTGACATGTGGAAAACAACGAAACCCCTATGTGACAGTAATTTCAGAAACAAAAAGAAAACGTTCACGTTAAAAACTCCACCCCGATTTCAGATCAGTATGATAGTCCACTTCCGTGCCAGTCTGCAACAAATCATCTCAGCCACCAACTATCCAACTCGCTTTGGTCTTACAACAGCTGTACAATGTGAACAAAAATAAAGCTCTTGGTCCAGATGAGCTATCACCTATTGTACTCAAGGAGAATGCTGACGCCCTTCAGGTTCCACTGGTCAATATCCTCAACATTTGTCTAGCAATCTGAAGAGATCCTGACATTTGGAGACTGATCAAGATGATGCCTGTTCCCAAGATCGAACCCGAGAAATATCACCCCATTGCCTGCACATCTGTGATGCTGAAATTGTTTGAGAGGCTGTTGTTACCGTGAATTACCTGGGGTCGGCTGAAGAAGCCACACCGATTGGCTTATCGGTTTTCATGCTCTGCACTTGAAGTCGAAGCTCATATAGTCCACTCAATAGCTTCAGCTTTAAACAGAAAATGTGAGACACTCAGAATGGTGTTTTCAGATTACAAAAATGCATTTGGTTTCCTTGATCGATCAGTAATACACAGTGTACTCTCCGTAGGTGGTGCTGATTCAATTGTCTATAGAGTGACTTCAGACTACTTCACTGATCGAAGACATTTCATTTGTTTCAGTGGCCGAGATTTTCTCTTCCCTTCCAGTTGTCTCTGGTGTACTACAAGGTGCAATTTTCCCTCATTTTTTCTTCTCTTTGTAGAATTAACAACTTGCAACGCTGTCGACATTCATTGACTACAAACAGGCCGACGATGTGGTTTCAGGATGTGAATTGAGGAAACCCGAAGGAACTTCGCGAATTCAGAATAATCTGGTTGAATTTGTTAACTGATCCTAATCTCGTTCCCTTGTAATAAGTATTTCCTAATGCCAGCATATTTTGCTCCTTAGTTTCTGATCAAACACATAGAGTCTTCACCAAACCATTTCTTCTCCTATCCGCTAAGAATGAACCCATACCAAAATTGCTTACGGCAGAGTATCTTCGTGACACACTATCGCACACAACGAACCTTCAAAAGCCGTGCTGATAACGTATAAGCGCTCAAAGTTCATTTTTCTATTTGCTCGCATTTCTGCATATCTCAAGTCTGTTCTGCCGTATTATGCTCGCCTGCTTGTCCAGCCACTGAAAGTCATCAACAAACCACGATACTGATTAATTGGATGAGAATTACCCTAATAGGTACTTTTTCCTCCTGAACAGTATTTTTACATTCACAGATATGTTGTGAGTGCTGAAAATCCCCCCCAGTCAAATGCATAAAACTACTGTTGACTTGACTTGACTTGATTGCTCTGCTCGTGATCTTCAACCGCTTGTTGTAAAGTGCCAGACGGGCTTACTCAGAAGCGATTTGCCCGAACATTTCATTCATAAACGAATTTCCAATTTGCATCGCTTCCCATGTGACACCGATGTCAGGATAATTTTAGCAAACAACCCTGTAGACATAGATTGCATAGCTCTCCTACTTTCCGTGCCCCATCAACGAAAAACTCATTTGTCAATTCATTTGTAAACAATTTTATGGGTTGTATGATAATCAAGAAGAAGAAAACAGAATGTGATTAGAAGACTTACGAATGCGTTGTAAAACACCGGCGTGTTAGATGTTATTTCTGATTATCTGGTTGCATACCAAATCAGATCACTTTTGTCATTTGTGCGTACAGGACTTTATTTTGAAAGTAAATGAGAGTCCTCTGATTTTGGTAAATAACTCCTCTTTCAAAGTAAAATTCCATCAAGTGGATATTGTGGTATACTATCAAACAGAGCTGAAGTGTTTTTACCGATATCCTGGTCACAGAGCTTCACTTTTGTGTTGCAAACATTCCCTCACCAGCCAAGGTGGTGACTACTTATCATGAAAAATTGGCATTCTGAACTTTTGTATATTTTCAATCCCATAAAAATTGTTGAATTTCAATTCCAATTACAAAGCTGAGGTTAAATTCAGTGGTCATATACTCATAAATACGGAGAACTACGTGCTATTTTAACTAAGCACTAATGATGTCAACTTAATTGGAGGCAAAACGCGTGTGAACCGAAAAGCAAGGCTCAGTGCAATCAGGAGCTTGTGTGTGTTATAGAGTTGCGAAAACCTCGCTGAAGCCGAGCTACTCATCGGTTGGAACACTTCAAGCCGAGTCAACCAATCAACATACCTCCTCCTACGCAAGTAGCTAACCAGCTGTGTGAACGCTGAAAAAATAGTCCAATCTACAGAGAAAAATAAACTCAGTTAGCCCAGCCTCATGAGGCAACAGTCCCACTGGACGGGCTTGTTGAAGAATATTATATTTTCTCTTTGAACAGCACGTCGTCTTATCATACCAACCCACGTTCATCTGGTGTGCTGTACCTTTATCTTCTGATGTAGGCTAGAGGGCTGATGCGATAAGGGTTGCAACGAGGATAGATTACCAAGGCCGTACATAGAAAAAAAGTACAATGGAAAAGTGCGAGACCAACAAGAGCAAGAATCATCAACTGCAGCCACAACAATGTCAGATTTCAAAACCACTGAGAGCTGAGGGAAGTGACAGTATTCGAAGTCCATAACTTGTCAAGAATGAAACTTCTTTCGCCTAGATCCAGGCCTGATTAGAGTTTCATGATTGGATGCGAGTCTGTTGACCGCCTTCCTCTGACATCATTCACCTACGATTGATTCAGTTAACAGATTATTTATCTATTTAACTATCAAATACTTTCAGCTTACTATTTGTTTTGATATTTGATGAATACCAGGATCAAATAACGGAGCTTTTGACTATGAGCTGAACCAATACGTTTGAGTCTGTTGGGCTATCAGCCAGAATAATTCGCAATGTTGTGCCTTGACTTAATCGATGGGCCGATGGACTGGGTAAGACCAATGGTGAACTTGGAACTGTTATTGATACTAAGCGTTGTGGACTTTCAAACGAAAACAATTCACGTCGCTTTTTAGCACAATGTTCTTACCAAAATATCCTGGTGCTTGAGGCCTCACAATCACCGAACAAAAATAAAACGACCGAGGTGCTATGAAACAGATACATGCAACTCAGTCAGCCGGTCGCTGTCTCCTCTCAGGCCAGATGATAGTCTGGAGTCAGTCATGGCGGTAAAACAGTGATACTTTTTTTCTTGAAAACAGAGTTTGTCCGAGATGTGTCTCTTTCTCGTATACGGGGTCAAAATGATCACGAATCCGGACAGTTTGAAACACACGTACATTATGGGTAAATACTAATTCCATAAATATGTACGGAGAGGCGAACTAAAGCAAATGACGGATATGCTTCCTAGGAAAACTGGTCTATTGGTTACCTAACAAAGAGACTACCTGTCCCTTGGACAGATAATTTTGAAAACTTATACGAAATTATCAACCTCAACTGCATCGATGGATATGAATGAGTGAAAAATCCGAGGACCGTAGGGTACAAGCGTTTTCGACCACTCGCCAATATGGCTCAGAGGATCACACGTGCGACGCGAAATACCTGTAACCATCACACAACCCAGTGAGAACAGATCACAATATTGGTCAACATGTAGCGTTCACCAAAGTTTGTCGCACCTATTCGGACGAGACATCTTCTAACCGTTTTTCTTTAATTAATCCGCTGCCCAGATCAGTTCCTTGTCATGACAATAAACGGATGCTATCATGCGTACACATTGCCAGCTGAGCAGTCAATTTTTTTATTGGCGGAAATCACCGAAGTGCTGAGTCAGAAATATCTACTCACATCAAAACGTTATCCTTGCATTTTAGAGGAAATCTTACTATCACCTGGGCTCATTTTTAAAGGTTACTAATGTGAATGACCTTATAAATATAACATTCAGGCTGATATCTTTCGTCAAAATGATACACATTTCTATCACCACCATTCCAATAAATACACTTTTTTCACCTACATGATACGTAACAGCAACATTAGGAATGAATAAAACCAAAAGTTTGTTCTCTATTGTTGTATTCTTCAAAAATCTCTTTTCTTCGTTATATTATTTCGAAACAACTTCCAGTTTGGGGCTTGTTTCCTACGGATCCTGACTAAATGTGCAACTATAGGTTTGGCTGCGGTACTTCTTGATTCAGATTTTACCATACCGATCTCCGTTTTTTTTTTCTACTCAGTTCCAACGACACAGGCTGGCGAACAAGCTCGTTTTCGATGATTCCTAAGCGTAAAACATTGTGTCCCCTTTATCCAGTTAATAAGAACGGATTCCTAATCAGAATAATACAACGGAAAATAAATGACAAAATACTTGAGGGATTAAATCAGCGGATGGAGTGTTAGGGATCCGTGTTCACACTAATTTTAGCACATGTTTGTCCCGAGATCAGGTGTGAAAGGATTATTATCCCATGCTCAGCTTGTAAGCTTCCGGTCAGTTTAGGGTGCGTCGTGACGCTCAGCGAGTGAGCCGGGATAGCCTGAGTGCAGAAACAAATGGCTTCTGAACTATCCTGGATGGTGAGTGCTCACCACCCCAACTAGGGCATCAGGCCTCCCCTGGGACTTACACGCTGAACATACGATAATCTGTCCACCCCCGGTCTTTGGATCAACCTGTGCCACGAATCGCCTACACTCCTTTCGCGGACTATATACCATACGTTTCTTGTCACAAATATTGCGCTGTATTGGCCTGATCAGGAACCACTGAAAACGAGCTTCTCCACCAGTCTGTACTTTACAAATGTGCCCTGTGGGACTCCTCAGTCTACTCAGTGATTCAGTGTGTTATCAGTAAGTCATACTAATTACATAGTTTTGTTTACTGGCCTCGTATTAAAGTAATTTCGCTGAAAGTACGATGTTCAGTAGCTTAGTTTCCATTCTATTGAGAACCCGAGAAAAGTACAAACACGTATTTGACAATCAAATAATTTATTTTCTTCCATAGTCCTTTATACTCGTAAGTATAATTTTTCTTTCATCCATGGTTATATTAGTCAGTTATCAAATAGCCTTCATAGTGATTGCCGACTCATCAAGGTAGTCGGCATTCATCGTGTACTAACTATGTTATAATCATCTATAAGACTGTACTACATTATGAAAACGTGAAATGTATTCACATTCGCCGGATTTCTAGTTTTTTTTATTTATTGAAAGCTACTTGTTTCTACTGCTTATTCAATGCCTCATTGATTTTGCAATCGATAACGTGTTGACGCGTGGATTCAAAACACAACATTTTCTTCGCGTAATGTTCATTGCAATACCGGTTTGAATATCTGAGCAGTAGCTGAAAGCCGCCATTTTACGATCTAATATTGAGAGCTGTGTCAATTCAAATATATTTTAACCAAATGTAATTATGATTTCACCATATACATTAGCAGAGACCGTAGCTGATGGTCACTTCAGAGAGTAATTTTCATACTTCAAAATAGACGACTTGATTTTCATTCGATTGGATATCATTATCCGAGCTGATCCGTGCAGAATGGTTCTTCGAACCTGTTTTCAATCACAGTAAAGGCAATTCCATGAGAACAAGATTGATGAATTAGTGAACAAATTAAATTCAACTTTTTTGCATTACTTGACGAGGTGTATGAATGCATTCATGTGAAGATTCAGTGGGAACAAACGAAGGGCTCACTGACACCGGAATAAGCCGCTTAGTGAGCACGTGTGTGTGTGGTGTGGACTAATGTCACAATGAGTCTGTTTCTCAATTGGTATGCTCGTTGGTGTCATTATCGTGTGATTGATTATTAAGAGTTACCCATAAGGTGTCTGATAAACGGCCGGTTTATTTTCTTGCACTTTTTAAAGCACCACTTTCCTCTTTAAAGGTACCCCCAACTATTGTCGAACCTATATGCGCCGAAAATCTACACTGGAAAAGTCGTTCTGAATTAACCTCAGTTCTAACAAATAACTGGATGAATTACTAGATTATAATACCGCTCAAGTTTTATTTTCATGTGACAATTAATAGTCATAACAGTCACTCACGTGTGTTTGTAATGCACCAGTTAGAATTTTGAGTAGGCATTTTTGATATGAAACTTCCCTGACTAAAATGAGTCTACTCGGAAACGAGAACGGAAGCATCAATACGAGATCAGATAACTGGATTTTTCACTGGCAAGAGTAACATCACTATGACGACGGCTTGCCCCTTTACGTGGGAATAACTACATGTCAGACTTGTAAAAGCGCAATTACCGTTAATGCTTTTAATTAATACTAAGTGTTCTAAATTTAGACTCGTTTCCCCCACACCGATCAATAAAGGAAAGAGAAGTAGTCGGTTGCATTTAGTCCATTTGTCCTCAGAATCATAAGTGCTCTTTTATGCATTGTTCTCCGAGTGACTAAATCTGGATTCCGCCAACCTGATTTTCCCGGCACCTTCCCACCGAATCAGTCAAACAAACAAATTACTTTTCAGTTGGGCCCAGAGAGCGCTCCACGCATCTCTTTATCGTGACATCGTGATCTCCATTCTCCTACCTGACGAGGGAACAACGAGAAGCATAAAAATTACCCTTACTTGGACCGTTTGATGATGGCACAAATTGAATTTCCCACCAAATAGTAATCTACCGTATAGTTCTAGTCATACTCTTGCGCAATAAACGGGTCAGAAAAATACAATGTGCCGGATGCTGCGCAAAATTCAAGGTCTTTACCACAGTGACACGCATGGATGTTTTTGAAGTTCTTCACGATCGAGGATTATTAGAGCTTACCGTTCGGAGTACTTTATCCGACAAAAGAACAAAACTCATCGAGTGAACCTCCATCGAGTTTACTACGAAAATAATCTGAAACAGAAGGGATTTTCAAAGAACAGCCGGAACATTTACAAACAATATGGAAGGCGTAATTTGGGTCGCCATCTAGCTCACTATTCGCAACTTGATTCTAGGCATCAACACGGTGGAGTTGTCTTACCGGGGCTCAACTAAACCGACTGGTACTTCTCAGGGCTCTAGGATGAATCTTTACCGAGCAGGCTGTAAGACGGAAGTTCATGCACAACTGTAAACTAATATTTGTTCAAGAATGAAAGAAGCCCGTGAAACAAGTCCTTCACTTGAGTTTAAATAATCGATGAGGAAGAGAATATTTATATCCACAAGATGAACGCCTTGGGTTCAGAAATGTTCTACTAGAAAGAATTTCACGGTTCACGGTTAATTTCAAGAATAGTTCAGTTTTCCGGGATGCGAACAAACCGGTTTTTGGGTCTGATTAATTCCACGTTCTTTTGAATGAGCTGCACGCGGTAACCGGTGTGTTACAGAACCCACTTGATAAACAGTCAGTTCATCTCTCAGAACATCATTTACCCAACATTGATTACGGACCTCATGATCTGGACCACAAATCTAATTCTTCTCTAAGCACAGTGAATTAAATAACTGAAATAATTGACCGTTTTTACGTGTATGCCCGGTTGGAAGGATCCATTTTCGTGTCTGATCGTCGGTAGATCTGGAACAAACTTAGCTAGATTTATTGCATGATTACCACTTTAAAATTCATTGTGCCTTACATACTTTAGAACTCTTCAAGGTTATTTTGCTTTCGAGGTGATTTCCTCAGAATATATAAAATAGGATCATCCGTACAGTGAATGAATTATTTTTAATAATAAATTTTCCAGCAGCTGGAGTTTACAATGAGAATAGGCTATGAAAAGTATTTTTCTCGCTCTTGCAAAAGGGCACGAAAACAAGGAAGTGAGCAGTGAATTGCTGAACTGACCTAAGCATGCTAATAAGTTGTAACTAAAATGAGTAAGGTAATAATTTACTCAAATAGAATACTCACACTTCTTGAGACTATTAGATCCAGGATGAAGTATCACGATAGCTAAGATTACTTCATTTATTTCGTAATTACATTTACCTGGAGAGTATTCGAATCGAGTGTAGACAGCTGAACGATAAGCGATTATCGCAAATAGGGTTTCAATCCAGGATACTATGAATTAACGTTTACCATGATGACTGTGGGATAATCCCACCACTAGTGTACTTGGAATTAAGCTTTCAAAGAACATATAGTAGCAAACAAGCTCGTTTTCAGTGATCCTTATTCATCCCGTTACACAATTATTATATTACGACAGTGTAGCGGATAGGACCAGTAACACAAAAGATGGGAGTTATAAAGAGCTTTAGTGACAAAAAAAAGTACAATGAAGCCATCGCGTAGGGTGAATTCAATACTGTTAGTGAATTGTTTCGTAAGTGTTATGTTAGTTTTCATCTGGTCCGGGGTCTGCCGTAAGGCAAAGAATCGACCAGGGAAGTTTAAGAGTACACACTAGTTGTTTTTGAACACACACCAGGGGGCCTGGACTGTGGAGGGGGATGCTGACAGCCTGGGCTGCGGTCAGGAGGCTACTTTTCGCTGGTCTTTATTGTCGACCCGGAACCTTGTACAGTGAACGGGAAATCCCGGATACGTTTACCATGTGATTTAACCAAGCTGTATATGAAACCACTGCGGTAAAGTGACTCAATTGCTCCAGTGTTCAACCGCACAGGGTGGTAATCGAGGACGCGTTCAAATAAGCTCCTAACCTTGCGGCCGATTTACATACTCCCACTGGAACAAGTGGATAAGTACATACGGAATGAGGCTGCAGAATCAGATATGTTTTGCCTTTCGACAGCAAAATTACCGCTGGCCAGGATCGGAACAACATTCACAAATTTGATGCGTGAAAACCTTTGCTGACGACGCCAGATAGTCTTTTCACTATTTCCGCCGACCTGTCGCTTCTAAATGGCATCGATATGCGTGCTGGCTTCCATCCCACGACACACTCCCTTGGAGTTTTCACCTCGTTTCACATCATCCTATCGCAAAGGTGATCTGGGCAGTTGTTCTGGATGAAAATTTCTTCGCACCGTTCGGAGTTCTTCCTAAACCATGTATCTTTGTCTTGGTCTGTTTTCGAGACACCTAGTTAAGTTCCTCTTTCATCTTAAGGGGCACAAAAACTATGGAAGTGGAGGCATTGCCCATCGCACGTCGCCTTCCAGTGCACAGACCGACCGAGTGAACCATCTTCACAACTAATCATCCGAATGTTCAAGAAGCCTACTGTGTTGTGTGACTCTGTTTCCATTGTGAACTGTAAGTTTGGATGAGCTGAGTTAAGCATGTTTAGTAGTTGACTTGTCTCATCGGAGGAATTGAATACACATCGGATATGATCTGCTTGCCGTTTGTAAAAACAACATCTGCGGATTATTGATTCGGGTGGGCCTATTTCCAATTTCCACTACTTTCTTACTTGATTCAATCCCTTAAGTTGTTGTAACACATTATGATGTAATGGCATCAGTGTGAATCACTAAAAACCATCTTGTTCACTAAGCTGAGCTTACTGAATGCGCCCACTGGGAGGGATCAAACAAATTAGTAACTTGGTTGTGCTTACCCATACTTACTAAGTCAGAAAGGTCTATTACACGCCAAATTTCTAAAACTAACTTGTATTTTGCATATGTCCTCACATCTCAAATCGATGCAGTCCTTTCATTTATTCTAATTTCGTTCTACGTAAGTGTTTGATGTTCCATTATTGGAGGATGTAACGAAATCGTTGTTCCACTAAAGCGGTGCCATCGGTCGGACTGCAGCTATGCAGAGTTAGGAGTGGTCCGAAAACTGGGTCACTGGTTTTTTCTAACCATCCCACGAGTGTGTCTAAGCTAACAATTGAATAATATTCATGCAAATGGTAAATCTCTTTAAAAATCGTATTCTCGATTTCGTTGTGCTTGCTTCCACTACTATTACTAGACAGGAAGATTTTCAAGCAAAAAATTTAGTTATGAATAGCTATATCATCACAGAGAATTCCGTGAGTGCCACCTCATCAAATGAATCACCAGAGACTGTGAAGGTTGAATCGTTTTAGAATAACTATTCCGAAGCTAGCAATAGCAGAATTAACCAGAGATTCTCACGCACGGTCACAGGAGTTCGGTGAGCCAAATGAAACTATTTTTGGATGGCCTTGGATAAGAGAATTTAAGTCAGGACTATCTTCGTGCACCCGACCGCGAAGATTTTCAGCAACTACAAATATACCTGTGGACAAAAACATACAGAATAAGGAAATACGTACAAGTTACTGTAATTTTTATCCAAATGAACAGTTTACAGTCTATTAGTAGCAGATTATATTTGAATGATATAATTCATTAAGCAGTTTGAACTCTCAATTCAGCGTTGGAAACTACGAAACCACTGTACAGCTACTCCGCCCTTGTTAGGAATCACCAGGTCTGCACTTCCACCGAGCCCTCGCTAGGACCCGAACCTGGGTTTGACGATTGTAAGCCAAACTTCTTAGCCTTAAGGTCTTCCGGGCTGGTTTCCAACGGCCTTTCGAGCTTATACGCTACAAGAAATATCACCCTTCCGTCACTGGCGTCACGTGGTAACAACCAGCTTCTCGCAGAGGGATTGACTCCTGTGACGAACAACTTCTCTCTAGGGGCTGTTTACAACAAGTGCACTCCGTTAAAAGCGACCTACAGAACTTGGTTGGTAAGTGCTACTAAATAGTAGAGGACTTCCAGTGGATCGACAGGCAGACGAACATGATACGACAAAAAAGACTTGCCGTATGCGATAGTGCGAGCAAGTGGAAGTTTCAACTTTGATCACGCACTTGTTGCAGACACAGCTTTTGAAGGTTCATTGTGTAGAGGATGATGTATGTCTGAAAGTGTTTTGGAAGTAAACTGGCCACAAGCATGGAAGTATTTGTCAGTGCTAGTATCAATAAATGTATCTCTCGGTATGCCCTTGAATTTAGGAGTGTTCTTTGTAGATCTTGGTATAAAGTTGAAATCTTTCTTCGATGGTTCCTTCGGGTTTCCTCAATTCACATCCTGAAACCACATCGTCGGCCTGTTTGTAGTCAATGAATGTCGACAGCGTTGCAAGTTGTTAATTCTACAAAGAGAGGAAAAAATGAGGGAAAATTGCACCTTGTAGTATACCAGAGTCAACTGGAAGGGAAGAGAAAATCTCGGCCACTGAAACAAATGAAATGTCTTCGATCAGTGAGGTAGTCTGAAGTCACTCTATAGACAATTGAATCAGCACCACCTACGGAGAGTACACTGTGTAATACTGATCGATCAAGGCAAACAAATGCATTTTTGTAATCTGAAAACACCATTCTGATTGTCTCACATTTTCCGTGTAAAGCTGAAGCTATTGAGTGGACTATATGAGCTTCGACTTCAAATGCAGAACACGAAGACCGATAAGCCAATTGGTGTGGCTTCTTCAGCCGACCCCAGGTAATTCACGGTAACAACAGCCTCTCAAACAATTTCAGCATCACAGATGTGCAGGCAATGAGGTGATATTTCTCGGGTTCGATTTTTGGAACAGGAATCATCTTGATCAGTCTCCAAATGTCAGGGTCTCTTCAGATTGCTAGACAAATATTGAGGATATTGCCCAGTGGAACCTGAAGGGCGTCAGCATTCTCCTTGAGTACAATAGGTGATAGCTCATCTGGACCAGGAGCTTTATCTTTCTTCACACTGTACAGCTGTTGGAGGACCAAAGCGAGTTGGATAGTTGGTGGCTGAGATGATTTGTTGCAGACTGGCACGGAAGTGGACTATCATACTGATCTGCAATCGGGGTGGAGTTTTTAACGTTTGTTGTTGTTTGTTTCTGAAATTACTGTCACATAGGAGTTTCGTTGTTTTCCACATGTCAGGGCAACTGATATTCCCTAAGATGTTATGTATATTCAACTTATTCAGGCTTTTAACCTGAGGTTTGATCAAGTTGGTTATTTTAATTTGGTTTCTCTGTCGATGTTTGTGAACCTTTTTTCCTCCTTTGCTGTTGTTTGCGTACAGGTGAGGAACTTCGATCATTTAGGAAGTAGACGGTTTCAAATAGGAGCAGCAGTGAATGAAGGGAAATTCACTTAAACTTTGACATGCTCAGAGAAAACGAAATAATTTAGGTTTGGAAACACGAAGAATCAGTTTAGTTAACTAGGCCCGGTAACCTGACCAAATTGTCGGGTGAATAATTTGTCTGATTCGTTTTTTCTGGACGGTCTTCTCAACTAAGTTCATCGATGGGTCTTTGTGTACACTGTCAGATAAATTTTCAAAACGCATTTATCAGAGCTGCTCATTGATGAATTTTTCTGAATACTGAACAGTTGTGTTCAGTTTTGTAAAATCAGAGTCTAGTTGCGCGTCAAGTCTGGTTAAAAAAAGTATCAAACTTGCCAAGCCAAGCGTGGTGAGAAAAGTACGGTCATACTTTTTAAAGTCACCGACAAATATCTAAAAGGATTGATCCAGTTGTGCATTCTCTGAGTTAGAACATCAGCAAATGTTTGAATCAGAAAATGATGTACTGGTTGCCAAGTGAATGTTTCTGATGAGTATCGAACGGAATCCTATCAGGAAATGTGGCTTACAATGTACCATATGACAGCTAATCTTTTCGGCTTAGTGCGCGGATATCAGATTAGTTGATTTGGTCCAGTTGTTGTTAATATAAATGAAGACATCGCCTCCACTACTGTGAGCATTAGCGAGATAATCAGCTCGGTGAGAAATGAAACTGTCCACTTGTACAATTCCATCGGGTTTATCCTTGTGGAACAAAGATTCTTGTAACATAATAATTTCTACATTTTCATAATCCTTCTCTTGTACGATTGCTGACATCTCTCTCTCTCCAGACTGAGGTTGGTTGTTTGATGCCTGTTTTATATTCATAATTTGCCTTTTCAAAGGGGACGAACCTGTTTACGAGGTAAACAAGCACAAAATAACGATCATTTGTCGTCTGCGTAGGGAACGTTTGCATGCGTGATTTAGTTCCCTGCTAACCGGTGCTTGCGGTAACCAATCCAGTTATTTAATCCATGTGAATTAGCTTTACACAAAATATTGAAGATTTGTGCAGCTAGTCTTCACCCACCTTTGGCGTAAACGCAGTGGCTTGGATAGCCTTTTTACCACAGCATTTCTCGCTGGTGCTAACACCATTGTGCAATCTGTCATGGTTATGACCGGAAAACAATTAATGCCTCCGTAAAACTGCGATTCTCTTTATTGCAAATCTGTCAGTGTTTCCACCGCATCAAACCTCAAAGGGCTATGATCAGAAATACTAGCAGACGGTGGGTCAGATTGGGAGAAAATGACTAAGAACGTGACTGTTGAGTATGGGTGCTGAATCTTACTTTGGAAATGTACCGATAATGGTAATCGTCTCCGTTGCCATCAGAATTGTGATAACACGATAAAAATCTATCTAATCTGTGCCGCAGACCACAAGCTATTGGTAATATTAAAAAGCGAACTCGTTTTCGGTTAGGATTGCTCATGAATGACATTTGAATGCACAATGTGAGCAGAATACTTCTCTACCAGCTTTCCTAGTGGTGCATAATTCAGGACTGCTTCAAGGAGCTGCCTTTTCTCACTATTTAATTCTCCCCTACAGTGGGAACCTTTGAGTCAATTCCGCTGCACATTTATTCAGATATACCGATGAAGTTGCTATTTGTCAAGCTGTTTCTGTAACCCAGGATCTCCGTGACTTTTCAAGTAATACTTCTCACATTTATATTTTTCTGTTCTATCCGGTCTGATTGTAAACTTATCTAAAAGCTTTAAAAGCTTTTCGACTCTTTTCCGATTGGCTTACCTTTGTGATCAATCTGTCACTCGTACAGAACCACTGGATTGAGTAAGTTCTGGCAAATGTTTAGGAGTCACCTTGAGTGCAAATTAGAGGTGATCGTTTTACATTTCAATCTGTGTGAAGAAACTACTGCAACCATTTTACCATATCTGCAAACCTAGGCTTTGAACAAAATGCTGTTTCTTTATTTTACCAGTATGCTTTTTTCCTGTTCTTCTGTATTGTTTCCCTGTTATCTTGCTGGTTTTTTGGGGAAAGATTTTGAAGTTCTTCGACTAAGTCCGTTTCTTACCATTTGAGTACCTTTCAAGCCTCTGAATGAACTGTCTGTATGAACTACACAAGTCCAAATAAACTCTCTTCAAAACATCTTCCGACACTCTACAGTTTCTTATTTGGCCTTAATACTCATAAACCGAATAGAAGAGAACCAGTTGAACTTCTTAGGAATTTTTGATATTTATTCGCTGAAAAGTGAAGTTCTGTCTATGGCAGACTTCGACGGAATACAACGGCAGACAGTCCGCAATCATGCAGTTCCTGCTTCCAGCCATTGACGTAGTTTTATCCATTTTATTATTCTTTCCAGTATAAGCCAGTTTCAGACCTCATGCCTCATCTTTGCAACTGAACCGATTTTATCGTCAATAAAAGTAACACGAGCTACTTTATCTGAAGTAAAACTTGCTTTACTATTACCAAAGCTACAGTGAGGAGGCGATGGTAATTCCTTCGTGCAATCGAAACATAACCAGTATTTTACAAAATGGTTGCTGCTTGTTAGGATATACTTTTTTCTTGTGGCACTCAAAAGAGACTGGCCTGGAAGAGAAATCTCTTCCTCATCCCCCCACTCATGCATTCATATATACGTGTGGTGATCAGTATAAAGATACTTAATAGATACTGCGTGTGCCACTGACTAAATCACACCAGCTAATGCCACAACAAGGTGATCAATTGAATCCAACAATGAACAAGAAAGGTTGGAGCGGTTTTTATTATATTCTTTCGCAACGGTGAAACATAGTTATTATATCATAACCACAAAGATCCACGGCATTGTTGGGGATAACCCGCAACCGAACAATGGGACTTGAAGTGAAGGAAAACCACATTGCGCCTCAATAGGTTAGTTATTATAACAACCTGGACGACAGTGAATTACTGTCTACCACCAAAGTAACAGGTGATGATCACGGATGACGTGAATGTCACAATAAGCACAGCTATGAAGTTGCACTTGGTGGTCACAATACGGTTGGTTATCCATTAGCAAAGTTGTTGCAAACTGGACCCACGAATTTCAAAGCTTATTACTTTGTATCAGCTTATTCTCATTGAATCAAGTTCCTCAAGCTATAACTTTGTCTTACAACTCGTATTTAGGTTATGAAAAGCAGCTTTCTTTTATTCACAAACATGTTCTCCCATTTAAATTTATTACCTGTAATTCTGTGCTTATCAATTCACACTCCTGATTAATTTGATTTCCGAGGTAGGTTCTTGCTTAGCGACGGTAATCAAAACCGACGTACCCAATGCATACTGATCGATGTAAACTGAACTGGACTGAGCTGTACTAACGCTTTGTTTGCGCTAAAACACCGTCATGGTAGAGATTATTGCTTTGGATTGTATGGCCCATATAGTGAAGTGTTTTGTCTTTTGAGATATGTGCTTCAGTGTGAGTACAACGGAAGGGGTATTTCACAGAGCTTTAAAAGCCCATGGCACCAATAATCACAACTGGCAAGCTGACCCCGGGACCCTCAGACTGGACAAGCGTATAAGGTCCCAACAGGTCTGAGCTTGGTGATGTTTCATTTTAACCTATCAGAAGTAGAGGAATTCGAATCTCTAACCTCCGAGGGGCCAGACAAACACTCCGAATCACTCGACCATCACCAGTGAAACCTAAGCCCGTGTTTGAATAACTCATGTTCAAATTCACACTGTACGGAGACGTGTGCAGATAAACAGACTCCCCACAAAACAATTACTCTCCTAACACGGAGTATAATCAGTAGCACACTAGCCAATCCAAGCCAGACACATCACGTGGACAGATAATAATGAGTATATATCATATATTGAAAGTGCGCATTTAGTCATCAACACTACTCAGATTTTCACCAATACTCCTTTTCACTTTCATTTCTCTTCTTCTTTCTTATTTCTTCACGTAGTTGATAGTTTTCTTCTGATTTCAAGATATTTGGGGGAAAAAACTGCTGTTTTACCATCTTTCGGTGGAGTTGCCTTGTTTAGGACTCGATTTGCGTTACAAAAAATAGCAGCTGCCAGAATGACCAGGCTCCAATTTTTGTGCTTACAATTGCATTATATGTATCTTAAAATGCAGGGACTTCTGAGCAACCAACCGAACAACCATTGAAAATCAAATTGGCGGACGATTATATTGTTTTGTATTCATTCAGAATGATCCACCAAACCATCAAAACGCTTCATGCTGGGACAGAAATTTAAGCCAACATTGGATTCATCCTTAGAATATCTTAAATGAGAAGTTTTATACAATGACCCTGCAATGTGCCTAGCCGTAGCTAATGGGATGTTATTTTGCCACTGAAATACTTCATACTACTAGTTCAGATAAACAAAAAGCCCTTGACCAAGCTAAAAAAATTACCAATGAATGCTGGTCGCTGAGCTTAGCCTTTAGGTAGTGGACGGTTCTTTGCTGATTGAAGTGATATCGCTAGTGCATTTGTGTCCCCTCGACGGAAGACTGAAAGTTTGCTGCCCAAAGACCCAGCTGAACGATTGGAAACTGTGGAAAATTACAAACCCGTGCTACCATCAGCATCAGTTTTCAAAAGCTTTGGAAATTAGGAACTGACCATCACCTCCCACAGCTGTGTAAACAGAGAGGATGTTTATCTACGTTAGCGTTGCCTTAGCGAAGAGTCCGTAATTGCTAACAAACCCTCTTTCGGCAAAACTTATTTGGTTACTCCAGTCTTGTGTGTGTTTGTCTTTGGTCTTATTGGAAAGTTCATTTCGATATCCAAAAGATAGCAGTGACTGTAAACCCCATGAATAAATACTCAGTGAAATACTCCGTAATACGTAATCCAGCCTAATGCTATTGACTTATTTATTGAAAGATCTTTAAATGATCTGAAAACTTGTTTTTATAATTTTATAGGCAACTTAAGCATAAAGCCTATGACCGTATAATCAATTTTCAAGATGTCCTAAACCACAGCAGTAAACAACAGGTGATAACACTTTTCTGGTTTATATCAGGAGAAGGGAACGTGGAGAAATAGATCCTTCACGATCAGAATCTCCCAGCTGATAGCAACCCATATGCCAAAGATAATTAGCCGACACAATCGTATGATAGTTGAAATTGGAATGGGTTCAGGAAGGATCATGAATTGTAGTAGTAGCAGTAGTGGTAGTAGTATTAGTGGCAGCAGTAGTAGAAGTAGTAGTAGTAGAAGTATTAGACAAAAATGGTGCAGATTGTCACCCACCGTTGAACCCGGCCGTCTTCCTCTTGCCAAAACAGAAACTCTCCGTTCAGATAAATAATATAACTTTTAATTTGGTATTTTGCTTTTCAATAAATCGAAGAAAAAAGTCCTATATGTGCATAAAAAGAATATTCTTAAACGAGGGTTTTGGTCAAGTTCCATATTATTATCTAAAATTATACGGAAACGGGCGTGGACTTTGAGAAAAATGCCTCTACTGTAAAATTTATTGATTTCTCTGATATTTACTGGTAGCTATGAGCTCGTAACTGATGTTGTTGCTATGGTTAACGGCAGGCAAACAAAACTTATCCCACGCAAAACTGTGACAGTGAATAAATACAAAATAAATATACCATTTTCGTGCACGCATACTTCGTTCGACTTATTTTGCACAGGTCCTCTTATTACGGAGTGTACAAAATTCGGACTAGTATCAAACTAGAAAAGGACATGAATAAAGCCATCCGGATGGGATGAAACCAAGGTTAACTGATAAATTTGGGACTGACGAAGACCATCTCAAAAAGTTACTCACTAAACGTTCTCATATTTTTCACTCCGTATCTAATCATGCGAGTTTAGTAACGTTCTGATGTGAAGCACTACGTAACACAGGAAGATCCTATCCGAATAGAGCACTATAGAATATATAACTCATTGTGATATGTGATTCTTGCATATTCTCTAGCGTTTGTCTCCGTTGGCGAAAGGTGTATTGTGTGCTCTATTATTAGACTATTTATTTTTACTCAAGCTAAGGTGACTGTTTCCTCTACATAAAGATTGGAGGAAAGTGTAACGAGTAGGGGGTGGCTCGCTGATCAGCTATATTTTTGGGATGATGTGCTTAGGAATCAGTAAAAGGTTACTTTAGGAACAAATTGATCCAGATTTTTACTTTGGATGCGTACCGGTCGCGATCAGCAACTATTTGGTAATGATATTTGATCACATTTTAGAAACTTTTGCCACGCTTTATTTGTTCTGACTTTTAATAATACTTGAGAATCGTCTGTCGTGATGGAGGTGCAAATGTCATTCAATATGGCAACATTGCACGATATATATCCGAAGTATTTGCGCTACAGCTCCACTCGTGCAAAACGGCACACTGTTTTGTACGCAGGCCCAGGTACAAACAAAAAAACTGATGCAATGCATAAAAAGGAACTTTATTGTGAGGGAGATTAGCATGTTAATAGCACTGTGAAATATCTATCCCACTGGTGACAGTACAGAGGTTTCTAACAATTGATTGCACTCTCTTCCGAGGTTTCAAGCAGTCACGCGTTATCTGTCTTGCAAGTCGAGCGGAAGGCTTTTTCGCGGTAAAGATCACGTTGTCTCCTGATCAGATGTTTGGAGATGGAGAAAGGCTGCGTTTTGTATAGCCAAGTGTGGTCACTAACCAACTGTGTGCATCTTGGCTGGACGACGTCCCTTGGATCGTAGTTTGCAGTGTATTCCGTTTGACCAGCTCAGGTGGCTTCGCACCTACCCTACAACTGGTGAACAAAGGTAACTAGGGAAGGGTGATATGCCTTTTAGTCTAGTGTGGAAATCTGGTCAACTCTGCAAAGAACAGTCAACCATATTACTCAATCCACGAAAAAGCTTATATCATCCACTTCGAATGGGATTCCCGGTCTCACTTCTAACGTAGATACTGATGCAATAAGGTATTTTTCTGGCTTCGGCCTGCTGCTACTTTTGATGAATCTGTCAGGGTACTGATTATCCAACAGCTTGTTGCATAACAGCCCCAGAATATTGGTAAGCTAGTTTTTGATGTAGACTTATCTGGATTTCGGAGAGCGGTGGGAGGAACACCACAATTGTGGGTCAATGATACATAAATTTCCCGTCCATATCCTCAACGGTTACCGAGTGTCAAGATCGTCCCATTAGAGATTTTCGGATTAATTGCACATTTCCAGTGTGAAGCACGTGTATAAATATTCCCCACAGCTTGATTTATCTAGGTAAACAGTCAATCCAGGACTCAAGGTACGTTCTAAATAGACTGGCTAATAGTTTCCACTGCGGTAGCATGAACCAAAGCCACACCTATCCTTGGAATGGAAAGGAAACATTCATAGTTAGGTGTACCATACTGCTTCCCAGAAGGGAATATTTGGTTTAGCCGACGGTTCCGCATTTATTTCAGGATGCACATAATTTGGTCAACAAGTTCTATTCGAGCAGCGCTTATGTGTGCAATCCTCTGTATGGTGTCCCGACTGCCCTGACTTTCGAGTGCATCCACTTGGGCGTTAACCATTTTTTATGGTAGATACACTCAAATATGATATTTTTAATATTACGCTACTTGGTCCTGGGCAGTAGCCAAAATATGTTCACATCATTTTTGCACCAACAGCTGAAACCCTCCATGGAACTCACGCGAACTTCTGAAAATAATCATGGGTGAACCTTCAGAAGAAATAACAATCGAAAAATCTCCAAAAGCACTTCATCAGAATCTGGTTTTTTACATCAATATACTTGGTTTTGGTTATCCGACGTACAGTGTGCACTCTCAGATCACCAATGAACTACGTCGGAAGTACCACTCTGGTTTCATATTATCGGGAATAGTTAACTCAGTCAATCCTCAGCTCCGAGGCTGAAATCGGATGCTCGCAACTGAGAGGTTATTACTCTACCAGCTGGGCTACTAGAGTGGTATCTTAACAGCTAGCATCATATAACACTGCTTTTTTGTATTCATAATAATAATAGTCATAATAGTATGAATGAAAATAATACATTTTGATAATGATATTTCATGTTTTCTTCCCTACAAGTGAGACAGATTGATGCACACCAAAGCACAGCTTATTAGAGGCGCACTAGGGAGAACCTACTGTGCTGCTGCTTTAAGGCACCTGTCAGTCTTCTGTCACCTTTTCACATCTAAGTTTAAGGATGTCATCATTGTTCTTTCGAGACCTCATTGAATTTACGACTTCTCCTGCTGTGGCCGGGAAGCCAACGGAATACTGAGCCCCAGAAGGGCCGAAAAGCATACACAATCATGTGCGTCAAGCCATAAGTCACCCCATCTAAAGGCGATGATGGCAACATAGAGACCCGCTTCAGCTACCGCTCGCCACTTGACCTATAGAGAGCCTAAGGTAGATCAAAACAACGCATTCCTACTCGTCCTACCTCACAGGGATCCACACCGACTAAGAATCGTAAAAGCCTCATGGACAAGACAAAATAATTCATTATGGTGCATGAGCCTGTCATGGCTTAGCCAATCATTCGCGAACAAACAAAACTTGGAGACTCTATAACTTCACCGAAAGGTGGTTGCAATCTACCTTTTTCCCAAATATCTTCAGGCTGAAAAACATTGAAAATTGTTCACATCGGGATAAAAATATCAACTGCGTGAAGAAATAAGAAAGAAGAAGGGAAATGAAAGTGAAAAGGAGTATTGGTGAAAATCTGAGTAGTGTTGATGACCAAACGCTCACGTTCAGTATATGATATATACTCATTATTATCTGTCCACGTGATGTGTCTGGCTTGGATTGGCTAGTGTGCTACTGATTATACTCCGTGTTAGGAGAGTAATTGTTTTGTGGGGAGTCTGTTTATCTGCACACGTCTCCGTACAGTGTGAATTTGAACATGAGTTATTCAAACACGGGCTTAGGTTTCACTGGTGATGGTCGAGTGATTCGGAGTGTTTGTCTGGCCCCTCGGAGGTTAGAGATTCGTATATTTATTGATCAATACAAAAAAAATTTATAATCAAATAGATGCTTTTACCATTACCTTGCTTAACTCAACTATGAAGACCAGGGAGCCATTACTTAGCTAGTTCGTCCTTTTTTACGAAACTATCAACGGTCCACATCCACTGGTTTCAAACTGAAAGTTAAGTTCTTTACTCCGGGATGAACAATTTCACATAAAACTGAAATCTCCTTCTACTGAAATTCATCAGTGAGCAAAGTCCTGTGGGTTGATTGCAGCTGAATGCCTTCGTTGTACAGAGGATGTATTCAGAACAGATTTCAACTGATGTTCCGGTGAGGGTTTGCTACTATTCAGAAATTCAGTCACAGAAGATTGCCACCTCATGAAGTGTTGACGTAAAACAATCCACTGACAGCCAGCTCAAATAGCCTGGTAGTAAGGTGTTCAGATTGCAATCGCTGGTCACAGGGTCGATTTTAAGCGGGCTTTCGGTACATGTGCGTTGCCATTGATTCCCAACAAGACAGCTCTACAGCTGTTCAAAGGTAAGCTAAGCTTTGATGTTGGCCAGTACGTCATTTGAATACCTTTCTGATGAAGACTGTAGCTGAAGCAATACGATATACACTACTATCCAAAACATCATCTTTTATTAATCATTGAAACGGACCAAATGAATGAATCGGAAAGCAAAGCATCGACAATCTGCTAGCAAAAAGTAGAAAAATCAAGCCTCAGACAATAGGTCACCTTACATTTACAAAACTATTGTCCTTCTTTTCATTTTTATATCGTCGCTTCAGCGAAATACTGTCACAGATTTCCCCATCTGCAAAACAGTGAAACGCGAACGGGCTGTCTAACAAGAGGCTGGTTGCATCTCAGCCCTTTCCCCACTTTACGTGTTCTCATTATTATTAGCGCTACAATCATTATCTTTCTGAACGACGTTGGACATTGACCATGACTGGATGTTCACAGCTGCAGTTTCCACTACGATCCTGAGCCTGTGAAGTCTAAACTTACAGATGTTACCACGGTTTGGAATACCCAAAACTGTAAATGACACTAAACTAGGTTTATTACTGGTAAATTCTAACCTACGAAATAGATAACTATTAAGTTCGTGCTTGTGAGCGTATTGTCTAACTCATCGTCAGTTGACTGTCTAGTCCCACTGGTAATCAGCACGCCATTTCATGTCCAGAATCCAGGTCCATGCTGGGGCTAACGGATCCGAGAGCGACAAAGCAGCGAATCGACAAGATGAGAGTGGATTCCTTTTAAATGGCAGTTATTCGTATCACCAGTCAACCAGTCAGGAAGAGAGACTATCAGATGCGAGTTTGAACCATTTAGTTTCTACCGCAATGACTGACTACAGTAACAGTTCCTTCCTATGTAAATAGATTGTCCTGAGCAAATAAATGGAGATGATTCTGAGGCATAAATTTCCCACTAGAGCCAGCGGGATGGATCAAAACAGAGAGTTTCCTACCGCTCAATTTGTTTTCATGATAATCCTTTGACCGGAAAGTTCAGCCCGTTTTGGATTCGGATTCACAAACCTCCAGCAACTGTATGCTCTTTGTTAAAAATGTTATTTTCGTGTGTTTTTTCAAAAAAGAAAAACACCCAAGTATGTTTCATAAATCTTCATATTTATAAGGAAAAATGTATGTGCGATCTGTGGTTATCGACATGCTAACAGAAAAAGGGATGAAAAAAGCTCTTTATTTGTTTTAGAAGAATGTGTAACTCTTTAAGTGTCGCTAGAGTTTCCTACAAAATTTGCAGTTCAGTCTATTGATTGCACAAATCGTAAGCTATCAAGACAATTCTGGTGATCAACTCAAAGAACAGCACTGTTTACTTCCATAGTTATTAGTAGCTTTTTAACCACAACGAAAAGAAAACGGCGAGCGACAATGGGACAAGCAGACAAACAAATAAGCAGGCAGAGACACAAAGGAAAGAGGCTTCAGCAGAAGTAATTAGTAAAATAGAGGTCAGTGAAGCTGAGAGTAAAGTTTTTGAGTTTTTTGGAGACCATGTGAGCAATATGTTTAGGCAAAACGGAACTTCATACACGGGGTTAACTTTCTGAGAATAGTTCCACTGTACCATCCTCTTCTGGCTGTTGTATGCGTTCAAATAACTCTTGCATTATAGCCAACATCTGAAAGCAAACCAAAGATAGTGTTAATTACTTCGTGAGAAAAAGTGGAGCCGGAAGATCGAAATCTCTTAAGACACACCAACAGGGTCTAGGTCTCATGAATTCCTACTCATCCGTTATTTTCCGTGCAAACCATCGTGCCTCTCACCAACGGGGTCTTTCGCAATCAGTTTGCAATGATTTCGCCGCATATGGAATCAAGGGAGTGCAATACCAATGAAACAGTTAGATTGTGCAGAAAGTAATTAAGGAAATTAACTAGTTATGGAACCAGAAAATAGGTATCACAAATCATTTTCATTAATTTCTAAGCGAAAAAGGCCAAACCGTTGTTGACAATCTATTTCAAGATTTTTACATTAGGCGGTATGCTTACCAATTTCTGGTACAAAACGGAAACGACTCAGGTAGTCGAAATGAGTTATATGATAGTGAACATCCAACAGACACTTTTGTGTGAGCCCATTTCTGTGTGATTGGTGGGAAGGTTATGATAGAGGCCACATACCCATTTCGGGACACTCAGGGCTGATTTTTTCTCGTAAGCGATTAGTAATATCTGCAGCATTCTCTGTTGAGTTTTGTAGCACCAAAATTACAAGAACGAACGAGAATTTACTGAGTGCACGATTTTATGGTAACTTTTGAACAACCGGTGCCTACAAGATGTAGACGAGGACTGTGAGCGATGCGGAGTTTCGGCGCACACTATGCATCTGAGATGTGCGTTGACTTTTGTTTGGCTAGAGTATTTCTACGGGCCTTACAAAGGCATGATATATTTTAACCGTAAGAAAATACAAAGGATGACGAAAAACGGTTATCAGTGAGGAGGCGCAGGGTTAAAGACATTGGGCTTGGTACAATAATATAATTCTTCAGGTGAAACGGTTATCACGTTTCATAATCTATGGCATTTTGCTCTCTCTTTTTCACAAAATATTATATGGGTAAACTCCTTGGAACCTCTAAGATGGATGAAGGGTATACCTTCAATTGTGAAAACAGATTTATTAGATCAGAAACTAGTTATCGTTGGTGTGGGAAAATTATTTGACTGCTATTATCACCAGGATATTTTCCTTATATTCTAGTGTTTAGTAGCTAATTTTTCTGTTTTGCTATACATTTTTCTACCTTACTTAGCGATGGCACAATACTTCAGGACGGAGGTCACGGAAAACAAGAGGCTATCCATTTGGAAGTGATAGCATTGAAATAATTTTAGCTGGGGATAGAAGGATCTGAGTTCCACCGTGATAACCTTTCGGTCATGGCTCTCGCAAAGAACCAATGGAAGGAAAGGAACGACGGAGTCCTCGAAATATATTAACATTAGTAAATAGCAAACAATTTCCTTTCAGCTTCCAAGTCAAATTCAGGTTCCGTGTTAGCTGAATGACCTCATTCAGCAACTTTAGGACCAAGTCCCATCGATCGGCTTCAATCGGAAAAGGGTCTGCGTGCCTTCCTTATGATACCCCACATTTCTGATGGCAGCATTCATTTCTGCTTCGATCGTGGTCAAGTAGCCAATTCGGTTCCCTTTTGTCACAACATCAATTTGTTCAAACGCCTTAACTTAAAAAGGTGCACATTAAGATGAGTAGATTTAAAAGTGTAATCGGTAAAATCTTATTGATGGTTTCTCGTGTGGTAAACTCACAGCTGAAATCTAGGATCTCGTGTGAAGAATAATATGTGAGTTATGGGGTGTTGTTTAAATAGCACCTTGTTTTTTCTGAACGGATGAAGATTCAGAACGCCTAACGAAACCACGTATTGCAGGAATACGAATGAGTCTTTCAGTCGGCTGGACAATGTTTACCAGTGATTTAAGCTAAAATCTTACAAAGGAAATTAATCTTTTGACGTCCTTGTTCAAATAGGCTTAACAATATTACCCACCGTATCGTTACATAATTGGAAATTTTCAATCTATCAACTCAGTTTAGGGTTTTATTCAGTTAGATGGAAAACCTAAACCATTAATTATTACATTCAATGAATAAGCGACTATTTCAAAATATTTCCCCAAAGTTATTCAGGTTCACGTTGACTTCCTATATTTAATCTTCGCAAACGAGACCAAGGAAGTTGCCTGTTCACGAAGACTACCCTTAGTTTCGATTTCAAGTGCGGGAATTCGGCATGATATGCACTATTCAAAAACAGCATGTATTGTTGAAATGTTGATGGAAGTAAAGTCGTACACAGTCATCGGAAGGCTTAAAAGTTCTTTTCGCGATTGGGCATAATCCTAGGTTTCTTCAGTGCTTGGTGATCGACATAGTGGTGAGACTTATTCATCATCCATGTAAATACCAGAAAATCTGACTGAAATTCAGCGTCTTCTTGCAAGATCACCGATCAGCGTACAGCTGCAAATCATGGAAGGACTCTACAGTAGTAGTTTTGCTAAGAATCGTCCTTTTTGAACGTCACGATTACCCAACAGGAATCAAACTCGATATAAAAGACTGTGACTTTTGCACCGGTCTACCAGGGTATCCATGCTAGTTCTTGTAGGTTTCGTTAACATTAACACTGCATGATGTAGTGCTTACGTATTGTTTTATTTTCAGTTAAGCCCATAAGTAGAAGTGGTCTATGACGGCGACCGGTCGTTCAGCAAAGAACGGATTGGTACCGTCCGAACGCCAAAGACGGAAGGCAATGCTGTCGGGTAGTGTTCAAGTAAGAGAAAAACGGTTGAGAGCTACCGAGGATATCCTGATAGTAAGGTACTCGACCACTACGGGTTCGAGAACAAGCCGAGGTTCGGTATGCTTGCATTTCTGGCTGTTCTGCGCAAGCCAGATGAAAAAACTCAGTCCAATGTTGATATCGTTCCATGGTTTATATCAGACATTTATTTCCTCAAATTATCTCACTTTTGTCAAGGGGTTATTCCGTTCAGCTTCCATACTCAAGAGAAGCACTGAACTCATGTTTAGGGGCAGTAAATCAATAGCAATATATTTGCTATTGACAACATAATCAATCGCACAACAAGCAGTAGATCGATGGGATAGGTAGATGGAAAATTATTTGACCAGTTTATGTACACGTCTAAAACAATTTAGGGACAGACGCACCTCAATAATTACTCGAACTTGTCGTGCGTAGCGTTCCCGACACCGTATTGGAGTGCACAGGGGCCAACGTTTAAGACGCGCTCGTTCCTCTCCTGTCATATTTGTAGCAAACAGATCCGGTTTCTTCAAGGTCTTTTGTAACATCTCAATTTGTTTCGAAGTGTCTTGCATAAGCGCACGTAAGTGGGCCAAATGCTGCCTTTTTGTGTCCGAAACGGAGAACAAAAGTCGAATAACTCAAACTGATAACCGTTGTAAAAAATGGATCGTGAAAAATATAATTAATTCCAACGAAACGTTTACCTTGAAGGATGACAGGATCCATTCATTTATTCTATCTATCTATCTATCTATCTATCTGTCTATATATCTATCTATCTATCTGTCTATATATCTATCTATCTATCTATCTATCTATCTATCTATCTATCTATCTATCTATCTATCTATCTATCTATCTATCTATCTATCTATCTATCTATCTATCTATCTATCTATCTATCTATCTATCTATCTATCTATCTATCTATCTATCTATCTATCTATCTATCTATCTATCTATCTATCTATCTATCTATCTATCTATCTATCTATCTATCTATCTATCTATTTATCTATCTATCTATCTATCTATCTATCTATCTATCTATCTATTTATCTATCTATCTATCTATCTATCTATCTATCTATCTATCTATCTATATATATATATATATATATATATATATATATATATATATATATATATATATGCCGGTATTTTAGTTAAATTATGTGTATATATGCGCCTTTGCCTTCCTACTGTATGTTTTATGCTATTTTAAATTCCTGTGTTTACCTAATAATGTTTATCAATATTTGTGGCTGATGGACAACCTTTTGGCCTTTCAAGTGTAACATTTCACGAGCACCATTCCCGACTTACATCTTTTCCGGACTGAGATTCGTTTGTTTTTCTTCAAAAAGTTTGTTGCCTTCTTCAATCAACTTTTGATTTCTGACTGAACATCCAGACATTGTTTCCTCCATTACCTTTAGGTACGTCGTTAATGAACTCTGAAATTCAAGCAACGGTCTATTGTAAATGATCAAACAATTGTTGCCTTTCGTAAGTTTTTATTATCAAAGGAGGATGAGACAAATCCGTCACTCTGATTGTGGAATTATTTTTATTTTTTTATTTTCTGAAACGAAACCGTAGGTATAACATTTCTCTGCTAGGACAGGTAGTCTAATAAATCACTATTCAGTAGAATTTATCAGAACAAAAAGCAGAACTACAGCTCCAGATGTGAGCATTACCGTTACTGTTATCAAATGCTTTGGCACATTCAATCAGTTCGTCTATGTTACTGTATGTGATCTATTATCATGAGGTCGGAGGAAGCAAGCTGATCTTGCCAGTAGCTTACCAGACCTCCAACCCTCTTGCCAACGACGGTACTTTAAGTTACCTTTGAATCCTTCCGCATCTACTGCCACATTTTACTCAATATTCTGTACCTATTATTCACTGGATAAGACTGAACAACTTGGTTTTACAATCAGTACCACATTTCCCTCTTCATGAGTTGAATAAAATGGATCCAACGTAGTACATGTATTATCAAAAGGCAGAAATGAGAGTAAGGCAGATATGACCTGATCGGTGGAGTGATAAATCTGCCCAGTAGTCAGTCAGCTGTTTCACAAAGCAAAAACCATGTGAGCACAGAACAATGAGAAGTTGCGCTCACCTGTCTAACAAAGTTCTTTGCTTGTGTATCCTCGTTCTCCTTCCAAAGTGCTCGTTCCAGTTCAGCCACTTTGTCCCAGTCCAAATGACCTTCAGGCATGGATTCCAAATCACCCAGACGTGCCTTTTAATTCAAAATAATAAACAGAATGAATAAACAGCGAAAAAGTTATATCTGTTTCATTCAATCATGAAAATCACTTGATTCCAAGCTTAGAACGTGCTCCGCTGCTTGCCGTAGGAATCGAACAAGTTAATATTGGTGGCTTGTGCTTCACTGAGACGGAAAAGGAACACGAATAACGTGACCCCGAAACTTCGAACAGAAAACCCTATAAGGTCACACTGGACCAGAAGTGGTCACCCCGCCACTTCCGACGGTGTTTTCAGGTGCAGGATGAGATAAACACTGAACAACCAACTGCCACTATCAACATTAAACAGTACTGTGCATCTGCTCCAACCTGTCTGCGGATAATTATGAGCAGTGGTGCAAATCTAAGAAGTCCTAACTGAAGCTGGTGGTGCATCTTACTGAGTTACACGCTAAACGGGGATTGTTTCATTACACATCGATCTTTAATGCACAGTATAATTCATCTTGTTCCGTAAGTGATCACCGGATTTGAATCAGAAAGACGAGGTCGGTAATACTGATGGTCACCCAGTTAGAAGGAAACAGCCTATTGATATTTGCTGTACGCCAGCTTTCAGGATTATTATATAGACAAAATTGTTGAAGAAATGTTCTTAATCATAGATTGCTTTATTGAAACGAGCAGCCTGAATATGTATAGCGGAAAACCCAATCGCACTTCTCGCATCTGAAATTCCAAAGTATCGAGCCGGAATCGAACCAGTACCATTCCGCCCACAGGGCAGATGATCTACCAGCTGAGTAATCGCGGTACGGCCGATTAGGTGTCAATAAAGCCAGCGGACATCCAGTAATCTGCGAGCCATTATTCCAACGATATGCATCAACTGTTACTGGTTTTAATCACCGGATTATCCTCGTCGGTCACTTGCACTGTTCAAAACTGATTATCCGTACTGCGATAGATTAGCTGGTAGAGCAGCTGCCCGGTAGGCGAAATGTCACCGCCTTGGCTCATGCTCGTGGCCCCTGACTTTTCCATTATTTAGACGTATTTAACTACAGAGAATTACGCGGCATCAAGTTCATTGTATTCGATCTAATCGTTTCCACTAGTTCTAGCTAGAAGATTCTTTTGCCTCCGAATCCTTTTGTTTTATGGGTATAAAACATAACATTTTACAAGACGCCCGGTGCTCATAGCTTAATCAGTTCACGAATACCATTTTTCAAACGGTTTCCATAATCGGCTCTTTTGACTAGTTAGTTTATTTATAATTTCAACTGATGATTTTTTTTGCAATTCCGTTAAACTAACTGCTGGCAACAAGTGCTTTGATTTATTTCCGTTTCATTAAAACAGCTGTTGGCAACTGATTCCGGAAAGGCGATAACCAGCTGATTCGCTAATCAAACTGGACCATCTATAGATGGTGTGTCAGCCAAGATCCTCACAGTATTTGGTGTGCAAAACATTTCATAAAGCCGGCAGAAACCAGTGAGTTCAGCTAAGTGAGCATTCATTTCGGTTGGAAAAAGCGTTTGAGTTCTTGTCTTGAAGCTAAGTTGAAGTAAAATGATGATATACTCTAACCACGTACTCTTCTATCTTTCAGATAACTCACGGGCAGCAAGTAGTGGAGGTGTGCTTAGGATGTTTATTGCACATTAGTAATAAAATGTCCTTTTGTTGGGTTAGTTGAAGGATCTTTTGAAAGTTAGTTTCACTGCAGTACGGCTCAAAACGAAAAATGTCCGTATCTTCCTCTTACGGCAGGATAAAAGTTATCTGCAATAATAGTTTTTGTGAAGGAAAGATTTCTGTCTCGATTAGTGTGATTTCAAAAAACACGGATCAAGTGAATGTTTATAACAAGTTCTATCCCGTTGTGCTACAAAACCTCACACGAAGGAAAAAGTGGTATTGTAATGCACTCCGCGTGTTAAAATTACAACTAACTTTTTAATAGACTGTAAAACATGTTCAGAGATGACCGTTCGGCTTTCTGTTTAAACAGAATGATAAATGTTCGCAATACTTCCGAAATATGCCAAACAGAGCAATCCAGACAATGAGAAGATAAGTGAGAAAAAGGCGACGGTGATGATGAAGAACAAGAAATGGACTTTCACCAATTCAAATTTCATAGCAGAACCACAAAGGATAGGCATGTGAGAGAATCATAGCGTTATACTCCAACTTTTCACCATATTTTTAGTACAAGAGCAAATAAGCAATAATTCGCCAAGAACCTCAACGAAAGTATGCGAGGAGTGAATCAGGTACGTACCAAGTGGGTATCGTAGTTGAAAAATTGTAGAATGGTACGGTTTATCAAACCACTGCAGGTGTAAAATCCTATAGTGGGAGGTTTTAGTCTGTTTGTGAAATTATTCGTCAAGCGGAGAGCCAACGCTCAATTCATCACTGAAAACCATAGAAGTACTGTACCGGCTTTCCTTCTTCATTATGCATAATCAGCCGTGCATGCTCAACCGGGCCCCAAATGGAAGTTGAGCGTTTATAATCTGTGGTGAACCATTCGGTTTTGCAAGTAAAATCTCCTACTACGCAGATTGACCAAAAAGTCAAGCCCCGTGGATTGTTTGATGTCTTAGTTACCTTAGTTTCTCGTAGGTCCTCATTGAGAGGGAATCGCTTGTTGTCTAGATGATGAATTTTTATCACTCAGAGATTGAGTAAAAGAAGAGTGCTATATCATGTAGTATAGATGTAAAACAAGTCGTGCCTTAAACACCGTGTCAGAGTCTTGGCGTGAGCTCAACCCAAGATGAAGCAGCCACACAGTATGCTTATATTTACGTTCAACGCTGGGTTGAGCGTTGATATTGTGTGACGAAATGTTCTAGCTATGAGTAGTAGTAGATTAATGTTAAAGTTTACACGATATGGTTTATCACTACCAGATTATTCGGGACGGCTTTCTCTTGTATAATGACCAAGCTCTGTAGGCTGTTGATGACGGATTGCCTTTGTTGCACTGTGGCCCCTGCACAAAAGCCATCCATCACAGGAGTCGATCATTGGGTGGGCAACGGGATGTTACCGTTCAATTTCAGTGATCGGAAGCGGTACATCATGTGGAGCATATTTTTTACAAACGGCTGAGTGCCAACCCAGACAGAGTGGTTGTTGGGCATCTGACTCACAATCTTCCATCCCGGGTTGGAGTACCAGTGGGTGCTCGGCGGATGTGCACTGCTGGTATTCTCTAAAAAGCATGAAAGGGCTGCACAGTGCCTCTATGGTTTTCAGTGGTGAGCTAGGCTTTTTCACCGAATGATGGATCGTACCATGTTCGAAATATGAATGAGGAAGTATTTCACACAGTTCACGTATGGCTCAAAGGTCATTTTTCTGTTGATTTGAAAAACGTGTCCCTCAGGGCATCATGAGGCAGAAGGAGTGAATACGGAGAGCTGATCTGGAGCATTTACATAAAAACAACCACTTCAAAGTGCGAACATCGACTGATGACTACATGGAAATTTGTTAGTTGAAAAGACTAAATCCATGTGAATGCCAGTTTTCGTATATATATATATGTCCTTGCAAAGTTTCAAAAAAAATAAGATTATATAATAATCAGCACAGTAGAATATTTTAACCGGGAATTTTCAGTGACTTGTTTAGGAAGCTTGTTGGTCACATTACGGGAATTGTGTGGCAAGCAAATTCAAATATTTTGGATGAAAACAAATACACGCTGTTGCAGTTACTACGGTGTCCTGTTTCGTGTGTATTCGAACCAAGACAGGTGATTAGAAACAGTCTATCAGAAGTTCCGTCAAGGGTGTTCGGGTCGCGTTCCCGTCCTAGTTACCGCCCAATTTCTTTTTGTGTCCAATGGAAGGCTACCAATATTGTTCCTGAAGAAACACACTTTCCACTGTGTGGTCAGCTGCGAAGTACGATTCGCTCAGAAACTTCTAAACCTTTTTTTGTCGGTGGTCTTCCTTTGCGTAATCATTTGACCGAACTAATGTGACGGCCATTTTCCTCGCCTGGGGCGGGTGCTGCTTATAGCAAGATGGGTAGTGATGGTATGGGATGTCCGCTTCAGAAACAATATCCACAGTACTGCTCAACCCCGTGACCACCATGGTTAGATATAGGATAGGAAATGTCCTGACACAAATTTGTTCATTAGTGAAAGCTGAAGTTTCCCAACATTTTTGATGAGACATCCCTCGGTATGATCTGAAGTACACACACATTTTCAAAGGTTATAGTCATTATAATACTTACCAAATAATCAGCTGACACGGATTCCTTCGAAGTCTTTGCTTGATCCGCTGAATGGTCTATGTATTCTCCAGTGGCCTTGAAAATTGTACTACATTGTATATGTCCTGGTACTGAGTGATCCTTGGAACCCTTTCTGCTGGCCAGCAACTCATTCAAGTTCAACCGTAGTGTCTCATTATCTTCCTCAAAATATTCCGGATGACCGTTTGCCATACTGTTAGGGCTGGAAGTTTGTGAAATCGAGCGGAGAACCTCCTTTAGAGGTAAATCCACTCTCAGAGTTAAACTGGACGACTCGGATTGTCCGTAAAAACTTCGCACAGTTGGTTTGCTCTCTAGGGTAGCTTTCCATGTTCCCGAATTGGACAACGGTGTGTGGTCGGAGATTGAAGCAGTAGCGGAAGACTTGCAGAAAATTTAAGAAAGTAAGGCGGACTTTGATGTGGAAAGCGTTTTTATTACAGTGATTACTGTAACCATCAAAATCATTTTGCAATTAAATGAAACTCGGCTAATCAATAACTAAGCAGACACATGTTGCAAAACTGTCGCATTATTTTAATTTTATCTATCAATGCGTATTTAATATGCGAAAAAGATACAACATTTCACGAGTCAGATCTCTGTCAGCTGAAGGCTGTTGAATAAACAAGTGACCTGAAGTAGTAGGATTTGAACCCAGGACGTCCAGGCTCGAGACTCGAAAAGATTTCCTTCTAACCACGGCCAGTTGCTTGGACAAATTAAAACCTAGATTGTTTCATTGCAAACAATGTTAACCAGAGACGGTCTGAGCAGAGAACTTGTCAAAAATATAGACATTTAAATATTTGAGTAGTAGGAGATGAGATTTTACATAATACGAGATCCATCATGCAGTGTGAACGTCCAGACCTTAGAAAACCCTGAAAGCCCGAGTGCATCTGCCTCGTCCTTTTTAGGAATTATCAAAAGTGCACATCCAAAGAGACTTCACTGGGACTTAAACCCCGGGGTGAACCATTGTGAATCGAACACCTTAACCACAATACTACCCGAGCTGACTCTGAGTAATTTATTGAATTCATATATTACATGATATAGCACTCTTCCGATTGTGTACTGCGCCGTTTATTCTTCACAGGAGAAAACCTGAAATCAAAATATGGAGCTTCCCAGGGGACAAAGCAAAGCATATTTCATGAAGATGATCTTGTAGGCTTCTATTTGCTTGACTTCTTGGGGAGAGTGAGACCTATTCAGTGTGTTGATAAGTTGTAAAATTTACGGGTGGTTGAGTTTCTGTTTTGTCAGTGGTTTTCAAACCAAAACGGGCAATTTTAGCGTGGCAAGTTTTCGGAAGGCACATAAAAGTGTACTTTCACACGAGAATAAAATATCAAGTGACCGTAAGGTTACCGCCAGTTTCTGATGATGTCGAGCAATTCACTGTTTAGACTTTTGATTAAACCTGCAGAATGTGATGTATATTAATGTGCACATCACATCTGTCCCAGTTGGGTTAATTTTCATGTATCAACTGTTTGTTTCGGGCGATACCGCTACAGCACTGTCCAAAGGAAATCCGCACTCCTTTGGCAATTTTTGAATATTCATATCTAACCCATATAAGCATTAGTCAGCAAAATTATGATCTCACATGCAAACCTGCTAGCTGCCGTGCTTCTCTCAATTACCAAAGTAAACATCCAAACATCCGGGAATTTTTATCTGGTCAGATCCTCCTAAACCACAACAACAGTTAGGAATGATCTTCTGCCAGAGTTTGCTCTCAATCTACGTAAGACACTGTTGTTCTCAAAGAAGAGTCCCCTTTTAAACATTTAGAAACCAATCTGCTCAAAACACTGTGGTAAAACGGCGGGGTTGTTAGCTTCGGCATTAAAACTAAAGTTCTAACAACGATTTATGTTGCTTCTAGCTGCGAATTTCCCAAAGCTTTACAGTCTCCTCTTGCCGAACACCGGAAATAAGCAGCAGCTTATGCGGCCCTAATTGAATATACCCTTAAACTTTATATAACTGTACACTGGTTGATTGATGTCATTCATTTCTTGATATGTAACCGTGGAACAGTATTTCCCAGTGAAGTTTTCAGTATTAACGTGTCAGAGCCGAGATCGATTCGGAGTGTATCCAAAAATTGATGCACCATGTGAAATGTTATGGAAGAGTTTTATTGCTCAATAACACAGCGTAGTTGAAATCGTTGGTAGGTTGTCGACGTTTCGGTCACCACGGGTAAACTTTTTCAAGACTGGTTTTACAACCGAATAAAACTGGAATAATAGTCCTATGCTATTATTCCAGTTTTATTCGGTTGTAAAACCAGTCTTGAAAAAGGTTACCCGTGGTGACCGAAACGTCGACAACCTACCAACGATTTCAACTACGCTGTGTTATTGAGCAGTAAAATTCTACCATAAGTTTTCAGTAATTCGTAATCATGAAACTACGTCACTTTTTATATGAACAATGTTTGTTGAACAGAATAAATAACCGAGGATGGGCCAACCCGTTCCAGTTCAATGAGAAAATCTATTGTAAACAGATAGGATAGCAATGAGATCACCCTGGAACCAATGTTTGCAAATGTTTCCGTGGTTAAAACTGAGAGTGATCAACTTCAGTTATCCATCAAACACCGTGTTTTACAAACGTTATATTGATGATATAACGTGAGTGACAGGTGACACCATTGGTGAACAACTTATATTAAACACTTTCAGCGCAAACCGTCAAAATGTTCGGTTCACACTGATAAAGGAAATAAAAACCACGGTAACATTTCTAGATACGTGCTTAGGTCGGCGGGTTGACAGCTCTGCTCAACTATCAGTGCAGAGGAAAAAATGTGGAATTAGCAGTATATCCTCTCTACGAACGTTTTCTGCCACTTCTTCTTATATTCTACTTTCTCTTAACAATTTTTGAATAGTACACGATCTCAGGAACGGGTCACGGCCAAATTAGGGCTGCCAGTTGAGGACAGTGATCGGCAGTGACCACCGCCGTTCGGAGGAAAACGAAACATTATTCGTTGCCTGGTTAACAGAGCAAGAAAAATTTGCAGGGCATATACATACTGGACAACACAATTCAATTTCTGCACAAAGTGTTCCTGTTAAATGGATACCCCTAAAGGTTAATTGACATGAAAGTGCGACAGCCGGAAGAAAGAATCAACATAAAAACCTTCCAGAAGAACTCAGTATATAACCCCTTGCTTTTAGTGACATCTCAACGGATATTATATATCCCAGGCTATTGAGAGCTATTGATAAAACGTATTTAGTGGTGATATACCATATTTTTCACGTCTAAGCCGTTTGCTATTTACATCATAGGAGAGCTTGTCAAACTGTACGGCCTCATTCCATGTACATTCAATTACCAGCTTCTAAGAAACTAAGTGCATTGGCTGTACGACCAGGAGCAATAAATGTAATTACGAGCGTTGTGTGTTCAAACCTTGTTGTGTTTAACCACTCACTGAATGTGGCCGAAGCGCTGCGGGCAATGTGAAAACTTTAAGGGGACTATTCAAGATTGGTGTCGCGTCCTAGGAGCACCAGATACATGTAAACAATCCGCTTTTATGCACTCAAAAGGAGTTCGTGCTAATAATGAAGTCTCCTTGGCACACCCCTTACCCCTGAATGCAGCACATATCCGTTTATCAGACTAATGACTCCAAAGTCACTCACTCACGGTTCAGATAAGATCAAGGTGTCACGTGTGTGAAACCTGGTCTCGCCGTTGTTCTCACTATGGACACATCGTCCGATCTTTGGTTCTGTTTTGTCCACTTAGGATTGTTCATGTAAAATTTGAAGCGAAGACTCGATTAGAAATCGCTGAAAACAAGTTTGCTCACCTACTTATGTTGTTCTTCATATGCTCTGTGAAATCATTAGGACATTTTTAAAGTCTCACATGCATTTTATGCATTCTGACAGCCTCCCCCATAACCGAAAGCACACTTCTACTACTTTCAGGCCAGTGTAGTGGTATTGGTTGCAATCACAGTGGTTGGGCTCTTTTCATTTCAAAAGTGTACTCACAATCCTGAAGTTAGAACTGTACAGTTAAATAACAATAATGGTGTCACACAGCAATCGCTATGGTCTTGGTTCTCTGATTTCCGGTAAATGCTCCTCAGTTAGCTAAATAATCATCATGTGATATTGTTATGGTTTATAACTAATTGAATACCAATTCAATACTGAGTTCAACCGTGCATGAAGTTACAGTCAAAGATCAGCCTCACTTCATTACGTTTTTTAGACGGCAAGACGGATGAGGCGCACCTGTATTTGACCAGCCCAACAGAGCAAGTCGGTAAAGCAAGTACTACCGTTTATATAATTCCTTTTCCAGATGGCTATTTAGCAACATCGATCCTCCAGCTGCTTGAGTACTTCGGCCAGATGACGGCTGCCATTAGGTCGATTCTTTTGGCCGCCATTTCCGTTGGGTTGCTCCGACTGATCCGGTTGAAAGACTAATCTATAGCCCCTCACATTAGCTATCTAGCTGGTTGCCTGAGATCTAGCTGAGTTCTGTTCGCAAGTCCGCAAGCTTCTTCCGTTGCGAGATGCTTCCGACATTTACCATCATCTCTTAGGGCTGCGGCCCTCATTTGCTAAGTCCGATTGGTCTAACACTTGCTTCGTTCTATTGCCATAGCAGTCGTTACTACTATATCACGCCGTGTCTTGATCTGCTCATTGTTTCTCTCGGCTAGTTATGGCTAAACTAAGCTTGATGGGCAAACTTCAGTTGACACGTTTTGTCGGCACAACACAACTTAAGTTAAAAAAGAGATGGGACTACTTTTCGTGGAAGAATTTTTTAATAAACTGCCCTAAAACCATCCTACGTGAACTGTTACCTTGGCAGTAAAACTCATTGCCCGGGATTACAATGCAACTGGACCAGAAAAAACATGTAGTCATCAACTCTACAGTGCCTTTTGCCAAAACGGTACTCATTCTATCTGTACAACATCATACGTGGTTCGGAAAATGAACAGTCTTTAAGGAGGACATTTTGTGAATAATTGAAAGAATAACTTGGACATATATTTACCGTTTTAGTCACTAAAAATAGCAGATGCTCTGCATAGCTGTGGGTTAAAAATGCTCAGCAGTTTAGATCAAGATCTAGTGTGTTTGATCCCTAGGTCACGTGTTGCGGTGTCCCATCCGCATTATAAAAGTTCCCTATTACTTTTGAATACCACAGGTACTGTCAAAATTCGAATGAACTTGTAGTTTTTTGAATTAATATCTCCTCGAAGTAAAATTTTACAACTTAGTGCAAAGTTTCCATGTCATTTGAACAGGGTGTCAACACACTTGAAGAACTTTCGAAAAACCCGTTAACACAATCGAATTTGGGCTTTCATGGAGCAGTTATTGCAGATAAACTTTTGGAAATTTTCATGACCTAACAACCGTATGAGCATCTAACAAACGAATTGTCATTTTCGTGGCAATAATGATAACATTTTTATGAGAGATATAAACGGACGCGTTACCCGGTAGCAAAATAGTCCTCTTAGGAGAACTTTCAGGGCAAGAGACGGAGTGAATGTGTTGCTCCAGCATGTTGAGTTCTTTGTGGTTCATAGAGTCGTAGATAATACTCCATTCAGTCGGAAGGTCATTATATTTCCCCGTTTATTTCAACGCAATGTTTTGCTTTTCATGAATTAAAGAACAACGGTGTAAGTTTGTTTCGAATTTCATATCTTGGATAACGTTTCTCTGAGCCCCCTCTTCATCTCACTGTATAGCACAAAAATTAAATCGAAAGCCAAAACAAATCTCGAATAAATGTGAATTTCTTCGCCAATGAAACAAATGACCACTCTTATTGGAAGTAATGTACTGGATTTTGATTGGTTGAAAGATTAGTCAGTTCAGGTTTCTTCATCCTTCTTTGTAATGACGCGTGAGATTTTACAAAGTAAGACACTCCAGAAATATGTATTGCACTGTGACGGTCCTTTTTCTATCAAGACCCGTAAAACACCACTAACCAAGTAGACTTAGTTGAATTTTGCTCCTCCTTCTGAGCAGTAATATAATCAACGTTTCCGAAAATATGATTTTTTCTGGCATGAGTAGCTTCTATGCTTCTTGGGAGAAAACCAAGAGCGATGAATTTCACGCTCATGACTTCCAAGTTATTCATACTCTACGGTTCATTAAATTTCGCCTGTCAAGTGTCAATTACACTAATCTTGAAAACCATAGTCACGGAATTTCAATTTCTCACAGAATAAAGAAGAGCTGACCTAAAGATATTCGGTTATCAAAATTTATTATTCCCAACATTTTTCAGTACTAAATGAAACAAGTTCCAAAAGTGAAACATATAAAGAAGAAAAAGTATTTTTCATTTGAATGCTTCCAATATACGTAACAGAGCCCCTAGCTAATTTCGACGATTTTCTAAACTCCTCTTTTCAGCTTTTATGGTCTTAAAAATTTCGTTATTATTCACGTTAATATTCCACTCCCTTAGTTCAAACCAGTCCAATGAAAACCCAAATAACCCGTGTAAAATGTGTAGTACTTGCAAAGTGTACCAATAAAACTCACAAGTTTCAAGCATTCATTCACGTGCTTTCGCAACGCAGTCAACATGCTAGTCTCTTCACAGGATCCCTGTGACCCGATTTTATAGCGCGCATGCAATTCTTCCAGTTTCGTCAACTGAGCTTTCCCGACCTCGAGATCGATAATTCTAGCCACATCTGGATCACACTGACAGTTGACTGACTTTGTTTGTTCCACTTGATTGGTAATATTTGTCAACGGATGTTCGATCTATCAACACAGAGTTAATTCAAAAAGTGACTGGGTCAAGGGAACATACCACGTTCTCTTTCGAAATGAAACCATGTGGGTTGGTGTGTCCGAAGATTGTCTGGGAAAGATTTTCATGACTCGCCTGACTGACACTTAGGGTAGAACGTGTGGATAGTGCTGTTTTGGGAAATGAAAGAGTTTGACTGTTGACAACAAGAAGAAAAAGTGATTAGGCTTACATGTTTCCGAGGATACATCAACTGCACTCATATCAGACCCACTGAAAAGGCTCAGAAATGGTGAGCGAGAATGTCAATTATTAAGTAAATTTGTATAAATGGACCTTGTTCCACAATTTCAATCAGGAGGTCAAAGAGCGAAGTTTGTGTAAAACTGTGCCTATGGTGCACCAATCGCGTTCACCTGGCACTCCTTCCCCCCCCCACCCATATTCCGACCCTGTAAACAGGGATATTGATTTATGAACATGTGCTTTTCGCGGAGGATAAGCTAGTCAAAGGTGTCTCGCTTACTTTGAGGTACGTGGTTCCACAATAAACGTGCACCGTGTAAATTTCATTGACACTCGCAGTGAATTTATCACGAAGCCAGTTGCCTTGGTCAGTATATGAATTTCTACTTGGTTCACAAAGTCATTGTCCAAGCCACTTTTGAACACAATTATTATGAGCAACCGGTCGGTGTGAGACCCGGTGGTGGCGAAATTCTGACTCGTCTGTCCAGGGTCCGGATCCTCATTCCGCTGCGGGTTCTTCCCCAACTGGAAGCCTTCAGTTGGTCCCGACGCTCTTCCCAAAATATCTTACTATGATTAGGTAACAAATAGGAAGTATTTGAATAGAATACAGGGATGGCAACTGTGTATCAGTGAGAAAAATACACCAAAATCAAGTCACTACGGTGTAGACAAGCTGATGTGTAGCTTTTTGGCTCAGAAGAGGTTTTCAAACACGAATATCACTTGCTTCGGCACATCTTAAAAAACATTATCTTTCTAGTTTAGTAGACAACTCGAAAAGAAGTGTTCCAAACAACCTGATGCCGGACATAATTCATTAAAAGTCATAATTTTGGCTTTTCCTCTCAAGATTATCTCAGTAAAGGCATGTTTCAAAAAACGGAACGGTAAAAATAACAAAAATGAAGCAGCATAAAAGTGGCCAGATTATCATGCCTGCTCCTCCTCCTACTACTGCTACTTAGATGATTCGCTTTATGATACTGATGGTGATGACTACTAGGATTAATCAGTATGAGGATGATGATGACGATGAATAATACGATAGCTACAATGGCTATGATGATTCACATGATGGTGATGATCATTCGGATGATTCGCATGATGATGAAAATAACGATGATGTTTCGGATGATGAAGAAGCTGATGATGATTACGATGATGACGATGATGATTCAGTGGATCGTTTTTAAGGTGCTTGCTATGATGATGATGAATCAGGTGATAATAATGTTGATAACGACGATGAATCGGATTATACTGACGATACTTCCGCTGACGAAGAATAAGATGATGATTTTTCGGATGGCTGTGGTGATACGGATGAACATGACGACTTTGAATCGGATGGCCCTGTAGATGATAGTGATGATGATGATGATTTCGATAATGACGATGAGTCACATTACCGGCTGATGATCTTGATGACCATTAGGATCCGGTAGATGATACCAATTATTATGATGATGATGATGATGACTATAATATTATTATTGACGAAGCGGTTGACGGTTTTGGTGATAAGGATGAGCGTGATGATGATGATGATGATGATGATGATGATGATGATGATGATGATGATGATGGTGCTGATGATGATGATGATGATGATTCGGATAACTCTGATGATCAGAATTCAGATCATAGTAATTGCGACTCGCATAATGGTGATGATGAATATGATTCGGTTCATAATGACTCGAATGATGGTGATGATTCGGATGCTGTTTTGGATGATGGTGAGGCAGAAGATGACGAGGACCACGACAATGATTACTCGGAAGATGATGATGCTAAACATGAATATGATGATGATTACGATAATGATTTGGATAGAGTTTATGGTGATCATTCGCATCGTGGCAATGATGATGATGATGACGGAGATGGTGATGGTAATCAAGATGATGATTATCTTTTGGGTGAGGAATATGAATCGGATGTTGCTCGAGATGTTGAATCAGGGGATGTTGTTGATGATGATGGTGATGATGTTGATGACCTTTCGGATGATGATGATCATTCGTGTGATGAAGATGGCCATTCCTAAGTTGTTGGTGATGAACACAAAGGTTACGATTATGATGATGGGGAATAGGTTCGTGAAGACGACAATGATCATTTCGATGACCATCATGGTGATTATGACTTGGATGAAGATGATGATGAACATCATCAACTTCCTGGTAATCATGACGAGGTTGTTCATGACCTTTGGTGGTAATCATGATCACGATGATACTGACAATGATGATTGTGATGAGAACGACGATGATTCTGATGATCCCGATGACCATGATGACACGATAATGATTATGACTCCCCTGAGGATGGTGATGATGATAAGATTAATAATAATAATAATAATAGTGATGATGATGTTGGTGATGATGATGAGGATAATGGCCATGATGATGATGACGAAGATTCGGATGATGATGCTGATAGCAATAATATTAATGTTAATATTAATAATAATAATAGTGTTGATGATGCTGATGATGATGATGATGATGATGATGATGATGATGATGATGATGATGATGATGATGATGATGATGATGATGATGATGATTCGGCCGGTCATAATGATCGAGGCCACATATATCACAACATCAGTACGTCTGTTCTTACCAACATCGTCTGAATCAATTTGTGCAATTGAATATTCGATTTTCATTGTGGCAGTCACTAATACTAAAGGGAAACCCTTTCTTCGATTTGGGTTCTAAGGTTTTTTGGATCCGCTTGATCGGCCCATCCTAACAAGCTGATCTGGCTTCGTTTTTCCAGAGAAATCAGGTACTGAATGCCGAGTTCAAATTTAGAGTCGCAAAACCCACTACAGGCTTTCAAGTGCACTTTCAGACAGAATCGTTATATCACCCGGATCATTTCATAGCTAGCTTATTTGGGCTTTGTAAAATTCCTCCTTTCCTGATTGCATGTCATGTATCTCACTTGCCTTCACCTTATTTGATTTGTCTTTTCCGCTACGCTCGCCAAATATGGGGGAAAAGAAGCTCACGAAATATCTACAAAATAGTGAGAATAAAAGGTAAGAACTCTAACGAAAATAGCCCACTGTGCATTGCGAAATGGTGAAAGTTAAATACGTATTCAGCCTCAAAAAACTGAGTCTGCCATCAAGATTTATGACACAGTCTCTCTATGACACGAACCAGTGAAACACTGAAAATCTGGAGAATCTAATATCACCATGTCCTTTTTGATCTTGCAATGTACGAGCTCCGTAACATTCTGACTAGCTGACGGAATAAGACTCAATTCTAAAACTCTTATAAACAGTAAATAATTACGAAATCAACTGGAGGAAATAAATAATTCTTTGTATGCGGACCGCTCTATCTGATGGAGTATCAACACTGAGAAACGGCGGAATTAGACAAATGAAATTATTAGCTAACTTCAGAAAACATATCAGTTCCACAAAATATTCAGCTGCTCATAAGAAGTAATTCGCCGCAATGTGTTACATTGGCTCAAAGATCTATACGAAACAAACGTAAGATGCCTTGTTCTCAGGAGTTTTACCCACATTTCCGGTATTACGCAAAGGTACCCGTCATTTGTTTCGTTTCAACTCTGCATGCTACGAACATGTGCTATATGCATATCACGTGGTCATGGGCTGGCGCATTGCCAAAAGACGGCTTGGTTCGTTTAGCAGAGAGCGTGACAGTTCGGTGAGCAGTCCGCAGATCCTTTCTTGTCCTAAACGGAGAATAAGATTGGAGCTAACGAGGCGGATCGTGGGACCGACGAAAAGCCAACTTTCATCTAAACCGGTCCAACCGGTTTGGTTTTGTAACCGCAGTAGTTACTCAGAACAGCTAGTTGTGAATAATAGATGTATTATTAAGAGATAATAAGAACTCGAGATTGATCAAAAAGGGGAAGAGTTTTCTCACTGGAACTGGTGCTTGATCACAGAACACATATTACTGATTTCGGTGACCTGGCGGTCATACGAATGACTCCCATCCATACCTCCTGGATTCCGGTCACTGTTGGGTGAGTCCTGGCGGATACGCATTGCAGGGGATGGTTGTTCGCCCACAAGACTGGAACAGCCCTACCGGGATGGTCGAAACCCACCAGACAATGTGGAATTTCGAATCTATCTACCCTCATCAGGCAACGTTGCACTCTTGCAGGAATACTTCATGTTACCTATAACAGTCACTGTGTGACCAGTAGATACATAGTCACCGAGAATTGCCTTCAGTGAATTAAGGTGATACATTAGAAAACTTCTCATGTTCTATTACTCTACTGACCCACAAAGATGATAGAACGTAAACCGCAAGTAGAAAAAATTCGAAGCATTTGCTTATACGCAAACTTATCCCACATTGTAGAATATACCCATCGATTTGCCTTTCGGATCTGCATACACAGCACTGGGCAAATGAGAGTAAACGCGCAACAGTAGTTAGCAGTGGTAACTCGGTCACATACTGGAACTTAGTAAACCTTGTCCGTGGTGTGAACGACAGTAAGTGTGAAATCTGTGAAGAAACTGCTGCACATATACACTCATTCGCCCTGTATAATAGACGTAAATGCTTCACGTGATATGTGTGGCAGTATAAGCCGACTAATCTTTGGTAGATATTGTTGGGGAGACAAGTTGCGTTAAGGCCAGGCCAAGGGTCGCCGTATTCGTGGTCGGAAAATGTAAGTGTGTGATCCCGGTGAGACACCTACTGAGCTTGGGTCGTCAAGCTTTCTGTGTTCTCATTATTTCAACTAGAGCACGAGTAACCCCAGGGAAAACCACTGGCCTTGCATACTACAAATGGGTGTACATTCAACCACACTCACGTGATCGTGATGTGGTGGTCAGGCTTTCGTAACAGTTTCCGATGTTTTTTTCTGGTGCCTTTAGTTGCTTTAAGTTATTTCTGCTGTGGTGAAGTTCACGTCTTTAATTTTGATATTTGTTCTTGCTGGATATTTAGCCAGTTTAAAACAGCTTGTGGTAGACTGATTTATCACTGTAAACAGTGCGGTGATCAAAAGGTCGTCACATTGGAGTTTGAACAGTGATGTCTTGGTTCGAGTCCCGTGACGGCTGGTCACTTCCTCATTCGGTTAACTTTGACTAACTACAGAGTACTTCCAGGAAATGGGTATCTTGGCATCAAACCAAGTAAGTAAGATAATGCTTGAGCGTAGGCAGTAGTAGATAGAGTTTCACATCATGCAGTGTCGGTGCTCAACCCACCGGCTTTGATGATACATGAAGAATATGTTACGTAAAAGATTATTTATCCATCTTTAACTGTCCACGAATGGCAGCAGAAGGAAAACTTAAGATACCTGGGTAAATTGAATGTTATATTTTAATCTTTGATTACGGTGCACCGTGAAACTTTACGAGAGGAAACTTCGTTTCAAAGATAATAATCCGTCCAATGAATCTTGGCAGGACTTGCGCATTTTTTTTCTCTTCTTACTATGAGACAGTGGCTCGATATTACAGGATAAGGGCCACGGCCATTTTACGGCTGCCTATTTGGAGTGACCGCGGGCTGCGCTCTGATTCGAACTCGGCACAAGAGGGTTGGGGATTCGAAAGGTCAACAATTTGACCACAGCCAGTCGGAGGTTTCGTAGTGTTTTACCAGAAAATCGGGTGGATCGAACTGCTTGATGACTCATTCAAAATATAAAAATAAAATAGTTTGCAAACCAGAACTTATTCAACGAATATCAGGAGGCTGGGATAGTGAAGATGAATCAGGTAGATTGGTGAAAACTCAGAGCTTCCAAGGGGTTTAGACAACATACGAGACCGAAAAGAATATCAATGGCTATATCGTGGAAAGTAAAACTTCTACGATGACCTATAAAACGGAGTATCTGTTGGTTCGAAGCTGACTTCCAATACATTCGACAGAACCGGTACTTGACAAGGAGTGCAGGCTTTTATTTTTTCCAGTAAGTCAACGAGCGATAGCCTCAAGTCTGTTCTGCTCATGTGTGGTATAACTTAATTGGCTTACCACTACCGTATTGGAATGGCGCAAAGAAACCTTTTAGTATGCATAATGCTTTCGTCTAACCTATCTTATATCATCTTCATTGATTTCATCGTTTACTTTTCAGTAAATTCTAAAGAAAAATAATAATCTGCTGATAAAAAGACTCAAGTACTTTATTACTCATCCGAGTTTTATAGTTTAAATCAATATGGATAGAATAGTGCTGCGTATTTTTGGGAAGGTCAGTGATGATTGTAGCGTAAAGCAAAGCGGTAGAAAGTTTCTTTAGGTGGTTGCACTGATATCTTCTTTATTCAATGATGGCTAGCTTTGAGAATTTGCATTTATCCGTGCAGAGCTAATCTTCTTGATGCATGTAAATGCTTGATAGTCAGTCTGATATTCAGCTTAGTCGGAAATGCTTATTATCAGTGGACTTTTGCGGTTGTGACTAGTGACTATTCTCTAGCCAGCCAATCTTCATTGTTATAAAATAATACATGATACAATATTAAAGCTTAACTTGCCCCCTGGAAACCATAAAAGCCCTGTACTGCCATTCCGTCCTTGTTAAGAACAACCAATGGTGAGTTACGCTTCGTTAATACATCATGAACCAGTTGTTAGAGGATTTATATCTACTACTCAAATTAACTTCCTTGGATTCATAAAATAGCCTGATTAAAATAAATGGGAGTTATTGCGGATCTAAATCACATACTGCAAGCAGAACAATCCAAGTTTATTAGTTCATCGACAGACAACTTTTTTAGAACATTTCTACGAGAGATTGGTTGAAGAGAATGCATCCGAAACATTTTGGATGCGGAACAGTAATGTGGTAGGTATGAACTTCTGACGCTCCGATATCTTTTTGCACGAAAGCTTTTATGACTGGTCGATAGGTTTAGGATTCCCAGGTTCAGTGCCATCCGAGCAGATGGCTCGATAAACCCCCCTTTCAGAATGGAATTGGTGCCAAAGCTGACGACGCTAATTTCAGGAGCTGAAGTGTAAAGCATCATTTGGAGTCAATAATCCAGTTTATATCCGATGTCCATCACATTTTAATTTTTGGATAAGAATATATAAAGCACACTGATTGATTTATATTCAACCAAAAAGGCTTTTTAATGAAGTGCATAAGGCTCTTCGGAACAGAAGAGACACTGTGAATATTAACACTTATAGTTATGACTAATGTACCATTTGACAAATTTTGCTTTTTGCCTTTGTATCAATTACGTAGAATTCACGCAAATGGCTGTACCTTCTTATAAGTCAGAGCATTCAGTTAAGCCCCGATTCCTGAGTCACTTTGTTATTGGTCACCCAAGCGGTTAGGTAACAAGTCAAGACTCTCACGTCTGTCTAAAGACAAAATTTGTTTTAATCAATCGTATATGTGAAGGAACGACTAGATGTCTGCGAAGAGAGGAACCAAAGCAGGTACTCAGAGAAAAACAAATGTGTATTTATTGGTTCTTGTGATGTACAAAGAACAGACTGCCTAGAAGCTTGGTTTCGTAACATAGAAACAACTTGACTTATGCTCCAGGTAAGGCCACATATTGTCATTCAAACTCCTTTGATACAATTCAGTTGTAGTGTGACTTCGTTGTGGTAGATCGATTTCACTTGGTAGTCCTAGTAACGAGTGTGAGTCCGGAACCGGCAGACGAGGAGTTGGCGTCTTGTGGTAGGTGTAGGTTTCACGTTGTGAGAGCATCCGTCCGCCTCTGGTGATGGAGCCTGCAGGTGGTAAATTTTGTGCATCGGATTTTCCTTCCGGGTTATAATGTTCCTGATAACTTGATTTCATCGGAGTAACACCGAATGCGGTGATCTCGAATGGGGGATTTGTCACCTGAATATAGTCAAAAATATAACTGGTCAATAGGATTGGGACAAAGATCAAATTTATCGATTCCATTCCATAATTTCAAAACATGGTGGGATGAAAAAGTGATTACAAAAAGCTAGAAGAATCTATAGTTCTTATTGTGGCAATAAAATTTATACTCTTCGACCCCATCTTGCCTGTTTAATTCTGCAATCTTTAAATACCTTTCCATATCAGACCTGGGGTGATATGGTAAAAAAAACATGTGTACTAAATAGGTTTGAAAAGGTTATGGCCTTAGGTTTGGTGTTAACGAACAAAAAGTTGGAAGGTCAAGACAGAAATTTTATGTTACTCTGGAACAAGCTAATCAATCCACGTGACCACGCGCGCTGGGTCACTCACCATCTGGTTTTGAGTGAATAGAATAGGCGTGAACATCTTCATTGGCACTGTTGCAGCGAAGAGCTCCGATTAGGTCACTCTTGTAGTCCGAACAACTAGTAAGTCTTATTACTGAGGACTATGCGAGCCCAGAAAAAGGTTTTTCGTAATCGTCTAGGGATACATTACTCGGGGCACAGACCCCATAAGATTTTAGTCATGGCTATCTTTATACATCAGGAAATACAGGTGAAGTTATAACTGATACTTCATTGAACGAAATAATTGCATGGAATCGCACGGTAACAATTGGTTTCATCGAGGACAACGAACATCATACTTTTAACTATCTGTTTCGTGGTGCACACATAGTATTAGACTGTCCAGTTCAAAATCTTTCTTTAGAGACTTTACCTTGAAACCTTGTTCTCATTCTCAAGGTGGCTTACATTATTAAGGAAATAAGAACTGATGTCCGAAAGCCATTCATGCTGTCGGAGTTCATCCAGAGGATGATTCGATACACGTGGTATCCTTCTTCACGTTAGTTTACATTAAAGAACAGTTAACACAAAGTACAGTGATCATGAGTGATATCGCGTACTCAATCCGTAAATGGATCAAGTCTGCTACCCGAAACAATCTTAAGGAACAGTGCATATCATCGGGGCAGAAACTGCTTTAAACTGTGACAGAAGCTCTTTAGGAATGCACCCGTCGATAAGTCCATGACATTTCTGAGGGTCAGGACATCGAACTCGTGGTGAATAACAGCGATGTGTCCATAAGTATTTCAATGAGAAATCAAATTTATTACCTACAAAGCCTACGTCGTATGTGATCACCTGTTTTTATTATCTATATAGGTCTGAAACTGTTTTAGACGTCATTTTCCTAATAATAACGTTTCAAGTCTTACCATTCTCATTAAAAAAAATCCGATTACCATGAACTCATGTAGGATAATAATCAGTTTATCCGTGGTAGAGGGAACAAGAGTCGGTTGTTAGACTGGAAAAACTTACTGGTCTAGAGAACAACTGTGGGGCTACACGACGCGTAAATAGTGGAACACGCCTCAGTGGTACAGCATACGGTTGATAGTCTATTTTGTAACTGCTGGTGTTACTCATTCGAGGTGTTTCGCCTCTTTGGATCGGAGATGACGTCCCTACAGGTTTCGCTTCGGATGCTGGACGTTTTGCTACAGAATAGCGTCCAGAGGGTTGGCTTTGTGTCCTCTGCTGGGATTCTGCATATCGACTTCTGGGTACTGAAACCTTGTTAAAATCTGTCATGTACATAGAAGTGCCAGTGAATGGCTCTTCTGAATGCAGCGGAACATGTTTTATAGGGATTCGACGAACCGGTTCTGCCGAGGGATTTGAAAGAGAATAAAGAATCAGACAGTTCACCTTGTGAACACCACGGTGAATTTAGTCAATTAGAAAACTTTGTGTAGGCTGGATCACGGTAACTTCAACCACTTGTTTAACTAACATTGAGCTGTCAGCTGAGTCACCCATATGACAATCCCAAGGGCAACAAACATCAGATTGTAGTCAAGCACCATTCTGCATGTAGATAATCATAAATATTACTAAAATGCCAGACAAACCTCAAGGATGACAGCACCGCGGATTATAGCCGACCATATATATATATATATATATATATATATATATATATATATATATATATATATATATATATATATATATATATATATATATATATATATATATATATATATATATATATATATATATATATATATATATATATATATATTATCTGGAAAAAGTATCGATAGGTCCGTCGATTCAACCTTGTCCTATTCATTCAGATGCAAATGGTTTTTGAGCGTTCCACCATACAAATGGTCGATCATCCACAGTTAGACTCACATAAACCAGCATATCTTAACAAGCAGTAAATGGTGTTTTTCGAAACAGATGGCTTCGTTTTGTTGTTCACTTTATTATGTGTTATCCACTAAGGAAAATTCACAGAAGGAAGGCTACTCTGAAAGAATTTTCTCTGTTATACTCAAGTCAGTTTCTCAGCGGTTTAACTTCAGTACTTCCTATCATTAACGGTTCGCAAATAGTGTGCTATCCGGCAGACAGGATGGTAATTTGTGAACTACTTTCATCTCCAATGATACTAGCAGTTCGTTGTTTCAAAGGAATTAATTTACCTACGCCGGTCAATAAAAATTTCAACCCTACTTATTGCCGTATGACGTACTTTGCCTTGATTCATTGTTCATGTGACTCACTCTTCTCGTCTCTTCCTGTCCACATTCGTTTAGGCACACTCGCTACGTCTTTGGTCGTCCATGACCGTGACAGTTATTGTCCGTATTTTACTCCATGCTGTCGATCGCTTTCGACTGACTCGTCTAACTTTCAGGCCATAAACGTGCTGCTTACTCAATAAACTACCTGTTCGATCCATTGTCTCTTGAGTTGAAAACATACTACCAAAGTCGAGAAGAACTAAAATTGGTAAATACAGGACCGTGGGTGTAGATCTTTAAATATATTAAGGAATACAGTATCCGTACTGATTATTTTTAGCGAACGCAATAAAAATAGATACAGTTGGTAGAGCCAATTTAGGTGTGTGCAAGGGCAAACTGGTTTCCTTTTGGATGAGGTTAGACAGGCACATTCATTGTGCAATTTGAATTACTGCCATATGTGAACTTGACTGAAGTGAGTTCAGTAGAGATCGTCAGTTTGAAAGCAGGAATGCACAAACTAGTAGTAGGTATGTTGATTCCCCTTCTTTTTCAAAGAACACAACCAGCTCCGTTTGATGGATACTGGTAGTTCTCAAATTAGGAGCCTAATGAACAGATGGAAATGCATCATTTGTGTTTCGTATTATCTCACAATGAGTAAAAGAATATTACAAATGTGAACAGAATCACTTCATATGCTTCGAATCATGTGCTGATTTCCGAAGAAATAAGTACTGATTATGTAACCCCCATGAATGCCTCAGTGGACTTTGATCGTTTGAACCAAGTCCGAAGCAGCAAATATTTTTAACGCAGTGATAAAGTTCATAGTTATAAGTAAAGGCAAGTCATCCCCTATAAAGTAAAATATCGACCACTAACGAAAGCGGAAAAATGATTAGGAGTCGCACACTTTGGACTGTGACCAGAGAGAAAAAACGATGATAGAGACAGCATTTTACTCTCATGATACTTTTTAGTAATCAGAATGTCGTACTGCTTAGCTACGTCGTATTGATCACGACTGCATTATCCAAGTCAAAATCAACCACCCTAATAACATGAGTAACCCGTTCCACTGTGTAGTCTTGATGTACGTATCACATTTCGTAGTTTGCTACTCATTAGTAGTTGTGCTTTGAAAAGAATTATTGGCAATCATCTGCTCCGAATGGAACTGGTAATTATGACAGCACAGAAAACGGTATTTCCTTCAACAGTTTGCAGATCGCGATTATAAAACTACGCCATAACACAGAAAAACGGAACACAGCAATTCATTACGACTGAGATTGACTAAATTTCAAGGCTTACATGCACTTAATTTAGAAGTGGACAAAAAGTAGTTTTGACGAAATAAGCATTAATCAAGGGTATTTTGAATTGTGTAAAATTCTAGAGTCAAGACCAAATCTAATGAGATTTCGAAGGATCCGCGTAAAATATAACTGTTTCACGCACAGCTGGTCAAGCTGTCCTTCGTTTATTTAACAATTCAGCACCTTTTCCGTCACTTACCCAGAGTTTTCGAAGCAAAGTCCAAACGGTATAGTGAGCTTCGCTCCATTGGTTCATCATTCCGTTTAAGTTGACCCCGTGAAAGCCACTTACATTGATTTGCTTGTCTATCATCCACCGACCGGTCTCTTTGGTGACGTGGGTCGAAAAGCAATTCTTCTGGTCTTATTGTGTACCCAGGCTCCAGATTCCTCATAAGACCGGTAGATCTGTACGGAGTTCGCAACTGTAGCGTACTGCGATATGCGGAAACCTGATATGGGATTTTATGTGATTATATTTATGTTTGGCGTGTCGCAGTTGAAAATCAACAGAAGTTACGGTTGAATACGAAGAATAAATAGAATGAAGATGAGATGATGCAACCAGAGTTTACTTGTAGTGGACATAAATGTTCGCACCAAAAACTATCTTCTATGAACAATATAGCACGTAGTAAGGAGGACGTCCGTTTTTGTTCGTGCAATCAGTACTCTCGAATTTGTTTAAGCTCCCTGACCCAATAACCTCCACTTCACGTAAAGTGAACTGACGCGAATACCAATGAGAATATATACGCAAAATGAATTAAAGTTACTGGTTTGAATTTCCGTGGAATTTTGTATTTCAGTCTTTCTTCATAATATACTACGAAAAGTTGAGGAAAGATGAATTCCTTTCGTAGAAAAGATTTTGTCCAACGAATTCCAACCACACTTGCACGTTCCTTTGTTAATTACTTCCAGAAGTATTTTTATACGATGTGAACGCGTTGAATAAAAAGTTGTCTTTCTACAATAGGGCAGAATTCGCAGCTTGATTGCTTATGTTTAACTGCTTATTGGATGTTTTACAAAAGCTTCACTTTCTAACTGAATTTTGTGATGGATGTTTGGACATGAGGTAAAACCTGCGATCATTCTATCTGCATGGTACAGACAAAATAAGTTTTGGGCTTTCTAAAACCGTTGTGTAACAAGACATTGTTGTGTATTTTCAGAGATATCTCAGTAGCGATGGGGGAAAGCGAGAAACACATCAAAACCGTCTTCTAGCTGACAAGAAATCTTGACTATTGTAGGGGCCAGCTGGGAATTAGATAAAGATTCTATGAAAAACATTCTCAAGCCCTAATTTGATGAACATTCCAATGGGACGGCAGTATTACTTGGAATCTGTGATATCTCCGGAACCATGAAAAATGTAGACTGGAAAAGGTGGAAGATGATGAACGGTGAACGTCACGAAGTGGGTCATTACACAGTGGCATAAAAAAGGCAAGACCACGGTCATACATTCTAGGAGGTCCGAAATATTAACCAATGTTCCACTCTGTTTCGGTGCTTAATGCGGATAACTATTGGCTCATTGAATACGACTATTCCGTTTTGATAAGAGATGGGAATATCTTCGTTTAAGGAACATCATATGTGGGAAATAGTATGCTTTGGTATTTTACCATACCTTATAAACAGCTTATTGAAGCAATGGGTAAGACTAGGAATAGCAAACGAACGAATCTTCTGCCATTGCAAGTGACAACTTCGTCCATCTTTTATACCGGCTTACTGAGACTATGTAAGAATTCTCAAAATTTTCGAAGGCAGACCAAATCGTTAAAAGAACAGCTGTACAACTTTCAACTGCTCCCATTTGTTTCACTAGCTTGTATTTTCTATGATTTACCCGCGTTATCATTGTTTTGACCATTGGGAATCACCGAAAATTTATTCAGAGGGGATCACGAAGTCCATCAACTAATCAGTAGTGTGGCTTAGAAGACTGACAACTGAAATGGTTGGGGGCGGTCTTTCTAAAGTAATTTGTAATCGCTAGAAGTGGGCACTAATACCAGTAGGCGGTTGACCAAAATAATCCGTCATTTAGAGTTACATCTGTTGTGGTGACACGTCAATCCTTAAGGACTTGAATGTGTCCAATAAACACCACCTCCACCCCGTTTCTCTTTGCTCAGTCTTCACAGTTTTTCCCCCTAATGATCTTTCGAGGCCTTACAGTTAGCCCTAATTCGTAATCACTTCAGTCACTTGAATATGGTCAGACTTACCTTTGGTTTGTAACTCTTAGCTCGTAGTCCATAGGGCGCTTCGCGTCGGGTTGCATGAATATGGCCGGGATAATCCGCCCGCATCAGGCTTTTCATTTCCACATTCGGTTGTTCTGCTATCCATAGAGGTTGACTAACCAAGAATCGTGTATCTGGTCCAACCATGTTGATACTCCCAAGGAACAATCTACTCCTGGACGATGACTGTTCTGAGTATGCTCCTAGATCTACTGATGGATAGAAATACGATATGGCAAATAGATATGAACGTGGTACCTGGGTTCAGTTATGACTAAAACATGTGGTTATAACATATATGGTTTCCAGAAACTGTCTAGCAAACTTGAGCACATTTATGTTGGCGTTGCCGTTGATAGTCATTTGCACAGGTGTATCAATAGATCCCAAAGGCAATTTTGGTTGACCTTCCGTACAAGGAAAGAGAACATGGAGGAGATATTCATGAGGCGCAATAAAAGAGCTGCAACAGAACATATTATTGAGGAAAAACGTTGTCTCAATGATCATTTTATATGCAAATAATTGGTTGGAAAGACGCAGTTGGAGCATGCCTATGCGTGTGAGGCTGTGAAGTAGTCTTAAATTTTGATTAGAGAAATTGTATAGGTTCCTGAAGGCTGACCTTGACATAGTTGTCTCAATCTATTCTCCATCAGCACGTGGTTCAGCAGTTTTCTATTCTTTTTATTTAACTTGGAAATCTCAGGGGGTTACTAGTCATGGTTTGTAGGGATTAGGCTGTAGGCACTCGTATGGGTGTTTGATTACTGTAAATGAGGGAACCCTTAGGGACTCTTACTGAACTTTCGGCTGATAGGCTTTTAAGTTATGTAGCTTTAGATAGAATTCGAGCAAACATCCGCGAAAAGTCACTGGTACTTGCACTCTACAGGTTACTGCCCAAGAAGGCTAAACCTACTGACCTTCCTCGTTTAGTTTTTTCCAATGCCTGGCTCTCCGAATTCTCTACACTGGAATTTCGCAGACTTTTTCGCGTGAATATTAGGGTACGTTGAGTATGGGTCAGTAAGATTCCAGTACGTTGGCCTGTATTCGGTTTCTTGAGTTAGTTGAATTTCTTTCTCTGTCAGGAGACAATAAGTTCCAATGCGCTGTGTCCATGAGATTCCTCAATGACTTCCAGGCTTCCAGGAACACTTTTGGGTATATTAGGGTTGTTTTATCCAGATAAAAAAGATGTTCCTTTCGGCATGACCTCCACTTCCTGTGTATCAGTCCACGAAGATCAAAATTCCCCTTAACATATCACTATCTCAAAAAACCGGGCAGTCTGTTAACACCTATCGGAATTTGGCCGGAAGCTTGTAAGGCAAATACCGTTATCGAAAAATGTGGCTTCTGGCACGTATTGCACCGTATACACGTGACGATCGGTCAGCTAATACTATCCAACTGCAACTTGATGAATTGTGAGGTCTCAACAGTTCCGAGTAAAGCGGTACAAAAAAGCATCCCAATCTTATTAAAAGTTACCGGGAAAAGCCTTGGAATGGCACCGGAGACATCGTAAGAGACAGCACAAAACCACACAGTAAAGTAGCCTCAAATAATATCAAATCTGCGCCCGTTAACACAGTGGTTAGGAAGAAAATAACAATGTTTTGGACAGCGAAAGTGCAAGATAAAAAGAATAAAAAATCGATCACTTTGTGTTGTGCATTCCATAGAAAACAGTCCTCGTGCAAAAGGAGATTCCACTTGGTATAGTTGACCGCTGATGCAGAAGTATTAGAAAGTAGGTCATTTTAGTATGAACTAGTCATACTCAAAACAAGACAATGGAAGAAATAACAAGGAATTCGCTGTGGGCTACCGAAGCTAAACACTGATGCAAGGGATATCGTAAGACTGATTCTGAACAGTGAAACTGTCCTAGCTATTGACTTTGAAAAGAAAGGTGTCGCACTATTACAGCTGTTTTGTTCTGCATACTGAGTGAAGTGTAACAAGTCAGACAGAAAAACACTAATGAACATGTGTATGTTAGTTATAATGAAGGGAATGGTGGTGGGGACCTCCGTTTCCATTGAAAACTGCTAGTGCAGGTTAGAAAAATGAACCACAAGTACGCGATACTGTCTAGGAGAATACCTGGTGTAATAAAGGAGTGATCGATCCGAGAAACGTGTGTATGAAAAGGCAGTGAAATCAGGCAAATGGTAAACAACTTGTGAACAGTATCTTCATTTTCGTTTACAGAAGGACCGGAGGAAGAATGGGAGGGGTGCAGGTTTGTACCGAGCAAGGAGAAAATACGGTAGTTCACAAAACAACGGCACCGTGTTTCAAAGTTTTTTGTAAATATGCACCAACTCAGGCTTGTTGAAACTACTTAGAGAAAACACTCTTGCTCATTGATACCAATAGGTATGACGAGTGTAATAATATACCTTTCGAGGAATACGGACAGTGGTATATTGCGTACGGTAATGACAAACTGTGTAAGATTTAGTGGACAAATCTACACTGTTCATAACCTTATTCCGTTTTAAAATAGCCAGCAAACACAAAAGCACCAAGTGTAGAACGCCGGTGTTCGTAAGCACTATTATCCATTGAAGCATTGATATCGACTTTATAAAGATGGAGTACAACGGTTCGGAAAAGTTCAGAAACAAAAACGAGAAAGGTGTTGGACGGCACTTCTCTGTGTTCACCTGTTTCGGGGACCTTCTGTGGATAACAATAATTACGACATGATGCTAGCAGTTTGAAAGAGCATGTGATTTGAACCACTACCGGGGAAACCATGGCATAGCTTGATGAATTGAACAACTGAGTACAGTTTTCGACTGTAAGATGATTAGACTGATATGAGACAGAGCCCCAGCCGCCCCCCCACCCCCCCTCAGCCCAGCCCAGATAAAACTCCTTTTTTGGTGTTTTGTGAAGGGATACTTTTACCTCTGTTCCCCATACTGTTCCAGTATTTTGTCTCAAGGTTGAACATGCTTTATTGGAAATGAAAATATGAAGATCGCGTTATGAACTGGGCCGCTGCGATGGTATTTTTGTAAACTTTATTTCAACCCTCTGTTGGCCAGCAAGGCCTACGGTAACAAACGCATCAATCGCTGACAGAGCAAAATTTCCCCGGAAGCATACGACCAGTTTCACGGTTGTTTACGCTGATCAGGAGGCTGCATCTGGACTTTCCTGCCCCCGTACTACTCCCATCAAAAATCCAAACTTGGGACCATGTATCCTCTTTCTTAAGGCTAGCTGTATTAACCGACAAAATGACTTTGGAAGAATCTCTGTGATTCTAGAAATAGACTCTTATTGCATGCGCGCTCCTTGCGATTCAAATGAGAATACAGCTGTAAGCCAGTCGTGGAGTACGCAAGAATAGGGCAACTGGACAGAATATTATCGATTGCACATACCTGATGAGCGGAAGCATCCGCGAAACTGGTGTTGCGCTTTCGACTTATTATCCTATCACCCAGATACAATACTATACTACTCGTATTGATTTTGGCTAAATCTGAGTTACTTTTGAAAATCAGTACACGTCCTTTGTAGTTTAAACACTTTTTACGGGCTTTTCAAAAACTTCATCTTCCTACTTTAGTGATCTGTAAAGTTAAACTATCTGAATAAATGAAAAGACCTTCACGATGATTTCATATGTCATCCATTTAAGCTCACCTTTCGATAAATATGTTCATTTTTATCAGTATGTATATATGAGATGTCTAGGATTACATGAAACTGGGTAATAACCTGAGATGAACACAAAGAATTTATTTCCGGTCACCACGCCATAGCTTTTGTTCAGCTGGTCGTCTCTTGTATCTTTTCACCAATGTTGCCAGGCTAACATGGTGTTTATGTCATTGAGTGTCATGTAGGTGACATTTGTTTGTAGGAACTTCAAGTGTTCCTTTCCATACTCGTTTTGGTGAAAGCAAGATTGATTTTACAACTGACTTTCACTGAGGGCCTCAGTATATGTTAGACTCTAACAATGAGTCTTGAGAACAGTCGCTTTCCTTCTGTCAAGTGCATAATAACCTGTCTGTTTTGCTTACATTTCCTTTATTTTAACCCAGGTGCAGAGCCGAGTATAACAAATTATTCTTGCTGGTTCATACGGTGTTATTCAGTACACAGAGAGGATAAAGTCGAAGCCGAACGAATGAGGAATGCTCTGGACAGCTTGTTTGGTCCCAGATATTTGTGCATAAAATTTGGTATCGTCGAAATGAAACGAAGTAAATCAAAAAGTTATTTTTCACTTCCTGTTCATGGTTTTTTTAAGTGACTCGTTGTCACTCGTCATCAGCTTTCAATGAATAGACATCTTTGTGTCATAGTCCGTTTGCCAACAATCAGAAGTTTAGTTCATTTTATTCAGTTAAAGAGATTTCACTTTTTGCCGGGACATAATCTGGGTTCACCGACAAGCTTTATGAAAGACAAAAAATATCCTAAATGAGAGCTTCAAACTTTTCATCCTTATTTGTTTCGGACCGGTGGTGGTCAGATGGTTATCATCGTGAACCTCGGACAATTAGGTTCTGGGTTCGATTCCCATCACAGCCGGTCCCTTCCCCCATTAGACAGCCTTTCATTGGAAGCGGCCCGATTCCCGAATTGTTGTACTTTGATGCGTCGTACATAAAGTGGGAATTAAAATGAGTAACAGTGGCTGCCCGGAGAGTTGTGACACATTGAATTTGCGTGAGTATGTTTTACCCTCAAATCACACAAAAACATATGTACTATGTGTGTCAAAGCTTGGCGGATCTGTGGTCTATTCGATATTCCGTATTATAGTCTCATTTGAGATAACCTTGATTACTTCAGGATATTTGGTTCTAATGAAGTCTCATCAAATAAGATCATCGGTTTTTTGCGTGCATTGTCAATTTACTAATTTCTTCAACAGGCAAACAGGTGTCTTGGGCCATATGAAAGGTATGGACGCCAAAAGTGAGAAAGGTGCACTGTCACGGCGTAGTCTGGAATCGGGTACGACGTGATGACTTATCATGGTATTACTTGCTTTTAATTATCCTTCTTAATTCCGTACGTCTATGGGACCAGGCCATTCGTAAACCCGATCTGATTACATTGCTCTTTATCTGGCTTGCACTCCATCAAAGTCGCACTTGTTTGGTGGTATCAGAAGTATTTCTGCTTCTCTCGCAATTGGTCAGATGAATCTTTACCACAAACATATCTTCTCAACTTCTCTCTGTATTTCTAATCGCCAAACATTGCATTCGCAACGTCTGCTTCATCCAGGGAGACGGATGTTTCCCTGTTTTACAGACGAGTACCAACAGCCTTTTTCTGTTGTCCGAGAGATTATATACCGATTGGTGATAAATGTTGTTCGTTTTTGTCGCAACAGTTTGTCAATCGACTCGCAACTTCCCACTAAAACTAAAGAAATTGGACATTTTCAGCACTACCGTAGTGGAACACCGGTTCCAAAATGTTCATGCCGGTAGTTTTTGTCCTAAAATATAATAGACCATTTTGTTTATTACGTTCTCGATGAACTGAGGGTACTGAAGTTTTTGCACAATATTTTGCATTTTATATGACTTATACTTAGAATTAAATTATAATGCACCAGTCATTTGCTGGAAAACACGGTTATCTCTTTTCAGTTAATTTCAGATTTTACTCGGAGGTGGTATTTTTTCTACAACTTCGACCATGAGCAAGGATAACTGAGTTTGACCACAGCATGCTCCCGTCCGTATTTGCCAACGCCAATGTGCTGATTCGATGGAACTCCTCGCGTGTCAACTTGATCACCCTTCAGGTTGAAAGTTACTGCACGCCGACAGTACGCTGATTATCGCCTCGACTTCTGATCACACCTTGGACAACAAGGGTATAGTTGTGCAGTCGTGTTATTCCAGTGGAAATATGGCACGTGAATTACAAGAGGAACTGATAAGCCCTTCCTAAATTGCGCCTCAAAAATCTTTAGAGGGTAGATGAATTCGGCAAATGATTATTCATCATACTGAAAATCGTATTTGTAACCATTACTCTAAGTTTACGTCAGTGAAACTATAGCTCTTTGTCTTACAATAAATCGCTTGGTTCATCTTGGTTTCGGAACACAGGAACTCCGATACCATCATCAAGTGGAATCCTTTGATCTAATCCATGAACCTGCAACAAAAGGGCTTTTTCGAAAATGCCCGTTTTCCGTTTGTTTGATTCACTCTCTACCTAGTCAGCTGAAAGCGATGTCTGCCTCTTATTCTCTGAGACAACACCTGAAGGCTGAAGAAAATGTCCCCTAATTCTGATTTACCCGTGAATGATATGGTCAATGCTAGTTTTATATGATGTGAATGACAAAAATCACACGTGGAATCTCTGTTTACAAAACAGCTGACTTCATTCATCAACTGTGGGTTACCGTCAGCAAGTGTGAGTTAAATGAAAAGTTTCACTGAAAACGAAGCGGCTATGGTACAGGGTCATTCTTATCTTATCCTCAGATCATCTGGAATGAAAATACTTTGAATTCTATACAGTTGATCCACACAGAAAAATAAGTCATTACAGTAAACAAAACCTATTAGAGTTTTCATGCGAAACTCAACATCGACGAATTATTCCTCTTTTGGGTATCATGCAATTAAGCATATGGCTATTTCAGAGGGTGCACGTAAATTTTTAATGGATAACTAAAAAAGTAAAATAAAAGCGATATCGACGACCAATGCGAAGCTTGGCAATGAAAATTTCACTTGCTTTGATCGCATCTAAGAGGCCGACGCCGGAATCAAACCCGTAACATTCCGCGTACCTGAAAATTGATGCTAATCACTGGGGTGGTAGTTTCCGCATCATTGCATACTGACTTGCACTAGTTACACCCGAGTGGATGTAGCTCGATACCTCAGCTAGTAGAGCATCTGCCTGGTAAGCGAAATTTCGCCAGTTCCATTCCTGCTAGCGGCTTAGAACATTCAAATGCAAAAGTGTAAGTTGATTTTCCATTTCCTAAGATTCACACCCTTAGCACCAATAAATATATTCTGTGAATAAGAGGTTATTGATTTGGTAATGACTGCTAACGTTGAAGATAGACACGAAGATGACGATGAAAAGGATTTAATGGTCGATGACGGAAGAAAAGGTTTTAGTGACTAAACGTCCTCCATCTGTGGAGCCTTAGAACTCGCGCAAAAAATACTGTGGCCTTTTTAATTGATCTCATCTTCATCTTCATCAAAATTTACAGCACACAGTCACTGTCCTGTTTTTTTCTCGTCTGTGCTTTTCTAAGGACTGGAAAAGATGCATAAAAATACAAATCAATCTTGGATGGAATTTTGGTAACTGACAAGAACCGAACTATTTTTAAGAACAGTTCTACTTCAACCAACGGAATCGAGTGTCACTCCCCGAAAAAAAGGCTAATAAAAGCTGAATAGTTAATGCAGGTCGAATTGGAACGACAAAGGAGCTTAAAACAGACACTTTGAATAGCTTTTCGAGAAATTAAAAGGAACACTCACTAAATTAATCCAACTGCAGTTTCATACTGCCCTGATTAGTATTCCGTTATCTCAGATTGAATATGTCATCCAGAATAAAACCTGGTTGATACGCCACCAACTGAACGATGCGTACGTATTCCAGCAGTCGCGTTTTTCTTTTCTCTGATCATAACAGGTCGATTAGGTGATTGACTGGTACGTGCACATCACTTGACTATTGTCTCACTCAATCATCATTCTGAGGTTGAAAATGTCGTGCTTGATAAGAAGGGGGATGGTAAAGTAACAATTATGAACCACTGGTCCGATCGACCGAAGGATCTGATTGGTTTTTTGAGCACCGTATTGTATTGTTTGTAATTTTCTGTAAATTACTATCTTGAACGTTTATCTAACGGATGGGGGTTATGATCAGGCCACTTTAAAGTACGACACAGACATATTAGGTCACCCTGTCAAACTGACAATCTGGTGAATAAAAACAAGCTGCAAACTACAACAACCAAGGGGGGCCACCACGTGTCAGGCACTCACTGTGATTGAGTTAGTAGAGTAAATCAATCGGCGATCAATTGAATTCAATCGATTTTCAATGCATTCTTCCCTTCCCCGCGGCACAGATATGCATTTGTTCAAAGCCGGCTGAACAAGGGATACGATTAACAACAACTGAGCAAGAGACAAAAATTCAAGTTTTCCAAAAAGAATACGGATTTGCTGTTTGCATACATATGCTTTATCCCTGTTAAACTTCTCCTCGATACTCACAGTTAACTCAAGCTCAGACTTTGGAATGTTTTTTCATCACAACTCAAAAGTACAACGCATTGGAACCACTCTTCAGCATCATAAAATGTGGTTATTTTTGATCTAAATCAGTTTTCTTATTTCTGTGCTACAATACATCTGGATGTCACCGCAATCCTTATTCCAAAATCTGGCTTACAATTTGGGATTTTTGTGCTACACAAATTTAAATGGTCGAAGTTTCCATATGAAACATTTTTGTAATAGAAATAACAAATGAAACATCAAAAATTAGTTTTCATTTACAGCCTCTATGTTTACCTTTCTGCGCAATGCTTTCTGAAAAGGTTATATCGAATGGCGTGACTAAATGATTACCTTCGGATATTTATCGGCCTTATTTCAGTCTATACCGGAATGATGAGCAGCAAAGGCATGGTTACATTTTGTATTGTAATAAAGATGGACGGACTGTGATAGGCACAGTCAATCTAAGGTTGAGATTATTTTGTTGCCATATAGTGGGTTGTTCTTTGCAAATCACCAACGACCCGACAAATTTTATCAGGCCACAGGCTATCCAGAATGAGCTGTCCTGACTGGCCCTGTGAACTGCTTCTTGTGTGTGAATGGTGCAGAAGACGTGGCTGGGCCTGGTGTTTAACGTAACCTCTTGAGTAAACTTTACCTTGGACCCAGCTCGGAATACATTCACTAACACTGTTTGCGTGACTGCTTCCTGGCTCTTCTAGATTGAGAGAGAAAACAGTTTTTATTTCAATTTCAAGTGAATTTCTCTAAAATAATGTTTTAAGGTTATCAGGCTACACGGCCTGACAACCACTATGTATATTTCCGTTCGTCCACTACAAATGTGAGGGCATTCAGTTGATCTGTATTACTTAACACCATTTGATAAGAAAGTAGCACCTGCACTAATAAACCGTTCTATAAAAGGAGATAAATAAAAGTAAAGCAGAGGGATTGCGTGAAGGAGGCATTGGATTTTAGAAAAGCACCGACTGATAGGTAGATAGATTGATAGGTCGATTGATTGGTTGACCGGTTGGTTGGTTGGTTGATTGACTGACCGATCGACTGACTGATCGATCGATCGATTGACTGACTGGTTAAATAAATAATCCATAACTGGTTGATTGATTGATTGATTGATTGATTGATTGATTGATTGATTGATTGATTGATTGATTGATTGATTGATTGATTGATTGATTGATTGATTGATTGATTGATTGATTGATTGATTGACTGATTGATAATCTGACGTTTATCCTGAAGTGGATGGGAATAAAATTCGTCTCGATCAGCTTGCACGGCAATATCTTGAATTCCCCATCACGTTTTACATTTATTTAAATCACCCACAAAACCCACGTGTGCACTCTGCAGTCATTCAATCTGGTCTGTCAGGAATCACTGAAACTGCTATAAAGTCCCAGCTTATCGTTGAATCACACGTAAGAATAGTAACCTATCCTCGCTAACCACTACTCGCTGGCTTCGTGTTATAGCAACATAAAACAGTACTTTGTCGTGATATATTACGCTATCATGACGTGGACATAAATTACTGGAAATGAGCTTGTTTGCTTACCTGTGATCTACCAAGTAACATCTACTACTGACTTCGGGATTTAACAAGTCGTTTTACAAAGGTCAGCCAACCCTCACGATAGACTTCCCTTCTTCATAGGGAGCTTAGAAAAGTGGAGGCAATACAAACTGCCTAGAGAGCTTAGAAACCTGTTCAGTCTAACCGGTGGAATATTTGATGATTTTTCTGAACCGGTTCAACCTGCAGTATGAAAGCCGAACTGAAATCTGTTTCATTCTTGTTTGATAAACAATAAATAGTAAATTTACAGTTCTTTCAAAATGTGTTTGCTAGCTAGATCTGTGACACTGACATACAAATAGATACCAGTTACCGGTGAAGTGAAAAATCAATCCAATCCTAAATTTAATCACCTATCGCATGGAGGACGCTGATTATTCTTGCGATCAGGATGCAGTTATTCGACTTAAAAACGATAGTCTTTGTTAGTATTCTTACAAGAAATATTCCCAGTCTATATCCAAAGGCTCCTGGCTTTGATCTACTAGATGATAAACTACAAGCGTTACACTGATTCAGATACGTGTCAGTGACAATGTGCATGTCCAGATTGCCACTCTGCCCGTGAAAAGTAATCATTTACACTGAAGCTTAGCATTCCAGACATGCCAGTACCATTTGTTTTAAAAAGTAATTTTACTTCTCAGTACAACTACTTTCCAGCGATCTTCACCCCACTCTCCTGTCAGCTAAATAAACCAGAGGTAGAAGGTTCGACAAAATACGATACTCTCAGAGCTGCGTTTTAAAAGGTGCAAGTTTCTGTTAAAAATCTCACAATCCTATTGGAAAACTATCACTCCTAATCTACTGAGGTCTTATGTGGTTCTTCGCTTTAGGTCCCAGGGTCATGGTGGCCGTTTTTCTTCTCACGTTATAAATCATGACAGTGCACCATCACGGACGAATTCGCTCTCTGTCCACTCTGCTCAATCTTGAAGCCAATACAGACTCCCCGTTCTCAATTAAACTCGCGAACTCAAAGGTATCTTTGCTTCTGTACACCAGTGTCTCCATTCTTATACTACTCTTGTCTTATTTTTGACCTGAACTCAAATCTCTCCGTCATCAGACACCACCCACTTCCGGTTCTTCAACCGTACTTTTCACTTCGCTTTTTCACCCAAAATTGGTGTCTGTGCCTTGTCCACAATCAGTCACCACATCCAGACGGCAAAATCTGGACTTTTCCAAAAGGGAATTTCAGTTTATATGGCTGAAGCCGTTCACCCAACAGTAGCAGCTCATCGATTTTGGCTTCTTATCTTCGAACTTTGAGCACTTGTTTGTTACGGATCCCAACTGTCATGTCACCGTCTTAGGAGATTTTATTGTTCACTACTGAGATTGATTGGTTTCCGCGCCCTTTGAACGGCTGCGCTACGAGTTGGTCAGCCTTTGAAGTTGCTTTTTTCGGAATTATTTATTTTATTTAATCCATCATTGGCACACTGCGCACTCGAAATCATTCGAAGTAGTTTTTGCTATCGATAAGAGACGTGCTTGCACAAAGCCAAGCAGTACTACTTTCCCTAGTGAGATGAGTAATGCGCTCTCCTTTTTCTACGAGCTATAGGATCTTACACACCTGCTGATGGTCCGCAGCTTTAGGTGTACTTGTGCTGTATGTCTACAAGGAACTTGGCTGAATGACAGTGTGAATGACTCCCTGCTGCAAATCGAGGAGTCCACTTGCTTCCGTCAAGACCGTATGCATTACAAGAAGGAAAATGATAGCGGCTTTGTCACCTACATCAATTCTAAGTGGTGCGGCAAGTTCTCAGTAATTTTTTTCCTACTCACGTGATGACATCGAATGCTTAGCTGTAACACTTCGAGCTAGATTCTCTCGTTTCGGTCAACATTTACCTAGCACTACAGCGCTCACAAATGTCAGTTAATATTTTCTATGATTCATTTGTTCCCTTCATTGTGCCTGTGCTTGATGAGAATCTTCATATGATATTGGGAGTCTTTAATCACACTTCAACACGTCCCCTTTCATCTTTCGATCTTCACAACATCTGTCATACTCTGACTCGTGGCGACTCCCAGTTAGATCACATCCTGACCAACCACTCAGAACTTTTCTCTGCCAAGCTAAGTGCACTCATAAGCACCAGTGATCACTGCATACTACATTTTAGGCCTATAATATACTCTCACTAAAGACATTTATCGCACACACAGATAAGCTTCAAACAAAGAACCATTTCCATAACGAGTATATTACCCCTTAACCGTTCTTTGTCTGTTATCGCATCATGGTTAAAAGACTGCTTACTTCGATATTTTTCTGTAAATCTTGCAATGGAAGTGATTAAGCTGATTTGTAAAACTTGTTGTCCCATGAGAACTTTTTACCTCTAGTTTGGAAGAGTTGTTTCTATTCACCTGAAGCAGTTACGCAGGAGGAAGGAATTAGCTTGCAAGATGCAAAACAAACCCGAAGTCCGTGGACTGTCACATTTGATAAAATCTGAGACTACGCGACTTCATGATAATTTCTCTCGACAATTCCTAAACTCCCGAAATATCAAAAACAGATGACGCGGAATCAAGCTTCTCTGAGGTCAGACAGGGAAATCCCCGAAGGTGAATTCAGACGCAAACAGTCTCGATGTCCAATTTCTCCGACAATCAGACGACCCTCTTCCCGCTTTCCCGTTGTCTGTCTTGTCCGAATTTCAAGAAGTTCTCAAGGTTCTCAAGTTACTCGAATCAACGAAGGTAACCAGGTCAACTGGTCCAGATGGTCTTCCAACGGAGCAGCTCAGATACGGAATTGGTACTCTGTGTGGTTTGATGACTTTGGTAATTAACAGTTTACGGGAATCACATTCCATTCTCGATTGTTGAGGTGCTGTTCGAATTAGTCCTACACCTAAACAATCCCATAGCCAGACGGAACCGAAAAGGTATCGACCAACAGCTCTATCTTTGTCAATGTGGAAACTTCCAGAACGACTTGTGCTGCGTTGTCTTCAAACCACGGTGAGAAGTTCAGCCGACGAGTTACAATTTGGGTATAAATCCAAGCCCTCTACAGTTGATGCGGTAGAGTCCATTGTGCACTATATAGCCAAATTCCCCAATGATTCCAGCAAGTCGGTTAGATGTGGTTTTCTTGACAGTGTACCACTTTCGCTCCTTCTTAGAAACCTAGGAGCTTTACGAGGCCCTGCATATTTAACTAAATAGGTTAAATGAATATTTCTCTCGAAGAACACAGTGCACCAAAGTGGGCAGAAAAGTCTCCGAACATTTCTAAGCAGTGACGGTGTACTTCAAGGTGATGCCTTTCTCCGTGTTTATTCTCAACATTCATTGGTGATTTATCTGTCTTCCACCCAACCTGCATCTTTAAATACACTGATGATAGTGTCTCAAATAGATTGGACTTCGACAAATTCACTGTAAATCTTTCACATATTCAGAACTTTTCTAATCAATCGGGTCTCCTGTTGAACAGTACTGAGTGTTAAAAGTGCTTTTTTCCACCGCTCGTTCCTGATTCATTAAGGACACTTCCACCGTTAATTCTATTCCAGTCGCAAGTATATTCCACGTGAAATATTTTAGTGTTACACTGCAGCAAAATTGGTGTTGGTCTTTGAACATTGAAATCGTGGTAGAAAAATGGTGTCGCTTGTTGTATCAGATTAGAAAACTACAGCAATTTAGTGCTCCACCGTCCTTGGTTTCCACTTTTGTGAAACTGTATATTATTCATCATTCTCGATTGTTCCCCCGTCATTTTTCCAAGATTACCAAAAAATAATTAGTCACTGTTCGCAGAGACTTACGTATCACTAGTCTTGTGTCTCGTGTAACCGTGAATGAATTAGCCTTGGAGCCGTGCGTTAGCCACATAACAGCGTCCATCGTGCTTTCACTGAAAATCGTTTCCGATACTTTGTACCCCTTGCATTTTGACCTGACTCTTCGTCAGTCTCAAGGGTCGACTCGATCAAAGTATCAGCTGCTTGCCTGCAGATTGCCTTAATATGGGAATTATGTTGCTCTGTTTCTAGCTAGGGTCCCAACAAACAAGCATTTCATTTTGTCTAAAGTAAAATCCCGTTTCGCTCAGTAACTTATTTTGGGGGAATATTTTGCTGGAAAGTATTTCACAACTATGCTTAAACTAGTATATATACAGTATACGATATACAATATATACTTATCGGACGATTCGGCTCTGAGGAGCAAAGCCGAACATTTTGCCGTGGTTATCAGCCTGTGCCAATTGGCTGACCACCCCACATGATCCCCGATCGAGCTGGCGACCGTGCTCATACCCTTGATCTTATTCTCATATCAGTTCTTTCACTCCCCCGAATCATCTCCTATCTTCCTCCATCAGTTCTACTCGCCCAGATCTTCCACCAACCTCGAGACATGAATTTCGGCGCCAGAGTTCACTGAACTGGGACGGTTTTCGAGATTTCCTAGGGTCCTTTGACTGAAACGGTTTTATTTACTTTGGGTAATTTTACTTACGTTAAACCTCATCACTGTTGTTCTTCGAAGTATGAATCCTTTTATTCCACACTTTTCCAAACCTGGTAAATCCGAATCTCCCATTGTTTCAACCAGGCATATGACCGAGCCGTATGCTTGAAGCGTTCAGCATTTCGCTCCCGGTGCCGCTAGCGCACTCCCGACTCCCACTGTCGCTTTGTGAAAGCTAGGAACATATGCTCGTCAACCGTACAGAGAACCAGTAAACGCTTCATCCGTTGCAAAGCCGAATGCTTACTCTCATCCGCCACTGGTAGCCGCACATTTTGGTCCCTTGCCAGGGCAGTCTACCCCAATTTCTCCCTTCCAATTTTCATCTCATCTCTAATTCCTGTGGTAGCCTTGTTTATGAACCTCACAAGCAAGTTGAGGTTTTAGGTGCCTAGTTCATCTCCATTTCCAACTTTCCCTCCTATCCTAATCCTCCGGTTCCTTCTCTTTCATCTGTCTTTGATTTTCTACCTGATAGTAGCACTGGGAAGTTCCGACAAGTGCTGTGTTCTCTGAACGTATGCAAACAACCCGGCCCGGACGGTATACCGTTGTCCTTAAAATGTGTCCCCGATATGTCTCTCTCATGTTTTCTGTTTCACTGTCCAACTTCCAACTTTTCTGATCCCTGGAAACACGCCTTGATCTATCCTATTCCCAGACGCGGTGACTTTCCTGACCCGAATAATTATCGTTCTATTGCCGTCACACCTATTACTTCGAAAGTGTTCGAAACTATCATCTCCCACTAACTGCTTACTTTTCTGGAAAGCGAAGGATTACTAAGCGATCACCAATACGGATTCCGACCTCGCGGTTCAACAGGTGATACCCTGGCTCTCTTCTCACACTTCTAGTTGGATGCACTCGGCAACCACGGAGAACCACATACGGTCTCGCTTGACATCTCTAAGGCCTTTGACCGAGTTTGGTACGAAGGTCATCTGGCGAAAATGTCCACTTTCGGGTTCTTCTCCGCCCTTGTATCGTGGATATTGAGTTTCCCCAGTAAGCGAACCACCTCCTTCGGAGCTGATGAAGTTTTGTCTCCGCCTTTCTCTGTGAATGCTGGCGTTCTCCTGTGTCCGGTACTTGTGCCCACTCTCTTTCTTTTATTTGCTAATGATATTCTGTTCTCTACTTCTAGCCCAATCTACTCCTTTGCAGATGACGCCTCTATCCATTCTTTGCCCTCTTACCGCACTCACGGCTATGCCAACAACAACATTAATAATGACCGTAAAGCATTTAGTATATCTTTAGACTCCGATCTCAAACATACCTCCTCCGAAAGTTCCCACGAGCACTTTGCTTTCAAGGCTTCCATAACCTCTTTTCTCTTAATTTCTTTGGAACAGCATCCATCCCCTCCAATTTCTCTTTCTGACTCATCTATAACTTCTTCAATTTGATCATCTTCCATATATCAGATCACTTCTCGTGCAGCTCTCAATGTTGGTTTACTAATTTTCGCCAGAAGCTTCTTCAAACCAGCTCATCTTCTGGTGTACTAGACTCAGATCTACTCAGCACATGAATTCTGCAGTCACCTGTACGCTTGGGCCTCGTCCGTTTTCTTTTCTCTTTTTGACTGGGTGAAAAGAAACCCCAACAGGCTTATCGATAACCCTATTTTCGCCTCCAATCTGCAGTTACCAGCCTACCGGTGGAAGGTTGCTTCGTTTATTTATGGGTATTTCAAGTGCGTCGTGTATAAGCCTTGCCGTATTGAAGTTTACAAATGACTCACTCTGAGTAGTAAGAGATTTGAATTCAACAGCAATCATTCGCCACGTATGAACAAAGTTCAACGGAATAACTTGGTTGTCACTTAGGCTTCGTTTGGAGAAACTGTTCACCATAGGATTCGATCGCTTTGCGAGCAACGGGTTCTTACCCCGGCCTGTCCAGCGACCGGAGGACAATATATCATGTACTGTTGACGGTAACCAATCCACTGAGAAACAGACCGGGTAGCCCGGTGTTCACCTGGGGGTTGAGTCCCAAAGCAGGCTCGGTGAGTGTGCATTGCGTTTGACTTACAACAAATAAGATGAAACAGCTTGAAGCTGCTTCTATTTATCTTGAACGGTGAGTTGATAGTTGAGCATTGCCATTCAGTGATGAATCCCTCTAAGTGGATTTTTGAAACCGAAATATTATCAGTCAGCGGGACACTGTGTTTTCACTTTTCAATCACCAAATTCAAGTAAATCAACAAAATGAACACAGAAGCCGACTTACATAAATTTACAGAGCCAGAAAATTCCGCGACCTGGCAATACGATAAATCATTGACCACAAAAATAGGTCAAAATTCTTTGACCAGGGTCAGCTGAAACCTAAGTGATTCAACTAAGAAAACTGTATAATCCCGGCTTAAATCAAAACCGGATGTGGATTGGTTCTCACCTTACGACAAGCTGGGGAATGAACCATTTAGACAAAAATTGAAGCTGTTGGAGATTAGTGGTGGCTAAAAATTGTGGTCCAGGATTAACTCAAGACTGGAAATGAACTGTTTCACACGTGTTGTGTCAGTTTTCCTCTGGTCTATAGGGTGGAGGGTGGGCCAGGGCAGCTTTACTAGCCGATGTCTTTATGGCAAAGTTAGAAAATGCCCCACATGAATCTTCATTCCGAAACTGTTTTGTACACAACTGCTACGTGGATGACATTTTATGTGTAATTCATTCATCTGACCACGTAAGTCAACTGCTAGACAGATTTAACCCAGCTCATACTAACTTATAATTCACAAGAGAAACTCAGTCAGATAAAACAATCGCCTTCCTTGAAGTTCGGATAAGCCGCCGTGAAGACGGCTCAGTCATCCGGTCAGTACACAGAAAGGCAACGTGGAATGGGCAATACATTCACTTCCACAGCTTTGTACCTCTAAAGATAAAAAAACTAATTCGATGCCTCACAAACAGGTCAAGGAGAATATGTTCGGAGGACACCGTTGAAGAAGAACTTCAAACGGTGCGATCAACCTTCATCAATAACGGATTCTCGAATCGATTGGTCGATGAGAGGATGCGAAAAAAAGTCGAAATCCCAAGGAAGTTCGTGGTGAAAAGAAAACCGGTATACAGCCCATTGTCACTTCTAAGGTTGATACGTTGACAGAGATTGTGCACGGAAGATTGTCCGGAGTAAGCAGCAAAAAGTCCTACGAAGCTAAGCTCCAGGTTTTGTCTGAATCTCGGCCTGTATTGCTTTTGCTGTTTAAAAACCAAGTGCCTGATTCTGTATCCTTAGTCTTTGTTTATCATTCACTTGTTCTGCCCTGGCCCATCCTCCACCCTACAAAGGGGCCACAGGTCAAATGAAAACTGACACAACACCTGAGGAACAATCCACATCCGGTTTCGACTTAAGCCTGGGTTACAACTGTTTTCTTTCCTTTTTTGTCACGATTAATCTGTATCTCTTCCTATTTGTCTAATTCGTCCAACCCCTAACTTGTCGTAATATATTGTGATGAAACGGCATGAGCATGAATCACTTAAAATGAGCTTGTTCGCCGGTCTGTGCTCTCCAAACGTGTCTATTAGGGATTTTTCGACAACTGTAAAAGGTGTTGATTTTAGTTCGACGCGTACCGAATGCCCACAGTATGCCACGTTTCATGAGATATTTGTCTTATTGACGTTGTTTTGGGCCGAAGCTAAAAATCATACACTTTTATGTATAATCTATCCATATAAATGATAATGTAAATAATCGTTTGTTCCAGATCTGAAATCCCCGAAAATTCACTGATTGCTTTGAAATTTCGACACAACGTCACATTCGAATACGCGCGTCCCTGCATACTTGCTGTACACACACTGTAGTTGTCCGTTATGAGCAATGCGGCGATAACCATTTCCGCCGATCCAGCTTCCCCGCCAGTGCATCACGTACGCACGTGTCGTGCACGCACGCACGCGCGCACACTCTCTCTGTCACACACACACACACATTCATACGTAACATCGCACCCACGGCTGGTTGACCTTAATCTCCGTCACGTGCAGATGCAGGATCATCGGCTTCTGCTCCGTGATTATTGACGCACACTTGCTCACATACACGTACACTCACTGGTTCATCCCACAAACATTCTTTTGGGAGCACGCACGTGCCCACGACTTTCATCTCTCAGCCTTGAGTCATACGTGAACCCACCCCGGGACGACATGGCATGCGCAATGATTACAGCCGCACAGTCCCAAGCACAGACACGCAGATCCCTAGACCATGAACCGGGACTACACCAACCAATCAGCAACCCGACAAGTGGTCATCTGCTCGCCATCCACATTGCAAATTGCTCTACACATACGGTTTGATATCTACGTCGTTCAGAGACTCGTACTTTTTTGTTTATTCATTATTGCCTATCAATTGAAGCCCTGTATTCCGACTAACAACGTCTATTGACTGTGTGTCAACGATTATATAGATGTCAAAACTGTATTAGGTAAAAGCAGGCTTTTTTAAAAATAGCCCCATCTGTTGGACGTAAAAGCAACACACGCTACATCAATATTTACGATCCTCAAATTTCCCGTTTTATGATTTCATTTTAAAGTTTCAAATAACATTGTTAAACTGAAGCTTCAAAAACGCAGTGTTGATACTGATTGAAGATTTGGGCTGAGAAATCACAGAAAGTGTACTCAGCTAGTTGGGAATGCCATCACCAAACCGATCTGAATTGCGTCGTGACCAAAGGTACAACAAGGGTGATCTTTTGTCATAAGTGCAATCAGATGGTCCTAAGCAAACGCTTGAGCAAAATGGCGTTTACGATCAAATAATGCAAACTGCCAATAACGGAATCGAAGAAATCTTCCTCTTAGATGCGCCAGCAGGATCCGGTAAAACTTTCCGTTCTGACAGCAGTTCGATCCTAAAAACGACATAGCCTTAGCTCTTATATCGTCCGTAATAGCTGTGACACTGCTATCAGATGAGAGAACCGCTCATTCCGCTTTTAAATCGCCATTGAAAAGGCCGTTCATTAAAACTTCCATGTGCAACATTCCTAAGGCGTTTGGCATGGGAAAAGTATTGCAGGAATGCAAACTTATTGTTTGGGATAATAGCACAATGGCGCACAAAATGTCGCTCCAGGCTTCCGATCGATCATTGCTGGATTTGCGTGTAAACACCAGACCATTTGAGAACGTAGTTAATGCTTGCAGGAGATTTAAGGCAAATATTACCTGTAATTCCTCGCTCAGCATCAGCGGACAAAATAAATGCTTCTCTGAAATATTTTACTTTGAGGCATCAAGTGAAGACGTCACAGCTAACTAAAAATATGTGTTCAGTTGAGATATTCTCACACCGGGGAATATATATATATATATATATATATATATATATATATATATATATATATATATATATATATATATATATATATATATATATATATATATATATATATATATATATATATATATATATATATAGAAAAGAGAGGGTATTTACAGTACCAAACTAAAATTGGTCAATCAATATTGTAGGTGTTTTGTGGTTCGGAAAAGGGGTGGGAAGTTGGTTGTTCGTGGTTGGGAAAACTCGGTGTAGAAAGTACATCTGGGGTGGGTTAGCTGCTTCCTGTCACGACTGAAAGGTCGCGGTCGAGGTCACCATGATTTTGTCCCCCATTTTCCGATCGCGGCCAGGGTAGCTGCAGTGATTTGACAAATCGCTTGTGTGAACAAAGCGATGGATTTAACAGCCTGATCGCTACTGCCTCCACTGCTCCCAAAGTGATTTGGCGAACGATCTTCGAAGAATTCACAGGCACTTTGTAAATTTTCTTGAAGGCTTCGTTGTCTACCTGGTGCCCTGTCTCGGCAAGGTGCGCTACGATTGCACTAGTTATGGTTCTCCTAGTTCCTGTCCTCAGCCAAGCCGGTTTGTGTTCCTTGATTCTTTTAGACAGTTGCCGTGTCGTTTTGCCTACATAGCTTGCCGAACATGAGCAAACAAATGAATAGGTTAACATGGAGAAGGAAAGGACAGGCATTTCGTCTTTGAGATTCATAGAAATCATTGACCGGCTTGTGAAGTGGGCGCGTAGAGTAGCGGCGGGAAATGTACGGGTGATTGCATCCCTAAGGCACCGAACTAGTAGCTCGCATTTAACATCTCCTTTGAAGAGAAGTTGCATGTGCAATTCTTTCCTCTTGGCAATGATTACCAATGGTCGCTTGGGTACTTCCGAAATGTTCTTTTGAATGAAACGTTCCGGATACCCGTTGTTTAGTAATATTTGTCTTATGTGATCTAATTCCTCACTCACTGTTTCCTCGGAACAGATCTTTCGTATGCGAGACGCTAGGGATCGGACTAGGTTCTGCTTGCGTTTTAGAGGTGCGAAATTGAATTCACTCGATGTGTTGGAATGCCACTGCTCGTACTGCAGATGAAAATCCGCGCTCCACTTGTCATGTTACGAAATATCGACCAGCCAAAGCTTTGCAACAGCACGCGGCTTGCGGGGAAAGTAAGATTAATGAGCAACTTCGTGGAAGTAAAAATCTTGACAGGACGTTCAAAAGGTGAAGATGTCCTCCTTCTCCGCATTCACATGATTCCAGTGGATCTGCCACTACAAATTGAGAGATTGCAATTTCCAATTCGATTGGCATTTACAATCATCATCAGCAAAGCTCGGGCCAATCTTTATAATTGAGTGATCTAGATCTAGACACAGATTGCTTCTCACAAGGGGATTTATAGAATCTGCAAGCCAGATAATCTTTGTTTCTGCTCACACAATGGAACAACAAAAAGTACTGTTTTTCCCATGAGCTTTGTGAAACAATGCGTACTAGAAAAGTGTGCTTTCTCTTTTCCTTCTCTTACATTTACCCGGACAGAGCCACAGCAACGCGTGGTCGAGTTAAAGGTAAAAATTATATAACAATCTGAAAAGCGTTTGCCGGCTTCCGTTTATCATGATCGTACAAATAAATATCACAAAATGTCTTTCACAACATGTAGTTGTACGGTATACAGTAATTGTCTTTTCTTTGGAGCTCATGAGTATGGTTTAACACTTCCGAAGGAATAAAAGAATGATGCATAATCCGGAGACCAGATTCACTTTTTTCTAGACGATTATTTCAAAAATTCGAAAAGTTTGTTCCGTGTCTTGGTGCGAATGCTTCTCGCCCATTGATACTTGATCATTGTTCGAAAAGTGCCGTATACTGCCTGAAAGAAATCCACAAGAATAGAATGAATTAGCAACATTTTGGATGCTCCATTTCAGGAGGAGTAAAAATAATGGAACCCATTTTCAAACACCTTAAACCGGGTCCATCTCGCAACCCATTATGTTTCATGAGACCTATATTAGTGTCCTGTATTTGGCCAAATAAATAAAACGATCATACATGACACTCCGTGATCTAATGCAATGACCGCGCACATTACAGTGTAAAAACAAATCATCTGGAAAGTTTCCGAAATTTTTTATTTACTTTGATCTCATAACAAGGTGCACGGACTGACTAGCTGTTGGATTGACTGGCAACAGGTCTACGTGAGGTTCATTCATTTCCAAATTCACAAAGCACTTCTGTTTACGCACGACTTTTGAGACTGCCGCCGCATGAATAAAAGAAACTGATTGAAATTTTCGCGCATTCCGTTGGAATACAACTCAGCAGGGCTTCTCAAAACGGATAAATCTGTATTCTGAACCCATTTTGTGAACAATATTCTGACTAAAAAATATCACCTTCTACCGATGGTGATTAGATGACGTAATTCTGAACGGTCAAGCATGAGTTTACCGGGTTCGGACCAAACAATCACCGGTCACCCTTAGCAGTAAACAATGACCCTCTATCACTCGGATGGATTTTATACCGCAGATCTGCAAAGGCTTCGTTTGGTTCGCTACGGCACGTTTCAAGGTGATGCTCGAAGCCACAGCTAACAGCCACCACGACCAACGATAACTTTTACCTCTGTCGTCAAGGCGTTGTCACTTTAAACTGGCACAACCAGGATGATAGGGACAACGCTGCGGACTGGGTGACAGAGTAAGTATCCCAGAAGACTAGTCCGATATGTGTCCACGGTATCTATCGTTATTTCAACTACATTATCATGCAAGAATTTTTCAACCCAAAGCTGGCCTTTATTTTGATTCTCTTACTTACACACATACTTAGTAGCCCATCGAGTCCTAAATTGTTATTCATTTCCGGTTCCATCTTTTCACCCCGTTCAAACGTGTTTAACCCACTTTGGTTTCGCAAAGCAAAACAGCTACTTGCTTGTAGAACTCTAGTCGGCTCAGCGAAACTTACCGGTTTTATCTAGTTCACATTTATACACTACTTGCTCAGATGCAAAATCTACTCTAATTTCTCAAATTTAATAAATTACTAACTCAATTTATGACTGTTTACTGTATAACATGAAATCATCTGCCTCTTGGACGAACTACATTGGCTATTTCTGATGTGCAACCATAACGTTTCAACTTCTTTTATCGGGTTGAACAACATTTAGATTATCGTCCAGTTTGCGGTGAAGAAACAGATATACCCTCAGTCTGTCCAGTCTGTGGCGTCTAATTCCTGCTTGTTCTCCTGGAAGTGGAAAGAAGTAGAACGTGTTGGCATCGGTGGTAATCAGCTTTCTGAAATGTTTGGGTAAGCGACTTATCCACGACCCAATAACCACCCCCCCCCCCCCGCTCTTCTCGTCTCCTGTCCTTTGAGTCAGTTTTGTGCCTGACTCATTAATTTGCGTTCGGTCGGCTGGTTCGTCAGACATTGCCGAGTTTTGGGCCAGAAGCACTAAGTGGGTGAGCCACGGTTGAGTCATCAATCTGATGATGCTCGGTTCAGCTCGACACACCACTGTGCAACTCAAGACAGCGAGACGCAATACAAGAGTAAAACCTGAGCTAATCTGTTCAAGCTCACACAGAATTGAGTCATCAGGAACAGCTTGTTTCCTCGATTCTGCACAGCTTGAGGCAAAACCATTTAGATTTGCAAAAGTGGTCTCTGGATCGGGAGAAGCACTGACACGTTGAGTCGGGAGTAAAGTTAGCCGAAAATCAGTCAAGATAACAATGGTATAGGCAAAACATTCTGAAGATTTCCCCGATGCTCAAGTGGTTTGTCCTAACGATGCTTTGATGCAATTACGACCCACATTATAGTACGTTGAAAATTCTCAAGACGATTGGATTCTACAGGCTGGTTGGCGGAAAATCCCCTGGGGGTATTCAACGCAAGTAGGTGGTCTGAAAGAGCCAGGACCACTGATGATACTGCGAACAGCTGTACAATCAGTTAATTTCGTTTTCCAACAACTTAGCAAAATGCAATCATAAGGACAAGTTGAATTGATTCACTCATTTCGCTAGTCACGTGGCCGGAAACGTGGTGAAAAGGGCAATTCAGGGAAGGTGTAATGAATGATGTACCACGCACTCATCGGATAAGGTTATTATCACAAAACTGCTAGTCACTTTTTCCCCAACAAATAAAATATAAAGATTTCAAACTGCTCCGAAAAATATCTCATGTGCGATAATAAATTCATGTTGACTAACAAGTTTTTTTAATATGCGGAAGACGTCATTGGGTAAAACCGGAAAGCAAGCTCCGGGCGAACATCAATCGAACGGCTCAATCACATGAACTTCTGTTCCCTATGTTCGATGACGTCACTCTCGGAAGTACTGCCAATCCAGACCACTAATCATACGAAATGATTTCATAGTTGACTAACTGTCCTTTGAACTCCACCTTTCAGGCACAAACATCAAGTCTTCCGATCACGGAGAGATACCGAGCCTCCATTCGAAGCTGTCGGGCATTTGCGGATCTCAGAAGACGAGATCTGAACAAACTTAAGTCGATGATTCGGATCGGCCCGCACGGAAGCTGAGTGGTGCAAGGGTAACGCACATCTCTCGAAGGTGAAAGGGCGCGGGTTCAAACCCTGGGTGTGGCGGAGTATATGCATCATTGGTGAGCTCTAACAACGGGGTAACTCGAGTCTGGTACTTCTGGGTGGTCGGATGACTTGAGGCTTCAGAGTGAAAGATGGATTTCAAATGACGGTCACCCGACAAAGTATCAATAATTCCACACACCACTCGTAATTGATTACATGATGCATAAAGTGCCCTTAAGATCGCCTCTTTTCATCTATTGGCTGACCGGCTAGTACATCGACTGAATAGCTGACTGACCAACTGACTGTACGTGATTTTTCATTCGGTTGATATATTTCCATAGAAACTTGATTGTAATGATTTAAGACTGAAATCACCGGACACAAATCCACATGCGCCACGTTTTCCGACAATATTATTTGTGGAAAGATAGAGTGGCTCAACCAGATTTCGTTTTTACTCTTTTTTTACTTATCTTTTATCACTGTTATTTATTGCGTAAAATGGGTAGGGGTTTGTGGCAAATTCAAGGCTACCAAGTGGGGAAAGTGACCGGCTGCGGTGTGAAGATTTGAATCTGGGACAGAATGGTCTAAATTCCATGGTGTTGATCGTTTGACCACCGTCGGTCAGCTTAAGGCTGTAAAATCTAGTGCGTACACCTGGACGAAACGTATAATTCAAACACCTGGTTCGAGTCTCAGTCGGACACCGGAGGTAGTGCGCTAATGATGATTTCTGAAAGAAACTAAACAGAACACCAGAACAATCGTTACTTAAAGTCCCGGACGTCTTTATCACCGACCAGCTTATTACACAAATGTGAGATTTAGATTTCCTAGAGCTTTTATCTCACGTGTTTTAGTGTTCATTCACACCTTACTAGTCATTCCATGTCTCTCTGACATTTTGCCAGCGGAATCTGTCACGTTGCTCCACATGAGGGTTCCACCGAGGGAATCGCTCAGCTTTCCATTCTGATGAAGGTTAGGCGGTGGGTCCAACAACTAGACACACACAAAAACGATGGATATCTGCATCCTTAGTTGAACTGTTAGATGTGCGCAGATTGAGTCCTCCGAATTAAAGATACGATGAGGCATGGAGGCGCCTTAAATTCCAGCTGATCCGGAGCCTGAGAAATGACCCTAAACAGAGGTGGATTGCGAAGTATAGGGAGATGGAAAAAGCTGCGGCGATTGGCAACAGCCTCAACTTTTTCCATCCGATTAGACAAACCGGTCCAAGTAAACCAGAAGTTAGCGAATTCATCAAGGAAGCGAACGACTCACTGATTCAAACTCAGGAGCCTCCTCTAATTCGCTGGACGGAGCATTTCCAGAAGCAATTTAAATGGCTTTTATCCTCGTCAGGTTTGATCACTAACGCAATGGGTACAGCTCTTGCTGTAGATACCAGTCTTCCGTCAGAAGCTGGAGTTCTTCGCGAGATAAGCTATCTTAAACGACATAAGGCTGTCGGACCGGATGGGTTGCCTCCGTCTATTTTCATAGACGAGAGCCCAACACTTTTACTGCAGTTGACGAAACTCCTGGGTTTGATATGGGAGAAGGACCAAGTTCCAAATAGTTGGTGTGAATCGGTGATCGTACCATGTTATAAGAAAGGCGACAGGTCCTCCTGTAAAAACCACAGGGGAATAAGCCTGGTTAGGATCGAATCTGAACTATTTGCTGGTGTTATTCTCCACCGCTTGTCTCACGCTGGCGAACAACATTCGCGTGAGAGTCAGGCTGGATTCAGACCTGATCGAGGTTGTATTGATCACATCTTCACTATTCGACAAGTTTTAGGACATAGACACACCTTCCGTAGGATTACTATCTCTGTATTTCTTGATCTTAAAGAGGCCTTCGACTCAGTTGACCACACAGTTCTCTGGTGCCATCGTAAAATCCCTTCCCGTTAATAGCCGAAACCGAGTTCGGGCTTACGGTGATCTTTCACCCGAGGTCACCAAAAAATGGTGTATGTCAGGGTTGTCCTATTTCTCCTCTTCTCTCTAACTTCGTGAGTGATAGGGTCCCAGGGAAAGCACTTTTGTCAGATGAGGATAAGAGCATTGGACCTTTCACGAGTGGAAAGGTATTAAACATTGAGTATGCTGACGACGTAGTTATTCTTAGTGAAGATCCAGGTAAGTTGCAAGCTTTTCTAGCTAGATTGACAGGTTGTGTAGCAATGTTCGGTATGCATTTTGTACCTTCAAAGTGCAAGACGCTGGTACACGACTGCTTTGGCCCGAAGCCAAACCTTTCAGTGTCTGAGGAGGCTATAAACATGGTGGACAAGTTTTGTTATCTGGGGAGCTGCATTTCACCCTGAGGTCGGATATCGGATAAAGTGTCTCGGCGTATACAGAAGGCTCGTTTGGTATTTGCCAACCTGAGCCATCTTTGGCGTCGACATGATATCCGTTTACTTGTCAAAGGCCGAGTGTACTCTGCTGCACTGAGGCCAGTGCTTCCGTATGGTTCAGAGACATGGCCACTACGGGTGGAGATGGTCGATATTCGAACACCGATGTGTTCGTGGTATTGCTCAAATCTGGTGGGAACACGGCGTGATTAATGTTGAGATTCGGCGGAAAGTCCTGAGTCCAAGGATCAAATCATTAGATGGAACACTTAAGCTCTCCAGCCTAAGATTGTTGGGACATGTGTCAGGCATGTCCCCTGACAGGATCCCTCGGCATCCTATATTTGCTGAGGCGGGTACCGGTTGGAACATGAGTAATGGTGGTCAGTCCATGACATGGAAGAATGGTATGGAAAGTCTAACTATTGTACTTGGCCATGTAGGGCGTGTTAGACTTCCTGGGTGGGGTTCAAGAGACCCTCCCACTCAATGGTTTGATACGTTAGGGGATATGGCTAAATACCGCGATCAGTGGCGCTCTTGGATCCACAAACTTTCTTCATTGACTCAATTCCGTTAGTGTAGTTCTCCTCCTACTCCTTTCATACTCTTTCTTCCTTCATTGTTTCCTTTCGAGATTGCCACTAGGAGATAGCAACCAAAGCCACCGCACACAGAGTATGGTTAATGGTTGTCTGAACAGAGCAGAACAGGGGTGGTGGGCTGAGGTGGAGACCACCAAGCACGTTTGGGCTCAGATGAAGCCCTACTTGCAAACATTCAAGCAGCGCCTTATAGGCTCACAGAGCAATTCATCATTGCTTATCCATAGGAAAACTGTGAAATATTATTAGATGTAGTAGTTCTTCTAGGACGCGGTTCGATAACAATGGACGGGATGTGTTTAGAGAAGCTGCCAGTGGCTTTTTCCGTTTTCTGTTTTCGCAAGTGTTCTTAGAAGTCCGATGTTTTTCCGCAGCTTGATTCCCTGTTGGTTCACGGCACGCAAAATCAAAGGTGAGCTATCTGATCAGTGAATGATACGAGACTTCATCATCACCTTCAGCTTCAATTGAGGAGTGACGTGAAGAGTGCAAACTCATGTCACCGAAAACCAACTGACTCGGTAGAAATTCTAGTTTGGCTCCGCGGTACAGGTCCATCACATCGCGAAGCCAGTGGGAATGTCAGGGTCTTACTATTTGTATAAACGGGAAAAGTCCAGTCTCCGTGTATGTGATTGAGAGCTGGTTGGTAAGCAAATTACGACCACTTGTGTCATATCTCGTTTACCGCGGTTATAGTTTGTGTGAATGGAAGGGAAATGGCATGGTTTTACTTGTGACGCCTTGCTCCACTTCAGAAAGGACGGCAAATTGAGAAGCCTCTGTGCAGAGAACGAGAAGAACTGTGCCGTTTTCGGTAAAGTGTGTCAATGAAGTAGCCTCAAAAAAAGTTTGTTTTCATAGCAACGCCAGATTTCATAGTGATTTTCGACATACTGCAGAGATAAGTTACTAAACTGACTACATTTATTAGGCTTTAGGTAGACGTCGTGATCCGCAAATCGTTGACAGACTGGTCAAAATGTCCTACGATGTTCCATCTCGTCACCGAGTAGGACAGTTGCGGAGCAGTATTAACAACATCTGCTTAATCAAGAAAACCGTGACGGTCGATCTGGTCACATGTGTCGAACGTGTACGGACTAAATCGATGCGTGTGTTCGGAGTGTATTTGTGCACAATGAACTAAGGTTAGCCAAAGAGCAACTGATTGCGAGCAGTGCGTGTGCATGTTCGTGTGTTCATGCTTGTGGGTGTGATGATATGGACATGCCAGATGGTCGGCGGAGAACACGATGATAACACAGATGGGATAACGTACTACTGTAACATGGCAAAGCGCCAGATGGGCATGAGGAAACAAGAAAGGTGAGAATTAACAGCGTAGATCTTCCAATGGAATCAGTTCAGTACGGGATGACGCAATAGGACTATCGTACGGAACACAGTTAAAGCTAACTTGTTCACTATCCAGAAGAAAGTGCACTACCGAGTGAGAACTAATCTGTCATATATCTACGTGCTTTGTTTAATTACAAACAGCTTTGCAACCACAACCAATGCAGTTATGTGCATTCAACTTGACTGGGTACAATGTCAGTCGCAATGCATCACCTTGCATTTGGTGGTCCGTAACTGTGATTCGCACTTTTATTTTCCAATTACTGGCCAACCTCAACAGTGAATACGTTCATGACATGGATTAACTGGCGCGTTAGTAGATAGATAAAATTTACACGATTAGGATGGTAATTATTGGAGGTATAACTAGTGAAGTAGAAGTTTGAAGTTGTTTATAAAACGATCCAGCTTGCTATATTAGTGTTCGAATCACCAATCAAATCCATGGTAGCATTGCACAGATAACTGATTTAACTTGGAGGGAATCTCTCACTCCTGTGAATACCTCTGGTGTCGTTTCTCGGACTTGGGCCCAAAAAGCATAGTTGCGTGTCAGATGTTAGTATCACATCCCACGTGGTATTGACGTGAAACCATCCGCTGCAAGCCAGCCCGGTCAATCGGGTGATAGAGTCTATGTGACTCACAGTCATTCATCCCCGGAGGGTTCAAATCTCAGGTGGGAAAAGGGGCTTTCTTGGGTATGCACTAGACAGACAATGATTTATTAGAAGCTAAGGAAGCACCTCAACTGTGTTTCCATGGTTTTCAGCGATGATCTCAATGTTTACGAACCCTTTTGGGATGGAATGAAATTGTTCTTTTACTTCCTTTGTTTAGTAGGCGACAAAGTGTACTACTTCTGGGGGGGGGGTTATTGCGGTCAATGAAAGGCTGTCAGATGGAGAAGTAATCGGCTTTGGTAGGAATCGAACCCGAGTAGAACAGATTGAGTCCATGATGACAATCACTGCTAGCCAAAAAACAATCTTTTAAATAACCTAACGCTAGAATCCTAGTATATTTTTATTGCGGCTGGCTCGACTTTGCCATGGTTATAACTCAGTATTTCTAAATAGCATACTTAGTATTCGTGCTTTTTATTTCAAATTTACAGGTTCAGAGCGCAGATGAAGTATAGCTTCAACCCAGTTTATCTGTATGGGAAAGTGAGCACTGACGACAAATAACAGGTGCAGTCAAATAACCGGTGCCCAGGATAACTGAACCCAAAAGTGGGTTAACATAACTTCAGGGATTCACAAAGCAGTGTCATTAGATTACGAGATAATTGCATATTAAGAAGACCAGTTACAATTCGCTACTCAGGTGAACTATAGCGATCAATGTTCCGCGTTTTTTCTAAAAAAACACTGTCTTATTTGCGTCAAATTGCACAGAAACTGTGTTATACTGAATGTGGATATAAATGCAGCTGTGTTACGAACCTGAATAGGCCGGATCATTTGAGGCTCCAGGTCGCTTTGTTGACTCCGAATTACGCACGTCTAGCAACGTTTCATGATTTTCATCGGACTAGAACACGGATAAAGAAAACGTATCACTAGTTACAGTGGGAGAATCCAGGGGTTAATTCATAATAGACAGTAATAAAAATGTTTGTGGGACGAAATTTCATCTTTCGCTTTTTATATTTCACTTCATTTTATTCATCATTAAACGGTGATATATGAGTTCAGGAAAAACATTCCGGCCAATTGGAATCCACCTAGGAAACGAATAGCTATTAATTTGATCTAAATAATCGCGGGGACTTGAGTATCACCATTTTGCAGAAAACTCCCCCATGGCAGCTTAGTCGAACAAACGAGGAGAGGCGGAATTCTTTCTGTGAAAGATAGAACTGCATACAAAATGTCACACGACTAGTAGTCAAGCCCTTGATCACTGTCGTTTATGGGAAGTCAACCCAAAATGTATTGCAATGGTCTTGGCAATGGGTATCAATATGAGGCTAATACAACGTGACCAACTCCGCTGCTGACCCCGATGCGGAAAATAGGGCCATTTATTTACGAAGCAGTAATGATTTCAATATCAGTATTTCATTGACAATGTATGACGTGACATCGGCGCAGAGTGTCATGCAGAAAGACGATCGAAAGTAACATTTGATCATTGGTAGCAAGATTAGATTATCGAGTCACGGAACTTCTACATTCGTAGTTTTAATTAACTGATTGCGGTCTATCCTCTTGCATAAGAAATCGTACAGATAACTGACTTGGTGCTTTTGATGAATGCGCATCCGAAATGCTCTTTCTCCAGTGCTGCCGCGGAGATCGCTGTGGCGACGGAAGCTGCCAGCTATGGAATCGATTGAATCAGTGAAAAAGACCCCCAAACAAAAAGAAGCGATTGTTTTAAATGCGGCTCGCGACAAACAAAAATGGGTCGTATTAACAAACAAGCGGATAGTGGTGTTGTTACCCTCGAGTCCTACCCTGTGACTTCTATGGAGTGCATGCGCACTTGACCTCCGCTTGCAACTCCTATCGCTCTGTCCCGCAAATGACAACAAAAGGTGACAGTATCACACGCCAAATAGCTTTGTGTTTACCTGAGTGAACAGCACAACATTTAAAACGAAAATAAAACATTCTCAACCAGGATGTTAAGTCAAAATTTTACCCTGTAAGGCCGGTCGTTTTTAAAAGACAGCAGCCAGCCTGAGTTGTTAATCTTTAACCCGAATTATGTGGGGCTACTGACAAATATTCGATTAACTAATAAAGGTTAGGCCTCATGTAATGTTGCAGTTTATTGATTATTGATTGATCCACTCAGCCTGGTATACTCAAAACCCATCAGTCTCTTGCTTCGGGGGAGGTCTATTTGTGATTCCTTAACAAGCAGCTAATACTAGGTAGTCAGCAAAATGGCCTAGAGTAGTCGTTCTGGATTATAATATCAAACAGGAAAATGAAAATGACGTAGAAAGAATGGTTTACAGAGCTACATGCTGAACATCCACTGGCACGTAGTCAAAATGAAGCCAAAATGCGCCAGTGGCAGGTAAGTCCATTTGGCCTGGGGGAGGGCGTGCAAACAGGCTTTTTAAAAACCGTCTCATACTTCGTAACTTCAAATTAGCTAGCTCAATGAATATAGCAATTTCCTGAACTTTGTCTTGTCATCAATGTATGAGCACCATCAAAACAGCCAATGAATGGCATCATGTTATACCACAGCAGTATTTCATTCGTGTATTCGGTTCTATGTTCTCCCTAATACTTTCTGAATTTGGTCAGTGGAGAAATAAATTTCCATCTCCAACAAACAGGCCTCAAATTTTGTAAAGTTAAAACTGTCACTAATAAAGTGATGATGCTGTAGCATATGTCACATCTGTCGATTTTTTTTGGCAGTCTGTTTGTCTGTGACATCCGTTTTCTTTCATCTTCCATCAAACGCTTTTATTTACTACGCTAGGGGCAAACTGATAGATTTGTCTTGTATTTGTGGTATCAACCTAAGGTTTTGCAGCAATAGAGTTCCTTCCTTTGAGATGTATACTGTTAGGGCTTGACTTCTCATTTGGGACTAGCATGGTTGTATCACTCTTGATTCAGTTAAAAGCAGCAGGCGTAAGCTGATACCAGAAAACAGTGACTTCAAAGTTCCTAAAGGGAAACGTTAACTACGAAATCAAAAAGCAATGGTTTGAAAAGTAAGTGGTTCGATTTGATTGGCAGATGATTCACTATGCAGTGACAAAACGAACTCTCCCTTGAAAACCTCGGGTAGTTTTCAGGGGTTTGTTTAAATTCATCTTGGGTTCGAATACCAATGACCGCTTGGTAGATGCTCTAGGTAGATGGGTAATGCTAAAACCTACTGGCAAGTCACGTGATACAGCTGCACAAAGCTTTTACGGTTTACAGTGGTGAGCTACTTCACGATAACTCATTTGATAAAAAGTAACAAAGTTTGTTGGAAGTCAGTTATTTTCTAGCTTTCACGCACTTATATTTAAAGAAAAATTATCAGTATTATCCTCCTCCCTGAAAAAGGTAATTACTTTATTTCCATACGACGGTAGGTTCTGTTACTGCCGAGAGCAGTTTATTATCGGGTTTTACCAAGTGCTTATTCATTATTGACAACAGATATATACAAAGTAGATGGAACCAAGTACTATCTATTCAGGTTAGCTAAAGTTAATATCCCTGCTCGACAAGCGACGGGGTGGAGCGGTGGTAACACACGACTCGAAGGTGAAAAGGTACGGGTTCAAACCATATGTGCGGTGGAGGATATGCCCTAATGATGAGCTCTAACAAGAGCGTAACTCGAGTCTGGTACTTTTGAGTGCAGGGTGATCAGAAGACCTGAGGTTAGTGTGTGAAAGATGGAGTTCAAGTGACGGTCAGCCAACAAAAAGTGAATAAGACGATGGGGGAGAAAAAGATTTGATGCTGAAGAACTCCCATACAATTATGGGGGAAATTATTTGGACGCTGATGACACTGATGACTCTGACGATGATAATTTTGAAGAGAAAGAGGAGGTAGAAGAAGAGGAGGAGAAAAAACGGGGTTATCAGCAGTCGGATGATGATGGCTGGACTTATTATTACCACTTAAATGATGGCCTGGATCTTTCTTATGATGATCGTGATGATATAGATAAGGCTGATAATAATGATAGTAACGATGGTTTCATTGATATTCATAACTGATATAACTGACACGAGTAAATTCGACAGCGAGTATGTATGACATCGATTCCCTGAATTTATGAAATTGAAAAAAGGAATGGCGGTTAAAATATTGATTATTCTCAAATTGATCTCTTATGGGAATTTTGTTGTGTTTGCATTTGATTGCTGACATCTCACGCATAAATATCATCTGTGACACGAATAAAGCGATGTTTCAGAATATGAGCCCTTCTTCGGTGTTCTTCAGTTGAAATAAATCAATAAAATTGAAGTGGACTCCAACAACTGACCTTGGTTTCGTGCTGATTCTCTTGAAACCCGTCTGGCTGAGATCGTGGAAATTGTGAAGGTACAATCCAGTGAGGATATGGTAAGCTGGTGTTTGTGGTTGTTCGGTCAGCTGAACAAAACACGGACCACGGGATTTCACCAGACCTTAAACGATCTGCACGAATCGGGAAATTCGCCAAGGAAACAGGTCGCGGCTGTCTGCCTGACAGGCGTCGAAGGTTCACTGGATGAGAAACAGAACGTGGAACTTTGGCCAACCCGTTGTGCAGATTCTGAGATTTGGGCCTCTCAGCAGATGTGTTGCAATTATAGACACTTAGCATAAGAACAAGAAATTGGGAGAGAAAAAATTACCGACCGCATGTTTACCGGTCAATATTGATCCAATAAAGTGGTTTTCCTCAGTGTGTTGGTGGTGGTTGTTAGAAATACTTAGAGGTCTAATCATGTGGTGATTGTGCACGCCATGAGAAGCTTACATCCGCGTAATTTGTTGTCTCTAGGTTCATCACTTGATTTGACGGATGGGTCTTCTGTATGATTATCCCTTTAATGGCACTGTCATGAATGCCTGTTACTACTGATAATACGGCGAGCCTTTGTGGCGATTGTGCTTATCTGGTCCATAGTACCCATCAGAAAGAACGGAATGAACCCCCCATTTTACGGAGGATTATTGGTTAAAATGTCTGTTTCTGTACGTGATATGCATAAAAGAAGTGAAATTTTGATAACTAACCATAGAATAAAAGAATTACGGCGGAAGAATTTGCCTGTTGACATCAGAGAACACAAGTCTCTAAACAAGTAGCAACAGTTAACATCGATTGCAAAGCGTTCGAAGATTTACTCGGTGTTTAGCTTGAAATGCTTGGCCCAATTGGGATAAGTTCGAACACCAGGTAATGACATTATTTCATTCAAAGTTTACGCTCAATTATGTTGATGGTTTATTGGACTATGGTAGTTGAATAGGGGCGACTTTGGCTTCCAAAGTTAAATGCTCTGGGAAAAGTATGGTAAGGACTATCAAGTTATGGAAATATAATTTAACTGATAAACAGTACTACGTAGATTATCCTAAGTTATATTTAGATTGGCTTACCACCTAAATAGTTCGACAGAAGCAGTTGTTTCTAGTCAACATAGTTTTCGCGGCTGTACCTATATGAGAAGATCAAAAGGAATTCTTTCGTAATTGGGAATAATTCTTTTCATTGAAGACTGTCTAACTTACTGAAAGAGGAAATTCCAGTTTATATCAACGTGAAAGTTAACGTCAAGATCATTTGAGTACGTTTTCTTAATCACTTATGTTGATGTCGCGATAACGGCGAAAACAGCCAGTAACATTGTGTGTTCTCGGTACTTCCGTGAAGTGGATCAATATAAGAATGAAAAGTCCTATATGTCTGAATCTTCTGTGAGGGGTCATGCTCAGAGTTTTAAAGTGAATGAGAGCACCAACTATAGGATAATTCACAGAAAAGCCCCCAAGAACTTACACACTTCAGAGATAGAAGATCCGGCATATCGGAGAGAGAGAAGACGATTTTACCCGTCTTACGCTCAAGAAAGCATTGCCATAAATCTGTCCTTAATCCGGCTTGATAAAATTCTCTTACTCCTTGTTGCAAATAAGTGCGGCCGGTATCAACTGGCTTGAACTCCTCGTAATTTTGGCCATGGATTTGTTTCTCGTATGAACATTTGGTATGAGATTAGCCGTGGAATACTCAGAAAAAAATTATTTGATATGAGAATTTCCCCGAAAAACGTATACCGTCAAATGCCGTAATATCAAACCAGTCAATATTATTGATTGGGGTCGGAATAAAACATGGTCACCTTTGTTCATGGACTCTAATAAGGGACACCTTGAACGGTGGGTAAATCGCCACTGTTATTACTGAAACATTGCCCGAATTCAACAAAATGACATGACTTGTATGGGTAACGGTTCCTCAGGATGACGCTCCGCGCTGTTTCACAAGAGGTTTCTAAGTGTATTCAAGCAAAACAACTTGTTAGTTCATTATTCCCGTCTAAGCTTGTGAAAGTATGCGTATTTGCAAGGTTCAGTTCGTGCAGTTACCACTGGTTATTGGATTGAAAGGTGGAGGATGGGATGAGGCATAGTTTAAAAATTTATTTCATGACGATCATGGTGGGCTCTGTGCCAAAAAGACTGTGAAAAATGCTGAAGAATGAAGGCAGACTAAATTTTAATATTATTTATGAACGTTGCGTTTTACCACGGTTTGGGTTATTCCAGTGTAAATAACTCTTGTTTTATTTTTTCCTAATGGCTCACTATCCGTCGGGGTTGTGGCCGACTGGTGGTGGCTAAAGATAGGGTTTCGTTTGAATTTCGAACGTATTTGTTCACCTCGTACAAACAGACCACAGGTTTTTTGTTTTGTTTTGCTAGTTATCGGGGATATACAGTGATGTAGTTCTGCCCTAATGCGTTCATGGATGAGTACAAAACAGGCTTGTCATGCACCCATGTGTATCAGTTTTGACATTACCGGTAGATGCAACCCCATACACAGACTTAACAACAAGAATGAGAGAGTCTTTAACTTCCTGTAAATCTTATATATTTTGGAAATTTATCGTGGAACCAAACTACGTTCCTACTAGTTACCCCTTTGAGCATAATGGGAAAAGAAAGTCGATTTTTGTTCAATTTTATTTTCCCCATGTCGGTGTTTTGTTCGCATCACCGGACCCACAAACTGTCATTTTATACTATATTATGCTCTCTTTACTTCGCCATTTTACTGATTACACACAAGTGCACAACTATTCAGGGGGGAGGTGGATACCAACGAAGGCATGTCATATTTGGCAGTGATGAGCCGCGTGGGGCCATTTGAACCCAGGTAGTTATTGTTCAAGGTCCACGATGATAATCGTTTGAACACCGATGGTCACTTTTCGTGAACCAATGGCCGAGATGTCTGAAATCCAAGTCATTCCGTTCCATAGCCCGAACTTATGGCACATTTTTCCGGTGACCATTGACTGAACAGATTCAGAAAAAACCCAAGATCACTATGGAGAACAACACTGAAGAGCTAACAGTTATTTTCAGCGATTCCTGATCCTGCTCTTACACATCATATTGGTCACAGTTATGCATTTAATTGACCGTTGACTAAGTTTTGGGAGGAATGCGCGGTGTTTGCCAATTAGAGTGTGGTGATGCTGAATTGACCGCTAATAGTGGGTTCTCGGGGTGATTTCTCACTTTGGATGCTCCGAATTTGGCCAGGGAAATCGAAATGCCTGATCTAGTAGCTAGCAGGAGACCCAATGAAAAACACTTGAAGATGTCATCTCGTTGGCGGTAGAATCAGTTATTAAACATCAACTGAGTATTGAAAGTGCAACAAATTAGTAGTTCCTTCAAACTTTCTACTGGCATGCCTTCTCGTGCGTCAGATGTTTGGACGTCTATGGGTTTAAATATTTGTGTCGGTTGCCATGATGTTCTGATCGCTGAGCCTGGCATTTCGATCGCAAACGTCTCATCACCAGTCGAAGCCCATGCACTGACGACGTCCCCTCGACTGGTGGTGAAATGTTTGCCATCTAAACGTTAAAATCAGTAATGAGAACATCATGGCAACCAGGGTTTCTAGCAATGGCACGGTTGTAAATAACGACCCAACATAGCCGGCGGGTCACTGTTTCGACAGCGATATCCCCTTTGAATTCTGAGCGAGTAAAGATGATCTATTCGAAAATCTGCCTTAGCCAAATTCGGAGCATCCAAAGTGAGAAATCACCCCGAGAACCCACTATTAGCGGTCAATTCAGCATCACCACACACTAATTGAAAAACAACACACATTCCTCCCGAAACCACACATCTATCGTAGAAATAATCACCAACTCAGTCAACGGTTAATTAAATGCATAACTGTGACCTATATGATGTGTAAGAGCAAGATCAGGAATCGCTGAAAATAACTGTTAGCTCTCTGGTGTTGTTTTTCTGAAGATTCAGAAAATGTCGTGATTGGATCGTTTTGGTTTACTTTTAATAGTCTTGCAGCTGTTAATTTTGAGGAGCTCAGTGTAATTTTGTTTTGTTCACTAGAAGTCCTCTCCGCTAGATTGATTCTTATACCATTATTCTCACCCTGAAAGTTTTTTTGTCCTTTTGGCGTGTTTCAATTTCAAACTTTAGAAACTGCCACAGATTTCTTCTCATTCTTGATGTTTTACTGGATTTTATGTGACTAAAACTGGGCAACGAACCATTACGCAGTAGTACGAAACACCGGTAACAAGGCAACTAAGTTCTGTAATGTTTGATCACTTTTCTCGTGTGATTCAAACTTTGACTTACAAGTATAATTCCGATTTGTTTTCTCTGACATGTGCAAATGCTCACTTGAGTAAAACTAGTCGTGTGTAAACTTCGCTGAGAGTGATTATTGTTGATTATCATTGTCAGGTCTGATCTCATTCGCCTATTTCGTCATTTTTGCTTCATGAAAGTTTACTTCGTGGAAACCAGTTCATGAAATCTTAGCGGCAATCGATTCATTGTTAGAACATGTCCTGAGTCTGACAAGGCGATACCGAAAAACGTACCTCTTCTCCGTCGAACATTGCATTTCCGACCAGTGCAGATGTTGTCGGCGTAAGTCTCTCAGACTTACCATCAGACACACGATTAGAAGCAGCAGAATGGCAGTCGAACAGATCCCAGTCAACATTACAGCGTTTGCCGAATAATCATCCATGTTTTGCAGAACTGATTTAAGGAAAAAACGTGACACTTTTGGTGGGATATAAAATATTCACGTAAGTCAAAGCTTATGTCCGTGTATGAAATGATAGCAGTCAGTTAGTCATCGGTAACTTCCGAAAGTGACTGAGATAGAACGAAATTCTAAACACTGTTTCACAAACTTTGCTCACTGAAAGTTGTTTCCAATGTCTTATTTCGAAAGATCATGTCAAGGAACTTCCATATTATTATGTAGCTTCACAACTCCAATCACACACTGAGGAATTTGTTCAAACATTCTCAAAGATTAAACAGCCCACAGAATACTAAACAAAGCGAGGTTGATCAATCACGTTTCTGTGAAAATTAACTCTGAGTTGTTCAGATTTTGCCGCTAAAATCGAGTTGAAAATCATCACAAAGTTAGCTAATCACTACTGAAGAGCCAATTTACCAATATGTTTCCTATAATGAGTAACTAGTTGCTGATAAAATCGAAGAACAGCTGGAACAGAAAAGTCGGAAAAATCGATCTTCACTGATATTTTAAACTAAACAGCAGTATCTCTGCCATGATGTTCTGATCGCCGAGCTTGGTGTTTGATTGCAAAATTTTCATCACTGGTCGAGGTGACATCGCCAGTGCATGTGTGTCACCTCGACTGGTGATGAAGCGTTTGCGGTCAGAAAATCATGACTATGACAACCTTTTAGAATGGAGTATTAGAGGAAATTTCGGTATTTTAGGCCCAATTATCAAATTTGTGTTACATCAAAGGTCAACCATTGACGAAGAAATATATTTGTAATTGAGAAAGGCAACTGCTTCTGTAAACGTGATGACGCTCTTTCGGTATCTCATGGATTGATGAACCAGCAAAGACTTTCTCTTTGCTGAACACAACCCTCACACTGAAAAACCTAATTTTAAAGAATGTCTTACTTTTTAACAAATTTGATCACGCCGGAATGATCGGATTGTCCTACAATACATCTAATGACGCCTAATAACAATAGAGGTAAACTTTAACTTCAAAGCGAACTTCGTTCTCACTTTTGAGAGATTCTACCGACCGACATTCACCTTCGTCATGTGTTTGGTATCTTCGGAGTTTGTTGACAAATGTAGTCCTTCCTTTCAGCGTTGATCAAGTCAAAATATACTCTATTAGTTCTCTGAGTTCAATCAAACCGTGTCTCATTTCTCTATTTGGATTTTTTGCTTAGCCTTCAATCATACAACACATTTAAAGGGACCGAACTGGCCCAGTTGAGGTACGTTGTTGAGAACCAAACCGGTTTTGTGAAGTTAGCAAACAAAAAAGCCATGCTAAGCAATGGAACACCCAGGCTGGGTTCTCCAACAGCAGTAGATGACAGTGTTGCAAGATATAAATAGGCTTGGCGTGATAAACAGTGTTTCAGCACTTAATGAAGAAAAGGTTAGGGGAATATCTTTGTCAGCGTCTGGACCATTCAAAAATAAACCTTAGCGGCGTAGATAAGCAAGTCGCCGTGCTTTGTTTGTCTAGAAAACCGAATTGACTGTTGTAGTCTGGCAGAATAAATATGAGAGAAAAATACTTTCCAAAAAGTCTTCAATTCTAGAATAATAAGTAAACTTTAGACAGGTTAACTAAAGAGAAATAAGAAAATCAGAAGACATAGAAAAGTTTGCTATGTTAGACCAAAAAAAACACTTGCAAAAAAATATTGCGGACATTTGCTAGGCTGAGCTATGCTGAAGGAAGTAAAATCGAAGCTGAAAATATCGGTTAAAATTTCCATTCTTTTTCCTTAAAGTCTTTGTGGATGAGCCTGGCATTAAGGTTGCAATGGTTTCATCCACTGGCCTGGCAAATAACGTCAGTACTCAGATGACTGTTCCTGCACCGGTCTACATCTGTGGAAATCTACTCCGTGGTTCGCTTCCAGTAACAAAGTTCCTATTCAAATCAAGCAGTTACGGACAAGTAGATGCTTTTTACATCCCGAGAGATAGATACAAGGACCGTCACGTGTGGGCACATGATGTTATCATGACTGGTGCTGGAATGTTTGCAACCTAAACACTAGGCTCAGCAACCAAAAACCCATAAAAAACTAATGGCCTGGTCTATAAGCATCCACACTATTAAAAGTAGTAGGGAATTCCAACCTCTCTTTGAAATCACCTATCACAAGTTCATAGAGTTGTTTGAAATCGAGTGATCAATAAGTTCTTCGCTTCTTATTTTCATATTATACAATTTATTTAATAACCGCAGACATAATCGCACACAGAAACGTCTGATGGGACAATACTTAGTGTATCGTAGGTGAATGATTTCTTGTTATCACCAAAAATAATGAGTCATGTGAAATATGAAGTGTTTGACAATCGGCTTTGCAGAGTTTTTGACATGGATAGTGATTAGTCGACTTTCCGGGTACCGTGGGCAACCTTTCTCAAGGGACGATTATTGCTTTCCTAATGTAACAGACATTGGAACATTTTTTGCTCAAAGCGCCATATTAGGATGAGTATGCATGAAAGCTGTGGGGAAAAGATGTTCACTGTCGTTTTCTTTTTTAGTCGTGAGCACGATTTTACTCCCCAATGGTAATGGGTCAAGTCACATCAAGTCAGTAAACTACTCTAGGCACTAGATAAACGGCACAATTTCACGATTTACATTGTTCGCACAAAAATCCTTGGTTAATCCGTGTTGACGGGTTGTGTAATACAGTAAAGCATGTTCGTTTAAAGAAAGGACGAAAGATCACACTTGAGCTAACAACGGATATAAACTTCAAAATAATTTGCAACCTAATCGCGGATTACAAGCAGGCTAGGTAGATGAGAAATAAAGTGTTTACTGTGTGTACTTGAGGCTCCGGGTGTATTCTGACTCTTCAGTCGATGGAACAGTAAAAAATAAATTTAGGAAATTTTGGGAGAAGACACTGAATAATTTGAACCAGTTATCCGTCAGAAGTTTGTCTTACAAACCAAGTTACTTAGACAATGAAGACGTCAGAAGCCATGTCTCTTTTATGGCCTCGAAAAAGAGAAGAGATGGCTTTCAGAAAAATGGTTATGACAATAAAACCTTTTCTAAGTACTTCTGAAAACTGATGTTGATTATAGCTCAGGTTGGTTTTGTTCAGCGGCTTCTGGTCGCTGATCTCGACAGTTAGGTCGCAAACATTTCACTAGCAGTCTAGATGCCTGCGCACCGATGGTGTCACCTCAACTGTTGATAAAAGTTTGCAACCTATACGCCCAGCTCAGCGATCAGAAGCCGTTGAATAAAGTAGCTTGCTTCAAGATTAAATATAAGGAAACAGTGAATCTACTAGGTGTGAATTCCGAGGCTACAAAGCCACAAAACACAAAAGAACGGGGCATTTTCCATACTCCTTTGGACACCGAACCAATGTCGTTAGGACAAAGTGACTGTTTGGAAAATACAGCAAATTACTGGGAGTAACTTTATTTATGAAGCAAATATTTTCAAACGAGAACCTGTGAAAGAATACTGAAATTGGTCTGATAGCGCGAATGTCCGTCAGAATTACTAACATTTTTAAAAAGTTTGTTCAATTTGGGTCCGCCAAATTTTGTAACCTCCTGAAACTGTGTCGTGACGCGAGCATACTATTTCCCCCGGTATCCGCGGTAACGTCCAGATTCGGGGCCGCAGTATAACGGCGGATTTTCCTTTCTCACAATGATAAGAAAAGCTCACCTCAGGCTTGCTGACCTCTTTGAAGCACCACACATTCGTATTGCATTTCTAAATTCGAACCAGGGGACGTCCAGAAGCTGATTCCGCGAATCAATTTCACACAAAATTATAGAGATATCATAATACTCATTTGGGAAATGTGTCCCCGTGATATGAAACAAAATTTGTTGGGTTACCCATGTAAAGCCTGCCCAAAACATTCGGGATCACCTCAGTTTGGTCGAAATCCTGACACGGTAGAAATCCATTCCACGGTAGAATTCCATTTTATACTACGAATACCACTCTCTCTCTCCCTCTCGCCAAACAATAATGTCTATTGTATATTTTGACTACAGAGAGTAGTATCATTTGTATAAACTGAAACTCGACAGCATGTCAGGATTTCGACCGAACTGAGGTTATCCCGATTTTTTTCAGAGATTTTACTCTATTTCAAAAGAGTGATTCCTAAAATAATGAAATCAAATGCTATGACTTATCATTAAAGCGAAGTACAACTGAATCCCACCGGAAAATGAAATTGTTGCCAAAGCACTCTGTTATTCGACGTGACGCTAGGATCTAATACAAGGGCTTTTGTGATCGAAGCGATTTAACAGTCAATTTAGCTTTGCTCTCATAGTGTTACTCGAAGACTAATCCTTACCAAACTGATCGAGCGCATACCTGCTTCTCATTCATCATGCACATTATATAACGGAAAGCTCTGGTGTTTTTTATCTATAAACTAACGGAAATACTTTCTAGAAAGTTAAATTGAAAGAGTGGTAGAGTATGTCCATTTCTATCCATGTATCACGCTAATTTCTTCACTTCCAAGCATTCATCTTCATGAAAACAACTTTAGAACCTAAGGAAACAATTAATTTTCACTGTCGTAAAGGTCGCTTTGAACTCACATTATGAAACCGAGGCAAATTTGATTTGCCATCCAGGAATCAACATTGTTGGAAACGGAATTGTCCAAGCACAAGAAGTATTCCCTCACTAGTAGAAAAAAACACTTACCAGTTGCATTTTGGGCTAAGGTTATATTAATCCAGTCCATCAGAATGTGATTGCAAACGAATAGTGGGTAACACGGGAACCCCCTGTTAGTCGAATAATTCTGACCGTTAGGAATTTTTTTGCTTAGGCCAATCAGATTACTCAGCTGTCAACAGTGTGAAAGTAACTTCACCCGCCCATCGAGTTTATTGGACAAGCGAACAGCTCGGTAATTTGTCGTGCGATTTGGCTCGTTTTGGTCTTGTTATTAGCGATATTGTCGAATTGGTTCATTCGACTGATACGGAACAAATTTCTGGACAAAAATGACAACCGGTTCAAATGCGGCAGTTAATGGGATTCAGAGCCTAAAAGTAGGCTTGGTAGTGTTAAACGGTGAACCGGATAAAAAGTTCGTACGAATAAGCGGACGGAGTCAACCAGGAACGGAAATAAAATTAACCAGTGTGTTATTCCCTGGCAATTAATTCAAATCTATTACCCGAATGCAAATGATCATTACATATTTGATTCTCACTGAACAAATTAGTTACAGAACTCATGAGAAAAAATTCTTTCAACTATTTGAGATATGACGTTGAGAACCACGGCCAAAGTGAAACAATGTGCATTTCTTCTGTGGAATCACCGCACACAGCCTCCTTGAAATGTGAAGGATTCGGGCCGTAATAAGTTCATTTTGTTGCACAAATATTGGTGAACTCGATTGTTACCGATGAAAAGCTATCAGCTTGCAATGTTCACTCGAATCAACAATATAAGACTGAATAGGAATGAGACGGTATCAAACAAGCAATTCATTTGTGGAAAATCTATCCGCTGACTGGCGCCGTTATGCATGTAATCTAGCCATGCACTTCTGAACTAACTCTTTGGGTGGAGGCGGTCAAGCGCTTATCCCGGCGGGTTTTAGACCCTTCAATCCAGGGTTCAAACCTCTACCCTGCTACCGATCACTCCCCAGTTGACAGTTGGCCGCGGCCCCCTTCCTGAAATGATGTACTGTTACCATGTGATCAAGAGGAAGTGAACAAAATGAGGAGAATGGTATCTCATTCAAAATAATGTGTGGGTTGCAAGGTTCAGAGATCAAGGAAGTGCTTTGTAGAACAATGAAAAGTGCACAAGGGAGAGTGATCACTTGCCCCCATAACCTGACCGAGAGTTCATAGCCATATTAAATCCAATCAAAGCCCTGGTGAGTTGGATGGTTTTGCTAATTGCAAATATTGTGTTGGGTTCTACAGTATACTCTTCATCATATTCCATCTTCTTGTCAGAAAACAAGCTCACATGAATTTCTTTGAATTCATTTCAATTGGGAATGGCAATACTACAGTTGGCAATGTCTAGGCATGTACAAAAAACAGCGCCTAAGAAGCAATATTGAAAACGAAATAAAAATCCTCTTGGCCGAATTTGATCACATCTCTGATCTATAACCTTCTGTATTCTCTTGTTCGTAAATCTAGTCATTTCGAAATTAGATTTTTTCAAATAGGCAATCTATCGTACACCTTTATGTTCCGTAAGTTCATTTTCGGCTCTGTCGCTTCACCCTTCTCATCAGCTCCTAACTGAGTTTCCATAAAAATAAGTTTACCCTATAGCAAGCTGCAGTCTATCGACATCTATAATGAACGGGGAAGGCGGATTCGTGTAAGAAGATTTTAAATATCAGACCTAAAGGAAAAAGGTTCAAACCCCATCATTTTCAGTTAACTGCCATAATGAACAAAACTTTACCACCGCGTGGAGCATTGCCATAATAACCCCTTTTCAACCGTTTTGGTTTCTTTTTCACTCCATGTCTGAGGGTTATGGTTGACGGTTCTCGATGACTGCAGAGCAATCACTTGTACTGATATTTGTTCTAATGGATTGCATTCAAGCAAAAAAAGTTGTTCAATCGGAAAGCAAAATCCTACACTGAATATGATTTGCCTGAATATACTACAATGACAGTTTAAAACAGGGTGACTGCTTGTGTGCCGTACTTCACGATAAGGAAGCTACGTTTCTACTTGTTTCCCCATGGGATATCAGGTAGGAAGCGTGAATCGTATACCGAAAGTCTGATGTGCCCTCTAATTCTAAGCACCGAGATGTGTCAATTCGGATGAACTGCCTCCGCTCACTTGTAATTTACTGATTACTCAACACGTCCGTTTAATCCACCGCATTATTATCCATCTGAGACAGTGGATCACCTCGTCTACGCAGTTTTTCCTTGATGATATGATAAAATCACCACATCCGCTTGGTGTATCACATTTGTACCCAAATCCAACATGCTATAATTTGCCATGTGTTTTTCACAAGCTATTCAACAGGTAATTCTCCTTAAGCTGCTTCATTTATACTGAAACTTTTCAGCGATGTCTTTTTCATTAAAAACCACTTTATATTCCCGAAATAACAATTCTAAACCGAAAAGCCCAATCGGTGCAGACCATATGACCGGATAGGCTCCCAACAGTGGGATACATGCAAACACTTCTGCGTGTATGATATTACTTTCGGAGATCAATGACACCGTTATCACCACCCGCATCAGGTCGTTGAGTTCATTTTAGGTGGGTTTAGAATCAACTCAATGAATGATGTCTGGCCTATCATCTTGATCTCAACCAGTAGCAAAATAAACTGAAGACATTTGACATAAAAGCGAGTGGAAATAAAATGACTGATGGGGAAGTCACCTTGGAATAACTTAAACAGATTCTTCTGACTTCTAAAGGTTGTTCAGTTGCTTGCTTGCTACTCCACCTCCATTTTCTGTGTCAATCAATACGGAATACACAACTGCCGGAGTGATGTTGACAAAGATCGCACAGTAAAGTATATTAAAACAAAAGTGGGTCGGCGTAAGTAAGAGTGGTAGATAATTTAAAAATCCTGCTGATGAAATAGTCTAGCACTGTGAGGACATTTGTGATGCTTCCGTTTCACTCAAGACACATTTCTGTGAAGATCTTTGTCACGGAAGTCGATCGTTATGTTGGTGAAGTTGGGTTATTGGCGTTCGTAGAGTGAGTGACGAATTTTTTTTATTTATTTTTGAATTATTAACTGTGAAGAGCTGGCAGGGGCTATTTCATATTGCCTGACAATGACTGTCAAAGGATTTACATTTCTGCATGTCTGATAAGGGTTTTAGTTGGAACTTGGCAGCTACGCAGGTTAACCATACCTAAATTAATAGTTTCTAATAATCTTGTTTATTTCACCACAAATTACGGCACTTCCGGAAGGGGGCCGCCGTCAATCATAGGCTATCCAGTGGGGAAGTAACCGGAAGGGTCTGGAGATGAATCCAGGAAGTCCTGTTCCATAGTTCACTACGATGACCTGTTGACCAGCTCGGGCCAGTCAGGTGGTGGATCAAAGACTGCCTCAATGACAAACGGTACTTCCGAAAGAGCCTGAGTAGGGATAGTCGCAGGCTTTAACCCGCCAGACTGGAGGGGTCAGCCTCCATCTGGGGCCAGGGCTTCCGTGACCACCCTGATCCCGGTGTCATGCAACACGTGACAACCGTGCAGCACTTTCACTGCTTTTATTGGTCATTTGAGCGTTGATAACTGTTCGTGTACTGTATAGGAAACAAACAGAACAGTGTAACTACTATGAACAAGTCAAAGTGAGTTACAGCTGGAACTAATAGCCCCAGCTACGTTTGTGTGTGTGTGTGTGTTTTATGCGGTTTGATGACCACTCTATTTTTATCCTTCGTCGTGCTGACCGAATAAAGGGCACAAAAGAAATTCACGTGTTTTAGCGAACTCAAAAATGTACTGTTTTTTCATTCGAAAACCATCTCAGATGAGATATGTCTATGAATGACGAGACTCCGGGGAAAGTATGGAACATCTTTTTATGAAGATCAATAAGAGTTCGCGAGGAAGATGTTTGATCTAATGGCTTACATCCCCTAAAGTTTATGAGATCCCACAGAACGAATGGTTTCCCGTATAAAACCAACCCTCGTGCACGTTCAGCTTAATCCAAATTCAAGAAAGCTTAAATTGGTGGCGTGATGATTAACCAATAAATTTATGTATCCTGACTTGAAAACTGGTTGATTAAAAATAGTATTCCATCTGAAATGGTGAATAAGATTAGTTTATATAGCATAACACAGCGGATCGTATTTTACTTTGCACTCCAAACCGACTTTGGCTCCCTCAGATAATCTTTAGGAGGATTTGAACGATTTTTAACCTTTGGTTAGTAGCGGAGGATGCAGATTTTTCAAATAACAACATGCATCTGTAAAACCAATATTGTTTGATACAATATTTAAAACGACTCTATCTGTTATGAGGGCCGAAGAGTATACTCAATCAAACTTGGTGTATTGCTCTCCGAAATCATATCAAAGTAATGGATATGAAAAATGCAAGTGGATTTTACATAATCTGAGATTCAGGCTACTCGTGCCAATAGCACTTTCTATGAAAGTAATTTTTAGTCGGAATATCACCCCTTTTAAACAAACTGCTCCATCTGTATTAACCTGTCATTACATGTCCGTTGCTTTTTACGTTAGTATTCATCCTTGGGACCTAAATGCAACAGAATGGCTCGATCTTCTGCCCCCTTCCCAGGTCATCTGATACTTTTGGTTTTATAGACACAGTGATTGTGATGAAGTACACCTTGCTGTTCGTTTCTTTGCTCCACCAATAGCGGTGGCCAGGCTGACTGGACCGAAAGGTATTTAAGATACCGCTTGTTTGTCACGTTCATTCGACCGTTTCGCTCGGGCATGCACATTCGGAGTGGACTGATTTTTTTGGTTGCCGGTGGTTTCTGTTTTAAGTTAGTGTTTTGCCCATTTAGTAATGAAGAACTTCATGATGATGACCTGGAAGAAGAGGCAGCTCATGAGAGAGTGGTTTTTAAAAACGACACCATGCTGAAGGTAAGCTACAGCTAGAAAGACGGGGTAATTGTGGAGAGTCAGTTTCAAGCTTCGGGGAAAGTCCACGCTTGATCATTGACCGGATTGAAAAACTCGGGAGGGTTGGTTACTATTATCAGAGAACAAGTAAATCGTAGGTCGTAAAATGCACAGAGACGCCACAGAAATGTTTACACAATAAATATTGCTTGTATGAATAGTGTCTCATTTGTGAATCTCTAGCAAGTTTTTGTACAAAATTACACCGAAAACTCAATGCACAAAAAAGCAAGAAACCCATTACAGTATGTTCGTTTCCCATTTTCTCAATTGGACCGGAATATATCAGTAAATTTTAAGGTGATTTATTTACTTTCGAAATAAGTAGCTTGATGTTGTATCTGAATGACAGAACAAAATTTGGACCCGGAAGCACATGCCCACTTTGGCGGTTGTTTCTGTTCACCGGATATACTCACCGGGTACTCCTCCACCCAAGCATCCCCATACCTGAGCACTTCACGGTTGGTTTACAATTGTAAACTCATTTGAATCGTACGGAGCTCGCGTGGATGGCTAACCGTGTTAACCGACAAATCAACTTTGGAAGAGTCACCGTGATTCTAAAAATGGACTTCTCGTCCATGTACGCACCATACAAATCGAATGAAATCACAGCTGATTTATTTATTCACTATGGAGTCTATCAATGTTTTATCTAGCTTATACAGATAACAGTAGGTACAGTCCAGCTCTTCGGTTTTCGTACGGAAAGGCTGTCTTTATGTGACTTCGAGTCACCATCGACTACAAAAGAAAGAAAGACATTATGCAAAGAGTTGCTACGGTTTTCAATAAAGTTTCAGTGCTGGGCAATATTGCACGGTGTACGATTTTACAGTTAATTTACCTCTTTTACTGATTAGTTAAACATGAAGAGACAAAACAATTCGTGATATAAATTACCGCGCATCTGGCTGACTCCAATCACATACGTGGCATGCATAAGTCATTTATACCCCACGACATAACCACGAGTTTAGAACGGAAAACGGTCGAGTATCGCGTATTATCCACCGCTTAGGTAACTACTTTTGAGCATAAGAACTCTGCTCTCTTTTTTGCCCGAGAATGTCACCTGCAGTTCTAGACAAACCCTGGCAGTCTATGATCAGACTAATGATGTAACCCAATTGCCGAGTCTTTTACACTGACTCAGTCGATCACACACTAAGCAACAGATGTGATTTTGTGCTTTTCACAACCATCCCATTCTTAAGCATATCCCAGTGTGAGTCTCTCTCTTATATTTCCTCTTGTTTTATCTGACCTATATAAACGTTCAATAGTTGGCAGGTTATTACAGCATTGAAAACGAGCTTGCATGCCACATCTTCAAACTCACAAAAAGTTTATTTTGAACTAGCAAATATTCACTAATATTTTGGGTCCAAAGATAACAAGTAAAGTCAAAATAAGTAATTTCTATTCCAAAGCCGACTTCTTTCATTTCCAACACATTCTTTTGCGCAACGCTTGAACACCTACGTATCCGGGGTCTAAGCTGATCCCAAATAGTAACTGTAGTAGTAGTGTATTTTTCCTTTCCAATTTTTTATTTTTGCTCTTGTAGACGGACCATGGTTACTATGAAAGAAGTATCTTTCCACGAACGTCAAATTTCAGTTTAACGTACACATCAGAAATGGAACTTCAACAAATTGGTAACGACGAATACAAGGCAAGCCATTCCCCAACTAAACTCCGTGAATAATCTTACTTTATTTAGATTTTTAAACTACCGTTCGAATTTCCGTTCTATGGAATCCCTTTCAAGGAAACTTTGTTCACCAGTCACGGTACGTTTCCCCAAAAGACTTGTCTATTAGTTCATCATTTATTACAATGTGCATCTGATTACCAAAAGCCATAAAAATATCTGTAAAAATGGATGCAAGTTATTTGTAAATGGAGCCCTGGTTTTGAGTCAGAAGCTGTGCCAGGGACGTTAACTGGCTAAAATCTTTTGAACCGAACTCAAATAATTAGGCTACAACTGGAATGTTTATTTGCATCAAAATATACACCAAAAAAATAACAACAACAAAGACCCGGCTTTTGTTCAATGAGAGAGAGTTATCGCTCGTTGAGCACTCCTATACTAATTGTTTTATCGCACTTTGCTCTGTCAGTGTGACTTCACCACCTTCTGATTCACATCAGTATCGATGATTACTGCTAATTACGCATACCACTTCCCAGTGGTATTGTAGTGCTGTATTGCAACATTCGTAGAGAGAGAGAGAGAGAGAGTGTGTGTGTGTGTGTGTGTGTGTGTGTGTGTGTGTGTGTGTGTGTGTGAAGACCGGTCCCTCTCTGTCATTCCTTTTCCATTTCTATTCCATCGTCAACGTTCTGTTACCTAAAGCTCAGTATTTCCCTAGCTCACTTACTGTCGTACATATCTCTAGGCCCGTTTGTTTAATCGCATCAGCGTGACCTCACCTCCCCCGATAAAACAATTCCAATCTCCATTCCTCACACACTGAAGTTGAACGATCACCGGACTACTGGCCCGTTCCGGTTGTTTGGACCTATGTTTGATTATTGCTGGGTTTTGAACATTTTCCATCGTTCAACTGATGTTTGATTTAGTAATGCCGCATACTTGCACCGAATTCGTCTTCGGTCTTGGCTGGACGTGCTTTTGTCCTACCCGTAACTTACCTAACCCAGTACGGAAGCTATTGATACACCCCACCATACTATTTGTATTGGTCGACCAACTAAACTACTGAGAAAGGAAATAGTATACACTGATAATGATTCTACTTTTCTCTCTTATGGCATATTCATGGACTGGGAATTAAATTTAATCCATGAGAGCCGTGAGAGTAATATGCAGTTACGACAATTGCTGATCCCTCTCCACTCATTTTCAGTGGGGATCGGCATTCTTGATTCTGAAAAAGGGGTGAGCGACTGTGTAATTTCCCAGTGGGTTGAATGCGGTAAAGCCCTGAGTAATTATGGTAGTAGTGCTCATGGTAGTAGTAGTAGTAGTGGTATATGTAAAAAGCATTTTGGGACGTGCTGTTCATGGTAACACCAGATGTGAACACAAGTGGTACTTGCTACTCCGGGATGATTGGTATCCAAGACAGAATCTTTCAAAGCATAAACCGCGATTGACAGCCACCCAGCACTGTCATGCAAGATAGTGGAGCAAAGCTGTTGGTTGTATTCTACGCACTGAAACAGCATTACTTTATCAGGGAGTATATTGCAGCTACTCAGCAAATCAAAGTTGCCCATAGAATTTCGGGTAGGGAACATTCACACGTGTACCTTTTTAAACATGAATCACAAGTGCAAGTGCAGCAGCTGTCACTGACTCCGTAAGTTTTGTAAATAAAGTCTAACCAATAATGCCTATCAAAACCAAGAGTAAAAATCATTTGGCTATTATGGACATTTTCTGTTCAGGTCAATTATCATTTGATACCGACGGAGTCCATGTGGGTTTCTCGAACACGATTTGCCCACTCGAAGTGCCTAATCGGGAAGCCGAGATAAGTATACTGCGCAAAAGTGAGCGGTTCTGTTCTGTAATGCCCTTTTTTGTTGTTCTCTGTTGGTATTTACACTTGTCTTTTGCAGAAATCGATAGGCAGCTGCCCACAGTTCAGCCAGAATTAGGTTGAATATCTATCGAAGAGAGTGACTGGGGAATAGTGGTTAAATTAGAAACGAATTTCAAGAGTAACTCAGTTGCAAGTAATCACTTATTTGATTTTCATTTGTTCATTTGAACTAATAAGTCTCAGAGAGCGGTTCTAATAAGAGGTAATCTTGAACGGAGGTGGTCAAAGCTTAGGTCTCATTGACTGGTTTGAACGATACGAAGATAAGTGAGGCACGTGACGATCGTTCATGCAAAACTCTCACAAACATCTATGTGACTACTTCACAGACTACGACAACGACTGGTGAACAGAAATACGAACCAACTCGCCTAAAGATCGTTTCTACGTGACAGAATATATGATGGAACGGTGGACAATAAAACCACTTTCGATAACTAAATCGTGAATGATTTTTTCTTTCTTAAAACTGTCTAATTTTGCAGACTTCGAAATGCCTCCTAGTTTTACCAATTAACAAGGGCTCAGGAAAATTCAACAAAAATTCATGTCAGTGAGATCGTGATTTCCATCAAAGAGGTTGATTTCTTACATTCATAGTTTAGAAACATTTCTGCCGATAAAATTAAACGTTATTTGGATTAGCTTAGATGTTGAACTGGATGTAGAAGTAGGCTTCGAACAACGTGGTCTACGATATGCAAGTCAATCTGACAACAAACGGATCAAGTGGGTTTGGTTGATATGCGAAAAGTTTTGGATGAAGAATGAGAAAAATTAAACCAATGAGAGAATAAAGACATAAACTGTGTGAATGTCATATCTTCGACAACTGACTGTTGTATTGCATTTTATTGTATTGAGGAAGTCTGTCAGTTGATGAACTCATGTTTCTGTCGCAAAACATAGAGAAATCAATAACTGCCACCTTGAAATGAACTCCCAAATATTTGCAGAGAGAAAAAGGAAGGAAATCGGTTCAGCCAAGAAGGTTTATACAAAGTTCCTTAATGACTCTCACCTTTGTAACCAGAACACGTGCTTAATAAGACACTAGAGTTATTGTAGATATTTATACTGGAAGAAATGTGTCTATATTTAGAATATCTGGAGGAATGCGAACGGCTTACATAGTAGGGATGGAGGGGTTTTTATTGATCTTCCTGAGGACTTTATCACGGGAAATAATGTGTAGATCACATGACGCAGTTTAGAGGCTCGTGACAGCTAAGCCACGGTTTAGAGCCTGGAAATCTTTCTCAAATAAACGCGGAGGGATTGTGGGCGAGTATTAGGGTAAAATTGGGGGGGGGGAAATTGCTGAAAAAAGGAATAGTTTCAGACTCTGTGGCACCAAACCATCTGTGCCTGTGGGTTCTAATAAACAGGGGACGTAGTTTTTCACACAATCCAGGATATGGGAACACCACTTACTGCCAACTGTAATGCCCAAGTATTTGATCGAGCCAGCTGTGGAAACGGTGACAGAGTTAACTTCCGATTGCTGATTGGGGCAAGAAGAACAAGTAAATGTGAAAGTACACCTGATATACTCGGAAGTGTCGAAATGGAAGCTAGAATGCGATAAAGGTTCTGGACATCAATAAAGTTATCAGAAAAAGAGGTGATTTCAGGACGATAGATGTACTGACAGAGGATCCCGTCATTGGTGTACTTAAAAGACGTGAAGGTGATGCATTGGATAAATCACTCATATACTTGGTAAAAATTTAGAGAGAATAAATGCACCCTGAAGGATATCAGAATCATTCACTAGGAAACTCCACAAGTTATGACCGATTTTACTGCTTTGAGTTATGTTGAAAAAGTAGTCTTCGAGCCATAAAGGTGGAAAAGTAAGACAACCAAAAGATCCATGCTTTTGAAAAATAGGAGAGAGGTGAACGGAGACAAACTGGTTTCATAGGGCTATTCAACCCTTTTTGGAAAAACAAAGACCAACTGAAGTAACAGCGTCCGGAGTATCCATGTGCAATTTCTATGTGAAGTGGTATGGGTCCTTGGGAGCAACAGAAAGTAACGCAACCGGCGAAAGGTAGCGTACCCGAAGTTATAAATAGTACAGCGAATTTATTGGAAGCATGAATAGCACCTGTTTGGGAGGATTTGTTGATGTAGGAAGTCATTTTTACCGTCAGCGGACTAGCTTCAACTATGAAAAATGGCGAATAAAATGTCGCGATCCACAGTAGAGGCCGTTGTTGAGGTTCGAAGTAAGCTCAAACAGATTTCAAGGAAAATGATTCTATTTCGGAGAAAACTAAATGAGCATAGTTTGGGTGTGGATACGTAAAAAAGCGGTATTCAGATTGTCCGCATTTATATCACAGACCAGTATGGGAAGGTGATTTGATTTGGTTAAATCAATGATTCATCATGCGGTGCAAAAAATTAAATCTTTATTGAAAACAACGAACGGTTGTTTTATGTATATTGGAAATCATTAACAGTGCACCTCGGCCAAGCCATGATAGGGGATAGAACCCGGGGTGAACGAATGAGGGCAGAACACCTTAGCACTACGTTATCCGGGCTGGTTTTTGGTGTATTGTATACCCCCACCAATACGTAATGCAATGTCTTTCGGTCACTGGATTTTCAAGGATGGCTGCACAGTGACCAATCCCGATGATGGAAGGCCTTTGCGTAGGGATATTGTTGTCAGTATCATACGAAATTATTATCCAGACTGGTGCTCTCAGTTATTGCACAGCACAGTGCAACCGGAAAAATCCCGGGTTTTTCACGTTTTTGTATGAATTCGATGAACTAAATGAATCCTGTGAACATAAAAGATATCTGTTGGTTTCGAGGTTCGAACTCTTGCCACACGGTACTAATTCTTCCCATAACTGGCATGTGAAATGCTTACAGTGAATTAAAAATTTGGCAAAACTTGGTTATAATATTAATCAGATGCTATCTTATTGAATCATTAGAGCAGATAAATGAATAATCAGCAACCAGTGTCAAAATAACCTTTTATAATTGGTGAACTTTCCATCTTTACTTCTAGGCGATTTTGTTGCATTCAGGTGGGTTTTTGACTCTAGTGGAGGTGAGTTTTCCAATTGTGAAAATTTTGTTTTTTGTCATTTTATATAATTCTCATGAATTTGCTTATTTGTTAAATTTTTAAGTGTATCAGACGTTCCGTCACTTATCAGGATTGCTTCAAATAAATTGAGTAGAAATGTCCCGTGCAATGTTTAACTTATACTGTTGAAAAATTCAAACGCTTTCCACATTTAGGCAAAATGTCCCTTAATATTGCTTAGTTACTGTGATGAACACGAGTTCCATGTCATTTGATGACACTTAATCACAGATTAGACGGTACAAGGATATACGTTCCACTGATGCATTAAAAAAGGGCCATAAATAAATCTGTTGACTAAATCACCAGACACCTGGTCCAAACTGCTTTACAACGTTATCGCAGATAAAATTTGTCTACCTTCCCGCCTCACAGCGCATGTTACTAGTTCCAAATGGCATGATTTGCTCTGGAAGGTAAGGAAAAACATCTTTACAGTTGTTATCAGGAGCAAAGCCTTTATCGAGCAGTAATTAAACATTGTTCCAGCTCCTCCTCAGGCTTTGTTATGGAGTTTTCAACCGCCAGGTGAAACGGGCCGTTAGTTGTTCATCTGGCTAGTCAACCAGCTGGTAAACGAATTTGTTAGTTGTCCAGTCAATCGACCCCACATTCAGTTATCTGTTATCTGTATTTTCTTTGTATCCACCGGGTGCTGTTTTTTCATTTCTGCTATTTTCAGTGATTGACTTTGAACTGTTTCCCATAGGTTTTTCTGCACTATATGTAGAAATTATTGCAACACTGGAATAACATATTCACCCACAAGATCATTAAATCATTGAATTCGTCGATTATCAGCTTAATTTTTTTACTTAGTGCCCGATATCGACTTCTCTTGCCTGCTTCATAAGAACGGAAATATCACTTTCACATTTGATGTGGTAAGTTTCTGCAACTGGCTAATCCCAAGAGTTTTTCATAATTTGGTAGAAATCATCCATTTTGTAAGCTATGGAGTGACGTTGTTGATTGTATCTGATTTTCCTTGTGTACTTCTGAAACCTTCAGGGAACTGTTAGACATTTCTGGACAATGAAAAATCCCTTTTGGAAAAGAAACCTAATTGGGGAGATTCTGTGATCTATTTCTGGGAGAAAACAAATTACAAATATCACCGATACTAGTCTAGTTGAACTATGTTTAGAAACAAATTTAAAAGCATAATTTCACACACATCAGTTCCGACTAATAGATACAGTATTTGTCAGGTTGATGACGATTTTTCCCTTGCGGTACAAAATGGGAAACGGTGTTACGGTGTATTATCTTTATTATTCACTACGTCGTATAGTGTACAGCAGATTAGGGTTTGTTAAGTGTTTTCTATAGCGCATTTTTATTTTCACCTCGGTGATTTCAGAACTGATTCGTCACGGAGTAACAGCGCGCAACTCACTATTGAAAATTAAAGAGGGGCTACTGTACAGCTGTGCAAATGACGATGACGGAAGGATGTTGTTTTGTATAGTATTGACGCAAAACATATCGTCAGAAATCACTCCAGGTTGCCTGGTGATAGGGTGTGTGATTCAAACTCACAGACTCTAGGTTCGGGTATTCAGTGGGGCTTGGTGGATATGCAGTACGGCTAATGATTCCTCACGATGATGATGAAAAAGCTGTAAGCTACTTTCACAGTTTCCATCGCGAAAAGGGGCTTTTATATCGCGTGCTTACTCATTTAACAAGCAAATCAACCCTAATAACCGTGGTAAAAATAATAATAACAACGATAATGCCACTACTGATATTGAATTTCAAAAATTACTTTATTCTTTCCGCTCCGAAAGTAAGATATTCATTATTAAATCACCCATTATGGATCAGAATTCCAAAAGCTAAAATTCTCGTATTTATCATTTGGGTTAAACATATAGGGAGGACTGTTTATGTTATCTGTCACGACGAAATAATTGCCCCGAACGAATAAATCTAATGTAAACTAGTGACGAATGGAATCCTAATATTCTTGTCAACTTTACCTCCTTCGTTTTCGTTTCGCAATGGGGCAGCGGTACTACTCCATTCGGTAAAAACGGTGAAAGGCGTCACGGTCGACTATTACTTTGTTTATTCTGAGAAACTGCAACTGTATGCGAACTTGATACTCGCCGATAACATAAAGCATCGGGTTTTCTTTACTCTCACGAAAAATGATAACACTTCCTCTGTGAGCCTATTGTCAGTAATGCTTTTGATTAGCAACTAGGCCTACAAAACATCTCTCTTATTTACTAGATCAGGCAAGTTAGCCAGTATCCTCCAGGTAGATTCGCCATCAGCACCATTAATGATAGGTATCATCCACAGTAACCTTTTCACCTGGACTGTTAAATGAGTTTTTCAAAAATCTTGAACAGGCAGAATATCCTTATCTTTTTCGTGAATTATTTGAGATTCAGAAATGACTATTCAAGTTTGAGGAGGAAAATTATAAGGAGACTGCAATAAGGTTGTCATAGCAACTCCCCTGGCTGATCACGCAAACCCTGGACTATTGCGAATCCAGGTTAGAGGGAATCTCGGGCCCTGTATAATTGAAATTAAGTCTTGACAAGAATTCAGCTGGCATATGTCTCGTTCGTGATTTTCGCCGACCTGCACAGGATATTTTTAAACCGCCAGAAGTTACAATCCAGTTTTTCGTGCGTGGGAATGGCGTCAGCTCCCCCCACCGGAACAGTTATTTTTCTAATTTTCTAAGGCTAGAGTAGACGAAAATATATATATCACAAATCCACCTTCGTCTATTCTCAAGACTGCCCTAAACGCTATGTACTTACTCAGAGACGGGCGGATTTTCACCGTGGATGAAGTACAGCGGACGAACCTTGAAAGTAGCAAGGTGTTTCATAGCTACGCAGTTTTTCCCTCAGAGTACTGTTATACGAAATACCGAAGCGCCTGCCTACAAACGAGTGAACTTTGAGGCCTAATTATTCTCTAGATTAACTATATCCTGCTGTAATGATTCACGTGTCAAGCAGAGTACTACCACCGACAAAAATAACTTTTGTATCGAAAACACAACATTTAGTTCATCAAAACAGATAGAAGACATAAATTGCGAGATGCAAGCATTTCTTTTAATCTCAGTCGCGTACGTAAAACATGCGATTTCGTGTTCAAATGGAGCACAGAGCAAAACAATGGAATTGATAGCGTCAAGCGAAATTAGGAAACCATTCGGTAAACTTGACTGGTTACCGCCACGGCAAGCACACATTGTGGGTCAGAAGTTTCTGTGCACACAATGGGGGCCTAAGTCTACTTATCAACACAGCCTCACAAAAAGCTGGAAGCTTTGGGTTCCGATTCCATGCAATCACTCGGAACGCGACTGAGAAGATTAAAAGAAATGCTTGCATCTCGCAATTTATGTCTTCTATCTGTTTTGATGAACTGGATCAAGGGGACCCAATGTTTCAAACAACATTTAGTATTCAAGAGTCAGAAGCTTTCAGTTTTCCCCATTTATTTGCTGGAAAAAGAGATGGCCGGATTTTTAGAAGGAACAGCAACTTTTACCATTCAGTCAATTGAAATATTTCCTGTATCTTCCGGACCCATATTCATAATGTGATCCATTCTTCGTTCAGACGTTCTGACAGAACATCATCGTTGATAACCACTAACATGCCGGGTGGGATGACCGATATTGGTCAAGTGGTATAAGCGTTTATCACCTCTTGAGTCGAATGTTTGAATCCCGTCACCGCCGGTCACACTGGCGGTAAGCGACAACCTAACTCCACCCGGCTCGTTCCTACGGCTGACCTGCGGGGACTTTGTGCAGTTCTCTAGTCCAGTTCTCACGATCGCAAGTGCCAGTAATCCGTAATAAAGCCGTGGGCCTTTGAACGGTTATGAAATGTTCTTTTCTCTACACCAGTGCGTAAGCATGGATTGAAAAACATTACAGTGATTCTGGAGGTTTCTTTCTTTATTTGATAACGAATGATCACTTACTATGTGATAATACCCATTCTAATGATGCGTGCTCCGAATTCGAAAACTGTTCCAAACTCTTGTAGTTTTGAGGTTTTGAGAGGAAATACCTAAAATATGCCTTCTCATCAGCTTTCTTGTGCTGAAGTTTTTCAAGATTCTAAAATATGTTTGTCCCAAATAAAGTCATTTAGGTTCCAGGTTCAGTCATACTACTCAGTCAATTAGAAAAATGGTAAATATTGCAATAACGAGGGGTAGTTTTTGTTCTGCGATCAAATTCTCAGGTTCACGCATAGTAGGCGTGCAGTATGTGTGACCAAACCAGATCGTGATGTGGTGCATTCCTCACGCTCTTATCCCTTTCTTCATCCAAAAATGGTTCTGACACGAATGAAATAAATGAACCTCAAGCAGACAAAAAAGTAGCAAAAACGTTCATGAGCTACAATTCCAGGCACATTTGCTACGCAACCACAACCTAGGAGTTTTTCAAGCATGATGGGTGGCTTCGTGCGCTACTGGGGACGACTGAACGAGGATGGCAGGAAACAGAATGTGGAACAGTAAGAACATAGGTTTGATCACGAATTTCTCGAATTTGTGATTTATTTGATCGTGGTTAATAAATCTAAGCGGAACTGGAGACCATAATCATTTACGTGCTCCTATATGGCGTGTAGAACACTTGACTGATGGACTGTCGCCTGGATAGGTCTCTTAAAGAATGGTGAACTCATCTTTGGAGGCACCCGGTGTTCATTTCATGCTAACTCAAATATCCAATTCGCAGGCAGAAGGCTCAGAATGAGCCTAAGTTTCAGAAGAACATCTCAGAATATCTGTCCTAGTATAATTTGTTTGCTTAGCAGTAGTTCCCTGAAAATTCAGCCATGATAAAACTCCTATACTTTTCCGTCCATTTTTAGGAACTCTGATACGTACTGTAACAATTTTGAGATCTTGCCGTATATCTTTTCTTTGGCCATTGGTTCACCAATATTTTGTTTATATCAACAAAGCAACCACTCTCATCCGTGCTTATGGTTTGCCTTTGACATTCTGTAACACAGCGGAAAGCTAGTCAGTTGAGTTTAGTAGTAAGAAATAGTGGCCGACGGTCTAGAATAAAATTCGTAAGCACCGGTGTTCGAATCCAGTCGATTCACGGTCCACAGTCCCCTTCCGAAAACAGATTCTACCGTATTCACCCACCTAAAACGTTGTGTGCCTCGAGTATTTCTGAAATATCGGGTCCTTTAATCGAGTTAGTTCAGGCGGATATAGGATATAAGTTATGAGATACCTGCACTTTTATCTTCATTTTTAATTGCACGCGTAAAGCATGTTAATTCGTGTTAAATTCGGGCATAGAGCAGAACAGTATGAAAAGATAGTGTCGAAAAAATTCGAAACGGCTCAGTAAAACCTGATTTGCTAACACCGAAATAAACAAACATTGTGAATTATGAGGTTCCGTGCGTGTATTGGAGGTGTTAGTCTTACTATTATTAATACAGCTCCATAAAAGTCAGTCTAATAGCAGAAGGTGTTTTGCGACCGACAAGACCAGGTTTTTCGTGGTCGTCTGTTGTCCTGGTGGGGAATGAGCCAATCAGATTTTTGCTGAACCACTTTCAAATTTCTTCAAAACTGTCTATTTCCACTGTGTTACTTCTGGTCCCACTTCGGCTTGAACTGGCATGTTTTGCATGTGCCATCCAGAAAGGTGAAAGAAATATTTGAACCTCGCAATTTGTCTTCTATCCACTCTACTCAACATACGGCATGATGGAAATAATGAAGAATAAACAATGCACAACATTTTAGCATTGCATTATCTAATTCAGCTTCATACCGAAGGTGTTTCAGTCTACAAGGTCACGAGTCATGATTTCCCGTAACAGCAAGGAATAGTGTTAGCTTTCAACCTAACTAGCTCCTGATCACTGGGGTGAAGTTACAGATCACAAAATTTTCACCACTACTCGCAGTACGTACTTAGGATGTCATCTTCATTCCCGGTGAAACGTTAACTCTTTAAATATCAACTGCTGTGCTGTAGATCATGTGTTCGGCATGGCCAAGAAATCATTAGGAAACTTTTCTCCACCAAAATCTATACTCCTACGGAACTTCTAGATAAAATCAAGTTCAACTAGTTCGCCTGTTTGTATTTTCTCGCCTAACAAATCCGTCAAATGAAGAGATATGATCAAGTTGTAGTTTGAAGCACTGAGTCATCTTTACTCGGCTCACCAGACCAGGAAGAAGATTCCATGATGGGCAAGGCAGATCTAGCCGAACAGGTGAGATGACGATCGGTCTAAAACGGTAAGGTGCAGGCTTGATTAGAACTTGATAAACAAACAATGGGGCGACGTTCAACAAGCCGTTCACTCCACGCACATCAGGAAGACGGAGACCAGGTAGTAGCTTGCAAAGGGCAAAAGTCATCTGCGTTTTTATGTACAGGGATTTCCAGGGAAAGATCGTGATTTCAGAGAGAAAAAAGAGTTCATGAGATTCACTCTGGGCTGGTGGTTCTTACAGCTCGGATCCCAAAATTCTTGCATCCCACGAGGTATGTTTTCTTTCCGTTCAGATCAAATTAAAGTGTTCCATGCCTGTATATTTCCTGATCCCACAGATTTTCTAAATGACTCAGTACTTCCAAACAACCGTAATTTCTTCAAATATAATTAATGATACCCATTAGAATATGAACCAGTTTGCTTGACAACTGAACCCGCTTTTTCAACCATCTGGTTATTCAAGTATATTTTCTTTTTCTTTTTTTATCCTTACCTCGGCCCACTTCACTATCCATCATTCGAATCACATTATCGTGGACAGATGCCAGAAGAAATCCCCGGTGAAAACGTCAAATCGGAAATATCAGCCAGTTATAAGTATACAGAATTGAATAACAGTGAGTTTGGAACATTGAATACTCCGTACTGAGATTTCATTTTCAATCGGTAGGACATTGGGAATGTATGGTCTGTACGATGTGTATTATACTTCTCAAAACAGATAAAACGCTGATGCCTGAAAATACTATTTGTTCCGGCGTAAATTTCAATGAGGCCGCACCAACGAAATGCTTTTGCAAATTCGTACCCATAATCTACCCTCTTGGATGTTATTCTTTTGACAAAACACGAAATGCGAAAATCATTCCCAAAGCCAACGAGTCCTGTTATTTTATTGGGAACAACATGGATGAGAACTTGTATACGACTTTTTCTGCAACATAATGTTCAAAAATCTCCACAATTGATTGGGTTTGGTGTAGACGAAAATCGCTGAGGGCCGAATTTGCACGGTCGATGGCGCAGCGGCAAAGCAGGCCGGTCCTAGAGCTGTGTTATGCATACAATCATAATTTCGTTTGTTATTTACTTCCATATTATAATATAATAAAGTCGTAACATTTCATGAAGGGGGTTGCGGTCAATTAAAGGCTGCGAATCGGGTAAGTGACCGTCTGAGGTGCAAGGAGTGATGTGTGCAATGTGTAACAAGCCTTCGCTAAGGCGTTTGCAACTGAGGGTGTCTGAAGGACAGGGACGCGGGCATCAGCATGAATTGAGATGCAGACGAAAACGCGTCACCTATATAAAATTATTACGCGCAAAAGATGCGACAAACACTACACCGGTGTATGTGGTGATAGTGATAGTAATAGTACCGGTAGTAGTAGTAGCAGTACTTTTATTATTAGTAGAGTAGTGTCATAATCCACAAGACTTGCCAGGTGGAAAGGTTGACCAGCAGGAGTCGCCCGTTCGGACATTAAAAAAATCAGTCAACTATTACAATAATCAGGAAGCTGGGTGTAGGCGAACTTGTGTTTCCTGTGATTTCATTCTCAAGCCAATTACAATCACATTCATATGGAACAAAATTAGGGAAAGAAAAGGACACATCTAGTCAGTTAGTCAATCAGTCAATCGACTGGTTAGCTGGCTGATCGATAGATGAAGAGGGTACACGGTAAAATTACGTGTCTTCGTCAGAGGCCTGGATCGGCATCATATGCAAGAACAAGGATAAATTGCCTTTGTTGACCTCTTCAATGATTATTTATCGATTCAAGTGCACCTGTGGTGCCACTTATGCGGGTCGAACGACAAGACGTTTATCTAAACGCATTAAAATGCATCAACCACGGTGGCTTCAACATGGAGGAAGAGCAGCTGTATCGAGCTCCATTTTCGCCCATCTGTTAGACACAGGCCACAAGGTTGATCCGGCTACATCATTCACTGTCCTATACGGGGTCCAACTGAATGAGTCAAAATCAGGTAGATATAGGACATTAGCGACGGTCAAGGCAATCATGGGGCTACTACGGCCAAAGCTTTGTTCACAAAAGAAGCTGGTCCAAACACTTGAAATTCCGTGGCCGAAGGTCGTTGACGTTATTCTTGAATGTGATGCCGATCCAGGCCTCTGACGACGACGTAATTAATCCATGTCATCTGTTCATCCAATCGATTAGCCAGCTAACCAATCGATTGACTGACTGACTGATTGACTTACTGATCACATGTGTCTTTTTCCTTCCCTTATTTTGTTTTATATAACTGTGATAATAATTGGTTTGAGAATGAAGTCACCGAGAACACGTTCGCCCACACCTTGCTTTCTGATGTTAATCAAGGGCTTTTTCCGTATATTACAACAATGCTGTCCAGTCTACTTGAAAACGGTCGCTTTTCAACCGGAAGATACAATTACTTGGTTCATGTTCCTTTTTTACCCTATTGCATTCTGTCCGTCTGACGTAGTCACGTTTGTTGTCAATCCACAATTGCCCATAACTGTGTTTTGAGCAGTCAACTACTCACTCATTCGACAAGTAGTATACGCACTCCACCACAGTAGTGGCTGTAGTTGATTATTAGGCCGTTTATGCTACAGTCAAAACAGTTGCAAGCCTTCCCGTAAGGCACGGCGATAATGAGTGCAACTCACAGGAATGCCCTCCAGGTTCGGGCCACAGTTGAGGCTGCATAGATAGGAGCTGCATCTGATGTTTTCTAACACTGCCTCCACTGTTCACACACTATGTTAGATAGGACAACAGCCTGCCCTCTCTAGAACTCTCGTAACTTTTGAAGGAGATACACACTGTGTCTCCGAAATGCGCCCACAAGACCTCACGTTCGTCATCACTCTTGGCACCCCAGATACCGTCTCAGTCTCTCGCTTTACTCTTCGTGTGTCAAATGATCTATTATCTAGTGCTCGTGATCAGGCTGACTTTGGGATTGCCTTGGACATGGAAGCTGGGTGTGCAATGCAAGACTGGATCCCAGTCAACAGACTATTGTCTGCAGTTTGGTTGGGTGGTTTTGTACGTGTCAACAGCAACAGATTTAAGCGTCCATGGTTGTTCGTCGTGTCTGTGTATCCGTCTACTGACTGCAGTTCCTCTGAGACCAAGGACGAATTCTATCACGATCTGTTTCATCTGCTTCGAAGCGTGTGTTGAACAGATGCGGTGATCATTGCTGGGGATTTCAGCGCTCAAGGTGGCCGTTTGATGGATTCCCGAAGGCGCATAGGAGGCCCTTTTGCTATCCCGGATTGTCGCAACGACAACACCGATCGTCTCATTCATCTGTGCTACGATCACTGGTTGTCTCTGACGAGTATGAATTTCTGTCATCAGAATCCGCATAAACTCAGCTGGATTTTTCCTACATCTTCACAATGTTGGATTCAGATTGATCATATTATCACTGGTCACCGTTGGCATGGCTCAAAAGAAGATTGCCATTCATTTGAAATGAAATTATATGACGCCTTGGTACCAACTCGCTTCTGTTTGCGTATCGCCCGTGATCGCGCCAACAAGAGAGCTACCCATCCCGCACAGCTGCTTCCAGAAAATGGCTGATTATCTGCTTTCCGAGCAGAACTGTCTATACCACAGTCGATGCAGCTGGATGCCCAGGACGCAAATGAACACTAGAAACAGAAACAAAAGGCCCTGAACGAGGCTCCCAAAGTCACACAAGGCTCCGGTGCATGTAGACCTCACAAAAGATGGATATCTTCAACTTTAGTTGCTCTGTTAGATACTCACAGAGCAGTCTATCCGCATGCTACATTCAATGAAGTGCGTAAATCCCTAAGGCAAAAACTGACTAAGAGTTAGGGAGATGACTGGGAACAGTGGTGGATCGCTAAATGTACGGCAATGGAGAAGGCTAAGTCTACTGGAAATATTCGCGGCCTTTTTCGTTTGGTTAGAGGTACCGGTCACGGAAGAATGATGCAATTGAGTTGATCAAGGAAACCGACGACTCATTGATTCACTCTCAGTGTCGTCGTCTGGACTGTTGAGCTGATCAATTCAAAGGACAGCTTGGTCTTCCGAATATACCTGCCAGAGAAACGATACAGGTAGATATCACCCCTGCATTAGAAACTAGGTCTATCCTGGAAATAGGTTACGTGAAATGGTACAAAGCAGCTGGACCGGATGAATTGTCTCCGTCCTTTTTCAAGGAAGGAGGCAAAGCTTTGGATTCGGCCTCAGCAAAACTCCGGGTAATCTGGGACAGTGAACCGATTCCCAGGGAATGTTGTGAATCTGTGATTGTTCCGATTTGCGAGAAAGGCGACAGATCCTATTGGGAAAACCACAGAGGAAATAGCTTGGTAAGTATCACATCGAAACCGCTCGCTGGAAACATTCCTTGCTTATTATCCAACCCCGTGAAATTTATACGCGTGAGAAACAAGCCGAATTCAGACCCGATCGGGGTTGTATCGACAAAATCTTCACTCTCTACCAAATTTCAGAGCACACACATCTTCCGTAGCCCATAATCTCTGTCATTTTGATCTTAAAGCAGCATTCGACCCAGTCGACCGCACAGTTTCCCGGCGCTGCCTCTCATCGAAGAGTGTATCAGAATAGTTTAGTTCTCTATTCCAATCATTGTTTGCTAAAAGCCGGGGCAGAGCTCGTACTAACGGTGATCTTCCACCCTAGTTCACCATGAGGAATAGTGTTCGCAAGATTGTCCTATTTTCCCCTCCATCTTCAACTTTGTGATTGAAATGTTTCATGGGACAGCCCTATCCTCGATTCAGAATAGCGGGACTGATCTTTGGCCGGGCAAGAAACAGTCTGACTTAAAATATGCAGACCATATTGCTCTTCTGGAAAATCTTGTATATCATCAGCACCGTTATCAACAACAACTCTGTTAAAATCAAAATCACTGACGAAAGAGAAGAACAAGACCACGAATATGACAAATGAAACTTCCACAATTCCGTCACTTCTCTCTCTCATATGCACAAGTCACTGGATCTAATCTCTATTTTGTCTTCCTTTATGCTACTAAGCGTAACAAATTGGAACCCATGCGTATGCTATGCAGTCCCATTTTGTTTGTCAACTTGTCATAAGGAAGGGCATCATTTTTTCCAAATATTTTGTTCGTATGACTCCTTGGCAATTGCCGGTTCAAGGCAGTATGACTGCGCGTCAAACTCCTCATGACAATTTTGACAACTGAGGAGAATCCCAGTTTGACAATATGATTCAAATAAGAGATTTGATAAGCGCGACACCAGCTAAGCTGTGTACTAAACTAATGGACGATTACAAGCCCTTGTCCACGGAGTGTCCGCAAATGACGACTATGGAGATAGCTTATCACACTTGTATCTGATTAATTCAAGCAAGTCATTAATTGATGGCAGCAAATGATACGGTTTTTTTCTGTTGGAAATTTCCCCAATGACAAAAATCGGTACAAAAATTATTCTTCCGTGTGTGGCAAGTAAACCAAAACACTAGAAACTGGGATGGATTAAATACTGGCCGAGTCTGAAGCAACATTTTTTTAATTTACCTTGCATACACCTTTTAAAAATGGATATACACCTCTACCCTTTTACTTATTCGATCCATCTATGCTTTTCGTAGGGTGATTGGCATGCAATAAAAAGAACAGTCATGAAGTAAAAAGCTATACCAGTTGAACATTAGTAATTCCGACTACAATAACGCTAGTCATAAATGAACACAGACAGTAAATCATCATCATCATCGTACAGCGTTAAACAGCAGGGCAAGCCCCACTGACCACTGCCTTTCTTACCAGGTTGCACGCGGAAACAGAAATGAATAAACGCTATCGACAGGTAGTGCACCTAGACGGGGGGGTGGGGACCAGCCAACTTCTGGACCAGACAAACATTGTACGGCTAACCGGGTTTACGGTTCACGTGAATGACCACGGAGCTGGAAATAATCGCATTAAAACTAATGCATGGTCCGACTCTACGTACGTGGACCAGTAAGACCTACAGTTCTAAACAGAACTACGCCACTGTGATATGGTCAACCTGAATCAGAGTACCTAAAGCATTAGAGCGCCATGTTGCTGCTCGACGTGAGCAGTACTAGACAGAAATAGCCGATTGTCTGCACAAAATTGGAGAAGACTATCCCCGTTATCTATGCGCTCAGTGGGTAAAGCACAAATTTCACCTAAACAAGCTTCTGACACACTAAGTTTGCCAACTTCTGCATTAAAATCACCTGCTAGCACTACAATTTCAGGTCCTTTGCTCCTGCGAACGACGGTGGCGTGTTCATCATAAAACTCGTCCTTCTGCGTGTCAGAGCTGCAGTCTGTTGGAGCGTATGCCGAGATCACAAACAAATTGCGCTGAGCACAACTATCCTTTCGAACGCCGACTGATCCCTGGAGTCTCACAGCATATAAACGACTATTAATCGGGATCCAGTCTAAAAGTGCAGACTCAACCTTGTGAGTTAAGACTATTTTTACACCACGTTGACCCACAGCTCCAGCTGCTTCATCTCCTGAGATGCGTAGTAAATACCCCGATGAGAAACCAGGAGCAGTTAGTTGAATCACACTGCTCGAATCCTGTATACGCGTTTCAGTTACGCAGCAGACATCAATCTTCTGAGAATTCGTTGTGAGGGCTAGGCACGCCTGCTGACCGGCCTGCATGAGTGTACGCACGTTGAAGGAGCCGAGATTCAGAGGCTGACGAGGCTTGAGAAAATGTAAGTTATCAGACAGAGGATTATTCCGGACATTATCTGATAGTCAGTCGTACCGAGTTTCGAGCATATTATCAGTGGGAGCAGTATGGATGGATAGGAGGGGCAAAGAGACGTGGTCGGCGACAGAAGACAATGGTTGAATAGAAGAGAGGGAACTCTGAGCAATAACCCACTTATCACTACCCACTCCGCTCGATGCAGTGGGCAGCATTGTCCTCGTTATCCTGAGCGACGACCGATGCAGTATGGGATTCTTGCTATTCGGGCAGTTCATGGGAGATGTTGGACGGGTACTGCTAGGGTGTCCGGGCACAAAGCAGGAGAACGATTAGTGTCCTCATCCAAAGCTTTTAGTTCTAATAAGAACCAGTCTGCAAAGCAGCGGGGTGGCTGAGTGGAAGACCATTTGCTTGGATCAATTATTCTTCCACTGATTTTGCCGACTGAGTAGCCAACTCAGACCGATCCCAAACCTGGAGGACCGGGAGACCGGACATCGTCTGGCTTCTACCCATTGGCCTGTCAGGCATGACTGGGTCTCCAGCTAAAAGAAGCCGTCCTATATAGCTCTTTGGGGCACAGAGGCACGCAAGCCATCACACCACGTCAAGGTGCAGTCCCGTCGTGAGTTAGAGTTTAAGTTGGCTATGACCCAAAAGCTTCACAAAAGCACTTAACACGTCCCGCCGCATACGGAGGAACTTGATATAAATAAATTTATTTCCGATGCCTCACTGTGAGCATTTAGATGCGTAGGCTTTTAAGTCTAGCTGTAAGCATTGGCGCATCATATTTGCTAACTAGTCAAAATAATGTTCGACGGTACCCGAAAATTAGAGAGAACGGGAGGGACGATTAATGACAAATGTGTGTTGGGTATGTTTTTGTTGTACCACATCAACGGCTTTTCCTGCGTGATCTGCAGGGGACTTTTTCGGACAATTCTAAATCAAGCTATCTGACTGATGCAAAGGTTTTATAACCCAATGAGGAATTAGCAACGATTGAGATTCCCGTATTGCACGCTGTAGCAGTACATGATTACCTTTCCTAAAGAACTGACTCTTGACTCCGACAATGGCGTGACACCGAAAATATTGCAGAGCTAAACGTAGGATTGAAAGGCAAGTTCCATTCATGGGGCCGACGTACTGCAGCCACCTCTTACGGCCATGACAGTATCATCAGTCGCTGTAAGTTGTGCTGCTACATTCAATGTTCTATTCGCCCTGTCTTCAGATATGGTCAGAATTTGTTCGTGTAATCCCTTACTGAGAACCCGTAGTATTCTTTTCGGATTCTTGAAGACCACTGTGTGTTCCATTCTGTTCTCACACTTCACTCCCCCCCCCTTCAGAAGTTCCTTATTAGCTGCATCCATTTTCTGAACTGTTTTACCACCAATCCATTTGTTCGAATGAATTAAAATATAGATGGGAAGAGTAGCATCTTGGGCTATCGGCAAGGTGGTTTGTTTAAACTTTCATCAATGAAGGCAAGACAATGTCTTGTTACTCTTTTGGACGGATCTAGCCTGCGTGCTGAACATTATCAAAAGGTCACAAACTGAAAGACAACAAATCCACAGGACGACGAAGAAACTCATCGCTAGTTTGATGAATAACGTCAAGTCACGTTTTTGACGCAATCCTAACTTGCGTTACTAGGTGATGCTGTTCGAGTGTCACAGATATTTGTGCTTTCGGAATTCCAGTAAGCTGATCTTCCTTGAACAAAACTCTGGTGAATGTCTCTTCCCTTTTTGAAAAGGTGAAGTTAGACCAAATATCGACGTCAATAATAATTTTCGATTTTTCCTGAAAAGAATTTGCTTCTGTGAAGCTGATACCACCCACTTTAGTCTAGAATACCAAAAGTAACAAAATTGTTCACCGTCCTCACGTATTGTCGAAATGTGAAGGAAAATTTAGTAGGTTCTGCGCAAAATCTTCCGCAGAAAAGCGCACAAAGTGCGTTACCGTTTAGTTATCACTGTCTTACTTACTAGCGCAGTGAAGATTTCCCGTCATGAATGAGTACTTCTCTTTCGCCGCGAAAACAAACGAGACGCCTAACGGACCACACACATATGACCCTGTTTTCAAGGTCATGTATCCTAAAAGTGTCAGGGGCTTTTTTTTCTTTTGACCCTACCACGAAATAGTAAAAATTTACCCGATAACACAATGTTTTCTAGATGTGTTCGAAGTGCCTTTTCTTAGTTCTACTAAGCGGAGATATAAATGACACTTCCACTAAAGGTAGTGATCCTGACAGGATCAGTATTTTCTTCTCCGTGGCAAAAACCGTACACGGTGAATTTCATTTCCATGATTTTATGAGTTATACATATTCAACCGTTCATTAAGTTTCGTCCGTTAAGCATCTGTCAAGTTAGGCATGTTAACCAATGTTACGCAATCTGAACTTTACACAATGTATAACAGGGCTCACATGAACAACATTCAACTATAGAGAATTTCATATTTCCAACCTTTGTTTGACAGTTATGTTATGTCGTAGCTGATTGTTTATTTTCCTTTGAACTCTGTTATCTCGCTGTGCAAATAATCGTGGAACAGATTCGATGGAAGAAGATAACCATCATATCACATACAGTGTGATCAAAACAAATCTTACACTTCTCTCCTCGGACACCCGGGTGGAATACGTCCCGTTTCCATGTGAGCCGAAACTCCTTCGTTGCTTTCCTTTTTGAATGTTCCATCACTTTCAGTTCAGCACAAATTCATTTTGAACAATCATTAGTCATGCACTGGGGATGGTGGTTCTGGTTGCTATCTGTATACAATAGTCTTACTCGGGAACGAGAAAATTAGGTGTGAGCGACTATCAGAGAGGGCACCAAGTTAAGAGTATAGAGCAGTTGAAAAAAGTGTATCAACTCAAGGATATCATATGCAGTCATACTTTAAAATATGTTTACTCCCTGAGTAGGCCTATCTCTTAAACTCCGTTCGGGAGCTTATCGCATCGTTCATGACTGCGTCAACCGGTCAAGGTTACGTGAGTTACTTCAACACCTCACAAACTATTTCTTTACGACAACCTACTCAGTAATAATTAGTAGCAATTAATATATGTCCGTATTCTTGTAAAATGAAATATGAGTTTCCTGTTCATTTTACTTTGATTTTGTATAACAAAACAAGCTCTAACTTGATATACTGCTTATTTTAAAGTATTTCCTTAAGACGGAAAGAAATTGCGTTATTGTTGCCATTATATAAGCGTACGTTTAGTCTGATTTGCGGTGAATTGTGAAATAATCATCACTATTGTATCTTGCCTTTGGCGACTAGTCTCAGGTACCATTGACCATTGTGTGAAAATCCTCAGCATACTTTCTGATGATGAAATACCGCGTTCAGAAACAAATCTTGCTCCGATAGCACACAACAACGAGCATTAAACTTAGTCTCTTTCTAACGGAGAATTGAGAATTTTGGCAAAGTGATATTAAGTTGTCTTGGTGAACAGCACATTTTATGGCATATCAAAACAGTCAACGCCGCAGTGAACGAGAATTATTAAGGAGAGGTATTTCAAGTCACTTCCGCTTGGTCATTAACTATACCAAACGAACTGAACGCATGGCAGCTTTCCACTCTAGAACTCTGATGGCGTGTTCAGCCTTCAGGAGATCCAAGTTAAATGTGACTCTAGTATACACGAATAATGTTCTCGGCACTCTCCGTTTCAATTTCATCCTCCATGCTGGTACCAAGTTCTGAGTTCTACGTGCGATCGGTTCACTGACTTATATTATCAATCATTGGGCTGATGATGTTAGGAATATGATGGGTACACCTCCTGTTGGAGTATTTGCATGTGATCTTAATAAGCAAAGTCCGAATCTTATCCCAGTCAACTTGCAGATCGATGTCGAGTCCGTCATGATCCGCCTATCAAGCATGGGAAAAAATATCACAGACAGAAACATCGAAAGTCGGTGAAGAAAACATTGCTAACTATCCGAACTAACAAGATAACTGTGCATCTAATTGTGGAATTGATATAACTCACCATAATCATTGGGAGCGTCAGTTTCCATTGGATATTCGTAACCTCACTGGCACGAAAACCGATTCTCTTACTCTCGAGTAACTTGTCTAAAATCTATAAAAGCATCATGCCAGACGATGCATCAAATTTTTCACCATACCTTCCTGTATTGGTTACAATATCACAAGCACAGTCCCTAATGCACAGAAGCACCACCTAGAACCATGAGGTTGATAACTGCAATGCAAACTATCGAGTGACTTTTGATGCCTCCACTGTTTGTACTGTTTCCTAACGAGACTGTCCGCCATCTGTATGTTCAGCACAACTCCGTTCCGCGATATTACTGAGCCAACTGATCGCTTCAAATCCCTGTCAGTCTTTTATTCTCAGTTGGTAGGGAATGTACAACCGTTGAGCTTAGTAATGTTCAGCCTCTGGGGCCATCTCATTCCAGCTTCGTCATCCTAATTGGTTTTCTGACTGTGAATTTATCTGCCTTGTAGACCAAGCGGTAAAAGAAACCGGAAAGGTTGCTCAGGAAAACTAATTCAGCCCGAAACAGCTTTCTGGATGTGTTTTACTAGACTGTAAAATAAGAAATGCATCCCAGTCCGTTTTTTTCCGACCTAGCCTGTCAGGCAAAAACAGATTGTCAAAGCTGCCTGGCAATTCGCACTCCGGAACGGTTCATGTGTGCTTGGTGTCCACGTGCCGGACTATGCAGTGACGGACATGATGTGAATCGGCCCAAATGGATTCGACTGAACTGTCACCTGGAAGTAAGTCTGTCGAAAATATACCCTTGTAACAAAAAAAATGGTTGATTCTTCGATTTGATGGAGCAATTTGATTCGCACCCACTTGTCTTTCATACCGACTGGCCTGAGACAAGAGGATCAAAGTACATTTCTCACAAATCGATAGAATTTTCATCACTCTCACATAAGACAGAATAACCTACTATAAATTTGAACACACAAGCACATCTGTTGAACTGTCACGTGGTGTAAAATGAACTTGTAATGGATTTTGTGTCAATGAACATTTCATGGAATTCATTTTAAATGATGTTGATTTTTGCACTACTCACTAACACAGTTCAGATTAAAAGGATTGGCTTCAAGAGCTTATTGAATCTTTGATTTGGGAGGCGCCCCTGAAGTCTTCGTACAACTGATTTGTTACAAGACAGTCGGGGACCAGTTGCGGTCCATTGGACCTTGAGTGTAAACCTTGAGGAAACATCTGGCGACTCACATTCCCGTAGCAAAATTGGAGCCTGGGTAGAGTAAATGTACTTCTGAAAACCATATCATAAGAACGGGACGTCGGTAGGCGTGGGAGATTAGACGTTTGCATAGTATGATTTACCATGCAGTGTGAATTTTCAAAACATCGTTGCACTGTACACCAGTTACATCCCTTTTGAGAATTATCAACAATACTAATCCACCGAACCCAAAAGGAGACTCGAACCCGGGATGAACGATTAGGAGCCGAATACCTAACCACCGGGTTACCCAAGATTCCGTATTTTCACGTCCATCACTCAACCACTAGACGGACATCAGCAGACGTTTTACGATTGGCGACTCTCAATGTGTGAGGACGACACGTGTATTCTGCGGGTCGCGGGCAAGGTGTATGGCCAGCTACATAGTGGCTAATCGTAAATTAGGCGGATCAAGGATCAACGAACAAGCTGTCACAGGAAACTAACAGTAGTACTAAAGGAAGCGTTGAATTTTCTCCTACTTAAATTCCATGTAAGCCCGGGAATAGTATGAGTGGCAACCTCTCAATATGACTCGCTTGTAGGTGCTTTCGAAAATGTAAACATGCACTCCTCTGCTTGTCTGATCAATATAACATACGTGACGTAATGGGTCGGTGTCCTCTGCGGTTGTCCTGGATAAACGGCTAGGCATATCGTGGGTACGATTTCGCAACAATATGGCTGCATAATGAATTATCAAATCAAATGTGTGAACTGGCACTGATGACATCTGAAAAGTTTTCACTACCTTTTTAGGGATTCAAACAATTTCAGTCGCGATAAAACAAATTTAATTGAACCCGATATTGTTTGATTTTTATACGCTGCAAGTAATAATAATAATACTAATAATAATAATAATAATAATAATAATAATAATAATAATAATAATAATAATAATAATAATGAGCAACGTTTGAAAATGCCAACAGAAATTGATAGACAGGTGTTTTTGTCCCTCACGTGTATTCCTGCTCGTTTATCTACGTAGCATGAAACGGAAACGTGTGACAACTCAACACAAACATCGTCGACTACGAGAAGCACAAAAGCAACCACATTACCCACAAGGTATAGGACTCCTCGCAACGAACGGTCTGAAAGTACTACGGATTCACCCAGCACAAAAACAAATAAGCCAACCACACCCCATGTGTTCATCATCGAGGAGAACACAACCACAATAGATCCATATCAGCTGAATAACGCGACACGTGAAGGCAACACACAATCGTCTGTAGAAATTACTATGACGATTCCAAATGCCAATACAACTTTGAACCCAACAAATTTGGCCTCTGATCGGACGCCTTCTACCGTTGCAATCACCAAACAAAGTGTAAAAACGGAAACGTTGTCTGCATCGACCACAAAGTTCGCTGGTCGCCAAAATCATCGGTCTGCGAATAGAAATACCTCAACCCGCACAACATCCAAGACGACCGCATATAATGCCCCCACCAGCGGGGAAAGCATAACCACAACAGACAGATCTTCAGACAACCCGAATGAACTGAATAGCACGACAAGCCAAAACGACATTCAACGACCGACAGAGAAAACAACACATGCAAATACAACCCCCAAATCGTCGGAACAAACAACGCCAGTCGTCAATCATATTACCTTTGGGAATACAACTCAAATTACAGTAGCACCAAACACCCCAGTGCCAAATTCCACGACTACTCGAAGTGAACAGTTCACAACGACTACGACCTCAACGATCGAAGCAACTAGTCAAATGACAGCCGGTTACGTCACAGTGGGGCAGGAAACGACCCCCACAAAACATACAACCAGTGACCCACTTATCCCGGGAATTACCCATCCAGTTTCAATTTCCTCTGCCATCAGTGGTGGCAGTTCCATCCCTGCATCAACTGCCTCCGAGTCTGGGATTTCGGAAAGAAAAGCTACTCCAAATTCTCAGTTACCTAAACAACGTACGAATGGTGACTCGATAACAAACAGTACATTGTCTACAAAAGCCCCATCCATCGGAAGAAGAGAAGAGGAGAGGGTAGATCATCAACCCTTGTTGATCATTGTTTTAGCGATCGTCAGTCTTCTCCTGTCCTCTTTATTAATTTGGACGCACTGCTGCCTCCGGTACGGTCACGCCGGTTCACGAAACCACACACGTTGGGTATGTCTTGCTTTGTTGCGCTACAGAATCCGAACGTTGTTACAGAAAAGGCAGTGTCTTCAACGAAATAGCCCAGGGTAGCTGAAATTTTATTAAGATACGTAGTATCTCGATAGATATAACCCAAATTATCCGCAGTCCTGCTTGTTTATTGTGGGCAAGGGTAAGCATCAGAAAGGGTGAGACGCCCTCTATGTTGCTGGAATTCCTTGTACGGAAGAAGAGAGCTGGCTGCAGTGATTCTGCAGAAGAAGGGCCATTGTGCTGTAGTAGTGTAAACGGAAATCATTGAGCACTACAAGATAGCAGTGAATTATCGCCCGGTTCAGTGAGACGTCTATATCACTAGAGTCTCGCGTAATCTCGAGGTTGTGGTTGTTGGTTCCCGAAAGTGGTGTAGTCTATCCTTGAGATTACGGAGTTTGTCTCACTCACCGTACTCTTATGAGCTCTTTGTACAAACGATCGCTTTTCCAAGATTTCTAATGTCCAGATAGCCCCATGACCTGGTCGAATATACTGAATAAAAACAATGCAGGTCAAGTGCAGGGTGCATGCGAAGAACCATAATGCGACTGTGAAGCGTATGCTGGATACGGGTCGGTGTTCAGTTAAACTCTCAATCGACCACACCGCGTTTTCGTCGGCCGTCGATGTCCGATCACTCCATGCTCTCTGATGTCAGACATTCTGGGTCATGAATTCTGCCCCATAGTTTTGGCTGACGGAATAACCATAACTCTGAGTGCACAAGCTATCTCATTGTCCCATTAGTTCCGTCTAGTCTATTGCCGTTGATCCACAATTTATACACGAGGTTAAACCAACCAGATACCCAATATACTTTCGAACTACGGCCCATAACCTTGCTACGCTGAGTTTTAGATGAAGAAAAATCCAATTACTTTTTCCGCATACGGAAGTTCACGCTGCGGGCCGGCGACCTTCCGCTCACCGAGCAGTCGCTCTACCAGCCAGACTATCACGGTGCGGACAAACGGACGCTGATAACACAATTGAATACCTAATGATAGTCAGCACTGAATTGTAATTCTGTCTAGCGAAATTGTTCCTAATGTCTCATCGATTGTGATCATGTTTAAATATCGGGATACTTAGATTTTTCATAGAATGACTCACGTAGTATCGATAATCAAATCTCCATTGGAGCACCATGGAAGCATCGCATAACTACTGCTTATCGCTTGTTAGGAACCACCAGGTTCAGCGCATAACTACCAAATTCTGACTGGGTCTCGAACCAGGCATGCACAATTGAGTCCACACATACACCTTCTGGCTACCTGGAATGGCTCTCAACAGTTTGCTTCAAGCCAACACGTCGTCATTACAAAGCGTTCATTAGTAAGACTGTCATTGTCTACTCTGACAACTGATCGCCCATAAAGCGAAAGTACCGAATCAGGTACGTTATCAGTTAGGGCCTAGGGTTGAAAAGAAAAAAATACAGCCAGTCTGCTGAGTCCGGCTGCCTGTTTGACGAGAAGATATAGTGCTTATCAGAGTTGTCAATCATCGTCCCCTGATCAACTTCGTTGGTGGTTACTTCGGAAGTGTTTGGCCTTCGCACACGAAGAATGGTAGCACCGCAAACAACTTATTTCATATACAGATACTCGATGTAAGTTGCGGTGGTGGTTTCAGCATAAAGGTTTGGTAGACTTCTCCATTCGTACCTGTTTGTCAAGAGGTGGAATTATATGATGACAGATGGATCAGTTCTGTCACGTAGCTCAGATTTCTGACCACCGTGAACTGAAAACACAGAACGAAAATCGTTACTTAACACCTTTTTGTTTGCTTCAGTGAGAGCCGGTGGCAAAGAAGACAGGGAAGGTCTCCTGGTTTGTGGAGAAGAACGGAACACGGAGAGCGGATTTGTTCCTGCTGAGTTGAGTCGCACACTTTGTTACATTACACAGGATCCACGAGATCAATCATTATACAGACTGGTCAACTTCTTAAATCGGGCCTCAAAAACAATAAAAACTGGGTGTTAAGTCGGAATCTATCAAGATTATCATAGTATTCTACTGTATGGTGCTTTTAGATTCGCCTGCGCTGGTGGCTCTTCAGCACTTTTTGCCGCTGTTCGCTCACTTTAGTGACTAATGGTTTATCTAAACTTTCTTTGTCCACCAGGCTCTAAACGACCAGTCACATGTAGGTCTTAGTCTTCATGTGGTCACTGATAGTTCCACTTCTAGCTCGGTCGACTCTTTTACGAAACGAAAGTCGAAGTAATTTTAACCACTTTCACGTCGCAGCACCGTTGATGGGACATACAAATGACCTGTTGCTCTGTACTTCAACCAGTCCCCCAGGTTGGGTAGTAATCAGGTAACACTGGAAATATTTTGGGGACCCTGGTGATTACCCAGGATTGTATTGCAAATGTAAATTATCAAATGCGATGTGACTATGATGTTACACGCAAGCAGCATCTGACGTAACCAACCTGATCAGCAGGTTCACAAAAAGTTAACTATTTGCTTGAAACTGCTAAGAAGGATGTCAGACTATATCATCACCTTTATACACTCATTTCCGAGGTAAATATTGTCCTCTGGAAGCTATACTTAGCTAAAATCGGTGTCCTTGAACAGTGGGTTAATGGTATTTTCCCGACTGACACCGCTCACATCCAACAGCTAGCTACTATCAATGCTTCCAGTAGCCTAAGTCGATATTTGATCATTGTGGTGGAACAAAAATCATCGGACGCGTTGTATAGCTGCTGCATATGCAATAACCATCATCGCTTTGTGTATAACAAAGATTGATTTTTTCTTCAAGGCTGGAGCTATAAGGATGAGAACTCGTTGGAAAACCATTGATGAGTGGTTAATCAAGGTTTTACGCAGAGACTCGTCATAAACTAATCGTCTTTTGTTTTGATTTTAGGTCAATTTCATTCCCCAGCGAAGTGCTGTTTCCGACAAAGGCACACAAACTCGAACGCCGTATCAGCAGCAGTGCCAAGAACAACAACCGGCAGAACTGGCTCCACCTTCGCAAGTGCAAAAGCTTGTAGTGGACCTCTGTCCGAAATGCGGCGGTTACACCGATGTGGATCATGTGATTCAGAACCGATTTTGGTAGTGATTTTTGGCACCTATGAACGGTCACGTCATCGCACCACTACTTACGAATTGAATTTTTTCCCTATTATCAGTCACTTAAGAGGAAACCGTTTAATTTCACTGATTAAATGTTCTTTATACCACAAATATGTTTTGCTGGTATTTTCAAGAATCTTTGTGCCTTGAGGTGCGCAGCCCACAATGAACACGTACTTGAGGCTGTCCAGATAGTACTTTATGCCTTGTTTGCATGTTGGCTTACCCCAGCACTCGATTCACCTTTAACCCGGACACTAAAACAGTCTAAACAGATCGAAAAATATGTTGCATTCAGTCTGTCGAATTTGTGCAATAGGTTGATTGCACTTGACTTCTAGGACTGAGAATACTAATATTCTCGCTCTCGCTCTAACTCACTGGGGCCAATAGCGACAAAACGTGCAACGGTGGAATGTAGGTGGGTCCCTAAGTCACAACGAATTGGTGACGGATTTACGTTAGCGCAAAGACCACAGAACAGTGACAAACAAAGTGAAGCTGTACCACTTGGTCTTCCCTATCGGGGGGGGGGGGGGGAAGGGGGAGGATCAGTGATGAAACGCCACTCGGCTTTAGTTTAGGGGTTCACCGATGGCTTTAGCACAACCAAGTGCAACTGCAGTATGCAAGGATCAGTGTTTCTCCGCGGGGGATTGCTAGAGTTTGGTCAGTAAAATATAAGAAAACGAGAAACTCCATGAGCACAAAGTTCAGCATGTGGCTCATCAGGAACCCACACTTACGTCCATCGAACACCAAAATGCCTATCACCGGCCTGGGTTACTACACCGCTCTTCCGACGAGAGAGCACTGTCCGCGGTATTCAGTACTCTTTCATCATACGCAAACTAGGAGCGTTCGGTTCACCGGGACATCTTACTGGGCTGGCCATTTCACAATACCGCTGTCAATCACAGCATATCCGAAATCGTCCAGTTACCATGGCCCCCATTATGTTCGGTCCCGTGGGCAGGATCATCGATATGCAGTGTGGAGCTAAGTCTTGTGAAGGGTTTTGGATGAGTCTTCGCATCAAGCATCCCACTGGAATGGTTTGTTTTTCTCTGGTAGAGAATGCAGGGAGATGCAACTTGAGTGAAGTTTGTCACGAATCGGGAATGGTACTATGCCAATCGCAATGAAACTCTCATCTCGTTCATGTTTCTCGGAGTGGGACACGATGCAACTTGTTCGATCTTCTTCGGGTCTGTGTGGATGCCAGCAGCCGAGAATAAATGACCCAGATTAGTGAATTGCGACTAAATAGAATGGCACTTCTCAGGCTTCAATCAAACGCCTACTTCTGCCAGTCTATCCCGGACGGCTTCTACGTTATTCACATGTTCCTTTTCAGAGGCCTCGAGTACAATAATGCCGTCCAGGTACACGAGACATTTATGTGGGGTTACGCATCCCAAGGCTAGTTGCCTCAGACGCTGGAATGTGGCGGGGGCATTCACCAACACTCGTATAATTCCGAAGATGTAGGAAACGCTGTCGTAAGTCGGGCCGCCTCGCCCACTTCCACTTGCCAATATCCCGAGGTTAGTTCCAACGTGCTAAAATGTTGCATGAGCCAGGGCGTCGAAAAGATCATCCATTCTTGGAAGCGGAAACGCATCATTTGTGGTCACTTGGTTCCATTCTCGATAGTCGGCATACGACCGGGGCCCGCCATTTTTCTTCCTTTCCAGGACTATGAACGCGGATTACGGAGAGTTAAATGGCAGAATTACGTTTCTTTCTTCCATTCGCTTGATAGCCTTTAGCAATTTGGGTATCTAAGGCAACGATATGCGTCCTGGGAGAATCTTCATCGGTGGGGCATTTCCCGTGTCTATTCGATGTCTCAGTAGGCTCGTCCGTCCCAGTTGCACATTGTTCCGTGTGAAAAGGTTGGCATTTTTTTCAATTGTGCGTTCCAGCTCAATAACCGATCCGGACTTCACTCCCATCGGTTTTGAAGAATTTCGTAATAAATGACCGACCTGGGGAAGTGGACGATAGGTTTCATGCGGAGACGTTTATCTTCGGTTTCTGAGTGATATCGTATCACATTAATATTTTCAGAAGAGATGCCCTAAGATCAACCGTGCCATTGGTCTCCTGCAAAAAGTCTAATCCAATTATGCATTCGAATGGCAAGTCCGGGGATATAAGGAATTTGTGTTTCATTCAATAGGCTCCTGGTTGGCGTTCCGTGTAGACTATTCCATCCGTCCTCATAGCAGAACCGTTCGCCGCAATGGGTCGATCATTGTAGGTATTCCGCGGTTAATCTTGTATGCACTGAGCAATATCCGTTCGTACCCGACTATGATGAACCGGTATCTATCAAGCGAATGCGAACGAAATTACTGTACAACTAGGAGGGGAACGCTGACCCCTGACTTCTTTTTAAGGCAGTATAGACACCATTTGACTGGCCGTAAATTCCTAGTCCGAACAGACCACCAATACCTGCTTTGGCTTTAAAACTTCAAGGATGCTGAAAGTTAGACTGCACGGTGGCAAGAAACTTTGCAAGAGTATGAGTCTGAGTGCCAACATCAACCCGGAAAGATGCATGACAATGCCTACGCGTTATCAGGACGACCCGCACGACATCACGGAGACTGCCCATTGTGTACCACTTAACATGTAGCAACAGCGAGGGTGCAACGGGCGAAATACGGACGGCGGCAAGCAGTTCAAGCAAACGACCCAGAAACAGCTCTGACTGGCGATCGATTACATTCAGGTGACCGACCAACGAGATGGCAGGGAACAGTTGTGAGGCTCGTTGTCTATGAGCGATGAGGGGCCACACTTGGACAAAGAAGTCGTAAACTTCTGCAATACATGCGAATTCTGCGGCAGGTTCAAAAACCTACCTCATGGTCGCCGGGCCCCACTGCAAACAAAGATTGCTAGTACCCTGATGAACTGGTCGGTGTGCACATATTGGGCCCTCTACCTGACATCTTGATGAACCACCGATACATCCTCATACCGGTAGATTATTTCACAAAGTGATGCGAAACCATCCCACCGCGCAAGGCTCATGCAGCGACTTGGCGAATGCAATCCTGGATGGATGGTTATACGAATGGGACGCACCTAACCAAGTCCACTCGGATCGAGGCTCAAAACTTCGAAAATGCACTGCTGAAGGAGCTATGTAGAGTTAGGCGTACACAAGACCACAACGACAGCCTTCCACCTCCAAGGCAAAAGCCAAGTGGAAAGAACAAGTCGTTCCATCGACCGTCAGTCGCCGTTATCACGAAGTACGTCTCCAAAGGGATCAACACTCTTGGGGGGGGGGGGGAATCAAATGACTCGCACTTAAATGGCAGCAGCGCATAAGTGCCAGGAAGAGTATTACGGCAAAAAGTCGCTTGGAAAGCCCATACAAGTCGTCAACAAAGTGCGGCTCCATAAATCCCAACCACACCCTGAAACACCGGCTAAACTACACAATGAATAGCGGGAACCTTATGCGGTCGAACGAGTACTGTCCGGGGCAAACTGTTTGGTCTGAGACCTCAGAGGGTCCAACTCGTCATTTGTGGTGCATTTCAATCACCTTGTATCATATACACCATCCAGCCAATCTGAAGTGATTCGTAAAGAGACTGGTGGATCCGCCTGAGGTGATGATCGAATCAGAAGTGCTCAGTGAAGGAAGCAGCACGAAGGCGTTGGGAACGACGCTTCCAGAGGAAGGGGAGCAGTGAAGAGTTCCCTCTTTAATATTCAACCTTTGCCTTCTTTCCCCGACCACGTCTCTTTACCCCATCTATCCACCCATACTGCTCCCACTGACAACACGGCCGACACTCGCCACAGTTTAGTGTCACACAGTTTTGCGAATAATCCTCTGTCTTGTAACTCACATTTTTTCAAGCCTCGTCAGCCTCTGAATCTCGGCTCTTTCAACGTGCGTACACTCATGCAGGCCGGTCAGCAGGCGTGCCAAGCCCTCACAACGAATTCTCAGAAGATTGATGTCTGCTGCGTAACTGAAACGCGCATACAGGATTCGAGCAGTGTGATTCAACTAACTGATCTTGGTATCTCGTCGAGATATTTTCTGCACTTTTCAGGAGACGAAGTAGCTCGAGCTGCGGGACAACGTGGTGTAGAAATAGTCTTGGCTGACAATGCCGAGTCTGCCCTCTTAGACTGGATCCCGATTAACAGTCGCTTATGTGCTGTGAGACTCCAGGGGTCAGTCGGCGTTCGAAAGGATAGTTGTGTTAAACGCAATTTGTTTGTGATCTCAGCATACGCCCCAACGAACTGCAACTCAGACGAGCAGAAAGATAGGTTCTATGACGCACTCGCCACCCTCGTTCGCAGCAGTAAAGGTTCTGACATTGTAGTGCTAGCTGGTGAATTCAATGCACAAGTTGGCAAACTTAGTGTGTCAGAAGCCTGTTAAGTTGGGCGTTGTGCTGTACCCGCTGAACGTACAGATCACGGGGATAGACTTCTCCATTTTTGTGCAGACAATCAATTATTCTTGTCTAGAACCAATTTCTGACAGCTCGCGTCGCACAGCGTCATGGAGCTCTAACTATACAAGTACTCTAAGCCAGATTGATCATATCGCCGTAAGATACTGGTGGCACAGTTCTGTTCAGAACTGTAGATCTTACTGGTTCATGTACGTAGAGTCGGACCATGCATTAGTTTTAATGTGATTATCTCTCCATCTCCATGGTCATCGCCGCAAACCGCAAACCCGGTTAGCCGTGCAACGTGTGCGATCCATAAGTACGCACCCGTTATGAGCAGAAGTTAGCACATGAGCTAGGATCTACGACGAACAGTAATGTAGATGAGCATTGGGCTCATATCAAACAGGCGATGCACTTTGCATCAGGTTTTGTCTGTAGTCCTAGATCCGATGTCCATCACAGACACTGGATTTCTCAAGAGTCGTTGAGTATAATGGAGCAAAAACGTCAGCTGTCGAACTGTAAGGAGATGAATAAGACATGAAGACATCTACAGAAGCAGATTACGGAAAGCCTTAAGAAGGATCGCGAAAATTGGTGGGTCAAGGTAGCCGAAGAAATGGAAATAGCAGCTGCTTCAGGTAACAGTCAAAGGCTGTTTGGACTTATTCGTGACACCGGTGGACTGCACACCCAGGTCAGTGAGACGATTTGTGATAGAAATGAAGAACTCATTCATGGCAAACAGCAAAGGCTGGACCGTTGGGCCGAATATTTAAGGAGCAGTTTAGCTGGCCGCTCGCGAATGTAGTTACTCCGACCTCAGTAACTGCGAATCCTTGGTGAGTATCACTTATGTCCCCATCGGAAATGGAAGGAGAGTCATGTATTCTATTACTAAAGCATAGGAAAGCGGCCGGTCCCGATGAACTTCACCCAGTTCTTTTTCAAACTGGCGGAAATTTTTTGATAAAACCACTTACCGCTTTGCTCTGTGACATTTGGAACGAAGAGCGTATTCCGGTAATATGGAAAGAGTCATTGATTGTTCCCATCTTCAAGAAAGGAATACGCAATGACTGTAGTAACCATCGTGGGATTAGCTTAATTCCAATTGTCACCAAGGTATTAGTCTTAATTCTACTGCACCGTCTGACGCCCACTCGCGAGACGAATGCCCGCAAACAGCAGGCTGGATTCCGCCCAGGTCGAGGATGCATCGACCAGATTTTTACTCTTCGTCAACTACTTGAAACAAGTCACACGCACCGTCGACCGACAATAATGATTTTCTTAGACTTGAAAGGCACCTTCGATTCAGCTGATCGAACAGCTCTTTTCAGTGCTCTTGAGCGAAAAGGTATGCCCCAGAAGTTCGTGAACCTACTGAGATCATTGTATTCTCATACTACTGGTCGCGTAAGAGTTTACGGTGAACTATCCGGTCGGTTCGAAACGACCAGTGGTGTTCGACAGGGATGTCTCATTTCGCCATTCCTGTTCAACTTCGTCATGGACGAAATAATGGAGAGTGCGTTGCCAAGTCTCCAGGATGTAGGCGTCGATCTAGGAAATAGTGGAACGCTGTGTGACCTAGATTACGCAGACGACGTTGTCTGCTTGTTCGAATGCACGGAACATGCTCAACGTGCACTAGATAGACTCACAAGAGCTGTAGTTTCATTCGGCAAGCGCTTTGCACCTTCAAAGTGTAAAGTGATGTTGCAAGACTGGTCGTTAACGATTCCGAGCTTGATGCTCGATGGGCAAGTGCTGGCAATTGTCGACCACTTTACCTACCTCGGCAGCAGCTTGACGACTGATGGGAGTACGGTAGTAGAGATGAGCACGCGGATATCCAAGGCTCGAGGGACGTACGTCGGACTGAAGCACCTGTGGCGTCAACCTGATATTTCACTGAAGTTGAAATGTCGCGTGTATTGTGCCACAGTGTGTTCAGTTTTGTTGTATGGTTGCGAGGAAGGTCTGCGTGTGAAAGACATTCGTCGTCTTGAAGTTTTCGACCACTGTTGTTTGCGTAGTATCGCCAAGATTGGGTAGAATAGCCGGGTGAGCAATGCTGAGTTCAGAAATCGAGTGTTGGGTATTAATTCGGAGAACGTTCTGTCACAGCGTATCCAACTTAGTAGACTTCGTTGGTTAGGGCACGTGTTATGTATGACTAACACACACCTACCATACCGTGTCCTATTTTCCGATCCTCCCAGGGAATGGCAAAAACCACGTGGAGGTCAACAGATGACGTGGCAATGAGGAATGAGAAGATTTACATCGAAATTAGGAAGAGTAGGTGCCTCACATCTTCGTGGTTGGGGTCCAAAAGATCCATCAACCAGTTGGCTGGAGACACTGAAGGATGTGGCTGCGAACCGCGAACAGTGGCGATCGTGTTGTCACTTTCTATCGAATCAGAATAACTGATCGATGTTTGTTTGTACAGTTAGACTGTGTATTCCGTGTGTTGGCTCCTAGGGTGTTTTTTTCTTCTTCCTCCCATGTAGGTCCACTTCCTATCCATCTTTCATATTCATACTTTCTAATTCAGCGTGCAATATGGTGAGAAAGGCAGTGGTCAGTGGGGCTTGCCCTATTGTTTAACGCTGTACGATGATGATGATGATGATGAGTGCAAGGTGGAAGGGAAAATGATTGCCTTCAAATAACTGATTTGTCTATTCACTGACAACCGTCTTTTTTCCGTGGTATCTCAGATCGCATTACATGCGTTGTGTCGAACCCAGAGCCACAAGATAATAAGTGTGGAAACCAGGACAGCACATCCCTTACGTAACAATATCATTTTGTATTATTGTCATTCCATTTACTGATAGTGCTGCTACGTGTGTCTTAATACAAGTTGCATTGAAGACGTCAACGGTTCTTCCTTTCTGACATATTACGCAACCTACAAAATAATGGGTTTTTTCGAGTACTGTGAAATTTTGAATCTTAGGATGAGAGTCTATCTGCTACGGGGAGTTTGTGGTCGACGGATCTTGACGTGGATCTTCTAGGCCCCGTCCACTGAAGCTGGTAGGACTCGAACATCCTGAATACGCTCGGTGTGCCGACCCGTCTGCCCAGCCACAAATAAGAACAGTGACGCGCAGAGCAGGAACCGGAGAGGTGTCCCGCTGGGACAGTGGTGTTTCTCCTACCTGTCACTCTCAATATCCCAGCAGAATGAAAGATGACAAATATGTGTGAATCACTCGAACATGGTTGATCATGCACAATTAGGACAAAAAAGTTACAATAAGCGCATTTTGGTAAGTGGTTTGATCAAGTAAAGGAAAAAGGAGCCAAGTTAGACTGCTGCGTGCAACAAATTCGGACACTTTTTTACGGAGCTAAACGTTCATAGCACCAATCACCCTCGCCTCGTGTGGCCAAACCAGATGCAACTGCCTCATCCTCGGTCCCCTGAATGCGGCGAAAACGGATTCGGTCGTGCAATCGGTTACTTTGTCCCTGCCAGAACTCGACGGCCAATGGATAGAGCACATAGCCACCCCTAAATTGAAGGGCAAACAAAAAACCGAAAAAGAAATCGAGTAGACAGGTTTTCGGTGTCACAGATAGAAAAAATACTTAAGCTGCGAGTTTCTTTATATATATATATATATATATATATATATATATATATATATATATATATATATATATATATATATATATATATATATATATATATATATATATATATATATATATATATATTCATGTGTCGGTTTTTACCCAACCCACTCTGTTATTTCCTAACAACTGTCTGGGTTACTTGACTAGGCCTTACCGCTTGGGCGTGTATCTCTTTCTCTTTGCCTGTGCGAAATACTAACCTCTGACCTTCCCATTTTGATCACACCGTTTTCTGGTAGCCATGATATCGCGCTTGTGTATGTGTTCCCTCAGGCGATCACTGACTGGTCAAACGCTTCTCATGATTAACGACTTTCTTTATGAACCATTTAACCTGCTCCTGTATCGCCGTTTGGTGCGCTTCCCCTTCATTTTTGTTTCGGCGTTTTGAAGTCTTTTCACTGTCAAGATTCTGTAGTCGGTTTGCCCAAAACTTGTTCTTGTTTCATAATTTGTTCTACAGTACACGCAATGAAGCGAGCTTGTTCGCTCCGTGAGCCTCGGGGTTCGTTTATCTCATTTATACTTTTATGCGGCTATCTCCTAATGTAACGAGGACGACAACACGCGGTAGGATACTTGTATTTCAACGGCCAAACAAGTCAAGTCATGAAACACACAATCGTTTATATAGGCCCTTTTCCAGACTGCGCGGCACCAACATTGCTCTTGTGTCTGCTTGAGTGCTTTGAGTGCATTCTGGCCAGTTGCTCGTGGCCGATAGCTTGCTTCTCTTGGGCGTCATTGCTCTTTGGTTGGTCCGATTGTCTCAGTTGACGGCTTGATCGGCAGCTCCTCACCTGGGCTATCTTGCTGGTTGCCGGAGATCCCGCTCTTTCCCTTCTGGTAGTTTGTATGCCTCCTTTTGTCTGCTTCGGGATGTCTCCGACATTGTTGCCGTCTGTTCCTTTGTCAGCGGCCCTCGTCTGGTTCGTTCGTTCTCCTCGATATTCACGTAGTTCCCTTGCCTCAGTATTCCCCGTTACACTAATAGTGAATGAGCCGGCTTCATGGATGTCACGGATTGCGCCTGCCCACAAACGGCGGTCAGAGGTGAGATCGGAACACAGGGAGATCCGGTTCTGGTTCCATAGGGGAGCACCTGATGAGCGGCAACGACCGCGAAACCAGTCGTGTGCTTCCGGGGAAATTTTGTCCTATCATCCAGATAAAATAACATACTACTTACATAAATAAGACTGGAGTTCCAATTGCTCGACTTCCGATTTGACAGTGTTGATCTATGTTTTCAGTTGTCCTCCAAGGTGACAGCGCCAACCTTGGCGTGGGACAGGTGACAGACACTGTTTTGAGAGTTCGGTGTCTGGGTGTAGCAAGATGTTTCCAAACCATTGCAAATATCGCCGTTTAAGGAATACCGACAATTTTTCAATGTCGAAACAACGTTCTTTTATTGTGCCGTTTGATACCTCATCACATCAGGTCACTTTGACGATCATTCGCGGGCATTGGTGACCAAATGCTCCCAGCTTCTCGATGTCCTCGATGCGTAATGGCTACGTTTTGCAACCGCAGGTTAGTATGGGGCGGCTGATAGCTTGGAAGATGCGGATTTTGGTTCGGAGACTGATCTTGTTTCGCCCTTAGAATGACTTACTTAACTGAGAAAATGCCCTCCTGGTGTTGTCAATTCGCACTTTTACTTAATCCTTGACTTGACCGTTTGAGAAGATTGTCGAGCCCAGATACCTGAATGTATGTATATGCTCAATTAGCTTGCCGCTGGTGTATATTGGTTGTGCGGACTGCGCAGTGCAAGTCGAAAAGATTTTAATCTTCGAGTCCTATGGTTTTCGTGAAGAAAAGTTCACGATTCAGAATCAACTGTTGGGCAGTCGGACTGTCCCCTAGGATAACAATATCGTCCGCGAATTCCAAATCAGAAGTCAGAAACAGGTTTGCACAATGTATCCTGGACAGTTTCGCTGCATCTGTACACGTGAATACTGCAGTCAATGTGATTTTATATAGCCAGTAAAACAGCCAACGAAACTCTCAATCCACTTCGATCTTGCCTCAGTTTCAGTGGTTATTTTAGTGACTATATAAAATCACGCCGGCTGTAGTGTGAACGATGCAGCGAAATGGTCCAGGACACATTATGCAAACCTATGTTTCTGACTTCTCTTTCCAAATTTGTGACGGGATATCATTGTTTCCAATTCCAAATCAACTAGGAAAACGTCTGGGCCGAGCTGTACACTATGGCACGCGATGAGCGCTTGCCGCATTACCTAGCCCATAGCGTAGCTGAATGGAATTGGCGACAACGGGCAACCCTGTCGAACACCGGATTTGATAGAGAACTCGCCGTATTTCTTTCCGTGAAATCGTATTCTTGTGCGCGTAGTTGAGCATTACGATTTCATGAGACTGACAATTTTTTATGCCATGCCGTCTGCTTGCAGATGGTCCATAAAGCGTGTCTGTCAACTGAGTCGAACGCTGTATGAAAATCAACGAGTCCGTGCAGGTCCGTGCATCCCCTGCCTCCGCGGAAGCCTCCTTGATTGGGACGAGCGCGTGCGTTTCCCACGGTAAAGAAGCGGTTCAGTCGGAGCACGGGTAATGCCTTCACAATCATGTCGATCAGGCTGATTCCGTTCTAGTTGTCGCACATCGTCCTATCAGCCTTTTTGGGAGAGGGAGAAATATCGAGGTTCCCCAGTCCGTGGAAAATTGTTCGTTTTCCCAAATCGAACAGAACAGTGTGGAGGAGCACTAGCAGTGTCGGAAGGCAGGGTTTATATAACTCCGGTCCAATGCCGTCTCCTCCGGGGACCTTTCGGTTCTTTAGATTGTGTGTCACAGCAGCAATGTCCTCTAGGGACAGTGGGCTAATAGCGATTTCGTAGCTTCCGCTCTGGATTATGGGAATTTGACTTGTCAAGCTTGCTGTGGGACGGTTCAGATGCACAAAGTGCTCGATCTACCTTTGCATCTTCTTCCGCTGTCCCGGGATCAGCTGCCCGGTAGCGTCGCGAAGGGATGGTTCTACTCACTGTCGCCTGCCGGGTGCACTGAGAATGAGATGGAAGAGTCCTGAGAAACCACCACAGTTAGCCGCCGCCATTATACTGTTCGCGATTTCGGTAGACAGGTCTCTCCTCTTGTTTTTATTTGTCTTACAATCGCCCACTTGCTTTTTCGTATAATAAATGAAGGAAGTAACTGATTAACTATTGTATTTCTTTATTCTCGCGGTGAGTGCATTTTCACAGTGAATGATGAAAACCCAATACTTGAAGTTACAACTGAGAGGATGGGCCGTTGGAAGTTTAGCCATGACAACTGGTTAAAACCTGATTACTAACTGTTGCTATGATGTCCATCGGCTCTATTAGACAATGAGACCCACTGAAAAACCTGATACACCATCAAGTTCATTTAAACAGCGTGAAATCCGACGAACACACGAATAGTGATCTCCAGGGAATGAGAAATCTATGTTTCATTCACTGCACTGCTGATCGAACCTTCGGCTTATGGCTCCTGGATGGGATCCAAATAGCCAGTTTGACTCAGAATTGAGCAAGCGAGTTTCAGATTCGCATACAACTCGCAATCATGAACACTACTCTTCGGTCGATACAAAACGCAGACATACAAGCGCAACAATCACATGACTCATGAGAACAGAGAGAAGACATAAGTCGCGAGATGCAAGCATTTCGTTTACTCTTGTCAACCGCGGACGTAAAACGTGTCAGTATATATATACATGGTACAGTAGGGGGGTTAGTGCAACAGAGCCCAGAAAATCTGTACAGAAGATCAAATACAAAACGAAGAGGAGTTCATAAAAAGAACGCTGCTGGCTAACGGTTATCCGGAGAACTTTATCGGACAACATCAGAGGCCGAGACTTGTGCGCGCGAAAACAATGAACGTGGAAAAGAAGCAAGTTTTTATCACTTTGCCTTTTAAAGGAGATCACTTATTCAATCAAATAAATTGTAATCTCAAGTCAGCTCTAAGGCACACATACACAGCGGCGCAGTTGCATTTGCGGCAGACGACCAAAAGGTTATGTCTTCAAAATCACTCAAACAGTCTTGCTGATCCCAATGTCTCACATATTGTCTATCAGTTCACTTGCAGTTGCGGTGACGTATACATTGGCAGGACGGATCGCTGCTTGACTCAACGAGTGTCAGAACATACCCAAATGGCTGTTAAACTTGATGACGCAACCTGCTGGGGCAATACACAAGGACGTGAAATCGCCAGCTTCTTCGATTACAAGACACTTGATTGCATCAAGTCACAAAGTTGACCTGACCCAGAGTTTCAAAACATTGTTGCACAATCCAGCACCGAAACTATTAGCGTTCAGTGAAGCTATTCTAATCATAATGCATCAGCCAGCACTCTGTGCACAAAAAACGATTGACCCAAAATGTTTGTTCACCCTGGCGTTAACACGACAGACTTCACTCTCCCCAACGTACGTACTGTAAGAGCTTTCGATCGTGCCTACTTTACTGTTGCACTTACCCCCCTACTGTACCATGTATATATACTGACACGTTTTACGTCCGCGGTTGACAAGAGTAAACGAAATGCTTGCATCTCGCGACTTATGTCTTCTCTCTGTTCTCATGAATTGGATAAAGGGGACCCAATGTTTCAAATCACATGACTAATCGAAATTCATCAGGCGACAGATAGTATAAAACAAAATCGAATTCTCGATTAACCATAGTGCAAACACTGCTACGTTATTCCGAAACAATCAATCTTACCTGCTGTGGAACGGGTTCCAGTCAAACTCATCCGAATTCTCCCAGGATGTTGATTCGATGTGATCACGTTTACCCTCTCGGTTGTCGACATTTTAGTTCGCACTTAAGTTGAAAAGCACGAATTCACAATTTGTGCAAACATCGCACTTAGACTGTGCCTTATGTTTCCCCGAGACCATCTCCTATTCCGATTAAAAACCATTAGCAAGGAATATGGGCAGGGGGTATTTCTGGAACCAGTATGGACTAGAAGTCGAGTACCGGTGGTGGTCGTGGTTTAGAACATATGCTTATTACCTCGGGGGTCAGAGGTTCAAACCCCGTCCCGGTCGGATACTTTGATGCCAGATAGCAATTCGCTGTTGCCCGGCTCGTTACCGCATCTGACCTACCGGAACCTTCTCCGCCACTCCAAGTCTAATGTGTATGATTGCGGGTTATCCCTGATGGTGCAGTGAGTTTTTGAGGTACTCGTGCGCGTGTAACAAAAAATTGAACTAGTATGAAAGAAACGAACCAGTTTGGAGGTTTGGGTATCGCGTCGTCTCCGGGATGACACTGCTTCTTTTCCAAAGTTTTCGCCACCAAGTACTACAGAGATGAAGGGAGAAAATATGACAGGAAAAGTAAACTGTTATGAACGAAAAACCAAGAGAAGTGGATAAAGCGAAAATTTTAAGGAAATCTTCCTCCCAGCTTGAAGTTAGCCAAATGCGGTCTGCAAAAGTTGAAAATCAAGGGCTCAACTGTAGGTACTCCACTGAGCGATGCACAACCAAAACGTTCATCTGGAGACGTGTGCAACATAAGTCTCAACCACCGTGATTCCTCCAAATTAGCTGTTGCTTTCGGTCTGTGGATCCTACCACCTCCCATTTAACTCGCATAGCAGAACTCATGTTCCGAAGCATCAGCGCGATGAATTCCATAGGACTAGGTGCCCAAATTGGAGGTGGAGTTCGAAAGCGGAAGATCAGGCTTAACACTGTTGGTGTGAACCACTCATCATCATCATCATCGTACAGCGTTAAACAATAGGGCAAGCCCCACTGACCACTGCCTTTCTCACCATATTGCACGCTGAATTAGAAAGTATGAATATGAAAGATGGATAGGAAGTGGACCTACATGGGAGGAAGAAGAAAAAAACACCCTAGGAGCCAACACACGGAATACACAGTCTAACTGTACAAACAAACATCGATCAGTTATTCTGATTCGATAGAAAGTGACAACACGATCGCCACTGTTCGCGGTTCGCAGCCACATCCTTCAGTGTCTCCAGCCAACTGGTTGATGGATCTTTTGGACCCCAACCACGAAGATGTGAGGCACCTACTCTTCCTAATTTCGATGTAAATCTTCTCATTCCTCATTGCCACGTCATCTGTTGACCTCCACGTGGTTTTTGCCATTCCCTGGGAGGATCGGAAAATAGGACACGGTATGGTAGGTGTGTGTTAGTCATACATAACACGTGCCCTAACCAACGAAGTCTACTAAGTTGGATACGCTGTGACAGAACGTTCTCCGAATTAATACCCAACACTCGATTTCTGAACTCAGCATTGCTCACCCGGCTATTCTACCCAATCTTGGCGATACTACGCAAACAACAGTGGTCGAAAACTTCAAGACGACGAATGTCTTTCACACGCAGACCTTCCTCGCAACCATACAACAAAACTGAACACACTGTGGCACAATACACGCGACATTTCAACTTCAGTGAAATATCAGGTTGACGCCACAGGTGCTTCAGTCCGACGTACGTCCCTCGAGCCTTGGATATCCGCGTGCTCATCTCTACTACCGTACTCCCATCAGTCGTCAAGCTGCTGCCGAGGTAGGTAAAGTGGTCGACAATTGCCAGCACTTGCCCATCGAGCATCAAGCTCGGAATCGTTAACGACCAGTCTTGCAACATCACTTTACACTTTGAAGGTGCAAAGCGCTTGCCGAATGAAACTACAGCTCTTGTGAGTCTATCTAGTGCACGTTGAGCATGTTCCGTGCATTCGAACAAGCAGACAACGTCGTCTGCGTAATCTAGGTCACACAGCGTTCCACTATTTCCTAGATCGACGCCTACATCCTGGAGACTTGGCAACGCACTCTCCATTATTTCGTCCATGACGAAGTTGAACAGGAATGGCGAAATGAGACATCCCTGTCGAACACCACTGGTCGTTTCGAACCGACCGGATAGTTCACCGTAAACTCTTACGCGACCAGTAGTATGAGAATACAATGATCTCAGTAGGTTCACGAACTTCTGGGGCATACCTTTTCGCTCAAGAGCACTGAAAAGAGCTGTTCGATCAGCTGAATCGAAGGTGCCTTTCAAGTCTAAGAAAATCATTATTGTCGGTCGACGGTGCGTGTGACTTGTTTCAAGTAGTTGACGAAGAGTAAAAATCTGGTCGATGCATCCTCGACCTGGGCGGAATCCAGCCTGCTGTTTGCGGGCATTCGTCTCGCGAGTGGGCGTCAGACGGTGCAGTAGAATTAAGACTAATACCTTGGTGACAATTGGAATTAAGCTAATCCCACGATGGTTACTACAGTCATTGCGTATTCCTTTCTTGAAGATGGGAACAATCAATGACTCTTTCCATATTACCGGAATACGCTCTTCGTTCCAAATGTCACAGAGCAAAGCGGTAAGTGGTTTTATCAAAAAATTTCCGCCAGTTTGAAAAAGAACTGGGTGAAGTTCATCGGGACCGGCCGCTTTCCTATGCTTTAGTAATAGAATACATGACTCTCCTTCCATTTCCGATGGGGACATAAGTGATACTCACCAAGGATTCGCAGTTACTGAGGTCGGAGTAACTACATTCGCGAGCGGCCAGCTAAACTGCTCCTTAAATATTCGGCCCAACGGTCCAGCCTTTGCTGTTTGCCATGAATGAGTTCTTCATTTCTATCACAAATCGTTTCACTGACCTGGGTGTGCAGTCCACCGGTGTCACGAATAAGTCCAAACAGCCTTTGACTGTTACCTGAAGCAGCTGCTATTTCCATTTCTTCGGCTACCTTGACCCACCAATTTTCGCGATCCTTCTTAAGGCTTTCCGTAACCTGCTTCTGTAGATGTCTTCATGTCTTATTCATCTCCTTACAGTTCGACAGCTGACGTTTTTGCTCCATTATACTCAACGACTCTTGCAAAATCCAGTGTCTGTGATGGACATCGGATCTAGGACTACAGACAAAACCTGATGCAAAGTGCATCGCCTGTTTGATATGAGCCCAATGCTCATCTACATTACTGTTCGTCGTAGATCCTAGCTCATGTGCTAACTTCTGCTCATAACGGGTGCGTACTTATGGATCGCACACGTTGCACGGCTAACCGGGTTTGCGGTTTGCGGCGATGACCATGGAGATGGAGAGATAATCACATTAAAACTAATGCATGGTCCGACTCTACGTACATGAACCAGTAAGATCTACAGTTCTGAACAGAACTGTGCCACCAGTATCTTACGGCGATATGATCAATCTGGCTTAGAGTACTTGTATAGTTAGAGCTTCATGACGCTGTGCGACGCGAGCTGTGTCGGAAATGGGTTCTAGACAAGAACAATCGACTGTCTGCACAAAACTGGAGAAGCCTTCATTTAACTCCATTATTACTACCTACTGTGTGGGCAAATGTGACCATATAATCACGTGATCAAATCCGTTTCCGTCAGGCGAACTAAGCCATAAAATTCGACTCAACTCCAGGTGAAATAATCCAAAAGGCGTGCCAGATAATGGGTCGCGTATTCGAACACATACCCTTAGGACTACGGTCAAATGATTAGAACACAACTGAACCTCACATTTGCACCAAAGATATACAGTCACGGATGATTCGGTACTCGTTTGGTTGGGGGCTTTATCAGATGCTTTGTAGGCATTGTTTTAGCTCCCTGTATTCTATTCATATGACATCACCAGGTTCTTTATCGCCCCATAGTCCGTAATTGTTTTCGATCACGCATACAACTTCCAAGTAGTGCATAGCATACTCCACCACATATGTACCAGCATTTTACCTTAATTATTTGTTTTTGTATGCACCCTGCTTGAGGAGAAATACCCACACTTTCTGTGCCTCTGGCTATACCCTGAAAAACAAATTCAGGTCACATAACCCAAGAAATAGACTGGTCTGTATGACCAATAAACCATGCGCAATTTTATTTAGACAGTCAATGACAGTATCAGACATTTTCTTTTTGTATTCTAAAACAGACAGAAAGATATTTTCATCCCCATAAGTCTGAATGATCTCCTCTTATAAATAAAACACCAGAACGACCCACTGTCGAACTTCCCCACTCCATTCGCTACTGAATAACCCTGGAAGTATCGCACATCGTCTGCTTCATCCTAGCCAGAACTAGTCTAATTTCGTATTGACAAGCCCGTTGAGTTTTCGGGCCAGTTTAGTTCAAGTAACTAACAACCACGCATTGGGTGCGGCGGCTCTGGTTGCCGTCTCAAAGCAGAAGTCCCAACTGTAAGTCATATTCATTAAGTGTAGGAAAATGTGAGAAAATAATCACAAATATTCTTTGCAATCATCTAATTTGTGTACCTTTTCCCCAAGTCATGAACTGCTCACCCTTATTTGTATTTCAACCCCTAATCCTCTCCATGATTTGGTTTGTTTCTGGGGGCAATACTGCCAGGTTGCCCGGGGAAAACCAGGTGGTATTCTTAGAGTTCCATAACCAGAGCCTTCAGCTATCCAAACCTTAGCCCGCAAAGCAGCGGGAAGAAGCGTGGGGTCCGTAATCCACTGGCGGCCGGTGACTGATTGCTCAGATCGTACGCCCTTCGGATGGGACCAGACATCCTGGATGCCCAACAGACTCCGCCAAATCATGGAATATCTCATCATATTCCCCTTCGTCCTGTCACACTGTTTCAATCTGCACACGGCCTGAAACCAGGCGAGCGTGACTGTATATATATATATATATATATATATATATATATATATATATATATATATATATATATATATATATATATATATATATATATATATATATATATATATATATATAACGAAGTCAGGAATACCGTCAACAGCATACAGTAAAAGCTAAACGGGAAAACGTGATAAAAGAATAGAAGCTAGAAGGCTTTTGCTTTTTCACCGCGCACACAAAGCCCGCCTTATTTATTGGTCTGTTTTGTTTGCCTAACACTCTCCACCGAGCCTCTGCATTATTGATTCGATTTTGCTACCAAAGTCGAGTAATGCTGCGAAGACATCAGTTTCCGACTACCGATAATCTCATATAGAAAAACCGGCTTAACTTCTGCAGCGTACACCAGACCTTTGACGGATGAACGGATATCACGTCGACGTCAAGGATAACTGTATCTTGCATCTCGCGACTTACGTCTTCTTGCTGGTCCTATGATCTGGGCAAAGAAGATCCAGTGCTCTAAAGATAACTGAGGTCAGTGAAAACCCAATGGCCCTCCGCATACGCTGGCCAGACTTCCCGAGTTCCATCCTCCGTGGGTAGGATTCTGTCTAAGTATGCACCGCGATATTTCCTCGCAAGAATAAAAGACAGCTCTATAGCATTATCAATGCTTTCCAATGGTTACTGGAGCGTTCATAATTATCTTATTTCAGGTGTATGCGTGAGTGAGCAGTGGACGAAGTGCCGTCTACCATTTAGGTTAACTGACTGTGGCGAAGTTCGAATATCTAGCCTGAAGATTGGAGAGATATTAAGAGACTGGTGACACCTGATAATCAGTGCACGATAAGTCATTCTATTAAACAATAAAAATCTTACATTGCTGAGATAAAATATCAATTTTATCCTACGTACTCTTTTGAAGATAGCACAATAAAAAGTGAGTGCACGAGAGGATATGAAATCAATATACTAAAGGCCTGGGGGAAGTACAGATGGAGCGAAATGGGGATGACTTACATCCCGACTCGGTACAACCTGACTTTGAGGGCTTATGGCAGCCGAGATTTGACTTTCTCGAGGACGTTCGTGGAAATATTTTTCGCTCTCCTGTTCAGACAGTCGCGTGATGGTTCCTTCAACGCGCACCTGGTCGGGAAAAAGGCGTTGCATTCGTTTGTCCCAGTTTACGCTCGTTACGATGGACAGATCACAAGCTAACTTATCTCTAACTCTAAGTCATGAACAAATACGAATAAACGACGGGATCGGACCTATGGCTTCCAAGTTAGGAAGTAACTAAACTGATGTAACAAAATTAAGATAAATAGGGAAAAAATACCGGAAACGAAAAATCTAGTCAGTAATGCGATAGCAGATTTACAAGAAAAATTAGCCAAAAAACTGAAAGCTGGATATTCTTCCACAAAAGTCGGCATTTTATCTATTAGTGACATCGACTATGATCAACTTTCAATGATGTATGCAGTCAGTACTCTGTCATGTTTGTATCTGATCTCATCTGAAAAACGAGAATAACCGATATGGCTAAACACTTCTGAATCCAATTACGAAGTAGCACACGCTGTCCGCTGCAACAGCGAACCCGACTATAAAAAAAGCAACGCTCTATGTGGCTATTTGTGGTCTGATGTGCTCCTGTGTTCATATTCTTCGTTCTCTACTTAAATTCTCTTTGGTGCTTGTTTTCGCTCGGTTCATTCGCTTCCAGAGCTTCGAGTTATGCCAGCTCAGATGCGGCGATAAAATGACATAATTACAACGATATGCGATATCTTTGATTGATTAAACCAACATTTTTTATGACACCCTTCCGCATGAGTGCAATGGGGGGGTATTATACCCTATAGCTACAAAGGTCCACTACACTATTAGGGATAATCGGCAACCAGATCCTGAGACTTGGAGTAAAAAACCACATAAGGTCCCATTAGGCTAGGTGTGGCAACGAGCCGGACGACAGTGGATTACTGTCTACCACCAAAGTAGTCGGCGATGGCGGGGATTCGAGCCTCTGACATCCGCGATGGTAATCAAACGCTCTAAAGCATTCGACTACTACTGGTGGTATTACTGTTTCACTTCAGTTTATGCAACCACTAACCTCGCACATTTGTGCTGTGGTTTCGGTTGCTACCTTCCAGCATCGTCTGGTAAAAGGCAGAAAGAATAGAAGCATACAGTGAAAAAGATAAAAAATCAAAGTAGTAAGTGGAAATCACGAAGACAAAGAAAGAGTCCCACTGCAACTACGCCACTGACCGCGACACCTCTCTATATCACTTAATTTTTCCGACCATTTGTTAGGCGGACCACGTACACCCAACTCGGAAGTCTGACACGTTCTATTTAGTCAAGTTCACTGGTCAAGGTCCTCATACATTTTTCACATGTCATGGACTGACCACCTCGCCCTAATTTCTAACCATTACCTGCATCGGAGAACAGCGTACGCCGAGGAAGTCTATCGGTGGGCATGCGTAACGTATCCCCCAGCCACCTTAATCTGTTTGGATTCGGTACTTGGTCCACAGACTGACCTCTGGTTCCCAATACCTTACGTCTAACCTCAGCTGCTGTGAATTGGTTTTCTACTGTTTGTGTTGTTGTTCGTTTTTCGTATATTCTAACTGTTTATTTTTCAGCTATATGTACAACTGACAAGTTGATTGAAGCCTTACCTCCAGGTGTTTCACATCCCAAACAACAAGACCTTCCGAGTCTTTTGCACCTCAAACGCCGAATTCGGAGGATGTGATCTCAGTTGTGAGCAATTCCTCCTGCTGCTTCTGCGGTTACCCTCGTCATCCAAGGACTCGTTGCCCCGCGAGAGAAGCTGTATGCAATACTTGTGGAAAGAGAGGACACTTTCAGCGTGTCCTTCGTGCACATCAGTCAAAGCGAAATAACGATCGCGTCGCCTCTGTCGCAAACTCATTGATGTCTGGCACTACTGCTGTTGCAGTACCTGCTTGTCTATCCGATCCTATCATCAGTGTACTCATAAACGGCGTTCCTGTGCGTGCACTCGGCGACAAGGGAAGCTCCGAGAGTTACATTCCTCAACCAATCGTAGAAAGTCATAACTGGCCCATAGTGAATTCACACAAGCGTGTCACAATGCCTTCTACATGCTTATCTAGTACCACATACGGACTCTGTATTGTTTCTCTCAAATACAAAAACACCCTTTATGACCATGTTAAGTTGTCTGTTCTACCCAACCTCTGTACTAACGTGCTGTTGGGTCATGACTTCTCGAAACAAAAGCAGCGCGTTGAAATCCCCTTTTCAAGTACATTGCCCACTTTCTATGTTTGTGGCTTACTTGCTCCTCTTTCAGCATCTTTCTCCAGACTGTAGGCCAATCACCACCAAGTCCCGCCGCCTTGCTCCTTAGGACGAATCATTCAGCCAATCAGAAATACGGACGCTTCTTGAATCCGGCATAACAGAACCGTCCCAATCCCCATGGAGGGCGAAATTCCAGGTGATCTCCAATGGACGCCATAAGCGAAGAATGGTCGTCGATTATAGTCAGAAAATCAACCGACTCACTTATCTTGATGCTTACCCATTTCCTCGCATCGATGACATGATTGGAAAGATTGCCAGTTAGTCGTATTCAACACCCTTGTTCCGAAATGTGCCTACCATCAAATACCAATAAAAGTTGAAGAACGCAAGTACACAGCTTTCGATGCTTGCAACCGACTCTATCAGTTCTGTCAGATTCCCTTCGGTGTAACTAACAGTGTTGCCTGCTTTCAGTGGACGAGAGACACAATAACTTCCACTGAAAAGCTTGTGGATACCTTTGCCTATCTGGACAACTTAACTATTTGTGGTCATAAGGAGAACAACCACGATCGTAATCTAAACAGGTTCTTGGAAGTCGCCACCAAATATGGCATAACGTTCAATAAAACCAAGAGCGTTTCCCGAACCACGAAGATAAATATCTTGGGTTACGAGTTGTCCAATGGCGTCGTTAAACCAGATCCAGTAAGACCGCGGCCCTTGCTAACGCTTTCACCTCCGAACACTCTCAAAGCCCAGGGGCGTATTGTTGGCATATTTGCATATTACTCGTGTTGGATCTCACATTTCTCGGACAACGAACTTTTCCGCCTCCACCAGACGTCCTAAACGCTTTTACAAGTCTTAAGCAAGAACCTGCGAATGCTGCGGTTGTCACCATAGACCCGGAAATACCATTGGTTGTCGAAACCGATGTATCTGATATTGCGATTGCAGCTACTCTCAACCAAAACGGCAGACCAGTGGCATTTTTCTCTCGAACTTTATCTCCATCTGAGCAGCGCCACTCCGCCGTTGGAAAGAAGGCATACGCGATCGCTGAAGCATTAAAAAACAGCGCCATTTCTTGACCGGACATCACCTAAACTTGTCACAGATCAACGGTCGGTGGCCTTTACGTTTGACAATCGCTCGAGAGGCAAGATTAAAAATGAGAAGATTCAACGGTGGCATGTAGAACTGTCTTTCAGTACGACGTTGTTTACCGTCCGGGAAGCGTCCGTCCTGTATCAGACACACTCTCTCGGGGTCTCTGTGCCTCAGCTTTTAACCGTACTGACTTGCACAAGCTTCATGCATCCTTATGCCACCCGGGAGTGACTCGTATGAGCGATTTTGTGCGCGCCCGAAATCTCCCGTTCTCGGTTCAGGAAGTAAAAGATATGATACCCTTTTGTAGAATTTGTGCAGAAGTGAAGGCAAGGTTTTTTAATCCACCGTATGTACCTCTGCTCAAAACCACTCAACCCTCTGAAAGACTCAGTATAGACTTTAAAGGACCATTACCATCATCCACACGTAGAAAACTTCTTCTTACAATCGTTGACGAGTTTTCTCGTTTCCCTTTCGCTTATCCTCGTCAAGACGTTTCTAAACCCAGTTATTTGGTGTCTCACCGATTTTCTGGCATGCCCGCGTGCCTCCGTTCTGACCGCGATTATTCATCCACGTCTGCCAAACTCTGTGATTTCCTTCGCGAGAAAGGCATTGCCATCAGCCACACTACCGCTTACAATCCGCAACCTAACGAACAGGTTGGACGTCTAAATGACACGCTTTGGAAGGCCATTACTCTCGCTCTGAAGTCGCGAGGACTCGAGACTCGACACTGGAAAACTGTTCTTTTGGATGCGATACAATCCATACGTTCTCTTCTTTGCACAGCAACCGATGCAACACCGCATGAACGCATATTCGTTTACAACCGCCGAGCTTCTACTGGGACATCCCTCCCTAGTTGGCATCTGAATACTAACCGGGTGTTACTGAAGAAGCATAACGGATATTCCAAATACGATTCTTTAGTAGAGGTGGAACTGCTCGAATGCAATACGAATTACGCCAGAATACGTCTTCCAAATGGTTGCGAAGATTCAGTCTCATTACGCCAGTTAGCTCCCGCTGCTCACAATGACGATACGACAATCCTTGAAACCAGACACCAAGCCAGAAACTCCATCGATGTCATCACCTAACCAGAGTACTTCCAAAGAGGACGCTTCCGCAGAACCTCACTTAGAAGAATAGAAACCGGTAAAAAGCCTCCTTCAACAGCAACAAAGAGTTCGTCCCTACTGCCTGCGAAATCGCGAAGCGTAAATTTTCTACTTACAGGCATAAATAAACAGATGCAAACTGGTTTTACTCCCCATCTCCCATTGCCTGTAAGAACAATTCGATACACCCGGAAAGAATGCTGTGAACCAGCTTTCTACTGTTTGTGTTGTTGTTCGTTTTCCGTATATTCTAATTGTTACTCCACTTTATTTTTCAGCTATATGTACATTTGACAAGTTGATTAAAGCATTACTTCCACGCGAATCTCTTATTCTGTGATTGGTGTTGAACGCATGCTGTTGATTCCTTACATCAGCATTGCTGAAAAGGTGTTCCCACCATATTCGGGCAATGCTACGGAGATCCTACTGCTCAAACACCGGCAGTCTTAGCCTATCTTCCACCCTTAACGGCCATGTTTCTGAACCATATAGAATAACGGACCCAACCACCGTATTGTACACTCGACCCTTGACAAGCAAGCGGATGTCACGCCGACGCCACATATGACGGAGGTTGGCAAAAGCCAAACGCACCTTCTGTACACACAATGACACTTTATCTGAAATATGTCCTCCTGGTGAAATGTGAATTTCCAGATAACAAAACTCACCTACTTCAGCTAGAGCTTCCCCTGCCAACACAAGATTTGGTGTTGAGCCAATCCAGTCCTGCAGCAGCATTTTACACTTTGAAGGTGCAAAACGCATCCCAAACATTGCTACACTGTTGTTGAGGCTATCTAAGAGAGATTGCAACTTACCTAGATCTTCACTCAGAAGAACAATATCGTCCGCATATTCCAAGTCAGACAGTTTACTGCCTCAGCAAAGATCGGTGCCGCCATTCTCACACGAGGATAGGGCCATCTCAAGAATCAATCCAGTTCCAAAACTAAAGAGAAAGGGTGAAAGAGGGCAACCCTGACGAATACCACTTTCTGTGGTGAACTCGGGTGAAAAATAGCCGTAAGTACGAACCCGGCTTCGGCTGTTCGCACACAGGCATTAGAAAAAAGAAATAAACTTCTCTGGTACACCCTTTAATGAGAGTCAGCACCAGAGAACTGTGCGGTCGACTGAGTCGAACGCCGTTTTCAAATCAAGAAAGACTGAGATCGTGGGCCTACGGAAGATGTGTCTGTGCTCTAAGGTTTGTCGAAGAGAAAAGATGTGGTCGATACAACCCCTACCAGGTCTGAAACCGTCTTGATTCTCACGCGTACACATTTTGCAGGCACTGGATTATCGGTGGGGAATAAGCCCGGTGAGCAGTTTGGACGAGATATTTAACAAGCTAATTCCTCTGTGGTTTTCACAAGAGGACCTGTCACCCTTTTTGTAAATCGGCACAACCACCGGTTCACACCATACCCTGGGAATCTGCTCACTATCCCACTGTCACGGCGAGATTGCACCTTGACGCGTTGTGATCGCTCACGTTCCCCCATGACCTAAAAAACAGCTATGAAGGATGACTTCCTTAAACCAGAGATGCAATCATGCCTGACAGGTCAATGGGTAAAGGCCAGACAGAATCCAGTCTCTGAACCAGTTGATGGACAACATCTGGTTCTATTCACTTTGCCCCTGCTGAGGACACTCAAGTGAATAAACACGCAGAGAAACAGTTTACCGGTCTAGAACCCTCCACTAGATGGACGTAGGAGTGAAGTATCTGGGATTCCTCTCGATGGTGGGAGAAGTCATCGCACTTCATTAGGCAGCTGTCGCCCGCCTAAGCTGGGCGGTCCCCAGCCCAAAAAAATGCTGCCCCGTCCACATTCCGCCTGCTCCACTGGGTGCATGGGGTTAAGGACTGAATCCGGAAAGCGGATCGCTAACAATGCACCAGTGAAGACAAGACAAAACACATGCAGTAATCAGGTCTCACGTGACAGACCAGAAATTCCTTCACCGGTTCTTGGGCATAAATCAAATAGACTCCTTAAGCCTAAATTTTCACTTCACTTGGCTGTCTTTACCGACAGCACACTATGTCAGATAGGGTAACAGGCTACCTCAGTAGAACTTATGAAACTTTCAAAATAGATGTATGCTTCTTCCGAAACGCGCACACAAGGCCCACTTCTGTGGACAAGCTTCGCACCCCAGATACAACCTGTCTCTCGCTTCACTCTTCGCGTATAGAGTAGTGCACACATCAGAAGTCGATTGAAGTGCACAGATATTATTCTTCTAAATACGACACGGACAAAAAAGAGATGCCGGTAGTCAAACCCACCAGCATCAATGATCGTTCAGTTTAGTGATCCCAATTATTAACGTCGCAGTTCTATGCCCCAGTCTTGGTTCCTACCTTACAGCTTCATCGTACTGAAAGAGAAATAAACTGATCTACAAAAAAGAAAACAATTATAAAATAAAATATTGTAGTCAAGGCAAGCGTTTGACTGCAACTACGCCATTCATTGCAACAAGTAGTTATGTCACTTGATGGCATTAACAGCCCGGCAGGCACAAATCGTAGATCGCAAATCTGAATTTTACTACCCTTTGCACTGTCAATTTCAATAGTTAACATCCTCATACCTTTGCATCCTCATGGTGTTAGGATGTTAAACCAAATAGAACTTTTTTTAGACAAGCCATTATTCAACTCGAGCGTGTCAGGCCGGAATGAACAATTAATAGTCAGTAAATTATCGGACGACTCATGACGTAACCCTTTTTGCTAATCGAGCATTCATCCGACGCAAATTGGATCAACGGATCAATAGTCAATCCGGCATAACATTGTCATCAACCTAATCGGCCCCACAGGGCTTGAGTCTAACTGGGCGCCCGAGTTCGGGAATATTTGGTTTTCGCTTTATATACAGCACAGTAATTTCTGTTAAAGACATTTTTGGCGAGTCGGGTTTTGCCTTCTGATTTTCTGTAGCGGGCTGGAGCAATCGGAATCGCAAGGTGAGATTGACTGTGCGGGTTTCACGACAGACCATAACGTATTACATGGATTGACAACCCTAATCTGTTTTACAAACGCCATCCACCTCGGAATAAAACCGAGATGATAAGGGAAGGAATCGTGAGAACCGCTGTGACTTCGGAGCCGGAGTGAAATGTCTCCCAAATAATTAAATCTACAGCAGTTCGATACATTATCATTCTCATCTTTGTACAGCCACCGTGACATTTGCTTCATTGGAAGGACGCGCTTACAATACCACAGTGCGCACTATTTTGCTCTACGGTTTCAAAATAAGCCATTGATGTCGCCGAACCACTACTCAGGTTCGGTAAGAAGACCGTGTGAACAACAGGGTTCGTCGTCGTGTGTTGGGTGCGGATAGTCACTCCGTGACAGAAGTAGTCATTTCATCACTTCCAGCCGCTTGGACATGCTTTATGCATGCCTACCCATCGTCTACGGTTCCGTGAGCCATCCGCGCTTCCTGGCTTTGGACGTAAGCAACGTGGCGACCAGACCATGACTTGGCGTAGGGTATGAAGAAGTTGACGTCAGCACTAGCTTCAGCTGGTGCATCGCGACTTCCTGGTTGAGACCCAAAGGATGAGGATTGCCGTCAGTTAAAGACGTTGAGGATATGGCTCAGAACCGAAGCCTGCAGCATGAATGGCGTGCGGAGTGCATATGAAATCCTTGTGCCTCATAAATACTGAACAGAACTTCGTGCGGTGGGAAAGCCAGAAAAAAAACCATCTTTTTCTTCACATCCCTCTTCTCGTTACCAGTTTCTGTATTTGTGGTGTTGGCACCATGCGTAACTCCAGGCTTGGTGTATAATGATAATGATTAATGTCAATATTGTTATATCATTCATTTTGCACCAAGTGTAACAGTTATTGTTCGAATAAGATAGGACAGCAGAAATAAAATGCAACTGAGGCTACAAAAAACGACAGATGGATGTCTGTGAGGATTATATTATTAAGCGTCAAGTGCGAATGTTTTTCCTCCCTTACTTGACGATTTAAAGCTTCCCAATAGAACAGCAGGCTCGCGCGAGGATTTTCCTCCTGTTGTGCAATAATGATTCGGAATGGATTAGAAGACATCAGCTCACCAGCTCCTGACCTTTGCGACTGCTGTAGTTGCTAAAGAAATGAAATCCACGTTCATCCACTTCTTTCAAGAGCATATATCGCGCGCTAGGAAAACCTGATCTACAAATGACACGAGGACCAAAACACAGGAGAGAGGAAAAAATATCCACATGTATATACATACATATACGCATAGTTCATCCTAGTATGCATTATTATATATGCATCATGGGGAAAGTACCGGCGATATAATCCACAAGACTTGACAGATGATAGTTCGTTTATCGAAAATCACAATTAAACCAGCAGGATATAACTGAAAACATCATTTGCATCAAATATAATCGACACTACAAATTGTTCCTCGACATTGTGCATACCTGTATGTCTTATTCAGTACCTTCTTCTCTGTCCATACGGCTTTATCAGTTTTCAGTTCTCTAGAATGCACTATTCCTTTTGATTGCACATCTACTCATGAGTAGTATAATAACGCTGGTGCTGGTGATACTTCCGCAACACTACCGTGCTAAAATCCCTGCAGGTAACGCATATCTCCTTCGGCTAATGCTGTGGACTCTCTGGAGAGTAGCCATGACAACTCGTGTGATCGGCGATGGTGATGGAAGGAGATATCACGTGGTACAGATCTCTTCACCGCCTCTGAGTTATGAAGTTCGAACCCAGGCACAATCGGTCTAACTGGTTTAATAACAATCCCGCTGTCGCACAGCTCATTATCAGGCCTGACCTAAAAGCAATTTGTGATTCTCCACACCGAGCCTTAGGGTCATGACTACCGCTTCGGCTCGATAGTACAGTGCGGCTTTGAGGCCATGTGGTACGCCGTACGGTGTACTAACTGCTTCTTATTAATGCCCACCCGTAATCCGCATAACTATATTTCCACACTTTCTATTTCAGAGTATATGTTTGTTCTGTTGAAAGAATAAAGCCTATATTCTGGGCCTTTAATCTTCTCACTCTGATGTGGTGATTGTTTGATCGAAACAAGATACATAATAACTAATCGCAATATACAACACGCCGTTTCACTGCACTCGTGCGTAAGTATGGGACAGCGCGTTTTTTGCAACCACAGAGCAAAAAGTTGCCTACCTTGTAGACACATCTTTACAAGGATTCGGATGTCATGACGACACCACAAGTATCACATGTAGACGATAGTCTGGCTCGAGACGTGATCTTGCCGACGTTGCCGGCTGTAATGAAACTCCTGAGATTCTTAGAGCTATAGACGATTTCTGACCACTAACCGCCACAAAAGATGATCGTAAACTGAGGCTCTAGTGAATCTTTTAAAAATGTTTTGAACTCAGAGAGAGCAAAGTGCGGACCATAAATGGACACCCAGAACTAGTTAAAATAACCAATACATGAGTAGTTCATTTTCTAGTTAATAATCAATTGACTGCCGGGCGGCAAACTGTATTTCTAAGACAGTGTAGGTAATTCCAAAGATGAACTGGGACGTACGTTACTCATGTTGTTGGAAAACAGCTAACAAAAGTGAATTTAGCTGGTAGATTTCAACTCTACCTGAATTGATTCATCCTGCGGTTTTAGTGCCCAGTTCATCGTCGTGCAGCTCCGTTTCACCCGGTCTATTACGACTCATCAGTAAAGCATATCCACTGAGTCTGTTGGTGGTCGAGTGGTTTAGAGCGTTTGTTTACCATCGCGGAGGTCAGAGGCCCGGACACACGCCATCGCCGGCTACTTTGGTGGTAGACAGTAATCCACTGTCATCCGGCTCGTTGCCACACCTAGCCTAATGGGACCTTATGTGGTTTTTTTACTCGGTCTCAGGGTCTCGTTGCCGATTACCCTTATTGGTGTAGTGGGCTTTTGTGGCTATGGGGCATATTACCTCTTCCACTGCGCTGATGCGCAAGCGCGTACTGAAAAAGTGGGACCCCGACCGGGTGTGCATAAAACAAAACGTCAAGAGCCCGGCCTGAATAGCCTAGTGGCAACGTGTGTGTATAGCGCACAGTCACGATGTACTCTAAATTTCATTGAATGCGCCTGGAAATCAGCTGAAGCATTCAACAGCTAGATAAAATCCCAATTAGAAGAGAAGAACGCTGATAACCCAGTGGACCACAGCCTTTTGAATACAAATGTGATGTAGTCAACCAGGCGAATTTTGGAGACAAGCAGGAAAACAAAACGTTGAACACCGGCAACGGACAACAGAATATAAACTGAATAACTCCATTTTATCAGCTACAGAAAATACGAACTGCAAACAAGCCCGCTTGTTTGACTGTGTTAGGCAAGCTACGTGAGTACAATGACACGGCAATTATCACAAATGATCAAACAGTACAAACCAGGAAACAGAAAAGCAACTGCCAGTACAACTGTGACGCACCCAGCGGGCATCGGACACCAAGCGAATGACAACTCACTCGAAATAGCCTAGAACCCCTAACAACGCATCAAAAGCCGCTCAAAAACAGCAATTAGCAACGGCGGAGACTGTGGCAATCGGATTACTCAACCCATCACCTTCTTCTCAAAAGCAGTTTGTTAAGGCACTCCAACTGCCCTGGCCACGATCCAAAACCGGCGTTCGAACTCAGCCTGACTAAGACGTTAAATAGTAGGGCAAGCCCGACTGATCACTACCTATCTCACCATATTGCACGTTGAATCAGAAAGTATGAATATGAAAGATGGATAGGGAGTGGACTTGCAGGGGTGGGAAAAGGAAAGAATGCCCTAATGGCCAACGCACGGAATACACAGTCTGACTGTACAAACGCACATCGACCAATCATTTTGACTCGACAGAAAGTGACAACACGATCGCCACTGCTCGTTGTTCGCAGCCATACACTTCAGTGGCTCCAGCCAACTTGGTAGACGGATCTTTTGCACCCCAACCACGAAGATGTGAGGCACCTACTTTTCCTAAGTTCGATGTACATTTCCTCATTCCTCATTGCCACGTCATCTGTTGACCTCCACGTGGTTTTTGCCATTCCCTGGGAGGATTGGAGAATAGGACACGGTATGGTAGGTGTGTGTTCGCCATACGTAACACGTGTCCCAACCAACGAAGTCTACTAAGTTGGATACGCTGTGATAAAACATTCTCCGGATTAGTATCCAATACTCGATTTCTGACCTCAGCATTGCTCACCCGGCTATTCCACCCAATCTTGCGGATACTACGCAGAGGAGGAACTACATTCGCGAGCGGCCAGCTAAACTGTACCCTGAAGTATTCGGCCTAACGGTCCAGCCTTTGCTGTTTGCCATGAATGGGTTCTCTATTTCTATCCCAAATCGTTTTTCTGATCTGGGTGCGCCGTCCACCGGTGTCACGAATAAGTCCAAACAGCCTTTGGCTGTTACCTGAAGCAGCTGCTATTTCCATTTCTTCGGCTACCTTGACCCACCTATTTTCGCGATCCTTCTTAAGGCCTTCCGTAACCTGCTTCTGTAGATGTCTTCATGTGTTATTCATCTCCTTACAGTTCGACAGCTGACGTTTTTGCTCCATTATACTCAACGACTCTTGCGAAATCCAGTGTCTGTGATGGACATCGGATCTAGGACTACAGACGAAACCTGATGCAAAGTGCATCGCCTGTTTGATATGAGCCCAATGCTCATCTAACTTACTGTTCGTCGTAGATCCTAGCTCATGTGCTAACTTCTGCTCATAACCGGTGCGTACTTATGGATCGCACACGTTGCACGGCTAACCGGGTTTGCGGTTTGCGACGATGACCATGGAGATGGAGAGATAATCACATTAAAACTAATGCATGGCCCGACTCTACGTACACGAACCAGTAAGATCTACAGTTCTGAACAGAACTGTGCCACCAGTATCTTACGGCGATTTGATCAACCTGGCTTAGAGTGCTTGTAGAGTTAGAGCTCCATGTCGCTGTGCGACGCGAGCTGTGTCGGAAATTGGTTCTAGACAAGAAAAATTGATTGTCTGCACAAAAATGGAGAAGTCTATCCCCGTTATCTGTACGCCCAGAGGGTGAAGCACAACGCCCAACCTAACAAGCTTCTGCCGTACTAAGTTTGCCAACTTGTGCTTTGAAGTCCCTAGCTAGCATCATCATCACCGTACAGTATTAAGCAGTGGGGCAAGCCCCACTGATCACTACCTATCTCACCATATTGCACGTTGAATCAGAAAGTATGAATATGAAAGATGGATAGGGAGTGGACTTGCAGGGGTGGGAAAAGGAAAGAATGCCCTAATGGCCAACACACGGAATACACAGTCTAACTGTACAAACAAACATCGATCAGTTATTCTGATTCGATAGAAAGTGACAACACGATCGTCACTGTTCGCGGTTCGCAGCCATATCCTTCAGTGGCTCCAGCCAACTGGTAGACGGATCTTTTGGACCCCAACCACGAAGACGTGAAGCACCTACCAGCTAGCACTACAGCGTCAGAATCTTTGCCCCTGCGAACGAGGGTGGCGAGTTCCTCATAGAACTCACCCTTCTGCGTGTCAGAGCTGAAGTCCGTTGGGGTGTGCGCCGAGATCACAAACAAATTGCGTTTAACACAACTATCCTTTCGAACACCGACTGATCCCTGGAGTCTCATAGCACATAAACGACTGCTAACAGGAATCCAGTCTAAGAGGGAAGCCTCAGCTTTGTCAGCCAAGACTATTCCTACACCACGTTGACCCACAGCTCCAGCTGCTTCGCCTCCTGATGTGCATAGTAAATACCTCGATGAGATACCAGAAACAGTTAGTTGAATCACACTGCTCGAACCCTGGATACGCGTTTCAATTACACAGCACACATCAATCTTCACAGAGTTCATTGTGAGTGCTAGGCACGCCTGCTGACCGGCCTGCATGAGTGCACGCACATTGAACGAGCCGAGATTCAGAGGCTGACGAGGATTGAAAAAATGTAAGTTACAAGACAGAGGATTATTCGCAAAACTGTTTGACACTAAACTGTGGCGAGTGTCGGCCGTGTTGTCAGTGGGAGCAGTATCGGTGGATAGATGGGGTAAAGAGACGTGGTCGGGGGCAGAAGACAAAGGTTGAATAAAAGAGAGGGAACTCTGAGCAATAACCCACTTATCACTACCCACCCCGCTCGATGCAACGGGCAGCATTGTCCTGATTATCCTGCACGACGACCGATGCAGTATGGAATTCTTTCTATTCGTGCAGTCCATGGGGGATGTTGGACGAGTACTGCTAGAGTGTCCAACCACAAAGCAGAACGATTAGGGCCCTCATCAAAAGCCTTTAGTTCCAACAAGGCAGCGGGATGACCTAAAGGGAAGCCCACTGGCTTGGATCATTCTTTCACTGATTTTGTCGATTGAGTTGCCAGCTCAAGTCGACCCCCAACCTGGAGGATCAGGAGACTGGACTTCGTCTGGCCTCTACCCATTGACCTGTCAGGCATGATTGCATCTCCGGCTTAAAGAAGCCATCCTGTATAGCTCTTTGGGTCACAGAGGCGCGCAAGCCATCACACCACGCCAAGGTACAGTCTCTTTGTATTAGGGACAGCCGGTGAGTACAGCCTTGAGATTGTTTTATTACGCGTTTGCGTGAGTGTATTGGAAAGAGTGTACCACTTGACCTCGAAGACCTACTGCACTACCAGGAAAGCCGTTAACCTGATCCAGAGACTTAGAGTGCAGAATCACACAAGGTTCCAATACGTCAGATGGTAACGAGCCCGTTAACCGCGAACTGCTATCTACCACGAAAGTGGCCGGTGATGAATGAATTCGAATATCTGACCTCCAGGACGGTAAACTATTTAAACCATTCAAATATCACCGGTCACTTGGAGTGCAGAATCACGCAACGTTCCAGCTGAGCAGGTGTTATGGCGATCTGAGCGACAGTGGTGGTGGTAGGAGGGAGTGGAGGGTTCGACCCCTGTGTCCCAGATTCGGAAGTCAGAGACCTACATCAGTCGACTACAACCGGTTGATGTGAACAACTATTAGGTATTTTTTGACTTTTGCTTTCGAACGGAACCTACTCACAGTGAAGAAAAATTATAATTGAAAACATGATAGCTACCAAGGCAACGAGAGTAAGTATCCCAGTGGAACATACATCAGAAGCAACAGGTATGCTTTTACAGGTTCAAGGCAGGTACGTAAACGAAATAACATACTTTGTGCATGTAGCTACAACCATCGCGTTTGCCTCGTAAACTTTGCCAGAACTAACCGCATCTTCGAACCATGTTTTGAACTGAGCGAGCGGTTCTTTAAACTTCAAGTTAATTGAGTCGAAAATATCTTTGTCATGACGATAGGGAACACGAATATCTTCAAGAGAACAGAAATTTGGCATGAATCGTCGGACGTACGGCGAATGTTTATTGACATTGACCGGGTGGAAAAGAACTTCATGAACTGACCATAAAAACTGGTCCGATGGATAGATGGCTGTGATCAAAGAAGAGCGATAGATTTCGCTTAAATAAACTGCTCTCGTGATAGGGTCGTTTGCTGATGTGTAAATGTATTACTTATCAAACCTGCGTACTGACAATGCCACCTCGACAGGTGATCCGAAGCAGCCCATTGCACAGCGCTACGAAGGGGGAAGGCTGGGTTGTAATGGACTAACGCTGGGTAAAATGGGCTAGCGCTAAACAGAACATCTCATTTTATTTACTAGAAAAATTTGCTTGAGCTTTCTTGAAATTTTTTGATTATTACAAATCTGTAACATTATTATACGCATATTCTAGTCAAATTAGTTAGGTTAAAATTCTTCAAACGCCGATGTTGATAATTCCATCATACCCAAGCATCATGCCCAGATGGGCCCATCTGGAACCCGGATGGGCAAGCGCTGGGTATATGGGCAGTTCCATTGAAAATGATGGGCACCACCACCGGGGACCCGATGGGCCCCAGGTGCGCTCAGTCCATCGTCCGATTTTTTCTCCAAATGGGTGCCACTTTCCTACTTTTCGCTTCCCCGATTCCCATTTTGTAATTTCCTACTTTACTCTGGATCATTACAAATATATCTTTAATTATCTGAAAATTCCATAAAAGCCCATTGTAGTTTTTTTCTATTACAACAAAATGCTTAGCCCGGCGCTAGTCCATTATAGCCCAGCGTTTGCCCGGCACTGGTTCATTTCGCTCAGCGTTGGCCCATTAAAGCCCATCGTCCATCAAGCGTCAAACCATTTTCCCAGCTTCAGTCCATTTCAGACCAGCGTTAGCCCATTACACAGCAGCGTTGGCCCATTAAGCCCAGTGTTAGCCCACTGTACAGCCCTTTTTAGCAAAACCGCTCCGAAACCGATCGGTTTTGGGCGGGTTCCCGAGAGGTTTATGCCAATCGTGTGAAGTACGTAATATGAACCATTAATTTCTATCACTCTTCCCAAATTACGTTTTTTCATGCATACCTATACCTCTCAAATTGATTTTTTCAATGATTGTCCTTGTTTTACCCACGTCAAGCGCATAAAACAGAACTAAACATAACTTGTTGTTTCAAGGCATTTCAGTGTAGTAAATCAATATATTGAAATAAAAGGTCCATTAAGCAGTGCACATTACCCCGGTCGTCGATTTTCTTCGTATCAGTTCACTTTTTATCCGTGTAAAACGGCTACTAAGCAAATCGGTCGGAAACCGTTCGAGAACCGACGTTACGAAAAGGCGATGTGTAATACGGGCCTGGGCTTCTTTTCGACTTCTCACTTCCCAGAATCCCACTTTGCACTTTTATACTTTATCCTAAATCAATACAAAACATACTTGTAATGGTCTAAAAATTTCGTCAAAGCCCTGTTTTTCTAATGAATTCAACAAAACGGTTTGTCCAGCGCTACTCTCCTACAGTCCAGCGTTTGCCCATTTTGCATAGCGGCAGCCAAGAGTACCGCCGGGCAATATGTTACTTGGGTTGCGCATACGTCTACAGTTATCTTTTCATGGCCCAGGTCAGGTCAGGTTTCACAGGACTGATAGTGGCCGGGGCCAATCGAGCGTCCAAAATTCTTTCGGTGGTACGCACACAGATCGGCATCCACTACTGTGATTTTGTTAATTCTCTCCAGTCTTTTTACACAAATGGATTTCTTCCTTCAGTCGGCTGAAAAAAGAAGTAGAAGCGCTCTTCTCACCATCCAGGCGAGAGACAACCATGGCGTTAGCGTTCCATCACACTCAGTGCCCCAGAATCGTAGGCAGGGACACAGGATACTGAGAAGCCAGGGGTAAACTACAATGTTTCCCTACTCCTCAGTATTCTACTTCTGTGGATAACTCGTTACACTTAGCATCCAGCATCTTTTTAAAATGCCCTACACATTGCGCGCTAACTGTTTCTTCCGTTAGTCTATTCCACATTCCCACTACTCTATTGCTGAAGAAGTTCGCTCGCGCATTTAGCCTAGAGCGTGGCTTCCACAATTTTATACTATTTCCTCTCGTTGTGTGATCAGTGACCTGTTCAAAAAAATCCCCTGCATTTATGCCCGACAAACCCTTCAGGACTTCAAACCGTTCCCAAGTGAGAAGAGTCCCATATCCCGCAGTCGTTGTTCATATGATTTCCCTCGTTGACTTTCAACCATCCGAGTGGCTAGTCGCTGAACCTTTTCTAGGCAGTCTGCATCCTTTTTCAAATAAGGTGCCCAAGCCTGTACACAATGTTCTAAAAGTGGTCTCACTACTGCCCTGTACATATGCATGAACACTTCCTCCGATCTGCAAGATAGTGCTGAGCGCAGCGGAAAAGGCTCACCTCTTGCCTTGCGAGCAGCCAGCTCGCACTGTTCAGTACACTTGAAGTACACAGTCATTTGGACACTGAAGTGCCTTGTTGACTGTGGCGCCTCAACTGCGAATGGTCCATTTTCTCCCATGACCGTTACTCCCACCGAGGCTCTGGTTAGCAGATGACTCTTTTTTTCGTTTAAGGGCACATCTCATTTGTTTTCCCAGCTAACTACCTGCGTCAGGTCCCTTGCTAGTTCATCACGATCTCCTGATCCCACAAATTTTACATCGTCTGCAAAAATGAAACACGGCAGTGACAATCCCCCCACTAAATCGTTTACGTACAGAAGACGAAGTAGCGGACCTAAAACTGACCCTTAAAGTACTCTGCTGGTTACCTCTGCTGCATTCAACCTGCGGTTTTCCACTGACATGAAACATCTTGTTTGTCAGGAAGGCTGATACCCACTTGTGTATTTGCCCTTCGATCCCAAACGTCTTCAGTTTCTTCATCAATGGGCGATGGCTGACTGAATCAAAAGCCTTGCTGAAGTCTAGGTGGCAAAATTCAACCATCTTGCCCTCGTTAAGCTGGTTTGTGACTTCGTTTAGGAATACTATAAGGTTCGAAAGACAGGATTTGCCTTTCAAAATCCCGTGCTGTGCTTTACAGAGCAGCTTGTGGCTCAGTAAGTGTTTACATATATGCTCCCTTATCAGTCGCTTTAAGGACTTGCAGAGAATACATGTGAGGCTTACAGGACGGTAATTTTCTTTATCTGACCGTGACCCTCCCTTGTGGATAGCCACAACTGCAGCTAACTCCTAGTCCAACAGTAATACCCCTTGGCTAAGTGTGGCACAGTATAGATGGCAGATATTTCCACTGATCATGGCAGCCAACGGCTGTATGGTAGCTGGGTGTTTACTATCAGGCCCCGCGGACTGTCAAGTCCTGCCAATAATTTCTCTGTCCCCCGTTCCCCAATTTGCAGGTTAGGAAGGAAAGGAGCAACCACTTGCGTTCCGGTCGATGTTTGTTGTCCCCCGTCACGTCTATGCACACCCTCGAAGTACAGACCTAAGGCATCTGCCTTGCTCTTTTCATTACAGATTTCACCCCCACTCCTCAAGACCAGGGGTCTCACTCCATTTCTAAGCGAAACCTTTGACCTAACATATTTGCAGTACCGTTCCGAGTTTTGTTTAACTTCTCTGGCCAGCGCCAGTTCACAAGTCCCGTTTGCCTCTCGTTGGACTTTAACGGCTGAGTTCCTTTCCTCTTTGTACCGTAACCAGGCCCTTTCGTTACCGGTGGCCATGAAGATCTGCCAGCTTTTGTCTCTTTTTCCCTGCTTGTCGAACCGCCGGCGTCCACTTATCTTGCTTGCCTTTTTGCACTCCTGGAGTGGGGCAAATCTGTCCTGCAGCTCCAGGTTCCCCTTGATCCTCTGCCACATCTTATCTACTCCAGCTTCCTCACCATCTATCCTCCAATTCACTTTTTCGGTTTCGAAACAAAACCTTTTTCGCAGCACATCAGATGCAAATCCAATGCATTTTAAAATGCCCTCTGCGATTAATACATAGTATGGAACTTGTAGTGACCCCGATCGTTCTGAGGAAATGACTATTTACTGGACACCATCTTGGATCTATTTTCTCCACGATCTTTTTTTATGACGTTTGACATTGACCTCAGTGTTCTCCTGTTGCGTACGTTTTACTGGACTGACTTTTCCGAGGTTTCCATCGACCTCGTTTCAAGTCACTTTCACTTTCGGTCGTTCGCTCGCGGTTCGCTTTCTGCACAGCCGTCGCGTTTCGTTCCGTTTTCCGTTCGGTGTATCTCTCGTATCGGTACTGTTTCGGTGCCACGATATATAGAATACATCTCGCATCTTTAAACCGACTCGCGTCTTCTCTATTCGTCCGATAGAGGGGATATCGTTGGTATTTCGCTTCTATACCCGATAGGAGACACGTTCGCCAGCCGCCCTCGGACGTCTTCTATAAACTCCTCCCAACACTAAAACTGCACCACCCTAGCAGCACACCAGATCCGACCTACAACTCCGCTACACCAAGATTTCAGTTCAATTCAATTCAGTTCAGTTTGTACAGGACAGGTAATGGCTACGGCCAATCAAGCGTCCAGAATTCCTTCGGTGGTATGCACATCAGTTATGCACCCACCGCTGCCGAGTGTATTTCGTCGAATCCCGACTAAAAATGAGAGGGAAACAGAGTCTTGAAGTCTTGAAGTACTACACGGGTTCGAGGCTTTGAGCCCAATTGTCCCGGTTCTTGAAGAAATCTTTGATCTTTTGTCGGATTCATTGAGCTGAAACAAAAGTAAAAAGAAGCGGGGGGCGGGGATGGCAAGGAAAATAAGATACACATAACAACATGCAGTGTCTCAATGTGGACAGTGCCTTAAGCGGAGTGGGGGTGCGACATTCATGAACATATATGCAATAAATAATATCGATTTAGCTTTTTTGACAAGGAATTATTGGGAGAGACCCAGGTAGAGGTCTAGCTTTTTCTCGAAGATAGTTTTGTTCTGCGAGAGAACAATATCTTCGGGAAGTGCATTCCACAGAGTAATAACCCTATAGCTAAAAAAGTTAATCCTTAGTGAAGTGCGTGGCCTAGGTTTGAAAACCTTTCTGCTGTGACCACGAAGAGAAGAGGCTGGACTGACGGAGAAGAAGCAGTAGCTTTGACCCGATTCAAAGAGGTGGAACATCAAAAACAGATCACCTCTTACGCGTCTGAAGTCAAGGGGATAGAGGTTGAGGAATGAGAGGCGGACGGGGTAAGGTAGGTGGGATAGACCCCTTACTGCTTCGGTGGAGGCCCGCTGAACTCTTTCTAGGATCTCAAGGTCTCGAACAAGACCAGAGTGCACTATCTGACTACCGTACTCCAGCAGAGGTCGGATATACGTGCCAAAAATTATGGGGAAATCATCCTTAGATATGCGGGAAGGACCTTCGAACCATATTTAGAACTCGAAAGGCAGACTTGCTCGCAAGCTGGTGATGATGAGAAAGGGACAAGTTACAATCTAACCAAAAACCAAGCACCTTGTGTCGGTCAACCCTAGGCAGTGTGGTTGCTCCGTTAATGGAAAACGTGTAACCAGTCTCTCTGCCGAAAGACATGCTCACGCATCTGTCATCATTAACTGGGAGGTTCCAGTACTTGGACCAGCGTTTTGTTTCATAAACTGCAATTTGCAGGTCTTCAACGCTTGAACTCCAGAGGGTTACATCATCTGCGTACATGGCAATGTTCGCAGGAAGGGCTGTCGGAATATCGTTTACGTAGATCAAGAAAAGAAGAGGACCTAAGACCGATCCTTGCGGGACCCCAGTTGCTACTGGGGAGGGTTGAGACAAAACATTCCCGACTTTAACCACAAAGGTGCTGTCGGCAAGAGAGCTGCATAAGATGACCAACATGAAGCCTGTGATCCCGTCTGTCTGCAGCTTATAAAGAAGAGGGGCATGGGGGACCTTATCGAAGGCCTTGGCAAAATCGATGAATACAGCGTGTGAGAGCTGGCCATCATCATAGGCTTTCGTTAGACTATCCATGGCAGTAAGCATGTTGGTGATGCATATACTGCCTCGAAGGAACCCATATTGGGACGGGAAGAGGATCTTATTTCTATGCAGATGGGAAAGAACCTCACTCTTAAGAATTCCCTCAAAACATTTTCTGGTGATGCTAGTGGGGCTTATGGGTCTGTGACTAGAAACAAGATGTCTACTACCCTTCTTATAGTTGGGTGCGATCACTGCTCTTTTCCAGCTACTGGGGAAAACTCCATCGTCAACAAGTCGCTGAAAAAGAGATGCATAAGGACCAGCCAATGTGTCCGCGGCTTCCTTGAGAATACGGGGGTGGATTAGGTCAGGACCCATGGAGCAATATCGGTTGAGCCGTCGGAAACCTCGAGCAACTGCACCAATGGGAATAGTTACGCGGTTAAGGGTAGTGGCCAGAGATATAGGGTGCATGGTAGGGTGGGATGATATGGATATGGAGCTAAACATTGTACGGAAGCAGGAGCTGAATGCCTCGGCTAATTGGCTAGGGGAAGCGATTGGAGATCCGGCACTATCTTTGTGAACTATTGGCGTCGGAGCTGTGCCCCTTAGACGGCCCATGTGCTGAAAGAAAAATGCCTTATTGGTCCGTGCTCGATCAAGTACAGATCGTTGGACTGCATTCTGATAGGACCTAATCTTGTCTTTGCATATGTTCCGTATGATCCTCAAATCGTTTGCATCACGGGCACGGCCTGTGACTTTATATCTAGCAAAGAGGCCTGCGCGTTCGTCTAGAATGCGCCTAATGGGGCGGAGGAGGGGTCGCTTAGCGGTCTGTGGACGACGAATTCTGGGGACAAGAAGCCTATCAGCTAAGGTGATTAACTCTCTGAGATTCTCTGCCATTTCATCAACAGAGTTACCTGGGTTAGTTGAATTTAGCTGGGAGCGAATAAATGCACAGACTTGGTCAAAATTGGTCCTTCTGGAGGATCTCAAAATTTTGGTTTCTGAGGGAAGCGGGGCCATTTCATGATACAGTCGAATCCAACGAGAATGTGGTCACTTTTTCCGAGGGGCGGCAAGTATGCACCACATCTATTTGGAACCGATCATTGGTGATGACCAGGTCTAGTAGGGACGGGGCGTGGCCTGTGCGATATCTGGTCGGATCTCTTACGTTCTGCACCCATGAGTTCTTCAGTACGAGATCATGGAGGGGTTTACCAAAAGTGATATCCGGGGCATCAGCTCTTTGCCAGTTATTACTGGGTGAGTTGAAGTCACCAGTGACTAACGGATGGGCGAAGTCTGTGTAGCTCTTCAGGGAGCCTAATAAGTCTATGAGATCTAGGCTACCAGTTGAATTGCATGCGGGAGGACGGCAGACAACACCAAGCAATAGGGTGTCTGTCCTAGAGAGGGTAAATACAGCCCACAAGCAATCAATACATGAAAAGGTAGGGGTTGTCAGTATAGTGGGAGGAGGGATCGAATTATCGTAGTATATGATGACTCCGCCGGCACGACCTCTACTGGAGTCTTGCCTTACTGTGAAGTATCCCGGAATGGATATTTCGGCATCGAGTATGTCAGGGGTGAGCCAGGTTTCTGTGAGGGCTATGATCTGAGGCTCCTTATCCACTGCGAGCTGCCGAAGCTCCGGGATCTTATTCAACACACTCAGGCAATTGCTGTAAAAACACTTGAGCACATGCTCAGAAATTGTCACAGAATCGCCAGAGACAGCTGGTTTTGGGTTTGAGGAGTGGGAAAGAGGGGGATTTGGGGGTGGAAAGGAGGTCCCGGGGGAGTCAGGAGCTGAAGATATTGGGGGGGAGGTAGAGGGTCAGCAGACTGCTGGGGGGGGCCGGTAGGTTTTGAGGTCTAGTAGCCTGGGGGTATCAATCCAGGCGGACGGTCTACATCCTTCGGTCCCCGAAAAGGGTGGGCTGTTTTTCGTGGTTAGCACCTCTGCGCGCTGCGTCATGCCCTTTTCTGAGTTTTCTTGTTGGTGAGCTTGTTTTGCATGGCAGCACCAGATATACTTCCTGGTGCGTTAACCTCCTCACTGCAGCTTTCAGCAGAAACAGGTTGCAGGTTCATGTCTGGACTCAAGAATGAGTGAGTCTCGTCCACTGGAATAGTCTTATTGGCTATGTTGGGGCCTGGGATACTTTTGGTGGGCGTCAGATGTTTAGTGGCACTAGGCCTACTACTGGGAGTACTCTCCGCGACGGAAGATGGTGTGAGTAGGGAAGCGACGGATGGTGGGCATGCAGCTCGGTCCTCAAGGCGAGTTACCTGGACAACTGGCAGCACTCTGAGCTTAGGATCGGATTTTCATGGAATTGCTGGCTTAGCCTTCTTACTGCGGAGCCTCGGATGAAGTGGCTTATCAATGGATACGCCCCTGAGCCCTTTAATTTCCTCCTTGAGCTTTGCGGCCGAGGGAGCAATTCCTTTGGCTGCATCTGTGGAGCCCATTTCGATGAGAATACCGTGCACCCGGTTGGTGAGTTTGGTTGCCAATCAGGTAGACCGACCTTTAAGTGGGAAAGGTAGCTTAAGGCGGTCAAACACCTGGGCATGGGTGTCATGAGGGTGATCGGAGTTGAGAAAGCGACCCCAAAGGATGACACGCTTGGAGAAATTCTCGGTGTCTTGTAAAATCTTGGCGGCATCAAGAATTTGCTGCTCAGAAACTCTACACGCCTGATCGGCTGCCTGGGACACCGGGAGGGATTTGATTACCAAACTCCTCAGGCTGGTCAACTCATCCTTAAGGGTACAGACAGCGGCCCTTGGCTCAGCTATCTCTGCAGCCCTGCTTTGGACTGCACATTTTAGTGCATCCTCTGCCAGCGCATTATGAAGGACCGTTTCGTCCGGGTTGAGGAATGACATTGGCCACAGAGGGGGAACCACATCGCCTCATGAGGAAAGTAGCTTCTTCCGAGGGAGTGGCTATATCAGTGGTGAGGGGCTTTGACAATATTCAGGATCCAGTCGTCACAGATAAAGATCAACTTAAATGGAAGGGGACGAGCTGTGTGTTCCAAAAATTTCAAAAACACCTACACTCACCGAGGGAGATGACCACACCGCTGGTTGTAAAGTACATGCGTGGAAATCCTTCTTAGCCATTGTCATATAGTTGTATTGCTGAGACTATCCGCTTTATTTTATTGACCCTGGAACAAATACAACATGCGTCAATCACTACACTTCAACTTTTGTTTATATTTTGCTCACGTGAAGTGGCATAATTTCGACTCGAACTTGGACTGCCGTGATGGTGGCACCTGACATTGGCATTTGTTGGACTCTGGTCCTCGTTGTTAGACGTTGTGTCCGTACAATTGAGGTTTGCATATATTTATATGCGTATAGCTGGGTAATCCAGTACCGTAAAAACTACGAATCAATCTTGTTCTGGTTTTTGGATTCGTGTTGAATTGGCTACGCGTTGCTCACAGTCGGAATAGCCGTTACACTGGTGTACCGCAGTTCACCTATATTGATTCTCATATAGCGCCGACGTAACACGACTTCCTTCATCCCCTGCTAAGTCTGTGTGGCCCTTAAGACTACATGATCAATTCCGCCCAGTGGTTCTTTCCACCCAATTTCTTTAACGTCCTGATGGTGCCGCGTTATGAATAAATCAAAGAGAGACGGGTGCTTTCCGCCTCTGTGTCTAGTAACCTGCGTCACTTGCTGCGTAAGTGCAAGCAACTGGACCCATTGCAGAAACCTGTCACCCGCGGATCCACTTGGTGCAACCCCGCCTCCACAGTTAATTTCCGGAAGGTCGAGATCCCCTTACCAGACGGAGTCCTTTGTCTGTGCCTGCACCGCAATCCAGCGTTTTCTAAAGCTCAACGTCTTCCTAATATGTCGCTAGCCGTGCCCTGTAGATAAAGATAATGCATACTGCTCGCACCTCGGCCCTCATAAAGCATGATCTGGCTTGTGCATTACCAGAGACCAAGTTGGACGGAGCCTCCCAATGGCCTATTTCGGTCCGTATTAGTAGTGCTGCTCCGCCCCCTGCCTTCCGTCATTCTATCCCGTCTGTAGGCAGAGTATCCCTGAAAGGGCATGTCATTATCTGGTTTTATCCGAGTTTTCATCAATGCAACGGCGTCAGACTCTGCGATCTTAGTCGTCAACTGCCCCCTTTTTGCCGGGAGACTGCAGGCGCTTGTGTACCATATTGATGGTAGCCTGGTCCTCGCTACTGACGTTACTGCTAATTTTGCGGCTGGCGTACCCTCCGGAGCAGTCTCCGAGGTGATGCCCGTTTTCCACACATAAGGTGTCTGCAGTTTTGCATCCTGAATGTTAAGTGGCCCCCTGGGTTTCGTGGCTTTTCCTTTCCCACCCGCAGACCCGGTGTCGTACTCAACGTGCACGGCGGACTCTTCCTCCTTCTGAGTCGCTTTACCGATGGCCCGAGGTGGTCTTGGGACCATCTCGGGCCAAATTGGTTTCCTCGGCCTTTCCCTCTGGTACCTGCAACTTTGCTGGTTGCACCAGAGAGAATTCCTTGGGCATCTTCCTCAGAAATGGGCTGGCTGGCAGCACTTTCTCAATACCAGCCGGACTTAATGCCCTGTGGTTCCCCTTCTTTCTGGTCTTAACTACCTGAAATTAGGTTTTTTTTTATCGGCACCCAAAAGCCACCCCTGGGACCCGAATTATTCCTTGGGCTTTAGGTTTTGACTTTCCAAGAGGGGTCGTCTCCAGTTCCGCTATATGGAGGGTCAGCAGCTTAAGATCAGGTGTGCCAGTTCTCAGCGAGACTACGTCAACACCCGGTTTGACAAATGCTCGGCTGTCAGGTGTAACCCTAACTATTCACTGCATTCTGCACTAAACTGCTACCGCTTTGGACAGCAGCGTACCCCTCCAACAGGCACTGTGGAATACAACATGTAGGAGGTGAGCCAGCCATCCTAAGAACCTCGGCCACATGCTGGCGGTTCTCGTCCTTCCTCAGTCTACTATCTTTTACGATGTTCTCCTTGAGGTTATGAAGTAGCAGTCTTCTACTTCTGTCAGCCATGACCCCCTTGTCCCGATTCATGTGCTGCTTTTCAGCATCTAGGCTTTACCCTGCTCCTCAAGGGATTCTACTCCCGTCAGGAGGCTTTTCCCCACATTAGTGAAACCTACTGCCTCTTTACTTTCTTTACCTTTTGGCTTGGGTTGTCTTTTTCCAGCTTTCTGACCTGGCACACAGTTTTCCCTTTCAGCTAAGCTATGGGTCAAATCCTTCCCGCCTAGTCTTGGTTCCAGCTTCATGTTCCTTTCCTCTTTTCTTAGTCCGCATCGAACTATGCGCGAGCACTAGCTTGCGAACGCGATGCAGTGATCGCACACCCACCTGAGCTGTGCGTACTTGATGAGCAGCTCGAAGTTGTTCTCTTGCAGCATGGAGCGCTTTTGATGATAACAAGAGCAGCACTGGTCGCATTGAATTCCCTCATATTGCACCAGGCCCGTGCATTCCTTGTTCCCACAGCTCCCTGCCTGATCAATAGGATGAACCTGTGTTCCATCCACTTCGGGAGTGGTGATCGAGCTTGTTTGAAAGTGCCTTATCAAACTCCAGTAGGATAATAACGCAGCCTTCAAACCGACACAAAAGTTGCTCTAAAGAAAGTGCTGCAAAATCTGTACTCTACAAAAGAGCCACAAAAGATTTTACTCGGTATCAGTTGCACTGACACCGAGAAAACCACGAAAAAGGACACCAAAAAGCATAACCGGTTTCGGAAGAGTATAAACTTTTCTGAAGAGAATGAACTCTCTAAACAGTACGCGCATCATAATACTAATTACGATACGTTAGTTTGGACGAAATAATGTGTTTTTTCACCAATCAATGCGAAAACGATTATCACCGGGAGCGAGATAGTGTCTAAATATATGGGCTTAAATAATATTATTATTAATAATAATAATAATAATAATAATAATAATAATAATAACGGTATATTTCTCGACCATGGTCGAGAAGCACGTGTAAGCGCACAATCATGGTTAAAAGGTTACTCAAAACAATGAACTATACACGAATTTCAAGAAAGCAAGTCAAAATTGTCAGAAGCATGGCAATATAGCTAGAGTTAGTTTTAATCGACCGAAATGATAATGGTTTGCTCGGCAAATACGGTTCGGTTTCGAATCCGAGTTGGTTGGTGGTGGTATAAGCCAAACATCGGGGCGCGGGAAGACGCTAATTTTGGCGCATCTTTCAAACATGTGCGATAATTGATACTTATTTTGGTAAATTACACAGCCAATGGTAACTGCACCATCACGAATATAGAATTAAGTTAAAAATTTGCTTTGAGAAACCCGAAAATCATTTTCAAAATTTGAAAAACTTTTCTACCTATCGCGGCCTAAGCGAAAAAATACCGCAGAACCACCAACCAAAGCCGCGCCGGCAGCACCAACGGCGATCGGGGTCAAAGACGGTGGTAACCTTGAGCACAACGGTTATATAGCTTTGTGCTACGCATTCAAACAAAAGTCGCACCATAACATTTCACGTCAATTTCATTTTCTACGGGCACCGATTCATCTGTTCCAACCGTTCCACATATAACAGTCCCACAACTTCAGTCGGGCTATATTTAGGCCCATATGTTTAGACACTATCGGTTGGTGGTGGCCCGTGGAAACACAAAATGTCTTGAAAATATGGCCATAAGGATGCGTTATAAACCAAAATAATGCAGTCTGCAGATAACGTAAGCCTATTGGGGTTCTATGGACGGAATAAGTTATGAACATGGAAAGACGAAAGAAATGAATGGGAGTACACTCGTGAACTTTGGTGAATATGAGGAGAACGGCTCTCAATCAAGACGATGATGGCCCACAACGACGGATACTCCCGGTCTCAATGAACGGAGTGCGTCATGAAACGGGGAGACATGAACAAACTGTGTGGAAGTGGACTAGGAAACGTTGATGAATGTGGAGGAAACAGCAATCCATATAAAGGTGAGTTTAGGTTCAGGATCAATAACCCGTATTATTCAGAAAAAGGAAGCGCAACTTGAAGGCCTTGAATTAGTGGAGAATCGATTTCAAGCCGGATAACGATCGAAAGAAAAATGAAATCTTGGAAGAGAAAACTGAGTGAAAAACCTCCGCGTAGGCTGGCGCCTTATTGTTCTGTTACGCTGACAAAAATATATTGACTTATTGATTCTCAGTGATATTCGGCGTCATTATTGGGAACCACGGATGGGGGGATAAGTGGACTTGCGTTCGGATGGCGTATCGAAATTTAATGAGTAGAAAATTCCTGTGTTGCGTATTCTAGCTCAGTTATTGGATTGTTTCACATGAGACCAAGGTGATGTGCAGCATCTCGTGGGTACTGTTCATCAGGCGGGTAAGGGACGTGTCAATCAATCAGTAGAAGGTAACTTGTGAACTGTTATTTGTGAAGACTCCAGCAGTAGTAGAGGTGTTGCGTCAGAAAACGCCCATCAATCTACTGGTAAGCAGTTGGGAGTGTTTTAGGTAGTATGGCTCGACTTGCAACCCCGTTTGGTACAAAAGATTCCATTTAGGTCTCTGTCGGTACGGGTCGAGGTGTGGACCTTGGTCACCGAAAGTGGAGCCCGAGAGAGAGGGCGACGACAAACCCGAAATAAATGGCCCGACTGAAGTTGTGGGACTGTTACATGTGAAACGGTTGGAACAGATGAATCAGTGCCCGTAGAAAATGAGGTTGACATGAAACTTTATAGTGCGATTTTTGTTTGAGTGTGTGGTGTGAGACTATATAGGCGTTGTTGTCCGTAATGGCGTCCGATGCTGCGGGTAACGCTGTGGTTGATGATTCTGGAACATTCGCTCGTTTGGTTCGTGATGAGTACACAAGTCTTTCAGATTTTGCTATCGATTTTCGTGCTTTTCAGGGGGAAACCGTGACCTCCTTTTATATTTATGATAGTGAAAGTGGTTCAAAGTGGCTGCACTTGCATCCCGGTGCCTTTCCGAAATCGCTTCCTTATTATCGTGTAAGGCGCTGTTGCTTTCACAACCGAAGGCCTCAGATGGCTGCCACAAGATGAGTTTTGTGGTGTTGATGTGTAACAATTCCCCAGATACCGTAATACCCATTGTCCTGCATTTTTATTGCCCGTGCTGACGGATCTCGGTACAAGTTGGTGCACAGGTGTCTGTAGCATAACCACAATTTTCATCTGTTCATTGGCAAGATTTATGCTAAGAATAAGAGACTGACTGCAGATCAGGAGACAGAGTTTGCCAGAATTATGGAAGCTTTTCAAAATGCCAGCGAAATACTTACGCACGCTTGAAACAATTTCAACACGTTCTTCACGGTGAGAGATCTGCACGCTTTGAGGACCAGACAAATGCATCTCGATGTGTGGTCGGATGCATTGATGACAAAAAAGGTTGTAGAAGGCAACGGTGATTTGCTTATCGTGTCGGAGGACGAAACGGTGAGGTATGTTTTCTACGTGCCTCATTCAGTGAAACCGTTAGTGGCTAGGTATTGTGAGGCGGAGCTGGCTGATGCAAAGCATCAGTCAAACCGGGGGGTACGTTTTATGGCAAGCCATGTTCATAGATGAGAAAGGTTTAGGTAGGCCTTTTTATGCGCCTTCTTATGCGGCTTGCTGGCTTTGCCAGTGAAGCCGTTCAAAAGCACATAAGTAGGCATGTCGTTCGAGATGTTAGTCCCCAGTCTGGTCGTTGGAGTGTTCACCATGTGCGGATCTGCGCGGTTATGGCAACCATGGGGGGTAAATCCAGACTGCACTTACCCCTTTTTGAGCAGTGGTTGCTGCCATGTAGCCACCTTATTGCCGTTGCCGCCGCCACTGAGTACGACTTATACAGACTACCTTTCGGTCGTTGCGCTACGGAGATGGACAGCTACAGCACTCCTGTCTTGCCTGTACCGGTGAAAGTGACGGCAGTAGAAAATTCGGACAGAATTAGTCCCAGTAAATGTTGTCAATAAGAGAGGAGTTGGGGAAAGACATTGCTTCAGCCATAAACAGTTTGGGGTGCACTATGTTCACGGAACTAGTACCTCACTTGAGATAGTTGGCTGGAATATAAGGTTCAGGCAAGGGTGTGGAGTTATTTTTTACGGACGAGGAGCAAAATACAAGTGTAACTTTAAGTAATGGCACGCTAGTTGCTAAGTTTATCGGCAACGCACCTAGGAGAATCTTTCCTCGTAGAAGAAATGCTGAACCAGTTTCGAGCACATCACCGTACAAGGCAGTCCAACCGCCTTCAAACGTAAGGCTGCCCTGAAGCTTAGAAATACAGATGATGCAGATTTTCAAATCACTGGTAACCCTTTTCAGATGTACAGTTCCGACAGCTTAAGACAACGTCATCGGCACAGTGTAGAGCACATTAGAAAAGGAAACTTTTCAACGTGGCCAGTTCACCCATATGTCAAGAAGTTTGCAGCTTCTGTCTCCTGGAATATCCCTTGGTGGACCTGAACAAAACGACCAATTGGGCCCAATGCTGCGGGTGCACTCGGTGGGCATATTTCCAGTGCGCCAGTTTTTGAAACGAAGAGAACAACTTCTGTGTACTTTGGATGTCGTAGCCACGTAAGCGACACAAGATTCAAAAGCACTAAATAGCTTTTTTGTACCTTGGAACTAGCAAGAGAGAGGGGGGAGGGTACTCCTTCGGTCGAGTCTTGAGCAATTGACCCACTCGGTCGAGTCGTGAGGAAAACCATCATTCATTGGATAACCTCAGGGGTGCCGAGCACAAACATTTTCCAGCTGGAACTATCCAGTTTATCTTTGGCTCACCTCACGACCCTCTCTTGGGTTAAATAATTAAATAAAAACTTTCCAACTCACTTCTCCGCGTTTTTGTTGCCTTTCGGCACACTTCGGAACTTTTGGTTCGTTGCCCGTTCCCTAGGCCACCAGCTGTGGGCGGTTCACAAGTGTACTTGTAGTAAAAGTCATACGAGACCGAAAGAGCTTCAGTACGGTTAGTCCAGCTACTGACAGCGGTGGTTTCTTCGGTTTCACGGAAAAATTTCCATGTGGTAAGTATATATATATATGTATATATGAATATGCGTGCATATATGTATGTATATATATATGTGCACACACGTATGTGTAAATACAAGGATATATACACATATATACATATATACAAAGACATATATACATCTACTTCTGTAAGGATGTACTTCACTATAAGTGCATATGTATACCCTTGTAGCAGAACCGTTCACATCGGTTTTCGTTTCGTTTGTTTAGTAGACTTTTTACACCGATCAACAATTAATTGATACGAAGGAAATGAACGATGACAGTAATGTGCGACGTTTCGTTGGCTTATCATTTAAACATACCCATACATATGTTCATACATATGAATTCATGTGCGCATATTATTGTATACGTATACGCCAATAAACATATATGTATACAGATTTTCCCTACAAGCGGTTATATACAGGTATATGCAGGTATGGATATATACACATACATACACATATATACATAAGTATATATGCACATATAAATGAATAGTTATTTCCATATATAAGTATGCTTACACGTGTAAGTAAATGCACGAAAATGAATATGCATGCATATAAGTACGTGTACATATACGGACTTACACATGCGTGTACGCATATGCAACTATAAGTACATATTTATACATGCATATATATATGTGCATATGTATATTTATTTACTTATGCACGTACGCGCATATGTATACGCACATACGTATACAGAGGGTCACACTTTCTGGCAACAACGGTTTCCTCTACATTTACTAGAAAATAGCGTGGTTTCATTTATCACAGTCACTTCGGGGCTTTCAACGTCGCCCGTTAGCAGTTATCGTGAGTTGTATCTTAGCAGTTATCGTGCAATGAACAATTCACCAAAATAGATATTGTTTGTCGCATGTGTTCGAAAGACGCGCCAAAAGTATCCTTTTTCCGCGCCGGTATGTTTAGTTTATACCCTGAGGGCTATTGGAGAACTCAAACCACGCGGAAGATAACAAGGTTAACTGTTCGGTTCGGCTTGCGCAGGAGGAAAGGGACCGAGATCAATCGCGCGTCCGGATCGCTGTGTTGTTGGCAAATTCCCTCGGCTCCCAACGCCACGTGTTAGATGTTTTGTCTCAAAGACAGTATTTGTGAGGCAGTGTCAACTTCAGAGACATAAGTTCATTGACAAAAATACCAGGGGCTCATTATCTCAACCCTCGTTCACACAACTAGCTCGGGGAACGTTGGGTTTCATCACGAATCTAAGGTCTTCTTGAAAGTTGGTACACAGTTGCGTCCAACAGCATCCTCTGACAGTCTATTCCACATAAGTACCATCCTACTGGTAGAAAAAAACCCGTAAGCCTAGCCTCGAGTATGCCCTCGGCTGCTGAAGGCTGTGTCCCCTTGTGCCGCCATCAGGGGTATAAATAAACAAAACCCTCAATGTCTGTACCCGAAAGACCCTTTGTCACTTTCGTTTAGTTACATCGGCCTCTATTCCGCTCCGAAGAAAAGAGATTAAGATCCTCTAGACGCTGGGCTTAAGATTTCGCCTGCTGACGGGTGATCATTTCAGCTGCAACCGGCTGCTTTCTCCTTCCGAGCACTCCTTATCCTTGTGATAATTGGAAGCCCATGCCTGCACAGAGTAATCCAGAAGAGGTAGCAACAAAACCTTGTAAAACGTGAAGAAGACCTGTGGTTTTTGCTCGCGATAGTATTGCATAACCTAGTTGATTCCCCTCTGGCCATAATGGCAGCTCTCTGGCAATGCCTCGAAGGATCTAAGTCCTGTATAACTGTCACACTTGAGTCTTTCACCTCCGATACTCTCTGAAACGGAATACTGCCCGTTTCGTCTAACTCAGCTGTCAGGACCTGGCATGGGGCGAGATTCAGTAGTAAACCCCATCGTTCTCCCCATCTCACCATAGCATTTATATCCTGTGCTTGATCGCTTCCCGCTTTCCTCACACCATCTCCAAAGATGAAACAATAGTTGCCCAATTCTTCGCCAGGTCTTTTACATAAAAGAGGAAAAGCAAAGGCCTGAGTACTGAACTGTGTGGCACACCGCTGATAAACTTCTCCGGAATCGGCAGACAATCAAACCGAGTCAAGTAAATGTTCAGCGCACCCCGGTGGATGAATATTCAACCAAACATAGCTATACCCACAGCAGTTGCTGGAAGAAATTCTGCAGATACACCATAAAAAAGCGGTGTTAAGAAACGGTTCACGAGCTGAGACTATAAACGTTGTCTGAGTTAAGCTTCGATGCTTGCTGGGTTACATAAGAATCGGGCTACTTGAGGGACAACGGAGGACCTGCAGGCGGTCGTGTGCACACAAATCATTTTATGAGTGTTGCGGGTGGAAGACGAGGAAGCACAAACGCTGAGGTCCATGTGAAGCTGGTGAAGTGAGTCACTTTGAATTCTCCAGGTGAATCTTTTGCGCTTTTTATGGTGTTGAGTTACGATGGGGTCTGTGAGGTCTTTACGGGGAATACCACTGGCATGGGATAAGTGCCTCAGAGACTCTTTTTACGGTGAAGTGTTTGGCAGGTGGTCTAAGAAAGAGGACTGGAGGAAAATATAGCCAGTGGCGTTGCATACGCTCAAGGACAAAACGTTGTCTGATGAAAAGGGACACAAACTTTGCTTTCAGATGCAAAACGTAGTAGGTTTGTTTTCTCAATTTTGTGAAAAGGTGGGAAATATTTTCAATCCAACAAAGGTCAATGGTGATTGTAATCCCAAGTTATTTACTGATAGTTGGCGACGAACGGAGGTGCTTCCTGCGGGAACGTCTGGAAAGGGTTCCAGGAAGTTAACACTTTCGGCCCTTTGAGAAGAGAAGAGACAACATCCGAGCATTTATAGGGATTGGGGTCTGGGTTAAGGGCCTTGGACCAGTGGTCACTATCTAAGAGACTAGATTGGAGCTCAGGGGTAGCTGATGAGTCAGAATGGTGTGACCATCATTTGCACACTCTACGATGAAGAAAGGGTCACTGACAGCCACGGAAGAAATGCAGGCGGAGAATGAAAATGAGGAAAGTGTAATGGCCAGATTGAAGGCCGCCATCCTATTGTTCGTTTGGAGTAGGTGTTGGTGCCTTTGATACTATTATCGAGCCTCGGCTCTTGGAGTTTTTCCTTTTGTGCTCTTGCAGATCACACACACGCTACCCTTGTCGGGAAAGCATTGCCCCTGCAAGGTACAAGAGGATTTCCCCCTGTAGCACGCCTTGGTTAAAGCAGATGGAAGAGGTCCTGCCCCCTTACCTTGTAAACTTTTGCCGATTGGAGAAATAATCAGACAGAAGTCTGATGTGAGGGTTGTATTCCTTCAACAGAGAGTGTGTAGGGAAGCTTTCGCCTATTACCACTGTTAACTGCGTCACTCCAATCCAGGAAGCAGGTACGCACAATGCCTGATTACCTGCCCAGCGGTGACAAGACATTGCGAGTCAAGGAAGCAGTATCATCCAAGGTAGAGCGAGAGCGGTGGTAAGAGAACCGGTTTGTTTCTCGTACGGTCAGTTCACGGGACAGTTCCGGGAGTGATAAATTCTAAAACACCTTTGGTGCGATGGAGACAATCGGAAGGAATTTTGCCGCTTTTCTTGGGCACATATGTCATGGACGCTGATCTCTAACAGTCGGGAATCTTCTTGCACTACAACGATCAAATAACGCCGTCATGACTGGTGTGATCACTTGTGCCCGTTGCTTAAGTGCAACTGCGAGAAGACTACCCGGTCTGTGGGATTTTTTGCTCTTGGGGTTTGATAGCTCTTTCTAAACAGTCTGAGAGGATACGTTGTAAGAGGTGGAACTGGTTAGACTGCGACAAGATAGAACGTTAGTACAACTGAGCAACAAGGGGCAGGATTACCTGTTGAAGTAGAGTTTTAGATCCCCAACACTAAGGTTTGAGGATCAGCTTTTTGTGGGGGCACCACTCAAATGTTTGACAGACATCCAAAGTTATTGACGATTATTGTCAGTGAGAACACATGACTGCATACGCTTTTCAGCCTGCGGACTTTTGACGTGACTGATGGAAGAAAGGATATCCACTGCGCGATAGTCTCCATTTTTGCAAGCACTTTCTTTCCTACTGCTCAACTTTATGAGGACCGGAGAGGGAAGTCGGTCATTACGGACGTATATGGTCTTCAGTGGACAACACATATCATAGCGAAAGTTCAAGTAACCGGTGAGGTGTTCACGGAATACAATGGAGTCTTGGTGGCTGAAGATGTCGAAGCCAGTCTGCTCGATTGTAGCTTGAAGTCTTTGTAGGTTTCCTGAATCAAATCGATGTATTTTGCCCTTCAGGTTGCCACGGCGGGTGAAAGTTCTTTGGTTACTGAAGTTACAGATCATACGAGATAACAAAACTACGGCGTGGTCTGACGTCCCTGGGGGAGACCTACGTGAGGCCCGGACAACAGCGTGGTTGTTTGTGGAACGCAAACCACGGTGGGTCTCAGTCCCGGTGAGGAAATTTGTGGTGTTTTTTGGGACCTAGTAGCGTCACGAGTTTCGAGTGAGAACGATTTAAATCACTGAAGACGAAGCACAAGAGCTGCCAACATAGCTCACAGGTTTGGAAGGTACAATCTCAGAGCAATCCCTTAAGACGCTAGTAGGGCACGAGGGAGAAATATGGGCGTTTGCAAAGATCATGGAGCTATAGATACTTATATGTTTAGGTTTGCATAAGATAATGGGAACGCTAATGGAATAATATGAGTGCGTCAGTACCAGCTGGACTGGCTTACTCCGACTGTCGTTAAGGTAGGTGATAATCCCTTCCCCGCATTTTTCGCGAAGCTTTGACTGATCAGCCCGGTAGCTGGTAAAATCGTCGGGGTGGATGATTTCGACATCAGTATTGTCATTCTGCCGACAGCCTTTTAACAATATGACTCAAGGTTGCTCATATTCCCGACGAAGGATGAGACCTCTTAAATCACAGAGGCTTCCAATGAGTGAAAGCACATTTGAACTGAGAATAACTGGTATACACACGACGCAGAAGCTAACATTCCTCAGAAAGTGGGCCACTCAACCACTCGTTTTCCCGATTATCCCAAAGGTATGCAACTTATAATCCAGCAGGCAATGACTCACAGAGTCGGAAGCCTTACCGAAATCCAAATAACAGACCTCCACTGTCGTACCTTCAAGTATTAGTCTTGTGGTCTCGTCCAGGAGCACCAGCAGGTTCCTCAAACACATGTTGTGTGGGCGTTTGTGGGACTTTGTTGACCAGGTGCAGGCATAATTGCCTTCTCATCATGCGCTCCAAGCACTCGCACTACACTTATTTCGGGCTGACAGGTCTATACATCTTTTACTTCTGCCTGGATTCTGTCCTGTGCATTTCTGTGGCAATAGCCAAACGCCAAACTTCCGCCACCCACCCTCCCTTAGAGAAGCTTCATACACCTCGGTAATATCCCTGATAAAATATCGGAAAGAGGCCGAACAATCGCCGGATTGATTGCACCTCTCCGGATGCTTTGTGTTTTCACGAAGATTAAACTAGAGGAGCACCTCGTCCTCATTTACAGTAAGCTCCTGAAGCACTGGCGCACTCCCCGTATCTGATCCCGCCGCACTAAGCATCTGGTCCAGATGACACACTCTTGAAGAAACTGAGGGTTGTTTCCGCTTCTTTTCTATCATCATCATTAATGCCTCCTCCGGGCATTCGCAAGGTACCCAAACTCCGACGCATAGTTTTCTTGGACTAAACATAAGCGAAGAACCTCTTAGGGTCTGTAGTCATGCTGATGGCAGGTTTCTTCTCATGCTCGTACTCCGTTTCTCGTTGAAGGACTTGGAACCTAATTCTGGCTGTCTTGTAAGTGGCCCATGCGGAATACATTCCATGAAGTATGTATTGGGCCCACAGCTTTCTACAAACAGACATCACTTACCGTCTCTGGCTTCCAACAGGGCGGCTGCCTTCCATATCTCTGCTGTGTTGGCGAAGCGAACTCGTCCGTTGAGCTTACTAGACCGGTTTTCATTTCCCCATCTGTTCTTCACAGATGGCTTCGGGACTTTCGGGTACCAACACATGTTTCGTGTCCTTACCCTCAGTTGATCCTCATTCACTCTAGCGTAGTTCCGGACCAATCTGGATTCCGGTTTTTTGTGCCCTTTCAGTGAACATAGCCCGCAGGGCTCCGCCATCTCTTTTCCTCGAAGGCTCCACTACCACCGAAGAGGTGACGTCAGACCGACACCTGATTATGGACAGATCCAGGGCAGATGGACGTAGTCCATTGAAGAGGCTTGTTGCTCCCCTTCGGATCGTGCGACGGGGTGGTTGTTAAGCCACATCACGAGAGCATTTCCGGTGTTTCTCTTGGGGGCAAATTCATCGTTCCCATTCATTTCTGGGAAGTCCGTGTCGCCCAACAGGACAGGACAGGACAGTGCTCTAGGAAAGGGGTAGGTACGGGCTCACGTGCATCCAGATACTTGCGCCGATGGGGTTTGGGAAACTCCCCCGGAACTACAACTTCTAGTTTGGTGTAGTTTGATTTCAGATCGCGTGGCTGAAAACAACTTTACGTATCGCCCATTATTATACACTGCAGAGAACCGTCACCGTTGGAAACGAAATCTTGAAGTCTTGGAGGACCACACAGGTTTGGGGATTTGGGCAAATTTGTCGCGGTTCATGCTTAAACCAACTATAGTCTGAGTGATTCACAGAGCCGAAATGAAAGTAAAAGAGGTTAAAGGGCTGGTGGGGCGACAAAAAAAGTAAAGCTTACTTAAAGCACGGAAAATTGAACATAATCAAATCGGGACACAGGACTGGGGGCCAAGGCCGATGGCAGCCCAGTCTCTTGCTCCTGTGAACCTTTCCGTCGCTCCAGACTTCGAATTGTTGGAATTCCTGCCTCCCGGTGGGTGGAAATTCTAGCAACGTGACATTTGTCGGGTCGCCTCCGTGGAGGGCGGCAAGAGCAAAATGTCGATAGGGTGACGCCTTGTAGTGCTACCCGCCAATGAGGTTTTCCTGATTTTAAAACGCATATATTTAACGTCACTCTTCATATTTCACTTGTACATAATATAGTTATGTATGAAGGCAGAAACAGGGAGTTTATCACGACAGGGTCAGCGGCAGCCCGCATTGTGCCGGTATGTCCCTCTCAGTCGAATATCCGTCCGCGCCCGAGGCGCAGTTTCCTTGTGTTTCTTGCCTTCCATCTGGTCTCGTTCGACGAAACCACGTGAACATTCAAGATCATGCATGGCTCAAGAACAAAGCTCATTGATTCGAGACTAGACTCATTTGACGCTAGACGCTGGCTCGGTTACGAAGGCTATAGCAACCGCAGGCAAACGGGACTTTAGTGAATGCAGAAAAAGACGAAATCCACAATTTCATCCCCAATGCAAAGTCGAAAGCGAGATTTATCAAGATCGGATTTAATGTTGAGGAGGAAGAAATTTTGCGATCGACGCATGGAGACAAGTGTGATCTATGGAGAAGGATTTGTGCTGTCTTCAGTGTCGTGTTAGATGGCCATGGAAAGCATGGAAAACGTCTTTGTCCACTGAAGCCGAAGTACCCATCACGGGTAGAAGCCAAGCGGTGTCGACCTTCCAGGGGGAGACCCCTGCAGTGCTACCGATACGACACGTGGCTACAAGGACTACCAAGTTCGTTTATCTGAACAATTACCGAATTTGATGGCGCAACTTGTTCTGCCTGGATACACAGTCAGAACACCCTCGCGGTCTTCCAATACACACGTTATATCGACTCAGCTTTTTGAGTTCTGCTCTTCTGCGCGCTGCCAATTATGTTCGTTATCGTCCCACGAGCCGAGGAACGAGGGCTATAGACTCTATACGGGATAATGTCCGGTTTTGATTAGGCAAAACCCCAATCGGGCGAGCCCGAACTACTAATTCAATCCACCGGTGACCCTTATAAGTCCTCGAATAATGATAACAATAATGGTTTATCTCTAGACCATGTTCGAGAGGCTCGCATGAAAGCATGACCAGATTTTACGTCATGGCTAGTTTAGATGAAAAATTCAAAAGTTTGGAAGGGAGTGCTGCAATACGGCAACAGGGGAACAAGGCTCGGGAGAGTTTAGATGAAATAAACTGACAACGGACCAAAAGTTAGGTATGATTCAATTTCGAGTCAACTGGGGCAATATTAAGGAATCGGTCGGGTGTAAAATTGCTGGGACGGACATTGTGTAAGAACGCAGAAAATACAATATTCACCGGGGTCATGCGGGGAAATGATTGGTCATGCCTACTGAAGTTCACACAAAAAGGTGAATGTTGATGAGTCCGGGGGACAGGTAAGAGTTTCACCAAGGTGTGCGGAGGAATACTGAATTTCATGAACTTGTGGATATGAAAGGGAATAGCGAGCCTTGATAAGGTGAGATAACGTCCACGAGAAGCAGCAAGTATCATCTAATGTCGGGAATTCGCAGCCGTTGTGAGAAGGGTGGAGTTCAAGGAAGGAGTAATCAGCAGGCGGAACACCGTGTCCTCGAGGAACAAAACACAGCGAGAAAGAAGAGTGAAAATCTTTGCAGTATATCAGGTTGAGCTGGTAAAACGAAAAATGTATTACTTCTTGAGTTCCCTGTAGCTTTTCGGTGTCTGTGTTTGGCTTTTTGGGAAGGGGCTGGCTGCGGATTGCGTTCCGTTTCTATCATGGAAAGTAGGGGGGCATCACCAAGTCTTGACCGTTCGTCACTTGATTGGGAACCCTTGCTTGGTGGCTTACGTGGTTCGGCTTCGGGAAAGTCCTGAAGCAAAAGGTTCCCAAATAGCTTCAGCGGGCCATATGCAGCAATATCAGGACTTTGGGTGGGCGAAACGTAGTAGTATTTCCGGCAGCCAGCCACGGGCGCGGTTGCACTCCGGCAGATAAGAAGGTAAGCTGTCTTTCGCGATATATTACAGACAAGCAACAAGATAACCGGTTGGTTCTGAAACTTAAAAAAGAGCGTCGCACTCTGGAAGATGTTCCAGCTGATGGTCAGAGTGAGAAAAATAACCGGCAGGGGTATTCAGGTTGGAAGTTGGGCAGAAAGGTCTTCGAGAAATGAGAAGTCATAGGTATTGCGAGTCGTTGTTCATAAGGACTAACTGCGCTTGCATTATTAGGCCGTATTGATGACTACAAATTTGGCAATTTACCGTGAAACCTTCTCTTTCTGGGTTGTTAAATCCGTGGAGGTGCACCAAGGCCACTGAGTCTGGGGGCTACTCGAGAAGCAGCTGGTGAACACTGAGAAATCAAAGGGCCAGTTTGCATAATAGGTCTACAAAATATATGACGAGTTCTACGGCGGGGTATTTACAGGTCTAATGCTGCTAGTTGGTGTTAGGTCTTTGTAAAAGAAAGGTTGCTGTCGGGTTAAGCTGGAGAGTGGGTTGGAAGTTAGGACATAAGAAACGTGGCTTTCTTAAGAAAAGTAGGGAAAAGGGTTAAGTATGATCGAAAATGGGGTGGTTTCCTCTGCGTTCTTATATAAGTTTATATATACTTCTATAGGTAGTTATATATACAGTGCTATGGTGAGAAGTGTTCGTCGTCTGAAGTATCAACTAGTGTTCAAGACCGGAAGGATAAGCGTCAGAGCCCCCCTGGTTTTGCAATTCCCGTCAAAAAATGTGAGAGGAATGCGCGGTAGGGAACGGTGATTGAAAATTGGAACAGAAGGTGGATAAACATATGAAGGGAGTCTAGTTTGCTACCACTTCAGTCAAACTCGTGCGTGAATTGTGAATATACTTGACATTGTCTTGAAAAACCCGCCCGTGTGCTGCACCTTATCATGTTTTCTATCTATGTGAGACATTTGAATTTGGCCTTGAACTGTTTCTGACCGTCGTGCTTGAAACACTGAAATTTGAACCTTTGAGTTTTACTGCGAAGTCTATTTGGCCGCATACTTGGGGCTTGTTTATATTTGTGCCTTTTGTGAATTTCAATTTATTACCGTGGAAACTACGAATCCATCTTGTTCTGGTTTTGGGATTCGTTTGAATTGGCCACGCGCTGCTCGATTTGCGAGAATTGACTTTCAGTGCTCAAGTGGAACCTGGACAAGAAAACTCATTGAAAATGCCCAGACAAGGAAGTAAGGACCCTTTGAGACAACAGGAATTAACTCGGCAAGTTTCTGGGGATGGTTTGGGTGTTATTGATTCTCTGGATAAAGCTGTCTACTGCTTCCGTCAGTGCCAAGTCATATTTTTCTAGTCGCGTTGAGTTTGCCGATATTATTACTTACAGAATGAGAGTGATAGAATTAGAGAACCAGCTGCGGTTAGCCAGAAAGGAAGCAGAGCCTCTAAAACAAGGGACTGGTCTCAGAAAGTCAGCAAAAAGTCCATGTAGTTCACGATGTCAACATCAAAACAGCACTGTGATCGACGAGTATAAACCCTTGAGACGGCCTGAAACTAACGGGGTTTTGGCATTCAGCCTGCCGAGAGTGGAGCCAGCCCGTTTTGACTGGCACCCCGAGCAATACTGTATATTCAAGAAGCAATTCGAAAATGTTGTTGAGTTTGCAGTTGCAGATCGTGGACAGAGACTTTTGTATTTGAGGCATTACTGTCGTGGGAGGGCCAAAAGTGCCATCGAAGGCTGCGCGACGCTTGATTTACCCACGGGCTGCATCGGGGCAAGCGGAGTCCTGGAAGATTTGTTTGGACAACCATTCAAGATGGCTAGAAGCCTGATTGATGGTGTTTTACGGGAGGCAAAAAGGGCTGAGGGCAAGGCTGAATCACTGTCAAATTCGGTGATAAAAATGCAGAATTGCAGCATGGCACCCGAGCATTCAAAATATTGGTCTGATCTGAATACGTTGCACATAAATGAGTGCATTGTTCGATTTTTACCTATTGATATACGAAACCGAGAGGCAGAGAAAGCTGAGAAAATAAACATGCCCGGGCGAGAATCTACGTTCGACTATTCGACGGAGTTCATAGGTCGTCAATCACGCATCGCCAACAGCCGACTTGGATAAATCTTAAGCGAGAGTTGCAGGCTGGCACGAAAGGAGCCCACATCGGCTCAAGTTGTGGGGAACGACTCTAATAGAATCTAGTATTTGCCTAGCATGCACAACACAAGTCCGGGCCGACTGAATGCAAGCTGTGCAACTCCCCGCATCGGTCACCAGATTGTCCGGCCTTTCATGGGATGAGTGTACCCGACCGATGTTCGACAGTAGGAAGGGTCGGCTCATATTTTGTGTGTTTGAGCGGCTCGAATCGAGCCTTTGGATGCCGCTTCAGGTTGAAATATGACCAGAAGGGTAAGCTTGGGTAAGCTTCCTCTGTTACTACATGGTCCTTGAGCCAATAAACCTACCCAGCCGGATGAAGCCAGGATCGTCTGTTCAGCAGGATATGACGATTTCTAACTAGCAAGACTAGGCATCTTGCTTGCCGGTATCGTGACACCTAGAGGACTGAGGGGTTCATGGCATTTCTGGACACGGCGTCGGATGCTTCGCTGACCACGCGCGAGCTTATGGAAAGCTGCGGGGAACCGCGTTACCTGTTCGGCGAGGCTGACCCTGGCGTTGACATCTTCAAATTATGCAGGGGCAGCAGACAATCCGGAAGACTTTGCGATAGACAGCTTTACAATGAGACCAGTCGAATCCATTCGGTCAGTCTCCTGGAGATGGACTCATCTCAAAGAAACAGCGTTCGAAGAAGTGCTTAGCCCCAAAGTCAACATACTAATTGGATGCAATGTACCAGAGGCCCCCTGGGTGCTTGAACAGAGCATAAGAAATCGAAAAGAACCATTTGCTAGGCGGACGATACTAGGCTGGACACTTCTCGGACCCCCGACGAACGAACTTCAACAATCGGCATCAATAAATTGCTTAACTGTTGCTGAGAGAAGTGCCTCTATAGAACACAGTCAACTTTTCGATGTCGAATCCAACGGCTCATTTCAGGAAAGCGAAGTTCGCTCAAAAGAAGATCAGTCGGTGCTTTTGATGGTGAGTCCAAAGACGGGACGTCACAATGGGCAACACGAAGTTGCTCCACCCAAGTGACCACGATCAAACATCTAATAAAAGCGTGGAGAAGTGGAACGAAGGCTTTAGGCATATTTCGGAAAAGGACTTTTTCGGGAAGCCGGGCTGAAAGTTGAACACCAGCAGGTCACGCGAAGCTTCTTTGAATTTGCCGACCGAGTGGAGGTGTACGGTACCTAGGTGAAACTGCATGGCCGGCGGCAAAACAATGTACCTTTTTCCAAGGCAAGAATGTTTGAGCTGAAGTCAGTATCCATAAATGAACTCAAAATGACTTCAATGTTTTTGGATAGCAAGGTAGTAAAAACGCTAAAAGAGAACCCCACCACCATCGAACTGCATACTGGACAGATCCCACTGTTGTGTTACAATGAAAGGAGGAGCGCGTTCGAAACACCCAAGAGCTAATTCCCTCGTAGTAGGAAACAACAACGAAAATGCTGATGATTCGAGCTCGAAACTACATACAGAAGGCAAAATAGTTTACAGACCGCCTTGAGCCGAGTTATTCAGCGTTTCATTCCATTTTGTGCTATAAAACTATTGAAATCGACCCGTTTTTCATGAACAACTGCAAAATGTATTGAGTTCCCTTTTTTATACACCATGCACTGAGGTGACCGGAAAAAATCATCAGCAGCTCACTTGGAAAGTTCAAGTGAGGCTTATTAGCTGAAAGCACTCTGTGAAACTATTCCGGCCTTTGAGGGAAGAATTTATTCCCATTTTATGGAATATTGTTTGTCACATATTTTGTACACAGAAAAACTTCGAAATGCACCCATAGGTGTCAGTATTCGGTCAGTTTCCGTGTTCAGGTGTTTTTTAATACAGTCCGTAATACATTTGTTTTTGAATCTGATTTATAGCCAGAAAATGAATTTCAGCTCTTTCAGAAAATTCGATGCGGTAATTTTGTGTAATTCCACGGTTTCTTGACTTTTCATATTTACGCGCTATCATACCGTCACTTGAACTTTGTATTTATGTTCAACTTCTGCTCGCAAGCTTGTAAACAAACTCAGTTTATCCAGTTGCCGCAACAGCTCACTGCTTAAAATGCGAAGACTAAGCTTGAGCAGCAAAATGTTCTACTCTGGAATGTCTTCAATTTGGTCCTACGTGTGATGGTGTGCGCCGGTCTTCTGATGAATATGCCAATCTCAATTTGTGCGGTGAGATTTGGAGCTGATTCCTAATGGATTGAACAAATGATGACCACTGCGGAAACCTGTTTTACGCTCAGCCTACACAGACAGTTGGTAACCAGGGTAATGACAATAAGTAATAGGCATGCAGGGCAAAAATCATGACCCCATCCTGAACCTTGGACAAACATTCTTGCTGAAGGATTTTGGCCGAAGGTGTAAAGAACAAATACTGAAAGTCCTTCCAAATAGTCAACGTGCTTTACGAATTTGACTACACTTGACATTATCTTGAAAAACCCGCCCGTGTGCTGCACCTTATCATGTTTTCTATCTATGTGAGACATTTGAATTTGGCCTTGAACTGTTTCTGACCGTCGTGCTTGAAACACTGAAATTTGAACCTTTGAGTTTTACTGCGAAGTCTATTTGGCCGCATACTTGGGGCTTGTTTATATTTGTGCCTTTTGTGAATTTCAATTTATTACCGTGGAAACTACGAATCCATCTTGTTCTGGTTTTGGGATTCGTTTGAATTGGCCACGCGCTGCTCGATTTGCGAGAACCAACTTACATCTTGTGCGGACTAAGTGACAGATGTGAGCACGCATATTGCTGAGGGTCTCGAAAACCGTTAGGCATATAACCAGTTATAGTTCTAGGATGCAAAATACTGTATCCCACTTTAACTCAGTTTGTGTGTAATGTATGTGAAATACAGAAAAATATATTCAGCCTATCTTCTGTCGTTAGGCGAAAAATGGAGGTTTTGAGAAATATGGCTATGATCCTAACAGAAGAACCCGTTTGCAAAGGCTAGCTCGAGGGATAGGAGAGAAAAAGAGGGGAGAAGTAAGCTAGGGTTCTAAGGGTCAATGTTTTCCTCATGGGCTCGACCTTCAGATATGCTGGTGTTATTCACAGACAAGGGACTACCAACGTCGAGTTGTGATTTTAGGGTATGGCTAAACTGGGCTACTGATGCACATTTGTCAACAATCAGAGGTAGCTTACTCCAAAGCTTTGGACAGTTGATAAGAAAGAAGTTGTGTCTTATTGCAAGCCCCGAACGTGAGACGGTCAGACTAATGCACCTTTGGAGGGGAGGGTAAGGCGAGGGTGGGGGAAAACCGCATAGAGTTGGTAGAAGTGAATGCAGAGAAATGAATTAGACTAGTAAAAATAAGCCTAATTTTATTAATCACATTTACTCGTTTATGCATAAGTTTTCAACATATAAAAAGGTAAATTCCGGTTTCTTCACCAATACCCGCCTCATTTTTCTTGTATCCATATTATAAGTGTCGTTTCAAGGTTGTACAACGGGCCGCTGTATAGACTTTTACAATTGATTTACCATGGCACTTATGACTAGCAAAGACCGAAAGCACAATCCAAAACGGTCCGTTTTGACAAAACCCTAGTCATTTCTGAGATTTTTATTGATGACTCTTGAATCTGGCTTCATATGTCAGAGGCAGAACTTGGGACAGAGAATCACAAGAGAGGGCGCTCGTCGCTTTTGAACTATTGTCAATCTTCCACTTGACGCTGCTAGCCAGATACGCTACGAAACTTTCCATGATTACTCATATAAAGCAGCGAAAGAAGAGGTACCCTTTTGTCTCTTGCCGTCACAACCATCGAGACTTAAGAGGGTTATACAAGGAACAGAGTTAGGTAGTGATATATCCTGCGAAATACTGAGAGAAATTCAGCAGCTGGCAGGACAACTTCCAGAGGACAAGGCATCAAAGAGTCGTGGTTACAGCAATTACTAGTGGTGTCCAGGCAATGCTCGAGGTTTCTAGCAATCATAACTTCACAGAAGCCGCAAAACTGGGGGACGGTATTATGGAACGGCACCATCTACAACTTACTGCCGTGACAAACTCGAGCAGCCCCCAGATCACCGCTCCTACCGTAGGGATACGCGTCGAGGACACTCTGATATCTGCTTTCGAGCTGGTTTTCAGACGTTTTCCCAATCCCACAGGGACCGGAAATTTTATCACAACCCTGACTGACTTGAACTTCTCAGAAGCCCTTCCCCCGACCGCCCCATTAGCTTATCTCGATCAACGTACTGTTGATATCACAAATGGTTCCGGGAGAAGGCCCGGTGTTGATAAGCCGATTGCACATTTCCAGAGGCCAAACAGAGGAACTAATATCCCGACGCGTTCTGATGGCTAACGCGGTCGACAGCCACAGTAGCAGTAGTGTGTTGCATGCTCGAGGTTTAGTTTCCAATAACCTGTTCCTCATTGACATTGTTGCAGTCGTTAGCGCTTTTCCAAAGAAGTGGGTAAATCGGCATTTCCATCAACCCAAACAATTCGTGCCGCCAACGACGCTGCTGTGGCTACTTGCGGCCGAAATTTGCTTGCACTCATCTAGAGTCTACGATGCACCTTCTGCTGGATGTTTATAGTCGCAGTGGTCCCCTATCCCATGCAATGTATCGATTTCCCTGACCATTTAAACATCCTGGTTGATGCATGACACAAGAGAGCCGTCGACCTACGGACGTCTCTTTTCGCAACCCGTTCATATTATTCCGGGAATCGCATCACGTCCCTTTACATCAAAACTTAAGCCGAACACTCCTAAGCAGAACTCCTCTCGGCTTACCCGGCATTGCTGAGGCTATTTGGACCCCACCCCGCCGTGACCACCAACGTCACCCACCATATTTTCACTAGGAAACCCCCAGCCTCTATCAGACTCCGTCGCTTGGCACTGGACGTGCTCCGCGTAGCACAGGTCGAGTTCAAACACACGATGGAATTAGGCAAGTTATGCCTGTTCAGCAGCCTTTTGGCCTTGCCCCTTCATGTGGCTCTCAAAAGTAATGGCGGCCGAAGTCCCGGCGGCGACTACAGGGCTTTCAACCAAGCTACTATTTTAGACAGGTGCCCCATCCCACATGTCCAAGTTCTAGCTGCCCCCATACATGGTTACTCTGTTTTCAACCCAATCGACCTAGACAGAGCCAACCATCAAATACCTGTAACCAAGGATGACACCCCTGAAAATGCCGTCACATCTCCACTCGGACTAGTCGAGCTTTTTGAACATGCTTTTTAGGCTAAGCTAAGCGGCCTAAACCTTTCACAAGTTTATGCTCGAAGCAACATGCGGTATGAAAAACGTCTACGACATTTTGGTGGCAAGTTCTTCAGAAAAATAACATATAGCACAGATGCGCGCCCTTTTGAGCTCTTTCGCCAACACGGTGTAACCACTAATCCTAACAAAAGCGAATTAGGTAGGACAACCATCACATTCCTAGGTCACGAAATCTCGGCGCGGGGCGAACAGTCCTTGCCTGAAAAGTTGGCGGCAATTCCTGACTAACCTGAGCCTCATTATTAACAGCAGCCGGGCCAATTTTCTGGCTTGGTTACCTTTTATCGCCGGTTAATCCCTCACGGCGCAGGAATAATACAACCTCCAACAGACCATTTACGGGAAAGTAGCGGAAATTCATCATTCCCGACACGGTACAAATAGCGTTCAGTTCGGTCAAAGAAGCAATCGCCAACATAAAACTCCTTTCACACCCCGATTCTTCCGCTCCCCTGGCATTAGAGGCAGATGCTCCGGCCACGGCTGTTGGAGCAACGTTGCATCAATTCTTCCGTAATTCAGCGCCGACCATAGTTTTCTTTCTGAAGACCGTCTAATCAGCGGAATCCCGATAAAGTACTTTTGTAGAGGACTTCGGTCAGCTCATCTAGGCACCCGACACTTCCAGCTCGCACCCGACGGCCAGACGTTCACCGTGTTCACAGATCATAAACCACTGGCGTACGCTCTCCCGCCAGCTTCTGATCGATATTCGCCACGCGAGACTCTCCGCCCAACTTATGTTCCGCAATTTACGATTAACGTTCGACACACCGTTGGGGCACACAATCACGTAGCAGAAGCACCCCCACGCGTCCACGATATCGACGGCCCACTACGCATGGGCATAAACCTAAACGCAATCGCCGCAGTCCAAACAACAGATCCCGGGGTCGAGCAACTCAGAAACAGGAGCTCCATGCATCTAGTGCCGGCAACCGTTCCAACTTCGGGCGTAAATATTATTTGCGATGTGTCTAAGGGTCCATCCCGAACACTGGTTCCTGCAGGTTTTCGCCGGCAAGATTTAATCGGCCTCCACAACTTATCGCATCCAGGGATAACCACCTCAGCGAAACTGGTCACCGGGCGATTCGTCTGGCCTTGCGTCATACGTAACGTACGTCTTTTGGCCCGCGCTTGTCTTCAAAGTCAAAGCCTTAAAATACATTGTCACACTTGATCTACGTTAGGCGCATTCTGTGAGCCAGAAGCAAGCTTTCACCATGTGCATGCGGAACTCGTGGGGCCCCTTCTACCATCCAAATGCTGCATCTACATCCTCACTCGCGTTGATCGTTTCACTTGCTGGCCACCGGCCGAACCTCTTCCCCGTCCTACCCCAGAGGAAGCTGCGAAAGCTTTTCTAACTGGTTGGGTAAGTCAGTTCGAGTGCCCTGATATCGTGGTCACTGACCGCGGTTCTCATTTTGACGGTGCCTTTCACGAGCTACTGAATGCAGTCGGTTGCAGACATAAAAAGACGACGGCATTTCATCCTCGGGCCAATGGCCTCGTGGAGCGGTTCCATCGCCGACTGCAAGCTGCCTTTCGTGTTCACGATAACCCTTTGTGGAGTGGAATTCTCACCGATGGTTCTCTTGGGACTGGGTAACACCGCTGAAGCTGACTTGGGTGCTTCGTCGGCTGAACTTGTTTACGGTTGCAAATTACGACTTCTAGGTAAGTTGGATTCTCCATTACCACATGTGCGTTTTAATCAGGTGGTTACGCAAAACGGCTGTCACACCAGATGCGGTTGATAATGATCACACCACCAGGCGAACAAACTCCCAGCGCATACATACCTATCACTCTAGCGACCGCCAGCTGTATGTTTATTCGAATGGGTACAGCGCGGTCGCGCCTACGAGCCGCTTACTCTGGCCCGTTCCTCGTCGTTCAGCAAAAGGAAAATGAATGCGCGGTATACGTCAAAGGCAGGAAGGAGACCATCAGCATAGGCCGCCCTAAACCGGCACTATTCGAGGTAGAACCCGACCCGAACAACCAGCCCAAATCTCGCGTCTAGCACACAAATTCCCCTTCGTCGTCTTGAGTCAGAACCTGGTACTACCACTAAGGACTACCCATTACCTGTTGTAACACCAAATTACACGGAAGAAACGACTGCACCCATCAGCAGGAGAAATCGACGAGACCACCAGCGGCGACGGCCAAGGAGGTTTTCCTGATTTTAAAACGCATATATTTAACGTCACTCTTCATATTTCACTTGTACATAATATAGTTATGTATGAAGGCAGAAACAGGGAGTTTATCACGACAGGGTCAGCGGCAGCCCGCATTGTGCCGGTATGTCCCTCTCAGTCGAATATCCGTCCGCGCCCGAGGCGCAGTTTCCTTGTGTTTCTTGCCTTCCATCTGGTCTCGTTCGACGAAACCACGTGAACATTCAAGATCATGCATGGCTCAAGAACAAAGCTCATTGATTCGAGACTAGACTCATTTGACGCTAGACGCTGGCTCGGTTACGAAGGCTATAGCAACCGCAGGCAAACGGGACTTTAGTGTATGCAGAAAAAGACGAAATCCACAATTTCATCCCCAATGCAAAGTCGAAAGCGAGATTTATCAAGATCGGATTTAATGTTGAGGAGGAAGAAATTTTGCGATCGACGCATGGAGACAAGTGTGATCTATGGAGAAGGATTTGTGCTGTCTTCAGTGTCGTGTTAGATGGCCATGGAAAGCATGGAAAACGTCTTTGTCCACTGAAGCCGAAGTACCCATCACGGGTAGAAGCCAAGCGGTGTCGACCTTCCAGGGGGAGACCCCTGCAGTGCTACCGATACGACACGTGGCTACAAGGACTACCAAGTTCGTTTATCTGAACAATTACCGAATTTGATGGCGCAACTTGTTCTGCCTGGATACACAGTCAGAACACCCTCGCGGTCCTCCAATACACACGTTATCTCGACTCAGCTTTTTGAGTTCTGCTCTTCTGCGCGCTGCCAATTATGTTCGTTATCGTTCCACGAGCCAAGGAACGAGGGCTATAGACTCTATACGTGATCAAGTCCTGTCTCATCTTAGGAGAATCCTGAAACCTTCGAAACCTGCACTTCCACTTGTCATGCAGATGTTAGTCACCCTATATTCAGCTGTCCTAATAAAGAGGAAGAGTGGACACTCTAGAAGGCAGCAACGAGGCGCGGATGAAAGATAAATGAAAGGGATGAAATGAGCGAAAAATGGAAACAATAGAAGAGGAAGCAGAAGAAGATGAAGAAAGAAAAGCGGATGGGGGAGAATAGAAGCAGAAAGATGAAGAAGAATATGGGAAGAGAAGAAATCGGGATGGAAGCATTATTAATACTATCCGCTGTCACACTGGCACTCGGAGATTACTTGTGCCCACGCAAGGCCCAACTTCTTTATAAAATCGATGGCAGTATCTGCTGCCACAACATCTGGAGGGATTTTACAGCGGTCGCTTAGACTCCCTGTGAATGTCACGGCTCTGAGGGCGTCTTAAGAGGAATAAGTGCTCGAAGTTTACAAAGAAGCAGCGGAGTGGGAATGCAGTAAACGACACCCTTTGCACTTTTGTTTTTTAAATGATAAGGAATTATGGGAGGAGACCACGGTAGGAGTCTAACTTCTTCTTGAAGATACGGTTATTCTGCAAGAAGAAATATCATCCGGAAGAGCGCTGCACGGGGTAATACCCCGTTTGCTAGAAGAGTTAATCCGTAGAAAGGTACGTTATCTCGGTTTAAAATACTTTTTGCTACAAACACAGAGAAAACAGGCTGGACAAGCGGAGTTTGAGCACTTTTTGGCTTGATTCATAAAGGCAAAACACTAGAAATAGATCACTTTTTATGCATCTCAAGTTGGGGGAGAGAGGCTGGGTGGTAAGAGCCGGACGGGATGAGGTTGATGGGACAGACCATATACTGCTTTGGTGGAGGCCATCTGAATACATTCTATGGTCTCCAGATCCCGGACAAGACCAAAGCGCACTATCCTGCTGCCGTGCTCCAGCAGAATTCAGATGTAGGTAACAGAAATTATAAGGAAATCATCCCCAGAAATGCTCGGGAAGGACCTTGGAGTCACATCAAGGACCCAGGAGGCAGAACTGCCCGAAAGTTGGTGATGAGCGGTGAAGGGCAGGTAACAATCTAATCAGAGACCCTGCTTGGTGTGTCCAGCAACCCTTGGCGTTGTGTTTGCCCCGTTAATGGAGAGAGTGCGGCCATTCTTTCAGCCAAAATAGGTGCCCACCATTAGTCCCACTTAACTGGGAAGTTCCAACACTCGGACCAGATTTTTGTTCCATCGGTTGCAATTGGCAGGTTGTCAACTCTTGAACTCCAGAGGGTTACATCGACTTCGCGCATGGCATCGTTCACACGAAGGGCTGTTGGAATACCATTTGCGTAAACCAAGAGCGGAATAGGACCTTAGACCGGTCCTTGTGGGACCTCATAAGTTACTGAGGAAGGTTGAGGAAAAAACATTCCTCGTCCTAACTACAAAGGTGCGGTTGGTGAGAAGGCCGTGTAAGATGTACAACATGCAGCCTGCTTTCCCAAATGTTTGCATTGGTAACACAGCTGAAAAAGGGATGCCTAAGGTTCTACTAATGTGTCCGCTATCTCCTTGAGAATGCGGCGCGGACTGAGCCAGGGCTCACAGAGCAATACTGGTTGGGCCGAAGGAAGCCCTGTGCAACTGAACCAATGGGATTAGTGATATGGCCAGGGGTAGTGAGCAAAAATATCGGGTACATGGTGGGGTGGCATAATTTAGGCATGGAGCTAAAAACTTCACTTAGACGGGAGTCAAAGGCCTCAGCCATTTGGCTTGGAAGCCGACATGATCGCAGAAAGCAGGCGGCGTCGGAGTTCTGTCCTTAAGACGACGCATGTGCCGAAGAAAAAATGCCGTTCTGGTCTTTGCTGGAGCAAGTACATACCGTTGGTCTGCTTTTTGATGAGACTTAATCTTTTCTCTGCTTTTGTTAAAGACAATCCGGAAGTTTTCTGCATCATACGCAAGGTCTGTGGCCTTATATCTGACGAAGAGTCGCACAAGCTCGTCTAGAATGTGCCTGATGGGGCGAGGGAGGGGCTGTTTACCGGTCTGTGGAGGACGAATTCTGGAGGCAAATAGCCTATCAGCTAAGAAGATCAACTCCAAGAGATCCTCCGCCATCTCATCAACAGATTGACCTTGGTTGGTTGAGTTTAGCTGGGAGCGGAGGAACGCAGAATATGGGTCAGAATCGGCCCTTTGGAAGGATCTGAAAATTTTTAACTTTTGAGGGAGGAGGAGGCCACTCCACAATATGATCGAACCCCATAGGAATGTGATCACTTTTACCTAGAGGTGGCAGGTAGCGCAGTACTTCTATTCAGAAAATTTCGTCAGTGATGACCAGATCTGGTACTGATGGGGCATGTCGGGTGCGATACCCGGTGGGATGTTTCACGTTCTGTACCTACGAGTTCTTCGGAACGAGGCCCTGAAGGGGCTCACCGAAGATAACCTCAAGTGCATCGGCTCCTTGCCATTTGATGCCAAGTGAAATCAACTTAGCAGCGCCCAGCAGACGGAGGAAGTCCGCGTAGCTTTTCAGCGAGCCTAGTAAGTCTATAAGACCCAGGCCACTAGCAGAATTGCAAGCTGGAGGGAAATAGACCACACCAAGCGGCAGGGTGTGTGTTCTAGAGAGGGTGAAGGCAACTGGATGGACGAAGATCACCCCTAACTTACTTAGAACGCTGCTTATTTCTTAAGCTAGACCCCTTATGGCTTTGCCGCATGATTCTGAACCTGATATTTTTGTATAACATCCTTCACATCCGGAAACAGTTTTAATCCATTGCACTTTGCGCCTGTTTCTAGCTACCCGTTGCTTCCTAGAATTAATATTCTTTCAACCCCCATTTCCAACACTAGTTTGCGTTCACAATTCTCCATCACAGTGTACTCTAACTTATGGACTAAACTACCGTTGTACACACAAAGTTTTACTTTCAGCAATCTGTTTAGAAGTGCGCTGAATAGATTCCTCACGGTTACCCGAACCTTACAACTCCTCGATGTAGACACACCCGATGACTCAGCCTATAGGAAGGACCTAAACTTTTCAATCGTGTAGAAACCGGCGGTCCTTCACAGATTAACCTGGATAAAGGTTCTTAGCTTTTCTGCCTTCTGCAATCAAAAAGCTAGTCCCAGGGAATCACCGTTTAATAATGTTGCCTCTTCGTATCGATTCCCATTCATCCTCAGCTGGAAGCATCCCAGGCTGCTTTTCTCTGCTTGTTCTCTTTTTCCAGACCCTCATTCGTGCACACATTTCTCTTGATGACCTTTGTTACTCTGCAGACCAAACCGGTCACTAACTTGGCCTATGCATCTAACTGGCCGTCGGCTGTTCGTATGCAACCCAAACGATGCTCCCTTGACTACATTCCGGGATCCCCCGGTGCCTGGTCTCGGACTACCTGATACCTACGGCCGTTTGGCCCTACCAAGAAAACTCATGTGAATCCCAGCGGTGCCGGGCGCGGTCAGATCCACCGCCTTGGCCGGCGCACCTCGGGCCTACAGGCCGTCCAGAACGATGTGTGGGAGCAGCTAGGCTGGCGGTAGCAACTCGTCACCAGAAGGGCTTTTCAGATTGGGTATCCAGGGCACGGCCAGCCTCACCCACTAGCACCAGTTGCGGATTGGAAACCAACTTTCCCTGTATCACTTTGATGCCACCCATTGCCTCGTCCAACGTTCCTGAACAAGATTTACCATAAACCCGGTCAAGCTCCAGATCAACGTATGCACATACACTCGCTCCGCTCAGAAAAGTACCCTACCATTTGCTACTACTGACCTTTGTCTCCATTAACTTGCCTTCTCTATGTCTGAAGTGATCCTCTGTTCGCTTTCAGTCTACCCCTCCAGCTACCGGACTCTGTACCCCGAGAGGTGAACCGGCTTCCCCGTTTAGATATCTTTGTTAAGAACACCGCAGTACCTGACATACTGTCGAACAAACCATTCATCCGCTCGGTAACTTGTATGTCACCACCCCATTTGTCCAAGCAAAAACGTCATTTAAAGATTCGTTTCTCACCTGCCAACAATACGGCAAAACACGAAATGGTCCTCCTCGAAGCGTTTCTCCTTCTTTCCGTTGCATCCTCTCTCATTCAGCCATTTGCATTTTCATGACAGTTGCATTGGCAATAAAGATCCACAATCCAGGACATAAATAGTTTGACCGCCTCCTCGGCTTTCCAAGTCAGACATAGGCGTATCCAATTGCTCAATCACCTGCACTTCCTGAGAGCTGTTTATAAGGGCTGTTTTTGTACTACCGTCTCAGTCTACTGTATGCTTACCATCCGCATTCATTTTGTTACCAATTTTAGATGCTCCCATGCTATTCTCCAGCAAACCCCGACAGATCCATAATTGTATCACATTTCACTCATCTATAAACTACTGCCGCTGTTCCACCAAAATGTCATGGTCGGCCACCTGCACCACAGTCTACTGAGTGCTGTTCCTACAACTTCAGCCAAAAATCAACCACTCGTAATTTAGGCTGCTGTTAACCTTTCCCCCCCCCTTAACGTATCAGGTTGGACTATCTTCAATTTACCCGGCCACACAATTATCTGCGCTTTTTGAAGGTTCCAGTGATTCCAGTTGATTCCGTCAGACATTGAACATATATGCTGCTAATATGCCCACTTCGTGGTAGATTTATGTGCTCCATCCGTCAGTCTTGGAGTCACTCCCGATAAACCAATATTTGAACACGATTTCACCCGCCTATTACTTACTGCCATTCTTCCATTAGTTCTCCACGACTGGGCATCATTAAAAAAGACCGCTGCGAATGCAATTTCTGTAAATCTTTGCTGGAAATTAACTATGCTTATGCCAAGTTGTTGGCCTTCCGGTTGTTTCCTAAATGCCCTACGTCAGAATTTTATCAGCACATCCAGTTAAGCGGTCGTCTACATGTTTTGACAGTACTTTTACGCACCACCCCCCATATGACCTCATTAAGTCACCGTATATCAACTCCTCTGTCCTCCTTGTTGCCATCTTGTGTTCATCAAGTAACCTAAAAGGAACCCCTTATTTAAATCATATTTCACGCACTGGTCAACTTTTGTCACTGAGCCCCACCAAATTTTCAGGCTCGATCGTCTACATGCACCCCTTCATGAGTGCATCCTTGACAACCTCTTCATGAATAGTAGGTGCTACTTCACTGGCAAACAGGACTGTGTTTCATTTACGCTATTCTCATCATCAGAGGACACCTCTCAACTCCTACAGTATTTTATTTCTGCTTTTTTCCAGGTCATTTGAGGTACTGGTTCAAGTGCACGCCTGTCATCACCAACAATTCTTCAGCTTTTCGTCAATGCTTTTTCGAAGGTATTTTGTCAGTTTACTCAGCCCTGCGACTTTACATCGATGCTGTATGAAATACTGCGAGCCTTTACTCCATCCTCGCTTTACTTCTTCACGTACCTCGACCGAAGAGCCCACTTCTCTCATACTGGGCGATGTGTTTTCACCTGAACTCCGAACTCAAATTTGCCGGGCATTCATTCATGGGACCACTAAAACCAACACACTTTTGCTGCATATACCCCATTGGATATCCGAGGATCCTTTTTGTGATCTCACTTGTACCGTATCATCATGCAATCAAGGTTGCTTCGGGTGTCCCCGAAATAAACTATGATTATTTTTACTGTTATCATTATTATCATAGACCACAGACTACCGACAACCGAAAAGCTGGGAGCAGTTGATGTAATAATAATGATAGTGGTATATTTCTCCACCATGATCAAGACACAGGCAAGGCATGGCCATAGAGTACAGCTTTACACAGCAGCATAAAATAATCGCAAACTTTGCAAGTAGGATTCACATTTCTTAGTAACAGCACAATAAAGCTGAACAGTATCTGCATGAACCAGTGGTAACTGTTAGCAAGGAAAACAGGAATCAGCTTCTATTTTGGAGCACTGGGGCTTTGCGGAGAACTAGCCAAACGGAAAACTGCCAAAAAGGCATGAACAAAGTATGTGGAAGATGCAGTACTTATCACACTGGAGTAAACAACAAACTTGGGAGAGGTGAAAAGATCGAGAATAGAAAAACCCGCGAAATCACCCATAGGATACCTGGAGGGTTCATGTCAAAAACCGGATGGAAGTTTCTACCAAAAATGGACAGTCGCGCAGACAGCAAAGCTAGCTTTGGGTTTTCAAAGCAAAACCGCTTGCAGTGGTGGCCTGTAGAGAAGTCGATCTCCACAGGCTTCATGTGAAAAAACGATTGGGCCAGGAGGGTGGTGGAATGAAACAACTAATGGAGAAGGGAGAATGTGCAATGATAACAATTGAGTCATACAGGTTTATAATGGTTATTCCTCATATGTAGTGACCAGCTGATCACTTCCTGTCTATCACTTGTCTGGCGGCACTTTTCGCGTACGCGGCAAAGGCAAACGTTACTTACAACACCATGCCTCGGCACACTCCAGTGTGCGCTCTCTGTACCCAGACCCTACGAGAATACACGCAGTTGACACTCCACTGCCTTTTTTCTCGTTGACTTTCCCAAGGAACGCGATCGTGGAAGCTGGGTATGTGTGTTCTGAGACAGGTTCTTTTATAATTTCTGAATGGTTCCACAGAGCAGCCTAGACAGGTCACGTCTACAGTACCTTTTCCTTCCGTTCGTTGGTCGTACATTTGGTCTAACACTAGTCAGATTTTTTCATCGCATATATACCCCCATTTGGGCATTTTCAATGGCTTACGTTTTTTGGGTTGGCACAACCGCTTCGTCTCTTTTTTCTTTGATCGTCTTTATTGCCTCGGCCAGTTTTCATCCCCACTGATACCGAGATATCGTATATCTGGTTTTGCCATCAAATGTTTAGAACTTGAAGCTGATTCGTTTCCATATCACACCTATTTACCAATGAATAGAGAGTCTGAGTCCGAGTATGAACTGGAATGTCGTACAGCGTACACCAAAAGTACCGTATTTCATGCCGGAAGATCATTGGGTGTTCATCGCCACCCTCGAGTCTCGGTTCCAGGAAGCTGGCGTCTGTAGTCAGTAGCCCAAATAAAATAAACCGCTATCCTCAATCGCAGCTAGTATGATAGCACAAATTTGGGGTATCATTATGAACCCCTGGATCACTACCCGTACTACACACTCAGGAAAGCTTCGATTAAGCTTGTGGCAGCGCCGAAAGAGAAGCGCATCCAACAGGTTCTCTCTGAAATCTGGCCGCGAGATATGACGCCATCGCATTTGTTACAGAAGACGCGCTCGCCGGTAGGTGCGAAGTCCACGGACGACGCGGTCTTGAGTCAGCTGTGGGTGCAGCGGCTTCCACCATATGCTCTGAGCAGAGTGGCGGTTCTAACAGATGGTCAAACCTTGGATAAATGGGCCGGGGCAGCAGACATGGCCCTCGAGAAGGTAAGTGCTTTCGCCGCGCAGTCCCACGCATTCGCCAACACCATAGTTACTCCACCAGATCCCGTTGTTAACTCTGCATCGACAGCCACCCAGCACGAATCACCCAGTAGCAACGCTAACTTTCAGATGTTGTGTCAGGAGATCCGCAGTTTAGTGCAGGTGGTTGAACAGCACGAGACCACCATCAGTATCCTGAGCTCACCAGGCCAAGGCCGTCGCCATTCTACTCCAAATGCCCCGAGAGCAAACATTCAATCCGGCGGGCACCATTGTCATTGCAGTTTCGGATCATAGGAGAGCAAATGCGAACAGCAATATGCCTGCCGCACCTGGCAGGGAAACTACTAGACCAAGGGATGATGGCGATGACCTGCTCCGGCGCCCTGCTCCTGGTTGCCTTATTTACGTGAAAGACGAGACTATTGGCATGTGTTTCTTGATCGACAAGGGAGCGCAGGTCGGTATAATATAGGTTTCAAGGCGGTCCACTGTCTCACCTACAGTCATGAAATTGCAAGCCGACAAAGGCACTCCAATCCAAACTTACGACAGTCAGTTTCCTACCAAAGACTTTGGCCTACATCTTCCCCCCCGTGGGCCTCCGACCTCGACTTAGTGTACCAGGTTATTCTAGGCTTACATTTTTTAGAAAGCCACGGCCCAATAGTTGATCCCGTTAAGTGATAGCTCGTATATCGAGTCTCGTCAAATTTGGTATTGGTTCTTTAACCCAAGCTCAGTCACCAGCGATCCTCACGCCAATTCCCGCTTTCGAACCAGAACTTGGTGGCTTATTCAGCGAGTGCCCCAGTCATGCCCGCCCAAACGACAACCTACCTCCAATCTCCACTAAGGAGGCCCATCATATCCTCACACAAAGGCCCCCGGTCTACGCTCGACCCCGCAGGTTCGCTCCAGACTAGCTCCGTTCAGCCCGCTCCGAGTTGCAACATACGATCAACTTGGGCAATATCGGACCTCCCAAAAGTCCATGGGAATCATCCTTAAATTTGGTCTGGAAGAAGTCACCTGACGACTAAAGACCGGGTGAGGATTATCGCTCACTCGGCCAAGTGACTGCGCCCGACCGATGTCTTATTCTGCACATCATGGACGTCACGGTTGGCTAGGTGGGCGAGATGGTTTTCATTTGGAAGGATTTAGTAAGTGCGTACAACCACACACCAGTAGCTGAGGCCGATATCCCCAAAACGGCCATAACGACTCTTTTCACTCTTTTCAAGTTTCCACAAATGCCGTTTGGACCCAGCCATGCTGTGCAAACTTTCCAGCTCTTCATCGATATGGTGCGCAGTGGCTTGGATTTTGCTTTCGCTTATCTGGATAGTATACCCATTGCCAGCTCGTCTAAAAGGGAACATCTACTACATCCACGCACGCTTTTTGACCGCTTATCTCAACACGGCGTCGCGATCAGGGCGAATAGGTGAGTAACAGACACCCGCGCCACTGAATTCCTAGGCCAAAGGGTTACTTCCACAGGGATCAAGCAACTGCAATATAAGGTGCAGGCAATCCCGGACTACCCAGAATTTACGTCGTTCAAACAACTACGGCTTTTCGACGGGTTGATCGACCTCTTTCGGCGTTTCTTTCTACGATGCACCTAGCTAAAGCAGCCACTCCGAGATCTGTTAGAAGGCAAAAAGAAACAGCTGGTTTCCACAAAAACTGTACGAGGTGCATTTGCCATGCTGAAGCACGCTATTAGCAACATAATCTCGCTCCTACACCCGAAACCAACTTATCAAATTGCGTTAGTCGCCGATGAATCAGACTAAGCTGTAAGCGTGGCACTGCAAAACACAGCCCATACTTGGCTGCCCGTGGCGTTTTTCTCAAAAACTACAACCTGCTGCATCCAGGTATGGCGCATGTGGCCGCAAAATTCTTACCATCTACCTATGCATTAGTCACTTTTGACACGCCTTAGAAGGATGCCAATTCGCGGTCTACACTGACCATAAACCGATCATCTACGCATGATGCGTCCCCATGGACACACTCTCCCGGAGGGTCCAGATATCTGCATTACAGCACTCAGTACACAGATGATACTCATCATATCTCAGGTGTCGACAATCCTGCCGCAGACAAGCTATCTCGCATTCACAACCTGGATGTCAGCACCCCAAGCTCGATCAATACGGAAGCTACCACACCCGCTCAAGCGGACGATCTCGAGACAGAACAGCTCCGCACCACATCACAGCTGCGGCTTCATTCGGTTCCCTTTCCTTCAACCGAAGTTTACAACAGTGTGGCATGTCTAAAGGCGACAGGTTCTAGACACCTTACAAGGTTTGACCCATCCGGGTATAAAGGCCTTTACTAAGCCCGTCGGTGATCGTTATGTTTTGTGCAGCGTGAACGGCGATATCACTATGTAGACGCGTACCTGCATGTAGTGCCAACTGTCGAAAGTCATAGGCACGAAAATGCCCATTATCATAACTCCCGGCTCTCGACTCACTTCTGCTACACGTGCATGCCGACCTAATAGGGCTGTTTCCTCTGCCAGGGGAAACCTATAACTTCTCACTCATGTAGACCACTTCACGAGATGGCCACTAGCTACAACTTTGCCGGATGTAGCAGAAAAACAGTAGCCCAAGCTTTCTTAGAATATTGGGCAGCAGCTTTTGGTTGCCCGGTTGTGATTACCACAGACAGTGGCTCGCAGTTTGCGGAAGCCTCCAGTAGTCTTCCGCAACTCTTAGGGACCCGCGGCATTCACTCTATAGCCTACCACTTGAGAGCAAATGGCATGTCAGGATGCATTCATCGGCAAATCAAAGCATCCTAAGTAGTTCGGTGACTTATGCCGAACTCTGGTTCTCATCGTTAAGCGCTGCTGCCGTGCAGTTGAGGTTTGTACATAATTTGTATGCCTATAGTTTGTTAATTCAGTACCGTAGGATCTGCTGATTATTACTGTTCTGGCTTTGAAATTTGTTGACTTGGCTGAGCCTTACTCACAATCGGAATTACCGTTACAAGCTGTCCGGTGCGATCATTCAGTTTTTAAATCCATTCCGTAGTCCGGAAGTAACACTAGTGGACCGAATGTTGCCCAAGTAACCGGCATGATTGGAAGAAGATCGGGAACGTGATGGTCTAGAGGATGTTTTGGCTGAGGGCTGGGAATAACGTTTTATTTGAAATCTAACGAATAAAGATCTAGAGGACGGAATATTCAAGGCCCAGGGTAAATGGAGAGCTCGGCAGTCTGGAAGCGATTCCAGCTAAGGGTTATGATAAAAAATAAGGTACTGTATAAGTAGCTGGGAGTACTAGTGTGAATAAGTCAATTGTAGGGCTTAATTGAAGCGGTCGATGGCACATGCTTTATGCCATGGACAAGACTTCAAAGTCATGAGTTTTACCAACATAATCTTGGAGGTAGTTTTTTGATGGAGATGAGCCATAGTTTCTGTATTAGGAAGCTGCTAAAGTCACGGACACCGGGTGGGTGCCTTTTTCACGCATTCCAAAATGATGACGATTAATGAGTGAGCCATGATGATGCGCTATACACGGAGTGGCTGGTCGCTTTATGCGTGGCTGGGTTTGTTGCAAAGCTGGGCAAAGTTGCAAGGGGTGGAATACTTTATGATATTTGGACTTAGAGCGATAGAGAGATACGCGGGCGTGCCCAGGGTATTGGTGATCAATCGGTCATGTTTGGTTAATTGACCAAGGGAGCCTGCCAGATTGTGGGCATCTTGTTGTTGGTATGAGGGTTCTGACTTCACGGATAGGGCAAGTGTTAGCGCGGCATTTCTGCAAACATTCCCAGCCATGATGGTCTCCCTGCACAGAGCTGACCACCAATAAGACATGACCACCAAAAACTAGAGATTGGCATAAAAAAGCGGAAAAAATACCCCACTGTTTTGTCTTCCAGGCACACCAGCCTTGTCACTTGTGACTCATGTCTCCGGGTTGCAGTGTTGCTACGGATCGACTGGTGTGTTTGACCTAGTCTCAACGCGGCTTGTTGCATGCGGTCCATGTTTCGGCCGGGGTGTGGGAGCTGTGGTCGCCCACCAAAAGCAGCTCCTCCTTCTCTGACAGCCAGATACCTGACTGTGATAAAACCATTACAAAAAAATAAAAACGTCTAAAAAATGTGTGGATCATTCTTGGAGCGCCATGTGCTGGATGTTAGTGGTTGTGCATCGTGCTACTTTTCTACCTGAAGCCGGCTCTTGTGCCGCCTGCCATGAGCACCGAATGTAAGTCTTTAGAGTTTGCTTCCCTGACGAACATTCGGACCCATCTCATTCCCATTTCTCACGTCTCTCCAAAACCAGTCCTCACATGGGTGTTTTCCTGCTTTGCAATACGATAATGACGAAAAGGACACCGCGAAAACCATGCAATCATGTCTACATCCGATTTCTTTGATCATACTCGAGCAAATCTTAGTACGATAGCACCATCGAGTAAGAGCATAGATGAACTAGCGTTAACGTTCCAAGGCACGTGACCGATTGCCTCTAATGTATCACCTCTGTCACCCCAATAGTTTCTTCTACTTTAAGGCTCCTCAGAAACTACCCAGTATAGAATAACCACTATGCCGGAAGAGACAGCAACAGCATAGGGCTACGCTAACAGTGTGCCAGTCTCATTCGCTTACAGTCTGTTATTTTAAACCTATCTTATCGCATCATTGCCAAACTGCACTCTCGTAAGCAAACGATACTTAGGGCTATCATCTCTAACTGCTCTAAACCGTGAGACCCTAGGTCTTTCATTAGTATCCCAGCGATGCCATGCCAACGTGCAAAATCATAAATCCTGTGGGATGCATACGCCGTTACCAAACTAGTGTACGCAACTTCGTTAGCCTGCAGCAGTATAGCACAAATCCACTGCGAGCCTATTCTACTTAGAATGTGGAGTAGGTGCCACTGACTGCTCAAATGAAAAACTTCATCCATGCCTCACTCGCACAGATTTAACCAGTCCATTATTTATTGTCTTCATATATTATGATAACCCACAGCTGGAACCACGTCCAGACTGCAATCCCCCTTTATTTCAGGTCTGTTGTCTCCCAATACCGCAGTCGCCAAACCGGATAACCAAGGATGCCACTTTGACTCGTACGGACAGAGACTCAAGTAGAACCTACCATAGCAACCGGGACCGAAATCAAGCCACCCGACAGGAAATACTCCCAATTGCTTATCAGATCATTCAGCTTTTTCTAAAGCAACCAACACACATTCCAGTTCATGCGCATCTTGCTAATATACCACCACACTTAGCTGATTGACCGACACATACCTTGCCCTGCTGGACGAAGCACACCCATATGATGTCGTGCGTTACCAGAAACGACGCTGAATATCACTGAAGGCAAATGCGTCAACATGTACATATATATATATATATATATGTCAGTGAAACAGCATATTAACGCTCAAGTCCATGCGGAGATTTCCCACTTTATTATCAGTTACCACTGTTTATCTTTCCTCCGAACCGTAGCCGGCTGGAAATTGACTCTCCACTTCTCGAGGACCCTTCAGATGCGCTTTCTCATTTCTGAATAGTACATGTTACTGATCCTGAATCTAAACTTACCTTTTTACGGACTGCTGTTTCTCCCGCATCCACCAGTGTTCACCTTCACGAAGTTGGTCTCGGCACCGTTTCGAAACTCATTCCATTTATTGAACTCCGGTAAATCCGTCATTCAGGGTCTGCATCGTCTTCATGGATAGCTATCCTCTCCGCATGCACCGACTTTTTCGAGAACACTTCTTTACAATTTTTTTTCTTCCTTTTCTTCCTGTCCAAGATTAACTCCATCTGCAAAATCTCAGTAGGCCTCCGTTTCCCCAGCTTGCATCATTCTCGTTCATAATGCTTCCTTGACACTGCGCTAACGGTTTTTCGATATCTCCACCGCCCAGCCCGGATTCGAAACCGGTTTGAAACTGCCGCGCAAACCTTTATTAAAATGATCCATTCAAACTGTTGCTGGCTATTTCTACCTATCGCTGATACTCTTGACTTTCATACTTTGAATTTGTGAATATTCCACCTTATTGAGTAACGTGTCGCACCATGAGCATGCGCTAGCACTTGCGTCTCGACCATGGCCGAGAAATATACCATTATTATTATTATTATTATAACTCTGATTGGAGCACCTCACCAAGGTTCTCAATGTTTTCAGAAAACCCATAATAATGTGGAGAGCTTTGGTGCACCTGCGCATGTAGAAACCAGAAAAGTTGTTGTTTGGGACGATTGCTAAGTTAGGATATGATCTGTTTTAGAGTTATTAGAGGGCTGTATCAGTTGCCTGGTTGTCTAATCTTCTATTATAAAGCCTACGTATTTAACCTAAAAAACCCCTGCTACCCTTCCACTCTATCCCCGTTGGCTGCTGTATTTGTGGTTAGGAGTTGGTTCTTGGCGAGGTTCACTGGAAGGTCCCATTTGCGTGACCAGTTCTTTAAGGCCAACACGCGAGTTTCTATACCTGTTCCGACTATTTTGGCGTCATCCACAGAGTTAGAGGGCTTCCAGCAGCAACCCATCGACCCATCCACAAGCTTGCACCAATTTCCGCGGGCTGTAGGCCCTTAGAGACCACTAGATAGAAGACACCAGCACCTAGCCTACTTGAACCATACGTGGATCATCAGCACTCTCAAAGTACTACCCGGCCCGTACCCAAGCTCCCTCAATATCAGCCAATCCAGGGACCCAGAGGCCGGCTGTTGATCCATGTTCATCACTACCACGTATACTCCCAAGGATAGCACAGGTTGCCGCGACACCAAATTTGGTGCTCGACAGACCTCCCCTCCACCTCCGGCTTGAGGTACCTCCGAGTCTCAGCTATATGCCCCCAAATGGAATTCTCATTGTCACCACTCCTGTGGTTCTCCAGAACCCCTTCTGATCCCCTGAAAAAACATTGCGCTTATATGCCTAGTCTGCAATTTCCTTCCTTAGTGGGCTATTCGAGTACATTTCGCGGACTTTGCCCAACCCCAAACTATCACTCTGCTGTCAGACCGCTCCCGTTTTTTCGTCCTTACTCCTCACCCAACCACAATCCTCATATTGCGGCAAGGTCCTGGAAAATGCACCATCATCTCTAAGCCCTTACCATTATTGCCCCCTGTTCCATCCGAGTTTTACCTGCCCTGTCAGGGATTCTGCCATTGCAAGTGGAACTATCTGAGGGCTCATCAGGGCATGCCTATCTTTAAAACCCAGAAGCGCCACCACCCACCGGCACAAAGTCTTTTTCATCCGAACCACTCCCAACCTGGACACAGTTTCAACTTCCCTTAGTAAGCCACTCCTCATCAGACGACCCTTCACTAACTCATCAGGAAGATACCGTTGCTCTATATACTGAGAACTCAGCAGAAGACTCTGGTTCGCGGTTATACTTACCATTTCCTTCTCTCCTACGAAAATCGTCCCTACTTCGCGAGTTGGCGTTGGACCTACACCGGGGTGTGTTACTAGTAACCAAGGCGTGACTGACTGATCATGCTCCAGTAGACCAATTTTCCGAGCCAGGTCATCAAGCCACCGCCACAAGTAGGTAAGATCAGAACAGAGGCGGCTGCATCATACCTACCAGACGTGCATTCGTAATGAATAGGCTCCATCATCCCATTCTTGAAAACATTCGGGACTTCGCCCGACCCACCATCGAAGAAGACCAACAGCTACGTCTCAAAGGATGCATTTACCTTCGGCCGAACCAGGGCATGCACTAGATGACAGCGGCAATAGATGTGTACAACGGTGTCTCCGGCCCCCTTCAACCGCCAGTATTTTAGCCGCTGTTTTCAGTATGCCCAAAATCTGCTAGGATTCCTCCTCTCCTCCCCCAAAAATCCGTGATTATCATTCTTGTATCCACGCTGGTGATGCGACACGACATGCTTTATCTTCCGTTTGAAGAAATAATACATCACACCTGATCTCCACTATTGGAATCAAGATGGTGTACACTCGAATTCTGAGTTGCCTCACCGGTGAGGACCATAAGATAGTACCCTGTATTTTCTTGGCCCTCGGCTACATGCTGATAGGCCAGCGGAAACATATCTTCCGGTAACCAACGGGCAACAACACAGAGCTAGCTGGAATAGTCTACCCTGTTTTACCGGTTCCCAAAGCTGGGATGAGTTCTCTTTATCTGATGACCCAGGGGTAGCGGTCACTCATTTTTATTCTAATCCTAACTCCCGCCCCGGCAAAATCAACCCACTCCAGAGACCCACAATACTCAAACGACGGTACCCTCCTGATCGCCTTAAAGGTAGCCTAACCAAAATCTAACGAAGTCTCAGTAAAGCGAGGGACTTTTCGTCGTAACTTCAACTAATACTTTTATCGCAATAGGTGAAATTACTTTTGGATCCTTCCAAGAAAAAAGTAGCTAAATGCCTCAAGCCACTCAAACAAGCTGGATGCACCTACCAGGCTGGTGGAGGTAAGTAACCGTAAATCTACTCAGGCCGTCTCATAATTAGGTTTTAAGAGTACTTACTTCAGCGACCCTTTATTGACTGCGAATGTTTTCAATACTCACTTCGCCTTCTCTTTACTGACGGACGACACTTCATCCATCTTTTCTCTAAATCCGGTAACATCGGTGACCTTCTCCACGCTGGTGTTTTTCTCCGATGAGGCTTCACCCCTAGTAGCAAAACAAGACCGTCCTACGGACCGGGTCCAGATGCTTTAACAACAGCCATTTTCAGCCGAGGTGGCATAGACTTCCTAACGCGGTTGGTAAACTTACTCAATTTGTCACTTAAATACAGTATTTCCCCTGCCCAGTGCAGGATTTCGAACATTATACATGTGCACTAAAGTAGATCACTTCTAGATCCAGGTAACTGTCGACCGGCGAACCACATTCTTGCCGTGCCCAGAATCATAGGAAAACTGAATACGACTGACGCGTCGCCTTTCTAATTATATCCTTATCATCTCCAGTTGCCGTACCTTTCTAAAATCAGACCAGGTACGACGTGTGTAAAAGGCTTCCCCAACCCGGTCACGAAGTCTGTCAATATTGACAAACCAGCGACTGTGATCTTTTGAACATGGCCAAAGCTCTCAAACGAGCATCGCAAGAAAAATTACTGTAGGAGGTCAAAAGATACGGAATCATGAACCCGACGCTCGCATGGTTCTCACCTTGTTTATCAGTTGGCGATAAGGTAGTGAATATAGGTGAAGTTTTTCCCAAACCCCGACCTGTAGCTACTGATATGAGAGGATAAACTCGGCCCACCACTTTTCCATATGTGCGCAAAAGATATATTTAATTCTTTCAACAAGGAGTCCCCATCCTGCTCGCAGATGATTTTAAAATCGTTTACACTTGAGTCCGTAGCATCAGCTTCTGCCGTGGACAGCATCGCAAGAGAATTGCTTCCTCTCATTTCTTGGATTATTGGTTGAAAGACGAGCCTCAGCTGGAAGAGTGCATTCTAAAGTATAAGTGTTGTCTTTATTGCAAAATTGAGAATAACCGACCAGTTCATACATAATAAAACCCAGGTACTTTACTTAGGTCTGTCCTATTCATGTAATTTTGACTTTTTGGAACACGCAGCCATCCAAGCGGCCAAAGCACGCCATAAGATTGGGCTGATATATCATACGTTCGTGCTACTGGGAAGTAAACTAAGCTCATTTAAATCCCACGTAAGACCCTTTGGAGTACTGTTGAATCATTCGTTCGAACATTATACCGAAGGACCTAATGGCGTTTGAGAACTTACAGTGGGCGTTCCCCAAACAGCTCCCAGGCTCCGTTTCCCCTTAGGATATATGAGGCGATGTGATCCCAATGGTCTTAAATATTTGTTTTGGTTGTAGCTCACGTTCTTGGTTGCCATGATTTTGCGATAGCTGAGCTCGGCATTTAGATCGCAAACTTTTCCTCGCCAGTCTGTGTGACATCATCAGAGCACATGCACTGACCATGTCACCTCGACTGGCGATGGAACGTTTGCGATCTAAAAGCCAATCTTGGCGATCAGAACATCATGGAAACGTCGAGATCTACTAAACATAGATCCCTTTGAGCCGCGACACCTGGGAATGAACCATGTATTCCTTCAAAATATCTTGAAAGACGGATCGCGCAACTCAGCTCAGGGGATGAAGACCTCTTCTAATTATTCCTTACGTAAACCTGTTCTTGGTTTCCGTTTAGCAGCCTAAGCTTGCACTTAGATCGGATTTTTTTTAGGAAGTACGCTTCGATGTGGGCCCAGCGGCCACGACATATTTGGGCATTATCGCCACTATATGTAGCTCTCAAACAAGAGGTAAACTTGACCTCAACGGTGAACTCTTCTGCCAGGATGTGCAATTCTTACACTTCACAGGCTCGGGCCTTTAAGATGGGACTAGGGTACTGATAAAGCAAATATCCACTTTGAACATCCTTGTTTTAATGAGACTGATGTATGGGTTTCCTCCTTCCGGGAGCAATTGGGGAACTCATTGCTTGACTCAGGGGCCCAGTGGTTCATTCCCACAATCTAGGACTGCTGAGCAGTCCTAGTTCATGACCAGTTCGTATCCTCTTTAGGGCAAGCCAGCACGGCGGCTAACCGCATATTCATGTCTAAGGCCTTAGATACAAGGGTCTCCATACCTCGGAGTCCCGCTCAACCCAACCAAAATATCTTTATTAAACCCATCACAAGCATGTGGTCTGTTGCTTACCTTGTTAGAGTGCTGCTTGCAGGGCTTCATTCTTGAGCGAACTAGTGCTTCGGTGACTTGAATCACGTCGTATAATCTCAGGCTTTGGTGGACTCTACCAGCCTCTGCATCTGGTGTCACAAGTAAATGGCTCCGGCGCCTCTGAATTCGCGGTTATGACGAGCATTTCTGTGGCTCACCTCTAGCCATCGCTGGATATGGTTGTCTCCCAACACGGAGCTGACCACTCATTATACGACATCAAACTCAAAATTTGGGAGATTGGCATACAGAAAGGGGAAAATATAAATTTGTTTTAAAGTTACTGGGACGTCAGCCTTACGGCATGCGACCCGCGTCTCTAAACTGCAGCGTTGCTACTGAACCACCGGTGCGGTTGACCTTTTCCACTGCGGCTGGTCACGTATGTTCCAAGTTTAGGCCGGGTCGTGGGAGCTGTGGTCACCCACCGAAGGCAGCTCCACTTTCCCTGACTGCCGGATATCCTACCGTGGTTGAACTATGGAAAATGAAAACGTCTAAAAAAGTTACGGATCTTCCCTGAGGAATAGCATGCTGGATGCTAATAGACGGGTATCATGGTACCTCTCTACTTGAAGCAGGCCCTAGTGCCGCCTACCATGAGCACTGAATATAGACCTCCAGAGCTAGATTCCCTGACGAAAACTCAGCCTTTATCCCATCGTTTCCGAACCAGCCTTCACACCGATGCTGTCCTGCTTTGCAATATAGTAACGACCGTGAAGAGGTCTTAATAACCGAGCAACCACCATTCCATGGGGCCTAGTTGTTCACGTTCAAGCAGAATCTTAGTATGCCAGCACCATCGAGTTAGATCACAGCCGAACCCACGTCCACGTCTCCCTGAACGAGACCAAATTTCTCTAATGCGTCACTATCGATACCGACACCAGTTTCTTTGAAAAGCTTACTTCATTGCTCTTCGGACTTTATTCTGTGTAGGAAAATCACTAAGGAAGAAGAGGTAGTAGCGAAAATGGTGCAAGTCTACCATGTTTCCTGTCCTAATCATGTGCAAACTAATCTTTCAAACCTATCTTACCACCTTGGGGCTGGCCTCCAGTCCACATGAGCTGACGGCATTGGGGGATACCATTTTTTTAACCGTGAAGACTTAGGGATTTTAGCATCCGAGCATAGCTACGTCAAGGCACAAACCAATAATCCTTTCGAATGCTTGCATGGTTGCATAGCTCCGTCTTCTTCAAGCCTACTCTATTTAGGATTTGAATTAAAACCCAAATCGGAATAAGGTAGAGGTGCCACTGACCGTCCTAACAAAACTTTATTCCCGCCCCATTTATATAAAACTAACCAGTCCATGAAGAAGTGTCCCAGTTTATTACGGTGACACTCAGCTGGAACCACATCGAAACCGCAAACCCATTTTTTGCAGGCTTTTATTACTTCGTCGTCACCCATTGTTTCAGTCTTGACGCTGAATGGCAAGAGATAACACTCTTATTCGCGCCGACCGGAGTCTAACAGGAACCCCTCATTGCAACCGGGACCGCACTCAAGACACCCGACACAAAGTACTCTCAGCTGCTTCTCAGAAGATCTTTTGGCGTCCTCTGAAGCAACGCCTCTTCTAACAATGCCCCATTTGAAGCCTACACAAGTGAGAGTTCACGTGAAGATTGCTACTATAGCAGCTTCTGATACCCACCGGCTTCATCCTTTATGCCCCACTATATCCGTCTGGTTTACCTACAAAACCTTTACTCGGCCAGATGACCCAAGCTCACGGGATGAGTCACATTACCACCGAGAGTCGGGCCTTGATTACTCCTGGATCCTATTTGAAACAGCCCGATACCACTACTGGAACAAGTAACACGGAAAGTTTTCACCCACAGAATATCTTTACTCCATCCGAACGCAAGGCTACTTATCCTCCCAATCCGAGGTTCCCAATAATAACGCAGAATAAAACTGGGACTCTATATGACAGTATATTTGTCAGCGTAACAGCATAACAAGGCTCAATCCTACTCGGAGGTTTTCCACTCCGGTACCTTCTGCAACATTTCATTCTTCCTTCGAACTCTATTCTGCTCGATGATGATTCTTCGCTGACCCAGGATCCTTTAGCTGCAGTTTCTCTTTTCGGCTTGATAGAAGGTATCGAGCCGGGAACTAAACTCATTTTTTGCGGGTCTCTTTTCTTTTCTAATTCATTGACGTTTCCGAGTGGGCCTTTGCACATTTTGTTTCATGTCCGCTTGTTCATAACTCGCTCCGTTTACAGAACCAGGGTAAGTCTCCTTCATTCATGGCCCTTATCATTTTCGTATAACTAGCATCTTTTCTACTACTTAACAAAGCTCCCCTCGGTATTCCTGTGGGATGTTCCTGCCCATCTTGAACTCGAAACTGGTTCTTATTTGCCGCGTGAACCCGTATCAATTTGCCCGATTCTAACTGCTGCTAGCTACTATCTTCGATTTCTGGGAGTTTTTACACCTACTGCCAGAATTCCTGTGTGATTCATCGTGTTGGATAATGGTGCACACCGACAGCCTGCGCTTGCTCATACCTCTGGGCCAAGGTCAAGAAACATACCACAGTTATTATTGTATCCACTCCGGCCACCTTAGCGTCATCGGCAAACATAAAGGTAATGTTGGTGAGCTTACGTGACAGATCTTTCGCAAAGATAAGCAAGAGCAGGGGCAGATCAATGAGCTTTGTGTTATCTCACCAGTTACACCTTCGGATTTTAGGGCATGACTATCCGCCTAGACTCTCAAGGTTTGCCCTGTCAGAAAGCTATCTACCCAATGCCTTGCCTTTCCAGCAATTCCCATGGGCTGCAGTTTGACCTCCAGAAACCTGTAGCTCACAGAATCCTACGCTTTGCTAAACTCCAATCAGCTGTCCTTCGTCCAGGCACTCAGCTACCCCATCAAAGGGCAGTGGAGGTTCGTCGGACAAGATCGTTCTGCTGACCAGCCGGTGGTTTTTGGTCTTTTGCTAGGGGCCCGATTGTGTATATATACTTACCACTTTTGCCTCCCTCCATTCTCCCCGGAAGTTTCACTCTCTAATTTAAGTTTCATACAGCTGCTTCCCAGGCGCCTTCCAGACCTCAACCAGAGGCTGATTGATGTCCGGATGAATCCCGCCAGGCTCTGCGGTTTTGTTTCTTTCCGAGATTAGGACCTCCTTGCCCATCTTTTCTTCCTCCACAACAATTTCGAGCGTTGGAGGCCTTTGTGTCCCATTTATTCTTCTGAAGTATTTCCTGGTCGATACATGTCTTTAAAGAACGCTACGAGTTCATCTGCCTTGCCTTCATCGCTTGGGGCTAGTTGCCACTGAGTCTCTTCTAACCTTTCCACACTTTCCCTCATATGCTTCTGGGACTGAATGTAGGCATAGAACAGCTGCGGGAATATTGCTCTGCTATTTAGATCGCATGAGCTTTGCTCTTGGCCATCCGGTGACTATTCCTTGTCAACCGAGTTTTGTTCTGCCTGCACGCACCCTGTCGTTGCCTATGAATGACCATAGCCTTACTGGCCCTTGACTTTCACCGGTGGGGGGGCGGATTTTTACTGCCAACCGACCTCAGGAGTGCATACTCCTCTGTAATATTGAGTAACCCCATCTCGCCGGCCTCCCAACTTTCCTCCTTCTACGAGTTTGCGTGACTCCGTTTCCACTGAATTTCTTCGGCTGCCCTTTTTACTTCGTTGATAATAATTCTGCCTTAGAGAAAACGTAACACGACTTCCTCCGGGGAGTTGCCGAGTTCTAATGTAGCCCTCAGGACTAAATGGTAGCTGTTGCTCATTGGCCCTTTCTTCCTAATTTCTTCAACGTCCTGTTGATACCGCGTTATGAGTTAATTCAGAAGAGATTGTTACCTCCCACCTCCGTGTTTGGTGCCTGCTCCACAAGCTGCTCAGATGCAAGCAACTGGACCCAACCTGAAAACTTGTCACCATTTGATCTCTCGGTACAACCTCAGTTTCCCAGTAGATTTCCGGCAGGTTACGATCCCTAGCAGTACGAACTCATTTACCTGTACCAACATTGGGTCTGGCATTTGCAAAAGCCCAACTCCGCCCCCAGCTGAAGCTGGCGGTGCCCTGTAAATACACTTAAAGCAGACTGTCTTCATCAGGCTCCTGGTGAAACAGGACTTGGTCTGCACCTTACCGGAGACCAAATTCAACAGAGCCTTTTGATGGTCTATGTCGATCCGTATTAGTGATGCCACTCCGCCCCTTCGCCTTCGGTCCTTTCGGTCCTGTCTGCAAGCAACATACCCTCGGAGTAGAGCCGCCATTATTTGGTCTTATCCAAGTTTTCGTCAGTGCGGCCACTTCGGGCCCTGCTATCTTAGGCGTCAGCTCCCCCCGCTTTCCCGAGAGACTACAGGGGTTTTGTACCAGATTGATGGTTCCCTTGCCAAGCCACTGACCCAGCGGAAAGTTTTACACCTCCAGTAGCCTCCGGACTGTCGCCGAGGTAAAGCCCAGTTTTTGCCACCAGAAAAGCCTGAAGTACTGCTTCTTGAGTATAAATTGAAGCAGTAGGTTCCTTGTTTTTTCCCCAACGGTCTACCGGATGTCAAGCTCAACTTTCACAGTGGACGAACATTCCTTTTTCATGGCCCTATCGACGGCCCGGTTTGGTCTGGCGACCACTTCAGTGCAGCTGGTTTCTTTTACTGTCTTCTCTGGTACCTTCACCTTCGCTGGCTACACTAAAGTGGACTTTTTGCTCGTCTAATTGTGAATCGGGAGCTCTTCCGGCCGCAATTTCTCAATGCTAACTTGACTAGTTGTCCTGTGAGTTCCCCTGATGTGTTCTTATGAACTATATGTGCTTTGGCTCATAGTTTATTGACATCCTAGGCCACCTTAAGAACATGACTTGCCTCATAGACTATAGACGTTGGCCTAACAAGAGTGGGCATCGCCAGTTGCCCTATAAGGACTGCCGTCCGCTTCCGGTCAGGTGTGCCCTTTCTCGACGAGACGATGCCATTACCCTGTTGTATGAGTCCAGTCTACAAAATACGGCAACTAAAACCTGCATGAGTCAAAGCCAAGTAAGTGCTCAGCAAGATCCTACATTTACATTATTCAAACAACAAGGCAACTGCATTCAGTCTGTTTGTCAGATTACTGCAGTATGGAAGTGCCCATGTAGCACATTGTCGAAAGCTGTTAAGTAATGCCCAAAGGAGCGCTAGGGTAAGCATAGTGCCGGCACCCTTCAGAATAAATGACATAGATCTTTCTAAGTTATCGGGGGAAACTTACGTGCGTAGCTGTCGTTAAATTGGCAGAAATAATTCATGTGGCATTTGGCACTCTTTTTATTTTTCTGCGAGCCGTCTTGACCATGTGGTCAACATTGACTTTCCTTGTTGTTGCCTGTAGGTGAGCGTTCTCGGCGGTGCCCGGTTGCAGTTAATAATATGAGTGCACGAATTTCACAGATGAGCGTCATTCAGAATGTTTTCATATTTTCTGATCGTCTACTATTTTTAGCGTAGGCATTGGTGTCATCAAACATTTAATCATCATATAAAGGTAGAAATTTTCTCCATCGCTCTCAGCAGAACGTTAGGCAGTACCCCGTGGGAGACAGGTAGCGTTACTAAGTGGTCACCTGCTGAAACCTGTTCCCTTCGTCGTTGTTTATTCTTGTAGGACATTTTTTGCTGTGCAAAAAAGGAGCAAGAGGCATAGGCATAGGGGAGCAGGAAGGAAATGAATGCCGCGTGGCGTCCCATTTGTCATGAGGCCGATTCGTGGGAGCACCGAACCTCGTGTCATAAAGAAAAAACCCGGAGCCTCCTGTTATGATAGATTCATGTTTTTCAGTTTGCTGAGCAGCAATTACAGCTTGCATGTTCGGCAAGTCTATTGAAGCGGAGCCACAAGGGCTGGAAAAACAAACAGAAGGGAGGCATGAGGACCTAACAAGTGGACGTGCGCTCCCTATTGCTTGCACTTTGGTGGCTACCATTCCATCAGATAAGCTGGTATCGTTCTTATAAAGCTCTATTTTTTGAGTGGCTAAAGAAGCATAACTGGAGGGAAGTACATTCATAAACGTAAAATTAAATGTCGTATAACAGTTGCAGTTTCGTCCATCCGTCGCTTCAAAGAGTAGCGTGGAAAAATCACACGAAATGCTTTCCCGCGGGGACAAGTTTGTTCAATTTTACTATCATACAAAACGCAGGAGTCTGATGAAGGAGAGCAACAGTTCTCGAAAAGATCTACGCCCGCCGCTGATAGGCGTCATAAGTGATGGTTCATCAAGACTTGAGATCGAGGCGGAAGAAGGCGGCAGAGAATGCGCGCTATTTCGAATATTAAGCTGTATACTAGTTTCATTTCCTAAAAATTGATTTAGGTACAAGCTTTGCCACAAACTTTGACGCCCACTTGTATGATTACTTGAATGTGAGGTTCGTCACCTCGTTTGGCCATTACAATCAAGCAGTTAAACTAGCGGAAGTTCTGTTTAGTATATAATGATGTTGATTTCGTTTCCATTACAGAACTACTATCCAGTAGATTGCTAACACTATACAACCTAAAATACAGCTTTCTTTGCATAATCTTGCGGTGAAAAAAATAATACTAGCCTTTCCGTACTTCAATATTACGGGCCTAGTGACAAACACGGAGAAGGAAACGGAAAACCCTTACGGAGAACAGAGTGATCGGAAATGGAATAGAAACTTTTCTCTGCATTTACACGATAATTTTTAATAAATCCATCAGCATCATTACGGAAAGGGCCACTTTGCTCATATACAGTGGTTACCAGGTGGTTAGGCTTTAAAGGATGGAGAGTACTGAAATGACATATTGGGCTGCTGAACGAAGTCGAAGTAATTAGCGAGAAGGTGACCATTTTGAGAGTTTTTTTCGGTGCTGTGAGCATGCCCAACCCTAGCCCGACTGGGTAAGCCATGGGCAGTGCGGCTTGGGGACCAGTGTTCCTCAGCGGGTTTCGCCCCCATGGGCAAATAGGCACAGTAAATGCATCGAAGAGGTTCCGCACTTAAGATAACTGAACCCCAATATGGCTGCCATCAGTATGCTTGTCACGGTGCGCCTGTTCAACCGTCAGAGCAAAAAAGAGCTTGGAACATAAACAAAAACAGCATCTGCAATTGGAAGAGTCAGAGAAACTTGAATACAAGCTTCAAATGGTCTTTAGGTACCACCATCTTCATGAGACCCGCACTTGCTGGTAGTCAATTTCCCAGAGACGCAGGTGCCAGCCCCTTGGAAGCTTTCTAGTCATGACTTGCAGCTTCCTTGCGTATTCGGGAAACCGTTCTCTGCAGGTGGAGAGACGCTGGTGCTGTCTATACAGGCAAAAATGACTTTTCTTCTGAGTGGGACAGGTGAACCTTAAAAACCTTTACCTTTTGAGGTCATTCTTGCCTCTTGTGGATAGATACAGGGGGTTTTACGGAGACCACCCCTTCTGCAAGGTCCGGTCGTCCGTTTGCTACGTGGGGTAGAGACAGAAGTTTAGCATAAATTTAACTAAATCCTCACAGATGCCTCAAAAAGTGGTCCAAATGGTAAGAAAGCTTGTGCGTAAGGGATTTCCGCGAAGTTAAGTGAAGATTGCGTGTGACGCAGTTACTTCCGAAGACAGTGCCACCACCAGCCCCGGCCCAGGAGAACCCCCTGTTGAGAGTCCCAAACTCTGCACTGCGAATGAGCAGGTGATTGTGGTGGGTTTAAGTAATGTTGGGGGTTGCAAAATAGGAGAGAGGAACCAAAAATGATTGTTGTGCCAAGAACACACGCAGTTACCGCACTGGCTGGGACTTGGTAGACTGATGAAGCTCTGAACGCTGAGGTCTCTCCCCATGGATACAGCTGTTCCGTGAGACCGAACTCGGTCCATTTGTGGCGGTGTAATATTTTGCATCAGAGACCGAATATCTGCATACCTCACCCATCACTTGGACATGCATAGCTGGGGCATTCTCTTCAGTGAACGATGAAACTAGCCGGATTTCAGTCGATGGTTTTGGGGCATTTTCAGGACCCTCGCCGCAGGGCCGTAGTACCTCACGAATTCCTCGAGGCGCTTGGAATCCGACCGTCAAATTCTAATTTTCCGTGACTTCAACTTTCCCCCGTATCTACCGGGCAGCCTCCTGCTTTACTGAGATAGCCGACAGAACTTTGCAAAGTTTGCTCGCTATTGTACTTGAGCTGCAGCTATACCAATACATACCCCTTACAGCCCACCTCCGAGGCGAGCAGTCGTCCATTCCGGATGGTGTCGTTACTCTATGGAAATCGAACCTTTTCAGGGTCGATGTTCTAGCTTCTTCGGGCTCAAGCGACACTGCTTTAAATAGACCAGAGTCGTGGCATCCAAATGCATCTTAGCCCACACTTCCGACCAATAAGTTTGGCACACAAATTCCGGTAACGTAAGAGCCGTGGCAAAGAATACAGTACAGTAGTAGAACTTCTTTCACTACTCAAACACGGCCCAAAGTTGCATCCCTGACGAAGTCTTCCGGCCGGCTGGTCACTCGTGCTCCATCCCATCGTCAGCATTGTTATGCACATGGCCCTCTACTGCTGAAGACAGGACTTAAACTCGCGCTCAGTGAAAGGTAATGAGAGTGGAATATATTTCGAAAGACTGATGGAGGTTGTTGGTTCCGGGCTATAAAATCAAGTTTGAGTTACGCGTGGTCCAGTAACGAAGGTCCTTTTACCTTTATCGTTCTCTTTGGTCAGCACAAAACCACGGCCATCGTAATCAAGAATCCGTCTGACTCGAGTACTGAGCCAGATGTCAAAAGACGGTTGCAGAGTTGGGAACCTCAAAACAGCCGATGGCACGGTGCCATTCAATTGACGGTTGTATTTATATGAAAAACAACCTCAATAGTTACCCTTTGGTCAGACAATCCAAGAAACAAACTGGGAAACAAGGCAGCTTGAGTATGCAACAGTCAAGCTCCAGCCACCAAAGTTAGGCAATAACAAACAGAGTGGCACGGTGAAAAAATCTGTGCGTTGGTAAGCAAGACTGTTAATGAAAGTGACAAAAAGTTCTTTGACAATGCTTCCATCGACCTTCTGACTAACAGCCAGAAACAAATTCCACAACGGCTACAATGTGTGCGAACGGATAAGTAGCCAACGTCCGTCTATGAAGGCAACTAATCAAAACAGGTTTCAGGAGGGGTTAGAAGCCTACTTTACCATGGCACCTTTACGGTGGTTTGCATATCTTGTGTGCCGTACATTACCGAAGCCCGAAATAGCAACCCCGATTCAAGCTCGAAAGACGGCTGACCGTGGCGAAGCTAAGGTTAACGTAATTGCACGACAATAAGGGTCAGTATATACAGCGGAGGATTACGCATCAAACCTTTGCCAGTGTTGAAGCCCGTTTTTGCGATGTTATCTTAATGTGGACAAATTTGTAGGAAATCTAGGGTCTCTCAAGTCCCGTCAGTCAGCCAGCACCGATGGGATCCGTTCTCTAGTGTTGCTTGAGATAGCCAACATCATTTCATCATCAGTGGTCAAGGTTTCAAACTTCAAGCACACAGCAAGTGAACTACGGAAAATTGGAGATAAGCCATTATTGTCCAGCCTTTCAAAGGTGGCCACAGAGCCGTGGCTGTAAGTTACCGTCCTACGAGTTTGGCAACTTACTGATGCCTTCGAAAACCCTTCCCCATCGCCTTCAAGCATGAAGAATAATAAGGTTGGCTCCAACTTACCTAAGAAATGTTGGCCAGAATATTGATCATAAAGATTTATCGCTGAAACAGGGCAAGGCATGCTTAGAATCAAGATTAGATGGTACAAGCGAGTTAAATATGGCTTACTTTGAGAAAAAAGATAATTATTTAAAATCGGACAGAAAGTGGGGTTCGGCACATTGAACTGGAATGATAATAGCCCCCGGAGAAATCGAAGGTCAAGGCCAGATGATGGAGTAGACCGAGGTGAATCGGAGGTGGATGAATTGTCGGAGTAGCAGGCAGATGATAGGAATCGGCCAGGTCGGACCAACTTATGGGTGTATAGTTTCATTATAACGGCCGACAATGTCAAAAGGAGACAAAAAAGACCTTATAACAGGGCCTCAATTCGGCTTGGTTGTTTTTTTCACTTGCAGGACGATCATGAGTTGTCTAAAGGTAATGGTATCTACTGAAAAGGGTTAACTTATAACGAGCAAAAATGAAGGGGAATTGCTGTTTCATGAAATAGGGATGATGCAGCCAACTGTTTCAGTCCGATAATCAGTTGAACTGTTGAGGGGAGCGAAATTCACCACTCATATGTAACAGCAAGTTGTAGGCTGAGATGAGTTTAAAACAGCAAAGCCTACCGGGGTCGATATTGCGGGAATGCTTGGCGACGGTAGAAATAGTAATAAATATTTTACTATGTAGTACCGAGTTCAGTCTTTAAAATTGAAATTGCATACAAGGGGAATTGGTAAATATAAAGACTTGTAAGGTTCGACGAGCATTCTAAAAGGCTATAGCAGAGGAGCAGAGTCAAAGTTTTTGCAAGAATACGAATATCGCCATAATAGAAAAAGATAGGCAGAGGGGTAGTTCAGAGAAGTAGGACAAACAAAAACAGAACAGTGTGTTACTCCGGGCACAGAAGACGTAAGTAATTGTGGCGATATTGACATGCATCGAGAGCGAGCACATTATTCGATGAGAGCAAGGTAAGCCGTGCTCAGGGGTGCTAGTGAAGAACTGGGCTACTGGGTGGGCTGGCGTTGCAACGGACGCCCAACCTGAGAAAAACTTCACGAGCTAGATACAGGATGTGCCATCCGCCCCCAGGTTGCGCCGTCATATCATTCTAAACGGCTTGTATCCCCGAAGAGGGCCTGCCATAGCGGCGGATCTGACCGCGCCTCATACCACCGAGATAGGGACGAGTGTACATTTTTGGATTCATCGGCTAAGAGCCTCGGCCGAGTTGCAGGCAAGCCGCCCGGGAATCGGCAGAAAGTCGCTGAGTCCATGCGGTACGATTTGGGATTCTGGAACGGGGGTAATAGAGAAAAGCCCTCTGGGCGTGTTCCAGCTGAGAATCAACAATTTTGGGAGTGTACTTTTGGAGCGGATCTAGGCACATATTGGAACAAGGTAAACACGTATAGGGCCACGTTATAATGTATAGAAAGTGACTTCCTAAATAAGCGTTTCTTCAACGGGAAGGTATCTAGTGTAGGGTCGACACGTGGTACGCAAGAAAACTTGGAAAAAGAAACCTGGAGGTAGTGGTGACAAAAGAAGGACTGCCTTGATGACTAGATTTAGAGTTCAGTTGTTTGAGCAAACCAAGTGAAGGTACTAGCAAAAGGGTGCTTGCAAACGTGTGGCCAAAGTTAGAAGCCAATGTGGTAAGGCCTAGAGCAAAAGTGTGAAGTGGACACGTACAGGCCGAGACTGCGTGGGGTAATGGTGACTTTGCGGCCATCGGACAAAGGAAAAAGAGGATGGTGGAGCTTTTTTAAGGCAAACCATGCAACATTCAGTATTCAGAAGAAGATTCAACCCAGGAAAACCAGACTGAGGTAATGGGTTACCGCAGAAAACTGTGCAACAGATGGATCTGTATTCTATTTGATAAGTTGACGGACTGCGGTCGTGTAGGGACTATGGCAGGTAAGACGAAAAAGCAAAAAAAATTTTGGATAAGTGACAGCTATAAGATTCAGTGACGAGGTTGGGACCGAACGTAGAATAGTCAGTCTGTAGAGCAAAATGGAAACTCCTTATGAAAACGTGGAACAAAATTACCTGAAGGATAGTTTGAAGGGGGATATAAGTGACATCATGACCGGAGGTTAAGTTCAGTTAGTATGCCACTTTAAGTTAAAAGCTGAGACCCAACTTCTTGGTGAAACTCGCTGAGAAAGTGATAAAAGCCCACAAGGTGAAACCCAATGCGGACGGCAGGCAAAGTTAATAGAGTAGTACCAAGGATCACAGAGTAAATGGCTATGCTGTGGTTATAATACACGGGGCAGGCGGGGTAGTAAAACTAAGAACAAGCAGAATGATACAATTCCAGCAAGGACGTTTGGGTCGGATTTAAGATTGGTAATTAGATATAGGTAAATGACTCTTATAAGTGCTGGAACAAGAGAAGTTATATGACAATTTATGGGAACTCCTGAAGTGGTCTTTCCTAAACCTTTGAACCCAAGTGGACGAAATAGTATCGGGGTCCAGTTGGCAGCATCCCAGAAACTGAAAAGGAAAGACGATTAGTGGGTAGGTTCACAATTTTAGGCTCATCAATGGCAAATTGCAAAAAAATTATCAAACAAAACTCATGGCTTAAAAACAGTGCGCAATGAAAAAAACTACCTAAATTTCTAGGTGGTTCAAGGAAACAGATTACTTACCCAAAAGTTAGGTTCTTTTTCGTGGGCTTGGCTTTCGGTTATGTGAAAGTTGGATAAATACAGAATCGCTTGGACACGAAGAAATTCACCTACGGCATGCGAAAAAGTGAACTCCGGCTAAGAAGATTTACTGCGGAAAAGAAATTTATTCCAAATTCTGGAGGAAGTAAGGAGAAAATCTTTGAACGTGGAACCATCTTAACAGGGGGTGTAATAGTGTTATGCCGTCTGTTACGAAGTAAATATTTAGTGTCCGGGGAGACGCGTAGTTGGTTTGAGGAATAAGGCTGCTTAACCATCATTTTGTGCCGGAAGACCAGATTGAGCTTGAAGCGGTGTGGCCATAACGGTTCGACTCTGAGATACGAGCACAGTTCTCTTTAGTTCACCTTGTCGACCATTCAGTGGGCTGCTTTGTGAATCTTCTCCAAATAGATATAACAATAATCCTATCACAGTTCTGTACGCTAAGGAAGATAATGAAACAATATTCGGGAAGGGGTCAGGTATGTGTTTTGTGCACATGAGGAGTGCATTCTTCAAGCTCAAATGATCTGAACAGAAGACCGAGACCCCTTCTAGCATTCGTGATAGGGAAGAGCGCGTGTGTGGAGAAGTTAAAAGAACAAGAATGATTTACCCCAAGGTTTCTCACCCAGGGCCGACTGTTGACGGGCCATCCGCAGGTGCGTGAGAAATTTGAGGGATTCCGACATTTGTGAGAAAAAAATACTTGTTGGCGGAAAGTTTCATCGCTCAGGCTCAGCATCACTCATCAAGAGCATTTAAGCAGCGGAGGTGTTAAAATTTGTTGAAATGTGGTAAGCAGACGAAATAGGGTAAACCGTTTAAGTGTCGTCCGCAACCAAGAACGGCATGCTATCAGGTTTTGTCGGAAATATTCCATTTTTGTTCAGCTGAAAAGGAGGGTGTTCTAAAAGACTGCCCTGATTGGCACCGCCTCCAACAAACCTGGTACTAAAAGTGTACCCTTTATTCAAGACAACCTGGAAACCAATGGACAGGCAAGACGGGAACCGAAAATGTAACGGTCTGACAACGTCAAGCTAGAGCGAGGTACGCGATCAAGTGCCCCAAGTAAATCACGGTAAATAACAACGGAAGATTCCTCTCTTTCATCTGAATTAGCGACGAGACTGAGAAAATCATACCGAAAAGTCCTAGAGAAACATGGAAAAAAGAATCCATGTTGTCCGTCAGCATTGACATTGAGGGTCATCATGTGGTTAATGATGTTCTTTTACTGTTTTTTCCGCCGTCACCGATGAAATGGAGATATGGAGCGAAGGGCGATAAAGTTCTTTTCTGCGAATGGGGGCCACTAACGAAAGCTTCCATTTGACTAGCGCAGTGCTACCATCAGGAGAAAAGTGAAGAGGTTTAGTGGCCAAAAGGGAGAGATAGATACCGCCATTGACGGGAGCAGGCGTGGTGGGCTACCTGGGCCTATTCGGGATAAGGGTCTGCTATTAGGCCTTTCCTGAGCAATGCACATAGCATCAGACGGTAAAGCAGAGAGGGAAGAGTCCGTGACGGAAAGATTTTGGAGAGGTAATGCCAGCGGCGAGGGCCACGGCTGAGGAGAAAGAGGCGTTGAAGGCTGTGGCCATGCAAGTTGGGGAGATGTTTATTAATTTGTACTGTAATGTATCGCATTGTATTAAAGACTGTAGCAGGTTAGCGAAAACTCACAATTCAGCCAAAAGGAGGAAAACTAATTGATGACAGTTTGAAACACGCATTAGAAATAAGCTCTTCTGAAACGGAACTGGTTCGGCCACGGAGATTAGTGCGAAGTTCCTCTGTGACTTATATTTTGTCAACCAGAAAACGTGCCAAGCAAGACACTGTAGAACCACGATAACCATTCGTGCAGGATGGGATACGATTAAATTCCGAACTTGTGGAGCGATGAGAACTCCATGCAAGTAAGTCACGGTGCAGAGAATGGGGGGGGGTCCGCAAGAATATTCTAGGTGAATATTTCGCCGGCTGTTATATGCAAACCACAAACTGTGGCGATAAGACAGAGCGTGGAAAGCAAGGAGGCACAACTGATAGCGGCTAGACCATGGCTTGGGATGATGATATCTTTCTTAAGTAGACCAAAATAGTTTACGGGAGAGCAGTGGAGTAAGAACGGTGGAACACACCGGTGAACAAAAAATGGCAGAATATGTGGCATCAAGCTGCCCAAGTCTAGGAATTCGGAAAGACAGTCTACGGAGTTTTTCACACAATCAAAAATGTGAGAAGACCACTGTAAATCGGCGCTGATTGTGACGCCCAAGTATTTGACAGAGTCAGCCCTGGAAATTGGGACTTCGTTGACGACTGATTGCTCACTGGGGTAGGAGGAACGAGAAGGGAAGTAAGTACACTCAAAAAGTTTGAAAGCGTTGAGATGTGGTTTAGAATGGGACGAAAAATTCTGAATATTATATAAGTTCTCGAAAGAAGAGTCGGAGTCACCTTGATTGGAGATAAGTTGGCAGAAGACGGCATCACCAGGATACTTAAAACTTTGCGCAGGTGGCACAGTGGTCAAGTCGCTGGTGTACTCGGTGAAGAGAATGAGGGAAAGCGAGGCACCCTGAAGAACACCTGAGTTTTCAGTCAAAGGAATCGGTAAACCCGTAACAACTCTGGTACGTTAAGCTCTGTTGGAAAGGTAATCTTTCAGACGCAAGAGTAAAATGTGGGACGACCAAACTTACTACTTCTGAAGAAGTAGAGAACGGAGAACCCTATTGAATGCGGGAAACAGTTAAGGAAAATACATCAGACGTAATTCATGGAACGATTGAAGTTGTTTGAAATGAAATGGCAAACTGAAGCAACTGCATCCAGAGTGCATCTGATGGGTTTGCGTCCAAACTGATAGGAGTCACCTGAAACGGCAAGAGAGGAAGGCAGCCGACTCAGAATAGCCATCTCGGTTCACTTGTGTCCGGGGGTAGTGATGATTATGGCACGGAATCATTTTGACAAAATGTTAGACATCATTGGGCAATGATGTCGCGGGTTTCTAGGAGGCAGGAACGGCCACAGCATCAACGGTTTTACTGACGAGAGAAGTTTTGATTCCGCACGGCTAAAGTGCTCCAAATTTGGGAAGGTTTGTAGACTTCTTCCGAGAAAACGCCCCATAATTAAGGAAACAGAGGGAAAGTAGGATGGTCGGGTATCCGATGGAGGAAGAACAGCCTCGGTTTTCATGCTGTTATCATCTATGCCGTAGTCTTTTGATCGGGCCTGTTGCTCACATACGAGCCGGACTCCTCGACAGAGAAGCTTGTTATTGGTTGCACGAAAGCACTGGATGGGAAGTGTCTTATTCCGCCGTCGAATCTTGTTTGACCGGGATGGAGTACCTTTTCACCGAAGCCTGATCGTGTGGCTTGTAGGCAAGTTTTTGCTTTCTCAGAGATTTTAGCAATAGAGAGGCTGTTCTGCCGTTGTTTACAATACAGCCTCCATGGGGCAACACAAATCAAATACCCCTCTCGGAGTCTTTGTAAAAAGGTCTAGCAGGCAAGGAGAGCAATCGAAGGAAAACCACGAAGTAACAATGAAAAAGGATCTCTAAATGAGGGCAGTGTTTGGGGGGGGCCCGATTTATAGGGGTTATCTTTAGTTGTTTTGTCCCGAAGAGTGACCAGTGGGCCGAACGCAAATGAACTTTGGATCTGATGAAAATGAGGGCATAATCACTCGTTGAAACAGTAGCTTTCAGTTTCAAGTGAAAAAGATCGGGAAGGTTTGTGGAAATATTGTCTAGAACAGCTTTCCCTCCAGTTGGGATAAGACAGAGGTCACTTAAACCAAAATCAATTGAGGGATACGTAGGCGCACGAATAAACTCCCCAGCAACAAAGCAAAAACGGTCAGACTGTGATGAAACCAGGACAAGTATGAATGTGTCGAAGAACATGTCTATGTTCTCTTAGGAACAGAAAGGGGCTACATAAAGGTTACTGATCACAGAGTCTCGAAAAGGCGAGAATTTAGGGTGACATTTAACAGCTTTGCAGTCAACGTCATTACAAGAGGATGTAAAGCTTTAGACTTTTGGATTTGATACAAGCAACCAAACCACCACCTGTCTTCGTCTTGCACCGTTTCCTGCATTGACAAAAGCACTCAAAGTTCTCAAGGAGTACGAGATCGTCATCAAAACTTTCATCCAACCACGACTCTTGGATACAGGTTACACGGATATTTGTGTCAATCCAAGGGTTCCAGGCTTTGGTTAGAAAACACATCTTTCTAAACAGAGACCGAATGTTGGCACTGGCCAATGTGGGAACTGTTATCTCCCTCGGCGTTGTGCGACTAAGGACAGTCTGCCAACCAGCTAGCTTGCCTTTCCTAGTCCAACTTTATCCTTGGTAGCTTTCATGAAACCGAGTAAAGGATAACGTAGCGCAACATATTGCGTCTCTAATCCGAGCGAATGATTCTTCAGAGTGACGAGTGAAGAGTGTTTTAATTTGACGCTGAGAATAATTCCAAGGAGATATTGATTAACCTCACAAATAAAAGTAGCGCAGCGAATTGTGAGGCGCACTTCAAGCCAATGACATTCGCGACGGATAGACATAGCCATAAGCTGGGAGTCAGTTTTATGTCAGCTGTTCTAGGCTCACGCAGCATAGAAAGCAAATGAGATTAACCTGTGTAGCTGCATGCTTTAGCCCCCTGGTTATGGAATCTTGTTGCATCCTGTCTTCGAAAAAGTACAAGGAAAAGGTTTGCTTGATTGGACGTTGAGAATTTATCAGAATTATGTAGCTGTCTAAAGCTTTTGTATGACTTCTTTTGGAGTGATGGAACAATAAACGTTTTTAGGTAGAGCCTGAGAAGCATGAAGTAATCTGTTTTCACGACGGCTAAACAAGAGTGAACATATGCCTAGCTCTCTGAGGGTCATGAGTGAGTATGTAATCACCCCGAAACCCGTTGGCGAATCGTTGTGTTCGGTGAAATCGAGTTTTTTCATCAAAATTTACTGCTGGTTGGGCTTTTGGGATTGGGATAGCTACTAGGGGGCAATTGGCGGATGACGGTTTTGTGGTCACCACCAAAAAGGGTTTTTCACTGATGCGTTAATAGGAGGAATTCGTAAGCAAATAGTAGACCTAGAACATTCCCCTCTCTGATGGGTTAGGAAGAGTGTCCATCCATCGATGTGAACGCCAGTAATAAAGGCCCTAAGACAGGAGGAAGCCGAAAGGGTGCGTCAACAAAAATGGGAAAAATTGAAGTTGCCGGCAACCAGCTCGTCCCTGAGAGAATGAAAATGAGAAATTCAAACGAGTTATTAGGGAGCGGAAGCAAAGGATAAGGAGAATAAGGCAAGCGACACACAGCCAGTGTAAAGCACGGCTTTTTGGAGGCTGATAGTGAACCGTAGTGAACCGGGAATAGAATCAAGCGCATTGTTCAAACGGAAGGTCGTGGTGCAGATTTTCTTAATACAAGCTAGGCATCAACCACTGGATGAGTTTAGCCTACTAGTTCTTAGTAGATTTACTCATCAGGGATACTTGGTAATACAGAGTAGTCTGAAGCTGCCTAATTTCCTCTATAAAACGATAGTGGCAATAGTAAGAATAATCGTTTATTTCCGAGCGGCCTGAGGCATACTCGACATGTGACCAAATTTCACAAGAAATATAAATGACAAACACTTCGTGAAAACGTAGCAAAACGTATGACAAACGTGGGACTGGGAGACTGAAGGGAGAGAAAATTGGGATGAATGCATGATAAAAGTAAACACACCAAAGAATAATGGGGGAGTAGTTAGATGAAACCGTAGAGGGCTTCAAATGAATTCCCGATGAATCTCAAAGTCAGGGCCGGCTGGTGGGGATAGCTGAGGGTTGGGGGTTTTGCATAAGAGAGACTCGAGCTCGGTTGGAGTAACTGTGGTAACGAAACACGGTGAAGAACAAATTGGTCTGCGAGGAAGAGGAATGGATAGCAACGAAGCTTTGGTGCAATGCGATAAATAGTCAGTGTCAGTGTACAAAAAGCAAAGTAAAGCATGAAGCAGGCGATGAGGGTCATGAAAGGCGGGTCACACAGGAAAAAGGTTTTGGGAGGTTTGGTATACCTTGGCTGCAAGAAGCCGATCTTTCAAGAGTGGAAGCATACCAGAAGAGGCAACCAGATGGTGGCGAGGGAGACGACCGGTGACGAACTGGAGAGTGCAGAGCAACTACATGTAAATAAATAAATACACATGGAGTGGAACAGCGGAGTGCCATAACATGGGAAGGGCAGCAATCGCAAGAAGCAAGCAGGGTTAAATAAGAAGGTTTGCCATCACTTGGGAAAGTTCTGATATATCGTCTTCCATATGATGATGGAGAAAAATGACCCTATAAGCTCAGAGACGATTAGGCATGTAGGGAACAGTCCACGAATGAGCGAAGATGAAGGAGGTTATCTTGGAAAACAGGTAAGAGTGAATTAAATTATTTGCTTAGAGCAGGAGCATAGTGTGATGACTGTCAAAAACCTTTGAAGTATTATTAAATGGAAGTGCATCATGTGGTAGGAGGATGATGCCGATTAGAATGACTAGAGAAAGCAGCGAAAGCAGTTACAAGGCCATCGGAATATTGAAGATATTCAGTAAAAAAAGGCAACTTGAAAGTGAGACGAACCGTTTTGCAAAGATTCAACGGTTGTGAAGGCGAGATCAAGTTACGGCAGACCAAATGGTTTGCGACTGTACGTGAAAATCATCACTTAACTTTGTCTTTACACTAAGTGGAACGTAGAAAAAAAGAGCCTCCTGAAAGCGCAGAGGAAGTGCATGCGACGAGCTATGTTCGAAACAGGGGACGAGAAATTTGACCAATGAGGAGCGCGTAAGAGATGACCAATCAGATCGTATTGCAACTGGTGAAAACAATGGACGCCGAGGAAGAAAATAAATGCTAGGTAGAGTAGGCCCGTGGTGAAACAAAAGGTACGAGAAGTATATTTGCAGCGGAATCGGGGCGACGGAGCTGGGAAGCCGCGTGCCTGAAGGCAGTTGCACATGCCGACTAAGCCGAAAGAAGCCAGTCGAGGCACTTAATAAAGGGAAGATCCACAGGGAGTTTTGGAGCCATGCGAAGAATAAACGGTAGCCATGGATGGATGATAAATGTGGCTTTAGGAGAAGCAAAATTGGAAACTGCGGTTTCTAGTGTGGGGATGTGGCAGGGGTAAGTATGAGGGTGGTATGTAATGACGTGACGCGTGAGCAGGGAGGACGAGGAGGGGTTTGGCAAAATGGTAGCAGAGAGTTATAGGAATGCGGTCAGTGGGGTGTATGAATATAGAGTGGAAGCAACGGAATAGAGAGTTGGACTCGGCAAGGAAGATAAAGGTAGAAAAGAAAATACCAACGGACATGGGCAGAAAAAAGCGATAAGGGCATTAGCGAGATCGCACCGTGGGAGCTCTCCTTATGAGAAACGATAGGAGAAAGTATAAAATAGGCAGGTGTGCCAACCATTGCAAAAAGAAGAGAATGGAAAGTGGCAGAAGTGTTGGCAAGAACGACAGGTGAGCATGCGGTGACAGAACAAGGACGTTGGAGGCATGCTATCCGCAGCCTACAGTAATGGATGCAGCAGGGCGAGCAGAGACAGAGGGTGGAAATCAAAATCGGTGATAGATGGTGAGGCTAGCCGTGCGCTAGACTCTATACCTGAAGAACACTTCATGAAGTAGACAAGAAGCGTGGTACAGCATCATAGACGAGCTCGCTCGTCATTGCAGGCGGCCTTCAAGCTCGGTTTGAACCGGCAGAAGCAGTGGATTTGAGAGCACCCCACACCGTCGGGATTGGCTCAAGGGATCTCTAGCGATTACACAGAGGAGGAGTACCCACAGGAACGGCATATGATCCAGGATCGACTGACCCTGAACAATAGAGTCAGCAGGAACGTTGTTTGGCAAATGGCCATATAACACAATTTACCAGATGTGTCCACCAGGGAAGTGCTCAGTACAGTATCCGAAGTGGTTGACCGCCACTGATGAACACAAGAAAAGGAAAAGAGATAAACGAACACAGTCTGGGTATGCCCCAGCTCAGGATCAACCAGTACCGGAGAGTAAAAGATTAAAAGAGGCGTAACAAGAACTCATCGATGCAATGGGTCCCCAGAACAGGCTGAAGGGCAGTAGGGTGTGTAAAGGGCCACATCTTTTACTGACATAGATACAGTCAGTGGGAAACAGTGAACGAGTCAATTTTACGGTGCGAGATAAAAGGAGACGGTCGCAGCCAGGAGGAAAGTATAAGGGAAGGTGAGCATGGAGCGGGCTTCTGGTACTAAAAAAGGAAGATTAGTTCACGGCAGACCGGTAATGACGACGTTCGTAGTTTGTGATTCTAGGGAGAAGAAAGTAGTTGCGCATGGAATATAGGTATTGGCGGATGACGACGAGGTAATGGGGTTACAGAGTAAGGCCTCCTTCGAAGTCCACATAAAGGAAGAGGTTCTCTTTGGCCAGCAGTGTAGCACTGGGGACAGCTAAGTAGAGAAGAATTGCATTCCTAAAAGCATACGGTCAAGAGGCCTTCCGTTTACTAAGGCGAAGCTTACCCCAGGTTCTAGAAAAGGCCAACAAGAGGAATCGGAACTTAAGGTCGAGGCTAGAATGAGGGACAGATAGAGAAAAGGCACGTTGACGAAAGGAGATAAGAGCAGGGGGCAGCAAATGAGATACGATAGTAAGTGTAGACTTGGTTGTGGATAAGCTCTAGGAAGAAGACCAGGTTGGGCCTCATGCGGTGAGTCCACAGAAGCTCAATATGCACAAGCCCATGGCTTTGGCGGTATGTTGGTGTTAAGGAAACTCCCAACAGCATTTTTAGAAAAGCGGGCTGAACACTCTGAAGAGGTTTTATGAAAGATTGTGGCCATTGGGTGAAAGTAATTGGGCTTCTCTCCATGAGTGGCCTTGCATTTGAGAGACATATGGAGCTGTGACTGGTTGGGAAGTAAGTAACATTGATGTATCAGACCCAGGGTTTGCGATTTGGAACGATGACTGTTCCGGGAAAATGAAGAAACAGGAGTAAATTATGTAACGATCGGCCGTGGAAAGTCCTTCAAAGTGGACTATACCACCGTAGTTTTGTGAAATTACTCACGTGTTATCTGGGTGTTTCGTACAGCTAACGTTTCCGTGAAAAATCCTTTGTCCACTCGTTGCAACGAGCCGCTTTTTCATATCTTATCCTTGACCTACTTGACTCACGGGCTTTCCTGCCGCAAGCCATGAACTTGGTTCTCCTTTCTGAGTTCGTGTGACCGAAAATTTGAGGTTCGTGTATATTTCATGATGTTTCCCATTCAATAATTCATTATTGTAGAATTTATGGATCAGTCTTGAATTGGTTTTAGGAGTCCTACGAATGTGGCCGGTTACTGCTTGAAGCTGGTTGTAGCAAATGCCAAGATCACTAACAGTGGGGTGCCTGTAGATGGAAAGGCCGTTCAGATTACCTAGACCGGGCGGTTCAGCGCATTTGTAAGGTAAAAGGAAGATTTTCTCTGTAGGGAATTTCGTGAAACACGAGGTTCTCCAGGTCTGGAGAGAGGACAGGTCCCACAATATGATGCATAGGGTCGTGTATAGGTCATTAAGGTGGAAACGGTATACTATTTTCATATCACCGGCAAAAAGCAATGAAGGGCCGTGGCAAATAGACGAGAAAACATCACTGATATAAATGAGGGATAGTAATGGGCCAAAGACGTTGCCTTGGAGGGCGCCACTAGTAATGGGTTTGGCAGAACAAAACTGGCCAACAACTTACACAGTCTGTGGTCTGTGAGAGAGATCTGTGAACAACCAGAAGAGAAGCTGATCCGTTTTACAAAAGATCGGGTTTTGGCTACCACTTGCATGGGAAGAACACGATCAAAAGCCTCGGATATATAAAACATGAATAGTACGTGGTTGCTGGCGTCAATTGCAGACGGTATGGCATAAAGAAAGTCCACCTGCCAGCAGAAGCAGGAGTAGGAGCTCAGAAGACCACTCTGACCGGGGTTCCGCAGGTTGTTAGATAAAAGATAGCTGACATCTTGTCTTTTTGCTAACTGTTCTCATTATTTTGTAGAAAACTGGTTGTGAATAATTGGCCGATAGTTATCCAGGTCGTGTAATGCCTCCTTTCTGGGTGAAACTAGGAGTTTTCCACTGAGGGTGGAGGAGGCAGCGGAGTAATGAGGTTGTTTGCACATAAAGCAATAAATAAGATAACTCGGGGCAGCATAAATAAAGACGATTTGGGGGAGACCACCTGAGCCCAGTTTCCGTAAAGGTTCACCAGAGGAAACAAATTTAGTAATCTCTAGATGAATAAAGGGAATCGGAAGAAGAAAGGCTGGGGTGCGGAAATGAATGGGGGAGATGGGACACCAGGGCTGTCTATAAAGGCGAAACAGAAGTGACCACTGAAGGCTTAGAAATATACGCTAGGATATTAGCGGTAGACGAGCCACAGATGGGGAATTTGGGCTAGGCAAGAGTGGAGCGAGAGGACCTTTTGCTAAACAGATTGGACTGGTGGGCAGTTATTTTGGGGTGCACCAAAGCAGTGACTCTTGTCTCCCTGGGTGCTATTCCTTCATACGACACAGCTTCAGTTGCGACTGGTCGATGCGCAGGGGAATTTTGAGGCCCTGTTTTAACAAAGGCAAGTTGCAGCTTAGCTTGCTTATACCCTAAATGTGACAGGGGGATTGACGGTGCCTGGGGCGTGAACCAGTAAGGGAATTAGAGGCCCTCAAGTAGTGCAGGTGCTTGGGGTGGAAAGAGTTGACATCAATGAACGAATCGGGGAAAGGATTGTCTTTGATACTAAGGGCCAGTGATTTAAGCGGTGGGATGCTGGATCAGTGGACAGAGGATTGACTGGGATGGGAATAGCTGAAGCAAATAAATTTACACGGAACACTACTGTGGCCAGTGCTCGAGAAGTGGTCAGTGACCTGAGTAGTGGTGTCCGGAATACCGATGGAGAACTCCAGGCCCAATAAGCAGTTTTCCCCTGTTTGGCAGGAAATATTTTGGGCCCACCCACCAAGAATGGTACAGAATAGGGCAGAAGGGCCAGTGTGAATGAACCAGCAGATGAGAGAAAGGTTAAAGCCACCGGTAAATAATTTTTTCACTGGTAGGATGGTCACCTGCAGCATTATAGACATCCGAGACAGATCTTATTTTTGAGAAGTCCAGACCCAAAGAGAAGTAGAAGCAACCAAGTAAGTGACCTTAGTCGAAAGCGTGAATGAGTAACCATACTGGTCGTCAATGAGGGCGAGAGAAGGACGGTCAGTAACACTAGCGCGAATAGTGCATTTGAGAATGGTTAAGCAGCCACCACCAACCTTGGACTAGCTAGGGATGGAAAGCCACTGATACCCAGCTGCAAGTGAATTCACGCAAATCGAGCCACGCCTAGCTAGTTCAAACAAATCTCAAAACCAGAACAAGATTGACTCGTAGCTTTTACGGTACGAGAATGAAATTCACCAAGGTTAGAAGTACGCCCAAATCCCTAGCAAGCGGCCCCGAGGACTCGTGCCAAACCACCCACCTGTCCCATTTGCAAACTTAACCAATCCCCAAGACACAACTCGCCCCTTTTTATCACATTTTCCGATATATTTCAAAGAGGTCACAACGGTAGACAATATTGAGACAGCTCGCCCTCTCTATCGGTCCTACGATTTGCCCACACACCACCGCAGCATACCAATATCCTCACCTTGTAAAGATTCATGCATTCCCTATATATTTACATCTAAGAGGCTTCTATATCGCGGCTTTTTGAACTTTCACCATCACATGATCCACCTTCTATAAAGACTATAACGGATAGTACTTTACCTGTCAATTACTTCACCACTCAACCTCGCAAACGTACTTATCAGTTGTTTGGTGCTTTTTCATATCTGGTATTCCATCCTGGTAAAACCTCAAAGACCATTTTGATCCTTGTAACTCTCTGGTCATCAGGTTTAGCCCTCCGATAACGATAATCATTACGTAACCACTCACTGGTCGTTTAAATACTCATCTCCTTTGCAAACCGTGTGTCTGCTATTATCATGGCCACGCGTCAAAAACTGGTCTGTCGCCCAGTTCCCACTTCCATGTTGGTGCATCAAATTTCATTTTTCTGAAGGTAAACAATTTGCTCAACGATTACATGCATATGTCCGACCACTTCCTCCACCATAAACTAAACAACCTCCCTCTACAAACGAGTCCTTTACCGGGTACTCAACTGACTTAGCCGATTTTCTGCCGGTAAACTTTACGAGGGTAATCTTTGAAGGAATTTTCTTGTTCTTTGTCAGCAAATTCATTCCTTTCATTGTCTGATTTCCAAACCTGAGCCCTTCCACACTCTGCGGAGCGCTTTGACTGATTCACATCTCCCTTGGAAACGTTTTTCCTCAAAGTGAACAAAGTTTTCGTCAATTCCATTTGGTTCTGTCGTTGGGCGGCGCCTCTTTTTGTATTATTTGAGTAAGAGTCTACTTAATCCAACCACATTCAACCCGACTCGGCCTGCTTGGCCACCCGAACCTCAGTTCAAATTTTTCGGGCCCCGCCATAAAGAGTAACTCAAATACTTTCCCCCCTACCATATCGAGTGCACATACCTGAATCACCCTATTGGAGTTAGAGCTCTGCTTCCAGTTGCACCATTCGATGCCGCTTTGCGGCAAGCCTCAGGGTTATCCGAAATGAACCATTATCATTATCAATTAGACTCAACAGTAAAACCCAAAGGTCCATAGCCCGACAGTCAGAAACGGTTCAAGGCCAAAATCAGATGTCCCACACTAATAAACAAACGTGCAAAAGTGTGGTTTGTGGACAAGCTTTTAAAAGTAATGTCATGTATAGTGGAAGTCACATAGCACGTGAAACATTTGGAAGGATTTTCGGTACTTGTTCTTCACACCAGCCGTGTGACCGAGGTTTGATATTGCAACTTCGGCATTCCAAGACAGAGTAACTAGTAATTTGTCATGGCTTCGTGTAAAAAATATGTTCTTTAAGTGTAAAAATTCACCCCGAATGGAACGAGAGTTCGTTGGCGCTCAGAATATACCTGTTGTGATGAAAGGTGCAGGCACATCAAAAGGGTGGCCCACGCTGGAAAATACAGACTGTTTTGGTTTGGAGTAATGGGGATCAGGGTTGAAGGGAGGTGCGGAGACGTAAGGACCAGCCTCGGCTCAGATAAAGTGGTTTCCAACCAAGCCGGGATACCACGTACACTGCAAAAGGGCTGTCAAGAGCAGTATATCTTGGCATCAAAGGAGAAGGAAGTGTCAGAGCAAACGGAAGACTCGTCGACTCTGGCGCGTCTTGGAAGGCTTGGCTATTAGGCGCATTTGAAAAATAATGGCAGGTCGGAATTGGGTTGTGATCGAAGGGGGTTAGAGAAGGTAGAGTTTGAACTGTTTGAGGAATAGGGGTGAAGGGTGGCCAAATGAGATGAGCTGAGTGAGAAAGGTAAGGCAAGTTAGACGGAGCGCAAAATATGGCGCATCAAGAATCCCGCTCCGAAGGAAGCTTTTAGCTGGGGAGATTGACTCAAGTTAGATGGATGAAGTGCGGGGGCTTTATTCTTGTACTGGTAGGCAATGCATGAGATGGACTTGTAAGAAACACCGAAACAAAGAAACGAAACCTATTTTCCCGGTATAACACAGGATTTTGTGAGCCAAGGAGGGGTTATTTTGCAGGAAAAAGTTGGATGGAAGGGGTTTTGTGAAAAGAGTAGGTAGACCGATGGTCCTGCTCATATGGACGGTGAATAGTTTATCAACGGAAGGAGAAGAGAACGGATTACAGTTGTGGGGTATGCTGCGCGAACTACGGGGTTAAAGAGTGGGATAATAGTTGGCGTCTTTTGCTGGGTTATGGTAAAATGGGAAACGTAGACATGTCTGGATCAACAGTAACGAACCCCGACTTGAAAGAGCCCGGGTAGAGGACAGATGATAGGCAGACAATGCACGAGAAGGGGAGATCGCAGAGGCGCGAGAAGAGGCGACAGAGTGATCAGCTGCCCGCACCGAAGGCTTGAGATTATAAGGCACCTTTCTTATAAGGAAAATCGGGACGAACTTATTAATTTCTCTTTGAGAAGGGGTGTAACCCATGATATTTTTTACATATTTATGGAAGGAAGTAAGAACGTTCATGCACAGCACTTCAATGAACTCCTAGGCAGATGGATCGTATACAAACGGCATAAGGATTGGACAATCATGACGCTGAGCACCCCTGCGCAGGCTCATCACTTGGCAGGGATAACGGGCCATGCCACATGCATTCATCAATGTGTTTTCGACATATTCCAGGAGTATTATGTCCAGGACACTAAAATCGATCGCTATACGAGAGCTGCCGTTCCTTCAGAATCTTGGAAGCAACAGAATAGATAAAACGACCAGTCACTATTAAGCTGCGAGGGCCGGAAAGTTTGGTACATTCAGCTATGAGCAAAGGAGGGGGGACAAATTAGGACATAGTTTCATCCAGTTTTTGAAACTGAGCTCTTATGCGTAAATTGCTCTGGTCCAAAGTCCTTGCCGTCTCGGTCTTTCAGCCCGCAAACCCACAAACGTAAACAAAGCACTGTCCTAAGCTTGAGGAGGTTTGAATGAGCTAATTCTTCCTAATAACGAAGGGAGACAAACTGGGGTGTAATTTGAAGTTTTCTCTACTATTTTTGGCCTGTAGAACACCAGGAAGACCCCGAGTATATTATAGGACGAAAGAGATACCACATCCGGGTTAGACTGCTAGACAAAAACAGATAACAAAAAAATCCACGGTGTAGCTCTTCATGGCTTACTTCAGCCTACCCTGCTGACTTTCACTCAAACAAACAATAACATTGGAGGGCTTGTATTACATGTTTGCTTGCCTACCAGTAAAATGGCTCTGTAGAGGGCACTTCTCATATCGTTTACTCATTCCCTGAAAACCTCCCCGACAGCCATCAAAATATGGTTGGTTTCAGCTTTCTCACATACATGCAGCCAACTCTAAAATTGCATCGGACCGAACCCCCATTTCGTTCTTATTAGGAGCTTCTTCCCACGGTCGTCTAACTCTTTATTTTGTTGATCTGCAATTGCTGTCAATAATTTCGTGCACAGTTTCCCGGGCGTCTTGGCATGACTACTTGTCTCCTCGGCAACAGAATAATAGGAAATCAAAAATCATCTCACCACATGCGGGAAAAGTTTAACTCCAAAAACACCATCAAATTAAACACGGCCCGTCACATCGCATTCGACTTAGTCGTGTCATTACTACCTTTTAGAGACTTGAAGAAATTAAACCGGTTATCCGTGAGCTTGAGACTCTACAACACCCAAACACAGGCCTCTCCGTCACCACTGAGTGAGACTAGAATCTTTGATACTCATAGCAATACTTTGCTCATAATTTCGACAGACAATGTATCCGTCTCTACCCTCCCCCCATTGCAAGGACGTTTACTCACCCTTGCCTACACTATGGCTCCAAATATTACCGCTTCTACTAAAACTTTTCATCCTGTCACCTTTTCATTCCTACCAGCTGCTGATCTCCTACAAGCCGTCCTCTTACCCAGAATGGCATGGTTCAACTCCTGCCACAACAGTTTCTTTTGGCACTTTGCTGAGTAGCCACTTGCAACCACGCCTTCCAAATATACAGGATAAAATTTTGTACTCTTGTTTTTAGTTGGTCACCTAGCTGTGAGACAATTGCTCTTATATATCTATGCGTAACTTATCAAGCAAAAACACGAAATTACCATAAACAAAGTTATTAATTTGGAATTTGTTCTGACGCCCGTAGCCGTGCACAGCCCACATCGTGCGCAAAGCTGGTGAAACTAAGTTTCTGCCGGACTAGCAGCCCAAAATATCAAGGTGTCCTCTACAATTGGCTAGCAACCATTGTTTGCCTGAAAAGAAGTCCATTCCTTCGGGAAAACTAACCCGTAGTGAGGATTTGCCAACTTAGCTGATAAGCCGCCGAAAAGTTTCCCCAGCGAGCAGCGCAGCTCGCAAAGCAAGGCTACTGCTCCAACTGCGAGTGGCTGGGCTGGAGGTGAAGCAATTAGAACTGAAAGTCTAGGCTGTCAAACCCACGAGAAAAGTCAAAGAATAAATTATCACGGAATTGTCTGACTCGTTTTGCTACTTTGCGCCTGGGTCCAAGTTACCGCCTACTCTACCAGTCGGGTTGAGGGTGAAATTGTTACAAATCCACTTTCTGTCTCCGCCAGGGACGAAAACGAACAAACAGGAACAAAACATGGTAAGCGGATTGGAAGTACCTGTTCTGCCGCCCAAATTCAAGGAGTTTGACAGAATGAAATAGACTCACAGGCAGCTTCAAGTCGATAGGAGACTGCAAGCTTGCCGACTGGTCATATATGACGGAAATCTCACAAATTACATCAAAATCTTGAATGCTTCCCAATCTGCAATAGTAAAGCTCAATGGTCGCCCCACTTTCTTGCTCGGTTGCCTGATTTTTGCACGTGAAGTTAACGTTACTGCTGCCAGCGCGTCGTAACGGATGAAATGTGGGAAAAGGTTCACTGAATTCAGTTAGTTGGTTGGTGGTGTCTAACTCTCCCATTAAGACTCTCTATGCCTAATTGCTTCATTTTCCTGTCCATTTGCTTACCGCTCAAGTACTTGATTTCGGTCATTCAGCTGAGTTCATTTCTGTTTTGTTCTTGCGATCAGCCTGGAAATGTGTACAGCCAAGTAGGATAAGGATCCCTCTGGTATGTTATTGTTCCGTACATGGGAACCGCAATAAAAACAGTAAACTTCCCCGTGCCCCATGGGCACGACTCATCTAGTTTCGGTAATGCCGAGCTTGGAAGTGGCGAAAACATGTTGCTCGTTGCGCGTTAAGGCGAACATTCCGGGAGGCCTCACAAGGGACGCAGCCGAAGCCATGGGTAAGACACGATCCTAGAGTCTCAGGAAGGTTATGAAGAAGACACTATTATCCTTAAATGCTAGTTCGACAGGTCATACATGGTTGCTAGAATGATATTAACGGTGGTTCATTACGGAGAAGTTGCTGGGCAAGATTAGACGCCAAGAACGACGATAAAATCGGAGATTTCATGAGGCTATTGGAAGTATGTGCTTTTGGAAGAGTGAGGCGAAAGTTTGAATGAATAAGGGAGGTAAGGGCAACCCGATGAAATCAAAACTCAGGGTTAGGTCGTCAAGTTGAGTGGTGAGGCAGGAGGTCACTCAAAGCACTTGGTATGTGCATAAAATTTGCCGAAAATAACCACAGTAGATTGGAAATCCAAGATAGTCAAAAGATTTCCAATATCCCAGTTTCTTTTAAAAGGACGGGATGGTCGCGTAGGAGAGTTTTAGAGAGTCGCTGGCAGGTGGTCAAACTGATAGGAATACGGATAGAGAACTGAACGATAAACGGGGTACGGAATATCCGAAAAGAAATGTGAGGCCGTGGAAATGTTTACCTGTAAAATTCAATTGCAATGTACTGATGGCACTGACCATATAGAAGATGGCCAACACATTCGGTGGGACAAGAGTGTCAGAGTGATGATGAAGGAAATAACCAACAGAAGACAGGTAGTCGATCCGTGGATGTGTAGCCCCATGATCGAAAGATGTGAGGCCCCAACGTGCAGAGAGGAGTATAGTGATGAGGCCATTCTCGGGCACGTAGCTGAGGTGAATGTAGAAACCGGTGGGGTGTAAGAGTGCTAGTAGATCATACAAAATACATGGAGGATACGTAGTCATCTGATAACGACCCTTCCAAACGGGTGATCATGCGCAATGACCCAAAACAGCTTCATGCGCTTGGTAGGGAACAAAGAAAGGAAACGGCACATCCAACACAGAATAGAAGTGAAACAGGTCAGCCATGGAAGGCAGCGGAGATGAATTCTGGATATAATCTGACAGAATCAGATATATGTCGGACGAACAATATATCTGGAGAAGAAGGGACCATCAGAGTGCTCATGAGAGGGATTGCCGGAGAGAAAACTGGTTGGTGGATAATTGCAATATGTAGGTGGACCCCGATGTACCAGCACGGAAATGATGAAGAGTCTAATAAATTGATCTGAGGGGTGAAGCCACACAAACAACAGAGTCAACGACCCACAAAAGTGTTGTCGGAGTATATAGAAAGTTGGCGAATATCTTCTAGTGACCACTTTCACGGTCGAAAAATGCAAAAGCGACGGAGGGACAGACTGCCTTACCAAAGAATTTGGTGTGAAGAACGGGTCTGGGGCATTAGTTGTGGAATAAAATGAATAATCCGACGAAGATGACGGTAAGGATTGGCGGTTAAATACTGGCGGAACCAGTTGCGTAGCCAACCAGGGATGTTTTGGATGGGAAGTGATGGTCACAGTGCTCGTGATGGAGGTAGCCGGGGAAAAATCGCAAGCGTTCTGCAGATTGCTCAGTTCATATTAGGTGGATGTGCCAAAGTGAAAAAGGCAATTGACCCAGAATGCGCAGCTATGGCCATACCAGAGCGGACGAGCAAAAAACATGTTAGTAGAGAACGTGGAAGGGTACCGTACACCTGCAATTGAATATTCTGATGAGCATTATGCTGTAACAAAAACAACGTGAATTTCCTAGCTATATTCAACAGAACTACGCAGGTAAGAATGGGATCAGTTGCTCTGCAAGGTCACGGTAAAGCAGAAGAGAAACAGTGTTCCCAGGAGCAACTGGACTGAAAGAGATTGCGGTTATTCGTCAGACATATCAACAACTGCTAAGGGACTGCGGACAGATACTTCAGAGAGGGACGCTGAGTTATTAGCATGATAAAAAATGGAAGTCAACAATGGATGCGCAAATGAATGAATCTATCGACAGCAGCAGCAAGCTTAGTCAGTGGGGTTGAATATAATTACGGATGGGAGAGGCTATTGGTCAGAAACAAAATCACACTGAAAGCAAGTGGAAGGGAATATGCCAAAAACGTTGGACTGTTTACGTAGGCCAACAATATACTCCAGGGAACGACAGTGATGGTCATAGGAACGAAGTACGGAATGGGAGTTTCATAGATGGATTAAAAAGGATCTACTGGGGGAAAAGGTGTCGGCAAAAAATGTCCTAAACAGGGTGAAGTCTGCTCTCTGATTCACTGCTCAAGACAACGAACAATTAACTTTACCTATTCTGGATAGTCCCTGGCAGCCTCAAAGCAGAGGGCAATCCAGTTCGACGCAGAATCCAAATCAAAACAAGAAAGCCCCGCAAACTCCGCGGTACTGATCGTGAAATAATTTATAAGCCCATGACGATCATACCCTCCACAGTGAGCCTGAGCCACTATTGGGCTCGAAGATAGGCAAATTGAGGACAAGAAGAGGTACAAGAAGACGGATGACAGTGAAATGGTAAAAAACCCATCCTGTGGTCCGAAGAAATAAAATAAATTTTGCGCTCCCAATCAGGCCCAACAAAAACTTCCCGAGTGCAGCAGCGAAAAATCAGTGTAAACATAGTGAACTTCAGAGATTCGTCGACTCAAGAAAAAAAGCCGGACCGTGATAAAGCGGACTACGGTGAATCACCGGGACCCACCACCACAAATCCGTAAAGTTACCTCATCTAGAAGGCACTATCATAAAGAAAAAGGTGAATGTTTCGATAGTGGAGAGAACGATGACCACGAAACATTACCAGCAAGAATGAGATAGAAAAGAGCCGTCAGGAATTTCTAAAGAAAATATATAACGATTAGAGCTGGGCAACTTTCCGCCATCATGTTGTTACAAGGATTTATAATGATCACCGTGATAATATGCTGGGGGAGAGAAAGTTGGCCGTTACAGGAGAAAGCACCAGTGGGTTGATTGCAGCAGCCATAGGGGCATAAAAACGGTAGGTCTGCATTCCGTAAACGGTGGTAGTAGAAGAGATTGGCCGTGCGCTTAAAGCTCAAACTAAAAACCACTCCGGATGGTAGAAGGTGCAATCCGCCAGCCCATTTGCTGCCGCAAATCGTTGCAAACGTCCTGCAAGCCCGAAGAGTGCCGGCCGAATAGACGGATCCGGAGGCGCCCTGCAACGCTGAGATGGGCACGAGCGAGTGCTATTATTTCTCACGTGGTCGATAAGAGCCGACGACATGGTGTGCTCCCCGATTTTACCGGGGTTGCGTGGAGTCCCGAATGTCACGGTTAATGAACCCAGGAATTGAGTGGTGGTAATGTAACAGAATAGTATCCAAATTCGACAGCCTTGGCAGCGGCAGAGGTTGTACTCAGAACGAGGGGATGTCGTAGAATGGCATATACATATGATTGGAGAAACGGACAGGGAACGTCAGGGAAACGCAGTCCAGGCGAGTCTCGGCTGAGGATCAAAACTCAACAGCAAAAAAGGATAAGGCTTATGCGAATAACTTTTATGTAAACGAACAGCGGTTACCTATGGCTGTGGCGATTCCCGTGACAGGGGACGGGTACTTTGCAGAAAAAGTACATAATGTAACACAGGATGGCTACTGGCTATACAGGAAAGCTACTCGCAACGCAAGAGCTTTATCTGGCTTGAAACCAGGGAGAAAGCAAAAGGGAGACGCATCCATGAGAGGCTGATTTTATGCCACGACCACACTCTAGTCAAGCACTTGCTGGGTGGTAGATGATGTGCACATGGACTGAGGCTACATCATAACTGTAAAAGGGAACCCAGAGAGATCAAGCTCCGCCAAGGAATGGAGAATCTAACTGTCAGAGGTGCCAGTGGAATAAAGAACACTGGTTGAGCATTGGGTAATTAAATGTTGGAGGAGCCTGTGAAATAATAGCAAATGAGTCAGATGTGACAATTAGACAGACCTCCTTGTTTAGGTGATTTCAGTGTCATATGGAAATTCACATGAAAGCAAAAGGCTTTACGAGGAGTGCAGTGATTTTTCGAAGAGCATGCATGGAGTATGGACGCAGAACGGACTTTCAAAGAGGAGCCGACGAAGAAACAGATTGATGGAGGAAAACGCCACTGATGCGGCTAAGCAGAAGTTGGAAGAGCGTAAAGATAACGTTTTCCGTGTACGTGATAAAAAGAATTATTACCCAAATTGTGGTTGGCTACGGATGGCTGGTATTCTGTTTCACAAAGGCCGTGGTTGCAGGTGTTTGCAGGTAGAATGGTGAGGGTGGCAGGCAAAGTAGGGACAGGTTGACAAATTGGGCAGATAAGTAAGGCACGCAGCGGCGAGGGTTGGGTTCCCGTCATTGGTTTCGTACTGCAATGCGGAAGAAATTGAACTGTTGGAATGGAATACGCGAAATAAATGTTGAGCGGGTGTGGGGTGATGATTGGTGTCAGGTTCCAACTCCGTGGTCCGGTGAGACTTTGGTCCAGGGTTATTACTCCGGTAATGGGATGATAAGCACCGGTCAACTGTGTGCGGTGCCTCATATAAAGTCAGCAGGCGAGAGTATGGGTTTAATCCACTGTCAATCCGGTTGATCAAATCGTTTAGCCCTACGGTTCTCCGGCAGTAACCTCGAGTTATTCGATGGCTAACCAAGTAACCAGTGCGACCCAAATGGGATCAGAAGTGCGGCAGTCTGGAGAGTGTTCCGGTTGTGGGCTATGATTATCGTTTTAGTAGAAACCAGACAGTGAACATTCTGTTATCTAACGGCCAGTGGGCTGATCTACGGGAGAACGTCGGACGGAGGCTGGTAGTCTTCTAGGGTAGTTGGGTAATAGTGGAGATTTAGTAAGACCTCAAGCAAAGGCTTACCTAGGGTGCAAAACATTTTATTTGGTAAGTGGCGGATGAAGGGGGGTCTATTTGCTAACCAGGAATAAAACAACAGAACAGGGTGGGATCAGGAAGAGGAATAGGAGGAAAGGAGGATAACAGTCTGATCTTTGCAACGGCTGTGGTCCAGGACGGCTGCTATCTTACACACTGGGCTCATCTGAGCTCAAGTTGTCTCTTGGAAGTTTATAGAAGGCTCCTAGTCTTTTTTCTAAGCTTTGTATAACGGTTCCAGGCAAGCCGACTGCCGAAAGCTTCGTAGTGGTTCCAGCTGAGGTTTCTATTTTCAGTAGCCTTGGCTATTACGGCCTTTCACTACACAGGTTTTCCCTCCCCCACTCCATCGGTTAAAGGGTGCAAACCCTTCCTGGCAATCAGGGGTCCCCTATGACCTGCCAGCGTTCCTCGACAGTAGCCCCCTCTGCCGCGTCTCAGGTCAGCCCCATCCCCATGTTGCGAAGCTTATCCATGTCCATACTACCGAGAGTCCTAACCAGCCCTGAGGACACCTTGGGTTTCCGCCTGCATAGGGTGATTTTGGCAAGCACGTGGTCACTTTGGCCCAGCGGTGCGCAGTAATGTAGCCCAGGTCCATTGTTCGGGAAATCTGGTGCAGCTAGATCCAGCAAGGATGAGAAGCATCCAGGCCTGATAAGCCGGTGCAAAGGATCAGCATGCTGTCATTCTAGGTAAGTTTCCTCCTCCGATCCCGGCAAAGAGACTTTACCCCTCCAGTCAGTGTGCGGAACATAAAAGACACCCACTTTGAGGGTTCTTTGAGCTTCCTTAACTAGTTCAGTCCGGGTCCGCAGTGGGCAGACGTTTTCGTCGCGGTTTGAACTTGGTGCCCTATAGAAACAGACTAGGTTCACTCTTCTGCCTGGGAGGGTGATCGTACCTGAGCACAAATAGACATTATGGATGCGCATCCCGTTCAGCGACTCAAAATGGTTTGCGCCTGGCCCGATGAGGGTGGCTACCCCTCAGCCGAGGCGATCGTGTTCCCTATCCTGTCTCAAGGTTGCAAAACAGCTACTCACTAGTTCTGGCGCACGGTCTTCTCGGGAAAGCCATGGTTCCGTAGTGACAAGCGTTGATGCGCTGTTCCCCGCAGCGGATTCGGCGAGTTCCATCCACTTGTTTCTGATACTACACGTGCTGGTTTATAACATCTTTTATTGTTCACTCCTGTCTGGTTCTCAGTCTCAAAGCCTGAGACGATGGCAAGTCGTTTGCACCGATCGTCCTCACTAGTATGCAGGTCACAGCCTGAAGATCTACGACTTCCGACCAATCCCGGTCCATCCTTGCGGGAGTTTCCATAACATCCAGCCTGGCAAGGGTCACGCTGTCTTCCACCTTCAGGTGGTAATGCCAATTTTCACCTCCCGGCGTGTCTTCAGGTACAGCTATTTCCTTACCACGCATGTGGATCCCTTACTGCTGTCAGAGTTGGAGCATGAGAGCCCAGTACTTTACTCTGCTCCATTTTGTGTTCCCTCGCCAGTGCCCTGACTGGTCTCGCTAGGCTCCCACCTGGTGCTAGACTACCAAACCTCACTCTTTACTCGCCTGGCATAATTTTATATCTAACCTTTATGATGTGAGCCACCTCTGCTGCCCTCGCCGGCAGTCCTCCTCCGGTGGCCCCACCAGCGAACTCTACTGGTAGTGGTTTTTCATGAAGTTTGCTTCTGTTTGCAAGCGCAGACTTCCACGTTCCAGCTCTGTCCACCCTTCTTAGAGCATGAGGGTGCTGAACACCTGCAGTTTGCTGTATGTCACAGACCCTCCCCCTATCTTTGTCCCGTCCAGCTTCCGATTCCCTATGAGGGGTACTCCATGATTTGTGATCAGGAGCCCGAGGCTTGGGACCCTGGCCATTGATAAGACCCCTCTTTGCGGATCTTTCACTCTTTCCTCTGACACCAAGAATGCAGAATCGTCCGCCCTAGCTAGCCCTCCCTCAGCTTTCGTCACTCACAGTTCTTTCTGAGCTGTCCTAATCTCCTAGGCTTCTGCCCAGTCCTCTGGCCCTGGTCGGTGGGCTTAAAAAGAGGTGAGGCAAAGACAGCTTGACAAACCCCTGGAAACAGCCAATTTGCCGTCATGACTGTCCTGTCAGGCTTGTCTTCCATTTCCGCAAACGGCCTCCTGCTGCCAGATTCTGGTGTTTTTGGCTTTTGCCCGTGGTACTACCGTGAGCTCGTTGGTCCTGCCCTTGGACCTGCAGACTTAAGGCTAGACCGGCAGCCTCCTTGCACAGAAAAAACCACACACAGTCCATGGACTCTTTCTGTAAATGATAAAGTGTCCTTTTATATTACTGATCACGGTGAATGAGCCCATCTCTTGCACACCTCGCACCCCGTATCGTTTTCACACCTTTTCGCACTTAATAACAATGGTATATGTTTGATGCGCCCGAAGCACGCTAGAGTGCATGATCGGATGATTCAAGCGGTGCCAAAATTTGAGTTCACGAAAGGGCAAAATATGTACGCATATAGTATTGGAGAGAGGGCTAAAATGGACTAAAACTGCACAAATGGCCGGTAATTTTGAAGGTCAGGGTTAAATGATCGGATCGGTTGGCGGTGTTTGGAGTCGGTTAGAAAAGTGGGAGTATACGCGTCACCAGTAACGGAAATAATTACAACAGTAGAAATTCCAGCCAAATCAAGGATATATGTCCAAAAACGAGGAAGAGAGAAGAAGATAAAAAATCACCGGGTGGAATTCAAAGAGTCTTTTGTATGTAGCGCAGTGTAAAAATACATGGATAAAAACCTCCTGGATGTACAAGAATGAATCTTTAAATAATAAATGCCATGAATTAGGGGCCAGTGTGTTGGTAGAATTTGAGGGTGAGATGCCAACGTAGTCAGTAACAATGAGGGAGACCAACGAATCCGATGGAGAGAGGGAGGAGTTTCAAGAGCGGTGATGGAAAAATAGCCACCGGTGAGCCAGTAAGTGTTTAGCGGTTTATTTTCATCGATATTGGTATGACACGAAGTAACAATAAGAATATGGAATTATGGCAGTAAATCAAAGTGCAGTGCATTAAACAGCGACTGCAGGGGCGAAAAGCGTGCAGAACTGATCATGGATTAGAGAGTGGATGAGTGATCTGATGACTATTTCGATAAGCAGATCACACGGCAACTGTAGGACGACGGCTACGGGACCAATGAGTCCGATAAGAGAAACGAGAACAGGACATCGGATTCAAAACAAAATGAAGCAGTTGGCAGAGAAGGCAGCAGAAACTAGATTTCAACATCAGGAGAATGCATAGCTCAGCAATGAGCGAAGTTGACTTCGTAGTTTAGATATACAACCAAGTGCAGCATGAATGGAAGCAAAATGCTCGGGAATTCAGGTTTGGTCGACAAGGTCACAAGAGAGAGTATGCCGACAAAAATATTGAAAAAATTCACCGATGAAATATTAGGAACCTCGATGTTATGACGCCAGCGGGGGCAATCACAAGCACAGTGTACAGCGGATCGGAATGAAAGCTGATGCGACTTCAAGTGCCATGAAGGTGGAAATAGCTAGGGCAGGGCAGGTAAGCATCGAGCAGGTATGTTATGAAGTACCAATAAGGAGAAGGAATAACGGTTTGGACCGATGTGGAGCCCGATTGTAGAGGAAGATAGCGTGCAGAAATGAAAATGGACTGTGGAGTAGATAACCGTCCGGTTGACCGTTATAAATTATAGAAAATACGACAGTGGTGAAGAAAGCTCTGGGACCAGTGGTTTCGAAAGGAAAACGGGATCAGAACATAGGGTTTGGAGTGGCATAGATGGGAGATACCGGTCAGAAAACAGCGGCTTAAGGAAAGGCAAAAATTTGGGGAAAACCCTTGAATGCTTTTTAATTAGGCGCAAAACCTACGGCTTACTATTCATCGACGTATTGAAAATTCGCCTCCGCGGACCAGTCTTGAACATCTCTCTTACTTGTTGGCTCACATATACTTCCGCCTTTCGATAATATCTTATGGGTACTTGTTCATTCCAAGTCTCGCCTCTTCCTGTTTGGCCGGTTCTCCCTGATCTTCATTGCTTCTCCTTTTCTTTGTCATAACATTGACACCCACCAACCAGCCCAACCCCCTGCCTTTGCATGACTGCTGACGCATGGCTCTCAATTAGACCGGTACCCCAGCATGGGCGCCCGACGGTTCGGCGGCCTGAACCATCTTGACCTTCGTCAGAGACACTTCTGTCCCTGCTCAAGCCGTGCTTGCTAGCCTGAATTCTCACTTTTGCTACTGCCATGCAAATATTGGCGGTAATGTTGGTATATCTTGGGTAAGTCTGAAGAGTGCTCGAAGGCCCGCTTGAGAGCAAGCTTCCACCATTCTTCCGCCATGGTTCGCTTGTCTGTCGTTCTTGTCAGCACTCTTATCATTTCATTTCCGTGTCGTTCTACCTCTATATGCATACCCATCCATTCTGGTTTGTTCCTATGGTTTTTCTCCACGACAACCCTCACTGCATGATGCCACTCCCGCCCTATCCATTTTACTCTGCCCAAAATATGTGAAATATGTTCTTTACTAGCCATTTCGCCCTTGTCGGCTCATAATCAATATTGACTTGGCACCTCCGTAAGCTTATAACGCTCACTGATCGCATACCTCATTAGCTACCATTTTGCGATATCCTTTTTTGTCCGTCTTGGACCACCAACTTTTACGCAGCAGACACAACCGTCCACATGACCAAACACCACACAAGTACTTGCCACTCCGACCTTTGCATTGTTCGCGACCAATTTTATTATCTTTTTACCACCTCCATATTTTCCATCTCTGAATCCGTTATTATTCCTTGTATCGTCCTCTTAGGCAGTGAACCAATTAGCAACTTCTGGCTCAATCCATTTGTGCCTGCAAGCATGCAACTCTCCAGTTTCATTCTCCTAACACCGACACACAACTATTTCTCTCACATGTATGTTCCATCACAGGTTTTCCCGTCCGGGTTCTTTCCTTCTTCTCGGTCTTCACCCTGTATCATCTGCAGTGAAATAGTATGGTCGGTCATCTCTTATCCGGTTTTCTTTGGTCAACACTCTCGTCTGCTTCGCACGTTGCTCGCCACAGGCATCTTTATTGTGTCCTTCAGGCTGCGCTGCTTTGCCGCGTTCCATCCAGTGTTACATCACCGTAAGGTTATCATTCTCACGTACAAAAATTCAAACCATGTGATCTGCCTTTACCTGAACTTTCTGATCCTCCACCTCCTTGTTTCTCTTCCATGTTATTCGCTGTTACTACTGAGGCATCTTCGCACCACAGTTCTTCTAACCTCCAAGTTACTCTTCCCTAGTGGCATTTTACACCTCTCCAACCACCCCGTACTTCCGTTTGCTCGGCTTTCTCCAGCCATTTTTCACGGCCATCTTTTTGCTGCATAATATGCGTCTACTAACTAACACCCCACTCATTTTTGACCGTCACCAAATGTCACGCCTGCACTAATCTGATTATTAGATTCACTGTTACCTGTTTTCGTCGATCTTTTCATTCATATTCCCTTGTCTGTTAACTTCCGATCACAGCCATTACTTTTGTGTATCCAAAATCGTTTCTCTCTCTCAGATGATCCCCTTTGTTCACCCTCCAAAAACGAATTCACCGGGGATTATCCAAGTTGATCCTGTACCGTTTGACTCAAACCTACATTTCTCTTCCAAGCGCTGCTACTTCCGTGTTCCTCCTCTTTACTGCTATTTGCTACTGCAGATATATATACGTAAATATATATTTTTATATCCACATATTTTCTCTGCCTCCTCCGGTTCTTTTGCCCTTATGCCACAGCCCCTCATGAAATGCGTCCATTTTGTCCATAACTGTGCCTCGCATGTACCTGATCTCGATCTTCCCGCGGCATTGATGCCATCCGACTCACTCTTTACGTCTTGCATTGGTCGTTCCTTGATTTCAAATTGACACCGTCCGTTTATTGCAATAACGCTAAGCTCATGGCTACATTATCCCTAGCCTTGAAGCTCAATTTTTTGTTCTCCCCTTTTTCCGTCTTTTTTTCCATTTTTATTCATCGTTTCTCGTAACGTTAGTTTTTCATACCGATTTTCAGCCCTCTTCATGTAAAACTTCCAGGTTTCGGTGTCCCCACTTGGCTCAGCAAGCCGCTCCTTCTGACCTTGACTCCGTAATTTGCCGAGCACATAATTGAATCTGTCTCTGAGTTCACTTAAACTCCTTCCATCACTCCTTGGCGCGCTTACACGCATCTCTCTCATCTCCCGTCTACTTCTCCTTCCCCCCTTTCATCTTGCGCATTTCTAAATTTTTCATGAATTTTGTCTGCCAGTTTTGTCGCTTGTAAAACGTTTGATCATGCGTAAGGCATGCTTCGGAAGTCTCCGAAATAAACTATTATAAATTATAAATAGATATTATAAGTAATTCCTGTTGTCTACCGGATAGTCTGTATGCGTGTGCCTCAGAGGAGCATTTAGAACCGACTGCAGACTTTTGGTCACGTTTTGCACGGTCAGGCTTGAATAATTGTCCCGCAATAATGACAGTCGATCTTTCCCACGGAAGTAAAATTCATGCTCATGGAGACGACGCAACTGTTTCCGTACGCGTTCCTTTTTATTAGATACGTAATTTACAAAACCAGTACCCGCCCCTGGCCGCATGTTATCCAACCCAGAGTCGTGTGTACTGGGTAGGAGGCTCAGAGGTTCTAAACCCTTTAATCCACCACCCAGTGCGCCTCAGAAACGTCACATCCAGTGAGATTTTCTCCGTTGTCCCCCCAGTCTACCACGGCAGTCTTGCAGAAGCGGCCGCCTGTATAAAATAGTACTTACTTGGTGCTGTGCCGAACAGGGAGATTAGTCATTTTGAATCTGTCTGGTAACTCGATCCGTTCATGGGTGCCAAGAAGGACGAGATGAAATAGGACCCAACCCACAGTCGTTGTCTGAGTCCCGCCCACGGTGCACACTGCTGGCGATGTTGGGTTTTTTCAAGCTTGCATTTGGTCGCAATTCGCTTTGTTGCGAAGGGAGCAACACACCTTCCGTCAACGAAGGCTCTAGCTGTAGTAACTCCGGTAGGGGTTGCCAGTTTTGCAGCTACCAGGCCCAGAAGCATTTGCTTTGTGGGCAAACCCTGGTGTTGAAAACACAGCATTCAGCTCTTAGCTTACATTGGGGCCAATTTTTGTCTGGTAGAGCAGTCGATGATGTCCGTCCGTGCATTCCTTGTGTTTGCATCCATCTCTCAATTAGAAACCAGCTGCCCGGTTTGAGTTTTAGAGGCCTATGAAACACGCTCTAGCCATCTTAGCCACTTCTCAACGTTCACTTACCGCACTTTAAGGAACTTCGGACAGTCTGCCGATCAGCGGTTGATGCCACAACCTTTGCTACACGAAAGAGCTGCACAAGCTGTAAGGTATGCATGCTTGTTTGTGGCCGGTGTTTTGAGTGCTCTAGAGTCGGTTTTCAGTATGTTCGTTACTTGGTCTGTTCTTTCCTTGGCTACAGTGAATGAGTCGGCAAAACCTACTGTCAGCTATTTTTCATTGTCCGTCTAAGTGATCCGCTACTTTCTCAAATTTGGTTTCGCGGTCGCCAGGCCTATTACTTCTGCTTCTTCGGCCCAGGAGACCTGTAGTTCTGATAAAAGCAAAGAAACATCGCCTCCGAGGTGTGCTTTAAGTAGAAGTCGGATACACGGCCCAAGTGATCAAGGGCTATCGAGCAACTTTTGCACCTTAGTGACAGGCTCGGACAGAGTAGACTTCACCCCCGGCCCGCTTGGCTTCTGGTATAACACCGTCGATCATATTACGGGCAACTTAAGAAAGCTGGCTAGGCAAGTCTTATAAAATCTTCCTCGCCCTGGTGCAGCCTTGAACTGGGCCAAGCGTGGCATGACCATCAGTAGCCTCCCCAGCCCACCCTCGGCAGAAGTGGATTAGGTATAGCAGCCTTGTATTTAATAGCTCAAAGCCCTACCTCCCTCTGTCTTATTTCGCTCTCTGCTCTTTTGAGCCCACTGCGCAGCAAACGTTAACAGCCGTTGTGTTTGCAACTTCACAGCTCCAAACAGCCAACGTTTTTCAGTCACTAAGACCGTTAGTAGCATATGAGTTTGCACTGACGGGACTGGTGAATCTAATGGCGCCCAAAGAATCGGATTCACCTAAATACCCCACCAAGACTAGCTGCGTTATGTTCTGCCCAGTTTCTGACTGATTTTCTTCCCCCTTCCAGGTTAGCTTCGTACCCCCTCGTTCAAAATAGTTTACTATGAGTTTTGTGGGGACTTTTTGAGCGATGTTTAACCAACTCACACGAATCCCAAAGCAAAATAATGTTAGTTCACAAACTCTGCGACAAGGGTTGTGAGATAAACAGCATGAAAAATATATGAAACCTCAGATACAACATCATCAGGACTCAAAATGGAAGCTTAATTCACGGCGTCAGAGAGACGAGCCTGTCAGTCGCAGTAAAGTCGATTTTCAAAAATCGCTCATTGTTCGCATATGGGCGAAAGTTGTTGCAAACATGTATAAATTCCATCCGACGGTCGAGATTTTTCAAGAATAAGGAAAATTAGGGTGTTCTCGGGGGCTTTTCTACACTGTGTAGCTCCAACCCTGCATGGGCATGGAGATGGTCGCTCTGGTGCTTGAACTTGCACGTAATGAAGGAACACTTCGATGAGGCCTGCTATCGAGTCCGGTCCCTGTTGCAAGTAACTAATAAAGAAGCGTCCCTGGAACGCAGCCGAGCAGTCGAACGTCACCCTCAACTTGCTGAGCCTCCTAGGGTTTATAAAAGAGTGGTGGTAAGAACCACTTATGCTCAAAAGCCCTTTTAAACTGTATATCGGGCAATCTTTGGGCGTGGCCCCCGGGCATATACCTCCCCATTAATATTGAGTACTTACCAAAGGATTCAGGGTAACGCGCAAACTTTTTCCTCCAGTCCTTTAATCTCTCTTTGGCATCAATATAATCATTTTGAACTCTGATCAGAGGATTCCTCCATGGGAGAGCAATTTCACAGCGTTCGTTCAATAAGGTCGTGGCATCTGAAACCATATAACCAGGCTGTTTGTCTTCCAACGGAAGAGAGTTTATCGATGCATCCTCATCGCCGAAATCAGCTTTGTATGGTCGATTGACCTGTTCCGCTAAGGGATCGATTCCCATCTCAATGTGGTTTACCACTCTCACAGAGTGTGATTCCTGGCTTATCGGACTAAGAACCGCCCATCCTAAAAGCGTCTGCAGAGCAAAGGGTTGCTTTCTTTTACCGCGTATTTGCCATGAAGCCCAAGGTGCTTCAAGAAGGTCGGCAAATATAAGGATCCAGGTTCTCGAGTCTTCCAGTTTCAGCCTTTCGAAGCGATGTAAGTGAGGCCAGGATAAAAAGTGTGCATCTGAGAAGTGCTCGACTGCTTGAAATGGTGGTCTTTCAACATATCAGGCGCTTTCCACACTCTCTCAATCACTTCCTAACGATGAGTTCAGTAGGAGCTCTGTTATTCCCGAACTTCAAGCGGCGGTCCCGTTCACTGTCGAAATCGAAAGTGAGGTAGAGCATGCCATCGGCCCGACCAGCTACATAAGGTCTTTTAGTATTACAGCCATATAGGAGCCGCTTTTCAGCAAAGCGCTGGTCTTTACAGAGTCACCCGGTCCACTGACTCGTACTGCTGGCACATCTCAGCCGACAAGACATCCTGGCCTAGGAGTAGCCACTTAATTATTGGTTCAACTGGCAAGATTTTCTTGTGTCATCCACGCCCGAGTTTTAAAAATGCAGCCCTTGTGCAGGAAAGTGCATACATCGCTCGGCAAATTACTTTTCTGTGCCGCGCAATACAGGGTTGTGCAGTTCCCGACCACCTGAGTTTGAATATGGTTTAAAAACGGGACAGTTAATAGACAGGTACCCATACTCGAAAAGCGAATAATAAGCCTTCAATTCCTAAAGAAATGTCCATTGACCGGGCATGTTGAGAGCAAAAAACCGAAATTCTTCAGGGGAGTGTTTTTTCGTTGTATGCCAAGCATCTCTCGGCTACGACCAACAATGAACCACTCTGTTCTGGCGTGAACAGTGTCACTTCTGGGAGGGGTTTTACATGGTTCCCCCAACTGGATGACCGCGAATACACTTCATCTCTGTTATCGGCAGCCAGATTACTAAACCTGCTTGGAGCAATCCCTGCCCCACGGGACTTTTATTACTGCTGATCATGGAACCTGAGCTCACCCCTATCCCAGAATTTCATCAACGGTCTAAGCTCGCAAATCCAGAAGAAGTGTGAAAAGCACTCAAGTAACTTGTCCCAAGATCTGCAATGAGTCAAGCTCTGACTCGTAATCAGCCTGCGTGTGCTCTACTGCACAAGTGAGAATTTTCAACGAGAACTAGGTCGGGGCGTCCGAACCTTCACCAGAGGTTTCGAACCTTGCAGCGAGCTGGAGATCGGTCAAAAACCCACCAAGTAGTCTTGTCCATTCGGACCCCTCGAAATTTCTTCAACCCTACAGTAAGCCAGCCTTAGAGGCAAAGAAAAACACCTCCCGGGATTTCATTCTCTTCTAGTCTCTGCCTTACCGTATCGGGTAAAGTGGACGCCGAACATGGTCCCAAACTCTTTCCTCAACGTTAAAATGAACTTGTATTAATAACATCCATTGGGCAAATAGACTGCATAGAAAAGGTTCCTACTCCACTTCGGGCGCGTTCAAACGGTCATCCACCATGGATTCTCTCATCAAAATAGCAGGTGTTTTTCACGAAGCATCTTTCTTCCCATGGCAATCATACGGGTGGCAGGATTGACGCTCAGAGCCTAGTGATTCACCTCCGGCGAATAGGTTTTCTTCTTCCCTTGTGGGAGTAAAAAGAGGTTTCGCCAATCCCGCCTCATTCTCCCTCTCGACAAGCCTGTTGTCCATCCATCTCTTGAAGCTCCGCAACCTGCGCTTTCCCCAGGTCAGCTGGCAGCAGATGAACCCTTACTCTATTGGAAACCGAATTGTCCTTAAAACGGTTTGATACAGCAGGGCACGAACGAGAAACATTACAAACATCTAAGGGCGAAAGGTTTGGTTCATCTGCTGGGTATTTTGCTTTCATTCATAAAATCTGATGAGCTTCTGTCCGAATTCACTGTTCAGTGTTTGCCAGTGATATTGAGTGGAGCGCAATCTAACCTACTAAACCCCTGAGCAAAGCCTGGCGGCTGATTCCAAAACAATTCGAAATAAAATTGATTTCAGATATCTATGGACCCGAATGCGACCAACTGAGCAACTTCAAGATAACCAGGTCTCCATACTGTTTCATCTGTCCGTCTAAGCTCCAAAATTGAACGATGAATCAACAGCCACAGCTGACTTACAGCAAAGTGTTCAGGAAACATGGGATTAGCGAACACAGCCAGGGTAAGGTTCTGTGTCAGCAACTATGCCCGAGGCAACAGTGAGGGTCCGAGTCATGACCAATAAATAAAGCCGTTTTTTTTGTGAAATGTCGACGGAAGGAACAGGCTGTTTGGAATTTCCTTTCACCCCAGTGGAAAATGGGTAACCCTCAACAGGCGATAGAAACGATCCATCATCTGGTGCCAGGCCCTGGCAAACCCGGTGAAACAGTAGGACAATTGGTGAATTCGTGAGAAATACATTATATGAAAGTGGGAAAAAACGTTTCTTTACAAGGCACTTGCTGACCACCCGGTCATCAACCACAGTGAGATTAAACAGCTGCACAAAGTGATTACGGTTCTCTGAAGCATGCAAAAGTTTACTCAATACTAAATAAGAAAGTTATCTTCAGCAGATAGAACAGTTCAGATTACTTCTATAGATCTATTTACTATCAAATTTCCCCTTTGAAATTTGCTGGTTCTGATTATTCGAAGTTTAACTTACCCTGACGGAGATTTTCTTTTCTGGTATGGATCAACACCTGGTAGATGAGCTTGCGGGCAATAAAAATACTTCAGTAATACGCTCCTTAGCCAGTTTCTTTAAGGTTTTGTTACCTGGAAGCAAGACTAAATAAGCGATGGGCAAACCACGCCTGAGTCTGAACGGTTCGTGGTACAAGTGCCAAATCAGCAAGCATTTTGGTAGCCGCTGTTTCTATAAAAAATAGATCAGCTGCTGGGCGTAAAACAAAGCACTTTTGACCTGATAATGTCTTTTATCTCGCTACGGAAACTAGTTGGACTAGAAATAGAGGGTAGAAAGCCAGTGGGTCTCGGGGTTTTCGATGATGGAGGGTCACATTACTCCGGCATAATTGGCCTGTAACTCATGATCCTCTCAGTCTCGGCTACGCAGGTCAACGGTGATTCACGGCCAAGAACCTGGCAGCTTTCACAGCTATTATTAGCCTAATAGAGCAAACCATTCTTTTCCAAGGCCACCAAGGTGGCTTCCTTCGGTTGGTTGGGTTTGTCAGCCAATTCTACGCTTCAAAGGTTCTCCAACTAATCTTTACTGTCCAATAACGCTATCAGTCTTTCCGGCCCCCTCTCGACCCCAATGCAATTAGAACCACCGTTGCTAAACATGAACTTTGGTGGTTTCCGTCCAGCGATGAACTCCGAAACAGATATTAGAAATGCTCTATTACTGGGCCATTGGTCACTTCTGTGTGCACCGCTCTCATGGAAGTATAAGTGAACAAGCATCCATACGGAACGGGTATACTTCAACCGATATTCGTATGAAATTGGCCTAAATCGGTGACAAGCGGTGTTATACAGGGTAGCGTTCCTGGCCCCCTGTCGTTCCTCATGAATATAAACGACAAATTCCTCTCACAGGGCCATGGCACCCCATTTCTTTTTGCTGACGACATTGAAATTGTCTACTCATTCCAGCCTGAATGCACTGCCTTGGCTATCTTAAGCATCCCTAGAGACACATCAGCATTCTGTAGGTGGTGCTCAACATGGCAGATTATTTTTTCGCTGACAAATACGAGGTTCTCACATATAAATGCGAGCTACCTCCAGGGTCTTTAGCCGTTTGTGGTTCAACCACTGCAAGCAGGCAAGTCGTTCGGGACCTTGGCTTAAGCTATTCCTGCAAGTCGCTAAGGCCAGAAATTGCCTAGGGCTAATACTTTGCTCCTTCCGACATAGAGACTGAATTCTTTTCCTTTATAAATCTCATGTCAGGCCTTTAATGGAATACTGTCCACTGATCTTTCCTAGTATGTGGAAATCGGACAGAATTTGCGTCGAATCAGTTCAACGTAGCTTTACTAGGCGACTGCTTAGATGGTGCTCCCCCATCACTTATAAAGAACGCCGCTTGTTTTTAAACTAGACCCCTTATGGCTCCGCCGTATGAAACTGAACCTGATCTTTTTGTACAACATCCTTCACATCCTGACATATACTTCTGATCCATTGCACTTTGCACCTACTTCTAGCTACCCACTACATTCTAGAATTCTAAACCTTCCAACCCAATAACTGAAACTAACTTACGTCTAAACTTCTTTATCACAGTGTACTCTAAATTACGGGATAGACTACCGTTAGAAATAGGCAGTTCTACTTCTAGCGATCCGTTTAGAAGTGCTTTGAATGGATAGCTCACGGTTATTCAAATCTTACAGCTCCTCAATGTAGACATACCAGATGACCAAGCCTATGAGAAGGGTCTAGATTTTCCATCGTGAAAACACCGGGCGCCCATGACAGAGGACACTGAGTAAGAAATCTTAGTTTATTCTGCCTTCTGCAATCGAAAGGCTAGTCCCAGAGAGCCACTGTCTAATAATGTTGCCTCTTTGTATGGATTCCCATTCATCCACAGCTGGGATTACCTCAGAAAGCGCTCCTCTACCTTTTCTCTATTTCCAGACCTTCAGTGTCGCGTTCCTTTCTCCCGATGACTCCTAAAACTCTGGAGGTCACACCGATCACAGACCTGGCCTATGCATCTACCTGACTGTAGGATATTCGTGCTCTACCCAACCGATGCTTCCTTGGTTACTTTTCGGGATTTCCTGACGCCTGGTCGCTTGATCGCGGACTACCCGATATCTACGGCCCCTTGGCCCTACCAAGAAAACTCATGTGAATCCCAACGGTGCGGAGCGCAGTCAGATCCACCTCTTTGGACGGCGCACATCGGGCTTGCAGGCCGTCCAGAACGATGTGTGGGAGCAGCCAGGCTGGCGGATGGCACCTCCCGTCACCGGAAGTGGTTTTCAGGTTGGGTGTCCAGCGCACGGCCAGCCTCACCCACTGGCACCAGTTGCGGGCTAAAAAACAACGTCCCCTGTATCGTAATAATGCCACCCACTATCTTCTTCCAGTCAAGTTTTAGATCAACGTATGCACGTTTCCTCGTTCTGCTCAAAAATATACCGTAATATTTGCTACTACTGACATTTTCTCCATCGACTTGCCTTCTATCTGTCCGAACAGATCCCATGATTACCCTCATTCTACCTTCGTCCGATTACAGGATTCTGTACCACGGAGCACTAAATGGTTTCACTGTTCAGATATCTTTAATATGAACTTCACAATTCCTGATATACTCTTGAAGAGACAATTCATCCGGTTTTTATCTGTATGTCACTACTCCATTCATCTAATAATAATATCAATAATCATAATCATAATCATAATAGTTTATTTCAGAGATCCACGAAGTATGCCTTACGCATGATCAAAATTTAACAAGCGACAAAACTGGCAGACAAAATCCATGAAAAATTTAGAAATGCGTAACACAAAAAGGGATAGGAAGAAGTAGGGGAGGTATGAGAGGGAGATAAATGTATGCGCACTAGGGAGTAATGTGCGGAATCCAAGTGAACCCGGAGATGGATTCAGCTATAGGCCCGTTGAATTTCAAGGTCAGGTTCAGACGGAGCGGCTGGCTGAGCCAAGTGGGGACACCGAAACCTGGAAGTTTTACATGAAGAGGGCTGAAAATCGGTATGAAAAACTAACGTTACGAGAAACGATGAATAAAAATGGAAAAAAAGACGGAAAAAAGGGAGAACAAAAAATTGAGCTTCAAGGCTAGGGATAATGTAGCCATGAGCTTAGCGTTATTGCAATAAACGGACGGTGTCAATTTGAAATCAAGGAGCGACCAATGCAAGACGTAAAGAGTGAGTCGGATGGCATCAATGCCGCGGGAAGATCGAGATCAGGTACATGCGAGGCACAGTTATGGACAAAATGGACGCATTTCATGAGGGGCTGTGGCATAAGGGCAAAAGAACCGGAGGAGGCAGAGAAAATATGTGGATATAAAAATATATATTTACGTATATATATATCTGCGGGAGAAAATAGCAATAAAGGGAAGGAACACTGAAATAGCAGTGGCTGGACTAGACAGGCAGGTTTGGGTCGTTAGTGCGGAATGAACTTGCATAAACCATCATTAAAGGATTCGTTTCTCACCCGCCAACAATACCACAAAACAAGAGATGGTCCCCCTTCCAAAGCTTCATCTGCGTGGCACTATTTCTACGTTTCATTGCGTCTTTCCTTTGAATCTTCTCTCATTCAGCCATCTTCACTTCATGAAAGTTGCTTCGGCAATGAAGATCCACAATCAAGGACATAAACGGTTCGATCGCCTCTTCAGCTTTCTAAGTCATACTTCAGCATATCCAGCTATACAATCACCTGCACTTCCTGAGAGTTGTTCATACGAACCTCTTTTATATGACTGTATCAGTCTACCACCGGCATCCACTTTGTTACCAACTTCAGATGCTCTCACGCTCTTTGCCAACGAACACAAACAATCCATAATTGTATCACATCTCGCTCATCTATGAACTACTGCCGCTGTTCCACCAAGATATCATGATCGGCCACCTGCACCATAATCCATTGATTGCTTTTTCTAAATCTTTAGCTGAAAATCAATTACCTATAATTTGGGTTGCTGTTAACCTGTTCCCACCCCCCCCCAAGCCTCAGGATGAACTTTTTTCAACTTGCCCAGCCACACAACTATCTGCGCTTTTGAAGGTTCCAGTGATGCACTACTTCCAGTTGACTCCGTCGGATATCGAACATATATACCACTATTATGCCCACTTCGTTGTAAATCTGTATTCCCCATCTGTCACTCTTGGAGTCACCCCCGATAGACCAATAGTTCGGCATCATTTCACCGGCCTATTACCTGTTGCCATTTTTCCACCAATCCCTCACGATTGGCCACCTATGCCAAAGACCACTGCGAATGCCATTGCTCTAAACCTTTGTTGGAAATGAACTGTACGTATGCCAAGTTACTGACCTTCCGGTAGTTTCCCAAATGCCCCATGTCGGACTCTTACCAGCACATCCCGTTAAGCGATCGTCTACATGCTTTTACAATATCATTTATGCACCATTCCCATACGACTTCATAAGATCATCGTATATCAACTCCTCTGACCACCCTGTTGTCAGCTTGAGTTCAACAACTAACCGGAAACAAACCCTTTATCCGAATCGTGTTTCACTCACCTATCAACTTTTGCTACTCTGCTTCACCAAAGTTCTAGGCTGGGGCATCTACATACACCTCTTTATGAGGGCGTCCTCCACAACCTCTTGATGAACAGTAAGTACTAACTCAGTGGAAAATGGGACTCTCATTTAGGAAACTCCCCTCCTCAGAGGGCACTACAAATCCTTCGGTATTATATTTTTGTTATCTTCCGCAATATATTCGAGCTATTGGTTCACGTTTTTGTTCGTCATCATCAAGTATTCTCCAGTTCTTCGTCTGTGCTTTTTTGAGTGTTTTCTCAGTCAGTTCACTCAACCCTGCGACTCTTCATCAATGCTATCGGAAAAACTGCGAGTTTCTTCTTCATCCTTGCTTCACCTCATGACGCCCACCTCACTCACTACTGGGCGGTGCGTCCACCTGACCTTCAAACTCAAATTGGCCGGGCATTTACACATGTGATTACTAAAACCTATACACTTTTGTGCTGCATTTGGCCAAACGAATATCCAAGGAATTTTTGTGACCTCACTTGTGCCATATGATCACGCAACCAAGCACGCTTCGGGTTCCCTCCAAATAAACCATTATAATTATCATTATTATTAATTAATCAACCTTATAAAACCCAAAGGTCAACCAGCCTTGGATTCCACTTGGCGGCGGTTGATCTTTAAGGAGTCACGTGGTGACGGGAATAGCTATCGACCTTGGAAGAATTTCTGAGTATCCGCCTTATAAACTGATGTAACGAAATGGAAACGGGAATAAAGCACCAGACGCACAGTGGTTTTTCTTTCATTTAGTAGAGTATAGTATGTTTCTTGACCGTGGTCAATACACATGCACAAGGCGAGGTCAGGGTATACAACAGTACATGTCAATATGAGGTATTCACAAATTCTAAATTTATAAATCACACAGCAACCAAAGTACACCAGAAAAGTCATGTAGTGTTTGAGTGAACAAAAGTGGTAATGGTTGAAGCGGGAATTCCAAATCGGTTTCGAAATCGCTAGGGGCGGTGTGGATAGCTGGACAGTCGTGGAATTGCTGATATAAGCGACAAATGGACGGTCACTAACGATTAACCGGGCGGAAGAGGTGCCAAAGAACATTGTTAGAAGTAAAGCAAGCATGGGGCTTTCAACGTGCAGTGAGAGATACCAGCGGAATATTGGACACTGATCCAGCATTGGGTAACTAATTGTAGAGGAAGCATGGTAAATAAAGGCAAGTGATTCAAAGGTGATAATAAAACGGACCTTTTGTGCAGGTGATTACAGTGTCATATGGAAATTCGCATGAAGGCGAAAAGCTTCGCAGGGACTCCAGTGAACTTTTGAAGAGCATGAATAGTGTATGGACGTATAACGGACTTTTAAAGAAGAGCCGTCAATGGAACGGATTAGTTGAGACAAACGTCAATGGTTCGGTTAGGCAGAAGTTAGAAGAGTGTAAATTTTTTTGTGTGATAGAAAATTGTTAACTAAATTATGGTTGGCTGCAGATGACTGGTATTCTGTTCCATAAGGACCTTGAATGCGGGTGGTGGCAAGTAGAACGTTGGGGGAGCAGGTAAAAAAGGACTGGTTTGACGGAGTGGACAGCGGAGAGGACTGGGTTCCGGCCATTGGTTTCCTACTGCAACGCGGAAAGAATTGAACTGCTGGAATGGATTACTGGGAATACACGTTGAGCGGATGTGTTGATGGTTGGTGTCGGGCGTCACCTCTGCGACCCGGTAGGACTTTCGTGAGAGTTTGTTACTGCGTGTACGGCGCCCCATGTAACGTCAGCAGGCGAGAGTATAGGTTCAAACCATTGAGCAAATCGTCAAGTCCTTACGGTAATCCGGAACAAACGTCGATTTGGCCGATGGCCACCCAAGTAACCAATGCAATCTGAAAGAGAACAGGAGTGCGGCAGTCTGGAGAGTGTTCCAGCTGCGGGTTACGATTATCGTTTTGATGGAAGCAAGAAAATGAACATTTTGTTATACGAACAATTAATTATCGTTTTGCTAGTGGACTGGTCTATTAGGGATTCCTAGGCGGAGACTGGTAGCTTTCTAGGGTAGTTGGGTGACAGTAAAGATATCAGGCAGATGGTGGATGAGGAGAGGACGTCAGTTTGGAAACCAGAAATAAAACAATAGTAGAGGGTATGGTCTAGAAGAAGAATGAGAAAATAGGAAGATAACAGTCTGGTCAGTTCACCAGCTGTGGTCGAGGACGGCAGACAGTGAAAAAAGAGAAAAAACACCAGGTGTTAAGATGAAGATTTTTCATGTGGGAGCAAACGTGCTGGTATTCCGCAGCGTCAAGAGAAATCAGAGGTATACGCATTCCGGTTGGAATGAGGTCTTAACTTACCATCAGCATATGCGCAGTGAAATGGAGCCTAGTTACTAAGGAATGGTAATCCGTGTGGCAAGGCTGCAGTGTACGAGAGAGGCGCAAGAAAAGCAGGATGGAACGGCTGAGTTCTAGCCTGAGCCAGGAATTACCCGAGAGCGATCACCTATCGCTAAAGGACGGAACGATTTTATTTATATGTATGCAAATTATGTTGTAAAATGGCACAATCTAATTAGGAAGGAAGAGAAAAGTGAGTGGAGCATACCCAAGGTATATATATATATTTATATTGCTGTAAACGTGGGTGCGATCATCAAACGGGTCATGCGAAAGCGGTCGGAGGCAAAAGACTGTGGCAAGGGAAATGAGATAGAGACGCAGTCTAGGTACAGCCCAGCTGAGGATCAACGGTTAACGGAAAAAAGAACAAAAGTCAAGCACGGGCTCATCGGTGCAGCGGATCCTAAAGGCACATTGAGGCCATGAAACGTGAGACTAAAAGGGTAACGCCTAAGTGTGGCTAAATCTTTCACTGAGGAAATTGGTATTTCGCCTATAGTGGTCATTGAGCAGGAGTAAAGACTAAGTTCTGCATGAAATTACAGAAGAAACTCAGCATAGGTATATACATCATTGGGCTAAGTGAATAGGACAGGGAGGGTTGAAGTCACGCGATTTGTCATTCGTGAATATCACACTATCGTGGAAGGCTTCGGACACCTAAAACTGCGGAAAATAGAAGAATTTTACGAAAGTAGTGGATAAATTGAAAACCAGGTTGCATTTACTTGGCTTCTAGTTTCTGGACCACCGGAAGCACCTGCCAGGCTAATAGAAAGACCTGGAGACAGGTCAATAATTTGATTAGGTCTTTGATCGTAATATAAGCCAGACGGTTTATGAAAATGGGCTTTGAGCGTGTTCGCTAGACCGTCAGAGATGATCGGTGGGGTCCGCCTAATGTGTCCCACCAGTGCACGTTTCCATTTGATGCATATTACCTCAGTGGAAGCTGTCCCTCGAGGTTGACACGCGAAGGGGTTTTGGGTTTCGCCCCTGTGTTGAGTGAGGATCGGACAGCAAACTTGGCAGTGATGAGTGCCTAACCTGTTTGCTTACTGCCAAAGGTTTTCTGGACTCTGTGCTGGCGGCCACAGTTATCTGTCTTGTGTGCCGCGCGAGGGGCGCGGGAATCAAAAACTTCGCTGTTCGACGTTCGATACATTTTCCAACACGGAATAGTTTGCGCCAATCAAGCTGAATGAAAAGCCTCAAATTTGATCCAGCTTCCGCTGTTCATAGATCTATCATCTAGCTCATAGTAAAAACCAGATGCAAGATACTGTCACGGTCTGTACTTTGAACCCCCTCACCCCCCTTCATATCTTTTGCCCTATTATCCGGTGAGCTGTTGTGTAGCCCACCAGTGACGTCCAGGTAACAGGAAGGTCACGACGTTTGGGGACATCTGGTCTTCGGCCCCTTATTTAAGTAATGCTTCGAGACTTCGACTCCGAACAGAGTCGGACTGGCTCCGTTTTACTCTGCCTAATCTGAGTGCTGCTCCCAGCTCTTATCAGTACTATGGAGCCTATCCCTCCCAACGACCATCTCAGGATAAAAATGGGGCTATAAAGCAAAAAAATACTGGCAGTGGTTATAATATACCGACCACAACATTGTAAATCGGAAGAATAGCAAATTGAGCAAAGCGTAAAAAATTCACAAGCATTCCAAAACCGAAACAAGATGGATCTGTGATTTTCTACGGGAACCAATCGAGAAGCACAATGGACACAAAGGCATACACATATCAGGTATGCAACTAAATGGGCTTACCAGTAAAAACAAAGGTCCGAAATCCCGTGGTTCGAGCACCATGGCTTGGAATTCTCCTAAGCTAAGTCAGGACCTGATCCCGTATGGAGTCCATAGCCCTTGATCCTCCGTTCGTGACACGTTGACGAACATACTCGGCAGCACGCAAAAGAGCAGAACTCAAAAAGCTGGAGCTGGACAAAGTGTATCGGAGGAACGCAACGGCGTGCAGACGGTGTGCACAGGCGGAGCAAGTAGTGCCAACAAATTTGGCAATTGTTCAGATAAACAAATTTGTTAATCTTTGTATTCGTGTGTCGTACTGGCAGCAATGCAGGGTTCTCCCCCTAGAAGGCTGTATTGGGTATGCCGGCTTCGGTGGCGAGCCACTTTATTCATTCCTCCCACTGCCATCAAACACAACAGCGAAGCCGGCGCAAGCCGCTCTCCGTGACTCACGCTGGTCTCTGTGCGTCGATCGCAAAATGTCTTCCTCCTTAACATTGCAGTCGACCTGAGTGGACCAAGCTTTTGACTTGGCAGTGGTGATTGTGTTGTGGGGTTTATCGCTTTCGGCTTGTCCCAAAGTTCGCTTTATCTGTGGTTGTTACTGACTTCGTAAACGAGCCAGAGTCCTGCTTCAAATGAGTCTAGTAGCGATCCAAAGATAATCTCTGCTTCAGCCATAGGAGATCCGGGGATTCCATACGGTTCTGTGCGACGGGACGAGCTGGAAGGCAAGAAACATGGGAAGGCTGCTTCTCGGGGCGCGAACGGATATTCGACTGAGAGGGACGTACCGGTGCAATACGGGCTGCCGGTAACCCAGTCGTGATAACTACGTGGTCGCGCATTCGAGCATATTGAATCTATTTACAAGTGGAATATGAAGAGCAATGGTAAATATATGCAACTGTTGCAAATAAGGAAAACCTCGCTGGCTGTCGCAGCTCGCAGTCGCGTCGATTTCTCCTGTTGACGGATGCAGCCGTGTCTTCCGTGGAGTTTGGTGTTGCAACGAGTAACGGGCAGCTCTTAGTGGTAGTACCGGTTGCTGACTCAGGACGACTAACAGAAGGTTGCGAGCTGGTGAGGACGTTGGGCGGGTTGTTCAGGTTGGGTTCAACCTCGAATAATGCCGGTTTAGGGCGGTCTATGCTGATGGTCTCCTTCCTGCCTTTGACGTATACCGCGCATTCATTTTACTTTTGCTGGACGACTAGAAACGGTCCGGAGTAGGAGGCTTGTAGTAGCGACCGCGCTGTACCCATTCGAATAAACACACAGCTGGCGGTCGCTAGAGTGATAGGTATATATGCGCTGGGAGTTTGTTCGCCTGGTGGTTTGATCCTTAATAACCGCATCTGGTGTGACAGCCGTTTTGCGTAATCACCTGATTAAAACGCACACGTGGTAATGGAGAATCCAATTTACCTAGAAGTCGTAATTTGCAACCGTAAACAAGTTCAGCCGACGAAGCACCCAAGTCAGCTTCAGCGGTGTTACCCAGTCCCAAGAGAACCATCGGTGAGAATTCCACTCCACAAAGGGTTATCGCGAACACGAAAGGCAGCTTGCAGTTGGCGATGGAACCGCTCCACGAAGCCATTGGCCCGAGGATAAAATGCCGTCGTCTTTTTATGTCTGCAACCGACTGCATTCAGTAGCTCGTGAAAGGCACCGTCAAAATGAGAACCGCGGTCAGTGACCACGATATCAGGGCGCTCGAACTGACTTACCCAACCAGTTAGAAAAGCTTTCGCAGCTTCCTCTGGGGTAGGACGGGGAAGAGGTTCGGCCGGTGACCAGCAAGTGAAACGATCAACGCGAGTGAGGATGTAGATGCGGCATTTGGATGGTAGAAGGGGCCCCACGAGTTCCGCATGCACATGGTGAAAGCTTGCTTCTGGCTCACAGAATGCGCCTAACGTAGATCAAGTGTGACAATGTATTTTAAGGCTTTGACTTTGAAGACAAGCGCGGGCCAAAAGACGTACGTTACGTATGACGCAAGGCCAGGCGAATCGCCCGGTGACCAGTTTCGCTGAGGTGGTTATCCCTGGATGCGATAAGTTGTGGAGGCTGATAAAATCTTGCCGGCGAAAACCTGCAGGAACCAGTGTTCGGGATGGACCCTTAGACACATCGCAAATAATATTTACGCCCGAAGTTGGAACGGTTGCCGGCACTAGATGCATGGAGCTCCTGTTTCTGAGCTGCTCGACCCCAGGATCTGTTGTTTGGACTGCGGCGATTGCGTTTAGGTTTATGCCCATGCGTAGTGGGCCGTCGATATCGTGGACGCGTGGGGGTGCTTCTGCTACGGGATTGTGTGCCCCAACGGTGTGTCGAACGTTAATCGTAAATTGCGGAACATAAGTTGGGCGGAGAGTCTCGCGTGGCGAATATCGATCAGAAGCTGGCGGGAGAGCGTACGCCAGTGGTTTATGATCTGTGAACACGGTGCACGTCTGGCCGTCGGGTGCGAGCTGGAAGTGTCGGGTGCCCAAGTAGATTGCCAGCAGTTTTCTGCTGAAAGTACCTTATCAGGAGTCCGCAGGCTGGAGAAGCTTAGAAAAGGAAGCTATTGGTAGCCATGAGTTGTTGACGAATTGCTGCAACACTGCTCCAACAGCCGTGTCCGGAGCATCTGCCCCTAATGCCAGGGGAGCAGAAGGATCGGGGTGTGGATGGAGATTTATGCTGAAGCTAGCTTCCTTGATCGAACTAAACGCTGCCGACTCTATGTCGGGAAAAATGAATTTCCGCCTACCTGCACGTAAGAGGTCTCTCAGAGGTTTCATTGTTTCGGAGCAGTGAAATATTACCCGGTGATAAAATTTGAACTAGCCAGAAAGTTGGCGCAGCTGTCTGCAAGGGTGAGGCTCAGGGTAGTCGCAAACTGTCGCCATCTTGTCAAACAGGTGCTGTGTGCGCGAAGCTGAGACTTGGCGACCTAGCAATGTGACCCATTTCGCACTTGACAGGATTAGTGGTTACACCGTGTTGGCAAAAGAGCTCAAAAAGAGCGCGCAGGTGTGTCTTATGCTGTTTTTCTGAAGAATGTGCCAACGAAATATCGTCCAGGTACACGTAGATACCCTTTAAACCGTGTGTTGCTTCAGGAGTAAGATTTTAAATGGTTTGGGCTGCATTCCTGAACCTAAGTGGCTTGCTCAAAAACTCGAATGGCACGAGTGAAGATGTGACAGCTGTTTCAGGGATGTCAGCCTCTGTTACCGGGATTTGATGATTGGATCCAGCGAGGCCAATTCGGCTGAAAACAGAACAACCAGATAGGAAAGCCGTTAGATCTTGAATGTACAGGATGGGGTAACTGTCTAAGATAGTAGCTAGGTTGAGGGCCCTACAGTCGCCTCAGGAGCGCACGTCACCCTCAGGTTCAGAAAACATGTGAGAGGGTGAAGGCCAAGGGCTACTAAACGGGCGTATTATGCCTAATTCTAGCATGTGTTCGAACTCAGCCCGTGCAACTCGGAGCACGTCCAGCGCCAAGCGACGGGGTCGGCTAAATGCTGGTGGTCCTTCAGTGACAGTATGTGGGGTGACCTTGGTGATCGTCGCGGGAAGGGGTCCAGGTTGCCTCAGCATTGCCGGGTAAGCTATAAGGGGGTCCGAGTAGGGAAGGTTTGCCTGAGGTTTGATGTATAGGGTGATGGTGTGAGACACGGAGGAACGCGAATGGGTTGCTGAAAGAGGATTCTGTCGGTCTCAAATCTTCAGCATCGTGCACTGACCAGGAGGTCAAGCTGGTCGAGAGGGTTGATACCTGGTACGGGATAGGGGAATTCTGCTGCCATAAACACCCGGCGGAAGGTGCGACTTAGGCCTGACTTGAGCGTGAGTGAATTACGGCCGTCAGTGCCAGGGTGCCGTTGGCAGCCCAAAGTTTTTTTGTTGATGGAATCGTTGCATCACCTGCTCCCTTTGAGGTGACACTGACCGAAGCACCAGTGTCCATTAGGAACAGGGTATTAAGATTTATGGGTTCTACATTGAGAATGACTAAAAGGGGGAAAAAGTCTGAAAGCCTGCTCGGAAGTAACTATCAGAGTGTCCTCGCGACGTATTCCTACGGTGGGAGCGGTGATCTGGAGACTGCTCGAGTGTGTACAACAGCAATTTGTGGATGGTACTGTTCCATAATACCGTCCACTAGTTTTGCCGCTTCTATGAGGCTATGGTTGCTAGAAACCTCGAGCACTTCTCGAATACCACCAGTAACCACTGCACCCACAACTTTTTGACGACTTTTACCTCCTAAAGTTGCCCTTACAGCTGCTGGACTTCCCCGGTAATGCGCGGGACATCTTACTTCTTAACTCTGTTTGTTGTATAAGCCTCTTTAGTCTTGACAATTCGGACGGCGAAAGACAAGGGATTACCGTGTCTTCTCTGGCTATGTAAGAATAGTTTTTGAATACTACGTCGAGCACTTGGGAAGCAACGTAACGAAAAATGCTACCGATGGTCCGCAAGAAACGGAAAAGCTCGCTGGTGACTCTACGTGATTCAAATACTGCCCCTAACATATGAAACCAGAGTTGAGGGTCACCAATAACAAAGCTCAGGGACGTCTAGGGAGACTGTCAAGACGGACTGTTCCGGATCAGGCCTGCGGTCGTAGCCAGCCATAAGTGCAATGGTGCATCGAATGTAAAGTTATGTAAAGATCAGACCAGCAACCCCGAAGCACCTGTGATATATATATAAGGGAAATATAAACGGAGTGTGATATTCGGAATCCGGATTTACAGTTTCCATGTCAGAAACTCGCTCTCCCACCTCATCGCCTGTTGGATACACCCCGAACTCTAACTCGCCATCTGTTCCCTCCGGTGATAAACTACTCGTCTTCCAGAGGAATAGGTCTAACAGTCTTCCCATTCTTCTCACAAGCCCCTCCCTCATTCAACTGTCTCCTCTTAAATCAACTCGCTTTAACTCACGGAATAAGGTTTCGACCTTAGAAAATACCCCTTTCTTCAATGCATCGGTGGTCCCTACAAATTCACCGTGCTCACTGCCTGTCAATACCAAAATACGGCCTCCACATGCCGTCCAATCTGCCACACGTCGTACTTCTCACCCAAAAACTATCTCCACTGCTCCCGCTTCTAACTGCTCCATATTTGGTGTTCCACCCAACTTGAGTTACCCCTACCACAATGTGCAGCTTAACCTACCACCCTACACCCCTATTCCTCACACATTTTCAACCCTGCCCTCTGCAACCCCCCCCCCCCCCCCCCTCAGCCAATACTCGATTCCGACTGGCCGGTATTTCTCGACAGCTCCTGATCACCCCTGTCTGATATCGACCCGCCAAACCCCACAGGTTTTTCCCTTTGCTCCGATGTTTCCCCCTCCGTTGATGCCCAGTCTCTCTACCGCTCAGCGGTCCCTTTCACTGCAACATTTAATCCAGCTTGGCTGGAAGCCACCCCATCTGAACCTCCACTAGCCCCAACATCAACATATTCCCCTTTGACCCTAACCTCCGCTCCTTCCAATCGCGATAGCCTGCCTCCTTCCAACTTACACTACCCTTCTGATGTGCCTATACCACCTCCCACAAATGGTATATCTCTAGCCTTATTCAACTCGCGTTCTATTCTTGACAAACTCCCGCACCTTAAAAAACTTGTCCTTACAAATAATTACGACATTATCTTAATAACGGAATCCTGGCTTTCTGAGAGCACTTCCAATGATCAAGTATCTTTGGTAGGGTACTGTCTTCTAAGGACCGATAGACCGAACCGGCGTGGTGGTGGGTGCCTAGCCTACGTCAAGGAAACCTACACCACGACCCCTCTTTTACATACGGCACTCGATTCTATTCCCGATTCTCTCTGGTTCACTATGAACCTCCAAACCACTGTTCTTCACATTGACTGCGTGTATCGATCACCAAATTCCCCCAGTTCATTGTTTCCATTTCTCATTAGGTCTTTCAAATACCTCTCTTTGCTTCCTTCTGGAACCAAGCTTATTGCGGGTGACTTTAATTTCCCTCACATCTGTTGGCCCACCCTCTCGGCTCCTCCCAATCTTATGGACCTGATCACTAGCATTCATCTTGGCGGCTGGACACAACATGTTGTCGAACCTACCAGAAATGAGAACATACTAGATCTGGTATTTACTCATAACATGCCTCTCATCGACGTGACCGTAACACGAAATTTCCCCGGTAGTGACCATAAAATGGTTATCTGCCATCTGCCCCTTAGTGGCCCACCTAGTCCCGCACACCCCCCCCCAACAATACATTCCTATGCAGAAATTGGGCCTTGCTAGTCACGCTTCTTCGGCAGAAAGACTGGGGTGATTATTTCCTCACCCAGGACCCTCAGCATGCTGCGGATACTTTCTACTCCTTCTTTTCCGGTTGTCTTGAAAAATTGTCCAATACTGCCCAGGCTGTACCTAAAAGGAGGTCGTCTGTCTCGCCACTCCATAAGAAGTACCATAAACGTCTCAAACAACTACATAATTCCAACGACTTTTCACTTTTTATTCGTCTAAACCGCCTCTCCACACTTATTCAACGACAAGATAATACGCGACTTCGTGACCAAGAAGCAAAGGCTTTGAGTCATCCTAACAAGTCGCAACTTCTTTCTATGTTGCATAAGTCTAGAAACGCTGATGTTAAGGCCGACTTCCAACTTCTAATTATGGATAATAACTCATCTATCACCTCCCCACCTTGTATAGCCGAAGTCTTCAATGCATTCTTTGCTTCAGCCATGGCTCCAGCCACTGTCATTGCCCCGCCTCCATCTTCACCACTTACCGACTCTGTCCTTTCTACGATACCCTTCGATGCCAGGAGTATTTCCAAGCTACTATTTAATAGCAAACCCTCTGCTCGATTAGGCCTCGATGGCTTACCACCAATTGCACTCGTCAATGGTGGACCGGATCTCCCCCTGTTGTTGCTTAACCTTTTCACTCTTTCACTTAATGGTAGCACCGTACCTGTTAACTGAACTCAACACCCAGTTATGCCGTTACTATTTTTGCTCCCACCCTATCCCCCAGCTAAGGTTCTTCTGTAATTTCATGCAGAACTTGGTCTTTACTCCTGCTCAATGACCACTATAGGCGAAATACTAACTTTCTCACTGAAAGTTCTAGTCACACTTAGGCGTTTCCCCTTTAGTCTCACGTTTCATGGCCTAATTGTGCCTTAAGAATCCGCCGCACCGATGAGCCCGTGCTTAACTTTTGTTCTCCTTTCCGTTAACCGTTGATCCTCAGCTGCGTCACTCTATCTCACTTTCCTTGCCGTAGTCTTTTGCGTCTGACCGCTTTCGCATGACCCGTCCGATGATCGCACCCACGTATACATATATATATATATATATATATATATATATATATATATATATATACCTTGGGTATGCTCCACTCACTTGTCCCCCTTCCTAACTAGATTGTGCCATTTTACTGCACACAATTTGCGTATATATAAATAAAACCGTTCCGTCCTTTAGCGATGGGTGCTCGCTCTCAGTTAATTCCTGGCTCAGGCTAGAACTCAGCCTTCCCATCCTGCTTTTTTTGTGCCTTTCTCGTACACTGAAGCCTTGCCGCACGGATTACCATTCCTTAGTAACTAGGCTTCACTTCTCTACGCACATGCTCATGTTAAGTTAAGACCCCATTCAAACCGGAATCCGTATGCCCCTGCCGAATACCATCACGTTTGCCCCCACATGAAAAATCCTCATTTTTACACTCAGTGTTTTCCCCCCTTTTTACAGTTTGCCGTCCTCGACCACAGCTGGTGAACTGACCAAACTGTTATCTTCCTATTTTCTCATTCTTCTTCCAGACCATACCCTCTACTATTGTTTTATTCCCGGTTCCCAAACGGACACCCTCTCCTCATCCACCACCTACCTGATATCGCCCCAAATCTCTACTATCACCCAACTACCCTAGAAAGCTACCAGTCTCCGTCTAGGGATCCCTAATAGACCTGTCCACTAGCCAAACGATAACTAACTGTTCGTATAACAAAATGTTCATTTTCTTGCTTCCATATAAACGATAATCATAACCCACAGCTGGGACACTCTCCAGACTGCCGCACTCCTGATCTCCTCCAGATTGCATCGGTTACTTGGGTAGCCATCGGCCAAATCGACGTTTATTCCGGATTACCGTAAGGACTGGACGATTTGAGCAATGGTTTAAACCTATACTCTCGCCTGCTGACGTTACATGGGGCACCGTACACGGATAAACAAAACCTCATGAAAGTCTCACCGGATCGCAGAGGTGATTCCTGACAGCAACCATTAACACATCCGCTCAACGTCTATTCCCAAATAATCCAACCCAACAGTTCAATTCTTCCCGCGTTGCAGTACGAAACCAATGGCCGGAACCCAGCCTTCGCAGCTGTCAACTTCGTCAAACCAGTCCTTTTTTACCTGCTTCCCACAACATTTTACCTGCCACCACCTGCAACCAAGGTCTTTACGGAACAGAATACCAGCCATCTGCAGCCAACCATAATATGATTATCAATTTTCTATCAAATACAAAAAAAACATTTTACACTCTTCCAACTCCTGCCTAACCGAACCATTGACGTTTGTCTCCACTAATACGTTTCATTGACGGCTTTTCTTTTCTTTAATAGTCCGTTATATGTCCATACACTATTCATGCTCTTCAAAAGTTCACTGGAGTCCCTGCGAAGCTTTTCGCCTTCATGCGAATTTCCATATGACACTGTAATCACCTGCACAAAAGGTCCGTTTTATTATCACCTTTGAATCACTTGCCTTTATTTACCATGCTTCCTCTACAATTAGTTACCCAATGCTGGATCAGTGTCCAATATTCCGCTGGTATCTCTCACTGCACGTTGAAAGCCCCATGCTTGCTTTACTTCTAACAATGTTCTTTGGCACCTCTTCCGCCCGGTTAATCGTTAGTGACCGTCCATTTGTCGCTTATATCAGCAATTCCACGACTGTCCAGCTATCCACACCGCCCCTAGCGATTTCGAAACCGATTTGGAATTCCCGCCTCAACCATTACCACTTTTGTTTACTCAAACACTACATGACTTTACTGGTGTATTTCGGTTGCTGTGATTTATAAATTTAAAATTTGTGAATACCTCATATTGACATGTACTTTTGTATACTCTGATCTTGCCCTGTGCATGTGTATTGACCACGGTCAAGAAATATATTATACTATAAGTGTGATTGAAGGACTTACGAGTGTCCTAGGTGGAATCAATCTGACTTCCGGGCCCACCAATTAAAAATTCATCTGAGTCAGGACCTGCTCCAGTGTGGAGTCCATAGCCCTTGATCCTCCGTTCGTGACACGTTGACGAACATACTCGGCAGCGCGCAAAAGAGCAGAACTCAAAAAGCTGGAGCTGGACAAAGTGTATCGGAGGAACGCAACGGCGTGCAGACGGTGTGCACAGGCGGAGCAAGTAGTGCCAACAAATTTGGCAATTGTTCACATAAACAATTTTTTTAATCTTTGTCTTTGTGTGTTGTATCGGTAGCATTACAATGGTCAGAAACGGCCGAAGGCCAAATCCAAGTGTGTCGCGAAAGCAAGCAATAGGGCGGATGGGTTTTGTACGGATATTTTGGAAAAGTAACACCAAATATAGCTAATTCACAAAGAAATTAGAAAGTTTGGAAAGATTTTGAACGTATATTTTTCACAGCACTTCCAACAGGAATTGTTGGCAGCTTCAATTGGTTAGATGAAAGAGACAATTGAAGCTCACCAATTCATTTATTTAATGGTAATGGGAGACTCCCAGGCTCCCACAATAGGCTGGACCAGCAACCTCTCAACAGACTCGATATTTGGTGCCTAGCTACTAGGCATACTCCTTCGGATGCCCCGTAGCGAACACGTCGAGTGCCTTCCGTCGGAGCTCAACTTCGCCGTGCATACAGGCGCTTCGTGTTCCCATCTATTATCGGTTTCTAGCGGAGTCCCTTGGGGCTCCGTGCCGTGTCCCTTACTGTTCGTGATCTACTTCTACGATCACCAAGATACTGTGAATTTTAACATTTGCCGGGTGCGCGGAGGATGTGACCATATGGAACTCTACAACTTCACAAAAGCAATCGGCGGTGAATGCAACCAAGCGCGATCAACCGACAAGTAACGGCAGACGACTCAGCCTGTCATCCAGAGGCCCTAGGAGCCAACACTTTAGTGGTAACAGAGCGTTGCTAATTCAGAGATGTACTAACATCGGACAATAGGTTTCTGGCTGGCAACCAAACTCTTTCTCATCATATCAGGACCAGCAGGATAGCCTTCCAAATTTCAATCCCCATTTCAGATTTTTCCAAAGATGATTTCTGGATCCCTTATAGTGCCCTCGTCCGGCCACCTTCGGATGCGACAGCCACATTTCACACACGGGTGTAGTCCGTTAATGTAATCATTCCTAGCCATTCAGACGAAAACCACAAGAGCTGCGCATGTACTGGCCAACATTTTCCGCACTTAAAGGCCGACTACACCTGGCCTCTACCCCTTGGATATGAGGCGTTTCAGAGGAAATATATTTTCAATTTCCCACTTTTTCTCTTCCCGAGATGGCTGATTGATTCATCAAGAGACCACAATTAGATACTCCAGTGGGGCATTCTAGGAAACCATTCAAACGTTGCCCGCGGATATTCTTACGGCAATGTTTTTCACGTCGAGGACGAGTTCCCACTAGAACAAACTCCCGTAAAAGATACTAGACGCTCCAGCAAAACAGGCTTTCAGCCACGGGCCAACCATAAACATGGGACTTCCACTTATTCCATCATCAAACTCTTGACTAGGATAGTACTGTAATTGTCGTTAATGTCGCAACTTCATTTTACGGGACCTGCTCCAAATAAGACATTTTCTCCGTAACTACTCTGGTATGCCCACGCTGTCCAGCGAATATCCTCTCAGAACAAAAGAACATTAACAAGGTCACGGATCCCTTGGCAGTGAGCTTCAAAAGACTGTACCACTATAAAAACGCCAAGTAATGGGACAGTGAATCTCTTGCAATCCGCTAAGCGCAGGTACTAAGTGAAATTAGCTCAGTGTGTCAAAAAACATCCAATGAAGTACTTTAGCCAAGTGCAGCCTAGAGTTTTCTTTAGGAATTCAGAACGACCATAGACGACTCATGATCATGGAGTGGCAGCAGATAACCAAAGTGAAGCAGATGTTCGTGACGGGTGCTTTACCCGTGTGCGGTGGACAGATAAAGGCTTGCGACTAGGCCTTGTTGGGGCCGCTCTTCCAAATTCCGTAAGGGATTTATATCCTTCAGAGGAAATCGTGCGCAACTGCTTGGAAGGGTTAGATATCCACAAGTCTGTCGGACCGAGTGACATCCACCCTACTATCGTTGAGCCGCTGGCGGGTTTCTCATCCTTTTCAGTATACAAGTTATTTGAGCCGCAATGAGTCATGGAAGGTTTCCTCAAGAATGTCAAGGCGCAGCACCGATGGCTACAGATATAAGGGGATCCCGCCGTGCAATGGGATATCGCCAGGCAGTTTTGATACGGGTCATTCTAAAACCGGGGAGAAAGTTCACGTGAGGATATAGATTAAACAGTTAACTTAAAATAAATCAAGGTTTTTTTCTAAACAGCGAAATCTGAGATTAGCAGCTGACATTTACAAATCCACTTCTATCAAAATTTATTAGGCTTTCATGGGTTAATCGACCACTAATCCCCTTACCCACCAAGTGGCAAACCGGGTTTAACCTGGACGCTCCAAGCGCTCTCGACTTCCCACATCCTCGGTGGCTCGTTCAGTATCCCTGGTCGATGTATGCAGTGAAGCCAGTAAGAAATTCACCGCGCTTCAGTGAAGCGTATTGTTCTTAGAGTGACAGTTACGACCCATAGATGATGAGCTGACCAGGCTTTTGCCACTCGCATATACAGCCGATCCCTCGAAACATCCGAACACTGAAAGTCTACCGTCAGCCGGCCGCTTCCTGAATTCAGCTGCGTCCAAAGTCCATAAAAGGATACAAAATTCCGGGTCGTTTGCCCTTTCATCGATCAAACAGTCGTTGGTCGTGGCCTGTGAAATGTCACACCGTGAGTGCCATCGCGAAAGACTCAGAAAATGGTCGTATCGAAAATTATGCCCGCTACTCTTTCATTTTTTGGAAGACAGCGCTGCCACAGAATTCATTGTAAGGAGAGGGTCCATCGCAAAGTCCACTTCATTCAAATATAAGAATTACTCTTCACAAAAACTCGCTGCAGAGAGATGTCCTTAAATCGATTTCCGGCAACCAAGTATTTTCACCACCGTCTGATCCAGCGTTGCCCAATACCCCTGAACAATTACCCACCGTCAGTAACCCGTCACCACTCCTGCTGACCGACGTGTTAGCGCGAAATGTGGGCCCAGATCCTACCCGTTCGCCTCCAACACTACAACGCCCCTCTAAAAGCTCTATACTGCACCCCAGTCCCAACCACTCTCTGCCCACAGCCGAGCAACACAGCCCTTCCTCTAAGCCAGAAGCCTTTCACACCTCGGTCTATCTGCCAAACGAGCCGACAAACAGCCAGATTCCCACGCACGACCCTGCTCCGACCAACCAGCTACAGCGTTGTCTTCTAGTGCTTCGGTCACAACGTCAACCCCTCACCCGTTTCACCCAACGGCCAAGACCTCCCCTGCGCTGACATCGTATCGCTCCCAGCTTTAATCGACAGTCGACCTATGGCCTCTCGCGCTCCAGCCTACTGGCATTTTACCCACCCGCTTCCTCCACCACGGGCATGCTTACGAAATCACGTTGCTCATCCTGGTGCTAGTCCGCGTCCATTCGGTATCCCGAAGATCCGCGTATCCAAAGGCTACATGCCACATCCATCAACTCAGAGGCCGCCGTCATCACGTCTACAGATGCTGTACCACATCACAAACATTCCGTTAAAATTACCATCTCCATCTCTTGCTCTACCAAATCCAAATCACGCGGGATGAGTTACCACCATATTTGCCAACCAATGTCACAATATGTGGGCCGCACCTGACCCCTTTTCGCCCCATGGTATGCCCTTTCTCTACCCCTCCGTAACTTCAACATACTCTGCCCCTCACCACCCAAAATCGCCGTATTCTACCGTGGCCCCACTGCACACTATGCCAACTGACCCTTCATACCAAATACCCCATCATCACCGGCCCTTCCCCTACTTTTCTGCCCCCTCACACGTTCCGTGGAGCCCTGTGAGATGCCTGCCGCCTCAACGAACCCTATCCGTAACAATATGCCCGTCTCACTCTAATCCCAATAACACTGTCATTCGTCGCCCTCCTCACAAGGCTGCTAGCAAAACCGTAGTTGCTCCTCCCCTACCGCCCTCCACCCCCATAATGACCTCCTAGCACCCTCAATAACTCTCCCCCGATTTATACATGATTTGCTCTAAAGGTCTCATCTGGAGTCAGCATCCCCTCCTCCAGATCTATTATCCCGCGTTACCAAGTCACTTCAGCATCCAGTGTTAACCTCTACTGGACTTCACGAGTGTTCAGCCCAATAAGCACTCCGCGGCGATAGGGAAAAGGCTGTCTAAGTGGGAGTAGCACCTCACATCCAGTCTTCTTATATGGGCGACCAGCCTATTATTCACCACGCTCCTGAGCACATTTTGGCTACCGAACCCACCGAAGACTCAAAGCCTCCCCCAGAAATGTTTTCCACGGAAGTGTTTAACCCTCGCTCTATCTTGAATGAATTTCCCGCTATAAAAAGACCGTTTGTCATCCACACATTCGACATAATCCTGATCGCTGAAACTTGGCTCACCGAGCACATACCTTCTGACCAAAAATAACTGATCGCCTAATAAACCTTCAGGACTCAACAAATCTACAGCTGGGGTGGAGGTTGCTTGAGGTATATCAAGTGCAGTCTATGTGCTACCCTACTGGAAAATTTTGTGCTGGCAAATGTTGAAGATTCTGTATGGTTTACAATTTCTCTATCCCAGATGATCACAAATTTAGGTTGGATGTATTGACCCCCCAGCAGCTACACTTCCACATTTAACCCTATCAACGATGCATTTAGTTACATCACTGATCTTTCATTCAGAGGTGGATTTATGGCAGGCGACTTCAATGTCCCGGGTATAAACTGGTCTTCCCTTGATGCCGCCTTCAAATATTCGCAATTCGTCCCATGCATTCGCCTGGGCCGATTGACGCAACATGTAAAACAGCCTACCGGAAAGAATCACATTCCTGATCTGGTACTCACCCTGGGTTTGGCAAACGTTTCTGCCCCCGTGCTAAACGATTACACAGATGGTGACCGTAAAGTTGTTAGTTGCAGGTTTCAAGTCAAGCCATACACCGATAGTCTACCATGTAACGGTCATCCTTCCCGTCACTTTAAGTAGGACCAAATCCCCTCAATAATTTGTTCCAGAAACTGAGCCGACTTCTTCTAGACAGAAAATTCTCAGAAAGCCACTGATCTCCTCCACTCAAGATTACAATATTGCATCGGAAAAATATCACGCCCCTACTATCTATCCAGACCAGCAAGCTATCATATAACCGGGCCAAGGCAGAAATACGATCAGCTTCGACGGCAGTACCAACGAATTAGACTTTTCTGCAGTCTTACGAATGCAACCCCTATCCCGTGAAATTCACCTCATGGCCCTCTGCTTACAACTGATTCATGAATCCGAAGCACCACGCCTCCCAAACGAAGCTCAACGTCCGGCCCGGGTTCACGGGGCTTGCGCTCCATAATCAACTCAGTACATAAAACAGGTCATTCGTTTGGATAATCTCATAACCTCACCTCGAAAGATAGCTGACACGTTTATCACACTCTTCACAACCCCCGTGTCTCCCAGTCCAGCTTGTGCCCAGCTTTTCAGCCCATCTATCACGAACTCTTCACTCAGTTCTATCACTGTTATCACTAAGGATATAAATAGATACATCCACACTTTTGAACCGACCTGCCACCCAGAACCTGAAGACCCACCATCAACAATAATTGCTCTTGGTGTTCCGGATATTCCCCTCCTACTACTGAACTATACAATCTATCCCTTCAAACCGAAACCTTTCCCAACCAGTGGAAGAAATTCGTTATCATCCCCAGGCATGAGAAAGGTGCAGTGCATGGCATTGCAAATTACCGCCCTGCCACTCATGCGTTAATGATCTTGAGGCTGCTAGAAAATGTCGTGAAACACTACCTTACCGACTGCCTTTCTGCAAATAAACTCATCAACCCCAGACAAAGCGGATCGCTTAGATCATGTTCGTGTACGACCTGCCCATTCGACTTTCCGAACTTGGTAGCAGCAGCTGTCGACAAAGACAGAGCACTTGTCATCATATATCTTGATATGACAAAAGCCTTTGACAGAGTCCCGCATTTGAAGTTGCTGAACAAGATTGGAGTTACGGGATTGAAAGCCCCACCCAGTTGGTTTGAATCCTAGCTACGAGACCGTCACCAAGTTACCTGCGCCAACGGCCAGATGTCGGACCCCCACCCGCTAAACAGCGCGGTTATCCAAGGAAGTGTTTTAGGACTACTGCTGTTTTTACCATATGCAAATGACATTTACAATGTCGTCACGCATGGCGAAATTTTGCCTGCCGATGACATGAAGATAGTCTACGAATTCGAACGAGGAAAGCTACCTGTAGCACTAAATAACATCACGGTCGATAAACAGTCCTTATCCTCCTGGTGTTATTAATGGGAAGTGGAATTTTCAGTGAACAAAAGCAGTTGTCCCACGCTAAACTGAAATGTTCCTCATGATACCCTCGATATTGGCGGTGTCCTGCTCTTATATTCCTCAACAATACGAGATTTTGAACTGCAATACGCTTATACTTTAAACCTCTCGGAACACACTTCCCACATAACTGCACGGGCAAACATTCCTTGGCTTATTGCACAGACATTTACCTCTAAAGAGAGACAAGTTAGAGATATACAAAACTCATGTTCGCTCAACCCTCGAGTACCGAACACCTGTGTTCCAAAATGTGCACAAACGTGAAATTGTCGTTATTGAAAATGTAGAGCTTTAATTTACCAATAAACTATTTGGGCTTTCTACGACCCTGAGCTACACACAACAATGTATGCTCAAGCGGCTAGACTCTCCGTGGCTTCGGGGAATAAATCTCAACCTTAAATTTTTGTTTAATTCGATCCACAAAGAAGCTGTATCCTCCAGCCAAATACAGTTTAGTATGAACTCGACAATTTAGCTGCGCAATAGGAAACACCGCATAACAATCCGTACTTCCCGAAAGTCCTTGGGGAGAAACTTCTTCCCCCCCAAATATGCAACTTTGTAGAATAAACTCCTAGCTGATGTCCGTCCCATAGATCCCCAAACCTTATTTAAGTCCAGGCTGCACGTAGCGCTGGACATCCACAAACTGGTTGCTCTTTCCAATCCGTATATGACTACTGATAGAGCTTACGAGGAAAGTATCGGATACTAACCTGGATCCTCGATAATCTCTGGGATGTGCCTCACCATTCGCCGTCGTTGTCACCACCAGGTTGCAATGCCCAAACTTAGTTACTTTCACGACTGAGGCCAGTGCCCCTGAAATCGTATTTGAATATATGAAGTTTCACTGGTGGCATGTAAGATAGTCTTTAAACATTTCCAGTGCTAGTTTTGATTTATTCTCCGCCTCTGTCTCTAACCCAGGAAGCAGCACCCGAGGGACCCCTCAGTCTCAATCCAGTGGTCACCCTGAATCGAACCATTAGGCACTCCTCGCCGAACTTCTCTCTTTATCACATGACTCTAGCATCCTCCTATGATTGGCCTGTCTAACATCTGATACTCAGTCAGGAAAACAACAAACCATCTGTGGATCGTCTCGATGTATCACCACAGTTCGTGCTAAAACAGCGTGCTCACATGTTAAACGGAAATCATCGGACTCAGGATTTGTCAGAAACCAGCGGTCAAGTATGGATTCCTCGAGTGTTGAAACCGTTCCGTGTGTCTGTTTCCCACACATTTTATCTTTTGTAGCTCGGAAGAGGCAATAACATCGATGGAAAAATAGCGACAATTTTGTAGTCGTCCCATATTGGAGGGAAAACAACCAATTCTAGCAGTGGCGAGCTAACGATTCACACGTAAAGAATGGTGGGCGAAGGAGAAATGGGAAGTACTTCCTACGGGGAAAGCATGCTCTCCCGCTCCTATAAATTAAAAACAAGGTACCGAAAGTATTTCTGACTGTGAAGGTATTTAATTCATGCTTTACGCCCCTTCAGTAACGGATGGATTCCCCGTTCAGCCACGGCCCGACCCTGCGTAGGGAATGCCCCGAAGAAAAAAGAGCTTACGAGCTAAGCCCTCGGTACTCCTGCCTGGCCCTGTGCGGGGCGACAAGCGTGCTAAATGGGCTATTCACATATAACCCAACCTCACCACTCAGTTTAAACCTTTACGGGTTCCTTGTTTCATCTCCGGCCAGTTCGTTGACGCCAAGTTCCGTTGTCCATAACTGCTTTCCAAAGTTTATCCATACGAATTCTGCTGTTTTCTAAATCCTCCTTGTTGATACGTGAACCAATTAGCATCAGGACATGTTACCGCTAAAGAGTAGTAAGAAAGCTGAGTCCCCCTGAATCCAACCCTTTGACACTTACTCAAGTTGTTTGCGACCTACGTTGGTTTCCACGTACCTGCGTTGTTTTCTAGCCGAAATGAAGTGTAAGCACGAGCTTCCTACGCGGTAGCCTCAGGCTACACCCTCCAAAAGTACAACAGCACAAAGTGTAAAACACCTATTCCTTACAGGTCAAGAATGTAAACCTCCCCACCGTTGCTCTTAGCCGCCGACAATCGGAGCAAAACCAAACGATCACCTAACGCCCACACAAAAAGAAAGCAAATGCTCCGATTGCCACAGTATCCAACACAGTCCTCCCAAGGCTATATGGTTCCATATCTAAACCTAGCAGTTGTCCCTTTTAACACTGCGTCTATTCCGCTACGTGTGCATGTGCACGACCTGCCATAACCCTGTTGACATTTTCCTTTAATTAGAAAACCCGACAATGGGTACAAATCAAATAACCGTATAACAAGGTGCTCGCCATCAGGCATATGCTAGTAGTCGACTGCCAAATTATGACCAAATCGTCACCACGATCTGAGGAAAACTCATCATTTTCTCAATCATCCTAATATCACATGAAAAATTTGTTCACTCACCTCCAGCTGAAAAAAATCCTGTCACGCACGAAGCGCTCTGTCTCACCGTGATCTTATCTGCTTGCGGTCGTTTATATACCACCAAAGCCATGGCTTATCCCCATCAGCACACTCCCTCCTAGCCTCTGCTATCAACGCTTGACATCAAAGTCCTGTCCACGACATGAATTGTGTGCCACCAGCCGTTATAATGAAGCCCTTTCATTGCCGCATTCATGCACTTAGCTCATCATATATTGCCTCCATTTGCTATCACAACCCACGGCTGAAACGTCTTCCAGATTGCTGGTCTTCTCACTTGTTCTAGGTCTTGATTACTTTCCTAAATTTGTAATCGTTGGATTTCTATTTACCTGTTATTCGTAACCCCCAGCTGGAACATTCTCCAGACTGCCACATCTCAGGTCTCCTTCTAGATCATGCCGGTGACTTGAATAGCTATCCGTCCACTAGGCGCTTTTCTCGAATATCCGCACGGACTAAATGAACCAGACTGATCGGACTGGACTATTTTCCACGATGGATGGCCATCGTTCAAACTCACGCCAGCCGATGCTATGTGGTGCCTTTCACATTGTTCCTAAATTTCAAAGTTTGAGTTTTCTACTTCCCAGTAACAGTACAATAGGACAAGGCTGTGTTTAAATTACTTAGCTTGGGAACGGTTAACTCGAGAATTTCAAAGCGGTTTCGGTTTCTGAATCGGGCACTGTGGGGACCTTTCCAGATGCAAAGCTGCTAATTAAAGCGTTAATAAGGCAAGAGGACGATGTGATATATGCAAGAAGTGTTTAAACAGTAATTCCTCGAGTGATCACAGGTAAATCGGGACGTATAGAAAGAGATACATTGACACAACGGCTGGTTGCCAGAAGGATCATTGTCGGAAAAATCGAGGGAGATATCCACCAATGACCAGCCGCGCACAGTGAAGAGCAAAGCCAACGTCAAACCATCAAGCGGCGAAGTCAGAGGGGTATTGAGTGGTACTTTGCTGATATCATTTGGACAAATCCTCAGGCTGATGGACAGTGGTACGGAAGCTTGAAGAAGAAGTGAGCCTGTGAGATGAGATAGGTCTACTTTAGTTGTATTTGTCTAGGTAACTCCATTACGATATGGAGCGAACGACTTTACATTTGAAATCAAGCATGGACAGAAATACTTCACGGGGAACGTAGTGTGCTATCAAAGCAACGGGAATGATGGTTAGACACTTGGCCGGGGATTTCAAAAGAGTTCACTGAGGAGGCAGTCAGCTGTAACCAGAAGAAGGAGCAGATGCATCAGAGCAAAGATTAAGGGATGAAGCGTTGGTACGCAAGTCCTATAGCAATGACGTGCAGAGGACCAGACCGGAGGCGACAACGGATATCGTTGGATGTAAGAATAAATGTTTCTGCGTATGCAGCAAGAGAATGTAGAGAAGTTCTGGTTAAAAGAGAGTGACTGGTATTTTGCTTCAAAGAAATCATTCACCACCGACGTCGGGTCACAAACTAATGCCCGAGAATAGACTGGCTCGCCAGACGCGACTGGCTGTTCATGAGGAAAATGATTGGATAGCAGGGAAGATGGACCAAGATTGCGTCGGTTGGCGAAATGGGAAAGTAGGCTGAGAATAAAGCGGCTACGGTGGGATTTCGGTCGTGATTTCGGAACCAAACAAACCGATAAGGGGATATGCTGGAAGTAATTTTTGGGCCAGTGAGTGATGCCTTCTGACGTCGGGAAGCCGTACTTGCGGTCCGGTGAAACTCATATGGGGGCTTGCAACTTGGGTAACATTATTGTGATCGCAGTGGCTTGCAATGTAAAAGGCACCACATAGCATCGGCTGGCGTGAGTTTGAACGATGGCCATCCATCGTGGAAAATAGTCCAGTCCGATCAGTCTGGTTCATTTAGTCCGTGCGGATATTCGAGAAAAGCGCCTAGTGGACGGATAGCTATTCAAGTCACCGGCATGATCTAGAAGGAGACCTGAGATGTGGCAGTCTGGAGAATGTTCCAGCTGGGGGTTACGAATAACAGGTAAATAGAAATCCAACGATTACAAATTTAGGAAAGTAATCAAGACCTAGAACAAGTGAGAAGACCAGCAATCTGGAAGACGTTTCAGCCGTGGGTTGTGATAGCAAATGGAGGCAATATATGATGAGCTAAGTGCATGAATGCGGCAATGAAAGGGCTTCATTATAACGGCTGGTGGCACACAATTCATGTCGTGGACAGGACTTTGATGTCAAGCGTTGATAGCAGAGGCTAGGAGGGAGTGTGCTGATGGGGATAAGCCATGGCTTTGGTGGTATATAAACGACCGCAAGCAGATAAGATCACGGTGAGACAGAGCGCTTCGTGCGTGACAGGATTTTTTTCAGCTGGAGGTGAGTGAACAAATTTTTCATGTGATATTAGGATGATTGAGAAAATGATGAGTTTTCCTCAGATCGTGGTGACGATTTGGTCATAATTTGGCAGTCGACTACTAGCATATGCCTGATGGCGAGCACCTTGTTATACGGTTATTTGATTTGTACCCATTGTCGGGTTTTCTAATTAAAGGAAAATGTCAACAGGGTTATGGCAGGTCGTGCACATGCACACGTAGCGGAATAGACGCAGTGTTAAAAGGGACAACTGCTAGGTTTAGATATGGAACCATATAGCCTTGGGAGGACTGTGTTGGATACTGTGGCAATCGGAGCATTTGCTTTCTTTTTGTGTGGGCGTTAGGTGATCGTTTGGTTTTGCTCCGATTGTCGGCGGCTAAGAGCAACGGTGGGGAGGTTTACATTCTTGACCTGTAAGGAATAGGTGTTTTACACTTTGTGCTGTTGTACTTTTGGAGGGTGTAGCCTGAGGCTACCGCGTAGGAAGCTCGTGCTTACACTTCATTTCGGCTAGAAAACAACGCAGGTACGTGGAAACCAACGTAGGTCGCAAACAACTTGAGTAAGTGTCAAAGGGTTGGATTCAGGGGGACTCAGCTTTCTTACTACTCTTTAGCGGTAACATGTCCTGATGCTAATTGGTTCACGTATCAACAAGGAGGATTTAGAAAACAGCAGAATTCGTATGGATAAACTTTGGAAAGCAGTTATGGACAACGGAACTTGGCGTCAACGAACTGGCCGGAGATGAAACAAGGAACCCGTAAAGGTTTAAACTGAGTGGTGAGGTTGGGTTATATGTGAATAGCTCATTTAGCACGCTTGTCGCCCCGCACAGGGCCAGGCAGGAGTACCGAGGGCTTAGCTCGTAAGCTCTTTTTTCTTCGGGGCATTCCCTACGCAGGGTCGGGCCGTGGCTGAACGGGGAATCCATCCGTTACTGAAGGGGCGTAAAGCATGAATTAAATACCTTCACAGTCAGAAATACTTTCGGTACCTTGTTTTTAATTTATAGGAGCGGGAGAGCATGCTTTCCCCGTAGGAAGTACTTCCCATTTCTCCTTCGCCCACCATTCTTTACGTGTGAATCGTTAGCTCGCCACTGCTAGAATTGGTTGTTTTCCCTCCAATATGGGACGACTACAAAATTGTCGCTATTTTTCCATCGATGTTATTGCCTCTTCCGAGCTACAAAAGATAAAATGTGTGGGAAACAGACACACGGAACGGTTTCAACACTCGAGGAATCCATACTTGACCGCTGGTTTCTGACAAATCCTGAGTCCGATGATTTCCGTTTAACATGTGAGCACGCTGTTTTAGCACGAACTGTGGTGATACATCGAGACGATCCACAGATGGTTTGTTGTTTTCCTGACTGAGTATCAGATGTTAGACAGGCCAATCATAGGAGGATGCTAGAGTCATGTGATAAAGAGAGAAGTTCGGCGAGGAGTGCCTAATGGTTCGATTCAGGGTGACCACTGGATTGAGACTGAGGGGTCCCTCGGGTGCTGCTTCCTGGGTTAGAGACAGAGGCGGAGAATAAATCAAAACTAGCACTGGAAATGTTTAAAGACTATCTTACATGCCACCAGTGAAACTTCATATATTCAAATACGATTTCAGGGGCACTGGCCTCAGTCGTGAAAGTAACTAAGTTTGGGCATTGCAACCTGGTGGTGACAACGACGGCGAATGGTGAGGCACATCCCAGAGATTATCGAGGATCCAGGTTAGTATCCGATACTTTCCTCGTAAGCTCTATCAGTAGTCATATACGGATTGGAAAGAGCAACCAGTTTGTGGATGTCCAGCGCTACGTGCAGCCTGGACTTAAATAAGGTTTGGGGATCTATGGGACGGACATCAGCTAGGAGTTTATTCTACAAAGTTGCATATTTGGGGGGGAAGAAGTTTCTCCCCAAGGACTTTCGGGAAGTACGGATTGTTATGCGGTGTTCCCTATTGCGCAGCTAAATTGTCGAGTTCATACTAAACTGTATTTAGCTGGAGGATACAGCTTCTTTGTGGATCGAATTAAACAAAAATTTAAGGTTGAGATTTATTTCCCGAAGCCACGGAGAGTCTAGCCGCTTGAGCATACATTGTTGTGTGTAGCTCAGGGTCGTAGAAAGCCCAAATAGTTTATTGGTAAATTAAAGCTCTACATTTTCAATAACGACAATTTCACGTTTGTGCACATTTTGGAACACAGGTGTTCGGTACTCGAGGGTTGAGCGAACATGAGTTTTGTATATCTCTAACTTGTCTCTCTTTAGAGGTAAATGTCTGTGCAATAAGCCAAGGAATGTTTGCCCGTGCAGTTATGTGGGAAGTGTGTTCCGAGAGGTTTAAAGTATAAGCGTATTGCAGTTCAAAATCTCGTATTGTTGAGGAATATAAGAGCAGGACACCGCCAATATCGAGGGTATCATGAGGAACATTTCAGTTTAGCGTGGGACAACTGCTTTTGTTCACTGAAAATTCCACTTCCCATTAATAACACCAAGAGAATAAGGACTGTTTATCGACCGTGATGTTATTTAGTGCTACAGGTAGCTTTCCTCGTTCGAATTCGTAGACTATCTTCATGTCATCGGCAGGCAAAATTTCGCCATGCGTGACGACATTGTAAATGTCATTTGCATATGGTAAAAACAGCAGTAGTCCTAAAACACTTCCTTGGATAACCGCGCTGTTTAGCGGGTGGGGGTCCGACATCTGGCCGTTAGCGCAGGTAACTTGGTGACGGTCTCGTAGCTAGGATTCAAACCAACTGGGTGGGGCTTTCAATCCCGTAACTCCAATCTTGTTCAGCAACTTCAAATGCGGGACTCTGTCAAAGGCTTTTGTCATATCAAGATATATGATGACAAGTGCTCTGTCTTTGTCGACAGCTGCTGCTACCAAGTTCGGAAAGTCGAATGGGCAGGTCGTACACGAACATGATCTAAGCGATCCGCTTTGTCTGGGGTTGATGAGTTTATTTGCAGAAAGGCAGTCGGTAAGGTAGTGTTTCACGACATTTTCTAGCAGCCTCAAGATCATTAACGCATGAGTGGCAGGGCGGTAATTTGCAATGCCATGCACTGCACCTTTCTCATGCCTGGGGATGATAACGAATTTCTTCCACTGGTTGGGAAAGGTTTCGGTTTGAAGGGATAGATTGTATAGTTCAGTAGTAGGAGGGGAATATCCGGAACACCAAGAGCAATTATTGTTGATGGTGGGTCTTCAGGTTCTGGGTGGCAGGTCGGTTCAAAAGTGTGGATGTATCTATTTATATCCTTAGTGATAACAGTGATAGAACTGAGTGAAGAGTTCGTGATAGATGGGCTGAAAAGCTGGGCACAAGCTGGACTGGGAGACACGGGGGTTGTGAAGAGTGTGATAAACGTGTCAGCTATCTTTCGAGGTGAGGTTATGAGATTATCCAAACGAATGACCTGTTTTATGTACTGAGTTGATTATGGAGCGCAAGCCCCGTGAACCCGGGCCGGACGTTGAGCTTCGTTTGGGAGGCGTGGTGCTTCGGATTCATGAATCAGTTGTAAGCAGAGGGCCATGAGGTGAATTTCACGGGATAGGGGTTGCATTCGTAAGACTGCAGAAAAGTCTAATTCGTTGGTACTGCCGTCGAAGCTGATCGTATTTCTGCCTTGGCCCGGTTATATGATAGCTTGCTGGTCTGGATAGATAGTAGGGGCGTGATATTTTTCCGATGCAATATTGTAATCTTGAGTGGAGGAGATCAGTGGCTTTCTGAGAATTTTCTGTCTAGAAGAAGTCGGCTCAGTTTCTGGAACAAATTATTGAGGGGATTTGGTCCTACTTAAAGTGACGGGAAGGATGACCGTTACATGGTAGACTATCGGTGTATGGCTTGACTTGAAACCTGCAACTAACAACTTTACGGTCACCATCTGTGTAATCGTTTAGCACGGGGGCAGAAACGTTTGCCAAACCCAGGGTGAGTACCAGATCAGGAATGTGATTCTTTCCGGTAGGCTGTTTTACATGTTGAGTCAATCGGCCCAGGCGAATGCATGGGACGAATTGCGAATATTTGAAGGCGGCATCAAGGAAAGACCAGTTTATACCCGGGACATTGAAGTCGCCTGCCATAAATCCACCTCTGAATGAAAGATCAGTGATGTAACTAAATGCATCGTTGATAGGGTTAAATGTGGAAGTGTAGCTGCTGGGGGGTCAATACATCCAACCTAAATTTGTGATCATCTGGGATAGAGAAATTGTAAACCATACAGAATCTTCAACATTTGCCAGCACAAAATTTTCCAGTAGGGTAGCACATAGACTGCACTTGATATACCTCAAGCAACCTCCACCCCAGCTGTAGATTTGTTGAGTCCTGAAGGTTTATTAGGCGATCAGTTATTTTTGGTCAGAAGGTATGTGCTCGGTGAGCCAAGTTTCAGCGATCAGGATTATGTCGAATGTGTGGATGACAAACGGTCTTTTTATAGCGGAAAATTCATTCAAGATAGAGCGAGGGTTAAACACTTCCGTGGAAAACATTTCTGGGGGAGGCTTTAAGTCTTCGGTGGGTTCGGTAGCCAAAATGTGCTCAGGAGCGTGGTGAATAATAGGCTGGTCGCCCATATAAGAAGACTGGATGTGAGGTGCTACTCCCACTTAGACAGCCTTTTCCCTATCGCCGCGGAGTGCTTATTGGGCTGAACACTCGTGAAGTCCAGTAGAGGTTAACACTGGATGCTGAAGTGACTTGGTAACGCGGGATAATAGATCTGGAGGAGGGGATGCTGACTCCAGATGGGACCTTTAGAGCAAATCATGTATAAATCGGGGGAGAGTTATTGAGGGTGCTAGGAGGTCATTATGGGGGTGGAGGGCGGTAGGGGAGGAGCAACTACGGTTTTGCTAGCAGCCTTGTGAGGAGGGCGACGAATGACAGTGTTATTGGGATTAGAGTGAGACGGGCATATTGTTACGGATAGGGTTCGTTGAGGCGGCAGGCATCTCACAGGGCTCCACGGAACGTGTGAGGGGGCAGAAAAGTAGGGGAAGGGCCGGTGATGATGGGGTATTTGGTATGAAGGGTCAGTTGGCATAGTGTGCAGTGGGGCCACGGTAGAATACGGCGATTTTGGGTGGTGAGGGGCAGAGTATGTTGAAGTTACGGAGGGGTAGAGAAAGGGCATACCATGGGGCGAAAAGGGGTCAGGTGCGGCCCACATATTGTGACATTGGTTGGCAAATATGGTGGTAACTCATCCCGCGTGATTTGGATTTGGTAGAGCAAGAGATGGAGATGGTAATTTTAACGGAATGTTTGTGATGTGGTACAGCATCTGTAGACGTGATGACGGCGGCCTCTGAGTTGATGGATGTGGCATGTAGCCTTTGGATACGCGGATCTTCGGGATACCGAATGGACGCGGACTAGCACCAGGATGAGCAACGTGATTTCGTAAGCATGCCCGTGGTGAAGGAAGCGGGTGGGTAAAATGCCAGTAGGCTGGAGCGCGAGAGGCCATAGGTCGACTGTCGATTAAAGCTGGGAGCGATACGATGTCAGCGCAGGGGAGGTCTTGGCCGTTGGGTGAAACGGGTGAGGGGTTGACGTTGTGACCGAAGCACTAGAAGACAACGCTGTAGCTGGTTGGTCGGAGCAGGGTCGTGCGTAGGAATCTGGCTGTTTGTCGGCTCGTTTGGCAGATAGACCGAGGTGTGAAAGGCTTCTGGCTTAGAGGAAGGGCTGTGTTGCTCGGCTGTGGGCAGAGAGTGGTTGGGACTGGGGTGCAGTATAGAGCTTTTAGAGGGGCGTTGTAGTGTTGGAGGCGAACGGGTAGGATCTGGGCCCACATTTCGCGCTAACACGTCGGTCAGCAGGAGTGGTGACGGGTTACTGACGGTGGGTAATTGTTCAGGGGTATTGGGCAACGCTGGATCAGACGGTGGTGAAAATACTTGGTTGCCGGAAATCGATTTAAGGACATCTCTCTGCAGCGAGTTTTTGTGAAGAGCAATTCTTATATTTGAATGAAGTGGACTTTGCGATGGACCCTCTCCTTACAATGAATTCTGTGGCAGCGCTGTCTTCCAAAAAATGAAAGAGTAGCGGGCATAATTTTCGATACGACCATTTTCTGAGTCTTTCGCGATGGCACTCACGGTGTGACATTTCACAGGCCACGACCAACGACTGTTTGATCGATGAAAGGGCAAACGACCCGGAACATTGGAAATACGGCAATTCTGGAATTTTGTATCCTTTTATGGACTTTGGACGCAGCTGAATTCAGGAAGCGGCCGGCTGACGGTAGACTTTCAGTGTTCGGATGTTTCGAGGGATCGGCTGTATATGCGAGTGGCAAAAGCCTGGTCAGCTCATCATCTATGGGTCGTAACTGTCACTCTAAGAACAATACGCTTCACTGAAGCGCGGTGAATTTCTTACTGGCTTCACTGCATACATCGACCAGGGATACTGAACGAGCCACCGAGGATGTGGGAAGTCGAGAGCGCTTGGAGCGTCCAGGTTAAACCCGGTTTGCCACTTGGTGGGTAAGGGGATTAGTGGTCGATTAACCCATGAAAGCCTAATAAATTTTGATAGAAGTGGATTTGTAAATGTCAGCTGCTAATCTCAGATTTCGCTGTTTAGAAAAAAACCTTGATTTATTTTAAGTTAACTGTTTGATCTATATCCTCACGTGAACTTTCTCCCCGGTTTTAGAATGACCCGTATCAAAACTGCCTGGCGATATCCCATTGCACGGCGGGATCCCCTTATATCTGTAGCCATCGGTGCTGCGCCTTGACATTCTTGAGGAAACCTTCCATGACTCATTGCGGCTCAAATAACTTGTATACTGAAAAGGATGAGAAACCCGCCAGCGGCTCAACGATAGTAGAGTGGATGTCACTCGGTCCGACAGACTTGTGGATATCTAACCCTTCCAAGCAGTTGCGCACGATTTCCTCTGAAGGATATAAATCCCTTACGGAATTTGGAAGAGCGGCCCCAACAAGGCCTAGTCGCAAGTCTTTATCTGTCCACCGCACACGGGTAAAGCACCCGTCACGAACATCTGCTTCACTTTGGTTATCTGCTGCCACTCCATGATCATGAGTCGTCTATGGTCGTTCTGAATTCCTAAAGAACACTCTAAACTGCACTTGGCTGAAGTACTTCATTGGATTTTTTTTGACACACTGAGCTAATTTCACCTAGTACCTGCGCTTAGCGGATTGCAAGAGATTCACTGTCCCATTACTTGGCGTTTTTATAGTGGTACAGTCTTTTGAAGCTCACTGCCAAGGGATCCGTGACCTTGTTAATGTTCTTTTGTTCTGAGAGGATATTCGCTGGACAGCGTGGGCATACCAGAGTAGTTACGGAGAAAATGTCTTATTTGGAGCAGGTCCCGTAAAATGAAGTTGCGACATTAACGACAATTACAGTACTATCCTAGTCAAGAGTTTGATGATGGAATAAGTGGAAGTCCCATGTTTATGGTTGGCCCGTGGCTGAAAGCCTGTTTTGCTGGAGCGTCTAGTATCTTTTACGGGAGTTTGTTCTAGTGGGAACTCGTCCTCGACGTGAAAAACATTGCCGTAAGAATATCCGCGGGCAACGTTTGAATGGTTTCCTAGAATGCCCCACTGGAGTATCTAATTGTGGTCTCTTGATGAATCAATCAGCCATCTCGGGAAGAGAAAAAGTGGGAAATTGAAAATATATTTCCTCTGAAACGCCTCATATCCAAGGGGTAGAGGCCAGGTGTAGTCGGCCTTTAAGTGCGGAAAATGTTGGCCAGTACATGCGCAGCTCTTGTGGTTTTCGTCTGAATGGCTAGGAATGATTACATTAACGGACTACACCCGTGTGTGAAATGTGGCTGTCGCATCCGAAGGTGGCCGGACGAGGGCACTATAAGGGATCCAGAAATCATCTTTGGAAAAATCTGAAATGGGGATTGAAATTTGGAAGGCTATCCTGCTGGTCCTGATATGATGAGAAAGAGTTTGGTTGCCAGCCAGAAACCTATTGTCCGATGTTAGTACATCTCTGAATTAGCAACGCTCTGTTACCACTAAAGTGTTGGCTCCTAGGGCCTCTGGATGACAGGCTGAGTCGTCTGCCGTTACTTGTCGGTTGATCGCGCTTGGTTGCATTCACCGCCGATTGCTTTTGTGAAGTTGTAGAGTTCCATATGGTCACATCCTCCGCGCACCCGGCAAATGTTAAAATTCACAGTATCTTGGTGATCGTAGAAGTAGATCACGAACAGTAAGGGACACGGCACGGAGCCCCAAGGGACTCCGCTAGAAACCGATAATAGATGGGAACACGAAGCGCCTGTATGCACGGCGAAGTTGAGCTCCGACGGAAGGCACTCGAGTACGCAGGAGAGCTTACTGGTGATGCCGTTCACTTCTAACCTGCGCAGTTAGGGAGTGTGTGGCATTCTGCCGGAGTTTTCGCAGAACCTATGAAGATGGCGTGGAATGTCTTGCCCTGGTCGGAGGCTAGCGTCAAATTATCCGTGACAGTATTTTTGTCGGCGATGCATGAGTTGGTTGGGAGAAATCCGTGTAGGAAAGGGGGGAATTAAGGTATTCGTCTAAGAAATGATGTAACCCAATGAGTTTGACTTTGCTCTCAAGGACCTTGCCAGGGCTATTAGCCGTAGTTTTCGGCCTGTAGCTAGATGGGAGGTGCCGGTCGCCATTTTGAAAACGGGCGCCATTAGAGCATTCTTCCTTGAGCTTGCGAAAGTGCCGCTCTCTGGCCAGTGCTGGAACGGGACGATGTGGGGGCTGGAATATTCGCGCACTCTTTTAGTGTCCTCGAGTGTATGTCGTCCGGGCCCATTGAGCTACACAGATTGACTTGTTTGAGCTGTAGTTAAATTAACCTAACCGAGAAGTGGATGTTGTCCAGGACTCGTTTTGCAGCTTTCTCAGAAAGAACAGAATGGGTTAAGGTTGGAGTATAGCCGAAAGTAGACCGAAATTGAGCTGAAAAAATCTCCGTCATTTGCTAGGTCAAAGTAACTGAGGTGCCCCCATGAGGGTGGCAAGCTACAGCAGGGGGTTCATTCTCTCATATGTGGACAATATCCCCGAATACAATGGACCAGTTGGATCGATCTCGTGCGAGGGAACCCTTCTGCAACTCTTCGAAGTTTTCTTGAATATTTGGCTGGCACTCATTTGGAATCCATTTATTTTGTCCGCATTCGCTGCCAGCTGGGTGCACTCAGTTTTGGCAAATGAACTTGTACGCTACTCTAGTAGACAAAGGATGGGGCTTGGTAGCATACGCCTAGTGTTATTCTCTCTCCTATCTCGACACAAAACCATTGCCTCCTCCGGAAAACCTCTGTTCAGTTAGTTGGTTACCAGTATTTATGTTGGCATTCGAAGAAGTTGGTTCTAGTTGGGATGCAAGGTACTCCACTGGGCTGGAAGAGCCTGGTCCTTTAAAGAGGTCACACTGTTCTCATCAGAAAAATACACAACAACCATTCAATAGTTGTGCAAGAGCCGAGGACTTCGTACTCGCTCTTCCCCACTGGACTGGAGTGACAGGATGTGTTCGCCAGGTGCGGCTCCCTTGTGATTCCAAGACCACGAAATATAAGGTTGGTTAGGCCCCATCGTGCTGTCCTCTTATTGCGTACGTTCACTACCCCTTCCCAGCATACTTGGGCCGTGTCCGTTGCGGTGATACTACGCAATATTCCGCAGCAATCACCAGGACAGTGTTTCTCAAAGCCCATGAGAGAGAGGGACACACGCACTAATATACAGGGCGGAGAACCATTAAGGTTGCGGTATATTAGAGAAGCATACATGTGGCGTGCATGGGCAGCGGTCAGTGGCCACCGCACTTGGTGGCGCGAGTTCAGATATACAGTGATGTGTTAAACAAAGTAACCAAGGTTGAATGCCACTACAGAAATGGGGGTTGCTGCCCTTGACTAAACCTAGATGGACACGAGACTTGTTGGCTACGGGGCATCCAAAGGAGTATGCCTAGTAGCTAGGCACCAAATATCGAGTCTGTTGAGAGTTTGCTGGTCCAGCCTATTGTGGGAGCTTGGAAGTCCCCCCTAACCGCGTAGCTTTCTCGTTTTTATTGGTATAGTTTTTGTTAAGCTATCTAGGTAATCCCCAAATTTATAGGTCTAAGGTCTGTTGTCCGACCCAGAAAAACTCAAGCAATTTTTTTCTGAACACTATTACCCGGGACCACCCGGTGGTTTAATATACATGCAAAAGTAATCTTTGAACTGCTCTTAGGGTAGGAGCTAAGCGAAATATCAGTCTCAGTCAAACAACACTAGCAGACTCCAAGATACCACTCAGGGAATCACCTGCGTGAAGAGACTAAAGCCGCCTTGACTTGTGTAATACATCCGGAAACTTTCAAACAGCATCATCCGCAGAAACTGCTTGCAGTTCTTAGCTGAACAACTGATGTATAATTAGTTCCGCCGATGTTGACCTCCCGTGGCGAGCACTCTCCCCTAAGGCTTACATATATTGGCAATACTCTACACTTAATCCCCTGCTTCCGTATAGCTCTCCTACCCCCGCATATTGCCACATCTTGTCCGATTGGCCATCCACATCCCTACCACCATGGATATGCCTACATCTCCTCCCAGCCGACCCAAAATCATTGTCAGCAACCGCCCTCCCAAGACCGATAAACTCCAAAACTCACCGGATAACTGCTCATTCTCTCTGGTAGATATACTTGGACATGCCAATAGACAAAATACGGAATTGAGCAAAAATCTGAGCAGTCATTCCTCTCAACTTGACTCCGCTGATCTGATTATCGGTCAGCTATTGCCTGTAGCGTTCTTGCTTGATCCAGCCGCACACCATACCCCAAACCAATCTACTACTGACCACAAAATTTGTGGACACAATCGCCTCGGAAATCTTCAGACGGATAAAAAGGCAAACAATGCGATTGTGTTTAACATTCAAGACCGAATACCTCTCTCAGCTACTAAAAACATGATCTTAAGTGCTTTCAACCTTGGCTTACAACCGTGCCACTTTGTTAGACTCAGCAAAACTTCCCTGCTTGCCACCTGTCCACTGCTGTTCCAGTTTACAAATGAAGTTGTCGTCAAGATCTTTACTAGCTAGCAATCGTTAGTCGTAGCCAAAACCGGCTTCAGGTGAGCCAAGATGTTTCCTGACAAGACCCTACAGCAAAGGGAGGTGCACAGGATTCACACCCAGAACAGTAGCCCGGGTGTTAGTGCCACCAACAATCCACCCCGACACTCCGGTGCACCTATCACCGGCCATCACCCGATGTTGCATCTACTGCGGATCACAATGCAACCGTAGATTTAAACAGCACTCCAATTTCCTCACCCAATGAGCCACCTGGCAAATGCCCCAATGTTCAGAATAGCCCAAGAAAATCTCTAGACTGGAACAAGCGCCCCAGCATCCGCAAAACTGGTGAAGGTTCCTCAGACTCATCCACTCGCGAGCTCATGTTCTCCACAAGTCAAGATGACCCCATTCCTTCTACTAGCTCCAAGTCAGGTTATTCTACGGTACCTAAAAATCGCTGTATCATCAACCCACCTCCATCCACACCCACGCATCCTGTTTCCTCTGGCATTTTTGATAACTCAACCGGACCTCTAAGCCCACCTGCGGCACTCACCCATCGGCCTTCAGAACGCATCTGGTTACCACCTAAGCCACCACCGTTGACTAGCCCGTCAGTGCAGATTGACCCTCAGAAGTTACCACTTCGTCGCCAAAAGAACCAGATCCACCAACATAATGCACATGCAACCCATAAGGAAATGGCTCAGTCGAGCGACGTTTTACCAGTCTCTCCTGTGGCTGTGAATCCTACTTTTCCATCGCGGCTAACTGCCTTTTCATTTCAACCCTACTTTGACCCGCCTTATCGTCCCCCAATCACCGCTCCATTACGTTGCTATCCGCCGCACCAACTACTCTATAACTCTACCGCTACCCAGTCACTCCCTGGGAACCATCTTCGTACCTCACCTAGCTTCCCACTCCCACAAGACCCATTCATGTCTCTTGGCCTAGTAATGCCATCTATCCGTGGCCGCTTTCTTCCTGCCGGCCCCCTCAAAGATTACTCCCCGCATTCAAACTACTCTCCCAAACAGTACCTCCCCATCCCTCTTTCCTTACACTATCCTCCCTAGGCTTCAACTCACTAAATCCGTGGAACAACTGAGGTCCTCCCACCATTCTTGCCCTATTTTTCACTGGAATCACCACCTTCATCCCCACTACCGAACCCTTCACCATATCTACCACTACCGAGTCCTGCATCATCTCTTTCAGTCATATTCGTAAATGCCCGTCCATTACTGAACAAAACTAAGGTCATCGGCAGCATCGCTCAGCCCTCCGACTTTGATATTATCATTGTAACTGAAACTTGGCTAACGGATTCCGTCCCGTCAGATCAAGTCTTTCTAGTTGGCTACCAGATGTTTCGAAGGAATGGGCCTCGTCGTGGAAGGCTGTCTGAGTTATGTCAAAAACACTCTGCTGGCCATCCCACTCTCATACACAACTCTGGACGCCATTCAGGATTCTCTAAGGTTATCGATTCCCTTACCTAACTCCCATCTTCATATTGGTTGCATCTATCGTCCACCTGATTCCAACGCTATGGATCTTATCAAGATGATTGACGCAATAAACTATCTTTAATTGCTACCCTGTTCCTCCAAACTCATCGCGGGGGAAATCAATGCACCGAGCATCTGTTCGCACACTCCATCTGCCCAAATAACTTATGAGATTTCATGTCATTCCTCCGCGAAGGGCGCTGGATCCAACAAGTAACATCCCTTATCTGTTGTTCACGACTGGTTTATCTGATGTTTCAGCCAGTACGCTCGACCTCTTTCCAGGAAGCGACCACAGAATGGTGTCCTGCATCTTCGCGGTTCAGCAAGCGTTTGATAAATCCCACCCATCCAATCATTTCTCTTCAGCAGTCAACTGGGACAATCTTATCTGCACTCTTCGACCGTTAGACGAGAACGATTTCTTTCTGCAGAGCGACCCTCAGCTGGCTGCTGGTTTGCTATATTCTAACCTATCATACTTGCAGTCCGAAATCACTACAACTCGTATCATATCAAACCGAGTTGGCAGTTCGGTCCTGAGCCGAATGCAAAACGAATATCTGAAGCTCCAGAAGGTATATCACACCAGCAGTGACTTATCGTCATTCTCACAGCTTCAATGTCTCTCGGTAGCAATCAGAATTAAGACCGACGATACGCTCAAAAAACAAGAAGTATCTGCCTTGCAATGCTATGATACTTCCTCAAAGTTGGCACGCCCAATGAGGAATAGAAATCAGAGCAAACCGTCAGGTATCCCTTCTCTCACTTTGGAAGATAGCGATCACATTACCCCAACTGTAGCGATAGCCCAGGCTCTTAGTTCCTACTTTGCTGCATCTATGACTACGGATCCCCTTACTTTACCCCCATGCACAGATCCTGTCGCCGAGCACTTACTGTCTGATTTAGAATTTACTCTAAATGAGGTGACCAACCAGCTTGCCCGTGTCCGTAGGTCCTCACACCTTGGCCATGATGGTGTTCCACCGACACTTCTACGTCTTGGAAGAAATGATGTGGCAGCCCTGCTATCGAAGGTCTACAATCTATCCATCAAGTCTGGCATATTTTCTTCCCACAGTAAGACAGCGGTCACCATCCCAATCCATAAGAAGGGACAAATACATGACCCCTTAAATTACCGCCTTATCAACCACACTCCAATTGCTTCTAGGTTGATGGAACGCCTCATCAAACAGCGGATGTCCGGCTTCCTATTGTCCCATAACATCATCCATAGCGGGCAGCATGGGTTTTAAAGTCACGTTCATGCATCACTTGCCAGTACGACTTTCTTAACCTCATGACGGCGGCCGCCGACAATATTTAATGTATCATCATTATATGCTTTGATATGACAAAGGCTTTCGACGGCGTCCCTTATGCTTTATTACTAACCAAACTCAATGCTCACTGCTTTTTCGGTTCGCTTGTATCGTGGTTAACATCATATCTGTCGAACCGCTCACAAGTGGTTTCCATTGATGGGTGTTTCTCACAGCCTGCTCCAGTCTCCAGTGGGGTCTAACAAGGCAGTGTGCTCGGTCCTTCACTTTTTCTCATCTACACAAAAGATATATTTCCCATCTCGCACCATGGTACCCTATTCGTTTTCGCTAATGACGTTGAGATTTTCTGTGAGTTTCCTCGTCAGAACCTCAACATTATGCCGGATGAAATTTCTGGCGACCTAAAGCGACTCGGGGACTGGTGCAATTCATGGATTGTGGGCTTCTCGACCTCTAAGAGCTGCTACACAACATTCATATGTCAAGTGGCCCCCGGAACCCTGCTTATCCACTACCTGCCCATCTCGTACAGCCCCTTAGTTCGAGACCTTGATCTTCATAGTTCTTGTAGCTTTAGGTTATCTGAGTATGTCCCGCTCCAGATTGTAAAGACGAAAAGAACCACTGGTCTCATCTGCGAAACTTTTCGGCAAAATGCTCACTTACGAATCTCACGCCAGGCCTTCCCTTGAATACTGTCCCATTATCTGCACCAACATGACGAAATGCAAACCGCATTTCTCTGGAGTCCGTGCAACGCCAACTCACCAAACAATTAGTGGGATTTTCCTCCGGTTTGTGTTACAAGGATCGATGTATCCTACTCAGTCTTGAACTTCTATGGCTGCATTGCATGAAGCTCAATTTATGCTTCCTGTTTAGGCTGTACCACCGTTACGGAATAAACTTCCGCTAAACATCCGCGAGGGTCTTTCAATTTCCCACTTCACAGGCTCGCTGGATCACTTCTTGACTGTTCCCAATGTGATCGTTCTTACCGGCCAGACCGTCATCGAAGAGGTAACCTACGAAAACGGGTTTGATCACTAGGATTATTGCACTAGAACTTTCATTTCTCGCCCGATGACAAACGCCAGGGCAACTATTTCCTTTTACGTTATATTGCATACAATCTATACTACGGTAGCTACAGTTTTCTGATTTTTGTAACTAAACCTAGTTTATTGCTTGTCGGTTCTCCTAATTGTAGGCAACGTTCGAGTTCTATTGCCAACCAGTCTAAATTTCTTTGCCTTAGATGTCTCTGCGGCACGTAGTTATGTGGCTTTGGACCCCAGGACACTGAGTTCCGCCGTCTACCACCTTACTTGATCTTTTTACTCCTTTCCCGTTCATTTTGTCTGCCGCCACCAGCCTGGGTTTTACGTCCGGCCTCATTTTGCCTTTTTCAATCATCTCATTCTAGAATCTCTTATCCCAGAAGCCCATCTTCCAGTACATACTTGGTGGCCTGTCCTCTCTTCTCATCTCTGTATCTACCATCCACCAACTACTATCATACGCCTCTTATACACCACACTATTTCCCATCAGCAGAGCTAAACTCATCTATACCAGTTAGCCCGGAATGGTCTCTGATGGTCTTAGGCGTGGTCTGGCACTGTATGGGACTGATACACGTGTAGTGACCTCGATCGTTTTGAGGAAATGACTGTTTTCTGGACACCATTTTGGGTCTATTATCTCCACGATCTTTTCTTACGCTTGGCATTGACCTTATAGTGTTCTCCGGTTGCGTACGTTTTACTGGACTGACTTTTCTGAGGTTTCCGCCGACCTCGTTTCAAATCACTTTCACTTTCGGTCGTTCGTCGATTGTACACGCTCGCGGTTCGCTTTCTGGGCAGCCGTTGCGCTTTGTTTTCCATTTGGTGTATCTCTCGTATCGGTTCTGTTTCGGTGCCAAGATATACAGAATACACCTTGCATCTGTATACCGACTTGCGTCTTCTCTATTCGTCCGATAGAGGGGATATCGTTGGTATTCCACTGCTAGACCCAATAAGAGACACGTTCACTAGCAGCTCTCAAACATCTTCTATACACGTACGCTAGCTTGTGCTATACAACGTTCGTTGTCCTACTCCGTGTGTTTTCACAGTCCCAATCTGCATTTTCCTAGCCCGTGCTAGTGCACCCCTGATGTCAACTGCACCCATACCAAAGCGTCGTCCGAACATGGGGAAAACAGACCTTCCCCACCAGTTGCGAAAAAAGACAAATGCGCATAAAATCACGATCGGGCGGAAAGGCTATGGAAAGTTCCTATATGGGCTCAACCACCCGTCTGTTAGGAAACAAAAGAAAAGAAAACTGAAAAAAGAACAGTGGAAACAAAAAAGACCTTGTGGGTTCGATTTGATCTCCAAATACCACTGACATCGGGCTGTGAAGGAATTGGGCAACCTTCATCTATGGGTATGTCTCCCATCAGCTCAGACCTGATCCTGCAAAAGGGAAAACCCCACATTGCCCTTGTTTGCTCGACAAGCTTTTGGTTTTAACGCACAAGAATGACTGAGGTGACAGCGCACTGGACTCTCCACATACGTTTACCCACCCCAGCTTTAAGTTTCAGCCCCTTCCCCCCATACCCCCCCCCTGAGCACGCCTAGCATGCATGTCGACGTCAAAAACAATTGCTACCATAGCCCTGACTTTCAACCCATTGACCCGGACAGCTTGTAGACGTACCTGACGAATAACGGCAACCCCGGTGAAGCCCGAAAAAGGAGAAGAGAACATAGTGGAAACCCGTCACCTTTTCCATCCATACCCCTCCATCTTCCGTCATCTTTCTTAGAAAGCGGCCTTCTCGATGTTCTAGCATCCAGGCCACGCTTAGGTTTACAACCCCACCTAACAGTAACCACAGCCTCCTGCCAACTACAATCTTTACGCAGCCTGGGCCATGAGCCCACTACGTGGATAACATGGAGGCAACAGGTGATCAACACCTGCCTCACATGAGTCTACAAAAAATGAACACGGAGAACGGTTCATATTTTCCATTCCCTACTAACTGTCTCTCCTTACTTTTATAAAAAATATGATATTCATGCAACCACCAAGTCATGAGATTTTCCTGCTCACATTTGAATTTAATATCAGTAGGCCGGCACTACCGAGCAGGATCACAGACGAACTTACGTCTTTGCTTCTGTGCATGATAACAATTTTCTCTTAAGCTTCACCACCGATGCCCTTGTGGTTCTTTCTGCATCCTTACTTAATTACTCTTCACAACTTCTAATTGCGTGCAAGCCATTTATTTTTTGAAATGCAAACGCAACAGCCCGCCCGGTTTACGCTATCCTGCAAGCCTGTAGTAGTACTTATCAACTTCTTGCAACCCTACGTTACTTAAACTCTCGAATTAAAACCCAGACCAGAATATGAAATGTGCCACTGACAGTCCTCATAAACCCAACCAGTTCATTATTAATTTTCGTCATTTATTGTCATAACTCACAGCTGGGACCACTTCCAGAGAGCTACCATCATTTATTCCAGGTCTGTCGTCGCCCACTCTCTCGGGCTCCACTTTCGGTGACCAAGGTCCACACCTCGACCCGTACCGACAGAGACCTAAATGGAATCTTTTGTACCAAACGGGGGTGAAAGTCGAGCCATACTACCTAAAACACTCCCAACTGCCTACCAGTAGATTGATAGGCGTTTTCTGACGCAACACCTCTACTACTGCTGGAGTCTTCACAAATAACAGTTCACAAGCTACCTCCTACTGATTGATTGACACGTCCCTTACCCGCCTGATGAACAGTACCTACGAGATGCTGCACATCACCTTGGTCTCATGTGAAACAATCCAATAACTGAGCTAGAATACGCAACACAGGAATTTTCTACTCATTAAATTTCGATACGCCATCCGAACGCAAGTCCACTTATCCCCCCACCCGTGGTTCCCAATAATGACGCCGAATATCACTGAGAATCAATAAGTCAATATATTTTTGTCAGCGTAACAGAACAATAAGGCGCCAGCCTACGCGGAGGTTTTTCACTCAGTTTTCTCTTCCAAGATTTCATTTTTCTTTCGATCGTTATCCGGCTTGAAATCGATTCTTCACTAATTCAAGGCCTTCAAGTTGCGCTTCCTTTTTCTGAATGATACGCGTTATTGATCCTGAACCTAAACTCACCTTTATATGGATTGCTGTTTCCTCCACATTCATCAACGTTTCCTAGTCCACTTCCACACAGTTTGTTCATGTCTCCCCGTTTCATGACGCACTCCGTTCATTGAGACCGGGAGTATCCGTCATTGTGGGCCATCATCGTCTTCATTAAGAGCCGTTCTCCTCATATTCACCAAAGTTCACGAGTGTACTCCCATTCATTTCTTTCGTCTTTCCATGTTCATAACTTATTCCGTCCATAGAACCCCAATAGGCTTACGTTATCTGCAGACTGCATTATTTTGGTTTATAACGCATCCTTATGGCCATATTTTCAAGACATTTTGTGTTTCCACGGGCCACCACCAACCGATAGTGTCTAAACATATGGGCCTAAATATAGCCCGACTGAAGTTGTGGGACTGTTATATGTGGAACGGTTGGAACAGATGAATCGGTGCCCGTAGAAAATGAAATTGACGTGAAATGTTATGGTGCGACTTTTGTTTGAATGCGTAGCACAAAGCTATATAACCGTTGTGCTCAAGGTTACCACCGTCTTTGACCCCGATCGCCGTTGGTGCTGCCGGCGCGGCTTTGGTTGGTGGTTCTGCGGTATTTTTTCGCTTAGGCCGCGATAGGTAGAAAAGTTTTTCAGATTTTGAAAATGATTTTCGGGTTTCTCAAAGCGAAATTTCAACTTAATTCTATATTTGTGATGGTGCAGTTACCATTGGCTGTGTAATTTACCAAAATAAGTATCAATTATCGCACATGTTTGAAAGATGCGCCAAAATTAGCGTCTTCCCGCGCCCCGATGTTTGGCTTATACCACCACCAACCAACTCGGATTCGAAACCGAACCGTATTTGCCGCGCAAACCATTATCATTTCGGTCGATTAAAATTATCTCTAGCTATTCTGTTTTGCTTCTAAAGTTTTTGACTCGTTTTCTTGAAATTCGTATATCGTTCATTGTTTTGAGTAACCTTTTACACCATGATCATGCGCTTGCACGTGCTTCTCGACCATGGTCGAAAAATATACCATTATTATTAAATGAATGGGAGAATTTCAATTGGCTCTTTTATCTAATCAATGGAAGCTGCCAACAATTCCTGTTGGCAGTGCTGTGAAAAATATACGTTGAAAATCTTTCCAAACTTTCTAATTTCTTTGTGAATTGGCTATATTTAGTGTTACCTTTCCCAAATATCCGTACAAAACCCATCCGCCCTATTGCTTGCTTTCGCGACACACTTGGATTTGGCCTTCGGTCGTTTCTGACCATTGTAATGCTACCGATACAACACACGAATGCGAAGATTAACAAATTTGTTTATCTGAACAATTGCCAAATTTGTTGGCACTACTTGCTCCGTCTGTGCACACCGTCTGCACGCCGTTGCGTTCCTCCGATACACTTTGTCCAGCTCCAGCTTTTTGAGTTCTGCTCTCTTGTGCGCTGCCGAGTATGATCGTCAACGTGTCACGAACGGAGGACCAAGGGCTATGGACTCCATACTGGAGCAGGTCCTGGCTTAGCTTAGGAGAACCTGTAATCAAACTACAAAATAATTATGTTGCGGCAAAAGAGAGGTTGAACGGCCAAAGTAAAAGGCTTGCGCGTGACCCTGAATTCATTGGTAAATACTCCATATTGATGGAGAGATATGTGCCCGAAGGCCACGCCTAGTTATTGCCCGATATACAGTTAGGAAGGGCTTTTGAGCAGAAGCGGTGCCTACCACCACTCATTTATAAACTCCTACAGGCCCAGAAATTTGAGGGTGGTGCTCGACTGGTCGGCTGCAGTCCAGGGGCGCTGCTTGGATGATTACTTGCTACAGGGACCGGACACGATAGCAAGCCTAGTTGGAGTGTTGCTTCGCTTTGGAAAGGAATCTGTAGCATTGGCTGCCGACTTTTAAGAAATGTTCCTACAAGTTGGAGTGCTGACAAGAGGGAGAGGAGCACTGAGGTCCCTTTGGTAGGAAGTTGGTCAACTGTGTCATAATGTGGCTGAATATCAAATGAATGCTCACCCATTTGGTAGCACTTCCTCCCCATTCTGTGCGAATCTCGCATTGCGTCACACGACAACATCTTCAACTGCCTCCAGATCCATGCAGTGCATGTTGAAGTTTCTAATTCTCTGAGCACGGTTTCATTCATCTTGACACCACGGCTTCTCACTTCAGGGAGAGGTTCACCCTCCGAGATTTCTAGTGATGATAGTACAAACTTTGTACGGGCTCGGGGGTACTTGAAGAACCCTTTAGGACACTGGTTCAGCGATAAGATTGCTGATAGGTTGCTGCTTCGGGGTGTGCAATAGTACTTCAATCCCTCCACCAGGCCAGCCACCGTGGTAGCATAATAGAGATGATAATGCTTTCGGTTAGGAGAATACCCCTTTTAGTTTGTGACAAACAGTCGATGGCTGACAAAGTATCATTGGAATTTATTAAGGAAAGTGAACTGATAGCAAAGGGGTGACCGCTAGTACCTATAACGCCGGACTGTCGTGATCTGCCAGTACTCACGCCCAGTGGACTATTTTTCCTTAGGGCAAACTCACGAGATATACCAACGATTTCGTTGCGAGATGGAATGATTCGTCAGTGGAGGCAGGGGAGCTGCCTTACTTTTGTGTTTTGGAAGGGATGGACCAGGGAATATCTTCCACCAATACAATAAAGGTGAAAATGGATAACACGAAGAAGCAACTTCAGACCCAGTGATATAATGCTACTAGTTCCGGAGGCTTCGTCGCGTGACCGGGGCTAATCGATGTTACCGAAAGCTTCTCAGATTCGGACGGTGGCTTGATACAAACTGCAGCAGAGCAAACTAGCGGAGGATCAAAGCTGCGTGACATTGGAGCGATTTGTCTAGTTGAGGGTAAACCAGACACTCGTAGCATATTTTGAAAGCCAACCCTCCTCAAGTGAGAGGCGCGTCTTCAGATCTGCCGAACCAGGAGGTACCACAAGGATTCAACCCACCTGTACAACTAGAAGCTTCTATTGACGGTGATAAGCTTTGGGTACTGAGGAACCGTAGGGCAAGCCATTGTATGAGGCCTATCACACCTAGCGGTGCACGAGAAAAATCCGGGTCGGATTTTGAGGGCCGGTGTAAGGGACTTCGGGAAACCCTTATCATTCATCATCTTCCATAGTGAAAACAACGATATTTCAGGAGGTGTTTTGGCGGAACTATTTTTTTGATTTCCTACTTTTTCTCTTTCCGAGATGGCTGATCGATTCATCAAGAGACCACAATTAGATACTCCGGTGGGGCATTCTAGGAAACCATTCAAACGTTGCCCGCGGATATTCTTACGGCAATGTTTTCCACGTCCAGGACGAGTCCCCACTGGAACAAACTCCCGTAAAAGATACTAGACGCTCCAGCAAAACAGGCTTTCAGCCAAAGGCCGACCATAAACATGGAACTTCCACTTATTCCGTCATCAAACTCTTGACCAGGATGCTACTGTAATTGTCTTTAATGTCGCAACTTCATTTCACGGGACCTGCCCCAAAATAACACTTTTTTCCGTAAAGACTCTGGTACGCCCACGCTGTCCGGCGAATATCCTCTCAGAACAAAAGAACAATAACAAGGTCACGGATCCCTTGGCAGTGAGCTTCAAAAGACTGTACCACTATAAAAACGCCAAGTAATGGGACAGTGAATCTCTTGCAATCCGCTAAGCGCAGGTACTAAGTGAAATTAGCTCAGTGTGTCAAAAAACATCCAATGAAGTACTTTAGCCAAGTGCAGCCTAGAGTTTTCTTTAGGAATTCAGAACGACCATAGACGACTCATGATCATGGAGTGGCAGCAGATAACCAAAGTGAAGCAGATGTTCGTGACGGGTGCTTTACCCGTGTGCGGTGGACAGATAAAGGCTTGCGACTAGGCCTTGTTGGGGCCGCTCTTCCAAATTCCGTAAGGGATTTATATCCTTCAGAGGAAATCGTGCGCAACTGCTTGGAAGGGTTAGATATCCACAAGTCTGTCGGACCGAGTGACATCCACCCTACTATCGTTGAGCCGCTGGCGGGTTTCTCATCCTTTTCAGTATGCAAGTTATTTGAGCCGCAATGAGTCATGGAAGGTTTCCTCAAGAATGTCAAGGCGCGGCAGCGATGGCTACATATAAAGGGGGACCCCGCCGTAAAATGATAAATTATGGATCGGTTAGCCTAAACAGCATCCTATGCGACTCCGGGACTTTGGACTTTCCTCTATGGAAACGAGGAGACAATAAGGCCATCCCACACTCACAATAAAGGCAATAAAAGGCTCTTCTGGTCCCGCCCTGGGAATGTTTCTCTTTCACGGTAACCGTGTCCGTCAATCCAGTCTGGTCCTCCGGCAGGACAGCCCTTCTTCCGTAGGATTTGTGTGAATCTTCACTATTCCCGATCAACTCCACATTTTTGCCGGCCAAGTACACCTTATATCCGGCCGGCTGAAACGCCTGACCTTGAAATTAATTTTGTCGGGCGCTGCCATAAAAATTTACCTGAATGACTTCTCTTGTATGCAATCGCGTCCACATAATTGTACAATCCTCCCAAAACTCTGATTCAGCTTTCAAATATACTGTTTGATTTCGCATTGCAGCATGCTTTGGCTTCATTCGAAATAAACTATTATTACTATCATTATTATTCAAAGTAATTAAAATCGTGTGAATTGGACTGTGGTTGCAACAGTTAAAAGTGTCAATAACAAATAAGTACAAATAAGCTCAATCTGCGGGGTAAGCAAGAGTACGTGCCAACATGAGTGGGCGAATCCAGCACTAGATCTGCTTATGCCGTTGGCGTGCGATAGCCATTGGTGGAGCGAAGTGACAGAAACTTTAAGACTGAGAGTTCGAGCCTCTGCTCGGCAGTACAACTAAAACACTTGGAGGGATTAAACAACAGTAGAAGTGTGGACCTTTGAGAAAATAAGGTTAAGAATAAGTACGTGAATTGTCCATGTAATAGGCACCGTGAAGCTCGGGTGTCAACCGATGCGATGCCTTAGAAACGTAGAAAATACTTTACGAATGTCTGAGGTTTACGATGCATGTACTCACTACTAATAAGTAACTAAATAGAAAGCAGAAGGTCAAGCTCTAACTACGAATGGTAATTAACACTGCCCCCGGGGTGGGGGAATGTCATCAACGACATTCATGAGCAGAAGTTTGATTCAGGAAGACACAACCGTTGCATATCTCTTCGGTAAACACCGTCGGCTGTATGTAGTGTAACCTCTCCAATTCGTCGATAGCCTCTTATGATCGGTTTCTCAATTATGTCTTTGATCCAAGCTTCTCTTCGTGCGTGCGTGTCAGCTGGGAGAACTAAGCCGCCCACTTTCAACTTCTGGCTATTTTTATTCCACTTTGATACTGTCTGTAGTGTTGGCAAATATTCCTCCAGCCAACGAACCCAAAACACATTTTCCAGCCTTTGCGCCTGTCTTCGACATAAGTCCTGGAGAAGCAATTATGGAGGCAACAAGCATGAAGATACAAGCCTCATGGTGTTGTTAATTTAAGCGATGTTGTGAGTAAACTACTGCGGGTATATTTCTCCCCATAGTGTGACGTGAATAAAAACGCTATCGCAATTTGGATCCCATTGTGCTCCCGAGGTTCGCTTTATTTCACCTGGCTGTCGATCAAGAAAAAGGTTTGGTTTCTGCTTTCGGCAGTTCTCCCGAGGCATGTGACACATAACTGAAGAACTTCCTCAAGTTGAAGCCGCCTTGCAGTAGAGGTTGTCGCGACGTGCTTCCCATTCTCCCAACGTTTTTTATTTTAGGTAAACTCGTCAAACGGCCATCTACGTAGGAGTTTTTCTTGACTTGACTCACCACCGGCGTACCGTAAATTGCCATGTTGCAGTCAATAGCGTCCTGCAAGGCTGAGCTGCGGCAGGACGGCGATGAGGTGCTCCTAAGTGGATGAGACATCTTACGATATGCTTTTGGTTTGTTGGTCACGTTACCGTCGGGCCACCAGAGGAACCTCAGACTAAGGCAGTCACTTGATGGGACCCTCACCTGGGGAAAAATGGCTTCCATATCCGTACTCACTACTATTGAATTACTTAATAGAAGGCGGAAGGCCATACTCTAATTACGAATGATAATAATATTATCGGTTAACTTCGGAGACGCCCAAAACATGCTATGCGCATGATCATGTTTACACAGGTGATTGAATGGACAGATATAGTTCATGAAAATGTGGAAATTTGCATGAAACAGTAGGACAAAAAGGCGCAGAAGGGGGAATAGAGTAGGATGAAAGTATGGTAAGTGTATGCACACTATAGAGAATGTGAGGAGCTTAAATGAACTGGAGGGCGGATTTAAGTGGACTCCCGGTGAGTTTGAAAGTCAAGGTCAGATAGGGAGTATGACTGGCCTGGGTGGAGACATCTGGAGGCCGACTGATATACACGAGAAAGGCCAGAAATCGGTGTAAGAAACTGCAGTAGCGAGGGACGATGGAGATAAAAGTGAGATGCACTGCAGTGGAATAGATATCAATGAAGCATTGGTACTCTGCCGTGGATGGTTGGCGGACAGGGCATAAAACTGATTGTAAAACAGGGGGCGAGCAATTCAAGGCGAGAGAAGATGAAGAGTAGGATCGAAGAGAACGGGTAAAAATGGGCCTAATTATTTGATCAACGCAGGTGCGACATGTGGTGATGGACCAGTGGAATTGGGTAGTGGCAGATCAAACGATTTGGAGCTGTAAAAAAACATCATGACGTAACGTTGTCTTTACAATCGGTGGAACATGGAAAAGCAAACCAAACTAAAAGGCACACAGGAAAATGCCTTTATCGAGCAATAAACGGATCAAGGGATGAAAGCAATCACCGAGGAGGCACAGGTAGGACATGATCAATCAGATCATTTTACTGCAGATGAATCAAGAAGGAGGCAAAGAAGAAGGAAGCAGGAAGCCCCAGGTTAAGTAAATCGATCTTAGAAAAACAGCCCCAAGAAATTAATGCTCTACGGAGTTGGGGCAGTTGGACTGTAGAGCTATGGGCCCGCTGTCAACTGAACAGGTGGATTAAGCAAGAGGATGCTAATCGGGACACTGCCCAGTTGAAAGAACCACAGGGAAATCACTAAGCCAAGGTAACGAAATTTACTGGAGGTGATTAGATAATAAATGCGACTGTAAAAGAAGCAAAGTTCGCAGCGGCAAATTCCAACATGCGGATTGCTCACTGTAACGTACAAGCGTGTAAATCCTCTCTAGCCATTGTCATTTACTTGTGTTGTTGAGACTATCCTCTTTATTTTATTGACCCTGGAACAAATACAACATGCATCAATCACTACACTTCAACTTTTGTTTATTTTTCGTTCACGTGAAGTGGCATAATTTCGACTCGAACTTGGACTGCCGTGATGGTGGTACCTGACATTGGCATTTGTTGAACTCTGGTCCTCGTTGTTAGACGTTTTGTCCGTACAGTTGAGGTTTGTATATATTTATATGCGTATAACTTGATAATCCAGTGCCGTAGAAACTACGAATCAATCTTGTTCTGGTTTTGGGATTCGTGTTGAATTGGCTACGCGTTGCTCACGGTAGGAATAAGCGTTACAGTCATGGGTGCTGGTGTAACCGGTGCGTATCGGCATTGGGCATGAGGAAGGAAAAAAGGGGGATTTACCAAAACAACAGGCAGCGGGGTATAAGAAGGCTATCAGCGAGAATTCTGAGCGGAGGGCAACACCAAGTGAACATAGAACAGAAGCCGGCAATTGCGGCAGACGGAAAAAGGGATGTTGGCGATCTTCGGCAGAGAAGAGTGGTTAGGACGATAGTGACTCAATGCAGTGAAAGTTGATATAGGGAGACGCGGTGGGAGGAAGGACAGAATGAGTGTGCGTGCATACTGTGGTAGAATGACAAAGTTTGAAAGTGGTAACGGATGATAAGGACTATAGGTGAACACACCGTGGCAGAAGAAGAATGAGGAGCAAGCAATTTTCAACCGGCAGTATTGGATTCGGTGGTCCGAAGAATGTTGGAGCTTGCAATCCACAACGGGAGCTAGCGAGTGGGACTGGCCGTGCTCTGGGCACCAAACCTGAAAAACGCTTGATGAAGTTAACACAAGAGGTGTGATCCACCAGCCCAATTGCGCTCGCACATCGTTGCAGACGACCTGCACGCCCGATGTGCGCCGACCATAGAGCTGGATTTGACCGCGGCCCGCACCACTGGGGGTGGCACGAGTGGCCATCGATAACTTTACAGAGGGCAAAGCGACCACGATGGGGGTGCGTGATTCAGGACCAACTGTCCGAGACGTAAGACTATGGACAGCAGAGCCAACGGAAACAGCGAGTGGTAGACGACCGTGCAGCAATATGTTCCAGGTGCACCGGCCAGGGAGATGGTAAGTACAGTGCTCGAAGTGCTTGGCCGTCATCGAGGATCACTGGAAAGGGGAAAGAGATAGGGAAGTGCAGTTTGGGTGTGCCTCAGCTGAAAGGCAACGGATACTGAGGAGAGAAAAAACAAAAATGATGGATAACAGAAGAACTCTAGTGAGCAAAAGGTTTACCTTGTGAAGGCTGTAGGCAAGTTCGCTATGGCTCAGAGAGGGCAATGGCCGTAGTTCGTAGCACTAGAGAGAAAGGAAGTGTCGGGCATGGGGTATACCTATTGGCTTGTGTAGCAGAGGCAGTAGGGTTACAGTGTGAGGCCTCTTTCTAAGGCCAGATCGGTGAGGACGAGCTAATTGGTGAGCAATATAGAATTGGGAACTGTGAAGTATAACACAAGTGCCCGCCTAAAGGCGAACAGCGAGGAGGCACTGCGTAAGCTAAGGAGAAGCTTATTCCAGATTTTGGAATAGGCTGACGGAAAGAATAGAGACCTCAGACTGAGATTAGATTGAGTGACAGGGAGAGAGAGGGCACGGTGTCGGGCGGAGTTGGAGCAGGGGGCAGCGAATGAAATAGGATAGGTGTAAGCCTGGTTATGGATTAGCTTAAAGAGGGAGACTGAGTTGAGCCTCATGCGACGAATTCGCTGAGGCTCAGTCTGTAGGAGCTCACAGCGCTGGCCGTAAGTTCGGCCACGGATGCTCCCAACAGCGTTCTGAAGAAAGTAGGTGGAACGTTTTCAAGAGATACAACAAGGGAACGTGGCCAGAGACTGGAGGTAATAGGAGGATATTCTAGGAGCGGTCTCACATGCGAGAGTTTATAGAAGACGTTCGAGTGCGGCTAGCGAACGTGTCTCCTATCGGGTCTAGCAGCGAATACCAACGATGTCCCCTCTATCGAACGAATAGAGAAGACGCAAGTCGGTTTACAGATGCGAGGTGTATTCTTTATATCGTGGCACCGAAACGGTACCGATACGAGAGATACACCGAACGGAAAACGGAACAAAACGCGACGGCTGTGCAGAGAGCGAACCGCGAGCGAACGACCGAAAGTGAAAGTGATTTGAAACGAGGTCGACGGAAACCTCGGAAAAGTCAGTCCAGTAAAACGTACGCAACCGGAGAACACTGATGTCAATGTCAAATGTCAGAAAAGATCGTGGAGATAATAGATCCAAAGTGGTGTCCAGAAAATAGTCATTTTCTCAAAACGATCGAGGTCACTACAGCAGCCCCCACTAGAAAGCACGGAAAGCTTTCGAAAAAATGTTAAGGAGGAGATGGCGTACAAACGGTACTCGTGTGCGCGAATGCGTGCAAAATACGTGAATGTAGCTGTGCTGTAGGATGCTGATGGGCAGAATCCGTGGTATGCAGGAACAGTAGGATGATGGTCGAGCGTAAACCAGATTCGTTGCCAATGACGTCGGTTGCGTGAATCGTCATCAAGGTGTGCCACACCAATAACCTCCAGCGTCGGGTAACCGTTAACCAATATGATATCCGGAAGCCAAATCGGTAGGTTCGTAAATGGCTAGGAACGAGAACGACAATGCCGATCCAAAATACAAACGTTGGTGCCAAAATTCTCCAGATTTCGTGGGACCAGCAAAGCGTACCATATGGCGAGGTTCCATGAAACGAAAAGAAACGGAAAACTTGTAGCAACCGCAACGGACTTGACTAGAATACAGTAATAACTAATGAAGTATGGTAAATCGTGTCGAAACGATAAACACGAAAGTTATTACTGCGAAATGCAATGGTTCAGATCATGTTTGACCTAGTCGCGAAAACGTGCTGGGCAAACGATCTTCCGACCGGAACGTGAGACGGGAGCCTCATTCACGGACGGGTGCGTAGGCGTGCTCTGCTGACTTGAACGTGAGACAGTATTCTCACTCGAGGACGTAGCAGGACCAACTGGCTGCTGACTTGAACGTGAGATGATAGCCTCATTCGAAGTCGTAGTAGGCAACGCTAACTGCAGACCTTGACGTGACACGGAGGTGTCGTCAACAGGTAGTGCAGGGTTAACATCGAATCTCATGTCAGCGGGCGACACGCTATCATCAACGTACGCGGCTTTGAGACGATCGATGCTAACGGTATCTACGCGACCGTGTCGATCAACCTTAAAGGTCTTATTGTGACGAGAAATCACGCGAAATGGACCTTAGTAAGGTTGTTGTAGTGGTTTCCGTACCGAATTAACACGAATGAATACATGCAAACAAGTTTCAAGTTCGGTCGGAACAAAAAACTTTCGTCGCTGCATTCGAGTCTGCGCCGGAGCGAGATTTTCATGTACGTCGACAAACGGTGAACGTTAGTCTGTACGGCAAGTGAATCTGTACTCCGTGGCGTGAAGAATTCCCCAGGCAGTCGTAATGTCGTGCCGTAGACAAGTTCTGCCGCGGAACATTGAATATCTGCCTTTATGCAAGTTCAGATACCAAGCAGAACTATCGGTAACGTTTCGTACCAGTCGGGGCTCTCGTGTGCTCTACGAGCCGCTTTGAGTTGGCGATGAAAACGTTCGACTAAACCATTCGATGCCGGATGGTACGCGGTTGTGCGAATGCGTTCTGCTCCCAGCATGTGAGTTAATGAAGAGAATAGATCGGACTCAAATGGTTGCCCTCGATCGGTAGTGATTGTGGAAGGACCACCATATGAAGCTATCCATCGTTCTATTAGATGTCGAGCCACTGATTCGGCCGTGACGACAGAGATGGGAATGGCCTCGGGCCACCTCGTAAATCCATCGATGCACGTTAGTAAATAGGTGTAGCGGTGTGATGGGGTCAATGGACCCATAATGTCTACGTGGATTTGATCGAAGCGAGCATCAGGCGTAGCAAAAGTACCGATAGCCGGAGCTACGTGCCTATGCACTTTAGATCGTTGACACTGTAGACACTGTTTTGCCCACATACGAACATCTTTATTCATGGACGGCCAGACGTATCGTGCAGCTACTAATCGGAGACTGGCTGCGATGCCTGGATGTGATAGTCCATGTAGGGTATCGAACACGAGACGTCGATATGCAGAGGGTACGACTGGTCGAGGTATACCAGTAGACATGTCGCACAGTATAGTCCCAGCACTAGTAGCCAGAGGGACGGACTGACACTGTAGCGACGAAGGCTGAGCTGCTTCCATACATGAAGAATCCTGTGCCTGTGCTGCAGCCATGGCAGGGATGTCTAAAACCGGAGATTTAGTGGCATTAAGCGGAATACGCGACAAAGCATCTGCAACGCAGTTCGACTCACCTTTAACGTGTCGAAGGTCAGTCGTGAACTGAGAAATATAGCCTAAATGTCTGATTTCTCGTGGAGAGTATAGTATAGTATAGTATATTTCTTGACCGTGGACAATACACATGCACAAGGCAAGATCAGAGTGTACAGCAGTACATGTCAATGTGAGGTATTCACAAATTATAAATGTATAAATCACACAGCAACCGGAATACACCAGTAAAGTCATGTGGTGTTTGAGTGAACAAAAGTGGTAATGGTTGAGGCGGGAATTCCGAATCGGTTTCGAAATCGCTGGGGGCGGTGTGAATAGCTGGGCAGTAGTAGGATTGCTGATATAAGCGACAATTGGACGGTCACTAACGAGTAATCGGGCGGAGGGGATGCCAAAGAACATTGTTAGAAGTAAAGCAAGCATGGGGCTTTCAACGTGCAGTGAGAGATACCAGCGGAATATTGGAAACTGATCCAGCATTGGTTAACTAATTGTGGAGGAAACATGTGAAATAAAGGCAAGTGAGTCAAAGGTGATAATAAAACGGACCTTTTGTGCAGGTGATTACAATGTCATATGGAAATTCGCATGAAGGCGAAAAGCTTCGCAGGGACGTCAGTGAACTTCTGAAGAGCATGAATAGTGTATGGACGTATAACGGACTTTTAAAAAAAAAGCCATCAATGAAACGGAATATTGGAGACAAACGTCAATGGTTCGGCTGGGCAGAAGTTGGAAGAGTGTGAATTTTAAATTTTTTTTTGTATGTGATAGAAAATTGTTAACCAAATTATGGTTGGCCGCAGATGGCTGGTATTCTGTTCCGTAAAGACCTTGGTTGCAGATGGTGGCAGGTATAATGTTGAGGGAAGCAGGTAAAAAAGGGCTGGGTTCTGGTCATTGGTTTCGTACTGCAACGCGGGAAGAATTGAACTGTTGGGTTGGATTATTTGGGAATAGACGTTGAGCGGATGTGTTGATGGTTGGTGTCAGGAATCATCTCTGCGATCCGGTGAGACTTTCATGAGGTTTTGTTTATCCGTGTACGGTGCCCCATGTAACGTCAGCAGGCGAGAGTATAGGTTTAAACCATTGCTCAAATCGTCCAGTCCTTACGGTAATCCGGAACAAACGTCGATTTGGCCGATGGCTACCCAAGTAACCGATGCAATCTGGAGGAGATCAGGAGTGCGGCAGTCTGGAGAGTGTTCCAGCTGTGGGTTATGATTATCGTTTATATGGAAGCAAGAAAATGAACATTTTGTTATACGAACAGTTAGTTATCGTTTGGCTAGTGGACCGGTCTATTAGGGATCCCTAGACGGAGACTGGTAGCTTTCTAGGGTAGTTGGGTGATAGTAGAGATTTGGGGCGATATCAGGTAGGTGGTGGATGAGGAGAGGGTGTCCGTTTGGGAACCAGGAATAAAACAATAGTAGAGGGTATGGTCTGGAAGAAGAATGAGAAAATAGGAGGATAACAGTCTGGTCAGTTCACCAGCTGTGGTCGAGGACGGCAAACAGTAAAAAGGGAGAAAAACACTGGGTGTTAAGGAGAGGATTTCTCATGTGGACGCACACGTGCTGGTATTCCGCAGGGTCAAGAGAAATCAGAGGCATACGGATTCCGGTTGGAATGGGGTCTTAACTTACCATGAGCATATGCGCAGAGTAGTAAAGCCTAGTTACTAAGGAATGGTAATCCGTGCGGCAAGGCTTCAGTGTACGAGAAAGGCGCAAAAAAGAGGATGGGACGGCTGAGTTCTAGCCTGGGCCAGGAATTGAGTGAGAGTGATCAGACTTAGTATGCAATGCATACATCAGAGACTTATAGTCTGTAAAGGGGATGAAATATCGACCCTCGACTGCATGGCGAAAGTGCTTAACGGCATTATATGCAGCCAGCAGTTCGCGACCAAAAGCACTATATTTGGTTTCCGTGGGATTGAGGCGTCGAGAGAAGAACTCTAATGGCTGCCATATCCCAGAAACAGACTGTTGCAGGACCGCTCCGATGGCAACGTCGGATGCATCCACCGCTATGCTTAGCGTGGCGGACGGAGCTGGGTGCATTAGGAGCGTGGTCTGAGCTAATGTCGCTTTAATCTCCGAGAACGCTACTCGTGCGGCATCCGTAAGCGACAACTTACGTGGATTGTCACGAAATAGGTCAGCTAATGGAAGCAAACGTTCAGCAGCATGGGGTGTGAAATGACGGTGGAAGTTAACTAACCCCAAAAACGCCTTGAGCTCCTTGATTGAGGACGGTTTGGCGCAATCTAGAATAGCACGCACTTTATCCTCGCAAGGCCTTATACCTCTCGAGTGATCTTGTGGCCGAGGAACACAAGTTCCGGTTTGCCAAGTTCACATTTATCAGGACTGACTACTATTCGATGTTCGGACGAACATTGGAATAGTAGCGTCAAATGTTGGAAATGTTCATCTGCGCTCGACGATACGATTAGCAAGTCATCAATATAGACGTGAACAAATTCCAAGTCTCGTGCAATGCTATCGACAGACCTCTGGAATGTCTGAGCAGCATTTTGCAAACCAAAAGGCGTACGTAGGAACTCAAACAAACCAAAAGGAGTCGTGACAGCGGTTTTTTCGACATCTTCAGCGGCGACTGAGATCTGATGATTGGCTCGCACCAAATCGATCTTGGAGAATACAGTCGGGCCGTGAAGTGATGCCGTGATATCGTGTATGTGGGGTATCGGATAACTATCGTAACGGGTAACCGAATTTAGTGCGCGATAGTCGCCACATCGTCGCCAGCTAACGCCATCTTTCTTAAGAACTATATGTAGAGGTGGAGCCCACGGACTGTGAGGAGGACGAACAATACCTTCAGAAAGTAGTGTCAAACTCACGTTTGGCGAAAACCAATTTGTCCGGTGCCAGTCGGTGAGGTCGTGCCGTGACTGGTGGTCCGTTAGTGACAATGTGGTGTGCCACACGATCGGTCACCGTCTCTATCTCTTCAAATGGTTTAGTCAATATGGGGAATTTAATAAACAAAGACTGAAGATCGTGCGGAATGTTAGAAAACAATCCTGTGATTCGGTGTGCATCTGTTCGAGCTGCAATACCCGTAAATTTAGTGTCCGACGAAGGATCGATAAGCTGCAGCCTACGTGAATCAACAAGCAATTCATAGTGCTGCAGAAAATCGATTCCCAGTATGCTTGTGGGAACATCCGCAAGAATAAACGTCCACAAATACCGTCGTCGTGGTCCCAGGTTGACCGCAAGCTGTCTCATGCCGTAGGTAGGAATGGAGGAACCATTCGCCGCTGACAGCCAAAGCAAAGAAGCTCGTGGCTTGTCTTCACCAACCAGCAAGACAGGAACGGGCCCCAGTATCGACTAGGAACCTAGCGTTAGTGCACGAATCATGCACGTAAAATAAACGGCCAACCTGAGACTGATTGCCGGCGAGTACGGCCGCTTCTACTCGCTGGCCGTGGTATTTCCCGCCGCGTATGAACACGGCTGTCTGCACCTACGGGCGGCTGGTCCGAAAACGCGGTGGAACCAACAAAAGCCGCTGGTAGGATGATCAGGTTTGGATGAGGCAGATGAGGCGGATTCACGGCGGACGTGGGTAATGGAGGGCGCCCGTCCGTGCCGTTGTTCACGTGGGCTACTGCGAGTAGTAGAAATTTTAACTCTGTCCTTGAAGAACAGGCGGAGCTGGATGGATCGAGAGTGCCAAGGCCTCTCCAGTGATTCATCTAGGTCGACACCCCTAGGATTGCACGATGTCGTGGCAATGAGGGGATTAGCCCCACTGCCGACAAGTGCGACAATTTCGTCAGCCACGGCGGCTGCTCGTTCCAAGGACGAGTCCTCGAGGAGAGCAGTGACGGTGGTCTGAACATAGAAGGGTAGAGAGTCCAACCACAGTTCCTTAACTATCTCCGAATCCTTATCAGGGGGGCCCTGCCAAAGACCGGAGATGAGCTAGATGGCGGCTGGGTTTAATATCTTCTATGTGGTGCCGTGCTAGTAGCTGACGTAACCGTTCCTCCCGAGAAGGAAGGAAATGTTGCAGTACAGCCTCCTTAAGCCGATCGTACGGCTGCACTTGAGGAGGATTTATACCAAATCCCTCACCGCGGCGATAACATCACCTGGGGTTGCCTCTAAGGCATAGGAAAATCGTTGGCGTTGGCCAACAATCCTACGTGCCTCAAATTGCAGTTCAAAGGCTGCAAACCAAACCTCTGGATCATGAGGGATAAACGCCAATGGTTTAAAGGCAACCGCAGACAGAGTGAGATCTGTGTCGAGCTGCCCCTTATCCTCTGACATGGCTACGTTGCGATAATATATCGTAAAATATATATATATCGTGCAACGAAAAGAGGACGTGAAACAGCGATAAATAACAGACTCACCGGGCGGGCGAATAATCCAGGAGGTTCTGGAAGTTCTTGGGCTCACCAATATAGAAGACGTTCGAGTGCGGCTAGCGAACGTGTCTCCTATCGGGTCTAGCAGCGAATACCAACGATGTCCCCTCTATCGAACGAATAGAGAAGACGCAAGTCGGTTTACAGATGCGAGGTGTATTCTTTATATCGTGGCACCGAAACGGTACCGATACGAGAGATACACCGAACGGAAAACGGAACAAAACGCGACGGCTGTGCAGAGAGCGAACCGCGAGCGAACGACCGAAAGTGAAAGTGATTTGAAACGAGGTCGACGGAAACCTCGGAAAAGTCAGTCCAGTAAAACGTACGCAACCGGAGAACACTGATGTCAATGTCAAATGTCAGAAAAGATCGTGGAGATAATAGATCCAAAGTGGTGTCCAGAAAATAGTCATTTTCTCAGAACGATCGAGGTCACTACAATATACGTGGAGAATCGACTGGCCGGTAGTAAGAAACACCAATGGACCCGGTCTATGTTTCGCTTAGCTTTAGCTTATTGGAATGATGCCTGTTGCGAGAAATTGAAGGAACAAGAGTAGCGTACCCAGAGGTCGGTAACTATGGGATGTATGCGGATGGGCAAGCTGATTTACCCATCCTGAGGCTTCCTGCTTCTTTCTTCTCTGCCTCCTTCGTGATTCATCTGCAGTAAAATGATCTGATTGATCATGTCCTACCTGTGTCTCCTTGGTCATTGCTTTCATCCCTTGATCCGTTTATTGCTCGATAAAGGCATTTTCCTGTGTTTGGTTTGCTTTTCCATGTTCCACCGATTGTAAAGACACTGACATGTTAGACCTGGCGTGCGCTACACCGGGCCTCTATTTTCCCTAGGTTATGTTTGGTTTTTATGTTTATGAAGCCTATAACCTTCTGTCATTTGGCTAGAAAGGCGTAAAAAATACCCAAATTTTCTACGTAGCTTTACACTTTCCAAAAGTTCAACTTACTGACCCATAATCTTTCCCCCTTCTTCACATTATCTCCTGAACTACTTATGGAAGCTCCAAAGGTCCTCCTTAAACGTGCCAAGGTCCCGGGTGTAAATCAGGCAATTCGTACCGTCAGGCTCAGAAAAACCAGGAACACTCAACTTCAGTCTGCACTCAGTCCATGCTCAGTACCTCTCTTTGATGTTTATGACGTAGTTAACAAAAAGGTTAACGAAGTAGATCATAGATTGGCGGACCTGCATAACCAGATCCAGTCCATCGATGATATTCTATTAAAGATATCCCCTTTATCTAGCATAATGGAACCCACGCCTATTGCTAATTGCCCGAGCCTAGTCATGGCGGGCCGCTTCTTAGACTCAGTTGCGACCGAAGTTCATAAGCGTATGGCCAACTACAGAAACGCGATAGTTTTCAACATCCCTGATCGACTACCCCTGCCGTCAACCAAACTCGACACCCTGAATGCTTGCAACGTTGCACACCATAAGTGCTATTGCACTCGACTGCGCAAAAAATCACAACGCACCGACTGTCCTTACAAGTTCCAATTCTCTGACGAAGTAACAGCTAGAGTATTCATAACTAGTTGGCAAATCATTGCTAATGCCACCCCATTCAAAAGAATCAGAATACTACCGGATAAAACGCCCCTCCAAAGAGAGGTTTTTCGATCACTAAAAAGTGCCTTAACTTCTTTAGCGCAACTTGTGGCTGAAATATCAATCGCCGCGTCTTCTTGCTGCTTGTCGAGCCACCCAGTAACACAAAAGCCCTCAGTTGCCTGCACCACTTTAGTTGACCTAGACCTGACCACCACCCCATCTCCAGCACATCCCCCTAGTAAACGGTCCTTCCTTCTACCATCAACCTCCGCTTCTTCAAACGGCAACGATATCCATGCCAAACCCACTATTAGCCCAGGGCCACCAAAGTCCCGTGCATCCAGGCCTGCAGCTGCTAATGCCAGCATACTGTCCACCGTCTCACCATCGAAAAAGACTCCGGGAAGTCTGTCGCCAACAGCCCGTCCTGCTCTAACTCATGTCCCACCGTCTCGCGAACACAAATCGTTCATAAAAGGCATGATCTATTATGTGGCCAATCGTCCCATCGGCAGACAGAACTCTGTGTCCCCCCACAGCTTTTAGCTACTCCAGCGAATCCCGTAATCCCCCCTCCGTAAGTCTTCTCAGAATCCCATTTAGAACCCCCACCAAGCACTTCAAGTACACCCAAAAGAATTCATACTCGTTTGCAAGCAGGACGCAACCCTGCATCACCCTAAAGCAGCCAACCCCACCTCGCTGTATTAGCGTGGCACCTCGGCCAATCGACAAGGTCCTCCCAACTCCACTTTACAACACAGGCGAAAACGGCCACCGAGTAACGCATCATCATGCATCAAGATTAAACATACCATATTCTCCAAGTATCCTGAAACAGTTTTCCAATCATCTGGCTGAGCGCCAGCACCTCCCGTCGAACCTCCGTAACAAATTTCTCTCTCCTCTAATGATACAAATAAGTAACCCCCAGTTGAATTATAACCACCGGCCTCGATTGTCTAGCTCCACGCCCTTTCCTGAACACAGGATGGGCCAGCCCAACCAACTACAGTTATTTCGTCGGTCCTGGTCAAGCGGCAACTACCCGCCCCCTGCGTACCCCGTTGAACCCAGTCACCACTACTTTCTGCCATCTCACTTGCCGTTACCCATTACCTCAGCATCAAACCCCCCACTTGGCTACTTCAACCACCCCGGAAATCCCACCTCCCCAAACGACCATTTTTTTCTTGATGGCACCCCCCCCCCAACCCAGCTTCACCCCTTCTTCACACTGCCGGCTCCCCACTTTTAACCCCTGTTTAGACTCCTTCGCTTCTATACATGACAACCCTGTCGTTATTAGTCCACTTAATGATGTTTACCACCTCGGTAGTGTTAGCCATCAACACCCGCCGATGGTTGTTCCCACTCCACACCATGACTGTACAGTTGCACTTACCTTGCTTCTCATTAACGCTCGCTCATAACTGAATAAAACCCATACTCTCCATAATATAGTACTGTCTTCCGACTTTGACATCATTGTCATAACCGAAACCTGGATAAATGATTCTGTCACATTGGACCAAATTTCTATTGCTGGTTATCAAACCTTCATGAAAAATGGTCGTCGTCGTGGAGGAGGCTGTCTAGTCCACGTTAAAAACAGCTTGCCTACCATTCCTCTCTCTGATCCAATACTGGACTCAATTCAGTACTCAATATGGGTAACGGTTCTTCTGGCCAACTCTCCACTCCATATCGGCTGCGTTTATCGACCACCCAATTAAAACACCACGGACCTCGCCCACGTAGTCAAAGCCTTTAACCACTTTGCACCATTACTCTCCTCGTCAAAACCCATTGCTGGCGACTTCAATGCACCTAATATCTGCTTGGACACCATGTCCTCACCCCAATACTTCACGAGCTTCGTCTCGACCATACGCGCAGGGCGCTCAGTCCAGCACGTAATGACACCAACCAGAGGTAACAGCATACTAGACCTGATATTTACCATTGGCCCATCGGACGTGATGACTACCGCCCTCAACCTTTTCCCAGGCGGTGACCATAGAATGGTATCTTGCAGATTCACAGCCGGACCCATGGACCCCATATGTAGCTCATCTCAACAGCCCCTGCACACGATCTACTGGATGAACCTCAAGCCTATGCTTCGATCCCTCAACTGGGATGACTACTTCCTACAGCACAACACTCAGCTCGTTAGTGACGTACTCTACCATAAACTACATAGCTGCTTGTCAGCAATCACCACCATCGGTACCAACCGTTCTCAAGCCCGAGGCTCCTATCAAACAAGGCTGCAAAATAAACATGCAAAACTGCAAAAGATCTACAACAAAACCAAAGACTTTTCCATACTATTGCAACTTCACTCTCTCTCTCTGTCACCATCAGTCTTCGGGCTAATGAACTGCTGATAAAGCAGGAGCTTTCGGACTTGAATTCCTTCGACAGATCGTACCGATTGTCCCGACTGCTGAAGAGCAGAAATCAGAGAGAGCCTACAGGGATACCCTATTTAATTTCGGGAAGCAGCACGCAGATTAAATCTGCAGCCGAAATCGCTGGGGCGCTCAATACCTTTTCAGAATCCATGACCACTGACGCCACTGTAAATCCGCCACCCGTACCCCTCATAACCGAGCAAGTTCTCTCTGACATTGAATTCAGTTTGAACGATGTGACCCACCTGCTGCCGCGTGTAGACCCTCCTCCCGCCCTGGCTATGACGGCATCCCCCCAGCACTCTTTCATCTTGGTGGAACTGACGTCGCTGCTATATTTATGAATCTCTACAACTTATCCCTTAAAAATGGCATTCTTCCATCCCAGTGGAAAACTTCAACCATTATTCCTATCCACAAAAAAGGTCCAGTGCATGACCCTTAAAATTATCGTCCTATCAACCATACCCCTTTAGCTGCCAGAATAATGGAGCGTTTGATTAAACAGCGGATGTCCGACTATCTCATTTCCCATAATCTCATTCACAGCGGTCAACATGGCTTCCTAAATTCACGCTCTTGTTTCACATGCCAGTTTGATTTCTTCAACCTACTGACCACGGCAGCTGACGACGGAAAATCTATGATTATCACCTACCTCGATATGACCGAGGCATTTGACCGAGTTCCTCACTCCCGATTGTTAACAAAACTCCGGGCCTGTGGTATCCATGACCCGCTTTTATCATGGATCACTTCTTACCTGTCGGATCGAACCCAGGTTGTATATGCTAATGGTCATCTATCGCAACCGGCGCCTGTCACTAGTGGAGTCATACAAGGAAGTGTACTTGGTCCGCTATTTTTCCTACTGTATATTAACGACATTTTTTCGATTGTGCAACATGGCACACCTTTCCTCTTCGCCGACGACATCAAAATCGTGCATGATTTCCGCCATCAAGGTTTGAGCACAGCACTGTCTGAAATAGGTAGTGATCTTGAGAAACTTGATCAATGGTGCAGATGTGCTTCTCGACATCTAAAAGCTTCTACACAACCTACAGACGTCAAGTCCGCCTCGGAACTCTGTCACTGAACAAAGTACCCATCGCCCCAAGCTCATCAGTGAAGGATCTTGGGCTTCGATACACTAACAATCTACAATTCTCGGAACATGTCTCATTTCAGACGGCCAGGGCCGGACAGATAATAGGCCTAGTTCTCAGATCATTTAAAATGAAACACAGTATCCTCCTTACATACCAATCCCATGCTAGACCCCACCTTGAATATTGCCCTATAATCTTCTCTGGAATGTCTAAATCTGACAGAATACGCCTGGAGAATGTCCAGCGCACTTTCACCAAGAAGCTTATAGGATATTCCTCTCCACTGAGCTATAAAGAGCGATACATTCCATTTAAACTTGACCCCGTATGGCTTAGACATGTCAGGCTTAAATTGTGTTTTCTATACAGACTTATTCATTGCTCTGCGTTCACTTCTACCAAATCTATACAGTTTTCCCTACCCTTATCTTACCATCTGCGCCACAGAGACTTCAGTCTGACCATCCCACATTCCAGGCTGGCAATAAGGTCCAACTTCTTTCTCATTAAATATTCAAAGCTTTGGAATAAGCTACCTCGGACCATTCGCAAATGTGCGTCAATAACCCAGTTCATCCATGCCCTTGAATCACAACTTACCGTTAGTCATATGTTATCCTTGAATAACGCCAGCATATCTGAGGATCGAGCCTATGAAGAAGGCATTGAACTTTAGAACCCTAGCTTCAGTCTCTCCTACCGCTCTCTGCTATCCGTCAAGCTGGCCTTCAAAAACGGGTTCAACTACTAGGATCATGGCACCATATCCCAAACCTACCATTTTCTGCCTAACGACAGACGCTAGGCTTACCATTTATTATCACTTTTTACGTATGACCCACATTGCCAAAGGATAGATTTTGTCGTTTACAACTATAACTAGCTAGATGCCTGCCGGTTCTCGCTACTCACCCAAGTTCACCTACAATCACCTGACCCTTATACATCCCAGCCTCATCTAATTCACTAGCCGGCCTTCACAACCATGTCTAGACAATTACTGCCTCCCTCGCTTTATAGTACTAGGGCAGCCATGTAACACAACTCTCATCTAGCTGAAGGTTTAACCATTGATGTTTTCCCCTAGCACCAAATTGTCCAGTGGTGCTGGGTCCTAAGACATTAAGTCCCACCACCCACCATTTCACTCCTTGATCCTCTCTTATTTATCCTGGCTTCCGCTCCTCTCAGCTTCCTTGCCCGGGGATCGATTTGATCTATATATACTATTATAAATCCTTACATGACTTTTGATAGAGCTTATGAGGAAAGCGTGATACTAACCAGAACCCTTGATAATCTAGGATGTGCCACATCATACACCGTAGTTGCTCTCACATAAGCTTAAACCTACCAGGTTACAATGCCAAAACATAGTAACTCTCATGCCTGAGGCCAGTGCATCAGAAGTCGTATTTGATTATATGAAATACCGCTGGAAGCATGAAAGGTAGCCTTTAAACATTCCCAGTGCTGTCTTTACTTAGTCTTCGTCTTTGTCTCTAACCAAAGACGTAGCACCTGTCAGACTCATCAACCTCCATCTAGCGGTCACCATTAATCACTCACAGCTCAACTTCCGTCCCTACCACAGAACTCTAGCATCTTCCATGACTGGCCCATACAACATTTGCTACTTAGTCAGCAAAACTAAAAACCACCTGCGGATCGTCCCGACAAATCACGTTGTTAGTGCTGCAAGTTGTACCCCATCTTTGTGCAGACTAGCGTTTTGTTGAACATACACCCCAGTGAATAATCGCAGGCCGTGGTCGACTCTACCTCCCCCTGCATTTTTTGTCCCATGTAAACGGCATGAGGGTTCCGACTTCACGGATAGGGCAAGTGTTAGCGCGGCATTTCTGCAAACATTCCCAGCCATGATGGTCTCCCTGCTCAGAGCTGACCACCAATAAGACGTGACCACCAAAAACTAGAGATTGGCATAAAAAAGCGGAAAAAAATACCCCACTGTTTTGTCTTCCAGGCACACCAGCCTTGTCACTTGTGACTCATGTCTCCGGGTTGCAGTGTTGCTACGGATCGACTGGTGCGGTTGACCTATTCCCAACGCGGCTTGGTACATGCGGTCCATGTTTCGGCCGGGGTGTGGGAGCTGTGGTCGCCCACCAAAAGCAGCTCCGCCTTCTCTGACAGCCAGATACCTGACTGTGATAAAACCATTACAAAAAAATAAAAACGTCTAAAAAATGTGTGGATCATTCTTGGAGCGCCATGTGCTGGATGTCAGTGGTTGTGTATCGTGCTACCTCTCTACCTGAAGCAGGCCTTTGTGCCGCATACCATAAGCACCGAATGTAGGTCTTTAGAGTTTGCTTCCCTGACGAACATTCGGACCCATCTCATTCCCATTTCTCACGTCTCTCCAAAACCAGTCCTCACATGGGTGTTTTCCTGCTTCGCAATACGATAATGACGAAAGGGACACCGCGATAACCATGCAATCATGTCTACATCCGATTTTCTTGATCATACTCGAGCAAATCTCAGTACGATAGCACCATCGAGTAAGAGCATAGATGAACTAGCGTTAACGTTCCAAGGCACGTAACCGATTGCCTCTAATGTATCACCTCTGTCACCCCAATAGTTTCTTCTACTTTAAGGCTCCTCAGAAACTACCCAGTATAGAATAACCACTATGCCGGAAGAGACAGCAACAGCATAGGGCTACGCTAACAGTGTGCCAGTCTCATTCGCTCACAGTCTGTTATTTTAAACCTATCTTATCGCATCATTGCCAAACTGCACTCTCGTAAGCAAACGATACTTAGGGCTATCATCTCTAACTGCTCTAAACCGTGAGACCCTAGGTCTTTCATTAGTATCCGAGCGATGCCATGCCAACGTGCAAAATCATAAATCCTGTGGGATGCATTCACCGTTACCAAACTAGTGTACGCAACTTCGTTAGCCTGCAGCAGTATAGCACAAATCCACTGCGAGCCTATTCTACTTAGAATGTAGAGTAGGTGCCACTGAATGCTCGAATGAAAAACTTCATCCATGCCTCACTCACACAGACCTAACCAGTCCATTATTTATTGTCTTCACATATCATTATAACCCACAGCTGGAACCATGTCCAGACTGCAATCCCCCTTTATCTCAGGTCTGTTGTCTCCCACTATCGCAGTCGCCAAACCGGATAACTAAGGATGCCACTTTGACTCGTACGGACAGAGACTCAAGTAGAACCTACCATAGCAACTGGGACCGAAATCAAGCTACCCGACAGGAAATACTCCCAATTGCTTATCAGATCATTCAGCTTTTTCCAAAGCAACCAACACACATTCCAGTTCATGCGCATCTCGCTAATATACCACCACACTCAGCTGATTGACCGACACATACTTTTCCCTGCTAGACGAAACATACCCATATGATGTCGTACGTTACCAGAAATGACCCTGAATATCACTGAAGGCAAATGCATCAATATATATATATATATATATATATATATATATATATATATATATATATATGTCAGTGGAACAGCATAATAACGCTCAAGTTCATGCGGAGATTTCTCACTTTATTATCTGTTGCCACAGTCCACCTTTCCTCCGAACCGTAGCGGTTGGAAATTGACTCTCCACTTCTCGAGGACCCTTCAGATGCGCTTTCTCATTTCTGAATAGTACATGTTACTGATCCTGAATCTAAACTCACCTTTTTATTGACTGCTGTTTCTCCACATCCACCAGTGTTCACTTTCACGAAATTGGTCTCATGTCCCCTGCTTCAAAACTCATCCCGTTTATTGAACTTTTAGGATTTATCTCAGTTAAGTCAGGACCTGCTCCCGTATAGAGTCTATAGCCCCTGGTCCTCGGCTTGTGACACGATAGCGAATATACTCGGCGGCGCGCAAAGCAGAACTCAAAACGCTGGAGCGGGACAACGTGTGTATTGGAGGAGCGCAACGGCGTGCAGACGACGTACACAGGCGGAGCAAGTGGCGCCACCAAAAACGATCATTGTTCAAATAAACAAATTTGTCAGTCTTTGTGATCGAGTGCTTTATTGGTAGCACTACAGGGATCTCCCCCTAGAAGGCCGACGCATTTGGGCTTTGACCCGTGATGGGTACGTCGGATTCAGTGGCGAGAGACGTTTTCCATGCCTCCCGCCGCAGTCGAACACAACAACGAGGCCAGCACAAGCCGTTCTTCATGACACACTGGTTGCTGTGCGTCGATCGCAGAATTGCGTCCTCCTTAAGATTTCGTCAAACCGGGGTAGATCCCGCTTGTGACTTGACAGTGGTGATTGTGTTGTAGGGTTTGTCGTTGTCGGCATATCCCAAAGTTCCGTGTCCTTGTGGTTGTCATTGCCTTCGTAAGCGGGCCAGCGTCCGGCGTCAAATGAGTCCAGTCGCGATCCAGTGAACCTTGTGTTGGAGCCATGCGAGATCCCAGAATTCCATATGGTTCTGTCCGACGAGACGAGCTGGGAGGCAAGAAACACAAGGAAGCTGCGCCTCGAGGCCCGATCGGATATTCGACTGAGGGGGACATACCGGCGCAATACAGGCTGCCGCCACCCTTGTCGTGATCACCACGTGGTCGTGCATTCATGCATAATAGGACTATGTACAAGTTGAATATGAAGAGTAAACTTAAACATATACAACTGTTACATATTCAGAAAACCTCGTTGGCTGTCGCAGCTCGCGGCCGCGTCGATTTCTCCTGTTGACTGGTGCAGCTCTCTTCCGTGGAGTTTGGTGTTGCAACAGGTAACCAGGGGTCGTTAGTGGGAGTAACAGGGGCCGACTGGGGACGACTCACCGAAGGTTGTGAGCAGGTGGGGACACTGAGAGGGTTGTTCATGGTGGGTTCTGCCTCGATGAAGGCTGGTTTGAGGCGGTCTATGCTGATGGTCTCCTTCCTGCCCTGGACGTCCACCACGTATTTCTTTTCCCTTCGCTGGACGACGCGGAACGGGCCAGAGTAAGCCGCCTGCAGTGGTGATCGCACTGCATCTACTCGAATAAACACATGGCTGGTGATAGCTAGAGCGGTAGGTATATAGTTGCTCAGGAGTTGTTCTCGTGGTGGGGTGGGCTTTATCACCCGCATCTGGTGCGACAACCGTTTTGCGTAATCCCCGTAATTAAAACTCATAGGTGGAAATAGAGAAACCAACTCACCTGGAAGTCGTAGTGTGCAACCATAAACCAGTTCAGCCGCCGTAACACCCATATCGGCTTTAACGGTGTTACGCAGTCCTAAGAGAACGATCGGCAAAACTTCACTCCATAATGGGTTATCACGAGCACGAAGGGCAGCTTTCAGCTGGCGATGAAATCGCTCCACCATGCCATTGGCCTGAGGATGATAGGCCGTCGTCTTGTTGTGTCGGCGACCGAATGCGTTCAGTAGCTCGTGGAAGGCGCCGTCGAAATGAGAACCGCGGTCAGTGGTCACGATAGCAGGGCAACCGAACTGACTCACCCAACCAGTTCGAAATGCTTTTGCAGCTTCCTCTGAGGTTGGGAGCGGAAGAGGTTTGGCCTGTGGCCAGCGAGTGAAACGATCTACGCAAATGAGGATGTAGACGCAACCATTGGATGGCGGAAGCGGCCCCACGAGATCCACATGCACATGATGAAAGCGTGCGTCCGGTTCGCAGAAAGTGCCTAAAGTAGATTTGGTATGACGATGTATCTTAACTCGTTGACACTGAAGACAAGCACGGGCCCAAAGACGTACGTCACGTCTGACGCAAGGCCAGACGAATCTCTCGGTGACTAGTTTCACTGAGGCGGTTATCCCTGGATGCGAAAGTTGTGGAGGCTAGTAAAAACTTGTGGGCGAAAACTGGCAGGAACTAGTAGTCGGGGTCGACCCTGTGATACATCGCAAATGATAGTTAGGTCCGAAGTTGGAAGGGCTACTGGCACTAGGTGCAGGGAGCTGTTGTGTCTGAGTTGCTCTATTTCAGGATCTGTCGTTTGGGCTGCTGCGATTGCTTCTAGGTCTATGCCCATGAGTGGTGGGTAGTCGATATTGTGGACGCGTGGGAGTGCGTCTGCTAGGGGATTGTGGGCCCCAGAGACGTGTCGAATGTCCGTAGTAAACTGCGAAACATAGTCTAAGTGGCGAATCTCGCGTGGCGAATATCGGTCAGAAGCTGACTGGAGGGCGTAAACTAGTGGTTTATGATATGTGAACACTGTGAACGTTTGGCCCTCGAGTGTGTGCCGGAAGTGTCGGATACCCAAATAGATTGCCAGCAGTTCTCTGCTGAACGTACTATATCGGGATTCCGCAGGCTGGAGACGCTTGGAGAAGAAAGCTATTGGTTGCCATGAATTGTTGACGAATTGCTGCAACGCTGCTCCAACAGCCGTGTCCAAAGCACCTGTTCCTAATGCCAGGGGAGCAGAAGGATCGGGATGTGAAAGGAGTGCTATGTTGGCGATAGCATCCTTGATCAAAGTAAAAGCTGCCTTCGCCGTGTCGGGAAAAATGAATTTCCGCTTACCGCCACGCAAAAGGTCTGTTAGAGGCTGCATTATTTCGGCGCAGTGTGGGATGAACTGGCGATGAAAGTTAACCAGGCCGGAAAATTGGCGCAGTTGTCGGTAAGAGTGAGGCTCAGGATAGTCGCGAATTGCCGCCACCTTGTCAGGCAGGGGCTGTATGTTTGAGGCTGAGATTTCGTGACCTAGGAACGTGATGGTCATCCTACCTAATTCGCACTTAGCAGGGTTAATGGTTACACCGTGTTGGCTAAGGCGCTCAAAAAGAGCACGAAGGTGTGTCATATGCTCTTCTTTTGAAGAACTTGCCACCAAAATATCGTCTAAGTACACGTAGACATGCTTCAAACCGCGTGTTGCTCCATGCATAAAACTTTGAAAGGTTTGGGCTGCATTGCTGAGCCCAAAAGGCATGCGCAAAAACTCGAATAGTCCGAATAGAGTTGTGACAGCGGTTTTAGGGATGTCAGCCTCTGCTACTGGGATTTGGTGGTAGGCTCTGACAAGGTCGATTCGGCTGAAAACAGAACTACCAGACAGTAAGATCTTGAATATGTGGAATGGGGTACCTGTCTGGGATAGAAGCCTGGTTGAGGGCCCTATATTCACCGCAGGGGCGCCAATCGCCATTAGGTTTAGGAACCATGTGAAGGGGCGAGGCCCAGGGGCTACTGGACGGGCGTATTATGCCTAATTCTAGCATGTGTTCAAACTCAGCCTGTGCTACGCGGAGCTTGTCTAAGGTCAAGAGACGGGGCGGGCTAAATGCTGGGGGTCCTTTAGTGACAATATGGTGGGTAACGTTAGTGGTCACCGCGGGAAGGGGCCAGATTGTCTTCGCATTGCTGGGTAAGCTGAAAGTAGGTCTGCCTACGGGTGTTCGGCCTGCCGTTCGATGTATAGGGGCGTGATGTGATTCACGGAGGAATACGAACCAGTCACGGAAAGAGAAGTCTGCTGGTCGACAACTCTCCGGCTTAGTGCATCGATCAGGAGGTCGAAATAGTCTAGGAAATCCATGCCTAGTATGGGATAATGGACGTCTGCTACTATGAACACCCAGCGGAAGGTGCGACGTAGTCCTAAGTTGAGTGTGAGTAACTTACGGCCGTAAGTAGCAATGGGAGTGCCACTGGCAGCACGGAGTTGTTGGACTGACGGGTTCGTTGCATCACCTGCCTCCTTTGGAATGACACTAACTGCTGCACCGGTGTCAATTAGGAACAGGTTATTGGAAACTAAATCTCGGACATGCAACAGGCGACTGCTATTATGGCTGCCGACCGCGTTAGTCATCGGAACGCGTCGGGATATTAGTTTCCCTGTTTTGCACCTGGGAAGGTGCAACCGGCTTCGCAGTGCCGGGCCTTCTCACCAAACCGTTTGTGGTATCGACAGTATGTTGATCGAGATGGGTTAACCAGGCGGTCAGGGGAAGGGCTTCTGAGACGTTCACGTCGGTCAGAGTTGTGATAAGATTTATGGTTTCTACAGTGAGAACAACCAGGAGAGGAAGAACGTCTGAAAGCCCGCTCGAAAGCAGCTATCAGAGTGTCCTCGGAGTGTGTTCCTACAGTGGGAGCTGTGGTCTGGGGGCTGCTCGAGTTTGCTACGGCGGTTATTTGTGGATGGCACCGGTCCATAATACCGTCCGCTAGTTTAGCCGTTTCTGTGAGCTTAAGGTGGCTGGAAACCTCGAGCAGTGCTTGAATGTTGGGTGGTAGCCGCTGTACCCACAACTCTTTAAGGACGTTTTCCTCTAAAAGTTGCCTTGCCAGCTGCTGCATTTCTCTCAGTAACTCAGAGGGCTTCTTGCCACCTCACAGTGTCCCTTGGGTCAGCCGTTTTAGTCTGGACGATTCTGACGGTGAAAGACAAGAGATTACCGCGTCTTTCACGGCTGTGTAAGAACTGTTAATAAATATTACGTCGCGCATCTGAGTGGCAACGTCACGGGGAAGGCGACCGATAGTCCACAAGTAACAGGTTTGTTCGCTTGTAATTCTATGTGATTCAAACTCTGCCTCCAACATATGAAACCAGAGTTGAGGGTCATCAATAAAAAACTGAGTGACGGCTAGGGAGACTGTCGAAACGGACGGTTCTGGGTCAGGTTTACGGTCGTCGCTAGCCATAGTTGCAGTGGCATATCAAATGCAAAATGATATAAAGAGGTCAGTGCAGCGAACGTGAAACACTTATAATATCGATATGAGAAAATACATAGAAGGGATATGGTAACTGAAATCAGGAATTTACCGTTTATATATCGGAGAAAGTGTGTATGTACACGAATAACTGTGACTGAGGGACTTACGAATGTCCTTCAGGAATTAATTTGTTGTTCGGGCTCACCAGTTTAGGATTTATCTCAGTTAAGTCAGGACCTGCTCCCGTATAGAGTCTATAGCCCCTGGTCCTCGGCTTGTGACACGATAGCGAATATACTCGGCGGCGCGCAAAGCAGAACTCAAAACGCTGGAGCGGGACAACGTGTGTATTGGAGGAGCGCAACGGCGTGCAGACGACGTACACAGGCGGAGCAAGTGGCGCCACCAAAAACGATCATTGTTCAAATAAACAAATTTGTCAGTCTTTGTGATCGAGTGCTTTATTGGTAGCACAACAAACTCCGGTTGATCCATCATTCAGGGTCTGCAGTGACTTCATGAATAGCTATCCTCTTCCCGTGCGTAGATTTTCCCGAATACACTTCATTACAATTTCTTTTTCCTCCTTGTCTTCTTGTTCAAAATTTACTCCATCTGCAGAACCTCAGTAGGCCTCCGTTTCCTCAGCTTGCATCATTCTCGTTCATAATGCGTCCTTGACACTGCGCTAACGGCTTTTCGACATCTCCACCTCCCAGCCGGGATTCGAAACTGGTTTGAAACTGCCGCGCAAACCATTATTAAAATGATCTATTCAAACTGTTGCTGGCTATGTCTATCTATCGCTGATACTCTCGACTTTAATACTTTGAATTTTTGAATATCCCACCTTATTGAGTAACGTGGCACACCATGATCATGCGCTAGCGCGTGCGTCCCGACCATGGGCGAGAAATATACCATTATCATCAGCGTTAAGTCATGATGTTTTTTTACAGCTCCAAATCGTTTGATCTGCCACTACCCAATTCCACTGGTCCATCACCACATGTCGCACCTGCGTTGATCAAATAATTAGGCCCATTTTTACCCGTTCTCTTCGATCCTACTCTTCATCTTCTCTCTTCTATGAACTGCTCCTCACAGTCGTCATCCCTCCTACAGCTGTGCCGCACGTCCTCCGTATCCAATTCTTATGAATTGCTTTTGCCATCCGATCCACCCTCTACGCCTTGAATTGCTCGCCCCCTGTTTTACAATCAGTTTTATGCCCTGTCCGCCAACCATCCACGGCAGAGTACCAATGCTTCATTGATATCTATTCCACTGCAGTGCATCTCACTTTTATCTCCATCGTCCCTCGCTACTGCAGTTTCTTACACCGATTTCTGGCCTTTCTCGTGTATATCAGTCGGCCTCCAGATGTCTCCACCCAGGCCAGTCATACTCCCTATCTGACCTTGACTTTCAAACTCACCGGGAGTCCACTTAAATCCGCCCTCCAGTTCATTTAAGCTCCTCACATTCTCTATAGTGTGCATACACTTACCATACTTTCATCCTACTTTATTCCCCCTTCTGCGCCTTTTTGTCCTACTGTTTCATGCAAATTTCCACATTTTCATGAACTATATCTGTCCATTCAATCACCTGTGTAAACATGATCATGCACATAGCATGTTTTGGGCGTCTCCGAAGTTAACCGATAATATTATTATCATTCGTAATTAGAGTATGGCCTTCCGCCTTCTATTAAGTAATTCAATAGTAGTGAGTACGGATATGGAAGCCATTTTTCCCCAGGTGAGGGTCCCATCAAGTGACTGCCTTAGTCTGAGGTTCCTCTGGTGGCCCGACGGTAACGTGACCAACAAACCAAAAGCATATCGTAAGATGTCTCATCCACTTAGGAGCACCTCATCGCCGTCCTGCCGCAGCTCAGCCTTGCAGGACGCTATTGACTGCAACATGGCAATTTACGGTACGCCGGTGGTGAGTCAAGTCAAGAAAAACTCCTACGTAGATGGCCGTTTGACGAGTTTACCTAAAATAAAAAACGTTGGGAGAATGGGAAGCACGTCGCGACAACTTCTACTGCAAGGCGGCTTCAACTTGAGGAAGTTCTTCAGTTATGTGTCACATGCCTCGGGAGAACTGCCGAAAGCAGAAACCAAACCTTTTTCTTGATCGACAGCCAGGTGAAATAAAGCGAACCTCGGGAGCACAATGGGATCCAAATTGCGATAGCGTTTTTATTCACGTCACACTATGGGGAGAAATATACCCGCAGTAGTTTACTCACAACATCGCTTAAATTAACAACACCATGAGGCTTGTATCTTCATGCTTGTTGCCTCCATAATTGCTTCTCCAGGACTTATGTCGAAGACAGGCGCAAAGGCTGGAAAATGTGTTTTGGGTTCGTTGGCTGGAGGAATATTTGCCAACACTACAGACAGTATCAAAGTGGAATAAAAATAGCCAGAAGTTGAAAGTGGGCGGCTTAGTTCTCCCAGCTGACACGCACGCACGAAGAGAAGCTTGGATCAAAGACATAATTGAGAAACCGATCATAAGAGGCTATCGACGAATTGGAGAGGTTACACTACATACAGCCGACGGTGTTTACCGAAGAGATATGCAACGGTTGTGTCTTCCTGAATCAAACTTCTGCTCATGAATGTCGTTGATGACATTCCCCCACCCCGGGGGCAGTGTTAATTACCATTCGTAGTTAGAGCTTGACCTTCTGCTTTCTATTTAGTTACTTATTAGTAGTGAGTACATGCATCGTAAACCTCAGACATTCGTAAAGTATTTTCTACGTTTCTGAGGCATCGCATCGGTTGACACCCGAGCTTCACGGTGCCTATTACATGGACAATTCACGTACTTATTCTTAACCTTATTTTCTCAAAGGTCCACACTTCTACTGTTGTTTAATCCCTCCAAGTGTTTTAGTTGTACTGCCGAGCAGAGGCTCGAACTCTCAGTCTTAAAGTTTCTGTCACTTCGCTCCACCAATGGCTATCGCACGCCAACGGCATAAACAGATCTAGTGCTGGATTCGCCCACTCATGTTGGCACGTACTCTTGCTTACCCCGCAGATTGAGCTTATTTGTACTTATTTGTTATTGACACTTTTAACTGTTGCAACCACAGTCCAATTCACACGATTTTAATTACTTTGAATAATAATGATAGTAATAATAGTTTATTTCGAATGAAGCCAAAGCATGCTGCAATGCGAAATCAAACAGTATATTTGAAAGCTGAATCAGAGTTTTGGGAGGATTGTACAATTATGTGGACGCGATTGCATACAAGAGAAGTCATTCAGGTAAATTTTTATGGCAGCGCCCGACAAAATTAATTTCAAGGTCAGGCGTTTCAGCCGGCCGGATATAAGGTGTACTTGGCCGGCAAAAATGTGGAGTTGATCGGGAATAGTGAAGATTCACACAAATCCTACGGAAGAAGGGCTGTCCTGCCGGAGGACCAGACTGGATTGACGGACACGGTTACCGTGAAAGAGAAACATTCCCAGGGCGGGACCAGAAGAGCCTTTTATTGCCTTTATTGTGAGTGTGGGATGGCCTTATTGTCTCCTCGTTTCCATAGAGGAAAGTCCAAAGTCCCGGAGTCGCATAGGATGCTGTTTAGGCTAACCGATCCATAATTTATCATTTTACGGCGGGGTCCCCCTTTATATGTAGCCATCGCTGCCGCGCCTTGACATTCTTGAGGAAACCTTCCATGACTCATTGCGGCTCAAATAACTTGCATACTGAAAAGGATGAGAAACCCGCCAGCGGCTCAACGATAGTAGGGTGGATGTCACTCGGTCCGACAGACTTGTGGATATCTAACCCTTCCAAGCAGTTGCGCACGATTTCCTCTGAAGGATATAAATCCCTTACGGAATTTGGAAGAGCGGCCCCAACAAGGCCTAGTCGCAGGCCTTTATCTGTCCACCGCACACGGGTAAAGCACCCGTCACGAACATGTGCTTCACTTTGGTTATCTGCTGCCACTCCATGATCATGAGTCGTCTATGGTCGTTCTGAATTCCTAAAGAAAACTCTAGGCTGCACTTGGCTAAAGTACTTCATTGGATGTTTTTTGACACACTGAGCTAATTTCACTTAGTACCTGCGCTTAGCGGATTGCAAGAGATTCACTGTCCCATTACTTGGCGTTTTTATAGTGGTACAGTCTTTTGAAGCTCACTGCCAAGGGATCCGTGACCTTGTTATTGTTCTTTTGTTCTGAGAGGATATTTGCCGGACAGCGTGGGCGTACCAGAGTCTTTACGGAAAAAAGTGTTATTTTGGGGCAGGTCCCGTGAAATGAAGTTGCGACATTAAAGACAATTACAGTAGCATCCTGGTCAAGAGTTTGATGACGGAATAAGTGGAAGTTCCATGTTTATGGTCGGCCTTTGGCTGAAAGCCTGTTTTGCTGGAGCGTCTAGTATCTTTTACGGGAGTTTGTTCCAGTGGGGACTCGTCCTGGACGTGGAAAACATTGCCGTAAGAATATCCGCGGGCAACGTTTGAATGGTTTCCTAGAATGCCCCACCGGAGTATCTAATTGTGGTCTCTTGATGAATCGATCAGCCATCTCGGAAAGAGAAAAAGTAGGAAATCAAAAAAATAGTTCCGCCAAAACACCTCCTGAAATATCGTTGTTTTCACTATGGAAGATGATGAATGATAAGGGTTTCCCGAAGTCCCTTACACCGGCCCTCAAAATCCGACCCGGATTTTTCTCGTGCACCGCTAGGTGTGATAGGCCTCATACAATGGCTTGCCCTACGGTTCCTCAGTACCCAAAGCTTATCACCGTCAATAGAAGCTTCTAGTTGTACAGGTGGGTTGAATCCTTGTGGTACCTCCTGGTTCGGCAGATCTGAAGACGCGCCTCCCACTTGAGGAGGGTTGGCTTTCAAAATATGCTACGAGTGTCTGGTTTACCCTCAACTAGACAAATCGCTCCAATGTCACGCAGCTTTGATCCTCCGCTAGTTTGCTCTGCTGCAGTTTGTATCAAGCCACCGTCCGAATCTGAGAAGCTTTCGGTAACATCGATTAGCCCCGGTCACGCGACGAAGCCTCCGGAACTAGTAGCATTATATCACTGGGTCTGAAGTTGCTTCTTCGTGTTATCCATTTTCACCTTTATTGTATTGGTGGAAGATATTCCCTGGTCCATCCCTTCCAAAACACAAAAGTTAGGCAGCTCCCCTGCCTCCACTGACGAATCATTCCATCTCGCAACGAAATCGTTGGTATATCTCGTGAGTTTGCCCTAAGGAAAAATAGTCCACTGGGCGTGAGTACTGGCAGATCACGACAGTCCGGGGTTATAGGTACTAGCGGTCACCCCTTTGCTATCAGTTCACTTTCCTTAATAAATTCCAATGATACTTTGTCAGCCATCGACTGTTTGTCACAAACTAAAAGGGGTATTCTCCTAACCGAAAGCATTATCATCTCTATTATGCTACCACGGTGGCTGGCCTGGTGGAGGGATTGAAGTACTATTGCACACCCCGAAGCAGCAACCTATCAGCAATCTTATCGCTGAACCAGTGTCCTAAAGGGTTCTTCAAGTACCCCCAAGCCCGTACAAAGTTTGTACTATCATCACTAGAAATCTCGGAGGGTGAACCTCTCCCTGAAGGGAGAAGCCGTGGTGTCAAGATGAATGAAACCGTGCTCAGAGAATTAGAAACTTCAACATGCACTGCATGGATCTGGAGGCAGTTGAAGATGTTGTCGTGTGACGCAATGCGAGATTCGCACAGAATGGGGAGGAAGTGGCACCAAATGGGTGAGCATTCATTTGATATTCAGCCACATTAGGACACAGTTGACCAACTTCCTACCAAAGGGACCTCAGTGCTCCTCTCCCTCTTGTCAGCACTCCAACTTGTAGGAACATTTCTTAAAAGTCGGCAGCCAATGCTACAGATTCCTTTCCAAAGCGAAGCAACACTCCAACTAGGCTTGCTATCGTGTCCGGTCCCTGTAGCAAGTAATCATCCAAGCAGCGCCCCTGGACTGCAGCCGACCAGTCGAGCACCACCCTCAAATTTCTGGGCCTGTAGGAGTTTATAAATGAGTGGTGGTAGGCACCGCTTCTGCTCAAAAGCCCTTCCTAACTGTATATCGGGCAATAACTGGGCGTGGCCCTCGGGCACATATCTCTCCATCAATATGGAGTATTTACCAATGAATTCAGGGTCACGCGCAAGCCTTTTACTTTAGCCGTTCAATCCCTCTTTGGCTACAATATAATTATTTTTAAGTTTCATCACAGGATTCCTCAACTGAATTATAATCTCAAGGTGTCCATCACACAAGAATATAGCAGTGGCAACCATATAATAATATTAATAATAATAATAATAATAATAATAATAATAATAATAGTAACAATAATAATAATAATTTTAATATTATTGGTTTATTTCGGATAACCACTGGCATGCTGCAATGCAAAATCAAACGTACAGTTGGAAGCGGGACCCGAATTCCAAGAAGGTGAACCAAGTATGTGCACTTGATATAGTATAGGGGAAAGTACTTGGGTCGTATTTATGGTGGTGCCCGGCAAATTTGAACTCAAGGTCGTGTGGCCTGGGCGGCCGAATCCGGATGGAGATGGTTGGAAGTAGTAGAATTTTACTCAACTGTTACAAAATGGGGACTTCTCAACGGAAGAATCAAATAAACTTGACGGAAATTTTGTTCACCTTGAGGAAAAAGAAGTTTCCATGGGAGAGGTAAGCCAGTCATAGCCCTCCGCGGTGTATGGAACGGCTTAGGATTGGAAATCAGACAATGAAAAGGAGTAAAATTGCGGACGTAGAACAAGAAAAATTCTTGAAAGATGAACTTTATAGTGTTAAGCGGCCGAATATCGGCTGAGTCAGTTAGATACCCAGTGGAGGACTCACCTGTAGAAAGAGATTGCCAAGGTTGCGGTGAAAAAATGGCCGCATGTAAACGAGTGATCGTTAGTCTGTTGGTCTTCCAATGGAAGAGCTAGTTTTTGACGCATCCTCATCGCAAAAATCAACTTCGTGTGGTCAATTGACCTGTTCCACTAATGGCTCGAATTCCTTCGGAATGTGGTTTACTGCCCCCACAAATTATAGTTCCTGGTTTATCGGACTAACAGCGGATCAACCTAAAATCGTCTGCAGAGCAAAGGGTTGTTTTCAAACACATACGGGCGAAAGGGTTTTGTTCACCTGCGGAGCATTTTCCTTTCATTCAGAAAGGCCTGCTGAGTTCCTGTACAAATTCACTGTTCAGCAGTTGCCAGTGATATTGAGTGAAGCAGAGTCTAACCTACTAAACCCCTGAGCAAAGCCTGGCGATTTATTTCAAAACAATTTGAAATAAAGTTGATTTCAAATAGCTATGGACCCGATTGCGACCAACTGAGCAACTTTAAGATAATCAAGTCTCCATACTGTTTCGTCTGTCCGTCTAAGCTCCAAAACTGAACGATGAATCAACAACCACAGCTAAATTACTGCAAAGTGTTCAGGAAAGATGGGATTACCAAATATAGCCAGGGCAAGATTCTATGTCATTAACTATGCTCGAGGCAACGGTGAGGGTCCGAGTCGTGAAAATGATTTAGAGCGATGAAGCAAATGATCGGAATCCTGTTAAATAGTTTATGCAAAGGAAATAACGTTGCTTGTAATATGGATGTTGATGAATTAGACAGTGTTTCTTGAAATCCTTTGCGTAAATCGTAGACATTTTTCATTGAGCCCAGCTAGTCCCCTCGGCCTGCCTCAACCCTTATTAGGATGTCTACCATCTGCAGGCTGAGTAGGCCGACGTTAGCGCAGCATAGGACAAAAAATCAAGCCATTGGTTGAAGGGTTTTGTTGACGCCTAAAATTACAACCTTCCCATCTCTCAGAAATAATAACCCTCGGCTACTCACCCTGGTCGCTTCAATGCAGTGCCCTTGCACAGTTAACGAAATTTCATTCAGATAGCTTTTGCGAACAAACACCAACTAGCCTTTTCTCATTCTCTTATCCCACCACATGTGCCGACTTCATATAGGCTTCCAACACCTGTACTTCCTTGCCCTCACATGACTCTTCCATCCAGTTAGGCGTTACCATTCCTGCCATCCCTCCCAAGCCACAGCCATCCCATTGCCCCATATAATATCTCATTCGCTCACGACAACCCAGCCCCTTCTCCCATATACTCGCAGGCTAACAGCAGTCCCTTTTACCACCGGTCCAGCTTTTTTTCCCTTCCCCTAGCCAAGCTTCAGCTTTCAAAACCACTGGTGCAGCCGGGGCCCCTAGCTCAAATGGCTTTTTGCACCTAGCAGACATCAACAATACTGATGACGACCCAATCATCCCCATCCTAAAAGGCACATCTGAGTAGCACTTTGGAGTAGCCGAGCACCACAGCACCACCATCTCTTGTTTTCTATAGCACAACATACTATCATAAAGTTAACGGATAAAATCCCTCAATTCTCAGCGTTGATTCGCCTTCCGCGTATAGATCTTTACGCAGGCTACCGAAGTAAATTATGTCCCACCACCCAGCCTACACGAACAACCGAAGTCCCATATAGTAAATGCTAATACCAATACCTCATCCATTCTTTTGATGGTCGATGAGTCATAAAAAATTTCGTTACTGAGACTGTTTGGCCGTGGGTTCAAATAGTGATACACTCTTGACCACTGAAAGATGTTCAACTGGATATACTCCAACTGACAACAATTTGTTGTGGGATATAAGGTCTTCGGAAAAAAGGAAGACCCGCACTGTCGCAGGTTGTTTGCCGTTTGTCATGCAGACCGTTACGGTGACATTACCTTAGCACCCTCTGCCTGACTATATTCCCCGGCTTAATTAGGCTTACTGTCCACAACGCCGCCTATCAGCTTCATATTGGATGTGGTAACCGTCCATCAAGCGAAAACCTCTCTGATTTCCTTCACCTAACTGAGGCTTTTGAATACCTCTGCCTATTGCCATCAGGAGTAAAGATTATTGCTGGTCACCTTTACTTACCCGGGATAGCTTGGCCATCTTTATCTGCACCTTTAAATCTTTCGTCATCTGTAGCAAGCATCGAGGTGGGAGGATGGGTACAGCATTTCCACTCTCCTGCGAGGGAGGAAAGCATTCATATCTAAAGTTCACCCGAGGCATCCCTCGAGTAGTTGCCTAGATCTCCCAAAACGTTTTTGGAAGTGATCATAATATGGGTGGCTGCCGCATTCCCACCCACCTGCCATTCACCCCGAACAGTTTTTGTATCAAACCCACTTATCTTCCTAACTGGAAGTTCCTTCCTACTACCATCGGACAATCCGACTGGATCGAGGCTTCCTATCTAATGATTCCTAACAGGCTACAAATTTTTCCACGCACACTCATCCGGGTGTCCTGGGAAGATTGCCCACCTACATCAACAAAGGAATAACAGTAAATTCAATATTACTTCCGCGCAAACAAAGTACGTCAAACTCCAAAAATTATTAAGTTTGGCAAGACTCCGCAATTTTTATTTGACTTTTTTGCATCCCTTCTACCATTCAAGGGCTTGAAGAAACCAAACCGCGCCCCGCGAACAGAAGGCTCAGTGGTATCAAAATAGGTCACCTCGACTTTCATTATTGTACAAGTCTAGAACCTCCAGTGTTTTAGCAGACAACACATCCGCTTTCACTCTCCTCTTTACTGCTGGGGACCTTAACTCCTTCGCCTTATCAATGACCCCTTTAAGGGATGTCGACCCTTCTCCTATGCCTCCTGCTATCGTCCCGACTTCGCCTATGGCGGGACCTGAAGCTCGAAATATTTCCCAATTATCGGTCACCTTCAAGCTGCCCTTTTACCTAGAACCATATGATTTACCATCCACTGCAACAGGTGAATCCGGGCTTGACCTTTTATACCTACTACTCAGTTGGTTTATGTTGTGTCCATAGCTAGTAGTAAGCATGTAAAGGTGAGGCTGCTTTTATTTGTACGATGATAAAGACAAAACCCGGCTATAGCCGGCGAGTAAGCGGCTAACAAGCAAGTGAGTTGGCACAAAGAATTAGGCTACATGTGCTGTCAAGCGCAACAGAGTTAGGCCAATCATTACATAGTAAAATCGATAAGCCAATTCTGCTGGCGCTAAAGTATGATTAAAGAACGCGGCAAGTAAGGCGTATGTTCATTCATGAGATGAATATTTATTGGTTGTCCGAGCAGTGGGCGAGACTTTACCCAGACACAACAGATTACTCTATCAGTGAACTTCAGTCTGACGGCAAAAAGCTGTAAGTACTCAGTCATAGTCTCAAGTTACAAGAAAGGTCAACTGCGTATGTTAATAAGCTGCCGTCTCTTTAACCACACCCTTATTCTCTCCAGGCAAGTGAAAAGATCGCCACAGAACACGTTGAAATCCCTTTTGAAGTTCCTCCTTACTGGTACCCGATAGCACTGTTTCCTTCGTTCAAGATCTTGAGCAAGATGCAAACTTCATTTGTTGAATCACACCACTGACACGGCAGAAAATGGAATGGCCCTCGTAGTACTTTGTCTGCCTATTTCAAAGGCTTCTGACCGCGTGCCACGTCCTCCTTTTTTGACCAAAATCCGACCATTTTGCATCACCGATACCTCGCTATTTTTGATCACTTTTCGCTTATCTAATCACTCTCAACCTGTTCCAACAAGTGAAAGTTGTCCTAGTCTAAACCAGCTAAAAGTGGTGTAACATAAAGTAGCGTTCTCGGCCCCCTGCTGTTCCCCATGTACACGTATGTCGTATTCATCTCAGTAACTCAAGGCATCCCATTTTCTTTTACTGACGGCATCAATATTCTCTACCCTTCCAAGCCCAGCTATCTTTACACAGCTGTTTTGCACATCTCTGAGGACACATCTGTACTTGAAAGATTGTGCTCAATTTGGCAGATGAGTTTCTCTGCTGAGTAATGTGAGGTAATCACATATATGTGCGACCAACCTCTAAACTCTCCAGCTATTTACGGTTCACCTTTTGCCATCGGACCAATTGCTCGACACCCTGGCTCAAACTTTTCTCGCACGTCAACCTCACCAATATTCGGCTTTCAAAAAAACGAAGATCAAAAAGAGCCAAGGCATAATGGCCCTCTCCTTTCAACGCAAATACTGCATTCAATCTCTCCATTAGGCACATGCCAAAACTCCATTAGAATAACTCCCGGTAGTATTTTTAGCAGGCTCAAAGCGAAAAGAATCAAAAACCAATCAGTCCAACGAAGGTTTATCAGGCGGATGCATGGAGTGAGCTCATCCCTAAACTAGAAAACGATGGTTGTTTTTAACCTAGACCCTTTGTGGCCTCGCTGTATGAAACTGAACCACATCTTCCTGCGCAAAATTCTCTGCAGTCGGTCATGAACTCCGATTCATCACTCTTCGTGCCTGTATCTAGCTAACGACTACGTTTAAGGATCCTCGCCCTCTCGAACCCCATTACCAACACTAGCTCAAGTTTACATTTCTTTATCGCAGTGTACCCTATATTATGAAATAAACTACGGTTCGGAGCATGCAGTTTCACTTCCAGCCATCTGTTAAGAAATGCACAAAATAAGTTCCTCAAGGTGGCCTAAACCTAAATGCCCCCTGCACAAGCATGCCCGATGACATAGCTCACGGGAAGGGCCTAGATGGATGCAAATGGGTGAAATCTCGCAATCCATGTCTACCGTCTACACTCAAGTAACCAGTCTCGGGGACTCACTGGCTGTAAACTTTCCCTTTCATATCGGTTGCCGGTGATCCTCGGCTGGGAGCATCTTGGACTGCCTTCCCCTATTTCCTCTTTTTCCAGATCCTCATTTGTGGGTACCTCCTCGTCGATGGACTTAAATACTTTGGAGATAATACTGGTCACTAATCTGGCCTATGCGTCAGCCTGATAATTGCTTTTCACACGGTACACAATAGATATTCTACCGGTTACACCTCGGAACCCCTGATATGTGATGGCCCGATAGTGGACTGCCTGATGTTTACGGATACTTGGCCTCACCGCGAAACTCGTGCCAAGTCCAACAATGCGAGAAGCTCTTGGATCCGTCGCTTTGGCAGGAGTACATTGGGCGTGCAGGTAATCGACATCGATGTTGGGGCGCAACTGGCCGGAAGGTAGCGCCTTCTCTCACCAGAAGTGGTTTCCACTTGAGGTGTCTAGCGTGCTATCAGTGTCAGCCACTGAAACACGCTCGTGAGCAATATCCAGGAGAAACGTATCCCGAAATCGGAAAGCGACCATCCGTAAATTCTATGATACTAGATTATTAAACGAACAACGACATAAAACATATACGGACCTAAATCACGCGATCACAAAGTGAGGGAATGTGTTCACCTATCGTTGGCGGAGAGCCAAGCTGCGTGAGCAGTCAACACTGGTGCGGTATCAAGCCCAAGGTCTGAGACAACTAAACCTCGAACGACAAGACAGCCGATCGTCAGGGCGGATCAATAGATGCGAGTTGAGTCTTGCCAGCGTTGTTTAAGCCCCAAGGTGTGGTCGCGCACACCAGTCGGACCAATGCATTGTATGCGATGCCTGGACGAATGAGAGTAACCCTTACATTATTTGTTTTGTGCTAATAAACGGGCATAATTCCGAGGCGAACCCGAGTTTTCGCTAGAGCTAGTGAGATGGAATAAATTACATATACGGACTCAGAAAACGAGAACGAAGTTGCGGGGCTCGAGAGATCAGCAAGTGCTTCACGCAGGTCCAATAAAGGATTTGACGAAGAGGCGCACTGGAGGCAAACAAACGAAGGTTGATCCACAGAATCCTAGTGTATTGAAACATGCAAATAGTATATGAGAGCGAGTGATATCAAGGGAACACGAAATGGTAGTGTTATGGGGAATGTTTAAGAACCTGTCGTTTCACCGCGCACCAAAATACTCCCGAATTCTAGCAGAGTCACAGGAATGGAACCAGGGTACTGATTCTCCCTACCTAAGTAGACTCTGCTGTCAGTGCACGTTACTAACACTTTTGACACCATCATTCTACTCACAGTCGAATGTGGTCCGGTTGCCAGACGACGAGATGTAATTCTGCATCGTCCAGGAACACGACTAGTCGACGGCCTGCGTGGAGGTGGATGAGTCGGTTCCGAGATCCATGTGAATTCCTTGAGAGAGCCGTTGTGCATTGGTTGCAAGTGCGTGCGTGTGTGCGTATTTGCGGGTAGGCGTCGTGAGTGAAGTTGTACGTCGATAAATGTGTAATTAAAAACTACTACCACATACAGGGAACATTCTCCATGGTGTTAATGACAAACGAAGAACGGTGAGCACTATGACATGTTTGTTTGAGGTCAGGGGGCAGAAAAGTACGTGATTGAGTGTAGGAGTATTTGAGTACGTGAGTAAGTCATAAATACTCTCACAAAAGGGAGGCTTTTCTTAAAACTTTAATGACAAACAAGGATCAGTAAATAATATGGCATAACTTGTCCGGGGTTACGTAGCAGATATCGGGAGGAACAATCACGGTTCGTAGAAATTTCCTGTAGCTGACATAATGGTTGGGAATTCTGGGGTCTAAGATGGTCTATCTGGGTTCTGTTGCGTCGCCCGGTCCATCTCCATCCTCGAAGAGGCTGATACTGCTCAACTAGCACGACAGAATTCCCTTAGAAGCCTTCACTTTGACAGTTCCTATCAAGTTCGTCAGAGCTTCTGACAACTTCCATGACAACACCCAAAGCCCAGGTGCCGGAATGAATGTGTTCGTCAGAGATCACTTCATCGCCAACTTTGAGTGGTCTTTCTTTGTTTAGCTACTTCTGTCAAGTTTGAAGAGCCAATAGGTATTCCCGCAGTCATCGCCTCCAAAAGTACTTAGCTAGATAACATGCCTGCTCCCATCCATGTAGGGGGCTTCCACGAAGGTCTTTTGGCTCCTGGAATCACACGCTCGGCCTTCAGTTCAACAGGGCGTTCTGGGTTAGCGCCAGGTGAGAGTGGTGGACCCTGGAACTAGAGGTCGGTTATTCGGAATTCTTTCTGCCTCGGTCATGACAGTGCTTAATGGGTAGTTACACACAAAAGCGGTTGCTTATTGTGGAAACCCTCAAGCGTCGCACTGGAGACTGACGTTGTCTCACATCAGTTTCTCACACATTTTTAACCGGTCACATTCAAATTGTGCACGCAAATATTTTTGCAGAGCTCAAGAAAATAACGCATATCTCTGGTATCACCAATATTCATCTCCGCTGAACTACCTTTTATCCATCAGATAATACCGCTTCTATAAGTTCATTCCACTCAGTTCAGAGAACATTTCAGTTTAATCAACCTACAGCCTTGCAATTCTGAGATGTTGTTATCGCCGCTATCATAAATCATCGTCCAGCAAGGGGCAAAAAGAAAAGAATCATAATGAAAAAGACCCAAAAATTTCAAATTATCAAGCAGAAATGAAGAGGATAAGGAAGGAGTTTGAATAAAGCTACGCCAATGACCGCGACGCCTAGTCACATCACCTAATGTTTCCAACCATTTCGTAGGTGGATCAAGTGGACCCCGACCTGGAAGTCTAACACGTTCTACTTGACCAAGTCCACTGGTCAAGGCCTTCATACCTTTTCGCCATGTCATGCACTGACCACCTCGACCTACCTTCCAATCACTACCTGCCTCACAGAACAGCGTATGCTGGGGAAGTCTATCCGTGGGTATGCGTAACACATGTCCCAATCACCTTAACCTGTTTAGATTCAGTACTTGATCCACAGAATGACATCTGGTTCCCAACACCTTTCGCCAAAACTCAGCATTGCTGATACGGTGTTCCCACCTTATTCGGGCAATGGTACGGAGACATCGATGCTTGAACACCAACAATGTTCGTCTATCTTCCACTCTTAACGGCCATGTGTCTGGACTGTATAAAAGAGCGGACCTAACCACCGCATTGTACACTCTACCCTTAACAGACAATCGAATGTCACGCCAACGCCACAGATGACGGAGGTTGGCAAAAGCCAAACACGCCCTCTGTGTACGCAATGACACTTCATCCGTTATCTGTCCATCTGGTGAGATGTAATTATCCAGGTAAAAACATTTATCCACTTCAGATAGAGCTTCCCCTACCAAGTAGAGGTTTGATGTTGAGACAATCAAGTCCTGCAGCAACATTTTACACTTTGAAGGTGCAAAACGCATTCGAAACATTGCTACACTGTTGTTGAGGCTATCTAAGGGAGATTGCAACTTACCTGGATCTTCACTCAGAAGAACAATTTCGTCCGCATATTCCAAGTCAAACAGTTTACTGCCTGAACAAAGATCAATGCTGCCATTCTCACATGACGATAGGGCCATCTCGAGAATCAAATCAATCACAAAATTGAAGAGGAAGGCTGAAAGAGAGCAACTCTGACGAATATCACTTTCTGTGGTGAACTCGGGGGAATGATCGCCGTAAGCACGAACTCGGCTTCGCTGTTTGCATACGGGTATTGGAAAAGAGAAATAAATTTCTCTGACACACCCTTCAATGAGAGGCCGCGCCAGAGAACCGTGCGGTCAACTGAGTCGAATGCCGCTTTCAGATCAAGAAAGACAGATTATGGGCCTACGGAAGATGTGTCTGTGCTCTAAGGTTTGTCGAAGAGTGAAGATATGGTCGATACAACCTCGACCAGGTCTGAAACCGGCTTGATTCTCACGCGTACACATCTCGCGAGTACTCGATAATCGGTGAGGTATAATCCCGGTGAGCAGTTCAGACGCGACACTTACCAAGATAATTACTCTGTGGTTTTCACTAGAGAATCTGTCACGTTTCTTGTAAATCGGCACAATCACCGATTCACGCCAATCCCTGGGAGTCCGCTTGCTATCCCGAATTACCCGGAGGAGTTTTGTTAACTCTGAAACCAAAGTTTTGCCCCCATCCTCGAAGAAAGATGGAGACAACCCATCCGGTCCAGCAGCTTTTCACCTTTTCAAGTAACTTATCTCCCGCCTAATTTTCATTCCTGACGGAGAAGTGAAATCTATCTGCATCGTTTCCCTGGCAGCTATATTCCGAAGGTCCAGTGTATAAGTGGGTCAACCAAATTGCTCCCTAAAGTGCTCTGCCCAACGATCCAGACGACATCCATGAGAGTGGATCAGTGAGCCGTCGAATTCCTTAATTAACTCACTTACGCCGAGTTTCCGCTGACCTGTGTCCCTAATCAAACGGAAAAGGTTGCAAGCATTGCCAATAGACGCAGCTTTTTCCATTTCCTTACATTTCGCAATCCACTACTGCCAACGGTCATTTCTCAGGCTCCTAGTCAGTCGATGTCTCAGGGGTTTACGCACTTCTTTGAATGTGGCATCTGGAGGGACGGATCTGCGAGTATCCAACAGAGCAACTGATGTCGAAGATATCCATCGTTTGTGAGACCGACTTGAACCAGAGTTCTGGATGGCGTCTGAAGCGGCCTTCAAAGCTGCCCCGGTATGTTTCTAGAGTTCAGTTTTGGCACGTATATCCTCGCTGAACCACCAGGTTGTGTCCTTCGAAACCGTCAGGGGTCTCACTGTTCAGATATTTCTACCATGACTGTCACAAACCTCGGTATACTCCTCGTGATATCATTCATCCCCTGAGTATCTGGTATGGTACCACCGGACGTATCTAAATAAAACCGTCATTTAAACATCCTCCCATCCGCCTTCTAATGGCATCATAAGCTTTGACATGCTCCTTCTTCCGGTGCTCCTTTTGGTGACACCGACTCTCTGTTCCGCTGGTTCCCGTCGATCCTCCCCCCCCCCTTATCTCCGGTAGTTCAATCGATCTTTCTGACAGTCGCACTGACAACAAATCATCCACATTCCACGTCATCGACCGTCCGACCTTTTCCTATTGTCCCATGTATGACTTCCTCCAGAGTATGCAGCTGTGCGATCACCTGCATGTCTTGGTATTTTCACTTACATACTACTCGTACATGATTCTACCGGATCACTCTGTTTTCACCTCTCACGTCAGACAGTGAAGATCTCACGCCATTCTCCAATTAACCCAGACGAATCCTTCATGGATGCACGTTGCATTGAACTACCAACCTTTGTCGCTCCGACCCATCAAATTTACATGAACGGACGTCAGCGACACAACACTGTTGGTGCCTTCTCCACACCCTAGCCGGAAACTACTTATCCGTGATCCAGGACGGTGATCGTCGGGTTTCTCTCCCAAAGTCTCATGCTGTACTTTTTCTCGGTTCATTAGAACTATTGGCTCAAAAGTGCATCCGTTATCACCATTAGTTTTCAAGTTTTTCGTCGATGCCTTTCTCGATGGGTTTTTTTTCGGATACTCCCTACTGCGAATTTATACCGATACTGTCCGGCGTCCTGGGCTTTCTTCCCCATCTCTGCTCTACTGGCCTACGTGCCGCTACCACCCGGACGACTTCACTCACCACAGGGAGTCTTGACAGTCGGAACCTCAAGTTCGGTTTTGCCGGGCTTGCATTCGTGCGACCAATAAAACCTCTAAACCCGCTTTCACGGCATATGCGTACTGAGTGCCCATGAAGCCATGATGTGAACCCAACTGTAACATACGACCATGCACTAAACGTACTTGGGGTGTCCCCGAAATAAACCGTTATCATTGTCGTTATTGATACAAAAAGTACTCCGCCCGTTTGGCGAAGTTACGGTCTAACATCTGGTACGGTTTGGAGTCAGTCGGACAAGCCGCACGAGCAGACTCCGGGACTTCGGACTTTCGTCTATAAAAAGGAGGAGACTATAAGGCCATCCCACATTCACAATAAAGGCAATAAAAGGCTCTCCTGGTCCCACCCCGAGGGGTCTATTCCTGATGGCCTCAGACTTTCGAACAAGGGGGCGCGTGGAGAAGCTGCTAACAGTTCGATTCAGGCTGTTAACTAGATCTCATTTATTAGACGATGGGGTGGTCAGCTCCCGGAATAGACTGACGGGAGAGGTAATGAATGTGCGGACCGTCCAAACATTTAAGTAACATGAAGGGGGTTGTCTCTGACAATGAGCCTTCAGCATTTTCGCTAGCAGGCTAGGTGTGACGAATGAGGTCCGTGTGATTTGTTTCGCCATGGCAAATTTCCATTTGTTGAATAGCGATTCAGTGGACGACAAAGATGCATAATGTTCCTCGCAGTTAACGTGCGACGAGGTTTCGCGTTTCGCTCTTGTGTTTAGTGAGGGTACGACGACATACCCTGCATTGGTGAGGATCTAACCTGTGTGCTTACGGTCGAATGAATTTCGGACCGTGGTGACCACATGGCCTGTTGAAACGGTCCAGGCCAAGATTTAGTCCGCTACTTTGGTAAGAGACCTGGGTGTGCCTGTGCACGAGAGCTTCAACCCCTCTGAGCAGTGTACGTCAGCAGTGATTAAGGACAACAGGGAGCTTTCTGAATAAGGGACGGTGGCGTCTAGAGGGGACGGTGTAGTTCTCCCCAGATATAAGCTGACTGCGGAGCATCACTTGGAGGCTGGTTCAAGCCCAGACACCGAGCCCAGGCTAGCATTCTCAGATGCTCGAAGGTGGCTCACTCAAATGATAAGCGAGATGCAGGGGGAGTGGTATCAGGAAACATCAAAAACCCTTATTCTCCTCCCCTTTAATAACAGTAGGCTAAAGGAAGACCTGACAAATTTGTACAAGTTATACGAGGGAGTCATGACTACTGAAAGAACATTACTGACTCACAGTCATAACCTCTCTCTCAGGGAACAAGGGCATAAGTGAGAAAAGCCGGAAGCATACAAGTGCACAGAGGCAAGTTTCTTTTCTCTTTTTGTCATAAAGAAGTGCAGCACGCTCCCTAAAAGAGTAGTGACAGCGACCTCGGTAGTTTCTTTTACGAACAAACTGGGTGCTTGCTGGGCGGAGGTGTTCCCAGACTAGGACTAAACATCCCTAGCAGTTGTTTTTACTCCTTTCCTTTTGTCTATTTACTCATCTTTCGAATCATTGCCTCACACTGCATTTCGTCACTCCAGTGTCCAGTACAGTGCCTGTCACGGTCCCCACATCACCCTACTCATAGTCATTCCATACTTGCACCTTCCCACTTTCCGAGGACCCTGGATATGCCTCACACAGTGACAGCGGTGAGTTGTGGTGCTGAATCTACATCACCCAAAGATAGCTGTTCCAGGAGGCTAGCCTGTTTCCCTACGTTCCCACAAATACGGTGATGTATTGGATACCTGGAAGCCGCAGCCAGGCAGGAACTCCTTGTGCTTGCAAGGCAGGAAACTGGAAGTTTTTGTAGGCTGAGGCCGCAAGTCATGTGACCTGACCTGACCAGTGAGGTCATGAACGTTCCAGGCGTCCAACTGCGCGAAACTTCTAAGCCCACCCAACAGAGCCTCGAGGCAGTAGCAAGGAGTAGTAGGTCCATGTTTGAGCAGTATCTGACCGTCAGGTCTTGGGATGCCAAAACTATGCTGCAACTTTACAAAACGCACGTCCACCTCTTCTGGGCTACTACCTACAGGCCGGGGGGCCGAAACTAGCCGGGGACTAAAAAGCTGTTGCAAACCTATCATAGGTGATTGACAAGGATGATCAATGGGCTGCAGGACAAGACAAGAGGAGAGCTTCAGAGCACTGTGCCTTTCCCCGCCAAATAGGCGGCACCTAGGGGAGATCTGATGGAGGTGTTCAAATATCTCCACGGGTTACCCGAAACCGACAGGCCGCTATTGGCTCCACGTAACACCCCAATGCTCAGGGGGCACGAAACAAATCGAAAAAACCCAGGGGCATCAGAAGCTATCGGGCACATTTCTTCTCTCCCCGCGTAAAGAACCCTTGGTACAAATTACCGACCCTCGTATTAGCAGGGCATATCATCATTATGTTTAAACAAAGGCCGGATAACAGCTGGGACGAGGTTTTTTCGGGACTGCGGCGGGCTGAATGAGAGTACCTCCAGATTATACTTCTCTTTTCCACATCTTCCCATTCTAAGACGTAACACATCTGTTTACCGTCACACAATAAAATACGGCTTAATAGGTCCTTTTTTATTCATTTGGTTTCAATGGGTTTCTCCAGGGTAAGCATCTTAGTAAGTCGAAGCAGTGAACCCGTCTATCGAACGCGATTGACGGCTCTTCGGGAGCAAACCTGCTTTTCATTCTCTTCCTCGCAGTCCATCACTCAACAACCAAAACATTTGGACCAGCTGGCAGTCGAAGCACTGTGGGAACATCACACCCCTCGAGCGCAAGAATCCGGAAGTACACTAGTCGAAGTCGCGAGCCCTGTGAACTGATCTAAACTGATCTGACCCAACCGAACTGAAATGAAGGTCAGTGCAGAAATCTTAAAGGTCCTCTGCCCTGCGTATTAGCGAATGCACAAGTACCGTGACTCATCAGCCAATCGAGGAATTATTACGATCCATTCGGAGGGCGTTCGACCCCTTGATCGAAAGCAACGTCGGACTAAAATTGAGGAGCAATCTCATGTGGCCTGTTTGATGTCAACTGGTCGAACATTGCGTAAATGAAGTGAGTCATACTCTTTCTAATCTCGTTTCACGTGCTCCTGTGCACTAGCATTTCGCTAACATATTCTTTTTTGTCTCGCACCCCTTTCGAGCTGTCTCAGCCTCTGGCAGTTGACGTATGATGAGGTCTACATTTCGTTTTCGTTTCTGGCAAGGATCCAATGAAATATTCTGGGCTGCGGTGAGTGTTTAGCCGGAGGGCATAGTATCAAAACCATCGGTCAGTCAGGTCCACTAGCGTTCCTGCTTGACCCATCTCTACACCACACTCAAGCAAACCTAATCCCAGCCACGAAGTTCTTCGATACCGTCGCCTCTGAAATATTCAGACGCATCAAGAAAGCCAGCAATGCAATAGTACTCAACATTCCAGATAGATTACCTCTTCCGGATGATAAGAATTTAATCTTAAAGGCTTGCAACCTAGATTCGCATCCTTACTACTGTGTCAGACTCCGCAAAACTTCACCACAAAATACAAGCCCACTCCTGTTTCGGTTTATTACTGATTTTGCAACCAAGTAATTTATTAGCCCACAGTCTTTTGTCGTTGCTAATACAGGTTTCAAGCGGGCAAAAATACTCCCCGATAAAACCCCACTTTAAAGGGAGATTCACGAAAGCCATACGGAGAACCGCAATCCTGATAAACGTTTGGCCAGTAGTCCCCCTCAGGTGGTCGATTTACCAAGCATCGGCCATCATCAGAAGACCTCTTCTGTAGTGAGTCGCAAAAAAGTTGTCGACTTAGATAGTTCGTCGGTCTCCACTCCATTGGAGCCGCGTCGCAAACGGCAAAACTTGCAGAATAGTCTCAATGAAAAGGTCCAAATTAATGTGCTTCTTGAAGTCCACAAAACTGATAAAAGTCCCCCTGACTCCAAGACTAGTAACAATTTACCGTACAAAACCCCGACCGACATGACTCCTTCGACCAGCTCAAGAAGTGTCTGGTCGAACCTACAAACTACTCTCACAGAATATAGTTCAGAAAAACGAACGCCGACCCTCGCTGGAGTCCGAAGTCCAACACTGGTACAGAAAAACAGCCCAATACCTGAAGTAGAATGGGTAGTCCCTCAACTGTTGACGTCAGAACTAGCCATTTCTTGCATGCCTAAGAAAAGCGCGGCACTAGATGTATTTGCACCGGTATCCGTAACGAATTCGAAAATAAGTGGAGTAACTTTATCGGCAAAATCAGTCATCTCACCTCGGAGACCCGGGCCTCGCTCTCCTAACCCAATCAGTCTTTTGCCTCCAGGTAGAGTGAACTATAAAAACACTTCTTCCAAAGACGAAAAAGGAAGTCTCGGCAAGACTGTTCAGACCTTTATGCCAGTGCCTTATCTAGATGCAGCTCCGGCTGACTACTTACGGCCTACTCAACCACATGCATCCTGCTCTTCAATTCCAAATAGTCGCGAGCTTTCGGACTCCATACCACCCCATACAAATTTGCCGGTTTTTCCGTTTCCTCTGAACGTCTCGCCTCCTCCCATACCATATCTCTCCCCACACCATCCCACGGTCCGCCAGTGGCTACAATTTCCCCAAACCTGGCAGCCACTTTAAGGGGTCATGCATTTACTGTACGTCATGGCCATGATAATGATAGTTTCATAATTGTACTTTTCAATGCTCGCTCCCTTGTGAGTAAACTTACATCCGTCCGCTCCTTTGCATTGCAATCTCACCCGGATGCAATCCTCGTAACTGAAACCTGGCTCACTGATAAAACTCCACTCCGACACATCTCCATACCCGGTAAGAATATATTTGCTACGGACAGATCTGAAAGACGTGGTGGTGGATGTCTTGCTTATAGTAAGAGCAGTCTTGCGACACACTTACTCCAACTTCCTGTCCTTGGTAAGGTCCAAGACTCTGTTCGCATCTCTATACCACTGCTCCAAGGTCAGCTCGTCATTGGTTGTGTTTACTGTCCGCCAGGCTACAATATGGGCAACGTAAATGCAATCACCGATGCTTTCTGTCACGTAGCTGAAATCCCGCACGCTGCTAAAATCATAGCGGGTAAGTTCAACCCCCCTGGCATTTGTTGGACGATCCTGAGTTCCTCTCCTAAGTTATGCAATTTTATTTCACGTAAAATCACCAACCAGAGGGAAAATATTTTTGACTCCATCTTTACTCCAGACCTCCGAAATATAAGGGCAAATGTCCTTATCCAATTTCCAACAAAGTCAGAAAGCTGTTGAATATCACCCGGCGACTGGCCCGACCTGGACCCGATGATTTCCCACCAGCGCTGTTCCCTCTCGAGGGCCCGGATATTAGGATGCTTCTGCCGATTTTATTTAACCTCTCCATGTCACAAAGCAATTTCCCCTTCCCAGTGGAAAACTTCCGTTATCACCCCCCTCCATAAAAAGTGCTTTACATGACCCTGCTAATTACCGCCTCATAAACCACACTCCCATTATATCTAGGATAATGGAGCGAGTAGCCAAAGATGAGACTGTCAATTTTATCCTCACCCGTGGGTTAATAAATAGAAACCAACACGGCTTCTTAAAGTCTAGTTCGTGTCTGACCTGCCAACTTGATTTCCTTTATCTAATTACAACGTCAGCTCACTCTTTGAAGGCATTTATCGTTGTCTTCCTTGATATGACGAAAGCGTTTGATCGCGTGCCTCAAGCTCAGCTGCTAACCAAGGTTAAATCTTACGGCACATCAGACCCGCTCTTTTCTTGGTTGTCATCCTATCTTAGCATGAGATGGCAAGCAGTAAACATTGAGGGTTACCTTTCATCACCCCAGCCAGTCACGAGTGGTGTTATACAGGGCAGTGTGTTAGGCCCACTTTTATTTCTTCTCTACATAAACGACGTATTCAAAGCAATACGCCATGGCACTGCGTTCCTATTCGTCGATGATATCAAAATTGTATATTTATTTGAACCCATACCTTGGCCTACACCCTCACCGAAATAGCTGACGACCTGAACGCTCTTGAAATATGGTGCAACACTTGGAAAATGAGTTTCTCCGCCGCTAAGAGTGTAACAGCCGATCGTGGAAAATCCCCCTTTTCCCTCGCGATTCAGTGTTTTTTCCCAACATCACTCATTTCCATACACTATTGACTTGTCTTTACGAACTGGTTGTTTTTCTGAACCAATTGTTGTTTGTTCGCGCCCAGAGCGCTATTTTGGCACATCCTTGCTCAGGACCTGCGTGACGCACGTGCTGTCTGCTCACACGCTGCTATTCGGTTTCTCGTTGTTGAGTCTTTGTGATCGTATTATTGAGGTTTGTATATTGTTTATGTCATTGTTTATTTTAATAATCTAGTATCGTAGAATTATCACGGATAATCGCCTTCTGATTTCGGGATCCGTTGCGAATTTGGCTACGCATTGCTCAAACGTTCGTAACAATACTCAATAGATCTATTTGAAACGAGGAAAATTCACGCAAAATGCCAAGGAAAGGATCAAAGGCAGTCGAACCCGGACAGGAAGTAATACGGCAAGTCTCTGGGGAGGTTTTGGGTACTTATGATTCTTTAGTTGATGCTAGATCGCCTAGTCCTGTCAGTGCTAGCTCATGTGTTATTGAAAGCAATATTGATCGTAAGGACGTTGATTTATATAAGCTGAGAATAATAGAACTAGAGCAACAGTTACTTTCAGCTAGACTACAGGCGCATGAAGCAGAGAAGTGTACACAGAAACAGCGAGAGTATAGGACCAGTGACTTCGACACTTCCGATAGGTTAGAGTGCAATAAGGTAGGGAACCCCACGCCGGTCGCCGACTACAAACCACCATCGATCGATCTGCCTAGAGTGGAGTTAACGGTTTTCGACGGGCGAGCTGAGCAATATTGCAAGTTTGTCAAACAGTTCGAGACGTTCGTTGAAAACAAGGTAACCGACCCTGGGCAAAGGCTTCTTTACCTTACTCACTACTGCCGAGGCCGAGCAAGAGAAGCTATCGACGGATGCACCATGCTCGATCCAGAACAAGGCTACACTAGGGCAAGAAAGATTCTGAGGGACTTGTTTGGCCAACCTTTCAAAGTAGCCCGTAACCTAATAGAGGGCGTGATGGCAGAGGCAAAGAAAACCAAGGGCGACGTCTACACCATGGCCGACCTGGTGATCAAGATGCAGAACTGCTCAATAGCCCTCGACCATTTAGGTTACAGAGCTGACCTAGACGCCATGCACACTTTGGAAGGCATAGTCCGTCACCTCTCTCCCGAACTACAGGGTCGGTGGGCGGAAGAAGCTGAACGGATAAGCCGAGGCGACAGAGAAGCCAACTTCGAAGACCTGACTGAATACTTAGACAGGCAAACGAAGATAGCTGACAGCAGATTTGGCCGACTCATCCGGGACAGCAACCGAGCAAACAAGCCCGGTACTAGCCAAGTCCAAACCCCTGTACGAGAATATCCAAAGTACCAGCCTTGGACCAACACACACGTCATTTCACGAGATGCTACGGCGAAACCAAATTGCAGATCCTGTGGTACTAGCCATGGCCTACCAGAATGCCCCAAGTTCGGCAATGCCACAATAGACGAACGGTGGGGAATGGCGAGAATGGCAGGAGCATGTTTCATCTGTCTCAACACCACGCACCGGGCAGCAGCCTGTAGAACAAGGAATCGATGTGGTTACGAGGGCTGCACGGGCAGACACCATCGGCTGCTGCATCAGGCGAGAATAACCATATCCGAGGCGAGTGCCAAGCCCAGCGTGATCTGTTCAACTTCACAATCTGCCAGTAAACCGGTACGTTTAGGCGTAGTGGCCGTGGGAGTAGTGACTCCGACTGGGATAGTCAAGGCGTTGGCTTTCGTTGATAGTGGATCCGACACCACTTTAGTGAAAGAGCGGTTTGCCGACAAACACCAACTGGCTAAAGGTGCGACGTCGTTAGCAGTGAGCATGGTGGGCGGAACACAGGTAATGACTGCCGGTAGATTAAGGCTGCAACTCATCTCTCTAGACACTAGCGAGGAAATTGAACCAACGGAGGCATTCACGTTAGCGGATCTTCCCATGCGAGCACCAAGGTCGGTGAACGCAATCTTGACACGATGGCCCCACCTGCAGGATGTAACCGTCGTAGACTGGGAAGATGATGAGGTGGATCTCCTCATCGGATGCGACGTGCCAGAGGCGCATTGGGTGCTTGACCAAAGAGTGGGCGACCGCCAGGCACCTTATGCCGTACGCACGGCTCTGGGATGGATGTTATACGGTCCAGTAGGGGTACGCGGTTCCGTGAATTACTTATCCGCCGAAACGGACCGCATAGAGTATCATCTGCAACGGCTTTATGAAAAGGAGTTTCATGACATTGGAGACGAAAGACCGACGTTGTCTCAAGAGGATCACTTCGCTCTACAAACGGTGCGGCAAGGCTCTAGAGGCCTCAAAAAACAGTTCGAGGTTCCCCTCCCATGGCGCACACCGGTCGACCCGTGGACTGACAACAGAAATTATGTTCTCCAACGATTACTACGACTAAAAGAACGCTTCATTCGAGACCAGAATCTGTGGGAACGATACGCGGATTTGATGAAGCGAAACGAGGACCTCGGTTACGTTGAAAGGGTGCCTGTTAACACCGACAGCAAAAGGGGTATCTGGTATCTGCCTCACCATCCGGTTATCAACCCCAAAAAACCCAATAAACTGCGCGTGGTTTTCGACTGTGCGGCCAAGTTCCAGGGCAAGTCGTTAAACGATCGCCTACTACAGGGGCCTGACTGGACCACACCAGTGATCGATGTTCTGTGCCGTTTCAGAGTGGGTAAAGTGGCTTTGTCTGCCGACATTAGGGAAATGTTCCATCAGGTGAAGATTCCGGTAGGAGAACGAGATGCTTTGCGTTTCCTGTGGTGGGAAGGGAGCGACCGGGACAACGCAGTGGTGAATTATAGAATGACCGTCCACCCCTTCGGAGCCATATCGTCACCATTTTGTGCGAACTACGCCCTCCGAGAATCAGCGAACAAACATGGCGATCTGGTACATCGGACGGTGGTAGAAAGCGTCAGCAGGAACTTCTACGTCGACGACTACCTTGGGTCATTCGATGATGTGGAATCAGCTCTAGAGCAGTTCAGGGGTCTGACGAGATTGCTGGAAGAGGGTGGCTTCCATCTAACTAAATGGATGTCGAACGCTTCGGAAGTGCTGAAGGTCATCCCGTATCACGAAAAGGTCGAAAGGGTAAGAGATTTGGACGGCTCCCCACTTCCTATCGAGCGCACTTTAGGGATACAATGGGACGCGGAAACGGACGATTTTGTTTTCGAACTGAACGTTCCCGAGCTGCCAATAACCCGTCGTGGCATACTATCTGCCGTCTCAAGTTTGTTCGACCCGCTCGGTTTCGTCTCACCATGGCTGCTACCCGGAAAGATCTTGCTGCAGCGGCTGTGCCGTAAGAAAGTTGATTGGGACCAGTCACTGGACCGAGGGGACCGGCTGGACTGGGAGGAATTTTTGAACACCTTGAAGAAATTAGGGGACATAAGAATACCACGATGTTTGACCCCTGGCCATACGACACGGACTGGAGAACTACATGCCTTTTCCGATGCATCCGAAGTCGGTTATGGAGCTGTGGTGTACGGACGATGGTGCGCAGGAGATGGACAATATACCACGAGGATCCTGTTCGCCAAAGCCCGCGTTGCTCCACTGAAGTCGGTCTCAATCCCACGCCTCGAACTCAGCGCAGCCGTGTTGGCAGTCAGGGTGGTGCAAGCTGTGAAGAGATGTTTCGATCTCTACATTTGGTCGGTGAGCTTCTGGACGGATTCAACGATAGTACTTTACTACATTAACAACGTACGGAGCCGGTTTAGTACTTTCGTTGCTAACCGGCTCACGATTATTCACGATGAATCGGCCACGCACCAGTGGAGTCATGTCAGGTCTGGCGATAATCCGGCCGACCTGTGCTCTCGAGGTGCGAACAACTTCAAGCAACTGGACACGTGGACGAGAGGGCCGAACTTCCTGCAATTGCCCAAACAGGACTGGCCCGTGTTCGAATTAAAACCCCCTACGGAATTGGAACTGGAGATCAAAGGCGTAGTGACAGCAACCAACGTCGTCGAAGCGTCGCCCATTTTATCGCGACTGGTCAGGTTTTCTTCCTGGATGAAGACGCTTCGTTCGCTAGTTTGGTTAACCAGGTTCAAGATAAGTTTACTAGTCATGAAAGGGCTACGGCCCTCAGGTCGGATACCGGTCGGCCCGATAGGTCCCGATGAGCTACAAGCGGCAGAGTACGATATTTTCAGAATGATACAACGCGAGGCTTTCGCCCAAGAACTCAAGAGGGCGGAAGAAGTGGGGCTGACCAATGAAGACATGCCATCTCCAAGAGGCGAGCTGAAGCGTTTAAACCCCAAAATCATCAACGGACTGCTGCGGGTGGATGGTAGGCTGACCAACGCCCACCTGAACTTCGACACAAAGTATCCTATACTGCTGCCTGCGAGACAACCCGCAGTAGAGCTAATGATTCAACACGTCCACGCCGTAGAGGGACATGCCGGGGAAAGTCACGTGACGAGCGTCATCCGAAAGCGTCTTTGGTTGTTGAGAGGACGAGAGACTGTAAAACGCGTGATCCGACGGTGTGTGCAATGCAGGAGACGCAATGCCATAGCAGGCAAACAACTCATGGCCCCGCTACCAGAATGCAGGGTGACTACGGGCTGGTGGCCGTTCAGTGACACCGGGTTGGACTATTTCGGGCCCTTGTGGATCAAGTGCGGGAAAAGATTAGAAAAGCGATACGGATGTATCATGACGTGCATGAAATCACGTGCGGTGCACCTAGAAGTCGCACATTCGATGACGACCGATTCGTTTCTACGGGCCTTGCAAAGATTTATCAACCGAAGAGGCGTACCGGCCGACATATACTCAGATAATGGATCGAACTTTGTGGGCGCTCAACGGGAATTGCAGCGTTGGCACAAGAACATAAACAGGGACGAACTGCAGAATCGAACCGTGGCCTACGGCATACGCTGGCATTTTAACCCCCCACAGGCCAGTCACCGAGGCGGCATATGGGAACGCATGATCCGGTCCGCCAGACGGATATTGCTGTCAATCATGGAGCAGCAGCCGCCCGACGACGAGACCCTGAACACCGTCATGACTGAGGTGGAGCGAATCCTGAACAACCGCCCCCTGGTTCCAGTATTGAACGGCGACCCCACCCACCTGGCGCTCACCCCAAACGACTTATTGACGCTAAGGTCGAACGAGGGTTTCCAAGGGCCGGTAAACCTTCGTGGGAGCTACCTCCATGGGTGGAAGCAAGCGAACTATCTGGCCAAGGTCTTCTGGAGGCGATGGCTACGGGAGTACCTACCGGCTTTGCAGACTCGACAGAAGTGGCTGGCCAAAACAAGACCATTCAAAGTTGGGGACGTGGTTATGATCGCCGACGAACGCGCACATTTCAGCGCTTGGTCTTTGGGAGTAGTTACGGAAACCATCAAAAGCACCGACGAAATGATAAGAACGGTGAAGGTGAAGACAGCTAACGGAGTGCTCATTCGTGACATACGCAGTATTAACCTACTCGAGAGCGAAGACGGAGGAGTTGATAACCCTGTGGCCTAGTAAACCTTTTTCACACCAGTAATCGAGGTGGATAAAGAAACATCATATATACCACACAATCTCCGTCAAACACGTTAAGGTGCTCGCGGTCCCTTCGTTGACATTACAGAAGGTTCTTTCCGATATGTGGTGATGAGTGCGATTCCATTATACATCCCGATACATACGCGCATGCACGACGCACTCTACATCCCGTAAACCCATCATACATGTGACAGTGTTCTTTGTTCGCCTTTTGTTGACGCTACCGAATGCCCCTTGCACATGTGGAAGTAGTGGAGCTCAGGTCAGACATGCATGCTACATTTACTCGTTTTCTTGCCACACGGTCTTTTGTTGACATTGCAGAAAGTCCTCCTTTGATGTGTAGTCATAACTGTGATTTCATTGTAACCCCGGCACACACACACACGCACGCACACACACGCACGCACACACACACACACACTCAAGCGCGTACATCCAGGACCGGACGGCCCCTTACGAGGACAACGTCTATGTGACCATTCACGCCCGCCATCGGTCATTTGGTCTTGTGGAAGATGTAGACTAGCCTCACGTCTATGTAGCCAATGGGTTAGGTGCGACCAGTAGTAGAACGTCGACGACGAGCATTAGACGCGCGCACTGACAGCAGGGCCTAGGCAGGTAGGAAGAATCAGTACCTTTATACCGAACCTTTGACTTTGCTAAGGATCCAGGAGGATTTTGGTGGGCGGTGTAACAGCCGATCGTGGAAAATCCCCCTTTTCCCTCGCGATTCAGTGTTTTTTCCCAACATCACTCATTTCCATACACTATTGACTTGTCTTTACGAACTGGTTGTTTTTCTGAACCAATTGTTGTTTGTTCGCGCCCAGAGCGCTATTTTGGCACATCCTTGCTCAGGACCTGCGTGACGCACGTGCTGTCTGCTCACACGCTGCTATTCGGTTTCTCGTTGTTGAGTCTTTGTGATCGTATTATTGAGGTTTGTATATTGTTTATGTCATTGTTTATTTTAATAATCTAGTATCGTAGAATTATCACGGATAATCGCCTTCTGATTTCGGGATCCGTTGCGAATTTGGCTACGCATTGCTCAAACGTTCGTAACAAAGAGTGCCATTCTCACGTATGAAAGTCAACTTCCTCCTGAATCCCTCGCCCTAGAAGGCTCGTTTATTTCTACCACTCTGATAGTAGGAGATCTCGGTCTACAATATTCTCGCACGTTCACCTTTCAAGAACAAGCCACCTACCAGGTGGCTAAGACTAACAGAAAGATAGCCCTTATCTGAAAAACTTTACCAGTGCTCGACAGCCAGCATCCAATCTCTAAATTCCACGCCGGACCGCAGTCGATTACTGCCCTCTGGTACACACTCACATGCACAAATCTGACAGACTTGCGGTCGAAAGTGTTCAGCGATCCTTCACCAAGCACTTACTAGGCTCATCATCCCCCTTGAATTATAAAGAGAGATGTGAGCTACTAAGGCTTGAACCCCTATGGCTACGACGTATGAAACTCAATCTTTATCTTTTATTCAACCTCCTACATTCTAGAGCGCATACGTCCATCACCGATCTATGTTTCGCTCAAGACGCACCCTACCCTCTTCGTAACCGAAATCATACTACTAAAGTCCCATACTCCAGTAAAAAACTAAGAGAAAGGTTCTTCATCACAGCCTATTCCCGTATTTGGAACAGACTGCCTGAAGACATTCGGGCCTGCCAGACACTAGACCGTTTCAAAATCGTCCTTACAAAATATTTGGATGTCGCCAAAGTCCTACAATTAACCCATACGTGCACCACGTTGGAACAAGCTTATGAGGGCAACCTGAATTTCGAATAGAGGAAGAAAGCATGACCCGGGTACTGTCCTCCGCAACGTCGATGTCACCCACACCGTATGCCTCCCCCGTCGCTAGCATATTGGTACCCCTTAGAATGACTTACATCACTGACACTGCTCTTGTTAGATTCTCCCAAATTCACGCGCTCCAAAGTCTCCTATCTATTATCTCCATCATACTTAATTCGCTTTACTCGGTCCGAACTGACCCCCTTCCCCTTCTCTATTTTGCCCTAAAGTCCCAACACTTAATCCAATTCCAGTGACCACCACTTACCTTCTAAATCATCATTCTCATTCCTAGTTTTGGTCACCATTTTTGTATTCTCATTCACTCCCAATGGCTCATGGTCCTCATTATTTCCAAAGTAGTCTGTGTCTATATTACTAGATTTCGCTTTTCACGAATGACCGTTGATCCTCACCTGGGAGCATCCCAGACTGCGTCTCTCTACTCTTATGCTTACAGACACCAACCGGCGCGCATCTCCCTTTTGATGTCTTGGAATGATCCGGAGATAAAGCCAGCGAAATATCTGGCCCACTCGTTCGGCTTTAAATCTAGATCCCCCGAAATCTCCTAGACTACGCCATCTCTACGTCTGTATGATCTCGACCAAAATCACCTGTGCAAATCCCGCCGGTGAGGGGCGCGGAAGATCCCCCGCTTTGGCCGGTGCACATCGGGCGTGCAGGACGTCTGCAACGATGTGCGGGCGCAACTAGGTGGATTACACCTCCTGCCTCCAGAAATGGTTTTCAGGTTGGGTGTTCAGCGCACTGTAATCCCCACCCACTAGTACCGGTTGTGGATTGAATAAAAAACAAAACAAAACAAAAGGAATACCATTCATATACTAAAAATGTTGCTGTCTCCTCCAGCTAACATTGACTCTCCATCGTGCTCGCTTAAAATTTGCCCTCATAACCCAAAGCTATTTTCGTCCGGCAAAATTTGCTTTCTTTGGTGCATAATTATCGCATACTTTAAAACCCATCAACACTTCTGGCTCATTATTCCTGGTCCACTTCCCGCGGTTTCATGCTAAACTATTCACCAGTCTTGTTTGCAAACTTGGCCACTAAGATAAAGCCCACCCCTTTTTGTTACTTTTATCGATATACTCGAGAACTAACGTATTTATTGCTGTCACTAACTTCCGTACCACAATCTTCAGTCAGTATATGACACTGCGAAATTTATCTCTAGAGGTTCCTAATAATCGACGACTCTGTGTTTGTTTGCTTTCTCTGCCAGCTCCGCTGTTTGCCCACCTAGGGCTGTTGAATTGCAAAGTCCTCATCTTGCAAGGTATAGTGTCCCACATATGCACATCTGAAAAGCTCTTGTGCCGCAGAGTTCTGTTCTGTCGCCACGAAGCTGTCCACCTTTTGTATCGAAAATAAACTGATAGTCTTCTACCCATCACTTCATCGTTTTTGCCAGCTGTGTCCATCCTGATGTTGTAGATGAACACCACACAACGATTCTTTCTCTAGTTCCTAGTTCGTGCTGATGCATTACATTCCTTTTTTATGAAACCAAAGCAATCCAAACAAAGTCCATTTGTTTCTTCCGGTCACTTCGTTCACCATCACTTTGGCAACCACGGTCCAGATGTGTAGTCCATTTGGTTTATCACACACACTCCACCCACATCCGGCTGACGAAATTTGCAAACCAATTCATCAGTTGTTCTGCGTATATCCTTTCCCATGCTCCATTCCGATGGATCGTCTCAGACACTTCCGATACTTGATACACTCTTTCCATCACGTGAAACATTTGCTAAGAAATATCAGTATGTAAATACTTACTCGTCATTCAATTGGTTATCTCTCTTGCAAGCCACGTTTCTGCCACCATCGTAGCTACGCACCACACATTGATTTTTGCCGGCTCCCAGTTTCATGTCGATGTACAGCATTCCTTTCTTCTGACAGCAAACAATCCGCTCAAAGTCTATGTGTTTTTATCCGGTCACTTCTTTCACCGTCACTTTGACACCCACAGTCCAGTGTGCTTTCCGTTCATTTTACAACGGGCCCAACCGATATACGGTCACTGAACTTCGCAATTGTAATCCTCGATTGGTTTTCTTGTTCTGTATGTGTAGTACCACCATTTTCCATCTTTTAATTTTACATCGTAATCCCTCTCATACATTGCAAAGCTCTATTGCTTGAATACGTCTCGTTCAAAAATGTTTCTTTTTCACGATATCCATGCATCCGTCAACCCAGTTTGGTTCTCCGGCAGGACGGTCTTCCTTTCGTAGGATTGGTGTGACTCTTTACCGTTCCGCACTCACTCACTACACCCTACCCTCAATCGAATCGACCACCTGACCTTGAGCTGAAATCCGCAGGGCGGTACCGCAACAACTGACTTGAATGCTTTCTCTTATATTCAATCGCGTTCGCATAATTGTAAAATCCTTCTGTTACTTTCATTCAGCCTTCAACTGTACTGTTTGGTCTTGCTTTGCAACATGCTTCGGGGTTATCCGAAATAAACTACTACCATTACCTCTTCTTTTCGAGTCCTAAATAAGATCAAGGTTCTCCCCGCACATCCCTGAGGATGATTACCCCATGATTTTCGGTACATACATCTGATCTCCGCTGGAGTACGGCAGTCAGATAAAGCACTCTGATCCTGCCCGAGGTACTGAGATCCTAGGAAGGGCTTGGAGGGCTTCCGAAAAACATTAAAGGGTTTGGCCCACCTAAATTATTCCGTCCGCCTCTCTCTCCTCAACCTCTATCCCCTCGACTTAGGACGCATGATGGGTCATCTGCTTTTGAAGTTTCGCCTTTTTCGATCACGTCAGCCTCTTCCCTCCGTGGCCACACAGGAGAGATTTTTAAACAGGGGCCATGTAATTCTACACGGATCAACTTTTTTAGCCACAGGGTTAGTACCTTGTGGGATGCTCTTCCGGAGGATATTGTTCTGTCGCAGAACAAAACGATCATCAAGATCAGGCTAGACTTATACCTTAACCTTCCGCAGTACTTCCTAGTCCACAAAAAAGCGAAAACACAAGTTAAATAGATGTATTTATTGCATTCCCGTTCCGCTGTGTTTACGAAAGTCACATACTCAGTCCTCTTAGGGCACTGTCAGTATTGAGATACGGCTTGGGGCTATATGTATATATATATTGTTTTCAATGCGGCCCTGAATCCCCCCTGCTTTCCTTTACTATGGTTTCAGCTCGGTGAATCAGACAGACGATCAAAGATTTCTTAGGGAACCGGGACAGATGGGCTCAAGGCCTCTAACTGGTGCGGTACTTCAACACACCTGGAAGTCGCAGGTCGGCGGGAACTCCTTCAGCTCGCAGTGCAAGCAACGGGAATTTTACTGGCTCAAGCAGCAAGTCCCGTGACCTGACATGAGGTAATGAACCCCTCGCATTTTTTTCAACGAACTTTTCAGGAAAAATTCAAAGCTAAGTGCTGGGAGCCAAGGAATCGCGCCGAAAACACAACGATCTGGAAGCTAGATTGGTCTCGGCCACTTTCGTCCTCTGGAATTGAATTGAAGGCGTTTGATTCTGTGAACCACAGATTTCTGGACGTCAAACTGCAGTCTATGGGAATTGTTGGAAAGGCAAGACAACGGATAAATAGTTTTTTAGCAGGCCAACCTATAATGTTAAGGTGGGGAGTCATGTTTCAAAACCGGAAGGAGTAACAGGTGGGGTGCCACAGAGCTCGGTGCTCGTTCCTCTGCTCTTCCTCATCTGAATCAATGACCTAGCACGTGGGCTCACAAACCCCACCTTTATGTTTGCCGATGACTTCAAGATAGCTGGAGTAGATATAGAACTTGACGTGTTAGCAGTACAAAACTGGGCACGCAAATGGGACCCTCCACTAAACCTCACCAAGTGTCAGTGCCTGACCACAAATACAGGGGCTAGTGGGAATGGTGTGGGTTCATTTGCAAGTGGTCTCGCAGGTCAAAGACTTAAGAGTTGTAATGGACAACAGCTTTAAGCCGTCAAAGCAGTGCACCTCAGCAGCCAATACGGCCAGGAGAGAACTCTGTGGAGCTACATCCATTATGTCGTGCAGAGATCCGGAGATTTTCGTTCCGATATATCAGGTCATAGTTAGGCCGCATATGCAGTACTGCGTGCAGGCCTGGGCACCGTACTACCAGAAAGATATAGACTGTCTGGAGAAAGTGCAAAGGCTAGCCACTAGAGTGGGGGCTTGGCAAGGGGGGTTTAGCTACGCAGAGCCTCTCCGAGCCCTAGACCTGTTCTCGATGGAAAGACGGCCCATTCGCGGGAATTTGATAGAAACCTTCAAGGCAATGAAGAGACTGTCAGGAATAAGACGAGAAGACCTTCTCTCTCTGATTCCCGAGAGAGGTACAAGGGGGCATAGCCTTAGATTACAAAGGAAGCATTCGAAGCTCCAAATCAGGGCGCAGTAGTCTTGAAGTCTTGAAGTACTACACGGGTTCGAGGCTTTAAGCCCAATTGTCCCGGTTCTTTAGGAAATCTTTGATCTTCTGTCGGATTCACCGAGCTGAAACGAGAGTAAAAAGAAGGGGGGGGGCGGGGGTGGCAGCGAAAACAAGATACATATAACCTCATTCAGTGTCACACTGTGGACAGTGCCTTAAGCTGAGTGGGGGTGCGGCATTCATGAACATATATGCGATAAAAGACAACTATTTTTTTTTTTTTTGACAAAGGGAATTATTGGGAGAGACCCAGGTAGATGTCTAGCTTTTTCTTGAAGATAGTTTTGTCCTGCGACAGAACAATATCTTCCGGAAGTGCATTCCACATGGTAATAACCCTATAGCTAAAAAAGTTAATCCTTAGTGAAGTGCGTGGCCTCGGTTTGAAAACTTTCCTGCTGTGACCACGGAGAGAGGAAGCTGGACAGACGGAGAAGAAGTGATCGCTTTGACCTGTTTCAAAAAGGTGAAACATCAAAAACAGATCACCTCTTACGCGTCTTACGTCAAGGGGATAGAGGTTGAGGAGTGAGAGGCGGACGGGATAAGGTAGATGGGATAGACCACTTACTGCCTTGGTGGAGGCCCGCTGAACCCTTTCTAGGATCTCACGGTCTCGGACAAGACCAGAGTGCACTATCTGACTACCGTACTCCAGCAGAGGTCGGATATAAGTGCCGAAAATTATGGGGAAATCATCCTTAAATATGCGCGGGAAGGACCTTCGAATCATGTTTAGAACTCGAAAGGCAGACTTGCTCGCAAGTTCGTGATGATGAGAGAAGGATAGGTTACAATCTAACCAGAAACCGAGCACCTTGTGTCGGTCAACCCTTGGCAGAGTGGCTGCTCCATTAATGGAAAACGTGTGACCAGTCTCTCTGCCGAAAGACATGCTCACGCATTTGTCATCATTAACTGGGAGGTTCCAATCCTCGGACCAGCGTTTTGTTGCAGGTCTTTAACGCTTGAACTCCAGAGGGTTACATCATCTGCGTACATGGCAATGTTCGCAGGAAGGGCTATCGGTAGATCGTTTATATAGATCAGGAAAAGAAGAGGACCTAAGACCGACCCTTGGGGGACCCCAGTTGTTACTGGGGAGGGTTGAGACAAAACATTCCCGACTTTAACCACAAAGGTGCGGTCGATAAGGAAGCTACGTAGGATGGCCAACATGGAGCCTGTGATCCCGTACGTCTGCAGCTTATAAAGAAGAGGGGCATGTGGGACCTTATCGAAGGCCTTAGCAAAATCGATGAATACAGCGTGTGAGAGCTGGCCATCATCATAGGCTTTCGTTAGACTATCCATGACAGTAAGCATATTGGTGATGCATGACCTGCCAGGAAGAAACCCATGTTGGGACGGGGAGAGGATCTTATTTCTATGAAGATGGGAAAGAATCTCACCCTTAAGAATTCCCTCAAAAATTTTGCTAGGGATGCTAGTGAGGCTTATGGGTCTGTAACTAGAAGCAAGGTGTCTACTACCCTTCTTATAGATGGGTGCGATCACTGCTTTTTTCCAGTTACGGGGGAAAACTCCATCGTCAACACATCGCTGAAAAAGCGAGGCATAAGGAGCAGCTAATGTATCCGCGGCTTCCTTGAGAATACGGGGGTGGATTAGGTCAGGACCCATGGAGCAATATTGGTTGAGCCGTCGGAAACCTTGAGCGACTGCACCAATGGGAATAGTTACGCGGTTAAGGGTAGTGGTCAGAGATAACGGGTGCATAGTAGGGTGGGATGATATGGGAAAGGAGCTAAAAATTGTACGGAAGTAGGAGCTGAATGCCTCGGCTACTTGGTTAGGGGAAGTGATTGGAGATCCGGCACTATCTTTGAGAGCTAATGGCGTCGGAGCTGTGCCCCTTAGACGGCGCATGTATTGAAAGAAAAATGCCTCATTGGTCCGTGCTCGATCAAGTACAGATCGCTGGACTGCATTCTGATAGGACCTAATCTTGTCTTTGCATATGTTCCTTATGATCCTGAAGTCTTCTGCATCACGGGCAAGGCCTGTGGCTTTATATCTAGCAAAGAGGCGTGCGCGTTCGTCTAGAATGCGCCTAGTGGGGCGAGGGAGTGGTCGCTTAGCGGTCTGTGGGCGACGAATTCTGGGGACAAAAAGCCTATCAGCTAAGGAGATTAACTCTCTGAGATTCTCTGCCATTTCATCAACAGAGTTACCTGGGTTAGTTAAATTTAGCTGGGAGCGAAGAAATGCACAGACTTGGTCAAAGTTGGTCCTTTTGAAGGATCTCAAAATCTTAGTTTCTGACGGAAGAGGAGGCCATTTCACGATATAATCGAATCCAATGAGAATGTGATCACTTTTGCCGAGGGGCGGCAAGTAATGCACCACATCTATTAGGAACCGATCATTGGTGATGACCAGGTCTAGTAGGGACGGGGCGTGGCCTGTGCGATATCTAGTCGGATCTCTTACGTTCTGCACCCATGAGTTTTTCAGTACGAGATCAAGGAGGGGTTTACCGAAAGTGATATCCGGGGCATCAGCTCTTTGCCAGTTTGTACTGGGAGAGTTGAAGTCACCAGTGACTAACAGATGGGTGAAGTCTGTATAGCTTTTCAGGGAGCTTAATAAGTCTATGAGACCTATGTTGTCAGTTGAATTGCATGCGGGAGGACGGTAGACAACACCAAGCAATAGGGTATCTGTCCTAGAGAGGTTAAACACGGCCCACAGACAATCAATACATGAAAAGGTTGGTGTTGTCAGTAAGGTGGGAGGAGGGATCGAATTATCGTAGTATATGATGACCCCGCCGGCACGACCTCTACTGGAGTCCCGCCTTACTGTGAAGTATCCCGGAATGGATATTTCGGCATCAAGTATGTCAGGGGTGAGCCAGGTTTCTGTGAGGGCTATGATCTGAGGCTCCTTATCCACTGCAAGCTGCCGAAGCTCCGGGATCTTATTCAACACACTCAGGCAATTGCTGTAAAAACACTTGAGAACATGCTCAGGAGTTGTTGCAGAATCGCCAGAGGCAGCTGGTTTTGGGTTTGAGGAGGGGGAAAGAGGGGGATTTGAGGATGGAAAGGTCCTGGGAGAGTCGGGGGCTGAAGATATTGGGGGGCTAGAGGGTAAGCAGACTGCTGGGGGGACCGGTAGGTTTTGATGTCTAGTAACCTGGGGGGTATCAATCCAGGTGGACGGCCTACATCCTTCGGTCTCCGAAAAGGGTGGGCTGCCTTTCGTGGTTTGCCCTTCTGCGCACTGCTTGATGCCCTATTCAGAGTTCTGTTGTTGAAGAGCTTATTTTTCATGACAGCACCAGATATATTATCTGGTGCTTTAACCTCCTCACTGCTTCTTTCAGTAGAAACAGATTGCAGGTTCATGTCTAGGCTCAAGGATGAGTGAGTCTCGTCCGTTGAAACAGTCTTGTTGGCTATGATGGGGCCTGGGATGCTTTTCGTAGGCGACAGATGTTTAGTGGCACTAGGCCTACTACTGGGAGTACTTTCGGCGATGGGAAATGGTGTCAGTAGGGAAGCGAGGGATGGTGGGCATGCAGCTCGGTCCTCAAGGCGAGTTACCTGGACAACTGGCAGCACTCTGAGCTTAGGATCAGCTTTTTGTGGGATTTTTGGCTTAGCCTTCTCACTGCGGAGCCTCAGATGAAGTGGCTTATCAATGGATACGCCCTTGAGCCCTTTAATTTCTTCCTTGAGCTTTGCGGCCAAGGAAACAATTCGTTTGGCTGCATCTGTGGAACCCATTACAATGAGAATACCGTGAACCCGGTTGGTGCGTTTGGTTACCAACCAAGTGGACCGACCTTTAAGTGGGAAAGGGAGCTTAAGGCGGTTAAACACCTGGGCGTAGGTGTCATGAGGGTGATCTGAACTGAGGAAGCGGCCCCAAAGGATGACTCGCTTGGAGCAATTCTCGGTATCTTGTAAAATCTTGGCGGCGTCAAGAATTTGCTGCTCAGAAACTCTACAAACCTGATCGGCTGCCTGGGACACCGGGAGGGATTTGATTACCAAACTCCTCAGGCTGGACAGCTCATCCTTAAGGGTGTGGACGGTGGCCCTTAACTCGGCTATCTCTGCAGCCTGACTTTGGACTGCACATTTTAGTGCATCCGTTGCCAGCGCATTATGAAGGACCGTTTCGTCCGGATTGAGGAGTGAGGCATTGGCCACGGAGGGGGAATCGCACTGCCTCATGGGGAAAGTAGCCTCATCTGAGCAAGCGGTTATATCAATGGTGGGGGGCATTGACATTATTCAGGATCCAGTCAGCACAGATAAAGATAAACTTAAATGGAGGAGGACGAGCTGTGTGTTCTAAAAATTTCAAAAACAGCTACACTCACCGAGGGAGACGACCGCACCGCTGGTGTACCGCAGTTCAGTTCAGTTTTCAAATAGAGTGGTACCCTATTGGAATAAGCTCCCGGGGGAGGCCGTAAATACCACAACAGTGAAGGCTTTTAAGAAAGCAGTAGACCTATGTTGGGTGGCAGTATACCGCGAGTTTTGTTAATCAGCTTGTAGGGTCAGATGCAATTTACTTATTTTTTCCACCCTACTCTGCCAGGGCTGATACTGCACAAAGTTTCTGCCTATCAGAAAAAGAGAATCACGCAGTGTTGGGAGCTACGGAAACCATCCGACAACACAACTATCTGGACACACGGTTGGCTCTAGCCACACCAAGTCCTGTGCAAACTGAACTGAACTGAACTGAACTGAAGGTCAATACAGACTTTTGCTGTTGTGCGGGCACGGAGGGATCATTGTTACCGTATATTGCAGCGGACAGGCTGTCGGCATCCCTGTTATTGTTCCACTAATAGAGTTTTCCCTTCTTTTGTGTTTTACGGGTCGAATACAAGCGAATCCCACGGAGGAACACTGATCTTTGCATACTATAATCAGGCAACCCTGCCAACGGCACGAAATAGATTGAGAGGTTGTGTCATTGAGCGACTTTGGTGCATTGTGACCGGCATTAATCCTGCGAAATGGTCTACCGAATGAGATGTCCCCATAAACCGAATGCTCCTAGTTTGTGTGTGACGAAGGGGTTAATAGCGCTGTGGATCAGACTTTTGAGTCAAAGGCCCCGGTTAGGGTTCCACAGGAAAAACCCGTTCTGTGGTGTGAGCAGCTGCGAAGTATAGTTCACACCCAAGCCTCCAGTATCTTTTCTGTAAAGGGTCTGACCAATTTTCCTTCTTTTATCATAAGATCGATGCAAAACGCCGCGGGTAATTGCAGCAGTGATGAAGGCAGTAGTTCAGGAGTTGGGTATAAATCAAACGCATTTCCTAAGCCTAAATAATCACTTCGATTCGTTGCTTTTGACGTCCGCACACTATGTCAGATAAGACAACAGGCTGCCCTCGCTAAAACACTATACACTCCTAAAATGGATGTGTGCTGTCTCCGAAACACGCAAACAAGACCCCACTTCTGTGATCACTCTTCGCACCCCAGATACAACCTCACTCTCTCGCCTCACTCTTCGCGTTTCGGGCGATTCAGTATCTAGAGCTCGTGGTCAAGCTGACGTTGGGATTGCTTTGAGCATGAGAGCTGAGCGCGCACTGCTTGACTGGATTCCAGTCATCAGTCGTCTGTGTGCAGTTCGGTTGGACGGTTCTGTTCGTGTCAACAACAACAAACTTAAGCGCCGATGCTTGTTCGTCGTGTCTCTGCATGCGCCCACTGACTGCAGTTCCTCCGAGACCAAGGAGGAATTCTACCATTATTTGTCTCAGCTGGTTCGAAGCGCACGTTCAACGGACATGGTGGTCATTCCTGGGGATTTCAACATCCAATGTTGACAGTTCGGGAGATTCCAAAAGGCACATCGAAGGCCCATTTATTTTGCCAGCCGATCGTACCGATAACGGCGATCGTCTTATTCAGAGGTGTTCTGATCACAGGTTGTTTATGGCAAGTACGCACTTCTGCTATAAGAAGCGGCATAGACTCACATGACGTCCTCCTACGTCTTCACAACGTTGTACTCAGATTGGCTGTATTGTGATTTGTCACCGCTGGTGTGGATCATTTGAATATCCTCGTTTTTTTGGTCCAAACCAGTGGACTCAGATCAAGCCTTGGTACGTGCTCGCTTCCGTTTACGTCTAATCCGTGGTCGCACGAACATAAATGCCATCCGTCCCGCACAATTGCTTTTAAAAGATAACCAGCTACATCATTTCTAGATGAAGCTGTCTGCGCAGTTATCGATGCAGCCAGATGTTCATGACCCAAATGAATGTTGGAAACAGATCAAGGAAGCCTTGTATGCCGCTTCAAATGCCATCCAGAACTCTGGTTCAAGTCGGTCTCACAAACGATGGATATCTTCGACATCAGTTGCTCTGTTGGATACTCGCAGATCCGGCCCTCCAGATTCCACATTCAATGAAATGCGTAAATCCTTTAGATGTCAACTGACTAGGAGCCTGAGAAATGACCGTTAGCAGTAGTGGATTGCGAAATGTATGGAAAAAGAGAAGGCTACGCTTACCGCCAACGCTCGTAGCCTTTTCCGTTTGATTAGGGACACAGGTCAGCGGAAACTCGGCGTAAGTGAGTTAATTAAGGAATTCGACGGCTCACTGATCCACTCTCATGGATGTCGTCTGGATCGTTGGGCAGAGCACTTTAGGGAGCAATTTGGTTGACCCACTTATACACTGGACCTTCGGAATATAGCTGCCAGGGAAACGATGCAGATAGATTTCACTTCTCCGTCAGGAATGAAAATTAGGCGGGAGATAAGTTACTTGAAAAGGTGAAAAGCTGCTGGACCGGATGGGTTGTCTCCATCTTTCTTCGAGGATGGGGGCAAAACTTTTGTTTCAGAGTTAACAAAACTCCTCCGGGTAATTCGGGATAGCAAGCAGACTCCCAGGGATTGGCGTGAATCGGTGATTGTGCCGATTTGCAAGAAAGGTGACCGATCCTCTAGTGAAAACCACAGAGTAATTATCTTGGTAAGTATCGCATCTAAACTGATCACCGATCTTATTCTCCACCGATTATCCAGTACCCGCGAGATGTGTACGCGTGAGAATCAAGCCGGTTTCAGACCTGGTCGGGATTGTATCGACCATATCTTCATTCTTCGACAAACCTTAGAGCACAGACACATCTTCCGTAGGCTCATAATATGTCTTTCTTGATCTGAAAGCGGCGTTCGACTCAGTTGACCGCACGGTTCTCTGGCGCGGCCTCTCATTGAAGGGTGTGTCAGAGAAATTTATTTCTCTTTTCCAATACCCGTATGCAAACAGCGAAGCCGAGTTCGTGCTTACGGCGATCATTCCCCCGAGTTCACCACAGAAAGTGGTATTCGTCAGGGTTGCTCTCTTTCAGCCTTCCTCTTCAATTTTGTGATTGATTTGATTCTCGAGATGGCCCTATCGTCATGTGAGAATGGCGGCATTGATCTTTGTTCAGGCAGTAAACTGTTTGACTTGGAATATGCGGACGACATTGTTCTTCTGAGTGAAGATCCAGGTAAGTTGCAATCTCTCTTAGATAGCCTCAACAACAGTGTAGCAATGTTTCGAATGCGTTTTGCACCTTCAAAGTGTAAAATGTTGCTGCAGGACTTGATTGTCTCAACATCAAACCTCTACTTGGTAGGGGAAGCTCTATCTGAAGTGGATAAATGTTTTTACCTGGATAATTACATCTCACCAGATGGACAGATAACGGATGAAGTGTCATTGCGTACACAGAGAGCGTGTTTGGCTTTTGCCAACCTCCGTCATCTGTGGCGTTGGCGTGACATTCGATTGTCTGTTAAGGGTAGAGTGTACAATGCGGTGGTTAGGTCCGCTCTTTTATACAGTTCAGACACATGGCCGTTAAGAGTGGAAGATAGACGAACATTGTTGGTGTTCAAGCATCGATGTCTCCGTACCATTGCCCGAATATGGTGGGAACACCGTATCAGCAATGCTGAGTTTCGGCGAAAGGTGTTGGGAACCAGATGTCATTCTGTGGATCAAGTACTGAATCTAAACAGGTTAAGGTGATTGGGACATGTGTTACGCATACCCACGGATAGACTTCCCCAGCATACGCTGTTCTGTGAGGCAGGTAGTGATTGGAAGGTAGGTCGAGGTGGTCAGTGCATGACATGGCGAAAAGGTATGAAGGCCTTGACCAGTGGACTTGGTCAAGTAGAACGTGTTAGACTTCCAGGTCGGGGTCCACTTGATCCACCTACGAAATGGTTGGAAACATTAGGTGATGTGACTAGGTGTCGCGGTCATTGGCGTAGCTTTATTCAAACTCTTTCCTAGTCCTCTTCATTTCTGCTTGATACTTTGACATTTTTGGGTCTTTTTCATTATGATTCTTTTCTTTTTGCCCCTTACTGGACGATGCTGGATAATAGCACTCGAAATCGGAGCACAGAAGTGCGAGGTAATGGTTGAATTAACTGAAAGTGACTGATCTGCCTTTTGCGACTACTGCATATTATAGCGACCAGTGTGTCAAGAATCAGCCAGAGAAGTAGTATGGCCACGTGCAGTTCAAAACCTGGTCCGGACGGTATTCCACTCGCCTTCCTGAAAATATATGCCTCATAGTTGGCACAAATTTTCCGTCATCTTTTCTTGCCTTTCTTTTCAGTCTGATAGGTTTCCCGCCCCATATAAAGAAGCCGTAATTTTTCCTGTTCGCAAACAACGAGTCCTCCGATCCGAACAACTATAGTCCTATTTTCCTAACTTCTGTTATTTCTGAAGTCATGAAGACCAAAAATTCCGACCAGTTGCGACCGTTTCTCGAACGTGAGGGACTGCTAAGCGATCGTCAATACCGGTTCCAAAGTCGTCGTTCCACGGATGATCTATTAGCACTCCTGATCAGCGACACTCGATAGCCACGGAGAAACACATCTGGTCTCACGAGGCATGTCGAAAGCTTTTGACTGTATCTGGCACAATGGTTTACTGTCTAAATTGCCCACTTTTGTGTCTCTCCCAGCCCTTGCCTTCAGTACGCCAAATTCTCTCAGTAACCGGGCCACCGTCGTTCGTGCCGATGGGACGAGATTGCACCTTGACGTGGTGTGATGGCTTGCGCTCCTCTATGACCCAAAGAGCTATACAGGATGGCTTCCTTAAGCCGGAGATGCAATCATACCTGACAGGTCAATGGGTAGAGGTCAGACGAAGTCCAGTCTCCTGGTCCTCCAGGTTGGGGGTTGATTTGAGCTGGCAACTCAGTCGGAAAAATCAGTGGAAGAATAATTGATCCAAGCAAATGGGCTTCCACTAAGCCATCCCGCTGCCTTGCGGATAAGTTCTTGTTAGAACTAAAGGATTTGGATGAGGACCCTAATCGTTCTCCTGCTTTGTGGCTGGATACCCTAGCAGTACCCGTCCAACATCTCCCATGAACTGCACGACTACAAAGAATTCCATACTGCATCGGTCGTCGCGCAGGATAATCAGGACCGCGCTGCCCATTGCATCGAGCGGGGTGGGTAGTGATAAGTGTGCTACTGCTCAGAGTTCCCTTTCTTTTATTCAACCTTTATCTTCTGTCCCTAACCATCCCTCTTTGCTCCATCTATCCACTCATGATGTTCCGACTGATAACACGGCCGATACTCGCAACGATTCACTGTCAAATAGTGTCGGGAACAATCCTCTGTCTGGTAACTCACATTTTGTCAAGCCTCGTCAGCCTGTGAATCTCGGCTCGTTCAACGTGCGTACACTCATGCAGGCTGGTCAGCAGGCGTGCCTAGCCCTCACAATAAATTCTCTGAAGATTGATGTCTGCTGCTTAAGTGAAACGCGTATCCAGGATTCGACCAGTGTAATTCAACTAACTGCTCCTGGTATCTCATCGAGGTATATTCTGCGCACCTCAGGAGACGAAGCAGCTAGAGCCGTGGGTCAACGTGGTGTAGGAATTGTCTTGACTGAGAAGGCTGAGGATGCCCTTTTAGACTGGATCCCTGTTAACAGTCGTTTGTGTGTTGTGAGACTCCAAGGGTCAGTTGGCGTTCGAAAGGATAGTTGTGTTAAGCGCAATTTGTTTGTGATCTCGGCGTACGCCCCAACGGACTGCAGCTTAGACTTGCAGAAAGATGAGTTCTATGATGCCCTCTCCACTCTCGTTCGCATTAGTAAAGGTTCCGACATTGTAGTGCTAGCTGGTGACTTCAATGCACAAGTTGGCAAACTTAGTGTGTCAGAGGCCTGTTTAGGTGGGCGTTGTGCTTTACCAGCTCAGCGTACAGATAACGGGATGGACTTCTCCAGTTGTGTGCAGACAATCGATTGTTCTTGTCTAGCACCAATTTCCGACACAGCTCGCGTCGCACAGCGACATGGCGCTCTAACTCTACAGATACTTTTAGTCAAATTGACCATATCGCCGTAAGCTACCGGTGGCGCAGTTCTGTTCAGAACTGTAGATCTTACTGGTCCACTTACGTAGAGTCGGACCATGCCTTAGTTTTAATGCGATTATCTCCCCAGCTCCATGGTCATCGTCGCAAACCGCAAACCGGATTAGCCGTGCAACGTTTGTGTGATCCAGAAGTCCGCACCCGTTATGAGCAGAAGTTAGCACATGAGCTAGGATCTACGACGAACAGTAATGTAGATGAGCATTGGTCTCATATCAAACAGGCGATGCACGTTGCAGCAGGTTTCGCCTGTGGTCCTAGATCCGTTGTCCATCAAAGACACTGGATCTCGCAAGAGTCGTTGAGTATAATGGAGCAAAAACGTCAGCTTTCGAACCGTAAGGAGATGAATAAGATGCGGAGAAAGCTGCAAAGACAAGTTACGAAAAGCCTTAAGAATGATCGCGAAAATTGGTGGGTCAAGGTAGCCGAAGAAATGGAAATAGCAGCTGCTTCAGGTAACAGTCAAAGACTGTTCAAACTTATTCGTGACACCGGTGGACGGCGAACTCAGGTCAGTGAAACGATTTGGGATAGAAATGGAGAACCCATCCAAAGCAAACAGAAAAGGCTTGACCGATGGGCCGAGTACTTCAAGGAACAGTTTAGCTGGCCGCACGCTAGTGTAGTTACTCCCGTGTCAACAACTGTGACTCCTTGGTTGGTATCACTTGAGCCCCCATCGGAAGTAGAAGTAGAGTCATGTATTCGATTACTAAGGCGGGGGAAAGCGGCAGGTCCCGACGAACTTCCCCCAGTTCTTTTCAAACTGGGTGGTGAGGCGTTGATGAAATCACTTACCGCCTTGCTCCGTGACATTTGGAACGAGGAGCGTATTCCGTTGATATGGAGTGAGTCATTGATTGTTCCCATCTTCAAAAAGGGAATACGCAATGACTGCAGTAATCATCGTGGGATTAGCTTAATTCCGATAGTCACCAAAGTATTAGCTTCGATTTTGCTGCATCGTCTTACACCGGCTCGCTAGAGGAATGTCCACGAACAGCAGGCAGGATTCCGCCCAGGTCGAGGATGCATCGACCATATTTTTACTCTTCGCCGACTACTTGAACCGCGTCACACGCACCGCCGACCGACAATAATGATTTTCTTAGACCTGAAAGGCGCCTTCGATTCAGTTGATCGAACATCGCTTTTCAGTACTCTTCATGGAAAAGGTATGCCCCAGAAGTTCGTGAACCTAATGAGATCATTGTATTCTCATACTTCTGGCCGCGTTAGGGTTTACGGTGAACTATCCGGTCGGTTCGAAACGACCAGTGGTGTTCGACAGGGATGCCCTTTGTCTCCATTCCTGTTCAACTTCGTCATGGACGAAATAATGGAGAGTGCGCAGAAAAATCTTCAGGATGTAGGCGTCGAACTAGGAGATAGTGAAAAGCTATGTGACCTGGATTACGCAGACGACGTTGTCTGCTTGTTCGAATCCACGGAACATGCTCAGCGTACACTAGATAATCTCGCAAGAGCTGTAGCTCCATTCGGCATGCGCTTTGCACCTTCAAAGTGCAAGGTGATGTTACAAGACTGGACGTCAACAATTCCGAGCTTGATGCTCGATGGGGAGGTGCTGGCAGTTGTCGACCACTTCACCTACCTCGGTAGCTGCGTGACGACGGATGGGAGCACAGTAGTAGAGGTAAGTACGCGGATATCCAAGGCTCGAGCGGCGTACGCTGGACTGAAGCACTTGTGGCGCCGACCTGACATTTCACTGAAGTTGAAAGGCGGTGTATACTGTGCTGCAGTGCTTTCAGTTTTGTTGTATGGTTGCGAAACTTGGAGTCTGCGTGCTGAAGATATTCGTCGTCTCGAGGTTTTCGACCATCGATGTTTACGTAGTATCGCTAGGATTGGGTGGAATAGCCGAGTAAGCAACGATGAGGTCAGAAAGCGAGTATTGGGTACTAGTTCAGAGAACGTTCTGTCACAGCGTATTTAGCTTAGTAGACTACGTTGGTTGGGACACGTGTTATGTATGGCAAGCACACGTCTACCGTACCGTGTCCTATTCTCCGTTCCTCCTAGGGAGTGGAAAAGACCACGTGGAGGTCAACAGATGACGTGGCAGCGAGGAATGAGAAAATGTACAGCAGACTTAGGAAAAGTAGGTGCTTCACGTCTTCGTGGTTGGGGTCCAAAAGATCCGTCTACCAGTTGGCTGGAGACACTGAAGGATATGGCTGCGAACCGCGAGCAGTGGCGATCGTGTTGTCACTTTCTATCGAGTCAGAATGATTGGTCGATGTGCGTTTGTACAGTTAGACTGTGTATTCCGTGTGTTGGCTACTAGGGCATTCTTTCCTTTTGCTACCCGTGTAGGTCCACTCCCTGTTCATCTTGTATATTCATACTTTCTAATTCAGCGTGCAACATGGTGAGAAGGGCAGTGGTCAGTGGGGTTTGCCCTACTGTTTAACGTTGTACGATGATGATGATGATGATGTGCCGATGGGACACAACCACAGCCTTTTCCCGTGAAGGCTGGCGTTCCTCGAAGTTTTGTACTTTAGCTCACTCTGCTTTTCATTGTTGATCTCTAAGCCACCACTTCCAACCCCATCCACGTCTTCGTTTATGATGATATCCTACAATACTCCCTTTCATATCCCACCTCTCACCTTGCCACCGCAAACATCGACCGTGATGGTAATGCTCTTGTAACATCTTGTAACATCCGGGAGGAAGTGAGAAGATAGGAGACCTAGATATTAGGCTTTATTCTACAAATGCATGCAGCATGGGAGCTGAAATTCATAGAAAGCATTTGATGAGCTAATGGCACAAAGGGGGCTTATTAGGTACACAGCTGACGAGACAGTGAGTAATATACCGCATTATACCCAGCTGGTTTTTATTGGTGTAATGAAGATCACGATGCGTATTAAATGATTTTTTATGCTTCTCGATTAAGAAGATTGTTGCTTTTCGTGTAAAGATAATAAATCTGTGCAAGTGTCTACAGGAAATAAAGATATCTGAGTATCAGAAGATAGGTCTGACTCGTTTGGTGGACTTGTCTATGATTACGTTGGGCTTATCGTTGGTGGTGCTTCTAGTTGAATTTTTTTTATTACATGCTTGCACGAGTGCAGTGGAAGGGGCAATCACCCTATAGCCACAATGGCCTGCTGCACTATTGGGGATAACCGGCAACCAAACTCCGCGACTTGGAATGGCGAAGAATCACATACGGCCTCAATAGCTCAGGTATGGTAACGACTGGACGACAGTGGATTACTTTCTACCACCAAAATAACCGGTGATGGCGGAGATTCGAACCTCGGACCTTCGAGGTAGTAAGCCAACGCTCCAAACCACTCGACGACCACCGGGGTTTGTTGAGTGGATGCTGGATCTAGTGACTCGTATTCGGATGTTTTGACATTTCTGCGCATGAATATCGGCCCGGCAGTCGACAGCCAATTTGATAATGATTCGCTGGACGTCCATTTACGGAGGTATGAGAAGAGACTCTCGTGCAGCGTAGCATTGGTGGCCGTGCACAATAACAATCGAATACAATGAAGAGCATCGAGGAGGACTTTCCCACTGGGAAATTTCCAGATTTCTGAATTTGAAGGCTAAGGTGATTGTTCTCCATGGAGTACCCTTCAGTCTCTCCGCTTGACGATTATACGGCGTGGTTCTACTGGTCGCTATGTCTTTTTCATCAAGGAAGTGGCTCAATTCTTCTCACATGAACGATGACCCGCGGTCGGTGTGAATGTAAGATGGCATGCGGAACAATGAAAACAGTTGGCAGTGACAGTTAATAACCACAGACGTGGATGTGTTCGAACAAGTGAATGCGGAAGAAAAGCGGGAATACTTAGTTTTTTAAAATTTTATGAGACTATCTCTTACTAGAGGATGAGTCGGCCCCATGAATATCTGATATCATGGCTGACTATGCGCGGCGGTTAGAAGCGAGTTCGATGCAGATCGTGATCCAGTTTTTCTTCCATTGGCGGCCACCATAGACTGACCGTTAGCCTAGGCGCTCTACATCCTTCTCGACAGTGCTGATACAAGTTTATGCGGGTCAAGGAGGAGGCCTTGGGGCATGCGGGTAGATGTATTCTGAAGCACGCACGAACAAGAACGTGGTCGGTGTCGTTTACGTTTCCCGTCACTGCGCCGTGGTACGCTCGACAGTCTTCTACAGAGAAAGCCCAACGAGACCTCGCTAGGATATGGTCGATTTGATGCGAAGTGCGACCGTCGTTGGAGTACCATGTCAGTAAGTGCCTTTTAAGGTGCTGAAAGCGTGTGCTGCAAACGACCATTCTGTTAGAGTCGGTCAAACTGACCAGGCGGTCACCATTCTTACAGCGTTGACCAAGGCCAAATTTTCCGAGGACGTCCCGCGTTGATGAGTCCGAAGGACCTGTGCGAGCGTTTCAGTCTCCGGCGGTGGACAAAATGTCACTTTTCTGGACCCGACTGGTTACCTCTTGGAGGCTGTTGTAGAATTCATTCTTAGTCTCGTTGTCGGCCGCGTTGGTCGGAGCATAGACCTATTCTCCTAGAACTTTTATGCACCGATTTCCGGGTTTGGGTATGCGGAATTATGAGAGACGGACTGTGTCGATATTTTATTTGTGTAGTGTCCTCGTTGTGAGGCTTTGGCTGCCCACGTCTAGTAATGTCCGTACATTCCAGCAAGCTATATAAACTTGCTTCCTACAGTTGAGTATTCCAGCTTGTTGTCTTGACACCTGGACCGCTGGAGCACGAGGCGCGTCGCTTGCCGGGGACGCCGTAGCATGATCAGAGTGGATGTTTACAAAACTATTCATATAAATTCACGGGAATATGGTACGAGTCGGTGTCCCCAGCACCGCTCGGGACTGTTGTACTACTCGGTCGCCCATTCCGTAGTAGGAAGTAAGTTGATGGTACCTCATCCGGCCCTTTTGTTCGAGGATGCACCTCTGGCCTTTGCATACCCAAGTGCAGATTGCAAGGCAGCAGGGTTGTCCCACATGAGCCGGTGGCCTGTTATGCGGGTCATTCGCCTCTTCCGGAATACCGGGTCGGGTAGGTTGGATAGTTTCTCTTTGAAGCCGTTGGATCAGTGGATCTCGTCCGCCCATTCAGGTGTATCTGTCATCGCATGCCGAACACCATATCGCCGAGGTTTTCAGACCTCGGTTACCCTCAACCTGGTTTCTCGTGCCTGTCGGGAGTTTACCGGGATGTGGCCGCTGATGCATGCTTCAACTTCGTGGAGCCACATGTTGGAGCTGGGTGAGTGGTGGAGACCAAGGAGATTGAGGCTGCCCCAAGGGACACGACAGTCAACCAACTTGGAGGCTCCACCCTTCTCAGATACCCCATATACCCCGGGAATACTCATCAATGGTTGTGAGAAGACACTTGTTGTGTAAAACTGAGTGAAGTTGACCGTTGAAATCCATGCTGAGTTTTTGAAAAGGTTTTGTGGCACTGATTACTCGTCCCAGTGATTACTTAAAGAATTGGGGTTTTAATTCCATGCATATTCGGCAGTTGGAGACCATTGGTTTTATTTCATCTGTGGAGAACGACAAGTTCCTTGAGCGAACAAAGTGGCGCGTTTTGGTGACGCCGGGATGACTTAGTGTACAATGGAGTTCGTGCAAGTTAGGGGCCGTCCATGACGCAGTGTAACTTAGACAGGACAAGGCGTCCGCTGCCACATTCTCTTCTCCTCTAGAATACTGTGTTGATTCTTCAACGTTGAATTTTGCCGTTTGGTGTGGTTTATTAAACATGAATGTGACAGATTTTTGATCCGTAAGGAGCGTAAATTGAGATCCCACCAGATAATGTCTCCCTTTCCTAATGGCTTCCATGATGACACAAGCTTCCTTTCCCGCCGCAGGATGATTTCGTTCATGGTCTGTTAGAGTTCCGGAGAAGAATGCAACCGGACGTCCATTTTGAATTAGAGTGGCGGCAATAGCAACATCTGATGCGTCTGTTTCCACGACGAAACGAAGAGTATCATCGACTGTAACGATCGTGGAATCCTCGATTTCTCTCTTAAGACCCCCAGAAGAATTGCAAACCTCGACCGGCGGAGGAAAATTTGTTGTTATTGATCATAGTATAGATCTTGTCGGAAAAGCGAGATATCCATTTTGAATAGAATGAAAACAGTCCTACCACGCGTCGCTGAGATTTAAAATTTGTGGGCAGTACCAGGCTTCGAAGGGGTTGAAGATGGTCGGGATATGATCTAATGGATCCCGTGGAAGTCTCATATCCAAAGAGACATATCTGGCTGACGCCGATTATGCTCTTGTTTTCATTGTAGGTAAGGTTGTACTTTGTGAAAACCCGAAATAGTTTATTTAGCTTGTCGTCGTGTTCTTTGGTATTCCCACAGACAGTCAAATTTTCGACATATGTGAAAGTTGCTTTTAGTTTTTTGGTTTGAAAAATATTTTATCGACTACTCGCTGGAGGTAGGCTACTTCGTTAGTCACTCCGAGCGGGATGCGACAGAATTAGTTGAGACCCCCAGATGCTTCGAAAGCCGTATAGGCCTTTTCCTCGTCTCTGATCAAGATCTGGCGATGAGCGCTTTTCAAATCCAGTGTGCTGAACAGTTACTTTGCGATCTCAACCATACTGTCGATCTTCGGCATGGGATATGCGTCCAGACGGGTATATGGATTGGTGGTTTGGCTTTAATCAGTGACCATCCGTCTTTCGTTGTGTTCATTCGTAGTAATTAGGACCTGAGCCGGCTAAGGGGAATTGGATGGCTCGATGATCTGATCTCAGAAGCCTTTGGACTTCCGCTGAAATAAACGATTCGTCTGAGGTAGAATGACGTCGAGATTTAACAGCAATCGGTCTGAAGTTAGCAGCGGAGTCAATAAATAAGGAAGGAGCTCATGTGTGAGCAGCAGTCAAGCCGCAGACTACCAGTATAGGTTTGCCACCTCGAAAAAGAATTTGCACAGCCTTATGAAGTCGGAGAAAGTCGTGACCCAAGAGAACGTCTGAGCAAAGATAAGAAAGAACGGAGAGTTTGATTCGAGAATGCCGCTAGTTCTTGTACTGCAGATTGACAGCGCAATGGCCGAGATTGTAACTAATTAGATTAGTGTTGGTCATTCTTATTTGGTTGCAAGAATGTTCCATTTTCCATTTGTATTTCTCGATAACCGAAGCCGCGATTTAACTTTCTGAGCTTCCAGTATCAGTGAGGCGTCGTTGACGACTACCTCAGTAGTGGCATCAACTAGATATTGTGGTGCTGCTGCTACGGTGGTAGAGGATAGATGAGTCCAGGTGGCCGCAGAACACGCCTTTGATAAGGTTTTGGAGCGACAGACGTTTCGAAAATGGCCTTTCTTACCACGGTTTTTGCATATGGTATCCCATGCTGGACACCTGAATCGGGGATAACGGTCAAGCCCACAAAAGTAGCATTTGGAATTTGAGGCTGAAGCTGGATATTGTTCTCGTTTTTCGGGAGAGTTTCGAGGTGAACTTACTCGGCCAGAATCTTTTATACAGGCGTCCAACGATGAATTTATTTGGTACGACTGAGAATTTCTGAATGCCATGTCTAGCGAACGAGCCTGATCAAAAGCGGCCTTGCGCGCTAAGGGAATCGTTCTTCAACAGTCGCTGACGGATATTGGGCGATTGTAAGCCAGCTATAAAGGCATCTCGGATGGCGTAATCGATGTGCGTTTCGGCAGTGACAGCCTTGCAATTGTAGTCTTTCGTCGAAGAATTCAGCTTTTGCATATACTCATCCAAACTTTGACTTGGTTCTTGTTTGAAAGTAGCAAGGACGTGCCGAGAATAGATTTCACTCTGGTTTCACATATGTGACTTCGAGGGTCTCGATAGTGGAGTGGAAAGTAGTGCAATCAACTATATAGTCATAAACCGAGGGAGACAGTTGATCAGAGTGTCCATTTTGTTAGGCTGTAGATCATCAATGGAGGTCAGAAACCTAGACAATGTTTTACACCAGTGAATCCAGTGTTTGGAGGCGTTAGGCGGACCAGGGTCGACTTCGAATCGTTCAGGGCACAGGATAAGATTCATTGATTGTATTTGTCGAATAAATTGTCATAGCACACTATTGATCCGGAGCGTCCGAGAGGGAGTGAGAAGATAGGAGCCCTAAATATTAGGCTTTATTCGACAAATACATGCGGCATGATAGCTGAAATTCATAGAGAGCATGTGATGAATTAATGGAACAGAAAGGGCGTATGTAATACACAACTGACGAGACAAGAAGTAATATACCACAAAGCTGTCAAAATCACGTTCTCTTCAGTGCTTCTAAAACATCTCTTTTCTTGGTTTTTCTCAAACGCCATTCCTTTCTTCCCTGATTAAATTCCGATTAGGCTCTTCTCACAACTCGATGCCTTTCCTAGGTCTCCCGATCGCCTCTTCTCCATCTTGGTCTTTATGCACATGTTTTCTTGCTTCTCGTGCTGCGCGCAAGACGTGTTTCCTATTCCATATCAGACGTTTTTTCGAACCAGCCCACCTTCTTTCACTGTACGAAGCTCAAATTCGTTCCACGCGTGAATATTGCTGTTATTTGTGGGGTGGAGCTTCGTCTTCTTTATTTCTTCTCGACTGGGTCCAACGCAAATCCGTTCGTCTGTTAGATGACCCACTTTCAAAATCTCACTTGTAGTCTCTTGCTCATCGCCGAGCAGTTGTTTCATTGCCCCTATCCTACAGCTATTATTTTTGGTTTTGTTCCTTAGACCTATTAGGACCTTATGTGGTTCTTCGCCACTTCAAGTCTCAGAGCGTGGATGCCGGTTACCTCCAATACTGCAGTGGGCCTTCGTGGCCATGGGGTAAGTGCCCCTTCCACTGTACCCATGCGCAAGCATGTAATGAAGAAAAAGAGTTTGACTCGGCTGTTCCTAAAACCTCTTTATTTTGAAAAGCGGAATCAACAAATTAGTTTTGACGTGAATGTCCCTTAGAGACTCCTCTTTCAGTATGTTTTCAATTTATGGGGTTTACCTATTTTACTGTAATTCACTTTGTATATAATAAAGAGAAAGAGTTTTGCCTACCTCAGTCATCTGTGGCACAAGCGTAATTATCTTTCAAAGGTCGAGTGTACGCTGCGATGAGTAGATTCTTTCTTTTATACGGCTCAGAAACATGCCCGTTAAAGGTAAAAGATTAGCAAAGACTGTCAGCGTTTTGGCACCGGTGTCTCCGTGCTATTGCTCGAATATATTAGGAACACCGCACCAACAATGCTCAGATCAAGCGTAGGCTGTTGGAAAGCAGATGTCAGACACTGGAAGAAGTATTGAATCTAAACGGGTTGAGGTAGTTGGGGCAAGTGTTACGCCTGCCCACCGAGACTTCTTGGCGTATACTGTTCTCCGAGACAGGAGGTGGCTGGATGATGGGTTGAGGTGGTCAGTTTATGACCTGACAAAACAGTATAAATCATTGACCAGTAGTCTCGGTCAAGTAGGGCATATCCGAATTTCTGGTTGGAGTCCACGGGATCTGCCTGCTGGATGGTTTTAGATGTTATATGGCATGGGTAGATGCTACGGCCAATGGTATAGTTGCATTCGAGTTTTTTCTCCGTGATTCCTGCATATTCCTTTGTTTGCTGCTCTTGTCAACTATATGCTTCTATTCATTTTGCCCTCAGCTCGACGCTGCTACGAGGTAAGAACCGAAACCATGGCACAGAAATGCGACGTTGATGGTTGAATAAACTGACTAACTATCCAGTAATTAAAATCTAGACCAGTTCCATTCGCTGAGCATACATTCACGGTAATGCCGGAAAACAAGCTGAAACCTACAATTCTTGAATAAGGGTACTGTTGATAATGTGTAGATAATATATTCAATGTTATTGGTACCAGTCCCTTTAACGACTTGATGCTCACTGAATCCAGTAGGTTGCATAAGGAGTTACGTTCTACGGTTATACATGGGGAGAAAGTAGTAAGCTGTTGTATAACACGAAACAGCATACGTATTTCGCGAGACGAAAGTTAGAACTCAGGTGGACCAAACACGTTGAAAAAGAATATCGAAAAAAGAACAACCAATGCACCCTGAATAATGGTTTTCGTCCCACTTGTGAGTGCGTTGACCAGCTTCTCCTTATTCGTTGGAAACCCGAGCTTCCCACATGTATCGCACACCAGAGGCAGTCGTATTCCTGAACGTCCGAGCAGCTTTTAACTCCGTTTACAGGGTAGCCCTTTGAGATTGTCTCGTTAAGGGTCTGACAGTTATGTCAAGATCATTCAATCGCCACACCTTGAGATACGAGACGGAGTGCGAGCGTATGGCTCATTGTCGCCTTACTTATCAGTTGGAAGTGATGTGCGTCCGTGGTGTCGACTCTCACCTTTCCTGTTTAATTTTGCAGAGAGTCAAATGAATGGGGACGTTGAGCTCCTATCTGGTGACATACTTTTAGACTTAGACTATGCAGACGATGTCGTGCTGGCTTGCGATAACGTTACTGCAGCACAATGCGTTCTAAACAGCCTCGTATTGGCTGTCTCGCGGCGTGGAATGTACTCTTCATCCTCGAAGATTTTTTTCGTTACGTGCTTGCGCATGAGTACAGTGAAAGGGGTATATACCACATAGCCACGAGGGCCCACTGCACTGTTGGGGATAATCGGTAACCGAACCCTGAGACTTGGAATGGCGAAGAACCACACATGGTCCCGGTGGTGGTCGAGTGGGTTAGAGCGTTTGATTACCACCTCGGAGGTCCGAGGCTCGAATCCCCGCCACCAGTATGTAAACGTGTGGACAAATTTCCCCGGAAGCACACGACCTGTTTCGCGGTTATTGCCGCTCATCAGGTATGCGTACCCGGTACTCCTCTGCCCACTCACCTTCATACTTGTACACTCCGATGTTTTATGTTCATTAGGATCTAATTTGAATCGTCTGGAGTGTGAATGGATACTCTTCATTGAAGAGCCCACAAAGGAATCACAACTGTGATTTCTCATAGTTATTCGTGTCTGGGTCACTGCTAACCCAACGAACAACGAGGCTGCATGTGCAAGCGCTCACATTGATAGCAAGTAGTATGTAAACGTGTAGACGAAATTTCCCCATGAGCGCACGACCGGTTTCGCGGTTGTTGCCGCTCATCAGGTATACGTACCCGATACTCCTGCCCACTCGTCTTCATACTCCAAACTATTCAAATTAGATCCCAGTGAACATTATATATATATATATATATATATATATATATATATATATATATATATATATATATATATATATATATATATATATATATATATATATATATATATATATATATATATATATATGCCTTGTATTCTAATGGTTTTAATGTACATACGATCAATGGGAGAACACCAGTAATACAAATAATGGTAAAATTCGGGACTCCTTTTTGAAGGAAGCTTGCGTTGTTTTTCACATTGGGATTCAATAATTATCGTTCCTTGGTGTGACTGGATTACGATTTTCAGCAATTGTTGCATGCAGCGGAGATTTTTTTGGAATCGTTGTAGAACGGGGAAAATAACTAGATATCAGCTTCATTGGTTTTCATTAAGAAAGTTGGGGAAATCGAGAATTCGCGGGTAATCACTGCAGACCCACCTTCACGGTTCAGGTGCAGTGGTTCTTACGACTGTCGGAGGTTGTCATGATGTTATTGTTCGTCTCTGAGTACACCGCCAAACATAGACTGCATGTTAGCCTGTATTCTGTCTTTCACTTCTGTAATTGGTGCTGTATTCTACCCTCGTAGATGACTTCGTTTTCAGGATTACAAGCGTACTGTCTCCATGAAGAGAATTCATAAACAGTTGTTACATCGGCATCCTAAATTGGAGTTTTTTCTGTGTTCACAGGGCTGTTATCATCCTCATCGCATGTACAATTCAGGATGACCGGATACCCACCATGGGGTCATAAATTTCTGAACCGTTTGTGCTTACGAGATTCCCATTCTCGGTACGAAATACCATAATCTTCGGCACACGCTCATGCCTCTTATTCCACAGGAATGCATTCTACATCTTTTTGCTCACGTTTCTATGTTATGCCTGCTACCATGCTTCGCGAAAGCCGATTAGTATAGTCAAAGGAGTGCTTCACACAGCCGAATACAAACACGCAACTTCAAACACCCTTAGAAGAGGATGGGCTCCTTTCGGTGAGATTCGTGCAAGATACCCGATCACTCGCTTGTGTTTTAGACCAGGAAAATTGGAGCCAACTTATAGGTGGTCTGGAATACAGTTATCTGATCGTTTACGCAATATCAATGGTTTCGAGGTAGGTCTGCCTTGCGTACTTCTCACATGGTTCTTAAAAATATGTCATCATTTCAGTGGTTACATTGCCGAACGGACTGACCTCCGTATGTTTCTGGCGGTTGGCATGTTCATAAGTGGTCTTATGAATGTTGCTTTCGCTTGTGCCTACTATTTGGATATACATAGTTATACTTATTTCATGGTTGTGCAGGTAAAACGTGGCATTTTTCGCATAATGTATCTTTGTCTAGGTTCTCTCTGGAATATTTCAAGCTTCCGGATGGCCTGCTGTTGTTACACTAATGGGCAATTGGTGGGGTAAGCGCAGGTAGGTGGTCTACACTTTACCTATTTCTTTTCTTCGTGGTAATTTGTATGAAGGCCGAATCCTTGTTAAAACAGCTGGTGAACCAACTCACTTTCACTTAGTCCTAGAGGTTCTTTTATCCGTTAGGTATACCATCAATCAGTTAAGACCCGAAATGTTGTCTACAACTCGTACATGCAGTGCCGATTCGTTTACATGATCGTGAAGTGCATTTTCTTCAGCATTTGTCAAGACTCTGCTGTAGGATATGGAAACCAGGTCGTCCAGACTTATTTCGGTACACAAGTGGCTTTTCAGCGCTCTGGTTTCTGAACCGCGCTACATCAGATGACCATACATTAGTTGTGCAAAATAAACAAACGGCAGTTTGCGCTACTATACCATTTTCAGTATGGTTTCGGAATTAGGCCAAAATTTTTCGGAAATGCCATCCTATTGACTGTTTGAGACTTACACGTGGATGGTCTAAAGATCGATGTGTCAATCATCCTTACACATTTCACGTGGGTGGCTACAGCGTGCGCTCGTCGTCTGCACATCGCACCATAATGTGTGTCAACAATTACGCACGTGGACCCGACCTTGTGTTGACCGGAGCACTTTAGGGAGCAATTCGGTTGACCCACTTATACACCGGACCTTCGGAATATAGCTGCCAGAGAAACGATGCAGGCAGATTTCACTACCCCGTCAGAAATGAAAATTAGGCGGGAGATAGGTTATTTAAAAAGATGCAAAGCTGCTGGACCGGATGGGTTGTCTCCATCTTTCTTCGAGGATGAGGGCAAAACTTTGGTTTCAGAGTTAACAAACTCCTCTGGGTAATTCGGGATAGCAAGCAGACTCCCAGGGATTGGCGTGAATCGGTGATTGGGCCGATTTACAAGAAACGTGACAGATTCTCTAGTGAAAACCACAGAGTAATTATCTTGGTAAGTGTCGCGTCTGAACTGCTCACCGGGATTATACCTCACCGATTATCGAGTACTCGCGAGATGTGTACGCGTGAGAATCAAGCCGGTTTCAGACCTGGTCGAGGTTGTATCGACCATATCTTCACTCTTCGACAAACCTTAGAGCACAGACACATCTTCCGTAGGCCCATAATCTGTCTTTCTTGATCTGAAAGCGGCATTCGACTCAGTTGACCGCACGGTTCTCTGGCGCGGCCTCTCATTGAAGGGTGTGTCAGAGAAATTTATTTCTCTTTTCCAATACCCGTATGCAAACAGCGAAGCCGAGTTCGTGCTTACGGCGATCATTCCCCCGAGTTCACCACAGAAAGTGATATTCGTCAGGGTTGCTCTCTTTCAGCCTTCCTCTTCAATTTTGTGATTGATTTGATTCTCGAGATGGCCCTATCGTCATGTGAGAATGGCAGCATTGATCTTTGTTCAGGCAGTAAACTGTTTGACTTGGAATATGCGGACGAAATTGTTCTTCTGAGTGAAGATCCAGGTAAGTTGCAATCTCCCTTAGATAGCCTCAACAACAGTGTAGCAATGTTTCGAATGCGTTTTGCACCTTCAAAGTGTAAAATGTTGCTGCAGGACTTGATTGTCTCAACATCAAACCTCTACTTGGTAGGGGAAGCTCTATCTGAAGTGGATAAATGTTTTTACCTGGATAATTACATCTCACCAGATGGACAGATAACGGATGAAGTGTCATTGCGTACACAGAGAGCGTGTTTGGCTTTTGCCAACCTCCGTCATCTGTGGCGTTGGCGTGACATTCGATTGTCTGTTAAGGGTAGAGTGCACAATGCGGTGGTTAGGTCCGCTCTTTTATACAGTTCAGACACATGGCCGTTAAGAGTGGAAGATAGACGAACATTGTTGGTGTTCAAGCATCGATGTCTCCGTATCATTGCCCGAATATGGTGGGAACACCGTATCAGCAATGCTGAGTTTCGGCGAAAGGTGTTGGGAACCAGATGTCATTCTGTGGATCAAGTACTGAATCTAAACAGGTTAAGGTGATTGGGACATGTGTTACGCATATCCACCGATAGACTTCCTCAGCATACGCTGTTCTGTGAGGCAGGTAGTGATTGGGAGGTAGGTCGAGGTGGTCAGTGCATGACATGGCGAAAAGGTATGAAGGCCTTGACCAGTGGACTTGGTCAAGTAGAACGTGTTAGACTTCCAGGTCGGGGTCCACTTGATCCACCTACGAAATGGTTGGAAACATTAGGTGATGTGACTAGGTGTCGCGGTCAGTGGCGTAGTTTTATTCAGACTCTTTCCTTATCCTCTTGATTTCTGCTTGATACTTTGATTTTTTTGGGTCTTTTTCATTATGATTCTTTTCTTTTTGCCCTTTACTGGACGATGCTGGATAATAGCACTCGAAATCGGAGCACAGAAGTGCGAGGTAATGGTTGAATTAACTAAAACTGAAACGGTTGCGGTCAGATGGTAGTTACTGTGCCTTTTAGCTTCGGTCAACCCAAGGTCGGATTCACGTGCGTAATTTTTGACGCACATTGTGGTGCGATGTGCAGACGACGAGCGCACGCTGTAGCCACCCACATGAAGTGTGTAAGGATTATTGATACGTCGTTCTTTAGACCAATCAGGTCGAAGTCTCAAACAGACAATAGGATGGCATTTCCGAAAAACTTTGACCTAATCCCGAAACCATACTGAATATGGTTGTTGTGAAGATGCGGGCAAATGCTCTGGAATGTATCGTGCAAGCTTGTACCATTGACTTTGTTTTCTAAGAAAATACGACTTCATTTTAACATAGAATGTGTATTGATGTGTCGGGTCATTCTAACACATGCACATCTTCTTTGTTGTTGTAAGTTCTCATTGGAGTCAGAGTGTCCACGCCACTTCTGAGTATTTCTGGGGACAAAAGAGAATACCAGCATATCCCATCACTAGATAAGAGGAACTCAAGAATGCGTTCATTTGTTAGTCCACCCGTAACTTGATAGGTAGTCCGGTACCGAAGAATGTGCCGTTCTCAACGTTGTGTTCTTCCCCAGGTAACTCTGAAATGTATTACGGACGATCAATAGCCCTTTTAAACATCCGAGCCGCTTGTGACTTCGTTGAGTTAAAAGACCTTGAATTTCATGGTCCAGCTGTTCTTCACAAATGTAGAACACATACAAACAGCATGCTGTTTGACTCCAGGCCAAATGAACGTATAGGGGTCATTATTATCTTGTTTCTCGATTGCAGATTGTCTCCGCCGGGGTTTTCTGTTCTCACACTCCTTGTTCAACCACGCAAACGATGACATTCTTCAAAAAATTCAGGGAAGCCACCGAAAGAGAGGCGTTGAACTACTTACCGGTGATAGGATCTTAAACTGAACAGGCATCATCGTATCAGTTTGCGACGACAATTCCACGTGATTGAAACCAGAATATTTGCACCGATTTGCATTTCTTGGAAACATTGTAAATTGTCTGCCTTTCGTGGAGGACACTCACATGAGTGCGCAAAATGATCATGACCAAATATGAGGAGATTGGTTTTGAAATAAAATGATTCGTCATGCTGTTGGTGGAAGAGTGCTATATCGTGTAGTGTATAAGTTCAATAAGCCCTTAACAGCCGGCCTGGATAGCCTGGTAGTTGGGTGTTCGACTCATAATCGTTCCCCTCGGATTCGAGTCCCATTGGTGGCTCGGTGATTGTGCACTCCTGATGATTCCTAACAATAGTTTTCAGTGATGAGTTGAGCACCCACACTGCATGATGAATCATATTATGCATAGCGAAATATATTTCTTACTCGAAGGTGTGCTATCTGGAGTTGTGAAACAAAAAACGAATTGTCAGTTCATTATAAACTGGCATGCAGTTCTTCATATCGGAATACATCGTCCTAAGTAATCCCATTGCCTTGCCCCACCATTGAAGTTTCCCTAACCATGAGGCACGAGTCAATAAATTCATTTGTTGAGTTGACGCCATCAGTCATGATATAGGTGCTTTTGTTCACAAGACAGAAAAATTGACGGGACCAGCAGACATTGTCAGATGGTATAACACGGTTTAGGCTGTACAGGTTCATGCACTGCGATGCGATCAGAAGTTTTCGTTGCACATTTTGTTCTTCTTAGTTTGTTGTCTTTTTGCTCTATGGTGACAGAAGTGTATTAGTCCGTGTGCATGGAGTAAAATTTGGACAACAGAAACCGGATACGCTTGTATTCTGGTGTCTGTCTGTGTGTGTGTGTGTGTGTGAGAGAGAGAGAGAGAGAGAGAGAGAGGGAGGTTGAGTGAGTGGGTGAGTAGCTGTCCTCATCACAAACGGTGTTATTCACGCATGCTTCGTTCTCCAAAATTCAGTTCCACTAGTCTCCTCAAGACTGCTGTCCACCAACTGAATTTACATCATGCGAGATATGATAGATTGACATGCTACTGACCTCATTATGCACTTTTTGATGATGCCTTCATGCCGTGTACTGGGTGAAATATGGGAATGCGTTCATCTTCATGTTAATGGACAACCAGACCTCAGTTTTGTTATAGTTTGGCACTATATTTTGAACAAATTCCATGACCTAGTTCAGTTTGAGCTCACTCTTCAGTTCAGATTATCTGTGCGGTTATTTACATGTTTTTCGATATATCATTCATGCGGATAAACTAACGGTCAAGTCTGATTAAATCGGTTAGATGATATTTACAACGGGATTAATTTCCAACCGACCTCATGTCATATGAATGTGATCCGGTCTTCTGCGCTTGCTTTTCGTTAAACACTAGCAGCTTTGACTTGTTTCATGCCGGAATTGGACCCTCGTCTATTTTTGCCGATCTAAAAGGAAACAAGTAGTATTAGTCTATGATAGATAGTATCCAAATGGCAACGGTACGACACACGAAGTAAACTGTTTCGGTGGGAATATTATGCACCGGGGTTGAGAGGATTAACTTACGGAATGCAAAAGTACATTGGGCTTGAGCAATGTTGAGGTATAACATTATTGGTGCATTTTAGAATATTGGTTTGTTGAATGTGATTTCTATGATGTCCGAAGGCGTTCGTCTCAAAGTAGACCTACGGCCCGGCACCTCTCGTTAATCATCCCACTCTCTCAAAACCAGTGACAGATTGACGCCATAGTGCGCGATACACACTACTTTTTCAATGCTTTCTGCTACAAGGATCCGTTACACCTTGAAGAACTGGCAGCGATGACCTTGAAGCTTTAAGTGGAGACCCAAATATTGTGTTCTCCAAAGTATGCGGCTGACACATTTTGGCCTGTGAAAAATTTGCTATGAAGATTCTCGTAGACCCCACGCATTCCCTGTACCATGAGTTATCTGCATGCCGTTCACATCCCACTACACGTCTCGCATTTAGACTTACCTCCCCCTGTATCGCAACTCTGCAATACATTATTTAGCACGTGTTCTGGTTGAAAAGATAATCACAGAGGAATTTCACATAAACCAGCTTTTTCCTGCTCCTTCCAGCGTGGCAGTAATTATTTCTTCTCCTGTTGGCTGAAATATGGGTTTGTTCGCTTACCGAAGTCCCCAATATAATACAATATGATACGATGCGATACAATACATAAGTTTCTATTAAGTGAAGTGTGTTAATGATCTGGGCTACAAAGAAGTTCCGTTTGTCATCAAAGTTGACCGGACGTGATGTGGCTGAAACCCTTGGTTTTTGGACTTATACTACATCTGCCACGACGAGACTGCACCTTGGCGTGACGTAATGGTTTGCGTGCCTTTTTTTACCGAAAGAGCTGCGTAAGATGGCTTTCTTAAGCCGTAGATGCAGTCATGCATGACAGGTCAATAGGCAGAGGTGAATCAAAGTCCAGTTCTTATGATTCAGGTTTTGGGCAACGCCTGGACGGTAGTTCGAAGCGGTCTGGCAATAGGCATGGAAACCCTAACCAGTAGACTTGGCCAAGTAGGACATGTGAGACTTCCGGGTTGGGGCTCACAAGATCCAGTTCAGTTCAGTTTACTCAACCATTAACCCTGCATTTCTGTGTTCTGGTTTCGGTTGCTGCCTCCTAGCATTGTAGAGACAAGGGCAAGAAATAAAAGCATAATGTGAAAAAGATCCAAAAAATCAAAGTAATCACGAAGACAACAAAAGAGCTCGAATGTAACTACGCCACTGGTTACGACACCCAGCCATATCACAATGTTCCCAACCATTTCGTGGGCAGGTCCCATGGACTCCAACCCGGAAGTCTAACACATCCTACTTGACCAAGTCCACTGGTCAAGGCCTTCATACCTTTTCGCCATGTCATGCACTGACCATCTCGACCTACCTTCCAATCACTACCTGCCTCACAGAACAGCGTATGCTGAGGAAGTCTATCGGTGGATATGCGTAACACATGTCCCAATCACCTTAACCTGTTTAGATTCAGTACTTGATCCACAGAATGACCTCTGGTTCCCAACACCTTACGCCGAACCTCAGCATTGTTGATACGGTGTTCCCACCATATTCGGGCAATGATACGGAGACATCGATGCTTGAACACCAACAATGTTCGTCTATCTTCCACTCTTAACGGCCATGTGTCTGAACTGCATAAAAGAGCGGACCTAACCACCGCATTGTGCACTCGATCCTTGACAGACAATCGAATGTCTCGCCGGTGCCACAGGTAACGTAGGTAGGTAAAAGCCAAACATGCCTTCTGTGAACGCGATCAAACTTCATCCGGTACCTGCAACTGTCCAGGTAACAAAACTTATCTACTTCAGCTAGAACTTCCTCTGCTAGCACAAGGATTGGCGTGGGGCCAGTCCATTACTGCAGCGACACTTTATACTTTGAAGGTGCAAAACGCATCCCAAACACCACTGTACTGTTGTTTAGGCTATCTAAGAAAGCTAGATCTTCACTCAAAAGAACAAAATCGTCCGCGTATTTCAATTCAGACAGTTTACTGTCCAAGCAACGATCGATACCATTATTCTCGCACGGGGATAGGGTTATCTCAACAATCAAGTCAATTACGAAATGGAATAGGAAGGTGAAAGAGGATAACCCTAACGAACACCACTTTCCGTGGTGAACTCGGCTGAAAGATCGATGTGAGTACGAACCCGGCTGCGGCTATTAGCGAGATCCGCTAACCGGGTGGTTGGCGACAATAAATTATATGACTGAATGTCACGACCAGTGGCGCAGTTGCATTCGGGCTCTTTGTTTCCGTGATTTCCACTTATTACTTTGTTTTCGGTTCTTTTTCGCTTTATACTTCTCTTCATTCTGCGCTCAACTAAGTGATTTTCCGAGGTGGCAGTGAATACCAAAGCACAGAAGTGCTAGATTGATGCTTAAATGAATTGAAGTATACTACCCGGCCTCTACTTGCGGGGTTTACATTTCTGCCTGCCGTATTCGAGCCCCAATCGGTACTCCTTGGATATGCACTGCTGGCCTTTGTAATCAAGAACAAAACGGCAGTAAGATTCGTCCATGGCTTTTGAGCGGTGATTGAAGCTTCGATATAGTCCAGTGAATCGTTTTGCATGACAGAAAAAGCCGATTACCCGTGTGAAACGAATGGATACTAACAACTGTGCAACTAGGGGGGGGGGCATATATTAAGTGTTTCTGCAGTCTTTTTTCTGTGGTTTGTCTCTAAACTTCTTCTTTTTTCTGATGGACGAGAAAGACAGTAATGAATTTTATTATCTTCATACTCATGAATAGCGGTCGTAATCCTTATTGATGGTCTTCCTAGTTTCTCGATTTCTGCTCCGGTTTTCTTTGTAAGGCGATTCTTTTTCAACAGTCCTTTCAGGTTTATTCTAAGTTTGGTAGCTTTCTACTGTTTTTATCCAGATGAGGGCAGAAACTATTAACCTAGCGCCTATGAAGCTGTGCTTGCGTTCAGTGTTAGTAGTGATTGATTACGCGATCGAATGAGGTACTATCTACATTCGGTTCTTATGAAACAATCTCACTGGCATTATTGTTGATAATCGGATCGCCTATGAATAATGGCCTCAAGCGGTTGTTTTCCTGAGTCTTGTTTACGCATGCTGGGGATAAATTGCCGCTGAATGAGGTGGGTCTGATCCTAATGTAACGTGGGGGCATGACAAGTTGGAAGTAGTCCGACTTAGCTTTCAGCTTTAATACTGGAGGACCAGCAAATTCTTCAACCGAAGACTCATAATAATGTGATTCAGATGGCAAAAAACTACAGCAAGGAGGTGCATGAAGCGAAACCCTACACGATAGAGTTGCCTCATTTCTATATACTCCTTTCGCACTGACACGTTCATTAAGAAAATGCCATATTTTCCCAGGCGCGGTTTTATCATGGGTATGTGGAACGCTCATACCAGCATCGGAAATATTTTGGGCTCAGTTCTGGCCGGTCAGTTTGTACAGTCTAACTGGGGTGCATCGTTTGCCGTTCCGGGCTTAATCCTACTCGGTGGATCTGTCGTGGTCTATGCGAGTCTTGTCGATCATCCTGACCGATTGGGACTGCCCGATTCCGCAGTAAAATCGCCCCATCCGAAAGAATTCAGTCCGGGCCCTACGCATTCTTTGTCCGAAGTGAGTTATCCTCTGTTTCTATGAGCTCAGAGACTGAAACACATGCGTACGTATTTGTACTGAACTCATTTCCGTACTGTTTTTGGTCCACTTCACTTTCATGATTCGAACGTCGTGCACGTTTTTTCTTGTATCAAACCAACCTGTAATCGTTGTTGACTTTGTGCCTTGCTTGGTTTGCACAACGATGTGAGCGTTACGATTGTGGCACAGACACGTGGGGGAATATTTTTCCGTTTTATGCCGAAGCACGAGTTTATTCATTTTATTTCAGTTCTTCGGTTTTGGCCTCTACTCCTTGGTGGTGAACACCGGTCCACTGCCACCAGACGCGTTACCACGCCTAACCCGTATGGACGTTACTTGGTTTCTCAGGGTTCAGGTTATCCCTAAATGTGCAATGAGCCAGCAAGGATATGGGGTATTCCCCTTCAACTACACTCATGTGCAAACAGATTGAATGTTGATACACAACTAACGGCGGCACCTAGCCATATCGCCTAATATGTTCAGCCGTCTGGTAGGCGCATCTTGTGATCTCCGACGCGGAAGCCTAGCACGTCCTATGTGGTCACTTCTACCTTTTCCCATGCCATGGACTGATTATGTGAGCGCTACCAACTTCAGAGAACAATGTATAACAAGCGAGTCTATCTGTGGGCGTGCATAATATAAGTCCCAACCATCGAAATCTGTTTAAGTGCTTGGTCTACAGGTTGATCTGTGAACCTCGATACCCCCTATACATAATCTCAGCACTGCTGATACCGTGTCCCCACCGTACTTAAGTAGTGCTCAAATGCCGATGATCTGAGCGCCATCGATCCGTAATTTCTGAACTTCTGAACTGCATAGAAGGACTGCTCTGGTTGATTTGGTGTACTCTGTCTCTTGGCCGATCAATAGATTTCACATCGACACCAATGGCGGCTAGGGTTGTTCATATCCAGATTGTTATGCGTGAGCAACAACACTTCATCGTGGGCTTATTGAGAAGATGAACACAAAATTGTTTCGATTTCTTTAACTGTAGTTGTAGTATGCGAGATGTAGTGTCTTCCGTGGGGGTTGCACGTGTACGATCTGCAAAGACAAAAAGAAAACTCGGTGAGCCGTAGCTCAGTAAGTGTATCAGCAAGCATCAACACTTACACCGATAAGGATGGGACTGGCGATCTATCTGAGCGTATTACATAGTCGTTTTGTCGTGTATCTACGGCATCTGCTTTCCTGTCACAGTGTGCGTTTCAGCCGAATTCTGGTTGCTGGAGAAAAATATAAGCAAGAACCACCCGTATTTGACTACCGGTTTCTTCGCATTATTGTACAAATGTTTTAGTCCAATATAATCAACATTGTTGAGGTTGGGTTTAGAGTACTGGGTACGCAAGACAAGCTGCTAAACCAGACACTTGACGGTTATTTTGTTTTGAATATATGTGAGCTACCTCGGTATACCCTTTTTATCGAGGCATTTAGCGACTGGAAAATGATTCCGGTTTGCTTGTACACGTTGTAGAAAGAGTCGGAAAGCTTGACTGGAGGATTTATCTATGTAGGACGCGTTGGGATTCCCGCTTAGGGTCCACGATCTTTACCAACGGGTTGGAAGCGCGAGTTGCCGTGATAAGGTGTCGTAGACAATACTCATCAGCACCCAGAATGTACTGTCCTATACAGCATGCTTTCAGTTCAACCGCGTCAATTTCTGTCAATTAGAGTGGGTGACGTTGGGGAAATATCACGAAAACCAAAGCCTTGGGGGGGGGGCGGTTACTTGTTATATTTTGAGTTTTTAAAATACCCTTCCCATGGAGTTTTACCGATCTTTTCGTCATAGGGAGATTGCACCCTGAGCTGGTTTGGTGGCATGTATGCCTCCACAGCTCAAAGAGCTATTCGGGATGACTCTCTCAACTTGGAGTTGCAATCATGCTTGACGGATCAATGGGCGGACAAAGTTGGTTTTCACAGAACTAGTTGATGTTTAAAATCTGGTGGTTGTACGACTAGCCACTATGCCCCTAGCAAGGTCACTCTAGTGAGTAAAAACGGAGAGAAGCATTTTGATAGTCTGTTATATTTTTAACTCCAACTGTTGTAGTTGTGTTACCCAAAATGTGGTGGAAATGAAACGCCAATACACGTGATGGTCTAAATCACACTTGATTTAGACCAGTTGTGCACAGTATCCGACTAGAGCATGAACCACAGTGGACAAAGATCAGAAGGCGATGGAAGCTCATATGTTCATAAGCTGTTCGCCTGATTGACTCCTTGTATGCGTCCGACGTATCACTGAGGCTTCTGGGCATGTCGTGAGGGACGGTCGTAATTCGTTAAAAAATGAAATTTTCCTGACAATGAGAGACGTGATCACACTTCATTTGAAAACTGTCGCTCACCAAAGTGGTACAGCTCCCACCGAGAAGATGCTGAACCGTTTATATTAGGTGCATGGGGCTGAGGACTGAATTTGAAAGCGGATTGATAGTCCTAGCACCAGTGAGTACAGGGCGCCAAAAGTTCAGGAAGCACGTGACAAATCATGAGTTCGTGCATGAGTGTTTCGGTCACATTCTCGCACTGGATTAACGCCTCACTAAGTTGTGTGTCAGACTGCTTAGTTTGAGTCTCTGATCGGGGTTTCTGGAGAAAAGGCCTTTGCGTTGTGGTAAGCCGCAAAGTATTGTGTTCCCAGAAATCTCCAACAGCCCCGGAAGCAGTAATTCAGTTTTTTCTTCATCTAATTACAAACGAGTGCAAGGAACCGCATGTAGTCATGATTGGGATCTATAACTTGTGATACAAGAAATAATTTGAAAGTCGAAGTCTATCGCTAACAAACAGTCCTCGCGCGAGAATCGAGTTGGGTTTATACCTAGCCGAGGTTGTGTTAGACACATCTTCACTCTTCGACAAATGCACAGACACGGACAAACCTTTCATCTACCCATCATCTCTGTTTTTCTTTATAATGAAGCCACGTTTGACTCTGTCACTCGCACAGCTCCCTGGCGCCGACTGTTGTTGAATGGTATACCGTCAGGTGAAAATACATTCAGACATTCTCCAAGTTCAAAGTGTTTAACCTTGAGTACTTGGATAATTTATTGCATGCAAGTTAAGGTCCAGGTCACTTGCAAACTTTTTTGGACAGCATGAATGACTAAGTGTTTTGTTCTGTCCTACTACCTCTACTGAGAAGACTTTCCCACCGTCGAACCATCTTGTTTTACTGTGCAAAAACAAGCAGTTCATATAGGATAGTAGGTGACCGCAATCAAAATCATGGTACGAAGCGCACTGGCCAAGAACACTTCCCATAGCCGGGTCTTCTGACTGGCTTTTTTGGTTACGTCCCTGACTGGTTGATTTCGTTCCTGTCGGTCGAAACAACTGCTGGCAGATCATAGACTAATTTCTTTTCGTTTAGGTAAACAGCCGTTAGTCGCTGATCAGTCGATTCCGTCGTGCTCAGTTAAAACAACTCTTGGCCGCTGGTTGGTCGATTCCGCTCGGTTCAATGAAAGCAACTGTTGGCGGCTGGTTGGATGATTTCGTTCAGTTTCGTCACGAACTAATTGCACCATCACTGGTATCTGCACCATTGTCCCAATCTGGTGGGAATATCGTATCCATAACGCTGGTGTTAGGTGTAGAGCATTAGGTAAAGGAGATAAATCACCATTTGGTACACTACACTACACGATGGCTGTGTTACGTCTGTCTCCGGCTAGAATTCCTCTTTGCAGAGTGATTACTGAGGTAATTAGTAGCTGGAAAAGGCGTACAATTGTTCAGTTCATGTTATGAAAGAAAGATATGGAAGGATAGTCAGACCATGAAAGACCTGAAAGAAGGGAATAACAACCGTCATCATCGGACCTCATCGTGTGACTCGTTAGGCTTCCTGAGTGGGGTTTGAGAGAACCATCTACTGAGTGGTTGAAAACTTTGAGAGAAATAGCAGTGTTACGATCATCGTTACAGTTTCAGTTCATTAAACCATTACCTCGCACTTCTGTGCTCCGATTTCGAGTGCTATTATCCAGCATCGTCCAGTAAAGGGCAAAAAGAAAAGAATCATAATGAAAAAGACCCAAAAAAATCAAAGTATCAAGCAGAAATCAAGAGGATAAGGAAAGAGTCTGAATAAAACTACGCCACTGACCGCGACACCTAGTCACATCACCTAATGTTTCCAACCATTTCGTAGGTGGATCAAGTGGACCCCGACCTGGAAGTCTAACACGTTCTACTTGACCAAGTCCACTGGTCAAGGCCTTCATACCTTTTCGCCATGTCATGCACTGACCACCTCGATCTACCTTCCAATCACTAACTGCCTCACAGAACAGCGTATGCTGAGGAAGTCTATCGGTGGGTATGCGTAACACATGTCCCAATCACCTTAACCTGTTTAGATTCAGTACTTGATCCACAGAATGACATCTGGTTCCCAACACCTTTCGCCGAACCTCAGCATTGTTGATACGGTGTTCCCACCATATTCGGGCAATGATACGGAGACATCGATGCTTGAACACCAACAATGTTCGTCTATCTTCCACTCTTAACGGCCATGTGTCTGAACTGTATAAAAGAGCGGACCTAACCACCGCATTGTGCACTCTACCCTTAACAGACAATCGAATGTCACGCCGGTGCCACAGATGACGGAGGTTGGCAAAAGCCAAACACGCCCTCTGTATACGCAATGACACTTCATCCGTTATCTGTCCATCTGGTGAGATGTAATTATCCAGGTAACCAAACTTATCCCTTTCAGCCAGAGCTTTCCCTACCAAGAAGAGGTTTGATGTTGAGCCAATCCATTCCTGCAGCAACATTTTACACTTTGAAGGTGCAAAACGCATTCGAAACATTGCTACACTGTTGTTGAGGCTATCTAAGAGAGATTGCAACTTACCTGGATCTTCACTCAGAAGAACAATATCGCCCGCATATTCCAAGTCAAACAGTTTACTGCCTGAACAAAGATCAATGCTGCCATTCTCACATGACGATAGGGCCATCTCGAGAATCAAATCAATCACAAAATTGAAGAGGAAGGTTGAAAGAGAGCAATCCTGACGAATACCACTTTCTGTGGTGAACTCGGGGAATGATCGCCGTAAGCACGAACTCGGCTTCGCTGTTTGCATACGGGTATTGGAAAAGAGAAATAAATTTCTCTGACACACCCTTCAATGATAGGCCGCGCCAGAGAACCGTGCGGTGAACTGAGTCGAACGCCGCTTTCAGATCAAGAAAGACAGATTATGGGCCTACGGAAGATGTGTCTGTGCTCTAAGGTTTGTCGAAGAGTGAAGATATGGTCAATACAACCTCGACCAGGTCTGAAACCGGCTTGATTCTCACGCGTTTACATTTCGCGAGTACTGGAAAATCGGTGAGGTATAATCCCGGTGAGCAGTTCAGACGCGATACTTACCAGGCTAATTCCTCTGTGGTTTTCACTAGAGAATCGGTCACTTTTCTTGTAAATCGGCACAATCACTGATTCACACCATTCCCTGTCAATGCGATCGACTGGGATAGCAAACGGGCCTCCGATTCGACTTTTGGAATCTCCCAAATTGCCAACATTAAGTGTTGAATTCCCCAGGAATGACCGCCATGTCCGTTGAACGTGCGCTTCGAAACAGCTGAGACAAATCCTGATAGAATTCCTCCTTAGTCTCGGAGGAACTGCAGTCAGAGGGCGCATGCAGAGACACGAACAAGCATCGGTGCTTAAGTTTGTCGTTGTTGACACGAACAGAACCGTCCAACCAAACTGCACACAAACGACTGATGACTGGAATCCAGTCAAGCAGTGCGCGCTCAGCTCTCATGCTCAAAGCAATCCCAACGTCAGCTTGACCACGAGCTCTAGATACTGAATCGCCCGAAACGCGAAGAGTGAAGCGAGAGAGTGAGGTTGTATCTGGGATGCGAAGAGTGATCACAGAATTGGGGTCTTGTTTGCGTGTTTCGGAGACACAGCACACATCCTTTTTAGAAGTCTATAGTGTTTTAGCGAGGGCAGCCTGTTGCTTTATCTGACATAGTGTGCGGACGTCAAAAGCAACGAATCGAAGTGATTATTTAGACTTAGGAAGTGCGTTTGATTTATACCCAACTCCTGAACTACTGCCTTCATCATTGCTGCAATTACCCGTGGCATTTTGCATCGATCTTATAATAAAAGAAGGAAAATTGGTCAGACCCTTTACAGAAAAGATACCGGGTGTGAACTATACTTCGGAGCTGCCCACACCGCAGAACGGGTTTTTCTTCTGGAACCTTAACCGGGGCCTTTGACTCGAAAGTCTGATCCACAAGGCAGTGAGGTGTTAACCCAACACGGCAACGTGACCGAAGCACCCGTGAAGGAACTTCTTGTCTGTCACGTGAGACCTGACCGCTGCATGCATTCTCTTGTCTTCACTGGTGCTTTGTTATCGATCCGCTTTTCGGATTCAGTCCTTATCTCCATGCGCTCAATAGAGCAAGTGGAACATAGACGGGACGGCATCCTTTGGGCTGAGGGCTGTCGAGCTTAGGCGGGCGATAGTTGCCCAATGAAGTGCGATGAATTCTCCCACCGTCGAGAGAAACCCCAGGTACTCCACTCCTACGTTCATCTAGTGGAGGTTTTTAGACCGGTAAACTGTTTCTCTCCGTGTTTATTTTCTGGAGTGTCCTCTCCAGAAGCATGGTGGTTAGAACCAGATGTTGTCCATCAACTGGTTCAGAGGCTAGACTTTGTCTGGCCTCTACCCATTGACCTGTCAGGCATGATTACATCTCCGGCTTAAGGAAGCCATGCTGCATAGCTGTTTGGGTCATGAAGACACGCAAGCCATCACACCACGCCAAGGTGCGTTCTCATCGTCCATCATTGTTGTTGTATTCACATTTTGTCTGTTTAATACTATCCACTGAAGTTTCCCTCTCCTTTTTCATGCTAATTATCTTTTGTTCCTGAGTAATGAGGTTTTCGCCTAGAAAATACAAGCACATCCGCCGCACCCAGTGCATTCGTGGTGGTCATTCAAACCGAACCCGTGCTCGACTTTACAAAACTGGTGTGCAACGCGACCCTGGTAATGGTTATGCTGAGGTGGTGGTGTGCTGTCGGAGAGCGACTGTGACGGGATCACAGATCCCGCTTTGTTTGAATTTGTAATGCTGTTTGATTTTTTTATAAGTTGTGTTGTAGGTACCGATTGAATAACAGTCCATCAGCCATTAAACTTGCCTACCACTGTGCTTTTTTACTCATGTTACAGAGCAAACCGAAAGTAGAAAAGTATTTTCCATTTTCACTTTTTCTCAAAACATCTAATGTCAGCAGTGAATCAATTTTGTTAGTATGCCGCTTGTATGCTACTTGACCGTGTATTGGGATGTGTGGAAATCGAATGCTGGTCCCCAAAGTCGCTTTATGCATGTACATTGCGCTAACGTGCACAATTATCTGCTCTCCAAACACAAAGTGAGCTTGATTTTCCGCTTGATTGACTCGCTTAGTCTTCCCGAAAATTGTTTTTAACGCACACACATATGCAGTGGTATGTAATAATGTGACAATGTACGTTGGGAATATTGGGACTTTATGTGGTTCTCAGATGTGACTACATAAAAATGTATACGGTCTGTCGGACAGGTTGCGTAAGTTTTTGACTGCTGATTCTGAAGGTCAATGTGCAAGCCTCGCCGCTTACAGACAACTTTGTTTGTGATCAGCTTCGCTTTCACCAGAATTACTACCAGCAACTGGTGATCTGTTTGGTTCTCGACTGGAAATTGCGAACTGCTTTATTCGCCAGGTTGTGGATTTTCAGCCGAAGAATTGGCCACGTGACCTCCATCATATCGTGGCCTGGCCACGATCTACTACTTAGCAGTCACTGTCGGTCTCAGTGAGCTACTCATCTGGGCGAATTTCATCAGGGAACGTGAAATATCTTTTCCCATCAAAGTGACCTTCTAAAATGCAACAACTGAAGAAATGCCTTTCGCATGTGCCCATTTTTTATTGTGCCTAACACCACCGTTGCATGCCCCATTGTCATAGTGGAACTTTGGTGATCTAAAACTGCCAATCTGTTCATATCTTCTGCCTGTGATGACCTGGTTTTCGAAGCATTCTGTGAGGCTGCCACAAATATAGGTGTGAACTTTATCATCGTTCATAAGCTAGAGAATGATGGCTTTTGAAGAAATATTGGTTTCATTGTGTAAAGCTTGCCTTGCCGCAGGTATGCAAACGGATTGGCACGTGTTCCTTGACTTATTACCATTTCTAACCCTGTTGGTGTCATTATAGACAACATTCCTGTGCGTTTTTCGGAGGAATGAGGATCTTCACTGATCTCCAGCTTATTTGTCAACACTTTTCTGATAATGGTTCTTTTAACTAATCAGTATGCTGTTGCATACAAAGGTTTGCAGCTCTTATTCTTCCGATTGAGTGGTTTTCAATTTCTGTCTAGTACTCAGGGCTCAGGCCTCAATCGTCTCAGTTGTGAATTTACGGCGGGAGGGGGGGGGGGGAGGGGGTAAAATCTGTTTTCATTGATTCACATTTCAAGGGATCAAATTTGAATAGAGCTGTCGCATAATTTAATAACCGTTTGATTCTCGGCTGTAAGTTGTAACTGATGACAAGGCGACAGAAGATAGGCGCAGGAAGTATTCTGTACGGTTATCGCACAGTTCCTCATAAAAAATAGCATCACCTACAAAATACAAATAAAAAGTTTTGTTTTCTTACATACAGTTCCACTAATTTTGGGAATTGTGCACTGAACACTGGGCAAGAGTTGTTAAACTAATCACCATTTTATTCGGTACATCACAATCACTGCCCCCTCCCCACAGTTGTTCTACCTCTGTGCATCACTTTCCCTGTCGCTTATACACAATCATTCCAAATTCTTCGTGATCGCTCTTTAATGATATTTCGTATAGTTGACTCGATTACTCTACTTCGTCTTGCAGGAGTTCGTGTGACCGCAGTCAATTGCCACATTTTCCGGCCATAGAAATGTGTTTTCCGATTTCAATACTGAGTCGCACATGACTCACGCTCGCTTGACCAAATTCATACCTGTTTTGTGACCCGTTGTGAGCGTGATAGAAAAAACCACGATCACCAGCCTTGCGATGCTTTTACGTGTTGCTTAACCCTTTCGTGGTTCAGTGCCATTCTGGTCGATCTTCTGGGAGATGTTGTTTTTTCTGTCTTTGCGCTTACCGCTTAACGGCATTCGACGGATAAACCAACTCCCCAGTACATTCATTCCTCATTTCAATCTTTTTGATTTCAGCCATGTTTGCACCGACGGAACAGCAAAGCTGATTCGGATGTGGATGTCAAACCGACACGTTCATCTAGGAAAGCCATCACCGTTTGTGAGGCCTTATCGGTTCCGGTGAGTGATATTTACAGACATGCACCCCAATTGTCAGTTTTTTTACCCGTGGAACTCCTGGAAAGCGGGGAGGAGCGAGATGTTACTTAGTTGGATGACAGTTAAGTTAGGTTTGATGGAGAAGCCTACCTTGCAAAGCACATGCTGCTTCGTGTGTGTGTGTGTGTGTGTGTGTGTGTGTGTGCGTGTGTGTGCACACTAGCGTGCGTGCTTTTCGCCAGGTGAAATTACCCGACGAAAGTGTATGATGGTCAGAGAATGATAAGCAAAGGCAATTTGTTTGATATAAGTTGTATCGACAAATGGAGGGACAAATTTTTTCGGAAACATAAGACCGGTTTCGCGACTGTTATTGCCGCTCATCAGGTATGCGGTCGGACAAAACCAATTACCTATTACCACACCACCCATTTTCACCCACTCTTTTACATCCAACAATATTAATACTATTCCGCGCACTTCTCACGTTGCCATCGATAAAGACGCTGGGCAAGCAAACGAGATTCCTCCTTCAGTTGTGTGCAGCTCATCAAAACCACTACTGAGACCACATGATCGACTGAAGCTTTCGACCTTCAATGTAAGCAGTCTGATGCAAATAGACCAACAAACAACTTAAGCGCACACACTCGAGACACTGGCTACTGATGTATGCTGCTTATCCGGGACCCGCATCCAGGAACTCACCATCGTAGTTCGTCTGAATTCACCCTCAAGACATGTTTTCACTCTACACGCATATCCGGAGACGCCCAGGCTTCTGCATCTGGGTATGCAGGAGTAGGAGTCGCTTTGAGTACTGAAGCTGAGTCTGCTCTACTCGACTGGATCCCAGTCAACAGCAGATTATGTGCGATTCGCTTAGAGGGTTCGTTCAAATCTAACAAAGGCCGCGACGGCAATCGTTGTCTGTTTGTTGTCGCTGCCTACTCCCCTACTTACTGCAGTCCGGGGACAGTCGAAGATATATTCCACCAGCAGCTTCACGAACTTCTTGGAAAGGCATCTCATAGAGATATAATGATACTGGCTGGAGATCTGAACTACCAGATTGGCCACCTAGGTCCAGACGAGCGAATGGTTGGAGACCAAGGCGGCGCCAGCCATCAGCGCACGGATAACAGCAGTTGACTAATCCATCTGTGCGCAGACCATCGCCTATTCTTGTTGATTAGGAGCTTCCGCCGCAGATTTTGTGGCATAGTCACATGGCGACCGCCATCTACTAATCAGTCTTGGACACAAATATACCACGTACCCTTGAGCTACCACTGGCGTGGCTCAATCAAATCTTGTAGGTCGTACTGAACACACTGGGACATGTGCTACGTATGCCATCTCATCGACTTTCCCGTCGCGCTCTATTCGCTGAGCCTAAGGTTGGCTGGAAACGACAATGTGTAGGCCAAGCCATGACATATCACCGGTTTGTCAAAGTGCTGACATCAAGACTTGCTTCTGTCGGTTCCTCACGCTTGCATGGTTGGGGACCTCGAGATCCACTATACAGCTGGCTGGAAACTTTGTCAGAAATGGCTCAGTGTCGTGTTCAGTGGTGGTTATGTTGTGAGAGCTTCGAACTCCTGAGAAACTTCCCTTTTGATTCTTCACTTTTATATTTTGCTGTTTCATGTTTCTACATGGCACCACGCCGGGTTGTCAATATATATATATATATATATATATATATATATATATATATATATATATATATATATATATATATATATATATATATATATATATATATATATACTCGTCCGTCCATTCGTTCTTGTACTCGTACACTCCGTACGTTTTTGTTCACAGCATCCTAATTTATGCATCAGCAGTCTGGGTGAATGCTAATCTGAGAAGAGTCCTCCGATGAACCAAAGCTACAACTGCCCCATGGAATCACAGTTAGGATTCCTCAGCGGAATTTTCTGAAATCAGCAACCATTCACACTCCTGAGATCCACAAATTAGATGGTTGTGAACACACCTATACGAAGTGTAGAAATATAATCATCAATAAACAGAGAAGTACCGGATATAGGTCACAAAAATGCAGTTCGAGCAACGCGTAAGCAGTTCACACGAATCCAACACCAAAACCCGATTGATTCGTAACGAGATTACCAACCATGAAACGTACATTTAAATGCAAGCCCGAAGTGTGCGGCCAAACGACTCAACAACAAAACCAAAAGGTCAATATCTAGTCGTCCGAAGCACAATAGCCACTGCGATTCAAACGTCAACTTCAAATGGGATGTGTCACATGTAAACAGTCGAACGTATGTATGCGTTTTGTGCGTGTAATGTTGCTGATCAAAGCAATATCGGGTATAGTTTGATTCACAAAGCATGTTTAAACTGGGGAAGAATTTTTCAATGCATATGTTTTGGTTTACATCGCTGGCCGAAATCCTTCCGCGGTTTCTAAAGTCAGAGGGTTGGCGTGCATCACTGGTTCTTACCTACTTACCTACCTACCCACCTAAACCTTACTGTCAGTGTTTGTGGTCCCTCTCTTTCTCTGTGAGCTGCGCCTAATATTGACTGTACAGCTTCGCGAGATCATCACAGGCATTCCCGTCTCACCTTCGTCTTTCCCATACTACATTATCTTGTTCACTTGCAGGCACCCTTTCCAAAGTTTCTTATGAAACACCTCCAAGTATTTTGTAATATTTTCGGCTCTCAATACACGATTTCAAATCATAAGTTCGTTCGAAACTGTCCTGGTGGAATTTCAACCGCTGTGCCTTTGTGCAAGTTGCACATAAAAATAAAACTCAGTGTGCTTTTGAGATTGTTTACTATAAGTAAGTCGTTAGGAAGATGTGTGAGATAAAAATAGAATAATCGCTCAGTAATTCAGCACGGGTGATCAGCAGTTACTTTCATCAATTTGTGCATGGCGTTGAGTTTGGCTCGTCTGTCTCGCCGCCGCCACTGTTCCCTTCAGGCACACAGCTTTCTGATGTTGCGAACGCACTCTCCGTTTTCTGTTTTCACTACCACAGTACGCATGAGTCCATCGGATTCGACACACCACTCCTTGGTAATTCCCAGTCGCCATCTTTCATAGCGTGCTTGGCCTTTAGCTAGAAGTTCTATTTCGCCTCACTTGAACGACCTCCCCATAGTGACCCAATTTTGTCTAGACTGTAAAATTGGTAGAGATTCATGCGTTTACCTTCTCAAAAATACTTGTGCAAGATAGTTTGCTTGTTTCCAATCGTGGAGATAGGCGTGCCTCAGTTTCCTTGGTACCTAACTACCTTCGTTAGATTTTCGCATTCATAGGTGGTCGTTCAGAATCAGTGCTGTCTCATATGTGCCCATTATTTAATCATATTTTTACCTCAGCTATCAGCGTCTCATCGCCTGGAGGCTGTTGCTTTGTCAGTGTTCTTTGTATTCTCCTCGCGGTTCATATTACCCTCTCACATACCCCCCACGATGGCTGGCGGATGGTGGATTGCAATACCAGCGGACTCCTTTAATGCCATTTCTATTCTATACTAGACAATATTCAGGCGCCGGCGCCAACTCTGAAGTTTTTCTGTGAAGATTTTTCGACCTATTATCCGATTATATGTTGATTGGGAGATCTCTCGATAACAATACAACAACTCGTCCACGGTAGAGGTATATCAACCGACATATATTTGGATAACGGATCAAATTCCGTCGGAGCCTGGAAAAAGGGTGGGAGCGTCGTTGCGTATACAGTGGGTACCTTCCTCTTTCGCCAACCTCTGTCATTTGTGCTGACGGTGTGACATCGGGTTGTTTATCAAGGGCCGAGTGTACACTGCGGTGAATAAATCCGCACACGGCATGGTGTGCTCTTCGATTGTTGTCTTCCAGCAAACTAATTGGCCAGTAAGTACTTAGAATGATCTTCGTACGGTACTTCTGGTCCAACGAAGCGCAGTCGGCTGTTTGTCCTGGAATGTTCTTCAACTTTCAGTTGCACGCTTGTACCCATCTGTCATTATCACCTGTATTATATCAATGGAATAAATGGTTGACTAATGTACCCGAGTACGGTGGTGTAATCTCGCTGCATCACCGGTCGGTTTTTCCAGGTGGTACCTTATTTCACATAACCACAACGCTGCATCTCTTCACCACTCGATCTCAGGGGTCCTCCAGATGGCACGGCGTATCCTTGCAACTAGGGGCTCTCCTCTTCCCGATGTGTGCATACTTGGTAATCGCCAAAAATATAGATGAAACGTCGCAAACCCCGTTTGACTCTTGTTGTGTCTCAGGCAGACACCGATTGCGTTCGCCATCCAAACTCTGGGAACTGCAGGGTGCGTAATAGGTTTGTTGTGACTTCCCGATATCCTGGGTACAAAAGGTTAGTTGTTGTTTTAGAATCCATTTAGACGTATAACGGGACGATGTTCCTGTTCTTTATAATGAACAGATGGTCCAAATATTTTGCCAATGACATTCATTATCCAGCGCATCTCTTCCAGTTCGGTTTCTGACACGTCCTCGTTTCTCTTCTCTCAGAATGTTTTAGCTTACTCTGTACTCTTATTTTTTGCCAAATTGGTCTCGTACACATTCCTGTACTGGCTTCCCAACTATCTGGCTGTGATTGAGGCAAACCGAGTGAACGCAGAACAGGCTGCCAACCTGTCGGTACTCTTCGATCTCGGTGGAATCGTTGGTGGCGTATTGGCAGGACTTTTAAGCGATTCAAGGGTAAGTGCACACACACTGTTTTATTCATCCTCTTCTTACTGTTATACTAATTACTGCAGCCGATACGAAAATAAGTCGGCAACCTGTATTTTTTGTGGTTGTCTTTGTATTGCGATTGGGTGCACAAGATTGCGAAAGATACCGAAGCCCTGGGTTTGTTTTTCCGACCGACATGACTACGTGTATAGTCTGAGATAGCTGTTAGAACTGGATCTCAGAGATTTTGTCCCGGTCGCCGTAAAGTGTCTGGGAAAGTGTTGTCGTTGTAGGAATAACAGTGACCTCTATGCTTGTGCAACCCTCTCAAACAACGGTTTTCGAGGAACGGTCCGACCAGTTCATACCAAAGGTGCCGTTGATCTAATGACCGTGAGAACAGGACCGATTGCGGCCCAGTAAATAGGTATTTTCTGCAAAGTTGTGGGAGTTGTGAGGGTTTTTTCTGACCCGAGCAACAGCTGATTTTCATCCTCAGCCGAGCTTTTTAACAGTGTAGTTGTAACGGACTCCTAGCAGTCGTTGAGATACGCGTAACACAATCCAAAAAACGCCAAGCGTCCAATTGTGGTTTTCAATACGGTTCTTTATAAAACAATCATGAATACGACATAAAACTGTACAAACCTCAACGGTAACCGCTCCGTGAATCAGAGTCAGCCAAATGCAAGCAAATTCAGGTTTGCTTGAGGTTCAAGCGGTCAAGTCAACGAAATGTCTACGGGGACGGCCAGCAGTCAATAAAGGTCAATGTCCGGTGTGTGGTTCAGCGGATGAGCAAGTGTGGCGCAAAACGTTAATGGAAAACATAAACTGGAGTGAGGGTAGGGGGGTCAGATCGATCCTGAGTTAGTGCCTCGAGTTTGATTGTTCTGTCGATTACACCGCCCGCCAAATCCGCCACGGATTTCCCTAGTCGACATGCTCAAATCAGAATCGAGTCCTGGCTCCCCTTTCTTACCTACGATTCAGCACCCTCCAACTTCCCTTGGGATGTCAGGATTTACAGCAGTACACCTGCGCACCCCCTAGCCTAGGGTACCGTCGCTTCTGCCGCACCCAAGCACAAATGGTACAATTTACTCTTGCCACAAGCGCTGAAATGCAAACAGAGCGGCAGCACCTGATCAACCCACTCCTTCCAGCAAACTCACCTTTCGTATATCCCGGTTGATGAGCCCATCCTTGTTTCGAACTGACACGAGACGCACGAGGCCATCAACCGAAGGCTTACATTCTACGGCGATCCCCAGGGGCCATTGCTTTCTTGGTTCAATGTCGGATGCAATCATTACCAAATCACCGACCTTCAAGTTCCGATCCTTCGATATCCACTTTTGTCCTTTGTGCAGAAGGGGAACATATTCCTTAGTCCATCGGCGCCAAAACACGGCCGCCAGGTGTATGACTTGTCGCCATTTTTTCGTATATAGGCATCCCTGGTTGCCATCACTAGTGAGACTATGAGCAACCTCTATATGTATTGCTCTCGTCTGTAGGCAGGAGAAGAGGCATCCGTAGCGTTTCTCTGTAGACCGTCCTCGTCGAACAGGGAATGGGCCGAAATAGTCAACACCGACTTCGTGGAACGGATACCACCCAGCCTCAGCTCGCATCGGTGGCAAGGGTGCCATTTGTTGGGCACTGCGATTTTGAGATGTACCACAATGCCCTTCCATTGCATGGTAATGACGAATGATTAAATCCGTTACCGGATGTCCCTTCGGCAGGATTGCAGGATGTTTAAAGCTCGGCTCATGATTACAGTAGTCCAGCCGCCCGCCGACACACATAATTTCATCAATTATTACAGGACATAAGGTCTTCAAGTGTCCGGATTCTGAACGCCGGGATTTCCAAGGTTTGGAAGCATTAGACTTAAGTCGACTTAGGTCATCGGCAAATTCACTACTCTGCACTTCGCGCACGATATCGTGTTCGGCCTTACGAATTTCATCGAGTGTTATTCGCCCTACTGATACTTCAATGCGAGTCTTCGTACTCATGCGGTACAGCAGATAATCTTTAAACCGAACTAGCCAGGCCATAAACTTCAACGGTTTCGTCCAGATGGGAAACTTGACAAATAACGGATTTGGCTCTCGGCTTATTAAATTAACATCTACCGTCGGTTTTTTGAACTCAATCTCTGTTGTCATGTCCGCATTTGGCAAAATAGTCGGCCATCGTGCACGTGGAAGCCTCCAAAATTCCGGGTCAGAGATCCACTTGTCTCTGTTTCCTAGCATGACCATTTCATACCTTTCATAAAAAGCTCTATCTCGCTGAAACCTTCGAACAAGTAGGTGAAGCCTCCGGGCAGCTACTTCATAGTTGTTGGGCATAGTTTCAGCGATTGTTTTCCATGAAAGGGCTAATTGATAATGCCCATCAACTAGTTTCAGGGATCGTTCTGCAATCGATAGCGCCTTCTGGCCCTTCAATGATGGTGCTTGCTTCGTAGATTCCTTGTCTGAGAAGTCCGCATCATACAGCCTTCGAAGCTGTTCTGAGATGGTGTTTTGTTCCTTTATCAGGTTGTTCACGGTGGACTCCCGGTCGTTGGATGGACCTAGAGGTCCCAGGATCATCCACCCCAAACGAGTTTTGACTGCGTAAGGTTCGCTCCTGTTTCCAATCCTCTGCTCTAAAACCCAGTGAGCCTCTGGTACGTCAGAACCTATCAGTACTCCTACCTTAACCTCTCCAGTGCGTTCCACGGGAACATCGCTCAGGTGTGGCCATCGACCCTTGACCGACCGCAAGTCCATACGTGGGGATTTGGAGAACAGCCGGTTGACACAAAGGGCGCGCTCCACTGAAACGTTGGCTGAATCATCCGAGGAAACCACACAAAGATTCACGACCCCCGATTCTATATTGGAGAGTCCACTCACTGTTCTGATAGTTACACAGGAAGTCACCTGAGACAGTCCAACCTGTTCCACCAGACCTTTTTCTATCAGACTTACGTCGGAACCATTATCTATGAGTGCGTATGTTAGCGCGGTTCCTTTAGGTCCACTGATTTTCACTGGGATAATGCCGAGTGCTACGTCGCAACCAGTGGTGCGATTGGCTGCACACTGATACGTTTCTGGGCAAGCTACACTCAGTTTGTCGCGATGTAGTAATTCGTGGTGCCTGGCACTACACCCGAACTTCCCACATACCGTGGCCAGGGTACATTCCGCTGCACGATGTCCTTCCTGCAGGCATACGAAACAGCCACCGTTTCTTCGAAGCGAATTCCATCTGTCGCTAACTTCCATCGCTGCGAATTTTGAGCAGCTATCTGCGTTGTGTCCCTCCTTGCATACAATACATGTTTGTTCTTTTCTACTCATAAATTTCGAACAAGTAAAGTTTACTTGTCGATCACTCCTGTACGCTGAGTTACGAGGCGGGACTAATGGTTTCGCCGTAGCTGACAGAGCTATCTGCCCAAATCGACTTCGGGCTATTCGAGCTTCGGCTGCTACGAAACTCATCAGTTGTTTGAAGTTCGGCACACCTGAAGTCTCAGATGTTTCGTCTACTAGTCGTGCCCATCGATGTTGCAGCGGCCGAGATAGCATACGAACGACCCTCTCTAACGTGACTACTGAGTTAAGATCCGCATCGTATTCAAGCTGAGATAGGGCAATTTCGCAGCTCTGCATTTTTATCGCCAATTTTGTCAGTGACTCGGCATCGTCGGCATTAGGCATCACGGCTGACAACAGACCGTTCAACAGGGATCGTGCAACGACATGCGTCTGACCGAACAGATCCTTGAGGATTTCCCGAGCCTTTCGATAGCCCTGGTTCGGGGGCAACATGACGCATTCTTCTATTGCCTCTTTAGCTTTCCCCTTGCAGTAGTACAGAAGATACAGCAATCTCTGGCCTTCATCACTGATTCTGCCTTCGATATAATACTCGAACTGTTTCACAAACCTACAGTATCGAGTCGCCTCACCATCGAACTCAGCTAGTTCTACCTTAGGTAGCTGCATTTTGCATAAGACATCTCGCGTTTCCTCTGGTAATGGAAAGTGGGGCTCACGGAGTAGATTGTGGTCCTGTTTCTCACAGTCGTTGAGGAACATTTCGATCTTCTCTGACTGATTAACTACATCCGCTCTGACAGGATCACAAACTTCATCTTGTTCTAAAAGTTCGAAATTCATTCGTGCCATCTGAACCTCATTTCTCGCCTTCAAAAGACGGTGCTCATTCTCTAATCGAATTTCTTCGATTAGCTGTTTTTCCTTCAGCTGGGCTAGTAGAAGCACATTCTTCGCAGAATTTAAACTAGATGACGCTTTTGACTTAAAACTAACCCGTGAGCCAGGACAAGAAACCTCATCAAAGGCATGGGACAAAGGGGGTTGGACTTGCCTCGGATCCTCGGGTTCAATTATATGCGATCGGTTAAAAACGGGCATTTTTTTGGCCGGCATCTTGATTCCAAGCTCGTTGAGAACTGTAACGGACTCCTAGCAGTCGTTGAGATACGCGTAACACAATCCAAAAAACGCCAAGCGTCCAATTGTGGTTTTCAATACGGTTCTTTATAAAACAATCATGAATACGACATAAAACTGTACAAACCTCAACGGTAACCGCTCCGTGAATCAGAGTCAGCCAAATGCAAGCAAATTCAGGTTTGCTTGAGGTTCAAGCGGTCAAGTCAACGAAATGTCTACGGGGACGGCCAGCAGTCAATAAAGGTCAATGTCCGGTGTGTGGTTCAGCGGATGAGCAAGTGTGGCGCAAAACGTTAATGGAAAACATAAACTGGAGTGAGGGTAGGGGGGTCAGATCGATCCTGAGTTAGTGCCTCGAGTTTGATTGTTCTGTCGATTACAGTAGTGGAGCTGACTAACCGAAGAGTATGATTTCATTAGCTCATCTTTTACATGGTGGACTCAGTGGCGTATCTTATTTTTCGCCGTTGCTCACACATTTTCTAAAATACTCAGCCAGCTGATCAAATGCCTAGTTGCGCAGTTTGCGCATTACCACTTTCAAGATCAGTACACAGTGTCTGATTTTGTTTTTTTTCGTAAATCAAATCAACCGCAGGACTGCGATGGAAGTTTTAATGCTCAGGATAAGTTATCCGATCTTCCGCATTTAGAATGATTTGTGTATGTATTTCAAACCCGCCTGATTTCAGACTTTGTGCCAAACAAAACATGGTACAATCGGGGAGGAAGGGGTGGATAGTCCGAGTCCATGATTTGTTTGTGGACACGATACTGTTAGGTTGTCCAGGCCAAAGCAGATGATTTTCTTAGGGATCCACAACCAGAGCATTAAGCTATCCAAAGCTTAACCCGCAAGGCAGCCGGACGAAGCGTGGAGTCCGTAACCCACTGGGGGCCGGTGACTGAATGCTCAGTTCATACGTCCTTCGGATGAGGCCAAATATCCCGGGTGTCCACTACACTCTCCGTCACAGATTCCGTTCAGCATAGCGCTGTGTGCTTTGTGCGCCGTCTGCGGTTGGTTTGGAATCAGAGTTTAGCCATCTTTATTAGACTTGGTGGAGATCGCCGGGCGTCCTCCTTGGTCCTCACGCTTTAGTGAAAACACCTCCGCCACGAGGGGGCACTGTGCAGGACTTCCTCAGCAGAGGCTTTTAGAGACGCGCAGTCATTGAGGAGCACTCCGAGAGGCGTTCAAGACGAGTAGCCATCTTGGAGCCTGAGACACGCACTCCCGGCCATACTGAGGTATTTGGAGGTACGATATTAGCTATGTTCACAGGACACTTGACAGGTAAAGCTTGCATTGTCATTTTCATGACTTTCGTAGTTGTTATACGATAGTACGCCAATTTGTTGGTGGATAACGGACGTGGTCGGTCGGTACGCTTCCCCCGCAATTGCCACAGGTGAAATGCCGAAAGCCGGTTTGGAACCCCCCAGTTGGGCTCGGCGCATAAGCAATGCCGCGTTTCAAATACAGCGTGAAACAGGTGTACTGATTTTCACCGATTATTTGAGGACTAATTTCGCACGATGGGTCTTTCTATTAATATTGAATTACTGTGACTTTCGGTGCCTCGTTTGAATAGTAGTCAAAATAAGTAAAGCCAAATTGACCGACATGAACTTTGGTGAGACATAAAAGATGTAAACCTGAAGTTGTTTTTCTATCGCCGTAACCGCTACATGACATGATATCTATCCAGTCTAGCTATTTGATTTCTTACAGTAAACAATCGTCACTGTCTCACTAACATCCATTGTTTCACCCGTGTTTTATTTCATGCGCATAAATGCAGGGGAACGGGTGGACCCCATGATCTCAAAGGTATAGGTATAGCTGAAAAACAGACCATAAGACCCGGAGTGGAGAACCACATAGGCTCCCAGTAGGTCAGGTGTGATAACGAGCCAAAGTGACCGTCAGTGGCGGGATTCTAACCATCATCTCTGTCATACCATGTTGTTCCCCCTCAGAAATATATGTTGCATACATGGTCGAATGCAAAAGCAAATAGCTAGCAGAACAACCATATCGTAAGCGTCAATCTGTTCTGAGTGTACGTGACCAAGATGGGTACAGACGAGTGACAACCAACGGAAAACAAGGTCAAGCTTGACCTGACCTAAGTGGGGCTTCAGAACCAAAGAGCGTCAGAGTCACGGGGTGTACAACGCGCTCCCGTCCGACGGTGCAGCAAAAGATTGATAATCATTTCATCGGTGTCCAACAATATCTGGCACTTCAAAGGATCCGAACGCCAACTTTTACCCAGCTGGTTTACACGATTCGTCAGTTGAAAAGAATTTCATTGAATCCATTTAAACTTAGCTCATGAATCTACTAGGCATTTTGACACCAGTTGCTTGGCCAGGGAGACGTAATCACCAACCAACCCGAACAGCGCGTAGCGCTCGATCCACGGACAGTCATTTCAAGCAGCTGCAATAGTGAGAGATCAGTTAGTTTGGTTTCTACTAGTCGGATCCTTACATAATCCAGTTTAAAGCGAAACAACTGTGGGCCAAGTTTCACATTTCGACCGAGGGCAACGAGTAACGGGGCTAGTGAATTGCATCGTGGATGCAAAGAAGTGCCAGTAATGTGAACAGATTATATTTGGTTCGACAAAACGAAAAAAAACATTTATGAGAGACAGTCCGCGGTACACTTGAGTGACAAATATTTTTATAACTGTTTTCTCTCACGACGGTGTAACAGAACCGGGTCTACCTTGTGATCACTTTCGGTCAAATGGTTGAAGTCGTCGTACGTAATGGAGTCCAGTTTAGTGGACCAAGCTGAGTCAGTGTGTTTAACTTGGGATGGCTCATCCATTCAAGCTTGGTGCACTGTCTTCCCTACCAATGTATGTACCATTCCTTGCCCTTACAAGAGAAAGCGTAGATATCACTGAAAGCAGTTTCGACCAAGTAACGAGCTTTGAGTAGGAGCACGAGGAGACACTGGCTAAGCGAGCTTGGACGTTGGCAAGCAGCCATGTAAGTCCTTTGCAAAGTATCTCTGATTTTTGAAGGGAAACTGTCCCATTACCTCTTCTCAACATGGGAAGGATGTGAGGATATAACTGCACCCATTGAATGGGTAAATACGACAAGTTTTCCCCATTTTGATAACGTATGAATAAGCCTAGATGCCAGTTATGGTGATTTTTTATCTGAGAATGTCACTAATTCACAGAAAGCTATTACAAACATCTCCTTTGATGTATGCGCGTGCGCGTGTAACTGTAAATGAGAATGTGCCAACAATTTCCTCCATACTTTTCCACTTCAACTTTTACGTTTCTTAACTGGCTGGCACCTTGGGGAGGATAAGCCGACTTCATAAATATCGCTGATCCCAGCTTCTCATGCTGGGCGACTGGCAGCCACTGGAAGAACACAGGGCATGTCGCTTCTCGCGGACACCGTAGCATGGATAACAGTTTGTAGAATACAGTCATGAAGTTGAATGGGTGTTTGGTACAATAGACGACCTCAGCCTCACTCAGCTCTTTTCGAAGGCGCACCTCTAGCCTTTGCACAACCAAGTGCTGGCTGCATGGCACCAGCGTGTTGACGCATGGTTGCTTGTGGCTCCCTAGGACGTCGTTCGTCATTAGACTGAACCGAATCCAATCCAGGGGTCCAACCAGCCCTACTAGGCCGGCAGATTTCCTTCACAGCCGTTGAATCATGCAGAAAATCTCGTGCGCCTGTTCAGGGGTAACTGTCTTCGCATGGCAAACACCGTCTCACTGAGAATTTTTGACCTTGGTTACCCTCACTCCGATTTATCCCGCGTGTCAAACAGTTTGCCGGGGTGTGGCCTGACTGAAGCATGCTTCAGCTTTGTGGAGTCACAGGTGAGACCTGGGCACCTGGTGGAGACCAAAGAGATGGAAGGTATTTCAAAGGCACAACAGTCTACCAACTCAGAGGAGCTGCTCCTTTCAGACACCTCATGTCAACGCCGCTAAGTTTTTGGGTTTCAATTGATTGAAACCTCAGAAAACCACCACTTCAACTTTACCGATAGCTCCACTTATTGTTATTTTCTTGTTTTTCTAGGAGGTTCACATTATCATTTCTGCCCTATTTGGAACAGATTGAGTGCTGGCTTGTTCATCAAGATTTATGAATAGTTGTAAAAATAACGAAAAGTTTCCTATTCGTGATAACCACGTACTCACTGATGATGTCACCTGTACCAAGAATCCAACCGTTAGAATCTGAACACAGACTTCAGTGATCAGATAATCGCGATAGCCGCCAATATAAGGTACAGCCGCCAACAATACTGAAATCAGTGCACTACGGCAGTACACTTGCCGCTGGTTCGAGACGCTGAGGGATATGGCTCGGAACCGAATCAAGTGGTGCAAATGCAGTATGGTCTGCCTGCTGGCTTCCCGTTCTCCATAAATAATTGAAAAACATAAAAAAACTGACGAAACGTGTACGGTGAAAATATATAAAACAAAAATGCTTTCACTCGTAATCTAAATGTTGATTCCTAATCCCTCGGACTTTGTAATCCCTTTCTGTTGTTGCGTTGGCACCATGCTTGTTCTCAAGCTGGTGTAATATATATATATATATATATATATATATATATATATATGAAATCCGAACAACACGCGAGAAATCGTCTTAATCTCACCGACTCTGAATCGTAAACTTTCTGTTATTATACAGTTCAGTTTATACAACCACTAACCCCGCAGTTCTGCGCTCTGGTTTCGGTTGGGACCTTCCAGCATCGTCCAGTAAAGGGCAGAAAGAATAGAAGCATGAAGTGGAAAAGATCCCAAAAATCAAAGGAATGAGCGGAAACCACGAAGACGAGGAAAGAGTTCGAATGCAACTACGCCACTGGCCGCGACATCTAGCTTTATCAAATAATGTTTCCAACCATTTGGTGGGTGGGTCCCGTGGACTTCAGCCCGAAAGTCTAACGCGCCCCACTAGGTCAAGTCCATTGGTGAACGTTTTCATACCGTTTTGGCATGTCATGGACTGACCACCTCGACCTACCTTCCAATCACTACCTGCCTCAGATGACAGCGTATGCTGAGGAAGTCTATCGGTGGGTATGCGTAACACATGTCCCAATCACCTTAACCTGTTTAGATTCAGTACTTGATCCACAGACTGACCTCTGATTCCCAACACCTCACGCTCAACCTCTGATGCGGTGTTCCCACCATATTCGGGCAATGATACGGAGACATCGATGCTTGAACGCCAACAGTGTTCGTCTACCTTCTTTCCTTAACGGCCATGTTTCTGAGCCATATGGAAGATCAGACCTAACAGTCGCATTGTACCCTCAACCTCTGACAGACAATCGAATGTCACGCCGGTGCAACAGATGACGGAGGTTGGCAAAAACAAAACGCTTTTTTTGTGTACGCGATGACACTTCATCCGTTATCTGCCCACCTGGTGAGATGTAACTACCGAGGTAACAAAACTTATCCATTTCATCTAGAGCTTCTTCTGCTAACACAAGGATTGCCGTGGGACTAGTCCAGTCCTGAAGCAGTATTTTACACTTTGAAGGTGCAAAACGCATCCCAAACATTGGTACACTGTTGTTGAGGCTATCTAAGAGAGATTGCAACTTACCTGGATCTTCACTCAGAAGAACAATATCGTCCGCATATTCCAAGTCAGACAGTTTACTGCCTGAACAAAGATCAATGCCGCCATTCTTACATGACGATGGGGCCATCTCGAGAATCTAATCAATCACAAAATTGCAGAGGAAGGCTGAAAGAGAGCAACCCTGACGAATATCACTTTCTGTGGTGAACTCGGGGGAATGATCGCCGTTAGCACGAACTCGGCTTCGCTGTTTGCATACGGGTATTGGAAAAGAGAAATAAATTTCTCTGACACACCCTTCAATGAGAGGCCGCGCCAGAGAACCGTGCGGTGAACTGAGTCGAACGCCGCTTTCAGATCAAGAAAGACAGATTATGGGCCTACGGAAGATGTGTCTGTGCTCTAAGGTTTGTCGAAGAGTGAAGATATGGTCAATACAATCCCGACCAGGTCTGAAACCAGCTTGATTCTCACGCGTACACATCTCGCGCGTACTGGATAATCGGTGGAGATTAAGATCGATGAGCAATTTAGTCGCGATACTTACCAGGCTAATTCCTCTGTGGTTTTCACTAGAGGATCGGTCACCTTTCTTGCAAATCGGCACAATCACCGATTCACGCCAATCCCTGGGAGTCTGCTTGCTATCCCGAATTACCCGGAGGAGTTTTGTTAACTCTGAAACCAAAGTTTTGCCCCCATCCTCGAAGAAAGATGGAGACAACCCATCCGGTCCAGCAGCCTTGCACCTTTTCAAGTAACCTATCTCCCGCCTAATTTTCATTTCTGACGGGGAAGTGAAATCTACCTGCATCGTTTCTCTGGCAGCTATATTCCAAAGGTCCGGTGTATAAGTGGGTCAACCGAATTGCTCCCTAAAGTGCTCCGCCCAACGATCCAGACGACATCCCTGAGAATGGATCAATGAGCCGTCTAATTTTCTAATTAACTCACGCCGAGTTTCCGCTGACCTGTGCCCCTTATCAAACGGAAAAGGTTACGAGCGTTGGCGGTAGGCGTAGCCTTCTCTTTTTCCATACATTTCGCAATCCACTACTGCTAACGGTCATTTCTCAGGCTCCTAGTCAGTTGACATCTAAAGGATTTACGCATTTCATTGAATGTGGAATCTGGAGGGCCGGATCCGCGAGTATCCAACAGAGCAACTGATGTCGAAGATATCCATCGCTTGTGAGGTCGACTTGAACCTACTTGAGTCCTGAGTGGCACTCGAAGCGGAACACAAGGCTTCCTTGATCTGTTGCTAGCGTTCATCTGGGTCCTGCACATCCGGCTGCATCGATAACCGTGTAGGAAGCTCTGCCTAAAAAACAGATCGTCGGTTATCGTCTAGAAGCAGCTGCGCGGAACGAGTGGCATTTATGTTCGTACGATCACGGATGAGACGTAAGAGGAAGCGAGTACGTACCAAGGCGTGAACTGAGTCCACAGGCGTAGACCAAAATGAACGACAATCTTCAACTGATCCACACCAGCGGTGTCCAGTCGCAATATGGCCAATCTGAGTCCAACGTTGTGAAGACGTAAGAGAACGTCATGTGAGTCTATGCCGATTCTTTAGGTAGAAGTTCGTACTTGGCAGAAACAATTTGTGGTCAGAGCACAGCTGTATGGGACGATCACCGTTGCCAGTACAATCGGCGTGGTTAGCAAATGGGCCTCCAATGTGCCTTTTGGAATCTCCTAAACGGCCAACAGTAGGTGTTGACATCCCCGGTAATGACCACCACGTCCGTTAAACGTGCGTTTTGAAGCAGCTGAGACAAATCCTGGTAGAATTCCTCCTTGGTCTCGGAGGAACTGCAGTCAGTGGACGCATGCAGATACACGACGAACAAGCATCGGTGCTTATGTTTGTTGTTGTTGACACGAACAGAACCGTCCAACCGAACTGCACACAAACGACTGATGACTGGAGTCGAGTTTAGCAATGCATTTTTAGCTCTCTTGCTCAGAGCAATCCGATTGGGGCGTTAACACAACTCGGGAACGTAATCGAAGAACCCGTGAAGGAACTTCTCTTGGTCTGCACGTGAGACCTGACTCTTGCAAACATTCTCTCTTTTCTTCGTTGGTGCTTTGTTATCGATCCGCTTCTCGGATTCAGTCCTTTGCCCCACGCACCCAGCGGAACAAGCGGAACGTAGACAGGTCAGCATCCTTTGGGCTGGGGCTACCCAGCTTAGGCGGGCGACAGCTGCCCAATGAAGTGTGATGACTTTCCCCACCGTCGAGAGAAACCCCAAACACTCCACTCCTACGTCCATCTAGTGGAGGGTTTTAGACTGGTGATCGGTTTCCGTGATTATTCTCCAGAGGCATTGTGGTTAGAACCAGATGTTGTCCATCAACTGGTTCAGAGACTGGACTTTGTCTGGCCTCTACCCATTGACCTGTCAGGCATGATTGCATCCCCGACTTGAGGAAGCCATGCTGCATAGCTGTTTGGGTCATGGAGGCACGCAAGCCATCACATCACGTCAAGGTGCAGTCTCTTTGAGATGGTTTATTACTATACGAAGGTGGTTGCCCATTCTTTTTGTTGTTTTTTGCCATTGTTATACTGAAGTGCGAGGTTAACGGTTGATTGAACCTAACTGTTGTACAGGTAGTATCGAAATTCGAATGTATAAATATCTTCTTCCTTATGGGGTGGATATAATAGTAAACAAAGTTGAAAATACAAAACTGGCGATAACTAAATATTGTTGAAGTTAGCTCTGTAATATTCTGTGCTAAGTTGAAATCGCTTGACTGTAGTTAACACGTTCAATTCGACTGATGCCTGACGGGAATTGTAATGAACGTTCAAATATGAATAATTTGTATAGTAATGGAAGTATGATTTATCTTACGTGGTTTTCACCACGAAGGCATAAACGCTGCTCCTGCCAGGAGCAATTCCGTTTCCGCAAGTATGGACTATATTTCTGCCTAGAAGAAAGAAGCTAAAAAATGCACACACATTTGGAAAAACCGTTTCACCTGGTTTATTATCAATATTGATATTATCACGGCTGATGATAGATCCACGGGAAGAAAGCTGTTGACATTTTTGGGACGCGTAACCTTGAAAACAAGGTCAAATGAATGTAGTCCTTTAATCTTCTCGTTTGTTTTTGCGGTGATGAAGAAGTGCTCATTCATGACGGGATATTTTCACTACGCTACTAGATGAGAGAACGATAACATCATAGTAGCACACTTTGTAAGTTTTTCTGTGAAACTTACGTTTAAGAACAAGCATTTTTTTTGCAATAATGATGTAAAATACGGTGTTACAGCAAGATGCGATGGGCAAGATACCGACAAAATTGACTTGGATATTGGTGCTTTACGGGTTTTGATTTAAAAAACTGGTCAAAGGTCAACAAATGTATCTGAAGAGAGTATTTCTATGCAAAATACCACACCCCATTGCTAAAGGACTAAGCCAAATAAGCTTTCGACCAATCAAAACCCAGCGTTATATGCCCAGTAAGTCTGATCGCTTGTTGCAGCTGCGAAGAAATTCGGGTTTCTCCGTGATTCCTTTCGAGTTTCGATTTACTTTCTGTGCTCTACATGAAAACTTGGGGGCTCGCCAGAACGGTATCCGTGATAATAAATTCAAAAAGAAACTCATTCCAATAACCTTAGATCGTGAAACTCATCTCGCCGGTTGATTACAGGGGGAATAAATCACTACCATCCCAGTTGCTGGAGTATAATCTACGGCACTATGAACAATAAAGAATTGATCGAACTGAAAAAGTACATTTTTCCAATCTGTTGGTTTGTAAGTTCTTCTAGGAAGACTACTTTGCCGCCAAGTAATATGTCCCGTCATGCCTCCGGTGGTAATATTAATGGTAATACCGTGAACATTTCCATTCATCTGTTATAAACGTTTAAAGTAGCGGAACCCCGGACATTTTAAGTGGTCGGGTATATTTCGTCTCATAAAAAACCTGATTTGATTATAATGATGAGTTTTTTTTAATGTAGGCGAAATGTGTTGCACTTTCCTCAAAATGTTATAAAATTTTGTATCAGGTTATAATGTTTTATATTGAGAAAATATTAATTCCGAAAACTACATTCTCATTTGAACTTCGACGATACCTGCAGGTAATCGTGTGACAGTCGAAACTAAGACACAGGATATTTGACCTGACTCGATCACGAACCGTTCGCGTTTTTTAATAAGTGTATTCGTCCACACGAATCAGTTTTTATTTAGAAATTCGCACATGAAATCCAACAAAACGGAAATCGATTTCCATCTCTCTCTCTCTCTCTGATAATTGGCCATTTCTTTGCTCGCCTTTGGAGTCTGAGTGTATCTGATAATTTTACAAAAAATCATTGGGTAATTTCGGTTATCATGTAAACCACAAAAGCCAAAGAACGGACCAATTTTTTGTTTTGTTTCATATAACGGCCAGCAGTCACGACCGGTTTTCAGTGGAAAATATACTGAAAGTTTGGCGGAATTCTGTATCTGAAGCAGCAACGATTAACAATTGCTCCATAACGTCATCACGCACAAAGTCCCAATTGGTGATCTACATAGTATTTCAATAATGCATATCCCCTAATTTACGTTTGAACAAGAACATGATCGCAGATGTGTTATTCTGAGTGCTCGTTCGACCATTTTTTATCTATCATCGTCGTGCTACATCTAAGAATGTGACGTCAAACTGTTTTCTAAAGTGAGGCAAGAGGCGATTTGCTTTTTATTCGACCTCGTTGTCGCAACTCTTACTGTCGCTGTCCCTGAGCACCCTACTACACACACACACACACACAAATGTTACTTGCGAACTGGAATTCTGGTAGTGGGTTAGGACTGTTTCCCGGGTCTTATTGCTGTGGCATGCCCAATGAAAGCACATCTGACCATGTGATCTATAGCCCTCTCCGCCTTTCATTATGGTCGGTAACAATTTTAGTTCAAGTGGGTCTCATAATGAGTTCGTTTTCTCTCAACCCGTTGTTTACAATCTGCAAATGGCCAAGATTTCGGTCCGGTTTTCAGTTACCTAGTGCTGCCATTGAGCATACATGCACATAAGATTTACTTTGCAACATTTGGTTCGTTTCTAATCTGGTCTAAGTTTGTTGAGTTCATGGTGATATGCTGGTACCGGTTCGAAAAGAGAACCAGACACTGAAATTATACCGCAAAGTATTGTGTATCAGTCAATTACTCGTTTGTAGACTGTCATCTTAGAGTTGGCAATAGGTCACTGAATTTCCATTCTGCTGTCCATTGTTAATCTATTTAATAGACATCGGGGCTGCAATGACCCTAACCGGTTAAAGCCGATCAACACAAGATTTACTGCTTTCCGGCACCTGTGTGTACTCCTTTTTTCTTGCGACGTTAAGTACCGCCTTACAACAAGGTTGCCGCTGTTCACTGTTTCATTGAGTATGATGCTAACGCGAACATTGTTTCTCGTCATTGCTAGGTATCATTTCTGAATGATTAGGCCTTCAAAATGTGTTTCAAATGTATACTGTTGTACACTGTTGCGAATGACCACAGTCGATACAGACGCAGCTTCTCACCTACTTTGAGCAACTTGTTTATCGATCCAAGCACCACTATTCCGCATTACAGCCCCGTATTGATGTCTTGTGGCAATCAAATATAATAATTTCACTTCCGCTGGTGGTACAACAGAAGACAAGTTTTTAAGGTGTACAGGAACTAGATAGAAAACCAATGAACTCCACTGTACCTGTCAAAAGGAATACGAAATTCGACGAAGCAAATGCGTTTTCTATCACGTCCACACAGTGCTGAAATTCCTCAGCCTCGATGAGATTCGAACTCACTCAGTTACGCTTTATTAGTGGGTGACTCAAGGTCATCGTCGTAACTTATTCGATAGTGTGCACATAGACACACACGGTATCGTGGCTATATATATATATATATATATATATATATATATATATATATATATATATATATATATATATATATATATATATATATATATATATATATATATATACAACCAACCCCATCTAAATTCAGAAAAGCACACTCAGTATTATGGTGCTTCATTGATCCACAGGTTTGTTTTCTGTTGTCATTGCACGTCATAATGTATTCTTGTTCCACATTGTTCAGTGAGTAAAATATGGTCAAGTTACGTTTATCTTCATCTTTCACAATACTTTGTGACACTGACGTCATAAGTTTCACCGTAGATGAAATCTAGTTCAAATTGGAAACAGCAGTTTGACATCGCCTGATCTCGCCTTATACTGCCAGTACTACTACGCTGTGGGGCCTGTGCCAAAACATTAGAAGGTAATGACTCTCGGTGGTCGATGAAATCATCCTATGGAGAAAACCAGTCTCTATCTATTTGCAGGTTAACATTGACCTCCTTCATGAGGTTGAATCGTGTAAATACCTTACCATATGAACATTTAGTCGTCTTCAATAGGCTTGAATCAGTCACTCCCACAACCGTTTGTTCTCCCTTTGAATTTATCCCCGGAGTTTTAGTTTTTGACTGCCTGTTGTACCGCCAGATAGTACATAAACGGCACAGAGTGTCTCAACTCACTGAAACTTAGTAGCATAAGTTGTACTGGCCTTAGTACGCCACATACACTCACACACACAGAGCCAGGTAGGCACGCAGTACAGAAGAGAAGAGAAAGTTGCCCGAATGCTGCTCGCGCGGTTAAAAGTGACTGAATGATTATTATCAGGGTCGTCGTTGTTGTCAGTGATACGATGTTTGACTTCACGTGAGAATGGAAGTCGTTGCTTAGCTTTTAGGCATCCGATTTTTTCATTGTGAGGTTCTCTTTTGGAAGTGATGGGTTGCACAAGTTTAGATACACTGCTAAGACATCATTGTCGGCATGAATAATTCAGTACAGAGTATTCTGTTCTCTCAAAAGGCTATGGAAGGTTTCAGCTGTCCCCTAATTAGATCCAAAAGCGTTCTTGATCTTTGGCATGGTTTTGTGATTTTCTTTGGACGTCAAAAACCAACTATCAAATGACCTTGGGGGTTACGTTTTACGTATTATGCTACCATTATTACAGTGTGGTAAAGGCGTGTGACTGCCTCGCAGCGCTCATCTAAATTTTTTATTCGTCAGTGATTTTGTATGTCAGTGTAATTGTGCCATTCTCAGATGAACTTGGTTCACATTTCGGAAGTTTAATCCCAGATTAGAAGACATCAACAAGCAATCCGAATGCTGCACGTGCTCTGTTTCTTCTCACGTTTTTTTTTCAAAAGTACGAAACTAACAAAATGTTATCGAATCTTACTCCTAGAGAACACAGGTTGGTGAACAAATTGGTCTTCAGTGATTCATACCCATTCCTTAACATCACAATATTTTACAAGAAATTAGGGGATTGAACCAAGCAGACAAAAGATGGAGGTGATAGAGAATAATGATGATAAAAAAAATTAAAAAAATTTGTAGTCCAGGAATAAATAAAGACCGGATTTGGACTGTTTCACACGTGTTATGTCAGTTTTCATCTGGTTCGTGTTCTGGTGGAGGATGGACCAGAGGAGCTTAAGAGCACATACAAATTGTTATTGATTCAATCCCCCAACTTGTCGTAATATACTGCGATTTAATAGCATGAGTATGAATCACTGAAAACGAGCTCGTTCGCTAATCTTTGTTCTGCAATATTTTGGAAGTGCGAATAGTCGGATAATCTGAATACAACTTTGTTGTTAGTGCTTCACTGGTTACATCAGTTCGTCTGTTATTCATCTCGAAATCAGTTCATCATCGGTGGTTCTTGTCCCAGCTGCTGATCACTGATGCGAATTTATTGATGACTTTCATCAACGTAGTAATATTCCCCATATCATATAGAAGCGAAACACTGACGTGGAGCGTTTGTCTGAGTGCCTGTCTAACAACAAACCGTGTCTGTTAGTTCACTCTAAGTTATCCAGTCAAGACGGAAATTCTAAAGAGTAGTGACCAGTCAAAATACTTTCTGCCCTCCGATAGTCTATGTTTGGGGTTCGAAATAGGTTAGCGTCTCGGTCTCATAAAAAAGTAATGGATTTAATTAAACAGTTCTCTGCACAGCCACACCTTTTGACGTCGCAGTGTAAGCCTCTAACTGTATTCATACACAACCACGAAGAAATACTAAATTAATGAGCGACAACTGTTTCATCCAGTTGCGTTCTAACCACAAATTATTTCTGGCGAGTGCAGGCCTCTACCATAGAAAAGGGGACCAGACTTGTACGAATCCACCACCTTTGAACTATGGTCGTATTGTTGTTGTTATTTATTCTAGTCCGTACCAATGGTTTCTGATCACGCCTTCGTCCGTGGTCGCTTTTGTTTACCAATTTTTTATGGTTGCATGAATACTAAAACGACCCGTTACGCACAGCTTCCCCTAGATCAGTTCTAATTCTTTCACCGATTGACCTCGCCTTGCTGTGCCCTGGCTTTGTTCGCTACTCCCCAATATCTCCTAGTTTAGAACAAAACACATAAAATCACAAGGAACAAACGAACAGAAAATAAAGCTTTGAGTTGTAGTCGTGCAGACGAAGAAAGAGTTTTAATCCAGCCACGCCACTAACCACAGCACCTAGCCATGCCACCCAGTGTCTTCAGCAATCCGATGAACGGATCTTTTGAACCCCAACTCGGGAACTTGAACAAGTTCACTGGCCAAGATTCTCAGATCTTTTTTGTCGTGTGATGGACTGACCACCTTGGCCCACCTCCTTACCGCTATCCCTCTCGGAATCGAATGTAAACCGAGGAAGTCTATTTGTTGGCTCCTCGAAGACCTGTTTTTCTAGAGAACACGGGTTATTGGTGGAATAGAGCTTTGCTTATGGCTACTGATATTGTAAAAGTCTTCCGTCTCGATTAGTCTCTCAAAAATGTACTGTTGTGACTTCAGTTGCTTTGATAGATGCTCACAGGTCCGTCCGTTCAGGTACCATGTACAATGCCGTGGACATACCCCTAAGGTGTCAGCTGACCAGCAGCGTAAATAATGACCGCGATCAGTGGTGGATTGCCAGGTGCGGAGATCTTCAGAAGACTAATAAACGACAGCAGCCGCAAGCTTTTTCTGATTGGGATAATGAGAATGGAGTGGAAAGACTGCCATCACTCCGTAGCCTTATATGATAACATCTTCATTGATTCCTAGTGAAATGGCGTGGAGCCGGTAATTACAGTCAACGTTGTCGTTATTTTGTTGGTTTTCGAAAGGACAAGTGAAAAGTGCAGTTGTGATTGAAGTTTGACGTAACCCATGGCAATCGGAATTTGTGTTTGTCTTCAACTGACAGCTTGCTTATGATGCCTAGCATCTTTTAATCAGTTGATAGTTTATATACACTCTTCACAACCCACTTTGTCTTTTTTGACTTCTCGCAGAACCCCGAAACTGATAGCCGTATTATCTGGAGGCGATCAGTTACATGTGCTGTTATGTTGCTACTGGCCGCTCCTTCTGTGAGTTTTTTGTCTAATGTCATGGGACACCGAATTGTTGTCGATTTTGTATTACACGCTATATGCGATTGCTTTTTTTATCGAACTGATGTTTCACGTGAACTGTTTTAGTAAATGCAAGCTTCCGGGAAGATGATCTGTTCGTCAATTCAGCCATTCGTTAAGCAATGTGAAAAATTATTTTCAATCGTTCGACGCAGATGTGCATGGAAGGTCTGCCCATTCAAATTGCATAATTTTTGGTCAATTTGTGGCGAATATTGGTACATCAAGCTATTTTCCATCGCTGGGAAACCTGTTTGCTCATGATATTAACTATATATGATACTAGCTTATTGACGACTGCAAAAAAGTTTCTCAGAGTTTCACCAGTGATCTATGCAAAGAATTGTCCGGATCTGGTGTTTCCATTGTGTGGGTAATGTGCGCGTTAGGCGTACAGTACTGCTGGTGTATAGGGAGTCGGATACAGGTTGACCAGTCTTTGGAAAGAACTTCGGTGACCCAGATATGATGGAAGAGCGTGCTCAGTAGGTCCAACAAAATTGGCAAACAAGATTTGAAGATCTCAGGTGTGTGTTCGGTCCATCTTTGAAGCTTCTGGTCGCAACCCGAAATGAGGTGGCCTCCATCGTCGCGTATCGTGGGAGGAGGAGGTCGCGCCTTCCCCGAAGAGGAACGTATGAGTCGGAAAAGCCTCCCAAAGTCTCCTACAGCGGCTGCTGCCTCCATCCGGCCTGCAATTTCAGACCAATATCGTTAACGGTCGCTCCTCGCTGAGCGTGTAGCTTCGCGACGAAGGTTATGGTAATCAGGCGAATTTCGGAGTCTCGCGTCCCTAGCCTTAGCGCAGCGGTTAAGGGTTTCTGCAGAGATCCAATCTTTCCTGTGCCAATTTGTCTTCCCCAGCTATTCAAGGGAAGCTCCGGCGATGGATACTTTAAGCTCCATCCATTGCCCATCTACGCTACCGTCCTCGCCGATCGCAGTTAGTCTGGACGAGATCGCATTTGACAGGGTTTGGACGTTGTCCGAGATTGCTAGCTTCTGCAGTAATGTCGAGATTTTGACCGTACTGAAAGGTGAAGCTTAAGACGAGCGCGTACCAGTGTGTGGTCCGTGCCGTTGGCATTTCCCGTTACGGTATGCCCGACAGTTCTCGAAAGATGACGCCCAACGAGAGCGCACCAAGATGTAGTCGATTTGATGCGCTGTCCTACCGTTGTTGGAATACCAGGTCAGCAGATGTCTTTTTGAGTGCTGAAAGCGGGTATTGGTGACGACCAGTCGATTGAGGTCTGCAGACGTGACCAGGCTGTCTGCATTTTCGCATCGCACGCCGAGGCCAAATTTCCCCAGTACATGTTGAATATACTCGTCTGCTGTTCCCATGCGAGCGTTCCAATCTCCTGCAAGTTGCAGAATATCTCGCCTGGGAACCCGATTGACTGAATTTGGAAGTTCGCTGTAGAAGACATCTTCATTGGTTGGCTCAGCATGTAGCTTTGGGAGGTAGACCGCAATCACATTCATGTTGAACGGAGTACTCCTAAACCGTACCACGGCAGTTCTTTGAGAAACTGATTCCCGAGAGATCAGGGCGTTGTGTGTTCGACTGTTTATTGCGATCGCAACTCCATGAAGCCCAGAATTGTCCACTGTCCCACTGTGATAGATCCAGTAGGATGCATCTGTTTGGGGTACTTGAATATGTCGGCTGCCGAAGTTGGGTAGGCATAATTCGGATAGGTAAGCTGCGTCAATTCCGTAGCCGTTGAGTGGGCTTATGGTAATGCATTGGCTATCTGCATCTAGAGGAGTTCTCAGGCTCCAGTAGGCTACGTGGACTGGTGACCTGTTCGGGCTTAGGTTCCCAGCTCGTCTTTGGGTCACCCCGGCCACTAGGGGAGCACAGGGCGCGTCGCTTACCGGGGAAGCCGTAGCATGATCAGAGCTAATTATAAAGACAAAATCCATGACGAGGCTTGGGAATTTGGTACGAAGTGGCGTCCCCAGCGCCACACAATGCGCGAACTTTTAATGTTTCTGTATCTGTCTATTTTTGCCTTCCTAGTAGATAAAGTGTGTATGCTAAATCACCCGGAGTTTACCTTGTCTTCGTACCGGCAGATATGACTGTGCGACATGTGTTCGTTCAGTTTAAAATCTTTAAGTGCTTGGCAAATAGGTATCGGCTTGAAATTTCCGCAGTGAATTTCCCCAATGTATACAGTGAGTATTTTCAAGCAACCAAAAGAATTCTCACGATTATTAGCGTTTCTTTCCAATTTATATTCGTGTATTTTCCGTGTCAGAAACCGTTCAGGCGACCTCCTGTTTAGAAAAAGGCGCATTTACCATATGTACCCACAGATTTCATCCGCAGTATTTTTCCGCAAAACTTCAGCTATCGAGCAATTCGGCTTTCCTGTTTTTCCACCAAATTTGGTTTTTTTGCGCGCTGTGTCTATTTTCTATTTCCCTCCATTGTATTTTCCGTTTTTGATTTCTCGATTTGAGGTTTCCACAAGGTCTTCTGGGTAGACTTTAAAGGCGATAGAACTGGTGACTTTGTTGGACCTGCGCTGGTCGTCGTTAATAAACAGGCGGCGCTATGTTGGGTCAACGTTTTCTCTCTGACTAACGGGTGGGCTATCCTTATCGACTTCCGCACTCTTTGTTGCCCAACCAAGGGTCTTTTGCTGTGTGACTACGGATCTAGGAGATCCGATCCAAGGAGTGCTGTGTAGTTGTAGTGACCCTGCGGAATCACAGCCGCTGTGCACCTGTTGTGCTCTGTGCTTTGTTTTCTGTTTGCGCGTGTTAACTTCAGTGCAATCTGTGTTTACGCAGTCTCTGTGGTTTGCGATGTTCGGTGTCAATCATGTGTGGTCTGGTGTTACAACGGTAACTTTTTCATCTTCACTGCCGTATGTGAGTGCAGTGAAGAAGCATGAGCCACAGCTACCATTGGGTTCCACTGCACCATTAAACAGAAGTTGGTGGTGGTGGTTGTGTGGTTCAGAGCGTTTAATTACCACTTAGGAGGTGAGGTCAGGCGTTCGATTCTCGCCACCGCCGGTCACTGTGGTGTTGGTAGATGCCGGTTAACGAATTCCATAAATACATCTGTCAGAACCAAGATCAGTAGCGCTAACATTGTCTGATGTGTTCAATGCATAACGACGGCTTTTAGAAAACCAAATTGTGGGCGGGAAAAATTACACCTCCGTCTCCTTTGTTGCAGTCTTTCCATACTCTTTTGTTTTTGTGTTCTAATGCCTGCCATAAGGCTGGCTTACCAGCATTTTGAATATTGCCACAATAATAAAATGCATGGAAGGTCAGTGAAGTTTAAAAGATCACATCTCCGCAGCCACTGATCTTTGCATTTGTAGATTTTTTACGTTGGCGCTGTCGAGTACAGCGCGCTATACAGATGCATTTCCTTGCCCGAACCCCAGTAAGGTGAATCTCATAAACCGAGTTAACAAAATAGTCGACCGGTTGGGAGGGGATTCGAGCTCTCACAATCATTGATTCCCATCGGTCTCCATTAGCTTTGGACTTGGACGTCTTATGCTTCTCTCTATCACACGATATTAGCCCGCGAAGTTCTCACCACCTAAAACTCGGTTTTACTTATAATGAAATTTTAAAACAGGTTCTATCCGATTGAGTTGAAAGATCTCATTATTTCATTTCTTCACTTGCAGTTACTGTTGTACCAGCAAATTGCCTCAGCTACGTCATCTGTTTCTCTGGGTAAGTTCTATTGTTCTCCGATTTTGATGAGCATACAATTTCCTCGGAGGCACACGACCGGTTCGCGGTCCACACGTTTATATACTACTCACTATCAACATGAGCGCTTGCACATGTAGCCTCGATGTTCGTTGGGTTAGCAGTGACCCATACATGAATAACTAACAGAAATCACAGTTGTGATTCTTTTGTGGACTCTTCAATGAGGAGTATGCACTCACACTCCAGACGATTCAAATTAGATCCTGGTGCAGATATAACGTCGGGGTGTACAAGTACGGGTACGCATACCTGATGAGCGGCAACAACCGCGAAATCGGTCGTGTACTTTCGGGGGAATTTTATATATAGGTAGCAGACAACAAGAATCTAGGTCAGTATACGCCCGATGCCTAGGTTGGCGATGGTCTAGATAAGGTACAACGGGCAATGCATCGTGCAAACGTGTACGTGCGGCATCCTCTAAGTACCCCAACCAGCATTTGATCTCAAGTTCTCAATAGTCCGTGTTTATTTTTATCATGATCAATGTGGGTGTCTCGCTTAATTCCATAAGTATGCATCATTTCTGGTTGTTCCGCATAATAAGGTATGTCATCGTGTTCGTGAGTTCTGCGTCTTACACACTGTGCTTCTGGTCTCGATATCGCTTTTAAATGAGGTTCAACTCGAATCCCAGCTAACGAATGATACCAATTTTTCAGCAATCGCTTGTCACCCACTGACGGATCAGTAAATGACAACGTGTTCCACCCGGCGCTTACGCGTTGGGACAAGACTCTCAAATATGTCCCGGAAAATAAGTTTACTTTCAACTATTTCGTGTACTCCGGTGTTCCTATTTGTGTGCAGTACCTTAAATTAGCAACTAGTGTATTTTATACAATCGTATTGTTATAGGGTACGTAGTCATACCTGATCATTTGACGAGCATCACTCGGATTGTTCATCTGGAGTTGTGGTCATGTTCTATCTGCATAAACAATTTCGTGCCGCTCCGAAACCAATGTACTGATAAGGCAGTTGCATCTAATTTTCTCACTGATCCGTCAATTTTCGACCATACAATACGTGACTTTCCACAATTCCTACTTCGCTTTCATTCAATCTCCGGTATTTTTGTTTAGAATACCAATATCTTTTATCTGTTACTAATCTTTTTTCAACTTCGGTTGCCATTTGTTCGTCTACTTCTCTTGGCGTTGCTTCCTGTCAAGTCACATGCGAATAGTAGTTAAAGGAAATACACCCGACCAACGGTGTCCATTTCACTTAAATGTCTCGGACTGCCGGTCGTTGACAAATCCAACGTAAGAGTGACAGTGACGAAGTCAATGCCTTGCCGGCCTAGTGTCACGGGGCACACAGCTCATTTGATTTACCCGACGACTTCAACATTCATGTCATAACCGGTGGAGACAGTGTTGGCATATTTTCCACCCTCGTCGATCGGTCGGAAAACGACAATCTTCTCCAAATGTCTCGGTCGTCGGATTTGTTCCCTAAACGATACACACTGTTTACCAAGAATACGCTATCTTTTGATCTGAATTATTGCCAACTTTTAGATCTGAGCTTGAATTAACCACTCCGCCAACGAGTACCGTTGCTCATTCAGGTGGAAGCCAAACCTCCAACGAGAAAAGGATCTCCTCGTAGGACGAGTCATCTACAGCGATGGTGAGCATTGCATCCAAACTGCATGCCATCATTGTTCTCCGCCATCTATTCGGTGCTTGCAAACAACCCACTTGGGATAACCCAGTTTTATTCATATCCAACCGAGTTTGTGTCAAATGGGTCGCTGGCCTTAGGCAGATCGTACCTAGTCTACAAGCAAAAGATTCTGTACCGAAAAAAACGATTTATTAATTAAAAATTCACATTTGTATAGATGAAGTCTTTAGTTCCATTTCATCACGACAAACATTGCTCACCGAAACTGCTCTGTATCGCCCGCTTCATCTCGTTTTCAATGCAATCCCAAAAGCTTCATCGTTCTCATGTATTGAGCTTTCCTTTAGCAGAATTTTCGGATGAATTGGGAGCCTTTTCTACACGCCTACTTAGGACGTGGCAATTGTTGGGACACGATTTTTATCTTAGTACAACTGGTTTCATTTCATAGTGGCTCCCATTAGAAACGTAAAAACTATAATTTTGACATGCTAATGGAACGTTTTCTCCGAATCGCATACACAGAATCCCCTTAACGGCTATCTATCCTACGAGTATCGGTCACTTGGTCTTACGCAGTCCCGATATGACGGCGGTCGATTATAAACCGTGAAGACGGATTTAATATGTTTATGGAGGGCAAAACGGCAGCAAATATAGGATTACGGCAGATTGGGACAGCAGCATTCATTAAACAGTAAAAGCAGTGGGAACCGGTACTAAATGTAAATATTAACATGATTTCAAGCAGAACGTACAATCAATTGCGAAAAACCGGCAGTCTTGGTCAAAAATGGGAAGTAGGGGCAGTCATACTGTGAATAACAGTAAGAAAATACATGGACAATGAGAAAACGGACATGGTTTGCAGAGAGCGGCAGACAGCGTACGGTTCTGTGGCGTTTGAAAGCTGAGGTGCTCGCTTTGCGCTAAACGGAGATCAGAAAGAGAGACGGATGAAGACCAGTGGGGTGCGTGCGTGCGTGCATGTACCAGAACAGGGCTGGCCGGATTGGTGGAAAGGTAGGGTACCAGACTAGAGCCAAATAGGTTAGCGGTTCGAACCCCAGATGGGGCAACCACTTCTAATGGAAAATCGTTTCATGTAAACAAACATATGATAACTGAGCAGCGGTTGGAAAGTAAAGTAGTGTGCGATCGGCGATGAAAAGATGGAAACGGTCAATACTATGCGGTGAGCTAAACTAAGAATGTCAGTACACAAAAACGTTTGGGCAAAGAATGCTGTTGCCTCATGATCACAAAGTACCAGCTCATATAATCAAGTTACGAAAAAAATTTCGAAGGATTTCTCAAATTCTCACTGCCGTCCAACATACCCATCGCAGCGAACTTCAATGTACGCCTTATCTTAGCGTTACTCAGACTGGCTGAAATTTACGTTGCCGAAAAATAAAACGTCTTTTTTTAATTACATGCTTACGCATGAGTGCATCCGATAGCCACGACGATCCACTGCACTTTTAGGGATAACCGGCAACCAGATCGTGAGACTCAAAGTGGAGAACCACATAATGTCCCAATAGGTCTTGTCCTGTTACTATTTAATCTACTCATTTTCTCGCTACCAGCCGTGTACACTTCATCGTTGTTCCATTGTCTCCTCCCACTTTTGCAACCTATGTGCCTGACAGCGTTGTTGTTCTTCTGTGGAGCTCTTGTTAATGGACCTTATGCCCTGATCACTACTGCGGTGGCAGCAGATTTGGGTACCCAGCCATCGTTGCTGACACGGACCCGTGCTCTGGCCACCATTACCGCCATCATTGATGGCACCGGATCATTCGGTGAGTGGTATTCGGCCTTGTCATGCCTTTTTCTAACTAGAATCGTCTTCATTCCAAGATTGCATCTGGCAAAGAGCTAGGTTTTTCTTATCTCTAAGACCATCAGCTTACCGGGCTCGGTTTTTCCAAAGTATTGTCCAGATGAATGAAAAAACGTGTTCAAAAAGTGATTCACTTCCGTCAGTCATTATTTACCAAGGGTATACCGTTTCTGGCGAAGAGGCCGGTGGCCTGTGATAAATCACCGAAGGAGAGAAGTGACGGTCAGCGGTGAAATGTGGACTCCGTAGTCGCATGATTTCTAATGTTTACTAGTATTGATCATCGCAAGTAGACAGTTTAAGTACATTGTTATCCCAAGATGTGAATAGCTCCTCCTCCTTCAGTCCCTCAGTTTCATATATATATATATATATATATATATATATATATATATATATATATATATATATATATATATATATATATATATATATATATATATCACCAGGTAACAACCAATTACTCGCCTGTATGTGATCACTGAGAGGAATTAGCGGACAGACTGAGACCAGATCATGCACAGTATTTTTTAAGTCGTGAAAAACGTTTTTCGGACTTGTCGAAGCCTATCTAAACTGCATTTCCCACTGGATTGCTTTTGTGCTTGCCAGTAGGCAAATTATCAAAAAATCCATTTGGGATGTGAACGTTCGGCCTGGTTGTCCAGGCCGTATGTATTGCATACTGAAAAAATCCTCGCCCGTGAAAGCTGCGGTGAAACCAATATTTTAGTTGAATAAAGAGCAATTTGCGATCAATACTTCTCAAGTGTACAAGGTTAGGAAGCCAGTGGTCCAGGGTGCTTTTCGACAGTCTTGTTGCATGCGGTACCAAGTTAACGATATCAAAACTAATTCCTTTTGTATAAATCTAGCATTTTAGAAGTTGGAGCTGCCACACTAGAGACAATGAAAAGTACCCTCCGTATGGTGCATATAGAATTCTTTGAAAGCATGTAAAATCTTATCACAAACTATCCCTGATGTGAACCATCCGGAGTATTACTACTTACACGGTGAATCAAATATTGTGGCCTTTTTTATGCCATAAATATTATTCTATCACTCATCGGGAACCGTGAATGTGTCAATGAAAAGAGGTAAATAACAGTGCTTCGATTCACGTTTTGCTGAAGCGATGAACTGCCAAAATATTGGTACTTCTATAAAGCACTATTGTTCAGTCGGAATTTCCTCCTGTCGTCTTTTCCGTTTATGACACACTCGTAGTGTTCAGACAAATCATTTCTTCCTAGGATTACTCGGACAGATTAAACTTGCCGGTCACGTCGTCGTAGCCACGCTGAAAATCAATCGATTGATCAGATTAACCCAGTTCACACAAACTGACAAACTGCATCTCATGCGTAGATCAAATAAATGAAAGAGGACCGTGAAGCAGTAGTTGTATCAGCGCGGTGCAGGATGGGGGTTCAGCAATGGCCACCTACTGTAACAGAAAACATGTTATATGTCTGAGTCATTCTCTCCTACTAGCGTGACTCAGGATATATTCATCATCCACCTATACAATATACGCAGAGTCAAAACAGTATCTTCTCAGCCAACAATATCTCCTTCTTCATAGCTCTCACAACTGTTGTTCTACCATCCTCTTCCATCTATTACTTACTTACTTTCATGCGACTATCTCCTACTAGAGGATGAGTCGGCTCCATGAATATCTAGTATCATGGCTGACCATGCGCGGTGGTTGGAAGCGAGTTCGGTGCAGATCGCGATCCAGTTTTTCTTCCATTGGCGGCCACCATAGACTGACCGTTAGCCTAGGCGCTCTATATCCTTCTCGACAGTGTTGATCCAAGTTTTGAGCTGGCCACGTCAACAACGCCATCCAGAGCAGGGTTCAGGACGAAGTGTTTGTTTGTTTGGTTCCGTCTCGGGACGCCATAGGATATGAAACAGCCACCGTAGTCGACAACCCTGGAGGAAGTCGGATAGTTTGTCAGTTTCGCAGCACCGTTTCCTAACTTCGTTTTTGGGTACTCTGTCGTGCCAATTTGTCTTCGAAATAAGTCGCAGGCACCAGTGATCAAACACCTCCAACTTTCCAGTATCCTCAGCTCTCAGGGACCAGGTGTCGCAACAATGTCATCCGCGAACTTTAGGTCTGAGATGTACATTTCCTGCCTCAGTTGGATACCAAGATAGTCAGTCATTGCCTGCCTCATTGTCCAGTCGATCGCGTACCATACATACGGACCCGCGCCCTAGTGAACGAATAGTGTCCTCTCAGTAGCCTTGTGAGTTTAGTGGGCATCCCGTCGGACTCCATTATCGCCCAGAAACACTCCCGCGTAAGTGAATCAAAAGCGACCCGAAAGTCGATGAAACAGGTTACTGTCGGCTGCTGGAACTTGTAGCGGTGCTCCAGTGTTCGACGCAGTTTGAAAATTTGGTCCACGCAGCCTCTACCACGGCGGGAACCCCCTTGGTTCGTTCGTGTGCGGCGGTCTCTTGCAACTGAGAAGCGTTTGAGCAGCGGCGCGTAGAAAATCTTCGCAGCCACGTCGATCAGGCTACCCCCCCCCCTCCATAGTTGTCGCACGCGGATTTGTTCCCTTTCTTTGGGATAGGAAGCAGAACGGAAGTGGCCCAGTCAGTCGGAAAGACTTCTCGCCATAGGGAGCCAAACAGGGTGTGTAGTCTGTTGATCAATGACGATAGGCAGCATTTGTAGACTTCAGGTGGAATGCCATCTTCTACAGCAGTTTTTTTTGTTCTCCAGCTGATTGATGACTGTGGTGATTTCAGTTATGCTCGGTGGATCGCAATTGACATTGTACGGCTCTGCAAGAACTGGGGGGGGGTTCAGGGTCGTCGTGTGAACTGATGGCCGGTTGAGTAATCGATTGAAGTGCTCTATCCATCGCTCTATTTTTCTTTTCTGCTCAGGTATGAGCAGACCAGCTGAGTCGCGTAAGAGCAACTGCTGCTTACATCGCCTACCCGACGCGCTTTGGATGAGGTGGACTAGCTTGCCAAAGACGCCGATCCCTGCTGAAATCTCCATTTTTTCAGCCACTTCTACCCAGTGCCGCTTATGACCAGCCCTAGCGGAGCGCGAGGCTTCGCGTTACAGTCTGCGGTTTTCACCTCCTGATATCCGGGATTCGTGTGCTTTAGCCGACAGTTGAAGTGTGCCCTCAGAGATCCAGTCTTTTAGTCGCCTTTCAGTTTTCCCTAGTTCTTTTAAAGCAGCTTTTCTAACTGTCAATTTGATTACCATCTACTGTTCTTCCACTGGCGTTGGATCGGGTGATAATGTGATTGCCATGGGTATTCGGGTGGCGATTGCACTTAACAGCACTTGGCATTTCCAGGGCCGCGACGTTTATGCGGGTTGGTGGGGAGGCCTTAGGGCGTGCGGACAGATGCATTCTGAAGCGCGCACGAGCAAGAACGTGGTCGGTGTCGTTTACGTTTCCCGTCCCTGCGCCGTGGTACGCTTGACGGTCTTCTACAGAGGAAGCCCAACGAGACCTCGCTAGGATATGGTCGATTTGATGCGAAGTGCGACCGTCGTTGGAGTACCATGTCAGTAAGTGTCTTTTAAGGTGCTGAAAGCGTGTGCTGCAAACGACCATTCTGTTAGAGTCGGTCATACTGACCAGGCGGTCACCATTCTTACAGCGTTGACCAAGGCCAAATTTTCCGAGGACGTCCCGCGTTGACGAGTCCGAAGTACCTGTGCGAGCGTTCCAGTCACCGGCGGTGGACAAAATGTCACTTTTCTGGACCCGACTGATGACCTCTTGGAGGCTGTTGTAGAATTCATCCTTAGTCTCGCTGTCGGCCGCGTTGGTCGGAGCGTAGACCGCAATCACCGTTAAGTTCTGCCGGGAGCCTTTGAAACGTGCCAAAGCAAGTCTTGCTGAAATCGGCTACCAAGTGATCATTGCGTTGGTGCCTTTTTTGTTAATGGCGAATGTGACGTCGTGGCGCCCGGAGTTGTCTGTCGGGCCTTTATAATAAATCCAATAAGTTACCTCTTCTCCTAGAACTTTTATGCACCGATTTCCGGGTTTGGATATGCGGACTTCTGAGAGACGGACTATGTCGATATTGTATTTGTGTAGTGTCCTCGTTGTGAGGCTTTGGCTGCCCACGTCTAGTAATGTCCGTACATTCCAGCAAGCTATATAAACTTGCTTCCTATAGTTGAGTATTCCATCTTGTTGTCTTGACACCTGGACCGCTGGAGCACGAGGCGCGTCGCTTGCCGGGGACGCCGTAGCATGATCAGAGTGGATGTTTACAAAACTATTCATATAAATTCACGGGAATATGGTACGAGTCGGTGTCCCCAGCACCGCTCGGGACTGTTGTACTACTCGGTCGCCCATTCCTTAGTAGGAAGTAAGTTGATGGTACCTCATCCGGCCCTTTTGTTCGAGGATGCATCTCTGGCCTTTGCATACCCAAGTGCAGATTGCAAGGCAGCAGGGTTGTCCCACATAAGCCGGTGGCCTGTTATGCGGGTCATTCGCCTCTTCCGGAATACCGGGTCGGGTAGGTTGGACAGTTTTCCTTTGAAGCCGTTGGATCAGTAGATCTCGTCCGCTCATTCGGGTGTATCTGTCATCGCATGCCGAACACCACATCGCCGAGGTTTTTAGACCTCGGTTACCCTCAACCTGGTTTCTCGTGGCTGTCAAGGGGTTTACCGGGGTGTAACCGCTGATGCATGCTTCAACTTCGTGGAGCCACATGTTGGAGCTGGGTGAGTGATGGTGACCAAGTAGATGGAGGCTGCCCCAAGGGACACAACGGTCAATCAACTCAGAGGCGCTACACCCCTCAGATACTCCATACCTCCCGTCTCCTTTGTTGCACTGTCAGAACTATTTTTGTGTCCACTAAAAGATTGAACTCACCCCATCAGAAATCTATAATCAAGTTGAATGAGTGCACCACAAATTCCATGATGATGCTGGCATGATCCATTATTCAGATTTGTTGAACGTTGTGGACCAGGTACATCTCTTCACGTTCCTTTATCGGCATGATGAGAAAAACCTTGCGGTGATCCACCTGAAAGGCTAACACAGCGTGCAGTTGATTCAGACTTATTAGTTTTAGGTGGCGAATTACAACTAAATGATGAAAGAAAATAGATTAGTCAATAAGTTATTCACTGAAACTTCAAAAACACTGAAGCTATTAGTATATGTGAGATAGAAAGAGAGTGATAGAACGATACCCTGAAGAACTTCTGTCGTTGAAAGTAGTTAAGACGTTGTGGCCGTGACCACGTGTTAACTATTCGCGATTGGTAAAGCGGTCAGATAAATGACCACCGGTAGACGGCGGGCTACTCTGTACACCTAATATGTTTGGAACATTCTTCTCATTACACATTCGAATACGTCACTACAGTCCCGACTAAAAACATTAGCGGCTTTACATATCCTATAGAACGGAAAACAGAGTAGGGTGTGACATATTGACACGGCATATGTTCCAAGTAGTGACCATGCTCTCGCATTATGGATGCCACATCAACATAATCAAGGGTATTTTCAGGGAACAAAAGTTGATTTTATCAACATGTTAACGCTGAGGATGAAATGGGAACAAATTCAGTTTGCACCACTTGCGAAAACCCGTCTGGACTGCTTACCTTATCTCACTTCGTCTCCATTAGTACCCCATATACTTTTAACGGATATATTACGTAGTTAGCATGGAGCCTGGGGCCATTATTTGACATTAAATACCGGTCTAGTCCGCCAATGGGCTTCTCTATCGTCCAATTTTCGCGTACACTTGTAATTGACTTTATTATTTACTTTGTGGTACTGGCTTCCTTTGCCTACTAACAGAGTTTTAAGTAGCAAGTTGCGAAATTATACCTACTTAGAGTGTGAACACATTTTTGTCCACACCATACAGTCCACCAAAATGAGTACCAGTTATCGCGGGCCCTCTTACATCCACCGAAGATTCTTAAACGGCGCGTTGTTGGACCGCAGAACGCTACCATGTTTCTGGATGGTTACGTCGAAATGCGAGGTTTAAACAAACAGCACTCCCGAGGGACTGGGTAACCAACACGGTTTCAACGGAGAACACAAAAGGGGTATAAAATAACACTGATAGATTGTTTGTGAACGTAAGAAGTTCACTGTCAGAAATGAACGAATCCCGACCAATCAGAAGGGGTTAGCTCCTCCACAGGGATCTCAGATAAAACCGATAATATAATTTTAAATAAATAGTGTCGTCTACTGTCAGTAGAAAGTAGAGGAAATCAAAGGGACAATACGTTCAACGTACATCTATTATTTTAGTACTATTGAATTCAAGAAAACCTGTCTTTGAGGGTAATTTCATCGTGCATAACTCAACTACTCGTGAACAGAAACTGATGCCTAGTTTCTCCTGCTAAATGGAGTGGAGAACTGCACCAGTTTCCAGTCAAGATCAGTGTTTGCCACTTCTTCGCACGCGCGCTTCATGGGTTGATCTCGTAGGATTCGAAAATCCTTGGTTAACGCTAGTCACTCCCAAATCTCCTAACTGAAGTGGTCTTGTACTCTTGCGGCTAATAGTTCCGCCCAATTCAATGTTTATCAGGTATCGGTTTAAAATTAGGAAAAAATCGAAGTTTCTGCCTACTGTGGTCCATCGCCTTCTCCTTCAGAAAACAGAAAACCTTTTTCCGAAGAAAATAACAGACGAATTTCTAAAAAGGTTTACTGCATCAGCAGTGATTTATGGAAGAAACAAAATGTTCACGTGTCTCGAGGGAAAAAGTGCTTGTTTATCACCAGTGATTTGCCTATTTTTTCGTTGTTCCCTCAACCAGGTGCCGCGCTTGGTCCGTTTCTTACCGGTTTGCTGGTCCCACTGGGTTGGTACTCTGTATTTACCATGCTGATCATTGCCGACTTGCTTGCCTGGTGTGTAGCCATGTGGGTTGCATTTCATACTCGACGTGGCTACATTTCTTTGGCTCCGGTGGAAAAAGATCTGTTCGGGATTTAGGCCGGTCCACTCGTCTGTGTCACACGAATTCACGGAGTATAAGCCTTATCTGTGAAATTCAAACATATGCATATATATTCCAATTCACACCCCCTTTCACAAAAAAGAATTACCCAAATTCGCATATCATTTCAGTTAGTGTTCCAATCGTTTTTCATTTACGTTTCATATAAACTACTTAACTCCAATAGAACCTCTGGTTTTTTGCGCAAATCTGTGATAAGATGAACATTCTCTATTTCATTGTGTTCACGCCTCACTCAGTACGATCGCTTTGACCGCTCTAGCTTTTGCTTGTCCAGTTTTGAAGAGGCACAAAAGTGTTGTGATCCGAGGTCTTCGCGTTTTGTTTTGTTTTCTACCCACCGATTCGCCAAATAACCTTTAGGACGAAGCTATTTTTTTGTGCCTTCTCAAATATTCATTTCACCGTTACCCATGCGGTCTTTTGTCCCGTGATGTCTATTTTGTTAATATTCCCAAGGTAGCCTTCCGTTCACTCTATTCTTATCTTTTTTTTTGTTAAAATCGTTTGTTCTTGATCAGTTATCAATTTCTCAAGGTTGGTGTTCTTATAATACGCAACTGTTTCTCGTTAGACGAACACCTAACGAGTTTCGTATTTTACAAGCCTCAACAGCAACTTTCTCGCCGTCCCCTGATCTCTACAAACAGACAAGTTCACATTTTCCTCTGCCTTTGTCTTTTACTAAGTTTCGGTTTTTGTTCATTTGGAAAAAACTGTTGGTCAGTTCGTGGATGTATCAATACTGCAACAATTGTTAGGATATTCGTGCTTTAATAACTAAGCTCCAGTAAGGCCATTCATTAGCAGAAAGAATTGTTAAACTGGTGATTTGAGCCCTGATAATTGCTAGGATTGATCTATGACGGTAGATAGCTATTTCCGATCTATGACATTTTATAACACGGTTATTCCATGTCTAACTAGGCTGCTTATTTCGGAGGAATGTTGTTTCGTTCCGTCCCACTAACTCTAGTGATAACCCGGTTCTGCCTCAGAATCATGTCCGTTTATTGGCACAAAACAGAATATATAGGTTGCTCTCACATTCGCCCACGCCTTGCACACAATGCATTGGTCTGACTGGTGTGGGCAACCACGCTTTGAGGCTTAAACAACGCTGGCAAGACTCATCTCTCACTTATCGACCCAGCGATCGCCTGTCTTGCCACTCGAGATTCCATTGTCTCAAGCTATGGACTTGGTACCGCACCAGTGCTGACTGCCGACGCGACTTGGCTGTCCGCCAAAGATGGGTTGGCACATTCCCTCACAAACGCCGTATGAATAAATTGAAAGAAAAGCTCACCTACAAGTTAAGAACGACCTACTATGTGTCCCGTTCAATGAAGATGCTTTCTTAAACGACTTTACCGATCAACAGGACGTAGTTTCGGGGTCATGAGCTTTTTTAACCGGTTATATCAATCATCAAGGTAGGTTTTCATTTATTAAGGCATAGTTGTGTTATTATTTTGAAATTTCGCGTATCTCAGATGTTACCTCGATTTACTAATTGAAAACCAGCCGGGTTCTAAACTGATGACTCCCAGTGAAAGAAAATGTTTCATGCACATATGGGTCCGAATTCAACTAGGTAGTGCGTTTGGATGGAAAATGAAACGTGATTCTAACCAGTATTAGATGCGATTTACAGAAGCAATGCATGGTTCAGTAGTACAGTATTTACAGTCGGAACATAGTAGAAAATAATCTCATTTCTCCAGTGCAAAATGCTTACGGTTGTGGAAAAAGCTAGTCAAGTAGATGAGGTCGTTCACTAATGGAGTGCCTATTATATATTCATCACAAGTATTAATCTACACTTTCTTGGTACAGTATTCCATCCTCCCGTCTAGAGCGAACATCGTAGAAATCGACCAAATTTGTTCGCTGTTGGGAGGGTCGTCTAGAAAATACCACGAAACGTGGTTAAAAACGGAGAGAAGTTGTTTGCACCCAACAAACTTCTCAAATGATAAATTGAACATTCTCATGAGACCAAAGATGAAAATACAAACACACACACTTCTAATGATAACAAATAAAAAAACTTCACCAGCTTTGCCTTCATAAAGTATTAAATCGGTCTCATCCGTACCATGTTCCACGGAGCACACGAAATATGTACAACTGACACGCTGGAAGAAGAGTGCCGTACTATGTTCAAAACTTTTGAGGCCAACGGATATCCAAAATCACCTGTATCCTAACGCTCACAGCTACCTCCGCACAAAACGAAAGTTACCACAGTCCTAAAACTGACGACCATCCCGCAGTTACCTTACAAAGGTGATGACATTAGCATCCTACTCAACTGCGCCGTTAGTCGTACGTATTGTGCCGCAAAGATCATCATTCTCTATACAACCTCTCGGATAGAATTATCACCGTTAAGAGAACCGCTGCTTCTCCACACCAAGTCCAATAGCATTTTCCAGTTTAAGTGTGGGTGCTCAGCCACCTACATAGGCAGAACGGAGAGACAAATGCGTAATAGAATGGTTGAACACATCCCGGTTTGGTTACAAAGAGCAATGAGCGGACAGACGCAATCAGTGACGTCAATGAGCGCACGCAGAACACTCAAACCATCCATTACGCAACACATGTGGGAGACAAACCACTGTTAATCTGAGCACGGCGTTCACCTTCACTTATTTTACAAGCAATCAACGATTATTGACACGCGGAGGCACTAGCAATTAACCATCGTCACCCTCAACTGTGCAAACAGCGAGAATGGATAATTACGTTAGCCTTGCCTTGGTAACATGTTTTTATTTGCTATCGTTGGTTGTGTGTGTGCGTGTTTGTACTTTTGCCTTTGGTCTCATGAGAACGTTCAATTTACCATTTATAAATGATCACCTTGACTGCAGTATGCGCTAGTGAAGATGCAGCGAAATGGTCCGGAATACATCGTGCAATCTAATGTCTTTCAAATCAAAATTTTCGCACAACGCAGAAATGAGTTCCAGCCAGTTCGACGGCTCTTCACTTGAAACTTCTGTTGCCTCACTTTCCAATGGTCTCGATCTAACATTATGGTAGATAAAATACTGACCAATCATAAAAGTGATTCCGGATGATACCAGACTAATGGTCAATAATCCTCGGCGAATAGTATGGGGATCTTTCTTCAACAGACCAGCAAAAGCAACCAGGAAAAAGTGGGTGAGAACAAGAAAGACACATTAATAGGCGCTGACATGTCCGAGTTTTAGTATATAGTAAAATAGCCTGCGGAGATTTTTATACGGTTCAAAATGTAAGGTAACAACCTCAAATTTGTACAGATGGCGGCTCCCAAGTATTGGCAGAACCTACTCTAGCTATTGGTTCCATGGTAATGATAAGAGGGTCACAAGGATATGCCCATCGAGAAAGGGTATGTATGCATTCACTCAGTTACCAAGCCTTTTTTGTTTTCCAGTGTGATTCACTTCCAGTGACTGATGGTTGTTCCCTCTGGTGTCTGATACTTAGGTTCCGATAGATGCTGTTATCTCACCTCCACGAATCACCCATTCATGAGGCAGCGATGAGGATTGTGTTGACCAATTTCGGAGAGGCTGAAGTCGAATCACATGAAACAGATACGGACACGAGATTGGTCGGTAACGCTAAAGCTCTTAATCATTGTCCGCATATTAGTGTATTCGTTATCTCCACGCTCAGAATGATGTAAACGCACTCGAAGCAAGTTGGAAAAATGGTTTTTGTGAGAAATTCGCATACTATTTGTTGACGAGAGCGAACTGTTTTTTGTTCGAAAACTCGTTTGGCAGGTTATATATCAGTATCTCCTAAAGTTTCTGGCGTTTGATTGAACTCGGTCACAGCCAGTCACAGTTGTAACGAAATCTAATTGTTGTTTGTGCTAATCCCTGCACTGACTACCGCACGTGACAACGTGGACAGTATCGACTGATCGATTTTTCTATGTATCCAATGTCCTAACCTGTTTGCGCGTGAAAGCTGCGGTCGAGTTGTATTTGTGTTCTTACAAATAAACGGAGCCTAGCAATTACGTGTTCATCCGCTGATGATTACGAACACAATAGTACAAAATGATCCGGTGTTCGTATTTTCTTTCTCTGCATTCGCTCGAGAGATTCGTTACAGTGGATCGTAAACGTGCTCGCAAAATTGTTTTTCATTAAACTCACATGAACTGCGTACCACTAACATTTTTTGGGATCGTTCAATGCAACTTCGCATCAGGAAAATGAAATAGGAAACTTCAGAACCTGGGAGCTGAACAATGGGGCTAGAGATGTACAGGGTTTCGAAGTTCATATGGTCAGCTGTCCTCAACCCGGTCATAAACTTTTCGAAATTTATTCATGGTTCTGGACATTTTGAACACTGGACAAAAACGGATCGATGGCTCAAACACGAGCCCTGGAAATTTTGCTTATGTAGATGAAGGAAGTAACCCACGTTGTATATTACTTCACGAACTGTTAGGCTTAAAATGTGTAGGAAAAACAGCTGTGAAATACTCACCTGAAGCTTTAGTGATGACCGTATGGAGTGTTCACATAGTCAGGGTAACGTCAACCCTTCTAGAACCAGGACACGGTTCCAATGTGAAAGTAACACGCCGGGCCGCCGAACCGGTCCGATTGTGCATTTCTTGTTGACTCTGACTCAAATTTCGATCGGGACGTGAATGCGCAGTGAATTCTAGGTAACCATGTTCGTTTTCTGCGCTTTAGCAACCAAAGTAAGTGGTCATGGATATTTATGCTTGAAATTCGAAAACCTTGGTTTCTGACCATCAATTTAAATTGCTCATACTGTGTGGTGACATACTGCGGTTTCGCACAACATAGCTGGCACCAAAGGAGATGTACGTAGCAGGGATCCTTTGCAAAGGTTATTTGTGTTTGCAGTATGCACTTATGAAGAGGTCACGAAATGCTTCGGATCCATCGTGCAACCGAATGCGATGAACTTCTGTGTTCAAACGGCAATTAGACAACGACGGTTTTCGCTACGTACTTCTAGAAGAATAACTTTGATAGCAATTTGATTTTCTCTCCCCGATGGCCGTCGAAAAAGTCACACATACACATACACACACTGCGGCGATTCTGTCATAATACAAGAAAACTCACTTGGACCAATCAGTGCTCATTTGTTCAGTGTACATTTCAATCAGCGTCCATGCATTTCCGCACGCAAACAAATACACCTTGTGCGTATGACTCACCTTAGTGCAACCCTAGATATTGATTGTCGCAGTACGCATGTCTCGCTCGCATGATCTGCTACCACATCACGTGACAATGTTTGGCAAATTTGTGCCCATCAATCAAACTGCTCATGGATCAATACTTGTGCGCGTATGCGCTCCGTTTCGTATTTCACGCCTATATAAATACCATATTTTATATGCTAAATGACCAACACATTTCAGTGCCATTTGATGTCTTCTGATTCCATTTCGGGTAACTCGGTCATTACACATGCGCGAACAATTTTGTTCAACTGAACAATGACTGAATTCGGTAACGCCACTTGCTCCACTTGTGTACGTTGCCCGCCCGCTCTCGCGTTCGTGCAATACACGGTTTGTCCTGTCCCAGCGTTCGGAGTCACTTCCGTTTTCTCACTGCCCAGTACTGTCTTTATCGAGTTGCCAACCGAGAACCGACGATATTAGCCAATATACTGGAGTATGTCTGACTGAATTAACAGCATAACTAAAGAGACCTATCAATCCTCAATTTACTGGGCATCCTTTTCTTTTTTTATTTGCTTGAAACCACGAACGGAACAAACACAACGGTTCATAAAGAGGAAAGCCAATACCGCGTGCTTGTGCTCTCACAAATAGTAAATCATTTATCACTACATGTGTGCAGTCATAATCGAAACTGATGCATGTAGGCATCTGATAGTAATTATTTCCTGTACATGACGGCATAGATGCAGAACTACTTAAATTTGTCCGCACTGATCAGCGAGTAGTTCTATCCGATAATTGGTATTTTTTATTGTATGGCTCTGGGTAAGGTCATATATAGAAAATCTGAGTTCATTACCTCCTGCAATTCGGCTCCGAGCCCCTTCACCGTGGTACCGAAAAACTTCAGTTCTGCAGCTTCTTACTTCATCATCGGGAAAACAACACGATCGAATTGCGTCCAAGTGACCCTGATGTCAAGGTTCAGTTCAATCAACCATTAACCATGCACAATGGCCTTGGTTCCTATCTCTCAGTGGAAACTTCAATTTGAAATAACGATAAAAAAGATTACGAAAAGAATAAAAAGAGGACTACGAATAATGATACCAAGTAGGTAAGGGAAGTTTTTGATTACAAAAGTGCCACTGATCGCGACACCTAGTCATGTCTTTCAGTGTAAATAACCACTTGGTGAGATCTCTTGGACACTACTCAGGAAGCTTAACACACCATAAATGAGCAAGTCCACTTCATGCACACTGGGATTACTTCTTTTCGGTAAGATGGACATTCATCTCTAATGAGTTTTAATAAACTACATATCGCGCGGAATTTCCCAGTTATGAGCAAATTAATAAAACATTACTGACTGAAAAGACGACTTCTGCGGACTATTTAGAACGGTAGCGTTTCTAAGTGCTCCTGTTTTTAAAGTAAATTATAGTCCAATAATATAAGAAGCCTTAACTTATTGTTCAGATGATTTTAACTTGGCAAGTAATGCCACTCACGTTCAACTGTCCATAGGACATCATGAAATCAAATTGAAAAAGGGGAAACTGCAGATAAATGTAAACAGTCGCGTATAATGCAAGGACAACCAATCAATATCCGTATCTTGCCTGGACCAAAGCCTGCTCCGTGCTGATATTTTTTCATGCTTCAACCCGGACAGTATTGACGAATCGATCTTGACACTTATCGATTGACCTTAGTTGTTCGCTGCGGAAAGCGTACGTAATTCTGCTTACTTACTTTCCTGTTTGCTTACCCATTTGCTCACCGTCCCGTATAAACGGCCTGGGTGCCCGAGGTGTCCTCCGGAAAATAACACGTCTTTGGACGAAAACAACACCACTGTTGTTAGACTCCATTCCCACTAATTTTTCCCCCAGTGAATTTGTGTTCAGGTGTGCCTTGTGGGAGACGAGATTTCACATAACAGAATTCATCATGCAGTGAGAACTGTAGTGTACTGCTCAGTCTATATGGTACACTAAGTTAATATCAACAATATCTAAGACGACACTAGCAAACTAAGATGGGCGGAGGAGCGTGTTGAGATAAAAGGCCAAAAGGGTATGTACATTAGGAAGTAAAATGAAACAAAAGGTATGACACGAACTCACAGTTGTTCGCCGTTCTTGTGATTAGGATGTGATCGCCAAAGAGCTAATCCCCGCCTATATCTTCAGTTCAGTTCATTCTGACAACCATTCGTTGAACAGATCAAGATGGTATTGAGAGGAGCGCCAAGCGACGCCGTGGAAGCTTCTCAAATGTTTTGTTTCTCACAGTTAGTTCTGTTTGATATAATTCCAAGAAACTCCAAATCAGAAGATGAGACCGTGCCACAATGAAAGATTTATTGACAACCTTTTTGTATTGCGCGGTGGTGATGATCAAAAAGGTGTTTTTTGCATTAAAATTTCGGTACAACAAAGGAGTGTTGCACCAAGGGACGTTGAAAATCATGGAAAAGTCGGAAATGTACGGGTACCTACAGAACGTTCAACTTCCTTGCGGAATGTAAGGAAAAACATTGGAAATACGAAATTCCGTTCGGTTAATCCTTTGGTGATTAGTGAACAATTGCAGTTGTGTGAACCCGGTTGCCACAACAAAATTTGCTGAAGCTTGAAAGTCGAAAACTGCTGAAATCTCGAAAGCGAATAGTCTTTAAAACTGTTCGATGATTTACCGAACATTCGTGGGCGTTCTTTAAACAAAACGACCACAAATGAGAGGGGCCTTAGTTACTTCACTTGTCTCATCATCATCAGCTGGCGCAAAAGGCAGTAATTATGGAAACCGCGTCGTGGGAACTGTCATTCAACCGTAATGAATTGCTCCATGGCCGTTTGACGATCGGCTTCCCTCGTGAACTCAGTCAGCGACCCCGAACGCACCTATTGGTACGTTGCGTCTGTCTTCCTCCCATGTTTAGGTTGTGCATCTCTTCGGAACGCGAGGCCGGTAATATCGCAGGTGCGTCTACCTTCACTCCGTTATATGCCACCATCCTTCTAAAATGTGTGATCCGCATCTCCATCCGTGAGCGGGACAGTTCAGAACAGCTTCATGGCGCGTCTGTACGTGTGGTCACGCTACCAACAAGAAACGCGAGACGGATGAGGCACACCTGAGAGTGACGAGCCAGACATTCGAAATTGTTGAAGCATGCACAATAATCCGCGCGATGACAACGTCGACCCTACGGTTGCCTGAGCATTTTGGCTCCGTTCTAGCCAGGTCCCTGTAATCATTGGATTGGTTCTCTTGCTAGCCATCCTCGTTTCGCTGGCCAGACTGCTCCCGGTGACGGCATGATCTGTAGCTCACTGCATGGGCCATCTTACTGACTGAGATGTCGCTGAATTCCACCTACTAGTCCCGAAGGCTCTTCTACGGTTGTGCGCCTCTTCCAACATAGTATGTGGCTCTCGACTGGTTGGCTCGAATCGGTTTGACACCCGCTTAGATCTGTTGCCACAGTATTACCTGCTGCAATATGAGCGAGTTTCAGTAAATATCCAGGTTTCCTCTACTTTGTGGAACGGATTATTTAAAGCTATAACATTGGAAAAAATGTTTAATCACGAAGGAATTTAATAGCTATGGAATTCGCTTTGATTATCGATATACTTTCTATCATCAACGGCGAGACTAAGATGGTTCAGAAACGTGACTCGTGATGATAAATTCTCAAAGAAACTCATTCTAATGACTTTGAGGTAGCAAGAAGCAACACACTGGTTCAAATGTGCCGTACAAAATCCTGGTCCGCCTTCGTGGGAGGGCTTTATCAACAACACTTTGAACAATACAGAATTCATCGAGCTCAAACAATAAGCTTTTCCAGTCTACCAGACTAGAAGTTATTCTCGAAAGAATATCTTGCTTCAGAGTATGTACAGTGTCGTGAGCCACAAAACGATGGGTTTCTTACAGCTGCTGACATATGCTCTATCGTGGCAAAAACATAAGTACCCCGACGGTTCCATTTTCACATGCTCGACTTCTCTAATGATCTGTATAACGGTGTAAATGAAACTGAATTTCATCGTTCAACTGTACTGAGAAATACCACAAAAGGAAATCGTTCTCTCGTGTTAGCCTAATTGAATGGCACTAGGCAATTCAAAGCACTTAAATAATCAGAACCACTTAACGATATTGGCTTTAAAAAACTGAGATTTACCTGAAGCTTTAGTGGGAATTGTTTTGCCTACATTGCTGGCAAAAAAGAGGTTACTCTAGGTGATTCCGTCGACTGAAATACATTACAAACTCATTCGCATGAACTGATGATCAGCAAATTTAATCACTGATGAATACCACTCAGTAATTTCAACGACGTAGTTCTATGTTCAGGTACACCATTACAGCAGCTGAATACCGTTCACGTGACGAAAACAGTCGCTTGTCACTTTTGCTCCCTCAGCTTGGTTTTGCATGAGTCATTATTCAGATGGGAAGCTGACTCATTTCAAGTCATAATTTCGCCCCACTACTCCTTGGTGTATCGCTTACCAGCGAAGTTAGCCGAGAAAATCGATAGCCCCATGACCGTTTCCCCGGTCAATTCATCCCATCGGTTTTGAATGACGGAGAGGTATGTTGGAAGATGGACGGTTAAGTCTGTTTCGCGTTATCCGTTTAACTATTTCGTAAGAGACTCCACTGAATACTGCAGCTGAATAATTCCGTTTTATGCATACCACAGAGGGAATACGATAGTTTAAACAAAAGCCTATAGACTGAATTTGGTTTCGCTTAGTTTCCGATAACTTTATTAAATAAGGAAACTGTCTGAAAAATCCCATAGAACACATTGAGAATAAACAACGTGGCGAACAAGCTCGTTTTCAGTTATTCATACTCATACCAATACATAACAATATATATGACTCACAAAATAAGAACGGAGAATGACACACGCACGTGAACAGACAGATTTGGATTGTCATTCTCCGTTCTTATTTTGTGAGTCATATATATTGTTATGTATTGGTATGAGTACGAATAACTGAAAACGAGCTTGTTCGCCACTTTGTTTATTCTAAATAAGGAAACGAAAATTTTCGGATAAAAGAATCGAATCGAGAGGATAATAGAAACGGTCAAATAGGGGACATTTTCATAGAACCCTCCGTATGCAGCCTTTTTGGTAACTCGTATGACAAAAGTAAGTGATGAGTTAACGCATTTCGTGTCCACATATCCGAACCAGGTCGAAACGAGGAAGCCTAGTAGCTAGATATTTCATCTGCGTAATATGATTTATTTGGCATGTTGCGTGTGTAGCCTCTTGTGTATTTCTTCCGTGTTCCTTTAATCACGTTGTATATCACGTTTTGCCATTTTATCAAAATACTAAACAAAAAAATCAACGCACGAGCAAGTGGTTACCGCAGATTATTCTCCCTGCGTTGTCTGTGAGCACCTTGGAATCTGTGCAGTAAAAGCCAAACTCATACAACTCCAAAAGCCATTTTGTTAGAGCACCTACTTTGATTTGCAGCTCGTACGGCAGTTTGAGGGATCCAGCTAAGAAAAACTATTTCTGAGAATCAACTGTGTGTATGGACGATCCTATATTTGTTCCTTGAACATTGCTATTAATCTGTGAGTCACCCGAATATTCCCCTCCCGTAAAGAGGCACAAAGTATTTACTTGACGGATTTATTGTTCCTTCACGCTGGTTTAAATTCGATAATCGCACATATCAACCGCTGTATCACATTGTACTGACAAGCGAGTCAACCTTTTGAAACTCTTCCCACCCGTCCGGTCATCAGGGTGACCGAATGAGATGCGAATCTCTGAACACAGGGTTCAAGCCCCAGCGGGGACTTGGTGTGCATGTAGTCGATGAATATCCCATGGTATAGAACTAGACATCCATTTGCATCGTTCTAAAGTTCTTGTAACTTGGTAATATCGGCATTCCATTAGGGAAAAAACAGTTTGGATTTCAAAGGAAATGGCTTTTCGCGAAGGTTGTCATTGTTCTTCGTTTATTTTATATCCCGAATTCTCATGACACTATCGGCAGGCTAAGTGGAAAACGAGGAGTACCGTACTGAAGCTCACCATCCGCAGAGTACGGGGTTTTCTCCGCGAAATGTCGACAGTTTCCTCAGCGTATTTGTTGCAAAGGGCACGCGTCGATCTTTCCCTCAGAGTCTGGAGGATACAGATTTGATCAGTGATATTACACACGGTGGTGTTCAAAACCTATATCCTACTGCCTAGTGGATTTACCGGATGACTGGAGGTTCACATTACTCACTCAATTTCATTTTCGTTAGTTTCTAGTAAGTACTGACACTCAAACACTAAAAAAGCGCGAGTTATGCTCTGAATGCTCCAGAGGGAGAAGAACCCATCTGTAATATAGATGCAACGTACTTGAGATTGATGATCCACTCATCTGTATTGTTACACCATAATATCTCATGAATCTCGACTTCCGTTTTCATTTTTGTTCTTGTTCTGTTTTGTCCCGGTAGCTCTAGTAAGATGACTTCTGCCTTCGAACCATCTCAGTTGATTGGTGCGGAGTGTATCGCTTACACAAAATATGCGCTGATCATGAACAAAACCTTACATGAAAGCTTATTGGTCTACTGATGAACCCAAACGGCCCATCTGGCTGGTCTGTATGCTTGTGCCCGGATCGGCTGATTCGACTCTGGTCGGCTCAGAAAAATGTTAACAGCTGATTGATCTACTGATCACCTGACCGGCTCCACTCCTGTATGTGATTTTCGTCAGCCGATCAGGTGCTGTCCGCTTCGCTGCCTCCAACCTTGTGCTTGATTCTGGGTGGGTGATGGCATGCTCTCTGACCATTGAGTCAGGTCGTCTATGGGAAATATGCTGGGCCCATTGCCTCACAGTTCCCATTTGAACAACTGCCGCACGTCTTTGATTGACCGCTTGTTTTGTGATGTAAACGGTCTGTTTTCTTCGCTTTCGGCCTCTTGCACTTTGAACTTGAATCGCAGTTGGACGATTGACCCTTTGTTCTGCCTGACCCCGTGGTCGGCTATCGTTGAGGTTTGTACTTTTATCTGTCGTTCATGTTGTTTCTCTTAATAGTACCACACTTCCGTTCCGAATCCGTATTTGGTTCTGAATGGGTTCGCTTTCTTGATAAAGTGATAAGCACAGCGGTGACATACCTCGGTTCCCTATCCTGATACATCTGTTTGATGATGGTCTCACTGTCCTGTTTCGCAGACAAGAAATCTAAAAGTATTCAACACACAAAGCGCTGTTCGATGCATCCTAAATATTAGCCACTATATGATTCACTTGCCGGGTACCACTATATGCTTTTGAAGACCGTTTGCAAGTCTTCATATAGGAGACCTACTTGTTGAGCCTCATCGCCAATACGTCTTTGGTGTTGCCTCAGGAAAAATAGCGGCTCCACATCTTCGCTATATCTGCAATCATCTTCCGCTAGAATTAACTGTAGTCATTCTTCTCCACTGCGTTAGATGGCAGCGAGTTTCACGGATTATCCGCTGTTGTGTTCGGCCTGAACAGCCATGTGCCCAGGCAGACACACAACTCGCACATTTGATCCAAATTCTTCTCCCACACGGACACACGCGTGCAGCCTCACAGGGACATGGTGAATGTTAGCCATGCTTCATCCCGGACTGCACTTACCAGATAGGTTGTAACACGTTTTGGACGGCCTTACGTAGTCTAATCCGATTGCAGGTTTGATTTATGCCTTCGGCTGCATACAACTGTGACACACGCACTAGCCAACGTGCTTACGCTTTCACAAGAATGCCGATAGTTGCGCTATCCATACTTAGGTACTGAATACTCGTTCGTCCGTGCAAGAGTGCTTTTTTATACATACCGAATTCGGGACATGATACTCGCCCCTCTGGATAGTCGATAGGTCAAAGGAAATCCGATGGACTGTTGCTTTGTGAGAGCCAATTAACGCTTTATGATGCGGGCGATCCCAGAGAAGAGCTCGGACTTGCATCTCAAGTCCCTATTCGCTTTGAATGATGAGTCATACAAATTCAGTTCAGTTCAAACAATCATCAGCCATGTATTGGGTGCAGCAGTTGTGCTTTCTATCCGTAAGCCGCAACCTCAACCGGGAAAAAAAGAAACAGTAAAAGAACTATGGGTGGTACTACCATCAAGTCGGCAAACATTGCTTGCGAATACAAAAGCACCACCGTCGCGACACCTAGCCATATTCTCCGCTGTAGCAAATCACTGGGAGAGGGTCTCTCGGATCCCGCTCAGGAAGCTCAACACGCCCCACATGGCCACGTCGTCCGGTTAGGCTTTTCATGCCTTCTTTCTAAGCCACCGGCTGGCCCTTCTTACTCAAATTCTACCCATTACCAATCTCAGCGAACACTGTACACCGAGGAATCTTACCCCGGGGACGTGAGTGGCAAATATTCTTATCATCATAACCTACTGAGTTTCACTGTTTCATCTAACGACTTGATGCGTGTGCCCAATGATCTGTGCCTAACCTCGGAGTTGCTGTTACGGTGTATCAACCAGCTTCGGGAAATACTTCTGTACACATGAAGACCCTTTATATCCAACCTTCGGGTGAAAGCAGCTGCCTAGATAACAGGACTTAGCTTCTTGGTCTGTACAGGTGGTGTCAATTGTGATGCACACGAAAATTTACTGAGCATTTGGTTCCAGCTTCGTGACTTACCTGAGGTATATCAGGCTATCGGGTAATGATATTAATTTATTCAAGAGTTCCCCTTATTTACGTTGATTCTTTGCTGCGTGATGGGTAGTTGAATGTGCCCCCTTGGTTGCCAGGGTAAGAGGTTCTGAGCAAAGTAACCTAAAAAATAACAGGACATGGGAATGTAATTAAACTGATTACCAGGATCATATAAATTATCCTAGGTTATATTTGTATAGGTTAACTATTTAAATACTTTAGTAGTAGCCGTTTTTTAGGCCGATATATTTTCCATGGTGATACCTATATGATGAGGTCACGAGAAATTCTTCCGCGATCTGGAGATTCCGCGTTATATTTGTTTTAAAAATGCCTTTTACCGATGAAATCCCGGTTCGCATCGATACGAGCGTTGACTTCAAGGTCGTTTGTGCGCACTTCGTTAACCGCTTATATTATTATCGCGATAGCGACGCAAAGACCTACGAAAACTGAATTTTCTGGGCACCTCCATAAAGGAGATCGAAGTAGAACTGCAGAGGCCTACAATGATCTTTTGTGCCGTATCCTGTTCAATGTTTTAACGCGAATAGCAGTACCAATAATCCGATAAATCACAGAAAAACTACCACAAGCACACATTTCAGAAGTAGATCTAGAAAATTGAAGTAGGAAGATTTTACGCGTATTGCGACCAGATAACAGTGCCGGAACTCCCTGTCCTTAATCCAGCGTGGGAATGTTCCAGGCGCTCTCACTTCTCGTTGGACATAAGTTATTGGAAATTTTCAATGCGGCTAGTTCCACGTGATATGAAGGCTGCATCGCAAGCCCAACATGGAGGCCACGCGTTGGTTTCATCGGGGGATTCAAATCACGAGGCCTGTCACTTTGGGGATGGGTTCGTTTCTCATATATGTTTGGTATATGGTGAGTCATAGAAGGCTCAGAAAAAAGTCATTTGGTGCAGGAATTTATCCTTAAAATCTAGCCCGTCGTATGTCGATGTATCATATCAACGAACATTATTCATTTGGGTCGGAATAATCCATGTTTAGCTTTGTTGGTGGACTTCAATTAGAGACACACCGAATATTGGGGTTATCATCACCGTAGCAGTCTTCATAGGCAAGGAAAGGTTTGATGTTGAACTAAAACAGTCTTGCAACAAGATCTTGCACTTTGAACGAGCAAAGCAAACTCGCAGTTGTTCATTATGTCCAGGAAAGCTTGCAATTTACTTGAGTTTTAACTTGAAAAAACTTTGCCGGTCACATATTCAAGGTCTCGCATTTTGTAAACGAATTAGAATGAGACAGTGAACCAGTTTTTCTGTCTGAACAAGACTCACCAAATAATAGTTAGAACGGGACAGAAGCATATCGATAATAATCAATGTAATGTTCACTCACCACTAAACGACTGTTTGTGACAGTGGTCGAGTTTCGTACATCAGCAGTTATCAGGTTCGCAATTTATCATACTTGGTGGCAGCGGTGGTGTTTTCTGACTCACCGTAGTGACTCACACTGTAAAACTAATCCTCAAATTTGATGATCAGATTTGTTGTTTACCCTCAACTACACAACTAGCCTTTCTGGACATAAAGCCTTCCTTTACTAAAAAATTAGAAAAAAATAAATAGATCAATGTGAGTCTCAGCTATCCACGGTGCTCAGTTGGGTTAATCTCTGCGGTGGCTGACTCTCTTATGTGGTAGCAAGTTAATGCAAAAAAACGGTCAAGGAAATTTTATATTTGATTTTCAACGGTGTCGTCGAGCTTGGGATTTAATTCCCGACTCGGATTATGTACTGAATTGAGATAATGGCCCCGGAGATTACATAAGATAAACTCGGTATCGGTCTAATTACGGACAGACCGTTCCACAAAATGATCACCTTAAAGGAGAGCCATTGATTCAGAATTGATTCAAGACAATGAGCATTTTAGTCCTCATCAAGTCTCTAAACGAGGCTCCCGAGATATGTCAATTAAACATTTTTCAATTTATATCTAAATACACCATCGTGTTTGCTAGGATATTTTTGGTACAACAAACGAGAATTAAAGAAGATAGGCAGAGCAGAGACAAAGATGAATGTAAATAAGAAACATTTGTACAATTTAAGACTCTCAGTTTTTCCGAGTGAATGGGAAACGGATTATAATGGCAACCGATGATGCAATTCAGATTCGACCCGTTCTTTTCAGATTTCATTTCGTCAAGTTTCAATCAGTAGTCAGTAACTACCCTTCGTGCGTGTGTGTGTGTGTGTGTGTGTTTATATGATGGGTGTCGGAATGCAGGGATTTGCACGTCCTCGGAGACGAGCTGACCAATCCATGGTGATGGTTCTGAGTGAACAAATCACCTTTATCGTTCAAGTATCCCACAAGTTGACTGAACTTGATTTCCCAGAATATCTACAAAAATGGACGTGAAAAAATGTCTTAATACTTTATCGATTACGAGGACCAAAGAAAAATAAACATGAAGTTCGGGTACTGCATTAAAATACACCAATAAGAAACTTAGCCAGATAAAAACGCATACCATGTTCCTTAATGTGATGCAACCAATCCTACTTTGACACGACCGTATTTCGATGATTTAGGTTAGAAAGCGTGGAAATGTAACCATTTTGGATAAGTGCTTCATCAGGGTGATTGCTGTGAGTTTAGAATCGATTTACCTGGCAAATATTCCCAAGCACATGGACAAAGCCATATTTGAAATTTCTGAGTTTATTGGAAACTTTATAAATAAACATGGAACAGACGGGGGCTTTTTTGCAGCACCGAAAACGTTTCCCGAACCAAAAGATGAAAAAGTGGGGTCTGTATACCTAAATATCTCAAATTTGCCAAAAACTCATTTGAATCGTATAGAGCGTGCACAGATGGAGAGTTCACACGTTCACACGGTGATTCTTACAAAGTTAATTTGATACTTAACACGACCGACCTTCAGAAAGAGGATGCATGGCCCAAAGCATAGATTTTCGAAATGAGTAGTACGACTAGATGTCAGAACAAAATTTCCTTGGGAGCACAGGACTGGTTTCGCGCTTGTTGCCACTAATCAGGTATGCACAATTACAGACATAAGAATACCAGATACGAATCTGATGAGCGGCAACAACTGCGAAACCGGTCGTGTGCGTCTGGCAAAATTTTGCCCCACCATCCAGATACAATGCCATACAACTCATTTTGAAGAACAACAAGCATATACTAATATTTGATTATTTTGTTAATGGCTGCCGTGGTGGAGTCATCGTGCACGACAGACTCCGTGACTAATACGAATATATAACCGCGTTATTCAAAGTTGCGTGAAAAGTGAATATACCAATAAGTATCCGTGTACAGCAATGAAAGAGGGAACAGGACAACAAGTTTTATCGGGGATTCGTGAGCTTGTTGCTCTTTAAATGCAATTTAGTTTATTTCAATCACGCAGTGTTCAATGGTACTCCCTTCGGTTGGGAGTCAGGTTTTATTCACAAATTCTAACACATCTGATGAAACACTGCTGCCAAGTGGGTACTTGACCATACACGATCCCAAGTAATCTTAACAGCCCATCCATCAGGACTACTTGGTTCACCCGTCGGGCCCGGATATAGTTTGTTCAGTGTGTGTGTGTGTGTGTGTGTGTGTGTGTGTGTATTTGCGTGTAGGAACCTTCTAATCACTAGCATTCTATCATCGGGTCACAACAACAACACGATCGTCATTTCTAAGTGTGTACGAAGACGTAAACTGATGAATTTGTACCCCAACCGTTTGTTTTGTTTTAGCGGGCAACGATCACCGGCGCACTTGAAAAACTACCAGGTATTCGGATGCTGTCATTTTCAGAATAACATAGAAGGTTTACCTATGTACTTCGCCAAAACTCAAGTAGTCGTTAAAGATAATTTTGGATAATGCGAAGTTCATTGCATTTTTCGCATCCAAAGACTTTTTCCACTATGTACAGTTCAGGCTCCTCGTGCCAATAACAAATTCAATAAATATATTTCAATGTTCATTGGCTCGCGTTTAGCCATGTGCTGTTTCACTTCATTGGGAAGTGGCCGACGAGGCTAGTACAGTAATTAAGACCGGAACCGTTGTTGCGTATCATTTGACAGTTACTGCGCATCACTGCATGTTCGCTTGCGTTATTTGCATTCCATTCGCCGTACCACGGTCGCTCAGCTGGTAGAACAACTGACCCATAAGCGGAAGGTTGCTGGTTCAATTGCAGCTCACCGCATGCACTTTTATTTACAAGGACTGAAAATGGATTTTCCATTACCTTAGATCCATGCTCCTTGTACACTCAACGCATTCTAAGAAAGATAATTTTGTCGGGATGGTATACCAAAGTATTCCAACCCGCAACAATCAAACACCGTGGTGGCCATAACCGCACAGCGTGACATATGGATGGTACCTTTGGTTGTTGAATAATGGCAGACTTTATTACTTCCTGCCATTTATTGGTTTACTAATTATCATCTACAGATGCGATCAGTAACGATAAACCAAACGGCATAATAATATGCCAGTTAACCATACCATCAACTAAAAACGATCAGCAAACCCGATACTAATCGAGGCTAGACCCTTAACCGAGAAGTCGACGGCAGATAGCGTAACTGATTACTCTCGGGCGCATCTCCGGGTCGCCGGGAGAAGGACAGCCACTGCGTTGAATAAACGTGACTGAGATGTGCTCACCAAATTATCGGTTGACAAGTGGCAGCGCTCAAGAATATGCTAGGATTTTCGGCTGAATAGCGGTCCCCGCTCTAAAACACCACAAATCTGTTGACGGCACTGTGATGTGATGAGTGTGGCCTTCGACCAAATAAGGCTATGACTTCCTGTCCTTTTCTCCTTACTCGACAAGGTCAACCAGAAAGGGAGAATGAACCATAAAATTGGCCACTGGCTCATCTGGACCAACGCTGCGGCTCGTCGGTCGGGCTTCGCTACGCAAACTATACAGGTGCGTCCCCGAACAAAAGTGCCCACTCTAGACCGGGTGACCAAGTAGCACAACAGCCCGCAAGGCACAAAACAATGAACGAGGTATTGGCTGCAATGCTTGATTGTTGAACTCATTTTCTATGCTTGATATTGTTGCGCTGGCATCATATTGGAGTCCTGAAGTATAAATTTGTAAACTGATCAATCTAATGTACGCTTCGAAAGAATTTGCCTAGCTATGGGCTTAGCCCATCAGGACGAGCCTGCACCTTGGCGTACCTCCATGACCCAAACAGCTATGCAGGATAGCTCCCTCAAGTTGGAGGTGCAATCATGCCTGACAGGTCAATGGGTAGAGGCCAGACAAAGTCCAGTCTCTGAACCAGTTGATGGACAACATCTAGTTCTAACCACAATGCCCTTGGAGAAGACACTCAAGTGAATAAACACTGAGAGAAACAGGTTATGGGTCTAAAACTCCCCTCTAGATGAACGTAGGAGTGGAGTATTTGGAGTTTCTCTCGACCGTGGGAGAATTCATCGCACTTCACTGGGCAACTATCGCCCACCTTAGCTGGGCAGCCCTCAGCCCAAAGGATGCTGTCCCTTCTAGGTTCCACTTGCTCCATTGAGTGCATAGGGATAAGGACTGAATCCGAAAAGCAGATCGATAACAAAGCGTCAGTGAAGACAAGAGAGAATGCATGCAGCAGTCAGGTCTAACGTGAGAGACGAAAAGTTTCTTCACGGATTCTTCGGTCACGTTCCCGTTCTGGGCTAACGCTCCACTGCCTCGTGGGTGAGACGTGTGAGTCAAATGCTCCGGTTAGGGTTCCTAAAGAAAAACCCTTTTCTGCGGTATGGGAAGCCGCAAAGTAATATTCGCCCAGAAGTTTCTACCAGTCCCTCGGAAACCCTCCTTATCCCTCTGCTCTTCATCCTTCACATTCAAATTCCAAATAGATACGAGAGGCCACAATGAATCATGATCAGGAACTTGTAACTCTCGGTAGGGGCAACAACTTAGAGAGAGGGGAAAAATTGAATCGATTTTCCGACCTAATCACTGTCTCCACTTTACTGCTTTCAACGTCCGCATACCTAGCCAAACAGGGCAACGGGTCTCCTAAAATAGAACTTTTGGAACCTTTAGAATAGGTGTGTTGCGTCTCTTATAAACGCATACAACACCCAACTTCAGTGTTAACACTTCACTCCCCAGACACAATTCCAGCTTCAGGTTTCATTCTTCGCATGTCAGGTGATCCGATGTTTAGTGCTCGTGGTTAGGCTGGCGTTGGTATCGCTCTGAGCATGAGAGCCGAGCGTGTACACCCCGACTGGATCCCAGTCAGCAGTGCGGTTCGATTGAATAGTTCTCCGCATCTCAACAGCAACAGACTGAAGCGTCGATGCCTGTTTGTCGTGTCGATGTAGACTCCAACCAACTGTAGCTCTCCTAAGACTAATGGCGAATTCTACCATAATTTGTCTCTACTGCTTCGCAGCACGCGCTCTACGAGCATAATGGTTGTTGTGAATATTTTCATTGTTCAAGTTGGAAGCCCAGACGAGTCGGAAAGGCATGTAGAGGGCCCCTTTGAATTTCTAGCCGATCAATTAGGTAGCGATGATCGACTCATTCAACTATGTTCCGACCACAGACTTTTCCTAACGACTGCAAATTTCCTGCACGAAAAGCGGCATCGATTAACCTGGCATCCTCCCGCGCCTTCACAGCCTTGGACTCAGATCAACTACACTGATATTGGTTACCGCTGGCGCGGATCAGTTCAAGACTGTCGATCATTTTGGTCCACGTCTGTGGACGCCGTTCACGCTCTTGTCCGCGCTCCTTTCAGCCTACTTCTTGTCGGTGGACGAAACAACGTCAAAGCCAACCGACCCCCGCAGCTGCTACTGGACGATGACCATCGATCTGCTTTCCAAGCAGAATGATCCACCAGGTTATCGATGCAACCAAATGCCTAGGATCCAGAAGAGGGATGGACGGACATCTGACGGGCTTTATTTAAGGTTGCCAATGCTGACCAGTATGCAACAATCAGACACACACAGAAACGATGGATATGTGCACCATCAGTTGCGCTATTAGATGCTCGCAGATCGATTCCTCCAGGTTCAAAATATGATGAGGCACGGAGATGCCTTAAACGCCAACTGATTAGTAGGCTGAGAAACAATCGTAAGTGGTGCTGGATTGTGAAGTGCATGGAGATGGAAAAAGCTGCAGTGATCGTCAACAGCAGCAACCTTTTCCGTTTAATCAGAAATACCTGTTCACGAAAGCTAGGCGTCAATGAACTGATCAAAGAGGCGAACGGCTCACTGATACAGACTCAGGAGCGTCGTCTAGTTCGTTGAGTGGAGAATTTCGAGAAGCTGTTTAACTGGCCTTCATCCACAACATGTTTTCTAAGCAGCACCAAAGTTCCAGTTCGGATTGTAGATACCAATCCTTCGTCAGGAGCGGAGAATCTGCCCGAGATAGGCTACATTAAACGACATAAGGCTCCCGGACCGAGTGGGTTTCCTCCGTCTATTTTCAGGGAAGGTGGCTCAACATTGTTATTGAAGTTGACAAAACTCCTCGGTAGGGAACAAGTTCCAACGTGAATCGCTAATCTTACCGACTTTCGAGAAAGGCGACAGGTCACCCTGCGAAAACCACAGGGGAATAAGTCCAGTTAGCAACACATCCAAATTGCTCGCTGGTATTATTCTCCACCGTGCATCAACCGCTCACGAACAGTACTCGCGGTGGATTTAGACACGATAGAGGTTGTGTTCATCACATGTTCACTCTTCGACACACCTTCCGTAGGCTCACTATCTCCAGATTTCCTGATCTTAAAGCAGCCTTCGACTCAATCGACTATTCGGATCTCTGATGCTGCGTTTTGTTGAAGGGTATACTAGAAAAATCCACTCCCATCTTAACGTCCTTGTGCATGAATAGCCGAAGCCGAGTTCGGGCTTAAGGTAGTCTTTCACCCGAGTACACCACAAAAAGTGGTGTAAATCAGGGTTGTCCTGTTTCTTCTCTTCTTTAAATTCGTGATTGATATGGTCCTAGAGACCGCGCTTTTTCAGGTAAGGATAGTGGCATTAAACTTTTCCCGGGTGGAAAGGTGTCAGACCTTGGATATGCGGACGACATAGTTCTATTAAGTGAAGATCCAGTTGCAAGCTTTTCTAGACAGCATGACGGGCTGCGTAGCAGTATTCGGCATGCGTTTTGCACCTGCTGTTGCAGGACTGGGTTGATCCAACAAGCCCTGGGGAAACTATAGACCTGGTAGACAAGTTCTGTTACCCGGGCAGCTGCATTCCAACCGGAGATCGGATATCGGATGAGGTGTCTTTGCGTATACAGAAGGCTCGTTTGGCATTTGCCAACCCGAGTCATCTGTGGCGTCCACATGACATCCGTTTACCAATCAAGGGTCGAGTGTACGCTGCCGTAGTCAGGCCCATGCTTCTGTGTGGTCCAGAAACATGGCCGCTACTGGTGGAGGATATACAAATATTGTCAGTATTTGAACACCGATTTCTTCGTAGTATTGCTCGACTCTCGTGGGAACACCGTGTAAGCAGTGCTCAGGTTAGGCGGAGAGTCTCAGGTTCACGAACCAAATCATTAGATGAAACACTTAAGCTCACCAGGCCAAGATGGTTGGGACATGTGTTGCGCATGTCCCCTGACAGGATTCCTTGGCGCGCGACGTTTGGTGAGGCGGGTAACGGTTGGGAGATGAGTAAAGCTGGCCGGTCCATGACATGAAGAAGGTATGAAAAACCTAACCAGCGGACTTGGCCATGTAGGGTATGTTGGACTTCCTAGTTGGGGTTCACCCAGTAGTTATATACTTTAGAGGAAATGGTTAGGTGTTGCGATCAGTGGCGCTTTTATATTCACAAACTTTCTCCATCGACTTGATATTATTATCTGTAGCTCTGTAATTTCTCCTTTCATCTTCCTGTCGTTTCCCAATATTTCCGATTGAGGTTGTTGCTAGGACATAACAACCAAGGCCAGCATATATAGTGGATGGTTAATGTTTGTCTGAACTGCACTGAACTATGGACTTAGCATCAGTCTTCAGTAGCATCATACGTGACTTAGATCATATCATTATCCCCTGTTTGTGATTTTAGTTCTTCATCACACGAAGAACATTTATTGGCCAAGTTTCTGAATCGTACAGCTAAATAAACTGATGATGTGAACTGGACTCTTAAAGTACCAAACGTGTTATGTTCACCCCAAGGATGATTGTTGCTGGCGTGAGCCAAAGGTGGGTTCCACTCAAGTGGAGACATTAGGCAATATCAAGCAACTAGCTTGTCAATCACTTCTCTGAAATGGATTAAGATATTATCAGACCAAACCATGCATGCTGTAGCCCTCTGTACTTTACCAACACTAAATATATCCGAAGATTCGACATGCTGTTATTCAAAGCATGAATAATAACCCAAGAGTGAACTTCGTAAATATGTTGTGGACCAATACGATCACGAAACAAGGTGGTTTCGAAAATGTGCAAAACCTTGTTGATGCTCCATCATAAGGACGTTGTATGGGAATAAACCGATCAACAAAACCTAAAGAAAACACCGACGGATTCTAGTTAAAGGTTACCGTCGATACCTTGTAAACAGGCGTACCGTTCTCGACCAGACCAGAAATAGCACTTCCTTCTAGGGAGCCAACTCAGAAAGCGATTCAGTGCTGTTTGAACGAACAAAAATCTATTAAACACACAGTTGACCTACTACAGTGTCTCTGCTTACCTGAACCGAACGTTACGCGAATCGTGCAACACGGCTCGTTATCTTGCCTGGTCTACTGACGTTTTACATAGTTAACTAATTCAGGTCTTAGAATTATGACTGTCAGTTCTCACTGGTGGTACGGAGAAACCTGTTGCGGCTTTCTGAGTCTGATTTCCTATTCAGTATGTCAGGGCCGAACGCGGTTCGGAGTGTGTTTTGCATCTGAAAGGGCGATCTCGCATAAGTGAGATTCACAAATGTATTTCCGCAATTTTCGTTTCAGTTACACTAAATATTAACGCTATTATACACTGAAAATGAATGAACTACATTATTTGGCATTCTGAACCATTTGTTAAAAACGATGTTCCGTGAGTCAATAAAGAGCATCCGCATGACCGGTTGCAAACCGAGAATAATAATAAACGAGAGGAAAGAATCACACAGAAGAATGTGCACGGCTATATTTCTATTATTAGAGTCAAAGAGTCAATTATGCGTCGTGAGCTGAAGTCTGAGATGGGGATTGGTGGATAGGCACCGTTGTTGATTCACGAAGAAGACGAAACGGCTGTACATGGCTTTCAGTGGTCGTCGTTTCTGCGTTTAAACTGCATTATGAATCTCTTCATAAAACAGCCTAAAATGATCCCGCTAGTTTATTACTATCCAAGTGAAATTTCAATTTCCGCAAGGAAGCTTTACTGTTCGTCATACAGACTTGCTCTTGGTGCTCTGTAGAACGATGCACTCAAACGGGAACTTTCGATTGTGATAGAGTTTAGTTATACTTATCCAGCTTAGCAACCTAAGACTTCTTTTCGTGTTCATTGTGCACAATTGGAAGTCAATCGGTTATAAGTACTGAACAATACACAGCAAAAGCGTATTCAGGACACCAATGAAGAAACTGACTGTGTGATGTGCATAAGTTTTATAGAACACAAAGAAATAACCGTTACGATTACTTGAGAAGAGAAATCTTTCCCGATAGCAAGTTCCGAAGTTCTTCGTGCATCTTAATGTTCAGAATAAACGAGCCGTGTGTACATCTGAAGTATATTTTGAGTCCTAGATACATGTGGTCAAGGTTGCTGACAGCAAGACGTTTCGCAGAGTTCAGGGTAGAAACGGTCAGCATAATTCAAAATGACGGTTTAAAACGGGATCTAATCTGGTCGCAGGCAGACATAGATTTGTTTAACCTTAATAAGAGGATGTGGTATGGCGTGAATAAAACCACCCGTGATCATATCATTTGTCATGAAATAGGAGAACGGGACTGTACGTACGCGCCGATAGCGCCGTAGTAGGAAGGAAGAGTTGTAAAAGTTATTTCCAATGGCACTACTGTGTCGCAAGAAACTACCGCAAAATGGAAGTGTGAACAGGCAAGCAAAATCCCTAGACAAGAATTCAAAAATGATTCCGAAGTTGCACGCCAGATGGAGCGGAAGTATGCAATGACAGCACCCTCAGGTTTTCTCTTTGTTCCCGATTTTCTCTACAAGAGTGTGAACCAGTTTGGATCATCGTTTTTAATGCACCAAGTAAACGGAGATTAGGCTGATTAGAATTAACTTTACTTTCCATGTCCTGCAAGGGTGCAATTTGAGAAGCTTGGAATTCGGCATTCTCGCACTTTTTATCTAGTTCGGAAAACGTGCATTGCTAACGGCAGGAGTATCACCTACCTTGAACTGAAAAAAACTGAGATAAAGGATCGGAACTTGGAAAAAACAATACAAAAACCAAGTTAATCCAAACAGATCTTGAAATAGTGGGAATTGCTCAACTACTTGTGATGACAGTTGTCTACTTCCATCTCCCAATACTGTTTTTTTTTCTCCAAAACTGTCATACTGTCAAACATCCCGCATCTTTTCATCCCCACCCCGCTCTACCCAAAATGTTCCTTTCTTCAAAAGTAGAATTGACGGGAGTAGTAGTGAGGCTTTCATGTTGTCCGTTCTGTTCACTGGAATGCCATTTTGAATCGTTTTATGTGGATTTGCTTGTCGTATTTCTTTGTTGGAACTCCTCAAAATAATGCCAAATGTCGTCCTACAGGAGCTCCTTTGTAAAGTTTTATTGTTTTCGCGCAAAACGCGTTCATCGAAGAATTTTGAAACAAATTACGAGATAAGTTCAGTCGAATCATGAAAATGCGGAATGCGACAATAAAAAAGCACCATGCGGGATGGAAAGTGGGTCTGAGATGATGTCCTGCTGGGAAATCTCATATTCCTGTGATATTACCTAATAATGTACGTTCGTTGTTGAGAGAAATGGATGACCTCACAGAGATTAAAACAAAGAAAAAGTACAAAAACGCCGAGCTCATCATGCTACGAGAGTCTTGGATAAACATTGATATTACGGATGAAACTATACGCACAGATTGCTTTCACGCGTTACGCGCCGATCAATCCACGAGGTTTCAAAATAGCGGCAGTGGATTAATCACATGTGATAACAGGATGGAGCAAAACAATCAATTTGGTTTACGAATATTCGATCGAAAAGATAAGTTGTCACGTCACCAAATGGAAGTCATATTTTCGATCAATACTCACTGGGAACATTTATCTGACCCCAGATACAACGCCAAATGAGTTTAGAGTATTTTTTGATCTCCTATCGGCTTAAGCTATCTCGGATTTAGATGACTCTGTGTATATTTGGTGGTTATTGCAACAGATTTGACACAACTTCCCTTATGACACACGGTTTGACAAATTTAGTAACCCCCCACCCCCCCCCCCCCCAATAAATGATTCTTGTCAAGATTTTATTTTCACAAATAAAGCAGGGTTATCTGTGGTCCAACAACGTGCGCCACTGAGCAGTTCTCATCACTGTATTCTGAAGGCTCGTCCAATTACCTTCAGCGAGAAAAATGATACGCATTATCGAGACAAACATGCAGAACCGTCAAACTAACTGTTCTCTTCCGCAAATCTAGCACAATTACGAGCCTGTGAATTCCAATGGTTTTACAGTGCTTTAAAATCGAAATCCCTCAAAATTTTGTCAGAATCTTACCGGTTATCTTAATTTGTGTTTTCAAAATTGAAACCACCTATGTGCAGACCGAGATTTCCCTCTCATCTACCGTAAACAACTACGTGGGAGTGAAGAACAGGCCGAAAAAAGTGGACGAAAGTCTGAAGTAAGGCGAACTACCAAGCTGATAAAATTAGAAATCGAACGCCGAAATAGGCTGTGTGTAGATACCATCCTGGAAATCTCAAGTTGTTGGGACATGTGGTGTGCTATAAAACAGGTTTGTGGCAATAATTTAAGGGGCGGGAACCGTTTTGTTGATATTGAACAACTCAAGAGTGGTTTCGGTTCGCTGTTTCAAGATACCTGTTTGGCTGTCTACTGAGTCTCTCCAAATCCAGCCTACGGAAGCAGCTAAGTACACTGAAGACCAATACGGCCTCAGACCCCGATAGTTTATACTCTGCTGTCCTGAAAGTGTGCACCGATGTTCTGTCAGGTCCATTGGGAGACATTTTCAGTTGTTGTCTGAGCACACGCAGAGTGATTCGTGACTATTTCACAGACCGGACTCAGCTTACATCCTTTATTGAAGTGACACCCTCTCTACTTCCTCTCAATGATGGTGTCTTACAGGATGCGTTTTTTAACCTACTTATTTTCTTTTTATGTAAGACAATTACCTATTCTATCTTCGTTTAATTCATGTGACGACGTCGTGAGCATTCTAAACAAGAGGTCACTCCCACAATCCAGAGAAAACTAGACGTTATTGGACATTGGTGCACTTTTCGTCCTCTGAATTTGAATGCATCTCGATCTCACGGGGAATCATTTTATTTATCATCCAAAAGATCAAACGGAAGTGTTATTGACAGACTTCCTGTGTGTTCTGTTCACAAGGAACATATTCTCGCATCGTCCACAGACAAATACTCCAATGTTTTGTTCACGCACAACCTATCGTGGTCTATGCTCGTCAGTGAGGTGTTTTGCAAAATTAGAAAGCTATCCTTTTTCTCTCTTAGACTACGTATGCCCTCCGTACCTCATAAATGCATTTCAAAATTTGAAACCGCTTGCATTATTCCTTACTGGCTTTACTGCTCCCGAGTACTCTTTCCTGATTTGCTGAAAACGGACTTTCATTTATTCATAATTTCAATAAAACACATCTCTAGATATGGTGACCTATCTAAAGTTAAACTTGTTCACCTCATCATGAACAGACACTTTTATGCTTGCGATCGGTTTACTTCCAAAATTTTCTCCGATTTCAATCATCCCCTGAACAGTGAACTTACAAACGCTGTATCTACATCCTCCACGCACGCACAAAGTCCGAACAGCTGTTTACCCGCAATTCTGCATATCGCAATTCTGATTTTCCGTATCTCGTTGGTCTACGTGTTGAACAAAGAAGGTTCTTTCAAAAGTAAGAAACAGCTTACGTATCGAACAATAATCCGTTTTCACTCTTTTTTCCTTTGTTGAAATTGTGCATATACTGCTTTATTATATCCACAGAAATGGTACTAAACTCTGAATATCTACCCTTTCGTGTGTATAAAGCAAATACTGACTAAAGAACTAATTGGTAAAGTGTTTCTTGAGCGAATATCCCAACCTACGGTATTTTAGCCTCTTACAGCAACCCTTTATGGCGCGATATGAAATCTAAAATGTGCACAGAAAATTTACCAATCTAGTCGACCACAACTTACACATTGCTCAAACTTTGTTCAGTATATCCAGTGACTCTTTGCGTAGGCAAATTATCACACCGAACAGTACCCCGGAAAGAATGATTGTCATACCGGACGCCACGTACGGTACGGTAAAGTCACCAGTCCATTCGTATAGTAAACCTGACCGACAAATAAATGGGAAAAGTCCATCCAGTGTAAAAAAAACCAATAACTACTGATCCATTTTAGGTAATTAAATGGACGATAACTATTTCAAAGTGCATCATAACATCATAACACTGCTCATGAATTCCTCCGAAACAGGCGAGAAAATGAACTGACTGAGCGCAGCACAGTTCAAATGGTATTAGAATTCACCTACAGAATTAAACATGGTAGTATTGTGAATTCTAATTTAGCATGTTAAAGTGAAAAATACCTGTTGCATTGCCATCGTCATTCATAGCATCGTAAAACGAGGAATAATGAAAGAAATTCTAAAGAACGCCGTCTTGTTCCTTTATGACGTAAATGAAGGAAAAGTGTCTTTGGCTGAACGGATGTGGACTCAGAAATAGGGAGGAGAAAAGCAAAAGTGCCGATCAGGCCATAACGGAGAGCTCGACGTGACCGCGTGTGAAGAATTACATCTACGGCACCTAGGCCAGATCCAGGACGTCCAACTCGGGCTCGTTCCTCGATGTTGATTGCGAGGAGTACGGGTGACAGCGGTTACGGATAGCGTTCAGGATTAGTGTAATAGCTGAAAAAAGAACGATCACAATCAAATACTCTCGCCATTCAGTTTTACCTGGGCCGAACTTATTCTTTTTGTTTTTTACATAAGCGAAATGGGCACACAGTTATCAACTTGCGCCTCAATCAACGATCTCAGATTTACACACCACACACGAACGTTGTTGCTGATTAGGAATACAGTAGAACGTTGGCCTGATCCAACTACCATTCCAACGGAAGATTCATTTCAATGAAATAAACTCGTGAATCTTCAGCAGTGTCCTAATTTAGGTTGCATAAAATAGCGTTAGCTCATCAGCTCGAAGTGTAGATCAGTGGGGACGAGAAAAGATTTGAAAAAGTTTTGATTTCTACGCCAACAGAAACCAAGAGTCATAATAATAAAGATCCTTGGTAAAATAACCTCAAGGTCATGGAAACAAACGCAATAAAAGACCCATTCACGGTAGCCAATTTATATCAACTCGTTCAACTCACCAGCAAGTGGCGCCCCGAGAACGCTGGACAGACCCCGACTGAGTGTGACCAAACCTACCGCGGTCGTCAGTGCATCAACTCCGACCAAATCGCATAGTATGATAGTGCTTAGCGAAGCGAACGGTCCTAAATCAGTTATGAAAAACATGGATATATTTGTCAAGGGATAGATATGTTTAGCTTTCTATAAATTTTTTTCGATCCAAATGCAAATGAACTGAATAGATTATCAGCTACGTACACACCGTACACACCGTTTAGCTATATTCAATCAAATATCCCTCATTTCTCTTTAGTTATTTGTAGCATCAGCTTACTGTTACCTGTGAGAAACTCATAAGACAAGACTTTCGGCGATTTTTCCTATCTATCGAACTCAGGTTTATTCACCAGTTGTTCATATTCATCAACCAGATCTTCAACCGAACTGAAACTACGCTGTATAAAGCTATACTGTGTTTTATGAAAAGGAAACTCCACTTGCATTCTTCATATCCGAAAGTTCAACGCCGCAACAGATATTGATGGATGTACAGAAAATCGAAAAGAGTGCACATTGAAATAACTTCAAACCAGCCTCTTTTAGGATAAATCCCTTATTCGCAACCAGTATTTACTTCGTTCTTGCAGTCAGTCAGCCAGTGTTTGCTTTGAATCGGTAAAATTGTCTAGAATTATCAAGGCCCACATTGAGACAGAACATAAAACACTAAAATACAAGATAATACAAGATAACACAACGACAAAAAACACTACCAGTACATCGAGGTATTCAGTAGAAGACTAAATAGCTTTTCTCCCCGACTTAGAGGTAAATAGCTCACATTCCACGACTCACCACTCAGTAAACCCATTAGACCAAATGCAGTTGCCTGTGACGCAAACGAAACGAACAAGGGCATCAACGCAAGGAGCAATCCAAGCAGAAATTGGGTGGTAGTTTGAATCATGATTGGTCGGATACCGAGCAGAGCGCATAACCAAGCAAATGCCAATCGTCCCACAATGCTTAGTAATCCTGTTAGAGTGATGTAAACATTGAGAATTGCTTGTGAAACATGCAGAACTGAGCAGATGATGTGAAACACATCAGCAGAATGCAGAAATAAGGCAAACTGTAAAGTGCAAATGAAGATGGTTGTGCAACAGATGAAAGTAACTCTCTACAATGGTGAAAAATACCTTGTCAAGTTCAAAGACATTTGTTATCATCGATGTTTTCCAAAGCTGTACATCTTTATGGTCTGTTCAGGTCCACCCACCGCACGACAAATATTGTTTTGATGCAGATAATGAATATATTCCGACATTCTTAGGAAGATTATATAAGTTGAAGATTTCCATAATTCAAACTTACAAACAAGCCAAACCGGTGTATTTGACTGACAGAGCCCGGGTGATTCACAAACAATCCTGTGGGAACCAGTCAAATGAGAAGACTTACTCACAGGTGCTACGTGCCCCTGTAATTTGAGCAGCTTGCGTGAAATCCATGACCACTTGCGTGGCGTTAACGCATAGGGTTGGACTCCACTGGAAGTGACATCTTTAAACATTTTGATAATTTTAACACTTCATTTGAGTACTTATGTATGTTTTGCGTGCAAATATTGGTCCACTTAGCTCACTTCACTTACTACTACCACTACTACTGAATTTAAAATATTTAAGTTCATATAAAGTGCTCTGTGCAGAACACTGACTTGATTACCGGAAGACTATCGGACTCTTTTACGAACACGAGTAAAAGCTATGATCGATTTGGAAATGTGTTTGCCGTGTGATCTGTCAGTTCATCAGCATGAAATGCACCAGAAGGTGAAGAGTGTGCTTCTAGATGAGAAAAATGTAAGCATTTATCAGAAGCGTTAAGAGGTGACCTGTAAGAAAACTAAAATTTCAGGAGCTTTCAATTATTTAAACTGTACTATTCGTGATACTCAATATTTATATTCGAATTCACATTCATGAATAAAAATTCCCTTCCTAGTCAAATGCGACCGATTTGGGTATTTCCAAAACTTCGCCTAGTTCAGACAATAGCGTTTTTATTTTAGGTGTATCAATCCAAAGAGCACGTCCCTTCTGTATTCTTAGCCATCAGGATTCAGCGTGATGACAAGTAAATGCCAGGTAGGAATGATTCGGGAGAATAAGCAAAATCAATCCAGTCCGGTATAACCAGAGGGTTCGGAGTTACGCACAACCTGAATGACTGGAGTAACCATTCAATCATGTGTGTGGAAACGTTGTTGCGGGAGGAAAAAGGAGTGATGATCACGTTCGGCCCGTCTGTTATCATTCACCGTCCAGAAATCCATATACTCTTATGTTGTTGCATCCTTTTGCGTTCGGCTCATAAAAAAATCATTAGGTGAAACACTAAAGCTCATCAGGCTAAGGTGGCTGGGAAATGCGTTGCGCATGTCCCCATATAACAGTCCTTGACGTGCTGGTAGTGTTTGCGAAATGAGTAAGAATGACTAGTCCGTGACTTGGCAAAAAAGCATGAATATTTCAACCAGTGGGCTTCGTCATGTAGGGCGTTTTAGGCTTCCTTGATAGGGTTCACACACTCTTCAATAATAATTGGGATTGGTATCTGTATTCTTCTTCATTTGCATATTCTGTTTTTTTCTTCAGTTTCCAACTGAGGTTCTCGCTAGGAGATAAAAGTCAAGACCGCCACACCCGACGCATAGATGATGGTTGTTCGGGCTGAACTGAATTTAACTTATGTATAAGAGATACAATCATGAGAGCAGCATTTGACCCTTAATAATTCGAACATGGTACTTTCGAGAAGAGTCTAACACCATCGTTCATCACCCGTCCCCCTGGATTCGAAGACAAGATAAAGCTAGTCCCTACCAATAGGAAGATCGGCCAAATGGCTTAAGTCTCACAAGTTAATTCCGATGTGAATGGGTAGTTTTGGCGTAGGAGTTCGTGTATCTGTGTTTTGGAGTCCATGGGCCTCTAACGTCATGGAGAGTCCCGTATTGAGGTCACATCACCTTCATATGAAGCTCACCAATAAAGACTGGCTTACATTTTGAATTCAAGTGCGTGAAAAACTACCACAGAAAATCTGAGTCAATATGGGAACCAACATTTCCCCATGACCATCCATGAGTAAAGCCAGAAAAACAACTTGATAACGATCGAGGCTGCCATCAACTCCGTGTATCCTCAATCAGCTGATTACTTTCAAGTCATAAATAATTTATTGGAATAAATTCCCAAGTGTAATGCAAACATTTAAGACGTGTTGGAAATATTTGGTTGTCATGTGTAAAATCTGTCCAAAAACTTCGGGATCACCTCGGTTCGGTCGAAATTCTGACATACGGTCGAATTCCATTTTGCACAACTGACACTACTTTCTCTCGCTAAACAATGGTGTTTCCTGTATATTTTGGCTACTGATCGTCAGTTCAGTTCCTTAAACCATCAACCATACAATTTTGTGCTCTGGTTTTGTTTGCTGATAGCAGAATCGTCAAGTTGACGGCAAAATGAATAGGAGCGCAAAGTGAAAAAGAGCCAAAAATGAGGTGGAAATCACGAAGACGAAGAAAGAGTTCGAGTGCAACTGGCCGTTACTGGCCGTGACACCCAACCAAATCACAATATTTCCAACCTTTTGATGGGTGAATCTCATGGATCACGCCAAGAAAGTCTGAACGGCCCTACTTGACCAAACCCCCATCAAGGTTTTCATACCTGTGAGAGTAGTAGAGGACACAAACAAAATGTCCCGGATAGCTGGTCAGACAGCACGCCTTCGCTCGTCTAGAGTCAAGGGCACCCATAAACTGAGGTGATTCGAAGACAGAAAAGCCTTCTTACTACAACTAGTGGGACGGATCAAAACAATATCTCTTTGATATGTTCGGGCTCGGACAATTGTGAGGCACATATGGATTGATAGGAAGTCAATAGAACGAGAATCAGCAAACGGTATGCGTGTATCGGGTATGATACAAGTTTACAAACAGGGCTAAATTCCTTACGACAAAAACGTCCTTCGGACACACAGACCAAGTTTTATAATGATGAATACTGAGAAACGTCTCCGAAAAAATCAAACAGTCGGTTCGAACACTTTGTGATAATGCAAAACGCTTGTTCATTTCAGTATGGTGTCCGGTATCATACAGGTACAACTGCATCGCACTTTTTACTTTTTCTCTTCGTCTAAGCTTGCGCACATCAATGCACTGAAGTGAATGAGTATACTTCATGGTCTGCAGGGTTCACTGAACCAACAAGCATAATCAGCAACCACGGTCCACTGAAACGTGAAGTAGAGTTCAGCCCTGGTAGCAAACTCCACGACAGCACGACGACCATTTTAGACCCCCGGTTGGGTCGGTGGGGAGGTGACGGAATTCGAACCTCATACTCCGTAGAGGCGATGGGGACCTACACCGCTTGTTTCAGTTTCAGTTCATTCAACCAATAACCTCATACGTCTGTGCTCTGGTTTCGGTACTACCTTCCAGTATCGTCCAATAAAGGACAGAAAGAACAGAAGCACAGAGTAAAAAAGGATCCAAAAAATCAAACAAATAAGCAAAAATCAAGAGGAAAAGGAAAGAGTCCGAATACAACTATGTCACTAACCGCGACACCTAGTTATATCACTAAATGTCTCCAACCATTTGGTAGGTGGATCAAGTGGACCCCGACCTGGAAGTCTAACACGTTCTGCGTGGCCACATTCATTGAACAAGGTTTTCATACCTTTCTGTGATGTCACGAACTGACCACCTCGACCTACCTTCCAATCACTACCTGCCTCACAGAACAGCGCATGCTGAGGAAGTCTATCGGTGAGCATGCGTAACACATGTCCTATCCACCTTAATCTGTTTAGATTCAGTACTTGATCCACAGAATGACCTCTGGTTCCCAACACCTCTCGCCGAAACTCAGCATTGCTGATACGGTGTTCCCACCATATTCGGGCAATGCTACGGAGACATCGGTGCTTGAACACCAACAATATTCGTCTATCTTCCACTCTTAACGGCCATGTGTCTGAACTGTATAAAAGAGCGGACCTAACCACCGCATTGTACACTCTACCCTTAACAGACAATCGAATGTCACGCCAACGCCACAGATGACGGAGGTTGGCAAAAGCTAAACGCATCCTATGTATACGCAATGACACTTCATCCGTTATCTGTCCACCTGGTGAGATGTAACTGTCCAGGTAACACAACTTATTAACTTCAGCTAGAGTTTCCCCTACCAAGAAGAGATTTGGTGTTGAGCCAATCCATTCCTGCAGCAGCATTTTACACTTTGAAGGTGCAAAACGCATCCCAAACATTGCTACACTGTTGTTGAGGCTATCTAAGAGAGCTTGCAACTTACCTGGAGCTTCACTCAGAAGAACAATATCGTCCGCATATTCCAAGTCAAACAGTTTACTGCCTGAACAAAGATCGATGCCGCCATTCTCACATGACGATGGGGCCATCTCGAGAATCAAATCAATCACAAACTTGAAGAGGGAGGGTATAAGAGGGCAACCCTGACGAACACCACTTTCTGTGGTGAACTCGGAGGAATGATCGCCGTTAGCACGGACACGCCTTCGGCTGTTCGCATACAAGTATTGAAAAAGAGAAATAAACTTCTCTGACACACCCTTCAATGAGAGGCCGCGCCAGAGAACTGTGCCGTAGACCGAACAGAACGCTGCTTTCAGATCAAGAAAGACAGAGATTGTGGGCCTACGGAAGGTGTGTCTGTGTTCTAAAGTTTGTCGAAGAGTGAAGATGTGGTCGATACAACCCCGACCGGGTCTGAAACCGGCTTGATTCTCACGCGTACACATCTCGCGGGTACTGGATAATCGGTGAAGTATAATCCCGGTGAGCAGTTTGGACGCGATACTTACCAAGCTAATTCCTCTGTGATTTTCACTAGAAGATCTGTCACCTTTCCTGTAAATCGACACAATCACTGAATCACACCAATCCTTGGAAATCTGCTTGCTATCTCAAATTACCCGGAGGAGTTTTGTTAACTCTGAAACCAAAATTTTGCCCCCATCCTTGAATAAAAATGGAGACAATGCATCCGATCCAGCAGCTTTGTACCCTTTCAAGTAACCTACCTCCCGCCTAATCTCCATTTCTAATGGAGGAGTGAAATCTGTCTGCTTCGGTTCTCTGACAGTATATTCCGAAGGTCCACCGCTGATGTGAGCCAACCGAATTGTTTCCTAAAATGCTCCGCCAAAGGATCCAAACGACGTCCCTGAGAGTGACTCAGTGAGCCGTCGGAATCCTTGATTAACTCACTTACACCCGGACTTCCGTGGACCGGTACCTCAAGTCAAACGGTAAAGGCTGCGGGTATTGCGAATAGACGCAGCCTTTTCCATTTCCCCCATTTCGCAATCCCCCGCTACTCACGGCCATTTCTCACGCTCCTAGTCAGTTGGCATCTAAGGGATTTACGCATCTCATTGAATGTGGAATCTGGAGGGACGGATCTGCAAGCATCTAACAGAGTAACTGATGTCAAAAATATCCATCGCTTGTGAGGCCTACTTGAACCTATTTGAGTCCTGGGTGACACTCGAAGCGGAATACAAGGCTTCCTTGATTTTTTGCCAGCGTTCATCTGGGTCCTGCACATCCGGCTGCATCGATAACCGTGTAGGAAGCTCTGCCTAAAAAACAGATCGTCGGTTATCGTCTAGAAGCAACTGCGCGGAACGGGTGGCATTTAAGTTGGTACGACCGCGGACGAGACGTAAACAGAAGCGAGCACGTACCAAGGCGTGATCTGAGTCCACAGGCGTAGACCAAAATGAACGACAATCTTCAACTGATCCACGCCAGCGCTGACCAATCACAATATGGTCAATCTGGGTCCAACGTTGTGAAGACGTAAGAGAACGTCATGTGAGTCTATGCCGATTCCTCAGGTAGAAGTTCGTACTTGCCAGAAACAATCTGTGGTCAGAACACCTCTGAATGAGACGACCGCCGTTATCGGTTCGATAGGTCGGAATAGCAAATGGGTCTCCAATGTGCCTTTTGTAATCTCCTAAACTGCCAACAGTGGGTGTTGAAATCCCCTGCAATGACCACCACGTCCGTTGGTCGCACGCTTTAAAGCAGCTGAGACAAATCCTGATAGTCCTTGGTTTCAGAGGAACTGCAGTCAGTGGTTGCATACACAGACACGACGAACAAACATCGACACTTCATTTTGCTGTTGTTGACATGAATAGAACCGTCAAACCTAATTGCAAACTAATGACTACTGACTGGAATCCAACCTAGCAGTTCACGCTCAGCTCTTATGCTCAAAGAAATCCCAGATCCAGCCTGACCACGATCTCTAGATACTGATTCACCCGACACGCGAAGAGTGAAGCGAGAGACTGAGGCTATATCCGGGGTGCGAAGAGTGACCAGATCACAGAAGTGGGGTCGCGTATGCGTGTTACGGAGACTCTGTATATATCCATTTTAAAAGTGTCACGAGTTTTAGCCGGGGAAGCCTGTTGCCCTATATGAGATAGTGTGCGGACGTTAAAGGCAGTCAGGTGAAGTGGAGATTTAGGCCTAAGCAGTGCATTTGATTTATACTCGACTCCGGATTTGCTGCTTTCATCAGAGCAGCAATTACCCGGGGCATTTTGTTTTGATCTTAAATTAAAGGAGGGGAGATCGGTAAGGCCCTTCGCAGGAAAGATGCTGGAAGTTTCTGGGCGAATCACACTTCCTTTGTGAACCCTAACCGGAGCATTTGACTCACACGTCTCACCCACGAGGCAGTGGAGCGTTAGCCCAGAACGGGAACGTGACCGAAAAACCCGTAAAGAAACTTCTCGTCTGTCACGTGAGACCTGACTGATGCATGCATTCTCTCTTGTCTTCACTGATGCTTTGTTATCGATCTGCTTTTCGGATTCAGTCCTTATCCCTATGCACTCAATGGAGCAAGTGGAACCTAGAAGGGACAGCATCCTTTGGGCTGAGGGCTGCCCAGCTAAGGTGGGCGATAGTTGCCCAGTGAAGTGCGATGAATTCTCCCACGGTCGAGAGAAACTCCAAATACTCCACTCCTACGTTCATCTAGAGGGGAGTTTTAGACCCATAACCTGTTTCTCTCAGTGTTTATTCACTTGAGTGTCTTCTCCAAGGGCATTGTGGTTAGAACTAGATGTTGTCCATCAACTGGTTCAGAGACTGGACTTTGTCTGGCCTCTACCCATTGACCTGTCAGGCATGATTGCACCTCCAACTTCAGGGAGCCATTCTGCATAGCTGTTTGGGTCATGGAGGTACGCAAGCCATCACACCACGCCAAGGTGCAGTCTCATCGTGACGGTATAATCTCATCGTGATGAGATGCAGTCTCATCGTGTTGGCTTGGCCAGCAAGCAATACCGCCACATTTGTAAGCATCATTATTCTACATCTGGATGACAAAGTGCGCAGTACTGCCCTTCATGTTAAGCAAATCCTGTGAATCATGCTGGATGGTCAGTATCAATCCTAAGCAAACCGTTCTTACGATATCATCCAAATATACGTATGCAATGATTATACACGTCACCATTCTGTCACAGAATAAATTTCAAAGAAATGGGTTTGTACCATCATTTAAAGTCAAAATCCCTCGGTAATTGTGGTTGTATCAGACTCACCCATGATCGAGATAAAATAGGAGCACATGCTATCCGGAATGCCATTTTGAACTGCGAACTCAGTCACATAGATCAACGGCACATAGGTTCCTAAGCAGGTTCATACGATTAGCAAAACGAGAACGTCGATTGGAGGGTACGGGGGTGCGGAGAGATCAGAAACACAGACTTTTAGCTAAACAGATAATTAAAGGATTTCTACGAAATGTTGACTGGTCAAAGTCAAACGGATTATTATCGTAAACTAAAACAGTGTTTCAGTCCCGTCGACACCGGTCTACGTTTATCTTTGGCAGTCTATAACCAGTCTATTACGCTCACTTGAAAATGTTGTACAGCTGTTGAAAATTCTTCAAAAGGAAGTGAAGCAGAAGTGTCCAGAAATATTGGGATACATAAACCACTGAAGAGGTGATGTAGCGATTGTGTGGTGTGGACTTGAGCAACTTAATGACTCAAATTTCTTACTAGGCATAACAGATGGGTTCAAGTTTACTCTTCACTACGTAGTCGGATTCAGAGCGTCGATTGGACGAGTAATCATGAGCAGTAGAATCAGAGATTCGCTCTAGTTCTTGAATCAACAAGGATAAAAAATTGCTGCGTTTACAATGTCCACTGGTGTTTAGCTTTGTCCTTGTCCCAGGAACCTGTCCTCACCTCGGGGCACATACGCTGTTGCTGTCGCCTAACGTCTGCGAGGGTTTCGCGGACTAGATGTAACAGATAACAATTGTCTGTCATGGCAAGAATTACCCGGTCCCTAGGGAGATTCCATACCTTCATGAACGGAATGAATATTACAAATTCTGTTTCTACTTATTATTCAGCGCTGTCAAAATGCGCTTCAGGATCTTGGGCTGTCGAACAAGAGAGTTAACTGACGACGAAAAAATGAACATCTTGAAGTCAAAACGTTTAATTAACAATGCTGCCAAAAACATCTACCATCCGTTATGCGTTCAGTCATCTAAAATGTACTTGATGGTAAGAGAGAGGTTGGGTCAATGCATATTTCCACGTCAAAACAATGGTAAACATTGGGCGTTATATCTGTATTTGAAGTCGTCCTAACCCTAACCCTTTTCATGAACCGACCAGACGGTTGCAGAAGACATACAGCTAAAACCGGTGAATTCACAATAATCACAGAAAATGAAACCGGAACCCGGAAAAGAACAATCAGACTGACAACTAGACTTTTAAGTTGCCCATCGTTTCGAAACTTCACCAAATAGGCTAACCGAAAGCTGTTACGGATGGTATGAGAAAGAAGCAAGAAATAAGAATGCAAATCACCCTGACTCGATCATCGTCCCTGTCAGATATGAGAGGATAATTTAAAGAGCAGAAATAATTTCGCTTTTGATCAATTTTTCCAAAAGCCACATAAAACTGATGCAGGTAGATGAAAAAGAGAATAAAACAAAGGGAAACTGGAAAAGGCCGATGAAGCGAAGTGATCATCGTCAATCTTTCGAAAAGTGCTAAGACGGTGGAAATCACCGAACGACGATTGTCAGTATCAGTTGAAAAGTTTCATCTAACAGCAGGGGTCTGGATTGTGTCATTAAGAAGTTATCCACTGTTGAGCAAACCAAATACTGTTCGACGTAAATTTGCATGCAGTTGTAGATATCAGTCTAACACACGCTAAGGCAGAACGTTGTCCAGTTTCACTGAGTTCCCGAAGCTGGTGAGAACACGCAGGTTTTTCAGTGAAAGATGACACCAACGGCTTCTCACCGCACCTATAGCCAAAGCCATTCGAAAATCGAAGTACCAATTATACAAGTGGCGTAACCTGCCGTAACCGAAGAAACAAGAGTTTCCCACCTTGATTCTTGTGCGAAGTACTCGCATCACTGTCATTTGCAGCTTGCAAATTTGTCATTATTTACAAAGTCCCCCTCAGTTACTGATAAGATGCATCCACAGTGACACACCATCAGTTAACTTGCTCATGCACGTATATAACTACCAGTCTGCGCATTTAAACGCTGGATGCTAGACGATGATAGATTTATTCACGCTACTAGCTTTCCCACGAATCAACGGGATCGAGGGGAGAAGGAAGGGGAACTATTCTTCAAAACTGAAAATGATCTAGTTTTCAATGAAGAATTATATATTGATGCCGTATGCTGATTCATGTCATGATCTACCAAATGTTGAGCAAATAAGATATTTTGCTTGGCTGGCTGCCCTTTGGACTCCACCTTTTACGACCAAACCTTAGGTTAATCGGTCAGCCCTGCACTGGGAAGCAACAGACTCGAGTTTCGCTCATGTTAGAGCTCATCGGTGGTGCATATCCTCCGCTGTACGCGGGGTTTGAACCCGGGCCTTTCCACCTTGAAGGCGTGTGCGCTATTACAAGGCCACGCCGCTCCCGTCCGAGCTGATCCAAGTCACAGAGTTAAGTTTGTTCAGGTGTCGTCCTTTACGAGCGAAATTCGAGTCTGGTGCTTCCGAGTGCAGGGCTGATCGGATGACCTGAGGTTTGTGCGTGAAACGTGGGGTCCAAAGGACAGTCGGACTAGCAAAGTATCATCAATCCCATACACTACTCGCAAGTAATTGCGAGATATATAAATAAAATACAATATGGAAAGAGAACAAGATACAAGACAGCAACTGACCCAAGACAGCAAAGAAATTGGCAGCAAAAGCAAATCGGTAGCCTTTGTTTCGAATCAGCCGAACATCTGTCATGTTACCCAGCACATCGGTAAACGCTTTGCTCGTACAGATCCGAGGACGATATGGTAAACAACGATGGACCCGGTATTCACTGGCCACTTCTGACATGACGTCCCCGGCGGCATCCGATTTACTTGCCGATGTGTGCGGATCGTTTTTTACCTGCATCATCTCGGCTTTTGTCCGACTAATCACCAACGGAAGACGGCAATCACGTAGTCGTCGAATGCATGTGAGACAGCAATCACAGAGTGATATCCGCTGTAAGGAATCTGTACCATGATCAACATCACCATCAGTTAGACCAGCTTCAGTGTCACAACAAAATAGACCGCCTGGGCAACACCAACACGGCGCGGTATCATCAACAGAGTGTTCCTCGTAGTCTACTGGGCCCACAGGTATCCGCGTTAATGATACCAGATAGGATTCGTACCAATTGGGCTGTGAGAGGAATGTGTCAGCCTCAGGATCAACGGATGTAACGACACCAGGCGTAGCTTCGGGCCGAGATATTGACACACGTCGATAAGTGTTTTCTGGTCTTAGACTGAACGCTGAGCTGATTAGTTCATGTATACGTGTCTGTGACTCGAACCCCTGAGAACGTGCGGATAATCCGGATACCTGTGCTGTCATTCCCGATTCTGGAGCCACATTCCCACTGAAAAAATTGCAAAGTAAAAAAATTCATCAGACACAAACTCGTGATATTCATGCATCTTTATTTCAGTTTTACTGTGAAAGAGAAACATACTGATGGTCATTTTCAGCAAAACCCTAACCGTAATCATGATTTTTATAGTTGGTGGGGAAACGTACCCGGTGAACCAAATGTCGATTGGAGATTTCAGTAAAAAATATTATTTCTCTAAGCAAATGCCAAACCCTTATAATATTTCCTGGTATCAGTTCCACACGATTAAATTTTATTCTATCCACTCACAGACTCTACTGGATCACCCACGTTATCTTCTGATTGGTCTATTCTGTTGATGTAATGAACAGGCTGTTGGCAGCCATATTAGTGTTCGATTAATCTAAGAGTAGGGTCCTGTTGATGCACTTACTGAGCCCTGGAATCATGGAGTGCTACTTACTTTGCGTTTTGCAGATCGAACACAAGCGATCCCCACGGAAGTACGCTGATCCTTGCATACTACAATATTAATTCTCAAGGTCATTCTGACCTCCCAAGACTGCATGTTTACACATTTATGCTATGCTTTGAGCTGAACCTGGTACATCAAATGCCCAGTTTGACTCCTGTTCTTGGCGTGGACATTTAATTACGAGAAATGAAAGCAGATTTTCTGTTACCTCTTTGGTCCGCCTGCTGGCACCGCTTATAAATACCGAAACATTTCTCAGTGGTGGAGTGGTAAGCACTGACTGTATCTTGGTTTTATGTGGCCGTAGCCCACCGTGAGTTGAACCGCTTCATAAACTAACATCTTCGTTTGGCACTAAACTCTCATCAGACAGTCGTTTTATAACCTTACTCAGCTGTCTTTCGATCGCTAATAACTTGATCATCTAGATGAACAGCCATGTTAGGGATGCCTCCCAACGAGGGGTCAATACTAGGTTGAAAAAATACCATAGCTTCACTACTTGCAAATGCTAGACGATTTTATCGAAAGGGCCCTATACGTATGGTGACGATTGTAATGACTAGAATCTTTGCGGAGTTCAATTTGCTCTTGTGCTTGATTCCCGTCTAGCCTAACGAACAGTCCACCCCCGCAAGACTAGCATGTACTTCTCCTATCTTTGTCCAGTAATAGTAAAACGCAGTCAAGTGTCTCTTTCCCTTTGAGCTGCAAACAGTCGAAATTTCCCCGAACTACTTACCTTAACTTGTGAAGCGTGAGGAGTATTTGTTTCATCGGCCAATTTTCTCACTCCGGAAAGCCTCGTGAGCAGTTGAACATGATTGCAATATGTAGCTATTCACTGTTTCCAAAGTCAGACTTAGGGGTTCAACGGTACGTGAATGCAAAACGGTTCAGGTGCAAAGATTGGATTAGCTATGAAACATCATGTATTACTTTCTAACCTCAAAGACGGAGGTTATTTAGTAAGTCCACATTGGTGTAAGTATATGCAGATAAACGCATGTATCCGTTAGACGTAGGCGTAACTTCCTTATTATACGATAAACAAGACGTACAAGAGAAAAGATAAATCCGAAAGTCTATCACACACTCACGGCCATAAGGCCGATTCAACCGCATCTGCGGGTCATCGATCTTGTGATAAGTTGGAACACACGTAAATGAGGAGGTACACCCATGCATACGTGTGGCCACGGTTGGACGCGTGCGTCCAATGTTGGATCAATGGTGTACAAGCGCTAATAGGCACGCTTTGTCACCTTTCTTCACACATTTTCTTCTTTAATGTTGGAGGGAAGCATTTTCTTACCTAAAAGAATTAGTATGATCAGTTGTTTTGTACTAATTATTAAAAGTACATTCAATATAGAGAAATAATCATAACCACATGGTCACTTTTGACCGTAATTTACTATGAACCAAAGGGGAAACTGAATCCCGTTTTAAACAAGTCAACATTTATTGAATTCCTCTAAAAATTTGGTCCCTGTGTGGTGGGCGTCTGACGTGTCACGCCCTATGCCCTAGGGTATTATTTGGCCGATGTATAAGTGGCTTTGTAAACCTAACAGTGAACACCAGTTTATTGAAAGCATTTGTATCCATGTGTTATTAGTACGTTTGAGAAACAAGGCGAAAAACCCAATGATGAAATTGCATCCTTTGATCATCCCATGGTGAGGTATCACGGACGTATTTTGCGCGCAAATTCCGTGCGTCGGTGTAGAGTTCGCTTATTGCAGAATTCCCCGTAGAAACCCGGGGGAGTAGTCCGTCCGATCGATTTTCCTCTTCAGAGACTACCACACTAAAGGCATGTAACAACTAAGTGACTCATCCATCGAGGTGTAAAGCAGTTTAATTTAAATCAATCGGCATGAACAGTAGACCTTTGGTTCACTGGACGTTCAAAGGCGAACATCCAGTCCATATCAGCTCATTCGACCACTAACTTCGTGCATCATTACTCTGGCATTGGTTGTTGTCTGGCAGCATCACCCAGTAACAAGTGAAATGTGAGAGGATCCGAGCCTCGTCACAACAAAGCGAAACGGGAAGTGAACAAAAAAACTATTTACTGCGTGACGTTCCTTATTCTTTTGTTCGGTGTTTATAAATCTGGCGTCATTTAAAATTAAATAAAATGTTAGAGGCCATCCCATTATGCAACGTGCTTTTGATGCGCATTTTGACGTGATTTGGGTATTGTGAAGCAAAACGTTTCTGTCCGAAAAAAGTTCTCAACCACAGACCGTGTACAAATTTCCCTATGTGGGCTTTTCGTCAAGGTTAAACTTGATAAATGAAAGTATCCCGAGCCGCAAAGTTTTAGATGAACCTAATTTTACTTTCGTAATCAGAATCAGACATTCTTACCCAATAACCGGTCAGACCAGAACCCCTAGAGATAGAAGAAAGTGGGCAACAAGTTAATTTTGATGACTAAAGTAGTCGCCTGACACAATGAAAAATTAAAACAACAACTGAGAACTTCATTCGGATTGACATGTTTACTGATATGCTAGGGAATTTCACCAAATAAACAGAACAACGATAAAAATGGTCTCGGTTGGCATTTCTTGAAAAAGATTGCGCTGGGTAGAACCACCGCATATGCTCCCCTTTTAGCAATTTCCAAACCCTTATCTTGAACGACAACGCGAATGCCCCTCTTCAGTGGCATTACTCAGGGTTAAAAAGAGATAATACTGTTTATCAGCCTGTGCAATAATTAAAACGTACATGTAGAATATATCACTTCGATACATCGGTCGACTGTAATCCCGTATGGAAACATCCGGATGGGGCAGCATAACCACAGCGGGTTTATCGTTTATCCTAGCCAGCTCCACCTTGAATGTATTTGTCGTGGCTGCGAGCCCACTAAAAGCTGAGTGATGAACTGAGGGACCGGATTTTATCGAAGGAGAGCCATGCTGACGTTGACCTCTGCCGTAGTCCTTCGATAAACTAGCCACCGTGATGGAGGAGCTGTACTCGCGTGCACCAGCCAAAGCTGCGCTCGAGACAAATTCTAAACTGGTGAGATTAGTGGCATTAGTGGGGATGTGTTCTAGTATATGACCCTCTTCAATGGTGGGTATTCCTGAGAGATGTTTCCATGGCCGTGAAGTTGAGCTCTCACGATTCACACCGATTCCCCCGTTGTTACCCATAAAATCTTCCTGTTGTTTCTGAAATCGATCGTAGTCACAGCGTTGCACAGGAATTCTATGCTTGATGGGATGAAGAAGTCGACCTCTGTGATGTTCACGTGTCAATCTGCGGAATGGGCCGGAGAGTCGATCCTGGTATGTTTGAAAACCACCAAGACAGGGTGTTGATAAAATGCATGACACATTGGAAGATCGTCTGAATCGACGAAACTTGATTTCAAGGCTTCCCGGGGTTTGTATGGATGGAATATCCACCAGTCGCTTGCTTTGTGCAGCATTAGTACTTTCAACTTTTAACTGAGATTGACCAACTGTCCCGAGATCTGTGTTGGGTGGTGAACGCCGGTGCGAGTCAACCTTAGTGTAAATTAAATCGGGTGATTAAAATATATCTGAAATGTCTTACTTGGAGGATAAAGGTCTAGTAACAACAAATGGTAAAATGGCTATCGGTTGAGCGAATACTCAGAAGGTACTTGAACGGACCTGCGCCTTCGAAAAAACAAACGTGCTAGCGCACGCAACCCAGTTAAGTTATTTTCTCTGCTAAAACAGTAAACTGTAACACATCTTCAACCTGAAGAGACTGTGAAATGGGTCGGAACAAGATGGAAAAAATGAAAGCGAAGAAAAGCATATTTAGGAAAATATTTGTGATCACAGAGTCTCTGCTGAGAAATCACTTAATCAAAAACAGATCCATATTATAAACCACTGTTCTGTGGTCCTACCATTGGTAGAACCCCTGGCTGTTCCGTCCAAGCCGATATACCTGCTGATCTGTCAATCGATACATACTACTACAACACACGCACGCACGCACGCAAGCAAGCACGCACGCACGCAAACACGCAAGCACGCACGCACGCAAACACGCACGCACGCACGCAAACACGCACGCACGCACGCACGCAAGCATGCAAGCACGCACGCACGCACGAACGCACGCACACATGCACTCACGGACGCATGCACGCATATCGCTTTGAGTTCGCCCATACCACGAACGGCTAGTTCCAACCGATCAAACTTCTGTACTGAATCATGCCTATGAACTCGTTGCCCGTTGAGTGGCTCAGATTAACTACATGCCATTGCATGTGTCGCTCACGTTTGTGATAGACGAATCACCTGTTTGCTCGTTTGCCTACCTATCTACGAATAAACGGATTTCCTACGTACCATATGATCCCAGTACTAGCGTACACAACAACAACCAGGGCGAAAAATGAGACTTAGTTCGTGAATAAGCCTAGATCCTCACTTCTCCATTCGCATCACGGTCGCGTACTGTAGACAACGGTTTTGTTCTTCCGCTTGATTGTGTGCTTTTCTCTTGCACATTTACGTTACCTTCATCCGCGTGATGCTCATCATCGCTGCAGGAAGAAAAGACGTTTGGGGTGGACAAAGCAGATTTGTTCAAATGACAATGAGAAAGACTGGCTCGGTGAGTAATCTGAGGAGTAATAAGTCCAAAGTCTGTGGGTGAGGATCCCACTTTTCTTCGTTATGATCCATTTGGGAGAAAACAAAGTTCCCGAAATGGAGAAAATTGATGCTACTCAGACGTCAACACAATATTTTATTTATATCGATCAAATAACCTTTTACCAGTATGCTATATATATATATATATATATATATATATATATATAGCATAATGTTGAAAGGTGATTATATAAGATTCAACCCATCAAGCTCGTTAGAACTTGCCATAATAATGAAAAACTGTCTGTACTGTATGAATTTTGAAAGCTCATGTGCTCACGTTTCAGTCAAAAACAATCATTCAAGAAACCAATCAATTCAGATTTCATCTTGTGCATAAAATACAATCAAAAGAACTAAAGTTTACGCATCGAGATATATGCATTTTGACGGAATGTTCCATCTTGTTGGAACCATGCACAAGATCGTGAGATTGATGTCACTGCCTGCATAATAGGAGCTGGAAAACTCCGTTGCAATCCCAAGCATCAGCTTTATAAATTTAATGTCATTTCACCCAGGTGATTAGAAAGAGTAGACAAAATTCTAACTGACTCTCAAATAAAAATCATTCCGCTTATTCTCGATGAAGAGACAGGCCAACTGAATTCTCTCAATCTTGTTCAGCATGGCTGTGATGGAGAACGGATGATTTTGGTTGTTCCACTGACGCGTCTGTAATCAAAAGCCCCGTCACGATAGATAATCAACCCTGCTGTCTTTCGCTACTGATCCTTGTGCACACCCGCGTACGCTCACAGACAGTCATTCAGTCTGTGCGTCTGCTCCGTGGCCCTTGTGACCGCTACTCTTTCAGGCGACAGATGAACTGGACTTCAACACTGATCGCAGCTCAACACAGTCTCACTTTTGCCTTAGTTGCCACGCCCTTTACCGAACTTGTTCACGCATAAGTGCGTGACGCCGTTTTTGCACGAGAATAGGACTAGGCTGATTCAGGTGGTAGATGGTAAGTCAAAATGGGTCACAGGCTTTTGGAGCGAACTCCCATGGCCGTTGCGGGCTACGCTGAGTGAGCCATCGATCGATAACCAGAAGTGCTCCCTCAGTCACTTGCCTCTCAGACAAGGAAGAGTGAGTCTTGAATTGTACGCAGACTGGAACCAAAATAGGATGAAGTTTTATCTGAGCTGGTAATAACGTGACGGAATCGCGAAACCTGTGCAACAAACATGACAATTATCAAAGTACATTATTTCTCATCACAACGCAACTAGCACCACAACTGGAAAGCTGTTTATTCGGACACAAAGTATATCCTTGATTTCAGTTGAATTATATGGACATGAACCGGTATTGTCGTAACCATGATTACCAGTTTTCTAGCCGTTTACTTTATCATATCAATTTCAGTGCCTATAAAATGCGCCATATCTAGCCAGTTGTGCAGCAATGAAAACAAAGAGCAAATCTGCGATATATATATATATATATATATATATATATATATATATATATATATATATATATATATTTATATATATAAATATATAGCTAAAAGGATAAACCAGTTGAGAATCATCGTATGTTGGCTACTACGGCGCTCCTCCACTTTCCCACCCCTATAGGTCCACTCTTTCCCCATCTTGTGGATTCATTCTTCCTATTACCACGTGCAACACGGTGAGAAAAGCAGTGGACGTTGGGGCTTACTCTGCTGTTTGAAGCAGTAGGATAACGATGATTTGCCGATTTTGTTAACAAGAACATCGGGAATTTGCTACTTATAACATGTTAGTAATGACTAAATACCCCGACCTTGGTATGTAGTTCTTTTTACAGTAGCCTTTTTACCCTTGCCTGTGGGGTGTGACATTTCACAGACTTAAGTGTATTCACGGGTATGTCCGGAAGTGGCCGTCAGGTTATGGGCACGGTCACCCAGAATCTGCACAGACCGTGGTCCAGACCAACAAATGTGGTAGCCTCGGAACCGCAGAATGGACAGGTCGCAGTTGACGTGGGGGTGCGACCCTGTCTCTGTAGTCACGCTTGCAGTGTAACTGATTATCAAAAACAAATTCAGTTAACAGAACGGGATGACTAGTGCATGGGCGTTGACCAGATGCGCCAGCCCTTTAGTGCTCACGTGCGCATCGACTGAGAAATTGTCTCATTCGGTAAATACCGATCCTCAGTCATTTTGCTAGGACAGAAACTCCGTAGAACTGTGAGTGGGAAAATGTTCGGTTAACCAAAAAAGGTGGGCAACAAAACTGCATCACATCGGGTCCTGGGACGTATATGAATAGGCTCGGGGCAAATTGGCGTGTTTTATTTCATTGTGAATCCTGTGCAGACGATAGGTTCACATTGCACCAATTAGAATAACAAGTGTCAAATCAATTGACGCAAGGATAAGAAAAAGATGATGCGCGTAAAATACGATTTGACTTAGTGGGACTTTGTACACAATGCAGTGGTGACCACATACTTGGTTATGATCACACGACCAACGAACGGCACCGGTGAATTGATGCACAAAAACGAATCAGCAAATGCGAACACGACCCAATGTAGTATGCGTTCCAAACAGAGTTAGGGACTGAAGTGATATTTTGAAAATTGTTTTCATTTTGAACTGAACTGCCTGAGTGTATATGAAGCATGAATGTTTGCACACAACCAGGCGAATGCAAGATTTTCGTGGACGTAAATACTTGTTTCTGTGCCACATTATTATTATTATTATTATTATTATCATTATTATTATTATTATTATTATTATTATTATCATTATTATATTAACATAAGTTGAAATATAATTTATTACATTTGGAACGTAAGTACTAAGTAAAATCACGTGTTGCGGGTGCAAACCGGTAGACATTTTCGAATGCCTCATCAGTTCATTTAATATTCAGTTTATTGTTCCCATATGTCAGAGAAAGCGCTTGAATAATTATTTAATCACAGCGTTGTCGGAGAAGTTAGTAGTTATTCAACGTTTTTCTTACCACGGGTAACCTTTCTGAGTACTAGCTTGCAGGCTAGTTGTGACTTGCAACAAATGTGCCCATGCAAGTTGGATGGTAAATTTCTGATAACAACTGGTCTGACGCTGAGCGTCTACAGACCTCCAGTAGCCGAAGCACCCTAGAGCGCATCCTTCCTGTTCAAATGTTATGGAGTGATTCGAATGCCCTCGCACGCAGTCCAGCGAGCTACTGCTTCATTTCCAGTATCCGACTCATCAGGTGAAACCGAACCGTAACTGTTAGATCATGTATATACAGCGAAATCACTTCGTGATCGGCCAGCGCATCATTTGCCAATTAGTGCATACTTCCTGTTGTATACAAACGGGTAGGTACCAATCAAATGTGACAGAATACAGCCTTGCCTTTCTTGTCTGTTTTTTGTCGTCCACAGTGCGCGTAGTCCGGGTGTGAGTTATTGCATTTCGTACGATTGGCCGAGTACAAACGATTTTTACACATTCCCTCCAAGTTTTTCCTCCGAAGCTGCTGCGGATAGTCTGTTTCGTGAACCGGTACCGCGATGCAACCACGAAACCATATAATTGGGACCGAAAGCTGGTCTGTGTATTATCAGCTTGAAATCACGAGAGTTCAAGATACAGGTTGTACACCATTTGCGCCTATGACTTCTAGTATGAGACATATCGCTCTAAGTCCCTAACAAACGACCATTCTCCTCCTCTAGGTTCCTGCCTGAAAGGTAAGAAGCAACAACCGAAGCCAGTGCTGATGTTGGTTTCTTCATATCCCTGAAGTAAGTCATGATCTGATCGTCGCGTCGCTTCTCTCAGCCATAAGTGCTCCATAAGTGCAAACAGAGCAAAGGAAGGTGGACAATGTGAAGGCGTACGCAAAACGAGTCCGAGTCATCAGAAGTGATGTAGTGATTATTTATGATGAGAAGTGAACTATAGAAACATTCTGCTGTTCAAAATAGGGAAACACTCGAGACAGATCGATTAGTTGGAGACCAGTTTTCCAAGGCGCACGTCTGTACACAAACATCAACAGAAAGGTAATTAGTGAACATCCATATGGTACCGACAACCATAAAGGAAATGCATGACAAAAGGTGTTTTGTGGATGATTCCTTCCATCAGTTCATGAGAAATCCCCATCAGTCACGGAGGAGACAGATAAAGCGAAGAATTTCTTTCCAATTATTCATTTTTTATTATCTACATTGATATATAATATGACTCATCATGCAGCGTGAACGCTAAATTCGCCACTGAAAACCATGGAAGCACTGTACAGGTTTTTCATCCTCCAAGCATCAGCAGTGCACCCACGGAGCCCCCACTGGGACTCGAACCCGGGGTGAACGATTGTAAGTCAAAGACGTAACCATGAAGCTATCCGCGCTGACTCTTTACGGTTTATCGATTGACACACTACATGACAAAGCGCCCCTCTGCCGTTGGCTTTGAGTGGTAACAGAGAATTTCCCGCACATCGATCGACTCCCATGATGGACGATTTCTCTTTATATTCATAAGCACAACGAAGGCACTCCTTTAAAAAACCTAGTTTGTTTACCATATGCTTAGGGGCTCGGTATATGTGCAGTGCTGGTGACTCCTAACAAAAAGGTGAACGTTCGTAAAGTATGATGAATCATATTATGTAAAAATGTAACCCCTACTACTAATACATAGTGGTAAAAGTCAAACGAGTGACTAGGACAGTCAGATTCAAATACGGGGAGAGAAGTGTTTCATCCGCTCAGGCAAACATCAAACGTCGGTGTAATTGCGTCCTTTCGTTAGCAAGTAAGCTGTTCATCAGGCCTTTGATTACGCCCACGGAATCTTTAGGTTATGGAGTAGACGTCTTTGTTCGCATAAATCGAAGAGATGGATTTTTATGGTCACTGCCTAGGTTGTGCACGGAGCGATGCTTCCGACCTGGTTCGAAAGAATGATCGAGGCTCGGTAGATGATTCGGAATAACTCATTAATGTTCACCGAGTGCCCCGTATCTTGATCCCCTCTTTGACCCATATTATTATGGATGCTTGCGAACTAATTATTGAAAAGAATTCTTCACTTCATCTTTCTTCTCAGCACTTTCTTTGACAGGTTTAGTACGAAAATTGTGGACGAAGCTGATCCAGAAACCAGATAGCATAAGAGAAGAAAATAATAAAACGGTAGTAAAACGTCTAAGAAAATTTCCCATGTTTTCCCACTCACCTCGTTTTTGAACTGCCCAAAGCTGTTTCCTCGGTCTTTCCGTTTGGTGTTTGTACTTCCTCGTTGCATAGCAACGGTTTGGTCTCAGTTGGGTCATCAACTCTGATTGAAGGTGGCACTATTCGGCTGTTCGAGGCAATTGTGACTATTGACTGCAGGTAGCCATTAGATGTAAAGAATCCCGAATTAATTTCTTCCGCTATCAGATCATCTAATCCTTCGGGAACTGAGTGAGCATGTACACCACTCAACCGAACCGCCGGCAGAAGTGGTCGATACAAACAAGCGAATGCGACGCAATGCAGCAAAAGACCGGCAAAGATAATAAGCGTGTTAGACCAGTGATAAACCTGAATGAAGAGAATATTGCGTTTGAATCATGAGTATTATTCCCGTCATTATCGAGAAAGCAGAAAATCATAGACAACGTACCTTGCGTTACAGTGTGAATACAAGTTCGCCAAATAAAGCAACAGCTTAGCACGTCACCCAAAATGATAAGCCTGCATAAAATTTATGAATAAAAAACTCTCTCTTGGTTAATTATACAACACGACCAAATGCATGTTGGGGTAAGAAATCGCATTTCTGAATGGAGGTTAGATATTTCATTGAAAGCGTAGAATCTGACATCACCGAACAGTGAATCAGACTCTTAGTCCATTTCGGTGAAATGAGTGCCTCGAAATCGTGAGGTCCAGCTTCAACTTGTTATATAACCATTCTGACGCGAAAAAAGTTAGGGAGATGCAAAGGGTAAGTGGAGGGGAACGGTCAACGTAGCGATATACGTGGTTCTAGGGTAGCTGTCTACAGGTAGGTGAGAAACCGAACAAGAAATTGTACCTTAGAGAATATGTATGTCTTTTCGCATGCAAACAGTTGTTGATAGTGGGGCAGGATAGAAAATATTGAAAAAGTGAAATCTCTAATAAAGCTGGTAAATCTATATCATCTTCCAAGGGAACATATGATATGCAGTGTGGCGTTGTCCAGAAATAAACTAAGTGCACAGATCGAAACGTGTGGCAAAGGACGCAGCAAAATGGAATGCGTTCAGTTCAATTCAAACAACCCGTAAGCACGCACCGAGTACGGTGGCTTTGGCTGCTATCTCTCAGTGATAACTTCGACAGGAAATTAAAATCATTAGAGGGAACTTTGTTCGACTGAAAAACGCAGAAAGCCAACAGTCGGCCCTACTTGGGTAGTGGCAAATCGATCACCGAATTCGGATGCTCCAATTGCCAATAGTCGAAAATTTTGATCGAGTGAAAGAATGGGACAGACTCCCGATAGGCCAATAGTTCACTCTATTTTCAGTCATAGGATACGTGGATATATAAGATATCAGCAGAAAATTTTATTGCTAGCAACCAATCTATCGATCCAACCCAAACGCACGCCGTATACTGTACGTCAATGAGTAAGTATTTTCTCTAATTTTTCCATACACTTTATTGGTAAGAGTACTCGATGACAAATTTGCTTCAGGGATACTGGATCTATGAAATTAGTTTGTTATTCTGTATACCTCAATGCCGAGATTATTTCTACCGAACAACCGCGTTTCCAGATAGACGATGTAGGAAAAACCAAACGTGATCGGGATCTAGCAAACTGATTTGGTCGGACTTACTTTGAGCAGATAACTCGTTAATGGCCCAAAAATTACCGCCCCCACTGGTGTACCCACGACAGCTATTCCATTAGCCATGGCTCGGCGTCGATTAAAATAAAAATTCACCGAGATCATTGCCGGCAGATGAATGAGGCCAAATGAAGATCCTGTGTGTAGTAAAACAAGTTGAGCTTGAGAACCATGAACAAAACACACAAGAGCGCAACGACAGGTAGGGTGAACGAGACAAATGATTCACCCTAACCGGTGCTGAAAAGAATAAAGCACGCTAAGTAGCTCTGCGAGCAAGGTAACTTTTCAAAGAATAGTATATCTCAGCGCAATAGCTCGATTAATGGAGTCATCCATGTTTGGGTTCACCGTGGCATTCTAACAAAAATGTGACGTTTGTTCACACTTGTTTGTGTATAGAACAGAATCTCATGGTGATAACCTCATTCCAACATGGTTTCCCTGACAGCATGACACAACAGATGTGAATGGAAGCCATTCAACCCGTAACCACTTCAATACTTGGTAGACATTAGTATAGCAGATACAAAAATTATATTCACAACACAAAAACGCCATTCGGAGAGAATCCATTTTGCAGTGATGGGAAAAATGAACAGGTTGACAGTGATGTTCACACAATATCATTAGCGAGGAAGTCAACTATCAAAAAAGTTCACGCAGTAGACCTCATATATTTCACTGTGATAATAACGTGGGGCAAGAAGCCCTTGGGAACTATTACGAATAGCCTAATGGTTAACTTATGTGATTACCTCTAATCACACACGCCAGTTTCAAATACTGGATGGAACGTGGAGGAAATTCATTGTTGACTGTTCACAAAAAAGATGGAAAAGCTGTAAAACATATGCTTACAGGGAGTTCAATATTATATTGCGCGTTGATACTGCATAATGAATCGTCCTCATAAATAGGAAGATTCCCCCGTAACTAAATGTTTAGTGGTTCATTTGTACTAAACGAGCAACAGCCCATTAAACGTCCCGCTCAAGATTTCGTTCGGTTAATACTCCCAATGAAAACATGGCACCAATGAACTTTAGCACACACTGTAGTAGCTGATTTATATCAATTCACAAAAGACCCGTGGTTTCATCAAGTCGACAGGTACACACAATGCCAGAAAATATGTGCCACTGTTCAACGATCTGCCCATCCATGAAATGTTTGCACGTTCCACCCAACTACTCACAGAAACGTAAACAACTTTAAAATATTCTGCCTAGGTGGATCAATACAAAGCTTGGATAAATTTTTCATGTAGTTTGGCAACTCGCCAAATAGTGACCGAAACCGATGCTTTGACAGGAAAAGACGACGACGGTTCATTCAGTAGTCAGGGCTGGGTTCGAAAAACAAGAACAAATAATGATAGTACCAATCGGATACATCCAGGGACACACTAGCGCATAGTTTTTAAAACGTTGTTTATTTGTTTAATTTACATTTCAGCTAGATGTTTACCTTTACGGAATGCTACAAAATGACCCGAAACACCGTTGCTGAGTCATATGTTGACTGACGAACTAGGTGAAACCCAAGTTTAAATCAAACCGCGAACAAACACTGCAATCCTGTCCGAGGGGGGAAATCGTCGAGATACTGCTTCGTAATTTCATTTGTGTGAAGAGCTGCGATACCTCGTTAGCCCGGCCGCGTTGGATATACATCGTCGGAGATGAATATCGGTTCGTGAACTCCGCAAAAACAGCGCGTTGTATAACAGAATAGACTTACTCCAGCACGTTCAGGAATTTTCATAATGAATCAAATGAAACAAGAATATCAGACACAGAGTAGACTAAATCAAAAAGAGAAATGCATATCTGAATAGTCCCATGTTCAAAGGTAGTTCTCATTTGAGCAGAGAAATGAAGTTATATCGCACTGATTAAAACCAACTGAATTACGCCTTGCAGACCTGTTCATGAACCACCTCACCAGTTATTATTATTACCATGCATTTTGAAGGTGTCTGTTTATAACCATCTGTGCATATTGATCCCATTTATTCTTGTCAGACAATCAGATGAAATTAAACACAAATAGTTAATGAAAAAAGTCTGACGTCCGCTGTAAAATAACTGATCAGGAGCACGCAGCAAAATTTAATTTGCCGTTCTTGAAATAAAAAAACAAACACCTTGGTAAAAGAGCTTGTAGACTTCGGTAGACAGCATTTCCCGGAGCAGTATCAAGAGCAGAAGCAATCTGGATGTACTTGATGTTATGCTATAATACAATTCACTAGCACTAGGCAACTCACCAGCAACCACTCCGAATGTACAAAGCAAAAAGTCCATGTTGGTCGCGAAAGAGCTAGTAAACAATGCAACGGAAGCCAGAAGACTGCCGGTAATAGCCACCGCACGACAACCGAAACGATTAATCAAAGCAGCCGCAACAGGACCTGAACGAAAAAGAGAATCATGAAGTTAAGGTGGAACAAACATAATCGGAATGCGTTTGCGGTCAATTTCACTTCCTAATATCGTGTTATTTTTTATTCATCTGATGAAAAGAACAGGAGCCAAGAACAGTGCACGCAACAAGTACAATGTGGTGGCTCCCCGTAACAAAACCGATCTGAATAAATAACAGCATCTTGCTTGTGTTTCCGTGAATCATCTTCACTTCAGCTTGAACAGGTGATGACCACGAAACAAGAGCGCGGGTTTTGTTCTTAAGTGGTTCGTACATGATTAAATGAGATGACCAAAAAAACAACAGTATGAAAAATGGCATCGCAAATCAGATTTCTGGTTAAAAGCAGCAACGAGTGCTTCAATCAAATGATGGATTCCAAAACAAACATCAGCTCCATAACAATGGAAAAAATTGCTTCTAAAGGACGAAACATTTTGCATCATTTTTTTCCGGTTAGTATTGAAAACAGGTTCTGAGAACAAGCTGCACTAAACGATATGACCATACTGTAGCGCGCTCAGTCGTAGATCGCCACGCCCACCTTTATCGGTGTAAGTGTTGATACTTGCTTATGCACGTACTGAGCTTCGGGCTCACAGATCGAGCACGTTGAATCCTCGCGGAAGAATACTGCATCCAACATACTATGCACATAAATATACATTTAAAGATCGAACAGTGATTCAATAAGAACAATGTAGGATCAGTGGGTTGCGATATGGTGGCCGATCTACAGTAGTTTCCGTTGCTCAGGAGCCAAACACCGTAGTTTAAGAGCTACCGGTCGCCATCACAAGGAAAAACTATCGCCACCTTGAATAAACAGTGTAGTATCGCATATTCTAACTCACATATCGAACCAGATGTTCTAAGAGTAGATCTAAATCGCAAAAATGGTACAATAGCATCGTATTTTCGGTCCGAACCAACATGATCGCACCTTAAGTTCTTACAAGACTGCCAACCCAAAGGACTCACATGCGCGTGTAGAAATATTCAACCGCTATGATATGAGTGTTGTTTTCCGACGTCGTCAAAGTTTAGAAACGTCTTCTTACCTACCTGGGCGGGAGTGGGGGTGGAATGATCGATCTGTTTGAAGCGCACAAGGGGATCAATCCATGTGATGTGAGTTCCGCATCCCACCGAACAGTGCATGAGAGCGGAGCAACCGACCACTGGTACTAGGAGGCTTTTGGTCATCCGCTAGGCTTGAACTTAACATAGTGAGGCAAGAAGGGATTACTGTTCACTGAAGAATTGACAGAGGAGATGGAAGTAATCGATTTTGAACCCAGTGAACGGGTATTTGAAGTTCACTTGCCTATTAGACATTCCGTTTTCTTTCTTCATATAGTTCATTATCCAACCCAATCAAGTGGGAATTTAACTCTACAAATTTTCGGTGAAGGTTGATTTGAAAAGAACAGAAACAAGTTCATGCGATTACCAGGAAACATAAGTTAATTGCACCCAGTTCAGTTCAGTTTATTTAATCATTACCCTCGCGCCTCTATACTCTTGGTTTCGGTAGCTACTTTCCAGCATCGTCCAGTAAACGGTAAAAAGAATAGAAGCATAAAGTTAAAAAGATTCAAAGAAAATCAAAGTGTCAATCAGAAATCAAGAAGACAAAGAAAGAGTCCGAGTGTAACTACCCCACTGGCCGTGACACCTGGAATTCTGTCAAAAATTCATTGACCGTAACGCAACAACTGAATGTCCTTCGTAGGATAGACGTAACGTCACATTCACACAACTATCCACAGTCCTTCTCGACTCGTAGTTTTGTTTCTTTGACAAAATAAATGGTAAAGTTCAAACTCTCACTAGAATTCACTCTTTGGTGATAGGTGGCTTTTAAACTGCGAGGAAAATCTTATTAAACGCGATACAAGGTTCTTAAACTACGAAGCAAGGCTGTTAAAGTAAAGAAGAAAGTGCGCTGTTGTGAAACGCACAGAAGTTAGTTGAGTGTCAGTCGGTGGTTGAACTCCAACAGAGCTACCACTTACGAGGAAGTTTTCTCTGGACCAAATCTCAATAAATAATTTCTTACAATACTGTCGCAAAGTGCCTTACTCACTATACACAGTGATGACACAATTCACTCTTGAGTTAACTGAAGCGCCTGACAGTGCTAGTCGAATTAGCCATCTCCAATATGCGAAATACGAGACAATAATTTTGCTTGCACTCACCTATGATTTGATAACAGCCTAAAAACAGTGAACCAACCAAAGCCACTTTGGCTTTTGTCGTTTTGAAACAGTCAGCCAGGTCAGCCAGAAGTAGACCCACGGAAAACGTGATTCCATCAATGATGATGCTACAGGAGAAGGACGCCAGTAACACCATCCAAGACCAGGAGCCATCAGGAGCAACTGGAACAAAGGCTTCAGGATGAGTTTCCGGACGTACTATTTCCAGTTCACCCGTGCCGAACCACTGGCTTGCTTTCTCATTCAGGTCGGACAGATCAGTGTCTCCAGCATCCCGAACGAAGTCAGCATTGCCCGGCCCCAACTCCTCCTCATAACTGCTACTGTGTCCGGTTATGTTTCGCACTGTCCCGTTGTGTAGTTCTGTCTTTTCCTGTTTACGCAAGTTTACTGACGGATTTTTTGTTTCACTGAACGAATTGCGTTTGCTACCCATTCACCCAAAGTGAATAGGCTTGAGGAATGAAGCACAACACTCAAGCTGCAGCAAAAATGAAGTCAATCTTGTTTCATAATATAAAAAGCAAAAAATAACGACCAAACTAAGAGAGCAGCTTTAAGCTTCATGAAACCTCGTAAATAACTACAGCTTTGGAAAATGTATAAAACTTCAGGGCCCAATGAATCGCTTTCATATCGGCAGAACTTCAATTAAACTGTCAAGTATTCTTAGAGCAGAATGAATCCCTGGACGTGCTATGTTTTTCTGAATGACAGCTAACGACCTCAAGCATCTTAAACTAGGATAAAAATAGAGAAGCAGTCATTATTAACGAATTTCAAAAGCTAGCACACACAAATTAGTGTATATATCCAAACAAAACTATAACTTTTGTGAAGAACTACTTAGTGGAAAACCTTCAAAAACGTCTAAACGTAAATGGCTTCACTGACATGACCGATTGAAGTCTATTTAATTTGCTAACGACCTCAGTGTTCTTATAAGATCGACTGAAATAAGTGGGGGGGGGGGATGGAAATACTTACTTCCGTCTTTTACATACTAAAAATATGAAATAAATCCGAAACGCTCAATACTGTGTTGGCGGTGGGCTACGGAGAACCCTTCCTAGTATTTTATATTACTGTTTTCAACACATCACTTGAGATGCAACATGAAATGAAAAGCTCTTAAAATTTTTCAAATTTCATAGTTTGCATGAAAATACCCGGGGTTTAGATCTACAACTGATTTGTCTCATCATAATACACCCCACAACGTCAGTGGAATATGTAGTCTTGCAACATGATTCTAATGATTTTTAAGGAACAACATCGCTTGGTCAGCCCAGATGGGTAAAGCTGATCCGATACAAAATGATCAATATATATATATATATATAAAATACTTCCAATGCTAGAAACCAAGCTAACAAGAGAAACTCATTGATCAGCAAGGCGAAATATAAGACTAGACAGTTTTACTACCGTGCATCTAGGCTTACAAAATAATAAACAATGACCAGAACATTTTGAAACCACGTTTTCGAAAGACGAAGATGGAAAACTCATCAGTGAGTAAATTCACACCAACTGTAGTGTTTGACAATGATCGTCCACTTATTTTTATTCTTCACAGCAGAATATGGAAGCAACATTTTGGTTGGTAACTTAGTTCGCTCGATATTACATGCTGACTTTTCGGGTTTTAACATACAATCCTTTTAATTCTTATTTTTTGAAGCTGAACTGCAGAAACATAGATGAAAACTACCAAGAACAAAATCTCGTCATGGTCATTTTCGACAGATAATAATAACATGACTGAAAAATTGCGGTTGTTTACTGAAACTGAACCTTGTTATCCAGCATAATTTTTAAGTGCAGTATTCTACTCAAGGTACTTACTGTTCCTGAGCTACATAGTTGAATAGCGTTTACTCAATATCATGGCCAGAGGAAACCCATGGCTTGTTATCATACGACCATGAAATGAAAAGGCACAAGTCAAACCCTCAAACTATTTGATAAAAGGCACTCGGTTTGATCACAAGGCGTGTCAAGTAAATAATCAATGAACTGAAAGTGGCAAACCAAAGTCACTTACTAATTTCCAGATTAATGATGTGCATTTCGATGTCGGTAAAACTGTAATAATACAATCGGATTTTCTTGCTTAATAAATTCTGTTATAAGGCTAATTCTATATTGATCTAATCGTCTGAAGTTTCAAATGATACATTTGTTCATAAGGCTATTTTCAACAATAATCCTTACGCCGCTGTGTTCTATAGAAAAGACTTACGTGATCAAAGTAACCAATTCCGTAAAAGCACACCAAGACGGACTTCCCCAACCGGACACAGCCTTAGTGCAACGAACTCGTGGTACATTGAGTGGTGGATCGACCACAAGATGTTTTCCCTTCCTATTGGACGAACGTGAACCAATCGCCTTACAGCGCCCTTTGTAAGGTAACCTCTGCCATCATTTCAACCAATCATAGAACTGACTCAAGGTTATCTGACTGCGCGCGTCACCAAACCATAAGCAAACAAGCGGCCACTATGTGGGTTGGTGCCATGCACACTGGCTGTGATCGGCAAATCTCCAGACACTCTTTACTTTTGTTCAGATATTCGAAAGAATGACAATTTGAATCACGCGCACATTGATGGTGTTGCATGAGGTACGACAGGAAGTGCATTGCCTGCCTTCCACATCTACTAGTAAAATTTATTTGGGACTACACCGTTTTGTTATAAACTCGATCCATTTGTGAAATGTGCATAGCCTTCTCTGTAGTCTCGTACCTCAGCTTGTAGAGCGCGTAAAATACTAAAGTAGCATAAGTGTCCATGTGTGGGTTCAAATCCCATCAGGCTTGACGATTTTCAACGTTTAGGTTAGATCAACTTCATGTAATGCCACATTTTCGAGCAACTCATTTCATATTCTCGCTGCAATGTTAAGCGTCCATGACCATTGAGAGTACATGAAAGGAATTTCTCTTACAGATTCTCTGCTGTCTTGTTTGTCCAAATTCAGCAATAGTCAAAGCCGATGAACTGCAACTAACGTGATGTTTTACCATGGCAGAAATTCCCGCGATGTGTTTCTGCGGATGGTATCTCGACAGTACACACGGAGGTCCACCATCATCGTTTGGAGCGAAAGTCCACTTGTCTTAATCATTTGTTAAATCAGAGGTTGGGTTGTATATTATTTTCAATACATCCAAGGTAAAACGTATTTAACAAACATAAAAATCGCCCATGAATCGCGACGACTAGACCTGAACCCCAAAAAGATGAATCTAGAGTTTCCACATTTTCAAATTGAGAACGTCAATGTATCTCATATATCCAACGAGAACAGGAAGTTTTGAATATACAAATCAGTTCACGTAGAAGGTTCACTGATCATGCTTCATAGTGAGAAACATCTTGATCGCAAAGGTGAGTATTTTGTGGAATCGAAATTAGTGCCTATTGGTAAGAATGGTTGGATCAGATTTTGGCTTTGATAGGAATCATAAGCAGTGCAAATCCACCGATACCTAAGCGATACTTGTAACCGACCGAGTAGATGGGAGTCACGCACGTTACCACCGGGCTTTCTGGAATGACTCAAAGATTTGTTTCATGTTAACAGTTCACAACATAGAGCCTTTTCGTCGTTGGCTTTGAACTGCGTTGAAGGGAGGGTAATATATGATTTAGCATGAACGTGAATCAAACCATTCACAGTCAACCCGGACAGCCCGGTGCTAATAAGTGTGACTCTCATTCACGCACCCCGGTTTCTAGACCCAATTAGGACTCAGTGGATATGCACTACTTATGATCCCCATCAAAGCAAGAGACTGGCAAGATGAAATAAGTGCTTCTATAGCTTTCAAGAGAGAGTTGAGTTTCGATAATGTATGATGCATCATCACCATAAACAAACAAATGTTCCCACTTATTATACGTTTTCTGTCGATTTTGCACTTATGTGAAAATTATTCAGAATCGCCATCAGATTGGCTGGTAGAAAAGCCGTTCTGCCTGATCCAGAATTCCTCATGTCAACCTGATCCAACGCGCTTGTGCCAGCGACCGCACAGCACCCTTGTCTTTAGTGCATCGTCTCACAATCTGCAGACCAAACGATGCACATTTCTCCGGTCTCTGAATAAACCGAATAATCATGTTATGATCGACAGACAGACCAGTAAACGAAGATAGGCATCTAATCCAGTTTTCGCATGCCAAATGGCCGAAGCAGACTAGGTGGGCAACTGCAGAATTTTGTTAACTGATTGGACGATGACATTAGAACGTTGAAATGCGGATACAACTGCACTCATCCTATAGCGCCGAAACTTCCGCTTGCTTGCCGCCCTATGCACCATTTTGTGACTGCGATGTGGTTTCACCAATTTTTACAAGAATAGCGATTTTGGCTTATCAGAGATTCCCTATTCCTAAACTTTTTCCGAAATTTCTGATGCTGCGACATAACTGGAGCTTAAAGCTTGTAGGGGAGTGCAAGTCCGTAGGTGATATTGTAACAAGGACGACTAGAGGGGCCAAGACACTCGTAATTCAATGGCCAAACAAGTCAGGTCCATGAAACACATACAGCCGTTTATATAGTCTCTTTTCTAGACCACGCGGCGCCAACATTGCTCTTGCGGTTGCTAGAGTGTTTCAGCTGTTTTCTGGCCAGTTGTCCGTGACCGATAGCTTGCTTCTCTTGGGCATCATTTCTATTCGACTGGTCCGATTGTCCCAGTTGACGGCTTGATCGGCAGCTCCTCACCTGGGCTACATCACTGGTTGCCCAAGATCCCGCTGCTTCCTCTTTGCTAGTCCGCACGCCTCCTTTCTTCTGCTTCAGGAAGCCTCTGACATATTCGCCGTCTGTTCTTTTGTCTGCGGCTCTCGGTTGGTTCGTCCGTTCGACGTGATATTCACGTCGTTCTCTTGCCCCAGCATTCCCCGCTACAATATGCTCATTCTGTGCAAAAAAACAATCAGTTGTGGCACTGATGAAACGTCTGTCAATGCACATCTGCATTGGGAGCCAGACTCACCCCCCCCCCCTCCCTTCAGCCTAGACATAGCCGGTTTCATAGCTTGGTGGGACCTCAAAAATTCAGGTGATGTATGTACCGACGGAAGCACAAGCAACAATATCACCAACTGGCTGACTGTCCTTTGGACTCCACGTTTCACACACAAACCTCAGGTCATCCAATCAACCGTGCACTCAGAAGCACCAGACTGGAGTTTAGTTCTTGTCAAATGGGTTGCTTGGAAAATTGCGACGCCCATTGTTCGCGCCCATCAAGAACATCCCAGAGATTGCCGCGGGAGCTTTGGAATGACAAACCTAATACAACGGTTCAATGCACTTTACATCATGATTTGACGAGAAGGACAATGCAATACGTGGAAAGCAACACAGTAAGGTCATAGGTCGATAATGCTTATCGTTTACTGGCACATCCTCCAGTGCTACTAGCTTATTACAAGATCCTTCTGATCCTAGTCATGAGAGTGACAGGTAAATAAACTCCAATAATACTCCACTCTATTTATACCTCTACTTCGTACTGTGAAAAGATCTTGCGGTGACTCAGCGGGCATCACAAGTGATACAGCCAGGCACAGGTTCGTAGCTACGCAAGCTTCGACCAACCAGGACAGGTATGGCAAAAGCTCCCTGTAATTGGTCAACTTCCGATCTACCAATTATGTTCTTTGGTTTAACTTATTTGTACAAACCAGTTCTGCGATACAATTACCGTGCTATTCCGCAGCCTTGGTCTTCTTGCTACTTTGATTTGCATACTTTCTGGTGGGAGCTATTTCAGTACGTCCTATCACTTCGAGTATTGCGAATAGTACAGATCTCCACATCAATTTTACATAAATTGTGAACATTGTGCTGCAGTCATTCAAATTACAATTTAGTTAACTGTGTCAGAGACCACGTGCTATTTTACTTTGATTGGATAAACTATATGATCCTTTTGCAAAATGTCCAAAGCTCTTCTGCGTGGCCTCGTAGCTCGGCTGGTAAGGCATTCAAGGGCGGCAACCATGCGTAGGTTAGAACCTCAACCGAGTTCAAATAATTCTAAAACTTGGATCATCTGGAAACAAACGTGCAATGTGACATTCGACCTCCCGGCATAACGTAGAGTACATGCCAGCTAGAAAGGTTCACTTAATTCAGTCCGATTCGGTGACAGACTATCTGAAGGCGAACCCAAGGTTAGGCACCTCACCTCTGTGTCACTAGCCCTAACAAATCATCTTACTTTCGCCACTCTTCGCAAAGGGTTGTGGTAGGATACTGCCCGGAAGGGAACTTCATGCTTGCACAGATGCCACGCTTTTCAACCAAATAGCATAACTCATCAAACTGCGGTGCTTTAGAAACAACTTATTTGACTCAGTAAAACGTCCTGATGACACTATAGCTTATTCAGTCCAGTATACACACCTGTAGCCTCTGATATACATAAGTTCACTTTTTATTCGTCACGCAACTGATGGGCATACAGAGTACAGTCTTATACAAATCTATGAACCACTGACGTCAACTATATGAAAGAAGCAGATGATATTTTCAGTGTGCGAAATGCACGTGAAATGCACCCCCAATGAAAGTGAGTCCGTCAAACGAGTTTTCATTCGGATTCGCATACTCCTATATGCGAAGGATATTGTAGGAATACTATGGCAAGTCGATCTGTGTCAGTGTCTCATTGATGTGGTCAATATCTGCCCACATGTGAGGCTAGAAATCATACTTCGACAAAATCTAGGTTCTAAAATAGTACCTGTAGCTTAGGAGTCAAACGCAGTGGCTGAGTAGTCTTGCACAGCATTTAAATAACTTTGAGCTACAGCTTGAAAGTCATCTATCATCAGTGAGTGAATTGTACGTTATTGCATAAATTATACCAGAGGCAACACTGCAAATCTAGAACGACTATGGATGGTTGTACTAATGCGACAGTGTGCCTGTAGGGGGAAGAGCATTTTGTTCTGATACCGTGCCGATTGTCCCACTGATACTCTCATGGGATTGTCTCTGTTCCCCTCAAATAAAACGTTTACTGAACCTCTGAAGTAGTTAAAAACCTGTTTGGTAGGTTTGGAAGTGGATCACACGGAGTATCAAAACTGAATGTCTACTGGACAATTGAGCTTTAGGTACCCGTTCACTGGGCTTAAAGGGATTCTTTCTATCTTTTTCACTTATTCGATGGGTGCCTTTGATACGGCCGGTTCATTCTGTGACTAACAAATCATCCACCCACACACAATCATGTTGTTATAATTTGACGGACGATCAACGGTCGTCCAATAGGAGTGCTTAGTTGTCACATTGTCTTGTACTGGTCGCTGGGATGCAGAACTCACATTACTGGGATGGATACCGTTGCGCACATCAAATACACCTGATAATTCTGTTCCCCAAGCTCACCATGTGAGGTTAATCGTTTATTCGTGTCCAGCACGTCACCTGACCTTCGTGGCAGACCAACGTCATCACGACGAATCATGGGATGCGCAAGCAGAACCTGTCCAATACCAAGCCCAAGGCTTGAGACAATAGAAGCGACATGATAGGTGATCGATGGCGTGGATCGATTGAATCTAGGACGAACCCTTGGTCCGCCGTGCCAGTCCGTTTGACACGTTTGGTGTATTGACTGGGTCCAAGGAACAACATATCATCATTTTGTTTTACGTCATTAAGACGAGATAGCTTCCGAGTACAGGAGTATTCGTCCTGGCTATAGTGGGATGACACTATTCAGGCAAAAGCACGTTTCTAAATTTGACATGTCGGAAAAAGACAATTACACACCGCAGCGGTCGAACATTTCTGCACGCCTATGTGAGGCCTTTGGGTTTGCAGTCTTGTTAGGCCTTAAGGTGCAGTCATTTTGGTTTGGACCGAAAATGTTATTGTACCATTTTTGCGATTTAGATCTACTCTTAGAACATCTGGTTCGATATGTGAGTTAGAACATCCGATACTACCTTGTTTTTACTCGGTGGGGGATAGTCAATCTTTATGATGGTAATCGATGGTGCCTAAACTACGGTGCAATGCCCCAAAAGACGGAATAAACTGCAGCTACACTACAGTTGTACCTGCCAATTTGTGAAGCTGCATTACTGACTTTGAAATTCCACTAGAAGACCATACGTATTATTCACTTTAGTTACAATAGAACATGATATCGTTCAACCAGTTTCGAACTTGATGGGCTCCGAAAAAATGTACTGTTGCACTATTTCAGTGCTCCTGTCCGGTACCAGGTGAAAGGCCTGGTAAGTACCGTACATCCGAATAATCTGCTGCAGATGTGGTCAACAATGTGCGTATGCCACATTATGTGTTGAGAGTGCGGAGCGAACACTGATTTGTACACGAGCTAGAACTATCTCACTTGATATTTGATTAGATCATTTATCTGCTTGGACATTGTGCTGACGCTTGTATCAGTCAACTGATTCGGGTAGCTCGTTCATCTGACCGGTTCACACATACTTAAATACGTTCCAGCTTGGGCATACATTTTAATAGACGGAAAGACGCAACTGTTGACTTCCTATGTATCTCAAGTAACATTATTCTTAATCCAAACCCTTTTTATCTATTGACAGCCTTAATTTTGCTTATCGCATATTGTTGACAGTATTCTGCCCTTTACCGTCTCCGTTTTGACAGTATTTTACTTTTTACCCTTTCTTTAAATGTTCTCTGTTTATTTATATGGAATAATTTTCCAATAAAAGTAGCCGCTCCATCTGGGGCTCGAGCTGCTACGCTTTTTGACTCCAGCCTAGAACCCCACCTTTTCTGCAATCCGGAAGACCGACCAGCCGTGTATTGTCACGTGCACAAGCACACCGCACTGGTATTTATCCGCCTCTCTTTCTGATTTCTGTTTAGCGCAAAGCGCGCACTTGAACTTCTAAACGCCACAGAACCACACTCTGTCTGCTGCCCTCTGCAAGCCATGTCTGTTTTCTCATTGTGCATGTGTTTTCTCACAGTTATTCACTGTAAGACTGCCCCCACTACCCATTTTTGACCAAGACTGCCGTTTTATCGCAATTGATTGTACGTTCTGCTTGGAATTGTTAATATTTACGTTTAGTACCAGTTCCAAGTGCTCTGACTGTCTGTTGAACGCAGCTGCCCCAGTCTGCCGTAATCCTATATTTGCTGCCGTTTTGCCCTTCATAAACATATTCGATCTGTCTTCACGGTTTCTAATCGACCATTATCATACTGGAACCGTTTAAAATCCATTGACCAATACTTGTTGGATCTATAGACGTTCGGGATTCTACAACAACCTTTCCCATCTTGGTTTTCTATCTGTAACTGCTTTGCTCCAAACCACGAACATGCACGTACGCACTCACGCACACATGCACCGACTGGACAAGCCGTCTGGTCACTCTTGTTTGAATCGGATAATACACCAGACGCACTGACTCAGTCTACCCCGCGATTACTCTGAGCGGTTGGGCACATAATGGATTCTAAGGTCCAGAAAGAGCATTGGAGTGTAGGTTTACTGCAACCGACAAATGACCACCGGATTTCATTGGCGGCCTGTAATATCCGTTCATCATAATGAGCTACTGCTTAAAAAATGTTCACGTGATTGCCGTCTTGGAACAATGAGTCATCCTAATCCCCGATGGTCTCTGGGACCTACTTATAAAAAATCAGTATTTTGCTCAGTGTGGAGATGGTCCCTCCGCACACAGTTTTACATAATTATGCATACCGTATTTATGAAACTGTCAGTCTCTTGTACGGCTTCATTCATTCCCTATTGTTCCGCCGTTCACCTGGAGGCTAGCATCAATCATTCTGCAGAACCAACGTGTCATAGGAGCGACCGCCTTGGAGCTCCTTCATCTTTCTAGAATCTTTTAGAATCGTTACCTCCCCGTTCGCTTTCCGCATGCCCGTCCAGTATCCCATCGAATCACGTGCTTTTTCCTCCGCATGACCAATGATATGCAGCAACCACTTGTTTAGGAATCATGTGCTTTCTCTATGTCTACACTTGCCTTTCGACTGGTGCTCGTTGCGCTTTTGAACGTAACCTTACTTTACAGCCATAATGTAATACTGCACTGGTGTCTGGAGATGGACTCAAGCCTTCCGATGTCCGTTCGAATTCCTCGGTCACTAAACATCCATACATCCTTCCATTTTCGGGAACTACCATGATCTTCTAACTGCGTTTAGATTTATGTGAGAAAACAGCTAGTATTTCTCAGAACAAGCTTTGCTCTGTTTAATTCGAATGAACTGACCAAAGTGGACTACAATCAGACGATTCCTGCGCATGAAACAATGATTACTGTTTGGAACAATTCCCTGAAAAGATTAGTAATTGGAAACAAGAGACAATATAGACCACAGAAAACAATATGCAGTTTCACTGGCTGGTTGGTGGACTGGTTCAGTTGTAGGAAACAGATTATATGAACATCTGACGCAGTGCACATGGATGGCAAGATGAAGTAACTTTTGTGTCCAGTGTTCCAGCCGTTCTACTCAGCTACTATTGTCCTCAATTTTCGTACAATCAACACAGCTGATAGGCTCGCATACTGTACAGTAAAACAAGTGGTGTGTAAGCGCGGGACAACTCGGTTCAATATATATATATATATATATATATATATATATATATATATATATATATATATATATATATATATATATATATATATATATAATGTGTGTGTGGTGAGTATGGAAAACGTATTGTAACTTCTCGTATCACGCAGCAGCTCCTTTCATGAGCGGGATGAAATGGAACGTAATTAGAAAACTGGAAGGAGCACAACTGAACGAATCCGGACGGAAAGTAACACTTTAGTACAACAAACTGTGCTTGAAGATAGATGAGTAAGCGGGAAAATTCCGCTCTTCAGTGTTATGACGTGCTTAAGCGTTTCTATGCTTCAAGGATCAGTCAGCTTTTATATAATCCTTCGTATGGGTGGGCATATTTACTTCTATTCTATGAGCAGTGAGTAAAGTAGGGTCAAGTGAAAGCGAAGATTCGCCTCCGTTTTGTCGAATAAAAACTGTTTTCCCCGTGAGTTGTGAGTAGTAAATTAGGCATTGGCGTATGCACTTGCTGGGTTGTACAGATGCCTTACTGTAATTTGATAACATAAATGCCTTCAGTGTGAACGGTAAGGTTAACAACTTCATAAAGAAATGAAGAAAAGCAGAGTAAATTGTTTTCGCCCATCTCGGATTTTGTGCGCTTCGGTGAGTTCCTCAGGCTTGATGTTCAGATTCTTGGTTCGAGAGCGTGTCTGTCTAAACTTAATCACGTTAGGGGGAGGGGTGGTAGAAGGGTGGAAAGAGCAGATCTTCAATTACATGGATCGATCACGCTAGCATCTTGCTCCGGATTTTCGCGTGGTGTCTGTTGACGTCGCAGATGTGACGGAGTCCCGTTGAAACGTGAATCGGGAAGACGGGATCCAGACTAGTCCAGCCTTGGTACCCGAATTATCCGTGGACAGTATCTGTGATGTGGCATAGGTCGATTCCGGTTGACTGAAGTCGCTTGGTGTGCGCGTGCCCTCGCGTGTTTGTGAAACAAGCGACTCGCTGCCAAGTGAAATTTCGGATTTTGCTCGGCTCTGTCAGAAACAGACCACGAGAAGAAACATCAAGCCACCATATTAAAATTAATGCCCAGTAAACAGCTTTATAAAATTCTTTCGTCCTGATGCTCTCAATGTAGCGCTAATTGTCAGACTGGCATAGTGTTGTAAGTGGACAGAATACCTCATGACCAAGATCTTATGTCAAATCTGACACGTTCAAGCAATTATTCATATGAACCAAGTATGACTAATAAATTATGTGCTGCCTAGCAAAAAGAGATAACCAAATTAGCCGTCTGATACACTATCTTGTGGTTTGTATAGTATGGTATCCTTTCCTGTAGTCAGTTCATGCTAGCTGATACCTAAAGATGTATTGAGTCCATCAGTTTTAAGGATAAGAGCCATCTGTCAAACATCGGTATCGTAAGCTTGTTTTTCAAGCTTATAGATGTGGTGACTATACTTGAATTGTGAACTAAAAGACCGTGTCAAAACTTTGATTCAACTTGTGACTCTATGCACAGCAGACATTTGGGTGAGGTCTTTTCGATAAACTTATTTCCGATCTGATTTCCCGTTGTTTCCATTCAGATGTTTCTCAGTCTCTTTCAAGAAAGAATCATTTCAATGTATCCAACAATATTCAACGGCTCGGCGGTTCGAAGATCTGAAAAATTACGCAATGAGAAATAGCAGAATGCTAGAATATTCGTTCTTCATTCAAAATGTGACCCATGTAATGATTCCTTGAATTAACTATTCGTTGTACAAGTAATTTTTACCGGATACAGTTAGCCTCAAGCAGACATGCACCTTTCTGCGTACTTCTTATATCCTGGTTTTTGTCTGGAGCACTCTTGCGCGCATTCCGACTGTTTTGAATAAATAGATTTGGTGTGACATAACATTGAAATTTGTATATCATATCACATATGATCAGAATTTGTATATCGGCATCAGTCCATTTGATCCTCCCTTCTGACTAACTCTGCCGTTAGCGAGGCCGCTACCTACACCATTTTATCTGTATTTATTTCTTCTGTTGATTGTATACCAGACTGGAGTAAATATTCGCCATCCAACTTTCAATTAAGTGCTCAAAGCACCGTCAGCCAAACTCATGTGCCCAACGTTGCATGCCTCGATCACTCCTGACATCGTAACCTTTGCCAAAACTGAAGTGTGCGATGCCGATATCTTCATTCCGTGCACTGATTAAAAAAACCCTGTGGTTTAGCGAGATCCACTAAACGATGCCAAGCAAGCCCCGTAATATTCACATGATTGTTTATAGATATATTGTCATAGAAATTCACATGGTTTTCGCGCCCATTCTTGGCAGTCTCATTGACACAATAGAACTGAACTGAACTTTGGTTTCTGTAATGAGTGGATATGCACACCATGGTTGTACCTCAATGAGCGAAGGATTCAGTGTGCTGAGTAGCAAGTTTTCAGTTATAGGTGTGGAAACACTACCATGATTACTTGCCCTTGCCTTGATAACTAGCACTAGCCAAGAGTATAAAGAAACGAATACTGTGCTCCCTAACCGGATGTGTGTTGTTGCGGCGCAAGGATGTCCGGTTTCCAGAGTAACTGTCTGTCACGGCTTTCGGTTACCGATATGACCGAAAGTTTGTCATATCTTAAGTATTTGCGGAATTTGAAAGCGCTTTTAAATACCCAGTTCTCGTTCACCAGCAGTCGGCAGATCACGATAGACAAGTGTGCAAAAACCTTGCGAAAACGGCATTACGCTCTTTGTGTGATCATACTATTGGTCACACAACCGACTGCGTCACTGCAATGCCGGCAAACTTATTGATCGGACATTCGATATCGGCTGTTGTCTCACGCCCATGTACGCACGTACGCACATCGCTGTGACTTCACTCATGCGACGGGCGGCTTGCTCTAACCAATCATACTTTAGCAGTTATCATGTCATTTGAATCAAAGGGAGCGTGCATGGACGGGGAGTCCATTTTTAGAGTCACACGGTGATTCTCTCAAAGTTAATTCGTCGGTTAACACGGCTAACCTTCAGAACGAGGACACACGGTCCCAAGTACGGACTTTCGATATGAGTAGTATGGCATTGTATCTGGATGACAGGACAAAATCCCTCCGGAAACACACGACCGGTTTCGCGGTTATTTCCGCTCATCTGATATGCGTACCCGATCCTCTTCCGCCCAGTCATCCTTATACTTGAGCACTCCACAGCTGATTTACAGCTGTAGTCTCACTTGAATCGAATGGAGTGTGTATGGACTTTACCAGTGGGCCATACCTGCTTGTTGATTCGATAGTGCTGAGCGGCCCTGCTCGAACGCACTCTACCGCACGTACTGCGTGCGTCCGCCTATAGATGATTCGCTTGCTTGCTTGCTCGGTCGCTTACGTGCTTGCCGATGCGCTAGTAAACGGGTTTGTCGCTTAACGTGTTCTCTTTCAATTCCGAACACAACCATGTTCTCAAGGTTGTGTTTGATACTGAAACATTTTTATGCAATCCATGCGCGGACGACTCTAGCTGTAGTCCCATGCTGACGCGAGTTCCTTATCGCCTCGCATAATATCGAAGCAAACTTGCACAGGCCATTATACTGCGCCATTTAAAACTCACATTTCATCCACTCCACGGGATTATTCACCGTTGAAAAAACAGCACTATTGGTCTGCTACCATTCCGTCATCGGCTAAGACAGCATTCCAGTCTTTTTCCAAATAAATAGAACGATATTTTTGTTCGAAAACAGACCACGGTGAACCTTTTGCGTACTAGGGGACTAAATTATCTATAAAGTGATTCGTCATGCGGTATCGACGCTCAGACTACCATTAAAAACCGAAGACGCTTTGTACAGCTACCCGAGTTGGCTCTCACTAATTTTTTTACCCAGTACAGTTACTAGGTTTCATTGAAATAGTGGCTTACGCGTCACTGGATGTTCACCAGCGTTATTCACACCCGACTGGCCGTACCGTGTTAACTCAGCTGGTATAGCACCTGCCCGGTGAGTGGAATGTTGCGACTTGGATTCCGGCTCGCGGCATTGAACTTTCGGATGTGAAAAGGGTAGGTGGGTTTTTCGTTGTCTACTAGATTCGGCTTTGCGTGCCAAAAATACATTCTGTGAATTTGCTGAAAGTCTACTTTAAATGATACGGTGCACTTCCGTCGCTGGTTTTGAATAGCCACAACCCGTCACTAACTCAACGATAGGTTCCCACCATGAACGTACTTTCCGTTGGCGCCTCCTTGTAATGAAGGCATTATCCATAACCTGCAGATCTTGGCTGCTTCATCAATAAGCTTCCTGGTTTTTATCTGTTCCAAAGGCGGGTTTGCATAGCTGGTGATCCCATGCAAGTTGTATGGAACGGCGGTATTAGGATTCTATGGATTTGGAGCGTGAATCGAGAGTTGATTCTACATTATGAACCAATTCATAAACAATTTAAATTCCGTACTGCTTCGTAGGATTCTGTTTACCATGTTTTCCTACCGAATACCATGCAGTTGTCGGATTTTCTATTGGACTATATCGCTTTCTGTAATCTCATTGACCAATTTTTCTAATCTGTCTGGATGGACGGCCACCCTGAATTGACCATCCACAGAGCACCCACCGAGACTCGAACCCGGAGTGAAGGAATGCGAGTCGAACATCTAGCAACCAGGCTATCCGGATTGGCTCTACACCACTGGTGTTTAGGTGTCCGACTCGCAACCGTTCACCCTGGGTTCGAGTCCCGGCGGGGGAGTGGGGCTCGGGGAACGTGCACACCTGATGATCCCCAGAAAGTATGCAACAGCAGCAAAGGGCTTCCATAGGTTTCACTAGCGAATTCGGCGTTGGTACTGCATTATTCCATCTAACCGAGGCTTCTGTTGAGCGCGCGTACATCCTTAGACTCCATCACTTTGCAGGCAATGAGTTATTACCGTTCAAAATCAGACGGTTTCCGTTGGGGACTGAGCATTTATACTACATAACAGACATATATTGCTACGAGTTTATTCAGTAGCAGAAATATAGATTTAAAAGTTCCAAGAATCACCTCATTCAAATCGTTCCGTGAAACCCTCATTCATACATCTAATTTGATGGGAACTACAACGAAATCTCAGACTACCACGAAAAAAATTGTCTTTAGGGACAGCCATATTCTCTAAACCTTCAGATAAGCAAATTCTGACTGTAAATGGACACAAATTGGTGTGATCTGCATTCCGCAGGTAATTCATTTTTACCCTACTTGAGTTACAAAAGAGCTTCACATTCTGACATTTGTACAAGCTGTATACCGTAATCTTTCGACTATGACTATTGAGTATGGTACTCCGGAACAACACTACCAATTTTTGAAGAACAGTAGAAAATCTGACCAGATTTCATGGTTAGATCTCTAAGAACGAGGAAAATGCGGCTCAAATTCATTCTTCAGTGTGAATGTCAAGCCAAATTTAGTTGTACCTAGCAAGGTCCATCACCAAGAGTATAAGTTTCGATAATAACCTACTCTCAAGACCAATGAGGCGAACCTCGCTGTCTGTAAGATACGAGAAATTCACAAGGCTAAATTTCAGACAAGAGATGATATCAAATACTATCTTCCGTTCAACGTCTTCACTCATCAGTGGGTGATGATCGAATGAACACTTACACTTCGTGATGACTGTGCATCGGAGCTGATAACTGAACTAGGAGTCTTTCGCCAAGATATGACCTGATTGCCCAAATCCGCTTCGGTCATCGCCTTGCCAATGATGAAGCGACGACTGACCAGGTTTGTACGCTCCGGTGAATGAGTATTATTTTCCATTCCGAATCTGTTATGATATCTGGCTGCGGTGATACGAACCGGCGATGCCTCACCAGAACGGCCAGTTTTAGCGGCAAACTCAAGTAATTCCTCAGCATATCTTAACATTGCAACAGATGCACCCGCAGGATCATCGTCTGACTCAGTTGACTGCAGCAGCGTCTTTCCATTGATCTCCAAAAGCAAAGTACCAACTGCCAGTTCACCCTGAATGCCTGCCGGTGAGTCCGGATCTATTTTTCTAATGGCTATCACATCCGGTGCTTCTTCTAACCGGCGATAGTCGAAAGCACGAAATGCACTACCCTCCCGTGGAATGATTCTAGGTTTTGGACCCCGGGGCCGGTACTGACCCTTACCTCCAGCCGTGGTTAGTGTCTCATTTGATCCGGTGTTCTGTCGTTGTTGTTGTTGCTGCTGCTGTTGTTGTTGTTCACAACATTGTATACTATTTGCCCGTTGAATATCGTCCAATGGGAATTTTGTCAGTTCCAAATGCAGGCCAAGTCGCCTACTTTGACTTGGAATATTTGGGTCGAGCACAACACGCAGAATGTTGCAATGATGCAACACATCAAATAGGCTAGGGTAGGGCGATCTTCTGATTAATTCAGACGACTGGTCATGTGGTTTAGATGCACAGGACCAAATCGTCTGGGATTTGCTCACCTCGGAGATTGGGGTTGGAGTCCGACCTACCGTACCAAAAATTGTCTTGAAATCAGGTTTCGGTATCCACTTCCGAGATTTCTCTTCGTTTGTGCCCGCCTGGTCAGATAATACACCGTTGGAACGACAGAACTTAGGTTTATCTAATAATGCAGGAGGGGTTTGCTTCCTTGGTTTCAATGAGGTCGTTATTGTCTCGTTTACCGTTTTCAATGGAGTCACGGCCAACCTGTTTGTTTTGGTGGTAGCTGGGTGTAGGAAACTCACCGAGCGGGAGCTAACAGCCGAGCTATTTTTGGGTTTGCCCGATTTTGTCTCCGGAATGCCAAATGTGGCCGAACTGGGGCGCGGAATATCGGGCAAGGTGATAGTCAACTTTGACGTACTTCTAGCCGGAGATTCCGGAATTGCTTGAAGAGGAGTTGTTAGAGTCATCATTTTATCCGTCGAGACAGCGGCTACGTTGGAGTTGTTCCCATCCGGTTGAAGTCTGGGAGACTGAACGTTGATCTGTTGCGAGAGAAAACTTCTCGGTTCGTAAGAGAGAGATTTGTGCTCAATTGGCAATTTCACTGCTATTTGAACAAGAAAAAGATAGTGCAAATGAGTTAAAAAAGAACTTTCCCCACCATAATAAGTCTATTTATTTCGAATCACATAGTATAAAAGGATGCTGATCTGCTGTAACAGCTCTCTGTTGTACATAGGTATTTTTTTACCGTTGTATATACGGAGTAACTCAACTCCCAGATGAATCTGAATGTGACTTTTATCTTGTTGTTGAGTCACGTAGTAAATGAACGCTATTTCTTCATTTACACAACCAGAACAATTAGATGTTATCATTGTAAGACTTAGTGGATTGGAAAATCTTTGAAAACTGGACAGTCTTTGCCTGCAATCGATTGATTTCCGAACAAATAGTTATTATCCAATGGTGGACCACGACGATCCCAATATGGATTGATCAGCGGGGACAAACTGATTATGTTTTTCCCAGGAGACTGGGGCGCGATAAGCCCCGTCCTACGTGTACCCTGGCTAAGTAGAGTGAGTGCAAAAATCAATAATTAACACTCATTGCAACTTATTCACTATATGGTCTACCACAACTCTCATCACAGGAATAGTAAAGGCAAGGCGAACACAAAAGACCGTGGGTAGTAAGCGAATCATCCCAGGGAAGAGTTTTGTATTCCTGGGACACTTGGAAATAATGTTAGTACAACGTGTCAATCAAACAGATTATTATGGCGCACCGTGACACAACAGTGCTTTCAATTCTCTTCGGTATTACGATGAGTCGATAAATGGGACACACATGAGTAGTTCAAACCAAACACGTTCAGTGGGAAGTGCATTCAGTGTAATCGGTGTTCAAAAATATGGTTTTAAAAACAGTTTTTTTTAACTGTAGATCAGGTTAGTGGCTTTCATGCACTCCGGGTCGCCGAGCTTGGCATTCAGAGGTCACAATCGTCTCATCACATGCAAACTGATGATGTAATATTGACTGACTAATAATGTGCTGAATGATACAGGAGCACTAGATTACGACTGAATTTATTGCACTTGTATCTAAAGCTTGTTTACAAACTTACCTCCCGTTAGTACCAGAGCTGAAAATATTCCAAAGTATAGCCCTAACGAGCTCGAAGTAACATGACGTCATAATTTCCATTAGGAAGTCAGATCGATGATGAACTTGTTCGGATCTAGGCTTCAACTTTAGGGCGAAATAATGGACATGGAATAAGGTAGAAGTTGGCAGATTATCAAAAAACATTGTACGAAATTTTCGCATAAGTTTGTCTAAAAGTCTACTGAAGAGATCATTCCCAAGGTTCACACTTTCGAGTAGGCCCCAATGAGACGGCGAAGTTGATCGACAAGAGGTAATGAATGCCGTGAATGATCGCAAGCTTCCTTGGCCTGAGGTTAGAAGTCGTTGATGGGATTGTGTAACTGAGACGGAATATATCTATGGATTTGGTTACATGTCCTTAGCATTCACAGATGTAAAAATCATTCTAAAATTGTACTTCCCAGCTGCACTGGAAGAAAACGAATATTAAACACTGGTTCTGACTGAAAGAAGTAACTTAACTTCCAAAGATAAAGTACGGCATTCATAAAAAATCAGTGTAAATGGAACTCACAGTTACTGGTTTCCTCTCTAATTTCAGTGATGTTCTCTGTCGATAAGGTCTTTTGTTCATGAGATACTACTGATTTGAGCAGTTCACCAACCACTGTCGGTTCCGTGGGTACGGAATTGATTATCGAGATTGGAATTTTTTGAAAACTTGGAGATTCCTGTGGAAAACAGAACAGTAAATGTATTTGTATTTATCCATGGGCGTTGCCTGTGCCACACAGATCTACTTTGACATAAACAACGGAGAGCTAACCTTCAACCCTTTATCTCAAGGTTTCCGGAATACACATTGCTGACTGAACGGGGCAAAAGTGAGTTACTAGAGGTCCTACAGTCGTTACTAAGCTTTGCCGCGTTGTTTCTCAGCCTGAACTCTTGAAACAGTCCTGACAAGAGGATGATATCGAAAGCCACGTCTACCGAATCAGTAGCGATACGAATTATAAGTCATTATTTCGTTGTTTCACAATGATGAGAGCTTCATTCAGCTAATTTCATGCTAGAATTGGGGCTCTTGTCTTAGAACAATTTTATCATTCAACGGATAATCTTATGTGTAGTTCTCCCTCCACTTTGTCGTATTGATGACTGTTTTGATTTCCGAGTAATATTTCTGCTGAGCAGTAGCAATCAGAAGCACCGTAATCAGTGAACATTTATTGGTTGTTACAAGGGAATCAGATTCATTGAAGTCACTGAAATTCAGGAAATCAATGTAATTATGCAGGATTGAACTTCGAACAGGTTAGCAATGAGTATTGCGCAAATGGACGACGTAAGAACGAGCGAATACTACTTGAACTGCGAATTACCCCGGGTATTCCATGCAACGCGCTGTAAAACCGATCATCAAGACCAATTTATTCACAATAAGAGAGTCAATGCTGGTTGATCTATTACTAACAGTGCTACAAGACTAAGTAAGCAGCTTTATATAATCATTCTACGGTAAAATGAAGCGCTTTTAAAACACTAATCGGTAAATCTTCGTATCCTGTATTGCAGTCCGCAGGCGGACAAAACAACGCGTTTCTCCTCCGCGGATATCAGAAACGACAAACTCTAGCTACTACCATCGTTTCAGTAGCATGTCTTGGAAATTGAACCTTCGGGACTAGTTAAGCAAGCCTTATTGACTGAGAATTGTCAAGCGATGTAATGTGTCGGAAAGACAATCATTGATTAAAGGCGAGAAAACCTGTAGTAGTATACAGATACCGATGATTAGCATTGGTCACTGGCTGACCTTTCGAACAGAAATCACGAGAAGTTTTAGGGGGACATGTTTATAGAAGTTTCTTCTCTTGTCACAAGTCTTGTACAGTATTAAAAAAGCCTGTACCACGAATGAAATTTCTTTTCGATAAATCACCAAAGAAGTTTACAAATACAGTGCTGGATAAATGAGAGTATATGTGCAGCCATAGACTGACTGGCTGAAAGTCAGTCTAGAGGAGATGGCTAAACCCTGATTCCAGACCAACCAGGTTGGCCATGCCTACCGTAGCGCCACTAGTGGAAATCCAGGCTGTGTTCTCTATCGTCCTTGTTTGACTAGCTTCCGAGTCTTTCCGAACCAGCTTTCACAAGATTATTCAATCCTTCTTCCTCTTGTCCATTCAAACTGCCCACGTTCAACGTGCGAACCCTGACGTGTACAGTATAACAGGCGGGATTAGCTCGCACGCTTGAGTCACTTGCTATCGATGTGTGCTGCATCCAACAGACTCTCACACAAGACTCCACTTATATCATCCGATTATCGCCCTCCTCTTATCCTCCCGTTAAGTATCACTTACGAATTTCTGAGGAGACTGAGGTTGTGGCTTCTGGTCTTTCTGTCGTTGGCATTTCTCCCAGTCAAAGAGCTGAGACATTATATATATATATATATATATATATATATATATATATATATATATATATATATATATATATATATATATATCACTCACCTTGGTTCAGGCTGTACACCGAATGAAACAGCATGACAGAAGAAGAAGGGGCACGTGGTGGGAGATTCCATGATTTGGAGGGGTCTATTGGGCACCCAGGATGTCTGGCCCCATCCGAAGGGCGTATGAAGTGAGCAATCAGTCACCGGTCCCCAGTGAATTACGGACGCCACGCTTCGTCTCGCTGTCTTGTGGGCTAAGTTTTGGATAGCTGAAGGCTCCGGTTATATATCCCTAAGAAGACCACCTGATTTTCCTCGGGCAAACTTGCAGTATTGCCCCCAAAAACTAAACAAATCATGGAGACGAGCACGGGTTGGTATACAAATAAGGGTGACCAGTCCATGACGTAGGAAAAAGGTACGAAAAGTCTGACCAGTGGACTTGGCCATGTAGCGTGCGTTAATCTTTCTGTATGGATGGACGGGGTGATCCGCCCACTCCATAGTTGAATATATCGTAGAATATGGCTAGTTGGCGTTCATGTATTCACACCGTTGATCAGCGTGACATGAATAGTTGTATTGGTTGTATGCAGTACAGATGAATAGATGGATTGATAAATCTTCTCGGTAGCACACGAGGGGCTTCTTGATTAATACTGCTCGTCAGCTATGTATATCTGGCACTCCTTCATCTACTCGTCCTCATAATAATGTGGTGGAGTATGCGCGCTACTCACTGAATAAGTGAGTAGTTGATTACTTAAGAAACAATTATGGACAACCGTGGTGCGATAATGGACATGATAACGTCATACGAACTGAATGCAAATAAGATGAAGTAAGGCATACAAACCACATGATTGAATCCTCTGATCAGATTAGGTCCATCTTTAAATGGACTAGGCAGCAGCAATGCGAGCAAGCATGGCCATCCTAAGTGATTGATTTTGGCTCTGTCCGAACGAGAGAACTCCAATAAGGAACCTATCTACCGGCACATCATGTGGACTGTTACACTAATATACTTCGTAGGTGTTTTCTTCGCAGCCATCTAAGAAGGACCATTCCCTTACACTCTTGATACACAAATTAGATGATTGTAAAGAATATTTGTGATTCTTTTCTCACCTTTTCCTACACTTGATGAATATGACTTACAGTTGAGACTTCTGCTTTGAGACGGCAATCAGAGCCGCCGTGCCCAGTGCTTGGTCGTTGGTTATTTAAACTGGACTGACCCCAAAAACTCGACGGGCTTGTCAATACAAAATTAGACAAGTTCTGGCTAGGATGAAGCAGCCGATGTGCGATACTTCTAGGGTTGTTCAATAATGAATGAAGTGGGGTTGTTCGACCGTGGATCGTTCTGGTGTTTTATTTGCAGGAGGAGATAATTTAAACCTATGGGGATGAAAATATCTTTCTGTCTGTTTTAGAATACAAGAAGAAAATGTCTAATACTATCACTGACTCTCTAGATAAAATTGCACGTGGTTTATTGGTCATACAGACCAGTCTATTTCTTGGGTTGTGACCTGAATTTGTTTTTCAAGGTATTGCCAAAGACCCACTGAAAGTGTGGGTATTTCTCCTCAAGCAGGGTACATACAAAAACAAATACCAGAGGTAAAACGCCGATACTTGTGTGGTAGAGTATGCTATGCATTACTTGGAAGTTGTATCCGTGATCGAAAACAATTATGGACGATGGAGCGATGAAGGACTTGGTGACGTCACATGGATAGAATACACGGAGCTAAAACAATGCTTACAAAGCATCGGATGATGCTCTCCAACCGAAAGAGTGTATCCTAACCTGTGATTGCACATGTCTGATGCAGATATGAGGTTCAGTTGTGTTCTAATCATTTGACCGTAGTCCCTAGGGCATGTGTTTGAATACGCTACCCATTATCTGGCACGCCTTCTGGATTATTTCACCTGGAGATGGCTTAGTTTACCTGACGGAAGTGGATTTTATCACGTGATTATATGGTCACATTTGCCCACAAAGCAGGTAGTAATATCGCAGTTAAATAAAGGTTTCTTTGATCCTCGGATGCGTTGATCTGACGTGGCTTGTGCCATCATTAGTGCTCCGGTGGTTTTATTTCATTCTGCCTATTTTCTATAGATTAGCAGCGTGTCCTCTGTCCGAGAAATCGCAAGCTTTATCGGCATCAAGTCTTGAACTTACTTCCGATAACTGAACCAACACGTATCCATCCAAGAATGAATGATGTGAAAATGGAACAGAAATGAATTTTAAAGAGAAAGTCTGACTTTCTTTGTTATTAAATTCTACCTTTTTATGATGCGGCTTATACCTGTTTCGTACGCATCCCGGTTTTGTGTCACTGATGATAAAGGGACCGAAGATTGTCTTCTAGAACAAAGCGGATAGTGTTAAGCAGCGTAAGAAGCGCCAGTCATCGTCCGAATATCCATTATACTGTCGATAAGTGAGTGGTTTACACCAACGACGTTAAGCCTGAATTTCAACGTCCGATCTTCACCTCTACTTTGGGCACCTAGTCCTACCCCATTCATCGCGCTGATGCTCAGTAACAGGAGTTCCGCCTTGTGAGTTAGACATGAGGTGTTAGAAACCACAGACCGAAAGCAACAGCTAATCTGGAGGAATCACGGTGGTTAAGACTTGTGTTGCACACGTCTCCAGATGAACGTTTTAGCCGTGCATCGCTCAGTGGAGTGCCTACATTTGGCCCTTGATTTTCAACTTTTGCAGATTGCATTTGGTTTACTACATGCTTTATTCACTTTTCTTTGTTTTTGTTCATAGCAGTTTACCTTTCCCGTAATATTTTCTCCCTTCATCTCTGTAGTACTCGGTGGCAAAATCTTTGGAAAAGAAGCAGTGTCATCCCGGAGACGATGCGATACCCAAACCTCCAAACTGGTTCGTTTCTTTCATGCTAGTTCAGTTTTTTGCTACACGCGCACGTGTGCCTCAAAAGCTCACTGCACTACCAGGGATAATCCGCAATCAAACACATTACACTTGGAGTGGTGGAGAAGGTTCCAATAGGTCAGATGCGGTAACGAGCCGGGCAACAGCGAATTGCTATCTAGCATCAAAGTATCCGACTGGGACGGGGTTTGAACCACTGACCTCTGAGGTAACTATTCATGTCACGGTGATCAACGGTGTGAATACATGAATTTAATAACAAAGAAAGTCAGACTTTCTCTTTAAAATTCATTTCTGTTCCATTTTCACATCATTCATTCTTGGATGGATACGTGTTGGTTCAGTTATCGGAAGTAAGTTCAAGACTTGATGCCGATAAAGCTTGCGATTTCTCGGACAGAGGACACGCTGCTAATCTATAGAAAATAGGCAGAATGAAATAAAACCACCGGAGCACTAATGATGGCACAAGCCACGTCAGATCAACGCATCCGAGGATCAAAGAAACCTTTATTTAACTGCGATATTACTACCTGCTTTGTGGGCAAATGTGACCATATAATCACGTGATAAAATCCACTTCCGTCAGGTAAACTAAGCCATCTCCAGGTGAAATAATCCAGAAGGCGTGCCAGATAATGGGTAGCGTATTCAAACACATGCCCTAGGGACTACGGTCAAATGATTAGAACACAACTGAACCTCATATCTGCATCAGACATGTGCAATCACAGGTTAGGATACACTCTTTCGGTTGGAGAGCATCATCCGATGCTTTGTAAGCATTGTTTTAGCTCCGTGTATTCTATCCATGTGACGTCACCAAGTCCTTCATCGCTCCATCGTCCATAATTGTTTTCGATCACGGATACAACTTCCAAGTAATGCATAGCATACTCTACCACACAAGTATCGGCGTTTTACCTCTGGTATTTGTTTTTGTATGTACCCTGCTTGAGGAGAAATACCCACACTTTCAGTGGGTCTTTGGCAATACCTTGAAAAACAAATTCAGGTCACAACCCAAGAAATAGACTGGTCTGTATGACCAATAAACCACGTGCAATTTTATCTAGAGAGTCAGTGATAGTATTAGACATTTTCTTCTTGTATTCTAAAACAGACAGAAAGATATTTTCATCCCCATAGGTTTAAATTATCTCCTCCTGCAAATAAAACACCAGAACGATCCACGGTCGAACAACCCCACTTCATTCATTATTGAACAACCCTAGAAGTATCGCACATCGGCTGCTTCATCCTAGCCAGAACTTGTCTAATTTTGTATTGACAAGCCCGTCGAGTTTTTGGGGTCAGTCCAGTTTAAATAACCAACGACCAAGCACTGGGCACGGCGGCTCTGATTGCCGTCTCAAAGCAGAAGTCTCAACTGTAAGTCATATTCATCAAGTGTAGGAAAAGGTGAGAAAAGAATCACAAATATTCTTTACAATCATCTAATTTGTGTATCAAGAGTGTAAGGGAATGGTCCTTCTTAGATGGCTGCGAAGAAAACACCTACGAAGTATATTAGTGTAACAGTCCACATGATGTGCCGGTAGATAGGTTCCTTATTGGAGTTCTCTCGTTCGGACAGAGCCAAAATCAATCACTTAGGATGGCCATGCTTGCTCGCATTGCTGCTGCCTAGTCCATTTAAAGATGGACCTAATCTGATCAGAGGATTCAATCATGTGGTTTGTATGCCTTACTTCATCTTATTTGCATTCAGTTCGTATGACGTTATCATGTCCATTATCGCACCACGGTTGTCCATAATTGTTTCTTAAGTAATCAACTACTCACTTATTCAGTGAGTAGCGCGCATACTCCACCACATTATTATGAGGACGAGTAGATGAAGGAGTGCCAGATATACATAGCTGACGAGCAGTATTAATCAAGAAGCCCCTCGTGTGCTACCGAGAAGATTTATCAATCCATCTATTCATCTGTACTGCATACAACCAATACAACTATTCATGTCACGCTGATCAACGGTGTGAATACATGAACGCCAACTAGCCATATTCTACGATATATTCAACTATGGAGTGGGCGGATCACCCCGTCCATCCATACAGAAAGATTAACGCACGCTACATGGCCAAGTCCACTGGTCAGACTTTTCGTACCTTTTTCCTACGTCATGGACTGGTCACCCTTATTTGTATACCAACCCGTGCTCGTCTCCATGATTTGTTTAGTTTTTGGGGGCAATACTGCAAGTTTGCCCGAGAAAAATCAGGTGGTCTTCTTAGGGATATATAACCGGAGCCTTCAGCTATCCAAAACTTAGCCCACAAGACAGCGAGACGAAGCGTGGCGTCCGTAATTCACTGGGGACCGGTGACTGATTGCTCACTTCATACGCCCTTCGGATGGGGCCAGACATCCTGGGTGCCCAATAGACCCCTCCAAATCATGGAATCTCCCACCACGTGCCCCTTCTTCTTCTGTCATGCTGTTTCATTCGGTGTACAGCCTGAACCAAGGTGAGTGATATATATATATATATATATATATATATATATATATATATATATATGCATCGTTTAGAAAGTACCGGGAAATGTCCCACAAAATGGCCAACAGATGCCTCTCCTGTCGTGGAAATCACAAAATTTAAATTACGAAGATAATAGTATGACTGCTCATGAGTAACATTTATACGTGAAAGTAAATTGCACTCACTTGTTGACTGACTCTGCTTGGCTGTGAAGCTGCCAGGGGCGGTCGATTAGTGGCCGTGTGTTGTCGAGGCATGATGGGAGGCGGTGTTGGACTTTCGCGGTTCCCAAATTCTTCAGGGTCACTGGAAACTCCGGTAAGCTAGGGAAAAATACGACGGTATTTGGCTTATCGTACCACTGGACGTTAGTCATAGCGGAACACAAGGGAATAAAAAATGATTTGAAAGAAACCCATCCGACCATAATTTGCATTCTCTATTTACTCTCCCGATGGTTGTCGCAATAGGCCGTTATAATAATGGAATGCATATTCTGAAGTGATCCAAATGTTTAACGTCGTCAACCCGATTGAATTTGAACCTATGCGTCGCTTCCACCCACGTTCTACCATGTTTCCCGTGGTTTATTAGCCGTCATTCCTGTTTTTTAGCCTCCGCTCATGGTTTCTTAAATCTTGTAAGCAAGCTGTTTATGAAGTTACACAAAAGAACAGTGTTTTAGAATTTTTCAACTTTTTTCAAAGTGTATCTTAGACAGGAATTATTGTAAGTTCGCGTTCGCGAAAGCACTTCTAGTGACCGTTAGCGAATGGTGGTCATAAGAGGCACAGTTGCGAAGTGAAATGCTCCCAATACAATGTGGAGTAGTCTGAAGCAACTGATATCGGTGATTTTCAAATGTGACACCTTCGGGCGATTCTAGGTAGCTTTTGGTTGAGTTTCAGTTTCCTGAATGCTTCTTCTAATGGGTTGAAAAAGTGCTGTGTGATGATAGGTACCGAATCGAATATTCAGGATTAGGATGTGCCGCCTAAACTTATATATAGATCGGTGCTCTATAAAAAAAATGAAGTCTGCTTCAGTATTTGGTTGATCTTCCCACAATGTAATCAAGCAATGTTCACGAAAACTGCAGAAATTAGACCAAGTCAATCGGGAATGACATTCATAATCGAAGATTACGATCACTGACAGACAAGCCAAATAGTTTAGGCTGGTTACTTTGCGAGGCGAGAATGATCGAACGCAGTGGGTTGCCACCTTTAGTCGTCCATATGAAAGTGAGCATCAAACTTTGAAAATCGTTTCATCGTTATGCAGCCGTAATTTTGCTAGGCCTTCCGTGGTTTTCAATGAGTTGAAGGTTCACAATGCATGATGATAGATGGCTTCGTCCCACCGGTTGACGACGGTGTGTCAGAGCCAGCCCAGTATCGAGCCCACGAAAGCACGGGCAACAGGATAGCCGATCGATCGATAAGAGACTAATCCCGTCAGCGGTGTTTAACCTCGAGACTTGGTCACTCACACCAGTCGGACCAACGCGTTACGTGTAACTGGTGAGTACATGGATCAAAAAGAACCGACCAACCAGCAACACCGATGAAACCAGATGATTCAAATACAGGACAGACTTCCCACTAGAGTCAGTGGGACGATTCAAAACACTTACTGCATGAGAAATCATTATATATATATATATATATATATATATATATATATATATATATATATATATATATATATAATGGGTTTTGTACAGTTTTGTGTCTCTTTGTATTGTTTTGTTTTTATTTTCACTCTTATTTCCCACTTATATTCTTGGTTCATTGAGTCTTCTTGGGTGGACGTGTTCCCGCGAAGAATTGGGTTCCGCGGCTATGGGTCGGTATGATTAGGATTCCATTTATTCGTTTTTCATTTATTGCGTTATCTGAGCCTGTTGCTTATCGAGAGGTTGTAAAAACTATCCAGTTCGATGTGTTTATTGATTGAATTTGTTGAAGAATTCCAAGCTTCCAGAAATTCCCGTGCATATTCCGTAGTTGCTTAATCCAGAATATGAAATTCCTCCAGGTTGAACGTTTGTCCTACTTGGTCCTCGTGGACGGTTATTAGTGACAATGGATCACGTCTTCTCGTAGCCAATCTGTGTTCGTGTATTCTCGTTGCAACCCTCCTTCCAGTTTGACCAACGTAGCATTTGTCGCAGTCCTTGCATTTCACCTTGTATATCACATTTCTTTTTTCTTCGGTTTTCATTTCCTGTTTCGGCCTTGATATGATTCTTCTCAGGGTGGTGGTTGGTTTATGAGAAACCGTGATGCAATGTGGTTGAAGAAGTCTTGTGGTCATTTTCGATACGTTTCTGATGTATGGTACTGCTGTCTTTCGGTTAGATTGCGTCCCCTGACTTGGTTCATTTCGGATTCCGTGTATGCTTCGTCGAATGAAATTTCTTGGATATACATTTCGTCGAAATATATTTAAAATATATTTCTGTTTCTGTGTTCTGAGTTCCATTGTGCTGCAGTGAGTTTAGGCTCTTTTAAACAGAGTTCGAATGCACGACTTCTTGTGGCTATTTGGATGATTACTATTGAAGCTCAATATTTAGTCCGTGTGAGTTGGCTTCCGATATACCGAGGTCTGTAGTGTGCCATCGGAGGTCTTTCTGACCAAAACGTCCAGGAATGATAGTTCTCCATTCTTCACCATCTCCATTTTAAAGTTGATATCGTTGGAGATTTTGTTGATTGTTGAGTATGCCCTTTCAATATCTGAGTGTTTGATTATAACGAAAGTATCGTCCACGTATCTGATCCAGTTTTGGTTGAATCCTCGGTAGTGCAATTTTCTCAAGGGCTGGCATTACAGCTTCTGCAATAAATCCGGATATCGGTGATCCCATTAGAGTGCCTTTTATTTGTTCGTAGATAGCGCCATTGAATTTGAAGCACGTGTAAAGGCATAAGTCCATCAGCTCACAGACTATTTGTGTTTCTAACGATTGGTCTGGATCGTGTTCCTGGAGAAGTTGCTCTATTATGTTTTTAACTAGGTCCAAATCAATTGAAGGGAAGAGCGCCGTGACATCAGACGAGACCATGACTTCATCATCCTCCATTTTGATGTTTTTCAGCTTTATTCAGGAATTGTTCGGTGTTCGTTATAGAGTAGTTCGATCCACATATCAATGGTTTGAGGCGTCTTCGTAATTCTCCGGCCAAGTAGTACGTTGGGGTTCTAGATAAGGAGATAATCGGTCTACGTGGAGTACCCTCCTTATGAACCTTCGGTAATCCGTAGAATAGTGTAGTATTTGAGTCCTGCGCTTTCATCCTTCATCTTCCTTCTTTGGTAATCCGTTGCAAGTCCTGTAACTTCTTCAGGGTGGTACTGATTTTGCTCTCCACTTTGGCCTTTGGATCCGTGTTGAGTAGGTGGTAGGTGATAGTGTCGTTCGATAGTTGTTCGGCTTTCTTAATGTAGTCGGTTTTGTCCATGATAACCGTCATCCTTCCTTTGTCAGCTGGTAGGATGATGATACTTTTGTCCTTATTGAGTACTACTACAGCTTTGTTCTCCACACTAGAGAGAGAATTGAATGGCCGTCAGTGGAGCGTAGTTGGTACAATGATTTGTCTGAACTCGCATTTGGCCTCTTCCGGCAATCCGAATGATTTCAGGGCGTCTTCAAGTTCAGCTAAGTACTCCTTCTTCGTTGCGTTCCTCAGATTGTAATTGAGTTCCTTGTTCAGGATGTTCTGTTCCTCTATCTTTAGTGTTCGGGACGACAGGTTTTTGACCTATGCCTTGTTTCCGTTTCCTACCGTATCTTTTATGATTCTATGGAGCTTCTTAGCCAATGCGGATCTTTTCCTCTTCTGGCAGTTGAGAACACGTCGTTGAATAGCATTTTCAACTAGTATAACAGTCTCACTATCAGCTGCTTGACCAAGTAATTCCTTTAATCCTTTCACTGTACTTTTGTACTTGATTATACGATTATGAGCGTCTGTATTCAGCATACGTAGCATGCGCCTACTATTCCGCCTTGCTATTGCCCACGCCTGTGGATGGTTATTCGGTGGTCTGTGGTCTACACTGGATGGTAAGATATGTCACCTCAGGCACTCATGGAGAAAGAATATCTGTTCGTGGGTTGAAGCTTGTCAGCAGGCAAACAACTCCCATGGACGAACAGATTTAAGCGTTGCACGCCCGAAGTTGTTCTCAATCCTTTTGAAAAATGGTGTTTATTGTAGCTCAGGTTGGTGTTGTTCAGTGACTTCTGATCGCTGAACTTTGTGTTTAGGTTTGCGACCTATACTCAGAGCTCGGAGATCAGAAGTCATTGAACAACACCAACCTGAGCTACAATCAACACCAATTTTCGGAAGGATTAGGAATTTATATATATATATATATATATATATATATATATATATATATATATATATATATAGTGGTATATATATGGTGATCATGCAGCGTAACTGTTCAAATTCCTAAAAATCACGGAAGCATTCAGCAGCTGCTCCATTCTTTTTAGGAATCACCAGCAGTGTACGTCCACCGAGCCCCAAATGGTACTCGAACACGAAGTGAACAATTGTGAGTCGAACACCCTAACCACGATCACTGAAAACTCGAATGACTGCTGCACTAATGGAAATGAACTCATACTGATATACGGCTCTACATGTGCCTCTAAACTGCGTGAATAGATCACCACCCTACATTCAAGCAAAATCTGAATTTGTGATCTCAGGTAAGCCAAACGCACGGTCCAGGCTAACACGAGCAGGTGTGTCTTTGACATGTCAGTTCCACTAAGCCAGAATGATTGCGTGAACAGGTCAAGTCGATAGAAAACCTGACTCACTTGGCTGCCGCCAGCACAAACGAAAGAAAAACAGTTTGCGATATAGTTAACAGTTACGACAACCTGATGTGCCTCTGAGTTGACTACATCTTGTCCAGGGAGAACAACCGTGCTTCAATGCGGTTATGGTCAGATAACGACTTATCGACGCTTTTCAGGACCTAAACAACCTGACTAATCGCCCTATATCTTTTTAATTAGGATTCGGATATAGTCACTGTTTATAGCTAATCACAAACGGCGCGACAATTGTCTGTCTGGTACATTTTCCAGTTACGTCACTGTTTAAATTTTATGATATGAAACGAATGTGTCCCATTGTTTTCATCTGATGACTAGTGGCATGAGTAGTAAACGTTTTCAATGTACTTCAATATTCCTTCGGTTACAGCTGATAAAAACCATAAAAATATGTGAATGTTCGTTCTGAAACCTTAACAGATAGAAAACTAAAGAAATTTCGCGCTTATTTGCAAATTTAGATAATAAATAACGCAACCTTGTCTGAAATGTATACGCCCATGCGAAATTCCCGTGATCGAGAGTAACCTTTCTCAAAGCAGATTTAAAACCGATTATACAGATAGACCAATAAGCGATTTAAGTTTATCTAGATTCTCGACGGCGCGAGCACGTTCGCAGACAGTGCACAAGGTGTGCAGGGAGCTGTTAAAATAGATTTCTTTAAAATAAACCTTAGTATCAAGAGGTAAAGCATTACGATCAGATGTGCTGATTGCGGGCACACATTGAAAACACTTAGATAGTTATCTGACACTGAGTCCAAAAGGACACAAGAGGTATGCGGAAATACTACGAATGAACTGCGCAGTGTCATCATTTTGAGTACCAGGTGCAATAACCTGTCAGAAAGAACTAAGAAAAGGCGAATAACAGCCACCAATGATAGCAATAAGTGCTAGGTCAATCAGAACTAATTTTTAGCTTATCGGTTTCAACTGACAAAATCCGCAAACATTTACGGATATTCGTTTTATGCATCTGACAATAAAAAGAAGCCTTCAGTTTTATGTGATTTTCCGATACTTAATAAAACACAACCAAGTCACGTATGCCGGTAATCAGGTGAAGTTTCGATTGTCACGAATAAGGTGGGTTCACAGTCAAATGGACGGTTAGACTCGGGTGATCCAACTTGATCACAATAAGCGAGCACATATCTATCAAAATGCCTCCAAAAGAACTGTCGGAAAATGTCAGTATGTTTGTGTAATCACCTCGGGAGCAACATTTACACATTTCAACTAATGATTCGCGAATACCGATTTCATTAGTCATGATTTCGCGTAGACAAGATGACGCCTTTTTTCGGCCAAGGCAGGAAGATCTTGAAATCTAACTACTGCCAACGTTGCCAGTAACCAAAATAGGAATACGAAACTCCCCTGGGTGTCCTATTATTCCTAGACACACTATATTAGTCAGCCTGCGCTGATAGAATGCACGAATCATATGAGACTGACACTTATTCAAAATACAACGAGCTATCTAATTGGTAAATATTTTCAGTTATCATAAAAAACCGAGTGCTCTAGCCGATAAAAGAATACTTCTTGTATGGGGTGGAAATAGTTTATGGTGGTACCACTGTGACCACAAACCCACGTGCTTTCTAACCATGAACCGATTCGTGGGCACGGAAAATTTCGGCCCGCTGATCAGAAGGTTGATTGAGAAAAACCTCTCTCTCTTAAACACACACACACACAGATCACTTCACCCCTAGGAGGGGTTGCGAAAATGACTTACTTTATTAGAATGTCCCTCAGGCTGATTCGACTCCGAGGATGAAGTTTATACACCCAAATCCGTGTTATTTATCAACTAATTTGGTTGCACGTCGTGTTCGTGGTGTAGGTGAGATGTGATAATGTGTGCAGACGAATCTAACGTCCAACGTGATTGACTTTCGAGCTTCTTCTACGAGATATCTAATTGACTTTAGTCTGCATAAAATAGTGGAATTGAAGAAGCCCGATCTGTTTCAATCATCCTAATTGGTCTACATGATCGGTAAACTTGGATTGGATTGAATGCCTTTCCGTTTCTTCCATGACATCAGAAAACGTCAATGGATGCAAGTGAAAGACAGGTTACCTAAGCCGAGCTTATCCGTGATTTGCAACTATTTGCGAGATTCATATATACCAAATGCGAAGCAGATTTAAATGCGGGTACAATGGTCCATTCTGTGAAGAAGACCTGATCTAATCAGAGGTATTCGCTTGGAGTTAACGGGACAGACACTGTATCTCCGATTGAGACGGCCGGGCAATTCTGGATGTTTTAGAGAACAACATCTGAACAAACGTAACTCGGTGATTCGATTCAGCCCGGACGGCGGCTGGGTGGCGCAGTGATAACACACACGTTTTCGAGGTGAAAAGACCCGAGTTCAAACCCCGCGTGCGACGGAGGATGTGCACCTCGGATGAACTCTGACAAAAGTGAAACTCGAGTCTGGTGCTCTCGAGTGCATGGTTGATCGGATGACCTAAGATTTGTGTGTAAAGGGCGTAGTCACCTAATCACCTAACCGATGGTGGTCATAAGATCGACCCGAATAACTCATCAGTGTTGTGTATTGTGTTCCACCCAACCGATCAAAGGAAGTCTGACTCCGGATGGTGTCCACCACTGATGCAATCACCATGCGTAACTAAGCCCAGATCTGTGCTCACAAAAGCGACTAATTCGGCCTCCTAAATTACCTTGGCCAGAGATGGAGCGCTCAACGCGAGAAATAATCCTTGGAGACTCACTGAGTGATCGATTCAGCATCACCACACACATATTGTAAAACAGCCATCACCCTAGCCAACGACTAAGTAAATGCACAATTATCACCTATATAATGTTCAAGAGCAAGAGTATGAAACACGAAAAACAATTTTTCGCTCTCCAATGTTGTTTTCCTAATTTACTTCAGATATACTGACAAAGTGGAAAACAGCATTTCTTCTGATGCGTTTTACAAAATCAGGATATCCGTTGTGGTTTCGTCATTCTTGAATATGGAATGTAATCACCGTATCAGAAGGGTAAGCAAACGGCTGAAAAACTTACTCGTTTAGGGCCAGGTGGCAAATTGGTCCAGGATTTCACTCTGCAGTGCGATAACTCTTCGGTTGCTTTCTTATTGTGAAACCTTTCAAAACCACTTGAAGTCGAAGGAACCACTGGTACATCAACTTTTACGGTCGGTTCGTGTGATTCCCCCTCATCGTTCACTTCAGCAGGACTACAGATTTTTGATCTTTCTGTATTGGCTTTATTCATCTCGAGAGGACTGTCATAGTCTCGAGCCAATGGTGGGGGAATGACATTTGTTTGGGGCGCGTGTTCTGAAGATGTGGTCTCGCGCACAGTTCGGATTTTTCTCACACGTGTCCTTTCCCAAACACGTTCTAGCTCTGTCAATCCAGACTCTTCAGCTGATCTTGGATCAAATGGACTGCAACTAGACATTACGGAAGTAACTCTGGATTCTTCTGTGTCCTTCTCTTCAATCAAACCGTCCAGAGATTGGTTTTGTTCCTCACTGTTGACATTCTGCATCTGGTTTCGGACAGCCTCCTTCAATGGATATGTTTCGGTTCTTTGCTGTATTGTTACTGCACCTGTCGATCGATCAGCATCGAATTTCGCGATTCTTTTGGACATTGGTGGACGTGGTGGGGCTTTGTTCCACTGTCCTGTCGCGCCCCTATTGTCCACGCTATTAAACGTCATCCGGCGAGACAAGTGCGTCTGAACTGTACCAGATGAAGCTCCACAGAAATCAGCACCGGGAGACGGATGAAGTGGTGGTGGTGGGCTAGCCATACCAGATGGTTCCAAAGACCAATTTGATCTATCCTGATCGAATTCCCGCACGATACAACCGGTTTCACATTTGTTTTTTGGCCTTGAGTGAGGCAGAGTTCGGTAGTATGGATTGACGAAACTCCGATTCACCGACGCGCCTTCCGCGGTGTTAGCATTGAAATCACAATGAACCATACGATGTGGACTGCAAGATCTCTCTATTAAATACTGTCTCATCGAAGGTGAATTCCATCGGGCCGAGTGACTGTTCCGTACTGGTCTGAGGGAGATATCTCGTTTTTCACTTTCCATGATTTTACTACATCTCAAACTACGAAAAATTCGCGGTAGTAAATTCAACGGACGACAGAATTGCGATAAATTGCGCTGTTCGTAGTCACGGTACTCATTGGACGAATGCTAAAATATAAGAATTGTGTAATTTTAAAAGTAAATCATGTGACAATTATGTTAGTGAAATTTCAGTAAAACCATTGGCTTGCATACCAAATTGCGTGCTCACACGGAAAAAGTGGGGATATTACGTACAAAACAGTTGCTTAAGAGGGAACTGAAACATGATTCACACCATCGAGTTGTCAGCGCAATGCAAATTGTCTTCTTTGTTTTACGCTTGCGCATGACTAAAATGGGATGGGCATAACAGCCTCAAAGACGTACTGCACTGCACTATAACCTGATCGTGAGATTTGGAATAGAGAATCGCATAAGGTCCAAATAGTTCCGTTGTGATAAGTATCCGGGGTGAGAGCGACTTGTTTCTTGCCACCTCAAACGCGATGAAACCGCGCGCGAAAACCACTCGACCAACACTGGTCAAACAGTGATCGTGCGCTCTCAATGGAATCTCATTGACAGTTGTCAGGTTCTTCAGACAACTTTAAACACATGTATTCAGTGATATATTCGTGCTTGTGTTAAGGAAAGAATTATGAGATTGTCCGTACGGTACTTGCTACCTGTCCTTGATTTCTAAAAAGCAAGATAGACGTGTCATATTCTTTTTAACCGCCTTGGGTTTTTTATATCGTGTACGTTTCACAACGCGTTTCAATGCCCTTTTGGGCTCAGTATTAGGTAATTATCCAAATATTTTCACAGTTTTTAAACGAGCCTCCAGTAGCCCTTCTAAACACTGTACTTTACTAATTCACCCTAAAATTTATTGCAAAAGCAAGTCTTTGTCCAACTTCTTGCACCCGTCACACACCGTCTGCAAATGAGTTTGCACCCCTGATAATCTCAATAAGCTCAGGGCATATATTGGCTGCACTGATTTTTGTATTTCCTCTTACACGATGCGTTTTCATACTGTGAATACTTAACTGACTACCTTGACTTTTGTTACGACTTGAATTGCCCCATGGAAACCTATCAACCTCGACTGAAGACGCTCCGTAGAGCCTAGGAAAGGGCGTACAAATGGGGCTGGCTTCATGCTGTAAAATGCTATCCACAACAATCAACACTGAAGTATGGAATCTGAATAATCTGTGTATAGACACATTGTTGCAGTGCGGAAATCTCTGAAACAGCTGTGCTATGCCAGGCCCAAGCCAAAGCTAGACGGCGACAATGTGAATTATCGGTTTACCTTTAACTCTGACTCATCTTCAATTTGTTCTCTATATACTGGATCCCACGAACCCAACCCCATTACACCCAGCTCTGTCCCTAGAGTTCTACAACAAGCCAAGCGCCATAAGTCTGACGGCCCCGAATTTCTATCACGAAAATTACTAAAAGCCTGGTCTTTCGAACTCACATCCTTTTTGACTGATCTATCTAATCGTTGTACTGGTTCTGGAGTGATACCCGATTTTTGGAGTTTGTGCGCATCACACCTGTACCCAGGAAAGGTTTCAACAAATTTCATCCGATAGCCCTTTTTTATTACATGCTTGAGCATGAGTGCAGTGGAAGGGGTATAAAGGCTGCACAGCCACATAGGCCCCCTGCGCTGTTGGAGATGAACGGAGACCAGACCCTGAGACTTGGAATGGAAACCACTTAAGGTCCCAATACGTTGGGTGTGTTAACGGTTCGGACGACCATGGATCACCGTTTACCACCAAAGTAGCGGGTGATGGTGGGGATTCGAACCTCGGACCTCCGATTTGGTAATCAAACTCTTTAAACCACTCGACCACCACCGACCATGTCCGGTTTGCTGAAACTACTTCAGAGTATGCTCCATCCCAAGTTCAATCTTTTGACCTAACACGATTTGCCTACAAACCGTCTGTGTCAACCCTTGATGCCGTAAGCTACATTATTAATTCTATGGCTTCTGCCCTTGATCACGGTGGCCGTACTGTCAAGCTAAAATTTCTAGACCATGTGAATGCATTTGGTTTTATTCATCACGGTACTCTCCTGAATATTATGCATGACAAAGGGGCTGATGGTATTACTCTGAACACCCTTTGTGATTATTTACCTAATGGCACACAGTTTACTTCCCGTGGTAGCCAACACTCGTCTTCGCTTAAATTTAGCTCTCGTTTTTCTTCAGGGTACCATTCAGTCTCTATTTCTTTTCACCCCTTATATTAGTAAGCTCTTCATCTCACTTAATCTCTCTAGCTGCAAATATACCGATGACGTTGTAATCGGATGTCTCTATAACGGAAATGGAAGTTTGAATTTTTTTCAAAACAGTCTGAATGAACTTGGCTACTGGTCTACCTCCTATTATCCTTCTCTTAACGTCTTAAAATGCCTTGACACTCCTTCCAATCTTCAATGGGGATCACTCTACCAAACTGTTTATAATAGCATCCCATATCTCGCTAATAATAACCAACACCGACCCAAAGCTTCTTCCGTCCGTTACCTAGAAGTTACTCTAGCTCACGATATTTGCTGGACTATTCACGTTCCAAGTCCTCGCCAAAGTTAGAAAGCTTTCTTTCCTATCATTCAGACTACGGAAACTTAGAGCACCCACAACCTTGTACTTCAGTTTATAACCATTCGCATTTCCCCTCTTTGGATTTTTTGCTCCCCAATGTTTTTTCCTGGTTTAAAAGAAAAACATTTTGGTCTTACCACCAAATCTCTGAAATTGCTTCCCCTCTGTAGCAATAATAATAAAGATATTCTCACTGACTCTCTGATCAGCAAGCCTTCTGATGCTTGTGACAAATTCACAAACAGGTTGCTATCCGACTCAAACCATTGGCTTCACTCCACGCTTTCTAAAGTTATCTCATTGTCTTCCACCCAGTCGCAATTCGGAATGCTTCATTCACGCACATCGACATACAGAATCAGCCTCATCCCTTATCTGGTCCGCTTACTCGATAACTGCGACCAACTAATCGGCGATTGCGCTATTCACCTTCGTCACTAATCAAATTGCATGTACTGCTTCATTTTGCTTCCACACACTTATCTTCACCTTGCAATAAGCCCTTACACATTTTTCTTTTTGATTTCTCTGTAAATCGGGTGCATAAAAACGTTTATTGACTTGAATTGATATCCACTAAGTACTGTCTGGCTATAAATCGTTTTATTTTGGCTTTGATTACTGAAACTATTGAAAGCAACCGACTGAATCAGAAAACCTCGAGGCGAATACGATCGTACACGGGGCGGTCAAAGAAGCCGAGGTTTACCGATTATGGTTCCAGAAATCGAATATTTAGGTGGTAATAAATAGACTACAACACCAACATATCAAAGTTTCATGCTACTGGATGGTGTGTAAATACGGACTCGTATTTTATGGAATCACAAGTTGCTGAAGTGGGAAGCTATCGTGTTCAGAAGTAGATAGAACAGCTGTAGAATAGAACGTACTGTACTCCGATTGCAAGGTTATATACAAACGTAAAATTTGTTCCACCAAGTCAACGAGGTAGTGCACAATCAATTAAATCGATCAAGGTCTGAATAATGGCGTGATTGATAAGTGTACTAGAAGACCTTTGGTTACACATGATCATGATGCGGTCATACGCATGACACAACCGATGTGGAGATAGGACTCTCAGGTCGCGTACGAATGAATATCAGATGTAAACTAGGGGAAAAACGTGAATCTGAGTAAAGTATCTCACTAAAATTGTTCGTTATAGCCTAACCTTATTTTCAAACTTTAGTAAATTTAACTACATTTTGCGACTACCATACCATTTTTTATCATAGACACTATCATCTATTCACTTTCCGTCCAAATTTATTAGAGACTCTTTGGTTACTCGATTACGGTAACAATGAGGCCCGGATTCAGCTGTCATTAGGAGGAGTTTATGGATGTCAAGAGGAGCCGTAGTGATACGAACAATGTAAAATACTTGTGTTTTTCGCACATTGGACGTGACTGTCTGATATTGTGATTTCAAGTGAATTCACTTTCATCAAAATAAACTGAAAGGAAGTATATTGGTGCCAGAAGCGAAAAACAGAAGTTTGATGAACCGCACAGTTGGCACGACTGTGTCTACATGAAAAATTCCAGAGATCATCTCAAAGTTCACAACACACGAGTTCGCTGGGTATGTATTTTCCGGTATATTTATCATGTGTACTGTAAGACGCAAAGTAGCCAGCTAGCTCACAGATCTCAACGGTTAGCACGCATTTTGCTAATCTCTAAAATCAGATCAACCAATTTATCCAAACAGTGAAATGAAAGCCTGCAACTGCTCCCAAAAACAGATAATCAGCCAGTAAAACTTCACAGTTTGATAGCCTGAGAAAGGCATGGAGGATGCAGTCTATATGCAGTGGTATATGGTTGACTCACAGGTCGGTACTCATATTTACTATCAACTGCATTCCACAGTTTTATTCACTAGCAACTGAGCACTTGTTTGAAGTCGTTTTTAAATAATATATTTGTTCCGCTCTGTTTTAGATAGCGTTAGTGTTGACATTACTGAAAAAACCTAACAACACGGGAGTATTGCAAAGTGCTATCCTATCAACATTTTTTACTCGTTTTTCTTCCTTCACTTTCAAGTACGCTGATGATTTTATGGTCGGTTCTGAATTCGGAAACAGCGATAATATCAGTCCACTACTACAGTTTATTGGTACGATGACGGAATGGTCCGGCGCAGTCAAATTAACACTCAATTTAAACAAGAGTGCAGAAGTACTCGTTTCAGTTGATCGTAAATACTCATCACAATCGAACTGTCCAACCCTCAGGATAGAGGTTCAAACGTAGAAAGAGTCCAGTGCTATAGATATCTTGGTATACTTATTTTATCAGATCTAAAGTGGACTCATCACGTACAAGATATCTTTTTCAAGGTAAAATGACTGACATTTGACATCTCTGGTATGAGTTCTCTACGTGTACCTAACAAAATCATCTCTGACTTTATTCATTCCTGTGTGTTGTCACAAGTTATACTGCTCCCCTGTCATTTTCTCCGGTTTGCTTGTCGAAGACATTGTTTTGATCAAGCAATCCCCCTAGGTATATTTCTAAGTGCAGCAACATACTCTACTCTGAGTTACTGAATCTCGTGAATCCATTCTTTTGCGTATGAACGGCTGGGTATCACTACCCTTTCTCGTGACACACGCCCACTACACTTATCTCTAACTCGCGGTTTTGCCCACTCTGCTGCACGTAGTCAAGTTAAATTGATATATTCCCGAACTACAGCGTTCCTTACCTCGGTTATTCCATATTCTATTTCGATAGAACATCTTATGAACGACTTGTGAGAAAAGCTTACCTAATTTCGATTGACCATTCCCCTCAAGTTCTTCATTGACTAACACGGTGTGCTGATCAGGAGAATTCAAACAACACCGTTATTTTTCTTTATTATGTATTTATTGTTATTACCAGGGCATGCCACTTATAACTTTCCACTGAAAATTTTCTCCTTTCGGACGAATAAAGTGCATCCCCGACTTGACTTGATTTATGGAGTAACAATTTCCACGCCAGAGCTCTGACTGAAAAGAAAAGTGACCAGTTCTTTTTGAACTTGGTAAACCCAACCCAGAATGTGCATCCCACCGTATTCCCGCTGTATCTTTGTTTTCCCGGATAGCCAGACTACTGCATTGCTCCGACAGAACAGAGCTGCACGCTAACGGGAGCGTCCATTTGTCTCGGACTGGGAAACGGCCACCAGTTTCGCTAGCCGTGAGTAAGGAGGGTTTCGATTCTCTGAATAAGCGATCACGGACGATGAACAGGTGGTAGTGCTCGAGTGCGTGCTGGGGTTTTTCACGTGGTTAGTGTACTCCACTTTCAAAGACCACAAAGATTTGTGGTTAGAAGTACTGTCATGTGGCGGATTTTGTCCGCTACTCAATATGCTTGTATAATGTGATTCATCACTGTAGTATCAATGCTCAACCCACCATTGAAAACCATGGAAGCGGTGCACAGCTGTTTCATCCTTGATAGGAATCAATTGCAGTGTACATCCGCCCAGCCTCCACGGGGGCTTGAAACCGGGATGAGTGAGCACCTAACCACTAGGCTATCCGGTCTGGCTTTCAACAGTTTGTTGAACATATACACTACTTGATCTGAGCGTTGATACTGCCTGGTGGGTTATAATACGTAGATATAATCTTCTACCACACATATACGCGGAGTAGCCAAGCTCTGCATATTTTTTTTTACGACGGAATGCCTTCGTTGCGCTTATGACTCTGCAAAGAAGTCATCCATTACATCATTCGATTGCTGTGCGGAAAACTGGCGGTTACCGTTCAAAGTCAGAAGCGGAAGACAGTTATATTAGGTATTGTGTACATTCAAAAAATCTTTGGGAATCAGCCAGGAAAGCGTGGCGGTCAGGTATTCAACTCAAAGTTGTTCACACCGGGTTTGAGCCCCGGTGGGGCTTGATGGAAGTGTACTGCACTGGCTTCCACGCTGACTTCATCGGTGTTATCGCCTACACACACATAATCATGCTTTATCCCGTAGTGCTGTTCGTTTACCGACCCTTTGTGTTGTTCGTCTGTCTGATCTGATCTGATCTCCTTCGTCATTCTCCTGTGTCCCGTCACTTGACCTATCCGTTTCACACTGTCACACTGTCCCGTTGAACATTGGCCATGATTGGTCACCTTTCACTTCCAGTCTCAGATAAATGTCGCACCCCCTTTTCTGCAGCGTGGCTTTGCTCTTGACCGCCCCAGAGTGCACTTGCTATCTCACTTGACACTTATTTGCTGTTCTTTGATTGATCTGCACATTGTGGCTGGATTGTCCACAACTTAACGTATGCATTCATCTATGTCTGACACTCTGTCGGTACCCGTGGGTTATCTACTTCGCGTTCTCTGACTAAGGACTCGGGTTTTGTCTTCTATGAGTCACTCAGCTGCTGGACCACAGCCAGTACAGAAGGTACGTTTGGCTCGTAAGCATGAAACTCTTTCCATCGATGTACGCTGCATCCAAAGGACTCATGTTGAAGTCCCAAGTTTTATCATTCGATAGAAACCCCTTTCTAATCCATCTGTGAAGTTTAACTCATGCCTTTCTGGGGACCCTGAGACCGTAGCTTCTGGTCTTGTAGTCGTTTGTGTAACCCTTGGTGAGAGTAATGAAGCCGCGCTGTTAGACTGCATATCCGTCGAAAGTCAGTTACGAGCAGCGAAACTTGGAGATTCGTGCACAGCGGGCAGTCGCCGTCCCGTTAAACGCAATCTGTCGTTTCGGTGTGCTTGTGCCTCCAACCACCGTTGAAAGCTTTGGGTACCTTAGCTGCTTGATTCAACATACAGGTGGTGTTGTTTCAGCGATCACATAATCAGGGTGAGCTAGGGTAGATATAGCCAAACGAAAACATCTGTAGCGCCATAATGACATCCAATCCTGAGGGATGAGCGTACAAAGCCACGATTCGTTGCTGTTTCCTTTGTGTTGTCGAGATTTCACTCCCCCCACCCTCCGCGTTGATAATGGAGTTGGTTTTCAGAGCTTAACAACTGATATCTTCAAAGCACTGCTAGCGTTTGGTGTGCACATGGGACGAACATTGACCATGTTCGCCGTCGCGCATTGGGGGCAGAAAGTCGACCTCTGAATGAAGAAATCGCTCTACACCGCCTCGGATAACTCGGACGTGTTTGCCTATACCTGTCTACTACCCACTGATGCACGTACTGGGAAAGGTTGAAAGAAGCTACTCGGAGTTCAGGCCTTGACTTGGTGTAAGGGCATCCGCACCTGTTTTGAGTTGGTACTTTCTGCCATCCTGGTTGGGGTTCAAAGGGTGAGGATTGTCTTTGTTTAGACACTGCGACATATGGCTCAGAATGGAAGTGGCGCAGGTGTTATACAGCCTATCTGCTGAACTACCGCGTCCCGCAATAAAACAAAGCTTGAACTGTGGTTTCAGAACCTTGCGCCATAACTTAAGTACCACACATCAACCCATACGAGTCCAGAAAAACGGGGATAAGGTAAGAGCAGAATGGCAAACAAAAGGGATGGACTCAATATATCTCTGGAATCATGATGCATTTGCCTTAGAATTGGGCAACCAATGATGATGAAAACCGTGAGGGTATGGGCTGACCCATTGGCGATGGACACCCAAGTAACGTTAGCAGTTAGCACCGATGCGGTACCAAGCCCAAGGCTTGAGACAACGGAATCTCGAGTGGCAGGATAGCTGTTGATAGCGGTGTTTTGGATCAATAAAATGAGAAATAAATCCTGTCAGTGTTGTTTAAGCCTCAAGGCTCTGTTCGCCCCGCCATTTGGACCAATACATAGAATGCAAAGACCGGGTACCAGGACCAGCATCCTATATATCTCTTGTTTTTTGTTCCAATAAACGGAATGATTCGAGGGCAGGAAAGTCTCTTTACTGAAGTTAGTGGGGCGGAATAGAACAAGCACGATATGGATTTTAGTAATGAGAAAAAGAAAGAAGATAAACCTACGGACTACTCACTTTTTCAGGACTGCTATTGCGACCCGAAAACGATTTCGATCTGGAAACCTGTGTTTGTACCAAAGCAATAAAGAGACTAGAATAAAACACTAAAACTAATTGTAGATCATAAAATGAACAAGCGAAAATTAAAAAAAAACTTACGGTTCATCTCCCGAAACCTATTTTTGCACGAACAATACCAATACGTAGTCACTGAAAGGTCGATAGAAAGCCTTAGTTTGGGACGGTAACCTGCAGGGAACGCCCATTTTCATAGTGGGACAAAGTGCCATGTAATGTATCTGCCGCTTGAGCAGTTATAAACAACGAAACCCACTGGCTGTGTGAATGATAAGCAGGAAGGAGGCTTTTTCACCCTCCGACCAGTCTGTTTATCGTTTTCCGCTGACCCTTGCAACAAACGCGTGTGTGGATTCTTGTGAATAGCGCACAACCCCTACTTCGAATTCTTGCTAAGACTGTGCACATAGGACAATTGTACAAAATTACGTTAGTACGCTGCGTTCATGTCATTTGTCGTTCCAAGGCATAATGAACAACTCTCAGAACTCGTTCGGGCAGTGATCATCACACCTGTGAGGTGCAACTTGTCGTCAACTGTCTGAACAGAGACAACACACTTGCTAGCCACACGATCAAAAATAACCTGGTTTTCTAACACTCTTTTGCCTACGGTATACTATCACAGTAGTGTGTTCCATATTGAGATTAAATTGAGATTAAAGCTTTGGATCAGTTTCACGTGCACTCGGAAGCTCGCCGTTCACGGGTTGAAAACATGTCAGGCAAAGTGCATAGGAGCCTGAACGACCGAGATAAACCAAAAAACGTGTTCAGCTGTATTTACGATCGAATTTCAATTCACTGGTAGCGTAACAGTATACCGGCTTAAAAATCAGAAATTCATTTTAAATTCCAAAACTTCTAAGTGGCAACTTATAACATTCATGGAAGGCTGACAATGGGTATGTGATCAGCTATGGTGAGAATCGAATCCAAACTGTAAATGTTCATAATCAGCCCTGCTGATTCTCGCTGCCGATCCTAGCATGTGCACACACGCGCGCATAGACAAAAGCACTTACTCAGTCACTCAGCTTGCGAATCAATACCTGTCTGCTCCATGGGCCCGGCAGCCACCAAGCCCTTATGCGAAAGTGATCTGAATTGTGGTCGTGATCGCAGCTGAACTCGTTTGTGGTTTGTTTCACCTGCTTATAATCCTATGCAGTTCACCTACTGTGTCCGCAACTTGTGGTTGGCGTGATTTCTAGGGTCCCACATGTGGGACAAACTGTGCATCACAGGAAATTCAGGCTCATTCATTCCCGCTAGCGCTTGCGTTTTTAGCTTGTGCGGGAGTAAATAAGTGCACTAACAATAGCCGCGGAATTCGGACCACAGTTTCAGATCTTCGTGAATGAACTACTAAGCGCATAATAATTAAACAGACAAATAAGCAGTGAGAAAATTATTGAAAGTCATTAGTATGGGATTAGTGACGATTATACAAAATCATCCGATATCCTGAGCTGTTCCAGTACTTCTAGCCGATATCATGAGCAAAACAACATTGTTGAAACATACTACTGGTATACAGAATGGACTCATTTCAAACTAACATATCCACTACTAGCGAGTTATTCGTTCTTGTCAAAAGTACACCTATACCAATAGAAATGCTAAAAGATTATCATAACTTTTTTTGTGTCAATAACGCGAGCTATTACGCAATGCAACTGTGTCAGATACTGGGCACAGTTCAGTTCGTGGAATCATCGAGGCATACACCAAAATTCAACTGGCTATTTTTGGATTGGAATATTTGTCCTGGACTTGGCTCATACAAACGGTGACAAGCGGTTGCATCAAGTCACGTGTGATTATGCATAAGTGTGAGTGTATGCAGGCAGCCAGTGTTTAATCGACAGCGTGCGAGTAACGACGGGCACGCTGGCTTTGTTGGGCACATGATCAAGTTAAACAGCAAGTTGTTATTGCTGCTGAATGATTCCTGGAGTGAATTATTTGTGAAGGAAATAGAGAGCACATCGCCGAATGTGTTCTTTTTGGCACTGAATCTTTCGCCTCTTAAAGGGAATCTTTGGTTTGAACGGGTGTAACTAGGGCGACAAAATTTGAATGCCAGCTGATGAAAATGTTCCCGAATGAACCACACCAAAATATGGGCTGCACTTCTCAGAAAGCCAATGAAAGAAATCGAAGATATAATTTTACCAGAATTTTACTGTAGGATCATCTACTCGGTGAAGAAAAGTCACGGGAACAGATGTGCGATTACTTCTTCCATGTGCCTAACTCTTGCGGGAGCATGAGCCGGCTTCATGGATGTCCCGAATGACAACTGCCCATAAACGGAGTGTGAGAAGAACTGTCCACGAAGAGCCTTGGGAATTAGGTACTAAGACGTGTCCCCAGCGTCTTTTGGTTTTTGTTCAAGGAAGCGACTCCGGCCAGTGCACAACCAAGTGTCACCTGTCGGGTAACAGAAAGTTTGTGTCTTGGGAGCCGGTGACCGAACGATCAGTTCATCCGCCTTTCGGAGAGCGGTCTGCAAGTCGTGGATGCTCAACGCGTCCTAGTGGATCTTTCCCCACTCAGGAGAGCTGAGTAAGAGGAAAGAGGCAATGATCTTATTTAGTGGCGGGTCAAATTTGCGCACGTCACGTTGCTATCTGATGGACTTCAGTGGTTTTTATGTTGAGTTCGCTGCCAGGCGAAAAACCCACCACGCCCTCCAACCGAGCCGTTGTTTTGTCTGGCTACTCGCCCTCGATCTGTCTTACCTGAGTGACCCTGAAGGAGTGATTAGCGCTCCAATGGGCATCACCCTCACGATCATTGTACCAGGCGAACCCGATCAACACAGTAAGGTAGCAACACCGATATGGAATTATCAGCAAAAAAACTCATCAGGGGGTTTATATCCTCATCTAGTTGACAGTTGTAAAAATCAGCATGAACAACAACAACAGCAGCAGCAACAACAACAACAGAAACAACAAACAACAACAACAATGGCACTGTAACTAGTACTTATAATTCTGATTATTGCAAAATAGATACTCATAATAATAAACTGGCAGCTCTCACCCACGGTTTTCGTCTCATTCGATCTGATCGTAGGGCATCTTCTTTTCTTCGCAATATTAGAACACCGTTATGTCCGCTTGTTCGCGAAACCAGGAGTGGGTAGTCCTTCTCACGAAGAATACGGCCTGTTACAAACAGTGAGAAAACGGATTATCGCAAGAAGTTACTTACTTACTGAAAACCCTACGGATGTTGGATTCAAAAGTGTACATCATTAGTAAGAATTGAACAAGCAATTCGGGTAGTTGGCCGGTCTTGTTCGGCTCTTCCGAGACGATCTTTTGAACGCAAATTAAACACGCGAACTTTCCGTTAGGAGTGGTGACCATATCAATGATCGTATGAATAACGCGATGGTTGAAAATAAATTTGCTATTTCAGTGTTTCTCATGGAATCTAATCCTATTCCGCGAAATTTATTGCACATCCTGTTCGGTCCCACGTGTTCAGTAGACAGACAATTAGCTGTTTTCGGACAGGGAGTTGCTTTCACTGTGAAGAAGTTTTAAATACACATCCAGGCAGAAGTGACAGATTTACAGTCATTGGATGTGTTTTACCGTGCAAATCAAGACAATTGGTTTTTACGGCTGATTTTAAATGCCCCTTTTTCTGTATCCGGATGGCTGGTACACAGTAAATTAGAGCAGTTTCCTATTTTCTACGGTAATGGAAATTATACCACTTTCGCTTAAGGGATATTGTGAACAAGGACATCTACACACACGCGGTTGGCTGTGGATCACAACAATTTGCGGAGACCCCTCACAACCAATTATCTACTAATCCACATGCCGACAAAATCACAGGCTTTGTATCAAACGGTTACGCCGATATAAAGGATCCAAGTCACGTTGTCTGGCTTTTTAGGAAAAACGTTGTTATCAGTTACTTGCTTAGTTGTTGGTGTTGGGTTGGGATTCCGTTTATTCCATCGAGGGACTCGTTCTGACCACGTCTGTCGAATGACTGGCAAAATATCTATCGCACTCAAGACCGAAGAACGTATGTCACTGCACAATAAATCCATTCCATTTTGCAAACTACAGGTTTTCATGTCATTTACTGGTCATTGGTGGTTGCTTAGTAGCCACTGTCGGTTATTTAGCGACCACAGCCTGAAGCACAGTAACCAAAGCTTTCCAACACAACCATGCAGCGCAAGCTCACCTCATGTTTGAGTTTTCGATCCCAGTTACGGGGCTCGGTAGCCTTGTGCGATGACTAACTTGAATACGCACGGGCTACAAAAGGAAACTCTCTAAGTTATTTAATAACTAGGTTATCACGTTAACAATCAAAGAAACTCACAGTTACAAATCGGAATGATCTATTGAAGATTCAACAAAGGTGAAGTTGTTTCGGTCAAATGTCACACAAGGAGCAGGCGAAATACAATCCGTTGTTCGTTTGTATAACTATATCAACATCTGAGCCTAAGTTTTCTGGTGCTTTGAACTTCCGGAAGGCTGTGAATCGGAGCCTCTTTTTCTTGAAGACGTGATCTGACAGATCCTATACAACACTGAATATCTCCTCGATCGGATTAAAGAATGGACTATAGGGTTCAAAATATTGGACAGCATGTCCGGTCGCCAGTATTGCTTCATTCGCCCGTCGATGAACTGGAGCATTGTCGGATAGAAATACGGTATCAATGTCTGGTTGTTCATTTGCTAGTTCTGAAGAGCAGTTATCTAGAAAGTTATTGAAAATTTCAGAGCTCATTCTGGAATGGCATTCACAATATAGCACGCTCATCATGGAACAGCAAGCAGCAACCTTGAGGCTTGCACCGTAGTTCGATTTCATGATCCTGATGCATGGTTTGCACTTCATTGATCGCTTTCTTGTCTGAAAGCACCGTATATTGTAACTGGTCTCACCCATGTGGCAGTTCGAGCGTGACTGTCTTTGACATCAGTCCTGTTTCGCTCTATCCGAAGAATACATAGTTTCTTCGTGGCGTAACTATAAACACGGAGAACGCGCTCAGTTGCAGATAGGCTAGTAGATAGATTCGGGTGTATCAGTTCCATCTTTTTCTTCATTTCACTGGAAATGAGCACAGTCCCATCACGAATTCATTGGATTATATGCCTTTAGCGAATCCTCTTTTGACGCTAGACTCTGTCCCGTTTGGGGATGAGTCTGCAGGTTATGATGTTTATTCCCAGATGGTAGGAAAACCGTTTTAAATCGTCGCATTTCCTTGCACGGGCTTTAGCACTAATTGTCTTCTGATGGCGATGCGAACCTGTATTCACTTGTTCGCTTTGGTCGATTATCTCAATTTTCCCTACTGGGTATTCTGCGGATGTTGAAGCTGGTGACTTTGAAATTGATGGATCTCAAATTGGCATGAAGCACGCAGCCGTTCACGTGACTCACACAAGGCTACCAAGCCGCGCAATCGCAATGAAAAACTCACGTGAGGTGTGCTTGTGCTGTAAGGGTGCGCCGGAAAGGTTTGGTTACTGAACTCTAAGCTGTGGTCGCCACTTGAACAGCTGTAACTATTAGGCGATCGTCAATGCCGGCTGAACGACCGCCGATGGTTACGAGACAGAAAAACTGTATAGTCATGATCTATCATACCGTTTGTTGGTCAATACACTTGCCAATGAAATAAGTTTCACTTGCAGTGAAAGTGTTCAGATGTAATGAAGATTGGGTTCCACTAACAGTGACCGAGGTAAAAAGTACGATACATTGTCGACAGCTGAAGTGACACAATTAAGCGGAGGTTTAAATTGCCCGTGCAACTGTCGGACCACTTGGGATTCTCACAAAGGACTCTCCCATCCGATAAACTGCCCCTTTGTTGATCAAAATGCTAAATTGAGCCATTTTGAATAATAATTTAGACATCGAAAACTTGGTCGGATATGAAACTGTGAATTCCTCTTATCCAGTTATTAGGAACGGGAAGAAGACGTACCGCGTGAAACAAAACCAGTTTACACTTATCCGTCGTGAGTGAAAAACATGGGCTGATGCAAACGTAGTGGCAGCTGAAACACATACAAGGCAAACCACTGGAATACTACTAATCCGCGATCACTCTGTCTCAAATTAATCTCGACTGGAATGAAATGAGTGGAGTCTCTTTAGTGGACGCATGTACTGCATTCTGTCATTGTAACAGAAAACTGTCTTGAAATATCTCCGGATTTGGCAACGTTCTCGGATTAGCTTATTCCAGAGCACTTTTGAAGAAGAGTACCAAGTTCTCCGGTACACAACCAGAGCATGGTTGACGTGTCACAGTACTCAGATACCGAAATCCAATTTTGTCAAACCAACTTTTCAGTCCATCTGAGCAGAACTACTGTCTGTTATCGGTGACGAGTACATGCGAAATCCTTTCAGGGTTGATGCACTTTCGTAACACTGGAATCACAAACGAAGTGGTTGGAGTGCTCGTCAAGAACGTTTAACCACTTAGAATATGAGTTATTAGTACCAAGTATGGTATCAGTTCAAGAGTGGGCCACGGAGGTCAGCAGGGATACGCTATCACGTACCGTATCTTTCCCAGTTGTTTGGTCTCTACTTGGCAGTTCCTTCTTGTGGTGCAGATATCCGCATTTAATTCCGGCCCCGAATATATCCGTCGAGTCAGTGATTTCATTTTCACTACACGCATATGGGCTTTGGGCAATTCACGTAGAATACCACGACACACTTCCCCGTCCGTTTATAGATAAAATACCGTTTCACCTCGGGTCACCATCCCTCCTCGACAGTCAAAATTACTACTGAATTGTAATATTTTGTAATATTTTGCCTGTTTTCAGTACACGAGAGCATTCAGTGAAATGAAATTGCATTGGTTAACTATGGTGAACCGCGAGCACTTTGTTAAGAAGTCAGTTTTTGGTATCGTATTGCCAGGTTGATGCAGGATATTGTAGTTATAGGCCGTAAAGGCATTGCTCTATCAGTGAATCGTAGAAGCAGGGGATTTGGTGATTAAATTGTTTGCGCCGAACATGAACTGAAGATCTCGGTGAAATATGACCATTATAGACATCTGTCTGAATAGGTACTTGTGGAGACAACGCACTGCCTAAAACATGATCACTATTGTTTTACGGTGCACTGAGAAGAAGCGAGATGCAAATCATCGGGCTTGAAATCTTCTCCGGGGTTGCTCCGATCCCCGAATAGGGCATGTAGGTGATAAACATGGTTTGTTTAACTGGTGATAATGGGGCTATTATTGGTTGATGAATACCATTTTGCAAAGGATCTCATACCTCTTATCCCCCTGCCACACATCTGAGGACTGCGCAAGGAACAGCGGCTACGATGGGGACGCAATGTTTGGGATGAATCGGGAATATTATTACAGGTATTTCAGGATTGATCAGATTTAAACCTGATCCATATATGACTCCCTTCCAACTGGCCATGTGAAATGGTTCGGATCAGGCTGATACCCGTTCACATTACCCGAGAAACCAATTCGAAAGAAAACAAACCGTACTGAAACATGCTTCGAGGATTGTGATTCAGGAGTGTCTTCTAGATCGATGGGCGGGGCATTTCGAGAAATGTCCAACTAGACTTTATTCACAACAGTTTTACTAACTAGCAAGCTGGTTATGGTTCTAGATGTAGATACCAATCCTTTACCAGAAGCGCAGGCTGTTCGCGAGATAAGCTGGTTGAAGTTCATTGTCTTGGATCTGCTCCTGAACTTGGACAAAATAATTGGAGTTTCTTTCGTGATCGAATCCATCGCATTCCAGTACTGTAGCAGGAAGTTTTCCAGGAAAGCCTACAGTTCCGGCAACGTTTTTGTACTGATTAAGCTGAAAGTTTTCTTCAGAGTAAGTACCATGTTTTCCACGGTGACATTAAAACATGGGTGACGAGAAGCGGGTCGAAGAAGTTGACAACCAGTGCTATCTCACAACAATTTCACTCTGATGCACAGAACTGGGAGCCACCGTCGCAGCCGATTACTTGTGGAATATCTTCCCAGCTTAAGCAATCCCTCAGAGCCCAAATTATGATCAACGTCTTTGGAATGCTCTGTGGAAACATGTGGGACCATTTCGAGTAGGGATCAATGAATACGAGTATGGTATCAGTTCCAGTTTATTCAACCACTAACCTCGCCCTTCTGAGCTCCGGTTTCGGTTGCTACCTTCCAGCCTCGTCCAGCAAAGGGCAAAAAGAATAAAAGTGTAGTAATAAAGATCCAAAGATCCCGGGGACTCCAACCTGGAAGTCTAACAAGTCCTACGTGGCCAAGTTCACTGGTCAAGGTTTTCAAACCTTTTTTCCATGTCATGCACTGACCACCTCGACCTACCTTCCAATCACCACCTGCGTCAGAGAACAGCATACCCCAAGGAAGTCTATTGGTAGGCATGCGTAACACATGTCCCAGCCACTTGAACCTGTTTAGATTCAGTACTTGATCCAGATACCGGCCTTTGGTTCCGAACACCCTATGTTTAATCTCAGCATTGCTGATGCACTGTTCCCACCATATTCGGCCAGTCCTACGGAGACATCCGTGCTCGAACACCGACAGTGTTCGTCTATCTTCTACTGTTAACGGCCATGTGTCTGAACTGTATACAAGAACGGACCTAATCGTCGCATTGTACACTCTACCCTTTCCAATGTAGCAATGTTTTGGGTGCGTTTTGCACCTTCAAAGTGTAAAATTCTGCTGCGGGACTGGGTTGGCTCAATACCAAACCTCTTATTGGCGGGAGAAGCTCTAGTTCAAGTGGATGAGTTTTGTTACCTCGTTTGTTACACCTCACCGGTTAGACAGATATCAGATGAAGTGTCATCGCATTTACGGAGGGAGCGTTTGGTTTTCGCCAACCTCCGTCATCTGTGACGCTGGCGTGACATCTGAGTGTGGTACCTGTTCAGAACGGATCACACATATTCGTATTTACATACTGCCGTGGAACGTATTTGTCGGGCACTGGATTCCAATTATTTGACGCATCACAGTATTTGGCTTCTTAGCATATATCCTCACCCAATCCAGGCCACTAGCACGTTTGACAAGTCAGAGACGTCATATTCTCCACCACCAGGTGACCTTCATGCAGATCTTATAGAACCATTTTTACCGGCGAGGAGGTATGACTAATCGGCATCGACGAAACAGCACTCCGTCAAGTTGCGTTCACGACTCCTCTCGATGCACACAAAACTGCAGATACTTTTATCTCACCTACGGAAGGTAAATATCTTGATAGCAGAGATCACCGACGAGTGGTATGAGAGCAGCGGATTATATGAACTCGCACTTCTGAGCCGCCCTGAATCGCGAGTATTTTGTCAGAGAATCAACATACATGATAGATTTTCCAGGCCGACGTAGGATGCCTTGACCACAAACGGTGAGGGTGTCACTCCGTCGTTGCGTCACGGCGACTGTGGAACTATCGAAGGACTTAGTCAGGTCAAATGGAAAGTGTAGAGCTTGGTTGTCTATGATAGTCATAAACTTCAACACAAAAAAGTACTCCCGAAGATGTCGTACCGCCCAGAATGCGACCAGTACTGCCTTAAGTATCTACAAGTGTCCTCTCTCCGCGGCACTGCGAAGTCGGGAACAGCAGATAATCATGTATCCATCATGTTTAGTGGCTGCAGCGACATCGGATGAGTGCGTGGTTATCACTGCTTAATTGGATTGTGCAAATGGAGCTAACGTGGGAATTAAAACTGTTATTTCTGGGATACAACGAGACTCACATTGATCAGTTCAGTGCCACATATAGGATGATTAGGGAGGAAGAATGTCTGCATCCTTGTTGAGATGTTTAGTAATAATCTGGAACCATCAAGGACCAATTTCAATTGCGCATGATTTATCGGCGACTCTATAGTGATCTCGATCCTGCTGAGAAAGGACCGTTTTCTGGACACAATTTCGGATTTTTTTTCTCTACGATCTTTTCTGACCTTTAGTTTCGACCTCACCGTTTTGTTAGGTTAAGTACGTTTAACTGAACCAGCCCTTCCGAGGTTTTCATCGATCTCATGTTTTAATTACTTTGACTTTCTGTTTCTCGCTGACAGTACATGCATTCGGTTTGTTTTCTACTTTGCCGTAGCGTTCGATTGCATTTCGTGTATTTCTCCTATAGGTACTGTTTCGGTACCACAATGTATAAAATACACTTCCGCATCAGTCAACCGACTAGCATCTTCCCCATTCGTCCGATAGAGGGGATTTTGTTGATATTTCGTTGTGAAACCGGATAGAAGACGCGTTCGTAAGCCGCACTCGCACTTCTGTAACTTCATCTCGACTAGAGGTTTGGAGCGATTGTGGTCTAGCTGGTACCCATTGGAGTTCACCATGTAACCAAGGCTTTACAATTCGATGAAGCCATATTTGCATTATGATGGACCGATCAGAACATTCTTGGCTACTAATCTGCTCGGAGTCTGCTTCAATCAATGAACTTGCTCCTCCTTTGGTGCCTTGAAGACGATCAAATCATCCTTTTATGGCTTTACCCAGACCAAACCTTCAGTCACCTTGTCAACTGCAGACTAAGAAATATCAGATGAGACGTGCAATCCAAAAGGTAGAAAACTGTATTAAAGCATGCCCCAAGAGGTACCGATTGTTGTTGGCCTTGATTCTAGAAGCAGCGAAAGTTGCAAGTATACGTCAGCTAGATCAATCTTCAAAAGGTATTTATTACCAAGCACGGATTTTACGAAATCATTCCGTTCCATGGCAGTTGCCCCTCGTCACCTTAATCGTGGGTTCAAGGTAGTTCTTTAGCCCCCATAAATACGCTGTGCTTTCCCATAGCTTTTCGTCACAACTACTACTGGAGTAACCCAAGAAGACGAACTGGCATCAGTAGGCGCATCATTCTGCTTCATCTGTCACAATGCCTTCAGAACACCTTCTATTTGACCGGGAGACAGCACCCTTCGTTTGATGAACACCGGGTCACCATCAACTTCTAACTGTACCGGCTCCATCAGAATTCCACAATGATAGTTGGAGCATCGTATTACCAGTTGTTGAAGAACCACAAGATCAACGGCAGTGGCTGACGCCGTGTGAAATGAAAGTGGGTGATTCAAAGCTCCTGATGCATTCATTCCCAGAATAGACGGACTGTCAACTGAAATCAGTAGGCGGATTGGGAAGTACGTTTGCTGCTTGGGTTGTATCATTAGGGTCGTTTTACCCAACAAAGTGAGGTGGAGACTGGTTATTCCATGGATAAATTTGTCAGTGGGTTTTATGGTTGCTCGAGGGCAGATCATGTTCAGAAAGTTCTCAGAATTGATGGGAGCATAGCACATCCTATACACAGTGACCTCATGTTGAAATCTGCATTGAAAGAACATTCATTTGTACAGAAGTTGGTCGTTCTGGAGTGTGGTCTGATGCGTATATAGGTTTGATAACTTTGATTTCATTTTTTGGGTCACCTCTAACATATTGTCATTGGATACTTGACATAAGTTTCGCATAAGGCCAGTTTTCCTATATGCATAGCATACGGCCAGAAGGAATCAACAGGATGAACCTAAATGGATATAGTAGCATGACATCCATCAGTTATTGGGTTTAGGATACGTTGGGGTATCTGATCAGCATGATTGGTCTACTTGTACTTGACAGTTATGGCGCGAGCGTACCGGCCTTGACTTTCTGGGTTGATACAGGATTAGAGCATCGAGCGAGATGGCTGAAAATATGTCACCGTATCGTCCCCAGAATCCGCTGGCCTTTATGAAACTCAGGCTTTTGTACTCCAGAAAGTGCCGCTTTAGGGTGAACTTGTTGATTCCTGCAGTCTGTCGATCACATAGCACTTCCTTCAAACGATTTATATAATTGCGTTGGGTGGCCAGTTGATACAGTTGACAAATGGACTCGCGACTAGACACGTTATTTCCCCAGTGAATTTGAATTTCACACTTTCGGTTGCCTGGAAATAGACTGGTATAGAATGGTTCAGCAAGAGTTCTTCAGGTTTCTCGAACGGTAATTTTGCGTGTGCGTCAGGGTGCGCCAAGTTCTTCAACAACGAAAGCAACTTGCGGCCACCTGTAGTCAGGAAGAGCCGAATGATCTTGCTTCTCTCCTTTACGTAAGCTACACCAGAGCTCAAAGCGTCCTACTCATTTTTCATCTGGGATGGAGTACTGTACAGGTTCACGGGTTCAGTGGTCAATGACTCCGTGCAGCGACGCCAAATGTGAGAATTATACTTACCTGGCCAGTCGTACGTTATGGAATGGCTCGTACCCGGACTACGTGCACTAGGAGCTGACAAGACCAGACCAGAATAGCAGGAATGTATTCTGCCAGAACTGACTAGCGCAAACGCTTTCCTATATAAAAGAAGGCATGCAACTTGACAGATAACAGTACCTAATCATAGAGTGATTCTGCGCACCTGCATATCTGCCTGTCAAATTTCGGCTTCACCTTATGGGCTGAATACTAGAAACAAAGGTATGGCGAGCTGAACCACGTGCGGAAGCTTTCGAATCAACTTAAAGAAGAAACAAATTCCGAGAAGTTTGTGTGATTCAGTGATCGCATTGACTTATAAAGAGGGCAAACGGTCTTCCTGCGAGAATCGCGAGGGAACAAATCTGGTTAGCGTCGCACCTAAAAAGCCTGCTGGTATCTTCTCTACAGCATATCTCACCACCGTGAACAGTACAAGAATCAAGCTGGGTTTAGGCCTGGTCAAGGTGGTGTTAACCAGATTTTCACTGTTTTATAAGTTTTAGAACATAGACATACCTTCCACAGGCTCACCGTCTCTGTGTTCCTTGATCTAAAAGCAACGCTGAACTCAGTCAACCGCGCAGTTCTCTGGCGCTGCCTCTTTTTGAAAGATCTACCAGAGAAATTCTTTTCCGTCATAAAATCCTTGTACAGGAATGGCCGAGGCGGATTTCGGGCTTAAGGTAACTTACCAAGACAAGTGGGGTACGTTATTGTTGCCTCCTGTCACTTTTTCTGTTTAACTTTATGACTGATCTGGTCCGAGAACCCGCTCTTTTTTCACCTGAAGATAGTGGCACTGAATGTTTCCCGAGTGGAAAAACCATACCTCGAATATACAAACAACATCGTCTTCAGAGATAAGGTGTGGTCGTATTGCAAGCTTTCGTGGGTAGCTTAAACAACTGTGTAATGATGTTCGGTATGCATTTTGCACCTTTAACGGACAAGATGTTGCTGAAGAAATGGGTTAGTTCAGCACCAAAACTTTTGGTATGTGAGGTGACCATATTCTTATTAGATAAGTTCATTTATTTAGGCAGCTGCTTTCCACAGGGAGGTCAGACAACAGGCGAAGCGTCTTCGAGTACGAACAATTCCTTGGCGCACACCGCTCATGGGCAGCTGCCATTCAGGACATCCATGAAATCGGCTCATCCTTTCGCAGAAGCTAGCCTCATAAAAGTAAAAGTAACTATAGAGAAGGCGCGTTTGGCGTCAACAAGAATTCTGTTTATCTGTCAAGGGTTAAGTGTACGCTGCAGTGGTCAAGCTAGTTCTTCGGTTTGGTTCGGAAACGGCCACTGCCGGAGGAAGAGGACTGCTGGCATTGGAACATCGATGTCTTCGTAGCCTTGCTTGAATATGGTAGGAACACAGTGTCAACAATTCCGAGGTTAGGTACGGATTATTAGGTACGTGAACAAAATTATTGTGTAAAGATACTGGAGGCCACCAGACTAATGTGTTTGGAACATGTGTTGTGCATGTTCCCTGACGGGATTCCTCGGTTCGCATTGTTCACTGAAGCGAGTAGTGGTCGGCCATTCCATGACACGAAAGACAGGTGTAAAATACCTGACGAGGGGATTTGGTTACTAAGGGCATTCTACGCTTCGTGGGCAGGGTTCAATAGACTCCCCATCCGTGATTAGGTGTACTACAACATAAGGCTAGGTGTCACGATCAATGGAATTCTTGTATTCACCAACTTTCTTCATTGGCTTGATGGTATCATTTATAGTTCTCTTCTTATTCTTTTCTTACTATTTTTGCTTAGTTCCGATTGAGGCTCCCGCCTGAGGATAGCAAGTACAACCCCTAAACTCAGTGCAAGGGTAATGACTGTTTTAGCTGAACCGAACAAAGTGTTTAAGGCTTGTTAGTGGTTTGGATTCTCTGTGCGACGGAATTTGCGATATTCATCAACCAGGTCAGTTTTCGAAAAGCACTTGCTGCCTAGCATGCATTTCACGTAGTCCTCCGATTGCCCAGTAGTTGTTGTGCATCTCCGCAACCGCGGATTTTGTGTCAATCGATAACAGCGGCAATTACGGGGTGTCTACAAATGGCCTTCCATTGCCATCATGACCGAAGTCTCCCATGTGCATGAGTTCACACGTGAAATAAAGTCGTCTTGTTCCATCCTGTTGAGCGCATTCAAGACTCCCTCCTGCTAGTCGTACGGCAATACTTTTCGTTTTAGAAATACCGAATCACCAGAAACTCCCAGTTTTGCGGATCTCACCGGCATGTCGTCTTTGTGGTTAGAGCATTGCACAGTCAGCCTATGGATCCTTGGATGTTATTGGAAATGTTACTGATTGACCCAGTGCAAGCAGAGCCTTCAATGTCCAGAATCGATGGACTGTCAAATGAAACCAGAAAGCGTGCAGGGACATACTCGCTTTATCACTGAACCACGCAATTGATTTTGCCTATCAGTAGAAGGCGATTATCCGTGAAACCATGAATGCACGTGGTAGTGGGCTGGGTGGACCATGTAGACCGCTGATCTGGGAATAATGAACTCAGAACTCCTGGTATCTACAATGACCTGATGCGGCAGCCTAATTTGTAGTTGGTCAGTCTTGTATGAAACTAGTTAGAATTAATCATGGTATTCCACTCGTTGTGACGATTTAGTAGAAACTACACTGGAAACGGCATGGCACAACTTTGCGACCACCTACCTCCAGCGAATCAGAATCACGGTAAAACGATACAACAAAAGCCCACTGTGATTGGTTAACCTGTGATGTACTATTTATTTCCTTCTACGTAACATTTATACAAATCAGTTTTGCGGTACAATTAACATATAGTTCCACAGCCTTGGCCTTCTCACTATTTTGGTGTACGTAGTTCAGGGGTGGATCAATTTCAATACATTTTCTCGATTCAGGTATTGCAAATATTACACATGTATACCGGATTAGCATTTTCCTTCGAATTATTGGGAATCGAGTTTGAAATATGAAACTGGATTAGCTACTTGCCTTGCGGATATGGTCTGATTTCAATAATAGAACACAGCTTTCCGGAATTGACAAGCGGAGTGGAGATGGAATTCGTCAAAATGAAAACAGTGAGTCACTGGAGCCGGTTTCCTATTCGAGGCAACCTTGGTTTCTGACTTTGCCTGACTTCTTTGATGTGAACCATCTGGCGCACAGTATTGAACTTGTTATGAACAAACCATGTAACGTTCAACCATTGCTTCAGAGACCTCGGAACATTGTTCATTTGTTGGACGCGTTTCAGAAAACTTTCGAACTTGCTTCAACAAAAACGTTTTTGCAGCTTCAAATGATTCACACTGGCGATCAGTCGATCCCGCAGCTGGGTCCCGAGCTGGTTCTCAGAATTACACCCCATAGCCCACATTTTTAGTATGAAGATGAATTCACGAAACATGATACTGGGATCACAGACCAGAAAAGGGGAATTGATCCTTCTGGGGCCTGTAAATCGATCGAGGTCCTGATCACTTCGGATAGAAATGATGCAAGGGTTCTCGGAAAGGCAAGAATCTTAATCAACGGATAAACTGAACTGCAACCTGATATCAGGAGGTACACGGACCGATTTATTTTTTCCCACCCCATGGCGCAAGCTGCACCATAGCTTGAAACGCTCAGTAAGATCCTCAATTTTAAACGCAGTGTCAGGCTAGTTCGGCTGTTCAGTGCTGGGCTGCTCAATGACACTAAGTCAATTTTATTTACCTGAAATACTTGAACTAAAAAGGCATATCAAAGTCGCTTCATCTCGGAACTACGCAAGCCAAAATAGCAAGAACGCCAGGGCTGCAGACCTGTACTTTATTTTTATTTCAGCACTCAGTACTTGTACTATATTGTCTAGCATGTAATGGCAGTATCAGTGACACCAGTTGGTAGATCACCAGTTAATGAATCACAGCCGGATTTGCTAGTACCTCTTTACAGTGATTCTGATGGGCTGAGGCTCCTTAGTGTACGTCGTTGCAAATGTGTTCCATGATTTGACTGTCTGATAAGCACAATTTCCTTTCTACAGCTCAACGAGTTGGCCTAACTCGACCATTCAAAGCACGATTACGCACCCGGAATGCGAACCTGTAAAAGTTGGGTGAAGCTACCTTGATCAAATCAGGAAACCCCCCTCTCTGTGTAAAGAAATGATTATTACATAGTACGTGTCTTCTCTAGTATCAGTCAAAAAATACAACAAAAATTGCTGACTTATCGGTGACCACCATTTTCCTCATTTTGTTCAATGTTTATCCCGCGTACCATGTTATATATAAAGTTATTGGATCTGCCGATGGTTTCCACCGGGCTACTGGAAGTCAGCCCAAACTCTAGTGATCTAACGCATGAAACTCTTTACTCGATTTTATTTGCAGGCGTATTTTCAGGGGCCTCCAAGATTATCCAAGCAAAAACACAAGAGCGCACCAACGAAGGATCTTCTCGCGCTAGTGCTAAGGGTGGAAAAATGAAGATGGTGCAAACCAGCATACTGCCGCTGGTTTTGGTACATTTGGGTCTAAGTTTCGTCTTCTATGTTTTTGGTTTCTATCAAGACGAAGTACTTGTAGAAAATTATTACACCTTCCCTTGTAGTATGGTACTTCCAGTTTGGAAGGTTTCTGTCAGCCTTGTGGGCTACGCACTGTCGTATGTATGTGTCAGATAAATGGCAGCTGTGTCGTACTCTCATCATCCTCGGCGGCTGCACGTTGCAATGAAGATGCTCACTTTCTAGTTCACCAGCGCACAAGTTTATCTGTCCTCTTCGTTCACGTGATGCCAATAAAGGAGAAAATCGTCTGGTGGGCAGTCGGAATGTAGGGATCGAGGAAGTTACGCCACAAGACTACCAAGACTACCAAGACTACCAAGACGAGGAGTGAGCAGATGGTAAGATCGGTTCAAAAATGCAAGGGATTATCAGCCACAATTGGGGAGAGTGAGACCCGGCTAGGGTTCTCAGATGCTTATTTAGAGATTTCATGTCTAAGTGGTCCTGTTTGGCAGTTGTGACTGTCAACCTATTCCGCTTTCTAGCCTATACCCTCAGCTCATATCACTGATTCAACAAACATGGATTTTGATTAGAGAAGTGCTTTCAGGTCCGAAAGTTGGGGTTTGTAATGAGCAATGAGGTGTGTTTGAATCTTCTCAGGAGTAAAGTGGATCGGGGTGTTAATACCAAACTCTAGAGCAGTTGAAGATTACCATGAACGAGAAATGGGATGGTGTGACCCCAGATACTATCAGACAGTCATTAAAGCGCATGAATCGACAGGTAAATACTATTACATTATTCAGAGGTGACTGAACCATGCAAATGCCTCAGTATGGTCGAGGGTGGGTGCTTCAGGCTCCGAGATGGCTACTGGTCCCGAACACCTCTCGAAATGCTCTCAGATGACTGTGCTTTTTCTACAGCCTCTGCTGAGTAAGCCTTACTCACTGCCTTCTCGTGGCGTAGGTGTTCCCACTAAAGTGAGAGGACGAAAGTGAATGCCTGGAGCTCTTCGCCGGGTTGACTGACTTATAGTCAGACTAGAAGAGATGGCTAAACCCTGATTTCAAACCAACTACGGGCGGCGTATAAGGAGTACAACAGTATGGTCACCTGCATTTGGCGGAGGGTTGTACTGGGCATCCAGGAATTTTGGCCTCATCCGAAGAGAGTATGATTTGATCAATCAGTCATCGGCCTCAAGAGGTCTACGGCCTCATATCGTCCTACTGCCTGGTAGGCAAGGCGTTCTGGTCAAAGGTTCGGCGTATGGCCCCCTAAGTCAACCCGACACTTCGGTCTTGGAAAGCTGGTAGTATCCAGCCCACAGACTTACACCAAATCTCCACATATATGATTACTCGTTCTCGCGCTCGACTCTGTCCACTTACTCAAGCTACACAAGTTATGACCGAGGTGCCGGCGATCGAACACATCCAACGACATTTTACCACACCACCTATTTTCACCCACTCTTTTACATCCAACAATATTAATACTATTCCGCGCACTTCTCACGTTGCCATCGATAAAGACGCTGGGCAAGCAAACGAGATTCCTCCTTCAGTCGTGTGCAGCTCATCAGAACCACTACTGAAACCACATGTACCACCGAAGCTTGCAGCCTTCAATGTAAGCAGTCTGATGCAAATAGGCCAACAAACAACTTTAGCGCACACACTCGAGACACTGGCTATTGATGTATGCTGCTTATCCGAGACCCGCATCCAGGACCTCACCATCGTAGTTCGTCTGAATTCACCCTCAGGACATGCTTTCATTCTACGCGCATATCCGGAGGTGCCCAGGCTTCTGCATCTGGGTATGCAGAAGTAGGAATCGCTTTGAGTACTGAAGCTGAGTCTGCGCTACGCGACTGGATCCCAGTCAACAGCAGATTATGTGCGATTCGCTTAGAGGGTTCGTTCAAATCTAACAAAGGCCGCGACGGCAATCGTTGTCTGTTTGTTGTCGCTGTCTACTTCCCTATTTACTGCAGTCCGGGGACAGTCAAAGATATATTCTACCAGCAGCTTCACGAACTTCTTCGAAAGGCATCTCAAAGAGATATAATGATACTGGCTGGAGATCTGAACTACCAGATTGGCCACCTAGGTCCAGACGAGCGAAGGCTTGGAGACCAAAGCGGAGCCAGTCATCAGCGCACGGATAGCAGCAATTGACTAATCCATCTGTGCGCAGACCATCGCCTATTCTTGTTGATTAGGAGCTTCCGCCGCAGATTTTGTGGCATAGTCACATGGCGACCTCCACCTACCAATCAGTCTTGGACACAAATAGATCACATAGCTGTAAGCTACCACTGGCGCGGCTCAATCAAATCTTGTAGGTCATGCTGGAGCACACATCTAGATTCAGACCACACCCTAGTGTGTACTGAGTTCATAGTACGGTTTTCCACCAAAACAAAAGTCCGCCGTCAGCGGGTAGACAGAGACCAACTTTTCTGGACCTCGGTCCGGGAGAGATATCAGGATGAGTTTGCTGACCACCTAAGTAGCCACATATGCGATGACATGTCAGATCGCTGGCAACAAATCCAAGACGCCATAAAAGTATCGAGTACCGCATCTTGTGGACTGGTCACGCTGCACGCAGTCACGAACTGGATCTCATCAGCCTCTCAGGAATTACTAGACGGCCGCCGGCATATCCCTGCCGGAAGCAAAAGCCACAATGCCCGCCCTCAACTACGATGAAATTTGATTAGAAGCTTGCGCAGAGACAGACAGAATTGGTGATCGGAACGCGCAGCCAAAATGTAACAAGCTGCTACCACCGACAATGCTCGGAGACTTTTCCAACTAATCGGATCTACTGGGACCAAGAAGCCTGGAATGAACGGAGTGATCTGCGATGTAAACGGCCAACCAATCCACCGGCTCCCACGGTGCATGGACCGATGGGCAGAACACTTTGAAGAGCAGTTTAACTGGCTTTCAGCGCCAGCACCCTCACTCAGTAGCCCGTTTGAACCAGTTCATGCTTCATGGAATATCTGCACTACCTCACCCACAGAAGAAGTCAATCTTGAGCTCCTTTCCTGAAAATCAATAAAGCTCCCGGTCCTGAAAAACTCCCTTCAACTCCCTTCAAGATGGTGGTGTAAACCTCTCCTAAGCGCTCACCATCATCTTCTCCGAGATTTGGCTCCACGATTGTGTTCCAGATAGTTGGAACTGTACATTCATCATCCCTATATACAAGAGAGGGGCTAGAAACATCTGTTCCCATCATGGAGGGATAAGCTTGATCTCGGTCGCATCAAAGTTGCTGGCATCGATAACCCTCCAACGATTGTCCTCAGTGTGCGAACAACAAGTCCGTTAAGAACAGTCCGGTTTTCGTCCCAACCGCGGGTGCATCGATCAAATTTTCACCATCCGTCACATACTTGAGCACCGCCACACATCGCATACCGAAGTTAATCATATTCTTTGACATCCGAGCAGCTTTTGATTCCGTTGATAGGATAGCCGTCTGGAATTGTCTCATCAGACAGAGAGTGCCCGATAGGTATGTGAAAATCATTCAAGTTCTATTCCATCAGACTTCAGAGCGAACACAAGCATATGGCTCATCGTCACTTTGCTTTCCAGTTGGAAGTGGCGTGCGTCAAGGTTGACCACTCTCATCCTTCCTGTTCAATTTTGCAATCGACGACATCCTAAGAGGGGCACAAAGAAATCAGACGAACGAAGGCGTTGAGCTCCTACCTGGTGACAGACTTTTAGACTTAGACCACGCAGATGACATTGCATTGGTTTGCGACGATCTTACTGTGACACAGTGTGTCCTAGACAACCCCACGTTGTCTGTATTACGGTACGGGATGTGCTTTTCAACCTCCAAGTGTAAAGTGCTTCTGCAAGGCTGGCAGGAATCCATCCCTACACCTGGCCTCGGCAACGATCGGTTAGAAGTTGTTGAAAAGTTTGTCTACTTGAGAAGCTGTATAACTGTCGATGGACGAATTGGTGTACGATCTGGACAACCGAATGGTGAAGGCTCAAGCGGCGTTCTGCAATTTACGTCACCCGTGGAGATGTCGTGACATCTGTCTCTTCGACTGAAAGGTAGGGTGTACAACGCTGCTGTGCACAGTGCGCTCTTATACGCTCATGAGACCTGGCCCGTTCGAACGGCCGAAGTCGACCGGTTGTCAGTGTTCGATCATCGATGCCTGAGGAGTATCTCACGAGTTTGTTGGCAACAACGAATAAACAGTTCCGCAGTTAGGAGGCGCATCTACGGAAACAGGCATGCAGCGTACCCAATTAGTGCTACCATATCACTCCATTGGCTTTGCTGGCCGCGACATGTGCTACGTATGTCACCTCATCGACTACCTCGTTGCGCTTTATTCACTGAGCCTAATGTGGGCTGGAAACGACAACGTGGAGGCCAAGCCATGACATGGCACCGGTCCGTCAAAGTGTTGACATCAAGATTTGCTTCTGTCGGTTCCTCACGCTTGCATGGTTGGAGACCTCGAGATCCACTACACAGCTGGCTGGAAACTTTGTCGGATATGGCTCAGTGTCGTGCTCAGTGGTGGTTATGTTGTGATAGCTTGTGTTCAAACTCCTGAGAAACTTCCAATTTGATTCTTCACTTTTATATTTTTCTGGTTCATGCTTTTGCATGGCACCACGCCTCTGTACATTGTACCGGGTTATCAGTGAATAAATATATATGCAACCATGCACTAATGAGGGGCCATTTGAGAACAATCACACTATTTAATTTACATCAAAAAAATTTACTTCAGTAAATGGTTCCGGTAATGTTCAGTGTTTTGATCATTTGGAGGGGGAGACATTTCTGGCTAATAGTGTACAACTGAACTGCTCATTTTTATCAGCGACAAAATAGTAGACAATAACTCAGTTCTCATCCCGTCGGAGTGCGTAATCACATGGTTCGTAGGCCTTGCTCCATCTCATTGTGTTCTGTCCCTATTGGTTTATCATTTATCTCTTTGCTGCTTGGTTCATAATTGTTTTCGACCAAGCAATCATTTAGTCAGGCAGGATATGCATACTCTAACGCAATACTACCTAAATGCAACCAGCCTTATTGCTTTGTTGTCAATGGGCTAAAGTCTAGTAAAACGGTTAGGGGCCGAGTGTGGAGTTGGGGTTGACGAACCGGTCACCATAGCTGTGCGTTGTATTGCAAAGCACTCATGACTCGTCGGGTGTCAGTTACTTTAATCTCATCACTTTATCAAAGGACACAAAACCTATTAGACAAATTCAATAGAACAGAAAAGCTAGCATGATTATATGTCCCACTTTTATCATCTCGCAGTATTTGAAACGTCGTGTTGAGGAGTGACCACCACTGATTTACAGAGGCTACCCAATCCAGGCAAAATTCGTGATCCCTTCTAGTCAATCACTTTCCGCAACAGCACTGAGCGTTTGCGTGACTGCACTGGCAGTTGCTTTGTGCCTTATTGTGTACTGTCCAGGGGTGTATTTTGCCACCCCACTTATCTGTTGCTCTCAATTCTGAGGAAGACGATCAGAGCAACAGCTCGAAAGTCTGTTCACAGATAGCTTGATTTGTTAATCACGTGGGAGAATGGCATGCTTGGGTCGCAGATTTATGTGACTCCTGTTCCCCTCAAATTTTACCAATAGCGGAATGGGGCTAAATTTGTTACGGCTCGTAGTTAGTAAAAGAAAGCGATGTTACTAAGACTTGTTTCTAGACCAATGATTTGTAAAGTGACTGTCAATATGCGAAATAATCGTTTCCATAAATAGTTTATCCTTCTGATAAAGGATGGCAATAGTTATTTCATCACACTGTTTAAAGTTGCTCCGCGGGTGTAAACGGTTTGTTCGTTTTAGAAACTAGGAGCAACTGTCGACCGTTCAGCGGACTTCGTTATACGGGGCTCGTAGCTGATCATCACTCACCTCCGTCATTTGCGTCCTCCTCGACAAGGCAGTAGTCTTCCGGTGGCTCTGATGAGCCCACGATTGTCATCACCAGAGTGATCACCTCTTCACTGCATGTTGTTCTGGATATATAAAGCTGTCGAATCGATGGCTGAAATAGACAACGTGTAGTGTGAGATCTGAAATTTCACATAACCAGCAACGTCTATAATTTATAAACTGTCTGTTGCATGGTTATTCAACAGTCTCATGCAGAATCGCAGAAAAGTTGTCATTAAAATCACTTGTTCATCGATAGGGGTCAATAGAAGGCATGTTCTCTTTGATCATTTGAAATTAGTCCGTTGATGAATAGGGCCAGACAACTTATCAATAATGGGTATACTCATGCACGCACTCGTGAAGCATATGTTTTGCCTTATTCTGCTCATTCTTTTGTGCCCTTACTGATTCATTTACATTGGAACGCTTGTTTCAGAAATATCAGGATCGTGTGATTGTGATAATTAATCAGTTATGCTCACGTCTCGCTGAATACGTGTGGCTACTAATGAGCGACTTCTGATAACAGTTCCATTGCCACGACATGGTCTACCAAATTAGACACGGTCTTCAAAGTATCCTGTTCATTAGGTAACCGTTAAGTCCGTCCGCGATGTACTGCCTCTGGTTATTGCGCCTTGTGAAAATATGAAAGACTCAGTGGCTGATTGGTTCAAAAAAAATATTTCAAGCGTGTTGTTGTCCTATATCTTCTCAGCCGTGCGGTGGAAGGGCTTGGATTTTAGGTAGCAGAAATCCATCTTCTACCTATGGACACAAAAGAAACTGGGTCTCGAAGATGGATCGAGTAGGTCAACCCATGGCAAAAATCGTCTCAAAACCACAACCAGCGGACTTGAACGTATAGACCTTTGGGCTTCCCGATTGCAGCGGATGAGATCCTATTCCCGACAGCACGGAACTTCACTCAATAAGTCAGGTAACGGTTGACAGATGAGTTGAGACGGTAAACCGATAATAGGGCGACGATAAATGAAAACATCAGTGTGTTTTGTCGCTAAGCCCGTGTAAAACTTCCGGTTAAGGGCGACGATGACCGCTCACCGGGGATTGGTGACATTAGTTATCGTGTTTGAGTGTTTCGGCCAGTGGCCTGTTTGCATTCAAATTGTTTTTTCAGCTGTAGGTATGTCCGGAAGTGGCCGTCAGGTTATGGGCACGGTCACCCACATTTTGCACGGACCGTGGTCTAGAACAACAAATGTGGTAGCCTCGGAACCGCAGAATGGACGGGTCGCAGTTGACGTGAAGGTGCGATTCTGTCTCTGTCTCTGTAGTCACGCTTGCAGTGTAACTGATTATCAAAAACAAATTCAGTTAACAGAACGGGATGACTAGTGCACGGGCGTTGACTGAGAAATTGTCTCATTCGGTAAATACCGATCCTCAGTCATTTTGCTAAAACAGAAAATCAGTAGAACTGTGAGTGGGGGGATGTTCGGTCAACCAAAAAAGATGGGCAACAAAACTGCATCACATCGGGTCCTGGGACGTATATGAATCGGCTCGGGGCAAATTGGCGTGTTTTATTTCATTGTGAATCCTGTGCAGACGATGGGTTCACATTGCACCAATTAAAATAATGAGTATCAAATCGATTGACGCACGGCTGTAAACTACGGACGATGCGTGGAAAATGCGGTTTGATTAAGGGGAATTTCGTACGCAATTAGGTACTAACTACATATTCATTCACCATTACACAGATAAACTCAAGCATCTTAATTCAAATTCAAGACTATTTTAAAAATATCATTCCAGTCCCTTACTCTGTTTGGAACGCATACTACATTGGGTCATATGCCCAATCGATGGTTCGTTTTTGTGCACAAATTCATCGGAGCCGTTCGCTGGTTGTGTAATGATGACCAAATATGTGGTCACCTCCGCACTGTGTACAAAATCCCGCCAAATCAAATCGTACTTAGCGTGACTACAGAGACAAGCTCGGTCCCTCGGGTCAATTGAGACTTGTCCACTCTGCCTTTTCGAGGGCAACGCGTTTGTTGTTCTAGACCATGGTCTGCGCAAAATCTGGGTAATCGTGCGAGTGGCCTGGCAGCCACTTCTTGAAGTGCCAGTACACAAACACACTAGTATTTGTCTTTGTTGGTTAGTTTTCCGCATGTTTTTTGTTGTTGATGTATTTCATTTCCAATCAGATGATTATGTGAAGTAGCAATCGAAATCAGAGCACAGAAATGAGACCCTGATGACCTTATGAACTTCGCTGAATATAGAAATTTATCGAGCAATGTGTCAATTTGGTACAATTTCTTTGGCATTTTTATGGTTCCATATATCTAACAATCATTTTTCTGGAATTTCTTTTTTAATACGAGATTTTGTATCGGAAGCTGGTAAAATATATGCCTTCATACTTGAAGTGAATTCAGTCCAGTTATGATTGGTCAGTCAGCAATTTTACCACCAGAAACCCAATAAAACCGACTGATCGATTTGAATCCAAGGTAGTGGATGAATCAGGATAATGCAAACATGCAAATAAATGGATGTGTTCGATGAAATCACTTCCAATGACAGATTTTCTCGACATTACCTCTGTAGAGGTAGAAATTAAATTACTGAAATCCTGTCATGCTCGAGGATACACTCGCATTTTTACAACTCATCTAATAAAGGTAGAATTGTAAGCATTTCGCATTCGGAAATTGTTTTGTGCTATCAGTATACTGGTTTGTGTGCTCATTGTAATTCAGTACCTTACAGTTCAGCTGACCAATGGGCTGTTTGCGCTTTCGATTTTTAACCGAAGTGGACTGACCAATCGGGACTAACCACAGATAAAAAGCAAATAATCGATAATGTTCACTCAAAAACATAGTTGAATGGATATACATCGATGGTTTCACAAGGCAGTCTCACTTAACTCTTAGAAGCATCACTTTGTAATGGTGTAATATCAGAGGACTGATCTCGGACCATGGAGAGTAACGACAGGTGAGACTAGTGCTAGCCACCGTGTGAAGAACTATGTTATATCCAGTCTAACGCCAATATCGGGCGAAAATGTGCCTTAACCACTGATTCCACACTACAGAAAAGCATAGGTTTGCCTAAGTGAGGTTGTTCAGTACAAAACTTAATGGTGTTTCTGGGAAAAGGCTACATGATGCACCAGGAGACAGCATTTTATTTACTGAGGAAGTGAAGATATCAATTTAAGGGTGTGATATTCGGTGGCACAGAGTTGCCAAAAGTGATGGTAGCCAGGCGACGTTTTGATTAGCACAGGTAACTATACTCAAGACAAGTGACGGTGACATCACTGAAAGCATAGATGCCTGCATCAGAGTGTTATCCATACCCTATTTATCGGCTCCGCGATCGCAATCTCAACCACCAACTCACCCTCAAATTCGGACAATACGTCAGTATCATAGTGATGGACAAAATCAAACAAAATAATCCTCATGTCAAAAAATTAAAGCAATGGGTCTCCTTGCCCAATTCGTGAAAACAGAAAGAAGACATAAGTTGCGAGATCAAGGATGCATCAGCGGGCGCTTTGTGCACAAAAACGGTTAGCACTATATGTTTCTTCGCCTTAGCGCTAACCGAACAGTTCTCTCCCTCATCTTGCCAAAAGCACTGTATTAATTTTGAGTGCAGCCCATTATCGTGTAGTCGTTTTCTCACGTTGTGATATATAAATGAAATGTTGTATGTTCGCGGTAGACAAGAGTAAACAAAAAGCTTGAATCTCGCGACTTATATCTTCTTTCTATTGTTCATGATTCCAGATATCGTTTGAATCATGTGTACTATGTAACTAGACTTTTTCATTGTTTTCGCTGTTAGTTAAACGAGGTTAGCTGTTCCAATTTTGAGAAATTGTGACAGATCCAATAGGCCCCATTTGTATTAGTATACTCCGGTCAATCATCCATGCCTGAGGGACTGATCAACAATACCAGCTTGTGTCGTTGATTTTCAAAAGTGAGACCCCTTTGTCAGTAGTTATAATGATACAATCGTTTGACTTTCCTCATTGCCTTATTCACTGGCATTTTCCGTCTTAGTACCATAAAAGCTTAAATTAGTGCTCACGGATACGTTACAAGTTGCTTGAAAAGTCTTAGCAATTCTTCTGATAAACGCCACGACGATTAACTAGAATTCCGAGGATTAGTTCCTGATGCTTTGTTTGGTAATGTTCGCAAAATCTTACACACTCGACGAATGGAAAGTTGGCTCAGCTCGTTTCACCTAAGGTCGCTGTCGATAACATCCCTTTCTCCAGTTGCCATCAATAACCTGGTCCTTTACCTCGATATTTTTTCCAAATATTTCGCCCCGTGTATGCCACTTTGGGATATCGCTAGGATCTAGAAGACGAGCGGTTTCGTAGTGAGCAGGCTGTTGGCAGCCATAAAGGTGTTCGATGGATGTAACTGTGGAATCCCTGTGATGCACCCACTGAGCCTTTGGACTCAGGTAGTTTTCTAATTTTGCTGTTTCAGATCGAACACGAGCAACCCCCGGCGGAAGAACGCTGATCCTTACATACTACAGTTAACCCTTTTTTTGATTTTAGGCTTTGAGTCAACATTGTAATGATTAAGCCCCAGCTAACATCTCATCTGCATCAACAATATTCAGTCCACGACAACACAGTACTAATCTGGTCGGTGGGAGTTGTCGTCTGTTTCACATTTTGTTGTAGCTCATTTTTCAATCCGGGAAACTGCTTCTGCCTATTGCATAATACTAGTAGGATAACACGTCAAATGCATCAAATAGTTTCATGGGACCAACGATTGGAGGATTTAGGGCACAGTACGGTGACAATAGAAGTCTGATTGGGGTAAAATTGCAGACGAACGGTATTGATTACACTAGGCAATATTTGGTCAGAGTACAACAAGAAAGAAGAATTGACCTCAAACGACTTCGTTATCCAAATTTTAATAAGAGCTATTATCGTTAATACACATTTATATCCGTCGCATCATCATGATTGAGCGAAATAACGGACTTGTGGATGGATGTGCACTTCCGGTAACCGAAAGACAACAACGGCTCAGACAATCACATTTGGCATAGTTTATGTCAGTTGTTTCTGACGTTTATCAGTCAATGTGACTATCTCTTGAAGTAGTGATGATTCATAATTGTAGCTGGGCATTCTCACCTGCACTTAAAGATGAGCAAATGACATCTGATGATAATGAATTGTCTGATGCAATTCAGACGATTCTGGTTCAGCTAGGCAGTTCAAGTTTCATGAAGTGAATTATGCGTGCACTGAACGCACACTTCCAATGAATTCATATCAGTGAATCTCGTGGCCTAGTGCTCAGACTACCCCTACTGCTACTGATACTGCTGCTGCTACTACTACTGCTACCCTTACTGCTGCTACTACTACTACTACTACTACTACTACTACTACTAATAATAATAATAATAATAATAATAACAACCATAATAATAATATTAATAATAATAGCGAAGCAAATACCACACGGTCATCATCATGATAATAATAATAATCATAACCATCATTATTCAGTTCACGTTGTTGAATTTAACCTTGCTGATCGCTCTTGCGATAACCATACGAAAATAATAAAAAAAAAACGGCTACCCACTCATTAGTTTATTCATTTGTCCTAACAGTTAGTCAGTTAACTTTTTCAACTCATTCACACGTTTTTTGTACCAAAGTACCGATACACATACCTCGACGAAATTATGCAACATGCAGGCAAGAGTTGAATCTGAACCAGCACATGCAATGCAACATTATTTATTTGAGGACGAACTCGACCGAAGCTAATTAATGAAGATACCCCAAGCTATTAATCAAACAAAAAGGCTGTTCACTGGGACAACGCCAGTTTGACGTGGACGTTGCTGTTCAATAGGAGTACTACGAGTGATCCAAGTGTTCATCCTTGCCGTCTCCAAGTTGTCTGGAATTTTGATCAAAAGGTCGAACATCAGAACATTCTTTCATCATAATCACTAATAACTTACAGGTTTGGAAAAACAGCTGTCGTAAACACGTAACATTCCGCCTGGTTGCATGTGCAGCGTGATTCTGCAAAAAAAGAAGAATAAATGCTCGGGACGTGTATGACTGTTTATTTTTTCATCAAAAGAGACTGTACGTATGGCGCAATTACTTGCGAGTAATGTGTGGGATTGGTAATACTTTGCTTGGCCGACTTTGGTTGGACTCTACCGTTCACACACAAACTTCAGGTCATTCGAACAACCCTGTGCTCAGAAGTACCAGACTCGAGCTTAGCTCTTTTAGAGTTCATCAGTGGTGCACATCATCCGCCACATCCAGGGTTTGAACCCAAGCCATTTCACCTCGAAGGTGTGTGTGACCACTGCGCCATCCAGCTCCCGTCCGGGCTAATCCGAATCATCGAGTTAAGCCTGTTCATAATTCATCCCCTATGGCATCCAGCAGTGTCCAACAGCCCGGGGTTTAATTTTATTGGAACATGGGGTCCGTCTTTTAAATTGCATCCGTGAATGCGCTATGCTGTCTATCCTATTGAAATGCGTCAAATGTGTGCTGGTTTTGAGATAACGTATTGAAAAGAAACCGAAAGCCAAGAAGGAACGAGATTTCACAGATTTTAACGACTGTGTGAAAGCCTTTGGAAAACCTTTGATGCTCATTTGATCAGCCGGAATACCCTGGGATTTCGTGCTTGGGTCTTAACACTGGTCGCTCCACTCCAAACCCAAAAGTATCTAAACACAGTTTTATGAAGAAAAACATAAATTGAAACACTAAAAGCGAAAGAAAAATCAATAACTAATGTATAAATGCAACCAGCTAGATTGTGTATTTCTTCTTCGTCAGTGGCCCAAAGGTAGGAAAATGGTGGATTCAGAACTGAAAAGGCCCGCGGTGGACACATGCAGTGGTAATATGGAAAATAATACGTTTAGACGGCAGGTTTACGACGGTAATTTGGACACACCTAGTCTGGATTTACGATTTGCTGTAAACGAACAGCCCGGCGGACCTAAGACAGTCATTCACTACACTCGAATAGATAATACTGAACTTGGACGATCTAAAACTAGATGTGAAGTGTGTTCCATTCATTCTTTTTGATGAGCTATCGTTTTGGGCTAACAACACCTTTCCCAATGAAGGTCTTTCGCTATACCCATTCCGGACGCCACCTTTCTGGAACAAACAACTTCCCTCGTCCAACGTAGGATCTACAGTTGTTTCCGGTAGCTGAGTGCAATTTATTGACGCCAAAATTTTAGTTTTCAAACTCTAATTCGGAATTTGTGCTGAATTTCCCCAATCGACGAACATTTCTCCTGGAAAGGTCTGTGTTTGATTCACTCTCTGTTGTATCGGTAAATCAGCGTTCGCAACAGCAGCAACAAGAACGACCATGCTGTAAACAAAAAACTGTTCTCTATCCTGGACTAGGTGCGATGAGCACAGATTCCTAATGATCAATAAGCTAGAAGGTCAACAAAATCAGACTAGGCAACACTGAGCGCGAATCAAGTTCATGGCATTCGTACGGCCTAGATAAGTAGCTGTCTGGATGAAGGACTGCAGACAGCACTTGAGTAGTGGCTCTTCAGTGATACCAAATTACTTAAGTCATTTAAAATGCAATAAAGAGCCTAGAGCTTAGGTGCGTCTTGTTGACGAATAGGCATCTGTAATTAGGTCAGCTATGGGAAGGATAGCTACTTCCCAGGAGCTCATCCAAATCGGCGTCAACTCTTCCACTAACTGTAGTTAGCTTTATCTCAAGGTACTGACACACATCCAGGACAGATAGGTCCATTTCAGAGGACCTGTTTTACTTATGGGTGACTCTCATCAGTCCCCCAATAAAGTACGCAACTAGAGCATCAAACGTTTGCTGTGAAATTTAGGTTAACTGAAATTAATTCAACCGAGGAGTTGTTTGAAGTTTTCTTGTTTAGATAAACCCGGTGCCGTCCGGCATTGGCTTATTTATTTTCTCTCCAAGCAGTTCTGGAACCTTAGCAACACCTTGGCTTGTCGGCTTCAGTCATTAGCTCGTTTGACCACCCATCTGTCGGCCCAACAGGACAACTAATGTAACTATCAAATCCATCAACCGTTGTCATCTCTTCTCATTTCAGTCGTAGGACGGGAGTAGTATCCGCAGAAATTACTCGGGCATCCAAATTTCTACATGTGTGTCACATCTAGCATCGGTAATGAATTCGAAAAATAGTCAAACTTTACACTCGTTCAGCATCCAAGCAGCCGCATGGACACTTCACAGTGTTTCCTCAAAAATTGGACCTGGTCTTATATCCAGAAAAAGCATTTGGGCTTATTCTCACGGGACGAATCGAAAAAGACAATCAAAACGTCTCATCCTCGTGTAAAAGGAAATACTTGCAGATAAAATCCGTATCTCAAAGCAGTCATAATGTATTTATTCGTGAATTAGATTCAGTCAAAAGCGATCATTTCGTCCTCCTCAATGACTTCCTCGTACCTCGGCCTTAACCTTGGAGACTGTCAGCTGTGTAACACTGTTTACAGTATACGAACAGTCACGTCTACACAGCAGTAGTTCAGGATGACTCAGTCCGAGCTGCACAGGAGTGCTTCCCACGTCATTATCATGTGTGTTGTTGCCAAGGCATGGAATATTCACCAGCTGAATCTCAAAGACGTATATGTGACCATCAGATTGTAGGCCATCATTTTGGTGTTCGTTTTATGAAATTTTTAAGCCCTATTGGTACGCCCAATGGGCCTCAGCTCACGGAGGTTTTCCGGCTTTTGTGCTTTTACAGATTGCACACGTGCAACCGTCTTAGGGAGAGCTCTGCCATTGTTTGTCATGTGTGTTTGCTAATGTGGTAAGTATGGCGGATGGAGTTCCCATTGGTGCGGAATTCTGAAAAATGGGTCATCTCTGGGCATTTTCCGATGATGGCTTTCTGATCAAATCTTATCTGTAGAGTAGTACGTACAGTTACGAATCCTGAGTAATGATGGTAGGGCCCATTTTCTGAAGATGCCATATAGCCAGAGGAACACGGTAGCTTTTCTCAGCCAAGTACCTCATATCGTGATATCAAGTGGCAAGCTCCGGCCGGGCGTCGATCGGCCCGAACAACTGGATCTGTCTGAATTTCTCACAGAATGAAAACCTCTGCCCCGATCCGACATAGCATATTAGGTTGTCTAACACGCAGACCTTCCACTGGAGGAGCAGTCACGTGACTTTTCCGCGATCATTGTTCTGACCGAGATCAACAGAACCGGTAGGTCTGTGACCCATGATGCGGAAGCATCATGATAACTAACATGCACTGTGATCAGTCCTTTCTTCACTTTGTGTTTTTTGGATGCATGCTTCAGCCATTCAACTTTCCACGGCCGCGTTAAGAGATAGACGGCAGCACCAGATTCATGAGCAGTAAGAATGTGACCGTACGGAAATGCTGACAAGCCACATTTTCTCTGTCTACCAATTGGGTAATATGCATCAGCTTGCATGTGTGCTTCCAAATGATACTTGCAAATTTCATACCAAACTAGGGCTTTACATTTCCATGCACAGCCTGTCCGAAGAGTCCGACGAAATTCCATCTCAGCTGATTTCCAGTTTCTACTACTGAAACAGTCAACAGTAGTCAAAAACCAGCCAACCTCCACGGATGAGGGGGAAAATCCGATGGAGTGTATCCATGATCGGAGAATCAATGGCACTATTGTTTACTGTTTATGGCTGCCATGAACGTCTTCAAAATGGATAAGCAAGTGTTCTGAGATTTCCATACCGTCGTAGGACTTATGGGTTTTGTGCATTTATTTGCTACTATCATTCAATTGGTTGCGAACTACATTGGACACAGGAGCACACTTACAAATCCTATGCCAACTTAGAATTTCGTCCTCAATTAACTGGGTTCCACTTTTACTGGTTGCTGAACCAGACACTGATATTGTAATCCTCGCCCATTTACTTCTAAATTTTGGTTGGTATTTACTGTTTGATTCCATGATTCAACTCTACGAGGCGAATAACTTCCCAATCACTGTGAAGATGAACAACGTGGAATGCTAGTAACAAATTACACCATTTCGTTCTGCAGTGAGCCAGGAATGTAGACCAGAATTGCAGTACTTTTCTGGAGATACTATTTTCCCGTTCTTTGTAAATCGTTTTTTCACGAGACCTTATTATTACTACTCCATGTTTCCCATCTGATAGCACTTGGTTGTGCACGGGCTAGAGTTGCTGCCTTGGACGAAAGCCGAGTGAATCTTGGGATGCTACTTCGTACGAAATTCCCACGACTCTTCATGACAAGTTCTCTTACACATTGCCCAAGCTACGGTGTCCCCGGTAAGCGACTCGCCTCGTGTTCTCCGCGCAACCGGGGTGGCAAGTATTCTAGCTGGGGGCCTCAAGACGCGAAATCATATCCAAATCGCTTGCTGGAATATGAGAACACTGTTGGTCAAACCATCACCACGCGAAAGCTACGTGACTACCTCATCAGAATTGCATGTCTCTCCGAAGTTTGACCGCCGTCTTATTGCACCCGATGCAAAAGGGTTCCAGGAACGGACGATTTTTATCATCTCTATCTCATCCCGCCTACGGAAAACTCCAGTCTCTACGGCGTCGAAATGGCTATTAGCAGCTAGGCTCGCATGGAACCCCATTTACCCTCGGATTGCTGCAGCTTATTTTCACACCTCGCCTCCGAACTTTTCGGTTGTCCCAATCCATGCCTCGAAGGTGGGAGCTGAAGAAGCGATAAAAGATGACTTCTTGAATAGGGTGCAAGAAGCGATACATGGCTACACGAAAGGTGAAAGTCTTCTTTTTGTGGGGAGCTGAAAAGCTTGCACGGGTGCCTCTACCCAAAAAAATGTATACATTTAGGGAAAATATGGTATTGGACGGCAATGCAGCCGTGGTGAACTTTTTCTCAGCTTTGCAGACTGCAGCAGCCTAACCGTCACTAATACATTTTTTCAAAATACTAGGTAGCAATTAGTAATGAGGTAGCCTAATGGCATTTTCACGGTGCAACAGATCGATTTCAACCTGATGCTATCAATCTGGTCATCGTTGATTGAATATTGCGGAGAGACTGGTGATAAGGATGGCACTGATCACACCCTTTTCCGGGCACGCTTCAAGATCAACCTGGCCAAACTCCGAAGAGGATCAATACCGCAACGTTGAGATCATCGAAAAAGCGCCAAGAGATCTCAGAGGCTATTGTCTTCCATCTAACCACAACATTCGTAGGTGGAGAAGAACCACTGGTAAAAAAATTATTGAACTTCACTGGGGGGATCAATCCAACAATCTGCTTTAGACGAACTGCAGTTTAAGCGACGATGACAAAAAAACTGGACTCCAGGGGCGACTTTCCAGTTATTCGTAAAGACTAGAGATGTCAGCCTAAATGGTTAACCAGGTGTCCTTGACGTCCGACGAAAATCCATTCTTTCGGCTAGAACCGACCGCAACGACTACTGGATCGGAATCACGAAAATCACTAAACCTGTAGCTGATTGCGGTGACTTCTCAGAGCTCTTTTGCCTAATCAGTACTGCATCCGGTAGGCAACATTTGTATAAAAAACCCTCCTCCGCGACGCTTCCAGGCTGTTCGCCTCTAAGCAGGCTAAAAAGGATTTGACGGTGGACGTGACAATTTAATTGTTTATTGAATTCTGTCGCAGCAAACCATCCGAACAAGCCGATAAAATATTATCGGTGTATTATACAAGTTTAGGAATCGAAAAACCCTTGATTCGTTGGACATTGTTTGAATCACTGTCCGTCCTGTTTTGCTCAATGTGAGAAAAGGAATAATTCCCAACGGACTGGGGAATCTCAACAGTATTCCCTCTTTCAAAAAAACCGACAGGACTGTAAACTACCGTGGTATCAGTCTGATCGACGTGGTCGCCGAATTATCTTCCGTAGTTTTATTAAACCGCTTTTTAACAGTGCGGGACGCAAGCACACGTACCACTTAGGGGAGACTTACACCGTGGTAATTGATGCGTGAATCAAATATTCACCATCTTTAGAGTATTAGAACATCAGTTCAAGATTCAGCAAGTGAGTGCATCCTGTTTTTACTGGTTTTCGGGCTGCCTTTGACCGAGTCGACGGAGACTCACCAATAACTATAGTGCAAGCAAATGGAATGCCCCCAAATCTTGTTAGTCTCACTGGGTCGGACTTCTCAAATACCCGTGCCAGAATACACATCTACGGAGAGGAATCCAATGATTTTCCCATCAAGTTCGGTGGTAAGCAAGGCTGTCTTTTGTCGCGTGCTGTTCAACTACACCATCGACTGGATAACGCATCGAGCGCTCACCTATTGTCCTGATATTCCTCTGGTCACTAATGCTTTCCTCGCTGATTTGGAACTGACAGACGACTTCGTCATCCTTGGGGACAGCCCGACCTTACAGCCGGTTCTCAGTCGTGTAGAATACTTCTCAAGAGCCACAGTACTTGAGATCAATAAGTCGAAGACTAAGACCTTTTCAACCTGCGCTGAAAAGTGCACACAACCTACAGTCTTTAACGACGAACAAATCGAGGATGTTCCAGCCTTCAAATATCTGGACTCCCTTATCCTCCCAAACGGACAAGCCCAAAACGAAGTCAAGTTGCGCGTTAACAATGCCTGAACTGCTTTGTTCCATCTTCGCAAAGCTCTCTGGGCGCTCAAAGAAATCGATCTCCCGACCGAAGTCGACCTCTTCCGGGTCGCTAATCACCCACTGCAGATCTGCGGCTTCAAAACCTGACGGCTGCACTTTGGGAACATCAGAAAGCTATAACCGATGGGTTATCAAAGTGGCTTGGGAAGGCATATGTTTAAATGACGCAATTAGACAAAGCTCCTTCGATATCGATATCCTTCGGTGCAGAAAATCGAAATGGTTTGGGGATGTCCAACAATTCCCGGACACGGGGATCCTAAAACAGTGCCTCTCTCCTGTTCCATGTCCAGGATGGACAGTCAAAAATATAGATAAGTATTGTCGAATCAAACACTGAGCTATTAGAAGTCCATTCTTTGTACAGCTTTTGCAACAGGAGGCAGAAGTGTGCTCAGATCAAGCCCCTTATCACCGCCGGTTGGCACTTGTCATTCGTGATAATCATGATGCCAGCTTATCCTCTCACGGGAGCTAGGCACGTAAAAGTAAATCAAGCGTTCAGTCATCAGTGCTGTTCACGTGCCTCTTGAAATAACACACCAATGGACTCTGATCAAGCAAGCGCTTAACCTGTTACTTGGTTTAATACAGTGCCGCATGTAACACGGCATTGTGTGATTCCTCGCTTGAAGTCTCGGTGATACGCATTACTACTGCTTACCAGTTCCGCGTGGTTCACTGAATATGTAGCTACGTATGTACTCAGCATTGCTCAACTATTAGAAATCCGATCACCGCCGTTGTTACCTTAAATCACTGTGCAACTGATATCCTCTCACTCACTGATTTAATTTTTGGAAAATCCACTTGTATTCTTCACATCGAAAAGTCGGATGCCGCGAGCCGGAATCGAACCGGCCACCCTCCGATTTAATTTTATTAGGTAAGGGGAAATCATCTTGCGCTTTTCGCAAGCAAAGTTCACGTTAAGAGGCATAAATCGACCGACGATCTTCCGTTTTCCGGCAGGTTTCTGTACCAGCTGATCTATCCAGCCACGAGCAATTAGACGCGAATAACACAAAGGAATATCCAACAACGTGTGACCACTATTTCAGTGAAACACAACAACCTTTATGGGTTTATTTACTAGAATGGCCTTGACGTGGTGTGCACTTTTTTCTGTGAAAAATTTAATTCAAACTCCGATTATCTATCTCATTTTGGCTGCTCATGCCAACAAGAAATCATACTTTTATTTTGTCAGAAGCATGAACTTTCGCATTTGAACTCAGGGGCTACTTGACTAGCGTCTCCGGCACTCCAGCACTTTAAAATACACTCTACCACGCAATAATTCACGTTTCCAATAACTTGGTCTGTTTAAGTCCAAAATAAATGCACTATTCCTTTGCGGGAGTTGCTCCCCCTTCTGCTGCTAAATGTCGTGCTAATTCATGGAATAAGAATGCCAAGCAACAGTGAATAAACAAGAGAAAAAATTATTTGCTTCGCTTAAGGATCATGAAATTCCGGTGCCTTCCTGTTCTGTTTGAATATGTGATTAATTATGTTTTAAAAATAAATTATTGTTATCGCACATTTTGCTTGTTGAGCAATACTTTTCAAGATCTACGTCCGTGTTTCCAGTTTTATTGTTGACGCTGCTAGGGTGACATGTTACTCGGTGGCGATCATGACTTCAATGTCCTTCATATTCTCATAGGTGGGTTACGAGTCGGTGAGTCAGGATATTCACTCTTGTATAGTCCTCCCAATTGTTCATCTACTCTAGGTGTATGCATCATGATGCATTGTCAATGATAAAGATGCAGTCAGCGAGATTTTCAACACCAATTTGATTCAAAAATCCATTAAATTGCCATTATAGTTGTCTCTCTCAACCGTTTAGTGTAACAGTCTGGCAGTGCCAATCACTCCAATAGTGCCCAAGTTCGAGTCCCACTTCTCACAGTATGCAAAAGTAAGAGTCCCCTGAGTGACTTAGCCTCTGGTTCTGCTACAAAACAGAATAAAATCCCTGCTGTATACAGTCTAATTACAAACCAGTTCATTTTGGAGTGTAACTTGGGGATATAGATTTGGTGGGCAAACTGTGTGAGGCCCTTGGTGTGATCGAGTAACTGTACTTAATCTGTCCTATTCATATGAAGTACGAGAAAACCCGTTTGGACCCATCAGTATTCACTTGTTCAGTGTGACATCCAATCAGCATCCATGTATTTCCGCACACAGAAAAATCCACCATGCGCGTATGAATCATCATAGTGCAACCCTGAATATAGGTTACCTCAGTGCACATATCTCGCGAGCACGATCCGCTTCCGCATCACGTGACAGTGTTTGGCATGCTTGTGCCCGCCAGTCACATTGGTCATGGACCAATACCCGTGTGCATGTTCTACGTTGCATATTTCACGACCATAAACATGTCGTGTTTTGTATTCTCGTACACCAGTACATTGTGGTGCCACTAGGTGTGTCTTCTGATTACATTGCGGGGAAATCCATCTTTACAATGACTCATCCGGTACAGCACACATGCGGGCGGCGTCCGTGCGTGAGTTCCAGTCTCATCTTTGAAAGTTTTATCAGCTTATGGCTCAAGTTTGTTTCCTCAGTCGAAACTATTATTTGCCCACGAGCCGGATGCCTCATGACTTCACCAACATAGTTATTCCAATTGAGTTTATTCGTATTAAAGTCGAAAACAAACTTGTCATCGTCCCTAACTTGCAAGTCCAATATCGGACTGTGATCTGTACGGACAGTCGTTTCCCATTTTCGAACCCTAGTGTAACGGTGATTGAGTACATTGTGTGAAATTCCCAGGCAGTTTCCTTTTCTCATTCATGTGACCCTAATCAGCTCATTACCCGGCCCTTCCCAAATAATTCAACTTACACGCCTTCCCTTCCTTTCACATGTTGAACCCGGCTACCTCGCCTCAGTTCACCTACCCTCTTCCCACGAGTGTACTTTTACAGTAGACCAATTTTTCATTGTGGTCAATCCAGGGGTCTACGACCTTCAAGTTTTGTGCGTCATAGGTGTCCGACCTTGTGTGTGATGCTTGCATCCGTTCTTTGTTCGCTTTTTCACTCGTACCGCACGAGTGACCTTTGTAATTTCCTTCCAGGCTGTAGATCACGCCACGCCTGCGTAAGGGTCTAGGTCAAGCGTGAGTGCCATTCTCTTGGTCCTTGTCTGATCAAATTTCATGGTCATACCTGTCTCCCGGTCTCATGCACGCTTACCACTCTTTCCCTGATTGGTCGACTGTTCTTCCCATAAAAGATGGATTTCACCCTATTCCGGTGACTCGGTCCCGTATTGCTCGGCATACGTTCCACGGCAGACCCTTCCGACGATTTGAAGTATATTCCTGGACCCTTGTGATTGGATTGTCCCACTAATTGAGGTATGTTGCTTGTAATTGCAGTGATAGTTCTCTGAAGTACACATAGTTCACCGATTCGCCTTATTCGATTTGGGTTTCGGGTTCGTGTCCTACGAGTCACTCATTCACTGGTCAGCGGTTCAGTTACACCTAGGCTTCCTTAACTCTGCTTCAGGTTATTTTTTATAGATCGCAACCAATCTACTATAACAATTTGCCAATAAAAAAGGCTGTAAAATGAAAAAAATACTCTTCAACGTATACCACCTCAGACATTTGCATATACAGTACCGGGTAAATGAAAATATTTATGCAGCTGTAGATGGCAGTGGACGAGTAAGCACGCAACACATCCGGTAACTTGACAACATGCTGGAACTTAATGGTGCTTGTCCGTGGTGTGAACGGCAGTGTGTGAAATGTGTAATCACATGACATGAAAAGACAGGTGTAATAAACATAGATGTGAGAAAACAAAGGAACTGGGGTGAGTTTATTACAGCCTTGGCAACAAAAATTATTGCGCGAGGTTACATTGCTCGCACAGTTCAGGCTTCACTAATAGAATTGCTATAACCTCTGACGTGATGGGTAATCGCTTGCCTAATCCTTTAGTTGCCAGGATTATGCAAGCGGTTGTCCGAACAACAGGAATCCAGTCCAAAAGGGCCTCTCAGGTCCATCTCCTTCGATGACAGCCGACCTACTGAAGCGTTCATATCCCCTGCTTAAAAAAACAATATCAGCCCGGTTTGCTATACGCAAGAAGTCATACAGGTTTAGTATGGCAATTGTCTTTGATTACTTTTGGGATGCATACCGTGAATGAGTCAGCCGCCATAACAAACAGATTACGTTCATCTGAACGGCAACAGTTCACTTCGCATGAAGCTCCGAATCTCATTGCGCACAGCTGACTGTCAACTGTGACCAAATCTAGAAGCCTGTCTTCGGCCCTAACGCTCAGGGCTACGCCAATGCCTACCTTGCCCGATGCTGGAGCATCGAAGTTCAGAGAAAGAGGCAGATAAAACCCAGCAAAAAGGATTGATAGGAGGCTTTAATCAAATTATAGGACTGGGGGCCCTGGATGCCAGTTCCTTGCATACAACAGATATTGGTGGCAATGGTCAACAGCGTACTGGCCAAACCCGTCTGCTACCATATGCCCAGCAGTGTTCCCATGTTTAGTTTAGGGGCGCTGAGACCAAAAGATGACATCGGTCGACGTTGGCAGATTATGGTGCCTTCTGATATCGACCGTTTCCCGGGCTGGTCCTCTAACTGAGGCACTGCAGCTAGTACAAGCCTTCAGGCATCCCACTGGACAGTAGCCACATGAAAGAGGGATGGGCAAAATTCAGGCAGATGAAACGTATGCTGCTTGCAGAATGCGATGTTCGTAAAAGTGCTTGAAGCAGGTATCGGAAGACGAAAAGTAGTGTCCATACAGATCATTTGAGGTGTGGCTGGCTGTTTCAACATTCGGTCGCCCAGTCCAGAGTATGCCTTTCGTTTGAGGATGCACTTCTAACCTTTGCACAACCCCGTATGACCTAAAAGGCAGCAAGAATGTTTCAAATCAGCCGGTGGTCAGTGATAGCTCATGCACCTCCTATGAAATATCATGCGGGTATACGGCACAGCAAGCGGTTAAACTTACTTCTCAGCCACATTTTCCAAAACTCACTGCAGTCCTGAAATATGTGTAGCGTTTTCACGGGTATCGGCTACCGGGCCAAAAACCCACCACACCTTCGAAAGCTGCCGCTGCTTGTCCACGACCTTATTCGCGAATAGCCACCATACTGATACAATAAGCTAAAGATATTAGAGGTATTATCTGTCAATCACACCAAATCTGCCTGTCTGTAACAAGTGGTATGAACTTTACCCTTTATGCGCTGTCCTAAGTCCATCACTTAAAAACATACACAACTTCAGTTATTTACTTTTTAGTTATTGTTCTACGCACGCGACCAGAGGGCAGATACGGAAGAAACTCCCGCAGATGATCTTCTGGAGGGCTTGTTTAAATGCCTGGTATTGTTAGATACAAAAGATGTTGAATGATATCGGTAAAATGGTCTAACTTTCCAAACACGTGAGCGTGAATAAAAGAACCAGCCTACCATTGGTATAAGCCATATACTTCAACCAGATTAGATAAATCGAAAAAGTGCCCTGTTGACTGACCTATTGTCTTTCGTCAAATCCAATGTTCGCGATAAAATTGCATCACTGTACAATGTTCCGATGTGAACTGCCAAAAGGAGAAGATTGGATTCAGACAATATGCATTTGAAGGTAACCCAGCTGATTTCACATAACAGAAAAGCACTCACAGAATCTATTTGTTGGCTCGAAGAACCTGACTGTTGCAGATAATGGAAAACTCACTTGCATTTTTCGCATCCAAAGGTCCTACGCCGCGAGCCGGAAGAGAACCGAAGGCCTTCCACTTACCGGTGAGTCATTGTTCGGGCATAATTTGTGCACACCAGGGCTTAATTAGCAATGAGTTCAACAATAGTGTATCCGCGCTGGGTGAAAACAACTGTAACTAAGTTGGTGGAAGGCACCAATAGGATTTGGACAATTATAGTTAGAAGACGGAGTTGCAATGACGAATTATTTTTGATTAGTAATTGGATTGGTTCACCGGAATCTTTTAGATAACTGTCATTATTCTTATGACGACCACTGAACGCCTTATATCATTGACCAGGTTTGTCACTACCGGCCTTTGGTATTCATTTCATTAACGAACCAGGTTGATATTGCTGGATTCTCCTGATCAGTTACCGATGGGCACGGCCAATATAGCCAGCTTAACAAGAGTACGTGAAATGATAAGCATGCATCAATAGAATATACGCTGGTAGTCGACTTTGGAACCTTTGAAACATCACCGGATTGCCGGAATACAGTATTTTAATTCATCGTCTGTGCGCATGTGTATGTGCCATTCTTGCAAGGCGCCTTGAGGAGATTCCACTTAGGACGTCGCTTGCTCAGGGAAGTACAATTATTTCTTTTCTTTCTGCGAAATGTACTACGCCTGATTTCCACTACGACTTTTTAATGTGTCGTTCGATCAGTTGGTCCGGCTACATAGTACTGGTGACGTCAAACATACAGCCGAGAGCATGCGTGTACAGCCCAGTGACTAGTTGTTGAACTATACTATTCGAAATAGCAAGAAGGACAATGCTGCAGAACTATAACATAATTTTATTGCAGAGTTAATTTTTTCATATAAGGGTAAAATCAAATGTATCAGCCAGTAGATCACAAGTTATAGTACCTGGTCAAGGTGGTCCTGACTGGATAGAGCTTCTCACTGCACATGGATGCAAAGTTGTATCGTACGATGTCCAGTGGACTGCATACCGAATCACCACAAATTTTCTTTGTCGAGAGTTTCGCGTCAGTTTGACTCGTCTTTCATATTGATTCCAGAAATGGAATTGGCTGATGTGGTTTTTATTGTGTGGCTTATCAGCGTTGGAATCGATAACAGAATATATCCAATCAACCTTGCCTGTTGGTTCATGCTTATTGGCTGCTACAATTACTCATACACACGAAACTGGCATCTGACGGATCCACTTAAACTAACCACATTTGGCTACGAACCGGGTGGCCTTGCTTGGCTGCATCGATTGTACCTACAGCCTTGCGCTTTTTAAGTTTCCGGGACTTGTTTAATCGTGCGCTAAATAACGAATTTCCCGTACTGCGTTCTCTCCAGTCGTATATAAAAAGCTAGATCCCCTCAGTTGTCACCTCTACTGGCCGAACAGATGGACTGTCAACCTCAATAAGGTCCTGATAGATGTCCTTCTTTGCTATTCTGAAGTGAATATGACCGAAATAGCGTTGTTGTGTGCCTGCATCATTGAAATCTGTAATCTCCACCATAGAATTACCGTGTCTGCTTACGATTCCACGATCTAATCGAAGTTCATTACTTCGAAAGTAGATGACGCCACTAGAATGAAGACACGCAAACGGTTACGTCAGTGTTCTTGATTTTAATAAGATGGCTGGGCTTGCCCTTATAGATGCAGGCACCACAATCCGGTTTTGTAACAAGAAACTGTCTGGGAGCGTCTCCTAATCAGGCAACGTTCTTGAATGTCCTGATGCCAGAGCACTTATCACAGAGCCTAGCATTTTTTCTACCGCACCATTCGAGCGTGGATTGCGTGACACCGTACAGATGTCCAAATCCAATTTTATCAAGTAAACTTTGCAGCTCTCCTTTAAACCGTCCCGCTAAGTTGAGGAAGAACGACTCTTTGCTCGTGACTAACCCCGTTTTATTTGCGTAAAACCTATTGGTCCAACCTGGTGGGCCACCAAGCCTTTTATCAGCTGGTGCTGAACTAAGCTTTGCTCGAACACGAATAATCTTGCATTCTGTAGATCCACGCTATCGATCGTTTAATTTGTCATTCATGATTCTGTTGCCTTAAGTCCTGGGCTCGGTACCACACGGGCTCTGCTTGTGCATCCCATGACCCACTTTGAAGGTGTTGGTCCGCTAGAAGGGGAAGGATGCGTGGTGGCCACGAATCAGTCACTACCCCTACGGTTCCACTGCGCAGATCCGTGTTCTGATATCGGTGACGAGTTTCCGCGGTATCGCTCCAGGGTTGACGCACTTTCGTAACACTGGAATCACAAACGAAGTGGTTAGTGTGCTCGTCAGGAACATTTCTAACCATGCCGAATATGTCTGTCAGCACCCAGAATGGGTCACAGATGTCAGCACGGATGCGCTATCACGTAATGTAACTTTCCGACCATGGATCCCAGTTGTTTGGTCTATACTTGGCTTTGTGCAAACACACCTAACAGTTCCTTGTTGGGGTGCAGATATCCGCATTCACTTCCGGTCCTCATTATATCTGTCGAGTCAGTGATTTCATTTTCACTACACGCATATGAGTTTTGAGCAATTATTCCATAACCGTCGAAAGCAGTGGAGAATGTATGGCATGTGGGACATCCCGGCATGGTAATCCGACCATTTATTTTACTGTAAACCTCTGGAAGCAGAAATAATTGTGGGTAATTCCGTTTCAACTCGGGTAGTCATCCCTCCTCGATAGGTGAAATTACTACTGAATAGTGGAGTTTGCCCATTTTCCCGATTCCTACCTCGACTTTGGAGCAGTCTGTGAAATGAAAATGTGCCATCTGGGTTCTTTGAGGCCTGGGTAGCTTGACAAGAAGTCCGGTTGTGGGATCGTCTTGCCCGGTTGGTGCAGAATATTGCAGTTATAGACAGCCATGGCAGTGCTCTAACTCTGAATAATGGCAGCTGTTGATTTTTTTGAGCTTGTTGACAACTAAAGATCTTGGTGACGTGTCAGTTATAAATGTCTGTCCGAATAAGTACTTGAGAAGACGACGCACCATCCAAAACATGGCTGTATCTTTATGCGTCCGGGAATATCCTCTCTCAGCAACATTAGGAAGGCGGGAGATGCAGTTGATCAATTATTCATCCTGCTCTACTGCCCAATTTGAGACGTCAAGAATACACGTGATTGGAATTTGTTTGTGCAAATGGGACTGGGGTTTGTCGACATACAGTGTTCTGTCTAAGACCGAAATTACATGATACACGTTACTTTCGATGACTGGACTAGGAACTTTGACTGTGCTCGGGACACAAATTTCGAGAGGAATCGAGAATCCTACTGCAGTCATCCGAGGATCGAAAGTGAGTATCCATGAATCTTAGATGAATCTGGACCAATTAACGGTCCGGTACGATCCCAATCCGGCTGATACCTGATCGTATTAACAGAGGAAACAACCAACTTGATTTCTCTTACACTGACTTCCATTTCAACTAGTATTTTTCATTCCACAAACATCTCCAGCACTGGTCCCAATCGATGATCATGTTCTTCTTTCCTGGTTTCAAAATAAACACAGTATCCTGATATACCACTATTACGTCGATACCATGATTCACCTTTTATTTGCAGCCTGTAACATACCGAGATACACACCCAACATGAACGACCATATCTGCTGAAAAATGTTCTACGGAACTCTTACGGTTTGCTAGTGGTTTGGAATTTGTGGACAAGGGAAGTTCCAAATACACATGTTGGCGGTAGGCAAGCGGTTATCGTCACGGGTTTTCGAGAATAATGACCCGGGTTCGATTCCCTACACGGCCGATCACTTCCTTGTTCGACAGCCTCTCATTGGCCGCGATTCATTGCCTGAATTGCGGTACTTTATTGTATTATATATATATATATATATATATATATATATATATATATATATTCACTGGAATCTAATTTGAATCGTCTAGAGTGTGAATGGATACTCTTCATTGAAGAGCCCACAAATGAACCACAACTGTGATTTCTCATAGCTAGTCGTGTCTGGGTCACTACTGACCCAACGAACAACAAGGCTGCATGTGCAAGCGCTCATACTGATAGCAAGTAGTTCACTATACGCGCCTTCTTTATCTTGCTCGCCGAGATCTTTTCGGACCATGTGATCATTTAATCACTCTCCTGCACCACTGTAGCACGAAGACTTGACGTGATGCAAACGACGATGTCTACAACGGGCGTACAGAATGAGAAAGAAATGCACTGACGATTTCATCTCGGAGAAATCCATTGTATTTTAAGATTTCTTAAATAGTTGATACAGTAAATATGCAGAGCGAAAGACGTTGGGAAAGGTAGGGATTGTTCCTTTCCTTGAAGTCGTTCGCTCGTGGGAGGGATGTTCAGAAAATAGCACGAAACATGGTTTAAACAGTGAATACAAGTAGTCAGCACCCAACAAACTGCCTGAAATTTCCAGTGTGATTATTACCGCCTATCGCGTTTGAAATAAGACAGGAAACAAACCTCCAGTAGTAATTTAGTTTATCAGCAAGAGATCCATCGTTGTTTTCTGATTGTTATCTCCGGTAAGCAGCCAGCTTCATTTCGGTGTTCTTTTGCAAGTCTGAATTTCATTCGCTATTCCAATGCATTTTTTCACGGCATCTGTGAGGTTTAAATTGCACTTCTTACCGGGACCTTTTCGCACATAACCATTTCCTCTTTATCGTCGTCAGTTTTTGAGACTGACCTCTGTGTTTTCCAAACGCCGAGTCATAAGTTTTCAGTCTAGCCCAGGTGACACGCATAGAACACAACCGCATCGGAGACCCGAGTGTATTCGAATGACAATGAAAAGTGCATGCGTCTATCGGTAAACCAAAGAACAATGCAAGCCGGAGATCAAATGTCAACAGGACCATCTGTTCCCATCTGACTGGCTCCTTAAAATCCCCCCTCGAAATTGTGTAAAGCTCGTATCTGCTCAGTTGCGGGTTGATTTGCAATGGTTGTGTGAATCTTCGGTTACGATGTGGATATCTGCTTATGAGAGAATGATTATTATGTGGAGCTACTAGATCCAGCGTGTGGAGTTGTATGGTATGTGTGTTGTGCTGTCTGTATTGGAGCGTCGTCTAACCACTCGTGTGAGTGATCATCGGTGTTGAGTTCGGCAAGTCCATTTTGACCGTATTTCTTTCGAAGCTGATTGACGTGCCTGATCCGCTGCTCTGTTCCGACTAGCAGATCGTAAACAACTTGTCCTCTAGTTCTTGTTACCTTCCCCAAAGTCCATGTAGGATGACGTTGTCTGAAGTCTTTTAGATAAATATTATCACCAACACTGGATCTACGTTTAGGCCCTCACCACTGAACTTCCGGTTTCTTTAACTGTTGATCCTCTACTGGCGGTTTAAGAAGCATCATTTTGTACTTGGTCCTTATTTTCCGCCCAATCAAGCATTCGCCAAGTGATACACCACCTGGAACGTTTTGATTTTGAGTAATCTTATAATTAAATAAAAATAGGTTCATGATGTTGTTCAACTCCACTTCCTTTGGGTATTTTTGTGTGTATCTTTTTAAGGTATCGACGAATCTTTCCACCTCACCGTTCGATTTGTGTTTGGTATGGTGGAGTTTGTATGTGTACAACGCCAACCAGCGAAGGAAATTCGGAAAATTCTGTGGATGTAAACTGAGCACCGTTGTCTGAAACAAGCGTCTCAGGGAAACCTAGTCTGCAGAATATGTTTCTGAGGCAACGAATCGTCGACTGGCCTGTGGTTCGTTGTAAGATGCCGACTTCTGACCACTTTGATGTAGAATCCATCAGAATTAGGAAGCAGACGTCACGAATCGGTCCAGAAAAATCAGTATGAACGCGGTTCCATGGTAATGGTGTCAACGGCTATGACTGTGGCTCAACTTGTGGGGGTGATTTCAAAACTGCTGACCATTGGCTGTAACTTCTGACCAATTGTTGGATGTTTTGGTCCATAAATGGCCAATAAACGTAGCTTCGTATCAACGATTTCATTGTGTTTATCCCCGAGTGTGCCTCATGAAACTGTCTCAAGATATCAGACCTCAGTGATTTCGGGATAACTGTTCGTTCTCCGAAAAGAAGGCAGTCATCTGTGATCGACGGCGAATCTCGTCGTATGAAGAACTCACGAATTGATGGTTCGGTGATTTTCTTTGGCCATCCTGCTCCAGAAAAGTTTTGATTTCATTGATGTTGTCGTCGTTCGTAGCGGCCTTATTGATCGCGTCAGCCGTTGTTGTATGGGTTTTAGAGCATAATCACAAACTATCACAGAAGATAATATGTTCCATTGTTAACTTTGCAATAAGCTGGGTAACGTTCTCATTTTGCTCAAAGGGATGAATTTTTGGCTCTTTGGACGAAGTGTTATTCATATCGTTCCCGTTTGAATGACAAAATTTATTAATGAGCGTGTCCCAAAGTTCCATTGTGTCAATCAATTGTACGCCAATCACATTACAGGAACAATCATTAACGACGTATGTCGGTGCGGGGAATCTTTTGCCCTGGAAATTGCATTCTCAATTCACTATTCCCACGATAACCATTCGGTTACCTGAAGCATTGTATGCTAGGTTACATGTTAGTTGGATGGTCAGGCGACCTACAGCTTGCCATGAAGTCTGTGTCAGAATGGTCACGTCAGAACCCGAATCAAACTGAAAGACTAGTGGAACACTGTTCACAGTAAGATGCATAAATCTGCATCTGGTTGGAAGCTCGGTAGTAGGAGATAGAAGAACACTAAAACTATCAGATAGCTTTTTATGACTTACTAATGTTTTAGGGTACGTTCTATCCAGTCCAGGGTGTGTTTGTTTGTACTGGTGACAACATGTTTGTTTGCGTCCTTTTCAACATAAAAATTGCACATTCGGTTAGCGTATAAAGAAAAGTTCACAAAATACCAATTGCCACATTGCCAGCTTGTGATAGGAGGTTCGAGGAGCTTCCCAGCTGAGAGAGTACACGATGTCGTATCTCCGCATCCGATTGCGATTTGCAAACCGCTGATAAACAAAAAAATGTCTGAATTGATCTAATGGTGGGCCCTTCAAATTGAACCGTTCAGCTTCGAGGTTGATTTTTCCTGCATACGCCCCAAAATCTTCTATTTGTGTCTTTCGAACTTGAGGGCACTGAAATCGGGTGTGAAAATGAGACGATCGTTCAGAGAATAATCGCGTAAGACTATTGATTGTTTCCGGAAATGTCGGGTCCACTGGTTTTTGAGGTAAGATAAAGTTAGCGTACCGCTGGTGATCCTTGGGGCCACGTTTGCGCATAAGTAACCTGACTTTGTCGGTGTCTTTCCATGAGGCACATTCCATGTTAAATATGTCTTTAAATCTTGCGTACCAGGATTCGAATGTGATCTCTGCTTCTGGGTCAAATTTGAATTCTGTGATTTAATTGTCGAGGTTATCACTTGTTAGGTCTGCATTTGCTGCCCGGTGCAATGAACATTGGTCCATTTTTTGCCAATGATTCGATGAGTTTATTTTGTGCTTGAATCATTTGTAGGAAATTATCCATTTGGTTGGACATGATTCTGTTTTGATGTGAACGCGTGGGTTCGTTACTGTCGCCGCTGGTAAGTTTCTAATCTATCCCAGGTGACACGCATAGAACACAACCACACCGGTGACCCGAGTGTATTCCCATCTGACTGGCTCCTTAATACAGAGGTATTACGTTGCCTGACTGCCAAGAAAGAATCTTTCGGCTAGTACAGTCATAAAAGAAGCCTTTTCTGTAAGTCAACGTCGTTTGTTGAATTGTGCCCACATCCGAAGGTTTTAGATTTGCCTTTGTGTTTGGCGGAAAATGCATCAAAATCTCATTGGTTAGTTGTAAGTAGGAGTTGACTGAACAGCTCTCTAAAAGAGAAGAATTGATTATCGATCCAGATGTATTTGGTCATTGGTTTTTGAATCCGAATGTAAAATGTGTATATGGTCATCCGCACTCGTCCGTTAGCGTGACAATCAACTCCCAGTAGCGCTAGGTTCATGTATTTGAAGCATCGTGGACTGCTGTGTTTGTCGAAGATCGATGGTTTCAGTCTTTCCCCAATAGCACTGCTTGCGAGCAAATTGCCACCTTTTTCTTGCCTTTTCGAACGTCCCAACATGGATCACCTTTTACAACCAAACTGCGTGTTGAAGCTGCTTTAAAATAAAGACCAGTCTCGTGACGTTTAAAAATGGTATTTGAATCACAATCTTATCAAAAATTTGGGTATGTTTTCCAGTAAACTTGATAGCTCTTCACTTGAAACTTCTGAGGCTTCACCGTTCAGTAGCTCCGAACGAATTGTATGGCACTGTTGGAATATGTACAACCAGCCATTGCTCGTGCAGGAATAAATGTGATCTTTATTTTGAACCTCTTCCGTTGCTTTCTCTTGTAACAACACTCCTGCTACCGGCAGATGATTCTGACGAGCGGTGAGAACTCATTCGTGCACAACACTGTAGACATCACTAAAGCAACACAAACGTGATGGCTGGGTTTTTCGCTGACTTGAGTTTCTTTAGTCTCACCTAGTTTCTAGGCTGGCTTATTTCTCAGAAGCATGAGAACTTGCATTTCTCCCACACCTGACTTGAGATACATTCCATATCTCGGAAAATTCATTCCTGCGCACTTGATTACCCTCACTTTACCACCAAGATCTAAACATGACTTTCCCGTTGACCATCCCACCTGAATTTGTAGGCTTTTGGTGGTATTACTGCCGTAGTGGGAAAGTTGCAGTGGTTGTATCAAGTGATCCCAGCAAGCATGCCGGTTGTGAGATCAAATTCTAAAAGTACATTTGCAATAGCTTCCATCAAGGGCGTTAATGCGTCACGCAAACCGTTGTGAGCGCACAACAAGACAGTGTACGCTGAATTCATGAAAATCCACTGGTGCTGTCAGATGAATGAAATGGCCATCAACTGGCCTTTCGTGAACTACCTGAAGGGCCTGCGAAGACCACGCATACATACTCAAGTGAAACATTTGGCATTTGTCACAACAAAAGGGCCTACGAGCTATCTCTAGCACAGGGCCAATAGACGTTGTCTCTCCGTTCGTAGGTACCCGGCTGGATGGCCGTGCTCGCTCTCGAGCGGTTTCAGTGTTAAATTAAGTTGGGACCAAGACAGTATGTTCGCTCTTCGTGGGTACACTCTAAGGGGGAAGCACCGGTTGTTTGTTTCTGAAGTAAAAATGGTTGTTTTTTACATCATTATCACAAAACTACCTTTCGTGGTCCTCAGACGACTTTCTTGTTAAAATGAGGTTGGAGCAGGTTGATGCAACAAATTATCCATGGTGCATTTCAAATGATCATCACTGAAACCAATCCAACACTTAATCCAGTTACATGGAATCCCGCATCAATTGTGAATCTACCGACATAAGGCTAGACACATCGGTTTTAGGTCACTTGACTACAATGTGACCTGCGAGAATGACTGACACACGTATGAAGTTGACCTAAATATGTACATTGTTATGATCAGGATTATGCCGTTGGGTTTACTGAAACATTGGTTATCGAGAACTAATCATTTTAACTAATTTTACGACGTTCCGCACTCCAGAGTTAACAACCGAAATGATTTTTTTGAAGGACTAACATTTCACATTGCTTTGGGAGTCACTACTCCCCTGTTTAAGGAATACTGTGTGCACAAAGTATGTTTGTTTGAGAGTTATCGTAGAAAAGCTGGTGTGGCACGGAACCTCAGTAAGCATGGTGACCTATCGTACAGTTAGATTTATTGATTTTATCGATGCACGTGATTCCCTCGCCTACCCTTCTCTCTTTGTCTCAGGAAAGCCCGTGATTGTTTAAGGGAAGGTTCCAGTCGCCGTCAAGAAGAGCCGGTTGACCATAAGAGACTTCCATATTCACGTTCATAAACTACCATTGTTTTAGTTCCCACAAAAATTAGATTGACTGTACTTCAGGTCACATTTCTGTTTGTCGTAGAACACTGGTTTTCTTCAACAGGATAACGGAAAATACGATATACATGTGTGTTTTTCCGCAAACCGAGTGGTCTAGGTATTTGAGATCACTAAATGAATTAGTTCAGAAAATGCAAACCGATGTGCTTCATATCGCTTGCCATGGAGATCTAACGGGGTGCTCATTACCGAGGGCCTTCGGACGTAATGCATTTCCAAAGAAGGAGGGCCTGTTTGTTCATTTAAACCCCTTCTGAGGTATTTGCCACAAAAGTTGATTACTGTCTTGACTCGGATCTGAGGTACCAGTGTTGAACGTGGCATCACATCATGAAGTCTTAACTGACAGCCAGTGAGAATGTCCAGATAAGTCTCTCATTCCCTCGGGCTTTGCTAACAACATTCCGACCTGAAACTTATCACAAAGTGTTAATAAGGTATCAAGAATCATTCTCAATATATAATGAGATTAGTTAGACAGATTGTGCTGATATGATACAAGACACCTACTGTCGGCGGTGAGTACACATGATGTAATATAAATAGCTTTTGGCAAGCGACTTGTTCTGGCAAAAGGTGATCAGATTATTTGAATCAAGATAGGAAAGTTCACGAAACCTCCAGTGTGATTGCAGTCAGTCAGTCACAATGAAATTGAAGCAGTCAGTTGGCATAGTGCCACCGGAAGTGATCCGTTGATCACTTCAACCAATTCGTGAGGAATTGTTACGCCAACAGAAGAAGACTGGGGAAAGACAGCATACAAGTTTTGCAGCAAATGATCAACAAAGCTCTGTTAACCGCGCCTCAAATCAGATCCGGAACTTGCGTGATACTATTGGGTCAAATTTGTCAGACGCAATCCCCCATAGGATCCTTTCGTGTGATCCAGAGGAGGTAAATCTCAAAACAGAATAATGGATAGTAATCAAGAGACATTGGACGAATTCACGTCACATGGACTGAAAGCCATAAGAAGAAGACATACAAATCATGAAGTTGCATCCTCCGATCGAATTACGACCGTCTTCAAGTAAACGGGACAGTTAATATGCAAATAAGCATTTTTGTGAAACTCGAACGAGTAATTTTGACAAACATTTATTCGGCACATCATAGGGATTATTACACATTTGACACGAAACGAAGTACTACCTACAGTTATCTAAAATGCGTAGATGCAGAGCTGCATAACTGAACTAAACAGGGTGACATCTCCGTTAGCAGACAGCTAGATGTTTTCCGATTTGTATTCTACATTGTGAGAATAAAAGCTTGATGACCAAGTTCAAAAGTAGGAGACTTCGTCAACCAGTATAGGCCATTGTCTTGTGATGATTCAACCTGATAATGATGAGTGGAAAACCAGTTTTCAGGATATCTGTGCGACACAAAATGCTTGATCTCTCAATAACCGTAAAGAAGCCTCAAAATTGTTCCTAACAAAATTAATAGAAAGTAATGCCATTAGGCAACATCTACTTCAGGTCAAGAAATCCCCATTTCACTTACATCGATCACCGGAACAACGAACGAATCGGGATACGGCCATTGGTTCGTAATTTGTTGGGGCCTGGAAGAGAAATTTCGCATTGAGTGAAATTTACGTGAAAAGAAGACAGCCCATTCTTCGTTGAACGGTGAAAAATTATGATTCTCCAGTCTGTATTTCAATTAACGATACACAGGCAAAGACAAACCACAATCACAGTACCAGATGAAATAGGTGCATAGTGATGCTTCGATCAGTTACGCATTATTACTGAAGCGTTACCCTTGTACGACTAATTGTCGTAAGCCTACATACCTAAATAATACAGGATATTGTACTTCCTTGATTTATAATAAGATTGTGTAGAATATTTCTGGGGCGGTCAAGGGAACTGCCAAATAGGTGACTAATAGGTAATGGCTGAACTCGGACTGGAGGCGTTGAGTTCTTAAGTCCACGATGGTGGCCAAGCGACCGATGCCGGTCTCAGCCAAAAAGAAATTTACCAAACGTGCCCCCGAGTGTTGAGGTTTGACACGCATGCACACATACACACACACTCACATACACCAATAAAAAATATAACTTACATCCAGTGGATCAACGAGAAAAGTGAGGTAGAACAGATTGGGATCCTTGAGGTTTAGATGATTGCGTCTCAGAATTTGCTGAATCAGTTCTTTGGCTGTCTCTTTCGAACCGACTGTGAAACTTTGGAATGGTTCACCCTGTTCAAAATGTTCTCCGTAAACGACAACCTGATTAACGGGGCACAGGATGAAACGAAGGCAGTGGGAATCCCAGATTAATGTTAATCATGGTTTCTTATAGTCATAAATAGGCAATTTGTCTCGGAGTATTTTTCACACCTAGTTACGCTTGTAATATGTGTTTGTGGTAGGATAAATGTGTAGTGAAAGTTCTGTCACGGAGCCCCTCACATTTGTAATATTATGCACGAGCTGAATAATTCAAAATCATGAAGAGAATTTTACGTACGTATGTATGCTATTCAAGATATAATCCAGCTCCCATACCAGGAGACGAACCAGTAAATGGCAACTTAATTGTCATTCCGTATAAAAAGGGCATAAACACGTAGAAAACATCAAAGCTATATTCTAATAGTTATTGTTAAAATTACCAATGCTCATAGTGACACTAAATTACGTCTAATTACTGATTGTATTGCTGTTTCATGGAGCTGTTCGAGAGTCGTCAGCACTGTGTGAGTGCAGTGGATGGGCTATGCACCCCAACCTAAGTGGTTCACTGCTCTATTGAGCATAGTCGGCAACCAGACCCTGAAACTTGGAGTGACGCAGAACAGCATTAGGCCCCAACAGGTCATGTGTGTAAACGAGCCGGACAACAGTGGGCATTACTGTCTACCACCAAAGGGACCGGCAGTAGCAGGAACCCTTGGCATCCGGAGGGGTAAGAAAATCCTCTTAACCATTCCACCACCACGAGTCAACCACGGCATACATGATTACTTCATAGGTATAAACCGGTAGACCAGCCAGATTTACTTTAGGTGGCGTCGGCTGGATGAATGTCCGGTGTGCAAAATCGTGCGGTGACCAAGGTATCCGGATAGGCTCTTTACGCTTTGTTTGACATCATCACTATGAGATACAAGTTTGTTTTGTTGTGAAGTGTACCATTCTGAACCAATCGGCATAGACTAGTTTTAGCTTGCAGGAATTGTAAACCGCCATGATGACAGAGTTTTGGGTCTGTCTTTTATGATTCCCCGCGAAGAGAATCAAAATGACACAAAAGTGTACATCGATGGACTTTCATCACCGACCTGAGTGTTAATTTTGGGAGACGAAATTCCCACCAGCGGTGCACAAACAGCGGTCATCAACAGTTACTCAGTCCACCATTCACCCAGTTCATAAGAACATACGAATAAATTTGTCTCGTTTGATAATCCATCATCTATGGGGATGCTGGTTATTGTTTGTCATTGTCATTGACTTACTACATTGATGGAGTCACCGCAGTTAGTAAAATCGTTTTGTGTAGAGACTGTATAAATGGCCAGAAGAGCTTTCATCCAATCAGAGAACGGTTTATGATGTAGTATCAGACCCCTAATCAGAGTGGAAAACTGTGAAGGAGATACCGTTCACTTTCCTAAAACACCAGTAGTCACCCCGATTCACCAAATCATTTCCAAGCAAAATCGATTCTGATTTATCAGCCCAGCTAGTCTACCAGTTTGCCACCAGCTTATCTATCAACATTCTGAAACATCATCATTTTGTGATTGAAGAGTCATTAGCCGTGGAAGACAGTCACGAAATCGGCTAATTGCTCCCTTGGTGGATAGGCTACGTATCAGGGGCTTGAATCATATTGTTCTTTATAGGCGAGTCATGATTACTCATTTTTTTCTAATTTTACCGAGTATTCGGTGATTTTCTTTCATGCTCAAGAGTTCAGCAATGTTTTCAAGGGCCTTTGAGAAGAAGTATACTTCAAGGATTTCATGACTAATCATTCTGGTATGAATGTTAGTCTATCATGAGCTGAATGGATTTTAAATTCACACCAATAACTGTGGTGGGTATTTGGTAACTCATACTTTTCTTATATAGTCGAGTTGGGTAACTGAAAGGATTTATTCATGGTTGCCTTTGAACTTGTAACTCAGTTATCACTCAAAATGTCCAGTACCAGGAGTGACAAAATCACGATACAGTGAGTCTTGGAAGACAGCAGAGAAAATTGCATCCAGTGATTAAAAGTCAAATTGGGAAAAAGAAGCTGGTTGTGTGATAGCAACGAGTAGTTATTTCTAATATTTGTCCCGAAAGTAGTCAAAAATAATCCCTTTTGGGCATTCACTTCTGCTGACTCTCAAGTGGATAATACAACTCCCTACAATCAGGGAAAATCAGAAAAGCTACGTGGTACGCTACATTTTTGTTTTTCTGATATTTCACTTCACTTTCTGTCCATCGTGGAACAGGTTAAAATAATATCTGGAAATGCCGGACAGCTCTGCGATCTCCAGGCTCAGTACCCAGTTTAGCCTGTTGAGACTTCGTGTATTCGGCCGTTACGGTTGCTGATTTCTTACACATCCCCACTATAATCATGTACAATAAACAAAATTACAGTTCCATATTGCCACCCACTTCGAAGATTCCACTCCCGGGTGGTATTTATGAGCGTTCGCATTGACGTTACCGATTCAAGAGTCGGTGGGTTGAGTGCTTCCGTGATTCATTCGTCTAAGTAGACTACTTATAGTCCGATATCAGTCGTCGATTACTTGCTCCGCGTTCAAACCGGCTGGAGGAGAACTTGGTGCCCAGGTCCACGAATACCAGTTAGCCGTATACAGGCCTTATTCGGTTTTCCTACTGTTGATGTACGAAGATCAGATAGGCGATGCATTCAATTCTGAGTACACCGAAGCTGTCGCCGAGGCCAGAACATAGTACAGGAATGGAGGTTTTCCGGGTCTGATGCTAATCCGTCAGACTGATGGACGGGGATATCTACTCAGACAAGGTTTATGCGCCCTTGAGATAAAAAAAAGTCAAGAAACACCATCTGGAACGGAGTCAAGTCAGCCCGCAGCTCGTCATCAAAGAGTGAATGTGAACAAAGCTCCTGGTGCGAACGAGAGCCAACCAGCCCATGACTGAGTCAAAACAATAGTCAGTTTATTCAAGCCGCCGGGGGTAGGCAAGCACTCACCACACTATCCTTGAGCTGATTACGATACCCCACTGATGATGAAATATTTGCAATCCAGAAGTCCAGATCGATGAACAAAAGAATGTCATCCTATATTTTGTATCCAATTTCAAAATGGGTGTTAGTGCATTTTCGGCCAATCTGTTCGAAACCGACAAATTTCTCGGTCTTAGTTTTTCTAATCCGAGGGTTTAGCAGAGTTCACCCTTAGTATCGTTTCTTTAACCGAAAAATTATTTGAGAGAGTAAATTTACACACAGATGTGTGTGTGTGTGTGTGGTAAATTTTTTACGAACTAGCTGACTGATTTCGGCACCTGAGTTTTAATTTCCTTACGAAACTTCGATTCATTATCAGAACAACCGGGATTCCTCGAGAAGTAACAGCTAGAGTACACTGGATGCCAAATTCCAGCGTATAACTAATCAGATCGCTCGATCTTTCATATACAAGGCTTGCCTGTGAGTTGCGTGAAAAGCATTAAAGTAGGGGCATCAGTTAGGCTATAATTTACTTTGACTGGATCAACCAGCTTGAATTGGAGAAAAACGTATCGTACAAAGGGTATACTGTCTTCATCTGTCAATTTTCATTCATTAGATCATCAACTGAATTGATCAAACATTCCATTTGACTACTGGTATTGTCATACTGACGAACAGAACTGAGAACATATCAGACGATGGCGATCGAAAACATCCGTCAAAACTGATCCACCCATTGATTAAAAATCTTGTCAATTTCGTAATTACATGATTATGCCCCTCCACAAGAACGTCATATTTCAGCACTCAGCTTCAAGTAAGCGGAGGAAAAATGCAAATCTTGCGATTATGATGAACCGTAGTTATCACAAAAGCAATTTTACTGAGACCAAATGTGAGTTTTCGTGCAAACGGTAACAGTGCATTATTTAGACTTTGCTTATAAGTTTGCCAGTTGTCTTCCCAATCTTGAACTAACGTCTCATATTCTAAGCCACTTCAGAACATTTAAATATTGAGTGATAAAGCGCCTAATAACAACAAAACATGAAGTTGAAACAATAGATGAAAGACAGACTATCCGTAGTTTGCACCTCTCACGGTGTTTACCGATTCGCTTTCACCTGTGGAGCAAGTTACATGGGTCAAGGCACTCGAAGGCTGTTTGAAGAAGTTGGCTGAACAAAAGATTAGTAAAGAGGTGACGGACAACAACGACCACGTGTTTGATAGAATCGGGTCATTCGAATAAATAACCGTATAATGACTAATCATGTAGTGTGAACTTTCAAACCATTGAAGCCCATGGAAACATTATACAGCTGTTTTATACTCGTTAGGAATTATCCGCAATCCACATCTACCGAGCCCAACTGGGACTCGAACCCTGGAGGGGGGGGGGGGGAGACTGTGAGTCAAACACGTTAACTACGAAGCTATCCGAGCTGGCCCCCGATGGTCTATTGAACTTATACACTTCAAGATCCAAAATGCATGATGAATCATATTACGTACAAATCTATTTCCCTGCTACGCTGCCAAGGAAAGACCAAGAGGGAATATCAAAAGTCGGATGCTGGCCACCACTGAGCCAATCGCTATCCGGCCGAATAACCTCCCAGCAGTGCGAATAGAAACAATACACAAGATCTGTTATTCTATCCTGGCCGTCGACGTGACGAAATCTGAAAACTCAGTAAACCGACATAGCAATTATGAACGCGAACAGCCTCTCGTGACACCGATATGTGAACACGAAAATATCATTTGTTGTCACCATAATTATCAATCTTCGTGCTGTTTCTTCTGTTCCTCACTTTCAATATCTATAAGATGTACTGTATTTAGCCAGTTGTGAAGCATCGAAAACAAGCTTGTTCGCTACCGAGTGTTCTGACGAAACACTTTTATCGTGAAAATCGCGATTTGATGCCAACAGCATGGAGTGAAGTATGTACAATCCGACTGCGTTATCTGATATTTCTTCACCTACATAATATTGACACAGCCAGTCAGTTAACCAAAGAGTTGTTTGAAAATTTTTTCGTGATATTCAGTTATTGATTTATGTCTATTCATTTCAATTACCCACAAAATAGTACATACGAATTATGTTTACGAATTCATCCATTGATAGACATAGAAATATAGAACTACCAGACAGCTGTTTCACCCTTGTTAGAAATCATCATCAGCTGGAGCACCGCCAATCCACGGAGTCTCAACTGGGACTCGAACCAGATAGTCATGATTCTGAATCACACTGCACCATTAGACTATCCGGGAGAGGTTTATATGGTTTTCCTTTGTGTCACCACTGCTTTATCTAACGCTTTCCTGTCTTTGGTTTTGCAACATGACCACCCGTCGCCCGCACAGTGATTTACTCCTAGAATAGGGCTCTTCGCAGTGGCTGCTTCTGTGACTCATAATCATGAATCCCGTGTTCGAGACCCAGTGGGGCTTGGTGGAAATGCACGGCAGCTAATGATTCCAAACAAGTCAGATTAAACCTAGTAGAGCTTCCATGGTTTCAGATGGTGAGTGCAGCTTTCAGATTGCATGACGAATCATTCCATAAGCATTCGAACTTCCCACTAATCAAACTAAAAAAATAAAACATTGTTTGGCAAACCCAATTTAGGATACCTAACGGAGCGTCAACTGCTAGCGTCGTCTGCGGTCATTCTGGATTGAAAATCTACAGTGACCTAAATACGGATGATTTGAAGAACGGTTCATTCGAGAGTGACGAAATCTTCTTTGGATCCTGAAAACCCATTTGTTTAATGACAATTCAGGTCTTGCAGAGGACCATAGCAATTGTCTATTCATCTGGAAATTAGATTCATCCGAACTGGCACACCCAAAAGTCACGAATTCTGGTTACTACTTAACTAGGAGCTATCACATCCCGTCAGTATTTATTCGGAAAAGCAATTCAACTCATCCAGAGCATCTTCATAGTTTACGTTGTAGTGTGCTTAATAACGTTTCGTAAACAATTGCCCACAATTGGCCAATAACTCAACTGACGATTTCACTGAATGAGCAAAGGAAGCAGATGAGTTATATCACTGATTTTGGTCTCGATTATTCGCCTGCTTCCTGTAATTATGAAAAGAGTCAAGTCAGTACTTAGAACGAGTGAAATTTTAAAATAACAAGTCTGAGAATAAAGAATGTGTATAGTGATTAGAATCTGTTCCACGAAATTCACGCAGCTTGAAGACCCACGTGGGAGGTTAGGAAGATAAAAATACTCCTAATTATTTCTTCAAAAATCCGGAAAAACAACACTGAAGGGTTTGAGTAAAACACAAAACTCATTAGGATACAATCAAAACCCAAGTCTATATAACTAAAAATCGTTCAGGAGTACGAATTCGAAAAGATGACCACCTCAGTCTACTGATTGAATATAAATTATGGGAGGGTCAGTGGATGTTTACTTTAGGGGAACCCTTTTGACATAAACAAATGGCTCACTCACCTCCATACAAACGGGGTAAGCGGCCCAGACTGCCTACAACCGATCCCGTTGAAGGAGTGTACGAGGAAATTATCCCCCTTATTTTCCGCTGTTTTTGGCCTATTCCTAATTGCATTATTATTTCCGATTGTTGGAACGGTAAATCTATCAATCCAGTGCCCGAAAAAGATGCATCCAAAATACGTCCAACAGCCTACACATAAATAGCTCTTCAAGTGTTTGAATAAATTACACTGAAAACGCGATCTACCCATATCCATGTATTCGTATCCAAGCAGTTTGCATATCGTTAATCACAGTCAGTCTCCGATGCACTGGCCTCTCTGGTTCATTATCCATTGATTGTAAAAGTCAAGTAGTTAGAGTCTGTTTCTTTGAATATATAGTGACCCACTTAGTGTTTTGACAGATCAAAATTGCTCCATGTACTTGCTGACTCGGGCATCGGTACCTCTGACGTTAATCTTTTGCCTGACTACTTTTCCAGTCGCCAGCAATTTGCACGATATTGACCGGACTTCTTCCATGCTTCCCTCTACACAAGACGTTCTCCAGGATGCCCTTCTACAACTTTTTTCCAACGGATGTCATTCAAGCCCATCCATGATGATTATCTCCTTATAAAGTACACCGAAAGTGGGATTTTCGGAAAGCCCATATCTAACAATTCCACGTTTCCTCTTTTACAACGAAGAATAACTGAGCTCGACAACTAGTCTTCAGCTCGAAATCTAAGGATAAATCCATCAGTGCTCTGATATTCTGTTTTGTTCCCTTAAAACTAATCTATGCCTGGACCTATTGGTATCTAATCCAGACGTAATCATTAATAAGTAACCCCTACGGAGAATACCTCCCGTCATGTACCTCGGCGAAAACATCAGCTGCGACCTTACCTGGACATATTATGTCACCGGAGTCTTCTTGAAAGTCTGACGACTTACCTTTTGCTTAACATGACTCAGGTCATTTTCTACCCCTGATTCTACGCTTCCCTTGTCATATCCCCAGGACTGCTTGAGAAAGGTTTTGCAACTGCCGTTAGGTCCCTTAATCATCCGTCTCGATGTAGTGGTATCGCTTACAACCGGATCATCCACTTTCATTCAACTAACGTTATAATTCGTATCTGCCTTTCTCTTGTAAGATCTTGGATAACAGCCCAGACACGGCCTTCATCCTAACCTTAGCGTATGCATATTAATATCTACCACAGGATTCCTGCACAAACACCTCTTTGCTCGCATTAGAGTGTATAAATCCTGTGTAGTTCCTTGCCTCGCTCTTTTCCTCAACAACCCATATCCCATAACCATCGATTTTCCCAACTCGCTCCGTTAAACATGCGTTTTTCATATTGCTATTTTTTCTACTGATAAATTGTGCAGAGCCGTCGTTATGTAGCAGCTAATTAATCAACCTCGGGTGCATAAAGTGTATACTTGACTTGGGCTGAATTGATGACAAAGGTTCAGGCGAGATTATTAGTGATGTGTCTTATGTTAACTGATATCGTGAGAGTTTAAAAAGACGTTCAAAATATTCTCATGAGTTTAAAGTCAGACGCATGGCATCTTAGATACCACCGGAATGTCCTAAGTTTGAGAAATAGCCTATCATACATGCATCATCGGACCAGCTGAAAAAGATCACCATGAGACGTATTACATGCATCCTGGTTGTTTTCAGAAAAACACAAAAACCAACCGCAAAGCAAAAAGAAATAACGAAGTTCTTCAGCAAATGTTTTTCACGGAATTTTTCCAAACAAATCAATGATTAACCATGCAAACGGCTGTGAATGATAACCAAAGTTATTAAAAAGAAGTGAACCCGTCGTGGAATCAAGCGTGTGGGAGACAGTCTACATTGTTTTGAGACGTTCAAACATTCTGAAATGAACTGAATCTGCTTGAAAGGGATAACGATGATGCCTTATTAAGACTGGCGAGCAAATTATTGAGAGTTCTACGAGGCAGTGATATCAGTACACAGTCAGCAGAGAACAGTTAAAGACCGGATGACGTTAAAGATTTTGTACAAAAGAGTACCGGCAAAATACTGCGGATCCAAACACCATTGTTGAGGAGTCTCGTGTTGTAATTTATGAGAACCTTTCGCCTCTATCTAACTATCTCCAACGATGCCAAACCGAGGGACCATCGGATATGTTGAGTCACGTGGCTAATCGGATGTTTCTTAGTATGGATCTGAATTTCAATGAGTGATTCAAACAGACGTTTCAGGCCATCAGTACCACGATACCACCCTAGAGTCTAACGAGACTGCCAACCTAAAGGCTCCACAAACGTAAAAATAGTCACTTTCTACGGGTTGTGATTGTCGCTGTTCGATGTAGTGAAAGCACCGAAGTGTAGTTTTGGTATCTACCGAGTTACATGTGCTTCTTACGATAGGCATAGTTTCACATTCATACAACCTGACAAAGACATTCTGAATAAGTAATAGTGTTTTCTCTGTTACAATTATTGGTATTATTTACATTTTCACTTGGAACTAATTCTATAATGATTAATGATGACCTGCGGGGCGAGGCTGTCGAACAATACAGCTTGACTCCTTAACCGCTTAAAAGGGGTATGTTTAGTGTTAGGAACTAGCCTCCCGTAGGCAGAAACTAAACTTTTATAAAGAATAACTCAGTAGGTAGTAGGATAGACTTCTCGCCTAAAAAGCTGGATAAAGGTAGTTTAAAATGAATGATTTCATGATTTCATCCTTTTTTGTATTCAGCTTAATGATAATGAGTGAACGAGTGAAATTGGACTCACCGTAACTTCCTGTGCCCCACTGAGAAATACGGCCTTGTGATGAGTATGTTTTTTTTGAAATTCCACAGAGGAAATATCCCAATACAGTTCCGCCGCTGCGAGCTGCTATTCTTGACCAAAAGTGCCATGTGCTGGTGTAACTGATCATAAACTGGACTGATTGCCCGTAATATAAACCGACCACTTTACTTTTATCCGTTCTCAAAGTTTGCTTGGTCTTGAGCTTGAATTATCTCTTGGTTCATCATCGATAAGATTACACAAAACATCGAGTTTTTAAAAGCATAAAATGCAAGCGGGAAGCACTGCCTTTATTCCAAGAAATAGACTGAAATGCCCAATGGTACGCATTGAAAAATTTGTTCAGTTTAAAGTTGGAGCTTTGTGACTTAATTAAGGTATATCTGTTCATCTGATAATGATACTAATGTATTCAAAGATTCCTCTCATGCACGTTGATTCTTTTCTGAGCAATGGGTAGTTGAATGTGTGTCACCCCGGTTGCCAGAGGAAAAGGTTCTGAGCAAAGTAAGCGAGGAATTGACAAGATATAGGAATATAATTAAACTGATAAACGGGATCACGTAATTTACCCTATATTATTTTGTACAGGTTCATTATCTGAATACTTTGGTAGGAGCCGTTTCCTAGGTCATTATAGTTTTCGTGGATGTGCCTATAGGAGAAGGTCAAGAGAAATATTTTCACTATTTGAAAATTTCACGTTATAAGTGCTTTAAAGCTGTTTCTTAACGATTACTGTCAAACTTACCGAAAAGTTGGAATTTTAGTTCGCATCAGAGTGAACTGTGGCGTCAAGGTCATTTGGGCGCGCGATAGCTACAAAAAGACCCGTAAAAACTGATTTTTCTCGGCATCTCCGTAAAGGGGACCAAAGTGAAATTACAGAGGCCCATAATTTCAAATCTTTCATATCGCGTCTTGCTTAGTGATTTAACTCGAATGGGAGACCCAATTATCCGATAAATCACAGAGAAACTACCACAAAGATACATTTCAGAGGGAGAATATCTTGCGAGTCGATTGAATACGGTGATGTTATGTATATTGCGCCCAAAGAGAATCTCTGTCCCTAATCCAGTGCTAGATTATTCCGAGGCACTGTCACTCTCCGTCGGACATAAGTTAGTTGCAATTTTCAATGCGGCTAGTATCACAGGATATGAAGGCTGCATTATAAACCCAACAAATTTCACCCGTGTATTCAAATCACAAAGCCTGCCACTTTGACTACGGGCTTATTTCTTGCGTGAGCTTTTGGTGCATGATGATCCGCGGAAGGCTAGAAAAAAAGTTATTTTGAGTAGGAATTTCCCCCATAATTTATTTTTTTGGATGCCAAGCTATCACACAAATAAAGTAGACTTGTTCGGATCGGAAATAAAATACGTTTCGATTTGTTAATGGACTTCAACATCAACAACAATACCAACATGGTGGACTCTATGTCGATGAGACTGTGAAAAATCATGTTAAATGGAGGCAAACCAAATTTTTGACACCGTGTGTGAACATTGTATTCCTAATCACGTTTGGGTAAATCAAAATATTTTCCCATTTCTCCTTGGAGGTTCGCATTCCGACGTAGTTGCCACCCACTTATAGCGGGAAAATATGGTCTCGTGTATTATTTGAGCCCAGGTATTCACCACACACAAGCAGACCACACGGGTTATTGTCCTAAAGCCTCGCCACCACTTGCTAGTTATGATAGGTATAACGTTATGCAGTTCTGCTCTAACGCTGTTGTGTATGAGCATGAAATGAGCTTATTGGACACCGGTATGCATCAGTTTCAACAATAACTGTACATTGAATTGCTTTTTCTCGTCAGTATAGTGAACGAGGCATGCTCCCCCCATGATAACAAGGAAGTACTGTACTAAATGAGAGGACTGGTATCCATGACCCAAGTTGGAGATAAGTTAAACACTCAGAGCATGTAAGCTTCTGTGATATGCAACATGTTGTGTGGTCCTACCCTCGAACTATTGACTGCACCCAGACTGTGCCGATAAACGTATCGATCGGTCATTTAATACCCTGTACTATAACACACCCACGTACGCACAAAACTTTGACTTCGCCCATGTCATGAATGGTTTGCTCTAACCAATCTGAATTCAGCACTGTCATACACGCTTGTTGATCCGTTGCCGCTCAGCGGCCCTGCTTGGCCACACTCGATCGCATGCACTGCTTTCGTTTACGCATAGATGATTCGATAGCTTACTTGCTTGTTTGCGTTTTCTCCTGTGCTTACAAACGGTTTTCTTGTGTACTCTGTTCTCCGTCCATCCGGATTACGGCATAGTGCTGGATGTGTAATATTTGAAACTACAGTTTGCGATGTCTATTAATTATGAGAAAACACTTCACTCAGGTAAACTGAGTTAATCCCAACAATAATGAGTACAAAGGAGCTATGATTTCAAGCGTTCCATTTTTTGCTTGAATTTAAGGTCATTTCTCTAAAACCGCACTACAAACATAAAAAATACTGTTGGATAATTATTGGAAATAATGGAAAAAGTATGGTCCGGATACCATTGAGGAAAATGCTATTTAATAAATTGAGTGGCGAAAATTCTCTGACTACACTTTTTACTTCAAATGGTGTTTAGAGTGGCTGCATACGACTTGTATCATATGACAAAATGGCTCAAGTTTGTACGGTATTACTCACCCCATCTGTGACCTAATAATCCATGCTAAACGAAGTACTTCATATTTATCAGGAATTTTCATCACAGGCACAGGTATTGTCGAAATTCCGGAGACTTCAGGATTCTGCGAAATAACCAATCTCCAATATACAAGGTTTCACCCTCGTAAAATTATCTGTTCTATAGGAAAATTGCTGTAGCTACTTCCTTACGCACAAGGAATCAATTCCTTCTTATTCATATTGCTACTTTCAAAAAGAGATTAGAAAAATTGAATCAATGTATTTTCCAGTGGTTTGGCTACTATGAAATTTTATAACAAACGGACAAATTTGTCAACGTCTATAATATGTACAGCCTCGTGTGCGACGTGATCGTGGCGCGTCTTTCTACTCTGTGCCCAAATAATACTGTAAACACCATGGGGAAGTCGAAATTTGTAATCAACTATTTCAATGCCTGTTGGTTAGTGATATATTGTAAATCCCACCAAGTATAGTGCTTCTCGTAAGTAACGTTCGAAGGTTGCACGCCACACACGCTGCAAACATGTCATACGAGGCGTATAAGAGTGTGGCAGAATGAGATAAATCAGAAACGACCTGCTCAGCTCCATTCGATATCGAAATTCAATCCACCTGTTGTCGAAAACGTGACGGCCAAAAGGACCACGGAAAAGACAGGCCTTGGTTGAGAGCTGGGTGACTGAGCTATCAGATCCGTTTGCGTGTGCACGCGTGCACAACAGTGAAGTACATTGCGGCTGATTATCGGTCGTAATGGAGTTTGTTGATTACCGGCATGCGTGTGGGATAAGAAAAATCAGTGGTCCTCGATGGAAGCAATACTAAGCATTGGTTTGCCTCTTGTTGGAGAATGTAAGTAATGCTGATGAATTTTTAGAACTTTTTCAATCGACAATATCCGGAAAGAAATTCATCAACTTCGTCATCTGTACGCAGATTCATGAAAAAATCGAAGAGGAGGGATCGGTTTTCGACAGAAACAAACGCGGTCCATCGAACTCGTTTGATCATTTCGGTAGCAGAGGGCACATATACCAAATACATCGGTAAAAGTTGGTCTGAGCAGTGTTGATAAAGCTGCCCTCTCGGTCAGTAGGAAGCAAAGTCAAATATTGGAAGTTCTTGATATTTTGTTTAAACTTCTCAATCACCTAGGCAAAACAACGCGGAACTCATACTAATGTTCTCTGAAATTACGACGAACTTAAATTGAGCAATAACTTGATATCATGAAGAATTACTCCTATCTCAATTGTAAAAGGGATTGGCCGTGTCAGTAGTATCTGCTGGCAGAGAACAAGGGTAAGCAGTCTGATTAGTTTAGTTTCACTGAACGCCCATAGCTTTAAATTGTGAGTAAATAGTATAGATCCGAAAGACCAAAACGGGTCAACTTTTTGGTCGTCGTCAGACATTCAGCTATAGACAACCCTGGATTTCAATCAGGATAACTTTTGCAGGCTTTTTGTGCCATCCGTTTTATCAACGATTTGAGGATTGTTCTGGAATCCGTCATGAGAGTTGTAACTTTGTTCCACCGATGTAAATGTCCTCGCAGCTGCAGATGAACATATAAACTATACATGAAGTAGAATTCTACAGTTGACTAGGCTCACCATTCTCTAGGCGAATCTCAGCAACAGTCATCCCGAAGCACTTTTGTCCGATAGTTTTAACATATAGGGGAAAAAACTGAATGAGAAAACTATCCTCACGCACAGACAGTCACATGTGAACGTCGTCCATGACCCCTATAAGTTTGCGTATAAACCTAATAGATGCACTCCGGACAAGGAAGTCTCTCCCGTTTGGCCTGTGAGTAAATTTCTGAATGAAATACAAACATCTAGCACCTTCCCATCCACTGTGGCTTCACACTAAACGCGTTCACTCGACTATTGCGAAGACTATCTCACCATTGTGTATGTTTTGGTCTTCACGCGCATATACTCGCATATGCGTGCATCTGTAAACACATGCCAAGTCTTGTCGGTACGCATAAAGCATATCTGACTTGTATCACTTACTTGTGCCGCCCAAAATAAGCATATGGTCCACAACAGCCCCTAAACTGAACTGCTACCGACTAATGAACTTGATTATTAAGAGAACAATGAACAATGGAACTGTCAATTAGGTTGGTTCTGCCTTTAAGAAGACCGAGTAATCTTTCTGTGGCTCAGAATAGAACCAGCATATTTTTCTCAGTACAACATTTTGCCGTGGTTCCCGTTGGAGTAGTCGTTCAAAAACTCCATCATCCTGTCTCACGCAAACCTGCAACCGCAGAACCATACTCTATTGACCACTCTCTGTCATTTAAGTTGAAATGTTTCCTCCTACAGCTTCGATTTGGGCTTTCGTTTCACTCAAGGTTTCTGACCTGGGGATCGTACACTTTTCTCATGGCAAAGCCCCACAAAACTGTCCATCGGGGCTGACCCTGGGTACCTTGGAGACCATGGTAACGGGCCCTCCCTTCTGATCCATTACAAAGGGAAGGTCTCATCATCAGTGACATCGGTTGTGGAGTGTCCTGGCGTCGTGTCCTGCTGGAAGAACTTTTTTTAACATAATGGGCAACAGTAGACTTTCTAGGTATTCAGAAAGTGTCTTCTTTGTCGCACGTAGATAAATAATTGCATTCACCTTGTCTACAAGAAACGGAAGACCGACAAGTCGTGAACCGTAGATGCTACAACATACATTCACTTTCACACCACCTTGTCTATTACTTGTGTGATAGTCAAGAGGATTCTTCTTTTGCCAGCTCCTCCCTTGTTGATAATCTTTGATATTATGCGGATGGAATGTGGATTCATTACTGAGGGGATGTCACTGCGTAACGTCGGTTTAATTGTAAGTATATATGAGAGCCAATGACAGAACTCGATCCTTCGAGTTGTTTCGATGAAATAAGGTCTGGACCAGATGGGGCCGGTAACTCCTCTGGTCTTGTTGCCTCAGGATATTCATAAAGTAACCCGAGGATATTCCCAGTTGGCAGGCCTCTGTTCGAACGGAAGTTCCTGGTTCCGTAGCCAACAGATCTAGGTTGGAAATTTGAGTTTCTGCGGTGGCTGCCTTTGGTCGCCCGGACGACTTACGAGGATGAGCATTCGAAAATTGTTGGTCTCTGGATTGCACTTGTGCAAAGTTGTACCAACAGCTTTGTCAGATCCGAGTTTCTGCTACGAAATTATTTGTATGCTTTCCGTAAGCAAGGGCCTACTATCGTCGTAGCTATCTCGACAACACTCGAGATAAATCAAGTCATTTAATAAAGGGCACATGGATGGAAACGGACGGTCGTGTCAATCGCACAGTTATGTGTACTTCCGGATTAAGCCGAATCCACGTTGATGCCATTGCCAAACAGCATATGATCGCTATGAATCTTCAGATATGATACATCTACATTATGTTCAAGATGGGAGGCCTCCGCCTATGAAAATCAAGCCAAGAATCGACCGCTGTAAACTTCCCTGCTGTTCGTAGAGTGTGTACGCGCACGCACGCAAACGGATCTGATAACTTAGTCACCCAGCTCTCAACCAAGGCCTGTCTTTTCCGTGGTCCTTTTGGCCGTCACGCTTTCGACAACAGGTGGATTGAATTTCGGTATCGAACGGAGCTGAGCAGGTCGTTTCTGATTTATCTCATTCTCCCACACTCTTATACGCCCCATATGACATGTTTGCAGCGTGTGTGGCGTGCAACCTTCGAACGTTACTTACGAGAAGCACTATACTTGGTGGGATTTACAATATATCACTAACCAACAGGCATTGAAATAGTTGATTACAAATTTCGACCTCCCCATGATGTTTACAGTATTTTGGAACACATTGTACAGTAAAACAGTTTTGTTAGAATAACGTCTGTTCTGACAAACGGCATACAGTATTGTCGTTCCGTAAATGAGTGACTTGCAGACCCCCCAAACCCGAACCCGAAGGCGGAGAACACAGACTGGTTTTAGGGCGTGTACTATAGGACAAGGTAATCAACGATAAAATAGCTTATCTCAAATTGCGGGCAAGCCGACCACAGAATTAGGACAATCAATAAAGGCTTCAAAAAGCCCAGGCAACAATAGACAGGAAAAACGCGAGACGGCAATGCAGGAGCGAGTCAAGTGTTTTACAAAGAAAGTTCCTAATCATAGGGGCGTTTTAATCAGTCAGAAGTAATAACCTGAAGGAACACACGCAAGCGTGGTGAAGAACAAACGGAATAGCATGACTATGAGAAAATGGCATGATCAAAACGGGATGGGTGAAGTTCAGCCGTTCACAGAGTCAAGGCAGACAGAGAGAGTGAAAGAGGTAAGGACGAATAAAACTACAACTTTTACGTTCGAACTGTTTTCGCGCCGCGAATTTTAGTTGGCAAAATGCGTGACCTTGATATTAAATGGCTAGTAAAATACTGAGAAAGACCTTTACTTAGGTGAAAAATACTGCTAAGAGTAGTTTAATAGCACATCTGTCACATAAAATTTTGATTGAAGTTCGAAAACTTTCATTTCCCTCAAGAATTTCCAAGAATTAGCTGATTTTTCCCCCTTCAGATTGTGGATGGTAGTTCGATCCTTGACTTTCAGAGAAAGATAATTACGTTCAAACGTCTGGGGTCTTATCAAGTAATCCAGCCAATTATGATGTAATAGCTGAACGGGTCGTTGATACCAGTGGGTCAGTGGACACATATACCAAAACGACAGAGAGAAGCTACGGAAGCGATAAAATCTATTTAGAATCAGGGTTCAACACGAACAAATAAAGGCCAAGACGATTATGGTCATTTACTATCTACCGAAGGAACAAGGCTAAAATAGTGTGACTCGATGGGATTGAACGAACTATCACGCGGCCACGGAAACGAGGGGATGGTGGTCGGCCTGGTAACTAGAGACCAAAACGCATGGGGACAAACGAACTGCTGGGTGAATACAAAATAAAGAATTTTCATAGACAGCGTGGGAGATGAACTGAATCAGATTAACGGAGTTTATTGACTTGGCTAGACGAATTTCCATGTCCGATTTCAACAGACAGGGAACATTCACATTTTGGCAAAGCGAATTCTACGTTGTTCAGGATATCTTGAAAAACGCCTCGTTAACATGATTGATCGTGATTTTTGCAGCCCATTTCAACCGGCGAGACAACTGTTGCGAACTCAAAGTGTCAGGGAGTCGCGTAAACCTCCCGGAAGTCAAGTTGCTAACGTCTGTGAACGTGGCAAGCCACTCAATCATTCAACACTTCACGCACACATGCAGCTGAACTAGCCGAGTGCACATTAAAAAACCGTACCCACATGACCAGAAAAAACTCATACAGCCGTAACCGCCAGAGCAGCAATCCCATTGTACTGGCACTTTTGAGTTTTTTACATTTTCGCGTTAGATGACTTATTATTCTCTCACACGAATACACAAACTTTTGGCGTGTTGTACTGTCGTCTTCTGTTTCCCATTAGCGGGCTAGAGAGATCGGAGTTGGGAACAAAAGTGGAGTGCGTAGACGTCCAAAGTAGACTCCATGTGTATCGAAGATCGTAGAAATCTTGGATAGGCACGCAAACGACACCACACAGAGTCACTAAAATGAGTTTATTCGGAAATTTCTCCCTGCGATGAACGAAATCGCGATTACCCTAATTATCATCACGGTTCGTTCAAACTAAATTGATGGTCAAGATGATTTACGAGGCAACTGGGATATTTTCGTTGCTGTCACATTTGGGCCACCTATGATGATCGTGTAATGCTGGCTTTTGATCGGCTGAAGTCTGAGGCAACTAACTTTTCTGCACCTCTGTTTGCAAAATGGTAGGGGAATTTCGTATCAAATATTCTCCCAGATTAAATTTTATTCCAAGCCAAGTAATAACATTATCCAAGTCAGATGTTCGTTTTTTTTCACACCACATTCTGTTACGAAACCACTTCCTACATGAGTGGTCAGAAAGAGCATGTTGCCGTTCGCATGAAGAATAGGACATTCGTTTATCACGAAATTTCAATTGTCCACGGGAATTGTCAGAACTAACTCGACTGACATCAAGTTCAGTAGGATTTTATGGATCAACCTTGTGATGTGATATATTACGAAAAGTTCAGAAAAGAGAAATTTATTACGAAAACAAAGGTTCTTCTAGCACTGGAACACCAGGCACACAGGCAGATGCACCTCAGATGTGAACTCAAGACTATTCGAACTGGTTCTCATCCACTTGCTTCACATAGAGAAAGACACCAAGTGATGAGTAAGTCTGTTTTCCGTAAACAATAGCCATAAAGTTGCAGCACTTTGTGCATATATACGGCCACACTCAACAGGGATTCACGAAATGAACGGTGGAGTGGAAGGTATTACTCGTGGTCTACAGTGTTCGACACAATTTATCGACCAAATATCACAGACAAAGAGCCTCGGATGAATCTTAAACAAGGACACATAGCCATTACATTTCGGTGTAGGGCTCATAAGATACGACAAAGAGCTCGGTTTGTGAGGATTCGGGCCAGATAAGGAACGGCAAAGTTTTATAGATAGTAGTGCGAGACGGTATACATCGAAAGGAGGAACGCGTAGAAGCGACAGAGTTACTTTTGTATAGATCATTGTGTAGAGGGTAAATGCTCTCTGCAAGGATTTTTTGAGCGAAAATTTCACTTGCGGCCAGGTGTAGTTGGCACAACTTAGCAGATAGTTCAGTTAAGGGTATGAAAGATATCCGGCCGATAATAGAGCAAACTCGACGAAGAATTTTAAAATCTTTCTTCAGTAGGCCAGCAAAAATAACAGGGAACAGTAAAGTGGAACAGGAAAAACCCAGTGATAAACTAAGTGGGAAATAACACTCTGTTTAACGTTAGAAAGCCTAAGCTTTCGAATTTGGTAAGATGGCCGGCGAAGTTTATTCACACAGTTGAAAACGTGAGGCGACCACTTCTAATTTGCATCGATAGTGATTCTCAAGTATTTGACAGAACCCACTCTAGCTAGTGGAAATGGCAGATAGATCAAAAAGATAAGCCGATCGAGAAAAGGTAAATGTCCATTCCAAGCATGTGGACAAAGTTAAAGGTAAACTGGACCGAACGGAGAAATCATAAATGTGGGACAGATTACTAGAATAGCTCAAAGCTTCAACTCCGAGAAGTACTGTACAGTCTGTCCAGTCGAAATACTTATATACGGCCAAATAGCAGTTTATATAATTGACACTATTCTCAGTAGCCAAAAAGTATACAACAGATACTACTGTTTAGCAAGGGAGGGAGTAGTATCGGTGTTAAAAACCGGAATTCGGATGCATGTCAGGGTTTCGACAGAAATGGGATGAACCCGAGTTTTTCCGACAGATTGTAGATCAATGTCTGAACCGGAGGTGGGAGCAAGCGTACTCACTACTCACTTAATGAGTTCACTGCCCTATCGTAAACCCATCACTTTACTTGAGGGTAGTCATACTTTAGGTTGTGTAATAATACGAATGCTGTACAGTAGCCTCCGTAGTTTAACAGTCTTGCATCGTACTTTAGGAGCCGTCTATCACAAATGAATAAGTTCCACGTAAAAATAGAGATTTTGCCGTTTATTTTATAAAAGAAACATAACCATAAATCTAAAAGGTCATGAAGTGGTCGTATGAATGTAAAATTGTGCCTATCGTAGGAAGCACATGCAGCTGTTGTGATATCGAGAATGGATTTATGGCATATTTCTTGTAATAAAAGAAACCTATACATCCTGGCCAGCAGTCCTTCTGATGCTGTCATAAGCTTGCACTGTTTTATTCCAATAAAAATTCTATCGGACTTTTAAAATAGTTACTGTCTATCCACTGGGGTTGAAAAACGGACTACACGGAGGAAGAAAACGGAAGGAATGTCTAATGGCCAAACGAGCTTGAGATGCCCGTCTGTATACAGAAGCGTTGCCATGAAAAACGCTACCTCAGTATTGGACTGTCCAATGCTCATCTTAGAGAAGCATGCTCCCAAGTACCTACTGAAAATCCGGTTGTTCATTTTTTGCAACCCAAGGGTTGAAATGCATCCAATCATATTCAGGTTTGCACCTTTATTTGACGAAGAGGTTTTTACACGTGATTTTCTTTCGACAGATTGTCTGATCGATCGAAGGCACTAGACGTTGCAGTGGGTTTCATCAACGCAAAGTCATAACACAGTACTCTCCTGTACCTGTTACTATTGTGCTCATTGTGAACGCTTTATCTTGACATCCGTGTTGTGCTCAGTGGGTTACATTGTACGTTTCTTCGTGTTGTAGCCATGGTTATCAAGGAGTCAATCACTAGAGATCGAGTTAATAATCAACCCGGAGATTTCAAACCAAAGTGTCGCTTTAATCCGAGTGAGATTTATTGAATGATTCTCGTCCAGAATGTCGTAAAGCTTAGCGATAACATTATCCAAGAATGTTCTTTTCTTGGGGTCTCGTTTCAGTCCAGTTTCTTGTTTGGATTCGATGAGGCCTCCGCATGTTTTTATATTCAGTCCAAGAAGATGGGATATCAGCTTTGACTAGTCTCCGTTTCGGTCACAATTGTACAATGTGCCTGCGATCTTCACTGTAAACTGATTTCCTGAGTAAAAGACTTTTGTTCTCTGGGTTTAGGTTGATTATTTCCTTCTCCTCTGTCTTTTCTTCAACGGACATCTTCGTTCTGCCTTGTTCGTTTTACAAATGACACAGTTGCATATATTCACACTAATGTGTTCGGTTGAAACTCAACGGAAGACGTAGATCCGTCGAAAACCAGTGGTTAGTTGTCACACTCTAGTGCTTCGTTCATCATGGTGCTGAAATAACGTCACCTGATTGAGCCATTTGTGCACATCTAGCCCACTTGATCAAGTCATACCCCTAGTAGGTAAAAACACGTGTCTAGCCCTTCCCGACATCTGAAAGTGCAATCACATGCCACAAAAATGGAATATTTCTAATATGTGCATGCAGTACCTTTGGCTTAACACCCCTGTTAGGCCTTAACGTGTTGTCATTTTGGCTTTGGCCCGAAAATCCTGTTTGCTTTCCTTTCTATGAATTAGAACTCTGCTGAAACATCTGCTTGGATGTGTCTGAACAATGCGTGGGATAGTCCTTTCAAGGGATACTGATGAGTAGCTCTTAAACTATGGAAGAAGACTCTCAAACTACGGAAAAAACTGCAGAAAAAAACTTTCTTGATATTCTTCATGTTTTCAGTGGGGCTTGTTATATGTCTACACTCATCCAAAAATAATCTCACATGGTTGTTTGCTACTGGTTCTGGAATCACTTTTAGCATCATGAACATTATTGCTTATCAAATGGTCCATTGTTTAGTATCAACGCTAAACGCACGCTTGAAACCCATAGGGGTACGGAACTGCTGTTTCAATATCCTTAGAAACCATCATCTGCAGTACATAGACACCAATCCCCAAAAAGGACTCGAATCCGTGGTGTATATTCATCACTAGGTTATCTATGCTGGCCCCACACGGCTTGTTTTAAGTCAACACTATATTGTGTAGCAAGAGAAACAGCCGCTTTGAAAATGCTTTAATGGGAAACGTAATCAAGGTATGCAGATGTTTGTGTCGGTTGGTTGACCGAGGCGAGATAATGAATGAGAAAAACGTATACAGTCTGCACAGGAAGTCCGACGACAGCCGATTTTGGTCGAACTCCAGTTTTTCCCTTCATTCATGGCTCTGGCTCCAATTTTGGCTACTGAAAATTGTCCCAGTAGTAAAGACTGGAATTCGATCGAAATTGACCACCAATAAATTCTTTGCTCAGATTGTACACTGGTGAGTGCCTTTGCTATTTTCTATTGAAGCAAACTGCCCGACAAAGCCTCAATGTGCACTAGGGGACAAGAAATATAAGGTGTGCATTCCGTACACCTTAGATAATCATCCTTCTGTGAGGCTTCTTTTTAGCAAAAAAATACTGGTCAGTGGAGTTTTCCTTGTCCATACAACCCTGTTATCACATTGGGTCCTTGTGGCTAATGGCATACAGTAAACATTATTTGGACTGATCCATAGCGCTGAGGACCTCTAGTCCAACTAAAGTCACTGGGACGAAAAAAAAACTTGCAAAAGGTCAGTTTTAAAGGTCGATAAATATAAATAGAATTTAAACTGTTAAGCCAGAAATCCTAGAGAAATGCCAACCTTAGTTAAAATTCTTAGTGACTGACTGTGACAAGCACAACTTCATAGAGTTAAACACGATTTAAAATAAAAGCAAACATTAGTCTAAGATAAGAAAAAGGTAAACAATACTGCAGTCCCTCCCATCCGGAAACACTAATGGTGATCGCCCAAGTTGTTTTTCCTGAAAGGTATTACATTTAAAGAAGGAATTAGTAGAAGAATAAGAATTTCCGTGCACGACGAAGGAGTTGCTTGCAGGGAAGATATTGCAGTGACGGAGGTTTCAGTCTGCGGGGGGGAGGGGTGAGGGACTATCATAGGCAATACTAGCTAATAAAAAAGTAATGCCGAAACTGAACAACAATAACGACCTCTGTCAAAACCTCACGCGGTCTAAAAGGAACTTTTTAAGTTCACAGCCTCATGAGTTACAAAAGTCACCAGGCACTAGTGCACAGGGAAATCTACAAAGCCCTAATCAATCATTTTCGATAGCTAAACTTCTATCAGTTTTATGTGGTACTTCTTTAGAGGTTCCTGCATTGTCTATCCACGCACCGAATGTGGTCACGTGATTTAGGCCTCTGACCAATCAGTGGGAAGTATGGATTTCATACCCCACCAGTTACCATCAACTTTGGTGGTTTGTTAGCATACCGCACCTACTGGAGCCTTGTATGGTTCTCTACCTCAAGTATTCGAGTTGTGTTCGCTCCTTCTATTTGACTATTTAGTGGGCTCCTGTGGTTTCCGGTTTGTGTGATAATTTGGATACTTCTGCAAACAGATCGGTGGGCAATGACTTCTTATCCAGGATTTAGTCGGTCAGAGGCAGCCAGAACTTAGTAATCGGATCATTCAATGCGACCTGATCACTTCGCGATTGATTGGTACATTGTCTACCAACGACGCCACATACTGCTACGAATTTAAACAAAAGTACGGCAAACAGAACTGGCGCACCCGCGATTCCGGTCTTCACTGTTCTGTGTGTGTGTGTTTGCAGTTCCAGGAACGAGATATTTCACAACAAATTACATTCTGCATTGGCCCAAACACCATAGAATGTAATTTTCACTTCACCTGTTGACAGTTTGACATACAGATCGACACACTACCAATTGTTACGTCGATATTCTCGGCAGAAATAATGGGGAGAAGAATGAAGCTTGAGGAAGAATACTTTTTGACCCACATACACTGTGTAATCCAATACTAGGCTCATATACGCCTCAAGCGAATAAAATACAGGTTCAAGCGAAGCTGTTTTGGATTGGAAAAAGTATGCACTTGCGTACAAACTAACACTCCGTTGTCGTTCTGAGCAGAATTCTGTTCAAAAGCTACCTACTATTTTGGTTTCTGCCGTGAAGGCAACACAGATGTGAAATTTACCAAAGAATGAACAGGGCAAAGTACACATCGCCTTCAAAATTATGGTTTTTAATATACTGTCCATATCTCAAGTCAGGGATAAGTAGTAGCGTGACTGTACTCACTAACACTCAACTGTCATTTTTAACTCTACGAATATGTTGAGTCGATCATAGTTCGGCTGTGGGCCAATCGGACAGCATGGAATGATCAAATGGGCTTGACAAACACAAAGACGAGTCACTTGAATTATCGAGGTAATCTAGTTGATGGACGGTCAAGATTATTAGGGCATGCACGTGAGTATGTTATCACTCAGCTGCAAAAGGTGAACATGTATCGATCAATAAGCGAACTTAAACTTGTTGTTGCCCCAGTGTGCGTAAATCAGCAATAACTGCCAAAGGATTGATATTCTTGGTAGGTAGGTCAAAGGACCCGAACCTATTTGAAGCAAGAGAACTCAATGACGAAAAAGGTTATTTACAATGACTTCTTTCTTCGACTATTCATTTATGGTAAGAATACCTGTTGAGGGATATAGTTTACCCTAAGCACTTCATATTTAGGAAAGGATGACTGCTTTAATCAGAGAATCAATGACAGACTCACGAACGGTCTGAAGGTGCTTTCTATACCCAGGACTTGAGCTAAGTCACTACATTTCAAAGCCGAACATAGTCGTTTCCGAATCCTAACTCAAAACAACTACAAGAAACTCTTTATTACAGCACAGTAATACAGGCTTTCACGATTCCCATGCAGCCAAATCACCGCTCATTGGTATCAAGCTTATGGCTTGACTAACGTGAAGTCCTCATTTCAAACCACACGAGAATCCTTAGACATTTCTAGCTAGCCGAATCAACGAAGATAGCGAGGTTTATGCATCCAAAAAGTCATGAACAAAATGATAGGAGTAAATTCCGACAAGATGTGATCCAGTCTCTCCTGAAAGGCAAACCGAGGGCGGAAATCGAAGTCCTCAAACTGGATCACTGTCACACGATTTTAAGGATCTTTGATGAGGTCGTATATTTTGGGATCGGATACATCTGTTACGATAGAATTTTTCAACTTTTATCCATTCTTTAGTTCAAGAGTCTGATTACCGGCTGTGATCCAGTACTCTGGTTAGAAGTAGAACCCCATAATTTCCTTTCAGAGGAGGGATTATTAGGCCAAATATAAGTGCCAAAATTGATGAAAATCAAGAGGTGGCCGAAAACTTACGTCACCGTTTTTCACTGTTTGAGGTTTTTTCGTAGAGGGCTTATAAGCTACCTTTTCTTTCTGGCTCTAGCGCCCAGGAACTTAAAAACTGAAACTCTTCAGCACATAATATAGAAGACTTTTCATCCATGACTAAACAGCATGGTTTTCGGAGTGCAAAAGTAATTCATTACGAACACATACGTCAGTTCAATCGGGTTTCTTACGTGCAGAGCTGACCGAAATGTTGAAGTAGAAGGTTACGTAACTGGCTAAAATTATCTCGATTTTATTCACTGACCACATGTGACTATCCACGCTTAGTACTTGAGCCAAAGCTTTACGCCGCGTCCCATAGGTCCGATACGACACTTCCGCACTGTATTATTGTTTTCGATCATTAGAGTGCCCTCACTCGGTTTCAAATTCAATTGTTGGTTTAATTTGAATTGAATCTTTTCTGGACATCGATTATGGTCAGTTCACCCTTGGTTCAACACACCTCTTCTCAACTTAAACGGCAACTTATTTTCTTGATCCGTCTATTGTTATCTCTGGTTGAATTCACGCATACTACACGGACAACCAGTCAATATCCTTTTCAAAACATGGACACGCACTTGCTTGGTATTGACTACTTGTCAAACTCCAATGCGGACAGTAGTGACTGATAGATCTTTGTACGTAAGAGCACGTGCTGCTCAGCTCTTTTACTTGATAAATCTTTCCCTTGTTTCCTTGTGGGCTTACTTGCGGCTTACTCGCCGGCTGCAATCGAGTTGCATTTCTATCCCTACAAATAAATAGACTGTAACAGTTGGGTGTTCTGCTGTTGATTGCGAACACGTGTGTACCATTGAAATAATGGTCATGGGTTTCAGGGATTATCCATTTCCGGTTTCGACCAAATGGTCATCGTCTGGATCACACTGAGTTCGAAGGCTGGTCTCGTATAGTGGCCAGAACCGTTTTGGGGTGCTCTACCGAAACACTTTTGAGAACAAATCGGTGAACTGATTAATCCGGTCTTTACAGCCTCCGTGCTACTTAGATGGTGTTTTCGAGCGACTTTTTTTGCATTCATATTGACCCGGTGGACTATTTTGAAGGTGTCTTCCGCGTAGTGTCCCGTGTCTGTAAAGGGGGCCAAAATTTCACTGATCACTATTTTTCGTATTTCCCGTCATCAGCCAAGATCGTTCATGCTCTTTAATTCTTTGTGATGGCCGTTGTGTCATTCTACCTACGTAGCTTGTCGAATAGGTTAGCATGCTGACCACGCAATACCAGTACTCATGGCTACCCAATCAAATGTTGACAATAGAGACGTCGTTTGTAAGTTACGGGTTTCCAGCCTATAAAGACAAGCGTATTAGCCACGAAGATGATGCTACCAAAAACGTGTTTTTCTATATGAAAGAAACGAAGATACGTCAACTGTTGCATTCATCCTTGTAGCGTTAGACTGCGAGTCTGTCCAGGGACAAGGTAAAACTAATAACCAGAAAGATTTTTGTTTCATGGGTGCGGTAGCAAATATTCCCCTGGCCGAGCGGTTGTAGGATGAGAAAGTGCAACCATGTGCCGTGAAAACGGGAGATCGTCCGTGGCCACTTTTCGGATGACGGCACAAAGTAGACAGAGATGCTTACACAATAGATCACAACCTTACCAACAGAACGACAGCATATTGTTGTTGCGCAAACGATCCCCCAAATGTTTCCGTTTTCTCTCTATTATCGATAAAATCGTGTTTTGTTGCTGAAACCACGTGCCGGCGACGGAGATATGGCATACTCTAAATGTAGTTCCTCATATTATGATTCCAAGTCTATCTTTTTTTATGATGTCCACCTTTGTGATTAAGAACTAATTCAGTTTCGCTCGTTCTTCTAAATAATGATTACGCGTTAGAACGTTAACTCGCCGTATGGAACTTGAAAAATGTGTCCTTACGCTCCCTGTTGTTCCGGTTTTTACATTAATCTTGCTGTTCGCTTTATAGTGTGCATTGTTCCACTATTCACTGACTAGCCATCGAGAAACCTGAACCAAAGAAACTAATAAAGCAAGCACATGTCACGTGGTGCAGTCCAACTGATCCATTTCCAAACCATACGTTGACACGAGTACTGCACCCGGTTGACCAAGAGCTGAAAACGAACCAGTCATTGTCAGCTAGAGCGTTTTTAACCAAAATAGCCCTGCCAAAAAGATATTTCCGTGTTTTCCATTCATCGATACACAATAACCATGCTATGTGTGTTAATGCTTTCTATTTTGACTCGTGAACGTTGGTACAATGGAGGTGGCAGCTTCGATTCTGACTTGCTGCTGAACTCCATGAAGGAATTATAGTGCTGAGCATTGCATCCCAACTGCTTGCCTAAGTTATCCTTGATCTAGTATGCGGCGATCGCAAGCATATATATATATATATATATATATATATATATATATATATATATATATATATATACTTTCTAATTCAACGTGCAACATGGTGAGAAAGGCAGTGGTCAGTGAGGCTTGCCCTACTGTTTAACGCTGTACGATGATGATGATGATGATGATGATGATGATGATGATGATATATATATATATATATATATATATATATATATATATATATATATATATATATATATATATATATATATATATATATATATATATATATATATATGTAAATATTCTAGAATGACTAGTCCCAATGTTATCCGGTTCAGTTGAGATGAACTACTGGTTGGGTTCCGGATGTGTAGATGAGTCTATATTACACCGAACTGCTTATGGAGATGTTCAAATTGCTGTACGGATACCTTTGCAGACTGGGTTCACTGCTGTTCCTCTCCCTTGTAATCGATTATATTTACTCTTTTTCAAGTTGTCCAAAGGGTAAAAGTCGGTAACTCCTCCGGTATTCGGACACATACATGGGCGCATTCCACGCGTTAGTACGTGTGTGCTCTACCAGATAGATACGCTACGATGACCCGCCGAATGGCTTCGAACTTCTCTCGTTCTCATCGTTCAGTTTACCCGCTTAAATTACTTCAGTATATGGCAGTGGCAATAGTGAACTCACTTGTAATTAAACTATCTATAGTCGGATTTCTTTCAACCAAGAAAATCGTGAACCACACTCGTGAAAGTAACTTTTCTTCAACGTGTATATCAGTTGTGGCAACCAGCCTGGTGACCGTAGATAACTGTCTACCACCAAAGTGAACGGTTGTGCCGGGATGCCACCCTCTGACCCCTGAGGTGGTAGGCTCTGAACAACAAGACCACCACGACCACCACCTCCACAGCAGTCACTCCTGACCTGATGGGACCTTGTGCGGTTCTCCATTACCAGCTACAGACTCCAGTTCCTGGCTATCCCTACTGGTGTAGAAGGCCTTCAATGTATTTTCTCTTTTTTTTCTAGGGGGGGGGGGGTGGTAGGTTCGTTTCAGTACACTCATGCACAGGCATGTAACAAATAAACCGAAGAAGCATAAAATTACGACGGTAGGAAAATTGTGGAAATTCACCAGGTGGTCGAACTCCAGTTTCGAATTTGATGAGATGAACAACAGCAGAATTTGCAAAATATGGCCTTCACTGAAATCATTGGAAAAACTTCCATATGAGTTATATTTGACCATGACCGTGGCCTACCTCAAACCTAGAAGTCCCGGGCTCAAATCCCACGGCAACCAGTCACTTCCCCGATCGACAGTCTCCATTTTGAGGTGATTCCCTTCGTGAAACGTTGTACCGTTGATGTCCAATATATAAGAGAAGCAAATTGTCATTACCATTACCACCTTCTGGGTTATTTATTATTTAGGGACATTGTGTGCATGTGAAAACGAGCACTAAAGACTACGAGTTTAGATTTTATTAGGTGACAATATTCATAGGTGCGCCTGTGATTTGAACCTGACAATCATTATGAATTAAGATATCGTGGCAAATACTTATTCATTTCTTATGTAGTGGAAAACTCACTTGCATTTTTCACGTCGGGAAGGTGAACCCCTCTAGCCGGCTCCGAACCGGTGACACCCGGCTTACCGGGCCGGTGCTCTACCAACTGAGCTATCATGGTACGGACAGTCACGTGTGAATAACGCGGGTGAATATTCGATGATGCGCGAGCCACCATTCTAGTGACACGCAGCAGTTGTTCTGGCTTTATTCATTGGGGTAGCCTCTTCCGTCACTTCCCGATGGGAAGAACAGCACACGGATGAAAGTGATTCATTGGACATTGAAATATATTCACAAAATGTATTGTTGGCTCGAGGAGCCTGGATCTTATGTATTGGCAAATTCACTAACATTTTTCACATCCATTATTCACTTGCTTTATTCACACCTGACTGTTCGTATCGTGACAGCTCAATTAGTGGAGCATTTGCCCTCTGGGAAGAGTGTCGCTGGTTCGACTCCGGCTCGCAGAATCCGATCTTTGGATGTGTAAAATGCAAGTGAATTTTCCATTACATAAGATCCAAGTTCCTCGTGTCTACCAAAAATTCCGTGAATTTATGTATTCTTATTTAGTAGAGGGGAATAAAACGGAAACATCAGTCTGAATACGGGATCAGTACTTATGTCTATGAATTTATGGTGGAACTTTCTAATCACGGTCGATATGGGACGAACGATACAAAGTTACACCAGAGACTAATCAGATCCAAAGCTTTTGACAATATTACCTTGAAACACCTTTAAAACTGCAAATAATATTGGATACGGCACAAAGCTAGAGACACTCAGTTTTCGTGTGGAAACCTTTTCGTTCATACTACTGAAGTCGAAAACTACTTCTCGATTCCGTTCATAGGGTGACTTTTCTGGACAGTTTCTTTCATACGAGACAGTGCTCATGGTATCTTTTTCAGAGTGAAACATGTTTACTAGGAAAACTCCAACTGTCAAGAAAGGAATATTCGCACAAAGATAGTCCTTCAAAGCTCCCTTTATTCAGATCCTTTCGGTCAACTGTCCTTTTCAAAGTGACTCATAATCACTGACTGACCTGTATCCTATATGTATTTCGTGAGTAACAATTTGATCTATTACATTAAATCCGTATGAGTGTGAGCAGCAGGGAATTATATTTTACGTAATATGACTCATCATGCAGTGTTAACGTTCAACTGACCGTTGAATATCATGGAAGCACTGTACAGCTGTTTCGCTCTTGTTGGGAATCATCATCAGTGCACATCCACCGAGCCCCCACGGGGACTCGAACCCGGGGTGAACGATTGCAAGTCAAACACCTGATCACCAGGTCATCCGCACTGGTTTCACATAATATAACATTGCTAAGATAATAATATGGTAGGATTCCAGAGTTCTCACACTACATAATAAATCAGATTATCCAAAATTTACCATCATACTACTCACAGTCATGTAGTAGCCAAGCTTTGTGGGTTTCTTGACGGCGTGTCGTCGTTGTGCTTAAGCCCCTACAGAGAAGTCATCCATCACGGGAGTTGAATGGGGCTCGGGAAACGCCCTGCTACCTTTCAAAGTGGGTGGCTGAAGGGTGCTATAACACGTAGTGTATAAGTTAAATAAACCAACGCGAAACAGATCAGAAAGTCTGGTTGTCAGGTGTTAGACTCACAATCGTTCACCCTGGGTTCGTTCCCCAGGGGGCTCGGTGGATGTGCAATGTTGATGATGCCTAACAAGGATGAAACAGATGTACAGTGTTTCCATTGTTTTCACTGATGAATTTAGTCTGCGCCGGTCCATGGATTGAAGTCCATGAATCTATTAGAATTCCCTCTTATTTTCGTCGCCAAACCGTAAAGTTTTCCTCCCAGTTCTGACACTTTCTATGCATAGTATATATTGCTGTCACGAGGAGCCTGAATCACAAATAATGACTGACTCACTTGCATTTTTCACATACAAAAGTCTTGGTCGCGACGTTGGACTTTTCTACGCAACCCGCCATTATGTTCCGCTAGGATGGCGGACCGAAATCTAACTGACTGCAACCCCGGAACAAACAGTAGGCAGGAATTTTGCATTCATTTGCTCTAATTGTCTCTGACTGAGTTTGTAATCTTCTTCAGCTATTTATTTATATTTTTGTAGTACATCGGACTTTTGTTGTGGAACTCCATAAGTCTATGGTATCATATTTAATCTCAAAGATAATAATATTGTCAGATCATCCCGGTGAATACGCTTAAAATCTAACCGAGTAAGATGAGAAGCACATTAGAAGACAGCCCAGAGTTGGATCACGACACTGTATGCCTATATGTGTACATGACATATTTCGCTGATCCTTGGTTTATATCTACTTGAGATTGGCTTGAGAACTGCTACGGAAGCCGACCGAAATTGTTTTGCATTGGATTTTCGGGGATGAGGGTTGGAAGATATCGAACCGAGGACAGGTGGAGGTTGCCCTGTAGGCATAAACATAAACATTCCGTCCGTTAAGATGGTGATTATACTAACGGGCAACCAGGACTCATCCTTATTTTGAACCAAATGGAATACTTTTTCGTCTCCACCATAATCCTGCAACCTTACAAAAGCAGCTGCACGGTAATGTTTGGTTCTTTTGTAAAACGATGGCCGCATATATTCTGAAGGTCAATTTCTGCTGTTGAATGCTCTTAATCATAACTTACATCGAAATGCAAGACGAGACGATATGCACGGTATCCCTGACTTAGCTAGAGGTAACATGATGAGAACACGATACGGGCATGTAAACTGGTGGCACAATTCTCTTCCCAGCTAGTGACACTTCTTTTCAAGATGTAACAATACATTGTGATTAGACGGTTTATATAAACAGTCTACCGTACGAACTTTAAGTCAACCCCCCCCAGATCATCAAATCCCTGGCATTTTCCGTCACCCTTCGTCACAAATGCAGAACATGGGTTTGGCAAATCGAATCAACGGCAGAAAAAGACATTCCATTCCGCATCCGTGCCAGTCTGATAACTCACCGTGTAGGAATCCTGAGCCGGTACGTCCCAGTGATTCATCTTCGAAGTAGAAGAGAGTCAGTTTCTCTTTGTTAAAACCAGCACAAACTGTCGAGTTTACCGATTAAAATCCTCAACCGGTGTCGCGTTATACACAAAAGCACAGAACAAGGCATTACACAATAACACACCCCAGTATTTGCGTCATTATTTGCCCAGTATTTCAATCCGAATTTGAATGTTCCTTAGGAAAATGAGAAAATAGTTTGAAGTCGTTTACACTCAACGGGAACAGAGCACTGTTCTGTGAACCTTTGTATCTCACTCACAATCACACTTGAATCAGGTTACTTTCGCCGCAGGATTGGTACGCCTGACACCGATACATGTGTGTGTATGTGACTCAATGAGAAATGATTTCGGAGCCGATCGAAGCTGTCAAGTACTCACTAACTCACTATTCAGTGGCTTTCGCAGTGTCACTTCATACTCAGATCCACGTCAGCATTGGCATCAGTAACACTGGTAAAGAGGTGAATAGTTTGAAGACAGCTTGCGAACAGCTAGTGAGAACAGACTGCGGAACCTGGTTTGACGACTCTACTCCAATTCGCAAGCGTTGAGATATTACTTGGCGCGACATTCATTATTCATCAGAACGAGATGAAATAACAATCGAATTTGTGTGTGTGTGTGTGTGTGTGTGTGTGTATGCGTGTGTGATGTTATGTGTGTCTTTTGTGTGCAAGAGTCAGTAAGAAATAAAGAAGAATAGTGAGTAGTATGTGATGAACAGAAATCCTAAGAGAGTTCAGCGTAAAAGCATGGCGATCCGATGAGAACAGTCAATCAAACCATGGCCTGAGCTCAACACAGTTGAAGCCAAGTATTGCAGATAGGACAATCAGGAGAGACACATGCTTGCATCATAATCCTCAGTACTGATCAGATGGACAGATTTGCTTACATTTACAAACGAACAAACACTGAAACACAAACTTACTAACTAACACACATCAACGATCCATGTTTTTAGGAATATGTAACTTCAGCTGAGACTGCTCAAGTTCTCAGGCTTACGCAAGTGCGCAGTCACGTGAAGACTCCGACATTGGCTTCTGGGAGTAGGTGGATCTATGTGAAGAAGATTTCGTGGTAAATGAGCCTCAGTGGAATTTACCTGACTCCAGTTAATTTTGAACAACGCTAAGAGCACAAATTGTGGGTCAACATGATCCTAAGCGCTTGCTGATCAAAAAGAATTTTGCAACCAGCTGTTTGATTAGGTATCTGGCTTTGATTCTGGTTAGCTTACAATTATTGGTACTGTTATTATTATTATTATTATTATTATTATTATTATTATTATTCATATGTGTCTTTCAAAATGGGTGTCATTTATGTTATATGGTCCCATTTGTTGAAAAGTACTTTGCCCGTGCTCTTGTCGGGTTTCGATAGAATGATATTCACGGTCTTTCGTGACTCTCTCTCTCAGATGTGTTTATGTTCCATCCTTACTAGCCCACTTGATGTTTTAGCTGTATGATATCGATAGCACGTACTCACTAAGGCAGATTTGTGGTTCTGTAGTTCCAACTGCGACAACGGAAGTAAGCTGGGCAGTTGAGCTTGGAGATTCTCAAATTTCACTTTAAAATCTAGTTGTTTACGGTGGCAGCTTGGGCAGCAGAATTCGAGTCTAAGGGATAATATCTTAAGAAATGTTTTGTCTAATTGAAAGCCAGATCCATTCTGCATATAGCTTTCAGGGTTTAGTGGGGACTAATTAACTGGTTCCGATGCTTCTGTCCGTTTCATCAACGTATGACTTGTGCAATTCATTTGTTTTTTGTATACAACTAACTGAAAATATTTATCAAATGATGGCATTTCTCCAGTTTTTCACGGATCAAAAACACAAGATGACGCAAGTGTCCGTTCTAATTTCACAGTATGCTTACACACCGTATCTCGCTCACTAAGCGCTTGGCTTCAAAGTGACACTCTCTGTACGAACATCAAGTTTATGTTCAAAGCAGAAAAGTATAGTTTCGAAAAAGATAGACTGGTTAATACATTGTTTGAGGAATTGAACGTTAGCCCTAGCTGGTGCCATTTTATATAGAACTTACTGTACTTGTCAAGTTCTTTCAGTACGGCTGGGTCCTTGGCCTATTTTAGTAGTCCGATTATTCCCATTAAAGGCATTTAGAAAAAAAAAATGAAGACCATTTTGAATGGTGCTTCTATATTCGCGCAAATGGTAACAGAGAAGGACAAAATAAGAAAGTATTATTACCTTATTAGGTACTTGTGCATGAGTGCAGTGAAGGGGATGTACCCCTCAGCCTAGACGGTCCTCTGCACTATTAGGGATGGTGGGCATTCAGACAGCGAGACTTTTGGCCGGGGGATCCCATAAGGTCCCTACAGGTCAGGTGTGGTAACCAGCCGAGTAACGGAGAATTATTATCTACCGTCAAAATGGTCGGTGGTAGAGAGATTCAAAGCTCTAGCAGCCGACCTGATAGGTGAACCCAATAAACCACGGAATTACCGCCCGTACAGGATCCGTCATTGCACCGCTTGCAGTACCCGTAGAAGGACTACCATAGATTCAACAAACACGATAACGAGTGAGAAAGAATTGTCGCATGAGTTAGACTTTATTCATTTTAAAATGTCATGCTAGTTGAAACACAAAAATACATGTTAAACAATTTGTCAAATGTAAACAACTTGGAAAAAACGATTTATGAACCGGTAATATCCATAAAACACTTCCAGACCCTGGAAAATGTCAGTCAGTTGGAAGTGTAGATCCCTGAGACTTAGTACGGGAAAATAATGAATATGCTTCTGTGTTTTGCAAACGATAGAGATGGGTGTATTTTTATTCTATGTATATTTTGTCAGCGAAAGAAGACGTATTTGATTCTATATCATCAGTAGAAATACTAGTGTCTGGTATTTCTGGAGGTTCCTCAGTGGGCAGCTTAGTATTGCCCCATATGATTTTAAGTGTCACAGTAAAACCGTATCTTAAAGTCCATCTTGGTGACAGATATGCGCAAATTGAGGATTGCAGTAAAGAAGACAAACTTTTTCCATCAAGATGTCGTACTTCATTTGGCCAATTTGTTGACGTAATAGAATGGGACAAGGAGGTGCAAGCCAATTGAAAAGTGAACTCTTCCAAGGCGACTTCTTGTTGTGGGCAAACATTCTTTCGTGTGGGTGTCATTCACTGCAGTACGAAGAAAATATTTTTTTGAATTCACCGCACCAGGAGGAACGCGTTCCCACTGAGTTACTGTCAAATCTCATGACTGTGAGGCTAGTCTGGTAGTTTTCCGCAACGTTCCGTTTATTCGTTCAACATGACCGGTAAACGATGAACTGTTCACCTTAAGTCTACATGTAGCTACACTCTTCTCACGGAGAAATCGTTTTAGCTCTTCAGCAATGAAAGAGACACCGTGATTACAGTGTATATAAGAAGATAAACGAAAAATTGGGCAAAAACCGACTGTCTCGGAGTTTGTAGAACATAGGAAAGCGAAGGAGGAATGTGAATATTTATTGATGATAACAAGTAGATATTTATATCGCGAGGATGAGGGTGGAGAATCGTGAAATTCAATGTTGAATTTCTCAAATAGTTGTGTAGCTTTTAGCAACTCGGTTCCAGATGGCTTAAAAGTGTGGGTTCAATTCCACCCATATCCGGCACAGTTGCGTTAAGATCTTCACCTTCTCAACCGTAAAAGCTAAATTCATTGCACGAAAAAAGGATTCAAATGTACGTTATCAGGGAGGCTGAGGGTATCGTGAAATTATTCATATGGTCAGCATTGAATGTCAGTGTACAGCAGTTCCGGGAGACCTTATCAGCAACTTCAGTCTGTGTGCGAGGTTGGTGGATCAGTTCGTAAGAAAATGGAGGTAGTTCTGTTCGTCAGCTCTGTATTTTATCTTTCTCAGTCGTTCCCTTTTCTTTGAAATTATACACGAATTCAACAGAGGGCTGATCGGTGAACAATCTAAAATGCTTATCCAGACGATAATGTTTCCTGTTTTGAACTGTTTGTGTCACGGCGCTTACTTCTTTTTCGATTGCAGAATGATGGCTTTCATTGGGTGAGATTGTTCTGAAAAGAACGCAACAGGTATTTCATTATGATACAGTATTGCAGCAATGGCTATATCGGAGGTGTCATTCTCTCATGTCAATGCAAAGTGTGGTTCTATGGTGATTACAGCACTTTGGACTTATTCCGACTTGAGACTTTCGAACGAACTGATGACCACTGGAAGTGGGAGTGTGTAATTGATAATTAAGAGGTGAATCTTGTCTGAAAGGTATGAAATCCATTAGGAATATTAGATATGCTTCCCAACTCCTCGTTGCTGTGCTCATGAGGTTAGAGCGAGCTGGTATTTCGATATGAGATTTAAATAGATCTGAATCAGGTTTTATCCTCCCGAAAGAGATTTTGTAGCCAAGTGGTTTCACCGCACTAGTAGTGATATTGCGCTTGCTATAATTCAGTGTTATTGTGACCATTTCCTCAACCTCAGGGAATAGCTTCCGAATTCAGTCGTGGTCTTCCGCAGCTTTGACGCAGACCGTTATGTTATCGACGTAGGTGCAAGTCCCCTTAAGCTTCTCATTACGAATTAGCCCGTCAATTAAACGTTGGAAGCAGGCAATCCCATTAGTGCCACCAAACGTAATGACCTGTAAGGTTGATTAGACCTTACTTCGCGGTTTCCTTAGTAAACGCGTGCTTCGGTCCTTTGTACTGCGTGGACCACCTGCACGTTACTCTAATGTGCGGCACTGCACAAATATGTTAACCAGAACAGTATTCTCCACGACCCGTGAGAACGAGAAGGCGATTGGGAGAGATAGTGGCTAGCGTGTATTTGGGAGCGTGCGTGAGAGCGTGCGCAAGAGCAACGGTCAAATGGCCACCGCGCTTGGCAGTCAGCGTTCAGTTAAACAATAAACGTGGTAAAAGTATGAACGAAGATGGCAACCGCTACAGGGGCCTCCTCCTAGAAGTCCGACGGAGTTGGGCTTCGATCGTGATGGTAAGCCGGAATTATTGGTTGTCCAGGAACTCCTCATAGCTTCTCCGTTATATTGTTGTTGACGTCGAACAACTGCTGATGAGTTTACCGGTGCCTGCACTCTCGAGGTCCGATGTGCGTGGGTCCAACTGTGTTTTGGCGCCCGCGGGTCTCATACGAATGCAAGCCGGAAAATGCCTCGTCAGGTCCATCCAAAAAGGCGTCCAGTTGCCGTCTCCAGTGCCAGGCTGACCAATCGTCCCGTTGTCCAGTGAGCGGTTGGCTCCTTGAACGTGCACGGGAGTCAGCCAGGCTACGGATGAAGCCAATGTGACTTGTTAGATCCGTCTGAGAGAGGGCAAGGTAAACTGGAACAAAATAGCGCCTGAGGGCGCCGGCGGATGTTGGACCGTAATAACAACACACAAACGATGTTCGGTGTTGTTGTAGTCGCTAGGAGACCAGAAGAAAATGAAATCATAACTACCGATTGTAATTTCCCGGGTCTGTTGTTTGGTAAATCCATGGCGAACTTCCCAACTTATTGCTAACAGTCGGTTGTAAAAATCGTCACGAAATCGGCGAAGCGGGCGGGATTTCGTAGTTGGCGACCGCGACGGCTACTTCGCGTTGCGGGTACGGTTGGAGAATCTGATGGACTAGCTGCCGAGTCCTCACTAGGCGTAATTGGGGGTGGTTCGAGTGGTAACTCGCTCGATGCAGGTGACTGAGCGACTTGAGTGGGTGTAAATTGGCCGAGCGGCTTGCACTCAATGACGGCAGGCTTGAGACGGTCGATAGATACGGTGTCGTGTCGTCCGTTGATATCTATGACAAATGTTTTAGCCCTACGTTTTATCACCCGAAACGGGCCAGTGTATGGCGCTTGTAGTGGTGATCGAACGCCATCGACGCGAAGGAATACATGAGTAGCGGTTCCTAACGCAGTTGGGACATAACTTGTAGACTGTTGTTCACGCGGCGGACTGGCCTTGAGCACTCGCATGTGCTGCGTAAGGCGCTGAGCATAGTCACCGTAGTCGAAAGTCACGGTTGATGAGGGGGCTACCAACTCCCCAGGCAGACGAAGTGGACAGCCATATACTAGTACGGCCGGTGTTGTGTGTAACTCCTCCTTAACGGTACTACGCAGGCTTAAGAGTGCTAATGGTAGTGTTTAACTCCAAAGGGGGTTACCGTTTGCTCGAAGAGCGGCTTTTAATTGTCGGTGGAAACGCTCAACCATACCATTGGCCTGAGGGTGGTAAGCTGTCGTCTTAACGTGTTGGCAACCGAGCGTAGCGAGTAGGCTGCCGAAAGCGCCGTCAAAGTGTGGACCGCGATCGGTGGTTACTATTGCCGGGCAACCGAAATGACTAACCCAACCGGTCAGAAAAGCTTTCGCGGCCTCTTCCGAGGTGGGACGAGGGATAGGGATGGCCTGCGGCCAGCGAGTAAAACGATCCACGCATGTGAGTATGTAAACGTACCCAAGCGAAGGTGGGAGTGGTCCTACGAGGTCGACGTGCACATGATGAAAACGTGTTTCAGGTTCTGGGAACCTGGCTAACGCTGCCTTAGTGTGCCTATGGGTCTTAACACGTTGACACTGCAGACAAGCACGAGCCCATTGACGGACATCGCGTTTGACATTGTGCCAAACAAAACGCTCAGTTATCAGTTTCACCGAGGCAGTCACACCCGGATGAGCCAGATTATGGAGTGTCATGAACGTAGGATACCGGTGGGCAGCAGGAACTACTGGCCTAGGGCGACCTTGCGACACATCGCACACGATGGTATTCTGGGAAGCTGGGATAGGCACTGTGGTTAAACTCAAAGAACCGTTTTGTCTAAGTTGTTCGATGTCAGGGTCCATAGTTTGAGCCTGTGCCATTGCGTCTAAGTTGATGTTAGGCGTTTGTGCCAGACTTAGTTGATATACGCGCGATAAGGCGTCTGCGACGGGATTAAGTACCCCAGAGACGTGTCGTATGTCCACAGTAAACTGTGAGACAAAGTCTAAGTGGCGAATCTCGCGTGGTGAGTATCGATCGGAAGCTGACTTCAGTGCGTAAACCAAAGGCTTGTGGTCTGTAAACACCGTGAACGAACGGCCTTCGAGTGCATGTCGAAAATGACGAATTCCCAAGTAGATGGCTAATAACTCTCTACCGAACGTGCTGTACCTTGATTCCGCGGGTTGTAGGCGCTTGGAGAAGAATGCTAAAGGTTGCCAAGAGTCATCTACGAACTGTTGCAGTACTGCTCCAACCGCTGTGTCCGAGGCATCCGTCACTACCGAAATAGGAGCCAAAGGGTCAGGGTGGGTAAGGAGTGCTGTGTTGGCGACAGCATCTTTGACCAAGGCGAATGCAGCTTGTGCTGTGTCGGGAAACACGAACTTCCGCTTACCTCCGCGCAACAGGTCGGTGAGGGGTTGCATCATTTCCGCACAGTGAGGAATAAATCGGCGGTAGAAATTCACCAGACCGGCAAACTGACGCAACTGGCGAAAAGATTGGGGTTCAGGGTAGTCGCGAATAGCGGAAACTTTATCTGACAGAGGGCGGATACCCGAGGATGAAATAGAATGTCCTATGAAAGTGATATCAGACCGGCCTAATTCGCATTTCGCGATATTGATCGTAACGCCGTGCTGGCTAAGGCGTTCGAAAAGTGCTCGTAAGTGCGTAGCGTGCTCTTGCTCTGAAGAACTCGCCACCAAAATATCATCCAAGTATACGTGGACATTTTCCAAACCACGAGTTGCCTCGTGCATGAACCGTTGAAAGGTCTGGGCTGCATTGCTGAGTCCAAACGGCATTCGCAGAAACTCGAACAGCCCGAAAGGTGTAGTGACGGCAGTTTTAGGGATATCAGCCTCTGCTACCGGGATCTGGTTGTACGCCCGAACCAAATCGATACGGCTGAAGATGGAGCAACCTGATAAAGACGACGTAAGATCCTGTATATGGGGAATCGGGTATCGGTCCGGGACGGTGACTTTGTTAAGCGCTCTGTAATCACCACAGGGTCGCCAGTCGCCACTAGCCTTAGGAACCATATGAAGGGGGGAAGCCCAAGGGCTACTAGAAGGGCGTATTATACCCAGTTCTAGCATATGTTCGAATTCGGCCTGTGCAACACGAAGCTTGTCTGGTGCTAACCGACGCGGCCTACTGAACACTGGGGGTCCCTTAGTATCGATATGGTGAGTGACACTGGTCGTCACTGCTGGGAGAGGCCCGGCCTGCCGAAACATGGCCGGGTAGGCGGCGATGAGTTCGCCATAAGGTTGGTGTGCCGGTGGTTGAACGTAAAATGGCGTGACGTGATTCACTCGCGAATTATGACCCGCAACGGCGAGAGTGGTCTGACGATCCACCACTCTGCGGCGCCGTGCATCAACTAACAAGTCAAAGTGCTGCAGGAAGTCAATGCCCAGAATTGGGTACGGGACGTCGGCGATGATGAATACCCAACGAAAATTACGCTTTAAACCCAAGTTTAAGGTGAGCGACCGCTGGCCAAACGTTGGGATGGCCGTGCCATTTGCAGCGCGTAGTGTTTGGGCCTGCGGTGTGCTATTGTCGTCTTTCGCTCGGGGGACGACGCTCACTTCGGCACCGGTATCTACAAGGAATAGGTTATTTGAAATGATGTCCCTTACGTTCAAAAGACGACTATTGGTGTGATACCCGGCTTCGTGGGTCGCCACCACGGGCCGGGGGTTTAGTTTCCCTGATGAGCACCGGGAAACGTACACCCTCGTTCGCATCGTTTGGCTCCCTCACCGAAGCGACTGTGGTACTTACAATATCCTTCTTTTGAAGAACCGACGAAACGGCGTCGCAATGACGGACTATGGAGCCTAGGTGAGCGTGCGCGGTGCCGCTCCTGTGACCCACTTCTAACTGCTAGGCGTTGCAGGCTCGCGTCAATTCTAGACAAAACTGATGCGAGTTCGTTAGATGTTGGCAAGGCAGGCACCGTTGCGACGGACGGCCTGGTTACTCCAGCTACAGCGGGGTTGTATCGTGACATAATGTCATCAGCTACCGCTGCAGTTTCCTCTAGCGAGCATTTGCGCGCGGCACTTAGTAAAACTGGAATGTTATGCGGCAAACGCTGCAGCCAAAGTTCCCTCAAGAGCGGGTCCTCACCTATTGTCGGTCCTCTCAAGCGCTGCATCTCACGCAGCAGTTCGGAGGGCTTTCTACTTCCAAGCTCAACGTTTTGAAGTTGTTGCATACGTTGGTCTTGCGTTGGGGTCGTGCGGGCAATGACAGCCTCCTTTAAAGCCTCATAGCTTCGGGAAGAGATTATTACGTCCCTTACTTGCATTGTGGCCTCTGGCGGGAGGCGGCCTGCTACCCACCTGAAACGGCTGGCGTCACTGGTTATACGGCAGTTTTCGAATTCTAACTCAACCAGCGTGAACCAGAGTTCTGGATCAGCAGGTGTGAATGCCGGTATGTGCAGCGTGATGGCCCCAACGGTGGGGTCTGAGCAGGATTTCCGTTCGGCAGACATAGCGATTACTTTATGGAATACAGACGGGAAAAGAAATCAACGACCAATGGGGCACTACAGTCTTCGCGAAAAAAAAAATTACGACGAATTAGACACAAAATATGTATGGACGAGAAAAAAAAATTATTTGGTAAACCAACCAAAAAAAAATCAAGATAGGGAAACAATAAAACACACAAAAACGTACGCAGACGGGACCTTGAACGGTAGAAAACAAGGAAACTCACGTGACCTGAGGATCACGTCGGGCTCACCAATTGTAAGGTTGATTAGACCTTACTTCGCGGTTTCCTTAGTAAACGCGTGCTTCGGTCCTTTGTACTGCGTGGACCACCTGCACGTTACTCTAATGTGCGGCACTGCACAAATATGTTAACCAGAACAGTATTCTCCACGACCCGTGAGAACGAGAAGGCGATTGGGAGAGATAGTGGCTAGCGTGTATTTGGGAGCGTGCGTGAGAGCGTGCGCAAGAGCAACGGTCAAATGGCCACCGCGCTTGGCAGTCAGCGTTCAGTTAAACAATAAACGTGGTAAAAGTATGAACGAAGATGGCAACCGCTACAGACCCTTAATGGATAATCATCGCCTCCAGCCTTAAGTGTGGAATAAAGTTTAGCTTTGTCACGAATAGGAAACTGATGGTACGCTCTTCCCAAGTTCACCGTACTATACAGCCCGTATCGAGTTGTTTCTTCTGCAATTTCGTCGGACCTCTGCTTCGGATAGGCTTTAAGCTCGATGGAAAGACTGGTTTTTTGCCTATTACCAGTCACCATTCGCGTCTTGTGTCCTTTTTTGGTAGTGATCAAAACCTGCCCCCTCCAACGGAGATATTGAGGGTTTGATTGTATGTCTTTAGGCATCTCTGAATTTTTTGTCGAATAAAAACATTAATCTTCTGCACATTGTCGTCTGAACATCGTAGCCATCATCCTGATCGCATATGTTAACTGCCCAAATAGAGGCAGAGCTTGTATTGCGGAAGCAACAAGGCCACACAAGGAAAACGATGGTTCAGTCTCTTCAAAAGGTATCTGCATAGTTCTGTGAAGGTTGAAAATGTCATAGCTTATTAAAATGGTGCACGCATAAATCAGGCAGAGACTAGCAGACCTACTGAGGGTTAAATGCGTTGTTTTCTGTGCCCGACAGAGATAAAGTAATACCCAAGGGGAAAACAGCTTCTGACACGTGTTGATACTAGCACTACTTGGCTGTTACAAATACCAATGGATTCTGAAATGTGGATTTCGGAACCCCCAGTATCAATTTTCACTTCGAGTGGCAATCCACCAACAAGCATATCGTTGATCACTGTCGGTAAGCGATTAGGTGCTGCTGCAGTGGTGATGAACGAAATTAGAGCATTGGATGTGGATGCTGAGTATTAAGAGACGCTAGTCGATCGGCAAACCATCTGATGGTGTTATTTGTCCCAAGAGATTTCTGGTTAGCTTCCCATTCTAAATACGCTTATTGAGGGTGCCATTTTGAGTCACAGAAGAAGCACATACATTTGGTTGACTGAACAATAATTTCTTTACCTTGCTTAGCGTCAAGGCTGTTGTGTGTGAGTATTGGATGCACAAGGACAGGAGAAGAATGTCGGGCTATAAGGCTGTGCTTGTTTTTCAGCCATTTTAAGAGCCTACGATTTGCGTATCTGAAGATAAGGGTTTCGTGCTCCAAAAGAACTCGGTAAAAGTGATTAGACAGTATTCCGGTAAAACCGTAATCCAGAAAGGTTGCAGTCTTTGGTCGATAATCTAAGTCTCTGTAGGAACTGGTCTATGCTCTTGCCAGTCTCTTGCTTGTAAGTGGACCATAAGTGACGAGCGAGTACTTCAGTTTTGGGTTGGATCAATCTGAACTTAAGAGTTGTTACGGTTGTTTGGAGTAATAGAATCCATGAGGTTGATGAATATTATTATCTAGTGTATCCAAGCTCCAGCCGCGTTCAGAGAATTTGAAAATTTGAGAAATCAATCGGGTCGACGAAAACAGTTCCTCGATTTTCGGGTGAATAACTTGTAGAGCTAGTAGGAGAACATTCACGGGTTCGACAGTCTTCATTACGAGTAGTAAAGAATAACCGCTTGAGTTGGGCTCTGTTCGCCTGAAAATGTTGCACATGCCGGAATGCAAAATAAAGAATACATGATAGATGATTTACCGAACTTAAACAAATTAGAAACAAAGTTTACAAACCTGACACATTTTGACTAACTATTCTTTGCACATAGGTGACAGATGCAGTGCTTTCCCTTTGAATAGTTTCATCTACTGCCATTTATTGTTAAAAAAGAGGAATACAATTTTTAGTTTGGTGGTGACAAACACTGGCCCCAATAGAAAACCGGGTTGAAATGAAAAACCTCATCGGTCAACTCTAGTGGTTGACGTCAGTCCTTTGTCACCTGGGTGGTAACCGCATCTGACCCATGGTGGACAAATATGATTCTACATTCCGAATCTCGATGTACAGTCTATGAATTCCATCACGTATACGATTTTCGTCCATTTCTGTAGGGTAGAGAACCATTGTGTGATTAGATGTGAGAACGTCTACTGTATTTATGCCCAAGCAGTCTACTTCTCAACTGTTTCATGCGAAATAGTAGTTCATTCTAACAAAGTAACTTGAACCTACGAATACCAGCTCTGAATAATTTTTCACTCCCGTTAGAACAACCGATTCTCAAAATAATGATCATTCTCTAAACGAATGACCAGGGGTGGTCAAACGGTAGAACTGCTGGACTTCAAATCTTCCTGTCCCGGGTGAGGATCCTGCTGCAGCCGAAGGTCACTTTCCACATTTGACAGCATCAGAGACATTGCATAATTATTACGTAACTAAAAGGAAGTAAAATGATTATTATTAATACTATTGTTTTTACTAATAATATCATCAGCTAAAAAGGATACGGAAATCGGTCTGTGGTATAGTTCTACCCCTGTGGTATTTCGCGTTCAGCCCTCTGTAGTACCAGTCAAGAACATTTAAGTGTACATATATGTAGGTATGTTTGTGCGTATGTATGTGTGTAAGCATGTAAGTATCTATGCATACACATATGTGTGAATGCACTTGATAGGACGGTGAATTACGAAACCTGGTCGAGTGAAGCAAGCCGGTGATTGAAACCCAGTATTTTGCCTACTAACAAGCATTGAAGTAGTTAGTTGTGAATCCCCACTTTCCAGGGTGTCAACAGCCGGTAAGTACACAATGCACATCTGTTTAACCAACCAAGGCAAAGTCGGACAAAGCAAACTCAGGAGACTAACCGGCATTCAGCTTTAGAACATGCCACTCTGGCGCTAAAACCATGATGTTGTTTTAGCCAGTAAAAGGCATAAGTGGTCTAGCCAGGATGTTAAAGTCATTTATTGATTTTTGGCAATAGAAATGCATTACCTGAGGAGTGAACGCTGCTCCTAGCGGGAGCAATTTTTTTTTGTTCATGTTCTGATCATGCAAATGCCTAAAATAGAAAAAAGTGAAAATCTATTTGAGATTACTGCATTGCGATCTAGCATAAATTTCACGTTTTGATGGTAGGCTCACGAGGAATATACTGTTGATTCGCTTGAATGCACGACCTTGAAATTAATCCCATACACTGAGCGACAAAACTATAGGATCCTTGTCATACTTCGGCAGTTATCACTTCCTTATTCTCTAGATATGATACGTCTAACTAGAGTGACCAGATACCTGTTGCGATGCAAAACATAAATAATATATTACAAACTGTGATGAGTGCAAATGAATCGTGAACGTGCTTGTTTTATTGCGTTACAGACTACTGACAGTGTGCTGAGAACCGTTTGAACTCGACTCTACTATTTCGTGCTCTATTTCTCGGAGGAAATATACCTTTGATTGGAGGCTAAAATAGGTGCTTATGGTGTACTGCTTACGACATGGGGCAATTAAATTAGGCAGGAAATGAGAAATGAGTAGTTTGGATGCGCTTCATATCCAATCAACTGGATTCGTAGGTTTTAAACCTGTCTTTAGAATGATTAACCTAAGAAAACCGGAAGATTTGTTGGTTTCGTACCTTGTGACAACACTAGGTCGTTTAAAATCACAAACTAACATGGAAAATCACATGATGCATGTATGAACCTCGCTCGATCAGAAAAAATGGACGTTTTCTAACCATCATTTTAGGTTTATTTTCTCTACGACTCATTCTGACGCTTAATTTTTGATTACGCTCCATTTGTCCCATTGATGATGATGATTGATGAACTCAAAAAAGCCCAGAGTTTCCGCCAGTTTCACCTTGGAAAGCTGGATTTTTGGCTGTTTGTGCGCACCCTAATCGCCTTCCCCCCGCCAAAATGCGTTGAATTTCCATTGGTGTGTTGACCGTATTAGTGCCGTTTCAGTATACCTACATTTACAGTACACTTTCTCATCTCCTCGCCAACCTGAATCTTCTCTGTTTCCTAGACTCAAGGGATGCATCCGTAATTCGCTGTGAGACTAATTAATTTTTATCAATAATTGAATTTCCGTGAAGTGAAAGTTCAAGTACACATGAATGTGAGAAATCAGACTAGCATCGAAACCAGTCACGATGGAAGGAACCTATCATATTTACATCTCAGTTGCTTCAGCGCTGTCAGCAGCACTATTTTCGAAGGATTTCTCGTAGCCAGCTGGAATCAACTGCCGACAACAGGAAAGCCGCTACAAAAGAAGGCAGCGCAAGTTGCGCATATAACGGAGCACACTGAATTTCACGCTAGCAATGGCAGGTGGCAAGAATTTCAACATGGTAATAATATAAGCTGAAATAAATCCGACGAAAAAATCTAACCTCTGATGTGTGTTATCCACTCAGACAATCCACTCAATGAAAATGCACTGATGACGTTCATCTCAGATGGATTAACATTGGAATCTTGCGCAGCAATGGGCATACTATTTTACCTACCATTGATGATTTCTCTGTCGGAGGAAAACACCACATGTATGGAAGATACAGAGACGTTAGTCTCTGAAGATGATGACATAGAAGAGCATACTGGTCACGGTATGTAAATTCATATACCATTGTGTCAGTAAGATAGAAATTATTAGAGTCACATGCATTGTATTGTACTTGGATGACGTCACTAATGGACACAATAAAGTGCCGAAATGTTTTTTTCAGAAGTGTGTCCGTTCAATAAGTAGCCAATGCTTCATGTGTTTGTGAATGGCCGCGTTCAGTGGCGCTGAGCCGGCTACAAACGGACAAAACTGGATGATTCTCCTGTTTTATCACGGCCCCTGTGCGGGTAAGAGAGGCTTCCATGGTAAAATAATCGAAGATATATGTTGTGAAAATATGCAAAGTACAGGATTAGTTGACAGAGTTATTTACTAAAACTTGTAAGCATCATTCATGCACTGCAGAATACTGAAACGTCTGCTGGGAGAGAAGGCCGAATGAAGATTCTGTCCCAGCGGGAAAATTTGGAACGAATCTGGGGTGATTCCGGAAGAAATTCACTGGAGAACGTAGTTCAACAAACAATTCAGGCGAGGACATATAGGATAAAGAAGCAACACGGTTGAGGTCAGAATGAAAGCCGTGCACATCCAAATTAGAGAATTTATAATAAAGAAAATAAACTTATTAATGTTTATGGCTATGCTGTGTTTAATCAGTTTGTCTAGCAACAAAACAAACGTAAGTTACGCAAATTTCCGGTGGGAATATGGGCAGTACTGTTATCATTATACGTACAAACGCATTTTAGGGCTCAGACTAGGGAATTATTACGGTTCTCCCCTCCTAGGGCGAACATCGTCAGGACCGACCAGATTTGTGCCCCATTCGAAGGCGTTCGCTCTCGTAAGAGAAGTTCAGAAAATAGCAATAAACCTAGTTAAAAAACGAAGATACAGTTATCATCACCCACCGAACTTCCGAAGGGTTAAAGCGAGATCACTAATGCCCATCTTGTTTGAAATGAGGCATGAAACAAATGTTCAGTGTCGTTTTATTCCGTCAGAAAGTAGTCCATTGTTTATTGCCTCCTACTTTGTTGTCACCGGTGTACAGTTAATTTCTTCTATATTTTCTAATTCAGGCCTGAATTCCATGCGCGATTCTAGTGCCAATTTTTGCAATAGTTGTGTAACTTGAATTGCACTCCTCAAGGGAACATTTTTGCAACCAGTTGTATGCTCTTCTTTGTCATCATCTTCAGAGACTAACGTCTCTGTATCTTCCATACATGTGGTGTTTTCCTCCAACAGAGAAATCGTCAATGGTGGATAAAATAGTCTGCCCATTGCTGCGCAAGATTCTAATGTCAATCCATCTGAGATGAACGTCATCAGTGCATTTTCATTGAGTGGATTGTCTGAATGGACCACACACATCAGACGTTAAATTGTTTCTTAAGAAATTCCGAAGTTTTTGTAGCTTTTGAGGATTGTCGAATGAGTGAGGTGCCAACAGGCTTGTTCCTATTCTGTGTCTTGCATCCAGAAAATTATTTGGTTAGAGCAATCAAGGATGTTACTTTGTCCGCTTGCTGTATAATGGCCTTTGCTCCAGCAGCATCTTCCGTCATATATTGGTTACACATGTCAGAAGCCTCTTACTGTAGTTCAGTTTCATTCGTTAGATTATGCCGATAACCAAGTGATCAAGTTCTTCCGTTGTGGGTAGTGGCAAAAGCATCAGCTTTTCACCTCTTAACTGTAACTGGGATTGATCAAACAGTTACCTGTAACGAGAGTTGATCGTAACTCCAGGAGCACGTGATCAGTAATTTTTAAATCTACTTTTATAATATGTCTTTGGTCTTTCACGCTCATCCGTTAACGTGACAGTCAACTTCCCAAAGCAACAGGTTTAGATGCCTGACGCTTTGTGTACTCCTATGTTTGTCGATGACCAATGGTTTGAACCATTCCCCTATAGAGCTGCATGCGAGCAATCGGTCACCCTTTTCATTGCGTTTTCGAATGCCGCAGCATGGATCACCTTGCACGTCGAAGCTACGTGTTAGAGCAGCTCTAAAATGAAGACCAGTCTCATCAAAGGTAAAAATGTTGGTGTGGTATTCAAGGTTGACCATACTTGTGACTTTCACTATATTTGTGCTCATTTTCCGTGATATGTTAAGTACTTGGGAGAAGTTACGCGAAATATTACGGCACGTCGTGTGCCACATTCGTGTTCCGATTTCGCGAGATCCTGTGCCAGATAATGTTTTTCTTTATCAATGAACTATCACATGTGGAGTCCCGTACGGAATTTTCACCATGCACTCAGCGTATGTGGATCCACCGTTGTAGCTCCAGAGAATAAAAGGACTATTTCAAGAGTTTCGAAATTTTAGTGTCCCACCAAAATGAACTAAGTGCTGAAAAGGAAACGGCTTTTTTCTCACATTTCATTGGCAAAGATGCATGCGCTTTGGTGAAAAATCTTGCCTTTGCAGATTCTGCGGAGTATTCCTCCTTTTGCAGACTGAAGGCGCTCCTGTTGCTTCATTCCAAACCCGTCATTTTTATTGCAGCTGATCGAGCCAAGTTTAATTCGCTCCTTTGCACAGGAAACCAGTCCATTCGTGCATTCAGTCCTGAATTGCAGACACAAGTTTCGAAGTGTGATTATGACGCCCAACTGAGTGGTAAACTTGGGGATCACCTGATTTCAGAACAAGCTTTCAGAGACAAACAATTTGTTTTCAATGATTCGTCCTCTAGTCTTTACAAATCTTATAGGACTCGTCGATCTAACCCTTAGTCCTCCCCCACACACTATGTCCAATCCGAATGACCCTTGACCTTTTCAGCACAACCATCTCTTGTATGATTTGCAAACGCTAGTGAATGACTCACTGAAAACAGTAGTTTGTCTCTGAAAACGTGGTCTGATGTCACGATGCGCATATTCCGGGATTGCTTGATTACTGGGATAAATATACCAGAACTGCAACAGCGACTGCTATTTAAGAGCATCAAAAACATTTACGAACAGTATCAGGATGTCCAAGCCATAACGGTAACTGCAAGCAATCTAGTTTTTTCAATCCAGCCGAACGCCTTGAGGAAACATGGGCCAAAACTCAGCAACAATTAAAACCATGACACTGCTATTTCTCCAGGAGGTCCTAGCAGTTCTAACACTTTCTTGCAGAAATCGACAGAGAAGTGTGCTTCCGGTGTGCTGTGCTCGTAATCACCGACAGCGGAGCGCTCCATTGGGGTGTTCCATTTATTTATAAGATCGTAAGTTTAACCTGACGGCAACCGATGAGTAAGCCGCAAGTAAACCCACAAGCAAGCAAGTGAACGAGCAGGCAAGTAAAAGAGCTGAGCAACAAATGCTCTTACGTGTAAACAAGCTAGATCAGTTGATACGTACAAAGGCTGACAAGTCAATACTGTCCTCATTGGAGCATGACAGATCAGTACCATGCAAGTGCGTATCCAAACAGCGCATCACACCACATGTCCTACATGAACCGGTCTGCCTCGTTTTGCAATCCACGTGTAAAAAAGCATCACCTTGTCAGTTGAATTTTCGAGCTGGACCATTCTCACTGTAACTTCCCAGAAATCAGATGACAAAACCTCATTGATCTGTAGGGATTATAGGTTGACCCTCAACAGAGGACTGCTGCAGTGCACGGGTACTACCAAAAAGAACCAAAGGATGTGCTTCTCATCTCCCAGATTCCACTATCTCTTCCAAATTTAACTATAAAGATGCATATTTATAGATACCGCTTGACAAGAAATCCAGTTTTTGACAGTCATCAACACTGCATTTGGTGTTTACAAGTATTCTTTTCTACATTTCGGTTTGCATGCATCTCCTGCTATAATTCATCAGTCTAATACTTTATTCATTGTCGATCTGGATAGAGTCCAATCTTATGAAGACGATGTTGTTGTTCAAGGTCTATCTAAAGTTATCCACGGTTCCTTTAGTTTTTGTTGTTTATTGGGGAGTTCTCCCGTTCAGAGTTGCAATCAAACAAAACAAGAATGCCTTTACGCTTCAAAGTCTTCGTATCTGGTGCACACCATAAATTCCGATAGCATTTCTCCTCATTCCAAGCGGTTATCTCCTTTAGTTGATGTACCTTTGCCCTCTTGCTTTCACGGACTTCGTTCTGTTTTGGATGACCCTCTGCTCAAATCTCAGCTGATCCCAAGTTGTTTCTCAAAAGCCTGGTTGTTAATTTGACATCTTCCGCTAAGTGTTTCCATGGTCTTCGTTTCACAAGCAGAGCTGAGTACCCTGTCAGCACTGCTGAGGTCAGATGCTGTTCTAAACCCTTTTCGCCGAACGACCACGCCCCCGTAATTACCGATGCACCTCTGATGGGCACTGATGTTATTCTGGAACAGTGTGGCCGACCTGCTATCTGCATTTACCAGTGACTCATGAAACCCAAATTGGGTTGTTCTCGTACATAAACTGGGCACTAGCCATATATTGAGGAGTAAAAAGCTTGCACAAATATATGCCCGATGCCAAGTTCACCATCAACACCGACCCTGAGGCGCTAAAATTTATTGATCACACCATGCATTCACTAGCAAGGTCATCAATCACAACTGATCATAGCTGGAGCATCGCATTGAGTTTTTACGACTATGATATTGCTCATCAAAAAGCTAAACACATTCAGCAGGCAGGCTATTTATCCTGATGTCCTCCTGCATCCACGCTGTATCATACTTTTGATTTCTTATTGGTGCAGCCACTTCCTGCGCGTATAGGAGACCTAATTCAAGAAAATCGTAAGTATTTCGCGAGTGTGCTCTAGGGGTTGCGTTGTGGATAGGAAAAAGCTCAACAGCCTTGGCTTCCGGACTTCTTTACTCGCAAAGAGAGCCCCTCGGTCTCTCCAAATGGACTCTAATGCCTCAGTGATCGTATTTTAATTCTTCTGAAGCTTCAACCAGCATTACTTCAAGATTCACATTCTCAGCTCTAGGAAGTTAATAAAATGGAGTCCTTGGCCGAAGTGATATGTTTGTGGCCTGAGCTTAACGCAGAAGTTACCAATACTATCATGAAATTTTACACGTGCCTACACGGGTAACACTCAAAACCCAGCCAATGGCATCCGTGGCCAGTTTCATGCAAACCACGACAGCTCGTGCATGTAGATTGCTGTGGTCCATTTCTGGGCATGTTGTACGCACCGGTAGTTGTTGATGCATTTTCTCGTTGGCAGACTTATGTTGAACAGCGTCACTCACAATCAAGTCCACAGACTGCACTGCGTAACACTTTCAGTGGGGAAGAATCACCTCCAGGACTTTTTACTGAAAATAGTTCCCATTTATTTGCTCGTCCACTTGAATATTGGTCGAACTGATTTGCTTATCGTCATTTATATAATGAGCCTCGCGTAACATCCTGACTGGTTGAAAATTGCTCAGCTTTTATCTTTACATATTTTCTTTACGGATTTTGGGCTACTCTTTCCCATCCCACTTTTGGTGACACTATTTTGTGGCCGTCATTCTATCTAATATCTAGGTATTCTTTTTTTCTTTTACGGCCTTGCTTTTTCGGCGACATAATTTTGTCGATATTCGGTGTGGTAACGTCGCACTGGCTCCATGCAGTTTGTTTAACCACGGTCCGGTTTCGTCTTCTCATGATTGTTGACTAATCGTAGACTCTTGGTTCGTTTACATTGATTTTTGGCCGCCACTATCGTTATATTGCTTGCTGGGCTTGATTAGGCGTGCAGAATTTATTCTGTTTGCTTAGACCACAGGACAGGTGCTTTTTATTCATTGCTTTTGGCCAGCTGTTCTCTTTGGACGGAATTTGGTCCTGATTTCACCAACTTTTGGCCGGATAGTGACTGAGACTCACTGTCGAAGGTATGATTGATATGTACTTGCATTTTAAACCGCGAATGGCAAAGCAGAATTTGCTGATCAATCTTGTTTTGTTTTGAGTTCCGCGTTGACTTGGGTTACGCGTTGCTTTGAGGCTCCGAGGCGATATCCAGAACACATGAAGCTAGTTATTCGGCAGATCGAGCAGTGAATCGTTGAACAGGCTTCACCGTGATCAGGAGTGATAACGTTTGGCCGATACTCCCCGCCATCTTCAGTCAAACAAACTTGCTGAGAACTTCGTTCTTACCTTTAAGAGTGCCTTGTATTCTATTAATCGCTAGTTCCTTGATGAACTAGATTGAGCTGTTGAGAATTTCTCAGTGCAGTGTCCAAATGCTTGTCACAATGTAGCGGGAAATGCTGGGGCAACAGAAGGACGCAAATATCAAACTGATTGGGCTAACCCGCAGGGGGCCATAGACCAAGTGACAGACAACGATTATGTCGAGGGTATCCCGGAGCAGGCAAAAAAGAGGCATACAAACTACCGAGTTGGACGAAGCGGGACCTTAAACAACCATCAAGATAGCCTATGTGACGGGCTACCGACGGCGACGTCAACCGAAACAACTAGGTCTGCCGAAGAGAAATAGTGCAAAAAAGAATCAAGCTAATGGGTACAGGCAACCGACCAGAACGCAGCCGAAATGCTCAGGCAGCCGGAGGACGAAGGTTGCAGTATCGAAATCTGGAAAAGAGACTTTCGTGTTTCACGCACTGGAAATTTCTGGCCATTCAAATACAGGTGTCCTCAATCGTCCTGCTTTCTTCGATACCAAAATACCACGCGTAAGAGTCCATCGCAGTTGTTCAAATCTCGTTGTTTCAGAACCATTTTGAATTTATTTCTTTCGCTGATGCCGGCTTTTTCAGAGGAAATAAGCTGCGGCCATCCAGTAGCCTAATTCTAGCAGGAATAGGTAATCGATTGGTGACCATGCTGGATAGTCACGATTTGTCCAGCACCGAGGACATATCGATCATGTACAGTTCAGCACGCAAGGTGAATCTGGGAATTCCACTGTTGTTTCCCCCGCCGGTGCTCCATTTGAAAATAACGACGTGCAACCAGGATCCAGTTAATCATCCAAAGAACCTGCCGTCAAAAAATCCGTGAGAACACAAGCGATGACTACGAACGACTAAAAGCCCCTGGAGCTAAATCCGACCTGACGCGGATGCGTTATACATGACGGACTATAAGAGACTTTATTAATTTCCACTGTATTCGCGCAATACCATGTCGTACATAGTTGTGCGCAATATACAAAATGCTGTGGCACTTTGTGTGCTATATTCGTTTTCTGATTCCACGATGCACTGTGCGGGATTACACTACAGTATTCGATATGGTATTCGTTAGACTTTTGCCAACCCAACACAAAAAGAATGGAAGGAAGCTTCTTAGAGAAATGTGAGCTTCCCTCTCCAAGGTGTGGTACACCGTCGAACAATCCCCTGTAGGGGAGGGGGGGGGGTCAGCCGTTGTTCCCTTGCTCGAGCAGCTCGAGCAGCGCCTAAAACAACCAAAGGATGCAAGCCTAATCCCGATGATATCTGAGCTGTGAGTGTCTATAATGCTTCGCAGCTTCTACGACACGCTTGATCGGCAAACTCGCGGAAACAGGCTGGGTTTCCTACTGGTCGTGGATGCATCGAAAAAATCTTCACCTCCGATAGCTGTCAGAGCACCCTTATGCTTTCCAAGGTCAAGGGTCGTTGCGTTTCTAGACATTCTCGCGGTCTTCTACTCCTTCGATAGGTATGCACTACGGCACTGCTTGTTAAGGAATATTTTACCCGAAAAGTAAATGTCGGTCCTAAGAGATTTTGATCGTCATACCTCAGTTCGGGTTAGGGCTTATGATCAGCTTTTGTCACCTCTGCCGTCTCAAGTAGAGTACGAAAAGGCTGCCCTATATCCCCGTTTCTCTTAAACTTTGCTAAACAGGATGTCCTACAGAAAGCTTTGTCCGGTCTCCAAAACGGTGGTCTGAACTCCTGCCAGGCAACAGAGATTTTGATAAAGTACTTATCCACCGCTCGGACACATGGGCCTATTTTGGAAGCCCTGTAGGACTTGTGGGTGACTCATCAATCATTTATTGAGGTACGTCACTGGTCAATCAAACGATGACGAGTCCCTTCGATAGACTAAGAAATAGAGTCAGCCTCAGTTCCTTCATTTGACTGACTGTTTGAAGTCTGCTTTTCCATTCAGCCTGGTGCCATCCTTCATTGGCCCTTCAACTTTTATGTCCCCATGGTTCCGGAAGCAAGATGCACTGTGATTGGTCAGCTAGGGCCGTTAGCTCGTCTAGCCTCCCATCTCATGCCAGCTCAAATAGAACAATTGATACAACCTCAAAATCCAGCAACGCTTATCGTTTTGCTTACTTCAATCATTGCATGAGAATTCTGTCCGCATACATTGCTCGTGTACCCGAATTGTTACCGTCGCTTACTTGGCTCTCAAGCAAGTCGCTATAATCTTCCATGTTCATTCCACCAAACAGTCAAACGACCAAACCAGTCAGCAGTGGCGACGAATGCAACTATCCTCGCACATGCAAGTCGTACGTTTTACATCGTTGACAGATTCAGCGGCCTCCGACCCCTCATCGATACCAGCACTGAGATCAATGATATCCCCCCAGCCAAACCCCACGGCGATGTTTTCAATAAGCTTTCATCGGAGCGGACGTCCAGAACCCCATTATCGGTGATAATTTAGTCTCACACCTAGATCTAACAGCGGACCTCAAGAATCGCAAACTGGTAGACAACACAACCAAGCTTTGCGCAGTCGGCTGTGCGAACGTACAAGCTCCTGCAGTATTCAGCTGGCGACCCCGTAGTCATCATTTGCTGACATTCTGAAGAAATTTGTATCCCTCGCCAAAACATGACATCTCACCTATCCGGTATCGCATGTGGTGTGTCACCACATCGTCACCAAGAGCCAGACGGTTTATTTTCAACTGCCCCGACTCAACCTTTAAAAAAATGCATATTTCGGGCCTCGAATTCGAACACTATGAGTCTTTGCATCATTCGACCATCTCCAAGCCCGTGGACTCGCCTTCGCACATGGTTCTGAAGCTATCCAGTGATTGGAAACCCCGTGGGAGCTATTGTGCTCTTATCAACGTCGCCGTTCCCGACAGGACCTCTATCCAGCATATCCCAGTTACCCCGCATTTTGAAGGCGCACAGCGCATACCATATCGGGATATCTCATTCTCCAAGAGGTTAAATTTTTGTTGAATAGCACTCTTGTGCAATGCAATATCGGTGGCGTACTTTGTCAAAATCTCTGTTGCCTGGCAGGAGTTCAGACCACCGTTTTGGAGACCGGACAAAGCTTTCTGTAGGACATCCTGTTTAGCAAAGTTTAAGAGAAACGGGGATATAGGGCAGCCTTTTCGTACTCTACTTGAGACGGCAGAGGTGACAAAAGCTGATCATAAGCCCTAACCCGAACTGAGGTATGACGATCAAAATCTCTTAGGACCGACATTTACTTTTCGGGTAAAATATTCCTTAACAAGCAGTGCCGTAGTGCATACCTATCGAAGGAGAAGAAGACCGCGAGAATGTCTAGGGTGCTCTGACAGCTATCGGAGGTGAAGATTTTTTCGATGCATCCACGACCAGTAGGAAACCCAGCCTGTTTCCGCGAGTTTGCCCATCACGCCTGTCGTACTTCATTCACTCAAGCAAGTTCAATTCGGGTACTTCTAATTAGCTTTTTGTAAGCTTGATCCGCATATTCGTGGCTGCCGATCCCTCGAGTGTGTTCTTCAGCCGATGGTGAACTTCTTCTGACGCTCCAAAGATGCAGTTTCTTCTTAATATTCCATTACTCAAGTCAAAACCTCAATCAGCTTGTCGACTGCAGCACGCAAATTGCTGGATGATACGCAAAGTCCATAGGGTGCTTGATGGTAGTAAGTGGACTTGAGCCTGGGAAATCGGGATTTACAGCTACGCGTCAGCTAGATCAATCTTCCTAATGCATATACAGCAGAGTAAGGATTGCTCAGTCTTCTTGTTCCCTAGTGGTCACAGCACATCTTCGTAGTCGTACCTTCGAGGTAAGTCTGTATTCGCAAGAAAAACATGGCGTTTTCTCACCGCTTTTCATCGGCATAACTATCGAAGTGACCCAAGGAGACTAACTGACTTGGGTAATCACACCGTTCTGCTGCATTCTTCACAGTAGTACTAGAACACGCTATCTTAGACCTCAAAGCAGTGCACTTTATTTTTGAACGCCGGATCACCATTGGCTTGCAACTTTACCGGCCCCACCGACATTGCACTGCGGTTGTTGGAAAATTGTATGGCCATTTGTTGAAAAATCACGGAATCAACGGGCGTAGCTGATGCCGTGAGAAATGGAAACCGGTGGCTCATATCTGAGTGTGCATTCAGTCTGAGAACAGACGGACCATCAACTGGAACCATAAAACTGACTGGTACGTATGTTGGCTGCCTGGATTTTACCACTGGGGTCTTTTCCCCCAACAGTATGAGGTGGTGATCTGTCACCCCGTGAATGCGTATGTCAACAGGTTTCATGGTTGCCTGGGGACAAGTGATCTTCCATAACTCTCCAGGAATGGCAGACTCACAACTTCTGGACCCACATTGGGCTCATGCTGGAATCCACTTTGAAATAAAACCGGTTTTTACAGGAATTAATCGTGCCAACCGGCTGTTTTGAGTCTTTATGTAGGCTTGGCATGCTTGCTTCTATTCTTTTCGGTTACCCTCATCACAATACTTTAGGATCCTCGGCCTACTCTTCGTATGTGGCCCATTTTGCTGCAAGCACTAAACGCAGCTTGACGGAATCAATATGCTGAATGCAAACAGAAATCTCCGCGTGACATGCATCTGTTCACGGGCTTGCCAGGAACCGCAGCATTGGAATAGCTTGAAAGGTTAACGAGTGTCTGGCCTTTACAGCGCGAGTGCATTGGCCGGGATGCCTTTTGTTGAAACTAATTAGTGGTCTCCAGCGTGGTGCAGAAAGCTCGTCAACCAACTGCTCACAAGTTCCGTGAGCCTCTGCAAAATTCAGACCCTTATGTTCCAGCAAACGCCACTTTAGGGTGATGTTGTTGATTCTGGCAATTAGTCAGTCACAAAGCATTTTCTCCAAACAATCCAAACAGTTGCAGCGGGCGTCTTGCTGATCTGTTGCAGAGTGAACTCGCAAAAAGCGCATTCTGCCCCCCTACCAGAGAGTTGAATTTTGCGCTTTTGGTAGCCCACGAATAGACTGGTGTAACATGGCTCAGCGGAGGCTCATTCAGTTCCAAAAACAGTAGTTTTGGGGGCACACCATTGTAAGCTAAGTTCTGCAATAACCGATGTAACTCGCGGCCATCTGCAGTGATGAAACGAACCAATTGATCCTACTCCACTCCCTTACGAAAACTGCACCTGAGTTCGGGTCGTTTGACTCACTTTTTTTAACTGGGATAGGCTATCGAGATAGTTCAAATGCTCTATGGTCAGTGGTTCTTGGCCGCGAAGCTAAATGTGAGGGTCATATCTAACAGCAAATAGCACGTAATGAAATAATTGGGACCCGGGATTCCTTCACTGGAAGAACGACAAGACCGGACAAGTGAAGCGGGAATGTGTTCTGTCACATTTGAATAATACTGACTCTTTCACACACAAAATTAGGCATGCAATATTTGGTAGATGAGTGATTCACTAATCACAAGGCAATTTTGCTGTACCTACATGATTTAACAGTTACAGTCCGGCTCCACCTGATAGGTTGGATACTAGAAATGAGGCGGTAGAGCACCGAACTGCGCTTGAAAGCATTTGAATCATTACGTTTCGTTTCACTCCAATTTGTTCATTTTTGTTCCTATTGTACATACCTTTCTGCTTTTCTATCTGAGCACTCTCTTCTGCCCATCCCAGTTTTCTAGTGTCAGCTTTGATGGTTTCGACAATAAGTTTGTGTACCACACGGACTGGTTATTTTACTACGCTGGTAATCCGGCGTAACAAAATTTATCTAGGGCAAAGTGGCCCACCAAGTTGCAAAATGTTAGGTGAAAAACCATCGGTGTAATATGCCGTCATCAGTGTGAGCAGCAAATGCTACTACCTGTCAAAAGAAACTAATAAAGGGCGAATAACGGCCACCAGTATGCACAAGAAATGCGTGGTCCTTTGGAACGGATTCTTATTATCATTGTGAACACAAGTTCAGGGGAACAACTATTTTTACAAGTTTGTATTCACACCTGCCCAAGTCATACAACTGAAAAACCTAGTGATAAAGAATTTTCAAACCAACCTTCCAGCCGGTGCGTCTATGTAGGCTCAGGCGACTGTTGAACATGTGAGGTGAATGGGTTAAACCATCCTTTTCTGAGCACTTGGGTTCGGTGTTAAAAGCCTTGTTCCAATGGCGCCGACCATAGCTGTTGTGCCTATCCAGACATGCTTAGATCAGTCTTTGGTCACTCAAGAAAGTATCCCAAGTGAATGACTTGGAGCCGCTCGATAACCGGTGTCGACTATGTGACCGGGAATCGTGCTTGAAACAGTTCTGAATTTATCTTGACTTATCGAAAGTGGATGGTGTTGCTTCATGCGGAATGAAATAAGCCATTGCACTCTACCGACTTATGGTGTGGTAGACAGGCATATGAATGAAATGCGAATGCAAATAACGCATTTTGTAAACGAATGATCACAAGAACGGTCAGCACTGGTAACTGTCCCTGTTCCTCAGTATTACCAAGGGAGAACTTTTGAGAGAGTGGGGTAAGTTCCGACCTAGCTTGGTGTAATGCAGACATCAAACAGCTGACAGAAAAGCTTCTGAAATAAAATGGAACAAAAATGTCTTAAAAGTGTGCGTAATGGGAGTGGCTTGTATAAACATATATTCTTTATTTTTGGTGAGTCTTGTTTTTCTCGGTCACATCTCGGTAATTAGCTCTTCAGTCATTGGCTTAGCCGTTGCTGATTGTTGACTGAGTTAGTGGTCATATATAACCTGTTGTACGAGGTTCAGTCCCCACTTGCCGTTCCGTGCGACGCAGTTGCTTGTTGTTCGGTGTGCAATGGGGCGTCGCTGGGGTTTCAACCCAGTTCCCTAATTTGCGTTCGATTTTCGGAAACTCCAACCAACCAGTTTTTACGTATACGATTGGCGAGCAAGGGGGATGGCTTCACCGATTCAGGAGGAATGCGGACACTGTCTGGCTCGATGACGAACGTGGAGGACTACGTGACTGTTAACATGGTCCCTGTGGGGCCACCACATTTTGATTACCGTGTTGCTTCCGTGAAGCCACTTTCGTTGCCTTATTGCGTCTTATTTCACGTGCACCACGGCCGGTTTATCAGCTTAATGTAGGGGCGATCATATGCGTGAATGTTTTTCATGTGAAATGAATTGGTTGGGTATGGTACGAAGAAAACTTCGTGACTTGCTAAACACCTAGTGAAGTTCGGCAGCTTCAAAAGATGGAAAGGAAATTGCTTTCCATTCCCTCCGTTAGCCATTTATTGTAAGTTACAGAATTATATACAGAAAGGGTCAGAAAAGAGGATCAACTGGTTAGTTCAGTAACCTTTTGATGAGAGCTTTAGCTTTCATTATAGCGAAGTCCAGGCATTCACTGTTATTGTGTAGGGTTTCTGGAACAGTTGCGGAAGGTGTTATAATAGAAAACGTGTGGCATCGACTGAACGTCAGACTGCTAGCGGCAACACCGTGGGAACTGCGGTCGAATATAGTATATATACATATAGGGATTTCGAGAAAATGGGAAGTAAGAACCTTCTTTCTAAATAATAATTAAGAAACAGTCAAACGTTCTCAAAACATTTCACACATTTCCCGCCGTTAACAAATACGAACTGCCACCGCAGTTCAATTTTGTTGTCCCGTATACATAAATGAGTACAATTTGATTGATCAGAATATTTTCACCAAGGGAAATCGTCCAAATTTTTCTCATTATAAATGTAACAGGTAAGACACTTAAACATCATCAAGCAACTTATACATCAAAATAACGTTAGCAGATCAATTTCGCGTTTTTCGAAATTCGCGCTCCAAGATTCCAGGATTCCGCGCCAATTCGAATATATCCAGGTCGGAACTTACACCGCTACCAACTTTTGAAGGAACATTTCAAACGGACGTCGTTAAATATGTCCTTTACGGCACCATTCAAACACGTTTTGAGGGTTAACGACAGAATACCATCCTTGGAAAGAAGGCTCAGTGATAAACCTTTCTTTCCGGCCGTGATAAGAAGTTGTTTATTTCCTTATCTACCACATAAAGGTAAATGAAGTTTTTGGACGTCCTTTGCTTTGGAACTTGCCGATGTTGAAAACCGATTAATCTCAAGACACCGCCGGTGAACAGATTGTTCTCCAGTCTGTACTAAAGACTTTATAAAGTTGCTTTTCTGTCAAATTGGTGAAAAGCTAGAAGTTTGTCTACTGATCTGCCACGTCTCCTTGGATATTCTACATTCGATGGGATCATTCTTGTATCGAGTGAGGTGCGCAACAAGTAAAGGCATCTGGTGTCAAGTTTTTACCCTGGCCGTGAACGTCACTGACTCCTGAGCCTTACTGAACTTGTTTGAATGGTTTCTCATATTACCTTTTGAAAGTGCTATACATTAGTCATAAAAGTTATGAGATAATTGTTTCACATTTCCAACAACGAGAAAACCAAATAAAACCTTGAGTTGTATTGGTAGTGGTTTATTTCGGAGAAACCCGAGACGTCCTGTTGTGCATGATCGGGCCTTGCAGGTGACGATAAAATCGGGGATTCAGTGGGGCTAATACTGGTATATGCAACTAGGGGAGTGGGTGAAAGTTTGAACGACGTGAGTGATAAAGCCCGGCAAAATCAAAACTCAAGGTCAGGTAATCGATTCGGCCAGCGACATTTGAAGTCACTCGGAGAGGTGGGGTGTATGCACGGTGGTTATTGAAAATGATAAAAGCAGCTGGCAAACTTGAAGTGATTGAAAGATATTTTGAATATCCCGGTTTGTCAGGACAGAGAAGATTGTTACATGAGAGAGTTATAAAGGCTCATTAGCAAGCTGCTTCGAGCGATAGGGACATGAATAGAGAACTTAGTGATGGGCAGGGATGGAATATCAGGGATAAAACATAATGAGATGGTGTGATAGTATACCAGTCAAAGTTAATGGCGGTGTGCTGATGGCATTAGTCGTACAGAAAATAGCCAAAACATCTGGTGGAGAGAGTGCCGAAGTGATGACGAGGGAAATGACCAGAAGAACACAGGTATTCGATCCGTATGTAATCAACAGAACAATCAAACTCGAGACATTAACTCAGGACCGATCTGACCCCCCTACCCTCACTCCAATTTATGTTTTCCATTTACGTTTTGCGCCACACTTGCTCATCTGCTGAACCACACACCGGACATTGACCTTAAGTGACCGCTGACTGGTGCGTGCGTTGATTCGTTTTATGACCCTTGACCCACAGTCCCGGTAGACATTTGGTTGACTTGACCGCTTGAACCTCAAGCGAACCTGAATTTGTTCGCATTTGGCTGACTCTGATTCGCGGAGCGGTTACCGTTGAGGTTTGTACAGTTTTATGTCGTATTCATGATTGTTTTATAGAGAACCGTATTGAAAACCACAATTGGACGCTTGGCGTTTTTTGGATTGTGTTACGCGTATCTCAACGACTGCTAGGAGTCCGTTACACCGTGAATGGGTTGCTTCGTAAAAGGAGAGGTATAAAGAATCAGCACGTGCCCAAGTAGCACACCCCAAATTTGTCCCATGCCTGCCCCTTGGGGAAAACTTGGGGCAGACTTGGGGTTGCCCCAGGCTGACCATTGAAAAACTTGGGGCAGAGCTACCGTTGGGGGCTGGCCCCAACCTTGGGGCAGCCCCATGGAGCATCCTTTGTAATACGTTAAACGAAACCAGATCCAACGGCCGTTTCACGGACTACTACTAAAGTTTACTTCTAATATGACCGTTTGAGTGCGCTTCCCACATACACCAGTTTCCGTCGAATATGTAACTGAAAATTGAAAGCCAAATTCGCAATACGAAAAATTTATTTACTTTCAATACATGTGTATTTTGCACAAATTTGCAATAATCCATCAAAGTACATTCTTGCTGAACCTCGGATGCAGTTGTCTGTGGTCGCGATATCCGCAGACATGAGAATAAAATGTAAACTGTTATTGACGAACTGTCAGTAAATCACTCCACCATTGTGTATTAAGTGATAATGGCATCCGATATAAATATATTCAACAAACGGCATGGTATGTTTCAACGAGGCTTGCAAGTTGAAAAAAGATGAATCTATGTTATTATTTCGTAATGGAGCGGTCTGTCGATGCAAACCGAACAACATAGGCTTGCATACAACTGCTGCCTCTTCACAGTCACATATATGATACGGTTAGCAAAAGTGGCATACGAAAAAACGCGGAAGTCCAATGTAGTTCAACAGATGATTATTGTACTTCCAGTGTTAGTCTTACAGTAGACATGTTTCTGTTAACCGTAGAGAAGAATTAAGGCAACTCCGTTTCATTCTATTTACCTATTACATCTGCTACCTGTTTCGCGATCACGAGCGTTGTGGAACCAATTTCTGATGTGCTTGTCGAAGTTGATAGTTGGTTCCTCTGCAAAAAACGCACTGAATATGATAGCGTCTAGCAGGTGGTGAGACCGCTAATAAACTGATATACCTTTTATTGCTTTGATGAGTCTATGATCGCAGACGGCTATCCTCTTGCTGCTACCGAGCCAGCAGCACCTCACTACGACCTCTTTGCTGACCACAGCAGATAGCATTTGTTTTACGGCATCCTGAAGATTTTTGGTTGTGCACCGCCGCAGAGTTGTGACCTATATTTGTCACCTACACATATAGTGACTTACCATCTTATTGAAAGCTTCTGGTGTTCCGAGGACGTCCTATAAATGGTGAAATTCATCCACAGTGTTCACACAAGTGATTGGCTGCGGCATAGCTTGTGAACTTGACGCCCCGAAAGTGGTGGAAAGGGATTCTATAGAGGCACTTAGTTTCTCCACACTTGTGAGGCTGTCTATGGAGAGCAAACATTTTTCTTGGTTTACTAAAAAATAAGGTGACGGCACTACATGTGAACTAGCGTAGTATTTGGCGCAGGTGAGGGGCCAAGTTCATTTGTGTAGCACTGCTGCTTGAGCCGCTACTTGTAATAAAATGGGCAATATGAAACAGAAGTATTAATTACCTTGAGGATGCGACTGGCACTCGGGCGCCAGCCTGTGCAGACATAGTGGAATGTGAAGACAAAAGAGGCGAATTAACACAGAATTCGGTTGCGCATGTTAGAAATTTACCTTTGCATTCTTCCAAGACTTTCCAAAATGGGTGGTAAGTCCAGCATAACTGGTTTTTCTGTTCTCCGCATCGCCTGGGGACTCACATTGGAACAGAATTGCGCGGGAACCCCATAGGTATGTGAATATAAATGGTTAATTAACTCTTTCTTGTGGAATAGTGCTGCGAAAATTATGTCTGCCTCTGTTTCATCCGTGGAAGCAGCATTTGGCTGAGCATGTGAGTTAGCTGTCCATTGTAAACACAGAAAAGTGGTAAACACTAAACCACATTTTTCTCCATTTTAAAACCGAAAATGATGATTAAAAACAAATATCCATAAACATTAAACATGCGTGTGCCAGGTACCCACGTTATCCGCAAAAGCGACGGTGTATCGTATGATACACCTATATATATATATATATATATATATATATATATATATATATATATATATATATATATATATATATATATATATATATATATATATATATATATATATATATATATATATAATACCGCGAGTATACGCTCTTTCAGCCACCGTTCATCTACTTGTGATGAATATACTCTGTCACTGGTTGGAGATTGATAAATCAGTCAGCATAGGGATAGCACACGAAAGGTGCTCCAAGGGGCCACAATATTGGGGCTAACCCCATGTTTGCCCCAAGTTTACTTAATGGGGTTGCCCAAGCTTCGGGCAAACCTCAGGCGTGCTGCTCAGTAGGAGTACAAACATGTATAGGTGACGTGTTCAACACGGTTTGTACGAATCTAATGCCAAACTCATGGGTCACGTGCCGGAGAAACCACACCACAGTCACGTGAAGGACAGAACGACGACTGCACGGGACCGCGTGAAGGTCGCCACTAATAGTGACGTAATAAAACAAAACAGGCCACAATAAGCGTGTCTCAGGATGACAATATATGTGCATCACGATATAATCCCAGTAAGTCCGTAATCAATTAGCATCTTTCCCACATGAAAACTAATCTTGCGGCAAGCCCCAGGTTTACCCCAAAGGATGGATCAACGTGCTACTTGAGTGGATAGTAATTGATAATAATTCAGTCTTAGTCATAATGCTGAGGAGATTGCGGACAATGATATCGTGTAAGAGTGAGAGTAGAGCATAAAGAACACGTAGAGGATAAGCCTTCATCTAATGATGACCATTTCAATACAGTAGTCATGCCACAACGGGCGGAATTCAGGTTGCATGGGACTGATCTAGAATGAAGAACGGAGATGACTTGTCCGATTTTCATTGACACAAAATTGTCAGATATTCCCATAATCAAACGAAGTTTAAGGTACAGCGGATAATATGGGTCTACGGTATGATGCACAGGCTGCCTTGGGTGGTCCGGCTAAATAGCACAAAACTAACACGCATGACTAGAAACGCATCCAACAGGACCGCTGAAATAATACTAATGTTATATTTCTCAACCGTCGTCGGGAAGCACGCGTGAACTCGGGGGCATATCATACAAAATCATTCAGCAAAGTCAATTATTCACAAATCTTGAAGGCGTGAGTAGCAGATTTCAGTAGCAGTATACTAAAATCAAGTGGATTTTCAATGAAGCAAAATGACAGTAGCTGATACGGCAAATACGAGGCAATTCCGAGTTCCAGTTCAACAGTAGTAAGGGATTAACCAAACATGACATTGTTGTAAAGGGCATTATTATGGAATGCTGTAAATACATGAATGATGCAAACCATGCACGACGGATATTTACTCGGGTCCGCTGAGCGTAGACAGTTGTTATGCAGTAGGTTAACAATGAAAAGTCGCATGAAAGTACCCGAGGAAATATCTATGTATACTAAGGGAGCAGTATTCCACAAAAACGCAAAATAACTACTGGGATGAACAATAATTATCATCCTGAAGAGAAAAGGACTTGCAACTGCTGGAAAAAGGATAGAACCCGAAAAAGCGACGATCAATTCTGTGACGGAATAGTGTCAAGGGAGAACAAAATCTTGTCGTGAAGACAAGGGCGAAACTTTTTCACCCTGGCTCAAGTCTCAATGTGCTGTTACAGTAACAAATACACTGTCTCACCTGGTCTCATGAGGCTTTCTCTGCGTCAGCTTTTGGCCTTATAGACGCGGAGAATGAGTATTGGACACCACTTTCAGAGGGCTTATCTGAAATCTGTCGAGAATACGAATTTCATTGCTTTGGTTACGAGTTCCTAACGTGATACGACTGTAAGACTAGTGTCCAATGAAGCAGGGCTTTTGAATGTTTCCGCTCTACTGTACCATTCTCGGAATTTATCACATAATCATCCAGACATTCCTCGGTTTGTTGCGGTTTTTTAACCTCGACTGTAAGTAAATGTTTTTGTAATAGAATGATACCATCAGCTATAACACCTTCCAAAGAGCTGCAATAATTCTTTGATGGAACAGCGTTACCTGATTGCCTAATTCACTTCACAAATGTGGTAAGGGACAAATGCAAAAGAATTCTCAGGAAGTCCAGGGGCTATCCCAGGAGATGCACTGCCGGTTGGTCTGCTACCCTCGTAGAAGACTCATACGCAACATGAGCCTACCCGTGATGATTAGAGATAAATTTCGCAGCCTACGGAGTATCCTTTCGATGGTGTCAGACCTTGTTAGGCATACTAACTCTCAACTTGGCGCAATCTCACTACAAGGAAACCGGCTTCTCAATGACATCGATGATGAAATAGTTGAGCTAAGTGGTTTCACTGTATGCCGTGTGGATTGTCCTGTTGCACAGTGGAGGTTAGATGGTGATATTATCATATCAACAGTCATTGGTTCCAAAGCGTCTAGCTCATGTTTACGTATTCAGCTGCGTACATCAACTCCTCCGTTATTAAATGCTGGCCTGAATATTTGGGGAATTTTCTTTCTGTTGTGCTTGTACATGTTTATATTTCGCCAAAACGTTCTACCGATGACCACCAATAATTTGTTGTTTCTTTTTCACAAATTCTACCAGACCACGCTCAAATTCCTTTCCGCGTAGTTTCCGGTGATTCTATTTGTTCTGAAGTTGAATCTTCGTATTCTTTCGGTCTTGTAAACATATTCAACTTTCCAACTAGAATGGACGCTTCGTCAGATATTTCCTTAGTGGTTTGTTAAAGATTTTTTCAACTAAATGTTTTTCCTCTCTTGGCTAAAATAATCGCTCCACCGTGAAGGTTTCGCCTAAGGTTGATAGCCACAACTGTAGCCGACACTTCATGCAATGCCGAGACTTTTCGTCGAACTGTTCCATCAGAGCCTAAAGGTGTGGTGATTGTTAACGACAGTACTTGTTGTTTTATTGGAAGTTGCATGTTTATGTACATTACTATTGCGCAGAATACAAGCTCGAGAGAAAGCCCATCCAGCCAGTGTTTTTGAACTTCAGTTGTGCATAGTTCAGGCAGGGGCTACATTGCATTCATTGCGAATAGTACTACAACTCTAGTTCGGTTATCAATCATCATAAGAACACAGAAAAATTTCCGACTGCTGAAGGTCGTTTGCCATCACCACATTTCCCAAGAATGATTCTTGTAAAATCTGACCAATTGTGAGAAAATGAAACTCCCTCCGGCGACTGTGACTGTCATCACTACTCCTACCATCTCCAGTTCCAATTCCAGAGAGGGTTTTAGTTCGTTTAGGCTTTTGCGGGAATTTTGGTCCTCCCCTTGCCGGAAGTTGATCAAACCTCGGGATCACAGATCGGCCGGGTTATCGCCAGACCTGACATGTGTAGTGCTACCAATAAATCACTCGATGAAAAAGACTAACAAATTTGTTTATTTGAACAATTACCGTTTCTGGTGGCGCCACTTGCTCCGCCTGTGTACGTCGTCTGCACGCCCATGCGCTCCTCCAATACACATTGTCTCGCTCCAGCGCTTTGAGTTCTGCTTTGCGCGCTGCCGAGTATATTCGCTATTGTGTCACAAGCCGAGGACCAAGGGCTATAGACTCTATACGGGAGCAGGTCCTCGCTTAACTGAGGAGAACCCTAAACTAGTGAGCCCGAACAACAAATTCAATCCTCGAAGGACACTCGTTAGTCTCTCAATCACATTTATTCGTCTATATGTACACTTTTTCCGACACATAATAGGTAAATTCCTGATTTCTGTTACCATATCCCTTTTATATTTTTTCGCATATCGATATTATAAGTGTTTTACGATTGCTAAATTGACCTTGATATATCGTTTTACATTTGATATACCATTGCAACTATGGCTGGCAACGACCGCAAACCTGATCTGGAACAGTCCGTTTCGACAGTCTCCCTAGCCGTCCCTCAGTTTTTTTACTGATGACCCTCAGCTCTGGTTTCATATGTTAGAGGTGGAGCTTGAATCACATAGAATCTCAAGCGAGCGAACCCGTTACTTGTGGACTATCGGTCGCCTTCCCCGTGAGGTTACTACTCAGGTACGCGACGTAATATTCAATAACAGTTCTTACGCAGCCGTGAAAGACGCGGAAATCTCTTGTCTTTTGCCGTCAGAATCGTCCAGACTGAAAAGGCTGATCCAAGGGACAGAGTTAGGTAGCAAGCAGCCTTCTGCATTACGGGGAGAAATGCAGCAGCTAGGAGGGCAACTTTCAGAGGGAAATGTCCTTAAAGAGCCGTGAGTACAGTGACTAACACAAAACATTCAAGCATTGCTCGAGGTTTCCAGCCACTTTAAGCTCACAGAAGCGGCTGAACTAGCGGACGGTATTATGGACCGGTACCATCCACAAATTACAGCCGTAGCAAACTCGAGCAGCCCCCAGACCACAGCTCCCACTGTAGGAACACACTCCGAGGACACACTGATAGCTGCTATCGAGCGGGCTTTCAGACGTTTTTCCTCTCCTGGTTGTTCTCACAGTAGAAACCATAAAACTTATCACAACTCTGACCGACGTGAACGTCTCAGAAGCCCTGCCCCTGACCGCCTGGTTAACCCATCTCGATCAACATACTGTCGATACCACAAACGGTCTGGGGAGAAGGCCCGGGACTGCAAAGCAGGTTGCACCTTCCCAGGTGCAAAACGGGGAAACTAATATCCCTACGCGTTCCGACGACTAACGCGGTCGGCAGCCATAATAGCAGTCGTCGGTTGCATGTCCGAGATTAAGTTTCCAATAACCTGTTCCTAATTGACACCGGTGCAGCAGTAAGTGTCATTCCAAAGGAGGCAGGTGATGCAACGAACCCGTCAGTCCAACAACTCCGTGCTGCCAGTGGCACTGCCATTGCTACTTACGGCCGTGATTCACTCACACTCAACTTAGGACTACGTCGCACCTTCCGCTGGGCGTTCATAGTAGCAGACGTTCCTTATCCCATACTAGGCATCGATTTCCTAGACCATTTCGACCTCCTGATCGATGCACGAGGCCGGAGAGTTGTCGACCGGCAGACTTCTCTTTCCGTAACCGGGTCGTATTCCTCCGTGAATCACATCACGCCCCTATACATAGAACCGCAGGCCGAACCCCCGTACTCAGATCTGCTTTCAGCTTACTCGGCAATGCTAAGACAATCTGGCCCCCTTCCCGCGGTGACCACCAACGTTACCCACTATATTGTCATCAAAGGACCCCCAGCATTTAGCCAGCCACGTCTCTTGATCCTAGACAAGCTCCGCGTAGCACAGGATGAGTTCGAACACATGCTAGAATTAGGCGTAATACGCCCGTCCAGTAACCCTTGGGCCTCGCCCCTTCACATGGTTCCTAAACCTAATGGTGACTGGCGCCCCTGCGGTGACTATAGGGCCCTCAATCAGGCTACTATCCCAGAAAGGTACCCCATTCCATATATTCAAGATCTCACTTCTACACTGTCTGGTTGTTCTGTTTTCAGCCGAATCGACCTCATTAGAGCCTACCACCAAGTCTTATTAGCAGAGGCTGACATCCCTAAAACAGCTGGCACAACTCCATTCGGACTATTCGAGTTTTTGCGCAAGCCTTTTAAGTTCAGCAATGCAGCCCAAACCTTTCCAAGAATTATGCATGAAGTAACACGCGGTTTGAAGAATGTCTGCTTGTACTTAGACGATATTTTTGTGGCAAGTCCTTCAAGACAAGAGCATATGGCACACCTGCGTGCTCTTTTTGAGCGCCTTAGCCAACATGGCGTAACTATTAACCCCACCAAGTGCGAATTAGGTAGGACAACCATCACTTTCCTAGGTCACGAAATCTCAGCCTCAGGCATACAGCCCCTGCCTGACAAGGTGGCGGCAATTCGCGACTATCCTGAGCCTCACTCTTACCGACAATTGTGCCAATTTTCTGGCCTGGTCAACTTTCATTGCCGGTTCATCCCAAAGTGCGCCGAAATAATGTAGCCTCTAACAGACCTTATACGTGGCGGTGAACAGAAATTCATTTTTCCCGACACGGCACAGGAAGCATTTACCTTGATCAAGAAAGCTATCGCCAACATAGCACTCCTTTCACATCCCGATCCTTTTACTCCCCTGGCATTAGGAACAGAGGCTGCGGACACGGCTGTTGGAGCGGTGTCGCAGCAATTTGTCAACAATTCATGGCAACCAATAGATTCCTTCTCCGAGCGTCTCCAGCCTGAGGAATCCCGATATAGTACGTTCAGCAGGGCACTACTGGCAATCTATCTGGGCACCCGACACTTCCGGCACACACCCGAGGGCCAAACTTTCACAGTGTTCACAGATCATAAACCACTAGCGTACCCCCTCCAGTCAGCTTCTGACCGATATTCGTCACGCGAGATTCGCCACTTAGACTATGTTTCGCAGTTTAATACGGACTTTCGACACGTCCCTGGGGCACACAATCCAGTAGCAGACTCACTCTCACTCGTCCACAATATCGACGACCCACTACCCATTGGCATAGACCTAGAAGTAATCGCAGCAGCCCAAACAACAGATCCTGAGGTAGAGCAACTCAGAAACAGCAGCTCCCCGCGCCTAGTGCCAGTGGCTCTTCCAACTTCGGACGTAACTATCGTTTGCGATGTATCACAGGGTCGACCCCGACTACTAGTTCCTGCCAGTTTTCGCCCACAAGTTTTTATTAGCCTCCACAACTTATCGCATCCAGGGATAACCGCCTCAGTGAAACTAGTCACCGAGCGATTCGTCTGGCCTTGAGTCAAAAGTGACTTACTTCTTTGGGCCAGTTCTTGTCTTCAATGCCAACGAGTTCAAATACATCGTCACACTAAATCTACGTTAGGCACACTCTGCGAGCCGGACGCATGCTTTCATCATGTGCGTGTGGATCTCGTAAGGTCACTTCCGCCATCCAAATGCTGCATCTACGTCCTCACTTGCGTAGATCGTTTCACTCGCCAGCCACAGGCCGTACCTATTCCTCGTCCAACCTCAGAGGAAGCTGCAAAAGCATTTCTAACTGGTTGGGTGAGTCAGTTCGGTTGCCCTGCTATAGTGACCACTGACCGCGGTTCTATTTTGACGGTGCCTTCCACGAGCTACTGAACGCATTCGGTTGCCGACACAACAAGGCAACGGCCTATCTTCCTCGGGCCAATGGCATGGTGGAGCGATTCCATCGCCAGCTGAAAGCTGCCCTTCGTGCTCTTGATAACCCATTATGGAGTGAAGTTTTGCCGATCGTTCTCTTAGGACTGCATAACACCGTTAAATCCGATATGGGTGCTACGGCCGCTGAACTGGTTTATGGTTGCACACTACGACTTCCGGGTGAGCTGGTTTCTCCATTACCACCTGTGAGTTTTTATTACGGAGATTACTCATAACGGTTGTCGCACCAAATGCGGGTGATAAAGCCCACCCCACCACGAGAGCAAACCCTCGACAACTACAAACCTACCACTCTAGCGACCGCCAGCCACGTGTTTGTTCAAGTAGATGCAGTGCGATCGCAACTACAAGCGGCCTACTCTGGCCCGTTCCGTGTTGCCCAGCGAAAGAAATAGAAAAAGATGGTGGACGTCGAGGGCAGGAAAGAGACCATCAGCATAGACCGCCTCAAACCAGCTCTCATCGGGGTAGAACCCACCCCGAACAACCCTACCAGTGTCCCCACCTACTCACAACCTTTGGTTAGTCGTCCCGAGTCGGCCCCTGTTACTCCCACTAACGACCCCTCGTTACCTGTTGCAACACCAAACTCCACGGAAGACACAGTTGCACCCGTCAACAGGAGAAATCGACGCGGCCGCGAGCTGCGACAGCCAACGACGTTTTCTGAATATATAAAAACTGTATATATTTAAGTTTACTCTTCATATTCAACTTGTACATAGTCCTATTACGCATGAATGCACGACCACATGGTTATCACGACAAGGGTGGCGGCAGCCTGTATTGCGCCGGTATGTCCCTCTCAGTCGAATATCCCATTACGCCTCGAGGCGCAGCTTCCTTGTTTTTCTTGCCTTCCAGCTCCTCCCGCCGGACAGAACCATATGGAATTTCAGGATCTTGCATGGCTCCAACAAAACGCTCATTGGATGGCTACTGGGCTCATTTGACGCCGGACGCTGGCTCTTTTACGAAGGCAATAACGACCACAGGGAAACAGAACTTTGGGATATGCCGACAATGGCAAACCCTGCAAAGCAATTGGCACTGCCAAGTCGCAAGCAGGATCTATCCCGGTCGGATAAAATTTTAAGGAGAACGCAGTTTTGCAATCGACGCACAGCTACCAGTGTGAGTCATGGAGAACGGCTTGTGCTGGCTTCGCTGTTGTGTTCGGCCGCGGCGGGAGGCATGGAAAACGTCTCTCGACACCGAAGCCGACGTACCCATCACGGGTCGAAGCCCAACTGCGTTGGCCTTCAAGGGAGAGACCCCTGTAGTGCTACCAATAAAGCACTCGATGAAAAAGACTAACAAATTTGTTTATTTGAACAATTACCGTTTCTGGTGGCGCCACTTGCTCCGCCTGTGTACGTCGTCTGCACGCCCATGCGCTCCTCCAATACACATTGTCTCGCTCCAGCGCTTTGAGTTCTGCTTTGCGCGCTGCCGAGTATATTCGCTATTGTGTCACAAGCCGAGGACCAGGGGCTATAGACTCTATACGGGAGCAGGTCCTCGCTTAACTGAGGAGAATCCGAAACATACTTCCGCCGGTTTATGGCCTATTCGTCGTGGATGATCGTGAGTTGGTTGGCAGCGAACGAATTAAACCAGCTTCTGACTTGTTAACGTAGTACAGTACTACCGTGGAATCCGTCCAGAAACTAGCCGACCAAATATAGAAGTCGAAGCATGTCTTTACCGCTTGTACAGCCCTGACTGCTCACATTGCTGCGCTGAATTCAAGTCGCGGGATCGAAATCATCTTCAGCGGAGCAACGCTGGCTTTGGCGAACAGGATCCTCGTTCTGGCAGTTCCTTTGTTCCTCCAGATGTGCATTGGTGTGTTGTACTACCGAAACTGACCCTGTATCCAGCCTCTAAATCCCACCACTATCTACACCGGCTGGTGCATTTTATTTTTATAGTTGTTGATCCACTACAGCCTTCAGTGATATGCTTGAGCAGCTTTATTGATCTATCATTTTTGCATGGCACATACCACACAGATTTCATCTATTGGCTTACTGTTACCTGCGAATTATTCTGCAATCGCTCCTGCAAAAGTGAACACCCGTGTAATCGCTGTAACCACACAGTCAATGGCGATTTGTCCTCCACTTCCGCCTTGACATTTCATACCAACTCCATTGAAAGTTAACAATTTGCTGCACCCTCACCTGTTTCCCTCCAGTCGTTCCCTAACACCACCACTCTGGTAATCTCTCTCCCAAGAAATATGCAATTGTTTTCTACGTATCTGGTTCATCCAGTATCCAGCCATCACTTTATATACCACCATCCTTGCAGGCTGATATATTTCCATGTTAATACTTCTTGACATACCTGTCATAAAGTGAATAATTCATCGAAAGCTCCGACTAGATTTCTATCCATTTGCCTCTCATATTCTGCAGCCCGTAAGTAACTCTTCCTACTCCGCTCGATAAATTTCTCTCTTTATGCGCACCAACAACATATCCTTTGAATGTTTGAATTTCCACCAGCCGTAAGCGTTTCCTATACCATTCATGCATGCACTCCAGACCTTCAGCCGAACTGAATACTCTAAAATGAGTCGGGCATTATTATCATTATAGTCCACTTCAGTGTTCTTCAATAGTCTTCCTTTTGCACCTATTTTATCCTATTGTAAACCCTGACTTTTCATCTGTGCTTTCTTTCTGCTGTATATGATTACGTACCTCATCTACGTAGCCTACTTTGCTCGTCACTGAACTATGCGACCACCTGACATTCAAACTTATTTTCTACTGACTTCTCAACCGAATGTTTCATTTTGTTCTGAATCCGTTTTCCGCTGTCGTCTCTCGTACCAAACTCATTGGTTCCGCAGCTGGCGATTCACCGTGGTGGTATGATCTGCCTATCAAAACGATTATCAGGTCATTTATCTACCCTCTACTACATTATCGCTTCTGCACGATATGCGCTCCTGCAATCACCACATAACGCAATTCAAGTTGATTAACTTCAATAACCCCATATCATTACTGTCCTTTCGTGACATACCTATATCAACGAAGATAACCCGCTGAACACTTACCGGCTTACCAGTGGCTACTTTTTCCATCGCCGCTCTTAAAGTAGCCCCCTCTATCCATGGGGTTTGCTGGTCTCTTTCCTCGTGATTGACTACGTCGGCATCTCACTTTTAGACTCAACAATCACACTAACCACTGACTCATGGCATTTTATATCCGAAGATCCATTCTTGTACAAGCATGAGTTTTCCATCCATATACTTTTCACACCATGCTACATGCGAACGACTCTTCGAATAGCCCTCGATGAACTTCTTTCTTCTTTCCTAAATTTTTATACCAGATATCCTTTGGTTCAGCTGTAATTTCTAATGTTGTGATTATTTCCGGTACCATTTATGCGCTTACTCCCCCGTTTTTAACCGATTCCACACACTGCCAGCCGGAGTGACCATTTGACCCTGACCATCGTCCGTATACCACGGCTCCGTAGCCGACCTCAGACGCGTCAGAGAAGGCTTGTAATACTCCCGTCCATGCCGCATGACCAAGGGGCAAACATCCTTATGTCCCATAGTTTCTTTAGGGTGATTAGAAATTCTTCCCAGTCCAGCCGGTCTTCTCCGCCCAGTGGCTGGTCCCAATTGACTTTCTTACGGCACAGCCGCTGCGGCAGGATCTTTCCGAGTAGCAGCTAAGGGGAGACGCTACCGAGCGGGTCGAACAGATTAGAGACAACGGATAGTATACATTGACAGGTTACTGGCAGCTCGGGAATGCTTAGCTCGAAGACAAAGTCGTCCGTTTCCGCATCCCATTGTATTCCCAAAGTGCGTTCGGTAGGGAGTGGAGAGCCACCCAAACTTCCAACCCTTTCGGCCCTCTCGTGGTACGGAATGTTTTTAAGCACTTATGAAGCTTTCGACATCCATTTCGTTAGATGAAAGCCGTCCTCTTCCAGCAATCTTGCTCGGCCTCTAAACTGCGCTGGGGCCGAGTCTACATCATCCGATGGCCCAAGACAATCGTCGAAGTAGAAGTTTCTGCTGGCGCTATCTGCCACTGGCCGGTGGGCCAAATCTTCATGTTTGTTCGCTGATTCTCGAAGGACGTGGTTCGCACAAAACGGTTATGATATGGCTCCGTAGGGGTGGACGGTCATCCTATAATTTGTCACTGCCTTGTCCCGGTTGTTCTCTTCCCACCACAGGAAACGCAGCGCATCTCGTTCTTCTACCGGTATTTTGACCTGATATCGGCGGACAAGGCCACTCTACCTACTTTGAAATGGCACATAACTTCGATCAATGGTGTGGTCCAGTCAGGTCCTTATAGTAGGTGATCATTCAAAGACTTGCCCTGGAACTGCACAATCGAGAACCACCCGCAGTTCTTCGGGTTTCTTGGGGTTCATAACCGGGTGATGAGGTAGATGCCAGATACCTTTTGGCCGTCGGTGTTGGCAGGCACCTTTTCAACGCAGCCGAGAGCTTCTTTTCGCTTCATTAATTCTGCTTATCTTTCCCACAGATCCTGGTCTCGAACAAAGCGTCCTTTCAGTCGAAGTAGTCTTTGCAGAGTATAGTTTCTGTTATCAACCCAGGGGTCAGCTGGTGTGCGCCATTTGAGAAGGACCTGGAACTGTTTTTAAAGGTCTCTATTTTCTTTGCCGCACTGTTTGCAGAGCTGAGTGGTTCTCTTGAGACAACGATAGTCTTTCGTCTCCGATGTCATGAAACTCCTTTTCATACAGCCGCTGCAACTGACACTCTGTGCCGCCTGTTACGAACGTTTGAGCAGTGCGTAGCCAAATTCGCAACGGATCCCGAAATCAGAAGGCGATTATCCGTGATAATTCTACGATACTAGATTATTAAAATAAACAATGACATAAACAATATACAAACCTCAATAATACGATCACAAAGACTCAACAACGAGAAACCGAATAGCAGCGTGTGAGCAGACAGCACGTGCGTCACGCAGGTCCTGAACAAGGATGTGCCAAAATAGCGCTCTGGGCGCGAACAAACAACAATTGGTCCAGAAAAACAACCAGTTCGTAAAGACAAGTCAATAGCGTATGGAAATGAGTGATGTTGGGAAAAAACACTGAATCGCGAGGGAAAAGGGGGGATTTTCCACGACCGGCTGTTACACCGCCCACCAAAATCCTCCTGGATCCTTAGCAAAGTCAAAGGTTCCGTATAAAGGTACTGATTCTTCCTACCTGCCTAGGCCCTGCTGTCAGTGCGCGCGTCTAATGCTCGTCGTCGACGTTCTACTACTGGTCGCACCTAACCCATTGGCTACATAGACGTGAGGCTAGTCTACATCTTCCACAAGGCCAAATGACCGATGGCGGGCGTGAATGGTCACATAGACGTTGTCCTCGTAAGGGGCCGTCCGGTCCTGGGTGTACGTGCTTGAGTGTGTGTGTGTGTGCGTGTGTGTGTGCCGGGGTTACAATGAAATCACAGGTATGACTACACATCAAAGGAGGACTTTCTGCAATGTCAACAAAAGACCGCGTGGTAAGAAAACGAGTAAATGTAGCATGTATGTGTGACCTGAGCTCCGCTACTTCCACATATGCAAGGGGCATTCGGTAGCGTCAACAAAAGACAAACAAAGAACACGGTCACATATATGATGGGTTTACGGGATGTGCATGCGTGTATGTATCGGGATGTATAATGGAATCGCACTCATCACCACATATCGGAAAGAACCTTCTGTAATGTCAACGAAAGGACCGCGAGCACCTTAACGTGTTTGACGGAGACCGTGTGGTATATGTGGTGTTTCTTTATCCACCTCGATTACTGGTGTGAAAAAGGTTTACTAGGCCTCAGGGTTATCAGCTCCTCCGTCTTCGCTCTCGAGTAGGTTAATACTGCGTATGTCACGAATGAGCACTCCGTTAGCTGTCTTCACCTTCACCGTTCTTATCATTTCGTCGGTGCTTTTGATGGTTTCCGTAACTACTCCCAAAGACCAAGCGCTGAAATGTGCGCGTTCGTCGGCGATCATAACCACGTCCCCAACTTTGAATGGTCTTGTTTTGGCCAGCCACTTCTGTCGAGTCTGCAAAGCCGGTAGGTACTCCCGTAGCCATCGCCTCCAGAAGACCTTGGCCAGATAGTTCGCTTGCTTCCACCCGTGGAGGTAGCTCCCACGAAGGTTTACCGGCCCTTGGAAACCCTCGTTCGACCTTAGCGTCAATAAGTCGTTCGGGGTGAGCGCCAGGTGGGTGGGGTCGCCGTTCAATACTGGAACCAGGGGGCGATTGTTCAGGATTCGCTCCACCTCAGTCATGACGGTGTTCAGCGTCTCGTCGTCGGGCGGCTGCTGCTCCCTGATTGACAGCAATATCCGCCTGGCGGACCGGATCATGCGTTCCCATATGCCGCCTCGGTGACTGGCCTGTGGGGGGTTGAAATGCCATCGTATGCCGTAGGCCACGGTTCGATTCTGCAGTTCGTCCCTGTTTATGTTCTTGTGCCAACGCTGCAATTCCCGTTGAGCGCCCACAAAGTTCGATCCATTATCTGAGTATATATCGGCCGGTACGCCTCTTCGGTTGATAAATCTTTGCAAGGCCCGTAGAAACGAATCGGTCGTCATCGAATGTGCGACTTCTGGGTGTACCGCACGTGATTTCATGCACGTCATGATACATCCGTATCGCTTTTCTAATCTTTTCCCGCACTTGATCCACAAGGGCCCGAAACAGTCCAACTCGGTGTCACTGAATGGCCACCAGCCCGTAGTCACCCTGCATTCTGGTAGTGGGGCCATGAGTTGTTTGCCTGCTGTGGCATTGCGTCTCCTGCATTGCACACACCGTCGGATTACGCGTTTTACAGTCTCTCGTCCTCTCAACAACCAAAGACGCTTTCGGATGACGCTCGTCACGTGACTTTCCCCGGCATGTCCCTCCATGGCGTGGACGTGTTGGATCATTAGCTCTACTACAGGTTGTCTCGCAGGCAGCAGTATAGGATAGGGCCGACCGGTATCCGACCTGAGGGCCGTAGCCCTTTCATGACTAGTAAATTTCTCTTGAACCTGGTTAACCAAACTAGCGAACGAAGCGTCTTCATCCAGGAAGAAAACCTGACCAGTCGCGATAGAATGGACGACGCTTCGACGACGTTGGTTGCTATCACTACGCCTTTGATCTCCAGTTCCAATTCCGTAGGGGGTTTTAATTCGAACACGGGCCAGTCCTGTTTGGGCAATTGCAGGAAGTTTGGCCCTCTCGTCCACGTGTCCAGTTGCCTGAAGTTGTTCGCACCTCGGGAGCATAGGTCGGCCGGATTATCGCCAGACCTGACATGACTCCACTGATGCGTGGCTGATTCATCGTGGATAATCGTGAGCCGGTCAGCAACGAAAGTACTAAACCGGCTCCGGACGTTGTTGATATAGTAAAGTACTATCGTTGAATCCGTCCAGAAGCTCGCCGACCAAATGTAGAGATCGAAACCTCTCTTCACAGCTTGCACCACCCTGACTGCCAACACGGCTGCGCTGAGTTCAAGGCGTGGGATTGAGACCGACTTCAGTGGGGCAACGCGGGCTTTGGCGAACAGGATCCTCGTGGTATATTGTCCATCTCCTGCGCACCATCGTCCGTACACCACAGCTCCATAACCGACTTCGGATGCATCGGAAAAGGCATGTAGTTCTCCAGTCCGTGTCGTATGGCCAGGGGTCAAACATCGTGGGATTCTTATGTCCTCTAATTTCTTCAAGGTGTTCAGAAATTCTTCCCAGTCCAAACGGTCCCCTCGGTCCAGTGACTGGTCCCAATCAACTTTCTTACGGCACAGCCGCTGCAGCAAGATCTTTCCGGGCAGCAGCCATGGTGAGACGAAACCGAGCGGGTCGAACAAACTTGAGACGGCAGATAGTATGCCACGACGGGTTATTGGCAGCTCGGGAACGTTCAGTTCGAAAACAAAATCGTCCGTTTCCGCGTCCCATTGGATCCCTAAGATGCGCTCGATAGGAAGTGGAGAGCCGTCCAAATCTCTTACCCTTTCGGCCTTTTCGTGAAACGGGATGACCTTCAGCACTTCTGAAGCGTTCGACATCCATTTAGTTAGATGGAAGCCGCCCTCTTCCAGCAATCTCGTCAGACCCCTGAACTGCTCTAGAGCTGATTCCTTATCATCGAATGACCCAAGGTAGTCGTCGACGTAGAAGTTCCTGCTGACGCTTTCTACCACCGTCCGATGTACCAGATCGCCATGTTTGTTCGCTGATTCTCGGAGGGCGTAGTTTGCACAAAATGGTGACGATATGGCTCCGAAGGGGTGGACGGTCATCCTATAATTCACCACTGCGTTGTCCCGGTTGCTCCCTTCCCACCACAGGAAACGCAAAGCATCTCGTTCTCCTACCGGAATCTTCACCTGATGGAACATTTCCCTAATGTCAGCAGACAAAGCCACTTTACCCACTCTGAAACGGCACAAAACATCGATCAGTGGAGTGGTCCAGTCTGGCCCCTGAAGTAGGCGATCGTTTAACGACTTGCCCTGGAACTTGGCCGCACAGTCGAAAACCACCCGCAGTTTATTGGGTTTCTTGGGGTTGATAACCGGATGGTGAGGCAGGTACCAGATACCCCTTTTGCTGTCGGTGTTAACAGGCACCTTTTCAAAGTAACCGAGGGCCTCGTTTCGCTTCATCAAATCCGCGTATCGTTCCCACAGATTCTGGTCTTGAATGAAGCGTTCTTTTAGTCGTAGTAATCGTTGGAGAACATAATTTCTGCTGTCAGTCCACGGGTCGACCGGTGTGCGCCATGGGAGGGGAACCTCGAACTGTTTTTTGAGGCCTTTAGAGCCTTGCCGCACCGTTTGTAGAGCGAAGTGATCCTCTTGAGACAACGTCGGTCTTTCGTCTCCAATGTCATGAAACTCCTTTTCATACAGCCGTTGCAGATGATACTCTATGCGGTCCGTTTCGGCGGATAAGTAATTCACGGAACCGCGTACCCCTACTGGACCGTATAACATCCATCCCAGAGCCGTGCGTACGGCATAAGGTGCCTGGCGGTCGCCCACTCTTTGGTCAAGCACCCAATGCGCCTCTGGCACGTCGCATCCGATGAGGAGATCCACCTCATCATCTTCCCAGTCTACAACGGTTACATCCTGCAGGTGGAGCCACCGAGTCAAGATTGCGTTCACCGACCTTGGTGCTCGCATGGGGAGATCCGCTAACGTGAATGCCTCCGTTGGTTCAATTACCTCGTTAGTGTCTAGAGAGATGAGTTGCAGCCTTAATCTACCGGCAGTCATTACCTGTGTTCCGCCCACCGTGCTCACTGCTAACGACGTCGCACCTTTAGCCAGTTGGTGTTTGTCGGCAAACCGCTCTTTCACTAAAGTGGTGTCGAATCCACTATCAACGAAAGCCAACGCCTTGACTATCCCAGTCGGAGTCGCTACTCCCACGGCCACTACGCCTAAACGTACCGGTTTACTGGCAGATTGTGAAGTTGAACAAATCACGCTGGGCTTGGCAATCGCCTCGGATATGGTTATTCTCGCCTGATGCAGCAGCCGATGGTGTCTGCCCGTGCAGCCCTCGTAACCACATCGATTCCTTGTTCTACAGGCTGCTGCCCGGTGCGTGGTGTTGAGACAGATGAAATATGCTCCTGCCATCCTCGCCATTCCCCACCGTTCGTCTATTGTGGCGTTGCCGAACTTGGGGCATTCTGGTAGACCATGGCTAGTACCACAGGATCTGCAATTTGGTTTCGCCGTAGCATCTCGTGAAATCACGTGTGTGTTGGTCCAAGGCTGGTACTTTGGATATTCCCGTACAGGGGTTTGGGCTTGGCTAGTACCGGGCTTGTTTGCTCGGTTGCTGTCCCGGATGAGTCGGCCAAATCTGCTGTCAGCTATCTTCGTTTGCCTGTCTGAGTATTCAGTCAGGTCTTCGAAGTTGGCTTCTCTGTCGCCTCGGCTTATCCGTTCAGCTTCTTCCGCCCACCGACCCTGTAGTTCGGGAGAGAGGTGACGGACTATGCCTTCCGAAGTGTGCATGGCGTCTAGGTCAGCCCTGTAACCTAAATGGTCGAGGGCTATGGAGCAGTTCTGCATCTTGATCACCAGGTCGGCCATGGTGTAGACGTCGCCCTTGGTTCTCTTTGCCTCTGCCATCACGCCCTCTATTAGGTTGCGGGCTACTTTGAACGGCTGGCCAAACAAGTCCCTCAGAATCTTTCTTGCCCTTGTGTAGCCTTGTTCTGGATCGAGCATGGTGCACCCGTAGATAGCTTCTCGCGCTCGGCCTCGGCAGTAGTGAGTAAGGTAAAGAAGCCTTTGCCCAGGGTCGTTTACCTTGTTTTCAACGAACGTCTCGAACTGTTCGATAAACTTGCAGTATTGCTTAGCTCGCCCGTCGAAAACCGTTAACTCCACTCTAGGCAGATCGATCGATGGTGGTTTGTATTCGGCGACCGGCGTGGGGTTCCCTACCTTATTTCACTCTAACCTATCGGAAGTGTCGAAGTCACTGGTCTCAGGCTCTCGCTGTTTCTGTGTACACTTCTCTGCTTCATGCGCCTGTAGTCTAGCCGAAAGTAACTGTTGCTCTAGTTCTAGTATTCTCAGCTTATATAAATCGACATCCTTACGATCAATATTGCTTTCAATAACACATGAGCTAGCACTGACAGGACTAGGCGATCTAGCATTACCTAAAGAATCATATGTACCCAAAACCTCCCCAGAGACTTGCCGTATTACTTCCTGTCCGGATTTGACTGCTTTTGATCCTTTTCTTGGCATTTTGCGTGATTTTTCCTCGTTCCAAATAGATCTATTGAGTATTGTTACGAACGTTTGAGCAATGCGTAGCCGAATTTGCAACGGATCCCGAAATCAGAAGGCGATTATCCGTGATAATTCTACGATACTAGATTATTAAAATAAACAATGACATAAACAATATACAAACCTCAATAATACGATCACAAAGACTCAACAACGAGAAACCGAATAGCAGCGTGTGAGCAGACAGCACGTGCGTCACGCAGGTCCTGAACAAGGATGTGCCAAAATAGCGCTCTGGGCGCGAACAAACAACAATTGGTCCAGAAAAACAACCAGTTCGTAAAGACAAGTCAATAGCGTATGGAAATGAGTGATGTTGGGAAAAAACACTGAATCGCGAGGGAAAAGGGGGGATTTTCCACGACCGGCTGTTACACCGCCCCCTTTTCGGCTGATACGTAATTCACAGAAGCACGTCCCTCTACTGGACCATATATTATCAATCCCAGAGCTGCCCGTACGGCATGAGGCGCCTGGCGGTTGCCCACTCTCTGGTCAAGTACCCAATGTGCCTCCGGCAAGTCGCAGCCGATGAGGAGGTTCACTTCGTCGTCTTCCCAGTCTACAACGGTTACATCCTGCAGGTTGGACCACCTAGTCAAAATTGCTTTCACCAACCGTGGCGCTCGCATGAGGAGATCAGCTAATGTGAATGCTTCCGTTGATTCGATTTGCTCGTTAGTGTCTAAGGGGACGAGTTTTAACCCCAACCAGCCGGCAGTTGTTATTTGTGTTTCTCCCACCGTGCTCACTGCTACGGACGTCGCACCTTTAGCGAACCGGTGTTTGTTGGCAAGCCGCTCCTTCACTAGTGTGGTGTCCAATCCACTATCAACGAAAGCTTACGCTTCGACCGCCCCAGTTGGGGTCACCACTCCCAAGGCATCTGCTTCTAACCGTAATGTTCATTGGTAGACCTCGAAGTTGACAAGTAACACTGGGCTTGGTGTTCATCCCTGGCGTAGTTTCCCCGCCTAATGTAAAAATCGACGGTGTCTGCCCGAGCAACCCTTGTGACCACGTCTGGTCCTTGTTCGACAAGCTGCCGCCCTCTGCGTGCTGTCGAGACATAAAGCACGCTCCTGTTATCCTCGCTATTCCCATCGTTCGTCTATTGTGGGGTTGACGAACTTGAGGCTTTCTAGTAGCCCATGGCTAGCATCACAGGACCTGCAACTTGGAAGCGATATGGCCTCGCGTGAAAAGGCCTGTGCATTGGTCCAAGGCTGATATTTCTGGTGTTCCCGTGCAGTAGTTTGAGCCAGGCTTGTACTAGATTTGTTCACTCGGTTACTGTCCCGCATGAGTCGACCAAATCTACTGTAGGCCTTCTTGGTTTGCCTGTCCTAGTCTTCGGCCAAGTCTTCGAAGTTAGCCTCACGGTCGCTTCGGCTTATCCGTTCCTCTTCTTCCGCCCACCGACCCTGTAGTTCGGGAAGTGACGGACTATGCCCTTCAACGTACGCACTGCATCGGGGTCAGCCCTGTAACCTAAATGGTCGAGGGCTATTGAGCAGTTCTGCATTTCGATCACCGTGTCGGCCATTTCACAGACGTCGCCCTTGGTTCTTTTGGCCTCTTCCATCACGCCCTCTATTAGTTTACAGGCTACCTTTAAAGGTTGGCCAAACAGGTCCCTCAGAATCTTTCTTGCCCCTGTGTAGCCTTTTTCTGGGTCAAGCGTGTTAAACCTGTCGATAGCTTTCCTTGCCCGGCGTCGACAATAATGCTTCAGATAGAGAAGCCTTTGCCCGGGGCCGGTTATCTTATTTTCGACGAACTTTCCGAACTGCTTGACGAATTTGCAATAACGTTCAGATCGCTAGTCGAAAACCTTCAGTTATACTCCCGGAAAATCGATTGTTGGTGTTTTATATTCGGCGACCGGCGTGGGGTTTCCTATCTTATTGTGCCCTGATCAATCGGGAAGGTCGTAGTCGTTGGTCTCATGCTCACACTTTTTCTGCCTACATCTCTGCTTCCTGGGCCTGTTGTCTAGCCGATAGCAGTTGTTGTTCTAGGTCTGATATCATCAGCCTATATAGACCCACTTCCTTACAATCCATAATGCCCTCAGCGATACATGAGCTAGCAATGGCAGGACTAGGCGATCTAGCATTAACTGAAGAATCAAAGGTACCCAAAACCTCCCCAGTGACATGCCGTATTACTTCCTGCCCAAATTCCAATGTGTTTCGATCCTTTTCTTGGCATTTTGCGTGTTTTCTTGTTCCGAATTGATTAGCTGAGTATTGTAACACACGTGTGAGCAACGCTTAGCCAAACTCACAACGGATCCCGAAATCAAAAGTCGATTATCCGTGATATTTTACGATACTAGATTACTGAATGAAAAATGACATCAAACAGGTACAAACCTCAACCATGAGATCACAAGGACTCAAAAAAAACGAGAAACCGATTTGCGGCGTGCGAGCGAGTAGCACGTGCGTCACGCGGGTCCAAAACAAGGGTATGACAAAGTAGTGCTCTGGGAGCGAACAAACAACAACTGGTCCATAAAAACAAACAATGCGTAAAGACACGTCAATGGTGTAGGCAAGTGGGTGATGTTAAGAAAAACATGGAGCTGCATCGGTTTTAGGGGATTTTTCACCACCCGTCTTTACAGGGCTCGCCATGCTAGTGGCACCACTGCATAAGATAGTAGAGAAAGACCAACCACCTATCTTAACCAATGAGTGCATGGAAACTTTCGAATAACTGAAACAGGTCGTCAGCTTACTACCGATAGTTGCCTTCCCAGATACCCCGGAAGACTCTGGCCTTTTCACTCTCGAAGCCTGTGTCCTTGACAATACCACAAGGGAGTACTTTCTCAAATAGCGGATGACGATCATTAAACAGTCATCGCCTGTGCTAGTCGGGGGCTTAACAAGCAGGAAAGAAGACACTGAAAGGCTCGGTGCTAGATGCTGTCCTCAGTCCCCTTTAAGCACCACTTCAAGCAGTATTTTTCGGGTCAACCGCCTCAGGTGCAAACAGACCATCAGGCTTTGCAATGGCCCCGAAATTTTGAGAACCCGGAAGACCAGGTGGCTGGCGTGCAAGAAAAAATGCAGGAATGTGATTTTCAGTGCTTGTGCCGGGCTGGAAAATGCCACACTGACACTGATGCCTCTTTACAAATCCCCTAAATGCTCAAGCCGATAAGTCTTTAGCAGACTCTTCTACTGACTCAACCTGGAAGAACGTGCAGTTATATGACGCGTATATCTCGTTGGTTCACAGAATACAGGCAGGAAGTATCCTCGAATCGTCCGGAATCCAAATGAATGAACGTGCAGAGGACTCGCGAGTGTAGTGAGCCGAGTGGATCAAACTGGTTATCACAAATGGAACTCTTCAGTAGCCGGGGATTACCTGGGGCGCGTTGCTCTGCCTCGCGCCAAAACCGTAGAACTCATTTAGTTGACCCATGAGCGGCAAGAACGCCTCAGACAGCATCGAACACACACTCTGCTAGTCCAGCCGTACCGGTGGCCTGACTTCCACCAAGGCACTTTCGACTTCTGCTCTCAACGCGATACATGGGCCACGAGTGTAGGACCATACATGTCACCATGGGCACCCCTTCTCCCGACCACTATTGGTAGTCCAAATCACCTTGTCAGTGCATATATAATTGGCCTGTTGCCCGCCGCCATTAAAGGCAGCCGCCATATCTTAGTGATAGTAGACTACTTCGTTAAGTGTTGCGAGGCAATTAAGACGCCTAACTAAGAGGCCCTCGTGATGGCGGCAGTCATCGTTATTGAATGAATTTTGAGATATGGTGCCCCCGCTATAATACATTACAACAGGGGGTTTGGGAAAGGTGACGGCTTAGTGGATAGGCGGCAAATGTGCCATTTCTGACTGCCTTTTTATAGGTGTGGCATGTGTTGGTGGCAGAGTTGTAAAGCCGATTGTAAAGTACGTCGGATACGATCAAACATGGGGAGAAGGTGGTGATCCGCAAAGTTGGGACGAGTCAACGGAATAGCACTTTGGAGGCGGCCAGGTGGACTGATGAAGAGTAAAGATAATCACTAGTCAATTCACTGACTACTGAGGGACTACAGAAAAATATTTCAGCGCGAGACGTGGTTTGGTATTTATGGTAGGGGAAGAACGTTGGCAAGAAAAGTGCCAATGATTGGATAATATTACCGAGTTCCAACATAAGAAATGGATGTGATTACGAATGAGGCCGAAGAGTTGACAGACATGCATCTGAGAGGGGGGAGGGGTAAGCAGTGAAGTAACTGCAAAGTTCGGTGCGTATTCACCTGAGCGACCGCCGTGCCCAAAGGAAAGGATGGATGATAGGAGTCGGACGGGAGCTGAGAGTTAATATCGTCCACACTAAACCATCGCTGAACAGCCTAAGTGCCAATTTTTATTGACACTGGGACACTCAGTTGAGGCTCATTTCTAGCCATGCTAGATCCAGTCTACTTATAAAATAAGGAGCGGTTTTACAATGAAGGACCATCATCGGCAGCTTATTCCATGAACTCTCGAGACTTCCATGGGCGCATGACAGAAAATTGTGAGGGAGTTGACCACATCGATGCCCTTCGTAAACTTCAAAGTAACAATTGGTTCTTCTATCGGCCTTTTCCTTCTCATGGAGAATAGGTCTGTCACAGTTATTCCGATCGTGAGTAACGCGTAGCCCAATTAACGAACCCTAAAGTCAGAACAAGATCAGTTCACTGATCCTAAGGTACCGGATTAACGGATTATGCGCAAATAAATATGTACAAACCTCATCTGTACGGCCACATCGTTTAGCAACGAGTACCAGAGTTCGACAAAAGGTCAGTGTCAGGTGCCACCTTCGCGGCAGTCCGAGTTCGAATCAAAACCAAACCAAGGTACATGAGAAAATATGAACAAACGTTCAAGTGTAGTGGTTGTTGCAAGCTGTACTTGTTCGAGGGTCAGTGCGATGAAGAGCATGGTCCCAAAAACACAGGTATGTGACAACGGCTAGGGAGGATTTCCAAACATGCACGTTACAGGGCCAATCTTTCTTTACATGACTTGTGCCTCCGACCCTCTGCCATTTTGGAGGCAATAAGCCGCACCCATCCTATACTGTTTACGTCTTTCTGGAGTTGTGATGACCAAGCTTGGACACACCTCTGCAGGTGGAGCCAAACTATCTTCTGTTGTTGTGGAAGAAGACGGCGCTTGGTAGATGTAAGAGTCCATCTGAGGTGGAAGAGTTTTCTGCGCGCAGCTCCAGTTTCTTTCAGGCGGACAGTGAAAATCATGGGTGGTATTTACTCCAAAATGTCACACGACCTTTGTTGGTTGAGTCTGGTGAACCTCGAGGGTGTGAATCAGAAGTGGTACCAAAGAGGCTGTCGATAGCTACCAATTTGAGAAGTCTGGTGGGGGGTCATATTTCGTAGTCCAGCTTATCAATTCTGGGGTATCGGCTGACACGCCGCTTCTGTTTCCGTTTCCTCCCACTTTACCGTCACCCGCGACTATGAGAAGCAGATTCCTTAGATTGTTTGTGAGAACGGAAGTGCAAGGCAGAATAAGAGGCGTGGCTACAACGGATCCACATGGAACTACATCGTCCACCTCTCCTGGGCTGGATTGTCGGCCATCAACCACAAACCCGAAGGTTCTGCCCTCAAAGAATCGGACATCCAACCTTGTGGTGGGCCACCAAAATATAACGTCCATCTACATGCGCCTGAGTATCCATCGGTGATCACTGTCTGCTGGACAAAGGTTTTCAAGTTGCTCGTTAACACCCGAGACCAAATTGGTAGGCTTGAGTAAGAGGCAAACAGGGATAAAGCACTAGAATGAGCTGTGCCGTCAGATTTCTACCTATTCCTGAGCGTTAAAAAGACTGGGGATAGTGACTTAATTTGCCATGGAAGATCTTCCCAAAGTAAAGAATATTTAATAACGGAGGAGATGGACTACATGGCAGTCCTAGACACTGGAATCTAGAACATAGAGTCCCTAAGTCGTAAAGAATATTTGGAGGGTGTCCTCATTTGAGGGGCTGAAGTTTAAGGTGCGCATTTAACGACACGGCAGAGAAAGGTTCGTTCGTAGGCCGCATAGCCATGGGGGCTCTAGACGCAATATTTCACACCTTTCTACAGATTTGGGTGTGAAACCCCCTAGCAACTGTTCGGTAAATCCAGGTTGCACATTCTCAATTGCCAATCTTTCTATCGGCCGCCAGTTAGAAGAGGCTACAGTGCAATGTTCCGAAAGTGGTCTGACAAGAGCAAAAGATCTAATAGTTTAAACGAAAACTCATGGAAGACCTTTATATGATTCAGAGCCTTGCACACCGGCAAACTGCACTGGCAAGAAAGCCACAGAAGAGCGGAAACAATACAACTGCCAGCGGCCCTATGCACCGATCACAACCCCTGGAAATATCGTATGTCTTAGTCGCACTCCACTTCACCACAAACATACGTGATACGACCGCTACGGAGTTCCGGACCTGAGGTGCTCACAGTCCAATACAACCAATTAAAACCAGACAAAGAACGGAACCCCACAAATCTTCGTCTACTATCAGGGTCCCCAAGAAGAGAGCAGATCGTCGGAGAAACAGCAGAAGCGCCTGTGTGAGGTAGTGTCGGAAAAGGAAGTGTTTACGAGGCAATGAAGATGAGGCCTTTTCGGTAGGCAGCCACTTAATACAGGCGAAACTAATAAGTAGAGTTAGCATCAGCACTCACTAATGCAAGCCCTTGATTGTCATCTTCCAAGACCCACAAGCAGCCACTGGATGGGACTGAGTGAATCACGACCAAAACACTCCCGAAGTGTTGAACTCCCATTTCGTGTAAAATATGTTTCGTCGAACTGGAACTTGGAACTTGGAACTCTGAGATAACTTATCCACCTGTGTTCGTGAACGAGACTTTCATCCACGCCGCTATGTTTGGACGCTGCCCTCCGAGGCTACACAATAAACGCCCATTCAGCACAAAGCGTTCTCTCTACTTACGTTCACGAGCCGGCCATTGTACCGTGTTGAACAGCCAATAAAGCCGGCGTGCATCCGACTTCAGACTGCTTCGATCAGCCCTGCTGTCGCGACTTGAGCTGTAACCAAGAGTCGTAGTCTCCCAGAACTGCACCCTGTTTGACGGTCAGTCGACTTTCCATGAGGGAATTACCTGCGTCACTGAAACTTAAAAGACCGCCTGAAAGCTGAACATTCTTCCTCTGCCCAAAGATCTATTTTCAAGGCCTTCGGCAGCGCAAAACGCGAGGTGCGGTCAAGACCACTATCCCGAACCTTTTCGCATTGTCCACTGGAGTATCTTCCAGCCCATCAGCAATACCAAATGCAAGACCCTGTCAGGGTTTGTATTTTGGAGCCGCCCTCTTTTCTCATTTCCTACTATCCAGTGAGCCAACTTTCGGCTCATCGGTGATATTCAGATAAACATAATATTTCGATAAAATCAATAATAATAATAATAATTTATTTCGGACACGCCCCAAGCATGCCCCACGCATGATCAACATTTTTACAAACTACAAGACTGACGGACGAAATTCACGAAAAATTTAGAAATAAGCAAGACAAATGAGGGTAGGAGAGAATAGAGAAGAGATGAGATGGAGGCAAAGGTACGCGCACCAAGTAGTATTGGAGGGAGTTTAAGTGAACCCGGGGATTGATTCAAATTTGGGCCAGGCGAAGTTGAAGGTCAAGCTCAGATGTAGCGGCTGGCTGAGCCAAGTGGGGGAGAACGGAATTTGGGAGTTTCACACGGAGGGGAATGAAACTATCGTTACGAGAAGCGATGAAGAGAAAAGGGAAAAAAGAAGAGAAGAAAGTAAGAACAATGAATTGAGTTGTATGGCTGGGGACTAGGTAGCCGTGAGCTATGCGATATTACAATGAACGAACAGTGTCAATTCAAAAACAGGGGCTAGCAACGAAAGACGTAAACAGTGGGTCATATGGCAGCAATGCCGCGGAAGGATCGAGATGAGGTAAATGTGGAGCACAGTTACAGAAAAAATAGAGGCACATCAAGAGGGGGGCCGGCATGGTGGCAAGAGAACTGGCCGGCGGAGACCTGGAGGAAGCAGAGAAAATGCGTGGATACATATATATATATATATATATATGTAAGTATATATGCAAATGTGTGTACATCACAGCAGGAGCAAGTTGCAGTGGAGAGAGGGAAAACGGAAGTAGCAGTGCCTGGAAGAGACAGGTAAGGTTGGGTCAAATGGTACGGAGTTGCCTTGGGTGAACCTTGATGGACTTGTTTATGACAGGTGGTCATGGGGGGTCAACAGCAAAAGAGAACCAAATCTGAGAGAACAGAAGTGACGGCTGTGAGCAGAAGTGATAAACGAGGGAATATGAAGGAAGGGGTCGACGAACGCAGGTAAGAGTGAATCTAACAGTCTTGTCATTGAAGGTGTGGCATGTGGTGACGGTCGAACATGGGTGAAGCGGTAATAAATGGACGTAAGTTATGCAGCAATTAGATGGCCGTGAAAATGGCTGGAGAACACAGAGCGGATGGGAGTACTGGGTGGTGGGAGAGGTGTGAAAGATCACTGGGGAAGAGTAACCTGGAGGTAAGAAGAACAGTGGTGCGAAGGAGCATCTGTTGTAACAGCAGATAACATGGAAGAGAAATAAAGAGGTGGAGGGTCAGAAAGATCGGGAATTGGCAGATCACATGGTTTGAAACTGTAGGTGAGAACGATGACATTACAATGACCTTACTCTAAGTGGAACGCGGAAAAGCAGCTCAGCCCGAAAGGCACAATGAAGACGCTTGTGCTGAGCGAAGTACGAAGCAGACGAGAGTGTCGACCAAAGAAAACCAGGTAAGAGATGATCATTCAGGTCGTTTCACTGGATATGACACAGGATGAAGACCGAGAAGAAGAAAAGAATCCGGACGGGAAAGCCTGTGATGGAACAAACATGCACGAGAAAGAGTTGTGCGTCGGAGATGGAAGAGTGGAACTGGGGAGCTGAGTGCCACTAAACAAATGGATTAAGCCGGAAGTCGCTAATCGATGTGCTGCTTAATGGGACTATCCACGGAAGAATTACGGATTCAGAGATGGAAAATATGGGGGTGGCAAAAAGATAATAAATTTCGTTGTACAAATATGCAAAGATTGGAACGGCGGTTCCTATATGGTGATTGTTCGTGGTTACGGATGTGTCTGATGCCTAACGGTGGAGGGGATAAGATGGACAAAAAAGGATATCGCGAAATGGTATCTGGCGTGGTGTGCCATCAGTGAGCTTTATATGTATGTGGAGGTACCATGTGAAGGAGCCGACAGGGGCGAAGCGAGTGGAGAAGAACATTTCGGGCTTGGGCAGAGTAAAATGGATAGGGCGGGAGTGACATCACGCAGTGAGGGTTGTCATTGTGAAATCAGTGGGAACAAAAACAGAATGGATAGGTGTGCATACAGAGGTAGAATGACACGGAAGAGAAGTGATAAGAGTGCTGAGAGGAACGACAGATTAGCGAATCGTGGCGGAAGAATGGTAGGAGTGTGCGGTCCGCAATGGACAGTGAAGAATGCGGCAGAGGGAGGGGAGTTGGAGCGCGTAATCCCAACCAGTGCTAGTGGATGGGACTGACCGTGGGCTGGACACCCAACCTGAAAAACTCTTCGTGAAGTAAACACAGGACGTGTGATCCACCTGCCTATTTGCGCCCGCACACCTTCACAGACGGCCCGCAGGCCCGATGTGAGCCGGCCAAAACCTTGGAATTCCTGGGTTTCAGCCCCGTATTCATGTACTGCTTAGGTGCCCAGTGCCAACTGAACTAAACTGATCTTAGCTGGCTACAAGTCTGGACCAGTTCCTGAGTGTTTACTGGCAGGAACGAGGTCAACCCCGGTAAAAGCCGTCAAATTCGTGTCAGCTTTGATGAATGCAGAACACCCTCAACAGATGGGCACGGAGTTTAACGACTGGTCGTGGAAAATCCTCCCCCCCCCAAAAAAAAAGAACTCTGAAGTTCCATGTTTCCCTGACATCACCCACTTACTTATACTATTGACTTGTTTCATGCACCGTCTGTTTTGACGGATCAACGCTTGTTTGTTCGCGCCCAGCGTGTTGCCTTGTCATATCCTTGATCTGGACCTGCATGATGCACGTCCTATTTCCTCACACGCCGCAATTCGGCTCTCGTTTTTGAGTCCCTGTGATTGCATGATTGAGGTTTGCATCTACTTCGTGTCACTGTTCATTTGATAATCCAGTATGGTAGAATTTCATGGATAATCGCCTTTCGATTTCGAGATCCGTTGCGAATTTGGCTACACGTTGCTCAAAAGTGTCTTACACAGAGCTCCCATCCGTAATGAAAGCTTCAGAAAACCGACAACTCCCTTCGTTACGAGTCAGGAGGGACAGGTGGACGACAAAACAAAATCCCATCCCTAGTCGCCAAAAGACGAGGCCAGCACTGGGAGACAGTCTCTGGGTGCCCCCCAGGTTATAAACGGTGAACGAAGAAGGCCGGGTAACCTAGCCTTAGCTTCCACCAATGCAAGCTACATTGGAAACAAGTCACATGAACTGGTGGCAGAGAGTGCCAATACTGGCTTTAAGGCGGTCACCAAAACCTGGCTAAAAGTGAGGAACGAAATCGGAATCCTCCTCCTTTCTGGCTTCTGTATTCATCGGGCTCATGGGGCGGACTGCAGAATGGTCGGGTGCCATGGCTATAGCTTCAGGCTCAATAAAGCAAATAGCAGAGAGCCAACAGCCTTACGTGAATGGAAACTACATCAAGCAGAAATACGTGTTGCTTGTGTGTATCAAAGGCCCTCTGCCAACCCAACGAGGGGCCCAGCCTTGCGGAGCCACTTTCGTCGAGCAGTAGCGGAAGCTGATGAACTCGTAATTCTCAGAGACTTAAGTACCCCCAAGAGAGCCTGAGGGGATATATAGGCGGCAGGTGGTGATTTTCCTGTAAGACTGCAGGACTTTGTACCCGAGTAAGCGCTTGTTCAGCATGACCTACATTCAATCCGGCGGAGGGAGTGACGGACTCCCAGGTCACTGGACCCGGTAATCGCCAAAACACAGCGGTGATCTTGGGGGCCTACCTGGGTGAAATTCCTCGGGATGTGGTGATCATCAGGTGATAACTTGCATACACCTGGCAGTGAAGGACGGGGTGCCCCAAAAACCCCAAACGCTACTTTGCAAGTCTTGATGTACTCAGCCTAGTCATTGCACCCCCAGAACTGACATGGAGCCTACACTGTGAAAGTGTAGAGGTGGAGGGCACGGTATTCAGGAACGATCTTCTGTCGTTCGTAGAGCGTTTTGCTTCAGGTCCTTGGGCAGAGCGCAATTACCTGAGGACGGGCTGGCGGTCGAAGTTGTCCCTAAAGGCAGGGGGAGGTGAATGACTAGGTAAGAAACAGTCGACGGGTCAGCCCACTGTCTGTGCAAATAAGAATAATTGAGGGAATGAATACGAAACGCATGGCCAGTTCCTCGGCTTGAAATAGGATACTTTCAGCAGGAAACTCGGGTTTGACAAAAAATTATCGTGCTAGTATAACCTGCTGTCCTTTTTTGATGAGCTGAAGGTCAGACTGTCGTAGGTGTAACGCTTGATTGTGGAAAATCCTCCTCCTGTATTGGGTAGTTGCAGTTACTTACTCACACACCCACGTACAACTTCACTCACGACGTTCACTCGCACACAAGCGCACGCACACACACGTGCACACGAAGCCAATTCGCGATGGCTCTCTCGAAGACAGCGCGTGGGTTTCGGAACCTACGCACCTCCCTTTGTTCCAGCCTCCAAACAGCCGTTCTCGTGGGCAATTCAGAGCAACATTGAGTCAGCCTGGCTACCGGATCAAGTGCGCTCGTTAGTAGAATGCTGACGTCAGAAGTATTAGTTACGCGCACTGGTAGCAGCTTCTGCGTAGGTAGGGAGTATCAGTACTCTCATTCCAAGCCCTTGACTCTGCTAGGATTCGGGAGGATTTTGGCGGGCGGTGCGGCGACCGGCTGTGGAAAATCCTCTAAAGACACCAACATTTTGTGTTTACTTTGCATCACTCGTCCACATACACCACTTGCGTGTTTTTTAAACGGTTTATGTTTTTATGAACCAACCTTTGTTTGTTCGCTTCCAACGCGTTGCCCTGTCCTGAACTATCTTAGACACGAATGACGCAAGCCCCTGTTCCTCGCGAGCCGCAACTTGGTTCTGTTTTTCTGAGTCCATGTGCTCGCGCAATTGAGGTTCGTGTGTGTTCTATGTTACTGTTTTATGTACCACTCCAGTATCTTGTCCCTTACTGATCAATCGCGTTTTGACTTCGAGATTCCTTTTGAACTTGGCTACTTTCTGTTCGGATGCCTGTAACAGTGGGTGAGCGAGGCGAGGTCTGCTATTTGAATTTCCAAAAGTCTTTTGACTCGGTGGGCCACCTGCTTCTGTTGCGCAGAACGGAAGCCCCGGGTGTAGCGCCCCAGGTGCTGGAATTTATCCGGTCATACCTCCCAAACCGAAAGCACTCCTGAGGAAGGATGAGGGCAATTCCACGACCTCTACGGTCATCAGTGGGGTTTCACGGGGTTCAGTCCCGGGTCCTCTTCTGTTCTTGACCCACTTCCACGACCCAAAGTGGTATGTGAGATCCAGGCTACCTGTTTCATGTCAGCCTAAGGCTGGTGGGTGAGTCCTGGAAGGCGTCGCTTTGTGGGGACTTGAAAAGTACCTACTGTAGGAACACTCAGTGGCAACCGTCGCTCAACATAGGGGAGCACAGGCATCTCACCCGTTGTATCAGCGAAGAATCAGTGTACCTAGACCCGCAAAACCCACGGGCAATGGAGAAGGTAGCAGTCATCACTGAACTTACAGTCCAGCTGAACGATTGCTACCGGCCATCCCCGCAGCGGCTAGCTGCCGCAGCTAGGGCTAAACGGGCTCCCCAAATCTATTGCCCACTGTGGCTCCTAGGGTGCTTCCTTGTTGTTGCTTTCTACGCAACACTAGCTAAGCCACACCTCGAACATTATGTCCAAGCTTGGGCCCTGGCTGTTGTGAGGGACGCCGCTGTTCTCGAAAAATTTAAGCGTTACATCACTACAGTGTTACTGAAACTCAGTGGCAAAGGGTGGCCAGATTTTATTGGCGCTAAAGCTCCTCCGCGTGAAATGTGGAGGACTCAAGGGGGATCTAATAGCTGCTTCCGGACAAACTGAAGGAAAATCCATCCCACAGTTTCCGTTGCTAGCACTGGCATGGGACTCCGCTCTAGAAGAACAAGGAGCGACAGGGGAACTTTCTCTGTATGACGCGTTGTCACCCCATGGAAAGCACTGCCAGATGAGGAGGCGTCTGCCAAGTTTTAACGGTTTTTCTGATCTTGAGTAACGGGTGGCCCGATTAACGAATCCCAAAGTCAGATTAAGATTGATTCGCTGATTCTAAGGCGCTGAATTAACAAGGTATACTCAAATAAATTCTGCACAAGCCACATCTGGCCCGTTCGGCTAATGCCGGTGAAATCGGTTATCATACCGGTTACCTGAGTGGCCATCAGTCAACTCGACGTTATCCCCGGATTACCGTGCTGACTAACTGATTTGCGCAATAGGATTGACCTCGGTTCCAACCTTTACTCACAACTGTTGACGCTATATGGGGCACCTTACATGGCTGACTAGTGATCACAATCCTAAAACCAGGGCTACCATCCGTCATAATATTCTCACGGCAACGCAGATTGGATTCCTGACACTAATTATCACCAGGCACTTCATAAACCCTATTTCCCGTTCTCCACACAGACGGCTTAATTCATTCTGCTTTGCGGTGCCGAAATCAGTGGCCGAAACTTAGCCCTCACAGCTGCTTTCCTAACCTACCCTCTCCATTTCGTCGATCTTGCCCACTTTTGCCTGCTACCCGCATCTTTTACTACCTGCCACCAGAGACAACCAGCGTCGTTATGGAACAAAATACCAACCACCTGCATCCAATCAGAACTTCATTATTCATTCTTTTATCAACTTGACAGAAAATACCATCCTTACGCTGTTCCAACTTCTGCTGTTCATTTGGGTCTGGCCTTCTTCCAGTCCACGCAGCTTTCCCCCTCTCCCTCATCTCTGCATATTTCCTTTGTCGCATCAGCAGCCTTTGCCTCCGATATACTATTTTTTCGACGGCTCAGCTTTGAAAGCCTCTGTTCTGTCTCCGCACACCATTCATGCTCTTCAACGGCACTATGCTTTACTAATGAAGTTTTAGCCTTCGTGTGAATTTCAATATGGCACTAAAATTACCTGTACAAGAAGGTCCATCTTATCATCATACCCTGCTCACTTGCATCTATACCAAAGGCTCCCCTTACAGTCAGTTACCCGATGTCGAGTCCATCTTCTCTATATCCCACTGGCATCCCTGACTGCTCTTTCAGTACCCCATGTGGATCTTTTTCAACGTTGTCTTTTGGTAACACTCTGATCCAAAATTTTGCTGTTGACCCTTGAAATATCCGCCTGGGGCGCCCCTGTTTCATTCTGATCGCCCCGATCTCTTTTGAACGTCTCTTTCACCCCCGATCACTCTCTGTATTTCTGTTTTCATGCCAATCGGCTGTATATCAAGTTTTGCACGTCGCCGTGATCCATTCTCGATTACGGGACCAGTCTCAGGCAGCTTCGGCGCCCATTAGGGACGTCGTGCGTTATTCCTGCCTCGGCTCCCTGTCCACGTCGTAATGTCCATTCCCCTTTGCTTCGCTGCTCTTACAAACACCGCACTTCTAGCATTCCGCGGAACCGCCTCTATCTGTAGTTACGCGTTTGGCTGGTTATCCACAACCTTCCTTTCCCGAATTCAAAACTGATTTAAAGTTACCGCGTTCGCCGTCTCCTCTTCAGCTCACTCAAACACTGCCCAGCTTTATTGTATTATTTATGCAATTATGGAAACCTTAAAGTTCAGAACTGTGAATACCTTACACTGTTATGTATCGTTGTATTCTCTGATCATGCCTTGTGCAAGCTTCTTGACCACGGGTAAGAAATATACCGTTATTACCTGCGCAGCCGTGACGTTAGGCAACGAAGACCAGAGTTCGGCAAAGGTCGCTGTCAGATACGACCTTCATGGCGGTCCGAGTTCAAGCCAGTGGTGCGCTACAACGCCAGCACAATATGAAATAATATTAAATATGGCGGCCAACAAGAGCCGAACTTGTTCGAGGATGAAGTAAATAAGTAGCATAGTCTCAACAACACTGGTGTGTGACAACTAATGAGGCGGACTACCACACATGTACGTCACACACGTTGGTGATGGGTTTCGAGGTAAAGTTGGGTCCTTGCTAGCCTGATGTTTTCCCCGAGTGCTTCTTGGCCCACACCATTTAGTGGCAATACTGGATGCAGGGCCCTTACCTCTTTTGTCACCACCGTCCATCGGTATCATGCCTAACTCTTTGACTTCCTCCGCCGCTCCTCCCTAGCAGCCCCTCCCCATCTTGCTATCCTCATCCCCCAATTTACCACTACTCGCACTTTATCCAGGCATTGCTGTGTTTGTGACACTCATGAGGGGACCTGGAATTGGAAAAGGACTCCGTTGGTAACCGCAGGGCTACTTCACTCTCCCGACAGGGAGCCAAGCCCGAACCCGGTTTTATCCACAGAATAAACAAAAGAAGTACAACTCGAACGCAGAAGTCGCCACCTGGTAGCGTTCAACTAAAAGCTCGCTGGCGCAGGAATCTGGACTGCTTTATTGACACCTGCGTAAGCCAGGGGGGGGGGTAGACGTGGCTGCTGGGTTAACAGGGTAGTTTTATGCTTACCTAGCTGGCCACCGATTCAACGTCAAAGTTAAGGGCACGAAACCCTCGATGGCCATGGCACCTGGTGGGGTACCTCAGGGATCAGTACTGGGTCCCGCGGTGTTCCTGATTTACGTGATCTACTTACCGCAGGCTATAAGAACGCCTTGCTTCATGTGCGCCGGTGATGTGAAGGTTCTGGGATGCCCGGAATCTAGTGAAGCCCAGGTGGACCAATAAACTCTCTATGGGCGATCCACAGCATGGGACTTGCCCCCTAATATGACAAAATGCTCACTTCTGGTAGCCGAGGAAACCAGAGGAATGCCGTACTTAAACCCGGAAAGCCCGTAGCCACTGGACCAGGAGTACGAAGTCAGAGAATCGGGCATGGTCTTTTCAGGTGACTTCATACACTCGGCACGATGTCTGCAGACTGCCAACAAAGCTAATAGAGCCGTGTGCCAGCTTCACAGAAAGCTCACTTCAAGAGAGCCTAGGGTGCTGCTGCAGCTATATATGACCTTTGTCCTACCCAACTTAGAGTGTGTAGCCCAAACTTGGGCTCCGCGGTCAGTGAGGGACTCCCTTTCTCTGGGGAAGATTCAGAGGAGGTTTACGAGAACGGTATGTACGGCATCTCCGGTCGTCTACTGTTCCTGATTGGGAGCTTTCAAAAGCAGAACCTTCTAGGTCTCAGCGTGCACCAACCGATATAGAAGTCCCCCTGGGCTCCGTCCGCTGTCCTCTCCTGTTCTTCATTTACACCAACGACCCCCCTGATGTGGTTCCGGTTAGCATAGCGATGTACGCGGATGACGTCACAATTTGGGACATGGAAGCAAATGCTGTGCAGTCAGCCATTGACTCCGTCAAAAGCTAGTCAGCTGACTGGAGCCTCCCAATAAATGGCACAGCTGCCTGTCGAATGGAAAACCGCGTAAATCGTACCAATGCACAAAGGTGGTGGAAGGGATGAGGTGGAGAATCATTGGCCTGCTATCCCACTCTCGGTGGTCCTGAAAGTAATGGAGAGGGTAATAAGAATGGCACCGGTGAGGCACCTGGAGATTAACAATCTGGTTGCAAGGGAGCAGCGCGGGCTAGCTAAAAGAAATTCCTACCTCAGCAATCTCCTGAGCTTCCTTGACGGGGCAACTCTGAGACTAGACCAAGGTGAAAAAGTTGAGCTGTGCTATGTCGGATTTCGCGAAGCACCTGATAGCGCGAACCACAGGCTGTCACTACATAAACTAAGAGGGGTGAATGTGGCTACAGGAGTAATGGACTGGCTCAAAGCCGTGCGATAGAAGGTTCTACTTGAAGTTGGGGGAAGCTAAGTCCGCAATGGTGACGGTAACCAGTGGGGTGCTATAAGGATCAGTGTTGGGAACAGCACTTTCATGGAGTGTGAACAACCTACCGAGTGTCTTTAGGCCCCCAAGCTTTATGCTCGCGGACGGCTTGAAAACTGTCGGATCCCCTAAATTCACCCAGGTACGGGAAGAACTGGATGTTGTCCACAACTGGGTGGTAGCCCGCGATCTACCTTTGAACACGGGGAAAAGTACTCGTCTGCTGGAAGGTGGGTCCGGGGGACCCGCTACCTGAACCGGGACAACCCGGAACCAATGGCTCGGAAGACAAAGATCCGAAACTGAGGATAATCGTAACAAGCGAATTTAAGCCTTCTGCGCAGTACTTGTCAGCGGCTATCAAGGCCAACAAGGTCATGTAACAACTGAGGGGAGCGGTAACTTCAGAGGACCATAAAGTTATGCTACCCCTTCACACAGCACTGATGAGGCTTACCTAGGGTACGTGGTCCAGGCATGGGCTCCTCAGTTAGCAAGGAACACTCACACATTGGAGAGGATTCAAAGGGGATTCACAAGGACCACCTCCGGTCAAAGGGGACTGGGGCAAGGGGATAGATCGGAATCGCTAGATTTGTTCTCGCTCAAGAGTGGAAGCACAAGGGGTGACCTGACAGAAACAATGAAGGAAATAGAAGAGTTGTCCAGAACGAATCAGCTATTACTTACCCACGATAGAACCCAACCCTCCGGGGGCTCGAAATGAAGCTTGTAAAGCCAAGGAACAATAAGAATGTGAGACCTCAACCCTCCTCATGCAGAGTAGTAAACCACTGGAACAAACCCTCTGCGGATGCTGTGGCAGCAGATAGTGCCACCGATTTTAAAATGAAGTTGGACCTCCACTGGACACAAGTATTTCCGGAGCGCCAGTGCGACGGCGGATAGCAGTACTAGAACTTCCATCCCGAATTCTGTCTCCACTTCCACTTCTTCTCCCCATTATAATTGTCATTATTCATTATTATTGCTACTATTACCCTTAGCACTGCCTTTATTTCTCTTTTCCCTCTACGTATTTCCTAATTTCTTCCTTCTCATTGACCTTAATCCATGCACCCTTGAGGCCTCTTAGACGCTCCGCTCTCGCTTTTTACGAGAGGACTAATTGTCGGGTGCATAACTTTTGCATGACGAGTGACCTTGCCAGTTGCGGGGGCCTACCCTACCGAAATGTTGTTTTCACCGTTTGACTTCCGATGCTCCTTCCAAGTCAGAATCTTTTGCGATGCTCAAGCTTAATGGAATGCCCCCTTCCACCGTCCACCGAACTACCTTCCAGATCATCGGCAATACAAGAAGCATAATGCGGTCAACACCAGTATCCTGAACCCTACAGGGGGGGCTACTGTCGAGAAGCGCTGGCAGACCGTAAAGGGATTTCTGACTGCCCCACAGGAAGAGTTCGCATCTTTAAAACAAGGAGTGGGGAGGGCAAACCCATATGATGGAAGGCTGAAGTAGCCAAGGCCGTTAAACGAGCTAGACCTCTCAGAGGAAAGTGTGCGTAGTACCTACAGGAGTTAAACAGCCACAAGTCAGCGGGCCCAGATGGCATTCGTCCAGCTATCATCAAGCCTTTGGAGGATATCATAGCTCCATCGGTATGCAGGCTGTACAGATCCACGTTGGACCAGGGTAAGCTGCCTCAGGACTGGAAATTCGCGGCAGTCGTCGCGATACATAAGAGTGGGCCTAATTCGGCTGTGCAAAACTACAGGCCCGTAAGTCTAACTAGCATCCTATGTGAAGTCCTTGAGAAGGCCATCCGTGCCCATATCTGCCAGCACTTACTGGAGCACTCCATGCTAAGTCCGGCGCAGCATGGATTCCTGAAAAAGAGATCTTGTCTGACCAATCTCCTGTGCTTCTTAGATGAAGTAACTCGACGATTGGATGAAGGTAAGGAGGTTGAGGTATGCTACCTCGACCTTAGCAAGGCGTTCGACTCCGTTAATCATCGTCTCTTACTATGCAAGATGGAGACTTTCGGAATAGGTGGGCAGTATTTAGGTGGCTGGCCGACTTCCTCTCGCACTGGACATTTACGTCAAAGTGGGGGACAGGTGCTCCAGTTTGGTGAGCGTCACCAGTGGTGTACCTCAGGGATCCGCCCTAGGCCCGGTCCTATTCTCGTTATTTAATAATGACCTGGCATCCTCTCTTCAATCGCCCAGCTTTATTTTTGCTGATGATGTGAACATTGTTGAATCTAAAGGTAGGGCGGACTTGGGCAAGGAAACAGGTACCATCCTGAACTGGGCATACAAATGGGACTTACCTCTGAACGCTCAAAAAGGCCATTTGTTGTCAAGGGCAACAGAGAGCCTAACTGTCGCTCATGATCAAGGGCTGTTCACCGTAGAGGCAGTCAGTAGGGTTAAAGACCTTGGGGTCATCATGAACAGTGACTTCAAATGGTCGGAGCAGTGCAACGCTGCTGCGCATAAGGCTCGCGGGGAGCTCTTTAGGCTACGAACAGCTTTGTCTTGCCGGAAGCCGGAGTATTTGCACCTATTTACATGGCTATAGTACGACCTCATTTGGAAGGTAGCGTGCAGGCTTGTTCACCCTTCTTCAAAAAGGACGGCGCCTGCCTCGAGAAAGTCCAACATCTCGCCACACGAATGGTTGAAGGGCAGAGGGGTAGGACTTACGAGCAGAAACTCTGTGACCTGAATCTTTTCTCGTTGGAAAGGAGGAGAAGTCGAGGAGATCTCATAGAAAAGTTCAAGGTAATGAGGGGCTTTTCTGGACTTAGACCAGATAGTCTATTCCAATTGGCCGTAGACTCCAGAACAAGAGGACATGAAAAGAAGTTGATAAAAGCGCGATCTAGGTTGATGGCTAGATCGCACTTCTTCAGCAACAGGGTTGTGAACAGTTGGAACGGTCTGCCTGGTGGAATGGTAGACCTGCAGACCGTCCAATCCTTCAAAGGTGCCGTAGATCGCAAATGATACTAGATATTTCCTCGTAGTGAGCCCTGAGTATATCAACTAGATGGACGACGGGTACCACTGTGGTCCCTCTGGAGTATGTTTTATTAGAGTTTATCTCTCATTGCATACGGTCTCAGTGAACGCCCACGACGCATAATGTCTCTCGCAGTTGATGTGCGATGAGGTTTTCCGTTTACCTCTCATTTTTAGCGGGGATTCGACAAAATACACTCGGCAGTAGTGGGTGCATAACCGGTGTGCATACCATCGAAAGAATTCTGGATGCTCGATTGGCCGTGGCCATTACCTGTCCTGTGCAAACTGAACTGAACTGAACCATGTTGCGGACATGCCCTCTAATTGTGCAATTTCCACCTGAGGTTTTGTTTGTAGGTGGTATTCATTCATTATTCATTCTTCATAATAAGGGCTGCGGGAATCCTCGCGTAAAAGCCCCGTCATAAAAAACTTGGCACAAGCCCAATTTTGAGTAGAGTTCTATGGCCACAACCGTGACATTCAGATAACAAGATAATCATAAGATCCGGGAACATTTGACCTTTAGTCTCGTACCCGTGTACTACTTAAAGACTTCAAGACTGGCCTTAAAGTCTTGAGGAAATTCGCGGGTACAAGGTTTGGGCCCAAATGTTTCCGGATTGTGTATTTATCTTCTTTCCGTTGAGGCAAAGGACGGAAAGAAACTGGGTAACATTAGATGGCAAGCAACCGCAACAGCAAGAAGCAATTGATTAGAAAAGTGGGCAGCATAAATACACACGTTCATGTTTGATTATGTATATATACGTGTATGCATATAATGTATATATATATATATATATATACATACGCACATATGTATATATACACAAATGTACATAAATATATACATCCGTTCTTTCCTCACTTACTTTGGAGGAAAACTCGATAGATGGCTAGGGAATAACAACCAAGAAGGACGGATTGTAATTTGGTTCCTTTATTGTCCTTTTTATTTATTATTATTTTATCAAGTCATTTTTTTGGAATAGTGGTAAGCAAAAAAGTGACCCAAAAGCGTGACAGGCAAGGTTAGGGGAGACGCGGATGGGCATTAGTCGGGCGTGGGCCATGGCTTAACCCCAAGTGACGATCCAGACGAGCCTCAAACTGCTTTAGGTTATGCATCCATTATTTCTTGCGGGACACTTCCAAAAAGATATAATCCTGCAGTTGAAGACATTGTGGCGCACAAATATACAGGAGCGGGGCTCTAACAGCTTCTTACTATGATCGCGTTGAGTTTCTTGAATGCTCTATCGTTCACGTCTTCCACCAAACCAACAGGTTAAGAGTCCAAAAGGTTTGTGTCTTTCCGAGATAAGCGATAAGCTAACCGCAAGCCAGTAAAATGCATTCTTATCAGTGTTTGTGAATGCCTGCGCACATAACATGGCCCGCGGAGCCGAAAGCTCACTTGCAGCTCAGTTCCCAAATCACCGTGAATGATACGACGGACATAGATGAAGTCGTCAAGCCCCCACCGAAAAGCTTCTGGAAATAAACCGTTCGCTCCAAGACGCCCTTGATAGCTGATTCTGCGTGGTGCAGAGAGGGGACGAGTAACGGACCTCTGCACTCTCCACCTTGGTTGGTTCAGCAACTGTACAGGGATATGCTGCTGCTCCACCATATTCAAGCGGAGAACGCATGTGGTAAATATGTAAAGTGCGAAAGGCATCGTACGGTAATTTGTTAAACGATCGGCGAATTGGACCAAGGACACTCCAAGCCGAAGCACATACTCTGTCCCTGTTACCCTTAGTTTTCAGCGAGGAAGATACAAGAACCTCTAGGTCGTGCTTACAATCTATTTTTCATAGCAGGGTTATGGACACGTAACTCGTTAGTAGCTGAGAACGACCCGCGCGCATGTGAACGCTTCGCAAGATTTAGTGGGAGCATCTATGCAGAGGACCAGCGCATGAGCGCATCCAGATTTTGCTTCAGAATTTGGTTATCTGTATCTGGACGAAGTACGCGCTACAATTTCAGGTTATTCGTATAGAATAAACATGAAGATGGGATAACTGTTGGGAGATCGTTTATGTAAGTGAGAAATAGTAATAGTCCAAGAACAGACCCCTGGGGGACACCCCTGAAACGGAGTACCACCTGGACCGTGACTGCAACTAATCGTCCTCTTAGGAAATCCAGGACCCATCTTGGTAAGGGATTAGCCGTTTCCAGTAATCTAAGCTTCCGAAAGAGATGGTCATGTGGAACTTCACCGACAGCTTCGCTGGAATCTGCGAAGATAATGTCCGTTGAGTGATGGTGTCTCTCCTTCGAACGGTATTTGAACACTTACATAGTCTTGAGAAATCGTGACCGAGTAGCACATCGGCGCATAAACCCGTTAAGACTGATAAACGGATCCGTGGATAAAAATCGTTTTGGTGCCTGAGAGATGCGTAACAATGACCACGTATACTGCTTCTGACGCGTGTGGATGCCAGTACAACTTCACTAGTAGAATTTTCAACTGACCATTTGGTACGGGAGACAATGGATTCCGGAACAGCTTTCAAAGCTTCCCGTGTCGATCAGTGCTTCTAATGGAAATCCATTGGCAAGAGCGTCAGTGATTGTTTTTGACAGGAACTTTGGAGCGGCGGCAGTGGTAATGGATGAAAGCGTAGAGGTAATCGTTGACGTTGAGAGTCTTGACTTTCCGGTGGATCGACAGGCTCTCTGGTAATGCCCCTTCCTTGCGCAAGATTTGCAGGCGGCGTCCCTTTCTGGGCACGTGTACCTCGGGTGCCAACGTGAGCCGCAAAAGTAACATTCGTTTGGGGAGGGGGTGTCCCAGTAGTTTCCTCTTCTAAAGCATTGCAATCCTTTTGAGATAACTCAATAATATCGGGAGCAGCAGATGGTTCTGGGACAGTTGCCGAATAATAAGATACCTTAGTTTTTGGTCAATTCTAAGGCCTTCTTTAATTCATTGGCGGATTTTAGATCTAGAGTTTTATGCTGCAGGAGATGCTGAAGAATGCAGTCAGACTGCATTTCAACAATGAATACATGCCGCACGGCGTTATCGAGATGTTGATTCACCGTTACAGATTTAAAGTTACAGCCCTCGGCCAGCAGCCGAAGTCTTCACAAGAAGTGATCGGAACTCCAGGATCTCGTTCACAAATGGCCAGTAGATCACGGGCAAAGACCTCGTTTTTAGGTTGAACGTTCACAGACTGAGGCGTTGCAGTGTCTGAATAATAATCAGGGTAATCGCAAATGGATTTACATATTGGCTGTGAAATATAGTAGACAAGCGTTTTGAGTCCTTCTGGATTATGCGCTGAAATCAGATCCATTAACTTAGCAAATGGGCACATCCAATGAGTCTATGCGTCCGCAGCATTTGCTGAGTTCGGGTCATCAGAGGAAACGGCTTGTTAATTTTCACATGGATAGATTGTAATGCGATCAGATACAGTCATGCAGCAACAACAAATACGACAGTACGATCAATGGAGAAGGAACGATATCGGATGATTTAGGCTTTATTCATCTGAAAATCTTCTGTACGCTGAAGTGTTAAGGAAACGGACGTAAGAGAATTTATCAAGCATAAAGGAAGTCATCGTTAGTACTCATGAGTTAAAGAATGCATGACAACGATGTTTGGGCGGCACTACCGGGGCCCGTATCGGGATGCCCACACTTCGAAAAAAGTACGCGGAAAATCAAAACGGCTTTCAATTCCCATTGTTTCGCGTAAATTACAGCTATGGTTGTCTCCTTCCTGCCGTTTTTTTGTGGATTTAGTCACTGTTTTACAAAGTGCTTCAAAATTAGACCATAGGCCATGTAGCGGTAAAGGCATATATGCCTATCTTAGGATTAGCAGCTAACTGATTGAAGCAATACCGCCCAGAAACTGATCGGTTTTAGGCTGGTTTTCGAGCGGTTTCAGAGCGCTTTAAAGCGCTCGTCTGAAAAGCAGTTTAAACTGCATTTGAATCTTTTACTTCCCAAATTACGTATCCCCTTACTCCCCATTTTCTACCCAGCGATAAAATCGTTGAACTAAAATCTGTTTTACCCATTTCATGGCACATGAAACATATTGTACCAAAAATAGATTTAATAATATAATAATCGGATTATGAAAAGGGGTGTTAACAATAATTTTTCATTCGCCATATCCATTGTGTCAGTTCATTTTCGATTTTCGAAGAGGTGAACTCGTGAGAACCATGTTTGCTGATAGATAGACAAACAAAATCTTTACATAAGAAATAGCGTGAAAATGTAAGTATGGATGATACGTTTATGACGCCGCTCGATTTTTTTATTACATGTTTGTACGCGAGTGCAGTGGAAGGAGTATATGCCCCACAACCATGAAGGCCCACTGCACTATCAGGTATAACCGGCAACCAGGCACTGGGACTTGGAGTGGAGAACCACATAAGGCCCCAATAGGCCAGGTGTGGTAACGATCCGGACGACAGTGAAATGCTGTCTACCACCAAAGTAACTGGTGGTGGCGGGGATTCAAACCTCGGACCTCCGATTTGGTAACCAAACGCTCCAACCTACTCGACCACCACCGGTCATAATGTTTACTATAAGTTTCCAGGAAACGCAGAATCTATTGACAGGTTCGTAAAGCGTATAATACAAACCAAACCACAAGCTTTACGAGACGTTGATGCTGAACGTGAGTCAGTGCTCGCACGCTCCATACCATGATTACTATAAAAACACCAACGATATCATGTATGGTAGTGACAATAATGCAGTATTAAATAAATCTCGCCTTTTCTTTTCCGCTTTTGCCTGGGTCTCTGGCGTTACTGAACCACCGTTGAATATGTTTTGCCGTCTCACTCTCTGATACTTCGTTTCGCAGTGAATGAGCATACACCGCGTCTAAAACTACCTATATTTACAAGGAGCAGTTGACCTTTTGTGACATCGATGACTTGTAGTAGAACAACGGACATTTTAACCTTACTGCCTTCCCAACAGCACTGATTAGCTAGTTCGTCAGATATAACTGGTCAACATTTTTTGGACAGAATCAGCTAAGTTTCTCGTGGCTAATAGAGACAGTGTGGCAACTTAGGATGCCATTATAAGCACCAAACCTGTTAAAAAAATGCTCGTAGTTCGCCATAGACAATAAGTCACTCTCCAATATCGGCATTTTCTCCTTTGTACCGTACCGCTTGGGCTCAGAGCAAGCCGCAGCCGGTGCTTTCCTTGGGACACTGAAGCTGTGTAGATTTGTTTCCCTATTGCATCCAGACGATGGGATATCATTATGTATATCTCCCCTAATTCAGGAGTTAGTAGAACTGAGAAATGCAAATATGATGCAAAAGGTACGACGAAGTTCAGTCAGTTCAAGCTTAATGTAGGATTGTGCTGTAGAAACAGGATGATAGCAAACTCAGGAAAGTTGACCAATTTTTATTACTAAAAGTACAGTAGGCCATTTCGGTCCGCGTTGTTGAAGTGGTGGCGATGAAGATGGCATTCCACGTCGTCGGTATTGGTCAAGATGAAAGTCTACAAAAAGAATACATTGTTGTAGAAACAATTTAACGAACCCTGGGATGGGTGTCATAGTTAGAAGAGCTGGTTACAGTGTTGTAGATAATATAGTGTTTTCGGTGCGTGCAGATTTCACACGTACCTCTGGGTCTGCATCCTCAGAATTGCTGGTAAAGGGTACGGAAAATCGGAAAGTAATTTCCGAGTGATGGTAAATCACGTTTTGCGGTTGGGATGTCCCTGGGAAAAGAGATTCATGGGAATGGTATTGCCCGACTGTTTGGATATGGACTTTCGTAAAGTTTGGTGATCCAAATGAAATATATCGGAAAAAGTGTTTGAAACAGAACGCTGTTTGTATATCGAAGCATACCCGAGGAAAAACATTCCTGGAACTCGTGAGTGGGGTGCGAGTCGATTAATACTTTCCCCATTATCTGGGACCGTCGAAACTCGGACATGCTTTTTGCCTTGGGCTATCTAACATGGATGATCTCCACCAGCCGGTTCTGACGAACCACCGCAAACCATCCGTCCTCAGTGAATCTTACCAGTCGATACATCAGAACTGTTCAGCCTTTATGCCGCTGTGCATGGTATGATTGGCACAGAAATAGGTGTTGTTAATACTGAGGGACAAGTGAATTCACTAACATTCAGCATACATTTAGCGAAAAATGTGTGCAAAACAGGTAATACAACCGTGTAACTCAGCAATATATATATATATATATATATATATATATATATATATATATATATAGTATTATCACGTACGTGATTTCAGGCTGTGTGCCAAACAAAACATGGTACAATTAGGGAGGAATGAGTATGTGAAGTCACAGTGCGAGGAGGGAGGTACAACAGTGAAAAAGCAGTTCTTTTTTGTTTTGTTGTGTACACATTTTGTCTTTTTTGTTCATTTTTGGTGACTATGACGAAAACGGATACACTCCCGCCACTGACTTCGGTTTTGAGCCATATCCATTAGTGAGACAAGCCAGCGTTCCGCGTCATCTGTGCCGCTCCAGCCTGGAAACCGAGGCGGCCCTACACGTGGTAGAAATTCCGTCAGTTTATTCATTCCTCTGCGCCGAATCATCGCTTGTTATTCACGTCCTTTCTTCCAGCTAGGCCCAGGGAGCGTAATCGATGCGCGAAGCGGCAGGCACTGGGCAGACATCCTTAATAAATATCCCAACCAGTGGAGATGGTGCCGCAATAGGGTCTCTTCTAAGGAGGAGTCGGTTGTACCAAACACCCGCCTGCGCACTTGATCATTCCTGACGCGTTGCTTTCACCAAACACGGGCAATGCTGCGTAGGCAGCGGGTATCAAACACAACCAGACGACGGATATCTTGAACTCGAAGGGGTCGTTTTACAACCATACATCAGTATAGGGCGCACAGCGGTATTGTACACTCGGCTTTTCAAGGAAAGGCTGATGTCGTGTCGGCGGCAGAAATGCCTGAGGTTCGAAAAAGCTAGTCTGACCTTTGAGATACACATAGGTATTTCCACTCCCGCGCTGCCATTTCCAATAATGCAACTGCCCAGGTAAACAAAACTTTTGGTAATCTCCCGTCTTTCATTCCTCAAGTCTAGGGGATAGTTGAGAAGAGTAGCACCTCTGAGTTGGTAGACTGTCGTGCCCCTCGGGGTATCTCCCATCTCTTTGGTCTCCATCATCTGCCCAAATTTCACCTGTGGCTCCACGAAGCTGAGGCGTGCATCAGTGGCCGCACCCCGGCAAACCGCTCGACAGACGGGCAAAACCAGGTTGACGTTAACCGATGCCTAAAAACGTCGGTTAGACGGCGCCCATCATGTGAAAACGGATACTCTTGCACATGCGGATGAGACCTACCGGGATCCAACGGCTACCAAGAAAATCCGTCCAATCAACAGGGTTGCATGGACCCCTGGGTCTAGGTGACTTCTACAAAATGGCAAACGAGGTCCTAGGGAGCAACCGGCAATCGTTCACAATGATCACTGGGGCGCGTTGGGCATCCCGGATTCGTAGACCGCCATTCAAAAAGCGTACGAACCGCTCGTTTGATCACCGGCTTCCAGCACAAAAATTTTTTATTGCCCGACGAGTAGCACTTGGCTGTGCACGGGCTGGAGTTGCTACCTCGAGCAAAAAGCCGAGTGACGCTGGGGACACCACTTCGTACCGAATTCCCAAGACTCTTCATGGCAAGTTCTCTTACATTCGGGACATACATGAAGCCGCCTCATCCTCTCGCAGGAGCTAGCTGCATAAGGTAGCACCTTACACTTTGACACGGCAAAGTACATTCCTTATCGAGCCGTTTCAATTATCATGCGGTTCAGTAGAAGTTGAGCAGCTGAGATGCTAGAAGCGAGCAGGACGATGTCGTAGGCGTATTCCACATCAGTAATGCTGTGCCCTGGGAGGTGTTCGACAACACCACCTACGAGGCCGCCGACCGATTTTCTAAGGGCGTCGTCAGTTACGAAGTTAAAGAGAAAAGGTGAAATAGGACACCCCTGTCGAACTCTACTAGAAACAACAAAGGGACCGAAAGCTTACCCCAAGCTCTTATTCGTCCTGAAATATAGCGGTAGAGGGAGTTGATGTTTGATACATACTTTTCAGGAACGCTTTTTCCTAATAGGCATTTCCACGGAACAGTCCTGTCAACCGGATCAAAAGCTGCTCTGATATTCAGGAAAACGGCGAAGGTCGGTTTTCGGTAAGTGTGTCGACGCTCCGGCGGCTGACAAGGGGTGAATATCCGATCGATGCGATCTTGGTCAGGGCGAAATCCCGCTCGCTTTTCGGGGACTTACTGTTCTCTGTGTGATAGCCTATAAAGAACGACAGACGCTAAAACATTCGACACAATCTGGATTAAGCTGGTTTCCCTGTGGTTGCCACAGATAGCTCGGGATCCTTTCTCGAAGACGAACTACGATCAATTCCACCCAATTTATAAGGATTTGCTCCCCTTCCCATACTTTAGAGAACATATGTGTTAGCTCTTTCAGCATATCGTAACCTGCCTCCTTGAATACACCTGGTGGTGGACCGTCTGAGCCTGGAGCCTTGTGGCGCTTGAGGAGTTCAAGTGCACTACGAATTTCGGCTTCACAGGGCGGATCTAGGGACACGGACCACTGGGCACAACGTTCATCAAGAGGTATGGCAGTCTGCGCAGGAGGCCAGTTGGATTTCAAATGGAAGTATTCAGGTCGTCTTTTTAGACGTCGATGATGATTATCAATAGGCGTTCCGTTGGCTTCGCAGATTGTCTCGCTCACACTGTTTTTTGGTGCCGTCGTTGCGAATAACGTGGAACAACTTTCGGAAGCTCACCGAGGCTGATTCCATCTCAGGAACGCGTTCTGATCACCACTTCTTGTGATCGTTTCTTGAGCTTGCATTGAGCTCATGTTTTAGGGTCACAAAATTTTCGTTGGCAGCTGAGTCTGCGGGGATTGAACTGCGAATATCTAGAAGTCGGAGGGAGTTTGTCTTTATCCAATGATTGGTCGGTCTGGAGGTAGTGCTGCAACTAGCCAGACGAGCAGAATGCAGGGCTGATTTCACGTGATCCCAGCGTTGCTCTAGGAGGAACGGTGGGATGGAATCTGACCGGCACGTTAGGCTCCGATAGTCTGGAGACATCGACTCACGACATCATCTTTCTAGTTGTTCCACGTCCACCTAATTTAGGTTGTGTGCCAAACAAAACGTGATACGATCGGGGAAGAAGAGATAGATGGAATCCGATTCCATGACTTGTTTACGGGCGCAGTGCTGCCAAGTTGCCCAGGTCAAAACACGTAGTTCTCTTGGGAGTTCCGCAACCGGAGCCTTTAGTTATCCAAAGTTTAACCCGCAAGGCAGCGAAACGAAGCGTGGGGTCCGTAACTCTACTGGGGTTGGCGACTGATCGCTTAGTTCATACGCCCTTCGGATGAGGCCAAACATACTGGATGCCCAGTACACCCTTCCGCCACGGATGCCGGTGAGTATAGTGCTAAACGCTTCGTACGCCGTCCATGGTTGGTTTGGAATCAGGGTTTGGGCAACTTCCCTGGACTCGGTGGAGAGCGCTGAGCGATCGTCTTCGATCTCTTTGGTGAGAACACCACCACGCGAAGGCAGCGTGCAGGAAATCCTCAGCAGAGGCTGTTTGGAAGATTCCGAAGGGCTCATTGAAAGCCCGTTTGCTATACCAGTCAATCACGCCGAAAGCGGCGATCGTCTCATCCAGCTGTGCTCTGACCGCAGATTGTTTCTAGCGAGTACACACTTCTGCCATAAGAAGTGATATAAACTCACATTTGATCCTCCTACGTCTCCATGACGTTGTATTCAGATTGACCATGTGTTATGATCGACAGCAAACGAATGATAACAGAAGTCTTGAAACGGTACCCTAAGTAAGGCTTTAATCAACTTGGAACAAGGCAATAGCCAAAATATAATAGGCAAGAGTTATAAGACATTAACATGGGAGAGCACAAGCGATGATAAGACTATTTAATTAAGGAAGATTTAGTTAAAAAATTCACCTCACCTAAAAACATTTTCCACATAACAAAATTGACGTAATGGTTAATATTTGCGCAGACGTAGGGAAAAATTGGTTGCGTGTGTATGTGATGTGGCATTGTAGTGTATGAATCATGCTGTTCTATTTCTCAAACAATGTGGGTGTACTCTTTGTGGGAGTCTATACATTTCCTCCATTGAGGACTGTTGAGTAGTGTCTTCGGCCCTGAAGGTCACTTGAGAATTGAGGCCCGGATCTGGCTCTGATGTAGAGGAGGGAAGTTCGTTCGTGGGACTACGTGGCATCTCATTTTCTTTGTCGTGGCTTGAATCTTCGGTGGATCGTTTAGCAGCCGGTGCAAGATTCCTGAATGATGCGGTATCTCCTCGGTCATCCGTAAAGCGGATGCGGGCGTAGGTAAGATTGCATTCTAGTAACTCAACTTCCTCAACTAATGGGTCAAATTTCGATGATCGAGCGCTATTACGAAGAAGTACCCTGCCTGAATTCCCCAACCAGCTGGGCACTGATATACCCACTGTTGCTTTTCGATTATGGTGGAACATCCTTTCATGAAGAGTACAGTTCGTAGCCGTGCAGAGTAGAGAGCGAAGTGAATGAGGGGCGTCCGGAAGAACGGCTTCCCACTGATAAGTCGCTAGACCTCGAGATCGCAGTGCTAAGGTAACAGCCTTCCCCGGAGGAAAATGCCACTAGCCTGCCGTCCTGGTTTAGGGAGGCCGCAATGGCAATGTCTGAGGCATCCGTTCCTACTACCAAACTGGTTCCAGGTTCGACGGTGACCGAGACAGCATTTTATAATCCAAGTTTCAGGTTTTTAAACGATTCCAAGACGTTGCTTGGTAGGGAGAATGTCCGGTTTCGTACAAGTAGGCTGATTTTATCCGAGAAGTGTGATATCCATTGAGAGTAATAAGCAAACATGCTTGTGACACGTTCTTGAGTTTTTACATTATGCGGTGGAGGTAGTTCTCCCATTGGTTTTAATCGCTCTTGGTCTGGTCCTATAACATTCTTCGATTCTTCGAACCCGAGAAGACTGAGTTGCCGCGAACGAATAATGTATTTGACTCATTGAATGTAATATCATATTTCTTAGCGACTTTAAGAAACTTCCAGATTTTAGTTGTGCTCCTCAGTGGAGGCTCCGCAGATAGTCAGGTTGTCTACGTAGGAAAAAGATCCGTTCAATCGTTCTTTGGCTATGACACCATCAATTGCACTTTGAAAACATCACTCCATTTGTCACGCCGATTGGGATGCGACAAAAAGGTACAATTTGCTGCACGCTTCGAATGCGGTGTAGTGCTTTTCACTGTCTTCAATCGGTATTTTATGGTAAGCGCTCTTCAAGTGTAATGTGCTGTAAGCTTCATATCGCGAAATTATTTCGATTAACTCGTCTGTACGTGGAAGCGGGTAAGCATATAAATGAGTGAAGCGATTTATCGTTTGACTATAGCCAATTGCCAATCTCCTGTTATGACTTGCCATCACGACGAGACTGCACTTTGACGTGGTGTGGTGGCTTGCGCGCCTCTATGACCCAAAGAGCTATGCAGGATGGCTTCTTTAAGCCGGAGATGCATTTATACCTGACAGGTCATTGGGTATAGGCCAGACAAAGTCCAGTCTCCTGGTCCTCCAGGTTGGGGGTCGATTTGAGCTGGCAACTCAGTCGGCAAAATCAGTGGAAGAATAATTGATCCAAACAAATTGGCTTCCACTAAGCCATCCTGCTGCCTTGCGGATAGGTTCTTGTTAGAACTAAAGGCTTTTGATGAGGGCCCTAATCGTTCTCCTGCTTTGTGGCGGGACACCTTAGCAATACCCATCCAACATCTCCCATGAACTGCATGAATAGAAAGAATTCCATACTGCATCGGTCGTCGCTCAGGATAATCAGGACTGCGCTGTCTATTGCATCGAGCGGAGTGGATAGTGATAAGTGTGCTACTGCTCAGAGTTCCCTCTCTTTTATTCAACCTTTGTCTTCTGTCCCCAACCACGTATCTTTGCTCTCTCTATCCACCAATAATGCTCCCACTGACAACACAGCCGACATTCACAACGATTCATTGTCAAATAGTGTCGGGAATAATCCTCTGTCTTCTAGCTCACATTTTCTCAAGCCTCGCCAGCCTCTGAATCTCGGCCCCTTCAACGTGCGTACACTCATGCAGGCCGGTCAGCAGGCGTGTCTAGCCCTCACATTGACCTCTCTGAAGATTGATGTGTGCTGCGTAAATGAAACGCGTATCCAGGATTCGAGCAGTGTGATTCAACTAACTGCTTCTGGTATTTCATCGAGGTATTTTCTGCGCACTTCAGGAGATGAAGTAGCTCGAGCTGTGGGTCAACGTGGTGTAGGAATAGTCTTGACTGACAAGGCTGAGGCTGCCCTTTTAGACTGGATCCCTGTTAACAGTGGTTTATGTGCTGTGAGACTTGGCTTTCGAAAGGATATTTGTGTTAAGAGCAGTTTGTTTGTGATCTAGGTGTACGGCCCAACGGACTGCAGCTGTGACACGCAGAAAGATGAGTTCTGTGATGAACTCGCCACCCTTGTTCGCAGCAGTCAGTGTTCTGACATTGTAGTGCTAACTGATGACTTCAATGCACAAGTTGGCAAACTTAGTGTGTCAGAAGCTTGTTTAGGTGAGCGTTGTGTTTTACCCACTGAGCGTACAGATAACGGGGAAAAGCTTCTCCAGTTTTGTGCAGACAATCGATTGTTCTTGCCTAGCACCAATTTCCGACACAGTTTGCGTCGCACAGCGACATGGCGCTCTAACTCTACAGGTACTTTGAGTCAGATTGATCACATTGGCGTAAGCTACCGGTGGCGCAGTTCTGTTCAAAACTGCAGATCTTACTGGTCCACGTACGTACAGTCGGACCATGCATTAGTTTTAATGCGACTGTTATTCCAGCTTCATAGTCATCCACGTGAACTACAAACCCGGTTAGCCGTGCAACGTGTGTGATCCAGAAGTATGCACCCGTTATGAGCAGAAGTTATCACATGAGCTAGGATCTACGACGAACAGTGATGTAGATGAGCATTGGGCCCATATCCAACAGTTGGTGCACGTTGCAGCAAGTCTTGCCTGTGGTCCTAGATCCGATGTCCATCAACGACATTGGATCTCGCGAGAGTCGCTGAGTGTGATGGAGCAAAAGCGTCAGCTCTCGAACTGTAAGGAGATGAATAAGATACGAAGACATCTACAAAAGCAAGTTACGAAAAGCCCTAAGAATGATGGCGAAAATTGTGGGTCAAGGTAACCGAAGAAATGGAAATAGCAGCTACTCCAGGTAACAGTCAAAGGCTGTTCAAACTTATTTGTGACACAGGTGGACGGCGCATCCAGGTCAATGAAACGATTTGCGATAAAAATGGAGAACCCATCCATGTCAAACAGCAAAGGCTGGACCTTTGGGCCGAATACTTCAAGGAGCAGCTTAGCTGGCCGAACGCTAATATAGTTACTCCTGTGTGAACAACTGCGACTGCTTGGGTGGTATCACTTGAGCCCCCATCGGAAGTAAAAGTGGAGTCATGTATACGATTACTAAAGCGTGGGAAGGAGTCCGGTCCCGACGAACTTCCCCCAGTTCTTTTCAAACTGGGTGAAAATGTCTTGATAAAATCGCTTACCGCTTTGCTCTGTGACATTTGGAACTAGGAGCGTATTCCGTTAATATGGAGCGAGTCATTGATGGTTCCCATCTTCAAGAAGGGAATACGCAATGACTGTAGTAACCATCGTGGAATTAGCTTAATTCCGATAGTCACCAAAGTATTAGCCTCGATTCTGCTGCACCGTCTTACACCGGCTCGCGAGAGGAATGCCCGCGAACAGCAGGCAGGATTCCGCCCAGGTTGAGGATGTATGGACCAGATTTTTACTCCTCGCCGACTACTTGAAACGCGTCACTCACACCGCCGACTGACAATAATGGCTTTCTTAGACTTGAAAGGTGCCTTCGATTCAGTTGATCGAACATCGCTTTTCAGTGCTCTTGAGCGAAAAGGTATGCCCCAGAAGTTCGTGAAACTACTGAGTTCATTGTATTGTGTTATTACTGGCCGCGTTAGGGTTTACGGTGAACTATCCGGTCTGTTCGAAACGACCAGTGGTGTTCGACAGGGATGTCCCATGTCTCCATTCCTGTTCAACTACGTCATGGACAAAATAATGGAGAGTGCGTTGCAAAATCTTCAGGATGTAGGCATCGAACTAGGAAATAGTGGAAAGCTATGTGACGTAGATTATGCGGACGACGTTGTCTGCATGTTCGAATCCACGGAACGTGCTCAGCGTGCACCAGATAGACTTGGGAGAGCTGGAGCTCCATTGGGCATGTGCTTTGCACCTTCAAAGTGTAGAGTGATGTTGCAAGACTGGACATCAGCGATTACGAGCTTGATGCTCTATGGGGAGGTGCTGGCAATTGTCGACTGCTTCACGAACCTCGGCAACAGCGTGGTGACGGATGGAAGCACAGTGGTAGAGGTGAGCACGCAGATATCCAAAGTTCGAAGGGCGTACTCTGGACTGAAGCACTTGGGCTGGTGACCTGATATTTCACTGAAGTTGGAAGGTCGTGTATACTGTTCCACGGTGCGTTCAGTTTTGTTGTGTGGTTGCGGGACATGGAGTCTGCGTGCTGAAGATATTCGTCGTCTTGAGGTTTTCAACCATCGATGTTTACGTAGTATCACTAAGATTGGGTGGAATAGCCGAGTGAGCAGTGCTGAGGTTAGGAAACAAGTATTGGGTATTAATTCGGAGAACGTTCTGTCACAGCGTATCCAACTTAGTAGACCTTGTTGGTTGGGACACGTGTTACGTATGGCACACACGTCTACCATACCGTGTCCTATTCTCCGTTCCTCCTCAGGAGTGAAAAAACCACGTGGAGGTCAACAGATGACTTGGCAACGAGGAATGAGAAAATGTACAGCGAACTTAGGAAAAGGAGATGCCTCACGTCTTCGTGGTTGGGGTCCAGAAGATCCCCCAACCAGTAGGCTGGAGCCACTGAAGGATATGGCAGCGAACCGTGAACAGTGGTGCTCATGTTGTCACTTTCTGTTGAATCATAATGATTGATCAGTGTTTGTTTGTACAGTTAGACTGTGTATTCCGTGTGTTGGCTACTAGGGCATTCTTTCCTTTTCCCACCCATGTAGGTCTAGTCCCTGTTCATCTTGTATATTCATACTTTCTAATTCAACGTGCAGCATAGTGAGATGGTCAGTGGGGCTTGCCCTACTGTTTAACGCTGTTCGATGCTGATGATGATGAATAAGATCTTGCGCTCTCCAGGGGGACTTCGATGGCTCAGTGATGCCGGAGGATAATATCTCTATTTCAGACTCGATAGACATGAAGTCTTGCAACGAATGTCGTCGTGACTCAGTGGCGATTGGTCTACGACCGGAAGATAGGTGCTCAAAAAGTGATTGTGATTCGATTTTGGCCGCCAGTAGGCTGCAGAGAGTAAAAGGTTGTTTGGAACCAAAAAATGGAATTTCAACACTTTCATGTAATCCGAGGAAGTCATGTCCAAATAAAACATCTGTGCATATGTCAGATAAGACACAAAATTTGATACGGGTGTATGAAATGTCTCTGAATTGGATAGATGCAAAATAAATGTCCTTGAGTAGAACTCGATAGGCTAGTGGATGCCATGGTGGTTTCATGTTGTGATGCAACGACATGCCTGTCATACTTTTCAACCACACTCTTGGAAATGCAGCTTTCCGAACTCCCTGTGTCAATAAGTGCGTGCAGCCTGATGCCGTTGACAGCGATAAGAATGATTGCGCTGGAGAGGCAGCGGGCAGCTGCTGCAACGGTGACGGAAGAAATGACGGAATCCATGGACGATGTGACATGTCCGGGAAAGGGTGTAGGTTTCCTGACATGGGAACTTGGAAAAACTCGTTGAAAATGTCCCTTTTTTCCGCAACCTTTGTACAAAGCTTCTCTAGCGGAGTACTTAGTTCTGGGTTGTCGGCTCATACCGCAGAAATGACAAGTGAAATTTTCAACTGCCAATACGGGGTCTTCTTTATCGTGTGAATCAGTTGAATTATCCGAAACGGGCGGATTAATCATAGAGACGGAGCTAAATGTGGGTGGGGCAACATAGTACGACAAAGATTGTTTTGGGCGAGCTCGAGTTGTCTAGCTAAATCAGAGGTGGTCGAGAGTTCGAGTGTCCTTTCTTCCAATAATCGTTGCCGGATTTGATTAAACTTCAAGACACGAATAAATTCGTCCCGGTGTTCGTCAGTGGTCACTTCCTTGAAATCACAATCGACAGAGAGGGATTGTAATTGTTGGAGAGATTGATCTGTAGTCTGCTCCTGTTCTTGGCTGACGGAAGATGGCACGTAGCGCGCAAAAATTCTATTTTTCGGTTTAATATACAGCTTCTCGAGAGTTGTGATAGCCGAGTTGAAGTCGTTGCACGCAGCGATGTGTTTAAAGATTGACGGCGCGACATAGTTTGTTAAAGTGGCAAGTTTGTCATCATTCTGGGGCTCGATGGAAGTCAAGAAGTAGTCGAATGTCTTCTTCTAATGAATCCAATGGTCCATAGCGTTCGACGAGTGAGGATTGGTGTCTAAACCATCTGGCCGTAGGATCCGATCCGTATTTCACAAGTTGATTAAGTTGTTATGATCGACAGCGAACGAATGATAACAGAAGTCTTGAAACGGTACCCTAAGTAAGGCTTTAATCAACTTGAAACAAGGCCATAGCTAAAGTATGAATAGGCAAGAGTTATAAGGCGCTAACATGCGTGAGCACAGGCAATGGCAAGACTAGTTAATTAAGGAAGATTTAGTTACCACGCCATACTGTCATTGGTCACCATGGGTGTAAATCAGTCGAAGATGGTCGTTTGCAGGCGAAGACTGTCGGTGTTTGAGCACCGATGTCTCCGTAGCATTGCCCGTATATGGTGAGAACACCGTATCGGCAATACTGAGGCTAGATGTAAAGTTTTGGCAGTCAGAGGTCAGTCACTGGATCAAGTACTGAATCTAAATAGGTTACGGTGGCTGGGACATGTGTGTTACGCATGCTCACTGGTAGTCTTCGTCGGCTTACGCTGTTCTTCGAGGCAGGTAGTGTTGGGAAGGTAAGTCGGAGTTGTAACTGCACGACACGGCAATAAGGTATGCAAACCATTACTAATGGACTTGGCCACATAGGACTTGTCAGATTTCCAGGTCGGGGTTCACACGGCTCGCCTACCAAATGGCTAGAGAAATTGAGTGATATAGCTAGGTGTCGTGGTCAGTGACGTAGTTGCATTCGGATTCTTTCTTTGTCTTCTTGACTTTCACGTGTTACTTTGATTTTATGGGACCTTTATCGTTTTATGCTCCTATTCTTTTTAATCTTTGCTCTACAATGCTGGAAGGTGGCAACTGAAACCAAACTACAGAAGTACGAGGTAAGTGGTTGAATAAACTGAACTGAACTGAACTGTTCATTTTTGTCTACTGTGGATCACGCCTTGGTACCTGCTCGATTCCGTTTACGCCTCGCCTGTGGTCTTGCCAAATTTTCCCGGAAGCACAGGACCGATTTTGCGGTTACTGCCGCTCATCAGGTGCGTGTGCCCGGTACTCTTCTGCCAAGTGGTCTTTATACTTGAGCACCCCACAGTTGGTTTATGGTTGTAATCTCATTTGAATCGTAAGAAGCATGCATGGACTAAGAGTCATATGGAACTACAAGGTGATTCTTCCGTAGTTTTTTTTCGGTGAACTGGGCTAACCTTTAGAACAAGTTTTTGCTATAGGTAGTGTGATATGGTTTTTTTCATCCTGTCTTCCATTAAGTGGTCCATTCTAAGAAAAACTCGTGGCAATCGAAAGTTAGTGATGAGAATCTTACAAATACAGTCAGTATTATATATATATATATATATATATATATATATATATATATATATATATATATAAACTATCTTCGTAAAATTCCCACTACTAACTTTCGATTTCTCGCGGATTTGCCGTTGAATCGGCCACTTACAATACCGTTGTCAGACCGCGTCGGCTTACCACTGTGGCACGGCTGAAGTGCTTTTATTCTTTGACCGCCCGCCATATCGTTCGACCTGTTGTCTGTTTAGGCTCGGTCGCTCGGTTTTTTCTCTTTATCCCCCATGATCACATTCATTATCTTATTTATCATTCAGTCGTACTCATTGGTTGCATGCATACAACGATTCTTGTAGATTCTTGCTCGCAATGCATTCTGACAACCCTTTGATCAATATCGCTTGGAGCTCACCCGTTTATCTGGGAGTACTATGAAAGCACAAGAAAACCAGTTTTTATGTTATCATTGTTAATACCATTGTACTTAATATTCTGGTAAATCCTAACATGTTTCCTTTCTTGATCTCTGTCACATAGCCATCTGGAGTATTTCTGTGACAGTCAGGGATAACACAAGCCTTTCGGCTTTACTCAGGCCTTCGGCTCAAGTCGGTCACAAACCTGAACCTAATGGCTGGAAGTGGTTGCATATTGCATGTTATTTCTGTTGGATTTCATCACAGAAGAGGAGCGACTGTAAGCTACCATAAATAATTATTTTTGCATCAGGTCGAAACTGTCTTCCCACAAATCAAAGGCTTCGTATCGAGTGGTGAGGATGGATTTATCGAACTTCCGGCTAAGTGGAAGCATCTGGCTTCCTTGGCTTTGCCAGATGGTGCTCACAATTATTTGAAAGGTATTTTGTCCCCCCAGTATAACTTTCTATTGCAGATACCGTATATTTTACTCTTCCATCCCTAGAGAAGGACGAGCACGCTGTTTTTGGTATCGCATCTTATCGCCAGGCTTATTCCACTGTAAGTTCACTTTTGTATTCCGCTGTTCAGTTTCCATCTCATTAAAAATATACGCAATATTCCGAGCCAATAAAATATACGAAATATGCAGCTGGAACAGACGTGATGTTCGCGCACTCATAATCTTTATGTCTTTGTGTTTGACTTTTTTGTTTCAGTTCTGTACATGCTATCTCACTGCGGTTCCTTTTTCTGGCTGTATACACACCATTTGCGGTGCTCACTTAGAAATCTCAACGAGAGATTTCGAACCACATTATCAACGCTCAACTTTAACGGTGGACAGCGCTAAGCTATCGTTTAGCCACTACCATGCTTTACCTGTTGCGGTTTTTTCAACATCTTATCAGTGTCTATGGTACCACAGGCTCCTGTGGCTTTGGGTTCTGCCTTTTCTACTTTACTCATGCGAAGATACAAAATACAGTACTTAATCCGTAAAAGGTAGTACTATGGGAGAGAAGTATTTTCACTAAGAGTAGTCGTCGGTTGGGATAGTGTAACAAAGAATTCACATTGGAAGATAAAAGCATGTTTCGCAGGAGCACTACTGGCTATAGTGACGTGAAGTCAGGGTACTCAGTCTAGTGAATGTCTGTGATCTCGTGAACGGTGGGGAGTTGCGAAGTATAAAGAGGCGGATGGGATGCAGGAGCAAGGTAATTTATGCAATTTCGCGGGTACCGTCTTTGTGCTATCATTCGAAAGCTAATTCCACCATTGGTCGGTGGTGGTCGAGTGATGTAGAAGTTTAGCACCTCAGAGTTCACTTTGAAGAAGAACAGCAACGCTGTCGCGCAGCTCGCTATCACGTTTAACCTATGAAACCTTGTGTGTTCCTCTGCCATTTCAAACCTCAAGATCGTGGTTTCCGGTTATTTCCGTAATTGCAGTGAGCCTTTGAGGCTGTCACGTGGAGAAATTTGACGACGGACTGTTTTCGGGGTTGAAACGAAATATGCCATCATTCAATGTTCTTAGAACAAGTATCGCTGCATACTCTCATATTGATTTTTTGGTGTCTTGAAATAATCTTTTTTTTGTTTTATCAGCGAAATTTGAGCTCAAAATGTTCGGCCGTAATTTCAAATCTGGATGAGTCATCGCATTGTCCCAAGTAATAGTTTATAAGTCTGGTCACTCATAAGATTTCTGTCGGTGAAATTTTTTTCTTCAAAACGGCCGCTTTGAGTCTTTTATACCGGCATTTGCGTCGTGTAATATCAAAGATATAGAGAAATTTGGTTCCCATCGATCACTTTGGTAGTAGACAGTAATCCTCACTGTCACCCGACTTGTTACCACTCCCGATCTATTGGGATCTTATGTGATTATCTACTCCATGTCTCAGGGTTTGGTGGCCGGTTACGTCTAATAGTGCAATGGGCCTTTGTGACTGTAGTGATATCCCTTCCATTTCATTCAGGCGCAAGCGTGTAATAAAGAAACCTTTTCTGCTGCAGTCGCTCGAAATTATGTGATAGAAAAGCATAGCCGCTTGACTTTTCGGTGAGGCCGAGGTATTTAAAGCACTAATCCAGTTCTGCCGGCTCCGTGAAAGTCGACGCAGTGAGTCAAAAGTTGAGTTAAAATTTTCTTCAATGTACTGACTTCGAAGCTGATGAGCTCTTCCTAGAGATTGGAACATTTAAATGTCGGTTGCAGGCTATCCGGTATACTTGTATAACGACAATATCGTCCACAAATTCCGGTATCAGTTACTCTTGTATGAACTGAACTCGAGGGTAGTCAGCGAGTGCCTGTCGCAGTTCCCAGTCGGATAAAACCGATGGCAAATGGTAGCTCTGGAGAACGTCGGAGCTAAAGACAAGCCATCCGCAGTTAATCACGAGCGTCGACGCGCTCCTCAGCTTTAGGATGCTGGTTTACTTCCTGGGCGTCTTATCGATTCCCATTATCCTAAGGAGTGCTGTTTTACATGACAAGAAACGAAATTCATCTCACAGACTGAGCAGTCTCAAGTTTGCTCCATCTCATTTTTTCCCTCTTTAAGGGACATTGGGGATAACAGATGTCTCGAGTGGGGTGTTGTTGCATGCACATACGGTCTGCTTTTTCTGTGCGTACCTCGGACATCTGTGGCTTTGACGTGTTTCCGATTATCGTTTACGCTTCGGGTAAATGATTTAGAAATAAGATCAGGTTTACTACAGGTCGGCCATTTTCCCGCTGCTATTGGAAGGTGCGCAAAGACTACCGTTTGATCATCGCTTATATTGGGTAATGGTAAATAAAACAGTCAGTCGAGTGTTTAATAATTTTAGGTGCATCTCCCGTGAACGTGTTTCGTAAAAATCAAATTTTAGTGTGCTGTTGTGATACCGTTTACCCTTTGCGTTCGTTAGTGTTTTTTTGTTGAGTTTTTAGCACGTAATGTGGGTTGTCTCAATGTTCGGTTCTGTCTGTCATCGAGGGGATGTTGGAATAGTTGTTATCCAATTTTGACGCCCTTCTTTGCACACTGAAAGAAGCAGTCTCTTTTCATTCATTCAGGAGACTTGGGGAACTCGGCTTGGGCAACCTGGCAGTATCGCGCCCACAAACAAATCATGGGACTATATTACGGACTATATTACCCCTTCCTCTCCGATTGTACCATGTTTTTGTTTGGCACGCGGTCTGAAACCAGACAAGTGATATAATATATATATATATATATCCAGGAGGCGCACGTGGGTATACTCTGGGTTGCAGCTGACGAATTCGGTTTCATCCACCAGTTGATGGTACTTAGATTGACGCACGTTCCTTTGTTCATTTATTCACTGGTCTCTCAAGGATTCTCTCCATCATCGTCTCCTGCATTAGTGCACGAAGTTCTCAGGCACTATACTGCAGTTACAATAATCAATTAGAGTAGGAGTAGTTTTAAATGATGACACTACCAGGTAGTCCTGAAACATTTGAAAAAAACGGATGCACTTGTGGGACTAGTCCTAGTCAATGTACTCTCACGAAACCCCCAACAAATCGTTAGAGAAAGCCAAAATCGAAGACAAAGCTGAAAATAGTTTACTGAAAGTTCAAAAGAATCAAAAGAAGTGTACACTTATTAACAATCAATAAAAAAAGCGTTTTTTCTCGATTTCGTCACACTGATTACTTTGGATTGTTTTGTGCACCGTTTCGACAGCTTGAGGACGGTCATTCTTGGGTACATATACTTACTTCAGTGATAACCATTCCTTCACAGTCGTTTTCACTTAATGTTTTTCTGCCACTATCCTTTATCCACAACAGAACTTTTCTCACCCGGCCCCACAACCGACCAGGAACACGGTACAGAAAAGCTTGGTTGTGTTGACACGATTCGTAAGTCTGTACTGGTTTACCCTACATCCACCCGGCTGTTTTGGTTTATTCCCCAGGTCGTGGTGATCTCGCTTCACAGTTTCCATAATCAGTACTGTCGATGTATGTTGACTATTACGACTCAAACGGTTTGACCGCTGTTCTCTATCGCAGGGCATGGTCGAGCATTCATTATTTAACTGGCTGGTTTCAATTGTCATCGCCGTCCACAGGGATTCATATTGGCGAGCTGGAATTCGCGTTGGGTATTTGAAATGCGCGTAACTGGCACCCAGACTGTCCATTTCTTTCCACCGTCAACCGCTTCTGTGCTATGGTTCGAATTCAGTGTATTCTACCCATATTTATTATTCTCCGGTACTGTTCACTGGCCCTCTGGGACAAGACTTCAGAGTTCCATTATCCACTCTAGCTATAATTAGTCTTATTTCTTTAGTCTATGGTAAAATCTCGGTCTCTAAACTTATCAGTTGACACACTGAATCGTGCGTAGAATTTTATCACAGGATACTTTTGGACAGTACACATCCGTTGCACACCGACCTGTCTCCCTGCTCTTATTTTCGACGGACCCATTCTCGCACCGAAATTCATAGAAATTATTCTGTCCTGTACTTAGGACGCATACCGACGAACAAAGAATGTGGAAACTGATTTATGTACTAATCTTGATGCGTAAACTTCAGTTCTTTTTTGTTCTATTTCATATATTCTATGCAGTCCGAATGTGATAATTCTTTGAACAGATGTTTTTAATGGAAATGTAAACACATGAACTTGTCTCATTCATAAAAATGTAGATAATAAATTTGTCGATGAAGTAATTGGTATCGAATCAGGGATTTGCCATTTATATTGCAAATGTATTATTATTGAGGATCGTGAGGTGGACCGCTGTCAATGAAGTGGTCTTGTACCTCCCCATATTATATGCGCTTCACCTTTAACGTAAGATCTGGCGTGTGGAAATGCCTCTGTTGTGGTGCAATCAAGACTTTCGTTGAGATTTAGAAGAGTAAAGGCTGAATGTAATGCGTATTAATGCTCATGCTTTGCACAGGTGTAGGCATCTCGACTTTCTGTATATTGCACTAATTCACACTGTTTTATCAGTATGACGAGGAAATTTGTTAAACTCTAAAACGAAGCTAATCGGTATCCGAAAACCAATTTCTTCAAAACGCTGCTCGAATCCGGTTGGGCACAAAGTAATGATTGCACAATCATCAGGTCAAACGCCAAAGCTCTTCAGACCCCGATGGTTGTAACATTTGTTGCGCATCTCCGCGAGTAGATTTCCTTGGCGTGGCATATTCTATGAATAAGGGGGTAGCGATTTCATGAAATGGTGTTTGGGAAGAAGTTCAGTTCCCCCAATATTGAGGCGCGGATTATAATACTGATATTATTTCCCTCAAAAATTTCTATTCGATTTATCCGAATTATTTATTCATTTGGTAATTTGAATTCCTATCTCATCGCACCACGATATGTTGGTAACATACATGTTACTTCCCTCCAATTTATTGGTGGCGTAGCTGTCCATCGATTCCTAAGGTCGACATGCTCCGTCCTAGTAGAACCTATATAGGCAGCCGAGCTCAATGCCACCCGAACCACACGAATTGGGTGCCCAATAAAACAATAAACCTCTGTCCGTCGACACATTAACCCGTGTTCCCATTCAAGCTAGTGGGTGGTCTAGCTGCGACTGTTGCGCTTCTATTACGATCCCAAAAACAGTCGTTGTGCTGGTACGTCTCTAGGTGACACTCGAGCGTCTATCATCTGTTGATTCAGTAAAAGATCGCAACATTCGATGATTGTTATGAAAGACAACATATAGAAAAAGAGCTTTGAGGAACCTGACCATGTGGGATGTGTTTGGATACTTCTTGCTTGAGGTCTAAGATATTTACCCGCTCAATGGTTAAATGGATTGAGAAATATGGCTATGCGTCGTGAGTAGTTTCACTCTTTCTTTTTCTACTACATTCAATCGCTTATGATTCTCTCCGTACTTCTTTCATACACTTTTATTTCCGATCTAGATTCTGCTGGGATATAGTAACCAGAACGGCAGTGTCGACTGTAGGTGGTATTATGTCTAAAATTTATCGAGATCACATATCTTTTGTCATAACTTCCGCCTACCCATGAATACACGAGTGCACTTTCAGGAACACAAGCATCATCACCATAGTTAGTCAGTTATTTCTTTATCAGTTGTCGATCAGGGAAACAATCGTTTAGATGTTTCAAGTCAGTCAGTTTAAAGCATTCATTATGTTTTCCTTTGACACAGAACTTTTATTGTTGCGTTCGCAGTAAACTGTTCTACTTTCGTTGATACTGACACACTGAGGATTAAATTTATCAGATAACCGGTACCCGTGGTGCTAGATTCTTTAAGCCATTAAGATAAGAAGAACAATAAGCTACGGTCTCAGGAATTTATCGAACTATTTCCTGATATCTCTTCATTCTGGAATCACCTAACCTAAATTCCCCTGCCGTAAATCTTCGCTTGTATCAGTTCCATGGATCATGTTGCGTAAACTTTCAGTGTTGATAATTAGCTTGCCCATTTTTGCTCAGTGGTCTCAGTAATCATCCAATTTTGTCACTTTTTGGACTCGTGTAATGTCACGTATTATGTTGGTAACCAATATTGATCCGCAGCATATCGAAGTCACGTGTATATATCGTGTAATACCAACAATTGTCGTCATCTACCGTATCGCTTGATGCGTCAAATTGAAATTGCACTCATAGTGTTTATTTTATTTAAAAATACCTCCCACTGGAAGCCAGTTTTTTGCTGTTGGGTACGACATCGTTTAAAGTAGATCCCAGAATCCCTACCGGCTGACAATTTCTACACTCTGACGGATGATAAATGCTTCCAGTCAAGTTTCCTGTCACGTGATATCTAGCTTGTTGTTTTCTCCTCTTTGTTTATTATCATTTACTGTTGTGCTTCTGTGCGACTCCCATGATTGGGAATAAGTCAGCTTATTTATCGTCTCCTTATTAGCAGAGACGGATTCCACAAGGCACCTGGAAATATGACACAAAAGACTGACGGCATTTTCCGAGGATTTATATTGCAGTTTTATTTAGGGATTCACCTCCAATTCGTGCACATCCATTAGTCAACAGGAAGTAGGCTGGTCTTTGGTTTTGGTGGTCAGTGATCGCCGACACGGTTTTCTACGCTACCTAGATCACGATTTCCCGATTGCGATTGCCAAATACGTCACTGAGTCATGTGAATAGGATCGTTAACCGGTTTTTGGTTTGTTCACTACCAACCTACTCTATTTGGGTGATAGCTGCGGGTTACATTCACGCACACGTGTCGCAATACCGTATATGAACATGTTCCGGTACTTGTTAGTAGGTGATTCCCGTACCATGTAAACACTGACCACCTCCTCGTACAAATATCGCCGATCGTCCGCAACCGTTTGACGAGTTGTTTATTGTATGATATGATTTATCATGCAGTGTGAACGTTCGAAACATTGGAAACCATGGAAGGAAGCACTGTACAACTGTTTCATCCTTGTTGGGAATCATTAGCAGTGCACGTCTACTGAGCCACCACTCCGACTCGAACCCGGGGGTGAAGGATTATGAGTCGAATACCTGACCCATCACGCTGCCCGGGCTGGCTCTCAACGGCTTATTGAACTTATACACCGTATGACATAACGCCCTTCCGACACTAGCTTTGAATGTTGGCAAAGCACTTCTCGCACAGCGAGTGACTCCTAGAATGGATGGCTTAACTGTTGCGGCCTAAGTACAACGAAGACATTCCCTTAGAAAACCTACAAAGTTTGGTTACTATATAAGTAGTAGGAAGTTGGATTTTTATGTAGTATGATTAATCATTCGTGGTCTGTATTTTATCCGCTGCCTTTAACACTGACAGTGGAGTTATTCAAACAATAGGTCTACCTCAAGCCATCAGCTTGAGCAACACGTGCTTCCCATATCTTTTATTCACCTTGTTCACTTTACTTCCCCGTGCGCCTCTAGCCCCTTTTCAGTCTTATCGCTCATCACCTCTCGTCCATGGCCGAGTCGCTATTCGAAGATGGTCAGTTCTCACCGGAACGTTTGAAAGCGGTTCACACAGATTTGGAGAACTATGTGAATGTGGTATTCTCCAGTCCAACCACGTATCAAGGTGCGTTCTGTTCCTCGCATTGAGCGGTCAGTGTGTGTGTGTGTGTGTGTGTGTGTGTGTGTGTGTGTATGTATGTATGTATGTATGTATGTATGTATGTATGTATGTATGTATGTATGTATGTATTTATGTATGTATGTGCGTGTGTATGTACAGGAGTATTGATGGCTATGACGGGTAGTCAGTGCATTTTCACGCTTGGTGTCATTTCATCCTTTTGTTCCCCGTTGTGCTATATAATCAAAGAATCAAACAACCTAGCTCACGAATCATAAAATGTCATAAACATATTCATTACTTGCGAGCTGCTGGTTACCATAAAAGATCAAAACCCATAAAGTTAACGACTGTCTGCGATTACAGTTAACGCTCACATGGTTGACATCCTCATTTTTATTGAAATCTTCGACGCCCTTAACATGCTTCGGCAAATTTTGTGTTCTAGACTTATGCTGAGTTGTGTAACGAAAAAATGCGATGTTTGATTAGTACACAACATTCCCTTTCTTGATTAGTTGATCAGAAACACATACGTCTGACATAACGACTAGCCACATTTTTGTCAAGTTTCTCAACACTTTTCATCTATGAACACCAGTCTGCCAATTCTTCAATTCATTTTCTACAGATGCCCTCACATTTAATTTAAGCGCATCCAATTTCCTTCGAGTCTATGGTCGAGATGCCCTCGTTTGTTTCAAACTGCTCCTATTGGAACGTCGTGTTCTGTTTGATGGCGAATCAGCCGGTTGGATGTGCAATTGGATCCTCGTTCTGCTCAGTCTGTTTCCCGGTAAGCTGATTGGTACATTGGGAGAAGAGGTGGGGGGGGGGGGGGGGGGGCATTTCAGGCACGCATTCTGGTCAGAGAAAAGATCGAGACTGTTTTATTTCTCTTACAGCTCCGGTTTAGCGGTTTTTTCGCCAAGTTGGGTAATTGGATTGCACAGCTAGTAATGAAACGTTTGCAAATCAACTACTCAGCCCATCGGACAAACTAACATTAACGCGTAGTCTGTGGGACTCGAGCTTGGGTTTCATAGTCAGCACTAGGCTATCCGGGCTGGCTCTCAGGGGTCTGTTTCGCGTCGAAACTATCTTTATTTAACTTCAATCACTAAATGTCTGCGTCAATCGAACTGCTTGATCGATTTACGGGTTGGATCTAGTTCATTTCGTTCTACTCGTCATGCGTGTGTGTTTGTACTGCAAAACTGTGCGTGATAGAGATTGGCAGTCTTGTGCCGTATTTTTGCTCTATTTTTTTCTCAGCTTCATCGTTTCTGCGTATTGGAGTACTTACTTACTTTACTTTACTTTACTAAGGCTGGCTTCTTGGAGAGGAAGAAGTCGGCTTTATGAATGTCTCTGATCGCGGCTGTCCATGCTGGACGGTTGGCAGCAAGGCCCTTGCAGATATCGATCCAGCTTGATTTTCACTGGCGAATGCCACGCACCATACGAAGGCCAGGTTGGTTTATGTCTTCGAAAACGGTATCCAGTCAGGTTTTTAGTTGTCTCGTCGTCATCGACGCTAGTCTGGGCATGGAGATGGTGTCAGGACAATGCTGGTTAGGACGTGGTCAGGTTTACGGAGCACGTGACCAAACCACGGCAGGTGGCGGAGTTGCATACGCTTTAAAAGACAGATGATGTGGCAGCGATTTTGAATGTTTTTATTTGAGATTCCATCAATCCATCTTACTTTCAAAATGGATCTGAGTCACCAGTGGTCGAAAACTTCTAATTGCCTGATGTCCCAGCCCTTAATGACCGAGTTTCGCAACCATGTATTAATACTGATCGGACTGCGGCATTTAACACCCTTAGTTTGGTCTTGAGACTAATCTTGTTCCGTCGCCAGAGAGTGTTTCGAAGCTGTAGAAACGCCATTCTGGTCGTGTCAATGCGCCGTTTGTCATCATCTGGGGCTTGTTCGTTTGGCAGGATGGTGGAACCAGGATATTTAAAGTCCGAGACAATTTCTGTTGACTGGCCACTCAGTTGTGGGCTCGGTTTACATGACTAATGGGCATTACGAACATCCTGGTATTGGAGTACGCTAGAGAGTGTACAACATCCTCTTGAAAAATTCACAAGAGTTGGCTTGTCATGTGTTTCATATCTTCATGGTGTTTGCTACCGTCGCAAGGAGACTGCACCTTGACGTGGTGTGGCGGCTTGCGCGCTTCAGGGACCCAGCGAGATATACAGGTTGACTAGAATCAAGTCGAAGATTCCATCATACTTGGAAGGTCAATAGGTAGAGGCTGGCGAAGCAGTCTTCTGGTCTTCCAGGTTGGGCATCTATTTAAACTGACAACTCAGTCGATAAAATCAGTGGGAGAATAATTGATCCAAGCAAATGGGCTTCCACTAAGCCATCCCGCTGCCTTGCGGATAGGTTCTTGTTAGAACTAAAGGCTTTGAATGAGGACCCTAATCGTTCTCCTGCTTTGTGGCTGGACACCCTAGCAGTACCCGTCCAAACATCTCCCATGAATTGCATGAATAGAAAGAATTCCATATTTCATCGGTCGTCGCTCAGGATAATCAGGACTGCACTGTCTATTGCATCGAGCGGAGTGGATAGTGATAAGTGTGCTACTGCTCAGAGTTCCCTCTCTTTTATTCAACCTTTGTCTTCTGTCCCCAACCACTTCTCTTTGCCCCCTCTATCATCTGTTGGGTCCTAGTTCAAGAATGTTCTATCACACCGTATCCAGATCAGTAGACTTCGTTGGTTGGGATGTGTTGTACATGGTGAACACGTCCACCGTACCGTACCCGGTTTTCCGTTCCTCTTCGGGAGTGGAAGAAACTACTTGGGGGTCAACGGATGACATGGCAGCGGGGAATGAGAGAATGTACGGTGAACTTAAGAAAAGTAAGTCCTTCACCTCTTCCTGTTTGAGATCCAAAAGATCCCCCAACTAGTTAGCTGGAGACACTGAAGGATATGGCAGTGAACCGTGACCAGTGGCAATCGTGTTGTCATTTTCTGTCAAATCAGAATGACTGTTCGATGTTTGTTTGTACAGTTATACTGTGTATTTCGCGTGGTGGCTACTACTGCATTGTTTATTTTTCCCTCAAAGGTACGTCCATTCCCTGTCCACCTTGTATATCCATTCTTTCTATTTCTACTTGTAACATGGTGAGAGAGGTAGTGGTCAGTAGGACTCACCATGCTATTTAACGCTGTACGATGATGATGATGATGATGATGAGTGTTTGGTATCAGAATTCCGGGATTTAAGACTACCTAGAAAATGTATCTGTTGTAGTTGATAAATATGCGTACCTTGGCACCTTCACGCGAGAGTTGACATTTTCTTGTGATGCGCGTGCGCATGAGTGTAAGAAAGGGGTATGGTCCATAACCTCGAAGACCTATTGCACTATTAGGGATAACTGGCAACCTGACCCTGATACTTGGAGTGGTAAACCACATAAGGTCCCGACATTGAAGACGCGGTGACCAGCAGGGTGATAGTGGATTACCGTCCATCACCAAAATGACCAGCGGTGGCGGGACTTGTTCGTTTTATCTTCGAAATGGTGCCTATACGGTCTAAACAACTCGACCACCGGTCAAGATTTAAGTGTCGCGTGCTCGACTGATGAAACTTCGATTTCGTTGACCGAATATTGGAGAATTTTCTTCAATATTCTTGAAATCATTTTACTCATGCTTATGCATACAACAAAGCAGCGTCACAGTAGTTTGCCGAGTAAGTCACTCGTTGTTTTCTCACAAATTTCTAGTCGAATTGGAAAGTTCTCCCATCCACAATGATTTTTCAAAATCTTGCATGCGACTGGTGATGTCTTGTTCTGGTGTTTGGTCGTTACCTGGGAGATCTAGCTAGGCTAGCGAGTTTCACCGGATATCTCTTGCACTAGCCATTCACACTGAACTTCTCTGTTTCTGGGATCATTGAATAAAGTAATTCGGGGTAAAACGCTGTTAGTTGTGTGTGCTCTTGTTACTCCAGTGGTTTCGTTTAATGGTAAACGTACTGCGTACGCCTCTCCATTGACTCTCTCACTGTTGCTTTGACTGAGAAAATACGAATTGGAGGCCGATCCATGCCGTGGCAAGCGTCGGTCAAAACTTTAACCTCGAGGCTTGTCTCCATCGACCCCTCACGCCTACCTAGTCGAAGACCCCGAGTTCCACAGCACGATTAGGTGGGAACCGTGTCGGATGTAGCTCAGAGTCTTATTCAGTGGCGGTTATGTAGCAAAAGTTTGTGTTCCAGCTTCTGAGACGCTTCTTTACCACGTCCTTTAAATTCTTCATTTGATTGAATAGTTTACTGAGCCATATGGTTGTGAGACGTGCCTCGTCTACTGCGTATGCATTTAATAAATATAAAAACTGATAAGCGAACACTCATCATGCTTGTCAATGGGACACTTGAATTTTACTGTTCCGTTCCGGTGTTCGGGGCTAGAGGAGGATGTGAGGTTCGGGGGAGATAAAATGGTCCAGCTGAAGCTTTACACTCGTGTGTACTTAACATACGTAGTGTTCGTTCGATCGTCTTGTTTCGCCCACTGGTCTTGGCTATGTCCCGTCGGTCTTTCTGTCTCAAAATCTGTTGGGGGACGAATTTACTCGACTTTGTTTTACCATACTGTCATCGTGCTCGATCTTGGTCTGCTTTCCCTGTTTACAGTGTATTTTACCGACGTATATGTGTGCATGTGGTGAGCTCAATGGATTAATTACGAAACCCATTCCTTATTGATGTTTGGCCTCCCGCCTATCCTTCAGATCTCATCGCTCACGGGCTTTCTCATGCCACCTTAGTTGATCACTCGTGGATCGCTGATCGGGCGTGTTGGGTCTGGTCTCAGTCGCTTGCTTCCGATTTGTCACGACCCGCAACGGTGGAGCGACGATTTGACATCGGGTCACCCAATCGTAGGACTCTAGATGAGGCCACATTGTCTGCTTATACAGCCTCGGTACTACCCCCGAACGATGACGTTTCAACCTCAACGGTAATTTGCCTCTGGTTCATTTTACTCTTCTTATTCTCTGTTCAATTTTGTTCGCTTCAGTGACATTATGATTGGTGTTAACTAGTTTTTTTCTCGTTTTTTATCTTCTGGACTTCTGTTGTTATCTTTCCAATGTAGTTGGTTCATCCGTATAACACTTCTAAGTTTTTTTAGCTGGTCCAGGCAGGTTAAGTTCATTCGCACCTTTGTGTCCTAATGTGGTTTGCTACCGCGCAACACACCGTCTTGTCGAGGATGAAGCGAATACAAGTTTAGGAAGGCTATGGGATGTACCCCTTCTCTTGCACTTGTACTCATATATGCAATGACAAAAATGTAGCCTGTACACCTACCCCGCACTCAGTGAGTACTATACAACACAACAGCCGATGCGGCAGCATACCGACGACGTGTACCCGTGGACAAACCCAGTAGGGCAATAAAATCACATTTTCGAATCAGTGGCTCATTTTATCGAAACACTGTACGTATGTTAAGAGGTATTCGAGATACACCCCTACATTGAGCGTTGTATTCCTACATTCCACATGAGCATAGGAATGGAAACGGGTGGTGGAACAAAAGAGGATGTGACTTGTCAGTTCACGACTCGACGGAAAACTATGAGCACCTGGATTATTGACTCAACAAAACCAAACGTTTTTGGCCTTCCTGAGCGAGTGTCAGCAATATTTACCCAACTAAAGACAGGTTGTCAAGTGACATTGAAACCAAGCGCAACGATCTCTAAAACTCATTCTCATCTTTTCTTTTTATTATATACACCCTGAATATGAGGTCTGAAGGAACAAGCTCGGATATCTACGACTACCGGATATCTTGAATGGTAGATAGCGCTTCGCTAAAACCCCGAATCGTTACCCCTGTTGGGGACGTATGAAGTTCTCCGCTCCAGGTTTCAGTTTTACGGTTGTGCATTCTCCATATCTTGATGAGTTTCTTTGGTTGTGAATACACTCTTCCTCTTGCACTCATATTTAGGCTGGTAATAAAAAAAACTGCACCATGCAGGAGCACATGAGCTTGGGACATGTATTACGCATGGGTACGGTGTGCATTGTTCTCCGAGGCCAGTAGAAGTTGGAGGATAGGTCAGGGTAGTCTGCCCATGGAATAACGGAAAAGTAAGAACACATTAACCAGTGAACTTCGTTATATATCCTGACTATCAGGCCTGAAGAATTGAAATATTTAAAAACAATCGTCATGCAACAGAAACTAGGCACATCATATACACTCACATACTTACTAGAAAGGTGAAAATTTATTGGGTCTCAAGCGCATGATTAAGAGGGGTTCATTCACTCGGTACAATCGATAGCAGAATGGTCGTTTGCAGCACACGTTTCCAGCACCCTAAAAAGCACATACTGACGTGGTACTCCAACGACGGTCGCAATTCGCATCAAATCGACCATATCCTAGCGAGGTCTCGTTGGACTTCGTCTGTAGAAAACTGTCGAACGTACCGCGGCGCAGTGAAGGGGAACGCAAACGGCATCGACCACGTTCTTGTTTGTGCGTGCTTCAGAATCCATCTATCCGCACACCCTAAGGCCTCCCCACCAACCCGCATAAACGTCGCGGCCCTTGAAATGCCAAGCCCTGTCAAACGCAATCGTCACCCGATTACCCACACTAATCAGCGTTTCACCGGATTCAACTCCCGTAGAAGAACTGTGGATGGTAATTGAATCGATGGTTAGAGAAGCTGCCCTAAAACAACTAGGGAAAACTAAAAGGTGTCTGAAAGACTGGATCCCTGAGGGCACACTTCAACTGTCAGCTAATGCACACGAAGCCCGGATATCAGGAGGTAGCGAAAACTGCAGATTGCAACGCGAGGCCTCGCGCTCCGCTAGGGCTGATCGTAATCGGTACTGGATAGAAGTAGCTGTAAAAATGGAGATTGCAGCAGAGATCGTTGACTTTGGCAAGCTATTCTGCCTTATTCGCAACGCGTCGGGTAGACGACACAAGCAGGAGTCGCTCTTACGCGAAACAGCCATTCTGCTCATACCTGAGCAGAAAAGAAAAATCAAGCTAAGGACAGAGCACTTTAATTGATTGCTCAACCGGCCATCAGTTCACACGGCAGCCCTAAATCCCCCAGTTCTTGCAGAGCCGTACGATGTCAATTGCGATCCACCGAGCATAACTGAAATCACCACAGTCATCAATCAGCTGGAGAACAACAAAAAAACTGCTGTAGAAGATGGCATTCCACCTGAAGTCTGCAAGTCAACAGACTACACACCCTATTTGGCTCCATATGACGAGAAGAAATCTTTTCGACTGATTGGGGCACGTCCCTTATGCTGCCCATCCCAAAGAAAGAGGGAAAATCTGCGTGCGACAGCAGTAGGGGGATCTGCGTAATCAACGTGGCTGTGAAGATTTTCTGCGTGCTGCTGCTCAACCGCTTCTCAATTGCGAGAGAGCGCCGCACCCGACTTAACGAAGAGGGTTTCCGCTCTGGTAGAGAGGTTGCGTGGACCAAATTTTCACCCTACGCCGAACACTGGGGCACCGCTACAAGTTCCAGCAGCCGACAGTAGCCTGTTTTATCGACTTTCGGGTTGCCTTTGATTCACTTAACCGGGAGTGTTTCTGGGTGATAATGGTGATAATGATGTTCGCTAAACTCCCAAGGCTTCTGAGAGGATACTATTCGTCCACTAAGGCGTGGGTCCGTATGTATGATGAGGTGTCATCCGAGTTCACACTCACTACGGACGTCCGACAGGGCTGCCCTCTTTCGCCAGTGCTGTTCAACTACGCGATCGACTGGACAGTGAAACAGGCAGTGACTGACTATCCCGATATCCAACTGAGGCAGGAAATGTACATTTCAGACCTAGAGTTCGCGGATGACATTGTTGTGCTGGCGGAGTCCCCCGTCACGCTCCAAACAGTTCTCGGCCGAATCGATTTCTTCTCAAAGTCCATCGGGCTAGAAATAAACGCTACAAAAACCAAAAGTATGTCAACTTGCCTAGGGTCAAGAGCTCAACGGCTGTCCATCAATGGCCAACTGATCGAATGTGTTCCATCATTCAAGTATATGGGCTCTACACTGCTTCCGACCGATCAGGTGAAAGATGAAGTAATACTCCGGATAGACAACGCCAGGAAAGCATTTCTACAGCTACGACGGGCTTTATGGACCTGCAGTGAAGTCAGCCTTCGGACCAAGGTGCGTATTTACCGTGCCGCTATACACCCCATACTCAGCTACGGCTGCGAAACCTGACCATCGAGAGCTGAGGATACTAGAAAGTTGGAGGTGTTTGATCACTGATACCTGCGATCTATTTCGAAGATAAATTGGCACGACAGAGTACCCAACAGCGAAGTTAGGAAACGGTGCTGCGAAATTGACAAACTATCCGACTTCCTCCAGGGTTGTCGACTGCGGTGGCTGTGTCATATCCTACGGCGTCCCGAGATGGAACTAACCAAACAAACACTTCGTCCCGGACCCTGTTCTGGGTGGCGTTGTCGCTGTGGTGACCAGCTCAAAACTTGGATCAACACTGTCGAGAAGGATGTAGAGCGCCTAGGCCTACGGTCAGTCTATGGTGTCCGCCAATGGAAGAAAAACTGGATCGCGATCTGCACCGAACTCGCTTCCAACCGCCGCGCATGGTCAGCCATGATACTAGATATTCATGGAGCCGACTCATCCTCTGATAGGAGATAGTCGCATAAAGTTCAGAAGTAAAATAATACTTAGTTTCATGTGCTGTTCTAGTTTGTTTATTCGTTCAGGCTCTAGCGTTTACTGCAGCGTTCGCCATGTATCGCTCAGAAACCTGTTTGTTATGAGTGGAAGGCACGGCGACTGTCGATGTTCGAATGCGATAGGAACAAAGCTAAGATCAGACGAAAGGCGTTTGGAACTTGAGACCAGTTTGTGAACAAGACGCCCAGAATGAAAATTGCGGTTATGACGTATGTTGCGTGTGCTCACATTTACCCCACCCCCGATGAGCACTATTCTGGGATGCACGTAGTGGCGGGGAAGTGGGTCAAGGTGGTCACTCCATAACACAGCGAAACGATCTGAAAACTTCACCCAGTGGGTTTTGTTTTTTGAAGTATCTTTGGCGAGAGTAATCATGACTCTCTCGAGTTGCAGTTACTGATCTGATCACTCTTGTGTTTCCATTGGGACGGGTCTAGTTTTGACTTCGGCTGAGGCTCGACTTTGCCAAATGTCAGATCACACCGGATGGGTCAGTCACCTGTTGAGGGGTACCAGGTGGCGATTACGGAATGCCACATGCAATCTATTTCTCTGAGCCCTCCAGCGAAGGTCCCGTCATGGCTGTTGGGCTCCTAGCGAGGTCATCCATGGTCGCTCATCTAGTTCGAACTCTGGCGCGGTTGGAGATGAATTTGGTTTTGTTTGTGAATATGGACGTTCGTGTGGCTTACGAATCGGTCTCGGTCATCGTCGTCGGCACGCTTAAGCTGCTCATGTCAACGGGGAACGTGTTTCTGTTTCTGCTTTATGAGCACGGCGTGGAACTTGATCCACAGAGGATGGTGAGGCGTTTGTCCGACTGGCTAATACCCGTTGCCACCAGGGTATACTCCGGGAGGACCTCTGTGCGGTTCTATCAGGCTTGTTGAAGGGTACCTCAGCCGTCTATGAAGCAGCGGCTTCAGCATCTCCATTGAACTGATACTACACCGGCGGACGTGGCTAACGACGCTGATGTTCGAGCGTGTCCTGATGATCATCCAAATCCACCCTTGGTCGACGGCGCGTGTTCAGTATGGACCGACTTCATATTGAATGGTATTATCTCTGGTCCTGCGAATGACCTACAGAAGAATGATCTTTGGCTTGACCTGCTATGAATTGTTACTGATTGGTATGCTGGTGTCTTAAATGTCGACTTGGCGCTTTTGGTTTTAGATGATTTTCTGGTATGAACCTCCCCGTACACTTGGAACACCGCAGGGGTTCGTTAAAGCAGCCCGATTCCAACTTCGAAACATGGCATCCGTCGAGCTCAAGAAGCTCAAGTGCGGAAACCCTACGCTACATACAGGAACGGTTGCGCTTGTGCTGTCCTCTCTGGCAACTGGAGGGATGCTCATGTGAGGAGTACTGGTTGACCCTCTGATCTTTTGGAAGAGCGTCTTCAGCCAACCGAATAATCTTGATCCCCGACCAGCTCTGCAACCGTCTTAACAGCACTGGTCGGTACTGGACCCAGTCTTGGTGGCACTTAACCGAATTGGGTGACTGCTCCGGGCTTGAATCGACTGACTACGGTGGACTTGCTGCACATGAATCAGGAATGCTTGGTTCAACTGCTTAATGTGCTGCTTGTCCTGAACACCTAAGCAAGGCCCGGATCACTTTGGTACTGAAGCGGAGCAATTCAACGGGTCCTGGCAACTTTCGACCGATTACCATAAAATCTTGGTGCGTCGCTAGTGGAGAACGCTGGCTCTGTCGCCTTGCCAAATAGCCTTTCTCCAACGAGTTGGCTGCTCCGAGGCCTCAAATGCTCTGCATGCGATCCTTCCGTCAGTCCACTAAGACTACTTACCATTGACCTCCGTGTTCACAGATGTATCAAAGTCGTTCGACTCTGTCGCTCATGACACGATCCTCAGAGCGGCGCAAACAGCTGGTCTTCCGGCTGCAATATTGGGATGTCTTCGACATCTTTACGAGGGCGATGTAGTCCAGCTGGGAATGGAATCAGTTACGTGCTGCCGTGGTTTCCGGTAAGGTGATCCGTTATCTCGTCCACTATTCATTGCGGCCATGGGCAAGGTGATTACTAACTCCTGTCCTGATCTTGGTCTTATCGGCTACGGAAACTCTTGACCGCTCTCTCCAATTTTGGCGGACGCTGGGATGAGCATCAGTAGTAACAAATCGATCGGACTGACGCTACCCAAGGATGGTGGACACACGATCCTATGACCTATCTCGTACGAGGACGACGGAAAATGAGTGCAACGGTGAAGTACCTTGATTTAACATTCAGTGTAAAAGGACGAGTGCAACCACGTTGAACAGGCAAGGTTGGGTCAGTGTTACAGAGCATCATTTAGGCCCCCTTGAAACCGCATCAGCGTCTGAATATCTTGACTCGGTTCGCTCTTCCAAAGCTGTACCATAAACTTGTTCCTGTTATGGCCCATCAGCGAACACTCAAACGTATGGATGTCATGATGCACGGGAGGTCATGTGCTTGACTTGGTCTTCCAAGGGTCACAGCGCTGGGCGTCTACGCCAATAGAGGGGCATTTGGGTTGGAGCTTCCCAACCTTTCACCTTCAATGGCCCTAGCTTAAAGGGCGCGTTTGGAACGAATAGTACGGTCGTCTCTGAACGCAGCACTTCTGGCTGTCTCTGCATCCATACTCCATCAACTGGTTCGACAAGCCAACCTTTTGATCGGAGTAAGGGCTCTACCATCACCATTACCATAAGTGAAGTTGCTGCTGCCTGGACGAACTAGTTGGTTGACTCCCGTGATGTCGGTGGTCTGCACGGCTTTCGGATGAAAAACACAAGTTTCCTCTGTTTGTCTGGAGGCGATGCGGTGCAACCAAAACTCTTCCCGTGAGCGACTTGGCTACGTGATGGTCACTTGAGGATGGGTAGTGTCGACCGACGAGCTGAAATGCCGCGGGAGCTGTGGCACAGTGCAGTCGGTTGTTCATATCCTTCAGTGTCGTACTTTCGTTCACGAGGCTGGATGTGAACGGCACAGCAAAACCGTGCGTTGGTTTGGATCCTGTCTACGAAGAAAACGATTCGAGGTCAATCAAACCCGTTATTCCTCCTAAAAGAACTCATTGCGAACCGGATCTGGTCGCCTGCAAAGGGGACTCTGTCTGCGTGCAACCAGGGTCTGTCTGTATAGTTTCTGGTCAATTGCCATTAATGGTTGGAAAGCCGTACTGGCTGCCTGCAAGGATGCGATTCGGTTAACCCTGGGTAAACCTCCGGTGAAGCTCATGCATTACCCGGTCATCATCTCCAGCCGTGGGCATCTGTGCAGACCGTCTGGTTCTGGTCTGCGTCTTCTGGATCTTGTCGCTTCGAGTTCCTCTTAGGGAGTGGAAGAAGGCACGTGGAGGTCGACAAATGGCGTGGCAGCGTAGATCGTACAGCGAACTTAGGAAAAGTAGATGTCTCACGCCTTTGTGGTTGGGGTCCAAAAGATCCGTCTACCAGTTGGCTGGAGACACTGAAGGATATGGCAGCGAACCGTGAACAGTGGCGATCATGTTATCACTTTCTGTTGAATCATAATGATTGATCAATGTTTGTTTGTACAGTTAGACTGTGTATTCCGTTTGTTGGCTGTATATACGGACTTGGGATCAAGCAAGGTGCTAACGCAACAACAAAAATTACAAAATAGGAGGAGGTGAGTACGACACAGTGCAACAGACAGCTAGCTAGAGAAGAAAAACGCTGATTTTTTTGCTTTGCACTGTACACTTTTAATGATTTTTAATCATCTTGTTTGTCGGAATTGCATTTTTGTGATTACGGGGCACGAGAATTCGACAGTCAGACCTCACAACGTTCGTGCCACTGACTAGTATTCTGAGCCATGTCCCTCATCCTCTCTAACTAACGACGGTCATCGTCCTTTGGGCCGAAACCGGGAAAGCGGGAAAGCGGGAATCGCCAGTCGAAGCCAATGCTGATGCTAGCTTCTTTATGTCGCTACGTCAAGTCATGGTTTGATCGCTGCGTCTCTCCTTCCAGCCTTGCTGGGCACGTGGGAATAGTACACGGAAAGGTAGACGATGAGCAGGCAATGGGAAAACATGACGGAGCCACCAGAGGCGGTGTAAAGCGATCACTTTATTAAGAGGGTGGCTATCCGTGCATAACACGATGGTGCACCTCATCACTACTCACTCGGTGTTTCTACCAGACACGAGCAATGATTTGGAGACATTGGTTGTCGAACACGAGTAGACGCAGAATAGTGGATCAATCTCTCATATGGCGTATTGTACCGAAACCCGCCAGAAACACATGACCAAAGCAGAGGATCCATTGGACGCGTATCTGTCTTTGTCTAGTCAGATGACGAGACTAGTTTACCCTCCATCTCTTTGTTCTTTGCTATTTTTTTCTGCCTTCCCCATAACTGTAATTGTTGAATGGATAATAAATGGTATAACAGTACGAAAACATTAACCAGTGGACTCGATCGTGTTAGGGGATATTAGACTTCCGGGTGTGAGGTTCACCGGATCCGTCCACCGGATGTTTGGAGACATTTGGTGGTGTTGCCGGATGTGGCGTTCAATGAAGTATTTGCATTTGACTTCTTTCTTCATCTGCATGGTCCTTTTTATAGCTTTCTGAGTTTCAGTTCTCGTTCTTTACGCTTTGACTTATTTCCTTTCCAACTGGGTGATGCCGTCAGGTTACACTCAAAAGCAGAACATTGGAGTGCAAAGTTTGTAGATGAGTTCACCGAATTGAGTAGAACTTGTGTGAGTAGGCACACATGCCTCGCAGGAGGCTATCAAGTATAAAATTTTTGATTGATATTTGTTTGTGAAGCTCGCAAAATTTTTTTGACATTCTTGATAACAGGAGAACCGCGTTTGTTATGCATTCTTGCAAGACCAATGTCCAAGCCACTACTGTGGGACGGCGTTTGCCTGGATCATACTCACATTAAACCAGCGGATTATGTATGCAAGCAGTGTCAATTTGGGGAGTTAAATCTCGCGAATTGCCCAAACTCAACTTTTAGTTGATTGGTTACATTTCCTAGTTCTATTCTCTCACTGCTTCTTCCAACCATCTTCGATCTCAGTCAGCTTCTGTAGCTGATGGAGTCGGACGCGGACGATGTATTCCAACCGCCGTATTCAATATGCAGCAAAATCTTGTCGATTAAAGTCGTACTCATAACATAGAAACGCTTAGCTTTTGTTTCTGATGCGTGGCGTTACGAAATTCTAATGTAGATGAGAAAAAAAACAAATCAATGTACGTTTCAGTTTGCATGAATGAATTATTGTTCATAGCAATTTGGAGTCTCGCGGAATGGCGTTCGTCACTGCTCTTCAAATTTTCCCAAGGGGAATTTACGCAATCGCCCCTCAAAATCTGAATTGGGTCGCAAACCAACTCATTCTATCCGAGTTGATAGTTTTCTAAGTCAGCGAAGTTTTATACTTAAGTTGGGTATTCCAAGATCTGTTTTCTGAAAGTACAGTTTATTGGAACAGACTGGTAATTCACATCGACGAACAACCAGCTTCTCTTATTTATGTTCAATAATCTACTTAGCTTTTTGAACTCAAGCCATAAAACTTCTCCTTCCTCATTGATCCATATTTTATTTCTCTCCAATTTGATACACAGTATTCAAATACCGTATACATCCGGTTACCAACAGTGACCACGTTCACCATGACAACGTGTTTACCTGCGCCACGTTGTACTTGCTCTTTTCTGATGGAATCGCATTCTTACACTGTGCTCAATACGCATATGAGTTGGTCATGATTCCTGTTCTTTTCAATTCAAAAATAGGTGTGACAATTGTGACCAATCTGTTTGTTTATTTTTGTCTGACCAACCGGGCGCATTTCTCATTTTGTGTATTCTGGAAGTCAGTTAAGTCTGTATTAGTAGTAGTAGTAGTAATAAGTCTTTTTGTTGCAGACTGATTAGTCACGCGACGTTAACGCACCGTCATTCATCGGTAAACAACACGTTGTGCCAAGGTATAACGAAGACTTCCGGTGAACAGATACCCCACCTAATTCTGTGCGAACATGTCGCGATCAGCCACCGCATAACGTCTTAGCTCTGATCGGACACGTGACAGGTCATAGATGATCAGTCTACGAAATTGTTCGAAGTCCAACCGATCATATGACCTGGTGCTTTAATATTCCATGTTATCCCGGAGAGAACAAAATCCGTTTGAGTTCACGTGTGTGATTGTGGTGATTCTCGTATGCATTTTAATATAGTGTCATTCAGTCGTTTAGTATCTGTGCTGTGTTCTCAGGCGTTCTGACTGTCCACAAAACGGCTGATACGATAGAAGTTGCTTAGTGTAGATTGCGTACGAGACCGTTTCGTGAAAAATAGCAGTTAATCCTCGAGAGTCACAACGTGACCAATCAAGGAGAGGCTCGTACTAAAAATAACTCGTTCAGGATACCGTTTATTGTCTATGACAGTCACATGCTTGGAAACCAAATTAGATACTTTGTTGAATTAATAATCGGGATGTCATGCAGCATAGCAACCTTGATGGGTGAACGTGGTGATGTCGGGTGTGCAAAGTTTCTTGGAGTGGGTACAGGAAATACCCACCAGCTCAATGACTAGGCAACAAAACCGGATATCACCTTCTTGCATTCACTCTATTTCACCACCCACTTGATACTCCACTAGTAAAAATCCGCTATTGCACCGTTTGTCACTCATTTTCCGTGGTGCTTAACCCACACTTCAGAATTGTTGAAGTTGGCAATGACATTTTTCCAATCTGCGTTAAAAATCTGTTTGATCGATTTAAGAGTATTTTGCGTCCCAACTAATCGGGGTTCAGATTCCGCAAGTAAGCTTGCTAAATAAACACTGCTGGGAATTTCAGAGAAGTCGAAGGTGTGTGTGTCATAGATAGCACACGATGGAACAATTCAACCGTGGGTTGGTTATTTTATTGTTTTAGTGTGAACAAGTGATTTGTGGCCGGATCGTAAATTGGATTGATATCGTTGGCTCTCCCAGCCTCTCACGTCGCGACATACTGACCTTTCAGTCTCACTAACCTTATGAAAAGCAATAAGCCAACGTTTAGATCACCTCGAAACTTGTCAGAATCAGGCTTCAACAAACATCTAGCCGTGCGCGTATAGTTCAGTTGATGCTTTGTGAAATACTGCGATGAGCAGTTAAATTAAACTGATGTGTACTATGTGCTACGGTAATTTCCGTGGATAACCGATGTAAACTATCTGTGTGTGACATATAGGACCATAGATCAGTTAGTAGAGCACACGCGGTGCTAAAATGTACATGCATGGGTTCGAATCCCAACGAGGTTGGGAACTTTTAACAGTTGGATCATCTCAAAATTTGTTAAACCAAATACTCTAAGTAAATATGTCGTCAAAATTCGGCGTTCTTTCATGAGAGATAATTATTATTCTTCGGTGTTTTCATACCCAGTGTACATGTACGCTTTGAGACTTCCTCAGGGTACCGCGCAAATTAAACAAAACATTTTGCGCTCATCAATTTTACCTTGCGCTTGCGTTCATGGTCGGCGATTATTCGCACTGATCTTAGTTGCACACCGCTGAAGAGATGATGAGAACGATGGGTCGTTTAAGCCTCGATAACAACGCCCGGCGTTACTGATATAGCTCTAGTTGTTCAGTTTTACCAGTGAAGACATTCTGTTGGGCATATAAAAAAGCCCGTTTAACCAGCTTCTTAATTTGATCGTCACCTGGCTCAGTTTCATTCTTACGGTGCATAGCTTCCGCCTGTTGGCCAGTATTCACAATGTTTCAGCGACCGAGCATTCCTGCCTAACGTGGACTGGGACTTCAGGATCATCGGCTGGCTTTTTTACTAGACACCTCTTGCTGAGCTACCTGCTGGGATAAATCTTAAGTAAGCGGTCCAAATCCTGTCACCGCCGATCATTTTGGATGTCAGACAGCTGTACTTCAATGGCAGATCGGATCGCTGCCATATCCGACATACTTGAGACATCTATTCGGTTCTCCACTCCAAATCTGCCGCTTATGGTTTCCGTTTACGTTTCAAATTACAGTGTGTTTTCTATGTTGCCCGCTTGCAATAGCATGGGTTAGAAAACAAGATTCGCTCATTGGAACCTTGAGCGGTGCACTGTTGTAAATTTCAGAGCCCGGATTATCGGTCCTCTCCACAACGGATGTAGAGCGTTCACTCCCTGTTTTTCTTTATTAATTTATGAGCTTAATCTAAAATACCATACATTCTTGCAATTACGAAGCTGGTTTTCCACCAGCTAATAATTGAAAGTGGGTTGCATCTAGGTTTTTTTTACCTCGGTGTAGACAACTTGTTGCAAGGCTCCTTCACGTTTCGCTTGCATTTCTCGTCGTTCCACGTTACTGTAAGCTTTGTTTTTTTGTTTTTCCTATTTCTAGCTTCATTCCAAACCGGCCTCAAACGAGAAGTTCATCTTGAATGGAAGTAAGCGAATAATTTGTCACTACGTTCCTGGTTTCCCACTTATAATGATTCTAGGAAAGCGGCTGGTGTTATGAAGTGTATGTGAACACGTTTGTGTGCATATTGCTATTTTTTTCTATTCTTTCTACTTTGAGACTGAATTTGGGCTAGCAATAATAGAAAAACGGCTAATCCATTTATGAATAACAACAGGAAAACTGTAATCCGCCTTCCTTCTTATGAGGCCAAAAGTTAGTCTCTACGGCACCCGATCAGCTTCTATTCCCGAAATAATGATGAATGTAATAGTAATAGTAATAATAATAATAATAATAATAATAATAATAATAATAATAATAATAATAATAATAATAATAATAATAAATTCATTAGCCTGAGAAAAACGAGGTCTCAGTGTCACAATACTAGTGAAACAAGAGGTTTCAGGTTAACTTAAATGTAGGGTTTTGTGTCGTTCGAATGATGATGGTTTTACTTGCTGGGAAAGCACTATCTCGGCAAAATTTATGGAGCTCATTTCCGTTCATTCTCAGTTGAACCGAATGCTTAGCTATCCGTCGGGCAGTAAAGCTTCTTAGGACCGCAAAAGAATTCCCAGCGATGCGACAATGGGTTGACAAAATATCCCTAGGAGAAGTGACTGATTTGCAATCAGAGGTTCTACCTGAATTCGAACATTTGGGGACCTGGAAGATAGTACTTGAAGAACCTTACGCAGCCTCAACGACAGTGACGGCTGTTCAAGAGGCTGGTGTAACAGTTTGGATACCGTATGCGACCAGGAACCGACTAGTCAGCGATGTTTGAGTCTTCAGTGATCGGTTGGTTACTGGTATGCTAAGACCTATCCATTCTTCTCTATCTCCTTGATTGTTGCTCGATATTCGTTCGTATGCATTACCATCGAATCTGTTGTCCAAATGTTTTGATTCGGTTGTTGGGGCTAAGTGAGCCTTGGAAGTCTGTAGCGACCTCAGCCGTTTTCGGGTTGTACAAAGCAGATCGGCTGTGACATGAACTATATTTAGAAAATGATAAAATGATGTAACGAGAAACGTTCGACACTATGGCGTTCAAAGTTTAAAAGTGCTCGCTTTGCGCTTCATTGAATAAACCCAAGGATGGTCAGTGACGAGGCTATGGACAGAGTGTTTTCATGCTTAATCGATCATCTGACGTCGCAGCAGCGAACTGGTGCAGATGAAAGGATATAGGCCATCGGTTGGAGCGTTGCGAACTTCCTGCCTCAGTTGGGTTGCCCCTCAGATAGACGACTTCAATGAAAACGAAGTAAACAAGCAAAGGTTGACGTACAAAAACAGTACCAAAACGGGCGGGTGAAAATAAGCACAGTAGCCTTTACGATTTAATGAGAGCAAGCCAAAGGTGAAAAGTCCCATTTTCAACCGGAGAATGTCAGCATCGGGTGGTCAAGTAGTTTAGGGCGTTTGCTCACCGCCTCGGAGGTCAGAAGTTCAAATCCCGGTCGTCACCGGTTACTTTGGTAGTGGACAGTAGTCCACTGTCACTCTGCTTGTTACCACATCCGACCTGTTGGGACCTTATGTGGTTCTCCAGTCGAGGTATTAGGGTCTGGTTAATGGTTATCCCTAATAGTGCAGTGGGTTTTTGTGGCTGTGGGATATATCTTTCCCATTTTACTCACGCGTAAGCACGTAATAAAAAACCCCGATCCATTCGTGCAAGATCCAAACCACAAACCGCGGAGTAAATGTCGAAATTACAGAGAAGCGTTTTGAAACGGATAATTTCCAGTTTTTGAATCTACATGGAGGATGCAAAAAATCGGAGAAAAATACGAGGTTGCGGTCAAATGACATTTCTCCCTAATCGCCTCCCGTTTCAACTCAAGTCTTGAGGGATGAGAAGCGAAGAAGTGGAGTGACGCACACTCAAAAAATCTTCCCGTTGCATTCTCATTTCGGTTTGGTCGATCTCTTCTCATTGATCTTATTTGGAATCTCAGAGGTATGATCATTTTGTCTCACCACAGGCGGGACGCGTAAAATCTGTTATGAAATGCGGAATAAAATGCGTCTGAACTTCATGTAACGGCCAAACGCTGTTTGACGCAAGCTCACTTTCTCAAAGCTCATTCGGCTCCCTTCAATTCCTACTTGGTGGTGATCAGTATCTATAACTGGTGCTCTTGTTTAAAATATACTCATCAGGTTTTGAGGGTTTTCTAACCACTCAGGTGCATAGTGCATTGCTGGTACATGAGGACTTGGATTGTCAGTCGACGAAGGATCACTGGGGCTCTTAAGTGTTTTTAACATGTTCGAGAGCGGTGCTACGCACCACCGAAATTGACCGGCGATGACGGCAAATTTTGAACAAGGGTTCTTGCTCGGAATGCTTATGTTGAACAGCAACAAAGGCGGGTCAATATGCACACTGAATGTGACATTTTTTCCTTTACAATATCATTGCAAAAATTCGTTACAATCAGGATTTTCTCCTCTCACCTGTAAATTTTACTGAACGATGGGATCAGCCATAATTATCGATGCAAACGGGTGAATCTACACACGGCCTCCGTCGCGGTTTTTGTGTTGATACTCAGCTGCAGTGGGATGGGAGTTGGCCACAGGGACCCACTGCATTGTAAAGGCGAAACGGAAAACCGTTACCCTCTCACTTGGAATGTCAGGGAACCTAGGTGTTATGGCGATTCAGGAGTGACTGAAGTGCGGGTTGCCACCAACAATGGCCGGTGTTTGCGGGATTGATGCTCGCTACCTCAGGTTTGATGATCAAACTCATAATTCCCGGTCACCGTTTTGAATCATGCTGGTCCATCAAAACACCCGGTATTGGTTATCGCGCATCACCATGGCTGTAATATTTACAGCACAAACGATCAATTCACTATTGGAATGTATCAGAATCACCGTTAACCTGTTTCAGTTATCAGAAACCACCACCAAAAGCACATCAAATACATTTCACTAGCGGAGAGTCAAACACGAAATATAAGACTGGAAAAATAACTTTATTTTTACCTCAGCGAAACGGGTACTCATATGTTTGCGTTGTGTTAAAATGTATAGAAGCCTTATTACTTTTATCCGGCAAATAGAAGAATTCTATTTTAACGATCATCTGATTTTTCGGAGTATTTTTGTTTCGTCCTACGGTTATAGTTCATGACAAAACTAGTGGTTCACACTTGGCTGATATTTGCGGAATTCACCAAATCGACGATAAGGGAACCCAAATAAAAACTCATTTTTAATCTCGTTTTCCAAAAACCGTTCATGATGTCCTTTTTATGGATTTGTTTTCACTCGACTTTATTTTACCTTTGAGCCGTTCTGCTCGCTTTGTTCCCACTGGTACTGTTTACGATCGGGTTAGGCTTTGGGTAACCTAAGTACTGCATTTTTCACACGAGACTCAATCAAATTCTTCGGTCACCGAATCCGCATTTTATACTGTTCAAATGTTTCTGTTGTGTCATCTGCCCTACCCCACACACATGGATGGAGATAGTGTCTGGTGGTTTTCTTGCTGGTGATCACGTGTTCGCTAAGCCTGCGTCTGTCAGTCGGCCTAAAAGACCTCGTTATTCTCAGTTTTTCCACGTGAACAACGAAAATGGTCTTTCCGAGTTAGTCAAGTTTCGGATTAAACGACATCAGTTCAACGCATCGAACTTGTTCTTGTTTTCCTTCACTTGTTTACTGTTCTGCCTATAAGATAGTATCCATCCTAGTCTTAAATGTATTTTTGTTTGTAAGTCATATTATACAATCCTTACGGCTAAACATGATTTTGGGTACTGCGGCCGTTGTGAGCAAACTTCATTGCAACGTTTACCCGTCCTTGGAACATTTTTGATCTAGAACCGGAACGTACCTAACAACTTTTCAGCAAACTCCATTCTCACCGCGTTCTTCGTCTGTGATGCGTTCTTACGTGTGTGATACGAAACTGACTACCGGTGCGTATGTACGCTCTCTCTAGCCGCAAAAGTCCGATACCTGGATTAGAAGACTTGACAATTTGGAGTATTGAACCACCCCAGGTCACCATGGCTCTGCTGAGTAGTCACACAGCTGTACGCTCTGCTACTCAAATCGGTCTTTTTGGAGCTTCGGTGTATATGGCTATATGGAGCGCCGATCTGAGGCAGCCCCTCTGATTTGGGGCCCATCGTATCATTTTCACGGGCCATGCCTCCAGCTTATGGTTTTCACTTGGCACTCAGCTCTCACCCGTGGTTAGACGGCAACAAGTCAAGTACATGTTTTATTTACCGGGAGGTGGATATGCAGTAGCAACATAATCCAGTTTCAATAAAGAACTAGTGGTTCACACAATTGATGAATTACAGTGCCACCTCAGCATCGAGTTTAGTTCTGCCATGACAACTTCGGGGCTGGTGAGGAGACGCACCATATATACTGCACGACAAACATATAGGACCCCTTGGGCACTCAAGATATTTGGCTTCATCCGAAGGGCGTATGAACTAAAAAATCAGTCACTGGCCCTCGGTTGCTTACAGACCACACGTTTCGTTCCGCTGCCTTGCGCGTTAAACTTTGGATAGCTAAAGGCTCCGGTTGTGGTCCCCCAAGAGAACAACCTGCTTTGGCCAGGGAAACGTGGTAGTATTTCGCCTAAAGAAATCATGGAATCTGACTCTATCTACCCCTGCCTCCCAATTATACCATGGTTCATTCAGCACACAACCTGAAACCAAGCGAACATGATTATATATATATATATATATATATATATATATATATATATATATATATATATATATATATATATATATATATATATATATATGGAGTTGAGATCAAGAAAGGTGCCCACTCAACAGTAACAGTTGCAAAATAGGGGGAGGGGAGTACGATACAGTGCAACAGACAGCTAGCTAGTGAGAAAAAACGCTGATTCTTTTGCTTTGCACTGTACACTTTTAATGTTTTTTCTTTCGTCTTGTTTGTCGGAATGACATTTTTGTGATTACGGGACACGAGAATTCGACAGTCAGACTTCACAACGTTCGTGCCACTGACTAGTATTCTGAGCCATGTCTCTCAACCTCTCTAACTAACGACAGTCATCGTCCCTTGGGTCCAAACCAAGAAGGCGGGAAGCGTCAATCGAAGCCATTGCTGATGCTAGCTTCTTTATGTCGCTACGTTAAGTCATGGTTTGATCGCTGCGTCTCTCCTTCCAGCCTTGCTGGGCACGTGGGAATAGTACACGGAAAGGTAGACGATGAGCAGGCAATGGGAAAACATGACGGAGCCACCAGAGGCGGTGTAGAGCGATCACTTTGTTGTCGAACAGGGATAGACGCCGAGCATCCTCAGCGAGAAGTGACCAGGTATCGCAACCGTAGAGCAAAACACCTCGAACCCGTGCCTTAAGAGGGAGCCGGATGTCACGGCGACGCCACGGGTGTCGTAAGTTTTCGATGGCTGCTCTAGCTATCTGTATGCGTGAATCGATCTCTTCTCCTACAGCACCTCCAGCTGTTTTTCAAGCTCCCAAAGTACTTTCAATTGACCAGTAGCCCAAGGTGCTCACCCCAGAGGGTGGCCGCAGGCACAGGCCTCTGCAAATCTTCCGAAAACACTTTGCACTTGGATGGCGCAGAGTGCATTCCATACCTGGATATCGTAATCGTCAAGCAGTCCAAAACATGTTGCACTGCCTGTGCATTATCGCTCAACAAGGCGTGCATTCCATGTCAAAAACTCTGCTCCGTGAGGATAGTTCAACCCCAGTTCGTAGAACATCCTCCATGACAAAGTTGAAAGAAATGGCGATACAGGGCAACCTTGTCGAACTCCGCTGGAGACGACAGAGAGGAGCAAAAGCTGGTCGTAGGCCCAGACCCCACCTGAGGTATGACAATACAAATCTGAGGACTGATACATACTTCTCAGGTACTCCATTTCTCAACAAACAGTTCAAAAATGCAGTGCTATCGATGAAGTCGAAGTCCGCGTTGATGCCCAAAAACACGATGGCTGTCGGTCTTTGGAAAGTGTGACGGTGCTCTAGCAGTTGTCGGAGAGTATAGATTTGACTGATATATCCACGACTGAAACGAAACCCAGCCTGCTCTTAGCGAGTCTACTCCTCACGCGTTTGGTACAACGTACGAAATATGACAGGCGCAAGCAGCTTCGACACTGTTGGGATGAGGCTTTCACCTCTGTAGTTGGCGCAGTCACTGTACGAGCCCTTCATAAAGATGGGAACAACAATCGATTCCCCTCACAAGAACGGGACCTACTAATAGTTCCAAACTTTTCAGAACAAAACACGGTTCTCTAACGAGCTGCATCCCTGCACCCTCTAAGGTTAGGGTTTCATTACGAATCTCCGTCTCGGTAGGTGGATCTGCTGAAACGGACCACTGAACATGTGCCAGAAGAGCTGTAAGAGAGGCCGAAATTGAGGGCAGGCTAAGCTGTCTGAAAGTGCAACGCTCAGCGTTTGAGACTCCGCTTCTGACTGTGAATGGGCGAACCGTCAGCTTCACAGATTGTTTCACTCACACTCAGTGGCTTCCTACCGGTGACTCGAATGAGATAGAACAACTTGTGGGAATTTACCATGGCGGCAGCACGTTCCATCTCTGATGAACGTTGCGACCACCAGATTCCGCGGTCCCTAAGAAGACTCACCTTAAGTGCACGTCTCATTACAAGTCGTGCTTCGTTAAACTCGGTTCCAGCTGAAAACGACTTGCGTGCGTCGAGGAGGCACAGATTCAGCAGAAACCCAGGGTCTTGCGGCACGATGAGACAGGGCGCAACTTAGTAGGCCAGGAGAAAACAAAACGTTTTTAAAAAGCGATCATTGCTGGTTTATGTAATCAGGTGGGGCTACATCTAGCTTCTTAGCTAGTGTGTTTTGGAAGACGGATAATTGAGATGGGTCGGAAAGCTTATCGCAATCTAACCATCGTTGCAGCATGAGTTTGGAGCGCCCACCGAAACACATGGACAGTTTAGTGCAAACTAATATGTGATCGGAATCGAGGGGGGGGGGGGGGGAGGGGGGGGGGGTGCTGCTCCAGTTTGAGCGACAGTCTTGTATGCAACCCGCCATTTATGGCTTATAGCGATGTGTTCGATCTGGGTCCACTGTTGACTCAAAGTGGGCGGACGCCAGGTGGCGTACCAGGGATTAGAACGTCTTAAGTTCGTACTGGCGAGGAACAGACAGTTGTCTGAGCACAGATCCAACAACCGTTTCCCCGTTTTCCGAGCGACAGGAATCTAACTCAAAAGTACCTTCTAGATGCGCCTTGTTCGATGACAACCGAACCACTCTATCATTCAGATCTCCTGCCAAAATCACGATATCAGCCCGGTTTTCTTTGTGTAAGAGATCGTGGGGCTTTTGGTAGGAGGTATCTTTGATTGCATCTAGGCTGCAATCGGTGGGTACAAACGCTGAAGCGACAAACAGATCGCATTTATCGGAGCGGCGACTGTTCACTTTGGATGAACTCCTGAGTCTCGCTGCACATGAGCAACCATCGACTGGGATCCAGTCTAGCAGCGCTGCTTCCGCCCTCTCACTGAGAGCAATGTCGACACCAGCAAGACCAGGAGGCGCGACCTCAGCGTCCTCAGAAAGGCGTAAGTGAAACTTCAAAGAGGGATTAAATGAGGGCGTCAAGCGAATGATGGAACTGGAGTCTGAGATGTGAATCTCTTGAATGCAACACACATTGATGGCAAGCGATTCAGGCTTACGAGCTAAACCCGTCTGTTGTCCCATACGCATCAGGGTTCGCATGTTAAACGTGGCTAGTTTGAATAGGCATCGAGGACGAGGCAGGGCATTTGCTGACGATAGTGGGTTCGGTGAGATTCGGAAGCTAGCCGAAGGAGGCCAAGAGAGGACATATCCAGGATTTTCATCAGTGACACAACAGCGGGCATGGTCGACCGAAGAACCCATGGGATGTGAAAATGGAAAGGAAAGTGGGGAGAGAGTGGAAATGGGAAAACAAGTTGTGTATGGTGTAGGAGGGTGTTTGTTTGTGCACACGGAAGAGCAGTTGATCACAGTGGCTGAGTCTGTCATGGTTGTTTGGGCTGCGAGCTATTGTACTACTCGGTCGCCCAGTCCAGAGTAGGCATTTTTGTTCGAGGATGGACCTCTAGCCTTTGCTCAGCCGAGCACATCCTGCAAAGCAGCAGGGTTGATTCAGTTGGGCTGGTGGCCGATTGTATGGTTCATTCACCCTGGGAGCCGTTGACTGAACGCTCAGTTCATGCGCCTTTCGGTTGAGGCCAGATATCATGGATGCTAAGTAAATCCCTCCGCCACAGGTGCCGGTAAGCATAGTGGTACATGTCTGATGCGCCACCTGTGGTTAGTTTGTAATCAGGGTTTAGCCATCTCCCCTACACGGATTATCAGTCAGTCAACCTGGCGGAGAGCGCTGAGCATTCGCTTTCGCCCTCTCACTTTAGTGGGAACACCTCCGCCATGAGAAGACTGAGTAGGACTTCTTCAGCAGAGGCTGTAACAGATGCGTGATCCTTCGGGAGCATTTCAAGAGGTTTTCAAGACGAGTAGTTAACTCGGAGCCTGAGACAATCACCCTCGACCACGCTGAGACATTTAGAGGCATGGCGTTTAGACAGTAACGAACCGGGTGGTTTGATTCTCGCCACCACCGGTCACTCTCCATTTGGCATCCCTTCATTGGCCGTGGTCTCCTTCCCGAATTGTTATACTTTGTTGTATAATACGTGTAAATGAAAGTCAAAGGAATACTTCTAAACATATGATCTCAGTTTTCACTTGGTAAATTAATCGAGCTACGCTGAACTGTGTTCATCCCGATCATTCACGGTCTCATGAATGGAGTGGTCTCGGTACAAACGGGGCGGTAACTATTATTAAGCAAAGACGAAGTAAAATCAGCATAGCAAGCGTTTATATTTCATTGCTGAAGTTAAACGGTTCAGGATTATTCAAATAGATGCGGGAATATATTCCCATCAACGTCAAACCATTTGTGAGCCCATTCGGTGGGGCTTGCTGCGGTAAGCAACCCGGCTTTTACTTTACGGTTCGGAAACTTGGTGCATTGAATCGCGTGTGCACAGCGTTACCGTACTTTGCCACACTTGTCGTTCAGCATTGTCTTGATGTGACGAAGTTACTCAAATCTTCGCCGTATTTCACATATTAATCACCTTTTGTTTTAACGGAAGCCTAAACTGAAAAACGCGGTGTCCAGTGTGTGCTGGAGAATGCGGTTCGGATGTTCTCTTATTTTGTTAGCTTAGCTATCGGTTGGTTTCATGTTACTTGCCTGTTTTCTTTTGTTTTCAGAAAGACTGGAAGCGGACACCGCTTCCCTCGACCCATCTATGCTACGTGCCCTGACATCGGACACCACAGTTTACCCCCCTAGCGGACTTACGAACCGGAGATGTTCAGTCAGTGAATTGGACCTGGAGTCAAACGTGCCGGACTTAGAACCCCATATAAACCAACCGGATTTCACTGACCCACTTCCGGTTCCCGATACTCCGTTCGCCACGGATCATTGGGGCTTCCCGTTGGCCCTCTTTACTAAGGTGTGTGTGGTTGGTGGTTGGAACAATGTTTTCCCAAAACTCTGTCTATCCTCTCCCCTTCAAGCAAATTCTCGTGCTACTTGGAAACATTCGGGGGAAGTTAACTGTGTTCCGGATAGATCACGCTTCTTATACAAATCGATGTCGTTTGTGGTTCACGTTTATCCTATTCCGCAAAATGTTAGTGATTAATCGTTTCGATGTCGTTTTTCTGTCTCAGTTCAGTTCATATAATCAGTAACCATGCACTGGATGCGATGGTTTTGATTGCTATCTCTCAGCTTGAATCTCAATCAGTAGTAATTAAAAAAAGACTGAGAAAAAAACTTCAATTAGTATATCTAGTCGATAAAGAACATTTTTGAATACAAGGGCACTACTAAACGTGACACTGTGCCGTGTCATTTGATGTATTCAACCACGGAGTGGGAGGAATCTCTTTTACCCCATCCAGATAGCCTAACACGTCCTACATGGCAGGTCTATTGGCTAGACTTTTCAAGCCTTCTTCCGTGTCTTGGGCTTCCCACCGTCACTCATCTCCCAATTATTATCTACCCCAGGGAACATTGCGCGCCCAAGAAATCCTGTGAGGGGACGTGCGCACCACATATCTCGAGCACCTTAGTCTGGTGAGTTAGAATGCTTCATTTAATGATTTAGTAAGTGCGCCTAAGACTCCAGTGAACTTCAGCATTGCTCATACGATTTTCTCACCAGATTCGAGCAATGCTACGAAGACATCGATATTCAAATCCGACAATCTTCGTATATCTTCCATCTGCAGTGGCCATATTTCTGAACTATACAGAAGAACTGGCCTGACTGCTGCAGCGTACACTCGACCCTTGATAGATAAACGAATGTCATGTCGACGCCCCAGATGATTCAGGTTGGCAAAAGCCAACGGATGAAATGCAGCCGCCCAGATAACAGGACTTTTCTACCTGCTCTATAGTCTCTCCAGACACTGAAAGATTTGGCGTTGGACGAACCCAATCCTGCAACAGCATCTGGCACGTTGAAGGTGTAAAACGCATACCGAACATTGGTATCCAGAAAGGCTTGAAACTTACCTGGATCTTCGCTTAAAATAATTATATCGTTCGAATATTCAAGGTCTGACACTCTTCCACGCGGTGAAAGTTTTGTTCCACTATCCTTGCCTGACTAAGGCGCGGTCTCCAAGACCATACCAATCACGAAATTAAAAAGAAAAAGAGAAAGGGGCGGCTCTCCCGTACACCACTTTTTACGGCGAATTCGGGTATAAGATAACAAAAACCATAGGCCTCACGACGGTGTGGGATTCTCGGTACGTTTATTTATCCGCCTGGAAGATGTTCGTCGCAGAAAAACGTGAAACGGAATGGTATCGTCGACTATCCGATCAATTTGTCCCCTGGTCCGCGGCGGTTACATGATTTTTGGCTACTGGCAATTGTGTCAGTAGTAAAAACCGAAATTAAACCAACATGGGTTGTCGTCGGAAATAGTTTACAGGCTGTTCACCACAACCGTGTGTCCGCTCCGTGGGCATTAGCCTTTGCCAGCATCACCATTTAGTGAAATAATCGACCATCAGCACAGTGTTCCCAGTTTTGAAGACGGGCACAGAAAGGCGACAGTCCTCTCGTGGGAACCACAGAGGAATTAGCTTGACATGTATCACATCCAAATGGCTCGCCGGGATAATTCTCCACTGATTATCAGAACCCCGTGAAAAATGTGCACTTGACAAACAAGTTGGTTTCAGACCCGGTCGGGGTTGTATCGACCACATCTTTACCTCTCGTCAAATTTTGGAGCATATACACACCTGCAGTAGGTCCACAATTACTGTCTTCCTTGGTCGGAAAACGGCTCCGTCGACCTTACAGTTCTCTGGCGCTATCTCTCATTGAACGGTGTGCCAGAGATTTATTCCCAAAACCTGTATGCAGATAGCTAAAGCCGAGTTCGTGCTTACGGAGATTTTTCACCCGAGTTTATCACGAAAAGTGGTGTTCGTTTGGGTCGCAGTCTATCGCCTTTCCTTTCCGATTTTATAATTGAAGTGATTCTTGAGATAGCCGTATCCTCGTGTTGGAATAGGGGCATCGATCTTTGCTCAAGCAGTGAACTGTCTGACTTGTAATATGCGGACAATATTGTCCTTTTGAGTGGAGTTACAAGCTCTCTTAAATAGTCTATACAACAGCGTGACAATATTTGGGATGCGTTTTAGACCTTCAAAGTGTAAAATGCTGCTACGGGACTGCGTTGGCTCAACATCAAATCTTGTCTTGGCAGGGGAGGCTCTAGCTGAAGTTGATAAACCCGAGCAGGTTGCTGTGGCTGGAACGTGTGTTGTGCATGCCGACCGACAGACTTCCTCGGAGTACACTGTTTTCCGAGACAGGAAGTAGCTGGAAGGCAGGTTGAGGTGGTCAGTCCATGACACCGCAGAGATATATGAAAGCCTTGACCAGTGAACTTGGCCAAATAGGACGTTTTGACTTCGGGGTTGTTGTCCATGAGATCCACCCACCAAGTGGTTGGAAACATTATGTGGCATCTAATTGTTGCGGCCATTTGCTCTTCTTCACTTTATGCTTCTATTCATTCTGTCTTCAGCTAGATGATGCTGCGTGGTAGCAACCGTAACCAGAGCACAGCAGTTCGACATTAATGGTTCAGTATGACTCGTAAAACCCTGATGTGTACTCGGTGACATATGTCGCCAAGATGACTTGAGTAAATGCCCCTAATGCTCTGATATAACTTATAATATGTTCAGTTTACTGAGACGCCATCACACAAGTCGGCGTCTCAAGGTTATTTGAAGCTTGCGTTGACTGTCATAACTTTGATGTAAGGTAATCTCATTGGCAGTCTACTGCGCTACGAATCGATGAGCAGTCATAGGCAATTGCCTTCGGGTGTTTGAACTTAGACGTATGACCATAGTCGCAAAAAATGTCTTAGAACAACGGTTCCACAAACAGTTGGCCTTTGTGGGCTCATGTCTATCGTCGTGATTGGTTCGGTCGGTTACCTCCGAATGTTTCGCCTGGTTAAATTCGCCAATTCGCTTGGGTCTCCTGAAATGCTGTCTCTGTTAGTTCCCGGTTTTAGATGTATAGCGGCTGTGTTCACGATTCAGTTATCCAACTGGTATTTATATAGAGTGACTAAAACGTTTTTTGTGCATTTCAGAAAGAATCAGAGGCATCTTAATTCAAGTCGATGATTTACATAAGTCCCTTATCGCTGAGAATGGTCTTCAAATAGCAAACGTTACACCACCGGCCCAAATGACAGCATCTTCAGCGCACACAATGGCTGAGGCCCCTGGCCAAATACAAAAATTCTCTATATGAACATGATTTTACTACTCGTTTCTTAACATTCAGGATAAATTGTTTCTAAAATTGGAGGTATGCAGTAAAAAGTCAAATTTCTGGGGGTACAAATAATCATGATAGGTCAGAAATTACTGTTTCCATGATTAGTAATCGCAATTTTCTAAGGTCGTTTGTAAGGATCAAGGTCACATCTATAGGTATGAATTCACGTACATAATGACACGACAGCCTTCACCTTCGCATCTAATGAGGCTACCCTGGCCGGTGACGAAACGTTTTTTTAATCGAGAACGCAGGAGCATCTTCCGAAATCAAAACCGAAGCTAACTTTTTCATGCACCTGCGCCAAATCATAGCTTGACCGCCGCACCGCTTCTTCCAGCCTTGCCCAGCACGTGCAAAAAGAGCACAGAAAGCTAAACGATGGGCAGACACACGCAAAACATGCGTGCACCATCGGAGACGGTGAAGAGCTATTATCTCGGTCAGAGGTCGACTATCAGCACCGAACACACAACGACGAACCTCGTCATTGCTCATCCGATGTTCTCATCAGACACGAGCAATGCTTTGGAGACACCGGTGGTCGAATACAGAAAGCCGCGCTCACGTATACATGCTGAACCTGAGTATTTATGTCACAAATGCCGAATAATATTTCTTTCTTCACTATAACCCCCTCCTACCCGATGCACTTCTCAGTCCAATCTTGTACCACTCTACGTACCACTGGGTTACCTGGATTTCCTTCTGGAATGGGAGAAAGACACGAGCGAATCAGACGGACAGATTGCACTGGGTCGAGGCCGTTGTGTTCGCGGATTTTTGGCTGGTGCAACGAATCCTCTGTTACGAACTCACAAACAGTTGGCGGATGTGATTGTCACTAGTCTGTCGCCCAACGATGGTCTACCAGACCCCCGGGTCAATCAAATGTCTGGCGAGTTGACCAGTCTGTTTGGACAGAACCTGAAACCTCTTGGAACAAATACCGGAATCATCGATGGAGTGGACAAACAGTCGATGAACGTCTCAAAACCCCCGATCAATCAATCACGAGGTTTCACTCTGGTATGCCAAGGATTGCATAGTTATCGACCCATTGCTTATTTAAAACCGTGTTATCTATGTCTGTTGTAGATTGGAAAAATTTTGTGGTAAAAATTAGTGCAGTCTCGTAGGAGTCTTATTCAATAAAGCAGTTATTTCGGCCCGATATAGTCAATTTCAACCGTACATATAACTCGATCCAACGAAAAATCGAAATCACCGACTGTTCTGTCCTCGCTCACTAGTTCTGGGAAGAAGACTTCTCTGCTTCCGAATCGTCTAGCTTTATTAATAGGAAACTGACGGTTTATATGGGATACCAGGTAACCGCAGTCGAATCATTTCACAAAGCGTATTGGTCCGAAAAGTCTTCCATAACCGAGTTTTCTGACTGGCTCTTTCAGTTATAAACCCGACTGGTTGATTCCGTCCCGTTCGATTAGAACAATTGTTGACAACTGATTGGTTGATTTCGTTTCGTTTTGTCATGAACTGATTTGGCCATCGATCCGTTTCGCTAGCTCCAGCTTTGCCAGAAATGTTGGACATGCGATGACAGGCTGTTTGCTCGCGGAACTGGACCGTCTGTTGTCGATATGCCAGTCACACATACTTTGTAACAAAATTTTTCAATATAATCGCCTGAGAAACACAGACTCAATTCATTTTCTACCTGTTATTACATTCCGCACTTGGGGAACAGCGGCGCATTTTTTAAGTTGGCAATTCGCTGAATCACCTTTCGCAATGTTTCGCTCATCCGTATAATTCCATTCTAGAGTTATTTTATTCACTGCTCTGTTTTAACCACTGATTGTCAAATGGGACTCCTCCTTGCAATTCTTTGTGTATCGATTTCACACAAAAACTCTTTGACACAGTAGTTTTTCGCGATCGTCTTTGTCTTGCGATCACTTGACACACCGTGGCGATCCTTGGGAATGTCGACAAGACAGTCACCGTGCTGAGATAAGCATACTGAGTAGAGCTGAATTTCTCAGTATCCTCTGAATTCTCTCAGATTTAACCATATTCCTCCTTCTATAATGTTGCACCCCATTCGAAACACACAACGAGGAGCACGAGAATTGCTGTTCTGTTTTCGGCTTTGTGCATGACTCGTGTGGGAAAGCTGTATCTCACATAGCCAGTAAGACTCATTGCACTGTGGATGGAAAACAGGAAATAGAATGCAGTGCAACGGCAATTCATGAGAGACAGCCGACTTTCACAAATGATAATGATGAAATATGTGTGGTCATTTCAGTAGCCTGTTTTTACGCGCACACCATAGCCAGATCGACCCTCGGACCACATGCACATTTCGGATCTCCTTTAACTACGTATTTGCGGGCGTTGTTCTCTTTTTTTTGCACACCATTTTTATTGTTGTGTTGGTGCAATTTTTCTGATTGAAGTCTGAAACTCATCAATCCGGACATCTTGCTACTTGGCTGGGGTTCTACTGAGATGCCCTCCTTGTTCGTGGGTGAGATCCGTTTTGTACATCGCAGAATTTTCTCTGACTGGTTCATTTCTTTTGTCTGTGGTTCTTCGTCTGTTTCCGTGATCGACGGCATGCAACCGCCTCTTTCTTCGTGTGATCCTGCGACTGTGATGATTATATCTTTCGTACTTTTACTCTGCTCGTTGACGAGGCTCGTCAAATCAACACGAGGTAGGTGTTCACATCGGTAAACAAGGTGTATCTATACCGTGACAGTCGAAGTGATTGGTTTCGAGTATTAGACCCCTCGTGTTGTTCTCAGATAGTTACTCTCTGTGAATGTGGTGCTTGATTCGTGAGCAACACACACTCGGTCATTCCTGACAGTGAGTGACTCCATGAAGAGCACATGCAAGCATTCAAATACCCAGGCTCCGCGATCACCGTAAACGGCCAAGCCAAGGACAAAGTCAAGGTGCCAATGAAGCTTTTTTTACATTTGCGTAAGCCGCTTTTGGGCGCGAAACGAGACCAGTCTCCGAACCAAAATCCGCGTCTTTCGAGCCGCCATCCGCCTCATATTGATCTACGGTTACGAAACATGGCGGTTTCGGATATTCACAAATCAACTGTTCATCCTTTTGTTCATAACTTATTGATGCAACAGGATGTGTTCGGTACCAGACATTGACACCACTTCAATCCAGCCAGTGTTTGCTACTTTCCAAGCCGTACAAAACATTTATCCCTGGATTACCTTTCATCATAAAATATTGTGATATTGCCCGTCGTATCAGTATGTAACAATCTAGTCCTTTGTTTCGGCTCTTCATAAAACGAAGACGATTCCCAATATAGGCTTTGATGCAGTCAGGTCTTGTGCTCTGTTTGTATTCACAGTAACATCCTCGGTACTTGTGATAGCCTGTGTATACTTTAATGAATGCAAAGTTGTCAAAAACAGATTTATTAGCTATTTCTTTGAAGATACCACAAAATCTTGTTGAAGTTTGTAAACTTACTTCATGAATACTGAATCCGTTTTGAACGTCATGCACTTTGTAAATAACAGCACACTTCCTGTTTCACGTTCGTCGTTTTTCATGTTCTCATCTGTTTCAGCCCAAACGAACACCTCAAGTTGTTCGCGTCTGTTCACCCGACCCATCCGCCAACGAGCCACGTGGCTTGCCCGCACCCCTCAGTCAAGCCCTACAACTGAGTCGCATGGATCGACTATTTATAGATGAATTAATCCGTACCGTAATACTGTGGTATCAGGCCAAAGCGCACCTTCTTGATTCGTCCGTCATGTCTGGTGATGTTGATATTGGTGAGCTGCTTTCGAACGACGACAATGCGAACGTGGTTGAGCAGTATTTGTCTGGGCTCACACCATCTCAGAGGACTGTCCTCATGCGTTTCCCCTGTAAGCGTACCCAACACGATGTAACGTCATGGCTATTTTTTCACGTGATTATCAATTGTTTGATGTGAACGGTTGGTTTTTCATTTTCGACGATTATTTGTGGTGATGACGGGAAGGTGCTGTATTACGTGGTAATGCAGCCAGATAATCAAGCACTCAGGATTAGTTCGGACAACCTGGTGGTTAGGTATTCGACTCACAATCGTTTACTCCGGGTTTGGGCCCCAGTGGTGAGTTGGCACTACTGATGATTCTAATAAGGATGACCCATCTGTGCAATGCTTTCACGGTGTTCTATGGTCAATTGAGCTTTATTACTCCATGATAAATCATTTAATGAAGAAGTGTTGTAGTAAAAAATCCTCAGCGCTTATACAGTTCGACCCGAAGCAAGTATGCCACCTACGCTTTGTAGTAACGCTTGCGTTAAACCCTAAACCCGCACCGGTGTACTTGGGTATTTCGCAATCACACCGGTTAGGGGCCGAAATTACAGAGGCAAATAGTATAATAGCTTGTCAATACAAAATCTGTCAGATCCATTTCCATAGAATAAACTGGTAGAGTTCAGTCAATTCATGAATATCATCACTGGGGACACTCCAGTTTGACTACACTTTTATGCTGCTAGCTCCGGCAAGAAAGTTAGCCGGCCTCATGTCTGTATCCATAATGGCTCTTGAGTATAGGGTTTTAAGTGGCGTCCACAGCGTCACTCGAACTTTGTTCGAGGTAGCATTCCTAACCCATGCACCGCCAAGTGCTATCCGTCTGGGAATAGGAAGTTCGTGTGTGGGAGCCGGTGGCCGGTCTAGCGGTTCATACACTTTTTAGATGGCGGTCTGCCAGTCGAGGATGCCTAGCGTGTCTTGATGAATGAGCGAGAGGCAATGACCTTACTTGTTGGCGGGCGAGTTGCGCGCACATCACACCGTCTATCAGCTTTTGGGACTTTTATGTCGGGAGCTCGTTGCCAGGCAAAAAACCCGTCACACATAACAACACCGGTGGTCGTCCACGACCACTTGAACGGTGAACTGTTGCTCGTTTATTCTCTGCTAATCATTGGAGTGACGATTCTCTTATCCGCGGCCTGGAGACGCTCCCAGTGGCGTTAAGCCGTGTTCTCCTAAGTATGCTGCTCTGTCAGTCTTATACTGAGCTTTACCACGCCTGGAGAAGCAATGAACCTGCTAGATTAGTTTTGCTATCTAGGTAGCTGCACTTCACTTGGAGGTTGGCTATTCGACGAAGTGTCGTCACGTGCACAGACGCCGCGTTTGACTTTTGACAATCACGATCATCTGTGGCGTTGATGGGACATTCGTTAATCTATCAACGGTCGAGTGTATGCTGCATAAGTTACATCAGTTCTTCCGTGCGGTTCAGATACGTGGCCACTTCAGATTTGGTTTTCATAAATACGTCGGTTTTTTAATACCGATATCATCGTGGCATTTATCGAATCTGTGGGATATGCTTTATCAACAGTTATGAAGTTAGGTGTGAACTATTGAGTACACCAGGCAAATCAATAAATATGACTATGAGGCGCATCAGACTACAGTGTTTGGAACATATGTTGCGCAAATCTGCCGATAGGCTTTATTGGCATGTAATGTCCATTGAGGGGGGTTGTCACTGGAAGAAAAGTGAGGCTGTCTGGTCCGTAAAATGGTCCAGAAGTCTTGGCCCTATCGATCGCTTTGGATCTTTTGGTTGTTGTTTAAGAAATCTAACCTTCGAGTGGTAAGAAATATTGATAAATATGGCCAGATGTTACAGAGGTAGCGGCGATGGACACCTATTGGTGGGTGTCATATTCTCCTGCAACTCAGACAGTTGACCGGTCTGGTTCATTCGCTAAATGTCCCAGCCCTACTGTATGGCCTCGTAGCTGGTCTGGAAGAACGATTGCTAAGTAAAAACGTGATTTACGTGTGGCGCTTGGATCCTGCTGCGACCACAGATCGTTGGTGTTATCATTTAAACTTTTTCTTTGCTCGCATGATTTGTCGACGAGACGCCCGAAACAGTTTACTTTTCGTCACGTAATACTGCCTGTTGTTAGCATGCGTTGTCTTCTCGCCTCTTCCTTGCCCTGTGCCTCTTCGAAGCTGCTTCCATTTTGGACACTTGGATTCGTCAACAGTTTCAGTCGTACTTGAGAGCTTTGTTGCTGACAGCAGACGGCTACGGTAAGTTTCTTCCCAAATATCGAATATATGATTCTTGGTGTGCGAAATGCTATATTGTCTGCGATTGGCAGTCTATATATATATATATATATATATATATATATATATATATATATATATATATATATATATATATGTATATATATAATAGAAAGCTATGAATGGATGCTTTTGGTTGAGGAACCAATTGGGGTATCACAACCATGATTCGCTCAGCTCCCGGGAAATTTTGGCCAGCCATCTTTGTACTGCCTATTATCCTATGTGTATGCACATTCAGTTTCAACTCGGTCAACCCTCCTCCGTCGATATCTAACCAAGTTGTTCCGTTCGTTATCTTCCTCCGACGCACCGTGGACATCACAGGTGACAATATGACGGACTTCAATGGAACGTACATTGTCTGTCTGCAGACCACTCGTTGCTTTCTTGTTTGGCGTGGTCAGTTCGTGCCGAGCAAAGTTTTTTCAGTTTCATCGCCTAAGGGTTTGAAAGCATCTGATGAAATCCTAAGCGAAAGTGGCGGTGTGGATCGGTCATCAGCATCCGAAATAGCCCGAAAGGAAGGGACGTCGAAATCTGGAAAGACCAGCGTGGATCTATCCACGATGAACGTAAGTTCTTTTTTGTTTTTAAGTCTTTAAAGGCTCCCAATTCGTATTACTTTTCATGTTTACTCTGGGTTATGCCTTAAACCCATAATTCAAAATGGTGATCCTGTTCAACCACTAGGCCCCCGGGACTGACTCTCAACGACGTGCTGCGCATTAACATTACGTGATCTAGCGCCCATCCATCACTTGTGGCGTCGATAACTCGTCACTCGACGCGTGAACCCAACCGCTGAGAGACAAACCAGAAGCCTAATGATTAGGGTGTGTTACTGAGTACTTCACGCTTTGTTCTAGTCTCACTTGTGACTGCCGGTGTTTCCCAACAAACCAGTCGAGATCACTGTGGTTTCATAAATTACCAATAAGGAGTTGGGTTATTTGACGTAAGTGGAATCTATAGGTGGATGGACAAATGTTTCTCGGAAACACAATCTGGCGCGAGGCTATGTTTGCTCATGAGGTATGCGTGATGTGATGTGCGTATGTGATTCCTCACTAGGCTTTCCTGAGAGGCACATCTGCTCATACTGTGTGTACATAAATTAGATTATTGTAACGATTTGAACATTTACAGTGCATACTGAATCATTGAACTAACAATCCGAATCTCCTGCTACTCAGACTGAACCACCAAATGACCGGATTATCCCGAGAGAAAATCATGGGTTGCTTTGGGAGCTTTGCTGACAAGGCATCAGTTCACAATTCCGATTTGATAAAATTCGCATTCGTATCCATCTTATTCACACATCATACAGTAACTGCTTATACAGTGTACTGTAAATCAGTTCGTACCGGCATCGCTTCCATGTCCTGGTCCTTTTACTGAGACAGTAGAAGAACAGCTACGTGACACCATTTCATTGAACACTCATTCGACTCGCTGCATCACACTCCAAAGATTCTGGTATACATATAACTAGCCTGGAAGTTAGTTCTATGATGACTTTGTTTATCTAAAGCATAATAGCGTGTTCAACCGGGTCGCTGTTTATCTAGACTGGAGTACCGGATCGATCGATCGGCTTGATCAATAAGCGCCCTAGTTTGCTAAAAATCAGCGAAAACGTCAATGAGATTCTAATTAAATGAAACAAAAAGCGTGGATTGGAATGATGTGCATGTTTGTGTGTCCTACATTTTACGCTGCACTGTTGGTTGATGCTTCAGTACTATGTGGTTAGAAAAAAGGCAATGCGAAATCATACAGAAAGTGAGGGTATGTGCAGTTAAAATCTTTGAATAAGTTGAAGAAACGGAATATCACCTGACACGCTATTGACCATCCTACATTGCCGACAGTCCTCGAACAATCGGACGTCGTAGACCCCGATCAGACAACCTAACACATTCTTTTCTACCAGTCCACCCATTGGTCAAAGCATCTACTCTTTCTTGCCCGTTATGTTGTGAACTAATGCGATTTTTCATTTACTGTCGACTGCAGAATGCCTTGTGTAATTTGTAGTCTGAAATATTTAAGACCGATAAGTCCATTCAATGAGTAATCTAGATTACCAAGAAGTGTATCGCATTGCTGATCGAGTTGTCTCATGGGATTTGGTGATCTCCGTAGTGTTTAACAACACAAACATTGAATCTGTTCTGGGATCTGCACTTACCTAGAATGTTTATAAAGTTAGCAAAACTGATTCGGTTGTTGCGTCATACAGTTGTCTCTGTACTCAGTCAAGCGTGTGCTGTTCGTCCCATTGGAAATTAACCGAAGAGGCTATCCCAGTGGTTGAAGCCAAGACAGTTGCTGTGTATCGTTGGTATAGTGTTTCATTGGATATTCTTTTGCATTATTCGCGCCCGACTGGCCGAATCGCGATAGGTCAGCTGGTAGAGCATCTGCCCGGTAAGCGGATTGTCGCCGGTTCGTTTCCGTCTCACGGCTTTGGACTTTTGGATGTTAAACATGCAACTTGACTTTTCATTATAAAAGATTGAGGCTCATCGTGCCAATAATACATTCTACAAATAGATAAGTTTTAATTTCAGTGTGTTACAATGAGTGGGAGAGTAGAAGAAACATCTAAGTTTATTATAGAGTTTTGTAAATAACTTGGTTTTTATCTTCTCCCCGTTGGTCAGAATTCGAGCCAGATAGTGTATGGAGAAGTTTCTTGTAGATTTAATCTAGGAGGAAGGTGCCGAAATGCAGAACGGATGGATGAATGGGAGCAAAAAAGGCATAAGTCCGTGTGTAACGGATGAGTAGGAGCCGGGAATATCTTATGAGTTAGTGTTAGGGAAGACTCAATATGCTGATCAACGAGTTCAGTCAAGAGATTGTCAATTAGGATAAATGGAAGCGACTACTAGTTACGGAGCCATGGCGCAAAGCCTCAAGGTCGTGTTTTATAAGACCAGGGGAAAAGTAAATCAGGATAGGAGGAACACATTACCAGAGGTAATTCCTAAGTACTCGACAAAACTCGTGTTGGTTACGGGTTTATAACTAACGAAAACAGGATTTGTTCGGAAAGGGGAGTGGGAATTGCTGAAAGTATGTTCCAGACAGTTGTAAACCAGATCGGGTGGGAAATCTTTCTAATTGAGATAATTTTTCGGTAAAGCTTCTAAAATCTGAGGGATCAAAAGTGGCCCAATAAATAACAACGTCGTTAGCTTCTTTAATTATCTCAAACGGAGAAGAAACTGGTAGGTCATTGCTATAAACGGAAGATAAGAAAGAGGACAATACAACACCCGGGAGTACTCCAACATTATTGACAAGGGGTTTGCCAAATTTGTGAGGGGTGCTTGGAAAAACTCCTAGCTTTTGAAAAAGAAGAAGAACAGGGAGAAGAAAAGAACGGAATACTGAATCGAAGACTGATGAATCATCAAGAAATGCACCGTGGACAGATCGGGTTGGTTTATCTGGGTATTTAGCAATTAAGTAGTTCAAGGAAGCTGTGGTATCGAGTGGATCTCATGCGAATCTAGACAAACTGGCAAGGGTCGGGAGGTACATTCAGATGGGTTTAGTGAGGCTCATGTTGAGAGCTGTCGGACGAAAACGTTTTTCTGTGCCAATTGTGCTCGGAGCATTGGGAACTGGAATAATGGTGGCCGGTCGCGAAAAATCAGGGATTCGATAATCTAATAGGGAAAACAACTTGGCAACCACAAGTCTTTCTCTTCCGCTCTTCTCAGGCCAGTACAGTACGCGTGCAAAGTTTTAGCGTTGATCAGATTATTACCGTAAAAGCACAAAACCGAATGTCAAATCCGTTTCCGTTGCATTGGTGTGGTCACTATGATCACCAGGTTCACCATTTCCGTAAGTCTGTTCCACCGTCGCATTGACCACGATCGGCCACGGTAAGAAAAACAGTGTGCAACAAGTTTGAGACTTTGATTGTGACTCACTACCACCACCACCACGTCCTCCCCCTTCTCGTCCGTCGCCATATTCTCCTGATCTGTCGTACTTGGTGACAGATAGCTCCGCTGCAACGCAATTCACTACCAGGCTAGGCCTGTTTGGTCATCGCGATTACCGCAAGCCTCGTGGTCTGGTTTCCATTACCCAGACAATATGAAAGACCTAACCGATAACAAAATGACAAACATGGAAAAAGTTGAGTTTGTACGGATAAAGTGCCCTGACTCTCAGAAGGTTTATTGCGCAATAGATGCTCGGGGCTTCGCCTGTGTTCGGATCATTCTGTGTACATGTTCATTTTTGAAAATACCTAGTCTGTAGTGTACTTTTTAGCTGACTTTTGCAAAATATTTTGACATCTTGGATTGTGGGAGTCGGGGAGCTTTGTGTGTACAAGCTCAACTTTTCTGATATTTGTCGTTTTGCTATCAGCTAAATATGGCGGTTCACCTTAACGGCAATCACTCGAATTTTTCAGTTTGTAGCTATAATTACAATTGTGAAATACTCATTTATGGTTCACCCTTGAATTGATGTGCATTTTACTTTTCGAGATATATGGAAGTAATTTATAAAATATGATTCATCATGCAGCTTGAACACTCAACTCACCATTGAAAACCATGGAAGCACTGTACAGCCATTTCATTCTTGTTGGGAATCATCAGCAGTGCACATCCACCGAGCCCCCACGGGGACTCGAACCCGGGATGGACGATTATGAACCGAACACTGTAACCACGAGGCTATCCGGGCTGGCTCTCAAGGGTTTGCTGAACATATACACTACATGATAAAGCACCCTTCCGTCAGTGGCTTTGAACGGTTACAACCCGCTTCCCGCACAGCGATCGACTCCTATGATGGATGACTTCTCTGTAGGGCCTAAATACAACGAAGGCATTTCGTTATGAACAACCTACAGAGCTTGGTTACTATGTGCAATTGAGTAGTAGATTAGATTTGTATAATATGATTCATCATGCAGCTTGAAGGCTCAGTCACCATCTTAGTTTTACGGAACAAAATTCCTATCTTCAATTCAGTGACAGGTAATAAAGCCAAGACCGGGATTTTCATCTCCAAGTATCTGGATTTTGTGAGGTGAAAATGGAATAAGTTATCCTTCAAGATCCGTCTTTGAATCATTGCCAATTTCGGGCCCATACGTCATCATCAGAAACCTCGGCGACTGTGTTGATATCACCCAATGCTATATTTGTTGTTCGATCAACACAGAAAAGTGCAGCGTACACTTCAATCGATTCTCAAATGGGATCCAAATACGTTCTTAAGAATTGTCTATTGGAGTGGTTGACCGCTAATTTACATAAGGCTTGCGGACTTATTGTGGGGCCAAGGTAAACACCGCTTGACGTAAGAGTCACGTGGATACGTGTGTGGAAAACATATGAGGATAAGTACACCAAAACCAAATGTGAGCGCTTTCGTGACGGTAATGCGCAATCAGTAGTGGATCAGTTAACACTTCCGTTGTCTGACGTATCACATTCTGACACGAGAACGATGTCACTCAAAATCTTAGCCGACTAATCACACCGATATTCCACTGAACCGAGTATAGCTCCGATAGATAATGAAACTCATGTGGCAAGGATTTATACGACTGGCATTGGTTGCGTCTACACATTGTAGTTGTTTGAGCGGATTGGTTTCTGATTATCAAGTTGGTGGTCGGGGTTTCGAGCCGCGCCACGATTAGCGAAGCTTTGGTTCTAGACAGTGCGATCGGCTGCAGTGCCTGACCTATTCGAACCTCTTGTGACCCATTTTTTACGCAAAATCTGATGATCATAGCTGCCGATTCTCATCGGTTATGCGTTCGCCCCTTTTCACTACGCCGATGCATACACATGCAATAAAAACGTAGTTCCTACCCTGTAGAATCAGCTAGCACTGAAGCGTTGCTACGATGTACGACAGATTGTCTGTTTAATAAAGGCTGTGGCAGTCTCCTTCATTACTTAACTGGAAAACGTTGTAGAGACAAAATTCATTTTACTTGCTGCTGTCTTAGGTGTTGCACCCTCACAGTTTCTTTTTCCTATGTGTGTTTGGGGGGACGAGTGGGGTAGGGAGCTGTAGCCTGTAGAGCTCTGCCACCGAGATTTGAAATCTACTCTGCCAAACCGTTTGATCACGAGGCTCGTTGACTGATACAATAGACCGCTTCTTGATTGCACAAGTAGCGGTGGATATGATGTGACAGCCTGAAGTTTGACTCTTTTTCAATTTCCTTAGTATCAGCGGTCGAAAAGAATTCGTTTTACACATGTTCCGGCTTTTTTAACGGGTTGATTCGAAACGCAAGTGCGGGCTTTCGCACTGTCACGGATTTCACCGTCTGGCAAAATATTTAACTGCTGGCCTCATTCCATAATTGGGTTTCATACACTTCGTTGTCATAGGTAGGGAAATCATCAGTAAAGACAGTATGTAATGACACTTACGCATGACCAAAAAAGACATTTCGTACAAATTTACTGCTAATCAAGGAGAAAAAGTCTGTTATGGCTGACGGATGGCGTTGCGTTATGCGTGACTAATCCAACCAAGCGCTCATGGATCGTCAGCAATAGCGCTGAAAGACGTGGCAGGTTTTCCAGCTAGCGGGCTTTCTCTCACACAAGAACATCACATAAGTTCTTTTGGTAATAGTGTGAATTAGCAGCAAGATCCTTTATAACGCAGGTTAGTAGTCATTAGTTCGTCTCGGAAATAAGGATGAGTTAGAGACCTCGTATTTTCTGTCAGTGGCTCATAAATCATCACGCTGGTCACGTCCCCCCGATTGACATGATCAGATTCTGTTCTGCTACCTTGACATATTCTTCGGTCCAACGCTCTGGAGAGGATTCTCCTAAGACCAATCTCCATCGTGATTCGGGCCGCGCGTTTCCCATTTACCGTTTTGCCTTTGTTGTACTATTCCACGCTTCAGCACTCTGAACCGCTTCATTGGTAATAAAACAGCTGTTCAGTGCTACCATAATTTTCATTGATCAGTTGAATGTTCATACTGCATGGTGAGGGATCCTTTTATATTCATAGCATGTAGCACGAAGACAGTGGGGGTAGAAACGTGTGGTAGTTGCTCAAACAGACTATTCCAAATGGTGAATAATGCGTGGGGCCGTTTGTTTAGTTGGTTTTCACGCCCGCACTGCAGAACCCAAATCGATCCTCCGGCCACCCGTGTCCGTTTCTGCTCGTTTTTGACCAGGTGCCTGTGGCCATTGAACTTATTATGAGGCGCACGATTCTTGTTCTGTTGGTCCGATGAAAGTTTTAATTTGCAGCTCTAAACATTGGCCATCTTGTCGTTCACCTGAGTTCCGCGCTTTCTCATCGGCAGGATTTGTTTTGTCTGTTGATGGGTGCTTCCGAATTAATCATCTGTCCTTCGTCGGCTCGTGGCTCATGTTTATTAGATGTGATTGTCCTCTTGACATGCTCTTTATGTTGCCACAGAAGTTTCCACTGCAGTAGGAATCTACCTCTCTACTTATGATTTTAACCCCACATGAGATTTTGAATCCCCCGTCTACTGTTCATGGAATGTTGACTATTTTTCAATTGAGGAACACGAGAGGGAGAGTTTGCCAGAGAAACGTCCAGATTGCGAATGAGTCCCAGGTGTTAAAAAGTAATCGCTCGCCTTAATATTGGTTGCGTCTTGAATCTGTTGACTTGTGTGTTCTCGAGATACTCACTCCATAAGTAATTAGGATTTTTTTGAATAAACTTTATTTCGTCAAGGCTTTGATTTTTCTGTAGACAAATCAGTGCTCTACTCTGGAAATTCATCGTTTTCTTTTATTATCCCGTGTCTCGTTTCCCCCACCTTGCCCTTCCAGTTAAACATTGTTCACCCGGACTTATCCACTGCCAATTCCACCCCGTCAACCGCCAGTTCGGTTGTTGCGTTATTGTCACAACATCCAGGAAGGCGGTACGTAGAATCGGATGACTGGGAACAGCTTGTGGATGGATTTAAAAGGTAATCATGAAGCTTTATTTTGTATTTTCTCTTGATGTAATGTTTATCCGGCACTTGAAATAGTCGTCTCTTTTTTAGTCTTTTCCACGGTGCTGCATGGCTAATTCTCTACAGGTGCTTTAAAAATCATACTCCCACGGTCAGCTTATTGTCAATCAGTTTTTTCTTGTAACAGTTCCCCAGGTGTTAATTCTTTCACTGTTAGGACGAGGTTTAATATCGAACGTACTCAGTTCTACACCGGGAACTTGCCTATCGAAACTGTGGTTCACACGTCAATTATGGATACACATTCAGACAGTGCAGAGAACAATGCAACCTATTTGAGTTTTTTCTCAGATGCACAAAGTCGTTCACGTATCCTAAACACAAGATGCTGTCACAGCAATGGGTTGGTCTGCCACCAAGCCTTACGATGCTGAGGGAAACAATCAGCTAGGTGTATTAGTTGTCCTATTTAGGCAGCTGCATTTCATCCCGAAGTCGTAGCCCGGATAATAACAACAAGTAGGTGGTGGACAAGTGTGTGGCATAGTGCAGTGCATTGGTGCGAATTCTAGGTAGTAGTTACCACCAACAGAACGTCAGAGTACTGCACAGTTGTTTTTCCTTGGCCCGTTGGGACTCATCTCTAGTGCACATCCTCTCAGTTACCGTCTCTACAGGACTCGAAATTCAGCGTGCATGATTGTGATCTCCAAACATTACCAGTATACCATTTTTCAACTGTGAGGGTATACTCCGGCACATTGCCTGGATCAGTAGCACACAGCATGACATCGCCCGTCCAGAATCAAGGGGAAGGTCAGAGACAACGCGTTGGCGATGCCCAAATCATAATCATACAGTGAGAGATGTTAAGGCTTGCCTTTCTGACCATCGTTTATAGCAGCTAAGAATAAAAATGTGTAAGTAGACTTTGGTGAGTTGTCAGCTTCTTTCTGTTTGATAAAGTGTGGCTAATTTTGCAACAAAAAAATCTCGGAATCATCTTTGTACAAGCAATTTATTTCAAAATGTTGTGTTCGAAGTGCTCATCAGCCGTGTTCCGAAATTAGATATCCGTGCGATCTGCTAAAGTGTTATGGATGTTGTAGTGGTTTTCTGGTTGTTGTTTTGTTCTCCTAATACTTGCGTGAAATCAAGCATGGTGCCAACGAAATAATAACAGTAACAAAACCGAGGAAGTGGTGAGTCTAGCAGGATGAGCAGTTATTAAAATGATGTGGTGTTTGCGTCGACACTGTCTTGCGTGACCGGTTGTAAATGTTTATTTAACGACTGCACGCGTGTTGCCTCATTTCCAATCGACCGTGCGTTAAGAGAAACACACCTCCTTGCAACGTGGTACCTAAATACTATGTCCTTGTTAGTGAATCTGGGGGCACCAGTTTTTCTTCTTTTTTTTTACCGAAATCCTCTGAACGTGTTTTTGTGACTATGATGTTTTTTCACATCTTCCAGATCGGATCACCTAACAGGTGTGATCTTCTTAAACTCCACCCGAAGAGCCTGCCAGAAATGTGGGACCAAAACACATGGGTCGCAGCGTTCTAGGCTAAAGAGTGATGTCTACCCGACTGGAAATCTCCCAATAGGAATTAATTTTAGAGACATTGCGCTTCATTTTGCGATTTATCACTCGACATCTAACTTCGTTGCCCCTTGTCCGGTTGTCTTGATGCATACGGGCAATATTCAGAATACATAAATTCTCAAACGGATATTCTCTGTGTATCTGTTAATCTCATCGGCCAGGTTTCTAATGCAAACGGATTCCACGTCGACACCTCAAATAAAGTAGGCTGACAGTGTTCGTTTCCTCTGCCAATTTGAAGAAGTCATATTGTGAGACTAACTAAACCACTATGACCTCACTCCTAAGTTGTCCGGCAGACCGTAAACAGTGGCAATTTCGAAATTGCTCTTTGCCAGTTTGCAAATTTCCCGATTTCCATATACTCGCCCATGCATAATGGAAAACTGATTCTCGCCCACCCACACCATCACCGCTTCAGATTCGGTAATTTGGCTGCCGATCGTGGACGTCGTCTCGTTAGTCAAGGAATGCTGGGCCTAAATAAATTAGGAAGTGAGTGGAACCTTTTTTTAATGTTTTATCTCGCTTAGTTCCTACCATGTGTTTACTAAACTAACTACAAAGCGACGGACTATGGCGGAGAGAACACACAAAGGACTGCTACCTGAGTGTAAGATTGGGAACTGTTATGATTTCATCCTGCAATAACCACTTTATTCACCATTGGAGAATCTTGGAATCACCCTGTGTATAACCGTTTCACCTGAATAGTGTGGTCAGTCAGCTAAATCTGATTCAGATACGATCGATCTGGGCATCCAACTCGCAGCACCGGCGGTAGGCCACTATCACTTTTCCAATTGTCAGGTCTTAGGCAGGAATTTCGAACCCCATTTATGCCCGAACGATCACCGCTGCTCTGTTGGAACAGTTCAAATGGTTTTCCGCCGCCCCAAGTCCGATAATGCAATGTGATCACGAGTATATCTTCTCCACTACGCATTCATAAATACCGTTCCGCCGTTCTGGTCCTCATTGATTCGCGCTTTATCTCAGTGCCTTAGTATGTTTGATTGAGCAGGTGGGCCTTCAACCACAAAAATGCCATGTACTGTTGAGGAGGACCGACTGTTGTATCGCTGAACTGCAAACTATCTGGATTCTAGTGACAACCATCCTTCGTATCATCACAGCTGACCTTCAGTGAGACCTGTTGAAGTTTTGAGTTAGTGATGAGAACTATTCACCACAACTGGGTGCCCAGCAGTAGAGATCCGTGCTCTGGTACCAGACCCTTTCAGTCTCATTCAGTTCATTTTGTGTGAGCTAAAACCCCCACATTTCCCATGAGATCCTAGTCATTGATGTTGGTGTTCAGATAGCAAACATTTCGTCATCAGTCGATGTGACATCATAGATATGTACTGATTGGAGCTTACGAAAACCATCAACTTGGGCTACTAACATCCCCGAAACATTGAGAAACCCTCTAATTCCATGTCTGCTCTCAGCAATATATCTGGCCCGTATGAAAAGATTTCATAACTCATTTGGAGTGTACAAACTTGAGACGCCAACAGGGGACTGGAACATTTTTTATGATTCTCAGCTATCGGTTGTTTAACGTCTTGTGTTTGTCTGTGTGCTGACCGAAATACGTGTTGGTTTTAAAACTCACCTATTTTTGTACCGATTATACTTTCAATCACTTCATTCCTCCCACCTTGGTTTGCACAGAGCACCATCACCATCATCCGAGACGAATCCGTACGTGTTCTGCACTAAGTTATTCTATACACCTTCCATCCCCTTATTTTCCAAAACAACTACATTAATTAATAATTTGTTACCAATCATCAAGTTGTCATCCCAGATTCGCAGCATCCATCATGCTTTCCACTGTTAGACTTACGTCATTTGATTTGCACGCAGCTTTTTCTTTATTTATTTGATTTTATTTATTTATACCCGTAACACGTGAACCATCCCTGCTGCCGGGCCAACAGCCTCTATTCTATTTATCCCAATCCAAATAGGTGATATCAATGCTAATTGGCGTTCGACAGTAGCCTCGAATGCAGCCGCTGGTGGTAGCGTCATCTCGAAATTCTCGGACGCCTTCCGATCGTTTCTGGGCAGCACTGGCAGTGGTGTTGGAGGAGGTGCTGGTGGTGGAAGCACAACAAGCTCTCACGAGGCGAGTTGACAGGTTCACGTCGACCTGTGTATCGCACGATTCCTATTCTACCCGAACATCTGGTATTCCTACTTCATATCTGGTCTCTGTCTACAACACTGTGATATAGTTAAGGATCTTTTGTTCGGTCATTGTCTGTGATCGTCCCGTGCGGTGTACCGCTGTCACTGGTCCCCCTTCCCCTCTCTCCGTCGTTCATCGAGACTCGCACATGCGTAGAAATTTCATCATGGAACTCTCAAAATCGCATTCCCTTTGGTGCATTTGAAACCGTGTGAATTTACTTCCAATTCATTCTTATCAGCGAAACACATGCGGCACAGATCCGTCCGCAATTCTTATAGTCCATGATTTTATGTTGACTGTTTTTGTCTCCGTAATCAGAGTTTACATCCTCCTCTTCGTCCGTTTAACAATCCAATTTGTGTTTCTCTGCACACTGATATAACTAAACTCCGTCATGTTCACGGGATCTTCACTGCAAATCGCGTTTTTTCACACTAGAGATTGAACATCGGAGTTTCCAAAACATTTTTTATACATTTGTATCTTCGAAGTACGCATGCAAACAAGTGTTTGTTTGTGGACGTTGCAAACAACCTCCAGTGGTTGCTGTCCAAAGTCATTTGGTGTCTCTGTCTTAATCAACCAAGGGCTTGATTACTTTTTGTTTCGTGTATGCACAGTACAACTGAGCAGAATGTTCTGCTTTTCGTCAAACCATATTCCCAGCCTCCCCCCGTTCGTCAGCTGTACTGTCGGATGGTTTCTGGGTGCCCAAAGTTACAGTATTGTGTGTCAACTCCAAATCTCATGGTTAAGTAACCCGGATTGCGGTTGCTTTCTCGTAATATCTCAGTCAGGAAATAAAACCAATTTAGTGAACAAAGTACAGGTGGAGAATCACAGAGAGGATTTGAGAATATGAATATAAGTATATCACTAATCATGACTTATGCTCGTGTCATCTAATGTCTACGTTCCTCATGTGGGTAAATCTCTTGGGATCCAGCCTGGAAGCCTGACATGCAATACACGGTCAAGAATAGTTCCGTTCATTCAACCGTTTACCTCGAACGTCTGTGCTCTGGTTTTGGTTGCCACCCCTCAGCATCGTCCAGTTGAAGGAAGAGTGAATCGAAGTACAAAGTGAAAAAGAGCCGAAAACAAGTAATAAACGAAAATTATGAAGAAGAAGAAGGAAGAGACCGAATGCAACTACGTCACTGACGGTGACACCTGGCCACGTCATTTAGTGTTTCAAACCATCAGGTAGGTGAGTCTCGTGGATCCCACTCTGGAAGTCTAACAGAAGCTATATGGCCAAGTTTACCGGTCAGATACACTGATTAGGATTTCTGTATCTTTTTGCGTATTGTGTACTGGTTGCTTCAGTCACTACGGTGCACATAATTGCTAACCATCGTTCCCGTCCAGATAGTGTAATCAGTTCGGAGATTGACTGCTGGCTCGTGGTTCCTTATCTCTGAGGTGGTCATTGTGGATTCGTTATCGCGATCACGTCCGCTTGCGTTTCCTACGCGTAGACACGAATTTCCGTAACCTTTCTCTACAACAGTCTCAAAATAAGTTCGATCCTTGACACACGAACGCGTCACGTGGTTGTCAGAGGTACTGACTTTGGTAAAAAATCAAGTGCTCTTTTAGCATGCGCACCCACACCTCATCCTATGTCCAGCCACCAAGTACCAAAACTTATCTACTTGGGCCAATGCTTACCCTCAGAATAGTTCCGAAATTTACAGTTTGGCAGTTGAAGATTGGACTTTTCATAATAAGATTCATCATACACTATCGACGCTGTTATCTCAATGAACTTGGTAAGCAAACTCTGCAAGCTGTTTATAGCGGAATGCCTTTGTTGTAATAAGGTCTCTGCAGAGAAATAATCCATCACTTGAGTCGACCCGTGTGCGGACAACGGGATGTTACCGTTCAGAATCAGTGACGGAAGGGTACTACCGTGTTTCCCCGAAAATAGGATCCGTCCTTGTATTGTATTTTTGCTTCAAAAATTGCACTCGGGCTTGTTTTTTATGTATAAAAGTAAAATGCAGTCATGTCGTATTCTTCTGGGATATCGTCATCAATTTCCGAATCCGGAAATTCTTGACGCAATGTCCTATAGAACTACTGATCCCAGTGTCCAGCGAAAATGGGCATTCGCTGTTCACCTAGTCTACTCGTAGTGCATTGGTAACACAACCGTCAGTGATTTTATCCCATGAATTCCTCGACCAGTTCACGATATCCGTTGAACTAGGCTTCACAAAGTTTACACGCCGATTTCTCTCCATTCTACATTTGATGTAATCGTTGATTTCAATGCGCAACTGGTTCTTAGGAGTCTAAATATGAAGTCATTCCTGTAGGAATCATTAGTTAATCCATTCTTCATAGAAAAAGGCACGATAGCGAACAAGCTCGTTTTCGTTAACTTCATGCTCTGGCAAATACAGTTACATATATATACGATAGGAATGCATATTTTCGGAACAAAATACAGGGTATTTACAGTATCAAATTAAGACTGGATTCTCCCTGAAAACCTTCATGTATTCAGCGCAGTGGGTGCTGGCGAATTCCCAGACTATCAAACCTCGGCAGCAATAGGTCGATCCACTTTCTTATAACTGCTTGTGTGCACCGGGCTTTTCGACTGCATGAGCATAAATGCCTGAAACACGTTCAGTCTTACATTTCTTGCCTTTGGTGATGATTAGGGGCGGGGCTTTCCTTCTGTTTGATTAAACTGTCAACATACAGGTAACGCGTACTTTCGTAACCAGTGGACGAAATGTAATTTCACGGGGCATCCGTCGGATCATTTTTCGTTTGAGATCCCAGGCCTATAAATACTGCACTTTCATCCATCTGAATCATGTTGGGGAGTTGATATTTGTTAAAGTCTATTCCATAAACAAAGCACTTGAATGCAAGCATAAGTTTAAATAACTCCAGTGTTTTTCGGCTTGAACAGTTTTGTCGACCATCTTAGAGACCGTTTATATCGCAGAAGAAAGCCACCCAGCCAGTGTTGTGATGCTTTGAATTCTCCTGGGGTTGTTTCAAAATGTGCTGCCATTGTATGAGCAAATGTTTCAATATGAGCCATGCGCACAACCAAAGTTTTCGCTCTCTTGTCAGCAATTCGTTCCAAATGATATCTTCCAGTTCAGAAAATATCGATTGCCGGTCTGATCCACACTTGTACTTCGTAGCGTTTCCTTCTTCCACCTGTTATCGGTTATCGTGCTGTGCTGTCCATTTCCGGACCATTCGAATATCAAACTTCTCTTTTCAGAAGGTCGTAAGATTCTTGCCCCGGGAGTCTTCAACAATTCCTTTCTTGTCATTGACGGAATAGCTGTTTCCCTTGCATTGATCTTGACTTGGTGGCGAACGAATGCGAAGAAAATCTGCCGGGACTAGCATTGCGCTTCTTCATTTCTGTCTACAGTGCTTCGTTGAATTATGATCCACATCCGCTCACCATCGAGTGCGCACTAGTGGCTTCTGTGCTTCGACTGGCCAGTGGACAACCAAGCACGCCGGGCCTGAATGTTCCCTCGACGTAAACAGTTTACATGTCTCAGTTGTTGCAAGCTGGATCTAACAAACGGTGACAAAACGCATTTAATCTGATTGGACGCTTCAGATCACTCGGTTGGTTCCTCTTGTAATAAATGAGACCCGTAAGTTGTTTACGCCAAACGAACATTCAGGTCTGGTGTAAGTGATCAACAAAATAAATCAGTTGATGCACGGTCGGATAGATGAGCAAAAGGCTTGCTCTTTGCTGTTATGCCTTGGCGTTTGACCAGGTTTCAAAGACTCAAAATTCAAATGCCCCACAAATTAATTCTTTGATCACTGCGACCCCACAACACTCTTCAGCGTTCGAATCGCTCGATAACTGACAGTTTCACTCAGGGCCCGTTTTCGGGGTAGGACTTACATAATAAGAATCCTGAAAAATCTACCCAGGGCTTACTGTCGGGGGAACACGGTATATCATATTAGTATGTGATAAGCAAAACCATTGAGGGTCAGTCTGGATACCCTGGTGATTCAGTTTTCTAATCACAATCGTTCACCCCGGGTTAGATTCCCATTGGGGGGTTGGCGGATGTGCACTGATGATGATTCCCATCAAGAATACAACACTTGTGTAGTGTGTTCACTGGCAGTGGACCCACCCTCGGGAGGGTCGGATTTCTGTGTTGCTGAAAATGATAGCAGTGGTTAGATTTTGACATCCCGCAAAAAACGCGTTGGATTGTCCGCTTGAATTGATGATAGCTGATACCTAGACTTGCTAATTAAGCTTCAAATGGTTCGTTTTACTGCGGAGTGATCGCATAGAGCTACCTTCGGCACTGTTAGTGATATACCAACCAATGTGAACACGTTCTGTTAATAAATCGGGCATGTTGATTAGTTTTAAAGCGCCTTGCATGGAAAACCTGAGTAAAATCACAACTTAAGTGGAGTTCGCTCGGCAGTATGTCACCGATTGGCGCGGTTCAGTCTTGTACGCATACATTAGTCTCCTGAATTGGCGAGAACTTAGCGGATCTTATTCCATCGTAAAAACCATAAACAGTTCATTAATTGCAGTGGTTCACTGATTCCTGCTTCTGAGAAGCCACCTAACTCAAATATAAAAGCCATCATCGAGGTTGGAAAGTAGGGAGAAGATCATAAATAACAGTTACATTTTGACTGTCAAGTGGTGCAAATATAGGTGTCATTTTTCAAGTCACATGGTCCTATTGTAGCGGGGAGTGCTGGGGCAAGAGAGTATCAAGTCGAACGGACGAACCAACCGAGAGCCACAGCCAAAAGAACAGACAGCGAATATGTCGGAGGTTCCCCGAAGCAGACAAAAGGAGGCATACGGACTAACAGAGGGGAAGCAGCGGGAACTCGGGCAACCAGCAAGATAGCCCGGGTGAGGGACAGCCGATCAAGCCGTCAACTGGGACAATCAGACCAGCCGAATAAGAATGATGCCAAAGAGAAGCAATTTTCCGGTTGGAGCAATCGGAATTGAAGTCTGCGTTGCAGAAGATGATCGAGGAAATCACGCAGTTAAAACGAACTCAGCAAGCAAATACAACGCAAGAACGAAGTATTGGTGCATGGGGCACCGAGGAGGTGTTTTGTATGTGGCCACGTAGGGCATTTTGGTGGTGTAAAAACTTCGTCCGTCCCAAACTGTCCGATCCCGTGTGTCAGGCGGTGCGTCGAGAGGTATGCCGAGTTATTTTCGACAACAGATGACGAGTACGGCTTTTGCTACTGGCAAGAACATAGGACTAACTTGGTCCAGGGTGCACTGTGCAAACCAGTATACCGGAGGATACCGCAGAAAGTCGTACCGGAAGTAGCGAAGCAAGTTCGAGACATGCTATCAAGGGGAATAATTCGGGCAAGCACTAGCCCATATTCCTCGCCAGTGTTATTACCGCAAAAACCGGATGGCACGTGTCGATTTTGTGTTGACTTCCGGGAACTGAACCGTGACACAATTAAGGTCGCGTTACCAATGCCCCTAACCGAAGAGATATTTGAGCAGCTTCATGGCGCGAAGGTGTTGTCGTTGATCAACTTGAAGCCGGGGTATTGGCAACTGCCGGTGCGCGCTAGCGATAGAGAGAAAACAGCGTTCTGTGTAAATGGGAAACAGTATGAGTTCTTACGGATTCCTTTTGGACCGTGTAACGCACCGGCTACTTTCAGACATTTGATGCTGCAGGTTCTGGAAAACCTAGACGGTGTTGTGGTGCATGGGGATGATATTGTGATGCGTACAAAGGCAATTGACGAGCATGCGTCCAGACTAAGCGCGGTCATGGCGAGAATCAAAACGGTGGGTTTGAAATTGAGTGCAAAGAAGTGCCAGATAGCGCGTGACAAAATCATATGTTTGGGACATGTTGTTGGAGGTGGTAAACTGCAACCCCTACCCGAGAAGGCGGAGACGATTCGGAATTTCCCCTCGCCAAAATCAAAGCGACAACTGAGATCTTTCCTTGGCCTGGTTGGTTATGACACCAAGTTCATGCCAAACGTTTCTCAGAAAGCTGGTGTCCTGTTTCAACTATTGAGGAAGAATAAAAAGTTCGAGTGGACGTCAGATACGGAGGCGACGTTCAAGGAACTCAAGGAAAGTGCAACAAACCCTCGAAGCTGTTTGACAATACCAAAACTGCATGAGAAATTCACCGTAGCTGTGGAAGCCAGTGACGTCGGAATTGGCACATTATTTTCACAGCCGTCCGGGTTGAGCGAGTACGCCAGCCGGTTGCTCACAAGTGCCGAAAGGAAATACTTCAGCACGGAAAAGGAATGTTTGGCAATCGTGTGGGCACTGAAAAAGTGGAGAGCATATCTAAGTGCTACTAACTTGTGCATCAAAACGGATCACAAGCCATTGACGTGGTTAGTGACAGCACGAGATCCAAGAAAGAGGTTGGCGCGGTGGGCATACCGCCTGCAAGAATTCACCTTTACAATCGAGCATGTTAGCGGACGAGAAAACGAAATACCTGACGCATTATCCCGCCCGATCTCAGACGACCAACTGCCAGCTGAAGCGATCCCAGTGAATCGGCTTATGTCAAGTGATGATGTTTTCAGCCACCAAAGAAATGACAGTCTGTTGCGGACAGTTTGTTCACATCTTCAAGTCAGGACCAGACCAGATGGGAGTTCATCCGCGCTGCACGACCTACTGAAAATTTGGGAGCGATTGCATGCGGAAGATGGCAAGCTGTTCGTTTACGTTGATGTAGGATAGGGTCTGCGACCCAGACGACTGCCCTTTATTCCCGAGGCCGTATATGAGCAGGTAATACAGCTAGCGCACGACGGTGCTCACATGGGACAACAACGAGTGTTCGAATTGTTGCGGAGCCGAGTCTTCTGGCCCACAATGTGGCACGACGTTGAGGATTACATACGAGCTTGCTCTGATTGTCAGCGCAACCAAGAGCACGTAAAAGCGACACCGCCCATGGAGCCCATAGAAGCACAGTGAGTCTTTCAATGTCGAGGCTTGGATGTTTTTGGTGTTTTACCCGCGAGTGCTACCAGAAACCGGTACATCATGACAATGTTTTACCATGTGTCGCGCTGGGTGGAAGAAATCCCGATACCGGATGAAACATGCGACACGGTCCCTCGGGTGTTTGTTGGTAATGCGGTGGCTCGACTTGGTATACCAGAAACGATCATCACTGACCAGGGTCTTTGCTTCGAATCGAAGAAATTTCGAGACATGTTGGAACAGTGGAGAATCCGGCGAATACGGACATCGCCTTACTAGCCCCAGGAAAACGTAATGACTGTACGATTAAAGAGTGGTTAAACAACCGCGGATCACTGAGGACATATACGGCAAAAGCTCCCTGTGATTGGCCAACTTTTACTATACCAATTCTTTTCTTTGATTTAACATATTTATACAAACCAGTTCCACAGTACAATTAACGTGTTATTACACAGCCTTAGCCTTCCTGTTACTTGGGTTTGCGTAGTTCCGGGTGGGAGCGACTTCAATACGTTCTATCGGTTCGGATATTGCGGATATTTAACTTGTTTCCAGATCATATGATGATATTGAAGTAGGGGAATGATTTGGGGAACATACGTTCATTTCGGTAACATACAATAAAATACCGATACAAAGCACTAATGGTTCACTGACTGTGCCGCTTTTCAGTGGTAACGTTACTAGGAAATTACAACAAACACCAGTATGACAAAGCACGGAACGAGCTACAAATACCAGCATTGGTTCGGTGAGTAGTTTTTTCAATCAAAAACTCCACTTGTTATCATGTATAGTCATGTCTTACTGCCTATAATCGCTGGTTAAGTGAGTCTCGTGGACCCCATGTATAAGCCCGGCACACCCTAAATGGCCAATTGCACTGATTCGGCTTTTAATGTCTTCCTTCCACGTTACGGACAGATCATTTGATGGCATTTATCCTATCAAGTGTAATATAGTCTCTTGCGAGTGGTATACTATTAATTAGTCAAACCAACCACCAGTCCGACTACGGGTTAACTCTTTAGTGTTTGGTCTCATGATTGCGGTAATTTCATTCAAAAGGCCTCATCAAGCTGTCAAATAGGGATGGATGTAGATCCCTTTAGTTTGTTCTGGCAGAATAAGTAGTAACTGCAGTTGGTATGTGCTTGATCATTTACACGTGTAGTGTAACTTTGGACATAGTCCGTGTGATCTCATAGCTAGGCAGCTCTCTTATCGCTATGTTGAATCTTGGACGACTTGGCGAATTCTGCTTAGCTTTACTGTTCCCTCATTGTTCTCACCGGTCTTTTAGGGGGCGATTTTGTCATTTTTCAAAGGTCCAATAAAGTTATATCACGATCCAGTGGTATCTCTCGCCCCAAACTAATCAATTTCGTAACAGGGGAGCACTTTGTTTCACACGGCAAATCTTGCAGCAACACAACAATTAGATGTAACTTAATGAAATTGGAAAAAGGAAGTCTGTTTGCGGTAAAAGCAAGCATTTCTAGTAAACTGAGTAGTCGCCTAGATTTCTGAATGACAACGTCATTCCGTTTTACTAATTCAATCATGTGAGCAACAGTACGGGATGTAGAAATATATAATACGTTTGGTATTAAGGACATTGACTGGGAGTTAAAAGACTGTCGAAGAAGCTACTGTCCACACCCGTTCATCTCGATGTAAACGTGGTAAAGATTAGTATTCCTGCCTATACACCGCTAAATCAGCCAGAGAAAAAGCCACTTTTATGCTGAAATGAATGGGGAGCGCGACCGCAGATCTGGTGTGAGACACTTGGTCCACAGATTGTTATCAGTTTTCATCATTCACGGTACTGCATTCCTAATTGAAATAACTGGTTAGTTCTTCGACGCCTATTTACAAAATTGGAACGACACACAAACGGTCAACACAGTGCACCTATATGTTCGCCATAACCCTCACCCCCTCCCAAGACAGCCGTTCGAAACACCACCGAGTCACGCTGCAGTTTCCATGACATGCACTCGTTTATCGGCCTGTAACTGCAACAACCCTAATTAATTGACGATGTTACAGGATACCGCCTTCCTTATGATCTAATCATAGGATCAGTGGGAATGGACATCATTGCTATCTCTATCGCTCCCGTCGCAAATGTCACTTTCCCATGCTAATCTGTAGCGGTACTTCTGGAAAATGATGAATTCCTCACACTACCATTTTCCTAGTTTCTCAAACTTCAGTCACGGAGTTCACTGGGTGTTATTCACAGCGAACGGTGGTTATCATAGTGTTTGCACATTGCATGACCAGGAAATACACATGCTAGTTACGTTTATCCTGGTATGATACCATGAGGTCATTCCGCCGTCCCAAAGGGGCCAGTGTGTCTTTCCCTAACTGTCACCTCCAAACCAGTGACGGTTGATGTTCTAAGACCCCTCTAATATTAGCTAGTCGCACATCCCAACACACTTCTTCTGTATTCACCATTCATACAACGACTTCCTGCGCACTAGTAATGCATTTGCGTCAGTCAATCTTGGGCCACTGCACCAATTGACGTTCAGGCACCGAATTGTTTCTGTGGCCATAAACACTCGCGCTGTCCGGTGCATCAAAGTACTCCAGTGACTGGTTTCATCCAACTCGCCCTGAGGCTATCTCACCACTGTGCCTTTTGTAGTTAGTGTACACGTGCGCGGGCGCTCCATTCACATTCCCGTGTTTGGTTAGCGCCCCACCGTCTTCTGGGTCGGACTGTTAAATCAAAGGCTCCGGTTGGGGTTCCCAAAGAAAAACCCCTTCTGCGGTGTGGGCAGCCGCAAAGCACGGTTTGTCTAGAAACCTCCAGCACAGTTCTTTTAAAAAGCTCTACCAATTTCTCTCCCCTCCTATAATTTAAAATCGGTGCAACGCACCACAATTATTGTGGCTCTGGGGAAAGCGGTAGTTAAGGAATAGAACAAAACTGAAGCACATTTCTTAACCCGTTTTTTGAACACAGATTGGCGAGCAAGCTCGTTTTAAGTGATTCATATCCATGCCACTTCATCGCAATATATTACGACAAGTTAAGGGAATGGACCAGATAGAGAAATAGGAAGTGAAAGAGAATAATGGTAATGAAATAAAAGAAGAAAACGATTGTAATCCAGGTTTTAATCAAAACCCTTCACTTCACTTGGCTGCCTTTAACGTCCGCACACTATGCCAGGCAGGGCAACAGGCAGCTCTTGCTAGAACATTGTAAACTATCAAAATAGGTTTATGATATCTCTGAACTTCTGTATTCAGTCTTCGCACCCAAGATACAGCCTCAGGTTTTCGCTGCACTCTTTGTGGGCTGGGTGATCCGGTATCTACGTCTTTTCCCATCAAGCTTTAGCCAAAACCTTCAATTCCCAAGCCGCGACCCGCAATCCTTTAGCCACGACCCATCGTTCTTTAGCCTTGATGCACAACCTTCAGCCACTGTCCATGCCCGGAAAAGTTAAAGATGATCCGTGCTGCATGTGACGAGTTAACCATGTCCAGAACGCAAGGCAACTTCCCGCACATCGTTGCGGAGGGTGTGTGTGTGTGATTGCGGGTGTATGTATGTGCGTGCACAGGTGTACGTCCACCGCTAAACACAATCTTAGGAATGGTCGGGCGAAACTATCCGACTATCCCTGCCGCACGGAATATCTAACCCTCCTGGGAATGGACAATGGCTGAAGAGTGTGCGTCAAGGCTAAAGAATGACGAGTCTTGATTAAACAAAGGTGGGTCGCTGCTAAAGAGTTGAGGGTTTTGGCTAATGATTGATGTTTGAAACATTGGGTCCCCTTGATTGATGGGAAAAGGTGGTGTTCGTGGTCAAGTCGGCGTTGGGATTGCTCTGAGAATGCATCACTTGGGTGGAGTCCAGTCAACAGTTGTTTCTGTGCCGTTCGGTTGGTAGGTTCTGGGCATGACAACAGCAACCAACTAAAGCGTCGATGCTTGTTGGTCCTGTCTGAGTTTTCCCCTACTGAGTGGAATTCTTCCGAATCCGAGATTCGATTGTATCTGGATTTGTCCCAGCTGCTTCGATGTATACGTTCAACGGACATGGTGGTGATTGCTGGAGGTTTCTAACGCCCGAGCAGACTTTTTGGGGGATTCCGAAAGCCAAATGGGAGGCCCGTTTGCCAATCGCAAAGGCTTGAGGTTTTGTTAGTCTAGCAGAAAGCCTGTGCGTGGTCAGACAACGGATCAATTGCACAATAATATGGGAGATGATTTGTTAGCCACGTTACACCAACACGTGAACAAGCCTTGGTGTGCCAGTCAAACATTTGACTGCGCGTCTGACAATAGCAGTCAGCGGGGCACATCTGCTTCTAAACCGAGATTGTTCGTGTTTCCTTTATGTGATCAGATAGAATTATTCAGACCACTGATTCTGGGGTGGCATCCGGGGCATCCCAGAAATGAGCCAGTACAGGGCGGTTTATTGTCGATGCGTGTGAAAGTTTCAACTTCGGGGCCACGAACGGGTAGCATAGTTAAAATTAAACAACTTAACAATACCCCTCCTCTAAACATGCCGTTGTCATGTGGAACACTGACAATGAACGGAAAATCAATCCCAGACAGTCGAATTATTATTGATTTACGAATTGTACCAATACAAATAATGACGAGTCTAACTGAGACGTTTCTCTGTTTGTTGTGCAGTATAGAACAACGGTAGAGTTTTGAAGTTGACTCTGATGAGCAATCTTGGCAAACCGTAGATACTGCATGACGCACAATCTCATGATCCATTCAAATCCCTCACTAGTTATACCGATCAGGTAGCCAATGTACGTTGTTTGTTTTAACACAGTACCTTCGTTTCACATAGGCTTCCTACGGAGAAATCATCCGTCATAGGAGTTGATTGACATGTGAACAGTGGGTTGTCGCGGCACAAAAGTTAATGACGGAAAAGTGTCATATCATGCAGTGTTGATATGAAACAAACCGTTGAAAGTCAAGCCGGATAGCTAGATGGGTAGGTGATTGACTCAGCTGTTGTTGTTGCTGGGTCTCGGTGGATATCCACTGCAGGTGACTTTTAAGAAGAATGAAACAAGTTGGTAATGTGTGCAAAATCTCCGGAAACACCCTGGGGAAGTCGAAATTCGCAACTCACCACTCCAATGCTTTTTAGCAAGTAAAATTACTTAGAACCACAAAATAAACGTAAGTCGTGGGCGGGATTCTGTATGCCCCACTCTGCAGTAAAAGTCGCCGTAAAAGTTGGAAGTTGGTCAAGCTAATTGGCGAACTCCACCGATATTTCACCAAGATTGAGGGTTTTACGCTTAGCAATCATATTAAACGAAGACTGCATGGGGATATGCCCATATGCAACTTATTCATTGAAATTCAAAAGGATGCTGAAAATCAGAGGTGGATTTGAAAAATCCAGTGGTCCAGGTAGTATGCCATCAAAGCTGCCATTGAATTTTCTCTCATCTCATCCTCATTATTTACAATTTGATCTTATCAACTTTCAACCTGTAAAATGTTGTAGTTTATGGGAAAGTGGCATCCATTACACTACCTGGAGAAACCGATGTCCGAAATACAGTGCAACTGGTGCACACCAACTGCTTCGAAGATATCCAAAACACATTGCATTGAATTTCATCTGTTATTAGTTCACGCACCCGGTTAGTTTTGACAACTTCGCTGAAGTATCCCACTAGATCCCAATGTATTCGTTACACGATAAGTTCTGCTTTTCCTTCCCAATTACATGTAAGGCAGTCAGCATTTGTTTTCGAGACAATGGTGTAACAAGGGAAATTTACTACGTGTTAGCTGCAGGTGGTAAGCGGCCATCCATCGGATCTCACTTTTCTGGCCTTTCTATCAGTCATGAAAAATCAGCACGTTCTCGCGGTTATAGCTGGCGTGGTTGCTTTCGACGATAGACGTTCTTTAGTGTACTATCCCATCTACCACCCTATTTGTGCTCCATACATGCATCATCATTGTGACCCTTTGCATAACAAGAATGCCGTTGATATAGTTTCTGAGATTCCAGGATTAACGAGAGCTCCGACGGGCCAGGGTCTCATAATTTGAGTATATGCCCCACTGAATGTGTGGACATTATATTTTATCACCTTACATACCTACAAAAAACTACCTTAGGTGTAAGTAGTACGTTATTGTCTGGATAACAGGACAAAATTTCTCCGGGAGCACACGACCGGTATTGCGGTGGTTGCCGCTCGTCAGTTATGCGTACCCGGTACTCTCCTGCCCAATCATCCCTATACTTGAGCACTCCACATTTGCATCATCACCTTAATCTCGTTTCAATTGTGAGGGGAGGATCCATGGTCCCAAGTTTCGAGTTTGATGTAAGTAGTATATTATTGCATCACCTGAAGGTTGACCTTGACTAAACGGCGAAATAACTTTCGAAGAATCACCTTGAGATTCTAAAAGTGGACTCTTCGTCCATGCACACTCCTCACCACCTAAATGAGATTAACGTGATGTATATAAACTACCGCTTGGTAATTGAATTTATGCTTCAATGGACAAACTATAGATCGATCTATGTTCAAGCGTGACTTGGTTGTCATTCTCAAATTAAATTGAACATGGTCAAGTCAGTTCCACACTGTGGCAACGTCCCACGCCATTCGCCACAAAGCCCTTCCCCTGTACCTGAGAGGAACATGACGAAACATATCGAATGGTCCACATCATCTAACAGTCTGCTGCACGCTGGAATGTCTGCATGCTTTTAATGCGGACCTTAAGTCCGAGCAGTGATTCCGGCCTAAGATCGCATACTTTTATGACCGCGCTCGTTCTGAACCGACACCTTTAGTGCGGGCGAGAAAATGCAAGCTGTTCAATCGATTCCATTCGCAACTGTTTCCATTTTGGTCCGTTGTTGACCGGTTCAAGCATGTCAATTTCAAGACGTACCTTTGTTCGAATAACCATATTTTAACGCCACTGTCCGTTCTTAATTATTGTGTATGTACGGTGGTACTCGCCTGAAATGCTTTTACATGGCTTTGCGATGAGCGCGGGACGAGAAGATTGTAGCAACCAACCTTCAGTACATTTTAAGTAGGTAGTTTGCCGTGATCCGCAGACTGTACTCGCATTGAATGGAGCCCAGTGATCAATGTGCGACCAAGGCAAATAAATAAAACCGTCCGAACCGACCAGGCTAGAAGATCCCGGGGGTATGACATACAAACAAGCCATGGTTCCGAAAAGCGTTATGAGGTCGACTGGGGAGCACGGCACAATCAGAATGGTGCTGACCCAGTACGTGCCCAAATCACATGACGTGATATTGTGCGCAACTGCCATAAGAACAAACGAATTTAAGCTGAATGGATTATCTATCAACAAACCACAGTATTGCCAGTGGCTCAAAGCGGGAGTAGAGACTGTCGAATTGACCCATCAGCGAGAAAATACGCCACGCCTGGTGAGCCACAAGAATTACCATAAAAAACTGTTTATGGTTATTGCCTCTCCATCCGTACTCAGAACGCACTGTTTCTGTGCCTTTTAGATATCTTCCCATTCAATGCGACGGTCAGAGCACCTCAAATAACGGCAATAGCCCCATTACACTGGATGCGTCGCTTTAGTTCCACTCATTATTTGCAAAATCGTATATGCATGCCATACGAGCAGTCAATCAGTGAACGCGATGCATTCCTCGGTAGGTTACCGCGGTTTTTAACTGGTTTCTCTTTCCTTCCAACTGGATGGGTGAGAATCTGATATGGTCCATTTTCCTCTACTGCGGAGAGTTCTTAGTCAGTAGTAGTAGTAGTCAGTGTATGTTCGATTGTAGACCGTTACTATATATTAAATGCTTAGATGAGATCTTGACCTGAAAAAGTACCCCTTGTAGTATAGTACCAGAGTAAATATCCCTACCGATCGGAACCGCCAGGCGGCTTGACGTCAGACGATAGTATTCAGATCGCAAAACACGAAGGTTTCTGGAAATTTATAATTGTGAGGATATGGGCTGGTACATTGCCAATAGATGACCTGGTTCGTTCAACAGACAGCACGATGGTTCCGCCAGCAACTAGCACATTTTTGAATGTCCAAAATCAATGGCAAAGCTGGAGCCAACAAAACGGATCGATGGCCAAATCAGCTCGTGACGAAACGGAACGAACTCAACCAATCGGTTGTCAAAAGTTGTTCTAACCGAACGGTACGAAATCAGCCAATCGGGTTTGCAATTGAAAGAACCAGTCAGAACACCCGGTTATGGAAAATGTTTTTGGACCAATGCGCTTCACACGATGTTTCTCACGGTCAACTGACCTCGCATAAAAACTGTCAATCTTGTGTTAATAAAACGAGAGGGTTCCAAACCAGAGGAGTCTTCACACTAGGACTAGTGGGCACCTTCAGAACAATAATTCAGTTTGCCATGGTGCGTTCATCCTGACGACCAAATAAAAACCACTGTAACGACTGTCTCAATAACTGTGAGACTGATCTAGCAAAACACTCAGCCTCCAGCTATACACACGATATGGCAGCACACGGCCATGAGCAGCAGGACAAATTCCAATAGTCTAACCACGTTTATCGAAATTCGTGGTTCTAAAACAAATACAACAAGCATAAATATACAGCGGAAAAAGACATACAGTCAGGTGAGGAACCAAGAGCAAAGGATAGAAGCTTTCTTAAAATAAGGACAGAGTTGAAAACGGAACGGTCTACTTGGCAAGCGGCTGATTGGAACTGCAGCGCAGTGTTGTTGCGGCACAATTATTCAATCAAGGAATTTCCGACCGGCACGAATAAATCAGTAACAAAAGGATGAATTAAACTGTTGTTATAATACGAAAGGGAATAATTATAGAGTACAAATAAGCTGAATATGAGGGACACCTGAGAACATATGCCAACAAAAATAGACAAACTTCGCAGCGACAGCGAGGTTGGGGCTGGGAGTTCGAGCCTCCACATCGCGGTACACGTGAGACGCCCAGAAAGCTTATCTTACAGTAGAAATGCAACCTTTTGAGGGAACACAGTTGTCATCATCATCATCATCGTACAGATGATGATGAGTAATAACAAACTGCTCACGTAATATGCACCATAAAACGCGGGTATACACCAACCTTAGAAACTGAAAATACGTAACGAATGACCGAGGTTCATGATATACGTACCCAGCAATCATAAATAAGCAAACACAAAAACGAATAATTAGCATCCACCGCTTGTGAATTATCGTATTTACCTGCATTTGTTGCCACATCTGGCATCTCAGTAAACGTGATTTTCCACCTTCATATTTTGAATAGAACCGTGTCTGAAACCGTCGGTATTTGGGACCTTCAGTTCTTTTTTAATTACAAGCGCCAACGAATTCATGTATTTTATGGCGTCTATCAAGCAGGTTAACGAAAGCCGATGATGTTGGCCCAAAAAGAATGGATCTAGTGATCATCATAGTGTTCAAGATTACGAGATGCTTAATATTCCGAAGTAGATTAAACTACCACATACTGAGAAACTCAGAAATTACGGTCCTTTTCTGTAATCCTCCTAAGGGTACCAAAAACGGTATCTCATACTGTCTCTAGGGTATAGGTGAAATGGTGTATTCAAAGCACTTAATTCGGTTCGAAATGATCCAGTTGAGTGAACTGCAGAGCGAATGCGTGAAACACATCTGTGGTATTAGTAATCAAACTGACAGAATTCCTCATCATAATTATGCACATTCAGGGGGATGTTTTACAGATATGAATGTTCTTTTCCACTTCATGCATTATTTTAAACCAGTGTCATTGTGTGTATCTGATAGCTATATGAAATGTTGATCGTACTTAATAATTGACAACTTTTTACTGTCAATCTCATTACGTATCATAAATTTTCCTATTTCTCAACCGATTATTATGTGTTTGAACAGAAACACAGACGAGGCAGCATAGGCGCATTACAGCTCCTATTTGCTTGTGTGAAAATCCAGCTCTTCAACGTTAATTTGCCCACTAGGAAGAAATACAGTTTTATTGAAATAATCTAAACGTGAAAAAGTGGTTGACCCCGGCAGGACTCGAACCCACGGTTGCCACTCACGCTTTAATATCGCGTGTGCTCCACCAGCTGAATTACGAGACCATACCGGGGGGCTTCAGACCTTTCGCATATGGGTCATGCAGTTTATCCGCCCAATTGGACAATTCAATCCCCGTGGGGTGTTTCCGGACTTTCTGAACACATTACAGTTCTCGATGGTGATCTCAGCGTTGGCACCTCACGAGGAATCATGCATCATAAATAAACCGAGACACCGAGGATGCAATAAACATATGGGGCTTTTTCATTTAAAAATGTGTGCACACAGGAGAGGGAAACGGCAACTGAGGATTTGGACAGACTTTGTACAACCGATGTGACACGCGGAACAGTGATGTAAGAGGCTAGATTGTACACAATTCAAGGAACAATTAATTTTTTAGGCCCAATTTTTTCTTTTCTTTCTCCTTCTTGCGAACCGTTTCAAGCTGTCGTGTGCGCCAATCACTACGTTTTAGTTTGATTGGACGGTTTCCGACGTATTTTCCTGTGAATTAGGAAAGGGAAATAAATTAAATAGTCACCTTGGAACTACCTTTTAAAATACTGAAACAAACCGTGGCTGTCTGGGGGAAAATCATGCACTACAAATCCAACTGGATGTGACATTACAAAACATCTTCCGGAACGAATGACAATGACCTATTTGCTGTACACAGATTCAAGTTTCGATGGGTCGTGTAAGCATAGTGAGGGTGAGGTTTACACATCTTTTGTAAAACACCTTTGGTCGGTCATAGTTTCAGTCCAAATTTTACGAGACTTTACTAATGCGACCGTGTGTGAACTTTTCTACAGGATGTAAATAATACCGTAGACCAGTACTGGTTGAGATAATGTAATCCTCCGGTTGTTATATCAGCGGACACGTCCTACTATGTCTAATACGTGATTTGAAAACAATCTTTTTCAGACTGACGGTGTTGGAACAGCTCTTACCAAAGTAGGTGAACCCTGCTTCTTATCGAACAGTTTTCTTTAAAGCTGGGCTTAAGTTTGTTACCTATTGCATTCCTGGACTTCATTGTTCACCCGTACGTTTCTCTCTGACCCGAAGAAAAAGCCGTTTGATCGTATCACCGAATGTCCGTCTCTGGCATTCAGTTCGGTTTTTGTTTTCAAACCTCAACCTCGCAGTCCGGTGCAGTTGGCTAAGTTGCTACTTGATACCAGTATCAAAGCGCAAAATGAATAGAAGCATAAGGAACAAATAATTAGAAGTAGCATCAGTTAAAACAACCTTGCCGACTTTATCATCTGCAGGCATTCTGACGCTTCTGATAAATTCACGAACCGAACCCAATTTAAATCTGTTTGGCAATCTGTGATCTACTCTATCTGCAGAGACCACGCCTAAATAGAAGAGTTTTACTCATTACCTATCTCGTCTGCTGGGGACTGTAACTATGTAGTTAATAATAATGAAAATGGTCGTCTTTGTCGTTAGCCATGTTGTATTTCACGACCAACTAATAGCACACATTTTTTTAATACTTCAACTAGCTTACTATATTCTTCATTTTAGGGGGTTTTCTATAGCTAAGACTCACGCTAAGAATGCAATCTTCGTCGGGTGCATAAGAAGTGGAAGCAGGCAACCTAGTTTACAGGCGATATTTGATAATTTTCCCAGAAGGGCAAAAGCCATCGTTACAACATACAGATGAGTAAAAAATGATTCATCACGCCGTAGAAAAGCTCAACATTTCATGGATAACCATGGAAGCACTATACAGCTTTTTCACCCCTGTCAAGAATCATCGGCAGTGCACATCCACCAAGCCCCAACTGGGACTCGAACCCAGAGTGAACGACTGAGTCAAACACCTAACTACCCGGGCTAGCTCTTAACAGGTTGTTGAACTTTATCACTACATGATATAGCGTCCTTGTGTCACTGGTTTTTTAAAGATAACAACTCACTGATCGCATAGCGATCGATTCCTAGATGGACGACTTTTCCTGTAAAGTCTCGGTGGATGTGCGCTGCTATTGATTCCCAACAAGGATGAAACAGTTGTTCAACGCTTCCATGATTTTCAATGATGACTTAGGCTTTCTTACTGTATGGTGAATCGCTTGCTAAGCAAACCCAAGCTCCTACCATTGAAATAGGTCAGTATTGATTATTATCAGTGTAAAACTCTATCCACACACCAAACAGACAATTATCTGCTGAAACACTGGCAAGTTCTCGACGCACTAACCGTCAAGTGCCATACTCTAGATTCTAATGAAATTGGAAGAAACCGTTAGCTTTGAAAGGAAGTCTTGGAAGTACCAAACTTCAGTTCACTACATTCAACCACTAACCTGGCACTTCTATGCTCTGATTCTGGTTGCTATCTCACATCATCGTCCACAATTGCCATGATTCAATCCTTATTCTTCCTTCGCAAAACTCCTGAGTCGTCATGATCTGAATGGTACAACCCTAGTGATTCAACGAACCAACGATGGAATTTCAGACTTATATTGGAGCCGAAAAAGGATTCCTATCGAATATTTCAATCGTCCACTTTTCTAATCCATTTCAAACCTGATAAAGAACGATTGAAAAATAATTGTTTACCCGAACTACACTCCCTACAGTAGTTCAACGGGCGGTGGTAGGTGGTGTGCGTAGCACAACATTACGGATGGGCTATTTCCCAGAACAGCTTTGTTGCACATGCGTCATAAATGAATGCGTAGAACAGATAAGTTAGGTTATCGAAAATATAAACAAGCCAAATTCGTACCCGCCTTTGTCGATGCGTTATCGTGAAATGCGAGACAGTAAGCTGTACCTCGATGAATACTGCGTTGCCCACCACTGATACAAACGACGGATGAAATTTTATATGGAGATGAGACAGAAAGAAACAACAAAGAGATACAAATCCGGAGAACACACGGAATACTCCGAAAAGTGACAAAAAGGTCACCGGTGCTCATGGTTTGTTGTCATTATCCTTTACTGATAGTATCTGCTGTGATCGCAACTGAGACGATGGCGGGCAGTAAATCTCTCTAATCTTTTCTTGCGTTTGTCTATGCCCCTGATTTATTTCACCGGATAATTTTTGTTTTTTACCCTCACGTAGGAATTGCGAAGAGGAAGATATTTTCTCAGGCAGTGGACTTTACCCAATTCGATTCGATGGCATGAAAAACCATCCGAAGATGAACCAAACACCAGGCATATCACCTGATTATGGTTAATCTTGTGATTCCATGTCCGCTATAGTTAAGCAGCCAGATTTGAACGTGATACTACCTCGAACAAAAGTGGTTTGTGAGAGTCTGATAACATCTCGTATTTACCGTTCATTTCCCGCATTGCTCGTGTGAAATCAGCCGGATCAGAGAAGCTCACAAACCCGTAACCACGGGAACGTCCTGTACGTTTGTCACGCACGACACGAGCTTTCTGAAATGACGTGTAGCGATTGAATGCCCGAGTTAGCGTGTCATCCGTTACCTCGTTTCCGAGATCACCACAAAAAATTCGAAAATCATCTGAAAAGGACAGAAGAGGCCAAAAAGGTGCTGTTAAATTACCCAGACTAACGAAGTACGTTTCTTATGGATCAAAAAACTTAAACGAGAAATGTCATGTATAAAATCCATCAATCGAACTAAAAAGGACTTCAGTGTTGTCATATATAATACATATATATACCAAAGGGTGGGTTGATTAGTAAAACAATCTGTCTGGTAAATCAAGCGGCAAAACTTGAAAAATATGCAGAAGTTGGGCCGAACATCATCGATAGTTCGAGATCACAAACAGTGACTATCCACCTACTTGGATCCCACTCGGCCAGCGTAGGGTCTTCCCACGTCGTTCCGGCAGCCACGCGGATAAATTTTTTCTTCCTTTTCCACGACTGCTGCTGTTGTTGTTGCTGCTGATGCTGCTGTTGCTGTAAATGTTGTTGTATTTGTTGCTGGTAATACTGTTGCACCTGAGTCGTTTGTTGTTGTTGTTGTTGCAATTGCAGCATTTGTTGTTGCGACTGTGCCGGTAGTGAGGGTGTTGCAGTCGCCATAGATGATTGAAAGGTTGATGCAGTATTGGATGTTTGGACCGTGGATTTGACTGCGTTTGAATCGGTGGGAGCTTGTGAGTTGACCAAATTAAGTGGGGGTTTGGTGATACTGGCACGGACTTGCTCTAGGTATGACAAAACGAGAGAATTAAAGAAGACGCATGTGACTTATGTGCATGCGAAAGTGACACGGACAAGCAAAGTAATATTGCGCAGACACTTTCTCCGGGTTGGTTAACGCAGAATCCTATTACCGACATGCTTGCGCATGGAAGGCGTTTACTGCATAACCTCAAAAACCCACTGCACCACTAGGGATAACCGACAACCTGACTTTGATGCTTGAAGTGAAGAAACATACCAGGTCCCAATAGGTCAGGTGCAGTAACGACCAGATGACAGCGAACTGATATCAAGCACATAATTAACCGAGAGGGACGGGATTCGAACTTGTCCTCGAAGTGATAGGTAAACACTCCACACCATACGATCATCGCTAAACAGCACATATTAATTCCACAGGGAATATAGACAACAAAAAGGGTCACACATTCGCTCATCGAACCTTAGAGAAGTAAACCACGCCAACAACAGTAGTGCATCCAACCACCAAGAAGGGCGGCACTCGACCAAATAAATATAAAGAAAGATTACAAGAAGTTATACTCGATTCACTAATTTACTTTACTCTCACTTTTACGCGGGCCAGCTTCTGCGTAAGGATGAGGCGGCTTCATCGATGTCCCGAATGGCATCCACCCGTGACCGGTGTGTAAAGGAATAGATCATGAAGAATCTTAGGAATTAAGTACGAAGTGGCATCCCCAGCGTCACTCGGCTTTTTGCTCGAGGTAGCAACTACTGCGCACAGCCAAGTGCTACCTGTCGAGCAACAACAAGTTTGTGTGTTAGGAGCCGATGACCGAACGAGCGGCTCATACGCCTTTCGGATGGCGGTTTGCCAGTCGAGGACGCTCAACGTGTCCTAGTGAATCCCACCCTACTCAGGACAGCTGAGTAAGAGGTAAGAAGCAATGGCTTGTTTAGTGGCGGGCCACATTCGCGCATGTCACGTTGCTTTTTATGGGCTTCTGTGACTATTGTGTAGAGAGTTCGCTGGCAGACGAAAAACCCGCCACGCCCTCTAACAGCGCCAAGTTACCTTTGTGTGGCTACTCACTCTCGGCCCGTCCGATATGGATGACCTGAAGGAGTGCTTCGCGTTCCAATAGGAATAGCCCTTGGAGTCATTGCAGCACGTAAACTCGATCACTACGGTAAAGTAGCAACATCGCATGTGGCATACATCATCCCTGCACCGACGAACTGAGTGGGGACATATTTCAAAACTTTTACATTATTTCCTGCAGTCTAGGAGCCTTGTACTGTGGTTTGGGAGTCATTCATCGCCATCAAAAGGGTCAAGACCAACACCACAGCACTTTAAGACCTTAAGAGACTGCAAACCCACAGATGCCACATGAACATATGAAAACATTCAGTCGCTTTCCAATCTTGTAGACACGTGTTCTACCTACGGGGACAACGTGGTCAATTGGACTTGATGCACTCAAAGTGTTTAATTTAGGGGATGAGATGCCTGCATCATAACAAGCGGCACACGAAGGCATGACAACTGAACCCCGGTTTCGGGCGGATCTTGGCCGTCTGGTCAGTTTCAACCTAACGAGATGATGTTAGGACAGGTAAGTGCATCATTCGTAAAACGAACTAGGTAGAATGAAGATATACACTGAATAAGTGACAGAGATGACAGAAATAATTGGTATGAATCCAGAAGATCAAAGTCCGATAGGCAGAATAAAACCTGTCAACAGTAAGATCATCGCAGGCGCACTGCAGTGTGTTCTACGGGAACGGAATACCCTGGAGGTTGGAATTTCTATTCTTGCTACTGAGAACGGTAGCAGTAACTAAATTGACTTTCCCTAATATGAGTGTATAAGTTCAGTAAGCCGCTGATAGTCCTGTGGTTAAGGTGTTCAAATCGCAATCGTCCACCCCCGGTTCAAATCCCGATTGGAGCCCGGTAGATTTGCGCCGATGCTGATTACTAACAATTTTTTTCAGTGGTGAGTTGGGCGTTCACACTAAGAAGAAAATTACGTTGCACCGTCCGCTTGAGGAGACCGTGAACGACACCGGAATTTTTAAGTTATACCTTCAAAAGTTCTATACAACCGCCGAGTAATCGGATGATGCTACCGACGTAAATCAACGGCACCCTTGGTGGTACATCAACCAATATGGAGTCGCTTATTGAGAATAAAAGGGTCATGCTGGTCATCTCGGTAGCACCTTACACGGAGCGTCCGAGTAAATTTGCAGTTTATGTCGTATTTGTTCATTATGAGCACAGCGTTCGTCGCTAACCTGTCTACGGTCGCACCTGGTACGTTCAGTTTGGTCTCCTAAGTTTGAGAGACTTTGGTGAATCTGATTTAGTTCGAACAATCATTAACAGTTCACGGATTGCGGCGGTTCTCTAACTGCTATACTCAGCAGCAACCCAACTCGAAAATCAAAACAATCACCACTATGACAAAGTAGAAAGAGAACTACAAACGGTGTCAATTCGATTATTGATTTGTGTGAACACAAGAGTTTCACTTATCATGGTGCATGATCACATCTTTCTACACATAATCACTGGTTGCATTTTTCATTCCTATCGAGGAGACCTTTACCTACTATAAAGTTCGGCAAATGTTATGTTGAAAGAGGACAGAGAAAAGATTATGAGAGTGCCAGGAGGACAGTCTGCCAGGGTGCATAGATCTTTTTATTACAATAATTTTGCCATAAATCCATTCACAGTATCACTACAACTGTATGTGGTTTATACGATAGCTATAATTTCATATTCATACAATTATCCAACGACTTCGGATATGTGATTATGTTTCTTTGGCAGATTAAATGACAGAGTTAATATTTTCGTGTAGAATTCATCCATTAGGAGTGAACAGCTCTTAAACCATGGCGCAAAACTCATCAAATACGTCTTATGGTTCTTCAACCACGGAGAATACCGTGGACTACGTGTGGATCCCGAATTGGTGCAATAAGAAAGATCAACTTTGCTGTTTTCGCGAAAGATCGTGACAATAACCCCGGTAGATAGGAAGGCGAACCACACAGGTGTCACCTCAAATGAACTGGAGAATCTTAGGATATACGGAGACAAAACGATGGTATATTTGAGCCCAATGCAGTTTTTTGAATTTCTCAATAACGCGCGCTACTGTAGGCCTATGATTATCACTGAAAAATAAGGTGAAATGAAGCTAACTATACTAACCGTTATATAACTCATCACTTGATCACACAAACAGCACACGGGCAAGATGCACAGGGTCCGTAGTTCTATCAGAGGAAGAATACATACAAAGGAATGCACCAAAGAATGTAAAGCTTGGCTTCACATAAGCGCATTTGTAGGGTGATAACTTGGAGAAAATGGTAAAACTACCACCGTGTCCCTGGTCAACCGACTGTGAGTAACTTGGAACGGAACGAGAAGACACAATAAAGCTCTGTCTTCTAGCCTGTCCGATTTTTGACGCCTCGATTCTGTGTGACTTTCCGGTTGGGACGAGAATGAAAAACATGATGCGGAACGGTAGATGTTTGTTTTCCACGAGCAGCAAGTCTTAATCAACAAAGTATGCTTATTTGGATTATTCGTTATAACTTATTCACTATAAACTCGTCACAAACAGGATTAAAGGTGTTCCTCGATGGTAGGTGTTTCGGCCCTTAAATCTGAATTGTAACGACAAAAACTATATTCTTTAGCGGTATTAGTAAGCTGAACGTTGCATGTAGGCTGGAGGTCCTGCTGTATATTTTTTCTTTCAGCCTTTTCATCGAAAAAACAGCAAATGACAATCACCATTTCCATTTTGGATTGGAAACTGACCACAAGACTAAAGACACAAATGACCAACTGGTACGCGCCACTAACCTTTTCCGTCCCGACCAGGAATTCGGGTGTAGGTCACGCCGGCTGCAGCAGCCAACAGTGCTCTGGTCACATCATCATCTTCATCCTCGGCCATTAGCTTGGCGGCCGCGGCCGCAGCTGCCGCTTCCTTAGCTCTGGCAGCCAGCTCGTTTGGTCCGGCCATTTGCGGAGGTGCTGTAATCACTGTGGTTGCTGCAGTATTGACTACTCTGTGATTTGTTATGGCAGGTTTCGATATGGATGTGGTATGTTGTGTGGTGGCGGTGGTGGTACTGTTCAACGTCACTGTCCGGACAGGTGTAGTCCGTGACTGTCCCGATAATGAAGCAGCTGCCATCATATTTGGCAACAACGGCGTCTGGTAGGAGGGCATCGACGAGGGAACCAGTGGAACGTACAGCGGAACGGTTGGTGTTACTGTGAAGTGACAAGAAGAGGTGGAGATATTGTCAATGGAATTTACCATAAGTGAAGAGATTACCGTTACTGGTCTGCTGTAAATATGCCCATTCCGTTTAGAATTTCAGTACACAAACGGCACAGTAAGCGATAGCTGAACACCAACAACCCACGGAATGAGTTATAGGCCACTCGGTTGAACCGCATCCCTTCGTTTCTTTCTGCGTACAGCTTGCGAAGCAAGCGATATGACATGATATCACTAGGGGAGAAACGACCAACAGAATCAGGAGGAAGCACAAGTTAGTGCAACAAAACGGGACTAAATCATGATTTCAATTATGGAAAACGATTAACAGAGTTAAGTAGGAAACAGGTTTTGGAAGCCCCGAAGCGAATATGACAAACTAGATACAAAACAGGGACAAGTTTGGTGTCTTAATTCAATGAAACATTGAGATCACAGAGGTCCCGACCGATGTTGAAGGTGGCGTGGCGAAATCAGGAATAAGAAATAGGGTAGCGAGAGGTGGCGTCCCTGACAGAGACGTTAAAGTGGTGAAGATGTTGCTAATGAAAAAAGTGGTTGAAGTTACAGAACCATGGGGAGTCCCAGCAGTTAGAGAGGCTGGTTTATACCACATCAACTCAGACGGTGATGGTCCGATTACTAAGATATCGAATTCCTTGAAACTTATGCTGAAAAACCCCGACGTGGGCAGTTTAGCTAGTAAAGGCTCATACCACAGTGAGTAGATGGCCTCTGAGATCAGTGTATTCGTGATTATCACCAGCAACTCACTCGGAGATCGAGACAGAAACTAATTCAGAGGACCCAAATAACGACGTGTGAAATTATATTCGTGTCAGACAGTTTTTATGGCATAAATCAACTGCCGAGTCATATGTATCTTTCTGGTACTAATAAAAAGGATAGCAATGTCATGGAGTTGGTCCAATAACTGAGAAAACTCTTATACGTGTTCAAGATGACAAACCAAATGGGTTTCAAGGGCAACTGATAAGAATACCAGGATAAGGATCAGCGGGTAGATCAGTGATGACTGCACAACAGTTCACTTTTCAGCTTAGTTCGGCATGTGCACGTGAGGGTGTCAACCAACAGGATGAGTCCAATGCATCTACACTACTGACCACAACATCTGCTCATATAAATTGACGTCCCCGGCCATCTGGTAGGTGGGTCTCGTCGACCCCGACTCGGAAGTCTCACTTATCCTACTCAACCAAGTCCATTGGTCAAGGTTTTTATACCTTTTCGCCATGTTTTGCACTGACCACCTCGACATACATCTGTTGAGGCCTTATGTGGTTCACCACTTTAGGTCTCAAGATCACAGTTGCCAGTTTCCTTCATATTATGAACCATGAAAATACAGTAACACACTCACTCGCTCTGCCCACTCGGAAATCAAGCACGAACTCATCACCCTCACTAACATTCGCGGAATGAACCATAATATCGATTCTGCACACCAATTTCTCTGATCTCCCCCTCTTGCCCGATTTTTGACCGAAACTCAAATCTCCCTCTAATCAGACACCACCCACCTCTAATTTCCCAACTATACCTTTCACTCATCTTTTTCACCCAGAGCTCGGGTCTGTGCCTTTGTCCACCAGTAAGTCGCTACTTTCAGAATCCAGAATCTTGACTTTTCCAGTCATGAATCTCAACTGATATGGCTGAAGCTCCGACTTTCTTATTTTTTTCACTACTTCTGTGTTGTTAACTGTTCACTTAACAGTAGCGACTCATCGATCTTTGATTTCTAATCATCGAACATTGAGCACTTGTTTGTTACGGGTCCCCGCTGCCATATCGCCATCTCAGATTTTAATGTTCACAATCGAGATTGGTTAATTCATTCATCGGACACTTCGGCTCTGCTGCGCGAAGCTGAAAATTTCGCCGTGGTCAACAACCTGTGCCAACTTGTTGACCTCTCGATCGAGCTGACGATCGTGATCATACCCTTGATCTTATCCCCACTTCTGTTCCTTCTCTGTTCTCAGGCACCTCTGCTCTTTCTCCAATTGGCTCACCTGACCACTGTATTATTTCCTGTCCCCTCTTTTTCTACTCGCCTCAATCCTCCACCTACCTCGAGACACATTCTGGCGCTACAGTTCAATTAACTGAGATGGGTTTTGCGATTTCTTGGCCTCTTATTCTTGGATTGATTGCTGCCTCTACAGAATGGCAAACGAGCTCCTAGGGAGCCATCGGCAACCATGCACTAAGATCACTAGGACGTGTTGGGCATCGTTGAATGGCAGACCGCCATCCGAAAGGCGTATGAACCGATCGTTCGGTCACCGGCTCCCAGCACACAAACTTGTTGTTGCCCGACAGGTAGCACTTGGTTATGCACAGGTTGGAGTTGCTACCTCGAGCAAAAAGCCGAGTGACGCTGGGGGCGCCACTTCCCAAGACTCTTCATGACAAGTTCCCTTATTGCTCATGCTAACGACGTCCCCCGTAAGCGACGCGCCTCGTGTTCTCTCCGCGGCCGAGATGACAAATATGCTAGCTGGGGGTTTTAGGAAGCGAAACCACATTCAAATCGCCTTCTGGAATGTGAGAACACTCTTGGACATTGGAAGTCAAGCCATCACCTTACGAATGCTAGATGACTGCCGCATTGAAACTGCATGTCTCTCCGAAGTTCGACAGCCGAATTCTGGCACCCGGTGTAAAGGTTCCCGGAGTAGACGACAGTTACCAATTCTATCACAGCGGACCTACGGACAGCTCTGGTCTCCACGGCGTCGCGATAGCTGTCAGTAACAAGGCTAACAAAACACTGCTTTCATGGAACCTGATATCTCCTCGGATCAGCTCAGCTCGTCTTCACACCCCACCCTTAAACATATCAGTTGTTGCGGTCCGTGCCCCTACAGCCGAAGAAGCGGCAAAGGAAGAGTTCTACGACAGGCTGCAAGAGGTGATAAGTTGTCCCGAAACGTGACATTCTCCTGATTGCGAGGGACTGGAACGCTCGCATTGGTCCCCCTACCCAAGCAACTTGACATCTTTTGGGAAAATACGGCCTCGGACAGCAGTGCATCGATGGTGAACGTCTCGTCAATTTTGCAGACTTCAACAGCCTAGCCGTCACCAACACCCGCTTCCAACATCCCAGGAGGCACTCCCATCACGACGAGACTGCACCTTGACGTGGTGTGATGGCTTGCGCGCCTCTATGACCCAAAGAGCTATACAGGATGGCTTCCTTAAGCCGGAGATGCAATCACACCTGACAGGTCAATGGGTAGAGGTCAGACGAAGTCCAGTCTCCTGGTCCTCCAGGTTGGGGGTTGATTTGAGCTGGCAACTCAGTCGGAAAAACCAGTGGAAGAATAATTGATCCAAGCAAATGGGCTTCCACTAAGCCATCCCGCTGCCTTGCGGATAGGTTCTTGTTAGAACTAAAGGCTTTTGATGAGGACCCTAATCGTTCTCCTGCTTTGTGGCGGGACACCCTAGCAGTACCCGTCCAACATCTCCCATGAACTGCACGACTACAAAGAATTCCATACTGCATCGGTCGTCGCGCAGGATTATCAGGACCGCGCTGCCCATTGCATCGAGCGGGGTGGGTAGTGATAAGTGGGCTACTGCTCAGAGTTCCCTCTCTTTTATTCAACCTTTGTCTTCTGTCCCTAACCATCCCTCTTTGCCCCATCTATCGTCCCATATTGCTCCCACTGACAACACGGCCGATACTCGTAATAGTTCAATGTCAAATAGTATCGGGAATAATCCTGTCTGGTAACTCACATTTTCTCAAGCCCCGTCAGCCTCTTAATCTCGACTCCTTCAACGTGCGTACACTCATGCAGGCCGGTCAGCAGGCGTGCCTAGCACTCACAATAAATTCTCTGAAGATTGATGTCTGCTGCTTAAGCGAAACGCGTATCCAGGATTCGGGCAATGTAATTCAACTAACTGCTCCTGGTATCTCATCGAGGTATTTTTTGCGCACCTCAGGAGACGAAGCAGCTAGAGCTGTGGGTCAACGTGGTGTAGGAATTGTCTTGACTGACAAGGCTGAGGCTGCCCTTTTAGACTGGATTCCGGTTAACAGTCGTTTATGTGCTGTGAGACTCCAAGGGTCAGTTGGCGTTCGAAAGGATAGTTGTGTTAAGCGCAACTTGTTTGTGATCTCGGCGTACGCCTCAACGGACTGCAGCTCAGACTTGCAGAAAGATGAGTTCTATGATGCACTTGCCACTCTCGTTCGCGGCAGTAATGGTTCCGACATAGTAGTGCTAGCTGGTGACTTCAATGCACAAGTTGGCAAACTTAGTGTGTCCGAAGCCTGTTTAGGTGGGCGCTGTGCTTTACCTGCTAAGCGTACAGATAACGGGGATAGGCTTCTCCAGTTTTGTGCAGACAATCGATTGTTCTTGTCTAACACTAATTTCCGACACAGCTCGCGTCGCACAGCGACATGGCGTTCTAACTCTACAGGTACTTTTAGTCAAATTGACCATATCGCCGTAAGCTACCGATGGCGCAGTTCTGTTCAGAACTGTAGATCTTACTGGTCCACGTACGTAGAGTCGGACCATGCCTTAGTTTTAATGCGATTATCTCTCCAGCTCCATGGTCATCGTCGCAAACCGCAAACCGGATTAGCCGTGCAACGTTTGTGTGATACAGAAGTCCGCACCCGGTATGAGCAGAAGTTAGCACATGAGCTAGGATCCACAGAGAACAGTGATGTAGATGAGCATTGGGCTCATATCAAACAGGCGATGCACGTTGCAGCAGGTTTCGCCTGTGGTCCTCGATCCGTTGTCCATCAAAGACACTGGATCTCGCAAGAGTCGTTGAGTATAATGGAGCAAAAGCGTCAGCTTTCGAACTGTAAGGAGATGAATAAGATGCGGAGAAAGCTGCAAAGACAAGTTACGAAAAGCCTTAACAATGATCGCGAAAATTGGTGGGTCAATGTAGCCGAAGAAATGGAAATAGCAGCTGCTTCAGGTAACAGTCAAAGACTGTTCAAACTTATTCGTGACACCGGTGGACGGCGAACTCAGGTCAGTGAAACGATTTGGGATAGAAATGGAGAACCCATCCATAGCAAACAGCAAAGGCTTGACCGATGGTCCGAATACTTCAAGGAACAGTTTAGCTGGCCGCACGCTAGTGTAGTTACTCCCGTGTCAACAACTGTGACTCCTTGGATGGTATCACTTGAGCCCCCATCAGAAGTAGAAGTAGAGTCATGTATTCGATTACTAAGGCGGGGGAAAGCGGCAGGTCCCGACGAACTTCCCCCAGTTCTTTTCAAACTGGGTGGTGAGGCGTTGATAAAATCACTTACCGCCTTGCTCCGTGACATTTGGAACGAGGACCGTATTCCGTTAATATGGAGTAAGTCATTGATTGTTCAAATCTTCAAGAAGGGAATACGCAATGACTGCAGTAATCATCGTGGGATTAGCTTAATTCCGATAGTCACCAAAGTATTAGCTTCGATTTTGCCTCCTCGACGCACGCAAGTCGTTTTCAGCTGGAACCGAGTTTAACGAAGCACGACTTGTAATGAGACGTGCACTTAAGGTGAGTCTTCTTAGGGACCGCGGAATCTGGTGGTCGCAACGTACATCAGAGATGGAACGTGCTGCCGCCATGGTAAATTCCCACAAGTTGTTCTATCTCATTCGAGTCACCGGTAGGAAGCCACTGAGTGTGAGTGAAACAATCTGTGAAGCTGACGGTTCGCCCATTCACAGTCAGAAGCGGAGTCTCAAACGCTGAGCGTTGCACTTTCAGACAGCCTAGCCTGCCCTCAATTTCGGCCTCTCTTACAGCTCTTCTGGCACATGTTCAGTGGTCCGTTTCAGCAGATCCACCTACCGAGGCAGAGATCCGAAAGCAAATCCAAGCCTTAGGATGTCACAAAGCGCCGGGCTCCAATGATTTTTCCCCAGCCGTTTCTAAAGATGGTGGGGTGCAGCTCGTTAGAGAACTTCATATTTCGTCCTCAAAAGTTTGGAATTCTGAGCAGGTTCCGTCCTTGTAGGGGGAATCGATTGTTGTCTCTATCTTTAAGAAGGCCTCACGCAGTCACTGCGCGAGGGGTGTAAGGGGATGTAAGCCTTGTCCCAACATTGTCGAAGCTGCTTGCGCCTGCCATACTTCGTACGTTATACCAAACACGTAAAGAGTAGACTTGCAAGCAGTAATCTGGGTTTCGTGCCGGTCCTGGATGCATCGATCAAGTCTTTACTCTTGACAACTACTAGAGCACCGTCACACTTTCCAAAGACGAACAATCATCGTATTCCTGGACATTTGCGCGGCCTTCGACTTCTTCGATAGGACTGCACTATGGGATTGTTTGTAGAGAAATGGAGTACATGAGAAGTATCAGTCCACAAAGAGTTCCATCATCACAAATCAGATAGGGTTAGGGCCTACGGCCAGCTTCCGCTCCCCTCCGTCGTCTCCAACGGAGTTCGACAAGGTTGTCCTATATCTCCATTTCTCTTCAACTTTGTCATAGAGGATGTTCTACGGGATGCTCTGTCTGCTTTTCTAAACGGTGGAGCTGAACTCCTCACAGGGAACAGTTTTCAACTTAAAATAAACCGATGATACTACCTTGTTAAGCGATAATGCACAGGCAGTGCAACGCACTTTGGGCCGCTCGGCAACTGAGGTATCCCAATATGGAATGCACTCTGCACCTTCCAAGTGCAAAGTGCTTTTGTAAGATCGGCAGGAGCCTGTGCCTGCACTCGCTCTTTGTGGTGATCAGCTAGAGTGAGTCGATAACTTTAAGTACCTTGGAGCTTGATAACAGCCGAAAGTGGTGTTGGAAAAGAGTTCAATTCACGCATACAGACAGTTAGAGCAGCTTCCGGAAATCTGCGACACCTGTGGCGTCTCCGTCACATCCGGTCCTCTCTTAAGAGACGGGTGTACTTCATCGTGATTAGCAGTTTTACTCTGCGGTTGCGGTACCTGGCCACTTCACGTTGAGGATGCTTGACGTTTTTCTGTATTCGACCGCCGATGTCTCCGAAGCATTGCTCGTGTCTGGTGAAAACATCGAGTGATTGATGGTGGGGTGCGCCATCGTGTTACGCACGGATAGCTACCCTTTTACCGAAGTGGTCGCTCCACACCGCCTGCGGTGGCTGGGTCGTTTTACGAATGCCTGCCCATCACTCGCCCTTTCGTTCTCTATTCGCACATTCTGGGCAAAGCTGGAAGAAGCGACATGGCTCTCAGGTAGTGACTTGGTGTAGTGGCATGAGGAAGTTAGCATCAGCATTGGCTTCGACTGGCGCTTCCCGCCTCCTTGTTTGGGGCCCAAGGGACGGGGATTGTAGTTGGTTACACACGTTGAGGAACATGGCGCAGAAGAGAAGTCAGTCGCGCGAATGTTGTGCGGTCTGTCTGTCGAACTCTCGTGCCCCGTATTCACAAAAATGTCTTTTTGACAAACAAGATGATTGAAAAAACATTGAAAGTGTAGAGTGCAAAACAAGAAAAATCATCATTTTCCCCCTCATTAACTGTGTTTTGCCGTATTTCATTCCCTTCCCTTATTTTGTAATCGTTGTTGTTGTTGCGTTGCCGCCTTGCCTGATGTCAAGACGGTATATATATATATATATATATATATATATATATATATATATATATATATATATATATATATATATATATATATATATATATATATATATATATATATATATATATATATATATATATATATATATATATATATATATATAGCAAGTCATTCGAGATATTTCAATTAACAGTGCAGAAGTCTTTGGGATGCGTTTTACACCTTCGAAGTGTAAAACGTTGCTTCCCAAATAATCTGGCTCCACACTAAACAGTTTTGGGAAGGGAAACCGTAAGTGAGGTAGATAAATTTGTCTTCTTATTACCTGTGAGATAACATCTCGCCAGGTAGTCGAATGTCAGGTGAGAAGCTGTCGCAAATACAGAAGGCGCGTTTGGCTTATGTGACGTTCGGTTGTCTATAAAGGGTCGAGTGTACACTGTGGCAGTTGGAGCCGTTCTCTTATACGGCTCAAAAAACATGGCCGTTAAGGGCACAGAATAACTGAAGACTGTCGGTGTTTGAGCATTGATGTCTCTGTATTACAGCTCGAATACGGTGGCAGCACCGTGTCACCAATCCTAACGTTAGGCGCAGGCTTTTTGGAACCAGAGGGGGTCGGTCACTGAAACAAATATTGTGTCTAAATAGGTTAATGTGGTCAGGACATGTGCTAGGCATGCCCACCGCTAGACTTCTTCAGCATGCACTATTCTCCAACGCGGGTAGTGATTGGAATATGTCGAAGTGGTCAGTGCATAACTTGACAAAAAGGTATGAAAACCTTGACCAATGGACTTGGTTGGGTAGGATATGTTAGACTTCCGAGTTGGGAGACCCACCTACCAGATGGCCGGGGACGTTAAGTTGGCAAACTCAGTGTGTCAGAAGCCTGTTTAGGTGGGCGTTGTGCTTTACCCGCTGAGCGCACAGATAACGGGGATAGGCTTCTCCAGTTTTGTGCAGACAATCGATTGTTCTTGTCTAACACTAATTTCCGACACAGCTCGCGTCGCACAGCGACATGGCGCTCTAACTCTACAGGTACTTTTAGTCAAATTGACCATATCGCCGTAAGCTACCGATGGCGCAGTTCTGTTCAGAACTGTAGATCTTACTGGTCCACGTACGTAGAGTCGGACCATGCCTTAGTTTTAATGCGATTATCTCTCCAGCTCCATGGTCATCGTCGCAAACCGCAAACCGGATTAGCCGTGCAACGTTTGTGTGATACAGAAGTCCGCACCCGGTATGAGCAGAAGTTAGCACATGAGCTAGGATCCACAGAGAACAGTGATGTAGATGAGCATTGGGCTCATATCAAACAGGCGATGCACGTTGCAGCAGGTTTCGCCTGTGGTCCTCGATCCGTTGTCCATCAAAGACACTGGATCTCGCAAGAGTCGTTGAGTATAATGGAGCAAAAGCGTCAGCTTTCGAACTGTAAGGAGATGAATAAGATGCGGAGAAAGCTGCAAAGACAAGTTACGAAAAGCCTTAACAATGATCGCGAAAATTGGTGGGTCAATGTAGCCGAAGAAATGGAAATAGCAGCTGCTTCAGGTAACAGTCAAAGACTGTTCAAACTTATTCGTGACACCGGTGGACGGCGAACTCAGGTCAGTGAAACGATTTGGGATAGAAATGGAGAACTCATCCATAGCAAACAGCAAAGGCTTAACCGATGGGCCGAGTACTTCATGGAACAGTTTAGCTGGCCGCACGCTAGTGTAGTTACTCCCGCGTCAACAACTGTGACTCCTTGGATGGTATCACTTGAGCCCCCATCAGAAGTAGAAGTAGAGTCATGTATTCGATTACTAAGGCGGGGGAAAGCGGCAGGTCCCGACGAACTTCCCCCAGTTCTTTTCAAACTGGGTGGTGAGGCGTTGATAAAATTACTTACCGCCTTGCTCCGTGACATTTGGAAGGAGGAGCGTATTCCGTTAATATGGAGCGAGTCATTGATTGTTCCCATCTTCAAGAAGGGAATACGCAATGACTGCAGTAATCATCGTGGGATTAGCTTAATCCCGATAGTCACCGAAGTATTAGCCTCGATTCTGCTGCACCGTCTTACACCGGCTCGCGAGAGGAATGTTCGCGAACAGCAGGCTGGATTCCGCCCAGGTCGAGGATGCATCGACCAGATTTTTACTCTTCGCCGACTTCTTGAAACGCGTCACACGCACCGCCGACCAACAATAATGCTTTTCTTAGACCTGAAAGGCGCCTTCGATTCAGTTGATCGAACATCGCTTTTCAGTACTCTTCATCGAAAAGGTATGCCCCAGAAGTTCGTGAACCTAATGAGATCATTGTATTCTCATACTTCTGGCCGCGTTAGAGTCTACGGTGAACTGTCCGGTCGGTTCGAAACGACCAGTGGTGTTCGACAGGGATGCCCTTTGTCTCCATTCCTGTTCAACTTCGTCATGGACGAAATACTGGAGAGTGCGCTGCAAAATCTTCAGGATGTAGGCATCGAACTAGGAAATAGTGAAAAGCTATGTGACTTAGATTACGCAGACGACGTTGTCTGCTTGTTCGAATCCACGGAACATGCTCAGCGTGCACTAGATAATCTCGCAAGAGCTGTAGCTTCATTCGGCATGCGCTTTGCACCTTCAAAGTGCAAGGTGATGTTACAAGACTGGACGTCAACAATTCCGAGCTTGATGCTCGATGGGGAGGTGCTGGCAGTTGTCGACCACTTCACCTACCTCGGTAGCTGCGTGACGACGGATGGGAGCACAGTAGTAGAGGTGAGTACGCGGATATCCAAAGCTCGAGCGGCGTACGCTGGACTGAAGCACTTGTGGCGCCGATCCGATATTTCACTGAAGTTGAAAGGGCGTGTATACTGTGCCACTGTGCGTTCAGTTTTGTTGTATGGTTGCGAAACTTGGAGTCTGCGTGCTGAAGATATTCGTCGTCTTGAGGTTTTCGACCATCGATGTTTACGTAGTATCGCTAGGATTGGGTGGAATAGCCGAGTAAGCAACGATGAGGTGAGAAAGCGAGTATTGGGTACTAATTCAGAGAACGTTCTGTCACAGCGTATCCAGCTTAGTAGACTACGTTGGTTGGGACACGTGTTACGTACGGCGAGCACACGTCTACCATACCGTGTCCTATTCTCCGTTCCTCCTAGGGAGTGGAAAAGACCACGTGGAGGTCAGCAGATGACGTGGCAGCGAGGAATGAGAAAATGTACAGCAAACTTAGGAAAAGTAGGTGCCTCACGTCTTCGTGGTTGGGGTCCAAAAGATCCGTCTACCAGTTGGCTGGAGACTCTGAAGGATATGGCAGTGAACCGCGAGCAGTGGCGATCGTGTTGTCACTTTCTATCGAATCAGAATGATTGATCGATGTGTGTTTGTACAGTTAGACTGTGTATTCCGTGTGTTGGCTACTAGGGCGTTCTTTCCTTTTGCTACCCATGTAGGTCCACTCCCTGTCCATCTTGTATATTCATACTTTCTAATTCAACGTGCAACATGGTGAGAAAGGCAGTGATCAGTGGGGCTTGCCCTACTGTTTAACGCTGTACGATGATGATGATGAGGAGGAGGAGGCACTCGCTAACGCGGTACTATAATGGCGGTCACACAGTGCACCAGATCGATTGCATTTTAATACGATCACGCTGGTCATCTTCGATTGAAGATTGTCTGTCCTACCGAGGAGCGAGACTGGCAACAAGAATGGCACCGACCACACCCTCGTCCGTACACGCTTTAAGATCTACCTAGCCAATCGCCGCAAAAACTATGCCCCAAAGCGGATTAACACAACAGCGTTAGGGTCACCGAGAAGGCGTCAAGCGGTCTTGGACGCTATTGCCTCCCCTCTAGCCACTACGTTCATAGACAGAGAAGTACAAGTGAAGAACCAGTAGACTTCACTTAAAGCATCGATCCGACAGTCCGTTTTAAATCAACTGGGCTTTACGCGACGATGATAGAAAGACTGAATCTCAGGGGCGACTCTCCAGTTAATCGAAAAGGCTAGAGATGCGCACCTAAATGGCCACCCACACTTCCGATATCCGACGAAAAACCACCCGTTTGGCCAGAAGCAACCACAGCTACTGGACTGAAATCGCGGAAACCATGGAGGAAGTGAATAACTGCGGTGACTTCTCAGAGCTCTTCCGCCTAATCCGCATCGCATCCGATAAGCGACATTCGGCAGAACCACCCCCCCCCCCACCTACCCACCTTCGCGATACCGCCGGGCTGCTCATTCCTGAGCAGGCCAAAAAGATGCAACCTTTCGACTTCCTGCTGTGAACCCAACCCCAGCCATTCAGAGCGGAAACTATGACGTCAATAACAATCCACGAAGCCGAGATGATATCGCCGGTGTAATAGACAAGCTGAAGAACCGGAAATCCCCTGAAGAAGATGGCATCGCACCGGAGATTTATAAATCAGGTCTTTCGACACTGGTCGAGCCATTGTACACCCTGTTTTGCACAACCCAAAAACAGAAAATTCAAGCGCATTGGGAACTTCGATATTATTCCCTCTCCCAAAGAAAGGTTTTCGGGCTGCCCTTAACTCAGTTGACAGAGAACCGTTAAAGACTACCATACACGCAAATGGAATGTCTCAGAAGCTTCTCTGTCTCTAAAGGTCTCACTACGGAAATACGCACGTGAGAATAAGCATTTATGGAGAGTTCAGTGTGATCCCCCTCAAATCCGGTGTCAGTCAAGCATGTCCCTTGTCGCCAGCGCTATTAAACTACACCATAGATTGGAGAAAGCGCCCTTCATAAACAACCGAACGTCACAAGACTAAGGTTAGCAAAAGGCAAACGTGCCTTTTATATATGCGACAACTCATCCGACATTCGATCACCTGGCGAGATGTTATTTCACAGATAATGAGAAAACAAATTTATCTACCTCACCTATGGCTTCCCTTCCCAAAACAGCGTATAGTGTGAAACCAAATTATTTGGGAAGCAACGTTTTACACTTCGAAGGTGTAAAACGCATACCAAAGACTGCTGCACTGTTAATTAAACTACCTCGAAAAACTAGCAACATACCTGAATTTCCACTCAAGAACAATATCGTCCACGTGTTCTAAGTCAGACAGTTTATCACCTGAGCAATGATCAGTGCCGCTATTCTCACAAGAGGATCAGTCTGTCACAAAAACCATTTCGACTTCAAAATTGACGAAGATGGGTAAAATACGGCAACCCTGTTGAACCCCGTTTCTCCTGGTGAGCTCGCCTAAACGATCGCCATAAGTACAAACTCGAATTCGGCTGTTCGCATTCAAGCACTAAATATGAAAAATAAATTTCTCTGATTCACTCGCGAATGGGAGGCTGCGTCAGAGAACTGTTTGGTCGACTGGGTCGAATGCCGCTTTTAGATCTAGGAAAATAGAGATTGTGAGTCTACGAAAGGTGTGCCTGTGCTCTTAAATTTGCGGAACGCTAAGGATGTGGTCGATACAACCACGCGTACAACTTCAGCGGGTGTTGGATAATCAGTGAGGAATATTCCTTGCCAGCAGTTTGGATGCGGTACTTTTTTAATTACGTGCTTGTGCATGCATGCAATGCAAACGGTATACCGATTGCACTATTCGGGATAACCGGTAACCTGACCCTGAGACTTGAAGTGGAGATCAGCCACATAAGGTCCCAATAGATCAGGTGTAGTAACGAGCTGGACGACAGTGGATTACTGACTACCAAGCCAACTCCTCTGTGGATTTCACAGAACCTGTCACTTTTCTTGTAAATCGGCACAGTCCCCGATTCACACCACTCCCTGGGAATCTGCTCACTATCCCAAATTAACCGAAGGAGCTTTTTTTACTCTGAAACCAAAGCTCCGCCTCCATTCGTGAAGATAGGCGGAGATAACCTATCCGATCGAGAAGCTTTGTACTCCTTCAAGTAACCTACTTCTCGAATAATCTCCATTTCTGATGGAGGAATGATACCTACCTGCATCGGTTCTCGTAGGTATGCCCACCGTAGGAGTGGGCCCTAAAGTGTCCGGTCCAACGGTCTAGAGGACGTCCCTGAGAGTGAATCAGTGAGCCGTGGAATTCCTTGATTATCTCACTCACACCAGGTTTCCGTGGACCGGTACCTCTGATCAAACGGTAAAAGTTGCGAGTACTGCCAATGGACGCAGCCTTCCCAATTTCCTCACATTTCACAATCCACCAGTGCTCAAGATAATTTCTCAAATTCCTAGTCAGTTGGCATCACAGGGCATTGCTTACCTCACTGAATGTGGCATCAAGGAGAACGAATCTGCGAGCACCTAATAAAGTAACTGATGTCGCAAGTGTTCATCGTTTGTGAGACCTACATGAAGTGGCGTGCGAGGTTTTCTTGAGTTGTTCCTAGCATTCAATTGGGTCCTGGACATCCGGCTGCATCGATAACCGTGTAGACAGCTCTGCCTGACAAGCGGATCGTCAGTTATGGTCTAGAAGCAACTATACAAGACAGGTGGCCTCGGCGTTGGCGCAACCACAGATGAGACGTGAACAGAATCGAGCACGTACCGAGGCATGATCTGCTTCCACATGCGTGAACCAAAATGAACAACAATCTTCCATTGACTCACGCGAAAGTTGATCAATAAAAATACAGTCGATCTGAGTCCAACGTTGTGAAGACGTAGGGGGACGCCATGTAACTCTACGCCGCTTGTTATGCAGAAGTTCATGCCTACCAGAGACAATCTGTGGTCAGAGCACAGCTGAATAAAGCGACCGTTGTTGTCCATGCGATCGACCGGGGTCGCAAACCGACCTCCTATGAGCCTTTGGCAATCTCCCAAACAGCCAACTTGGGCGTTGAAATCCCCGACAACCTAAGTGAAGTTCGTTGGACAGACGATTCGAAGCAGCTGAGGCAAATCCCAACAAAATTCATCCTTGTCCTTCAAGGAACTACGGTCAGTGGGCGCATACACAGACAACGAACAAGCATCGACTTTTGAGTTTGTTACTTTCGGCACGTGCAAAACCGTCCAAACGAACTGCACACAGGCAACTACTGGCTGAAATTCAGTCTAGTAGTGCACGTTCAGCTCTCATGCCCAAAGCGATCTCAACGCCAACCTGACCGCAAGCGGCGGATGTGTTCCCACCAAGGTGGGAGGACGAAAGCGAATGCCCGGCGCTGTGCGCCGGTTTGCTGACTAAAAGTCAGTCTGAGGGAGACGGCTAAACCCTGATTTCAAATCAACCACGGGTGGCGCATGAGGCGTACAACGGTATGCTCACCGGCATCTGTGGCGAGGAGGTGTACTAGGCACCCAGGATGTTTGGCCTCATCCGAAGGGCGAATGAACCGAGGAATCAGTCACCGGCCTCCAGTGGGTTACGGACCCCACGTTTGGTCCCACTGCCTTGCGGGTTAAGCTTTGGATAGCTAAAGGTTCCAGTTGCGGATCCCTAAGAAAACCACCTGTTTTGGCTTGGGCAACCTGGTAGTATCGCACCCACAAACAAATCATGAACTCGGACTGTTTGACCCTTCCCCCCAATTGTACCATGTTTTGTTTGGCACACAGTGTGAAACCAGACAAGTGATATATATATATATATATATATATATATATATATATATATATATACATATATATATATATATATATATATATATATATATATATATATATGACCACAAGGTCCAGAAATCGGATCGCCTGGCATTCGAGAAGTGGAGTGAGAGACAGGTTGTATATGTTGTGCAAAGAATGAGCACAGAACTGGGGTCTTGAATGCGCGTATCAAAGACAGCATGTATAATATATATTGAAGGTCTCAAGAGTTCTGGCGGGAGCAGCCTGTGGACCTTTTTGGACGTAGTGTGCGGACGTTGAATGCAGCTTAGTGAAGTGAATACGTGGGCTTAAGAAGTGTGTTTGATTTGTGTCCTGCATTTTACCAACTGATTTATTCATAGCCGCAACAACCAGTGATAATTTTTATTTTTCTTACATGGAGAGTAAACTAGTAAGTATCCTGAGTAGACCATACTTCGTGATAACCCATAACGCGAGTTTTTCCTTGGGAACTCTAACTGGAGCCGTTGACTCACAAGACAATGGGGCGTAAACCCGGCACGTGACCGTGACTGAAGCACCTGTGTCCTGTAACGTGAGACCTGATCTTTGTTCTTATCATGTCTTGTCTGCACTGGTGCTTTATTATTGATCAACCTTTTGGATTCGGTCCCTAGTCCCATGCATCCAGGGGAGCAGGCGAATGGTGAACGGGGCAGTATCCGCTGGACGGGAAACTGACCAGCTTTGGTTGACGACAGCTGCTCAATGAAGTGGTACGACCTCTACCACCCTCCAGAGGAATCGCAGCTACTCCATTCCCACGTTCCTCTAGTGGAGATTTTTTTGACCGGTACGCTGCTTCTCGTCGTATCTATTCGCTAAAGTGTCCTCTCCATGGGGGAATGGCTAAAACTAACTGTTCCCAAGGGCCTGGCTTAGTAAGAATGAACTTCGTCTGGTTTCAGCCCATTGATCTGTCATGTATGACTGTATTTATGGCTTAATAAAGATAGCCCGTGTGGCTCTCTGGGCTGAGATACACTCTCGTCACGGTCGGATTGGTGTTGGCATCGCTCTGCTTAGGAGAGACGTTCAGGAGGAGTAGCTTTCTTGAAGCCTGAGACACCCACCCCCGACCATACTGAGGCATTTAGAGGCGCTAGCAACATACCTGAATTTCCACTCAAGAACAATATCGTCCACGCGTTCTAAGTCAGACAGTTTATCACCTGAGCAATGATCAGTGCCGCTATTCTCACAAGAGGATCAGTCTGTCACAAAAACCATTTCGACTTCAAAATTGACGAAGATGGGTAAAATACGGCAACCCTGTTGAACCCCGTTTCTCCTGGTGAGCTCGCCTAAACGATCGCCGTAAGTACGAAATCGGCACCGGTTTTGCATGTACGGCGAAATTATGATGGAACGCCACTTTCCGATCGGGACAGCGATGATGGGTTTAGGGAAGGTGCGCCTGTTCTGGAATTTTTCCAGGAGTAAAGATGGGATTGACAATAATCCACTTTTGTCCAGCCCGTTACCACACCTGACCTATTGGGACCTTACGTGGTTCTCTACTTCAAGTCTCAGGGTGACATTACCGGTTAGCCCTAATAATGCAGTGGTTCTTTGTGACCATGGGGTATACCTTTTCTACGGCACTCATGCGTAATCATTTAATACGAAAACAATCTCGATCGGATCTAAACCCTGTATGATTTTAGCACAAACACTGATCCAGAGCGTTACATAAGTGATGGAGAATAATACCAGCGAGCAATTCAGATGCAATGCAAACCAGGCTTATTCTCCTGTGGTGTTCACAAGAGAACCTGTCGCCTTACTTATAAATCGGTACGATCACCGAATCACACCAATCCTTTGTAACTTGCTCCATTTCAAATACCACATCGACTATTGTCCACTCCAGTGACAATACTGAGTCACAATCTCTGAAAACAGACGGAGGCAATCCATCGTGTCTAGCAGCCTTATGCCGTTTAGGGTAGCTCAGATCGCGGAGAACTTTCGCCTCTGACGGAGAACTGGTATCTACATCCAGAACGCTAACCACCGTGCTACTCAGTGCACCCGTTACGAATAACGACCAGTTAAGTTGCCCCTCGAAATACTCTGCCCAACGATATGAACGACGCTCCTGAGTTCGAATCAGTAAGCCGTTCGCCTTTGATCAGTTTATTAACACCTTCCTTTCGTGGACCGGTTTTCTGGTTAAAGGGAAAAGTTGCGAATGTTGCCGATCGCTGCAGTTTTTCCATCTCCCTACACTTCACGATCCACCACTGCTCACGGTCGTTTCTCAGGCTCCGTGTCAGTTGGCGTTTAAGGCATCTCCATAAAACATTGTATTTGGAACCCGGGGGAATCGATCTGCGCGCATCCAAAAGGGCAACTGAGGATGCAGATATCCGTCGTTTCTGTGTGTTTCGCTCTTGGACCTTGGGCAGTAACAGCGGCCTTAAATAGGGTCTCCTTGATCTCCGTCTATCGCTTTTCTGCGTCCTGGGTATTTGAATACATCGATATCCCCGCAAATGATTCTGTTTGGAGCATAGATCGACGATTATCATCCAATAGCAGCTGCTGGGGACGGTTGGCTTTGGCGTTGGTTTAGCAACCGACGAGACGTAGGGTGGAACGCGCGCGGACAACAGTGTGATTAGTGTCTATAGACGTGGGCCAAAATGGTCCAGTCTTGAATTGATCTGCACCAGCGGTGACCGACAGTAATGCGGTCGATCTGAGTCCGACGCTGTGTAGACGCATAAGTACGTCAGGTTAGTCGGTGCCGTATTTTGTGCAACGAATTTGTACTCCCTAGGAATAGTCAATTGTCAGAATATAGTTCGGTGAGTTGGTCACCATTATCGGTTCAGTACAGCTCAGACAACCATTGATCACACAGTGGGTGTGGTGGCTTTGGTTGTGATCTCCTAGAGGCAACCACGAAAAGCGAGACTAAACCTCAACGTGTGATGGCTTGCGTACTTCCATGACCCAAAACAGTTATGCGGGGTGGCTCCCGTAAGCCGGAGATGCAATCATGTCTAACAGGCCAATTGGTGGAGACCAGACAGAGTCCAGTCTCTGAACCAGTTGGTGGGCAACATCTGGTTCTAACCGTCTGGCCCCAGGAGGGGACACTCCAACGAATAAATACGGAGAGAAACAGTTGGCCGGTCGAGAAACCTTCACTAGATGGACGTAAAAGTGGAGTACCTGGGGCTTCTCTCGACTGTGGGAGAAGTCATCGCGCTTCACTGGACAGCTCCTAGCCTAAGGGATGCGGCCCCGTCCACATCTCACTTGCTCCAGTGGGTACATAGGGCTAGGACTGAGTCCGAAAGGCAAATCGATCACAAAGCAACAGCGAAGACAAGACAGCATGATTGCAACAATCAGGTCTCAAGTGACAAGCCAGATGTTCCTTCGCGGACGCTCCGGTCATGATCCCGTACTGGGTTAACGCCCCACTGCCGTGTCGGTCAGAATCTTGAGTTAAAGGCAACGGTCAAGGTTCCCAAAGAAAAATCCCTTCTTCAATGTGGGCAGCCGCGAAGTATGATATGCCCGAAAATCTCTAGCGGTCCCTCGGGAAACATTTCTTATCATTCTGCTCTTCATCCCTTACGTTCCAGTTCTAGATGGATATGAGAAGCCAAAGGGCAATAACTTGAAGACAGTGGAAAATAGAGAATCGATTCTTGGTCCTAATCATTCTCTTTACTTAGCTGCTTTCAATGTCCGCACAGTTTGCCAAACGAGACAAGAGGCTGCCATAGCTAGAACTATTGAAACCTTTAAAATAGATGTGTGTTGTGTCTCCGAAACACGCATACAACGCCCAACTTTAGCGTTACCACTTCGCCCCCTGGATACAATATCGGCTTTTCGTTTCAATTTTCGCGTGTCGGGCGATTTAGTGTCTGGTGCTCGTGGTCAGACTAGCGTTGGCATCGCTCTGAGCATAAAAGTTGAGCGTGCACTGTTCGACTGGATCTCAGTCAACAGTCGTTTGTGTGCGGTTCGGTTGAATGGTTCTGTGTAATTAACGGCGCTAGACGGAAGTGTTGATGCCTGTTCTGCCCCAACCGAATGTAGCTCTCTTGAGGCTAAAGACGAATTCTACCAAGATTTGTCTCAACTGCTCCGCAGTGTGCGTTCTTCAGACGGTTGTTGCTGGTGATTTGAATGCTCAAGTTCAAGTCAAGTCAAGTATTTGTATCATGCACCCCGGTGAATGAATATTCAGCAGTACATAGCTATACTTACAGCAATTACACGAAAAAGAAAGCAGCAGATACAACAACAAAAAAGAAATGTTAAAGGATGATTTAGGAGCTAAGACCATAAACGTTGTCTGAGTTCAACGTTCATGTTTGCTGGATTACATAAGAATCGAGCAAGGTAAGGGACAACGGAGGACCGGTAGACAGCCGTGCGTGCACAAGTCATTCTCTAATTGTTGCGGGTAGAATACAAGAAAGCACACATGCTGAGGTCCCGGTGAAGCGGGCAAAGTGAGTCATTCAAAATTCTTTCGGCGAATCTTTTGCACACTTTGTGGTGCTGGGATATGATGGAGTGTGTGAGGTCTTAACGAGGTATACCGCTTACATAGGATAAGTGCTTGGGAATCCTTTTTATTGTGATGAAATCTTTAGCATTTAGGCCAGGGAAGAAGACGGGAGAAGAATACAACCAGTGAGGTAATATGCATGCAAGGGCAAAACGATGAATGATTTAAAGAGATACAGACAATGCTTTCAGGCGCAAAACGTAGTGGGTTAGTCTTTTCACTTTTGTGAAAACGCAGACAACATATTCAGTCCAACAAAGATTATGGGTGATCGTAATCCCAAGGTATTTGACCGACAGTTGATGACAAACGGAGATGTCTTCTATATGGACGTCTGAATAGGATTCCAGAAAGTCCACATACTTAGAGCCTTTAAGAAAACAAAAGACAACATCCGAGCATTTACGGGGATTTAAGCTTAGATTTTGGGCTTTGGACCAATGGTCAGTATCTGAGGGACTAGATTGAAGCTCAGGTGTAGCTGATGCATCAGGGTGGAGTTGTAGAGCGTGTATTGATTTTTACACCTCGGTCCGGACGTTTACCGACTTGATTTTTTTCTCAGCCCGGTTATACTGTTTACTCTCATTTGCCTCGTATGCCTATCGAACCGCAGTCAGCCGACTACATTGACGCAAGCATACGCACCTACGGCTCTCCCATGTAACGGTTTGATCATTCACTTTTTGAATAAACGCGTTTGCAGTCACACCGCGTCAGTCTTTAACCCACTACAGGATAACTCAACCGCAACATCATCTGCATACTTTATAATGAAGGAACAGTCACTGACAGACATGGAGGACGTGCAGGTGGAGAGGATTGCGCCCTGTAGTACATCTTGGTTTACAACAGATGGAAGAGGTTCTGCCCCCGTATCCCTTAAACTGTTGCCGATTGGAGAAATAATCAGACGAAAGTACAATGGGTGAGGTTTGTATTCTGCTATTTGAGAGTATGTCGAGAAGTTTTCGTCTATCAACACAGCGACTATGAGTCAAGCAAGCAATAGCATCCAAGGCAGAGCAGGGGCAGCGGAAGGCGGATTGGTTTATATCTCATTGTCAAATCACTGGACAGTTTCTAGAGTAATAACTTCTCGAACACCTTTAATGCGATGGACGTACTGGAAATTGGACAAAATTTTGCCTGTTCCTCGCCAGTACGAACTTAAGACGTTCTAATCCCTGGTACGCCACGTGGCGTCCGCCCACTTTGAGTCAACAGTGGACCCAGATCGAACACATCGCTATAAGCCATAAATGGCGGGTTGCATACAAGACTGTCGCTCAAACTGGAGCAGCCCCCCCCCCCCCCCCCCCCCTGATTCCGATCACATATTAGTTTGCACTAAACTGTCCATGTGTTTCGGTGGGCGCTCCAAACTCATGCTGCAACGATGGTTAGATTGCGATAAGCTTTCCGATTCATCTCGCTTATCCGTCTTCCAAAACACACTAGCTAAGAAGCTAGATATAGCCCCCACCTGATGACATACACCAGCACTGGTCGATTTTCAAAAATGTTTTGTTTTCTCCTGGTCTACTAAGTTGCGCTCTGTCTCACCGTGCCGCAAGACCCTGGGTTTCTGCTGAATCTGTGCCTCCTCGACGCACGCAAGTCGTTTTCAGCTGGAACCGAGTTTAACGAAGCACGACTTGTAATGAGACGTGCACTTAAGGTGAGTCTTCTTAGGGACCGCGGAATCTGGTGGTCGCAACGTACATCAGAGATGGAACGTGCTGCCGCCATGGTAAATTCCCACAAGTTGTTCTATCTCATTCGAGTCACCGGTAGGAAGCCACTGAGTGTGAGTGAAACAATCTGTGAAGCTGACTGTTCGCCCATTCACAGTCAGAAGCGGAGTCTCAAACGCTGAGCGTTGCACTTTCAGACAGCCTAGCCTGCCCTCAATTTCGGCCTCTCTTACAGCTCTTCTGGCACATGTTCAGTGGTCCGTTTCAGCAGATCCACCTACCGAGGCAGAGATCCGAAAGCAAATCCAAGCCTTAGGATGTCACAAAGCGCCGGGCTCCAATGATTTTTCCCCAGCCGTTTCTAAAGATGGTGGGGTGCAGCTCGTTAGAGAACTTCATATTTCGTCCTCAAAAGTTTGGAATTCTGAGCAGGTTCCGTCCTTGTAGGGGGAATCGATTGTTGTCTCTATCTTTAAGAAGGCCTCACGCAGTCACTGCGCGAGGGGTGTAAGGGGATGTAAGCCTTGTCCCAACATTGTCGAAGCTGCTTGCGCCTGCCATACTTCGTACGTTATACCAAACACGTAAAGAGTAGACTTGCAAGCAGTAATCTGGGTTTCGTGCCGGTCCTGGATGCATCGATCAAGTCTTTACTCTTGACAACTACTAGAGCACCGTCACACTTTCCAAAGACGAACAATCATCGTATTCCTGGACATTTGCGCGGCCTTCGACTTCTTCGATAGGACTGCACTATGGGATTGTTTGTAGAGAAATGGAGTACATGAGAAGTATCAGTCCACAAAGAGTTCCATCATCACAAATCAGATAGGGTTAGGGCCTACGGCCAGCTTCCGCTCCCCTCCGTCGTCTCCAACGGAGTTCGACAAGGTTGTCCTATATCTCCATTTCTCTTCAACTTTGTCATAGAGGATGTTCTACGGGATGCTCTGTCTGCTTTTCTAAACGGTGGAGCTGAACTCCTCACAGGGAACAGTTTTCAACTTAAAATAAACCGATGATACTACCTTGTTAAGCGATAATGCACAGGCAGTGCAACGCACTTTGGGCCGCTCGGCAACTGAGGTATCCCAATATGGAATGCACTCTGCACCTTCCAAGTGCAAAGTGCTTTTGTAAGATCGGCAGGAGCCTGTGCCTGCACTCGCTCTTTGTGGTGATCAGCTAGAGTGAGTCGATAACTTTAAGTACCTTGGAGCTTGATAACAGCCGAAAGTGGTGTTGGAAAAGAGTTCAATTCACGCATACAGACAGTTAGAGCAGCTTCCGGAAATCTGCGACACCTGTGGCGTCTCCGTCACATCCGGTCCTCTCTTAAGAGACGGGTGTACTTCATCGTGATTAGCAGTTTTACTCTGCGGTTGCGGTACCTGGCCACTTCACGTTGAGGATGCTTGACGTTTTTCTGTATTCGACCGCCGATGTCTCCGAAGCATTGCTCGTGTCTGGTGAAAACATCGAGTGATTGATGGTGGGGTGCGCCATCGTGTTACGCACGGATAGCTACCCTTTTACCGAAGTGGTCGCTCCACACCGCCTGCGGTGGCTGGGTCGTTTTACGAATGCCTGCCCATCACTCGCCCTTTCGTTCTCTATTCGCACATTCTGGGCAAAGCTGGAAGAAGCGACATGGCTCTCAGGTAGTGACTTGGTGTAGTGGCATGAAGAAGTTAGCATCAGCATTGGCTTCGACTGGCGCTTCCCGCCTCCTTGTTTGGGGCCCAAGGGACGGGGATTGTAGTTGGTTACACACGTTGAGGAACATGGCGCAGAAGAGAAGTCAGTCGCGCGAATGTTGTGCGGTCTGTCTGTCGAACTCTCGTGCCCCGTATTCACAAAAATGTCTTTTTGACAAACAAGATGATTGAAAAAACATTGAAAGTGTAGAGTGCAAAACAAGAAAAATCATCATTTTCCCCCTCATTAACTGTGTTTTGCCGTATTTCATTCCCTTCCCTTATTTTGTAATCGCTGTTGTTGTTGCGTTGCCGCCTTGCCTGATGTCAAGACGGTATATATATATATATATATATATATATATATATATATATATATATATATATATATATATATATAGCAAGTCATTCGAGATATTTCAATTAACAGTGCAGAAGTCTTTGGGATGCGTTTTACACCTTCGAAGTGTAAAACGTTGCTTCCCAAATAATCTGGCTCCACACTAAACAGTTTTGGGAAGGGAAACCGTAAGTGAGGTAGATAAATTTGTCTTCTTATTACCTGTGAGATAACATCTCGCCAGGTAGTCGAATGTCAGGTGAGAAGCTGTCGCAAATACAGAAGGCGCGTTTGGCTTATGTGACGTTCGGTTGTCTATAAAGGGTCGAGTGTACACTGTGGCAGTTGGAGCCGTTCTCTTATACGGCTCAAAAAACATGGCCGTTAAGGGCACAGAATAACTGAAGACTGTCGGTGTTTGAGCATTGATGTCTCTGTATTACAGCTCGAATACGGTGGCAGCACCGTGTCACCAATCCTAACGTTAGGCGCAGGCTTTTTGGAACCAGAGGGGGTCGGTCACTGAAACAAATATTGTGTCTAAATAGGTTAATGTGGTCAGGACATGTGCTAGGCATGCCCACCGCTAGACTTCTTCAGCATGCACTATTCTCCAACGCGGGTAGTGATTGGAATATGTCGAAGTGGTCAGTGCATAACTTGACAAAAAGGTATGAAAACCTTGACCAATGGACTTGGTTGGGTAGGATATGTTAGACTTCCGAGTTGGGAGACCCACCTACCAGATGGCCGGGGACGTTAAGTTGGCAAACTCAGTGTGTCAGAAGCCTGTTTAGGTGGGCGTTGTGCTTTACCCGCTGAGCGCACAGATAACGGGGATAGGCTTCTCCAGTTTTGTGCAGACAATCGATTGTTCTTGTCTAACACTAATTTCCGACACAGCTCGCGTCGCACAGCGACATGGCGTTCTAACTCTACAGGTACTTTTAGTCAAATTGACCATATCGCCGTAAGCTACCGGTGGCGCAGTTCTGTTCAGAACTGTAGATCTTACTGGTCCACGTACGTAGAGTCGGACCATGCCTTAGTTTTAATGCGATTATCTCTCCAGCTCCATGGTCATCGTCGCAAACCGCAAACCCGATTAGCCGTGCAACGTTTGTGTGATCCAGACGTTTGCACCCGTTATGAACAGAAGTTAGCACATGAGCTAGGATCCACGAAGAACAGTAATGTAGATGAGCATTGGTCTCATATCAAACAGGCGATGCACGTTGCAGCAGGTTTCGCCTGTGGTCCTCGATCCGTTGTCCATCAAAGACACTGGATCTCGCAAGAGTCGTTGAGTATAATGGAGCAAAAGCGTCAGCTTTCGAACCGTAAGGAGATGAATAAGATGCGGAGAAAGCTGCAAAGACAAGTTACGAAAAGCCTTAAGAATGATCGCGAAAATTGGTGGGTCAATGTAGCCGAAGAAATGGAAATAGCAGCTGCTTCAGGTAACAGTCAAAGACTGTTCAAACTTATTCGTGACACCAGTGGACGGCGAACTCAGGTCAGTGAAGCGATTTGCAGTAGGAATGGAGAACCCATCCATAACAAACAGCAAAGGCTTAACCGATGGGCCGAGTACTTCATGGAACAGTTTAGCTGGCCGCACGCTAGTGTAGTTACTCCCGCGTCAACAACTGTGACTCCTTGGATGGTATCACTTGAGCCCCCATCAGAAGTAGAAGTAGAGTCATGTATTCGATTACTAAGGCGGGGGAAAGCGGCAGGTCCCGACGAACTTCCTCCAGTTCTTTTCAAACTGGGTGGTGAGGCGTTGATAAAATCACTTACCGCCTTGCTCCGTGACATTTGGAAGGAGGAGCGTATTCCGTTAATATGGAGCGAGTCATTGATTGTTCCCATCTTCAAGAAGGGAATACGCAATGACTGCAGTAATCATCGTGGGATTAGCTTAATCCCGATAGTCACCGAAGTATTAGCCTCGATTCTGCTGCACCGTGTTACACCGGCTCGCGAGAGGAATGTTCGCGAACAGCAGGCTGGATTCCGCCCAGGTCGAGGATGCATCGACCAGATTTTTACTCTTCGCCGACTTCTTGAAACGCGTCACACGCACCGCCGACCAACAATAATGCTTTTCTTAGACCTGAAAGGCGCCTTCGATTCAGTTGATCGAACATCGCTTTTCAGTACTCTTCATCGAAAAGGTATGCCCCAGAAGTTCGTGAACCTAATGAGATCATTGTATTCTCATACTTCTGGCCGCGTTAGAGTCTACGGTGAACTGTCCGGTCGGTTCGAAACGACCAGTGGTGTTCGACAGGGATGCCCTTTAGACTCCATTCCTGTTCAACTTCGTCATGGACGAAATACTGGAGAGTGCGCTGCAAAATCTTCAGGATGTAGGCATCGAACTAGGAAATAGTGAAAAGCTATGTGACTTAGATTACGCAGACGACGTTGTCTGCTTGTTCGAATCCACGGAACATGCTCAGCGTGCACTAGATAATCTCGCAAGAGCTGTAGCTTCATTCGGCATGCGCTTTGCACCTTCAAAGTGCAAGGTGATGTTACAAGACTGGACGTCAACAATTCCGAGCTTGATGCTCGATGGGGAGGTGCTGGCAGTTGTCGACCACTTCACCTACCTCGGTAGCTGCGTGACAACGGATGGGAGCACAGTAGTAGAGGTGAGTACGCGGATATCCAAAGCTCGAGCGGCGTACGCTGGACTGAAGCACTTGTGGCGCCGATCCGATATTTCACTGAAGTTGAAAGGGCGTGTATACTGTGCCACTGTGCGTTCAGTTTTGTTGTATGGTTGCGAAACCTGGAGTCTGCGTGCTGAAGATATTCGTCGTCTTGAGGTTTTCGACCATCGATGTTTACGTAGTATCGCTAGGATTGGGTGGAATAGCCGAGTAAGCAACGATGAGGTAAGAAAGCGAGTATTGGGTACTAATTCAGAGAACGTTTTGTCACAGCGTATCCAACTTAGTAGACTTCGTTGGTTGGGACACGTGTTACGTATGGCAAACACACGTCAACCGTACCGTGTCCTATTCTCCGCCCCTCCTAGGGAGTGGAAGAGACCACGTGGAGGTCAACAGATGACGTGGCAACGAGGAATGAGAAAATGTACGGCAGACTTAGGAAAAGTAGGTGCTTCACGTCTTCGTGGTTGGGGTCCAAAAGATCCGTCTACCAGTTGGCTGGAGACACTGAAGGATATGGCTGCGAACCGCGAACAGTGGCGATCGTGTTGTCACTTTCTATCGAATCAGAATGTTTGATCGGTGTACGTTTGTACAGTTAGACTGTATATTCCGTGTGTTGGCTACTAGGGCATTCTTTTCTTTTCCCACCCATGTAGGTCCACTCCCTCTCCATCTTGTATATTCATACTTTTTAATTCAACGTGCAACACGGTGAGAAAGGCAGTGGTCAGTGGGGCTTGCCCTACTGTTTAACGCTGTACGATGATGATGATGATGATGACCGGGAGTCGCCGTCAGTAGCGTAGTTGCCCTCAGGCTCTTTTCACTTTAGGCTTTCACTCATGAGGTAGCCACTAAAATCAGGGCACAGGAGTGCGACGTTGATGGCTGAGTGAACTGAACTGAATTGAACTAGTGTTAACGGTTGAAGGAGTCCCAATTATGACAGCCTGTTACCCTGCTGGACAAAGTGTGAGCACGTTATAGGCAGCTAAATGGGGAGAATGAACAGGTTTGAGAGTCCACTCTCTATTTTTCCTATTCCCAAGTTGTTATCATCATGGAGGGCTAAAAGTTCTCGATCACGAGTCGTTGTGAAATTTGTAAGTGGGATGTGAAGGATGATGAGCAGAGAGACAACAAATGTTTTGCAAAGGAACACTGGAGATTTCTACGCCGATCATATCCTGCGATAACCTATAACGCAAGAGTTTTTTCTTGGGAACTCTAACTGGAGCCGTTGACTCACAAGACAATGGGGCGTAAACCCGGCACGTGACCGTGACCGAAGCACCTGTGTCCTGTAACGTGAGACCTGATCTTTGTTCTTATCATGTCTTGTCTGCACTGGTGCTTTATTATTGATCAACCTTTTGGATTCGGTCCCTAGTCCCATGCATCCAGGGGAGCAGGCGAATGGTGAACGGGGCAGTATCCGCTGGACGGGAAACTGACCAGCTTTGGTTGACGACAGCTGCTCAATGAAGTGGTACGACCTCTACCACCCTCCAGAGGAATCGCAGCTACTCCATTCCCACGTTCCTCTAGTGGAGATTTTTTTGACCGGTACGCTGCTTCTCGTCGTATCTATTCGCTAAAGTGTCCTCTCCATGGGAGAATGGCTAAAACCAACTGTTCCCAAGGGCCTGGCTTAGTAAGAATGAACTTCGTCTGGTTTCAGCCCATTGATCTGTCATGTATGACTGTATTTATGGCCTAATAAAGATATCTTCTGTAGCTCTCTGGATAGCAGAGGCACACAAGCTAACACACCACAATAAGATGCCGTCTTGCCGTGATGAGTAAGGTTGCTGACGATGGAAACAAATGAGCTCCGCACACTATGGGGTCGCATGAACCGTCATCATCATCGTACAGCGTTAAACAACAGGGTAAGCCCCACTGACCACTGCCCTTCTCGCCATGTTGCATGCTGAAATAGAATGTATGGATATGCAAGATGGTGAATGGGCCTACAGGAGTGGGAAAAGGAAAAAACACCCTAGTAGCAAACACACGGTATACACAGTCTAACTGTACAAACGCACATTAACCAATCAATTTGATTCGGCAGAAAGTGACAACACGATCACCACTGTTCACGGCTCATTGCCATATCATTCAGTGTCTCCAGACAACTAGTTGACAGATCTTTTGAACCCCAACCACGAAGATTTGAGGCATCTACTTCTTCTACTTTCGCTGTACATTTTCTCATTCCTCGCTGACACGTCATCTGTTGACTTCCACGTGACTTCTTCCATTCCCTAGAAGAAGCGGAAGAATGCATGGTATGGTAAACAAGTGTTTGGCATATGTAACACATGCCCCAACCGATGAAATCTACTAAGCTGGATACGCTGTGATAGAGCATTCTACGAATTAGTACCCAATATTCGCTTTCTGGCTTCAGTATTGTTCACTCGGCTATTCCACCCAATCTTAGTGACACTACGCAAACATCAATGATCGTAAACCTCACAGCGAAGAGCATCTTTCGCACGCAAACCCCATGTCTCGCAACTATACCACAAAACTGAACGCACCGTGGCACGGTACACACGACCTTTCAACTTCGGCAAAATGTCAGGTCGGCACCACAAATGCTTTAACCTAGCGTACACCGCTCGAGCCTTGGATATCTGCGTGCTCACCTCTACTACTGTGCTCCCATCCGTCACCACACCGCTGCCGAGGTTCGTGAAGCAGTCGACAATTGCCAGCACCTCTCCATCGAGCGTCAAGCTCGGAATCGTTGACGTCCAGTCTTGTGACATCACTTTACACTTTGAAGGTGCAAAGCGCATGCCGAATCGAGCTACAGCTCTCCCAAGTCTATCCAGTGCACACTGAGCATGTTCCGTGCATTCGAACAAGCAGACAACGTCGTCCGCTTAATTTAGATCATACAGCCTCTCACAAGTTCCTAGTTCGACGCACAGTTCCTGAGGATTTCGCAAGGCATTCTCGATTATCTCGTCGATGACGAAGTTGAACAGGAATGGCGAAATGAGACATCCCTGTCGAACATCGCTGGTTGTTTTGAGTGGGCTGGATAGTTCATTGTAAACCCTTACGCCGCCGGAATTATGAGAGCAGTACAATGATCTCAGTAGATTCGCGAACTTCTGTGGCATACCTTTTTAACGAAGGGCATTGAGAAGTGCTGTTCGATCAACTGAATCAAAAGCGCCTTTCAAATCTAAGAAAACCATTATTGTCGGTCGATGGTGCGTGTGACGCATTTCAAGTGGTTGACGAAGAGTAAAAATCTGGTCGGTGCATCACCAACCTGGGCGGAATGCGGCCTGTTGTTCGTGGGCGTTGCTCTCACAAGTTGAGATCATACGGCACAGCAAGATCGAGGCTAGTATCGTGTTGATTGTCGGAATTAACCTGATCGCACGATGATTACTACACTCGTTGCATATTCTCTTCTCGAAGATGGATACAATCAACGACTCGTCCCAGGATAATGGAATGCGCTTTTTGTTCCAAATGTCACGGAGTAAGGTGGTAAGGGATTTTGTCAACGCACCATCACCCATTTTAAAAAGAACTGGGGGATGTTTGTCGGGACCGGCTGCTTTTCCACGCTTTAGTAATCATGACTCCACTTCCACTCTAGATGAGGGCTCAAGTGATACCGCCTAAGGAGTCGCAGTTGTTGACACAACAGTAACTACACTAGACCCTTGAGAGATCCAGTGTCTTTAATGGACATGGGATCTAGGTTCACAAGCGAAACCCGCTGATACGTGCATCGCCTGTTTGATATGAGCCCAATGCTCATCTACATTACTGTTCGTCGTAGTTCCTAGCTCATGTGATAATTTTTGTTCATAACTGGTGCGAACTTCTGGTTCACACAGACGTTGCACGGCTAACTGGGTTTGCGGTTTACGACGATGACCATGGAGCTGGAGAGATAATCGCATTAAAACTAATGCATGGTCTGATTCTACGTACGTGGACCAGTAGGATCTACAGTTCTGAACAGAACTGCACCACCGATAGCTTACGCCAATATGATCAATCCGGTTTAGAATAAGTGTAGAGTTAGAGCACCGCGTCGCTGTGCTACGTGAGCTCTCGGAATTTGGAATTGGTACTAGACAAGAAAAACTGATTGTCTGCACAAAACTGGAGAAGTCTATCCCCGTTATCTGTGCGCTGAGCGGGGTGATGCACAACGCCCATCTAAACAAGCTTCTGAAGCACTAAGTTTGCCAACTTGTGAACTACGATGTGAGAACCTTTACTGCTGCGAACCAGAAGATCATCCATTGTTATCTGTATAAGTGCGCGGATCAAGAATCCGCACTTTGCTTGCGTAAAAGGTCTATCGCAACCGAGTCCGTCATGCGCGAATTGTAGGCAAAAGGTGTAATCAAAGAACTCATAAAGACACTTACCGGGTACTGCAGGCGTAACTCTTAACTGGTGCGGTACGAAAGCCGTTGCTGTGGGGAACGCAAACCCACCGGTCAATGGAGCAGTGGGAGCAGCAGGAGCAGATGAAGCAATAGAAACTGTGACCTGATGGGCGATTTCAGCCTCAAACCTACGAGAATTTGATATCAAAGAGGTACGTAAACATGCCACTTACCGATTCATCTCCTCCTCCATTTGACGGAGTTTCTTTTCTCCGGTTGCCATTCTTAGTTGTTACAATTAACGACTAAATTCGATGGGACACCGCGGTTAGCCCGAACTACAATTCTCCTAAAGATAAAACGAGAATACAAGAGCATTCTTAAGGGATTAGATAAGTTCAATCTTCTACCAGACGAACAATTTCCGCACTCGGTTGGAAAACAACGATACACACAATACTGGGGACAATAACGGACCAAGGAATTGACAACTCTAGAAACCGGAAGTAGTAAATTAACATAAGGGATTATCATGTGCAGAAGTGATAAAACTGCAATGCAGTATGCAGGACCTTTCAGTCCAGTGAAACGTCGCGTCGACACCACAGCTGTTTCAGTCCCGTTTGAACTGACCGAGTCTCGGGTATGATCGCCTTCATGTTTCGCAGGTTTGTCCGTCATTCGTTGTGCATCTGCTTAATTGTGTACAGATGGCAACCTGAGAAACTGGACAACATTCTGAGATATGACATGAATCGGAGATTGAGTCACTTATCAGGAAAGGTGACATATACTCTTGCAATAAACAGGTACATTAGTATGGTCAATAGCAGATTGTGTCCGATTTGTTAAAAGGGTTCGTTCAAAACTAACAAAGCCAATGGCGACCATTGTTTTTTATCGCTGCCTACGCCCCTAAAGCCAGCGATATATACTATCAGCAACTTTATGAACTTCTTCGAAAGGTATCTGATAGAGACATAGTGGTACTGGCTAGAATTCTGAACGCCCATATTGGTTACCTAGGTCCAGATGGGTAAATGCTTGGAGGCCAAGGCGGCGCCGGTATTACCGCACGGATAACGATAACGGACCGCTCCACCTATGCACAGACCACTGTTTACTCTTGTAGAGTACGGACTTCCGGCGCAGTTTTCCTCGCAGTCACATAGCGACCGCCATGTGCTAATCAGTCTTGGACACAAACAGACTACATAGTCGTAAGTTACCACTGGCTTGGCTCAATCAAGTCTTGTAGGTCGTATTGAAGCACATATCTAGATTCAAATCATGCCCTCGTGTGTGCTGAGTTATTAGTATGGTTCTCAATCAAGTCAAAAGTCCGCCGTCAACGGATAGACGACAACCAACTTTGCCAGACCTTGGTCCGGAAGAGATATCACAAGGAGTTTGCTGTCTAGTTAAGTAGCTACACATGATTTGTCAGACCGCTCGCAACATATCCAAGACGCTATAAAAGTAGCGAATATCTTAGGGGTTATTCACACGACATGCAGCTACGCAGTGGACCTCATCGGATTCTTTGGAACTGCTAGACAGTCGCCGGAATATCCCTGCCGGAAGCGAAAACCACTATTCCCGCTCCCAGTTACGAAGGGGTCTGATTAGAAGTTTGTGCCGAGACCGAAAGAGTTAGTGGTCCGAAGGCGCAGCCGAAATGGAACAAGCTGCTGTCACCATCAATGCTTGGAGGCTTTTTTAACTCATCCGATCTACAGGGACCAAGAAGCCTGGAGTGAACGGGATGATCTGCAAAGTAGACAACCAACCAATTCGTCAATTTCTACTGTGCATGGATCGATGGGCAGAGCACTCTGAGGAGCAGTTCAATTGATCTTTGGCGTCAGCATCCCCGCTCAGTAAACCGTTTGAACCAGCTCATGCTCCATGGACGGTCTGTACTGTTCCAACCACCGAAGAAGTCGATCGTGCACCACCTCCTGAAATGCAATAAAGCCCCCGTACTCCGATGAACTACCTCCGGTTCTCCCCAAAAATGGTAGTATGACACTCTCCAAGGCGCTCACCAGCTTCTTTACCGAGATTTGGCTCCACGAAGTTGGAACTGTGCACCCATCAACCCTATATACAGGGGGCTAGAAACACTTTCCAATCATCGAGAGATAAGTTTGATCTCGGTTACACCAAAGCTGTTAGCTTCAATAATCTTCCACTGATTGTTCCCAGTGGGCGAACAACAGGTCCGTCCCAACCGCAGGTGACCAAATCCTTACCATCCGTCGAATACTTGGGCTCCGCCACACATCGCACTCCGACGGTAATCATATCCTTAGATATCCAAGCAGCCTTTGATTCCGCTGATAGGACGGGCCCCTGGGATTGTCTCATCAGACAAGTGCCTGAAAAGTACGTCAAAATAATACAAACGCTACACCAACAGACTTCCGGCCGAGTGCAAGCATAAGGATCATCGTCATATTACTTTCTAATTGGAGGCGGCGTGCATCAAGATTGCCCACTCCCTTCCTGTTTAACTTTGGGATCGATGGCATGCTAAGACAGGCACAGGAAAATCGAACGAACGAAGACATTGAGCTTCAACCTGGTAACAAACTTTTAGACCTGGACTACGCAGAACGAAAACATCTGCAAAGGCAAGTTATGAAAAGCCCTAAGAAGGATAGCCAAAACTGGTGCGTTACGGTAGCCGTAGAAATGGAAGCAGCAGCTGCTTCAGGCATCTGCGACGCCGGTGGACGGGGAACCCCGGTCAGTGAAACGACATGCGACAGAACTGGAGCCTATTCATGGCAAACAGTAAAGGCTTGATCGTTGGGCCGAGTGTTTCAAGGAGCAGTTTAGCTGGCTCCGTGCTAATGTAGTTGCTCCAAAGTTAACAACTGCGATTCTTTGGGAAGTATCACTTCAGATCTTAGCAGAATTTGAAGCAGAATCAAGCATTCGACTATTAGAACGTAAAAAAGCAGCCAGTCCCGACAAACATCCCCCAGTTCTTTTTAAAATGGGTGATGGTGCGTTGACAAAATCCCTTACCACCTTACTCTGTGACATTTGGAACAAAAAGCGCATTCCATTATCCTGGGACGAGTCGTTGATTGTATCCATCTTCGAGAAGAGAATATGCAACGAGTGTAGTAATCATCGTGCGATCAGGTTAATTCCGACAATCAACACGATACTAGCCTCGATCTTGCTGTGCCGTGTGATCTCAACTTGTGAGAGCAACGCCCACGAACAACAGGCCGCATTCCGCCCAGGTTGGGGAGGCACCGACCAGATTTTTACTCTTCGTCAACCACTTGAAATGCGTCACACGCACCATCGACCGACAATAATGGTTTTCTTAGATTTGAAAGGCGCTTTTGATACAGTTGATCGAACAGCACTTCTCAATGCCCTTCGTTAAAAAGGTATGCCACAGAAGTTCGCGAATCTACTGAGATCATTGTACTGCTCTCATAATTCCGGCGGCGTAAGGGTTTACAATGAACTATCCAGCCCACTCAAAACAACCAGCGATGTTCGACAGGGATGTCTCATTTCGCCATTCCTGTTCAACTTCGTCATCGACGAGATAATCGAGAATGCCTTGCGAAATTTTCAGGATGTAGGCGTCAAGGTTTCAGTTTCAGTTTCAGTTTATTCAACCATTAACCTCGCACTTCTGTGCTCTAGTTCCGGTTGCTACCTTCCGACATCGTCCAGTAAAGGGCGAAAAGAACAGAAGCATAGTGATAAAGATCCAAAAAGTCAAAGTATCAAGGGGAAATCAAGAAGACAAAGAAAGAGTCCGAATGCAACTACACCATTGACCGCGACACCGAGCCATATCACTTAATGTTTCCAACCATTTAGTAGGTGGATCACGTGGACCCAAACCTGGAAGTCTAACACGCTCTACTTGGCCAAGTCCACTGGTCAAGGTTTTCATACCTTTTTGCCATGTCATGGACTGACCACTTCGGCCTACCTTCCAATCAGCACCTGACTCAGAGAACAGCGTACGCTGAGGAAGTCTATTGGCTGGCATGCGTAACACATGTCCCAACCACCTCAATCTTTTTAGATTCAGTACTTGATCCAGAGACTGACCTCTGGTTCCTAACACCTTACGCCGAACCTCAGGATCGCTGATACGGTGTTCCCATCATACTCGGGCAATGATACGGAGACATCGATGCTCGAACACCGACAGTCTTCGCCTATCTTTTACCCTCAACGGCCATGTTTCGGAACCGTATACGAGAACGGACCTAACCGCCGCATTGTACACTCTACCCTTAGCAGACAATCGGATGTCACGCCGGTGCCACAGATGACGGAGGTTGGCAAAAACCAAACACGCCCTCTGTACACGCAATGACACTTCATCCGATATCTGTCCATCTGGTGAGATGTAACTGCCTAGGTAACAAAATTCATCCAGTTCAGCTAGAGCTTTCCCTGCCAACACAAGGTTTGGTGTTGAGCCAACCCAGTCCTCCAGCAGCACTTTACACTTTGAAGGTATAAAAAGCATCTCAAACATTGCTACACTGCTATTTAGGCTATCTAAAAGAGTTGCAACTTACCTGGATCTTCACTCAGAAGAACAATATCGTCCGCATATTCCAAGTCAGACAGTTTACTGCCTGAACAAAGATCGATGTCACCATTCTCTCAGGAGAATACGGCCATCTCAAGAATCAAATCAATCACAAAATTGAAGAGGAAGGGTGAAGGAGGGCAACCCTAACGAACACCACTTTCCGTGGTGAACTCGGGGAATGATCGCCTTAAGCACGAACTCGGCTTTGGCTATTTACATACGGGTATTGGAAGAGAAATAAACTTCTCTGGCACACCCTTCAGTGAGGAGCACCACCAGAGAACTGTGCGGTCGACTGAGTCGAACGCCGCTTTCAGATCAAGAAAGACAAATTGTGGGCCTACGGAAAATGTGTCTGTGTAAAGATGTGGCCGATACAACCCCGACCAGGTCTGAAACCGGCTTGATTCCTACGAGTACATATTTCGCGCGCGCTGGATAATCGGTGAGAAGTAAGTTCGGTGAGCAGTTTGGATGCGATACTTACCAAGCTAATTCCTCCGTGGTTTTCGCTACAGGATCTGTCACCTTTCTTGTAAATCGGCAAAATCACCGATTCACACCACTACCTGGGATTCTGCTTACTATACCGAATATTACGGAGGAGTTTTGTTGACTCCGAAACCAAAGCTTCGCCTCCATCCTTGAAAAAAGATGGGGACAACCCATCCGGTCCAGCGGCTTTGTACCTTTTCAGGTAACCTATCTCCCGCATAATCCCCATTTCTGATGGAGGACTGATATTCACCTGAACTGTTTCGCTAGAAGGTATATTTGGAAGGTCCGCCGTTAAAGTGGACTAACTGAATTTTCCTGAACTCCGCCCAACGCTCCAGACGACGTCCCTGAGAGTGAATCAGTGAGCTGTCCGATTCCTTGATTAACTCACTTACACCCGGACTTCCGTGGACCGGTACTTCTAATCAAACGGAAAAGGTTGTAGGCATTGCCAGTGGACGCAGCCTTTTCCATTTCCTTACTTTTCGCGATTCATTACTGCGCACGGTGATTTCTCAAGCTCCTGATCATTTCGCGTCTCAGGGATTTGCGCACTTCGTTGAATGTGGCATCCGGAGGGGCGGACCTGCGAGCATCCACCGGTTACTATATATATCCTGTTTTACTCAAACACCATGTCAGAATCAGAAAATTAAAGCTCTAAAGCTTAGATGACTTAGGAGTGAACTCAGAAGCCTTCACACACCAGGAGACTAACAATCCCAACGAAGCCGATTGTAGTGATGTCACTGGTCTCCCAGCTCAAGGGCCGGGAGTGAAAGCCAGTAAAACTGAGATAACAGGACAATTAGCGCTCAGTTCTTTGGGTGCTGGGTCAATAATGCAAATAATGACCTGCCGGTCGAGGTAGTGGCTTTTGACTAGGTGGTACAGTTTAAGGCCCGTTTGGACCTTGGTTGGTCGAATGTATTCTCTGAGAGCAACTAACCTAACACGGAACAAGTTGGATGCAGTGTTTCTTCCCATCCTTTCGTCTACTGATCCAAAGACCTCGGTGGAACGATGTTTGGCATGAGAAGAAAGAGTGGGCGGATATGATTTCTTCCGTGATTTACCCGACGACTTTGATGGGGATCTGTCGAACTAACAGGGCTGCATACATCCCTGGGTTGAATTCAATTCAGTCGAATGGTGAACGAGCTCCTACGGAGCCACCGTCAATCATGCATCAACACGCTGCTGCCTTGCCGCCTGCACTTGGTTGTGCAGAGTCTAGAGGTGCGCTCTCGAAAAAGGCCGACACTGGGGACGTCTCTTGTGCTAATCACCCATGAAACTTCATGATCTTACGAGGCCAGCTCATCCTCTCCAAAGAGCCAGCCGCAGTAAAGTATCTAGCGGTGTTCTTATAGCTCAGCCTGTTGCTGCTCCCACATTTCCACTCCACTCCACTTTTAAGTCCTCCGTTATAGATCGTACACCCAACTTTCTCCTATTAGTACCCTACACCAAACGCTATTTTAATGACCCTGTTTGTTGGGGGATAGACTTGGGCAAGGACCCAATTAGTAACCGTTGGGTTGCTTTGCTCCTGACAGCGAACGGAAGTTTACCCATGTTCCTCCACAAATTCGAAATAAACGAAAAACAAGGCAAAAAGCAGGTCGTACCCTGGCGAGAGCCAGCTCAACGCTCACTGGTGCAAGAATCTGGATTGATCCATTGACCCGAGCTTATATATATATATATATATATATATATATATATATATATATATATATATATATATATATATATATATATATATATATATATATATTCACTGATAACCCGGTGCCATGCAAGAACACGAAGTAGAAAAATAGACTTGAATAATCAAAGGAGAAATTTCCCGGGAGTCTGAACACAGGTTGTCACAACATAACTGCCATTCAGCCATATCCGACAAAATCTTCAAATGGGCTTGTAGTGGATCTTGAGGTCTCCAGTCATGCAACCGCGAGGAACCGACAGAAGAAAGTCTTAACGTCAACACTTTGGCACACCGGTGCCATGTCATGGCTTGGCCTCCACATTTTCGTTTCCAGCCAGCACTAGGGTCGGCGAATAGAACACGAAGGGGAAGTCGACGAGGTGGCATAAGTATCACATGCCTTGGCCGACGAAGCCGATAGAGTGATGTTGTAGCACTAATTGGGTACACTGCACGCCCAGTTCCGTAGATGCGCATCAGAACCGTGAATTACTTATTCGCTGTTGCCACGAAACTCGCGAGATACTCCTCAGGCATCGGTGATCGAGTGCAGACAGCTGGTCGACATCGGTCGCTCGAACGGGTTAGGTCTCACAAGAGTATAGGAGCACTCTACGTACAGCAGCATTGCACACCCTATCTTTTAGTCGGAGGAGCGTCACGCCGTCTCCACTGGTGCTGCGAATTGCAGAACGTCGATGAAGCCTTCTCTGTTCAGTTGTTCATATCGTCTCCGACTTGCCCTTCAGCGGCTATACTGCTTCTCAAGTAGACAAACTTCCTGATAATTTTTAACCGATCAATACCGAAGGTAAGTGCGGGGACGGACTCCTTCCAGTCTTGTAGAAGCATTGTATACCTGAAGGATGGAGAATTTTTTATACTGCAATATGGACAAAGTGAGGTTCTTCAGAACGCACTGCGCCACGATAGCATTGTTGTAAACCAATGCGATGTCATCTGCATGGTCCTGTGATCATCGTACAGCGTTAAACAACAGGGTAAGCCCCACTGACCACTGCCCTTCTCGCCATGTTGCATGCTGAAATAGAATGTATGGATATGCAAGATGGTGAATGGGCCTACAGGAGTGGGAAAAGGAAAAAACACCCTAGTAGCAAACACACGGTATACACAGTCTAACTGTACAAACGCACATTAACCAATCAATTTGATTCGGCAGAAAGTGACAACACGATCACCACTGTTCACGGCTCATTGCCATATCATTCAGTGTCTCCAGACAACTAGTTGACAGATCTTTTGAACCCCAACCACGAAGATTTGAGGCATCTACTTCTTCTACTTTCGCTGTACATTTTCTCATTCCTCGCTGACACGTCATCTGTTGACTTCCACGTGACTTCTTCCATTCCCTAGAAGAAGCGGAAGAATGCATGGTATGGTAAACAAGTGTTTGGCATATGTAACACATGCCCCAACCGATGAAATCTACTAAGCTGGATACGCTGTGATAGAGCATTCTACGAATTAGTACCCAATATTCGCTTTCTGGCTTCAGTATTGTTCACTCGGCTATTCCACCCAATCTTAGTGACACTACGCAAACATCAATGATCGTAAACCTCACAGCGAAGAGCATCTTTCGCACGCAAACCCCATGTCTCGCAACTATACCACAAAACTGAACGCACCGTGGCACGGTACACACGACCTTTCAACTTCGGCAAAATGTCAGGTCGGCACCACAAATGCTTTAACCTAGCGTACACCGCTCGAGCCTTGGATATCTGCGTGCTCACCTCTACTACTGTGCTCCCATCCGTCACCACACCGCTGCCGAGGTTCGTGAAGCAGTCGACAATTGCCAGCACCTCTCCATCGAGCGTCAAGCTCGGAATCGTTGACGTCCAGTCTTGTGACATCACTTTACACTTTGAAGGTGCAAAGCGCATGCCGAATCGAGCTACAGCTCTCCCAAGTCTATCTAGTGCACACTGAGCATGTTCCGTGCATTCGAACAAGCAGACAACGTCGTCCGCGTAATTTAGATCATACAGCCTCCCACAATTTCCTAGTTCGACGCACAGTTCCTGAGGATTTCGCAGAAGGTGGCTGGGCAGCATCCCGTATAAGCCTCGTTATCTCAACACGTGGGCATGATCTTAGATGTACTTGTCCCACCACCACCTCTTCAGATAGATGTCCAGGTGTCGCTTAAGGGTGTGGTCATTCTTTTCTCCTACCACTTTTGCTGGCAAAGCATTCCACGGACTAGTCATCCTCCTTGAGAAGCAGTGTACCAGTGACAAGCCCACTGGTTGTTGTTTCATGAGCGTAACCGGTTGACCCCGAGTCCGGCTGTATGTCCCCACAAAGAAAAGTACGTCACCAACTTCGGCCTTAAAACTTCGAGGAGAATGCACCGCAAAATCTGTGATGTCTCAAGGAACAATCCGGAGGCTTGGAGACGGTTTTCATAACTAATTCCACGCAATCCAAAGATGAGGCGAATCGCAGCACGCTGTACTCGTTCCAGCTTGGCAACTTCAGCAGCCGCACGCGGGGATGTGGTAGGTCTACTATATTCCAGTCGCAGGCGTACATGGGAAGTGAACAGCACTTCGAAGGAATCCGACCTGAGGTACATGCTTTATCCGTGTTTATTTTAGTCTTCAGAGTCGAGTCTACTGCTACTTCAAGGAATACGACGTGCGGGTGGGCGTCCTGTGTAAGTTGTTGGACGTGCCGCTCTCCACCCTCCCCACACTCGTATAAGCACACTTTCATACGTTCATTGGGAGTTGCCATGTCTCAGATCAATGCTCCAGTGCGTTCAAATCGTCCTGCAAGACCTAACGATTAACATTTGACTGGATAGTTTTCCATATTTCAATGTCATTCGTGCAGACGAGGCAAGGTGAATGCAAAGCAGATAGCAGATCGTTAATACACCAAGAAAAGGAGTGGCCCCAAAATCGATCCCTGTGAGACTTCACTGAAGGAGCTGAATGGACGCGACAATAGCTGCGCGACACACGAAAAACGTTCTCTCGTTAGAAAAAATCTCCAAGACGTTCTCCACCCACTTACCTGAAAATTATCACAAACATCCAAGTCGCAAGGTGAAGCACGCAATACTCAACCATATCGGAACTTTTGTGGGGTGTGCAAGTAACAGGATTATAAATAACTTGTGTCTGTTATCTAAAATTATTTTGAAAAGTGCATTTTGCAAGTTCCCCAACCTCAAGTTAGTGTACCAATGAATTTTGAGAATACAGAACTCAACATTACGAAGAGTATGGAGGCTAAACTATGAATTACGCGTGTGATTTTTAAAAGTATGCATACTGAAATCGCTACACATACATGCAACGTTACACAACAGCGACCACTGGACCGGCGCCCGTAACAGAACAATAGGTTCAGTTCAGTTCAGTTCAGTTGTCTTGAAGTTCAGTTCAGTTCAGTTCAGTCTGCACAGGACAGGTAATGACCACGGCCAATCGAGCCTCCAGAATTCCTTCGATGGTATGCACACCAGTTATGCACCCACCACTGCCGAGTGTATTTGATCGAATCCCCGCTAAAACTGAGAGGGAAACGGAAAACTTCATCGCACATCAACTGCGAGAGACATTATGCATCGTGAGCGTTCACTGAGACAGTATGCAATGAGGGGAAAAGTCTGCTAAAAACATACACAGGTTCGTGGCTTTGAGCCCAATTGTCCCGGTTCTTGAGGAAATCTTTGACCCTCTGTCGGATTCAGCGAGCTGAAACGAGAGTGAAAGAAGCGGGGGGGGGGGGGGGCGGGGTGGCAGCGAAAACAAGATACACATAACATCATGCAGTGTCTCACTGTGGACAGTGCCTAAAGCGGAGTGGGGGTGAGGCTTTCGTGAACATATATGTGATGAAAGACATCTATTTTGTTTTTTTGACAAGGAATTATTGGGAGAGACCCAGGTAGAGGTCTAGCTTTTTCTTGAAGATGGTTTTGTTCTGTGAGAGAACAATATCTTTCGGAGGTGCATTCCGCAGAGTAATAACCCTTGTAGGTACCTGTACATTTCCGACTTTTTCCATGATTTTCAACGTCCCTTGGTGCGACACTCCTTTGTTGTACCGACGTTTTAATGTAAAACACACACACCTTTTAGTCGTCACCACCGCGCAATACAAAAAGGCTGTAAATAAATCCTTCATTCTGGCACGGTCTCATCTTCTGGTTTGGAGTGTCTTGGAATTATATCGGCCGGAACTAACTGAGTGAAACAAACATTTTAGAAGCTTCAACGGCGTCTCTTGGCACTTCGCTCGATACCATCCTGTTCTGTTCAACGGATGGCTGTCAGACCGAACTGAACTGAAGACATTGGCGGATATTGGCTCTTTGGCACTCATTTCCTGATCACAAGAACACTGAACAACTGTGAGTTTGAGTCACACCTTTTGTTTCATTTCAATTCTTATTGTACATACCGTTTTGGCCTTTTTATCACCGCACGCCCCTCCGCCCATCTTAGTTTGCTAGTGTCGTCTTAGATATTGTTGACATTCATTTAGTGTACCATATAGACAGAGTATTACGCCACACCCTATAGCTAAAAAAGTTAATCCTTAGTGAAGTGCTTGGCCTCGGTTTGAAAACTTTTCTGTTGTGACCACGGAGAGAAGAGGCTGGACAGACGGAGAGGAAGCAACCGCTTTGACCTGATTCAAACTGGTGGAACATCAAAAACAAATCACCCCTCACGCGTCTTAAGTCAAAGGGATAGAGGTTGAGGTGTGAGAGGTAGACGGGATAAGGTAGATGGGATAGACCCCTTATTGCCCTGGTGAAGGCCCGCTGAACTCTTTCTAAGATCTCACGGTCTCGGACAAGACCAGAGTGCACTACCTGACTACCGTACTCCAGCAGAGGTCGGATATAAGTGCCGAAAATTATGGGGAAATCATCCTTAGATATGCGCGGGAAGGACCTTCGAATCATGTTTAGGACTCGAAAGGTAGACTGGCTCGGAAGTTGGTGATGATGAGAGAGGGATAAGTTACAATCTAACCAGAAACCGAACACCTTGTGTCGGTCAACCCTAGGCAGTGTGGTTGCTCCGTTAACGGTAAACGTGGCCAGTCTCTCTGCCGAAAGACATGCTCACGCATTTGTCATCATTAACTGGGAGGTTCCAATCCTCGGACCAGCGTTTTGTTTCATAAACTGCAATTTGCAGGTCTTCAACGCTTGAACTCCAGAGGGTTACATCACCTGCGTACATGGCAATGTTCGCAGGAAGGGCTGTCGGTAGATCGTTTATATAAATCAAGAAAAGAAGAGGACCTAAGACCGACCCTTGGGGGACCCCAGTTGTTACTGGGGAGGGTTGAGACAAAACATTCCCGACTTTAACCACAAAGGTGCGGTCGGTAAGGAAGCTTCGTAGGATGGCCAACATGGAGCCTGTGATCCCGTATGTTTGCAGCTTATAAAGAAGAGGGGCATGGGGGACCTTATCGAAGGCCTTAGCAAAATCGATGAATACAGCTTGTGAGAGCGGGCCATCATCATACGCTTTCGTTAGACTATCCATGACAGTAGGCATATTGGTGATGCATGATCTGCCAGGAAGAAACCCGTGTTGGGACGGGGAGAGGATCTTATTTCTATGAAGATGGGAAAGAACCTCACTCTTAAGAATTCCCTCAAAAATTTTGCTGGAAATGCTAGTTAGACTTACGGGTCTGTAACCAGAAGCAAGATGTCTACTACCCTTCTTATAGATGGGCGCGATGACTGCTTTTTTCCAGCTGCTGGGGAAAACTCCATCGTCAACACATCGCTGAAAAAGAGATGCATAAGGAGCAGCTAATGTGTCCACAGTTTCCTTGAGAATGCGGGGGCGGATTAGGTCAGGACCCATGGGGCAATATTGGTTGATCCGTCGGAAACCTTGTGCGACTGCACCAATGGGAACAGTGATGTGGTTAAGGGTAGTGACCAGAGATATCGGGTGCATGGTAGGGTGGGATGATATGGGTAAGGAGATAAAAATTGTACGGAAGTAGGAACTGAATGCTGAATGCTGAATGCTCAGGACTTGGTGTAGCTAGAGCCAGTCGTGTGTCCAGATAGTTGTGTTGTCGGCGCGTTTCCGTGGCTCTCAACATTGCGTGATTTCTATTCTCTGAAAGGCAGAAATTTTGTGCTGTATCAGTCCTGGTGAAGAAAGGTTGAACCAATGAGCAGATTGCTTCTCGCCCTAAAAACTGCCTGAAATAATTCGGGGTATACAGCCACCCAACGCTGGTCTGCTACCTTCTCAAAAGCCTTCACTGTTTTGGTATTTTAGACGCAAGCACAATTAGCGGACTCGTTTCCCGTCCAGCGAATGGAGACACAGAACCATATCAATTGATGGGTTTTAGTAATTATATTAGTTACCTTGTATAAATGACAGGAGATGAGAGACGGGACGAGCTAATGGCCAGAGCTGACGAGCTGGAAAGCACCTTGCCGCCTGCGTAGCGTGACGTAAGTTGGCGATGCTGTCGACTTTTCCGGTACCAGGTGGACTTAAACAAAACAGATTTCAAGCTCCCAGTCGATTGAAGAAACCGAGGCTAAACAGAAATCCTGACCTATCAGAAAGCCTGGTCAACGTTTGCTAAGTCAGTTGTGTATCTGAATGAATGACTGATGAGGATCACCCAAATGTCCTACAGGGTTTCTAAGATAGGCTCATATGTCCGACCGAGGAAGATTATAATACTGCACTGGTTAAATTGAGTCTGGATGAGTGAAAGTACTTTGAAGTACATTTGTCCTGACTATAAGCCATTTATTGTGACTGGGAAGAAAAATTCGAAAAGGAAGATTGCCTATAGCTAGAGGAGGACCCGGCACTGGAATTGGACGCTCCTGAGGAACGGTTGTCATTCCCAAGTAAATCTAAGTGAAAATACCTACTTGTTAACAAGGCGAGCCTAAGCTCCAAGCTCACAGTTTCATTTTATTGAGTTTGATGCCTGCGAAGCCACTAAATTATTTATGACCTCCTCCGGGAGCTTATTCCAATAGGGTACTACTCCATTCGAGAAGAAGTTCGCACTAATATTTAGCCTTGAGTGCTTACTTTGTATTCCGAGGCTGTGCCTCCTCTGGCTTCCCTCTGGGATCGGAATGAAAAGGTCATCTCGATTTATGCTTGACAGTCCCTTCGTTACCTTGAAGGTTCCCATAAAATCCCTGCGAACTCGCCGCCCTTTCATCGAGAACATATCTGCAGCACGGGGGCGCTCTGCGTAGCTAAATCCCCCTTGCCCAGTAACCATTCTGGTGGCTAGCCCTTGCATTTTCTCCAGACAGATTATATCTTTCTGGTAGTACAGTGCCCAGGCTTGCAAGCAGTACTCCATGTACGGCCTAACTATGGTTTGGTATATAGGAACGAAAATCTCCGGCTCTCTACACCACAGGGGATCTAACTCGGAAGAGTTCTCTGCTGGCCATACTGACTGCTGCGATGCACTGCTTCGACGACTTAAAGCTGTTGTCCATTATAACTCCCAGGATTTTGACTTGAGAGTCCACTTGCAACTAATCCATACCATTCCCATTAGCCCTTGTATTTGTGGTCAAGCGATGACACTTGATGAGGTTTAGTGGAAGGTCCCATTTGTGTGACCAGTTTTGTACTGTTAACACGTCAAGTTCTATATCTACTTCATCTATCTTGACGTCATCTTCAAACATGAAGATAGGGTTTGTAAGCTCGCGTGCTAGGTCGCCGATGAAGATGAGGAAGAGTAGATGGCCGAGCACCGAGCCCTGTGGTACCCCACTTGTTACCCCTTCCGGTTTTGAGACATGACTACCCACCTTAACACTAAAAGTTCGCCCTGCTAAAAAACTATTTGTCCACTACCTTGCCTTTCCAACAATTCCTATGGGCTGCAGTCTGACTTCCAGAAACCTGTGGTTCACAGAATCAAACGCCCTGCTGAAGTCCAAGTAGCAGACAGAAGTCTACTGTCCTTCGTCGAGGCGCTTGAGTACTTCATCGAGGAACAGCAGGAGATTCGCCAGACAAGTTTGTCTTGCCACAAACCCATGCTGAGCACTTGATGTGGGGTTACTTTGAGCCAAATACCTAGCAATCTATTTCCTCACTGTTCGCTGCATGCACTTACACAGTACTGAAGTTAAGCTAACCGGCCGGTAGTTTTCGGCCTTTTGCCGGGGTCCGCTCTTGCAAATTCTCACCACCGTTGCCTTCCTCCAGTCTCTCGGCACAGTTCCCCCTCTAAGTGACGTTTCATATAGCTTCGTCACCGTGGCCTTCAAGACCCCCGGTCAGAGGTTGAACGATTACTGGATGAATCCCATCTGGTCATGTGACCTTATTTCTATTCAAGGTTCGCAGTTCCACGTGCACCTCCTCTTCTCCTACCTTAAGTTCGGGTATTGGAGGCCTCTGTTGTCCCTCCATTCTTTCTTCTAAATTACTTGCTGGTCGATATATGCTCTTGAAGGACGCCAAGATCATGATGGCCTTATATTCGTTACTTAGATCTAGTCGTCCCTGTGCTCCCTCAAAGGTGGCTGCACTTTCTCTCATACGTTTGTGGGATTGCGCCTAGGCGTAGGAACGCTTTGGGTTTGTGCGCACCGACGCAGCTAACTGACTCTCGAAGGCACATTCCTCTACTCTTTGGATCGCTTGAGCTCTGTTCCTAACCATCTTATGGCTGTTCCACGCCACCTGAACTTTGTACAGCCTTACGTTAAAACAAATCAAATCCAATCAGAGCGCAGGACTGACTGCCGATGCCAATGGTAGTCCCGCTTCCTGCCCTTGTGAGCCCTCACGTCTCACCAGGATTCGACCTCTTGGAATCCCTGTCTGTCTTTGGATGGAAATTCAGTGACTATGCACTCTCTGGGTTGCCTTCGGAAAGGGCTGCATTTCGATCGTGTAGGGTCCCTTAGCCGGCACGTTCACCCGTCTTGCAAACGTTAGTCACCCGATAATCAGCCCTCTTGTAAAGAGGAGAAGTGGGCGGTATAAGAGGCATCAAGAAGAAGTGGATGAAGATCAGTGAGAGAGGAAAAATGAATGAACAAGTGAAAACAACTGCTATAACAAGAAGAAGAAGAAGAGAAAGAAGAAGAGGGAAGGAAGGAAGGATTCAGGATGTGAGGTCTAGTACTGCTATCCCCTGTCTCACCGGCACTCCGGAAATACGTGTCCACCGGGGGTCTAACTTATTTTTCAGATCGATGACTGTATCTGCCTCCACAGTGTCGGCACAGAGTTTGTTCCAGTGGTTTATTACTCTGCATGAGGAGGGCTGAGGTCTCATATTCTCATTGTCCCTTGGCTTTTCAAGCTTTATTTCGTGCCCCCGGAGGGTGGAGTTCTGTCACTGGTATATAATGACTGGGTCGTTCTGGAAAACTCTTTTAGTTCCTCCATTGTTTCTATCAGGTCACCCCTTGTGCTTCTACTCTTGAGTGAGAACAAATCTAGCGGTACCAGTCTGTCCTCGTACTCGAGTCCCCACAGACCGCAGATGGTTCTTGTGAATCTCCTTTAGACCCTCTCCAATGTGTGAGTGTCCCTAGCTAACTGAGGAGCCTTTGCCAGGACTACGCACCCTAGGTGGGGCCTCATCGGTGCTCTGTGAAGGGGCAGCATAAATCTACGGTTTTTTGAAGTTGCCGTTTTTCTCAGTTGGTACATGGCCCTGTTTGCCTTGAAGGCCGCTGACAGGCACTGCGCAGACGGCTGAAATTCGCTTGTTACTATTATCCTCAAGTCCCGGACCTCTGTCTTCCGGGTCATTGGTTCTAGGTTGTCCGGATTCAGATGGAGGATCCCTCTGGGCCCACCTTCGAGCAGACTAGTGCATTTCCTCGTGTTCACAGGTAGGTCTCAGGCTACTGTTCACTTATGGATAGCACCGTGGTCTTCCTGTGTCTGGGTGGATTGAGGGGATCCGAAAATTTCCACATCTTCCGCGAACATAAAGCTTGGGGATTTAAGGATGCTCGGCAGGTCTTTCATACATATCAGGAAAGATGCTGGTCCAAGCACTGATTTCAGCGGTATCCCGCTGGCTACCGTCGCGATTGTAGACTCAGCGTCCTCCACGCTGATGTAGAACCTTATGTCGCATACGTGGGCTTTTAGCCGGTCCACTGCCTCCGTAGCCACATTCATCCTTCCCAGTTTGTGCGGCAAAGGTCTGTGGTTGAAGCTCTCTTATTGCAGTCGTGTTTAATGTCCCAGAGAGAGTACCTCTGGAGCATGTCAAGCATACACTGTTGAATGCATGTGGTATGGCCCACCTTCCTTGTCAAATAACAGGGATGCGTAAGCGCGTTCAGCGCTTCAACTGTCCAATCCTTATGCGATTTGCAGATGATCTATCTGCCAAAGAATTCATCAAAATGCGGTAAACTATAGCTTCTAATTCCCCTTATGAAAACGTGAAAATAGCCGAAGATAAAACCCCACTTCAAAGGGAAATTACTAGATCTCTCTCGACTTTCCCCACTAGAAAGACGCCTGATAGTTCTGAGCCTTCGACACAGACGGCTGGTCGCTCGATCGCTTCTTCTCAAGTCCCCACTGCTTTATCTTCACACGCGCTTCCTGCCTCTTCACAACCGTCCACTGCCTCTTCTTCTGCTCCCGTACTGAACTCTTTAAAATCTAATCCCATTACTGTTGATCTAGACATTTCCGCTCCTCCCCTCTCACTGCCACCCGGTAAAAGACGCCAACTATTGTCTCGCTCTCCCACCTCATCGCCTGATGGGTACACCCAGAACTCTAACTCACCCTCTGATCCCTCCGGGGATAAACTACTCGCCGTCTAGAGGAATAGGTCTAACAGTCTTCCCACCCGTCTCGCAAGCCCCTCCCTCATTCGATTGTCTCCTCTTAAATCAACTCGGCTTAACTCACCGAATAAGGTTTCGACCTTAGAAAATACCCCTTGCTCCAATGCATCGGTGATCCCTACAAATTCACCGTGCTCACTGCCTGTGGATACCAAAATACGGCCTCCTCACGCCGTTCACTCTGCCTCACGTAGTACTTCTCACCTGGCAACTATCTCCACTGCTCCCGCTTCTAACTGTTCCATATTTGGTGTTCCACCCAACTTGAGTTACCTCTCCCACAACGTGCAGCTTAATCTACCACCCTACACCCCTATTCCTCACACATTTCAACCCTGCCCTCTTCTCCCCTCTTTATCCGACACTCATTTGCGACTGGCCGGTATTTCTCGACTGCTCCTAATCACCCCTGTCTGACATCGACCCGCCAAACCCCACAGGTTTTTCTCTTTGCTCCGACATTTTCCCCTCCATTGACTCTCAGTTTCTCTACCCCTCAGCATTCCCTCTCACTGCAACATTTACTCCATCTTGGCTGGAAGCCACCCCATCTGATCCTCCACTAGCCTCAACATCAACATATTCCCCTTTGACCCCAATCTCCGCTCCTTCCAATCGCGATAGCCTGCCTCCCTCCAACTTACACTACCCCCTTATGTTCATATACCACCTCCCACAAATGGCATATCTTTAGCTTTATTCAACTCGCGTTTTATTCTTGACAAACTTCCGCACCTAAAAAAACTTGTCCCCACAGATAATTACGACATTATCTTAATAACGGAATCCTGGCTGTCTGACGGCACTCCCGATGATCAAATATCTTTGGTAGCTTACAGTCTTCTAAGGACCGACAGACCGAACCGGCGTGGTGGTGGGTGCCTAGCTTTCGTCAAGGAAGTCTACACCACAACCCCTCTTTTACATACGGCACTTGATTCCATTCCCGATTCTCTCTGGTTCACTATCAACATCTACATTACTGTTCTTCACATTGGCTGCGTGTATCGCTCACCAAATTCCCCCAGTTCCTTGTTTCCACTTCCCATTAGGTCTTTCAAATACCTCTCTTTGCTTCCTTCTGGAACCAAGCTTATTTCGGGCGACTTTAGTCTCCCTCACCTCTGTTGGCCTACCCTCTCGGCTCCTCCCAATCTTGTGGACCTGATCACTAGCATTGATCTTGGTGGCTGGACACAACATGTTGTCGAACCTACCAGAAATGGGAACATACTAGATTTGGTATTTACTCATAACATGCCTCTGATCGACGTGGCCGTAACACGAAATTTCCCCGGCAGTGACCATAAAAGGGTTATCTGCCATCTGCCCCTTAGTGGCCCACCTAATCCCACACATCCCTCAATCAATACATTCCTATGCAGAAATTGGGCCCTGCTATTCACGCTTATTCGGCAGAAAGACTGGGGTGATTATTTTCTCACCCAGGAACCCCAGCATGCTGCGGATATTTTCCACTCCTTCTTTTCCGATTGTCTGGAAAAATTGTCTAATACTGCCCAGGCTGTACCTAAAAAGAGGTCGCCTGTCTCGCCACTCCACACGAAGTATCATAAACTTCTTTAACTACCACATAATTCCAACGACTTTTCTCTTTTTATTCGTCTAAACCGCCTCTCCACACTTATTCAACGACAAGATAATACGCGACTTCGTGATGAAGAAGCTAAGGCTTCGAGTCATCCCAACAAGTCGCAACTTCTTTTTATGTTGCATAAGTCTAGAAACGGTGATGTTAAGGCCGACTTCCAGCTTCTGATTCTGGATAATAACTCATCTATTACCTCCCCACCTTGTATAGCCGAAGCCTTCGATGCATTCTTTGTTTCAGCTATGGCTCCAGCCACTGTCATTGCCCCTCCCCCATCTTCACCGCTTACCGACTCTGTCCTTTCTACGATACCCTTCGATGCCAGGAATATTTCTAAGCTACTATCCAATGGCAAACCCGCCCCTCAATTTGGCCCCGATGGCTTACCACCAGTTGCTCTTGTCAATGGTGGACCGGATCTCCCCCTGTTGCTGCTTAACCTTTTCACTCTTTCACTTAATGGTAGCACCGCACCTGCTAACTGAAAGCGCTCGGTAATCGTTCCCATTCATAAAAAAGGACCTTCACATGAGGTATGCAATTATCGCCCTATATACCATAACCCCATCTTATCTAGAATAAGGGGAAAAATTGTTAAAGATCACATTATTAACTATTTATTAAGCCTCAGTCTTATTAACCACGACCAAAATGGATTTTTCCGTTCACGGCTTTGCATGGCTTGTCGGTATGATTTTCTGAATCGCGCCACCGACTCTGCTGAAAGTGGGCAATCATTTTTGTTCTTTATCTTGACTAATCCAGGGCAATAAAAAGTGTACCTCACCCCCAACTTTTAACAAAGCTGCGGTCATTTGGGATTGTCGATCCACTTCTTTCTTGGTTCTCGTCTTACTTATCTCATCGTTCACAGGTTGTCTTAATTAACGGGCACACCTTTAATCCTAAGCCTGTTACTAGCGGTATTATTCAGGGCAGATTTTAGGCCCCCTGCTTTTCCTCCTATATATAAATGATATGCTTCCGACAATACTCAATGGCACGCCGTTTTTGTTCGCGGACGACATTAAGACAGTCCACACTTTTTCGCCTGGCAACCTCAGTACCACTATCTCTAAAATCTCCGCTGACTTAGCCGCCCTTGATGAATGGTGCTCAACCTGGGCGATGAAATTCTCCGCCGAAAAGTGCATTTTCTTACTAACAAATGCCAGGTTCCTCCTGATTCATTATGCATTGGCTGTTCACCCCTCGACAGCCAGTCTTTAGTAAGAGACCTTGGCTTGAATTATTCTTGCTCCTCCAACTTCTCGGAACATGCTGTCTTCCAAACGGCGAAGGCTAAAAAGTGTCTTGGTCTTCTGTTCAGATCCTTTCAGCTTAGGCAGGGCATTCTTTACATGTACAAAGTACATGCCAGGCCCCTCCGCGAATATTGTCCCCTAATATTCACTAGTATTATTATTATCGAATGTATCCAAAGAAGATTCACAAAGCAGCTTATTGGTTGGTCGTCCAACTTAAACTACAGGAAACGATGCTTATCTCTCAAAATTGAACCACTATGGCTTCGTCGCATCAAGCCAAATTTGGTATTTTTGTATAAGCTATTGACTAAGCAATCCTATTCTTCCAACCAGTTGCGCTTCTCCCCGGATGCTGGATATCCACTCCGTAATAAACAGTATACTATTACCACACCCTCCGCGATTACTGTTCTACGCTCTAAGTTCTTTCTCTTCACGTACTCCAGAATCCCATTCCTTATCCAAAATGGCACCCACCTTGTCTCGCCAGAAGATATGGCTGGAGCTTTCAACTGCTATTTTGCCTCAGCTCTTATAACGGACACAAACCCTCCACCATTCTGCGATCCGATGCTCACACAGGACGAGATATCAACCATAACATTTACCACGGCCAACATCAGGCAATTCCTGGCCAACACGAAACTCTCCCATCACCCAGGGCCTGACGACCTTCCACCTGTCCTACTTCGATCTGGAGGACCTGACCTAGTGCTCCTATTGCTGAACCTCTTTACACTACCTATGTCGTCCGGAGTCTACCCAGCTCAATGGAAAGCGTCCTGTATAATTCCAAAACACAAAAATGGGCCTTTGCATGATCCGGGGAACTATCGCCCAATAAACCACACTTCGATTGTTTCCAGGCTCATGGAGAGGATAGTAAAGGACCAGCTTGCAAATTTCCTGACTTCTCGGAATCTCATCAACCCAGCTCAGCATGGGTTTCTAAAGTCCCGTTCGTGCCTCACGTGTCAGATGGACTTCCTCAATTTAATCACTTCTAAAGCTGATAGCAGCAAGTCAATTATCGTCATCTTTCTCGACATGACTAAAGCGTTCGACCGTGTATCTCACGCCCGCTTACTGCCAAAAATTAAATCCTACGGAGTCGCTGACCCCCTTCTGTCCTGGCTATCATCTTACCTCTCAGAACGTCCTCAAACCGTCATCGTCAATGGAACATCTTCTCGGCCCAAACGAATTACTAGCGGGGTCGTACAGGGTAGCGTTTTAGGTCCTCTCTTATTTCTTATGTATATAAATGACGTCTTCCAAGTAGTGCGTCATGGCACGACATTCCTTTTTGCTGACGACATAAAACTAGTCTATACTTTTGAGGCGAACGCCATGCACTCAGCTGTCAGTGATATTCTGTCAGACTTGAAGTCCCTTGACGAATGGTGTACTCGATGGCTGATGAAGTTTTCCGCAACTGAGAGCTCCATTCTTTCTTACAAATGCCACGTTCTACCTGGCTTCCTTAAAATAAATGGTCTGCCGATACCCACTACTCATGTGGTAAGAGATCTGGGCCTGCATTATTCATGTTCCTTCAACTTCCATGAACAAGCACTGACCCAAGTTGGCAAGGCAAGAAGGATGATTGCACTTATCCTCAGGACATACCGTACTCAGGAGAGTAAGCTCCTGATATTCAAGACTCACGCCAGGTCGCTACTGGAATACTGCCCCCTAGTCTTTACCCTGATGCGAAAGACCGACCGGGTCAACATAGAGAAAGTGCAACGCTCCTTCACCAAAAAATTACTGGCCACCTCTCCCAACCTCAACTACAGAGCCAGGTGCGAACTACTCCGGCTTGAACCACTATGGTTACGTCGTATCAAGCTCAATCTCTCATTTCTCTTCAACCTCCTGCATTCAAAAGTCCACTCATCTGATTACCCACTCGGTTTCTCTAGTGAGACACCCTACTCCCTCCGTCACAGGAAATTCACCATTACAATCCCCCAATCTAGACTGTCAATCAGATCTAGATATTTCTTGGTTATCTACTCCAGCCTCTGGAATAAGCTTCCTGACTCACTGCGATCGTGTCGCACGCTGACACAATTTAAAGGGGCAATATGCAAAATCCTAGACGCATCTTCTGTAATTAGCATGACCCGTGCTAACATTAACATAGACCAAGCATATGAAGATTGCCTTGATTATTAGACCACAATGTGACACAGTCTTTTGCGTTCGACCGCTTTCTCATGACCCGTCCGATAGTCGCATCCACGTACAGATATATATATATATATATATATATATATATATATATATATATATATATATACATATATATATCTATATATACTCAAAGTTCTGGAATAAACTCCCGCTAAACATCCTCGACAATCTCTCAATTTCTCAGTCCAGAGGCTCGCTGGATCACTCATTGACTGTTCCCAGTGTGATCCTTCTTACCGGCCAGACCGTCACCGAAGAGGTGGCCTACGTAAACGGGTTTGATTACTAGGATTACTGCACTAGAACTTTCATCTCTCGCCCGATGACAAATGCCAGAGCAACCATTCTCTTTTACTCTATATTGCACACAATCCATATTACTGTAGCCACAGTTTGCTGACTTTTATAACTATACCTAGTTTAATGCTTGCCGGTTCTCCTAATTATCGACTATGTTCGTGTTCTATTGCCAATCAGTCTAAGTTTCTTAGGCTTAGATGTCCCTGCAGCAAAAAGGTATGTGGCTTTGGACCCTAGGACACTGAGTTCCGCTGCTTACCACCTTACCTGATTTTTCACTCCCTTCCCGTTCATTTTGGCTACCACCACTCGCCTGGGTTTTATGTCCGGCCTTATTTCCCCTTTCTTAATCGTCTCATTCCAGAACCTCTTATCCCAGAAGCCCACTTGCTAGTACCTACTTAGTGGCCTTTCCTCTCGTCTCACCTCTGCATCTACCACCCACCAACTTCTATCATATTCCCTCCTATGATCCACACTATTATCGTCAGCAGAGCTAAACTCATCCACATCAGCTAGCCCGGTATGGTCCCTGATGGTCTTAGGCATGGTCTGGCGCTGTATGAGACTGACACACGTATGCTAGTTTGTGCTTTACAACGCTCGTTGTCCTACTCCGTGTGTTTGCATAGTCCCACTGTGTATTTTTCAAGCCCATGCTAGCGAAACCCCTGAAGTCAACGGCACCCATACCATAGCGTCGTTTGAACGTGGGGAAAACAGACCACCCCCAGCAGTTGCGAAAAAAAGACAAACACGCATAAAATCACGATCGGGCGGAGGGGCTATGGAAAGTTCCTATATGGGCTCAACCACCCCTCTGTTAGGAAACAAAAAAAAGAACAGTGGAAAAAAAGACCTCGTGGGTCAGATTCCATCACCAAATACCACTGACATCGGGCTGTGAAGGAATTGGGCAACCTTCATCTATGGGTATGTCTCCCATCAGCTCAGACCTGATCCTGCGAAAGGGGAAACCCCACATCGCCCTTGTCCGCTCGACAAGCTTTTGGTTTTCACGCACGAGACTGACTGGGGTGAAAACGCACTGGACTTTCCACTTACGCCTACCCAACCCCCCGCTCTAAGTTTCAGCCACCCCATACCCCCCATAAGCACACCTAGCTCGCATGTCGACGTCAAATACAATCGCTACCATAGCCCTGACTTTCAACTCGTTGACCTGGACAGCGTACCGACACACCTGACGAATAACTACAACCGCAGTGAAGCCCGGAAAAGGAAAACAATAATAATAATAAGTAAATAAGAAAGAGAAAGATAAGAGCACAGTGAAAGCCGGTCACCTATTCCAACTATGCCCCTCCACCTTCCGTCATCTCTCTTAGAAAGCGGCCTTCCCGATGTCCTAGCGTCCAAGCCACGCTTAGGTTTACAACCAAACCTAACAGTAACCACAGTCCCCTGCCAACTACAATCACTACTGCAGCCTGGACTCTAAGCCCACTGACATGGATAACATACGGTAGCATATTGGTAACACTACAGGGGCAACAGATGACCAACACCTGCCTCACTTAAGTCTACAAAAAATGAGCACGGAGAACCGTCTATATTTTCCATTCCCCCTCTGACTATCCCTCCTCAACCTTATAACAAATATGGTATTCATGCATCCACCACGTCATGAGATTTTCCTTCTCACTTTCAAGTTTAATCTCAGTAGGTTGGCACTGCCGAGTAGGAGCACAGATGAACTCACGTCCACGTTTCTCTGCATGATAACAACTTTCCCTAACACATTACCACCGATGCCCTAGTGGTTCTTCCCGAAGACTTACTTAATGCTCTTCACAACCTCTAATTGCGTGCAAGCCATTTACCCTCTGAAATGCAGACGCAGTAGCCCACCCGCTTCAACCTATCTTGCTAGCCTGTAGTAGTACTTATGAACCCCCTGCAACCCGACGTTACTTTAGCTCTCGAACTAAAACCCAGATCGGAGTATAAAATGCGCCACTCAGGGCTCACATAAAGACAACCAGCTCACTACTAACTGTTGCTATTTATAATAATAACTAACAGCTGGAACCACGTCCAGACTGCTAACATCATTTATTTCAGATTTGACGTCGCCCACTTCCGGGCTCCGATTTCCGTGACCAATGCCCACACTTCGACCTGTACCGACAGAGGCCTAAATGGCACCTTTTATACGGAACGGGATTGCAATCGAGCCACACGACCCGACCACTCCCAACTGCTTACCAGTAGATTGATAGGCGTCTTCTGGCGCAACACCTCCACTACTGATGTCACTGCTGGAGTCTTCACAAATAACTGTTCACAGGCCAACTCCTACTGATTGATTGACACGTCCCATACCCCGCCTGATGAACCATACCCACGGGATGCTACACGTCACCTTGGTATCACGTGAAACAATCCAATAACAGAGCCAGAATAAGCAAGACTGGAATCCTTTATTCATTAAAATTCGATACGCCATCCGAACGCGAGTCCACTTATCCCCCATCCGTGGTTCCCAATTATGACACCGATATCACTGAGAATCCGCAAGACAATACATTTTTTGCCAGCGTAACAGAACAATAAGGCGCAAGACTGCGCGGAGGTTTTTCACTCAGTTTTCACTTGCGAAATTCCATTTTACTTTCGATTGGCATCCCGCTTAAAATTGACTCCTCACCAATTCAAGGCCTTCAGGTTGCGCTCCCTTCTTTCTGAATGATACGGGTTATTGGTCCTGATCCTAAACTCACCTTTTATATGGATTGCTGTTTCCTCCACAATCATCGTTTCCTAGGCCACTCCCACAAAGTTTGCTCATGTCTCCCCGTTTCATGACGCACTCCGTTTCTTACAACCGGGATTATCCACCAATGTCTTCATACAGAGCCGTTCTCTTCATACTCAACGAAGTTCACGAGTATACTCCCATTTCTTTCATCTCTCCATGTTCATAACTTATTCCGTGCACAGAACCCCAATAGGCCTCCGTTATCCACATCTTGCACTACTCTGGTTTATAATGCATCCTTAGCGATATATTTCCACGACATATTTTGTATTTCCACGGGCCACCACCAACGGACTCGAATTCGAAACTAAACCGTATTTGCCGCGCACACCATTATCAACTCGGTCGTATCAAACTATCTGTAGCTATATTGTTTTTCTTCTCACGTTTTCGACTCGCCTTCTTAAAATAACTGTATAGTTCATTGTTCTGAGTAACGTTGTACACCATGATCATGCGCTCGCGCGTGCGTCTCGACCACAATCGAGAAATATACCATCATATCATACCTCACCCCCAACTTTTAACAAAGCTGCGGTCATTTGGGATTGTCGATCCACTTCTTTCTTGGTTCTCGTCTTACTTATCTCATCGTTCACAGGTTGTCTTAATTAACGGGCACACCTTTAATCCTAAGCCTGTTACTAGCGGTATTATTCAGGGCAGATTTTAGGCCCCCTGCTTTTCCTCCTATATATAAATGATATGCTTCCGACAATACTCAATGGCACGCCGTTTTTGTTCGCGGACGACATTAAGACAGTCCACACTTTTTCGCCTGGCAACCTCAGTACCACTATCTCTAAAATCTCCGCTGACTTAGCCGCCCTTGATGAATGGTGCTCAACCTGGGCGATGAAATTCTCCGCCGAAAAGTGCATTTTCTTACTAACAAATGCCAGGTTCCTCCTGATTCATTATGCATTGGCTGTTCACCCCTCGACAGCCAGTCTTTAGTAAGAGACCTTGGCTTGAATTATTCTTGCTCCTCCAACTTCTCGGAACATGCTGTCTTCCAAACGGCGAAGGCTAAAAAGTGTCTTGGTCTTCTGTTCAGATCCTTTCAGCTTAGGCAGGGCATTCTTTACATGTACAAAGTACATGCCAGGCCCCTCCGCGAATATTGTCCCCTAATATTCACTAGTATGAGAAAATCCGACACGATTATTATCGAATGTATCCAAAGAAGATTCACAAAGCAGCTTATTGGTTGGTCGTCCAACTTAAACTACAGGAAACGATGCTTATCTCTCAAAATTGAACCACTATGGCTTCGTCGCATCAAGCCAAATTTGGTATTTTTGTATAAGCTATTGACTAAGCAATCCTATTCTTCCAACCAGTTGCGCTTCTCCCCGGATGCTGGATATCCACTCCGTAATAAACAGTATACTATTACCACACCCTCCGCGATTACTGTTCTACGCTCTAAGTTCTTTCTCTTCACGTACTCCAGAATCTAGAATAAACTTCCCTTGCACATCAGATCTTCTCAGTCAAAGTATGCATTCTTGCATGCTATTGATAAATTCCTTTCTGTCCCAACTGCTTTGCACCTATTCAACGTTCACATAACCGAAAGTCAAGCTTACGAGAAAGGCCTCGACTTTTAAGCCATTGTCCTGCTTTCTCGCGTTACCTTACCTTCCTAAATAACTTCACCGCTTTTGAAATTCTGATTGCTTTGTTTGACCGCTTCTAGACTTCGCCATCGACATATGTAAAGCATGTATGCGTCCACTCACTGTCTTTCCATACCAACCTATAAGATCCTGCCAATTTTACTCTGAAGTAAATCCTTCCACATGCGCTCGCATTTGTAGAGACCACAGCAATACTCCCCACAGATTGTCAATATGCCTCATCCGCTCCACGATTTATTACCTTTATTTAGTTATATCGCGTCTGCGGCCCTAAAACCAACCTCAACAACGCTATAAAAACTGCATCAGTAACCAACACCTGGTTGGCTTTATATATATATATATGTGTATATAAACACTCGCTACTGTCCTTTAATTATTAACACGAGCATGGTGAGTAACTCAGCGCTCCTCGATATCTCTTAGCTTACAATGCCCCTTTTCCGCACCAGATCACACCACATATAATTCCCTCACCACCTCTGCGATCTCGAACTGGAAAATCCAGTCCGATTTATCTAACTTAGCGTGGCTCACTAACTGAACTTAACACCCAGTTATGACGTCTCCATTTCTGCTCTCACCCTATCCCCCAGCTGAGTTCCCTCTGTAATTTTATGCAGAACTCAGTCTTTAATCCTGCTCAATGACCACTCTAGACGAAATACTAACTTTCTCATCGAAAGATTTAGCCACACTTAGGCGATATCCTTTTAGTCTCACGTTCCATGGCCTCAATCTGCCTTAGGCATCCGCTGCACCAATGATCCCGTGCTTAACTCTTGTTCTTCTTTCCGTTAACCATTGATCCTCAGCTGAGCTACACCCAGACTGCGTCCCTATCTCATTTCTTCTGCTTCCGACCGCTTTCGCATGACCCGTTTGATGGTCGCACCCACGTATACAGCAATATATATATATATATACCTTGGATATGCTCCACTCACTTTTCTCCTCCTTCCTAACTAGATTGTGCCACTTTACAACATAATCTGCATACATATAAATAAAACCGTTCCGTCGTTTAGCGACAGGTGCTCGCTTTCACTTTATTCCTGTCTCAGGTTAGAACACAGCCGTCCCATTCCGTTTTTCTTGCGCCTTTCTCGTACACTGCAGCCTTGCTACACGGATTACCATTCCTTAGTAACTAGGCTTCACTCCTCTGCGCATATGCTCATGGTAAGTTAAGGCCCCATTCCAACCGGAATCCGTATGCCCCTGCCGAATACCAGCACGTTTGCCCCCACATGAAAAACCCTCATTTTAATACTCAGTGTTTTTCTCCTTTTTTACTGTTTGCCGTCCTCGACCACAGCTGGTGAACTGACCAGACTGTTATCTTCCTATTTTCACATTCTTCTTCCAGACCATATCCTCTACCATTGTTTTATCCCTGGTTCCCAAACGGACATCCTCTCCTCGTCCAACACCTGCCTGATATCGCCCTAAATCTCTACTATCACCCAACTACCCTAGTTAGCTACCAGTCTCCGTCTAGGGATCCCTAACAGACGGGTCCACTAACCGGACGATAACTAATTGTTCAGATAACAAAATGTTCATTTTCTTGTTTCCATCAAAACGATAATCGTAACCCGCAGCTGGAACACTCTCCAGACTGCCGCACTCCTGATCTCTTTCAGATTGCATTGGGTACTTGGGTAACCATTGGCCAAATTGACGCTCATCCCGGATTACCATAAGGACTGGACGATTTGATCAATGGTCTGAACCTATTCTCTTGCCTGCTGACGTTACATGGGGCACCGTACACGGATTACCAAAACCTCATGAAAGTCTCACCTGATCGCAGTGACTCCTGACTTCAACCATCAACACATCCGTTCAACGTCTACCCCAATAATCTAACCCAACAGTTCAATTCTTTCCGCGTTGCAAGACGAAACCAATGACCGGGATCCAGCCCTCGCCGCTGTCCACTTCGTCAAACCAGCCCTTTTTTACCTGCTACCCTCAACATTCTACCTGCTACCACCTACAACCAAGGTCTTTATGGAACAGAATACCAGCCATCTGCAGCCAACCATAATTTGGTTAAAAATTTTCTATCACATACAAAAAACATTTACACTATTCCAACTCCTGCCTAGCCGAACCATTGACGTTTGTCTTCACTAATCCGTTTCATCGACGGCTTTTCTTTAAAAGTCCGTTATATGTCCATACACCATTCATGCTCTTCAAAAGTTCACCGTAATCCCTGCGAAGCTTTTCGCCTTCATGTGAATTTCCATATGACACTGTAATCACCTGCACAAAAGGTCCGTTTTATTACCACCTTTGACTCATTTGTCTTTATTTCACATGCTTCCTCCACAATTAGTTACCCAATGCTGGATCAGTGTCCAATATTCCACTGGTACCTCTGACTGCAGTTCGAAAGCCCCACGCTTGCTTTACTTTTAACGATGTTCTTTGGCATCTCTTCCGCCCGGTTACTCGTTAGTGACCGTCCAATTGTCGCTTATATCAGCAATCCCACGACTGCCCAGCTATCCACACCGCCCCCGGCGATTTCGAAACCGATTCGAAGTTCCCGCTTCAACCATTACCACTTTGGTTCACTCAAACACTACATGCCTATTCTGGTGTATTTCGGTTGCTGTGTGATTTATAAATTTAGAATTTGTGAATGCCTCACATTGACATGTACTGCTGTATACTCTGATCTTGCCTTGTGCATGTGTATTGACCACGGTTTAGAAATATACTATATTGTACTATCAAACTCTGCGAAAGTTGAGATAACGCACCCCAACTTTTTCATCTTGGTCTCGTCTCCAAGTTGCCTCCTTAAGAAGGCTCAGGAGATTGCTGACGCAGGACTTTCTTTTGGTAAACCTGTGCTGTTCCCCTGCAACTAGACTGTTCACCGGTGCGTCTCCAATTACTCTCTCGATTGCTTTCAGGAATACCGAGATTAGGCTAATCGGCCGGTAATTCTCCACTTCACCCCATTTCCACCACCTTCGTGTGCGGTAAAATGTCTGCCGTTTTCCACTCGACAGGCAATCGTGACTCCCCAAGAGATTTTTAGAACAATTCAGCCAAGGGGCCTGCTAGTATACTGGCCAGCGGTTTTAGGATAGCGGGGTGTATATCGTCTGGTCCCGGGGGTTTCCTCCGGTCAAGAGCTTCTTACACCAGTGAAACATCTTCCGGTGTGACCTCAAGCTCGTCCATCTGCCAAAGTCCGGAACCGCTAGAGGCGGCAGTGGCCACCTTGATCTGCCCTGTGGAACTCCTCGAAGCGCCTCCGAAGGAAGCCTGCCTTTTGCCCGTTGTTCTCAGCTGGGTCCCTATCCCTAACCCTTACTCCTTCATCTGCAACCCTCATGGCCGCTTTCACACGGACGTGGTTGTGGGAAAGTTTCCGGTTTTTTCGCCACCCTGATGAGCCCCAATCGGTATGTTAGTTTCTTGGTGTAAATTACGTATGTAGATGCCACGGAGAACACCGTTGCCTACTGCACAAACCCAAGAAATTGAACATTGAAGAAATCCCGAAGACAAGTGTGGTCTTCTCGGTGTCTCTCTCCAATATTAAGCCCATTCGCCAGGGAGTATCGACAGCCGGCGTTGAAACCACAAATGGGGTGATAAGGGCGTTAGCTCTCGTAGATAGTGGCTTGGATACCACCCTGGTAAGGAAGAAGTTCGCAGAGAGATAGGGATCAAAGGGGATAAATTTTCATCAGCGGTGAGCGCAGTAAAAGGCACCCAGATCATCCAGTCTTCCCAACTGCACCTACAACTTGCTTCCTTGATCAACAACAGTGGAGCAGACATCCTAGATGCTTCCGCCATAAAAGGCATTACAATGAGAGCATGTCAGTCAGTTCAGTGGATTCTGAGTCAGTGGCGGCTTCTTGGCGGGGTTAAGATCGGGGAGTGGCAGAATAACGAAACAGATATAAGACACCTTCGAGCAATACGTAACCAAGTTCACAACGGATCCCGAAACCAAAAGGTTATTATCCGTGAAATTCTACCACACGAGATTACCAGATGAACGGTGAAACGAAACAGGTACGAACCTCAATTGTGCGACCACAAGGACACAGAAAACGAGAATCAAATTGCGGCCTGCGAGAAAGGAGCACGCGTGTCACGCAGGCCCAGAACAAGGATATGACAGAGCGGCACGCTGGGCGCGAACGAACAAATGTTGGTTCGTAAGACCATACGAGGCGTAAAACAAGCCGGTAGTTTAAATGAGGGAGTGATGTTAAGGAAACATGGAACTGGAGCAATTTAAAGGGGTGGATTTTCCAAGACCGGTCTTTACACCGCCCACCAAAATCCTCCCGAATCTTAGCAGAGTGAAAGGTTTGGAATAAAAGTACTGATTCTCCCCATTTACATAGACCCTGCTGTCAGTGAGCGTACCTAATACCTCTTCGTCAGCATTCTACTCATGATCGCACTTGATCCGGTGGCCACACCGACTCGATGTTGCTCTGCATCGTCCAGGAAAACGGCTGACCGATGGCAGGCGTGAAGCAGAAATTTAGGTGCTGTCCTCGGGAGAGCCGTTGTGCCTCGGCTGTATGCTCGTATGAGTGTGTGTGCGTGTGGATGCCATGGGTGAAGTCGCACTCCGGTATATGGACATATAGTAACAGCCATCACTTACGGGATATATCTTCCATAATGTCAGTGATAAACGAGGAACAGTCGGCCCTGTGGCGTGTTTTGATGGTCACAAAGTATAAACGTGTATTATGTGGGTGTGATTGGCGTGTGTCTGGGTGCATGATGGAATCACGTCCGCTGCCAGATACGCGAAAGGCTTTATGTAACGCCAACGAAGAACAGTGAGCACCACAACGTGTTTGATAGGGGTCATGAAGTATAAACAAGTATCACGTAAGTGTGCATGTGTCACCGCGTATGATAGTTCAATAAGTCAGTATGTCGTTAATGCCCCCACACTTGGCAGACTCCTTTACCAACTTCAAAGACGAATGGAGAATAGTCTGCCGAGTTTCTGTGTTATCGGCTTCTCAGCCTTTACTCTAGAGGAGGCTGATAATGCGTACGTCATGGATTAGCTTTCCGTTGGCGGTCTTCACCTTCACAGTTCTTATCATTTTGACAGAGCTTCCGGTGATCTCCATAACGAAGCCCAAAGGCCAGGTGCTGAAATGCGAGTGTTCGTCTGCGATCGCCACCACATCCCCAACCTTGAGTAGTCTTGCTTTGACCAGCCACTTCTGTCGAGCTTGTGGAGCCAGTAGGTACTCCCGCAACCATCGCCTCCAAAATCCTTGGCAAGGTAGGTTGCCTGATTCCATCCATGGAGATAGCTCCCACGAAGGTTTGTCAGTCCTTGGAAACCCTCGTTCGACCTTAACGCCAATAAGTCTTTCGGAGTGAGCGCCGGATGGGTGGGGTCGCCGCTGGTTACTGGAACCGGTTGGCGGTTGTGCAGAATTCTCTCGACCTCAGTCATGTCGGTGCTCAACGCTTCGTCGTTGGGCGGCTGTTGCTCAACGATAGACAGCAATATTCGCCTGGTGGACTAGATCAGGCGTTCCCATACGCCACCGCGATGACTGGCCAGCGGAGGCTTGAGTTGCCATCGCACACCATAGGCCATGGTTCGATTCTGCAGTTCGTCCCTGTTCATGTTTTTGTGCCAGCTCTGCAGTTCCCGTTGAACACCCACGAACTTCGACCCATTGTCGGAGTATATATCTGCCGGTACGCCTCTTTGTTTGATAATGCGCTGCAAGGCACGGAGAAAAGAGTAGGTTTTCATTGAACGCGCAACTTCTAAGTGCACCGCAAGTGACTTCATGCTCGTCATGGTACACCCGTATGGTTTTTTCAACCTCTTCCCACACTTGATCCACAAGGGCCCGAAAAAGCCCAAGCCGGTGTCCCTGATCCGCCACTAGTCTGGAGTCACTCTGCATTCTGGCAACAGGGCCATGCTTTGTTTCCCAGCTGCTGCATTGCATCTCCTACAATGTACACACGTTTTACAGTCGCTCTTCCTCTCGGCAACCAGAGTCGCTTTCGGATGACCCTTGTCAGGTGACTCTTCCCGGCACGTCCTACGGCTTGGGTGAGTTGGATCACTAGCCCTATCACAGGTTGTCAAGCCTGTAGCAATGTGGAGTATTTCGGGTTAAAGCTCAGATGGGAGCTGGTCAGCCTGCCATCTACTCGTAGTAGTCCATCATTGAGTATGGGGCCTAGATGCTTCTGGTCGCTTTTCGGAGATGATATTCTATTGTCGCTTGGTCCCGCTTCTTCGGCCCTTTCGAGTTCTCGGGTGAAAGCCTTCCGTTGTATCATCTTGAATACATCGTGTCCTGCGGGTCCTAGTTCATCGGGGCTTATGGGAACCCTCGTACCCGGACGGAGGGGCGGAGCCCTTTCATGACTAGAAAATGTCTCCTGAACTTGGCCGACCAAACTAATGAACGAAGTGTCTTCATCCAGGAGTAAAACTCGACCAATCCTGGCAAAATAAATGTCGCTTCTATGACTGTGGCCGTCATCTCTACGCCTTTGATATCCAGTTCCAATTCCACAGGAGGTGTAGCCCGCACGCGGGCCAGTCCTGCTTAGGCGCTTGCAGGAATTTCGGCCCTCCCGTCCACCTGTAGAACTGCCGGAATTTGCTCGCACCTGGGGAACACAGATCGGCTGGGCTATCGCCAGGATTGACACGTATCCACTGGTTCATAGCAGATTCGTCGTGGATGATCGCGAGCCGGTTAGCCGCGAAAGCACTAAAACGGCTCCTGACATTGTTATTGTAGTAATGTACAGTAGTCAAGCCCGTCCAGAAACCAATTGACCAGATGTAGAAGTCGAATCATCTCTCTACTGCTTGTACCGCCCTGACTGCCAACGCGGCCGCGCTGAGTTCAAGGCGTGGGATCGAAACCGACTTTAAGGGGGCAACGCGGGCTTTGGCGAACAGGATCTTCATAACACACTGTCCATCTCCCGTGCACCATCGTCCGTGTGCCACGGCTCTGTAAGTGATCTCGGATGCGTCATAATAGGCGTACACTTATCCTGTCCGTGTAGCATGACTGGGGGGAAAACATCGTGGAATCTTTATGTCCCCTAGTTTCTTTAAAGTGTTCAGAATCTCCTCCCAGTCCAAGCGGTCTTCCCGGTCTAGTGGCTAGTCCCAATTGACTTTCGTACAGCAGAGCCAAGGCAGTAGGATCTTTCCGGGTATTAACCAGGGAGAGGCATATCCTAGCGGATCGAACAAAATGGAGATGGCAGATAGCATGCCACAAAGGATTGCTGGCAGCTCGGGAACGTTCAGCTCGAAAACAAAGTCGTCCGTCTCCGCTTTCCATTGTATTCCTAGAGTGCTTTCCAAATCTCTAACTCTTTCGGCCCTCTCGTGTTGTGGGGTGAATTCAAGCACTTCTGAGGCGTTCGACATCCATTTCGTTGGATGGAAGCCGCCCCCTTCTGGCAATCTTGCTAGGCCTCTGAACTGCGCTAGGGCCGAGTCTACATCATCGAATGAACCAAGATAGTCGTCCGCGTAGACGTTTCTGCTGACGCTATCTACCACCGACCGGTTGGCCAAATCTCCATGTCTGTTCGCTGATTCTCGAATGGCGTAGTTCGTCAAAGCCGTGATGCACCAGGCCGAAGGGGTGGACTGCTGTCCTGTGATTTATCACTGCTTCGTCTCAGTTGTTCTCTTCCCACCACAGGAAACGCAGCGCATCTCGTTTTTCTACCGGTATTTTCACCTGGTGAAACATTTCCCTGATATCGGTGGGCAAGTCCACTCTACCCATCCTGAAGAGGCTCAAACCTTCGATCAGTGGCGACATCCAGTCAGGTCCTTGTAGTAGTCGATCATTAAACGACTTGCCCTGAAACTTGGCTGCACAGTCGAACGCCACCCGCAGCTTCCAGGGTTTCCTAGGGTTGATAACCGGGTGGTGAGGTAGATACCGAGAGCTTCATTTCTTTTCAGTAATTCTGCATATCGTTCCCGCAGATCCGGATCTCTAATGAAGCCTTCTTTCAGTCGAAGTAGTCCCTGCGGAGCATAGTTTCTGTTGTCAACCCGAAAGTCAGCTGGTGCTCCATGGGAGGGGAGCCTGGAACTATTTTTTAAGGCCTCTAGTTCTTTGCTGCACTGTTTGCAGAGCAAAGCTGTCCACTTGAGACAACGATAGTCTTTCGTCCTCAGTGTCGTGGAACTCATTTTCATGCAGCCGCAGCAACTGACACACTATGCTGCCGGTTCGGCTTATACGTGATTTACGGAACCAAGCTCCCTTACTGGAACAAAAAGTATCCATCCCAGGGCTGTGCGTACGGCACAAGGTGCCTGGCCTTTGCTCACTCTCTGGCCAAGTATCCAGTGTGCCTCTGGCACGTCGCAACCTATGAGAAGGTCCACTTTGTCGTCTTCCCAGTCTACAACGTTAGCATCCTGCAGGTGGGACCACCTAGTTAAGATTGCGTTCACCAATCTTGGCGCTCGCATGGGGAGACCAGCTGGATTTAATGCCTCCGTTAACTCGATTTGCTTGTTGGTGCCTAAGGAGATGAGCTGCAACTTCAACCGGCCGGCAGTAATTACTTGCGTTCCGCCTACCTCGCTCACTGCAAACGACGTTGACCTTTAGCGAGGCGGTGTTTGTCGGCGAACCGCTCCTTCATTAGGGTAGTGTCTGACCCACTGTTGGCGAAGGCCAACTCTTTGACCACCCCAGTTGTGGTCATCACCCCCACGACAACTACTACTAAACGCACTGGTCTACCGATAGACCGCGACGTTGAACAAATCACACTGGGCGTGGTGTTCGCCTCCGTAGTTGCCTCTCTCGCCTGGTGTACCAATCGATGGTGTCTGCCCGCGCAACCCTGGTGACCACATCTGATCCCTGTTTGACAAACTGCCGCCTGGTGCGTGGTGTTCAGGCATATAAAACACGCTCCTATCGACCCCGCCATCCCCCATCGTTCGTCTATCGTGGCACTGATGAACTTGGGACATTCTAGTAGCCCATGGGTAGCGTCACAAGACCTGCAACTTGGATGCGCTATAGCCTCGCGTGAAATGGCGTGTGCATTGGTCCAAGGCTGGTACTTCGGATGTTCCCGTGAAGTGATCTGAGCCTGCCTGGTGCTAGATTTATTTACTTGGTTACCGTCCCGGATGAGTCAACCAAATCTACCGTCGGCCGTCTTGGTTTGCCTGTCTAAGTATTCGGTCAGGTCTTCGAAGTTAGCCTCGCGGTCGCCTCGGCTTATAGTTTCCACCTGTTCCGCCCACCGACCCTGTGGTTCGGGAGGGAGTTGACGGACTATGCCCTCCAACGTATTCTTTGCATCGAGGTCAGCCCTTTAACCTAAATGGTCGAGGGCTATTGAACAGTTTTGCATTTTGATCCCCAGGTCGGCCATTGTATAGACGTCGCCCTTTGTTAATTTTGCCTCTATCATCACGCCCTCTATTAGGTTACAGGCTACCTTGAACGGCTGGCCGAACAGGTCCCTCAAGGTCTTCCTTGCTGGTGTGTAGCCTTGTTCAGGGTCGAGCATGGTACACCCATTGATGGCTTCTCTTGCTCGGCTTCGACAGTAATGAGTCAGGTAGAGAAGCCTTTGCCCAGAGTCGGTTATTTTGTTTTCAACGAAAGTACTGAACTTCCTGATGAACTTGCAGTAGTGTTTAGATCGTCCGTCGAACACCGTCAGTTCTAATCTTGGCAGATCGATCGTTGGTGGCGTCGATGTTTTATATTGAAAGACCGGCGCAGAGTTCCCTATTTTAATCTGTCCTGATCTGTCGGATAGGTCGTAGTCGCTGACCTTCTGCTCACGCTCGTTCTGTCTACGCTTCCCTTCTGCTTCCTGGGCTTGTTGTCTAGCTGCTAACAGTTGTTGTTCTAGGTCTGATATCCTTAGATTAAACAGATCGACATTCTCCCAACCACGTTACCCTCAATAATACGAGATAGCACTGACAGGACCAGGTGACCTAGCATAAACTAAAGGATCAGGAGTACCCAAAACCTCCCCAGTGACTTGCCATATTAGTTCCTGTCCAGATTCCAGTTGCTTCGATCCTTTACTTGGTATGTTGAATATTTTCTCGTTCCATGTTGGTCAATTGAGCAATGCGTAACCAAGTTCACAACGGATCCCGAAACCAAAAGGTTATTATCCGTGAAATTCTACCACACGAGATTACCAGATGAACGGTGAAACGAAACAGGTACGAACCTCAATTGTGCGACCACAAGGACACAGAAAACGAGAATCAAATTGCGGCCTGCGAGAAAGGAGCACGCGTGTCACGCAGGCCCAGAACAAGGATATGACAGAGCGGCACGCTGGGCGCGAACGAACAAATGTTGGTTCGTAAGACCATACGAGGCGTAAAACAAGCCGGTAGTTTAAATGAGGGAGTGATGTTAAGGAAACATGGAACTGGAGCAATTTAAAGGGGTGGATTTTCCACGACCAGTCGTTACAACAGATCTGCTTATCGGTTGTGATGTATCCGGAGCACACAGGATCTTGGATGAGTGAATAGGAAGCCACAAAGCACCGTATGCAGTACGCACTATATTCGGTTGAACCTTATATGGCAGGACAAACGGGAGATGCGTCAAACAGGTCCGAAGCAAATGCACTTCGGTGGCAACGGCGAACATTGAACAGGCTTTCCATCAGCTGCACAACTCGGAATTTGCTGACGTCGCTACTGATAGAGATGCCCTATCGCGAGAAGATAGGCCGGCTCTGGAAAAAGGTAGTCGAAAACGCCAAGCATGTAAAAGATCGCTTCGACATTACTGTCTCTTGGAGACCCAACGTGATACTGATACCAAACAGCGGAGCATTGACTCTGATAACACAGTGCTTTCTCAAAAACAGGCTAATTCGAGAACCACAATAAGGGATGGAAAAATGCAAGCCATGCAACATAACATACTTGGGTGACATAGAGCAGATGCAGCGGTATTCAGCTCAAATTCGGGGTGGTACCTACCCCATCACCCGCTCGTGAACCCGAGGAACCCGAGGGAGGTCGGAGTGGTCTACTGTGACGCGAAATGCCAGGGTGTGTCACTCCACGACCACATACCACAAAGCCCAGACTGGACAACACTACTTGTCAAGGTTTTATGTCATTTTCGGCTGGGGAAAGTGGTCGCCTCCGGCAATATACTTGAAATGTTTCTACAGGTGAAGATGCTGTCGAAGAATGGGGACTCTTTCCGTCTTCTCTGGTGGCCTGAAAGGGACGTCGATCGCGTTCCGGACGAGTACAGGCTTATGGTACGTCCCTTTGGGACGGAATTATCCCCCTTCTGCGTTAACGGTGCCCTCCGGGGAACCCTCAAGCCTTTCGGCGGCACCCGCAATCTGCTAGGAAGAGAAGTGGACCATTTCTACATAGACGATTTACTGTGTTCCTTCGACTACTAAATACTGCTATTCTATATATGATCAAACTGATCGCCACTATAAGGGCACGAGGATTCAACCTCACGAAATGGACCCCAAACAGCCCGGAGGTGCCCCATGTTACTCCGAAGTCCGGGAAATTGTGGTGCTCAAGAGAGCTTTTGGGATCACCTTCATAAATGGAGCGCAGGCTTAGAGTTTAATGGAAGCCTGAAGGTGAAGAATTCATATCCACTCTGGGCCTACCCAAACGACCAGCCACACGGAGAGGAATCCTATCACCAGTCTCAAGCCTCTATGATCCTTACGGTTTGGTTTCACCGTGGTTGCTACCGGGAAAGTGCTTGCTGCAGTTGCAGTGCCAGAAAAGGACGGGTTGATACGGTCCTCTCCAGGGCGGCAACGACAAGCGATGGCGTGACTGATTCCACAGCCCAGATCAACCTTGCGGAATCAAGGTTCCAAGACGCTTGACAGGAATCAAACGTACCGGCAAGGGAGCGAGCAGCACTCGCGACTCAAAAATCTGGCTTTTTGGTGTATGACGGATTTCCATGACGGAATCTTTCGTGCCACTCAAGCTGCACGGACTGCAGCAGGGCTGAACTTTCTCCCTCTGTCGAGCAGTCTATCTTCCGGACTACCGGCAATTCAGGACGCAAGAGGAAGTCAAGACTGATGTCCTGCACCGTTTCGCGTGGCCCATATTCCAGTTTGCCGGAATTACCAGATGCAAGGCACTGTCAAGATTTGTATTTTGAATCCTTTCCATTTTTTCCCATCGCTTTATTATCCGGTGAGCTGTCTTCCAGCTTACTGGTGGCATTCAGAAAATTCCAGTATCAAAATAAGTGTTTCTCACGTAGCACATGAGTCCGACTATATGAATATGGATACATCAAAACATCGCTAGTTTTGTTGTTTTAAACTTTACTCGGAGGAGTGATTTTTGTGTACACTGGTAAGAGGGAGGAGAGTGGATCTATTATAACAGTGCACACGCACAAAACACATTGCACTGAAGACGAGAAGTGAAACTTGGGAGTAATCTACGCGAGGGTGATCAGGGGGTTGGCTGGACTTGGCGTTAGTTCTAATCGGTTGACCGGTCTGGCCTTTGATGCATCTTTTGAAGAGGCGTTCATACCTTCTTTGGAGGTATCCGAGACGAGAAGAAAAGTTGTCGAATGAAGGTACGCGGACGAGGTTTGAAGAGTTTCTTCGTGTGTCCTCGCAGAGTCCCCAAGTTCGGACGAGTGAAAAACCGATCCGCTAGGCCCGTTAAGAATAAATCGACTATCAGGAACAGGAATCCCTTATTACGGCAAGTCTCAAGTGGGCAATAATAATATTGGTTTATTTCGGAGACTTCCGATGCATGCCATGTGCATGATCATGTTGATGCAGGTGATGGAATGGACAGAAATAATTCATGAAAATGTGGAAACTCTCATGAAAATATAATAATAATAATAATAATAATAATAATAATGGTTTATTTCGGATAATCCGAGGCATGCTGTAAAGCAAGATCAAATGTACAATTGGACGTAGAATCCGAATTCCAGGTGGATGATTCAGGTATATGCACCCGATATTATACAGAATAAATTATTTAAGTTACTCTTTAAAGCGGCGCCCGGCAAATTTGAACTCAAGGTCGGGTGGCCAGCTCGGCCAAGTCAGGGTGGAGATGGTCGGAGGTAGTAGAGTCTTGTTGAAATATCACAAAAAGAGGGGCTATGCAACGAGAGAATCAAACAGAATTGACGAAAGTTTTGTTCACCTTGAGGAAAAAGAAGTTTCCAAGTGAGACATGAACCAGCTATAGCGCTCAGAGGAGTATGAAACGGCTTTGGATTGAAATCAGACTATAAAAGGAATGAATTTGCAGATAAAGAACAATCAAAATGTTTAGAAGATTTTCCTTGTAACTTTCAGCGACCAAATATCGGCTGAGTCCGTTAAATCGTTGCGCACATTGTTCACTTTCATAAAGGCGGAATGTGACGCCCCAAAACGGAAATGGGAACTGGGCGACCAATAAATTTGTGATGCGTAGCCATGATAGTCGCAGATACACGGTTTTCACAGATGAGTATTTAAGTGACAGGTAAGTATTTACTTTCGATTATCGTTGTCCAAGGGCTGAACATGAAGACCAGAGAGATGCAAGACTCAAAATTGTCTGAGAGGATTTACCAAGATAGAATACCGGATATGAAAAAGCTTCAAACAACCGATGAATACAGTTGCGAAGTTGGACGGTGAAGTGGTTGACAGGCGAAATGCTATCTGCTGGTATTCTTTGTAAGAAATGAATCCTGTGATGGCGAAAGATCAAAAAGCTGCGATACAGATGTCAGTATATGGGAAAGGCATGAATCTTCGCAAGGTGAGGATATTGCTACGCTACAGCCATGTGGGCAAACAGAAGGACTGATAGAGAGAGCGAACTATCACAATATAGCCGACTGGTGGAATGCTCTGTGAAATATACTGTTTGGACTCTGTGGGACGGACGTGTATGGCAACATCAAACGTGACTTTTGCAAATATATCGATAACTGTGATAAAATAAGAGCGAGTATTATCTCGGGGATTGGTTAAGTTTGCGAATGGGACAAGCGGGTGGTTTGACACGAATCCTCAGGAAAAAGAATCATGAACGGTAAGCCGAGTATGGAAACGGTCTTTTAACTCCGCGATAACTAAGTTCTAGGGAAGGTAGGGTTTTTCGGGCGTAAGAAGCGATATGTTAAGGTGGCGAAGATGGAGACAAGTACGATGAAAAATAGGCGATAATTGGGGGAGATAGTTCCATATTTGCAGCATTTCGGGTGAATAAATGTTGTTGTTTTTTTGCCCCAACCGGTGCTGGTAGGTGGGGCTGACCGTTCGCGGGACACCCAACCAGGAACCATTTTTGGTGACAGGAGGTGCGATCCGCCATCCTAGCTGCACCCGCACATCGTTGCAGACGTCCTGCACGCCCGATGTGCTCCGGCCAAAGCGGTGGATCTGACCTCGCCCAGCCCCGACGGGCTCCGCTGGAATGATATTGGCGTTGTCACATAGAGATCGAATAGTCCAGAAGCTTGCGACCAGGTTGCGAGGGGTTCTGTGGAGCAGGGAAGGCACCATCAGTGGTTGTCTAGAAAGGTAAAAATAGAAAAACGCAGTCTGGGGTGCTCCTAGCTGAGGATCAACGGTCAGTGGTAAAAGGAAACCTCTAGTATCTAGAAATTGGAACTACTTGGTGAATGGTTCGACTTTGCAAAACACAAGGTTGTACGCGAAAGATCAATAAAACTTGAGTGGTATATACGGCTACTTTTGTGGTACGTAGCTCTCGTAGCCTCCGACTCAGACCCGCGTGTCAGTAGCCCAAACCAACTTCGTACGCTCGCTCCTCCGAAGTGTATGGATCATTGTTTGATACGAGTGTCAGGACGTCAAGCCGTTTGTTTAATTCCTCTTTAAATCTCGGCAAGTGGCTTATTGCACGGATATTCGGTAGAAGTTTATTCCACATTTGTGAATATTTAACAATAAAGAAATTGGACCGTAGGCTGGTTCTGGAGGACGGCACAGTGACCGAATGACTGCTGTGTCGTAACGAGTACCTTAGGCCTAATGGGTCTCGTACCACAGGGGAGGCTTTGCAGGATCTATATTTTAATAATGAGTGGAAAAAGGACAAGTTGTTCTTTATCCGTCGGAGCCAAAGGGGTTCGAGGTGTAGCAGGTCACAGCGCTGTTTATAGTTGAGACTAGACGAATAGCCGACTAATTGTTTAGTAAAGGTGCGCTGAACATTTTCGATGGCGATCCTATCAGCCTGGCGCATGTCGGAGCCAACTATTGAACTATACTCTGGCAATGGTCTAACGTGTGTTGTATAGACACTGAGCTTACTTTCACGCAAACGGAATGTTTTGTGGACAAGTCCTATTAACCTGCGGGACCTAGCGATTTGAATGACTGTTTGCTCCGAAAAGTTGAACGAACGGGAGTAGTATATGCCCAGGTCGCGTACGGATGACTTGTTGGGGATCAGATGACCACCTATACTAAACGTTTCAGGAGGGACATGACACTTGTATGTAAGAATGCAGCTTTTGTCCGCCTAGAACTTCATTACCCAATCGGTACACCACGAATTGAGCATCCGTAAGTCCTCCGATATTTTTGCTATAGTATTACCTAATGAATTATGGTCGAAGGTGTACAACAACTTTACATCATCAGCAAATAGAAACGGAGTTCCATGGCGAACCACGGTAAATATGTCATTTACGTACATGAGAAACAACAATCGGCCCAGTACACTACCTTGGATCACCCCGCTGGTTACAGGGCTGGGTGTGGAAATCGTGCCATCAACTTTTACTACTTGACTGCGCGAGGACAAGTACGATTCCAGCCAAGCATACAGTGGGTCAACAATGCCGAATGTCTTAGCCTTTGACAACAAACGAATATGAGACACCCGGTCGAAGGCCTTAGACATATCTAAAAAGATTGAGATCACTGCCTTACCATCATTGGCAGCTATCGTAATAAGATTCAGGAAGTCAGTCATACATGTTGCACAGGATCGATGTTTTAGGAAATCTTGCTGACCTTCACTTATAAGGTGGTTTTTGAGGAGGTGATCTGTTAGTTTAACTTTTATTAATCTTTCCATAATCCTCGATAATACTGGGGTATGATTCACAGGCCGGTAGTTGGCCGGGTCCTCCCGTGTTCCGTTCTTATGAACTGGGATAATAACCGACGTTTTCCACTGTATAGGATACCAACTAAAGCGGATAGACAGATTGAATCAATTCGATAAAAGAATTGGGATATCTGGGCCACCCAGTTTAAAGATGGCCGATGGTAACGAGTCCGATCCGGGGTGGAAAGACATTCTGATATTTGAAATTAAAGGCTCGATTTCGGAGGGCAGGAATGTTATAGAAGAAAGTGGCTCATATGGTGGTACTGGTGGATTGCAGAAAAATGGTGCTGTGTCACTAATTAAGGAAGAAGCAAAAAAATGTTCAGCGCTTCTGCTATTTCCAGTGGTTTGTCGAGGCGCGTGTTATTGAAAGAGATAGAAGAGATAGATGAAGTTGTTTCTGGGTTCCTCGACTTCATCAGTTTTGCAAGAATCTCAACTTTCTTGGAATCACGTAAGGCCCTGAGTTCCTGTTGTATCATATCACTCTCAGAGTACAGTTTTATCGTTTCAGCCAAACGATTTAACTGTATAAACAGTGAAAAGTCCCTTGCTTTAAGATAAACGCTTTTGAGTCTACTTAACTTCAAGTTGAGACGAGACAATTTATTGTCTTTAGGGCGGACTGACGACCCTTGTGACGGGGTTATTCGGTTGAGGCATCGTTCAAAGATAGAATAAAAATGATCTGCCACCAGCTGGGGATCAGCACTTAAAAAAAGGTGTCCCAATTTTGGCTGCGAATCAGAGAAGGTAGTATATTCCAGTTAGCCTTATGAAATGGTTTTTGCGGGGGTGTCGGCTGTTTATATTTTATGGGCACTGTGGAGCAGCAGTGGACAGTTGCGTGATCACTCTCGGGTAGGTTATTCTAAACTTTTGTTATAACCTGGGTTAATCCTAGTGACAAGATTAAGTCAAGAGTGTGGTCGCGTCTGGTTGGGGACGTGACGTGCTGCTTCCATCCTCCTAGGTGAATTGCATTCAAAAACTGCAGTAAATGGCGTGGTGCTGTGAGTGATGTCCAGCATATTTCTGGTGCATTAAAGTCACCAGCTATCAATTTTGGGCCTACTTTAAGATCACTAATTAAGTTGAGTGCCTCTACAATTTGCAGGAAGCTATCAGGACTAGATCTAGGCGGACGGTACACGCAACCCAGTATCAGGTCTTGACGTTCGACTTCAACGTTCAGCCATACAGAGTCGACAGTGCCGTCTAGGATAGGATGCTGAAAGCTTATCGCCCTGAGAGTTTCCCTTACATACACTAGACAGCCTCCACCACGTTGATGTGTTCTGCCTTTGCTGAAGGATTTTTAGCCGAGTATCTCAACGTCTTCTACTGGATAGGGGTCCGATAACCAGGATTCCGTCATTAAATAAAGGATAAAAAGGCCCAAAAGGGGGAATAAAGTGGGATGAAAATAGGATAAAAGTGTGCACACCATAGAGATTGTGTGCAGTTTAAATTAACTCAGGGGCGGATTTGAATGGATTCCCGGTGAGTTTGAAATTCAAGGCCAGATGGGCTGGGTGATTGGTCCGGGTAAATACATCTGAAAGCCGACTGATAAACACGAGAAAGGCTGGAAATCGGTATCAGAAACTGCAGTAGCGAGGGACAATGGAGAAAAAAGTGAGGCGCACTGCAGTGGATTAGATGTTAATGAAGCATTGGTACTTTGCAGTGGATTTTCAGCGGACAGGGCATAAAACTCATCGTAAAGCAGGGAACAAGCAATACGAGACGTAGAGGGTTGATCAGATGACAAAAATGATTAGGAAGGATTGGATACGGTAGATGTGAGGCCCAGATGTAGAACTGATAGATGCATATGATGACCGTCGTTGGGATGATAGCAAGAAAAATGGCCGGTGAGGAACTGCAAGATGCAGAGCGCGTGCACATATAAATATATGCGCAAGTTTATATATATATGTATATATATATATATATATATATATATATAATATATGTATAGATATAAGAGGAGCAGGAGCAATAACATTGGGGTCCTAGAAAGAAATTATCAGATATTGGGAGGGTTGGGTAAGGTTAAATCAAATGGTTGTAGAATTAACTTTGGAATATCGTGGTGGATTATCTTCATGATAGGTGCACATGTCAGCCGAACGGAGAGAAAAATAGAATGCAGAAGCACAGAACTAATGAAGACTGTGAGGAGCAGATCATGGAAGAGTGAAGATGAAAGACAGGATCAAGGAGAACAGGTAAGAATGGGCCTAATTATTTGACCAATGCAGGTGCGACATGTAATAACGGACCAGAGGAATGGAGCAGTGGCAGGTCAAACGATTTGGAACTGTAAAAGAACATCATGACGTAACGTTGTCATTACAATGGTGGAACATGAAGAAGCAGACCAAACTGAAAAGCACACTAGAAATGCATATGGCCCAATTGAGGATATCTGAAAACCGTCAGGCATACATGGAGGGGGATAAAAATTGATATGGGAAAGGGTGGTAGCGGGAGATGGTGGAGAAAAAATCAAAAGAGGGATCCTTTGCTAGGGATCATATAGTAATAAGCCTGTGCTACAATGCAGTAGGCGGTCAGCGGACGAGGCACAAAACTCATTGTAGAACAGGTAGCAGACTTTGGAATAGGCAGACGGTGGTACGGATAGCGAGAACGATCTGTAGGGATTTGATATGGTAAATATGAGGCTCAGATGTGAAAAAGTGGAAGCATATCATGAGGGTCAGCGGGATGGTAGCATGAGAAATAACCGGCAAAAAAGTGCAGGATTCAGTACAAATATATATATATATATATAAGTACGTGAACAGATATACGAGGAGCAGGAGCAAAGAGCAGTGGAGTACTAGGAGAAAAAAGTATCAGGGATAGGAAGAGGGAGATAGAATTGGATCAAAGTGTGGGGGATTGACTTGGGAGGACTCAGACGAAGTCTTTCATGACGGGATAACATAGTGGATCAACAGCTAACGAAGACTGAAGAAGCATAAAATTGATGCCGGCCGTGAAAGGCAAATAATAAACGAGGGAAGATGAAGGGTAGGATCGAAGAGATCGGGCAAGAATGGGTCTAATTATTTGACCAATGCAGGTGCGGCATGTGGTGACAGACCAGAGGAATCGGGTAGTGACTGATCAGGCGGGTTGGAACTGTAAAAGAACACCATGACGTAATGTTGTCTTTTCGGTCGGTGGGACATGGAAAAGCAGACCACACTGGAAGGCACAGAAAAATGCGTGTAGCGAGCAATAAACGGATCAAGGGATGAGAACATTGACGGAGGAGACACAGGTAAGAAATGACCAATCAGATCATTTTACTGCAGATGAAACACGAAGGAGGCGGACAAGGAAGCAGGACGTTCCGAGATAAGTGAACCAGTAATATAACAAAAAGGCAAAAAAATAAATGAATGCTCAGCGAAGTTGGGGCAATGGACCTGGAGAGCTGTGTGCCGGCAGACAATTGTACAGGTGGATACTAATCGGGACACTGAAGAGAACCACAGAGAAATCGCGGAGCCAAGAGAGGAAAATATGGAGGTGGTGATTAGATTGTAAATGCGACTGTAGAAGAAACGAAGTTTGGAGCTGCAAGTTCTAACATGCGGATAGGTCTTGGGTGTGGGTGTGATTGGTGCATAATGGCATTGGGCATGAGGAGAGAGACAAGGAGGGATTTAACAGAACGACAGGTATAAGAATGCTATCAAAGGGCAATCTGAGCACGGGTAATACCAAGTGCATATGGAATAGAAGCCAGCAATGACGGCAGGTGGAAAAAAGAAATATTGGCGAGCATCGGCAGAGAAGAGTGGTTAGGACGATAGTGACTCAATGCAATGAAGGTTGATGTACAGAGAGGCGATAGGAGGAAGGACAAAATGAGTAGGTGTGCGTACTGTGGTAGGGCGACAAAAATGGGAAGTGGTAACGGATGATAAGAAATATAGGTGAACAAGCTGTGGCGGAAAAAGGATGAGGAGCAGGCAATTTTCAACCAAAAGCACTGGATTCTGTAGCCCGAGAAAAGATAGAGCGTGCCATCCGCAACCGGTGCAAGTGGGTGGGGCTGGCCGTGCGCTGGGCACCCAACCTGAAAAACACTTCGTGAAGTGAACACAGGATATGCGATCCACCAGTCAAGTTGCGCTCGCACATCGTTGCAGACGGCCTGCATGCCCGATATGTGCCGGACATTGCTGTGGATCTGACCGCGCCCCGCACTGTTGGGAGTGGCACGAGTGTTCATTGATAATTGTACAGGGGACGAAACGACCGCGATAAGGGTGCCTGATCCAGGAGCAGTTGACCAAGACGTGAGACCATGAACAAGAAAGCCAACGGAAACTGCGAGCGGTAGATGACCGTGTGGCAATATTATCCAGGTGCACCCGCCAGGGAGATGGTAAGTACAATGCCCGAAGTGGTTGGCCGTCAGCGAGGATCACTGGAAAGGGAAAAGGGATAGAGAAGCTCAGTCTGGCCGTGCCCCAGCTGAGAAGCGACGGGCACTGAGGAGAAAAAAGTGAATATGATGGATAAGAGATGAACGTAGGTGAACAATAGGGTTGTCTTTCGAAGGCAGGAGGTAAGTTCGCTATGGATCAGCGAAGGCAATGGCCTTAGATTGCGGCACTAGAAGGAGGGGGAGTGTCGGGCATGGGTTGTGCCTAGTGGCCTGTGGCGCAGAGGTAGTAGAGTTACAGTGTAGAGATGAAGTGGTATTTGGAGAACCGGGCAGGGGGTACATTGTAAGTCATGTACCATTTTTGCCGCTTTCCGTTGAGTCCGCTCCAAAGCTTTCCGATCTTTGACGAGTCCAGTGAGTACTATCCGGCTGCCGTATCCTAAAAGAAAACGGAAGTAGGTTCTGTGTGTACGGGATGGCAGCCCTTTTTAAGGATCATCGGAAAGTTCGGCTTATAAGGTTCGGAAAAATGAGGTGGCCTTACGGGCTCTCTCTTGAAGGAAGGAGAACTAGAGATTACTGCGCAGCCAGAAACCAGAGAACTCGTGCTGATCCACTATTTGGATCTGTGTTTCCACTTATCTTTAAGAGATGAGCCGAAGCTTTGCTGAATGACATGCTTGCACATTTGTCATCATTTATTAGGAGGCTCTATCAGCTGGCCAACGCTTGACCGAGTCAGTGACTGACTGAACAGCATTTGCACCTGTATCCCAGATTGTGACGTCATCTGCGTACATTGCTATGCTAACCTGAACTACATCAGGAAGGTCGGTGATGTAAATGAGGAATGGAAAGGACCGAGGGCAGAGCCCTGGGGGACATCTTTATCGGTTGGGACCGGGATCTGTATTTATGAACCTAGAGGGTTCGATTCTTTAAAAGGTCTTTAATCGCAGACAGCAGGCTACCGGACATGCTATTCATCCTGAGTTTGTACAGGGTCGGGATATGCGGGACACTGTCGAATCGATGAATACGGCATAGGATATCTTGTCATCATCGTGGACCTGTGTCATACCATCCATGATGGTCGGAGCATTGGTGATACATGACCTGCTAAGAAGGAGGCCATGTTGCGCTGGAGACAATAAACTATTGTGGCGCGAACGTATCGCTATTTTGCATTTTATTATGCGCTTGAAGCCCTGGCTGGGGATGCTGGTGAAGCTCGTTGGCCTATAACTTCCAGGGAGGTGTCGATCCCCCTTCTTATAAATTGGGACAATTACAGCCTGCTCAAGTAAATTTTGAAGCCTTCCTGTGTCTATGCACCTTTGAGAGAGCGTAGATCATGATGCTGCAAGAATGAAAGCAGATTCTTTAGAAATGCGAGGAAAAGCTTCCTTCAGTCCCGTCCCGCTGGAAGGGTTAAATTTGGTAAACCCTCCCTCGAGCTCTACGTGACATACTGTGAAGTGCTCCAAAAAGGAGACTGGCTGTTTTGGCTGAAAAGATGAAGGGCCACAAGCAAGCACAACTGTTGTGCTGGAGGTTGAGGTGAAATGCAATTTGAAATCTTCTGCTACCTGAGGAGAGGTGGCTGGAGGGCCATCAGAGAGCGACAGCGCGAGCTCTGAGGACCCCGATTTCCGATTGCGGCCCGGAGGCTTACACATATAAGAGCGGTTCATACTCGTCCGGTCTAAGATCTCTTTCTGTAGTTTCCTGAAGTGTTCCCTAATCTTGAATTTGCAGAGGTTTCGGAGGCATCTGAAATCTTCTACATCCGCCGGTAGAGATGTGGCTCGGTATCTGGAGGACAGCTGCCGGCGTTTGCCGAGAAGGCGTCTAACTGACGGTGGCAGATGTGCCTTAGATTTTAGAATCTGTCGGAGTCTGGGCACATATAGAATATCTGCCTCTGGTACACGTTGCTCTAGTAGTCTGTTGCGCCCATCTATATCCACGTCGTCCGTTATGTTGCTTAGTTCACTTCTAATTAGGGACCTCTTCATTTGGAAATCTGTTTGCTTTACCGAGCGGGCTGGTCTGTATGGGGAGGATATGGATGGCCACTCCAGTACGTAGTCGAAAGAGAGAACTGCGTGGTCACCCTTACCTGGCAGTGACAGATGACAATATCTTCCCTGTGTCGGAAATTGGGTACGATCAGATCTGGAAATGATGGGCTTTGACCCGTTCTAAACCTGGCAGGATAAGCCACGTGCAGCTTTCGGGGTTGCTTGGCCAGTATGTCTACTGAGGCCTCACCATTCTGGCTGTCGGCGCTGGGGTTTTCTCAGTCTCCTGTGAGGGCACTGAAGTCGGGCCATGATGTGACTGAAAGGGTGAAAAGTTTTCAGAGTTCTCAGATCCTCTACCATCAATAGTGAATCTGCCTGTGGAGTAGAAGAGAGAGGTAAAGTAGTGGAGGGGCAGAAGTGAAAAATTACCCACAAGGAGCCCATGATAGCTAATGAGATGTACTGATGGGAGACGCCCGGGGGTGGGACGTTGCTAATGTGGAGAGATACCCCACCAGCTCGCCCTCCCCTTCAATTATGAAGAGGAAACGGGCGCCGTGGTATTCTTACTTCGTCGTCTTGATAGTCTGGCGTAAGCCCTGTCTCTGTGATGGCAAAGGTAAGGGAGTTCGTGTCTGTTGCTTACGGTCTCAAGTCCAGAAGTTTGTTCGGTAGGCTGAGACAATTTGTATGCAGGCCCTATTGTGATTGCTCACTGGAGACAGAAGGAATTCTAACAGGATGGGGCTAATCGTCTGCGGAGGAGCAATACTTATAAAGGGTGGCGCCGATGTACGGGGTAGTGGGAGCATAAGCGGGGCCGGTTGAGGTACCAAACTCTGCGGGTAGGAGGGGAAACTGCCCCCCGTTGGTCAGGGTTGAGATGCTGCTGCGCAAAGATGCATTATTGTGGAAACCGAATATGTCGTGAGCCATGTGGAGCGGAGTAGGTGCAAATAAGTGGTTTCTCTTTCCCATCCGCAGTCTGTCAGTTCACTTTGCACAGGACAGAACATGGTCCCGGCCAATCGAGCATCCGGAATCCCTTCGGTGGTGTGCGTCGTAATTGGGCACCCACCAATGCAACATTTATCTCTTCGGACGTGCGTTACAAATGAAAGGAAGACGTGAAACTTTATCTCGCATCAACTGCGAGGGAAATTATGCATCTTGGATGTTCAGCGAGACAGTGTAAGACAAAAGAGGTCAATCACAACACACCCCAAATGGATTATAGTGTTATCCACCATCCATCTAGCGTCCATACGCGAAACTTATTGCCAGTAATAATCCCCCTACCACCTAAGATCCAGGGCCACTTTGAATGTCTGGGCGGTCCGCAGGTCCGTCACTCCACCAGGAAAGCTGTTCCATCTGTTCACTACCCTGTTACTAAAGAATCACGACCTGGTTGTTACCGTGGCCCAAACTTCCGTCAACTTTTTTTCGTGTCCTTCTGTTCGGGAATCCGATGCCATTTGGAATAGACTATCCGGTCTGAGACCAGAAAACCCTTCACTACCCTAAACTTCTCCGTGAGATCTCCCCAAAGTCTCCTCCTTTCCAACGAGGAAATTTCGAGTTCATGGAGTCTCACTTCATACGTCTCAGACCTCTGCCCTTCAATTATCCACTTTGCAAAACTTTGGACCTTCTCTAAGTGGGTGGTGCCCATTTTGTAGAAGAGTGCCTGGGCCTACATGTTACCTTCCACTTGAGGTCTATAGCCATCTAGACGGGTACAAATCTTTCCGGCTACCGGTAAAACCATGCTGATCGCAGCCAAAAGGGTTCACCGCGAGCCTTGTATGCAGCTGTGTTGCACCGGTCCAACCACTTAAAACCACTAACCATAGTGATTCCGAGGTCCTCAGCAGCACTGACTGTTCCTATAGAGGACGGCTCTCGGTCATAGGCGACACCTAAGATGTCTTTTGCCCTTGACAATAAATGGTCTATTACAGCGCTCAGCGATAGGTCCCACGTGCATGCTCAGTCTAGAACGGTTACTAAATACCTGCCCAACTCTTCCTTACCTTCAAATCCAACAGCTGTCACGTCATCGGCGGAAATGAAACTAGTCCAATAACGGGCGGATGCAAAATCGTTACCAAACGACAAGAATAGCATCTGGCCTGGGATAGATCCTTGGTGTACGCCACTGGTGGCCTTCACCAAGCTAAAGCACCTGTCACCTATCATGATGTAAAACTCCCTGTAGGACAGGAGGTCCACTATCCACCTACATACTGGCCCTCCCACACCAAGGTTCTCCATCTTGCACAGCAAAAGAAGACGATAAACAGAGTTGAACGCCCTGCTAAAGTCTAGGCAGCAAACTTCAACTTGCATGCCTCCATTAAGTCGTCAAGTCACTTAGTATAAGAAGCACAAGAAATTGGTCCGAAAAGATCTATTTTGTAATAATCCATGCCGGCCGGACTCAGCACGGAGTGTTCCAGTAAGTGCTGACAGATGTGGGCGCGGATGATCTTCTGGAGAATTTTGCTTGTGACGTTAGATAGGCTTGCCGGCCTGTAGTTACCGGCAATCGGCTAAGGTCCACGGAGGCTGAGCTTTTCGAGTCCTGAAGCAGCTTACTCTGGTCCAACTTAGATCTGCACAGCTTGCATACTGATGGAGCAATGCTATACGCCAAAGGCTTGGCGACAGCCGGGTGGATGCCATCCGGACCCGCTGACATGTGGCTATTTAATTCTTGTGGGTAGTCGAGCGCAATACCCTCTGAGAGATTTAGCTCTTTTAACTGCGGAGGAGGATGCGCCAAAGCCAAGTAGGCTCGTGCCCCGCTATCCCATCTAAACCTCCAAGGTATGCACTCAGGGCGGCTGCGCTGCCCTGGTAATCAGAGGCGATACTGCCACTGGAAAATCTAGAACAGAGTACCAATCCATGCTCATCAACTCTCAGGTACGCGACCTGGATCTACTCCACTATTGTACATTTGATGTTTCGGAACACGCAACCATCCAAAACATCGAAGCACTCCGTACGACTGGGCTCATACAAAAAACCTTCATGTTATCGAGAAGCAAACTAGGCATTTTTAAGTCCCACGCCAGCCTCCATCTAGAATACGGCTCAGTGGTTTGTTCGAACATGCGACAGAAATGCCAGCTAGCTTTTAAGAATGTACAACGGGCCTTCAAGGAACATGTCCTAGGCCTTTCTTTCCCGTCAAATCACTTGAAACGTAGTGATCTGCTGAACATCAATCCACTATGGCCACTCCGCCCAGGAATTGATCTTTTTTTCACAGTATCATTAAAAGTAGGTCAGGAAGTTCAGCTCCGCAGGGGAGAACCCGTTCTAATTGATCTTGACTTAACAGTGACTTCTTGGTTTACGTCCTTTTGCCTAAGCTTGCAATTAGATCACACTTCTTCATAAACAAGTGCGTTCCAAAGTAGAGCAAACAGCTACAATGCACTCAGAAGTTGGCTACAGCATCCTTGAAGTTCAAACGAGAAATAGGCCCGGCCCTAACGGTGAAAAAATTGATCAGAATGTACAGTCTTTATATTTCCAGGGCTCAGGCCTTTGATCTAAGAGCAGGGTGTTGATAAGGCAGACTGCCAATTAGAACATCCTAGTCTTATTTAGACGCATATGGTTGGCCCCTACCGGCTGCAATTAGGGATCTCAGGGCACGACACAGGGGATCAACGGCTTTTCCCCGCGATCTTGGACTACGCATCAGTCTTAGTACTTTACCGTCAAACAATTTTCTTGGGGCAAGCCAGCCCAGCAGTCTTTCGCATATTTGGGTCCAAAACCGTGGATACCAGAGTCCATACACCTCGGTGGCCGGCCCAACTCAATTTGGTGTCTTTTACAAACCCACCAAGTTGTTGTCACTGCATATAATAATAGCAATAATAGTAACGGTATATTTCTGGGCTATGGTCGAGACACACGCGCAGGCGCACGATCATGGTGTACAGCGTTACTCAATAAAATGAAATATTCACAAACTTCGGGTATAAAAGTCAAAAGTGCCAGCTGTAGAAAAACACAGCTAGCGATAGTTTATATGGATCACTCTAATAATGGTTTCCGCGCCAACCTTGGACCGGTTTCGGTTTCGCCCTGGGCGGTGGCGCACAGCGGGGACATCGAATAGGTAGTCCATTCGTGCTGCTAAAGTTGCATTATCAACGGAAATGATGCAAGCCATGAAAAACGGCGGTTTACCGGGTACCTGCTAACAGCGAAGTTTCAAATAGGAAGAAAAAGAGATTGTATGGAGGTACACTCTGGGAAATTGACGCATGCGAAGAGAATAGCAAACCATAAAGCTAATGCAAACCCTGAATGTCGGTTCTACCGGGGCTCAAGAAAAGGAATGGGCTATGAAACAAGGAGACGTTAAACCGGTTTTATGAATGAACATTTTCGTACTTTGGTGAATGTGGAAGTAACCAAAGTCAATAGGAGGGTGAGTTAAATTTCAGGATCAGTAACCTGTACCATTCAGAAATGTGAAAGTGGAGGGCCCTGGAAAAGTGGAGGATCAGTTTCCAGCCGGACACGAATTGAGCAAAAGGCGGACTGTTGCAACAGATACTAAAGTGGAAAATCTCCGCATCGACTTGGGCAATGTTATGCTGTTCCACTGACAAATATATATACATATATAGATGTGCATTGACGCATTGAGCATCAGTGTTATTCGGAGTCATTACTGGTAATGTTTTACATTCAATGGGCATAGTTCGTCTGGCGGGGTGAAGGATATGCGTCGGTCAATCGATCCAGTGTGGCGAGCTATGACAGGTGTAAATGACGACTAGTATATTAGCAGGTTGCGATTGAACCGTTACTTGTGTTGGCCGTAATGTTGACATCAGCTGGAGTGTTTTTTGTAAGAAAACCCTGATTGATACGATAGACAGTTGGGGGTATTTCCTGCCGCGTGGCTTGCTTGCAGTCCAAGATGATATGAAAGGTCCCACTTGGGTTCCCGTCGGTCCGAGTCATAGTGGCATCTTTGGTTGTCCAGTTTGGCGACCGAGATAGTGGAAAGCGACGAACCTGAAATAAATAAGAAAAACAGTCTGGATGTGGTTCCACCTGTGGGTAATGGTAATATATGACGACAACAGTAGTGAACTGGTTAGGTTTATGTGAATGGGGCAAAGATAAAGTTCATGTAAGCGGTCAGTGGCACCTGATCCACTTTCTGGGTGGAGTAGGATCGCCGGGGACTGAGCTATAACGCTGCTGCCTAGCAAAGTTGCGTCAAACGGTTGGGCCATTTTGAATGTATTCTGAAGGACCATTGGTTCGCAAGTTGGTGTGGCAGTGTTGGGATACTAAGAAAAACCTAGAGCTTTATGGTTAAAAGGATCTAGAAATGGCAACCCTTGATCTAGTTTGTTTACGCAGTCTGCAGTTCAGCACCAAGGCGGTAAGGTGGGTTTGAAGGAACAGTGATAGTTGATGGGACTGGTACCCTGCTAGCATAGCACTACACTTGTTACGGTCTCTTCCTATATAGTGGTTACTCTGTATTGAATGGTTCCTGAGGGGCCCCAAAGTGGAAGAAACTATGATGGTGTCGGTGATGACGCACTAAAGGAAACTGGTCTCGTGCCGAGAAACATAGCCGTAAGTTCGTCTATGAACATACTCGATGGTGCTAGTGTGATGAGATTATACTTGATTAGGAGCAAGGACATCCGATATAGTGGTGCTTGCATGGTTACTGTGATAACCTTCTCGTCGTTAGAATATTGCAAAACAGGAAAACACCTTTGTGGGAACTGGTTTGGAGAGCCGTGAGAGGTGGGAACGGGATGGGGCCAAATTTTCGTCAAGGAAGCGAACTCTAACGGTCTACATTCAGTGCCCACGGTAGGCGGAACTAGGGCCTGCTTCGGTTAGGGAGGCAACACGATACACAACCACTGGCATCCAGAACGTGGCGCTCCAAGAATGATCTACATTTTTTTCGACGTTATTATTATTATTTTTTAGTTTTATCGCAGCCAGGTATCTGAATGTCAGAGAAGGCGGAGCTGCTTTTGGTGGGTGACCACGGCTCCCACGCCCCGGCCGAAACATGGACCGCATGTAACAAGCCGCGTTGAGAATAGGTCAGCCACACCAGTCAATTCGCAGCAAACGGCAGCCTGGGGACATGGCTCACATGTGACAAGGCTGGTATGCCTGGAAGACAAAACAGTGGGGGTATTTTCTCTCTCTTTTTTATGCCAATCTCTTACTTTTTGGTGGTCATGTCTTATTGGTGGTCAACTCTGTGCAGGGAGACCATCACGGCCAGGAATGCTCACAGACGTGCCGCAGTAACACTCGCCATATCCGTGAAGTCAGATCCCCAATGCGGTTCACATAGGACAGAAAATGCGGGGGAAGGTAGAATCAACCACAGCCTGCGATTATTTGTTGGGGTTCAAGCTCACTGAAACACCAGTTTGCACAAGGGTGGGGCACTACTTGCAGCCCTAGCAACGTGATGCCCTCATACCTGAGTACGCCATGGGCCTCTATGTTAGCTTGCCGCAAAAAAGGTATTTGACGGTAAAAAAAAATTGAGATTGGTTTGCCGTTTCAGATTGTGCGAATGAACCGCTGAGTTCCGTAATTGCTGCAGCGATGGGGCCAACCCTACGCGGGTCTAATTGAAACTAGGTTGCTCAAAGCGGTTATTGGATTTATTAGTACCATATACCTACCTCAAAGGCCTGAGCCCTTGAAATATAGGGATTGTACATCTTAGTCAGCGTGTCCACCGTTAGGGCTATGCTTATTTCCCTTTTGAAAGCCACCGATGTCGGTGATAATGCCCGAATTCGTTGTGGTAGCTTGTTCCACAATGAAGCGTTCTTGTTAATGAAGAAGTTCGACCGAAGTGCAAGCTTCAGCAAAGGGACAGAAACCAAGAACTCATTGTTACGTAAGGGATAAGTAGAAAGGGTTCTCACCTGCGGTGCTGAACTACATGATCTATTCTTCAAGATATTGTGGAAGAATAGAAGGTTATTTCTTATGTGGCGTAGCCATAAGGGATCGATTTTCAGCCGCTCACGACGTTCCATGTAATTAGAAGGCGAAGAAAAACCTATGAGCTGTTTCGTGAATGCCCGTTTTACGTTCTCAAACGCTATACGGTCCTTTTGTTGCATGTTGGAACAAATGATTGAGCCGTATTCCAGAGGAGGTCTGACACGGGACTTAAAAATGTTTAGTTCACTTTCTGGCAAAATAAATGTTTGACGTATTAACCCGATCGTACGGCGTGCTTTAGCCACCTGGATGGCTGCGTGTTCCAAAAAGTCAAACGCACATGAATAGTGTAGACCCAAGTCACGTACCTGAGAGTTATTGGGTATGAATTTGCCGTTTTTACTAAATCTTCCAGTGAGGACGTGACATGTATACGTAATAATATTACTTTTTCCGGCGGAGAAACTCATTTTGCAATCATCACTCCGGGAGCTGAGAGCAAGCAGTTCCCTTGTAATGTCATCTACGGTAGAGGCTAACGCCGCGGGCTCAAAAGTGTACACGATTTTGATATCATTTGCAAACAGGAAGGGAACTCCCCGTTGGAAAATGGTAAATATATCGTTAACGTACATTAGGAACAGTAATGGGCCCAGTACACTACCTTGTATCACACCGCCAGTTACGGGATGGGGTTCGGACAAATTTCGGCCTATACTTACAACCTGGTCTCGGGCTGATAAGTAGGATACAAACCAAGCGAGCGTCGGGTCCACGATTCCATATGTTTTGATCTTCTGTAGTAACCGGACGTGGGATACTCGGTCGAACGCCTTGGTCATGTCCAAAAAGATCACGATTGCCGATTTACCAATATTGACAGCCTCTGTGACCAGGTTGAGGAAACCTGTCATGCATGTCGCACATGATCTGTTTTTCAGAAAACCATGCTGACCAGCGTTGATTAGATTATTGTTGAGAAGGTGACGTGTCAGCCTTTCCTTGATCATTCTCTCCATGATTCTGGACACGACCGGGGTGTGGTTCACCGGTCTATAGTTAACTGGATCTAGACGTGATCCTCTTTTGTACATCGGTATGATAGTTGAAGTTTTCCATTGAGAAGGGAAAACACTGCACCTGAGTGACAAATTGAATATGTTTGTCAGCAACATTGGAACATCTTCGCCACCTCGACTAAAAATGGCCGGCGGTAATGCATCCGGACCTGGCCTGCAGGACGGTGTTGTTCTTGCAACATGGACTGAAACCTCATCAGGGTAGAACACTACCGTCGAGAAAGTTACTGATGTCGCCGGATTTAGAAAGGGGATGGATGTGGCGTCATCCTTCTTTAAAGGGGAGGCGAGGTAGGTTCTGAAAGCCTCTGTAATCAAAAGAGGGTCATGCAAGCAATTATTATTGTAGTTCAAATATGGGATGTATTGATTAGATTGCTTGTTTCTGACCTTCATTAGCCTGGCCAGTGCTTCCACCTTGTTTGGGTGGCTTAAGGCATTTGGTTCCTGCTTCTTCTTAGAAGAATCCAAACGCAACTTAATCGTATGGGATATATGTATTATTTAAAGTTGCGACGAGAAGTCCCTCGTCTTAGTGAATCTTCGTCGGAGTTTGGCTAGGTTATCGTTAAGACGATCAAGGGAGTTTTGCTGTTTGCGAATGATAGGCCCCGAAGCCGGATTGATTTTGTCGAGGCAGTAATGAAGATTAGAATACAGTTGATCAGCCGCTATCTCTAGGTCATTAGAGAAAAATGATTCGTCCCAGTTTAGGGAACGGATAAAAGAGGGTAGACTATTCCAGCATGCTTTATTGTATTGCTTATTGGTGATCGGAAGGTGTGTTTCTGCTGACTTATCAGTGTGAGGCCAGGGTGGGTGAAAACACAAGATACCATCTTATGGTCACTACCGGTGAAGCGACTTAAGATTCGGGCATCTGAATTCTTGATGCCAAAAGTGAAGATAAGGTCTAATGTATTTCTCCCTCGAGTGGGGGATAAACATGCGGTACCCAATTACCCACATGGATACACGAAAGGAAATCATGGAGTTTTGGGGGTGATGTTATGGAATGCCAGCATATTTCAGGCAAGTTGAAATCACCAGCTAGAATTTTAGCAGTTACGGGGAGGTTAGAGACATAGTTGAATGCGTCTATTACTGCTGTCAACTCGTGCATGCCCTGGTTTGGAGGACGGTAGAGACATCCTACGAGAAGTAGTTGTTGATCTTCCTTGATAGTGAGCCAGACCGAGTCTGTAGTGTTGTATAGAATAGGTTGATGGAACCTACTCGCCGTGAATATGTCTGGTATAAATGATGCGGCCGCCTCCTCTTTGGTCAGATCTGCTGTTGGCGGTGGCGTGATAGCCGGGTATGGATACGTGGTTTAATGGGGTGTGATCCATCAGCCACCTCTCGGTAACTAGTAAGATATCAGGGTGTAGGTCTGATGCAAGCTCTCTAAGCAGGAGCAATTTTGGGAGGAGCGAGCGGACGTTGAGTAGTAAGAGCGATACGGTGTTTTTGGTTAGGTTCTCAGTAGATAGAGCCGTAATTTCGTTGTGATTAGGTGGTGAAGGATCGTCAAATAGGGCGTGGCTTACGATGGGCAGTCGAAGCTCGGCCCATTTGAACGGCTTTTCGAATGAGGAGTTTGTGCCTGTGACTAGATGCGCTGCTGAGCTTTCAAGCTGGGCGTAATTTGAAGAGCGGTTAGGGGGTTCTAATAATGCCCACTTTTGTGCGAGTTGGTGTTTCGGTGAAAGTAAACCCTATTGAATATTCCCAGACTGTGGCGGACTCCATCTGCCGCGTAATTTTGTGTCCCGCGCAAACCGCCCTGTTGCTTTTGACTTCACGGATATTGCGGGTGTTTCTACTGCGCGTCTGCGAACCTTTCTAGGCCCGATTATCTCCCTGTAAAGAGCCGACCACCGATAAGGTGACAGTAATATCAAAAATTAAGAGATTGGCACGAGAAAGCGAGAAAAATAACCCTACAGACCTGTGTTCCAAGCTTACCAGCTTTGTTGCATGCGACCCGTGTCTCCGGGCTGCAGTGTTGCTGCGGAATGACTGGTGTCGTTCACCTGTTGCCAGCGCGGCTTGTTACACGCCGTACTTGTTTCGGTCAGGGCACGGAGGCTGGAGTTACCCGCCTTTCCCGACAACCAGATATCTGACTGTTATGCAGCTATAAAAACGTATGAGCTTCTAAGAAACTAGACCACTCTTGCAGTATCTCTTGATGGAAACTAACGAGTGAGCATCTTGACACCTTCCTATCTGAGGAAGGACCTAGTGCCGTCCATCATGGGCACTGAATGTGGAAACTGCTACGGGTCGCTCCACCGACGAAAATTCGACCGTTTCCTGTATCCGCCTCTCACTACTTCCGAACCAATCCTCACAGTGGTGTTGGCTTGCTTTGCTGTGTGTCAAAGACGATAAAGATATCATGCTGACCAGGCAATCACCACTTCATGGGAATACCTAGCCCACATTCAAGTACAAGCTTAGTGTGCCAGCACCATCGAGTAGGAGCGCAGCTGAACCCACTTCCGCGTTTCTCTGCTCAAGGCCAATTTTCTCTGATGCATCACTACCGGTAGCCTTAATAGTTTCTCCCACATTCACTCTAGTATTTCTCGGACTTTATCCGGTATGGTTTAACCGCTAAACCAAAAGAGGTAGTGACAAATGTGAGGCCGTGCTGGCAGGGAACCAGTCCCATTTGCGCACACTATTCTTTCAAACCTATCTTGGCACCTCGGTGCTGGCCTCCATTCTGTAGTAGCGAACGGTATTGTGGGTTGCCACTTCCAGTTCATCGCCACTGTAGCGCCCTGGATTTATAGTATCTAAGCCCTCCTACGCCATCGTGCAAATCATTGATCCTTTTGAATGCACATGCAGTTGCCTGCCCGGTGTACGGGACTGTGCCAGCCAGAAGCAATACAACTAACTCCCCTCCAAACCTGCGTCAATTAAACTTTTGGATTCAAACCGGATCGGAATATGGAATATGTGCAACTGATCGTCCAAATGAAACTATATCTCTGCCGACCTATATAAAACCAGCCAATTCATCATAAATATTTTTCACTTATTATCACAACCCACAGCTTGAACCACGTCCAGACTGCAAACCCCATTTGTTTCAGGTTCCTTATATTTTGTCACCTCCCGCTGTTTCAGTTTCAATACCGAACCACCAAGGATTACTTTTTGACCCGTGCCGACCAAGGTCTAACCGAAACCTGCCTTAGAAACCGGAACTGCACTGAAGCTACACGACCTAAAATGCCCCCCTTGCCTTTCAAAAGGTCGATTAGAGTCTTCTGATGCAGCCCCCTACCGACATCACTAGTGGAGCCCGCGTAAATGGCAGTTCGTTCGCAACCCGTTGCTACACCGGGCACCAACAGTCATCATTTTCATCCGCCATACCTCGCCACACCCGGCTGGCTTAAAGGCAAACAACCTCTACCTCGCCAGGTGACCCGTGCTTACGGGATGATGCGCGATATAAAAGACAGCCGACCCCTGATTGTTCCTGGATCCTTTCTTAAAATACCTGACACCAAAGGAAAATTCGTAATTCATAAAAGCTTTGATAAGCCATCCGAACTCGCGGCCACTTATCTTGCTACCCCGTGGTTCCCAGTAACGATGCTGAGCATCACTCAGACCCACTAAGACACTGCATTTGTCAGCGCAACAGTATATTAGAGCTCGAGCCTGTGAGGGGATGCTCTACTCCTGTATCTGTTATAAGATCTCATTTTTCCTTCCAACCGTATCCTGCCTAAAGTTGATTTTTCGCTGATCCGGGAGATTTCAGTTGCGCCTTCTCTTTTCCGCATGACACAGGTTGCTGATCCTGGAATCAAACACATCTCTTTACGAATTGCTCTGCTTTCCACATTTACCAATGCTCCCAAGCGTGCTTTCGTACAATTGTTTCATGTCTCCCTGTTACATAACTTACCCCTTTTATTGAACCCTAGCGGATCAGTCACTCGTATTTTACATCATATTTACGAATCGCCGTTCTTTTCACTTCTGTCGAAGTTTCCGAATGTACTCTCGTACAATTTTCTTTGTTTATACTTGTTAGTCACTCACTTCGTTCATAGAACCTTCGTAAGTCTCCATCATCTATGATTTGCATCATTTTGGTGCGTACTGCATCTTTAGCATTAAGTATGAATGTCATTTTCAGCATCCCAACTGGGTGACACTGCCCAAATCGAACTCAACACCGGTTCTTATTTGCCGGGCGGACCATTGTTAGTTTGATCCATTCAACCCACTGCTGGCTTTGTGGTGCTGTTGCCTAAATGTTTTACTTTTGCTTTAGAAATTCATGTGTATTTCATCTCACTGAGTAACGTTTTGCACCCCGGTGATGCGCTGGCGAGCGCGTTTCGATCATGATCGAGAAGTATATCTGTATTTATCTGTTTATTTTCTCTTGAAATTGACGATCGTCAGGGTCCCGACCACCGGGGACTGAAATATACTCCGCCGGTGTATCACTCGTAGAGCGAAGAAACTTGCCCTAACTACCAGACTGTAACGGCGCTTCCGTTTGTCTGTGTTTCTTGGGAGCCCCTAAAGTCGTGTGAATTGCTGGAAGTCTCTCATAATCCTGAATGCCCCAGCTTGCTTCCGCTTACCCTCCTGTGTTTCAGGAAGAGCAGCATTAGGTCGCTAAACCTCTCTTCTTAGGGCCGGCCTTGGGGTTTATTAAACATTCGTTTGAATCCACTTTACAGGCTTTCAAGTGGCTTCCCGTCCCTATTAGGACTAAGAGGCCAAGCTCGAAAGACGTGCTCCAGAAGCGGTCTCAAAAGGGTTGCATAGAACAGCAACGGTACCCATGGCCTCCGCGAAGCGGCCGTTCTAATTAGTTGTGAGAAGGCATTACTACCTCTCTTTGCGGCTCCCACACATTGCCTCTGGGGTCTGAAGTCCGACGTTATAAATGTCCTCAGACCTACGGCAGTATTTATCCTTTCCAAACCTGCCCCGGAATCCCCATACCCTAGTTCCCACAAGTTGACTTGAGAGACGTCCTCAACGAGTTGACTGCATTTTCTGGTTCTGAGTGGGAGCTCTGACCCTGTGCACCACCGACAAGCCTTGTTGAAGTTGCCCTGCAAGAGACCTTCCCTTGGATCTCTCACTACTTTTAAGTCGTCAGTAGACACAAAGTTCTTGTAGTCCAGTCCATGAGCTAAGCCGTTCATATGCAACGAAAATAGGAGCGACCCAAGGGCCGACCTCTGCTGGACTCCACTTGAAACCTCACCCTTATAGGACCTGTGTCCCTATTCTTCTACATAGAATCTCCTTTCCCTGAGAAAATAGGTTTAGGCATTCACCCTACGACAGGTTGAATTCACGCGCCCGTAGTTTGTGCACCAGGGGCCTGTGGTTTACTGAATAGAAGGCTTTTCCGATGTCAAAGTAACGGACCTCTACCTTCTCACCACCTTCAAGTCTCTTTCTAGTTTCATCCGGAAGACGCACTAGGTTTGTCGGGCATGGCCTCCCCTTAGGCCACGTTAGCCCACACTAATCAATGCACGCCCGGATAGGAAAGCGACCATTTGGTAACGTAGAATTCCTTGCAGGGCCTCCAACACCACGGACTTCTGGCTTACTGGCCTGTAACTGGAAGGTTCCTTCCTAATACCCTTCTTATGGATAGGCACCACCTGCGCAAGCTTCCACTCGCTTGGCAGCTGACAGTCCCGCAGAGACTGGTTAAATGGCTGTTAAAGAGGTTCTACCAGCAGGTTGGTTATCGGCTTCAGCAGGGCAGGACACGGTTTATATGGGCATGCTGACTTACCTAGTTTTAGTCCTTCTACCCCTTGTCTGACGCCTCCCTCCGCCTTGACAGGTGTTGCTCCTGTCCCGCCGAAAAGAGGGCGACTAGGTGGGCTTCTACTAATACCATTGTTATACTATCCCTCAAAGTAGCGAAGCATTATTCTGGTATTGCCGCCTTTCATTTCAGCTCTCTTGCACCTCACATACAAAAACAAAAAATTACACTCTTCCAACTTCTGCCTAGCCGAACCATTGACGCTGTCTCCACTAATCCGTTCCATTGACGGCTTTTCTTTTCTTTAAAAGTCCGTTATATGTCCATGCAAAGTTCACTGAAGTCCCTGCGAAGCTTTTCGCCTTCATTTGAATTTCCATATGACACTGTAATCACCTGCACAAAAGGTCCGTTTTATTATCACCTTTGACTCACTTGCCTTTATTTCACATGCCTCATCCACAATTAGTTACCCAATGCTGGATCAGTGTCCAATATCCCGCTGGTATCTCTGACTTCACTTTGAAAGCCCCACGCTTGCTTTACCTCTAACAATGTTCTTTGGCATCTCTTCCGCCCGGTTACTCGTTAGTGACCGTCCATTTGTCGCTTATATCAGCAACCCCACGACTTTTCAGCTATCCACACCGCCCTCCAGCGATTTCGAAACCGATTCGGAATTCCCGCCTCAACCATAACCACTTTTGTTCACTCAAACACTACATGACTTTACTGGCGTATTTCGGTTGCTGTGTAATTTATAAATTTAGAATCTGTGAATACCTCACATTGACATGTACTGCTGTATACTCTGATCTTGCCTTGTGCATGTGTATTGACCACGGTCAAGAAATATACTATACTATACTATACTATACTATACCTACCGCAACCATTGGGGTTGACGCTGACCGGGCATAACTAAAATATGCTTTGGGTTAGGTTTTGGCCCTTTCGCTAGCCTCTCTGCACCAAAGGCTGCAGTCAAGTTGAGTTCTTGAAGCCCTCTCACGAGTTTTCATACATTCCAGTAGTTTCCTATGGCTCCGTTTCCTCCTCAAGGTTCACCAGGCTCTGTGTCTTCGAGCCTGCGCCTTCGGCACCTTAGACATCTACCGTGGTAAGATGCCATTTAATTTAATCCTCACTAAGGATGGAAAAATATCTATTGGTGCCCCTAGGTTCCCTCTGATGTGGTTCCGTATTTACTCGACGATTCCGTGAGTAAGACTCGATTTTAGTTCCGCAGCTGCTCCTGCTGCTGTTCTGCTGAGCTTACTGCAAAATTCATCCGGCGGTGAGCTTCCACGGGCCATCAGTTCGATTTTTGTTGCCCCGTGATCACTTTTCCCTAGTGGTGCTTTGATGACCAGTGGACACAGTTCACTTTCATAATTTGCCTCTACTAAATCAAGCATCGGGAAGTTCTGGTTAATACCCAAAAGCATCTCCTGCAGCTATCGTTGAGTGAGCGCTTTTCCCTGCGGGACTTTTAGAAGAGCATCTTCGGGGGACTCTGGTGGAGCATCCTCCGATTCCCACTCTGCTTCTGGGGCGCTGAAGTTTTTCCGTGTTGAGCACTGTTTCATCTTCACTGACTGTGTCGATTGCCGCCAGCAGTTCAGTGGACTCCGCTCTGATGGGCAGTGGACTTATGTAATTTCAAAGGAGGGTCACGGGAACACTTTGAATTATAACTACACAGCATGAGCTATGACACCTCCCATAGTTAGCCACTTTTCGGTGAAAGAAACTATCTTTGCATCGCTCAGTGTGACTGCCAATTCGTTCTGCTTGTTGAGGACGCCACAGGTATCCTCGTTTATAATCGGGAAGCCCTCGAAAATTGACGGTCTTTTTTCTTAGGGCATTCACCAGGGATCCCTTTAGTTTCTGACCCTTAAACTCGGGAGCCGTCTCCGTTTTCTCCTTTTCTATGACCTCACGTTCCTCAACTCTGTTCACAAGATTATCGAGTGAAAGCCCTGTGCTCCTCTCCGGTATCCTGATTTCGGCAGAGTTATCCCCATAGTTTAGGTTAGGTCACCAGCTGTCCTCCCCAATCCCCTCGCCCGCGGGTACTAAAGCCGGGCTTATTGCCAACTTCGGAGGTTTCGGACTGGCAGACTGTACACCCATTTCAAGGTTGCATGGGTACCATACTGGCAAGTCGCATCATCCGGCTGGACGAAGACACGACCCTTTGAGGGTCTCCTTATTTATTCCGAGGCAGCTAACACCTTGTCTCTGCGTCTTGTGATTGTGGAGTCCACCAAGGTTGGTCCTGGGTTTCTGTTACTTTCCGATATATGCGCCCTCCATTTTCTAACCGCAGGCTTCTTTTTATCGTAGCCTGGTCAGACGGACTAATGCTTCTTAGCCAGTTTACAATATGATACCTCGCGGCTTTGATCAGATCAGATCAGAGCAGAGCTAGAGAATGGAAGATAATGCCCTTAATAGCCCAGTTTCTTGTACCTGCCAGTCCCGGGTCTCACCTCGTTCTAACTTTTTAGGACCCCTTGTCTTTCACCATCTGGGATCTGGACGAATATCGGGGTCTCCCTCCAAGAGGGTAGTAGATTGGTGTCATATCTCCAGGGTTGGTCTCGGCAGCCAGCGGCTTCCCTCTCCATCCATACGTCAAGACCTCCCCTTTACGAAATAGAAAAAAGGTCTGGGGAAGCCAAAATGTTTTAGGAGAGTTACTTAGGTAGATTGAAAAAGAACAAAGAGGCAGAAGAGAAATAATAACGAAGCAGACTGAAGTACGACAACTGAACTTGTAGCTGGCCCAATAAAATCCGGGAAAGGCCTACCTTCACGCCCTTTTTAGCCTACTCTTGAACGCCGAAGCAGTGTTTGCTTCACCGGCTTACCCGGAAAGCTTATTCCAGCTGTCGATCACCCTTCAAGCAAAGGACTGAGTCCTGACCGTCTTGTCGGCCATCGGCTTGATTATTCTCAAATGGTGCCCCGGGGGTTGGAGTTTCCTTCTGAGGCAAACAATGGATAGTTCCTTAGAGAAGGCTTTCTTTGGTATTTCATACTACAAGGACCACCTGCACGTTACTCTTGTGCCCGGCATGGTACTCACTTGTTAACCAGAACGGCAACCTCCACGACCTACCAGAACGAGAGCGCGATCGAGAAAGGCAGTGATTAGCGCGTACCTGGAAGCGTGCAAGACAGCGCACAAAGGAGCAACGGTTGAATGGCGACCGAGCTTGGCAGACAGCGATCAGTCAAATAATGAATGTGGTAAAAGCCCAAAAGAATACTACTGTTGGTACATGGCTCTCGCAAAACTTCTCCGTATCCTGCGGATACCATGCTCGGTCTACGTACACCAAGCCGGGTCGGACAGTTCGTATAAGGTGACAGGAGCACCCCGAAATCTCTTGACATGGGCCTTCCATGCAGCCGGCATTTAGCTCCATTTGTCTTGTTAGCAACCTACTGACATTTTACCGAGGGTTCAAGGTCGCTCGATCCGACCATTTCCAAGTCTCCGACCCAGCTTTTCTAGACCAACGGTTTCTGGTTTTTTTCCGGGTTTGAATAATGCATTCCGCTGGATCCCCCGGCTATCAGAAGTGAACATTTTGCCGTATTTGGAAGCAAGTTCCGTGCTAAAGATCACTGGTAGGGACCGTCTAGGTCCAACTGAACATGGCTAATTCCTGGGTACCTTACAAACTTTATATCGTCTGCGAACATGAAACTGGGATTACTCATACCCTGGAGTGAGCATTTTACATAAATCAGGAACAGCACAGGACCCAGTAATGATCTCTGAGTGAATAACTGGTTACTGTCGCCACTGAGGACTTCGTGCCTTCAACTTTGAAGCATAATCGGTGGTAGGCCTTTGACCGTTTCGTTGGCTTTGCTGTCGAACCCATCCTCCCAACCAATGTTGGGGCATCCTGTGATCTACTCCGTCAAAAGCTCGGCGAGAAGGCAGATAGAATGCCTCCACATTCTCTCCCGGTTCACCTTCCTGGCAGCTTCTTCAAGAAGTCTTATCGAGTTGCTGAGGCAGGACTAGCCCCTCTAAATTAGTGCTGTTCATCGCCGATGAGTTTGTTCTCCCTCACGTATCTAGACAAGGCCTTTTGGATTGAACTTCCGCTAACTTTTGGTGCGGTTGGCAGCAGAATAACCGTCCACTAGTTCGTTACTTGGCGCTTAAGCCCCCTGTGAATTGGCACGCCTGGAGCAGTTTGCCATTCAGTTGACAGTTCAGTCCAGTCCAGTTCAATTTGCACGAAACTTACGTGACCGAGGCCAGTCTTGCATCCAAATCCTTGTATTTTGACGAGTTTTATTGGCTTCCAACACGGCGAATTGAATATTTTGCCAAGTTCATACATGCAAGGCCGATGGATCTGTTGAACAGTGTGGCTAGGGGCTCTGCCGGGGTCCAAGCCAACAGTCTGAAGGTGGCTAGAATAACTCCACCTGGACACGTGGCTTTCGCCTTGTCGAGGGCCTCTCCTACCAACCGTACATCACCCGGCGTGTTTTTCATTTTCCCCGAGGAAGCAGCCCCGGGCCACTCCGGTGATTGTCGTCCTAAAACGATCATGTGGATCCCCTCGAAAGCTCCTCGTAGGATTTCCGCCTCCTGTCAGTTGTTCTGTGCCTGGTTTCTGTAACCCTTTCTTACACCATCTACCTTTACCCGCCAGTACGCATTAGCCTGGACGTGACCGAAAAGGACCTTCGGATGTTCCCTGACCACCCCAGCAGTGCTTATTTCGTACGTCAGCCTGCCTATCCCCGTCGCTCCAAAAATGTACTGTTCATTCTCAGGTAGTCAAGCAGCCGTCTACGCCCATCGTTTTCCCGATATCTCCTCAGTACTTGATGCCTGCTCCCAGCGCAGCTCAGTTCAGTCCAGCTCACTTTGAACAGGACAGAACATGGTCCCGGCCATACGCGAAACTTATTGCCAGTAATAATCCCCCTACCACCTAAGATCCAGGGCCACTTTGAATGTATGGGCGGTCCGCAGGTCCGTCACTCCACCAGGAAAGCTGTTCCATCTGTTCACTATCCTGTTACTAAAGGATCACGACCTGGTTGTTACCGTGGCCCAAACTTCCGTCAACTTTTTTTCGTGTCCTTCTGTTCGGGAATCCGATGCCATTTGGAATAGACTATCCGGTCTGAGACCAGAAAACCCTTCACTACCCTAAACTTCTCCGTGAGATCTCCCCAAAGTCTCCTCCTTTCCAACGAGGAAATTTCGAGTTCATGGAGTCTCACTTCATACGTCTCAGACCTCTGCCCTTCAATTATCCACTTTGCAAAACTTTGGACCTTCTCTAAGTGGGTGGTGCCCATTTTGTAGAAGAGTGCCTGAGCCTACATGTTTCTTTTTAAGTGAGGTCGTATTGTAGCCAAGTAAATTGGTGCGGGCATTCACCTCTTACCGCAGGAAGCTGCAGATAGCAGTCTAAAGGGCTCACCATGGGCCCCTTAAGCAGCAGCGTTGCACCGGCTCGACCACTTGAAATCACTATTCACGATGACTTTGAGGTCAAACCTGGTATCTGCTACAGTGAGAGACGGCCCTCGGTCATGAGCCGCAGCCAAACGTTTTGTCTTCTCTAAGAAAAACGTTTTTTCGGCTCTGAACTGTATGTACCACTTTCATGCCCAGTCCAAGTCGATTCTTTTATCCCCGCTCAGATGGCTCCAACACGCAGGTCCTACAAATTTCGATTCATCCGCAAAAATGAAACTGAAAGATTGAAGGGAGGACTCCAGGTCGTCTATGAAAAACAGAATTGTGGTTATTCTGCGCTATTTTAACTGTCTGTTATTTACTATTCCAGGTCCTAGCTAGGCCCCGGAGTTACGCATCGAGCCCCGATTCCATTATAGTAGGAACTGAAACTGTCTTGCATTGCAGTTATACCACTGACGTATGTGACCAATTCTGTAAACCTTAAGAACTGCGAACCTTGAGAAATCTAGCCAGCTACTTTAAAAAAAGCACTAAAGTTTGAAGCATCCTTGGGGGCAAAATGAAATAAACACAGCAATTAATGACATATCAGGGGATATCAAGAAAACCGCGTATGTGTCGCTGTCCAACGAGACAGCAATTCGCTGTGTCTGGACGGGGAGTATTGGAGAGGCTGACTGCACACCAGAGAGTCACTCGTTAGCACAACGGGGCTGGCTAACTGCCCACCTGGAAAACTACCCGGAAGGAGAGTTGAGTGTACACACTTGGCAAAGCGGTATACCAGCTGAACTTGACTCCCGTCAGAAATTAATTTGATTGTATATTTCTTGACCGTGGTCAATACACATGCACAAGGCAAGATAAGAGAATACAGCAGTACATGTCAATGTGGGGTATTCACAATTTCTAAATTGGTGAATCATACAGCAATCAAAATACACCAGCAACGTCGTGTAGCGCTTGAATGAGCTAAAGTGGTGATGGTTGAAGAGGGAATTGCAAATCGGTTTCGAATTCGGTGGGGGCTATCAGCTTGCAGTTAGAGATGCCAGCGAATTATAGAACACTGATCCAGCATCAGGTAACAAATTGTGGGGGAAGCACGTGAAATAAATGCGAATCAAAGGTGATAATAAAACGGACCTTTTGTACAGGTGATTTCAGCGTCATATGGAAATTCACATGAAGGCGAAAAGCTTCACAAGGATTTCGGTGAACTTTTGAGGGGCATGAATAGCTTATGGAGGCATAGCAAACTTTCAAAGAAGAGCCGCCAAAGAAACAGATTAGTGCAGACAAAAGCTACTGGTGCGGCTAGGCAGAAGTTGGAGAATGTAAAGAAAAGAACGTTTTCCGTATATGTGGTAAAAAATTATTGGCCAAATTCTGGTTGGCTGAAGGTGGCGGATGTTCTGTTTCATAAAGACCTTGGTTGTAGGTGATGGCAGGTAGAATGTTGAAGGTAGCTGGTAAAAAGGGGCTGGTTTGACGAAGTGGACAGCGGCGAGGGTTGGGTTCCGGTCATTGGTTTCGTGCTGCAACGCGGAAGGAATTGAACTGTTGGGATGGGTTATTGGGAATAGACATTTAGGTGATATGGGTTGATGGTTGGTGTCAGAAATCACCTCTGCTATCGGGTGGGACTTTCATGAGGGTTTGTTACTCCGTGTGAGGTGCCCCATATAACGTCAACAGGCGAGGGTATAGGTTTAAACCGTTGATCAAGTCACCTAGTTCTTACGGTAATCCGGGATTAACGTCGAGCTGGCCGACGGCTACCCAAGTAACCAATGCGATCGGAAAGAGATCAGGAGTGCGGCAGTCTAGAGGGTGTCCCAGCTGTGGGTTATGATTATCGTTTTAATAGAAACCAGAAAATGAACATTTTGTTATCTGAACAATTTTTTATCGTCCGCTTAGTGGGCCCGTCTGTTAGGGATCCCTAGACGGAGACTGGTAGCTAACTAGGGTAGTTGGGTGATAGTGGAGAGTTAGGGAGATATCAGGTAGGTGGTGGAGGAGGAGAGGGTGCCCATTTGAGAACCAAGAATAAAACAATGGTAGAGGGCGTGATTTGGAGGAAGAATGGGAAAATAGGAAGACTGCTGTCTGGTCGGTTAACCAGCTGTGGTCGAGGACGGCAAACAGTGAAAAGGAAGGAAAACACTGGGTGTTTACGTGATGATTTTTCTTGTGAGAGCGAACGTGCCGGTATTCCACGGAACCATGAGAAATCACATTTATACGGATTCCGGTTGGAATGGGGTCTTTACTTACCATGAACATATGCGCAGATGAGTGAGGCCTAGTTACTGAGGAATGGTAGTCTGTGTGACAAGACTCCATTATACGAGAAAGACGCAAGAAAAGCTGGATGCGACGGCTGTATTCTAGCCTGAGAAAGAAGAGTTGGGTGGAGGAGAGCACCTATCACTGAACGGCGAAAAGGTTTGTTTTATTATATATATGTATGCAAATTATGTTGTAAAATGGCACGATTTAGCAAGGAGGGAAGAGAAAAGTGAGTGGAGCATATCCGAGGTATATATATATAAATATATACGTATATATATATTTATATATATATACGCATATATATTTATATATACATATAATATGTATATAAAATATATATAATGTATATATATATATGTATAAACAGCTGTGTGCGTGGGTACGATCATCAGACGGGTCATGAGAAAGCCGTCGGAGGCAAAAGACTGTGGCAAGGGAAATGAGAAAGAGAAAGGCAGTCTGGGTATAGCCCGGCTGAGGATGAACGGTTAACGGAAAGAAGAACAAAAATGAAGCACAAGCTCGTCGATGCAGCGGATCCCAAAGACAGAAGGAGGCCATGAAACGTAAGACTATAAAAAAACTAATGTGTGGCTAAAAGGTTCAGTGGGAAAGTTAGTATTTCGCATGGAGTAGTCGTTCAGCAGAAGAAAAGATTAAGTTCTGCATGAATTACGGGATGCAACTTAGCTGGGGGATAGAGTGGGGGCAGAATTGGTGACGTCATAACTGGGTGTTAAGTTCAGTTAGTGAGCCAAGCCAAGTGAAATAATTGACACTGGATTTCCCAGTTCAAAATCGCAGAGGTGGTGGGGGAAGTATTTGTGGTGGGACCTAATGCAGAAAAGATGCATTGTAAGCTGATAGATATCGAGAAGCGATGGGTTACTCACCATGCTTGTGTTAATAATTACAGGAAAGTAATGAGTATATATACATGTATATATATTTTATGTATACAAATATATAGATATATATATATATAGCGCACCAGGTGTTGGTTACTGATGCAGTTTGTATAGCGTTGTTGAGGTTGGTTTCAGGGCCGCAGACGCGATATAACTAAATAAAGGTAATAAATCGTGGAGCGGATGAGGCATATTGACAATCTGTGGGGAGTATTGCTGTGGTCTCTACAAATGCGAGCGCATGTGGAAGGATTTACTTCAGAGTAAAATTGGCAGGATCTTATAGGTTGGTATGGAAAGACAGTTAGTGGACGCATACATGCTTTACGTATGTCGATGGCGAAGTCTAGAAGCGGTCAAACAAAGCAATCAGAATTTCAAAAGCGGTGAAGTTATTTAGGAAGGTAAGGTAAAGCGAGAAAGCAGGACAATGGCTCAAAAGTCGAGGCCTTTCTCGTAAGCTTGACTTTCGGTTATGTGAACGTTGAGTAGGTGCAAAGCAGTTGGGACAGAAAGGAATTTATCAATAGCATGCACGAATGCATACTTTGACTGAGAAGATCTGATGTGCAAGGGAGGTTTATTCTAGATTCTGGAGTACGTGAAGAGAAAGAACTTAGAGCGTAGAACAGTAATCGCGGAGGGTGTGGTAATAGTATACTGTTTATTACGGAGTGGATATCCAGCATCCGGGGAGAAGCACAACTGGTTGGAAGAATAGGATTTCTTAGTCAATAGCTTATACAAAAATACCAAATTTGGATTGATGCGACGAAGCCATAGTGGTTCAATTTTGAGAGATAAGCATCGTTTCCTGTAGTTTAAGTTGGACGACCAACCAATAAGCTGCTTTGTGAATCTTCTTTGGATACATTCGATAATAATCGTGTCGGATTTTCTCATACTAGTGAATATTAGGGGACAATATTCGAGGAGGGGCCTGGCATGTACTTCGTACATGTAAAGAATGCCCTGCCTAAGCTGAAAGGATCTGAACAGAAGACAAAGACACATTTTAGCCTTCGCCGTTTGGAAGACAGCATGTTCCGAGAAGTTGGAGGAGCAAGAATAATTCAAGCCAAGGTCTCTTACTAAAGACTGGCTGTCGAGGGGTGAACAGCCAATGCATATTGAATCAGGAGGAACCTGGCATTTGTTAGTAAGAAAATGCACTTTTCGGCGGAGAATTTCATCGCCCAGGTTGAGCACCATTCATCAAGGGCGGCTAAGTCAGCGGAGATTTTAGAGATAGTGGTACTGAGGTTGCCAGGCGAAAAAGTGTGGACTGTCTTAATGTCGTCCGCGAACAAAAACGGCGTGCCATTGAGTATTGTCGGAAGCATATCATTTATATATAGGAGGAAAAGCAGGGGGCCTAAAAAGCTGCCCTGAATAACACCGCTAGTAACAGGCTTAGGATTAAAGGTGTGCCCGTTAATTAAGACAACCTGTGAACGATGAGATAAGTAAGACGAGAACCAAGAAAGAAGTGGATCGACAATCCCAAATGACCGCAGCTTTGTTAAAAGTTGGGGGTGAGGTACACTTTTTATTGCCCTGGATTAGTCAAGATAAAGAACAAAAATGATTGCCCACTTTCAGCAGAGTCGGTGGCGCGATTCAGAAAATCATACCGACAAGCCATGCAAAGCCGTGAACGGAAAAATCCATTTTGGTCGTGGTTAATAAGACTGAGGCTTAATAAATAGTTAATAATGTGATCTTTAACAATTTTTCCCCTTATTCTAGATGAGATGGGGTTATGGTATATAGGGCGATAATTGCATACCTCATGTAAAGGTCCTTTTTTTATGAATGGGAACGATTACCGAGCGCTTTCAGTTAGCAGGTGCGGTGCTACCATTGAGTGAAAGAGTGAAAAGGTTAAGCAGCAACAGGGGGAGATCCGGTCCACCATTGACAAGAGCAACTGGTGGTAAGCCATCGGGGCCAAATTGAGGGGCGGGTTTGCCATTGGATAGTAGCTTAGAAATATTCCTGGCATCGAAGGGTATCGTAGAAAGGACAGAGTCGGTAAGCGGTGAAGATGGGGGAGGGGCAATGACAGTGGCTGGAGCCATAGCTGAAACAAAGAATGCATTGAAGGCTTGGGCTATACAAGGTGGGGAGGCGATAGATGAGTTATTATCCAGAATCAGAAGCTGGAAGTCGGCCTTAACATCACCGTTTCTAGACTTATGCAACATAAAAAGAAGTTGCGACTTGTTGGGATGACTCGAAGCCTTAGCTTCTTCGTCACGAAGTCGCGTATTATCTTGTCGTTGAATAAGTGTGGAGAGGCGGTTTAGACGAATAAAAAGAGAAAAGTCGTTGGAATTATGTGGTAGTTAAAGAAGTTTATGATACTTCGTGTGGAGTGGCGAGACAGGCGACCTCTTTTTAGGTACAGCCTGGGCAGTATTAGACAATTTTTCCAGACAATCGGAAAAGAAGGAGTGGAAAATATCCGCAGCATGCTGGGGTTCCTGGGTGAGAAAATAATCACCCCAGTCTTTCTGCCGAGTAAGCGTGAATAGCAGGGCCCAATTTCTGCATAGGAATGCATTGATTGAGGGATGTGCGGGATTAGGTGGGCCACTAAGGGGCAGATGGCAGATAACCATTTTATGGTCACTGCCGGGGAAATTTCGTGTTACGGCCACGTCGATCAGAGGCATGTTATGAGTAAACACCAAATCTAGTATGTTCCCATTTCTGGTAGGTTCGACAACATGTTGTGTCCAGCCACCAAGATGAATGCTGGTGATCAGGTCCATAAGATTGGGAGGAGCCGAGAGGGTAGGCCAACAGAGGTGAGGGAGACTAAAGTCGCCCGAAATAAGCTTGGTTCCAGAAGGAAGCAAAGAGAGGTATTTGAAAGACCTAATGGGAAGTGGAAACAAGGAACTGGGGGAATTTGGTGAGCGATACACGCAGCCAATGTGAAGAACAGTAATGTAGATGTTGATAGTGAACCAGAGAGAATCGGGAATGGAATCAAGTGCCGTATGTAAAAGAGGGGTTGTGGTGTAGACTTCCTTGACGAAAGCTAGGCACCCACCACCACGCCGGTTCGGTCTGTCGGTCCTTAGAAGACTGTAAGCTACCAAAGATATTTGATCATCGGGAGTGCTGTCAGACAGCCAGGATTCCGTTATTAAGATAATGTCGTAATTATCTGTGGGGACAAGTTTTTTTAGGTGCGGAGGTTTGTCAAGAATAAAACGCGAGTTGAATAAAGCTAAAGATATGCCATTTGTGGGAGGTGGTATAGGAACATAAGGGGGGTAGTGTAAGTTGGAGGGAGGCAGGCTATCGCGATTGGAAGGAGCGGAGATTGGGGTCAAAGGGGAATATGTTGATGTTGAGGCTAGTGGAGGATCAGATGGGGTGGCTTCCAGCCAAGATGGAGTAAATGTTGCAGTGAGAGGGACTGCTGAGGGGTAGAGAAACTGAGAGTCAATGGAGGGGAAAATGTCGGAGCAAAGAGAAAAACCTGTGGGGTTTGGCGGGTTGATGTCAGACAGGGGTGATTAGGAGCAGTCGAGAAATACCGGCCAGTCGCAAATGAGTGTCGGATAAAGAGGGGAGAAGAGGGCAGGGTTGAAATGTGTGAGGAATAGGGATGTAGGGTGGTAGATTAAGCTGCACGTTGTGGGAGAGGTAACTCAAGTTGAGTGGAACACCAAATATGGAACAGTTAGAAGCGGGAGCAGTGGAGATAGTTGCCAGGTGAGAAGTACTACGTGAGGCAGAGTGAACGGCGTGAGGAGGCCGTATTTTGGTATCGACAGGCAGTGAACACGGTGAATTTGTAGGGATCACCGATGCATTGGAGCAAGGGGTATTTTCTAAGGTCGAAACCTTATTCGGTGAGTTAAGGCGAGTTGATTTAAGAGGAGACAATTGAATGAGGGAGGGGCTTGCGAGACGGGTGGGAAGACTGTTAGACCTATTCCTCTAGACGGCGAGTAGTTTATCCCCGGAGGGATCAGAGGGTGAGTTAGAGTTCTGGGTGTACCCATCAGGCGATGAGGTGGGAGAGCGAGACAATAGTTGGCGTCTTTTACCGGGTGGCAGTGAGAGGGGAGGAGCGGAAATGTCTAGATCAACAGTAATGGGATCAGACTTTAGAGAGTTCGGCGCGGGAGCAGAAGAAGAGGCAGTGGACGGTTGTGAAGAGGCAGGAGCTGTATGTGAAGATAAAGCAGTGGGGACTTGAGAAGAAGCGATGGAGCGACCAGCCGTCTGTGTCGAAGGCTCAGAACTATCAGGCGTCTTTCTAGTGGGGAAAGTCGAGAGAAATCTAGTAATTTCCCTTCGAAGTGGGGTTTTACCTTTGGCTATTTTATGTCTTTTTATGAGGAATTAAAAGCTATGGTGCTACACATTTTGATGAATTCTTTGGCAGATAGATCATCTGCAAATGGCCTAAAGATTGGACAGATGAGGCGCTTAACGAGCTAACACAATCTTGTTATTTGACAAGGAAGGTGGGCCATACCACATGCGTTCAACAGTGTATGCTTGACAAGCTCCAGAGGTATTCTCTCTGGGACATTAAACTCGACTGCATTACGAGAGTTCCCCACTCTTTTGAGAACTTCGGATGCAACAGAGTCGATAGAGCGGCCAGCACTGTCAGGTTTTGTAAGGTAGAATGGTTGATGCGGTCAGTGATGCACGGTAGGAGGGCGAGTTTAGATACCGTATCTTCCAACTTCAGAAGCTGAGACTTTATATCTGAGATACTTCGGTCTAAAACAGCTGCTCTTTCCGTCGCCAAGCCTACAAAGTCACAAAGGTCAACCGAACATTGTTTTAAGGCCACGGGAGTTTGAATAAGCCTATGTTTCCTAGTAACTGGAGTATGAGTGGATGGGGTAGTATCGGAAGTCCTTTTTGCTACACGTGGCATTTTGAGATATCAGAAAGACGCTGTAAGTGGGGCGGAAAAAGTACCGGTAAACTTGAGCCAGGTTAGAATTTACCGCTGAGAAAAAATTCCCTGAATTTCTATGTGTTTACGGAATGCCCTAAAAAACTATAATTTTTTAGTATTTCCTATTTAGATGAATGAAAACTATATCGATAAAAGCACGCAACCTGACCTCATCCGCGAGTGAGTGCATGTTGTCAGCAAGTGGATCAGAAAAGGCGGACCAATCAGTGAAGGAAAGCAGAAACCATTATAAGTGGTGTGTGTTGTCGTAAGTGTGTTGGCCCAAAGAGAGAAGAGCAAACGAAATGTACGCACGTGGACCGGGTAAGTGGCTTGTGCTCGGATAACAAGCGACTTGTCCGTGCGCCTATTGAATTGGCTATATGATCGATAAGATTGGCGTGAACCGAGCCATGAGCGAACCCCAAAACTGAAAGGGGAAGGGCCATACCTGGTCGCGTGTGGAGTGAACATGATTCAGCACAATAGAGTAATCACGGGATGACTATATAAGATGATAGCTTGAGTGAGGGCCCCCTATTCTCTTCAAGGACGACATTTTCCATTGAGTTTGGAAACCACACTAGGATTCGGAGCCCAGGAGACACCGAAAGCCGGTATTATTTGTCATTCGAGAGCGTGCTTGAATTCAGACTGCGCGACGCAGAGCTTGTTTGGTGTTAAGCTACGGGGTGAGCTAAAAGCTGTTGGCACTCTGTGACGATTTGGCGGGTGACATTAATAACAACCGTAAAGGTTGGTCCGGACTGTCTCAGAATTGCCGAGTAAGCTGAAAGGAGTTCTGCGTAAGTTCGCTTGGTCTCGAGTTCGGTGTGTAGGGACTTGTTTTTATTCACGGAGGAATACGAACTCTTTTCGGAAAGACAAGTTCGTCGGCCAACAACTCCTCGACATCGTTCTTCTACCAACTGGCCAAAATGGTCGTCGAAATCGATGCCTAATGTGTGAGGGGAAATCAGCCACTATCTGCTACTACTTGGGCCGACAGCTTTAGCCATCAGAAAGCATCTGGCTTTGAAATTCGGGAAGCTGCAACCAGGTTCACAACACCAGGCCTTTCCTGCAAACAGTTTGCAATGTTGACACTACCCTGATCGATATGTACTAGGGCGCAAATAGAGGGAGGCTCCATGAGACTTTCACACCGTTCCCAGTTGTGATTTGATTTCTGGCCTCTGCACTGAGAACAGCTATAAGTGGGGGAAACTTCTGTAAGCTCGCTCGGAAGCAGCTACCAGGGCGCTCTTGGAGTGTCGTCCCACTGTGAGATTGGTTATCTAGGGGCTACTCGAGCTTTCACGGCCGTAATTTGTGAAAGATACCTTACCACAACACCGCCCGCCACTTTGACCACTTCCGTGAGGTTAGAATGACGAGAAACCTCGAGTGTTGCTAGCATGTTCGTTGGTAATTGCTCTGTCCATAACTCTCTGGGAAAGTTTTCTTCTAACAGTTGACCTGACAGCTGCTTCATTTCCCTTATAATGTAGGGAGATTTTTACTACCCAACCCTATCTATTGGATAAATCACTCAACTCTTGAGGATTCAGACGGCAATAAGCCAGAGGATGCCTCTTCTTTAACTGCTATGTAAGAAAACTCGCTGAAAATTACGTCGCGCATCTGAGTGGCAACGTCATACCGAAGACGGCCGACAGTCCACTAGTAGTGGGTACTCCTGCCTGTGATCATTTGTGTAGAACTCTACTTCTAACGCGCGAAACCAGAGCTAAAGGTAGTTGAAGATAAACTCAGAGAGGGCCGGGAAGATTGCTGAAAAGGACGGTTTCGGATCAGGCCTACGGTCGTTGCTAGCCATAAGTACGGTGGCGTGTCTAATGTAAAAGGATACATGGGTATGAATCGGGTAGCTGTATAACGACACATGGTAATGCTACATGAAAAAATCAAACAAGGGTATTTAAGAATATTGGGGACTTACCTGTCTGTATGGCAGAAAGCCATGTATATACAAAAAAGAATAAGCGTGATTGGAGGACTTATTGGGGTCCGTAGTGGGATTAACCTATTAATAATGTCGTAAAGGTGCATTTTCCGGCCGAGGTCGAGAAACACGCATTATTTCATGGCTGTTCTGGGTCCCTGTTGAGTAATATAGTCGAGGACTTGCCCTGTTTTATCTTCGCTCGTCCACCATATTAGGTTAACTTGAGGAGGAGGAGGGCATCATTAAACTGGATGATTCGTTACTGAATAAGTTGACTTTGCATAGCGGTTGACATGGCACTGACGTCGGACGGGTCTTGTTTTAAGAATTTCCCAGTGAATCTCAGGAAAACATGTGGGGCCATATAAGAACTGCGTACGAATGAAACCTGGAAACCTGGTGGTATTTGCGGAGGTCCGCAATGGGTGGGGTTGTTAAAGGAAGGAAAGGGAGATAAGCATTCCTCGAGATAGAATTAAGCCAAGAGATAGGGCCATCGGGCGCATAATATTTGGGCTCGCGTTTCCACCATGCTGAGACGCTTTGGGGGGAAGGGCTTCACCGACCCCTGTTTGAGACAGGTGCTCTTGCACTGTAGTTGGTCAATGGAAGTTGCCAAAGTGAGGTCTCAGCCAGGTACAATTTACCAGCTGGTGACTGTCAGTGGTGAAGCATTTTGCCTTGAGAGTAAAGTTCTCCGTCGGAGTAGGGGCAGCAGGATTATAAGTCTTTGGATGAAGTGGCCACTGGAATATGGCGAGACGTTGTTTGAAGATGATGGATATTGGTTGCTAGTGCAATAACACAGTGTATGGTCTGTCGCTGCGCAGGCTCGGACGGGCACCAGTAGGGGAAAAACACTCCACGTGGTTTAATTTCGGGCGTGAATTGGTGTACTTGTCCACCGCGAGGGGTCATTGCGTAGAAAAGGAGGGTGGCACTGACCGTGAGCCGTCCCTCACTGTACTACGCGCCCCTGAGCTGCTGTTAATCGCCGGAATACGGAATACGAATGGATATACTTTTGTCTTCCATCTTTCAATCTGCAACACTCGGCCCTACCAAATGAGGTCCAGGGTTGATCCTCAAAAGACCTCCTTGGGAATGCACAAGTGAGTATAAGTCTTCTGGCGGAAGAGGATTTAACAGTAAATTATCAGAATCATGCGCAAATTTACTTTCGAACTCATCCGTTTAGGATTCTTCTAAGTCGGGACCCGCTGCTTTAGAGAGTCCATGGCCCTTGGTTCTCGGTTTGTAAAGCAATAACGACTATAATCGGCAGAAATCAAAGGACAATGACTCGAGCTCCGGAGCATGATGACATGTGTTTTCGAGGATCGCAAGAGCGGGCTGGCTGGGTACACCTGCAGAGGAAGTAAAGCTTCTGAATTTGGTAATCTTTGGTATAAAAATTAGTTTGTTTGTGCAAGTTTCCGTCGCACTGGTAGCACAGCACCCCGACAACTAGAAGAAACGAACCCACTCCAGTACTTGGCAGTATTCAGGGGAGGTCAGAGCAGATATCCAGTCCTGCTCTCTTCCCCAAAGTTCTGGATTACAGCGCTAGCCACACTTTCCTCGCAGTCATTCCGGTCAATGATAAGCGCGACGTACCGGAAGCGGTTGTTACTAGATGAGGGTGCCACGGGGAGTTGAATTGGAAAAGCACATCGGTTGTCTAACAAAACCGGTAGCAAAAGCTCCTGGTTGTCTTTAATCAAGTGAGGTCCTCCACACTTTATCTAGTGTCCTGTTTTAACTCAGCCATTTGGATTGCGTCTATCACATCTGGGAGCTCATTCGAGCCCTCAGTGACTTAAACTGCAGAAGATTTAAGTCTGATTCGGGTCACATTTCGCTCCTTCTTCGTTGCTGGTGCAAGCCCTTTAAGACAGCTATTACCTCAGGGATCAGGTAGGGCCCTCTTTTACCTTGTGCTTCTGTTAGCCTTTTTGAGACTTCGAAAAAGTCTATGAGCTCACCTCTCCTTTCCAAGGAAAGCAACCTTGGTTGCTCCAACCTCTGTTCGTGGTACAAATGCCTAATTTACGCAGAACATCCCGTGAACTCCGTTGTCGCCACTCGGGAGCCTTGATTTCTCTCGCCATAGATGACTTCCAAACTTCGGCACGGTGTTCTACATTGATCTCAATAACAGCCAACATGTGAGCACCAAGATCCAAGGTTTCCCATGGCTGATCGCTTCTTTCACTGGTGCTGCGCTCTGCTTCCTTTCTTAAATTTATGATGCTCATTGCTTGCCTTGAAGTAAGAGCTTACCATCAACCCTGGATCGCGGGCCTCCAACGTTTGAGGTGGTGCCGTCCGACTGTCTGGTGGGCCTATTTATCAAACGGGCCATGGTTGGTAGCATTAGTAGTGACAGCTTACTTTGGTAATTCCGAGGGGTGCTGCAGTTTATTGTCAAATGATGCGACTAACAGCGAAACCATATTTTATAGGATCAGTGGAAAAGTGTTTCCACTCGATAGAGTGGGGAAAAATCATTTCGATGAGACATAATTAAATCGGGCCCATGGTCAGGTTTGCAAACTAACCGAAACCGGGCGGGTCTGCCTAGAATGACGGAAGGTATAATAGATCGGCCAGAAGTGACTAAAACTGATGAAGAAAGCTGTGCAGAATCGAAGGATTTTTCGCTTACCCATGTGTGAGTGAGAATTTCACATGGTAAGCTTATGAAAGCAAGATGATTTTTATTGTATTGAATGCATTTGGATTGCAAATTACACGATGAACAGGGATGAAGCAGTGTGTATGGAATTGACCGGCGAATGTGGGGATGATATTCAGAGGTTTTATATTGAAGGGGTAATATAGGTACCACATGAACAGTATCTGGCGGGATATTACTATAGTGACGATGAAACAATTCCTACTTGGCTAAAGGGAGTCAGTCGAAGTTAAAAGTAAGTGATTACTTTAAATCAAGCTAGTTGCATTACTTGAGCATAAAAATGGGAACAGGTGATGGGTATGTGTGATATGGGTAGCCACGACAATGGTATAAGCGAGTGGACTGGAAAAGTGCTGATAAAGTTAACTGCAGATGAATGACTGAGAAATAATATATATTTCGAGGAGCGGGTCAGACTACAACGACAGATTTACAATGCCGCGGGACTGAAAACCCAGAGGCAGTTACTTGAGGCGGAATGCCAGAAGTAGTTTAAGATGAATCCGCCGAAGAAAATGGTGTTAAAATTCGTGAGTAGATACCGATGGGTCAGTTGTTCTAGACTGGGACCAAGTTTCCGCTCCACTGACAGCTGGTGTACCTTATCCAGATCACGCTGAACGGACTTATCGCCTGTTGCTCCTACCACCTTGACATCGTCCACGAACAAGAAATACGGGCTACCCAATCCGTCTACGTGGTCAGTAATGTATATATTGAGCAACGGGGGTCCCAGAACTGACCCCTGCAGAACTCCAATGTGCGATCTCCCATTACTCATTTGGCGGCCTTCTCTCAGAAGGGGAATCCCTGTCCTCTAAGCTTTGCGCAATACACCTTTTTATCTTCGCCTCGAGGTTGAACGGTTCCAACTTCCATTCCAGCAATCTGTGAATAACCGAATCAAAGGCGTCCTGGAAATACAGACAACAGACCTCCGCCCGTTCTTCTCGGTCCACTCGACTGGCCATCTAATCCAAGAAACTTATCATGTTGGAGGAACGAGAATGCCTGTGCCAGAAACCGTGCTGACTGACAGTTACTAGCACGGTTCCTTCTAAATGGCTTACTATTCTATCTCGCGGCATTCCCTCGAGAGTTATAGGTACCACTGATGACCGGTCAATCAGTCTGTCGCTGGCACAAGTGCCTCTGTAGCCACCTTCACAAACCCCTTGAGGATCGAGACAAGCCTGCCCTTGGGTGGTTTACCCCTTTCTGGGGATGCGTAGAACTGCTTATCCAGTGCTTCTGCCAAGATGGACGCCCACAGTTTTACTATTGCCGCATTGATATCCTCCAGCCTTGCCCCCCGGACACGACCAGTTGCTTTAGGCTGTTGAGGGGCTTCCTTGAGTTTACTTATTTTCCAGCATTTCCGGGGCTCCAGTGTACCTAATCTTGGGTAGTCCTTTATAATGGTAACGGAATGGTTTATTTCTCGCGAAGGAATGAGAAGCGTGCCATGAGCATGGTCAGACTTCACAGGTCATGCAAACATACAGAACTGGACAAACGTGTATCGATGGTTTACAAGACAGAGTAAAATGAAGGGCCAAATAAGATTTGCCGCTGATTGAGGTGAGTTCCGAAAGATTTACCCGGAAAAATTGAGAGTCAAGGCCATTGTAGGAAAACGCACTGGGTGGGGACTAGCCGACATGATTGTCAACTAATGCAAAAAATGGCGTAGAAAATGGCAGAACTGACCGGATAGTGAGATGGAGCCAAACAAATCATTATCGTAAAGTGGTTTCAGGTTAACTGCAGTCAAAGGCCGATCAAATCCAAAACCGGTAAGATGGATGATATACAATAAGGCAGGTTTAATGTTCTCCTCTCGCAATACTACCAATTCTCGTGCTGCGGAAAGCGCAATGAAAAGACCACTGCGAAAAGCCACGCGGAGCTTTGTGGAAGGATTCAAGAAAAATCCCATGAGATTCTGTGAAGCTGAATCGAGAATCAAGATCTGCGTCTCTTGTATATGAACACTCTGGACGAGGTCAATAAACATCAACTTTTTATGCTTTTCGAAAAATGTGTGCCACGTTGTGCCAGCAGAACGACGATAAGAGGCAAAGTTCATTTGTCTGGTTCTTGCACGGTACTTTTGCTGTCCAATCGCACAGAGGTTGAATGTCAATAGGCGTAAGTTAAAAGGACTGCAAGAGGTAACAAGGGCAGAATCAACGGCACATCCCGGGGAGTTTTCAGGTTTTGATTCGGGAGATAACACAGGCGATCAGTTTGTGAAATCCGTCTGTATTCTACCAATCTTCGCGGTTATACTATTCCAGATGCCAGTAATTTGTTGAACACCAATCAAGGGAAACAGAAGTATCTTTGTAGCTTATAGAGCAGCCGGGTAACTTGAAAATCCTTTTGGTGGTGTATATCTATGAAAATCCAAAAGGTAAAACTAACCTGGAAGAAAATCGAAAGAGAAGCGGCCATCTGGATAGGTTCCAGCCGTGGTTGACTGGGTAACGGTGTGAAGTTCATCGCAAACCTAGACCAGTTTCGTTAGCCCTACCCTCTGTGATATAAGGGTTGCTAATATGGATTGCCCCAAGCATCACAAAAAATTCACCTACCTCCCTCTCAAAGGCTGATGGGTGGTCGAGTGAACGAACTTCTAGCGGCGTTTTATTCCAAGGTAAAGAGAACTTTAATATGAAGAAATAAGGCCGCATACTTGTCTTAGAAACCGGGTCAGTCACATAGAAACTGTTTGCCTTAGTGAGCACTGAAAGTCGGTGGGTAATACGAGTTACGGTGATGAGCCAGAAATCCGACTTTTAGTGAGTTCATGGAAGGAAAACACGTTAGTTTTGTCTTGGTAGGCAAAGAGGATCTAGATGTGAAAGATTGCAGCGTTGCTTGTAATCCAGTGTTGTAGAATAGCTTGGTATTTATTTTTGGAATGTTCGTTTTATATTTTCAATGGATATTCGATCACACTGTCGAATACTGGAATAAGCTATTGACCCATAATCCAGGTGTGGTCTGCCATGGGTCTTATAGTAACTGAGTTTACCTTCTTGCAATAGAAATGTTCTATGGTGTGGTCCGATCAGCCTTTGGGCCCCCGAAAGTTGAATAGCTGTGTGTTCCTAGAAGTCGAATGAGCAGGAGTACTGAGGACCAAATCTCGTACCGATGAAATGTCTGCAAATATTTGGCCAAGTACGTTAAGCAGCCCTGGTGGTACGGTACATTTACAAGTTAGAATACTACTTTTTTCCGCAGAAAACATCATTTCCAAGTATTCCCCCAAATGCTTAGAGAGGTGAGATCTTGCAATATATTACTAACGGTAGTGTTCAAAGAATGAGGTTCAAAGGCATGCGAAATGTTTAAGTCATTAGCAAAGAAAAAAAAACTGTGACGAATCACTCCGAATACATCGTTTACGTGCATTGAAAGATTGTTGGTCCTAGAAAACCACCTCGAACGGCTCCTCTAGCTACGGCTTTCGGTAGTGACACTGTGCCGTTTAGGCTTTCATCTAACAGGGTCGAGACCAACAAGACGACGACCACCAACTTAAGGGGACACTAATGCTGTAGGTTTTGCCTTGGCCAAAAGTCCAGAGAGAGGAGCTCGGTCGTTAGCCTCATTCGTATCGAGAAAATGTTTGATCATCCACTTGCCGTTGTTGGCAACCATCGTTGCGATATTCAAGAAATCAGTCCCACAAGTAGAGCACGAGCAGTCTTTAAGAAAATCATGCTGGTGATTTGTGAGAATGTAATTCCAAAAGCTCAGCTTTATTCAGACATTCAATGATCCTCGAGACTGCTGCGGTGTGATTGGCAGGTCCTTAGCTTGACGGATCTTGTTTTGATCCTTTCTTGTAATTGGGGTAATAGTTGAGCACTCAGGTCCTGTCTTTTACTTGCTGAGAGAATTCCTTCAAGCATTTTGGCCTTCAGCCTGCTTGTTGGCCACACTCCCTGCAAGTCTCTGGCACCACCTGCGGCTTTCCCCAGGGGTGCCTCAGACTAAACGTAGCCGCAGTATGCCTTAGGACTGCTTTATTGGCTTCCCACGTAACATGTTCACCATGGTTGCCTCTTCGCTTTCTCTGCCTCAGACGGCCTAGTTTCTGCTGCTCCGAATTGTAGGAAGGTCCAGCAGCCGCTGATGCCTCCGTACGTCGTAAAAGCTGTGCTTTTGCTCCACTGCCTCAATTACTCGGCTCGTCCACCACGGTGGTTATTCATTTCGTTCGACCCTTCCAATCGGCAAGCCCGCCTCTGTTATTTGCAACACTTTATTCCCGATCCAAGTCCACTGGAGTGCTACTCTGTAGTTATAGCTCAGTGTCCCTCGATCTGTCCCAAAACCCAGTTCTATCGAACCGTTCTCGGTTAATTTTGCGAGGTTACTTCTAAACTTATCAAGCTCGTTTATTTCCTGGGGGTTAAACTTGAGCTTGAATACGCCTTGACCACTCTCGCCTATGGGCTTCTGAACTTCTGGGTCTCCCATGTTGTTTAGGGCTGTTGTCAACACCAGCTCAGATGACCCTTTTCCGCCAGACAGGTGATCCGGAATACCAAGCTTCCAAGGCAAGTTCACCCTTTTGGAAAAGCAACGGAATCTGCTGCTACTCTCTGCAGGGTGTCTATTTCAGTCATGCATAAATTTGCGTGAAATGGGCTGGGCACTTATATTATTATTGGTCGTCGGCCTAACGGGCCTCAGCTCACGCTCCCAGGGGTTGGAATCTGCTTCATGAACAGGCTGCATGCTTATCCTCTACAGTCCCTAATTTTCTTAATTGTTCCTATCAAGTCCCTCGTTGAAAGTCTGTGCTTGAAAGATATGAAATCTACCGGTTCAAGTCTTTCCTCATTCTGCTGCCTCAGGCCGGAGGTCGTTCTCGTTAACCCCCTTTGAAAACTCTCCGGCGTGTGACTGTTTTCATCTAACTGGGGGCTGACCTGGACTACATACTTTGGATGGGGTCGCTCCAGGGCCGTGTAAAGCGGTAGCCTGAACCTTAGATATCTCGAAGTCGTCTTTCTGCGCAGCTGATGCTTGCTTCTCTTCCTCCTGTTAGCTGCTGACAGGCACTGCACCGGCAGCTTAAAGCTGCACTTTACAACTATCATCATGGCCCGGACATCTGCTTCCTTTGCAGTCGGTTCACGGTTGTCCGGATTTAGATGGTGAGTAAATTTGGACCCATCTACCAACAGCAGCTGACATATGCCTAGTTTCTAAGGTGGGTCCCAGGCTACTGTCCATTTGTGGGCGGCATCTGGGTCCTCCCGAACCTGGGTGGATTCCGGTGATCCCGTAATTTGCACATCATCTGCGAGCAGAAAAAGCTGATCAAAGGAAGCTCTGTGAATCATTCACGCATACTGGGAAGGCTACTGGTCGCTAAACTTCTCACTGGGTTATCCCACTGGTTTTTACAGCCTTTGTAGACTTAACTTTCTCAGCTGTGGCGAAAGCTGGCGATCACGTAAGCAGGTTTGTAGGCAGCCGGTTAACCCTGTAGTCACATCTAGCCCCTTAGATTTGTGGCAAGGGCCCAGGACTCACTCTGTCGAAGGCTTTGCCAAAAATAAGGCAGAAGCCTTCAAGTTTCTCACTCCCATCTAGTATCCCGGGTGCCTCATCTAGGAGGCTGAGGAGGTAGTCCAAACTGAACTTTTACTATGGGGATCCATGATGTTTGTCCTTGACCAGTTTATTCCCCTCTAGGTGCCCAGCGAGTGCAGTTCTAGAAATTCGGTCCGGAAAATTAGGACTACCGACGAGGGACAAACAGGCCTGCAGGTCACCGTGCCGTTCCCCCCCCCGCCTTGTAAATTAGCCCAACTTCCGATGTCCTTCATTCGGCAGGCAATTGCACCTCTCCGGAGTTCTTATCTGACAGCCTGTCAGAAAGCCATGTGGGTGTTCTGGCCAGCCCTTGCGAGATTTTGCCACGTATGCGGTCTAGTCCTGGAGCTTTCTTCGACTGAGTGCCTCTGATGCCAGTAAAGCATCTTTTGGTGTTATCGCATGCTCTTCCATCAGACTAGGCCCAGATCACTCTGGGGCGGCGGTTGTCCACCTCGGTCAAACCAGCGGGCCCCCCAAATTACCTTCTAAGAACTCCTGCCTTCTGCATGTTGTTTTCCGCTTCTATCTCATTTCCAATCATTATCCCACCCGCAACGAACCTTGCGGCCGCGTTGACCTTGGTGTAGCCCCATAGCATCTCCTGGTGTTTTCGAGGCCCCGGCTGTGCACTATTTACATATCTGCTCCCAAAACTTCTGTCTTTACTTCACGAACTTGTCTATTCTTTTGCTCGCGAAGAAAAGTTCACGTCCACCAGTTTCCTGGAATTTCCTCGACTTTTGGTGTTCACTTCTTGTTGCCCGAGCTGTAATGCATTTTCCACCATGACAGTAAGCTTGTTCTCGGAACTCCGCCTATTGGAGTTATTCCATCTACCAAAGGTGGTGGCCAGTTTTTCATGTACACCCACGTTCCCTGCACGTTGCCGCCTTTTTGCCGAACCCCGTTACTCTATCATCACTAGAAGACGCACCTCCCGGTCCCTAGGGGGCCCAAACCGCCTTTCCGGTGGATCCATCTTCCGACGAAGTAACCCGGACCTGAGGACTTCGTGGTCACTTTGTCCCGGAGAGCGCCATTTCAGACTTCATCGTGCTTCTGCAAAAGATGTAGAAGTGGCCAGGTCCAACCGCCCTATTGTTTTACCGTGTCTTCGCCTAGTAGGCTGGTGGATGTTCCGTACTAGTGATTCGCCCCAAGTGTGGTCGGGCGACCTTTGGCAAAATGACCGCTTTGGGCGACGGATCCAAAAGCCATCCTGTCGCAAGGTTAATAAGGTCGCTGAGGACTAGAGACCTAGGTGCAATTTTGGGTGAGATTGTTGGGACCAGTATCAGACTCACTTTCCTGCATTTTAGAAGACAGGCTCCTGTAAACACACTCCGGTGCCGCTCACCCACTTCAAATTATTTCGTCGCAGCCGCCACCCGTATACTGGGTGTCGCATACCTAATACTCTCCTTTTGAGTCGTATAGTGCTATCAACAGTGAAACTGGTTCGCTCATTTTCCATCCGCTCTGTCAGCTCAGAGCACACAAGAACCCTCCCGATAGGCTGGACTTAATCTACCACTGCCACGTAGCCGTGATTCCTTGGAATCAACCGCCAAATTCCCCTAGTTGTTGCCAATACCATGGATAATAAACTGCACTAGCGTAATTCCTCCCTTGTGACTGTTGTCTTCGGTGGCGATGCATCCATTTCGCGCTCATGCGCAACGCTGGAATGTGCACCAAGGTTTTGACTCGCCCAGGCTTCGGGGTCGTGCTTGACTGATTGCTTTTCTTGCCAACACATTTCAAGGGACACTATCCAGCGTTTGACTGATTTACGGGCGCTGAGCCTGAAAAGCAACTTCCGGGGTGAGGCCTTATAGGATAAGGTGATAGGGAAGGCCGTGTTTCCTCCAACAGTGGAGTCTAAGCGGATAGTTTATCCTCAAGAGCCTAAAGCTACCTTCGTGGAAGCTGAGTTGTCCGATTTTATTCCAGTACCTTCCTTAGAAATCATATTGGTTCTGTCCGCCGCGGCCAGGGAAGCACCCTAATATTCGGGGTTTTTGAACCCCACCAGCGTAGGCCTCCATGATGCTGTCTGACCAGCATTATTTGGCCACTTCCACAGGCTTATTACCCTCCTTATAAGGGAGAGATACTACCAAAACTTGCCTTAAGAGGTAGGTAACCGGCGGCCTCAGATATTGATTTTGTTGTTGGGCATCTGCAAAACCTTTTGCTGCTTCCCTTTACGACTGCGCTCTTGTTGCTTCCGGGAGCTATTTTCGTGCTTCCCTGAATTGCATTCGACACACGTGGTATAGAACCAGCCTAGCCCGAAGGATCTTCATTTGAGTAGCCTGACTCTGAATCAGGTCAAACGAGCTTTTCAATCCTAGGCGAACTCGATTCCGGGAGGCCATACACCATTCAGTGTTTGACAGGTTTTTTCTATCATTCAGCACCAAAAGTGAGGCCCCAGTTGTTCCATTCTGAGGTCCAGAGCTAGCTGGGTTCAGATGTGCCCCAAGGCTTGGGAAGCTTTTCTCGCTTTTATCAGTGATATGCGGGATCTAGTGCAGAACCATCTGGACATATTTCTGTCCCCCGCCCAACACCTTGAACATACCAAGGGCAGAACATCATGAAATTTATAGGGCACCAGGGCTTTCTTCCGTATCGTGCCACATATCCAAAAAAGCCGCATTGGGCACGTGCCACAAATTACCCATCCCTAAATATCTAAGAAACGTCGCCCTTTACGCCGAGGAGACTCCGCCTTGGCCTCATTTTCGCAGCTTTGAGAAGCACCAATAGTAGTTTCTTGTAGCTGGACATGTAAACGTCATGCTTCTATAAGTCTCAATCGACAGGTGCATTTTATGTGGCAAGGCATACCAGCTTTTCGGAAGGGAGAACTGCAGAATTAGTATGGGCCCCAGTGAATGGGACTCTACACAGATTTTGGCGAGAGCTTCTAACTGCAGACTCAATAGTTACGAGGCTCAAGTAGTCAGCTCTCGGCCTCATTTCCCCCTGCCAACTCGTAAAGCTCACTGTAAATATGCCCGTTTCCGTCAAATCCTCGAGTTGAAATGGTTTGGGTTTGTAACGGCAGCTACAGTACAGTCACTCGTTCGTCTTAGGCTAATCGCCTTTTCCGTTACTCACCCTTCGGGTAATGCCATCCTCTTGATCCTTTTTTTCATTGGAAAAGCCTCGCGTCCGTGGTGAAGTATCAATTAGGAAATACTGAAATGCAGATTGGCCTAGATGTCTCCTGCCGCGATGGCTCATGTAAGACAGAACTCTCCAGCTTTCGGTCAATCCTTTTTTGTTTTGGTCTTTTTCGTATCTTGGGGGAACATTTTTATCATTTTTCTTTTTTCCCTTACTTGTCCTTTCCGACTATTTTCTTCACTTCACCCTTCTTTTTTCTGCTTTTTTCCTGTTCGGTAAGTTTATATCTGCCGTTTTTATCAGAGACCTTGATCGCTTCCTCGTGCTGAAGGAAGGTTAACCGACGGTGAAGGTGGATAGAAATTACAAGGAAGCCGTTCCCCACGTTGCAGACACTAAACTTCTGACTGGGTAGATTCCATCAGCCGGCCCACCGATGTGCTGGCCCTGCGGCCTTGCGCGGAATGAGTTCCGGTTATGGCACTTGAAGCAGCCTTTGTGCTGCTTCATTTTTACTCTCTGTTTTGACCTTGAGCCAGGATAGTTGCACTGAAAGTGGTTCAAATATTCTCTTGGCAATCGTTTCTTGAGTCTCTATCCCGTAATTCTCAGTAATTTTCCTTTGATACTGGGTAATATCTTGCCAACATCCTCTTTCTTTTATCGTCACAGTTTTACGCGGTTCCATTGAGTGTAGTTGGAACAAGACCGGTGGGAGTCGGGACCAACCAAAAGTCCGGGTTTCCTTTGTTTTCGTGCACGTGAGTCGGCACCCACCACTGCGAATGTTGTGAAGTCTTCCCGTCCTTTCACTTGGGTTGAACCTTCCACTGGTTGTGTCGTCAGAAGTGAAACGAATGGGAGGCCCCACCGCCCAGTCTTCCGCTACAAGCAGCATGGGGCATTTTCGCGCCAAGCCTCAATAATAATAATAGTATATTTCTGGGCCGTGGTTGAGAGGCACGCGTGTTAGCATGGTCAGAGTTTGCAATATCACTGAATGAGATGGAAGATTCACAAATTTCAAGGGGGGATTCGCACATCACAGAAACAATGGAATAAGGCTAAGGAAAGTTTAAATGAAGCAAAACGACAAGAGAATACACGGCGAGTACGAATTGATTTCGAGTCGACTGCTGCAATAGTATTGAATCGGCCCGATGTGGGAATGTTCAGACGGACATTGTCTTAGGACGCAGGAAATACAGTATTCACAGGAATGATGCAAGAAAATGGTCAGTATTGCATATTCATGTTCACTCAAGAAGGTAATTGGTGCTGAGGCAAAGGAGGCAGGGAGGAATTTCATGAAGGTTCGCAGAGGAATACTAATTTTCATAGATTTGTGGAAATGAAAAGGAATAGTACCCCCGAAAAGGTGAGACAATTTCCACGAGAAGTAGTGTGTCATCTGGTGTTGGCAGTTCGCCGCTGGTGGAAGATGAATGAAGTTCCAGGAAGGAATAATCAGCAATCGGAACGCCGTGTCCACGAGGAACAAAATGAGGCAAGACAAGGGTGAAAACCTTTGCAATAGACCATGTTATGCCGGTAAATTGGCAAATACATCATTCTGTTGAGTTTCTTTTAGATTTTCCGTGTCCGTGTTGGGCTTCTTGGACAAGGGTTGGCCGAGGCTTTTGTTCGCTGTTTCACCATAGGACGGAGGCGGGCATCGCCGTATCTAGACCGATCACTTTAACCATGAGTCCTCGCACGGTGGCTTCGACTTCGGGAGGGTCTTGTAGTGAGAATTCTCCATTAAGCCTCAGAGAGGCATATGCAGCAATACAAGGACTTCTTGTGGGCGAAACCCGGTGGCTAGATCGTATTCGTGGTAGCCAGCCTTTGGTGCAGTTGTAGACGGGCAGAGAAAAAGACAAGCTGTCTGCACGATATATTACAGCCAGGCAACGTGATGGCCGGGTGGTTCTCAAATTGAAAAGGGGAGGATCGCAGTCCGGGAGATGTCCCAGCTGGGGGTGAGCGTGAGCAAAATAACAGATAAGAGTACGGAGCTTGGAAATGAGGCACAATGGTCTTAGTGAAGTGAGGAGTCATTGGTATTGCGATTCGGTGTTCGTGAGAGCTAGCTGGGTTTACACTACTAGGCAAAGTTATTGACTGCCGATTCGGCTGTTCACCGGGAAGTCTTATCTTTCGGGGTTAATAAAACAGTGGAGGTGCCTTTGGGCTATGGGATCTGAGGGCTACTTGAGGAAGCACCTGGGCAACACGAAGAACCTGGGTGGCAAGTTTGCATAATAGGTCCAGGGGATATATGAAAAATCCCGCAGTAGTGTTTTACAGGTCACAAGGAAGCCAGTGGGACACTAAGAACCCAAATGGCAAGTTTATATGATAGATCGAGGATGTATGACAAATCCCATCGTGGGGTATCTACGGGTCTAATGTTGCAGATTGCTGTTAGGTAAGGTCGTAAACTGGGGAGAAGGCTGGATTCTAGGACAAAGGGAACGCCGCTTTCTTACAAAAAGGAGGAAAAACAGATACGTGAGCGAAAAATGCGGGCGATTTCCTCTACGTTCTTACATGTATGTTTATATATACAATAGTATTTACATGGATATAATTAGCGCTTTGATGAGACGTGTCTGTCGTCTGATATATCTACTTGTTGTCCAGGGGCACGGTGGGTTTGTAGCTGACGTCACCAAACATGCCAGGCGTGCATGGGAGGATACGAGGTGGTTGCAAATTAGAGCGGGGGTGAGTAAGCGTATGTAGAGAGACCAGTTTGCGATCATCCTAGAATCAGTCTCGTGCGTAGGAACCAAAAGCATGTTAAGCGGACAAGAGCGGTGAGGGGTTTTCCCTCTCGCAGGGTCATGTCTGAGCTGATGGGAGACACCCATGAGTGGACGTTGCTCATTTCCTTCACAGCTCGATGTCTATGGTATTTATAGATCAGATCGATCTCACTAGGTCTTTTTGTTCTCCGCTTTTGCTTTTTTAGCTTTTTTCTAACAGAGAAGTGGTTGAGCTCATATAGGAATTTTCGGTAGCCCGTCAGCCCGACCGTAATTTTCCGCGTATATGTCATTTTTTCACAACTGCTGGGGGTGGACCGTTTTCCCGAAGTCCGGTGGCAGCTATGGTGAAGGTGCCATTGATATCAGGGGTTTCGCTCACATAGGCTGAGAAAATACGGAGTGGAGCTAAGCAAACACGTGGAGTAGGACAACGAGTGTTGTGATGTACGCGCCTGAATATATGTTTCAGTCTCGTACAGCGCCAGACCGTGCCTAAAACTGCCAGAGGCCGTTCTGGTGTGGTTGAGTTGGGCTGCGTTAGTAGGAGATGTTACTGCACATATTGAGAGAGTTAGGTAATGGATTCAAAAATCTTGGCAAAACAGACAAGCGTTCATGTCGGGAAATATAAAAGGAGGAAACTGAGGCCAACAGGTAGCTACTGGAATGTGGATGTATGGAATGAAAGATTTTTAACCGGGATGATTAGGGAAAGCAAATTACGGCCGGGGAAGGAAGCTGAGGGGGCGAAAGCCGGAATAAATAGAAGAGTCAGAGTATCAAAAAGTGAAGTAGTAGGCAATGGAACTTGTTGTCCTAGGATCCAGCATCACTAAACCATTTGATGCTAGGGGAAAACATCAATGGCTTAAAACCTTGGGCTAGAAGAATATTGTTTAATATGGCTGCCCTAGTACTATATAGCAAGGGAGGCAGTAATCGTCTAGACATAGTTGTGAAGACCGATTAGTGAATTAGATAAGGCAAGGTCGTATAGGGGTTACGTGATAGTAGTTGGACTTGAGTGATTAGCGAGAACCGGCAGGCACCTAACTAGTTATAGTTGTAAATGGCAAAACTCTATCCTACTGCAATGCGGGTTGTGTGCGGTACACGTAAAAAGCCATAATAAATAGTAAGCCTAGTGTCTGTCGTTAGGCAGAAAATGGTAGGTTTGGGATATGGTGCCATGATCCTAGTAGTGGAACCCGTGTTCAAAGGCCAGCTCGACGGACAGCAGAGAGCGGGAGGGGAGACGGAAGCTAGGGTTCCAAAGTTCTATGCCTTCTTCATAGGCTCGATCCTCCGATATGCTGACCTTAGTCAAAGATAAAAGATGACTAACTGCAAGCTGTGATTTCGAGGCATGGCTAAACTGGGTTATTGATGTACATTTGCGAATAGTCAGGGGTAGCTTATTCCAAAGCTTTGAATATTTAATGAGAAAGAGGTTGGATCTTACTGCCAGCCTGGATTGTACGACGGTCGGACTGAAGTCTCTGTTGCCCAGAGGGTAAGATGAGGGAAGCGAAAAATGTATAGATTGGGTAGAAGTGAACGCAGAGTGATGAATAAGTCTACATAGAAAACACAAGTTAAGCCTAACATGTCTAAGCTATAAAGGGTCAAGTTTTAGTAGAGTGCATCGCTCTTTATAGCTCAGTGGAAAAGGGTATCCTATTAGCTTCAAGGTGAAGGTACGACGGACATTCTCAAAGCATATTCTGTCAGATTTAGACATTCCAGAGAAGACTTTAGGAAAATACCCGAGGTGAGGTCTAGCATAGAATGAGTATGTAGGGAGAATACTATGTTTCATTTTAAATGATCTGAGCACCAGGCCTATTATCAGTCTGGTCCTGGCCGTATAAAATGAAGCATGTTCCGAGAATAGCAGATTTTTGTGTATCGAAGCCCAAGCTTCGTCACCGATGAGCTTAGGGCGATGGGCAGTTGGTTCAGTGACAGAGTTCCGAGAGGGACATGACATCTATGGGTTGTGTAGAAGCTTTTAGATGTCGAGAAGCGCATCTGCCATTAAGTGCAACATTGATCAAGTTTCCCAAGGTCATTAACTATTTCAGATACCGCTGTGCTCAAATCTTGATGGCGGAATTCCCAAACGATTTTGATGTCGTCGGCAAAGAGGAAAGGTGTGCCATGCTGCATAATCAAAGAAATGTCTTCAACCAAAAGTGAGAAAAATAGCGGACCAAGTACACTTCCTTGTATGGCTCCACTTGTGACAGGCACCGGTTGCAGTAGATGACCATTAGCATATACAACCTCAATTTTGCCCGCAGGACACCTGAAACTCCCCTACTCCTTGGCTCCAAAATCTAACTCCGGCAAAAGCTCCTCTCATTTACCGGCCTGTATTAGTTTGGAAGACCCCTTTACTTTGACAAACATTTCAGGGTTTCAGAAGTTTCAGTACATTTTTTAGTAGCCTGCTTTAGCTGCGCGGCGGTTACCTCATTCCCCAGTCGAGATTCCTCACCTGTTTTGAATACAACCCACCCCCGACGGCAGTGCAGCACATGCCCACGTGACAGAGTCATTGGTAACTACTCACATACTCACGCTCATTCCCACGACGCTGCGGTCATGACAAGTTGCCCTGAAATGGTGTCATGCGCATACTCACGGCCATCAACTTCCGCCGGTGATTTTTGACGCAAGCGAGCTCAAGTCCCCCGATATTTGATCTTGCAGTACGGAGCTTTACGGTGAGGTTCAAGCAAACGACCAAGGTGTCTGTTACAGACACTTAGATTCCCAGGAAACATTGTTATTTGATTGAATTTTACACGTCAGAGTTCCCTTTAAGCCATAACGACCCAGAGTATCACTCGCAAGCACTTGAGCTTTCACTGCAGACCACTGTCCACCCGACAGCATCAAACCAAACAAGTTTAAATTTACTCTGAAATGATCACCCTCTGTTCTATGGCCACTGAAACGCACGCACACACCTAGCGCACACAAAATTTTAATTGTTTTCCTGTGGAAATAGATTCGCGCGAGAGGGCACTCATCCAGTAAAACCCAGGCATGCTCCAGGTGAACCCTTTGATCCCGAAATCCGAGGCATTCTTTGGAGCTTTTTGGCGTGAGTAGCATCAACAGTTTTCCACGTGAGTTTGGGGGTTTCCGTTGTAGTCCACGTATTTTGCTTGCTAATGTTCACAAATTGTGGAGGTTTATTCCGTACAATTAAAGTCTGTGTGCTGTACTTTCACCGAGAGATCGGGACAAGGAGTAAACTGGCCCAAATGAAGGAATCCTAGAGAGGATATAAAGCAGCTATTATGGCCGAAACAAACAAGTGGGAAGTTATAGACGCGCTCTAGGGAAAACGCTCGGAAAAATCCCACAGGGTCCGTGAGGTCCTCTTTTTCTTTTTCATGGGGATATTAGTTTCATGTCGTGCTGCTGTTGGCTGAAGGTTTTCCTTTGCTAGACCTCCAACATCCTAGTGTTTAGTCACTGGAAGTTATCAAGGTAGGCTGCAGTATCTTTTGGGGAAAATGCCAAAGCCCGTACAGAATATTCAAAGCAAAGCCTCAGTACGGATTTGAGCATTGGTGAGAGCACATCCACTTCTCTGTAGAAAACTGTCTTATTACCTAAGAAGCTCCATCTGAACCTTATGGGCACTCAGCTTCTTCTGTGCAGTCCTTTTGAATTCTGAAATCGAAACGATGCCTAAGCCCTTTATTCGTTGCACCAAATCAGATACAAAACATTCCTTTTCCCTCGCAGTGGTCAGACCCACTTGGGCTTTGGTTAGAGGAGGACGTTTGCCTTCATTAAAAGGTACATTCCAAGAGCTTCCCATTAAGCCCCGTAATACCTCTTTATAGGGTAACCGTTGATAACTTAACCAAAAGACCCGGGCATCGTTGGCAAATATAAAATACGGAGGTTTCAAGTCCTTAGACAGGTCACTTTAGTAAGCCGCTACCTTGAGTCGACTGGCAGTACTCTCTACCCGACAGCTGCATGAAATGGCCGACGTAAGTGCTTACGTACTTGAACAACCATCGGTTTTGTAATGGCTAGACATATGCCATCTAGCTCCGCTGACTTGTTCACGCTCCGCCCCTTAGTGTTGTCCTCCTCCGCCAGGGGAGGGAAAGGTGCGAGAACAAAATTTGTTAAACTTTTAAAAGGTCGGTCAGAAGTGCAGAAGCGAAATTGGAAGGTGAGTCAGTATGGGTTGCGTAAATACAGAAATTCCAAAGGTGTTTAGTTTTGCGAGAGATGACATAGTGGATGACAGGTAGGTGTACATCGATAAATGAACGCCGCTTAATATGTACCATGAAAAGTGGGAGGTGAATAAAGCCGCGTGACTTGCAGAGCGGAAGGTGACGGTGCATTATTGACTGCAGCATGGAAATCATCCGCCGGCGAAGATATTGGTAAAAGTCAGAGGCTGGATATGGGATCAGCTCCAGTTATATGTCCTACAAATTACGCATCAGGGGGGACAGAGACTTCCAAAGTAAGGATGAAAAAAGGTGATGATACAGTAGGTCGAGGTTAGTGCAGAACTTTTACGGACCTCTCCGAAAGGTGTGACATGAAACGGTGACAATGCGATGAAGCTGTGTAGATAATATATCTGAGAGTACCAAATATGGAGAAAACACGGTGATCCGCAAAATCAGGATACAGCAGTGGACTACCACTGTGGAGGAGATTGGTTGGACTGATGGCGAGTGCGGATAATGACAGATCACTTCACTGACTATTGGAGGACTATCGAGAGTTACTTCAGCGCGGGGCATCGTTTGGTGCTGGAGGTGAAGGAATGGATGACAACAATAAATGTGCCAATTGTTGAATAGTATTACCGAGTTCCAACTGAGGGGTGGACATGATAACAAATGGGGCAGAAAAGTAGACAGACATCTAACTCAGAGAATGTAGACAATGAAGTGCATGCCAAGATTGATGAGTATTCAAATAGGCAACCACTGTGTGCCAAAGAAAGGACGGATGATAGGTGGAAGGGAGAGGTTTACTCTGTTTAGTAAACAGATAGAATGATAAATTGCGCCGGAAGTGAAAACGGTATGCTATAACGTCGACTTAGAGGGCATTCCGGAAGGGAGAGTCGATGTGAATTCGAGAGGATCAATTAAATAACTTTTGATGATGCAATGCGAAAGTAAAAGTAGAACATTTTTGGCCACAAGCTGCGCTGGTGAGCATGAGTGGCCTTGTGTTTGACACACAACCGGATAACCACTTCCGAAGGTGGGAAATGCTATTTGCGGGTCCATTTGCGCCCGCAAATCGCGGCGGAGTTCCTGCACCCAGATGTACCCCGGCCAGAGCGGAGGATCTGATGGCGTCCCACAGCTTTGGGACTATAATGAGTTGTATTATTGCGGCGAGCTCAACTAGTTCAGGTACCTGTGAACGGGTGGTGGAGATCCTGGATACTAGAGCCTTAAAGAAAGCCGTCGCGTTTTCTATATGGCCGATCCAACGTTATATATTAGGCGAGGCAGAAGTCGTGGGAGTGCGGTGCAAAAATTGACCAGTGGTTTAAGATAAGCAGTCAAGTCAAACTGGCTGACACTGAGACATGAATATTATTTAGAATAGCGCAAACTGGCAAGCTTTTCCCCGGGTTATGTTACGAAGAGCAACAAACTGCAGTTAGTTAATTCCAGTTTCTCCTCATTTTTACTGTCCACCACTGGTCAACACTTCCGTTTTGTGGCCTGCCTCGTCTAGGGGAATTTGTCTTCAATTGAATCATTCTTCGTCTGACTACTCACTGCCTGTTTTGTTCACCGAAATTCAGTGAGCCCCCCGTATTGTTCGTTTGCATCGTCCTCGTAACTACTGCATCGGGTGCTTTCCATAATGACGTTCATTTCCCCACTTCATTTTTTAAAAATTTATTGAACATTGACTGTATCTCATTCCAAAATTGATTCGCACTTGTCGCATAAATTATGCTATTTAACTTCAATAAAACCAAGCCCAAGCCTTGTTTGATTGTTACTGACAAATAAGATACCGTCTTCTTAAATTTGTAACTATGTTATCTCACCGATAGTACCGTACATTTCGATCATGCATGCATCTCGATCAGAGCCGAAAAATGTACCGTTGTTATTGATCGCGTGAACCTCCGTCAGTTTACTCCATTCATACTCTCCTCAACTTCTCCGTGCGGCTGCTGCAATGTGAGACTCCCTAACATCTGCGAATATTTGATTGGTACGGTGGAACTAAGCAGAAAGCGAGATATATAGGCATGACTTACTTGAGCTCAGGTTCAGCGGGACCGTAACGGATCACCTACGGACGCCAGTGATGTGTGAATTAGCCATACAGTAGACATTCCGTTCTTTCGACAGCCGATTTGTTGGATTAGGAGCCGAGTTAGGGATGAGGGTCAGAGGTTGAACTATTTGTTTCAGTGTAGTAAAAGGAGAGACGAGAAAGCCATTCGACGCTGTTCACTTCACCTCACCAACAAAGTTTATCAGCGAGGGAGAGGCATGTTTAAAGATTGCTTTAGCCTGAGGCATTGTATTGTATGTTGCTTGCTGGATGAAATAATACGACCGGGACAGGCTGCTCAAGACCCGGGACCCTTGTTGTCTTATGCTACCACGTTGATCGGTTGGGCGGATGCGCTTCGGCTGCGAGGATATCTGAGTGCTCTCATTTCGGTTCTCGTCATGGAGTTCTGAGTAGTTTGCCTCGAAGTAAGGCCGCTGACTGGGTAAGATCCGCCAGACAGACAAAAACCAGGGTTTTGAAACTTGTATCGGTTTGCCAGGGCTAAGACAGTTTTGCAAGGCAATCGATAAGGTTATTTTCTCCGTGAGCGGAAAATGCGCAAGACGCCTACAGGAAAAACATTCTGGATTATAAGACCTTAGTAATGTTTATCGATGACGCCAGTTGCATTTGGCGTTACGGCAAAGATAACTAGGAGGTTTATTTTGAGTCTTAGGCTTTGCCTCCGAAAGGCCGGTGAGAATTTGTATTCTAATGAAACATGTTTAGCTTGCCTAAATCTAGTTTGTCTTGCTGATGGATGCCATTTGAGGACGCTGCGTGGATTGTGAAATTGCAATAACCGGCATCATGCTCCACTGGAGGGAGAAGCGCCGGTTTTCACTGCATCTTGATAGTGACATTAATATCAATATTCATCATAACACTGAGGTTGTACTTCTGTGTATCCGAGACGAGCTTGGGTGCACAACCAGTTACGTGCAAGTGCAATGTAATTGTAGTGGTTTGTTTCCGATAACCCCAAAGCTGGCTGCAATGGAAGACCAAACGTCAAAATTGAAGGCGAAATCCAAGTTGCAAGTGAACTATTCAAGTATTTGCAAGCAGGAAAGCGTGAAAGACAGTTTTTGGGATACCCTGAATGGTAACGCCTGGCAAATTAAACTAAAATTCAGATGGCCGAGCCGGTCAGCATCTGAATGGAGCTGCTCGGAAATAGGAAAAATACAAATATTAAGAAAAGAAGAAAGCATGACCAAATAATCAGACAGGATTGGCGGATATCTTGTTTACCTTGAAAAAATTTCCGAGGGAGAAGTAGGCAAACAATAGCGCTTCGCAGCGTAACAAAGGACTGGGGATGGAGAACCAGACAACAGAAAGGAGTACAACGTTGATGCTGAGCAAGTAGAGCCGAATTAGGATTAAAGTTGTAGCTTTCAGCGACCGGATATCGGCTGAGCAGACTTTTTATCGAATAAACAACACCTATGAAGAAAGGCAGCCAGATCTATCGAGAAAGGATAAGCTGGATAGAACCAGGTAAACATTGGGCAGATTGTTTACCTTCAGAATGGTGAAATATTGTGTACCAAAGTGAAGGTCCGAAATGGGCGGTAAATCGATGTTTGATGCGTGTCTGTGACAGTGGCAGAGATGCGTAACTTGCAAAAAGATGGTAGAGAAAATGACAGCCAAAGCATTATCCACGGATGTTCTTCGTAAAGCATGGACCACGTACTAGTGGCGGAGCAACACTTCACTTGCAAGTGCTTCTCAGTACAGTATAGTATAGCATAGTATATTTCTTGACCGTGGTCAATACACATGCACAAGGCAAGATCAGAGTATACAGCAGTACACGTCAATGTGAGGTATTCACAAATTCTAAATTTATAAATCACAGCAACCGAAATACACCAGTAAAGTCATGTAGTGTTTGAGTGAACAAAAGTGGTAATGGTTGAGGCGGGAATTCCAAATCGGTTTCGAAATCGCTAGGAGCGGTGTGGATAGCTGGACAGTGGTGGGATTGCTGATATAAGCGACAAATGGACGGTCACTAACGAGTAACCGGACGGAAGAGATGCCAAAGAACATTGTTAGAAGTAAAGCAAGCGTGGGGCTTTCAAAGTGCAGTCAGAGATACCAGCGGAATATTGGACACTGATCCAGCATTGGGTAACTAATTGTGGAGGAAGCATGTGAAATAAAGGCAAGTGACTCAAAGGTGATAATAAAACGCACCTTCTGTGCAGGTGATTACAGTGTCATATGGAAATTCAAATGAAGGCGAAAAGCTTCGCAGGGACTTCAGTGAACTTTGCATGGACATATAACGGACTTTTAAAGAAAAGAAAAGCCGTCAATGAAACGGATTAGTGGAGACAAACGTCAATGGTTCGGCTAGGCAGGAGTTGGAAGAGTGTAAAATGTTTTTTTTTGTATTTGATAGAAAATTGTTAATCAAATTATTCTTGGCTGCAGATGGCTGGTATTCTGTTCCGTAAAGACCTTGGTTCCAGGTGGTGGAAGGTAGAATGTTGTGGGAAGCAGGTAAAAAAGGGCTGGTTTGACGAAGTTGACAGCTGCGAAGGCTGGGTTCCAGCCATTGGTTTCGTACTGCAACGCGGGAAGAATTGAACTGTTGGGTTGGATTATTTGGGAATAGACGTTGAGTGGATGAGTTGATGGTTGGTGTCAGGAATCACCTCTGCGATCCGGTGAGACTTTCATGAGGTTTTGTTAATCCGTGTACGGTGCTCTGTAAGGTTGATTAGACCTTACTTCGCGGTTTCCTTAGTAAACGCGTGCTTCGGTCCTTCGTACTGCGTGGATCACCTGTACGCTACTCTAATGTACGGCACTGCACAAATATGTTAACCAGAACAGTATTCTCCACGACCCGTGAGAACGAGAAGGCGATTGGGAGAGATAGTGGTTAGCGTGTATTTGGGAGCGTGCGTGGGAGCGTGCGCAAGAGCAACGGTCAAATGGCAGCCGCGCTTGGCAGTCAGCGTTCAGTTAAACAATAAACGTGGTAAAAGTATGAACGAAGATGGCAACCGCTACAGGGGCCTCCTCCTAGAAGTCCGACGGAGTTGGGCTTCGATCGTGATGGTAAGCCGGAATTATTGGTTGTCCAGGAACCCCTCATAGCTTGTCCGTTATTTGTTGGTGACGTCGAACGACTGCTGATGAGTTTACCGGTGCCTGCACTCTCGAGGTCCGATGTGCGTAGGTCCAACTGTGTTTTGGCGCCCACGGGTCTCAAACGAATGCAAGCCGGAAAATGCTTCGTCAGGTCCATCCAAAAAGACGTCCAATTGCTTTCTCCAGTGTCAGGCTGACCAATCGTCCCGTTGTCCAGTGAGCGGTTGGCTCCTTGAACGTGCACGGGAGTCAGCGAGGCTACGGATGAAGCCAACGTGACTGTGTAGATCCGTCTGAGAGAGGGCAAAGCAAACTGGGATAAAGTACCCCAGAGACGTGTCGTATGTCCACAGTAAACTGTGAGGCAAAGACTAAGTGGCGAATCTCGCGTGGTGAGTATCGATCCGAAGCTGACTTCAGTGCGTAAACCAAAGGCTTGTGGTCTGTAAACACCGTGAACGAACGGCCCTCGAGTGCATGTCGAAAATGACGAATTCCCAAGTAGATGACTAATAACTCTATCTCGAACGTGCTGTACCTTGATTCCGCGGGTTGTAGGCGCTTGGAGAAGAATGCTGAAGGTTGCCAAGAGTCATCTACGAACTGTTGCAGTACTGCTCCAACCGCTGTGTCCGAGGCATCCGTCACCACCGAAATAGGAGCCAAAGGGTCGGGGTGTGTAAGGAGTGCTGTGTGTTACGAACGTTTGAGCAATGCGTAGCCAAATTCGCAACGGATCCCGAAATCAAAAGACGATTGTCCGTGAAATTCTACGATACTAGATTATTAAAATAAACAATGACATAAACAATATACAAACCTCAATAATACGATCAAAAGGACTCAACAACGAGAAACCGAATAGCAGCGTGTGAGCAGACAGCACGTGCGTCACGCAGGTCCTGAACAAGGATATGCCAAAGTAGCGCTCTGGGCGCGAACAAACAACAATTGGTCCAGAAAAACAACCAGTTCGTAAAGACAAGTCAATAGTGTATGGAAATGAGTGATGTTGGGAAAAACACTGAATCGCGAGGGAAAAAGGGGGATTTTCCACTACCGGCTGTTACACCGCCCACCAAAATCCTCCTGGATCCTTGGCAGAGTCAAAGGTTTGGTAAAAAGGTACTGATTCTTCCTACCTGCCTAGGCCCTGCTGTCAGTGCGCGCGTCTAATGCTTGTCGTCAACGTTCTACTACTGTTCGCACCTAATCCATTGGATACATAGACGTGAGGCTAGTCTACATCTTCTACAAGACCAAATGACCGATGGCGGGCGTGAATGGTCACATAGACGTTGTCCTCGTAAGGGGCCGTCCGGTCCTGGATGTTCGTGCTTGAGTGTGTGTGTGAGTGCGTGTGTGTGTGCCGTGGTTACAATGAAATCACAGGTATGACTAAACATCAAAGGAGGACTTTATGCAATGTCAACAAAAGACCGCGTGGCAAGAAAACGAGTAAAATGTAGCATGTATGTGTGACCTGAGCTCCGCTACTTCCACATATGCGAGGGGCATTCGGTAACGTCAACAAAAAGCAAAACAACGATCACTGTCACATGTTTGATGGGTTGACGAGATGAAGAGTGCGTCGTGCATGCGTGTATGTATCGGGATGTACAATGGAATCGCATTAATCACCACGTATCGGAAAGAACCTTCTGTAATGTCAACGAAAAGACCGCGAGCACCTTAACGTGTTTGACGGAGACCGTGTGGTATATGTGGTGTTTCTTTATCCACCTCGATTACTGGTGTGAAAAAGGTTTACTAGGCCTCAGGGTTATCAGCTCCTCCGTCTTCGCTCTCGAGTAGGTTAATACTGCGTATGTCACGAATGAGCACTCCGTTAGCTGTCTTCACCTTCACCGTTCTTATCATTCCGTCAGTGCTTTTATTGGTTTCCGTAACTACCCCCAAAGACCAAGCGCTGAAATGTGCGCGTTCGTCGGCGATCATAACCACGTCTCCAACGTTGAATGGTCTTGTTTTGGCCAGCCACTTCTGTCGAGTCTGCAAAGCCGGCAGGTACTCCCGTAGCCATCGCCTCCAGAAGACCTTGGCCAGATAGTTCGCTTGCTTCCACCCGTGGAGGTAGCTCCCACGAAGGTTCACCGGCCCTTGGAAACCCCTGTTCGACCTTAACGTCAATAAATCGTTTGGGGTGAGCGCCAGGTGGGTGGGGTCGCCGTTCAATACTGGAACAAGGGGGCGGTTGTTCAGGATTCGCTCCACCTCAGTCATGACGGTGTTCAGCGTCTCGTCGTCGGGCGGCTGCTGCTCCATGATTGACAGCAATATCCGTCTGGCGGACCGGATCATGCGTTCCCATATGCCGCCTCGGTGGCTGGCCTGTGGGGGGTTGAAATGCAATCGTATGCCGTAGGCCACGGTTCGATCCTGCAGTTCGTCCCTGTTTATGTTCTTGTGCCAACGCTGCAATTCCTGTTGAGCGCCCACAAAGTTCGATCCATTATCTGAGTATATATCGGCCGGTACGCCTCTTCGGTTGATAAATCTTTGCAAGGCCCGTAGAAACGAATCGGTCGTCATCGAATGTGCGACTTCTAGGTGTACCGCACGTGATTTCATGCACGTCATGATACATCCGTATCGCTTTTCTAATCTTTTCCCGCACTTGATCCACAAGGGCCCGAAATAGTCCAACCCGGTGTCGCTGAACGGCCACCAGCCCGTAGTCAACCTGCATTCTGATAGTGGGGCCATGAGTTGTTTGCCCGCCGTGGCATTGCGTCTCCTACGTCGCGCACAACGCCGTATTACGCGTTTTACAGTCTCTCGTCCTCCCAGCAACCAAAGGCGCTTTCGGATGACGCTCGTCACGTGACTTTCCCCGGCATGTCCCTCCACGGCGTGGACGTGTTGAATCATTAGCTCTACTACAGGTTGTCTCGCAGGCAGCAGTATAGGATACTTTGTGTCGACGTTCAGGTGGGCGTTGGTCAGCCTACCATTCACCCGCAGCAGTCCGTTGATGAGTTTGGGGTTGAAACGCTTCAGTTCGCCTCTTGGAGATGGCATGTTTTCATTGGTCGGCCCCAATTCTTCCGCCCTCTTGAGTTCTCGGGCGAAAGCCTCGCGTTGTATCATTCTGAAAATATCGTACTCTGCCGCTCATAGCTCATCGTGACCTATCGGGCCGACCCGTATCCGACCTGAGGGCCGTAGCCCTTTCATGACTAGTAAATTTCTCTTGAACCTGGTTAACCAAACTAGCGAACGAAGCGTCTTCATCCAGGAAGAAAACCTGACCAGTCGCGATAGAATGGACGACGCTTCGACGACGTTGGTTGCTATCACTACGCCTTTGATCTCCAGTTCCACTTCCGAAGGGGGTTTTAATTCGAACACGGGCCAGTCCTGTTTGGGCAATTGCAGGAAGTTTGGCCCTCTCGTCCACGTGTCCAGTTGCTTGAAGTTGTTGGCACCTCGGGAGCACAGGTCGGCCGGATTATCGCCAGACCTGACATGACTCCACTGGTGCGTGGCTGATTCATCGTGGATAATCGTGAGCCGGTTAGCAACGAAAGTAATAAACCGGCTCCGGACGTTGTTGATATAGTAAAGTACTATCGTTGAATCCGTCCAGAAGCTCACCGACCAAATGTAGAGATCGAAACATCTCTTCACAGCTTGCACCACCCTGACTGCCAACACGGCTGCGCTGAGTTCAAGGCGTGGGATTGAGACCGACTTCAGTGGAGCAACGCGGGCTTTGGCGAACAGGATCCTCGTGGTATATTGTCCATCTCCTGCGCACCATCGTCCGTACACCACAGCTCCATAACCGACTTCGGATGCATCGGAAAAGGCATGTAGTTCTTCAGTCCGTGTCGTATGGCCAGGAGTCAAACATCGTGGGATTCTTATGTCCCCTAATTTCTTCAAGGTGTTCAAAAATTCTTCCCAGTCCAGCCGGTCCCCTCGGTCCAGTGACTGGTCCCAATCAACTTTCTTACGGCACAGCCGCTGCAGCAAGATCTTCCCGGGTAGCAGCCATGGTGAGACGAAACCGAGCGGGTCGAACAAACTTGAGACGGCAGATAGTATGCCACGACGGGTTATTGGCAGCTCGGGAACGTTTAGTTCGAAAACAAAATCGTCCGTTTCCGCGTCCCATTGTATCCCTAAGGCGCGCTCGATAGGAAGTGGAGAGCCGTCCAAATCTCAAACCCTTTCGGCCTTTTCGTGTTACGGGATGACCTTCAGCACTTCTGAAGCGTTCGACATCCATTTAGTTAGATGGAAGCCGCCCTCTTCCAGCAATCTTGTCAGACCCCTGAACTGCTCTAGAGCTGATTCCACATCATCGAATGACCCAAGGTAGTCGTCGACGTAGAAGTTCCTGCTGATGCTTTCTACCACCGTCCGATGTACTAGATCGCCATGTTTGTTCGCTGATTCTCGGAGGGTGTAGTTCGCACAAAATGGTGACGATATGGCTCCGAAGGGGTGGACGGTCATCCCATAATTCATCACTGAGTTGTCCCAGTCGCTCCCTTCCCACCACAGAAAACGCAAAGCATCTCGTTCTTCCACCGGAATCTTCACCTGATGGAACATTTCCCTAATGTCAGCAGACAAAGCCACCTAACCCACTCTGAAACGGCACAAAACATCGATCAGTGGAGTGGTCCAGTCAGGCCCCTGTAGTAGGCGATCGTTTACCGACTTGCCCTGGAACTTGGCCACACAGTCGAAAACCACTCGCAGTTTATTGGGTTTCTTGGGGTTGATAACCGGATGGTGAGGCAGATACCGGATACCCCTTTTGCTGTCGGTGTTGACAGGCATCTTTTCAACGTAACCCAGGGCCTCGTTTCGCTTCATCAAATCCGCGTATCGTTCCCACAGATTCTGGTCTCGAATGAAGCGTTCTTTTAGTCGTAGTAATCGTTGGAGAACATAATTTCTGTTGTCAGTCCACGGGCCGTCCGGTGTGCGCCATGGGAGGGGAACCTCGAACTGTTTTTTGAGGCCTCTAGTGCCTTGCCGCACCGTTTGTAGAGCGAAGTGATCCTCTTGAGACAACGTCGGTCTTTCGTCTCCAATGTCATGAAACTCCTTTTCATACAGCCGTTGCAGATGATACTCTATGCGGTCCGTTTCGGCGGATAAGTAATTCACGGAACCGCGTACCCGTACTGGACCGTATAACATCCATCCCAGAGCCGTGCGTACGGCATAAGGTGCCTGGCGGTCGCCCACTCTCTGGTCAAGCACCCAATGCGCCTCTGGCACGTCGCAGCCGATGAGGAGATCCACTTCATCATCTTCCCAGTCTACAACGGTTATATCCTGCAGGTGGGGCCACCGAGTCAAGATTGCGTTCACCGACCTTGGTGCTCGCATGGGGAGATCCGCTAACGTGAATGCCTCCGTTGGTTCAATTTCCTCGTTAGTGTCTAGAGAGATGAGTTGCAGCCTTAATCTACCAGCAGTCATTGCCTGTGTTCCGCCCACCGTGCTCACCGCTAACGATGTCGCACCTTTAGCCAGTTGGTGTTTGTCGGCAAACCGCTCTTTCACTAAAGTGGTGTCGGATCCACTATCAACGAAAGCCAACGCCTTGACTATCCCAGTCGGAGTCACTACGTCCACAGCCACTACGGCTAAACGTACCGGTTTACTGGCAGGTTGTGAAGTTGAACAAATCACGCTGGGCTTGGCACTCGCCTCGGATATGGTTACTCTCGCCTGATGCAGCAGCCGATGGTGTCTGCCCGTGCAGCCCTCGTAACCACATCGATTCCTTGTTCTACAGGCTGCTGCCCGGTGCGTGGTGTTGAGACAGATAAAACATGCTCCTGCCATCCTCGCCATTCCCCACCGTTCGTCTATTGTGGCGTTGCCGAACTTGGGGCATTCTGGTAGGCCATGGCTAGTACCACAGGATCTGCAATTTGGTTTCGCCGTAGCATCTCGTGAAATGACGTGTGTAGTGGTCCAAGGCTGGTACTTTGGATGTTCCCGTACAGGGGTTTGGACTTGGCTATTACTGGGCTTGTTTGCTCGGTTGCTGTCCCGGATGAGTCGGCCGAATCTGCTGTCAGCTATCTTCGTTTGCCTGTCTAAGTATTCAGTCAGGTCTTCGAAGTTGGCTTCTCTGTCGCTTCGGCTTATCCGTTCTGCTTCTTCCGCCCACCGACTCTGTAGTTCGGGAGAGAGGTGACGGACTATGCCTTCCAAAGTGTGCATGGCGTCTAGGTCAGCCTTGTAACCTAAATGGTCGAGGGCTATTGAGCAGTTCTGCATCTTAATCACCAGGTCGGCCATAGTGTAGACGTCGCCCTTGGTTCTCTTTGCCTCTGCCATCACGCCCTCTATTAGGTTACGGGCTACTTTGAAAGGTTGGCCAAACAGGTCCCTTAGGATCTTCCTTGCCCTTGTGTAGCCGCGTTCTGGGTCGAGCATGGTGCACCCGTCGATAGCTTCTCTTGCTCGGCCTCGGCAGTAGTGAGTAAGGTAAAGAAGCCTTTGCCCAGGGTCGGTTACCTTAGTTTCAACGAACGTCTCGAACTGCTTGACAGACTTGCAGTATTGCTCAGCTCGCCCGTCGAAAACCGTTAACTCCACTCTAGGCAGATCGATCGATGGTGTTTTGTAGTCGGCGACCGGCGTGGGGTTCCCTACCTTATTGCACCCTAACCTATCGGAAGTGTCGAAGTCACTGGTCTCATGCTCTCGCTGTTTCTGTGTACACTTCTCTGCTTCCTGCGCCTGTAGTCTAGCCGATAGTAACTGTTGCTCTAGTTCTAGTATCCTCAGCTCATATAAATCGACATCCTTACGATCAATATTGTTCTCAATAACACATGAACTAGCACTGACAGGACTAGGCGATCTAGCATTAACTAAGGAATCATATGTACCCAAAACCTCCCCAGAGACTTGCCGTATTACTTCCTGTCCGGATTCGACTGCTTTTGATCCTTTTCTTGGCATTTTGCGTGATTTTTCCTCGTTCCGAATTGATCTATTGAGTATTGTTACGAACCTTTGAGCAATGCGTAGCCAAATTCGCAACGGATCCCGAAATCAAAAGACGATTGTCCGTGAAATTCTACGATACTAGATTATTAAAATAAACAATGACATAAACAATATACAAACCTCAATAATACGATCAAAAGGACTCAACAACGAGAAACCGAATAGCAGCGTGTGAGCAGACAGCACGTGCGTCACGCAGGTCCTGAACAAGGATATGCCAAAGTAGCGCTCTGGGCGCGAACAAACAACAATTGGTCCAGAAAAACAACCAGTTCGTAAAGACAAGTCAATAGTGTATGGAAATGAGTGATGTTGGGAAAAACACTGAATCGCGAGGGAAAAAGGGGGATTTTCCACGACCGGCTGTTACACTGTGTTGGCGACAGCATCTTTGACCAAGGCGAATGCGGCTTGTGCCGTGTCGGGAAACACGAACTTCCGCCTACCTCCGCGCAACAGGTCGGTGAGGGGTTGCATCATTTCCGCACAGTGAGGAATAAATCGGCGGTAGAAATTCACCAGGCCGGCAAACTGACGCAACTGGCGAAAAGATTGGGGTTCAGGATAGTCGCGAATAGCGGAAACTTTATCTGACAGAGGGCGAATACCCGAGGATGAAATAGAATGTCCTATGAAAGTGATATCAGGCCGGCCTAATTCGCATTTCGCGATATTGATCGTAACGCCGTGCTGGCTAAGGCGTTCGAAAAGTGCTCGTAAGTGTGTAGCGTGCTCTTGCTCTGAAGAACTCGCCACCAAAATATCATCCAGGTATACGTGGACATTTTCCAAACCACGAGTTGCCCCGTGCATGAACCGTTGAAAGGTCTGGGCTGCACTGCTGAGTCCAAACGGCATTCGCAGAAACTCGAACAGCCCGAAAGGTGTAGTGACGGCAGTTTTAGGGATATCGGCCTCTGCTACCGGGAGCTGGTTGTACGCCCGAACCAAATCGATACGGCTAAAGACATAGCAACCTGATAAAGACGAAGTAAGATCCTGTATATGGGGAATCGGGTATCGGTCCGGGACGGTGACTTTGTTAAGCGCTCTGTAATCACCACAGGGTCGTCAGTCGCCACTAGACTCAGGAACCATATGAAGGGGAGAAGCCCAAGGGCTACTGGAAGGGCGTATTATACCCAGTTCTAGCATATGTTCGAATTCGGCCTGTGCAACACGAAGCTTGCCTGGCGCTAACCGACGCGGCCTACTGAACACTGGAGGTCCCTTGGTATCGATATGGTGAGTGACACTGGTCGTCACTGCTGGGAGAGGTCCGGCCTGCCGAAACATGGCCGGGTAGGCGGCGATGAGTTCGCCATAAGGTTGGTGTGCCGGTGGTTGAACGTTAAAGGGCGTGACGTGATTCACTCGCGAATTATGACCCGCAACAGCGAGAGTGGTCTGACGATCCACCACTCTGCGGCGCCGTGCATCAACTAACAAGTCAAAGTGCTGCAGGAAGTCAATGCCCAGAATTGGGTACGGGACGTCGGCGATGATGAATACCCAACGAAAATTACGCTTTAAACCCAAGTTTAAGGTGAGCGACCGCTGGACAAACGTTGGGATGGCTGTGCCATTGGCAGCGCGTAGTGTTTCGGCCTGCGGTGTGCTATTGTCGTCTTTCGCTCGGGGGAGGACGCTCACTTCGGCACCGGTATCTACAAGGAATAGGTTACTTGAAATGATGTCCCTTACGTTCAAAAGACGACTATTGGTGTGATACCCGGCTTCGTGGGTCGCCACCACGGGCCGGGGGTTTAGTTTCCCTGATGAGCACCGGGAAACGTACACCCTGGTTCGCATCGTTTGGCTCCCTCACCGAAGCGACTGTGGTATTTACAATACCCTTCTTTTGAAGAACCGACGAAACGTCGTCGCAATGACGGACTATGGAGCCTAGGTGAGCGTGCGCGGTGCCGCTCCTGTGACCCACTTCTAACTGCTAGGCGTTGCAGGCTCGCGTCAATTCTAGACAAAACTGATGCGAGTTCGTTAGATGTTGGCAAGGTAGGCACCGTTGCGACGGAGGGCCTGGTTACTCCAGCTACAGCGGGGTTGTATCGTGACATAATGTCATCAGCTATCACTGCAGTTTCCTCTAGCGAGCATTTGCGCGTGGCACTTAGTAAAACTAGAATGTTATGCGGCAAACGCTGCAGCCAAAGTTCCCTCAAGAGCGGGTCCTCGCCTATCGTCGGTCCTCTCAAGCGCTGCATCTCACGCAGCAGTTCGGAGGGCTTTCTACGTCCAAGCTCAACGTTTTGAAGTTGTTGCATACGTTGGTCTTGCGTTGGGGTCGTGCGGGCAATAACAGCCGCCTTTAAAGCCTCATAGCTTCGGGAAGAGATTATTACGTCCCTTACTTGCATTGTAACCTCCGGCGGGAGGCGGCCTGCTACCCACCTGAGACGGCTGGCGTCACTGGTTATACGGCAGTTTTCGAATTCTAACTCAACCAGCGTGAACCAGAGTTCTGGATCAGCAGGCGTGAATGCCGGTATGTGCAGCGTGATCGCCCCAACGGTGGGGTCTGAGCAGGATTTCCGTTCGGCAGACATAGCGATTACTTTATGGAATACAGACGGGAAAAGAAATCAACGACCAATGGGGCATTATAGTCTTCGCGAAAAAAAATCACGACGAATTAGACACACAAAATATATATGGACGAAAAAAAAATTATTTGGTAAACCAACCAATAAAAAAATCAAGATAGGGAAACAATAAAACACACAAAAACGTACGCAGACGGGACCTTGAACGGTATAAAACAAGGAAACTCACGTGACCTGGGGATCACGTCGGGCTCACCAATTGTAAGGTTGATTAGACCTTACTTCGCGGTTTCCTTAGTAAACGCGTGCTTCGGTCCTTCGTACTGCGTGGACCACCTGTACGTTACTCTAATGTGCGGCACTGCACAAATATGTTAACCAGAACAGTATTCTCCACGACCCGTGAGAACGAGAAGGCGATTGGGAGAGATAGTGGTTGGCGTGTATTTGGGAGCGTGCGTGGGAGCGTGCGCAAGAGCAACGGTCAAATGGCAGCCGCGCTTGGCAGTCAGCGTTCAGTTAAACAATAAACGTGATAAAAGTATAAACGAAGATAGCAACCGCTACAGCCCCATATAACGTCAGCAGGCGAGAGTATAGGTTTAAACCATTGATCAAATCGTCCAGTGCCTACGGTAATCCGGAATAAACGTCGATTTGGCCGATGGCTACCCAAGTCACCAATGCATCTGGAAGAGATCAGGATTGCGGCAGTCTGGAGAGTGTTCCAGCTGTGGGTTATGATTATCGTTTATATGGAAGCAAGAAAATGAACATTTTTTTATCCGAACAGTTAGTTATCTTTTGGCTAGTGGACAGGTCTATTAGGGATCCCTAGACGGAGACTGGTAGCTTTCTAGGGTAGTTGGGTGATAGTAGAGATTTGGGGCGATATTAGGTAGGCGATGGATGAGGAGAGGGTGTCCGTTTGGGAACCAGGAATAAAACAATAGTAGATGGTATTGTCTGGAAGAAGAATGAGAAAATAGGAAGATAACAGTCTGGTCAGTTCACCAGCTGTGGTCGAGGACGGCAAACAGTAAAAAGGGGGAAAAACACTGAGTGTTGAAATGAGGGTTTTTCATGTGCGGACAAACGTGCTGGTATTCGGCAGGGGCATGCGGATTCCGGTTGGAATGGGGTCTAAACTTACCATGAGCATATGCGTAGAGAAGTGAAGCCTAGTTACTAAGGAATGGTAATCCGTGTGGCAAGGCTTCAGTGTACGAGAACGGCGCAAAAAACAGGATGGGACGGATGAGTTCTAGCCTGAGCCAGGAATAAAGTGAAAGCGAGCACCCATCGCTAAAGGACGGGACGGTTTTATTTATATGTACGCAAATTGTGTGTAGTAAAATGGCACAATCTAGTTAGGAAGGGGGACAAGTGAGGGGAGCATACCCAAGGTGTATATATATATATATATATATATTGATGTATACGTGGGTGCGATCATCGGACGGGTCATGCGAAAGCGGTCGGACGCAAAAGACTACGGCAAGGAAAGTGAGATAGAGTGACGCAGCTGAGGATAAACGGTTAACGGAAAGAAGAACAAAAGTTAAGCACGGGCTCATCGGTGCGGCGGATCCTAAAAGCACATTGAGGCTATGAAACGTGAGACTAAAGGGGAAACGCCTAAGTGTGGCTAGAACTTTCAATGGGAAAGTTAGTATTTTGCCTAGAGTGGTCATTGAGCAGGAGTAAAGACCAAGTTCTGCATGAAATTACAGAAGAACCTTAGCTGGGGGATGGGGTGAGAGCAGAAATGGTAACGTCATAACTGGGTGTTGAGTTCAGTTAGTGAGTCACGCTAAGTGCGATGAATCAGACTGGATTTTCCAGTTCGAAATCGCAGAGGTGGTGGGGGAAGTATGAGTGGTGTGATCTGGTGCGGAAGAGAGGCATTGTAAGCTAAGAGATATCGAGGAGCGTTGAGTTACTCACCATGATTGTGTTAATAATTATAGGACAGTAGTGACTATATATATATTGTATATAAAATTGATATATATTTACACATATATATGTATATATATGAATAGGTATATACATATATATATGTGCATATATATGTATATATATGAACAGGTGTATATATATATATGCATATATATGTATGTATATAAATGTGTATATAAAATATATATATTGCTGTATACATGGGTGCGATCATCAGACGGGTCCTGCGAGAGCAGTCGGACGCAAAAGACTATGGCAAGGAAAGTGAGATAGAGTCACGCAGCCAAGGATCAACGGTTAACGGAAAGAAGATGTGACGTTCTGCGGGCGGAGGAAACTTCAATTCAGCTGCCTAGGTGTGCAAACAGTGAAACTGACGAAGAGAGCAAACAACCATAAAATCGTTGAATCTTGGGATGCTCTGGAGATAGACATTTCGCAGCAAGATATATTGTTTGGAGATTGTGGCAAGAAAGTGGATGGCAAAAATAAATGTGTCAGTTTTTGAATACTTCGGTGGAACCGATAGAAAGGGATGAGTCATAACTTGGTTCAGTTTGCTAATGAGGATGATGGGTGGTTAGGCGTGAATCCCCGGTATAGTGAACCACGAACAATAAACCAAAAACGTTGGCGGGTTTCTGAATGTAGAATAATCATGCGCTGGAGAAAGTGAGCCTCTCGGGGCTCATAAGGCAGTTAATTGTGATGGAGACATTGGAAACGAGCACAATGGCACTAAAGTTGCTACTCGAGAGAACTGACAAATATGACGAAGACTGAAACGAATGAGTCGCGGCTCTGCGTGAGAGTAAAATGTCGGTCCATCAGGACAAAATTTTGAAAGATCAATAAGGGACGATGTCGAATGAAGAAAAACGTTTTACATGATTTAGTGAAGAACAGAGCGGCATATCTCGAGAAGATCAAAGTGGGCTGTGAAGCAAGATACTACAGAACTGAGAAAATGTTTCGTCGATCAAAATTACAAGTTGTCAAGAATGGCAGATCTAGCCGCATCTAGCTCCAATGGATCTGAAGTACTGTAGCACAGAATTACACAATCACATTTCATAGAAACAGGCGGTTGAGTAAAGGGGAACTGGTTATGATTGGGATAATCTCCCAGTGAATTACCACGCCCAGCTATTGCATACGAGCTAGATCCACAGATCTTGCTGCGAAAAAAAGAGGTGGCGTGGACCGCTTACTCGAGGGAGGTGAGTACCTGCTTGGGTAGCGTGAGCTACGGGTAACCAGGGAAAATAAAGTTCGGAGATAGTTTGGTTCATAGTATCGTCAGTTGGCCCCGACGGGAACTAACGAAGGAGGCGGAGTGCGGCCATAAAAACCACTGGAGTCCAGTGCCCAGTAGGGCACCACCATGGGAACGTTGAAATCAACTTCGGTTGGCGTAAAGAACGTTGCAGCTGGAAAAAGGCCAAAATGCAGTCTAGCTATGGTACCCACTGATAGTTTAAATTAGAACGGGTTCAAATAAACTTCAGCGCATTATTCAATAAATGGAAACGAAGTTGTGCTGGAGCTCATAAAAAAGGAGAGAAAGGACAGGTGACCAGCCGGGAGGAATGTAAGTGTTGGATAACCAACCACCAACAGCAAATGGAAGCTGGACAAAATGAGAGAAATCTAAAGGTACAAATCCAAGCATTGCTGGATGGAACTTGATGAAATAAGGATAAATATTGGGGTAGGGTAAAGGTGGGTTTTTCAGAAAGTGAAAAAATATAGAGCCCAAGGTAGGCAAGAGCCCTGTAATGATGAGAGCTACCTAGGTAAAACAATAGTGACATAAGACAACGATGAGGTTTTCTGCAAAAAAAGAAAGAATGGGAAGTGGGTTCGGGTAAATAGAAGCCAGAAAAGTCTACCAGTTTGTCAAGGCGTTAACTGACAGAGAAGGAAAAACTCCAGGAATGACTGGAAAGATTTACATGGATTAGAGGCGGAACGAATAGGCATGTTTAAGGTGAAGCTCAAAGAAATTAAGGAAAATGATTAGACGGAGTGCCGAACTGGTACGGGCCCAGAGAATTTAAAGGCAAAGAGACGTATAGAAACCGAAAGAAGTGATAGCACGCGGCAGAGAAGAGCCTCAGAGTAGCCAAAGGAATCTAACTGAAGCAACGGGGGAAAAGTTGTTTGAGCAACAGCAGGATTGGCAGAAAATGAAGTAAACATCTGGACAAGGAAATAAGCAAGCTTTTTAAGGCTCTAGGTGTGGGGGTGAGGGTTGAACCAGCAGCCGTTTGAGCTCCAAGTAGGCCCTTTAGCGTTGGTTCGCCCCTCAAAGGGAGGACTTGAGTCACCGGAGGGACGATGGTAATTGGAACCTGTCCAAGTCCTTCAGTGGGGTGCCACAAAGCTGGAAGCATTGGAATAATCCGTACTCAGTCGGCTTATCTCAGGAAATGTCGAGCCCCATCTTCCTTTTCGCCGACGACCTGAAACATGTGAAAAATCTATCTGACCCGAGCATCCAGCGGGCTGTTACATGTCCGTGAGAGGACGAACAACTTGCACTGGCTTTCAGTGCGACGTATTGCAGGTACTTGCTACCAGTTGCCATGCTAACCGGAGGAGGGATAAAGGCATGCCTGGCTGTCGCTATCCAGAGGATCAAGCAGGTGGTGGACCTGGCAGTAAAGGTATAACAGAACATGAACCCTAGCTGACAGTTTATTTCTGCAGCAGCAAAGACCTCTCGTGCACCTTCTCAGTTGGTCAGGAAACTTCGTCCGATGAAGCCCGCCGTACTGGTACCTGTCTTCAAGGTGATAGTTCGACCACACTCAGTGAATTGTATTCAACCTTGGTGGCCATTACTCGTATGTGACAAACACGTACAAAAAAACTGTGACACAATTCACAAAGTTTTCTGAGGGGGCTCAAGGAACTCCCTACCCGGCCAGGCTAGTAAAACAAAACCTGTTCTCGCTGCGACTGATATGCTGGAGAGAATGCCTCATCGGGCACTTAAACAGTTAGAAAGGCTTTAGCAGCCAAGCTCTCATTTGATACTTGGCCGCAAAAAGGCTCTCATACATCATGGGCCGAAGTTGGCCAAACCAGAAGCCAGCGGTTGTTTCACGGCATGGTATCTTCAGCAGTTTTCAGAGCCCACTAAGAGAGTTTCTGGCCAGGAATCTTCCCTGGACACTTCTTAAATCACTCCCAGAAAACTTTCTTTGTATCGGTCTTTCACCGTAGATTTTCATCTGTTTTCAGTTCTTGTCTCCCCCTTGTTGACGGTGAGTTGACAACAGGTTGGTATGATTTGTTTTTCCTATTCTTTCCTTGTTTTTCTAGATTTTACCACCTCCAACACGGCTGTCTTTTCATCTTTTTGATTCCCGAAAGGTTATCTGCTGGAAGTCACAGAAGGATGTAACCACGTAATCAAGTAGCGAAACAGTCCTGTAGATGGCTTGCGCAGTTTTTACCCTATCGCCACAGGTTGAAGACTTACCAAACAACACTTTTATCACCGTAGTGCTCATCGTCGCAGAGCGGTGGAACACACCTGGAGCCTGTTGATGCAAGAACCTGGACTTATCAGTTGGGCGAAAACCGCAAATCCTGTGACCTGAAGCAGCCGTCAAAGTTGTCCAGTGATAGGCCTCTCAAGGATCCAAAACTTAAAAAATAAATACCACTGCGTTTTAGCACCACTTCCAATGAGTATTTCTGGGGCAAGCTCCAAAGCAGCTCACAGAAAATAAACTAGTGCGGTCGTATTTGCTATTCCAGCCGGTGTTAAATCCTAAAGAGCTTGAAAATGTCCAGTTTGTCCCTAAAAGCTCTGCCCGGAGGTGATACTGTTGAAGTGAGAGCTTTTAAAAGACTGTGCATCGCTTTAGAGCGGTTTCGTCATACTTTTGTGCAAACATAGCTCGAATAAATGACTAACTCAGATGGGGATTTGGTTAGATCACACCGCATTACAAGTGACTTCAAATGATTTCTGCGTCAACGATCAATTTATTTCCGGCTATAATGCTTCACAACTGTTTTGATTAGCGGAGGGGTCGCGCGGCCCATCCATTCCTGGCGGGTTTGTGTTAGCCAAGTGGCCGGATAATCAGCGGGATGTTTTAAGAGCTGACGAAAGAAAAGGAGCTAAGGAAGCATTGATGCAACCAAATTGCCGACAGCGAGGACTTTGGGCTTGGTTTTGGAAAAGACATAGGCCTCCTCAAATACGCCACTTAAAGCAAGGATCAACAATCCATAGTTACTTAAGTTGGACTGATGCGATAGCTCTATCCATGAAAAATGTTTCGGTTTGTGTCAGAAGGAAGTTGGTTTGGATGAAACACTCTGGTGGATGCCGAAGCAGAGAGCGAAAAATTAAGCAGGACTGCAGAGGGGACCATATTAGTAAGGTTGCCACTTTCGTGTGCACAAAAGGTTTTGTAAGCATACGCGAAAGTTCGGTTAGACTTGTTCCTAAACGCGCTTTAAGCTGGTTACGGAGCAATGCTTGAACTTAGATTTGTATCCCACATACTGGAATCAAGGTGTGTACATGCTTTCTCTCGGTCTTATGTGGCACCTCTGAGGACAGTCTGCATAACAGCGTTGAAGTTCGCCGCGGCTGCTGCTGCTGTTCCAGTGGCAGAAATTGCGCAGGAGGAAGGAGGCCTGAGAATAAATAATGTTTGTTTTTGGACCTATTCCGCCGTGGTTCTTAAGTTCCTCAAAGGCGGCAACAGAAGCTTCGCTGAGTTTGCCTGAGGTACATGCCCGCCCGAGTTCGGAAATCAAAAATTCGACAGATGTATCTTCTCCAGGGATGCGATTGGAGGAGAAAGACCCCAAACGATGGCTTCATATTCTAAAGTTCTGTGGTTCCAGAGGGCCACTAAAGACAACGAATAATTTCTCATGGACTTGCGCTCCGAAATGTGGGAGATCAAGTTGTGTGCGGTGACTAGTGTGGTAAACTACAGCCCAGTTTCAGTCATATTGCGAAGGCAGTTGGACCTGGTTCACTTTATTCTGGAATGCTGCATGGATACTGCAATAAAAGCAAAATCTCCACAAGATCTTCGTGCAGCGGAACGGTATGCCATCGAAAGATGGAAACTTCATATTTCAGGAGATGACAACCAGTTATAAAACATTTGTCAATCTTGCTCAAGCTGGGTTTTCCTAAAGAGGCCTAGTTGGAAGAACCGAGAATAATTTCCTGTGAGTGAATAGCCTACAACGCTATCGGGAAATGGAGACCTATCCGCAATAATAAGTCAATTTTTTGTGAGAAACGGATAAAAACGGTCCAATTATGGCCCGACGTAAAGCATCCAATCACTATACCAAAAGCACACCGAGCGGCACAACAAACTGTGAAACACTGCTATGAAACCCACGACAAATGTTGTTGCTCTCACGTTTTTGCTGCCGTTTGAAGGGGATTTTGGACATTCGAAAAACTGGCAGCTGTAAGGATCGCCTTTGGAAGACGTCCACACTGCAGTAAAATGACCGCACACCCGCTCCACTACCTAGCCAGAGCACAGCATGCACTGATTAGGCCTCTGCATATGGAGATGTTGATTATTTTGGACATCTTTATGTGAAACATTGCAGGTATAAAGGAAAAAGTCATGGATGTATTTTCATTTGTTTAATTTCTGGCGGTGAATATCGAGGTTGTCCATTTGCTTTTCACCGACTCAGCCCTGCAAGCCTCAACGAGTGTACTGAAAAAAGTGATAGCTTTTGACCACCTCCTGAGATGACGGAGGTTATTTCAGAGGAGCCAAAGTAGGCTTCAAACTGGCGTCAAACGTTTCCCTCGGGATGGAATCGGTTGTTTCTCATCAGAATTTAAAATCAAATGATGCTACCTATCGCCTCAAGCCAGCTTCAAGGATAAACTGTGGGAGCTTATGATAAGTTCTGTAAGAAGTGCTTTTGATGCAACAACCAAAGATGAAAGGATAGCGGTCGAAAGTTCATTGAAGTTTTTGAAAAATGAGGACGGAGAACCTTAAGGTGGCCCTCTTGTGATTGTGACAGGAGATGCTGGGGAACAGTAAGCGTTGACATCTGGCCAATTGCCTCTACTTTGTAGTAATAAAACCATATTCGACGTAAAGGATCTCCGGCTCACCTATGTTAGACGATGCACACCAGCACGCGTTTTAGCGAGTACATTCCATGAGTCCGTGCATCGGATCGCAAGTCCGTTCGCGGTGTATCGAAAAACGATTCTCCATGTGATGTTGCAGGTGAGTGTTTTTTATTCGGTAACAGAGTTATTGGAAAAGATGGTGGTCAGTCGACTTTTTAGTTATCACTGATAAACCTTCTTAAGGCCAATTTGCAAATCAATGATGTAGACTCTGGCTGCCTTGTCCTAGTCCTGAATTAATGAACATTCCATGAAGGATGTCACATTATTCAGTGGTTCTATGTAAAGTTTGTCAAACTAGGTTTAGCACCCGAAAAGCTGCTTTACTGGCCACCTCCTGATGGGCAGAGAGACTACGTCAATGACCAAATCCGTTGCGATCTTGAGTGAGGAGGTGTCCTACATTTTCTTTGTTAGAAAAGTCGCCCCCGAGAATTTTCATTTTCACTCCCAGTTCCGTCACCTCTGTCCTCCAGAAACAAGGCATAAGAGCCAATTCTATTTTACCGTCCTATCGCACTTGAGAAGCTTTGGCTCCTAATTTGAAGGACTTGTCTACCCACTCCCACCCCAGGGACATTGGTAAAGCTCCATCGTCCAAAGGGTCTAACAATGTTGGAAGTTAAATTATCCCTAAAACTACCTTGGATATGGGGAAATGATGTGGTAAACATATGACTGAATACAAATTTAAAAGCCAAGGTTACTCAGAAAGTTGAACCTACCGTAACATGGAGGTTGTTTTGCTCTATTTCGACCATCGGAGTTCTATGCATGTTCCCTAGCCCAGTTTCCGTTAAAGTCATCAGCCCTTGGTCTTGCAACAGTTTAACTAAGATACTGTCAAAGAATGAGGGATCGAAGTTCCGTGTAACTTCCGGTTCAAATACGGTATACGTTAGGAGGTGAATATGTAGCGGTTGCCATCTTCGTTCATACTTTTATCACGTTTATTGTTTAACTGAACGCTGACTGCCAAGCGCGGTTGCCATTTGACCGTTGCTCTTGCGCACGCTCCCACGCACGCTCTCAAGTACACGCCAACCACTATCTCTCCCAATCGCCTTCTCGTTCTCACGGGTCGTGGAGAATACTGTTCTGGTTAACATATTTGTGCAGTGCCGCACATTAGAGTAACGTACAGGTGGTCCACGCAGTACGAAGGACCGAAGCACGCGTTTACTAAGGAAACCGCGAAGTAAGGTCTAATCAACCTTACAATTGGTGAGCCCGACGTGATCCCCAGGTCACGTGAGTTTCCTTGTTTTATACCGTTCAAGGTCCCGTCTGCGTACGTTTTTGTGTGTTTTATTGTTTCCCTATCTTGATTTTTTTATTGGTTGGTTTACCAAATAATTTTTTTTTCGTCCATATATATTTTGTGTGTCTAATTCGTCGTGATTTTTTTTCGCGAAGACTATAATGCCCCATTGGTCGTTGATTTCTTTTCCCGTCTGTATTCCATAAAGTAATCGCTATGTCTGCCGAACGGAAATCCTGCTCAGACCCCACCGTTGGGGCGATCACGCTGCACATACCGGCATTCACGCCTGCTGATCCAGAACTCTGGTTCACGCTGGTTGAGTTAGAATTCGAAAACTGCCGTATAACCAGTGACGCCAGCCGTCTCAGGTGGGTAGCAGGCCGCCTCCCGCCGGAGGTTACAATGCAAGTAAGGGACGTAATAATCTCTTCCCGAAGCTATGAGGCTTTAAAGGAGGCTGTTATTGCCCGCACGACCCCAACGCAAGACCAACGTATGCAACAACTTCAAAACGTTGAGCTTGGACGTAGAAAGCCCTCCGAACTGCTGCGTGAGATGCAGCGCTTGAGAGGACCGACGATAGGCGAGGACCCGCTCTTGAGGGAACTTTGGCTGCAGCGTTTGCCGCATAACATTCTAGTTTTACTAAGTGCCACGCGCAAATGCTCGCTAGAGGAAACTGCAGTGATAGCTGATGACATTATGTCACGATACAACCCCGCTGTAGCTGGAGTAACCAGGCCCTCCGTCGCAACGGTGCCTACCTTGCCAACATCTAACGAACTCGCATCAGTTTTGTCTAGAATTGACGCGAGCCTGCAACGCCTAGCAGTTAGAAGTGGGTCACAGGAGCGGCACCGCGCACGCTCACCTAGGCTCCATAGTCCGTCATTGCGACGACGTTTCGTCGGTTCTTCAAAAGAAGGGTATTGTAAATACCACAGTCGCTTCGGTGAGGGAGCCAAACGATGCGAACCAGGGTGTACGTTTCCCGGTGCTCATCAGGGAAACTAAACCCCCGGCCCGTGGTGGCGACCCACGAAGCCGGGTATCACACCAATAGTCGTCTTTTGAACGTAAGGGACATCATTTCAAGTAACCTATTCCTTGTAGATACCGGTGCCGAAGTGAGCGTCCTCCCCCGAGCGAAAGACGACAATAGCACACCGCAGGCCGAAACACTACGCGCTGCCAATGGCACAGCCATCCCAACGTTTGTCCAGCGGTCGCTCACCTTAAACTTGGGTTTAAAGCGTAATTTTCGTTGGGTATTCATCATCGCCGACGTCCCGTACCCAATTCTGGGCATTGACTTCCTGCAGCACTTTGACTTGTTAGTTGATGCACGGCGCCGCAGAGTGGTGGATCGTCAGACCACTCTCGCTGTTGCGGGTCATAATTCGCGAGTGAATCACGTCACGCCCTTTAACGTTCAACCACCGGCACACCAACCTTATGGCGAACTCATCGCCGCCTACCCGGCCATGTTTCGGCAGGCCGGACCTCTCCCAGCAGTGACGACCAGTGTCACTCACCATATCGATACCAAGGGACCTCCAGTGTTCAGTAGGCCGCGTCGGTTAGCGCCAGGCAAGCTTCGTGTTGCACAGGCCGAATTCGAACATATGCTAGAACTGGGTATAATACGCCCTTCCAGTAGCCCTTGGGCTTCTCCCCTTCATATGGTTCCTGAGTCTAGTGGCGACTGACGACCCTGTGGTGATTACAGAGCGCTTAACAAAGTCACCGTCCCGGACCGATACCCGATTCCCCATATACAGGATCTTACTTCGTCTTTATCAGGTTGCTATGTCTTTAGCCGTATCGATTTGGTTCGGGCGTACAACCAGCTCCCGGTAGCAGAGGCCGATATCCCTAAAACTGCCGTCACTACACCTTTCGGGCTGTTCGAGTTTCTGCGAATGCCGTTTGGACTCAGCAGTGCAGCCCAGACCTTTCAACGGTTCATGCACGGGGCAACTCGTGGTTTGGAAAATGTCCACGTATACCTGGATGATATTTTGGTGGCGAGTTCTTCAGAGCAAGAGCACGCTACACACTTACGAGCACTTTTCGAACGCCTTAGCCAGCACGGCGTTACGATCAATATCGCGAAATGCGAATTAGGCCGGCCTGATATCACTTTCATAGGACATTCTATTTCATCCTCGGGTATTCGCCCTCTGTCAGATAAAGTTTCCGCTATTCGCGACTATCCTGAACCCCAATCTTTTCGCCAGTTGCGTCAGTTTGCCGGCCTGGTGAATTTCTACCGCCGATTTATTCCTCACTGTGCGGAAATGATGCAACCCCTCACCGACCTGTTGCGCGGAGGTAGGCGGAAGTTCGTGTTTCCCGACACGGCACAAGCCGCATTCGCCTTGGTCAAAGATGCTGTCGCCAACACAGCACTCCTTACACACCCCGACCCTTTGGCTCCTATTTCGGTGGTGACGGATGCCTCGGACACAGCGGTTGGAGCAGTACTGCAACAGTTCGTAGATGACTCTTGGCAACCTTCAGCATTCTTCTCCAAGCGCCTACAACCCGCGGAATCAAGGTACAGCACGTTCGAGAGAGAGTTATTAGTCATCTACTTGGGAATTCGTCATTTTCGACATGCACTCGAGGGCCGTTCGTTCACGGTGTTTACAGACCACAAGCCTTTGGTTTACGCACTGAAGTCAGCTTCGGATCGATACTCACCACGCGAGATTCGCCACTTAGTCTTTGCCTCACAGTTTACTGTGGACATACGACACGTCTCTGGGGTACTCAATCCCGTCGGAGACGCCTTATCGCGCGTATATCAACTAAGTCTGTCGCAAACTCCTAACATCAATTTAGACGCAATGGCACAGGCTCAAACTATGGACCTAGACATCGAAGAACTTCGGAAAAACGGTTCTTTGAGTTTAACCACAGTGCCTATCCCAGCTTCCCAGAATACCATCGTGTGCGATGTGTCGCTAGGTCGCCCTAGGCCAGTAGTTCCTGCTGCCCACCGTTATCCTACGTTCCTGACACTCCATAATCTGGCTCATCCGGGTGTGACTGCCTCGGTGAAACTGATAACCGGGCGTTTTGTTTGGCACAATGTCAAACGAGATGTCCGTCAATGGGCTCGTGCTTGTCTGCAGTGTCAACGTGTTAAGACCCACAGGCACACTAAGGCAGCGTTAGGCAGGTTCTCAGAACCTGAAAAACGTTTTCATCATGTGCACGTCGACCTCGTAGGACCACTCCCACCTTCGCTTGGGTACGTTCACATACTCACATGCGTGGATCGTTTTACTCGCTGGCCGCAGGCCATCCCTATCCCCCGTCCCACCTCGGAAGAGGCCGCGAAAGCTTTTCTGACCGGTTGGGTTAGTCATTTCGGTTGCCCGGCAATAGTAACCACCGATCGCGGTCCACACTTTGACGGCGCTTTCGGCAGCCTACTCGCTACGCTCGGTTGCCAGCACGTTAAGACGACAGCTTACAACCCTCAGGCCAATGGTATGGTTGAGCGTTTCCACCGGCAATTAAAAGCCGCCCTTCGAGCAAACGGTAACTCCCTTTGGAGTGAAACACTATCATTAGCACTCTTAAGCCTGCGTAGTACCGTTAAGGAAGAGTTACACACAACACCGGCCGTACTAGTATATGGCTGTACACTTCGTCTGTCTGGGGAGTTGGTAGCTCCCTCACCAACCGTGACTTTCGACTACGGTGACTATGCTCAGCGCCTTACGCAGCACATGCGAGTGCTCAAGGCCAGTCCGCCGCGTGAACAACAGTCTATAAGTTATGTCCCAACTGCGTTAGGAACCGCTACTCATGTATTCCTTCACGTCGATGGCGTTCGATCACCACTACAAGCGCCATACACTGGCCCGTTTCGGGTGATAAAACGTAGGGCAAAAACATTTGTCATAGATATCAACGGACGACACGACACCGTATTTATCGACCGTCTCAAGCCTGTCGTCATTGAGTGCAAGCCGCTCGGCCAATTTACACCCACTCATTCGCGCAGTCACCTGCATCGAGCGAGTTACCACTCGAACCACCCCCAATTACGCCTAGTGAGGACTCGGCAGCTAGTCCATCAGATTCTCCAACCGTACCCGCAACGCGAAGTAGCCGTCGCGGTCGCCAACTACGAAATCCCGTCCGCTTCGCCGATTTCGTGACGATTTTTACAACCGACTATTAACAATAAGTTGGGAAGTTCGCCATGGATTTCCAAAACGACAGACCAGTGAAATTACAATCGGTAGTTATGATTTCATTTTTTTCTGGTCTCCTAGCGACTACAACAACACCCAACATCGTCTGTGTGTTGTTATTACGGTCCAACATCCGCCGGCGCTCTCAGGCGCTATTTTCTTCCAGTTTGCTTTTCCCTCTCTCAGACGGATCTACACAGTCACGTTGGCTTCATCCGTAGCCTCGCTGACTCCCGTGCACGTTCAAGGAGCCAACCGCTCACTGGACAACGGGACGATTGGTCAGCCTGACACTGGAGAAAGCAACTGGACGTCTTTTTGGATGGACCTGACGAAGCATTTCCCGGCTTGCATTCGTTTGAGACCCGTGGGCGCCAAAACACAGTTGGACCTACGCACATCGGACCTCGAGAGTGCAGGCACCGGTAAACTCATCAGCAGTCGTTCGACGTCACCAACAATATAACGGACAAGCTATGAGGGGTTCCTGGACAACCAATAATTCCGGCTTACCATCACGATCGAAGCCCAACTCCGTCGGACTTCTAGGAGGAGGCCCCTGTAGCGGTTGCCATCTTCGTTCATACTTTTACCACGTTTATTGTTTAACTGAACGCTGACTGCCAAGCGCGGTTGCCATTTGACCGTTGCTCTTGCGCACGCTCCCACGCACGCTCCCAAATACACGCTAACCACTATCTCTCCCAATCGCCTTCTCGTTCTCACGGGTCGTGGAGAATACTGTTCTGGTTAACATATTTGTGCAGTGCCGCACATTAGAGTAACGTACAGGTGGTCCGCGCAGTACGAAGGACCGAAGCACGCGTTTACTAAGGAAACCGCGAAGTAAGGTCTAATCGACCTTACAAATAGGAATAGAATTCGTTCCGGTATACTTTGTGAGTGTTACCATCGGAATTGTCGCAGGCCTTCTGACGATGACTTCAGGCTTTATGTTTTGGGGATTAGCTTGCACGGGAGTTGTGATGCCTGTGTAACTGCATGCAAACCCTTATTACAAGGGGTCTCAAGGAAGAAAGAGAGTTGCGCAACCGAACAAAAAGATGAGGTCAAAACCGGGCATCGGAAAATATCGTGGAAAAAAGAACCCTAAATGGTTTTCAAAAAATGGCCATTTTCTCAGCACGATCGGGTTCATCACGAATCCGTCTGCTAGTAAGCTACCTTGCAGCTCTTCATGCTGAATATTAGAATCGAAAGAGTTTTGGCTTCCGGTTGACTGGTGCTTGTTTCTTCGAGCAACCCGCCTAACGGAGCTCGAGTCACTTCATGCGGCCGCCTGAGAAGGATTTTCATCATTTCACACCACCCTTTGTGTCCCGCTCCCAGTAAAAGCATGACACACTCCTCTGTGGCTTCCCCTGCCCTATTCTTTCACTGACGTATTAACTATTGTAAACGCCGCCTATCTCCTCCCGAATTGAGTTAAAATAGGTCTGAAACTGTCGGATAAATTTTGCACTGGTCGCCGACGGCCCTTTCAGCTGTTCAAATGCTTCATTTGGCCCTCCTCGTCCATCTAGAAAAAGAGGAGAATTGCCAAAGCTGCCAATCGTCCTGTATACGGTAAGTTCCGGATACCTAAGATGGTCTTTGTAAACCTCCTATGCACATGTTCTAGTAAATATCCACCTTTAACCGATGAAGGCGCCCGTACTTGAATGGTCTACTCCAGGTAGGGCCGGACAATGGCCGCGTATATTGGGATCACGACCCTGGGGTTTATGAAATTAGCCGTCCCTCGGAGTTGATAGCAAGCACGTTTTGAACGATCTTATATGTCACCTTCATTGCCGAAAAACAATTCCAATTAAGCGATTCAGTCCTCAACACAAGTCCGATCACGTCCAGCCGTCTGAAGTTTCCTCTCCACCTGTCAAGGGGCTTTTCGCGACCTATAACATAAAGGGACCGCGACGTGCTATGATCAGTTTTGTCAAGTGGTGCGGCGATCTCTATGTCCCTCACAGTTGACTTGGTATTTGGTTATTTCGACATCAAATAAGGCGGGGGTGTGTCTGTCCTTCCAGCTCTTAGGCTGGTCAACATGTTGGGAAAGGGTTATTTATGGCCCGTATCAATAAACTTGTGACCGGAGAAAGATCTTCACGTCCATCCACTTTCCCGGTCTAAATCTGGGGCATTTCGTTTTCCGACTATCTGAACGTGAACACTCGTTCCGAAGGCTCTTCGCAATTAACTCGCAAGGCCTGTGCTTTCTTCAGCGGTGCCGGGGGTTTGTAGCAGGCGCAGGTAATAAGCGTCTCCCTACCTGCCGAAGTAACTGTGGCAGAAACGGCATGAATTCTCGGCGTTGCAAAACAGGGAGCTTGCTTCTGCTACAGGTGTTGAGCAACTAACAATAGTACACCACCAGATTTGCCATCCTTACTGTAAGCGAAATCCTTTCGACCGTCAACTTTGACCGTTTCGATTGAATTCCACTCAGATTCGTGCGACCTAGCTGCTTTAAGCCTTTCTAGGGTGCACCTTCTCGGTGTGGTTTACTTGGCGGCTTGAACAAATTTCAAAAGACTTCAACTGATAGACTTATTAATCCGAAACACGGTTCTACAATCGGTACAACGGTAACGAACAATGAATAGACAAAACATACAGCCAAATTTTGAACCGAGCGAGACACAGATCGTGGATAGTCAAATTTACAGTTAAACCAGGCGGGAGCTTTATATGTTCATTCAAACAGATGCAGGTCAATGTCAGAAAGAGGGAAACGGATAGGACAGATCAAGTAGCATGAAAGAAAAAGATCAAATCCATTTGAATTAAATAAAACCATATTGACACGCTACCGTCAGATTGGATTAAGGACCAATCTCGAATCGGGACTGAGTTCAGTAAAATGACCAACTTTGTGCCAACACAGGGGAATGACTTGGAAGAGATTAACTTGTAGGATGTGACTACTAACGAGCTGTTAGTAGCCAGCAAGAAAAACGTTTAGTTCATATGAAAAGTACACTCATTGTCTAGGTCATATTTGGAGTACTCCCATAGTCCAGGTGGCTCTTCGTCACATCCGCCGTTTAACTGTGTTTTGGGGAGGGCATTACAGTCTGCTCCGGTAGCTTCTATTTGAAGTTCCCTCCGCTAGTCGCCTACGACACAAATATTGCTGCAGATTATCAATGGGCCCTTTTGCCCCCTGACCACTTCCTCTGCCACAGCTTCTGCACTTGAGCGCTGAGCCTGAAAGCAGCGCTTTTTTCGCCAAGGAAGTTGACGGTTAGAAGATGGGAGGAACACTTCCTCGCTTGAGGCAGTCCATAGGTATCCCTCTCTGGGCTTTCTGATTCCATGGCATGGTGACTGTCTTGAGTACTTTGGTGAGGGCCCAGGTTCTGGTAACTTCCCGTCGGATGAATTGCTGAGGGCTTTTATGCCTGTTTGGGCACACATTTTTGACTGTCCAGTTTCAGCATAGTGCCCATTCGTACTGGATATACGAAGTTGTGCCTACTCCGATTAGCATTGCTGGGTTCCATTCAAATAGGAAGGCAGTGGACAAGGTGTACCTTCTCAACCGCTGCCAAGAGAAGTTCCTTATCAGTTCAGTTCAGTTCAGTTTTCATGGGACAGATAACGGCCACGGCCAATCGAGCTTCCAGAATTCCTCCAATGGTATGCACACCAGTTATGCGCCCACCACTGCCGAGTGGCGGGGCACCTAAACTTTAAAAGAAGAAGAGTGCACATTGTTTGTTTCCCAGTCTTTAGGCTTTCACTTTCTCAGGCGCACGGCCAGCTCTAATAAAGCTAGCAAGGAAATACCCAGATATCTCAGGATATCCACCATATAATACTTATAATAACTGATTGTTTCGTGGACACCCGAAGCACCCTCGGGTGCATTACTATATGGTACAAGTGAGGTCACAATAGGGATTAGTGGATAATCAGTTGGGCATATGCAGCACAAAAGAGTAAAGAGGTTTCAGTGGTCACATGAATGAGTACCCCGCAAAATTGAATGAGAAAGTCAAGTGGACTCAGAGCCCAACTGTTTGTGAAATGGGCTCCGTGGTCAGGGTACGTATTCAAACAAGGCAGAGATGGAATGAAAACTCGCAATATTTCGGATGGCATTGATATAAAGTATCAGAGGATAATATACCGGCAGAAAAATTTCCGAAAAAGCACTGGGGAAAATTTGGAAAATTTGTTGGCGGTGACGTATATGCACTCGAATCAATAGCTCAAATGGCCCGGAAAATAGCAGAAACATAATACCAAAGGAGTTGCGAGGAGTTGTGCAAACGAAACAGAGAGATTGATTTACTACAAAGTTTGTATTTACTGTCTAGCTAGAGGTTGTAGAAGACACACTCAGAAGTTGGAGTATTGGGATGCCTGAGCCTGAAAATCTGGCGAAGCAGAGTGACGGAATTTGACAGGTTACTGAAAGTCTATTCAAAGTTTTGTTCTGGGTTGATTAGTGAACACAAGTTGATAACAAAGTGGACGGAGGGGTTGATATACGATAATTTTATGAGGTTATTTAGGGGTAATCTGTCTACGCCACCACTGCGCTACACCACGGCGAGGTTTTAGTAGATTTCGCTAATTTTTGATATCAGTTATTCTAGGAATATTTTGCCAGCAACCTATATCAAACGTTCCACCATTGCCATATTTAAGAAGTCTACTCCTTATCCGAACTACCAGTTCCTCATTACTCGTTTCAGCGACCCAGAGTTAGCTACAAAATAAACAGCTGCAACTGTACTTATCTGTCCTTGGGTTGTCTATCCGCTAGTCATCATCACAGATCCTATCGCCTACCACCAATATTCTGTAAAAAGAAATGGCGGTGTCAACGAGCAAGCGGTCTCAACCAATGGCTTCTCGCTATACAGCAAATCAGAAACCCAAACAACCTGAACACAAAGACACTCCCAATATGAAAGAAATATTTGTGGAAGCCAGTGGAAGGGCCAGTGCCATTGAAAGTAACTTGGTAAGTACGTCTACCCGGATCGAGTTGGTTGATAATATATTAACAAAACTAACACCACTAACCTGCCTTCTTTAGCCCTTGACACTCTCTGGTCCCCAGAACCTGATAGCAGCCAGTCAGTTTCTTGACTCAGTGGCATCAGAAATCCTGCTACAGCTGCAGAATGTAAAAAAATGCAGTTTTCTTCAACATCCCTGATCGGCTAGACATTACAATGGTCACATTTACTATGCTTCGAGCAGCTGGCACGGCCCACTTTCCATGTCACTGCGGAAGACTAAGAAAAAGGTCACAAAAGCAATCTTGTCCACTCCTTTTTCAATTTCCCGATGAAAAAATCACTAGAGAATTCATCATTAAACAGCGTATAGTCGCAACTGCTTCACAGTTTAGACCAATCAAGATACAAGCTGACAGAAAGCCACTACAAAAAGAAGTGATAAGATGTGTCGCTTTACATTCCAATCACATTGGCATTAAGATTTAGAAGTCACCCTCTTCCCCAAGCACTTTAGCGAGGATCAACAAAACCCCTCACACTTCTGCCCCTAGAAGATCCACAGGGTAAGTTGTCCTGGACGAATCTTTCTCCACCTCTCCACAGCTACCCCAGCCAAAACAACAACATGTAGCGACAATACCTGCGAGCTCATCCCAGGGGGGTTCTCACAATACGCCTCCAGCTCCGGACAACCGTTCCACGGGACTTCAAGTTCTCAAATAAATAAAACCTGTAGCACTAATATCTGTCCCCATAGGCCCCCGTTTAAAAACCGATAAAAAGCCCATGCCTGCAAATGGCATGTCACGTAAGTCTCTGACAATAAATAACCGTCCAGAAGAGGGGGTCAACGAGAGGTTAGCTGCCAAGGCTAAGTTTCCGTGCGGGCAAACTATACGGAGATGCACGAACAATGGCAATGATCGTTCCTTCTCTAGACCAAATTCCACCGACCGACCTCCCTCATTTGGGATACCCTCGTTTCTCTTAGCATGTGAAACAAAAAAGCACTTCCAATGTGATGATACAACAACAATGGGACCATACCCGTAATAAAAATAGATGGTATGACGAGCGAACTTCGTTCACACCTAACTCCGGACCAATGAAGCCTTCCTATCAGCCTAATCTCCCACTATTTTTTATCTTTCCTACCTCCTCCTCTGCTAAACTATCCGAGAGCATCGCATATCCCCCCATCTACCGGCAGGTACCCTATATCTAGCCAAAGTGCCTAATTTTTCCACACGAACCGTGGGCACAACATAGCCCCATAACCTAGATATGCCTCATATGAAGCTTTCTAATCAGCCGTATGGTAGTGTAATACCCAACGCCCTGTTATTTAATATTCCACATGCGGACCCAAGTCCTCCCTTTGTAGATGGCGACTTAAGCGAGCTTGCATCCTGCGCTAGTGATTCTTTTCAGGTTAAATGCAGCGGTCAATGAAAGGTCAGTACTAATATCAATGATGATGTCAGAAGCACTGGACGTTTTACACTGCTATTGGTCAAAGCACGCGCTATTAGGGACAAAACCCAATACATACGATCGGCTGCACTAACAAATGACTATAACTTTATTTTAGTGACGGAATCTTTGTTATCGGACTGCTATCTAGTAGAGGAAGTTGAGGTACTTGGCTACAAATCCTTCAGTAAAGGCAGAACACATCAACGTGGTGGAGGCTGTCTAGTGTATGTGGAGGAAACTCCCAGGGCGACAAGCTTTTAGCATCTTATCCTAGACGGCACTGTCGACTCTGTATGGCTGAACGTTGAAGTCGAACGTCAAGAACTGATACTAGGTTGCGTGTACCGTCCGCCTAGATCTAGTCCTGATAGCTTCCTGCAAATTATAGAGGCACTCAACTTAATTAGTGATCTTAAAGTAGGCCCAAAATTGATAGCTGGTGACTTTAATGCACCAGAAATATGCTGGACATCACTCACAGCACCACGCCATTTACTGCAGTTTTTGAATGCAATTCACCTAGGAGGATGGAAGCAGCACGTCACGTCCCCAACCAGACGCGACCACACTCTTGACTTAATCTTGTCACTAGGATTAACCCAGGTTATAACAAAAGTTTAGAATAACCTACCCGAGAGTGATCACGCAACTGTCCACTGCTGCTCCACAGTGCCCATAAAATATAAACAGCCGACACCCCCGCAAAAACCATATCATAAGGCTAACTGGAATATACTACCTTCTCTGATTCGCAGCCAAAATTGGGACACCTTCTTTTTAAGTGCTGATCCCCAGCTGGTGGCAGATCATTTTTATTCTATCTTTGAACGATGCCTCAACCGAATAACCCCGTCACAAGGGTCGTCAGTCCGCCCTAAAGACAATAAATTGTCTCGTCTCAACTTGAAGTTAAGTAGACTCCAAAGCGTTTATCTTAAAACAAGGGACTTTTCACTTTATCGCTTGGCTGAAAAGATAAAACTGTACTCTGAGAGTGAAATAATACAACAGGAACATAGGGTCTTAAGTGGTACCAAGAAAGTCGAGATTCTTGCAAATTCGATAAAGTCGAGGAACCCCAAAATAACGTCATCTATCTCTTCTATCTCTTTCAATAACACGTGCCTCGACAAACCGCTGGACAAAACAGAAACGCTTAACATGTTTTTTGCTTCTTCCTTAACTAGTGACACAGCACCATTTTTCTGCAATCCACCAGTACCACCATATGAGCCACTTTCTTCTATAACATTCCTGCCCTCCGAAATCGAGCCTTTAATTTCAAATATCAGAATGTCTTTCCACCCCGGATCGGACTCGTTACCATCGGCCATCTTTAAACTGGGTGGCCCAGATATCCCAATTCTTTTATCAAATTTATTCGTTTTGTCTATGCTCTTTAGTTGGCATCCTATACAGTGAAAAACTTCGGTAATTATTCCAATTCATAAGAGAACACGTGAGAACCCAGCCAACTACCGGCCTGTGAACCATACCCCAGTATTATCGAGGATTATGGAAACATCAATAAAAGTTAAACTAACAGATCACCTCCTTAAAAACCACCTTATAAGTGAAGGTCAGCAAGATTTCCTAAAGCATCGATCCTGCGCAACTTGCGTGACTGACTTTCTGAATCTTATTACGATAGCTGCCAACGATGGTAAGGCAGTGATCTCAGTCTTTTTAGACATGTCTAAGGCCTTTGATCGGGTATCTCACATTCGTTTGTTGTCAAAGGCTACGACATACTGCATTGTTGACCCACTACATTTCTGGCTAGAACGGTACTTGTCCTCGCGCAGTCCAGTGGTAAACTTTGATGGCACAATTTCCACACCCAGCCCTGTAACCAGCGGTGTGATCCAGGGAAGTGTACTGGGTCCGTTGTTGTTTCTCATGTACGTAAATGACATATTTACCATGGTTCGCCATGGAACTCCGTTTTTATTTGCTGACGACGTAAAGTTGCTGTACACCTTCGACCATAATTCACCGGGTAATAATATAGCAAAAATATCGGAGGACTTACGGATGCTCAATTCGTGGTGTACCGATTGGGTAATGAAGTTCTCGGCGGACAAAAGCTGCATTTTTACATACAAGTGTCATGTCCCTCCTGAAACGTTTAGTATAGGTGGTTATCTGATCCCCAACAAGTTATCCGTACGCGACCTGGGCATATACCACTCCTGTTAATTTGACTTCTCGGGGCAAACATACACACAAATTGCTAGGTCCCGCAGGTTATCAGGATTCGTCTACAAAACATTCCGTTTGCGTGAAAGTAAACTCAGTGTCTATACAACACACGTTAGACCATAACTAGAGTATAGTTCAATAGTTGGCTTCAACAAGCGCCAGACCGATAGGATCGCCATCGAAAATGTTCAGCGCACCTTTGCTAAACAAATAGTTGGATATTCATTTAGTCTCAACTATAAACAGCGCCGTGACCAGCTACACCTCGAACCTCTTTGGCTCCGACGGGTAAAGAACAACTTGTCCTTTTTCCACTCACTATTAAAATATAGATCCTGAAAAGCCTCCCTTCGTTACGGCACTGCAGTCATTCGGTCATTGTTCAGTCCCCGAGAACCAGCCTACGGTCCAATTTTTTTATTGGTAAATATTCACAAATGTGGAAGAAACTTCCACCAAATATCGGTGCAATAGGCCAATTGCCGAGATTAAAAGAGGAATTAAACAAACGGCTTGACGTCCTGACACTCGTATCAAACAATGATCCATACACTTCGGAGGAGCGAGCGTACGAAGTTGGTTTGGGCTACTGACACGCGGGTCTGAGTCGGAGGCTACGAGAGCTACGTACCACAAAAGTAGCCGTATATACCACTCAAGTTTTATTGATCTTTCGCGTACAACCTTGTGTTTTGCAAAGTCGAACCATCCACCAAGTAGTTCCAACTTCTAGATACTAGAGGTTTCCCTTTACCACTAACCGTTGATCCGCAGCTGGGAGCACCCCAGAATGCGTTTTTCTATTTTTACCAATCCAGAAAACCACTGATGTGTGCATTCCCTTCGATGGCTCGGCTTATACCTGGCCCACATTTCCCGCTGAGAATTAGATACTGCCCGTCATTTCGTCAATACCACATTGACCCTACTATCCAGGACCCCTCGCAACCTGGTCGCAAGCTCTTGGATTATTAGATCTCTGTGACAACGCCAATATCATTCAAGCGGAGCTCAACGGTGCGAGGCGCGGGCAGGTCCACCGCTTTGGCCCGTGCGCATCGGGCCCGCAGGAAGTCAGCAACGATGTGCGCCCGATGCTAGAATGCGGATCGCATCTGCTGTCACCAAAAAACGTTTTAAGTTTGGGTGTCCGGCGCACGGCCAGCCCCATCCACCAGCAAAGGGGACGGGAAAAAACATTTATACACCAGAAATGTTGCAAGTATGGGGCTATCACCCCCGGTTATCGCCTATGTTTCATCGTACTCATCTCCATCGTCGCCATCTTAACTTACGGCTTCTTACGCCAGGCAAAATCTACTTTCCCTAGCACATAATTATCGCGGGGTTAGAAGACCTTTTCCGTACTCGGCTTACCGTTCTTGATCATTTTCCCGAGGATTCGTGCCAAACCACTCGCTTGTCCCATTCGCAAACTTAACCAATCCCCAAGATAAAACTCGCCCTTTTTATCACAGTTATCGGTATATTTGAAGAAGGTCACATTTATTGATGCCGCACACTTCCGTCTCACAATGTCCAGACAGTATATTTCACTGAGGAATATTTGTCATCTGGAGCATCCCAACAGTCGGCGATATTGAGACAGTTCGCTCTCTCTATCAGTCCTTCTGTTCGCCCACACGGCTGTAGCATTGCAATATCTTCACCTTGGGAAGATTCATGCCCTCCTTATTTATTCACATCTGAGAGACATCTGTATCGCAGCGTTTTGATCTTTCGCTATCACGTGATCCAACTTTCACAAGGAATACCAACAGATAGTATTTCACCTGTCAACTACTTCACCGCCCAACTTCGCGAACGTATTCATTGGATTTTGGCGCCTTTTCATATTTGGTATTCTATCTTGGTAAATCCTCTCAGACAAGTTTGCTCCTTGCATCTCTCTGGTCATCATTTTCAGCCCTTAGATAACGATTATCATACGTAAATACTCACTTGTCCTTCGAATGCTCGCCTTTGCAAGCCGTGTATCTGCGACTATCATGGCTACGCATCACAAATTGATATGTCGCCCAGTCCCCATTGCCATTTTGGTGCATCACATTCTACCTTTATGAAAATAAACAATGTGCGCAACGGTCACATGTTTACGTCCGGCCACTTCTTTCGCCATCACCTAGGCAATCTCTCTCAACAAATGAGTCCTTCACTGGGTATTCAACTGACTCAGCCAATATTTGGTCGCTGAACCTTACAAGAGTAATCTTCAAAAGGTTTTTCTTATTCTTTGTCTGCAAATTCATTCCTTTCATCGTCTGATTTCCAATCCAAAGCCGCGCCATTTTCCGCGGGGCGCTATAACTGACTGACATCTCCTTTGAAAACTTCTTTTTCCTGAAGGTGAACAAAACTTCCGTCAAGTCTGTTTGATTCTCTCGTTGCACAGTCCCTCTTTTTGTAATATTTCAGTAAGAGCCTACTACCTCCGACCAGCTCTACTCTGACTTGGCCGGCTTGGCCACCCGACCTTGGGTTCAAATTTGCCGGGCGCCGCCTTAAAGAGTAACTTAAATACTTTCTTCTGTACAATATCGAGAGCACATACCTGAATCATCCTCTTGGAATGTGGACTCTGCGTCCAATCGTGCCGTTTGATCTTGCGTTACAGCACACCTCGGGGTTATCCGAAATAAACAATTATCAATGGAATCGCTTTTACAGCACTTTACTTAGATATGTCAAATGCATTTGACTGCGTGTCACACCCATATATTTTGGTCACTTTCCGATCGTGTGGCATCACTGACCCCTTACTATCTTGGATCGCTTCATACTTGTCCAATCGCTCTCAGGTTGTCCTAATCATTGTACACCGTTCCAGGCCTAAACCGGTTAAAAGCGCTGTTATACAGTTGAGCTTCTTTGGCCTTCTGCTTTTCATCATGTATATGAATGACATTCCTCTCACTGAGCCATGGCACTCCATTTCGTTTTGCTGACGACATTAGGATTTTCTGCTCTTTCAAGCCTGGATGGTTTGCCTCAGCTATCCTAAACATCTCTGAAGATATATCTGCACTCTATGGATGGTGCTCAACTTGGCAGATGAACCTTTTACGCTGACAAATGTGAGGTTCTTATATATAAACGCAAGCCACCTCCAGGAGCTATAGTCGTTTGTGGCTCAACCATTGCTAGCAAGCAGGTCGTTCGGGACCTTGGCATAGGCTATTCCTGCGCATTCAACTTCTCGAAATATTTGGCCCTCCAAGTCGCTGAGGCCAGAAAGTGCTCAGGGCTAATACTTTTCTCCTTCGGACTTGGACTGCAGTCTCTTCCTCTATGAAACACATGCCAGGCCTCCAGTAGAATACTGTCCGTTGGTCCTTTCTTGAGTGCGCAATTCAGACGGAAATAGTATCAAATCAGTCCAGCAAAGTTTTACCAAACGGTTGACTAGGTAAAGCTCACCTCTCACTTAAAAGAAAAATGCTCATTTTTTGAACTAGACCCTTTATTACTTCACCACACGAAACTGAACCTTATCCTTCTGTTTAATACCTTTTGCAGCCGATCATATATTTCCAATTTACTGCTCCTGTTTCTGGCTATCCATAACGTCTTAGGACTTTTACCCTTTCAACCCTGACTACCAACACTAGCTTACGTTTACACTTCTTCCGCACAGTGTCTCTAACTAGTGGGCCAAACTACCCTCAGAATTGTTCTGTTTCACATCCAGCCATCGGTTTGGAAATGCACTGGCTCAGTTACACAAGGTTGCCCAAAACTTACTGCTGCTCATCGTAAACACACCCGATAGCCAAGCCTCTGAGAAGTGTGCAGACTTTTGAATTGTGCGGACACCAGCAGTCTACAACAGATGAAACTGAGTGAAAATTCTTGGTCTGTCTTCCTTCTACAATCGAAAAGTTGTCCCAGACACTCATTGATCAATATTGCTTACTTTTTAAATCAATTCGTGTTTATCCTACGCTGAGAGCACCTCAGACTGCGTTTCTCTGTTTTTTCTTTATTTCCAGACCTTCATTCCTGCGCATCTTTCTCTCGATAACTGTTAGCACCCTGGAGACCACGCCAGTCACTAAACTGGCGTGTGCTTTCACCTGTGCATAGGCCAGTCGCATGCTATCACACTCACACCCCCTTGGTTAAGTTCCCAGATCCGCTGGCCCCTGGCCGCCCGATCAGGGACTACCTGATATTTGAGGCAATTTAGCCTCACCAAGGAAGCTCGTCGATCCCACAGGTGTTGGGAGCAGTAAAGTCCACGGTTTTGGCCGATGCCCATCGGGGGTGCAGGTCCTCCGCAATGATGTGCGGGAGCAATTAGGCCAGAGAATGGCGCCTCCTGTCACCAGAAGTCATTTCCAGGTTAAGTGCACAGCGTACGGCCAACCTCATTTAATAGCACGGGTCGCCTATTGAAAACGCCGTCCGCAGCATCGTATCGCCACCAACCTTCGCCTCCTGTGACGTTCCTGATCAATATCCACAGTACTTTCGGTCCCGTTCCAAATTGCAATATGTTCACATTTTCGCTCGGCTTGGAAAATTACCCAGCTTATCACCACTACCAACCTTTATCTCTACTGAATTTCTGTCTATCTGTCCGAATTTTTCACTTTTTCACCTTCATTCCATCTCTTCCAGTTACCGGACTCTGCACCTTGAAACATGAAACAGTCTCACTGTGAGGATTTATTTATTATGAACATCACTGTTCCTGATGAACTCTTGAGGTTATCAGTTATCCACTGGCCGATTTGCATGTTGACACTCCAATCATCTAAACAGAATCATCACATTAGTATCGTTTCTCACCTGCCAACAATATCGCAAAGCACGAAGTGGTCGTCCTTGCGGAACTTTGTCAGCGTAACGCCAGCTCTCCTTCCAATCGCATTCTTCTCCGGTGATTCAGTCATTTGCATTTCCTGGCAGTCGCATTGGTAATGGATTGCTCACAGTCCAGAATATCAGTCGTTCGACTGCTTCCTCGGGAGCCCACGTCACACGTTCCTCAACGAATCTAACTATGCAATCATCTGCACTTCCTGACAGCTATTCATATGAACTACTCTTATAAGAATCTATCAGTCCACAGTATTTACACCTGCCGCATCCACTTGGTTACCAACTTTTGACGCTCTCATGCCAGTTACCAAAGAACCCATCCAAATCCAAAGTTATATCTCTTTTCACTCATCTAATAATCTCTATGGCTGTTCTAAGAAGGTAATACGGCCGGACACCAGAGCCAAAATTAGTTGAGCGCTTTTTCTATATATTTAGCTGAAAATCAACAACACATAATCTAGGTTTCCGTTAATCTGTTTATCTCTACAAGTTCTCCGGTTGGACTTTCTCCAAAGCACCCAGTAAACTATCTGCTCTTTTTGACAGTCACAACAAGGCATTACTTCTGGTTGAGTCCGTCGGATATCCAACTTCTATAACACTATGTTGCCCACTCTGTTGTCACTATGTAATCCTCATATGTCACTCCCATAGTCACTTAAGAAAAACCAAAAGTTGGAAACCAGCTCACTCAACTTTTACCTATTGCAGCTTTTTCTATCAATTTTCAACGATTGGACATCTACCACGGGCACCACTCCGTAGGCAGCTTCTTCAAATCTTCGCTGCAAATGAGCTATATGTATGCCAGGTCATCGATCGTTCTGTTGTGGACCTGATGCCCCATGTTAAACTCTTACCAGCGTATCGTGTTATGCGACCGTCTGCATGTGTTGAGAATTGCAAGTATATAATTGTTTATTTCGGGTAACCCCGAGGTGTGCTGTAACGCAAGATCAAACGGCACGATTGGACGCAGAGTCCACATTCCAAGGGGGTGATTCAGGTATGTGCTCTCGATATTGTACAGAAGAAAGTATTTAAGTTACTCTTTAAGGCGGCGCCCGGCAAATTTGAACCCAAGGTCGGGTGGCCAAGCCGGCCAAGTCAGAGTAGAGCTGGTCGGTGGTAGTAGGCTCTTACTGAAATATTACAAAAAGAGGGACTGTGCAACGAGAGAATCAAACAGACTTGACGGAAGTTTTGTTCACCTTCAGGAAAAAGAAGTTTTCAAAGGAGATGTCAGTCAGTTATAGCGCCCCGCGGAAGATGGCGCGGCTTTGGATTGGAAATCAGACGATGAAAGGAATGAATTTGCAGACAAAGAATAAGAAAAACCTTTCGAAGATTACTCTTGTAAGGTTCAGCGACCAAATATTGGCTGAGTCAGTTGAATACCCAGTGAAGGACTCATTTGTTGAGAGAGATTGCCTAGGTGATGGCGAAAGAAGTGGCCGGACGTAAACATGTGACCGTTGCGCACATTGTTTATTTTCATAAAGGTAGAATGTGATGCACCAAAATGGCAATGGGGACTGGGCGACATATCAATTTGTGATGCGTAGCCATGATAGTCGCAGATACACGGCTTGCAAAGGCGAGCATTCGAAGGACAAGTGAGTATTTACGCATGATAATCGTTATCTAAGGGCTGAAAATGATGACCAGAGAGATGCAAGGAGCAAACTTGTCTGAGAGGATTTACCAAGATAGAATACCAAATATGAAAAGGCGCCAAAATCCAATGAATACGTTCGCGAAGTTGGGCGGTGAAGTAGTTGACAGGTGAAATACTATCTGTTGGTATTCCTTGTGAAAGTTGGATCACGTGATAGCGAAAGATCAAAACGCTGCGATACAGATGTCTCTCAGATGTGAATAAATAAGGAGGGCATGAATCTTCCCAAGGTGAAGATATTGCAATGCTACAGCCGTGTGGGCGAACAGAAGGACTGATAGAGAGAGCGAACTGTCTCAATATCGCCGACTGTTGGGATGCTCCAGATGACAAATATTCCTCAGTGAAATATACTGTCTGGACATTGTGAGACGGAAGTGTGCGGCATCAATAAATGTGACCTTCTTCAAATATACCGATAACTGTGATAAAAAGGGCGAGTTTTATCTTGGGGATTGGTTAAGTTTGCGAATGGGACAAGCGAGTGGTTTGGCACGAATCCTCGGGAAAATGATCAAGAACGGTAAGCCGAGTACGGAAAAGGTCTTCTAACCCCGCGATAATTATGTGCTAGGGAAAGTAGATTTTGCCTGGCGTAAGAAGCCGTAAGTTAAGATGGCGACGATGGAGATGAGTACGATGAAACATAGGCGATAACCGGGGGTGATAGCCCCATACTTGCAACATTTCTGGTGTATAAATGTTTTTTCCCGTCCCCTTTGCTGGTGGATGGGGCTGGCCGTGCGCCGGACACCCAACAATAAAACCATTTTTTGCCGTCTCATTGTTGACATCTATGAATTGAAGCTGGCATTTTGCGCAAGACTCTTGCCGAAGGGAACCATGTGGTCGAGGGTAAAAATATTTAATACAGAGAAGTGGTTTACAAAGGGTTTTCTGACGATATTTTCTTTTAACTGAATGCGGATAGGTGTTTGAATTACGGAGCGGTACTTCGTTACCACCTACAGTGGGCCTTACTCGTGATGCGGGATTATTAATGAGCATTTCCAGTTTTCCGGTACCAGACCGGAATTCATCGATGGGGTAAAAGGTTTGAGTAGTAAGTAAGGTATGTCAAGTTCACCTTTAACTATTGCAGTTAGCTGTAAACCATGAGGCCCTGGGTAAGACGGCTGATTGAAAGTGGCCAATAATTTGGAGGTAATCGATGCTGTAAATTCCATTGTAGGCCGAGTTAAAACGGTAACCGGGGAAGAGGGGGAGGGTCAACATTTGTAATAGGGGCTATAATTGGGGCAGAGAATAAGTTGTAGGCCTCGGCTACGGCTAGGGAGGCAGGGGCGGGGACATTGCCTGTTGAAACGATGTGCAAGATATCTCTTTGATTAGTGAAGGCTCTGGCCTTGTGGAACAGGGACAGTCAAAGAGGTCTATGTGGGAGCCGCAGGGCCCTCAGTTCCTGGGTACGCGGTATAGTTTCTTTAGGCCTTGGAGTAGTAGAAAGCTGCAAATAAGTTGAGCAACAGCTGCGAAGTCGTATGTGATTTTATGACTTTTTGAAGTTTAGCGTACTTTGCTTGTAGAGCGGTGGTACAGGATTTCCTGTCATCCCATCTCGAGGGGAGGCACGTAATCTTCCCAAGACAACTGGAGACTTGTGAGCAGGAAATATCTGTGGCTTAGTGTGGATCACCAAAGGGGGAAAACTCACTTTGGTCCGCTTGCTAAATGGTCGTATGGAGAAGCTCTCTGTGAGAAACATTAGAAGGTCTGATACAGAGTGGTTTTCGGATGGGCTGTGGGTGAGTGGGAAAGCAGCAGTTAACCGTATTGTGATCGCTACCAGGAAAACCTCGAGGGCTTGAGGCAACTGTGTGAGAGAAGCCATGAGTGAAAAAGAGATCTGAATTGCTGCTTTCTCTCGTAGCATAGCGTATATGCTGCGCCCACCCTCACACGTTATCGGTTGGTACAAAGGGTAAAAGGTTAGAAGGTGCAGATAAAATCGGAAAACTATCTTAGGTAGGTTGAAGCCACCAGCAACAATCTTTACACTTCAGGGCAAAAATGGGAGGTGTTCATATATATCAGTTAGGCTAGAGAGTCAAGAGGATTTTTCGCGTGATGGGTGGTAAACACATCCAACACGAAGCTTAGGGCTGGGAATGTGGACAGCAAGCCAAATCCAGTCTGAGATGGAGTCAAGTAGAGGGTGCCAAAATACTTCTGTACTAGAGGTGCGCTTGACAAATGCCAAGCATCCTCAGCAGGGCCGAGTTTTCCTATTTACTCTAAAGGCATTTCAGCCTGCAAGAGGAATCTGGTCTGTTGTGGTGTAATCTGTTAACCAAGTGTCAGTAAACAACACGTTATCTTAATCAGAACCAGTGGCCAGTTATTGTAAGAGCCGAATCCCGCCCATGACGGATCGGGTATTGAAAGGACCGGCGAGATCCCGTCATTAGTATTTCGTTTTGGAGAATTTGGTTGTCCAAGTAGGTTGTGTATTGCGAATTCGTGGTCTGACTAGAGGGTCCGTACGTGGGTGACAAATCAGCACCGACAGTTGAAGAGTTTGGTCTGTAAGCTGGTTGGTAGTGTGGTGCGCTATGGGAAACAGAAAAGCCGGTGATGCTATGGTGTCTGGCCACGCCAAAGTGCGATGTAGTTGCGCCCTTAAGGATGTGACGGATGGTTGAAATCACTGTTGAAATCACAAGCACAGACGGCAACGCTGAAGCTCTTTCCACTACGGGTTTGCTGTTTTGGGTTTTCGCCACAGTCGACCTATTTCCAATGGGTTTTTAGGATCTCTTTGAGAGGGCCTTTCCGGTGTGTTGGTAGAAGACTATGTTGCAGTCCCAGTTCGATGGCAAGGAAAGTGCGTGGGCTCCTGAAGGCCAGACTGAGAGGGGTATACTGATGCCAAAAGGGCTATGAGGGTAGTAGGTGTTCTGGTTGAGGTCCTGCTCATGGGAGTAAGCGATGAATCATCTACGGATCCTGTTCGCTCAGGGCCATCTGAAAGCACTTGTTTGCCTCTACGCTTGCAGAACACATCTCTTGGTAGAGGGGATTTATCAACTTGCCTTTTAGTGTTTGAGATGATATAGCCCCAGCAGTCCTTTGATTGCTGCTGACGGGCTCAGCAGCTGTCATTTGATTAGGAAACCAAAATGGCAGGGTGCCTGGGTAACATTGTGACCGTTTCCTTAGCCTGATACGATAGTACATGTGATGAGCAACGTTACATGCTTTCAGCATGGTAGCTTTAACAGACTGTGTTGGTAGCCTCTCCGGGACATTAACATTATAGCATTGCTAGCGTTCTTTATTCTTCTGTGAGTTTCCCAGACGATTGAGCCCGTATAACGGCCGGCCTTGAATAAGATTTCGGGGTCAGCTTGATTTGTTGGTTTAGGAAGGATTTTTCCGTGGGACAGTCTTTGATGCGGGACACTCCTTGGATCGCCATTTATTGAATAGATTGTTCGTCATTTGTTCCAAATCACTGACCTTATTTTTGGCCCCGCCTTGTATATCCACAAGTGATACGGAGCGTGTATTGACAGCTGCGGTCTTGTTGGCGTTAGTGTCTTTTAACTCTGTAGGCCCGAGTAGTTCCCTTTTGACCAGGCGGATTTTGGCTTCCAAATACAGAATAAGAAATATTTTTAGGGTCCAAAACTGGGGCTTCGGTCTTCATAGAGGACTTGCATGTCATGTCTGGGCCTCACAAAATTTTCATTGGGCTGCTATACTTTAGAAAGGAAGGCGCGTAGACAGATCACCAAGTCACTATCGATGGGTATAATTACTCGGATCGACCTAGGTAGACGTGCTTGATGTGCAAATATCTGTGGGGAGAGTGACTGAGGGCTAAAGTTTACTGATTTCAAAGTTAACTGCAATATCAATGATCGAATTTTCTGAGGAGCAGGGCTAAACTTGAGCGTCAAAAAGCCAAACTAAGCGCTGAATATCTTACAAAGATAAAGAGACAACAACTCACTGCGAGGTATGGGTAGATAACTAAATGTGACTCAGCCGAGGGCCAATTATTGTTTTATGGACAGGGCCGTGGAGGGTGACTGTAGGTAGGTTTGAACCGGAAGTTATAGAAGAATGCCTATTTTGGTATTCTGCGATAATAAATTGCGAATTCACAGTGAAGTGGCGCGGCCAACACCTCTGAAAATACAATGCTTCAATGTGAATAACAATTCCTGCTAGGAGTGGCGGAAACCCGAGCCTAAAAGACGGAAAAAGAAAAAGCTGGACGATCTGATTTCCGCCTCTAGATGACCCCAACATAGGCACATTATCGGAGTTCCCTGGTTTTGGCTAGATGTCCCCTAGAAAGTTTGGTGAGAGCCTTCAATTACCAAGTTCTTTTGCTCAATCAGGGCTATCTCGGCAGACGGCTTAAGCCATTAGACCGCCCTCGTGACCTTCTGCACACCGCTTTGGAATTTTCTGGTCTCATCTTGTGGTGTAATAAAAAGGGGAGTGTCGTGAAATCATCGTATTGTTCCTTCCATCGTATCTGGAAGAAGAGCTTGAGGTTTCCTCGTTTATTGTTAGTGTCTTTTCGGCACACGTCTGCCTCAATCCTTCCATCTCGTCCCGTTTGAAGGCTACTTATATCCAAAGCAGAAATTTTCTCATTCTTGTCGTATTCTACGCATGCGTTTTAGTGGCCTATCCATGCGTTTACCTGGGCCATCGATTTCTTTGACGTTGACTCATGAAGGTCATTGCTGGCTGTACCCAACACTTGCCGCACAAACCTACTTCAGTGCCCGATGCTCCCCGTACAGGTCCAAAATCCTAGCCATTATTGTACTTCACTTTTTGTGGAGCCACATATGATAATGGTTTCTAGTCTTTAAACAATAATGGCTACGACTATGCGGTTTTCACAAGGGAAACCTCCTATATTTATTCGCTCATCTTTGATCCTGGTCATTTTACTGCGCTTCACTCGGGGTCACACCAACGATAAAGTCATCCGCTGAACCGTTAGACGCCAACTGACTAGGAGCTTTAGAAATCACAGTGGGCAGTAGAGGATAGCAAAATGTAGAGAAATATTAGGTACATCTTACGCCGTCCCACACTTGAGAGTAACAGCCCTCTCCGTCGCGGATGAACTAGACGATTGGCGTGATCCCACGTTGCCTTTCGCAGTCCCACTTTGCAAGAACTTCGTCTGCCTAAGCATATTTTGATGTACTGTAAAGTAAGGGCAAACTGGAATAAATGTTTCCGTGATAAGAGAGGCTCTGTCTAGCGCAGTGCAAAAACAAGGTGACTACGGAATGCCGTAAGGGTGATGGGACCCGACTAACAACGCACGGGAACCACAGTAAAGTATGCACAGCAGGACAGCTCACCCGGACTTTCTTTGAAGGCAACGGCAGTTCACTCAAGCTTCCCCTCTTGAACCGCTCCTAGTTGATTAATCCTCGTTGTTTTGGCCCAAAGTTCCTTTATTCTAAATGGAATGTAGGTGGAAGTGGTAAGTGATGGCACCTTGTTACATTGGCCTTGTTCTGAAATTTCGTTGAAAGATCCACGCAGATTTTTCAGTGAACAAATTTCTCCGGTGACACATACACACTTACATGATACACGTTTATACTTCATGACCTCCGTCAGACAAGTTGCAGTGCTCGCCGTTTTTTGTTGACGTTACAAGGGGCCTTAGGCGTATGAAATAGTAGCTGTGATTCTATCATATACTCAGACACACACCAACCCCACTTACATAATACATGTTCATACTTCATGACCTCCATCAGAACAAGCTGCAGGGCTGATGGTTCCTCGTTTATCTCTGACGTTATGGAAGATCCCCCCCGTAAGGGGTGGTCGCCACTATTCGCCAATGCAAATGAGTGCTCACCCATGATACCCACTCCCACCCATATACAAACAAAAACACACAAAAATGCACGCCGCCGACGGGAAACGGCTCACCAGAAGACAACACCCATATTTCGTCTTCAAGCCCGCTATCAGTCAGCCGGTTCCATGGACGACGAGGAGTGAACTCGCTTTAGTGTGGCCACAGGATCGAGTGTGAATTTGATAGAACGTTGACGACAATGTATTAGGTAGGCGTACTGACAGCAGCGCCTAGGTAGTTAGGAAGAATCCGTACCCTTGTTCCATACCTTCTATTCTGCTAAGGTTCGGGAGGATTTGGGTGGGCGGTGCAACGACCGATCGTGCAAAATCCCCCAAAAACCACTGCAGTTTCCACGTTTCCTTAACATCGCTCACTTACACTACTGACTTGTTTTATGCACTGTTTGCCTTTACGGACCAACGCTCGATTTTCGCGCTCAGCGCGTTGCTCTGTCATACCCTTGTTCTGGACCTGCGTGACACACGTGCTCCTTTCTCGCGCGCGCAATTTGGTTCTCGTTTTTTGAGTTCTTGTGATTGCATAATTGAGGTTTGTTTCTGTGTTGTGTCAATGTTCATCTGGTAATCTAGTTTCGCAGAATTTCACGGATAATAGCCTTTTGATTTCGGGATCCGTTGCGAATTCGGCTACGCATTGCTCAAACGTGCCCTACATATGGTGAGTGCAGTTTGCGTGTCTTTCAGTTTCATCGAGATCGCTGGTCGACTGGTGAAGTGGGCACGTAATTTTGCAGCTGGAGAGGTGGATGCGATTGCCTTTTCCAAGCGCCTTATTATAAAGGCGTTTTTCCATCTCCTCTGAGAGGAGCTTAATGTGTACTTCTTCTTAACGGTCACCAAGGCTTGTCTCCCTGCCCTTTCTGCTATGTTCTTCTGAATGAAGCGCTCCAGGTTTCCGTTATCCAGTAGCGTTTGCTTTAAAATGGCTAGTTCCTCACCCGCAGTCTTATCCGAGCGAATCATGTGCACACGGTATGCGAGTGAGCGCATAAGGCGAGCTTCTCACCCGATAGGTACAAAGTTTACGAGGTCGATGTACTGGCCTGTCTACGTTGGTTTGCGATACACACGGAGGAGTGATTTGTCATCGCCATCTCTCAGAAGCAGTGCAACTGAGGAGTGGAATGTTTCCCTTTCTTCTAGGCCATAGGATAACGGATACCTCGGGCGGTTCATCAGAAAAACGTAGCAAAAAGGACAAGGAGACAAGCTTTGGTGACCGTTTGGAAGCACACTTTCCGCTCCCCTTTAGAAGAGATGAAAAAACCCTTAATGATAATCGCTTGAAAAAGGCAATCGCCTACACCTGTCAGGCAGCAAACGCACGTGCTCACCTTACCAGTGGACCAGCTGTCTCGATGAACTTGAAAGACAAGCAACCTGTACTCACCTTAAGCGTGTTTACCCATTCGTTTGTTTGCTCATGTTCTTCAAGCTATATAGATAGAACGACACGGCAACTAGCACAGTGGATCAAAGAGCACAAACCAACCTGTCTGTCAACTGAAAGCAGAAAATCCATCAGGAGTGCAGTTGTGGCACACCCTGCGGACACTGGACCACATAGACGACAACGTGTTCAAAATAGTCTACAGAGTCCCTAAGAATGCGCTGAAAGTCGCTCAAAAGCAACATCTAGCAGTGGCAGAGGCTGTGGTGATCAGGTTATTCAATCCATTGCTTTCTTCTTAGGAACGTTTTGTTGAGGTAACCAAGCTGCCCCGGCCACGATCCGGGACCGACCCTGAGGCTCAGTTTGACTCATAAGTTGACAATTTGGTAGAAGCCGAAAATGGTCCTTTTCCCAACCGCGAAACAACAGCACTTCCTCTTCTATCTTTCCGAACTATGCCACGCCAACTTTTTCGACCATCCAATCATACTCTGGCACACAGAAGTTGTTCGTAATTTATCCATTTCTAACCTATAAATGTAACTGAGCTAGCTACGAGGATGACGCTACCGAAAATGTACTTTTTCCTATTTCTTTTCTACTGCACTTATTGTGGGAGTAGTTTTCGCCGGATTGAAGGACTAAACATTGATTACGGCCCGGTTTTTAACCTTCATACGACTACTTTTCTACCGGGTTCCCTCCCCAGTGTTTCCACAACCTTGCCACCAGAACCTGGACCTTCTGACCTCACCTCATCCATACAACCTATCCAGATCCTAACGGTTTGGGCGTTTGGTCTGATCCACTTCTCTGGCCGGGGTGCATCTGGGTGCATGACTTCTGCTTCAGTTTGCCGGCCCAACTAGATGGGCAAATCACGCATCCCGCCTCCAGGGGCGGCTTCCAGTTTTGGGTGTCCAGCTCACGGTCAATCACCCACACTAGCACGGCTCGTATCTTATAAATTCTGTTTCGATGCCTGCATCCCTGCTTCAAGCATGCTGACCGCTTTGTTCTTTCGAATTATCACCGGTTTTTTTCCAGGATTGCTCTCGACGTCGACGCCACAACTGACGTTTTCCACATCAGGCAAAACTCTCCCCTCCATCTATGTACGGAAAAGTGAAAAACGTTCCCCCTACTTTATTATCCATCTTTTCATTTGCACTCTGGTTGCTCACGTGAAAACTCATCAGTCTTGGCATGCACTTCATCGCCTACTTTCCCAGAGTTAGATGTATGTCTACTCTTCCACCCCACTTGTAATCATTTCCTTTCCCCAAGTCAAAACTCGCTAATACTATTCAATAATCGGCACGTTCGTTGTCGTTGTCCGTTCCCTCACCACAACCATCAAATGGTGCTCCGCGCTGAAATAACTTTCAATAGTCCTCCAGTAGTCAGTGGAGTGATTAGCAATTATTTGCACTCTTCACCAGTCCAACCAATCTCCTCCACAATTCTAGTCCATTTCTTCATCCTGATTTCGCAGATCACTGTTTTATCCATGGTTGATCGTTTCAGGTGTACTTCTCACCAAAAAAAATCATTCCTGTCAAAAAGGTCGGTAAAATTTTTATACTTATCTCTACCCTCTATATCATCACCCTTCTTCCTTCCTCACTCCGGAATTCTCCTACACCTCCATACCTGCCATTCTTATGATACGTGGCTGGAACTGATTCCATATTCCACAGCCCATGCCAAATTGCCGCCTTCGGCTTTGCACTTTACGTAGCATTATTCAACTCTCATTTTCTCAAGGCACGCGCCACACAGGGTTCAGCTATCGATGTATACTTACCTGTCAGTCATTCTATCATCTCCCTCGAAAAACTGGGCGACCTTGTATTTTCCGCTTTTATGCGCCACATATTGGTTTATCTTCCGTTTTTGCCCTGAATTTTCTGACCAACCCTTTACAAATTTAACAATATTTTGTTTGCCTACCTTTCTCCCCCCGTGCCCCTTCCTCCCATCTCCAATCTTGTAGCTACTCTGTCCGTCGAGCAGCGTCACTCGTTTGCTTGAAATCTGAACCCGCCACATCCAATCACCAATTTATACCACCATCCACGCAGACTGATATATTTTACTCCGCACCCGATTTTTCAATCCTATTCGTCGTCTTGGACTCACTAGCCCCGTAGCTGTCTTCCTGCTGTCACCACGTGATCCGCCTACCAAATAGGTCATCAGCACACCTAATAGCTCTCTACTACCCTATTACTCTTGAAGGCTAATTGCCTCCACAATCGCATTCTAGTGCACCCCAGACCGACTTACCACCTCCTTTCTAGTTTCTTTTTCATATCTGTTGGCTTATTATTATAAACTGTGCAAATAGCCGGAAGCTTATCTTAAACTCCTCAATCCAATAGATTGTCGAGTCCTCCGTCCACGTGCCTTTTGCATCCTGCAGCTTGCAAGCCACATTTTACTTCACAAAAAATATTCTTTTTATACTAATAAACAGGATGTCACCTGAATGTCTTCCCATTTCTCACCGTTGCCATCATCCCCGGTACCCTTTATGCACTCACGCCAAATTTCCAACCGACTTCACTCGACCAAAGCGTAACGGATCACCTGGAAATGAGTTTTAAATTTACCGGGTGTTGTTGCCAATTTAGGCAACTTCAACTTCCTTCTGCGATCCCCTAAGAGCACTTAGTTTACAGGCCTGCAGGTTCGGATTCTTACACCAGCTGAATAATCCGCACGTACACTGCAGCTTGCCTGGGACCTATCCGAGATATACCAACACTATTACTAAGGGCCGATCGACGTAACTTCGCGAATGATTGAGAATTCCTTATCTGTTACCTTTATATATTTTTTCTACGGACAATGGACTCCTTTTTCTCACCCTACTCTCAATGCTACCCTTTTATACTCTTCACGAATGATGCGTTTACTTTTTTCATTCTTGGCTGTGCCTTCCTTGTGAGATAATTTTATGGATATTCGGTATGGTGATGAGCAGCAGTGACTAAAGGCAGCTTGTTTTGTTTTGGTTCGAATTCATTTTCTCGCTCACTTTGACGGGCCGTAGACGTTTATCTAATGTATGTTGATTTTTTTGGCCCCATGCTCGAAAACTTGTTCTTTAGACCTGTTTCGTCGTGGGTAATTTATTCTTTTTGGCTGTACTTCTGGAGGGGTACTTTTCATTTGTTCTTTTTGGTCAACTGTTCTCTTGGTTTCCATATTTTCCTGATTTTTACCATCTTTCGGCTTGACGGTGACTAAGGCTGGCCGTCAAAGGTATGATTATTGTGAGCCTATATTTTAACTCACAAAAAGTACCTTAGAATTTGCGGAGCGGCCCCGTGTTAACTTGGGCTTCGCATCTACTGGGGTTACGCGTTGCTTTGAGGTTCCTAGGCCCCACCCAGGAGGCGTGAAGTTGGTTCGATCTTTGAATCGTTGAACAGACTTTACTCTGACCGGGAACCGTAAGCTTGGTTGGTGAAGTGGGAATATGGAAGTGTTGTGCTTTGTAATGTTGCCCCATTACCGGCTCTAGAAGACACTTACGAGCTCTAACCAAAGAAAATGGTTCGTTCCCCCAATCATTCTTCGCCCATGTGTAGATTGGAAAGGTTGCCCTTCCGTATCACTTTAAAGATGCACGAGTTTTGGATCATGCGGCGCAAAAGCAATTTAGTGACATTTGCTGGGGGGCTCTCTGCAGTGACCATCTGCGGCGATGACCATCACGGTGAAATTGGTGATAAGAAGCAGTGTATCGGGAGGGATGCTGGCCATGGGTTCTTCGTGAATGTCCCGATAAATGCGAGACTACCAACTAACATCAAGCACGCTAATTGCCATAATGAAAGGCTTTTGGAGGAAGCTAGCCCACTAAAACAGCGACCTGGTCTATTGTTTTCCGGCGTCTACAGCGAGGACTTACGCCTAGACACAGGATCTGAATTTGAGCGCACCACATTGGGGTAAGTACAGATTACCTTGCACGGTTCCCTCAGATCACAGCTCGCACAGAAAGGAAAATTGCCAGTTGGTCGAAACCCGAGCTCAAGCTTCTATTTTTATGATAGCCAGACCAAACGGCACATCTATTTGCAAGTCTGTGCAGAAGGTCACAGTGTTTGGTAATAACTAAGTCGCACAGCAGAAGCATAGCCAGCCATCCAATAAGAGTGAGGCGGACGGGGAAGAAGTTAAAGATCACCATTTTGGCGTATATTAAGCTAGACAGCAAGAAAGTAAGTATCCTCAAGTACGATGTCGCAACTGTAATGTGGACTAGAATGGCGGCTGCGCAAATCCACTTCGGACAGCTTGTCTTTAAAAAGGATGGAAGCTTGACATCAGTCCCTGCTCGAAAATCATCCATACTGGTAGACAGGCTTAGATCGCCGAGGCCCTCGAGGGACAGAAGAGGGTCAAGTGATGGGACGAAGGAAGCCCCAGGTGTTTCATCTGACGGCAATAAAACCACCATGGACATTGTGGCTACAAGTTGGAGTTTTCGTTAACTAATTTTGTCAGTTGTCCTCGCTTGGACTGAGGGAGTCTTTACGTCCTCCACTACTTTTAGCTTATTTCTGACACATGAAAATGTCACTGGTGGGGAAAAAGCTCTCAAATAACATGTCAGTCTGTCGTACTCCGGCTACTGGGAAAAATTGGCTCATTCAAACCGCCGCAAGCTTAAGACCATGTTCTGTTTACCTTCGTGACTTTGTAGGCTTGAAAACTAAAAGGAAAGCTCTTTTAGACCAAAGCAAGTTAGATATTAAGTCCCAGCTTCTAAAGTTGGACGACACAGTATCTAAACTAGCTTCCTATTGTACATCACTGGAAGCATCGAACCTTCTACCCTTCATAACTAATATAAGCTGTCAGTTTTGCTAACCTTGTTGCTTCCGGGACTCTGAAGAGAAAGAACGGCTCTCGAAAAGCAATTTTTTGGTATCTCTGACAAAATACGCCTCGACTTGCCAAGAATACACTGCTGAACATATACGGTACTACCTGTCATCCTTGCCAAATAGTAAGACTTCGTAATCGTGTTCAGAAGAGCAACCCACAGTATTACGCGAAAATAACTGTGAATCCCTCTTCAAATGGAGTTTAATAGATCGATCCCAATTTTTCTCATGAGGCTGAAGCCCTATAGTTCCAAGCCTTTATAACAGAGGCTTCATCGCTCCGCCGCTTCTCAAGCCTCTATCGCACCATCTTTTCACGCCAATCTTGCCTCATTTCGTGCAATGGCTGCCCCCTCGGTTGTTTCCCTTCCTAATACCTTTAAATCGGAGCCCATTACCATCTTTCTGAACATTTCCATGTCCCCCATTTGGCTGCCACTCAGTAACAAGCTACAACCCAACCCTCCCACTCCATCGTATGTTGTTCACACCCTCAACTCTAATTCGTTCTTTGTTCCAGCCGCCATAAGCTATTTGCCGTCCAGGGTAACAGGCCCACCGGTCTACCTACCCTTTACACAAACCCCTCCCATCCAACCGTCTCTTGAATCAGCTTGCTTTGGTTCACCAAATCCGGTTTTGCCCCCGGAAAATGTTCCTTGTCCGTATGCATTGGTGTTCCCTACAAATCCCTTGCACTGCTCACCAGTGGAGAAAAGGGCCTCCGCAAGCCGTCTCTCTACCTCGAGTGGACGTCTCCACCTGACGTCTGTCTCCACCGAGCTCCACTCCTCCGTCCATAAAGCACACCCTAAATGACCCTCATACCTCTGGTCCTCAAGCATTTCTAACCCCGCTCCCTGTGCCCCGGGTCGATAGTGACTTCAACTCTACTGGCTATTGTCAATCGACTGTTCCCAATCACCCTCGTCTGCTTTCCACCCCCCAAGTTCTACGGGATTTTCCGTTCGCTCCGACATTTTCCTCTCCTTTGACGAACGGTTATACTGCTGTTCAGCAGCCCCTGCATCGTACCAGCCGCCCCAGAAGGGTTGGAAGCCAACCCCTTTGAGCAACCGCCGGCCTCCAAACCTTATACCCCCCCCCCCCCTTCAGCTCTAGTGTTCACTACTCTACCGAATTCAGAGTCTTTTTCCAACTTAAGTTGCCCTTCTGGAGCTCCAGCACTACGTTCCACAAGTGGCACGCCCACATCCCATTCAACTCCCTTTCCGTTTGCTGTAAATTTCTACATCGAAAACTTCATCAGCATATACAGCTATATTATTTTGATAACGGAGTCTTTGCCTCATGAGACCATCCTCGATGATCTAGCATCATTGATGAAGTACAACCAACGAAAAGCCAATAATCTAAACCGGCTTTGAGGTAGATGTCAAGGGGTCCTACACCGCGACCCTTCTTTGGCTCCACCCGCTGGATTCTATTCGCAATTTTCGGAGTCCAAGATACTTTGCTTTACACCGGCTTCATGCACTGCTTGTCTAATTCCTCTGGCTTCTTGTTTTCACTCTTTACCAAATCTTTCAAATAACTCTCTTTCCTTCCCTCCGTAACCAGGCTCACTGCTGTTGACTCAAAACCTCCCTTTCATGAAAGTGTCAGTAACGCAGAATATCTCTGGTTGTGACCATAGGATGGTCATCTGCCGCCTGCCTCCTAGTAGCCCGCCTAAGTAAGTAGACCGATGCAGTGCAAAAACTGGACTTTGCCAGCAGCATTTTTCGGCCAATAAAACAGAAGTGATTATTTTATCACCCATGACCCCAGAGGGCTGTTGATAGATTCTATATTTGCTTTTCTGACTTTTTGAGTGAATTGTCCTATACTTCCCAGGATCTACTTAAAAAGGATCCACCGTCCAGCCGCTCCACGAGAAGTATCACAATCTTCTCGAGAAACTAAGTATTACTGACGAATTCTCAGTTTTCATTCTACTAAATCGCCTTTTAGTAACTGTTCAATGGTAGGAATAGATGCGACTTCGTGAGCAGGAGGCTCAAGCTTTGAGCCCTGCGAATAAATCTATAAACGCTGACAATAAGATTGACATGGCACCCCCGATTCAGGCTGACTACCCATCAACGGCCTCCCCACCTTGCATAGTCAAAGCCTTCAGTGTAGTCTTTTTCCCAAACATGACCATCGATACTGGCGTTACCCCTCCGCATTCTTTCTCATTGAGGACTCTGTCTTTTTGACTGCATCCTCTGGTTTTAGAAGTATTACAAATCTATCATCAGGTTGCGAACCATTTCAACTTGGTCCACAGGACCTACTACCAGTTGCTTCTGTCAATGGCGGCCCGGATCTCGTCCTTCTGCAGTTCAACCTTTTTGCTCACCCTCTTGGCGGTAGCACTGAACCAGCCAACTGGAAGCACTCAGTAACCGTCCCTGTTTGCAGAAAGAGGAATTTGGCACGGCATATCCAATTATGGCCTTTTACACCGTATCCGCGTGTTATCTAAAATAAAGGAAGAAGCTATAAAAGAACAAGTCGTTGGCTACCTAAAGGCTCTAAAACCTACTAATACTAAATGCATGGATCCCTCCGGTAGCGGTCCTGTACGACGCGACACTTTGATTTTCTCAGTCTCACCACTGATTCAGTAGAAAGTGGGAAATCTTTCGTCGTTCTCTGCCCGGACTTATTTAGGGCACCCGATCGAGTACCGCACCATTATTCATTAACCAAGCTGCGATCTTTTGGAATTATCAACCTGTCACTTTGTTGGTTCTTGTCTTGTCTATCCTCTTGTTCACAGGTGGTCTTGATTAGCGGGCACATCTCTAACCGCAGGCCAGTTACTAATTGTGTCACTCGAGGCAGTTTTATGAATTCTTCTTTTTGTCCTACTCGTAAATGATATGTTCCCGATAATACCCTGTGGCACGTCGTTCTTGCTTGTTGATGGCACTAAGATTGTTTACCCTTTTCTTCCCTGGTCACCTCAGTTCTACGAGTTATAACTTTTCCGCTGACTTAGTTGCTCTTGATGAATGGCGCTTAACCTGGGCGATAAGCTTTTCCACAGGCAAAAGTATTTTTCTCGCTTACAAATGCCAGGTTCCTTATGCTTTAGTGGCTCAACCATCGAAGGCCAGCGCTCACTAGGGGGACCTTCGTCCAGGTCGTTCTTGCTTTTTCCACTTCAAACATGCCGTCTTCCAAACGGCACATGCTGGAAGGTGTCTCTGTCTCCCTTCAGATTCTTTCGGCTCAAAGAAAGTATTCTTTACATGTACATACGAGGCAGCCAACCCGTTAATGAATATTGCCCAATAATCTTCTCAAGCTTGCAAAAATCTGATGGAATTATTATCCATTTTATACGGAGAAAATTTACGATGCAGCTTATCGGAGAGCCGACACACGTTAGCCAATAGAAGCCGTGCCCGTATCTCAAAATCAAACCTTTATGCTTTCATCGCTTTGGGCTCAATCTGAATTTTCCGTACAGATCATTAGTTAAACGATAGTGTTCTTCGAAAAAATTATGTTCCTCCCCGGACACCGCGCATTTACTTCGTTACGGAGGGTTTAACATTACCACGTCCTCTGCTGGAACGGTTCCACTTTCAAAGCCTTTCTCCTCACTTAATCTAGAATTTGGAACAAACTCCCCTTGCAAATTAGACCTTCTCAGTTAACGTTTGCATTCGAGCCTGCTATAGATAAATTCCTTTGTGCCTCAACAACTCTGCACTTTACAAAGTTCATATAACCGAAAGCCAATCTCGTAAAGAAGACCTTGGCTTTTGAGTCACCATCCGGCTCCTTTGAACCACTTAGCTATTTAAAGATTATTTTCCCTACGTCGACCGTTTCAAGTTACTGGTGTTCTGTTTGATAGCGTCATTACAAGTGACTATCGATAAATTTGAAAGCGTAACTACATCCAACAAATGTCTGTTCGTATGGCCTTCCCGAATCCTACGAGTTTCACTCCAAAACAGTTCCGCCCACAAGCACTGAAGTTTTCAGAAAGTCCAGTGTAATACCCCTCATACACCATCGCACAGGTTCTTCTGTCGCGCCATTTATCGTGGTAACTTACTTGTATCGGGCAAGGAAAACTAAATCCATCTCATGGTCCTTGCTGGAAGCGCATCACGCATTCATTCATCGTCTCACCATCTCTTTTGCCTCCTGACCTATCACCACAGCATGGCCATTACCTTCATGTATTTTCGGTTCTAATCTGTTCACCTCAGTTACCTTAGTTCTGGGCTTCAGCCAAACGGATTTTATTTAATTGTCAACACTTTTGGCAGGTATTCTGGCCACAGTAATTTCGTTTGACGTGCATTATTTACAAAACTCAACCTCCAGTTATAAAGGCAACTTTTCTTTCCCCACGAAAAGTACGGCTGCCTGTTTCGTTCCATAAAATCTTGCCACGCCTTTTTTCCGGACTGGTGACCATAAGTCTGACCTCAGTTCGACTACTGAATCTTGCACCTTTTACCCTAATAATGTCTCATCGTCTTCATTCTTTCCCGCCTCAAAGCTACAGCATGGCCAGTAGGTCTTTGCCTCTTGATATCCTTCTACTTTGCCTCTTCCAAATCAGGTCTCACAGTATAGGCTTTCGACACATTTCGAACAAATTTTGAAGGCGAATTAAGTACGAGCACTTCTAATTTTAAGGCTAAATAACTGACCTCAACCTTCAGTTATGACGTCACTCATTCCGCTCCCACATACCATCCCACAGCTAATTTTGCTCCTCCATTTCATAGAGAATTATTTTTTTCTACTCTGAGCCCAATCCTAACCTTCTGGCTGCATCTTGTAGCTTCCAACTTCCCGGATTTTCCCCCTTTTTTGCCTTACCTGCCATAACCCCAAAATGACTGTGGCCCGCTTGTTTACCTACTTTCATATAGGTTCATCTGTTTACCACCTTAGTAATTCCTTTTCTCAGTCTAGTTTTTCCGCGTATTACCTCCACTTAATTGCCGAGTCCTGGATTTTTAACGCTTCACAGTTTTGCTACTTTGTTTCCTGCCCCACTACCTAAGAGTCACCATTACCCCACGCCGTTTTTCTATTCGTCAGTGGACCTTATCTTCCTTCTCCATCAGGTCTCACCACATTGATTTTGACCCTCGTCACAGGTTCCCAAGCATGCCTGTCCTTGTATCTTCACTTGGTTTGCCTTGATAACTAGACTCTATCTCCAGTCATGACTGATTTCTTTTGTCGCCAACATCTTTCAGCTTGTTACATTCCATCTTTTTTGCCTAAGCCCTTCTCTCAAGCCTGGTAACACTATTTTCAACATTCGCCTTGTTTTTTTGTATATAGTTGGGCAATGATTTTTCCATTCTTTTTTGCGTTGTGTCACATCTACTTACATGCTTCCGACTAGATACCCTTCCAATGGTCATAAATTTACCCACCAAGTTCCTTCTTCCATGGCTTATCGTAGCTCCTTGTTCTTTTTGCCTAGCCCTAAAAATACCTGGATCCGTATCCAGATGTATATTAATTCCGATACGTTTTCATTCCCAGCTAGGACTCGCTCAGAATGCTTCCCTCTATTAATTCCTCCTCAAACTCTCGTACAGAGCTAATCAACCTCGATGATGGTTAAAAGGTCTCAGGAGTGTAAGCTTCGAGGTTGGTCACAGCCTCAGGCCGACGAGTCGAACAATGTACATTAGTTCTTATCCCAAGTGTGTGGGGCGCAGCCAGATCCATCGATTCGGCCGGCGCAAATCTGGTGTGCGGCACGTCTGCAAAATGCGCTGGCGCAACTGGGGTAATAGTTCGCACCTCCCGTGTTCACTTCATTTGGTGGCTTTCGGGTTGGATGTCCAGAGCACAGTCAGCCTCAATCACTTTCACAGGTTGACGATCGCCCGGTTCCCTTACTCTCTCTGCCCTGCTCCTAAAACATATTTCGGTAAGACTAGCTCAATCCTCACTGGCCTCTATCTGCTCGTATTTCACACATGTTAACATCGCCAAAACCGCTTGCTTCTTCCATGCCCGGAGAAATATTCTGCCTATTTATGACTTGCCCTTCTTCGCATAGCTATCACCTCCAAATGACTTTTCACGTGATGAACCATATGCAAACGGAAATGCAATAAAAGACATCTATTTCACTTTTTGTGGACCAGGAATTACTGGGATAGACTCAGGTATAGGTCAAACTTTTTTCTTGAAGATAGTTTTGTTCTGCGAGAGAACAATATCTTCCAAAAGTGCATTCCACAGAGTAATAACCCTACAGCTAAAATAAGTTAATTTGTAGTGAAGTGCGTGGTCTCAGTTTAAAAGCCTTTCTGCTGGTTAGACGGAGAAGCAATCGCTTTGACCTGATTCAAAAAGCTGAAGCGTAAAAAGCAGATCACCTCTTACGCGTCTTAAGTCAAGAGGATAGAGATTGAGGGGTGAGAGGCGGACGGGATAAGGTAGGTGGAACAGACCCCATACTGCTTCGGTGGAGGCCATCTGAACTCTTTCTAGGATCTCACGATCTCAAACAATACAAGAGTGCAATATCTGACTACCGTACTTCAGCAGAGGTCGGATATACGTGCCTAAAACCATGGGGAAATCATCCCTGGAGATGCGCGGGAAGGACCTTCGAATCATATTTAGCACTCGAAAGGTAGACTTGCTCGCAAGTTGATGATGAGAGAAGGACAAGTTACAATCTAGCCAGAAACCGAGCACCTTGTGTCGGTCAACCCTAGGCAGTGTGGTTGCTTCGTTAACGGAAAACGTGGCCAGTCTCTCTGCCGAAAGACGTGCTTACGTATTTGTCATCAATAACTGGAAGTTTCCAATCCTCCGACCAGCGTTTTGTTTCATCAACTGCAATTTGCAGGTTTTCAACGCTTGAACTCCAGAGGGTTACATCGTCTGCATGCATGGCATTGTTTGCAGGAAGGGCTGTCGGAAGATCGTTTGTGTAGATCGAGAAAAGAAGAGGACCTAAGACCGATACTAGGGGGACCCCAGTTGTTACTGGGGAGGGTTGGGACAAAACATTCCCCACCTTAACCACAAAGGTGCGGTCGGTAAGAAAGCTGCATAAGATGGCCAGCATGGAGCCTGTAATCCCGTATGTTTGCAGCTTATAAAGAAGAGGAGCACGAAGGCATTGTCGAAGGCCTTAGCAAAATCGATGAATACAACGTGTGAGAGCTGACCATCATCGTAGGCTTTCGCCAGACTATCCATGACAGTAAGCATATTGGTGATGCATGATCTGCCAGGAAGAAACCCACGTTGGGACGGGGAGAGGATCCTGTTTCTATGCAGATGGGAAAGAACAGCATTCCTAAGAATTCGCTCGGAAATTTTGCTGGTAATGCTAGTTAGACTTACGGGTCTGTAACTAGAACCAAGATGTCTACTACCCTTCTTATAGATGGGTGCGATGACTGCTTTTTTCCAGCTGCTGGGGAAAACTCCATCGTCAACACATCGCTGAAAAAGAGATGCATAAGGAGCAGCTAATGTGTCCACAGTTTCCTTGAGAATGCGGGGGCGGATTAAGTCAGGACCCATGGGGCAATATTGGTTGATCCGTCGGAAACCTTGTGCGACTGCACCAATGGGAACAGTGATGTGGTTAAGGGTAGTGACCAAAGATATCGGGTGCATGGTAGGGTGGGATGATATGGGTAAGGAGCTAAAAACTGTCCGAACGTAGGAGCTGAGGGCCTCGGCCACTTGGCTGGGAGAGGTGATTGGGGACCCGGCACGATCTTTGAGAGCAAGTGGCGTCGGAGCTGTGCCCCTTAGACGGCGCATGTACTGAAAGAAAAATGCCTCATTAGTCCGTGCTCGAGCAAGTACAGATCGTTGGACTGCATTCTGATAGGACCTAATCTTGTCTTTGCATATAGTGCGGATAATCCTGAAAGCTGCATCGCAGGCAAGACCTGTGGCTTTATATCTAGCAAAGAGGCGTGCGCGTTTGTCTAGAATGCGCTTATTGAGGCGAAGTAGGAGCCGCCTACCGGTCTGTGGAAGATGAATTCTGGGGAAAAATAGCCCATCAGCTAAAGAGACCATCTCTCTGAGGTTCTCCGCCATCTCATCAGGAGTGTTACCTAGGTTAGCTGAATTTAGATGGGAGCGAACAAATGCACAGACTAGGTCAAAATCGGTCCTTTTGAAGGATATCAAGATTCTGATTTCTGAGGGAAGATGAGCCCATCTCACAATATAATCGAACCCGATGAGAATATGATCACTCTTGCCGAGGCGGCAAGTAATGTACCACGTTTATTTGGAACAATTCGTGGGTGATAACCAGGTCCAGTAGGGGCAAAGCATGCCCTGTGCAATATCTGGTCGGATCTTTTACGCTCTGCGCCCATGAACTCTTGAGTACGAGATTTAGGAGGGGTTTGCCAAAGTTGATATCAGGGGCATCAGCTCTTTGCCAGTTGATACTGGGTGAGTTGAAGTCACCACTGACTAACAGATGGGTGAAATTTGTGTAGCTTTTCAGGGAGCCTAATAAGTCTGTGAAACCTAGGCTATCGGTTGAATTGCATGCGAGAGGGCGATAGACTACACCAAGCAGTAGGATGTCTGTCCTAGAGAGGGTAGACACAACCCACAAGCAATCAATACATGCAAAGGTAGGGGTTGTTAGTATAGTGAGGGGAGGGATAGAATTATCGTAGTATATGATAACCCCGCCAACACGACCTCTGCTGGAGTCCTGCCTTACTGTGAAGTATCCCGGAATGGATATTTCGGCATCAAGTATATCAGGGGCGAGCCAGGTTTCTGTGAGGGCTATGATCTTAGGCTCCTTATCCACTGCAAGCTGCCGAAGCTCCGGGATCTTATTCAGCACACTCAGGCAATTGCTGTAAAAGCACTGGAGAACATGCTCAGGCGTTGCGGAATCGCCAGAGACAACTGTTTTCGGGTTTGAGGAGGGGGAAAGAGGGAGAGTTGGGGGTGGATATGAGGTCCTGGGGGAGTCGGGAGCTGGAGATAATAGGGGGATAGAGGGTAAATAGACTGTTTGGGGGAATGGTAAGTTTTGACGTCTAGTAACCTGGGTGGTATCATACCAGGCGGACGGTCTACATCATTCAGTCTCCGAAAAGAGCGGACTGCTTTTAGTGGTTTACCTTTGTGCGTACTGCATGATTCACAGCTCTGAGTCTTCTTGTTTGTGATCCTGTTTTGCACGACCGCACCAGAGACCTCTTTTGGTGCATTAAACTCCTCACTGAAGCTTTCACCAGAAACAGATTGCAGGTTTGTGTCTGGGTTCAAGGATGGGTGAGTCACGTCCGTTAATACAGTCTTATTAGCAATGTTGGGTCTGGGATACTTTTTGTGGGCGTCAGATGTTTAGCAGCACCAGGATTCTACCAGGGGTACTTTCCGTAACTGGAAATGCAGTGAGTAGGGAGGCAACGGATAGTGGACATCGAGCTCGATCCTCAAGGCGAGTTACCTGCACGACAGACCACACTCTGAGCTTAGGATTGGCTTTTTGTGGGGTTGCCAGCTTAGCCTTCTCACTGAGGAGCCTTAGATGGGATGGCTTGTCAATGGATACTACCTTGAGCCCTTTTATTTTCTCTTTGAGCTTTGCGGCTGAGGAAACAATTCGTTTGGCTGCCTCTGTGGAGCCCACTCCAATTAGAATGCCGTGTACTTGGTTGGTACGTTTGGGTACCAGCCAAGTGGACCGACTTTTAAGAGGGAGAGGGAGCTTACGGCGGTTAAACACCTGGTCATAGGCGTCGTGAGGGTGATCCAAGTTGGGAAAGCGACCCCAAAGGATGACTCGCTTGGAGCATTTCTCGGTGTCTTGCAAAATCTTGGCAACGTAAAGAATTTGCTGCTCATATACTCTACACACCTGATCGGCTGCCTGGGACACCGGGAGGGATGTGATAACCAAGCTCCTAAGGCTGGTCAACTCATCCGTGAGGGTGCAGACGGTGGCCCTTAGCTCAAATATCTCTGAAGCCTGACTTTAAACTGTACATTTTAGTGCATCTGTTGCCAGCGCATTATGAAGGACCGTCTCGTACGGATTGGGGAACGAGACATTGGCCACAGAGGGGGAATCACATTGCCTCGTAGAGAAAGTAGCCTCGTCTGAGTAAGTGACTATAACAATGGTGGGGAAAGCTGACATTATTCAGGATCAAATCAGTACAGATAAAGATCGGCTTAAATGGAGGGGGCGAGCTGTGACTTCTGAAAATCTCAAAAACGGTTACACCCACCAAGGGGTACAACCGCACCACCGGTGTAACGCAGTCAAGCTTGCACAGAAGATATATTGGTCACGGCCAATCAAGCATCCAGAATTCCTTCCATGGTATGCACACTAAGTAGGCACCGACCACTGCGCAGTTTACTTCTTCAATTCCCCGCTAAAAATAGAAGGGAAACGTAAAACTCCATCGCACGTCAACTGTGAGAGTCATTATGCATCGTGAGCGTTCACTAAGTCATTACGTAGCAAATGGAAACGTTCAATAATTAAACACATCGAATCCTGTCTAGTAACAAGCTCAAGATTCGCTGCCAGAAATGATCTCATTCCACCCACGAGCTAGGGCCCCTGTGAGTGCCTGGACGGTCCCCAGTTCTACTACCTGTTCTGGCAGTCTATTCCAGTGGTCTTGGAGTCTTAAAGTTGCACACGGGTACGAGGCTTGAGCCCAAATGCACCCAGATCTTATGATCATCTTATCATCTCAATGACACCGGCGAGCTGGAAGATAGGTCACAGGATAATAGGCAGTGGTAAAAGGGGAAAGGGTTCAAAATACAAACCTTGACAGTCTCTTGCATCTGGTATTTCTGGCGAACTGGAAGATAGATCACTGGACAATGCGAAAAGATTAAGGACACTATTCTTGACTGTACCTTGCGTCTTGAATTGCCGGGGATCTGGAAGATATACAGCTGGATAGCGGGGGAAAGTTCAGCTTTTTGACTGCCCGTTCAGCTGGAGTCTGTGCTCATGCTTCTTGCCCCTCTAACCCTCAGCCACGCACACTTTAAGACGTTGTGAGTTTTTCAAACAGGTGGAATCATTTTTGTAGAAGTATGACCATGTCTGAGCACAACCTTCCAAAGAAGGTCTGACTATAACATGTATGCTGACATGAAGACCCTTGACTGCCTGCACAAAAAAAGCCGATCTCAACCCGAAGTGCTCATTGCGTGCCTTTTTTGCAGCTGCTGCACACTAGACACCTAAGATCAGAAGTCACCACAGTCCCGAGGTCCTCTACTCGGTTTACTGCCTCCACGGTAAATGGGCCTTGGTCGTGTGCAGTCCTCAGGCTTTTTGCTGTCCGCGACAACACGTGGCTCTTCCTAACACTCGCATGCAAGTCCCACTTCTGTGTCCACTCAAGAACGGCAAGTAAGTCTCTGTTCAGCTGTTCTCTCCCTTGAGCTCCCACTAACCTCACATCATCCGCGAAGAAGCATTTTGGTGATTGTGGGACTGAGGCTAAATCATTATTAAACGGAAGAAACGGTAGTGGGACTGGTACCAAACCCTACGGTACTCCACTGATGACATTTTCTATTTTGGAGTTATCGTCACCTACTCTAAAGTAAAACTTTCTACAGGTGAGGAAGTCCTTTAGCGATTCCTGAATCTGCCCATTTATACTCAATGACCTCAACTTGATTAGTAGAAGCCGATGGTTTACCGAGTCAATTGCCATGCTAAAGTCAAGGCAACATACTTTTTCCTGTTCCCCTTCATCCACTCTTTGAGTGACTTCATCTAGGAAGCTCAGGAGATTGGCTAAGCATGACCTGTTTTTAGGAATCCATACTGAGCTGGACAGGGCATAGAATTCTCTAGCAGGTGCTCGCAGACGTGCGCTCGAATGGTCTTCTCTAGCTCTTCGCATAGGAAGCAGATTAGGCTAACAGGTCCGCGGCTTACCACTTCGGAGCGGAGTCTCCCTTCAAGTATGGCTACCACTGCTGCGTTTTTCCAGCCCTGTGGCGATCTTACATGGTCCAGAGTGGCCTCATATAACTTGTATACTGGGAGGGATAGGATAACAGCCGGGGGCTTATGATAGGAGGGTGGTTATCATTCGACCCGGCGGACTTATGGATATCTAACCCTTCCGTGTGTTTGCTTACTATTTCCTCCGAAAGTCTGTTATGCCAGGTGGAAGATTCGCCTCCTAAAAACTTATCTGCCTACCGCTATCTATTCTGTGCACACTACTAAAATACCCATACGCAGCATCTGTTTTGCCTTGGTTGTCTGCTGCCACTCCATGATCATGGGCCGTCAGCGGTAATGTGTCTTCTCCCGAAGACCCCAAAGACTGCACCTAGCTAAAGTAACTGTTTGGATACTTTTTTGGCACATGAGGCCAACTTCATTTCATGCATGCGTTTAGCAGATCGCAAGAGGTCTACCGTCTCATTTCTATGCTTGGTATATCGAATCCAAGCCTGGCGACTCCTGGAAGCCTTGAAGAGAGCCCAACTACGGTTTCTACGCCTGATTGACTCACACATTGCAACCATTCTCCACACCGGCTTGCCATCACCCCCCCCCTACGCTTCAAAGAGGAAACTCGCTTCTTGGGATAAGTAGAGATCCTCTAACCACCTCCCAGCGTTCCTCCAAGCCAGTGTCGTCCGTTACGTCCCATGTTAGATTGGACGCTCTATTAAGAGGCCTAGGAACGTCCATATTTGTGAAGCTTCTGATCAACCTCGTGGATACTTCGGGTTGACGCATTCAAAGAGTGATTTGGACATTGACACGGTCGCTGTTACCCAACTGAGAGCGAACCTTGAGTTCCGGTACATCGTTCCCATGGTTCTTTGTCATTAGATCCAAAAAGGACAGCGTACTACAGGTCCTATATATGGTATCTTCCCCCTTGTGTTGGAACGGAGCAGTCAGATGCAGCCGTAGTAGATATACCCCTTGGGTTTTCGGGTTACATGCGTGGACTACCCGTCCTACGTGTGGTATGTTGAAGTCCCCAATTATGAGGGTCTTGTTAGGTTCTTCAACTAGCATGGTAAGTACTTGGAGAAGTTGAACGTCCTCATCTCGGTTTTTACCCAGGACCCTATGAACACGGACTACGTTCACCCTTCTCTTCTGGAGTGTGAGCCCAACAGTGTATAGTTGTATATTTCGAGTAAGAACCGTAGCCTGCGATCCCAGATGGTTTGTGCCTGCCCTAACGAGGACGGCTACTCCTCCCCCTGCGCACTCATGATTCCTGTCCTGCCTGTTTTGTATTACTACTGATGCGTGGTCATCTTAAGAGAGTCATATTTCCGTGACGGCAACTATGGGCGCGTTTCGCCCCTCTGCGGCTCTGAAGAGCCCCATCCGCTCGCTTCTAATACTACTTGCATTGGTGTACAGCACTATCGCTTTCGATTGGGCGCCTGCGGGTTTTTTTATTGCGCAGTGTTCCCTGGGCCTCTGGCGCAACGCTCGAGTAGGTGGCAAGTTTCCCGCAGTGGTATCCACCACCAGGGTGCATGGGGTCCCCTGGTCATCTAGGACTACCGAACACCCTTGAGTTGACGAAGGTCGCGTCGTCCTCCACTGGACAACACTGCCAATTCCCACCTTCTAGTACGTCCTCAATTACCACAAAACCTGATGGCTTGTACGACTTACTCATAGCAGTCGGTGAAGTAACCCGGCCGCTGGATGAGGCATTCAGTTGGATCAACGTGGTCGTTTACTACAAAATTCACCAATCAAAACAGGTTCTCATTACATTAAACGCCTCGGGCGCACTTGTCCCCTGTGGAAACCTTGGCTTTCGTCAGCGCTATTACCGGAACCATTTCTCAACCTTCTCGCTCCCTGTATATTCTCTGTAAAAAGAAATACATAAATTTTTGACTTACTGCAAACGTAAAGGATATTGACTTCGTGCAAGATGAGCTCGTCGCAGAGGCCTTCATTGTTCTGGCAACCACGAGTCACTTCGTCCTCTGCAGTCTGAGGCCGGCGCAAGTACTTTCCATTTACCGCCCACTTTTTGGGACTGTTTACTAAACTCCCATACCTACGGCCTCCACAATTAGGACCATTCAAGAGCGCGTAAGGGAAGCTGGAATTTCTGTTTATTTTTCTGTCACAGTACGATAACCGGCGATTTACCGCTGTCAGCACCAAGTAAGAAGATGAACACCGCGTAAATATAACTCTATTTCCGCAGTATATGCAAAACAGGAACCGTAATACCAGTGTCGTCAACTGATGCGTAAAAATATTTACACAAATCTGTAGGATTTGCACACAGTTCCTCCGGCAAAAGCTCATTCACTCGAAAAATGAATAGATGAGGAGATGATTTTTTGTGAGTGAAAGCATCCGCTGGTTCTTTGACTTGCTGGTAAACAGTGGTATCATCCAAAATATCCGCGATTTTGATGGGATTCATTTGTACGTTCACACAGTAGTCTGCACCCCCTGTAGTGAGGGTGGTACTACGCCATTTGACTTGCTTGATTCCTTGGGGTACGCGGAATCGATAACAACCTACATCGTCGGACACACCTGGCGGGCGCGTTTGTTGGCATTTGTTGTGAGCCCCGGAAATTCGCGTGGAAATCTGTATATGGGGTCTATTGGGCCCTCTGAAGACTCGCCTCAATTTTGTCATGGGTGACTCATAAACGGAGGCGAAAAATAGGTCTACGTCCCCAAACCGTTTGACACCTAACCCTAAGTGAGCCAATGTGTGGTCATTGTATGATAATTGCGATCGTGAATACAGATACTGAGGTTGATAAATAAATTTTGTTAACAGGCTACCTGCTCATGGAAAATATGCAGAGAAATAATCACTAAAACATGCGTACAAAATAATGGACCAGGTCAGAATGTTCCGATATGGTAGTCTAAATGAAACACGCTGCAAGTAAACTGGCTCCGTATAAAGTGCGAATAGCTGTGTTTCGGTGAATTTCGACCTCTCCAGATGGCATAACGACCCACATATTCGCGAAAAGTTACGTACCCTCAAGAACTCCTCCCAAGAGTGCCACGGCCATAAAGGGCATGGTTGTTTCTGGCCACTTTGCAAGGTACCGCCTCGTTGTACACAAAAGCCAGTAGCTTTAGAATCAGGTGAGAAGAAGCACTGGCTAAGTCCAATGTGTCAAAAATGTTATGTATCAGGGGGCCTGAATGATGAAGGATAACGACTCCAAGCAACTTCGTGGCTACACCACCTACAATCAGGCTAGAACGGATGGTGCGTTAGGTGCAGTGGCACTCCTTCTGGTGGGAAATGGCTACTGTGGGTGAAAGATCTCGTTCAAACCAGTAACCCCCAAAATACAGTATGTCGTATGTTACGTTCGCCCAGAAAGGCGGCCTGAAGGGGCAGTTTGCGTCTACAGGGCCTCTCAAACAGAGAAGTGGGGGAAAATCTTAAGTTTTTCAGTGTCTACAGACGATGTTGAGTAGGCCACAGCGCTCTATCGCAAAAAGAGACACCAGTTTTCCTGAAACGATATTGATAATAATAACCAAGGTACTCCTCCTAGCCATGGTCTGGATGCACCCGTAAAAGCATGATCAGGGTGGGCAGTAATGCTCAGGTGGATAAAATATTCACAGGCTAAGAAAGGACGACCTCACGTTTCAGCAACAGTACAATCGAGCCGGACGAGTTTGAACGGATTGAAATTAAAATGATTATTGCGGCAAATACGAATCGGTCCCGACTTGTGTTAGATTCGGGAAAACTGATCCATGAGGCCGATTTAAGTAACCACTGTTTTTGGTTGGTTACGGTGGTCAGCTTTTGGCAGGAGATAAGACTAGTTGAAACTACTCTTATACCGCGGAATTATTCCTCCGGGATTTTTTTATTGTAAACAATAAGTGTATAATTGTTTGACTAATTAGTGTCATTATAAACAATCAAGTGTTCAGTTGTGGGAAAGGGAAAACTAATTTTCGCTGGGGATGCACAGTGATTCACTGTAAATGATAAGCGCCTTATACAGTCGTTTCATAAAAAGTATATGAACGTTGTATGTTTGTTTTAAAATAACATCAAGGGCAGAAACGATAATATTCCAGAGAAGGAAGGTTGGAATAATGGGAATAATTATCGTTTCTTTGAAAAATTGCGAGTATCTTCTATTAGACTCTTGCAGATTGAAAAATCTTTAAAACTAATGTTAAAGCCCTTCAGCTAAATGTCACTGGATACGAATAACGTAAGGCAAAGTACCTACAATTCTTTTGCGTGAATTTCGGGGTGTGCCACCGGCACTCTAACTGGATGAATGTGCGAATAATCAAAGGCTGTAGTTTCAGTAAAATCAATTTTTCCCATGCATAATTCTCTTATGTAGGTCTTCGTCCTCAGGTACAAAGCCCGTAAAAACACACTGAAACGTTAGCGAATGATAGTTTCCTTGAAAAGCATTTCGTTTCAAGGTTCACTACGTATTTTCAAGGCCGGTCCAGTTCCCCTCTTGCATCAAATGCAAGCAAGTAAATGGGTAGGCTATTCTAGGGCTTACTGGTTGACAGCAAACCGTAATTGTGTCAGCACACCGCTGGAAGCGGGAACGTTGACTCTCTGCCCATTTAGTGACTCCGTGAACAGTGGGCTGAATAGCCAAACTACCCACGGAATCATGCAAAATCGTACAAAGAAAATACGTGATTTTGATAATAAGCCTACGTAAGCGGTACAACGAATACGGCCGTGGTGCAGTTTCGGTTCGATGAAGGACTGGGCCCATTTCGGTTTGACGGACATCTATTCCGAGTGTTTGTCTGAGGAAGCCACACGGCGAAGTTATCACCTACCAAGTCTAAACTGACTAAAACTTAGCTTCAAGGGATTTGTAAGGCAATCTATTCCATGGAAGTGCACTTGAATGGAGACTTATGTGCCAACAGCCCTAAGTTACTTGCGTGGGAAACAGCACCGAAAGCGGCATTCAGACTATGGCGGTCCCGCAGAGGGCCTTTAGGCCGCCAGCTTGCCCCAAGGCACACGAAACCGAGGCGTTTAGTGTGGGCACCTCTGGTCCTTTCCTTTATGGAATATTGCGGTCCGAAAGTCCAGCAAATGGTAAAGCCTCTCCTCACTATTCCGTAGGTCAAAAAGTTGTGTACATATGAGAGGGTGTGTGTTTCTTTGAAAGTACATAGAATAGGCTTCGAAGGGTTTGAAATCCCAAAGCGTCTTTCGTACCGAACTGCAGGACAGCGTTATCGACCACAGGCATCCACTCATCCCGGCAAAAGAACATCACAGCACGCAAATATGGATTGACGGAACGGCAGAGCTCACAAGTGAACATATAACCGGTGAGCTAGTCACCGTCTAAACCAAAGTAACTCCAGTAAACAAGTAACCAACAAACGAAGTAAAAACCATCCGGGGGATACTGTGAGAAAAACCAACGATTTGACAGAGGAGAATCCCGGATTTGACCATATTCATTGTTTAGGCTTTTGTTCCTCTGGCTGTGCAATGTTTCACTCTAGAAGTTATGGATTAATCCCTCCGTTCCATTTTATTTGTGGCGACACAGAGAATGAGCCAGGCATGAAGTTGCTGAAAGGAACCTCCCCATCAAATGTTAAAGTCATTGTATACAAGGTTAATCCAGGTAATTTATCCCTGGAGACTTCCTCGGGATCACTGAGTGAAACAAGCTGGTAGGACGCAGGAAGACCGGCAAACCTTCTATAACAGAACCAAAAAGTACATTGGGGATTGCGAAAAGGAACATTCCCCCAAAAAATGATGAGGTAATTACCAGAAGGAACACCACGAGTCATTCTAACGTTGAGAATTCTCAGCTGGAAAGAGAAGAATTATTCGTCAGCCAGAGTACGAATTCAAGGTGAAGCAAAATCTCTGAACTGCGGGGTTAGAATATTTTCGCGGGGCTTCGGCCTGATAACTCTGCCGAAAAGACAAAAGTATGATTCCTACTGAGCCTCATGCAGTTTGTCTGCCACAGCATCGGGTTTGAACGTTGAGGACGACAAGCCTCACCGCGTTTAGAGCGCGGATTCGTGTGTATAGTGTGTGCACCCTCTCGAGGATAATATTGGTGTCTTCGGGTACCCTTCGTGATGAGTCATTTTGGGGAGAAAGAGGATGCCACCTATCCTGAGCCGTCCTGTATTTTAATACGTGCCGTTGTGCGGTGGTTGACCACTCATGAATGGCAGGAAGGTAGCTTGGCTAGACAGGAGTATGTGCGTAGACCTTTCAGTTTTCCATCTGTAGTATTGCTTTATCCAGAATGGGTTCCAGGAATGATTCTCTGGCGACTTCCGTTAGCTTTGCTCATATGAGTATACGTCCTCTGGAGAGATAGTGAATGTGTCGTTAAAAAGTCAGGATTCGAAGGGAGAATGAGGAAGAGAGCAAACAAAGGCCTGGTCGTTTTGCCAGCTGTAGGCGAATAAGAAAAAGTAGGTGAATGGAAAAAGGGTACTCGGGGTTATGCCGGGGCCTTTCAACGCGAATCAGAACATGCTGCTTTTCGAGGGGTGCCATAAGATGGCAGAAGCACTTGATGGCTAACTGGAGGGAGATCCCAACATAATATGAGCATACGCACAGATCGTAAGTAGTGATTATTGAAGAACGGCAAAGCGCGTGCCAAAACTCGAGCTCACTGAAAATTAAATGAAAAAGCGGCTCACAGTCTCAGAAAAGAGGGTCAGGTGAAAGTAGCAATCTAAAGCAGAGGAGAAAGCGGTGCTCAAGGAGAGGCTTGCGTCAAGAGACAGCTTCGGCTACGCAATCGAGTCAATGTAATAACCATAATCCATAGCTGACTTTAGGCTGGACACCATTAGTGTAAGGGCTTCAGACGAACACGGGGGAAGTAAGGTTACGGATAGTGAATTATAAATATGCGATGCTTATGCCCTTCTTTCAAGCAATCAAATGCAAGTGAGGCTTGCCCTGTAGTCATGGATTCTACGAGCATCAGTACCGGGATGTCACCAGAGCAGAAGTCACATGGTTCAACCCCCCAGGAAGTGCATTATTCATCACATTGGACATAGGGCAGCCGGTCATGGGTTGTACTGGGAGCCCTAAAGTGGTAAAACAGAGGAAGGCGGGATCTACTCACTTCGTGGACGGCTAGAACGACGTGCTGTCACCAATCACGGGTACAGACAAAGAACTATAAGCTAGCTGGAACATTTGGGGTTTCTCACAGTCAGGGACGGGCCTAGGCCGTTGTCAGAATCTTCCCCGTTGCTGAAGGACGCAGAGAGCACTGGTTCAAAGCCTTTTCAGCTAGAAGTAGTTTTTCGTTTGTTCTTCTTTACAGGAGGCGGCAGATTATGCTTGCCCAATGGGGAGTGCTCACAATTTCTACTCTGTTAGCTTTTCTCCTAGCCGGGCCCGTGGAATCCGGAACGGCTAGTAATGGCAATTCCTCCTTATTGTGATATAGCACCAACTAGATGCCATCGATTTTGGGGCTGGTGTGCCACAAGCTAAGGAAAAGGATGACAGGGGTAAACCAAACACTCAGGGAATGGAAGAGTTCACGAGGCCATCGATCGGCCGCTTGCTTTTGATAATAACAAAGTTGGATGAGTTCAAGCAGGTCAGCCCTCTGGTAGGTACACCGCTGTCTTTAAAGCACAGGGCTACCTCACCCCTTGGACTTAGGGGGACAAGTATATAGATGGCTGGCGGATTTCCTCTCCTACAGGAAGCTGTATGTCACACCAGGAGACAGGTACTGCCGTTTGCTGAAAGTCTCCAATGGTTTACCTCAGGAATCTACCCCAGGCCCGATGCTATTCTTCTTGCTTACTAACGGCCTGGCATTCGCCCTTCAATCTCCTAGTTTCATTTTTGTGGATGACGTGTAGAAAGTTGGATCTGAGGGTAGGGTCAACTTAGGCAGGGACATAGGAACCGTCCGGGACTGGGTATACGAGTGGGACCTGCCACTCGGTGCCGGAAAAGACCGGGCAACAGAAAGCCTAATCGTGTCTCATGACCAGGGGCTGTTCGACACAGAAGCAGTAAACAAGGTTAAGGAACTCGGGATCCTTATGACCAGTGACTCTAAAAGGTCGGACCAAAGCAACGCAGCTGCATGAAGTGGTCGCGGTGTGGTGCCTGGGCGGCGACCAGCGTTGCCTTGTCGGCAGCCGGAAATAGTAGTACCTACCTACATGGCTATAGTACAGCCTCACTAAGGGAGAAGGGTACAGGCTTGGGCACCCTTCTACAAAAAGGATGCCACCTGCCTAAAGAAAGTCCAACGTCTCTCGGCGCGAATGGTTGAATGGCAGAAGAGTAGGACTTATTCTCAATGACCCTGTGACCCCAATCTTATCTCTTTGGAAATGGGGAGGCCGATGGGATCCTGTGGAAGCATTCAGGGTAACGAAGGGCTTTTCAAGCCTTAGGTCAGATAGTCTGTTCAAATGATATTGGAGTCCCGAACAAGGGTACACGAGAAGAAGCTGATGATAGTTCGAGCTAGAATGACGACTCGACCGCACTTCATCAGCAACGGGGTAGTGAGCACTTGGAACAGTCTGCCTAGTGGCATGACAGACCTGCGGGCCTTCCAGTCCTTCAAGGGACCCTAGATCGTAAGTGGCACGAATTATCTCCCGGTGGTGAGCTTTGAGTATGTTCACAAGATGGATGAAGGGGAAAGCTGTGATCATTCCGAAGTATGCTGAAATTGACGTTTTCTTTTATTACCTGCCGACTCATTGAATGCTCATGATGCATAATATCTTTTGCAGTTCAAGAGCGATAAGATTTTACGCTTTCCTCTCATTTTCCAAAGGATATCCGACAAAATAAACTGTGCTGTGTTGGTTGCGTAACTGGAGTGTATACCACCGCCACATCCATCCCCTTTCTAGATCCGGCGACATCAGTAACTTTCTCGCCGCTAGTGTTCTACCCTGATGAGGTTTCAGTCCATGTTGCAAGAACAACACCGTCCTGCAGGCCAGGTCCGGATGCATTGCCGCCGGCCATTTTTAGTCGAGGTGGCGAAGATGTTCCAATGTTGCTGACAAACATATTCAATTTGTCACTCAGGTGCAGTGTTTTCCCTTCTCAATGGAAAACTTCAACTATCATACCGATGTACAAAAGAGGATCACGTCTAGATCCAGTTAACTATAGACCGGTGAACCACACCCCGGTCGTGTCCAGAATCATGGAGAGAATGATCAAGGAAAGGCTGACACGTCACCTTCTCAACAATAATCTAATCAACGCTGGTCAGCATGGTTTTCTGAAAAACAGATCATGTGCGACATGCATGACAGGTTTCCTCAACCTGGTCACAGAGGCTGTCAATATTGGTAAATCGGCAATCGTGATCTTTTTGGACATGACCAAGGCGTTCGACCGAGTATCCCACGTCCGGTTACTACAGAAGATCAAAACATATGGAATCGTGGACCCGACGCTCGCTTGGTTTGTATCCTACTTATCAGCCCGAGACCAGGTTGTAAGTATAGGCCGAAATTTGTCCGAACCCCATCCCGTAACTGGCGGTGTGATACAAGGTAGTGTACTGGGCCCATCACTGTTTCTAATGTACGTTAACGATATGTTTACCATTTTCCAACGGGGAGTTCCCTTCCTGTTCGCAAATGATATCAAAATCGTGTACACTTTTGAGCCCGCGGCGTTAGCCTCTACCGTAGATGACATTACAAGGGAACTGCTTGCTCTCAGCTCCCGGAGTGATGATTGCAAAATGAGTTTCTCCGCCGGAAATAGTAATATTATTACGTATACATGTCACGTCCTCACTGGAAGATTTAGTAAAAACGGCAAATTCATACCCAATAACTCTCAGGTACGTGACTTGGGTCTACACTATTCATGTGCGTTTGACTTTTTGGAACACGCAGCCATCCAGGTGGCTAAAGCACGCCGTACGATCGGGTTATTACGTCAAACATTTATTTTGCCAGAAAGTGAACTGAACATTTTTAAGTCCCGTGTTAGACCTCCTCTGGAATACGGCTCAATCATTTGTTCCAACATGCAACAAAAGGACCGTATAGCGTTTGAGAACGTACAACGGGCATTCACGAAACAGCTCATAGGTTTTTCTTCGCCTTCTAATTACATGGAACGTCGTGAGCGGCTGAAAATCGATCCCTTATGGCTACGCCGCATAAGAAATAACCTTCTATTCTTCCACAATATCTTGAAGAATAGATCATGTAGTTCAGCACCGCATGTGAGAACCCTTTCTACTTATCCCTTGCGTAACAATGAGTTCTTGGTTTCTGTCCCTTTGCTGAAGCTTGCACTTCGGTCGAACTTCTTCATTAACAAGAACGCTTCATTGTGGAACAAGCTACCACAACGAATTCGGGCATTATCACCGACATCGGCGGCTTTCAAACAGGAAATAAGCATAGCCCTAACGGTGGACACGCTGACTAAGATGTACAATCCCTATATTTCAAGGGATCAGGCCTTTGAGGTAGGTATAGGGTACTAGTAAATCTAATAACCGCTTTGAGCAACCTAGGCTCAATTAGACCCGCATAGGGTTGGCCCCATCGCTGCAGCAATTACGGAACTCAGCGGTTCATTCACACGATCTAGGACAGCAAAACAATCCCAATTTTCACCAACAACTTCTTCCTCCTGAAATATGCAACTTTGTGGAATAAACTCCCATCTAATATCCGTTCCGTAGATTCCCTAATGATGTATAAGTCTAGACTACACGTAGCTCTGGACATCCAAAAACTGATCGCTCTTACGAATCCTTATATGTCTTTTGACAGAGCTTATGAGGAAAGCGTTGAATACTAACCCGAACACTTGATAACCTAGGATGTGCCACGTCATACGCCGTAGTTGCCATCACCCAAGCGTAAACCTACTGGTTTACATAGCCTAAACATGATAACTCTCATGACTGCGGCCAGTGCTTCAGAAGTCTTATTTGATTATATGGAATACACTGGAAGCATGAAAGATAGTCTTTGAACATTCCCAGTGTTGATTATTATTAGGCTTTCGCCTCCGTCTCTAACCCAAGACGCAGCACCTGGCACACTCCTCAACCTCCACTCAGTAGTCACCATTAGACATTCACAGCTCAAATTCTGTCCCTATCACAGAACTCTAGCATCCTCCACGATTGGCCTATACAACATTTGACAATTAGCCAGCAAAACTACTAACCATCTGTGGATCGTACCGACGAATCACGTTTTTAGTGCTGCAAGTTGTACCCCATCTTTGTGCAGACTGGCGTTTTGTTGAACATAAACCCCATCGAATAATCGCAGGCTGTGGTTGACCCTACCTTCCCCTGCATTTTTTGTCCCATGTAAACGGCCTGGGTGTTCTGACTTCACCGATAAGTCGAGTGTTAGCGCAGCACTTCTGCAAACATTCCTGGCCGTGATGGTCTCCCTGCACAGAGTTGACCACCAATAAGACATGACCACCAAAAAGTAAGAGATTGGCACAAAAAAGTGAGAGAAAAAATACCCCACTGTTTTTTCTACCAGGCACACCAGCCTTGTCACATGTGACCCATGTCTCCGGGTTGTAGTGTTGCTAAGGATCGACTGGTGTGGTTGACCTATTCTCAACGCGGCTTGTTGCATGCGGTCCATGTTTCGGCCGGGGCGTGGGAGCTGTGGTCGCCCACCAAAAGCAGCTCCGCCTTCTCTGACAGCCAGATACCTGACTGTGATAAAACCATTAAAAAAATAATAAGAACGTCTAAAAAAGTGTGGATCATTCTTGGAGCGCCACGTGCTGGATGCCAGTAGTTGTGTATCGTGCTACCTCCCTACCTGAAGCTGGCCCTTGTGCCGCCTACCATGAGCACCGAATGTAGGTCTTTAGAGTTTGCTTCCCTGACGAAAAGTCGGACCCACCTCTCACGGTTCCCCAAACCAGTCATCACATCGGTCTAGTCCTGCTTTGCAGTACGATAACAACGAAAAAGATACCACGGTAACCATGCAATCATATCCACATCAGATTTCCTTGCTCACATTAGAGCTTAATCTCAGTACGATAACACTATCGAGGAAGGCCATAGATGAACTCACGTCAGTGTTCCAAGGCATGTGGCCAATTACCTCTAATGTATCACCACTGTCACCCCAATAGCTCCTTCTACTTTGACTCCTCAGAAACTACTCAGTATAGAATAACCACTATACCAAAAGAGACAGTAACAGCGTAACGCCACGCAAACAGTATGTTAGTCCTACTCGCTCTGTTTGTTATTTCAAGCAAACGGTACTGAGGGTTATCATTAATAACCATTCTTAACCGTAAAGCCCTAGGACTTTTATTAGTATCCCAGCGATGCCGTGCTCACGGGCAAATCATAAATCCTTTGAAATGCACACACAGTTACCGAGCCAGTGTACGCAACTTTGTCGGCCTGCGGCAGTATAGCTCAAATCCACTGCGAGCCTATTTTACCCATGCCCCACTCACATAGACCTAACCAATCCACTGTTTATTGTCTTCATATACTATCATGACCCACAGCTGGAACCACGTCCATACTGCAATCTCCCTTTATTTCAGGTTCGTTGTCTCCCACTATCTCAGTCGCCAAATTGGCTAACCAAGGAGGCCCCTATGGCTCGTACGGACAGAGACTCAAGTAGAACCTACCAAAGCAACTGGGGCCGAAATCAAACCACACTACAGGAGATACCTCTAATTGCTTATTAGATCGTTCAGCGTTTTCAAACGCAACCAACACGAATTCCAGTTCACGCGCATGCTGCTAATATACAGCCACACTTGGCTGATTGACGACATATACTTTGCCCTGCCGGACGAAACTTACGCATTCGATGTCTTACGTTACCAGATTAACACTGAAGGCAAATGCGTCAACACATACATATATATTTGTCAGTGAAACAGCATAATAAAGCTGAAGTCCTTGCGGAGATTTTCCCAATTTATTATCCGTTACCACAGGTTATCTTTCCTCCGAACCGTAGCCGGCTGGAAATTGACTCTTTACTTCTCGAGGATCCTCCAGTTGCGCCTTCTTATTTCTGAATAGTACATGTTACTGATCCTGAATCTAAACTCACCTTTTTATGGACTGCTGTTTCTCCCACATCCACCGGTGTTCACTTTCACGAAATTGGTCTCATGTCCCTTTGCTTCAAAACTCATTCCGTTTATTGAACTCCGGTAAATCCGTCATTCAGGGTCTGCATTGTCCTCATGGATCGCTATCCTCTTCGCCTGCGTCGATCTTCCCCCCGTTCCTTCTTGTTCAAAATTTACTCCATCTGCAGAACCTTAGTTGGCCCCCGGTTTCCTTGGTCTGCATCATTCTTGTTCATAATGCCTCCTTAGCAAGGAGTTAACGATTTTATCGACATCTCCACCGCGCACCACTGCCTAGCCCGGATTCGAAACTGGTTCAAAACTACCGCGCAGACCATTACCAGAATGATCCATTCAAACTGTTGCCGTCTTTGTTTTTTCCATCTCTGATACTCTCGACTTTCATACTTAGAATTTGTGAATATTTCATCTTATTGAGTAACGTGTTACACCATGATCATGCGTTAGCGCGTGCGTCTCGACCATGGCCGAGAAATATACCAATATACCAATATACCTATTCTGGAGGCTCGATTGGCCTAGGCCAATACCTGTCCGGTGGAGACTGGACTGGGCTGAAATGTACTTCCAACAAACTTTCTCGTTCAACCAAACAGCCCAGCTTCATTGCAACTGCCAATACTATTTCACCTTCTACTCAACTGCCGACCGATTTCTGGGTTTCTGTCCTTTCTTTTATTTCTTCTTTACACCCTTGCTTTCTCTTCCAATTTCACCACCTCAGCGATCCATCCAGTAAATGCACTAAGGAACCATAAATTCCCAGGTATGATACAAGCGAACACCCGACCTTGTAAGTCCCTCGCCGGTTGAGTTTTTAAAGTGCTACGCGTCCAACCACGTTTTTGAAGTGTAATGCGGAATAAAAAGAGGTTATTTAACTCCACCGTACGTACCACCGCAATCCCAAGGTAAGCTTCTTATCAGGAAAATCTTTTCCTTTCAGTCTTCACCAAAGATTTTGAATTTTTTGATGCAAACGTACCAATGTATATTAGAGTTCATAAACCATAAGGTTTTCGTAACGAGTAACACTTTTCTTTGATTAGTGTATTGCTATCATTGTACGCATACCCAGTTAGCCCAAAATACCACTTTCCATGTGGTAGATTCACCTCCTAAATACCACTTCTGTTTTTCTTGAAGATGAGTACCTTCCTTATCTCGAGGTGGAAAAGTTATTTCTCTGCACTGCATAGGAACTCATCGTAGCGCAAAGAAATTTCGACAACAAGAGTACTATGAAGAACGGCTGACTACGATTTGTTGAGGTGTGTTACCAGATTTTGGCTTATGCCCGTTAGTCCCCCCCCCCTGTGGAGCGGCCAGTTATGGTTCGTACTCACTGCTTTTTCGTGACTCCGTCCTGAGGGGACGATATTTTCCTCCAAGTAAAGTCAAGACTCTAAATTAGATCATTATGAAATAAAGCACTTTATTTAGAATCGTTTTTTCAATGTAACACTTGGGTTGTTTAGCTTTTGTCTTAGGACAACTATCTACCCACTCAGTTCCATAATACTGAATAAAACCTCAAAACCAAGCGCCAGTTCGTCGGTGGTAGTTGCTTTTCAGGCTCTCTTCCTGAATTGTACCGGTCTTATTATTTTAAAACGCCTGGAAGAACGTTTTTCCATCCTGATTCGTTGAAGTCCGCTAAGAAAAGAAGACCACGTCAAGTGCTTCGAGCTTCCAACAGATCAACAGCAGAAGCATATAGATCGGACTCAGCAGAGACGGGTATCCGCTGGAGTCTGGTTGGTAAGATTGGGTTAGCTACGTAGAGTTCATTTATATCTGAGACAGTGCGGAGCACGCGAGTACTTCTACATTTGGTAGTCATAATGCAGCTCCGGAATTCAGGAGAGCGAGTGATGCGGACAGGTGGATAAGCACTGGAAACATATTGGATTATATCCGTTTTTTGTAAAACCGATGCAGCATACCACTAACGGATTTACCACGACGGTCAAACACGTCAAGTTCACATTTTAGCCCAATACCTCGGGATCCAGGGGCGATTCTGGGTACGCCTCTCGCGCGCAAATCATGTGTCATTCCCGGAGCTTACTATGGGCTTTTAGGCTTACGTTCAGCAATACTCAGTGAGGCTGCTTACATGGATCCCGTTCCTACTTGCATCTCCATTCAGCTTCATTTCAATAGTATGTGTTGCCTGAATGACCCCACAAAGCATTCGTGGCCCATACAATTTCCTATCGCGATACCAGCTTTTACGTGATTCTCTGATATCGGGGTTTTCTCTGGGGACAGCAAACGCCGGATGTGGTCAAACACCTAACAGGCTTAATTTCGGAATAAAAGCCCGGCACAGGTAGTGGATTTTATTCCTGGAAGGCCTACTAAAATTGACGTGAACCTGCAACCCGTATTGTGTAAAGCCCCTGCCCGAGGTCTTATGAAAAAAGTCAGGAGCTACAGTGGATACCACGGACGTGATAGATGTGTTTGGAAAGAAGTTTATGTCGCGGGTCGAACGTGCAGTTCGCTTGGCACGGACGCATCGTTTCGCATGCGTTTACATCAGGGTCACCACCAGTTGACGTGCTCACCTTTTGAAGAATTGCCTGTTGATAGGATAGCTGTATCACATTGCAAACCTATGCATCTTGTGTTCGTATACTTTATCCGTAAGATCATGTTGCTGTTGAAGGATGATATGGACTAAGGATAACGGCGTCGTGATGCAGAATGCCTATCGGATCTAATCATGAATTACGCAAAAGGAAACCACGTAGGTTTGCGCGAAGATGTGGGTCGTTATGCCATCTGGAGAGGTCGAAATTCACCGAAACACAGCTATTCGCACTTTATACGGAGCCAGTTTACTTGCAGCGTGTTTCATTTAGACTACCATATCGGAACATTCTGACCTGGTCCATTATTTTGTACGCATGTTTTAGTGATTATTTCTCTGCATATTTTCCATGAGCAGGTAGCCTGTTAACAAAATTTATTTATCAACCTCAGTATCTGTATTCACGATCGCAATTATCATACAATGACCACACATTGGCTCACTTAGGGTTAGGTGTCAAACGGTTTGGGGACGTAGACCTATTTTTCGCCTCCGTTTATGAGTCACCCATGACAAAATTGAGGCGAGTCTTCAGAGGGCCCAATAGACCCCATATACAGATTTCCACGCGAATTTCCGGGGCTCACAACAAATGCCAACAAACGCGCCCGCCAGGTGTGTCCGACGATGTAGGTTGTTATCGATTCCGCGTACCCCAAGGAATCAAGCAAGTCAAATGGCGTAGTACCACCCTCACTACAGGGGGTGCAGACTACTGTGTGAACGTACAAATGAATCCCATCAAAATCGCGGATATTTTGGATGATACCACTGTTTACCAGCAAGTCAAAGAACCAGCGGATGCTTTCACTCACAAAAAATCATCTCCTCATCTATTCATTTTTCGAGTGAATGAGCTTTTGCCGGAGGAACTGTGTGCAAATCCTACAGATTTGTGTAAATATTTTTACGCATCAGTTGACGACACTGGTATTACGGTTCCTGTTTTGCATATACTGCGGAAATAGAGTTATATTTACGCGGTGTTCATCTTCTTACTTGGTGCTGACAGCGGTAAATCGCCGGTTATCGTACTGTGACAGAAAAATAAACAGAAATTCCAGCTTCCCTTACGCGCTCTTGAATGGTCCTAATTGTGGAGGCCGTAGGTATGGGAGTTTAGTAAACAGTCCCAAAAAGTGGGCGGTAAATGGAAAGTACTTGCGCCGGCCTCAGACTGCAGAGGACGAAGTGACTCGTGGTTGCCAGAACAATGAAGGCCTCTGCGACGAGCTCATCTTGCACGAAGTCAATATCCTTTACGTTTGCAGTAAGTCAAAAATTTATGTATTTCTTTTTACAGAGAATATACAGGGAGCGAGAAGGTTGAGAAATGGTTCCGGTAATAGCGCTGACGAAAGCCAAGGTTTCCACAGGGGACAAGTGCGCCCGAGGTGTAATTCGAATCTCGCAAATCGAGCAACGCGTAGCCAGTTCAAACGAATCCCAAAACCAGAACAAGATTGATTCGTAGTTTCTACGGTACTAAACTGAAATGCACAAAGGATACAAATATATACGAACCTCAAGTATGCGGCCAAATAGACTTCACAGTAAAACCCAAAGGTCCAAAGCCCCGTGGCTCAAGCACGACAGTCAGAAACGGTTCAAGGCCAAATTCAAATGTTTCACATGGATAAACAAACGTGAAAATGTGTGGTGTATGAGCGAGCTTTCCAAGATAATGTTAAATATAGTCAAATTCACAAAGCACGTTAAACATTTAGAAGGATTTTCAGTATTCGTTCGTTACACCGCCGGCCAAAATCCTTCCGCGAAAATGGTTGTCTAAGGTTCAGGAAGGGGTCATGATTCTCACCCTATCTACCTTTAACTTATTGTCAGTGCCTGTGGATACTAACTTCCTGTGTTATCTGAACGTGAAACAGGTTTTTGCCGTAGTCATCATCGCACAATCCATAAGGAATCAATTCCAAATCCCGCTGCACAACTTGAGATTGACATATTCATCAGGAAACCGGCGCATATAGTCAGACGCACGATGAAGATGAAGGCTTCGCAGAGTGAAGTGTTTCGCCGCACGAAATAAGTCTAAGCATCACAAGCAGTAACCCATTGCAGCAACTGGTTAGACTAATTTTGTTTACAAGCTTGAGCGCAGAAGTTGAACGCAGGTGCAACGCCTAATGAGATATCGCGTAAAATTGACAGGTCACGAACCAGTGGAATTACATAAAATTAACGCACCAAATCTTCCGAAAGAAATGAAAACCGGTTTCTGATTATGAATAAATTTCGAAAACAAGTGTACGGCGGACAGTATCGAAATACACATGAACACGGCGATTGATCGAATACTGGCATCTATCAGAGTATTTCAAAGTTTTTCTGTGCACAAAATATGTGACAATCAATATTGTATAAAATGTAAATAAATGTTCTTCTTTAAAGATAATAATAGTTTCACAATGTGCTCGCAGCTAGTATGCCTCACCTGAACTGTTCAAGTGAAATACTGGTGAATTTCTCCTCTTCACCTATGTGCACGCTAGATAGAAACTGGAACTAAGTACATTTGCAACCTTTCAGAAAAAATGGGTCCAGTTGTTTAGTTGTAGGGCATGAAATGCAATAAAGTGCTGAGTAACTCGGAGCGAGGCGATCTGCGAGCTACTTTGTCTTTTGTATGTGGTTTCGAGCTCGAATCATCAACATTTTCCTTGCTGTTTCCTGCTACGAGTGGATTAACTCTCTGATGTCTCGAACACGTTCATCGTTTCTTCCGTTTCCTGTAATGTAACACAACTGTAGGATCTGTCCAATAGGCAAGGCTCAGTTCGGCGGTGGTGCAGTTCTCTTTTAGCATTCGTGCTACCTTAAAACCCAATACCAGTGCAGTCGTTTTGAGCTCGTTTAGGGATACTGACTTCAGCTCAGCAATTTTTGTTTTGGCAAAGGGTACTTTGTTTCGCCGCCGGCCATGCAGTTCCACCCAGGTACCGTACACTGTCACTGGGTCGGCAAATTTCAAGCTGCTTTGGGTGACCTGCTGGTGTCCTTTTTTGAGATATTTCAAAAGCCTCCGGGCAACTTCTCCTTTTCTCAATAAGTGACTTGACGGTGGTCTCTCGGGTATAGCAACTTCATGTTGCCCACTGTGAAGTCCCGTCTTTGAATTCGCCATCGAAAGCGCCGACTGATCCTTCGAGTGAACTTCGCTTTCCTGAGATGGACCGTTGGATTCAATATCGAAAGGCTGATCGTGTTCTACAGAGGCACTTCTCTCAGCAACATTTGAGCAATTTATTGATGCCGATTGTTGAAGTTCGCTCGTCAGGGGTCCGAGAAGTGTCCAGCCTAGTATCGTTCGCGTAGCGAATGGTTCTTTTCGATTGCTTATGCTCTGTTCAAGCACCCAGTGAGCCTCTGGTACATTGCATCCAATTAGTATGTCGACGTGGGGGCTAGACACTTCTTCGAACTCTATGTCCCTGAGATGAGACCATCTCTTGGCGATCGATCTAACAGAGTCGACTGGTCTCATTGGCAAGCTGTCTATTGCAAAAGCTTCCGGAATTTCTACGGTCCCCTCATCAGATAAAGACGGTAACTGCAGGGTCAGCCTCTTAGAATTGCTAACATGACCCCCTGCAATCGTGCTGATAGTGAGCGAGGTAGGCTCGCCTACTAGTTCACAGCTTTCTACAAGCTCGCGAGTAATCAGCGAGGTATCCGACCCCGTGTCCAAAAATGCATTGACCCTCCTCAGTCCTTTAGGTGTCACGATACCGACAGGTACGATGCCTAATCTTGCCGGTTTGAAATCATCATGTCCCGTTGAACAGACAATTTTGGGTTCATCTGGCTGGATAGGTCTATTGTTGAGAAGGCCATGCAGTAACGAGTGATGATTACCCAAGCATCCGTCTTGGTTGCATTTCACTCTTAAGCTGCATTCAGAGGCTCGATGAGAGTTGTTCAAACACATAAAGCATGAGCCAATCCTTTTTACCGCGCACCACCGATCGGGTACACTCAGCCCATGAAAGGTCGGACAATCTGGTAACCGATGCAGGGAGTTGCATAGCTTGCATTCAGCTGACCTCTCGGGTTCTTGACTTATCATGTGCATGTTAGCCAAAGACTGGGTTTGGTTACAGTCCTTCTCCACAATTCGAGATGTTGGTTCCCTTCGCGCCAGTCTGCAACTTTCGCGTACGATTTGTCCAAATCGGCTGTTGGCGATACGGGATTGACGACCTATGAACTCCGTCAAATCGTTGAACGTAGATTCCCGCTCAAGCATATTTATTTTTTCAGCTTCCTCTGCCCATCGGCTCTGTAAATCAATAGATAGACATCGGACAATGCATTCCTGTGTGTGCAATGCATTCAGATCAGACTGGTATCCTAAGTGCTCCAGTGCTATACTGCAATTCTGCATTTTTATCACCAAACTCGACAGTGATTCAGCCTTGCCCTCAGTCCTTTTCGCCTCCAATAAAACACTATCAATTAGGCTTCTAGCCACCTTGAATGGTTGTCCAAACAAATCTTTCAGGATTCTGCGCGCCCTGATGTACCCCATCGGTGGATCAAGCATCGCGCAGCCTTCGATTGCACTTTTGGCTCTCCCACGACAGTAATGTAATAAATACAAAAACCTTTGACCAGGATCTGCAACTTTGCACTCAACAAAATTTTCGAACTGTTTCATGAATATACAGTATTGCTCGGGGTGCCCGTCGAAGTGGGACAGCTCCACTCTCGGCAGGTCAAGAGCCAAAACCTCGGTAGTTTCAGGCTGTCTCAAGGGTTTATATTCGTCGATCACAGTGCCATTTCGATGTTGACATTGTGAACTACGTGGACTCTTTGCTGGCTCTCTGAGACCAGTTCCTTGTGTAAGGGGCTCTGCTTCCTTTCTGGCTAACCGCAGCTCGTTTTCTAATTCTATTACTCTCATTCTATAAGTACTAATATCGTCAAACGCATCGCGGTTAGAAATATATGACCTGGCACTGACAGAGCTAGTAAACTTAGTATTATCTAGAGAATCAATAACACCCGAACCATCCCCAGAGACTTGCCGAGTTATTTCCTGTTGTCTCAAAATTTCCTTGCTTCCTCGTCTGGGCATTTCCAATGAGTTTTCTTGTCCAGGTTCCACTTGAGTACTGTAATTCGAATCTCGCAAATCGAGCAACGCGTAGCCAATTCAAACGAATCCCAAAACCAGAACAAGATTGATTCGTAGTTTCTACGGTACTAAATTGAAATGCACAAAGGATACAAATATATACGAACCTCAAGTATGCGGCCAAATAGACTTCACAGTAAAACCCAAAGGTCCAAAGCCCCGTGGCTCAAGCACGACAGTCAGAAACGGTTCAAGGCCAAATTCAAATGTTTCACATGGATAAACAAACGTGAAAATGTGTGGTGTATGAGCAAGCTTTCCAAGATAATGTTAAATATAGTCAAATTCACAAAGCACGTTGAACATTTAGAAGGATTTTCAGTATTCGTTCGTTACACGAGGCGTTTAATGTAATGAGAACCTGTTTTGATTGGTGAATTTTGTAGTAAACGACCACGTTGATCCAACAGAATGCCTCATCCAGCGGCCGGGTTACTTCACCGACTGCTATGAGTAAGTCGTACAAGCCATCAGGTTTTGTGGTAATTGAGGACGTACTAGAAGGTGGGAATTGGCAGTGTTGTCCAGTGGAGGACGACGCGACCTTCGTCAACTCAAGGGTGTTCGGTAGTCCTAGATGACCAGGGGACCCCATGCACCCTGGTGGTGGATACCACTGCGGGAAACTTGCCACCTACTCGAGCGTTGCGCCAGAGGCCCAGGGAACACTGCGCAATAAAAAAACCCGCAGGCGCCCAATCGAAAGCGATAGTGCTGTACACCAATGCAAGTAGTATTAGAAGCGAGCGGATGGGGCTCTTCAGAGCCGCAGAGGGGCGAAACGCGCCCATAGTTGCCGTCACGGAAATATGACTCTCTTAAGATGACCACGCATCAGTAGTAATACAAAACAGGCAGGACAGGAATCATGAGTGCGCAGGGGGAGGAGTAGCCGTCCTCGTTAGGGCAGGCACAAACCATCTGGGATCGCAGGCTACGGTTCTTACTCGAAATATACAACTATACACTGTTGGGCTCACACTCCAGAAGAGAAGGGTGAACGTAGTCCGTGTTCATAGGGTCCTGGGTAAAAACCGAGATGAGGACGTTCAACTTCTCCAAGTACTTACCATGCTAGTTGAAGAACCTAACAAGACCCTCATAATTGGGGACTTCAACATACCACACGTAGGACGGGTAGTCCACGCATGTAACCCGAAAACCCAAGGGGTATATCTACTACGGCTGCATCTGACTGCTCCGTTCCAACACAAGGGGGAAGATACCATATATAGGACCTGTAGTACGCTGTCCTTTTTGGATCTAATGACAAAGAACCATGGGAACGATGTACCGGAACTCAAGGTTCGCTCTCAGTTGGGTAACAGCGACCGTGTCAATGTCCAAATCACTCTTTGAATGCGTCAACCCGAAGTATCCACGAGGTTGATCAGAAGCTTCACAAATATGGACGTTCCTAGGCCTCTTAATAGAGCGTCCAATCTAACATGGGACGTAACGGACGACACTGGCTTGGAGGAACGCTGGGAGGTGGTTAGAGGATCTCTACTTATCCCAAGAAGCGAGTTTCCTCTTTGAAGCGTAGGGGGGGGGTGATGGCAAGCCGGTGTGGAGAATGGTTGCAATGTGTGAGTCAATCAGGCGTAGAAACCGTAGTTGGGCTCTCTTCAAGGCTTCCAGGAGTCGCCAGGCTTGGATTCGATATACCAAGCATAGAAATGAGACGGTAGACCTCTTGCGATCTGCTAAACGCATGCATGAAATGAAGTTGGCCTCATGTGCCAAAAAAGTATCCAAACAGTTACTTTAGCTAGGTGCAGTCTTTGGGGTCTTCGGGAGAAGACACATTTTCGCTGACGGCCCATGATCATGGAGTGGCAGCAGACAACCAAGGCAAAACAGATGCTGCGTATGGGTATTTTAGTAGTGTGCACAGAATAGATAGCGGTAGGCAGATAAGTTTTTAGGAGGCGAATCTTCCACCTGGCATAACAGACTTTCGGAGGAAATAGTAAGCAAACACACGGAAGGGTTAGATATCCATAAGTCCGCCGGGTCGAATGATAACCACCCTCCTATCATAAGCCCCCGGCTGTTATCCTATCCCTCCCAGTATACAAGTTATATGAGGCCACTCTGGACCATGTAAGATCGCCACAGGGCTGGAAAAACGCAGCAGTGGTAGCCATACTTGAAGGGAGACTCCGCTCCGAAGTGGTAAGCCGCGGACCTGTTAGCCTAATCTGCTTCCTATGCGAAGAGCTAGAGAAGACCATTCGAGCGCACGTCTGCGAGCACCTGCTAGAGAATTCTATGCCCTGTCCAGCTCAGTATGGATTCCTAAAAACAGGTCATGCTTAGCCAATCTCCTGAGCTTCCTAGATGAAGTCACTCAAAGAGTGGATGAAGGGGAACAGGAAAAAGTATGTTGCCTTGACTTTAGCATGGCAATTGACTCGGTAAACCATCGGCTTCTACTAATCAAGTTGAGGTCATTGAGTATAAATGGGCAGATTCAGGAATCGCTAAAGGACTTCCTCACCTGTAGAAAGTTTTACTTTAGAGTAGGTGACGATAACTCCAAAATAGAAAATGTCATCAGTGGAGTACCGTAGGGTTTGGTACCAGTCCCACTACCGTTTCTTCCGTTTAATAATGATTTAGCCTCAGTCCCACAATCACCAAAATGCTTCTTCGTGGATGATGTGAGGTTAGTGGGAGCTCAAGGGAGAGAACAGCTGAACAGAGACTTACTTGCCGTTCTTGAGTGGACACAGAAGTGGGACTTGCATGCGAGTGTTAGGAAGAGCCACGTGTTGTCGCGGACAGCAAAAAGCCTGAGGACTGCACACGACCAAGGCCCATTTACCGTGGAGGCAGTAAACCGAGTAGAGGACCTCGGGACTGTGGTGACTTCTGATCTTAGGTGTCTAGTGTGCAGCAGCTGCAAAAAAGGCACGCAATGAGCACTTCGGGTTGAGATCGGCTTTTTTTGTGCAGGCAGTCAAGGGTCTTCATGTCAGCATACATGTTATAGTCAGACCTTCTTTGGAAGGTTGTGCTCAGACATGGTCATACTTCTACAAAAATGATTCCACCTGTTTGAAAAACTCACAACGTCTTACAGTGTGCGTGGCTGAGGGTTAGAGGGGCAAGAAGCATGAGCACAGACTCCAGCTGAACGGGCAGTCAAAAAGCTGAACTTTCCCCGCTATCCAGCTGTATATCTTCCAGATCCCCGGCAATTCAAGACGCAAGGTACAGTCAAGAATAGTGTCCTTAATCTTTTCGCATTGTCCAGTGATCTATCTTCCAGTTCGCCAGAAATACCAGATGAACATATAGTGGGATGAAAATGCAATAAAGGACATCTATTTCACTTTTTGTGGACCAGGAATTACTGGGATAGACTCAGGTATAGGTCAAACTTTTTTCTTGAAGATAGTTTTGTTCTGCGAGAGAACAATATCTTCCAAAAGTGCATTCCACAGAGTAATAACCCTACAGCTAAAATAAGTTAATTTGTAGTGAAGTGCGTGGTCTCGGTTTAAAAGCCTTTCTGCTGGACAGACGGAGAAGCAATCGCTTTGACCTGATTCAAAAAGCTGAAGCGTAAAAAGCAGATCACCTCTTACGCGTCTTAAGTCAAGAGGATAGAGATTGAGGGGTGAGAGGCGGACGGGATAAGGTAGGTGGAACAGACCCCATACTGCTTCGGTGGAGGCCATCTGAACTCTTTCTAGGATCTCACGATCTCAAACAATACAAGAGTGCAATATCTGACTACCGTACTTCAGCGGAGGTCGGATATACGTGCCTAAAACCATAGGGAAATCATCCCTGGAGATGCGCGGGAAGGACGTTCGAATCATATTTAGCACTCGAAAGGTAAACTTGCTCGCATGTTGGTGATGATGAATGTAATCGACAGAACAACCAAACTGGAGGCACTAACTCAGGATTGGTCTGACCCCCCTACCCTCACGCCAATTTATGTTTTCCATTTACGTTTTGCGCCACACTTGCTCATCCGCTGAACCACGCACCGGACGTTGACCTTAATTGACCACTGGCTGGTGCGTGCGTTGATTCGTTTACGACCCTTGACCCACAGTCCCCGTAGACATTTCGTTGACTTGACCGCTTGAACCTCAAGCGAACCTGAATTTGCTCGCATTTGGCTGACTCTGATTCACGGAGCGGTTACCGTTGAGGTTTGTACAGTTTTATGTCGTATTCATGATTGTTTTATAAAGAACCGTATTGAAAACCACAATTGAACACTTGGCATTTTTTTGGGATTGTGTTACGCGTATCTCAACGACTGCTGGGAGTCCGTTACAGTCCTCAAAGTGCTTAAAATCAAGATGTCGGCCAGAAGAATGCCTGTTCCTAACCGATCGCATATAATTGAACCCGAGGATCCGAGGCAAGTCAAACCCCCTTTGTCCCATGCCTTTGATGAGGTTTCTTGTCCTGGCTCACGGGTTAGTTTTAAGTCAAAAGCGTCATCTAGTTTAAATTCTGCGAAAAATGTGCTTCTACTAGCCCAGCTGGAGGAAAAACAGCTAATCGAAGAAATTTGATTGGAGAATGAGCACCGTCTTTTGAAGGAGAGAAATGAGGCTCAGATGGCACGAATGAATTTCGAACTTTCCCGACAAGATGAAGTTTGTGATCCTGTTAGAGCGGATGTAGTTAATCAGCCAGAGAAGATCGAAGTGTTCCTCAGCGACTGTGAGAAACAGGACCACAATCTACTCCGTGAGCCCCACTTTCCATTACCAGAGGAAATGCGAGATGTCTTATGCAAAATGCAGCTACCTAAGGTAGAACTAGCTGAGTTCGATGGTGAGGTGACACGACACTGTAGGTTTGTGAAACAGTTCGAGTATTATATCGAAGGCAGAATCAGTGGTGAAGGCCAGAGATTGCTGTATCTTCTGTACTACTGCAAGGGAAAAGCTAAAGGGGCAATAGAAGAATGCGTCATGTTTCCCCCGAACCAGGGCTATCGAAAGGCTCGGGAAATCCTCAAGGATCCGTTTGGTCAGACGCATGTCGTTGCACGATCCCTGTTGAACGGTCTGTTGTCAGCCGTGATGTCTAAGGCCGACGATGCCGAGTCACTGACAAAATTGGCGATAAAAATGCAGAGCTGCGAAACAGCCCTATCTCAGCTTGAATACGATGCGGATCTTAACTCAGTAGTCACGTTAGAGAAGGTCGTTAGTATGCTATCTCGGCCGCTGCAGCATCGATGGGCACGACTGGTAGACGGAACGTCCGAGACGTCAGGTGTGCCGAACTTCAAACAACTGATGAGTTTCGTAGCAGCCGAAGCTCGAATAGCCCGAAGTCGATTTGGGCAAATAGCTCTGTCAGCTAAGGCGAAACCATTAGTCCCGCCTCGTAACTCGGCGTACAGGAGTGATTGTCAAGTAAACTTTATTTGTTCGAAATTTGTGAGTAGAAAAGAACAAACATGTGTTGTGTGCAAGAAGGGACACAACGCAAATAGCTGCTCAAAATTCGCAGCGATGGAAGTTAGCGACAGATGGAATTCGCTCCGAAAAAAAGGTGGCTGTTTCGTATGCCTGCAGGAAGGACATCGTGCAGCGGAATGTACACTGGCCAATGTAAGTGGGAAGTTCGGGTGTAGTTCCAGGCACCACAAATTACTACATCGCGATAAACTGAGTGTAGCATGCCCAGAAACTTATCAGTGCGGATAAGTTGCAACCTAACCAGAAACCGAGCACCTTGTTTCGGTCAATCCTAGGCATTGTGGTTGCTCCGTTAATGGAAAACCTGCGACCAGTCTCTCTGCCGAAAGGCATGCTCACGCATTTGTTATCATTAACTGGGAGTTACCAATCCTCGGACCAGCGTTTGGTTTCGTAAACTGCAATTTGCAGGCCTTCAACGCTTTAACTCCAGAGGGTTCAGACATGGTCATACTTCTACAAAAAGGTTTCCACCTGTTTGAAAAACTCACAACGTCTTACAGTGTGCGTGGCTGAGGGTTAGAGGGGCAAGATGTATGAGCACAGACTCCAGCTAAACGGGCAGTCAAAAAGCTGAACTTTCCCCGCTATCCAGCTGTATATCTTCCAGATCCCCGGCAATTCAAGACGCAAGGTACAGTCAAGAATAGTGTCCTTAATCTTTTCGCATTGTCCAGTGATCTATCTTCCAGTTCGCCAGAAATACCAGATGAACATATAGTGGGATGAAAATGCAATAAAGGACATCTATTTCACTTTTTTGTGGACCAGGAATTACTGGGATAGACTCAGGTATAGGTCAAACTTTTTTCTTGAAGATAGTTTTGTTCTGCGAGAGAACAATATCTTCCAAAAGTGCATTCCACAGAGTAATAACCCTACAGCTAAAATAAGTTAATTTGTAGTGAAGTGCGTGGTCTCGGTTTAAAAGCCTTTCTGCTGGACAGACGGAGAAGCAATCGCTTTGACCTGATTCAAAAAGCTGAAGCGTAAAAAGCAGATCACCTCTTACGCGTCTTAAGTCAAGAGGATAGAGATTGAGGGGTGAGAGGCGGACGGGATAAGGTAGGTGGAACAGACCCCATACTGCTTCGGTGGAGGCCATCTGAACTCTTTCTAGGATCTCACGATCTCAAACAATACAAGAGTGCAATATCTGACTACCGTACTTCAGCAGAGGTCGGATATACGTGCCTAAAACCATAGGGAAATCATCCCTGGAGATGCGCGGGAAGGACGTTCGAATCATATTTAGCACTCGAAAGGTAAACTTGCTCGCATGTTGGTGATGATGAATGTAATCGACAGAACAACCAAACTGGAGGCACTAACTCAGGATTGGTCTGACCCCCCTACCCTCACGCCAATTTATGTTTTCCATTTACGTTTTGCGCCACACTTGCTCATCCGCTGAACCACACACCGGACGTTGACCTTAATTGACCGCTGGCTGGTGCGTGCGTTGATTCGTTTACGACCCTTGACCCACAGTCCCCGTAGACATTTCGTTGACTTGACCGCTTGAACCTCAAGCGAACCTGAATTTGCTCGCATTTGGCTGACTCTGATTCACGGAGCGGTTACCGTTGAGGTTTGTACAGTTTTATGTCGTATTCATGATTGTTTTATAAAGAACCGTATTGAAAACCACAATTGAACACTTGGCATTTTTTTGGGATTGTGTTACGCGTATCTCAACGACTGCTGGGAGTCCGTTACAGTCCTCAAAGTGCTTAAAATCAAGATGTCGGCCAGAAGAATGCCTGTTCCTAACCGATCGCATATAATTGAACCCGAGGATCCGAGGCAAGTCAAACCCCCTTTGTCCCATGCCTTTGATGAGGTTTCTTGTCCTGGCTCACGGGTTAGTTTTAAGTCAAAAGCGTCATCTAGTTTAAATTCTGCGAAAAATGTGCTTCTACTAGCCCAGCTGGAGGAAAAACAGCTAATCGAAGAAATTTGATTGGAGAATGAGCACCGTCTTTTGAAGGAGAGAAATGAGGCTCAGATGGCACGAATGAATTTCGAACTTTCCCGACAAGATGAAGTTTGTGATCCTGTTAGAGCGGATGTAGTTAATCAGCCAGAGAAGATCGAAGTGTTCCTCAGCGACTGTGAGAAACAGGACCACAATCTACTCCGTGAGCCCCACTTTCCATTACCAGAGGAAATGCGAGATGTCTTATGCAAAATGCAGCTACCTAAGGTAGAACTAGCTGAGTTCGATGGTGAGGTGACACGACACTGTAGGTTTGTGAAACAGTTCGAGTATTATATCGAAGGCAGAATCAGTGGTGAAGGCCATAGATTGCTGTATCTTCTGTACTACTGCAAGGGAAAAGGTAAAGTCAATCAAAGAGTGGATGAAGGGGAACAGGAAAAAGTATGTTGCCTTGACTTTAGCATGGCAATTGCCTCGGTAAACCATCGGCTTCTACTAATCAAGTTGAGGTCATTGAGTATAAATGGGCAGATTCAGGAATCGCTAAAGGACTTCCTTACCTGTAGAAAGTTTTACTTTAGAGTAGGTGACGATAACTCCAAAATAGAAAATGTCATCAGTGGAGTACCGTAGGGTTTGGTACCAGTCCCACTACCGTTTCTTCCGTTTAATAATGATTTAGCCTCAGTCCCACAATCACCAAAATGCTTCTTCGCGGATGATGTGAGGTTAGTGGGAGCTCAAGGGAGAGAACAGCTGAACAGAGACTTACTTGCCGTTCTTGAGTGGACACAGAAGTGGGACTTGCATGCGAGTGTTAGGAAGAGCCACGTGTTGTCGCGGACAGCGAAAAGCCTGAGGACTGCACACGACCAAGGCCCATTTACCGTGGAGGCAGTAAACCGAGTAGAGGACCTTGGGACTGTGGTGACTTCTGATCTTAGGTGTCTAGTGTGCAGCAGCTGCAAAAAAGGCACGCAATGAGCACTTCGGGTTGAGATCGGCTTTTTTGTGCAGGCAGTCAAGGGTCTTCATGTCAGCATACATGTTATAGTTAGACCTTCTTTGGAAGGTTGTGTTCAGACATGGTCATACTTCTACAAAAATGATTCCACCTGTTTGAAAAACTCACAACGTCTTACAGTGTGCGTGGCTGAGGGTTAGAGGGGCAAGAAGCATGAGCACAGACTCCAGCTGAACGGGCAGTCAAAAAGCTGAACTTTCCCCCGCTATCCAGCTGTATATCTTCCAGATCCCCGGCAATTCAAGACGCAAGGTACAGTCAAGAATAGTGTCCTTAATCTTTTCGCATTGTCCAGTGATCTATCTTCCAGTTCGCCAGAAATACCAGATGCAAGAGACTGTCAAGGTTTGTATTTTGAACCCTTTCCCCTTTTACCACTGCCTATTATCCTGTGACCTATCTTCCAGCTCGCCGGTGTCATTGAGATGATAAGATGATCATAAGATCTGGGTGCATTTGGGCTCAAGCCTCGTACCCGTGTGCAACTTTAAGACTCCAAGACCACTGGAATAGACTGCCAGAACAGGTAGTAGAACTGGGGACCGTCCAGGCACTCACAGGGGCCCTAGCTCGTGGGTGGAATGAGATCATTTCTGGCAGCGAATCTTGAGCTTGTTACTAGACAGGATTCGATGTGTTTAATTATTGAACGTTTCCATTTGCTACGTAATGACTTAGTGAACGCTCACGATGCATATTGACCCTCACGGTTGACGTGCGATGGGGTTTTACGTTTCCCTTCTATTTTTAGCGGGGAATTGAGGAAGCTGCGCAGTGGTAGCGGTGTGAGTTCCCACCTGGACATTTTTGAATTGGCGCGTCGTCCCGGATTTCTGGAGCGAGAGTTTTGAAAACCACGGAATTGATCTGCAAAGATTATGTTTAAATGCGATTTACTTGCTGGGTTGTAAGTGACTTAACTGTTATGTTTACAATGAGAAAAAAATGGGCGATTTTTCCTTGGTAAAAACATTCTGCTCAACAAAATGGTAATAATTTGTGTATAGGGGACTTTAAAATTGAACTGGGGTGTCGAATCGTATCTGACAATGGCTAAAAAGGTGTGAAATATTTTGAAAACCTTGGACCGTTTCTTCATTATTATTTGGAAAATTGCTCCTTACTTATCATTGTCCCGAAATCCCTATTTTGTGTAAAAAACGCGCCCCTAATGGCAGTGCGCCTTCCGAAGGATCACTGGTTGATGTGATCTGACCCACCTAAGTTGGGCTGAAAGAGTAGCTGCCGGAATACGGTCACTGTTTTTTTCTACCTGCGTGTACACCATTGGCGTAATCAGTGACGTAAGTGATGGGTGTAAATAGAGCAGATTTGGTTTCGCGTCCCCTGGTAACCGAATGATATCTTTATATATATATATATATATATATATATATATATATATATAATTATGTCTAATTGTACGAGCTCGCTCCCGCGTATCTATAGCAGCAAAGTTTCACTGAACTAAATAGCTGATCCTCTTGTCTGAACGCAGTAGATAACTGGGCTTCTGTTACCACTGCTTTCAGTATTTATCAGTACTGTAACTTACGTGAAATGACTAACGGATGGAATCGAAAGCTTTTTCCTTTCCATCTTCTGAAGCTGTCAAAAGTCAGTCGATATTCACGAAATGTTAAACAAAGCGCGGAGTTTTCTATATACCACACCCAAACTCGCAAATGATCGCCACCTATATGAAGCTAGTATTCCCAGGCTTGTGCACGAGAAACAAGACTCATGTGCAAGAGAAACGAAAAGGCAACAACAAAATGGCCTCAGAGAAGCAACACGGTAATCAAAATGTGGTGGCCCCATAGGGACCATGTTGACAGTCTCGTTGTCCTCCGCGTTGGTCATCGAGCCAGACAATGCACGCACTCGCACTTGTCGTCCTTTCTGTATCCCACTCACTGGAAATGGGTCCATCGACCACAGGAGCCACATTGCACCCACTGAACGTCCTCATCAATGTCCACCGTTGGTTTCTCCAATCTGCATACGCTGCAAACTTCCTCCTGAATTGGTGAAGCCGCTGGATCCACAAGTCGACGCTTGCTTTCCGTTTTGAAAGGTGTCGACGCATTGGTGCGCAACCGACGGAAATCCAAGACTTGCAGTGGGTTCCCTAAGAAAACTATATCCTCATCTTCCGCATTCCTTAATACCAAGGCAGATTTTCGTTTCGAAAGTGACTTACTACGGCTGGTGCCGGCTACTAATGAGCTAGTACTAGCCAGTGGTGTTGCTGGAGCATACAACTTACTGCCATTCAAGTCTGCCTCTATGTTCCCCGTGGGCTTGTGAACTTCCTGTAATCGATACCAAGAACTGGGCCGTTCAGCTAGTCCACGCGATAGACTGTGAATAAAGCAAATACTGCCGGGTGGCATGTGCAGCCCAGCTAGTCTTATACGGCATCCAAGTAATTTCGAGCACTGGGACGCCTCGGAACTTGGACTTTCAATGGCGGATAAGAACCTTATAAAATCTGCACTGTCCTCCGTGTACACCATATTGCGCACCCACTGGAATATTCTACCTCGACCTGTGACGGAGACATGTGACAGCAGACCGCATCTTCGACGCATGTCCTTTACGATTTGGAACCTACAGAATACAACCTGCGACTCCGGGTACTGTGTCCTCAGAGCGTTATGCCGGCCAGACTACCTCTACGACTATGGTTTTACAGTTTCCGGTCTGGAGCAGAGATTGAGCCGAAAATTCGACGGCTGTTTCGTAGCCAGTGCCGCTTTCGTTGGGCATAAGGGCATACAAAATACTGTGCCCTAACCTGGTGTCGTCTACGACCATAACGTGCCACAAAACATATCCACGGTAATTCATTTGGTGTGTGGCGTCGGCCAACATCACGTCACCGAAACTGCCGATGAGCTCGTTACTTACTAGAGGAACAAACAGAACAAACTTAATCATGCTATCGTCACTAATGACCTGTGAATACCCCTGACTTCTCAAAAACTCACTTACACGAGCTGCATTCTTAGTGAGGTCAACGGAACCTAACCTTTTCCTTATGGAGAGAAAGTCGTGACTGCGAGGGCGACGGCTAAACATTCCTCAGGTGTAATCCCTAAGCTCGGCAGTTTTATGAAAACTTTCCATCATACTAAACACGTGACTTTCTTGGTCACTGGTCAAGCGGCGGTTACTGGCGTAATAACACTCGGTCTCTCGTTGGAAGTCGTGGTTATGGACCATGGCCCACTGCGACACCATGTAGGATGGGCCGACGGCACGCATCGAGAGGAATGCTTGGCAGTCAAGGTTGGGGTATCTGCAAAAAGTTTCCATTAGGAACAAGTAAGGAATCAAACCACCTTCTTCCAGAGCAGTTTCTTCTTCGCCGATGGATGCGGCAATATCTGATGAAATAGTACTGCGTGCCAGATGGCAAAATAATGCCACGTTTACTTGCCATTTCCCTTGTTCGTGAATCGTACACGTAAAAACTCGAACAAGTGGTTGATTGGAAGTCCCGAAAATCGGATCTAAATGCATCCAAATTCGGGTACATCTTAATCGTTGCACAGAACTGGGCAGAATCAGCGGCGATATTTCGCTCCATATCGAGAACCAGGCAGTGCGAGAAAGAAATGGCAAGCGAACATCAAGCCGAGGGTTATGGATTATATATGACCAATAACCCAATCAACAAGCTGCAATGGCTAAGACAATAACGCGAGAGCTAATTGCCGAGATTTGACCAAGTGAAACAAGTTTCAACAAAAATTACCAATGAAGTTTTATAAAGTTCGTTCCCATAAAGCACAATTTTGCGGTCGTTTTGTTACATTTCGTTGCTAAAGTTATTCGGTCAGCTGTTTGAGGTCAGCATTACGCCAAGCCAGGTCGGAACTTACACCACTCTCCTGCGCGGTGGTGGGTGCCTACTTAGTGTGCATACCATCGAAAGAATTCTGGATGCTTGATTGGCCGTGGCCAATATAACTGAACTCCGTGTGCAAAAACTGAACTCCGTGTAAGTGCCGCGCGGTTTGAATTCATAGTGCTCTCGTCTTTGAATTGAAATTTTGAATAGTTTTGTGAATTAACCCAGTTTAATTCACAATACTGAGCGTATCATAATTGCATTTAAGGTGCGCTTTATCCGGAGAATATTTTTATTCTCCTTGTAGTATTGCCGAGTAGTGTTCGGTGTTTTTTGAGGCGATCTTTCCTCGCTTCTAATCTTTCTTTTGTTTTTGTTTTTGTGTTGGCGGGATTTACCTGCTATTGTCAGAGTGCGTATTTTGTGTTTGGGTAAAGAGCACTTGAGTTGTTTTCGCCCTCGTTTTTGAGGTTTTCGGTATGACACGAGTTTCCGACCCGTGTCTAGCACTCAAGTGCGGAAAACGTGTGGTAAGTGGTATAGAGTGCGAGATATGCAAGAGGTGGGCTCACCCAAGGTGTTCAGGGATAGCAAAGGACATCTATGTCCTTTATAAACAGAACCCATGGGCTGAATGGGTCTGTGCCCCCTGCAAGGAGGCGGCCAGTCTGGCCTTTAAACTGCAGGCCCAAGGGCAGGACCAGCGTCCACCAAGTAGTTCCTCGGTTGTAAGCCCCAAACCACCGCAAGCAGGTTGTAGTAAGCCGTTTGCGGAAGTAGTATCAACACCCGAGAGGACAATCATCCGAGCGAATGGACCAGCTCCGAGAGCTTGCCAGGCGGTCGTTGCCTCCACTCCTTTGAAGCAGACCGACGAGGGCCAGTGGACTGAGCAGAAGCCGAGAAGGGCGAGGCAGGTCAAAAAGAAGGGCGACTGTGATAGAGCGAAAGATGGGTTGGCTACGGCGGATGACCCTGCTCTTCTGGTATTAGAAAGCAAGGTGAAGGACCTGCAGAGGCAGATCTTGTCGATGGGCAGGGTCTCAAGCCACAGGCTTCTGATCCTAAACCAGGAAGAACCCTTTATAAGGGAATCGAAGGCCAGGAGAGACATTGACAGGAGGAGGGTCTGCGACATACTGCGAATCGCAGGTGTTCCGTACCCTCCTACTCTAAGAAGGGTGCACAGAGTGGGGACATGGAAGTCACCACTGGGGAACAAAGGCGAACTTCGTGCGAGACCAATATTGGTGGAGTTCGCTGATGAGGCTACCCGAGATAGACTACTGGCGAGGGCAGCGGTAGTAGCTCAGATTACCAAGGGCAGATACCAGATTGTGCCGGACGAGCATAGGGTAAGGCCTGGTGGTCTAGCCCCGGGAGGTAACCTTGCTCGACCAGCCAGGGCGCTGGTGAGAAATCTAAAAGTTCAGCGGAATGCCGTACTCGGCTCTCAGGCCCCGACCCCGACAATAGTAAAGAAGTCACGTGCGGGGTCGCCAATAGTTGTAATTGAAGATGCGCTGGAAGACGAGAATTGGCAGTGCTGTCCGAAGATAGATGACAGTGCGACCCCTGCAGTCTGGATGTTGTAGCCACTCCTATAGAGATGGATTGGGAGTCGACGGAAATTCTGGACCATCAGCCGGCTTCATGCACCCCAGTGGGGACATCCGAAGCAGAAAACGTGTCATCATCTCAGGCGTTGCGCCTGAGAAACGGCCAGTAATGAATAACAAAAGACACCTAGGCGACGGAGCAAACGCGGTGGTGTTATATACTAACGCGTGTAGTATTAGAAACAAATGGGCGGAACTTGCGAAAACCGCTGACGAACAGAAAGCGTCAATAGTTGCCATGACGGAAACGTGGCTTTCTGAGGAAGACCATGTGCCAGGCCTAATAAGTAACGGTTTTGCAGTCTACAGGCAGGATCGGGAACAAGATCGCCTTGGTGGTGGAGTAGCCATCCTCGTCAGGTCAGGTGCAAACCACCTTGAGTCCCAGACCAAGATGTGCACTCGCATTATCCCGCTATGCGCCGTTACGATCATCCTTCCAGGCAGAAGGGTTAACGTCGTCTGTGTCTACAAGGCACCAAGCACAAACCACGAAGAGGACGTTTGTTTGCTGCGGACTTTGACTGAACTAGTTAAGGACGCACAAAAGACCCTCATAGTGGGTGACTTCAATCTTCCGCACATCGACTGGGTGGCTGAGGTCTGCGTGCCGGAATCAGAGGAGTAAACCTACTTAGAATGGCTGCATGATAATGCGTTGCATCAGCATATTAGGGAGAATACCAGATATAGGACTGGATGCGTTCCATCCTTGCTGGATCTAGCTATAACGAACTTCTCCAACGATGTGGCTGGACTGCATTATTGTGCACCGCTGGGAAAGAGTGACCACGTGTGTGTCAAAATAATTCTATGCATGTGGCAACCGAAGGTACCCTCAAGGCTGATTAGGAATTTCGGTAGTATGGACATAGATAGGCTTCGTAATAGGGCGATGGGTTTGACCTGTGACATGCCAAAGGAGGCTACTGTGGAGGAGCGCTGGCAGGCCATAAAGGGATCCCTGACTGCCCTACAGGAAGAGTTCGCACCCTTAAAACGAAGGAGTGGGGAGGGCAAACCCATGTGGTGGAAGGCTGCAATAGCTAAGGCCATCAGACGTAGAAACCGCTCTTGGAACCAGTACTAAGCTTCCGGCAGTCAGCTAGCCTAGAATCGCTATACGAAGCTGAGAAACGAGACTGTAAGCCTTTTGAGAACTTCTAAGCGGGAATTTGAGCTGAAATTGGCCCAGTCTGTATGACAAGAGCCGAAGAAGTTCTACAGCTATGTACAGTCTAAAGGCTCAACAAGAAATGCCGTAGGTCCGCTATCCACTAGAGAATACGGTATTGTCACTGACGACCAGGGCAAAGCAGACGCCCTGGGGGAATACTTTGGTAGTGTACATAGGATAGATAGTGGGGTACGAGTAGATCTGGCTCTGGTGCATCCTCCTCAGTTAAACGAGCTAGATCTCTCAGAGGAATGCGTTTGTACGTACCTACAGGAGTTAAACAGCCACAAGTCAGCGGGCCCATATGGCATTCATCCAGCTATCATCAAGCCGTTGGCGGATATCATAGCTCCATCGGTTTGCAGATTGTATAGATCCACGTTGGACCAGGGAAAGCTGCCTCAGGACTGGAAAGTCGCGGCAGTCGTGGCAATACATAAGAGTGGGCCTAAGTCGGATGTGCAGAACTACAGGCCGGTAAGCCTAACTAGCATTCTCTGTAAAGTCCTCGAGAAGATCATCCGTGCCCATATCTGCCAGCACTTACTGCGGCACTCTATGGTGAGTCCGGCGCAGCATGGATTCCTGAAAAATAGATCTTGCCTGACCAATCTCCTGTGCTTCTAAGATGAAGTAACTCGACGACTGGATGAAGGTAAGGAAGTTGAGGTATGCTACCTCGACTTTAGCAAGGCGTTCGACTCCGTTAATCATCGTCTTTTGCTACGCATAATGGAGACTTTCGGTATATGTGGGCCAGTATATAGGTGGCTGGAGGACTTCCTCTCCCACAGGACACTTTATGTCAAAGTGGGGGACAGGTGCTTCAGTTTGGTGAACGTCACCAGTGGTGTACCTCAGGGATCCGTCCTAGGCCCGGTCTTATTCTTGTTATTTATTAATGACCTAGCATCCACTCTTCAATCGCCCAACTTTATTTTTGCGGATGATGTGAAGATTGTTGGATCTAAGGGTAGGGCGGACTTGGGCAGGGAAATAGGCACCGTCCTGAACTGGGCATACAAATGGGACTTACCTCTAAACGCTCAAAAAAGCCATCTGTTGTCAAGGGCAACAGAGAGCCTAACTGTCGCTCATGATCAAGGGCTGTTCACCGTAGAGGCAGCCAGTAGGGTTAAAGACCTGGGGATCGTCATGAAAAGTGACTTCAAATGGTCGGAGCAGTGCAACGCGGCTGCGCATAAGGCTCGTGGGGAGCTCTTTAGACTGCGATCAGCTTTGTCTTACCGGAAGCCGGAGGTATTCGTACCTATTTACATGGCTATAGTACGACCTCACTTAGAAGGTAGCGTGCAGGCTTGGTCACCCTTCTACAAAAAGGACGCCGCCTGCCTCGAGAAAGTCCAACGTCTCGCCACGCGAATGGTTGAAGGGCAGAGGGGTAAGACTTACGAGCAGAGACTCTGTGACCTGAATCTCTTCTCGTTGGAAAGGAGGAGAAGTCGAGGGGATCTCATGGAAACGTTCAAGGTAATGAAGGGCTTTTCTGGCCTTAGACCAGATAGTCTATTCCAAGTGGCCGTGGACTCCAGAACAAGGGGATACGAAAAGAAGTTGTTAAGAGCCCGATCTAGGTTGATGGCTAGATCGCACTTCTTCAGCAACCGGGTTGTGAACAGTTGGAACGGTCTGCCTGGTGAAATGGTAGATCTGAAGACAGTCCAATCCTTCAAATGTGCCCTTGATCGCAAGTGGTACGAGATCTTTCCTTGTAGCGAGCCTTGAGAATATCAACTAGATGGATGACGGGTAGTACTGTGGTCCTTCTGGAGTATGTTTTAGCAGACTTTTTCCCTCATTGCATACTGTCTCAGTGAACGCTCACGATGCATAATGTCTCTCGCAGTTGATGTGCGATTAGGTTTTCCGTTTACCTCTCATTTTTAGCGGGGATTCGACGAAATACACTCGGCAGTGGTGGGTGCATAACTGGTGTGCATACCATCGAAGGAATTCTGGACGCTCGATTGGCCGTGGCCATTACCTGTCCTGTGCAAACTGAACTGAACTGAAATGAACTGAACTAAACTGAACTGGCAGCGAATCTTGAGCTTGTTACTAGACAGGATTCGATGTGTTTAATTATTGAACGTTTCCATTTGCTACGTAATGACTTAGTGAACGCTCACGATGCATAATGAATCTCACAGTTGACGTGCGATGGGGTTTTACGTTTCCCTTCTATTTTTAGCGAGGAATTGAAGAAAACTGCGCAGTGGTCGGTGACTACTTAGTGTGCATACCATGGAAGGAATTCTGGATGCTTGATTGGCCGTGGCCAATATATCTTCTGTGCAAGCTTGACTGCGTTACACCGGTGGTGCGGTTGTACCCCTTGGTGGGTGTAACCGTTTTTGAGATTTTCAGAAGTCACAGCTCGCCTCCTCCATTTAAGCCAATCTTTATCTGTACTGATTTGATCCTGAATAATGTCAGCTTTCCCCACCATTGTTATAGCCACTTACTCAGACGAGGCTACTTTCTCTACGAGGCAATGTGATTCCCCCTCTGTGGCCAATGTCTCGTTCCCCAATCCGTACGAGACGGTCCTTCATAATGCGCTGGCAACAGATGCACTAAAATGTACAGTTTAAAGTCAGGCTTCAGATATATTTGAGCTAAGGGCCACCGTCTGCACCCTCACAGATGAGTTGACCAGCCTTAGGAGCTTGGTTATCACATCCCTCCCGGTGTCCCAGGCAGCCGATCAGGTGTGTAGAGTATATGAGCAGCAAATTCTTTACGTTGCCAAGATTTTGCAAGACACCGAGAAATGCTCCAAGCGAGTCATCCTTTGGGGTCGCTTTCCCAACTTGGATCACCCTCACGACGCCTATGACCAGGTGTTTAACCGCCGTAAGCTCCCTCTCCCTCTTAAAAGTCGGTCCACTTGGCTGGTACCCAAACGTACCAACCAAGTACACGGCATTCTAATTGAAGTGGGCTCCACAGAGGCAGCCAAACGAATTGTTTCCTCAGCCGCAAAGCTCAAAGAGAAAATAAAAGGGCTCAAGGTAGTATCCATTGACAAGCCATCCCATCTAAGGCTCCTCAGTGAGAAGGCTAAGCTGGCAACCCCACAAAAAGCCAATCCTAAGCTCAGAGTGTGGTCTGTCGTGCAGGTAACTCGCCTTGAGGATCGAGCTCGATGTCCACTATCCGTTGCCTCCCTACTCACTGCATTTCCAGTTACGGAAAGTACCCCTGGTAGAATCCTGGTGCTGCTAAACATCTGACGCCCACAAAAAGTATCCCAGACCCAACATTGCTAATAAGACTGTATTAACGGACGTGACTCACCCATCCTTGAACCCAGACACAAACCTGCAATCTGTTTCTGGTGAAAGCTTCAGTGAGGAGTTTAATGCACCAAAAGAGGTCTCTGGTGCGGTCGTGCAAAACAGGATCACAAACAAGAAGACTCAGAGCTGTGAATCATGCAGTACGCACAAAGGTAAACCACTAAAAGCAGTCCGCCCTTTTCGGAGACTGAATGATGTAGACCGTCCGCCTGGTATGATACCACCCAGGTTACTAGACGTCAAAACTTACCATTCCCCCAAACAGTCTATTTACCCTCTATCCCCCTAATATCTCCAGCTCCCGACTCCCCCAGGACCTCATATCCACCCCCAACTCTCCCTCTTTCCCCCTCCTCAAACCCGAAATCAGTTGTCTCTGGCGATTCCGCAACGCCTGAGCATGTTCTCCAGTGCTTTTACAGCAATTGCCTGAGTGTGCTGAATAAGATCCCGGAGCTTCGGCAGCTTGCAGTGGATAAGGAGCCTAAGATCATAGCCCTCACAGAAACCTGGCTCGCCCCTGATATACTTGATGCCGAAATATCCATTCCGGGATACTTCACAGTAAGGCAGGACTCCAGCAGAGGTCGTGTTGGCGGGGTTATCATATACTACGATAATTCTATCCCTCCCCTCACTATACTAACAACCCCTACCTTTGCATGTATTGATTGCTTGTGGGTTGTGTCTACCCTCTCTAGGACAGACATCCTACTGCTTGGTGTAGTCTATCGCCCTCTCGCATGCAATTCAACCGATAGCCTAGGTTTCACAGACTTATTAGGCTCCCTGAAAAGCTACACAAATTTCACCCATCTGTTAGTCAGTGGTGACTTCAACTCACCCAGTATCAACTGGCAAAGAGCTGATGCCCCTGATATCAACTTTGGCAAACCCCTCCTAAATCTCGTACTCAAGAGTTCATGGGCGCAGAGCGTAAAAGATCCGACCAGATATTGCACAGGGCATGCTTTGCCCCTACTGGACCTGGTTATCACCCACGAATTGTTCCAAATAAACGTGGTACATTACTTGCCGCCTCGGCAAGAGTGATCATATTCTCATCGGGTTCGATTATATTGTGAGATGGGCTCATCTTCCCTCAGAAATCAGAATCTTGATATCCTTCAAAAGGACCGATTTTGACCTAGTCTGTGCATTTGTTCGCTCCCATCTAAATTCAGCTAACCTAGGTAACACTCCTGATGAGATGGCGGAGAACCTCAGAGAGATGGTCTCTTTAGCTGATGGGCTATTTTTCCCCAGAATTCATCTTCCACAGACCGGTAGGCGGCTCCTACTTCGCCTCAATAGGCGCATTCTAGACAAACGCGCACGCCTCTTTGCTAGATATAAAGCCACAGGTCTTGCCTGCGATGCAGCTTTCAGGATTATCCGCACTATATGCAAAGACAAGATTAGGTCCTATCAGAATGCAGTCCAACGATCTGTACTTGCTCGAGCACGGACTAATGAGGCATTTTTCTTTCAGTACATGCGCCGTCTAAGGGGCACAGCTCCGACGCCACTTGCTCTCAAAGATCGTGCCGGGTCCCCAATCACCTCTCCCAGCCAAGTGGCCGAGGCCCTCAGCTCCTACTTTCGTACAGTTTTTAGCTCCTTACCCATATCATCCCACCCTACCATGCACCCGATATCTCTGGTCACTACCCTTAACCACATCACTGTTCCCATTGGTGCAGTCGCACAAGGTTTCCGACGGATCAACCAATATTGCCCCATGGGTCCTGACTTAATCCGCCCCCGCATTCTCAAGGAAACTGTGGACACATTAGCTGCTCCTTATGCATCTCTTTTTCAGCGATGTGTTGACGATGGAGTTTTCCCCAGCAGCTGGAAAAAAGCAGTCATCGCACCCATCTATAAGAAGGGTAGTAGACATCTTGGTTCTAGTTACAGACCCGTAAGTCTAACTAGCATTACCAGCAAAATTTCCGAGCGAATTCTTAAGAATGCTGTTCTTTCCCATCTGCATAGAAATAGGATCCTCTCCCCGTCCCAACGTGGGTTTCTTCCTGGCAGATCATGCATCACCAATATGCTTACTGTCATGGATAGTCTGGCGAAAGCCTACGATGATGGTCAGCTCTCACACGTTGTATTCATCGATTTTGCTAAGGCCTTCGACAATGCCTTCGTGCTCCTCTTCTTTATAAGCTGCAAACATACGGGATTACAGGCTCCATGCTGGCCATCTTATGCAGCTTTCTTACCGACCGCACCTTTGTGGTTAAGGTGGGGAATGTTTTGTCCCAACCCTCCCCAGTAACAACTGGGGTCCCCCTAGTATCGGTCTTAGGTCCTCTTCTTTTCTCGATCTACACAAACGATCTTCCGACAGCCCTTCCTGCAAACAATGCCATGCATGCAGACGATGTAACCCTCTGGAGTTCAAGCGTTGAAAACCTGCAAATTGCAGTTGATGAAACAAAACGCTGGTCGGAGGATTGGAAACTTCCAGTTATTGATGACAAATACGTAAGCACGTCTTTCGGCAGAGAGACTGGCCACGTTTTCCGTTAACGAAGCAACCACACTGCCTAGGGTTGACCGACACAAGGTGCTCGGTTTCTGGCTAGATTGTAACTTGTCCTTCTCTCATCATCAACTTGCGAGCAAGTCTACCTTTCGAGTGCTAAATATGATTCGAAGGTCCTTCCCGCGCATCTCCAGGGATGATTTCCCCATGGTTTTAGGCACGTATATCCGACCTCTGCTGAAGTACGGTAGTCAGATATTGCACTCTTGTATTGTTTGAGATCGTGAGATCCTAGAAAGAGTTCAGATGGCCTCCACCGAAGCAGTATGGGGTCTGTTCCACCTACCTTATCCCGTCCGCCTCTCACCCCTCAATCTCTATCCTCTTGACTTAAGACGCGTAAGAGGTGATCTGCTTTTTACGCTTCAGCTTTTTGAATCAGGTCAAAGCGATTGCTTCTCCGTCTGTCCAGCAGAAAGGCTTTTAAACCGAGACCACGCACTTCACTACAAATTAACTTATTTTAGCTGTAGGGTTATTACTCTGTGGAATGCACTTTTGGAAGATATTGTTCTCTCGCAGAACAAAACTACCTTCAAGAAAAAAGTTTGACCTATACCTGAGTCTATCCCAGTAATTCCTGGTCCACAAAAAAGTGAAATAGATGTCTTTTATTGCATTTCCATCCCACTATATGTTCATGAATGTCGCTCCCCCATTCCGCTTAAGGCATTGTCCATAATGAGACACCGCATGATGCTGTGTATTTTGTTTTTGTTGCCGCCCCCGCCCCTCCTTCCCCCCTCGCTTCTTTTCATCCACCGCTGATGTCGCAACTGTCGACTTAAACTCACGGAATGAAATTGTGTCGGCATTAGAAGCAAAATATTCAGACATTTTCAAACCCGATTTAGGCCAGTGCACAAAAGCAAAAGCAATTTTGTACATCGTTCCAGGGAACCCACCCATCCTTCGTCCCAAAAGACCTGTCCCCTATGCAGCCACCCCACAAATCGACGCCGAGTTAGATCGTTTGGAACAGTTAAACGCAATAAGCAGAGTCGCCTATTCCTCCTGGACCGCCCCAATAGTAGCCGTTAGAAAGGCCAATGGCGCGGTACGCATCTGTGGCGACTTCTCAACCGGTCTAAACGACGCACTCTAGACGCATCAGTACCCACTTCCGGTCCCTGAAGATCTTTTTGCCGAACTAAATGGAGGGTGTGTTTTCTAAACTAGACTTCTGGGATGCTTACCTGCTAGTAGAAGTGAAAGACTCCTGCAAAGAACTATTGACAGTTAACACTCACAGAGGGCTGTACCAGTTTAATCGGCTTCCTTTTGGCGGTAAATGCGCACCAGCAGTTTTCCAGCAAATAATGGACACGATGGTGAGTGGTCTGTCCTACGCCATGGTGTATATGGACGATATTATTTGTCAGTACTTTCGTGGATAGATGAACATCGAGTACATTTGGACGAGGTTTTCGGAAGCATCCAACCACACGCTTTTAGTCTCCAAATGCAAAAATGTGTGCTCCTGCTACCGCGGATCAGTTACCTTGGGGTTGTAATAGATGAGAACGGTCGGCGTCCGGACTCAACAAAGACAGCCGCGATTCAAAATTTGCCTGCTCCCACGAACAAGACCAAGCTTTCTTAGGCATGGTAAGTTATTACAGTAATTTCATTACCAAATATGCAGCCGTTACGTGCACCAAATGGTTTTGGTCATCACGCTTCCAAGATGCGTTTGAGAAGATCAAGAAGATACTTACATCCGATCTTGTGTTAACCCATTACAATCCGAAGCTTCCTATCATTGTTGCCGCGGATGCCAGTGACTGCGACATAGGTGCAGTTTTATTACACAAATTCCCAGATGGTAGTCAGGAAACAGTGTTACGTGTTTCATAATTGACTACAGCTAAAAAGAAATACAGCCAGGTTGAAAAAGAAGGGTTGGCATTAATTTTTGCCGGTAAAAAGTTCCACAAAATGTTACACTGACGCCATTTTACATTATGTACAGGCCACAGACTTTTACTCACTAATTTTTCCTCCAAAAAAGGCGCACCTGTGCGTACGGCTAACAGACTACAGTGCTGGGTGACTATGCTAATTGGTTATGATTTTAACATACAGTACATACGAACAGATAGCTTCGGCTACGCTGATGCCTTATCTCGCCTGATAGCTACCAACTTACAAAGTCAACCAGACAAACGATGAAGTGATCATTTCAGTGATAAATGTGGACGTAGGTGTTGAGCGCGTATTTAACAATTCCAGTAACGTTTGGCTCTATCCGCAATGCAACTCAAACTGACCTCACTATGCAGCGCGTCATGTCTTACTTGGAAAAGTTTGGCCAGTCAAACCCAAAGACCCTGAAATTCGGCAGTAATACAGACGAAAAGAAGCATTCACGGGAGTAAGTGGCCGCCTGATGCTGTCCCACCGTGTGGTAATTCCCCAGTGATTAGAACAAAAGTCCTTCACCAGCTAGACACAGGCCATCCAGGGATGACTTAAATGAAAGCCATCGCGCGCTCCTACGCATACTGGCCTAACATAGACTCAGACATTGTCTAACTTGTCCGCAAGTGCGAGCAATGCGCACTAGCGACAAAAACACCCGTGAAATGTGTGCTTCGCACGTGGCCTTAAACCTTCTGGGCCTTGGGTACGAATTCATGTAGACTACGCCGGACCTATGGAAAATCAGTACTTTCTAATCGTGATTAACGCATATTCTAAATGGCCTGAAATAATTCCAATGACGCAAGAATCCACACTCACTACAGTAACCGCACTCAGTCGTCTTTTCTCCCAATTCGGCGTCTCGAAACTGTTGTTACGGATAATGGTGTACAGTTTTCCTCAGCGGAGTTTAAATGGTTTTGCGAGTGCGGGTACACATGGACGTAGCCCCGTGTATCATCTCCAATCCAATGGACAAGCGGAGCTATTCGCGGACACCTTTAAGAGGGCTCCAGAAATTGCACGGGGAGGGAAGCCTACCGTTCATTTTGGATACTTTCTTACGAACCTATCGCTCGACGCCCAACCCATCGGCGCCAAATGCGAAGTCACCAGCCGAACTGTTCTTGAGACGACGTATGAGAACACCACTTGACGCGATGTTACCAGCTACTTCTGCGGGTCCTAGAAGTCTCATAACGGAAGCTCAGTTTAGTCGGAACCACGGGACGAATAGACGGGTTTTCAAAATAGGTGACCCAGTCTATGTGCTAGTGTTCAGTGGACATCAAAAGATTTGGATTCCCGCTGTTGTTCTCCATCCGGTTGGCAGTGTCCTGTTCACAGTCAGCTGTAATGGGCGAACCTGGACAAGGCGTGTAAACCATTTACGGCATCGATATGCATCCGGAACTAACCTTCACCCTGACCATCAAGAACTGCCACTTGATGTATTGCTAGACATTCGCAATTCCACATCACTGAAAATCCTGAAATCATTACTGAGCCACCTGCAGAGTGCAGGCATTCGACACGAACACGTGCACCGGCTCAAAGGTTGAATATTCAGCCACAAAAAAGACTTATGTGTGATTCCTTACTTTTAAAAGGAGGTATTACAAAGACGTCCACATAACTAGTATTCAAACATTGCTTTCGTAATACCCTGTTTGCCATGACTCTTGGTCAGCTAACATTTAATCGATAATTTGGTAACGCCCAGCTTATTGTGTTTTGATTGGCTCTCAATTGGCCCATCACGTGCATTTATGTATCGTAACAAGATCACGTGTCACGCGACACAGCAGTGTTTTCAGTATTTTCCGATAACGCGTTGCCCGACACCGTTGTTGTTCTGATTTGTGAGTTATCGGCTTTAACAAAGTTATATCTCAACCTGGCAAAGAAAGCTTGAGAATATGAGAATGCCACTGATGTTGACACCTAGCCATATCCTCTAATGTATTTAACCACCGACTCGTGGAATATTTTGGACGTCACCCAGGAAGCATAACGCCCCGCGTGACCATTATCACGAGGCTGCATCTCCAAAGTGGTGTGATGGCTTGCGTGCCCCAATGACCCGAAGAGCAATGCGGGATGGTTCCCTTAAACCGGAGATGCTATCATGCCTGACAAATCAATTGGTGGAGGCCAGACGAGGTCTAGTCTCTGGACCAGTTGATGGGCAACATCTGATTCTAAACGCTATGCCTCTGGAGAGGACGTTCCAGCGAATGAACACGGAGAGAAATAGTGTACCGATCTAAACCCTCCACTAGATGGATTTGGGAGTGGAGCATTTGGGGTTTCTCTTGACGGTGGGAGAAGTCACCGCACTTCATTGGACAGCTATCGCCCGCCTAAGTTGGCCAGCCCCCAAGCCCAAAGGACGCTGCTCCGTCCACGTTCCGCTTACTCCATTGGGTGCATGGTACTAAGGACTGAATCCGAAAGGTGGATCAATAACAAAGCACCAGAGAGGACAATACAGAATGCATGCAATAATTGGGTCTCACGTGACAGACTAGAATAAGTTCCCTCACGGATTTTTCAGTCACGTTCCCGTGTTGGGTTAACGCCCCAATGCCTTGTGGGTCAGACTTTTGAGTCAAAAGCTATGGTTAGGTCTTCCAAAAAAAAGCCCCTTCTGCGATGTGAGCAGTCGTGAAATATGGTTTTCCCAATTACGTGCTTCCTCATGAGCATAGTGAAACGGGTATATATCCCATAGCCATAAGGTCCCACTGTCCTGTTAGGGATAACAGGCAACCAGACTGTGAGACTTGTAGTAGAGAACTACATAAGATCTCAGCATATCAGGTGTGATAACGAGCCGGACGACAGTGGAATACTGCCTACCACCGGAGTGGCCGGTAATGACCTCCGAGATGGTAGCCAAATGCTCTATGCCTCACGGCCACCACTGATCAGAAACACTAAGGATCGTTCCTGTATAGGGTCCTGCTAACTTCTCTTCAATTTGCCAATTAATTATCTAGTTGTTGTTGCTTCCTAATTATTATTCGTTATTGTTTATCCATTGTTATTATCCGTTAATCGTTGATTCATTCATTCGTTGTTATTACTATTATCTATTAATTTTTGCAACGCACCCCCGCAGTGGCCAAGTTTCTGAACTATATAGTTCAGTCTAGTTAATTCAGCCATTAGCCTCGCGCTTCAGTACTCTGGTTTTGGTTGCTACCCACAGCATCGAGTCAAGGGCAAAAGGAACAGAAGCATGAAGTGAAAAAGAGCCAAACGGAAGGAAAAATGCGGAAATCACAAAGACAAGGGAAGAGTTCAAACACCACTACGGCGCTTGCCGCGACACCTAGCCATATCATTTAATGTTTCCAACCATTTGGGTCACGTGGACCCCAACTCGGAAGTCTAATATGTTCAACTTGACCAAGTCCACTGGTCAAGGTTTTCATACCTGTTTGCTATGTCATAGACTGACCACATCGACCTGCCTTCCGATCACTACCTGCCTCGGAAAACACCGCACGCCGAGAAAGTCTGCCAATGGGCATGCGTAACACATGTCCCACCAACCTTAACTTGTTTAGATTCAGTGCTATATCCGGAGACTGAACTCTGGTTCCCAACGCCCTACGTCTAACATCAGGATTGCTGGTGTGGTCTTCCCACCATATTGTTTTGGGCTATAAATGAAAGCTTGCAACTTACCTGGATCTTGGTTCAGAGGAACAATATCGTCCGCATATTCCAAGTCAGACAGTTTACTGCCTGTGCAAAGGTCGATGCCACTATTCTCACACGAGGATAGGAATATCGCAAGAATGAATTCAATTACGAAATTGAAGAGAAAGGACGAAAAAGGGTAACCCTGAAGAACACCACTTTCTGTGGTGAATTCGGGTGAAGGATCACCCTAAGACGGATCTCGACCTCGGCTGTTTGCATACAAGCATTGGAAAAGAGAATTAAATTTCTCTGGCACACCCTTCAGTGACAGGCAGCACCAGGGAACGGTGCGGTTGACCGAGTCGAACGCCGCTTTCAGATCGGGGAAGATACATGGTGGGCCTACGGAAGATATGCTAGTGCTACAAGAGTTGTCGAAGCGTAAAATTGTGTTCGGTACAACTTCGACCGGGTCTAAAACCGACTTGATTCCGACGCATAAACTTTTGACGGGCGCTGGATAATCGGTGGAGAATAATCCCGGTGAGCAGTTTGGATACGATACCTACCAAACTGATTCCTCTGTGCTTTTCACAACAGGACCTGTCACATTTCTTGTAAATCTGCACAATCACTGATTCACACAATTCCCTGGGAGTCTGTTCACTAACTCAGATTACTCGGAGAGGTTTTGTTAACTCCGAAACCAAAGCTTCGTCTCCATCATTGGGTCAACTAAACTCCCTTAAAATGCTCCGACCAACAATCTAGACGACATTTCTGAGAGAATCGGTGGACCGTTTGATTTCTTGAATAACTCACTCACACCAGGCTTCCGTGGACCGGTACCTCTGATCAAACGGTAAAAGTTGCGAGTACTGCCAATGGACGCAGCCTTCTTCATTTCCTAACCTTTCGCAATCCACCATTGCTCATGGTCATTTCTCAGGCTCCTAGTCACTTGGCATCTCTGGGCATGTGTCACTGGATGTGATATCAGGAAGAACGGATTTACGAGCACCTAATAAAGCTGATGTCGCAAGTGTTCATCTTTTGTAAGGCCTGCTGGAACCGGAGTCTTGTGGAGCATTAGAGGCGGCATATAGAGTTTCCTTGATCTGTTGACAGCGTTCATCTGAATCGTGGTTATCCGGCTGCATCGATAACCGTGTCGAGAGCTCTGCCTAAAAAGCAGTTCTTTGGTTATCGTCTAGACGCAGTTGCGCAGGACGGGTGGCTTTGGCGTGAGTTCGACCACGGACGAGACGTAAGCCGAAGCAAGCACGTACTGAGGGATGTTCTGAGTCCACAGGCGTAGACCAAAATGAACGATAATCTTTAGTTGGTCCACTATAGTCGATTTGAGTCCAACGTTGTGAAGACGTAGGAGGACGCCATGTCGGTCTATGCTACTTCTTATGACAGAAGTTCGTACTCGACAGAAACAATCTTTGATCAGAGCGCAGCTGAATCATACGATCGCAGTTGCCCGTGAGATCGGCCGGGATAGCAAACCAGCCTCCAATAAGCATTTCGGTATCCCCGAAACGGCCAACTTGGGCGTTGAAATCCCCAGCAATGACCACCACGTATGTTGAACGCACTGTTCGAAGCAATTGAGACAAAACGTGGTAGAATTCGTCCTTGATCTCAGGAACCGCAGTCATTGGGCGCATACACAGACACGACGAACAAGCACCGACGCTTTAGTTCGTTGCTGTTGATACGCACAGAACCGCCCAACCGAACTGCACACATTCGATTATTGACTGGGATCCAGTCTAACAGTGCAAGCTCAACCTTCATGCTTGAAGCAATTCCAACGCCGGCTGGACCACAAGCACTAGAAACATGATCCCCTGACGCAAAGAATGAAGCGAGAGACTGAGGCTGTATCTGGAGTGCAAAGAGTAAACACAGAAATGAGGTCTTATGTTCATCATCATCATCATCATCGTACAGCGGTAAACAGAAGGGCAAGCCCCACTGACCACTGCCTTCCTCACCATGTTGCACGTAGAATTAGAAGGTGTGAATGTACAAAGTGGACAGGGAGTGGACTTACAGGGGAGGAAAAGGAAACAACGCCCTAATAGCCAAAAAACAGAATACAGTCTAACTGTACAAACGCTCACTGATCAATCATTCTGATTCGATAGAAAGTGACAACACTATCACCACTGTTCGCGGTTCGGTGTCATGTCCTTCAGTGTCTCCAACCAGCTAGTTGAGGGGTCTCTTGGACCCCAACCACGAAGAAATGAGGCACCTACTCTTCCTAAGTTTGTTGTGCATTTTCTCATACCTCACTGCCAAGTCATCTGTTGACCTCCACGTGGTTTCTTCTACTCCCGAGGAGGAATGAAGAATAGGGAACAGTACGGTAGGCGTATGTTTGCCATACATAACACGTGCCCCAACCAACGAAGTCTACTAAGCTGGATTCGCTGTGATTAAACGTTCTCTTGACTAGTACCCAAAACTTGCTTCCTGACTTCAGTCATTCCACCCAATCTCAGCGATACTATAGAAACATCGATGGTCGAAAACCCTAAAAATAACGGACATCCTCAGCACGCAGACCTCAAGTCTCGCAACTATACAACAAAACAGAACACACCGTGGCACAGTACACACCACTTTTCAACTTCAGCAAAATATCAGGTCGCAGCCATAAGTGCTCCAATCCTGCGTACACCGCTCGAGCCTTTGATGTGCGCGTGTTCACTTCCACTACTGTGCTTCCATCCGTCGTCGCGCTGCTGCCGAGGTGAGTGAGGTGGTCGACAATCGCCAGCACCTCCCCATCGAGCATCAAGCTCGGAATCGTTGACGTCCAATCTTGCAACATTACTTCACACTTCGGAGGTGCAAAGCGCGTGCCGAATGAAGTTATGGCTCTCGCAAGTCTTTCTAGTGCATGTTGAACATGTTCCGTGGATTCGAACAAACAGACAAAGTCGTCTGCGTACTCTAGGTCATAATTTTTCACTATTTCCTAGTTCGACGCCCACATTCTGAGGATTTTCGAACGTATTCTTCAATTTTTCGTCTATGACGAAATTCAACAGGAATGGAGACATGGGACATCCTTGTCGAACACCGCTGGTCTACTCGAATGGACTTGATAGTACACCGTAAACCCCTACGCGGTCAGAAGCATGAGGGTACAATGACCTCAATAGGTTCACGAACATCTATGGAATACCTTTTTGGTGAAGAGCACTATACAGCGCTGTTCGATGAACTGAATCGAAGGCGCGTTAGAAGTCTAAGAAAACCATTATCGTCGGTCGACGGTGTGTGTGACGTGTGTCATGTAGTTGGCGAAGAGTTAATATCTGGTCGATGCATCCTCGACCTGGGCGGAATCCGACCTGTTGTTCGCAGGCATTCCTCTCGCGAGCGAGCGTCAGACATCGTAGCAAAATCGAGGCTAATACCGTGGTGACTATCAAAATTAGGCTGATCCCACGATGGTTACTACAACCGTTACGTATCCCCTTCTTGAAGATGGGTACAGTCAATAACTCGCCCCATGATTGCAGAAAACGCTCCAGTTTCCAAATGTCACAGAGCAAGGTGGTAAATGATTTTATCAAAACATTTCCACTCAGTTTGAAAAGAGCTGGAGGAAATTCGTCGGGACCGGTGGCTTTCCCACGCTTTAGTGATCGAATGCTGGACTCCACTTTCACTTCTGATGGGGGCTCAAGTGATACTCCCCAAGGAATCGCGGTTGTTGACGTCGGAGTAATTACATTAGCGCGCGGCCAGCTAAACTGCTGCTTGAAGTATTCGGCCCAACGGTCGAGCCTTTGCTCTTTGCCATGAATAGGCTCTACATTTCTATCGCAAATCATTTCATTACCCGAAGTTCGCCGTCCACGGGTGTCATGAATAAGTTTGAACGGTTTTTGACTGTTACCTGAAGCAGCTACCACTTTCATTTCTTCAGCAATCTTGACCCACCAATTTTTGCGATCATTTTAGGGCTCTTTTGTAACTTGCTTTTTTGCAGCTTTCTTCGAATATTTTTTCCTTAAATTTCGAGAGCTGACGGTTTTGCTCCATTAGATCGACTGATCGACTCTTGAAAAATCCAGTGTCTTTGATGGACATCGGATCTAGGACCACAGGCAAGATCTGCTGCCACATGCATGGCCTGTTTGATATGGGTAAAATGCTTATCTATATTACTGCTCGTCGTAGTTTCTAGTTCATGTTTTAACTTCTATTCATAACTAGTGCGAACTTCTGGATCAGACAAACGTTGCACGGCTAACCGGGTTTGCGGCTTGCGTCGATGACCATGGAGCTGGAGCGATAATCGCATTAAAACTAATGCATGGTCCGACTCTACGTACATGGATCAGCAAGATCTACAGTTCTGAACAGAACTGCGCCACCGGTAGCCTAATGCGAGATGACCGATCTGGCTTAGAGTACCTGTAGAGTTAGAGCGCCATGTCGGAAATTGGTGCTAGACAAGAACAATCGATTGTCTGCACAAAACTGGAGAAGCCTATCCCCGTTATCTGTACGCTCAGCGGGTAAAGCACAAAGGCCACCTTTTGTGCATGTTTCAGTGACAGCACACGTCTATTTTAAAATTTTCAAAAGTTCCAGCGGGAGCACTCATTGCTCTATCAGACAGTGTGTGGACGTTAAACGCAACCACGTGAAGTGAACATTTAGGCTTCAGGGATGCTTTCAGTTTATGCCCAACTCCTGAACACTTGTTTTTTTCAGAGCCGCAGTTACCCGTGGCGTTTTGCATGAATCTTAAATGAAGGAAAAAAAAATCGGTAAGGCCCTTTTTAGGAAAAATGCTAAAGGTTTCTGGACAGATCATACTTCACGGCTTCCCACACCGCAGAAGGGGCTTTTCTTTGGAAGACCTAACCATAGCTTTTGACTCAAAAGTCTGACCCACAAGGCATTGGGGCGTTAACCCAACACGGGAACGTGACTGAAAAATCCGTGAGGGAACTTATTCTAGTCTGTCACGTGAGACCCAATTATTGCATGCATTCTGTATTGTCCTCTCTGGTGCTTTGTTATTGATCCACCTTTCGGATTCAGTCCTTAGTACCATGCACCCAATGGAGTAAGCGGAACGTGGACGGAGCAGCGTCCTTTGGGCTTGGGGGCTGGCCAACTTAGGCGGGCGATAGCTGTCCAATGAAGTGCGGTGACTTCTCCCACCGTCGGGAGAAACCCCTAATACTCCACTCCTAAGTCCATCTGATATATTAGTGCTTTTATATTTATTTTGACCGGCTTGAAATCAAGCTAGGTGCCAAATCGACAACGAAAATTATAAAATAGGGGAAATGGAGTACGGTACAGACAATTAGTAAGGAAAAAATGCTGTTTTTTATTTGCTTTTTACCATGAATTTTTCGATGTTTTTTTAAATTTTTATATGGGAACGACATTTTTGTGATTGTTGGTCACGAGATTACGGCATACAGACTGCATAGCATTCGCATCACTTACTTCTGTCCTGAGCCATGTCCCTCAACGTCTCTTGTCAACAACAATTCTGGTCCCTTAGGCCCCAATCATGGAGGCGGGAAGCTCCATCCGAAGCCAGTGCTGATGTTATCTTCATACTTATATTCCAAGTCATGGCCTGATAGACACGTTGCTTCTTCTAGCCTTTCCTAGCTCGTACGAATAGAACACGGAATGGTAGACAATAAACAGGCATTCGTAAAACGACCGAGCCACTTGGAGGCGGTGTGAAGAGGTCACTTCGTTGAGTGCGCTGCTGTCCGTGCGTAATACGATGGCGCATCTCACCATTACTCACTCGATGTTTCCATCAGACGCGAGCAGTGCTTCGGAGATATCGGTGGTCGAATATAGGAAGACGCTGGGAATCCGCAATGTGAAGTTGTCAGGTCTCCCAACTGTAGATTGAAATACTACGAACCGCGGCAACGTACACCCGTCCCTTAAGAGAGAGCCAGATGTCAAAGAGATGCCACAGGTGTTGCAAGTTTGCGAAAGCTGCTCTGGCTCTCACTGTTCGTGAACTAATTTTCTCCCCAACACCAATTCCAGCTGTTATCAAGCTCCCAAGATACGCAAAGTTGTCCACTCACTCAAGGTGATCACCTCAAAGGGTGAGCACAGGCACAGATTCTTGCCAATCCTGCAAAGGCATTTTGCACTTGGAAGATGCAAGATGCATTCCATATCTAGATACCTTAATCGCCAGTCGGTCCAAAGCACGTTGCGCTGCTTGTTCATTATCGCTGAGCAAGGCCATGTCGTCGGCATATTCTAAGTCGAAAACTCTGTTTCCTGAGAGGAGTTCAGCTCCACCGTTTAGAAGACCAGACAAGACAGTCCATAGAACATCTTCTGTGGCAAGGTTGTAGAGAAAATGGAGATACAGTACAACCTTGTCGAACTCCACTGGAGACGACAAAGGGGAGCGAAAGCTGGCCGTAGGCCCTAATTCTATCTGATTTGTGATGATGCAACTCTTTGTGGACTGATACTTCTCATGCACTCCATTTCTCTACAAACAATTCCATAGTGCAGTCCTATCGAAGGAGTCGAAGGTCGCGCAAATGTCCAGTAATACGATAATTTCTGGTCCAAGCTTTTGAGGACAAAATATGAAGTTCTCTAACGAGCCGCACCTTAACACCTTTAGAGAGGGCTGGGGAAAACCATCGGAGCCCGGCGCTTTGTGGCATCCTAAGGCTTGGATTTGCTTTTGGATCCCCGCCTCGGCAGGTGGGTCTGTTGAAACAGGTCATTGAACGTGTACCGGAAGAGCTACACGAGAGGCTGACGCTGAGGGTCAGCTAAGCTGTCTGAAAGTGCTCCGCCCCGTGTGTAAGACTCCTTTATTTATTGCGAATTCGCGAACCATCACTTTCACTCACACCCAGTGACTTCCTGTCGGTGACTCGAATGAAATAGAACAGCTTGCGGGAATTTTCCATGAAGGCAGCACGTCCCATCCCTGATGCGCTTTGCGACCACCAGATTTCACGGCCTCTACGAAGACTCACGTTAAGTGCACGTCTCATTACAAGTCGTGCTTTGTTAATCTCGCTTCCGGTTGGAATCGACTGGCGTGCGTCGAGGAGGCACAGATTCAGCAGAAACCCAAGCTCTTGTGGCATGACGAGACAGGGCGTAACTTAGTAAACCAACAAAATGCAAAGCATTTTTGATAAGCTGTCAGTGTTGTTTTCTATCACCAGGTGGGGCCACATCCAGCTTTCTAGCTAGTGCCTTCTGAAGACGGATAAGCGAGATCGGTCGGAAAGCTTATCTCAATCTAACCGTCATTTTACTTACTTTTACTTTTACGCGACTATCTGCGAGAGGATAAGTCGGCTCCATGGATATCACGGACCATTGCTGACCACGCGCGGCGATTGGAGGCGAGCTCGGTGCAGATCCTGATCCAGTCCTTTTTCCATCGCCGGGCTCCATAGACCGACCGAAGGCCTAGAAGCTCTACGTCTTTCTCTGTTGTGCTGGCCCAAGTTTTGAGCTGCCCACCAAGGCGACAACGCCAACCAGGGCAGGGAGTGGGGCATAGTGTTTGTCTGGTTATCTCTGACTCGGGTCGCCGAAGGGTATGGCCGAACCACTGCAGTCGTTGCCGTTGGAGGAGGGCAGAGGACGCATCGACATTAGAGCATCGTCTCCCTACCTCTTCGTTATACACCCTGTCGCGCCACTTGATTTTGAGGATTTGCCGCATGCACCAGCGGTCGAAAACCTCCAGCCTTCTGATATCCTCAGCTCGTAGTGGCCAGGTTTCGAAGTCACAGATGAGTACGGGTCGGATGGCGGCACGATGAACACGAACTTTGGTGTTCAAGCTGATTTCACTGCTGGTCCACAGCGCTTGTCTTAGCTGTCGATCCGAAATAGCAATTTTTGCCTGACCGTTGAGTTGAACTTAGGTATTTGAATGAAGTGACGTATTCGACTGGTTGGTCATTGATCCACAGTTGTTGAATTGTCGGGCCTAGATGGGTTGTGAATGCTTCTTTTTTGGTTGAATTTACTTCAAGTCCGACGGACCTCGCGAAGGAATTGATTCTGTTGAGGATTGGTTGTAGTGTAGCAGGGGAGTCTCCTAGAACGACAATATCATCCACGAACTCCAGGTCTGAGATGTATATTTCCTGGCTAAGCTGAATGCCAGCGTAGTCGTCTCCATCACGACGAGACTGCACCTTGACACGTGGTGTGATGGCTTGCGCACCTGTATGACCCAAAGAGCTATACAGGATGGCTTCTTTAAGCCGGAGATGCAATCATACCTGACAGGTCAATGGGTAGAGGCCAAACAAAGTCCAGTCTCCTGGTCGTTCAGGTTGGGGGTCGGTTTGAGCTGGCAACTCAGTCGGTAAAATCATTGAAAGAACAATTGATCCAAGCAAATGGGCTTCCACTAAGCCATCCCGCTGCCTTGCGGATAGGTTCTTGTTAGAACTAAAGGATTTGGATGAGGACCCTAATCGTTCTCCTGCTTTGTGGCTGGACACCCCAGCAGTACCCGTCCAACATTTCCCTTGAACCGCATGAATAGAAAGAATTCCATGCTGCATCGGTCGTCGCGCAGGATAATCAGGACCGCACTGCCCATTGCATCGAGCGGGGTGGGTAGTGATAAGTGGGCTACTGCTCAGAGTTCCCTCTCTTTTATTCAACCTTTGTCTTCTGTCCCTAACCACCCCTCTTTGCCTTATCTATCCACCCATAATGCTCCCACTGACAACACGGCCGAAACTCGCAACGATTCACTGTCAAATAGTGTTGGGACTAATCCTCTGTCTGGTAACTCACATTTTCTCAAGCTTCATCAGCCTCTGAATCTCGGCTCCTTCAACGTGCGTACACTCATGCAGGCCGGTCAGCAGGCGTGCCTAGGGCTCACAATAGATTCTCTGAAGATTGATGTGTGCTGCGTAAGTGAAACGCGCATCCAGGGTTCGAGCAGTGTAATTCAACTAACTGCTCCTGGTATCTCGTCGAGGTATTTTTTGTGCACTTCAGGAGACGAAGTAGCTCGAGCTGCGGGTCAACGTGGTGTAGGAATAGTCTTGACTGAGAAGGCTGAGGCTGCCCCCTTAGAGTGGATCCCGATTAACAGTGGTTTATGTGCTGTGAGACTCCAAGGGTCAGTCGGCGTTCGAAAGAATAGTGTTAAGCTCAATTTGTTTGTGATCTTGGAGTACGCCCAGACGGACTGCAGCTCTAACACGCAGAAAGATGAGTTCTATGAATAGCTCGCCACCCTCGTTCGCATTTTTAAAGGTTCTGACATTGTAGTGCTGGCTGGTGACTTCAATGCACAAGTTGGCAAACTTAGTGTGTCAGAAGCCTGTTTAGGTGAGCGTTGTGCTTTACCCGCTGAGCGTACAGATAACGGGGATAGGCTTCTCCAGTTTTGTGCAGACAATCGATTGTTCTTGTCTAGCACCAATTTCCGACACAGCTCGCGTTGCACAGCGACATGGCGCTCTAACTTTACAGGTACTTTGAGTCAGATTGATCATGTCTCCGTAAGATACCGGTGGCGCAGTTCTGTTCAAAACTGTAGATCTTACTGGTCCACGTACGTAGGGTCGGACGATGCATTGGTTTTAATGCGATTATCGCTCCAGCTCCATGGTCATCGTCGCAAGCCACAAACCCGATTAGCTGTGCAACGTTTATATGATCCAGAAGTACGCACCCGTTATGAGCAGAAGCTAGCACATGAGCTAGGATCTACGACGAACAGTAATGTAGATGAGCATTGGGCTCATATCAAACAGGCGATACACGTTGCAGCAGGTTTTGCTTGTGATCCTAGATCCGATGTCCATCAAAGACACTGGATCTCGCAAGAGTCGTTGAGTATAATGGAGCAAAAGCGTCAGCTCTCGAACCGTAAGGAGACGAATAAGATGCGGAGAAAGCTGCAAAGACAAGTTACGAAAAACCATAAGAAGGATCGCGGAAATTGGTGGGTTAAGGTAGCCGAAGAAATGGAAATAACAGGTAACAGTCAGAGATTATTCAAACTTAATCGTGACACCGGTGGACGGCGCATCCAGGTCAGTGAGACTATTTGCGATAGGAATGGAGAACTTATCCATGACAAACGGCAGAGGTTTGACCGTTGGGCCGAATACTTCAAGGAACATTTTAGTTTGGCGCACGCTAGTGTAGTTACTCCTGTGTCAACAACTGCGACTGCCTCGGTGGTATCACTTGAACCCCCATCGGAAGTAGAAGTAGAGTCATGCATTCGATCACTAAAGCGAGGGAAAGCGGCAGGTCCCGACGAAGTTCCCTCAGTTCTTTTCAAACTGGGTGGGAATGTTTTGATAAAATCACTTGCCGCTTTGCTCCGTGACATTTGGAACGCGGAGCGTATTCCGTTAAAATGGAGTGAGTCGTTGATTGTTCCCATCTTCAAGAAGGGAATACGCAATGACTGTAGTAACCATCGTGGGATTAGCTTAATTCCGATAGTCACCAAAGTATTAGCCTCAATTCTACTGCACCGTCTTACACCGGCTCGCGAGAGAAATGCCCGCGAACAGCAGGCTGGATTCCGCCCAGGTTGAAGATGCATCGACCAGATTTTTACTCTTCGCCGACTACTTGAAACAGGTCACACGCACCGCCAACCGACTTGAAAGGCGCTTTCGATTCAGTGGATCGAGCAGCACTTTTCAGTACTCTTCATCGAAAAGGTATGCCTCAGAAGTTCGTGAACCTAATGAGATCATTGTATTCTCATATTTCTGACCGCGTAAGAGTTTACGGTGAACTATCCGGTCGGTTCGAAACGACCAGTGATGTTCGACAAGGATGTCCCGTGTCTCCATTCCTGTTCAACTTCATCATGCACGAAATAATGCAGAGTGCGCTGCAAAATCTTCAGGATGTAGGCGTCGAACTAGGAAATAGTGGAAAGCTGTGTGACCTAGATTACGCAGATGACGTTGTCTGCTTGTTCGAATCCACCGAACATGTTCAACATGCACTAGATAGACTTGGGAGAGCTGTAGCTCCATTCGGCATGCGCTTTGCACCTTCAAAGTGTAGGGTGATGTTACAAGACTGGACGTCAACGATTCCGAGCTTGATTTTCGATGGGGAGGTGCAGTCAGTTGTCGACCACTTCACCTACCTCGGCAGCAGCGTGACGACGGATGGGAGCACTGTAGTAGAGGTGACCACGCGGATATCCAAGGCTCGAGCGGCGTACGCTGGGCTGAAGCACTTGTGTTGTCGATCTGATATTTCACTGAAGTTGACAGGTCGTGTGTTCTGTGCCGCAGTGCGTTCAGTTTTGTTGTATGGTTGCGAGACTTGGAGTCTGCTTGCTGAAGATATTCTTCGTCTTGAGGTTTTCGACCACTGATGTTTACGTAGTGTCGCTAAGATCGGGTGGATTAGCCGAGTAGGCAATGCTGAGGTCAGAAATCGAGTATTGCGTACCAAATCAGAGAACGTTTTGTCACAGCGAATCCAGCTTAGTAGACTTCGTTGGTTGGGGCACGTGTTACGTATGTCAAACACACGTCTACCATACCGTGTCCTGTTCTCCGTTCCTCCTCGGGAGTGGAAAAAACCACATGGAGGTCAACAGATGACGTGGCAGCGAGGAATGAGGAAATGTACAGCAGACTTAAGAAAAGTAGGTGCTTCACGTCTTCGTGTTTGGGGTCCAAAAGATCCGTCTCCCAGTTGGCTGGAGACACTGAAGGATATGGCTGCGAACCGCGAACAGTGGTGATCGTGTTGTCACTTTCTATCGAATCAGAATGACTGATCGATGTTTGTTTGTACAGTTAGACTGTATTTCGTGTGTTGGCTACTAGGGCATTCTTTCCTTTTCCCACCCATGTAGGTCCAGTCGCTGTCCATCTTGTATATTGCTACTTTCTAATTCTACGTGCAACATGGTGAGAAAGGCAGTGGTCAGTGGGGCTTGCCCTTCTGTTTAACGCTGTACGCTGAGGGTAGTCGTGTAATGCCTGTCACATTGTCTAATCAATGGCGTAGTTGAACAGCACCGGTGAGAGGTGACAGCCCTGTCTAACGCCGGTAGTGAGTGTAAACTCGCAGGACTCTTCGCCGTACGTATGAACCCTAGCACCAGTTGTCAAGTAGTATCCCCTTAACAGCCTTAAAAGCTTATCGGGCATCCCATCGGATTGGATTATGGTCCAAAGAGACTCGCGGTTCAGCGAATCAAAGGCAGCCCGGAAGTCGATGAAACATGCTGTCGTCAGCTGCTGGAATTTTTAGCGGTGCCCCAGTATTCGGCACAGTGTGAAGATTTGATGCGTACGGCCTCTGCCACGGCGGAGACCCCCTTGGTTCGGGCGAGTGCGCTGGTCTCTTGCCTCGGAGAAACGAGTTAGTAACAACGCACCAAAGGTCTTTGCGGCCATATCGACCAAGCTAATCCCTCTCTAGTTCTCGCATGCTGATTTATCACCTTCGTTCGGAATGGGAAGCAGAATGGACATTCTCCAGTCGGGCGGAAATGTTTCCTCTCGCCAAATGGAGCCAAAATGTGTACACAGCCTGTCGATCGATGACGATAAACACGCTTTATTCACTTCTGGAGGGATGCTGTCTTCCCCAGTACCCTTCTGTTCTTCAGTTTGTTAATTATTTCCGTGATTTCCGCTACACTGAGCTGGTCACAGTTGCTTTCGTACTGGACTGGAGGGGTTGATGTTGGTTGGTCCGTCGGGTGGTTTATAGGCCGGTTGAACAGTTGACCAAAGTGTTCGACCCATCAGTCCATTTCCTTACTCTTTTCGGGTATAGGTTTCCTGTCTCGTCGCGAAGAAAGGAATCTCTTTTGCAGAACCTATTGGAGGCGTGAATAAAGCGGAACAGTTTACCAAAGTCACCAGTTCCGGACGCGGTCTCCATTTTTCAGCTATTTCTGTCTAGTTTCTTTTGCGATCAGCTTTGTCGAAGCGTGTGGCCTCTCGTTGCAGCCTGCGGCGTTCATCACTACCTGCCAATCGGGCTTCATTTGCTTTGGTTGACACCTACAGCGTACTCTTAGAGATCCAATCTTTTGTCCGCCCTTTTGTTCTCCGGATTATCGTCCAAGTAGTTTCTTTAATTGTCGTCTTAATTCAAGTCCACTGCCCTTCCACGGAAATTCCGTCTGCTTGTGCGTTGGTTGCGGTGATAAGTCGAGTTGTGATTTTTCGTGACAACCCTTCTCGCTTCTCTGGATTTCCCAGGCAGCAATGTTTATCCGAGAGAGTGCAGACACTCTAGCACGTGTAGACAGATGAATTTTGAAGCATGCGCGTGAGAGGACAGGGTCGATGCCGTTTGTATTGCCTGTTTTTGCACCTCGGTACGCTCGGCAGTCCTCCACAGACAAAGCCCAACGGGATCTCACCAGGATGTGGTCGATTTGGTGTGCAGTGTGATCGCCATTGGAGTACCATGTGAGTAGATGCTTCTTGGGGCGTTGAAATTGAGTGCTGCAGACAACCATTCTGTTGACGTCCGCTAAACGAATCAGTCGGCCACCGTTCTCGCAGTGCTGACCGAGACTGAATTTCCCGAGAATATGACGAGTGGATTCGTCGGCCGTACCTGTGCGAGCGTTCCAATCTTCGGCGATGAAAAGTACGTTGCGCCTTGAAACCCGGTTGATTAACTCCTGCAAGTTATTGTAGGATTCGTCTTTGGTTTGGAATATAGATCGCAATCACCGTCAAGTCGTGCGGGTAGTCTTTATAGCGTGCCGAAGCGAGTCTGGATGGGACTGGTTTCCGAGAAATTATTGCATTGTTAGCCGCTTTGTTCAGCGCAAACGCGACACCGTAGAGACCGGAGTTGTCTTTCGGGCCACTGTGATAGAGCAAATAAGATTTATTCACTCCCGGGACCTTTATTTGTCGGCTACTTGAGTTTGGCAGGCGGACTTCAGAGAGGCAAGCGATATCTACATCATAGTCGTGTAGAGTCCGCATTGTGATGCACTGACTGCCGACGTCTAGAAACGTCCTGACATTCCAACAGGCTGTGTGTTCTCTTCCTGCAGCGAATAATCCCAGCTTGTTGTCTTATCACTTCGACCGCCAGGACACGAGGCGCGTCGCTTACCGGGGACGCCGTAGCATGATGAGCGCTTGGCGTTCCGTGAATAATTACAGAGAGTCACGGGCGTAGGGTACGAAGCGGTGTCCCCAGCACCGTTCGGCCTTTTTGTTTGAGGTTGCACCTCTAGCCCTTGCACACCTAAGTGAAGACTGCAAAGCAGCAGGGTGTTTCCATAGGAGCCGGTAGCCTGCTGTACGGTTCGTTCGCCTCTTCTGGAATGCCGGATCCGGTAGTTACACAATTCTCCTTTGTAGCTGTTGGATCAATAGTTCTCGTCCGCTCATTGAGGGAAATCTGTCTTCACATGACGAACGCCATCTCGCCGAATTTTTTTAGACCTCGGTAACCCTCAACCTGGTTTAGCCCGCCTGTCGAGCGGTTTACCGGGGTGTGGCCGCTGATGCATGCTTCAGCTTCGTGGAGCCACAAGTGAGAGCTGGGTGAATGATGGAGACCAAGGAGATGGAGGATGGCCCGAGGGACACGACAGTCAACCAACTCAGAGGTGCTACTCCTCTCAGACACCCCATACACCCCATTATAGCATGTAAAGAGCGCCCACCAAAGCACATGGGCAGTTTGGTGCAAACCAATGCGTGGTCGGAATCAAGGGGGCTACTCCAGTACGAGCGACAGTCTTGTATGCAACCCCACCATATGTGGCTTATAACGATGTGGTCGATCGGGGTCCACTGTTGATTCGAAGAGGGCGGACGCTACATGGCGTATGAGGGATTAGGACATCTTACGTTCGTACTGGCCCGGAACAGGCGATGGTCCGAGAACAGGGCCAAAAGTCGTTCCCCATTTTCCGGGTGACAGGAATCTAGCCCAAAAGGGCCTTCTAGATGCGCCTCGTTCGATGACAGCCGACCCACTCTATTGTTCGGATCTCCTACAGAATGTGCATGGGATATTTGAGAAGAGTAGCACCTCTGACTTGGTAGACTGTCGTACCACTTGAGCTATCTTCCTTCTCTTCGGTCTCCATCATTCACCCAGCTCTCACCTGTGGCTCCACGAAGCCGAAGCATGCATCAGCGGCCACACCCCGGTAAACCGCTGGACAGGCGGGCCAAACCAGGTTGAGGGTAACCGATGCCTAAAACCTCGATGAGACGGCGCTCAGCATGCGACGATGGGATACTCCTGCATAGGCGGAAGAGACCGAGATCCAATGACTACCAAGGAAATCCGTCCAATCAGCAGAGTTGCATAGACCCCTAGGTTTAGGTAACTACCGAATGACGAGCGAGCTCCTAAGGAGCCACCGACAAGCATGCACTAAGATCACCAGGACGTGTTGGGCATCCCGGATCGGTGGTCCACCATTCAAAAGGCGTACGAACCGCTCGTTCGGTCACCGGCTCAACACAGAAACGTCATGTTGCCCGACAGGTAGCACTTGGTTGTGCTTTGGATAGAGTCGCTACCCCGAACGGAAAGCCGAGTGACACTAAAGACGCCACTTCGTACCAAATTCCCAAGACCGTTCATGACAAGTTCCCTTTCATTGGGGATATACGTGAAGCCTCCTCATCCTCTTGCAGGAGCTAGCCACACAACAAACAAAATCACGATATCAGCTTAGCTTGTTTTGTGTAAAAGGTCGTGGAGCTTTTGAAAGAGGGTATCTTTGATTGCATCGGGACTGCAATCGATGGGTGCATGCTCGAAAACGACAAACAGATTGTGTTTATCACAGCAGCAACTGTTCACTTTGCACAAACCCCTGCCCATACACGACAGTCGACTGGGATCCAGTCTAGCAGCACCTCTTCAGCTCTTCCACTGAGAGCAATGCCAATGCCAGCAAAATCAAAAACCGCAGCGTAAGCGTCCCCAGAAAGGCGTAAAGAACTATCAGATAGGGGCGTCAATTGAATGATGAAACTGGAGTCTAAGATATGAATCTCTTGAATGCAACATATCTCAATGACAAGGGATTCAAGCTTACGAGCTTAACCCATCTGTTGTCTTGAAGTCTTGAAGTACTACACGGGTTCGAGGCTTTGAGCCCAATTGTCCCGGTTCTCGAGTAAATCCTTGATCTTCTGTCGGATTCACCGAGCTCAAACGAGAGTAAAAGGAAGCAAGGAGGGGCCCACAAAAACAAGATACACATAACATCATGCAGTGTCTCATTATGGACAATGCCTTAAGCGGAATGGGGATGCGGCATTCATGAACATAAAGGGGAGTGGAAATGCAATAAAAGACATCTATTTCACTTTTTTGTGGACCAGGAATTACTGGGAGAGACCCAGGTATAGGTCAAACTTTTTTCTCGAAGATAGTTTTGTTCTGCGAGAGAACAATGTCTTCCGGAAGTGCGTTCCACAGAGTAATAACCCTATGGCTAAAAAAAGTTAATTTGTATTGAAGTGCGTGGTCTCGGTTTAAAAACGTTTCTGCTGTGACCACGGAGAGAATAGGCTGGACAGACGGAGAAGAATCAATCGCTTCAACCTGATTCAAAAAGGTGAAACATCAAAAACAGATCACCTCTTACGCGTCTTAATTCAAGGGGATAGAGATTGAGGAGTGAGAGGCGGCATCAGGGTTCGCACGTTGAACATGGCTAGTTTGAATGGGCATCGAGGACGAGGTAGGGCATCAGCTGGTGGTAGTTGGTTCGGCGAGACTAGGAAGCTAGTCAAAGAAGAGCAAGAGAAAACACAGTCAGGATTCCCACCAGTGGCACTACAGCAGGCACGGTCGACCAAAGAACCCGCGGGGGGAAAAGAAAGTGGGGGGGAGTAGAAATGGGAGAACAAGTTGTGTACGGTGTAGGGGAGTGGTCTTTCGTGCTCACGGAAGAGCAGTCAATCATGTTAGTGGAATCTGTCATGGTTGTTTGCGTTGTGGAATATTGTGCTACTCGATTGCCCAGTCCAGAGTAGGCACTTTTGTTCGAGGGTGCACCTCTAGCGTTTGCGCAGCCAAGCGCATCCAGCAGGGCAGCAGGGTTGGTCCAGACGAGCTGGTGGCCAATTGTATGGTTCATTTGCCTCTTCTGGAAACTACCTGGAGCTAATGACTGATTGCTCAGTCTATCCTAGATATCCTGGGTGCCAAGAACACACCCCCTCACCATAGATGCCGGTGAGCATAGTGTTGTGGACCACCCGTGGTTGCTTTAGAATCAGGGTTTAGATATCTCCTCTATACTGATTATCAGTCAGCCAACTCTGTGCAAAATTCCGGGCATTTGCTTTCATCCTCTCGTTTTGGTGGGAACACTTCCGTCCTGGAAAAGCAGTGAATATGACTTCCTCAGCTGGGGCTGTTTGAGACGCGCGGTCATTTGGGAGCATTTCGAGGGGCGTTCGGGACGAGTAGCCATCTTGGCGCCTGAGATACCCTTTCTCGACCTTACTGGGGCATTTAGAGGCACGTCCATATAGTGGAGGATTTTAGATCGGTACACTGTTCCTCTCCGTGTTCATTCGCTGGAATGTCCTCTCCAGAGGAATAGCGGTTAGAACCAGATGTTTCCCATCAACTGGTTCAGAGACTCAACTCCGTCTGACCTCTACCCATTGATTTTTCAGGCATGATAGCATTTCCGGGTTAAGGGAACCATCCCGCATCGCTCTTCGGGTCATTGGGGCACGCAAGCCATCACATTACGTCGAGGTTCAGTCTCGTGCAATCTCGCGCAAGAGATAGAGTGAGTGTTAAGGAGAGAAGTGTATGGCGGCTTGAGAAAGATGGGAGATGAAGTTGTGGTATGCTAATAATTTCTGGTACACGGTGTAACATGAACAGCACGAAGGGACTTGCAGTTCGCCATCAATTTCCAGTGAACGGATATCACACCGGTTACACGCAGTTGCTCCGTAGGGTTAGTTCAGTGCTGCGTTCAGTCAAGCGGGATCACAGTAACTTCGGTGCTGGCTGCCACGTCGATGTAGATGCTCTCAAAGTGGTGTTTGGGATTGTATGAGTTTGGCTTTTACTACCATATATCCCAGACCGCTCTCAGGCAACACGGGGAAAACAGTCCGCGGTAACCGCTTGTAGGTGCTTTGAAAATATTTGTTTAATATTTGATGAAAGAACAAAACGTTATGTACGATGCAGTGAGAAGAATTCGGAAGAATGTACAAAATGGACAATATGCCAGAAGTGTAGTGGCTGTGTGTCATCAGAAACTATAATACTGCACAACCGTTCACGAGCAGAAAAAGGGATTTTTTCCATGAAATCTAATAATTCATATAAGGGTATTTTGTTGCACTTAGAAGTGCATTTTAGAAAGCTTTTGACCAACCTGAAGTCTCCGACAAGGGAAACAGGAAAAATGACAGGGGAGCATTGTAACCAATGGTATAACACATAAATGGATGAAATTCGAAATGATATGGGTAGGCACATGTAGAGAACTCAGACGAGAGATGCAAACTGTCCGCCTTCTTACTTTGAAAAAAGTATCATGCACATGATGGACCCAATTAAGATATGATAATTACACCAAGAGCACTGGGCTCTTTCCACGTTTTTAGTTCTTATCATGAGCGTTGAATAATTTGGCTGTGATGCGAATTTATGGTCAACTGAAAAGAGTGATTTTGCCCACCTGTTTGGATTTGGTGCTAAGTTGACGGCGTTGGACCATTCCGTCATCATAGAGATAGACAGTAGGCGATGTATTTGGAAGTAAAGGTTGATGTGGTAAATTGAAGGTCATACATATAGAAGGGAACCAAAAATGGCGATAAAATAACACGTCGTAGTACTCCGGGGTTAATAGCAATTGTAGAGGATCTCTAACCAGTAAAATATGTGAATTGAGACCGGTTCGTGAACTGGTCTCCTTACCAATTGGAGAGCGTTGGGGATATCCCTTACCGATCTAACAGGGATAGTAGACGTTCTCTAGTGAGGGAATTAGAAGCATTTCATTATTCAGGAAACAAACGGTAACAAGTTTGCCCTTCTTTTTAATCAATGAGGCAATTGAATGGATAAGACTGCTGAAGGCATCTAGACCAGAACGTTGTTTTTGGTATGCATACTGGTTTGCATCCGAAACAATAATAGCGGACTTCAGATCGTCAGTAATAATTCGCTCAAAAGTCTTGAGTAGGACTGCACTGGATGCGATGAGATGAAATTTCTCTTTTTCTTTTCTCGGTTTTCGAGTAACGCCAGGAATCAATGTTAGCTTTCTGACAGATATCCGGCCAGTACGGAGGAAGCTATGAAAAACAAGTTGAAAGCACAAGCTTTCAGGATGACAGAACTGAGTCTATCGGGCCCGGAGGCTTTAGTGACACCGGTCGATTTAAACGCTAATACATGCCCTGAAAAAAGGTACTGAGGTTTTCCCAGTTAACCCAGGGCTCCAGGTAATTTGTGTAATTAATTGATTATAATAATTTCTGCTACAGAAGACCTATTAAGTTTCTCGACATCATGCGTTATGTAATTTACTTGAGGCGCTCGACTACATAGCCTTTTAGACCATTCCATAACTGGCGAGAAGAGTTGTCTTTGGATATGGTACTCATGTATAGCCGATCAAGATAACTTCCTTGATGTGCAAAACTAACAGTCTTACTACAGACTTGTGGTATCTACGATGTGCTCTTTTTTCGTCCACCGCAATTCCTTTAGCTTCTCCAAATCCGAACGGTCTTTACGCATCATAATTTTAGCTCGTGGCCAACATATTTCGTAACAGAAGTTTGAGGAGATCGTAGTATTGTCACGATGTATAGACACGTCAGGGTCGTAGAATAGTTCCAAGTTGGAAGAAGCCACCATACGTCCCATTAAATGGAAATTGCGTGATGCTGCCGTGAATACACCCATCCGATTGGATGCCCTAATATGCTTTGGTGATTGCATTTACGATGTATTTTCGGAAAAAATTGACGGTACAGTGATCGGAAGCACGCCTCAGCATGAACGAAGAGTGACTCATTCACGAAAGAGCAGTCTAGACAAGGATTATCTCTGGTGGGCAAATTAACAATGTTATGGAAAGATATTGAATTGTTGAAAGTTAAATAATATCTAGCCACAGTAAAGAGTGAGATATCAATCTACCCTGTTATTGTGGGATAGAATGAATCCATGAAAGTGGACAATTCCGTAAAATTACTGTCTGGAGTTACGTACAGATTAGATATAACGGCTGAACATCTAAGGACAAAGCGTGCCTAGCACTCAGTCGTTTAATAGCAGAAACTTTTAGTGTTGTATGTAAAAATTCACGAAGATGAGCGACACCAAACAGGACGTACGTAGTTAATAAAACTTCCTCTTCAGGGTTTCCTACCCGGCTGTCTGTTCAGCCTACAGCTGGTGAATCCACCAAGTTTCAATAACTCATCAGCCATCGTCAAATAAAGCCAAAATTCTTGGAATAAAACAACACCATGGTCCGTGTATTTCTAAGACTTCAGTAAGTAGCTGATATCGGACATTTTCGACAATTGAGTGAAAATTAGGTGGTAAGATCAACGAGATGCACACTTTGATATTCCTCTTCGAGGAAGCAACTTCCCATCCTTTTCGGTTTACCAATTTTTCCGACCGCTTGTTGTTTGATTCCTTTTACTTTATTCTTCACAAAATGAGAAATGGCGTAATTCCGTGTTTTTATTAGGTCCATCGGTATGTCTTAGGGAAATCAAAACGCAAGCGTTGTATTTAGTCGTTGAGAATGCAACGTTGATGTGGAAATGAAAACATCGGAATGCAATGGTGCACATATGCAAAAGCAATAACGATAACATGAAATAGCACGACCTAAGTCAAGGACCACGCCTTTGTGCAGTGTAACATTCTCTACGTTTTTTGTGCGTGCTCGTCTTACAATCAATAAAACCTTTTGTTGATGATATTGGGGATTAAATCGGATTTCTCATCCACCATCAGTCAAGTGCGGCTGAGCATACAACCATCACTGTGGTCTGTTAAGGGTGAGTGCAGATACTGACTCCTACCAGTCTTGTAAAAGCGCATTGCACTTGAGAGGCGCAAAGTGCATACCGTACCACGATACCTCGATTGCCAGCTGGTTCGGAGAATGTTGAACTGTCTGCGCATTGTCACTCAACGAGACGATGTCATCCGCTTATCTCAATACTCTGTTCTTTCGAAGGAGTTCAACTCCACCGTTTGGACGATTACACAAGACATTTTTAGCACATTTCCTATGACAAAGTTGGGAAGAAACATTTTCGCATTCCACTAAAGCCACAAAACGCAGTGGAAATTGACTGAAAACCCCAAACCATTCTGTGGTATGACGACACAACTCTTTAAGGATGGATACACTAGTACTCCATTTCTCAGCAAGCAGTCCCATAATGTGGTCCTATCTATAGACTCAAAGGCCGCACGAACGTCTAGGAACACGTTAATTACTGTTCTTTGGAAGGTATGTCGGTGCTCTAGCAGTTGTCGGATAGTGCTGGTTTGCTCGACACCCACCAGCACGAAAACCAGCCTACCGGTCACGGGTCTACTCTTCACGGGTTTGGTACAACCTGACAGATCCAATACGCTTTGACGCTATTAGGATGGTGGGGTTTCTATTCCTACGGTCGATGTATTCATTGCATGAACCCTTCTTAAAGATGGGGAGGACAATCGATTCTCCGCAGGATGTGCGGATCGGTTCAGAATGCTAAACTTTTGAGAGCAAAACGTAAAGTCCTCTAACAAGTTGTACTCCATCATCTTTGAAAAAGACTGGAGGAAGACCTTCTGAGCTCGCCGCCTTGTGATGTCTTAAGACTTAATTTTCCTCGTAGATCTCCGCGTCGGTAGGTGGATCTGTCTAAACAGACCACGGGTCTTTTGCCGAAACAGCTATTGAAGGGTCTGACACTGAGGGCCAGCTGAACCATGTCTTAAAGCTTTCCGCCCAGTGTTCCAGACGCTGCTGCTGATTGTAAATTGGCCAAGCGTCAGCTTTACAGATCTTTCACTCAAGCTTAATGGTTTCCTACCAGTAACTCGGTTTCAGTTATACGCCTGCAACGCTGGTCAGTTTGTTAAATATGTTCTGACGATGATGTCAAATTCTCTGACAAAGTATAATGATTGTATCTAACTTTTTTCTTGCCTTTCAGCTTAGACTTCTTATCCATGGGAGAACCGCGCAGGTCTCGTCGTTCTTCTGCAAAAGCTTGCCTGAAGGCAATTAGTGGTATGGCGAAAGAGTTGTATTCTGACGAAGAAGTGAACAGTTGTGATCTGGATGATTCCGGTGCTGAATTTGTGCCCTCTGAAGAGTCATCAGAATCGGAAAGTTCTCCTAGCGAAGCACCCTCTAATGATTTAGAAGCTCCTGGTTCTGCCGAGGAGCCTTCCGATACCAGTGTTCAACAGGCAGCAAAAACAACGTATTCAGGGCAAGCTCGTGGTACTCTACTGAGCGGAGCAATCGAGAGAAGCATACTCAATCTTTCCACGAGCACGTATTCTCCATTGGTGAAGTATATGTCTTCTTGTCGAATGTTACAATTAAAATGCTGCAAAGACGTTGCCGTATGGCATTTTTCCAAGTGTGTAGAAAGACTACGACGCATATTCGACACAAAATTCCATCCATTTCTTTTCCATTCGAGGTACGTTTGTTGCGTGAAGTATGAAAGTTGTCACTCTAGTCTTTACAAGGACGAATTTGATGCAAGACAAAGTGTTTTATTCCCAACCACGCTGTCATGGGTACCCTATCCAGTCGGGTAAGTCCTTGTCTGATTGTATAAAAATATACATGATTTAGTGACCCTTTACATTGTCTTCCCAAACCGCCTGTCAGCCCGTTGTATTCATGTCATCCGAACTCGCCAAGTTATAAACAATTACACCGCTTTGAATTTGATCCAGGTTCGTGCCTCAGTTCCCTCCTGATTTTTTAATATTGTGATTCGTCTTCAAAGAGAACAAACTTTTATACGTTGGTGGTCTGGTTCAGTCTATTTCTTGGTCACCTCCGCGGACACCACCGGTGACAATTGGTGGTATGCCACCGGACAGTTCAACTGTGGACACAGTGTACCTGGCCGTTGCAACTCTACCATCACCTGATTCGCGGATATTCTACACGGATCCAGTCAGCACACATCCTGGCTTGATACAAGTATGGGACTGCGGGAAAATTAGTTTAAAACCAGCGTGAGTTACAGTTCTTCCGTATGTGACATACTTTTTACGCACCACTACAGATTGTTCATCGAAGGAGGTTGCCATCTTATCTCGCTGAATTGAACCTGCCATAAGAAATTATCCAACAGTGTATGGGTTCAATGCTGTTTATATCACTTACTGAGTGCGGAGTGGAGGGGGTGAGGGGGTAAAAAATTACGCCATTTCGTCAGTGGGTTTGTCGCATATTGGTCAAATATGACGTAAAGTTCAACTTGGTAGACGTAGCAAAAGTTCGAATGCATATAAGTGTGCCATTGAATACAGCACTTGGTCATGTCCACTGGTATCTCGTGAACCCTAACTCAAGAACTTAACATGCTTCATACAGCCAAGTCAAATAGGTACCGTTTTCACGACATCATAGACCAACCACCTAGGGCTACTCTCTGATTGTTATACAGGGGACAACACACGTGATGAAAACTTTGGGTGAGGTGTGTGTCCTATTTAAAAAAACGATCATTAAAGAAGAGCAGAAGAGATGAAACCGTTTTACTGACTTGAATAACCTAATTAACGAACGTACAATTGAAATGGAGAACGTAGCCAGGGGTTGATTTTCATGAGAACAGAAGTTTTCAGTACGAAAAAGGACGCAATCCGAAGATCATTCGCATTCTGTGATTGTATCCACATCTTGTGTCTCAAGTAGTATAGCTTGTTAAATTTGAGTTTCCGAATCGATGAGTGTTCCAGCGTCTCTAACACGATGCCGAACCTCAGCGCGGTTGTTCCTATCACCTCGCCAGATTCGCAACTGCTTTGGAAACTCCAGTGGTCCAACACTGGTATTTTCCACGCATCTTCTCCGAGAACCTAACAGAGCAACTGGTGAAGTTTTTCATAGTTTGTGAGGCCGACATAAACTGTAGCCTAGTGTGACTTTGGTAGCAGTTACAAGGCGCCCTCAATCTGTTATCAATGTGAAAGGGATACTGGGCAGCAGCGATTATCGTCAAGAAAGCTCTGCCGGAAAAGCAGATCGTCGGTTATTGTTTAGAAGCAGTTGTGCAGGATGGGTGACTTGAGTGTTGGCGTGGCCACATACGAGGCCTAGACAAAAACAAATACGTATTAAAGCGTGATCTGATACCTTATTCGTGAACCACAACGAACGGCAATCTTCCATCGATCCACACCGGTGGTGACCAATGACGATGTTGTCAATCAGAGTCCCACGCAATGCAGGCAGAGGGAGTCGCCATTTGACCATGCCAATTTTTATGACGGAAGTTTGTGCTCGCCAGAAACAGTCTGTGGTCAAGAGACAAATGGATGAGACGATCGCCGTTGTCATTTTGATCGGCTCGGATGGCAAATGAGTCTCCTGTAAGCCTTTCAGTATCCCCCTGATAGTCAACTTGGCCGGTAAAAATCCCCAGCAGTGATCCCAGCGTCCATTGAACGCACGCTTCAAAGCACTTGAGAGAAGTCAGCCTTAGGAGAGCTGTAGTCAGCAGGCATCGGCGCTTCATTCTGTTGTCGTTGACACGTATAGAACCATCCAACCGAACTCCACACAAACGATTGTTGATTAGGATCTAGTCTAGCAGTTCACGCTTGCGATTCCGGTGTCAGCCCGGCCACAGACACTTGTCACCGAATCTTCCGACACGCGATGAGTGAACCGAGAATTCAAGTGTGTACCTGGCGAGTGGAGTGTTTTAACTAAATTTGGGTCGTATGCGTGTTTCGGCGACACAACACATCTGTTTGAAAATATCCAAGAGGAGCAGCCTGTAGCCCGTTTGAAAACGTGTTTGGTCGGTAAAAGTGGCTAAATGAAGTGAGTACGTGGGCTTATTTTAAGCTGCTGACCTATTCACAGTCGAAATAACCCGTGTCATTTTGCATCGTTCTTGAAGAACAGAAAATTAGTAAGGCCTATTACAGGCAGGATACTGGAGGTTCTTGGGCAAATCAAACTTCACGGTTGCTCTCACCGCAGAGGAGTTTTTCTTTTGGAACCCTTACCTGACCCTTTGACTCGAGAATCTGGCACACGGAACAGAACGTAGGACGTTAACCCAACACAGATGCTATGTGCTTTGCCCCTCCTAAGGGAGGGCGGTTACGTATCCTGGCTGTTCCGCACTGAGGGTGCTCGTTGATCTTCCGTATCTTACCACGAATGTCTCCGGTGCATTCGTTTTACAGGATTGACAAGAGCCCGTGCCTGCTCTCGTCGTTTTGGGCGAGCAGTTGGAACTAGTCAGTAGCTTTAAGTACCTTAGGAGCTACCTTGAGTCTGGAGGTGATGTTAGGGAGGTCAATTCTGACGTAGAAAAGACCAGAATGGCTTTCGGGAACCTGCGTGATTTATAGCATGATCGCGACATTTGTCTCTCATTGAAGGGACGGGTCTACGATGCAACAGTGTACAGTGTCTTGCTGTGCGAAAGCGATTCCTGGCTGCTCGGCACTGAGGGCACTCGGTGACCTTCCGTATTTTACCACGGATGTCTCCAATGCATTGGTGGCTTTTGATGGTAACATCGACTGAGCAATGATGAAGTTTGTGGTGGTGTGTTGAGTGTGGATATCCGGTCCCTCACACAAGTAATCAGTACACCATCTCCGGTGGCTTGGACACGTTTTACGCATACCTACCCATCGTCCACTATTCCTTGCACTTCTTGGGTATGGCTGGTCAGATCGTGTCTCGGCGTGGTGGTATGAAGAAGTTGACATCATCATTGGTTTTAGTTGGTGCGTCCCCATTTCCTGACTGGGGTTGTAGTGATAAGGGTTTTCGTTGGTTAGATGTGTTGAAATTGTGTGGAGAACCAAGGCCAGTGATGTGGATGCTGTGCGGCGTGTTTGGGAAACTCTCGAATCTTATAATAATTGAATAAAATCTCAAAAATAATACAAAATGCGTTCTAGGAGACAGTAAAAACAACACCAGTTTGTTTTTATTCACTTTCTTCTCGTTACTTGTTCCTGTATTCGTACTGTTGGCACCGTGCTTGACTCCAGGCTCGGTGTAATATCACAAGATAACCCCACACAGTAACGTGACCAAATCGTCCGTGAGAGCATCTCCCACTGTCTGTCACTTGATACCTGATGGTAGTTGAGCCGTATGGGCTTTCGTCACATGAGTTGAATACCCGCCAACTTCGGACACTGGTGGTGGACAGTAATCCGTTGTCGCCTGCGTCGTCACCTTATGCGGTTCTCCATCACTGCATAACTCACTGTCGTGGTTGCCGGTTATCCCTAGTTATGCAATGGGCCTTCGGGGTTATGTCGCGTGCACCCCTACCACTGAACTCTTTCACAGGCGCAGTCAAGTAACACTTGTGAAGTCGATTATCTGTAGTTTTTCTTCGAACGGCAAGCGGATAGTGTCGGTGACGATGGATGAAAGATCAACCCAGCAGCACTACATTTGATGAGTGTCGGACATCAGTTGGCGCGGCAGATCAAATAATAATCGACGTATCACCCCACTAATGTTATCTACCTCTTGTTAGGTTGTAATGGGAACGGAGTATCGGCAGTGATGATCCTGGGAACTGGAATGTAAAACGTATGAATAACTTACATCGAGGCGATACCGATTCCGTTCATAGTAACCAAGAAATTTTTGCTTGTTGCAGTTGCCTGTATGTGATTGGTTCCTTTCCAGACTGACATCACACTTGAGTGAATCCAAATTCATTGTCGTGTCACATTTGTCGGATACCAGGTTTCAAAATATCCTCACTCGTTTAAGTGATTTGTAGTGGTTTGTCTATTTATTGGTTTGTTATGACCGGTATCGGGAACCTTGCTGTTTTTGAACTTCCAGGAAGACATTAACTTTTTTCTTACAGGGAAAATCAAATTTTGCTGGAGTTATACTCCTTTTTTGGTGAACTGTTTGTGTCACTTTTTATCCATTATTTCAGACCTCCGGACTGGACCCCACTGCCACATGTGTTTATTGTCCATAATTGGGGGCACGTTTTGGACTTATGTTGGCTTCCCATCTCCGTATTTTTGGTAAACCCCAAACGAACACCACCCGCGGATCTGTTCCCGTTGGCGGACTCACGTGTGTCATTCGATCCTTTCCCACAAATCAACCGAGTCGGAGGGCATCTAATTGCAGCGTGTCAGGACGGTCTGGTTCGCGTCTTTGCTGTGTCTAGACTGAAATTAGACCAAGTGCACTTTATAAACCGTGGAAGGCTACCATTCTACACACTAAAGGAGGGCATGTCAATTAATCTGTCAGTCTCTCCGGATGGTATGTCGTCATTTGCCATAGATTCATTGCGAAACGTTTGCATAGTTCCCAGTAATTTTCGTTCTTTCAGTACTAGTTAATATCTAATGTTTCTTGCCGTCATCATTTTCAATGTACAACGAGAAACGGCCAGATCTCTATCACTAAATTCGTACTTGCTCAACTTTATTACCATCAAAAAATGACTACAGTATCGCCTTTCTCTGCGTAGTGACCAGTCGCTGGTGTGCTCCGCGTTTTAGTCGTGATTACAGAGGGGTCAGTGTCGATGTTCTGTTGTCGAAGCTCGAGTTCATCAGGATAGTGTTTGATTGTTCACCGAGCTGGGCGATTGAACTGCAAACATTTCGGTAACATCGAAGGTGGCCTCTTCAGAACGCATCATCCTTGGCAACGTCACTTCGGTTGGTGATGAAAGGTTCTCATTTCAGTTGTCCAACTCGGAACTCAAACCAAGATCATCCGCACGTGATTATGTATGACGCATACTGACCCTTTTTATATCTTAGTCGATCGAAGTCGCACGAGCCTGTGAGCCGCATCTACTACTGTGACCATAACACCGAGTGGATGTAAATAAGTTCTTATGGCTTATAATGAGCGGATGTGAATAGTTGAGCGGGGAAGCAAGTGAATCAGCAGTTAATAAATTGAGCCTGCAGTTGTGAACAATTAGAGTGGTCCCTTTCGACAATCCCTCTCATGAACCTGCAGTTATCATAAAAAATAAAATCCTGTGACAGATTGAGCGAACTCTACTTGTTCAATATCGAACGAAAAACGCACCGTCAACTGACTTTGTGGTTAGTTTTCAGTTTAGGCAGTGGCTAACTTTGAGCTCGGATGCGGCCGTTCTGTTTGTTTCTTGATCAAACTCCAATGGGAAGACGTATCCAATAGAGTATGAAGATTGTCTGGGGAGGCAACACCTAGACGATCAACAGAAACGGCTGTTTTTTGAGTGCTAATCAATGAAGTATTGATGCAAGCTGATAATGTGAAAAAGTTTGAACGGCGGGCATGTCATTGTTCCAGAGTCTATCTTGCCTTCGACGAAAGTAAACAAATTATGAAATGCAATGACCAATCGCAATTAGCTAGTCTGAACGAGTTGATACTGGATAAGTTGGAACGTCGAATTGTAATCCAGACCGAGGGTTCGATTTTCCGGGCTGGTCTTCAATAGCCAGAAGACGGCTTCGTATAACTGCTAGTTACAGATTGTGCCTGTTCAGTGTCTCGTTCCAGTTTTTGTTATCGGTACGGTTCGTGGTTGTCTTGATTAGTATCATCTGTATTTGAGTTGTGTTGCTTTGAAATGTCGAATATGCTGAATAAGGCTAGAAGTTTGTTAATGTTGATGACCACGCATGTTCGGGCACTGTCATACCCAGTATCACTTGCTTGTTTTCTTCACAGAAAATCCAAGTTGGCTTGGCTGGCCAACACGTCTGCACGTCCGCTCGGAATTTCCCGATCGCCTTTTTGTGGGTTATTCACGCGGTACGTCTGTCCAGTCCATAGTCTACTCAGTTATGTGACATGATGTCTGTCTCTGTTTGCTGGATTCCCCCGTTGACGTAATCTGATGGTTCGTTTCGCTGTTTTTAAAACTATGGATGGATTAATTGAATCTTTATTTCTCATCCGCTTCCCGTAAACTGGACGAACACAACAGTGTGAGTGTCAGAAAATCATATCAGATACCATCGTTTTAGCAAACTGGGCATTGTCTAACTCAACTATAGATAGTCTTCAAGTTCTCAATTATGGAGTCCCCGGGGGTTTGTGCGCAAACTGCAAACGATTGGTTGCAACGAAAGGTGCGCAAACTGCCAGTCGCGCGACTCTTCCTACGGGTCTAGACAATCGCTTATGGATTGAAACCAGTAGGGTTTGAATCGTTTCTTAAACGCTGAATGCCAGTTTATATAGCAACCGCTTCACGGGGATATAATTTTGTTGAACATGTTTCACATTGTAGCACCTAATCACACAGCTGGATTTGAGAGGCTCTTGAACCTACATTTTTCCAACAGAAATACTAAGAGCTTCTGGCATGTTGTTCAATACTTGTGTGAATTAGTCACGGCGTAAATGTTACTTTGATTACACGAAAATATTGTGCTGGTAAACCATGAGAATGCAAGACATTAAATGATCCCTTTGGTTAGGTTTGTTTTACCTCAGTGCACACTTACGTATGTGCAGTGGAATTGACGTACCTCATAACCTGAAAAGCACAGGGAACCACTGAGCACTGCAACCGTTGCCCTGAGATTTAGAGTTGTGAACCACATCAGGATCCTGATAGATCACTAGTCTGGAAAACCATTTAGGCGAGCTTTTCTAGCCTTTACAAATAACTGAAGGGCCATCTCTGAGATAAAATCCTTCTGTCGTCGTCACATAACCCCCAGTTCATCAAAAGCAAATTGTCGAATGGATGGAGGATTTCAGTGGGATCCATTAATGCCCCACTGAGAGTTTGATGGCAAGATAAGAGGGAGTAGCGTCCGAGACCGCTTGGCTCTTTGTCAGTGATCCTGATGCAGCTTCGTTAACCCACTTTGGGGCACAGTTTTTGCGGCGGTTGACTGAGTGGATTTTGAGGCATGCACGGACAACTGTGTGGTCGGTGTCATTCTTGTTACTTGTCTGCGCGCCTTGATAGGACCGGCCCAAAATCCGGTGCGCTTTGTGACTATCATTCAAGTACTATTTTGACAGATGTTTCCTGTGATGTTGAAATAGGATGTTGATGACGGTTAGTCTGTTGTGGTCTGTAGTCTGTGGACACATTCGCCATTACCGAGTTCCTTTCTAGGACCGTGTTCTCGAGAAATGTTTAGTTGCCTGGGTGGAGGGACCGGTGCGGGCGTTTTAATCCCTCGCAACAAGGAGAGTGTCACGTTTTGGGGTACAGCTTTCCACCCTGTTGTGGTCTGTCGTGGAGCTCGTCTTTTTGTTGCCTCTTCAGCTGCCACTGTTAGGGCTCAGACCGTAAAAACCGTAAAATATACAGTCCACGGTGTCACCCAGAAAACTTCGCACTACTCAGAGATATGGTTGGCGATTCTGACCTAGGCATGGTTTCTCACTCCAACTCCTGGTTGTTTTGTGAACATTTAATAAAGTACCTTAACTTCTGCTTTAATGCTTGTTGTCCCATGGAAACATTGCACATCCGACCCGACCGTTACTCTTCGCCTCATTTGAAACGATAGGGTCGTATAAAGGAGCGCGCCTAAAAGTCCAGAAACCACGGTATAGTGAGAGCTCTGTCACTGTCCATCGGAACTGAGCTTCCCAAACTGAACGCTTTGTTCGCCTAGTAGCTAACAACCGCCAGCAGCAATTGCAGGGAGACATGGAAGACGATCATGCACCTAAGCGGCGCTAATTCTCGTAAAGAGTCACCTTTAGCAGACGTTGATGAAGTCAATCGTCGCTTCACTGCTACCGCATACCTACCAGTCATCCCGAACCACGATGCTGAATTCCACCAGAACCCTGCCACGGAAAGCATCACCCAACTGGACATATGCAAAGAGCTCACTCGCCACGCAACCAAGGAAAGCGGCCCAGACTGCTTGCAACCAATCCTGTTGAAAGAATGCGCAAACACATCATCCCCTGTATTTTCTGGTCTATTTGACCTTTGTTCAAACACACGTCTACCGTACCGTATCCCATTCTCCGTTCCTCCTAGGGAGTGGAAGAAACCACGTGGAGGTCAACAGATGACGTGGCAGCGAGGAATGAGTAAATATACAGCAGACTTAAGAAAAGTAGGTGCTTCACGTCTTCGTGGTTGGGGTCCAAAAGATCCGTCTCCCAGTTGGCTGGAGACACTGAAGGATATGGCAGCAAACCGCGAACAGTGGTGATCGTGTTGTCACTTTCTATCGAATCAGAATGACTGATCGATGTTTGTTTGTACAGTTAGACTGTATTTCGTGTGTTGGCTACTAGGGCATTCTTTCCTTTTCCCACCCATGTAGGTTCAGTCCCTGTCCATCTTGTATATTGCTACTTTCTCATTCTACGTGCAACATGGTGAGAAAGGCAGTGGTCAGTGGGGCTTGCCCTTCTGTTTAACGCTGTACGATGGTGATGTTGATGTTCAAATCGTAATTTTATTCCCGACTGTTGGAAGGTGGCTCCTATCACTCCAGTACCAAAAAGTGTACATCTAAACTACGTCCAATAGCTTGCACATTGGTAACTTTTAAGGTATTTGAAAGGACCATACTGAAAAGACTGTCCGCCCAGATCAATGTGTTGGACTCTAAGCAATTTGCGTGTCGCCAATCACGATCTACCCTCGATGCACTGGCCTCTCACACACTCTGTTTTATCGTCTGTTGATCGCAAAGGTCAAGTAGTCAGGGTCTGTTTCTTTGATTATAGTGACGCATTTAGTTGCGTTGATAGATCAACATTACTCCGTGTGCTTGCTGACTCGGACGTCAACACCATCATAAATCTTCTGTCCAACTACTTTCCCAATCGACAACAATTTACACGACATTATGGCCGAACTTCTTCCATGCCTCCCTCTACACTAGTCATTCTCCAGGGTGCCGTTCTGTCACCGTTTTTGTTTTCTACATACATATCATCCATATCCGTTTGTGACGATTGTCTCCTTATAAAATACGCCGACGATGTGATTTTTGGAATGCGCAACTCTAACAGTTCCGCGTTTACCCTTCTACAACAAAGAGTAACTGGGCTTGCCAACTAATCTTCAGATCAAAATCTAAGGATGGTATATCCGGAAAACCCATCAGTACTCCTGCCTGATGGTATCCAACCCAGGCATAGTCATCAATGGAAAACCACTACAATGAGTATCGTCAGTAAAGTAGCTCGGTGTAACCATCAGTTATGACCTTATCTGGACAGATCACGTCGTGAGTGTCTTCTCCAAAGTTCGGTGACTCACCTTTTGCCTGGAACGACTCAGGTCATTTTATACTTCATTTCATTTAATAAGATTTTGTATTTTCTTGCGTCCTTCCGCACTGGCTCTACGCTTCCCCCATCATATTTCCCCGGATTGCTTGCGAAAGATTTTAAAATTCCCGTCAGATCCCTTAAACATTTGTCTCGACATAGTGGCATCACTTACAACCTACTCATCCACTGTATCGCAGCCCAACATCACAAAGCATGTCTAACTTTCTCTCGTAAGATCCTAGAAGACAGCATACACCCCTCTCATCCCGATCTTAGCACCTGCATGTCAACATCTGCCACTCGCTCGCAATATAAATATATGTTTGCTCGCACTAGGGGATGTAGATCCTGTATATTTCCTCACCTCGCCCGTTTCTTCACCAGCCCAAATACCATCACCACCGATTTTCTTAACTCGCTCCGTTAAACACTTTTTTTCCTATTGCTGACTTTTGCAATGAAGTGCAGTAGTAGCAGCTAAATAATCACCCTCGGGTGCATAAAGCGTATACCTGACTGACTTGATGCTTAAATGTGAGGTGCAGAAACGGGCTAACGCAATCCAAGGAGTATCGGGTTCCAGGCAAGTAGGGTCCTGTTCGCCCTATTGCTGACAGTTATTGTCACGCCATGAAGACCGGAGTCGTCCGTAGGTTCACGGTAGGGGTTGTAACTGTCATCTGCTCCGGGAACCGCTGTATGCTGGGTGCCAGAATTCAGCAGTCAAACTTCGGAGCGAACCGCGATTTCTATTCGGTAGTCGTGCCGTATTTGTGTAGTGATGGCTTGACATCTGATATCGAAGAGCGTTCTGACACTCCAGCAAGTGATTTGGATGTGGTTTTGATTGTTAAGATCATCATTTGGCACGTCTGTCACCCCCACCGCGGGGGAACACGAGACGCGTCGTTTCCCAGGGTTGCTGTGGCATAAGCTGCTCACGTAAAAAAACTCATGAGTTTTTCGTATAGGGTACGAGTTGTGTAATCTACTCCTATTTGAAACTCATCGCTGTATATGGTATATTCGTTTGACTATTTATATCTAAATGTCTCGTCGTGCGACATCAACGCTGAGCTCCCCTTTGAAACCATGGAAGCACTGTACTGTTTGATCCTTGTTAGGAATCACCAGTAGTGCACATCCACCGAGATTCCACTGGAACCACTGTACGATTGTGGGTCGAACACTTAACCACCAGGGTATTCGGGTTGACTCCCAGTGGTTTTTTGAACATACATGCTACCTGATATAGCACTCCTCTTTTAAAGATTTTGAACTGTAACAGCCAGTCCCCACACAGCGATCGACTCGTTTGCTGAATGACTTCTCTGGAGAAGCCTAAGTACAATGAACGCGTTCCGCTAAGCGCACCCCACACGGCCTGGTTACTAATTGCATATGAGTAGTAAGAGGTTAGCTTTGGCATAATATGATTACTCATGCAGTATCAACGCTCAGCTCACCATTAAAAACCATGAAAACACTGCGCAACTGTTTTGTTCTTCTTAGGTCTTCGGTTCACAACCGTTCACCCCGGGTTCGAGTTCCAGCGAGGGCTCGGTGGATGTGCATCGTTGATGATTCCTAACACGGATGATACACTTATATGGTACTTCCATGGTCTTAAATGGTGGCTTGATCGTTGGTACTGTATGACGAATAATTATGAACAATCTACCTTCCATTGCCCAGAATTTTACTCAGTAAAATGGTTGAAAGATGCAAAATGCGTATTTTCAGAAAACCATACAAAAATGGTACTACTTATGTGGCTACTTCCTTTCAACCATCTCCCTCTCTGAATGCAAAACCTCACAGCAAGAAACTGTTTGGGCGATCCCGACTAGTGTTTCTTGCTGCTGGGGAGACTACTGTAATCCATTATCGTCTGGATCGTTACCACGCATAAGCTATAGGGGCCCTGATGTGATTCTCAACTCCAAGTCTCAGGGTGGGCCTTCGGGGCTTTGGGGTACACCTGTACTACTGAAATTATGCGCGAGCGTGTAACGATAACCAGCACCTTCGGGACTTTCTGTTTATGTGAGAATGGTTTGTGGATCAGAATACAATTGCTTTCAGACAACTCAGCTGTCTCAAAGATGAATTTCTTATTACACTAACCCATTTTCAAATCAGAGCTCTTTATTTTTGTAACATAGTAAGCTAAGGTCGCAACATTCCGATCCCTACTGAGTAACTTGATTAATTCACAGCCCCTCTTGTTCAACCATTCATTCAATAATCCACCGAATTCTTCATTCCATTCGGGGAAAAATTAGATGCATGTGCTGTGTTCGAGTTCAGAATCAAACGATGGTTTTATCGTGATGTACTGCTGTTTCAGGTCACGTGGCGTTGTACAACCTGAGTTGTCTACATCCACAATTCTTCATGGCTTCAAAGAAACATCTATCTCCGATAAAGCTGTTCCGTTTGCTGAACACTCCAGTCGTATCGCTCAGTTTAAATGCGATCAACGGTCGATATTTGATTGCGAGAGGTGAGTCAGTTTATTAGATTGATGCATATATTTCCGGAACTACTCGTACACCGTTGTGGTTGTGGTTCTTGTTGTTGTTGTTGTTGTTGATGGCGATATCTGATGGTCCGTCGGAAATTGTTTTTTATGAAATAGTTGCTCTGTATTGTTTTCTAATTTTGCCGCAGTCTCTTTTGATATCCAAACGAAGACGGCACTTAATACCTCGTGTACCTAGCAGATCATATTTCCGTTGGGAAATGTAGTCCTTAGGATGATGGGTCAATGGAGTCTCACTAGTGATTCGCATGATGAATCTTTTTTAAACCACTCGCACTGTTTTCGGTGGCATTTATCCGATGCATGGAACTCTGTACTAGCATGTCCGGTTCAGCCTGATCACAATAAAAATAACTAATCCCAAATCAAAATAAGTTGTTCAGCCTCGTCTTTTAAGTAAAACTCTTGATCCTAATGAAATCGCGATCTCCAGTCCTGCCAGTTACATCTTGACTCATGTTTTTCCTCACCAGATCTATTATTGACCGATGATGGTCGATTGGTTTAGAGCGTTTTCTTACTACGTCGGAGGTCAGGGGTTCGTACCCCGACATTGTCGTCCGACTCGTTACCACACCTGACCTTTTGGGACCTCATATGCTTCTCCATCACCCCAAGTCTCAGGTTCGGTCTGTCGGCTGCTCCTAATAGTCCGCTGGGTCTTTAAGATCACAAAGTATACCTATTGCATCGCACTCATGCGCAAGCATGTAATATAAAGATGATTTATCCTATGCTCATGCATGACCGCATTGGTAGGGGCCTCAGAGGCTCTTTACACTATATTTCGGATGACCGAAAACCACTGCCCTGCGACTTGAATTCGAGAACCACACAAGGTATCAGTGATTCAGGTATGATAGCAGTCTGCAAGACTGCCATCAATGTGAACGGTCTTGCCGGTGTTCGAACTTCACACCGCATATGTGACCGATGTGACATATACCGCTCAATCACCATCAGATCAGTAAGCCCGCTGAAGATCTTTTCGCCTCGGTTGCTCAGGTAGTTTATTCAGTTCGATTTTACGGACGGAAACTGATGATTATCTGAAGCGGAAAAAGTTGTCATTTCTGCGCACCGTTTGAGTTAGACCCAGTTTGACTGGATTGCTTATGAATGATGGTGTTGGTCTTATTGTCTAGTTTTGGTCTGTTTGGGATAAGTTGCCCATGGTAAATTGCTTTGGTTCAAAAACTTCTACCCTCCTGGGTTGTTAAAACACGATTCAATCGGACAATTGCTTTCAGCTAATCAGTGTTCAGAATAGGGTTTCTATGGAATTAAAAAACAATGTATGTCAGGTGACCAAGGTTTATTCGTCTTTGCACCTGTTGTGCAACCGGATGAGAGTTCTACTTTCCAGAAGTTTGGCGTTATTGGCAGACCAGAAACAGATCAAGTTTTTTCAGGTTGTCCGCCATTTTTGTATTATTCTCCCGAATGGAGCTAGCATGACATTGAGAATCAGTAGGAAAAATTAATGAAGTAGACCAATAACAGGCCGGAGGGTTCCACATAAAACGTTCAGTGGCTCGTAAAATCTAGACTATGAATGTCTGAAAATGAAATCAAATATCTTGTTGAAACAAATATTTATGCTGGGGGTAAATAACACTTTCCTGTAATTTAGCGGCTAGAATTTGGGCAACCTGGTTAGTCTCAACAACAGCACCTTATTGGGAATCATCAGCAGCGCGCATCCACCGAGTCCCCACGGGGACTCGAACCCGGGGTGAACGATTGTGAATCGAACACCTTAACCGCAAGGCTATCCGGGCTCGCTCTCAACGGTTTGTTGAACATCTACACTACATGATATAGCACCCTTCCGTCACTGGCTTCGAACGGTAACAACCCGCCTCCCACACAGCGATCGACTCCTATGATGGATGACTTCTCTGTAGGGGCCTAAGTACAACGAAGGCATTCCGTTATGAACAACCTACAGAGATTGGTTACTATTTCCAATTGAGTAGTAGGAGATTAGATTAGATTAGTATATAATATGATTGATCATGCAGCTTGAACGCTCAACTCACCATTGAAAACCATGGAAGCACTGTACAGCTGTTTCATCCTTGTTGGGAATCATCATGATGAACCATATTATATACAAATCTAATCTCCTACTACTCAATTGGAAATAGTAACCAATCTCTGTAGGTTGTTCATAACGGAATGCCTTCGTTGTACTTAGGCCCCTACAGAGAAGTCATCCATCATAGGAGTCGATCGCTGTGTGGGAGGCGGGTTGTTACCGTTCGAAGCCAGTGACGGAAGGGTGCTATATCATGTAGTGTAGATGTTCAACAAACCGTTGAGAGCGAGCCCGGATAGCCTTGCGGTTAAGGTGTTCGATTAACAATCGTTCACCCCGGGTTCGAGTCCCCGTGGGGACTCGGTGGATGTGCACTGCTGATGATTCCCAACAAGGATGAAACAGCTGTACAGTGCTTCCATGGTTTCCAATGGTGAGTTGAGCGTTCAAGCTGCATGATGAATCATATTATATACAAATCTAATCTCCTACTACTCAACTGCAAACAGCACCCTAATCAATTACCAATGTGTAGAAACTAGACACTGAACTCCTAGCGTGTTTCGCTACGTCTAGTGCCCACTCTACTTCGATCTACGATCACACTTGACGTCAATCATCAAGGTATCTACCACAAGCTAATTGTGAAGGTATAGCAACCATCAAATCGATGACAACATCACCATTTTTTCGAACCTTAGTGGGCAAACATACGCCTACCGCATCGTGCCCTATTCTTCATTCCTCCTCGGGAGTGGAAGAAACCACGTGGAAGTCAACAGATGACTTGGCAGTGAGGGATGAGAAAATAAACAGCAAACTTAGGAAGAGTAGGTGCCTCATGTCTTCGGTGTTGGAGACACTGAAGGCTATGACACCGAACCGCGAACAGTGGTGATAGTGTTGTTACTTTCTATCGAATCAGAATGATTGATCAGTGAGCGTTTGTCCAGTTAGACTGTGTTTTCCGTGTGTTGGCTACTAGGGCATTCTTTCCTTTTCCCACCCTTGTAGGTCCATTCCCTGTCCATCTTACATACTCATACTTTCTAATTCAACGTGCAACATGGCGAGAAAGGCAGTGGTCAGTGAGGCTTGCCCTACTGTTTAACGCTGTACGATGATGATGGTGACGATGAACTGCCGCACGATATGCGCACATCTATTCCCAACATACTCTGACTTGATAGATTACATTATTTAAATCTCGGCTTTTGACATTTCGGTGTCACGTCTTTTCTGTGGTCTTCACTCAACCTGTGGTGGAGTCAATGGGAATCGAACATAGAAGATGACGGATACGTTCTTTCTATGGTCTCTGTGAGCACATTTCCATGTCTGTGTTCCACTTAATTGGTTGGTCTTCTCGTGATTTGTTCTTTTGCGACGTATAAATTGAGAATGAGAACAAATGATTGAACAGTTTTGCGCTATGTATAGCGTATCTCCCAACCAGCCAGCAATGTTTAATGCCAGACTGTTTCCGATCCCCGGGATCTTTCGATGTTTTCGGACAATCTGTTCGTCCTTCTGTGTTTCTCTACTACATTTGGTCAAAATATAGACTCATCCAGATGTTTTGAATAAGATTTATAATCTTTCACAACCTCGCTTCTTTTTTGCCCCTTTAGTAGTCGTTACTGGTCGTCTAAATGGAATAAACTTCATAAAGTATACCGTTGTGGCACCATGGCCACGAACTTTCCTTGATCATTCCTTATTCTGCACTGTACGAGGAAGCTGTGACGATCATCTTTTCGAATGGGGAGACTCCGGTTCGGGCTAAACAAACTTTCACCCTTACTTTCGTTCCGTAATGTTTTTCTCCAACTCGACTATACTCTTCACACCTGCGTCTACATCTCAAATGACCCACGTGGACACTTCTTGCTGCTTCACGATTTCTTGCGAACTCTCGCATCGTGTGCAACCGTTTTTGCGTCTACCCTCATCGTACTCTTCCTCTTTGTAATCCTCCAACAGTAGTCCCGACCCCCTGTACGAGCTACAGTGCCCCAAGTATAGATCCAGATGTAATTTCTATCTCCTTTACTACGACCGTTATCCGAGGACCCCCAACCAACAAGCACTTGTCAATGCTGTTCTTTGTCCTCGATACCCGTTTCAGTTAGCTGCGCTGGATGTGCGAACACAGATACGTATAGAGCAAAAGGCGGGTTTTATCCTTACGGTCAAGACCCTTGCCACTATGTGCATTGCATAAAAAAAATCGCGTTCAAGACTCCCGTCCTCATCCGGTTGACCCCCCCCCCCCCCCTTCCGAAACTTTTCTAAAGTTCTGGAGACCTTGAGGCTGCAGCATCTAGTCAGACGGGCATTTATGCAACTCTGAATGTCAGGGTCAAAGCTGTGTCTCTAGAATGGAGATCCCAGTCGGTAGTCGGTTATGCTCAGTAAAACTTGGAGACTCATACAAGTTCGCAGTCGCCATCCCACTAAACTTAATTTACTTGTTGTGTTGGCACCGACTGACTGTAACCCAGAAGCAGTCAGAGACAATTTCTGTTAGAACCTTCATGACCTCCTGCGTAAAGAAAACCTAGCCGATAATGTGGTTTCAACAATGGATGTGAATGCTAGACTAGGTCGGCTGTCAACAAATGAGATGCACTTGGGGGGCCCCCTTGGCTGGAGTCCTGTCGCTCGGACAACGGGGGAGGCTCCTAGCTGTGTGTTATGACCATCACCTACTTATCACCAGTACAAACCTCAGACGCTCCGATCGCTGGTAGGCCATCTGGCGTCCTTTCTTCATTTCAGCCATGGACCCAAATCGACCACATCGCAATTCGGTACGAATGGCGAGGTTGTGTCCAAGATTAACGATCGTAATGAACCACCTGCGTGGACTGCGACCACGCTTTGGTGTGTGTCAAACTGTCTATGTGCTTTAGTGGGACTGCCAAACGCGTGACGCAGTGCCGGTTAGACTATGATAAACGAAACCCATCGGCTTATCTGTCCAACTTTCAAAACGCGCCATCTGAAAAGCTGGAAGGAGCTCTACCCGACAGTGCTACTGAGTACTGGTCACTTGTTAGGAATGCTATATATTCTTGCTCGGTGTGTTGTGGTTTGATACATCGCGTCGTGGTTCTCCGGATTTCTGCTGACTCTTTGCATCTTCAAGACACAATCCGGTCGACCTCAGCTGGTAGCGGGCACAACGAAACGCCTCATCTTGAAATGCGATTTCAACACTAACCTATTTAGGGACCACAAAATCTGGTGGTCACGGCATTCATCCAAGATGGAACACACGCAGCCACGGACAACTCTCGGAAGTTATTCCATCTCATCTGCATCACCGGAAGGGAGCAGCTAGGTGTGAGTGAAACTGTCTGTGAAGCAGCAGCTGCATCTCCAACACTGAGCGGAGCACTTTACAGCGCATTTAAGCCGGCCCCGGCGTGCCTTCTGCCACGAACTGTGGTCTTTTCCAGCATAACCACCAACAGAGACCGAGATTCGCAGTGACCCATGCTTTACGGCGTCAAACGGTACCTTGCTCCAATGGCCTTTCCCAGCACTGTTTAAAGACGGTGGAGTTCAGCTCATTAGGAAAATTCAAATTTCTTCTCTAAGATTTGAAACTCCCAGCAGGTCCCTTCTCCATGGAGGGAAATCGATTATTGTCCCCATCTTTAAAAAGGGTGAACGCGGTAACTGCGCTGACCACTTAGGGCTATGAACCTTATCCCAGTAGCCTCGAAGCTGCTAGCGTCTGTTGTAATTCACAGGTTGTTGCCACTCATGGGGCGAGCATCCTGGGTTCCGCACCGGTCGTAGATGTATGGACTGTCTTCACTCTGCTAAAAGTGCTTGAGAACTGAGATACTTTCCAAAGACGTTCGCGCGGCGTTCAACTCTGTCAATAGGACTGTACTGTGGGACTGTTTTCTGAGCACTGGAATACCTGGTAAATAAGTGTTGGTCCTGAAAGCGTTGTATCGTCACACCCCAGGTCGGCTGATTAAACACTGAGCGGTCCGACGAAAATGCAGTAAAAAGATGAACCAACCAGGTTAGCAGGCATCTTGGCAATCCACTCGGCCGGACAAGGCACGAATTAGACTGGATATCCGAGTGTTGGATTGTTTTATTTTGCCTTAAATATCATGTTTTCTAGTCCTGTTAATAATACTGTCATTTGGCACGTTGTGTCGTCAGTCTTTTGATTTATATCTGCGGGCTGGTGCGACAGGAGTTACAAGCGAAGGTCAAGTGCACAGGCCATCCACGTACACCATAGATTGGAACTAGAGGGTCATTGTACGATACGCAGACAATGCAGCGTGTTTCAGACGGCTTGGCGATTGGTGTGTGCAGATATGATATGTGCTTCGCCCAACCCAAATGCAGAGTACTCCTACAAGACTGACAGGAGCCCGTGCCTGCTCTCGTCGTTTTGGGCGAGCAGTTGGAACTAGTCAGTAGCTTTAAGTACCTTAGGAGCTACCTTGAGTCTGGAGGTGATGTTAGGGAGGTCAATTCTGACGTAGAAAAGACCAGAATGGCTTTCGGGAACCTGCGTGATTTATAGCATGATCGCGACATTTGTCTCTCATTGAAGGGACGGGTCTACGATGCAACAGTGTACAGTGTCTTGCTGTGCGAAAGCGATTCCTGGCTGCTCGGCACTGAGGGCACTCGGTGACCTTCCGTATTTTACCACGGATGTCTCCAATGCATTGGTGGCTTTTGATGGTAACATCGACTGAGCAATGATGAAGTTTGTGGTGGTGTGTTGAGTGTGGATATCCGGTCCCTCACACAAGTAATCAGTACACCATCTCCGGTGGCTTGGACACGTTTTACGCATACCTACCCATCGTCCACTATTCCTTGCACTTCTTGGGTATGGCTGGTCAGATCGTGTCTCGGCGTGGTGGTATGAAGAAGTTGACATCATCATTGGTTTTAGTTGGTGCGTCCCCATTTCCTGACTGGGGTTGTAGTGATAAGGGTTTTCGTTGGTTAGATGTGTTGAAATTGTGTGGAGAACCAAGGCCAGTGATGTGGATGCTGTGCGGCGTGTTTGGGAAACTCTCGAATCTTATAATAATTGAATAAAATCTCAAAAATAATACAAAATGCGTTCTAGGAGACAGTAAAAACAACACCAGTTTGTTTTTATTCACTTTCTTCTCGTTACTTGTTCCTGTATTTGTGGTGTTTTCACCAAGCCCGGTTTATGGTAATATATTGATACTCAAGTGTTCACTATGATCTTTCGGTGGTCTTGTGGGAGGATATTTCGAGTCAGTTCACGGTGAATTTACGATTATCAGTTGTAGTTCTCTAATCCCGTTAGATTGTTTTTTCCACGAAACTTCGTGAACTTTCTTTATGTACATTCATGCAATTTGCGCAAACTTATTTTCTCCACTCTTTCATTCGTTCTTATCGTTCTGTCTGTTTACATTTTCGACTTCACCCTTCCTGTGTCAAGTCCTACATGGACTTTTTCCTTTCCTAGTATAGTAGGAAACTAGAACAAATTCATTGTGAAATTCAGTGCTTGCTTAGTAACCGCTTTTCCTTTATCTATCAGTGAGACGATAATCACGGAATTGGATGTGCTTCATTTCGTTCATATCGTCTCATCTCTAGTGGCACCAACACAAGAGCCACCGGTCCTGTATTGCTGTTTCTAAATGGGGTTCTGCAGGAAGGTTTTTATGTTTGATTGTCGACGCAGTTCGACGCTCAAGACAAGTAAATGCCGCTGTGAGATTGAGGAAGCCTAGTTTACGGTTGTTAATGCCGCGCATATGTCTAGTTTCAGTATGAGTTACAAACGATGGGCAATTTCTACATCGGTTGCTTCACAGATGCTTGCATATCCGTCCCTCCACATGTCACGAAGCAAGTGTTAGCTGACTAGGAGCCTGAGAGATGACCGTAAACCACAAAAACAGTGTAAGTAAGGTTTTCATGGAATCTGTTGATTCACTGACTCATTGTCTGAAACGTTGGGCGGGTCACTTTGACGGAATAATTGAGTTTTTACACCACCACCCTATAATATCAACTCTGATTTCATTTCAGTGTTATAGTGCATTTTTCTGCCAGTCTTCAGCACCTCATCTCATCCACCAACTGTCGAACTCGCTATAATCTTTCGAAAGCTGCGTAAAGTGAGGATAAATAGAGCTCCTGGGCCAGATTTACTGCACACCTATTGTACTCAAGGAGTGTACTGATGCCTCTTCGTTTCCACTAGCCAATATCTTCAGTGATTGTCTGACAAGTGGAAACATCCCTGACATTTGGAGACTGACCAAGATAACGCCTGTCCTCAAGAAAGAACCTGAGAAACACCGCCCGTTCGTCTGCACTTTTGTGACACCCAAGTTGTTCGCGAGGCTTCTGTTAACATGGGTTGACATGGGGTCTGCTAAAGGCGACTCATTAGTTCGTTTATCGGTCTTCGCGCCCCACGGTTGACACCGTAGCTTACCTAGTCCAGTCAATAGCTTTGGCTTTAGACTGAAAGTGTAAGACTGTCAAAATGATGTGTTCATATGACAAAAACGCATCTTGTAGCCTTATCCGATCAGTATTGCTCAGTATTTTCTTCGTAGGTGGTGTTGACCCAGATGTTTGCACATTGATTGCCGACTGCTTCGCTGATCGAAGACGTTTCACCTGTTTCAACGGGCAAAAGTACTCTTCTCTTCCAGTTGACTGGCGTCTCACAAAGTGCAGTTTTTTCGCCTTTTTTCTTTGTGCTCTGAACAACTTTTAATCCCTTCGACTTTCATTAGCCGCATGTACGTCGACAATTTACTTTTAAGCTGCAAATTATTCACACCTTAAGGAACTTTAGAAATTCAAAAAAACTAGGTGAAAGTTGTAAACTGGTTCACATCTCGCTTTCTTGAATGCTTCTAAGCGTCGGTATGTATTATTTTCCTTACTACCTGGTGAATCGTATATTGCCCTCACTAACAGGTTTCTGCTGCTATTTTCAATAATAGACGCATACCAATATCACCGACGATAAATATCTTGGTGTTAAGTTATTCCACAATCTTCCATGGTCTACGCACATTCAGGAGGCGTTTTGTGAGGTTAAGAAGTTGTCTTTTTTCTCACTCCGTTTATGACTATTTGCGATCCTTCGCCAGTTAATTTTCAACTCTATGACTGCATGCGTTCTCCGCCACTGGCTGTACTGCTCTGATCCTTTGCAAAAGGATTGTAACTTGGTAACCAGATCCATAAAACACAGCTCTAAATATTGTGGCATATCCAGTGCTTCACTTCAATGCATGTGGCCAGTTCATTTTCAAAATACTTTCAGGCATTCGTTATCCTCTACACAACGAACTCTCCAAAGCTGTGTTCACATCCTGAACACTCAAAGTTCAGATTTATATTCATTCTCATTTCTGCGTGTCGCAATTTTGTTTTGCCACATTTTACTCGTCTGCTCGCTGTTCCGGCGAAAATCACGACGGACTTACGGAACTTTCTGTTTGGATGAAGATCATCACAACGTATCTCCTGATTCCGTATTTCTGTATCCATAGATATGGCGCGAATTCTGAAAATGCACCCATTCGGATGTATAAACCAAATACTGGATTGACTTAAAGTGATCCAGGTAGATGACACTGCTCTTTTGAAAGCGTGATAAGTCCTAAAAAGATAAAGATGCTGAACCAGATGGATTGTCTTTGTCTGTTTTAAAGTATGAAGGTAAAACTTCGATATTGTGAATGGCGAATTTCCTCCAGCAATCTGGTTGGGTAAACATTCCTCAAGATGATAGGATTCGGTAGTTGTAAGGAGACATGTCCTAATATGAAAAATGCGATGGAATCGATTTAGATAGCATCGCACTCAAACTGCTTACTACGGTATGTGTGAAAATCCGGCGGGTCTCATATACTGTCTAGGTTGTGCTGACCACATCATCATTCGACAAATATTAGAGCTCGAATACACCTTCGTGGGTCTGTTATCGTCAGTTTTCTTGAGTTATAAGTATCTCAGCTCTTGATCTAATCTGTGTATATAAATATCCGAGTCTGATCCCGTTCCTGTAGAGATTTATCATCCGAATTCTTCACGAGAAACGATTACTAGGTTAGTTCTTCTATGAGGCTCAGATTTTTGATCGTTTGGGCATCGACATCCGCGCAACAATAAGGTGCTGGACACAAAGTGTTACAGACCGTTGGTAGGTCCTAATCAATTATTTAAGACTACGCTGGTTGATGCATGCATTACTACGCATGCCCTTAGGTAGATCGTCTCAATAAACACTGTTCTATGAGACAGATAGTTTTTCAATGATAAACCGATGTAGTCCGTCCGTGACGTGGCAAAAGTATTTGAAATTCAAAGGTAGTGTGTCCTTCGTTTTGTAAGGTTTGTTAGTTTTTGTTGTTGAAGTCCACAAAGCCTGCCTATCACTTTACGGCATGACCAATTTTTATAATGTTGGTTATCTTAGCTTTCTAACTTTTTCCTCGACCTTATGATTTCCACTTGCAAATTTTTTTTCACTTTATTATTTCGGTTGATCCTTTTTCTGGTCAGATGATGCTGCGAGACAGCAACAATAACCGTAGCACCGACCCGCTAGGTTAGTGGTTGAAATTAATGGACGAAGCTGAAAGTGCGACCGTGATACCGCTTGATCACCTATTCTGTTGAAACGGACCATTCTGTTGCCCATCAGTCTGGGTCAGACGCAGAAGCTGGTCTGAGATGTTGCTTGTGTCTCTACTGGGATATAGTCGTTTGCGAGGTATTTACTCACGTGTTCCATTTTACTTTTGCTTGGAATACATCTTGATGCCACATTAGTTTCCACAGTCCCTATTTTAAGTCCTCAGCTTTCAGAATCTTGCGGCCTCTTATTTAACTTGATGTCTTAACAAACAAGTGCCGAATCGCCACAAGTTGTCCAGTTTGATTCACGTACTGCTCGGCTTTTGGCCTCCCATTACAGGGGATTTCAGTGCGTAATTTCTTCGGGATTGCAAGCGCAACGGTGGTCAAATGTTGTAACCTCGTAACGCCACACACAACGGCAGTTGCCTGCCACGTACTTAATATTATCGATGCGGTTTTATTTTATAGGCTTGGATTTGAGGTGTGCAGTTTGGGACTTGGAAGACGTGCATGCTTCGAATCCGATCTCACCGGAAATGTCTTTTAGTGTGATTCACGGTCTTCTTGGTCGTGAAGTTCTTTGGCCCAGTCGTGGAGACATTGTGCTCTACAGTCGAGAGTATGCCATCAGCAAGCGATACACAACAGACTCTGGAGGTAAACTCTTAGATTTGAACGATATTGCCAATCGGTCGGATAGTTACGTACAGCAGACCTACCTGGACACACCGCATGAGTGTGGCCGTAACATGATCCCACTCGGACTCCAATCGACTAGTGTAAGTTGATTTGAATTGCACATTTTCCCCCGCCAAATCTCGGTTTGTCTATTTGTTTGCTTATCCATCCGTCCATTCGCTTGCTTCCTTGCTGTCCGCGCGGTGTCGTTAAACAATCCGAACGGTACAGCAACAACATTTTCGGGAATGTATGTTCAGCAGGCAAAACGTGAATGCGCTACCAGTTAGTCTCGTGTGTCGTTAACATTAGTCCAAATAGTACAACAAAGTCTTTAACCAAAATCTCGCTGAATCGCCCGGTGCCAGATTGGGCTTCACGGCCTATTCAGAAAGCGCATTTGACTTTTTTCAACCTCAGTCATATACGGTCCCGATATGGTATTTGATTTGTGCACGAAAAGCCAAGTGTACGCTTTGACAGTTCGTTGGATTCTCTGTTTCGGAAACCCCTCCACTACTTGTGTAATACACATTCGTGTCTTCCGCGACTGCGATTAGCGGCGCGAATTCGAGAGAAAAACGGAATTTAGTTCTCATCCCAAACAGGCATTCATAATATTCTGAAGGCCCAGTTATTGTTACTGCAGTTCAGTACTACTGTTTCGTGATTTAATGAACCGGCTAGTTTGCTGTGGCTTACTCGATAGGTCCCAAGCTTCGGAGCCCAAAATCGCAAAAGACCGTCGAAGCCAGACGTCACACTCACATGCACTCAAAAACAGATGGAACATTCGGTCGGACATTTGAGCCCGTGGGGACAGTGCGTTTTGGATTCGAGTCAGAACATAATAAAGAGCTCGCGAGAATCAAACCAAATACTGACCAATTGATCTTTCTGTGTATCAGTTGACCTTACTCGCTCGTGAAAGCACGTGATTCTGCTGACTTATGCGCTGGCTTACATGCTTGTGTGTTTACGAACCGGCTACGATCGGGATGTCCGATCCGGACAGAGCAGACCTGTATGCTACTGAGCGCATCCCCAGGTCACGGATGGGTTATAGCCCGCTGTCGTGTTCCACCTATCTGACAGGGCTTCCAGAAAAGGCGAATGAACCATGCAGTTGGCTACCGGCTCATTCGGACCAACATTGCTGCCCTACAGGACGCGCTTGGATGCGCGAAGGCTAGAGGTGCATCGTCGAATAAAAAGGCCTAATCTGAACTGAGTGACTGAGTAGTGCAACAGGCCACAGCACTACCAACTGCGGAAAACATCACTGATACAAAGATTGACAGTTGTACTTTCCAGCCCCCATTTTTGTGATTGGTGTTGTTGCGTTGGCACCATGCTTCATTTCAAGGCAGTGTAAAAAATATCATCGGCCGAGTTATGTTTATGTTCATGCAGGTAAATGAAGTAAAAACAGTACGTACCCTACTGCTACTAATTACAAATGCAAAATGTATTCAGTCCTATTGGACACATCTAAAGTTAAAAGTTGCAGCGTGGTTTGTTGTCGTCTTCTGCTTTGCCGTTGCAGGCCGAAGTGAAATCAGTTGCGAGCGAAAGTCAAGAGCGCAGGTCGTCTAGGGAAATCATAGAATAGAACGCGAGATTCACAACATACTTGGTGATGGGGTTTTTTCTCACTGTACTTCAACGATGCTGACCTCATGAAGGTGCTTTAGTCACAATTGAAGTCGATGTGGGTTTTGGTGGCTCGGCTCGTGAATAAATACAGTTTCAGCCCGGGCGGATCCAGCACCAGACATGTTTTTTGACAACATTCCCGATTTCAATGATGGTCCTAATACGGGCTTCAGTTTTGACTGTTGGTTCAAAAAATATGACGACAAGTTCGTTGTGGAACCGGTCAAATACGATGACGAAACCAAGGTCTGTCTGCTACTCCGCAAGCTTGAATCCTCAGCATATGTTCATTACACAAACGTCCAACTTCCTCACGAACTCTGCGATCGGTCATTTGTGGACTCAGGGAACTGTCAGAAATTTTCATTGTACAACGTACGTTACCAGTCTCTAAAACAGTTAAACGTGACTTGGACGACTTGATGCCTCATGCCGGCACAGTTAGTCTGCTTAACGGAGCCTTCAAACGTGATCACGCTGTTTGTTCTATCTCTGGACTATTTTTGCTACATCATTACTGTATCTGTACTAATTTCCACGTTGGTTGTCATAGGAACGTGGTGCCATTGGCGACATGTCCAACATTCTATCATATCCGTGTAGCAGCGGAATATTCATCTTCGGGTGCATAATACATACACCTGACTTGGCTTGAATATGGTCCTTGAGGGAGGACCGATTTCGGCGCCTCATTTTCATTTTTAGCCCACAATCATTTAACCGGCGTTGGTCGAGTGGTTTAGAGCGTCTGGTTGCCACATCGGTGGTCAGAGGTTCGAATCCCCGCCATTATCGGTTAGTTTGGTGGTAGACAGTAATCCACTGTCGTCCGGACTGTTACCACACCCTACCTCTTGGGACCTTATGTGGTTCTCTGCTTCAAGTCTGATTGCCGATTATCTCTAATAGTGCAGTGGTCCTTTGTGGCCATGGGGTAATATAAACCTTCCATCGCGTTCATGCGCAACCATGTAATGAAAAAATTACCACATCCCTTGTCCCTGGTCCGACAGGCCAAAGAAACGGATTAGACGAATGCAGTTGGGTTCTGATCAGCAGATCCACAATTGACAACCAAAAAGTGATGTTAGAACATCGCAAAAGCCGTTCCCCGAAGCAAGTCACTAATTTATTTCAAGCGTGCCAGGCCGGACCGAATGGTCAATATGCTGCCATATCACATGAGGCTAAGTCCCTTCTGCTAATCGGACAGTTGTCTTCAGTCCGACGCATATCGGTTCAAGGATCAGTACGTCAATTTGGCCGGTGTTTTGTCAACCTAATCGGCCCGACAGGACATATACCTGACTGGACGGCTGAATTCGGAAGTGTTCCATTTCCGCTTTAAATACCGTGCTGTTAATTCATGTAGATACACTTTCGTTTGGCGGGCTGTTTCCATCTTTTGGTTTGTCGTTATAGACTTAAGTGATAGAGATTGGGAGCAAGAGTCAAGTGCACAGGTGTCCCATGGTAATCACAACACAGAACGCAAGGTTCTCAACATAGTAGAAGCACACAAAAAAGATCGGTATGCCAAAACAAACATAAGGGGATCAAATACTGAAAACTAAAAGGTTCAGTTTTCGTATTCAGTGGCTGGTATTTTTAGGTCACCTCAGAGGTCATAGCGGAAAATCCTACATAAATAGACCCGTACAGCGACCGTCACCCGCGCACTGGTTCATTTATCTCGACCGTTGATGGAATGTTAGCGAAGTGAACGCCATAATGAGCAGCCAGAAATTTATAGAATCTACCAACCTATACTGTGTAGGCTATAGCTCGAAGTTCCAATCAAAAATTGGGTGTAAAAGTAGGTAGTTAACATGATAAATCCTTTCCAGATTTCACAAAGGCGATCTCTCCTCACCATGCTCATTCATCATATTATTCTGTTCATATTTGCCCCACTTGGATCATGCGATTCAAGTTCCGGTACGTATCAGTGCTTTTTCGGACTCAAGAACTCCTCTATTTCTCTTTTGACCCTTGAACAAGCAAATAGTTGCAACTAAATGGTGATCGAATTTCGTAACGCAGATTCACATGTTTTTGGGTAATCAGGGGAGTTGTGTTTTTTGGTCACGCCCAACCGGATGATTGGGATGCCACTTTCGACTGGGTTGCGGAAGTTTCGCGAACTCAAGTACAATTAGCGAAGGTTTTGGGGAATTGTATTCGAACGGATGCAATCTGTCTGACCTCCTGTTTGCTCCAGATCTGAACATGCATTGTCCGTAACAATGGGCAACCCTGGCCCAGAGATTTGAAACGTTCAATCATACCAGGCCTGACAGTGTGTCCGACGATAATCAAACTGTTGCTTATTGTTTCAAGTGACACCTACTCATGAACAGGCTCTTTCGGCTTGTACCGTTCTCTGAATGTAGCTGAGAGCCCAAAAATTTGGATACCTTGGTTGGATATAAAATGTTGTCGCGCAGCCGAATCGGATTTTTCAGACTTTCCGTGTCTTGGTGAGATTTTATGGTATCCGTGATATCTTTGTGTCTTGGTCTGTTTCACAAGATACAAAACTGTCTTCTCATCAATTCCTTCTCACGTTTCAATTTTAACAGAATTTTGGTGTGATTTGTTCACACTCTTTGTCGACACTGTGGTCTCATGATTTTATCGTACTTTCCCTATTCTTCTGCTAATCGACCTATCCGAAGTAAAAAAGCATAGCGCCGATAGTTCTGAACTGTTGATCGTCTCGTGACCGGATTCGCAAATGCCACACCGGAATTTCCATGTTAGTCCTAATCCCAGCTATCAGTGTTTCATTTTTCTTTTCCGTTATTCCATGCTCCCCTTCAGTCTATGGACTTCAGTGATCCGCTTAACACTCTTCTTTGCGCCACTGACCGGGGACGATTGGAACTAGTCTTGTGCTCACTAGACGGACGAGTCAAACAGTATGCGAAACAAAAATTCCTCGCCCAGGTAAGATTCCCACGATATAGGCACATGTGCCCCGGGAGAACCCTCACTATATTTTACTAACCAAGAATCCCATCGTGACAGTTTAGCTTGCCCAAGCAATAAAACAAGATGTACCCAACTTAACTGTGTCAAGAGGTGAGACAATCAGATCGAACATATCGTTATTTGGAATTCTGTGTCGTAGGTCGACTCTTTACCTAGCAACTTGTGAATTTGAAACCCCCATTGAATGAATTGTCTTCGCGTATACAGAAGGTGCTTCTGGCCTTGTCAACCTTGGCCGTTTGTGGCGCCGACATGACATCGGTTTATCTATTAAGGGTTGAGTGTATACTGCAGCAGTCAAGCCAGTTCTTCTGTATTTTTCAGAAACTTGGCCACTGGGGGTGGAGGATATACGAAGATTATCTGTATTTGAACACCGTTGACTGAAATCTAGTACGAACACCGAATAGTCAAGAGTCTGAGATGCACGAACCAAATCATCAGATAAAACATTTAAGATGGCCAAGCTCAGTTGGTTGCTACGTGTGTTGCGCATGACTCCGGGTAGGATTCCTCGGCGCGCAATGTTTGCTGAGGCGGGTAGTGGTTGGAAGATGAGTGATGATGGCCAGTCCATGATGTGGAAGAAGGATATGAAAAGTCCAACGAGTGGACTTGGCCATCTAGGACGTGTTAGGTTTCCTGGGTGGTGTCCAAGGGATTCAGCCACCCGATGCATTAGAGGATATGATTGGGTGTTGCGATCAGAGTCGCTCCTGCATTTAGAAACTTTCATTATCAGCTTGATGGTACCACTTGTGGTTCTCTTCTTACTGTTTTCATACTTTTTCATTATTTCCGATTGAGGTTTCCACTGAAAGATAGCATCCAGTGCATGGGTAATGGTTGTTTGAATTGAACTGTGAACTAAAACGGTCATCAGCTTATACTATTCGACCACCGGCTTGGTGAGATTGCTCGCTTTCTTCTGCGTCGAACCCCTCCCCTCGGTCTAAATGGTCGACCCATTATTTAGATGGTTTATCTCACTGTTATTGTCTCGACGTGAACATTTTCCCCACGATATTCCACCGCCTTCGAATTAATGCATGCTCCGTTTTCTGTAGTTTTCATCCGGAAAAAATGAATATGGGAGGCTTCTGTTTAGTCTAGTATTATGCACTGACTAGGAGTTGAAAATAATCTTTACTTGAAGTGGTGCGAGGATTTTCAGATTTCAACGTGAGATTCCATGGGTTACATTTAATGCGATACGTTCTTTCCCGTTGACTGATACATGTATATGGAGAGCACGAACGCTATATTTTAATGATAATATGAACTCAAGCATAATTCATATATATATATATATATATATATATATATATATATATATATATATATATATATATACCTATAATAAACACGTTTCATGAGAAATTACTTTTCAGGGTGGGAATTTAAAAAATCACGCCAGCCGTTATCCAATACGGTGGGGCGCCAAGCTAGTCAAGCAGTTTATATTTTTTCATCTCTGCATCATGTTGATTAATCGAATGCTGATGTTATTCGGAGACCAGTATCACAACTCCGTCTACCGGACAACCAAAATGTTCTCGCTAGTCCAAAGGCGTTTAGTGCAATGCACCGTCGTTTCCATTGATTGACTGAGGACAGTTTGGTTCTCTGGCTGCGATTGCATGGCCCCACTGATCCACCGGATCGATGTCCGTCCGCGAGCACGACAAGTCTCCCGACTGAGGTCTGTGCCATTTTTGCACATGGAGAGCGTGGGAAGACAGGCGGTCACAACGGCCTATCGTCAGCCCGAGGCTTGTGGCCAGTTGACCAATGAAATGCACTTTACCGATGCGGAAAGCAACCATTGCGTTCAGTTCTCAAATTAGAATTGTAATTTTCCAAAACTGTAATAATTTCGCTATCAATTTGATGGTTTCTCAGATCATCTTAAAATCATAGCTCATTCCATATGACCTCCATTTACTGATACGTGCTACCGTCCGACTTATCCATCCGTCTGGTACGTTAATCGTACATGGTCTTTTGCCGACTGTTCTGTTCGATGAGATGCTCGATGAATTCGGACAGGGACTGGGAGAGAACAAGCGCATAGTCTTTTTGAGAATCATTTTCGTTAAAGTCTTGACTACTTTCTGGCTGGTCTCTATTTCTTCATGAACGGTCTCATCGCTATTTTGTCTTAACGCAAGGCTGTCAAGAGAGGGTAGGGTGATGAATGGTAGAAATCGACGTGAGTAAAAGTTGTTTCCATCGCTTCTTCGTCGTTATTATTTCCTTCCCTTTCTGTGTATCACTGAGAAACAGTAATTGTTAGCACCGCACCTGATACCTGACTAAAGCGGTTACGGGTTACGGTTACGACATTCCTTCATATATCATACAGTAAAAATACTAAACTGACGGTTTCTGTCAATCAAAATGTATCACAAAATGAACGTAGTGAAGAGGTAAACGAATTTAACAGTAAAACGGAGTTCCTTTACAGCTGAAGCAAATTACTAACTGCATAATGCACACGCTTAGAGGCAGCACGTGTACAGTCTCCAAGAGAAATCACACTGTTTCCTATCTCCCCCTTCAACATCGTATTTCAGCTGCGTATTCCCTTGTGCCAATGGGCACTGGAAAAAATTTCCGACGAATCTGATCAAAGGAACAAAAATGGAATCCGCCTTGATTCAAGCATATTGGAGCACAATGTCAATGGCAAATCACCCAGTCCGTCAGACTGCACCAAGTTTGCCGACGAGGATCAAAGAGATGAATGTTTGGATTGCACTCAGGAGCGCTCGTTCTGTTCACACAAACTCAGAACCCAGTATAGGCTCCGGTTACATGATGATGTATGTTGTCTGGTATGGTAAAATTCGACCAAATCTTTCCCCTTTTGGGCCTAAATGACGCGCCTAGTTGGAGGCATTTCAGGGCAGTGGGGGATTGCAAGTAGTTTGATCACTGGTGATGGTTAACTGGACTAATGACGAATAACGCACTCGCAGAACCACGAGCTCAGCTAAAAATAACTCGGTTATTCATGAAACATAGTAGTCATCACGCAATACGTTGTAAGTCACATGAACACACAGCCGGATCCTCAGTCACAGAACGCCAAATCTACGATATTGATATGAAAGATTCGAAGAATGGTCGTCTACAAGCTTGAATTGGATCACAATGCTCGCGATCACAGATACGAAGAGAACACCAGAAAGTGGTCAAATGTGTACTTTGCCGCTTGTATTAATTTTCAAGGTGTAATCAGAATGTCTGTCAATTAGTCCAAAAATAGGTAGACCCGGTGAGAACAGACTAATAAAAGCCCGGTGGGAACACTCAACGTCCTACATAAAGGTTCAGTAAATACTGAGTAATAATTCGATTTTTTGAGGAGATATTTCTGAGTTCGGCATCGCACATCTGGAAACTCAAACAGTTTCTTCCGCGGAATACAGCCATCGCCAGCCCACTTCGTTGTTAGGCGTCTCCTCCGCTACCCGGTTCGGTACCTCGTCTCATCTGATGAGGCGCTCCCCTGTTGAATTCTATTCCGATTCTCACGGTCATAGTTGATGACTCATGTCTTCGTGGTTGGGGTCCAAGAGACCACTCAACCAGTTGGCTGGAGACACTGGAGGATATGGCAGCGAACCGTGAACAGTGGCGATTGTGTTGTCACTTTTTGTCCAATCGGAATGTTTGATCAGTGTGCGTCTGTACAATTAGACTGTATTCCGTGTGTTGGCTACTAGGGCATTCCTTCGTTTTCCCTCCCTTGTAGGTCCACTCCCTGTCCATCTTGTATGTTCATTCGCCCTACATCTACTTGCAACATGGTGAGAAAAGCAGTGATCAGTTGGGCTTGCCCTTCTGTTTAACGCTGTACGATTATAATGGTTGTTTTAGCTTTGAGTACTATACAATCTCCCGCGTAGGCATGAAAAGAGAACTCGGAGCAGATCTTGCTATTCGAAAGGAAGACTGCTGTGTTTGTCTGTGGAGAACCACTGGTTTTTTTTCATGGGTCGTTGTATAAGAAAATTGTGAGCGGGCTCGTCTTCAAGTCGCGAGTGGGAAGACGACCGCTAAAGTAGTGCGTCTAGGTTCATCATATAAACTGTCGCGGATGAATAACAGTACTGATCACAAGTGTGATGGGTTTCGTCTGACAAGCGCCGCTTGCCGTAAAACATCTCATATCTCAGATGAGTACTGTGACCTAGAGAATGCGGCTCGCTGCTGCCCTTTGTCGTGTTTCACATAGACGACATGCTGTTCCGTGATGCCGGTCATGGGCTCATCTGGAACAGGTCTGCTACTTTGGCTTTTGCACTCCGTTGTGTCCTCGAACAAAAATATTCAGTCTTTCTATGAATGGGCAAAGCGATGCAATTTGAAAAATCGGATACGTCTCAAGCGTTTAGCTAGATCGGAGATCAATGACTACTGCTAGGCCAAAGTTCATGAAGATTACCGGAACAACGAACTAACTCAGGAAGTCTCAGTGACTTCCAGGATATTGTACACTAAACGCAATTTTTTGGACTTATGAGCGATTCGATTCCAACTACCACCGGTCTAACCTGTCGTTGGACATCTCCTCATCGTTGAATTCACCACCATGTTTGGCCACTTCATGTTTCCGCTTTGTGGTTGCTCGTTCTACCTGAAAGTGTACTGGGCCCTTGTGGCAATGAGGTATACCGTGCTTACTGCATTTACACATAAGCAATAGATGATCGATGTTGCTACCTTACCATGGTGATCAGGTTTGCGTGTTACGATGACTCAAGGGACTATGCCGACTGGAGCGCAAAGCGGTCCTTCAAGGTCACCTTTATTGGACAGGCCGAGGGCAAGTACTCAGACAAAAATCAACACGGCGTCGTTAGAAGGTCTAGCGTGTTTTTCGCCGGACAGCGAACTCTCTACATGAAAGCCGCAGAGGGCTATGGACAGAAACGTGACGTGCGCGAATATGGCCCGCCACTAAACAAGGCCATAACCGCTTGCGTCTTACTCGTCTGTCATGAGTAGGGTAAGATTCACTACGACGCGTTGGACATCCTCGACTGGCAGACCGCCATCCGAAAAGCATATAAACTGGTCGTTCGGTCACCGGATTTCAACGCACACTTGGGGCCGGACAGTTAGCACTTGGTTATGCACCGGCTAGAGTTGCTACCTCGAAAAAAGCCGTGACGCTGAGGACGCCACTTCGTACTTTACCAACCGTTCCTCCACACACACGGCTCACGGCAGGAGCCATTCGGGACATCGATGAAACCGCCTCATCCTCTCGCAGTAGCTAGCCGCGTAAAAGTAATAAATGAAATACAAGAGACTCTCTTTGAAACAACAACAAACGAAGCAGTGTGACGGAGCTTTTGTATTTGAAATAGATGGAATTTAGTTTACCAAGTTCTGTGACGTAATTCTCGCACATGACATTTGTCATGATTCACTGTAGTATTTTGACAGTCTGCCTTGGTGATGGCATTACTGGTAAAGCGAGTAATTCGGTTGATCAATTGCTATCCCTCATACAGTGGTATCTAGAGTGACAGATAGGCGTAGTATCTCTGATTGGGATCTGTTGTGTCGTCATGGTATATCCCCCTATTTGTGGTCTTCATTTCGTGCTCGGATCGATGATGCTTTTTCTCAAGGCCGTGAGCTGTAATCCTGCGAACCGCTCGGGAAGAGTGCTAAATCAGGTGGAAAGCAGCTATCACCTTCAAATCTTGTTAAGGTAGAGCTCTTCGCGCACATGGTTCAAGTTCTGTTCGAGAGTGCGGGTGATACAATATTCCTTAGAGCGAAAAATCTCAGTGCATATTTTGTTTGTCTCGACGGTAAAGTGTCTGTCATCATTTGACTTCTGTCCATAATAAGGTAAAGTTTTCCGGCTTCTTCTTGCACAGTCGCTTTGCTTCTAGAAATCTCGTTTTACTCCGTCCACTCTCTTTTCAGACGAATATACCGTTAAAAATGCAGCTGGACTTTTTGAAAACACCATATCTCTCCATCACCCAGGTAAGTTTTCTAAATCTCTGGAAAAATTCACAGTACCTCTTTTCATAATTTATTTGTTATGGATTCTGTTCTTTTTTGCGTCATTATTCGAAAGGTTATCGATTCTGCTAAGCTGGTTTGAAGGGGGGGGGGGTAATGATCGTGAAATGGCGTTACGATGGAAAGTATAAAAGCCTTACTATCAATGACAGTGTAAGAATGAGCTGAAAACGAATGTGCTTTTCGTCTCACTAATATGTAACGTCTCTAACGAACGAACGACGTTAAAAATGAAGTACCGAGCAAAACCTCCAGCTCATTATCTGTTTGTCTGTACTACAACATGAACTAAATGAGGAAGTGCACGTTTTTGATAACCCTTAGTAGATCCCAATATGGTAAGTCTCTGACCTTGGTGAGATTCAAACTTCTGCGTGGTCGCCACCCGCGTTTCGTTACCGAATGTTCGCACAGATCATATTTGTATGTTATATATCGATTTTTTCTGACCACTAACTTCCGTCGTTTAACCTTGCTATCCCTGTTCATTGTTTTCCTAGGCTCGCTTCTGTCAGAATCCGGGAGCGGCAACCTGGATAGCTACTGGTACAGCCCTCGGTTTTGTCCAATTCATTCGTTCCGAGTATCTTTATCTGAAAGAATTTGATCATCTGCTTAATCGTCAACCGGACGCTACGGAATCATCCTATCTGAGTCGAAATGAGCTACCGTTTGACCGTACTGGAGCCTCTCAGCCTCGTAAAAAGAAGTCCAAGAAATCAGGGAAAGTTGGGTCTTCCCCAAGCGCGAAGACGAAACGGAAAAGTCGTTTCCCTTCTAAAGGAACTCGGGATGCAAAAGTCTTGGACGGATTCTGCGCTGGTCGATCGATCATGTTTGGACTCAAACCAAAAGAGAGGGGTCGGACAGGTTATCAGAATCCTACGACCGATCTGGTCTCCAGCTCAGAATCTTCAGATGAGGGGGCTCCTGGCGTTCGGGACTCTTTGCGGGCAGTATCTGTTTCCCAAAGGTGTTATCGCAAGAAGCGGTTGGCACAATCAGAACCATCTCCCAGTTTAAGCTCTATATCTGACGATGATAGCGATCGAACCGAACCGTGCAGGTTATCTTCGTAATCATACGTCCTTACTTACGTCCAATAAGAATTGCGCAATGTGTACAGTTTTATTTGTAATATTATCTCTCCCTATAAGATTTTCCTTGCCTCGATACTCTCTTTTGTGAGGTAATTGTACACAGCCGTATGTAAATCATTCCCGACTACAGATGAAGTCACTTTGTTTGGATGTCTAGATTATAAAAAATGGTGAATTTGTTCGTCCCGTTTGTTATTACAAAGTAGCATTATTTTGTTTGCGGATACACTCGACTCATTAGACTAGTGACGATGATGTACTTCAGAAAATCAATTACTAAGACCACGCATGTCACTAAAATCCCCAGCCTTGAACGTAAGTAATCTCAAGCAGACAGGCCAATAAGCAGCTCAAGCGTGTGACCTGGAGAGTAGCCAGAGATGTGGGTTGTCTTTTCCAGATTCACATCCAAAATCCCATCAGCGTAATTCCCGTTTGGAACATGCCTTTACTCTGCGCTTATCCGCAGATTCCGTGACCTGTGCATTTGATCACGCGGGTCTGGGAATTGCTCTGATCGCTAGACCAGAGTATACTTTGCGTAGCTGGATTCCAATAAACGGTAGACTATGTGCGGTTCGCTTGGAGGTTTCGTTCAAGGTGAGTGAAGAGTATGGCAACAACCGGTGTCTGCTCGTTGCCGCGGCCTACTCTTCCACTGACGGCAGTTCAGAAACATTCACGGAATTTTTATACCAACAACTACACGACATTCTATGAAGGACATCACATAGAGATATAGCCGTATTAGATGAATGCATTAAAGCCCAATTTGGTCACCTAGGCCCCGAATTGCGGCTATGGCTCTGAACGCACGGATAGCGGTAGTCGTTTGCTACATCTCTGTGCAAACCATCGTTCATTTCTCCCAAGTACGAATTTCCGGGGAAGCCACAAAAGCACAGCGACGATGTCACCTTGTGGTAACCGGTCTTAAACACAGCCATAAGCTACCACTAGTGTGGCTCAGTTGATTCCCATAGGTCGTATTGACGCACGCGCTTGGGCTCTGATAATGCCGTTTTGTGTGTTGAGCTCAAAGCGAAAGTCTGTTGTCAATGACCAGAGGTGACGCAACTCTGTCGAACTCCAATCCAGGAAAGATATCATAATGAGCCAAATTTCTGATTGAAAAGCTACATTCACTTTGGATCTCATCGCGATCTTCCGAATGGCTAACTAGTTTCTGACATCCCGCCTGGTAACGAAAATTGCAGCGCTCGTACTCAACTGCAGACCTAACTGGCAAGAAACTAATGAAGAGACCGTAAAGGTTGTCCCGAACGCATAGCTGAGACGGAACAACCAGTTTCCGAACTTTTTCCGAGTCATCGGATTCAGAAGCACGAAGAAGTTGGGTGCGAGCGACGCAACCTGTGAGAAGTGACCAGTCAATCTTACTGTTTTCACATGGCATTGAACGCTGGACGAAGCATTTCGAATGCCAGTTTCCTCACAGTAGTTTCTTGAACCAGCTGGGGTTCCACATATAGTCTTTAGTGTCCCGCCCGCCGAGGATAAGAACGCCCACGAAATCCAGCTTTTTGAGCGCCCTAAGATCCTCTGTCCTGCCTTCAACAAGGATTGATTAGCCTCTTCTATGAGATCTGCGTACATGAACGTGTTTAAACCAGATGGAAATTTGCATCTATTATCCCGGCACACTTCAGTGTTTTCCGTAGCTATAGTTTAAGAGCGTTGCACCACAATTCAGCAACCTTGCAAAGCTCTTTATCCGGGGCGTATATAAGATGTTCAGCTAATGACCTCAAAATGTCTTTTCAGCTACTTACATCGCTTTGGGCACGAAACGAGCTCAGTCTCCGAACCAAAATCCGAGTCGGCATCCGCCCCATGTTGACCTACGGTTGTGAAACGTGGCCCCTACGCGTCGAGGACATCAGAAAGCTGGGGGCATTTGACAAACAATGCCTGCGAATGGTCCCCATAAGGACCTGACACGATAAGATATCAAACGACACAATAGAAGAACATTGAAAAGTTGTCGGTATTCCTTCAACAGCGACGTTTGCATCCTGCGACGTCCGAGCACCGAGATCTCAAAAAAGTATCTGCCACCTGTTCCATATCAAGGTTGGCACAGCCGCCTCCGAGGACGGCTGAAAATATGGATCAGTACTGTCAACTCAGACGTCGAGCGATTGGGACTCCGGTCTGTCTCTGGTGCTCGTCTTTGGAACCAGAACCGGATCTCCCTGTGTTCCGATCTCGCCTCTGGCCGCCGTTCATGGGCAGACGCAATCCGCGACGTCTAATAAACCGACTCATCTCTCAGATAACCGCATAGAAGTAAAAGTGAATGCCTTCCATCGGGTCTCAACGAACTATCAACGAAACCCCCTCGGTTGAACGACCAGAGAAGATGTGACACCGAATTCATACGGATACGAGAAATCCACAGAGAGAAAACAAAAGCAACGGTAAACCGAGCGCGTACAATCCGCGAAAACCGGAAGTGTGTCGAAGGCGAGGTTGACAGAAATTCCGTGCTTTATAAGCTCAGTAAAACGACTTCAATCGAACAAACAGCAAAGTCAAAATCGTGCGTCAGGAGAGACCGTAAAGAAAATAAATCTGAAACGGTGGGTGAGAAAGCTCGATACCTCGGAACGATCGAGGTTACTGCAGGCTTAAGGCTGTGAACTTACGGCGCAAGGCTCTTAAACTGTGGTGCATGGTTCTTTGACTACGGCGTTTCACTCCTAAGCAACAGAGGATCCATAATGTTCGCTCTAATTCTTGACAGGCAAATCTAATCTCATTAGAGTCGCAGCTGTTAGCCTGTTTAATCCTCCGTAGATTGTCCCCAGGGTACAAACAACAAATAGGTGTTCGAGCAATCGAAAACAACTTTCTCGGTACAATCGATGACGTCATCCAGCGTACGAAGTATACTGAAGTCACCCATCACGCAACGCCTGTGGGAGATAAACCACTGTTAATCTGAACCCGGTTTTCGCAATAATTAATGTCACAAACAATCAACAACGACTGAGATACGTGGAGGCACTAACATTGAACCATCATCAGTCCCAACTGTGCAAACAACGAGAATGCGTAACTACGTTAGCCTTGCCTTGGTAACGTGTTTCTATTTGCTATCACTTGTGTATGTGTGCGCGCGCGCCTTTGCTTTTGGTCTCATAAGCATATTCAATTCCCCATTTATAAATGAACACCTTGATTGCAGTATTCATCAGTGAAGATTCAGCGAAATGGTCCGGAATACATCATGCAATCTAATGCTGTTGACATCTGTGTTCAAACAGTTATTCTTTCCAGTGTCGGGTTTGTTGACCAAACTTTCACTATCTGCCAGTTACTTGAACTCCGTTACACATCGGAGACCAACGGTAGTCATAATCTTAAACATCGAATTAGTCTTCGACTCCATTGGCAAGATGGCCCTTCGGGATAGTTTCGTTATACAGAGAAGGCCGGATAAATACCCTGGGATCATTCAAGCGCTCTGCCATCAAACGTCAGGCGCAGTCGCCTGGGACCTTGATACTCGCAGAGCGCTTGGCTGAAAACCTTGTCGGATGAAGCTCGTAATCGTAGTTAATGGCGGTTGTTTTGAAAAAGTTTGTTTTGACTCGGGTGGATGGTTCTACTGTCGCCCGGCTCACTACTACGACTAATCTATTGAGACTATATGTGGTTCGCCAGTTTAAATCTCAGGATCATGGTTGGCGGTTTCGTCTTCACATTATGAATCATGACAGTACACAGTCACACATGCACTCGCTCGCAAAACAATTACGAACTCGTAACCCTCACTTACGTTTTCGAATTGAACCATAATATCGATTCTGTACACCAATTTCTCTAATCTTCCCCTCTTGTCCTGCTTTTGACCGGAACTCAAATTTCCCCTCATCAGACACCACGAACCTCCAATTTTCCAACCATGCCTTTTACTCCTCTTTACCACCCAAAGTTGGTGTCTGTGCCTTAGTCCACCGGTCAGTCATCACGCCCGGACTACAAAATCTCGACTTTTGCAGGCGAAAATTTCAGTTGATGTGGCTGAAGCTCCGACGTCCTTATGTCAATTATTACTCCTGTGTTACTTACCGTTCGTCCAACAGTAGCAACTCATCCACCTCTTATTTCTTGTCTTCAAACATTGAGTAATTGTTTGTGACAGATCCCAACTGTCATATCACTATCTTAGGAGATTTCAATGTTCACGATCGAGATTGGTCGATTCACTCATTGGACACTTCGGCTCTGCGACGCGAAGCTCAACATTTCGCCACGGTCAATAGCCAGTGTCAACTAGTTGACCGCCTCACACGTATCCCTGATCGAGCTAACGAACGTGCCTATACCTTTGATCTTATCCTTACCTTTGTTCCATCTCTGTTCTCAGGCATCTCGGCTCTTCCTCCGCCTGTCTCATCTGACCACTATATTGCTTCCTGTTCCTTAATTTTACTCTCCCCCATTCTCCACCCACCGCGAGACACACATTTTGACGCTACGGTTCGGCAGACTGGGACGGCTTCCGGGATTCCCTAGCTTCCTATTCTTGGAATGACTGCTGCTTTACTTCAGACGTTTCTCTTTCTAACTTCACTGACATGGATTTTTGCATTCCACACTTTACCAAACCCGAATCTCCCCACTGATTCACCCACGCGTGTGATCGTGCTGTATGTTTGAAGTGTGCAACACTTCCCCGCTCGCCCACTCCCGACTACCATCACCGCTTCGTGAAAACTAGGACCAAATGCCCGTCAGCCATACAGAGACCCAAGGAAAGCTTCGTCCGCTGGAAGGCCATACGCCTACTCTCATCTGCCACGAGTAGCCGAACATTTAGGTCCCTTACCAAAGCAGTCTCCCTCCCAACTGTATTTTCTCTGATGATCTTGTTTGTGAACCACATGAGAAAGTCGAGGTTTTTTGCTTCTTGGTTTGCCTTCAACTCCAATTTACCCTCATCCTACTCCGGTTCCTTTTCTCCTATATGTCCCTCATTTTCTACCTCATATTAACACTAGGAACATCCGTCAACCATATGCAAACCACCGGGTCCGGACGGTATACCATCCATCGTTCTTAAAAAGTGTGCCCCTGAATTGGTCGCTCTTTTACGTCGTCTTTTCAGCCTCTCTCCAACTTTCTACTTTTCCGATATCCTGGAAACATTCCTGGACTTTTCCTATTCCCTGACCCGAATAGCTATCCTTCAGTTTCTCCCACACCTGTTATTTCGAAAGTATTCTTGACCGTCATCTCCGTCCGACAGCCCAAGTTTCTCGAGCGCGAAGGACTACTGAGTGGTCGCCAATACGGATTCCGACCTCGCCGTTCCACCGGCGATCTACTGGCTCTCGTCTCACACTCCTGATCGGCTGCACTCGGTAATCACGGAGAAACGTCGTCTCGCTCAACATCTCCAAGGCCTTTGACCGAGTTTGGCACGAAAGTCTTCTGGCGAAACTGACCACGTTCGGTCTCGTATTGTGGAGATCAAGTTTCCTCACTAAGCGAATCATCTCCGTCCGAGATGATGGGATTCTGTCCCAGCCGTTTCCTGTGAGTTCTGGTGTTCTTCGAGGTTCATTGCTCGTGCCCACCTTTCTTTTATTTATTAATGATCTTCTATCCACTACCTCCAACCCAATCCATTCCTTTGCTGATGACGCCACCCTTCATTCTTCTCTTCCTTACCGCATTTCCCGCCATGCAAACAGCAATATCGATCGTGACGGCAGTGCAATTAGTCTGTCTTTAGACTCAGATCTCGAACACATCTCTTCCTGGGGCCCCCACAACCATGTTGCATTTAATGCTTCCAAAACCACTCTTTTATCAGCTTCTTTGAAATATCTTTCACTCCCCCTCCCACATTTATCTTTTGATTTACCTGTGCTGCGTTCCACAGACTATATCTCTCTTCTTGGCTTATCTATCGCTTCTTATTTATGCTGGTTCGTCTTCATATTTCACCTCGCCCGAATATGCGAGGAACCCCGTATCAGCAGTGCTGAGATTAGGCGTAAGGTGTTGGGAATCAGAGGCCACTCTCTCGATCAAGTACCGAATCTAAACAGATCAAGGTGTCGGGACATGTGGTGCGCATTCCCACCGATAGACTTACTCGGCGTACGCTGTTCTTTGAGACAGGTGGTGATTGGAAAGTAGGTCGAGGTGGTCAGTCCATGACGTGGCAAAAAATTATGAAAACCTTGACCGGTACACTTGGTCACATAGGACGCGTTAGACTTTGAGTTGGGATCTCCGCGACCCACCTACCAAATGGTTAGAGACATTAGGTGATACGGTCACCACCCGCCCAGTGAAACACTCGGCCTCTTTCTGTCTTCGCATGCACTTGCAACCTTGCTCTCTTTGACAGCAGGATCAGCATACTGGTTCATACGTGAATGTACCCCCACAACCCACTTTTACGGTGTCTTTCGATTATGGGGTTTACCCCCTATGCTGCAAATCACTCTACATTTAATTAAAAACTCCTGACCGAGCAGTGGTTCATCATGCAGCATCAACACCCTTCATCTCTAAAGCGCTACAGGGGCACGGTTCTGTTTGACATACCAAGGATCATCAGCTTTGCCTCGCGCCCGTCCAGTTCCATCTGTGGTCTCCACTTTGTGAGGGTAAGGCCTGACAGCATTCGATAGACGGTTTAGCATCACTACAGCCAATGCGTCAGCACCGGCCCCTGCTGAGGCCACGAAGACGCGAGCGATAGGACAGACTATCGATGGCGTGAATTGATAGATGAGATGAGTCCTGCCAGCGTCATTTAAGCCTCAAGGCGCGGTCGCCCACACCAGTCGGACCAGCGCGCTGTGCGCAACGCGTGGCACATGTGACAGCAACCTATATATATTTTATTTTTCGCTAAGAAAACCAAGTAATTCTGGGGCAGAACTGAGTTCCCACTAGAGCTAGAGGGACGGACCAAAACATACGTGGCACCCACTGGGGTGTCCGGCATTGCATATATCACACCAACGCGATACCTGCCCGAATAGCTCTCATATGTGTTAGCCTACGAATTTCGTGTGCCGGGCTCCAGCTCTAAGGGATTCGGTCTATGTGTCCTGCAGGTGACGTTTCCAAAAAAGGCAGATCAAACAGATAAAGCAACCCACAACGCAAACACTCGCGGAAAATACCACACACACAATGATTGTTGTACTGTGTTATTTTCCTAATCCCCCATTTTAGTAGCTTGTTGCTGTTGTCGTTGCGTCGACACAGGGCTTGATTTCAGTCCGGTGTAAAAAACGACTGACAAACAGAGTTGTGCATGTCCACTCGTCTTGCTTTAATGTGGGGTGGAGAGTAAACGATGAGAGACGAATCATTGCACGCGATTAGCATCACTGCGATAAATGGCTACATTCTTTGATCTGCATTGCGGGTAAACATGTTGGATATAACCCTCACGTTTACTTATCGTTCAATGCACAGTGACAAAATAATGAAAGGAATTCGTTTTTTTACGAAAAAAATTACTCATTTTGGTTGTGAAATTTCACCAAGGTGATAGCATAAAAAGATTTGTTTGCTTGCTATGGATGAAGGTGAATTACCGTGGCAACACAAATGAACAAGAAAGTAAGAGCATATTAGCACATGTGCGGGCCACAATCTGCACCACAAGTGAAAACGCAACGTTGTGGAGGGCAGGATATCGCTACTTGTCAACGAGAAAGGGCTTCATGTGGTTGGCTGATCAGAACCTTAAGGCACGCACGCGAAAATGAAAGACGATCAATGGGGGAACGGGCTGTCAGTGCCAGCAATGATTTACGGCTGAGCCCTGAAACACTTAGGCAAAACGGTTTAGGAGATTTCATTTTTAACATGATCGAAGACTGACCCTGCGGTAGGGCTCAAGCTGCCATGAAAAACGGTGACCTCTCAACAAACTCATGATTGTGATAAGCACGAGTTTCAGTACAACGTACTATCTATCCTGATACCCGCCTGACAACTCCTAGTTTAATGGCTTTGCATTTATGAACACGATGTGCTAATGAGCTTTGTTCTCGACGAAACTACCCTTATTATACTCTGTCTAATCACACGGTGTCAGTCGACCCAAAATATATCGATTTTGTGGAGCAGACGTAAGAAAGTCAGTATATTACCGAGAGAAATAACCAAAAGTGTATAGATGTTTCACAGTTTAGCTATCCTATGGAAGAAGAAAGATTGTGAACTTGGAACAGACGCTCGGTGTGTTTGACTGGCCATCGCTGTACCGGACGGGTAATGGAAGATCGGAACCACAGCGACAAACGATGAAGTGAAAAAGTGCATCGACTCTCCGACGACGGGCCACCAACTGCATATCGTAAGTTAGTCGATAGTGGATCATGAGGCTAACAGCCTTGAGCTGGACGCCATGGCCAGTAGAAGTAGCTAGATTCACGTCAGATGGTCGCGGTGGACGAGTATGGGATGAATTTGAGCCTTGTGCAGTATAATATGGTCAGGGGTAAGAGTTCGTCTAGCTCTAAGGAAATTGATTCTGCGTACAAATCGGTGAACAGGCGATGATATGTTAGAACAAGAAAATGGTACACAGTTCATTCACGTAGAAGAGAAGACTTAACGGAAAGGAGAGGGACTTAACTGAAAATTGAACGAGGGTAACAATGCTGACATTTATTGGAAACAGATTAGGCTTTTAGAAACTGACGAGAACACGAGATTTTTCATCTGTCGGAGATCTGTCCGAAGTCTTCTCTAGCCGATGCTTTGAGAACACAACGGTCGATGTACGAGATGGTACAATGGAATTTGTATCGAGAAGGATGGCCGTACCGGAAGAGTGAATGGGGTAACCATTCGGGGTTAATGAATCGTCGGTGAAAAAGTAAAGTAAAAGTGGTTGGACCTACAGGACCTTCAACATCATATGATAAGGTTAGGATTTACCCACATCAGTTCAAATTACGATTATCTGGCCTTAAATGAACTATTTCCCAAATGATTGTGCTAGAAGATACCCCGACATAGGCAGTTTAACCAGTACAGGTCCGTACCGAATTGGTCGGTGGTGTCTGAGATCTCTAGCCATACTGGATTATCATGAGCAACTCACCCCGAGTGCGAGAAGGTCACCGGTGGTTTGAAACCACCGTAAGACATACAACCAACAGTCGGTGGTCCTTTACATTTTTTTTCAGCTCATGGGTAAGTCACTTGAAGGAAAGAGAGAGAAAAAAACGCCAAAATGGACTTCTACGGGGTTATCTCTCAAGAATAATGGGCTTAATGTCTTCCGGAGGAGATGGATTTTATGGTACAAGGATTGCGCTGTCATCCGGGCATTTATGATAGGAAGGAAAATGCAAGACAATGACATAATAATGAGGATTAAGGTGGATTATTTGGTGAACCGCGCAGATTGAAATTAGAAGCAAGGACCACATTCTCTCGGGTTTCACCAACCATTGCAAGAAAGATTTTACAGCTAAAGAGAAAATTGAAAAGGTGGAAATCATTGGAAGTTGCTTTGATGAGAGACCAAACTTTTTATGTTGTAGGTCGTTGAAGAAGCCATGTGATACGTTTTGCTGCGGATACAACAATAATTGGTTTTCTGTATGCCGGCTGAACATTTGTTACTGGTTTGCACGAGGTGATTAGGAGACTGAAGCTAAAATCTAAGATGTCTGATCATGCCCAAATCTCATAGCGCGATGTAAGAATGCAGTACACTTTTGAGTGTTAAGATGCACTTATATTCACAACTGACTACCAAACCAAGATGCCAGTTTCGAACAAATTGCACTCGGCAATGAGCAGGTTGTATTTGTGATTCGTTCCAGACATTCGCCTCCAAAGCAATAAACAAGAAATGTTCTTCCTTGACTTCAACTCCGGTCCTACTTTTATTGCATGCTTCACTGATTAGTGCAATCTAGGGAGCATATCCCAAAACCTCCAAAGTCTACTGAACTGCTAGATGTACCCAGTAGCCTGACCCTTAGGCTGGAAGTGAAAACCTATATAAGGTTCCAGTAGGCCAGGCGATATGAGGTTATGAGTCGGGTGAGAACAAAAAGCGGTCTACCAACTGTATGACCGAAGAAGAAGTAATTCGAATCTCCTACGTTTAAGATAATAAGCGCTCCAGCTACCGGACCCCACTATCTACTGTTCGTAGTGTATTTCTAGGTAAGTATGAAACCCGAAGATATTTAAGTGCGTTTAGGACTAACGAAAAGTATTTCACTACTTGGTCGTACAAATGGCCTCTTCCCGGGATAGGACAAACTATAATGGTCTTTTGTGAGGTTAAGCATACTGTCTGAGAATCATGCACCCGATTCTCTCACATGATCCGTCATGCCTCTCTTCATATTCGTAAGCTAAGGATATCTGTCACCACAAAAGCTGTCATTTTTTCTTTCGTCCATTATTTTATTCTCCCAACCTTCATTGTTCTCTCATAATCCTTCTTGGTCTACTTAAGAAAGATTTTACCACAGTACACCGCGAACTCATCATTATCAATCGTCTTTCTTTGATTTCCATAAGCTCCCTCCTCTCCATAATTTGCGATTTGTAGGTTGTAACCTATGTAGAATTCGCCGAGAAGATTCTTGCGAACTCCACCCATTCCCCGTACCGTGACTTATCTCCATGCCTTTCGCATCCCTCCACACTTTCCGCATTTGGAATTATCTCCTACTGTATAAATGTCAATTGCAACTCTACGATGCTGTGGTGATTCAGTAGCTGTCACGCATGATAAGGCCAGGTACAGCCTCGTAGCCACGTACGCGGATGGGCCTCAACCAATGAGGATCACCGCGGACAATTCCGACAAAAGCTCCCTGTGATTGGTCATCTTTGAGTCTACCAATTACATTCTCTAATTGAACATATTTATACAAACCCACTCTGAAATACAATTAACGTGCTGTTTCGCGGGCTTGATCTTCTTGCTACTTTCGTTCGCGTAGTTCTGGGTGGGGGCAATCTCGACACGGACTTTCAACTCAGTTCATTATGACTATTACAGATGCCTTTCTTAGCACGTGTTCTGGCTGACAAGATCAAAGTCACAGTGGAACTTCTCATGAACCTCAGTGGCTGAACCAGTTTTATTTCTATGGCATGCACTGACTGGTGATGAAAGGTTTGCGATCTAAACGCCAAGATCAGCGATCTGAACGTCATGGTATTTCTACAGCTTTTATTTTCTCTGTTCAATTCGGAGTGAAAATCATCAATTTCCCTTCCTTTTGACCGAAGTGTGAATTTGTTAACTTGCTGAAGTTATCAGGGTAGTACAGTACAGTGAGCATGAAAAAGTCAGATCGAGAAGCAAGTCTTCAGCTGAAAATTCTTTTCGTTTGAAACTGAATGTTTCTCCGAGGGTTTGCCATTGATCGTAAGAATACCATCCTATACATCTGTAACGAGTATTGAACAGTAACTGACGACCAGTGAACCGGAATATCGAAAAATAAACCATGAGAAAAAGTTGCATGTACTTATTTGGAATGATCACCATCCGCACACGGGAAGTTCAGATGTTTTGTGTTTGACTGAGGCATCATAGAGTAACGGCTAACTCAAGGAGAAATAAAATGACTCCTTATAACGTGGATCAGGTCTTTCTCCCGCCAACCGCAATTCGTAGGAAAGCTCTATTGTTTTTCTGAGTAAAATCAAAAAAAAAAACATTTCGATCAATATCGCCCTTGTTTATCATTTTATTGCGCCCTGAATCACCTGCTTAAGTACAATTTGTTAGACCGCTTTATACAAAATCAGGTTCACGTCAACTCACAAGATGTAGTGAGGTGGTGCGGAAATTATATGGTCGGCACTTGCTGACTCAGCTACAATTATTCATTGAATAAATCCTCACCGATAAACTCGAGGGAATTTAATGAAATCTGGTTTCCTCGATTTCAAGGAATTCCCAAGTGATCTCTTGGTAATGGTCTTCAATCTCGCCGGGACGTCAGCAATGCCTCGATAACACTTGTACTACGTAGTCCCATCGAGGATTCCGAATATTTCCCAAAAGGAGCACACTAGTTATTTGACTAATTTCACAAAGGTACATAATAACAACCGGTTCATTTTTAATTTGACTGCTTCCAGCAGGGTTGCCCCACATACTTCGAATGTTATGGAAGCGATAGCCATTGACAGACTGTGAAATTTTGATTTCCTCATTAACCAACAGCTTATCTGCATGGAAGCTGTTTGGGTTTCGCCAAATTTCCCTAATGCTCGTAGCGTTTCGTATTACCACCCGTTGGTCTAACAGTTCGCACCGTTTCTGGTGATGCTGTCCTGTTTGTTGCTTCCGCTGTGCTACCACCAACAATGGTAGTGACTGCTTTGCCCGTTTTCGTTCTCTTTCAGGCATCAGAAATCATATTCTGTTAATTTATATTTCTACTAAATCATCTATTTTTGTCTCATTTGGATTTTGATACAGTCTCTATTTGTTGCAAAAGATCGTGCTATTTCCTGAGTTCATTTTTTAGTTTCATTCCTCCAGCTATCTTCGTACTTGTCCTTTTCGCTTCGTGAGCTCCCTCGAAAGTCACGTTTTCTATTTCTTTCCAGTCGAAGTTCTATCTTCCGATGTGCAAAGTTTATTTTCTCTCATTCAAATACGGCAGTTATCCACCAAATGACGTTCTATCTTGATTAGGTTCGATACAAGACAGTCCACATGACAGAATACCTTTTATATTCAACCTACAACTGCAGTTCTGCGGTCAGAAACTCACTACTTTGTACGCCTACAGCTATCTTTTCTGCATTTGTCTGTGGTGTAATTCTTTCTGAAGATTTTCTATCACTGGTTTCTAAAGAAGCCTGTTCGTTGCACGTTTCACCTCTCTATCCCAGAATGTGTGAGCTCCGTCTTTCTCCCGCCCAAAGATAGTCAAAGTGTGGGACGCGTTTTCATGATCCCGATGACCTGAGATCTCTGCCGGACTGATCAGCTGGTTCATGCACAAGTCTTCTCATTCCATTTCTCTTTATGTTATCTCTCTGGGTTACAGGGTTCAACTTTTCGATGCATTTCACGATCGGTGTGCAGCTGAATGACAAGTAACGATATTGCACTATCGGACCGAAATATTTTCAGCTCTCGAGCGCCTTCAAACTCGTATGGTTGAAACACTGACACCTACCTAGCATAGGTCCGTGAGAATTCGAGAACAGACGTGAAAAGCATCATTACCACAAGCCATAGTTTCCGCGTTTCTTCATTCACATGTGGTTTTTACCATACCAACAGGATAACATGTTGTTTTGTGCTAGCTAAGCCGAAATGCTAGTCTCTCCAAGTTGATTGACTTTCGTTATCCTAGACTGGAGAAAATTGATGATTCTACCAATAAATCATGCATAACTAGCGAAGGCACTCGTCCGACTACGTCCAGCGACGGTTAAACAGCTATCATAGTGGACTTCGGGTAGTAGCCTCCTGGGTTCGATTCCCATCACTGCCCGTCACTTCCCGATTCTGCAACCTTTCGTCGGCTGAAACCCCCTTCCTGAATCGCTACACTTTTTTGTGCAATCAATGAAGAAAGAAGTAAAGAGAACATACGCTTTTTTTTACAAATACTGCATTATCGAGAATCGCTAATGCAGTACTTTTCTTTATCAAATCTTTATGCCACCTGTGAGGTTTTTGTCACAAAAACCACTTATTCTTGCTACTCAAGTGATTGGTCGCCTTCACGATTCTTCTAGAGGATTCAGTTGATTGCATTAACCTGGAGCGTTTGATGTTAAGATGATCTTCAATATTTTTGAAAATAGGTGTTGATAATAGCTCATGTTGGCGAGTCCAGCGACGAGGCAGACATTGTCGGAGACTAAAAGACTGAAGAAGTCATAGATGACTGATTCCAAATGTTCGTTTATTAAGTATTGTCATATAGATGCCAGTGTTTGGCGGTTTTGGATGAAATAATTTCTACCTCAAAACCGAATTTTCTTTTTTTTTCCTTGTCTCCGTTTTTCATATGGAATGTGAATATACCTATATCTATATCCATATCTATATGATATATATATATATATATATATATATATATATATATATATATATATATATATATATATATATATATAATTTTGTGTTATGATGTTGTGCCTTTGAGATCGATAATGACACGCGTAAAGGATTCCTCCGACCGTGTTTTCCGTCTGAACTGTGAACGTTTATTAGAAAATATAAACGTATCAGCTTTTGTTGGTAAATTTTTGATCCCTTACAGACTCTTTCCTTAAATCATTCATAACCGTTTTCCGTCCTAATGGTCACACGAGCTGGACAGTTGACTGCTTCCTTTCACCGATCAAACGACCAATCACACGAAGGTGGGTTTAACCACCTTCAGGTGTTATTTGATTGGCTCTTTGTAGCCTTTGTTTCTTATGCGCTGTTTTTTGTCAACCATACCACGTAATTACTGCGATCGATCGAGCAATTCAAGCTTCTCGTTTAGGCATATCTCTTTTTACGATCACTACCCGTCCATCCGGTTATTCTGAGTCGTCCCGAATTGGATGGGTCATGTAAGCAGACGAGAGACACGCGTACCATGACGGTAGTAGCCAGTGTTGTATGCTTTTCCCACTTGTCCGCAGACAGGCACTGACCGGGGATTTCAAATCGAGTTTCTTTAGCTGTCTGATTTGAACGATCGTGTGCACCCATAGGTATACAGTACAGGGATAAAATATGACGGGAAAATAATTTGCACTTTTGAAAAAGAAATGAAAGCATCTACGTGCATTATCAAAATTGGCATGAAACAGCTAAAGTTTGGGGGAGACGGGGGAATATCGATTTGCGAATCTATAAGAACACGAAAATTCGGTCACTTAAACATAAATTTGTCTAACTTGTCATTTTAAAGGCTATTTTTAGTGCCTCTGTGCAAGATTGAAGTTGACAAAATTGAAAAAGAAACTCGTTAGCTTGTCAGTGTTTCAGGACCGAAAGAGTTTCGAAGACTAGCGAGTTAATGAGGCGTCATGCGGTGTATAAGATGAGAAAAATTGTGATGTCAGTAACACATCACTGGGGGTGTGAAAATCCTAATGAGCCGACCTTTCTTTAACTACGGATAACCTTTCTCTAATCAGTTGTAAAGTTAACCTCGGAAAAGTTACCCGCGGTAAATGAAAAGTAAGCTAGTTGTAATTTTTCTAGAGACTACACCGTGTTATAGACATTACACTTTTTCGTCAGCTTGTCAATTGTCTTGTCGAATTTGATTCCCATCTATGACGATACTGTTGAGATAACTTATCCGGAAATGAAATGAAATCTGCTCAAGCTTCAGATTTCCATAAGACGGAATGATAGACTCTTGTCCTATGTACATGTGGCCTCGCAAGAAAGTTCTACCCCCGTCCTCTCATTAGGCCATATTATTAACAGGATGGGTGTACCAGACTGGTTCAGTGGTTGAGTGACTCGTAGAAGACGAACCCCGAATACTTAGTTAGAAAACGTGAATATTGTAGGTTTCGTGTACCAATGCAGAGTAAGTCAAACACAGTTGCACACATGCCCTAAATTATGGGCAATCCAGCGACAATACGCAGATCACTCAAAGAACCGTGAATAACCCGTCAAATGGAGTAGCAAATACTCTCGGGTGTCGCCAAGAGCAAAGTCACTATGGGAATGGGGTCCGGCACTTATAAGACTGGCTGTGAAAGGTTATCGGCATTTAACACGGGACAATTTGACAGTGTGAACGGGGCAGTTCAGGCGACGGGGCACTGAGGATGGGCAAAGAATGGTATCAGTTACGGGACAGACAAACGAACAACACAGAGGATCAACGAACAGACGACACGACTGGAATGAAGCTTGATTGTGAGTGCGTAAACAATATCACCAATGGGGGATTCGCAGAAAACAGTGGATAAGTGAATGATGGGATACAGAGGGGGAAAAATCCGCGGAAGCATTAGTTGGAAACCGGCGCTTACTATTGAACAACAGGATAAGGTCAACCGATGGGTCTAGCACAGATTCGGGTTAGATAAATTTAGACATATGGATGATATGAAAACGAGTGCTAGTAAACATGCAACACAACGAGAATATATTCGCAGTATGTAGTATTGACACAAGGAACCTGAATTTTAGACAATGAAATATCCTTTCGCATTTCAGCATTCAGAGAAGTGACAAGCAGACAGGTGCATTGGAACTGGAGAGCTTTGGCTGCAAGCTCGATCCACTTGACCCCGGTAACTGGGTCAAAAGCAAGTACTGGGTCGGCAGTGGCCGCTACTCAGATTTGATGGGAAGTACACAATGGGGAACTCAAGCAAGTCAAACCAAACTTCGTTTATCATAGGAATTTCAACATATCATTTGGAAGCGGATACAATCGGGTTTTTTCTAAAAGTAGTATTACTTGGGGATGGCGGGACAGAATTTCTCCGGGAATCCCAAGACCACTTTCGCGGTTATTGCCGCTCATCAAGTATGCACACCCGCATCCGGGCCAATCATCCTCATACTTGTACGCACCATAGCCTTGACTAACTGACGAAATAACTTTTAACGAATCATGTTATTCTAAAAATGAGCTCTTCAATCATGGAGATGGAGACAATCCCTCCCGCAGCTGGACCGGATGGGTAGTCTTCATCTTTTTTCACAGATGGAGGCGAAGCTCTGGTTTCGGAGTTAACGGAACTCCTTCGGGTAATCTGGATTGGTGAACAGATTCCCAAGGAATGGTATGAATCGGTGATTGTGCAGATTTACAAGAAAGGTGACAGGTCCTGTTGTGAAAAGCACAGAGGAATTAGTTTGGTAAGTATCGTATCCAAACTGCTCACCGGGATTATTCTTCACCGACTATCCAGCACCCGTCAAAAGTGTATGCGTCGGAATCAAGCCGGTTTGAGACCTGGTCAAGGTCTTAGAGCACAGACACATCTTCCGTAGACCCGCACTTTGTCTTCACCGATCTGAAAGCGGCTTTCTATTCAGTCGACAGCACACTTCTCTGGTGCTGCCTCTCATTGAACGGTGTGCTAGAGAAGTTTATTTCTCTTTTCCAATGTTTGCATGGTAAAAGCCGTAGCCGTGTTCGTGATTATAGCGATATTTCAACCCAGTTAACCGCGAAAAGTGGTAATCGTCAGGGTTGCCCCCTTTCAACCTTCCCCTTCAATTTTGCAATTTAATTGATTTTTGAAATACCCCTATCCTCGTGTGAGAATAGCAGCATCTATCTTTGCACAGGCAGTGAACTATCTGATTTGGAATACACGGACAATTTTATTCATCTGAGAGAAGATCCAGGTAAGTTGCATGATTTTTTGAGTAACCTAAACAATAGTGCAGCAGTGTTTGGGATGCATTTTAGACCTCCCAAGTGTAAAATGCTGCTGATGGACTAGACTGGATTAACATCAAATCTTGTCTTGGCAGGGAAAGCTCTAGCTGAAGTAAATGTGCTTTGTTACTTGGATGGTAACATCTCATAAGGTGAACAGATAACGGATAGGGGTGTCGTTGCGTATGCTGAAGGCGCGTTTGGGTTTTGTTAATCTTAGTCATCCGTAGCACCGGCATGACAGTAGATCGTCTATCAAGGGTCTTGTGTATACTTCGGCGGCTAGGTCCGTTCTTTCATGCGGCTCACGAACACTACCGTCAGGGTAGAAGACAGGCGAAGGCTGTCGGTGTTCGAGCATCAATCCTTCCCTATTAATACGAGAATCCAGTGTGAACACCGCATCAGTAATGCTGAGGTTTGGCGTAGAGTGTTGGGAACTAGAGGGCAGTCACCGGAACAGATACTGGATCTAAACAGATTAAGGTGGATGGGACATGTGTTACGCATATCCCGCGATAGACTTCCTCGGCTGTACGCTATTCATCGAGGCGGGTAGTTGTTGGAGGGTAGGTCGAGGTGGTCAGTCTATGACATTGCAAATGTTAGGAAAACCTTGACCGGTGGAGTTGGCCAAGTAGAACGTGTCGGATTTCCGGGTGGGGGTCCACGTGACCCACCTACCAGATGGTTGGAGACATTAGGTGATCTGGTCTGGTGTCGAGGCCAGTAGCGTAATTGCATTCGGACTCTTTCTTTGTCTTCTTGATATCCGCTTATTACTTTGACTTTCTGAGGCCTTTTTCACTTTATTCTTCGATCCTTTTTACTGTTCACTGGCCGGTGCTGGAAGGTAGCAACCGAAACCAGAGCACAGAATTGTGAGGCAAATGGTCGAATAAGCTGAAACTGAAACAGAAACTTTATCCATGCACTCTCTTAATGATTCAAACTAAACTGAAGCATCAACTGTGAATGACTTCATATCGTGAATAACATATACATTTGAAAAGAAATGATATTATTGCTCTTTTAATTGGTCCATTCAATTGGCATGGATTCAGTCGAAGATTCCGGATGTATTTTCCGACAAAAGAAGCAGGTGGTCAGCAAAATTGTATGTCTGAAGATGTCGTGTTTAATTTGTCCCGGTGCAAACGGAAATAATGGAAAATTCATCGTACTCCGTGTGTTGTTGTAGGAAGTTTATCTAACCGGCCAGTCGTACGTAATGAAATAACCTGGACTCGGACTACGCGCACTGGAAGAACAACAAGACCAGACAAGAAAAGCAAGAATGTATTCTGTTGCACTTGGTTGGTTCTCACTCGTTTATATAAAAAATAAGCAGGTATTCATTGGCAGATAACTTCCTGACCAATCACAAGGCAACTTCGCTGTATCTACACGATCTAACGTTTACGGTCCGGCTTCATGCGATACTGCAAATGAATCTATGGCACACTGGACAGCGTATGGAGACACTCGAATCACAACAGTTGTACGTCATATTGATTTTCGTTAGTGCCGCAGCGGAACAAGGACATGATAGACCTGTCCACGCGCTTCTCCTAGATGTAAGACGATACAATGAACAGCCTTCACGAAGGGACGAGAAAACACGCAGAACAATGGAGAACTATCGCGATTCACCAAGAACCGAGTATACAGCCTCCGCTCACCGACTCTGTCGAGAACAGAAGTTCATCATAATTTTTCAAAATATCATTGACTGCTTCATGAAAATCAACGAATTAAGAGAGGATAAGGATTACCATACGTCACACTGTTTTTTATTTCAGAGACTGTTCTAAGGCATTTAGTACATACACTCGAAAAGAAGTTCAGCAGACGAAGTTTATTCTCAGCATTACTTGTTACTATTACTTTCAAACCATTTTCTTCTCTACCGAATAAAAGACAGGATACCAAAGGGAACCACCTACTTCCTTGTCTTTGTGGCTAACTACTACTGCTGCTTAATATGTCAAATCAGTCACGTGACCGTAAGGTTGGTCCATTGGATGGGGAAACAGGGCCTGACTTGGCTCAGTCAAAAGTCCATCGATACGAGCGTGTTTGAGATGCCCTTGCCAAAGACAAATTGTTTTACTGTCACGTGAGAGACTTTTGAACCCATCCACTAGGTCACAGGGGTTCAGTCCAAAGAAGTCAACGCTCGTTGGCTGGGGTGATGGCAATTGGATTCCTAAACTTTTCCATTGTGTCCACCAAAACCGTGTGCAAGATTCCGTAAACTTCAGCTGTATGAGTAAGCATTCGTCTTCACGATCCACGGCTATGCACTCAGAATCAATTCGTGCGAGTGCTCAAGCTCCCTTATTGTCCTCTCTCAGCCCCAAAATGTATCAGAGATCTTTCAGTCAGACTGATTACCATGATATCATCCACGTTCGGTACCCAGAGAGGTCCCGACCACGTCCCTTTGGATTTTTTTGTATGACAGACTTTGCAAGCAGCATTCTTAAAATTCAGTTGAAAATCCCTGACAAAATTAGGACAAAATAAGCATGATATACAATAATGGGCGTTAAAGTTAAATAGGAATGAAAAAAACCCGAAAAATTCAGAAAGTAAACCTGTTTTAGTCTTGCCCTTGTTGGTCAGTACCCTAGCCAGATAAGGCACAAGAGTTTTGTACTGGTTAACTCTGGAAGAAAGGTGTCGAAATTCAGATCTGGTGGGTAAAACGGAACGACAAAAGGATAAGTCAGGGCGTAGAAGATGCTTTGGATCCTGCAATAACTTGTGGGCTAGGACTACGCGAGATTCGATACGTTGATTACTTACTTTTTACTTTTACGCGACTATCTCCTGCGAGAGGATAAGTCGGCTCCATGGATATCACGAACCATTGCTGACCACGCGCGGCGGTCGGAGGCGAGCTCCGTACAGATATTGACCCAGTCCTTTTTCCATCGCCGGGCTCCATTGACTGACCGAAGGCCTAGAAGCTCTACGTCTTTCTCGATTGTACTGGTCCACGTTTTGAGCTGCCCACCAAGGCGACAACGCCAACCAGGGCAGGGAGTGGGGCAGAGTGTTTGCTTGGTTAGCTCTGACTCGGGTCGCCGAAGCGTATGGCCGAACCACTGAAGTCGTCGACGTTGGAGGAGGACGGGGAGAGCATTGATATCACAGCATCGTCTCCTTACCTCGTCGTTGGACACACTGTCGTGCCACTTGACTTTGAGGATTTGCCGCAGGCACCAGTGGTCGAAAACCTCCAGCCTTCTGGTATCCTCAGCTCGCAGTGGCCAGGTTTCGCAGCCATGGATGAGTACGGGCCGGATGGCAGCACGGTAAACACGAGCTTTGGTTCTTAAGCTGATTTCACTGCGAGTCCACAGCGTTTGTCTTAGCTGAAGAAAGGCTCTCCTGGCGCTGTCGATCCGTAATACCACTTCATCTTTTGCCTGGCCGTTCGGAAGCAGAGTTGAGCCTAGGTATTTGAATGAAGGGACGTATTCGACTGGTTGGTCATTCATCGACAGTTGTTGAATTGTCGGGCTCAGATGGGTTGTGAAAGCTTTTGTTTTGGTCGAATTTACTTCAAGTCCGATGGACCTCGCGAAGGAATTGATTCGGTCGAGGATTGGTTGTAGCGTAGCGGCGGAGTCTCCAAGCACGACAATATCATCCGCGAACTCCAGGTCCGAGATGTATATTTCTTGGCTAAGCTGAACGCCAGGGTAGTTGTGTAATGCCTGTCGCATTGTCCAATCGATGGCGTAGTTGAACAGCACCGGTGAGAGGGGACAGCCCTGCCTAACTCCGGTAGTGAGTATGAACTCGCGGGACTCTTCACCGTACATACGAACCCTAGCACCGGTTGTCGAGTAGTATCCCCTTAACAGCCTTAAAAGCTTATCGGGCATTCCATCGGATTAGGTTATGGTCCAAAGAGACTCGCGGTTCACCGACTCAAAAGCTGCCCGGAAGTCGATGAAACAAGCTACCGTCGGCTGCTGGAATTTTTAGCGGTGCTCCAGTATTCGGTGCAGTGTGAAGATTTGATCCACACAGCCTCTGCCACGGCGGAAACCCCCTTGATTCGGGCGAGTGCGCTGGTCTCTTGCCTCGGAAAAACGGGTTAGTAACAACGAACCAAAGATCTTTGCGGCCACATCGATCAGGCTGATCCCTCTTTAGTTCTCGCATGCCTATTTATCACCTTTCTTCGGAATGGGCAGCAGTATGGACATTCCCCAGTCCGGTGGAAATGCTTTCGCTCTCCAAATGGAACCTAAAAAGTGTACACAACCTGTCAATCAATGACGATGAACATGCTTTATACACTTCTGGAGGGATGCCATCTTCCCCAGCAGCCTTTCTGTCTTTCAGTTTGTTTATCATCTCCGTGATTTCCGCGGTGTTTGGCGGGTCACAGTTGCTTTCGTACTGGGCTGGAGGGGTTGATATTGGTTGGTCCGTCCGGTGGTCCGTAGGCCGGTTGAGCAGCTGACTAAAGTATTCCACCCATCGGTCCATTTTCTTACTCTGTTCAGGTATTAAGTTTCCTGCCATGTCACGAAGAAGGGAATTTTGCTTACAAAACCTATTAGAGGCGCTGCGAATAAGGCGGAACAGTTTAACGAAGTCACCAATTCCGGACGCGGTCTCCATTTTTCATCTATTTCTATTCAAATTTTACTCCTACATGGTTTCATTTCTGAAGCTACATACAAGAAGCTCAAACCACTTGGAACACAGACGCCCTACTTGAGAGGATCACCGAAAGTACACAAGCCTGGAGTCCCTTTGAGGCCAATATTATGCATGCAAAACTCGGCTTATCACAAACTTGCCCGGTGGCTCGTAGAGATTCTTGTCCCCGTTCGGAAACACATAACACCATTTTGTCTACAAGACTCATTTGAACTCGCGAATTTGGTAAACAGTATTGCAGTGAGTTCAGACAAAATGTATTCCATCGATGTTGAATCCCTTTTTACAAAGGTTCCTCTTCGTGAGACAGTAGATTATCTATGTGATTTTATTTCTTCGCACAACTTTCACCTGCCTATTCCTGTAGAATATCTTAAAGAACTCATTCTTTTATGCACAGAAAACATTCGGTTCAACTTTGAAGGTAAAGCTTACAAACAAACGGATGGTGTGGCCATGGGAAGCCCTCTGGGCCCAACCTTGGCAGATGTATTTTTGGGTATGATCGAAAAACAGCTTTGTGATAATATTTTCCAATTTCTATTTTACAGACGATACGTGGATGATATTTTAATTTTTACGACTGAAGAACGTTTTATCCCTTTTGTTAAAGTTCTTAACTCTATTCACCCAAACCTCAGTGTATCTCACGAAGAAGAACGTGATAACAGTTTGTCCTTTCTAGATATTCTATTAACCAGGCGTCAGGATGGGACTCTACAGCGCAGAATCCACCGAAAAGCAACGTGGGGCGGTCGTTATTTACAATTCTCCAGCTTCGCCCCAGTGGCTTACAAACGTGGATTGGTCAGAACTCTCTTCAACAGAGCCCAGAAAATATGTACAGAGGATCAAATACAAAACGAAGAAGAGTTCATAAAAAGAACGCTGCTGGCTAACGGTTATCCGGAGAACTTTATCAGACAACATCAGAGGCCGAGACTTGTGCGCGAGAAAACAATGAACGTGGAAAAGAAGCAAGTTTTTATCACTTTACCTTTCAAAGGAGATCATTTATTCAATCAAATAAATTGTAATCTCAAGTCAGCTCTAAGGCACACATACACAGCGGCGCAGTTGCGTTTGCTGCAGACGACCAAAAGGTTATGTTTTCAAAATCACTCATATAGTCTTGCTGATCCCAATGTCTCACATATTGTCTATCAGTTCACTTGCAGTTGCGGTGACGTATACATTGGCAGGACGGATCGTTGCTTGACTCAACGAGTGTCAGAACACATACCCAAATGGCTGTCAAACTTGATGACGCAACCTGCTGGGGCAATACACAACGACGTGAAACCGCCAGCTTCTTCGATTGGAAGACACTTGATTGCACCAGGTCACAAAGTTGACCTGACCCAGTGTTTCAAAGCATTGTTGCGCAATCCAGTACCGAAACTACCAGCGTTCAGTGAAGCTATTTCTATTCAGTATCTTATGCGATCAGCCTTAGCAGAGCGTGTGGCCTCTCGTTGCAGTCTGCGGCGTTCGTTACTACCTTCCAGTCGCGCTTCGTGTGCTCTGGTTGACAGCTGGAGCGTGCTCTCCGAGATCCAATCATTTGTCCGCCTTTTCGTTCTCCCGAGTACTGTCCAAGAAGCTTCCTTGATTGTCGTCATCGTTCGAGTCCACTTCCCTCCCACAGAAACTTCATCTGCCTGTGCATTGGTTGCGCTGGTTAGTCGGGTTGTGATTGCTCGTGACAACCCTTCTCGCTTCTCTGGATTTCCTAGGGCAGCAACGTTTATCCGAGAGGGTGCAGACACTTTAGCACGTGTAGACAGATGAACTTTGAAACATGCGCGTAGGAGGACATGGTCGGTGCCGTTTGTGTTGCCCGTTTTGCACCTCGGTACGCTCGGCAATCCTCCACAGACGAGGCCCAACGGGATCTCACCAGGATGTGGTCGAGTTGGTGTGCAGTGTGACCATCATTGGAGTACCATGTGAGTAGATGCTTCTTGGGGTGTTGAAATCGAGTGCTGCAGACAACCATTCTGTTGATGTCGGCTAAACCAATCAGTCGGCCACCGTTCTCGCAGCGTTGACCAAGGCCGAATCTCCCGAGAATATGGCGAGTAGATTCGTCGGCCGTACCTGTGCGAGCGTTTCAATCTCCGGCGATGAAAAGTACATCGCGCCTCGAAACCCGGCTGATTACCTCCTGCAAATTAGTGTAAAATTCGTCTTTGGTTTCGTCATCAGCCGAATTAGTTGAAGCATAGATCGCGATCACCGTCAAGTCGTGCGGGGAGCCTTTGAAATGTGCCAAGGCGAGTCTGGATGAGACTGGTTCCCAAGAGATCATTGCATCATTAGCTGCTTTGTTCAGGCAAACGCGACACCGTAGAGACCAGAGTTGTCTTTCGGGCCACTGTGATAGAGCCAATAGGATGTATCCACACTCGTGACCTTTATTTGTCTGCTACCTGAGTTGGGCAGGCGGACTTCCGAGAGGCAAGCAATATCTACGTCATAGTCGTGTAGAGTCCGCATTGTGATGCACTGACTGCCGACGTCTAGAAACGTCCTGACATTCCAACAGGCTGTGTGTTCTTTTCCTGCAGCGAATAATCCCAGCTTGTTGTCTTATCACCTCGACCGCCGGGACACAAGGCGCGTCGCTTACCGGGGACGCCGTAGCATGATGAGCGCTTGAGGTTTCGTGAATAATCATAGAGAGTCGCGGGAGTAGGGTACGAAGCGGTGTCCCCAGCACCGTTCGGCCTTTTTGTTCGAGGTTGCACCTCTAGCCCTTGTACACCCAAGTGCAGACTGCAAGGCAGCAGGGTGTTCCCAGAGGAGCCGGTGACCTGCTGTACGGTTCGTTCGCCTCCTCTGAAATGCCGGATCAGGCAGTTGAACAGGTCTCCTTTGTGGCCGTTGGATCAATAGATCTCGTCCGCCCATTCAGAAGGATCTGTCTTCACATGCCGAACACCGTCTCACCGAAGTTTTTTAGACCTCGGTAACCCTCAACCTGGTTTAGCCCGCCTGTCGAGCGGTTTACCGGGGTGTGGCCGCTGATGCATGCTTCAGCTTCGTGGAGCCACAGGTGAGAGTTGGGTGAATGATGGAGACCAAAGAGATGGAGGATGCCCCAAGGGACACGACAGTCAACCAACTCAGAAGTGCTACTCTTCTCAGACACCCCATACACCCCATTATAGCATGTTGATTGACTAGCTCAGTCAAAAGAAAATCAAAAGGAGAGCGATGAAATGGGGCTAATAATTACCAATCCACAGTGAAGGGCTTTGAAATTTTGTTTCAAAAGGCCGGGGAAAATTACTGGTCAGCAATATAATAAGACAGAGAGAAGACATTGATTAGAAAATTCGGAAACAGTTGTTGATGATGTTCGAAACCGACTAAGTTTTCTTATTTAAAATGATGAACGTAGCAGTTTATCGACACTCTACTTAACGTGAGATGTCCATCTTAAGTTGGTATCTTGGCTAATACCCGGATACTTGACGGAACTAACTACGGGTATAGACTTGGGTTTCAATGTAACAGAATCTGTGGGGAAATGTGAGCGAGAAAAACTGAAAATTCATGCAAAGCATCAGATGGCTCCCATTTTAAACCCAACGGGGATGAGAAACGTTCTATTCGAGGTCGGGTTTCATCGAATTTCCTGAAATCTGAGGTGTTAGTAATAGCTTGACAGAGGACGCCATCATCAGCGTATTTTAATGTTGGATGGGGAAAAAACCGTAAGATCACTAATATAGGTCGAAAACATAAGAGGGAATAATAGCACTCTGAGTACACCAGAATTGTTAACAAAAGGTTTAGAAATTTTTTGGCCTACTTTGTAGCGACCTGCAGACGACTGAGTTTGAATGTGTAAATTCATGACCAAACGTACCCTGTCGATGAGGCGAATTAGAAATGATACAAAATTTCATAGAAGAAGGATATACTGGATTGTACACAAGAAAGCGCTACATGCACGTTTGTTCTGAAGTGAGCAAACCTAAGGAAACACTGATTGGACAGACGTTCAATACCATCTGTAAAGCATTTGAAAACAATGGTAGACTTGACCCTCTACACTGACTTGAAGCAGATGACCAATCTACCTCCATAATTTTTGTTCTTCAGCACCCGATCTTGACGATTGCACTCGAAACCGTCTATGCGAATGAGAGAGCTATCAACATTCTCTTCTAGCCAAGATTCCTAAACACATACTGCGCATATATGAACAGGAATCTGTGTTAAATTCAACAATTTTGAGAAAAGAGAGTGTACATCAGCATTGGTCACAGATGGTACCGTCATTCCGGTTGGAGTAACGGAGCTAAGTGCGGCCTACCAACCAGCACGTTTTCGTTTCTCAGCCCAGTTCTTCTTTATAGTAGCATTAGGCGAAGGAAATTCAACGGTCGAACACACAACATTGATTTAATATTCAAAATTTCCAATAAAAAAATACGAGCGGCGAGTGACCACGATAACAGAGTGGGGTACTAATAAATCCACTTTGTAAACAGCAGAACAAAACGTAACACTGCCAATCCGATATCCAATGTCTCATTGGACGCTAGTCATATAAAAGGTTATGGAATGATTGAGAATCTCAGGAAATATACATGCCACGTACAGCTTCGGCATACCTTTTTGTGGGAAATGCTCTTACTTGAAAGTGGACCACGTAAATCGTCTCCACTCGCAATTACCTCTAGACATATAGAAAGTACCTACAAATCTAGCATGTTGACTGCATGTTGAAACCTGAGGCCCATTATACCAGCGTACATGTGGGGTAAAACGAAGGAGCTGTAGAGGGTCAGTACGTAAATACTGTACAGTTGTACAGAATACACTTGGTACGATCACGGCAATAGCAACGGATGCACGCAGTCAACTTGATCCCAGCTTCAGTAATCAAACTGATGTAGCTTTGGCCGTCTTGAGTAATCGCTTCCGTAATCCTTTGGTATGAACCGCAGTCGGCAAGGCGGATCTGGGCGAATAGGCGAGATAAAGATCGGTCTAAAATGAACCCGAGTTAGACTCTGTATTAGTACTTGATAAACAAGTACTGGACAGACTTTCAGCAAGTCGTTCACTCCACACAGGCACACCAAGGAGAAGGAGACAGTGGAGAAACGTATATTAGGCGAGCGAACGGTCATCCTGGGCACCGGGATTCACAGGAACAAACAGTTATGAACCAAAGGAGAAAAGAAAGGTATTGGAATATCAACTGTCATAAACACCAAAGATAGCAACTTCCAGGCCCGAAAGGGCGACAAAAGAGAGATAATGAGGGCAGTAATAGAGGAGTGGTGCATTTTCGAATAAACTGTGGTCCTTGGTCCAGAGTTTCCGTTACAGAATCGTAAGAACAGCCGGACTGGTTCGTCAACAAGTAAGGACGTATATTGCTGTCTTTATAGACAAGAGTCCCCTCGTATGTTTTTCATACTGAGCCCTTAAGGAGAAGTATTTAGACTCATATCGATCAAAAGACTGAGACTGATTACTAAATGATGAGTGGAGTGGTACGTAATGGGATTCTGGCATGTCTAGTGGGGAGAGACATCCAGAGGGTTTTAGACAAGTTTTTGTTCCAATAAATCCAAAGTTTTTAATCCTAAAACAGTGCATTCAATGACATCAACTTCGTCTTGGTTAAATGCACCATTGTTCCGTATTTTTTGCATCCCAAACGCAGAGAAAATAAACTGTTCTGCATAAGCTTTTTGCTTCACGTCTCATACGTGTTCCACGTTTTGGTCTGTTGTCTCTTGTCTCTATTGAAAAGGAGGCAAAAGCACAGTGAAATGAAAGCTCATGAGAGGGATTTCCGTGAGTATTTGAAAGGAGTTGTCATCAAAACAGACGAAAGGAGAAAGAACAAATTGACATTTGGTTAGACTTTTCACGTAGACTGACGTTCGCGTTTCAGTTAAAAAATAAAGAATTTTACATATCTGTAGTAATTCACCGAATAATCCCATTTCATCATATATATAAAACACGATTAGCAAACAAGCTCGTTTTCGGTAACATCATCCTCGTGGCTAATACAGTTACATTTATAGGTTAGAAATGCATAAATTATGAACAAGGTCTGTGTGCTAAAGTTTGATTGGATGGTCATCAAAGTTGGTGTTGCGTAGTTAGGAAGGATAGGAGGGGAAATGTTGTTGTTTCGTGGTTGGGAAAGGGGGCCCGTGAAACAATGAACAAGGGTTTTGGGGATTATCCATTTCCGGTTTGAACCAAAGGGTCAACGTATGGGTCACACTGAGCTCCAGGGTCGGTCTCGGATCGCGGCCAGGGTAGTTTGAGTGCTTTAACGAAACGTTTCTGAGAACAAAGCGATGGATTGAATAATCTGATCGCCACAGCCTCTGCCGTTGCTAGATGTTGTTTTTGAGCGGCTTTCGGCGCATTCGTAGGGACTCTGTAGACTATTTTGAACGCGTTGTCGTTTACGTGATGTCCAGTGTCTGCGAGGTGCGCCACAATCGCGCTGGTGATGGATTTTCTGTTTCCCGTCGACAGCCAACTTGGTTTGTGCTCTTTGATCCTTTGTGATAGTTGCCGTGTCGTTCTACCTATATAGCTTGCCGAACATGAGCAAACAAACGAATAGGTTAGCATGGATGAGGTGAGGACAGGTAACTTGTCTTTTAGGTTCGTCGAGATCACTGGTCGACTGGTGAAGTGGGCACGTAGTGTAGCAGCGGGAAAGGTGCGAGCGATCGCCTTTTCCAAGCGTCTTATTAGTAACTCGCTTTTGTCATCTCCTTTGAAAGGGAGATGGATGTATAGATCTTTCTTCTTCACGGTCACTAACGCTTGTCTCGTTGCCCTTTCAGCTATATTCTTCTGAATGAAGCGCTCGGGATATCCGTTATCCAGTAGCGTCTGCTTCAAAATGTCTAATTCTTCACTCACCGTCTCATTGGAGCAAATCATTCGCACACGGGCTGCGAGTGAGCGAATAAGGTTTCGTTTACGTCCGATGGGTACAAAGCTGGCGAAATTGGTGTACTGGCCTGTCCACGTTGGTTTGCGATATACGCGACGGAGCAGTTTGCCATCGCCACCTCTTAAAAGAAACACATCTAGAAAGTGGAAAGTATTCCTTTCTTCTACTTCCGACGTAAAATCAACCGCCTCATGTGCCTGGTTGAACTCCTCCACCAATGACTCCAGCCGTGTATGACTGTCAGTTAGGACAAAAATATCATCCACGTATCGACAGTAGAAGGGTAGACTTTCTATCGTATCGCTAAGTTTCCCGTTTTCTAGCTTAGCCATGAATATATCAGCAAGTAAGGGGCCTAGAGGTGACCCCATAGCTACTCCATCGGTCTGGCGGTACAATTCCCCGTTGAAGGTAAACTGGATATTGAAAGTGCATCGTAAAAGTAGTTCCTTCAGAGTGATCACTGGAATACCGATATTTAAATCGTTTTCTACGATGAAATCGCACAAATAATTGATCGTTTCCAGAAGCGGCACGTTGGTAAACAAAGATGTTACATCCAAAGAGGCCATCGTTAGTTCTTCAGCATGTCGCTCGCTGATCAGTTCTATGAATTGAAAGGTGTCTTTTAGGCTATAGCGGGCAATCTTTCGGCGAACCGGTTCAAGTGCATCTACAAGCCATCGGGCAACTGAGTGATACGGAGATGCACTCATGTCGAGTACCGGTCTCAATGGTATTCCCGATTTGTGAACCTTTGGTAGCCCGTAAAGTCGAGGAATAGTGGTACCAGTTGGTCTTAGCTGTTCTAGTGTTGTACGGGAGATAACATTGAGCTCTATTAGTGACTTTAGAGCTTTGGTTAGTTGCTCCTCTACTGTTCTGGTTTTGTCCTTTTTCCCCTTCTGGTTTCTTGAACTTCTTCGGATCCTTTAGTATATCATTCATCTTAGCGATATAATCTCTACGGTCCATAAGGACGACCCCGGAACCTTTATCTGGTTTCGAGACGACGATGTCATTGTTATTCCTCAACTTTCTCAGTGCCTCCCTGTGTTGATTATTAAGAATACTTCTACTGTTCCTTTGGGTTCGACGATATTGATGCGAGCAGTCAACTAGGGTAGTTTTGAAATCATCGGTCGCTTGCTGTGATGTCGCTGTCAAGGAGTAGGTTTGAGCATGTAAGTTTTCAAACTGTACCTCCACGTCTAACTGATCGTTCTTAGAGGTAGGACAACAGAAATTCAGTCCTAGTGATAACGCTTCCAATGTTGGTTTATCCAAAAACAAACGGGAAAAGTTATGCACATACCGTTCTGGATCAATCGGCAGGTTTGTTCTTGGTTTTGTCTCGTTTAGCGTGTCCTGTAGTTTGGCGAGTTTCTTACTACCACGTTTTGCGATCACGTCCTTGGCAAACTGTTCGAATCTGGTTCTTTGTTCCTCGTCTAGTTGGTCGAGAATGTGTCCGTGCTGCGCACTGTTTCGTTCAAACTGAGTTATGTTCATTCGCAAGGTGTCTAGTTGGTTTCTCGCGTGACGTTTCAGCATGATTGCATCTGGTCTTATTCGAGCACGTCTCAAAGTATTCCAGTAGGCTTTTGGAAATTCATTCCGATCAATACAGTTGCACAGAAAATCTATTGAGGCTTTCGTTTCTGCAAGTCTGGTCTCGAAGCACAAATAACGATTCAGCTCCTTGATAACCAGTGTTTCTTTGCGATTGCGTAATTCACCGAATAATCTCATTTCATCATATATAGAAAACACGAATAGCGAACAAGCTCGTTTTCGGTAACATCATCCTCGTGGCTAATACAGTTACATTTATAGGTTAGAAATGCATAAATTATGAACAAGGTCTGTGTGCTAAAGTTTGATTGGATGGTCATCAAAGTTGGTGTTGCGTAGTTAGGAAGGATAGGAGGGGAAATGTTGTTGTTTCGTGGTTGGGAAAGGGGGCCCGTGAAACAATGAACAAGGGTTTTGGGGATTATCCATTTCCGGTTTGAACCAAAGGGTCAACGTATGGGTCACACTGAGCTCCAGGGTCGGTCTCGGATCGCGGCCAGGGTAGTTTGAGTGCTTTAACGAAACGTTTCTGAGAACAAAGCGATGGATTGAATAATCTGATCGCCACAGCCTCTGCCGTTGCTAGATGTTGTTTTTGAGCGGCTTTCGGCGCATTCGTAGGGACTCTGTAGACTATTTTGAACGCGTTGTCGTTTACGTGATGTCCAGTGTCTGCGAGGTGCGCCACAATCGCGCTGGTGATGGATTTTCTGTTTCCCGTCGACAGCCAACTTGGTTTGTGCTCTTTGATCCTTTGTGATAGTTGCCGTGTCGTTCTACCTATATAGCTTGCCGAACATGAGCAAACAAACGAATAGGTTAGCATGGATGAGGTGAGGACAGGTAACTTGTCTTTTAGGTTCGTCGAGATCACTGGTCGACTGGTGAAGTGGGCACGTAGTGTAGCAGCGGGAAAGGTGCGAGCGATCGCCTTTTCCAAGCGTCTTATTAGTAACTCGCTTTTGTCATCTCCTTTGAAAGGGAGATGGATGTATAGATCTTTCTTCTTCACGGTCACTAACGCTTGTCTCGTTGCCCTTTCAGCTATATTCTTCTGAATGAAGCGCTCGGGATATCCGTTATCCAGTAGCGTCTGCTTCAAAATGTCTAATTCTTCACTCACCGTCTCATTGGAGCAAATCATTCGCACACGGGCTGCGAGTGAGCGAATAAGGTTTCGTTTACGTCCGATGGGTACAAAGCTGGCGAAATTGGTGTACTGGCCTGTCCACGTTGGTTTGCGATATACGCGACGGAGCAGTTTGCCATCGCCACCTCTTAAAAGAAACACATCTAGAAAGTGGAAAGTATTCCTTTCTTCTACTTCCGACGTAAAATCAACCGCCTCATGTGCCTGGTTGAACTCCTCCACCAATGACTCCAGCCGTGTATGACTGTCAGTTAGGACAAAAATATCATCCACGTATCGACAGTAGAAGGGTAGACTTTCTATCGTATCGCTAAGTTTCCCGTTTTCTAGCTTAGCCATGAATATATCAGCAAGTAAGGGGCCTAGAGGTGACCCCATAGCTACTCCATCGGTCTGGCGGTACAATTCCCCGTTGAAGGTAAACTGGATATTGAAAGTGCATCGTAAAAGTAGTTCCTTCAGAGTGATCACTGGAATACCGATATTTAAATCGTTTTCTACGATGAAATCGCACAAATAATTGATCGTTTCCAGAAGCGGCACGTTGGTAAACAAAGATGTTACATCCAAAGAGGCCATCGTTAGTTCTTCAGCATGTCGCTCGCTGATCAGTTCTATGAATTGAAAGGTGTCTTTTAGGCTATAGCGGGCAATCTTTCGGCGAACCGGTTCAAGTGCATCTACAAGCCATCGGGCAACTGAGTGATACGGAGATGCACTCATGTCGAGTACCGGTCTCAATGGTATTCCCGATTTGTGAACCTTTGGTAGCCCGTAAAGTCGAGGAATAGTGGTACCAGTTGGTCTTAGCTGTTCTAGTGTTGTACGGGAGATAACATTGAGCTCTATTAGTGACTTTAGAGCTTTGGTTAGTTGCTCCTCTACTGTTCTGGTTTTGTCCTTTTTCCCCTTCTGGTTTCTTGAACTTCTTCGGATCCTTTAGTATATCATTCATCTTAGCGATATAATCTCTACGGTCCATAAGGACGACCCCGGAACCTTTATCTGGTTTCGAGACGACGATGTCATTGTTATTCCTCAACTTTCTCAGTGCCTCCCTGTGTTGATTATTAAGAATACTTCTACTGTTCCTTTGGGTTCGACGATATTGATGCGAGCAACAACATTTCCCCTCCTATCCTTCCTAACTACGCAACACCAACTTTGATGACCATCCAATCAAACTTTAGCACACAGACCTTGTTCATAATTTATGCATTTCTAACCTATAAATGTAACTGTATTAGCCACGAGGATGATGTTACCGAAAACGAGCTTGTTCGCTATTCGTGTTTTCTATATATCTGTAGTACTCACAGTACCCGAGCTGATAGGACCTATTGTAATCACTCTCATCCGGAACTACGCAAACGAAAGTAGCAAGAACACCAACTCTGCGAAACTACACGTTTATCGTATTGCGGAACTGATTTGTATAAATGTTAATTCAAACAGAATAATTGGTAGATTATAAGTTGACCAATCATAGCTCTTGCTCTACCTGCCCTCAGTGATCCTGATTAGTTGAGGCTCATCCGCGTGCGTGGCTACGAAGCTGTGCCTGACCGTATCACATGACGCCAGCTGAATCACCATAACCTTCCTTCTTCAAGGGCTCCTCGTCACTATGGCTCGCCTGTCTTACTGATCTTCGAAGTGGAGCTGGGGGCTGTGACTCGGCCGCTACGGTAGTCGTCTCGGCTGGCGGAACACACGGGCCACTGGCATCAACACAGTCACCGTCTGGATCCTCGGTTGTCTCAGCCGTGTGATCTTTCGCATCACCCGATGTCAATTTAAAACAAATTTGGCTGAGGTGGCCCCAGTGCACTGATGTATTATTACTTAGTCGAACTGAAGAAATTAAAAAAAAATGATTACACATCAAAAGTTGCCAAGAAATTCATTTAAAACTTGCTCTCGATTCGTGGGGATTCGGACCAGATAATGAAAAGTGGACTATCTGTAAATGTTGATTCGGGCTGATATGGGACGGAAAGTAGAAGGTAACGAGGTGAGGGACAAGCTTGTAAACGATGAGTGGAATCTGAAAGAATTTTGTGAAAAAAATGTTCATGTAATTAGGTGTACCTCACACAAATTGATGAGTAGTATGCTTAATTGTATGGAAGATACCTGAGCGACAATAAGCCGACCTCGGTGGAGAATTTTTAAATCTTTCTTCTGTAGACTAGAAAAAATAACTGGGTAGCAGTAGAAGAAATCAGGAAAAAACTGATGAACCAAAAGGAGATTAGTAATCTGTTTAATGTTGAAGTATCTTAGCTTTTGCATTTGATAAGATAACGTAGAAAATTTCTTTATACTTTTTGAAATGCGCGATGACCTTCCCGGATTTACATCGATGGTGATTCCCAGATGTTTACCAGAATCTACTCCAGCCAGTGGTATTGCGGAAGTAATGTGTGGGTCACCAGGATGAGCATTCAAAGGATTTTGATAAATTTAGGGCCAAGCCAGATCGAACAGAGGAATCATACATATGAGAGTGATTACTGGAAAAACTAATGAAATCTTGGGTTTCAGAAATAGATTGACAGTGAGTCATATCATTTAAATAAATAAGCCGGAAAACCGGCCGAAGGGTCACCAACGAAGACAGACTGCAGATGAGGGAAATTGTCACCCCCTGAGGCACTTCTGAATTATTCCTCAGCGGTTTAAATATTTTCAGTTTCAGTCGAATACATCGAGTCCCGTCGGTAAAATAATAGGGGCATTGTACAAGCAAACGCTTCCTGTTGGTGAGTTAGTAGGGGTCTGAAGATATAGTTAAAGAGGATGAGTTTCCTAGGATGGTGCACCAGGCAGGCATCACTGACGCCTTCAAAGATTTTGATACATGATGAGCTAGAAAAGCAACAGAATTCATATTGAACCTGTTTGGCCGGTGCACTCTGACGATGTCGCCTTGGCTGGTGATGAAACGTTTGCGACCTAAACGCCAAGCCCATCGATCAGAAGCAGTTGTACCAGTTTGGTTATTGGTCAAACTGGAGCTGGTCGTCGGGAGCGCTTATAGAGGTACTCAAGCGATGAAGAATGGTCTGCTCCAACAGTTTAGAAGCTGATGAGGTTACAACGAAGAATGAAATCTTTTGGCTAAGACGCAGTGCTTGGGAAGCGGAACAACAATGACGAGTCTCCAGCGATCAGGAACAGAATGCAAATGCAGAAATTTGTTTACAGGAGAAGTACATCGACCGCAGCAACAGCACCGCGTCTCGAAGGTGATAACTGTTGTTTGGCCCCCATAGTTATGTACTCACACACGCACGCATTATCTACACTCCGTGCAATCATGGACGCACACCTGCAATCGTGTGCACGCGTATTCAGATGACGTTAGTCGTGCTTCATCTCGGACATCACTGACCAATCAGATCGTATCACGTGTCATACGACCTTGAACGACTTATCCGATTGTACAGTTGTCTTGCCCTTCCGATTAAATACATTACTGATTCACGCACTTGCATACGTGTTTGCATCTTTACTTGCTCTTTTCTGGTAGCGCGTACCGTACGCTGATACTGTTCACGTCTACCCTAACGTGCGCCTTTCTTCTGATCACTGAATTCAGGATACAACAATAACCACAGACCATCTGGACCAATAAAAGAAGTTAATTTAGTCGTACGAAGGAGCTTAAGCACCCAGTCTGTCAGGACGGAACGAGATTCGGAGTGTATCGAAAAACCGATGGGCTATGTGGTGTTTCAAAGAAGAATGAAATGTCAATAATACGGCGTCGTCGGTAGACAAATTATAATTAGCCGACATTTCATTTACTGGGGGTAGATTTTCCCAGTGCATTCTTTTTTGCAATCAAATGGCTCTGAGAAATCAGTTCTAGACCAACGGATGTCTGATAGCGTGTGCGTGTGTGGGGAGGGGAGGGGGTAAGTTGTTCATTTATAGGATTGATTAGTTCTCAGTCAAACCTGATCCCATTGTCAGAGGCAGTGGTGACGAGATCAATTGGCAATGTGACCTTGGGTTGCTTATTCGACAATATTAACGGTGGATGCAAGTGGCCAAAGCCTCGGCACGAAAGCGCTCGGTGCGCGGTTTCAATCCGAGTGGGACGATTCTAAGATTATCGTAACCTATACTGTGTCTCACAACCATGACATGAGGAACAATCACTGAATCCCGCTATAGGTTCAGTGAGGCTGTCTTGACGGGAGGCTCGTATTTTCTCTTTCCTCCCGTTTTCCGTTATTCTGCCTGCAAGTTTGTCCAGTGTACTCCGCTGGACATTCCTCGCAACTGACTTTGTGAATGTATTTGTTTCGGTCTTGCAATTCAGCTAGACCCTTGGATTCCGTGAGGTAACTTTTCAGAGTATTGTCAATACGAATGAATTTGCGGATTTCGTAGTCGCCGAGAATCATCCTGATTGCAAGAGAAGTGCCTGAGCTATAATGAAGAGCAGTGGAAGACAAATACTCTTTTTTCTAGTAACTTGTGTCGTTGGTCTGTTTGTTCTCCGTTGGTTTCTCACTAGATGAGGCGGGTACTGGTTATCTTCAAGAACTCGGCTTCGGCTTCTCATATTCCTCTGACGACTGGTACTCTCAGTACTGAGTTTCCAAATCTGATGGCTAGCAACGGGATAAGCATTCATTTCACACACGGCGGATGAGCTGAATCGAATTTTAACTATTTGTCAGAGTACTTGGGCTTCGATGAAACTGGTGGTGAAGTTTTGGGAGTCATTTACCCTCAGAGAACAGTCTAGAAAACCTATACCCTTGTCAATATCCTCTATTTCATTCGTAAAAGCAATGGAGCTGCGTTGTTCGATCAAATAATAAGGAAACTAATCTTTGTGTTTAGATTTGATAACAGTAAGAGTATCGTCAACGTATCTTACATTAGAAGGTGGTGGGTTTCGAAAACAACTAGCGTTTGAGATCAGAATGAATGTAGAAAAAAGTTGACAAAATTTGGGGAAACAGGGGATATCGTCGCAGAGCCATCCGTATGTTTGTATAAATCTTGCTTGGAGATGAAGTAAATCAGAGGAAGACAAATTTCTGAACCAGTGACAATTTCTGATGGGGTTGATGAACTTCATTTTTCCAAAGAGTCATCAGAGTACAGTAGAGCACGGAGATAATCCGAACTGTTTTCATGACAATACTTGTGTATGGGAAGTTTACGTCGAAGCTCACTGCAACTTCAGCACTCATTAGTTCGATGTGTTATTGTGAGAATTATATCTACCCGACCAGTCGTACGCAACGGAATAGATCATACCTGGACTACGCGCATCGGAAGCTGAAAAGACTAGACTAGAATAGCAGGAATGGGTTCTGCTGGGTTTGATCTGTGGAAACTCGTTCATATGTAAAAGGGGGCATGCTTCTATTGGTGAATAACGTACTACCCAATCTCAGCCATTCCGTTGTACCTGCAAGCTATGGTTGCTAAGGTCCGACTTTATCTGATGGCTGAGTACTAAAATCGTACCTGACCGCTTGAGGATGCATTCGAATAACTATAGTCACGCATTACACACAAACCAGAAAGCGTTATTCATGAGATTTAATGCCATTTTTGGTAGGATTCAACACCCCAGTTTAACAGGGTTACGTGAACGCCATCTTTCGGGATGAATCAAACTGGATAGCCGTTGGATGGATGGATGAACGCGCTGTTAATACTGTCAACGTTCGCAGCATAGCCCACTTGATTCTTTTTATTCCCAAACACATGCTGAGTATCATTCAATTGAGCGGTTACTGCTGCAGCTAAGTGGTGGTTGCCTAGAATACAATATGGCAGTGCTTTTGTTTTCCTTTAATCACGTAATCGTACTCTGAATTGCCTCAAGCGTCGTATGAATGTTCCTCCCATCTTCTTAATGATTTTAACACAGAAGAAGTAATGAGACCGTTACACAGGAGGAGGATTTCTGCTGAGCAGTCGATGTCAGTTTCAAAATGACCATCTCTATAAAGAGTTTATTATGGTATCTTGGTTACTATTTGAAGGAGAACCATTAGGAAGAGTAAGAAAGGAACTTCTGTAGGAAAAGGGTGTCGTCAAGTGGAAAGTCACAGAGACTGATTGTATTTGGCCAGCTCTTTTGAAAAACTGAAAAGCAGTCCGGAAGAATATATTGGGGCTCAAGAGAAGCAGATAACCTCCACTGACTGAGACAAGTGCACGTAGCTTAAGAGAGAATAATGTGGGGATTGTATCTACCCAGCCAATCGCACATAAAGAAATAACTCGCATCCGGACTACGCTCACTGGAAAAACGACAAAATCAGACAAGTACAACAGGAATGTACTCTGCCACGTTTGCTTGGCACTAACTCGTTGATACGCAAGAGGGGAGATGCACTTACGGGCAGATAACTTGCCGACCATTCGCACAGGGTCTCCGTTGTATCCACACGACCCAACAGTCACGGTCTGGCTTCACCTAACTGGGTGGATATGGAAAATAAAACGGTAGCGCCCTGGAACGCGTGTGAACACACTCGAATCACTACAATCTTCGATTTTCATTGTCATACTGTGGTATATAAATTCAACTATAAATAACCACTTTTGCTCTGTCATGAGCGGTGATCAGATTTTTCACATAGTCAGCAGTCGAATGGCAGGTGCCATACCGCATGAATAGAAGATAAATTTGTGAGTATTCTTCAAGGAAACATTCCATATTTGCTTGCTCTTGACGCACCACATAATATGTTGATTGATGATGGGGGTTGGCGGAAAATGCACGGGTGTGCAACTTAGAGTGTCAAACCAGGTTGCACGATAGTTTTTTGGATAGCCTTGCTGTCACACGAATCTACCTGATGCACGCATGACAGATATAAATTCAGTCAAACATAAGAAAACACCTCTGTGAACAACTGACTGACCGAGTACAATCATTAAAAGTTGTAATGCCTAACCCTATCCCTGAGATTATTGTTATTATGCAAGGCATTGTCCTTCCTTTCAGCACAAAGTAGAAGGATTCAGTATATTTGTATAGTTGAATTCAAAGTTAATATAACGAATTTCGTCCCCTCCACCTGCAACGTCAGTCAAACTACCAATGACATCTATTGTTTTGTTACACGAAGTGTTACTCACAAACCAACATGTTGCGTGCTGAAAGCTGAAGAGAGTGAAACGTGTAGATGACGGGCAGCTTGCGTTTTCCTTCTACTCTTGTTCAAAATCTATAAGTCAGAGGGCGAGACAAGTAGGCAAGGATACTAAATGGGGAAAAAACAGCGAGGAGGAGACAGTAGTCTGAAGTAAATAAGTAAATAGAGGCTCCCTATCATGTCCCTCTTCAAACACTGTCATCCACAAATTATCTAGACTCCCTTTGAAACCAAATACTGTGCTCGCTCCTATCACATCTCCTGGGGACATCTTCCAGGAGCTGGTGGTTCTGACTGTGAACAACTGGCTTCTGATTCGAGTCTCTGTTCGCTCCTTCTTGATGGTCAGTATATGTCCCCCTAGGTGTAAGGGCTTTGACAGACCCAACGCCCATGGACGACCTGATTCATTTAGCAGACAGGGTCTTTAGAATGGAGGGCAGGGTTGGAACCAGCAAAGTGTGTCGACCGACCATACTGTTGCCAACACTTGTCTGAACCGACTGGAACTGATTTAACCAATCGGAGGTGTAACCAGACTAACCAGTCAGAAAAGCCGGTCGGGAATAACAGTTGAACCGATAATTTTCGGCTCAAAATTTGCTTATGATCACCATTCATCTTACATGAGTGGTCTATTTGTAGTAGGACGAGATCTATGGAAAACAGAATAGTCTTCTTGCTAGAGCTAGTGGAACAAACCAAAACAAGGGTGGTGTGAAGGGTACGTGTTACCTCAACGATGCTGGACAGCCAGCACTAGTTCGGTACCAAACCCAAGGCTTCAGACAACGGAATCTCGGGTAGCAGGACAGCCAATCGATGGAGTGGACCGACAGATGAGAGGTGAATCTTGTCAGAGTTGCTTCAGCCTCAAAAGGTGGTCGCCTACACCAGTCGAACCAATGCCTTGTGTGCAACGAGTGGACATGTGGGATAACAACTTATAAATTCTTGGCTTTTCGCTAATAGAACGAGATGATTCAAAGGCAGAAGAGGTTTGACGCTAGAGCTAGCGGAAGAATTTAAAAGAGGTGGCAACAAGAAAATGGTATTTAGCTTGAAATGTTTCCTGCACGTTACTTTGCCAGAAATTCTCAAATTGGGTCAGTGAAACTCATTTAATAAATGGCCTGTTGTGAATGTACAGTTTGCGCTCGGAGTTCAGAGACTGGTCCTGTCTTTTGGATGTGACCGTGCTTTTTCCAAAACATTTGCTTTTACACTGTCTACTTCTGATTTTTCTATTCGCATCTCTTAACTTGGAAGCTTTGAAGACCGTTGATGTACATTTTACAGTCTTTATATATCATCAGGCACGACGTACATTATTTAGAATACTTAATTTGGCCTGAAAGAAATTCAGATTTCTCATCACAAAGCTTGGCGGAATCATAAAGAAGCACTACACAGGCCGTAAGTTTAGTATTTGGTGATATTCTTCTGGAAAAGTCAAAATTTTCATTAGGCTTTTAAATAGAGTATGCTTGTTCAAGGGAGAATTTGGGAACAGCAACCACCGGAAACAGGACGGAGTGGATAAATAATGAATTTATCTCTCCTGCAGATTCCTATTTCTATAGGGATACATACTAAGTAAAATCAATTACCGTGATAGATTTCATTCACCCCGGTAGATCGGCAATTCGAAAATCAGTAACAAAGTGTTACATTTTGTAATAATCGTAATGAACTGAACCGACAGGACGTATTGAAATTGACCCCACCCAGAACTACGCGAACGAAAGTAGCACGAAGATCAAGCCCGCAAAATAGCACGTTAAATGTATTGCAGAATTGGTAGACTTGAAGATGATCAGTCACAGGGAGCTTTTGTCGGAATTGTCCACGGTGATCCTCATCGGTTGAGGCCCATCCGCGCACGTGGCTACGAAACTGTACCTGGATGTATCACGTGTGACAGCTACTGAACCGTTACAATTTTAATTGTGATTTGTCAACTAATGTGGTTTTTTATATTAAAGAAATTGGCAGTCACATTATTGAGTGAAAACCACGTTAACGTAACTGATTTATCCTAACCCTCACGGGAAATCCTTTTCCTACTATTCGCAATGCTCGGGCTGATAGAACGTACGGAAATCAATCCAACTAAAGCTACGCAAACCGAAATAAAAAGAACTCCAAGGCTACGGAACTGCACGTTGACTGCATTAGAGAACTGATTTCTTTAACTGTTAAGTTGAATCAAATAATTGGTTACCCATAAATCGGTTTATCACAGCCAGCTTTTGTTGTAGTTGTTCACGGTGATTCTGACTGGTTCGAGCTCCTCAGAGTGTGTGGCCACGAGGCTGTACCGGACCGCGTCGCGTGTGAGGCCCGCTGAATCACTGCACCCACTCACACTTCGAGCGCCACACTGTCTCGGTCATCTTCAATGGTCGGTGTTTTTAGGGGCATGTTTTCCGATAACTTATACAGACAATATAAACCATTTCTCGGTTCACTTGGTACGCTGTCGTGTTTGGCTTAAGCTAACGGTTGATCCATATCGCATACACATGAACACATGCACGCACACACACATACCGGGTTGATTCTAGTCATGCTTCGTTTCGGACCGCGCTGCCCAACCATACGTTCTCAAATGTTTTACGACTATAGAAGACTTTCGACTCGCGGCTTAGTAACGTGCCTTCCCTTAAGTTTCACAGCTAACCATCAATGAAATCACCTCGATTGGGGAAATATAAAAGACTCTAGTTAGTAGTCAGATGTGAAAGTGTATTCTATACATAAATATTATGGCAATGAAACAGTACCCGTACGAGAAATACACGAAAGCAAATGAACGTAACGCTGAAGTAGAAAGTGAACTGAGCACGTACAGTGGGCGAAACATGGAAAATAATTCAAAAGCAAAATCGACGGAAACCCCGCGGAGGTCAGTTTAGTTAAACGCAAACAACCGAACAAAACAGGGTGGTCTGAACCAAACGTCAGAAAAGATAGTAGAGAAAATAAATCCGAAAAGCTGTCTAGAAAATGTTTATTTTCTCAGAACGACCGGGGTCGCTACAAGATCTCGCGTGGTCTGATCCACTGGTGCGCTTGGCCTGCGTTTTCACTGGCATGTGATCCCTATTCGCGTACTTGCTTACTTTTTCGCTTGCGTCTCTGCTGACATGCTTGCACTCACTTTTGCAGTACACTTTTGCTAAATACACGCTCATCTGTCCAGCCATGGTAACGCTTTGCCTACTGCAGCTTTCTTGTTGTGAAAAGTTGGCGTCGGAAATCCTAATTACACTACACACTCTATGAGGATCATTCAGAATGCTGAGCTGAAGGTAGAACTCGCTCTTCGAACCGTATTATCACCGTCAGAATAAACGCGCATGGAAATTCTCCTGTGCCGTATCTTGGTCTCGCACTGCTGAACAGCTGTCTGGTGAAAGCCGTGCTGCGTATCGATCTCCTTAAAACTGTTTTCGTTTCTTTTAATGCAATTATAACTCTCGCCTTCTTTCCTTGTACCAAAGTGGATACACCCCTGCATTGCTGACTTGCAAGCGTGACGATTTCTCAAGTCTGACGATGCAAAGCACCACGCCGTGGACTTTCGGATGCGAGAATTGCAAGTGAATGTTTTATTATTTACATCTTTCTGTCATGACGAACTCCAACAATACTCGAAAACGTCCTTGCCATCTTATTCACGTGTGTGCTGTTCGTTCCATTGGGAAGTGACTGACGAGGACAGTTCAAAGAATTAGACCAGTACAGTTGCTAGGTGTTATTGGAATAGTGATTGCGCATCACTGGATATTCATTTGCGTCATTCATCGCAGGCTGGTCGTGCCATCCTATCTCAGCTGAAAAAGCAACTACCCTTGAAGTTTATTCATTATCTCATTGAGTGGTTTTGTCTGTCAACAACAGTACTACGTGGCCAACAATTTAGCTTGCTACGGTTGGTAGATAACTGCACTCTGTGAAGACAGTAGATACAGCACCAAACCCCCGATTGGACTATCGTTACGTTTGCTTTCACCGTCTCAATAAGCGTCTGGAGTGAACTACGCAAACTCCACAGCTATCTGGCCATCAGGGAGCTGAATGCTATTTGTGCTTCAGAACCAAACGTGCGGAGACAAATGTGACCGCTGAGTTTGATTGGCAATATTCGCAGACCGTGGAACTTACCCATGAATCGGTGTAGCTGAACAAGTTTTCGATCCGATACACTCCCATACGTCTACCACAAAAGAGATAAAAGACTACCACACAGGGAAGATAAATCGATTGATTAGTCAGCTAGCCAGTTTGATGGGGAAGGCAGGGTGTCGGGTATCGTGGTGAGTGCCCTGGTGTAACCAGCACTTGTGAGGTAATCACCAAGTACAATAATCATAATAGCCCGTTTCACTTGGAATACAGTCGTTCCAGCAGTAACCGGCTGGATCAAACAGCGAACAACCTCGGCTGTAATAACAACTGGGGCTACACGGAAGCACTCGAGCGGGAATGAACATGAGCGAAGTCGGACAAAACTACACGAAACATGGCTTCACCACGGTACAAATCGGTCTTTAGTTTCAAGATCTCCGCTCGTATTATGTGGCTTCCATTTATTCTCACCATTGTCATGCTCACGTGTATAGTCTATAGCGTTCTTCCTCGTTCGTCTTCTACGTCCGTAACTTTTTCTAACTGAAAATAAATCAGAAAAATGGGCTGCTCATGAGTAACCACCAAAATCTGTCTGACATTTCACTTTTCAGTACCATTATACGGTGAACTAATCAGTAATACGCTCCCTACTGTCATCAGCAGTTTTTGAGCAAATCATTGCACGGAAGCTTTCTGTTTACGTGAATCTCAGGGTTGAGAATTCCTGCATTGATCGCTTTGGTCATCGACCATGTTAAACAGCTGACCATATTTGACCGAAGATCTTGATGATCTGTGACAGTTGTGAACTTTAGTCCTAATAGGTACTTATTCAGATGACAGACCACTCCAGAGACGACCAATACTTCTTGCTGTGCCCGGGAATATGCTATGTTAGCACTGAGAAGAGGCGAGATGAAAATAAACAAACATCCATCGTGCTCTCATCTCCAATTTGGATGGGTTGGTGATACGCGTGATTCGCTTAACTGATGCGAATTAGGCAAACATTGGGCAATCGAAAATATTCTGCACAGCTTCTCTTCTCAGTTCATCTCTCATTGCCACACATTCGCCAAATGAGCCAGAAATAACGAATGTGATGAATCGAGAATAGTACTGCAGGTGTCCCAATATTGACCGTAAGTGCACCTGATCCTGAGTGATTCCATGCCAAGAACCTATTTCAAACAGTCCGGATACGGCTGATACGCGCTGGCAATAATAGTGAAATTAGAGAAATCTTACTTGGTGATACCGAACTTCCACTTCGTGATTCTTTTCGTTTCTGGAACCTCTCCAGCAGTTTTCAGCCGATGATGGTGCTTCTTCTATGTGGATCCAAAAATAAGCGCAGTTTCTAGGTATACCACCACACCATGGATACCATGAAGTCATCTTGCCGACTGCACTCTAGTGAGAACATAGACGACATGCGCAGCATGAACAGCAAGAAAAGTGACTGTAATATACCCCACTGAGTGAGTTTACGGTTAGCTATTGATGCAACGGAATTCGCAAATATGTATCAGTCAGGCAAATCTTCGAAAATTATCTGAGGAAGAGTATGAATTTCATAAATTCCTCCGGCTCCACAGTAGTAGCTGCTTATCTCCATAACCGGGGCTTCAGAAGGAGTCGGTAAACTCCGTAAATTCAGGGCATCCATCAGTGGCTCTTCATCACCGCCACTACCCAAGTTACCCGTGTGGATAGAGTCACATATGCAATGACATTATCTTGTTCCGTTTTGATAAGCTTCTTCAAGACCCCCCCCCAGCTAGTTCTATGGCAGTACTCTTCATTTAAGCAATACCGAGCTACCATCAAATTTCAACTTCGCACTTTCAACTGCATTCCTGATTTTATCGTAGTGGAATTCCACAACCAACTTCTGATGAACTGAAGCGGTCGAAACCCGTAATTAGTTTGAATAAATAAAACGGAAGACAAAAGCTGTTAGGGGTATATAAATGACATATTCATCTTTTTGAACAAGCCTCATGAGGTCCAACCAGTACTGAAGAAGTTCAATGCAGTCCATGCAAACTTATGATTCTTTTGAGAGACCGAAACGGGTAACTCGTTGACCTTCTTCGATGTGATATTGACAAGAAGACCGAATGGTTCTATCCAGCGATCAGTGTTTCGGAAATAAATATGATCCGAACAATACCTCCACTTCAACAGTTTTTCACCTGTCAAACATAAACACCCATTAGTCAGGACCTTACCGTTCAGGATATGTACCGAGGATACTCTCCCATCTGAGGTAGAAAATCTTTTCAGTACGTTGCTCTCTAATAGCTACCTGAACTCCTTTATTCGTTTCTGCAGCAGAGGTACGATTACAATCTCAATCGTTAGTCTTGGTAATAAGAAAAAGTGCGTTTATATCTCTCTTTCCTATAGCGGTGACAGATCGATGCGCCTCACCGCAGAGCGTACTGGGAATGCACTACAAAGAAAGTACTACCCCACGACACTACGGCTGCTGTCAGTCTCTCGTCACCTTCCTGCGGCCCCGTTTAAAGGTCATATCACTATTGATTCTACCTTTCATTGCATTTTCACCTTTCTCACTGTGTCTACGACAGAATGCCCGAACACACCCAAGTATGTACCGGAGGCGATCAGTCACTCCAATTCACAAGCTCTGAGTGAAAATCGACTACCCACTTTTTCTGTCTCCGGCCCTTTGATCGATAGTCGGCACAAGGTCATTCCAACCAACGCACTCTCCGTTTACCTACGTCACCGTGATCCACGCTGCCTGGAGGCGTTATCAATCAGCCAGCTTCGCCTACAACGTGAATTCAAAAAGGTTGAACTTCACTCTGAACCTACCATTGCTTTAGCCAATCATGCACGAGCGAACTACACACGGATATAGACAAACGTTTTTATCAACTAACGCCACATTTTCGAACAACGTATTTTATATCTTCCCTGTAGTGTTGTATTTTTCCGCTGGTGAAAGTATACGAAAGGAATTCCTTTGGCAGCATTTGTCTTCTAGATGATTTACAGATATATTGGAGCCTCGTACGAGGTCATAGGTGGCACGGATAGGTCCAGGCCTACAGAGCTTTCGAACCCTGGATCGACGGACTGCCTGTTGAAATCAGGAAGCCTACTGGGATAAACTCATATGAGAACCGAACCATATATGTGGTAAGTCGATAACCAGTAACGTTATGAATATACTTGTCAATGGGTTGGATGGACACGTTAGGCCGGACCAAGTGAACCACTGCTTCAGTAATGATGGTCTCACAAACCCCGATGTCCATAATTAATTGATACCGCAATATGTGTTGTAGCTGAACCATCTTGTACAATAAATGGTTGGAATCGCTCGCAAGTGTCAACTTGTACACAGGATTAACATCTTCTATCGAATTGCCTTAAATCACATTCGCCAAGTTGCACCGGGATTGGCGGCATCACGTTGCGGATATGACCATTCTTCGTACAGGAGTAGCGCACAGCATTCTGGAAGTGGTAGGGGAAGTGGAATTGAAATTTCCCAAGTGAAAAACCAATTATTCAACGGCTTCGTTTTCTAGTGAGAAGTCTTGGTTTTTGGCTTCCACTGGGATTTTAGGCGTGAACCACCTAGTGTATTGGATCGAAGTTGTTGATAACGCAACAATGAATTTTGGAAGTAAATAAGAAGGCGTCAAATTGTTCATATATTGGCCAAGCCTCAGAGGACGACAAGTCTGGCTTTAGAAAAAGTTGTTTATGTAGCTGGGGATGATTCATGTCAGCAACCAATCGATCCTGCAACTGGGTCTTCAGCTGTTCCCAGAATTGCACTTTGCGGCCTGTTTGTAGCATAAAGACGAATCCATAAAACTTTACGCTAAGGAAATGGAATGGAATTTCTTCCACACTGTAGCCTGTGAATTGATAGGAAAGGCGTGGTCTATTGGCAGATCCCGTTGACTCTCCAAAATGAACTGATACAGGTTCGTCAGAAAATATGATTCTTCACTAACGAGTGCAATGAACAGTTGCCTGTCGTCAAGAAGAATTTAGTCTGATTCCCCCTCATCAAGTTCTTGTGTTTGCTGCACCAGAGCTTAAAAAGTACCATCCACTGTTCAATTTCAAATGTACCCGTTGCCACATTCATGAATGTCAGTTGTACTGTTCGGAATATGTAAACCGACAAAACGCATACAGATGGCTCCAACCCGGAACTATGTAAGCAAAAATACCAAGACCAAGGCTACACAACCATATCTCATTCTTTGATATATAAAGTCAAAAATCTAATTTGTAAATTACTAGTTGGTTAGTCACAGACCTATTCATAGTGATTCTGATTGGCGGGGACATCTCGCTGTATGCGGCCGTGAAGCTTTATCATACAGTGCCCCGTACACTGCCTCCGAATTAACAGAAGTTTATTTGGATGTATGTGTAGAATGACGTGCGCATAGTGGTATGGTGAAAATTACTGGCAGATTAAAATGGATTGACTGAAGTGCCTGTTGGCTATCACGACAGTTTATTATAACTGATTTGAAGGACTGCTGGCTTGCGAAATCGAATATGATGTAGTTATCACGCCGGCGATTAATTAAGAGCTTGAGGATTTGTGTGAGACAATCAGTCAAACAAACAGGAGACTTGATTTTGTGACTAATTTTCGGAATACTGCTTTCAGCTCTATATATATACAGTTATTCCCTTAAGAAATAGTAGTTTACAATCAAATACTGATTGCACTAATCATTGGGATTATGTCAACATTTGTATTCTTCAAGATATGGTTCATCATGCAGAGTGAACTTTCATGTTTCATCCTTGGTAGGAATCGTCAGCGATGCACATTCACCGAGTCCCAACGGAGACTCGAACTTGGGATGAACAACCTCGAGTCGAACAGCCTAACCACTAGCCTATCCGGGCTCGCTCTAAGCGATTTATTGAACTTATGTACCACATGGTGTAGAGCCTTTCTGTTGTTGGACGTGTCCGTCATGATGGCTGTGTGGTGGAATGTCCATACTACTTATTGAATATGTGGGTAGTTGGTTTCCCAAATACAATTACGAACTGAAAATAAACGTGACTACGTCAGACCAACGGAGCGAAAGAGCAGCATTCTCTGACTGAATAACGGGCGTCTTCAAGTGGAACTGACGGCTATTAGTTGTTTGATTTTGGTGATTTTCGGACGAGCGACTTTCAGTAATCAACCCCTCTACGTGGCACGTCTTATGGATTTTGACTGCAGCAATACTCTGTGACTTTTTATTCGCCAGTAAATTGGCACTGCTTTGACTAATCCGGTGTGTCCGGAACATTGATGCATAGATACGAAACAGACAGGCTTCAGCCTCTCCCAGGACACACGAATCAGTTGACACAGGTTGTCACTCAAACCGATCGCACCGCCTAGATTCTGCTCCACTACTATCTCAAATCTTCGTGGTGGCTGGTAGTCGAGTCTGAGTCATGATTTTCGAACTTCAGCACCGCTGATCGACTTTGGTTTGGTAGCCAAGCATTATTTACCGAAAAAAGCACCCCACCGAATGCACTGTACATTAGTAAAATTCCTTATTGAAGTCATGGTACTTCGTTATGAATAGAATAGTGTGATCTTTCTGAAACGGCCATTCATTAGTATATGGTCTAGCCACCGTTGGATAATATAACAGCATTTACTAGTCGGGTCATGCTTCCTATCAGCCACCTGGCAGTATTTTTGCGGCTTATGGTCCCATTCCTCCTGCAAGGCAGTCTTCAGTTCCTCCAGAGATTTGCACTGGCACCTCTGACTCATTTTCCTCCTGAGAAGGTTCCACAAAAATTCGACTGGATTGAGATCTGGTGATCGAAGTGACTACGGTAGCACCTTCGTACCGTGACATGTATTAAACTCACGTACTTCAAGAAAACGATAAGCAGGCTCGTTGTTGTCCTGGAAAATATCTGTAGTAGTTGTGCTCAACAGATGTTGGATGTGTCGGGTCAGGACTTCTAGGTAAACGGAACAATTGACAGTGCTAACCAGAAACACCAGTTCATTCCAAGCTTCCCTCTAGATGGCCCCTCAGACTGGCACTGAATCTTCATTGTTTTATTGTTATTGTCGTTGCACCACTTCTGTTGGTTTCACAGATCGGTCTCCAAACACGCCTTCGACGATCATGTTCAAATATCGAAAACTGTTGTTGAACTCACCGATCCATCTATTCACTGTCCATCCTGAAAGAACAAAATACTTGGTAACCTCGTGGCGTGTCTTCCCTGAATACCACCTGACTGCGTGGCAGACGACCTTGATCATGTGAGTACCACGTGAACTCAAAAGAGCAGACAGATGCGTGGACTATCCGGTTGGAAAGTATGCTCAGTATGCCTCTTATCTTCACAACAAGTCTCATTTGGTGGTAGACCGTGTGACGTAAAAGTACAACTGTGCAGGGTTTGTTTTAAATACACCGAGATGAAGGTGGAACCTCAGAATCATGGTTCATTTGAAGGGCGGGGGGGGGGGGGGAGAGGGGGCATTTCTTTGACGAATAGTGTACTGAGCTGTCACACCTTGACATATTGGGACCTTAGGTGGCTCTCAATTCCAAGTTTGATGATTGACCGTTATCCTGGATTGCGTAGTAAACCTTTGTGTCTTGAAGTATGCAAATTGCACAGCCTTCTTACCTGGTCAAGAAATAAGATGTTGTGCGAAAAAGCAGCGTTAGGAATAAGATCGATGGCCACGTGTTATCGGGTCAATTACGATTTGAAAAACAACAACAAACACAACAGAACCAAGTCGTTCCATCCAGAAAACCGGCTATAAAACATTTTAACAGGTCCTTTTCATTATGCAAATGACCAGTTTTCTTTTTCAAACTAGGAAGCGCTATTCTGTTCTATGAAGTCTATTCTTTATGAATTATGCGTGCTATACTCACAACTGAAAAGTCAGGGCAATACTGTACAGCGATTGATTTAATGCTAATATTCGCTAGCATCGCGTACTGAGTGATTCCCAAGAGAAGACCGGGATTCGATAGACCGGACTGTGAACTTCACTCGTAACCTGTTGGTTTTTTCGGGATAGCTATACACTGTTTGCTTCATGTTAACACTGTGTGATGTGTCACTCATCAATCAATGGCATTTGATGTGTACAACGGCCACACACACACACAAGCACTCAGGCACACACACACACACAAATACACACACACTGCGGTTACCTGAGTCCACAGACTTCGCCGGTTTGCTTGTTTGATGCTGGTAGACATTTTGAATAAAGACAGTGGAGACACAAGCAAAACGTGAATTAGCGTGAAGAATGAAACCAATGAAATGAAATTATGGGAAAGATGCCTCGGTAATTCAGAAAAACGAATGTATACCAGCATAGGGGAGTGCTTATGCTACTTATTGAACAAGTAAGTAGTCGGCTGCTCAGAAAGCAGTTATAAACCGTCGTGGATTGATATGAAAAAACGCGCCTGTGTCAAAGAGACTAAAATCAATAAGGCGAAAAACAGCTTGCAAACCATACATTTATATCCACCAACTAAATAACCTCTACCTTCGAAAGGATCGAACTGCTTGAACGCAAATAACCATGGTTATTTTAGTTGTGAAGGTTGATGGCTTGTCAGGTAGGTCGGTTTGATTATGAACTGAATTGGTATCAGCGCAGCGTAAAATGTTCTATTGATTATTGCTGGTAAACTTCGTGTATGCTAGGAATTGAAGGGATGTCAGAGGATTCGGGAGCCGCAAAAAGGGTTTAATGTGTGAGAATCGAGGTGGGCGTTGGAGTGCATCCGAAAATCGATGTGCCACGTAAAAGGTTGTGGTAAAATTTTATTGTTCGACAAAGCATAGTAGTCGAAATCGTTGGTAGGTAGTGGACTTTTTGCTTGTAAAAACAGTCTTGAAAAAAGTTACCCGAAGAGTGGGCAACCTACCAACGATTTCGACTTCACTGTGTTATTGAACGATAAGATTTTATAGTCGCTAAAAGGCCTTTATATGTTCGTTTACCATTCAAAGGCGACTCGGAAACAGAAATTATTCAACGGAGATTATCAGCAGTAATTAATAGAACATTCTGCGAAGCGCAGTAACTAATCATATTCGTTTCCAAACTAACTGTGTATTTTCCATTGAAGGATATAGGGCCGTAGTCTGCAACCTCGTTTTGTGTGCATTCATTGGTCACACGACTCAGCGCTTATCCGAACGTGTTCGTGAACACCATGCGGCTTCGCTGAACACAAGAGCAATCAAGACAATTACGGGAGCTGTATGCTCACACCTTGTTGAGTCAAACCACTCGGTGGAGGTGATAAACGCTTTTCGCACCGTTTACAAAGTCCGGGCAAGCAATTAAGACTTGTCAAGTGTCGCATCTTAGCGAAGCCGTGAGTATTCGTCTCTACAATAATCCCCTACGTGCTCAGGAACAATTAGTGCAAGCACTTAAGCTTCCTTGGCCCATGTCTGTGCCCCAAAAACTTGTGCAACCACTTGAACATTCGGCACTGTGGTCAATTTCACATGCACACAAGCACGTGTAAAGACAGATTTGGATCATCATTCCTCGTTCTTATCTTGTGACTCATACAAGTTGTTATTTATTGGTATGAGTACGAATAACTGGAAACGAGCTTGTTCGCCTCGTTGCTTATCCTCAAATGAGTTCTGTGAGATTTTTGAGGCATTTTAAACAGTTTGTCCTTACACAGCCGTGTTGGACTAGGGGTTTAATCTCAGAAGGTTCCTCGTGATAGCCCAGTAGTGTTCTGTTGTACTTCAGCCAACAAATTCACGCCATTGATCCTCTCTTATGGTAGTATTTTGCGAGAGCTACGAACAGAATATCAGCTTGAAAAAGACTTTTTTGTTCTAGTTGATTCAATGGTTTATATGAGCAATGAAAGGGGATATAAAAAATCGTATCCTGATGCTCCGACCACCTTTGGTGCAGAAAGGATTCATTTTTTGGGTAACTTTTGGAAGTCTTAGGGTCGAGATATTGGTTGTGTAATATCAATTTCGCCTCATCTATGATCAGGCATGGCGCAAAAGTTAGCTTCACATAAATGGCACCATTGAGATCTGTGCGGAAGATGCTCAACGCAGATCCGATTCTGAACCGTAAAAGTCATCTAACGTATGCCCATTTGCACTTCCACTAACCTGTTGGTTTTCAAATCTGTTTGACTAAAAAGAATAGGAACAAAACTGAAAATCGACAATCAATTTAGTAATCTGTCTGACCAATATTGCACTCACAAGGACGGCAATTTAAAGATCGTTTTACTCATCCGTGGCTAACAGTTACGGGATTCTAGAAACTCATTCGTGGCAAGGAGACATCTAAATGGCCTAAATGTGTACGCGTAAAGCAGTACCCGTAGGGTTCGCAGTCATTTAGTGTATCGGAGCCGAGATTAGCTCGAAGCTTGCTGAAAAAACGATGCTCCACGTGATATGTTAAGGGTGAGTGTGATTCGATTGTAAACTGGTATTGAGAAAGGTTACCCGCGGTGATGGAAACGTCAACGGACTGCCATCTTTTCCGGGATGGTCATTTGTTTCGGCACTAGATTGATCAGATCAAAGGTCTAGTTTTAAATCTAATGCAAATGGATTCATTTGGACAGAAGGAACTGAACCGACTGAGGTAAAACAATAAGTTCGTTGTAGCTTTTGGGACACCATGAAAGCACTCAATGTATGTTCTAGTCTGTTGTCACGGCTTTTCAATGGTATGTACTTAACAGATTACCCGAACGGAGATCGAGATTTTCCTAAATTAAAATCAGTAAATTATGCCAGCCTTAAATAGTTTCCAATATATTTCTGAGGGAAATCTGATCGGACTGCCCGAATTACTGGTTTTGTCAAAACACCACATGAAATTTCGTTTTTTTAAAAATTATTCTACCCCTTTATACAACGTTGCATCCCAAAGAAAATGTTTTATATATAAATAAATTCTTCTTGCTCTAAAATGAATTTTCAGTGACATTCGATTAGCAGCTGTTTAGAGCAAATCGTTCAGTTGCTCATAGTTTCACTGCTGGAAAAGATGACGATAAGTGGATAGACATATCTACTGTTATAAGATATCCCAGCATACGTGAGACACAACGCGGCTTATTATTCCACAACGCAAAAATTTTCGTATGAGAATTTCTCTTCTAACATATTAAAAAATTACTTTTCGATCCTAATGAGTCCCGCATTGTTCAGGTTGTCGTTGACAGCAATTCGCCGACAAGGTTGATTATGATTTATTGCTGCCTACATTAACCGGTTTAAGGAACTTTGAGAGCTTTAGGTTATTGAAATTAAGTTCCTCAATAACGCCAAATTTTGGGAACCTTTCTTGTATAAATGTGAAGACCCCATATTGAAGAAAAAATCAATCGATTTGCGATGTCACTTGATTTTCTTTGCCTTCACAACACCTGCCACTTACGAAAGGCGTACTACTCCGACATTATACTCGCTATACGATACTTTTTTTTAACTTCTTTTATTTATTTATCACTCCAGGTACAACAATTCAGGAACTGGGCAGTGCCCAATGAAAGACTGCCGATTGGGGAAATGACCGGCGGTGGGTGTAGTCGAACGCGGGCGGCTCTTGTCCAAAGCCCACGATGACTATTGTATGATCACCACCGGTCATTAGATCGGCAGAAGACTGATGCAACTCAATTACCCCTTAAACTTTCTTCATGGTGGCAAATGTAAATTAAATGAAAAATCTTGTCAACGGATAGTTGTCGCGCTCTATGAATTTTCTTTTCGTCGTATTACAGACACGACCATCTCCAGAGTCAGATGAGTTCGCGTATTCGGAACCCTGAGTTTCGCCGTGATACTATGGTTTGCACAAATTATGCAAGAAAAAACTTGAATCTTCTCGCGGGAAGATTTTTACCAAAGTCTGAAACAGAAATAGGTGACCCGTGGTCTTGCAAGATTTCAATAAATTCTTACTTAATAAAAAAGAAAAATTTCCTGTTTTTTTTTAGTAAGAGTTTTCTCAGCATGAGGAAAACAGTATGGATATTCAGTCGATCTCTCTGTTATATGACGTTGATGTGAGGGTCGTGCATTTGAAATAAACCGAATTTTTTCTCTACTAAAGCTACCATCAACCACCAGTTTACTGTTGGATCGAGCGATAGTATGAGATGCTCCGAATGTGTTTGCCTTGTTCGGAATATTTTCCGCATTGCAAAATAAGTGGTGAATAATTCATCAAAAAGAACCGGTTTGACAGGACCAACGTTTGCATATCAACGAGGAAAGCCACTTTTGGTGAATTGTAATTTTATGGCTCCATGTGTTACTCATATTCGACGTTTTACCAATTTCGGATATTCAAATATTAGAAGAGATTTTTATGGTAGTCAACTTTACTTGAGTTCGAATTCCCCTTGGATCAAGTCAAAAATATCATGACCAATATCAGGTTTTATCGAATTTGTTATTGTCACCTTTGCTTCATAAACTCGGGGGAATTAGGAAAGTTATTACCTCTGTGAAGAAAATCACTCGTAATTTGAATTTCGAGAATACCAGTAATATTAGTTCGCATGAATTGATGTTATTCTTCAACTTGGTCAGCTAAATATCAGTTTTAGTAAAAATGTAAACCCTTCTAAACGGCGAATTCAAAAAACACAACAGTTGGGTATGTTCTTCTTCCGGGTGTATGACATCAATAAAAACGAAGTTACAGAAGAAAATTGATGATTTACGAGGAAGAAAATTTAGATTTCGATGCTCACGATTCGTCGGTATTCGAATAATTAAATTACTAATAGCTGTGGCAAGGAACAAAATCCTCCTAAGGCATGACATGCTTATTGATTATCTCATGGATGAAAATAGCAAAAGGTCGCTTGGACTTCTGTGACAGGCAGACATTTATGGCACAAGCTGACCGCGGCCAAGTATTCCGTGCCCCGGGTTCGAAATACTCTGAAGTCTGCTACTGGTAACATTACGGTGTCAGAATTTTGCACAACTTTCATGTTTTAAATAACATATAAGCGAAAGTATAGAATGTGAAGAACCTCCATCAAATTCTTTACACTTCATTCTATAGAACCGACAGACCGACTAGCTGCTTATATATCCCTATCCCACCCTAATCGTTTGTGGTCAGCACTACACAAGAGAAAATATTCATTTTCTTATACGATGTAAAGGTAAGTATTTTTCAAAACTGTCCAGGAGAACATTTATGTAGTTTTATCACAGGCTACGGTGTGAGTGCTGTGTAAGGTCAACTACTGCTAGGGATAACCAACAACCTGACCCGAGGACTTGGGAGTGGAGAACCTCATAAGGTCCCAATAAGTCTAGCGTAGTTACCAGCCAGTTGATATTCCATTACTTTCTGCTACCAAAGTGACCGGTGGTGACAGGACCTGAAACTCTGACCTCCGACTAGGAAAGTAAATGCTCTAGACCACTCGAGTGCCATTGGTCATATGCGTCACTCGTCAGTTTTAATTTATGGGGATATCTGAAAACAGCTTTAGACAAACTGACGAGTAGTAGAAGGTCCACTCGTCACAGACTGATTCATTTTCTAATTACCTACATTGAACTGACTTTTGAAAATGTACATTCATTCTTGTCAGGATTCACCAGCACTACAGAGGCACTAAGACCTCACTGAGATTCGAACCATGTGCGCCCCGCCATGAGCGAGTGACACTCGGTAACTATCGAATCATTCGGGTCATTTATTAAAAGCTGAATCCACATTAGTGATACGCAAAAATAGGGCCTATCTGTCAATGGGTTTGGAAGTGAGCAAAACAAGTCACTCACGAAACGACTGAATCCTATTACAGAGCTTCTTTCACTAAGGGCTTGTATGCGCCGCATGCTTTGAAGATAATCCTCATTATCAGCGTCCAGAGTTTCTTAAAAACGAGCTTCCGTGATAATACTTTCGATTTTGCTTTAACACGAGGTGTGCCTGCAAATTAGGAGCGGGGCGGTTGCAATTATTGAAGAAACCTGGCCAGAGATTGCAGTTTCACTTCTGACCCTCTTTTGGATTGAAATTTTCAAGATCACTCTTCTTCACTAGCTGAGTTTCAGTTTTGGAACCGGTAAAATGTTCTTATGACAACAGCTGCTGTGTTAATGTTGATTGTATGGCCCAATATTTACAAAGAAAATAAGGCTCTTCGTCCATGCAGACTCCTTAAGATTCAAATTATATCACCTTGGAAATCTAACTGTGGAGTGCTCAGGTACAGGGATAATTGGGCAGAAGAGTACCGGGTACGCATAACTGAAAATCTACAACAACCTCAAAGCCGGTCATGTCCTTCCGGAGAAATTTCGTTCTGTCTTCCAGATACATCAAGATACAATACCATACCACTAACATCAAAAATGTTTGTATTTATAATTTCTAAAGAATATTCAGATGATATGATTTGCATATAATACAATTCCGCAAGTAGTGTCAATGCTCAACTCACCGTTGATAACCTTGAAAGTAAGAACAAGGAAACGCAGTGGTTTTCTCCCCCGTTAAGAATCATCAGTAGTGCATATTCACTGAACGCTAACAGCGACTAGAACCTGCGGTTAACGATCATGAGTGGAATGTCTAACCACCAAAAAATCAGGGATGGCTGTCATCAGTTCGTATGATAAATCCTATTGCATACAAATCTAACCTTCGCTTATCCGTACTGATCTAGTAGTCACATTCACTGAGTTCACTTTACCTCAAAGCTTTCGTTTTAATTTGGCATCTACAAAGAAGCTGCGCAACGTAGTAGTCGGTCGCCGTGCATACAGCGAACTGCTACCGTTGTTACGAAGAGGCATTATATCATGTATTGTTTATGTTTAAAAAACCTTTGGACAGCCGGCCGGACTGTCCTGTGGTACGGAGTTCCACTCACAGTCATCCACCCTGGGTTCGACTCCCAGTGTGAGATTAGTGGGTGTTCACCGCTGATGATTCTGAACCAAGTAAATTAGATTGAGTATTTGTCTTCTGTTTCGCTGACAGCCATTTGGACTGCACCTTTCACGTACGAAACTCAGGCCATCAGATCAGCCCCCCAATCCGAAGCACCGGAGCCGACCTTCCCTCCTGTTGGAGGTGAATTCCAAAGGACAGTCAGCCAAGCAAAGTATCATCAGTTCCACACACTACTTGCATGAAATTGCGAAATATATATTACACGTATGTTGATAAAAAAGTATGTCATGTTTTTTTTTTATTTGAAAATTTAGAGGCCCACTGAATGTTTGGTTGTCCCTTCTGTCTTTCAGTCATCGCATTCGGGGTTTGCCGAACAAACCCCCCGAAGACTACAAGAGTCCAAAGTATCCGTGAACCGCGAAGACTGTGGTTAGATGTAATGCTACAGCGAGTTTATTGCTGATGGGATAATCATCAGGAGCTACATTCTAAATCACTTTCGCCCAGTTATACTTGCATATTCTTTGTTCGGTTATACAGCGTCGTTGGCAATGATGATAGTCGACTGAATTTTTGGTTACCACTTTCGATCATTTACCTTTCGTGAGAAAGTTTACCAGCGGTAACCGAAATGTTGATTGATTGACATCGTTTCAGACAACGCGGAGTTACTGAACGTTAAACACTTATGTAGAACATATCACGTGACGCTTCGTTTTCTCGATACACTGGGAACTGATCCCTGCTCCGATACATCACTTTGCCCATTTATATTTTGTTCAATAAAAAATAAACCTCTGTGTGACTAAAAACAGTCGACCACGAACGTCGCTTCATGAAGAATAAAATAATGAGTCATTGATACCAATATAAATCAGTCATGAATTAGCTTGCTTATGATATTTATCGTTCAGATGGTTCACGTCTCATATTTTAATAATAAAATCCAGCATCAGCACCTTCAAAGTACAACTTTTCGGCAAGTTATTTTGTTGACCTGACCCGGCCATTCATGCTGTGATTGATAGACGGAAATCCATGATTTCCTGCGGTTATCAAAGTCATGCAGAACAAGTCTGACTCCTCGCTGAGCTCACAGGACCAAGTAATTTATATCGTCTGTCTTCCCGGACTTTATCACACAATTCCACTACAATTGCCAACTGTGCTAACACCGTTTATTCTATGTCCGGTGTCATGTAAATGAACCACCGGTTTTTGTCTGCCAGCGCTATCTATGAAAAGGTCACGTCTAACAAAATTCTTCTTTCAGTCTCCATCGACTGAAGAAATGGCTGGATAGGTATTAAAGGAAAAAACGTACTGTCTCACAAATCTCAGGGTTAGGTTGCCAGCTGTCACAAATAAGGTAGTGTGCCTTCAAGGCTTTCACAGCACACATGCTCAAGCATGTAGTTCCAGAAAATACCGACCGGCCAGAAAACATGGGCAAATGATCTCATGATATTTATGGACAGAAATCAAACTTTAGATGACACGGGCAGATGGCTTTGCTAGTCATGATTTTTGGAAACGGTGCCAAGCGTAACCACACGATCAACTGGGACAATAAGTCTGTACTAGTCAAAGTCTGTCAACATGAGCAACTGGCAAGTGATAAACTGTGAGGAAATGCGTTACCAATAGTAACACGAACAAAAGCTTCGAGGATGCAGAGGATAACATTTGGCCTTGTTCTATTAAGCGAGTTGTGATACACGGGTTGACCCTAGGGCGGAAAAAAGGGCTAACAGAGCGGTTGCTACCGTGCACGATCGGCAATAGTGTGATGCGAGTCTGTGAGCCGTAGGCCGAGAAAAAAATCAGGCACCCTCAACCAAATGGTAGAGGCGCTTTATAGATCAAACGGAATGTAATGAAAAAGGTCAGACGTAAAATAAAGGTATCGGAAATTATTGGATGAAGTAGACGCACTGGACAGTACCGTTCCCTGAAGGCAAACCACTGTGCAAAATATAGACTGGCGAAAATACTCGGTTTCAGTGATTCATAATCAAGCCATGAAACACAATAGAATCACACCCACCTCCTTTACATGGTCCGAGGGCGGCTCTTCAGACCGTGATGATGGTGCTTCTTATACACAACGGTGACCGCAGCTGAGAAACAATTTTTGTGTGCCCTCAATTTGCCCTGGTCCACTCACTATCCAAAGACAAGTCCTAGACCGTAAGTTAGCTAACTCTTTGGACATGTGGTGGTCCGTCCGCACCCGATACCTGGATAAATCTCTGCCACTGACACTAGTTACTCTTATTGTATCCTTTGTGAACGCAGTTTATATATATATATATATATATATATATATATATATATATATATATATATATATATATATATATTGCGCAGTATTAGTTTAATAAAGAATTGTTGAAAAATTGTGTCAGTCTGTGTTTACAGACAATGCAAAGGAATTTCTCAGTTTTCAGAAGAGGAAATTCAAAGTCAGGGGAACTGTCATTTGATTATAGAAGAGAATCTGCATATGCTTTTTTGTGTTCTAGATACTCAGCGATCAAAACTGTTTAAATCTTCACCAATAAACTCGAAATCGGTACATAGTAGGTCATCAATGAATATGAATGAACAAGCGCTTGTCGCTTGTTTTGTACTGGTCTAAGAAGAACCCATTAATAGACGTCATTCAGGTTATTTTATCTTTACTTCAGTTGACAGTTCTGACCACATCAAATCCGCCCACGCAAATGTCATTCATACTCTTGAGATGATTAAAAAACAACGAATGCGTCATCCCGTAAAACCTAGAATGTGCATTGAAATAATTCGTTTCCGAAATTACAGACACACACGCATGCACACACACACACACACAGAATTGCGAAAACCGGAATAGCGAAGGTAAAGTACAACTCGGGTCCTTTATAACATTCGTTTTATTGGAAGTAATTTGTGCCACCAATAACAGATAATGGACGGGCTAGTCACCATGTGATCCTGTTGTGGGAGGATGATCAGATTGATTGGTTGAACTGTTCCTATTATTGGACACGAAGCACGCGGCACCGCGTACAAGAGCGTTCGAACCACCACTGAAGGTTGACATGAACATCCCACAAGAAATACGGCTTAGTAATTCTACAATTCACAATCGAAAACTGGCACACACACACACACAGGCACACTTGGTCTTGTTGAATGTTCGATGTCATGGAAAAGCTGATGCTGTAAGAATGCACTTTATTTGCTTGAATATAATTAGTTGGATGTTTGTTTCCCAGAGTGAGGGAAAGTTACACCTTCGATATGATACATTAAGTCACACACAGAATTTGCCGTCCACAGGTCAACTCAATAGGGTCGGATAGTCCTAAAACTGGGCTATTTTCAACAATATCTGGTATTTCTGAAAGTGAACGACCGATATTTTGGTGTCATGGTAACGGAAGGTGACTGTTATGAAGTTTATCAACTTAACTAACCGACATTGCCACAGTCAAACGAAAACCAAGGATAAAAGCGGATTTCCATGAGAAGCCGTGACAGACACAACGGATTTCACCGAGGAACCTGTGGATCTTAGAAGAATCCATCGTGGGCAAAAAAGACGACTCGGAGTGAGAGCCAACGGGGACAATCTGAGAAATACATCATGAAGAATGGTGCACAGAAGAACAAACTCATCAATTGAAGCAACATGATCAGAAAGGGAATAAATTCGTATGTGGCAGGGGGGGTCGATTTACTCGAATACGGGCGTGGAAATGAGCTAATCAAACGACTACAAGTCCTTCATTTTGACTAGTCTGATTTGCTTATTCCGGCTGTGTCTTCCACACTCTTTGTCTTTTCGTTACACCGTAAACCATAGCGGTACTTGAAAATGAGACTGTACCTCCGAAAGAAGCAATCAGATCACAATCGACTCTGAAAAATTGTGAACGACCGCGATATGTTAAAAGCGCACCAGATGGCAATTTCTTGCTTAAAGGAAAGTTCATGAGTAGATACTTATCTTTTTTAAGTTTACAAATTGTAACTTTTCTGGAAGTTGGGGGATGGCTAAGCATTCAATCAGATGTTACCATTTAACCTGCAAACGTAAAACTGAACCTGAGTATTGAAAATTACATTTTACCTGGAAATATCTTCGCAGTATTCACAACTAACCATACGTATCTCCTATCATTCCTATAATACTCACATACCACAAAATGGTACATATTTGTTCGCACTATATAAATAAATGCTTCGTGTGTCTTGTCTGTGTTCTGATTCCGTGATACAAGACGCGGGATAATACTTCGTTTATCCGTGTTTTATCACGCTTTTCTACTCTTTCGAAACATCCTTGAAACTGCCCAAAATATTTAACTGATCAGGTTTTTCAACAGACCACGGTGGATCGTAACTTTGTCAGTATCACTTTTAAATTTACTGGTTAAAATTGCAAGGACTTTTAGCACCACCTGTGGTTACAAAAATGAAAATCAATACTGCGTCGGTCACCAGATCTGTTCGGTGGTATTCCATCAAAATCATATTGAGTTAAAGTCAAACACTGGACAAGATAAAACTAACCTAAGGGTGGATGTTTACTACAGTTTCTCTGATACCATTATCTGACCGAGGAAAAGTACCGGAAACTTCTGCTTTATATAAATTACTTTGCTGTGGTTCAAGTTTCATAGACATGTTGAAGCTGGAAGTTGAGACGAATGAGAGATACACCGGTATTTACTCAGTCAGCGAATGAAAAAATGGTAAAACATGTCCAGTTGTTCAAATAGTTCGTTCGCACGCCCACTTTGCAGCACCACGATCGACAGTACAACTACCTGCTGCTTTTGGTCGTGCCATGTCCGGCCATGTGGCATGTTCTCATGCACACCATTCGCGTTCTTCAGACCCAATAGTCTCGATTGAGGTCTTGATCAGCAACCTTCTACTTGGGCCATTTTTAATGTTTACCTACTTTTCCTCCTGGTCTGTACTGTTTGTCTCTCGCGGGATGCTTCGGAAGTAGCCAGCGCTTCACCTTCTTTGGTCTGTGAATTATGGTTGGCTGATACGACCAGCTTGGCTATAGCGTCCTCTTGCAGTCGTCACTGTAGTCTCCGCTAGAACAAGCACACCTACTACTGATCGTTGTTTATATGGTCGAATTTGCTTGATATATCTATAGTCCATTCTGCCAAAGCTTTCTTTTCTTCCTATAAATCACTAAATAAAGCAGGACAGACGATTTCAAATGCATCTTTTTTGGATCAGTTCCTAAAACTGCGAATTTTTTTTAGCAAAAAATATAATTACCAGATCAGAACGTGTAGTTTTCGTGAGCAGGTCTCATGTAAATTACTTCCATTCTGTTGGAATTAGTTTTATTTACTATGAGACAAGAAAAGATATGCCATAGTCAATTAACGTGTCCACCATCTCCTAGGTTAGTTAGTTAGAAAATCGATCACACGAATGGATTCAAGTTAAATGAATGATTTTCATCGGACGGAATGTACTATGCAGAAGAGAGAGATTGGAAAAAGTGGAACCATTCCCGTCTGTTATTCCTTGACTTAGTTGGGAAAACGAAAGAAAATGAAAGCAATAAAAAAAGTTTTCTTCATTGTTACCACCCATAGATCACATTTCCTTCTTTTGTAAATATGGAAAGTGGACGCATTTGAAATTGGGAAAATGATTAAAGTTTCCCTGCGTGTACGACTTGCCCACGTGAGCTGAAAAAGGGATTTTTAATTTCCAGTGCGTGATTTTGATTTATCGACTGCACAATTTTTTCAGAAGATGAACCCGATGACCGGAAAACGTAACTGAATAAGTGGATTAGCATCCAGAGCTCAACGCGTTCGCCGTGTTGTTGTGACAATCCTAAAGGATTTTATCAAGGAAACGGCCGTATGAGCTAATGCATAGATAGAAACAAGGAGCATAAACGAAACACAGAGATGCTTGCAGGAGAGGACAATGAACCAGATTTTCTCATCAGCCTCCCCATAAAATTACGCTTCAACTGAGCGGATAAACTGGGCTTTGCCTGCTTCAGTGAAAGTCACAACAAACGCAATCAATCCTAGGTAAAGTTTTCTAACTAGTGTCACACATCACATACTTGCTTACGACTGCGGTGTAAATGGCACTGATCCCGTAGCCTCAAAGACCCATTACCACTACGCAGTTTGACCTCAGCCTGGGATTTAGAATAGAGAATCACATCAGGGTCCGGCTACCGCGGAATGAAAATGAATTGTCTTAGAGGGCCTCTTCAATGATCTATCTATCAGCTTAAGCGAGCTGTGGTACTACTTGTATAAGCCAGAAGTAACTCAGCAGATGGGTTATTTCTGATCTTCTTACTGGCAGTAATTTCACGCAGGAAGTAAAAATCTCCGAAACTTACCGTAATACTACTTACTGCCTTACAAATATATATATATATATATATATATATATATAGATATATATAATATATATATTTATATATACTCTGGGAAACAAGCATAGTGTCAAAAAAAATACAAAAATGGGAGAAGGGAGGAATATAAATAGTTAGTAAAAAGGGTACGATATGGTGGTGATTCAGAGGGCATCACACGTGATACGGCCAAGTACAGCTTCTTAGCTGTGCACGCAAAAGAGCTTCAACCGGTCAGAATCACCGAGAACAGGTAAAGCAAAAGATCGCTGTGACTGGTCATCTCCAAATCTATCAGTTATTTTTTCTGATTTACCATATTTATATAAATCAGTTCCGCAATACAATTAGAGTGTTATTGCGCAGCGTTGGTGTTCTTACTACTTTGGTTTGCGTAGTTCTGGGTGGGAGCAATTTCGATGCATCCCATCAGTTCGAGATTGCGAGTATTACATGAAATCTCTGAATATCGACTGAATATAGTGAGGTACTTTGGAAAACAAACCTGGGATTCGGTGTGCATCCGTTCGAGCCGCGAGACCCATAAATTTAATGTCCGACGAAGGATCGATAAGCTGCAGCCTACGTAAATTATCAAGTAATCCATACTGCTGCAGAAAATTGATTCCCAGTACACCTGTGGGAAAGTTCGCAAGGACAGACGATCACAGATACCGTCGTCCTGATCCCAGGTTGGTCGCAGGCTGTCTCGTGCCTTAGGTAAGAATAGACAAAGCATTCATCACAGACAGCCGAAGCAAGGAAGCTCGTGGTTTATCTTTACTGACGAGCAAGACAGAAACTTGGGCTCCAGTATCAACTAGAAACCTGGTGTTAGTACATGAATCATGCACATAAAACAAGCAGACAACCTGAGACTGGCTGCCGGCGAGTATAGCCGCTTCTACTCGCCGCCAATGGCGTTTCCCGCCGCGTATGAACAAGGCTGTCTGCACCTACGGGCGGCTGGTCCGAAAAATCAGTGGAACCAACAAAAACCGCTGGTAAGATTTTCGGTTTTGTCCGATGCAGATGAGTCGGATTCATTGAGAACGTGAGCAGTGGAGGGCCCCCATTCGTGCAGTTGTTTGCTTGAGCTACTTCGGGGTATAGACACTTTCGCTCTGTCTTTAGAAGGTAGTCTGCCATGGAAGCATTGCCAGTGCCGGGGCCTCTCCAGCGGTTCGTCCAGGTTATTGCCCGACCATTGTGCCATGTTCTGGCGGCGAGAGGGTTAGCCCCACTGCCGACATGGGAAAAAATCTTTTCAGCCACATCGGCTGCTCATTCCCATGAAGAATCCTCGAGGAGAGCCGAGAAAGTGGTCTGAACATGAAAAGATGACGAGTCCAACCACAATTGCCTAACTATCTCCGAATTCTTATCGACCGGCCCTGCCAGGGACCAGAGTTGATCTAGGTTTCGTGTCACCGACGGGATGACGTGCCAGAAGCGGAAGCAAGCTTTCTTCCCGGGAAGGAGGAAATGCCGAAGAATAGCATCCTTAAGTCAATCGTATAGCTGCTCGTGGGGAGGGTTCAAAATGAAACCCCTAACTGAGGCGATGGAATCATCAGGGATGGCCTCTAAGGCGTAGGAAAATCTATGGCATACGCCGAGTATCTTACGTACCCCGAATTACAATTCTAATGCTGCGAACCAAACCTCGGGGTCGTGTGGGATAAATGCCACGGGCTTAAAGGTTACACCAGATAAAGTAAGACCTATGTTGAGCTGCGTCTTATACTCAGACACGACTGAGTTGTTATATTTTGTAATATATATATATATATATATATATATATATATATATATATATATAAATATATATATATATTCTGCAACAAAACGAGGAATAGAACAAAATGGAAATCGGAGAATCATTGGAGATATGAATTATCCGGGAGGAAACGGACTCACAAATGCTAAGGTCCGTAAGTATCTTTTACTGGGAAGGATGTAACAGAAAATTGTCCAGTGATGTCTTCAATTCCGGCAGTATTTTCGGATTGGTTGAGTCGAGAGCACTCTTTACAATACGTATCAAATTTTCTGCGGCACCGTTAAGACATGTGTGACGAGGGGCCATTTGAGATGTTCACATGCAATACTATCCAACGAAAATTTCAACTGAGATGCACGGAATTGGGAATCATATTCGGTGACGAGCACTTGTGGAATATCTTCCCGGCAGATACACTTTCTCAGAGCCTGCATTACGAACAACGTGATTGGCGTTGACTTTAAAAATACCTTAGGCCATTTCGAGTATGAATCGATCACTACGAGAACATGGTATCTGTTAGGGAACGGGCTGCAGAAATCGGTCATGGGATGTAACTGTCGGGTCACGGGTTCCAGTTTTTGGTTTTGAATTGGTTTCCTGTAGAGACGCATCACAGTTATTGGTTGTTATTCATGTGTTCGCATCTACTTCAGACCACCAAGATATTTGCCCAGTCAAAGTCTCCGTCTTCCCCACCCCTAGTTGACCTTTATGTAGATTTTCTAGAACCGTTTTGCGTAGGGGAGCAGGTATGACCAACAGGTCGCCACGACACAATACTCCGTCAGGTTTTATGCATAGTTCTTCTCCATTAAAAAACTGTGGGTACTTTCGTTTCACTTGCAATTACCAGTCTTTCTTGGTAGAAGAAATCACCTACTAATAGTATTGTTTAGTGTATATTTGTAACTCCTCCCTCGACACAGGAGCCGTCGGTGATATGAAATTGCACTGTTCAGCTGCGGCAAATCGTCGGTTTCTTTACAGAAAATCAACAAGTGGGATTGCCTTACCAGGCCGATGTAGGTTTCCGTAATTAGACCCTACAAGGGCAATAATCCATCATTGCATTAAAAGCACTATGGACTTGGTAACGGAATTATTCGGATCGAAGAGAAACTGTAGCGCTTGGTGGTTAGTGACATTTGTGAACTTTACCCAAAAATGTAATTAGGAATATGTTGTGCCTCTCAGAATGTCACAAGTACTCCTCTCATTGTGTGCCAGTATCCTCTCTCAGCAGCATTCAGAAGTCGAGAAATACAAATGATCGAGCACCCATCTTGTTCAAGCACTGCACCGATTCCAACCTCAGATGCATCTGTGAATAGCATTGTTTATTTGGATGGTGAAAATGGAGCTAAATGTGGACGTCCAACTATTCTGTTAATGAGATCTCGCACGACTCTCTCACATTGGTCAGTCCACTGTCACACATTGGATGACTTAATGATGGGACGACAGCTGCGCCTTCGTTGCGAAATTCGGCATAAAACTGGAATAGCATTGCAAGCATTACATTTCAGCTATAGGTCTGGAACGGTCAGGGTACGGCTTGTACCCATTAACGTTCACCAGAAACCCAAGAAAGCTCAATTCCCGGACACAAAACATACTTTTTGAAGGCTCGGTAATTACATTATTGGCTACAAATCTTCCTAGGGTCTGCTTCAAGCGATGATCATGTTCCTCATTTGATGCACCGAAGTCGATCACACCATCCTGGTATGCCATCACTCCGACTAAACCTTCAATCACCTTATCGTTAGAAGCCTGGAAATTGCCGGATGAAACAAACAATAAAAGGATGAAAAGCTGTGCTGAGCATGCCCAAAGGTGTGTTGATGTTAGTAAATGGCCTCGATTCTGAGAGCAGTGGAATTTGCAGGTACGCGTCAGCTAGACCAATCTTCGAAAAGTACGTACTGTCGAGTATAGATTTCGTAAAAGTCTTCCTGTTCCATAGTAGTCGCCGCATCTCTTCGTAGTCGTGGTTTCAAAGTGACTCCTGTGTCTCAACAAATACGAGGCGTTTTCCCACCGCTTTTTGTTGCTGCTACTATCAGAGTAGCCCAAGAAGACGAATTGACTTGAGTAACCACACCACTCTGGTCCATTAGCCTCAATGATTCTGGACCACCTTACCTTTGCTCGTACGGCAGCACTATTCATTTGGTGAACACCGGATCATCATCGACTTCCAATCTTACCACTTCCACCACCTTTTCGCCACGATTGTTGGAGCATTGTATCACCATTTGTTGAAGAATTACAGGATCAACTGGAGTAGCTGATGCTGTGTGAAATGAAAGTGAGTGATTCGTAGCTCGTAATGCATTCAGTCCCAGAATGGACGGACTATCAACTGAAATCAGGAAGCGGATTGGGACATGCTTTCGCTGACTGGATTGTACCATAAGCGTCGTTTCACCCAACAGCGTAAGGTGATGACCCGCTACACCCTGAATACGTGTGTCAGTAGGTTTCATGGTTGCCCAAGAAAAAATCATGTTCAAACATTCTCTAGAATGATGGACTCACAACTTCCCATATCCACAATGAACTCATGCTGGAATTGGTCGTTTCGACCGGTGGTCTTCGCAGCGAACTACCAACGAAATCATCTCGATTGAGGGAACATAGAAGACTCGAGTTGGTAGTCAGATGTGATAGTGTATTCTATACATATATTGTGGCAATGAAACAGTACCCGTACGAGAAATACATGAAAGCAAATGAACGTAACGCTGAAGTAGAAAGTGAACTGAGCACGTACAGTGAGCGAAATGTGGAAAATAATTCAAAAGCAAAATCGACAGAAACCTCGCGAAGGTCAGTTCAGTTAAGCTCAGACGGCCGAACAAAACAGGGTGGTCTGAGCAAAGCTTCAGATAAGATAGAAAATAAAATAAATCCGAAACGTTATCCGGAAATTGGGCTTTTTTTCAGCAAGATGAGAGTCGCTACAAGTTGGCGCTAACCAAAGGTGACAGAATACATTCTTGCTCTTCTTGTTTGGTCTTGTCGTTTCCCAGTGCGCGTAGTCCGGGTTCGAGTTATCTCATTACGTGATACTGGCGGGGTCGATGAAGCTCTCACATTTGGGGTCGCGGCATGGAGGTATTGATTACTGAACATTTGAACTTGGGCAAAAATCCATCCCAAATCGAAAAATGGGTCGAACGATTTGAGCTCTGGTGCAGTATTCTTAAAGGAGCTAAGCAAGATCAGCTGGCCTTATTTCTCACTGTAGGTGGTAGCGAGTTGTATTCCCTGTTGAAGAAATTGACATACTCCGATGCCGCCGCAGAAATACCGTTTAAGAGACTGAAAGAACTTTCGCCGAATTATGTCACATCGGCTGATTTCCAGGTTACCGAGCGAGCGAAAGTGCAAGGACAGAACGTACCTTGTCGTAAATCAATTTTACAGCTGAACCAACTGAAGGTACGTTGCAGTTTTAAGCTTGGTTGGATGAAATGCTTGATGATCGACTAGTTGCTAGAATCAGCAACGTCATCCTGCAGCAGCGCTTGCTGGAACAGAAGAGCTTGAACTTTGCAGAGGCTCGCGGAATTTGTTAGCAATTCGATGACGTGCAATCTGCCATCATGTTCCAGACCACAAATTCGTTTCAACAAAAGACATCCAAGTCGGCACTCCTGCGCAGTAACCACCATACAACAAGTCATGGCTTTCCGATACTCCAGATTCTCGCAAAATGGTGAACCGATTCGTGTCATACGGAGATTTTCATTTGCGTTCAACATGTGGATTCCGTCAGGCCGTTTGTCATGCATATAGCAGAACTGTGTTTTAAGAAGGGTATGTAGGGGAATCATGTGCAACATGACGGAAGTGACCGAAACAAACGAAACCGAAAAAAACCAAGCCAATTTACACACTGAAGACCATCGGTCGAAACGACCAATTCCAACATGAGTTCATTGTGGATATGGGAAGTTGTGAGTCCATCATTCTAGAGAATGTTTGAACATGATTTTTTCTTGGGCAACCATGAAACCTACTGACACACGTATTCAGGGTGTAGCGGGTCATCACCTTACGCTGTTGGGTGAAACGACGCTTATGGTACAATCCAGTCAGCGAAAGCATGTCCCAATCCGCTTCCTGATTTCAGTTGATAGTCCGTCCATTCTGGGACTGAATGCATTACGAGCTACGAATCACTCACTTTCATTTCACACAGCATCAGCTACTCCAGTTGATCCTGTAATTCTTCAACAAATGGTGATACAATGCTCCAACAATCGTGGCGAAAAGGTGGTGGAAGTGGTAAGATTGGAAGTCGATGATGATCCGGTGTTCACCAAATGAATAGTGCTGCCGTACGAGCAAAGGTAAGGTGGTCCAGAATCATTGAGGCTAATGGACCAGAGTGGTGTGGTTACTCAAGTCAATTCGTCTTCTTGGGCTACTCTGATAGTAGCAGCAACAAAAAGCGGTGGGAAAACGCCTCGTATTTGTTGAGACACAGGAGTCACTTTGAAACCACGACTACGAAGAGATGCGGCGACTACTATGGAACAGGAAGACTTTTACGAAATCTATACTCGACAGTACGTACTTTTCGAAGATTGGTCTAGCTGACGCGTACCTGCAAATTCCACTGCTCTCAGAATCGAGGCCATTTACTAACATCAACACACCTTTGGGCATGCTCAGCACAGCTTTTCATCCTTTTATTGTTTGTTTCATCCGGCAATTTCCAGGCTTCTAACGATAAGGTGATTGAAGGTTTAGTCGGAGTGATGGCATACCAGGATGGTGTGATCGACTTCGGTGCATCAAATGAGGAACATGATCATCGCTTGAAGCAGACCCTAGGAAGATTTGTAGCCAATAATGTAATTACCGAGCCTTCAAAAAGTATGTTTTGTGTCCGGGAATTGAGCTTTCTTGGGTTTCTGGTGAACGTTAATGGGTACAAGCCGTACCCTGACCGTTCCAGACCTATAGCTGAAATGTAATGCTTGCAATGCTATTCCAGTTTTATGCCGAATTTCGCAACGAAGGCGCAGCTGTCGTCCCATCATTAAGTCATCCAATGTGTGACAGTGGACTGACCAATGTGAGAGAGTCGTGCGAGATCTCATTAACAGAATAGTTGGACGTCCACATTTAGCTCCATTTTCACCATCCAAATAAACAATGCTATTCACAGATGCATCTGAGGTTGGAATCGGTGCAGTGCTTGAACAAGATGGGTGCTCGATCATTTGTATTTCTCGACTTCTGAATGCTGCTGAGAGAGGATACTGGCACACAATGAGAGGAGTACTTGTGACATTCTGAGAGGCACAACATATTCCTAATTACATTTTTGGGTAAAGTTCACAAATGTCACTAACCACCAAGCGCTACAGTTTCTCTTCGATCCGAATAATTCCGTTACCAAGTCCATAGTGCTTTTAATGCAATGATGGATTATTGCCCTTGTAGGGTCTAATTACGGAAACCTACATCGGCCTGGTAAGGCAATCCCACTTGTTGATTTTCTGTAAAGAAACCGACGATTTGCCGCAGCTGAACAGTGCAATTTCATATCACCGACGGCTCCTGTGTCGAGGGAGGAGTTACAAATATACACTAAACAATACTATTAGTAGGTGATTTCTTCTACCAAGAAAGACTGGTAATTGCAAGTGAAACGAAAGTACCCACAGTTTTTTAATGGAGAAGAACTATGCATAAAACCTGACGGAGTATTGTGTCGTGGCGACCTGTTGGTCATACCTGCTCCCCTACGCAAAACGGTTCTAGAAAATCTACATAAAGGTCAACTAGGGGTGGGGAAGACGGAGACTTTGACTGGGCAAATATCTTGGTGGTCTGAAGTAGATGCGAACACATGAATAACAACCAATAACTGTGATGCGTCTCTACAGGAAACCAATTCAAAACCAAAAACTGGAACCCGTGACCCGACAGTTACATCCCATGACCGATTTCTGCAGCCCGTTCCCTAACAGATACCATGTTCTCGTAGTGATCGATTCATACTCGAAATGGCCTAAGGTATTTTTAAAGTCAACGCCAATCACGTTGTTCGTAATGCAGGCTCTGAGAAAGTGTATCTGCCGGGAAGATATTCCACAAGTGCTCGTCACCGAATATGATTCCCAATTCCGTGCATCTCAGTTGAAATTTTCGTTGGATAGTATTGCATGTGAACATCTCAAATGGCCCCTCGTCACACATGTCTTAACGGTGCCGCAGAAAATTTGATACGTATTGTAAAGAGTGCTCTCGACTCAACCAATCCGAAAATACTGCCGGAATTGAAGACATTACTGAAAAATTTTGGTACGATATCAGAAATCCATGCGTACTAGCACGAAAGAGACTCCGGCCATGCTGTTGAAACTCAAAAGTCTCATATCGTCACTCAGGTGCTGAGACTATAGCGATGCAACATTCTTCCGATGCAACAATCCTGGGCAAGTCAATGGATTCAACACAGGGCAGTTTGGTCAATCCGTGGTCGAGATCACATTCCTTAAAGATGCAACCGTTCACCGATGCCACCTCGATGAACTTCACTTCCAAGAAGCACCTGGATGCACATCAGAACTTGTGAGATTGATGATCATGCTCCTCAAAATAAAGAAGACAAAACAGTTGAGGAAATGCAATGACAGCCCACCGCACCAGTTTGAAGATCTTTACGCCAACCCATCAGGTGAACCCGGATGGTGACTATTAGATACTATTAGATACAGCGAAATCGCTTCGTGATTGGTCAGCGTGTCGTTTACCAATAAGTGCATGCTTCGTTTTGTATACAAGCGAGTTAGTATAAATCAAAGGTGACAGAATACAGTCCTGCCATTCTTGTCTGGTCTTGTCGTCTTCAGTGCGCGTAGTTCGGGTGTGAGTTATTTCACTACCTACGGTTGTCTGGGTAGATACACTTCTGACATGTATCTTGACGTGTTGTGATGGCCAGCTTGCCTCCATCACCCAAACAGCTATGCAGAATGGCTTCCTCAAGTTGGAGATACAATCACGCCTGATAGGTCAATGGGCAGAAGCCAGACGAAGTCCATTATCAGAACCAGCTGGTCGGCCACATCAGGTTCTAATCAATATGCCCCTAAAGAGGACACTCTAACGAATAAACACGGAAACAGTTTACCGGTCAAAAGTCTGCACTAGATGGACGTAGGAGTGGAGTGCCTGTGCTTTCTGTCGACGGTTGGAAATGTCATCGCACTTCTTTGGGCAGTTACCACCCGCCTCAGCTGGGCAGCCCCCAGCCCAAAGGATGCTGCCCAGTCCACGTTCCGCTTTCTCCGTTGGCTGCATAGTACTAAGGACTGAATCCGAAAGGCGGATCGATATGGAAGCTTCAGAGAAGACAATATAGAATGCATGCAGCAAATGGGTCTTAAGTGACAGACCAAAAGAAGTCCTCTCACGGGTTCTTTAGTTATATTCCCATTTTAGTTTACCGCCTCAGTGTCTTGTGGGTCAGACTTTGAGTCAAAGGCTTCGATTAAGTGTTCCCAAAAAAATCCCTTTCTGCGATGTGGACAGCTGCAAAGTATGATTTTCTCAGAAATCTTCGACAGTCTCTCGGTAAACATTCCTTATCTCTCCGCTCCTCAACCTTCACATCCCAGTTCGGAATGGATAAGAGAGGCCACCCTGAGTCATGACCGGGAACTTGTAAATCTCAATCAGGGTCGCGATTTAGAGATCGAGAAAAAAGGGAATGGATTTTCAGATCTAAGCATTTTATTCACTTGGCCGATTTCAATGTTTCCACAGTTTGTCAAAGGGGCAGCAGGTTTCCAGAGCTAGAACTCTCGAAACCCTTTAAATAGATGTCTGTTGTATCTCCGAAACACGCTTACAACAATCATCTTCAGTGGTAACACATCACTCTCCAGACACAAGTTCAGCTCTTCGTTTCATTCTTCGCGTGTCAGACGATTCCGTCTCTCGTACTCATTGTCAGGCTGGCATTGGAATCGCTCCTAGAGTATACTGCTCGATTGCATTCCAGTCAGCAGTCGTCTCTGTGCTGTCCCGTTGAATGGTTTTGTGCATGTCGACAGCAACAGACTGAGGCATTGATGCCTGTTTGTCATGTCTGTGTACGCCCCAACTGACTGTAGCTCTCCTGAGGCTAGAGACGAATTCCGCTGTGATTTGTCACAGCTGCTCTGCTGTGTACACTCAACGGACATCATGGTGGTTGCTGGTGGTTTTATTGTCCAAGCTGGAAGCCTAGAGAAGAATACGGGAGGCCAATTTGGCATTCCAGCTGATAGAATAGGTAGCTGTGACCGACTCATTCAACTATGTTAAGACCATAGAATGTTCCTAACTAGTACGAATTTCTCACATAGAAAGCGGCCCTGACTAACCTGGCGTCCTCTTGCGCCTTCACAGTGATGGACTCAGATCGACCATATTGCTACCGATTACAGCTGGCGCGGACCAATTCAAAACTCTCGATCATTTCGGTGCACGTCTGTAGACACTGACCACGCTCTTGTCTGTGAGCGTTTCAGCCTACATCTCGTTGGTGGCCGGAGCAACGCCAAAGTCGACCGTCCTCTGCAGCTGCTACTGGATGATAATCATCGATCTGCTTTTCAAGTAGAATTATCCACCAGGTTATCGATATAGTCAAATGTTCAGGATCCAGAAGAGCGATAGACAGAGATCAAGCAGGCTCTATTTGAGGTTGCTAATGTTCCCCAAGGTCCAGTAACCATACACACACAGAGGCGATGGATATCTTCCTCTTCAATTGCACCGTTAAGTGCGCGCAGATTCATTACTTCGTATTCGGAATACGATGATGCACGGAGATACCCTAAACATCAATTGATTCGTAGCCTGAGAAAAGACCGTGAGCATTGGTGGATTGTGAAGTGTAGGGAGGTGGAAAAAGCCGCCGCGCTTAGTAGCAGCCGCAACCTTTTCCGTCTAATCAGAAATGCCGGTCCACTAAAGCCAGGCGTTAGTGAAATGATCAAAGAGGTGAACGGTCCACTGATTCAAACTCAGGAGCATCGTCTAGTTCGTTGGGTGGAGCATTTTGAGAAGCAGATTAAATGTCTTCTATTCACAATAGGTTTTCTAACTGGCACGATGGTTCCAGCTGTAGTTATAGATACTAATCCTCTGTCAGAAGCAGAGATTCTCCTCGAGCTAAGCTATCTTAAACGACATAAGACTGCCAGACCGGATGGGTAGCCTTTGTCTGTTTTCAAAGACGGTGGTCCAGCACTTCTTCTGGAGTGGGAAAAACTCCCCCGTTTGGTATGGGATAGGGAACAATTCCAAAGAGTTGGTGTAAATCGGTGGTCGTCCAGCTCTATAAGAAGAGCGACAGGTTCTTCTGTGAAAACCACAGGGGAATAAGACTGGTTAGCGTCGCATTTGAACTGTTCGGTGATATTATTCTTCACCGCTTGTCCATCGCTCGTGAACAGTGCTCGCTGGTCGAGGTTGTATTTATTACACCCTCACTATTCGACAAATTTTGGAATATAGACACTCCTTCCATAAGTTTATCTCCATTTTATCTGGTCTAAAAACGGCTTTCAACTCAGTTGAGCGCACAGTTCTCTGACACTGCCTCTTGTTGGAAGGTGCACAAGAGAAATTGGTTTTCATCATAAAGTCCCTTTATACGAATAGCCGAAGCCGAGTTCTGGCTTACGACAGTCTTTCCCCCGAGTTCATCACGAAAATTGATGTACGTCAAGGTTGCCTACCTTTCACATTTTCTCCTTAACATTTTGACCGATATGGTCCTAAATACCGCGCTTTTTTCAGGTTAGGATAGTGGTACTCTACTTCTGCCCGGTGGAAAGACGTCAGACCTTGAATATGCGGACAATATGGTTCTTCCAAATGAAGATCCCTTTAAGCTGTAAGCTTTTCTGGAGAGCCTGAGTAACTGTGTGGCAATGTTCGGTATGCGCTTTGCACCTTCAAAGGGTAAGATGGTGTTGCAGAACTGGGTCGGTCCAACATCAAACCTTTCAGTGTCTGAGGCAACTACAGGCCTGGAAACAAGGCCACTGTGGGTGGAGGATTTACGAAGGTCGTTGGTATTTGAGCATCGATGCCTTCGTAGGATTGCTCGAATATGGTGGGAACACCGTATAAGCAACGCTGAGGTTCGGTGGAGGGTCTTAGGTTCACGGACCAAATCATTAGGTGAAGCACTCAAACTCTCCAGGCTAAGATAGTTAGGATAAGTGTTGCTCATGTCCCCTGACAGGATTCCTCGTCGCGCATTGTTTTCTGGGGTGGGTAACGCTAGGGAGATGAGTAAGGGTGGCCAGTCGGTGACATGGCAAAAAGGTAGGAAAAACCTCACCAGTGTACTTGGTCATATAGGGCGTGTTAGACTTCATGGATGGGGTCCAAGAGACCCTCACTTTCTATAGATAAATACATTGGAGGACAAGGCTAAATGCGGCAACCGGTGGCGCTCTTGTGTTCACAAACAATCATTGTCGACTTCATTTTAGTATTTGTAGTTCTCTTATGACTCTTTTCAAATCCCCTTTTTCACCTTATTCCTTCTGTGGCTGTCGCTAGAAAATAGCAACCAAAGCCACCACACACAGTGCGTGGCTGATAGTTGTCTGAACTGAACTGATATCCACTGATGTGACTAAGCGTACCTGTTTGTGCACATGTGCTCCAATCTATTGCATGATCGGTGGCCCTGAGAGGCATTTGAACCTCACTTGTGACGCTGAAAAGCAACAAGTAAGCAACTGTTTTAGAGTCACTGCTTTTGACTGTCTGTGCTTTTGTGGTGAGCAGGCTTTTGGTAGCTTTTTGGTATTCGATAAATATGAGTGTGGGTCCGCGATGAGATACCTGTTGAGCTATGTGCTCATGGGGTTTTTTTCTGCTCGTGCTATGCAGATCGAACATAGACAGCCTCCGAGGAGAAATACTGGTCCTTACATATTACACTTGTGCCAGTATACATCCAATGAACTACCTCTGCGTTTTAGAACTACTTCGAGTCTGACACCTGAACTTTGGGTTAAATTCATACTATTCTGCGGTAGTTACTGTCCTTACTATTACGGGCTCCGGGCTAATGATTTTTTTATATGTGGGCAGAAGATTTCCAGTTTACATCAAAGTAGCTTCAGTTAGGAATCGGTTAATTTTTTAAAAATATCACGGGAAAAACACCCTTTCTCTCAAATCTTTGGGCAAAAAGTTCAGATCATTGAACCATCTTTCTGCCTTTACCCGATTGATATGGATAACTGAGTGATCAGTGCTAAAGAAAATATCTTCCATTGATTATTCGGCTTGCAGTAACAGGTTTCTCTTAGGTATTTGATGGTCAATGGTTATCGTGTTTTTCCAGATTCACAAAGGCAATTTCACCAAGAGATATTCATACCGTTGTATTACAATTAGCACCCGACAGGTACTGTATCCTGACCGGTAGACTTTCTGTTGCCCTATCTGATTCACCTCGAGATGGCCAAAATAAAACATTAGTTTTATGATGCTAAACAAAACTTTTGTTGCTCGTTCGCATCACATGTAAACATGCGTTAGGAATTGCCAAACCGTTTTCACGCAGAGACATACACGCACACGTACATGAAGTTGCCCATTCACGTGACGTGCTGTGTTCATCCCAATGCGAAAAGCAATGGTCTTGATGCTGTTGTTTTCGTTGTTGTCATGCTTGAGGGAGTGCATGTACCTGCACACGCAAGCGCACGCGCACGCGCACCTTTGTCCTAATTAGCATTGTTCAGGTCAAATATCACGCCCGCGGAGCCTGAATTTTCCACCTTGAGATGGTGTGATATTTACACGTGACGCGTGGGCTGGTACATTTCGTAGTCACGCCATGTGTGTGTGTGTGCGTAAGTGTATCATTGATGCCGCTATTCCCTCCTTGGCTAACGCATCAGAAAGACGCGCAAGTTGACTTCACTGAGGTTCACCGGTGCAAACTGGAGCCATTCTGACCATCCCTATTCAGGCCCGGGCCACTGCAACCGTCTGCCTAAAATTGACAGTTGACCTTCCTCTCTCAATGGGGGCTTCACCACTTAAAGGTGTGGAAGGTAAGCATAATTTAGGAAACTTTTCGTTCATTTTGGAAAGTTCGAAAACAAGCATCTCAGATCCAACTTTATCGTAATAAATAGAAAGACAGTAATTGTTTAGTATTATATTGGAGCTTTTGGAATACTTCCGAGTGAATAGAAGTGATGGAGCAATTTACCAGCTTATCTATCGAGACCATTATTTTACAGTGAGTCAAAGACTTTTAACAATATGCAAGGCGTTGTGATTCATAGAATTAACAAACCTAATCGAATAAGGGTTTTCCAGCTTGTCGAATACGCTTTTGGGCAAACTGTGCATGAATTCGGATCATTCAGTCACTTTATTATTGTTGCAGTCCACCCAACATATCACTGGATGGATTACGTTCCTTTCAATGATGTTACATAAAATGGAGTGGAAACAACCTAGACGGAAAGCAGCCAAATCTCTGTCAAATATTCAAACTAGACGGGTAGTTTAGTTTACATAGTTTTATTCCACCAGTCATCTTTTCAAAGTAATGAATGCATTATTCACAACAGAAAAAGAATAGTTATGACGATTAGACGTTCCAGTGCGGTTACATGCCAAACTAAATAGTTTGTTTGTGACTGACGTGTGATTTGAATCTTCCGTTTTGATAACTAATTTGGTTTCGAACAGTCTCCGATTATCGATCACCTGTGTTTGGCAAATAGATAGATAGACAGACAGACCGACGCGAGTAGTGCGGAGGGTCTAAAATTCGAGAATTGTTTCAGAAAAAAAAGTGGAATAAAGGCGAACAACTAACAACTTCCAGTAGGTGGGATTGAAAAGTTTAAATTTGAACACGGGTGCATCATGAATTTTATTATTTCGTATGAGTGACGCCTTTTTGTAAATCGGATTTCGACCACCCCAGAGAATGCATACTTGCGTTATTTGGTGTGGATAAAATAAAAACGGTTTCAGTTCCACAACAATTCTGTGAACGTGTGTCGTTTGTTTTGTATCGCGATCAATATCATTCTAATGACGGAAAAAGTCAGGATAATCACTTGAACTTCTATTATTATTATTAATATTGTTACTGTCATTAATAATAATAATAATAATAATAATAATAATAATAATAATAATAATATTATCAACTCATGGTCATCACCACCGTCATCATCGTATACGAATGGAGAATTTTTTTGCTTACCAGTTGGATTTAAATCCCGCTACCACCGGTTATTTAACAGATCCCCTTTCAGAAATACGGTATCACATTTGGATAATAAATGGAGGAGGGAAAAGGCTATTTTCTTATCCACCCCGAGAGTCTTATGAACAAGATTGTCCCCATGGCCTCAGTCACTCATTTCGTTCGTAGATTTCGCATGTCAGACACTGGTTTACATTTGAATCGCAGTGTATCACGTGCACATTTCGAAACTTAATTTTCGTCAAAGCTAATCAAGAAACCAGTCGCCAATGATCTCATGTGTGCATGTTTTTTCTTGTGTGCAATTTGCTTTGCTCCAGCTGTTTGTCTCCGCCTGCAATCAGCGTGGTCGTTACTCGCTTTCGTCTGTGCAGTTTGCATTCAATCTCACAGCTAATTCTCAACTTGACATGCAGGCATAGGGACCGTACGTTCAGACATGCATACGAACAGACAGACAAACGAACAAACAAACGGATAGATGGATCAATCCATCAACCAATCCAACAGTCAATCAATCAGTCGATCGATCGATCGATCAAGCGGTCCAGTACAGAACAAGGCAAACGTGAGAACCCGATATTCGTGTAAATTGGATGGATCTTTGGACTGATGTCGTCATTTGGTTTTGTCTTCGCTTTGGAAAATATCAGCTGAATCAAATTCGGGCGGAATAATTTTCAGATTCAAAAGCGAGGCATATTGGAAAATATTTTACGTTATTAGTTAAGAGCTTACGCATTATTGTCGATACAACATCTCAAGTAATTTATTCTCGAATTTTGAAAAACAATGAACTGAATAAGCGGATGAAGTTGCTGTTCGCTAGTTCGGACAAATTCTAATTCTCACATTGGAAATAGATGAAGGAAACAGAATATCCAAATTTGCGAACATGCTTAATAATACTGGCCACATAGAAGTTCAATGAAATGCTGAACATGATGTTCTCCATTTCTTAAATTACAAACTTATTGACCTGCCACCAACAGAACAGAAGGGATAGTGTTTTCGTTTTTTTTAAGCCAAAGAGAAGAGACCAGATAAGATGCTGAACAGGCTGAAACGTAAATTTTTCAGCATATACTCAGCGAATGCAGTCAAATTTCGTTTGGGAAATTTACGAAAAGCATTCGCTGCTGCAATTTAAAGAGATTTAGCGATGGTTAAACATGAAAGTTGTGCCTTTCCTTATTGTTCGCCCTTTCGAAATTAGACAAATATGGATTGTTTTGTGCATTTCAAACAAACGCGATACCTTCGAAAAACAGCCTAATATAAGACGTCTCGATGTCTTCATCGTTTTGTTGGCTCCTCAGGTTTTTTTGCATACAATAAGTGTCATCAAGGACGCTTGTCATTCACTCAACGTTTGTTTTTATGACTTGAAATAGTTCGCTAAAAAGAATGATAATTCAGTGGCCTCGCTTCGAGATCATACAGTGTTAGCGGAGGGCACAGGCCACGTTGTTCTGTTCACGTGACTAATGATATGAATGATTGAATTGCTAGAAGTCATTCAAAGGGAATGAAACATCAAACCTTTCTGTTATTATTACCCAAAAAACGGTTTCCTTCTCTACTCTCCGAAGTAGGCTGGGCTCTGTGCGTTTACTGAAAACGCCAGTCTCCGCCCAGTTACGTTTCAATTGCAGAGAACGGTTCTGAGTTTATTTCAAGCACTAATTTCACATTTTACCGACTGTATCCCACAAATGTCGATAAATTCAGTTTATTTTTCATTAACTTGACAGAGAAATGGTTCACGAATACCGGATTATGACCGGATTATTTATAAATAGGAAGTTCGGAAAGTCCATTTTTAACTGTCAAGCATATCAAAGAAAGATGTGCACAATCCTTAACGACAACACGGAATCACACAATTGGTACGCTTTTTGTAGTATAGGACATCATCAATGGTTTCTACAAACCCAAGAGAACACACCGTACCTTTATTTCGGTCGCGTTAGAAATCTTCAGTTGCAGTGCCTTCTCCCCTGATCTCAAGTGAGACTCAAGCCTGGACAGCTTGCTCCACATCAGAAGTGCATCACATAGATCCTAACTGTTACTGGTTTCAGACCATAACTACTCGTCAGAACGAGAGAGAGAGAGAGAGTGAATTGAAAAGAAATCGATTCCCCGGACGGATATCTCCTCGGCAGGACTTCAGTGAAGCGGAGATTGTTTGATCGTTCCATACTACACACAATTTCAGGTAACTTTTGATTATTCCACCCACGGACTATTCCTGTCCGTTGTGGTAATTATTCTACCCAAACTATGTGTGTTTGATGTTTCTACGTCCTATCGCTATCACCAGTTTATTTATATTGTAAAATTTGATACAATTACCACGGTCAGCTGCGCAGCGTACGACCATTACAATTTCTCATTTGTTGAGCCAGTTTGCTACACCATTCTTCGTAAAAATCAATGGTTTCAACATTTCCTGTCGTCGTCACACGGATACTTTTGATCTCAATCGCCTGCTGTGGCATGACTGAAGGCCGTGCGTCAAGGTTACGGGTATGTGGGTAGTGGCTAAACAGTTGCGGGGATTTTTGCTAAGGTCTTCTGGGATAAGGTGTAGTTGTGTTAGGCACAAGCAGTCACGAGCTCACTGCCAGCGTCGACCCCACATGCACACTGCGGACAACTGGTCCAACTCCCCCCCCCGTCCGAATTCCTCACAGGCATTGACACACGCCTGCAATTGTACACACAACATGTGCACGCATGCAGCGGACGTTGGTCGTACTTCATCCCGGACCGCACTGACCAATCACATCGAGCCACGCGTCCAGCGGCCTTGTATGGCCGGTCCGGATTGCACTCTTGGCTTGCGCTTTTCGCTTGCATATAACTCTGGTTCATGTACCTACCCACTTGTTCGAGTTTTCACTTACGTGCAGGTATTTGCATTTACCGTGCCTTGACCACGGATGTACGACTCTCCATGCACGCGTGTTTTCGTCCAGCTTGCTGATCTTCAGACACTACTAGTTTCAAATGACAGGTTCCCCATTTTCCTGGTTATCAATTTCGTGTATTGTGTGTGTCTTTCATAAGGCAGGCCAGGAAATTTAGGACAAAAAGTTCGTTCAGAGATTAATTACATGTACAAAAATGATTGTAAGAAAAAATGTGTCTGGTCTGGCTACCTAAGCTGCGAATCGATTTTCTTAATGAACAGTTACGAATACCATCGTTAGTCAGAAAGTACTTCATATTCCACAAATTCGATGAGGATGCCTCAACTCGTCAACACATTTCATACTTACCCGTGGGAGGAATACGCAGCAATTGGTCATCAGATGACACTGCATAACCGGGAAATTTACAACGTCGACCTACACAAGTAGAATGCTGAGTAGTGAAATAGTGGTTGCGTATCATTGGACATTTACTTGCGTTGTAGTGATCCCATTGGTTGTGAGACGATACGTCAGCTGGTAGAGTGACTACCCGTTAAATGGAAGGTCGTCGGTTTGATCCCGACTCGCAACGTGGGTTTTTGAATGTGAAAAATATAAGGTTTTGTATTTCTTACATCATCATAGCTTCTCGTGCCAAGGATACATTCCATTATTAGAGTACGCCGAGGTACTAGCAATTTGCCATTATATCCCCAACTGCACAGACAAAAAGAATGGTTAGTTGCCTTAGCCTCGCTTTGAAAGTGTTTCTGGTAGTTAACAGCTTCCTTGTTTGGTTTCACTTGATGAATGACTTTTGTTATACGTGTTTGCCTTCGGTCTTATGAGAACATTCAATTGACTCCCCCCCAATGATTACGTTGGCTGCAGTATGCACTAGTAAAAGTACAGTGGAGCTCCAGAATATATCGTGAAACCCATTGCTCTTGACTTTCCGTTGGGAAAAATAAGTGTTTCTCATTTCCAGAAACGTCATCTTCCGCTGTGGAGAGCAATAAGTGGTAGCTGAAGTTCAAGATCACAATTCTCCTTTTTAATACATTATTTTAAATTTTCATTTGATTGACTGTCCTTTTGGACTCCACGTTTCACGCGCAAACCTCAGGTCATCCGACCAACCTGCACTCGGAAGCACCAGACTCGAGTTTCGCTCTTGTTAGAGCTCATCAGTGGTGCATATCCTCCGCCACACCCAGGGTTTGAACCCGAAGGCGTGTGTTACCACTGCGCCACCCCGCTCCCGTTCGAGCTGATCCGAATCACCAAGTTAAGCTTGTACAGATGTCGACCTCTTTTAAATGAACCGAATAAAGCTGGCCGCACGCACTTCCCGACTGATGGTACTTTACTAGCGTAAATGTTTATCACCTCAATTGTATGAGGTTCAAATCCCTTCACCACCGATCCATCTTTCCGTAGGCAGTTGTACTCTACAGTTTGGCTCTATACCACACTTGTCCGCTTGGGATATTTACGCGGTTCTCCATTGCAAATCTCAAGGTCATGGTTGATGGTTATTTGTAATAGCACATTGAACCTTGTAGGTTACGGGGCGTATGACTTTCATTGTACCTACGCGAAAGCATTGGATAGGAAGAAAGATTTGTCCTATTTCCATGAACAGGTCCGTCCGAAAGTCTTCTCGTGTGAAACGTTGGCTCACCTCGATCCTTTTAATTAGAGCATATGAAAGACATAAACCGTGAAGTGTATGTGTTAGGCTCTTTACCTTATTGAGACACGATTGGGCATCCATTTTACGTACGTGATTGAGAAGCTTCAAATAAATGCTTACACCTCGCAGTTTAGGTCTTCCGTCTGCTCCATTTAGATTCCTTGTAGTTGATTTTATCGAGGCATGCTTTTTTATACATAAAGTTGGTATGTATTTGGTCGAAGTGACAGAACACGTCGACAAATGTTGACGTGAACATTTATTAAGATCGGACACAGAAATTTGGCCAGCCTTGGTAATAAACGCTGTTATACTGGTTTATTCCATATTCCATGCTATTCATCACAGTACTCTATCGTGTATTTACCAAACAGTTCTTTTATTTCCCATGCACTTAGGCCTCTTGCTTCTACAACGACCACCCCCCTCTTTCGCTTGCACGCCCTCGAGGTAATTGTCTGTCTAACCCCATTGCTTCACACAGCTGTTAGTCTTGTTTCTATGACGTGTAGATCGATCTTAACCGGTATCAGTCTGGGGTCTATTGTTTGGCCTTATTATGTTCGTATTGAACTCTGATTCCCAACAGATTTCTTCTCTCACTTAAGCTTTCTCCTCAGTAGTGTGTTAATGTACGCCGGCCCACTGGTATCCACTACCCGTTCTGTCGTGACGTCATCATTACCTAGGTTACTTGATGTAATCATCATCTCTCTCTCTCTATGATTTTCTGTGTGAATGACTGAACTTCGGCCATCTCGTTATGATCATGCCATGGTCACAGCTATTCCGTTTATTCTTCGTCATGCTTTTGTGTTCCCTCAGGCTGTTAATTCTCTTCTGACCGTTGATTGGTCAAAATGCTTCCCATTAATAAGGATTACGCTTGAGGATTCGCTGATGCATCGCCGTCTCGAGCATCTCCTCTTTATTGCTTCCTGGGCACTTTTGAAGCCTATTTGACCGTCTTGATTCTGTGGTCGCCTTGCCCACAATTTGTTTGATAACTTATCCTACGATACACGTAGTGAAGCGAGATTATGTTCTCTGCCTTGGGACTCCGAGTTCGCTCATCTGCACGTTACTCAATTACGGGATTACAGTCCTGTGGAGATACTGTTCTGCGTTGACCTCGTGAAAATAAGATAGATGAATATGATAGTTTCTTCGTCAATAGAAGCTATTTCCATCTTATTTTATTCCTAGTTCAGAGATTTGTTAATTTATTCTCAGAAATCCAACTTATGGATGATCGATGAAGATACGAGACAAAAATGAGGTGTGCTAACAAAATGCCAGTGTACAGAAATAGAAAAAGGTGACTCACGGTGCATCCACAGTGTTCAGCTAATTGATATCAAACGAGCCACACAATATTGCTCCTCAAGCTTAGTTCCACGTAGCTTTCAGTCTAGCGGTTGTGCGTCGTTCGAATGGATCCTAATAATTCCAGATTTGGCTGTCGAGTTGCAGTAGGCACACCAAAAATTTCCATTTGGAAACGTACGAGATTGGTCCTTATTGCCACAGGTCACAGAACGATCACGGACAACGCTGAGAGAGAGAGACCCACGGTAACCACTTGCGGGTGCTTGGAAAATAAGCCTTTATTAATTTGATAAAACAATAAAAAGTTGTGTACAATACGGTGAGAAGAAAATGACAGAATATGCGAAATGTACAAGGTATCATAAACTCACTTGACATTGTCAACAATCGTCTTAAGTTAGAAAGAAAGGCTTTGATTCAAGCCATAGCATCCCGGGAATTCAACATCAAGAAGTTCGTGACTGGTTCATTAAAGAGCTGGTTGATCTTCTGAGGCAAGTGTCTAAGAAATCGGTGAAGTGTGTGTGTGTGCGTGTATGGATTAGAGAGAGACTCACGACATCAAGTTTTAATAACAAAGTCGATGGAACGTATAGGATCTAGGGACATGTATGATTTATGTAGATATTTTGCACTGTATTTCAACCACTTTTCTACTTATATCTGGTAATGCTATTGTGAATTTCACACGTAAAAGAGGAATGAAAATGTGTCATTTTTTATTGTCCCTCTTAATTTATCTGTTTGTGGCTACTGATTGAAATCGTACACAGCGACGACTACCAATTCACCATTTCTTTCACATACATATTTTACAAGCTCTGAATATCAAATATTTTGTGCAGTAGCTAAGCATTTCTTCTCCCATCTCATCTCGTTTGCAGCCGTCGAGTGGTGTTCACGCAGTTGTTAATCGGGTTTCCGCTTGGATGATGATGATGATGATGATGATGGTGATGGACGTGTTCCGTTTCAATTCTGCTGGTCATTCACAACAGGTGGTATTTTGTGCTTCACTCCGAAAGGTCAATTTGGTAAACATCTGGCAGAAAAGAAGAATTGCTGGTCAATAACGCAGGTCTGGTGTATTCAGCACGGGGAGCAGTTTTTATGCAACCGGTCTACCTTCAGACTTGATTGACATCTGAATAGATTCAATGAGATACAGGAATGATCCGTTCGTGGTAATAATGCCCGACGGTAGTGGTCGTCACTTTTAAAAAATAAGGACTTACTAATCAGATTTTTTTGCTTGACAAGTTTTCTGGTTGATTGAAATTCACAATTGCTTACCGTTGTCATAATGTTCTTTACTTTAACGAACAGGGTAATGCAAATAAAATTGATCACAATCATCAAAATCATCACCATCAACATCGTCACCGTTGTTAATATCATTGTCCTCAAGGAATGAAATCATCTGCTGGTATATCTTACAACCGAAAGCAGAAGGAATTTACTGCAACTCTTGTGGGAGAGGAGGTAAATTAACTCTACTGGTGTCTTTAAATAGAGCATAGAACATGTTCTTTGAAGGATAAAGCTCCAGTCCATTTGATGCGATAAGGATCAGCAATACCACTGATGCTGTTAAAGATCCGTCGTTGTACTTTGTACCATCTTATGTATTTTCTGGAAAGCAATCAGAAAAATTTCGAATCAGTCTAAATGTTAGTTTTTCTCACCTCCCTATCAACTACTTCAATATGTATAGAACTATTTGATTATACGAAAGAAGAACATTTAAACAAGGTACAGGTTAGCAAACGACAGACCTCCGTTTACCTGAAAAGTCACAAAATGTGGACATTGAATGTACCACACTCAGAAACTACCGAATCCTATCATATGGTGTTACTAGGTTCCAGTTATTTAGTGGCTATAAGTTTTAATTCAGATGTATATGACGTGAATAGCTGAAAAAGCATAGTTCTGATTGACTGTGTAGAGGACTGTGATGCTCAAGGAAATAGGGATTAATTATTTGAAACGAAATCCATCACGGTTAGAACAACCATTCGAAAAAGAATCAGCTTCCGTTTTCACAATGGAATAAGATAAGGAGATTGGTAAGTCTAGAGACCTACTGAAGAATTTTTGACATTGTTTTCTTGGTTATCACCTGGGGCTTCAGCAAACGCTACCCAAATGGTGAGGAGTCTGATGCTGACATTCGGTAGGTCAGTTTTGTATTCCAACTGATTTAACTTCTGACGCGTCATTTGCAATGCAGCCAACTGTGTACAACTGCCAGTCAGAGGTCGGTGTATTTTAACAAAAAAAACATCCACGCGGTTCGGAAATCATCAGGGCTGAAAGAGCTCGTTTTCCTCTCCCAGTGTAAACAGAATACCAAACGTTCGTAGCGAATGTTAATTTATGCTGCTTCTACGTCGTGTTGGATAACCTTGAACAGCAATGGTCTGGTAAATGACCAAATTGATCGATGGTGGGCAGCCGGTCATCATCGTGAGATTTGGATCTTGAAGTCCTGGGTTCACTGCCCGCCATTTCAGGTCGTTTTCCCATTGAACAGCATTTGGTCGACCGCGGCCACTTCGAAATATATTGTACGTTGCAGTATAGTAAATAAAAAGGAGTAAAATATTTACTTATTATTTTTTAGAAGTTTCCACGAGGAAAAACAACTGCGCTGAAGAATTCCCTCAATTCATTTATTTTATTTCTTCTTTTTTTAACTTGAAATCAGCTTTCCTTAATCTTGAACAATTGACTGAAAGAGCAATTCACCTCATTGATCTGCACGAGATTTTGGACCGATTGGTAACACGAAATAACCGAAGACAGTGTCACTTTGTGTTGTGTTGAACAAAATCCCCGACGTCAAACTCACCAGTATTGCTTTTGACAAAACCGATATGTTTGAAACACAACCGAAGTCACAATTGTTTCCCTCGCCATGTACAGATATGGGTGTTTCTTGGGATTCCAAGTCAATTTGACTTTTATCTTCGAAAATAGATTGCAAATGAAGAAAGGCAATGTAATCCAATTCGTTCGGTGCGTGACACTTCGATTATACTTGGGGAGATCGTAGAACCCTCAAACTCCCCACGCTTTCTGAGAAACAAAAGCATATTGCAGAGAACTGTGCTTGTCTGAATGATCTAAGAAGTCGAATGAAGAAGCTCACTGTTTTGCAATCACAAAAGACACAAATTTTCCAGTTCGCCGTGTTGGACTTTTGTAAGCAAAAAAGCAAGTGGATTTCCCAGAGTCTACAAACAAATTTTCTTCCTCTTGGTGGTATATTGTTCTGCAGCCATATGCACATTGTAGAAAACAAGGTTTTTGTGGTGATTGTCACCGACAATACTTTGTGTTGTTTCATTGCTTTTCTGTATCCGTGTGACTAACGATTGCGCGTATTACAGTTCCGAATATTGTAACGGCCAGATTGGAAGCCGCCATTTTGGTGTCCGTTTGATGCAAGTGTTGCTGCCTATTTATACGCTTACGGGGCCTCGGCTTGCGGAGTTTCTCTCTCTGTTTTATGCTTTTGCAGACTGCTTACCTGCAACCCTCGTCGGAACAACATTACCCTTGCATGATACAGTACCGGTGTATTCGAGCTGGTGTTCATACTTCTACATTGATCATAGTTAAGTCCGGAGCAGTACTACTTTCATGGCAAACAGTTTTACTACTGAAGCTTGATTCCTAATTACCTTAGTTTTCGCTAGATATTTTTCACCACAGGCAATAGTTTTGCTAATCAGTAACTTTTTTTTAAATGTCTTCATTCCCAAAGCTAGGACCTTACGTAATGTGATTTTTGTCTTGTGTCCTGAAATTCCCCACGTTGCATGTAGTTAACATTTGTTCCGCTTAAAAAAATACTTTTAAATCGAGCAGTCTACTACACAACCAGTCCCAGGTGCTTAATAACCTATCTTATTGTTTTTCTCTAATATTTAGTACCGCGTTTCCACGAATTTGTGGAATGACTACACTATACGGATTCGTTTGGAATACATTTTGAGGCCACCTTTCACAAAATGACGCGAACCGAGTATTTCACTGAACAAGTTTGAAATTTCTGTTATTGTTCTAATAATCGGACACAATCTCTTCTTCACACAACAAATCAGATCAAGTTTTCCTCAGAATCGAGCTCAGATGTGTGTATGAAGAAGTCTTCCATGAGTGCAGTCGGTCGTTGTGCGAACAAGCCAGTTACGGAAGGACCCTGTTTTACGTCGGGCAGATGTTGAACAAATCGTTGAGAGTGCGCCCAGATACTAAAGTGCTTGGGTGTTCCAATCACAGTCGTGCGACCCGAATAATGAGATTACGATCGAACACTTTGCAGTTACAACAGTTATTAGGAAAGGTGTAACTGATTATAAAATTATTTTGCATGTTTCGTCATAGTAAATGAAAATAAATCCTTCCCAACTACGCTTGCACGGCTGTCATCTATATTATAATTATGTTCTCATTTTTACATACTCACACGACATTAGTAACTGCTTTTCTTCAAGTTATTTCTTCCATCACTTTCATAGGCGATTCAAAGATCATCGATGCGATCACTAATAGCTATTGACTGAACTGGTCTCTTTCGCCTACACGTGTTGAGTGACGAACGTATTCCTGATTGAGAACTTTGTTTTTCGTGGAAGATGACATACAGTAAGCAGTCAGTGAAATTCTCATCAATGAGCTGTCCCAAACAGCAAGTTTCCTGTCGACTCAAAAAAAAACAGACTGAAAAAGTGCACTGCTCTCCCGATCCAGTACTGAACATAATTATTATAAACGCTACCCATTTTCCTAATCAATGTGAATACAGTGAAAACAACGGAGGATTTTCCTGTGAGGGCCAATTCACCGAACAATTGAAGGAAACCAAATAGCTTCGTTTTAAAATCTTTTGCTCTAAGCTCCATAAAACTCAAAAAAGATCACTTAATAGAGCGAAACTGGTCATATTGCGCTGTCCATTTCCAAGGCTATTCAGGAACAATTGGTTTTGTAGTTTCAAGGCCCAAAAATAATGCTTAGGATTTACATTATTATATGAGTAGTAGAAGACCAGGTTTTAAATAATGAGAACTATCATGCGGTGTGAACTATCAAATCATTGAAAACCACGGAAGCATTGCAAAGCTATTTCTCATCCTTGTTAGGAATCGTCACATCTAACAAGCCCAAAATGGGACTCGAACCCGGGGGGTGAACGACGGTGAACCGAACACCTTGTGTCCTAACAAGGCTGAAATAGCTGTACTGAACTTTCGTGGTTTACAAAGATTTTAACATAAACGCCGCAGGATGAATCTTATATTTACATCATTAGATATTACCACGCCTCAGCCATCATTTCTGACGAAATAATGTCGTTTTTCTGCTAATTCAAACCTTTCCGGAACTCCTTGTGTCTGGTAGTTTCCAATGTGAAATATACGAGACAGGCCATTCTCCTTACAATGCTTCAAACGCAAGCCACAAACACCGATTGTACGATCCAGCTGGGATCATTTAGCTGCATCTTTGGAAAGAGCGTGATGATGTTTACGGGAACAACAATACCGCAATAGGAATAAAAAGCTTGTTAGGGGGAAAAGGCCAAATCTGACACACGTAAGCCCACGCATTTAACCGAATGTTTATCGGATTAACATTAAATAACCAACTCGGTTCGTTAGTACAGTAACTAGCACAGTTTACACAATTTAGGATGGTATGTAAGGACTGATAACATCTCTGCATACCTGGGTGATTTGCTAACGGTCTGAATTGCAATGACGTAAAGCTATGGCAGTTAAGACAACGGATAAGCGACGATCTGACTGATCTTTGTTCGACCGATGATATAATCGTGATGATTGGTTTGTTCATCGCTTTCTAAATCTTTACCATATAACGTGTCAAGGCAGTTCGTGACCAAACTGCATTCCCTTTCCTCCGACGCGCTTGTCTGAGTACTCATATATTTTGGAGATTATATATATATATATATATATATATATATATATATATATATATATATATATATATATATGAATTCGATTTGGACAGATAATGTCTGTTTTATCTTTCCCTGGAAACCGGGTGGTCGTGAGAAACGTTGCCGGGTTGGGCAGTATAATAGAGGCGAGACTGTTAGCTAACTCAAGAGTTTGCCGTTTGCATGTTCACGTATTTGAAAGAGATTTAGATACCATTCCATCTCAGGCACACTGTGTGGTCTCGAATGACGGCATTTTGCCCAGAATGATGCTGGATATCCATTCGTCATCAGAGTTTCCACCATATTACTATTTTCTTCCCGTGTTGTATCTGTCATGCAGATTTTCTGCTACCCGAAAAAAGGATTCAAAGAGTGTTTAACCTGCAACTGTGAAGTGTAGACATTGTCTAGACTAGGTGTTTTCTCGACAAAAGAAACTTCTAATTGAACTATATTTTCGGCAAAAACTCCAAAAGTCTAGAGAACTTAAGGTATTATTGTTTTCGTCGCGGATTGCTAGTTTTGTACAGGCAATTCAAACCTTCATCTTATGGTTTGTTAGTTCGTTCTGGTTGTCAAACTTTTATCCGCATAACGGCGACAAAGTATCATATAACATTTTTATTTACTTATTGCCACAAAATGTCACTAACTATCCTTCAGTATGCACTTTGTAATGACGCAGTGTAGTGTTTCAGGATACATCGTATAACGTCTGTGAAATCTATTACACTTTTCTCTCCTAATAAACCCAGAACTTCTTAGTAATAGCCTCCCATGCAGCCCGTATTCGTGAATTGTCTCAGAAGACATAATACGACCTCGGCCGGAACAGCGTCGTTCGATCGACGGAAGAAAGAGATGGAAATCGGACGGAAAAGCTATCATTATCATCCTTGTTCTTACTCTGTCCCATGAAAAAAGCTTCATTTTTTCGTCCCTAGTACCTAGTCAGGGCAGCAGTAGAAGTGAGGCAAGCATGCAAATAGATTTTGCAAAGTCGTAGTCTCAGGTTTGTCTCTACAATTAATTTAAATATTCACGTTTCAGATGTACGATACAGTGTGACTTATTTTGATCGCATTTCCATCTCGGAAGCTTAGAAATCTCATTTACGAGAGTAACAAATCGAACATGATATAACAGTGATAAGCAGTGATATAGCAGTAAAAGTCGCTAAATTGTTTCAAATCTGTTGGAAAATTGGCATATTTGACAGATTAGCGTGAGAACATGCTATGTCTAAAAAAATGCCGTTTTTTTGCTGTGGCGTGAACTCGAAACATCTGAAATGGCACATTTCGATTTTTACGGCCGAACATTGATGCAAAATTTCAGGAAGGATTGATGCAGCCGTCTAACGGTCAGTCGAGGCAGTAAGCCAACCCGAAACATTCAGAATTTGATCCGTAATTTTGGGTATTTAGCTATGTCAGTTAGAGGTACTATAGAAAAGGGATTCTCTCCGACGATTTAGATGTAGAGGGACCTCAAAATTATGGCTGCTGGGTGTTGACACATTGAGACAAGGAGACCAGAACTTGCTCATCAAACTACAACGCATACCGCAAACATGCAGTAGATTTGTTCACTGCTTCACTCAGTCTGATGGAAACTAGCCTACCCATAACTTTACATTCGTTTCGAAAAACGGATTGAGTAGCGAATGGATTGCAAGTCACAAGCGTGTAGTTGGCGAAAATAAATCAAAATTTCTTTTTTCTTTTTGGTACTAAGTGATGATGTTCATATATTATTATAAACAACTTCAGTTGCTATAAGAATTGGTTGTCCAAAAATGTACGCAGTATGATTTAAGAGTCCGTCGTTTGCAACAAAACTACTGATTGTTGATCCCTGTACAACGAATTTTCGCAGAGTTGTTCGATGCATTGACTGGTAGTGTCGAAGCTGACGCTTACGGGTGTCCGACAGGCACATTTTGCGCTCTCAGCGTGAATACAGAACAATTTAGTTCTATGTGTACCATAACTACCAGGTAGTGGTGACATTACATCACAATTATCCTTGTGGTCTGCCTATGTTCAAAATTCGGACAAAACCATTTTTCTGCTACTAACAGGGGACCACGACTACGACGGAATATGAGCCTCTGGGGGGAAATGGAACAACATTATTTTACGTTGAATTGACCCAAAAGTTACTCAGGATGCAATGTTCATGCACGGCATTAGACATATGGTCTGTCTGTATTCTTCAGGATTTTTCGCAGTCTGATCTGCATAGAGTCCACCATTTAGGTGATGGAATAATTTTTTATCTTATGCATCATCATATCTTGCACTTTTGACTCCATTGACCAGTGCGTAGATAGCCCATTGACTGCTGTCTTTAGAACAGAAAAAGTTTTGTGATTACATTTAAATCTGCGTCATTGGACGGTATGGACTGGATCTTGAAGTTGCGCATACATTTACATGTCTCACAGTGAACGGTTAACAGGCAACCCGATCTGTGTGGCCTTACATACGAAACTCTTGTGAAACAAGGCATGAACCATTATCCTGTAAAACTAATACCCATCCAGGTAACATCTTTCCATTGAATTCGGGGAATTTATCAGTTCTAACTGCGAAGATTTTCCCAACTTTCGAGGCATCTCTAACTGAATCCCATTAACAAAGCTAAACATGTTTATTCCAGTCCAGATCAATAATGTTGGTTATTATGATAGGTCGACATTTGGCGGAATATTTTTCGGGGGACTTTGGTGCATCAGATGATATTTTTCTTAGTCTTCTGCGGCTCATCATATACCAAACATTCATACGATAAACAAACCCATTGCCAAAATGACAGGCCTCGTGATTTGAATCCTCTGATACAACCAATACGTGCCCTCGTTTATTGAGCTTGGAATGCAGCCTTCATGTCACGTGATATTAGCCGCATTGAAAACTGCGCCTACCTTACGTCCGATAGAAAGTGAAAGCCTGGGAATATTCCCGCGACGGATTAAGAGGAGGACCTTCTAGCACTGTGTTTTGATCGTAATGCAGATAAAATCGTTCTATGCATATCGATTGCTAGTTCTTCCACCTCTGAAATTTGTACTTGGGGTAGTTCTTCTGTGATTTATCCGATAACTGTTACTCTTATTCGCGTTAATACACCGAGTAAGATACAACAAAGAAGATTCAAAATGACAGGCTTTGGCAACTCTACTTTGGTCCCTTTATGGAGCCCGCTGCTCTCGGTATCAATCTCGAGGACCTGGCACGAAGCCAGCAGGATCCTGAGTTTCAACAAACCATTCGCGATACAAGTCTCCGAGTGCGGGCTTTGCCTCTTCCGTCATCTGCTGGCACTATCCTCTGCGACACCACCTTGGATCACCCAAGGCCAATCGTACCACTTTCACATCGCCGTCCAATTTTTGATGTGTTGCACGGTCTATCCCATCCGGGTATCAAGGCCACATGCAAACTAGTCCGTGCCCGATTTGTTTGGCCAAACATGGATCGCGACGTTCGTCAATGGGCACGTAACTGCATTGCTTGTCAGCGAGCCAAAATACAGCGACATACCACCAGTCCAGTCGGAAATTTTGAGACTCCAGACGCCCGTTTCGCTCACGTGCACGTCGACATTGTGGGACCTTTGCCACCATCCCGAGGTATGATCTATCTACTCACTTGTATTGATCGTTTCACTCGTTGGCCCGAGGCCATACCCATTCCGGATGTATCCAGTGAAACTGTCGCCCGTGCGTTCATGGAACACTGGATTTCTCGCTTTGGTTGTCCTACCACAGTAACCACCGATCGAGGAGCTCAGTTTGAATCTGCCACTTTCGACAATCTCCTCCAACTGACTGGCACTAAGCGTATTCGCACCACAGCTTATCATCCCCAGGCAAATGGCTTGGTCGAACGTTTTCACCGGCACCTCAAAAATTCGCTCAGTGCTCACAACAATCCTCAGTGGACGGACGTCTTACCACTGGTTTTATTGGGCATTCGCAATACGTTGCGCAGCGACACTCCCTGCACACCTGCGTCCATGACATTCGGCACCACCGCTCGTCTCCCTGGTGAATTTGTCGCACCCAAGGTGAGCGCACCTTTCCCCAACCTTGGAGACTACACTCAACGTCTCATGATCTACATGCGTCAGAAGATTGGTATTCCTGTCCGTTCGACAGATCGGCCGTCGTTTATTCCCAGTCACCTACATACGTGCACGCACGTTTTTCTGCGTACGCCGAGCCGCCGCCCGTTGACTCCAGCTTATTCTGGCCCGCACAAAGTCATTCGGCGTTTAGAAAAAACGTTCATCATCGATCTCAATGGTCGGCAAGAAACCGTCAGCATCGACCGCCTTAAGCCAGCGTTCGTCGACTCGGAAACCCAGCCTACGCCGTTGCCCGTCGATGGTAAAAACACAGACGTTTGCCCGACCCCAACAACATCTAGCTCCAGCACGCGTGAGTCACAGGTCGACCCCCCATCACGTTCCACCAGGTCTGGTAGGCATGTTCGTTTCCCTGCACGATTCGTTGACTTTATTGTTCTTACATAGATTTCCCCTTTTGATTGCATACTGTATCCAGTTTTTCTTATCTCTTCTAGGGTCAGTCGTTGTTTACCTAGGAAGGATCTGGCACACCACTAACAATGGACATGTGTCACTATATGAACATTACCATTTTGTTGTTGTTGTTGTTGTTGCCTACGTGCCTTGTACATGGTTTGGCACGTCCCTGTCCCCACTTAAGGTTTCTAGATAGAGAGCACGGGGAGAGGATACCCCACCAGTTCACGCGTGAGTAACCTTCTCTGCGGCTATATATGGCCCAGAGGTCCTTAGATCACCTTAGAGGTGCTGAGCACAAACCTTTTCCAGCTGGAACTATTCAGCTGGTTTTTGGCTCAACTCACGACGCTCTCTGAGGTCGAAGTTCTCCTACTCGGTCGTCCTTCTGGAGGGGGACTGATGTAGCGGCTTCGCAGACACCAAATTCAATAAAATACAATTGCGAGCTTAGAGCTTAGGCGCGCTTTGTTTAAGTCCACCGGTGTGAAAATAAGAACACGTGAAAAAGAAGAAGAACCTTCGTCACACTACGTCAAAACGGCAAGGCGCGCACCAGCTCATCAGCTCTGGTGATTAGCTAGATCAGCCTCCCTTCTCCTGTACTTTATACAGGGCAATCAATACAAGTACAAAAACCATCAATCGCTGTCGTTCTGCGTCTTTATTCGCTGGACGGGAATTGAGTCCACAAGTCGTGCGTTCGACCAAAATCTCTATTGCGATAACAATATAAGCAATTAACAAAGTGCGCTCAAATGACCTTCCATCCAACGATCACATTGATGCGAACTGAAATTTCCTTTTTTTAGTATATTTGGCAGTCATCGTTAAAAAGCATTCCTAAACTATGTACCACGAAATCTTCAAATATTAAGAGAACTTATCCAAACCTTACCACTCAGGCACAACCATGAAAAATATATTGGTCGAAAAAACAGCTTCATTCGAAATTTCCGTAAAGTAAACCTATTTAAATATAACACAGGATCATTAATGTGGTCCAGTTGATCAGTTTATTCTTTTCTATACTTTTTTTTAATTTTCAGCTTACTTTACTCAGCGCTTTTTACCCTGACAGCCAAGATCACATACATCCAATTAACCATAGCGCAGCTAAGAATCGACGCAAATAAGAAGAAAGTTTCAGTGAATTAAGATCATTACCCGACGGTCTGATACACTTTAACATATTCACAAAGCTCTAACTATACACTGAGTAAAAAAATTCGTATGCGGTACAATCGACACTATTTGAAATCCGAAATTGGAACAAGGGATAATAATGCACACTGAAATAAACTGCACAACTTTATTGGTATCTTTTTTCATTTTGATCATTACCACTTCCCTCTTTTTTGTCTGACTTTCTAGCCTCTTGAATCTGTTCACGTGCGTGATTCACGTGTTGAAAGATCGAATACTTACTGTACAGTATGGTATTTCTTAAGAATTATTGAAACCATTACACAGTGTTTAACACGAATTAGTATCGCCTAAAACATTACGCGTTTGCGCACCTCGGTTGAAGGTCGTTTATTCAATAATATCTACAATAATTATCTTTTGCGAACTGCGAAGATTTACTTCGATTATTCAATTTAAGATTACGGATGCCTACTCGATATGGGTTCAGCTTTTGAAACTTTGTTTGAACGTCATTGCAACTGAACCTCTGACCAGTTGCAATGGCACACTTCGGCACACTTTCCATCCCGGCTGTCACTGTGAACGCCACAGGATTTCTTGGAAATTTGAGAAATTGTCAAGCCGAGCAAAGAAATCACCGTAATTGGCTAATGCTGATTCGTTGGTTTAGGTCACAGACTGTCATATCAAAGTTGACGTGCTGGAGGACTGGTCTTTCGAAGTGATTCGTGCTTGCCCAATCTGGGAATACACAAAAGGACCGTGAACTTCGCAGGTCGAGGCTCAATGGGTGTATCAAAAGACATCCACACATACATTAACCAAAAAGTAATGCGGTCTTCTGCATCTTGCTTTTGCAGAGGTACGACTTTCTATGCTCTCAACACCCCCCACGCCGGTCATCTTTGGCCAGGTACAGTACTATATTGTTACCCTGCTCGTTGTAACATGATTGCTGCACTTGGTACCTTATAAGGTTCCTCAAGAAACATTTAGGGATAATATTTTCCGGTTCCCTATGACCGTGGTTTGGATGTGTCCCTTACACTGTTTATTCCGAATGAGATGGAAGGGTTATTTTTGCGTACAGATGGGTGTGTCCCAGCCAAAGATACCCGTCCAACCGTGGGATCATACAGATAATTTGGTCGCAATGAAGACTATTTAGGAATAGCATGTAATGTTCGCTAAATAAACCCAATAAAGCAGGTTGAACTGAATCATCCCACTGGGCCTTATGAAGGAGGACGGAATGATTGTATTTGATTAAATGCAATCAAAAAACAAATAAAGTTTGGCTACTAGAAACATGGGTTTCGATTCTCCATTATTTCCATTACCGCGGGGACATGAGACTTTGCTTTGTCTTTTTGTTTTTTCCCACCCGCGAAAATAAAAGGCCTTGCTTGGAAAGCTATCAAAATCAATTAAAGACGGAATCGTCTTTACGGGAACTACCGTATGCTTCACCGGTTTGGACTGTCTGACTGACCGAATGCAGTCTCGTTAAACTAGGTTGTGTAGTATGAAAGTGGTTTATTCGAAAATTCGTTACTTTTAATTTATCTAGAAGTTGAAATTTCCGAAATCAGTCAGATTTCCAGAAATCTTCCATCGAATTTCATATTAACCAAGTCTTCGGAACATTTTCTGAAGAAACAAAACCAGGTGAAACTGGTCAAGAATTTGATCGATTAGTCTCTTTTCGGGATTCGGTAACCTCGTACGAGGTTTGTTGTTTTGCTTCAATTAAAGCAGTAAACAACTTCAGGAGGAAACACTCCAACGGATCGCCCCCGGGTCTCAGATTTTAGCTGAACAAGCTTTTTTTGGCAATAAACTTACCCTTGGACGAATTGGTCGTTTGAATTGTTAGTTTTTAACCTCTTTACCTGAAACAGGGATCAGATCGTAATATTATCTTTAACAGAGGCCAACAAATGTAGACTGTGTACAGTTTTTCTTCTTTGTATATTATTGTCAGTGAAATTTCGTAAATACATCTAATATCTGCTAGTTCCGCGAGCGGTGGAAATATGGAAATTTGCGGTCCTCAAGGAAAGTGCTTTGTGGCTGAACCAGTTTTAGATCTGAAGTACCTATTTTTATGCGTATTTCAAAGTGTCACTGATCCGTTTTCCCTCTGTTTGGCTGAAATGTGAGCTTTTGTTAACTTACTAAAGTCTTCAATACAATACAATCGGGATATTTGTAGAAGACTGCCCGCGCGAATTTTCCGTAGTGGATGAATGTCAACTACGGCGAAATGCGTCAGGCCTTGAGAAAAACCAAATACCCAGTGTTTTCAGATAACCGAAGACACGAATGCATGTCATCACTGGCAATGTTTCGTTGACCTTACACTTTTCCAGTGGTTACTTCCTACTAATTTGGTAATCCTAATTATTCAGTTTCACGGTTTGGCATATTTCGGAGAACGGCAAAATCTATCCGAATTTGAGAAGTCTCTGGCCCCGGTGGAATTGGAACCCGTAAATGGAAGCCAGCAATGCCTAGGAATTAATTGAGGAACCTGAACGAAGGCAAGGTGAGAAATTGCCCCAGGCAACATCAAATCGAAAAGTACGTCTTGCAGGACCAAAATAAGATAAGCGGAGTTAACAAAACCAACAACTTAGCCGTCAGGGTTTCTTCTACAGTGGTTCTATCTCTATCACCGTAGTACGCCAGAAGGTTGCCGAAATTCCGGTCAAGCCTACCTTAGTTCATTAAATAAATCGCAAGCTGTTCCCATCGATCGGTCAATAACTTGGGCTCCCTAATGAAAATTCGTTCACCATAGGAGTCAATCGTTGTGTGGTAAACGGTTTTTTCCCCTGAAAAATCAGTTACGCAAGGGTGCTATGTCATGTAGTGTTGATGATAAAAACGACTGGGAGTCAGTCCGGACGCTCTGGTGGTCAAATTTTTGACCCAGAATCAATTCGCTCCGGGGGTCGAGTCCCAGTGGGGGCTCGGTGGATGTGCACCGTTGATAATTCCTAACAAGCAAGATGAAGAATTGCTGTACAGCGCTCCCGTGGTTTTCGATGGCCAGTTTTGTGTTGCTGGTGAACACTTTTGTGCTGTTCAGTCGAAAGGATATGTTATAAATGTGAACCTGAAATTTATTTACAAAATCTAATTTGTGCATCAGGACTATGAAGGGATCCTCTTTTCAAACTGGTCCACTAAAGTACCACAATGGTGATTCTTTGTGAGTTCCATGTGCTTTGGTCATAGCTAACCCTGAGAACGATGATACCAAGGTCGCGAGTTGGAAATTATGATGTAATTAGTGTCTACAAATGGGTGGACTAGGTTCCGCGGTTTTCGATTTTGTTTTCAACACCAAATAACCTGTTCATACATTTTCCACTTCAAATCAATTCCAGCTAATTTTTGCAGTAAGTGGGGAAACCAGTGGCTTCTTACTTGATCACGATATTTTTTGCACATCACTATTTAGAGGTTGGTGCTCAGGTCCCAATTTTGTGAAAAAACCTTTATTACATTTGTACATATCGTAGTGTAAAGTGCGTAAGGGGCAGCGAAGATAACTAGAACCAGCAAACAGTTTTTCCCAGTTTCTGGATAACCCATAGTCTAATTTTCATCTGGAGTCGGACATCCGTGAAACAACACAGGGAAAAGTACACTATTTTAAGTCAATGGCACTTTGATTCCTCAATATTTGGTTTCATTAGTGTCGGTGTAGGCTATCCTGTTTCTTAGAGCGAGCCGCTTGTCGTTGTGCAGAGCTATTGATGCGGAACAATTTGCATGGAGAATTGGAGCTTTCACAAAGGAGAAATGGAGAAAGTTTTAGTACCTCAGATTATAAATGACAAGGGACTATTACAGAAACCTTTAATGAACTTGAGTAGCGCTTCGTTAGTAGGATAGTTTGCCGCATTTAGTATCCAGAAGACCCATGTAGGGAAACAGAAAAGGAACAAGCCATGGTTGGAAAAGAATCGAAGGATAATACTGCCGTACACGAAGACAGAAGGGATGCTATGCGTGAGGTCATGTGGAAAGATTTCGACAGCCGAAAGGTTGCTCGAACTACTCGAAATAAAAGTTGCAGTCCTAGGGCTCGGACATGTACGAGCTATGGGAGTAAACGCCTCATTTTCCATAGTATTCGACAGGATGATTAAGAAGTTCAAATTTTTGATCCGGATCAAGGTAAACTTCGAGGCATGAGAGCTCTCAGATACCTGACATCGTTCAACAGACGTCGTCAACACATAGGAATAATTGGTCCAACTATACGGTCTCCTGTAACGGGAGAATATCAGCTGTCTGAGGACAGGCATGAGACAGGGGAAAGGGACTTCAAATTTTGGCCTGAGGATTCCATCGCCCAAAGAAAGGGGCTCGTTTTCATAAAAATTTCACTGACTGTTGTTAAAATCCATAAGTCCTAATGTAAAATAATTACGGGGCTAAATAACCAAGAGCCATCAGATCAATAATTGTTGTATTGTTAAATAACAGAAGACTCACTGGCGTTTGTCACATCCAGCTCCACTCTCCCGAATCGAACCGGCGACCTTCCACTTGCTGAGATTTTGCACTACCAGCTGAGCTATCGCGATAAAGCGAATCGGGTGTAAGTAATGGAAGCAAGTATCCAATGATACATGGGAAATGTTCTGGTTAGGATGCGCAAAATACAAGTGAAGTTTCCAATATCTAAGATTCGAACCCGTCGAGCTAACAATAAATCCTACGGATAAGCGTCGTATTGCACTGTACTGTTCGGAGGACTTCTCTTAGTTAATTAACCCACAATTCAGCCAAAAACGGGAAGCCAGTCCTTCAAATGCCACTTTGAAACGAGCTCAAAATACTTCAAAATAAGAAAGGATCACAAATGCAGAAGGTCAAGTTTCGAAACTAAGAATCAGGTATAAGAAATGCTAAAGTTAGGTCTCAACAATGAACACCATAAGCTCTCAAAACTCGTTGAAGATAAAGGTCGGATTCGTGTGTGTGAGAGAAAGCAAAGAAGTAGTGTTAAACACAAAAGAGAATCCCGAAGGACACCTGCGACTGGTGCTGGAACGATAGGTTCTGCTTGCAAAAATTGAACAAAGTGTAAAAAGGATGATATAAATGAAATAAGTTTAGAAATTATCCACTTACCAAAACACACAGCTTGGCTCAGTAAACACGGTGGGTTCGTACTTTGATTTTCTATATTCTGTGTAGATGATTAATAACAGTGAGTTGTTCAGCTCTGATACAACAGTGTTTTGCCACGTGACAGTACATCAACGATTCCGATACCACTTTATTCAAGAAGATTTCTAGCCAAGGCAAACGTTCGTTAAGTATCTGGTGCACAAACTGTGACCATAAACGCTTTATTACTACAGTAGGCCACCTATCAAAAACATTAGTCGGGATCACTCAAACTGTTCCTTGCTAATGGGTGTTGCATTCAGGAAGAGAGATAATCAAGAGGAAGTAGTAACATAAGCAGCATCAGTTTGAGAGTATTGTTTGCACAAACTATGCACTTTTAAGTTTCCAATCATTGCACAAAGCAAGCTTGATCAAGCTAATCCTTGAATATCAGGCGTTCTCCTCCTAACCATTGAAGCTTTTTCGTGCAATCAAACGAATAACATCTACGCCGTGAACAATTTGCATAGGGGGTGTATGGGATTCTGGAATATTTACAGTTGTTCCTTGCTTTTGAGAACGTACACCATCTCTCAGATTGAGTTAGGTTACATTCACATACAGAACAAGTAATAAAAGGAGAATGGTAGTAATAAGACTCAAGTATGGTTCTGAATGGGCATCGCAACTATTCAAAAATAAAAAATTCATATACATCTGACAACCAGTGAATTGTTCCTGGCTCTCAGCTACCCCTCAGATATGCTTCTCACCCTCCAAGCGCTACTACTGCCCTCATAAACAACTCCGAGTCGCGGTTAGTTTCTCAAATACCTCTGACTGGCAGTTTTGCCGATGACTAAGGGACTTTATTTCCCACTGGATAAACTAAAGCATAACACCATTGACAGTCGATCTTTTTCTTTTCCACGCCAGAACATTTTTCCCCTACTTTCACCTGGCTTTCGTAGGGCACGCTTCGAAATCACAGACATGTTTCATCAACGGCGAACGTGTTGCGTCACTGGTGAAGTTGCGATGTGTTATAGCAAGATTCATCAAAATATGATACTAGATGGCCTACTAGCACGATGATTATTTTTCACCCTATCAGTGTCACGGTCACCTTGACAGGCGAACAATATTGAGGTCCTAGTAAAAAATGGAAGCCCTCCCAAGCCCATTCAGCTAAACTCTGTATAGTGATTGCTTACTGAACCAGATACTACTCAGACTACGTGATTAAAACTCACCGAACCCAGTGGTCTATTGATCCTAACTGATATCATATCCCGGAAAAATATTGCGCAATACGTTTTACTCGGAGATATTTTTTACTGAAAGTTAAAATTCCAATGGACGTGCTCCTTGTTCGGTTCGTGGGGGTTTATTGCATCGAGGGAGGATTTTATAGAGGAAATTCCCTCCCATATCAGAAGTGTTTCTGGCAGAGAGGTTATCGCAGTCAGGTAGGTTGTACTCTGAGGGGGGGGGGAGGGTACTGTAGTTTGTTCTGGTGTGAACAGCTCCGGCAAGATCTATAAGTCAATGTATATTACGAAACCGCATCAATTGACACTGTGGTTGCTTTGATTTTCCAACTGTCAATTGGTAGGCAGGTAGCGTTGTTATTGACTGGCTCACTAACACTATTGGTCTACAGGAGTCCCGCCTAGCGGGTGGCCAATCCAAACCTGAGATTTCCGGTGGTAAAGTTGACTTTTATACCCACTCTTCACTCAGGGCCCAAACATAAAATGAAAAATAATAAGGGCGTATGATTGTGCACTTGCTCTGCGAACCACACCGTATAAGTTAGAGACACCAACTCGAATGGGCTGTGTCCATACCACTTATAAGGTTCTGAAAAAGCTCTCAATTACTAGACTGTCATTGGACTTAATATATCACTGAGTTTTTTAGTTTGTTCGAATCAAAACACCAAGATACCTTGCGTGCGTGCTCGAGCGAGCTAGTGGGGAGGAAGGTCGAATGGATAGTCAACCGGTCAGAAAATCAATAGTCACTTGTTTTCGATTAACATTTTCAGATTGAATCTTCCCGGGCCACGTACAAAATCTACCGTAAACAAATCATAACTTGATTTCGTGCCACGGATAAATGTTCATGTGAAGCATGCACATGACCTGTTTCCCAACACGTTTCGTAGTAGACCCGTGCACACTAGAGATTCCATTTTTTACGTCGACGAACGAACGATGATGACCACTTTAGGATCGTTGATTAAAGCAAATACTTAACAACAGTATATTTCCCCTAATCGTCAAATATTACTTAGTTTTCTCGGAAAGAAGCAGTACCTTATTGTTGCTATCACAAGGTCTCCATCTTTTATTGGGGGATAGGCTAAGCTAGGAAGGACAGCAGTGAAATTGAAGTGGCTCGTTTCGTAGCAGTGGCTGTGATATTTTCGTCCAAAAAAAAATGAAGAGAAAGAAGAACTATTGATCCCTGACCTCGGGGGAAGGGTGACACTTTCAAGCATCTTTATAAAACAATTTGGCTGGTCCGTTTTAGTTGTGCGTGTTCTAGCTTTGAACAGACCAACGTCCGTTTCCAATTCAGCACAGAATAAGTGAGCACTGTACATAGTGCTCCCCCCAAATAAGACCCGGTTTTATACTTATTTTTGCTTCAAAAATTGTACTAGGGCTTATTTTTTAGATATAAAAACTAGCATGCATGCACGTAAAAACTCTACGTTTATTCAAATACGAGCACGTCATCTTCTTCTGGGATATCATCATAAATTTCCAAATACTGAATTTGGGCTTACATTTCTTGTGACCCCATTTTCTATAGAAACATTGGTTCCAGTCTCTCGTGCAAAGCTTCTCCGTTCAAGTAGCCTGCTCGCAGTGCTTTGGTAACGCAGTTATCAGTGATTCTATCCCAATAATTCGTCAACCACTTCACGATCTACTCCAAAGTGGGCTTCACTGAATCTCCACGTTGATTTCCCTCTATCCCACTCTCAACGTAGTCGTTGATTTCTATGCGCAAACGGTATTTATAAAGGTTTGTTCATTGCAATTTCAGTAGTCTGGATATAGTGCGTTATCCCTTCGTGAATCATAGTTTGCTCTATTGTTATCTCTGCTATGAAAATCTACATATCTTTAGCATGGGGGGTGCCGGTTGAAGCCCAGACTAGCGGACCACGTTGATCACCTCGTGAGACAAGAGGCAACAGGAATCGTCCTGACCGTTGTACCCTCCCAATACCCATGTATGCTGCCCCGCCTTACCGAACCACACGGTAGCTGTGGTTCTTAACTGGAGCTTACTTTCGCGGCAGAGAGCTTACATTGAAAGCATCCTGAAAAATCTTGCAAGGGCTTACTATATTGGTAGGTCTTATTATCGGGGAAACGCGATATTGATTCCAGCAAACAAAGAAGGAGCATAAAGTGTATCTCTTTGCGGTTAGACCGCCAGTCAAATACAGATCCTCTTCTGAGCTCCAATTTGATTTGTAGAAACTCGGTTTTGACTGAAGAAGCAATCTGAATACATGAAGTGTTATTTCAAACGAGCTAACTCTTGAATCCCTGAATGCCATCGATTCTGAAGACAGAGAGGTCCCAGTTCAGCCCGGCTTTGGCAACAGGTCTGAATTCCAGTGAATGTGCGATCTGATCCTCTCTTTCTTTCTTTCTTTCTTTCTTTCTTTCTTTCTTTCTCTCTCTCTCTCTCTCTCTCTCTCTCTCTCTCTCTTTCTCTTTCTGCCCCACTCTAGGGAAGGACTGGCAATTATCCCACACAGTTTTACCCACCTTCTATGAAAACAAGTGTTTGGTTGGCAAAATCCCTTCCATCGGAATATTTTACTATTTGTGATACAAACTTTTTCCAACATGACAAATGGCCCATCATTTGCGGGGCATCAATGTGCTTGAAACCTTACTTTCGCATCTATATCGGTCGTTCCGAATTGCCCTCAAATCAGGAGGACGTACAGTCTGTTCCTTTTCAAAACTTGCAATTGATTTTACATTATTTCGTGATGCAACACAGGGAAATGGCGTAGATCAGCAAGGTGTTTGGGGGTACTATGACTGAACTTTGATAATGAAAGTTAAAGTTTTCAGGCATGTTTCCTGTGGATTGAGGTCTGAGCAGTTGTATTACCTGTCATGATGATCACCAGTGATCCAAATCTAATCACCTTTGATTCATTTTCCCGTCATTCTGTATGGGGTTTCGAAAGAAATTCCGGGATCGACCATATGGAACGATTTCTGCAGGATGGGAACTGCCGAGTTTGATTTGACTCCCTCTGTTCTGCATCGTAGCCAACGCGACTGGCACTCCTTGATGCACTTCAGTCGTTGTCTTACCATCCACTCTACATTAGTATCACTTCAGCCGCACCAAAAATGTAGGTGATTCACTGAGGTTATCGTTTAAATATCGGCACGGTTTCTTGAAATCGGGAATACATAGATGAACATGAGTGGCCAGAAGCCCGTCAATTTGAGCTTAATTAGACCGTTTCACATGATATACAGCATCCATATGGGACAACTGGATGGCCTTGAGTGTACATCGAATGACATCATATATATATATATATATATATATATATATATATATATATATATATATATATATATATATATATATATATATATATATATATATATATATATATAATGTGTGTGTGTGTGTGTGTGTGTGCGGAGCACTCCAGCTGTAATATCTGAGTAAAACACGAAGTCAATTAGCTTGAACTACCTTCCAAATAATAGCAGCGCTTTCCTTAGGTCTGAATGACTGATAAAACTGGCGGTTATGACCGGTCACAAGTCATCTTCCGTATTTCGGATATCGACACAGCAGTTGTGTATGTAGATCATATACTATTACATGAAATATGTTTATAGACAAGGATATAAGCCGTACAGCTGCTTCATTTATATTTCATTTGGTATTCATCATATGGTTTTTAATAACTGATCAGCAATTGATCCCGTCCGTCATTCTCCAAAAGCAGTTTGACCGATAGATCAGAATACGAAGGTTCAAATCCCAACAACAATATGTTCCAGTGTGCTGTAGTATTAGACCGTTTTTATGCTTCCCGACTTGCCGAAAGCCTTGTTTTTTTATCACGTTAAATCACAGAATCTAGGCAGTGAAGCTATCTTGGTGACAGGCACCATTTCGTCCACTCTGCACATACTGAAAAATGGCCTGAAATCAATGAGACCCCAACAGTAAGCCTCTTCCATCGGGCCCAATAATGCGAACCGTTATTTGCGCAATGGTTTGCAATCAGAATCTCAACTGGGAGTCCGGAAGGCTGGTGGAGGCATCAGCTGACGTGCCTAACTTTTACGCACCCAGAACTAAAATACTCGTCAATGGTTTTCCGAGAATTGTTGTTACTCCCAGCTCATTCAGGGTAAGATGTTTTTGTAAGCTCTTTATAATTCCGCTGTTGGCGAAACGGTCACGATTTAAACGACAGGCTCATCGATCAAATAGGGACAGAGCGAGGGAGTTCTGTGAAACAGAGCAACAATTAATTTGCAATCTTCAGAAGCCAACGAAAGGACACCAACCTAAGTTTATTGGATGGTGGATTAGCATATTGGGAAGAAAACGATAGTACTCCAGGCACTTTGAATGGCCACAAAAATCGGAAAATACATCAGTTAACAAGATGTTCTGCATTTGGAAGTCATTGTGTGTGTGTGCGTGTGTGTGTGTGTGTGTGTGTGTGTGTGTGTGTGTGTGTCAGTTTGACGCGTCAGTTGCTTGCGAAGATAATTTTTTTCTCTCTCAGTGATTCTTGAACCAATATAACACTGTCCTGAGTAGGTCGAAAACTGATGCACAAAATCAGTCGAATAGGAAATTTTTTTACAGAATTGTGTAACCTAACAGCGAGATTCTAGGAATATTAGGAAGTACAAAATTGATAAACAAGGAAAGTCGAAAGCATTATTTGAGAAGGGATGTCTTATGACAACTGAATGGTCCCAGAAAAAGGACTAAAACGTTTGACACATGACTAATATTGTACAACCTAATTTCCACCATCATAAAGAGGTTTATTCTATTAAAATTACCGAGCGAACCACTTTACTTAACTGTTTTTTATTTAGAATATGCAGGCATTTATCACGTACTTGACCCCGAATGCTCAGTAAAGATCAGTTTCAACTCAGGCCTGCAGAAATCGATATCAATAACCGGTTAGATGCAAGTCAATTGACGTGGCTTTCTCATTTATGCATCAGCGAATTGAAGATGTTTCTCTGCGAAAAATTGACTGAAACATTTGGACTCCATAATGAACTTGGATAATAGGTTCAAAAATGTTGCACAAAGAGTCCGCAATGCTGCTGTCCTACATTTGGACCTAATCACCCATCGCCTACCTAGGCTCCCATTCAAAGATCACACCTTTTTCAGCAGTTTGTGATAGCTGAGCTATCATCTATGCTTGCGGGGTTGACTGATCAGTGTTCTATGGTCCACACTTGATGGTAAGATATGTCGCCTCGGGGATTCATGGACAAAGAATAACTGCTCAGCGGTTGAAGCTTGTCGGTAGTCAAACAACCCCCAGTGACGAGTAGTTTTGAGCGTTGCACGCCTGGAGTTGTTTTCGATGCAGCTGGAAACCACCAACCTGAGCTACCATCAACATCAATTTTAAAAGAAAAAAATTGAAAATCACATCTCTGTATAATAAACCTTCCATTGTATCTGCGGTCTTTTCCGCTATTTCAGAATCGGACCGGCCTATCACGGCCAACTATGGAACAGTCGACACATCCCAAAATATATGCCTGATCTGTTGATGACTCAAGAAAATCCAGCAGAACTGTCTGCATAAAGAAGGCCGATCGCGGGCATCGCTTGCCGTTTGCTCGAAATTGGTTACAATTCGAACCCATCAAGCGCGTTTTTTGAGTCTTGGTACATTATCCAGACAAGCACCGATTAAGGGTACCGGAGGCATTATCGATCGCCTGCAACAGATGCATCCGGAGTCCGGGAATGCACGATCTTCACTCTTGACCAATCACTCTTAAAAAAACGCATACACACACATGGACAACTATACGGACAACTACAAATTCCATCACTTTCCATATTAGTCTATATACAAATCAGTGCCTGATGATAATCAAAACTGAAGGATTGTGAACACATACCTTAGATATCCCGCTCACGAGGTGACCGACCAAGCACCACCATAGGCCTATGAAAGTGGCATTGAGCCAATTATACAAACAGTGACCGAAATATCGCTGAGAATTCCGTAGATTACGTGAAATGGAATGAATATTTTATTATCGTACATTTTCGACCATACCTCAAGGTAGCTGGGATAAGGTTATCCGCGAACAGAGCTATCGAAATATGATCCTTTTTCAATAGCAGAAAACCAACAAATTTTCGCACTAGCGAGTAAGTAACAAACACGGAGTGGTCCTGTAGCAATAAACATCAGGCACACTGCATAGACCTTTGGTCAGATAAGGTAGATCGCAAGTTAAATTTATTTTATTCGGTGATTTTACCCAATCCTACTCAATCATGTCCTGGTCGTTATACCATGCGTAGAAACACACGATTCCCAATTTATTTTTATGGTCCACCAAATACAAAATCAATCACAGATTTTAAACTGCTGCATAGTATATAAATCGTTATATAACATTTGCTGTCTCAAATAAAAAAGATGAGTTAAGAATCTACGTATTCAAACTTCAAAGCTTGTCATCACATTTTACTGTCTTGAGTTCGGAGTATTTTTCTTTGAGGTGTCCGGAGTCAGTGATCGATTGTATGAGTGTCGATGTTTATTCAGCCAAAGACGGTAGGGTAGGCGAGTTTATTGTGATGTTTTCCCAAGAGTTCACTCAGATGATTAGCATCCGCTTTTACTTGGGAAGCCTGGGGCACATTATAGTTCAACTTAACTGCAAAACCGCATGGGAAAAAACATCATTATATTCCAGTTTATTGGGGATATGAATTTGGAGGATCAACTTACCGGCGTGCACCTACCTGTTCGATGTCTCTTAAGACAATTCTTTTTATTAGGATGACGTTTCATCGCATGTAGCATTTTGATATTCATGAGCAATGTACGATGCTCCTTAGGTGGTCGCAGCCGATTGCAAATCAAGCGATCAAAACTAATGCAAACCTTTGTGTCAAAAGGAACCAAGGGTCACAATAGATAAATGCACCAATAAGACGTCCATCAGAGTGAATATCCATGGTGTGGTTTACTCGAATGAGAAAGTTAACGCAAAACAAGGGGAGGTAGGTAATCCGAACTTCGTTCACACGATTTCCAATCCAACCAACCTATAACCAATGACCTTGAGGATGGAAATGAGATACACCATAATGAGTCAGGCGTACCAACGAGCCGAGGGCCAGTACTGTGTTCTTCCTGATCACAATGGGCCTGTGACAGAGGGACTACTCACATTATTTTTACTTTTACGCGACTATCTCCCGTTAGAAGGTACGCTGACTCCATGCATGTGGCGGATCATCGCTGATCATGCGCGGTGGTTGGAAGCGAGTTCGGCGCAGACTTCGACCAAGTTTTTTCTTCATTTCCGGTCACCATAGACCGGCAGTAAGCGAAGGTATTATTTGTCCTTCTCGACAATGCTGATTCATGTTTTGAACTTGCTCCCAAGACAACAGGGCAGGGTTCGGGACGAAGTGCTTGTTTGGTTGGTTCGATTTCAGATCACCGTAGGATATGTCCAAGCCGCTTCAGTTGATGACATTCGAGTAACACCGACAGTTCATCCATTTTGAAGGGTCTTCTCCTAAGTCAGTCACGCAATTTTATTTTCAGAGATTTCCCGCAGGCACTGGTGGTGGGACGTTTACGACCTACCCGTGTCCCTGGCTCTCACTTGTCAGGTTTCGTGGCCGCTGGTGGTTGCAAGGCGAATAAAGGCACGGTAGACACGAACCTTGGCCCGAAAGCGGAGTTAACACACAACCGCCATTGAATTACACAACAAGACTACGATCGGCTAAGTGATACAAGAATTACCGAATGCATTCAGGGATCATTCCATCATCGATCCGTATTGGAACATCAAATTTATCACTTCAATTAAAGGGATAATGTGCATACAGTTTTGATGAATAATTATTCAGAACTGCTTGTTGTTGGCGTGGTTAATCGGCGTTATATTTTAGCGCATTATCGATTCATTTTATGTGCGAGGCTTGTATTTCAGGTAACAACAGATCTGACGAAAGTATGCTGCTTATTTTTCATGTTTCGGTATAGGTGTGAATAACCATATGGACTGTTGATCGGATTTACATCCGACACAAAACGGTCGACTTTCAACGTCATCATGCGTGCGGCTGTACACGGACATATAGACTTATTCAACCGGACAAACATACATACGTAAATACACACGCACAAGCACACCGGCATTCAGACAAAATATTCTCATCAACCGTAACAAGTGACTGTTTTTCATTACTGGCGAAGATTTGCCTGTGGAGTATCCCCGAATTTCTGTCAAATTATTTCAGTCTCGGTTTTCATACTGACGAGCTGAGGAGCTATGCTGAAAGAGTATCTCTTCACATATGTACACGTTCACATTCGTAGGAAGTGAAAAAATAAATATTGTGATTTCCCGGTCGTTATCGCCTAGAAAAGCCTCCTACACGGAGGACGGCGCTCATAATGAAGTCGACCGAAATTCAATCGATCGTGAATGTCTATCAGTAAGTGTGTTCGTAAAACGATAGCTAGAAAGAAATCAGCCTCAAAACTGCGTCTTCTTAGTTACATAAAAACAGTTAAACGCTGGTGTATGAATTTAGCAAACAAACTATTTATGACTTGAAAAATAAACAGAAAGTACATGGAGAAATCAGCTCCTAATCAGCTGGGTCCTACTCGTTCCGAAAAACAAGAAACTGTAAGTTTCTAATTGGAATTACACCAACAACTTCATGCTAATGTAATGGAATTGTAGTAAAAACAGCGTCCTTTCAGAAATTGAAGTGCGCGGAGCAGGAGAAGCACATATGGGTCACGCAAGTGTGACCAGGAGTATGTTTGGACAGTATGTCAACTGCGGTTGTGTGGCGTTATTTTCCTATGGAGTTTTAATCAGTCAAGTATTCTCCCGCCGCAAGTGCGTATTAATCAACCTGTTCGGTTAAATTGATGATGATCTATTCTGTTTATTGTCGGAAGATGGAACATCAAGATGACGAAACAAATGTGGAGGACAGATGAAAACTGGAGAAAGAATTGTCGTTGTTGAACAAACCTTGTATATATGACTCACGAAATATGGTTGACTGTAGAAATGAACGACAAGAATGTCGCTTTCTCGGGTCGAATACCAAAGTACGCAAAGAAAAAGAATTCCGATCATGAATTACACACCGAGTGTTGGTTTGTTTACCGAACCATATCCTCCATTGGCTGGAGCGTTTACTGTTCACGACCAAGGAGGATGAAGCAGGTACCTAGAAGCCCCATAAGCTAGCTTGTTTTGCACCATTATTCACTGAGACACCACCATAAAGCGATTTCATTTAATTTGGTACGACTCTTCCGCAGTCCCTGTACATTGAGTCCCAACTGCGAGTCGAATCCGGTCACTTTAACCAATTGGCCACGGACCCCTTGTGGAAATATTGTGCTACTATCATTCAACAAAAGGAAGTTAACCAAAAATGAAAAAAACACTACTGCCGTGGTTATGCGCGATTGTTCGATGGGACAGAAGCAGATCAACCAAGGATCTTCGAAGGTGAGTCGAGCGTGGTAACACTCAATAGTCGTTATAATCCCCGGAAGTGTATTTACATACCACTCTTGCTTGTTTAGATCCTGTGCAATACGCGACGGATAGTGACCGAACATCATGAACTGAAAATCAGACAGCCATCACCACTGGCCAAATTCCATCAGAAAAGCAACCCTTCCCTCATGAATTTCACAGCTGTGAGTGAAACAGATTAATTTCCTAGTTACGCTTAAAGCTTGCTATTCCCTTTTGGAGACTGCGATTGAAATGGAACAACCAACTGGGAGATCAACCCAGTACCATGACAGAAATAAGGCGGTCGTCATCGCTAACAAAAGCGCTCGAGTAACTTGGCCTGAATCATCACTTTCGGTCGGCGTTATTTGTGGGAGCCCCAATTGTGGCCTTCGAACTGACGGTCTGAGCACTAAGGTATGGAGAGTTGATTCCATCGAATAACTTGGTCAAAATACACCTGCAGATCTTAACACCTATGATTTCGATGACTGAGCTGTTTTCGTCTCCTTGCCTCCTGCTCTGCTACAGTATCTGTCGATCAGCTCTTCGGGTGTACTTCTTAGCTCCATGCACCACATTCTGTACTGTAAAACGCACAGCAGTGGCTAGTGACGCCTAACCAATGAAGCACGATGATTTGTCTCACCGTCAACAGGAACCACACGTACTGCACTCCTACGTTCCCCTAACGAAAGTTTTATCTCGGTAACACGTTTATCAAAGTCTACTTGGAGAGATGCTCCCGTCAAGGGTACAGTGTTTTGTCATTCAGAACCAGATGTTGCCCATGAACTGTTTTTTTCATTGAGAACGGATCTAATCTAGCCTCTGCCCACTGACCTCTCAGCGACGTTCGTACCGCAGATTTAAGGAGGCCATTTTGCAGACACGAATCTTGGAGGCGCGTGAGCCATAACACCGTGCTATGGTGCGGTATCATCAAGGTGAGCATGAGTGTGCAATGTTTTTGGTTCATTCTGTATTCCGTACTCAACTTTCTTTAGTTCAGCAATGAATCACAGAACTAGACCTACTGACGTCAGATTCCATTGAGGTTTCGAAAATCCGCCGCTGAAAGAGTAACCGGTGTGGAAAACAACTTATTCTGTCAATTCCGAAGATGTGAGATATCGATAGTGAATTTGGCAACCCAGTGAACGAAACGGGAGTCTCTTACACCGAGACATCTATATAACATCAACTTTGGTCATTTGATAGCAGGAGTGAATATGGACAGATTGAGACACCGTGCTGCACCCAGATCGAAGAAATCTCTTCGTGCCTCAGAGGTATTCGTGTTTGAGGAAGTGCAGAATATAACAAGGAACACGACTAAAAACGGAGACCATTTTTCAGCACCCACCAAACTTCCGAAACCTTCGAGTGCTATTATTGGTGCTTATCGCGTAAGGCGAGATAGACCTTGAGTAGCATAATATTTTATCAGTAGGGAATCCTGTTGATTGTGCATTGCTTTGTCGTCTCCAATATACGGCTAGCTTCTTTTTTATGCTTTCTACTTCGGATATAAATTTCACGCACGATTCTAGCACAAATTTTCGCAAAAGCTGCCAAAACTGAATTGAATTCCTCATCGAGACTATTCCACACTTAGCTATCCCCTCTTCGTCCTCGTCACTTTCTAAGACTAACGGCTCTGCATCTTCCATACACTTGGTGTTTTCGTCTGACAGACAAATCATAAATGGCTACATGGGTCACTTTTCACAACCAAGCTGCGTGTTGAAGCAGCTCTAAAATAAGAACTAGTCTCATCAAAGTTAAAATTATTCACCCATTCCTAATCTATGTACAATGTAGAAACGCATTCCGACCAATTTGATAGTTATTCACCTGAAGCCTCATCGCTCAATATTATTTAAGGTAATACCGTGACGTTGTTTGAATTTGGACGAGCCGTTGCCTTCACGAAAACCACTATGCCTATTACTACGAGCCACCTGGTTTACTCTCTCTTTTAGCAGCATTTCTATTATCGGCAGATGATTCCGACGAGTAGTGAGAAATCATTCGTACACGACAGTCGGTATCATTGCAGAAACCAAGACGTAAACGCAAGATTCCCGCGCTGACTTGACGTTCATTAGTCCCAACTAGTTTTGGAGCTGGTCCCATTTCTCATAATCGTATGCACTTGCATTCTCTCTGCAACGAATCGGGATGCGATCCTCGTCCCGGAAACTCCACTACTGTACAGACTAATAACCTTTACTTTATCACCACAGCTCAAGAATGTCTTCTTCATTGACCGTTTCATCACGATTTATGGACGCTTGTGAGTTCTACTGCCATGGTGTCAGATCTCCAATAATTACATAATATTATACCGAGGTTGAGATCAGACGCTAAAAGTCCATTTGCTGCAGCCACCAACGCGGGTTTCAATGGCTGATTCAAACAACAGAGGGAGCACAGCAACAAAGACGAGGAATTTCTGAGTATTTAACGGCACCTTTTTGATATGAGTAGTATGGCATTGTATCTGGATGACAGGACAAAATCCATACTTGGGACCGTGTGTCCTCGTTCTGAAGGTTAGCTGTGTTAACCGACGAATTAACTTTCGAAGAATCACCGTGTGATTCTAAAAATGGACTCCCCGTCCATGCATGCTCCATTCGATTCAAGTGAGATTACAGCTGTGATTAAACGGCACCATTTACCAAATGATTTCAATGAACTTCCCTGAATGGCTTACGATGTTCACAAATACATACCCAAGTGCAACATTTGACACTTGTCACGACAGAAAGGCTTTCGACCTTTCTTAAGCAAAGAATAAAGTAGCATTTTCTATCGGTGTTTAGGTATGCGATCCGTTAGCCATGTTCGTTCTTGAGGGGTTTCAATGGAAAAATCAATCGGGGCCAAAACGATGCGTCTGCTTGAGGGCAGTGACCGTCCTAGGAGAGAGCACTGTATCTCCAAAGCCTCGACTGATGTTCCCGCTGAGACAGAAACCAGAACCGGCGCATGGAATGCATCAATGGCTGTTTGAAATGAGCTGAGGCAGTTCCAGTGTCCGTTTAAACCACCATTACCGTGCAATGGGTATAGATGCTCTGGTTGCTACCTCTTACGAAAAACCTGTCAGAAGCTGAAAAATGAACAGCGGAAATAGAATTAAAAAACCGGTAGTACCAACAGGACGACGGGACTGTGAACCAAAAAGTGCCATAGGTTGCAACTTAAACGACGGCTCTGACCATTGACTAGATGGACCTCGCGGTGCAAACGCATGAGGCGTCACACACTGTAGGTGGCCAAGTTCACTGGTTACATTGTTTTTCCATTCCATAGTTCGACAATAGCTGCACGTCTCGCAATCATCAACCGCATCAGCTAACACTGGACAAGAAGGAAGTCTATCTGATGGCATGTGCAACACATATCCGAACCACCATGGCGTAATGAACTTTGATGCACAGTCACACAGAACAGCTATATCTTCAGATTTTAACCGCATGAATACACTCAAAGATCGATTATACGACAACTTATTTTTGCTAGTGAAATTTCCGAAACTCCTGGTTTTACTTTCCAGTGGACCTGACGGAGTACCCTGTATAGGTTAAAAATGACGGGAAAAAATTCACGTATGTCACGCGCCTTCATCTATATATGGTAGGCACAAATCCACTAAGATAAGTGATTGAAGAAGGGAGTCATTTTGATAAACATAAACAGGATTATAAAAGACCAAGCAATAGTGTATCGCATGTATTTCCGGTGCTCTAAAGTTCTTGTGAGGCGTGAAGGCTGTGTTTTAGCGTGTGTACGTATGGTTAGAAGGCAGATGGAAAAAGGTTCACAACGGATCTTTTGGATGAGTGTGAAAGTAACCGAAACCCTCGACCCCACCAATTACTTTAGTAGGAACTGGAAAACAGTGCATATACCGATGGCGCGCACGCTGGCGTATGAATATATGTATACGGCACTGACAATGATGGACGTATGGGGAGATATCGGGGGCGAGTCATGTAGTATGCCAATCAACGTCACCATCAACGATACCAACATGACACAATTTAAATGGATGACGTGGAGACCAGGCGGAAACTATCCAGTTCAATGCGAGCAGGTTCCAGGGACTACGGATGTAGGAAGATGTTAATGCAAACGAATCTCAGAAATTCAAGCATCTTCAATAAGAAACGAGATTCATTTTAGAAAAAAGAAGTGAGTTGAACCACGCAAATATCGCGTGAAAACCAATCGAAGTATGATTCACGTCCTGTCAACTGTTCCCCGTCTCACTCTGACAACCTGGCTGTGTCCAGCATATGCTGATTCATCATTTCCACCTAGATTTGCCGGGGGGCATTTGAAGGAGCAGCAGTGGTGAACCGTGTAGATGGAAACAAACCAATGAAATTGGACTAACCATGGGAGAGAAACGCAAGAGCACACGTGCAGCACCTAGATACCTCGAGAAAGGGACGAGGATAATCGATGAAGTTGAGTAGGCCAAAAATCTAAAAGTTTGGGCAGAAAAAAATTCCGTTGACAAATAATAAATGAGCGATCAATCTTCTAATGGGAGAGAGCATACAAGTTGAAACGAATATATGAAAAATACAAACGGGAACAGGATGCACAGATTAAGTGAATGGGGGGAAAAGAATGTAAAACAGATTGACTGGCGAGCGATGGAAATGTCATATCGTCCAAAAGCAACAAGATGAAAGAGAAGGAACAAAAAGACAGGAGAAAGAAGCTCATGAAGCACATTTTTATACGACAGTTTTGGTGAGGACGAAAATGTGGTGAACAAAATCACTTCACATTTGAAAGAAGCTGGAGTACGAGTGTGTCTGTGCGCGTCGGATAGGTCAAGTTAAAGCGGTCATGAAAATATGTTCGGTCATTTTTTTCACCGAGCCCATAGGCCAACAGGTAAAACCATCAAACGTAGATATCGCAAAACGGAATCAGACACAGTGGTATCAAAACCAAACCACGCGAATATGAAGAGAAAGAAAGAGTTGACAAGTTATAAAAATATTTATAACAGGATAACTATGGACTACACTTTGTTACGTTGTGATCAATAACAACAGTCGAGCACACGTGTCAGCAGAGGACACAACTGCTGTAACTATGGATAATTCGAACAGCTATACAAGCTTGCAGTTTTTGTACCTCTCTCTCACAAATACCACGCTCACATCAACAGCAAACCCTGCAGCTGAAATAAAACAGATACGGGACTGGATGAAAAAAAACTGGACTCCTAACATATGTAATGCAGAGTGCATAACACTGGAGGATGATGGATAGGGAGAGATGAGGGAAGGAGTGTACAGTGACATGAGTCGAGGGGACAGGGTCAAATATAAATCGACTGAAAGGCCCGATGTGCCGGTGGGTAATAATGGTGGCGGTGGTGGTGTTAACGATGATAATGATGACGGTGCAGGAGACAATAACAACCAAGCAATACAGATGACACAGAAAGTGTGGAGAAAAAAAGCAAATGTTTGCTTGTGAGTGAGGGGGGGGGGCGAAGGAAGCTCCGCTTGGGGAGGACGAGATCAACAGCTCAGAAACCAGATAAATCGTGTTAGAGAAAATGTTCATCTAGGCTGGTGGTGCATGGCCAAGCGAGAGAACTCTCACATGAATACGACTGCTCTCGATTACACTGCCAGAAACAATAAATTGGTGCGAAGGGACATAAGCTTAGATACACACATGTGTAGAACAAAAACAGTACGACGGCGGGATGATAGGATGGACAATTGAACAAATCTACGGATTGTCGGCAGCTTCTTACAAGGCAACACCACTGAAGAGGTTCACGAGGGAATAGTGTTGTCAAATTGATACCAGATACCCGGGAGCCCCTACTGGTGAGGCTACAATAAGTTACGTGTCTTTACGGCCGAAAGTGGTAAACTCGCTCGCCAGTGTGGGTAATGAACGAAAGACCGTTTATGCATTGTCGGATTGAACGTTCTGTTCGTCCACGGGGACTTTCGGCGCATCGTGATTGACACTGACATCACCAACGTGTGTACCGTGAGTACTATTCTTGTTGGTAGCACTGCTGTTATTATTGTCACGGGTATTTTCACTTGTCGAAGGATTAGAGCCGGTGACTGCTGTTTCTGCTCCGTCCCCGACGGGTTTCTGATCTTCCGAGATTGAGCTTACCTCATCTCCAGCCAAATCGGAAGCTTGAGGCAGTTTAGAATCCGCGGTAGGCGATGATGCTGACGGCTCAATCATATTCTTTTCAGCAGCTTCGTTTGTGGTGCTGGAGTCTGTTGCTGCTCCTGCTGTTCCACCGGGAGGCAGATTTGATCGGTCCACACGAGTCAGTTTGCTGAGATCATCCGACATGGATAATTCTACAAAGGATGATGGGCGGAAATGAACGTACTACTGACTTAACACAGAACAGCTAGTGCAAAATGTACCCGTGTTGTCCAAATTTATCGGACAAGTGAGTTCTATTCCCGGGTTTCTTAACAACATATTACGCCAAACCGCTGAAATATAAAATCGTATATAACAAATAATTCTTAAGATTAGTTCTGTGGTGATCGATGACTAGTTTAAATTGTTTTGAATTTTTAAAATTATGAAGGCGAAGTTTACTACCGTTGGTATTTACGGCTGATGAATAGATTCTGATTCTGCCATAGGTATTAAAAACAATGCAAACATTTCGAAAAAATCACGTTACCTTGAGCCAACAGCATATTTGCTGAATGTACTGGGTGCGGTGAATTTGACTGCTATCTCGTAGTGGCAACATCAATAGGAAATAGTGAAAAAGGAAAGTCCAAAAGGAGTAAGAGAACTACAAATGATGGTATAAAGTCGATAAGAAAATCTCGTGGATAAAAAGGCGCCACCGATCGTCACACCTAGCCATATCCTCTAATGTATCTAATCACTGAGTGGGAGGGTCCCTTGGACCCCACCTAAGAAATCTAACAAGCCGCTCATGGCCAAGTCCAATGGTGAGATTCTTCATACCTTTCTACCATGTCACCTATTGACCACCCTTGCTCATATTTCAGCCATTACCCACCTCAGCAAACATTGCGTGCCAAAGAGTCCCGCTAGGGGACATCAGCAGCACATGTCCCAACCATATCAGTTTGGTGAGCTTAAGCGTTTCATCTAATAATTTGGTCCATGAACCTAAGACACTCCACCGAACCCCAGTAATACTTATACGGTATTCCCACCAGATTCGAGCAAATCTACGAAGACATCAGTATTCAAATACCGGTAATCTTCGCATGTCTCCCACCCACAGTGGCCATGTCCCCGAACAATACATTAGTACTGGTCTGACTGCTGCAGTGTATAGTCAATCCTTGATAGATAAACGGATGCCATGGGGACACCACAGATAACTCAGGTTGCTGAAAGCCAAACGAATCTTCTGTACACGCACAGACGCTTCATCCGATATCCGACCATCGAGTGAAAGGCAGCTTCCCAGATAACAAAACGTTACATCACGTTTACTACGAATAAATGTCCCAGACAACAAGGTCATATCTGCGTAATCTGCCAAACGTCCATTTTTTTACAGTGATGATGATCATAGTGAATGCGAGTAATGTGAAGAAAGCGACCGGGAAACACCAGCGACTACATGGTTTATATGAGGTCTGATCCACTGTCGATAATGAAACTGTTAGTTTGCATCTAGATTTTCAGTAACGTAAACGTATCCGGACCTTCAAACTCACCGTAGGGGGTGAAATTGAACAGCGGCGGTAGTGGTCGGTCATTAGGCAATCGAGTCTCTTCCATGCGAAGTTCGTCGAAGAACAAATGCATCATTGCCTGAATCGGCTTCAACCGTTTGCTTGGAGTGTAATCCAGAAGTTGAGACACGAGCTGGACCGCGTCAGAAGGCACACGCGGACGGAAAACCTATAAAGTGGACGATGGGGAATACGTAGAAAAAGAGCTATGATGGAATCATAATTCGTTTAGTGCATAAAACAGCCCACACAGTAGTCGTTAGGCAAAACGCGCATTCCGATAAGCAACAATATCGTAAAGAAAGAGAATTTAGAAAGGTTTTTGATTTCTGAGGTTAGAAGAACGACGCTGATCGTTGACAGTGCGATAATATTCACGTTTTCGGGAATGGATAAAAACGACGATGTGCGAGAACCACTGTCACGCCGAGAGGGCGGCGCACCTTCAACAGACTGTCAGTGGATGCTCGGCATTCACCATGAAAAATTCGGAAACAAGTGCAAGTCAGTAGTAAGGCGACAAAGAATTGTCAAGATGGAACGCAAGATCTGCAAGCGACTGATTGTGGTAGCATATCTATCGATTATCACAATGACGCGATTGTTAAAAACAAACCTGAGGTTCCAGAAAGAGCTGGCGTGAAAGTGGCCGTTTGTTCAGCTTGTTGACAGCTATGCGACAGCGATCGAATGGCCAACAAATCACGCACCTTAGTGAGGCGAATCAATGCGAAGAAAAATCGTAACAACGCGATGGAGTGTGCAAAAGAGGCTAGATGGGTGAGGACTAACTCAGAGATGAACGAAGTGTTTTAGGATCCAAAGTTTGTTCAACAAGCCTGGTCGCTGCCGTTCATTTCTTAACCCTGATGCGCGAAAAAAGATGATTGGAAATTTCGAAGTAGAATCTGAGAGTGAAAACCACAACAAAATGAAGGCATTTAAGGTGGATTGTAGAGTTGAAAATCGATCAGGATCACTTATCGCGACTCAGGCGTGAAACGAGATTTCTATGAATCGTCTATGTCGAACATGTAAATGCCATAATTAAACCGTCGAAATGGACCTCGAATATGCGAGCTTCTCCCTGGCGTTCACTTCCATCAATGAAATTGTCTTCTTCTCACGCGGAAAAACATGATAATGCACTTTCGTCTGATAATAAATTGTCAGACATACATCATACGGAGGATATCATACTTTTGAGGTTGGGTAAGAAGAACAGAAGGCAACTGAAAACTATTTTGAACAAGCTGAGTAACAGTGAAGTTTCAGATGTGTTTTGCATGTACGAATGATAAAATACCTCGTCCGTGGGTAAACAGAACAACAAACTTCAGCCAAAGTTCTGAATTCAAGATCGAGAAGAGCAAACGAAATGCTCCACTTAACTGGATCCCGGGGTGTCATTGTTTCATTTTAAATACGCTTGGGCAACAAAAAGTGAAAATGTCATAAAGACCATGTCCTATCCAGTCTAGAAAACAGTGTATTGATGCACATCTTTATTCAATCAAAACCTTCAATGAACGAATCAATTTACCGAGGCGAGAAAACTCTAGACATTAAAGTCGTCGAAACTAAATCAACAACGAGTCTGAGCACCGTTAGTTTCCGGTGGCGAATGAATCTCATTTATTTGTCTTCAATTATAAATAATCTACATTCCAAAGAATTAGATGTTTATCTTGCAGTAAGATACGCAGATTTCGATGCCGAGCACATGGTACACGTTGCCGAACAAGACCAAAATATACTGTAAACCAGGATAACTCGATTAGATGCAAATATCTGCACAACAAATGGATTATGAAATTTGAATCCAGTGCATGGTCACACAAAATTACCGCGTCAACTAACTGTCCAATTCATTCCCATAAGTGTCCGTGTATACTATATGATCGAGCGCGATGAGACTTGTGTGCACTTAGTGTCTACAAGTCTTTAGGTTCTCGAATTATTAAATTATTCAAGATATATAATCAACAGTGCCGACACCATCTAGTGACCACATACTTAAGAACTGATCGTCGAATTACTACGTAAGCCGGACATAGATGGATTTACGGGTGTTGTTGAAATTCCCTAGACATCACGGTTCTTCGAAATAATCAATCGTCAACATACAAGGTTGAACCCTGGAAAAAATTCCTATTTTACATTAACTTGTTTCCTACACACGAGTAAATTCCCATCCTTATTCGAATCGTGAATTCTAGCAGGAAAGTGTGGAAACTATATCACTGATTTTTCCAGTGGTTTTTGAACTGTTAACGTTTATAATAAATGAACAGATTTGTTTACGTCTATAAGAAGTACAGTCTCATGTGGGATGCGACCTAGCCGGAGACATGGAAACTTCTCTCAACTGAAGACCTATGAGTCTGACTGTGTTATTGTTAAAGATTATGGGAAGGTCTTGCGAGACAGGATTGCTAGCCACGTGACTGTCCACAGATTGATCGCGACAAACCAGCGTGGGTTCGTTCGTCAGAGATCCTGCTTGTCAAACCTCATGTTTCATGGATGAGGCTACCCGAAGGTATGATCAAGAGGACAAAATAGAAGTCTGTTACCTTGACTTCCAGAAGGATTTTGACTCAGTCAATTACCGTTTGTTGCTGATGAAGCTGAATGCTTCCGGCCTGTCTCCGGAAACTATTGGGTGGATCCATGGGTCAACCACGGGCAGGACTTTTCCGGTTAAGTTGGAAGATAGCATATTCCAAGAAGGGTGTTTGCTGAGCGGTGTGCCTTGGGGCTCAGCGCCTGGACCTATGTTGTTCATCCTCTGCATAAACGACTTCATCATGGGCATGGAAAACCCATGCTTTGTGTTTGCGGATGACGTAAAATGAGTCGGTTCCGTAGCGAGATTTTATGCAGCGGGATCTGGACGCAGTACATCACTGACAAACAATCTGCGACTTAAGACAAAATGCATTTGCCTAGTAAACAGTCGGGACCCTCGAGCGACCAAGTATATTGGAGAGGCCACCGAACCCACTGAAATCGATCATTGACAGTGATATGGATGGCAAACAACGCTTGGGTAGTGTGATCGCCCACTGGATGAAAAGTTGTCCTGTAAACTAGTAAGCCGTCGCAAATAACAGGACGATCACTGGCGTTGTGCTTAATCGCGAATAAGATGGACCCAGGTTTATCGAACAAGCGGTAGCAATGCATTACCCCTTCGTAAAATGCCATGTCTGAAGTGGTAATTATGATTCATGATTAGGCAGAAGTACTACTTCTTGGCGTAGTTCACATACGGAAAAAGATATTCCAGGGAAGGCAAATAAACTATTCTGCTGATTGCCTGTTAGTTTCAAGTAAACCTGCTACTGTTTTGCAAGCTGCAGTCAATCGTGCAAAGGTAAGAGCTGTAATCTCGAACAAAAAGGACCAGGCGAAGCTTAGTAAATCAGCCGTCCACTGTGGATAGGGCGATCGAGTAGCTAAACAGCCCGCGATATCTAAAATCAAGTGCATAAACTTTGACAGTGACATTTGCACACAATTACACACAAGATATACGATGCCTTTTGCACAAACCCTCTCTCTTGTCCTCCTTTCCTCAAGGCTAACATATTCTGCACGGTCCCTGATAAGTTTCCATACCTTCCCGCGATGCAGTGGACTGACTGTCCTTAGCTTCTTCGGAGAACAATGCACACTGAGGGAGTCGGTCTGTGGGTATGCATGACATATCCCAACCAAAAAAGTACACGATTGCCGTAAATAACTGTTTATCTTCGAAATTTCCCTATAGGATTTACAGCTGTCTTAGAGAGATCCGCTCATGTTCGGCAAGCTATATAGGTAGAACGACACGGCAACTATCACAAAGGATCAAAGAGCACAAACCAAGTTGGCTGTCAACGGAAAACAGAAAATCCATCACCAGCGCGATTGTGGCGCACCTCGCAGACACTGGACATCACGTAAACGACAACGCGTTCAAAATAGTCTACAGAGTCCCTACGAATGCGCCGAAAGCCGCTCAAAAACAACATCTAGCAACGGCAGAGGCTGTGGCGATCAGATTATTCAATCCATCGCTTTGTTCTCAGAAACGTTTCGTTAAAGCACTCAAACTACCCTGGCCGCGATCCGAGACCGACCCTGGAGCTCAGTGTGACCCATACGTTGACCCTTTGGTTCAAACCGGAAATGGATAATCCCCAAAACCCTTGTTCATTGTTTCACGGCCCCCTTTCCCAACCACGAAACAACAACATTTCCCCTCCTATCCTTCCTAACTACGCAACACCAACTTTGATGACCATCCAATCAAACTTTAGCACACAGACCTTGTTCATAATTTATGCATTTCTAACCTATAAATGTAACTGTATTAGCCACGAGGATGATGTTACCGAAAACGAGCTTGTTCGCTATTCGTGTTTTCTATATATGATGAAATGGGATTATTCGGTGAATTACGCAATCGCAAAGAAACACTGGTTATCAAGGAGCTGAATCGTTATTTGTGCTTCGAGACCAGACTTGCAGAAACGAAAGCCTCAATAGATTTTCTGTGCAACTGTATTGATCGGAATGAATTTCCAAAAGCCTACTGGAAGACTTTGAGACGTGCTCGAATAAGACCAGATGCAATCATGCTGAAACGTCACGCGAGAAACCAACTAGACACCTTGCGAATGAACATAACTCAGTTTGAACGAAACAGTGCGCAGCACAGACACATTCTCGACCAACTAGACGAGGAACAAAGAACCAGATTCGAACAGTTTGCCAAGGACGTGATCGCAAAACGTGGTAGTAAGAAACTCGCCAAACTACAGGACACGCTAAACGAGACAAAACCAAGAACAAACCTGCCGATTGATCCAGAACGGTATGTGCATAACTTTTCCCGTTTGTTTTTGGATAAACCAACATTGGAAGCGTTATCACTAGGACTGAATTTCTGTTGTCCTACCTCTAAGAACGATCAGTTAGACGTAGAGGTACAGTTTGAAAACTTACATGCTCAAACCTACTCCTTGACAGCGACATCACAGCAAGCGACCGATGATTTCAAAACTACCCTAGTTGACTGCTCGCATCAATATCGTCGAACCCAAAGGATCAGTAGAAGTATTCTTAATAATCAACACAGAGAGGCACTGAGAAAGTTAAGGAATAACAAGGACATCGTCATCTCGAAACCAGACAAAGGATCCGGGGTTGTCCTTATGGACCGTGGTGATTATATCGCTAAGATGAATGATGTACTAAAGGATCCGAGAAAGTTCAAGAAACCAGAAGGGGAAAAGGACAAAACCAGAATAGTAGAGGAGCAACTAACCAAAGCTCTAAAGTCACTAATAGAGCTCAATGTTATCTCCCGTACAACACTAGAACAGCTAAGACCAACTGGTACCACTATTCCTCGACTTTACGGGCTACCAAAGGTTCACAAATCGGGAATACCATTGAGACCGGTACTCGACATGAGTGCATCTCCGTATCACTCAGTTGCCCGATGGCTTGTAGATGCACTTGAACCGGTTCGCCGAAAGATTGCCCGCTACAGCCTAAAAGACACCTTTCAATTCATAGAATTGATCAGCGAGCGACATGCTGAAGAACTAACGATGGCCTCTTTGGATGTAACATCTTTGTTTACCAACGTGCCGCTTCTGGAAACGATAAATTATTTGTGCGATTTCATCGTGGAAAACGATTTCAATATCGGTATTCCAGTGATCACTCTGAAGGAACTACTTTTACGATGCACTTTCAATATCCAGTTTACCTTCAACGGGGAATTGTACCGCCAGACCGATGGAGTAGCTATGGGGTCACCTCTAGGCCCCTTACTTGCGGATATATTCATGGCTAAGCTAGAAAACGGGAAACTTAGCGATACGATAGAAAGTCTACCCTTCTACTGTCGATACGTGGATGATATTTTTGTCCTAACTGACAGTCATACACGGCTGGAGTCATTGGTGGAGGAGTTCAACCAGGCACATGAGGCGGTTGATTTTACGTCGGAAGTAGAAGAAAGGAATACTTTCCACTTTCTAGATGTGTTTCTTTTAAGAGGTGGCGATGGCAAACTGCTCCGTCGCGTATATCGCAAACCAACGTGGACAGGCCAGTACACCAATTTCGCCAGCTTTGTACCCATCGGACGTAAACGAAACCTTATTCGCTCACTCGCAGCCCGTGTGCGAATGATTTGCTCCAATGAGACGATGAGTGAAGAATTAGACATTTTGAAGCAGACGCTATTGGATAACGGATATCCCGAGCGCTTCATTCAGAAGAATATAGCTGAAAGGGCAACGAGACAAGCGTTAGTGACCGTGAAGAAGAAAGATCTATACATCCATCTCCCTTTCAAAGGAGATGACAAAAGCGAGTTACTAATAAGACGCTTGGAAAAGGCGATCGCTCGCACCTTTCCCGCTGCTACACTACGTGCCCACTTCACCAGTCGACCAGTGATCTCGACGAACCTAAAAGACAAGTTACCTGTCCTCACCTCATCCATGCTAACCTATTCGTTTGTTTGCTCATGTTCGGCAAGCTATATAGGTAGAACGACACGGCAACTATCACAAAGGATCAAAGAGCACAAACCAAGTTGGCTGTCAACGGAAAACAGAAAATCCATCACCAGCGCGATTGTGGCGCACCTCGCAGACACTGGACATCACGTAAACGACAACGCGTTCAAAATAGTCTACAGAGTCCCTACGAATGCGCCGAAAGCCGCTCAAAAACAACATCTAGCAACGGCAGAGGCTGTGGCGATCAGATTATTCAATCCATCGCTTTGTTCTCAGAAACGTTTCGTTAAAGCACTCAAACTACCCTGGCCGCGATCCGAGACCGACCCTGGAGCTCAGTGTGACCCATACGTTGACCCTTTGGTTCAAACCGGAAATGGATAATCCCCAAAACCCTTGTTCATTGTTTCACGGCCCCCTTTCCCAACCACGAAACAACAACATTTCCCCTCCTATCCTTCCTAACTACGCAACACCAACTTTGATGACCATCCAATCAAACTTTAGCACACAGACCTTGTTCATAATTTATGCATTTCTAACCTATAAATGTAACTGTATTAGCCACGAGGATGATGTTACCGAAAACGAGCTTGTTCGCTATTCGTGTTTTCTATATATGATGAAATGGGATTATTCGGTGAATTACGCAATCGCAAAGAAACACTGGTTATCAAGGAGCTGAATCGTTATTTGTGCTTCGAGACCAGACTTGCAGAAACGAAAGCCTCAATAGATTTTCTGTGCAACTGTATTGATCGGAATGAATTTCCAAAAGCCTACTGGAAGACTTTGAGACGTGCTCGAATAAGACCAGATGCAATCATGCTGAAACGTCACGCGAGAAACCAACTAGACACCTTGCGAATGAACATAACTCAGTTTGAACGAAACAGTGCGCAGCACAGACACATTCTCGACCAACTAGACGAGGAACAAAGAACCAGATTCGAACAGTTTGCCAAGGACGTGATCGCAAAACGTGGTAGTAAGAAACTCGCCAAACTACAGGACACGCTAAACGAGACAAAACCAAGAACAAACCTGCCGATTGATCCAGAACGGTATGTGCATAACTTTTCCCGTTTGTTTTTGGATAAACCAACATTGGAAGCGTTATCACTAGGACTGAATTTCTGTTGTCCTACCTCTAAGAACGATCAGTTAGACGTAGAGGTACAGTTTGAAAACTTACATGCTCAAACCTACTCCTTGACAGCGACATCACAGCAAGCGACCGATGATTTCAAAACTACCCTAGTTGACTGCTCGCATCAATATCGTCGAACCCAAAGGATCAGTAGAAGTATTCTTAATAATCAACACAGAGAGGCACTGAGAAAGTTAAGGAATAACAAGGACATCGTCATCTCGAAACCAGACAAAGGATCCGGGGTTGTCCTTATGGACCGTGGTGATTATATCGCTAAGATGAATGATGTACTAAAGGATCCGAGAAAGTTCAAGAAACCAGAAGGGGAAAAGGACAAAACCAGAATAGTAGAGGAGCAACTAACCAAAGCTCTAAAGTCACTAATAGAGCTCAATGTTATCTCCCGTACAACACTAGAACAGCTAAGACCAACTGGTACCACTATTCCTCGACTTTACGGGCTACCAAAGGTTCACAAATCGGGAATACCATTGAGACCGGTACTCGACATGAGTGCATCTCCGTATCACTCAGTTGCCCGATGGCTTGTAGATGCACTTGAACCGGTTCGCCGAAAGATTGCCCGCTACAGCCTAAAAGACACCTTTCAATTCATAGAATTGATCAGCGAGCGACATGCTGAAGAACTAACGATGGCCTCTTTGGATGTAACATCTTTGTTTACCAACGTGCCGCTTCTGGAAACGATAAATTATTTGTGCGATTTCATCGTGGAAAACGATTTCAATATCGGTATTCCAGTGATCACTCTGAAGGAACTACTTTTACGATGCACTTTCAATATCCAGTTTACCTTCAACGGGGAATTGTACCGCCAGACCGATGGAGTAGCTATGGGGTCACCTCTAGGCCCCTTACTTGCGGATATATTCATGGCTAAGCTAGAAAACGGGAAACTTAGCGATACGATAGAAAGTCTACCCTTCTACTGTCGATACGTGGATGATATTTTTGTCCTAACTGACAGTCATACACGGCTGGAGTCATTGGTGGAGGAGTTCAACCAGGCACATGAGGCGGTTGATTTTACGTCGGAAGTAGAAGAAAGGAATACTTTCCACTTTCTAGATGTGTTTCTTTTAAGAGGTGGCGATGGCAAACTGCTCCGTCGCGTATATCGCAAACCAACGTGGACAGGCCAGTACACCAATTTCGCCAGCTTTGTACCCATCGGACGTAAACGAAACCTTATTCGCTCACTCGCAGCCCGTGTGCGAATGATTTGCTCCAATGAGACGATGAGTGAAGAATTAGACATTTTGAAGCAGACGCTATTGGATAACGGATATCCCGAGCGCTTCATTCAGAAGAATATAGCTGAAAGGGCAACGAGACAAGCGTTAGTGACCGTGAAGAAGAAAGATCTATACATCCATCTCCCTTTCAAAGGAGATGACAAAAGCGAGTTACTAATAAGACGCTTGGAAAAGGCGATCGCTCGCACCTTTCCCGCTGCTACACTACGTGCCCACTTCACCAGTCGACCAGTGATCTCGACGAACCTAAAAGACAAGTTACCTGTCCTCACCTCATCCATGCTAACCTATTTGTTTGTTTGCTCATGTTCGGCAAGCTATATAGGTAGAACGACACGGCAACTATCACAAAGGATCAAAGAGCACAAACCAAGTTGGCTGTCAACGGAAAACAGAAAATCCATCACCAGCGCGATTGTGGCGCACCTCGCAGACACTGGACATCACGTAAACGACAACGCGTTCAAAATAGTCTACAGAGTCCCTACGAATGCGCCGAAAGCCGCTCAAAAAACAACATCTAGCAACGGCAGAGGCTGTGGCGATCAGATTATTCAATCCATCGCTTTGTTCTCAGAAACGTTTCGTTAAAGCACTCAAACTACCCTGGCCGCGATCCGAGACCGACCCTGGAGCTCAGTGTGACCCATACGTTGACCCTTTGGTTCAAACCGGAAATGGATAATCCCCAAAACCCTTGTTCATTGTTTCACGGCCCCCTTTCCCAACCACGAAACAACAACATTTCCCCTCCTATCCTTCCTAACTACGCAACACCAACTTTGATGACCATCCAATCAAACTTTAGCACACAGACCTTGTTCATAATTTATGCATTTCTAACCTATAAATGTAACTGTATTAGCCACGAGGATGATGTTACCGAAAACGAGCTTGTTCGCTATTCGTGTTTTCTATATATGATGAAATGGGATTATTCGGTGAATTACGCAATCGCAAAGAAACACTGGTTATCAAGGAGCTGAATCGTTATTTGTGCTTCGAGACCAGACTTGCAGAAACGAAAGCCTCAATAGATTTTCTGTGCAACTGTATTGATCGGAATGAATTTCCAAAAGCCTACTGGAAGACTTTGAGACGTGCTCGAATAAGACCAGATGCAATCATGCTGAAACGTCACGCGAGAAACCAACTAGACACCTTGCGAATGAACATAACTCAGTTTGAACGAAACAGTGCGCAGCACAGACACATTCTCGACCAACTAGACGAGGAACAAAGAACCAGATTCGAACAGTTTGCCAAGGACGTGATCGCAAAACGTGGTAGTAAGAAACTCGCCAAACTACAGGACACGCTAAACGAGACAAAACCAAGAACAAACCTGCCGATTGATCCAGAACGGTATGTGCATAACTTTTCCCGTTTGTTTTTGGATAAACCAACATTGGAAGCGTTATCACTAGGACTGAATTTCTGTTGTCCTACCTCTAAGAACGATCAGTTAGACGTAGAGGTACAGTTTGAAAACTTACATGCTCAAACCTACTCCTTGACAGCGACATCACAGCAAGCGACCGATGATTTCAAAACTACCCTAGTTGACTGCTCGCATCAATATCGTCGAACCCAAAGGATCAGTAGAAGTATTCTTAATAATCAACACAGAGAGGCACTGAGAAAGTTAAGGAATAACAAGGACATCGTCATCTCGAAACCAGACAAAGGATCCGGGGTTGTCCTTATGGACCGTGGTGATTATATCGCTAAGATGAATGATGTACTAAAGGATCCGAGAAAGTTCAAGAAACCAGAAGGGGAAAAGGACAAAACCAGAATAGTAGAGGAGCAACTAACCAAAGCTCTAAAGTCACTAATAGAGCTCAATGTTATCTCCCGTACAACACTAGAACAGCTAAGACCAACTGGTACCACTATTCCTCGACTTTACGGGCTACCAAAGGTTCACAAATCGGGAATACCATTGAGACCGGTACTCGACATGAGTGCATCTCCGTATCACTCAGTTGCCCGATGGCTTGTAGATGCACTTGAACCGGTTCGCCGAAAGATTGCCCGCTACAGCCTAAAAGACACCTTTCAATTCATAGAATTGATCAGCGAGCGACATGCTGAAGAACTAACGATGGCCTCTTTGGATGTAACATCTTTGTTTACCAACGTGCCGCTTCTGGAAACGATAAATTATTTGTGCGATTTCATCGTGGAAAACGATTTCAATATCGGTATTCCAGTGATCACTCTGAAGGAACTACTTTTACGATGCACTTTCAATATCCAGTTTACCTTCAACGGGGAATTGTACCGCCAGACCGATGGAGTAGCTATGGGGTCACCTCTAGGCCCCTTACTTGCGGATATATTCATGGCTAAGCTAGAAAACGGGAAACTTAGCGATACGATAGAAAGTCTACCCTTCTACTGTCGATACGTGGATGATATTTTTGTCCTAACTGACAGTCATACACGGCTGGAGTCATTGGTGGAGGAGTTCAACCAGGCACATGAGGCGGTTGATTTTACGTCGGAAGTAGAAGAAAGGAATACTTTCCACTTTCTAGATGTGTTTCTTTTAAGAGGTGGCGATGGCAAACTGCTCCGTCGCGTATATCGCAAACCAACGTGGACAGGCCAGTACACCAATTTCGCCAGCTTTGTACCCATCGGACGTAAACGAAACCTTATTCGCTCACTCGCAGCCCGTGTGCGAATGATTTGCTCCAATGAGACGATGAGTGAAGAATTAGACATTTTGAAGCAGACGCTATTGGATAACGGATATCCCGAGCGCTTCATTCAGAAGAATATAGCTGAAAGGGCAACGAGACAAGCGTTAGTGACCGTGAAGAAGAAAGATCTATACATCCATCTCCCTTTCAAAGGAGATGACAAAAGCGAGTTACTAATAAGACGCTTGGAAAAAGGCGATCGCTCGCACCTTTCCCGCTGCTACACTACGTGCCCACTTCACCAGTCGACCAGTGATCTCGACGAACCTAAAAGACAAGTTACCTGTCCTCACCTCATCCATGCTAACCTATTCGTTTGTTTGCTCATGTTCGGCAAGCTATATAGGTAGAACGACACGGCAACTATCACAAAGGATCAAAGAGCACAAACCAAGTTGGCTGTCAACGGAAAACAGAAAATCCATCACCAGCGCGATTGTGGCGCACCTCGCAGACACTGGACATCACGTAAACGACAACGCGTTCAAAATAGTCTACAGAGTCCCTACGAATGCGCCGAAAGCCGCTCAAAAACAACATCTAGCAACGGCAGAGGCTGTGGCGATCAGATTATTCAATCCATCGCTTTGTTCTCAGAAACGTTTCGTTAAAGCACTCAAACTACCCTGGCCGCGATCCGAGACCGACCCTGGAGCTCAGTGTGACCCATACGTTGACCCTTTGGTTCAAACCGGAAATGGATAATCCCCAAAACCCTTGTTCATTGTTTCACGGCCCCCTTTCCCAACCACGAAACAACAACATTTCCCCTCCTATCCTTCCTAACTACGCAACACCAACTTTGATGACCATCCAATCAAACTTTAGCACACAGACCTTGTTCATAATTTATGCATTTCTAACCTATAAATGTAACTGTATTAGCCACGAGGATGATGTTACCGAAAACGAGCTTGTTCGCTATTCGTGTTTTCTATATATGATGAAATGGGATTATTCGGTGAAATCAAATCTTATGTGAAATGTATCCAACAGTAGACCGCTAGTTCTTCTGCACTTCGTGGAGGTAAGCTGACAGTACTTCTTTTCTACGAAGACGAAAATCATTAGCTGACATAAAAGGACGCGACTAGCGATCTGTCTGCATTCAAACCAAATTTTCGGTATTGCAGTTTTGTGTCGAGAAGCTTGGCACCTTTGACAAAATAAAAAAGGGTTTGTACTGAAGACCATTTGGAGTTCAGTTGCGTAGAATGTTCTTTCTGTCCTGTTTGATAACCGGTAGGTCAATGTTTTTACGGCCGCATCAACCTGGATTCAAAGACAAGGCGGCAGACTACTCAACCGCACTGTGTTTATTCATAGTCCGGGTCTGTGCAGTAAAGCGGCCGAATCCAAGTTCACTGTCCTACATTATTGGTGAGATGGAATATGACGCTAGTCAACATGAAAATGGTCCGTGCTACTGACACGAATCACAAACTAACGAGGGACGCGTCGTCGTTTAGTCTCACCTACGGTAGCTTTGAACCGTTCTGGACGGCACAGACAGTGAGTACTCTCTAAGGTCGTGGCGATCGCAATCAGGTTGCACAAACCTACCCCCTGTATGCCAAACAGTTCGACAAGGCACTGCAGCTCCGTTAACCAAATATCAGCGATGGAAAGGCAAACGTCATCATCGTACGGCGTTAAACAACAGGGAAAGCTCCACTGACAACTGCATCTCTCACCATGTGGCATGAATGAATATACAAGGTGGACGGGGAGTGAACTTACCCGGAAGGGAAAATAAAAAGAACACCCTAGTAGTAAACACGAGATGTATAGTCTAAGTGTAGAAACACACATTGATCAATTATATTGATTTGACGGAAAGTGATAACAAGGCCACCACTGTTCACGGTTCGATGCCATATCCTTGTGTCTCGAACCAACTGGTTGAGGGATCTTTTGGACCCCAACCACGAAGACGTGAGGCACCTACTTTTCCTAAGTTAGGTGTACATTTTCTTACTCCTTACTGTCACGTCATCTATTGACCTCCAAGTGGCTTATTCCACTCCCTAAGAAGAACAAAAAAGACGGCACGGTACGGTAGACGTGCGTTCGCCGTACGCAACACATGCACCAATCGACGAAGTCTAGTAAGCTGGACACGCTGTGATTGAATATCCTGTCAACAGGAACAAACACACTAGACTGAAAAACCTGTTGGACAATTTATCCACATGAAGCCATTGGAAAAGGGCTGGAATTCAATTTTTTGCTTCTTCGTTAACATTTTGCATCATATTTTTGGAAACCGTTGCACTTTACACTTTTATAGTTCCGGTGTGATGTGAAATACCGAAGATACGTATCCTTGTTTACCACCTTGCATCTTCTGAACTACAACTGAAGGAATATTTCACGACCTCGATTACGAATAGTAAATCATGAAATTTGATCATCGGTAAGAAACGGACTGAATTGATGTTGCAGGAAAAAAGGCAAAATAAAAAACTAGATTGGATGGAGCATGATACGCTATGAAGAGCTTTTCTTATACAGATGTGGCCTGAAGGACTATAGCGAGTCCACTTGAAACAGGTTCCGACTGAGTTCAGATATATATATATATATATATATATATATATATATATATATATCTTTATATATATATATATATATATATATATATATATATATATATATATATATATATATATATATACTGCCCCGTCCACGTTACGCTTGCTCCATTGGGTGCATGGGGCTAAGGACTGAATCCGAAGGGCGGATCGATAACAGAGCATAAGGCGAAGACAAAACAAAACACATGCAGTAATCAGGTCTCATGTGACAGACCAGAAGAAGTCCCTTCACAGGTGCTTCGGTCACGCTGCCGCGATGGGTTACCGTTACACTGTCTTACGAGTCAGACTTTTGAGTCAGAACTCCAATTAGTGGTTCCTCAAGGAAAACCCTTTATGAGATTTCAGGCCCGGCCAGAGTAGTATCGATCACATCTTTACTCTGATAAATTTCACCCACAATCTCTGTCTTTTCCGATCTGAATGCGACATTCTACTCAGTTGACCGCACAGTTCTCGGGCGCTGCCTCTCACTGAAAATCCAGTCAGAGAAATTCTTTTCCTGGTCCTATGCTTGTATGCGAACAGCCCAAGCCGAGTTAGCGCTCACGGCGATCCTTCACCCGAATGCACCACGGGAAGTGGTGTTCATCAGGGTTGCATTTTGTCACCTTTCCTCTTCACTTGTGTAACTGAACTGATTCTTGAGATAGCCCGATCCCCGTGTGAGAACAGTGGCGTCGATTTTCTTCTCAGGTAGTAAACTATGGCTTAAGATCCGCGGACGATATTGATCTTCTGAGTGAAGATCCAGGGAAGTTGCAAGCTTTTGTAAGTAACCTCAACAATTGTGTAGCAATGTTTAGGATGCATTTTAGACCTCCAAGTGTAAAATGCTGCTGATGGACTAGACTGGATTAACATCAAATCTTGCCTGGACAGGGGAAGCTCTAGCTGAAGTAAATATGCTTTGTTACTTGGATGGTAACATCTCATAAGGTGAACAGATAACGGATAGGGGTGTCGTTGCGTATGCTGAAGGCGCGTTTGGGTTTTGTTAATCTTAGTCATCCGTAGCACCGGTATGACAGTAGATCGTCTATCAAGGGTCGAGTGTATACGCTGCCGCTGGGTCCGTTCTTTCATGCGGCTCACGAACACTACCGTCAGGGTAGAAGATAGGCGAAGGCTGTCGGTGTTCGAGCATCAACCCTTCCCTATTATTACGAGAATCCAGTGTGAACACCGCATCAGTAATGCTGAGGTTTGGCGTAGTGTTGGGAACTAGAGGGCAGTCACCGGAACAGATACTGGATCTAAACAGATTAAGGTGGATGGGACATGTGTTACGCATATCTCCCGATAGACTTCCTCGGCTGTACGCTGTTCATCGAGGTGGGTAGTGGTTTGAAGGTAGGTCGAGGTGGTCAGTCTATGACGTTGCAAAAAGTTATGAAAACCTTGACCAGTGGACTTGGTCAAGTAGAACGTGTCGGATTTCCGGGTTGGGGTCCATGTGACCCGCCCACCAAATCGTTGGAAACATTAAGTGAAATGGCCAGGTATCTCGGCCTTTGACCAATTTGCATTCGAGCTCTTTCTTTGTCTTCGTAGTTAACGCTTATTACTTTGATTTTTGGGTTTTTTCACTTTATGGTTTTATTAGTTCTGCCCTTTTCCCGACGATGCCGGAAGGAACAACAGAAACCAGAATAGAGAAGTGCGTGGTCAGTGGTTGCGTAAACTGAACTGAATTGAGTGATCATTCGCGAAGAGGGACTACCAGCTGCATTAAATTACAGTGCAAATCAACAGAGAACCAAATGGTCTATGTTCTGATGATGGAAGATTGACCTGTTACGTAATGACTTGTTGTTGAATGTGTCACACCAATGAAAGACTAGCAAAATAAAATTGTATAGTTACTTCCCGGCAATCAGAATGATATGCGCGAACATAGTCAATGAATCATGTTCAAAACGTCATGAAGCTTCATGAGACGAGGCTAGTTTTCCAACGTCTGTTTAAATACGGGTATGGTTGAAGGGATACAAAGGCTCGTTGTATCATTAGGACGAATAACAATCTAGAAATAAAACAAGACGCGGCGGACTGAAGCACATTGGACCATGTGTGACGGCAGGCCAGGTGATAGCAAAATGTATTGCGACCAAGAGTGCGAACCGTCACATCCGAACATTCAAGTCAATTAGGTGTGCATCTTGCCGTATACCGGTACCTTTGCAAACGCGATCAGTCGCAGGATCTGGTCGGGAGATCCACCAAATGTTTAGAAACAGTTTTGATTAGTTTGTACCTTTTGGAACCTATTAAATCTGATTATTCTTGGATAAAATGATAATAACTCCGATTTTTTTATGCCGTACAAGGGAAGCGTTGCTGACCACAGGCAATTAATCTTCGACGATGAGTGTCGAACCTTACGCAACTGGTCCGTGACACCAGCGGTTAGGTTACAACACGTTGAGAGATCATCCCCTAGGTTAAAATATCCAAGTGCACAACTAAAAACTGTGCCATTTGATATCATAACTACGCTACACCAGGATGATGGGGCATCGGATATATTCAACGACAGGCGTTGCTCGCACCACAAACCACAACATACAATTTATTTCATCCGTAACAGAAACATCCCCTGTACGCTGTGTTCGAGTGAATTAGGTAAACAAAACGGTTTATATAGGTTTAGATGTTTTACGAGCTTGGGAGCACATTTTTGACCGAAATCGTATCTTATCAACATTCGGCAGAGAAGCAGTTATAAATGGAGTACTGATTTATTGCCAACCATCGCATCCAAATTCTCAAAATTTGATCATTCGCCAGCATTGCTTAGGACCTAATAAAACAATTTACTTGATTTCTTAGATGAACTAGAAATCTAAGCACTGTCAGAGAGTCGCAGCAACACTGAAACGGTTGTGCAGTGCCTTATTCGTATTCCTATTGGTGTTCGAACCCCACGATCAAACGCCTCGTCCCTGAGAGATAATTCCTCTGAACTTCCAAGTGGGTTGTTGAATATTCTTCTCCAGTGAGACATACGGGTAGTAATTCGCACAATCAACTAAAGTCAAGCGACGCTAGAGGCTAAAAAAGCACAATGCTGCACTACTATAACTAGCATTTATGGGCATAAAATTATGTCCAACGAACTGCAGCATTGAACCACAAAGGGAATAGACCGTGCGTGTGTGTGAGAGACCGAGGGTAAAAATCGGAATATCAAACGGGCAACTGAGATAGAAACATCTGAACAAGATATTGTCAAACAAATAACTTTAACATCGTGATTCGTGGGCGACGGTTCATTCTTACTTCAAGCATATTCGTTCACATGTGATAAACTGTTAATTTGACAAGCTTTGTTTATTCTAAATTGGGACATGAGAACCGAACGCGGAAATGGATCAAGTAAAAATATCTACCAATGGTGCTGACTAGTAACATGCAGTTTTTCAACTATACATTCGGGCAATAAACATTCGACCACCACCGGTCATATATCGGCTACAGATGAGCAACAGCCAGTAGCTCAATCAAATTTACCACCGCGCACGTTAAGAGGGAAGGACAGTCTACCGGATTATTGACAACATCAAAATGACCGGTTGTATTAGTTGTATGTACTAGTTCTTATAAAAAGGCGCAAAAAGTATAGTCGCAGTTCATAGTACTGACTCGAATCAGATCACCTGCCAATCTGATGATCGGACCGACGAGCGAAAAAACTGACAAGCAGACAAAACAGATATTATACGATCAGAAATAGGCAGTTGATAGAAGAACAAAGGGCATATTGTATGCCGATTTTTGCTGACCTCGAGAGTTTGCACCTATCTTAATCAAGTGCCCAATTGTGACTAAAATCATCTGGTAGCTACGTAACTACGACGAAGAGGAGACAGGATTTCCAATGCGATTCTCAAACGCCAGCAACTACTTCTAGGTTGTGTATCTAGTAGTGCGGAAGACTGATTTGAAAAATTATATCCAAGACTAGATTTGGCAAACTAACAGCGCCGAAGCGCATGCAGCGAGAAACTACCATCACTAAAGACTTCATGGCGGCTTCGCTGTTCAACCTGAACAGATACCATTAACGTAGCTGTGCGTCTCGAGTGCCGTCTGAGGAACATCTTAGGCGTGCGCAGTGCACTGAGGTAGCTAGCGGACAACTTATGACGTGGCCGAAAGTTAGGAAGAAGTGAGCAGTAGGCACGTCCACAAGTGAAATAGCTCTCGGTTTGGAGGTGGCTAGAAATAATGGATAGCACGGTTGAAGGTCGTCATCAGTGATGCATCCGAAGGCAGAATCATCCTTCGTTCCAATTACTGATCCTTATTGCTTCGAGTTATGTGATTTCCGGCATGACTATCCGTGGGAATTACAATCAGAACTATGGCGCTTATAGGCAAAATTCATTGGTTGACTTATGGGGGAATGAAAATTTTGTGAAGTTCGAACCTGCATTCAAAAAATGAACAATTCCATGATCATTTTGGCATGCGAATATGATACACTGTCGAAACGCAGAGTCTGTCATTCACGAGCTTCGAAAGAGATCAGCTGGTCATTCAGACAATCGTTATCCATTTCAATCACCGCTTAACTCCACGGTTATAAAGAACAAATAGAAGCTCTGATTACAAATGTACTCTAATCAGTTGAGTGGAGCGTGAAAATAGTCACATGATGAGCAGTATTATTCTGGCACAATCATTCATCCAATCAATCCGAACACCTGGGACTGAAGGAGGACTGTCATAGTGGTAAAATCGCCTAAGTGGTTGAGACAGTGCATAGCACATTTATTCAACTCGAAATTACCACAAGATCGTAACCGGATATAAACGTGCGAATTATTTATTTTTTCCATTTCGAGAAAATACTTATGAAGGCTCCAAAGCCATGGTAAGGACCACAAAGGATAATGAAGAAACGTTTGAAACTTAAGAGTTCAGGATGATGACGAAAAAAACGTTAATCAGCCCAGTTCGAGCAACGTGAAATATTCCCGACATTTTATAACGAGGAGCCATCTGATTCATTCACAGAAATGAGTATTTCTTCGTTTCCTTATAGGCAAAAAATTGGTGAATTCCTGAGTGAAACAACGACAGCATTATCGACGAGTGAAAACACAAAAATCATGGTTGACTATAGACTTATTCAACTCATGACCCACCTTAGACCATAGATGAGGCCGAATTTGAGGGAATCGAAAATCGCGGTAGTCGGGATTCATTTCGTGAATCTGATCACGAGTAGGAGTTCCCAGAACTTTTATGATCTCAACCAGTTGATCAACGCCGCTGTCACCTGGGAAAATGGGTTGGCCCAGCAGTAGTTCAGCCAGCACACAGCCAGATGACCAAATGTCTGTCGCAACATTCGAAAAGAGAACAGAAAGAAAATATCGATAAGGCTTTTCCTTTTGCACCACGTCGTGAAATAGGACATTTCTACACAGCATTGCATATTCCAGTTCCTTCAACCATCAACTTCGCACTTCTATGCACGGATTTCGGTTCTTGCCCTACAGCATCGTCCAGTTGAAGGTGGAGTGAACAGAATCACAAAATAAATAACGGAAAAAATTAATAAGTAGAATCTGTGAAGACAAAGAAAAAGCCCGAATGCAAATTGGTCAAAGGCCGAGATACCTGGCCATTTCACTTAATGTTTCCAACGATTTGGTGGGCGGGTCACATGGACCCCAACCCGGAAATCCGACACGTTCTACTTGACCAAGTCCACTGGTCAAGGTCTTCATAACTTTTTGCAACGTCATAGACTGACCACCTCGACCTACCTTCAAACCACTACCCACCTCGATGAACAGCGTACAGCCGAGGAAGTCTATCGGGAGATATGCGTAACACATGTCCCATCCACCTTAATCTGTTTAGATCGAGTATCTGTTCCGGTGACTGCCCTCTAGTTCCCTGCACCCTACACCTTGTCCACCTGAAACAGACCCTAATGAGCGGTGATCGTCTGCCAGTGAGTGAGCCCATGCTGACATCCCCTCGCTATTAATATTACTTTTATTATTATCATTACTAGTTATTCTTGTAATGGAAAATCCGCTTGCGTTTTTCACATCCAACTGTCCAACACGGCAAGCCGGAACCGAACCAGCGACATTTCGCTTAACGAGCAGATACTCTACTAGCTGAGCTATCGCTGAGCGTCCAATCGAGAGTGAGTAACGCAAGTCAATATCCAATGATGCGCGAAGTACTGTAGTAGTGACACGCAACAACTATCCTGGCTTTATTCCCTGGACCAGCGCCGTCGGTCACTTTCAGATGGAACGAACAGCACACGGCTAAACGTTATCCATTGGGCATTGAAATAGTGGTTAGCGAATCACTGGATATTTACTGGCGTTATTTACACCCGATTGGTCGTGCTGTAGTAGCTCAACTTGTAGAGCATCTGCCCGGTAAGCGGAATGTCACCGGTTATGTTGCGGCTGACGGCGCTGGATATCTTGGGTTTAAAAACGCAAGTAGATTTCCCATTACATAAGATTCAGGCTCTCGTGCTAATGATACATTCTGCGAATTATTATTGTTATATTACGCCAAGCCTAGAGAAAGGCATGGTATCAGCATCACAAATACGGAAACTTCTAATGAGGAAAAAATGAATAAAAAACTGGTTTGGCGCGTATTTTTTGTGATTGGTTGAGGGTCTGTTCAATACTTACGATATATGAGTTTCCTAAGCACGCTACACAGCAATCATGTCACTGGCTTCGGTTTTGAGCCAAATTTCTCAACGTCCCGAACAAACGACAATCTTCATCTCTACAGCCCTAACTAGAAAGTCAGGATGCATTAACTGAGACCACTGCTGACGTCAACTTCTTAATACCCCGAAGCCAAGTCATGTTCTGGTCGCTACGTAGCTTCTTCAGGGGACGAAAATGGTGCACAGAATGGTACACGATTCATAGGCATACGTAGAACCTGTCCAAGCCGCCGGGAGACGGCGTGGAGTAATTATTTGTCACAGAGCGGCTATTCACAACCAGCACACGACGACGAACCTTGTTATTGCTCACACGGTGTTTTGAAGACATCTGTGATCAAATACGAACAGTTGCTAAGCGTCCTCAGCGCGCAGCGGTCAGGATTCCAAACCGTTGGGTAAAACATTGTGTACTGTGGCATTAAAAATCCATCCTTTGATAGAGAAACGGATGTTCTGGCGACACTATAAGTGATGCAGATTCATGAAATCCAATGTGGCTTTTGCTACCTGTGAACTAATCTTCCCAAGACCACGTCCAATGCAATGTTGCAACCGAGGTTCCTAAAGCTACTGACAAACTCCAACTGCTCATCACAAATGCTGAGAGCAGGCACAGGCTGCCGCCAATCTTAAAAAGATACTTGGTAATGAAGTGGGGCAAAGCACAAAGCATATCTGAACGCATCAGTGACCAAACGGTTCAGAACGTGATTCATCGCCAGTGCGTTAGTACGCAGCAAGACGATAGTATCGGCGTATTCTAGGTCAAAATCTCCGTCCCCCTGAGAGGAGTTCAACTCCACCATCTAGAAGACTAGACAATACATTCCTTAGAACATTCTTTATGGCAGTATGATGATACAACCCTTTGAGGGCCGACACATATTTCTCACGTACTCAATTTCTCAACAGTATCACAGTTCAGTCCTATCAGCAGAGTCGAAGGCCGCGCGAATGTCTAGGAGCGTGATTGTTGTTGATCTCGGAAAAATATGCCGGTGCTCAAGCAGCGTTCGAAGTGATGATTTGATTGGCACATACAAGACCGGTGCCAAACTCAACCTGCTCCTCGCAAGTTTGCTCGTCCAAAACATTGCACAATCTCCGAGGTATGACAGACCCAAGCAGCCTCAACGTTGTTGGAATAAGACTTATACACACATGGTTGACGCAGTCAGTACGCGAGCTCTTCTTGAATATGGGGAGGACAGTCGATTCCCCTACAAGGAGGGAACGTGCTGGGACTTCCAAATCTCGGAGAACAAAATGTGAATTTCTCCAACGAGCTATACTCCTCTGTTTAAACATCTAGGGGAACGTCATCGGAGTTAGGAACCTTGTGACGTCCCAAAGAATGGACCACTTTGTGCATCTCGGCTTCTATTGATGATTTTGTTGGAACAATCAACGGGAAATGTAAAGAGAAGCAGTTCACGGCAGAATGCGGCAACGAGGGCCAGGAAAATTGCGCTTTGGCGTTTCGTCCAGCGTTCAAGACGCCGCTGCTGACTGTGAACTAGTGAATCGCTACTCTTGCAGCCCAGCTCCCATCTATTTTAACGTGTAGCCGTTCATTTTTCATCCCCTTAGTTCGATGACTTGTTAGTGTGAATCTGTTCTAACTGAAATGCGGATGTGTATTTACGCAAAAATTTGATGAAATACAAATACTTACACCAGTGGTTCCCTACTAGTGACGCGGATGAGGTGGGACGGCTTGCAGGAGTTTTCAATGGTCGCATTTCTAATAAGCGACCAGTGCTCGGCAGAGCTGTCGGGTGGACGTGCTGCTGGCTTCCCAGATAGCGCGTTTTGAAAATCGAATATACGAGCTAGTTGATTCGGTTTGTCATAGTCCAGCCAGGATTGTAACGTGTTTTGGACAGCCACCGAACACACATGGACAGCTTGGTGCACAGCGAAGTGTGGTCGGACTCCACGTAGGTGGTACAGAACGATCGGCAACCCTGAATACAACTTCAACATCTGTAGCTCATTGCGACGTGGTCGATTTGAGTTTATAGTCAGGACGAAGGGCGGAGAGGGGTGACACCACGTAGCATAGCAGCAAATGGAGCGTCTGGAGTTCGTACTGGCGAGGAATAGGTGTTAGTCATAACACACAGCTAGGAGCCTCTCCCTGTTGTCCGAAGGACAGGAATCTAGCCAAAGATGTCTCCCAGGTGCACCTCATTCGATGATAGCCGACCTAGTCAGACACTCACATCCCCTGCCAAAATCATAGTATCAGTCAGGTTTCCTACACGCAAAAGATCATGCAGGTTTTGATAGGAATTGTTTTTGACTTCTGGACGGTCAGTGGGTGCGCAAGTCCACACAAGAAATAAATTGCGTTTGTTGGAATGGCGACCGCTCACTTGCATAAATCTCCAAGTCTAGCTAAATACAGCCGACCGTCGACTGGGATCCACTCTGACAGCGCAGTTTTAGCCCCAGCACTCAGAGCTATACCAACGCCCGCTTGACTATATGCTGCAGTCTCGGGGAGCCAAGACGCAGATAAAACTTTACAAAAGGACTAGAAGCGGAGGGGTCAATTGGATGACAGTTAGAGTGTTGAATGCGAGTTTCCTGGATGAAGCGTGTGGACCAAACACACCTATTGTCCCTTACTAACTGCAGTTCGCATGTTTCGTGTAGCAAATGGGCATCGAGGACGTTTACTGATTAGGGGTCTTCAGATATCAATCGTGGTAGAGAAAACAAGCCTTCAAATGCTTCAGTATAGTCGGGGGTGGGTGTCTCAGGCTCCGAGTTGGCTACTCACTCTGAACGCCTCTCGAAACGCTCCCAAATAACTATGCTCCCCAAACAGCTCCTGCTGAGGAAGTCCTACACACTGCTCCCTCATGACGATGTTTGCAAAAAAAGTGTGAGAGCGAAGAGGAACGCCCGGCGCTTTCCACTGGGTTGACTGACTAACAGTCAGCATAGGGAAAAATGGCTAAACCCTGGTTCCAAACCAACCACTGGTGGCTTATGAGGCGCAAAAGACTGCCCAACGACATCGGTGGCGGAGGGATGTTGTGGGCACCCCGGATGTCTGGTCCCATCCGGAGGGCGTGTGAACTGAGCAATCAGTCACCGGCCCCCAGTGGGTTACGGAGCCCACAGTTCGTCCGACGGTCCTGTGGTTTATAGCTCTGGATAACTAAAGGCTCCGGTTTTGGATTCATAAGAAAACCACCTGCTTTGGCCTGGGCAACCTAGCAGTATTGCGCCCACACAAAAAAACCACGTACGCCTTCTTCCCCTGTTGTACTGTTTTGTTTGGCTCAACCTGAAGCCAGGCTAGCGTGACATACAATATAACGATAATAGAGGAAACTGAAATTAGGTCTCGACTTCTACTTGAGGCACTGCAGTTTGTGAAAGTGACCAGAATTCCCGTTGGAGAACGATTACATAAAAGAATAGCGGTACAGTGAGCGATGGTAGTGGACACATTGAGTGCGATTTTAATACCCACACAGGTTCGTGAAGTAGGCATCAGAAGGCACCAAGCTGAGTCGATACAGCTCATCTGTGGTACCGCGGGATACTTAACTACTCGGTCGCCCAGTCCATATTAGGATGTTTTTGTTGTTAGAAGATGCCCCCCAGACTAATGACTTTCTACCTGGAAGTTGAGGCAGGCGACCAGTTGAGTTCCTTTTTTTTAGTTCTTCCAAACAAAAACCTCGCACTTTTTCCTGATTCTGGTTTCTCCTTTGCAGCACCGCCGAGTCAAAAGTGATATAAATCAAAGCACAAAGGACAAATGTAAAGAAAAAAGTGAAAATCAAATTAATGAGTATAAGAAGATCTGGCTAATTTGGCCGAATATCTACTTTAGGCAAAAACAGCAATCAATGGAATAGATGATTGATTGAAATCACGCACAGAAAAGATTCACGATGAACGTGAATTGTATCTGCACGAAAGGGTAGTGGTTCCCCGCCACGATCAATCCGAGGACTACGTAGAAGTCGAAATGCGGTGGCACATACAAGCACTGAAACAAGGGACGTGAAGAATTAGAACAACTGAACGTACCTCAAATATTCGGTGAGATAAAGCGTATTCACCAGGAGAAAACAAAAACCACGAACACGGCAAAGGATAACTTACGGACCGCGACAGCTGCCGAGGATGGATGTGAAGTTCCCTTCCTCCACTGAACTACAGAGACCACTATCAGTTTTATTTGAGCAATGAATAGTTCAATTTATTTCACTACACTGATATACTGGCAATTATCTGCTCACATCTTGGTTGTTATTCGCAGTATCATCAATAGAGACGCTGGGCATGCAAATGAGATTCCTCCTTCAGTTGTGTGCAGCTCATCAGAACCACTACTGAAACCACATGTACCACTGAAGCTTGCAGCCTTCAATGTACGCACTCTGATGCAGATAGGCCAACAAGTAGCTTTAGAGCACATACTCGAGACACTGGCTATTGACATCTGCTACTTATCCGAGACCCGCATCCAGGACCCCACCATGGTAGTTCGTCTGAATTCCCCCTCAGGACAGGCTTTTACTCTACACGCATATCCGGAGACACCGAAGCTTCTGCGTCTGGTCATGCAGGAGTAGGAATCGCTTTGAGTACTAAATCTGAGTCTACGCTACGCAACCGGATCCCAGCCAACAGCAGATTATGTGCGATTCGCTTAGACGGTTCATTCAAAGCTAACAAAGGCCGCAACGGCAATCGCCGTCTGTTTATTGTCACTGCCTACGCCTCCAATAACTGAAGTCCGGATACAGTCGAAGATATATTCTACCAGCAGCTTCACGAACTTCTTGGAAAGGCATCTCATAGGGATATAGTGATACTGGCTGGAGATCTGAATGCGAATGCTTGGAGGCCAAAGCGGAGCCAACCATCAACACACGGATAACGGCAATCGACTACTCCATTTGTGCGCAGACCATCGCCTATTATTGTCGAGTACGAGCTTCCGGTGCAGCTTTCGTCGCACAGTTACATCTGCTAATCAGTCCTGGACGCAAACAGACTACATGGTCGTGAGCTACCACTGGCGTGGTTCAGTCGAGTCTTGTAGGTCGTACTGGAGCACACAACTAGATTCAGATCACGCCCCAGTGTGTGCCGAGTTCATAGTACGGTCTTCCACCAATTCAAATGTCCGCCGTCAACGGGTAGACACAGAGCAACTTTTCCGGACCTTGGTCTGGAAGAGATATCAGAATGAGCTTGCTGCCCAGCTAAGTAGCCACACATACGATGACTTGTCAGATCGCTGGCAACAAATCCAAGACGCCATAAAAGTATCGAGTACTGCATCTTGTGGATTAGTCACACGGCATGCAGTCACGCACTGGATCTCATCAGCCTCTCAGGAATTACTAGACGGCCGCCGGAATATCCCTGCCGGAATCGAAAACCACAATGCCCGCGCCCAACTAAGACGAAGTGTGATTAGAAGCTTGTGCAGAGACAGAGAGAATTGGTGGTCGGAACGCGCGGCCAGAATGGAACAAGCTGCTACCACCGGCAATGCTCGGAGACTTTCCCAACTCATCGGATCTACTGGGATCAAGAGTCCTGGAGTGAGCGAAGTGATCTGCGAGGCAAATGGCCAAGCAATCCACCAGCTCTCACGATGCATGGACCGATGGACAGAACACTTTGAAGAGCAGTTTAACTGGCCTTCAGCACCAGCGCTACCACTCTGTAGTCCGTTTGAACCAGTTTATGTTCCATGGACAATCTGCACTACCCCACCCACAGAAGAAGTCGGTCGTTCGCTCCACCTCCTGAAACGCAATAAAGCTCAAAGTCCTCTTCAAAGATGATGGTGTAAACCTCTCCGAAGCGCTCACAGCCTCCTCTACGAGATTTGGCTCCACGATTGTATTCCAGAAAGTTGGAACCGTACATCCACCATCATTATATACAAGAAAAGGGATAAGGGATAAGTTTGATCTCGGTCGCATCAAAGTTGCTAGCATCGGTAATCCTCCAAAGATTATCCCGTGTCCGAACTACAAGCCCGTGAAGAACTGTCCGGTTTTCATCCCAACCGCGGGTGCATCGATCAAATTTTCACCATCCGTCACATATTTGAGCTCCGCGAAACATATCGTAGATCGACGGTAATCATATTCTTGGACATCCGAGCAGCTTTTCATTCCGTTGATAGGACAGCTCTCTGGGATTGTCTCATCAGACAGGGAGTGCCCGATAAGCATGTGAAAATCATCTAAACTCTATCCATCAGACTTCGGGCCCAGTACAAGCATATGGCTCATCGTCACCTTGCTTTCCAGTTGGAAGTGGCGTGAGTCAAGGTTGCCCACTCTCACCCTTCCTGTTTAATTTTGCAACCGACGACATCCTAAGAGAGGCACAAGGAAAGCAGGCAAACGAAGGCGTTGAACTCCTACCTGGTAACAGACTTTTAGACTTAGACTATGAAGATGACATCGCATTAGCTTGCGACGATGCTACTGTGGCACAGTGCGTCCTAGACAACCTCACGGCGTCTGCATTACGGTACGGGATGTGCTTCTCACCCTCCAACTGTAAAGTGCTTCTACAAGATTGACAGGAGTCCATCCCCATATTTACCCTCGGTAACGATCGGTTGGAAGTTGTTGAAAAGTTTGTCTACTTGGGAAGCTGTATAACTGTCGATGGACGGATTGAGGACGATGTGGACAACCGAGTAGCGAAGGCTCAAGCGGCGTTCTGCAATTTACGCCACCCGTGGAGATGTCGTGACAGCTCTCTCTTCGACTGAAAGGTAGGGTGTACAACGCTGCTGTGCGCAGTGCGCTCCTATACGCTTGTGAGACCTGGCCTGTTCGAGCGGTCGATGTCGACCGGTTGTCCGAGTTCGACCATCGATGCCTGAGGAGTATCTCACGAGTTTGGGGCAAAAGCGAATAAGCAATTCCGCAGTTCGAAGGCGCATCTACGGAACCGGGCGTGCCACGTACCCAATTAGTGCTACCGTATCACTCCATCGGCTTCGCTGGCTGGGATATATACTACGTATGCCACCTCATCGACTTTCCCGTCGTGCTCTATTCGCTGAGCCTGAGGTCGACTGGAAACAACGTGGAGGCCAAGCCATGACATGGCACTGGTCTGTCAAAGTGTTGACGTCAAGGCTTGTTTCTGTCGGTTCCTCATGGTTGTATGATTGGGGACCTCGAGATCCACTACACAGATGGCAGGAAACTTTGTCGGATATGGCTCAGTATCGTGTTCAGTGGCGGTAATGTTGCGACAGTTTTTGTCCGAACTCCTGAGAAACTTCCCCTTCGTTCCTTCACTTTTATTTTACTGTTTCATGTTTTTGTATGGCACCACGCCTCTGTACATTGTACCGGGTTGTCGGTGAGTATATATATATATATATATATATATATATATATATATATATATATATATATATATATATATATATATATATATATATATATATATATATATATATATATATATATATATATATATATATGAGCAAATAAACAACCAAGGAAATTATGAGCAAAATCTTTGCATACGAGGAAACAATTCCCGTGCATGCACGCCGCTGAACTCGGCACCTGACTATGCTGTCGACTGTGTTCAGTCATCTACTAGGAGGACCTCGTGAATAAGTGCCTGAATGTGCACAGTGAAGGACCAGTACAATCCTATAGCCAGCACGAATGTGTTCTGACCTCATTCCACGCAACCCAGGATAATTTTGGTTCCCAACAGATGACTGATATCCCACCTACTGCGTTTTACTTGAAAGGCTTCAGCTCAGTTCAGAAAACCCGTAACCATGACCTGCGTGTGGTGGCCCTGGTTGCCATCTCTTAGCTGTAGCCTCAATGGAAAATAACGAAAAGGAAGAATATGGAAGGTGTAATAGAACTACTAATACTATTATCGAGTTGATAAGAAAAGTTCGCGGATAAAAGAACGCCACCGATCGCCACACCTAGCCATATCCTCTAATGTATCTAATCACTGAGTGGGTCTCTTGGACCCCACCCAAAGATGACATTTTTCATACCTTTCTCCCATGTCACTGACTGACCATCCTTACTCAGCTTACAACCGTTACCCACCTCAGCAAAAATTGCGTGCAGGTGGACAAACTGCATAGCTTCCCAAAGAGTTTGTTTACAATTTGAGACAGCGTTTCTTTGACCAAATCAATGAGCTATCGGACTATTTCCCCCACACTCGAGCTTTTGTTCCATGCTATTGAGTGGGTGCAACGGAAGAGGCGTACCACCAGTGAAAAGGACCCAGTGCACTGCCAAGAACATGAATCAACGATCATATGCCTAATACTAGGGGTGGAGAACCGCATAGTCCAAATAGGTCAAGCGTGATAACGGGCTGGAGGTCGTCTTCTGCCACTGTGGACTTGTATTTTGTATTGGACGAAAAAAATTGTTACTACTGTCAATTGCTACTAACTACTCCATCTTCGCACGTTTTGCAAACCACCATTATATGTAGTCATTCATCAAGTTCCTTGTCAGTTGACGCTCTAAGAACATGCACCCCTTATCGTGCGTGGCCCCCAAATCGATGGATCCGATGTCGAATATAACTGTCACTCATAAAGCTTATTGAAACTGGAGTCTTCTGAAACGTTCATTGCGGCGCATAAGGCTACACTGAGGCGTTGCCAGTGTTTATTAGGATCCGGATATCTCGCTGCATCAGCAACCACTTGGAGGGTTCTGCCTCGAAGACCGATCGGAGTTTGGCATCTAGAAGCAACTGATTTAGACGGGCGTATTCACAGTTGGCTTAACCGTAGGCGAAACGAAGGCGAAAGCAAACACGTATCACGGCATGATGAGTTCACAGGTGGGAATCACAATGAGCGACAATATCCGACCGATCCGTGTCAAAAATGAACAACATCTATGCAGTCAACCTGACACAAACGTTGAAAGGCAGGAAAAAGCCAGATAAGTCCTAACTACTTTCTGCGGAAGAATTTCGTGCTTGCCAGGAGAAACCTTTGGTCAAGAAGCAGCTGAGCGAAACAACTGCTGTTGTTAATCCTATTGGCTGGGATAAAGAATGGACATCTGACGTGCTTTTCTGATGCTGTCAAACATACAAATCGGGCGTTGAATGCATGGTTCTAAGAAGATCAGACGTCTTTGTGATATATATATATATATATATATATATATATATATATATATATATATCATCTTTCTTGTAAAATATTACAATGACCGATTCACACCATTTCTCGTAAATTTGCTCGCTATGGCAAATTACCCGGAGTTTGTTCAACTTTAAAAGCAAAGCACTGTCTCCGCGCATGGGCAAAAATGGAAATAACCTATTCGGTCCGGCGGCATTGTACTTTTTCAAATAACCTACCTACCGGGTAAACTCAATTTCTGATGGAGGACTGGTATCTACTTTCGCAATTTCTATTGTAGGCAAATTTGAGAATTTCATTGTAGAAGTAGACTAACTGAACTGTTCTTCAAAGTGTTTCGGCCAACCGTTCAGACAACGTCCCCGAGAGTGAATCACTGAACCGTCAGATTCCCTGATTAACTCACTAGCAAGCACTGCGAGAAGCATACAAATTTCATTCCACACTTTCCATCTAGATGATGCATATGGTTAACGAAAAAGGCCATAAAAGAAAGAAGTGTAGAATAAATAAATAATTAAACCCAGAGGTCACCACGCAGCGAGTCTCAGTTGTGTATGAATTTTAGTATCTGAGCACGGAATTTGAGCATTTTATTCAACAGAATGCCAGACACGTGCGTCAGAAACTATGTCAGCAAACGTGTACCAGCACGTCCAAATACAGCAGACAGGGGTTCACACAGGGTACATGTGTTAGTGCACGTTCTTTGGAAAACAGTACATCGATAATGCCTCACGTTGACATCAACACAGAGAGAACATGTGAACTTACCAATCTGGCAAGTGTATTCAACCGCACCAAATATCAATTCAGGAGCTCGATAGTACCGCGAACAAATGTAGGATACATTGGGTTCACCACGTACAAGCACCTTTGCACTGAAAGGGGATGCAAAATATAGGAAGCCAAAAAATCAGACAACTCAAGAGCACGCAGTGTGAAAAAAGCATGAGACCTACTACCAACGTGCTCTATTAGGAGACATCAAATCAGCTGCCATGGTGGAAAAGCATGAGAAAGTCGTTTCCGATGCGAAACAAAGATATCTGTTGCAAGACCACTTCACGTGTAATTGGCAATCGAATGTGAAAATGACAACCAGATCGCGACTGTTAACGGTTCGATGCCATATCCTTCAGTGTTTCCAACCAACTGGTTGAGAAATCTTTTGGACCCAAACCACGACGACCTGAGGTACCTAATTCTCTTAAGTTCACTGTACATTCTCTCATTCCTCGATGGCAAGCCATATGTTCACCTCTACGTGGTTTCTTCCACTCCCGAGGAGGAATGAAGAATAAGACACGGTACGGTAGACGTGTGTTTGCCATACGTAACACATGCCCCAACCAACGAAGTCTACCAAGCTCGATATACTGTTATAGAAAACTCCCTAAAGTGGTACCCAATACTCGATTTCTGACCTGTGTTCCTCACTCGGTTATTCTGCCCAATCTTAGCGATACTACGCAAACATCGATGGTCGGAAACCTCAAGAGGACGAATATCTTCCACACGCAGACCCCAAGTCTCGCAACCATACAACAAAACTGAACACACCGTGGCACAATACATACGACCTTTTAACTTCAGCGAAATATCAGGTCAACGCCACAAGTGCTCCAATCCAGCGTACACCACTCGAGCTTTGGATATGCGCATGTTCATCTCTACTACCGTGATCCCATCCGTCGTCGCGCTGCTGCCGAGGTGAGTGGAGCGGTCGACAACACTCAGCACCTCCCCATCGAACATCAAGCTCCGAACCGTTGATGTCCAGTCTTGTAACATCACTTTACACTTCGGAGGTGCAAAGCGCATGCCGAGTGGAGCTACAGCTCTTGTGAGTCTATCTATTGCACGTTGCGCATGTTCCGTACATTCGAACAAGCAGGCAAGGTCATCCGCGTAATCGAGGTCATACAAATTCCCACTATTTCCCAGCTCGATGCCCACATCCTAATGATTTCCCAAAGCATTCCCTATTGTTTTATCGATTAGAAAGTTGAACGGGAATGACAAAAGGGACATCCTTGTCGCGCACCATTGGTCTATTCGAATGGACTGGACAGTTCACCGTGAACCCTTACGCGGCCAGAAGTATGAGGATACAATGATCTCATCAGATTCACGAACTCCTGTGGCATATCTTTTCGACGAAGATCACTGAAAAGCGCTGTTCGACCAACTGAATTGAAGGGGCCTTTCAAGTTTTAAAAAACCACTATTGTCGATCGACGGTGTGTGTGACGCGTTTCAAGTAGTTGGCGAAGAGTAAAAATCTGGTCGATGCATCCTCGACCTGTGCGAAATCCGACCTGTTGTTCGCGGGCGTTCCTCTCACGAGCCGGTGTCAGACATCGCAGCAAAATCGATGCCAGTACCTTGGTGACTATTGGAATCAAGCCGATCCCACGATGATTACTGCATTTGTTACGTATTCCCTTTTTGAAGATGGGTACAGTCAATGACTCACCCCATGATTGCGGAAAACGCTCCACGTTCCAAATGTCACGCAGCAAGGTGGTAAATGATTTTATCAACGCTCCATCACTGACTTTGGAACAAGCTGGAGGAAGTTCGTTTGGACTGTCCGCTTTTCCACGCTTTAGTAGTCGAATAAATGACCCAACTTCCACTTTTGATGGGGCTCAAGTGATACTCCCCAAGGAATCGCGGTTGTCGACGTCGGAGTAATTATATTAGCGCGCGGCCAGCTGAACTGCTCTTTGAATTATTCGGCCTAACGGTCGAGCCTTTGCTTTTTGCCATGAATAAGCCCTCCATTTCCATCGCATATCGTTTCGCTGACCGGGGTTCGCCGTCCGTGGGTGTCGCGAATAAGTCTGAACATTCTTTGACTGTTACCTGAAGTAGCTGCTACTTCCATTTCTTCAGCTACTTTGACCCACCAATTCCCGCGATCCTTTCTAGGGCCTTTCGTAACTTGTTTTTGTAGATTTCTCCATATCCTATTCATGTCCCTATATTCCGAGAGGTGACGCGTTTGCTCCATCAGACTCAACGACACTAGTGAAGTACAGCGTCGTTGACAGACATCGGGTCTAGGAGCACAGGCGTGCACAGAAGGCGCGTTTGGCTTTTGCCCACCTCCGTCATCTATGGCACCGCCGTGACATCCGACTCTCTGTTAAGGGTAGAGTGTGCAATGCGGTGGTTAGGTCCGTTCTTTTATACGGTTCAGAAATATAGCCATTAGGAGTAGAAAATAGGTGAAGTCTGTCGGTGTTTGAGCATTGATGTCTCCGTAGCATTGCCCGAATATGGTGGGAATATCGTATCAGCAATGCTGAGGTTAGACGTAAGGTGTTGGGAACCAGAGGTCAGCCTCTGGATCAAGTACTGAATATTAACAGGTTAAGGTGGTTGGGACATGTGTTACGCATGCCCACCGACAGACTTCCTCAGCATACGCTGTTCACTGAGGCAAGTGGTGATTTGATGGTAGGTCGAGGTGGTCAGTCCATGACAGGGCAAAATGTTATGGAAACCTTGACCAAGTAGGACGTGTTAGACTTCCGGGTTGGTCCGACTCTACGTACGTGGACCAGTAAGACCTACAGTTCGGAACAGAACTGCGCCACCGGTAGGTTACTGCGATATGATCGATCTGGCTTAGAGTACCTGTAGAGTAATATGTTCATCTATCAGCACATTGCAGGAGATGGAACTCACTTCGACAATAACTTGTTTTACTAACCTCAATCCTGAGACTTAGGGTGCCGAACGACGTAAGCGAGAGGACTGAGAAGACACACTTCAAACAGACGTTCTTGGGTCCAACAATCAGCAAAGGGTGTCAAATGAACATCAATATACACAAGAATTAGGGCAAACAGTCCTGAATAAGCAATATCTGAGGAAGCATTCGGGTACTGATTGTAAATCGATTATATGTGATCATTCGTCAACATCACACAATGGATGCTTTTCAAACTGAACCGCGGAGACAAAAACGATCTGAATTAGTGATAGAGAGTTGGAGTCATCCCCACTAGTTTTGTTCATATAAACAGAGCTACGAGCTTCGGTCGAGGTGAATGTTCATTCCGTCACCTCCACGTAAATTAGTAATGATGATTAGACGGTTAGGAGGAACATTGCTGAGAAATAGACACAGTCAAAAGCACTGTCAATGCTATCAAGCAAGACTACGCAAAGTTATCATAAGTACCAATCACAACTTTTTTCGGATGGACTGGATAGCAGTAGAATGTGGTTTGGTTTTAATGAACGTTACGTTTAACTAGCGTTAAACTGTACTGGTATGAGTGTGAGATGTCTGCTGTCTTATTTCCATCTCATGTACCGTCCACGGACTGAATCCCGCTCGCAACAATGTTCCACTAAGTATGTCGAAGTTTCAGAGGGCGTTCTGAAAAACTGCTGTTAGGAAGAATCAGTGAAAATATGATAATCACAGATTGATAACACAACCATATTAACCGCATTAGACGGTTTGGTCCCCTGTATGTACAGTGCGATAAACTGATTTGAGAAGAACGTGGCAAAGGTGGAAAGAAAAGACCTAGTTAGATTAAATAACATCTGACGTTCATTAGTACTTCGTTACGCAATGCAATTTCAGAACATTTCAAGTTAGACAAATGATACCGGTCAGTGTACTGAGCACTACTGTCTCTAGGGCCGCATCAATCACAAAGTTTTGCAGAAGACAGAGAAGAACCCAGACGTTTAAGATCAAGAAAAACAGTCAGCCTACGTAAGATGTATCCATGTTCTGAAAATTGTCGGAGTGCAGATGGGATCAAGACAACTTCGATCAGGCCTAGACCCAGCTTGATTCTCATGCGAGCACTATTTGCCAACATTGAGCAAGCTTTGGAGAATAATATCAAAGAACAATTTATATTCAATACTAACCAGACTAATTCCCCCGTGATTTTCACAGGAGGACCTGTCGCTCCTCTTGTAAATCAGTACGACCATCGATTCACACCAACTCTTTGGGACTTTTTCCTTCTCCTGTATCAAATCGAGGAGTTTTGTCAACTCCAGTAATTGTGATGAACCACCGTCCATGAAAATAGACGCAAGCTAACCATCTTTTCCAGCAGTCTTATGTCGTTGCAGATACCTTATATTACGAGGAACGTCCGCTTCTGACGGAGAATTGGTATCTACAACTAGAGCTGGAATCATCGTGTTAGTAAGCAAACCTGTCGTGGGTAAAGACCAATTTAACTGTTTCTAGAAGTGCTACGCAGAATGAACTAGACGACGCTCCTCAGTTTGAATGAGTGAGCCGTTCGCCCCTTTGATCAATTCGCTACCGCTTGACTTTCATGGATCGGCATTTCCAATAAGACGGAAATGATTGCGGCTGTTGCCAATCCCCGCAGCTTTTCCATCTCTCTGCACTTCACAATCCACCACTGCTCATGGTCGTTTCTTAAGTTACGAATCAGTTGACATTCAAGGCATCTCCGTGCAATATCGTATTCGGAATACGAAGGAATCAATCTGCGCACACCTAACAGTGCCCAGGCACTGACGGACCTACTTGCCAGCGCACTTTTTCAGAGCGTTCATTACGACCGACGTTTCTGTCTGACTGTTACGGTTAAACCGGCTTGGTAGGGTCCTTGTGTCCTTGCTGGGTCGGGATGGCAGGTAGCCCGTTGTGAGATTTATCGTGCTTCGGGTGTAATAGCCGACTGCTTCGGTTCTGTGCAGTACGTCGGAGACGGTGGCTTGTTGTGCGTGCAGGCGTGCCTGTCGCGACGGCGGCTGTGGATCTGGTTGTCTTGTTGTTTGTGAATACAGGCTAGGTGATAGCTCGGTGTCGTTCGGTCGGCGGTTGCGTTTGTTGAACCTTGAAAGGGCCCACAGTCTGTGGTGTAGTGGTAGACTATCCCCCTGAACGGTCCTGCAACACGGATCGAGGAGAGTAACATGTGCGCGAGCCATTGGACGCTACGAAACCCAAAGGTGCAGTGAAAGTGAAGGCTCGGCTTGTCTGGGCTGAGGTGAGATCCTATCGTTTCTAATGCCCAGTACTACCAAGTTTCGAGAGGCAGGCGAATCACCGGCCCGTCCCATGGCGTAGAGGCAGCCTCGTGCTTGCTCATCGTCGGGGAGGAGCATGAGCGTACTTGTTGAGACCCGAAAGAGGGTGAACTATGCTTGCACAGATTGAAGCCAACGGAAACTCTGGCGGAGGACCGCAGTGATTCTGACGTACAAATCGGTCATCAAACGTGAAAATAGGGGCGAAAAACTAAGCGTTTCTGTGTGTGTATGGCTACTGGACCTTGGGGAACATTAGCAACCTCAAATAGAGCCTGCTTGATCTCTGTCTATCGCTCTTCTGGATCTTGAACATTCGACTATATCGATAACCTGGTGGATAATTCTACTTGAAAAGCAGATCGATGATTATCATCCAGTAGCAGCTGCAGAGGACGGTCGACTTTGGCGTTGCTTCGGCCACCAACGAGATGTAGGCTGAAACGCTCACAGACAAGAGCGTGGTCAGTGTCTACAGACGTGCACCGAAATGATCGAGAGTTTTGAATAGGTCCGCGCCAGCTGTAATCGATAGCAATATGGTCGATCTGAGTTCATCACTGTGAAGGCGCAAGAGGACGCCGGGTTAGTCAGTGCCGCTTTCTATGTGAGAAATTCGTACACGTTAGGAATAGTTCATTGTCAGAACATAGTCTGATGACTCGGTCACAGTTATCTGTTCCATCGACTGGAACGTTATACTGACCTCCTATACTCCCTCTCCGTCTCGCTTAGGCTTCCAACTTGGGCAGTGACATCAACAACAACCTATATGTGCATAGGGCGCACGCTGCGAAGCAGCTGTGACAAAACACAGCGGAATTCGTCTCTAGCCTCAAGAGACCTACAGTCAGTTGGGATATACACAGACATGTCAAACAGGCACCAATGCCTCAGTCTGTTGCTGTCGACATGCACAGAACCATTCAGCCGAAGCACTCACCGGCGACTGCCGACTTGGATCCAGTCGAGCTTTATTGCTCAGAACGATTTTTAAGCCAGCCTGACCATGAGTACGACAGACGGAATTGTCTGACACGCGAAGAGTGAAACGAAGAGACGAGAGCGAAGTATTACCACTGAAGATGGTTGTTGTATGCGTGTTTCGGAGATACAACACATATCTACTTTGAAGGTCTCAAGAGTTCTGGCTAGGGCAGTCTGCTGCCCCGTTTGACAAAGTGTACGGAATTTGAAAGCAGCTAATTGAAGAAAATGCTTAGGTCTGAGGATCGATTCTCCATTTTCCGCTGTCTTCAAGCTGTTGCCGTTCGGAGAAGTTTTATTATAAAGTACTTCATACACTTCCCGGTATTGCAACATGGTCTGACAACGGCAAACTGTTCCGACAAGGATGAAACAGCTGTACAGTCATTTTGTGGGTACTCAGTGATGAGTTGAATGTGGATGATGCGTGATAAATAGTACTCCGTATAAATCTAATATCCTATTCTCACATCCATATTCAAACAGAACAAATAAGAACCTGAGCTGCAGACGAGATATTCAAAGTGGGACAGTAGTTCAGTTCACCTCGGTTCATTCAACCATTAACGTTGCACTTGTGTTCCGGTTTCGGTTGCTATTTTCCAGCATTGTAGAGCCGGGGGCAAAAAAGATAAGCATGAAGTGGAAAAAGCCGAAAGCAAAGTAAGAAGCTGAGATCACGAAGACAAGGAAAAAGTTCGAATGCAGTTATGCCAATGGTCGCGAAGCAGCGAACTCAGACTGACCACACCGCGATGTATTCATTCTAAGGACGATTAAATTCGGCAGTGATAGTATCTTAATAAATCTAACACGGATTCGTGCGCAGATATTAGGTTGGGTATGAAGCGCATCACAGATCAAATGCAGCTTGCAATGCCGGACCGTTGCAACCCATACGTACTCTTTACTCGACAGAGCACTGAATTGTAGTAACAAGTTCGGAAAAGCAAATTTGGGTGTGCGATATGGGTGTTACGAATCACGATGATAAATCAAATCACGCATGTGGGTCAGTGTCCATTTGCAGTTATCATGTGAATACAATGCGCATCACATGACCGCTGTTGCAAGATAATTTAACCAAATCATGGAAAGAGTAAGTGAAAACGAACGAGTCTTTGAATGAGCGATGAGAAAAATGGTCTAGTGACCGAACGTTCCCACCCAAAATGTGAATTTAATTCGTTAAGAATTACGGAAAGTTGAAACTGATATTAAAGTACATTAAATTTTGCCGCCATGTTTTAAGGGTGTGTGGAAGCATAACATGCCCAAAAGAACCCTGAAGACTGTGTTTGAGTTCAACTCAAACAATGACTGTTCATTCCTAATAACAACCTTAAACATGAAAAACACTTTATTCCACATAATGCAAAAAAGCACCAGCAGAAACATACGTTAGCCTCCCACAGTCATTACCTGTGTATGTTGTCATTTGGATGATATGAGGGAATCTGCCGCATCCTTACGGAACAAACCCCTGTCCCTAGTGTCCCCGTCACTCCTATCTCACCTGTGGCTCCAAGAATCGGTTCCTAGGAATGGCGGGTACAACCCGGTAGGTTCCTCGACAAGCATCCTTCACTAGATGCAGGGTAGTTGAAATGTTTAAATCTCGGCGAGACACTGCTCCTAGAGCATGTAATTCAAGCTTTTGTTAAAGGTTAAGAAGAGATCTGTATCAACGGTCTTGAGGGAGACGATCCGATCGCATCCCGACCTGAAGCGCAACGGTATTCCATGGAACCCCGCTGCCTTGCCAGTTGCACTCGGTTGTACACAAGACTAGAGGCGCATCCTGAAATCAAAATACCAGATGAGGTCCTTTTGCTATCATCCTAATATGCGGATCGGTGTCCATTTGCAGTTGTCACGTGAACAAAATGATCATCACATGAACTCTGCCGCAAGACTAATTTAACCATATCACAGAGAAATTGGGTGGGGAAAAACTGCACCGCGTGACCGATTAGTGGAATAGGCCGCAGCACTCAAGATGGTTCCCTACGTACTCCATATTGTTGGTCATTATTTGTGTTGTCGGTACTACGACCGTTATTTGATGACTGACCAAATGGGCACCTCTTGGTTCACTATCAAACTAAGTCACAAGATAAAAGACGCCGGTTCTCCGATGGATGATGTTTCTTGATTGCAATGGAAACTGACTCCTTCGATGTAATCACGAATAAGCATGAAATTAAAGGGAAAAACATTCGATATTGACAAATACCGATTACCAACCGCAGAAGAATATCGAGCTGATCGGGATAAGGCGCAGTTAGAAGAGAATTTGTTTCTAACCGACTAAACCCAATGTGCTACCGGGTACTAAAACCTAGTATTTTAGTAAAGATAAAGTTGAAATACATTTTCGCAAATCAAATATGGAGATCGTGAAAAGGGGCGTGATTTATCATGCTGTCCCACGAGCGCAGATTTCGTTTAAAGATAACAACAAGAGTCGACCACGTGGCGATCAACAAATGGCAGAGGGACGATGACCAGCGTCTTTCGCATGTATGCAATCACTGGATGGTTATTCATGTCTATCCGTATGACATTTCATCATCATTCTCGTAAAACGAGAGATGGTGAAACGTCTCAATGTGCCCTGTGTTGCCCACCAGTAAAACAAAAGGTTTGACCTTTTACCTGAACAGTGTGTGGAGTTATACGGAAAGAACAGAAGACGGAAGGTAGACTGAACATGTCAGATACGTGGTCCGAAGAACTGCTATTGATCATTTTAGGATCTGGCTATGCCTGTGAGTCTAGTTGCTTCCACTTCGATTCCTCACGTTCATTAAAACGCATTTGGCTAAAAGCCAAACTATACCTTCGAAGAAGTGAGATGTTCTATCGCTTCTTCTTCTGTGTAATTAACTACCAGCTTCCAGGATGTTTCATTCATGAAGAATCGTGATAGCCATGAAGCTCACATTATTATTCGGCTGATTGACATCTAACGAACGTTGATCCCACCAACCGAACATCGTCGCATTTGAGAAGACGGTGCATGACTGTATCGCGGTTACTTGAGAAGTTCTTCAACAAATCGTGTGCCACGAGTTGATAAGGGCTGATTTTACAAACGAAGCATTTTCTTAGTGCTAACTCACGCTTCTTGGTGCCTTGAATAGAAATTTGAACATTGCGACCGCGCCTTAGAGACATCAAGATTCCGTCAAACATATTTCCTAGTTTTCTTACAAACAATTAAAAAGAAACTTTTGGCTCGGTTTTAGATTGACTGCTTCTCACCTTCAAGAAGATCAGCGTCAAGCTGAGCGGAGGTTCACGAAACGAAAGCGGATTAGTAGAATTTGTTAGTGTACGGCGTTAATGATTGACAGATTTTAAATGGACTCGAACTCCTCAGTTGCCTTGCGATGACGTATTAGGACGTGCCGTTCCATTAAACTTGTAAAACTCGACGGGGACTGATTCGGTGGTGTGCATTCACCTGACTTCACATAAGACTGTCTCTGGAGGTCGAGAATCGGAAGCTCATTGCGAATCAAATCTAGAACACAAATACGATGTATTCTACGGCGCTTGTTATAAAATCACCTCAATCCATTTTGAACTCATCTCGTGAATTCAGAAACAGTGTGAAAGGAAACACATTAACTACTTTTGGGCTGGATGGCAATTAGCTGCTTCGGGATGTGAATACTGGTTCATATGAAAACCCCAGAGTGGGTGGTTCATCTGGCAGGACCATGGATTACACGATTGAACTAAGAAAAGCCAATAGTGTTTTAGAGAAAAACGTGATGGTGTCATTATCACGACGCAAAAATCCGGACCATATTCAGAGAAAAATTCACTATGGGTACGAAACTAACTTCTATAAATGTATGATTGAGACAAAATACATCACTGCAAACAGAACGCGCACGATTCACGACTGGGAGACGCCAGCCAATGTACAACTTTTCAATGCTATTTTACATTCATAATTCATTGCATTCTCCAGGAAAAATGCACATCCGGTGGCAGCTATCTCGAGGTATTACCGCAATCGACCGGTTGCGGAGTGCTAAACTTAATCCTGTCTGGTTGACGGACGGCCGGAACAACCATTGAGTCGCGAAACACTGTTCGTGGGACGGTAAACATAATATCTTATCACGCACGTAGGTGACCGCCAACAAGCGAAGGATCAAAGAGGAGAACTTTACTAAATCGAAAAGCCGGAGTAGAACTTTTTGCCATCCCCTTTCCTTCTCCTTCAATTATTTAGCATTCCATCAGAGAGAGATGCGTGATCAATTACTCTCCGGAGCAACCGCCATTCTATTCCGAAGTCGAACTGAGCATTTGATCAGAATACGTTGTCATGGAACCAGTGAAGACAGCCGCGCCGGGATCTATTCTGATGAGCTCACAGCTATTTGAAAAACAGCAGCAAAGCACCGATACCGCTTGGATGAATTATGCATCAATCCAGTGGTAAGCCGAAATGGAATTTTATGGGAGAATAAAACCCTTGTAAATGCCATCAGCAAGACGGTACACGATCGACTGTTATAAAAAAAATTGTAGGAACTCAGCAATAACAACTACCGGTAATGCTGTGTTCGATATTGGGTGCAATAACAACAATCTTATGGGCTAGATGAAATCAAGTAAAGAATCCAATTGAGCTTGTGAAAATGCAAAAAACAAACAACTGACCTGCCAAAGTCGCAGAGCTTGAGGACACCCGTGGCCGGGTTGAGAAGAAGATTTTGGGGTTTTATGTCCCGATGACAGATTCCTTTGTGATGTATATAGGCCAGACTGCGGAGAAGCTGGTACATATACAGCTACTCGCCGCGAAGATGATACATGAGAGAAAAAATGTAAACAGGGGCAGTGCAAAAGAGGCGACGCTGAATTACCTAACAACTGAGTCAGTGCAGAATGACAAAAAATCGACCAAAAATACTCCTCGGCTAAATTTAGACACCGTGTTTGACCAAATTGAGGCCAGTACAACTAGGTAGACGAAACTAGGAAAAAAATCACAAAATGTAACGGACTTTTAGCTCTCATTACCCATGACCAAAACGCCTAGCATTGTCCGCAATTTACCCTAAACGTTTTCAACCAGTCTGACATGCGATCTTTATGACTTTCACCAGTGAGACAACAAAAGCTTGCGGTACATCATTTGTCTGTTCTTCATTACACCTTGTCTTCATATTATCTGATGTAGGCAGCGCGAACCACGCGCTACGTAGCGGAAGGAGCACCCGATTCAGAGCGAAAATTTGATCGTGTGAACGAACTCAATGGGATTGTTGGATTAAATTCGATATCCGACAAGTGACTTCAGCCTAGATGATGTCAGGAGGATCTGAATGCTGCAACTGTGGAACTGTAACTAAATCACCTGCGGTAACTAAATGATGCACTTAAACATACATGTGAAGGACGGCATTCCTGTGATTAATTCATGTCATCATACATGTCAGACTGAAAAATTCCACTTGAAAAAATCAGCAGCATCCGCGATAGGTAGCTGAACTAGCTGGTCTGTTTTTCTCGCCTAAGCAAGCATCCAAAGGTACTCAAGCTGATCGGAAGAAAAGATAAAATCATGGGAAACGGTAAAAATCCAAACTGCAAGAGGCTGATGCGATATTTTGTGACACAGCCAGCTTTGGTGATTAGGCAGTCAATCCGGATGAAATTTCGAACAATTAGGCCTGTGAAAGTAGACTACCTAAAACACTAACGAGAGCGAAATGATAACGGAAATCACAAGAAAAGAAGTTTACATTCAAACCGATAAACTAGAGTGCTCCCCCAACCCCACAGCATACTCCGGAACAGCGGTCACCCATTCCGCCCGCACACATTGTATTGGTCTTGGTCAATTTCACCACTGAAATCCCTCAAGAACGAATACAGCCATCAAATCGCATACTAACACTTGATCCTGTGCTAAAGAAAGCTTGTAAGCCCTTCCGTTGTGACAAGTGTTAGATGTCGGGATATGTATGTGTAGTCATCGTAGGCCCTTCAGATAGTTCACAGAAGGTCACTGATTTCATTTAATAAGGTGTCAGTGGATATTCAGGAATTCCGCGTATGCTACGTGTTAATGTGCGCGCTCAGTTGTTTGCGACAGTCATTGACACCTGTGTTGGTGACTATTGCAAATGTACTTTAAGCGTTTGACCACAACCTGGGAGCCTGCCGGGTTCAGTAAATACAGTCTGCCCCGTAGGTAACGCTCGAAAGGTCATCGCTCACAGGCTGTGAACAAATCAGGTAAAATGCATGGGGTCGTGGGTAACTGAGGTAAACCACGAAACTGAAATTTTCACACCTCAGCAGCAGAACTCCCAAGCATCCACAAATCGTGGTGGAACGGTTAACCAGAAAGACATTATTGAACTTTGGTGATAAAGTAAAGGTTATTATTTGCAAAAGAGAAAAGTTCCGGTAAAACCATTGCAATCTAATTAGGTGTAGGGCGAACGCGAGTGCACATGATTATGAGAAATGAGGCCAGTTTCGAAACTAGTTGGGACGAATCAACTTCAGTTCAGCGAAAAAATCTTGCGTTTACGTCTTGGTTTCAGTAATGATGCCGACAGCGCTGTGTACGAATGGTTTTTCACTACTCATCGAAATCACCTGCCGGTAACAGAAGCTTCACTACAAAAGAAAGTAATGGAGGTGCCTCGTTATGAGAAGCACAGTATTTCTCACCGGTCGCACAAATCCGAACAACGCCATGATATTAGTTCGGCCAGTGAACGGTGAGGCCTCATAAGTTTCAAGTGAACAGTTATCGAATTGGCTGGAACGCATTCATACATTGTGCAAAGATTATGACTGAGAAAGATTTCTAACTGTGACAAGAAAGGTGCCCATTTTAGTGGCCGTTTACGATTTCCCCATCAGATGACAACAGCATATGGATGGGAGATGTAGAGTTGTCAATCTCAAAGAGTGACGACGACGACGAATACACGGCTGGTTATGAAAACGTTCTGATGAAGAGTGCAATTAAACCTGCAAAACTATTACGAACATTTGCTCCAGAATTGTGGATGTAATCTACATCCGAAGTAGAAAATATAAAAGAGACTAACCGTAAGCCGAACACAACAAAACGGGAAGCAATGGACGATAAGTTCCTTTTACAAAGAATGTATTGTTGGCACAAGGAGCCTGAATCGTATGTTTTTGGAAAATCCGACTTTTCGATGTGAAGATAGACTAATTCCGCTCCTTCACTCAATCTTTGTTTTGTCCTCAACCACCTCTGTTTCTCCCCTCTATCCAAATATAATGCTCCCACCGACAAGACACCCAATACTCATAACGGTTCACTGTCAAGTAGTGTCGTAAATACTACTCCATCTCGTAACTTACATTTTCTCAAGCCCCGTCAGCTTATGAATCTCGGCTCCTTTAACGTGTGTACACTCATGTAAGACAGTCAGCAGGCGTGTCTAGCCCTCACAATAGATTATCTTAAGATTCATGCCTGCTGCGTAAGTGAAACGTGTATTCAGGATTCGAGCAGTGTGATTCAACTAACTGCTCCTGCTATCTCTTCAAGGTATTTCCTGCATATTTCAGGAGACCAAGCAGCTAGAGCTGCAAGTAAACGTGGTTAGGGAATAGTCTTGACTGACAAGGCTGAGGCTGCCTTTTTAGACTGCATATAGCTTGATAGTCGTTTGTGTGATAAAAGGCTTCAGGGATCAGTTGGCACCCGAAAGCACAGCCATGTCAAGCGCAGTTCGTTTGTGATCTAGGCATACACTCCAACAAATTGCAGCTCTGACACGCATGAGGATAAATTCTACGGTGAGATCATCACTCTTGTTCGCAGAAGCAAAGCCTCTGACACTGTAGTCCTAACAGGTGATTTTAATGCACAAGTTGGCAAACATATTGCATCCGAAGCGTGTTTAGGTGGTTGTTGTGCCTCACCCCCTCAGCGTAATGCCAACGAGGATACGCATCTCCAGTTTTGTACACAATACCGGTTATTCCTGTCTAGTGCGAACTTCCGACACAGCCCGCATCGCACAGCGATATGACGCTCTAACTCGACAGGTACTCTAAGCCAGACCGATCATATCGCAGTAGGCTAACGGTGACGGAACTCTGCTCAGAACTGTAGATCTCACTGGTCCACGTACGTAGAATCGGAGAGGAACAACGCAAGAGGATGTCCACAAAGGACAAGTCACAAAATGTCTTTAGAGGGATAGCGGGAATTGGTGGGTCAAAGTAGCTGAAGAAATGGAAGTAGCAGCTACTTCAGGTAACAGTCAAAGAATGTTCAGACTTACTCGCGACACCCACGGACGGCGAACCCCGGTCAGCGAAACGATATGCGATGGAAATGGAGGGCTTATTCATGGCAAAAAGCAAAGGCTCGACCGTTAGGCCGAATAATTCAAAGAGCAGTTCAGCTGGCCGCGCGCTAATATAATTACTCCGACGTCAACAACCGCGATTCCTTAGGGAGTATCACTTGAGCCCCATCAAAAGTGGAAGTTGGGTCATTTATTCGACTACTAAAGCGTGGAAAAGCGGACAGTCCAAACGAACTTCCTCCAGCTTGTTCCAAAGTCAGTGATGGAGCGTTGATAAAATCATTTACCACCTTGCTGCGTGACATTTGGAACGTGGAGCGTTTTCCGCAATCATGGGGTGAGTCATTGACTGTACCCATCTTCAAAAAGGGAATACGTAACAAATGCAGTAATCATCGTGGGATCGGCTTGATTCCAATAGTCACCAAGGTACTGGCATCGATTTTGCTGCGATGTCTGACACCGGCTCGTGAGAGGAACGCCCGCGAACAACAGGTCGGATTTCGCACAGGTCGAGGATGCATCGACCAGATTTTTACTCTTCGCCAACTACTTGAAACGCGTCACACACACCGTCGATCGACAATAGTGGTTTTTTAAAACTTGAAAGGCCCCTTCAATTCAGTTGGTCGAACAGCGCTTTTCAGTGATCTTCGTCGAAAAGATATGCCACAGGAGTTCGTGAATCTGATGAGATCATTGTATCCTCATACTTCTGGCCGCGTAAGGGTTCACGGTGAACTGTCCAGTCCATTCGAATAGACCAACGGTGCGCGACAAGGATGTCCCTTTTGTCATTCCCGTTCAACTTTCTAATCGATAAAACAATAGGGAATGCTTTGGGAAATCATTAGGATGTGGGCATCGAGCTGGGAAATAGTGGGAATTTGTATGACCTCGATTACGCGGATGACCTTGCCTGCTTGTTCGAATGTACGGAACATGCGCAACGTGCAATAGATAGACTCACAAGAGCTGTAGCTCCACTCGGCATGCGCTTTGCACCTCCGAAGTGTAAAGTGATGTTACAAGACTGGACATCAACGGTTCGGAGCTTGATGTTCGATGGGGAGGTGCTGAGTGTTGTCGACCGCTCCACTCACCTCGGCAGCAGCGCGACGACGGATGGGATCACGGTAGTAGAGATGAACATGCGCATATCCAAAGCTCGAGTGGTGTACGCTGGATTGGAGCACTTGTGGCGTTGACCTGATATTTCGCTGAAGTTAAAAGGTCGTATGTATTGTGCCACGGTGTGTTCAGTTTTGTTGTATGGTTGCGAGACTTGGGGTCTGCGTGTGGAAGATATTCGTCCTCTTGAGGTTTCCGACCATCGATGTTTGCGTAGTATCGCTAAGATTGGGCAGAATAACCGAGTGAGGAACACAGGTCAGAAATCGAGTATTGGGTACCACTTTAGGGAGTTTTCTATAACAGTATATCGAGCTTGGTAGACTTCGTTGGTTGGGGCATGTGTTACGTATGGCAAACACACGTCTACCGTACCGTGTCTTATTCTTCATTCCTCCTCGGGAGTGGAAGAAACCACGTAGAGGTGAACATATGGCTTGCCATCGAGGAATGAGAGAATGTACAGTGAACTTAAGAGAATTAGGTACCTCAGGTCGTCGTGGTTTGGGTCCAAAAGATTTCTCAACCAGTTGGTTGGAAACACTGAAGGATATGGCATCGAACCGTTAACAGTCGCGATCGTGTTGTCAGTTTCTGTCGACCCAAAATGACTGATCAATGTGCATTTGCACAGTTACGTTGTATTTCGTTCGTTGGCTATCAGGACGCTCTTTCATTTTCGCTCCCGGGCAGGTCCACTCCCTGTCCATTTTGTATATTCATACTCTTTCATTCTATGTGCAACATGGTGAGAGATACAATGGTCAGTGGGGCTTTCCCCGTTGTTTAACGCTGTACGATGATGATGATGGCTGTCACTGAAAATCTGTTTTGCGTCTCATTACGAAAGCGATAGGCACCAATAATCTCATTCGGACCTTTCGGAAGTTTGGTGATTGAGGACGACTTTGTCTTCGAGTTTCAATCAAGTTTTGTGCTATCTTCTGAACGTCTTTCTCGAGGGCTGTAGGGGAGGTGCACTGTATTTGGAACAATTTGAGAGACACGAAACCACAAAGTAACAGTGATAGAGTTACACTATGGGGGAAAAATTTGAAATCCCAGATCACGGCAAGTTCCTGAACCGTGAACAAAATCAGCACCGACAAGTTGTTAGCAAAAGAGACGATTGAAAAACCCACGAGGTAAAAAAATTCGTGAAAACTACTTGGGGTTTACACAGGAAACTATACACATATGGCATCGAGAACTAAATGTACAGCTGTTCCAAAACAACACTGACAAGTAAAATGATTTGTGTAACAACGGTCGCATATACGCGCGCACACACACACAAAGAGAAGGATAAACCCCAGCAAAAGCGCACGCACACAAGCGGACACCGCTGAAAGAAGAGAACGGTGGAAGAGGACCACGAGCAATTCTATTGGAATTGTAATTGATAAGCAGCTGTTTTACCGATCCCAAGGGGTCTAGAAATAAGACAGCAGGTTAGTGTATAAATCAAATCCTACGTCGAATTGATGGATAGCAAAAACCGGCTAGGACTGTATTGATTTTTTAGTGACCCGGTGACTAGACCAACAGGAGTTCGCACAAATAAGAACGAGTGGTACCAGCAGAATTGATACCCAGAGTGAATAACTGTTTCGTACAAGTGATGAGTACCACCTCGAGTGTGGTTTGAGTTCACTAGGCACTGAGTGTGAGACCTATCCAAAATGACTTAAATAATTAGTGGCCAAGCCACGATATCGTACGGTGAAAATCTGTCGGACAACAAGAAAACGACTTGATCACACCGAGGAAGGAAAATCATGGGAGGACCGCAGTTGGCAAGTGTTCCATTATCGTGACTTGACATGTTGTTTACTGTTCTTTTTATACAACTTCTTGTTCTTCCCTTTCCGCTTTCATGCATGTGTTGTATGTTGAATATTCGTTCTGAATTCCTAATGTTTCAGACAAAATTTATCCATCAGTGCACAATCAAACATTTCCGTTGCTCGAATCAGCGAAAAAATGTTTCGCTAACTAGCGGCTGCTAGCTTGACTACGTCCCATTTGTCGTAGAGACTGATGCCCCTGATATATCGCTATTGTTGCAACGCTCAACCAAAATGGCCGTCCGGTTTCGCCCTCCAGGAGGCTGAACCCAAGTATGCGAAAGCACTCAGGGGTTTAAAAAGAGGCTTGTGCGGTTGTAGAAACGATCCGGAAGTGGAGACATCTGTTACTGGGAAGTCACTTTGAACTCACCACTGACCAACGATTTGTATCCATCACATTTGGAAATCAACAAAGTGGCGGGGTTGAGAATGACAAAATACACGGCGTAAAATTGAACTATTGTCATACAGTTTTGATATCGTTTACAGACCAGGGAAACAAAATACAGCCGCAGACGCCCTTAGCAGATCTTGCTGTGGAACTATTCTTTCTGCGGTCGATATAAAACAACTGCGCAGTACCTTATGTTCTCTGGCGCTGCGTCTCACTGAAGGGTGCGCCAGAGAAGTTTATTTCTGTTTTCCAATGCTTATATGCGAACAGCCGAGTTCGTGCTTACGGCGATCATTTACCCGAGTTCACCACGGAAAGTGGTGTTTGTCAGGGGTGCCCTCTTTCACTCTTGCTCTCAAATTTTGGGACTGAATTATTTCTTGGGATAGCCCTATCCTCGTGTGAGAACATCGGCATCGGTCATTAGTAAACTGTCTGACTTGGAATACGCGGACGACATTGTTCTCCTAAGTGAAGACCCAGGTAAGTTGCAACTCTTTTAGTTAGTCTTAACAACAGCGTAGTGATGTTTGGGATGCGTTTTGCACCTTCAAAGTGTAAAAGGCTTGTGCAGGACTGAGTTGGCTCAACACCAAATCCTGCTGAAATTGATAAGTTTTGTTACCCGGGTAGTTACATCTCATCAAGTGGACGGATATCAACTAAAGTGTCATACAGAGGGCGCGTTTGGCTTTTGCCCACCTCCGTCATCTATGGCACCGCCGTGACATCCGACTCTCTGTTAAGGGTAGAGCGTGCAATGCGGTGGTTAGGTCCGTTCTTTTATACGGTTCAGAAATATAGCCATTAGGAGTAGAAAATAGGTGAAGTCTGTCGGTGTTTGAGCATTGATGTCTCCGTAGCATTGCCCGAATATGGTGGGAATATCGTATCAGCAATGCTGAGGTTAGACGTAAGGTGTTGGGAACCAGAGGTCAGCCTCTGGATCAAGTACTGAATATTAACAGGTTAAGGTGGTTGGGACATGTGTTACGCATGCCCACCGATAGACTTCCTCAGCGTACGCTGTTCACTGAGGCAAGTGGTGATTTGATGGTAGGTCGAGGTGGTCAGTCCATGACAGGGCAAAAAGTTATGGAAACCTTGACCAGTGCACTTGACCACGTAAGACATGTTAGACCTCCGGGTTAGGGTCCACGTGATCCGACTTCCAAATGGTTGGAGACGTTGAGTGATATGGCTCGGTGTCGCGGTCAGTGGCGTAATTGCATTCGGGCTCTTTCCTTGTCATCTTGATTCCCGCTTGATACTTTGACTTTTGAGTTTTTATCACTATGCTTCTATTCTTTCCGCCTTTTATTCGACAATGCTGGAAGGTAGCAACCAAAACCAGAGCACAGAAGTGTGAGATTAATGGTTGAATAGACTGAAACTGAAATCTTACGTTATTTGGGAACCACGCATATGACTCATTTTGTCCGATCTCAAAACTTGCCTTATCCTCTTGGGGATATAAGAAAAATGACTGTTAACTGTGAGACTTGTTCAGAAATAAAGCTGAAGTTCCAGTGTACCACCACCGGCCAACTGATCGAAGCGACACAGTCATTCGAAAGGCTATCCATTGAATCTAAAAGTCCACTTCCATCTTCGACTCGTAACCGGTATTTACCGACAGTTATTAACGAACACTAGGTTTCCACTCACTTTGCGTGTCAAACCTTAATTAAATGCCTCTGCCAGTTGTTCTTCATTTTCGGAACTCCGGGGTACATTCATTTGGATCGAGGCTCATCCCTTATGCTTTACGAGGTTCAACATTTTCTCCTTGCAAGACGAGTCGCTTCGAGTATACTACACCGTAGAACTCAGAAGGAAACGGTCAAGTGAAGCGTCTGAGTGGAACTTTCTGGAAAACAATTCTACTCGACCTGGAATCTAAGAAACTTCCAATCGATCTGGAAAGTGGTTTTGCTCAATGCCCTGCACTCGATCCGGTCTTTATTATGCACTGCGACCAACGCTACACCCACATGAACGGTTATTCTGCTACAACCGGAGATCCACCACGGACATCGCACTCTCTACCTGGCTGTCGACACCTGGGACAGTCTCTATAAATAGCCACAGAATGATAAAGTACGACCCTCCTTCTGGAGGAAGTAGAACTGTTGCATTGGAATATATACTACGCCTATGATCGACTTTATGATGGACAAGAGGACACAGTTTCGATTCGCCAACTGGCTCTCGAGTCAACTGACCACTACAATGAAAACATTACAACCGAATGTGACACAACACAGACTGAGTCACCATCAGCAATTGAATCCAACCTAAGCAATTTTGAAATATGTGACATTCAGCCTGTCCCTAACCAATGTCCTGACACAAACGACAAATACCGCAATCATGACGCACTCATATGACAGCAGAACCGTGTTCACCCTTGTTGCCTAAGAAGCCGAGAAGTTAAACAAAATGTTACATTTACTTCGTTACATATCGCACATCCAAACACGAAGCTCAAAATCACAGCGGGGGAGAATGACATGTCGTTTTTTGTTCCTTTTGTACAACTTTTCGTCTTCCGTTTTCAGCTCTCATACACGTATTCTGTGATGAAGAAAGCCTGAACTGTGATCTCATTTTTCTTTTTCTACTTTCGAACATGCTGTAGATTACACACATCACAACTATACAATGAGTAATCTGTATACCGCCGTTGAGTGAGTTTTCTAATACAAGTACGTCATCCAAGAATCTTAGGTCGGAGATCCGAATACTTATAGTTGGCAAGTTATCAGGGCGGTCAGCCATTGTCTGCTTCGTTGTCTAATTGATGGCGTTGCCGAGATTGACCGACAGAAAAGAAACCAATGTTCCCATGAAGTGAAAAGTTTCGCCAAGGGCACTGTGGTGCTCATGTATGAATGCAGGACTCTCAGTGATCACAGACCGTTGACCAACTAACTATCGGTGGCTCAAGTTGATCACTGGCGGCAAGCCGATAGAACAAGTCACTTTTTCACACTGCAGAAGCTCATGCTTGGTTTTTAATTGAGGGTTATGTGGTAAAGCGAAACTACAAACTTCAAATGACGTTTCTCCTGCTAAAGACGACAATGAAATCGGAGTTGAAATCTGCATTGCATAAGCTACGGCCGACCTCGTGCTAACGTACGGTTGAGAAACTTGACCACGGTGAACACAAAATACACAGAAACTGTTTGAAAGGTATTCAAGTATTTTCATTTTCGATCAGCCCACTCAAAATAAGGGAGTATTGCGCATTACACAGTTGCTTACTAGAACAAAGCAAAAAACAGGAATTCAATCAGACTCAATTTAAACAATTTACCAACAAAGTACAGTCGTTTTAACTGCTGGTTTTGATGAAAAATAATAAATAAATAAGACCACCATCAATGTTACCCGGACACCTCTAGTCAGATATGAACAGCCATCGTGGATCTTATGTGCAGAGGCCAATTTACGGATGGCCAGAGTAAGACTAAGCTAGGCATCGAGTACACATTCGGCTTTCATCGTGAATTTCAGTCATCGTCCTCGCATATACCCTTATCTTTTTTTAAATCAAGACTGGTGTGATAGAGCTACTTAGGTAACGAAACGTATCTATCACTTCTGTAAGGATGGAGATCTATATCAAAGTCGCAGGTGTAAAAGGAATCCCAAACTTCGTGGGTGGGGTCGATGGATGGAAACACTAGCAGACACAGCGAAATGCACATCGCAACTGCAATTCAAGTATTTCGTTACCTTTTCTTCTCATCTTTTACCCATTTGCCTTATCTCGTTGCTCTCATTTATGATTCCCAATTTAGTGCGTAAGTCACGGGCCAGTGTCAACTAATCTCATCAGGACTTCGCTTCTTTTACCTCTCGCGACTGAACGCGATATTACAAGTGAACTGGAGCACGGTCAGCATTGGTCGAATGTTACAAGTATCAGTGAAATACACATGAAACTCAAAGTTTAAGATTATTGTACATTAATGAGGGAATAGCTCTTAGTCAGTAGCCTGGAAAAATTGCTTAAAATAGAAAATTTGTGCAAATGCATTTGAGTTTTTACGCCTGCTACCATAACATCACACATCAAGTATATCCAAAACGAGGACGATCTGAGAGTCTAGGCAGACAGATCCGTTGTAGGTTGGCTCGCTGGTACATCTGACTCTATCACCGAGTGAAGTTTGCTGGTTCTACTAAGAGGTGCAGTACTCCCACGTATTCATGCCTAAATATCGAGTAAGATGCATTTCGCGTTAAGTCGGCGACTGATTGTCATTTTGGGTCCGGCAATGGGAAGAGAACGAACAGACCGGTTAAGATGATAAGCAAAGGTGGATGTTTTTTGGGCGAATGGGGCTAAACAGTATCCAGTTGTTGCTTGTTTTATTTGGAATTGTTGAGATTGCTTGAATTTGTCTACTAGAAAAGATAAACACGTATGGAGACAGCGCAACAAGGAGAACTCATGGGGCCGAGAACAGGGACACCCATGTCGCACCAAAAAATCTTAATTGTTACAATACATGCTGGCATCGGTTGCAACAATCGCTTTGGACACTCACAAAAAAAGCAAAACATGATTCTTTGACGAACACATTGGTAAGAAAATCCACCCGCAATAAACGGTGGAAAAAGCTAACGTATATATACCCCGCTGAAGGGGTACGGATCGACCAGACCTATTCGGGTAAGGGGTCGGCTTGAATCAGTATTTATGACTGGGACACGCATTCTGGATGGACCGATAACTGATCAGCCAAAACCAATGAGAAGATGGATGTGTTTTAGTATAGGCCTCTGAACTTTCGCCAGTTTCGAGTACTGCAGAGGGCAGTTTAGCGGGAGTTAACTGCTGATAGCTTCTAACATGGATGAAACGGTTGTGCAATACTTCCAAAGCTTTGTAATGGTGAGTGAAATGGTAACACTGTATGAGGAATCAGATCATACATGGACATGGGATTACATTGCACGAAGTGGACTTCTTGATTCGAAAAACCGTTGTTCAAGGCTTCACAATATACATAGGTCAAACAAAAACATTGAGCTTCATAAACGTCCTAACAAGAAAAGTTCAAAAATAAAGGGAAAGATAATGTTTCAGTGGGTTGCAGAATGCAACACTAATTTTGAAAATAAAAGCAACAATTCAATTAGCAAAGTACCATTAATCAGTGAGCATTAATTGACTATTAGGACCAATCAAATAAACGGACCAACCAAGTTGAAAAATCAGCTTTTCTGAAAGAAAACTGAGCAATGATATGAAAACTATGGACAACACGCGGTGTTCGTGCTTCTGGATGGACCACAACCGTTGCCCTCTTAATCCATTGTATTCACTTGCGTTGTTCGCATCCAATTGGATGTACCGCGATAGCTTAGTTGGTAGAGCAACTGCCTGGTAAGCGGAAGGTCGCCGGTTCGATTCCGGCTCACGGTTTAGACCAATGAATACAAAAAAGCGAGCGGATTTTTCATCATCTATATCCAGATGATCTTCAAACAATCATCCGAGAAAGACGATCACAATTACAGGAGTCAATGAAACGAAAGATACGGAAGTGACTCTATCGAGAGGAGAGTGCAAGCAAAATGAAACAGTTCCTACTGAAAGTAGGAATTTCCATTTGTAAGCGAAAAAGAAAGGGGAGAAGTGGTGAATAGAAGGAAAGGATGTTAGAATAACTTACTTTTACAAATAAAATGGGAATGGTTTCTTTCTGTCGGCTGTAGCGACGTGCCACCCGGTAGACTGTCTCGGGGACGAATTCGAGCACCAGGTTAAGATAGACGTCGTCTTTCTAAGGAAAAGAGAACACAAAAGAAACGTAAAAAATAACAAAGCAACATGGATAAATCGTAGAAATAAAGCAAGCAGTACAAACACAAGAAAGACTGCGAACAATGTTCTTTCTCGTAGTTTGCTAAACAAACCAGCAAGAACGACAGCGCAATTTCGATGGCGGAGAATTTTTTCACACGCACTTCAGATGACAGAATGGAAACATAAAACAGTATCCTGGGTCGTATAGAGCGTGAGAATTTGTTTGGGCTAATGAGAACTGATCTCCTGGTGACTTGGTACATTAAGCGGCATGAGTTCAATTGCGCTTGTGTCTGCACATTTATTATGTTTTTCCATCCGACTATCTATGGATGCGGTTTCTGATTTGTTTTACCGGAACGCTGAGGCAACTTTACTATCGCTAGGCTCACCACCTCAAATAAGCATACGTGAGCTTCACGTGGTTTACCACTACAAATCTCAGGGGTCGATGTCCCCAGTTCTCCTCTATGGTACAATGGACCCTTGTAGGTATGGGATGTTATATCCACTGTACTTATGCAGAGGCATTTGGACAAGAACAGCAGGTAGAACGATCACAAATTCGATAAATAATTATCTAGTGGAATATCTAGAGAACAGGTGTTCACTTTTGCACCTACGAAAGGAATTTGTATACAACAGAAATATATTTTGGGAGAAATAAAAAGTACAGTGTCGGGACGGTACTCAGGATTAGGAATAATCATTAACTCGGATTGGTTTTAGTGGACAATATCCGACAGTGCTAATGGCATACAGAAGTGGTTGATAGCAGCACAATAGGAGCCGCGGTTGTTAGCATGTTGGTAGTCTACCAAATTGAAACAATTCGCTTGTTCAGTAATAAGTAGGGATTATTACCGAGGTTAGGAAATAGAGAAGTTCTATGATATTCACATGAAGAGACACACTGAGGCAAAGTATTCAATTTTATCTCTATCCTCAAACCGCTCTAACAGTATCGTAGTTTCAAATCTAAACGGAAGATACTGTGGGGGAGGCAACACTTACCCGTTCTCCAACAAAATGAAAGAAATATTTCAACTGGACAATATTCGGGTGATCCAACTGTCGCATAATCTGAAGCTCTCGGTTCTGTCCATAACGAAAGGGTGAGAGAAAATTCATTTTTACAAGTGTGCTTACATATCTTGAAATTATTGTTATTATTATTACGAAAGGCGAATGCAATGGTAGACACTGAGTCAACCGCCAATGTGGCTCGCGGTGATAGGGTTCGAACTTCATACAGTGTGATTGGAAACTTGCCTTGAGAAGGCTACCCACAATAACCGAAACGTGGGTGAATTACAACATACACCAACAACGGTGTTATTACCAGTAAAACCTCCACGATAAAAACAACGCATGGCGCATCGAATCTTTGATACATTCCTTACATCATTTAGTCAGGATTTTAATCAATTCTTCCAGAAGCTGAAATCCCTGGCCAGAGATTGCGATTTCCAGGCCGCCTTCATGAGCGGGATTCAGTCGATAGTGACTTTTTGAAAATAACTCGTTGAACTCACAAACTACTCTGGAATTAGCCCGGTCGTTCGAAATGGCACAGCACCACACCACTGCCTTTCAGACACAATCGATATCGTAGAAGTTTATATTCAAACCGATAAACTAGAGTGCTCCCCCAACCCCACAGCATACTCCGGAACAGCGGTCACCCATTCCGCCCGCACACATTGTATTGGTCTTGGTCAATTTCACCACTGAAATCCCTCAAGAACGAATACAGCCATCAAATCGCATACTAACACTTGATCCTGTGCTAAAGAAAGCTTGTAAGCCCTTCCGTTGTGACAAGTGTTAGATGTCGGGATATGTATGTGTAGTCATCGTAGGCCCTTCAGATAGTTCACAGAAGGTCACTGATTTCATTTAATAAGGTGTCAGTGGATATTCAGGAATTCCGCGTATGCTACGTGTTAATGTGCGCGCTCAGTTGTTTGCGACAGTCATTGACACCTGTGTTGGTGACTATTGCAAATGTACTTTAAGCGTTTGACCACAACCTGGGAGCCTGCCGGGTTCAGTAAATACAGTCTGCCCCGTAGGTAACGCTCGAAAGGTCATCGCTCACAGGCTGTGAACAAATCAGGTAAAATGCATGGGGTCGTGGGTAACTGAGGTAAACCACGAAACTGAAATTTTCACACCTCAGCAGCAGAACTCCCAAGCATCCACAAATCGTGGTGGAACGGTTAACCAGAAAGACATTATTGAACTTTGGTGATAAAGTAAAGGTTATTATTTGCAAAAGAGAAAAGTTCCGGTAAAACCATTGCAATCTAATTAGGTGTAGGGCGAACGCGAGTGCACATGATTATGAGAAATGAGGCCAGTTTCGAAACTAGTTGGGACGAATCAACTTCAGTTCAGCGAAAAAATCTTGCGTTTACGTCTTGGTTTCAGTAATGATGCCGACAGCGCTGTGTACGAATGGTTTTTCACTACTCATCGAAATCACCTGCCGGTAACAGAAGCTTCACTACAAAAGAAAGTAATGGAGGTGCCTCGTTATGAGAAGCACAGTATTTCTCACCGGTCGCACAAATCCGAACAACGCCATGATATTAGTTCGGCCAGTGAACGGTGAGGCCTCATAAGTTTCAAGTGAACAGTTATCGAATTGGCTGGAACGCATTCATACATTGTGCAAAGATTATGACTGAGAAAGATTTCTAACTGTGACAAGAAAGGTGCCCATTTTAGTGGCCGTTTACGATTTCCCCATCAGATGACAACAGCATATGGATGGGAGATGTAGAGTTGTCAATCTCAAAGAGTGACGACGACGACGAATACACGGCTGGTTATGAAAACGTTCTGATGAAGAGTGCAATTAAACCTGCAAAACTATTACGAACATTTACTCCAGAATTGTGGATGTAATCTACATCCGAAGTAGAAAATATAAAAGAGACTAACCGTAAGCCGAACACAACAAAACGGGAAGCAATGGACGATAAATTCCTTTTACAAAGAATGTATTGTTGGCACAAGGAGCCTGAATCGTATGTTTTTGGAAAATCCGACTTTTCGATGTGAAGATAGACTAATTCCGCTCCTTCACTCAATCTTTGTTTTGTCCCCAACCACCTCTGTTTCTCCCCTCTATCCAAATATAATGCTCCCACCGACAAGACACCCAATACTCATAACGGTTCACTGTCAAGTAGTGTCGTAAATACTACTCCATCTCGTAACTTACATTTTCTCAAGCCCCGTCAGCTTATGAATCTCGGCTCCTTTAACGTGTGTACACTCATGTAAGACAGTCAGCAGGCGTGTCTAGCCCTCACAATAGATTATCTTAAGATTCATGCCTGCTGCGTAAGTGAAACGTGTATTCAGGATTCGAGCAGTGTGATTCAACTAACTGCTCCTGCTATCTCTTCAAGGTATTTCCTGCATATTTCAGGAGACCAAGCAGCTAGAGCTGCAAGTAAACGTGGTTAGGGAATAGTCTTGACTGACAAGGCTGAGGCTGCCTTTTTAGACTGCATATAGCTTGATAGTCGTTTGTGTGATAAAAGGCTTCAGGGATCAGTTGGCACCCGAAAGCACAGCCATGTCAAGCGCAGTTCGTTTGTGATCTAGGCATACACTCCAACAAATTGCAGCTCTGACACGCATGAGGATAAATTCTACGGTGAGATCATCACTCTTGTTCGCAGAAGCAAAGCCTCTGACACTGTAGTCCTAACAGGTGATTTTAATGCACAAGTTGGCAAACATATTGCATCCGAAGCGTGTTTAGGTGGTTGTTGTGCCTCACCCCCTCAGCGTAATGCCAACGAGGATACGCATCTCCAGTTTTGTACACAATACCGGTTATTCCTGTCTAGTGCGAACTTCCGACACAGCCCGCATCGCACAGCGATATGACGCTCTAACTCGACAGGTACTCTAAGCCAGACCGATCATATCGCAGTAGGCTAACGGTGACGGAACTCTGCTCAGAACTGTAGATCTCACTGGTCCACGTACGTAGAATCGGAGAGGAACAACGCAAGAGGATGTCCACAAAGGACAAGTCACAAAATGTCTTTAGAGGGATAGCGGGAATTGGTGGGTCAAAGTAGCTGAAGAAATGGAAGTAGCAGCTACTTCAGGTAACAGTCAAAGAATGTTCAGACTTACTCGCGACACCCACGGACGGCGAACCCCGGTCAGCGAAACGATATGCGATGGAAATGGAGGGCTTATTCATGGCAAAAAGCAAAGGCTCGACCGTTAGGCCGAATAATTCAAAGAGCAGTTCAGCTGGCCGCGCGCTAATATAATTACTCCGACGTCAACAACCGCGATTCCTTAGGGAGTATCACTTGAGCCCCATCAAAAGTGGAAGTTGGGTCATTTATTCGACTACTAAAGCGTGGAAAAGCGGACAGTCCAAACGAACTTCCTCCAGCTTGTTCCAAAGTCAGTGATGGAGCGTTGATAAAATCATTTACCACCTTGCTGCGTGACATTTGGAACGTGGAGCGTTTTCCGCAATCATGGGGTGAGTCATTGACTGTACCCATCTTCAAAAAGGGAATACGTAACAAATGCAGTAATCATCGTGGGATCGGCTTGATTCCAATAGTCACCAAGGTACTGGCATCGATTTTGCTGCGATGTCTGACACCGGCTCGTGAGAGGAACGCCCGCGAACAACAGGTCGGATTTCGCACAGGTCGAGGATGCATCGACCAGATTTTTACTCTTCGCCAACTACTTGAAACGCGTCACACACACCGTCGATCGACAATAGTGGTTTTTTAAAACTTGAAAGGCCCCTTCAATTCAGTTGGTCGAACAGCGCTTTTCAGTGATCTTCGTCGAAAAGATATGCCACAGGAGTTCGTGAATCTGATGAGATCATTGTATCCTCATACTTCTGGCCGCGTAAGGGTTCACGGTGAACTGTCCAGTCCATTCGAATAGACCAACGGTGCGCGACAAGGATGCCCCTTTTGTCATTCCCGTTCAACTTTCTAATCGATAAAACAATAGGGAATGCTTTGGGAAATCATTAGGATGTGGGCATCGAGCTGGGAAATAGTGGGAATTTGTATGACCTCGATTACGCGGATGACCTTGCCTGCTTGTTCGAATGTACGGAACATGCGCAACGTGCAATAGATAGACTCACAAGAGCTGTAGCTCCACTCGGCATGCGCTTTGCACCTCCGAAGTGTAAAGTGATGTTACAAGACTGGACATCAACGGTTCGGAGCTTGATGTTCGATGGGGAGGTGCTGAGTGTTGTCGACCGCTCCACTCACCTCGGCAGCAGCGCGACGACGGATGGGATCACGGTAGTAGAGATGAACATGCGCATATCCAAAGCTCGAGTGGTGTACGCTGGATTGGAGCACTTGTGGCGTTGACCTGATATTTCGCTGAAGTTAGAAGGTCGTGTGTATTGTGCCACGGTGTGTTCAGCCTTCGAATTGCCTCATGATTGCGTCTGCTAGCAGGCCTGAAAGCGGCGACCTCACCGATGTGCCTCGTATTTATTTGCTTTTCCACTGAATTGAAGAGGTTTCGAGACAGAGATCCACCAGACCCATTAGGTCTTTTGTTGACAACATCGTTCTCTACTGAAGACTGGAGTCGTTTTTCATCAGCCTTCGGATTCTGTCTAAGGCCATCTGCCTCGGGATGTTCGTGAACAGTGATGTCACATCAAAAGAAGCCATCGTTTATCTGTTTTCATTTTGAAGTTTCTTATTTGTTTCGTAAAAGCAATGGAGCTTTTTTGTGTGGTAGCTGTTCTCTGGCAGAGTCGGACGCTGGGGGCTGAAAAGGTATTTGGCTAGTTGATGGTTCGGGGCTGTAGTGGACGCGAGGATTGGTCGTAGTGGCACCTGCGGTTTGTGAACCTTAGGAAGTCCGTAGAGTCATGGAGTTGGACCTTCCATGGGTTTCACACGTTTGTTTAAATTGTCCGTGATCTTGCGTTTTTGAGTGTAGTTGTTGCTGTAAAAACTTTTGCTTGCTGGTTTTCTGATCGGATTTCCTGTGACTGGTTGGTAGGTTTTCTCGTCACAGAGTAGTGGTTTTATCTTTTCCTCATAATCCGAGTCGTCGAGTATTGCGATCGTATTGCCTTTGTCTGCGGGGAGAATGACTATATATATATATACAGCTTAGTAGACTTCGATGGTTGGGGCACGCATGTAAACACACGTAAACAGACGTCTACCGTACCGTACCCTGTTTTCCGTTCTTCCTCGGGCCTGGAAGAACCCATGTGGAGGTCAACAAACGACGTGACAGTGGGAAAAGAGGAATTGTACAGCAAACTTAGGAAAAGCAGTTGCTTTACGTCTTCGTGGTTGGGGACCAAAAAATCCGTCAACCAGCTGATTGGAGATACTGAAGGATATGACAGCAAACTATGAACAGCGGTGGTCGTGTTGTCACTTTCTGTCGAGTCAGAATGATTGATGAATATGCGTTTGTACAGGGAAACGGTATATTCCGTGTGTTGGCGATCACAGCGTTCTTTTCTTTTCCCACCTTGTAGGCCCACTACAGTCCACCTTGTATACTTATTTCTTTCTATTTCTACGTGCAACATGGTGAGAAAGGCAGCGGACAGTGGGGCTCCCCTGTCGTTCAACGCTGTACGGTGATTATGAATATAATCCCAAATATAGGTAGTACGCAGCTCCGCTGTTGCCTGGCTCACTACCACGCCTAACCTACTGAGGGTTTATGTGGCTCTCTACTCCAAGTCTCAAGGTTGGATTTCTGGTTGTCTTATCAATGACGGATCGCGCTCCTTCTTTATCAGCCCGCTTACAATCACGAGCACTTTCGCCATGCAGGTGGAATGTATTTTAACTGAAATAGTTTCTTGCTCATAGCTTATGTTCAACACTACATGGCTAACTCCTCAGTATACCTTGAACCCGCCGAGGTAACTTCTATCCGCGGTGGTATGAAAGTCGATAATTCGCCTATCCTCGTCGATGCACACACACGCATTTGGTCCCGCGACAAATCATGACCGTAGGAGTCCACCTTGTCCACCCCGTAGACTCTCGTCATCGAGGCCAGATCTTGTCCTATTCTCTCACTAATACAGGACCTTCTTCCGAACAAACATTACTCTTGTAGTATGCCAGAAGCAGCAGTCTTTCGTATGGGTTGCATGTGTTCGATCTGCACGGACACAGACAGAAGAAAATTCCGATGAGCTGGAGCTGAATGAGTGCATTAGCAGGCATCAACACTTACATCAAAAATGAATATGACGAGCTACGCCTGAGCGTCATACACGCACCAGTATGCTGAATACAAATCACGGTCGCTTTGAACGAAAGAAAAAAATCTTTCAGATTACAACTCCTCTGGAAAAGTGACTAATGTAGCTAATCAGTATGTGTGTAGACGAGTGTGACACTAAGTGATGTAATGTTCAGTGGGGACGATCAGAGTACCGTTTTACTGGAGAATGTGGTACAGCAATTATAACCCGAGGTCAGTTGACTCGCATTAAAACGCTGAATGTTTGGCTCTCTCTCTGTGTTAGTGAGGTCCTAGGCTATGGAATGTGGTGTGTGCATCAATCCAACCACCGACTCATATACTGCCTAAGAAATGTGCAATTTCGGATGTGAAAATGATAAGGGCGCGGGTGGAAAATGTTAATGACGTCATTATAAGATGATATCATTTCATGAATGTAAATGTTTAACCATACTAAGCCTGACACAAGTTCCAACACTATTCTATCACTATAAACAGGCATGTGTGAGGAACATTCAAGTAAGATTCAGTTTGTTGACTCTGCTTTTGAAAACAAAGATTGGAAGTGGTTGGAAATACGGAAAGAGGGAGGGCGTTCCAAAGCTTTGCAGCTCGATGATTAAAGGAAGACTAAAATAACGAAGACCAATATCTAGAGACTGAAACCTGATACGGGTGACTGGCCGCCCGAATACGGGATGAACGAGAAAAAATTCGTAAAAAGGGTAATTGCCGAAGCGAGTTCTGTTGTACAAAAACCAAAATAATAGCGGCAGAAAAGAGATAGTGGAGCAACCTACTGGCGATGGGCAAGTGACTGAAGAGTGGATGTTAGAGAGGGATCTCTGATTAACCGAATAGTCTTCTTTGAACCCAACTAAGGAGAAACAGCGGCGGATGATGATCGACCCCATACATGACTGTAGTATCCAAGAGTCGGCCGGATTGTACAAAAGATGGTGAGCGGGCGTACAAGGGCGCCCAGCGCGGAATAGAAAACCAACTTTGTGCGCAGCGCGGGACAAGCGTAGACACAAAAGGAGACCAACAAAGGGAGGAATTTGTGGATAAGCCTAGATTCAGTACTTGGTCCAGAGACTGGCCTCTGGTTCCCCACACCCTACTTCTGACTTCGCCATTCCAGATACCATGTTCCTACCATATTTGGGCAAAGCTATGGAGACATCGGTGCTCGAACACCGACAGTCTGCGCCTGTCTTCGACCCTTGCACGATTTTTTAAGTATGCGGATGACTTCGTGCCTTTTCCGTCCACTGTCAACCAACCAAAATTCATCTCTTTCTCCGAGGACTTGTGAAATATTCAGAATTTCTCGTCCCGTTCTGGACTACATCACAACACTTTCAAATGTGTACTTTTTCCCTTTCTCGTTCCTCTTGCTCCAATGAGCAATCAGGCATCAACCGTCCTCGTTTCCAGAGCTGATTGGGTCAAATAACCTGCCGTTACAATTAGCACCGCCTCACAGTGGTCTTCACATATCCTTATGTGAAGAGACTACGTAGATGGTCTCTTCAAATTCGTAGGCTAAGGCAGTTTGGTGCCACACAAGCTGCCGTTTTTTTTATTTTGTTCATCAATGTATTCTCCCATTCTTACTCTACTGCTCTCCCGTAATTTTCCCTGGCCTACTTTGCAAAGATTTTATCGCACTACTCGGCGGCCTGGCCATTACCAGTTGTGTATCTTTGATTCACATTGGTTCTCTGATACCCAAAGTTTACGAATGACACATTATAGCTCGTGAAAACTCCACCAAGAGGATTCTTGCGGACCCCACCTATCCCCTGTACCATGATTAACCTGCAAGCCTTTCGCACCCCTGCGCACGTTCCGCATCTAGACTTATCCCATCTGGCATAAATGTATTTCGCAACTCTACAGTGCCTTATTTAGAACGCGATGAAAACCACACAAACTTCGCATGGCCCTCGATAGCTGAATCAGTTCTTTTCTGCGGTGCCTTTATACTTATTCCAAAGTGGCAATGATCAGTTTCTCTCCTTTTGGTTGGAATGAGTTTATTAACTTGCTGAAGTCCCCAATACAATAAAACACCACAGAATGTAAGTCTGCCACCAATACTTCCAAAAAGCTTTCGAGTCTCTAGATTACAGGTCGCTGGAGAGCGAGCTGACGGCGTCTAGTTAAGCTCCATGGTAGAAAGATGGATAATCGGAGGACTAATTGAAAAAAACTTAGGTGAAATTGAAGGGAGACCTTTTCAGCGTAGGTAGGCTGCATAACGTATTATCACTGATCCCGCGGATCTTAGGGTTTGTTTTATTTATCAATAACCTGGAAAATAAGTCACAGGGTGTGGATGCCGACGACATAACGTCCTTGCGTACCGTAGCAGATGTTCCTGCCCAGAGATTAAAATAAGGTTTCCTGCTGGTCGGTGGCATGGAATCTTCCCCTAAACGTTGACTTCCATTTGATGGGGCAACCAAGGCCCACTAACCAAACACCGCTGGCTCAAACAATGGACGGTTCAACCTGGAACACTACGTCCAGTCTTGGATACTGCCCAAGGTGTGATATTAAAACTTATGAAGAGCTACGAGGTCGTTCAGAGGTAACCGGGAGCTATTATCCTGTAACGAAGAAGATAGGATGGTTGAGGTACGCCTTTATTAGACCAGCCAGACAATTCAAGTCGGTAAAACATGTACAACCGTTCATGTGGATCTTTTTCCAGACCACAATGTAGCAACATCGATCCTCCGGTTGCTTGAGTATTTCGGCCGTGTTCTGGTCAGGTGCCGGGTTGATTCTCTTGCTTTTCATTTACGTCCGGCTGGTCCGATGGCTCCGCTTGACGGCTCAGTGTTAGGTTTTTTTGGTGGGGTCTAAGAGATCCCTCTACTCAGTGGTTAGATACGTTGGAAGACATGACTAGGTGTGGCGACGATTAGCGCTCTTGTAGTCACCAACTTGCTTTGTTGACTTGATACGGCTTGTAGTTTCTTCCTACTCTTTTCATACACTTTCTTTTATATGGTTTTCAACTTGCTTTATATACTGACTTTCATAGACATTTCTCCCTTTATATTTAGCTATACACGAAGGTTTAAAGCTGATTGAGGCCTACTCAAGACCAATTCCTTCTTTCAGTCAACTTTGTCTGTTTGTGCTCAGTACAATTTAATCGGCTTGAAATGGAGCACATAAAGCGGCCGGATCGTTTTGATGTAGACCCTTATTCGCCAGACGCAGCACACTACCGGATTCACCGGAAAACGATATTTAGTAACTTCTTGCTTGCAGTGGAAACGCTCTAGGTTGACAAACTCGCGAGGTCAACTAATTATTTCACCCCACGCATCTACAAATACATTGCTGATCGTCGAGATTATGATAAAGCCGTGTACAGTTAAGAAGGCTTGTACATACAACCGAGGAATGCTATCTTTCCGAGGCACGTGCTATCAACAATGAGACAAGAACAAAGACAACCTCTCGACAAATGACTCCAAAAACTGAAAACTTTCTTCCGATTGCGACTTCAAATCCGTCAGCGGAGAACAACATCGTGAAGATTTTCTTGTTGCATTTATTCAGGGCTTGTCGTCTAGTCACATCCGTCAGAGGTTATTAGGAGAAAAGAACTTGTACCTGAAAACCACCTATGAACTTGCGATGAAATTGCAAATAGCCCAAAAACAACCCATGACTTACATTACCGAACCGGCGTGCTCCTACTCTATGCCGGTGAAAAGCGCTACTTCCCTTGATCAAATTGACTCTGTCTTCGACGAAAATACTGCTCCTTCATTATCCTTGTTACCCTTGAGCTAACTGTCCCGCCAAGGACGCTCTGAAAATCTTGTGGTACAAAGGGACACTTCCAGCGGGTTTCCAGAACGTCTTCTCAATCACATGCAAAATCCAGACAAGGTTTCCTTCAGCGACTGCTGTCACGATACCGTTTGGTCTGGCTCATGCTATAATTAATATACTGGTCAATGATGCCCCTCTTCATGCTTTAGTTGATACCGGTGGTTTTCCATGATACCGATAATTCGCTGTTCATAAACATCGTTGGTAAGTCCTTCTCTTATAAGTATGGGTCACGATGGCCTCCACATACTACTCTAGTATGTCAGCTGGACACTTGTACTCTTCCATCCGATTCCAAAACGCCCATTAAAATACCAGGTTATCTGTTTTCCCTGATCTGCGCGTAGACGTATTGTTAGGTCACAATGTTCTCCGATTTCACAAAGCTGACGAAATTCCCTTTCCTGGTTCAAAATCTATTATTCTTGGTGGTTTTCTCGTTGTTCGTATTGAGTCTCGACCTCCTTCTGAATACTTACCTCCGAACTGCAAACCAACAGCCACCAAAATAAGGCCACCATTATCTCTAAATGCCTCAGTACGGTCGGAGGGGGAAGGGATGTGTCTCAGGCTCTGAGATGGCTAATCATTCTGAACGCCTATCGAAATGCTCCCAAATGACTGCGCGTCTCAAACAACCTCTGCTGAGGAAGTCATACTCATACCTTTTCGTAGCGGAGGTGTTCCCACCAAAGTGAGAGGACGAAAGCGAATGCCCGTCACTTTCCACTGGGTTGACTGACTGATAGTCAGTACAGGGGAGATGGCTAAACCTTGATTCAAAAACAACAACGGGTGGTCCATGAGGCGTATAACACAATGTTCACCGGAATCGATGGCGTAGGAGTGTACTGGGCATCCAGGATATCTAGCTCCATTCTAAGGGTGAATGAATTGAGCAATCAGTCAGCGGCTTCTAGTGGTCTCCAGAAAAGGCAAATGAACCATATAATTGGTCACCGGCTCATCTGGACCAATCCTGCAGCCTTACAAAATGCGCTTGGCTTCGCAAACGCTAGAGGTGCACCCTCGAATAAAACTGCTTACTCTGAACTGGGCGACCGCGTAGTACAATATCCCGCAACGCAAACAACCATGACAGTTTCCACTAACATGATCGACTGCTCTTCCGTGAGCACGAAAGACCACTCCCCTACACCGTACACAACCTGTTCTCTCATTTCCATTTCCTTTCCACTTTCCTTTCCATTTTCACACTCCACGGGTTCTTCGGTCGACCATGCCTGCTGTAGTGCCACTGATGGAAATCCTGGCTGTGTTCTCTCTTATCCTTCTTCGCCTAGCTTCCGAGTTTCACTGAACCCACCACCACCAGCTGATTCCCTGCTTCGTCCTCGATACCTATTGAAACTAGCCACGTTCAACGTGCGAACCCTGATGCGTGTGGGACAACAGACGGGTTTAGCTCGTACGCCTGTATCCCTTGCCATCGATGTACATTGCATTCAATACTCCCGTTCCATCACTCGATTGACGCCGCTATCCGATCGTTCCGTGGAGTTTCACTTACGTCTTTCTGCGGACGCTGACGCTGCGGCCTTTGATCTTGCTGGCGTTGGCATTGCTCTTAGTAAAAGGGCTGAAGCGGTGCTGCTGGTCTGGATCCTAGTTGATAGTCATTTATGCGCAGCGAGGCTCAGGGTTTAGTGTGAAGTAAGCAGTCACCGCTGCGATAAACGCAATGTTTGTCGTTTCGGCGTATGCACCCACCGATCGCAACCCAGATGCAATCAAAGTTACCTCCTACCAAAAGCCCACGGCCTTTTACACAAAGCAAGCTGGGTTGATATCGTGATTTTGGTAAATATGAATGCTAGAATGAGTCGGCTGTCATCAAATGAGGCGCGTCCAGAAGGCTCTTTTGGGCTAGATTCCTATCACTCGGAAAACTGGGAACGACTTTTGGCCCTGTGCCCAGACCATCCTTGCTTCTCGCTCGTACGAACTTCAGACGTTTTAATCGCTGGTACACCACGTGGCTTCCGCCCTCTACGAGTGAATAGTGGACCCAGATCGATTGCGTCGCTACAAGCCACAATTGGTGGGGTTGCATACAAGACTGTCGCCTGTACTGCAACGCTGCCCTTGATTCCGTCCATGCATTAGTTTGCAATGAGCTGTCCAAGTGCCTCGGTGGGCGCTCCCAACGCATGGTACAACAACGGTTGGATTGCGATAAACTTTCCGATCTGATCTTGTCTATCCTCTTCCAACACGCGCTATTTAAGAAGCTAGCTATAGCCCCACCTGATAACACAAACCAGCACTGGCCCCTAATGAAGAACACTTAGCATTCCGCAGGTCTAGTAAGTTTTGGTCTAAATCGTCATGTAGTAAGACCTTGGATTTCTGCCGAATCTCTGCGTCTTCTGGATACACGGCTGGAAGCCAGTACAATAAAGCACGACGTGCGCTTAACGCGAATCTTTGTAGGGGTCACAAAATCCGGTGGTCGCAACGCGCATCAGAGATACTGCCGCCACGGGGAAATTCCCGCAAGCTGTTCTACCTCATTCGAGTCACCGGCAGGAAGCCACTAGGTGTGAGTGAAACAATTTGTGAGGTTGACGGTTCGCCAACTCACAATCAATAGCGAAGTCTCGAACGCTGAGCGGAGCACTTTTAGGCCCGGTTTAGCTGGCCCTCGGTGTCAGCCTCTCTTACAGCTCTTCCAGTACACGTCCAGTTGTGCGTTCCAATATTCACCTACCGAGGCAGAGATCCGAAGGGGAATCCAAGCCTTAGGACGCCACAAAGCGCCGGATTCCCATGGTTTCCCCTAGCTCCTCTAAAAGATGGTGGAGTGCAGCTTGTTAGAGGACTTTATATTTCGTTCTCAAAAGTTTGGAATTTTGAGCAGGTTCTCTCCTTGTGACGGGAATCGATTGTTGTCCCCGTCTTCAATAAGTGCTTGCGCAGTGACTGTGCTAATTAGGGATGTAAGCTTCGAAGTGGCTTGCGTCTGTCATACTTCGCACGTTGTACCGAACGCATGAAGAGCAGACTCGCGAGGAGCACGCTGGGTTTCGCGCCGGTCGTGGATGTATTGATCAAATCTTCACCTTCCGACAACTGCTAGAGCATCGCTACACCTTCCAAAGGCCAACGATCGTTGTGTTCCTGGACATTCGCGCGGCCTTTGACTCCATCGATGGGCCTGCATTATGGCAATACCTGTTAAGGAATGGTGTACCTGAGAAGTATATGTCGGTCCTCAGAGAGTTGCATCATCACACCTCAGGTTGGGTTAGGGCTTATGGCTAGCTCCTATCTCCCTTTGCCGTGTTCAGTGGAGTACGATAAGGTCGTTCTATACCCCCATTTCTCCTCAACTTTGCCCCAACTGCTTCCTACAGAATGCCTTGTCTAGTATTCTAAATGGAGAAGTTGAGTTCCTCCCAGGGAACGGAGTTTCCGACTTAGAATATGCTGGTGCTATCCCCTTGCTGACTGACAGTGCACATGCAGTTCAACACTCTGAACCGTTTGACGATTGAGGCATCCAAACATGATATGCATTTTGCGCCTTTCAAATGCAAAGTACTTCGCAAGATTGTCAGGAGTTTTCGCCTGCACTTACCCTTTGTGGTGACCAGCTTGGGTTAGTCGACAACTTTGAGTACCTTGGGGGCTTGATAACAGCTGGGAGTGGTATTGGGTAGGAGATCAGTTCACCAATAGTGAGTCAGATCAGCTTCCGCAAACCAGTGACACCTGTAGCGTTCCCGTGACATTCAGTTTTGTTTTAAGGGGCGGGTGTTCGCTGCCGCGTTTCGTAGTATTTTACTCTACAGTTGGTAGACCTGACAACTTCACATCGGAGATACTCAGCGTCTTTCTCTATTCGGCCACCGACGTATCCGAGGCACTGCTCGTGTCTGGTTGGAACATCGAGTGAGTATTCATGAGGTGCGCCATAGCGTTATGCACGGATAGTTGCGCACTCAAAGAAGTGACCTCTTTACACCGCCTCAAAGTGGCTCGGTCATGTTTTACGAATGCCTGTTTATTGTTTACCTTTCCGTGCTCTTTTCGTACGTGCTGGGAAAGGCTGGAAGAAGCGACGCGGCTGTCGTGCCGTAACTTGGTGTGGATGTATGAGGAAGCTATCATCAGCATTGGCTATATATATATATATATATATATATATATATATATATATATATATATATATATATATATGCTCATGCCCGTCGACAGATTTCCCCTCCGTAGGCTGTTATCCAAGACCTGTAGTGGCTGGAAGATCCATGAAACGGCAGAAGGGTACGAAGACCTTAGCTAGGAAACTTAGTCCAGTAGATTATGAGACTTCCGAGTTGAGGTCCACGAGATTCGCCCACCAGATGGTTAGGAACACTAGTGACATGGCTAGGTATCGCGGCCAGTGGCTGAGCAGCATCCGGGCTTCTTTTGTTTTTATGGTTTCCGCTTATTACTTCGTGGTTGGCTCCTTTTAACTGTGCTCTTATTTGTTTTGCACTCGATTCGACGATACTGTGAAGTAGCAACCAAAGCCAAGGCAAATAATCGCCTGTTTCGTGGTTTGAAGGACTGAACCAACTTACTCTGCATGATAGGTTATCCGTTGCTCGCAGAGCCAAAAAGGTGATGAGGCGCAAGTGTAACGTCACGAAATTTCGCAACGATTTTTGTGGATGCTTAATGACAGCCTACGGATTATTCAAGCGGGGATCAACTATTCGAAAACCTCCGAAACACTTGAGTGAAGCCACAGCTTCATCAAGAAGTGCTATATTTGGGAGATTGAATGCTGGTTTTGTGAGCGAGAGTTAGAGAGCACTGTGCGTTATGTCACCACATTATTTATGAATCGGGGTTTGAAAGATTTGGCAAATGCAGAAATGATCCTAATGTTAAAAGTTGTGGACCCGGCAAGATTGAACCCACGTATGGTTGCCACCCATGCTTTAGCACTGCGTGCTCTACGAGATGAGTCAGGCGACCGCGCTATAGGACTTTGGATGTTTCGCACGTGAATCATACGGTTTACCCGTCCGAAGCACCCGTGCAGGAACTTCTTTCGGTTAGTCACGTGAGATCTGATTGTTGCGCTCATTCCGTCTTGTCTTTTCTGGTGCTTTGTTATCGATCGGCCTCTCGGGTTCAGTCCTCAGTCCCATGCATCCAATGGAGCAAGCGGAGCGTGGACGGAACAGCATCTTTTGGGTCCAGGACTGCCGAGCTTTGGTGGGCGATAGCTGCCCAATGAAGTACAATGACTTTTTCCACCGTCGAGAGAAAGCCTAGACAATCCGCTCCTACGTCCATCTAGTGAAGGCTTTTAGACCGGTAAATTGCTTCCCTCCGTGTTTTTTCGCTGGTGTCCTCTCCCAGGACGATGCTGCGAGGTAGAAACCAAAACCTTAGCACACAGTGCAATGTTAGTGATTGAACGAACTTTTTACCCGCCCAGACCAAGGAAGCACATGGCATGACTGTCTACAGTGCCCACCATTTGAATACACCGGCGTGTTTGGTTAAGTAGTTCAATTGGTGGAGCGCATGTGGTACTAAATCCAGGGTGGGAACAATGCGGGGATTCGGATCTCGTCGGGGTCAACGACTTTTACTATTTGGATCACTTTAACATTACAGTAGTGCGCTACTGTAGTGCCACTTGGGTGATCTGCATGGGATAAAAGGCATTAATTCATCTTTCGAACATTAGATCTAGTTGTGGCTGGCTGTTATAAGAGCGATTGATTAGTAACTTACATACAGTAACAATAAATAAACTACTTTTACACAATTCCAACATGAATTGCATCAGTAATTTGAATTGCTGTCATAGGGTATGAACCAAGGAGGATGTTAGTTAAGTGACGGCCGCCAGGAAATAATTCGCCCCGGAGGACTTGTATCAAAACAAGTTTAAAGCAATGAGCGTAATACATATACAGATTATAGGTACGACATTTGATGCTGAAACAAGAAGTCAGATACTTATATTCATCTAACTCCAAAGAACCTTATCAGTCAGGTAAATACGATACATACAATGACGAAGTTAGTTCACTGCCAGGGGTGCATGCCTCTATCTTTAAATTTGCCCAGGTAGCAACCGAATGTAACCAGTTCAATTTCACCGTTGAAATGCTGAATAATTCACAAATATATAAACAGTGGCAAACAATTATTGGTAATAAAAGTCCAGCAAAGTCTAACCTTAAAACGACGATCTTGTAAGACCTTCTTCACCGCCACTATTTCATCGGTATCACAAAGTCTGGCTTGGTATACTACACCAAATGAGCCGTTCCCGATGACCTTTGTGTCGGTGTAAGATATTTCCTTCGATTTATCACCTTGTCCGAGATACGCTGAAACGGTCACTACCTTATTGGCATCTTTCACTGCGGTGTTTAAAGGATATTAGGCAAGAAAATTGTGCTCACGGCTCATTTTACTTCACGACATTCATGGATAGGGAAAAAATTTGAAGTGACCGCGGAGTGTATTCGCATTGGGTGCGACCGTAATGTTACTTCATACTATGACATGAGATGCAATTGAACCTCAAGTTCTCGCGTCAAATGAAACCTAAATTTTGTCCGTGAATAATAATCCATATTATGTGGAAACTGACACGAAAAAGTTGGAACACGATACCAAGCATTACTGGTTAGAGCTTCGAAGGTTGCTCGAAATTTTGGGTCACAGGGGCAGATGCAAATTTTGCAACCAACAAAAGGAGCAGATTCTTGGAGGCAGGCACAACTGACAACATGAAGTAATTCAACTTTTCCTCTGGCTACCATAGATATGCCAGCTTTTGCGGCACACATTTCTTCTTATTTAATCACCTCTCCGGTATCTGGTCAAGCCACCAAGACGGGTATCCCTAATGCAGCTCCGATTTCCGGTACGCCTTCGCTAGCCTGGAGCTGCCTAGTAAAGTTGGAACCAGGTACGACTTTTGGCTGAATGAAATGCACAGTGAGTGGGTTTGACTGCATTTGCCGCGTATGACACGAGTTCCCAGAGAATTTCCTCCCTACGACGTTAGGAACTTACCATATCTCTGCCCCTGCCTCTAAGTTGCTACCCTGTGCGCCAGGGTCATAGTGAAGCTTTTGTCAGCCGTGACATTCTTGCAGGTTTTGCCGGGTCGGTGTCTACGACTTCAAGTTTTCTTTCAAACTTGCCATGCTCTTCAATGCCAACTGGAGTGACCGGTCCATCCACAACGTGCTCAAATCAAGGGACATTTGCACTTCTTTCCCAGTCCAAAGAAAATGTGTGAAGGAACGAACGGTGCCACGGCACTCCACTACACACCTTTCCAGTGCCTGATCTCAAAGTCTTGTTTCCTCAACGAACGCTTTCATCAGGCCCCTGGGTGTCCAATAGGTCCCTTCAGCCGTAGTAAGGTGGTATGTTGTCTTTCAAGTTTTATCGAATTGTGACAGTTCGCACAACTCATAATGGAGTTTTCCAGACGACCCGCGCCTCCAAAGTGCTTTAGATCGAGCACGCCTCCTCGGCAAATCCGGTGGTCGAAAATTCCCCGGACCACAGATGTCGCCTCTAAGAATGGAATAGCTGTAGCCTCCGCCCATTTCCTAAAATATTCTACTGACAGCAATATATTTATTCCAATCTGAGTTTCCGTCAGTGGTCGCTTTATGTCTTCTCCCACAATTTCCTTCTGATGACTCGTCTTGACACGGATTATAAGTGTACTACAAAAGGACAGGGTCATTCAGGTCCGCTCAAAATTGACGGTCGCTGCGGAAGTCCGTGGTGCGTCTTCGCCGATGTGGTTGCCAATGTCATACCGCGTTGTTCGTGACGAACTGAACTGAGAGTCCGTATTAAAATTGCTCTCACCCGGAACTACAAGTACCGAAGTGGCAAGAAGATCAAGCCTGCGGGATAGCACTTAAGCTGTATTGAAGAATGGATATGTATAATGTGGTGAACTAGAAAACGTAATTGGTCGGCTCGAAGATGACCAATCACAGGGAGCTTTCGTTGGACCTTTTCACGGCGATTCTGATTGGTTGAGGCCCATCTGCGTACGCGGCTACTAAGCTGTACCTGGCCATATCACATGAGACGGTTGCTGAATCACAACAACCTTCCTCCCTCAGGGGCTCTTTGTCAAACTGGCTCGCCTGTCCTACTGATATTCGAACTGGAGCTGATGGCTGTGGCTCAGCCGCTAAGGCAGTCGTTCCGGGAGGCGGAATGGAAGTATGATTGTCATCGACGCGGTCATCTTCTGGATCATCGGTCGTCTCAGCCTTGCCGCTGGTTAAGTTGCCGGTTGCTACTTTAAAGCCGAATTGGCTGAAGTGGCGCCCATGCACCCATGCATCTTCCAAGTCCGTGATCTCGACCGTAGATTGAACAAGTTGTCTTATGATAATCCCACGAGTTGGTCAAGCTCTTTGTAGTGGAAGTATGTGACATCGATCTAATCAAGATGCATCGGAGATGATTGTAGTCTTCTGGAGCTGCAGAGAATGACTGGACTCGTCTTAGTGATTGTATGCACTGCGTTTCTGTGCCGCAACAAGATATCGTCGAGGAACGTCTCCAAGTAGGGGAGCTTTCTCGGATTGGCTGATGTTATTGCACTTTTCACAGAAGGCACCAAGTTTTCCGCTGCTCCGTTAGAACATGGGTGGCGTGTCGCCGTACGCAGATGGAGACATCCGATTCTATCAAGCTAGCATTTCAGCTCGGCGGCACAGAATTTTCGTCCATCACCAGTGATTGGCTCTTTTGGGATTCCTTCACGGTTGAAGCACTTCCGTAACACCTGAATTACAATGGAGGTGGTTGGTGAACTCGTCAGGAACCCTTCCGACCATTCAGAGTAGCAGTCCTTCAGTACAAGGGCGTGACACCGGTTCAAGAATGGGCAGCAGAAGTCCTGATGAACTCTCTGCCATGGAATGCAGCGCGGCAGGTGAAATAGAATGGCTTTGGTCTGCTGCTGCGATTCGTGAGTAGCGGGACAGGAAGTCCGCCTGTGGGATTGCCTCGTTGGGTCGATGCAGAATATTTTAGTTATGGGCTACCAGAGCAATGCTTCATTGCTAGACCATAGCAGCAGTGGATTCGGTGGCGGATTTGTCAAGAATATAGGGGACCTGAAGAACTTGGTGGTCGGTGACAATCGTGGATTTCAGTCCCGATAGGTACTTGTGTAGTTGGCGCCGCACCCAGAAAATGGTCAGGGCTTCCTTCTGCTCCTGGGAATTACCTTCCTCTGAAGTACTGAGAAGACGGGAGATGCAGATGATTGGACGTCCACCTTGTTCCAGAACTGCTCCTGCCCCCACTTCGGACTCTTCACTAATCAGCACGATCGGCTTAGATGGTGCAAATGGCGTTAGTACCGGTCGGCCAGTGATATGATGAATGAGGCCACGTAGTATCCATTCACGCTGTTCCTTCCACTGCCAAGCGTCGGACAATTGAGCCAGAAACAATGGTTGGGCTCTCGTTGCGAAGTTCGGAATGGACCTGGAGTAGTATTGGAGGCACCCAAGAATTGATCGTAAAAGCGCCCAATTTTTCTGTGACTCAACGCCAATCAGGGGTTTGAAACGATCCGGACTAGGTCGGTATTCGTGCGCATTGACAGTGAAACCGAAGAAATCTAGTTCGGTACCGCCGAGCTTGCACTTAGGGGCTTTGATCGATACATTTCCTTCCACGAACCTCTCCAGCAAACTTTGTAATCCGTGGTCATGTTCATCCTTCGTGGATCCGAAAATGAGCACCCCCTCGATATCGTGGATGGCCACATTTCTTGCAGCCCTGTATACCCCGGATGATAAATGCAGACTAAACGGCGAGGAGGTGTATTGGAACATGCCCCACGGAGTGTTATTGATCGTTAGTGGTATGGACTCCATGAGCAGCGGAATTTGCAGGTACGCATCAGGCAGATCATTTTTTGAGAAAAACTTGCTACCGAACGTGCTTTACCTGCGCTTCAGTGCCACCGTAGTCGTCGCGCATTTACGTAGACGAGGATTCAAGGTCATTCGGTGATCACCGCAGATCCGTAGTGTCTGTCCATCGCTCTTCATTGTCACCACAGCATGGGTCACCCAAGTGGATGAAGTCACTTGCAATGACGCCGTCTTTCTCCATTTTGGTAAGAACCTCGAGCGTACCCTCTCCCTGGCCACACTGCAACTCTCGGCGCTGCAGGAATACCGGATCATCACCCACTTGCGAATTCGCGGGCCCGACCGCCTTGCCAACTTTGTTGTTCGAGAGCTGTGCAATCGACTGCTAAGGAACAAGCTGATTCGTTGGCTTGTCGGACGTCTTTTTTAGGGTTGCCGATTGATGCGCGGCAAGCCAGGCCTTCAAACCTAGAATCGATAGGCTGCCTGCGGATATCAGGAATCGTTTCGGAGTATGGTCGCTCTCAAACGGAACCATTACTTTTGTATCCCCCAGCCGTGGAAGTCGGTGTCCGGTAACACCGTGAATGCGCACCGCAACGGATCGCATGGGCTGAATCAAGTACAACGGGGCTTCTCAATAATGGAATTGCAGCTGCAGGCATCCACTATGAACTGGTGTCTCAAGCCGCACTGGAATTGGACTGATCAGTACAGAAATGGTTTGCTTCACTCGAAGTCTTCAACGCGTATACCGGACTGTCATCAGTTTTCGGATCTTCGGAGGTTGCAATCGTTGTTACGAACGTTTGAGCAATGCGTAGCCAAATTCGCAACGGATCCCGAAATCGGAAGACGATTATCCGTGAAATTCTGCGATACTAGATTATTACAATAAACAATGACATAAACAATATACAAACCTCAATAATACGATCACAAGGACTCAACAACGAGAAACCGAATAGCAGCGTGTGAGCAAACAGCACGTGCGTCACGCAGGTCCTGAACAAGGATGTGCCAAATTAGCGCTCTGGGCGCGAACAAACAACAATTGGTCCAGAAAAACAACCAGTTCGTAAAGACAAGTCAATGGTGTATGGAAATGAGTGATGTTGGGAAAAACACTGAATCGCGAGGGAAAAAAGGGGGATTTTCCACGACCGGCTGTTACACCGCCCACCAAATTCCCCCTGGATCCTTAGCAGAGTCAAAGGTTCGGTATAAAGGTACTGATTCTTCCTAAATGCCTAGGCCCTGCTGTCAGTGCACGCGTCTAATGCTCGTCGTCAACGTTCTACTACTGGTCGAACCTAATCCATTGGCTACATAGACGTGAGGCTAGTCTATATCTTCCACAAGACCAAATGACCGATGGCGGGCGTGAATGGTCACATAGACGTTGTCCTCGTAAGGGGCCGTCCGGTCCTGGATGTTCGTGCTTGAGTGTGTGTGTGTGTAAGTGCGTGTTTGTGTGTGCCGGGGTTACAATGAAATCACAGGTATGACTACACATCAAAGGAGGCCATTCTGCAATGTCAACAAAAGACCGCGTGGCAAGAAAACGAGTAAAATGTAGCATGTATGTGTGACCTGAGTTCCGCTACTTCCACATATGCAAGGGGCATTCGGTAGCGTCAACAAAAGGCAAAACAACGAACACTGTCACATGTTTGATGGGTTTACGGGATGTAGAGTGCGTCGTGCATGCGTGTATGTATCGGGATGTACAATGGAATCGCATTAATCACCACGTATCGGAAAGAACCTTCTGTAATGTCAACGAAAAGACCGCGAGCACCCTGACGTGTTTGACGGAGACCGTGTGGTATATATGGTGTTGTTTTATCCACCTCGATTACTGGTGTGAAAAAGGTTTACTAGGTCTCAGGGTTATCAGCTCCTCCGTCTTCGCTCTCGAGTAGGTTAATACTGCGTATGTCACGAATGAGCACTCCGTTAGCTGTCTTAAACTTCACCGTTCTTATCATTCCGTCAGTGCTTTTGATGGTTTCCATAACTACTCCCAAAGACCAAGCGCTGAAATGTCCGCGTTCGTCGGCGATCATAACCACGTCCCCAACTTTGAATGGTCTTGTTTTGGCCAGCCACTTCTGTCAAGTCTGCAAAGCCGGTAGGTGCTCCCGTAGCCATCGCCTCCAGAAGACCTTGGCCAGATAGTTCGCTTGCTTCCACTCATGGAGGTAGCTCCCACGAAGGTTTACCGGCCCTTGGAAACCCTCGTTCGACCTTAGCGTCAATAAGTCGTTCGGGGTGAGCGCCAGGTGGGTGGGGTCGCCGTTCAATACTGGAACCAGGGGGCGGTTGTTCAGGACTCGCTCCACCTCAGTCATGACGGTGTTCAGCGTCTCGTCGTCGGGCGGCTGCTGCTCCATGATTGACAGCATTATCCGTCTGGCGGACCGGATCATGCGTTCCCATAGGCCGCCTCGGTGACTGGCCTGTGGGGGGTTGAAATGCCATCGTATGCCGTAGGCCACGGTTCGACCCTGCAGTTCGTCCCTGTTTATGTTCTTGTGCCAACGCTGCAATTCCCGGTGAGCACCCACAAATTTCGATCCATTATCTGAGTATATATCGGCCGGTACGCCTCTTCGGTTGACAAATCTTTGCAAGGCCCGTAGAAACGAATCGGTCGTCATCGAATGTGCGACTTCTAGGTGTACCGCGCGTGACTTCATGCACGTCATGATACATCCGTATCGCTTTTCTAATCTCTTACCGCACTTGATCCACAAGGGCCCGAAATAGTCCAACCCGGTGTCACTGAACGGCCACCAGCCCGTAGTCACCCTGCATTCTGGTAGTGGGGCCATGAGTTGTTTGCCTGCTGTGGCATTGCGTCTCCTGCATTGCACACACCGTCGGATTACGCGTTTTACAGTCTCTCGTCCTCTCAACAACCAAAGACGCTTTCGGATGACGCACGTCACGTGACTTTCCCCGGCATGTCCCTCCATGGCGTGGACGTGTTGAATCATTAGCTCTACTACAGGTTGTCTCGCAGGCAGCAGTATAGGATACTTTGTGTCGAAGTTCAGGTGGGCGTTGTTCAGCCTACCATCCACCCGCAGCAGTCCGTTGATGAGTTTGGTGTTTAAACGCTTCAGCTCGCCTCTTGGAGATGGCATGTCTTTATTGGTCGGCCCCACTTCTTCCGCCCTCTTGAGTTCTCGGGCGAAAGCCTCGCGTTGTATCATTCTGAAAATATCGTACTCTGCCGCTTGTAGCTCATCGGGACCTATCGGGCCGACCCGTATCCGACCTGAGGGCCGTAGCCCTTTCATGACTAGTAAATTTCTCTTGAACCTGGTTAACCAAACTAGCGAACGAAGCGTCTTCTTCCAGGAAGAAAACCTGACCAGTCGCGATAGAATGGACGACGGTCCGACGACGTTGGTTGCTATCACTACGCCTTTGATCTCCAGTTCCAATTCCGTAGGGGTTTTTAATTCGAACACGGGCCAGTCCTGTTTGGGCAATTGCAGGAAGTTTGGCCCTCTCGTCCACGTGTCCAGTTGCCTGAAGTTGTTCGCACCTCGGGAGCACAGGTCGGCTGGATTATCGCCAGACCTGACATGACTCCACTGGTGCGTGGCTGATTCATCGTGGATAATCGTGAGCCGGTTAGCAACGAAAGTACTAAACCGGCTCCGGACGTTGTTAATGTAGTAAAGTACTATCGTTGAATCCGTCCAGAAGCTCACCGACCAAATGTAGAGATCGAAACATCTCTTCACAGCTAGCACCACCCTGACTGCCAACACGGCTGCGCTGAGTTCAAGGCGTGGGATTGAGACCGACTTCAGTGGAGCAACGCGGGCTTTGGCGAACAGGATCCTCGTGGTATATTGTCCATCTCCTGCGCACCATCGTCCGTACACCACAGCTCCATAACCGACTTCGGATGCATCGGAAAAGGCATGTAGTTCTCCAGTCCGTGTCGTATGGCCAGGAGTCAAACATCGTGGGATTCATATGTCCCCTAATTTCTTCAAGGTGTTCAAAAATTCTTCCCAGTCCAGCCGGTCCCCTCGGTCCAGTGACTGGTCTCAATCAACTTTCTTACGGCACAGCCGCTGCAGCAAGATCTTTCCGGGTAGCAGCCATGGTGAGACGAAACCGATCGGGTCGAACAAACTTGAGACGGCAGATAGTATGCAACGACGGGTTATTGGCAGCTTGGGAACGTTTAGTTCGAAAACAAAATCGTCCGTTTCCGCGTCCCATTGTATCCCTAAAGTGCGCTCGATAGGAAGTGGAGAGCCGTCCAAATCTCTTACCCTTTCTGCCTTTTCGTGATACGGGATGACCTTCAGCACTTCTGAAGCGTTCGACATCCATTTAGTTAGATGGAAGCCGCCCTCTTCCAGCAATCTCGTCAGACCCCTGAACTGCTCTAGAGCTGATTCCACATCATTGAATGACCCAAGGTAGTCGTCGACGTAGAAGTTCCTGCTGACGCTTTCTACCACCGTCCGATGTACTAGATCGCCATGTTTGTTCGCTGATTCTCGGAGGGCGTAGTTCGCACAGAATGGTGACGATATGGCTCCGAAGGGGTGGACGGTCATCCTATAATTCACCACTGCGTTGTCCCGGTCGCTCCCTTCCCACCACAGGAAACGCAAAGCATCTCGTTCTCCTACCGGAATCTTCACCTGATGGAACATTTCCCTAATGTCAGCAGACAAAGCCACTTTACCCACTCTGAAACGGCACAAAACATCGATCAGTGGAGTGGTCCAGTCTGGCCCCTGTAGTAGGCGATCGTTTAACGACTTGCCCTGGAACTTGGCCGCACAGCCGAAAACCACCCGCAGTTTATTGGGTTTCTTGGGGTTGATAACCGGATGGTGAGGCAGATACCAGATACCCCTTTTGCTGTCGGTGTTAACAGGCACCTTTTCAACGTAACCGAGGGTCTCGTTTCGCTTCATCAAATCCGCGTATCGTTCCCAAAGAATCTGGTCTCGAATGAAGCGTTCTTTTAGTCGTAGTAATCGTTGGAGAACATAATTTATATTGTCAGTCCACGGGTCGTCCGGTGTGCGCCATGGGAGGGGAACCTCGAACTGTTTTTTGAGGCCTCTAGTGCCTTGCCGCACCGTTTGTAGGGCGAAGTGATCCTCTTGAGACAACGTCGGTCCTTCGTCTCCAATGTCATGAAACTCCTTTTCATACGGCCGTTGCAGATGATACTCTATGCGGTCCGTTTCGGCGGATAAGTAATTCACGGAACCGCGTACCCCTACTGGACCGTATAACATCCATCCCAGAACCGTGCGTACGGCATAAGGTGCCTGGCGGTCGCCCACTCTCTGGTCAAGCACCCAATGCGCCTCTGGCACGTCGCAGCCGATGAGGAGATCCACTTCATCATCTTCCCCCCGCTTCTTTTTACTCTCGTTTCAGCTCGGTGAATCCGACAGAAGATCAAAGATTTCCTAAAGAACCGGGACAATTGGGCTTAAAGCCTCGAACCCGTGTAGTACTTCAAGACTTCAAGACTACAAAGGTTACATCCTGCAGGTGGGGCCACCGAGTCAAGATTGCGTTCACCGACCTTGGTGCTCGCATGGGGAGATCCGCTAACGTGAATGCCTCCGTTGGTTCAATTTCCTCGTTAGTGTCTAGAGAGATGAATTGCAGCCTTAATCTACCGGCAGTCATTACCTGTGTTCCGCCCACCGTGCTCACCGCTAACGACGTCGCACCTTTAGCCAGTTGGTGTTTGTCGGCAAACCGCTCTGTAAAGGAGTTCAGGAAACCCCATTCCATGCATTAGCATCCATGTTACAAACGACATTAATCATTCGTATGAACTATATTTGCTGGAATTCCGATTGTTTGTTTTATTTCTCTAAGCCTTTGTTACAAACCGGACTCCTACCGTTGCCTCGAGCGAGAGTCGCTCAGTTTGAACTTCGTTGTGACTGTATTTGGTAATCTTATCTTCTGTATCTAACCATTGGCTGTAACCCAGCTGCATATGTTGATTTGTTTTCCAATTTGGAGCGAAAGAGCCCAGAAGGAACACTATTGAGGTTTGATTATTGTAAAATTAATTAATTTGTTGTATATAGTACCGTAGCTATTTGGAATCGACTTTGTTTTGAATTGTGTCGAAATTGGTTGCTACGCGTCGCTCGAACGTTCCGGTGGCTGGACGTTACAGTACTCAATATCCTTGGCAATTGCTGAGACATGAAATTACGCAGCAAATCGGCAAACCGTTCCGAATCAAAGGACAATACCCCGCAGGTGAACCAAACCCTTTTGCCCGTAGGTGTTGGTCATGTTTCTTGCTCAGGCTCTAGTATATCAGGTTGTTCTAGGGCTAGCTCGGTTTCCCATAGAGCTAGAGCTGATCTGTTGTTAGCCGAGTTGAAGGAGAAGCAGGTTGTAGAACAGTTAGAGTTAGATAAGCAACGTAAGCTGCTCCAGGTGAGGAATGAGACGGAAATGGCGAAACTGCGTTTGGCACTCGCTGAGGAAGAAGAAAATCTAGTCAACGGAGATGAAGTCAAGGGTGGAGTAATGGTCAGTGAACATCTTTCTCGTTACTTAGGTGATTGCCACGTGCAGAACGACGCACCACAAAAAACAAGCTTGGTTCCAATGGTGAAACCTGCAGCGGATTATCGTTTGGACTTGCCTAGGGTGGAACTGGAGTCATTCGCGGGCTGCTCGTCAACGTACTGGAGGTTTGTGAAACAGTTCGAATATTACGTCGAAGGTAGAGTTCGAGACGATGGACAGCGCCTACTTTATTTGATGCATTACTGCAAGGGACAAGCAAGGGATGCGATTGCCGAATGTGTTATGTTGCCTCCAACACTGGCATACAATAGGGCTAGGGAAATCCTAAAGGATCTGTATGGACAAGATCATGTAGTGGCTCGTTCACTGATTGACGGCTTGCTGCAAGGTTTAAAGCCTCTGGCAGAAGATTCGGATGCCCTGACCAAATTGTCGTTAAAAATGCTGAACTGCGAAGTTGCCCTCACGCAGATGAATTGCATGTCAGACCTCAACTCATTGCAGACTATGGAACGTATCACTCGAGTGCTACCAACGCGTCTGCAGGATTTGTGGGCTAGGACCGTTGATGATATTTTGGGAAGAGGAGTCGAACCGAGGTTCCAAGATCTGCAGCACCTAGTTTCCCGTGAGGCACGGATTGCTCGAAGTAGGTTTGGCAAACTTGCCGCCAATAGCAAGGCTCAGGGGTATTCGCGGTCATCCAGTTGGAGGAATTATGCACAAAACCCGCGTCCAGAAGCGACACGGTTCACGCCAAATCAGGGTAGTACTTTGTTGGTCGCAGCTAACAGGTGCTCGGTATGTAATGGAATACACAAACTTGAGGAATGTCAGCGATTCCTGTCTCGTGATATACCCGGTCGTTGGGCATTGATCAAAGAAATCAAGGCTTGTTTTTCGTGTCTCAAGTGTGGACATCTGTCCAGCAACTGTTCTGTTTCAAAACCATGTTCAACATCAGGTTGTTTGAAACGGCACCACCCTCTACTGCATGTTGCACAGAAGCAAGGTGCCGATCAAGTCACGCAAGATACAACACAAGGGCCGCAGCTGGATAAGCTGGGTACGGACAGTGCGAAAGGGCATGGGCAGTGGACCAATAATTGTGCGGCTACTCTTAGGCCAGAATGTCGGGTCAGTTTAGGTGTGCTACCAGTGCGAGTAGACGGACCGGGGGGCTCCGTGGAGACCTACGCTCTGCTGGACAGCGGGTCTGATGTGACTCTAATACAAAAGGACATTATGGAGCTGGTGGGCCTGAAGGCATCCCCGACCTCACTTTCGATTTCGACCGTAAATGGGACTACCACTTGGAATTCGGGAATAACGGAGCTGCGACTGAACTCATTGTCAGAGAATGATTTCGTGAATGTAGAGAGAGCATTTTGTGTTGATAGGTTACCAATCCAAGCAGTGCAGTACTGCACAGATGCGGACATTTTATCCTGGCCTCACCTACATTGCGTCCAAAGACGGAATCTGGAAGATTCGAGAGTGCGAATCCTGATGGGTGCCGACGTCCCAGAAGCACATTGGGCATTAGAGCAAAGATGCGGCAAAAGAAAACAACCCTATGCTGTGCGGACGATTTTAGGATGGATTGTTCTTGGTCCGATAAACCAGGAACCACACTTTGCGAGAACAGTAAACTACATTGAGAGGGGAATCGATCCCTTAGCAGAACAGATCGATCGACTATACAACGCCGAATTCTGCGATGGGTGTGCGTCAAAAAACTCTCCTTCATTAGAGGACAAACAGGCCGTCGATATGGTTTCCAATGCCATAACCTGGTTGAACGGACACTATGAAGTTGCACTCCCGTGGAGGAATCCCGAAGTGAGACTTCTAAATAACTATATTGTGGCCAAAGAGAGATTGAACGGCCTGAGGAAAAGCTTTGCGCGTGACCCTGAATTCTTTGAAAAATACTCTACAATAATAGAGGGTTATGTGCGCAAGGGCCACGCCCAGTTAGTTCCCGATGTACAGCTAAAAATGGGTTTTGAGCCAAAGTGGTACTTACCACATCACGCAGTTACAAACCCTAAAAAGCCTAGCAAGTTGAGGGTGGTGTTTGACTGCGCGGCTGCATTCCAGGGACGCTCCTTGAATGATTACTTGCTACAGGGACCGGATACGACAGCAAGCTTAGTTGGAGTGTTGCTTCGTTTCCGAAAGGAATCTGTCGCGTTGGCTGCGGATATTGAAGAAATGTTCATGCAGGTTCGAGTGCCAACGAGAGACAAAGGAGCACTGAGGTTCCTGTGGTGGGAAAATGGTCGACTAGGTGGTAATCCTGTTGAATATCAGATGAATGCCCAACCTTTTGGTGCCACTTCCTCCCCATTTTGTGCAAATTTCGCGTTACGTCGCACGGCAAACGATTGGGGAGGACAGTATGAGGATTACGTCTCCACGGCCGTGTATAACAACTTCTATGTAGACGACTGTCTTGTTTCTTTGCCCACACCGGAGAATGCGAGAGTTTTCGCTATCCAGATGAGTGAGTTACTATCACGAGGCGGATTCCGGCTTCATAAGTGGGTGTGTAATCGTAAGGAGGTGCTGGATATTTTACCAAAATCTGAGCTCGCCCATCCCACCTTGGAAATAGATGATTGCGCGCCTGTGCCGGAGAGGACGTTGGGGTTAGAATGGAACGCAATAGAAGACACGTTCCAGTTTTCATTCTCAATACGCGAAAAACCTCAAACAAGGCGTGGCTTGTTGTCTATAGTATCATCCGTGTTCGACCCGCTAGGGTTGGTTTCACCTTTCATTCTGCCAGGCAAGGTGTTATTGCAATTACTGTGTCGCTTGAAGCTTGGTTGGGACGATCCAATTGGAGAAGGACCCCTACGATGCTGGAATGAGTGGTTAAGAAGTATGGAACAACTTTGCGCATTCAAAATTCAGCGTCCCATTATTAGAGGTAACTCGCTGAACGAAGGTGTGCAGCTTCATGTATTTTGTGACGCTTCTGAAGTTGGCTATGGGGTGGTGGCGTATTCCAGAATGGTTTCAAGGGACATAGCCCCCTACTGTGCCCTATTGTTCTCTAAGTCAAGGGTAGCTCCTCTGAAGACCATAACGATCCCGCGCTTGGAGTTAGCCGCAGCAAGACTGGCCGTTAGAGTTTCTCGGATGCTTATGGAAGAAACTGGAATCAAGTTTGGTAAGGCCTACTACTGGACGGACTCTGCTATAGTTTTGCATTACATAAACAACACTAAAACGAGATTTAGTACGTACGTTGCGAACCGTTTGGCTGAAATCCATCAGTGGTCGGAACCCTGGCAGTGGCGGCATGTCAGATCGGAGGCTAACCCCGCAGACTTGGCATCAAGAGGCACAACATCACCGAGTGATATCAGCTGCTGGTTCGAAGGTCCTAAATTCCTGATGGGCGATGAAACCTCATGGCCGACCTGGCCTACGGTTGATGCAGCACCACCAAACGTTGAGTTGAAGCAGCTTTCGAGTACAGTTCTCACAGTGTTGCGGGATACATGGTCGGATGCACTTCTAGCTAGGCACTCCAGTTGGTTTCACTTGCTGAAGTCGGTAGCGTGGTTAACCCGTTTTAAAATGTACGTTGCAGTCATGAGAGGCGGGCGCACGGATCTAGGATTGACAACTGGGCCGTTGAAGTTACACGACATTGCTAAAGCGGAGGAAAGTGTTATTATGATTGTACAAGCTAAGGTCTATGGCGAAGAGTTAAAATGGCTACGAGACAGGAGCAATAACCTATGCACTAACAAATCTCCGATGAACAGGACTCTATTAAAACTCGATCCAATTTTATTAAATGGAATTATTTGTGTTGGAGGACGACTGAACTACTCCAGTCAGCTTCGGGGTGTGAAACATCCGGTGATACTACCCAAGACTCACCCGATTACAGACTCGATAATCCGATGGTACCACGCGATGGAAGGACACGCAGGACCTTCTCAGTTACTCGCGGAACTTCGCAAAAAATTTTGGATTGTACAGGGGGGAGCTGCCGTCAAGCGAGTACTTGGAGGATGTTGGAAATGCCGGAAGCATTTGGCGGTTGTGGGCAAACAGATGATGGCTCCTCTACCAGCCATTAGAGTCCAACAAGGTTGGTTTCCGTTCAAGTACGTCGGAATAGATTACTTCGGCCCATTTGCGGTTAAACATGGGCGCAGCATGGAGAAACGATATGGATGCATCTTCACCTGTCTCCAGATGCGTGCGGTACATATTGAAGTTTCTTATTCTCTAAGCACGGATTCATTCATCATGACATTACTGCGTTTCATGTCGAGGAGAGGAGCACCGTCCGAGATTTTTAGTGATAACGGTACAAACTTTGTTGGGGCTCAAAGGGAATTGAAGAACCTAATGGAAAACTGGTCTAGTGATAAGATTGCCGATAGATTGTTGCAACGGGGCGTGCAGTGGCACTTCAATCCTCCACATGCTAGTCACCGTGGTGGCATATGGGAGATCATGGTGCGCTCGGTTAGAAGAGTACTTCTTTCAGTTTGTGACGAGCAGCCGATGACTGACGAAATACTGTTGACATTCCTCACGGAAAGTGAGCGGATAGTAAACGGACGACCGCTAGTGCCTTTGACCTCGGACTGTCGTGATCTGCCAGTACTCACGCCCAATGACCTGCTTATCCTGAGGGCGAACCCACGAGATATTCCGACGGATTCGTTGCGCGATAGAATGGTTCGTCAGTGGAGGCAGGCAAACTACCTAGCGTCTGTGTTTTGGAAGAGATGGATCAGGGAATATCTTCCACTATTACAACAGCGGCAGAAGTGGATAACTCGGGAACGCAATTTTAGATCGGGTGATGTAGTGCTCCTAGTTTCGGAGGTTTTGCCGCGTGGCCGGTGGCCGATAGGAGTAATCGAAAACATCTCAGTTTCGGACGATGGCTTGGTACGAACGGCAACAGTGCGAACTAATGAAGGATTAGTGCTCCGTGACATTAGAAAGATTTGTCTTATTGAGGGCGAACCGGACACTGGTGGTGTAAGTTCAGAGGCCAACTTTCCTCAAGTGGGAGGCGGGTCTTCGGATCTGCCAAACCGGGAGGGACCACTGAGAGTTGATCCACTTGTCCGACTGGGAGCTGCTATTGACGGTGACCAGTTTTAGGTATTGGGGAACCGTAGGGCGAGCCGATGCATGAGGCCGACCACACCTAGCGGTGCACGGGAAAAAATCCGGGTCGGATTTTGGGGGCCGGTGTAAAGGAGTTCAGGAAACCCCATTCCATGCATTAGCATCCATGTTACAAACGACATTAATCATTCGTGTGAACTATATTTGCTGGAATTCCGATTGTTTGTTTTATTTCTCTAAGCCTTTGTTACAAACCGGACTCCTACCGTTGCCTCGAGCGAGAGTCGCTCAGTTTGAACTTCGTTGTGACTGTATTTGGTAATCTTATCTTCTGTATCTAACCTTTGGCTGTAACCCAGCTGCATATGTTGATTTGTTTTCCAATTTGGAGCGAAAGAGCCCAGAAGGAACACTATTGAGGTTTGATTATTGTAAAATTAATTAATTTGTTGTATATAGTACCGTAGCTATTTGGAATCGACTTTGTTTTGAATTGTGTCGAAATTGGTTGCTACGCGTCGCTCGAACGTTCCGGTGGCTGGACTTTACACGCTCTTTCACTAAAGTGGTGTCGGATCCACTATCAACAAAAGCCAACGCCTTGACTATCCCAGTCGGAGTCACTACTCCCACGGCCACTACGCCTAAACGTACCGGTTTACTGGCAGATTGTGAAGTTGAACAAATCACGCTGGGCTTGGCACTCGCCTCGGATATGGTTACTCTCGCCTGGTGCAACAATCGATGGTGTCTGCCCGTGCAGCCCTCGTAACCACATCGATTCCTTGTTCTACAGGCTGCTGCCCGGTGCGTGGTGTTGAGACAGATAAAACATGCTCCTGCCATCCTCGCCATTCCCCACCGTTCGTCTATTGTGGCGTTGCCGAACTTGGGGCATTCTGGTAGGCCATGGCTAGTACCACAGGATCTGCAATTCGGTTTCGCCGTAGCATCTCGTGAAATGACGTGTGTATTGGTCCAAGGCTGGTACTTTGGATGCTCCCGTACAGGGGTTTGGACTTGGCTAGTACCGGGCTTGTTTGCTCGGTTGCTGTCCCGGATGAGTCGGCCGAATCTGCTGTCAGCTATCTTCGTTTGCCTGTCTAAGTATTCGTTCAGGTCTTCGAAGTTGGCTTCTTTGTCGCTTCGGCTTATCCGTTCTGCTTCTTCCGCCCACGGACCCTGTAGTTCGGGAGAGAGGTGACGGACTATGCCTTCCAAAGTGTGCATGGCGTCTAGGCCAGCCCTGTAACCTAAATGGTCGAGGGCTATTGAGCAGTTCTGCATCTTAATCACCAGGTCGGCCATGGTGTAGACGTCGTTCTTGGTTCTCTTTGCCTCTGCCATCACGCCCTCTATTAGGTTACGGGCTACTTTGAAAGGTTGGCCAAACAAGTCCCTCAGAATCTTTCTTGCCCTTGTGTAGCCTTGTTCTGGATCGAGCATGGTGCACCCGTCGATAGCTTCTCTTGCTCGGCCTCGGCAGTAGTGAGTAAGGTAAAGAAGCCTTTGCCCAGGGTCGGTTACCTTGTTTTCAACGAACGTTTCGAACTGCTTGATGAACTTGCAGTATTGCTCAGCTCGCCCGTCGAAAACCGTTAACTCCACTCTAGGCAGATCGATCGATGGTGGTTTGTATTCGGCGACCGGCGTGGGGTTCCCTACCTTATTGCACCCTAACCTATCGGAAGTGTCGAAGTCACTGGTCTCATGCTCTCGCTGTTTCTGTGTACACTTCTCTGCTTCCTGCGCCTGTAGTCTAGCCGAAAGTAACTGTTGCTCTAGTTCTAGTATTCTCAGCTTATATAAATCGACATCCTTACGATCAATATTGTTTTCAATAACACATGAACTAGCGCTGACAGGACTAAGCGATATAGCATTAACTAAAGAATCATATGTACCCAGAACCTCCCCAGAGATTTGCCGTATTACTTCCTGTCCGGATTCGACTGCTTTTGATCCTTTTCTTGGCATTTTGCGTGATTTTTCCTCGTTCCAAATAGATCTATTCAGTATTGTTACGAACGTTTGAGCAATGCGTAGCCAAATTCGCAACGGATCCCGAAATCAGAAGACGATTATCCGTGAAATTCTGCGATACTAGATTATTACAATAAACAATGACATAAACAATATACAAACCTCAATAATACGATCACAAGGATACTGGATATTCACTCCGGAATAGACAGTATACTATTACCACACCCTCCGCGAGGACTGTTCTACGCTCTAAGTTCTTTCTCTTCGCGTACTCCAGAATCTGGAATAAACTTCCCTTGCACATCAGATCTTCTCGGTCAAAGTATGCATTCGTGCATGCTATTGATAAATTCCTTACTGTCCCAACTGTTTTGCGCTTATTCAACGTTCACGTAACCGAACGTCAAGCTTACGAGATAGGCCTTGACTTCTAAGCCGTTGCTCTGCTTTCTCTCTTTACCTTACCTTCCAAAATAACCTCACCGCTTTAAAAATTCTGACTGCTTTGTTTGACCGCTTCTCCTAGCCTTCGCCATCGACATATGTAAGCATGTCTGCGTCCACTAACTGTTTTTCCATACTAACTTATAGGATCCTGCTAATTCAACTTTGAAATAAATCCTTTCAGATGCGCTCGCATTTATAGAGACCACCGTATTACTCCCCACAGGTTGTCAATATCTCTCACTCGCTCCACAATTTATTAACTTTATTTAGTTATATTGCGTATGCGGCCCTGAAACCAACCTCAACATTGCCATAAAAACTGCTTCAGTATCCAACCCCCGGTTGGATTTATATATATATATACATATACATATATATATATATATATATATATATATATATATAATATTTGCATATACAAATATATATATGTACATGTATATATAAATATATACTTATATATATATATATGTATATTCATTACTGTCCTATAATTATTAACAAAATCATGGTGAGTAACTCAACGCTCCTCGATATCTCTTAGCTTACAATGCCTCTCTTCCGCACCAGGTCCCACCACTCATACTTCGCTCACCACCTCTGCGATTTCGAATTGGAAAATCCAGTCTGATTCATCGCACTTAGCGTGACCGACTAACTGAACTCAACACTCAGTTATGACGTTACCATTTCTGCTCCCACCCTATCCCCCAGCTAAGGTTCTTCTGTAATTTCATGCAGAGCTTGGTCTTTACTCCTGCTCAATGACCACTCTAGGCGAAATACTAACTTTCCCATTGAAAGTTTTAGGCACACTTAGGCGTTTCCCCTTTAGTCTCACGCTTCATGGCCTCAATGTGCCTTTAGGATTCGCCGCACCGATGAGCCCGTGCTTAACTTTTGTTCTTCTTTCCGTTAACCGTTGATCCTCAGCTGCATCACTCTATCTCACTTTCCTTGCCATAGTCTTTTGCGTCCGGCCGCTTTCGAATGACCCGTCTGATGATCGCCCCCACGTATACAGCAATATATATATATTATATATACATTTATATATATATACCTGTTCATATATTTTTACATATATATGCATATATATATATATATACATATATATGCATATATATATATACATATATATATATATATATATATATATATATATGCATATACCTACTCATATATATACATTTATATGTGTAAATGTATAACATGTTTATATACAATATATATATATATATATATATATATATATATACTCACTACTGTCCTATAATTATTAACAAAATCATGGTGAGTAACTCAACGCTCCTCGATATCTCTTAGCTTACAATGCCTCTCTTCCGCACCAGGTCCCACCACTCATACTTCGCTCACCACCTCTGCGATTTCGAATTGGAAAATCCAGTCTGATTCATCGCACTTAGCGTGACCGACTAACTGAACTCAACACTCAGTTATGACGTTACCATTTCTGCTCCCACCCTATCCCCCAGCTAAGGTTCTTCTGTAATTTCATGCAGAGCTTGGTCTTTACTCCTGCTCAATGACCACTCTAGGCGAAATACTAACTTTCCCATTGAAAGTTTTAGGCACACTTAGGCGTTTCCCCTTTAGTCTCACGCTTCATGGCCTCAATGTGCCTTTAGGATTCGCCGCACCGATGAGCCCGTGCTTAACTTTTGTTCTTCTTTCCGTTAACCGTTGATCCTCAGCTGCATCACTCCATCTCACTTTCCTTGCCATAGTCTTTTGCGTCCGGCCGCTTTCGAATGACCCGTCCGATGATCGCACCCACGTATATATATATATATATATATATATATATATATATATATACCTTGGGTATGCTCCACTCACTTGTCCCCCTTCCTAACTAGATTGTGCCATTTTACTACACACAATTTGCGTATATATAAATAAAACCGTTCCGTCCTTTAGCGATGAGTGCTCGCTCTCACTTAATTCTTGGCTCAGGCTATAACTCAGCCGTCCCATCCGCTTTTTTGTGCCTTTCTCGTACACTGAAGCCTTGCCACACGGATTACCATTCCTTAGTAACTAGGCTTCACTTCTCTATGCACATGCTCATGGTAAGTTAAGACCCCATTCCAACCGGAATCCGTATGCCCCTGCCGAATACCAGCACGTTTGCCCCCACATGAAAAACCCTCATTTTAACACTCAGTTTCCCCCCCCTTTTTACTGTTTGCCGTCCTTTACCACAGCTGGTGAACTGACCAGACTGTTATCTTTCTATTTTCTCATTCTCCTTCCAGACCATACCATCTACCATTGTTTGATTCCTGGTTCCCAAACGGACACCCTATCCTCATCCACCTGATATAGCCCCAAATCTCTACTATCACCCAACTACCCTAGAAAGCTACCAGTCTCCGTCTAGGGATCCATAATAGACCGGTCCACTAGCCAAACGATAACTAACTGTTCGGATAACAAAATGTTCATTTTCTTGCTTCCATATAAACGATAATCATAACCCACAGCTGGAACACTCTCCAGACTGCCGCACTCCTGATCTCTTCCAGATTGCATTGGTTACTTGGGTATCCATCGGCCAAATCGACGTTTATTCCGGATTACCGTAAGGACTGGACGATTTAATCAATGGTTTATACCTATACTCTTGCCTGCTGACGTTACATGGGGCACCGTACATGGATTAACAAAACCTCATGAAAGTCTCACCGGATCGCAGAGGTGATTCCTGACAGCAACCATCAACACATCCGCTCAACGTCTATTCCCAAATAATCCAACCCAACAGTTCAATTCTTCCCGCGTTGCAGTACGAAACCAATGGCCGGAACCCAGCCTTCGCAGCTGTCAACTTCGTCAAACCAGCCCTATTTTACCTGCTTCCCACAACATTCTACCTGCAACCAAGGTCTTTACGAAACAGAATACCAGCCATCCGCAGCCAACCATAATTTGATTACCAATTTTCTATCAAATACAAAAAAAACATTTTACACTCTTCCAACTCCTGCCTAGCCGAACCATTGACGTTTGTCTCCACTAATCCGTTTCATTGACGGCTTTTCTTTTCTTTAATAGTCCGTTATATGTCCATACACCATTCATGCTCTTCAAAAGTTCACTGAAGTCCCTGCAAATCTTTTCGCCTTCATTTGAATTTCCATATGACACTGTAATCATCTGCACAAAAGGTCCGTTTTATTATCACCTTTGAATCACTTGCCTTTATTTCACATGCTTCCCCCACAATTAGTTACCCAATGCTGGATCAGTGTCCAATATTCCGCTGGTATCTCTGACTGCACTTTGAAAGCCCCACGCTTGCTTTACTTCTAACAATGTTCTTTGGCATCTCTTCCGCCCGGTTACTTGTTAGTGACCGTCCATTTGTCGCTTATATCAGCAATTCCACGACTGTCCAGCTATCCACACCGCCCCCAGCGATTTCGAAACCGATTTGGAATTCCCGCCTCAACCATTACCACTTTTGTTTACTCAAACACTAAATGACTTTACTGGTGTATTTCAGTTGCTGTGATTTATAAATTTAGAATTTGTGAATATCTCACATTGACATGTACTGCTGTATACTCTGATCTTGCCTTGTGCATGTGTATTGGCCATGGTCAAGAAATATACTATAACAACGAGAAACCGAATAGCAGCGTGTGAGCAAACAGCACGTGCGTCACGCAGGTCCTGAACAAGGATGTGCCAAATTAGCGCTCTGGGCGCGAACAAACAACAATTGGTCCAGAAAAACAACCAGTTCGTAAAGACAAGTCAATGGTGTATGGAAATGAGTGATGTTGGGAAAAACACTGAATCGCGAGGGAAAAAGGGGGATTTTCCGCGACCGGCTGTTACACTCGTCACGTCGCATTTGGATTGACAGTACACCTTGCAAATATAACCAGGTTTTTCATAAGAATGGCATAAAGCATTACGAAAGCTTCACTCGGAAAGTAGGCTGAATCCGCCGCACGAAGGGCACCGTTTCGGCTGTACTGGTTCGCGTTCAGGAATCATTTTGTTAGCAGGCTTCGGTTGAGGCATCTGATTTGTAGGGGCTGGTTTACGAGGGCGGAAGTACTGGTAGTGTGCTGCGGAATGTACGGCCGTCACATCGGCCACGTCATCGAATTGTTCGCAAGTTGACCGGGCCTCAGAGGACTTAAGGTCGAGCCCATTTGGTAGCCTCCTTTGCAACCCCGGACGATTTATACTGGCGACGGGGCGGTCACGCAACTATCTCCCCGACTGACCGAAGAAGATACACCTTGCAGCCTGTGTCTGAAGTGTCAGAGTGAATTCACCAAGCTTCATGTTGGAACTACGAACCAGCAAATGAAATTCCTTACTTTCGGTGGCCTGGAAATTGACCGGAACCACGTGACCTGGCAGTAGAGCCCTCTACTCGTCGCACGGAACTGCGGCAGGTGACATCGGATAAGAAAAGTTGTTTATCAGAGAGTACAGTTAACGGCCGCCAGCTGTCAAGAAGAAAGCAGTCTCCTTCTTTGCATCCTTTCGTGTGCAACACCATAACTCGAAAGGTGTAATCCAATCTTCAATCTCGGATGCACTAGAGCGCAAGTTCAGCTGTTCAATGCTGGGCAGCTCCAAGACTCGACGCCAACTGCAGTAATCGTAATGAGCTGAACTGAGAGTCCGTATTGAAATTGCTCTCACCCGGAACTACAAGTACCGAAGTGGCAAGAAGATCAAGCCTGCGGGATAGCACTTTAGTTGTATTGAAGAATGGATATGTATAATGTGGTGAACTAGAAAACGTAATTGGTCGGCTCGAAGATGACCAATCACAGGGAGCTTTCGTCGGACCTTTTCACGGCGATTCTGATTGGTTGAGGCCCATCTGCGTACGCGGCTACGCGGCTGTGCCTATTCGTGTCACACGTGACGTCCGCTGAATCACCACATTCAGACGTGCTGCGTCATACTACTGCGCCCGAATGCCCTGGAACGTGTTTGCAACTTCTTAGCTTTCTTTTCACTTGTCACTGCGGACCAACCAGCCGTCGTTTTTATGCTCGATCTTACTGCTTCCATAATAGACCGTCCATCTTACTGAGGCTCTCCCTCTGAGAACATAGGCACCCGGTTATGTAGCTCAATCCGGACATTTCCAAGCCGCTGCGCTCCTCTCTTATGCTCCTGGCTTTGGTACACGACAGCTTGTTCCGGATCCTCGGCCTGAATTCTCTTCGATTCGCCTCCTGCTGAAACCAACCTATACTGCATGGGAAATGCGTGAACGTTATCAGTGGCTGTTTTGCGGGCGGCGGGAATTGTCTTCCGCATTTCCGTCTGGTTTTCCAGGACAGTGGATTTAAGTGGACAAGCTTTTTCGGAGGTATTCCTGCTATGTCGCATTCTGCCATTTGGAGTCTTGAAGGCTCTTCAGCCACAACGAATTGTAGTCTTTTCGATTTGGGAAATGACGAGCTTTAACGGAGCGTCGACAGCAATGAACGAAGTAACCTACCGCTGAAGTTCTCCGCGCCATGCAATAAATCTGCTCCCGTTTGCTCGGTGTTCTATTACTGAAGAAAATTACGCCTTTCATGCCCCACGTCCACTTTGTGACCATACAGCACCGATGCCTTTGTATGAGGCGCCAATATCCGGGGGGAACTCAATAGCGGACTCCGATGAACCAGGAAAGGTTGCAACTGGCCCTCTGCATAGCCGCCTTCGTGGTTCTGCGAAGTATTTTTGCTGTTTTTTGGTCCGTTCGAATGCTTTATTTCGCCGCAAAAGGCAGTTAAGCTGATCAGCGGTTGTTGCGAACTTTTGGATAAACTTGAAGTGGTGAGGCTTAACCACGGACACTGGGCCCTCCCGAATTGCTGAGATCTCCTCTGCCTTAAATGCACCAGTCTAGGTTCCTGCCACCAAAAGGACTTGTCCGTGTTATGTCACTTGAGGTAACAGCAGATTAATTCCGGGGGGTTTGTGCATTCGGCCCTCCTGCAGCAACCCTTCGAACATCCGGACCGAATTATTTTGTTCGCCAGTTGTCCTCCCTCGATCGGTTGCACCGTCCAAATATACTTAAAAACACTGAGATATCTGGTCATCCAACAATGTCTGAACCAAGCGTTGAAAGTTTTGCCGGAGAGTTTACGCACCCATATAGCATTTCCTAAGGTTCATATGGCCCGTTGGGCGAAGCGAAAGCAGTCTTCTACCGACATTGCTCTTCAGCTTCCTTCTGCCAGCAGTCAGAAGCTAAGTCCGGCGAGCCGAATCATATCGAAAGCCCCAGCGGATTAAACAGATCGTTGATACTGGGTCACGAAAGAGCCATTCCTCTTCACTTTGTTCGTTTCCCAATAACCCTGCGTATTCTCAAGCACCCCTTTTGTTCTTCACAAGAACTACCGTTGAATCCCATGGAGAGTTTGAGTGTTGGATTGCATTATTGTCCAATACCTTCTGAGTAATCATCCTCACCAAAGCATGGTTAAGGAGTAAATTTTCCGTGCGTGCAACTTGACCTGATTTTCGTGATCAGTATCGACGGTGGGCCGGACTTCCCCAGTGCGACTTCGCCGGGTATTATCTCATGCAGTAGCCTCTCAATACCCGTGGGTCAGAGTTGCCGACTTCACCTTTACCATTTTGGGGCGTCCGAACATTTTAGCAGGGTACAATAACTTTTTCCTCCTTTATCCCTGGTGCTGCAACGGGCACGAGCGATGTTCAAGTCCGCGGTTCCCTGTGAATGAGATGGTACGCAGCTGTGTGCGTAAAATGTCATTGCGAGGACTGACCACACACTGAAGGTTTTCGGGGTGGTTAATAACTACGATGTCATAAAGAGCCGACTCGCACACTGCTAAGAACACTTGTGACTTTCTCACTCCACGCACCGACGGCACATCGACGGTCACTTTACTTATCGCTGCCGGGCCGCCTCAGACTAAGCCCCATAATTTCCGTTTGAAATCACGACATTTTACCTCACTTTGTTGTAACGTCACTAAGCCGTGCTCACTATTCAGGCTTCAAGTGACACCGGTGTCATACAAACCATACAACCGTAAACCTTCCAACTATGTTGGTACTGAGTACTGTCCGCTACTGGCACTATTAATAAAGGTAGGGACATGCCCACCTTCAGATGGGCCATTTTACACACTAGAAGTTGGCGCGTTTGATCCGCATTGAAGATTTGTGCAACCATAAGCCCGAGATTTATATTCAAAGAGAATGCTTCTCGGAGGAACTCTCCACTGCTTGACAGCTTCCCAAAGACCTTAATTTCAGTATGGTCCCTATCGATTTTTCGCGCCTACTTAACAACCTTCCAGCTCAGCGTGGACATAGAGCTTCCGGTTTTGCTGGGACTTGCGATATTTCCTGCTATGTTGGAGGAGCTTGAAGTGCGAGCCTCTCACAGACCCTGTGTGTGGTTGTACGCTCTCGAAGCTGCTGACAACTGACCCCGTCTAGCTTGATTATTTGGGAAAAGCTAATCAGCCAATCAGCGCAAAGCTGTTGCTAGTTGTAGCACGGTTCCGCCAGGTTGTTGTCCCCAACATGAAAGTCCCGCTCTGTGCCAACAGTTAGGCCTGGGGCTCGGAGTTTCACGAATATTTTCGAGGAACACCTCTGACAGTGCTTTCTTCACAGCCATGGCATCCAACAAACTGGACAGCAGTCCCGTCTGTTGTTCCTCAGGAACCCCTTGGCCCCGCCTTTGTACTGTCGACAGTTTCACCCAGTCGAAATTCATTTGAAACGGGAATGGGGATCCTATATGGGGTTGCCTGATTTGTCAGCAGGCTCAGTGACTTCAGTCCTCCTTTGGGGGATTCTGTTGGTGAAGCACACACACACAGACAACCATCGCCCTATTTGCCTTCGACTGGGAGCGTGCATTTCTTGAAACTAATGAATCTGGAACAGTTGGCCACATGGGCTCGGCTTTGTGCCGGATCAGACGGTGGTTCAAACACAGCTCCGGCAACTGCAAGGCCAAGCCGAAATCTAGTCAGTAGATAGAGACGTGTTAGGTCGCCAGTGATACAGCAAAGGTGGACCAAAATAACAAGAGTTACTGGTTAGAGCTTCGAAGGTCTCTGGAAGTTTTTCGCCACAGAGGCAGACTCATCTCCTACAACAAACGGAAGAAACGGTTTGACGGTGGCGCACCCGTGGGTGCACTGGCAGAGTCAATAATCCATGCTGTTCAATCGCTACGATGGGTAAACCAGGTTTCGCGACACTCTCAAATTAGCGCAAGCTTTCAAGACCCAAGTGCTAATGTTCCCTGATCTGGTGTGTTCGTAGAACCGAGATTCTTGAATCGTCTTTAAAGCTCTTGAAGTATGTCGGTTCGACTCACTTTGCGTAGGTTCTTGTGTGGCAAGGGTCAGTTGTGCTCGGATAGTTGTAACCCTGGCGGTTTTCAGCATATCTGAATATTGGGCTATATTTCGTTTTACTGTAGACAAATATTGGACTGCCCCACAGCTAACCTTTTGGACGATTGGGCACTTTGAAGCCCAGTTATGTGGTAACAGAAAGCTGCGAAGCTGAAGCAAAAATATACCTGGATCTTGCATTTTTTCTGTCACCTAAATTCCCCTGGTGATCTGGGAGGCAGTTCAGCAAACAAAGGACGAGGGCTCGGGGTACGATTCTTGACGATATCTTGCCTCTGCTATTGCCAGTGATCCGGGAGAAAGAAGGGTGAACAACGGGAATGGATCCAGGAGAATAACCTGTGCTGCATCGTCGCTGTGCTACACTAGGCAAATTGGAGTGCTGTTATCGGTTTACTTCTTGTTCAGCAATCTTGGGAGATATTAAAAATAACAGCTTCTTAAGGCGTTCATAAACCTCAGAAAAATTCTGGGTCTCTTTCTTAGCAGTAAAGTCTAACCCGGATTTAGTTACTTTCACTGTGCTACTTAACTCAGCTTCTTCCTGATATTTCCTGATGACACCTATAGTGGAGAAGCCTTCCCACGATACTCATTTCTCTCCTACCGAGGTTACTAGGAAAAATAGGCTTAACCAAACCACCGCAGCCTTGGAAATGTGTAGAACAAATATTGGGAGCCCTCCCAAATGTTCATCTTCATTTGTGAACTTGAATACATTTCACTTTCCTAAGCTGGTCCATATACCACACACTTGCTCTTTTGTTTTTTCGCTCGAGACATTTAAATTTGACCTTGAACCGTTTCTGACTGCAGTGCTTGAGCCACGGTAGCATTCTGCGGTCCAGCAGCGCGTTATTTAAAATTTTGCGATCGGTCTAAGAGGGTGCGCGATAGCTGATACGCATGTTGGTGAATCGTACAGCTAAATGCGCAATGATACAATTCATGCTGAACTATTCATAAACTGGACATTATTTCGCGTATGCATTGATTGTCTCATACGTGCATAGAAGCATTCCTAAGACTACTCAAATATTTCCCAAACCTATTTGGGTCAGTGAAGACAGCTATTTTTAGGACGCTGTTTGGTGAGTAAAATTCATACAAGTTGTAATTACGTAAGTTCGTTTTCTGCGGCCTAATTTAAGAAGCCTCAGTGATCATATTCGAATATCGCCTCCTCTCAACTCACTGGTGCTCGCTGTTATCCATGGCTTAAATACCCGTTGAATGCCACAAAACGTTTCTTCCACGGAAAATCTGATGGGGGTGGCATCTGCGGTAGAACGTATTTTCCATAACCTGTACTTAAGTCATTGAAATCAGGTTCATAATTATATCAGCTTACTACGGGAACAAGACACGCCAAAGGCTTCCACTGCCTAGCTATTTCTCAGCAATAGCTACGTTAGTGCGGTCATTCTGACCTTTCTCTTTGGTCCTTGCTGGTTCATTATGAATCTCTTCATGCTAAACAATCTGCTTCGCTCATTTTGAGCATAACTTCCGACGGTTGAGGGGGCTCCCACCCCCACTGTTCTACTAGCCGCCGGCCACCCGCCGCACAACCGCCGGCAGGACCAGCCACACCAGTCTGTGGAGGCTTCGCTGGCAAGCCCACTTATATACTAAATATGGGTAAATTAAAACAAATTTCGCAGCGAAACTGGCGGCGCCATTCTCATTTTACGCATATGAAACTTCACCACACTTAACCATTTTCTCCAGTTTGCTCGCTAAAAGCAAGTCTGACGAACATTAAAGTTAGACCACAAGACACTGCCTTTGAGCCGCGAGGCTTCGAACCTTTGAGTTTTACTTCTGAGTCTATTAGGCCGCATACTTCAGGTTCGTGTATATTAGCGCTTTCTGTAAACTTCAATTTGGTACCTTAGAAATTATGAACCAATCTTGTTCTGGTTTTGGTATTCGTTTGAATTGGCTACTCGTTGCTCGATTTGGGAGAATTAACTTGCCGACCCGTGCTCAGTTGACCTCCGTGGCTTATTAGGCTTGACAACTGAAGGAGAAGATTGTTAGACGGAAGCATCTTGGATGCTGAGTTCCAGGCCTTAAGGATGGCCCATAATACCTCCAAACTCTCTGCCTAGTGTGCATCACTGAATGGCCTGAATATTCCGCCCCTCGCAGCCTAGTGGCGGCTGGGAATTTATTGACTCCTTTGCAGTTTGAGATTCTTTAGGAATAAAAATCCCTCCCATGGAATTCTTTTTTAATTCCCCAGAGAGAATATCCCAGGGAGCCCCGAACATACATTGTTGGAAGCTTACTGTTTGGCCCACCTTCCTCGCCGAATACCGAGGCCGCCTGAGTGATTTCGGCTCTTTAAGTGTCCAGTGCTTATACCATTTGCGGATGACCTGTCCGCCAAGAAATTCATTGAAACGCGGAGCAACGTAAGTCCTAATTCCTTCGTAAATACTTGAAAATAGCTGAAGATGAAATCTATTGAACTATCTCGACTTTCCCCGTAGGAGTGAAGCCCATTGATCTCAAGCCTTCTTCACAGACAGCTGATCACTCAGTCGCTTCCTCTCAAGCCCCTGCGGCTTCATCTTTACAAATCCTTATCACTTCTTCTTCTTCTTCTTCTTCTTCTTCTTCTTCTTCTCCTCCTGTCCCTGCTGCCCCCTCATCTTTCCTCTCCACGGACTCTTTTACATCGGATCCCATTACTTTTAATGTAGAAGTGTCCACGTCTCCCCTTTTACCGCCGCCCAGTGGAAGACGAAAACTGTTACCCCGCTATCGCCCTCCGCCGCCTGCTGTGCGCACCTCTAAGCCGAACTTGCCTCCTGTTCTCTCCTGTAGTGGCCGAATCGCCAAGCAGAGGAACGGGTCTATCAGTCTTCCAACCCTTCTCATAAACCTCCCTTCTATCCAACCGTCTCTCGTCAAACCAACTCGCGTTAGCTCATCAAATCTGGCTTTGACCTTGAAAATTTCCCCTGTTTTGATGTATCAGTGGTCCCTACAAATGCGCCTCGTTTGCTGTCCACCAACACTAAAATAGTGTCTTTGTCCGCCGTTCTCTCTACCTCACATCAAACTTCCCTCCTGACAATTATCTCCACCGCACTGAATCCTAAGTGCTCCATATTTTATGTACCGCCCACCTGGCATTATCCCCCTCTATAACTAGAAGTTTTTTCCCCCCTCCACACCTCTTTTCCTCAAACTTTCCCAACCCTGCCACCAGCATTCCCCTTCAGTCACTATTCAATCCCGACTGGCCAGTATTTTCAGTTTCTCCCCATCGTCCTCGCCTGCTATCAACCCACTGAATTCCACAGGTCTTCCTGTTTGCTCCTACTATTTCCACTCCTCTGATGCCCGGTTATTCCACCCCTCGGCGGTCTCTTTCACTGTACCAATTGCTCCATCTTGGTTGAAAGCCACTCCACCTGAACACCCACTAGCCTGTACATCCTTATATTCCCACTTGACTCCGATCTCCGCTCCTCCCAGTGACAATAGCTCGTCCTTTTTCCAACTTTCACTGCCCTCCGGATTTGCCTGAAACACTTTCCACTAGTGAATATCCACAGCCCTATTCACCTCTATTTCTATTTGAGATAAAATTTTGTACTTAAAGAAACTTGTCCTCACGTATATTTGCGACTTTATTTTGATGACGGACTAATGGCTGCCTGGGAACATCCCCGATGATCCTTTATCTCTGCTGGGGTACAACCTTCAACAGATCAATAGGCTAAGCCGGTGTGACTGCCTAGCCTTTATCAAGAAATCTATACAATGACCCCTCTTTTACACACTGCGGCAGATTCCTTCCTTGATTCACTCTGGTTCACTTTTGGCCTCTAAGGCACTCTACTTTACTTTGGTTGATTGTATCTCTGGCCAAATTGCTCTGGGTCCTTTTTCCACCTATGATATCTTCCGAATACCACCCCCTCGTTGCTTCTGGAGCAAAGCCGATTGCTGGTCACTGAAACCTTTCTCAAGTTTGTTTGCCTAATCTCTCAGTTCCGCTTACCTTATGCATTTTTTACTATCCTTCATCCTGGTGGCCAGATATGGCTTGTTTCCAAACCAATCAGAAGTGGGAAAATACTAAATCTGATATTTGCCCCCAGTAAGCCTCACATTAACATGTCAGTAACACAGAAATTTTCTGGGAGTGACGATAGAATGGTCATCTGCCATTTGCCTCTCAGTGGCCCACCTAATCTCGCTAACCCCTCAGACAATAAATTCCGATGCGAAAACTGGACTCTGCTAGTCTCACATATTAGCCAAAAAGACTGAAGTGATCATTTTCCCATCCATCGCCCCCAGAGGGCTTCGGGTATATTCTACTCCTGTATAGCACTCAGAGGTAAGGAGGAAAATGGCCTGAGGATGCGGTAAATAACTACAGTCGCGCGTCGAATGATATTTCGCCAGTAGCCAGACAGCAGAAGCCGAGCCGCAGAGGTGTTTACGCCAACTCACAGATCAAAGAGTACAGAACGAGAACCGATCGGTGGGGAATCACAAGAAAGTGTGCGTAATTGGCGGTCAATCCAAGAGCATCTCGGCTCGGAGTGAATAAGCAAAGTTAATACATGGGGTGGCAACAATGATGACGATTGTCGCTACACGATCTTCCCCCTACAAGGCCGGGGCAGATGTCTTCGATAAGTAAAGCTGCCTCAGTGTTCATCTTCCCTGGGAAAAAGGCCACGATTGAAACAAAAATAACAAGGTTGACAAGGACGGTCAACAGTTTATGGTGTTGGAAATGGAGAGAAATGATTCGGAATAGTACATCTGTTCTTCTGCGGGATTGCTTTGTGGCCCAGCTATTGCCCTGATATTTATATCGGATGAGTATGTTCTTCCATGAGTCGGGGGTGCAAAACCCTCGCAATGGGTTGCCTGCCGGTAAAATAAATGGTCGCGGCTGCCAGAAAATGGGCTAGGCGTTCCAGGATCTCGCCATGCATACAAAAGTTTGCATAAGAGTGGCCGGTCTTCTCCACACACCCATTCTTGTCAGTGATAGATGAATTGATGACAGATGAATCGTTATATCCAAACGAACGCAACAGGCGGGAAGAAAAAAAAGTAAACGGGTGCTTGCCTGACCGTTCTAGTCGGCTCGACCTGCACACAAAGCCACAAGAATCTGTGGAAGTGTTTGGCATATTTTTAGAGAAAATAATGATAAAAATAGAATCCCGCTAACAGTTATGTATAACAGAAGCAATGTCTAAGAAACGTAAGGGTCTTCATGAGATCCGATCTCGACTATCGTTTTGAACCGGGGTTTCGTGGTTTGTGAGATTAGCGCTTGCTGGTGACGTGGAACCGGTTGTGGGTATGACGGCAGGTGATGGATACGGCTGTGCTGAGCCCAGAGGAGTCTCTACCCCCGCAAAAGCCGGTTTTAGTCTATCTGTGGAAACCGTTTCCTATCTTCATTTAAATTCGGTGTGGGCCTGAATGATGAGCCAAAAGCTAGTGCCGTGCACTCTCCGTGAGCTAGAATGCAAGTGCGCTCGTGGACAGATCCTAAGGATTGTGCTCTTGTGTGCTCTGTTCCCTTGTCGATGCTGCGCGCAGCCTAAGCTGAGTTAGGCTTTGGGTAAAAAGCTGCAAATTTTGACGAGCCACCTGCTCCCCCGGCAACTGAAGTAGAAGCCCAAATAATAATTCGTCTGGAGTTGAATTCAGGTCGACTTTCACTGAACTGCGAATGCTTAACAAGACAGGGGGAAGAGTCTTGTGCCAAGTGGGATTTGCCTGAGATCCCGAAGCTGCATTGGGTTGCCAATACTTTCATCAGGGAAGCAAACGAACCTTGGAAATGGGCTTCTCGACCGGTGGCCACGCAAGCGAGGCGTCCGAACGGGGCTCCCCATCACCTTAGGAAAGCACTCGTAATCGTTTCGGATGAGCATCCGCCTAAGGGTATCGCCTCAGCCTAACATGAAAAACTGTTGAGACAAGTCAACAAGAAAGTAGACCCCCTTAATGAAGACGGAGGACCTGCTGGGTCGGCACGCAAATGGAAGAACCTTGCATCGGGCGTAGTGAGTTTGCCGAGGGGACTTTCAGTGTGCATTCGTACTTTGGATCGCTGGTATTCTAGACAACCACTTGCCCCATTCATTTATACCCTTATTTGTTTTTATCCACACGGGAAGATTGGTCACGGGCTTGACCGAGGTGCCACACACCCTGCAGTGTCCTAAAGACGCCCTTAACAAGAGCAAGTGGTACCACGGGGAGTGCTTTTCTACTCGAAGCACGAACTCATGGCCTCCGATGGGGTGATTGACCCTGGTTCGAGTTGAAGGGGATTGTCGTGAAGTAGCTGTTCGACTTCTAGATCACGTACTTGCGCTGAGGCAGTGACTGCTAAGCCAAAGCCACGGGGTGGCGCGACGAGATGGCTGCGAGAAAGAGCGCTTACTACGCGGTTGAGCCCACACGATATGTATCATATATCCCCTGTGAACTGAGTGATATAATCTGGGTGACGGGATTTCCTGAGCGGGCACCGGTCTGTAATCGAAGGCGCAGCAAAGAAGATCGGCTTGTGGCCCGTGAGAATGGTGAATTGTCTGCCTTCCAGCACGTGCCGGAAGCCGGATAACCAAGTAAGCTGCCAGAAAATCCCCGCCTAATACACTTTACCTGCATCCAGCCGGCTGCAGACAATTGGAGAAGAACGCCATTAGTAGCTACAGGCCTTGAAAATGCTGTTATAAAACAGCACCAACGACGAAGCCTGAATCGGCGGTTGATAGTGCCATGAGAGGGTTCGGTGGGAGCTGTGCAACGGCGGCCATGTTTTAGACAGCCCTTTACAGTTCGACAAAAGCAGAACGGCCATTCTCGGGAAATTGGAATGTTTCGGTCTTACCACGCAGTAGATGTGAGGGGTTGCATCAACTAGGCACACTTAGGAATAAGACGACAGTATAAGTTGACAAAACCATCGAATCATCGAAACGTTTTAAAGGATGAAGGTTCAAGACATTTGAGAATCACCTCTACCTTATATTTCATGGGTGGAACACCTGTAGCAGACATCTTTTGATCTAGGAAAGTGATACTTTCCTGACAAAGTAAACTCTTTGCTGCTTTGATAACTGCTCTAGACCAAGACTTAAATTTGAAAAGTTGTTGTAAATGCACTATGTAATCATCAGAGGTTGCATTAGGGACTAAAATATCATTTAAGTAAGTGCAAACCCTTTCTAAGCCCTGGCAGATCTGATCTATAAATCACCGAAATGTTTTGCCTTATTGCGGAGAGCAAATGGCTTTAGGGAAAATTCAAATGAGCCAAACGGTGTGATCACTGTTGTCTTTGGTAAGTCACTAGGAATATCGCAAATCTGACTGTGTGCACGGATCAATTCTATGAAACTGAAATTCTTACAACTTCCTCAAATTGTTGTGAGGTCTTGGATCTGTGGAATTGGGTAGCAATCGGGCTTGATGCCACTATTAATTGCCCAATAATCGTCACAAGGTAGCCTGTTGTTAACAGACTTTGTCGGCACCGTATGTAGTGGAAAAGTCCGTGGGCTTGAAGATGGCCTGATAGTCTCAGTATCCAGCATGTGCTGAAACTCGGTCTTGGCTGTCTTCAGGTTGTTGGGCGCTGCGCTTCTGGCGAGGTAGTGAATCGGAGGGCAAACTGTGGCTAAGTGATGAGGTACATCTGTTAACACCCGTGGTAGCTCGTTAGTAAGATGTAATGGCCCAGGAAACCCTCGCAGGAGCTTCTGGTTGCCGTCTGTTGCGATGGGAGTGATGAGGATGGGAGCGAGTGATGGCTCCACTGACGATGTGTAGCTGATTGAAACTTTGATAATCTTATCCAAAGGAAGAAATCCGGACGGATCAGCCTTGGAGTTGAAATGTCGAAGAAAATCGATGACATTTATCGAATGTACTGGGTCAGCAATAATAAATACCCATGGTAGATTACTGCGTAGACTGGGGTTCAGTGTGAGTGAACACCTGCCGTAAGCCTTCGCGGGCTTCTAATTAGCCACGATCAACTCGAAGCTGGATTGACTGAGGTGGTCTGTGGGGCGGGGTTGAATAGGGCTCACCTGTGCCCAGGTGTCTACAAAGAAGGATGTCCCGGAAATTCTGTCGGTTATAAAAAATAGGCCACTGTGAGCGGAAAAGCTTGAAACTGTTTTCGCCTGCGCCGGTTGGCTTGCGCAATTTCCTAGTGACTAGGTTGATACCCGCAAGGCTTGGTGCATTTTTTGCTTAATCACCGTGGTTTCTGGGGTACCGGCATATCGCGGGGTTTATGGGACCGAGCTCCCGTGAAAGGTTGGGACTGCCTTCTCTGGGAGGTACGAATTCGGTCGCGATGCCTTCAGGGTAAAACACCTTTGAGCAATACGTAGGAAATTTGCATGGGATCCTGAAACCAGAAAGTGATTATCCGTGAAATTCCACAACTTCGGATTACTGAATGGACAATGACACGAAACAGATACAAACCTCAATTATGCGATCACAATGGCTCAGAAAACGAGAACCAAATTGCGGCGTGCGAGGAAGGAGCACATGTGTCACGCAGGTCCAGAATAAGGATATTACAGAGCAACGCGCTGGACGCGAACGAAAAACGTTGGTTCATAAAACGTACAGTGCATAAAACAAGCCAGTAGTGTAAGTGAATGATGTTTAAGAAACATGGAACTGCAGTGTTTATGGGGGATTTTCCACGCCCACAAAACCCCCCCGAATCTTAGCAGATTTATAGGTTTGGAAAAAGGGTACTGATTCTTCCTATTTACGTAGACCCCGCTCTCAGTGCTCGTACCTAATACCTTGTCATCTACATTCTACCCATGATAGCTCTTGATTCGGTGGCCATACGGACACGATGTTACTCTGCATCGTCCATGAAAACGGCTGATCGATGCCGAGTGTGAAGTGGAAAGGAAGGTGCTGTCCTCGGGAGAGCCATTGTGCCTCGGCTGCGTGTGCTTGTGTGAGTGTGTGTGCTTGTGGGCGTCATGGGCGAGGTCGCACTCTGGTATATGGGCAAACAGTAAAAACCTTCACTTACGGGAGATATGTTCCATAACGTCAGTCATAATCGGGGAACAATCAGCCCTGCCTCGTGTTTGATGGAGGTCATGAAGTATAAACGTGTATTATGTAAGTGTGTATGTGTCAGGGTGTACTATAGTTAAACGCATCAATAAGTCGTAAATGCCCCAAACTTGAAGGATTCCTTTAACCACTTCAAAGACGAATGAGGACTTGTCTTCTGGGCTTCTGTGTTATCGGCTTCTCCGTCTTCATTCTCTAGGAGACTCATAAAGCTTACGTCGCGGTCTAGCTCTCCGTTGGTGGTCTTCACCTTCACAGTCCTTATCACTTCGACAGAGCTTTCGATGGTTTCCATAACCACGCCCGGAGGCCAGGCGCTGAAATGCTTGTGTTTGCCTGCGACCGCCACGACATCCCCAACATTGAACGGTCTTGCTTTGATCAGGCACTTCTGTCGAGCTTGCGGAGCCGGTAGGTACTCCCGCAGACATCACCTCCAAAAACCTTGGCAAGGTAGTTGGCCTGCTTCCATCCACGGAGATAGCTCCCACGAAGGTTTACCGGCCCTTGGAAACCCTCGTTCGACCTAAACGTCAATAAGTCTTTCGGAGTGGGCGCAGGGCAGGTGGGGTTGCTGTTGGTTACTGGAACCAGTGGGCGGTTGTGCAGAATTCTCTCTACCTCAGTCATGACGGTGTTCAGCGTCTCGTTGGCGGGCGGCTGTTGTTCAGTGATCGACAGCAATATTTGCCTGGTGGACCGGATCATGCGTTCCCATACGCCGCCACGATGACTGGCATGCGGGGGGTTGAAATGCCATCGTAAGCCATAGGTCACTGTTCGATTCTGCAGTTCGTCCCTGTTCATGTTTTTGTGCCAGCGCTGCAGTTCCCATTGAGCACCCACGAACTCCGACCCATTGTCGGAGTATATATCTGCCGGTACACCTCTTTGTTTGATAAAGCGCTGCAAGGCACGGAGGAAAGTGTCGGTTATCATTGAATGCGCAACTTCTAAGTGCGCCGCAAGTGACTTCATGCAAGTCATGACACGTCCGTATCGTTTTTCCAGCTTCCTCCCACGCGTGATCTACTAGGGCCCGAAATAGTTCAACCTGGTGTCGCTGAACGACCACCAGCCTGGAGTCACTCTGTACTCTGGCAGGAGGCCTTGTGTTGTTCGCTCGCTGCGGTGTTGCATCTCCTACAGCATACACAACGTCGGATTGTGCGTTTTACAGTCGCTCTTCTCTCAGCAACCAAAGGCGCCTGCGGATGATGCTCGTCACGTGACTTTCCCCGGCATGTCCTTCCACGGAGTGGGCGAGTTGGATCATTATCCCTATCATAGGTTGTAGAGCCGGTAGCAACGTGGGGTATTTTGTGCCAGGGTTCAGATGGGAGCTGGTTAGCCTAACATCTACCCTTAGTAGTCCATTGATAAGTCTGGGGTTTAAATGCTCCAAGTAGCCTCTCGGAGGTGATATTTCTTTGTCGATTGGCCCCATTCTTCCGCCATTTCGAGTTCTCGAGTGAAAGCCTTGCGTTGTATCATCTTAAATATATCGTGTTCTGCGGCTCGTAGTTCATCGGGGCCTATCGGAACCACTCGTATCCGGCTGGGGAGGCGGATCCCCTTCATGACTAGCGAATGTCTTCTGGACTTGGCCCACCACACTAATGAACGAAGTGTCTTCATCCAGGAGAGAATCCGGACCAATAGTGACAAAATGAATGTAGCTTCGATGGCTGTGGTCGCCATCACTACGCCTTTGATATCCAGTTCCAATTTCAGAGGGGTTTTTAGTTCGTACGAGAGCCGGCTCTGTTTAGGCACCTGAAGGCATTTCGGTCCTCCCGTCCACTTTTCAAGTTGTTGGAGGTTGGCTGCACCCCGGGAGCACAGATCTGCTGGGTTATCGCCAGACCTGACATTTTTCTGCTGGTTCACGGCCGTCAAGTCATGGATGATCGTGAGTCAGGCAGCAAAGAAGGTGCTTAACCGGCTCCCGGCGTTGTTGATGTAGTGCAGTACAATCATTGAGTCCGGTTCAAAAACTAGCCGACCAAATGTAGAATTCGAAATATCTCTTTACCACTCGTACCGCCGTGACCGCTAACACTGCTGCGCTGATTTTAAGGAGCGGGATCGAAACCGACTTCAGTGGGGCAACGCGGGCTTCGAAGAACAGGATCCACGTAGTACATTGTCCTTCTCCCGTACGTCATCGTCCGTGCACCGCTGCTCCTTAACCGACCTCGGATGCGTCAGAAAAGGTGTGCAGCTCTCTTGTCTGTATTGTATGACCAGGGGGCAAACATCGTGGAACCCGTATGTCCCCTAGTTTCTTTAAGGTATTCAGAAATTTCTCCCATTCCAAACGGTCTTCTCGGTCCAGTGGCTTGTCCCAATCGGCTTTCTTACGGCAGAGCCGCTGCAACCGGATATTTCCAGGTAACAACCAGGGAGGGGCGAAACCGTGTGAATCGGACAAACCGGAGAGAGAAAATACTATACCACGACGAGTTACTGGCAGTTCGGAAACGTTTAGCTCGAAAACAAGGTCGTGCGTTTTCGCCTTCCATCGGTTCCCAGAGGGCCTTCTGTAGGGAGTGAGGAGCCGTTCAAATCTCCAATACCTTCGGCCCTCTCGTGGTACGGAACGCCCCCGGGCTCTATTGAAGCTTTGGACATTCACTTCGTTAGATGGAAGCCGCCCTCTTCTGGCAAGTTTTTAGGCGTCTGAACTGCGCTAGGGCCGAGTCTACATGGTCGAGTGACCCAAGATTATCGTCTTTGCTGACGCTATCTACTACCGACCGGTGAACCAAATCTCATTGTTTGTTCGCCGATTCTCTAAAGGCGTAGTTCGCACAAAACGGTGATGATATGGCTCCGAAGGGGTGTACGGTCACCTAATAATGTATCACTGTGTTATACCGGTTGTTCTCTTCCCCTCACAGGAAACGCAACACATCTCATTCTTCTACCGGCATTTCCACCTGATGAAACTTCCCTGATGTCGAAGGACAAGTCCACTCTACCCACTCTGAAATGGCACGAAACTTCGGTCAGTGGCGTGGTCCAGCCAGGCCTTCGTAGTAAACGATCATTTAACGACTTGCCCTGGAACTTGGCTGCGCAGCCGAAAATCACCCACAGATTTTCGGGTTTCTCAGGGTTGATAACCGGTTGGTGAGGTAGATGCCAGATCCTTTTCCGGTAGTCGGTGGTAGCAGGAACCTTTTCAACGTAGCCGAGAGCTTCGTTTCGTTCCGATAATTCTGCTTATCTTTTCCACTGATCCTGGTCTCGAAAGAAGAGTTCTTTCAGTCGGAGTAGTCTTCGCAGAGCATAGTTTCTGTCATCAACCCAAGGGTTAGCTGGTGTGCGCCACTGTAGGGGAATATAGAACTGTCTCTTAAGGCCTCTAGTTCTTTGCCGCCCTGTTCGCAGAGCGAAGTGGTCCCCTTGAGACCATGATAGTCCTTCGTCTCCAACGTTGTGGAACTCCTTTTAATACAGCCGCTGCAGCTGATATTCTACTACGTTATTTTCGGCTGATACGTAATTGACGGAACAACGTCCCCCTACTGGAACACAATATCCACCCCAGAGCTGTGCGTGGGGCACAGGGTGCCTGGCCGTTGCCCACTCTCTGGTCAAGTACCCAATGTGTCTCTGGCGTGTCGCAGCCGATGAGGAGGTCCACCCCGCCGTCTTCCCAGCCTACGATGGTTACATCTTGCAGGTGGAGCCGCCTAGTAAAAAATGTGTTCACCGACCGTGGTGCTCGCATGGGGAGATCAGCCGGGGTTAATGCCTCCGTTGGTTCAAATTGCTCGTCAGTGTCTAGAGAGATGAGCTGTAACCTCAACCGGCCGGCAGCCATTATTTGTGTTCCGCCCACCGTGCCCACTGTTAACGACGTCGTACTTGTAGCGAGCCCGTGTTGGTCCGCGAACCGCTCCTTCACTGGGGTAGTGTCCGATCCACTGTTGACGAAGGCCAACGCTCTGACCACCCCAGTTAAGGTCATCACTCCGACGGCAGCTACTCCTAAACGTGCTGGTCTACCGGTAGACCGCGACGTTGAACAAACCACACTGGGCTTGACGTTCGTCTCTGGTGTTGCTTCTCTCGCCTGGTATGGCAATCGATGGTGTCTGCCAGGGCAACTCTGGTGACCACATCCGGTCCTTGTTCGACAAGCCGTCGCCCGGTGCGTGGTGTTGAGACATGAATCACGCTTCTGCCGTCCTCAGCATTCCTCAAGTTTTGTCTGTTTTGGCGATACTAGATTATCAAAAGGATAATGACACGAAACAGATACAAACCTCAGTTATGCGATCACAATGGCTCAGAAAACGAGAACCAAATTGCGGCGTGCGAGGAAGGAGCACATGTGTCACGCAGGTCCAGAATAAGGATATTACAGAGCAACGCGCTGGACGCGAACGAAAAACGTTGGTTCATAAAACGTACAGTGCATAAAACAAGCCAGTAGTGTAAGTGAGTGATGTTTAAGAAACATGGAACTGCAGTGTTTATGGGGGATTTTCCACGGCCAGTCGTTACATTCAGCGCAATAACCTGGGAGTAAGGTAACTCCATTTGATTGGCTAAAGCACCACGGTGTTATTGTGGTCTACTTCAGGGTCCTAAGCCATGTGCCACAAGGAGGGTGAGGCATGTGCCTGTACTCGATCAGGGGCTCCTGCTTATCCTTCTAACGCGGATTTATCCCGGAAAACATTTATTGTGGCTTGAACATTATTGGAAGGCTTTTGCATCTAGGGCACGCGCAGCATTGTATGATCCACTATGACCTGTCCCCGCATAAAACGGGGAAGTTGCTTCTGTTTTTGGATGTCATGGTCACCGACCTCGATGCCAAACATCCGCCGCTGCATTGGCCTGCCTTCTATTGACATACAAGATCTGCTCCCTGTGGCTTCTCGTGATCCGTCGCACGGGTTCTCTTCAGGTGGATTGCATATGATGTCCATGACTACTAAAGCCAGGGGCTGTGTAAAATGCTGTATCAGCTATGTAAACTTAGTATATTGGCGGGTAACCTGGGACATTCGAAACAATGCTCCCACTTGAACCTGCAAAAACTCTGGATCTGCTTGTAAGAGCTCGGGATCCTCACGTGTATTGAGGGTTGGCTGAACTGTCCTACCACATCCATATCCTTAACCACTAAAAAGGAATCCTCCCGCAAATCAGACTTTTCAGTAATGAACTGAGCTCAAGTCGATATAAAATATTTTGTGATCGAGGTAAACGATGGGGTTGAGATATACCTTTTTTCAAATAACGCTTGGAAAACGGATGAAAATGGGATAATGGAAGGGACTTACGTCAATGCTAGAACAGCCTGCGAAAAGTTCAAAACAAGGCGCCCGCTTGCCGCTAGCACTTCGGGCTCATAAATATAACGCACTGAGCTAGTGAGATAAAATGGTGTGCGGATGCCGTAAATAACTACAGTCGCGCGTCGAATGATATTTCGCCAGTAGCCAGACAGCAGAAGCCGAGCCGCAGAGGTGTTTACGCCAACTCACAGATCAAAGAGTACAGAACGAGAACCGATCGGTGGGGAATCACAAGAAAGTGTGCGTAATTGGCGGTCAATCCAAGAGCATCTCGGCTCGGAGTGAATAAGCAAAGTTAATACATGGGGTGGCAACAATGATGACGATTGCCAGAGATAAATGCAATGTCACCTTACCCGCTTTTCTGGTTGTTAGCGCAGACTGTGTTATGCTTCCCCGAGATTATCTAAGATGGCTCCTTGTACCGCCCCCTCACAAGAAGTGTAGTAACTTCCTCAAGCTACCACGTAATTTCGACGGCTTCTAAATTTTCATTCACCTAAACCGCCTTTCCTCACTTATCCAAAGATAGTTTGATTTGCAGCTTCGCGTTCAGGAAGCTGAGACATTGAGATGTGCAAGTGAATCTCAACTGTTTTCAGTGGCACACAAATCTCGGACCTTCGACAAAAGAACTGATTTCCAACTTCTAATTCTGGCTGATAACTCATTGGTCACTCTCCACCTTGCACAGCCGAGGCTTTTAATGCCTTCTCCACCTCAGCCATGGCTTCAGCCACTGACATTGCCCCTCCCCAATCTTCACCCATTACTCACCGTGTCCTTCCTACCGTAAAGTTTGATACCAGGATTATCAGTAGGTCCTCGCTCAATAGTAAACCCTGCCCTGGATTAGGCACCGATGGCCTACCACCAGTTTCTTTTGCTATTGGTGGCCTGGATCTCCCCCTCCAGCCACTCAGACTCTTCACTCTTTCACTCGTTCCTGGTAATTGGTAGAGACTGGAAATCGTTCTACTTCATAGAAAGGGACCTTTGCATGCCGTATTTAATTTTCGCTCTGTGGGCCTCACCCCTAGAATCCAGAATAATGGAGAAACTATTAACAGCTCACTTCGTTGACCACTTACTGACTCCCAACCTAAATAATGCAAATCCAAGTGGATTCCTCATTTCACCTTCCAGCATGAATTGTCAGTATGGCTTTCTGAATCTCGTCACTGACTCAGTCGAAAATGAGAAACCTTCCTTTGTTATTTATCGGGACTTACCTGAGGATTTTGATCGCGTACCCCACTCTGACCCTTTAACAAAGCTTCTACCTTTTGGCTTTGTCAAAGCAATACTTTCTTAGTTCTTATCCTAATTAGCCCCTGGTACCCAGATTGTTTTGATTACCGGACACACTTCTAGCCGCAGTCCCGTTACTAGCAGTGTCATCCAAGGCAGTATTTTATGTCCTCTTCTTTTCCCCCTATGCATAAGTGGTGTGCTTCCGATTAGACCTATTAGAACTCCGTTCTTGCTCACGGACAGCACTAAGACAGTTTACACGTTTTCGCCCGGCAACCTCAGTACTACCATTAACAAAAGTGTCTATCGACCCAGTCTTTGTAGATGAGTGATGCTTAGACTAAGCCATGACCATTTCAACCAAAAAGTGCGTTTTTTTACGAATGTCGGGCTCCGTGTTCTTGTGGTTAGCGCCTCGACGGCTAATAGTTGGTGAAAGACCCTAGTTTAAACTATTCTTGCTCTTTTAACTTCTCCCAACATGCTGCTTTCTAAACGGCGAAAACTAAAGAAGGTCTCCATTCTGTTCACATCTCTTCAGGATAAAGGAAGCATTCTTTGCATGTAAAAAGTTTATGTCAGACCCATCCGCGAGTAATGTCCCTGAATCCTCCCCAGTGCACGAAAATCTGGCAGAATTAGTAACAAATGTTTTCGGAGAAATTTTTAAGAACAGCCCGTCGGATGGTAGACACGCCTGAACTGTAAAGAAAGAAGCTTATATCTCAAAAATGCACCGTTACGGCTTGGCAGTTTGGAGCCCTACCTACCGCATCCGCATAAATTTCTGACTGAGCAATCATATTCCTCCAAAAGTTTATGCTTCTCCTCGGATACTGCATATTAGCTCCGTGACGGTATACTGTTGACTTGCCCCCCGCTAGGACCGTCTTACTCTCAAAGTTTTCCCTTCACATGCTCCAGAATCTTGGATAAACGGCCTCTGCACATTAGACATTTTCATTTTGGAGTTTGTATTCGCTCGTGTTTTAGATATGTTCTTCTCTGTCCCAACTATTTTGAGCATATTCAACCTTTATAAAGCCGAAAGCCAAGCCTACCTAAAACGCCTTGACTTTTGAATCAATATTTTGCTCCCTCGAACCATCCTGCCAACTGAGAAAGTTTGATTTTTACCTTCACTTTGCAGACTTTTCCGGAATTATCAATGCTCTGCCTGATCATTTCATTAGAATTCGCTATCACCACCCTTAAATCATTACTCCATCCGGTGATTATTCTTCTCTGCCTGTTACTTGAACCCTAGTTACTTCATTTTGGAATAACCCGGTCCACTTTCGTGCGCATTCCCCGAGAGCCCACTGCTAACCTTCTCACACACTGTCAAGAGGCCTCTTCTGTCTCTCCATTTAATGAGGTTACTCAGCTCTATATGGTTGGGAGTCCCAAATCTAACTTCAAAGTAGTTATAGGAAGTGAATGAGTTACCACTTTTAGCTCCATCATCTTCGCTATCAGCCGACCTATAGCAGGGGCATGGCCGATAATTCTGTGCTCCTGATATCCCTTTCACTTACGCCGCATCCCTTCCACATTAGGTAGCATTATATGGGCTTTTACCACTTTGTCAGCAAATACAGACAAAAAGACCAGTCTTAAATCTCAGTTGAAGTGGCTCAATAAATGAACTCTACTTCCAGTTATGACGTCACTAGTTCTGTTCAGCTCCAAACTCCAGCTACTATTCTTCCATGGTTTCATGCACAATCTACTCTCCTCCTACGGGCTGGCTTCTATAAGTCAAGTCTCAACTCCGCTACAGAAAGTTTGGCTCTCAACTTTATAAAGATCACAGGTCCCTCGTCCTTTCCACCAGCAGCAGCATCAGCTTGGCTGTAGTTTTCTTACTTATCTACTATTCCTTTAGTCCATCTTTTCCACCATTCTTTATGATAATTTCTTTTCCCATTCCTAATTTAATACTGAAAGTTGAACGTTTTACTATTTTGAAGTATTACCGTCTTTTCTGTCTCACTTCCACAGCTTTGCCCCTAACTTGTGCCTTTTCCATCCCACCCTTTCGTCTCGCCATTCCTCTACACCAGGTCTTATCCCTGTGGCCTCGAACCCCTACTAAATGTTTGCATGCACCCTTGTGCCTATGCCTTTACTTGATCGGTCTCATGAACGGATCTCACTCTCCAATCATGACGAATTGGTAATTTATCACCATTGTCACCTAGTCTCCTTGGCAGCCTCACACCAGCATTTGCCTAGATGCCCTTGCGATGTTCACAAATTTATTTAGTAAATAACTTCCCAAACAGTATGACTCAGTCCTTTGTGCTTTTTAAGTTATTCCGATATTCCGCCGGATCCGTCGCAAGATTCCTTTTTCCGATAATCGTTGATTTTCTGCCGAGAACCGACCAGACTTCCTCTGTCCTTCACTAGCATTTCAGACCCTAAAGCGGCGCTGCCTAAATTTAATGAAGTTTTCGGGGTCCCAGGACTGTCCGCATCCAACCCGGCCGAATCCTTGGGCTGACGAATGGAACGACATGAACTCGTTCCAATACCAACGGTGCTCGGCGCAGTCATATCCACCGCTTTGGCAGGTGCGCATTGGGTGTGCAGGATGTCTGCAACGGGGCGCGGGTGCAATCAGGATGGCTGATCGCCCCTCCTAAATTCCCTTCCTGAGGTGTATCTCGGGTTGAGAATCTAGCGCACGCCAAGCCCCATCCACCAGCACCACTCGAGAACTGCATAGTTCCAATTTTCTGGCTACCCAGCTCCCCACACGCACCCCCGGTACGGCTTACCGTGCTCTCATTGACTGTTGTGCGCACTTTCAATACATATGAGTATCTCCACAACTACTTACTCGTTCCATGCCCAGCAACGTGAAATGTTTGGGCTTTGTTCGTCCTGATCATCACAGCTGTAACTTTCATACACCTTTTCCCACCATGGACAATATTCGTATTCTTTCTTCCCCTTTGTTTTTGCTCCTCGCTTGAAACACCCCCCAATGTTCCCCACATCTTCTCAGCCTCATTATTCACGGGCTCCTCTGGGATGCACTTCCTTTTCCTTACTCGATTACAGAACACGTTACCATCACTGTTATAGCATTCATACCCGCCCCTCTACGGCCATGCATTGTTGCAAGCAGACCTCGGTTGATGTCAGTGCCTGAAAACCATCTCGTTCTTCGTCCACCTATCACAGGAGCTGTCCCGCAGCAGTCTGCTTCTGGGACTTGGCAACCACCAGAAGTTTTCTCTCGGCTCCTTAGTCCCACGGAAATGAAGTACAGTGCCTTCGGTTGCGAACTTCTGGCTACATTTAATGCCATGAAACAAGTCCTCCATGCAGTCGAGGGTCGATATTTTATCCTCTATAATGGCCGTTGATCTTAAACCTAGGCACTGCACACTAAGTCTGACCCTTACCTCCAAGACGGGTCGGACATTTAGACTATATTTCTCAGTTTGAGATTGACCTACGACACGTCAAAGGTGGGTCCAACTGCGTTGCAAATGCTTTGTCTTATATTCCACCTTATGATATTAGATCTACCATTTTAGACATCCTGGCCGTGGCCGCTGCACAGGTACGCGATACCTCCTATATAGGAGCCGCTCAGTCATCATTGCCACAGTGTCCGTCCGTGCCTCTGGCTTCCAGTGCCGGGACTACACTCTGCAACAAGCCCACCGGCCTGCCGCGACCAGTGGTACCCGCTACATATCCGCATCTTGTGCTTGATACCCTGCATAAACTCTCCCATCTAGGCGTCACAACCGGTCTCCGACTAGTGGCTGCACGATACTTCTGGTCGTCCAAGAGTGAAGATGTTTGTTCATAAATCTGAAGTTCATAGGAGCATAGCTTTGCCCATTGTTACTTTCGCTACGCCTGACGTTCACTTCGATCATACCCACGTAGACATGACGAGTCCACTGATCACAACACGGGGGTACACCTACTTATTAAAGTGAGTCGATAGATTCAGGGGTGGCCCGAGGCTAGTCCCATCTCTGCAGTCACTGCGAAACCAGTGGGTCGACGCCTGCAGAAAGATGGATAGCCTTACATGGTTGTCTTTCTGCAGTCTCTACCGATTAAGGGCAAACAATTCAAGTTCGCTTCACTGTTTAATAAAACTATGTGCTGGGTATGGAATGCATTTGCACAACCGAGTGCTATCCGGCATCGAGTGGTTTAGTCCAACATTTTCATCGGCAACTGAAGGCGGCTTTTATCGCACGCGAGAGCTCCCACTGACACGAAACGTTGCCACTAGCTCTGCTTGACATCAGGATTTGCTTAAAGACATATCCAGCGTTCCTCCGTCGAACTCGTCCAAGATGCTACACTTCGACTGTTTGGGAAATTCTTTACTCCACAGAGTACAGATTCATTTGTCGTATAGACTTACGCTCACCATTTTTCTGTGTAAATGCAAAGTCCCGCTTAGGCGCAGAATGAAATGTAGTGACGACAGGTTTTTGCTCCGACCGAACTCTAAACGTGTTTGCTTGTATATATTCTTGTTGACTGGGTAAGCAAAGCGTTACAACAGCCTTTGGAAGGTCCATTTATCGTGAATATTCATCACAATAAGATCTGTTAGGCTGATCAACACGGTCGCGGCAACGCCGTTAGCATCGATCCTCTGAAGGCCGAGTACCTTGATGACAGCGTCTTGCCCACTGGCATGCGATCCCATGTTAACCCGGCACTACCTGTTGACAAAACTTCAGTGCCGAGTCAGGGTCTGGAGCTAGTGTTGCCAGCTACAACTTGGGATAAGATTGTCTTCCCAAGTTCAGGTTAGCAGCGCAAGCTTATGAACCCGTCCTCGAATGAGGCTCCTGTCCCACTTTCCGGCTCAGCATCGTTTGGCCAGCACGTTTTTGCTACTTGGTCAAGCTCGATGTTAACCACTGCACCTTGCAGTGATAACTTTCGTGTTTACCGTTTTAAACAAGGTTTACCATATATCATTAGTTATTACCGTGTACTAGTCACACCCATTGCGGTAGCTACTCTAGTTTTTCGGCTTCTTCCGTTTCATGGAACCTCGCTGTAAGCTACGATTAGCTGTTTCCACTAAATGGGGAGGATTTTGTCGCCATAGTTTGTATTATGGCTCGGCAGTATTGCTGTCGTTTCTTGCTGTTGATAAACCTACCGACTTATCTCCCAGATATCATATCGGTTGGCGGGTCCCGACGCCGGTCGTTATAGGTGTGGCATACCTAAATGACGATCCACTCAATGGATGTCATCGGCACGGTACCTGGCCTACACACGACCATCACTCTACGATTCCTGTGCACCAATGAGTCTGCACCTAAGCATCTTACAGTACAGTCACATTCACGTATTTAGCTCACTTTCATGCGCTTGAATATCGTTTTCGCACCTTCACCTCTCTGACTTCCTTCGAAAGCTTTCCATCGTTTCTGGCGGGGTCTGCTGTAGTGCCCTACATTGTTCTGAGTAGACCGCTTTTCGGACACCATTTTGGATCCATTTTCTCCACCACCTTTTCTGACTCTTGGCCCTGGCCTCGCCGCTTTGTTTGGTTGCAAAGTTTCTATTCGACCGACTTTTCGGAAGTTTCCGTGGGCCTAGTCTTTAAATCACCTTCATTTTTCTTCTCCTTGCCAATTGTACGCGCTTGCGGTTCTCCATCTGCTTTTCCGCTGCCTCCGCTTTCATTCTCCTACGGTTACTGATTCGAAACAACGGCTTATAGAATACGCTTCCGCTTCTGCCAGCCGGTTGGCGTCGTCCCTGTTCGTTCGATGGAGGGGATTCCGTTGGTAATTTTCCGTGAGACCGGATGGAAGACATCCTCATTAGCCGCGCTTGAAAGTCTTCCTTATATGTCTCCCTGTTTCATATCTTTTTCTTTTTACTGAACCCCGGTGGATCCTTCATACATGGTTCCCATCATCTTTGTGGATTGCTGGTCTTTCCACATTCACTAGGGCTCCCAGATGTACTTTCAAAAACTTTCTTTCCGCCTGTACCCGTTCATAGCTTACTCCTTTTGTTGAACTCCGGTAAGCCCCTTTCATTCATGGCTTGCAAGGTTTTGGTATTAACCACATCTTTGGCATTTTGTACCTAAGCGCTTTTTGGCTTCCCCTTGGAGGGCCATTGCTCAACATGGACTCAAAACCGATTTGTATTCGCCGCGCGAACCGTGGTCAGTTTGATCTATTCAACCTCCCTTTAGCTGTATCGTTCTGCTGCCGAAACTTTTGTCCCCCACTGTTCATATTCGTGTGTAATTCATCTTATCCGGTAATGATGTATACCATGATCATGCGCTCGCGCTTGCCCCTCGAACATGGTCGAGGAATGTACCGCTTTTATTATTCTGTACGGAGGAGCACAGGGTGATGTCCATATGGGCGTGGCTGCAGACGCAGTCATGACAGGTCTCAACAGTTACACGGAGAGAGAATGCTACTCACAAAGCAAGATACAGATGAAATGTCATGACGTTGCCAGATGACTTAGTATTATAGGTTTCACTTACATGAGCACGAATGCCTGGTGGGGCGGATCTTTATGCTTTTCGGCAGAAGCAGAGCAAGTGGTCACTAATTTGTTCACTGTGGGAAACTCGGGGCGACGTTAGGCTGGTCAGTTCTTGAGAGTGAAAATACATCATCACTGGGGCAGTCGAGCTTCGAGTCCGTGCGCACCGATGAGGACGTGACCCTTCAGTCAGTTCAATGGGATACTTGCAAGCTTGTCAGATGATTGATGCGGGAATGGACTGAGCAGCACCGTGACAGGTACCAATAGCCGGGGCTCAACGAGGTTGACTTTGAAAGGCAGCAGTCAGCACAGTGGAATCCCTTCAGGGGTCGTTGGGAATCAATTTCAGGATTTGGTCAAGCAGCCTAAAGGGTGATTTCGGAGTACTAAGAATGTGGAATAAACGGAGAGGGTTGCGGCCTTAGAGCTATTCGATATTTAGGTTACCATAGTGTAAGACGACAATATATCAGCCTGGTAGGTCTTGTACATACACGGAAGAGATAAGAGTTCACTTGAACGGCAGTTGGCTTATCCCGTACACGCCAGCAAGGACATGGAGTCATTAGTTTTGAAAGCCGGAAGCCCGAAGGGAAACTTACTGGCCTTAGGTAAACCGCAGTGCTGAAAGCTGGCGAATTTGCGAAAACCACATAAGCCGTACCTATGGGCATTCAAAGAGATTCGATATTATTATTATTATAATAGTTTGTTCCGTAGAAGCCCGAAGCATGTCTTAATCACGATTTGTATGTGGTCTACGGCGGTGTGCAACGTGCGCCTTGGTAGAACGTCCTATGCGTGGCAGGGTTGTTTATGGTGGGGGACAAGGTTCAGTTAGAGGAAGGAGTTACTCCGTTCTGTGGTGAGAGCGCTCGGGACATGAAGGAGCCTGCTGTATGTCGGGGTGATAGCTGAGCCATATTCAGGTGATAGCCCAGGGGCTTCTACTAGATAGCGAGCGGTCTGTCATAAAAAAGAACCGCACTGTTCGACGTATGTGTTAATTGGTAAGAATAACGCAAGAAAGTCTTGCGACAACAAAGGGGACTCCGATGAAAGCGTACTTTGCTGTCAGCCACAGGTATATATACAAATAGGACATGCAGGTCCGCCTCTGACTAGAAGTCGTTCCAACCCAAATAAGTGAAACATGGCAGGGCATGGGAACTAAGTGAGTCCAAGGCTTCGCCGTTATGACAAATTAGACATGGTACACATGGTGCACTTTACTTACTCACCTCAGGGGCAAAATCTGGGACGATAAGTTAGGTTTGAAGGCAACGTCCAATTTTGAATGAGGTTGGTACCATGCCGATGTCACTTTACGTGTTACTACCCATTTCCTAGCACGGTGATGATCCTTTGCTTGATACAGCCTGATGAATTTTGGCGTAAAGTTGCATGACAAACTGTATCAGGAGAAGGATCCATAAAAGGCCACCGAAAACGACTGCTGCTGATTGCAGTGTAACCAAACTGCGTGAATTGTTGAATCAACAGAGCAACATTAGCCAGTAGTCTGACGGCGCTGGGAATATAGTGACCTCTGTAGAAAATTGTTGGCTTGGGTGCCACAACCCTTGTGGGGTACTGGAGTGTTAGGTGAAAGAGGTTAGGAAAAAGCCGCAAGTTCGGCGGAATGCCGGGTACCCTATAGACCATAATAGGCTGGATGGAAGAACAAAAGGCAGAAATGGCAAACTATCAGAAGGCAAGTTCGAGGATGTCCCCTGTAGGCAGGGCAGGTCTAGGCTGTATTGGACATTGGCTCTTTTTACAAAGGGGCTCGTACCTTCGCAGGCCGATCATGGGGAAGTGAATAGAGAACGGCAAAAGTAGTAGTGCTGTAATTTTTTTCTTATTTTCAGAGGAGCTGTTGAAACCATTTAGGAACATTATATTGCTCCCCCTCAAAAGTTTTTCTTTTGGTATGTTATGCTGACAACTCCCAGAGGTGGGCTACTTCTTGAAGTTTGAAAGAAGCATAAAACTAAGTGCCTTTGCCGGCAAGGGTGTTGCTGTCTGGAAACTTGAGAGCGGGGAGAGGATAAATAGCAGTACAGAAAAGAATATTGACAGCCACTGGACAAGAACCAGGTTACTCACATCTGCTAACCAAAACCTCGAGTGAACCGCAACCACCCCAAGGATCAATCAAAGACGAATGTCAACAGAAGGAGAGGGCTTCAAGTCGCTCCTTGGTATCCCAGGCCAAGACCGTGGGCCCCAGTAATAGGACAGTGAAGGTCATTTTTTGATGAGTTCACTGCAATATTTCCTATCGTATTCTGCTGTCGCCCTGCATATCAGTAATAAAATTCCCGGCCGATATTCATTGCTTGAAGGCCTTCTCCGCGTTCTCCTAGCTGTCGGTGATCTGAATGGTAAGTATTTGCCCCCTCAACAGTTCATTTGGTCATCCCCCTTGAGATATTTCCTCGCATCACCATAACCTCACGAGGCACCGGTCCTGTCCATTCTTGCCTGACAGGACCTAGTTTTTTCTAAATACTGTTATGCGAACGTGCTGCGAAAGCTGTATAAAAGAAATGAACGCCTCGACCCATCTTCAACTCGTTTTTATGGGCTCCTTCCCACACAAACCTTTTTTGACATTATATCTGTTCCAAAGCCACTATTCACCTGCCAGCACGTTTGACCACGCCTGTTCTCATCATCTGCCACCGTCTCAAGAATATTAATTACCCCGACTATACTGTCCACTCTGTTCTATTTCCCTTTTGCAGTCTCTCTTCTTAGAGAAGGACACATCGATTGACGTGTAATCATTTTCGAATGACATTTATTCTTCGGTCGCCTTCCCTCAATCATTACAAACTAACTGTTTGATCAACTTTCTTTCTTTCCCAGCTGGTTCGTCGTCCCTTTTCCCCGGTCAGTTTCTAGGTCTATCCATTGCATCCAATGCAGCGTCTTTTCGTTTTTTTACCATTCCCCGTAACAACCGTTGGCTCTGTGAAGCATCCGTTTTTCCTATGTGACTCTCCGCTGGTGCCCCCCTATTTCATCTGTTTCATTGTTACATTCCGAAGCTTCAGCCACCTGTGCCTACTCCGAACGACCCCTCCACCTGACCAAGGTTTTTCTTTGGTCTTGCAGTATTACCATTCCAGTTCATTGTATCATAACCTTCATTAGTGATGCGATTTCACATATTTACTTATTTTCGTACGGTTAAGTCACACTGAACTTGCTGGTGTCATTTGATCTTGCTATCAAGTATTCTTTGGGCATTCACCGCAATAGGTTATTGTTATTATCACCGCATTGCAGTCCTAGACGCCGTAGAGGAAACTAGGAAGAAACTTTGTTATGAACAACTGTCGTAGAGCTTTCGCCAGGGTCTGACGTACAAGATATACATACTGTAGAAATGCGAAAGACAGACTAGCTAATTCGCGGATGGTGAAGCCCAGAAGGCTTGCGATTCAGCCGTTTACATCTTTCCATATAGTTTGAGGGTAAGAAGTACCCCTATAAAGCCTGGTGAACCTGCGGTGCAGGTTCTGAGGGCTAATCTACCTCTCTGCGGTAGGGTAGAAAAAACAGGGGTGCAGAGTATTAAAAATGGTCTGACGTGGGTTCCAAAAGTCCATAATTCGCCGTCTTGAAACCAGGCCATTCCCCAACGCAGGCCACTTAACCTTTTAACCTTAGCTGCCTTTACGGATGTATGTTCGGAGAAACTGAGGGCACGAGAGTATTATACCCCCATTCTCGTGCTTTCAGGCAGACGGAAATAATCTGATCAATGACTACAAAAGTGCCCATGAGAACGCGACAGTTGTAGATAAGAATTCTGCATTTGACAACGGGGGATTCCGTTCACCTGTGATTACTCCAAGAATTTGGCAAGATTAAGTTGCGCGCTAATTCGGCATTGATAGGGGCTAGGCCGGTAGAATAAAAGGAGTATATAATTTGGATGTCATTTGTAAAAAAGGAAAGCAATAACGCGCATGATGACGCTTGAATGTCTTTCATATATCGGGAAAATTGTAAGGGACCTGGAAAACTACCCGAAACAGCCCGGCCACTTAATCATCCAGGTGGTAGTGAGCTACCGTTGATATCCACCGTCTGTTCGCGGAATGTTAGACGTGAAGAAACCCAACTCAGAATTTGCTCAGCAATTCCAGTAGGTTTTGTTGTATCTAATATCGTGTCATGGTACATTGGTTCAGCGTCTTGATCACGTCTGAGAAACTGACGCCACTGATTTACCGCCACTGGGAGCCATCTTAGCTGTGTTAAGAAAATCAGTTAAATAAGCCGCCTGCTGCCCTTTTTGAAGAAAATCACGGTGAATAGCATTTGCGAGGCCGATGATCAGAAGATAAGCCGTCAGTTATAATCAGTGTTTTCGTATTTCTGGAAAATGAAGGTGTGTTATTCACAGGTCCGTAATCGGATAGTTCTTGCTGCAAACCATACTTTGGAATCGGAATAACAGCCCATGTCTACAACTGGGTAATAAAGGTGCTACTATACAGGTTAAGAAAGTAAATAATCCCTGTGGGTCTATTGGATGAATGAAAACTTGGCGAAAATTCTTGCTTTTATTGTTACCTCCACTGGCCAGTTAAGAAACACGATGCAGCTCGTAGAAAAATGCAAGGACCTTGGGGCACTCAATAATTACTTTAAGTTGAGGCTTTTGAAATGATGAACATTGGGGCGGAAGTTGAGGTTGTGACTTTTCCCACACGACTGCTTGACCGGTGATAGTAATTTTCGAAGCGCAAGCTCCCATCAGGGCATTGTGTGGGGCAGTTCGAGTGCCGCACCATGGGAATGTGAGTAATCATAAAAATTGCTTTGGTTCACATATTTGGGGGTTGTTCTGCTAGATTGCTTTTGCCTCCGCTGCGATTGGTGGGCCCCTCTTGATATTTATTGATGGAACCCCTGTGGTTGAACAGATCCGATTAAACGGCCCTCGTAAATTCATTGATTGATTAGTTACATCCAAATGGATGGCCATCTCCCCAACAACTTCGCCTATCAGCCCCCGACTTGGTCGCTTTTGGTGAGCTTTTTCTCATCCGATCGGTCAGGCACTAAGTAGCACAACATGCCTAAATGGCCCCAGAGTAAAGAGTGGAATCGCAAACAGGAGGTTAACTTCACTGGGCTAATCAGCCGATCGTTCTCATCTACCATCTGTTTAACCGTACTTTCCGCGCACCTGGCAACTGCTAACTCTACTTACAACGAGCCTCACCGGCACATGCCAACTCACAGCCTTTGTACTCCTGAAGGTCACGAAAGATTTTTCGTTCACCTATTGACTCAGTGCACCAGTGGTGCAGGTGGGTTTTCCTCGGTGAGTCTAGAGATCTTAGAAATTTTAAATTTGTGTGGCTTATAGCTCACGCCCCTCCCACTTTATGCGAACTTTTATCTTTGCTGACCTGCCGGTGATTAATGTCAATTTCCCAGCCTGGAATCAAACGGACAAATCGGGTACACAGCTTTTCGCTTGGATCGGGCTCCACAGAGGGAGAGAAATGAAGTGTATCCCCAGCCGCAAAGCCCAAGAAGGGAGTTAAAGTTTTCGAGAGAATATCCATTACCAAGTCTCCTCACCTGAGCTCAGCAACAGGCAAACTAAGCCAGCCGCCACTACACGATCGATCCCAGGATCAGCGAATTGCCTGCTGTTCAGGTAACTCGCCTTGGGGGTCGAGCTTAGCGTCCACCACTTGATGTTTCCTTAGTCACTCCATCTCCCGTCGCGGAAGGCACCACTAGTAGCAAACTTCATGCCAGTGTCAGCGTCGCCCCAATAACTCCCCCTTCTACCTCCGGTAAATATTTTCTAATCCGTTTACAGAATTATTAGTGCATACCCCTCACCTTTCAGTTACCGATGTCTTTTCCATGTGCGCTGACCACTTATGCAGATAGCCCGTTCTATTTGATGTCCTTTTTCACCTGTACTCCGTGAGATTCGAGCCTGACTAAGCACCGGCCCCATCAGTAATTACGTCCGTTCCCCGTGACAAAATACTGCCTCTGCCATCGATGCATTCATCCCTCTAAATGATTAAAACGGCCGTCCATTTTTTAGTCATAGCAACCAAAAGGCGGCTCATGCCAAAATGTTTTCATAATCCTTCTGAGGTCCTTGTTATAGCCGACGACTTTTTGTAACCTTCGTCAGTCCTCTTGCCCCTCAACATAGTGCCCTTCAGTTGCTCTATCCTGATTCCGCAGAGCACGGTATCCCTTTTGTATCCGCCCATCTCGGGCGTATCCATTGCGCAACTTCACCCATCTGTTTCTGTCGCGCGAAAGCATCAAAATAATCTAAAGTTAATGTATTCTCAAATTCCGTATCCTTCTCCAAACCTTTGCTTTTTAATGGACTTTGAATTCGGCACGGCAGAGCACCCTAGGTTGTTTTATTACCCAATAACCTTTTCCAGGTTGGCATATCACCACCCAACAATCATGAGATGATCGATCTGGTGAACATGAACCAGTTATACTCCGGCTGTTTCCTTCATCAACACTCTGGCAGTAGCTTCCCATCTCCAAGTGCATCGCTCTTTTGTTATATATCTAATTCAATCAGCACCTAACAACCTCTACGTGCCGCGATCTTCCTCGAAAGATTCACATTATTCTACATCTGACGCTCTCACCCAGTTGTCTGAATCAGACTCGTTGTTACTATGGCCTGCCCCTCAATCGATATTTCATGTTCCACCTATCGAAGTGGTCAGTAAAATAAGTTCACCAACTTTCCACCTGCCTTATCAGCACCTTTCAATGCCTTTGACTCTATAGCCTTGCATCTCAGATCGGTTCACCACCCTCTTCACCATGCCCACCTCGGTATGTCATGATCCACTCGTTATTCTGCCATCATTCGCTAACCGAAATTCTCCCTTGAAATCTCCTTCTTCACAACTCTGGCGACCACTCTGTTCATCTGGTATGTATCTGAGTCTCTAAGATTATATCCAGTAACCTTTACTGCTATCCTTTTCGACTGATCCATATTATATTATTCCACGTCGGAAGTTCCGTCTCCGTTCTTCGTTCCAGACCAGTCCGAAGCAGCTTTGTTTCATGCCCCTTTTGTATGATTATTCTACTGAAGCGGTCACAAGCTGAAGTAAGCTTAACCTGCATGTGCCCCGTGTACTTTATCACCAATTCTACTCGCTGTTAGTCTCCGTAGTTGCCTCAGAGACACCCCAAAGTTTGACTTATCACTACACTGCTGTTTATATGTTAACAATCCATGACCCTGGCATCACAAACTAATCCATTCACGAAATGAATACCTTTCTTCTTCGGAAAACTTCCTTCCTCACCTCTCTGGTAACCTCGCCCCACTAGACGAGTTGGCAGTTTCCTACATGACACAAGCCTTCAGCACACTGCCGTTACGTTTCACCGGTATACTGTCTCCTCCTCCCACGCTATTGTGTTTCTGATATTCCGTCCCTTCCAGTTTTGAGTCCTCCATTCATATCCATCAATCCTCGCCGTTTACCAATGAAATTTGATATCTCTCCTGTGCGAGGGTGTTCTTTTTTCGAAGAAGGCAGGAAAACTAAATTATCCAGTTATTTTGCATTTCTTGGATGCTATAACCATTTTTGTAACTTATGCACACACCTCACTTCTCAAAGTGACCTCCTACTTCAGCTGCCGAATTGCTCATGTGACTATGTGTTTCACTTCTGATCATTTCGATCCTTTCAAATTTTCCCCTGCTCTATCATAAACACCTGTCTCTGCCGTTTTCATGACGATGCACTGAAGCATGTTCCGGGCTCACCCGAAATGAACCATTGTTGCCGTCATTACCACTACGCTAGCTAGATCAAATCCTGAAGTAACGGACATTCAAAGTACCCTGCGGTTCCCTTATGTGCATGGGCGTGCACCCACTCCCGCCTCAAAAAAGCAGCTCTGAGGAATGCGTGATTTTTTGCCAAAAGCTAAATTGCATGGAGAAAGCATTTTTGCAGCACGAGTTCCCGTGCTGTGAGTTTCGATATGAACTGCATTTTCTCCATGGTTTTATTATTGCTGCATGTGTGAATTGCCTTCGGTTTTCTCGTCACCTTACCCGGCCCCGTGTACGGCGTTCATATTCCCTCCCCCGGCCACGTGATCAGTATCAACAGGACTCCAAACTTGGACGAGCCTACCCATTTTGTTCGCCCAAACTCAGAGTAAAGTGGTTTTGACGCTAACCATATGGTAGATTCTGCTCGTTCCACCCAACCACTATGCAAATTTAAGCCAAAAGAGAGCTCCGCTGGACATTTCAGATGGTGGGGCTCCCAGGCTAAGGTATCTTATTGTGGATTAGCTTACAAAAGCCTACGCAACAACCCAAAAAGCTGACGGTTGTCAGCAAGTGATAATTGATAAAATCTCTATGGTCAACAAGGTACCGAACACATCAAAATGACTATGATTCAGGGGGTTACTTTCAGAAAACTCCAGGCCTCAATCGGCTGAGGCTTTTCGGGTTATTTCGAAGTTGAAAGAACAGGGCTTATCCTGAGAATCCACTTCCTGTGGTGCCACCTTGAATCGTATCAGAGATAAAAGCAGGATAAAAGGTAATAATTCGTGTCAGTGAGGTCTCATGAGGTGAATCTCGACACTTTAGCTCCTAAAGGGGGCAAACCAAGGGCTCCCATAATGGAAGAACAACGACTCCAAGCTCCCTTGCACCAACCACTTTGTCCTAATAAGATTAGTAAATGACCAAGCCGGTGGAACTTATATCACTGAATCCACCTCGGTCTAAAAAAGGTCCCTGAGAAGCAAAGCCGCTGGGACTGTTCCATCTCTCGAAAATGGTCAAACCTCCCATTTCATTTATCCCCTTTTTCAAGCTCCTGCCACTGACGCATTGAAAGTGGAGAGATCTTTCCCCTCAAAGATTCTGTTGACGGGTGTGTTGTATCGCTCTCCAAATACCAATAAGATTACGCGCTTGATTCTATGGAACATCCACTAGGTCTGAAAGCCGGTTATCACCTTACCCCCTCTTATTATTAGAAGTCTTCAAAGCTTCTGTTGAAACGCAGCTTTAAACAGGGCAGATAATTCTACTTGGCTGGTAAAACAGAAAGAGTATCAAAATGTTTACCGTTTAGACACATCTGTGAGACGGTTAGATCTGGCAGTCTCCAGCGAGAACCACCAAATTAATGCGGTCAAGGTTCTTTCTCCTTAAAACCAGAGTGACTGGTCCCCTAATTTGACAGCAAAATTCGTTGTCTGTTTGGTAGCCTCTAAAGCAAACTCAAATGAACCACCCATAAGGGTCTCAGTAATTTTTGATTCAGGACATTAGGACCTTGGATCGACCAGGTGATGTGGGAACTCTCGAAAACCACCTTGAAGGTGGCATCGTTCAGAATGACTACTCTTATGCCTCTAGGAAGTAAGTCACTGCCAACATTACATCTTTACAGTCACGATCCGTCAGATGCTTGTTAAATGAACGCTGCACGACGTTTGTCGGGAATAATTTCGAGGGACTAGTGTAACGACCGGTCGTGGAAAATCCCCTAAAACCCTTGCGGTTCGGTGTTTTTCTTAACATCACTCACTTGTTTACAATATTGACGTGTCTTTACGAACTGCTTGTTTTTATGGACCAGTTGTTGTTTGTTCGCACCCAGAGCGCTACTTCGTCATACCCTTGTTCTAGACCTGCTTGACGCACGTGCTCCTTGCTGGCACGCTGCAATCCGGTTTCTCGTTTGTTGAGTCCTTGTGATCTCATTATTAAGGTTTGTATCTTTTTTGTGTCATTGTTCATTCAATAATCTAGTATCGTAGAATATCACGGATAATCGCCTTTTGATTTCGGGATCCGTTTCAAATTTGGCTACGCGTTGCTCAAACGTGTGATACAATACTCAATAGATCAGTTTGGAACCAGGAAAAAACACGCAAAATGCCAAGAAAAGGATCAAAAACTTTGGAATCTGGATAGGAATTAATACGGCAAGTCACCTGGGAGGTTTTTGGTACATTTGATTCTTTAGTTAATGTTAGATCGCCTAGTCCTGTCAGTGCTAATTCATGTGTTAATGAGGGCAATATGGATTGTAGGGATGTTGATCTATATGAGCTGAGAATACAAGACCTAGAACAGCGGTAGTTATCGGCTAGACAACAGACCCAGGAAGCAGAAAAGAAGTGTATACCGAAAGAGCGTGAGAATGAGGCCAGCGACTACGACACTTCCGATAGATCGGGGTGCAATAAGATAGGGAGCCCCACGCCGGTCCCCGACTATAAAACACCATCGATCGATTTGCCTAGAGTAGAACTAACGGTTTTCGACGGGCGAGCTGAGCAATACTGCAAGTTTGTCAAGCAGTTCGAGACGTTCGTTGAAAATAAGGTAACCGACCCTGGGCAAAGGCTTCTCTACCTTACTCACTACTGCCGAGGCCGAGCAAGAGAAGCTATCGACGGGTGTACCATGCTGGACCCGGAACAAGGCTACACCCGAGCAAGAAAGATTCTAAGGGACTTGTTTAGCCAACCTTTCAAAGTAGCCCGTAACCTAATAGAGGGCGCTATGGTAGAGGCAAAGAGAACCAAGAACGACGTCTACACCATGGCCGACCCGGTGATTGAGATGCAGAACTGCTCAATAGCCCTCGACTATTTAGGTTACAGGGCTGACCTAGATGCAATACACACTTTGGAAGACATAGTCCGTCACCTCTCTCCCGAACTATAGAGTCGGTGGGCGGAAGAAGAGGAACGGATAAGCTGAAGTGACAGGGAGGCTAACTTCGAAGACCTGACAGAATACTTGGAGAGGCAAGCCAAGATAGCCGACAGCGGATTTGGGCGACTTATCCGGGACAGAAATCGGACAAGCAAACCCAGTACTAGCCAGGCCCAGACCCCTGCACGGGAACACCCGAAATGTCAACCTTGGACCAATGCACACGCCATTTCACGTGATGCCACGGTGCAACCAAATTGCAGATTCTGTGATGCTAGCCATGGACTACCAGAATGCTCCAGGTTCGGCAACGCCACAATAGACGAACGGTGGGGAATGGCGAGGATGACAGGAGCGTGCTTTACTTGTCTTAATACCGCACACCGGGCGGCAGCTTGTAGAACAAGGAACAGATGTGGTTACGAGGGCTGCACGGGCAGACACCATCGATTGTTGCACCAGGCGGGAGTAACCTTACGCGAGGCGAGTACCAAGCTCAGTGTCATTTGTTCAACGTCGCGGTCTGCCAGTAAACCTGTACGTTAAGGCGTGGTTGCCGTGGGAGTAGTGACCCCAGCCGGGGTGGTCAAAGCGATGGCTTTCGTCGACAGTGGACCCGACACTACCCTAGTGTAACAGCGGTTTGCCGACAAACACCGACTCGCTAAAGGTGCGACGTCGTTAGCAACGAGCACGGTGGGCAGAACACAAGTAATTTCTGCCGATAGATTGAGGCTGCAACTCATCTCTCTAGACACTAAAAAGGAAACTGAACCAACGGAGGCATCCACGTTAGCAAATCCCCCCTTGCCAGCACCAAGGTTGGTGAACGCAATCTTGACTAGGTGGCTCCACCTGCAGGGTGTAACCGTTGTAGGCTGGAAAGACGACGGGGTGGATCTCCTCATTGGCTGCGACGTGCTAGAGGCTCATTTGGTACTTGACCAGGGAGTGGGCGACCGCCATGCACCTTATGCCTTGCGCACGGCTCTGGGACGGATGTTATACTGTCCAGTAGGGGTACATGGTTCCGTGAATTATTTAACCGCCGCAACGGACCGCAGAGTACCATCTGCAACGGCTGTATGAAAAGGAGTTTCATGACATTGGAGACGAAAGACCATCGTTGTCTCAAGAGGATCACTCCGCTCTACAAACGGTGCGACAAGGCACTAGAGGCCTTAAAAAACAGCTCGAGGTTCCCCCCCCCAAGGTGCACATCTGCCGACCCGTGGACTGACAACAGAAATTGTGTTCTCCAGCGATTACTACGACTGAAAGAACGCTTCATTCGAGACCAGAATCTGTGGGAACGATACGCGGATTTGATGAAGCGAAACGAAGCTCTCGGCTACGTTGAAAAGGTGCCTGCCAACACCGACTGCAAAAAGGGTATCTGGTATCGGCCTCACCACCCGGTCATCAATCCCGAGAAACCCAAAAAACTGCGGGTGGTTTTCGACTATGCAGCCAGGTTCCAGGGCAAGTCGTTAAACGATCGCTTACTACAAGGGCCTGACTGGACCACACCATTAATCGACGTTCTGTGCCTTTTCAGAGTAGGTAAAGTGGCCTTGTCCGCCAACATTAGGCAAAAGTTTCATCAGGTAAAAATACCGGTAGGAGAACGAGATGTGTTGCGTTTCCTGTGGTGGGAAGAGAGCGACCGGGATAACTCAGTGATGAATTATAGGATGACCGTCCACCCCTTCGGAGCCATATCGTCACCATTCTGTGCGAACTACGCCCTTCGGGAAACTGCGAACAAACATGGAGATCTAGTCCATGGGACGGTGGTAGAAAGCGTCAGCAGGAACTTCTACGTCGACGACTACCTTGGGTCATTCGATGATGTGGAATCAGCTCTAGAGCAGTTCAGGGGTCTGACGAGATTGCTGGAAGACGGCGGCTTCCATCTAACAAAATGGATGTCGAAAGCCTCGGAGGTACTAAAGGTCATTCCGTGCCACGAAAAGGCCGAAAGGGTTAGAGATTTGGATGGCTGTCCACTCCCTACCAAACGCACTTTAGGTATACAATGGGACGCGGAAACGGACGACTTTGTTTTCGAGGTAAACGTTCCCGAGCTGCCAGTAACCCGTCAAGGTATACTTTCCGCTGTCTCCAGTTTGTTCGACCCTCTCGGTTTCCTCTCACCCTGGCTGCTACCCGGAAAGATCTTGCCGCAGAAGTTGTGCCGTAAGAAAGTTGATTGGGACCAGTCACTGGACCGAGGGGACCGGCTGAACGGGGAAGAATTTTTAACACCTTGAAGAAATAAGGGGGCATAATGATTTCACGATGTTTGACTCCTGTCCATACGACGCGGACTGGAGAACTACATGCTTTTTCCGATGCATCCGAAGTCGGTTATGGAGCTGTGGTGTACGGACGACGGTGCACAGAAGATGGACAATATACTACGGGGATCCCGTTCGCTAAAGCCCGCGTTGCTCCACTTGAGTCGCTCACGATCCCACCCCTTGAACTTAGCGCAGCCGTGTTGGCTATCGGGGCGGTGCAAGCTGTGAAGAGATGTTTTGACTTCTACATTTGTCCGGCTAGCTCTTGGATGGACTCAACGATAGTACTTTACTATATTAACAACGTCAGGAGCCGGTTCAGTACTTTCGTTGCTAACCGACTCAAGATCATCCACGATGAATCAGCCATGAACCGGTGGAATCATGTCAGGTCTGGCGATAATCCAGCCGATCTGTGCTCCCGGGGTGCGACCAACTCCAGGCAGCTAGACACGTGGACGAGAGGGCCAAACTTCCTGCAAGTACCTAAACAGGACTGGCCCCCTACGTAAGTAGAACTGGAGATCAAAGGCGTAGTGATAGCGGCCAACGTCGTCGAGGCGACATCCATTCTATCGCGATTGGTCAGGTTCTCTTCCTGGATGAAGACACTTCGTTCGCTAGTTTGGTTAACCAGGTTCAAGAGAAATTTACTAGTCATGAAAGGGATACGCCCCTCAGGCCGGATACGCGTGGCCCGATAAGTCCCGAAGAGCTACAAGCTGCAGAATACGATATTTTCAGAATGATACAACGCGAGGCTTTTGCCCGAGAACTCGAGAGGGCGGAAGAAGTGGGACCGATCAACAAAGAAATATCATCTCCGAGAGGCGAATTGAAGTGTTTAAACCCAAAACTCATCGACGGACTGCTGCGGGTGGATGGTAGGCTGACCAACGCCCACCTGAGCGTCGACACAAAGTATCCTATACTGCTGCCTGCGAGACAACCTGCAGTGGAGCTAATAACCCAACACGTCTACGCCGTGGAGGGACATGCCGGGAAAAGTCACGTGACGAGCGTCATCCGAAAGCGCCTTTGGTTGCTGGGAGGACGAGAGACTGTAAAACGCGTAATCCGACAGTGTGTGGAATGCAGGAGACGCAATGCCACGGCGGGCAAACAACTCACGGCCTCTCTACCAGAATGCAGGGTGACTTCGGGCTGGTGGCCGTTCAGCGACACCGGGTTGGACTATTTCGGGCCCTTGTGGATCAAGCGCGGGAAGAGATTAGAAAAGCGATATGGATGTATCATGACGTGCATGAAGTTACGCGCGGTACACCTAGAAATCGCACATTCGATGACAACCGATTCGTTTCTACGGGCCTTGCAAAGATTTATCAACCGAAGAGGCGTACCGGCCGATATATACTCAGATAATGGATCGAACTTTGTGGGCGCTCATCGGGAATTGCGGCTTCGGAATTAAAATCTAGACAGGGACGAACTGCAGGGTCGAACCGTGGTCTACGGCATACGATGGCATTTCAACCCCCTGCAGGCCAGCCACCGCGGCGGCCTATGGGAACGCATGATCCGGTCCGCCAGACGGATAATGCTGTCAATCATGGAGCAGCAGCCGCCCGACGACGAGACGCTAAACACCGTCATGACTGAGGTGGAGAGAATACCGGACAACCGCCCCCTGGTTCCAGTATTGAACGGCGACCCCACCCACCTGGCTCTCACCCCAAACGACTTATTGACGTTGAGGTCGAACGAGGGTTTCCAAGGGCCGGTACACCTTCATGGGAGCTACCTCAGTGGATGGAAGCAGGCGAACTATCTTGCCGAGGTTTTCTGGAGGCGCTGGCCGCGGGAGTACCTACCGGCTCTGCAGACTCGACAGAAGTAGCTGGTGAAAACAAGACCATTCAAGGTTGGGGATGTGGTGATGATGGCAGACGAACGCGCACATTTCAGCCCCTGGGCCTTGGGAGTATCTACAGAAACCATCGAAAGCACTGACGGAATGATAAGAACGGTGAAGTTGAAGACAGCTAACGGAGCGCTCATTCGTGACATACACAGCATTAGCCTACTCGGGAGCGAGAGCGGAGAAGCTAACAATGCCGAGGCCCAGTAGACTACTTCGCACTAGTCTTCGAGGTGGGTAAAGAAACCCTATAAATTGGAGCAGTCATGACACACTGACGTATCGAACCATCATTCACCCCGAGGCACACTCATCTACATTGTGCTCGTTATACTACATGGTCTCCGTCAAACACGTTACAGTGCTCACAGACTTTCGTTGACATTGCAGAGGGTTTTTCCTGGTATGTGGTGATAAATGCGATCCCATTTTACATCCAGACACATACGCACCTACCCGATGAATGCTATACCCCGTAACCCCTATCAAATATGTGACAGTGTTCGTCGTTTGTTTTTGTTGACGTTACCGAAAGCCTTTTGCATATATAGAAGTAGCCGAGATTGGGTCACGCACATATGCCTACATTTTCATCGTTTATGCCACACGGTCCCCGTCAAACACGTTACAGTGCTCACAGCCTTTCGTTGACTTTGCAGAAAGCCCTCGTTTGACGTGCGGTGATACTTGTGATTCCATTATACATCCAAACACATAAGCACATACTCGATGCACGCTATGTCACGCAACCCCTATCAACCATGTCGCGGTGTTCACAATTTGTTTTTGTTGACCTTACTGAAATGTATTTTTGCATATGTGGAGGTAGCGGCGATTATATCACACACACACACTCACGCAAGCACACGCATCCAGGGAAGGGCGGCCTTTCCAAGGATTGCATCTATTCACGCCCGCCATCCGTCACTTGTCCTTGTGGAAGATGTAGACTAGCTTCGCGTCTATGTAGTCAACGGATTAGGTGCAACAATGAGAAGAAAGTTGACGACAAGCACTAGGCGCGTACTGACAGCAGGGTCTAGGTAGGTAGGAAGAATCAGTAACTTTATACCAAACCTCTGACTCTGCTAACGATTCGCGGGGATTTTGGTGGGCAGTGTAACGACTGGTCGTGGAAAATCCCCTAAAACCCTTGCGGTTCGGTGTTTTTCTTAACATCACTCACTTGTTTACAATATTGACGTGTCTTTACGAACTGCTTGTTTTTATGGACCAGTTGTTGTTTGTTCGCACCCAGAGCGCTACTTCGTCATACCCTCGTTCTAGACCTGCTTGACGCACGTGCTCCTTGCTGGCACGCTGCAATTCGGTTTCTCGTTTGTTGAGTCCTTGTGATCTCATTATTGAGGTTTGTATCTTTTTTGTGTCATTGTTCATTCAATAATCTAGTATCGTAGAATATCACGGATAATCGCCTTTTGATTTCGGGATCCGTTTCAAATTTGGCTACGCGTTGCTCAAAAGTGTGTTACGGCTAGAAGCGGAAGCGGCACAATTTCGATGCATCTGTTACACTTCCGATGTTAAAATAGGGAGGATGTTTTTTATCAAAAAGCAAAGTGCTATCCTCGAGCGGGCTAATCTAAATTAGTCAGTTTATTCTGGATTTGTGCTCAGAACAGGCAGCTGAATACTACTCCATTTAATCCCTTCCGTGGAGACTGTGCCTCGGCTGCAACAGTTACGAAATAGCGGAGGTTCTCAAGGCACCATTCCAAGCCGAGTCACCAGTCTACCAGTTGATCGACCGTTATGTACCTATATTCCTTACCATATAGGATATAGACCGCAATTTCTGCCACCCTCAACAACTAAGGTTGATTGGCTTCGACGAAATCCACCCCCAAATTCTGGAAGAAAAACGCAAAGCTGGCAAAAGTCTCCACGGACCTGTTTCAGCGATGTGTAGATCGTGACAAGTTCCCGCTCTCTTGAAAGACATCGCCAGTCAGCGCTAGTTTCAAAAAGGTTAAGCCAAGGACTGCGTACCTACGAAAACGGTTGTCTCAACAGTGAAACAACTTCAAGTCAAGTCAAGCTGAGTGGAAGCGTCACGCACACCATCCGATTGAGAACCCACCAGCAGACGTTTTCGCCAGGTGAACAAAAATCCCATAGTTTACTGGAGAGACTGAATTTTTAACCGCCCTTAAGCGAGAACGGACAAATACTGATCAAAGGACAATCGCAAGTCTTTTCAGAAGTATGTCGAGGTGTATTGAGGTTAATAAACAGAATGGCGGTTGCACACGACTTCAAGTAGTAATTATGGGAGCTGAGCTGTGGGGGTCCTATATTTCTGTCGCCTCCTTTTATCGTATATTCTGATTTATTAGGCTCATGACAAATTATTCCGCTGTCGAAATTTATATTCTGCATCACAATGGGAATTCGGTCGCACTGATCGGATTTGGTTCCATTAGAGAATGTAGAACCGAAAATATGCGGGAAAATAAAGCGGATCTCATACTTAGTCCCGTAGCGTATGTTTCAGCAAGCATTTGGAATTAAAACAATCAAGGCCACTAGCCATACATTATGGTTTCGGCACTGACATTTAATTTGACCACGACTTCCCAGACTGAGAAGATGGAAATATCATTCAGCGGCGAACGTGGCTTTTTTTTCTGTACGTGCAGGATGCCTTCGACTTACAGTCTCCTTTATTTGCCCGCCTACCGCCCAACTGCAAGCGAATCACTTACTAGCCTTACAGACATTCTACAAAGAATGAACGCTTCATGGGTGCCAAAATCCAGTGCCTCCCAAATGAAGGTATCACTGGGTTGCTCAAGTCCCCTAGAGAGCGAGGATTCTGGTAACTAAGACCGCAACCCACACGATGATGACAGTGGATTATTCATCTACTCCTCATAAAAGACGCTGAGGGAATCCTCTCGAATAAACCTCATCACAAGCGACTAATTGGCGTCAACCGAGATTTGAGAGGAACGCCATTGCGTTATCGATAAATCGTCTAAGTTCCTCTTGAACGTGTTGTCGTTTACCTCTACCACCACACCAGTAGGCGGCGAATATCAAAGGTAAGTGGCTCTCCGAAGCAAGCGACAAAATAGTAGCAAGTCCACCAAATGCATTGTCAAAGACGCAATTGGATGCCCGCGAGCACGACAGAGTCCCCGAAGTGGGAAGACAGCCTTCAGTCCTGACCATAGACCACCCCTGACAATTCGGTGAATATAGATGAGATCCCCATGCATCCGCCGGTAGGTTTCCCGGCAAAGACCAGTCAGTTCTACAAAGATTTAGCAAATGTTCGCACGCAGTCCTGCAATACGACGCGTAGCGGCTCTTTGTTCTATCCCCAGCTTGGACGATTCAGACACAGTACATGTTTATGCAGCCACACCGCCGCATTCCAATCGAGGACGAACATACGAAAGGCATCACATGATAGTCTTCCTAAGAGAGGTGAATTGGGTCTGGCACGTCCCGGGAAGAAGCGAAAGCCCTGCCGGTATGATTGCTTGTCTTCAGTGAGGCAGACATCCTAACCGTGAAATCGCATTCACAGGCTGTTTATCTTGTCAAAGTCCCCGGGAGTATTTAACCTTGTGGTGAACGAACTGAGTGCATGTGGGCACATTTACCAAGATCTGTCGGGAGGGTATAGGTGTTGGACCAACGAGTTAACGAATCCAGAACGTCCTGCAGGGATTGTCCGTTAGTATTAGAGAAAATCAGACGCCATTACTTAAGGCTGTTTGTGTAGAGAAAACAAGGCGAACTGAAGACGACTGAATGATCATCTATATTCGCCAGGGATAGCAATGGTTCGAGTACCGATCCCGAAGAAACACCACTGGAGTAGGGTTCGGGAAACTTTACAAATATCCGCCCAATTGAAGAAGTCCTCAATCTATCGTAGCACTGGATCCATCAAAACCAATAATCACAACTTTTGAAAGTCGCTACCATGGGACTTTGTAAACACCTTGCTGAAATCCACGAAGGCAGCGTCCGCGTGATATTCGTTGGCCTTTGCTTCTGTCCAATGCTCATGAGGCAACCACTTCACACAGTTGGATTTTTACCCACTACCTCGAATCAAAAAAACTAAGACTGGGGCTGTATTTCGTTATGCAATATACAGTACTCAGGATTTTAAGAGTGTGTACAATGAGGTTCCTATGGTCAAGCATGAGGAGCCCCACATAATTATAAATTTTTCATGGTGCACCAGTTGTCTGATGTTTCGATGCCTAAGAACTGGGGCACTAGGTGTGATGGAAGCGAGAAGTATTCAACTCGTTTCTTTCTCAATCAGGTTAGGTCAGGTCAAGAGAACTGAGGTTCAAACCAGATAAAACAGTCCAGATTCGTGCACCACTGAGTTTCGAGATGAGTCCCACCGGGCTACGACTTCTAGGTTTGCACCGTGCTACTTTTGTTTGGTTTGTCAGGAAAATGCAGAAGCCCACAGCTACTATCTGGGTCCTACTCTAAGTCTACCTCCCCCCAAGAATGTCGCAAACAAGTGCAGTGCTTAGATAAAGTGCTAGTCATCATCATCATCATCGTACTGCGTTAAATAGAAGGGCAAGCCCCACTGACCACTGCCTTTCTCATCATGTTGCACGTTGAATTAGAAAGTATGAATATACAAGATGGACGGGGAGTGGACCAACACAGGTGGGAAAAGGAAAGAATGCCCTAGTAGCCAACACACGGAATACACAGTCTAACTGTACAAACGCACATCGATCAATCATTCTGATTCGATAGGAAGTGACAACACGATCACCACTGTTCACGGTTCGCTGCCATATCCTTCAGTTTCTCCAACCAACTGGTTGAGGGATCTTTTGGACCCCAACCACCAAAAGGTGAGACACTTACTTCTCCTAAGTTCACAGCACATTCTCTCATTCCTCGTTGCCACGTCATCTGTTGACCTCCACGTGGTTTTTTCCACTCCCGAGGAGGAACGGAGAACAGGACACGGTATGGTAGACGTGTGTTTGACATACGTAACACATGCCCCAAACAACGAAGTCTACTAAGTTGGATACGCTGTGACAAAACGTTCTCTGAATTGGTAACCAATACTCGATTTCTGACCTCAGCATTGCCTACTGAGCTACTCCATCCGATCTTAGCGATACTACACAAACATTGGTGATCGAAAACCTCAAGACTACGAATATCTTCAGCACGCAGACTCCAAGTTTTGCAACCATACAACAAAACTGAACGCACTGCGGCACAGAACACACGACCTTTCAGCTTCAGTGAAATATCAGGTCGGCGCCACAAGTGCCTCAGTGTAGGCAAGTTTTGTGCCCGGGTCCTACTGCCATTCTAGTGAAGTGTCGGGGAACTTTCTCAAGTGCAGCAATGCCCCGCACAATAGTCGGAGCCCAAGCTTTGACACTGCTTAGTGTTGCCTAACGAGTGCCTTATAGAGGCAAGAGCAAGAAAGCTCCTCTAGACGTTACCGCGCGCAACAGTCGGTAGAGTGCCCATTTGGCCTTGGCCGCAGCAGACAGATTCTGATGAGATGGCTAGTACCGATCATTCATCCGGACTCCAAGGTCAGTGATATCCGTAACTTCCCATATTTCCTGTGGATTTCGTAGGTCTAGGCATTTTGATTTCATACTGGTGTCCTGGATTAGATACTTTCACCTCCTTATGCTGAGTGGCAATTGCCACTAAGTCGTCCAAGTGTGAACCCTATTCGAACCCTTTTGAAGGGATGCCGTTCCGGTTTCATCCACCAGCTTTAGGCCGTCCGCAAACAGGTAAGATGGGTTTTGCATACACTTCGATAGAGCTGTGACGCAGATCAAAAACAGAAGTGGACCCGGGACTGACCCCCGTGCAACCTCGCTGATAGCCTTGGCCCTCAAGGGCTTGCTCCCATCCATCGTTAAGTAATAAATTCGGCCTGCGAGATATTCCTGGGTCTATCCCGGCACCTGTGACGATGTACCCAGCGCCTCCACTTTGAGTAGTAGTAGACGGTGGTTTACGGAGTCGAAGGCATTCGGACATCCAAACAGCAGACCTCGGTTCGATCACCCCTGCCTAGCTTGACCGTTACCTTGTCTAAGAGAGAAGGTTAGATAGGCAAAAGTTGTTTTTACCAAACCCGTTTTTTCTGATGGAGACCATCCCTGGATTCGACTAAGTGATTTTTCACGCAATCCTCAATCAATCAATCTATTCTGCAGATTCACGTGAGCATTTTTGAGCTGCATTCGACGAATTCTTCTTCGTCGAAAGCAGGCTCATACTTCGACGGACGGACATGGTGCCTCATGAACACTGGTGCGGGAACAGTAAGCCAGTTTGGCGAAGAGACTTCTGATGTGAGTCTTCTTTTGTACTGTATCAAACGTTTGTGCGGGGTGGTGTTCGTGGTAGTACACAGCAAGGATCAAATGAAAAGAAGTGGATCTGAGCGGGACACATTCCCATTCGGTGAAAGGAAAGACCTGGATTCAGCGACGAGAAAAACGCAACATCATGTGGTACCATTTGGGCGTTCTGTTTGTCCATTAGACTGTGGATTGTAAACTGTTGTTCTGCTAGTCGAAGTTCCTTTCGCATGTAAGAAATGTCTCAGTTGTTTGGATATGAGTGACAGACCACTGTTTGAGTGAATGTACGAAGGCACGCCGAATATAGGGAACAATTAGCAGAATCGGTCGATGGTAATCGACGCCGCCGTGTCCTGGCAAAGAAAGGGGAATAGAAATCTGGAATACTCGTCAATTGTTGTAAGTAGGTGCCTATTACAAGTAACCGGAGGCAGTGGATCTTTGAAGTCCAAATTTAATCGCTCGAATGGAGACGTGGCTCTGATCATATTTCGGCTAATTATTTTGCAAAGTCTTGGTTTTAGATTAGCGCAGGCAGGACAACTGGATATCGTTTCATCTAAATCCCGAGCTGAGAAATGTAGATCCCCGAATCATACAAAATGAACCAAGCGGGCTATTCCAGGATGGCGGAAAATCACGTAACTCCTTCAGAGAAATATCACATGCGGAGCCAAAATACCCACCAGGTAGCGTATTGACTGCTTTATTGTCTTCGCCGAGGTGGTTAATCTCGTCGAAGTTGTAGCACGACAGTTCGATGTACCAACACTGTATCTTATCATTCTCTACCCCCCCCCTCCGTGATTTATGTCGTACAGAAAATCAACCGACCTCTGGTCCGTAATTAATTGAATTTATACACCGAGTAAATGATGTCGACACTTTCCGATGGCCTCGGAAATGGCATACGGCCCTTTTTCTACCTATGAATGATGTTGCCCACTAGCAGTCAATGTCCTGGGAAGGAAAGCAACCGGTCTGCTGTTCTGTGCTAGTGCTGCAGCGATAGCAATGTCAGAAGCCTCCATACTGACCACAATGAGTGACTTCGGATTTACTGTTGACATCATGGATCTCGACAGGCCGTCTTTCATGGATTTGTAAGACATTGCAATTCCATCCGGCAATGGAAATATTCGGTTTCCAACTAGAGGTCGAACTTTATCTCAATAATTTGATATCCATTGTGAATAATACGCGAAGAGCCCAATGACGTGCTGTTGAGACTAAATCTTTCGGAAGTGGTAGGTTTTTAAGAGGTCAAACGCCGCTTTAAGATCAAGAGGAACAGAGATGATGGGCCTACAAAGGTGTGCCTATGTTCAAAAATTTGTCGACGAATGAAGATGTGATCAATACAATCTCAACTAAGTCTAAACCGAGCTTGATTCGCGCACGAGCACTGTTCTCGAGCGATAGATCAGCCGGTGGTGGTCGACGGGGTTAGAGCGTTTGCTTACTACCTCGGAGGTTCGAGGTTCGAATCCCCGCCGTCACCGGTTACTTTGTGGTAGACAGTAATCTACTGTCATCTGGACCGTTACCACACCTGACCTATTGGGACCTTATGTGGTTCTTAGCCACTGCAAGTCTCAGGATCTAGTTATCGGTTATCCCCAATAGTGCAGCGGCCTTCGCGGCCATGTGGCGATTGCCCCTTCCACTGCACTCATGCGCAAACTTGTGTAAAACTAGAGAACAGCTAAGATGCGATGCTAACCAGACCTATTTCCCTGTGGTTTTCGTAGGAGGACCTGTCGGGCCTCTTATAAATCGGTACGATTACCGAGTCACACCAACTCTTTAGGATTTCTTCCTTCTCCACTATCAAACCGAGAAGTTTTGTCAACTCCAGTAACCGCTGAGTCACTGTCCTTGAAAACACGGAGGCAACCCATCCGGTCCGGCAGTCTTATGTCGTTTGAGATAGCTTATCTCACGGAGAACCTCCGCTTCTGACGGAGGATTGGTATCTACAACTAGAGCTGGGACCATCGTGCTAGTTAGAAAGCCTGTCGTGGATAAAGATCAATTGAATTGCTCCTCGAAATGCTCCGCCGAATGAACTAGGCGACACTGCGGAGTTTGCATCAGTGAGCCGTTTGCCTCTTTGGTCAGTTCGCAAACGCTTGGCTTTCGTGGACCGGTATGTCTGATTAGACGGAAAAGGTTGCACCTGTTGCCAATCGCCGCATCTTTTTCCATCTCCCTACACTTCACAATCCATCGCTGCTCACGGTCGTGTCTCAGGATCCGAATATGTTGGCGTTTAAGGCATCTCCGTGCTTCATGGTATCTAGAATCAGAAAGAAACAATCTGCGTGCATCTAACAGTGCAGTTGGGGATGCAGATATCTATCGTTTCTGAGTGTGTCTAATTATTGGACCTTGGTCAGCATTAGCAGCCGCACGTAGAGCCTGTTTGATCTCTGTCCATGGCTCTTCGGGATCCTTGGACCTTGGCTGCATCGATAACCTGGTAGATATCTCTGCTTTTAAAGTAGATCACTGACCATCTTCCAGTAGCAGCTGTCTCGTTTAGGCTTCCAACTTGAGCATTGAAATCATCAACAACAACCATGATATCCATAGGGTGCACACTGTGGAGCAGTTGAGACTAATCATGAAAGAATTCATCTTTAGCCTCAGGAGAGCTGCAGTCAGTTGGAGTATACGTAAACACGACAAACAGGGATCGGCGCTTCAGTCTGGTGCTGTTGACATGCACAGAACCATTCAACCGAAGCACGCGCAGGTGACTACTGGCGGGGATCCAGTCGAGCGGTACGTGCTCAGCTTTAATGGTCAGGGCGATGCCAACGCCAGTCTGACCGCGACCTCTAGACACCGAATCGTCCGACACGCGAAGAGTGAAACGAGAAGTCGAGATTGTATCTGGGGCGAGAAATGTTAGCACCGAAGTTGGGTGTTCTATGCGTGTTTCGGAGACACAACACCAATCTATGTTAAGGGTTTCAAGAGTTCTAGCATGGATAGCCTGTTGCCCCGTTTGACAAGGTGTACGGACGTTGAGAGTAGCTAGGTGAAGAAAATGCTCAAGTCTGAGAATCGACTTTCTGTTTTCCCCTGTCTCCAAGTTATTGTTGTTACGGAGAGCTACAAGTTCTCGGTCACGACTCATCGTGGCTTCTTGTGTCCATTTAAAAGTAGGAAGTAAACGAAGAAGCTCAGAAAGATAAGGAATGCTTCCCGAGGGACCGCTGGAGATTTCTAGGTACGTCATACTTCGCGGCTGCCCTTGCCGCAGGAGCTTTTCTTTGGGAACCCTAACCGGAACCTTTGACTCAGAAGTCTGGCCCACAAGGCACTAAGGCGTTAACCCAGTAAAGGAACGTGACCGGAACACTGGTAAAGGAACTTCTAGTCCGTCACTTGAGACCTGGTTATTGCGAGCATTCTGTCTTGTCTTCGATGGTGCTTTGTTATCGATCCGCTTTTCGGATTCAGTCCTTAGCCCCATGCACCCAATGGAACAAGCAGAACGTGGGCGGGGGAGCATCCTTTGGGCTGGGGGCTGCTCATCTTAGGCGGATGATAGCTGTCCAAAGAAGTGCGATGACTTATCTCACCGTCGACAGGAACTCCAGATACTCCACTCATTCGCACATCTAGTGGAGACTTTAAGACCGGTAAATTGCTCACCTGCGTGTTTATCCTCTGGAGTGTCCTCTCCAGGGCATAGTGGTTGGAACCAGATGTTACCCATCAACTGTCTCAGAAACTGGACTTCGTGCGGCTTCTACCCATTGACCTGTTAGGTGTGATTGCATCTCCGACTTGAGGAAGCCATCCTGCACGCAAGCCATCACACCGCGCCAAGGTGCAGTCTCGTCGTAATGGAGTGGTATTAGCATAGATCAGCTATTGCTGCTGTTACATCCAACTCAAACGGTTGATTCCTTAGGTGTATCTGGATCAGTAGTTGGCGCTAAATATGAAGGACAAGACGGGTAAAGTAAGTGAGTTTGTTAAGAAGCCATTTCAAAAAATGAGCTTTTTCGTAGCCAGAATTGAGGTCCAGCTACCTGTTTCCCTAAAAGCGTTGCCGAATGGTGTTGGACTGCATTCCACTGACGAATTTACCGCATATGGCGTCGTTTTGACTTGGCGCCGCTGACAGATTTGAAAGCATAGACTTTCGCTGAGAATTTTATCTTTTGGAGGGACGAGTTCGGAGTCTTATTTGTTTCCTGCTTGCAAGAAGACAACACTTGCAGTGAAAAAACCTCGTTATTCGATTTGATTTCAGTTCTTTCGAGAATATCGAGTGCAGCTTCGTACGTTTTGCACTCGGCTATATATTCGTTTACCGATCGTGTGACGCAGTTAACTAGAACAGCGAGCTTGTTCAAATAAGGTGTTGCAGATTTGGCGACTGAAGTGTCATCATCATCATCGTTGTACAGCGTTAAATAGAAGGGCAAGCCCCACTGACCACTGCCCTTCTCGCCATGTTGCACGTTGAATTGGAAAGTATGAATATACAAGATGGACAGGGAGTGGACCAACACAGGTGGGAAAAGGAAAGAATGCCCTAGTAGCCAACACACGGAATACACAGTCTAACTGTACAAACGCACATCGATCAATCATTCTGATTCGATAGAAAGTGACAACATGATCACCACTGTTCACGGTTCGCTGCCATATCCTTCATCGTCTCAAGCCAACTGGTTGAGGGATCTTCTGGGCCCCAACCACGGAGACATGAAGCACCTACATTTCCTAAGTTCGCTGTACATTTTCTCATTCCTCGTTGCCACGTCATCTGTTGACCTCCACGTGGTTTTTTCCACTCCCGAGGAGGAACGGAGAACAGGACACGGTATGGTAGACGTGTGTTTGACATACGTAACACATGCCCCAAACAACGAAGTCTACTAAGTTGGATACGCTGTGACAAAACGTTCTCTGAATTGGTAACCAATACTCGATTTCTGACCTCAGCATTGCCTACTGAGCTACTCCATCCGATCTTAGCGATACTACACAAACATTGGTGATCGAAAACCTCAAGACTACGAATATCTTCAGCACGCAGACTCCAAGTTTTGCAATCATACAACAAAACTGAACGCACTGCGGCACAGAATACACGACCTTTCAGCTTCAGTGAAATATCAGGTCGGCGCCACAAGTGCCTCAGTTTAGCATACGCTGCACGAACCTTGGATATCCGCGTGCTCATCTCTACTACAGTGCTCCCATTCGTCGTCACGCTACTGCCGAGGTAACTGAAGCGATCGACAATTGCCAGCACCTCCTCATCAAGCATCAAGCTCGGAATCGTTGACGTCCAGTCTTGTAACATCACTCTACACTTTGAAGGTGCAAAGCGCATGCCGAATGGAGCTACAGCTCTCCTAAGTCTATCTAGTGCACGTTGAGCATGTTCGGTGGATTCGAACAAGCAGACAACGTCGTCCGTGTAATCTAGGTCACATAGCTTTCTACTATTTCCTGTTTCGACTCCTACACCCTGAAGATTTTGCAGCGCACTCTGCATTATTTCGTGCATGATGAAGTTGAACAGGAATGGAGACATGGCACATTCTTGTGGAACACCACTGGTCGTTTCAAACCGACCGGATAGTTCACCGTAAACTCTTACGCGGCCAGAAGTATGAGAATATAACGATCTCAGTATGTTCACGAACTTCTGGGGCATACCTTCTCACTCAAGAGCACTGAAAAGCACTGTTCGATCAACTGAATCGAAGGCACCTTTAAAGTCTAAGAAAGCCATTATTGTCAGTCGGCGGTGCGTGTGACGCTTTTCAAGTAGTCGGCGAGGAGTAAAAATCTGGTCGATGCATCCTCGACCTGGGCGGAATCCAGCCTGCTATTCGCGGATGTTCCTCTTGTGAGCCGGTGTAAGATGGTGCAGCAGAATCGAGGCTAATACTTTGGTGACTATCGGAATTAAGCTAATCCCACGATGGTTACTACAGTCATTGCGTATTCCCTTCTTGAAGATGGGAACAATCAATGACTCACTCCATAATATACGGAATACGCTCTCTGTTCCAAATGTCAAGGAACAACATGGAAAGTGATTTTATCAAAGCATCTCCATTCAGTTTGAAAAGAACTAGGGGAAGTTCGTTGGGACCGGGCGCTTTCCCTCGCTTTAGTAATTGAATGCATGACTCCACCGGTGTCACGAATGAGTTTGAACAGTCTTTGACTGTTATCTGAAGCAGCTGCTATTTCCATTTCTTCGACAACCTTGACGCACCAATTTTCGCCATCATTCTTCTGGATTTTCGTAACTTGCTTCAGCAGATATCTTTGTATCTTATTCATCTCCTTACAGTTCGAGAGCTGACGCATTTGCTCCATTATGCTCAACGACTCTTGTGAGATCCAGTGCCTTTGATGAACAGCGGACCTAGGATCACAAGCAAAACCTGCTGCAACGTGCATCGCCTGTTTGATATGAGCCCAATGCTCATCTACATTACTGTTCGTCGTAGATCCTAGCTCATGTGCTAACTTCTGCTCATAACGGGTGTGTACTTCTGGATCACACACGTTGCACGGCTAACCGTGTTTGCGGTTCACGTGGATGACCATGGAGCTGGAATAATAGTCGCATTAAAGTTAATGCATGGACCGACTCTACGTACGTGTACTAGTAAGATCTGCAGTTCTGAACAGAACTACGCCACCGGTATCTTACGGCGATATGATCAATCTGACTCAAAGTACCTGTAAAATTAGAGCGCCATGTCGCTGTGCAACGCGAGCTGTGTCGGAAACTGGGGCTAGACAAGAACAATCGATTGTCTGTACAAAACTGGAGAAGCCTATCCCCGTTATCTGTACGCTCAGCGAGTAAAGCACAACGGCCACCTAAACAAGCTTCTGACGTACTAAGTTTGCCAACTTGTAGATTGAAGTCACTAGCTAGCACTACAATGTCGGGACCTTTACTGCTGCGAACGAGGGTGGCGAGCTATTCATAGAACTCATCTTTCTGCGTGTCAGAGCTGTAGTCCGTTGGAGTGCTTTTCGAAACCACAAACAAATTGCGCTGAGCACAACTATCCTTTCGAGCGCCAACTGACCCTTGGAGTCTCACAGCACATAAACCACTGTTAATCGGGATCCACTCTAAGAGGGCAGCCTCAGCTTTGTCAGTCAAGACTATTCCCACACCACGTTGACCCGCAGCTCGAGCTATTTCGTCTCTTGAAGTGCGCAAAAATACCTCGATGATATACCAGGAGCAGTTAGTTGAATCACACAGCTCGAACCCTGGATACGCGTTTCACTTCTTTTGTCATCGGTTGATTGTGGAATATTGTACTGTGAACTGTGAATATTAGGAATCTTTTTGTATTGTGCGGTCGATTCAATCACATACACGCTTAAACTGTCCTCTTGACGTTATGGTGCCGTCGGTATGCGAATTGTCGTCAAAACGTTCAACAAGGGAAGCGTATGATGATAATCATGATGGTCTTTGAAGTGTACTTACGTTCTGACAGTGCAAATACATTCATTCGGTTGACTTTTGACACCCTCTTTTGCGTAAACGCCGGGCCGGAAGGAAGCCATTGTTTCTGGTTCGTCACAGATATTTTGGATGCATTTGATTTCAACCTAATGGTAAGCTGGTCCTCTTGCCTTCGCTTGTCGCCCTGTCCCCTACCCCCCGTATTTCTGGCAGTTCGATGCCAAGCTGATCTGTTCGTTGAATCTTCCTCTACACGCACCGTTTACGGGTCCATGTCCACCAGGCAGCCCATTTCGTCACGGACTCCGACACATTCACGTAAGGTTTGAACTCCTGATCGTGTGATTGTGTGTCTCGCACTCGTCAATAATGACAGCCTGAGGTGACTATCTTGTTGTTGTTGTTGTTGTTGTATCTGTTGTGTGTTTCTGGTGCTTGATTCACGTCCGAATGAAAACTTCCTGACGCTGGTGTAATCCTCACATAATCAATGTCTTGGTGGTGAATGTTGTGAAACATTTTCAGTCTCTCGTTCTCTTCCTTTTTTTACTGTCGATGTGAATCAGAACGGCTTGCCATATTCAATTGGACCAGTTAATTGTCCTAGCCGACCAAGTACCCTACCCCTGTACCGAGATACCTCTAATTGGGTATCATTATATTTTAATGGTCAGGACGTTTGGGCATGTATAACTGTATCTATCAGTATGTGTTCTTCATACATGCCTGTTTTAGGCATCCGAGGCAGAATTCTAACTACTCGATTTTAAGTGGTACTCGCAAAAATTGCTGTATCGATGGCGTTTCTATACTCAAGCACAATTTCCCCATCGATATGATACTGCCATGATTAGTGCTCTTTTCATTCGGTTTCCATATATTAGGTCTTGCCGACTGAAGTTTTGCTGCCACACCCAGGCAGGATACGGTCAATATTTGTTCTGACCGAAACTGCATGGATGCTTGTACGGTGATGTACTCGTTGTGCTTTTATGTTTTGCAGATCGACTGACCAACCTTTATTCCACCAATCCCATCGCTGTCTACTCCTTTGTTCGTCCATTCGTCCGTGTACTGCATGCTTTTCCCAGTTTGTATTTGAACGGACCACTCAGTTTTACAAATACTTTGACGGGCGAGTTTTTCCCTATTACATGCTTGCGCATGAGTGCACTGACAGGGGTATATACCCCATGGCCACAAAGGTCCTCTGTACTATTCGGGCTAACCAGCAACCAGACCCTGAGACTTGGAGAGGCAGAGAACCGCATAAAGTCCCAGTGGGTCAGATGTGGTAACGGGCCGGACGACAGTAGATTACTGTCCACCACCAAAGTGACTGGTGTCTGGCGGGATTCGAACGTCTGACCTCCGGGGTGGTAGCAAACACCGTAAACCACCTAACCACCACCGGGATGATTCCGGTAATTTTTCCTTAAGATATTTCCGACAGTTCTGTTTCACAGTGCATGTTGTGGAATCCAAACCTACCGTGATTGCCTAATAATCAATTTTTTGCGATCTTGGTTGGTAGGACGCGTGGCCTTTCCGGAAAAGTTGTTCACTCCTGCTATGCAAAATCTTTTTCATATGTTGCATAAATTAAACAGTTCCGTTGAATTAGCGTGGCAAAGTTCTTTGAAAATCCGCCTCTAGTGTGGGAGGCCCCAGAAATTCTCACGTTGTGATAAGGCTTTATCGTAGACGTGGCATTTTTTGTAAAAAACCGTACCCTTTCAAAATGATTCAATGGACTGAATACTTTAGCATGCATGTAAAGAATGTGGCTGGGAACGCTACCTATCACTTCAAACGACTTCTAATAATGGCAGACTTTTTGTTCGTACATGTATCCACGATAAAGTGCTCCTGCAGAGCTGTACGCTACCGGATATGTTTTTACTAGTTAAGCTGTTGCCGAAATCAGTGACACTACTCGAGGACTTGTTGGGTTTTCGCCTGGCTAGCATTCTCCACCAAAGAATATCGCACAAGTCCGTATCATGGCAAATACGGTCCACCACTAAGCACAACCTCCGTTTCTAGTCGCATTCCATCTACTCGGCAAACTGAGACAATTGTTGATCCTAAACCACACGCTGCATATGTTTTCTGAACACGAACCGACTCTTCCGATCTAGTTAACTGTCCCAATGGGTATTCGGTCGCACTGATCGGATTTGGTTCCATTAGAGAATGTAGAACCGAAAATATGCGGGAAAATAAAGCGGATCTCATACTTAGTCCCGTAGCGTATGTTTCAGCAAGCATTTGGAACTAAAACAATCAAGGCCACTAGCCATACATTATGGTTTCGGCACTGACATTTAATTTGACCACGACTTCCCAGAGTGAGAAGATGGAAATATCATTCAGCGGCGAACGTGGTTTTTTTTCTGTACGTGCAGGATGCCTTCGACTTACAGTCTCCTTTATTTGCCCGCCTACCGCCCAACTGCAAGCGAATCACTTACTAGCCTTACAGACATTCTACAAAGAATGAACGCTTCATGGGTGCCAAAATCCAGTGCCTCCCAAATGAAGGTATCACTGGGTTGCTCAAGTCCCCTAGAGAGCGAGGATTCTGGTAACTAAGACCGCAACCCACACGATGATGACAGTGGATTATTCATCTACTCCTCATAAAAGACGCTGAGGGAATCCTCTCGAATAAACCTCATCACAAGCGACTAATTGGCGTCAACCGAGATTTGAGAGGAACGCCATTGCGTTATCGATAAATCGTCTAAGTTCCTCTTGAACGTGTTGTCGTTTACCTCTACCACCACACCAGTAGGCGGCGAATATCAAAGGTGAGTGGCTCTCCGAAGCAAGCGACAAAATAGTAGCAAGTCCACCAAATGCATTGTCAAAGACGCAATTGGATGCCCGCGAGCACGACAGAGTCCCCGAAGTGGGAAGACAGCCTTCAGTCCTGACCATAGACCACCCCTGACAATTCGGTGAATATAGATGAGATCCCCATGCATCCGCCGGTAGGTTTCCCGGCAAAGACCAGTCAGTTCTACAAAGATTTAGCAAATGTTCGCACGCAGTCCTGCAATACGACGCGTAGCGGCTCTTTGTTCTATCCCCAGCTTGGACGATTCAGACACAGTACATGTTTATGCAGCCACACCGCCGCATTCCAATCGAGGACGAACATACGAAAGGCATCACATGATAGTCTTCCTAAGAGAGGTGAATTGGGTCTGGCACGTCCCGGGAAGAAGCGAAAGCCCTGCCGGTATGATTGCTTGTCTTCAGTGAGGCAGACATCCTAACCGTGAAATCGCATTCACAGGCTGTTTATCTTGTCAAAGTCCCCGGGAGTATTTAACCTTGTGGTGAACGAACTGAGTGCATGTGGGCACATTTACCAAGATCTGTCGGGAGGGTATAGGTGTTGGACCAACGAGTTAACGAATCCAGAACGTCCTGCAGGGATTGTCCGTTAGTATTAGAGAAAATCAGACGCCATTACTTAAGGCTGTTTGTGTAGAGAAAACAAGGCGAACTGAAGACGACTGAATGATCATCTATATTCGCCAGGGATAGCAATGGTTCGAGTACCGATCCCGAAGAAACACCACTGGAGTAGGGTTCGGGAAACTTTACAAATATCCGCCCAATTGAAGAAGTCCTCAATCTATCGTAGCACTGGATCCATCAAAACCAATAATCACAACTTTTGAAAGTCGCTACCATGGGACTTTGTAAACACCTTGCTGAAATCCACGAAGGCAGCGTCCGCGTGATATTCGTTGGCCTTTGCTTCTGTCCAATGCTCATGAGGCAACCACTTCACACAGTTGGATTTTTACCCACTACCTCGAATCAAAAAAACTAAGACTGGGGCTGTATTTCGTTATGCAATATACAGTACTCAGGATTTTAAGAGTGTGTACAATGAGGTTCCTATGGTCAAGCATGAGGAGCCCCACATAATTATAAATTTTTCATGGTGCACCAGTTGTCTGATGTTTCGATGCCTAAGAACTGGGGCACTAGGTGTGATGGAAGCGAGAAGTATTCAACTCGTTTCTTTCTCAATCAGGTTAGGTCAGGTCAAGAGAACTGAGGTTCAAACCAGATAAAACAGTCCAGATTCGTGCACCACTGAGTTTCGAGATGAGTCCCACCGGGCTACGACTTCTAGGTTTGCACCGTGCTACTTTTGTTTGGTTTGTCAGGAAAATGCAGAAGCCCACAGCTACTATCTGGGTCCTACTCTAAGTCTACCTCCCCCCAAGAATGTCGCAAACAAGTGCAGTGCTTAGATAAAGTGCTAGTCATCATCATCATCATCGTACTGCGTTAAATAGAAGGGCAAGCCCCACTGACCACTGCCTTTCTCATCATGTTGCACGTTGAATTAGAAAGTATGAATATACAAGATGGACGGGGAGTGGACCAACACAGGTGGGAAAAGGAAAGAATGCCCTAGTAGCCAACACACGGAATACACAGTCTAACTGTACAAACGCACATCGATCAATCATTCTGATTCGATAGGAAGTGACAACACGACCACCACTGTTCACGGTTCGCTGCCATATCCTTCAGTGTCTCCAACCAACTGGTTGAGGGATCTTTTGGACCCCAACCACCAAAAGGTGAGACACTTACTTCTCCTAAGTTCACAGCACATTCTCTCATTCCTCGTTGCCACGTCATCTGTTGACCTCCACGTGGTTTTTTCCACTCCCGAGGAGGAACGGAGAACAGGACACGGTATGGTAGACGTGTGTTTGACATACGTAACACATGCCCCAAACAACGAAGTCTACTAAGTTGGATACGCTGTGACAAAACGTTCTCTGAATTGGTAACCAATACTCGATTTCTGACCTCAGCATTGCCTACTGAGCTACTCCATCCGATCTTAGCGATACTACACAAACATTGGTGATCGAAAACCTCAAGACTACGAATATCTTCAGCACGCAGACTCCAAGTTTTGCAACCATACAATAAAACTAAACGCACTGCGGCACAGAACACACGACCTTTCAGCTTCAGTGAAATATCAGGTCGGCGCCACAAGTGCCTCAGTTTAGCATACGCTGCACGAACCTTGGATATCCGCGTGCTCATCTCTACTACAGTGCTCCCATCCGTCGTCACGCTACTGCCGAGGTAACTGAAGCGATCGACAATTGCCAGCACCTCCTCATCAAGCATCAAGCTCGGAATCGTTGACGTCCAGTCTTGTAACATCACTCTACACTTTGAAGGTGCAAAGCGCATGCCGAATGGAGCTACAGCTCTCCTAAGTCTATCTAGTGCACGTTGAGCATGTTCGGTGGATTCGAACAAGCAGACAACGTCGTCCGCGTAATATAGGTCACATAGCTTTCTACTATTTCCTATTTTGACTCCTAAGCCCTGAAATTTGCCAACTTGTAGGTTGAAGTCACTAGCTAGCACTACAATGTCAGAACCCTTACTGCTGCGAACGAGGGTGGCGAGTTATTCATAGAACTCATCTTTCTGCGTGTCAGGGTTGCAGTCCGTTGGAGTTCTTTTCGAAATCACAAACAAATTGCGCTGAGCACAACTATCCTTTTGAACGCCAACTGACCCTTGGAGTCTCACAGCACATAAACCACTGTTAATCGGGATCCACTCTAAGAGGGCAGCCTCGGCCTTGTCAGTCAAGACTATTCCTAGCCTTAGATTACAAAGGACGCATTCGAGGCTCCAAATCAGGGCGCATTTGTTCTCAAATAGTGTGATATTCTATGGGAATAAGCCCGCGGAAGAGGTCATAAATACCACAACAGTGAAGGCTTTTAAGAAAGCAGTAGACCTATGTTGAGTGGCAGTATACCCCGAGTTATGTTAAACAGATTTTAGGGTCAGATGCAATTTACTTATTGTTTCCACCTTACTATGCCAGGGCTGATACTGCACAAAATTTCTGCTTTTCAGAAAAAGAAAATCACGCAGTGTTGGGAGCTATGGAAACGCGCCGACAACACAACTATCTGGACACACGATTGGCTCTAGCCACATCAAGTCCTGTGCAAACTGAACTGAACTGATACTGCGCTACACCGAGATGCCGCACTTCGTGGTGGTCGGGCTGGTGGTGAGCGCTTAAGGATGGGGATGAGAGATTGCTGACATCAGCCGGAATTGATGCTAGCAGTTGGAAATCCACTCACCTGAATCACCAGGAAACAATAAATCCTAACTATTCCAGCTTGCGCGTCAATCTGGCCCTGGAGATGTGTTCTGTCACGGCTGGTATCACCAGCAACTTCTGTCGATTACCCCTAAAAATGGCCAATTTATGTGGCAAACACCAATGTCTGGGACGGGCTTGCTGGAAGTACCTTGCTTTCTGCAAAGGCATACGGCCAGTGGTCAAAAAGTCAAAAAGTTTAAGGACTGCGAACTGCTCTTGCTCCTTTGCGGTGGATATGGACATTAAAATAACCCCAGAACTCAGCACCATACCAAGCAGTTTCAGTAGTAGCAAGCTGCGTAAGAGCGTTGAAATGGAAATATCTCAAGTGCGCCAAAAAGTTGACGAACAAGAGGCAGACTCGGAGGTTGTCGGGGCCAGGCTAGACACAGAAGCACACTCTCGGCAAGTTACTGAAGAATACGAAGATAGATACAGATAGGTTCGTAATCTAGTGATAAAAAGCGTCCCTGAGCCTGTCTCCCAGGCAACTGGACGGAAAGAGATGTCTGAAACCGAGTACCAAACTCCCCAGAGATCGCGTGCCTTCCAGGTCAACCTGTGCTGAAGAGTCCCCAGTCTGGGTAAGCAAGATTGTACAAACGATTACCACCGACCCCTAAAGCTGGTGGTCACATAAGCCACAAGAGATACCTACGGCTCAAAATGAAGCGGAAAGCAGCTGTCGGGGTCCAAAAGCAATGCAGACTGTTGAGATCACCTTATCTAGAAGTACCAGATGCCCGTAGGTCTTTTTCAACTATGTACAATCGAAAATAGCTGTACGCGTAGCTGTGGGTCGCCTTCAGGACAGGGGTGGTGAACATGACCTCGACAACGGCGCTACAGGTGAGATACTGCGACAGCACTTCCAGACAGGGCACCATCGTGACAGTGAACTAAACCCGGCATACGAGCCTCCCAGACCGCAAGTAATGCCGTCAGTCCTAGTTTCCTCTGATAAAGTGGAAAAAGCCCTGAGGGGACTTAGCATACACAAGGCAGCCGGTTCATATATCGCCCACGTAATAGCGGCCCCTCTTTCTCGGTAGTACATTGAGTCTCTGGACATTGCGCAACCACCTGGGTACTAGCTGACGACCGAGGTTGTCCCAGTGCACAAGGGCAGATTGAAAAGCGAAGTGCAAAACTACCGGCCGGTCAGGCTGCTACCTGTGCCTCTAAAAACACTAGATGGATTGATTTAGGATCGCGGAAAAAATCACTTGGTCGAAACCAGGGATGGTCTCCATCAGAAAAAACGGGTTTGGTAAAAACAACTTTTGCCTATCTAACCTTCTCTCTTAGACAAGGTAACGGTCAAGCTAGGCAGGGGTGATCGAACCGAGGTCTGCTGTTTGGATGTCCGAATGCCTTCGACTCCGTAAACCACCGTCTACTACTACTCAAAGTGGAGGCGCTGGGTACATCGTCACAGGTGCCGGGATAGACCCAGGAATATCTCGCAGGCCGAATTTATTACTTAACGATGGATGGGAGCAAGCCCTTGAGGGCCAAGGCTATCAGCGAGGTTGCACGGGGGTCAGTCCCGGGTCCACTTCTGTTTTTGATCTGCGTCACAGCTCTATCGAAGTGTATGCAAAACCCATCTTACCTGTTTGCGGACGGCCTAAAGCTGGTGGATGAAACCGGAACGGCATCCCTTCAAAAGGGTTCGAATAGGGTTCACACTTGGACGACTTAGTGGCAATTGCCACTCAGCATAAGGAGGTGAAAGTATCTAATCCAGGACACCAGTATGAAATCAAAATACCTAGACCTACGAAATCCACAGGAAATATGGGAAGTTACGGATATCACTGACCTTGGAGTCCGGATGAATGATCGGTACTAGCCATCTCATCAGAATCTGTCTGCTGCGGCCAAGGCCAAATGGGCACTCTACCGACTGTTGCGCGCGGTAACGTCTAGAGGAGCTTTCTTGCTCTTGCCTCTATAAGGCACTCGTTAGGCAACACTAAGCAGTGTCAAAGCTTGGGCTCCGACTATTGTGCGGGGCATTGCTGCACTTGAGAAAGTTCCCCGACACTTCACTAGAATGGCAGTAGGACCCGGGCACAAAACTTGCCTACAGGGGCTAATGGCGCTTAACCTGTTCTCATGGAAACGAAGAGGCTCAGATGGATCTAATGGAAGCCTTCAAGCAGACTAAAAGTTTATCCATTCCAACGGAGCCGTTGTTAGTATTGGCACGGGACTTCAGACATGACAGACACTACGGGACTGCACTTTGACGTAGTGTTATGGCTTGCGCGCCTGTATGATACACAGCTACCCAGGATGGCTTCTTTAGGCCGGATATGCAATCACACCCGACAGGTCAATGGATAGAGTCCAGACAAAGTTCAGTCTCCTGGTCCTCCAGGTTGGGGGTCGATTTGAGCTGGCAACTCAATCGACAAAACCAGTGGAAGAATAGTTGGTCTAAGCAAATGGGCTTCCACTAAGCCATCCCGCTGCCTTGCGGATAGGTTCTTGTTAAAACTAAAAGATTTGGATAAGGACCCTAATCGTTTTCCTGCTTTGTGGCTGGACACCCTATCAGTACCCGTCCAACATTTCCCTTGAACTGCATGAATAGAAAGAATTCCATACTGCATCGGTCGTCACGCAGGATAATCAGGACCGCGCTTCCCATTGCATCGAGCTGCGTGGGTAGTGAAAATTGGGCTACTGCTCAGAGTTCCCTCTCTTTTATTCAACCTTTGTCTTCCGTCCCCAACCATCTCTCTTTGCCCCATCAATCCACCCATAATGCTCCCACTGACAACACAGCCGAAACTCGCAACGATTCACTGTCAAATAGTGTTGGGAATAATCCTCTGTCTGGTAACTCACATTTTCTCAAGCTTCATCAGCCTCTGAATCTCGGCTCCTTCAACGTGCGTACTCTCATGCAGGCCAATCAGCAGGCGTGCCTGGCCTTCACAATAGATTCTCTGGCAATTGATGTTAGCTGTTGAAGTGAAACGCGTATCCAGGGTTCGAGCTGTGTGATTCAACTAACTGCTCCTGGTATATCATCGAGGTATTTTTTGCGCACTTCAAGAGACGAAATAGCTCGAGCTGCGGGTCAACGTGGTGTGGGAATAGTCTTGACTGACAAGGCTGAGGCTGCCCTCTTAGAGTGGATCCCGATTAACAGTGGTTTATGTGCTGTGAGACTCCAAGGGTCAGTTGGCGCTCGAAAGGATAGTTGTGCTCAGCGCAATTTGTTTGTGATTTCGAAAAGAACTCCAACGGACTGCAACCCTGACACGCAGAAAGATGAGTTCTATGAATAGCTCGCCACCCTCGTTCGCAGCAGTAAGGGTTCTGACATTGTAGTGCTAGCTAGTGACTTCAACCTACAAGTTGGCAAATTTCAGGGCTTAGGAGTCAAAATAGGAAATAGTAGAAAGCTATGTGACCTATATTACGCGGACGACGTTGTCTGCTTGTTCGAATCCACCGAACATGCTCAACGTGCACTAGATAGACTTAGGAGAGCTGTAGCTCCATTCGGCATGCGCTTTGCACCTTCAAAGTGTAGAGTGATGTTACAAGACTGGACGTCAACGATTCCGAGCTTGATGCTTGATGAGGAGGTGCTGGCAATTGTCGATCGCTTCAGTTACCTCGGCAGTAGCGTGACGACGGATGGGAGCACTGTAGTAGAGATGAGCACGCGGATATCCAAGGTTCGTGCAGCGTATGCTAAACTGAGGCACTTGTGGCGCCGACCTGATATTTCACTGAAGCTGAAAGGTCGTGTGTTCTGTGCCGCAGTGCGTTTAGTTTTATTGTATGGTTGCAAAACTTGGAGTCTGCGTGCTGAAGATATTCGTAGTCTTGAGGTTTTCGATCACCAATGTTTGTGTAGTATCGCTAAGATCGGATGGAGTAGCTCAGTAGGCAATGCTGAGGTCAGAAATCGAGTATTGGTTACCAATTCAGAGAACGTTTTGTCACAGCGTATCCAACTTAGTAGACTTCGTTGTTTGGGGCATGTGTTACGTATGTCAAACACACGTCTACCATACCGTGTCCTGTTCTCCGTTCCTCCTCGGGAGTGGAAAAAACCACGTGGAGGTCAACAGATGACGTGGCAACGAGGAATGAGAGAATGTGCTGTGAACTTAGGAGAAGTAAGTGTCTCACCTTTTGGTGGTTGGGGTCCAAAAGATCCCTCAACCAGTTGGTTGGAGACACTGAAGGATATGGCAGCGAACCGTGAACAGTGGTGGTCGTGTTGTCACTTCCTATCGAATCAGAATGATTGATCGATGTGCGTTTGTACAGTTAGACTGTGTATTCCGTGTGTTGGCTACTAGGGCATTCTTTCCTTTTCCCACCTGTGTTGGTCCACTCCCCGTCCATCTTGTATATTCATACTTTCTAATTCGACAAGCAAGATGGTGAGAAAGGCAGTCGTCAGAGGGGCTTGCCCTACTGTTTAACGCAGTACGATGATGATGATGATGACTAGCACTTTATCTAAGCACTGCACTTGTTTGCGACATTCTTGGGGGGAGGTAGACTTAGAGTAGGACCCAGATAGTAGCTGTGGGCTTCTGCATTTTCCTGACAAACCAAACAAAAGTAGCACGGTGCAAACCTAGAAGTCGTAGCCCGGTGGGACTCATCTCGAAACTCAGTGGTGCACGAATCTGGACTGTTTTATCTGGTTTGAACCTCAGTTCTCTTGACCTGACCTAACCTGATTGAGAAAGAAACGAGTTGAATACTTCTCGCTTCCATCACACCTAGTGCCCCAGTTCTTAGGCATCGAAACATCAGACAACTGGTGCACCATGAAAAATTTATAATTATGTGGGGCTCCTCATGCTTGACCATAGGAACCTCATTGTACACACTCTTAAAATCCTGAGTACTGTATATTGCATAACGAAATACAGCCCCAGTCTTAGTTTTTTCGATTCGAGGTAGTGGGTAAAAATCCAACTGTGTGAAGTGGTTGCCTCATGAGCATTGGACAGAAGCAAAGGCCAACGAATATCACGCGGACGCTGCCTTCGTGGATTTCAGCAAGGTGTTTACAAAGTCCCATGGTAGCGACTTTCAAAAGTTGTGATTATTGGTTTTGATGGATCCAGTGCTACGATAGATTGAGGACTTCTTTAATTGGGCGGATATTTGTAAAGTTTCCCGAACCCTACTCCAGTGGTGTTTCTTCGGGATCGGTACTCGAACCATTGCTATCCCTGGCGAATATAGATGATCATTCAGTCGTCTTCAGTTCGCCTTGTTTTCTCTACACAAACAGCCTTAAGTAATGGCGTCTGATTTTCTCCAATACTAACAGACAATCCCTGCAGGACGTTCTAGATTCGTTAACTCGTTGGTCCAACACCTATACCCTCCCGACAGATCTTGGTAAATGTGCCCACATGCACTCAGTTCGTTCACCACAAGGTTAAATACTCCCGGGGACTTTGACAAGATAAACAGCCTGTGAATGCGATTTCACGGTTAGGATGTCTGCCTCACTGAAGACAAGCAATCATACCGGCAGGGCTTTCGCTTCTTCCCGGGACGTGCCAGACCCAATTCACCTCTCTTAGGAAGACTATCATGTGATGCCTTTCGTATGTTCGTCCTCGATTGGAATGCGGCGGTGTGGCTGCATAAACATGTACTGTGTCTGAATCGTCCAAGCTGGGGATAGAACAAAGAGCCGCTACGCGTCGTATTGCAGGACTGCGTGCGAACATTTGCTAAATCTTTGTAGAACTGACTGGTCTTTGCCGGGAAACCTACCGGCGGATGCATGGGGATCTCATCTATATTCACCGAATTGTCAGGGGTGGTCTATGGTCAGGACTGAAGGCTGTCTTCCCACTTCGGGGACTCTGTCGTGCTCGCGGGCATCCAATTGCGTCTTTGACAATGCATTTGGTGGACTTGCTACTATTTTGTCGCTTGCTTCGGAGAGCCACTCACCTTTGATATTCGCCGCCTACTGGTGTGGTGGTAGAGGTAAACGACAACACGTTCAAGAGGAACTTAGACGATTTATCGATAACGCAATGGCGTTCCTCTCAAATCTCGGTTGACGCCAATTAGTCGCTTGTGATGAGGTTTATTCGAGAGGATTCCCTCAGCGTCTTTTATGAGGAGTAGATGAATAATCCACTGTCATCATCGTGTGGGTTGCGGTCTTAGTTACCAGAATCCTCGCTCTCTAGGGGACTTGAGCAACCCAGTGATACCTTCATTTGGGAGGCACTGGATTTTGGCACCCATGAAGCGTTCATTCTTTGTAGAATGTCTGTAAGGCTAGTAAGTGATTCGCTTGCAGTTGGGCGGTAGGCGGGCAAATAAAGGAGACTGTAAGTCGAAAGCATCCTGCACGTACTCATTGTTGTTTATCTACTAGCGATGGCTGATGTGTACAATTATGGATGTGTTGACCAAATACTTCCATGCGAACGGGTTCTGCAGTGCTTGGGTGGTCTCAGTTTAGTTTATTCAACCATTAACCTCGCACTTCTGTGCTCTGGTTCCGGTTGCTACCCTCCGGCATCGTCCAGTAAAGGGCAAAAAGAATAGAAGCATAGTGATAAAGATTCAAAAAGTCGCAGTACCAAGTGGAAATCAATACGACAAGGAAAGAGTCCGAATGCAGCTACGCCGCTGACGTCGACACCTAGCCATATCACTTGTCTCCAACCATTTAATAGGCGGATCACGTGGATCCCAACCTGGAAGTCCAACACGCTCTACTTGGCCAAGTCCACTGGTCGAGGTTTTCATACCTTTTTGCCTTATCATGGACTGATCACCTTCCAATCACCACCTGTCTCGAAAAACAGCGTACGCTGAGGAAGTCTATTGGCTGGCATGCGTAACACGTCCCAACCACCTTAACCTATTTAGACTCAGCACTTGACCCAGAGACCGACCTCTGGTTCTCAACACCTTACGCCGAACCTCAGCATTGCTGATACGGTGTTCCAACCATACTGGGGTAATGCTACGGAGATATCGATGCTCGAACACAGACAGTCTTCGTCTATCTTCTCTCCTCAACGGCCATGTTTCTGAGCCGTATAAAAGAACGGACCTAACCACCGCATTGTACACTCGACCCTTAACAGACAATCGGATGTCACGCCGACGCCACAGATGACGGAGGTTGGCAAAAGTCAAACGTGCCTTCTGTATACGCGATGACACTTCATCCGTTATCTGTCCATCTGGTGAGATGTAACTGCCCAGGTAACAAAATTTATCCACTTCAGCTAGAGCTTCTGCCAGGACAGGATTTGGTATTGAGCCAACCCGGTACTGCAACAGCATTTTACATTTTGAACGTGCAAAACGCATCCCAAACATTCCTACACTGTTGTTAAGGCTATCTAAGAGAGCTTGCAACTTACCTAGATCTTCATTCAGAAGAACAATATTGTCCGCTTATTCCAAGTCAGAAAGTTTACTGCCTGAGCAGAGATCGATACCAATAGCCTCACACGAGGACAGAGCTATCTCAAGAAGTAATTTAAGTACAAAATTGAAGAGGAAGGGTGGAAGAGGGCAACTCTGACGACTGAGTCGAACGCCGCTTTCAGATCAAGAAAGACCAAGATAGTGGTCCTGCGGAAAATGTGTCTGTGCCCTAAGGTTTGCCGAAGATTAAAGATGTGGCCGATACAACCCCGACCGGGTTTGAAACCGGCTTGATTCCCACGCGTACACATTTCGCGGGCACGGTATAATCGGTAGAGAATAAGATCGGTGAGCAGTTTAGACGCGATACTTACCAAGCTAGTCCCTCTGCACTTTTCACAACAGGACCTGTCACCTTTCTTGTAAATCCGCACAATCAGCGATTCACACCATTCCCTGGGAATCTGCTTGCTATAATAAATAATACGGAGGAGTTTTGTTAACTCCGGAACCAAAGTTTCGCCTCCATCCTGGAGAAAAGATGGAGACAACCCATCCGATCCAGCGGCTTTATACATTTTCAAATAACCGATCTCCCACCTAATCTCCATCTCTGATGGAGGACTGATATCAACCTGCATCGTGTCGCTGGAAGATATATTTGGAAGGTCCACCGTTGAAGTGCGCCAACTGAATTGTTCCTTGAAGTGCTCTTCCCAACGCTCCAGACGACGTCCCGGAATGAATCAGTGAGCCATCGGATTCCGTAATTACCTCACACCAGGCTTCTGTGGACTGGTACCTATACTCGAACGGAAAGGGTTGCGAGCGTTGCTAATGAACGCAGCCTTTTCCATTTCCTTACATTTCGCAATCCATCACTGCTCACGGTCAGTTTTCAGGCTCCTAGTCAGTTAGCGTCCCAGGGATTTACGCACTTCCTTGAACGTGGCATCCGGAAGGACCGATCTGCGAGCATCCGACAGAGCAGCTGGTGTCGAAGATATCTATTGATTGTGAGACCGACTTGAACCAGAGTTCTGAGTGGCATTCGAAGCGGTATATAAAGCTTCCTTGACCTGTTGCCAGCATTCATTTGGGTCGTGAACATCTGGCTGCATCGATAACTGCGTAGACAGCTCCATCTAGAAACTGTATCGCTGGTTATCGTTGAACGTACGCTTCGAAGCAGCTAAGACAAATCCTGATAGAATTCGTCCTTGGCCTCAGAGGAGCTGCAGTCAGTCGGTGCATACACAGACACGACGAATAAACATCGGCGCTTCAGTTTGCTGTTGTTGACACGAACAGAACTATCCAACCAAACTGCACACAAACGACTGCTGACTGGAATCCAGTCCAGCAGTGCACGCTCAGCTTTCATGCTCAAAGCAATTTCAACGCCAATGTGACCACGAGCTCTAGACACCGAGTCACCCGACACGCGAAGAGTGAAATGAGAGACTAAGGTTGTATCCGGGGTGCGAAGAGTGATCACAAAAGTGGGATATTGTATGCGTGTTTCGGAGACACAGCATATATCTATTTTAAAAGTGTATAGTGTTTTAGCCTGTTGCCCTATGTGACAGTGTGCGGACGTTGAAGGCAGCCAAGTGAAGTGAACATTTAGGTTTGAAAAGTGTATCTAATTTATACCCAGCTCCTGAACTACTGCTTTCCTCACAGCCGCAATTACCCGTGGCGTTTTGCATCGACCTTAAATTAAAAGAGGGAAAATTGGTAAGGTCTATGTGGTGGTCTGGTGTGTTATCTGTGTCTGGAGTAAAAACGTGACATCAAGAGTACTCGGCTGCTGTTCTTCTGGGGCGAGATTGTGAACAGAAACCGTTTCTTTGCGCCCGTCTGACACGCACGTGAGCATATTTTGAGTTGCATTCGACGAATTCATCTTCGTCGAAAGCAGGCTCATACTTCGACGGACGGACATGGTGCCTCATGAACACTGGTGCGGGAACAGTAAGCCAGTTTGGCGAAGAGACTCCTGATGTGAGTCTTCTTTTGTACTGTATCAAACGTTTGTGCGGGGTGGTGTTCGTGGTAGTACACAGCAAGGATCAAATGAAAAGAAGTGGATCTGAGCGGGACACATTCCCATTCGGTGAAAGGAAAGACCTGGATTCAGCGACGAGAAAAACGCAACATCATGTGGTACCATTTGGGCGTTCTGTTTGTCCATTAGACTGTGGATTGTAAACTGTTGTTCTGCTAGTCGAAGTTCCTTTCGCATGTAAGAAATGTCTCAGTTGTTTGGATATGAGTGACACCACTGTTTGAGTGAATGTACGAAGGCACGCCGAATATAGGGAACAATTAGCAGAATCAGTCGATGGCAATCGACGCCGCCGTGTCCTGGCAAAGAAAGGGGAATAGAAATCTGGAATACTCGTCAATTGTTGTAAGTAGGTGCCTATTACAAGTAACCGGAGGCAGTGGATCTTTGAAGTCCAAATTTAATCGCTCGAATGGAGACGTGGCTCTGATCATATTTCGGCTAAGTATTTTGCAAAGTCTTGGTTTTAGATTAGCGCAGGCAGGACAACTGGATATCGTTTCATCTAAATCCCGAGCTGAGAAATGTAGATCCCCGAATCATACAAAATGAACCAAGCGGGCTATTCCAGGATGGCGGAAAATCACGTAACTCCTTCAGAGAAATACCACATGCGGAGCCAAAATACCCACCAGGTAGCGTATTGACTGCTTTATTGTCTTCACCGAGGTGGTTAACCACATATGGCAGCCTTCGTTACGCCGCGTCGTCAAGCGTGCTGTTATTGGTATAGGTTCCACTAAGGTATCTACTGAAACAACTCCCAAACAGCTTCTCAAGATATCCCCAACACTTAATATAGATGAGGGCGTTTTTTTCTGAACAACAAAATCTGAGGTTAGCTCTAGACTTACAAACCCGCTCCTGTCCGAATTCTTTGAAACATCATGCTTAAATCCTCCACCGACCGTCTCGTTCGCCGAGTTGCCAACCGAGTTCAATCTAGAAGCTCCAAATGCCAGCGACTTCCTTCATCCTCGGTAACTTTTTCAGCACCACTGACCTCGTGCGTAAGTGCCGCGTGGTTTAAATTTATATTGCTCTCGTCTTTAAATTGAGTTTTTGAGTAGTTTTGTGAATTAACCCAGTTTAATTCACAATACTGAGCGTATCATAATTGCATTTAACGTGCGCTTTATCCGGAGAATATTTTTATTCTCCTTGTAGTATTGCTGAGTAGTGTTCGGTGTTTTTTGAGGCGATCTTTCCTCGCTTCTAATCTTTCTTTTTGTTTTTGTTTTTTGTGTTAGCGGGATCTACCTGCTATTGTCAGAGTGCGTATTTTGTGTTTGGGTAAAGAGCACTTGAGTTGTTTTCGCCCTCGTTTTTGAGGTTCTCGGTATGACGAGTTTCCGACCCGTGTCTAGCACTCAAGTGCAAAAAACGTGGGGTAAATGGTATAGAGTGCGAGATATGCAAGAGGTGGGCTCATCCAAGGTGTTCAGGGATAGCGAAGGACATCTATGTCCTTTATAAACAGAACCCATGGGCTGAATGGGTCTGTGCCCCCTGCAAGGAGGCGGCCAGTCTGGCCTTTCAACTGCAGGCCCAAGGGCAGGACCAGCGTCCACCAAGTAGTACCTCGGTTGTAAGCCCCAAACCACCGCAAGCACGTTGTAGTAAGTCGTTTGCGGAAGTAGTATCAACACCCGAGAGGACAATCATCCGAGCGAATGGACCAGCTCCGAGAGCTTGCCAGGCGGTCGTTGCCTGCACTCCTTTGAAGCAGACCGACGAGGGCCAGTGGACTGAGCAGAAGCCGAGAAGGGCGAGGCAGGTCAAAAAGAAGGGCGACTGTGATAGAGCGAAAGATGGGTTGGCTAGGGCGGATGACCCTGCTCTTCTGGTATTAGAAAACAAGGTGAAGGACCTGCAGAGGCAGATCTTGTCGATGGGCAGGGTCTCAAGCCACAGGCTTCTGATCCTAAACCAGGAAGAACCCTTTATAAGGGAATCGAAGGCCAGGGGAGACATTGACAGGAGGAGGGTCTGCGACATACTGCGAATAGCAGGTGTTCCGTACCCTCCTACTCTAAGAAGGGTGCACAGAGTGGGAACATGGAAGTCACCACTGGGGAACAAAGGCGAACTTCGTGCGAGACCAATACTGGTGGAGTTCGCTGATGAGGCTACCCGGGATAGACTACTGGCGAAGGCAGCGGTAGTGGCTCAGATTACCAAGGGCAGATACCAGATTGTGCCGGACGAGCATAGGGTAGGGCCTGGTGGTCTAGCCCCGGGAGGTAACCTTGCTCGACCAGCCAGGGCGCTGGTGAGAAATCTAAAAGTTCAGCGGAATGCCGTACTTGGCTCTCAGGCCCCGACCCCAGCAATAGTAAAGAAGCCACGTGCGGGGTCGCTAATAGTTGTAATTGAAGATGCGCTGGAAGACGAGAATTGGCAGTACTGTCCGAAGATAGATGACAGTGCGACCCCTGCAGTCTGGATGTTGTGGCCACTCCTATAGAGATGGATTGGGAGTCGTCGGAAATTCTGGACCATCAGCCGGCTTCATGCACCCCAGTGGGGACATCCGAAGCAGAAAACGTGTCATCATCTCAGGCGTTGCGCCTGAGAAACAGCCAGTAATGAATAACAAAAGACACCTAGGCGACGGAGCAAACGCGGTGGTGTTATATACTAACGCGTGTAGTATTAGAAAAAATGGGCGGAACTTGCCAAAACCATTGACGAACAGAAAGCGTCAATAGTTGCCGTGACGGAAACGTGGCTTTCTGAGGAAGACCATGTGCCAGGCCTAATAAGTAACGGTTTTGCAGTCTACAGGCAGGATCGGGAACAAGATCACCTTGGTGGTGGAGTAGCCATCCTCGTTAGGTCAGGTGCAAACCACCTTAAGTCTCAGACCAAGATGTGCACTCGCAATATCCAGCTATGCGCCATTACGATCATCCTTCCAGGCAGAAGGGTTAACGTCGTCTGTGTCTACAGGGCACCAAGCACAAACCACGAAGACGACGTTTGTTTGCTGCGGACTTTGACTGAACTAGTTAAGGACGCACAAAAGACCCTCATAGTGGGTGACTTCAATCTTCCGCACATCGACTGGGTGGCTGAGGTCTGCGTGCCGGGATGAGAGGAGCAAACCTACTTAGAATGGCTGCATGATAATGCGTTGCATCAGCATATTAGGGAGAATACCAGATATAGGACTGGATGCGTTCCATCCTTGCTGGATCTAGCTATAACGAACTTCCCCAGCGATGTGGCTGGACTGCGTTATTGTGCACCGCTGGGAAAGAGTGACCACGTGTGTGTCAAAATAGTTCTATGCATGCGGCAGCCGAAGGTACCCTCAAGGCTGATTGGGAATTTCGGTAGTATGGACATAGATAGGTTTCGTAATAGGGCGGTGGGTTTGACCTGAGACGCTCCAGAGGAGGCTACTGTGGAGGAGCGCTGGCAGGCCATAAAGGGATCCCTGACTGCCCTACAGGAAGAGTTCGCACCCTTAAAACGAAGGAGTGGGGAGGGCAAACCCATGTGGTGGAAGGCTGCAAAAGCCAAGGCCATCAGACGTAGAAACCGTTCTTGGAACCAGTACAAAGCTTCCGGCGTTCAGCTAGCCCGGAACCGCTATACAAAGCTAAGAAACGGGACTGTAAGCCTTCTGAGAACTTCCAAGCGGGAATTTGAGCTCAAATTGGCCCAGTCTGTAAGACAACAGCCGAAGAAGTTATACAGCTATGTACAGTCTAAAGGCTCAACAAGAAATGCCGTAGGTTCGCTATCCACTAGAGACTATGGTATTGTCACTGATGACCAGGGCAAAGCAGACGCCCTGGGGGAATACTTTGGTAGTGTACATAGGATAGATAGTGGGGTACGAGTAGATCTGGCTCTGGTGCATCCCCCTCAGTTAAACGAGCTAGATCATTCAGAGAAATGCGTTTGTACGTACCTACAGGAGTTAAACAGCCACAAGTCAGCGGGCCCATGTGGCATTCATCCAGCTATCATCAAGCCGTTGGCGGATATCATAGCTCCATCGGTATGCAGATTGTATAGATCCACGTTGGACCAGGGAAAGCTGCCTCATGACCGGAAAGTCGCGGCAGTCGTGGCAATACATAAGAGTGGGCCTAAGTCGGATGTGCAGAACTACAGGCCGGTAAGCCTAACTAGCATTTTCTGTAAAGTCCTCGAGAAGATCATCCGTGCCCATATCTGCCAGCACTTACTGCAGCACTCTATGCTCAGTCCGGCGCAGCATAGATTCCTGAAAAATAGATCTTGCCTGACCAATCTCCTGTGCTTCTTAGATGAAGTAACTCGACGACTGGACGAAGGTAAGGAAGTTGAAGTATGCTACCTCGACTTTAGCAAGGCGTTCGACTCCGGTAATCATCGTCTTTTGCTATGCAAGATGGAGACTTTCGGTGTAGGTGGGCCAGTATATAGGTGGCTGGAGGACTTCCTCTCCCACAGGACGCTTTACGTCAAAGTGGGGGACAGGTGCTCCAGTTTGGTGAACGTCACCAGTGGTGTACCTCAGGGATCCGTCCTAGGCCCGGTCCTATTCTTGTTATTTATTAATGACCTAGCATCCACTCTTCAATCGCCCAGCTTTATTTTTGCGGATGATGTGAAGATTTTTGGATCTAAGGGTAGGGCGGACTTGGGCAGGGGAATAGGTACCGTCCTGAACTGGGCATACAAATGGGACTTATTTCTAAACGCTTAAAAAAGCCACTTGTGGTCAAGGGCAACAGAGTGCCTAACTGTCGCTCATGATCAAGGGCTGTTCATCGTAGAGGCAGCCAGTAGGGTTAAAGACCTGGGGGTCATCATGAACAGTGACTTCAAATGGTCGGAGCAGTGCAACGCTGCTGCGCATAAGGCTCGCGGGGAGCTCTTTAGACTGCGATCAGCTTTGTCTTGCCGGAAGCCGGAGGTATTCGTACCTATTTACATGGCTATAGTACGACCTCACTTAGGAGGTAGCGTGCAGGCTTGGTCACCCTTCTACAAAAAGGACGCCGCCTGCCTCGAGAAAGTCCAACGTCTCGCCACGCGAATGGTTGAAGGGCAGAGGGGTAAGACTAACGAGCAGAGACTCTGTGACCTGAATCTCTTCTCGTTGGAAGGGAGGAGACGTCGAGGGGATCTCATAGAAACGTTCAAGGTAATGAAGGGCCTTTCTGGCCTTAGACCAGATAGTCTATTCCAAGTGGCCGTAGACTCCAGAACAAGGGGACACGAAAAGAAGTTGATAAAAGCCCGACCTAGGTTGATGGCTAGATCGCACTTCCTCAGCAACAGGGTTGTGAACAGTTGGAACGGTCTGCCTGGTGAAATGGTAGATCTGCAGACAGTCCAATACTTCAAAGGTGTCCTAGATCGCAAGTGGTACGAGATCTTTCCTTGTAGTGAGCCTTGAGTATATCAACTAGATTGATGACGGGTAGCACTGTGGTCCTTCTGGAGTATGTTTTAACAGACTTTTTCCCTCATTGCATACTGTCTCGGTGAACGCTCACGATGCACAATGTCTCTCGCAGTTGATGTGCGATTAGGTTTTCCGTTTCCCTCTCATTTTTAGCGGGCATTCGACGAAATACACTCGGCAGCGGTGGGTGCATAACTGGTGTGCATACCATCGAAGGAATCCTGGACGCTCGATTGGCCGTGGCCATTACCTGTCCTGTGCAGACTGAACTGAACTGAACTGAACTGATATATACAGTGAAGCCAGTAACAAACATAATGCTCTTCAGCAAAACCTACTGCTCTTAGAGAAACATTTACTATCCATGGATGACGCACTAACCATGCTGTTGCCACTCGCATACACCGTCGAGCTCTCAAAACATCCGAACACCGAAATTCTCCTATCAGCTAGCCACTTCCTGGAACCAGTTCGATATGAGGTCCATAGGAGGATAAAAACTCCAAAAACGCTGTAGTCATTAATGTTCCAGATCGTTTGCTCCTTTCCTTGGTCATACAGTCCATGCTCATGGCATGTGGTATGTTATACCGTGAGTGCTCCTGCAAAAGACTCAGAAAACGGTCACATCGAAACAAGTGCCCTCTACTGTTTCAATTCCTGGATGAGAGCGCTGCCGTAAGATTCTTTGGAAAGAGAGAGCCCATCGCAAAGTCCACCTCATTCGAAAACTTAAAAAATAATTCTGACAAATCCCAGCTCCGGAGGAAGGTTCTTAGATCAATTGCCCGCAACCAAGTACTCCTACCACTCACTGATCCAGTGCCACCCAATACATCTGAACAACTTCACACCGTCAATAACTCGCCTCCACTCCAGCTGATCAGTGCACTAGTGCAAAACGTGGACCTAGGTTTGCCCCGTTCGCCTCCAACACCACAACGTCCCCTCCAAAAGGATCCATGTCGCACACCAGTCTCAACCACTGCCTACCCACAGGATAACAAAGCAGCCCCTCCTCTCAGCTAGCAGCCATTCGCGCCCAGTTCCATCCGCTAAACGAGCCAACAAATCGCCAGATTCAAACACGCCACCCCTCACCGAAAAGCCAGCCGCAACGTTGTCTCCTAGTGCTCCGGTCACATCGTCACCAACGTCACCTAGTGCCGTTGATGGTCAAGACCCCTCCCCCCCGCACTGACAGCAGCAGGCCCCCATCTCCAATCGACAGTCGACCTCTGACCTCTCGCGCTCCAGCTAACCGGCCTGTTACCCGTCAACGTCCTCCTCCACAGCCACACCCACGAAACCGCATCGCTCTCCCTGGCGCTAGCCCATTAGCGCATCTGTTCGGTCCCGCGGAGATCCGCGTTCCCAACAGCTACATGCTGCATCCATCAACTCAGACGCCGTCACCATCGCGCCTACAGAAGCAGTGCCCCATGACAAACTTTCCACTAAGTTTATCACCTCCATCGCTAGCTCTACCAAACCCGAATCACTCAGGGCGGGTTATCAGCATGGATGCCAACCGGCACCATAAGATGTGGCCCGCGCCTGGCCCTTTTCTGCCCGGCCGTATGCCCCATTTTACCCCTCCGCAACATCAATGTCCTCTGTCCCCTCATCACCCAACATTGCAGTATTCTACTCTGACCCCACTGCCCACTATTCCAACTGACCCTTCATACTAAAGCCTCTTTCATCAGCAGCCCTCTCGCCACTACTCCACCCACTCTCTCTCATTCAGTGGAGCCCTGTGAGATGTCTGTCGCTTTCAACTACTCTACCCATAACGTTATTACCGTGTCACACCAATCCCACTTATCCTGCCATTGGTCACCCTCCTCACTAGGCCGCTATCATAACCATGGTTGCCCCTCTACCCCTGGCCCCCACCCCTATACTGACCCCCTAGCACCCCAGTTAACTCTCCACCGGTTTATACACGATTTGCCCCGAAGGTCCCACATCGAGTCACCACTTCCTCCCCCAAATCTATTATCCAGCACTGCCGAATCACCTCACCATCCGGTAATAATCTCCTCTGGACTTCATGAGTGTTTATCGGTCACCGACGGTATTTTTAGTGGAACTTTCCATCCCCAAACCGACCCACTATCGCCACTAATAACATTTCCCTGATTTTATCATAGTTTCCCTCCAAAAGCTCCATTAGACACCGCCTTTGTACCTCTTGATCCTTCACTCGGAGCTACTCACCCGCCGCCGCACCTCATGCCACTCCCCATTAGTCTTTCAGAGTGTCTCACCCAACTTGCATCCTGCTGCAGTCACCTCTCTGATGTCTCCAAAGACTTAACCCTCTTAGGTCAGGCGTCTTATATGGGCGACCACACCATACCCTACAAACCACTACCACGTAACCTACCTGCTAATCTCCCCAGCCCAGTTACTACTTTCCCTGGTGACACTCTCCTGGTTGACAACTCGGCCGCCGGAAGCTTACTCGGCCCCAATATTCTTCCGCTACCCTCAAATGGAGCCCCAGCGCCTTGTAACCTCAAAGATATAGGCAGAGTTTCTCTCCTACTGTTGAATTCCCGTTCGCTGTTGAACAAAGTTAACCACTTGAAGAAACATGTACTTGCTTCTAGCTTTGACATTTTTCTGGTTACAGAAACATGGTTCGCCGATCACATCCCAACTGAGGTTGTCTCGTTGGTAGGCTGTAACTCCTTTCGAGTGAGCCGAGTGAACCGCAGAGGCGGTGGTTGTCTTGCATACATTAAACATAAATTTACTACCATCCTCCTCCACCACCCAGCGCTTGACTGTATTCCCGACTCTCTTTGGCTCTCCGTCCAAATTCCGGGAAAGGTTTTGCTTATGGAGTGCGTCTACCGAGCACCTACCTCTACCTACTCCGATCTTCAGCATATCATTGGGGCTTTCGCGTGCATCTCTACTCAATCTTTAGGTCCAAAGATCGTAGCAGGAAACTTTAACACTTCGAGTATCTGTTGGAATGCAATGACTGCCCCCTCTCATTTATCCGAATTCCTTCTGGACACCTGCACTGCAGGATGGACACAGCATGCCTCTACTCCAACAAGGCATAAAAATATCCTCGACTTGGTGTTCACTCATGGTCTCCCCGGTGTGAACGTCTCCGTTGCACAAAACCTTTCCGGTAGTGACAGCAAAATGGTCATATGTCACTTCACTGTTACACAAGGATCATGCCTACCTAAAGTTGTTGACAGCAAAATCCCTAAGACCTACAGACCGACTAACTAAGCCCAGTTGCCCACCTCCCTCCGGGGCATTGACTAGTCTGACTTCTTCCTCACATCCGATCCGCAAACGCAGCCGATGTGTTATACGTCAAGTTGCTTTCCTCCAAAAAATGCCTCGCCCCAACTGTTAGGCATATCAAATCCAAGACCACCAAAACTGACAGACCGCGACAAAAGATTTGTAAGCTCCAGAACTCGTTCATCAGGAATCAAGATTTCTCTCTGACACTCAGAAAAAGCCGACTCTCCCGTGATCTCAATGCAGCGACCGAGAATAAACTCAAAAAACAAGAATGGACTGCACTACAACAGCTTCATATTGTGAAGCTTCTTTCTAGCCTGCTAAAATCTCGCAACTCGAGCAGCAACGACGAAAATATCTCATTCATTATCCAAAATGACACCCGCCTTGAATCGTCAGGAGATATGGCTGAGGCTTTCCACTGCTATTTAAACTCAGCTCCTATTACACACACGAACCCACCGCCATTCTGCGACCAGATGTTCACACAGGACGCAATATCAGCCATAACATTCACTGCCACAAACATCACGAAATTCCTAGCCAACAAGAAACCATCCTACCATGCCGCAGCTGATGACATCTCACCCGTCTTTCTTCGAGTCGGGGGACCAGATCGAGTGCTCCTGCTGCGGAAATTCTTCACATTATACACGATGTCCGGAATCTAAAAGGCTCAACGGAAAGAATCATGTATGAACCCACAACAAAATGGGAATTTGCATGATCCGGGGAACCGTCGCTTCATGAACCACACTTCGATTGTTTCCAGGCTCATGGAGAGGATAGTAAAGGACCGGCTTGCGAATTTCCTGACTTCTCGAAACCCTATCAACCCAACTCAGCATGGGTTACTAGGGCCCTGCTCGTGCCTCACGTGCCAGATGGGCCGCCTCAATTTAATCACTTCTAAGACAGACGGCAACGAGTCAATCTTCGTCATCTTTCTCGACATGACTGAGGCAATCGACCGTGTGTCTCGCGCTGGCTTACTGCTGAAACATAAACCCTACGGAGTCGCTGATCCCCTCCTGTCTCGGCTGTCATCTTGCCTCTCCGAACGTTCTCAAACGGTCATCGTCAATGGGACATCCTCACAGCCCAAACGAATTACTAGCGGGGTCGCGCAGGGACCGTCCTAGGTTCTCCCTTATTTCTTATGTACATAAATGACGTCTTCCAAGCTGTGTCTCATGGCATGACATTCCTCCTTTCTGACGACATAAAACTAGTCTATACTTTTGGGGCGGACGCCCTGCACTCAGCTGTTAGTGACACTCTGTCAGACTTGAAGTCCCCTGACGAATGGTGTACTCAATGGCTGATGACGTTTTCGGCAGCCAAGAGCTCTCTTCTATCTTACGAATGCCACGTTCTACCTGACTCCCTCACAATAAATGTAAAGGAGTTCAGGAAACCCCGTTCCATGAATTGGCATCCATGTTACAAACGACACTTTTCATTCGCATGAACTATCTTTGCCGGAATTCCGATTGTTTGTTTTATTTCTCTAAATCTTTGCAACAAACCGGACTCCCACCGTTGCCTCGAGCGAAAGTTGTTCAGCTTCAGCTTCGTTGTGACTGTATTCGGTAATCTCATCTTCTCCATCTAACCTTTTGCTGCAATTCAGCTGCAGTTGTTGATTTGTTGTCCAATTTGGAGCGTAAGAACCCAGAAGGAACACTATTGAGGTTTGGTTATTGTAAAATTAATTAATTTGTTGTATGTAGTACCGCAGCTATTCGGAATCGACTTTGTTTTGACAAGGTAATCGGGATGTTTGCACGTTTTTTTAGAGCATACTCTACTCAGAATAGAAAGCTCCTGATATTCAAGACCCACGCCAGGTCGCTGTCTTAATACTGCCCCTTGGTCGTTACCTTGTGGCAGAAGGCCGACCGGGTCAACATAGAGAAATTGCAACGCTCCTTCATCAAAAAATTACTTGGCGCCTCTTCCAACCTTAACTAAGGAGCGGGTTGCGAACTACTCCGGCTTGGACCTCTATGGTTACCTCGTATCAGGCTCAGTCTTTCGTTTCTCGTCGACCTCCTGCGCTCAAAAGTCCATTCATTTGATAACCCACTTGGTTTCCCTAGTGAGACTACTTACTCCCTACTTCACAGACAATTCACCATTACAGCCTTCCAATCTAGGCTCTCAATCGGATCTAGATATATCTCGGTTATCTATCTCAGCCTCTGGAATAGGCTTTCTGACTCGCTGCGATCGTCTCGCACGCTAAAACATCTTAAAGGAGCACTATGCAGAATCCAAGACGCATCTTCTCTAGTCAGCATGACCCGCAATAACATTAAAACAGACGAAGCATATGAATACTGTCTTGATTACTGGGCCACAATGAGCCATGGTCTTTTGCTTCCGACCCCTTTGACTTGACCCGTCGGATAACCACACGCACGTATACGGACGTATATATATGTATACATGTGCCTTGGGTATACTACACTCACTTTTCTTGTCCCTCCTAATCGGGTAGAGCAGTTTTACACCAAAATTTGAGCATATATATTTCTCCGGCAAATAAAAACCAGATCAAAGCTCTGTTAGAATGATGCCAATCCGGTAGACTTCACCTGACTTTGACTCACGGTTACGCCTGGTGCCCGGTTCCCACATATGCTTACCTACCCCGTCTTTCTGAGTTTTACCTTTTTGAGTTCCCTGCAAGACCCTTGACCTGCTTGCTGGTCCAGTGCAGTAGTAAATACACGGTTGGAACAGTTATGCTATGCGGCCTCTGCTCTGACGACACCCCGGTTTCGATATGCCCACGGTTCACAGCTATGGGCTAAACCTCACCCGTACTGGTTGACGGAATGAGACGCGCATGCACCGCACTTCTAAAGCTTACCGTCCACAACTTCACCTTTCTATGTTCTTCTCGAGCCCATGCACTAATAGTGATGACAATAGTCGGAGGTGATTTGTGTGCTACTTTGTTGACTCACCTGACCATCCAAAATGTCTACTGACACTAGCTCCCTTAAAAAAACTTTTTTGTCTTTTAGTGATAGGTGCTCGCTTTCACTTCATTCCTCTGTCTCAGGCTAGAACTCAGCGATCTCATCCTGCATTTCTTACGCCTTTCTCATATATTCAAGTCTTGCCATGCAGATTACTATTCTTCAGTATCTAAGACGCACTGATCTGCGCACATGCTCATGGTAAGTTAAAACCCCATTCCAACCTGAATCGGTGAACCTCTGATTTCTCAAGACCCCGCGAAATACCTGCACGTTTGCTTTCACATGAAAAGCTTCTTGGTAACAGTGAGCGCTTCCCTTCCTTTTCACTGTTCGCCGTTCTCGACCACAGCTGGTGAACCGACCACACAGCTATCTTCCTAATCCTCTTCCACATTATACCCTCTACTAATGTTTTATTGCTGATTCCCAAATGGACACCATCTCCTCATCCACCACTTACCTGATATCTCCCTGAATCTCTACTGTCACCAAATTACCCTAGAAAACTACCAGTCTCCGTCCAGGGACCCTAATAGACCGGCCCACTAGCTGAATGATAACTAGATGTTCAGACAGCGAAATGTTCATTTTCTGGTTTCCGCCAAAACGATAATCATAGCCCACAGCTGGGACACTCTCCAGACTGCCGCACTCATGATCTCTTTCAGATCGCATTGGTTACTTGGGTAGCCGTCGGCCATCTCGACTTTACTCCCGGACTAGACTATTTGATCAATCGGATTGACAATGGTTTAAACCTATACTCTCGCCTGCTGACGTTGTAAGGGGCACAGTACACGGCTGACAATAATCCTATAACCGGAGTAACAAACCCTCATGAAAGTCTCACCGGATAGCAGAGCTGATTCCTGGCGCCAATTATCACCCCAAACCCGCTCAACATCCATTTCCAGCACTCCATTCCAGCAGTTCAATTCGTTTCGCGTTGCAGTGCGGAAACAATGACCGGAACCCAGCTCTCGCCGCTGCTTTCCCAGCCTATTCTGCTCACTTCAATAAACTAGCCCCTTTTTGCCCGCTACCTTCACTATTCGCTACCTTCCATCGCCTGTAACCAAGGTCTTTATGAAACAGAATACCAGCCATCTGTAGCCAACCAGAACTTGGCTAATAATTCTTTTACCATATATACAAAAAATTTTATCTTCACACTCTTCCTAATTTTGCCTAGCCACATCAGCAGCGTTTGCCTCCATCAATCTGTTTCTTCGATGGCTCCTCTTTGAAAGGCCGTTCTGCTTCTATACGCCATTCATGCTCTTCAAAAGTTCACTGCATTCCTTGTGAAGTTTTTCGCTTTCATGTGAATCTCCATACGACACCGAAATCACCTGCACAATAGGTCTGTCTTATTGTCACACTCGACTCACTTGCGTTTCATTCACATGCTCACCTCCCACAATTAGTTACCCAGCGCTGGATCAATGTCGTTTATTTCGCTGGCATCTCTGACTGCAAGTTGACAGCCCCATGCGGACTTTACTTTTAATCTTGTTCTTTGGTAACTCTCCCGCAAGATTACTCGTTAGTGACCGTCCCGTTATCCACTTGGTGCACCCCCGAGTCCTTTTCTGGATGCAGCGACCCGTCGCAGCCAGTTTCCGGCCCCCTTGAGGCGTATCGTGTATTACCCCTGCCTCAACTTGCTGTCCACGTTGTTATATCCGACCTATTGCCTTTCTGGTCCTTGCGACCACTGCACGTTTTAACATTCTCCAGTGACGCTTATATCAGTGTCCCCACGTTTACCCAGCCATCCACACCACCCTCCCCGAACCTGAAACAGATCTATAATTCCCGGTCTAACCATTGCCACGTTAGTTCACTCAAACACTACACGACTTAACTGCCTCATTTCGCCTACTGAGTGATTCTTGAATTTAAAAATTGTGCACTGCTGTATTCTCTGATCTTGCCTTGTGCATGTGCCGTGACCACGGTCTAGAAACATACAATTATCTACTATCCATTATCAAGACCTTTTGAAGGCCACGGATAGACCACGCTGCGCTTGGCCCGAAAATCTTGCTGCTCGATGTGGTAGCTTTCTGCAGCCAGTTTAAAAGGGTGCACGATAGCTGATACGCATGTTGGTCAATTGTACAGCTAAACGCGCAATGATACAACTCATGTTGAATTATTCCTAAGCTGAACATTATTTCACGTATGCATTGATTATCTCTTATACGGGCAAAGAAGCACTTCCAAAACCACCTAAATATTTACACAACCTGTTTTGGGACAGTGAAGAATGAATCTCTTCACGCTGAACAATCCAATTCACTCATTTGGAGCATAATTTCCAACAGCTACGGGGGTTCCCACCCTTAATCATTCTGCGAGCCACCGACCATCGGCGGCACCACTTACAGCGAGACCAGTCACGGCGGTCAATGGAGGCTAAGCTGAAGAAACTGGTTATATACTAAATATTCGTAAGTTAAAAAAGATTTGGCAAAGAAATTGAGGACATCATCCTTATTTTCCGCAAGCAGAACTCCACCGCATTCAACCTTCTCCTCTAGTTGGCTCGCTTAAAGCCGGTCTGACGAACATCAAGGTTGGACCACAATACTCCTGACGGATTTCTCATGATGGAATCTTTCGTGCCACTCAAGCTGAAAGGAAGGCAGCAAAGCTGAACTTCCCCCACGTTCCAGTGGTCGATCTTCCAGATTCTTGGCGGTTCAAGACGCAAGATGCTGTTAAGACTAGTGACCCGAACCCTTTCACATTGTCCAGTGGTCTACCTTCCAGTTCGACGGCAATACCAGATGCAAAACACTGTAAAGATTTGTATTTTGAAAGCTCTCCCCCATCATTATTGCTCCTTTATCCAGTGAACTATCTTCCAACTCACTAGCCACATTCAGGTAACAGGATAATCACAAGATTCCGGAAAAGTTGGGCTTTAGCCTGGTAGGAATTTACCAGAGTGGGCCCCGGCAAAAGTCCGAAAATTACCGGCCGGTTAGCTTGACTTCAGTACTTTGTAAGTGCCTGGAGCGGGTAGTCGGGAAACAGATCTCTAGGCATTTGGTTCAACACAACCTCATATCAAATGCTCAGCATGAGTTTGTGGCAGGACGATCCTGTCTGACGAACCTCCTGCTGTTCCTCGATGAGGTAACCAGGCGTCTGGACCAAGGGCAATCGACTGCGGTCTGCTACTTGGACTTCAGCAAGGCATTTGATTCTGTGAACCACAGATTTCTGGACGTCAAACTGCAGTCTATGGGAATTGTTGGAAAGGCAAGGTAGTGGACAAATAGTTTTTTAGCAGGGCGAACTTTTAGTGTTAAGGTGGGTAGTCAAGTTTCAAAACCGGAAGGTGTAACAAGTGGGGTGCCACAGGGCTCGGTGCTCGGCCTTCTATTCTTCCTCATCTTCATCAATGACCTAGCATGTGGGCTTACAAACCCCACCTTCATGTTTGCCGATGACGTCAAGATGGCTGGAGTAGATATAGAACTTGACGTGTTAGCAGTACAAAACTGGGCACGCAAATGGGACCTTGCACTAAACCACACCAAGTGTCAATGCTTGACCATGAATACGGGGGCTAGCGGGAATGGTGTGGGTTCGTTGCAAGTGGTCTTGCAGGTCAAAGACTTAGGAGTTATAATGGACAACAGCTTAAAGCCTTCGAAGCAGTGCACCTCAGCAGCCAATACGGTCAGGAGGGAACTCTTTCGAGTTAGATCCATTATGTCGTGTAGAGAGTCGGAAATTTTTGTTCCGATATATCAGGTCATAGTTAGGCCGCAAATGGAGTACTGCTTGCAGGCCTGGGCACCGTACTGCCGGACAGATATAGACTGTCCGGAGAAGGTGCAAGGGCTAGCCACTAGAATGGTGTATGGCCAAGGGGGGTTTGGCTACACAGAGCGTCTCCGTGCCCTAGACCTGTTCTCGATGGAAAGACGGCGCATTCGTGGGGATTCGATAGAAACCTTAGAGATAAAGAAAGTGTAGCGGTTGCCATCTTCGTCCATACTTTTACCACGTTTATTGTTTAACTGAACGCTGACTGCCAAGCGCGGTGGCCATTTGACCGTTGCTCTTGCGCACGCTCTCACGCACGCTCTCACGCACGCTCTCACGCACGCTCCCAAATACACGCTAACCACTATCTCTCCCAATCGCCTGCTCGTTCTCACGGGTCGTGGAGAATACTATTCTGGTTAACATATTTGTGCAGTGCCGCACATTAGAGTAACGTGCAGGTGGTCCACGCAGTAAAAAGGACCGAAGCACGCGTTTACTAAGGAAACCGCGAAGTAAGGTCTAATCAACCTTACAATTGGTGAGCCCGACGTGATCCTCAGGTCACGTGAGTTTCCTTGTTTTCTACCGTTCAAGGTCCCGTCTGCGTACTTTTTTGTGTTTTATTGTTTCCCTATTTGTTGATTTTTTTTGGTCGGTTTACCAAATAATTTGTTTTGTCCATTCATATTTTTGGTGTCTAGTTCGTCGTAATTTTTGTTCTTTTCTCGCGAAGATTATAGTGCCCCATTGATCGTTGGTTTCTTTTCCCGTCTGTATTCGATAAAGCAATCACAATGTCTACTGAACGGAAACCCTGCTCAGACCCCACCGTTGGGGCGATCACGCTGCACATACCGGCATTCACACCTGCTGATCCAGAACTCTGGTTCACGCTGGCCGAGTTAGAATTCGAAAACTGCCGTATAACCAGCGACGCCAGCCATTGCAGGTGGGTAGCAGGCCGCCTCCCGCCAGAGGTCACAATGCAAGTAAGGGACGTAATAATCTCTTCCCGAAGCTATGAGGCTTTAAAGGTGGCTGTCATTGTTACGAACGTTTGAGCAATGCGTAGCCAAATTCGCAACGCATCCCGAAATCAGAAGGCGATTATCCGTGATAATTCTACGATACTAGATTATTAAAATAAACAATGACATAAACAATATACAAACCTCAATAATACGATCACAAAGACTCAACAACGAGAAACCGAATGGCAGCGTGTGAGCAGACAGCACGTGCGTCACGCAGGTCCTGAGCAAGGATGTGCCAAAATAGCGCTCTGGGCGCGAACAAACAACAATTGGTCCAGAAAAACAACCAGTTCGTAAAGACAAGTCAATAGTGTATGGAAATGAGTGGTTAGGAAAAAACACTGAATCGCGAGGGAAAAAGGGGGACTTTCCACGACCGGCTGTTACACCGCCCACCAAAATCCTCCTGGATCCTTAGCAAAGTCAAAGGTTCAGTATAAAGGTACTGATTCTTCCTACCTGCCTAGGCCCTGCTGTCAGTGCGCGCGTCTAATGCTCGTCGTCAACGTTCTACTACTGGTCGCACCTAATCCACTGGATACATAGACGTGAGGCTAGTCTACATCTTCCACAAGACCAAATGACCGATGGCGGGCGTGAATGGTCACATAGACGTTGTCCTCGTAAGGGGCCGTCCGGTCCTGGATGTACGTGCTTGAGTGTGTGTGTGTGTGTGTGCGTGTGTGTGTGTGTGTGCGTGTTTGTGTGCCGGGGTTACAATGAAATCACAGGTATGACTACACATCAAAGGAGGACTTTCTGCAATGTCAACAAAAGACCGCGTGGCAAGAAAACGAGTAAATGTAGCATGTATGTGTGACCTGAGCTCCGCTACTTCCACATATGCAAGGGGCATTCGGTAGCGTCAACAAAAGGCAAACAAAGAACACTGTCACATGTTTGATGGGTTTACGGGATGTAGAGTGCGTCGTGCATGCGTGTATGTATCGGGACGTATAATGGAATCGTACTCATCACCACATATCGGAAAGAACTTTCTGTAATGTCAACGAAAGGACCGCGAGCACCTTAACGTGTTTGACGGAGATTGTGTGGTATATATGGTGTTTCTTTATCCACCTCGATTACTGGCGTGAAGAAGGTTTACTAGGCCTCAGGGTTATCAGCTTCTCCGTCTTCGCTCTCGAGTAGGTTAATACTGCGTATGTCACGAATGAGCACTCCGTTAGCTGTCTTCACCTTCACCGTTCTTATCATTCCGTCAGTGCTTTTGATGGTTTCCGTAACTACTCCCAAAGACCAAGCGCTGACATGTGCGCGTTCGTCGGTGATCATAACCACGTCCCCAACTTTGAATGGTCTTGTTTTGGCCAGCCACTTCTGTCGAGTCTGCAAAGCCGGTAGGTACTCCCATAGCCATCGCCTCCAGAAGACCTTGGCCAGATAGTTCGCTTGCTTCCACTCATGGAGGTAGCTCCCACGAAGGTTTACCGGCCCTTGGAAACCCTCGTTCGACCTTAGCGTCAATAAGTCGTTCGGGGTGAGCGCCAGGTGGGTGGGGTCGCCGTTCAATACTGGAACCAGGGGGCGGTTGTTCAGGACTCGCTCCACCTCAGTCATGACGGTGTTCAGCGTCTCGTCGTCGGGCGGCTGCTGCTCCATGATTGACAGCATTATCCGTCTGGCGGACCGGATCATGCGTTCCCATAGGCCGCCTCGGTGACTGGCCTGTGGGGGGTTGAAATGCCATCGTATGCCGTAGGCCACGGTTCGACCCTGCAGTTCGTCCCTGTTTATGTTCTTGTGCCAACGCTGCAATTCCCGGTGAGCGCCCACAAATTTCGATCCATTATCTGAGTATATATCGGCCGGTACGCCTCTTCGGTTGATAAATCTTTGCAAGGCCCGTAGAAACGAATCGGTCGTCATCGAATGTGCGACTTCTAGGTGTACCGCACGTGATTTCATGCACGTCATGATACATCCGTATCGCTTTTCTAATCTTTTCCCGCACTTGATCCACAAGGGCCCGAAATAATCCAACCCGGTGTCACTGAACGGCCACCAGCCCGTAGTCACCCTGCATTCTGGTAGTGGGGCCATGAGTTGTTTGCCTGCTGTGGCATTGCGTCTCCTGCATTGCACACACCGTCGGATTACGCGTTTTACAGTCTCTCGTCCTCTCAACAACCAAAGACGCTTTCGGATGACGCACGTCACGTGACTTTCCCCGGCATGTCCCTCCATGGCGTGGACGTGTTGAATCATTAGCTCTACTACAGGTTGTCTCGCAGGCAGCAGTATAGGATACTTTGTGTCGAAGTTCAGGTGGGCGTTGGTCAGCCTACCATCCACCCGCAGCAGTCCGTTGATGAGTTTGGGGTTTAAACGCTTCAGCTCGCCTCTTGGAGATGGCATGTCTTCATTGGTCGGCCCCACTTCTTCCGCCCTCTCGAGTTCTTGGGCGAAAGCCTCGCGTTGTATCATTCTGAAAATATCATACTCTGCCGCTTGTAGCTCATCGGGACCTATCGGGCCGACCGGTAGCCGACCTGAGGGCCGTAGCCCTTTCATGACTAGTAAATTTATCTTGAACCTGGTTAACCAAACTAGCGAACGAAGCGTCTTCATCCAGGAAGAAAACCTGACCAGTCGCGATAGAATGGACGACGGTCCGACGACGTTGGTTGCTATCACTACGCCTTTGATCTCCAGTTCCAATTCCGTAGGGGTTTTTAATTCGAACACGGGCCAGTCCTGTTTGGGCAATTGCAGGAAGTTTGGCCCTCTCGTCCACGTGTCCAGTTGCCTGAAGTTGTTCGCACCTCGGGAGCACAGGTCGGCCGGATTATCGCCATACCTGACATGACTCCACTGGTGCGTGGCTGATTCATCGTGGATAATCGTGAGCCGGTTAGCAACGAAAGTACTAAACCGGCTCCGGACGTTGTTAATGTAGTAAAGTACTATCGTTGAATCCGTCCAGAAGCTCACCGACCAAATGTAGAGATCGAAACATCTCTTCACAGCTTGCACCACCCTAACTGCCAACACGGCTGCGCTGAGTTCAAGGCGTGGGATTGAGACCGACTTCAGTGGAGCAACGCGGGCTTTGGCGAACAGGATCCTCGTGGTATATTGTCCATCTCCTGCGCACCATCGTCCGTACACCACAGCTCCATAACCGACTTCGGATGCATCGGAAAAGGCATGTAGTTCTCCAGTCTGTGTCGTATGGCCAGGGGTCAAACATCGTGGGATTCATATGTCCCCTAATTTCTTCAAGGTGTTCAAAAATTCTTCCCAGTCCAGCCGGTCCCCTCGGTCCAGTGACTGGTCCCAATCAACTTTCTTACGGCACAGCCGCTGCAGCAAGATCTTCCCGGGTAGCAGCCATGGTGAGACGAAACCGAGCGGGTCGAACAAACTTGAGACGGCAGATAGTATGCCACGACGGGTTATTGGCAGCTTGGGAACGTTTAGTTCGAAAACAAAATCGTCCCTTTCCGCGTCACATTGTGTCCCTAAGGTGCGCTCGATAGGAAATGGAGAGCCGTCCAAATCTCTTACCCTTTCGGCCTTTTCGTGATACCAGATGACCTTCAGCACTTCTGGAGCGTTCGACATCCATTTAGTTAGATGGAAGCCGCCCTCTTCCAGCAATCTCGTCAGACCCCTGAACTGCTCTAGAGCTGATTCCACATCATCGAATGACCCAAGGTAGTCGTCGACGTAGAAGTTCCTGCTGACGCTTTCTACCACCGTCCGATGTACTAGATCGCCATGTTTTTTCGCTGATTCTCGGAGGGCGTAGTTCGCACAGAATGGTGACGATATGGCTCCGAAGGGGTGGACGGTCATTCTATAATTCACCACTGCGTTGTCCCGGTCGCTCCCTTCCCACCACAGGAAACGCAAAGCATCTCGTTCTCCTACCGGAATCTTCACCTGATGGAACATTTCCCTAATGTCAGCAGACAAAGCCACTTTACCCACTCTGAAACGGCACAGAACATCGATCAGTGGTGTGGTCCAGTCAGGCCCTGTAGTAAGCGATCGTTTAACGACTTGCCCTGGAACTTGGCCGCACAGTCGAAAACCACCCGCAGTTTATTGGGTTTCTTGGGGTTGATAACCGGATGGTGAGGCAGATACCAGATACCCCTTTTGCTGTCGGTGTTAACAGGCACCTTTTCAACGTAACCGAGGGCCTCGTTTCGCTTCATCAAATCCGCGTATCGTTCCCACAGATTCTGGTCTCGAATGAAGCGTTCTTTTAGTCGTAGTAATCGTTGGAGAACATAATTTCTGTTGTCAGTCCACGGGTCGACCGGTGTGCGCCATGGGAGGGGAACCTCGAACTGTTTTTTGAGGCCTCTAGAGCCTTGCCGCACCGTTTGTAGAGCGAAGTGATCCTCTTGAGACAACGTCGGTCTTTCGTCTCCAATGTCATGAAACTCCTTTTCATACAGCCGTTGCAGATGATACTCTATGCGGTCCGTTTCGGCGGATAAGTAATTCACGGAACCGCGTACCCCTACTGGACCGTATAACATCCATCCCAGAGCCGTGCGTACGGCATAAGGTGCCTGGCGGTCGCCCACTCTTTGGTCAAGCACCCAATGCGCCTCTGGCACGTCGCATCCGATGAGGAGATCCACCTCATCATCTTCCCAGTCTACGACGGTTACATCCTGCAGGTGGGGCCACCGAGTCAAGATTGCGTCCACCGACCTTGGTGCTCGCATGGGGAGATCCGCTAACGTGAATGCCTCCGTTGGTTCAATTTCTTCGTTAGTGTCTAGAGAGATGAGTTGCAGCCTCAATCTACCGGCAGTCATTACCTGTGTTCCACCCACCGTGCTCGCTGCTAACGACGTCGCACCTTTAGCCAGTTGGTGTTTGTCGGCAAACCGCTCTTTCACCAAGGTGGTGTCGGATCCACTATCAACGAAAGCCAACGCCTTGACTATCCCAGTCGGAGTCACTACTCCCACGGCCACTACGCCTAAACGTACCGGTTTACTGGCAGATTGTGAAGTTGAACAAATCACGCTGGGCTTGGCACTCGCCTCGGATATGGTTACTCTCGCCTGATGCAGCAGCCGATGGTGTCTGCCCGTGCAGCCCTCGTAACCACATCGATTCCTTGTTCTACAGGCTACTGCCCGGTGCGTGGTGTTGAGACAGATGAAACATGCTCCTGCCATCCTCGCCATTCCCCACCGTTCGTCTATTGTGGCGTTGCCGAACTTGGGGCATTCTGGTAGGCCATGGCTAGTACCACAGGATCTGCAATTTGGTTTCGCCGTAGCATCTCGTGAAATGACGTGTGTGTTGGTCCAAGGCTGGTACTTTGGATATTCCCGTACAGGGGTTTGGGCTTGGCTAGTACCGGGCTTGTTTGCTCGGTTGCTGTCCCGGATGAGTCGGCCAAATCTGCTGTCAGCTATCTTCGTTTGCCTGTCTAAGTATTCGGTCAGGTCTTCGAAGTTGGCTTCTCTGTCGCCTCGGCTTATCCGTTCAGCTTCTTCCGCCCACCGACCCTGTAGTTCGGGAGAGAGGTGACGGACTATGCCTTCCAAAGTGTGCATGGCGTCTAGGTCAGCCCTGTAACCTAAATGGTCGAGGGCTATTGAGCAGTTCTGCATCTTGATCACCAGGTCGGCCATGGTGTAGACGTCGCCCTTGGTTTTCTTTGCCTCTGCCATCACGCCCTCTATTAGGTTACGGGCTACTTTGAAAGGTTGGCCAAACAAGTCCCTCAGAATCTTTCTTGCCCTTGTGTAGCCTTGTTCTGGATCGAGCATGGTGCACCCGTCGATAGCTTCTCGCGCTCGGCCTCGGCAGTAGTGAGTAAGGTAAAGAAGCCTTTGCCCAGGGTCGGTTACCTTGTTTTCAACGAACGTTTCGAACTGTTTGACAAACTTGCAGTATTGCTCAGCTCGCCCGTCGAAAACCGTTAACTCCACTCTAGGCAGATCGATCGATGGTGGTTTGTATTCGGCGACCGGCGTGGGGTTCCCTACCTTATTGCACTCTAACCTATCGGAAGTGTCGAAGTCACTGGTCTCATGCTCTCGCTGTTTCTGTGTACACTTCTCTGCTTCCTGCGCCTGTAGTCTAGCCGAAAGTAACTGTTGCTCTAGTCCTAGTATTCTCAGCTTATATAAATCGACATCCTTACGATCAATATTGCTTTCAATAACACATGAGCTAGCACTGACAGGACTAGGCGATCTAGCATTAACTAAAGAATCATATGTACCCAAAACCTCCCCAGAGACTTGCCGTATTACTTCCTGTCCGGATTCGACTGCTTTTGATCCTTTTCTTGGCATTTTGCGTGATTTTTCCTCGTTCCAAATAGATCTATTGAGTATTGTTACGAACGTTTGAGCAATGCGTAGCCAAATTCGCAACGGATCCCGAAATCAGAAGGCGATTATCCGTGATAATTCTACGATACTAGATTATTAAAATAAACAATGACATAAACAATATACAAACCTCAATAATACGCTCACAAAGACTCAACAACGAGAAACCGAATGGCAGCGTGTGAGCAGACAGCACGTGCGTCACGCAGGTCCTGAGCAAGGATGTGCCAAAATAGCGCTCTGGGCGCGAACAAATAACAATTGGTCCAGAAAAACAACCAGTTCGTAAAGACAAGTCAATAGTGTATGGAAATGAGTGATGTTAGGAAAAAACACTGAATCGCGAGGGAAAAAGGGGGATTTTCCACGACCGGCTGTTACAGTCATTACCCGCACGACAACAACGCAAGACCAACATATGCAACAACTTCAAAACGTTGAGCTTGGAAGTAGGAAGCCCTCCGAACTGCTGCGTGAGATGCAGCGCTTGAGAGGACCGACAATAGGCGAGGACCCGCTCTTAAGGGAACTTTGGCTGCAGTGTTTGCCGCATAACATTCCAGTTTTACTAAGTGCCACGCGCAAATGCTCGCTGGAGGAAACCGCCGCGATAGCTAATGACATTATGTCACGATACAACCCCGCTGTAGCTGGAGTAACCAGGTCCTCCGTCACAACGGTTCCTGCCCTGCCAACATCTAACGACCTCGCGTCAGTTTTGTCTAGAATTGACGCGAGCCTGCAACGCCTATCAGTTAGAAGTGGGTCACAGGAGCGGCACCGCGCACGCTCACCTAGGCTCCATAGTCCGTCATTGCGTTGACGTTTCGTCGGTTCTTCAAAAGAAGGATATTGTAAATACCACAGTCGCTTCGGTAAGGGAGCCAAACGATGCGAACCAGGGTGTACGTTTCCCCGTGCTCATCAGGGAAACTAAACCCCCGGCCCGTGGTGGCGACCCACGAAGCCGGGTATCACACCAATAGTCGTCTTTTGAACGTAAGGGACATCATTTCAAATAACCTATTCCTTGTAGATACCGGTGCCGAAGTGAGCGTCCTCCCCCGAGCGAAAGACGACAATAGCACACCGCAGGCCCAAACACTACGCGCTGCCAATGGCACGGCCATCCCAACGTTTGGCCAGCGGTCACTCACCTTAAACTTGGGTTTAAAGCGTAATTTTCGTTGGGTATTCATCATCGCCGACGTCCCGTACCCAATTCTGGGCATTGACTTCCTGCAGCACTTTGACTTGTTAGTTGATGCACGGCGCCGCAGAGTGGTGGATCGTCAGACCACTCTCGCTGTTGCGGGTCATAATTCGCGAGTGAATCACGTCACGCCCTTTTACGTTCAACCACCGGCACACCAACCTTATGGCGAACTCATCGCCGCCTACCCGGCCATGTTTCGGCAGGCCGGGCCTCTCCCAGCAGTGACGACCAGTGTCACTCAACATATCGATACTAAGGGACCCCCAGTGTTCAGTAGGCCGCGTCGGTTAGCACCAGACAAGCTCCGCGTTGCACAGGCCGAATTCGAACATGCTGGAACTGGGTATAATACGCCCTTCTAGTAGCCCTTGGGCTTCCCCCCCTTCATATGGTTCCTAAGTCTAGTGGCGACTGGCGACCCTGTGGTGATTACAGAGCGTTTAACAAAGTCACCGTCCCGGTCCGATACCCGATTCCCCATATACAGGATCTTACTTCATCCTTATCAGGTTGCTCCGTCTTCGGCCGTATCGATTTGGTTCGGGCGTACAACCAGATCCCGGTAGCAGAGGCCGATATCCCTAAAAATGCCGTCACTTCACCTTTCGGGCTGTCCGAGTTTCTGCGAATGCCGTTTGGACTCAGCAATGCAGCCCAGACCTTTCAACGGTTCATGCACGAGGCAATTCGTGGTTTGGAAAATGTCCATGTATGCCTGGATGATATTTTGGTGGCGAGTTCTTCAGAGCAAGAGCACGCTACACACTTACGAGCACTTTTCGAACGCCTTAGCCAGCACGGTGTTACGATCAATATCGCGAAATGCGAATTAGGCCGGGCTGATATCACTTTCATAGGACATTCTATTTCATCCTCGGGTATCCGCCCTCTGTCAGATAAAGTTTCCACTGCCCTGAACCCCAACCTTTTCGCCAGTTGCGTCAGTTTGCCGGCCTGGTGAATTTCTACCGCCGATTTATTCCTCGCTGTGCGGAAATGATGCAACCCCTCACCGACCTGTTGCGCGGAGGGAGGCGGAAGTTCGTGTTTCCCTACACGGCACAAGCCGCATTTGCTTTGGTCAAAGATGCTGTCGCCAACACAGCACTCCTTACGCACCCCGACCCTTTGGCTCCTATTTCGGTAGTAACGGATGCCTCGGACACAGCGGTTGCAGCAGTACTGCAACAGTTCGTAGATGACTCTTGGCAACCTTGAGCATTCTTCTCCAAGCGCCTACAACCCGCGGAATCAAGGTACAGCACGTTCGGTAGAGAGTTATTAGCCATCTACTTGGGAATCCGTTATTTTCGACATGCACTCGAAGGCCGTTCGTTCACGTTGTTTACAGACCACAAGCCTTTGGTTTACGCACTGAAGTCAGCTTCGGATCGATACTCACCACGCGAGATTCGCCACTTAGACTTTGTCTCACAGTTTACTGTGGACATACGACACGTCTCTGGGGTACTTAATCCCGTCGCAGACGCCTTATCGCGCGTATATCAACTAAGTCTGTCACAAACGCCTAACATCAACTCGGACGCAATGGCACAGGGTCAAACTATGGACCCTGACATCGAACAACTTCGACAGAACGGTTCTTTGAGTTTAACCACAGTGCCTATCCCAGCTTCCCAGAATACCATCGTGTGCGATGTGTCGCAAGGTCGCCCTAGGCCAGTAGTTCCTGCTGCCCACCGTTACCCTACGTTCCTGACACTCCATAACCTGGCTCATCCGGGTGTGACTGCCTCGGTGAAACTGATAACTGAGCGTTTTGTTTGGCACAATGTCAAACGAGATGTCCGTCAATGGGCTCGTGCTTGTCTGCAGTGTCAACGTGTTCAGACCCACAGGCACACTAAGGCGGCGTTAGCCAGGTTCCCAGAACCTGAAACACGTTTTCATCATGTGCACGTCGACCTCGTAGGACCACACCCACCTTCGCTTGGGTACGTTTACATACTCACATGCGTGGATCGTTTTACTCGCTGGCCGCAGGCCATCCCTATCCCTCGTCCCACCTCGGAAGAGGCCGCGAAAGCTTTTCTAACCGTTTGGGTTAGTCATTTCGGTTGCCCGGCAATAGTGACCACCGATCGCGGTCCACACTTTGACGGCGCTTTCAGCAGCCTACTCGCTACGCTCGGTTGCCAACACGTTAAGACGACAGCTTACAACCCTCAGGCCAATGGTATGGTTGAGCGTTTCCACCGGCAGCTAAAAGCCGCCCTTCGAGCAAACGGTAACCCCCTTTGGAGTGAAACACTACCATTAGCACTCTTAAGCCTGCGTAGTACCGTTAAGGAGGAGTTACACACAACACCGGCCGTACTAGTATATGGCTGTACACTTCGGCTGTCTGGGGAGTTGATAGCCCCCTCACCAACCGTGACTTTCGACTACGGCGACTATGCTCAGCGCCTTACGCAGCACATGCGAGTGCTCAAGGCCAGTCCGCCGCGTGAACAACAGTCTACAAGTTATGTCCCAACTGCGTTAGAAACCGCTACTCACGTATTCCTTCGCGTCGATGGCGTTCGATCACTACTACAAGCGCCATACACCGGCCCGTTTCGGGTGATAAAACGTAGGGCAAAAACATTTGTCATAGATATCAACGGACGACACGACACCGTATCTATCGACCGTCTCAAGCCTGCCGTCATGGAGTACGAGCCGCTCGGCCAATTTACACCCACTCAAGTCGCTCAGTCACCTGCATCGAGCGAGTTACCACTCGAACCACCCCCAACTACGCCTAGTGAGGACTCGGCAGCTAGTCCATCAGATTCTCGAACCGTACCCGCAACGCGAAGTAGCCGTCGCGGTCGCCAACTACGAAATCCCGTCCGCTTCGCCGATTTCGTGACGATTTTTACAACCGACTGTTAGCAATAAGTTGGGAAGTTCGCCATGGATTTACCAAACAACAGACCCGTGAAATTACAGTCGGTAGTTATGATTTCATTTTCTTCTGGTCTCCTAGCGACTCCAACAACACAGAACATCGTTTGTGTGTTGTTATTACGGTCCAACGTCCGCCGGCGCCCTCAGACGCTATTTTGTTCCAGTTTACCTTGCCCTCTCTCAGACGGATCTACAGAGTCACATTGGATTCATCCGAAGCCTGGCTGACTCCCGTGCACGTTCAAGGAGCCAACCGCTCACTGGACAACGGGACGATTGGTCAGCCTGGCACTGGAGACGGCAACTGGACGCCTTTTTGGATGGACCTGACGAGGCATTTTCCGGCTTGCATTCGTATGAGACCCGTGGGCGCCAAAACACAGTTTGTCCTACGCACATCGGACCTCGAGAGTGCAGGCACCGGTAAACTCATCAGCAGTCGTTCGACTTCACCAACAATATAACGGACAAGCTATGAGGAGTTCCTGGACAACCAATGATTCCGGCTTACCATCACGATCGAAGCCCAACTCCGTCGGACTTCTAGGAGGATGCCCCTGTAGCGGTTGCCATCTTCGTTCATACTTTTACCACGTTTATTGTTTAACTGAACGCTGACTGCCAAGCGCGGTGGCCATTTGACCGTTTCTCTTGCGCACGCTCTCACGCACGCTCCCAAATACACGCTAACCACTATCTCTCCCAATCGCCTGCTCGTTCTCACGGGTCGTGGAGAATACTATTCTGGTTAACATATTTGTGCAGTGCCGCACATTAGAGTAACGTGCAGGTGGTCCACGCAGTAAAAAGGACCGAAGCACGCGTTTACTAAGGAAACCGCGAAGTAAGGTCTAATCAACCTTACAAAAAGACTGTCAGGAATAAGCAGAGAAGACCTTTTCTCTCTGATCCCCGAGAGAGGTACAAGGGGGCATAGCCTTAGATTACAAAGGACGCATTCGAGGCTCCAAATCAGGGCGCATTTCTTCTCAAATAGAGTGATACCCTATGGGAATAAGCTCCCGGAAGAGGTCATAAATACCACAACAGTGAAGGCTTTTAAGAAAGCAGTAGACCTATGTTGAGTGGCAGTATACCCCGGGTTATGTTAAGCAGATTTTAGGGTCAGATGCAATTTACTTATTGTTTCCACCTTACTATGCCAGGGCTGATACTGCACAAAATTTCTGCTTTTCAGAAAAAGAAAATCACGCAGTGTTGGGAGCTATGGAAACGCGCCGACAACACAACTATCTGGACACACGATTGGCTCTAGCCACATCAAGTCCTGTGCAAACTGAACTGAACTGATACTGCGCTACACCGAGATGCCGCACTTCGTGGTGGTCGGGCTGGTGGTGAGCGCTTAAGGATGGGGATGAGAGATTGCTGACATCAGCCGGAATTGATGCTAGCAGTTGAAAATCCACTCACCTGAATCACCAGGAAACAATAAATCCTAACTATTCCAGCTTGCGCGTCAATCTGGCCCTGGAGATGTGTTCTGTCACGGCTGGTATCACCAGCAACTTCTGTCGATTACCCCTAAAAATGGCCAATTTATGTGGCAAACACCAATGTCTGGGACGGGCTTGCTGGAAGTACCTTGCTTTCTGCAAAGGCATACGGCCAGTGGTCAAAAAGTCAAAAAGTTTAAGGACTGCGAACTGCTCTTGCTCCTTTGCGGTGGATATGGACATTAAAATAACCCCAGAACTCAGCACCATACCAAGCAGTTTCAGTAGTAGCAAGCTGCGTAAGAACGTTGAAATGGAAATATCTCAAGTGCGCCAAAAAGTTGACGAACAAGAGGCAGACTCGGAGGTTGTCGGGGCCAGGCTAGACACAGAAGCACACTCTCGGCAAGTTACTGAAGAATACGAAGATAGATACAGATAGGTTCGTAATCTAGTGATAAAAAGCGTCCCTGAGCCTGTCTCCCAGGCAACTGGACGGAAAGAGATGTCTGAAACCGAGTACCAAACTCCCCAGAGATCGCGTGCCTTCCAGGTCAACCTGTGCTGAAGAGTCCCCAGTCTGGGTAAGCAAGATTGTACAAACGATTACCACCGACCCCTAAAGCTGGTGGTCACATAAGCCACAAGAGATACCTACGGCTCAAAATGAAGCGGAAAGCAGCTGTCGGGGTCCAAAAGCAATGCAGACTGTTGAGATCACCTTATCTGGAAGTACCAAATGCCCGTAGGTCTTTTTCAACTATGTACAATCGAAAATAGCTGTACGCGTAGCTGTGGGTCGCCTTCAGGACAGGGGTGGTGAACATGACCTCGACAACGGCGCTACAGGTGAGATACTGCGACAGCACTTCCAGACAGGGCACCATCGTGACAGTGAACTAAACCCGGCATACGAGCCTCCCAGACCGCAAGTAATGCCGTCAGTCCTAGTTTCCTCTGATAAAGTGGAAAAAGCCCTGAGGGGACTTAGCATACACAAGGCAGCCGGTTCATATATCGCCCACGTAATAGCGGCCCCTCTTTCTCGGTAGTACATTGAGTCTCTGGACATTGCGCAACCACCTGGGTACTAGCTGACGACCGAGGTTGTCCCAGTGCACAAGGGCAGATTGAAAAGCGAAGTGCAAAACTACCGGCCGGTCAGGCTGCTACCTGTGCCTCTAAAAACACTAGATGGATTGATTTAGGATCGCGGAAAAAATCACTTGGTCGAAACCAGGGATGGTCTCCATCAGAAAAAACGGGTTTGGTAAAAACAACTTTTGCCTATCTAACCTTCTCTCTTAGACAAGGTAACGGTCAAGCTAGGCAGGGGTGATCGAACCGAGGTCTGCTGTTTGGATGTCCGAATGCCTTCGACTCCGTAAACCACCGTCTACTACTACTCAAAGTGGAGGCGCTGGGTACATCGTCACAGGTGCCGGGATAGACCCAGGAATATCTCGCAGGCCGAATTTATTACTTAACGATGGATGGGAGCAAGCCCTTGAGGGCCAAGGCTATCAGCGAGGTTGCACGGGGGTCAGTCCCGGGTCCACTTCTGTTTTTGATCTGCGTCACAGCTCTATCGAAGTGTATGCAAAACCCATCTTACCTGTTTGCGGACGGCCTAAAGCTGGTGGATGAAACCGGAACGGCATCCCTTCAAAAGGATTCGAATAGGGTTCACACTTGGACGACTTAGTGGCAATTGCCACTCAGCATAAGGAGGTGAAAGTATCTAATCCAGGACACCAGTATGAAATCAAAATACCTAGACCTACGAAATCCACAGAAAATATGGGAAGTTACGGATATCACTGACCTTGGAGTCCGGATGAATGATCGGTACTAGCCATCTCATCAGAATCTGTCTGCTGCGGCCAAGGCCAAATGGACACTCTACCGACTGTTGCGCGCGGTAACGTCTAGAGGAGCTTTCTTGCTCTTGCCTCTATAAGGCACTCGTTAGGCAACACTAAGCAGTGTCAAAGCTTGGGCTCCGACTATTGTGCGGGGCATTGCTGCACTTGAGAAAGTTCCCCGACACTTCACTAGAATGGCAGTAGGACTCGGGCACAAAACTTGCCTACAGGGGCTAATGGCGCTTAACCTGTTCTCATGGAAACGAAGAGGCTCAGATGGATCTAATGGAAGCCTTCAAGCAGACTAAAAGTTTATCCATTCCAACGGAGCCGTTGTTAGTATTGGCACGGGACTTCAGACATGACAGACACTACGGGACTGCACTTTGACGTAGTGTTATGGCTTGCGCGCCTGTATGATACACAGCTACACAGGATGGCTTCTTTAAGCCGGAGATGCAATCACACCCGACAGGTCAATGGATAGAGTCCAGACAAAGTTCAGTCTCCTGGTCCTCCAGGTTGGGGGTCGATTTGAGCTGGCAACTCAATCGACAAAACCAGTGGGAGAATAGTTGGTCCAAGCAAATGGGCTTCCACTAAGCCATCCCGCTGCCTTGCGGATAGGTTCTTGTTAAAACTAAAAGATTTGGATAAGGACCCTAATCGTTTTCCTGCTTTGTGGCTGGACACCCTATCAGTACCCGTCCAACATTTCCCTTGAACTGCATGAATAGAAAGAATTCCATACTGCATCGGTCGTCGCGCAGGATAATCAGGACCGCGCTTCCCATTGCATCGAGCGGCGTGGGTAGTGAAAAGTGGGCTACTGCTCAGAGTTCCCTCTCTTTTATTCAACCTTTGTCTTCCGTCCCCAACCATCTCTCTTTGCCCCATCAATCCACCCATAATGCTCCCACTGACAACACAGCCGAAACTCGCAACGATTCACTGTCAAATAGTGTTGGGAATAATCCTCTGTCTGGTAACTCACATTTTCTCAAGCTTCATCAGCCTCTGAATCTCGGCTCCTTCAACGTGCGTACTCTCATGCAGGCCAATCAGCAGGCGTGTCTGGCCTTCACAATAGATTCTCTGGCAATTGATGTTAGCTGTTGAAGTGAAACGCGTATCCAGGGTTCGAGCTGTGTGATTCAACTAACTGCTCCTGGTATATCATCGAGGTACTTTTGCGCACTTCAAGAGACGAAATAGCTCGAGCTGCGGGTCAACGTGGTGTGGGAATAGTCTTGACTGAGAAGGCTGAGGCTGCCCTCTTAGAGTGGATCCCGATTAACAGTGGTTTATGTGCTGTGAGACTCCAAGGGTCAGTTGGCGTTCGAAAGGATAGTTGTGCTCAGCGCAATTTGTTTGTGATTTCGAAAAGAACTCCAACGGACTGCAACCCTGACACGCAGAAAGATGAGTTCTATGAATAGCTCGCCACCCTCGTTCGCAGCAGTAAGGGTTCTGACATTGTAGTGCTAGCTAGTGACTTCAACCTACAAGTTGGCAAATTTCAGGGCTTAGGAGTCAAAATAGGAAATAGTAGAAAGCTATGTGACCTATATTACGCGGACGACGTTGTCTGCTTGTTCGAATCCACCGAACATGCTCAACGTGCACTAGATAGACTTAGGAGAGCTGTAGCTCCATTCGGCATGCGCTTTGCACCTTCAAAGTGTAGAGTGATGTTACAGGACTGGACGTCAACGATTCCGAGCTTGATGCTTGATGAGGAGGTGCTGGCAATTGTCGATCGCTTCAGTTACCTCGGCAGTAGCGTGACGACGGATGGGAGCACTGTAGTAGAGATGAGCACGCGGATATCCAAGGTTCGTGCAGCGTATGCTAAACTGAGGCACTTGTGGCGCCGACCTGATATTTCACTGAAGCTGAAAGGTCGTGTGTTCTGTGCCGCAGTGCGTTCAGTTTTGTTGTATGGTTGCAAAACTTGGAGTCTGCGTGCTGAAGATATTCGTAGTCTTGAGGTTTTCGATCACCAATGTTTGTGTAGTATCGCTAAGATCGGATGGAGTAGCTCAGTAGGCAATGCTGAGGTCAGAAATCGAGTATTGGTTACCAATTCAGAGAACGTTTTGTCACAGCGTATCCAACTCAGTAGACTTCGTTGTTTGGGGCATGTGTTACGTATGTCAAACACACGTCTACCATACCGTGTCCTGTTCTCCGTTCCTCCTCGGGAGTGGAAAAAACCACGTGGAGGTCAACAGATGACGTGGCAACGAGGAATGAGATAATGTGCTGTGAACTTAGGAGAAGTAAGTGTCTCACCTTTTGGTGGTTGGGGTCCAAAAGATCCCTCAACCAGTTGGTTGGAGACACTGAAGGATATGGCAGCGAACCGTGAACAGTGGTGGTCGTGTTGTCACTTCCTATCGAATCAGAATGATTGATCGATGTGCGTTTGTACAGTTAGACTGTGTATTCCGTGTGTTGGCTACTAGGGCATTCTTTCCTTTTCCCACCTGTGTTGGTCCACTCCCCGTCCATCTTGTATATTCATACTTTCTAATTCGACAAGCAAGATGGTGAGAAAGGCAGTCGTCAGAGGGGCTTGCCCTACTGTTTAACGCAGTACGATGATGATGATGATGACTAGCACTTTATCTAAGCACTGCACTTGTTTGCGACATTCTTGGGGGGAGGTAGACTTAGAGTAGGACCCAGATAGTAGCTGTGGGCTTCTGCATTTTCCTGACAAACCAAACAAAAGTAGCACGGTGCAAACCTAGAAGTCGTAGCCCGGTGGGACTCATCTCGAAACTCAGTGGTGCACGAATCTGGACTGTTTTATCTGGTTTGAACCTCAGTTCTCTTGACCTGACCTAACCTGATTGAGAAAGAAACGAGTTGAATACTTCTCGCTTCCATCACACCTAGTGCCCCAGTTCTTAGGCATCGAAACATCAGACAACTGGTGCACCATGAAAAATTTATAATTATGTGGGGCTCCTCATGCTTGACCATAGGAACCTCATTGTACACACTCTTAAAATCCTGAGTACTGTATATTGCATAACGAAATACAGCCCCAGTCTTAGTTTTTTCGATTCGAGGTAGTGGGTAAAAATCCAACTGTGTGAAGTGGTTGCCTCATGAGCATTGGACAGAAGCAAAGGCCAACGAATATCACGCGGACGCTGCCTTCGTGGATTTCAGCAAGGTGTTTACAAAGTCCCATGGTAGCGACTTTCAAAAGTTGTGATTATTGGTTTTGATGGATCCAGTGCTACGATAGATTGAGGACTTCTTTAATTGGGCGGATATTTGTAAAGTTTCCCGAACCCTACTCCAGTGGTGTTTCTTCGGGATCGGTACTCGAACCATTGCTATCCCTGGCGAATATAGATGATCATTCAGTCGTCTTCAGTTCGCCTTGTTTTCTCTACACAAACAGCCTTAAGTAATGGCGTCTGATTTTCTCCAATACTAACAGACAATCCCTGCAGGACGTTCTAGATTCGTTAACTCGTTGGTCCAACACCTATACCCTCCCGACAGATCTTGGTAAATGTGCCCACATGCACTCAGTTCGTTCACCACAAGGTTAAATACTCCCGGGGACTTTGACAAGATAAACAGCCTGTGAATGCGATTTCACGGTTAGGATGTCTGCCTCACTGAAGACAAGCAATCATACCGGCAGGGCTTTTGCTTCTTCCCGGGACGTGCCAGACCCAATTCACCTCTCTTAGGAAGACTATCATGTGATGCCTTTCGTATGTTCGTCCTCGATTGGAATGCGGCGGTGTGGCTGCATAAACATGTACTGTGTCTGAATCGTCCAAGCTGGGGATAGAACAAAGAGCCGCTACGCGTCGTATTGCAGGACTGCGTGCGAACATTTGCTAAATTTTTGTAGAACTGACTGGTCTTTGCCGGGAAACCTACCGGCGGATGCATGGGGATCTCATCTATATTCACCGAATTGTCAGGGGTGGTCTATGGTCAGGACTGAAGGCTGTCTTCCCACTTCGGGGACTCTGTCGTGCTCGCGGGCATCCAATTGCGTCTTTGACAATGCATTTGGTGGACTTGCTACTATTTTGTCGCTTGCTTCGGAGAGCCACTTACCTTTGATATTCGCCGCCTACTGGTGTGGTGGTAGAGGTAAACGACAACACGTTCAAGAGGAACTTAGACGATTTATCGATAACGCAATGGCGTTCCTCTCAAATCTCGGTTGACGCCAATTAGTCGCTTGTGATGAGGTTTATTCGAGAGGATTCCCTCAGCGTCTTTTATGAGGAGTAGATGAATAATCCACTGTCATCATCGTGTGGGTTGCGGTCTTAGTTACCAGAATCCTCGCTCTCTAGGGGACTTGAGCAACCCAGTGATACCTTCATTTGGGAGGCACTGGATTTTGGCACCCATGAAGCGTTCATTCTTTGTAGAATGTCTGTAAGGCTAGTAAGTGATTCGCTTGCAGTTGGGCGGTAGGCGGGCAAATAAAGGAGACTGTAAGTCGAAGGCATCCTGCACGTACAGAAAAAAAGCCACGTTCGCCGCTGAATGATATTTCCATCTTCTCACTCTGGGAAGTCGTGGTCAAATTAAATGTCAGTGCCGAAACCATAATGTATGGCTAGTGGCCTTGATTGTTTTAATTCCAAATGCTTGCTGAAACATACGCTACGGGACTAAGTATGGGATCCGCTTTATTTTCCCGCATATTTTCGGTTCTACATTCTCTAATGGAACCAAATCCGATCAGTGCGACCGAATACCCATTGTGATGCAGAATATAAATTTCGACAGCGGAATAATTTGTCATGAGCCTAATAAATCAGAATATACGATAAAAGGAGGCGACAGAAATATAGGACCCCCACAGCTCAGCTCCCATAATTACTACTTGAAGTCGTGTGCAACCGCCATTCTGTTTATTAACCTCAATACACCTCGACATACTTCTGACAAGACTTGCGATTGTCAGTTGATCAGTATTTGTCCGTTCTCGCTTAAGGGCGGTTAAAAATTCAGTCTCTCCAGTAAACTATGGGATTTTTGTTCACCTGGCGAAAAAGTCTGCTGGTGGGTTCTCAATCTGATTTAGATCTGAGCTACGGTATGGCCAATGCATAGCCTTAATCCCATGGAACAACAGGCAGCATTTTGTATTGTACATGCAGTGGACAGAAACATTATCACGTCGGAATATGGTGTCATCCTGTAATCTGCTGGACAGTATCGGGAGTAAAACAGTTCCAGCGTACGAATATACGCGACGGAATCTTATATACCTTCAATTGAAATTGGCCCACTTTGGCCGTTAGTTGAGAAGGCTCCCCAAACCATCACTGAGCCCTTGCCATTGTTTATTTGTCTAACCATTCTTTTCTGATATCACGCCATTAATAATTCCAAACATCCGATTCATCCAGATTAGTTTTTTTGGCATTGAAGTAGACATTTTCCCACCTGTTTGCTCATGCTACGTATTGTGTGTTGTGATTTGTTATTATATCCCGTTTTGATCAGATAGTTATCACGTCAGATTGAGAAGAATAAAGAACCAGAGTATAGGCTTTGTTCGCTTAACAGAACGAGCATGTACGCTGAAATAGAAAAAGTGATTATATAGAAATGATCGTCATAGACATAAAGCAATGACGACGCCTGTACACATTCTTTTCCGCTGAGTTTACAGTTTGGATTGCAATAGTTAGATGTGTTTAGATTTCACGAGTTTCGTGATTGTATAACCGTACTCATTGTTGTTTATCTACTAGCGATGGCTGATGTGTACAATTATAGATGTGTTGACCAAATACTTCCATGCGAACGGGTTCTGCAGTGCTTGGGTGGTCTCAGTTTAGTTTATTCAACCATTAACCTCGCACTTCTGTGCTCTGGTTCCGGTTGCTACCCTCCGGCATCGTCCAGTAAAGGGCAAAAAGAATAGAAGCATAGTGATAAAGATTCAAAAAGTCGCAGTACCAAGTGGAAATCAATACGACAAGGAAAGAGTCCGAATGCAGCTACGCCGCTGACGTCGACACCTAGCCATATCACTTGTCTCCAACCATTTAATAGGCGGATCACGTGGATCCCAACCTGGAAGTCCAACACGCTCTACTTGGCCAAGTCCACTGGTCAAGGTTTTCATACCTTTTTGCCTTATCATGGACTGATCACCTTCCAATCACCACCTGTCTCGGAAAACAGCGTACGCTGAGGAAGTCTATTGGCTGGCATGCGTAACACGTCCCAACCACCTTAACCTATTTAGACTCAGCACTTGATCCAGAGACCGACCTCTGGTTCTCAACACCTTACGCCGAACCTCAGCATTGCTGATACGGTGTTCCAACCATACTGGGGTAATGCTACGGAGATATCGATGCTCGAACACAGACAGTCTTCGCCTATCTTCTCTCCTCAACGGCCATGTTTCTGAGCCGTATAAAAGAACGGACCTAACCACCGCATTGTACACTCGACCCTTAACAGACAATCGGATGTCACGCCGACGCCACAGATGACGGAGGTTGGCAAAAGTCAAACGTGCCTTCTGTATACGCGATGACACTTCATCCGTTATCTGTCCATCTGGTGAGATGTAACTGCCCAGGTAACAAAATTTATCCACTTCAGCTAGAGCTTCTGCCAGGACAGGATTTGGTATTGAGCCAACCCGGTACTGCAACAGCATTTTACATTTTGAACGTGCAAAACGCATCCCAAACATTCCTACACTGTTGTTAAGGCTATCTAAGAGAGCTTGCAACTTACCTAGATCTTCATTCAGAAGAACAATATTGTCCGCTTATTCCAAGTCAGACAGTTTACTGCCTGAGCAGAGATCGATACCAATAGCCTCACACGAGGACAGAGCTATCTCAAGAAGTAATTTAAGTACAAAATTGAAGAGGAAGGGTGGAAGAGGGCAACTCTGACGACTGAGTCGAACGCCGCTTTCAGATCAAGAAAGACCAAGATAGTGGTCCTGCGGAAAATGTGTCTGTGCCCTAAGGTTTGCCGAAGATTAAAGATGTGGCCGATACAACCCCGACCGGGTTTGAAACCGGCTTGATTCCCACGCGTACACATTTCGCGGGCACGGTATAATCGGTAGAGAATAAGATCGGTGAGCAGTTTAGACGCGATACTTACCAAGCTAGTCCCTCTGCACTTTTCACAACAGGACCTGTCACCTTTCTTGTAAATCCGCACAATCAGCGATTCACACCATTCCCTGGGAATCTGCTTGCTATAATAAATAATACGGAGGAGTTTTGTTAACTCCGGAACCAAAGTTTCGCCTCCATCCTGGAGAAAAGATGGAGACAACCCATCCGATCCAGCGGCTTTATACATTTTCAAATAACCGATCTCCCACCTAATCTCCATCTCTGATGGAGGACTGATATCAACCTGCATCGTGTCGCTGGAAGATATATTTGGAAGGTCCACCGTTGAAGTGCGCCAACTGAATTGTTCCTTGAAGTGCTCTTCCCAACGCTCCAGACGACGTCCCGGAATGAATCAGTGAGCCATCGGATTCCGTAATTACCTCACACCAGGCTTCTGTGGACTGGTACCTATACTCGAACGGAAAGGGTTGCGAGCGTTGCTAATGAACGCAGCCTTTTCCATTTCCTTACATTTCGCAATCCATCACTGCTCACGGTCAGTTTTCAGGCTCCTAGTCAGTTAGCGTCCCAGGGATTTACGCACTTCCTTGAACGTGGCATCCGGAAGGACCGATCTGCGAGCATCCGACAGAGCAGCTGGTGTCGAAGATATCTATTGATTGTGAGACCGACTTGAACCAGAGTTCTGAGTGGCATTCGAAGCGGTATATAAAGCTTCCTTGACCTGTTGCCAGCATTCATTTGGGTCGTGAACATCTGGCTGCATCGATAACTGCGTAGACAGCTCCATCTAGAAACTGTATCGCTGGTTATCGTTGAACGTACGCTTCGAAGCAGCTAAGACAAATCCTGATAGAATTCGTCCTTGGCCTCAGAGGAGCTGCAGTCAGTCGGTGCATACACAGACACGACGAATAAACATCGGCGCTTCAGTTTGCTGTTGTTGACACGAACAGAACTATCCAACCAAACTGCACACAAACGACTGCTGACTGGAATCCAGTCCAGCAGTGCACGCTCAGCTTTCATGCTCAAAGCAATTTCAACGCCAATGTGACCACGAGCTCTAGACACCGAGTCACCCGACACGCGAAGAGTGAAATGAGAGACTAAGGTTGTATCCGGGGTGCGAAGAGTGATCACAAAAGTGGGATATTGTATGCGTGTTTCGGAGACACAGCATATATCTATTTTAAAAGTGTATAGTGTTTTAGCCTGTTGCCCTATGTGACAGTGTGCGGACGTTGAAGGCAGCCAAGTGAAGTGAACATTTAGGTTTGAAAAGTGTATCTAATTTATACCCAGCTCCTGAACTACTGCTTTCCTCACAGCCGCAATTACCCGTGGCGTTTTGCATCGACCTTAAATTAAAAGAGGGAAAATTGGTAAGGTCTATGTGGTGGTCTGGTGTGTTATCTGTGTCTGGAGTAAAAACGTGACATCAAGAGTACTCGGCTGCTGTTCTTCTGGGGCGAGATTGTGAACAGAAACCGTTTCTTTGCGCCCGTCTGACACGCACGTGAGCATATTTTGAGTTGCATTCGACGAATTCATCTTCGTCGAAAGCAGGCTCATACTTCGACGGACGGACATGGTGCCTCATGAACACTGGTGCGGGAACAGTAAGCCAGTTTGGCGAAGAGACTCCTGATGTGAGTCTTCTTTTGTACTGTATCAAACGTTTGTGCGGGGTGGTGTTCGTGGTAGTACACAGCAAGGATCAAATGAAAAGAAGTGGATCTGAGCGGGACACATTCCCATTCGGTGAAAGGAAAGACCTGGATTCAGCGACGAGAAAAACGCAACATCATGTGGTACCATTTGGGCGTTCTGTTTGTCCATTAGACTGTGGATTGTAAACTGTTGTTCTGCTAGTCGAAGTTCCTTTCGCATGTAAGAAATGTCTCAGTTGTTTGGATATGAGTGACACCACTGTTTGAGTGAATGTACGAAGGCACGCCGAATATAGGGAACAATTAGCAGAATCAGTCGATGGCAATCGACGCCGCCGTGTCCTGGCAAAGAAAGGGGAATAGAAATCTGGAATACTCGTCAATTGTTGTAAGTAGGTGCCTATTACAAGTAACCGGAGGCAGTGGATCTTTGAAGTCCAAATTTAATCGCTCGAATGGAGACGTGGCTCTGATCATATTTCGGCTAAGTATTTTGCAAAGTCTTGGTTTTAGATTAGCGCAGGCAGGACAACTGGATATCGTTTCATCTAAATCCCGAGCTGAGAAATGTAGATCCCCGAATCATACAAAATGAACCAAGCGGGCTATTCCAGGATGGCGGAAAATCACGTAACTCCTTCAGAGAAATACCACATGCGGAGCCAAAATACCCACCAGGTAGCGTATTGACTGCTTTATTGTCTTCGCCGAGGTGGTTAATCTCGTCGAAGTTGTAGCACGACAGTTCGATGTACCAACACTGTATCTTATCATTCTCTACTCCCCCCTCCGTGATTTATGTCGTACAGAAAATCAACCGACCTCTGGTCCGTAATTAATTGAATTTGTACACCGAGTAAATGATGTCGACACTTTCCGATGACCTCGGAAATGGCATACGGCCCTTTTTCTACCTATGAATGATGTTGCCCACTAGCAGTCAATGTCCTGGGAAGGAAAGCAACCGGTCTGCTGTTCTGTGCTAGTGCTGCAGCGATAGCAATGTCAGAAGCCTCCGTACTGACCACAATGAGTGACTTCGGATTTACTGTTGACATCATGGATCTCGACAGGCCGTCTTTCATGGATTTGTAAGACATTGCAATTCCATCCGGCAATGGAAATATTCGGTTTCCAACTAGAGGTCGAACTTTATCTCAATAATTTGATATCCATTGTGAATAATACGCGAAGAGCCCAATGACGTGCTGTTGAGACTAAATCTTTCGGAAGTGGTAGGTTTTTAAGAGGTCAAACGCCGCTTTAAGATCAAGAGGAACAGAGATGATGGGCCTACAAAGGTGTGCCTATGTTCAAAAATTTGTCGACGAATGAAGATGTGATCAATACAATCTCAACTAAGTCTAAACCGAGCTTGATTCGCGCACGAGCACTGTTCTCGAGCGATAGATCAGCCGGTGGTGGTCGACGGGGTTAGAGCGTTTGCTTACTACCTCGGAGGTTCGAGGTTCGAATCCCCGCCGTCACCGGTTACTTTGTGGTAGACAGTAATCTACTGTCATCTGGACCGTTACCACACCTGACCTATTGGGACCTTATGTGGTTCTTAGCCACTGCAAGTCTCAGGATCTGGTTATCGGTTATCCCCAATAGTGCAGCGGCCTTCGCGGCCATGTGGCGATTGCCCCTTCCACTGCACTCATGCGCAAACTTGTGTAAAACTAGAGAACAGCTAAGATGCGATGCTAACCAGACCTATTTCCCTGTGGTTTTCGTAGGAGGACCTGTCGGGCCTCTTATAAATCGGTACGATTACCGAGTCACACCAACTCTTTAGGATTTCTTCCTTCTCCAATATCAAACCGAGAAGTTTTGTCAACTCCAGTAACCGCTGAGTCACTGTCCTTGAAAACACGGAGGCAACCCATCCGGTCCGGCAGTCTTATGTCGTTTGAGATAGCTTATCTCACGGAGAACCTCCGCTTCTGACGGAGGATTGGTATCTACAACTAGAGCTGGGACCATCGTGCTAGTTAGAAAGCCTGTCGTGGATAAAGATCAATTGAATTGCTCCTCGAAATGCTCCGCCGAATGAACTAGGCGACACTGCGGAGTTTGCATCAGTGAGCCGTTTGCCTCTTTGGTCAGTTCGCAAACGCTTGGCTTTCGTGGACCGGTATGTCTGATTAGACGGAAAAGGTTGCACCTGTTGCCAATCGCCGCATCTTTTTCCATCTCCCTACACTTCACAATCCATCGCTGCTCACGGTCGTGTCTCAGGATCCGAATATGTTGGCGTTTAAGGCATCTCCGTGCTTCATGGTATCTAGAATCAGAAAGAAACAATCTGCGTGCATCTAACAGTGCAGTTGGGGATGCAGATATCTATCGTTTCTGAGTGTGTCTAATTATTGGACCTTGGTCAGCATTAGCAGCCGCACGTAGAGCCTGTTTGATCTCTGTCCATGGCTCTTCGGGATCCTTGGACCTTGGCTGCATCGATAACCTGGTAGATATCTCTGCTTTTAAAGTAGATCACTGACCATCTTCCAGTAGCAGCTGTCTCGTTTAGGCTTCCAACTTGAGCATTGAAATCATCAACAACAACCATGATATCCATAGGGTGCACACTGTGGAGCAGTTGAGACTAATCATGAAAGAATTCATCTTTAGCCTCAGGAGAGCTGCAGTCAGTTGGAGTATACGTAAACACAACAAACAGGGATCGGCGCTTCAGTCTGGTGCTGTTGACATGCACAGAACCATTCAACCGAAGCACGCGCAGGTGACTACTGGCGGGGATCCAGTCGAGCGGTACGTGCTCAGCTTTAATGGTCAGGGCGATGCCAACGCCAGTCTGACCACGACCTCTAGACACCGAATCGTCCGACACGCGAAGAGTGAAACGAGAAGTCGAGATTGTATCTGGGGCGAGAAATGTTAGCACCGAAGTTGGGTGTTCTATGCGTGTTTCGGAGACACAACACCAATCTATGTTAAGGGTTTCAAGAGTTCTAGCATGGATAGCCTGTTGCCCCGTTTGACAAGGTGTACGGACGTTGAGAGTAGCTAGGTGAAGAAAATGCTCAAGTCTGAGAATCGACTTTCTGTTTTCCCCTGTCTCCAAGTTATTGTTGTTACGGAGAGCTACAAGTTCTCGGTCACGACTCATCGTGGCTTCTTGTGTCCATTTAAAAGTAGGAAGTAAACGAAGAAGCTCAGAAAGATAAGGAATGCTTCCCGAGGGACCGCTGGAGATTTCTAGGTACGTCATACTTCGCGGCTGCCCTTGCCGCAGGAGCTTTTCTTTGGGAACCCTAACCGGAACCTTTGACTCAGAAGTCTGGCCCACAAGGCACTGAGGCGTTAACCCAGTAAAGGAACGTGACCGGAACACTGGTAAAGGAACTTCTAGTCCGTCACTTGAGACCTGGTTATTGCGAGCATTCTGTCTTGTCTTCGATGGTGCTTTGTTATCGATCCGCTTTTCGGATTCAGTCCTTAGCCCCATGCACCCAATGGAACAAGCAGAACGTGGGCGGGGGAGCATCCTTTGGGCTGGGGGCTGCTCATCTTAGGCGGGTGATAGCTGTCCAAAGAAGTGCGATGACTTATCTCACCGTCGACAGGAACTCCAGATACTCCACTCATTCGCACATCTAGTGGAGACTTTAAGACCGGTAAATTGCTCACCTGCGTGTTTATCCTCTGGAGTGTCCTCTCCAGGGCATAGTGGTTGGAACCAGATGTTACCCATCAACTGTCTCAGAAACTGGACTTCGTGCGGCTTCTACCCATTGACCTGTTAGGTGTGATTGCATCTCCGACTTGAGGAAGCCATCCTGCACGCAAGCCATCACACCGCGCCAAGGTGCAGTCTCGTCGTAATGGAGTGGTATTAGCATAGATCAGCTATTGCTGCTGTTACATCCAACTCAAACGGTTGATTCCTTAGGTGTATCTGGATCAGTAGTTGGCGCTAAATATGAAGGGCAAGACGGGTAAAGTAAGTGAGTTTGTTAAGAAGCCATTTCAAAAAATGAGCTTTTTCGTAGCCAGAATTGAGGTCCAGCTACCTGTTTCCCTAAAAGCGTTGCCGAATGGTGTTGGACTGCATTCCACTGACGAATTTACCGCATATGGCGTCGTTTTGACTTGGCGCCGCTGACAGATTTGAAAGCATAGACTTTCGCTGAGAATTTTATCTTTTGGAGGGACGAGTTCGGAGTCTTATTTGTTTCCTGCTTGCAAGAAGACAACACTTGCAGTGAAAAAACCTCGTTATTCGATTTGATTTCAGTTCTTTCGAGAATATCGAGTGCAGCTTCGTACGTTTTGCACTCGGCTATATATTCGTTTACCGATCGTGTGACGCAGTTAACTAGAACAGCGAGCTTGTTCGAATAAGGTGTTGCAGATTTGGCGACTGAAGTGTCATCATCATCATCATTGTACAGCGTTAAATAGAAGGGCAAGCCCCACTGACCACTGCCCTTCTCGCCATGTTGCACGTTGAATTGGAAAGTATGAATATACAAGATGGACAGGGAGTGAACCAACACAGGTGGGAAAGGGAAAGAATGCCCTAGTAGCCAACACACGGAATACACAGTCTAACTGTACAAACGCACATCGATCAATCATTTTGATTCGATAGAAAGTGACAACATGATCACCACTGTTCACGGTTCGCTGCCATATCCTTCATCGTCTCAAGCCAACTGGTTGAGGGATCTTCTGGACCCCAACCACGTAGACATGAAGCACCTACTTTTCCTAAGTTCGCTGTACATTTTCTCATTCCTCGTTGCCACGTCATCTGTTGACCTCCACGTGGTTTTTCCACTCCCGAGGAGGAACGGAGAACAGGACACGGTACGGTAGGCGTGTGTTTGCCCCAACCAACGAAGTCTACTAAGTTGGATACGCTGTGACAAAACGTTCTCCGAATTAGTACTCCATCCGATCTTAGCGATACTACACAAACATTGGTGATCGAAAACCTCAAGACTACGAATATCTTCAGCACGCAGACTCCAAGTTTTGCAACCATACAACAAAACTGAACGCACTGCGGCACAGAACACACGACCTTTCAGCTTCAGTGAAATATCAGGTCGGCGCCACAAGTGCCTCAATTTAGCATACGCTGCACGAACCTTGGATATCCGCGTGCTCATCTCTACTACAGTGCTCCCATCCGTCGTCACGCTACTGCCGAGGTAACTGAAGCGATCGACAATTGCCAGCACCTCCTCATCAAGCATCAAGCTCGGAATCGTTGACGTCCAGTCCTGTAACATCACTCTACACTTTGAAGGCGCAAAGCGCATGCCGAATGGAGCTACAGCTCTCGTAAGTCTAATCAGTGCACGTTGAGCATGTTCGGTGGATTCGAACAAGCAGACAACGTCGTCCGTGTAATCTAGGTCACATAGCTTTCTACTATTTCCTGTTTCGACTCCTACACCCTGAAGATTTTTCAGCGCACTCTGCATTATTTCGTGCATGATGAAGTTGAACAGGAATGGAGACATGGGACATTCTTGTGGAACACCACTGGTCGTTTCGAACCGACCGGATAGTTCACCGTAAACTCTTACGCGGCCAGATGTATGAGAATATAACGATCTCAGTATGTTCACGAACTTCTGGGGCATACCTTCTCGCTCAAGAGCACTGAAAAGCGCTGTTCGATCAACTGAATCGAAGGCACCTTTAAAGTCTAAGAAAGCCATTATTGTCAGTCGGCGGTGCGTGTGACGCTTTTCAAGTAGTCGGCGAGGAGTAAAAATCTGGTCGATGCATCCTCGACCTGGGCGGAATCCAGCCTGCTATTCGCGGATGTTCCTCTTGTGAGCCGGTGTAAGATGGTGCAGCAGAATCGAGGCTAATACTTTGGTGACTATCGGAATTAAGCTAATCCCACGATGGTTACTACAGTCATTGCGTATTCCCTTCTTGAAGATGGGAACAATCAATGACTCACTCCATAATATACGGAATACGCTCTCTGTTCCAAATGTCAAGGAACAACATGGAAAGTGATTTTATCAAAGCATCTCCATTCAGTTTGAAAAGAACTAGGGGAAGTTCGTTGGGACCGGGCGCTTTCCCTCGCTTTAGTAATTGAATGCATGACTCCACCGGTGTCACGAATGAGTTTGAACAGTCTTTGACTGTTATCTGAAGCAGCTGCTATTTCCATTTCTTCGACAACCTTGACGCACCAATTTTCGCCATCATTCTTCTGGATTTTCGTAACTTGCTTCAGCAGATATCTTTGTATCTTATTCATCTCCTTACAGTTCGAGAGCTGACGCATTTGCTCCATTATGCTCAACGACTCTTGTGAGATCCAGTGCCTTTGATGAACAGCGGACCTAGGATCACAAGCAAAACCTGCTGCAACGTGCATCGCCTGTTTGATATGAGCCCAATGCTCATCTACATTACTGTTCGTCGTAGATCCTAGCTCATGTGCTAACTTCTGCTCATAACGGGTGTGTACTTCTGGATCACACACGTTGCACGGCTAACCGTGTTTGCGGTTCACGTGGATGACCATGGAGCTGGAATAATAGTCGCATTAAAATTAATGCATGGACCGACTCTACGTACGTGTACTAGTAAGATCTGCAGTTCTGAACAGAACTACGCCACCGGTATCTTACGGCGATATGATCAATCTGACTCAAAGTACCTGTAAAATTAGAGCGCCATGTCGCTGTGCAACGCGAGCTGTGTCGGAAACTGGGGCTAGACAAAAACAATCGATTGTCTGTACAAAACTGGAGAAGCCTATCCCCGTTATCTGTACGCTCAGTGAGTAAAGCACAACGGCCACCTAAACAAGCTTCTGACGTACTAAGTTTGCCAACTTGTAGATTGAAGTCACTAGCTAGCACTACAATGTCAGGACCTTTACTGCTGCGAACGAGGGTGGCGAGCTATTCATAGAACTCATCTTTCTGCGTGTCAGAGCTGCAGTCCCTTGGAGTTCTTTTCGAAATCACAAACAAATTGCGCTGAGCACAACTATCCTTCCGAACGCCAACTGACCCTTGGAGTCTCACAGCACATAAACCACTGTTAATCGGGATCCACTCTAAGAGGGCAGCCTCAGCCCTCTCAGTCAAGACTATTCCCACACCACGTTGACCCGCAGCTCGAGCTATTTCGTCTCTTGAAGTGCGCAAAAAATACCTCGATGATATACCAGGAGCAGTTAGTTGAATCACACAGCTCGAACCCTGGATACGCGTTTCACTTCAACAGCTAACATCAATTGCCAGAGAATCTATTGTGAAGGCCAGACACGCCTGCTGATTGGCCTGCATGAGAGTACGCACGTTGAAGGAGCCGAGATTCAGAGGCTGATGAAGCTTGAGAAAATGTGAGTTACCAGACAGAGGATTATTCCCAACACTATTTGACAGTGAATCGTTGCGAGTTTCGGCTGTGTTGTCAGTGGGAGCATTATGGGTGGATTGATGGGGCAAAGAGAGATGGTTGGGGACGGAAGACAAAGGTTGAATAAAAGAGAGGGAACTCTGAGCAGTAGCCCACTTTTCACTACCCACGCCGCTCGATGCAATGGGAAGCGCGGTCCTGATTATCCTGCGCGACGACCGATGCAGTATGGAATTCTTTCTATTCATGCAGTTCAAGGGAAATGTTGGACGGGTACTGATAGGGTGTCCAGCCACAAAGCAGGAAAACGATTAGGGTCGTTATCCAAATCTTTTAGTTTTAACAAGAACCTATCCGCAAGGCAGCGGGATGGCTTAGTGGAAGCCCATTTGCTTGGACCAACTATTCTTCCACTGGTTTTGTCGATTGAGTTGCCAGCTCAAATCGACCCCCAACCTGGAGGATCAAGAGACTGAGCTTTGTCTGCTCTCTATCCATTGATCTGTCAGGTATGATTACATCTCCGGCTTAAAGAAGCCATCCTGTATAGCTCTTTGGGTCAAAGAGGCGCGTAAGCCATAACACCACTTCATGGTGCAGTTTCGTCGTAATGGCAGTAATGGAATTGTTGACTTTCAGGGATCAATGTATCATACCGGTAATAACGGGGTAAATACCCCTTCCATTGCACTCGTGCTCAAGCATTTCGTAAAAAGTCCCGATAAAATGCTAGGAACAGTTCAGGGAAACCTTGCACACATTCTTCTTTCCTGATGCCTTTTTAAACAAAGTGTGCGAATCCTTGAGGCGCCAGCTCACTAGGGGCCTTGGAAATGATCGTGAGCAGTGGTGAATTGCGAAATGTAAGGAAGTTGAGAAGGCCGTGTTTATTCGAAATAGTTGCAACTTTCTACCCTCTGGCTAGAAGTACCGGTCCACTTTACCGCGGTATTAATCAAGGAGTCCGACGGTTCACTGATTCACTCTCATTGACGTCGTATGGATCGCATGGTGGGGCGGTTTGAGGAACATTTTGGTTCGCCAACTACGGTAGACCTTCCGAATGTACCTGCAAGATAAACGATGCAGGTAGGTATCATTGCCAGCCGAGATGATTACCAACAACACTACCGTCTACTGGGACGCGTTTTTCGTTTGAGTACTTCCAACTCATCTTATCAAGTGAATTTTGTGCTCCTTCTGAGCGACCGTGAGAAACGAGTGATTCTTTCGCTGATCAGATATTGGGATGTAAAACGTTGGCATCGACGCTGGCGTAGGTCGGCAATTCCCGTATTAGTCAAAAGGACGAGGATTTTTTTTTATTCGGATTGAGCGAAATGGCCAGCTGATCATACAGACAAGTGCTGTTGCTCGTGCAACTGTCTTATCTGACAGTGGAATATTGTTATCATGCTCGTTATAACGAGCATGGTGTGGTAACCACACTTGATCTATTGAGACTTTCAAGTCAGCAAAAACCAAGTCATATATACGCCATGTCACTCTCCGTCCAATATTGACCTACGACTGCAAAATGTGGTCACTACGCGTCAAAGAAATCAGGAAGCTGTAAGTATTTGGCCATTGGTGTCTGTGACGGATCATGAAAGTGGCTTGGCAGGACATGATTTCAAACATACAGTAAAATCGCTGTTTCGACACCATAAAACTGTCGGTGTTCCTTCAACGCCAACGATTATAGGGGTTTGAACATGTCCTACAACGCCCAGACACGGAGATCTCAAAATTGCCTCTTTATTGTTCCATGTCCGGGATGGCGCTGTTGTCTTGGAGGACAGCCAACAACATGGGTCAGTACTGTCAAATCGGACGTTGAAGGATTAGGACTCCAGTCTGTCTTCGGCGTTCGCAACTGGAAGCAAAACTGGATTTTCCTGTGCTAAGATCTCGCCTCCGATCTTTGTTCATGACAGGTGCCATTCGGGACATGCAAGAAGCCGGCTCATCTTGTCGCAGGAGCTAGCCGCATAAGAGAAAGTAAGGTAATCGACGTCTGTCACGGGTGATTGCTTGCGAGATTGAGCACCGCTTAGGTTCATGGTCATCTCTCATGTTTTCCTGAAGTTGCTTCTGGATGTCAGTGATTGAACGTACAGGGCGCTTAGTCTATAGCCTCAAAGGGGTCTCTGCTGTAGGTCTCAGGTTCATGGTTATGGATTATCCCTGATAGTGCAATTGGCATTTGAGGCTTTTTTTAATACATGCTTGCGCATGAATGCGCTGGAAGGGGTATGTACCCCATAGTCACAGAGACTCAGTGCTTTATTAGAAATAACCGGCCACTAAACTCTGAGACTTGGAATGGCGAGCCATACAAAGTCCAATAGGTCGGGTGTGGTGACGGGCCGGACGACACTGGATAACTGTTTAACACCAGGGTGACCGGTGGTGAGACGTGGATCCGAACCTCTGACCGAATTGGTAATCAAACAGTAAACCACTGGACCACCGTCGGCCATGGAGTATGTACCTTACAGCATACTGTTGCTCTAACAGGGTAAAAAGAAATTAACGACCAATAAGGAAAATGTTGACATTGTCTACGCCGTTTTTTCCCGGCGGACGTTTTCTGTGCGTGATTCTATTTTCTGTTTGACCTGTATATGTTCAGTGATCGCTTCCTTTATTCCACTGATTCCTTTTCCTCTTCCTTCACTCGACATTACACCGATGTCTGTTTCAGTAGTATTTCGCACTTGTTTGACTGCGTTTTAAGTGTGATGATTCGCCGGCATTTGGATATCGCACGCATTGACGTTTGCGCTTATAAAGACAACTTTCGTCCATTGGTTCTACATGCATATTAGAATTGTGACTCATACGGACGTCACCGACTAGTAGACAGTTTCGCTATCTCCCAGGTTTTTGTCATCCGCCGCCTACATAGGTCTTACTTTATTCACCATTCAGGATAACGGGATCAAGAATTACGGCACTTACCAATAATCTGATGAATCGTTGACTATGGTGGTTTACTTCTTTGTTCCTCTTTCTCGGACACAAGGCGCTCTTGAGCAAACTGTGATCCGCAGTACCAATCCCGATCTGTGTTTCTAATCTTGTTGTTCAGTCTTAAGGCACGGAGATTTTCGTTTGTTTTGTTGCCATGCCAGTTAATTTTACGATTAAATTTCAGGAGCTACATGATCGGTTGTTTAGTTCTGGTCCTTCTTTTGGCACCCGCATACGCCGTGACCGAGGCCGAGCTAGACAAAGACTATACGGGATCTGTTTCTGTGAATCAAACAGATGAGTACGATTTCAGTTTGAATGAAACATCGGTGCAGGTAAGCATATTGCACAACATTTTCACTGTTCACAGGAATACGTGATACGTGTACACGTGTTGAACAGACAGCCGCAAAAAAATTCCCCTCTTCTAATTGTGATCAAGCAGCAACAACATGTCTTGTCTTTCGAGGTCCCAGCTATTGTAAACGAAATGTGAGTACTGCGTTTTTCTGGTTAGATATTTGATTTTTCATAAAAAATTTCAGAATAAGTCACTCAAATGTGAGCCGCACTCTGTGTCCAATAAGTGTCACTCCAGACAAAATTGCCACTTTGATTATTGGCATTTCCAGTTTTACCTCTGAACCAATTCCGTACATGGTTCGCGCAGAATGGGTTCGGAATTTCGACCTAAAGTAATGTTTCACTCTTGAGACGCAATCAGTATCAATATTTGACACATTTATCTTATAGACTGAAGGAAACTCGTGGATTTCAGGTTTATCCGGCTCAACCAATGCTCCTTCGATATCAGTTCACACAGGACTTGGATTCTGTAGCTGTGCGAATAGTCTCGCCGGACGACGTATGCATGACGCTCTCAATACAACCTATGCAGGTACGTGCGGATAAAGTTCATCCGCTTCAGTTCAGTAGTGCCCATGGGAATCCGGGACGCGTTTTGGACGAGAACAAGGACCCTATCAAACAGTCACGAGTTTGGGAGTGATATCTATCAACGTAATATCTTTTAATTTTTTATTTATTTCTGTTCATGTCTATCCGGTTTCTTATTTTCTTTCAGAAGTTGCAATATGAAGATGGGTTTTTCGTTTTGCTTACCTTGGAGCCTACTGATTATATTTGTAAGGGAATAGAAAAATTGATCCCCATCCCGAGTAAGTTATGCGTGATTCTTCCCTCCTTTACTTGTGCCAAAGATAATAATTCGATTAACTTGATCCTTTTTGTCATCATTTTGCGATTTTTGCATCCTGTTTGTTTTCAGACCAATGTGATGTATATGACCTGATTTATAACTGGGGGAACTCTTCAGTAATCCAGTACTCCGTTGTAGCTGTCTGGATCTGTCCTTTCCAACCTACTTATGCGATAATGCAAAAGATGTAAACCCTTTGTCGGATGATAAATCAGTTAAAAATCCAGTCAGTAGCAGTTAATCCGCACACACCGTTCAAGTAAAGCCATCATCAGCCAGATGCGAGTGACCGAACTCCAGTAAACTCCTTAGAAGTTCATTCATGTTATACGGTTTCTCTGTTTGGTGACGATACTTTAAAAAATGGTGGTGACCGAAATGAATCTGACGTTATGCATCAAATTCCTCGCTTCTCAAGCACCAGGTATGTTGATTTATTGGTAGTATGATACACGTACAGTTATAAATCGTTCTAAAGTGCACATTGATGTAAGACGATGGTTGCTGTGAGAAATCCTAAAGTGAACTTGGACAAAACGTGAGACTCAAGTTCTCACCATGAGGTCACGAAAGATTCATGTAAGCAATATGCTTTTCTAATCAACACGGCCAACTGCATAGCAATGTTCACGTAGCGTTCTGCATCTTCAAAGTACGAAATGCTGCAGCACAGTTGCAATCCGTCAACATCAAACTTAGCCATATCAAGGAGACGATGAATCAAGTAGGTAAATTTTGTTATTTAGGCAGTTGCACTTCAACTGGGCAACGGATGTCGAATGACGTGTCGTCGCACAAGCTGAAAGCACGTTTGGTTTCGTCCAACTTCGGTCATCTGTGGCGTCGACTTGGTATTCGTTTTTACCAAGGTTCAGGTATACACCGTAGCAATTAGGTCAGCCATTCTGCATCAATCCGAAATGTGGCTGCTGTGGGCGGAAGATGCGCGAAGTTTGATGGTATCTGAACACAAATATAATCACAGCATTGTTCGAATTTGATGGGAACACCAGATCAGTATTGTTGATGTTATTTGCAGTGTTTTAAGTGGGCAAAAGAAACCATTCGACCAAATACTAAGCTCATCTAGCTGTGATGGTTGGCGCTTGTTACGCACGTTTCCGACTAAGCTGAATAGGCGTGAGATGTTTGTTGAGATGGGTGGTAATTAGAAGATGGGTAAGGATGGTGAGTCCATGACATCGAAGTACAGCATGAAGGCCCTCATCAATGGACTTGGTCAGGTAGATCAAGGCTTCCTAACCGGCGTTTAAGAGGACCACTTACTCGGTGTTTAGAAAAGTATTACGTGCTTGCGCATAAGTGCAGTAAATGGAGTATACCCAATAACCTTGAAGACCCACTGCACTATTAAGGATGATTGACATCGTGACTATGAGACTTGGAGTGAAGAACCACATAAAGTTTCATCAAATCTGGCATTATAACGAGCTGTACGACGGTAAATTATCTGGATATCTGGAGTTGCAAGAATTACAATGACGGTTGCAGCCCATTTTGAATCCTGGCCTGAACAGGCTGGGTATTGTTTTGTTCCGTTCTACTAGCTCTGATGGGAAGACTATTTTGCCTTCAAATCATCTGGTTTTATTAGAAGATGCAAGAGTCATTGTCACTAATCATCGCACCACAAACTAGTTGGTCCATACTGTCATCGGGTAGAGTCTCTTCTGATTTATTGACTGGTGGTATGGCCAGTCACCATTTGACAGAAGTCCTTCCTCTTCTTATCGATCCGTTGACCTGGATTTTGGACAGGCGCTAACGAACTGATTGTCCTTTCTACCACTGGCTTTCTGCATTTTACGTACTTTTCCTCATGCTCAAATTGACAACAATAACGTGTTCTCGTTTTTAATCACATGTACTCGAATCACAAAAAATACTATGCCGATCCCCTACTTAAATTTCGGTATTCTCTGTATTCAGCAGTTGAAATTTATAGACGTATAGAACCAAACAACCGGACGAAAGCTGTCACGGTAACATTGCAGCCAACACCGAATCGTAAGTCTGAATACACAAACGTTTGCCCACCCCACCCCACCCCTCAGTTCTTCATCATATCAGATTAGTTTTTCTATTTCCACCGTTTTTATTTGCTTGATACAGTTTACAGAGCGCGTTAAGTCCACGAATTATGAGGGTTTCATTTGTACAGATGCAGTCAGTCAGGTCAAAAATAAGCATATAGTCAGCTGATAGAGTGTTATAGCAGGAAACGAAAATTTTCATACAGCCCTCAATTTCAACGTCTTCTTCCACGCATTTGGCGGACGTACACTTGTTGGCTTTTGTCATGATGGGATCTATGGGACTCATTATTGTTTCAAGTCGCGAACTCAACCATTGTAGGTTACCGATAATGCGAAAAATTTATTCATGAATCATTATTCATGGCATTTTCAATTCACTGACGGGTCCCACCAGAATCGAGCAATGGTGCGGATATATTGGTGTTCAGAAACGATGCAAGTAAATATCACTCCTCCGTCGGAAATCGGGGTTATGCGAGAGGAAAGTTATCTGGAAAGATAGCAAACCGCTGAACTGGATGGGTTGTCTCCATGTTTTTTTTAAGGTGGAGGTGAGGCTTCATTTTCGTGGTTAGCGAAAATCCGGATAATTTAGGATGGCAAGCAGATTCCCAGACAGTGGAACCTTAAATGGTTCTCTCCAAGTATCTTTATCCTTAATAGTTCAGTAGACCTTTGTGGCTATGGAATATATTCATTCCATTGCACTCATGCACACGTACAACACCCGTGTGCTAGTGATCTCTTTCGGTTAACCGGATTTGTTTATGGATGTCAGTTCCACTGCAAGCATGTCTACAACAACAAGCTCCCTCCCTCAGGTCAGTTGAAGATTGCCCGCTCGTTTTTGAAGAGAACACATTAGTTTTTCTCAGTCCCGGTCTGCACAGAATGTAAGCCACCATACTCATGGTCTGACGGCCACCTCTGGACCGACCTGTATGTAAAAAAATGTGTGAATCCGTGATTGTGCCAATTTTCAAGATAGGCGGCAAGTCCTCTTGTGAAAGTCACAGACAAATTGGCTTGGTAAGTATCGCAGCCAGACTGCTCGCAGGGATCGTTCTCCACCGATTATCCGGTGCCCGTGAAAGGTACTTGCGTGGGACTCAAACCACTATAAAATCCGGTCAAGGTTGTATCGACCACATCTTCACTCTTCGACAAATCTTCGAGCACAGACACATCTTCCGTAGACCAACTATCTCTGTCTTTAATCTGAAAGTGGCACCCGACTGAACTGGCCGCATTGTTCCCCGGCGCTGTTTTTTTAAAAGCTGTGCCGAAGCAATTTATTTCTCTTCTTCAGTGCTTGTCTACGAACAGCCGAAGCCGAGTTCGTGCCAACGGCAATCTTTCATCCGAGTTCACCACGGAAAGTGATGTTCATCAGGGCTGCCCTCTTTCACCCTTCCTCTTCAATTTTGTACTTAAATTACTTCTTGAGATAGCTCTGTCCTCGTGTGAGGCTATTGGTATCGATCTCTGCTCAGGCAGTAAACTGTCTGACTTGGGATAAGCGGACAATATTGTTCTTCTGAATGGAGATCTAGGTAAGTTGCAAGCTCTCTTAGATAGCCTTAACAACAGTGTAGGAATGTTTGGGATGCGTTTTGCACGTTCAAAATGTAAAATGCTGTTGCAGTACCGGGTTGGCTCAATACCAAATCCTGTCCTGGCAGAAGCTCTAGCTGAAGTGGATAAATTTTGTTACCTGGGCAGTTACATCTCACCAGATGGACAGATAACGGATGAAGTGTCATCGCGTATACAGAAGGCACGTTTGACTTTTGCCAACCTCCGTCATCTGTGGCGTCGGCGTGACATCCGATTGTCTGTTAAGGGTCGAGTGTACAATGCGGTGGTTAGGTTCGTTCTTTTATACGGCTCAGAAACATGGCCGTCGAGGGGAGAAGATAGGCGAAGACTGTCTGTGTTCGAGCATTGATGTCTCCGTAGCATTACCCCAGTATGGTTGGAACACCGTATCAGCAATGCTGAGGTTCGGCGTAAGGTGTTGAGAACCAGAGGTCGGTCTCTGGATCAAGCACTGAATCTAAACAGGTTAAGGCGGTTGGGTCATGTGTTACGCATGCCAGCCAATAGACTTCCTCAGCGTACGCTGTTTTCCGAGACAGGTGGTGATTGGAAGGTGATCAGTCCATGATAAGGCAAAAAGGTATGAAAACCTTGACCAGTGGACTTGGCCAAGTAGGACGTGTGAATTAGCAATACGAGGTTGATGACTGGTCGAAATGAACTTAACGAAACTGAACTGAATCTCATCGATATCCTGATATGAGGTGCTCAGGTTATGTGGTGAGGCCATACCTCGGGAAAGCATCGGACTCAAATTTAATATAAAGTACTCAGTCCCCTTTATCCAAATCATCAAAGCAGAACGAGGACATAAATTACCAGATGCAGGCATTTCATTTGCCCTTTTATGTTTATATACATATATATTAATAGTAAGTGGTGTATGAATATGGTATAGTAAGGCATGAGGCATAACAGTAGAGTAGGCTAAATTGGAAGCTCCCATAGTGCGTACTATGAACTAGAAGGAGGGTTGTTCGGCAAATACCAAGGTAAGAACATGGTTTATGTCGACCGTTTACGTGCGCAGGGCGTCGGCCGATGTATTACGATATGCATCGTTTCACTGGACGCCAGTAGCTTCGACATTGGATTATGCAACTTTACTTTGAAGGATAGGGCCAGGTTAACTTTTTTATCTGATGCAATTAAGTAACTTGCAATCGAAGGCGCCGGTGATTTGACATCATTCTATGTAACCACTTATCTCGCATCATCAAAACGACAAACGAACCGCTTCACAGGATCAATTTCTTCTTGTTCTCATCCATCCAGGGTGGTTTTACATTTTCCCGGTCTTTGGAGCCATTACATTCTTCTTGTTGTTCTACGTGGCCGCCATCTTGATCCTATGTATATACGATCGCTAGTAAGTTACCAGTTCATCTGATTTGGTTCAGTCATTTCGTTCTCCAACAGTGAGTTTGTTTCCATGCACGACTTACCTCAAATATTGAACCCGCACTTTTTATTCTCGTGTATTTCACTGCGTTTTCTTACATATCTGTTTTGTTTGTGAAGCTTCGCAACTCATTTGATAGTACGCACGCATTTCTATTGACTGACTGAAGTCCATGCATGGATTCGAATTCCCCCTCATCCTAATGAGACTGCCCCTTGATGTGGCTCGCGTGCTTCTGTGACCCAAAGACCTCTCTTATATGTAACCTCCCTCTTCTGTCCTCAACCACAGTGGTTTGTGTGCTGTGAGACTCCAGGGATCAGTTTCAGTTTCAGTTTATTCAACCATTAATCTCACACTTCGGTACTCTGGCTTCAGTCGCTACCTTCCAGCATCCCATCACGACGAGACTACACCTTGACGTGGTGTTATGGCTTACGCGCCTCTATGACCAAAGAGCTATACAGGATGGCTTCTTTAAGCCGGAGATGCAATCATACCTGTCAGATCAATGGATAGAGAGCAGACAAAGTTCAGTCCCCTGGTCCTCCAGGTTGGGGGTCGATTTGAGCTGGCAACTCAATCGACAAAACCAGTGGAAGAATAGTTGGTCCAAGCAAATGGGCTTCCACTAAGCCATCCCGCTGCCTTGCGGATAGGTTCTTGTTAAAACTAAAAGATTTGGATAACGACCCTAATCGTTTTCCTGCTTTGTGGCTGGACACCCTATCAGTACCCGTCCAACATTTCCCTTGAACTGCATGAATAGAAAGAATTCCATACTGCATCGGTCGTCGCGCAGGATAATCAGGACCGCGCTTCCCATTGCATCGAGCGGCGTGGGTAGTGAAAAGTGGGCTACTGCTCAGAGTTCCCTCTCTTTTATTCAACCTTTGTCTTCCGTCCCCAACCATCTCTCTTTGCCCCATCAATCCACCCATAATGCTCCCACTGACAACACAGCCGAAACTCGCAACGATTCACTGTCAAATGGTGTTGGGAATAATCCTCTGTCTGGTAACTCACATTTTCTCAAGCTTCATCAGCCTCTGAATCTCGGCTTCTTCAACGTGCGTACTCTCATGCAGGCCAATCAGCAGGCGTGCCTGGCCTTCACAATAGATTCTCTGGCAATTGATGTTAGCTGTTGAAGTGAAACGCGTATCCAGGGTTCGAGCTGTGTGATTCAACTAACTGCTCCTGGTATATCATCGAGGTATTTTTTGCGCACTTCAAGAGACGAAATAGCTCGAGCTGCGGGTCAACGTGGTGTGGGAATAGTCTTGACTGAGAAGGCTGAGGCTGCCCTCTTAGAGTGGATCCCGATTAACAGTGGTTTATGTGCTGTGAGACTCCAAGGGTCAGTTGGCGTTCGAAAGGATAGTTGTGCTCAGCGCAATTTGTTTGTGATTTCGAAAAGCACTCCAACGGACTACAGCTCTGACACGCAGAAAGATGAGTTCTATGAATAGCTCGCCACCCTCGTTCGCAGCAGTAAAGGTCCTGACATTGTAGTGCTAGCTAGTGACTTCAATCTACAAGTTGGCAAACTTAGTACGTCAGAAGCTTGTTTAGGTGGCCGTTGTGCTTTACTCACTGAGCGTACAGATAACGGGGATAGGCTTCTCCAGTTTTGTACAGACAATCGATTGTTCTTGTCTAGCTCCAGTTTCCGACACAGCTCGCGTTGCACAACGATATGGTACTTTGAGTCAAATTGATCATATCGCCGTAAGATACCGGTGGCGTAGTTCTGTTCAGAACTGCAGATCTTACTAGTCCACGTACGTAGAGTCGGTCCATGCATTAATTTTAATGCGACTATTATTCCAGCTCCATGGTCATCCACGTGAACCGTAAACCCGGTTAGCCGTGCAACGTGTGTGATCCAGAAGTACACACCCGTTATGAGCAGAAGTTAGCACATGAGCTAGGATCTACGACGAACAGTAATGTAGATGAGCATTGGGCTCATATCAAACAGGCGATGCACGTTGCAGCAGGTTTTGCTTGTGATCCTAGGTCCGTTGTTCATCAAAGACACTGGATCTCACAAGAGTCGTTGAGTATAATGGAGCAAATGCGTCAGCTCTCGAACTGTAAGGAGATGAATAAGATACAAAGATATCTGCTGAAGCAAGTTACGAAAATCCAGAAGAATGATGGCGAAAATTGGTGCGTCATGGTTGTCGAAGAAATGGAAATAGCAGCTGCTTTAGATAACAGTCAAAGACTGTTCAAACTCATTCGTGACACCGGTGGACGGCGCACTCATGTCAGTGAAACGATTTGAGATAGAAATGAAGAACTCATCCATGGCAAACAACAAAGGCTTGACCGTTGGGCCGAATACTTCAAGGAACAGTTTAGCTGGCCGCACGCAATTGCAGTTAATCCTGTGTCAACAACTGCGACTGCTTGGGTGGTATCACTTGAACCCCCATCGGAAGTAGAAGTGGAGTCATGTATTCAATTACTAAAGCGAGGGAAAGCGCCCGGTCCCAACGAACTTCCCCTAGTTCTTTTCAAACTGAATGGAGATGCTTTGATAAAATCACTTTCCATGTTGTTCCTTGACATTTGGAACAAAGAGCGTATTCCGTATAATATGGAGTGAGTCATTGATTGTTCCCATCTTCAAGAAGGGAATACGCAATGACTGTAGTAACCATCGTGGGATTAGCTTAATTCCGATAGTCACCAAAGTATTAGCCTCGATTCTGCTGCACCATCTTACACCGGCTCACAAGAGGAACATCCGCGAATAGCAGGCTGGATTCCGCCCAGGTCGAGGATGCATCGACCAGATTTTTACTCCTCGCCGACTACTTGAAAAGCGTCACACGCACCGCCGACTGACAATAATGGCTTTCTTAGACTTGAAAGGTGCCTTCGATTCAGTTGATCGAACAGCGCTTTTCAGTGCTCTTGAGCGAGAAGGTATGCCCCAGAAGTTCGTGAACATACTGAGATCGTTATATTCTCATACTTCTGGCCGCGTAAGAGTTTACGGTGAACTATCCGGTCGGTTCGAAACGACCAGTGGTGTTCCACAAGAATGTCCCATGTCTCCATTCCTGTTCAACTTCATCATGCACGAAATAATGCAGAGTTCATGATAATCATCATCATCATAGTACAGCTTTAAACGGAAGGGCAAGCTCACTGACCACTGCCTCACTCACTATGTTGCAGGTTGAAGTGGAAAGTATGAATATAGAAGATGGGCAGGGAGTAGACCTACAGCGGTGGGAAAGGGAAGAAGCGCTGTAGTAGCCAACACAGGTGTGAGACTAGAGACTAACGAAATCGTAACAGGTGGCAATGTAACTGAATTTCTCCCACTCCCTCTGAGCCCACGGCGTTTTTGTGTACCCAGGAAACAAGCAGTCATATTAAAATTACATACAAACGCGAACGCTAACGACAGAGCAGCCGAATGGGGTGTATCATACACTGGTACGCACAATACGTAATCCGCAGCGCTAGTTTAAAAAATTGAGGTTACAACGCTGATTCTTTTTATTGACAAGGTGATGATAACACACGGTTGCAAGATCAGTAAACCAGCCTCAATACTAGCCGGAGAGAGGTTAATTGACAACACTATGCACATTACATGAGTGAATACCTGAACAAATTTTTTCGCTGTTAAGGAATCAAACTAATCTGATAAACAGTATGAAGGCTGGTTACACATCGAACGAAACGGATATCATATGAACAACGGTTCGCAGATGATATCCGGATAATCCACAGAAGTTAGATTCTGGATGTCCAGAACCAAAATCATCGAGTTGTTCATCTCATCTGTTCTTCAGACTTTCCGGTTTCAATCTTGGGTAACGTGGACAGCTTTCCTTACCGTTTGCCTACGAATCCAAACTTCTAGGTAATTTTAACGTAAACCACTATGGAAATCAGGATACACTGAACAGCTTTGGAATAAAAGAAAGCTTCGGAGTATTTTGTACCTGTCTGGTGAGCGGAATAAAAAAACTCCATCGGATGGCAAAGATTGACTTAGAAACAGACGGTAGCGTACGGTGTCAAATTGTTTCTTGTGTTCATTCTTGGGTTTAAATTACAATGATGCTGTCAACTTTTCATCATGATACCATTCTTTGGCTTGATTTGATGGTTTGCTTGCTTCCTAACTCAACAGGATGGTTATTTACTTGTCAACTTGGACGTGTTAGACTTCCGGATTGGGGTTCACGCGACCCGCCTACCAAATGATTAGAAACAATAAGTGATATGGCAAGGCGTCTCGGCCAATGGCGTAGTTGCATTCGAGCTTCTTCTGTGTCATCGTGATTTCTGCTTATAAATTTGTTTTTTAAAAATCTCTTTCACTTTATGTTTCTATTCTTTTTGCCCTGGACTCAACGATGCTGGAAGATAGCAACCGAAACCAGAGCACGGAAGTGTGAGATTAATGGTTGAATAAACCGAAACTGAATTGGGTGGCTATTTTCGACATGGAGAAGGTTAGTGCGTGAGAATCAGACTAAGTACCGTCTCCTGTTTATAGGTTGACGCTGTACGAACACCCGTCCCGAAGCTTCCATGAACAAATTCAGTGCAAACATTTCGTACTGCATTGATTGCCACTCACAGCATTCAAGTTCTCGTTGCCCATTACATCGAGCGAGATTTGTAGTGGTAAATGAGCTACTCACCCCAGCTTAAGTCGGCCAAAAGCCGGCTTGATGCATAGCACCGAACCACTAGCGAATCCAAGATTTATCGAATATCCCCAAGATGTTTCTTACACCCATCAAAACATTGAGATATTCAAGCTGCGATTTACTGGGATGTAAGAATCGCGCTGACCGACTAGGCTAAATCTACTGTAATGGGCTGGATGCCGGTTAATAGCCCCTCTTGTGCAATTGGGCCTCAAGCTTCTGTTAGGTCCCCGGCGGGAGGCCTTAGTGTGTGGGTCTTCGTTGTTTTTCTTCCCCGCCGAGTTGAAACCAAACTACACGAAGGAATATTTGGACCAAATATCAAAGATATTTGTTTTGTATCTTGATATACACACCGTTCCCGGTTGTCCAATCCCGACAGAGCAGAGATGTATGGTACCGGGCGCGCCCACGGGTCTCGGACAATTGAACGGCCGTTCCCGTGGTTAACCTTAAATAAAATTGCTTCACCTTATAAGCGATTGTGGACTATCAGCGGCAGTGCTCGAAGATGTGGTAAGATTTCTGCTTGACTAGTGAGTGCACGGATTATGGCGATTGTGTAATGAAAATGACAAGACAAGTGAGGAACATTTGTAAAACATGTACATGTGTTCATGTAGTTCCTTTTCCAGACCGCAATGTAGCAACACAGATCTTCTGGCTGCCGAGTAGTTCTGCTCCATTTTGGCCAGGTGCTTGCCGTTATTAGGCTGATTCTTTTGACCGCCATTCCCGTTCGGTTAGTCCGATTGATCCGCTTGACGGCTTGATCGGTAGCCACTCACCTGGGTTACCTTGCCAATTGCCTCAGATCCCACTGAATTCCATTGACGACTCTACATGTCTCTTTTCGTCTGTTGCGGGACGCTTTCGATGTATTCACTATCTCTTCCCTGGTCTACGGTTTCCAATTGATTAGCCCGATCGGTTTGATATTCATCTTGTTCTGTTGCCACAGCGTTCCCCGATGCAATATTGTTTTTTGGTCTCTGCTCAAATCATTAGTTGTCACTTTCAGAACATGCGGCCCAGATCGCTGGCATTTCAGCATGTGACAGGAGCTGTATTTTCCTCCAGAATTGTGTAATTGAATTCTTACTTCAGGCTCTGGTATTGTTATGCTCTTCATGTAACTTGAATATTTTTTTCATTCCAACCATTTTTTTCGTCCTTACTCGTACAATCTGTCCAAAAAATTTGCGATCACCTCGATCCGGTTGAACAAATGCACACACTATGCTGTTGCTGATCCTTTAATCGAAAGCATCCACTACGATGTTTATCGGTACACAGTAGTGTCTGGTATACATTTTTGGCTCGGAATTTGGCAGTATAAACTGGAATTTGACCGTATGTCAGAATTTCAAGTGAATTAAAGTGATCCGGAATTTTTTTGAAGAGACTGCACATTTAGTAGCCCAAACTTTCGTAGCCGGTTCTAGCGTATCACTAGAATGAGCGTTGTTTGCGACTGTGCGTGACCACATTGCTTATCGGCGTTGTTCAGTCGGAGCAGAACAAGTAATAGTCTTCCTAGGTAAAAATGCAACAGTGAAACCGGAACAGTGCGGCCCAAAAGTCATTGTTGAGCTGTATGTGTCGCCTCAGGCATTTGCACGTGTGTACACTAATCTACGCTATTCTGTGAGCAAACTGGCACTGGTCGCCTCATGGTGCGACTGAAGGCATAAGGTTGCGGATCTGGAGGATCACGGTCAATGTGCACTGAAACAACAACCCCGCCATCATGGGTTACTTTGGTAGTAGACAGTCATCTACTGTCGTGCGGCCCGTTACCACACATGACCTACTAAGACCTTATATGGTTTCCCATTCCAAGCCTCAGCGTCTGGTTGCTGGTTTTCTCTAACAATGCGGTGAGCCTTTGTGTTTATGGGACAAACACCCCTTCCACTAATCTCATACACATGCATCTAATAAACCCTATTACCGAAAGTCACGTGATCTTCAATCGACCGAATACGCCTGGCTCGGTTTTTTACGTGTTCGCTTATCGTTCGTGACTGGCAAGTGGAAAAATACACTAGTTCTGTTACCGCGATCTACTCAAAACGAAATGGATTTGCTGCAATAGGCAACCAATGTGACAGGTATAGTACGTGTGTTTTTTAGCCAGTGCTACATTACATTAATTTGGATAGCATCTGTTGATCGGTTGTTACACAGCTCATAAAGCTGGTCGATGCAGATCGAAGAAGTGAAGTATCTCGCATGTCAGCAGGCGGATAGCTTGCCGAAAAATCCATGCATGGACACTTGGTCCGAGACAGCTCGAAAACCGCTATCGATTAGTTTTTCCATATGTTGCAGTATAAGTCCTCTCCTCTGTTTGGGAGGTTAGGTGCGTAGCTGTTCTATTTATAATGCTTCGCTATGGTCAATTCGGCTTCTTTGATATGTTCCTTTAGATCACATGCCCTGAGTAACGCTAATTGAAAAACATTTGTTAGAAAATCCCGCACCGAGATCTTTTGTTGGATCGTCTAACTATTTCCGCTTCTTTGCTTTCCCAATCACAACATCCACAATTTTGAGTGATTGTTCGGGTGCAGTGAAATTTTTTCAGAAAATGGTGTTAGGCTTTTGTTAGTTACGGTAGTATCAGCAGTCTGATCACATCCTACTTTACCACCTCATGCTACTCACGGATATATCTTGAAATACGACTTCATGCCACTGTGTTCTCTTTTCTCTGTATACCATTTTTATCTTGAAAAGCAGAATATTGTGTTGCTCATTTACCGGTCTCTCTCTCTCTCTCCCCACCTTTTCATCATTGTTCTTTGTCTTCATTTCAGTGAGAAAAGACGCTTTGCATTGGGTGAGTATTGGTTTCGTTCTTTCTCCATGAGAAGTATCTGATCCATAAAAATATCCTCGGTTTGCGCCGGAATGCGATGGAAGTTTAACAGTTGAATCTACCTATTGGTTTAGATGCGAAATCGCTTCGTTTTCTTGTGCCTTTAGCCAGATGGCGATAACCATTTTTCGATTGTTTGTTTTCTTTTTGTCGGGATGTTGACAACTTCCGATCTTCCACTTGGAGTGTTGAACAAAAACAATGCCCCACTTTACTAAGCCTAGCTTGTTGATGAATCAATTGAGCGTCTTAACGAATTTGGGTGTTGAAACGGTCTAGATGATTCTAGTTTGTAGATGTGCCATACTGTCTTTCGAACGCAAACTGTTCACTGTGGTAACAAAATTTACCAATTCTTTTCAGCAGCTCGCTTTTGTTAGGAGGTGCCACAAATGACTATTTGTTTTTCGCCATAGCTCCTTTTACTCACGTCAGACACATTGCACACTGCTGGCTTTCTTCGAGTCTGTTCAGCAGTGAACACATTACAAGCTTGTTCTCTCTTTCTCCTCCTCTGAAATCAAGCATAGTGTTGGGAACCATACGTCACTCACTTGAGCAAGCGTCTAATCCACACAGGTTAAGTTGACTGAGATGTATGTTACGCATGCCTACCGATGGACTGTCTCGGTGTACATTGTTCTCCGGGACGGGTAGTGGTCGAAGGATGGGTCGGCGTGGTCATTTCGTGACATGACACAAAGGTATGAAAACGTTGATTTGTGGGCGGCCGTGTAGAACGTTTCAGGCTTCCGAGTTGGGGTCCACAAGGTTCGCCGGGGGAGTGGTGCGGCAGATTAGGTCACGCAGCTAGCTCCTTGCATTCAAGCTGTTCTTCTTCTGTATGGTTTTCAGTTGCAACTTTCCTTTTGAATAAATGTATGATATTTAAAAGGCAAAGTGATGAAAACCTGCTTCTTCTCAACTTTCATCGCCTTCTCGCGCACCAGTCTCGGCTCCTGATGTTGTTTAATAAATTTTCCCGGATAACCGTTGGCCAGCAGCGTTCCTTTTATGAACTCCTCTTCGTTTTGTACTTGATCTTCTGTACAGATTTTCTGGGCTCTGCTGAATAGAGCTCTGACCAATCCACGTTTGTAAGCCACCAGAACAAAGCTGTAGAATTGTAAATAACGTCCGCCCCACATTTTTTTCGTGGATTCTGCATTGTAGAGTCCCGCCCCGACGCCTGGTTAATAAAATATCTGGAAAAGGCAAACTGTTGTCACATTCTTCTTCTTGATAAACAGTGAGATTTGGATAAATAGGGTTGAGAACGGTAACGAAAGGGATGAAACGTTTTTCAGTCGTAAAAATTAAAATGTCATCCATGTATCGTCTGTAAAGTGGAAATTGGGAAATATTATCACAGATGTTTTTCGATCATCCCGAAAAATACATCTGCCAAGATTGGTCCCAGAAGGCTTCACACTGCCATACCATCGGTTTGTTTGCAAACTTTACCTTCAAAATAAAACCTAATGTTTTCCGTGCATAAAAGAAAGAGGTCTTCAGGGTATTCAACAGGAGTAGGCAAATGAAAGTTGTGCGAAGGAATGAAATCATATAGATAATCTACTGCCTAACATCATCATCATCATCGTACAGCGTTAAACAGAAGGGCAAGCCCCGCTGACCACTGCCTTTCTCACCGTCTTGCTTGTCGAATTAGAAAGTATGAATATACAAGATGGACAGGAAGTGGGCCTACACGTGTGGGAAAAGGAAAGAATGCTTTTGAAGCCGACACACGGAGTACACAGTCTAACTCCACAAACACGCATTGACCAATCATTCTGATCCGATAGAAAGTGACAACATGATCACCACTGTTCACAGTTCGCTGCCATATCCTTCATCGTCTCAAGCCAACTGGTAGACGGATCTTCTGGACCCCAACCACGTAGACGTGAAGCACCTACTTTTCCTAAGTTCGCTGTACATTTTCTCATTCCTCGTTGCCACATCAACTGTTGACCTCCACGTGGTATTTTCCACTCCCGAGGAGGAACGGAGAACAGGACACGGTACGGTAGGCGTGTGTTTGCCCCAACCAACGAAGTCTACTAAGTTGGATACGCTGTGACAAAACGTTCTCCGAATTAGTACTCCATCCGATCTTAGCGATACTACACAAACATTGGTGATCGAAAACCTCAAGACTACGAATATCTTTAGCACGCAGACTCCAAGTTTTGCAACCATACAACAAAACTGAACGCACTGCGGCACAGAACACACGACCTTTCAGCTTCAGTGAAATATCAGGTCGGCGCCACAAATGCTTCAGTTTAGCATACGCTGCACGAACCTTGGATATCCGCGTGCTCATCTCTACTACAGTGCTCTCATCCGTCGTCACGCTACTGCCGAGGTAACTGAAGCGATCGACAATTGCCAGCACCTCCTCATCAAGCATCAAGCTCGGAATCGTTGACGTCCAGTCCTGTAACATCACTCTACACTTTGAAGGTGCAAAGCGCATGCCGAATGGAGCTACAGCTCTCCTAAGTCAATCTAGTGCACGTTGAGCATGTTCGGTGTATTCGAACAAGCAGACAACGTCGTCCGCTTAATCTAGGTCACATAGCTTTCTACTATTTCCTATTTTGACTCCTAAACCCTAAAGATTTTTCAGCGCACTCTGCATTATTTCGTGCATGATGAAGTTGAACAGGAATGGAGACATGGGACATTCTTGTGGAACACCACTGGTCGTTTCGAACCGACCGGATAGTTCACCGTAAACTCTTACGCGGCCAGAAGTATGAGAATATAACGATCTCAGTATGTTCACGAACTTCTGGGGCATACCTTCTCACTCAAGAGCACTGAAAAGCACTGTTCGATCAACTGAATCGAAGGCACCTTTAAAGTCTAAGAAAGACATTATTGTCAGTCGGCGGTGCGTGTGACGCTTTTCAAGTAGTCGGCGAGGAGTAAAAATCTGGTCGATGCATCCTCGACCTGGGCGGAATCCAGCCTGCTATTCGCGGATGTTCCTCTTGTGAGCCGGTGTAAGATGGTGCAGCAGAATCGAGGCTAATACTTTGGTGACTATCGGAATTAAGCTAATCCCACGATGGTTACTACAGTCATTGCGTATTCCCTTCTTGAAGATGGGAACAATCAATGACTCACTCCATATTATACGGAATACGCTCTTTGTTCCAAATGTCAAGGAACAACATGGAAAGTGATTTTATCAAAGCATCTCCATTCAGTTTGAAAAGAACTAGGGGAAGTTCGTTGGGACCGGGCGCTTTCCCTCGCTTTAGTAATTGAATGCATGACTCCACTTCTACTTCCGATGGGGGTTCAAGTGATACCACCCAAGCAGTCGCAGTTGTTGACACAGGATTAACTGCAATTGCGTGCGGCCAGCTAAACTGTTCCTTGAAGTATTCGGCCCAACGGTCAAGCCTTTGTTGTTTGCCATGGATGAGTTCTTCATTTCTATCTCAAATCGTTTCACTGACATGAGTGCGCCGTCCACCGGTGTCACGAATGAGTTTGAACAGTCTTTGACTGTTATCTAAAGCAGCTGCTATTTCCATTTCTTCGACAACCATGACGCACCAATTTTCGCCATCATTCTTCTGGATTTTCGTAACTTGCTTCAGCAGATATCTTTGTATCTTATTCATCTCCTTACAGTTCGAGAGCTGACGCATTTGCTCCATTATACTCAACGACTCTTGTGAGATCCAGTGTCTTTGATGAACAACGGATCTAGGATCACAAGCAAAACCTGCTGCAACGTGCATCGCCTGTTTGATATGAGCCCAATGCTCATCTACATTACTGTTCGTCGTAGATCCTAGCTCATGTGCTAACTTCTGCTCATAACGGGTGTGTACTTCTGGATCACACACGTTGCACGGCTAACCGGGTTTACGGTTCACGTGGATGACCATGGAGCTGGAATAATAGTCGCATTAAAATTAATGCATGGACCGACTCTACGTACGTGGACTAGTAAGATCTGCAGTTCTGAACAGAACTACGCCACCGGTATCTTACGGCGATATGATCAATCTGACTCAAAGTACCTGTAAAATTAGAGCGCCATGTCGCTGTGCAACGCGAGCTGTGTCGGAAACTGGGGCAAGACAAGAACAATCGATTGTCTGTACAAAACTGGAGAAGCCTATCCCCGTTATCTGTACGCTCAGCGAGTAAAGCACAACGGCCACCTAAACAAGCTTCTGACGTACTAAGTTTGCCAACTTGTAGATTGAAGTCACTAGCTAGCACTACAATGTCAGGACCTTTACTGCTGCGAACGAGGGTGGCGAGCTATTCATAGAACTCATCTTTCTGCGTGTCAGAGCTGTAGTCCGTTGGAGTGCTTTTCGAAATCACAAACAAATTGCGCTGAGCACAACTATCCTTTCGAACGCCAACTGACCCTTGGAGTCTCACAGCACATAAACCACTGTTAATCGGGATCCACTCTAAGAGGGCAGCCTCAGCCTTGTCAGTCAAGACTATTCCCACACCACGTTGACCCGCAGCTCGAGCTATTTCGTCTCTTGAAGTGCGCAAAAAATACCTCGATGATACACCAGGAGCAGTTAGTTGAATCACACAGCTCGAACCCTGGATACGCGGTTCACTTCTCTTGTCATCGGTTGATTGTGGAATATTCGACTGTGAACTGTGAATATTTGGAATCTTTTTGTATTGTGCGATCGATTCAATCACATACACGCTTAAACTGTACTCTCGGCGTTATGCTGCCGTCGGTATGCGAATTGTCGTGAAAACGTTCAACAAGGGAAGCGTATGATGATAATCATGATGGTCTTTGAAGTGTACTTACGTTCTGACAGTGCAAATACATTCATTCGGTTGACTTTTGACACCCTCTTTTGCGTAAACGCCGGGTCGGAAGGAAGCCATTGTTTCTGGTTCGTCACAGATATTTTGGATGCATTTGATTTCAACCTAATGGTAAGCTGGTCCTCTCGCCTTCGCTTGTCGCCCTGTCCCCTACCCCCCGTATTTCTGGCAGTTCGATGCCAAGCTGATCTGTTCGTTGAATCTTCCTCTACACGCACCGTTTACGGGTCCATGTCCACCAGGCAGCCCATTTCGTCACGGACTCCGACACATTCACGTAAGGTTTGAACTCCTGATCGTGTGATTGTGTGTCTCGCACTCGTCAATAATGACAGCCTGAGGTGACTATCTTGTTGTTGTTGTTGTTGTTGTATCTGTTGTGTGTTTCTGGTGCTTGATTCACGTCCGAATAAAAACTTCCTGACGCTGGTGTAATCCTCACATAATCAATGGCTTGGTGGTGAATGTTGTGAAACATTTTCAGTCTCTCGTTCTCTTCCTTTTTTTACTGTCGATGTGAATCAGAACGGCTTGCCATATTCAATTGGACCAGTTAATTGTCCTAGCCGACCAAGTACCCTACCCCTGTACCGAGATACCTCTAATTGGGTATCATTATATTTTAATGGTCAGGACGTTTGGGCATGTATAACTGTATCTATCAGTATGTGTTCTTCATACATGCCTGTTTTAGGCATCCGAGACAGAATTCTAACTACTCGATTTTAAGTGGTACTCGCAAAAATTGCTGTATCGATGGCGTTTCTATACTCAAACACAATTTCCCCATCGATATGATACTGCCATGATTAGTGCTCTTTTCATTCGGTTTCCATATATTAGGTCTTGCCGACTGAAGTTTTGCTGCCACACCCAGGCAGGATACGGTCAATATTTGTTCTGACCGAAACTGCATGGATGCTTGTACGGTGATGTACTCGTTGTGCTTTTATGTTTTGCAGATCGACTGACCAACCTTTCTTCCACCAATCCCATCGCTGTCTACTTCTTTGTTCGTCCATTCGTCCGTGTACTGCATGCTTTTCCCAGTTTGTATTTGAACGGACCACTCGGTTTTACAATTACTTTGACGGGCGAGTTTTTCCCTATTACATGCTTGCGCATGAGTGCACTGAAAGGGGTATATACCCCATGGCCACAAAGGTCCTCTGCACTATTCGGGCTAACCAGCAACCAGACCCTGAGACTTGGAGAGGCAGAGAACCGCATAAGGTCCCAGTGGGTCAGATGTGGTAACGGGCCGGACGACAGTAGATTACTGTCCACCACCAAAGTGACTGGTGTCTGGCGGGATTCGAACGTCTGACCTCCGGGGTGGTAGCAGACACCGTAAACCACCTAACCACCACCGGGATGATTCCGGTAATTTTTCCTTAAGATATTTCCTACAGTTCTGTTTCACAGTGCATGTTGTGAAATCCAAACCTACCGTGATTGCCTAATAATCAATTTTTTGCGATCTTGGTTGGTAGGACGCGTGGCCTTTCCGGAAAAGTTGTTCACTGCTGCTATGCAAAATCTTTTTCATATGTTGCATAGATTAAACAGTTCCGTTGAATTAGCGTGGCAAAGTTCTTTGAAAATCCGTCTCTAGTGTGGGATGCCCCAGAAATTCTCACGTTGTGATAAGGCTTTATCGTAGACGTGGCATTTTTTGTAAAAAACCGTACCCTTTCAAAATGATTCAATGGACTGAATACTTTAGCATGTATGTAAAGAATGTGGCTGGGAACGCTACCTATCACTTCAAACGACTTCTAATAATGGCAGACTTTTTGTCCGTACATGTATCCACGATAAAGTGCTCCTGCAGAGCTGTACGCTACCGGATATGTTTTTTACTAGTTAAGCTGTTGCCGAAATCAGTGACACTACTCGAGGACTTGTTGGGTTTTCGCCTGGCTAGCATTCTCCACCAAAGAATATCGCACAAGTCCGTATCATGGCAAATACGGTCCACCACTAAGCACAACCCCCGTTTCTAGTCGCATTCCATCTACTCGACAAACTGAGACAATTGTTGATCCTAAACCACACGCTGCTGATGTTTTCTGAACACGAACCGACTCTTCCGATCTAGTTAACTGTCACAAAACTGGGGGGGTTTGTTCACAAGTCGGAATTGGAGTAGAGTATCCAAGTGAAAAATGCCTTTGATTTCTGACTTGTTTTCCAATCGGTCTTCTCATTCCTTCCTTCACTGCGTGCACCCACGTCCTCTTCTAGTCACTAGCCCGTTCACGTCCAATGGTTGTCCCTAACTGAGCAATTCAATGCTCTGTAGTAACTTAAGCATCTTGTGTCCGGTTTTCCCTCCAAATTTGATATAATCTGCGGATATTTCGATCTAAATATGTTCACAGAACAAATCATTTAGGACAACTGACCGAGCTGTCGCAATGTGCAATCAGTACTTGGCAAACAAACAGTTGCCAAGTCGACTGAATAGATGACTCAATTGACCAGAACCCAACCTTATCTTGTGCACACGAAATTTTTTCACCTAAAGTTTGATCGGCGAATGAAATGCAACTACCGACGCAAAGATACTCGTTCATCTAGTCTGTCGTGAATTCTTCCGTCGCTATGATATTCCATGCGAACTAATCCAGTACAGCATCAGAGATGGTGCAAGACTCGTCCGAAACTTATCTAAACTTAAATGCGAGGTGTCCATCAATTACGCGAGGCTTCATTTTGAAGCAAAACATTATCCTGGTTGCAATACTGGCGCTCACTTGGGTAAAAATGACATCACCATTCTCACAGTAGACTAGAGCACGTTCCGAGCCGAATAAGAAAAGGGTAGATGTGTCAACCCTGACCTGCATCGTTCACCTTGACGAATTCGGATGAAAACAACAATTAGCTGAAATTCAGTTTCAACGACTCATTTGCGGAGATTCTGTGAACCGAATAAACCTATCTGAAGTATCTGACAACAAGAGACCGTTCCAGAGAGCTAACTGCATCACCAGTTGAGTTCAGAGCTGCACTCAAAAAAGATAGCGGACCTATTGGAGTGTTTCTCTGTTGGGAACTATATGACGAACACATATCTGATCGTTTCTACACCAGACGTGCGCGTAGTGTCTACAAGCACTTGGCAACCGGTTGAGAGTGGTTTCAAACAGTAATTCGGATGCAGTGTTTGATAGCCCATCACTGCTTTATCTTCGATGAAGAACTGTCCAGTCATGTGGCAGATTCACTTAACCCCGAACTGTTGGGTTTCGATAACTCCAATACCAAAGATTACGATTTATGCCGATCATCACAGTTTTATCCGGAGTTCACTGTATTGGCGCTATTAGACCGTTGAGGACGGGCGTAATGGGTTTTCTTCGAACACTGTTTAACTGTTCCACTTTAACTGAACATTCGATTTTACTGTATGGTATGATTCAAACCTCAAAAACGACGATTAAGTTGTACGAATAGCTCGGAAAGAAGTTTGCCATAGTGCCTAATACTGTTTGCGGTTCTGTTTCCGTGCCCGCAGCCTCGTGTTGCACGCGAACAACGAATCCGTTACCAGTGTGGCTGTTGTGTATCCAATCACAAAAATTGCAATCCCGGATTAACAACTTCAGCTCTGCCATTTCTAATGTGTTGACGAATTAGCCAGACGTACTTCGTTCGATCAGATGAAGTAAAAGTGACAAAATGTCAAAATGATTGTTTCCACTTCTACTGAATCCTCCTTTGGTTCAAATTCCATGGGGTTCAGAATGCTTCTCGCAACAATACTGACAACGCGCCCGAACACGACAGCTTGGTTTTTTTTGGAATCGGTTATCCGAATTAAAGTCTTATCATTTCACTGCTCGATTTTCTCCGCTATATCGTTGCAATTCATCTTCACTTCTCCCACTAGAAACGTGTTCATTGGTTCTTTTAAGTGCCATGTCTGGGTATGAATGCAGTGGAAGGGGCACACTTCATAATCACAGGAGCCCGTTGTACTGTTGATATCCGGAAGCCGTTGCTCTGAGATTTGGCCAGTCACAAATGAACCCGATGAATTCAAGCCTCGTAACGACTCGGGGGATAACAGAACGCTGTCTCCCACCGATATTGTTATCTTTTGCCATCGGTACAATCTAAACACTGGAAACTAGGTTTATTTGACAATCTATTTTCAGACTAACAACAGCTTGTCGATTCGTATAAAAAGTATATATCATTTTTCGTCAAAAGCCTCGGTTGTAGCGATCGTTCATTCGGACGATCCATATTCTAGTGAGGACTGCTGTGGCAAACAACAAGGGGTGTATCATCGAGTCGTGCCAGTTAGCTAAGAGGCTCGAATGAGAAGTGACTATTCCCAGACCAGTCTGTGACAGACAAAGCAAATCTCGTCTAGGAGAGACAAGCGAGTCGCGACAGAACAGCGACAAGTAAAATGATGCCCCGAGAAAAAGCTTCAAACCAAAATTCCAATCGGAACAGTCGAACCAATACAGAACAAAAGGAGTGGACAGAGCAACAAACTTAATACCAGTCGGCACATAGCTGAGCCGTACCCGTTGCACAAGGATGTACTAATTCGGTTTGTCCCTACTGGTTGTATCTGAGTTCCGTTGGATCCGATCCTCCGTTTTTTCTTGTGAACTTGGGGTTCAAACAAAGCTAGAAGAAAAAGCCAAATTGCTGAAAAAGAAAAAGCTGAATGTGATATGTGGCCATAGTCTCCATGAATAGTAAAGACACCCACGTGTCTTCGTTTTTGTGTGGCCCGCTCGATAAGTACTGCGTAATACTTGACTGATTCTTTTGAGGCCCTACAAACGTTCGACTACCGTGTAAATTGATCATCCGTATGAACAGCGGCTTTTTGACACAAGTGTGTTCCTGTCACGTCAGTTAACACATTGTTAGCGGCCGAAATAGACCTTTTATCATCCTCACTATGGGTTGTTTATTTTTCTCCAATGGAGGCTAAGCCACAGAAAATTATTGGCAACTGGCAGCGATACGCTATCAATACCTGACCCGTTACCATACCTTGGAATCTCTCTGAGCATCAGGTCCATGGACATCGGTTATCCTTGATATTGTAGTGGAATGTACGACAGACTAGGTGAACAATCGGTCAGTTCAGGTTTCAGCTGTCACAAATCTGATTCTGATCGCCGATGAAGTTGTTTTTCATATTGAGCTGTTCATGAGTGTCACGTTGTGCTTGACTGCAATGTGTGGTGATCAATCAACCTGTTGTTGTGTTCCTTACACAAACTAGTGCACTTCGCATGGTGACCGCCTTCCCCCCCCCTCTGATTGATAGTAAAAAAATGATCGGCTACGCGTATATATGTGGCACACTAACATCACTTGTTCAGTTTTCATCGATTGCTCAGTCAAGTTTTGATTTTGTATGGGATTTTCCGTGCTCGGGGTCAGTTGCTCAACGCCGTACTGGCTAGATTCCAAGCTTATTTTAATTGTTTTTCTTAACTTCTTGATTGATCGGTGCATTTTTGGTGCACAGATGTAATCAGTGGTTTTCTCTTTTCGCAATATTGTACGAATTCAGAATATATATATATATATATATATATATATATATATATATATATATATATATATATATATATATATATATAGTAGCCGGATACTGGATGCTGGGGCGTCGCTAATTTCCCATGGTTGACTGATTTTGACGCATTCGGTTGGACGCTGAGTAGGGTGCTGAATGACGTAACCGGATCAGCTGTGTGACCTGAATCTAACAGATGAGCGAGGACAGAGCTGAATATATACATATTCCAAATTTCCGAGGGCTCAAATTAAATAAAACACTTTATGGAAATTAGCATTTGCAGCTGCATTCTACTTAATGAGTACAAGAAATATTTCCTCGTTTTTGATACAACAAATTCATGTGAAGCGACTCCACTAACGTTCAACTTACCTGCTCTCAGGCCTTAGAAACTGTGCTCCAGGATTGCCGGTGTCCTCAAATAAAAGCGGATAGGAGTCGTAATGAATGACCTTCGTTGACGATCCAGTCGGATATTCAGCGATGGGACAACTGACACTTATTGCTTTGGTGTTTCTGATTTTACTCGACTACCTTTTTCAGCTTTCTCATCTCCACGCATACTGTGTTGATTTGTTTTAACTTCACAACTGGAACCACGTAACAGTGCATGGTCCACGGGTAAAAGTGTACGAGAAAATTCGTTTGTCGATTCCGCTTTTAACGAGAGATTGCTGATAATTACGAGGGAAGGAAGGAGAAAGATGTTTTACTATCGACAGTTCAGGGAATGACGGTCCAGCATCCGATGAATGACTGTTTCTACAATTTACTCAGTAAATTCAGTGTTGCGCATGTCCTCGGGTGAAATTCTTGTGTGTGCGGCATTCACCGAAGTGGGTTGCATCGGGTAGACGAGCAAGGGTAGCCGGTTCTCAAAATCCCGAAATTAAGGTTTGCGTTGTTTCCTTGATGGGATTCAACAGATCCATCCACTCTGTGGGTAAAGGCGTTAAGGAATTAGGCTAGATGTCGCTAACACTGGTGCTCTTCCTTTCACACACTTTTTTATCTACTTGGTGTTAATTTCTTTTTTTTAATTTTCGAATGAAGCTTCTTCCGAAGGAAATCAATCGGAACGCCTCACCCGGCGCAGAATAAACAGCTGTCGTGGCTGAACGAATAATGCTTTCGATGTGTTTGTTCTGATAACTTGTTTTTTCGGTTAGTTATACAGTTTAGTTTCTCCAGCATTGAGGGCAGATTACCTTGCAGATAAACCCATCTATTACCGCTCACTAGGGAGTCCCACCACCCTCAGCGGTGAAAACCGTTGGGTCATAGTACATCTGTCGTGTTAAGATGAACTTTGATTAGTGGTAGTATTCGCGACTAGGGTTGGTCCTTTTCATGAGCTCTTGATCGATTTGCATAGTGTTCAGGCATACAAGCGTTCCATCTGCAGTCAATTTGTCATCAATGTACTGCTTTAAACTCATCTACAGTGCATATATCTGAAATGCTACTTGCAGCTCGGACGCATCATGCGTCATTGTAATTTTTGCCCTTTGGCCCACCAGAATGTTTGGAACGCTTAGAACTTGTGCCTGCTTTAGACTCGAGCAGATATCGTGATTTGTGCAATGGCCTGAGACAATAATGAAATTTTACTTCTACACATTTTTCTGTTGTTTATTAGTTTTTCCGAATATACCGGATTCTTCAGCACAACCGGATCAGACACATTGCATGGCGCGTAGTTGGCATTCGGACGAAACCGAAACTCGACCGCAGCGGAGGCTTTCGATCGCCGGCTCCGTGTCACCTTTACCTCACTCCGCCGATTCTGAATGTGCTCTAACGGTCCCGGTGCATGGGAGTCGTTCGTGTGAACTCTATCCCAGTCCCCCAGAACCTGCGAATCCTGTACTCATCGAAAACCAACCGTCACCGACAGCGATGCCGGGAGACGAGCAGGAAGCAGATTTTATCGGTGACAGTACGACTGCAATCCAACCGAAGTCGTCAAAACCTCCACGCCCATCTAAAACCCGTCGTAGGATTCCTAAGTTTGCCAGACCAACAAGTTGTGTTACTAGACCGTTCGATCATCCCAGCAGTGGTGATGAAGAACCAACTACAGAATTCCATTCGGATTTGGGAAGTAATGTGCCTCCGCCAAATGCGAATCGTAGTACGACCATACCTTCGGTAAGCGTTTTTTACCCAGCAGTTATCGGAATTAGGTTATGTGAGATTTCATTTTCTCTCTCCCTAATGTGGCATAAAACAACGTTGGTTTTGAACCGTTATTTGATCCAGACCTTCCAACCACATCTTGTGCCTGAGAACAAACGGTTCCGAAAATAATTTAAGCTTTTAGTAATTACTAGTATTACAGTAAACAACTTTTCCTAACCTTCATGTTCAGTATCGTTCCACTTTCTAGCAACGTTTTATTCGTTCACAGTGGTGCTGATCAAGTCTGAGTAGTGTAGACAAATTAGGCACTAGATAGGTATCCTAACTACCACCCACCTCACCACCATGTGAACCGCATACGCGGTTCACTGTCACTCTCGCTCCCATCGTTAATTTTGCCGCTCTGTTCGGTCGTACGTAGGATCTCCGATGACCTACCCAACCATCACAGTTGTACAGATTCATGCTGATGTGACAATGGGAAGCAGCTCCTCTAGAGTCCATCGTGTCAGCCAACCGAGACTTACGGACAAAAGAACTAAATAATGAAGAATTCGCCTGCGTTTTTCGCATCCAAAAGTCCAGCGCTGCAAGCCGAAACCGAACCGATGGCCATCCGCTTACCGGGCAGATGTTCTGCCAACTGGGCTATCGCAGTACGGTCAGTCGGGTGGGAATAAAAAAACAGTTTAATATCCAGTGATGCGCAAACCACTATTTCGACGATACATCGCAACTGCTCTTGTTTTAATTATTGGACCGGCCTTGCCGGTCACTTCCCGATGAGACGAACAACACCCGGCTGAATGCGATCCAGTGGGTGTTGAAGTATATTCACAGAATTTATTATTGAAGATCTCCAGACCAGCCCGCGACAGTCAGAACGGATTCTGACAATGAATAACCGGAGCAATGCAGTGCCCATGGCCAAAAGTTAGCTCAGGTTGACAGTTGTTTATCAAGATGCCAAGACGTACGGTCGATGCAACACTGCAAGGATAGTAAGCAGATGAAGACGTTCAATGCGGGTCGGCACCTAGCCCTAAAGCAGCGGAAATGTACGCGTTGCATGAGGACCCACTTACGTGAGATGCGGGCGCGAAAACTCATGCACGTGTGCCATTATGGATTGTCTCATTCGAATAATACAGCTACGTCTCTCGTTTCAATAAATCAGAAACTACCTGTTCGGTGCTTGAAACTGAATGCAATTTTTTACCTTGTTGTTTATCATGTGTGCCCAAATCGAGAGCAGGTTCACAATGTAAGCCTGCATTTTAAGCGAGTGCGTCGTAAGCCTGGCCTTTAAGGTGCGAATCCTAAACTAATACAGAATCAACCAGTTTTCCCTTCATTTCGCAGTAATTGTCTAACAAGTACTGAAACCCTTTGACAATAATCTGAAATTTCATCGGGTGTATCGGGGAAGATGATCACATAGATAAGACGAATATATTTGCATGGAACAGGCTGATCTCGAGGGAGTTCTGTTTTAGCAAACCCTAAGAGGATTGCGTGTAATATTCAGTGTCAGGTCGCTATTGTCTTTGGTGGTGGACAGTAATCCCTACTGGCGCCCGATTTGTTACCACACTTAACTTATTGAGTTTTGACGTGGTTCTCTTCATCAGTCCAAATCTCAGACTCAGGTTGCCGAGTATTCCTGATAGAGCATTGGGTTTTCAATACCATGGGGTGTGCCCCTTCCACTGCACTCATGCGCAAGCATGTAATGAAAACCTACTGTGAGAAAGGCTACCAGTGGTAGCCGAAACGCCGAATAAATACGGATACATACGACAACCTTGTTTCTCATTGTTACACATTCCTATTTGACATTAGCATCGTTTTTTCGATAAACTGAATCGTATTCTGATCCGGAACACGAACGCATTTGAGTTTCTTTTAGTCTGGTCTGACCATGCTTAGTTGCAACTAAAAGTTGTTTCCTGATACTTGGCGACAATGTAGTACCTCTTAATTTATTCGTTTGTGTCGGAGGTCGTGTTGATTTTCAATACTCTAATTCATCAAACATTTCATAGAAGTGAACACAGTCAAACGTTCATAGTGATTCCTTGTATTGTGGCGGTCGGGGTCAGATGAAACAGAAGTGATGCACGAAATAAGTCGTAATCAAAATACGTTAAAATCAGAGGTCACTGTATGCATATTCCGGCAAAATCTTTACAGGGGAAGGTGCAATATGATGGCGCAGTTTGAGACACTCGATGCAGAAGATAAAAACGGGACCTTTTTGACGTTCAAACTGCTACATGTTCAGAAGGTAATAAGAAAATAAATTAAGAATCTCGGAAAAGTTGTTCTCACTTCTGTGATGTTCTCTCCTGTCGTGTACTGAGTACCTAAAATCTCACGTGTTTCTATTCTGGCCAGTCCCGAACACATGTTAAGGTAACATTCGGTTTTGATCTCCCCTTTTTGTATCCCTAATCCACTTTTGCGAATAAGACGATATAATATCATAATTCATTGCCGTTTGATTATTTCAAAACACACTTTGTAGTCACCCATGCATCCACATACCTCCCCGTTGAGAACCCACGGTGTTTATCCTCGTGTCTGCAGTCAAGCACCCGTGCGTGTTCTACCCGTTCGTCGGCACAAACTGCGTGCGTTTTATTTTTCCTGTCTCATTTTTTACGCGCTCTATTGTTTCCCCTTTTTGAATTCTCCCAACTTTAGCTGATCGATTTGTCACGGAAACCATACACTCAATTGAATCGAAAATATTTGTTGTATTTCTGGTAAGTGATCTGTCTGCATGTTCACTCCTCGAAAATGCCCTGTTTTCCAATATACTTCAACTCATTTTTTTTCTACTTATTTGTACTGTTTTTCTAGGTTTTTGATTATTGTCTCCATTTTCTACGGTCTGCCAGCGGTTCAACTTATTATGATCTATCAAAAGGTGGGTTCCTTTGTCTGTGTCTGTTTCCGTCCCCGTTCACATCTTTGACAAAATTACACAAGTGACAGTAACTGTGCTCACCGATTGGACTGTTATCCTGGTTTGTTTCTCACTTACTACAGTGCAGTTGGTACAGTCGTTAACCATACGTTACCGATTGATTGTTGTCTCTCAACTTAGCTTTCATCCAGTGACTAATCGAGTAGGAGCGTGCTCATAATAGACGACGAATGGAAATGAAAGAATCTGGTGTGCGAAGGAACAGCGTGTGAGTACAGAAGCACTTGTGGTCGCAATCTACTCGTACGCCACAATATCCCCAAACATTTTTATTACAATTCTAGAAGCCTTACGTAATCTGCATAATAAGATCTGATGGATACGGTTTGACTGACTCTGGCCAACCTTGTGTCTTTCAACAACTGTTCGCTCCGACTAGCACTTGCACGCTGATAATCCTCGTGTTAATGGACATGCAACCGGCATTTCCTATTCATATTCAATACTTGATCTGTTGTGTCTCGTAATCAGTAAACAGAAAACGAATACGAATAAAGTATAGGATCTCTCCGTATGTTTCCACTTTGATATCCGCCAGCGGAACCAGATCTGGTCGGAACGACCGAATGCACGTTATGATACGGCATACCGAAGTTTAGAACGAAACTGTGCTAATTAGAGCACGTAAAGTAAAAACGAGGGTGACATCTATAGGACCCCTTTTTCCGGTGCGCTGTCCCATGGAAGATCCCGCAGGATCATAGAGACCATTGAGTTAGTCTATAGACTCAACCACTGACAAATCCATGATAACCGGAATCCCGTGTGTCATGTGCACCAGAGCACGTGATGTGCCCAGTTTGTCCAACTATTCATTCGCGTTGGTTACACTTATATACCTTGTAGAACTCACGCCGACTTTTGTCTGCGCAATGCCACACGGAAAGAACGAACAGATTTGGAGAAGGGGAAAGACATCTGCCGACTTCTACCAAACAAAACTCAGTTTGGATGAAATCATCAAGCGATACAAAAGATGGAGAAATGTCGTACGGCGATATCTAAAATGTAACGAACGATGTGCACCTAAAAGAACAAATAAGTCATCCCCCCAAAACTAGCGGAATCGGAGAAAATCAGATTAATCCGTTTAGCCTTCAGTAGCACATGCTTCGTGTCGACGTTGAAAGTTCTCATCCGAGTCAGTGTTTCGAAGTGAACGTTGCAAAGAACGCTTGAAGCTGTGCCGTGGAAACATTATATATATATATATATATATATATATATATATATATATATATATATATATATATATATATATGGAAGTAGCAGCTGCATTTTGTGCACAGCTATTCATCGCATACAAACAGACCACAAAGGTTATTACCCTAAAACCCCGCCACAACTTGCTAGTTATGGTATATATAAAATTATGTAGTTCTGTAATAATGCTGTCATGTACGAGCACAAAATGTGCTTATCGGACATCCGTATGCATCTGTTTCGGCAACACTTGTATTCGCGACGCTCTTTGACTGCGAGCCCGATCAGTAAAGTGATATACGATAGGAGTGGAGAGCCTATTCATGGCAAACAGCGAAGGCTTGACTGATGGTCTGAATACATCAGAGGGTAGGTTAGCTGACCGCGCGCTAATGTAGTTACTCCGACGTCAACAACCGCGATTCCTAGGAGAGTATCACTTGAGATCCCATCGGAAGTTGAAGTAGAATCGAGCTTTCGATGTCTGAAGTGTGGGGAAGCGGCCAGTCCCGACGAACTTCTCTCAATTCTTTTCACACTGTGTGAAGTTGCCTTGATAAAATCACTCACCACCTTGTTCCGTGACGTTTGAAACGAGTTGCGTACTGCGTTATCAAGGGCGAGTCACTGATGAAACCCATATTCAGGAATGGATTACGCAGTGATTGTAGTAATCATCACGGGATCAGTTTTTTTCCAGTAGTCATCAAGATATCAGCCTCAGTTTTGCTGTGACGTCGGACATTGGTCCGCGAACAACAGGCCGGATTCCGCCCAGATCGAGGATTCATTGATCAGATTTTTACTCTTCACCAATTACTTGAAACGCGCCACGCACACCGTCGATCGACAGTAATGTTTTTCCTCGACTTGAAAGGTGTCTTCGATTTATTTGCACTATTCAGTGATCTCCATGGAAAAAGTGTGCCACAGAAGTTCGTGAATCTAATGAGAACATTTTACTCCCACACTTTTGGCCGCGTAGAGGTTTGCGGTTAACTGTCCAGTCCATTCCAAATGACCAGCGGTGTTCGACAAGGGTACCCCATTTTGCCATTCCCGTTTAACTTCGTCATCGACGAGGTAATGGAGAATGCTTTGCGAAAGTTTGAAGTGAAAAGCTGTAACCCAGAATACGCGGACGACCTTGTCTGTTTGTTTAAACATATGGAACATGCGCAACGTGCACTAGACAGACTCACAAGATCTGTAGCTCCATTTAGCACGCGCCTTGCACCTTCAGAGTGTAAAGTGATGTCACAAGACGACTGGACGTCAACGATTCCGAGCTTGATTTTCAAAGGGATGGTGCTGGCAGTTGTTGACCGCTTCACTTACCTTGGCAGCAGCATGACGACGGATCGGAGGAAGGTAGTAAAAGGATCAAACGTACATGCAAGGCTCAAACGGCATACACTGGACTGAAGTACGTATAGTACCGACCTGATATATCACTGAAGTTGGAAAGTCGTATATACTGTGTCGCGGTGGGCCCAGTTCTGTTGTGTAGTTGTGAGACATGGAGTCTGCGTGTGGAAGTTGTTCGTCGCTTTCAGGTTTTCGACCATCGATGTTTGTGTAGTATCGCTAAGATTGGTTGGAATGACCGAGTATGCGATACCGAAATCAGAAAGCAAGTTTTGGGTACCAATTCAGAGAACGTTCTATAAAAGCGTATCCAGCTTGGTCGGCTTCGTTGATTGGTGCACGTGTCACGTACGGCGAACATACGTCTACTATACCGTGCCCTATTCTCCGTTTCTCTTAGGGAGTGGAAAAACCACGTGGTGGTCAGCAGATGACGTGGCAATGGGGAATGAGAGAATATGCAGTGAAATTAGGAGAAGTAGGTGCCTCACCTTTTGTTGGTTGGGGCCCGAAATCTCTCTCAGCCAGTTGGCTAGAGACATTGAAGGATATGGCAGAGAACCGTGAACAGTGGCGATCAGGTTGTCATTTTCTGTTTAATCAGAATGATTGATCAATGTTTGTACAGAAAGACTGTATGCCGTGCTCAATCCCCAGGATTCTTCATGAATCGTTCCTCTACACACACCGCCCACAGGCAGGTGCTGTTCGAGACATCCATAAAGCTGGCTCATTTTGTCGCGGGGGATAGCCGCGTAAAAGTAAGTTCGTGTATTCTGTGCGTTGGCTATTAGGCTGTTCATTTCCTCGCCCACCCTTGTAGGTGAGCTCCCTGTCCGCCAAATATACTCATTTATTCTCGTTCCAAGTATGACATGGTGAGAAAGGAAGTGTTCATCGGGGCTCGCCCTGCTGTTTAACGCTGTATGATGATGATGTTGATTCATAGATATATTAGAAAATAGATTTGTATCCTTTGTTTGTTGTTTTGGCTTTTCTATCAGTTATCCCATACAAATCCCGCCTGTTCATTACAGACCTTGATTGAAACCGGAAACGAAGATTTGTGCTACTACAACTTTGAGTGCGCTCGACCTTTGGGTATCTTTACTGCTTTCAACAATATCATCTCCAATGTGGGCTACGTGATGCTTGGTTTGCTTTTTCTGGCTTTGACTGCTCGCAGGTGAGTCGCTTATCTGTCGCCCTCGTTTGTTTCCTTCTTGGATCTCACTATCTTGCGTTGGGCTTCGCGTCTCAACGTTAACCAATACACGCTTACCTGTTGGTGTTTTCAACGGCTTTGCCTTACGTATTGGTGGGAGAGGGTTTCCTATGAGAAGAAAATAAATTAAACGATGTAGTACTCTATCTCTGAAATCCTCAGTCCTGTTAAGTCAAGTCGTGTAACGTGATCGCGGAAATCTGTTTTCATGCCAAATTCTGGCTGAAGAATGTACGTCGGTCATAGACAACCGATCACCCATGTCAATTATCAATTCACATCTGTCAGATATTAATTTCTCTACCTCATTTATAGATCATACTTGGTTTGGAAGAAATGTGTAATTGATCCAAACGGTGAACGTTTTCAACCTCAGTTTCATTCGAGTCCATGTTTGGACTCCAACCACACCGCGTGTTTGCTACTGTAACCCACCGAGTCATGTTGCGGAGACTTCGGATAATTCATAAATAAATCGCACTGGTCATCCCCTTTTCCTTATCTCGATGGCACATTGATCATCCGATTGCCTAGGACAGAATTTCCCTAACTGTACTGTCTTCGCCGTTCAACTTCACCCACACATTACTTCTACACGGTGTCCTCCAGCCATGATGTTAATAAACGATTCGTGTGAGGAGCACTAACGGCGATGGCTGCATATAGATTTACAATTGATTCTTCTCCAAATATGCCACACTCGAAATCTGTTGATGATTTAGAATAATGACTACTTTTCTTGAGGTGTTTTTGAGGAATTCAAAAACGAGTATCATTTCCATAACTGTTTTGTGATAGACAGCTGCTCGTTTGCCCGACTGTAACTGAACTGTTAACCCGTTTTGGCGTCCAGAAATTATCTGCATTTTTTTCTCTATAGCAGGAAGGCATCCTGAAAACCTGCTCAAGTGTGTGTCATTATAATAAATAATAACTAACCACATTTGATCAGCCCATGTCCTGTCGTCAGTGTTTCTGGATCTGTCGGTTATCGGTTCATCGGTGTGCTTCATTTATAACTGAACAGATGAAAATGGTTTCCCATTTCCTTGTTTAACGATTCCCTTCGCTCTTATATTTCATTCTGATTGTTAGTTGTAACCTTGTTTCGCAGAATCACCCCTCCGTTTTTTTCGTTTCACAGGGATCTGATTCACCGAAGAGCTCTCAAGCTTAGACCAGCCCAGACACAGGTGAATTTTTTCTTTGATTTTGTTTTGTTGAATTTCCATATATATATATATATATATATATATATATATATATATATATATATATATATATATATATATATATATATATATATATATATATATATATATATATATATATATATATATATATATATATATATATATATATATATATATATATATATATATATATATATATATATATATATATATATATATATATATATATATATATATAGAAGGCTAAGACCCGTCGACAGTGCGTATATGCTGACTACTAATTGCGGTTCAAACAGGATTGGTAATCGCACGCATCTATACGACATCTTTTTCCCCCACTCAGCTTCGATGTTTTTAGTTTTCTCATCGTTCTGTTCGTTGTACATCACCCGAATACAACTCACTGCAAAAGGTTGTCGTCCGGTTTCATAAATGTATGGTGCAAACTGTACCGTTAAGGATTACCTTCGCATTTGACCCTCACGCTGAGAATTACAAACCCCGCGGTGTCCTAGCACATCAAGTGTATCTATGTATTGGACAGCCATGATGCCACCTATCACCGAGGTTCGATACAGATGAAGGTCTCCTTATCCCCGATGCTTTTGCTTGTATTTATTGTTAGATCACCGACGGTCTTTCATCTCTCCCCCATTCATGCGACCCAATACGCTTACGTTCAAGACTCGAGGCGTACCACAGCACTATGGTCTATATTACTCAATGGGCCTGGCGCTCACTATGGAAGGCATCATGAGTGCATGCTATCATATGTGCCCCAGTTTTTCTAATTTTCAATTTGGTAAGTTTCAAACGCTCAATATCCTGCTACATATCAATACTGTTCACCTGTATACAACACTACATTCGGTTCCTGTGAACCACAGAAATCTGTATGCATATTATCCAAATAACGTTGCTTGCCCTCTGTTATTATATGGTCAAACTCCAGTGAACGTTAACGTTATGCAGAAGGGCCACCATTCTTTATTATTCACAATGAGACCTGGGTTTATCAACTCGTCGCTGCTCTGTTCCTAGTTGCCATCCAAAATAATTTTATCCAAACCATACAGGCAGTAAACTCCTATTACTCCTTTTCTTCGTCATCGGTGACCAGCGCTAATTAACTAATGGAATTTTGTGTCTAATAAAGCTGATGTATCTAGTTAGAACCCCGTCATCGCCGGGTAACTTCTGTGATAGATAGCCCCATAATTAGTTAGCTTGTTTCCACACGTAACCAATCATGATTCACCGCCCCACTCTCCGGTCTCGTCGATACTCCCCCACTGATCACTTTTGGCTGATTAGACCTATGCATACCCATACATTTTTCGATTAACTTGTTTGATTGATATATGGCTAACGGTCTCGGCCAGTGGCTTAGTTGTATTCGATCTCTTTCTGTTTATATATGATTTCCGTTTGCTACTTTGTTTTTCTGCTCTTTTTCACTTAATGCCCCTACACAAATCTCCTCAAATGTACGATGCTGCGAGGTAGCAATTAAAACTGGAGCACAAAAATGCAAGGTTCATAAACTGAATTAGGCTGTTTGCTTTTGTTCCAGTTTCTTTTGGAATAACAACCAAAACGGCCCTTTGAGGTTGATAAGAAACCCAATCATTTGTGCCACTTTAATCCTGAAACCATAGTTATCGGTTCCCCAATCTTGTTGCGTTTCACTATGCCTGCTGTGTGGCATCATGCCGAAACATATTTGACTAAGCGTCATGCGTTTTGTATCCTCACGAACGTACGCTAGTGCGGCAACACGAACGATCGCACCGCGAGCGGAAAATTTCGTTTTAACCGTAGCTGATTACAATGAGTACAGGCACTTGGCAATCGCTAAGAAGCAAGCTCAATGGACGTTGTCAACAGTTAGTGAGAATACCGATGTACACAAAATGTTTGATTATGCGGCGGTCTATAAGGTACAGCGAACAGCGTATTTACCGAACATATGCATGCGAGATCCGACGGCACTTTCAGCCCTGTCCCACACTTCATAATAATCCGTTTGTTTTCTAAGAAATGAGAGTAATGGTTCACTCCCGAATTTCGGGAGCACAGTCGCCGATGCTTATAACTAAACAAGTTTTGTCTTATGTAACATTGATCTGAAAGTGATATCCGAAATTTTGTTCTCGTGCTGTTTGAAACTAATTATAGTCGTTCTTAATGAGTAAGCAGACTGTTGTTTAAATCGAAAATGAAACCATTCCGCCACTAGGCACTTCGAGATTTGATGCCATCGTTTGACTGTCTATTCAATCCATATATTTATGTCTCAAAGTTTCTGTGCGTTGACATAATTTGTAGGCTTTCGTGCAATTTAGACCCATGTGATCTTTTTACCTAAACACCACCTAGTTTTCTTAAGTATCAGAAGTTCACTGTTCTGATGGTTAAGCGTTGAGTGTCAGACAAGGTCTACTCGGTGCCCCAGGCTGGCTGATGGTGTGATCTATATTAGTTCATCTGTTTAGCATTACCCCCAACTCAACCAGTGCATGATTACTAGTTGTTCAGACTGAACCGAACCGAACTAATCGATCGAATATCCATCTCGGTGATCTACTTGCTCAGTCGGTAGAGACATGGGGGCATATGGCGGTGTGTCGCCATCATTGATGTTCTTATATTCATCGCAGTTGTTTTTCTGTGCCTGGTAGCATCATCGAAGCGGAGGTGAAACAGTGTAAAGCACAAAGAGCAAATCAACCGACTGACTTTTGGTTCCGAACACCTTGCGCTCAACTTCCGCATTGCTGATGCGGCCTTTCCATCAGTGTCGAGTAGTGCTGTGAAGATGTTGGTGCTCAGACACTGATTTGTCTACCTGACATTTGCTATGTTTAGATGTTTAATTCTTCCTACTGGGATTTTATTCTCTTCTCATTGACTACTAGTAAATACGCAGACAGTCGTGCGAGTGGCCATCATCTTTTTTGTCGACAGTATTACATTTACAGACGAAACATGATACAAATGCGAACATCAGTCGCATTTGGAGCTCCGTCGTCGTATATTTCGTGGTTCATTAACTAGAAGGCTAATGATCGTCACCTGTCACAGGTAACCAACTGATCGTACAAGTTGCATGTTGTTTTCTGCAGTAGTAAATTACATCAGAAAATTGATGTTGTCGGCTCTTGAAATTGACTCCCACACAAATCACTTCTGTCTCGTGCAACAAGAAGCACACATCTGCACGTCTGGAAATATCTTCGATTCTCTTTTTCTGTGATTTTCAAGTCCTTTTTTATTCCATATGTTCACGGCTCATCCAATAATAAATCGGGCAAACTTGACCGGAGTTTCATAGAACAACTTGTGTAGGCGCAGGAGGAAGAGGAGGAACGAATCAGGTGATCGGTTTGTCCCTGTTTGAGCCAACACATTTTCTTTTCTTTTTTTCCAGATACTGCTTACATGTACATTTTGGCCATGTTAATCATGCTGAAAATTTATCAGACTCGACACCCGGATGTGAATGCCACCGCTCATTCTGCCTACATGGTCATGGCCGTTGTCATATTCCTCGGAGTCACCGGTGTGGTAAGTATTGATCAGCATGCGCTTTCAGACAAACCTTTGATTTTATTGAAATCAATATTGTATGATCCGTCTTATTGGTTGACTTCTGTCATTCTTTTTTATATTTGTTATCAACGTTTTGTGTGTTTATCTATCAAGATTCGAGTGTACGATTGAGTGGAACTTTTCCTGATCCACCGTCAGATCTTCCGTTCGATTTACGCGCCATCCTAAAACTTCACTCTGCTGTTGCTGACCTTGAGCTTTGTTCTCCATCCTTGGTATTGTTCAGGTCCGTTTCTTAAAAAAAAGGTTTTCACCAACCACCATCTTCGCGATCCCTAAGCACCAGTCTCGAGTGCGAGCAGCGAATTATTCGGCATATTGCCCCTGCACCCGGTTTTCGGACTAACTCCGCAGCCAGACAGGTGGAAGAGATCAGTGAAAACAAGCCGCAACGTCAACGTTCTGACTGACGAGTGTCACATCATAGGTTGACCTCCATGCTGCTTTCTCCAACTAACTCGGCTCTGGGAGTAAAGTGCGACGAGGGAGTGGATGAGGAGGCATACATAGTACGTGTCTTAACCAACAAAATCGGTAGAGTGGTAATAACACTTGTTGAAACGCTTATACGAACTGTTGAGTTACCGATTCAATATTACCACCAAACTCGCAAAATACTCCTCAGAGGACGGTGATCGAAGACAGAAAGTTTGTCAACATTGCTGTTTCAAGCAGACCAGCTCTCGCAGTCCTGTAGAAGCACATTGCTTACAGCAGCATGGCGCACTATCTTTGAAAGTGATTAATTGTCTCCACAAGTGATGAATACTACAGAACTCCGCCTGGACCTACGCTTACCAGCAACCCTCTCATCAACATTCATATCACTTTTTAAGTGGACAAACTTCTCTGCAGTCTTTAACCCTTTACCGCCGAGGGTGGATGTGGGAATGTACCTTCCCAATCGTGTGGTAGAACGTTACACTTTGAATATGAAAAGCTAAGTCCGCTTTCGAGACGGAGAACGCGGGGCCGTTCAAAATGGACCGTGCCATAATGACGTCATCGCAAACCAACACAATGCCGTCGGCATAGTCTAAATCTAAAAGTATGTCATCAGGTTGAAGCTCAACGCCCTCATTCGCACGATTCGCTCGTCCTCAATCAAGCTGTCGTTGATTGCAAAATTGGGCATCAAAACGTGACAGCTCTTGTCCTTGACGCACGTCACTTCAAACTTGGAAGACGACGATGAGCTATACACGTGCGCTTGCACTGCTGTCTGGTGGTATGGCGCTTGAATGATCTCAACATGCCTATTAGGTACTCCCTGCCGAGCGAGACAATCCAAGAGGGTCTGCCAGCGTAGTCAAGGGGTATTCGGATATCGAAGAATATGGTTACCGTTGATCTGCGGTATGTATGATGGAGCCCAAGTATCGGACAGTAAAAATTGGTCAACTCACTCGTGACTGGGATGAAACCCTGCCTGGGCCGGGAACCTTATGGTGCCTACGGAGCCGCAATACATGAGCGTCTCGATGGGACTGCACCTTGACGTAGCCTGATGGCTTGTGTGCCTCCATGATCCAAAGCTGAGCAATATTGCTTCCTTAAGCCGGAGACGCAATCATGCCTGACAGGTCAGTAGGTAGAAGCCATGATAGGCGCACCCTTTGAACGACTGCGTTGCGCGTTGGTCCGCCCTTGGAGTTTCTCTTTTTCGGAACCATATATTTTATTCAATCCATCATTGGCATGTTGTGCACTCGTAATTATTCGAAACAATTTATGCCATCGATGAAAGATATGTTTGGACAAAAAAATGTGTGCCTACTATTCGAAGTCCGAAACTGGCGCCATCATGCAAGAAAACACAAAAGAGCTGGTTGTCAAGCTGCTCTTCAGTGCACAGTGCCAAGCTGTATTGTAACGGAATACTGGAGCAAGGAAACGGCGTGAATATCAAGGCGAACGGACGAACCAAACGAGGGCCACAGACAAATGAACAGACGGCGAATATGTCGGAGGCGTCCCCGAAGTAGGCAAAAGTAGGCATACGGACAATCATAGAAGAAGCAGCAGGATCTCCGGCAACCAGCAAGATAGCCCAGGTGAGAGACTGCCGATCGTGCCGTCAATTGAGACAATCGGACCAACCGAAGAAAAATGACGCCCAAGTAAAGCAAGCTATCGGCCACGGGCAACTGGCTAGAACGCAGCTGAAGCGCTCAAGCAGCTGCATCGGCAATCTTGGTGCCGCGCAGTCTGGAGAAAACCTATAAAAACGATTGTATGTGTTTCATGACTGGACTTGTTTGACCGTTGAAATACAAGTGTCCTACCGTGTGTTGTCGTCCTTGTTACAGTATGACTGTTCTTAGTGCCGTATGTAATAAAATGCGTTCCCTATCCAGTTAGCTATCGGACCTTACATACCTGCGCATGGCCCGCAGCTTTAAAAACATCTGTGCTGTATGTTTACAAGAAACTTGGCCAAATGACAGTATGGGTGACGCTATGGTTCAGATAGAAGATTTCACCTGCTTCCCTCAAGACCGTGTACACTACAAGAAAAAAGGTGGCGGCGTTGCTACCTACATCAATTCTCAGTGGTGCTGCAAGTCCTACGTATTTTCTTCTCACTCATGTGATAGTATCGATTGTTTATCTGTATCATGTCGCCCTAGATTCTCTCGTTTCGGTCAGGTCATCATCAGCAACATTCACATAGCACTGCAGTACTCACAAACGTCAGTTGACATTTTCTTTGATTTACTTGTTCCTCTCACTGCGGCTGTGCTTGATGAAAATCTTCACATTATAGCGGGTTACTTCAGTCACGCATCAACACTCCCCCCTTCATCTTTTAATCTTCTAAATATCTGTCATACTCCGGTCCGTGGTGACTCCAAGCTGGACCACATCCCGACCAACCACTCAGGACTTTTCTCTGTCAGGCTAAGTGCACCCATTATCATCATTGATCAATGCATATTACATCTTGGGCCGAGGTCATTTATCGCACTTACATTCCGAACAGATACACATCAATCAAATACCATTTCCACAGAGAGTATATTACTGCTCAGCCGTTCATTGTTCGTTGTTACATAGTGGTTGAAAGACTTCACTTCCGTATTTTTCTGTAAATTTTAACAACGGAAGCGGTTAGGCAGATTTTTGATACTTGCTGTCCCATGGGAAATTTATCTCCAGTCTGGAAGAGTGGTTTCTCCACACCTGAAGAGCTTCACAGGAGGGAAGCATTAGATTACAAGATGCAAAACAAACCCGAGGTCCTGAAGTATCAACCACAGAAGTTCTCAAGTTACTCACATCAGAAAAGATAATCAGGTCAACTGATCCAGACGGTCTTCCAGCGGAGCTGCTCAGGTATGGGGCCAACTCTCTACGTGATCTGATGACTTCGGTAGGTAACACTTCACTGGAATCACATTCCATTCCCGATTGTTGGGGTCCTGTTACAATTATCCCTTTGCCTAAACAATCCCATGGCCAGACGGAACCGAAAAGGTACCGACCAACAGCTCTATCTTCGTCGGCCTTGAAACTTGCAGGACGCGTTGGGCTGCATCGTTTTCAAACTACTTTGAGAAGCTCAACCGACGAGTTACAGTTTTCGTATAAACCCAAGAGCTCTACAGTTGATGCAGTAACCTCCATTGTGCACCATATTGCTAATCCCTCAATGATTCCAGCAAGTTAGTTAGATTTGCTTTTCTTGACTGCGTGTCGGCCTTTGACAGTGTACCACGCTCGCTTCTTCTCAAAAAACCAGAGTCCTTTGACTGCCCCACATATTTACTACATTGGTTGAAAGACTATTTCTCTGGAAAAACGATGCACCAAAGTAGACAGAAAAGTCTCCGAGTATCTCTGAACCAGCGCTGGTGTACGTCAGGGTGCCGTTCTTTCTCCGTATTTGTTTTTAAGATTTATCAGTGATTTGCCTATCTCCCACGCAGCGGGCATCTGTAAAAATGCTGATGACTCTGTTTTGGCTGAGTCTGTATAAGATAGATCAGAGATCGGCGAATTCACTGTAAATCTTTCACATATCCAGAACTTCTAATCAGTCTGGTCTTCTGTTGAACAGTGATAAATCTCAAGAGTGTATTTTTTCCACCACTCGTTCCCGGTTCATTTAAGACATTTCCACCATTAACTCTATTCCCCTCGCATGTTGTGGTGATATATATATATATATATATATATATATATATATATATATATATGTATATATATATGTATATATATATATAGCCTATTCCTTTCGAAATAGTTGGTGGGCAACATCTGGTTGTGTCTACTACTCTCTCTCATGGATGACGCTACAGCGAATAAACAGATATAGAGGCTGTTTACCAGTCAGAATCCCTCCATTACATGAACGTAGAAGTGGAGTACCTGAGGGTTCTCTCTATGGGGGCGAAGTCGTCGCATTCCACTGGGCCGCTGTCGCCCGCCTGAATTGTTTATTCATCAGCCCAAAGGATGCTGCCTCTTCCTCGTACCATCTATTCCATTTGATGCATGAAGGTAAAGACTGAATTCGAAAATTCGATCGATAATGAGCATCAAAAAATGCAAAACAGTATGCGTACAACAGTCAAGTCTCACGTGACAGACTAGAAAATGTTCCTACACTGGTTTGTATTCGTTGATGATCGCTGAGCTTGGCGGTTGGATCACAAACGTTTCATCAGCAGTCGAGGCTCACCGGTGATTCCACCTCGACTGTTGATGAAACGTTTTCGACCTAAACGCCAAGCTCAGCAATCGCCAACGAATAAAAACCACTAACCTGAGCTACAAACAGCACCAGCATTCAAAATCACTCCTTTACTGGTGCTTTGGTCACGTCCCCGTGATGAGTTAACGCTCCGTTGTCTTATGGGTCAGACTGTTGAGTCTAAGGCTCCGGTTTATATTCCCGAAGAAAAAATCGTTCTGAAATGTGGGCAGCCTCGAAGCACGATTCACCCAGAAACCTCCGATATCCTTCCTGTAGATCGATGCAAAATTCCATGGTTTGTTGAGTCTAATGATGGTGATTGTAACCTTGACCTTTTGATTAAAAGTACCGGTCCACGAAAACCTGACATAAACGAGATGATTGAGGAATCCGACGCGTCACTACCTGATCCACTTTCGGCAACCTCGTCGGAACCGTTACGGAGAACACTTTAAGGAACATTTCAGCTGGTCCACTTCTACAGTGAATCTTCCGAATATCCTTGCAAGAACAACAGTACAGGTAAAGATCACTCCTTCAGCAGAAATGGAGGTTATCCGGGAGGTGGGAAAGTAAAAAAGGTACACAGCTGCTGGACCGGATGGGTTGTCTCCATACTTTTCCAAGGATGGAAGCGAAGCTTTGGTTTCGGAGTTAGCAAAACTACACAGGATGGTCTGGGATAGTGAAGAAATTCACCACGAGAAGTGATGTTCGGTAGAATCGCTTTCTATCACCCTTCCCCTTCAACTTAGTGAATAAAATAGTTTTTGAGATAGCTTTGTCCTTGTGTGCAAGTGGCGACATCGATCTTTGCTCAAATAGTAAATGGTTTAACTTGGATTTCGTGGATGATTTCGTTCTGTTGGATGGACATCCAGATAATTCGCAAGTTTTTCTATGTATTTCAAACAGCAGTGTAGTAATTTTTGGGACATATTTTGCACCTCCGAATTGTAAAATACTTCTGCAGGATTGGATTGCCTCTGCACCAAGCTGAAATAGATAAGTTTTGTTACTTGGACGGTTAGATCCTACCAGATGGACAGACATCGAATGAGGTATTAACGCGTATACAGAAGGCGCAACTGGCTTTTGCCTTCCCTGACACCTGTGGCACCGGCGTGACATCTGATTGCCTGTTCAGGGTCAAGCGTACACTGCGGCAGTTAGTTCCGTCCTTGTATTCACCTCAGAAATAAAGCCGTTAAAGGTGTAAGGTAGACAAAGTATGTCTGATTCTGAGCATCTGTGTGTCCGTAGTATTGATGGACTATGGTGGAAACACCGTATCACCAATGCTGATATTAGGCGTCGGGTCAGTCACTGGGGCGAGTAATGAATCCAAAAAGTGTAAGGTGTTTGGGACATGTGTTACCGGTGCCCACCGATAGACTTCCTCGGCGTACTGTTTTTGAGGCAGGTAGTGGTTGAAAGATGGTCAGTCCAGGATGTGACACAAAGGTATGAAAACCTTGACCAATAAATTAGGCAAAGTAGGATGAGTTAGACTCCGAAGTTGATGCTAAGGCGTCGCGACCAGTGGCATAGTTTCTTTCGGGTTCTTTGTGGAGTATGATTCATCATGCAGTACTGTTCCCGTGATTTTCGTCTTCTTCTTTGTTTTAAACTTCATTTTATGCTGCTATTCATTTTGCCCTCGACTCGAAGACGCTGTGAGATAGCAACCAAAACCAGAGCACAGAAGTGCAAGGTTGATGATTGGAAGTACTGAATTGAATTGGAATGCATGAGAAGCCAGTTAGATTTGTATGTAGTGTGCTCCATTCCGCACTCATTACGATGTGATAGCTGAAAGACAGTGACCGTTGTTTTTGCAGACTGTCTCAGTACCGCCACCAGTCTCCTTGGTGCCTGTGGATTACAGGAGTTGGAAATGGTTTTCGAACGTCACCAATTGTAATATCCTGTTCCTCCTCTGATTCGCGCTCGGTCTACCAGACCTCACGATCTCCATGCAGTTGAGTACGGGCATTGTGATTCTCGCTACCATCGGGGATGTGTCGGCAATTCTAGAGTTCGTGACAAAGCCTAGTCGATAGCATTTTAGCGAAGGACCAATCCACTTGCTACTTTCATATTGTCGTGGACAAGAGTAAAACGACATTACTTTCTAGATTTGGTTGGTGTTTTCTTTTTGCGTCTTGTATACCTTTATCGTCCGCTGTTGCATGATTTGTTTATCTTATCCCAGTTTTGTCCTAGCCTGCCTTACTGAAATGCAAGCATGTTGCTTGCAAAAGTCTGTCATACAAATACAAGTTCAAACCGTTTAAAGTTTTATCCGAAACAGCCGGTACATTGGTCATATATTCTGGTTATTGGGTTAAGACTGCAACGTTCTGGAAGAATTTAACGCCCATGATGGTATTTGAAACCGTAAACAAGTTGGCGTTTCTTAATGCACTGGTAAGTAGACAAGTTGGTGGATCGATCCATCGGCGAGTCTATGGGACTCATGGTATCTAACCTACTTCGGACTGAGCGACCGACTAGTATAACGGCCCAAAACGCATTCAACCGTGAAAGAACTATCTACTCCAGTGATTGCTCCTGATACTTCATAGTGCTTGCCCCGATTTTTGTTGTTGTTGCAATGACATTATGCGTGATCTCAGGCTGGTGTAAACTACCTAGTGTATACAACCAATGGTGGTCGAGTGGTTTAGAGTGCAGAACCACATGAGGTCTGAAAAGGTCAAGCGTGGTAATAAGTTGGACGACAGTGGGTTGCTGTCTGCCATCAAAGTGATCGGCATCGGTAGCGGGATTCGTATTTCTCACTTCCCACCTCGAAATTTGGAGATCACTACGTCCAAAAAATTCTACAAGGGAATGACTATCCCGGGAAATCCACCCAGTAGAAAATGGAACTAAATATGCCTGTGGAGCGCTCTACATCCGTACTTAAAAGAAGCTTTTCTTGAAGTATCGTTCAAGCCGAATACACACGGAGCGGCTGACAAAAGCGCTTAGGACAACTGTAAATTTAACGTTTTCATCCGGGACATTGAGATGCATGTTCTCTGCCCCCGGTGATCCGCATACAAATAAGACAAATTGCCTGAACTGACTTCTCCCGTGATTATTTACAGGTTCAGATGTGATTTTGGTGCATCCCACATGGGTCGCACGGCTATCCGTTTCTGTCAACGAACTAATGAACATCATTCACGATAGTTTAGCCGTGGGTAGACCGGTGCCATTACTAGCTCCATCTGAAACAATTTGGTGCACGGTGTTCGCACAATCGACTCAGAAAACGCATTCAAATTTATATACCGGGTTGCATCTAGTTAATCAGAGCCACTCGGACTTCGGACCGTAGCCACGGCAGAGGCAATTGCCATTTTCCTACCAACCCGCGAACTGTACAACGAGCAACTTGTCCAGGCCTTTCAGCTACCATGGTCAAGACCCGAAGCCATGGATCGCCAAATGAACCTCGAAAACCCACCATCTATTATCACATGAGCCGGTAGGAGTTGAATTCACATCACCACACTCGGTCAATGCCGACCTTTCATCCCCGCCCCACCCCCTCCCTATTTTATAACACTACAGCAATGACCTCCAGGCCGGCCAACAATCAACGCGTTCGACTATCATCTTATCTCTTTGAATTGTAAGATCACGTGTAAGATTATAAGTAAGTGTTTAACGTCCGGCAACACAACGTTGTCGGAAATGATGGTAGTCAGTCGGCGTTTCGACTACCGCGTGTAACGTTTCTCGAGTACAGGACTCATTGAAAATATTTGTTCGCTGTCCAGCCTGTAGTTCCTAGTGTGACCTTGATAATGTGACTAGTCGGACCGTCCACCATTTAATCGAATTGCCTCTTTCTGAATCAGTAATCTCGATCTTTCCCATCTTTCCTCTGACAAATGCAGATCTACGGTAGCGAGACGTTTTGGATCGCGTTCACGGTATTCTTTCTTCTGATGAGCGTGGTTCTCACGGCCGAAATATATTATATGGGACATTGGAATATAGGTAGGTTTGCCACTTTCAGCCTCATCGTTCTCCGTTGATCACGTTCGTATGGTCCCCGGTTTTTCTGTCCATTTTCTTCTGTCAGTTATTGACGCATTTGACAGAGTTGCTGATGCGTTTACAAGGGATAAGGTGAAAAATAAATAAAGTGACTTATTTTAGTGGGAGGCAACAGATGGACCCCCTGGTTTACCCATTAGTTCACACTCGAAACCCTGATTCAAGCCCAAGCTAACGTAAATCCGGCATTATAGTTTCATTTTGACTAACCGTCAGTCCAAATAAAAATAGCCATTGAAAAGCAAAGAGTAGTGTAACTGAACTCATAAAAAAATGTGTTGATGAAAGTAGTAACATGGTAATTTCCGATCGGACAGAAAAATTGCCTATTCAATTGCATCGTAAGCTACCACATTTGGCCAAATCAACCAATGTTTATGTCAGATTGGAATTCTACCAGGCCGCGGTCGATCTTGGTGACAGACAGCAACCACTCGACTGTCTCTCGTAGTAGTGCCGTGAGTATTTTGAGGTTATGGGGAATGTCCCTAACACCGAACGCTTGTAACAACATAGAATACAAAACCACTGACTGCTTGGGTCGCTTGTAACCTAAAACGGAAGAAATCTAATACTTCACAGCCTGTCCCATATTAAACATCAGAATTTGTTGTCATGCTCTAAACTGGTTATTTCAGTATGAATCTGAGTTATCTTGCTATCCACTTTATCTAACAATATAAGCTATGGAAGTTTTGTTCAATGCATGCCTGTCTCAGTCAGCTAACCTGTTCAATCAATGTCTAATACGCGGCGTATGATTCCGATTGAACTACACTGCACGGAAATCCAATCCACGCTTCCTTTAAGCCGACTGCTGTGAAGGCATTCTCTATCCTGTCGGAGATATCCACACACCTCGGATCATTTTTGGCAATTTTCTGCATCCCGGGGTTAATTTCTGTCCAAAGCTTACGATATTTTTTCTCACTCTCATCCATCGTTTGGCAATTTTTTTTTACCCCCATCCCTTATTTCTTCGCAGATCTCTGCCTCCCTCGGAGACTGTATTCGTTGATTCAGTCAGATGGAATTCATTGTTTGAGACCTATGTATCTGGAACGCATGCTCTTGTTACTGATCGCCAACGTGATAAATTTCGCGCTGTAAGTTTTGCCTCTACATTGTTCTGTTATATGACCTAGATTGTTCTAATTCAGCGTACTGCGCCATATCTACAGGACAGTTTTCCACCATATTTCATGTTTATTCATATAATAAAGATGTAAAATACTGACGAGAAACAACACAGCACTTTTAAAGATCACGAAATCGCAAAACATTCTTGTTCCTCTTAGGCACGTGTGATCGTGCATTGACAGTAAATTGCGATTATCGAATATTTTGCTCGTCCAACAATGGTATAAAGTGCCAGCCTCAGGATATTTGCCCTTCTGTAGTATTCTTTTGTCACTGACTCTAGGTGTGCGTGACACGGGGCATTATCAGTTATAAAAACCTAGTCCTTAGGATTTTTGGTATATATATATATATATATATATATATATATATATATATATATATATATATATATATATATATATATATATATATTCACCGAATAATCCTATTTCATTAAATACAGAAAACACGAATAGCGAACAAGCTCGTTTTCGGCAACCTCATCCTCGTGGCTAATACATTCACATCTGTAGGTTAGAAACGCATAAACTGTAGACAGTGTCTGAAAAATGTGATTGAGTGATCATCAAAATTGGTGTTGCGTAGTTACGAAAGATGGGAGGGGTAATGTTATTGCTCTGTGGTTGGGAAAAAGACAATGAACACATAGACATTGATAATAATTTATGCGTTTCTAACCTATAAATTTAACTGCACTAGCCACGGGGATCCTATTATCGAAAATGCGCTTGTCTGCTATTCGTGTTTTCCATATCTATATAGATATGATAATAAATGTATATAATGTAGTTGGTTTCAAATCCGATCGGGATTGTATCGACCATATATTTAATCTTCGACAACCCTCAGAGCACAGACACATGTTCCGTAGGCCCACGGTCTCCCTTTCTTGAGCTGAAGCGGCGTTCGATTCAGTCGACCGCACAGTTCTCTGGCTCTTCCTGTCATTAGAGGGTGTGCCACAGAAATTTATTTATCTTTTCCGATACCTGTTTGGAAATAGCCGAAACCAAGTTCGTGCTTACGGCGATCCTTCATCTGAGTTCACCCTTACTCTTCAATTTTTAGTTGAGTTGATTATAGAGATAGCGCTATTCTCGTGCGAGAATAGCGGTATCGTTCTTTGCTCATCCGATTGTCTGTCAAGGGTCGAGTCCACACTACAGCAGTTAGAACCATTCGTTTATGCGGCTCAGAAACATAGCCATTAAGGGTAGAAGACAGACGAAAACTGTCGGTGTTCGAGCATCGATATATCCGTAGCATTGCCCGAATGTGGTGGGAACACGGTGTCAGCAATGATGAGGTTAGGTGTAGGGTATTGGGAATAAGTGACTAGTCACTGGAGTAAGTACTGAATGCAAATAGACTGAGGTGGTCGGAAAGTGTGTCACGCATGTCCACCAATATGTTTCCTCGGCGTACAGGTCTCTGAGGCAGGTAGTAGTTGGAGGGTAGGTTGAGTTGGTCAGTGTATGACATGGTAGAACGGTATGAACGCCTTGGCAGTGGACCTGGCCAAGCAGGGCGTGTTAGACTTCCAGGTTGAGGTTCACGCAACCCGCCTACCTGATGGCTCTAGACATTAGGTGATATGGCTAGGTTTCGCGGTCATTGGCGTAGTTGTGTTCGGACTTTCTTTATCTTCGTGATTTCTGCTTATCACTTTGATTATAGGATCTCTTCACTTTATGCCTCTGTTCTTTTTCTGTTTACTGGACGATGCTGAAAGGTAGCAACGGAAAACAAAGTACATAAGTGCTAGGTTAATGGTTGAATGAACTGAATCAGTGGCCGGACAACAAATGCTCAGTCGGCGTTCTGTAGTCTTCGTCATCGTTTGAAGAGGCGAGAGGGTTTCTTCCAGCTGGAGATTGAATGAACTGCGGTGTTGTACGCAGCATGCTTTGCGTTTGCATGATTTCGCTTGCTCGAGTGGCAGACGATTATCGGCTCTCTGCGGCTCTTCACACGGGTCTGTTGCAATATTGAATAAACAACTGGGCCGTCCATAAGCATACTTTCTTAACCAAGTATGCTTTTCATTCAGTCGGAGCTGTTGGTAATGTATTGGTTATGTCGATCGGGGCACGTGATTCATGTACCTCGCGTGCTGTGCATTTTTTATTAGGCCTGGACAATGCAGTGTTTGGGCTAAACAATGTTGCAGCGGTCGATCAATGCGTTGATATCAGGGCTTCTTTTCGTTGACTGAGCAGGTCTGCCTAACTTGCTGTCTTGATCCACAGCAGTCTGATTTATCTTCGTAGACAGTGATGAACATTTTTGTTTCAATCCTTGAGTAATATCTTCTCGTTTTTTCCAAGTTTTGTTTCCCGGTCGATGTTTTGGATGCATCCCACCTTTAAAGGAGATTATTTGCAAATACTTTTAAATCCTATAAATGAAAAAATAACCTGTAGTCTACGCCACGACCCGGAATCGAACGGGCGACTTTCCGCTTATCTAGCAGTTGTTCTACCAGCAGACCTGTCGTGGTACTTCCAACCGGACGCGAACTACACAAATGAATATCCGCGGTTATGTAAACACTATCACAATGATACACAGCAGCTGTTCTGGCCCTAATCATCGGATTAGCCTCGTCGGCGATTTCGTAAAGAAACGAACGGCACACTGTTAAACGCGATTCAACAGACATTGACTTATATTCGTAGTGTTTGTTATCGGTACGAGGAACCGGAATCTTGCACACAATGGAAAATCGACATTTATCGCCAAATTAGAGTAATTTGCGTCCGCCGTGTCGTATCGCGATAGCTCGGCTTGCAGACGAACTGCCGCCTCGATTGCTGCTCACGGGTACGAAAAATGCAAGCTGAATTTCTATTATTTTTAAAGCCCAGGCTGGTGCGGCTAACCAACGCTATTTATATATCCATTCAGTACACGATTTCTTCCTATGATGAGCATCTCTTTCATCAAATGTGTTTTTTTGTTCCCCTTTATTCCTACCAGTGCGGGATACGGTATTGTCGCCCGACCAAGAAACTTTTCGTCATTTCTACTCACCATCTTCATGGTCAATATGTTGGTCTACACGATGTTCTACATACTCATGAAGGTGACCTTGTTATCTCCGCTTTTCGCTGTCTGTTTTAATGGGAATCGTTTTTAATACTCATTTAGTTTTCACAATTGTTCGTGTTAACAATCTTTCAATGATGAGAAGTTGTATGTCCTACCTTTTTATAGCTACATATTCAGCCTGTTTTTGTGATGGGTACCTCTCGTGCAAGTGTCCTGATCACATTTTGTGTGATCTTAGTCCGGAGAATTTTGTAGACAGTTGCATTTCCTCTGATTCCAGTAGCTGTACACTGAAATGTTTGTTGGTTCCAGAGGGCTGGAATTTTACATACTCTACTACTATGTTGATCATACTTTTCGTTCCGCGCGGTGTTCCAGTTTTTCATCCAAGGTTCAAACGGTCAGACTCTGGGTTTATGTCCTCAGAAAGAAATCAGCACACTTCATCAGAGTTACCAATCCGTTTTTTTTTGTACGGTCGCGTTCAATCAATCCATCAATCAATCAATAATGATAACGATAATAATAATAATAATAATAAAATAGTAAATATGAGTTGTTCGAAAGTCGTTATTCGTTGTCGCAAAACATGATATATTTCGGCGAAGTTGAGATAATATATGACTACAACATTTAATTATTTATCCCTTTGCCTTCTCTCATACACGTGTCACTCAGCTACGCAATCGCGAACGATTTCTACCTTTGCCGGTCGTTTTCATGTTATTTGCCATCGTTTCTTGGACCGTCTCCATATACTTCTTTTTCTCTCGTCTAACCACATGGGAGGTGAGTACAACGCGATTTGTCAATTGTTTCTAGTTCAGTCACCGAACCGATCGCATACAACTACTTGCTTTTCACACTGTCTCTACTCCTGTTCTGTGTGACATTTTACTAATGGTCTGCTCACTTTGAGTGGTTGTGGCTACCCTCAACAAAATCAGTGACATCATGTTTAAAGGAGTTTCCCTACGTGAAAAAGGTTGGAGGAAAAGCACCTGGGTCTAAGCCGTTTGTAACTATCTAATTGGTTACTCATAGCATTTTGGCACACTTTAGGTGTTCGGACGATTCCAGTCACTGATCACACGGACCTCGTGTACGGGGTTTCAGTCCCAGTGTGGCGGAGTGCACATACTACTTACTGATTAGGTAAGTAGTTAATTTCTCGGAACGCAATTATGAATAGTTGTGAATTGATACGAACGACTGCGGCCAGGTCAAGGAGACTAAACGCAATAAGGTAAACGACGACATGTGGACCATACGATTGCATCCTCCTTTTAGGTAACCGCTGCCTTCAGGCGAACCGAACAGGTATTTTGCGAAGAAGCAATATTGTAACGGTTGGTTAGTTCTACTGATATCCGAACGAGCCTAACTACCGGACGCGTCTTGTAGATGATAACACTAGTACTGGAAATAGCCCCAGTTCCAATCGCCATTAACTGTGCATTGTCTGTATATGTTCTGGTTCCTGCCTGTGCATGGGAGTGTCAAGTAAATGAGTAGAGTCTGAATACACGAACACGTTATTGATCCCAACACGCAGCCATATCTCACCATGTCTCAAATCACCAAATAGGTGGGACTGATTGACCTCACCGAGGAGGTCTAACATGCTCTACAAGCACGGTGGTTAAGGTTTCCATAACTGATGTATATTTAGGACGTGAACGAAATCTCTCCCATCCCACGCTCTTGTCGCGACAGAACATGCCTGGATGCAGAGTCAGAAAATCTGTTAGAAATCAAGTATCAACGTGGATCAGGTGGCGAGTTTTGATGTAGATATGGGCGTCCATATACTCCCCTACGTTGCTGACGTAGGACATGATGGTCTATTGATTATGATGTGTGGTTTACGAAATCAACAATATGCTTGTGTGCTGGATAAATGTGCGAGTAAAAGGTTTCGTCAACAGATTGTACTACTGCACTTAGTTGACCTCAAATCACATTCTGTTCGGTTATTTTATCTCTCTTCTCTCTCTCTCCCTCCCTGTCTCTCTCTCTCAATGTACCAGGTGACACCGGCCCAATCACGAGCCCTTAATCAACCTTGTCTGTTACTAAGCTTCTACGATGCGCATGATATTTGGCATTTTATGTCAGCTATTTCGATGTTTTTCTCATTTTTGGTGAGTTATGGTGACCCGACCAGTGGGTACACAAGCCGAGTTTCGGTACTCTGATTGCATTCCCTCGATTTCTTGTGAATACAGAGACAGACTGACATGAAATCTGTGATCCACCGTGAATAATGATTAAGAGATAATAGATTTGGGTTATAGATCCTAACTGCTACGGAATGAATTCAAATCCAATACCTTAGTTACACCAGTAAATGATTACCTGTCAAAGTTCGAGATGCATTTATTCTACGGTAGTGCAAAAAGCTCCCCATAGTGTAGGTTTGTGCAGATGGACTGCTAATCTGAAGTGCTACCAAAGAGAGTGTGTGTGTACGTTCTACTGTATTTAAACTTGGATATCCCTCGGAGGTCGTTTGATAAACAAAGAAAGGTGCATTCGACGTCTTCTGACCTCGCTCATCTAAGAAGACTATTTGATATCTGTTGTTTGACCTAAACATTCACTTGCGCAGACAGACAGTCTTGTACACACAGTCTGCGTATCATTGATCCATATGCCTCACACCCACTTGGACAGACATGTTGATGCCAGTGGTGCACCATCCGTTTTTGCTGACACGTTCAGGCTTCTGCTTGCCGTATGCCGTGCCTGAATATACGTAATCTTGCTGTTTACTGATTACTGAACACCAATATCTTATGCACAAAAGCGTGTGGCCTTCACTCGGTTTAGCCTACCATGACTTTGTCCATTCATCGGTAGCCACACACACCGGTCCAAACCCAAAAAAAACTACCTCCGTTTTATAACTTTCATTCTTTCCTTCAAGTTACACGCGCGCGGTCGATGGGACTATATGAAGAGAACTTCGCTCGCTGCGTTTGTCTTCATTTCCAGTCAATTGCGGGGACTAAATGTTTCTGTTTGGTATCCGTTGCAACAGTGCGACAAAGTGGACCGCTTTTGTACTAGGTTTTGTTAATCTGTTCATTGCTAGTTGGTGCCGTGCGAGGTCTGTTGTCAGTGTTGCAAAACTGATTTTGTTGAAACAGTCATTACACGGAGCATAGAGTGCTGCCCGTCTGCTAAATATTAAATCTGGGTACGCCGCACTGGTTGCGCTTGTCCCTGGCTTGAACCTCTTCATCTTACAATGTTCGCTGGGGTTGGTAGTTACTGAACGTAAACGTCATCGTCGAGGTATGAAACACTAACCGTTGTATTAAGCCGCCTAATACCTGTGGGCTTTGCGTCCAGGATAAATAAGAATTCCGTTACGCAGTTGTATTGTAGGATCTGACAGCATTTCGCGATCTTCGTGCCAACTTCACTTCCGTTCCTCGCCATGTTCACGCGTTTAATCTGTGAATTGCTGACCGGGACGTCGTTGAGAAATAACCAATTTTGTTCAAACAAAAGTGAACTTATACGATAAGGAGGAATGTGGATTTCACGGAACCACATAGGAAAATACTTTCACCTGTAGGATTCCATCAGAAACAGAAATGGAGAGTGGTAGTGTGTCGCGATCAGTGCTGGTACCGTTTCCCTATATACTGGATCCTGAAAGTGAAATAGATTAACCTAGACGTGGAGGAAATTGAATCAGTTTCGAATCCATATTCATTTAGCAATCTTACTTGACAAGCGCCTTGCTGAAATGCGGTACGTTTAAAAATTGTCTTCATCGTAGTAGTACTGCCTGCTTACTGAAAATATCGGCCAAGTGCGTATTGATTCGGGTCTTTAAATGCGATGCAAATCGCACTGACACTGAACTGCCTTTTGAAAATCCAATACTACGCGCGCATACACTTTGTTCTGTCCACACAAAAAAGACCTCGGGTCCGATGATTATCCACAGCTCACGTCGTCAAATTCTCGTCCGCCATATCACCTAATGTCTAGAGCCATCAGGTAGGCGGGTTGCGTGAACCTCAACCTGGAAGTCTAACACGCCCTGCTTGGCCAGGTCCACTGCCAAGGCGTTCATACCATTCTACCATGTCATACACTGACCAACTCAACCTACCCTCCAACTACTACCTGCCTCAGAGACCTGTACGCCGAGGAAACATATTGGTGGACATGCGTGACACACTTTCCGACCACCTCAGTCTATTTGCATTCAGTACTTACTCCAGTGACTAGTCACTTATTCCCAATACCCTACACCTAACCTCATTATTGCTGACACCGTGTTCCCACCACATTCGGGCAATGCTACGGATATATCGATGCTCGAACACCGACAGTTTTCGTCTGTCTTCTACCCTTAATGGCTATGTTTCTGAGCCGCATAAACGAATGGTTCTAACTGCTGTAGTGTGGACTCGACCCTTGACAGACAATCGGATGTCACGCCGGTACCACAGATGACTGCGTGTGGCAAAAGTCAAACGCGCTTTCTGTGTACGCGATGACACTTCATTTGATATCTGACAACCTGGTGAAATGTAACAACACAACACAACATATCTAGTTCAACGAAGGCGATTTTGCGAAGACAATGTTTGGTGTTGAGTCAATCTAGTCTTTTTCCAGCACTTTCTACCTGGAAGGTGCAAAACGCATCTCAAACGTTGTTACACTGCAGTTTAGACTATCTGTATAAATTCAAGAACCGTTTCGGATACATGGTTGGAGAGAAAAGCCGATAGAGGGTAACACTCAGATTATCACCGAACCACCACCGAAGGCTGGACAACCGTAGCGCAGATTGCTTTTCCCGCAGTCGTACCAATAATCCGTAATCGCATCGAGGCTGTCTAAATTAAGCTTCCTCCTAGTCGCTTAGTGTATCACAGCATTATGAATGACGTGATTTCAGGTCCATTTCTCTCAATCTTGAAATTGACCATAATTCATCCAATTCACTGACCTCATCTTTCGGTACCGCAGATGTGGTACACGCTATAGTAGTCGTTGTTCATGCCGAACGCTTACGTTCAGCCTCAAATATCTCTGGAGCCTCGATGCACAGTGAAGAATTCTTCGCATGGACGCTCGGGATGTTTCTTCCAACTTCACGTTTTCTCTTAGCGACGTAATGATTTGTGTCCTTTATCAGTTACTAACACCTACTGTCAGTCTGGAAATCTGACGTTTGTTCACCCCCGAGTCTTTGTATAGAAGCATGTTCTCTTGTTTCAGATCAGTGAGCCTTAACCCCTGTTTTCATCAGAATGTATATCTTGAGTAAGCGTCGTTTGCGAGTCACGTGTGACGTAAACGTTGATCAATGACACGTCCGCAAGTCTCAAAAATAAGGCAGCAACGACCAAGGCAGTTCCGCTTGTGAACCTGTTCGAAGTTATGCCATCCTTCGGGGGCGGGTGTTATGGCATGTCCTGTCCTCTCAGATACATTTTCCGGGATAGATCGATCTTTTGTCTCATGCTTGAAACCGTTTCATACATTGGTATAGTAGCGGGATGAAACACCAGTATATCAAATTTGGTCACCCTAAGTGCTTTGGTTCAGAAAGTCGGAGAGAATCAGAGTGTATTTGATAGCATGTGCACTATATCATATACTCACACTCTCGGCGCTGATTCATAGTCAGTCGGCTTTCAGGAATATAGCTTCTGTGGTAGAGATTTCAGTCCGAATACTAAATCTTCACTATAGCTCTGTTCTGAGTGTGTTTACGAGTTTAGTGTTTCGTTTTTCTTAAATTTTATTATATTTTCCTTCGGTTATTTTTTTGTCAGAATGTGGTTTTATTTATGCCCAGCATCTCAGCTATCCTTTGTTGCACATAGTTGGAAAAGTGTATATTAGCATTAAACGCAGAAGAAAATCTGTCTTTGTGCGCACCCTGATACCAAAAGTTTGCGTCTCAGAAAATTCAGGCAACCTATTGTCATGATGCACAACACAATAAAGTCACTTGATGCCGAATTTTTTCTGACCCTTGACATCATTCACGTGTGGGGTGTGTTGAACAGTCAAACAGGATTTCCATTGGTCAGTCACGAGACTTTTGATGAGGTAAAACAATCAGAGTTCGGAATACAACACACTCGGTTTCTCAACAGAATTACCATGGTCAACAAGACTGATGTAATATATCTTACTTCGTTAGCGTCCTTACGCTGCTACGTACTGAAGATCAATTGAAGAGCATGTGCTGAGATGGAACGTCAAAAGTAATGCCAATGAAACTTAGGTTAACTGTCTTGATTTCTCGATGAAATCAAATGTGTTTATTGAAACAACGTTCTTGGACAAGTAGCAGTATTTGCCTGTTCAGTCTGGAAACGCTTATCTTTCCTGCTGTGTAGATGGAATTAATGTCAACACTTAGGGCTTCACTGGACTAGTTGGTGCTGAACGCAATCTGAACTCCAAAACTTCAAACGGTAATGCTGTGGACCATGTGATCGATTATACGCTATTGGCCCCCCAATCGCGATTGACAACGTATATGGCTCCAAAATCCATCAATAATAGGGTACTACAGACAACTTGATAAGTCTGGCTATTTGATCAGTTTTTGCAATGGGTCTATTTTTATGAAACGGTTTATCATGCGGCATCAACTCTGTTCATCGCTGAACACCTTGGATGCACCGTAAAACTGTTCCCTTTTCGTGTTGACGGTTGTCAGCAGCGCATATTCGCCAAGTCCCCAGCTGGGACTGAAACTCGGATTGCCTAAACTATCACTAGGCTATCCGAGCTGGTTCTCAACAGTTCGTTTAGCGTCAACACTAATGATGAGGTCGAAGGCTGTAACCCCCCACCCACAGCCGGTCACTTTGTTGGTAGAGGGTAATCCACCGTTGTCCGACTCGTTATCACACTTGGCCAATTGGGACCTTGTGAGCCTCTTCACTTCAAGCCTTAGGGTCTGGTTGGCAGCTATCCGTCATAGTGCAGTAGGTCTTTGAATCTGTGATATACTCCTCCCAATTCACTCGTGCGCAAGCATGGGATGAACAAATAGCATGTCAACGTAGTCACATCTGAGACTCGAACCTGATATTCACAGGTGAATGTATAGCTGGCCTACGTCATTATCTCAAATAATAAAGGGTTTAATTGTTATTTTCATTCTTACGTTGTCAATTGTCTCATACAACCGAAGTTCACGCAATAATCTGAAATGACACTTGAAAATCGGTTTTAAGCCTGTTTTGTTTTCCCTTGTGCCCTATTTAGATGCTGATGAACCTAGACGACGATCTAGCCGATCATCCGCGAGATCAGATCCCCGTGTTTTGAGCCGAAACCCACGCCAGCACTATGTGGTTGTCAATGCTTTCTGCGTTTATGGGTTCTCTTCAGATCCTCAACCAAAGACGATGCATGATTTCACCAACCTTGCTCTCCCTTGATCATCCATTCCTCTGTATTTCATCTTTTTTCCACGCCTTACTCATTCTTATCATTCCGTGGCTATTTCGACGTTTTTTGTTTTGTTCACCGAAACCGACAAACAGATACATAGAGATGGTCCGCTCATCCATCATGACTTTTCGCCTTGTTTCCATTCAGCATCTACTTCAGTTTTTGTGGTTTATGATTTCTACATCCCGTAAAGTTGTAAATTATTTTATCCCTGAAAGACATTCGTTTTATTCCTCTGTCATTTTATGTTTTAGTTTCTCTTTTTCTCTCTTTGGCTGGGATGGGCATGCAAGGGTTGGGGTTAAAACTGATCAGAGAAGACAAGAACACCAAGAAATAAGATGGACAGTGTACGATCTCTCCGCGCTTAATTGATCATTTTTGGCATTTTAATTAGCGAATCTCAGTATTGGTCATCAACGTCTCAAGCGGACAGTCCGGAGCGTTTTTTCGCCCGGCGTCAAAATCCAACTACTTCTATCGTTTTCAGTAGCATACATAGAAATTCGACCCGTCAGGGGCGGTTACACTTCCGTTGAACACACTGTGCAGCCTGTAAAATAAACAGAGACCTATACTGTTCGTACTGTTGAGAAACTGCACTTCTCAACGCTTGTATAGAAGATTTAAAAATTTACTAATTCAGTTACTGATTGTCTGTCCAGCATTTATTTCAAATCAAGGCAGTCCATGTAATGCCGTCTACCTCACGTTACGCAATCCGCGGTGACCAGGCATTTGATTCCGTTTTTCATTCACATTCTATTCCAGCCTTGGTCCGTCTATCTGTGGCGCCGTTTCCAGTAATTGGCACACCGAATTTACTTCTCGCATGTGGTCTAACCACAACTAAAATAACTATCGAGGTAGGAGTGGTGCGGTAATGAGCATTTGGTCCATCGTTGTAACGTGATACGAGCATTGGTTCGCCGCCTACGATCAGGTATCACTTGTAATATCCAGGAAGCTGACTTTACCCAAGGGTTATGTTGTGCAACCGTCTACTGACTCTAATGAGCAAACTCTTTTCGCTTCAAACCATCTCATTTCATCAACAGGAAACAAACAGTTATTATGGGATGCAAGACTCATTGCCGCTAATTAGTTTAAACTGGCACCAGTTAACGTCTCTTCCTCGGTAAAACATCACAAGAGCACGATTCACGTTGGGAAAGTTTTTTTAGGGCACTGCATTTAGTAAGGCGTCTGACCAAGCAAAGATAAATTCGAACACCGCGTAACGTCAGTCACATTCCACGGGCATCTGCTGACCGAAAAGGGGCTGATGGCTGGTCCCGAAGAGGGCGGGGCAACTTCGAATATGCCCGTCCCTTAAGATTCGAAAAGAGTTGTGCACCTAAATGGGATGGTAAGCTACTTGGGTAGGTTTTTGACTCTTCCTGCTGATCCAATGCAGCCCATACGGAAACTCACCCACAAGTGGACAATAGCGCTGGTGTGCGTTTGGAAAGATGGTCGTGAGCACAGCACCAATATTGACTTATTATCGCCAAGAGTTCCCTTTAATTTCCCGGTGTGACAGCAGTCGGTTTGGTTCGGGGGCAGTACTTGTGGAAGGTGTCAGACCGATTGATTGTCGAAGTCGCAGACTATCCCCGGCCGAGAGGAACTACGCTCAGATAGAGAAGGAAGTGCTCGGCGTGGTTTTTGCCTTTGAACGTCCTATTAACTACACGTTTGGGCGGGAGACGGTAGTTCAAGCTAGTCACAAAGCACTCTAAACCATCGCTGCAAAGCCGCTAAGTGATGTTACAAAGCGTCCACAACGGATGGTAATCAGACTCCAGAAGTACGAATATGAGGTGGTCCGTCTTCCCGGAACTTAGATGGTTATCGCGGATAGGTTATCTCAGGCGTGTGCGCGAATGACATTAGTGAGCCGCTGGAGCTAGAACATGTGTCGATGATCGAAAGTAGCGCAATAGACGATGGAGATCTCATCGAAAAGCGATTGCTGGCAACATTGTCCTCCAAGAACTCATAGATTTCGTTTCCAACGCATGGTCCCGCGAAAGGGAAGATTTGCCAGCGCAGCTAGCTTTATTGTGCAAACAGCGAGGATTAATCTCTGTTGATGACGGACTAATATTCAAAGAAGACTGATTATTTATTCCGGAACAACTCCGAAGTGAGTTATTGAAGGGGCTATATTTGTCTGTTCTGTTCGGACAATCATTAACCATGCCCTGGGTGCGGTGGCTTTGGTTTCAGTCATTTTGCGGCGATCTCAAAAGGAAATAATGAACGAGAAAAGAGTATGAAAGGAGTAAGAGGACAACCACATTATTGGATTTAAGTCGATGAGGAAAGTTTGTGGATGCAAGAGCGCTGCTGGTTGCGGCATCTAGCCATATCCCCCAACGTATCTAACCATTGAGCGGGAGGGTCTCTTGGACCCTACCAGGAAGTCTAACACGTCCTACATGGCCAAGTCCACTAGTCGGTTTTTCATACCTTTCTTCCATGTGATGGACTGACCGCCCTTATTCATCTTCCAACTGGTACCCTCCTCAGCAAACATAACACGCCAAGGAATCCTATCAGAGGACATGAGCAACACATACCCCAATCACCTTAGCCTGGTGAGCTAATGACTTGATCCTTGAACCTAAGACTCCGCCGAACCTCAGTATTACTCACACGGTGTTCCCACCAGATTCGAGCAATACCGCGAAGACATCGGTGTTCAAATACCGACAACCTTCGTATGCCCTCCACCCATAGTGGCCATGTCTCCGAACTTTACAGAGGCACAGGCCTGACTACTGTAGCGTACACTCGGCCTTTGATAGGTAAACCGAAGTCATGTCGACACCACAGATGACTCAGGTTGGCAAATGCCAAACGAGCCTTCTGTGTACGCAGAGACATCTCATCCGATATCTCTAAGTGAAATGCAGCTTCTTAGATAACAGAACTTGTCTCCCCAGACACTGACAGGTTTGGTGTTGAACCAGTCCAGTCCTACAACAGCATCTTGCACTTTGAAGGTGCGAAATGCATACCGAATGTTGCTACGTTAAAAAGAAAAGGAAAGAAGGGACAACCCTGACATCCATCACTTCTCGTGGTGAACTCGGGTGAAAGATCACTGTAAGCCCAAACTCGGCTTCGGCTATTGATGTGAAGGGATTTTAAGATAGAAGTAAATTTTTCTGGTACACCATTCAGTAAGAGGTAGCGCTAGAGAATCGCTCGGTCAACAGTCGAAGGCCGCTTTGAGATCAAGGGAAACGGAGAAAGTGGGCCTACAGAAGGTGTGTTTATGTTCTAAAATTTGTCGAAGAGTGAAGATGTGATCAATACAACCTCGGCCAAGGCCAAACCGGCTTGAATCAAGCGCGAGCGTTAGAAAAACGGTGGAGAATAATACCAGCAAGCAGTTTGGATGCGATGCTAACCAGACTTATTCTTCTGTGGCTTTTACAGGAGGACCTGTCGCCTTTCTTATAAATCGGTACGATCACCAATTCACACCAACTCTGTGGAACTTGTCCCTTCTCCCATATCAAACCGAGGAGTTTTGTCAACTCCAGTAAAAGTGCTGGGCCACAGTCTTTGAAAATAGACGGAGGCAACCCATCCGGTCCGGCAGCCTTATGTCGTTTAAGATAGCTTATCTCACGAAGAACGTTCGTTTCTGACGGAGAATTGGTATCTACAACAAGAGCGGTACCCATTTCGCTAGTGAACAAACCTGACGAGGATAGAGACCAATTAAACTGCACCTCGAAATGCTCCGTCCAGCAAATAAGACGAGGCTCCTGAGTTTGGATCAATGAGCCGTTCGCCTCGTTTATCAGTTCACTAGCTCCTGGTTACGCGGACCAATTTGTCAAATCAGACGAAAAAAGTTATGCCTGTTGCCAATCGTCGCATCTTTTTCCATCTCTCTACACTTTACAATCCACCGCTGCTCACGGTCGTGTCTCAGGATCCAAATCTGTTTAAGGCATCTCCGTGCTTCATGGTATCTAGACTCATAAGGAAACAATCTGCGTGCATCTAACAGTGCAGTTGAGGATGCAGATATCCATCGTTTCTGTGTGTGTCTAGCTGTTGAACCTTGGCCAGCATTAGCGGTCGCACGTAGAGCCTGTTCGATCTCTGTCCATGGCTCTTCTGGATCCTTGGACCTTGGCTGCATCGAGAACCTGGTGGATTTTTCTGTTCAGAAAGCAGATTGTTGGTTATCGTCCAGTAACAGCTGCGGAGGAAGGTTCTCTTTGGTGTTTTTTCGGACACCAACGAGGCGCAAGCTGAAGCGCGCACGGACAAGAGCGTGGTTAGCGTCTACAGACGTGGACCAAAATGATCGGCGGTCTTGCATCGATCGGCGCCAGCTGTAACCGACAGAAGTATGGTCGATCTGAGTCCAACTTTGTGAAGGCGCAAGTGGACGCCAGGTTAGCCTGTGTCGCTTTCTATGTGGGAAATTTGGGCTCGCTAGGAATAGTCCATGGTCGGAACATAGTTGAATGAGTCGATCACCGTTATTAGTTCGATCGGCTGGAGCGCAATATCAGCCTCCCACGTTCCTCTCCGTCTCGTCTAGGCTTCCTACTTGAGAACCGAAATCACCAGCAAAAACCATGATGTCCGTAGAGCGCAAGCTGCGGAGCAGTTGAGACAAACCCTGGTAGAAGTCGTCTTTATCCTCAGGAGAGCTATAGTCAGTTGGGGCATACATAGAAACGACAAACGGGGATCGGCGCTTCAGTCTGGTGCTGCTGACATGCACAGAACCACTCAACCGAAGCACACACAGGCGACTGCTGACCGGGATCCAGTCGAGCAGTGCATGCCCATCCTTCCCGCTCAGAGCGATGCCAACGCTAGCCTGACCACGAGCTCTAGACACCGAATCATCCGACACGCGAAGAGTGAAACGCGAAGCCGAGCTTGTGTCCGGAGAGCGAAATGTTAGCATTGAAGTTGGGTGTTCTATGAGTGTTTCGGAGACACAACACCTATTTATTTTAAAGGTTTCAAGAGTTCTAGCTAGGATAGCCTGTTGCCCCGTTTGGCAAAGTGTGTGGACGTTGAAAGCAGCTAAGTAAAGAGAATGCTTAGGTCGGAGACAGGATTGTCTTTTCTCCCCTGTCTCTTATTTGCTACCTTCTCTGAGAGCTACAAGTTCTCGGTCACGACTCATTGTGGATGCTCGTGCGTATTTAAGACTGGGATGTAAAGGAAGAAGCTCAGAGAGATAAGGAATGCTTCCCGAAGGACCGCTGGAGAATCCTGGGCACGTCATACTTCAGGTTTGTCCACACCGCTGAAGGGTTTTTTTTGGAACCCTAACCAGAGCCTTGGCTCATAAGTCTGACCCACAAGGCACTGAGGCGTTAACCCAGTACGGGAACGTGACCGATAAACCCCTGAAGGCATTTTTTCTGGTCTATCATATGAAATTTGATTACTGCATGCTTTTTGTCTTGTCTTCACTGGTGTTTCGTAATCGATCCGCTTTTCGGAATCAGTCCTTAGCCCAATGGAGCAAGCGAAACGTGGACGGGGCAGCTTCATTTGGTCTGGGGCTGCCCAGATTAGGCGGGCGATAGCTGCCCAATAAAGTGTGATGACTTCTTCCACCGTCGACAGAAACACCAGACACTCCACTACTATATCTATCTAGTGGAGGTTTGCACTTATTTATTTGTCACAGCGGTGCCCACGGTACCATTCTCAGAGCAAAGGAATTTTTCTACTGGCGTGATATCAGCAGTTAGACGAAAGACTGCGCTATGCCGAACTCATGAGAACAGGCAAAGGAAAGAAACGATGTTACTTCGATCATCACCTACCCGCGCCTGACAGATTTCGGTCACAGACATTTTCGAGCTTGCGGAGAAAACTTTCTGATTCTGATTGGTTGTTAGAGTAATTTTTTCGAAAGTGATCTGCTTCATGCCACGAGCACGTTGAAAGTGGTCAACCAATTACGCACTCATTTCTCCGTACTCGGAATCCCGGAGACGCTGTTTTCTGACAATGGGTCCGAGTTCTCGAGTGTGGAATTCTGACAGTTCAGTTAGAGGTGGAAGTTGGAACATCGGACCAACAGTCCATACCGTAATCAGTCCAATGGCAAGGTCGAGTTCGCGGTGAAATCAGCGAAAAGAATATCAACCTTAGTAAACGAATCCGGTACTGGCCCCTATTTTATGCCTCTAGAAGGAATAAAGATCCCGATCACCATTGTGGAATACAGTCCGGGGCGGAGACTGTTCGGAAGGAGGACTCGAATCTTGCTGCAAGTAGTGGTTGGTGTTCTGGAGCCCAAAGCTCAACTTCTCAGCGAAGTACGACGCCGTTCAAAACGATCGTAGAGCGCAGGACCTCACTGAATTGAAGAAAGAGAAAGGCATATGGGATTCAGGATGTGCCAAAAAGGCCTCATGGATGGAGAGAAGGGGCAGTCCTAAGTTACTTGGGAAGCTGGCTGTACGACGTCGAGTTGGATAACACGGTCAAACAACGAAAAGGAAGGACGAGAAGCGGTCGCATTTATCAAAGAAGACAGGATGTGAGGGTACTAGCAGACATGAACAAAGAAGTCCTGATTTTGTGGTCAGACAACACGCGTTCGCTCGTCCAGAATCGGGAGCACAGTTTGGCCGGGTGAAGCAGATCGAAGATTAGACAGACAGACAGTACTTCATCCCTGGTCCAGAATCGAGGATAAGATAAGGGCCGTCGAGTCTGAGCAATGGATCAATCAGTGACCAACAGTTTTTTGAACCAACCGGATCCGAATCAGCCAACCAGGTTGCAGTCAGACCAGCCAGCCAAAAGAGTAGCCTATCAATGACAGTTGGACCAATAAGTTTACCGGCAAGGATTTGGTTATGGTTACTGCATATCTTATATAAGTGATCTATTTTGTACCAATAAAACGAAATGTTTCGAAGGCGGGAATGTTCTCATGATAGTGTTACTGGGACGGATCGGAACTTCACAATTTGAGGTTTGTGTCGTTCATCTATCCATTGACTGATTATTGCTTAATGGAACCTTATACCCAGACAGTCTCGGTTTTCGTCACTTTTGATCCGGAACTTTAAGCTTAAATCATTTGTTCGATTAACGACGGAAAAGCAGTCACAAATTCCGTGCGTGTAAGTAACAGTTCTCGGTGCGCTCCAGTTATGCTAGTCCGCCGGTACTTCGTGGCGACCCACTAAGCAGAGTTCCAGACCAGCAGTGGCCTTTTAAACGTAAAAGGCATTGCTGCTGGTGGGCAGAAAGTACCTGGTACGCATACCTAATGAGCGGCAACAACCGCCAAACTGGTCGTGTAGTTCAGGGGGGATTTTGTTCTATCATTCAGATACCGTGCCATACTATACATTTCGCAAGGGGCATCTTTTCGAGTACTCTGCCTTGTACACAATGGCCTTGAAATGGGTGTCATCCCTCAATCAGAAGGCGACATCAGCACAGCGCAAGCCCAAACACTATGCACTGACAATGACACGCCCATCCCGACATTTGGTCAGCGTTCGCTGATGTTAAATTTCGGTTTAAAGGGTAACTTTCGCTGGGTATTCAGCACAGCCGACGTCCGTTACTTCATTCTAGGCACTGAATTACTTCTACGCTTTGACCCGTTGGTTGATGCACGGCGCTATAGAGTAGTTGATCGTCAAATCTCTCTCGCAGTCACTGGTTATAGTTCTCGAATAAATCCCATCACACCCCTGTGCTTTCAGCCAAAGTCACAACAACCCTATGGTGAATTCGTTTCCGCTTACCGGGCCATGTCTCGGCAGTCCGGACCCATACCACCAGTGGCCACCAATGCTGCTCACCATAGTGACACGAAGGGATCCTCGGTGTTCGAAAGCCTATGTCGGTTAGGACTGGACAGGCTCCCTGTTTCAGCAGCCTAATTTAAAAACAGGCTAGAGCTACACAATACGCTGTTCAGCACCGTTTCTCAGCAGGTTTTAGCCAAAAATCGCAATTGTTTAGCCACGACCCACAATTCTGTAGTCATAACTCACAGTCTTTTAGCCAAGCTACCGCAAGCATGTCAGACCAAGTGTCGGAATATTATGACGTCAGAAAATATGGAAACCGTTTATTTATACACAGATTGGTATTGCAAAGTCGGTTGAGCAAATGAGAAAGTGTGACTGTCGCGCGCTGCGTAGTTGATCATGATAACGTTGTCAGTGTTGCATAGCAGATTCATTCGAGAAGGTTTAAATGACGCGCCCGTGTCGTCAAACCATTTGGCACAGCCAGTATAACTATTGTATTCTTATTGAACCATTTTAAGGTACTGAAAACTACAAACGAATTAAAGTAGTAAAAGCTCCCTTACCTTTGAATTTACCGAAGTCCTGTTCCAATAAGCTTAAAAAGGATTGTGCAACGGGGAATACGAACTTCGTGATCGGTATTTAATTGTGCGTCCCTAGTCTTCCGGTGAATGGGTGGTTTGTCAAAGATGAAAACCACTGGAACACCCGGTTGCTCGATAGAAATAGACGCCTAACATCATGAAAGAAACTCACTGAAAGTATGCCATATAACCTTTTTATGACATTCGTACTTCAGCGTAACGGCGACCGATGAACATATTATTATGCTCACCTTAGGTACTCTACTTGATGGTAGACTTCGGACAAATTTGCTGCCTACCTTTGAGCGCCCATTACTGAGGGAGCAGCGAATGTTGTAATTGGTTTCATCGGTATACAACCTCAGGGTTGCAGTAACATGGTCGCAGCCAATAGGTTTCTTCTGTTTGTTTGGACTTGATTGTGTCAGAGTTTCATTATACTGGATGAATCGTCAGCTTCCGTATGCTGTATGTGGGAGGGCTTTCTCCAGTATTTCCTTCAACTGCCTCAATGAGCTCATTGGGTCTTCGTTTACCAAACCACACAAATGCCTGATGAACTGTTACTTAAGCCGATAATTCGCAAATCAGAACAAAAATGGTGCCGAGCAACGGTTTATCGGCAATTCAACAAAAAAAACGTGACGCCCAACACATGTGACCTCAGTACGATATATGAACGAAAGTGATTGACCAATGGAGAACCAATCAAAGCGCCAGAGCTGGGCGATATTGATCTATCGATTAAATGTCGGCTGAACAAAAGAGTCATCGCAAACTCGGTTATACGAAAGCAAAGTTTGATAGCTGGTTATTCGAATGCCTCTGTAAGTGAGGAGCCACACATAGGTGCGTTTCTGTGGCCAAATGTTTAACCTTTGAATCGAAGCACTTGTTCGTGTCTCACGCTTGCACTTTAAAGCTGGTTCGGGAATTAGTTTCAGGATTTTCACTATGCTGTTGTGGAAGTTTAAATGAGTCTAGCAATATATCAAGTGGTAGCTCTTGATTATCAGAGTGAAGGTTAGTTTCGGATGTATATCGATGCCGTAGATGGTTTACATGCCTTTATGCCATTATGATGCTTGATGCTTGCTTACACACTTACTGAGCTCGCGTTCATCGAGTTTTCTTTCTGGCTGGGAAGATCATGCACGTGCGATCCCCCACGGAAGACACAACATCCAGCATACTCCAATCCTATGTGTGTACCTTAAAAAAGTGTGTATTCATTACTTACTTTCGAACGGCCGTACAGCCGACGGGTGCCGTACCAATGGATACAAAAAAAAACAAGAAAAACCGTGAAACATAGATATACCTACAATACTCGATTTCTTGTGATAAGTTTGGCTTTTCTTAAATCCCCCATTTCCCAGCCACTTGAAGTACTCTGAGATCTGCTTGTACAGCGTTTACAGTCATTCGATTTCGAAGTTTTTGAACGAGTGAAATTTCATTCATTAGTTCACGAGCATGTAGTGACCTCGATCGTTTTGAGAAAATGACTGTTTCCTGGACACCATTTTGGATCTATTCTCTCTACGATCTTTTCTGACGTTTGACATCGACCTCATAGTGTTGTCCGATTGCGTACGTTTTACTGGACTGACTTTTCCGAGGTTTCCGTCGACCTCGTTTTAAATCACTTTCACTTTCGGTCGTTCGCCGATTGTACACGCTCGCGGTTCGCTTTCTGCACAGCCGTTGCGTTTCGTTTCGTTTTCCGTTCAGTGTATTTCTCGTATCGGTACTGTTTCGGTGCCACGATATACAGAATACACCTTGCATCTATAAACCGACTTGCGTCTTCTCTATTCGTCCGACAGAGGGGATATCGTTGGTATTTCTCTGCTAGACCCAATAGGAGACACGTTCACCAGCCGCTCTCGAACGTCTTCTATAAGGATCAGCAGTCCATGCGTGATTTTATTTTACTATCAAACAATCAGGCCTGTCGATGTAATTCCGGCAACCAGTTACAATTACCTGATCGACTGATAGCCGGAGTTAATTGTGTTGAATTACAGAGACAGTCACTCCTAACTTCGAATTTCATGGTTTAGTCTGCTAAACTCTTGTGCGAACTATTTCAGGATATAAAGCCAACTCTTCACCAGAAGTCGACTCTGAGAACCAAACTATACGAGAAATTGGTCTCCACCTTACCAAAGAGATGAGGGACGATGGAATAATTGCAATTCTTGTGATGCCAAACATTCATGTTTGACTTGTCTCTTCCGCAATGTTACATGTTACAAACGCCGTAAAGTTGATCATGTTCAGTTTGTTTTACTAAGTGTCAGAGTTTGTATAACTGACGTTTCCAGTAATCAACCTCGGTTTTCTTCTAATCTTCAACCTCTCTATCTTTGGCTACTTACATTTCGAGTCTATCGTGTCATACTACTCGCACCTACGTTGGTAATCATTCGATCACTCATTCGTTCATACTTGATACCGGAAGTGTAGAATCGCTCATTTCTAATTCTGCAATTCACCTTCTTCAATCTCGTGTAAATATTGAGCCGAATAACATTTACGTGGAACTGATTACTGGTCATGATTTGCATCTATTAGGAGCATTTGAACTATCACCTACTGATACGAACTCCACTACCTATCAAAGATTGTTTCTTGTCATTGAATCCCGGTACTCTGTTGTTAAGTTTAATTGCATGAAACAACTTCACATTTCTCTGTTGTTCTTTTCTAATCGTAACGCTGATACCGTTCCACAAGTGGACTACTTTTCTCGTCGTGCCATTATGGAGGAAATTTTTCTGATTGTCTGTTAACCAGACCGTTGAACATTGATTTATGTCAGTTGAATAAACGATGCAGTGACTGTGAGTATAAAACTCATTTTCAAACAATAAAGTGAACTCCATGGCCCGTATCATGCGTGTTCATGTTGACTACTGCAGACAATTTCTGAACCAGTATGATGCTCTCGTCGACGTTGATTTCTATTTCAACCCAATCTTGAATTTCCGAAGCATCAGTATGAAGATTGAGCGGCCTAGTTGTAAGTACCCTCGCACGCTGCACCAGTTGTAATAGGAATTCGGACTAGCAATACTCCGAATCATGAAATCCAGTAGTAAGCCCTTCTGTACACAAACCGCGAAATGCAATCGAGAAGACGCGGAAGTCATGTGGTACTTGATGCTTCTCTTAAGTTAAGTCAGAACCTGCTCCCGTGTAGTCTATAGCCCTTGGTCCTCTCTTCGTTACACGATGACGATTATACTCGGCAGTGCGAAAAGTAGAACTCGAAACGTTGAGGCAGCATAATGTATGTATTGGAGGAACTCAACGGCGTGCTGTCGATTTACTCAGGCGTAGCAAGTGGAGCCACATATTCGGTAATCTTTCAAATAAACAATTTTTTTAGTTTTTGCAATTGTGTGTCACATCGGTAGCACTACTGTTTTCGGTGAATATCATTGTCAATCGTATGCACATATTTACAAGACAAGCATGATAAGAATAACCAATGAGGAACTATACCTTTTTCAAGCAAGATTCAGCCAAGATCAGCATTCGTTTAGTCACGACCCACAGTCGTTTAGTTTTGGAGCCCAGCGTTTAGTCGAGCCGCTACAAGCGAGTCAAATCAAAATATGAGAATATCAGATGTCAAGATATGTTGGAAAAATAATTAATTTAGGAAGACTGGAATTGTGAAGATCGTTGGACAGATAAGGTGTGACGATCTCATGCTGTGCAGTTGACTGTAGTTATGGCATTAACTGCTGCACCGCAAATCGATTCCAGAAGTTCCAAACACTGGGTCCCCTTTATTCCTTTTATTATGACAAAGAGAAGATGTAAGTTGCGAGATGCAAGCATTTCGTTCACTCTTGTCAACCGCAGACGTAAAACATATCAGTATATATACATAGTGCACTAGGGAAGGGGGGAGAATTAATGCAACGGTAAAGTAGACACGATCGAAAGTCCAAAGTTCACAAGCCTGGAGTTCATTTGAGGGAAATATTATGCATGCAAAACTCGGTTTATCACAGACTTCCCCGGTGGCTTGTCGAGATTCTTGTCCCCGTTCGGAAACACAACACCATTTTGTTTACAAGACTCAACTGAACTCGTGAATTCGCTAAACAGTATTTCAGTGAGTTCGGATAAAATGTATTCCGTCGAAGCTGGGTCACTTTTTATAAAGGTACTTCTTCGTGAGACAGTAGATTATCTATGTGATTTCATTCCTTCGCACAACTATCATTTGCCTACTCCCGTTGAATACCCTGAAGACCTCTTTCTTTTATGCACAGAAAACATTAGGTTTAATTTTGAAGGTAAAGTTTGCAAACAAACCGATGGTATGGCAATGTGAAGCCTTCTGGGACCAATCTTGGCAGATGTATTTTTCGGGATGATCGAAAAACAGTTGTGGTGATATTCCCCGAATTTCTATTTTACAGACGATACATGGATGACATTTTAATTTTTACGACTGAAAAACGTTTTATCCCTTTCGTTACCGTTCTTAACCCTATTTATCCAAATCTCACTGTTTATCAAGAAGAAGAATGTGACAACAGTATGCCCTTTCTAGATATTCTATTAACGAGGCGTGAGGATGGGACTCCACAGCGCAGAATCCACCGAAAATCAACGTAGGACGGACGGTATTTACAATTCTCCAGCTTCGCCCCAGTGGCTTACAAACGTGGATTGGTCAGAGCTCTCTTCAACAGAGCCCAGAAAATCTGTACAGAAGATCAAGTACAAAACGAAGAGGAGTTCATAAAAGGAACGCTGCTGGTCAACGGTTATCCGGGAAACTTTATCAAACAACATCAGGAGCCGAGACTGGTGCACGAAAAAGTAATGAACGTCAAGAAAGAGCAAGTCTTTATCACTTCGCCTTCTAAAGGACATCATTTATTTAACCAAATAAATTGTAATACTAAATCACCTCCAAGGCACATACACAGTGGCGCAGTTGCGTTTGCTGCAGGCTACCAAATGGTTACGTTTTGAAAATCACTCAAACCGTCTTGCTGATCCCAGTGTCCCACACATTATCTACCTGTTAACTTACAGTTGAGGTGACGGATACATTGGCGGGACGGATCGCTGATTGACTCAACGAGTGTCAGAACACACTCAAATGGCTGCTAAACTTGATGACGCAACCCGCTGAAGCAACACACAACGACGTGAAACCGCCAGCTTCTTCCATTGCAAGACACTTGATTGCATCAGGTTGCAATTCGACCTGACTCAGTGTTTCAAAGCGTGGTTGCGCAATCCAACACCGAAACTACTACCGTTCCGTGAAGCGATTCTATTCATGATGCATCAATCAGCATTCTGTGTGCAAACCCGATTGACCCAAAATGTTTGTTTACCTTGGTTTAAACACGACAGACTTCACTTTCCCCAAAGTACGAACTGTAAGAACATTCAATCGTGCCTAATTTATCGTTGCACTAACCCCCCTATTGTACTGTGTATATATACTGACATGTTTTACCTCCGCGGTTGACAAGAGTATGCGAAATGCTTGCATATCGCGACTTATATCTTCCTTTTATATACACGATTTCAGAGGGTTTGAACGATTGGACCATATCGTCAAACTGTTTGGCACAAACTGTATGTCTGTTATGTTTTCAGTGATCTTAAAGGTGCCAACTTTTGTAACATGGATAAACCGATGACAGTGATGGGGTTTTATTTAGTACAACTTTGTGTTGTACCCTCGCACAGTCAGTGTATTCACTTATCTAGACGTATGAAGACTTAATCCCTCGAGTTTTCATTATATTGTCTCTTGATCTTCGTTAGCCACTATAAATGCGAAGCAGTTTCGTTTGTTACATTAGGGATTATTACTTACAGGAATGCTTGTTTGTGACATTCTACCCTTGCTTGCGGGGTTTTCGCTGTCAGTTGGTTGATATTTCGTTCGGAGGCAGTCGGAAGTTACAAACACACTGTGACCTTTTGTCGTAATAATTGACGTACTTTAATTGTCGCTGTACGGGTAATAATATGGAGGTGCAAAGAAAAGATCGCGTTGTTCCTCCAGCAACGAAGATCGACGGAGGATAATCAAATGTGCACGAAGAGGATATGATTTGAAAGACGATGCCAAACTTCTCAGAATTGAAATCAAAATATTCCGTGCCATTGCAGCTGCTGGTCGCGAAATAACTATCACTCCTGAATCCCACAAGACGAAGTCCGGCGAAGAGTTCGTCAGGCGTTCGTGTGATGTGCTGGACGAAAACCCAATAAGCACAATAAGGCAACTAGAGGAGAGGATGGAAAAGATCTCTCAGGCTCGATAGCAAGAAGCTGACCCTTCAGTCAGATTTTTCCAAAGTCTAGGAACCAGAGTCTATAGTTTGAGAGCCTTGTGCCATAGTCCAAGTTTGTACACACTGACCAATCACAGCAAACTTTTGCTATACCTGTCCTTGGTGATCCTGACTGATTGAAACTTTTCAGCATATGTAGCGACGAAGCTGTGCCTGGCAGTTGCACGTGTGATGTTTGCTGAATCACTACATCCGGCTGATACTTTCAGGACTTGATGCATTTTTATCACTGTATCGCTGTAGTTGCGGTGATACCATCATGCACTGGGGTTTCTAGGGCTACAATACCGCGAACGATTGGAGCTGGTTTCTCTGGGAGTCCCAGAATCTGATGGTAGCGCGTGCAGTGCGTTAAATTGAGGAGACAGTAACTCCATCTGTTCGGTCAGAAGCTCCATGTTGCTAACGCGGTGTACAACGGGGTACTTAACTATGAGATAGACGGAAGGTAAAGTCTATACTTTAGGCCGATCAGCGACTTCCGCTAATTCAGTCAACGTCGATTTATTTCCAGAAACGGCCAAGGTAGATTATATTTTGTTGGGAAACTCTTACATACAAAACACGCGCAACATTGCATCGTCCATCTTGCAAATGGAGACTTGTTCCCGAATAAAACGGAGAAATTACATTGGGGTCTAGGTGCTGCAATGACCTCAATCATTCTGCGAAAATGAATATTTTTAGGAAATCATTCTGGATTCATTTTCTGTTTGATCTGCTCCGACGCTCGATTTAGACTCTGTTGTTCCATCGGTTGCATACATTTTATTGAACTGACCTTCTTGAGGATTCCGTTGACTTTGCTTGTGGCACACTTTTCGGTTCTCGCCGAGTGTACACGATTGATCTGCTTTGCTTCACCGTCGTATTGATTGGCTCTAGGTGTATTGTTCGTATTGGTGCCATATATAGAATACACTTCTGCTTCAGTCTACCGACTCGAGTCTTCTGTATTCGTTTGATCAAAGGGATTTTGTCGGTAGGCCGCTTCGGGAAACGAGAGAAGACACTTTCTGAGGTCTCTAGCCGGAAGTCTCTTACAGTGCTATGGTCCCCGAGCCTGACGTCGGATACCAAGAGCTCAAGGCGATGTTCTGCTGACATGCCAAGTCTCCCCAGTGTTGCGTCCTACCAGTCACCGTACGGACGATCTTCGGGTGAGTTACTGATAATAACCTTAACTACTGGGGCTAGGGCAGGCGGCAGGTGCGCAAACAGATATGTAAACACTAGCGAATTATACGGGTCATTCGAAACTGTGCTTCTACTGAGAACAGTCAAAACTCTGGGTCTGCAACCATTGAATTCATGATTCGTTTCTACTGCACAATGTAGCCACTCGCACAGGAAGCAAAGATGGTTGAAGAGTGTTGTCGAATTGTGCTACTATATTATTACAAAAATACTAGGCGAAATTTTGGTAAAAACTGTCAGAACTACTTTCCTTTTCTGTATCAACTAATACAGCTCCATGAGATTAAGGTAAAGAACCGCATTTGAATGCGGACCCTGAAATTCAGATGTGGTTAGCTATTGCAATAGTATTCACTAGTGATACATATAACTATGGTTACGAGCATAACAAGTGAATACGTAGTTGATATATCAACTATGAATAGATAGATACTCCGAATAGCCATTGTACGTAATATATTGGGATATGTAATTCCGTATAAAAATAGCTGTTCAGTTGCTGCACCGCGCTAGATCTCCGAATGACAGTTCCTTGTTTTCTGTTGAAGAAATTCAAGGGTCACTTTGACAAAGCTAATTTATGTTAACTGTACTGGTTAACAATACAGTCATATCTACCCCTAAATGGAGTTATCGTTTTCTTCACCGTTGGTAATCTAGTTAGGACAAAGCTGAAGAAAACCTCTCATGTTATCTAGAAATTTTGCTAGGGAGTACTGTAAAATTTTACAAAGTAAAATGAATACTTAGTAAGTTATTAGGATTCATTTAATATCTTGTCTTAAGAGTTAGTCAGCTTTTAAAAGATGCTCCAAATTGTTGATAATAATGAACCATAAACCTCCTGTTCCTGGTGGAATATGACGTAATAATATCATTATAAGACGAAATTATGTCCCAGTGTTGAATTCCGTAGGTTTTACTTAGTCAGAATACTTTTGCAATCAGGGTGAAAATTAAAGTACTGCAATTGGAGTGGTTGAAAAATCTGCAGAATAAGCAAAATACTAATTCCTTTCATCAAAAACATTTCTAAAAGAGTTGTTCAAAGATATAGAAAATCTTTCATTTTGTATGAAGGAAGATACAAATTCCTCTACATACGAGCATCCATGTGTGTATTTCCTAAGATCCCAAAAGGATCTTTCCGATGAAAACTCATAATTTGTCTGCGGAATTATATCAACTCTTAGATGAATTAGAAGTCCACTACCAGCTGGTAACGTGCCCCATTTAATAATAAATGTTTCACAATAAAATTGTACGATCCACCTAGAGGAGAGTTTCCGAAATTTCGTACACAATTTGTGGGCGCCATGAATAATTCCGAAGCCCGTGAAAATATGGGTTTCAGAAAACAGCACTGAACGGATTCATTATAGGTATGCCTGATGTTTCAACGACAATTTCATGCCTAGACTGCGTCCATCAACGAACATCATTCGCTGATGTGAAACGAGACGTGATTTTTATGTCCATCCGTTGCTGGTTGCATGATGTTACCACGAACCTCCGACTACAGGAAATGCAGCAGGTAATTTAAATTTACGTACCTTATTATTCTCAATTTCTACCGATCGCCGATGAAGTGCCAATACAACTCAGTCTTGTAGAAATGAATCGATTTTAATTCTGTCAACATTGGCATAAATATGCTCCGATGGATATTCCTAGTCCGTAAGTATCGATTGAGACCCACATCATTGATATGTCCGGTATTCACATGGTCGATCCCCATAAAATTCGATCAGATTCACTTGTATTCTCATAATTCGATAGACGGATTTGATTAATACCGCAAAATACTGATCAACGGAAGCTGTTTTATGAGTATAGTTCAGTCCAGTTCAATAAGTAATTAACATCGCACTTCTATGCTCTGGTTTTGGTTACTACCACATAGCATCGTATAGTCAAGGATGAAAAGAATAGAAGCACAACATGAGAAAGAGCCGGAAACAAAGTGAATAAAACGGAAATTATTAAGAAAACAGGGATGAAGTGCAATTCAGCCACTGGCTGAGATACCTAGCCATATCACTTGATGTTTCCAGTCATTTGGTAGGCCGGTTCCGTAGATCCCAACCCCGGAGTCCAACACGTCATACTTAGCCAAGTCCACCAGCCAAGGCTTTCATGCCTTTCTGTCATGTCACGGACGGGGCACTGTTTTATTGTAAATCAGAATACTGATCTCTCCTAGCGTACGTAAACAAGCATGTATGTAATCTGTGCCCGACACAGACTACGCGAGCATTATGAACAGATCAACCAATCGATTCAGTAACCTTGTGAGCGGACAAGAACAACCAATCATAGCATTGTATGTAAGCACGAGCGGAGGTAGTCAGACATCACGTGAAGCGCTCGAACGAACGTATGCGTGCAAATAACGCCCAGACAACAGCAATCTCGACCTATCTCGCAGCTACTACCTCCCTTGGAGAAGAGCGTACGCCGAGGAACTCTATCGGTGGGCATGCGTAACACATGTCCCTGTGATCTTAACCCGCTTAGATTCAGTACTTGATCCACAGGCTGACCTCTGGTTCCCAACACCCTACGTCTAGCCTCAACATTGCTGACATCGTGTCCCCACCATATTCGGGCAATGCTACGGAGATATTGGTGCTCGAACACCGACAGTCTTCGTCTATCTTCTACCCTCAACGACCACGTTTCTGAGCAGTATAAAAGAACGGACCTAACCGCCACCCTTGAGAGACAGTCGGATGTCACGCCTGCGCCACAGATGACCGAGGTTGGCAAAAGCCAAACGCGCCCTCTGTACACGCGATAACATTACATTTGATATCTGGCCACCTGGTGAAATGTAACTGTCCAGACTACAAAAATTACCTACTTCAGCTAGAGCTTCTTCTGCCAAGACAAGATTTGATCTAGCGCTAATCCAGTCCTGCAGCAACATTTTACGCTTTAAAGAACCAAAACCCATCCCAAACATTGCATCGTTGTTTAGGCTATCCAAGAAAGCTTGCAACTCACCTGGATCTTCACTAAGAAGAAAAATATCGTCCGCGCATTTCAAGTCAGATAATTCACTGTTTGAGCATAGATTGATGTCACGATTCTCACACGAGGATAGGGATATCTCAAGAACCACTTCAAATACAAAACTGAAGAGGAAAGGCAAAAGAAGGCAGTCCTGACGAACACCACTTTCTGTGGTGAACTCGGAGGAAAGATTGCCGTAAACACGAACTCGGCTTCGGCTGTTCGCCTACAAGTATTGGAAAAGAAAAATAAACTTCTCTGGCAGACCCTTCAATGACAGGCAGCACCGGAGAACTGTGCGGTCGACTGAATCGAACGCCGCTTTCAGATCAAGAAGGGGAGACAGAGAGATCGTAGATCTGTGAAAGATTTGTTTGTGCTCTGAGATTTGTCAGAGTGTAATTATTACCGGGTCTGAATCCGGCATGATTCTCCAGCGTATATCTTTTACGGGCGCTGCAAAATCGGTGAAGAGCAATAGCAGCTAGTAGTTAGGATGCGATGCTCAACGAGCTAATTCCTTTGCGGTTTTCATAATACGACTTGCCACATACTTTGTAAGTTGGTACGATCACTGAGTCAAACCATTTCCTGAGAATCTGTTCAGTATCTGCATTATGAGGATGAATAATATGGAATGAGAGTAATAAAATACATCATTTCGGTTTGCATTGGGCCAGAAAAGTTAAACAGAAGTGTAGAAATTTACTGATCATACTATTTTGTCGATCTATGTGAACCTCTTTCCCAATCCACCTAGTGATTACCTCTGCAGATTTGGAAGTTAAACCAATTCTCTCCGTGCACCCTTCACAACAGCCGACCGAGGTATTCCATTATGGAAGAGCTGGAACATCAACATCTTCCTTCGAATGAAAAAAATAACAAATACGAATGCCACTGAGACGTCAACCAAGTAGAACAATGCTACATATCCTACCTGATTTATTCTGACCATTAGTTGTGAAACAGTTCTGTTCACTCTGTTCAGTACATATTCCATAACTAGTCTGCAATCTTTGAATTCATTCTAAGATCACTGTTACTACGACAGCATCATTCCTTAAGTCGCTAAACTAGCTTATTGGTATGATAGACCGATTATTTTAAGGATGTATTCCAAGCACTAGATTTGTCTGCAAGTCGTCCGGATTCCTAATGAATAAGTCTCGTGTTGTTCAAGTTGTCATGCTTCCGCTCTTTTCCCTACATAAATGAGTAAACTCATGTTTGGTTACTTTGGAACTGTAGTTAATTATATTGATGTCGTAAGCAATTTCATGCTGTATAAACCGAAGAGTTATTTATGAACGTGTAGTAGTCATTTCAATACCTATAAAATTTTCTGTAGGTAGCCAGCTGTGTAGCACCGAAATCAATCTTTTTTCCCCGTCAGTTGTCGTGATATATCAACACGGTATTTTCAACTAATTCTTTTTCAAACCTGTATTCAAATTTTTCCTCTTTTCTCATTGCATTTTATCAAACTTACTGTTTCGGTGACTCACTGTTGTGGAAAATGACCAGACATAGAGCGTCGCGTGACATCTCAAACGGGCTAACCCAAGGACCACGGTTAGGCATAGTTGGCAGCTTTAATTTCGCTTTGCCAAACTTCGTAGCAAAACTCAGTATCTCCGAGGTTACAGCAAAATGTAACGTATGTGTGAGTGTATAGAACCAAATGCATCATGACAAAGTTACACAGACTGGTGAGATTGCAGCGATAGTCGGTGGAACGCAGCCATCAAGTTACTATAGCGACAGTGCATATCGTTAGAAGATCATTGACGGTTAAACGTGAACGTGCAGAGTCATTCAGTACTAACTGCTTTGACTGCATTGCTAATGCTAGCGGGGCTGTCGGATTTACGTTGCACAGTGCGAAGAGGTCTGACTCGCTAATATTGGAGGTGTCTTGGGCCATCTATAATTGCTGGATGGGGTAACGATTTAAGAACGGCTGATTGTTCCAGTTAAGGCAAGAGAATTAAAACACAAACTCAACCCAGGACGAAAGTAACTTTATCAACTTAACTTGAGGTAAACCCTTTGTCAATTCAAGTGAATAATCAGTAACTCTACATGTAGCCGCCAAGTTTTTCAAAGACATGAAAATACAACTGATGGGTTGAAAGAATGGTTTCGTAGGTATACAAATGATTAAAGGAATCAATCGAAGTAAAACTAAAATTCTGCGCTGAAAACATGGAGAATATTACGAAGAAACAGAATAACATTGGTAAAATGTACTGAGAGGCAAAGGGAAATTTAATAACGTAACACGAAGAAATTTCTTTTCGATTTATCACTTCAGGCATTGGGTAAAGGAGAGTATATGTGCAGCTATAGATAGCAGAGAGTGAGTAAATGTGCAACAAATCCGGTAACTCGGAAACATGCTTCAACTTGATGAATCTTGTTCGTTGTGTGAACGACAATAAGCTTTAACCCTCTACGATACAAAAGAAACCTAGTGAGCTGTCTGACCTGCAGAGCAAGAAACATCTGTAGTTCTGACACGATTGCCCTAGAACTCGAACACATACGTGACACATTATTAAAACAACGGTTATCCAGAACCGTTTATTCGTCAACATATGGGAGAGATGAGACACAAAATGTAGGTGCAAATGGCCAAGAAAAAGGAAACTTCTCTAACTGCCCTGTTCAAGGGTGACAAGACCTTAGAAATACTAGAGCTACGCATATCTAAGACCCTCGGGAAGTCCTTCCCCGCTGCGCATGTCCGAATCCTAACAAATGCGAAACCTTTGATTGTTCAACATTCCAAGGACTGGTTGCCTCATCAATCTCAATCTTTTGTTCAATATCAGTTTACGTGCCCTTGTAGTGCACAGTATGTTGGACATACGACGAGACGCCTGTCGAAGAGGATATCAGAGCACGTCCCGGCTTCTTTACGCGAAGGAACAGTTCGGAACATCAACAGCGCCATCCTACAACATCTGGTGGATAGCGGACATCAGATAGACACAGCGTCAGCTTTCCGACCAGTCCTGACAACTCCCAGAGTTCACGCGAAAGGATTACGCAGACGGTTGTTGATGACGTCAGAAGTCATAGCAATTTGAATATTGAAGCTGGAATTGTGTAAGCAACGTAACCTCGCGCAACAGTTGTTGTTTCCGTGGATGTAACAAGTGATTCTCTTATGTACAAACTCTTCCCGGCCCCGCACCTCTTTTTTCACACCTTCGTTTTTCACACCTGTCTTCTCACGCCATTTGGTTACACATTTCATACTTATTGTCGTTCACACAACGAACAAGATTCATCAAGTTGAAGCATATTGCCGAGTTACCGCATTTTTTGCACATTTACTCACTCTCTGCTATCTATAGCTGCACATATACTCTCCTTTACCCAATGCCTGAAGTGATATACCGAAAAGGAATTTCTTCGTACTACAAGTTTTTTCATGAATCGATGGGCATATTCCATAATACAACAAATAATTGAAAATACCTCGTTGGCACCTCAGAACACTCGGCAGAGTAGGCGGTGGTGGCGGAACGCGAACGTCTAACCACGGAGATGATGGGCGTACGCTATGAACTACTCGACCGCTGCTGCTCCTCCAAGGTTCCGGTAGAACCACATACGGGATGGTCTTCGGGAATCGATAGACGCCCGAAGCTTCGGATTCCTAATACCACTACTGAAAACGATAGCAGTAGTTAAAACTTAACCTCTCCTGATTTCTCTCGAATGATGTGACATTGTCCGCCGGAAAACACGATGAATGACACTGGAGTTTGCAAATTATACATTCGGAAGAGCTATTTTTTACTGCAGAGTGATTGGATAAATCTAACTATGTAGATGGAGTGAACTGTTAGTGGTATATAAACCAGCATGAACTCGTTCACTGTTATTACACTGGTCATTTGGGTCAATTTGACAGAGCCTAACATGGAACTATCGAGTTGAATGGCAGCCTATGTGGTACCACATCAGCGGCACGTCATCAAGTAGCACAGCGTTTATCGCTGATCTGATTGCATAACAATCTCATATATTCACTTTGGTCTTTCGGATGTGGCTGAGTTAAATTTACGGAATGTGGCTGCTCTGATTGCTACTTCTCTGCAGCAACCTTATGATGAAATCATAATTATCGTCAGTGTGAGGTAGTAGGAAGAGAAATAAAAATAATGATGACAATATGATAATTAAGTTTTGTGAATACAGACGGCTCGCTATTCACCATACATAGTTGTATCTTCCAGACTATGATCACTGGTGGTATGGAACTCGTAGGAGCCCGGCACACCAAACTTATTCAAGTACAATGGTCTGGCTTGCGCTATCTTTCATCCACCGTACGAACTGTCCCATTACCAGCGCCTGTCCACTGAAGGCTGACGTAACTCTTGATAAGTGGTATAAGTTTATTCAGCGATGTTGACGTCAATCTGATCACAGGTCGAAGCTGGTTATTGTATTTTTTTCAATACTAATATTCGTATATTATTGACATCTGTTAGCTTCCTGGCACCAATTTCATTCAAGCCGTTCAACGGGTATGATAACCACGTTGCTAGTTATCGCAGATTGCACTGTAACTGTTATTGTCGTGTGCCTAGTCATCTGTGGTTATTCTAAACTTGGACGAAATCCGTGTTGCCCAGTGACTGAGGGAGTCTCCGCGATTTGCACAGAAAGAAGCCATTTATGTGCCTTCTCTGTCTCACAATAGACAGTTATTTTATCAATCGAAATTCGACATCCAAGCATGTGTGGTTCTTATTTTTTCGGGTCGACTCCGCTCGAAAGCGGAAATGTGATTTGGTGATAGTGCAGCCCAAATGTTCGAGACTATAATAGCCTCACGACGTACCTCATTCGATAGGTGTGGAGAGATTAGCAAACAAAGCAGACGGGGATCGAAAATATGATCCGAATTTCCCTGTCATCAAGATATCTTGGAAGCTGTGGAATCCACTCTTGTAGAACGATGATCCAGGCGCAACAGTAGTGCTATAGTCACGGGACAAATGGCTGGCAAAGAACATGGGTTGGAAATCAAGAACCATGGGAACTGAGTTGTGATGGAGTCTTGCAAATAGCAAAATGTGTTGGGTTGTTTATGCATTTAATTCTTCTCATTCATTCCCAAAATTTTCTGTTTGTATTCATTCATCGGAAACCGCGATAATCTGTGTAACCTCGTAATGGTAATGGTAATATCCCCTGACATATGACTGTCGTCCATTTACGATCGCAAACTACGCCGTCGTGAACACTTAACAGGAGAGAATAAATTTGAAGTTTGCTTGTTTACCCTTGTTGATGCCAGATACAGTAGTTTATGCCAAATTAACTAATTCAAACAAAACAACTGATCTGATAGGTAGGACAACATTTTAGAGGTTTCGTGAAACCCTGTAATTTAGCTTCCTATATACCATAACCGAGTTATTTTTTAGAGTGACTCAAGGTTGACGGGACAAAATCTTCTTCATTCCGATTTGTCTTCAATGGGTTACCTCCTCCGTTTTATTCTCCCTCTTTTTAGTCCATAGAAGTGAGATGTTCTCAATTTTTATTATGAGATGTTTCATCGTATTTGATCCAAACTGCAAGTATGCCACTGAAAATCGATAAAGGCTTTTCAAAGTTACCTTCTATGTCTCGGTGATTGTTATCAAGCGAGCACGCCAGTTGCTGACTGGTGAGTCCCGCACATCAAGCAGTCTGTACCTGAACAAATTCCGATTGATATTGCAGACATCCGTCACTGGCACATCAGTTTAGTATCCGCACCATCAGGTGAACTGCTGAACTCACCAGAACCATCATTTGCCGGTTTGGAAATGCAATTAAACACAGCATAACTGATTCCCAGTAAGTCGGATTTCTGCAATCTTTGTTGTCCGCGTGGCTGCGATAAGAGGATAACCGAAACAGATGTGTGTGATTAGCTAGAACAGGCAAAAATGAGATTACTTCCGAGTGGTACAAACGGAATACCAAAGTTGAAAGAAGTGAAACAGAACGGTTTCAAGCTGACTCATTGGTAGCCCGTATCAATAGGGAACGGTGTTCGTCAACACACCTCGGTGGTCAGACATCTGAATCCCGCCACCACCGGTCACTAAGTGGTAGACAGTAATCAACTGGCGTCTGGCTCAATAAAACATCTGACCCATTGCGTGAGACTTGATGTGGTTATCCATTCCAGGTTTTAGGGTTTGGTTGCCGGGTATCCCTTAAAGTGCTGTGGGTCTTAGATGTCATGGGATGTACCCTTTCAACTTCACTCATGAGTAAGCATGCAGTAAAATTTCGAAAGGCTTTGAATTCAAGTAGCATATTGTGACAATGTACCGTGATGACAGAACATAACTTTCCATTATTCAGGCTGCCAAACAGAAACAGAAAACCTTGGCTATTTTGATAGTTCCTCATGGACACAGGAGGTCAAATCACGTGGCAATCGTGTAGCGACTTCCGGTGACAACAAACCAATAGACCCATTTGCAAGCCTAGAGCCTTTCCATAAGCAGGTACCGCAATTAGATCTACTACCAGAACGACAGCCACTCCGCGTGAGCTCATTCGGATCCGACAACAGATATTCAACGAGTAATCGCTAGTTTCGCTACACAGCCCTAACTACCAGGTTGTCTGGTCGCAAAAATGGTTTACGTTTAAACATAAGATTTGGCTGGATCCAAAGCAGGTGGTTCCGTCGCGGAATACCTATTTATCATAGGAGTGACTTTCATCGGTCACACCTTATTGGGCATGACACTGTCCAGTTCAGCACCGACTCATTGTCACTGATAGGATAAAAACTCCGGTTAGCCTCAGTCTTAACAATCGAGTGACTCTCACTTCTGATTTTTTAGAGTCATGTGATGCCGCCTGGTCTTGCCAGTTCGAAAGAGCGACTATTTGGCAAAAAATGACTTCACAACACGAGTAGCCTCTGTAAGTAGAATCGAAACAATTCTCTAGCATTTCGACCAAGGACTTCGAGTAAACTGGCGAACTAGTGTTGAAAACCCCCAAGTATACGAATGTGAAGATGGCAAGTACAGAGTGCATATGCTGTGTTTTGACTCTCGTTCAAGCACGTGATAGTCTGTAACACAGATGCCAAACCACAAGCATCTAACTTTATCACAGAGATAGAAGAACGATTGCGTTGTGATATCCGTCAACCGTGCATGAGTCACGTAACTGGATTCGGGGTCGATCTATAACCATATCGAAAAACTCGAGTGTGATAATGGCCTGACACGAGGTTTGCCCCATGGGGATAGCACCAAAGCAAATGTTCCGCGCTTTGTGGCCTAGCCTTGTGAACCATCAATCGAAAACTAGTTACGAGCCCCTAGGTGCTTACTGAGACCGTATTCCGTTACTGAATAGGCCAAAAAATGATGATAAGCGGATCCGTTTCCGAAAGAGTCAGAGAAACGGCTCACTACCACAGCATTGCAGCCTATCCAACGCTATATTTTTTTCTCGCACGCATCGGAAACCGTGAGTCTGCCATGATGCATTCGATAGCAAACTGATGGATTCAGTCGTATTATCCAGAGAACTTGCTACACACTCTAGTCGCAAGCGGTACCCCACCCCCCAAACAAAGATCAGCTGACTTACAACACTTCGTCGTAGTCCAAACTGCATCGTTAACCATTCCGCCAGCAAAATGTTGCACAATAAACAGTTCAGTCTCCATGTTTCCGTTTCATTGGTAGATTATCCTTCAATCTGGTCAGTACATCAAATACGTTGATACAGGCACGAGCGTCTCCGTCGTGCCTTATTTATAATACGTTCATCTGAGACGTCCAACTGGCACGTTACTGATCTCTTTATTAGGAGGAGAAAATATGTTCTCATTGTCAGCATTTTTGGCACCTATGACTGCTTAAAATCTCGACGAATCATGCAAAGTGATCCACATTGTCTACTACTTTGACACTTGCCATGAGTGTTCCGCTTAGATCCGCCTGTTACCTGTCGCTCTGTCTAGATTAGACATACCATACATTGTGCTTACAGCAAACTACACACTCGGCGGTTCTCCTTTCCACCTGCCCTAGAGTGACTACATTAAAAAAAAGTGGTAAACAATAGCTCTTCGAGTCCCGCTGTGATGAATCGAAAGGCTGTCAAACTTTTAGCACTTCCACAAACCAAACTACTATTCAGTCGTATTTTTCTCCTTATTCTGTCTTCTTCCCTGTCTATAGCATACTCGTAATGTTGAGACAGATCTTTTATCCTTGGGCTAACCTAATTGGACGCAGTCAACTCACCAGTCTCGTCTTCGTAGGCACGCTGGAAATGGACTGATCGGACTAACTCAGTTCGCATAACCAGGATATAGACTTTGCATGTAGGTGTGTGCGTCAGAGAGCCCACAGGTAAAAATCTTCTCAAATTTACGGTTAGCCTATGTTTATTAGGTCATGTTGTATGAAGGTGATAATCGGTACAATACGCACTTAAATATTATGCTTTTTTCACCTGAGAGGTCAGTTTGCGCCGCCTGATCCATTATCTAAGCATCACTATCAAAAGCATGCACTTAATGCTGAACCCTATGCTGGCTTTCACACATTGTATTTGTGGACGCACACACACGCGCTGACACGCATGTCCTCTTCCCCGTAGCGTGGTTTACACCCTCTTTCACTTCCGACTATTGCGAAAGCTGTGCTTATATTAGAGCCGCCCGAAAAATCTAAAGGTCAATGCAGAATCGAGTTCGGATGTATCTTTCGACAGGAACACAGCTCAGCTGGGTTACAAGCTGTGGTTGATTCGTTTGGTCTGTCTTCAAGACGGCCAAGTTAGCTTTGTTGAGAAAAGGAGGCTTCCGCTTAAAAAGCCTGCGAATAATGTCACCGGAGGCACCCGGAGCGACCGAAATCGTCGCTGGTGATTTTCCCCCTGTTGTTCGAAGACTAACAGCTTACGGAAGAGTTCATCAGCGTAAGCCGGCGGGTTGCCTGATAACAGCCACCAGCGAAAGTCATGATCCGCATTAGAAGTCCTCTTGGCCAGTGAACTCAGTACATTCATTTGAATAACCTCCAGTAGATTGGGAATCTCAACGGTGTCTGTTTCTAAAATACCCAAGAAGCAAGGATACTGGAGCTACCGACATCACCCAGTCCAAACTATCTTTTCTAGAGACTAAGCCCAGCGGATGGAGTTCTTTGATTTGTTTCATTACAGATTATCAACTCAATCAATGCTATGCGCAAAACATCGACCTTTTCGAATGAATAAACATTCCATATGCATAACGTTAATAGCTACCAACTTGGTAGGAGTTAGCGTGACCATTACGAAAGCAATAGACAAGGTGACGTGAAAGTAAACGTATGGTACGAAATTCACGGCTCACGACTAGATGGTTATGTTTTCCTCCCAGACAAGGTTGATGAGACTGTCTATTTGCATGCGATGAAGGAGACACTTCCTGGACATCTGGATAATGTAGCTTCATTATCCTTGCTAAGAACACTCTTTTGCAGGACGAGACATCCGCTCGTACTGACTCGACGAGGAGTTTTCCTTGAAGCGGATCGGACAAAGGGACCGATACCCCAGACTCCACGGTTTCTGGATATAACTCGAGTGGATGTTTTTCTGTAAGGTTATATCATGATAAAAAATTTAAGAACCCCAAGGCAGAGACCCTGGATGAGTTGAAAGGCTGTATGTGGAGCGATTCCAACATCAATACTGGAGGCACTTCACGAGAATATGGTTCGACGGCTGCGGATTTGCTTGGCGATCATCGAAGGCCGATGAATGAACACGGAAACAGGTTTAAAACGATACAACGCAACACGACGAGTGAGCGGTGATAAATCACAAAATAACATCAATAGTCTTCAAAACGTCAGAAGAAAACTTGTATGCATGTATAGAGAATGATTAACATTCCATACTATCACAGACAGGATTCTATATGACGACCACAAGGACATGCCACTTAATAGCATATACCACCAAATAAGTCGACCGCAACACTTACTGTGACGCATTACACAAACAAACAATCGGCTACAACAGCCCACAAAACTAAAGATACCACAACCAAGAATTCTCCATACCCAAATCTTACTTAATTTGGTCAATTAAGTTGGGGATACATAATGACAGCGCATGCAATGTATCCTCAAGGGGGGCGGGGGACGCCGAACATGATTATAGTTGGAGACCTAAAAGGGTATAATCAAAACGAACAATTCTAATCCCCATATCTTAGTTCTGTTCTGTTCTGGCGAGTAAAAGCAACAGACAATATCATTATATTAGGTGGAAAAAACTCGGATATCGGTCTGAATACATAATTCACAATGAATGCACAAATAAAAAAGCACAAATTCGGAGTACCAGTAGCATCATCGTCCACATGCGAATTATTGTCGTGACACTGCATTCATTTCTGACAACCATCATCCTTATTGCTACCCGTTGTGTAAACTTTGTTTTATCACTCTGAACCAGGCTGTTCCTGGTTCGGCCACCAATGTGACACAAGTTCTCGTGAGCCCTCCCTGATCGTTACTCGCTCTGTACTCTTTGTTCTACAGATTCACATAGACATCTCCATGGCTCGCAACTTTGGCTTTTTGACTACTACTGAAGCATCATTTGATTCGTGACTATGGTTGTCAACGGCGTCCGTACACTATTCTTCTTGTTAGCCCTACGCGCTAAAATGCCCAGGCAAAGGTAAACCTTTCCATATTAGACAATAAAAACAGCCATTTTAAAAAGTAATAGCAGTTGTAATGACATCCTAATTCATATTAATAAAAAATGCACAGCATCAATTCATGCATTCAGTCATACTCTAACCAGGATTTATTTTGACAACACTGCGACGCTTCCACTTACTCGGCATTACAACTCACCCAAACTGAGACTCGAATGCGCTTAAAGATTCATACATCCAAGTTTCGTGCATGATCATCCAATCAGAGGATGGGATACATATTCTGTCGTGTAGATCCGTTTTAGACCACGAATGACGGATGGTTGGTTTACCTGTGAGGCACGACTGGAGCATGTGAGCACTCCACTATTGCACTGACCGCTCTTTCACTGTCCACTATCGTCCCATTTACGTGCACTCTCAGACCACGCACCTAGCTCCTTCAATGTACGCGGCCTTACCACGTACAATGCGTCCTGTAGAGAGTGTATTGGTTTGTACTCTATGCATAATTGTCGGAAGTTTTATCGGAATAAATTTTTTTCATCTTTGCTGCATTAGCCACGCCCGTTTGCTTCGTACTCCTATCGATCCGTAGTCACCGGACTCTGTTGACACACACACGCGAATGGGGTCCTTTCGTTTACTATCCTCAGTCGACTAGGTAGAGCAACCTGAAGCTTATACAAATGGTATTTACAGTTATAATAAATGGACATAAAGCACTAGCTTTTTACGCACAAAAATAGATCAACATCCGTCAGGCTCGTTCGAACTCGCTGACGTACTAAAGAAAACCATTCTGGTGTATAACTTTCGTCAAGTCATGCTTAGATAGTAGTCAACGTGCAACGGTCGTGTTACCTATCCCATGTTGGAATGATGAATAAGGCTGAGGGCACAAACCCGTAAAGCCCGGGATAACTGCAAAATAAGATGTTTCCTTTTTAATAAAGAAAGAAATCAAACATTCTGGCCAGCTATGTCCCAGTCAACTCCTATGCGGGTATAACAGTGACTGTCAATGGTAAGACAGTCGGATTCCGTGTGGAAAGTGGAAACAAGTGAACTATGTTAAGAACGTTTTTAGTGGTGAAAATGCATTCATTCGCCCATTAAACGACTCTCCGTTTTCCTTCATTCCAAGGTATGGTGTGTACATATCACCGTTCTCTGTCTCACGTATTGGTCCCGATGGCTTATCGTCATTTTTAAGACACGGTGCTGTTACTCCGATCGATATAGTTACTTCTCATTTAAGCAAATCTCCGCCTTCCTACTCCATTTGTGACTGCTGGAGACCCGTCACTATTGTTCCGATACCAAAACCTAGTAATCATAGTGTCTTAGCTAAGCGCGTCCATCCCACTGCTCTAAACTCATCTGGTATTTAGCTTACAGAGCGTGCCATTCCCAAACGATCGGATTTTTCTATAAATTCTTCCGAGGAACGCTTACAGTTTGTCCATAAACCGAACAGGTCCACGGTGGATGCTGTCGCTTCTTTAGTCCATCATATAATCAAATTCTGAGATAGATCAGAGTTGTCAGTACGATGTGCTTTTCTAGACCACTCATCTACTTTTGATTCTATTCCGCGGTTCTGTTCGAGCCAGTTTGACTTTAAATTTGCCTACATACTTTCGGTGCGTATTTACTCTTTCTCGGTCGACTAATCCTTGCGATCCATCTGTCATTTCCTCACAACCGTTAGCTAGAAGAAAGGTGTGTGAAATACTTAGGAATCACAATCGTCGCACTATTTCAGGCGGTCATCTCACTTTTCCAGCTGCTTGAAAAACGACTCCGGCTATCTTACCAAATATGAAAGCTTAAGCATTTTAACACTAACCAGAGTACTATTTTCGTTTTGTTTATCCATATTTTTCCTGTTCGCCATTTGATTTGCCGGTCTACTCAGGGAAAATATGTGGTGATTCAGTGGCCATCACACGTGATACGACCAGGTACAGCTTCGTTGCTACGCACGCCGATGAGCCTCAACCAATCAGGATCACTGAGTGCAGGTACAGCACAAACTCGCTGTGATTGGTCAACTTTTAATCTATCAATTATTTTCTCTGATTTAATATATTCATACAAACTAGTTCCGCAATACAGTCGACGTGTCATTTCGCAGCCTTGGCCTTCTTGCTACTTTGGTTTGCGTAGTTCCGGGTGTGAGTGACTTCAATGAGTCCTCTCAGTTCGAGTAATGCGAATATTACAAAAATTGTCACCTATAAACTCTTCGTTTCAGGTTAGTGTGGAGCCTACAGCCACTATCTGACATTAAATGTCGGTCAAATTAGCAAACTTGCTTCTCTATCATTCAATTTTCCCATTCACTTTTCTACCTGACTTTATGGTTTACTTAGTGATATTTTCTCCATTTTGCGTACTAACAATGTCTGAGCAGAAAGTTAGGAAATATGACCTTCCCACAGTGTATATGCATTTTTGGTTCACACGGTAAAATGGGCCCCAACTTCTTTGTACAATTCACGGATGGGCGACTTAGCAAGGAAACGATGTATTGTGCTTACAGTTGGGTGAAATATTCATAAATTTTCGCTGCTTCCACCAGAGATGAATCGTCTGTAACGGAAGGTAATTTTTTGATCTCATTGATCAATCTCATTGTTATAGATACCCTTACCTGCAGAGCCAAGCCTCCTTCGCTGTGCGTGATACTGGTTCTACATACATGGTCACGCAATTGTTATTCACAACCACACTTTTCTTGTCGAAGCAGAGAGGTTCTACGCACGTAATCACTGTCTAACTGACGATCCGTTACGGTATTTATTCAGTTTGATGGGAGGATTTTATCACACTGCGCCATTGAGGAGATAGCAAAAGTGTAATTTACGTGTGTGTTGCATAAGGAAATATGTGCGTATGCATGCCGACTGCTACGTACAGACAGGTGAGATATTCTAGGGATAGTGTGGGAATCGTATCTACTCGGTAGAATTATTCAAAAAAAAAAACTGGTTGCGACATCGGAACACTCTGTAGAGAACCAGACTCTTTTGGCGTCCCACAACTGGCCTAATACATCACCTTTGATGTGTATTGAAATTAGGATAACGGAAGAAAAAACAAGAAAACTGGTAATTATAAAGAGAATAAATGACTTTTTTATGACCATATAGTCACGATACTATCGGAGTCACGAGAGTGTGTGTTGATAATTGTCATGTAGAATAGTCTTAGCTATCGGATTTGCCAGGTAATTCAGTGCAGTTCGTTCACACGATCGACAAAATGAGAAGAACAGTGCATAGCGTAACTCCGAGGTACTTAATAAAATCAAGTATATGTAACAGAATAGTGCGTGGAGTATGCCGATCGTTCAAGGGGAACGAAATAGATGGAGAGAAGGTAAATTCAGAACACCTAAAAGAGTTGAGGGGAACATCACTCTGTTCAGAACAAATCACCATCGTTTGAAGATTTTGAGACACAATATTAATTTCCTGTTCGGTTTATACAGCATGAGAATTAGTCACGACATCAATATACTTAACTACAGTTCCAAAGTAACCAAACATGAGTTTACTCATTTATGTAGGGAAAAGAGCGGAAGCATGACAACTTGAACAACACGAGACTTATTCATTAGGAATCCGGACGACTTGCAGACAAATCTAGTGCTTGGAATACATCCTTAAAATAATCGGTCTATCATACCAATAAGCTAGTTTAGCGACTTAAGGAATGATGCTGTCGTAGTAATAGTGATCTTAGAATGAATTCAAAGATTGCAGACTAGTTATGGAATATGTACTGAACAGAGTGAATAGAACTGTTTCACAACTAATGGTCAGAATAAATCAGGTAGGATATGTAGCATTGTTCTACTTGGTTGACGTCTCAGTGGCATTCGTATTTGTTATTTTTTTCATTCGAAGGAAGATGTTGATGTTCCAGCTCTTCCATAATGGAATACCTCGGTCGGCTGTTGTGAAGGGTGCACGGAGAGAATTGATTTAACTTCCAAATCTGCAGAGGTAATCACTAGGTGGATTGGGAAAGAGGTTCACATAGATCGACAAAATAATATTATCAGTAAATTTCTACACTTCTGTTTAACTGTTCTGGCCCAATGCAAACCGAGATGATGTATTTTATTACTCTCATTCCATATTATTCATCCTCATAATGCAGATACTGAACAGATTCTCAGGAAATGGTTTGACTCAGTGATCGTACCAACTTACAAAGTATGTGGCAAGTCGTATTATGAAAACCGCAAAGGAATTAGCTCGTTGAGCATCGCATCCTAACTACTAGCTGCTATTGTTCTTCACCGATTTTGCAGCGCCCGTAAAAAATATACGCTGGAGAATCATGCTGGATTAAGACCCGGTAATAATTACACTCTGACAAATCTCAGAGCACAAACAAATCTTTCACAGATCTACGATCTCTCTGTCTCCCCTTCTTGATCTGAAAGCGGCGTTCGATTCAGTCGACCGCACAGTTCTCCGGTGCTGCCTGTCATTGAAGGGTCTGCCAGAGAAGTTTATTTTTCTTTTCCAATACTTGTAGGCGAACAGCCGAAGCCGAGTTCGTGTTTACGGCAATCTTTCCTCCGAGTTCACCACAGAAAGTGGTGTTCGTCAGGACTGCCCTCTTTTGCCTTTCCTCTTCAGTTTTGTATTTGAAGTGGTTCTTGAGATATCCCTATCCTCGTGTGAGAATCGTGACATCAATCTATGCTCAAACAGTGAATTATCTGACTTGAAATGCGCGGACGATATTTTTCTTCTTAGTGAAGATCCAGGTGAGTTGCAAGCTTTCTTGGATAGCCTAAACAACGATGCAATGTTTGGGATGGGTTTTGGTTCTTCAAAGCGTAAAATGTTGCTGCAGGACTGAATTAGCGCTACATCAAATCTTGTCTTGACAGAGGAAGCTCTAGCTGAAGTAGGTAATTTTTGTAGTCTGGACAGTTACATTTCACCAGGTGGCCAGATATCAAATGTAATGTTATCGCGTGTACAGAGGGCGCGTTTGGCTTTTGCCAACCTCGGTCATCTGTGGCGCAGGCGTGACATCCGACTGTCTCTCAAGGGCGGCGGTTAGGTCCGTTCTTTTATACTGCTCAGAAACGTGGTCGTTGAGGGTAGAAGATAGACGAAGACTGTCGGTGTTCGAGCACCAATATCTCCGTAGCATTGCCCGAATATGGTGGGGATACGATGTCAGCAATGTTGAGGTTAGACGTAGGGTGTTGGGAACCAGAGGTCGGCCTGTGGATCAAGTACTGAATCTAAGCGGGTTAAGATCACAGGGACATGTGTTACGCATGCCCACCGATAGAGTTCCTCGGCGTACGCTCTTCTCCAAGGGAGGTATTAGCTGTGAGGTAGGTCGAGATCGCTGTTGTTTGGGCGTTATTTGCACGCATACGTTCGTTCGAGCGCTTCACGTGATGTCTGACTACCTCCGCTCGTGCTTACATACGATGCTATGATTGGTTGTTCTTGTCCGCTCACAAGGTTACTGAATCGATTGGTTGATCTGTTCATAATGCTCGCGTAGTCTGTGTCGGGCACAGATTACATACATGCTTGTTTACGTACGCTAGGAGAGATCAGTATTCTGATTTACAATAAAACAGTGCCCCGTTCGTGACATGACAGAAAGGCATGAAAGCCTTGGCTGGTGGACTTGGCTAAGTATGACGTGTTGGACTCCGGGGTTGGGATCTACTGAACCGGCCTACCAAATCACTGGAAACATCAAGTGATATGGCTAGGTATCTCAGCCAGTGGCTGAATTGCACTTCATCCCTGTTTTCTTAATAATTTCCGTTTTATTCACTTTGTTTCCGGCTCTTTCTCATGTTGTGTTTCTATTCTTTTCGTCCTTGACTGTACGATGCTATGTGGTAGTAACCAAAACCAGAGCATAGAAGTGCGATGTTAATTACTTAATGAACTGGACTGAACTATACTCATAAAACAGCTTCCGTTGATCAGTATTTTGCGGTATTAATCAAATCCGTCTATCGAATTATGCGAATACAAGTGAATCTGATCGAATTTTATGGGGATCGACCATGTGAGTGCCGGACATATCAATGATGTGGGTCTCAATCGATACTTACGGACTAGGAATATCCATTGATCTTCCCCTGCTTAACGGTACCAGAAAAGTATGCGGTTACAATACAACAAGCTCGAAAGCAGAAATATAAGGTCCATAAGAAGAGAATTTCGTTCTATTTGTCGTGCATATCGTAAACTTATGAAATGTGGGAAACCGTAAAGAAATATTGTCGCATGATACTCTGGTGATGATTTTATACTTCAGCTCAGATTGAAAATATACTTCGATTTGATACATGTACTAAAACTAGGAACTTACTACTCAGGAAAGAAGAAATCATGCACAAAACAGTGGACATTTGTACAAAAAATATTGATCGAAAATGGGGGTCAATTCCCCAAGATTGTTACAATCGGTTCTGATAGCCGAGTGAGCACAAATCCTATACATTCACCATTTATCGGTCGATGATTCAGCTGGAACATGCCGCTCACGCATACTGAGATTTTAGCCAATCCATTCCAATAGGAGGAACCATAGGGCTATGAAACTTCTCACTGACCTCATTGGTCGTAACTGAGGAAGCTAAACCTAGGGCCGGACCAGTAAAGTGGGAAAGGTCACTTGTACGCACTTCGATAGCCGCGGTTCATTGTGACTAACACTCGACGAACTCCGTGAGCAAAGTTTGAGAAAACGAAATAGTGTCTGTGGTTGATTCATCGATTTTGAGAAATACCGATACGAACTGACGGAAGAAAGTGATGGTTGGGGCGGGTATAATGGGGTATGCATGTTTGTGAGTTTATGTATGCTCGTGCGCTAGTGTGCGCGAACTACAACACACACAGTCGCAAGGTAGCCTCAGCGCTAGTCGGATGAAGCCAGTCATTGGAGGACTTCAATGCACCCAACAGCGTGAGTGTGTATGACCAAGAAAACAATCTGACGCTTAGACGTGAATGGGTGCGGTGACCAAACTTTGAATAGTGCGAATACATTGCTACCGTGGACGGAGTCGTTAGATAAACGGTGGTGCGCGATTCGCTAAAATTGGAAGGGTCTTAAAAGATCTACGAATACTGGTTTGGTTGTAACAGTTGGAGAAAGACACCCTGTCCCCGTTGGAGCAGTGGAATGAATGAATGGTATTACGCCAGTATAAACGTAACTAGAATTTGTGCTTCCAGGTCGCGTCATGTGCAAACACCACGGTAACCACCGTTGGTTGTGATTAACACTTAATCAACTCCGTTACTGAAGGCTGAGAAAAACAAGAACAGTGATAGTCTGTAGGGATTTTATCAGTTTCCAGAAGTACCGCTTCGGATTGGCATGAGAAAATGATAGTTCCGGTGGGAGAGATTGAAATAGCAGTGATGTCCATTCCTACTGATCGATTGCAGGCCGATAAACGGGTGTATGTCATGACAGCTACAACGTAATTCCGCCGTTATGGCGAATATATAGGTGCATCTTGTGTTCACCGTTTGTGTAGCTTCAAGTTTGTGAACAGGTGCTGATGAAGTAGCCACCAGTCTGTTTCCCCACTTGGAAGCCTAACTGGTCGCGACTCCCCTCCTGGAATATTGTACCATTATTACAAAATAAAAGGAAGGAAGTAAAATAAAAGAGACAAAGGTAATATCGTAGATGATCAAAACTAATAACAAACTGTGGACCAACTGCTTCACACTTGATCCGTTTCCGCGCTTTCCAGTCATTTCACCGTTAAAGCAGCTTTGTCTCTGGCTGATTTAGCAGCGTACAGGCAGGAATACCAATATTATTGAGATAAACGGGTGTGGGTAGTAGCTTGTTCGACAGTGTCTCTCAACTCCTGATCAGTGTCCTTATTACCAAACGTATTCCTTGTGTTTCTGTGTCCCGTACCCTTACCGATATGGTCGAATTAAAGAAACAAGATGACGTTGCCATTCAAGAATGCAGTGATACCATTGGATCATGTTATGATTTTAATGAACCTTTGCAAAATGAAAAAATCTCTCACTAGAAGGCCGTGTACGCCGCGATCATAATATTCTTTCTGTTTTTCATGGCTTTGTTGTAGGTGTTGTCAAGCCAGTGTGTGCCCTCGCCAAGGTTTCTTTCAGGCTGATCACGTACCCCGAATTCCCTTGTGGCAACCGGCCCACATACGGCGTTAGCAAATCACAAGGTTTTCGCATTTCTCTCCCTGTCCACAGGAAGTGCGGCGAACGTCCGGTGGATGAATGAACAGTGCAACGACACACCATTACACACTATTCCAGTGGCTGATCTCAGTATCTCGTCTCTTCTAAAAGTGCTTTCATCAATGCCCTGAATGTCCGATTGGCCGTTCGACTAAGCCATCCCTTCAGGGTGGTATGACGTCATAAGAATTTTATCGATTTTTAACAGTTTACATCGTTCAAACAATGCAGTCTTCAAAACCACTCCCTCTTTCCGAGTGCAGTTGACCAGATGCGCCCCATTTCCAGATTCAGTGTTCAAAAATTGCCAGATCTACCGCTGCCACTTCTATGACCGAAACAGCAACAACTTCTACTTATTTCGTGAAATAGTCAACCATGACAATGTTATATTTGTTTCCGTGCTGGGTTTCCAGAAATGGTCCCATGATGTCAATTCCCACCATTTTGTTTGGGTAGCTCGCTTTGAAGGGGACCAAAGGTGCTGTTCTATTCGGAACCTGGTCTTTCATCTTGGAGCACACTTGGCAGCCTCTGCAAAAATCCTTGAAGTCCCTTCGCTGATGTGGCCACCAATATCTAACGCAAACTGCGTCACTCATTTAATTTTGATCTGGGTGTTCTAGATCGTGGTGAAGACTTCCTAGCACCCTTCTCACTTGGGGCTGCGCACTACGAGCCGTTACATGTATTCTGGACCATACCGAATGAACAAAAGTCCATCAATCAATTTTAGGCTATTCCACTGGGACCACAGGTACCTTGTTTCGTACCTGATCCCCGACATTTCTTCGTCAGTTGGGCTCGCTTCATCATCCATTAGGCGTTAGTATACGACAGCAAGTTCTGGGTCCTCAGCCTGGATTCTTTCCCGTGCGTGTTTTACACCTAAGCTAACTAATGCCATTTGCGAAGTGCAGGAAGGACATTCTCCGTGCTCCCTGTAAGGCATGCGGGACATGCCGTCTGCAAACCCATGAGATTTACTGGGACGATGGAGAAAGGTGAACGAGTATTCCTGTAAATATTCTTGCCACCTCACAACTTGACCTTCGGAATTTTTGAAATCCGCGAATCACAACAATGAACGGTGGTCTATTCAGATAAGGAAATGACGGCCCAAAAGGAAATGTCGATGCTAACGGAAGATGTAGATCAACGTCAATATCTCCTTCCGCGCCATGCAACAATTCTGTTCTTGTTTACTCAAGGCTCTGCTGCAAAAAAAGACTGCATGTTGGATGCAATGCTGCTCCTTTTGTGACAAAACCGCAACAATGCCCTTGTCTGAAGCATCAGTGTCCAGGATAAATTCGCCGGAGGACTCCGATGTGTCGGGAAAGGCTACAGTGGGTGCCTTGGATAGCCGACTGCGTAGTTCTCCGAATGATGCCTGCTGCTTCTCGGTCCGTTCGAACGTCTAATGGCGCTTCAGGAGGCAGTTAAGTGGCGCTGCGATTGTTGCGAACTCCCGAATGAACCTGCGATAGTAAGAAGCCAATCCAAGGAAACTCCGTACTTCTTCAACATTGGAGAGAGTAGGCCACTTTTTAATCTTTTGTTTCTTTTACGGATCGGTTTGGATTCCTGAAGCCAACACTACGCGTCCCAGGTAGGACACCTGACGTAGTAGCAGATGACATTTAGGTTAGAGTTTTAGGCCCACCTGCCACAACTTTTCGAACACCAGAGCCCAGTTTTGTTTGTTTGTCTGGTGTCCCTCCTTTGACGATTACGTCGTCCAAACAGCTGCAGAAGCGCACAACCTCACGCAGTATTCGAGAGGAGTTCGAACTTTGAACCCCGTCAACACCGGAGGACGCCTGAAAGTTGCAACAAGATTGGAGGCGTTTTCTGCACATAGTGAGCAGAGAGGTTGCTGTGTAGCTCAACCGCTGGCTCCGAACTATCAATAAAGACTTTACCACAATTGTCGTTGGAATTCTGCTACGAATTGGCGTGGTCCTCCGAGAAGGATTTGTGACGGATACGAGCAGCGGGGGTATCGTTTCCCGCAACCTCCAGGGGGACCAGCAACGGTCATTTCCAGTGTGCAGAACGACTCCACAGGTGAACACATTCCTACTTTGACTATCATTGCGAGTAGTGAACCGTACGCTATGGTACCCATGACATTTGTCGACTTACGCGTACACGGCCTAATCAATGAACACTGCCTAGGAACGTTGCAGAGAAATAGAGTGAAACGTCAAGATTTCAAAGTGAAATTAAGCAGCCCGTGGTAGCACTAAGTACGGTGACCGTAAACGTACAGTTGGGGGCGTGAGGAGGTTCGAAGACTTTGCGGCAATCCGAGGATTTTATCTCGATGTCATTATAGTCATAGACTTCCTGGAAACCTTTCAGTGCGTAATCGATCTACACGGTGGCGCCTCACATACGGCGCGGCGTTCTGTTCCATTCACAAAGACTCGCAACCATAAACATCCACTTGTGTGATTTGCCGCATCTGGGAAAAAAAATTAAAGAAGCTATCGATATCTTGCTGAAATCATCGGATGCGCCTAAACCGATGGGTGAACAATTGGCCACCGCAAAAATATGGTATTAAACTCAATGGCGACCAGAATATCATTCGTACTGGACATCTTACTTTAATTTGAGACATCCAGGGGGAACAATCAAGGCGGATTCAGAACAACTACGACCGCTGGAACAGCTTCCATCACTTATCAACATCAAAACCCAAGAGCGCGCAGGAGGCACGTTTGTCTAATATTATCGGTGGGTACCTCACTTCTCTGATAAAATTAGTCTACTAGATCGAAGTCAGACCTTCCCTCTTCCAGAGATTGTCCCGGAGGCTTTTGAGCGACTGAAATAGCGGCTGGAAAACATTGCGTGTCGCCATCGGGCCTGGTGTCAACCTGGTTCTAAAAACGGACGCATTGGACGTCATCATCGCTGCTTTGCTCAATCAAAATGGTCACTCGATTGCTCTCTTCTCGGACTCTGACACTTTCAGAACGTCAGCATTCTGCAGCGGAGAAAGAAGCTTACGTCATTTTAGAGACTTTTCGGAAAAGGAATTAATCCCTTTTTGGTCATCATTTCAAGTTGATGATTGACCAAAGATCTGTCGCTCTTGCGTTTATTCAGTCACCGAAAGGAAATATAAAAAAGAATACAGTATGGAAGCATATATATGTCAGAACTCCGATTCAATATCGTTTATCGTCTTGGTCCGGAAAATCATGTAGCCGACTAGAGGATTCTACTGATCTTTGATTCATTCCGACTTGAATGATCTCCGTAACTCCTTGTGCCACCCTGGCGTGATGAGTATGTACAACCTTGTACGATCTCGAACTCTACTTTTAACGATTGATGATGTGAAGACTGTCGTCTCTCAGGGCCGGACGTAAGCGAAAATCAAACCCAGATACTACCGGCCACCAGAAGCGCGTGTTTGTCCCGACATGCCTTTCTGGACGGTCATTAAATGATCCACTAAAGTGTTCTCTATCTTCGGAATGCCCGGTGTGCAGGACCGTCATTCCGAGTCCTAAGTCAGAAAACACAAGTTCGCCTTACTGTATGTATTATTCGGGTGTTAATTAATACATACTTCAAATTGTGGGCAATCCAACCACAATGACCATTCAATCGAAGAAGGTCACGTCACCAGTAAAACGGACATCAAGCGCATGCGGGCTAGGTCAAGAGGAAAATCAACAATGAACAAGGGAGACAGGCAGTTACATGAAACGGTCTTGAAAGGATGACCAGTCGTGATTAGTGGGCGTTGACATTGTAAAACAGCAGATCAAGTCACGAGACATAAAGGCGGGAGGGGAGAGCGAAGATGGTCCAGACAAACGAAAAGACCAATTAGAGTGACAGCATAACGGGACTGAGCGTGGTAACCGGGGTGTAGAGAACGACACCAATAGAGTGTGTAAAAGCCAGTGAGTCGGTGAACAGGGAAACCCAGCGGGAGTAAAGGTTGATTATTACATCATTTGAAAACCGGGGCTCAGTGGTGAGCAACACAATGACGAAGATATATACCTGCATAGATCAGGTGGGCGTGAAAACATGCCAGTAAAAGAGAAAAACAGTGTGAGTGGACAAGAACAAACATGGGGATGGAGGCGAGGGCGGTAAACGGTTGCCGCGGAAGCCAGAGGTCTGAGTACGTTGGGAACGGAGAAACTCGTAGCAGTGCAAGATTGGAAATTATTGTGAATGACACGGCATCCTGATTGAACCAGTGTGAAGGCGGTTCTCAAAAAGGAGAGAGGAATTTTCTTGTCCAATCTCGATAACTACTTACACCCAGCTTTACACAATCCGACCATGGGTAATCATTTATGAACGAAGAACATTGAAATTTCATTCATTGTCGAGACATCGCAACTAAAAGCACGACGGCGTACGATCCGCAAGGTCACGACCAAGGGAAACGTCTCAACGGCACCCATAAAAAATCGATTGTACCAGCACCTAAGTCCCGTCAAATGCACACCGCACAGTGGGAAGCCGTGCTTCATTCTATCCGTTCCTTTCACTGTACGGCTAACAATGCAAAACACCTCACGAGTATGCCTTCCAATACAACCAAAAGATTACCACCGGTACATTATTCCCCAGTTGGCTGCTAACTTTTGATAGCGCATTTATTCTGAAAACCAGCCGCAGAACCCGTGGAATGCGATTCCCACTGCACACATGTACGCTACGAGGATGACCGGCAGGATACAGTATTCCTCAAATATCTCGCCCAATCTGCACATAACCATGCGTCAGTGGTGGAAAATTACTGAACATTCAGAAGCCACAGATTTAACAACTACACGCCTCAGTGATACCATAGGCACAACGTCACTTGCCTATCCCATAGAACCGGAAACGTTCGACTAACTGGAAAAAAGTACCAAACTCCAACAGCGCGTGAGCCCTTACCACTCAAGAAACAGAGAAGCGTGAGCTAATCGATCCCATTTTGCTGTCGTTAAACCTTATCTGCTATGTATATCTCATCCTTTCGCATTTCGCTAGTATGCTACTTCCCAAAACATTCCCGGTAGGGATGAATACGGTAATCACATTCGTTTCATTCTGTGTGTGTTTCTTCACATTCTTGTTAACAGTTCTATGACGTCATTTCATTTGCATGACCTCATTCCAAATTGAGTAAGACCTAAATCGGCCTTCCCGAATTCTCTGTTTATCTCGCCTGTGCATGTTTGTGTGTGGACGATCATTACAATCCCGATCAAAACTAATGAGATGTGAACAACAAAAGTTAATCAATATGAATAGCAGATTTATATTACTATTGAAATGATTCGTCACGCAATATAGAAGTAAAATACACCATGGAAAACCATAAAAGCAATGCTAAGCTGTTTCATCCTTGTTTGGACGGAAGGGTGCTGTATCAAATGGAGCGCCCGTACCAAACCAAAACCCGTCATGTACGCAAGACTGATCGTAAACCAAAGCGCGACATATTTATGTCGATGTTGCGCATATCGACAGCTGGTGATTTATTATTGGACTCACTTTGAATACCTAGATTCCCATAACTGGCTGAGTAATTGTGAGAATTCAAAAATGGCATAGATTACGGACTGTGTTCTGTTTTACTAGAGATAAAAACAAAAAGGACGAACAAAGCAAAGCAAAGCAACACGAGGTGTAGAAGTACATACTCTATTCTTTAAATAATAAGTAAGATCACATTCGCCAGGGGATGTGATACTAAAGTGTGGGTAAATAACCGCTGAGTTGGGAGCGTGCCAAGTTCACAACAATGCGATCAGATTGTGAGTAATCGAGTCGTCCTCCCAAACGGAGAAAAGTTTGTCTTGATCCTGGGTGGATTCATGCGCGTGGAACTCGAGTAAGGATGATGGTTAGACCTGAGAGAAAATAGCGGGCGAATATAAAACAAAACGATCAGTGTTCAAACCTGGTAGTTATCCGCATTATTTGTTGGTCGACCTCTATATGGTATTTTATATCATAGCACGTGTAACAGCAATTGACTAGGTAGGACCACTAGCCACAAGGACTTACTGCATTGTAGGGGAAAACTGACAAACTTTACCCAGAGGTTCAGAGTCGTCTGATTACGTCGTAGTGAGTCAGATGATAATGAAGCCCACTACCGGTTTCCTATTGGCAACTACAAAACCCAATTTATGCTCACACAGATGATAGCAACGCAGTTTTTTAGAGTAGTACAATGCACTGCCTGTATAATGCTTGAGTTCAATTTTAACAGTTTCAGATGCCGTTTGCATAATTCCAATACTTTGAAGTCACGGTGTTTCTAACATCCCCTTGAACACAATCATGGAGGCATTCCTAACTCCACTGTCTGTCAGGTGCTGTAATGGAACTAGAGATGTTCCAGGCCGTAACTTTTGGAAAGCAGGTCGTATGATATCGTGATTCTCTGGAACGGCGTCCTGTCATGTGTCTGATAAACCAAGCACTGAAGGTGCATGTAAACTGACATCAAACGAACAACCCAGACTAACGAGGCAACTTGTCTGAATAGTGATACAACTCCATCAAAGTATTGACGTCAGGAGTTGCCTCTGTCGGTTCCACACGCCTGCATGGCTGGGGACCTCGAGATCCACTATATAGTTGGCTGAAAACTTTGTCCAACATGGCTCAAATCCGTGCTCAGTGGCGAGTATGTTATGACAACTTGTGTTCGAACCCCTGAGAAATTTCCCCTTTGACTCCTCACGTTTACTTTCATTTTTTATGTTTCTGCATGGCACCAAGCCGCTATACTTCGCGCGGGGTTATCGGTGAATATAAATAAGGACTCGGGAAATAGACTTATCAATGTAATGTACACCGCGTCGCACCCGTTAACCTTTCCCTCCTAGTGGTTACATCTGCAACCTTTATTAGCCCTCCACCCATCGTTTTATCGCTTACCATCAATGTAACTACTTAGTCTCTGTACCGTTGTCTATTTCACCCAATAGGTTACTAGAAATGTAACAGATGTCAAACATAACAATGTCGTTAAAGTGAAACCCGTGGTACTGTAATCGACCATGTTTTTTTTTTGTTGGGGACGGAGGAGGGACTCACCGTTCCTGAAATTTATTGTTGACGGCGTTCAGGCTCATTTGGCTGGTTGTCGTCCGTCGGATTTATCGGTGTGGGAACAGGCTGAACTACTAAAGTTCCCGCTATGATATCGTATGTGCAGCGGTGATATTGAAAGAACAACATACAGAAGAAGGAGAATACGGTCAAAAAGCTAGTTCCTTTCAGCATTGAACGGACCAGGGCCCTGAAAAAAGATTAATTTCACATTCAGTTTAGAGTCATGAAAAGATGATATATCGAGCAACAGAAGATTAAAACAATTGAACTGTACAAGATTAATATCTTAAAACACAAACATCGCAACGAGGGAATCAAGTACACCTATTGTCGAAACTGATGCGTAAGGGTGTTCGATAAGCACATTTTGTGCTAGCAGACGACAGCATTAATACAGAACTACATGATTTTATATGTACCACAACTAGTAAGTAGTGATGAGCTCTCAGGACAATCTTTCTAGAGGTCCGCTTGTATGCTGTGAATGGCTGCACTGAAAATGCAGACGAAACCGTATTTTTGCCGCTACCAGTGAGCTGCAACTATGACGGAATAAAAACCTTTAAGGGACAACGGAACACTTTTTTTACATTAAATTAACCAAACATTATTCAGAACACAACGTTCATACAGGGTATTAAACATTTGGTTTGTCTTCATTCCTCGGGTTTTTCAGTCTGATCGGCATAGAGTCCACCATTTAGATGATGAAATATTTCTCTATCTTATGTGTAAGTAACCAACTGACTATTCTCTTTAGAATACATAAATTTTTACGATTTCGTCCAAATCTGCGCTACTAGAGAGTAACTGTATAAACTGGACCTTTAAGTTGCGCATGCATTTACAAGTTGTGCAGTGAATAAATAACAGAAAAATCGTTTTGCATGACTTTATCCACAAATCTTTCGTGAAACAGCATGAACCTGAAAAAAACTACTACCTACTCAAGTAACTTCGTTTCGTTGAATTCCGGGACTTTTTCAGTTATAACCGTGAAGATTTTCCCAACATTCGAGGCGTCCCTAATTGAAATCCACCAACAAACCTGAACGTGTTTTATTCCGATCCAAATAATCAATGTTGGGGAAATTTCTGTACCAGATGACATTTTCCTGAGCCTCCTACGGGCTCATCATATGCCAAACACTCATACGATCGACAAACCCATTGCCAAAAAGACAGACCTCGTGATTTGAACCTCCTAATGAAACCAATACATGTCCTCATTTATTGGGCTTGCAGTGCAGACTTCATGTCACGATATACTGACCGCATTGCAAACTGCGGCTATCTTACGTCCAACAGGAGAGGCTGGGAATATTCTCTTGCTGGACTAAGGAGAGGGGTTTCCGGCACCGTTTTTTATCTTAATGCACATAAAATCGTCCTATTAATATGATTTTCCAGTTCTTCTACCTCTGAACTTCGTACTTTGGTTAGTTTTTCTGTGATTTGTCCGGTTATTGCTGCTCCTACTCGCATCAATAGAGTGAGCAAGATACGACAAAGGAGATTCGAAATTATAGGCTTTGGAAGCTCTGCCTTGATTTCCTTCCTGGAAGTGCTGAGAAAACTTACCTTCAGCGGATCTTTTCATCGCTATTGCCATAACAATATAAGCGATTAACAAAGCGCGCTTAAATGACCTTGAAGCCAACGCTCACACTGACGCGAACTGAAACTTCCTTTTTGGGCAGCTATCGTTAAAAAGTAAACCATACACATCGTGAAATCTCCAAATCTTGAAAGGATTTCTTTTAACCTTATCATATAGGCACAACCATGGAAAATAGATTGACCGAAGAAACGGCTTCTACCAAAATATTCGGATAGTAAACCTATCTAACTATGACCTAGGATAATTTACGTGGTCCTGTTGAGCAGTTTACTTATATTCCCATACCTCGGTAATTTTCAGCTTACTTTGCTCAGAGCCTTTTACCCTGTCAACCAAGTTTACACACATTTAACCACCCATAGGGCAGTAAAGAATCAGTAAATAAGAAGAAAGTGTGAATGAATTAAGATAATTACCCTATGGCCTGATATGTCCTTATTAATTCACGAAGCTGGAACTATATACTGAGTAAGCATTCGTGTGCCACAATCGGCGCTACTTGTAAGTTTGTGGCCGGTATCGTTTGCAAGCGTAATCGATTACTAGGTAAAGAAGGAGACTCATACAATCATCCTTAAGTTGTTGTGTTTCGTTGATTTATGAGAATTAGCAACCCTAGAGAAGGCCTAGAAAACATGACGTAGAAACCGCAGATAAAAGCAGAACGTACGGATGACCCTAGAACTACCGACCCGCAACGAAACACGGATACGATAACGAGTCCACTCTTTTGAAAAGTCAAAAAAGAGACTGGCTCGCTGACCACCAAGGCGTGAGAAAACTTAAGACTGAATTAGATTAAGAGCTAGCGTATTCTCGTGGGGAGATCGGTATACACCTATCTGCTCGGTAGTCAACCGCGCGGCACATACACAACGCAATTCAATCATCCGCCTGATAGCTTTTAACATTCATTTGCTAGTCAGACTGCTCTCAAATAGTAACTTTAATCACACGATTTTAATGGGCTGTCTACGGATGTTTTCAAAAAAAACCAAAATGTTCCAGTTTCATGAGGCCTTACCAGCATAAACCTTAACGCGGAAGTGCTATAGTTAACGACAGCGATTGCATAAAGCTACTGGCGTGATCTTACGGCACTACTGCTGGTGCATCAAGCAATATAAACTCGCTTATCACGAATAGACTGGTCATGTTGGTCAATATTACTGCGCCTTACACGAAACATCTAAGTCAAATCGCTATTTATGTGGTGTTTACTCAGTGGTATGTCATCCACTAGCAGAGTATGTATAGCCAACGTGTATGTGGTTTATTCTTGTATATTCAAACTGATCTCGTGAATGGAAGAGACTTTAATGAATCGAATTTAGGTAGAGCAACCGATAACGGTTGTGACAACTATGTCTTAGCAACAACTTAACTTGGAAATCAAAACAATCACCAGTCTGGAAAAGTAAAGAGAATTACAAATACTAATATCAATATTAGAAAGAGTCAAAACTTAAATACTGCTACTGCTTTCAGCGGCTAGGTTAGAAAACTAAACCTCCAGAAGTGTACCTGCTCCTGCGAAACAGACGGTAATAATTGGTGTGAATTTTTATTTAAATCACTTATCTGGTACCATTCATGAGTAACGATGCGGGTTACTGAAATTTTGGATCCGAGAAGGCCGGTCATCCTCTAACAGAGAAACTGAAGCAGATGATACTAGCTTTTCGGGCAGCATTCCCACGTTAATATGAAGTATGACTTACACCATAGTTGCATCAAACATCTCCCGAGACTTTTAATGTTCAAAGATGTGAAAGCGGTTAGCTTTTTGTGACCAGAATTCAGGCACTTCGTTCAAAGTTTACATGGCTGGACAAAGTAAGGCTTACTGTAACGTTTACGTGCATACTAGGGCTCTCTGTTGATTTTTTCATCCACCGAATTTTTCTCCAATCTCATTATCAAAGCTATTGTAAGACAAGAAGCAGCATTTCATACTGTGCATGACTTTTTTCGTAAACGACAAAGAGCAAGGATGAATTGATAAGACTTCACAAACTGGAAGAAAAACAATCAAATATCAGCCTGGATAGGCCCAGAAAAGTACACTGTCTAACGACGCGTGCATGGAATTTTTATAATACAACCTAAAATGATCGGAAATGACAATAAGATCTCCACCACTAACCGGTTGCTATCATATTTTGGGGCCTCTTAAGATCCAATCAGGAAGTTGAGAGACTGACATCTTCTTCACTTTCCTAAGGTATTTATTTGCTTCGATTTCGTTTTCCGTTAACTCCATTCTGAGATATCAAATGTGGACAGCGTATAGTGTAAGAGACGGTCTCTTCCTATGCGCATCATGACGAATAAAGTTTTCTCAAGACATCCGACGATGAATAATCAGATATCAGACACCGCTGATTGACGTTAACTAATCCAGTCGCTCCGTTCGACGTTTTTTGGTTTCGATAACAATAATGAAAGAAAATATTCAGTCGCTGGAAGTCTTTTATTCGCAAATTTTAAATAATGTAGCATCATGTGTTAGGGTTCCCTAACATGCAGCTTATATACATCACAAATTGCTACGACCAACGGATGTGTAGCTAACTAGTATGTCCAAGCTTTGTGCTGCGCTGGTGAAAACCAAAAAGGCCTCCAAAGTAATATGTTACAGCAACGGAGTCAACACTGGCCCGAAAACCACCATCACAAAAAGCAAAAACAACACATCTCCGACCAATAAGGCCGTATCGCAACACAAGTCGCGTTTGATCTTGTAATATACTTCTGACTCATCTAGAGGTCGTTTTGTGTCTACCTCTGCAGGGGCATTGAAGTAGGAATGTGCGGCGGATTTCACTCAGAGCTGTATGCTACCGGGAGTGTCCCCGGGTCACGGATAGGGAGTCGGTGGTCAGCTGCGAATAAGGAGAACCCAAGGTCACTAAGTAAGCCGACGATCGATGGCAGTGCTCGAAGACGTGGTGGGTTTTCATTCGGTAAGCGTTCTCTGCTATAAAACACCTCATAAGTCCACGGACAGCATTGTGATGCAATGAATGTGACCCGCCAAGAAATATGTGCAGGGTATCTGAGAGGAGTAGCACTTCTGAATTGGTAGACTGTCGTGTCCCTTGGGGTATCTTTCATCTCCTTAGTGTCCAACACCTGCCCAACTCTCACCTGTGGCTCCACGAAGTTGAGGCACGCATCAGCGGTCACACTACGGCGAACTACTCGACAGGCTGGCCAAACTAGGTTAAGGGTAACCAAGGCCTAAAATCTTCTGTGAGACGGTGCCCAGGATGCGAAGACGGATACTCTTGCATAGGCGGATGTGACCTGCCGGGATCCAACGGCTACCAAGGAAATCCGTCTAATCAAAAGGGTCGCATGGACCCCTGAGTCTAGTTGAATTCTACCGAATGGCAAACGAGCTCCTAGGGAGCCGCCGATAACCATGCACCAAGATCACTAGGACGTGTTGGGCATCCCGGATTGGTAGACCACTATCCAAAAGGCGTACGAACCGCTCGTTCGGTCACCGGTCAACACAAAACATCTTGTTGCCCGACAGGTAGCACCTAGCTGTTCATGGGCTAGAGTTGCTACCCCGAACAAAAAGCGGAGTGACGCTGGGGACGCCACTTCGTACCGAATTCTCAAGACTCTTCATGACAAGTTCCCCTTCATTCGGGACATGCATGAAGCCGGCTTATCCTGTCGCAGGAGCTAGCCACATAAAAGTAAGAGTAAGCAAGCCAATAAATATAGCCATAGCTCCTTGTCATCATGTGCCTACCCGAGAAATTTTCTAAGGAGTCCAATGAACTGCACAACAGGCCACCGGTTTGCCTGGGACAATTATGCCGCATTGTAGTCTGTACTTGGGTACGCAAAGGCTAGAGATGCATCCTTGGACAAAAAGACCGGATGAGGTACCGTCAACTTACCTCCTACTACGCAATGAGCGACCGAGAAAAAAATACGCCCGAACGATGCTGAGAACACCGCATCGTACCATATTCCTGAGAGTCTTTATGAACAACTTTGGGAACATGAGCTCTTATCGTGCTACGGTGTTCCCGGCAGGTGAGGTGCATCGTGTTTTAATGGTCGAGGTGTCAAAAAATACTGCTGGAATACTCAACTGTGGAAAGCAGGGAAACGGCTTGCTGCAATGCAAGGACACTTTTGGACGTAGTTACCCAACATCACACAACGACGACATTCCACGATTACAACATCGACAGAGCTTGCCTCTCGGAAGTCCGCCAACCCAAAGTTGGCAATCGGTGCGTGAAAATTCACGGAGAGGAGACAGCTTGTTGGCCTTATCATGGCGACTCGACAGACAACTCAGGGCTCCACGGAGTCGCATTCACCCCAAGCACCAAAGCCAATAGCACGATGATGGCTCAAGAGCTGATTTTCGCAAGACTTGCTTTGGCACACTTCACAGGCTCCCCACAGAACTTAACAGTGATTGCAGTGTAAGCCCTGACCAATGCGGCAGGTCAACGAAACAAAAGATGAATCTCACGACAACTGTCAAAGAGTTCAAAGATGTGACATTCCATTTGCCGCCAGATACTGGAACTTTCGCACAGGTCTCTCGGATGAGTCAACGCGGCCCGTCTTACAAAACTTTCGCCTTGGTCAGCGCTGCTAGAATGGTGACCGCCTGGACAGTCTGGCCGATTTCAAATGAGTGGTCGTTTGGAGCAAATGCTTCTATCTCCCGTCCATAAAAGCACTTACTGACGAGATGCTCAAACGACGATCGCATTCAGCGGATTCGCCTGCGGACTGTCGAGCGGGACCTCGACGCGAAATACAAACGGCACAGACTACGTCCTGCTGTGTGCACGTCTTGGAATCCATCTGTCCACGAGCCTTAGGGCCTCTACACCGTCCCGAAGAGAAACGTCGCAGCACTGGAAATTCCAGAGGAATGCCGAGCGCTGTCACGCGCAATAGAAACTCGATTAAATGCCGTAACCGAAGTACCATCAGATGCGACTCCAGTAGGAGAACAGTAGACGATGATCAAAACGGCGGTTAGAGAGGTTGCTTTAAAAGAACAATGGAAAACTGAAAGACGTCAAAAAGACTGGAACTCTGAGGGCACATTCCAACTGTCAATCAAAGCATATGAAGCTCGACTATCCTGAAGTAGCGAACACCGTAGACTGCAACGGGAGGCCTCACGCTCTGCTAGGGTCGATCGTGTGAGATACTGGATGGAATGTAGTGGTTAGGCTGTAGGCAGCCAACTTGATATCCGATCAATGTAAGTGTGGCGACCCGATGAGGCATTTACTGAGCTGAGCTCATGAAGTTTGTGGTGTTTTTGTGATTTCAGATCGAACACGAGCAACCACCCGGCGGAGGACCACTAGCCGAAAAAATGGAGATCGCGTAAGGGATTGGTGACATTCGCAAGCAATTTGCCTCATTTGCAACGAATCGGATTGACACTGCACGAGTCGCTTATGTGCAACGCAGCCAGTCGGTTTATATCTGAGCAGAGAAGAAAAATATAACGATGTATAAAGCAATTCAATCGGCTGCTAAGCCAACTTTCAGACCACTCGACGGACCTATGACCCTTAGCTCTTGCAAAGCCGTACGATGTTAATTGTGATCCACCGAGTGCAAGTGGAACCGTCACGGTCATCAACTAGCTAGAGAACAGGACAGTCGATGGAGAAGATAGCATACCGCCATAGGTCTATGACTGCTGTCTGTTTTCAGTGATCGACAGGCTACGTTCTGAGCTGGCCTACTAGTTGCAGTGAGAAAACTCTTATCTTCGAACTACCTCGTTTGATTAGCGTAAAATAATGATTATATGGAGCGTTGGTCCCTGTACCCAGTCGTTGCACAAACCGTATTGGTCCAACTGGTATGGGCGACTAAGTCTTATAATTGGCTGGTGTTGAAGCTAAACGCCATTTGCCGGGATTCATCTCTTATCCCATCGATCCGTTGCCCTGTTGCTCGTGATTCCGTTGTCTCAAGTCTTGATCTCGATACTGGACAAGCTTTGCTTGTGCATCCTATGACTTACTGAGATAGCGTTGGTCTGTTACGAAGGACAAGAAAGGGGGCAAATCAGTGTACGAGAACTACCGAGAGATCAGCCTGATCGACGTAGCTGCAAGCATTTTTTGCTTTCTACTACTCAACCGCATCTCAGCTGCGAGACCGCCGCACCCGACCGAAACAACGGGGTTTTCGTCGTGGCAGAGGCTGGGTGGACCAACTCTTCACACTATACTCCTCACTGGAGCAACGCAGTAAGTTCCAGCAACCAGCCATTGCTTGTTTCATCGATTTTAGGGTCGCTCTCTACTCGTTCAAGCGGGAGTGTCTCTAGGAAATAATGAACTCGAACGGGATACTTGATAAACTCGCAAGTCTTCTGAGAGGAAACTATTGGTACACAAGAGCGCGAGTCCGTATGTATGGCGAAGAATCCTCGGAGTTCGTACTCACTACGGGAGTCAGACAGGGCTGTCCCATTTATTCAGTCCTGTTTGACTACGCCATCGATTGAACGATAAGCCATGCACTGACCGACTATCCTGGTATCCATCTCAGAAGTTCGTGGATGACACTGTTGTGCTAGGAGACTTCTGCTCCACTCGTCAGTTAGTCCTTGATTGAATCGAAGCAGCAAAAACTGGAATCCTATGAACTTTTCCAGGGCTATCGGTTCAACAACTGTTCATCAATGGCCAACTGATCGAAAGCATCCCACTATCAAGTACCTAGGCTCTGTGTTGCTTCCGAACGGCCAGGTGAAGGACGAAGTAATACTGCGGATGGAGGACCAGAAAAGTACGTATCAAGCTACGACGTGTGCTGTAGACCCGCAATGAAATCAGCCTTCGGATTAAGGGACTTATCTACCGCGCTGCTATACGCCAAGTATTCAGCTACGGCTGATAAACCTAGCCACTGAGAGACAAGGATATCAAAAAAGTTGGAGGAGTTAGATCGCATGTGCACGTGCAGTGTTTCGAAATTTAATTCGCGCAATAAAGAGTATCCAACGACGAAGTCTGGAGACGATGCTACGAAATCGACGAACTCTCCATTTTTCTCCAATACGACTGCAGTGGATGGGCCATACCGCACAGTGACCGGAGACGCTACAAACCAAGCGAACAAATCGTCTCTATCCCTGTCCTGAATGGCGCTGTCGTCGTGGTGGTGCACTTGAAACTTGGATCAGTAATGTCAACAAGGACGTAGAACGCCAACGGGAGATAGTCACGTAAAAGAGGCAGAAACTAAAGAAACGGAGGGATAGCAGACGAGGTTTACTACATGCACTAAGCCGCGGAATACACACCGTAGATGGTGCAGTCCAACAGTCTTAGCTCGCGAACTGGATATGCTAGACTCCACCTCGCACATGGGCGAAAAAACTATTCACTACAAAGCAATCTAGGTAAGTGACACAGCCAACTAGGAAAATGCTCTCATAATTGAGGTATCAATCAAGGAACAGTTTAATTTAATTCAGTTCGGAAAATAATTACCGATTCACTCGGTGCGGTGGTTTGGATTGCTTTATCTCAGTAGAAACCTCCACCAGAAATTAAAACAACATCATAAGTATCAAAAATACAGGACGAAAACTGCAAATAGTACCAAGTCGACAAAAAAAGCTTCTGAATACAAGAGCAACAGTGACCGCGACACCGAGGAATGTTCTCCCACGTATCTAAACACAGAGTCAGCCCGATCCAGGAAGCCTAACACGTCCTACATGGTCACCTTCACTGATTACACTTCTCATATTTTCCTTCCATAAAATGGGCCAACAACCATTTCTCATCCAACTTTTGCCACTCTCAATGAACGCTACGCGCCAAAGAATCCTACGAGGGGACATGTCCCAACCACATCAGTCTAGTACTATCCCAGCGTTGCTGATACCGTGTTCCCATCAGGTTCCAGAAATGTCACAAAGATATCCGTGTGCGAATACCCACAATCTTCGTATATCCTCCACCCGAAATAGTTGTTTTTCTGAACCATAAGGAAAAACAAGTCTAACTGGTGCGGCTCACACGCTATACAATGTCACATCGAAATCACAGATGGCTGAGGTTGGTAAAAGCCAAACGTGCCTTCTGGATTCGCGAAGACACTTCATCCGGTATCCGACCTCCAAGTGAAATGCAGCTTACTAGATAACAGAACTTATCTACCTGGTCTATGGTTTACTCATATAACGAAAAATTCGATGTTGCATCAACCCAGTCAAGCAACAGCATCTTGCACTTCGAATGGGCCAAACGAATACTGCTAGGTAGTCCTTCAAGCTGTTCAGAAAGGCTTGCAACTTACCTGGGTCTTCTCCTAGAAGAACTATGTCGTCCGCATATTTAAGAACTGACACTTTCCCACCTGGGAGAAGTTCAATATCACTATCCTCGTATGGCAAAAGAGTGGTCTCTAGGACCACATCAATCACAAAGTTAAACAGGAAAGGCGAAAGGAGAAAAACTGACGTACCTTATGTACTTAGGAAGCTATCACTTACAAACTCTTCGTTTAAGGTCAGTGTGGATCCTAGAGCCGTTATTCGACAATAAAAACAGATCATGTCCGCTAATCTGTTTCTCTATCATCAGATGTTCGCGTACGTCTTAGTACCTGACTTTACCATTTACTTCGGTGTATTTGTCTTATTTCGCCTATTAGCAAGGTTTCCAGCAATAAGTTGCGAAATTCGACCTCTCGGGGTGTACACACATTTTCTGTCCACACTACACCACTTCGCGGAGTAAACTCGGGTGAAAGAATACCAAAAGCCCGTACCCGTCTTCGGTTATTCATTCACAGGGACTTTGTGGTATCTGCGTTTGGCAGAAGTCGAAGAAGCCTCCTGAATACGCGATGTCCCATCAACCGATTTCTGACGACCTGGTGAGATATAACGGCCCAGATTCCAAAACCTATCTACTCCAGCTAGAGCAACCCTGCCAGGGCAAGCTCTGGTGCAGTGCTAAACCAATCCTGCAACAGCATTTTACACTTTTGAGGTGCAAAACACATCCCAAACATTGTCACACAGTTGTGCAGGCTACCTAAGAAAGATTGCAACTTACCTGGATCTTCACCTAGAAAACATCGTCCGCGTATTTCAAGTCAGATAATTCACTGCCTGAGCATAAATTGGTGTCACTATTCTCAAACAAGGATAGGGATACCTTAAGAACTATTTCAATTACAAAGCGGAAGAGGAAGGGCAACCCTGGTGAATTTGGATGAAAGATCGCCGAAAGCACGAACTCGGCCACGGATGACTATGTACATTCGAAGTATATTTGAGTAAGCAGTTCAGAAGACAAACACTGCGAGAGGAATTCCTTTCGTATATTCTCATCGGTTGCTTACGTATAACATCCAGAAATAAATTTCCCTGGCACACCTTTCAGTGAGACATAGTGCTAGAGAACTGTGTGGTCGACTGAGTCAAACGCCGCCTTCGGATGGAGGAAGACAGAGATTGTGGGTTCATGAAATGTGTGCCTGTGTTTTAAAACTCGACAAAGGATGAAGATGTGATCGATATAGCCCCGACTGGGCCTAACACCGGTATGATCCACATGCACACACCTCCAAAGAGCGCTGGATAATTGATGGAGAATAATCCCTGCGAGCTGTTTGGAAACGATACTTACCAAGCCAATTCCCCTGTGGTTCTCGCAACAGGATCCGTATCCTCTCTTGCAAATCGGCACATTCACCGATTCACGCCATTCCCTGGGAATCTGCTAGCTATCCCAAATAACCCGGAGGAGTTTCATTCAATCCGAAACAAAGGCTTCGCTTCCATCCTTTAAAAAGAACGAGGACAACCCATCCGGCCCAGCAGCCTTGTACCTTTTCAGATAACACCTTCCTTATAACCTCTATGTCTGATGGAGGAATGATATCTACCTGCATCGTTTCTCTGGCAGGTATATTCGGAAGGTCCACTTAAAGTGCACCACCCAATAGTTCAGACGACGCCCCTCTGAGTGAATCAATAGGCGGTCGCATTCCTAGATTAACTCACTTACACCGGGTTTCCGTGGACCGGTACCTCCAATTAAACGGTAAAGGTTGCGAGTATTGCCAATAGACGCAGCCCTTTCCATTTCCCTACATTTCGCAATACAGCACTGCTCACGGTCATTTTTCAGGCTCCTAGTCAGTTGGCGTATCAGGAATACACGCACTCCACTGAATGCGGTATCCCGAGGGACGGGTCTGCGACTATCCTACAGAGCAACTGATATCGAAGTTATACATCGTTTGTGAGGCCTACTTGAACCAGATTCCTGTGTGGCATTCGAAACGCCATACAAGGCTTCCTTGATCTGTTGCCAGCGTTCATCTGGGTCGTGCACATCCGGCTGCATCGATAATCGCGTAGACAACTCCGTATGAAAAGCAGATCGCCGGTTAATGTCTAGAAGCAACTGCACAGGACGGGTGACATTTACGTTGGTGCGACCACGGTCGAGGCGTAAACAGAAGCGAACATGTGCCAAGGTGTGATCTGAGTCCACGGCCATAGACCAAAATGAACGACAATTTCCGACTGATCCACACCAGCACTGACCAGTGACAACATGGCCAATTCGAGCCCAGCGTTGTGAAGACGAGGGTGTCGTGTGAGTCTATGGTGCTTCCTGTGGCAGATGTTCCTACTCGCCAGAAACAATCTGTGGTCAGGGCACAGCTGGATGAGACGACCGCCAGTATCAGTACGATCGGCCGGGATGACAAATGGGCTTCCGGAATCCCCAAACATTCGACTTGAGCGTTGATATCTCTAGTGATCACCACCACATCCGTCGAGCGTATGCTTCGAAGCAGCTGGGACAAATCCTGATAGAGTTCGTTGAGAAACTGCAGTCAGTGGGCGCATACACAGACACGACGTTTCAGTCCGTTGCTGCTGAACCGTACAGAACCATCCAACCGAACTGCATACAAACGACTGCTGACCGGAATCCAGTTTGGTGGTGTACACTCAGTTCTCGTGCTCAGAGCGATCCCTACACCAGCTTGATGACGAGCACTAGACAACGGATCACCCGACACGCGAAGAGAGAAGAGAGAGTGAGGTTGTATCCGGGGTGTGAGGAGTAGTCATAGAAGTGGGATCTTGTATGTGTGCTTCAGAGACAGTATACACCTACTTAAGTTTCAAGAATGCTAGCGAGAGCAGTCTATTGCCCTATCAGACATAGTGTGTGGGCGTGGAATGCAGTCATGTGAAGTGAACACGTAGGCTTAAGTGTGTTTAATTTATGCCCTACTTTTGAACTAATGTTTTCTTCAGAGCTGCAGTAACCCGTAACACTTGGCATCGCTCTTGTATCAAAAGAGAGAAAATTAGTTAGGCCCCTTACAGGAAAGATGCTGGAAGTTTTGGGACACATCATACTTCGCGGCTGCTCGCCACAGAAGATGCTTCTCTTTGGGAACCCTAACCGGAGCCTTTTACTCAATTGTATGAGTAACAAGGCAGTAGGGTATTAACCCAGCACGTAAACGTAACCGAAGCACCCACGAAGGAACTTCTGGTCTGTCACGTGAGATCCGTGATCGCACAAAAAAGGCTCTTGGCTGGGCGACAACTCGGATACAGTGACAGGAATTCGACAAGGCTAGTCAACCCGCAGGCTACAGAAAAATCAGATGCAAGACTGTCGCGCATTCATTAGTGATGGACAGCAAAATGTCAAAGTCCTCAGCTGTATCGTTTACGTGATCTGTTCGGATCATCTCGTGGAAACCGTAGATTGGTCAATCCGAAACTCAAGAACGCTATGGAAACACCACAGAGGAATGAAATACGAAAATATACAACGGCGGGAGAAAGGAATTAAGTTTCGTATAAAAATAGAAAAACTGAGTTGCCAAATAAGTAAACAGATTTGTAGAAAGGTAACACTCAGGTTTGAATTTGCGAGTCCTAATATGCGGAGTAGGTACTTATTTCTAAACAGTCACCCAAACACTCAGGGATACACTGTATAATGAAAACCTGATCTATGCAATACCAACCAAAACAAAATCTGACATTTGTCGAAGAAATCTGACCAGCGACAAAGCAGAAGACGACGAAGTGCCCTATACATTAAAAATTCGAAAAAGATGCACTAGGTGGATTGAAAAACTGACATTTAATCTCTTAGAGACAAATACAAAGAGCTATACATCCTAATATGATGGAACATCGTGGGATCAGCTTCATTCTGATAGTCACCAAGATATCAGCCTTGATTTTGCTGCGCCGTCTGACACCGGCTCGTGAGAGGAACGTCCGCGAACAACAGGCCGGATTCCGCCCAGGTCGAGGATGCATCGACCAGATTTTTACTCTTCATCAATTACTTGAGACGCGTCACACGCATCGTCGATCGACAATAATGGTTTTTCTCAACTTGAAAGGCGCCTTTTATTCAGCTGACCGAACAGCGCTTTTCATTTCTCTTCAGCGAAAAGGTATGCCCCAGAAATTCGTGAGCCTACCGAAATCACTGTATTCTCATACTTCTGGTCGCGTAAGAGTTTACGGTGAACTATCCGGTCGGTTTGCAACGACCAGTGGTGTTCGGCAAGCATGTCCTATCTCTCCATTCCTGTTCAACTTCGTCATGCACGAGATAATGGTGAATGCCTTGGGAAATCTTCAGGATATGGGCGTCGAACTACGAAATACTGAAAAGTTGTGTGACCTAGATTATGCCGACGACTTTGTCTGCTTGTTCGAATCCACGGAGCATGGCAACGTGCAATAGATAGACTCTCAAGAGCTGCAGCTCCACTCGGCATGCGCTTTGTACCTTCAAAGTGTTAAGTGATGTCACAAGACTGGACGTCAAGGGTTCCGAGCTTGATGCTCGATGGGGAAGTACTGGCAACTGTCGACCGCTTCACTTACCTCGGCAGCAGCGTGACGACATATGAAAGCATTGTAGTAGAAATGAACACGCGTATATCCAAGGTTCGAGCGGTGTTCACCCGATTGAAGCACTTGTGGCGCCGACCTGACATTTCACTAAAGTTAAAAGGCCGTGTGTATTGTGCCTCAGTGCGTTCAGTTTTGTTGTATAATTGCAAGACTTGGGGTCTGTGTGCAGGAGATATTCGTAGTCTTGAGGTTTTCGACCACCGATGTTTTTTGTAATATCGCTAAGATTGGATAGAATGACCGAGTGAGCAATGCTGAGGTCAAAAATCGAGTATTGGGTACTAGTTCATAGAGTGTTCTATCACAATGTATCCAGCTTAGTAGGCTTCGTTGGTTGGGGCACGTGTTACGTATGGCAAACACACGTCTACCACACCGTGTCCTGTTTTTCATTCCTCCTCGGGAGTGGAAAAAACCACGTGGAGGTCAACAGATGACATGGCAATAGGGAATGAGAGAATGTGCAGTGAACTTAGGAGAAGTAGGTGCCTCATCTTTTGGTGGTTGGGGTCCAAAAGATCCCTCAACCAGTTGGTTGGAGACACTGAAGGATATGGCAGTGAACCGTGAACAGTGGTGGTCGTGTTGTCACTTTCTATCGAATCACAATGATTGATCAATGTGTGTTTGTACAGTTAGACTGTGTATTCCGTGTGTTGGCTACTAGGGCATACCTTCGTTTTCCCACCCGTGTTGGTCCACTCTCTGTCCATCTTGTATATTCATTCATTCTGTTTCTACGTGCAACATGGTGAGTAAGGCAGCGGTCGGTGGGGATTGCTCTTCTGTTTAACGCTGTACGATGATGAACAAGTGCACCGTACCAGATTGCGCGCACAAAGGGTGCAATTAATTACGGCACGGAAAGGCCATTCAGTTTGAAAAACCTTTAGGTCTTACAAGAATCTAACCACAAGTCACAGAAAGCGGTTGTGTGGAGGTTCATCTACGTCGATCGATTTTTTGCGCCAACAGACCCTATCGACTGACAACCTTATGTCATTGGAAATATAAGCCTGCAGCATCATGAGACGATTGTACTTCTGTCCGTTTCCAGGCCTAACTGGTTTTCGAAGTCAGTACAGGAGACTATGCATAGTAAATCGTGATAACATGAGCTTTCATGACTTAAAATTTCACTCTTTCTTCCTCCGAATTAGGATCGACTAGAAAAAGGGCAAAAAGCAAAAACTAAAGACACGTGACTTGTAAGTAACGAGCAGTTGAAGTTTGTAGACTACAATCAAATTCAATGGATTACGCTGATTGGGGTGCGTGTTTCGCGTGTTCTTGAACAGACTTAGTTCATTTCCTGGAAGAGGCAGTGTACGAAAAGTGGAAAATTATGGACCCGTACTTCTCCCCTGACGTTTCAGCAACTCACCTGACTATTTTTTGAACTCCGCAGCAATAATCAACCAGCGCAGAGAAGCAACAAAGGTGACATGGTAAGTTGAGAACGATGTCAATCAAAACGCCAAGTAAAAGTGTAGTTCAACAGCATCTGTATACTTCAGTTATTCTCATTTCTACGGTTATTTCGAGTTAGGAGGCTAGGAAAATTTAAAAAAACTTAACATCGCTTTCGGCGGGTTGTCGCTAACCTAGCAAATCCGAGATGTGTTCCCGGTGAAACTTCTACCATGTCGGGTAACGGAATGACCTCGTCACAGGATACTACTTGCAGGTTCATCAGCCACTTCCCGATTGTAGCACCACCCGGTCCACGCCCGAAAAAACAATAACTGATGAAAACGGCCTGAAAATAAACGATAAAGATTATTATACTAGTAAAATTAAGAACTACCATGAGTGTTGGGAAATGTTGTGCTTAAAAATCAATTAAACAATAACACGTGACTAACTTAACGATCCGTTCGATTAATTAACTTTTTCCCGTAACTTTCGATCAATATCCAGCACTCATAAGTGAGGCTTGCTGGCCAGGATAAATTCATGTAGATCGTTCAAAATATGCTAGGGTGACTGAAATTTAAAAATGTATTACATATATATCTCCGCGAGGCCTCAATCATTACCAACTATAGCTTGTGACTTACATATTACGATGTCGCATTTATCTAGTAGTTGGACGATCAGGTAAACAACGGGATGGTTTGGCGAAGAGCATCAGACAGAGTCACAATGAACACAATGCCCCGCCCTGATGGCCTTCTCCCATACTAAGAGTCTGTTTGTGAGGATAGCGGGTGATCAGTGGCCAACACGCTGGATGCCTTTTCTAGCAGACCGAGGCCAACACAATGAGTCATGGGATTTGCAAGCAGAGCCTGTCCAGTATCGAGATTAAAGCATGGGACAACAGAATCACGAGCGACAGGACAGCCGATTGATGGCATGGATCGATAGGGGAGATGAATTCTGTTCTGTGTTTAGCCTCAACACCAGTTTATTAGAAGGCATGGTGGCCACATCGTCGGACCAACGCGTATTTTCCAATGACTGGGTACAAGGACAAACGCCCTATATAACCAATGTACTTAACGCTAATGAAGTGAGATTGTTCGCGAAAAAAGAAGCATTCTTTCTAGTTACGGAAGGACAGCAAAAAATACTGTGTATACAAAAACCCCTTAGTGTTTCCATTAGTTGAGAGATAAATCAAGAAAGTCACTTGTGGTAAACTAAACTCCTTCGTTTCATTGTGTGTGTTTCACTCAAATCTCTACGAATAGTTTGCAGACTTCGTTTTAACGACACGACCTACTTACAAGCTGAGTACAGCTTTAAGACAGCCAATTCGACATCACCATTTATCTCGTCTCTATTTCAGCGACTACTACAGTTTTATCACCATGCATATTGGACCGCATACTTCGGCCCGATCGGTTCGATGTTGGCCCTTATTCGCCGGACGCACCAGATTCTTATTCTTTGAAAAAAAATTCGATAACGTTCTCACTGCTGATTTCCTCCACGTCGACAAAATTGCGACTCGGACTAACTACATTGTTTCACCTGTCTGCAAGCACATTGCAGACTATGAAAATAATGGCGAGGCTATGAATGTTTTGGAGGTTTGTAAATATAACCTTCGCTCAACACATATTCTCAGATGACCAGACAATAACATAGTCAACTCGATTGGTTTTACCGAGAACTGGCTGCGATTTCAAATCCGTCAATATTGAGCAGTACTGCGATGCATTTATTGGTAGGTTAGCATCAAATCATATTCATCAGAGACAATTATGCGATAAAAATGTAGATCTCGGAACTAACTACAACCAGTATTAGAATTAGCTCAGAAACAATCCATGACATACGCTGCTGACCCGTCACCCTCGTATTCTCGATGAGACAAAAATTCAATCTCTTCGGACTAATATATTAAGCCTGTTCCAGTCGAGAACCCTGTTTTCACAACAGCTACTTGTTACTTTTGTAGTCATACTCAACATACCAGAACAAGTTGTTCAACCCGAGACACACTGTCAATCTTGGTGGTAAACAGCGATTCACTGTCGTCCAGCTCGTTACCACACCTGACTTATTGGGATCTTACGTGGTTCTCAACAAAAAGTTTAGGGTCTGGTTTTCGGCTATCCTTAATAATGCAGTGAACCTTTGAGGTTGTGGAGTCTATCACTTCCCCTGCACAAATGCGCAAGTATGTAATAAAAAAGAAACTATTCATCGGGTTTGTCGACCCCCATCCCAAATAAAACGAGGTCCCGGTAACATGCCACCTCAACTACTAATTCACTCTTATCTGTTGCCATCATTGTCATCACTGTCCCATTTTGTCCCAATGTTGTCATCGATAACATCCTCGCGCATTCATTTATTGACACACAGCGTTCACATAGCTATATCTCTAATTGTGTTTCCGACAAAAATCGTCGGATAATCATTCTGTCACAATGAGTTACGATGGCTTCACAGGTTTTTCCAGTTATCATAGCTCTTCCTCTCAGCGTAAAAACCACTGTTGCATTTATATCAAACTCTTTATTCTTCCCAACTTGATCACAGACGTACTGTCAAATCGTGTTAATAAAACACGCAACAGCGTCCAAATTCCCCTTTTGAAGCCTTTTTTTACTGTGTGGTTTTCTGACGGACCGTGCCCAACAGCAACCCTTTCTTGAACACCTAGCATCGAACTGTAACAGAATAGAGATGTCATTTTGTGCAAAACCAAATTATCTATCCAGTCTGAAGTTGAAAGTTTGCTACAATCTGGAATCGCCGAATGATCTAAATACCCCAAAAAGCACAGGTTTTGGTAACTTCTAATAACTGCCATATGCGCCGCATGGCCATCGACTACAGCCAGATTACTAATCAATTCACTTTCCTCGACACATATCCCATTCCACGGATCGACAACTTGCTCCCACGATTTCTAGGGACGAGTTTTATACTATGCCTGATTTGACAAGTGCAGACGAAAACATCTATACATTTCATTTTGGCGATAAGCTATATCCACTCTAATGAGTTCGGACTTTATATGACTGCTCGGTCGGCAAAAGGGGTTCCGCCTTGAGTAATCCGATAAATTATTGATTATTGATTATTCACTCCGGCCTGGCATACTCGGGTTGAATTGATGGCCTGCTTAAAAGATTTTTTTAACTTTCCAACAGAGGCCAACCGGGAAGCAAAAACCTCTCGTGTGGTTTGAAAACAAGATCAGCAGAGGAATCACAGATGGGGGGGAAGTTGGGAGGGCGAAAGTTGCGGGAGACTTCTTTCATAAAGGACCAAGATTTTCGGCTACCAGTGGCAGATGAGAGTAAGCGTTCGGCTTCACGGCAAAGGAAGCTTTTTTTGGCTCTCTGTATAGTTGACGAGCATCTGTTCCCAGTTTGTATGAAGCGCTGGTGAGAGCCGGGAGTGGGCGAGCGGCAAAATGATGAACGCTTCATGCGTATAGCACGATAAAATACGCGCCTGAACCACCTGGGGGGATTCAGATTCGGGAGAATTTGGGACAAAAAGTCATACCTTGAAGAACCGTGTCGGTGAAGTAAGAAACGTCCGAAGTAAAGCAGCAGTCATCCCAAGGATAGGAAGCTAGGAAATCCCGAAAGCCGTTCCAGTTGGGGTAACTGTAGCGCCAAAATGTGCCTCGAGGTGCGTGGAGGATCGGGGAGAGTAAAACTGATGGAACAGGAAGCAATACATTGGTCAGATGAGCGAAGTGGACGAAGAGCGGAGATGCTTGAGAAGAGGGAAGGGGCAGAAGTGAGAATAAGATCAACCGTATAGGCACGGTCGCCAGCTCAATCGGAGATTCGCATGGGGGAGTCGACTGGCTGGCGCTGGTTGTTGACCACGGTGAAATGTTCAGCTTCGCGCCCCAGAGCCGAAATGTCGGATGAGTGATAGACCAATCTCGACTGTGAACATTAAAATCTGCTAAGATGGTGTTATGACAGTTGTGATCCGTAACAAACAAGTGCTTAACGTTCGAAGATAATAAATCGAAGATGAATGAATCACTACTGTTGGGTGAACAGTAAACAACACAAAAGTAGCGAATAAAGTAAAGAATTCGAGGCATGAGTCACATCAACTGAAATTCGTGACTGGAGAAGTCAAGATTTTGTAGTCTGGACGTAGCGACTGACTGGTGGACAAAGGCATAGACACCAGCTTTGGGTGAGAAAGAGGAATGAAAGATATAGTCAAGGAATTGGAGAAGGGTGGTGTCTGACGGGGGGAAGATTTAAGTTTCGGTCAAAGACAGTGCAAGAGAAGATTGGAGAAATTCGTATACAGAATCGATATTATGGTTCAGTCCGAGTATGTTAGTGAGGGTGACAAGTTCGTAATTGTTTTGCGAGTGAGAAAGCGAATGTGTGTGACTGTGTAGTGCCACGATTCATAATGTGAGAAGGAAACCGGCATCCATGATCCTGAGACTTAAAGTGGCGAACCACATAAGGCCTCAATAGATCAGGTGTGATAGTGAGCCGGGCGACAGCATAGCCATCTACCAACCGGAGCTACGCATGATGGATTCCTTGATCGGAAGATGAAACTTGCTTGACAGTCCGATGGGTAGAGACCAGGCGAAGTCCACACTCTGAACCAGTTGATGGGCGTAGCTCTCAGTGAGAGGGTTGAGGCTCGCAACTTGACTGGATCACAGTTGACAGTCGATTGCGCGCAGTGAGACTTGTAGATTCGTGCCAGGTAAGCAAACGCCGTCCCGACAGACGCAGTTTGTTGTCTCGGCTTACATTCCAACAGACTGCCGCCAAATGCAAAGATTTTTTCCACCAAAAGTGACACGCCTCCTACATAAAGCAAAACCGGATAATATCGTGATTTCAGGTGGAGATATGAATGCTAGTGTCGGTCAGCTGTCCTCGAACGAGGCGCATTTGGGAGGCTCTTTTGGCCCTGATTCCTGTCGTTCAAAAAACGGGGAGCGGTTGTTTGCTCTGTGTTTAGATCACCGTGTTCCTCGGCAGTATCAACTTCAGTCGTTCTATTCGTCGGTACGCCACGTGGCGTCCGCCCTCTTTGAGTCAGCAATGGATCTTGATAGACCACGTCGCAGTTTGCTACAACTTACTGGGCTGCATACAAGACTGTCGGTCGTACTGAGGCACTCCTCTTGAATCCGACCACGCGTTAGTTTGTACTAAGCTGTCCATGTGCTACGGCGGCCGCTCCAAATCCAAGACGCAGCAGCGGTTAGACTGTGATATCCTGTCTGACCCCTTTTGTCTCTCAACTTTACCAGACGCGTTAACTGAAAAGCTAGGATCAACGCCACCACATAACATCAACCCGCACTGGTCGTTTATAAGGAATGGTTTGCATTCTGCTGGTATAGTGAGTTGTGACCTGACCCGTCGTGTCATCATCATCATCGTACAGCGTTAAACAGTAGGGCAAGCCCCACTGACCACTGCCTTACTCACCATGTTGCACGCAGAAACAGAATGAATGAATATACAAGATGGACAGAGAGTGGACCAACACGGGTGGGAAAACGAAGGTATGCCCTAGTAGCCAACACACGGAATACACAGTCTAACTGTACAAACACACATTGATCAATCATTGTGATTCGATAGAAAGTGACAACACGACCACCACTGTTCACGGTTCACTGCCATATCCTTCAGTGTCTCCAACCAACTGGTTGAGGGATCTTTTGGACCCCAACCACCAAAAGATGAGGCACCTACTTCTCCTAAGTTCACTGCACATTCTCTCATTCCCTATTGCCATGTCATCTGTTGACCTCCACGTGGTTTTTTCCACTCCCGAGGAGGAATGAAAAACAGGACACGGTGTGGTAGACGTGTGTTTGCCATACGTAACACGTGCCCCAACCAACGAAGCCTACTAAGCTGGATACATTGTGATAGAACACTCTATGAACTAGTACCCAATACTCGATTTTTGACCTCAGCATTGCTCACTCGGTCATTCTATCCAATCTTAGCGATATTACAAAAAACATCGGTGGTCGAAAACCTCAAGACTACGAATATCTCCTGCACACAGACCCCAAGTCTTGCAATTATACAACAAAACTGAACGCACTGAGGCACAATACACACGGCCTTTTAACTTTAGTGAAATATCAGGTCGGCGCCACAAGTGTTTCAATTTAGTGTATGCCGCTCGAGCGTTGTTTGGGCTGGAGGCTGTCCAGCTTAGACGGACGATAGCTGCCCAGAGAAGCGGGATAACTTTTCCTCTGTCGAAAGAAACCCCAGGTACTCTACTCCTACGTCTATCTAGTGGAGGTTTTTAAAACCATTGAACTGTTTTCCCCCTCGTTTATTTGCTGGAGAACCCTTTCCGGCTCGGTCAGCACAGAGAAAGAGCATCTGGCCCTTAAGTGGAATCTCTCGGGACCATTCCTAGTATGCAGTGTGCCACACAATCTAGCCACTTGTTTTAGGTACGGTTTAAAACATTGAAGTATATCCTTAGTTCGTTATAAAATACTATAGTTTATGAACATTTGGCACCGGGAGGTACGTGGACCGCAGCACGTAATTTTCGAGGATATTTACAAATCACGTTCTTTTCTTCAGTGGAAATAGATACAAGTTAATAAACTACCACCACTAGATGAAGTACTGTTGCATAGATTACATAAACTTAAAAGTAAAGAACATAAGCCGCTGCATCCTTAATGCATTCAAAAACAGTCCGGACGATAACTACCCAATGAAGTGCAATGACTTATACCACCATCGAGAGAAACCCCACGTACTTCACTCCTGCGTCCATCTCCCGGAGGGATTTCGACTGATGAACTACTCCCCGTGCTTATTCGCTGAAGTGCCATTTCTGTGGTCGCAGCAGCTAGAACCAGATGTTTCCCATCAACTGCTTTAGAAACTGAAGTTTGTCTGCTATTTACCCATTGACCTGTTATGCATGATTGCATCTCTGGCTCAAAGAACTCAACCTGTATAGCTCTTTAGGCTATGGAGGCACGTAAGCCATCATACTACGTCAACGTGCAGCCTCATCGTGGCCGCTTGGAGTGGAGAACTGTATGAAGTCCTAATGGGTCAGGCGTGGTAACGAGACAGGCGACGTTTGATTACTATCTATCACCAAAGTACCAACGGTGGCGGGATTCGAAACTCCGACCTGCAAGGCGATGGATAAATGTCCTGAATCACTCGAACATTACCTGCGATCAGCGTAACCTGCTGAGGCTGAGCATTTGCTCTAGTGTTTTAAATTGTCTTACACAGGAAGCCTAAAATTAACACTGTTTGACAGACAATCCTACAAGAGTATTCTTCCAAAGACCGATATGTAAATAAAGGCGGCATTTTGCCCTTAGGCTGCAATGATCAAGTTGCCAAATCGCGTAAAAAATTGACAGTTTATCAGGCTAGCCTAATTTAGCATTGCGGGACGTAGAATCAGCGGTAAGTCGAACACTCAGTGCGAAGCGCTTTAAAGAGTCCAATCGCTGGCTGTCACCAACTAGGTCCGTGTGTTACTATGCCGCAGTTAGAAATAATATTTATTCTACCATTAGCCGCGTACAATTTGTACAAATCTTCAATTACTGTGGCATTACGGCTTTTTACGCTTCCGGCTTTGAAGACACGGACCAGAGGAGAAAAGACGTAATCCAAAAATCTACCCCGAGTAGTGTTCACCTTTTAAAGGTGTAAAACGTGCACGGATATTGACCTTGGATATGAACTGTTTTCTTGAGTTGCTTTTATTTGGCACGAACTATTAAAAAATGGTAATAAATTCTGTAATCTCCTTCGAGGACTGAACAACCGTATCAACGACCACAGGGATTCTAAAAAAACTAGGCTAATTATACGGTTTGTCACTTTGCACTTATTCACTTCCAAATACCAAAGTAAATAGGACTTAAGAGCAAGAAATTACCTCGACAAGCGCACTGAGAAAGCGCCCCAGATGATCGATGAGAAAAAGCAAGTCCAAATCGTAGACTTCTATTTCATCCTCGACGCCGTTCTGCAGTAGACTCAGCAACTTTTCAAATCGCGATGACGGTAAACCTCGTCTACGAAATTCCGAATTAGCCCACAATTTTGCACGACGGAATGTTCGATACTCCGGAGCAGAGGATAAGACATTAAGCCCGAAGTATCTGAAGATGTCTCTGTAATTCAAGAATCATTACCACCAAATGAACATACGTAAATGAAGACTCGTTTTTTATCAAGGATATCAAAAAAAGCTTTATACACAGGACGAAAATGGAATCGATGAGCTCAGCAACAATTCGTCTCCAAGGATGTGGGATGGCATACCTGCGAACTAATGGTTGTTCGCTTTGAGGTAATTAACGACTTACATCGGTTACGAGGGCGTTGTTCATTATCCCTACCAGAATTCCGAGCATCGGTAGAGGGAACGCTTTGTGGGGCACAAAGCTGAAATTTGCGCATTTCTGCTCCGTACTTGCTTAGAGCCAGACATTGTGCCTGGATAAACCTTTCCCTCTCCAATGCCATATTCAGCAAGTTACTTCGAGTACTCTCGAATGATCTGTACTGCTCCGAAACCCAAGTTTCAAGAGTTTCGTAATAGTGAGACCAATCCATAACTGACGGAACTGGGCGACGAGTTAGTGTGCCTCAGTGGCGACGCCGTAACGGAACACGGGAAAAAGCCTGTAGGTACCTGTACATTTCCGACTTTTTCCATGATTTTCAACGTCCCTTGGTGCGACACTCCTTTGTTGTACCGACGTTTTAATGTAGAAACACACACCTTTTGGTCGTCACCACCGCGCAATACAAAAAGGCTGTAAATAAATCTTTTACTCTGGCTCGATCTCATCTTCTGGTTTTGAGTGTCTTGGAATCATATCGGTCGGAACTAACTGTGTGAAACAAAACATTTTAGAAGCTTCAACGGCGTTTCTTGGCACTTCGCTCAATACCATCCTGTTCTGTCCAACGGATGGCTGTCAGACCGAACTGAACTGAAGACATTGGCGGATATTGGCTCTTTGACGCTCATTTCCTGATCACAAGAACACTGAACAACTGTAAGTTTGAGTCACACCTTTTGTTTCATTTTAATTCTTAATGTACAAACCATTTTGGCCTTTTTATCACCGCACGCTCCTCCGCCCATCTTAGTTTGCTAGTGTCGTCTTAGATATTGTTGACAATAATTTAGTGTACCACATAGACAGAGTAGTACGCTACAAAATTGGTGAGCCCAGGTTGTTTTTCCATCATTTGACACTAGCTTCATTCTTTTGGTCCAAGTTTCACACCATTCACCATGTCTGACAGCGAATCTATTGACATCCACGCGGTTGCTCTGAAACTGCCAGTTTTTGCCCCGACCAACCCTCGAGTGTGGTTTCGACAGATAGAAGCCGTATTTGCCACTCGACGTATAACCAGCGAGCGCGTGAAGTACTCTCACGTTGTCCAAGCACTTCCCTTTGACATCGCTGTTGACGTGGAAGATCTCGATCCCATTCCACCAGAAGCTCCTTACACGAAGCTTAAGGAAGCAGTCATTCAGCGTACCGGAAAATCAGCCGGAAAAATGCTCCGTGAACTGTTCACGTCGGTGGAGCTCGGAGACCAAACTCCGTAGGTACCTGTACATTTCCGACTTTTTCCATGATTTTCAACGTCCCTTGGTGCGACACTCCTTTGTTGTACCGACGTTTTAATGTAGAAACACACACCTTTTGGTCGTCACCACCGCGCAATACAAAAAGGCTGTAAATAAATCTTTTACTCTGGCTCGATCTCATCTTCTGGTTTTGAGTGTCTTGGAATCATATCGGTCGGAACTAACTGTGTGAAACAAAACATTTTAGAAGCTTCAACGGCGTTTCTTGGCACTTCGCTCAATACCATCCTGTTCTGTCCAACGGATGGCTGTCAGACCGAACTGAACTGAAGACATTGGCGGATATTGGCTCTTTGACGCTCATTTCCTGATCACAAGAACACTGAACAACTGTAAGTTTGAGTCACACCTTTTGTTTCATTTTAATTCTTAATGTACATACCATTTTGGCCTTTTTATCACCGCACGCTCCTCCGCCCATCTTAGTTTGCTAGTGTCGTCTTAGATATTGTTGACAATAATTTAGTGTACCACATAGACAGAGTAGTACGCTACAAGCCTTCAGATCATATCAGATCACAGTGTATGGACGCTTGGGCCAAATTTGCATCCAGTTCCTTTCACCTGTAGTACGCAAGCAGAAGAGAGAGATGATCCGAGAATGAAGCATATTGACACGTAACGACAAACCTGGGCGGCTAGGCTACGCGAGCAGCGCGCGGCTCAAAAATCTCGCCGTTTGAAGTTTGACGGATCTTCCGTGACAAATCTTCCGAGCTACTCAAGCTGAACAAACTGCCGCAAAGCTGAACTTTCTCCCACTCTCTGCGATTTATCTTCCAGATCAGCGGCACCAAAAGACACACGATGCAAACAGGACTAGTATTCCGAACCCATTCGCATTGTCCAGTGGTCTATCTTCCACTTAGCCAGCAAAACCAGATGCAAGACACAGTCGGGATTTGTATTTTGAACCCTTTTCTTTCTTCCTACCGCCCCATTTTCCAGTTGACCATCTTCCAGCTCACCGGTGACATTCAGATAACAAGATAATCACAAGGTCCGGGAATATTTAGGCTCCGTACTCGTATCCGTGTAGTACTTCAAGACTTCAAGACTACAAAGATGACAGAGTGAAAGCACGCAAAAGAAATACATTACGTGGGAAGTCTCTGTTCACTGTTCCTGTCTTGTGATGTTATCTTGTCCAGGTCCGGATTCGAGAGGTCGATCTGATCAGCTGCAACACAAAAGAAAGGCAGCCTGATTGGGTTCGTCATAGGTGACTGTCCTGCTCAGGAACATTGCAAGGCCACTCCACACACCTGGGGCTCCAGAGATCCTCACAAGCTGCAACATAAAAAGGAGATATGGTATTCGTTCAGTCTAGCTCAGTTCGGTTCGGTTCAGTTCAGTTCATTTTGCACGGGACAGGTACTGACCGCGGCCCATCGATAGCCCGGGATTCCTTCGGCGGTGTGCACACTAAGCAGGCATCCACAGCTGCTCAGTTTATTTAAACGAATTCCCCTTAAAAACAGGAGAGAAACGTGAGGTCTCATCGCGCATCAACTGCGAGACTGGTAAGGCACTCCTACAGCACGGACACAGATAAGCTTTGCAGTGGGTCTACGGGGCTGATGTGGGACACGGTAGAGCAGATCATTGTCGAGGAACGCTGGAAGGTCATACGGGGCTTCCTGATTTTGTAGTGAGCAGGCTGTTGGCAGCCATATTAGAGTCCGATAAATATAAATGTAGGATCCTGTTGGTGAACTTACTGAGCCTCCGTGATCACTGAGTTTTCTGCTTTTTCGTCCTTTGCAAATCGAACACGAGCAACTTCCACGGAAGACACTGATCCCTACATGCTACAGTTTTACGACCCTGCTAGCGTGACTGTGTAAAAGTGGGAGGCCTTATTAGTTAATTGATTTTGAGACGCAATGGACAGTGGAAATTTTTCGAAATAGCTTGTCCGATGGGTGGCCCCGAAGAACTGAATGCTTCTGGTTTGTGTGATAGAAGAGTATAAGACACTGCAGACAGTGTTCTTTCGACAATGGGAGCAGTGTATTGAGCAGGTTGTTAGCAGCCGTATTAGTGTTCGATGAAAGTAGGTTTAGGATCCTGTTGAAGAACTTACTGAGCCTTCGTGCTCACTGAGTTTTCTGCGTTTTTGTCTTTTGCAGAACAAACATGAGCAACTTCCACGGAGGACACTGGTCATTGCATACCACAGTTGTCCTCCAAAACGAGTTTGCAAACTTGAAACGAAGGAATGGGGCGGGCAAACCAGTAAAGTGGAAGGTTGCGATAGCCAAGGTCTTCAGAAGTGGAAACTGCGGTTGGAACATCTACAGAGCTTACCGCAGCCGGCTAGCCTGGACCCGTTGTGCAAAGCTTAAAAACTAGGCTACGCTTCTCCTGCAAATTTTTAGAGGGAATGTGAGCCCAAACCGACCACTTGCTCCCGGAGGCAGCCGAAGAAACGCCGTAGCTACCTTAGCCAAAATGCTGAACGGGACACTCAGTAGGCTCACTGTCCACTAAGGGCCACGGCATCACTACTGACGACCGGGGCGACGCGGACGCCCCGGAGGGATACCTTGGTTGTGTATTCAAGGTGGATGTTGGTGTACGAGTCGAGCTGGCACCGGCGCTTCCTCGTCGCAGTTAAAAGAGCTCATTACTTCAGAAGGAATCGAGCCTAAGTGCCTGCGGAATTTAAACGGCCACAAGTCAGCCCTTCCAGATGGCATTCACCCAGCTGTCATCAAGCTGTTGGCGGACCTCATAGCTCCATGTGTATGCAGACAGTAGAGGTCCATGTTGGACCAGAATAGGCTGACTCATGACTGAAAAGGCGCCGTCTTATTGGCTATACATAAGAGTAGAACTAAGTCGGCCATGGATGACTACAGGCCTGTAAGCCTAAACAGCATCCTATGTAAAGTTCTTCAGAAGACTTGCCGGCCCCGCGCCTGTCACGATTTACTAGAACGCTCAATGCTAAGCCCAGCACTGCGTGGATCCCCAGAATAGGTGAGCCAGTATATAGGTGGCTCTCAAACTTCCTTTCCTGCGGGATGTTTTTCATCAAAGTAGGGAGCAGGTGCCCTACTTTGGTGAGAGCCACCAGGGCATATCTCAAGGATCCGTCCCGGGCCCGATGTTATTTTTGTGATTTCTTCACGACCCGACATCCGCCCTTCAATCACCCGGTTTCATTTTGCGGGTGAGGAGGGAGTCGTTGGATCCGAGAGTAGGAGCGATCTATGCAGGGATATAGGAACTGTTCCAAACTGGGCATACAAGTGGGGCTCCTCGCTCAAAGTTGGAAAATGCCATATGTTGTCAAGGGCAACAGAAAGCCTAACCGTCGCCCATGACCAAGGGCCGTTCGCTACAGAAGCGCTCAGTAGGGTCAAAAACCTTGGGTTCGTCAGGAAGAGACTGTGAATGATGGGGCCAGTGCGACTTGGCTGCACAAGCGGCTCGTGGTGAGCTCTTAAGACTGCGATCCGTAAGGTCTTTCCTGCAGTCAAAAACATTCGGACCTATTTACATGGCTATAGTAAGACCTCACTTAGAAGGCAGCATGCAGGGTAGGGTCACCTTCTACAAAAAGGACGCCTGCTTGGAGAAGCTTCAACGTCTTGCGATGCGAATGGTTGAAAGACAGATAGATACGACGTATGCACGGAGATCCCGTGGTCTCAGTCGTTTCTCTTCGGAAAGGAGGAGACCTCGGGGGTACCGCTTAGAAAGGTTTTAGGTGTTGAAATGTTCTTCTGGCCTTGGCTGGGACAGCCCATCCTGAGTGACTTTAGATTCCCGAACACAGGACAGGAGAAGAAGCTGACCAAAGTTTGAGACGAGTGGATAACCTGATCGCACTTCTTTAGCAGCAGAGCAGTGAACAACTGAAACAATCTGCCTAGAGGAGTGATGGAACTGCAGACATCCCAGTCCTTCAAGTGGGTCCTAGATGGTAGACGGTACGAGAATATCTCTGGCAGTGAGTTTTGAGCGCTTTCACTAGGTGGGTGAAGGATGGCACTATGGTCCGTGTGAGGTATATTTTGATAATAATAGTTTATTTCGGACAAAGGTGAAGTATGCCGCAATGCGAGGTCGAACAGTACAGTTGAAAGCTGAATCGGAGTTTCAGGAGGATTGTACGATTATGTGCTCAGGACTGACTGTAAGAGTAGGCATTCAGGTCAATTTTTGTGGCTGCTCCCGGCAAAATTAAACTCAAGGTCACTTCGTACAGCCGGCCGAAGGTAGGTTGCCATTGATCTGCCAAAGAGTGGAGTGGATTGGGAATAGTAAAGGTTCACACAGATCCTACGGAACGAAGACTGTCCTGCCGGAGGACCGGACTAGATTGACGGATACATTGTTACCGTGAAAAAGAAACTTTCCCGAAGGAGATGTGATTAAACAACAGAGCTTTGAAATATATGGGAGAGGTTACTATGTGAAATTAGACGATGAAAAGAGGTGGTATCACACAAAAATAACAAGAAAGATCAGTTTAGGATTGCAGATGTACCGATCATTGACCGTATATCGGCTGAGCCAGTTATATAACAAATGGACAACACACTTGACTGTGGTTGCGAAAGTGATGGTGAAGGAAGTGGCCTGATAGAAGCATGTAGACTTTTACCGGACTGTTTGCTTTCACAGAAAGGAATATATGGCACAAACATGAAAATGGGAACTGGCGATAAACCGATGTGTGGTACGCAGCCACGACGGTGGCAGAAACGTAGCTTGCAAGGGAGATGACCAGTTAAATTACAGGTAAGTATTCACATACTGATATTCCGTAGCAAAAGACTACTCGTGGCGAGAAGTGTGTATGTTTCATACTAACTCAGAGAACGCTCATGATGCATAATATCTCCCACAGTATTTTGTGGTGAGGTTTACTTTCCCCTCTTAATTTGAGCTGGGATTCGGCGAAAAAAGCTGTACAGTTGTGAGTGCATAACTTGTTTGCATGCCATAAAAAGAATCCTGGCCTCCCGATTGGCGTGGCCATGACCTGTGCTGTGTAAACTGAACCGAACCGAGCTGAACTGAGTGGCTTGGTAATGACTAAGGCCCCAGGTCCCAATGGCATCCATCTGGAAGTCGTCTTGCCTGTGGTGGAGATTTTGGCCCAACCGCTGGTTATACTGTTCAACTCCTCTTTCGATGAGGGCTGCTTACAGCAGGCGGCCGTAGCTACAATCCACAAAGCCGGAGACAGAGAAACTTGCCTCAAGTACAGGCCCGTCAGTTTAGTTGCGGTATTGCCAAAGGTGATAGAGTGGGTTTTGCTAGGCAGGACTGCTAACCGCGTGACTGTCCAGAGGATGATGGTGACAAACCAACATGGTTTCGTTCGCCAGAGGTCCTGCCTGGCAGACCTAATCTGTTTCGTGGACGAGGTAACCTGAAGGTTAGACCAAGCGGATAGAGTAGGAGCCTGTTACCTCAACTTCCAGAGGGTCTTTGACCCATTCCATCACCATTCGTTGCCGACGTAGTTGAGTGCTTTCAGTCTGTCCCCGAAAACCATGGGCCCTAAATTCCCAGAAGGGTCTTGTGCTGATATTTTACTATCTCACTGTGGGGTGGCGCCAAGGAACAGTCGATCACCAAAAGAGTTGAACTGGCTATTAATCGCTAGGTATTTTACGGTTGGGCTCGCAAAGGGCTATTTGTAGTAGATATAGATCTAGATTTCCAGGCAGAGGGTTTTGTAGATTTCTCTACGTAATAAATTACGGACGCACAGTGGTGTATCGCAATTAGTGTCTTTGGCGATATGATGCTTTAATGTGAATGAATGTTGCTACTAGGAGTGATACAAAACCAAGCCTAAACGACGGAAAAACGAAAAATTCGAGACGACCTGATTTATGCGCCAAATTGACCTTGAGCAGGCATTACCTTGAAAAGCTCGCTCATGTACCACATTTTTTCACGTTTGTTTATCCATTTCAGAAGTTTGAATTGAGCCTTGAACCGTTTCTGACCGTCGTGCTTGGGCCACGGGGCCTTGAACCTTTGGGTTTTACTATGAAGCCTATTTGGCCGCATACTTGAGGTTTGTGTATATTTGTACCCTTCGTGATTGTCAATGTAGTACCGTAGAAACTATGAATCAATCTCGTTCTTGTTTTGGGATTCGTTTGAATTGCCTACGCGTTGCTCGATTTGCGAGAACTGACTTACAACAACTGCTAGTCGAGCGCTGAGAAACCAATCAGATAGGTGAGACTGTTTACCGTTTATTGTATCCGCAACTGGAGGGAGCATGGTCTGCGATGGAGTTAGCCTTAGAAATCAAGGCCCCTCTCTTACGCTGTATCTACATCTATGCACATATTAGATAACTGAGGTGCATGTGTAGACTTGAGATATGGAATTGGCGCCCATAGAAATTGGGACTTGGCCTGTGAGGCTTGAATGGCGATGGGCGACTTATTCCAGAACTTGTAGTAGACAAGAAGAAAAAATGTGACCGTATGGTTGATCCAGCTACACTAGAAGGGACGATAAAAGGCATGTGACGAAGTGAGTGGGGGGTTCCACGGGAGAAGCTTACTGGTTTGAAGAAAAAAGACCGGTGGTAGAGCAGGTTGCACAGGAAGACTAAGTTTATTCTCAAGAGGCCGAGCCAGATTGGTTCAAGATTCAGATGTTGGCATCGTTCTCTGCAGTTTAAAGACGTGGACCACCAGAGTAGTCATTTGGTTAAACGCCTTTTTATGCTTCCTGGAACAAATCTGTCAAATTTTGTCATGGTAGAAAATATTATTGAGGAGTATTTAGGCAAATGCCTGATGTGGGATTTGTAGATGCTCATGATACTGTCCCGGAGAAGAAAGGAGCGGAAGGGAAGGACCACACTGCTTCTAGCCTTAGTCACTTGGATGGCGGCATGCTCAGACTAGGTGAGGGGGCTGGAATAGTTGAGGCACGAATCGCGGGGGTAGTTCGACGGGCTGCTGGGGACCCACCAAGAGTTAAGAATACAGGGCAATTGGAATTTGCAGGTTAGGACCTTGCACTTCCCAGCAGAGAAATTCGTCACCCAGGATTGACACCAGCTGTCAAGTGCAGAGGGGTCCACGGAAATGTTGCGAAGAGTAGGGGCAGCATCATTAGACTTGAGTGAGTAGACTGTTGTATATAATCTACAAAAGAAAATGGCTTGCCATGGGGTACTAGATCCAGTGCGTCATTATTTTACATTACAAATAGGATAGGGCCCAGTACACTGCCCTGCATAGCGTTACTTGTAACAGGCTTCTGGTTATGAGTGTGTCCTTTGGTCAGGGCCTCTTGAGAACGACGAGCAAGATAAGATTTCAGCCAAGAAATCCATGAGTCAGTAGCGCCAAAAGAACGCAATTTGCCGATGTGTTGGAGGCAGGGAACACTGTGACAAGCCTATGGAGGATCTAGATAGAAATGACTAATGTCTAGTCGCTCTCAACAGCCCTGGTGACTGGGTTGAGGAAGCCAAACTGACGTGCAGTGGGTGATAGCGATTTGAAAACCCGTGCTGCCTACCGCTAATACATTTTGAATCGAGAAGGTGGGTAGTAATTCAGTCCTTGTCCTTCGTTTCCATTATTCCGGAAGTGATAAGAGTGTGATTATTGGAACGGTAATTAGCAAGTTCGGGACGGGTCCTAAATCACAAACTCCCTGATAGATTACTACTGGTAGATGGTAAGCTGACCAACTCCCACCTGAGCTTTGACACGAAGTACCCCATACTGCTGCCGGCTGGACAACATGTGATAGAGGTAATGATCCGACACACACATGCCAAAGAGTAACAGGCCAGGGAAAGCCACATGATAAGCGTCATCCAAAAGCTTTTTTGGTTACAGAGAGAGGGTGGCTTTAAAACGCGTAATCCAACGTTATGTACACTGAAGAAAGTGCAGGGCAGTAGCGGGCGAACGGCACGTGGCTCTGCCGACAGAATGTAGAGTGACTCCGGGTTGGCGACCGAACTGGACTATTTCGGGCCCTTCTGGATCAAGTGTGGAGGAGGGCTGGAAAATCGATACGGGCGTATCATGAAGTGCAGAAAGTCACGTGCAATACACTAGAAAGTTAAGTATTTCATGACAGTTACCTCTTTCCTCCTGGCCTTGAAAGCTTTTTCAACAGGAGAGGCAAACCAGCAGATATTTACCCCATAAATCGGTCAAACGTCGGTACCAAAACATGAACAGAGAAGAGCTGCAGAAACGAACAGTGGCTTATGGTATAAAATGGCATTTCAACCCCCCTAGCCATCGCGGTAGCGCGTGGGAATGCCTGAACAAATCCACTCGGTGAATACTGCTGTCGATAATCGAACAACAGCCGCCCGACGATGAAACGTTCAGAACCATCATGACCGAGGTCAAAAGAATTTTGAAAGACTGCCTACTGATTCCAGTGTCCACCGGCGACCCCACCAACCCGGCGCTCACCTCAAAAGCCCTGTTGACGTTAAGGTCGAACGTGGATTTCCAGGGGCCAACAAACCTTCGAGACAGATACATATACGGACGGAAGCAGGCAAATTATCCTGCCAAGGGTTTTTGAGTCGATGGCGGCGGAAATACCCACCGGTCCTGCAACCTCGGCTGAATTGGCTAACCAAAGCAGCACCATTCACAGTTGGTGATATAGTGATGATCTCCAATGAACTTGCTTATTCCAGCCCATGGCTTTTGGGCTTTGTCACGGAAATTGTCGGGATCTCCGACGAACTGATAAGGACTGTCAAGGTGGAGATCGCCAACGGGATGTTAACTCGTGAAGTGAGAAGTATCGGCCTCCTCGACGGTGAAGACGGACCAGCCAAAGACACAGAACCCCAGTTAGCCATTTAAAACCCCAGAATGCCCAACCATCGTGTGCCACCCACGGAACATTTCTAAGAACCGTGACAGTTGTTTCTATTATCTGCTCCGTAACCTCAGACAAGACATTCCATACTGTTCACCTGTTCCTCGTTTGTCATTGATGTTGTTAGAAACTTTCTCAGTGTGTGGTGGTATTTATGACTTACTCATGTACTCAAATACACTCGCTGTCAATCACCCGCAAGTGCACGAAACACGTTTCTGCTCCATAACCTACAACAAAAATGTTCTGTCGCTCACCTTTCCTCGTTTGCCACTGACATTATGGAAGACGTTTCCGGTATGTGGTGTTAGTTGTTACCTACTCATATAACCGCGTAACACTCCACTTGCGACGCCCCTTCGGCACACACACGTGCACGTACATACTCACGTATATGCACACAGCCAATTCGCGACGGCTCTCGCGAAGACTCCACACGGGTTTCGGAACCTGCGGATCTCTCTCCGCGCCTGTCGTTGAGTAGCAGTTCTCGTGGACAATGCAGAGTAAAGTCTCTTCTGGCTGGCCACCGCATCAAGTGCAATCGTGAGTAGAATGCTGGCGTCTGAAGTATTAGCTACGTGCACTAACAGCAGGGTCTATGTAGGAAGGGAGAATCATTACGCCTATTCCAAACTTCTGAATCTGATAGTATTCGAGAGGATTTTGGTGAGCCGTGTAAAAATCGGTGTTGGAAAGCCCTCCAAGTACACCACAATTTCGTGTTTCTCTGATATCACACGCTCACATACACTACACGCGTGTTTTTTTCATGCACTTCAAGTTTTTATTAAACAAACTTTATTTGTTCACATCCAACGGGCCACCCTGTCTTATCCTGTCTTGAGCCTGCGTGAAGCACGTGCTGGTCGCTCACACCCAGCAACTTGGTTCTCTTTTCCTGAGTACGTGTTATCGCACAATTGAGGTCCGCATGTTTTACGTCATTTTCACTCATTATTCTGGTCTCGTAGATCTACGAATCAATGGCGTTTTGACCTTGGGGTCCGTTTCGCAACTGACTACGTATCGCTCGAAAGATTGTTACACGCGGCACGCCGTGGCCTACCTCCTGTGGCCCGATTTGTTTGGCTTCATTTGATTTGGTCCACTTCTAATTTCTCAGAACAAGAGACCCCAGGAAGAAGTACGACCAGCCTCAGAGCTCACTGGACGGTGAGACATGGTAATACGAAGGGCAGCTTGAGTCGAATGTGAGACCGCAAAGCTTACGTTCTTTGTTTCTCTCTCTAGATTGCGGTGGCGGTGTTTGCTAGGATGATACTGGAGGCTTTCGACCTTCCTAGTGCCTTCACAGACACAACCGCGGTGAGTTTTGGTGAAGTTGAAAGGCCAGAAAAACTAGTGAAAGAAGAGGAATATAAGGAAGAGAAGCTCATCTGTATGGAAATCCGTTAGAAGCAGCTGCCATGGTGGATTCTGTGGAGATGAAGCTGTGCGGACTTAGGGCGTCAGATATGGGGCACCTCGCCGTAATGGGACTCCATCTACAAGGCTACCCATAGACTTAATAATAATAATAATAATGGTTTATTTTGAAGACGCCCGAGGCATGCCAGGTGCATGATCAACTGTTTACGTGTGATGGATTAAACAGACAAAACCCTTGAAAACGTAGAAGTTTACATGACAGGAGTTGGAAAAACGGGCTAAGAAGGGGGAGTAACGTGGGATGAAAGCAGGCAAATGTATGCACACCAAAGAAAATGTACTGAGTTTAAGTGGACCCACGGAAGGATTCAGATGGACGCCCGGTGAGTTTGAAAAGTCAAGGTTTGGTAGGGGATCCGGCTGGTCAGTAAAGGGACATCTGAAGGCTGTCTGATATGCATGCGAAAGGCTACAAATCGGTATAAGAAACTGTAATAGCGGGAGACGATGGAGAAAAAGTGAGATTCACTGCAAAGGATTAGGTTGTTCAGTTCAGTTCAGTTCAGGTTGCACAGGATAGGTAATGGCCACGGCCAATCGAGCGTCCAGAATTCCTTCGATGGTATGCACACCAGTTATGCACCCACCACTTGGTACTCTTCACTAGATGGTCGGCAAACAGGGCACAAAACTGATTGTAAAACAGGGAGCAAGCAAAGTAAGACGCAAAGGGTGGATCAGGTAAAAAAATAGTTCATAGGAATTGGACACATTAGATGTGGGTTATAGATGTAGAAGGAATGGGTGCATATCATGGTGGTCAGCGGGATGATAGCAAGAGAGATGGCCTGTGGGGAACTATAGGATACAGTGTGAATGCATATATGCATATGTGTGCTTGTTTATATATGCATGTATATATACGTGTATAAGAGAAGCCGGACCAATGACAATGGAGTCTTAGAAAAAAAGTATCAGTTATTAGGAGGGACAGGTTAGGTCAGGTCGAATGTTTGTAGAATTAACTTTGGAATATCGTGGTGAATTGTCTTCATGACAGGTAAACGTGACGGACCAACAGGGAGAGTGGAGAATGCGGCAGCACAGAGAAAACGACGACTGAGGGGCAGTTCAAAAAAGGGGAGATGGAGGAAAGCATCGAAGAGAACAAATTCAATTTTCTCCCGAAACAACCTGAGCACCGGCCGTGTACTCAGTGATTGTGGGCCTTATGTTGCCGTTTGTCGTGTGATGCTAGGGAGGCGGAACTCCGCACTGTTTTACCAGAGAGCGAACCTCGCTGGTTTATGATATTCACTTTTTGGATTTGGGCTCCGTAAGTGTCATCTAAGGCTGTTTTCAACTCATGATTTCTTGGCGGTCAAGAAACGTGCCTCAATTTTTGTCGGCTTCCGCAGTCGAGGCTCGATTGCCTTCTTTATCACATCACATTCTGACCGTATCTAGCTGAGATAGGGAACGATTGAAGTGTGCAATACGACAGCCTTCTTTGTTGGTTTTAGTAATCTTTCTCCAGGCCAAGGTTAGTTACTTCAATGAAGTGACGTTTTTAGAGGGGAGAAGGAATAACGATAGTGCTTATCTGCACTGTGTCTTGATTTATATCGGTATTTGCCGATTCGGTCGTGCCTCAAGTGTCACAGCAATTGTTCTGTTTGAGCGTCCATCGGCGCTTCCATCCGCAGAAGCATCCAGCAAGACTGTGGAAGACAGATGTGAAGATAGGCAGACTCGATTCTGCCCGGCTGGCATACTGAATTTGGTTTCAGTTTGCTTTTTCAGGGCGGCGAGAAGAGCGGAATTCCAGATTCATGCAAATCTGAGCCTTGTCGTACGGTGCAGGTTTTTTTATCTAGAGAAGAAACCGTTGTTGCTGAAGTTTCAAGAATAACGTGTCCAGTTACTCAGGTCTTCAAAAAAGCAGTCTCAATAGGCGCACAACCCCCTTTCAAAATTGACAACCATTTAAGTCTTCACCACCTAGGACGGAAGTTTACTCCATCATTTTACCGATCTTTGGGCGAGGAAACTTCCCCAATCACGGTATTGCAAAGGCTTTTCCCGAGGCTCGCCTCGAGTCCCCTGGGCCTTTCATCCGCCCTCCTCAGGAGCAACTAAAGTCTCCCGAGTTCACGAAGCCCCCCTGACCCTGAAGGCCTCAACCAGATCCCCCATACCCCCCCCCAGCTTCAGGTGGAAAAACTTTATTTCTGTAAGTTTCTTTTCATAGGCCTGTCTCGGAGTTCAGCTCACTCTCCTGTAAGTCAGGTTTTGCACACTTTCAAGAAGCTTTCTGTCACTTATAAGGTTGGGATACTTGAGTGGAGTGCCCAAGGAGCTATTTTACGTGGGCTGTGTAGAACGGAAACCGTATTCCAGACACATATGAGGCCGCCGTTCTCAGTATTTTGAGAGAGGAAAATTACCTCTCCTTGCTGCTGTCAGGCTTTGCCTCTGAGGTTTGAAACCAGCAGTCATAAATACCCTCGGATCTCAGACAGCTTTTTTCTTTTCCAAACTTACCTTGGTATCTCCATCCCCAAGTTCCCTTAGGTTGACCTGAGGGTCTTCCTGTGTAAGCCATCTGCTTTTGCCGGCGGTGAGTGGGAGCTCTCACTCTATGCGCCACCGACGTGCCCTGCAGAGTACTTTCCTCAGGATCTCCCACTGCCATAAGCTCGTCGGCAAACATGAAGCTTGGGCAATCCAGTTTGTGGCAGGAACAGAAGTGGGCCAGGTACAGGCCCTCTTGGGACTCCACCGGCAACCCTACCGGTACCGAAACTGTGCCCCTCGACAACGAACCTCCTTCCTCCTAGAAACTTGGCTATCCGGTCACCCAGTGATGGATCGATTTCATAGGATTGGAGCTTGTGCACCAGCAGCCTGTGATTTACTGAGTGAAAGGCTTTGCTGAAGTTCAAGTAACATAACTCCAACTTCTCGCCTTCGTCAATTCTCCTCGTAAATTCATCCGGGAAGCCCACCAGGTTAATCGAGCACGACCTCTTCGTCACGAGGCCATGTTCGTCGGCACCAGTCAGTCCACTTCCGGATAGGAAGCAACCTTTTAATTTCACAAGAGCCTTTCCGAAGCCTTCAACAAAACAGATGTCAGGCTTGCCGGTCCTCTCTAGTCCCACAGTCGTGGAATTGCATCATTTGCTCCAACTCCCCTTCGCCTGACAGTTTACAGTCCAGCGGAGACTGATAAAATGTCTGTAAAGGAAAATTGGCCATCATTTGGCCAGTGGCCTCAGTAGAGCTGGACACAGTTCATCCGGGCCAGCTGACCTACCTGGTTTTAACCTTCCCGGCTTCCGTCTAAAGACTTCTTACTCAGTTTAGACGAGAGACACTCTTGTCTCGCCTTCAGTTATTCAGTTCAGTTTCCAGTTTTTCCAGTCCAGTTCAGTTCATTTTGCACAGGATGAGTGATGGCCACGGCCAATCGGGAGGCCATAATTCTTTCGATGGTATGCACGCAAGTTATGCACTCACAACGGCACAGCATTTTCCGTCGAATCCCAACTCAAATTAAGGGGAGAACTTAAGCCTCACCACACAACAACTGCTGGAGATACTGTGCATCGTGAGCGTCCACTAAGCCAGTATGCAGCAGACGAAGACTTTGGGTAAAATATACCCCACAAGGACCATAGTGTCCTCCTTCATCACTCTATCGGACACGCTCAGAACCCAATGTTGGGGATATATTCATACCACGGTAACGGTCAGCCAACAGCGAGAAGACAGAGTTCGGTGGCGTAATCTAGAAACGCTGATGTTAAGGCTGCCTTCCAACTCCCGATTCTGGATAATAACTCATGTACCATCTGGCCACCTTTCATGGTCGAAGCCTTCAATGCAATCTTCGCTTCATCCATGGCTCCAACCACTGTCACTGCCTATCCCTCATTTTTACCAATTACTGACTCTGTCCTTTCTAATATACTCTTCGATGCCAGAAGTATTTCTTAGCTGGAATCCAACAGCAAACCCTCCTCGATTAGGCCGCAATGGCCTACCTCCAGTTGCCTTTGTCAATGGCTGACCGGACCTCCCCCGTTTGCTGCTTGACCTCTTCACTCATTCTCCTAATGGTGGCACCGTGCCTGCCAGCTAAAAGAGCCGGATAACCGTTCCCATCCATAAAAGGGACCTTTATATGAGGTATCCAATTATCGCTCTATAAATCATGCCCTCACTTTATCCAAGATAATGGAAAAAATAGTTAAAGATCACAATATTAACTACTTAGTAAACCTCAACCTTAATAATGACAACCAACGTGGATTCCTGCCTTCAAGGCCCAGCTTGACTTGTCAGTAGGATTTTTGAATCCCGTCACCGACTCCGCTGAAAGTGGGAAATAATTTGTTGTCCATTATCTAGACTTATTTCAGGTATTTGACCATGTATCACCACCGTTCAATGAAGCTACCATAATTTGGAATTATCGATCCACTAACTCCTTGGTTTTTATCTTACTTATTCCATCGTTTACAGGTTGTTATGGTTAACGGGCTCACCTCCAACCCTGGGCCTGTTACTCGTGGTGTTATCCAGGGCAATGAATAAGGCCCCCTCCTCCTCCTATACATCAATATGTTCCCGCCAATAATTAATGGCAAGCCTTTCTTGTTCGCGGATGACATTAAGATAGTCTTCACTTTTCCGCCCAGCGAAGTTAGTACTGCAATACTTAAATCTCCGCTGACTTGGCCGCTCTTGATGAATGGTGCTCAACCTGGGCGGTGAAATTCTCCACCGATGAGAGTATTTTTCTTACAATGCCAGGTTCCTCATGCATCGGCGGTTCATCCGTCGACGACCAGCTCTTGGTAAGAGACCTTGGCTCAGGTTATTCTTGTCCTTTCAATTTCTCCGAACGTGCTGTCTTCCAAATGGCGAAGGTTTTGAGTGTCTTGGTCTTCTGTTCGGATCCTTTGAGCTTGGGGGGGGGGCATTCATTACATGCGCAAAGTAAGTGCCAGGCCCCTTCTCGAATATCGTTCCTTAATCTTTAGTATGTGAAAATCCGACAGGATTAATATTAAACGTATTCAAAGAAGATTCACAAAGCACATTATCGGTTGGTCGTCAAAATCATACTACAAGGAAAAGTGTTCATCTGTCAAAAGCGAACCATTGTAGCCTCGTCACGTCAAGTTGAACTTGGCACTTCCGTATGAACTATTAAATAAGCTACCTTGTTCCCCCAACCAGTTGTGCCTCGCCCCGGATACTGGATATTCACTCCGGAGTAGACAGTAAACCCTAACCACGCTCTCAGCGAAGACTATTCTGCGCTCCAAGTTTTTTCTCTTCACGTACTCCAAAACCTGGAATAAACTCTGTTTGCACATCAGATCTTCTCAGTCAAGGCATGCATTCGTGCCCGCTATTGCTAAATTCCTTACTGTCCCAACTGTTTTGCGCTTATTCAAAGTTCACATAACGGAGAGTCAGGCTTACGAGAAAGGCCTCGACTTTAAAACCACTACTCCGCTTTCTCGCATTACCTTACCTCCCATGATAATTTCACCTCTTTTGAATTTTAAAGGCCCTATTTGACCTTTTATCCTGAGACTTCGCCATGGGCATACTTAAAACATGTTGCATCCACTAATTGTTTTTTTCATACCGACTTATGGAACCCTGCCGATTTTACTTCGAAATAAGTCCTTCCAGGTGCTTTCGCACTTTTGGAGAGGCCACCGTAATACTCCTCACGGACTGCCAGTATGCCTTGTCTGTTCCATGATTTATTACCATTACCCAGTTATATCACGTCTGCGGCCCTGAAACCAACCTCATAGAACCTACAGGAACTGAGTCAGTAAAAACACCTTGGTCAGCTATATATATACACACACACACATATATATATATATATATCTAATTATATACATATATATGCATATACTTTACTGTCCTGTAATCACTAGCACAAACATGGTGGGTAATCCAACACTCCTCGATATCATTTTGCCTACTTTGTCCCTTTCCACATCAGGCCCCACCACATACACTTCCATCACTGCCTCCATGATTCTGAACTGCAAATTTCAGTCTCATTTCTCTCACTTGAAGCGGCTTACAAATGAACTCAACACACAGCTATGACGTAACCAAATCTGCCCCCATCCTATCCCCAGCTAAGTTTCTTCCATAATTTCAAACAAAACTTATTTTTCTCTCATAATGAATGACAACCCCAGGTCAAATATTAACCTCCTCACTGAATTTTTTCGCTCTCACTTATCCGTTACTCTTTTTAGTCTTACTTCCTGTGGTCTCAATTTGTTTTAGGAATCCGCTGCCTCGATGAGCCCGTGCTTCACGTTTGTTTTTCTTTGCTGTAGCCTTTGATCCGCAGCTAAGACATACCAAAACTGCGCTCCTCTATCGCACTTCACCTCCCAGAGACCCTCAATGCCGGCCAACCGCCTTGGGCGCTATACTGAATATCACCCCTGCGGGGGCACCTGGATAATGATGCTGTATGGCCGTCTAACACTCAATATTACCGTTGGCTCTGCTGTCCAACTTATCACAATCTTGCTAATTGATCCTGAATCACATAACTTTAACATGGTTACCCGGCCCTCTGTACGACCAAAAATGTGCGGGGCGAGGTCAGATCCCCCGCTTTGGCCGGCGCACATCGGGCGTGCAGGCCGTCTGCAACGATGTGCGAGCGAAATTAGGCTGATGGATCACACCTCTTGTGTTCACTACACGAAACGGATCTCGAGTTGGGTGTCCAGCGCACGGCCAGCCCCACCCAACAGCATCGGTTGCGGGCCGCGCGCTCCAGCTCTGCTCGCCCTACCGCATCCAGAGCCGTTGGTTGCAGGTCGCATGCTCCTGCCATTCTTCTTCCGCCACGGTTCGCTCATTTATAGTTCTCGTCATCACACTGATCACTTCCATTTTTGTCGTTCTTCCACGGTATGCACATTCACTTATTCTGCTTTTGTTCCTATTGTTTTTCACCATGACAGCCCTCACTGCATGATGCCACTCTCACCCTATCCGTTTTACTCCGCCAAGCCGAAACTAATTCCTCTCCCACCCATTTCGCATTTGTCGGCTCCTTATCTGTATTCTCTTTGTACCTCCATAAACTTATAAAATTCACTGACCGCATACCTCACTAGCTACTATTTAGCCTTATTGTTTTTTGTTTTCCTATCTTATATCTCCCGCCGTTAAGCACCAGACAAATCCATGGCCATGACCAACCGCCATATAAGAAAGTACAGTTCCAACCTCTGTATTTACTAAGGCCATATCCGTTATCTTTTCACCACCGCCATATTTTTGATGTTTGACTACGAATTCTTTCGTGGACCTTCCTCTTATGCAGTGCCCCGAATAGCAAATTCTGGCTCAATCCACTTGTGTAATCCCTGCAGGCAAGCAGCTCTCCATTTCCATCTCCCCATCTCCGATGCACAGCTATTGCTCGTGCCTTTTTTCCATCACAGGTTTTCCCGTCAGAGTACCTTTGTACTTCTTGGCCTTCATCCTGTGACATCCGCAGTGAAACGAGCTGCTTGGTCATCTCTTACCTGGTTTTTTCGATCAGTGCTCTCACCTGCTCCATATATTACTCACCACAAGCATCTTCATTGTGCCTTCCATGCTGCGATGCTTTTCCGCGTTCTACCTAGTGTAAATTCACCTTTACGTCACTATTTTCAGGTACTGTCCCAAACCATGTGGTCCGCCATTACCTGATCTTCCTGATCTTTCTCTCCTATGTCATTCGCTGTCACAACTGCTGCGGCTTTGCACGGCTGTTCATCTAACCTCCAACTTGCAGTTGTCCACTGATCTCTTACACTACCCCAACCACTCTGTATTTTCATTCGGCGTGCTTTCGCCAGCCATTTTCACGGCTATGTTCTTGTAGTATGATGTGCCTCGATTTATTGAAGCCTCACCCATTTTCGACAGTCACCACACGCCACACCTGCAACAACCAGATTGTCAGATTCACTGCTACCTGCTTTCGTCGATGCTTTCCTTCGTACTCCCCCCCGTTTATCAGCTTCTGCTCACAGCCATCTCTTCTGTGCTTACAAAGTCTTTTCCCTTTCTCTGTTGATCCCCCACGTTCACCTGTCATAAACAAATTCATCAGGATTTATCCAGGCTTAATCTGCACCACTTAAACTAAATCTACCTGTCTCTTCCAAGCACTGATACTTCCGTTTACTATCTCTTCACTGCTGTTTGCTCCTGCTGCTATATACGTATATAAATATAAGTGTATACATATTTATACCCACGCATACTTTCACTGCAATCTCCAGTTCTTTGCCGGCCAGTTCTTTCTAGACACTGTGCCACCGCCCCTCAAGACATCCGTCCATTTTGTCTTCATCTGTGCCTCACATTTACCTTATCTCGATCCTTCAAAACCATTGCCGCCATCTGACCCACTGTTCGCGTCACACACTTGTTGCTCCCTGTTTCCAAATTGACACCGTCCATTTATTTCAATGGGGCAAACTTCGTGGCTACCCAATCCCTAGCCATATAAACCAGTTTTTGTTCTTCCCTTCTTCCCTTCTTTTTTTCTTTTTCTTCTTCATCTTTTCTGGTGACTGTGGTTTATTACGCCTATTTTCGGTCCTTCTTATGTAAAAATCCCAGGTCCTAACCTCCTCCATTTGGCCCAGCCAACTCCTCCATTCGACTTTGACTTTCAAATTCAGCGGGAACACTTTTGAATCCATTCCTGGGTCCAATTAAACTTCCTCCATCATTTTCTCCGTGTCATCTCCCCTCTGGTTCCACTTACCCTTCGTTTGTCTTGCAAACTGCTAAATTTTTCACGAATTATTTCCGCCCAGTTTGTCGCTTGTAAAAAATTTGGTCGTGCCTAAGGCATGCTTTGGGCGTCTCCGAAATAAATTATTATTATTATCGTCATTGTTATTGTCTGAAAAATGTGGCGCAATATTGTTGACGTAAAAGCTCAAATATAAACACACTACGACTCAGTCCTGTGTAGTTGTCGCACTGTCTTCCGGACTGATGGTTTCTCAGACTTCTCTCAGTTTCCCGTCTGCTTGTGCAAGGTTGGTACGACCAGCTAAAATGGAAGGCGAAATCCATTACCGCAACTAGTCATGATCGCACGATCCTCCAAAAAGTTATATTACACAGCTCTCTCTTCCAAACGGCTCCGTCCCCGGAGCCACAGCTCTTCCCCCTTTTGTTGACACCTTTGGCTCTAACCGTACTGGTTACACTGCGTCAAAGCCTTCGGGCGGCGAAATCCCACTGGGTGGGTTGATTACCTGAGCTACTCAGTCAAAGGGTTTTAGTTAATTGAAATGAACAAAAAATGCCGGACTGCAGCCATTGATCGATGCGTTTTGGATGACACAGGCTGCATCTGGCAAAACCCTTCCAATACAAAAGGGCTCTTTCCGACATCCGAAAAGTTTGGCAAGGAATCTTCCGGTGAGCACTGACATATGAAGCCACAAGAAGCTTCCAGATCGTGATGGAACGTCGAAAACCTTCCTGTCCTAATGTTCTTCTTGCCTGCTCCGTGCTGTCCGAAGATGAGCAGGAGCGAGGTCTTCACTCCCCTCTATTTCGTCCTATTGCTCACTGAGGTACCCCACCAAGGTATTGTTCTAGTTGTGAAATGTAGCAACCACAGATCTGGCGGAAGCCGGATCTCTCTTCCTGTCCAAAGGAATCTTGGAGTCTGATTTGCTTGGGTATGCACCAAGCCGAGATACGCCGACGAGCACAGTTTTCGTGTCACAAACCGTACCATGCCTGATGAAGGCCTTGAGGAGGTTGATAAATGTTCGATTATTGCATTTAACTACCAGGAGGTAGTGCGTGTTTTGTCACTACCAAGGGACTTACACGTCTGCTGTGAGACAGCTTTCAAAATCCGTACCCTAACCAGAGTGCAGTAGGCCAGGTGCATCCCGCTTACAAATCCAACGCTTTAGGATAGAATCTGCAACGGTTTTGGCATTCCCGTAGCCCAGGGCATAGCTTCGCACCTTTCAGTTAAATGGCCGACCAGAGTCAGCGAGTATTTATAATAATAATAATGGTATATTTCTCGACCATGGTCGAGACGCATGCGCAAGCGCATGATCATGGTGTACAACGTTACTCAAAACAATGAACTATACACGAATTTCAAGAAAGCGAGTGGAGTCGTCAGAAGCAAAACAATATAGCTAGAGATAGTTTGAGTCGACTGAAATTTTAAAGGTTTGCGCGGCAAATACGGTTTGGTTTCGGATTCGACTGGTTGGTGGTGGTCCGTGAAAATACAAAATATATCGTGAAAATATAGCGCTAGGAATGCGTTATACGTCATAATAATGCAAGATGTGGGTAACTGAGGCCTATTGCTGGTTCTATGCACGGAGTAAGTTATGGACATGGAGAGGTTAAAGAAATGAATGGGAGTACAACCGTGAACTTTGGTGAATATGAAGAGAGCGGCTCTCCATGGAGATGAAGTTGGCCCGGAATGATGGATATTCCCGATTCTAATAGAGGGAGTTCATCATGAAACGAGGGGACATGAGGAAACTTTGTGGAAATGGACAGGCAACGTTGATGAATGTGGAGGAAACAGCAATCCATATATAAGGTGAGTTTAGGTTCGGGATCAATAACCCTTATCATTCAGAAAAAAAGGCAGCGCAACTTGAAGGCCTTTAACTGGTGAAGAGTCAATTTCAAGCTGGATACCGATCGAAAGAAAAATGAAATCTTGGAAGAGAAAACGGAGCGAAAAATCTCCTTGTAGGCTTGCGCCTTATTGTTCTGTTATGCTGACAAATATATTGACTTATTGATTCTCAGTGATCTTCGGCATCGTTGTTGGGAACCAAGGATGTGAGGGACAAGTGGACTCGCGTTCGGATAACGTAACGAATTTTAATGAGAAAAAATTCCTGTGTTGCGTATTCTGGCTCTGTTATTGGATTGCTTCACATGAGACCAAGGTGATGTGCAGCATCCCGTGGGTATGGTTCATCAGGCGGGGTAAGGGACGTGTCAATCAATCAATAGAAGGTTGCTTGCGAACTGTTATTTCTGAAGCCTCCAACAGTGACATCAGTAATAGAGGTGTTGCGTTAGGAGACGTCTATCAATCTGCTTGGAAGCATTTGGGGATGTTTTAGGTCGTGTGGCCCGATTGCAATCCCGTTTGGTATAAAAGATGCCATTAAGGTCTCTGTCGGTACAGGTCAAAGTGTGGACATTGGTCACCGAAAGTGGTGCCCGAGAGAGTGGGCGACGACAAACCTGAAATAAATGGTGATAGCAGTCTGGACGTGGTTCCAGCTGTTGGTTATGATAATAAATAGCGACAATTAATAAAGAACTGGCTGGGTTTATGTGGACTGTCAGTGTTACATTTCGTACTTTGATCTGGGTTTTAAATAGAGAGCTTAAGTAACGTAGGGTTGCAAGGGGTTGATAAGTACTACTACAGGCTAGCAAAAATAGCGTAAACCCGGTGGTATGCTGCGTCTGCATTTCAGAGATTTAACTTAATTGTGAGCAGGCAGTGATTGTAGTTGGCAGGAGGCAGTGGTTACTGTTAGGTAGGGTTGTAAACCTAAGCGTGGCTTGGATGCTAGGACATCGAGAAGACCGCTTTCTAAAAAAGATGACGGAAGATAGAAGGGTATAGAAGGAAAAGGTGACCGGTTTCCACTATGTTCTTATCTCTTTTTTTTTTCGGGCTTCATCGAGGTTGCCGTTATTCGTCAGGTACGTCGATACTCTGTCCAGGTCAATGGGTTGAAGGTCAGGGCTGTGGTAGCGATTGTATTTGACGTCGACGTGCATGCTAGGTGCGCTTATGGTGGGTATGGGGTGGTTGAAACTTAGAGCGGGGGATGGGAAAGCGTATGTGGAGAGTCCAGTGCGCTGTCACCCCAGTCAGTCTCGAGCGTGAAGACCAAAGCTTGTCGAGCGAACAAGGGCGATGTGGGGTTTCCCCTTTCGCAGGATCAGGTCTGAGCTGATGGGATACTTTCCCATAGATGAAGGTTGCCCAATTCCTTCACAGCCCGATGTCAGTGGTATTTGGAGATCGAATCGATCCCACGAGGTCTTTTTCGTTTCCACTGTTCCCTTTTTCAGTTTTATTATTATTATTATTTTTTTGTTTCCTAACAGAGGGGTGGTTGAGCCCATATAGGAACTTTCCATAGCCCCTCCGCCCGATCGTAATTTTATGCGTATTTGTCTTTTTTCGCAACTGCTGGGGGTGGTCTGTTTTCCCCACGTTCCAACGACGCAATGGTATGGGTGCCGTTGACATCAGGGGTTTCGCTAGCATGGGCTGGGAAAATGCAGGATGGGATTATGCAACACACGGAGTAGGACAACGAACGTTGTAAAGCACAAGCTAGCATACGTGTGTCAGTCTCGTACAGCGCCAGGCCATGCCTAAGACCATCAGAGTCCATTCCGGACTAGCTGGTGCAGATGAGTTTAGCTCTGCTGATGGGAAATGGTGTGGTGCATAAGAGAGAATATGATAGTAGTTGGTGGATGGTAGATACAGAGGTGAGACGAGAGGAAAAGCCACCAATTAAGTACTAGCAGGTGGGCTTCTGGAATAATAGATTCTGGAATGAGGTGATTAAGAAAGGCGAATTGAGGCCGGGCATAAAACCCAGGTGAGTGGTGGTAGCCAAGATGAACGGGAGAGGAGTGAAAGGATCGAGTAAAGTGGTAGACGGCGGAACTCAGTGTCCTAGGGTCCGAAGCCACGTACTTATTTGCTGTGGAGACATCTAAGACTAAGAAACTTAGACTGGTTGGCAATAGAACAGGAACATTGTCTAAAATTAGGAGAACCGGCAAGCATTAAACTAGGTATAGTTATAAAAGTCAGCAAAAACTGTGGCTACAGTAGTATAGATTGTAAGCAATATAACGTAAAAGAGAATAGTTGCCCTGGCGTTTGTCATCGGGTGAGAAATGAAAGTTCTAGTGCAGTAATCCTAGTAATCAAACCCGTTTTCGTAGGCCACCTCTTCGGTGACGGTCAGGCCGGTAAGAAGGATCACATTGGGAACAGTCAAGAACTGATCCAGCGAGCCTCTGAACTGGGAAATTGAGAGACTCTCGCGGATGTTTAGCGGGAGTTTATTCCATAACTTTGAGTATTTTATAAGGAAAAAGTTAGATCTCAACGCTAGTTTTGATCTAGGAATAGAGAGCTGCAATGACCGATGGCGTAGAGCATAATTCGTGGAGGGAGTGAGACGAATGGGTTCGGTACACGAAAAAGCCGTACGGTGGTGCAGCTTAAACAGGAAGCACAAATTGAGCTTCATGCGACGCAACCATAGAGGGTCAAGATTGAGTAGGATGCATCGATCCTTGTAACACAGACTGGAGGAAAAGCCTACTAGTTGTTTGGTGAATTGGCGTTGCACGGACTCCAGAGAAATGCGGTCGGATTTCGTCATGTTGGTGAAGATAATGGGACAGTATTCAAGGAGAGGCCTGGCGTGAGACTTGTAAATGAGCAGTTTGCAATCATTTAGCCGAAAAGTTCTGGAGATGAGACCAGTGGTTCTTCTGGTCTTTGCAATCTGGAGTGGAACATACTCAGAAAACCTAAAGCTACAAGAATAATGGAGACCAAGGTCTCGAACTAAAGGGCTGTACGAAATGGGTAGGTCGTGGATAAGCAGGGTTCCAGGGGTCACTTGACATCTGAATGTTGTGAAGCAGCTCTTCGAGGTCGAAAAGTCCATATTCCATAAATTGCACCAATCCCCGAGTCGCTTTAGGTCACTAGAGATATCATCCAGCATGATGTTGAGGTTTTGACGAGGAAACTCATAGACAATCTTAACGTCATCAGCGAAAAGGAATGGGGTACCATGGTGCAAGATGGGAAATATGTCGTTTATGTAGATGAGAAATAGTAAAGGACCGAGTACACTGCCTTGTATAACTCCACTGGTGACTGGAGCAGGTTGTGAGAAACAACCATCAATGGAAACCACTTGTGAACGGTCCGATAAATAAGATGTTAACCAAGATAAAAGCGAACCGGAAAAGCCATGAGCTTTGAGTTTGGTTAGTAACAAAGCGTGAGGGACGCGGTCGAAAGCCTTTGTCATATCAAGGTATATGATGATGATAGATTTAGCGTTGTCGGCGGCCGCCGTTATGAGGTTAAAAAAGTCGTACTGACAGGTGGTGCATGAACGTGATTTTAGGAAGCCATGCTGCCCACTATGGATGATGTTATGGGACAACAGGAAGTCGGACATCCGCTGTTTGATGAGGCGTTCCATCAACCTAGAAGCAATTGGAGTGTGGTTGATAGGGCGGTAATTTGAGGGGTCATGTATTGGTCCCTTCTTATGGATTGGGATGATGACCGCAGTCTTCCACTGTGAGGGAAATATGCCAAACTTGATGGATAGATTGTAGACCTTCAATAGTAAGGCTGCGACATCAGTTCCTCCAAGACGTAGAAGTGTCGGCGGAACACCATCATGGCCAAGGTGTGAGGACTTCCGGACACGGGTAATCTGGTTGGTCACCTCTTTTAAAGTAAATTCTAAATCAGACAGTGAGTGCTCGGTGACAGGGTCTATGCATGGGGATAAAGTAAGGGGGTTCGTATTCATGGATGCAGCAAAGTAGGAGTTAAGCGCCTCGGCTATCGCTACAGGTGAGGTAATGTGGTCGTTATTTTCTAAGATTAGAGAGGGGATACTTACTGGTTTGCTCTGATTTCTATTCTTCATTAGGTATGCCAACTTGGAGGAAGTATCATGGCATTGCAAGGCAGATACTTCTTGTTTTTTGAGCATATCATCAGTCTTCATTCTGATTGCTACCGAGAGACGTTGGAGCTGCAAGAATGACGATAAGTCATTATTGGTTTGATACACCTTCTGGAGCTTCAGATACTTGTTTTGCATTCGGCTCAGGATTGAACTACGGACTCGGTTTGATGTGATACGAGTAGTAGTGATTTTGGACAGCAAGTCTGATAGGTTAGAATATAGTAAATTAGCAGCCAGCTGAGGGTCGCTTTGCAGGAAAAAGTCGTCCCAGTCTAGCGATCGAAGCGTGCAGATAAGATTGACCCAGTTGACTGCTGAAGAGTAATGATTGGGTGGGTGGGATTTGTCAAAAGATTGCGGAACCACGAAGGTGCAGGACACCATTCTGTGGTCGCTTCCTGGAAAGAGGTCGAGCGTACTGGCTGAAACATCTGATAAACCAATAGTAAACAACAAATCAAGGATGTTGTTACCTCTGGTTGGGACTGTTACGTGTTGGATCCAGCGCCCAACGCGGATGCATGACATAAAATCTAGTAAGTTGTTTGGGGCGGATAGAGTATTCCAACAAATGCTCGGTGCATTGAAGTCCCCCGCTATGAGTTTGGAGGAACAGGGCAGCGATGAAAGATAGTTGAAAGCGTCAATAATCTTGGTAAGATCCATAGCGTTGGAATCAGGTGGCCTATAGATGCAACCAATATGAAGATAGGAATTAAGTAAGGGAATTGTTAACCACAGTGAATCCTGAATGGCGTCCAGAGTTGTGTGTGACAGTGGAATGGCCAGCAGAGTGTTTTTGACATAAACTAGACAGCCTCCCCCACGACAAGGCCTATTCCTTCGGAACATCTGGTAGCCAACTAGACAGACTCGATCTGACGGGACGGAATCTGTTAGCCATGTTTCAGTTACAATGATAATATCAAAGTCAGAGGGCTCAGCGATGCTGCGGATGGCTTTAGTTTTGTGCAGTAATGAACGGGCATTTACAAGTATGACTGAGAGAGATGATACAGGCCTCGGTAGTGGTGGATATGGTGGGGGGTTCGGTAGTGGTGATGAGGGTGGTAATTCCAGTGAAGAATAGGGCAAGGATGGGGGGAGGACCTCAGTTGTTCCACGGATTGGATGAGTTGAAGCCTGGAGGGGGATAGTGTGAGGGGAGAGGGATGGGGAGGTGCTGTTTGGGAGAGTAGTTTGAATGCGGGGAATATTCTCGAAGGGGGCCGGCAGGAAAAAAGCGGCCACGGATGGATGGCAGTACTGGGGCAAGAGACGAGGATGGGTCTTGTGGGAGAGGGGAGCTAGGTGAAACCAGGAAATGGTTCCCAGGGAGTGACTGGGTAGCGGTAGAGGTATAGAGTAGTTGGTGTGGCGGATAGTAATGTAATGGAGCGGTGAATGGGGGGGGGATAAGGTGGGTACAAGTAGGGTGGAAATGAAAAGGCAGTTAGCCGAGATGGAAAACTAGGATTCACAGCCGCGCAAGGGGCTGGTAAAATTTCACGTGACTGAGTCATTACCTTATGGTTTGCATGTGCGTTACGTTGATGGGCCTTGTTCTTTTGGTGACGAGGTGTTAACTTCTGTGGGTCAATCTGCACTGACGGGCTAATTAGCGGTGGTGGCCTAGGTGGTAACCAGACACATTCTTGTTGCAAATGGGTGGGTGCAGATGGTGGGCTTAGGGGCCTGGTTGAGTAATCAAAAATGCCAGAGGTAACAGGATGCATGGGTGTAGACGGAGGTGGGTTGATGGTGCAGTGATTTTTAGGTATGGTTAAATAACCCGACATGGAGCTAGTAGAAGGAATGGGGTCATCTAGACTTGTGGAGTACATGAGCTCGCGGGTGGATGAGTTGGAGGAACCTTCATCAGTTTTGTGGACGTTGGGGCGCTTGTTCCAGTCTGGAGATTTGCTTGGCCTATTCTGGATATTGGGGCGTTTTCCAGGTGGCTCATTGGGTGAGGAAATTGGCGTACTGTCTAAATCTACGGTTGCATTGTAATCTGCAATAGATGGCAACATCGGGTGATGGCCAGTGATAGGTGCCCCGGAGTTTTGGGGTGGATTGTTGGTTGCGCTAACACCGGGGTTACTGTTCTGGGCGTGACTCTTGTGCACCTCTCTTTGCAGTGGGGTCTTGTCAGGAAATATCTTGGCGCACTTGAAGCCGGTTTTGGCTACGACTAACGCTTGCCGGCTGATAAAAATCTTGGCGACAACTTCATTTGTAAACTGGAACAGCAGTGGACAGGTGGTGCGTAGGGAGGTTTTGCGGAGTCTAATACAGTGGCACAGTTGTGAGTCAAGGTTGCAAGCGCTTAAGATCATATTTTTAGCAGCTGAGAGAGGTATTCGGTCTGGAATGTTAAACACAACCGCATTGTTTGACTTTTTTATCCGTCTGGAGATTTCCGAGGCAATTGTGTCCACAAACTTCGTGGCCAGTAGTAGATTGGTTGGGGTATGGTGTGCGGCTGGATCAAGCAAGAATGCTATAGGCATCAGTTGACCGATAATTTGATCAGCGGAGTCAATGCGAGAGGAAAGACTGCTCAGATTTTTGCTCATTTCCGTAGTTTGTCTATTAGCATGTCCAAGTATATCTACCAGAGAGACTGAGCAGTTATTCAGTGAGTTTTGCAGTTTAGCAGTCTTGCGACGGCGGTTGCTGGCAGTGATTTTGGGTCGGTTGGGAGGAGATGTAGGCATATCTATGGTGGTAAGGATGTGGATGGCCAATCGGATGAGATGTGGCAATATGCGGAGGTAAGAGAGCTATACGGAAGCAAGGGATTAAGTGTAGAGTATGGCCAATATATGTGAGCCTTAGGTGGGGAAGAAAGTAATAGCCACGGGGAGTCAATATCAGCGGAACTAATTATGTATCAGTTGTTCAGCTAAAAACTGCAAGCAGTTTCTGCGGATGGTGCTGTTTGAAAGTTTCCGGATGTATTACGCAAGTCAAGACGGCTTTAGTCTCTTTACTAAGGTGATTCCCTGAGTGGTGTTCTAGAGTCTGCTCGTGTGGTTTTACTGAGACTGATGTTTCGCTTAGCTCCGACCCTAAGAGCAGTTCAATGATCACTTTTGTGTGTATCTTTTACCACCGGGTGGTCCCAGGGACTTATGTTCAGAAAAAATCGCTTGATTTTTTCTGGGTCGGACAACAGACCTTAGAGCTATAGTTTTAGGGATTATCCTAGATAGCTTAATAAAAACTATACCGATAACAGCGAGAAAGCTACGCGGTGTTTCCACCTTGCGTAAGTGGCGGTGGTACGAATAAAAGCATACCAACTATTTCATCGGGGAACTCCTCCACTGTGTGCTGTAACGGAGAGTATGACGCATTTCTACTCTTCCTAAAGCTGCCACAAAGTTCACAAGTCCTGCAGAAATCTGGTACGTCTCTTCGCTGGTAAGGCTGCCAGAACCTAGTCCTTGCCACCTGCTCTAATTTGTTGGCACCAGCATGGCCTAGCTCAGTGCGTAACGGCGAAAGAACCCTCCGAGGCGTGGAACGAGGTATGGAGACTTTGGTTGGATAGTTGGGACCAAATTAGAAAACTAAAACATTATCCATAATGCTCATAGGATTCCAGAGGCTCCATGGACGCTTGGTTCATATACCGTGCCCTGCCACCTCCCTCTGGCCAAGCCTCCCATTTCCTGCCCTAACTTTGCATGGATGAGGCCTGTGTGACTATCACTGAACTGGAGTGGGTCCATTGTTCCCTTATTGCCCTCATGTGGACTGATCTGTGCCACGTAGTTGACACTGTAGGAAAGAAAATCTCCGCAGTTTCGAACCGGTCTCCATGATAAAGAGTCCGCATTCGAATGCTGACTACCCGCCCAATGTTCACTCAAGTAGTCAAACTCCTGCAACTGCTTCTACCACCAGGCTGCCTCCTCCCTGGGTCTTTGCAGTTTTGTAACCGCAGAAACGCCTGGTGGTCTGTTCGAATTCGAAATCGTCTCTCTGTAAGGTGCTGTCATGACTTTTTTGAAAAAGTGACCAGAGCTAGCATTTCTTTTCGTATTGTGTAGTAATTTTTCTCCCGATTACATGATGGCTTGCTCCCATAGGCGATAACGTGCCCCACTCTGTCTCGCCCGACCAGTAACAACATGGCTCTAATGGCCCCGCCACTCGAGTCTGTGTCTAGAATCAACTCACTGGCTCCTCCGGACAAGTCTAGCATAGCTAGTACGGGTACCGGGCAAAGAGCTGAACGCAAGTAAACAATAAACTGGTAACACTGTTCTCCCCAAAGGAGGCCGTCGTCTTTGTGCAGAACAGCATTCGTTGGCACCGCTCGTCCTATGGAACCTTTTATGAAGCCACGGTAATAGGAAGCCAGCTCTAAGAAACCCCTCAATTGCTCAGCTTTTTCAGGAGTGGACCAATTTTGTGTTTGTTCGACCTTTCCTGGGTCGGTTCTTACTCCCTTGCCCGGGGAAAACGTGGCCTCAAACATCCAGCTCCTTGGTGAGAAGTTTACATTAAGACGTGTTCAGCTGAAGCCCTTCATTTCCAATTCTCCCCAGAACTAGCTGAAAATTTCCGAAATGTCTTTCTTTCGTTCTCCCATAAATTAATAAATCATCCATGTATACCATGCTTTTGCAGGGAGTCAGCCACTTCAAAATACAATTCATCAGAATTTGGAAGGTGGCAGGCTTGGTAATTAACCAAAACACGTGGAGTGGAACTCATGAAGCCCTGTTGGAATCGCGAAAGCTGATTTCTCCCGATCTCCTGCTGCGAGTTCCACTTTCCGAGGCCGAGATGGCAAGTCTAGAATGCTGAGTTACTGACTGCTTTCGATGGTGTCGAACAAGTCAACCAGAAGGAGCAGTAGAAATGAGTCCCATCTGGTGAAAGCATTAAGTTTCCTGTGGTCTACAAGCAAGCGAAGTTCTCCATCCTTATTTTTAATTAACACCACGGAGAAAGACAAAGAGTTATGTGGCGGCTGGATAACGTCGTTCTTCGGCACTATATCGAGTATGTGCTGCTCTTACTCTTGGTAGTGATTTTTTATAATAATAGTTTATTTCGGATAATCCCGAAGCATGCTGCTTCTATGGGCCATTTTACCGGGTTTTGTATTATCCGGGTCGACTTGATATTTAACCAAGTCCGTCCTGCCCAAACTCTCATTTCTTCATAAGAACCAGTCGGAAAGCCTCTCAAAAAGACCTAACAAAGGTTTATTACTTTTGGTCATGTAAATATAGTCTAGGAGCGCACCAGGCTGTGTCACGTTATCTTCCTCCGGCGGCATCTTTGCAAAACTGCTCATGCAGATCTTGTTCCGGCCGGAGGCTTCAATTTTCCCATTACCTAGACAAAAGTTCTTCAGCTGGACGTCGATTACGCATCCGAAATTTACCGGGATATCTTTTATGCTTACCACGTGGTAGGAAATCCCTTCGACTAATATTAGAGGATGCTCTAACAACGCCGGAGAGGCAGCGGTACGATGGCTAGAGAGAAAGCCGGCAAAGAGCTGGTGAAGGAAGAGCGAATATATGTTTCACACAAATCGTGTTGTGTTCAATATTGGCGAAGAGGAGGAGCTGGAGTGAAGAAATGTGGAGTGCTAGAGCTCGTAATCGGCGGTGATAAGAACAGACAGGTGGGATTACATCAGGCGGTTTAGCTACTTAAAAAGGTCGGGGTATATCTTCATTTCAGTGACCGATGGAACATGATGGATCAACAGAGGGAAAGAATCAGCCCTGGATCGCAGAGGCAATGACGGCTTTGATGAATTGCTCACAATGGAGGTGAGGTAAACGAAGTGATCGAAGAAGACAGGCAAGAATAGAGGAATTATTTTTTTGGTTCACGTGCAACGTGATGACGGCTGAAAGCGAAAGGAGCAATAAGGGATGGACACATTATGAGGCAGCATTTTGATGATGATAGAGACGGCTATGGAAAGCAGAGCAAACGTAGCCACAAAGTGGTCCGAGCAGTGTGAACTATCAAATGAGAAAAGAAACTGGGGAGCTTAAAGAACTCCAGATCAAGGAACCAGTAACTGTAACGGCTTATAACGAAAGATAGTGATGCGTATATAAAGGTTCAGAGAGGTAAAGTAGGGTCAGGTCACATGGCGTGAAATTATACATACAATTCTTGACGTAACATTATCGTTGTGACAGGCGGAACTTGTAGAGGCGAAACAACCCGAAGAAAAAATGACACCCTTGTAGGGAAATACACAAAGCGCGGGTTGAGCAAACTGGCAAAAGAGTCAGAGGTAAGAAATGACCAACCGGATTGTTCTATTGCCAGTGAAACACTATGAAGTCGGGGGAAAAAGAGGCGCCAGGGCGTGCAGCCATGTGTTGAAATATATGCGTAGAGGGGTTGGGACGATCAAGGTGAAGACCCGCATGCCCGCAGGTCGTTGGTTAGATGTAGTTAGTCGAAGGATGTCAACAGAAGAACTGGCTGACGGAAAGGTCCAGAGAGATTCGCGAAGCCGGGCAGGGAATATGTGGCGGTGATGAAGCGATAGCTCTTTTGATTGTTAAAGGTCGAAATGTGCAAACATAGAGTATTACCACGAGGAATAGGCTTGAGTAGGGGCGGAACTGGTGTGAAACTGCGTGAGACATGAGAAGGAAGGACTAGGAAGTAAATGAAGAAAGGAAAAATAGTGAGGATAAAAGAAATCGACCAATGAGCTGAGAGGGCATAGGGTAGTAGAAGCAGGAAAGAGGTTTGAAGTCGGTGACAGAGACTTGGGTAGAAGAGTAAATATTAGTGGGTACGGCTGGAGTGAACAAATGATGCAATAGTGACTTCAGGCTTTGGGGCTGTCATGACTAGAAAAGATAGGAGAAGAAACGAAATGGGTAAAGATGAATGCAGTGGCCGAATGATGACATAGAGGAAGCTATAGGAGTGTTGACGTGATAGGTGAGTAAACCTCGGCAGTGTGGCTTCTTCTCGCAGACACCAAACTCACCAAAATGCAACGGCAAACTTAGAGTTTATGTGCGCCTTCTTCATAAATAGGTTCCTGCACTATGGTCTACTTGGAAGTGATAACGGCTCCCTTGGAACATCCACTGTAATGATCGGTCGTCGAAAATCCCCCACTATTTACCTGCTTTATGCACTGTTTGTTTTTACGAACCAACGTTTGTTTTTTTACGTCCAGCGCGCTGCCCTGTCATATCCCTGCTGTGGGCCTGCATGGCCCACTTTCTCCCTCCTTGCAAGCCATAATTCCGTTCTCGTTTTTGGGTCTATTGGTCGCATAACTGAGGTTTGTACCTGTTTCGTGTCACTGTCCATTTGATATTCTAGTATCATAGAACTTTACGGATAATCGCCTCCCGCTTCCGGGATTCGCTGCTAAGGTATCTTGCATCCGGTTCCACAAACCAGGTCTTCCGCTAGTAATGGGCAATTCTTCTGGAATCTTTCTTCTCAGCCACCTAAAGTAGCTTATGGTTAGGACCATTATATTTCAAATACTCTCCTACTTCCCAAACTCATGGGCCGCTTTTGAACCGCAGAGCTGTAATATGAAGCTTTTCTTTGGGAAGGATGAGAGCTACAAAGTAAGTAGCTTGTGTGTATCCAAAAACAAAAAAAGGCCGGGGTTGCCTAAATGGTGAAGGGCCCGTGAGAGACCCTTTGGGCCCAGTCCCTGAGAAGGATTAGTGGAAAAGATTACCTTATCGATTTCAAGATAGGCTGAGGGAGAAAATGAAGGAGAGGCACTGTTTCTGGAAAGTATGGGACGAGGGGGACAAAGGGGCAGTCGATAAATGATCGTTGAATGCATCAGAAATGGGTACAGCGGTAGTGGCGGTAAGTGAGTCGGAGGTGAAGAATTTGAGCGAGGCAAGAGTGAGGCCGCTGAACCTTTTACTAAGCAGGTGCTGGAGGTAGACAGTTTTGTCGGGAGGTGCTAAAGCAAAGATTTTTGTCGTCTTAGGAACAATTCTGCCTCACGATGCAGCTTCAAGAGCGCCTGGTAGAAGCGCAGAAGAATTACTAAGTCGCGAAGTATAGTAAAGGCAAGTTGCAGCTTAGCCAGCTCACGCTCCTAAAAAGACGGGGGAACTGCCGAATTTAGCAAATAGTTCGACACACGGGTTAGCGGCAGTGAGAGGTAGGAGCAGAGAAAGTAAGTATCATTGTGAGGATAGGGGGGAGAGGAGAGGTCGTCCCAATTAAGGGAATGGATTATCATTGGTGCTAGAGGCCAGTTGCATGAGCGGTAGGAAGTAGGATCATGGGGAGCGGTATGATTCGGATGGGGACAGTTGAAGCATCTGAATTTACACGAAACGGTACGGTGGTCACTGCCTGGGAACCGGTCAGTGGTCTGATTAATGATATCAAGAGAGTTGACGGAGGATACTAGGTCCGAGGATTCTTTCCGCTTGATGGGGCGGTAAACATATTGGGCTCAACCACCAAGACGGATGAAAGAGAGGAGGACGGACAGGGTTGGATTTGGATGGCTAGTCCAAGAAGACAAGCAAGTAAGAAAGGGGATGAAATCACTCGCAATAAGTTTTGCACTGGCAGAATAGCCAAGGCAGCTTAAAGAACGTCCACAATAGGGCCTGTTTTGGAGGGGTCCAGCCCCGTGGGAATGCAGCCGCAACCAAGCAAGAGGTTCTGGCCAGGTGCTTGGGTATATAACCGTCTTGGATCATCTTTAGGGACAAAAAAGGGGTAGTCAGCAACACTCACATGAATAGTGCACTAGACGAAGACTAAGAAACCGCCTCCAGACCTAGACTGGTGGGTATTGGAGAGGCATCGCTGCCACTCCATTCCAACAAGGTCCAGTGAGGTAGCTTCGGCGATCCGGGATTCAGTTACCAGCATTAAGTCACTATTTTTAGGCAGGTGACAAAGATTTCAGATGCGATACCTTTCTAGCTATTTGTTAGGCGCTTATAAGGACTACCAGAAAAAAATCGGCACTGGGGTATGCAAAATACTGGTCGCAGGTGCAGGACTATCGGTATTGCTGTTCTGATGAGAGTTAGGTCTCAGTGAGGATGAAATCATGTCAAAAGCGAAAAGAGAGCCGATGATCGACTGGAAACATGCAATTGGTAGTGTCAGCCGGAGGCTTCATCGATCTTGGAGAGCGGATAATAAAATGGGTTTGAAAAAGCTATTGATTTGGACCACAGGGAGAGTGGCGATAAGGCCAGGGGTGTGGTGGACATTGGTCAAGAAAAAAGTCATTGTGCAGCCGGTAACGTACTCCTTGGACAGGACCGGTACAGAAAGAGTGGAAGGGCATAGAAGTGAAGGGGTTTTGGCGAGGCCTTTTTGGAATAGAGGAAGTGTGGGGCTAGGATATGATTGGCTGGTTGCGAGAGACTTAAGGCTCATGAAAGGTATGGTTGCATTTACATGGGAAGGAAGGATACGGAGAGTAAAGAGGCAGGATACTAGACCGAACCTGGTGTCGTCTTTAGTACGTTCCTATGGTAGTTCAGTATTCGATGGGAATTAACGGAGAAGAGTCGGGGAAAGCCGTTGGGGAATACTGTGGCTGCTAAGCAGGGGGTTGGGCCAGATGGGGAAGAAGAGACGTGTCCTGACAAGGCAGGCAGATGGTAAACTTTACATACTGTCAGGCTGAGTGAGCGGAAGCGGAGATAAGGAAGGGGAAGCCAAGGGGTTGGCGGCGCATAAATAACTGGGGCCGTTCCTGAGGCAACTAAGTTCGACTACTCCGGATGGAGTTAAGGGTGTATTATAGGGGAATATCTCAATATCCATGCAGAGAAGAATGGCGGCGGCTGACGGTTTATTATTATTAAACCTGCTGGATCTTCCCTGGGCTGAATTGAAATGAGACAGCTGAGGCTCTGGGACTGTTCAGCACCCTGATGCTTAGGCATCTATGATGAGCCATATTACGTGCCAAAGGTCTGCAGTATATAACAAGTGGTAGGAGTGGGAGGTCAGGTGCTTTAAAAGCCACGGCATTTCTGGAGTTTGGAGTGCAGCCGTGGGTTTCCGTTCTTGAGGTTTTTAGAAAATGCCCCGCTGACACCGGTTTGCGAGGAGTAGTAGATGCCTAGGGTTCAGCAAGTGTTGAATGATGTGAAGTTCTTAGTTGGGTTTCGTCTCTGCGCTCATTTCCGAGTCAGTGGGTTCACTAGATGACAAGTTAGCTTTATCAATGAGGGTGACAGAGCAGGACTCTGTTCCTGGATGATGTTGGGCTAGTTTGGGTTTTATCACCTTAGCAGCCCGAGTGTTCCGAGCACTAGTCAAGGACCGAGGTGGTTTAACGGTACTAGAGTTATGGAAAAAGTAGCAAGTATGTGTGCTGGGGTGAGCAGGTTAACCACCAGTAATGGAGGCGGGTTAAAGAGGCAGGAAGAAAGATAACCCGGGATATACGCGCAGGCGGCCGCAAGAGATAGGCCGCGGTAGGCAATGATTAGACTGAGATGTACCGAAGTGAACTGGCTGTACTTCCGAAGTTGGTTTAAATCTTGAAAAAGTTTTGGGTATTTTCTTGATACCTTTGGGCTCTGGGTCAGTAATCTGCCATTCCCCCAGAGAGACAGCCCATTGATACGTTAACAGTGATATCAGTTTTGGCTTCGAGGTGGTTTCCGAGCCATTTTAACTCTCTTTCTACAGAAATACCGGCTTGAGATGCATTCCGGATTAACTGACTAGGATACCATCCAATGCAACAAGGTAGTCTGGCCTCGGTGGACAAAACACCCACCTACAGAGGTTTCCCTGCAGCTCCAGGTTGCCTCTTTGAGATGGTAGCGGATCAGGAGACCGAGGTTCTTAGTCTCAAAATCACCGCTATGACCATAGAGACTAAGAAGGAGGGCATAAAGGCGAAGGTGCTCCATTCATTCTCAGAGGAAGCAGCAGACCGGAAGACCTTTGAGACCTCGGAACAAAGTATTTTCATTGAGACCGAAGAGCCTTGAGGCCTTGATACCTGTCCTAAATGTCTTATTATTCCGGGTCGCTTCCATAATACCGTTGTCCCCACGGGATGGGGAAGAAATATGTGGTGATCTGTCATTGCCTGAGATTTCAAATCAAGCAGTGCTGCCGGCCCTTTCCCAAAAGTAGCGGACAAATTCTCAGGTTACTTGTTTTAACTCGCCACGGACAGTGTCTGACTGCCCCACACTGATGGCCCATGTAGAGGTTGTTGAGGAAACAGTCCGAAGGGTCCCTCAGACAGTTCTCTATCCCTTTTCCCTTTCCAGTGACCCTCCGTGACGGCCAACCACTTCGGGCACTGCACTTACCATCTCCATGGCAGGTGCACCTGGATATTATTGCTACACGGTCGTCTACCACTCGCTGTTTCCGTTGGCTTTCCTGTCCATGGTCTCACGTCTTGGTCAATTGTTCCTGGTTCACGCACCCCCATCGCGGTCGCTTTGTCCCCTGTACAATTATCCATGAACACTCGTGCCACTCCCAACAGTGCGGGGCGCGGTCAGATCCACCGCTATGGCCGGCGCACATCGGGCGTGCAGGCCGTTTGCAACGATGTGCGAGCGCAACTAGACTGGTGGATCACACCTCCTGCGTTCACTTCACGAAGTGTTTTTCAGGTTGGGTGCCCAGCGCACGGCCAGTCCCACCCACTAGCACCGGTTGCGGATGGCACGCTCTAACTTTTCTTGGACTACCGAATCCAATGCTGTCGGTTGAAAACTGCATGCTCCTCATCTACTTTCCGCCACAGCTTGCTCACCTATAGCCCTTATCATCTGTTTCCACTTCCCATTTTTGTCGCCCTACCACGGTACGCACACCTACCCGTTTTGTCCCTTTTCCTATCGCCTCTCTCTACATCATCTTTCACTGCATTGAGTCACTATCGTCCTAACCACCCTTCTCTGTCGGCGCTCGCCAATAACTCTTTTCCAACCTGCCGTCATTGCTGGCTTCTATCCTCTATGCGCTTGATGTTACCCTCTGCTTAGAACGCCCATTGATAGCTTCTTTAAACCTGCCGTTCTGTTAAATCCCTCCTCATGCCCAATGCCATGATGCACAATCGCACCCGCACTCATGACCAATCCGCATATTAGAACTTGCCGCTCCAAACTTCGCATCTTTTACAGTCGTATTTATTATCTAATCACCACCACCATATCTTCCTCACTTGGCTCCGCGATTCCTCTGTGGTTCTTTCCAGTGTCCTGATTAGTATCCACCAGTTCAATTGTCTGCCGGCACGCAGCTCTCCAGCTCCATTGCCCCAACTCCGTTGTGCATTCATTTTTTGTGGCCTTTTTGTTCTATTACTGGTTCACTTATCTCGGGGCTTCCCGCTTCCTTGTCCGCCTCCATCGTGTTTCATCTGCAGTAAAATGATCTGATTGGTGATTTCTTACCTGTATCCTCGGTCATTGCTTTCATCCCTTGATCCGTTTATTGCTCGCTACAGGCATTTTTCTGTACCTTCCAATGTGGTCCGCTTTTTCCATGTTCCACCACTGTAATGACAACGTTACGTCACGGTGTTCTTTTACAGTTCCAAATCGTTTGACTTGTCACCACCCGACTCCTCTGGTCCGTCACTACATCTCGCACCTGCATTGATCAAATAATTAGACCCATTCTTACCTGTTTTCCTTGATCCTGTCTTTCATCTTCACTCTTCCATGAACTGCTCCTCACAGTCTTCATCACTTATGTGCTTCCGCATTCTATTTTTCTCTCCGTTGGGCTGCCATGTGCACTTGTCATGAAGTTAATCCACCACGTTATTCCAAAGTTAATTCCACAACCAACTGATCTAACATTACCTACTGCTCCTAATGACTGATAATCTCTTTCTAGGACCCCATTGTTATTGATCCTGCTTCTCTTATACCTATATATATATGTACATACGTATATATATATATATATATGTATATAATAAATCTACATATATATATATATAAACTTACGCATATATATCCATGTGCACGCGCTCTGCATCTTGCAGTTCCTCACCGGCCATTTCCCTTGCTATCATCCCAACGACCGTCATCATAGGCATCCATCAACTCTACATCTGTGCCTCACATCTACTGTATCCAATCCTTCGAAATCGTTTCTGTCATCTTTTCATCCCTCTACTTCTTGCATTGCTTGCTGCCTGTTTCACGGTGAGTTTTGTGTCCTGTCCGCCGACAATCCACTGCAAAGTACCAATGCCTCATTGATATCTAATCCACTGCAGTGAACCTCACCTTTTTCTCCATTTTTCCTCGCTACTTCAGTTCCTTATACCGATTTCCAGCCTTTCACATGTTTACCAGTCGGCCTTTTTATGTAAACGCCCGGACCAGCCATTCAGTCCACCTGACCTTGACTTTCAAACTCACCTGATGTCCATTCAAATCCGCTCCTGAGCTCATTTAAACACCACATAATCTCTATGGTGTGCATACGTTTATCCTATTTTCATCCTACTTTATTCCCCATTCCGAGCCTTTTTATCCAATATTTTTCTGAGAGTTTCCATATTTCCATGAATTATATCTGTCCATTCCATCACCTGTATCAACAAGATCATGCACAAAGCATGCTTCGGGCGTTTCCGAAAAAAACCGTTATTATTATTATTATTATTATTATTATTATTATTATTATTATTATTATTATTATTATTATTATTATTACTAAGTAAGACGTCAAGCTGGAAGACCGGAGTCCGTATGGGATGCCGTGGATAATCCGAAGCCCAGGTTAACCTCAGTCTTACGCCCAACACTGGTTGGCTTTTAAAGAGGAAACGAGCCTAAGAAAATGATAGGCCACATCATAGGGGTCGCATTTGACTCAGACAAGCCACTACCTGGGTCTAGCGCTTCCTTGAATAACAGCTTTGCTAGTGCCCTCAGTGGATTCGATGAGCCCGCTACCAGTAGCAGTGCAAGCCACAAGTAGAGATCTACCCTCCTTAGGTAGTTATAGTGGTCTCCTCCCAACCGGGTGACTTAAAAGTGAGAGATAGGTGCTACTGGTGATTCGAACCGGCTAGGCCCTTCTGCGAGCCCTCTGAATATGGAGGCGCAAAAAGCCGCAGGTGAGCTGCTCCTCCGAGGGCATCTCCGGGTCAACACTTTTCTGGATTTGTGTAGGCAATTCACATCCAATTCACCCCATTTTTCACTTCATGGTCTTGAAACCCTCGGAGCAATCACAACTTGTCAGTATGAATTGGATGTTACCTCAAAACCCGTCTTATGCTCGGCCCCCCCGGGAATTCAGTCCAAGCTCTGTAACTTTCCAACTTTTTATTCTTTCCCAGCCCCTCTAAATTCCCTGCTTACTCATGATTCGAAAGTCCCACCCTCACCGGCTCCTGAACCCAATGCTTCTTCGATCTCTCTTGAGTGGTTGTTGGAGCGCCTCTCCACTAAATGTCTTGGCTTTCAGAATGAAAATTTGGAACTGGAAGAGTTGATGGTCGATGAGAAAACTCACAACCTGGAGGCCGCCGGGATGAAGCTCATATTGGACTACCATGACGGCGAAATATCCCTCAAGGGTGGCACCTTGTTCCTTTGGGGCCTAATGAGAGGCTGAGCGGGTGGTGTAGCCCTTTTATTCGTACCCCATTACCCCAGCCTGTCTTACATTTAACCAGCACTGATTTCCTAGATTGTTTTTGGGCCCGAATTATCCAACATAGCAAAATCCCTTCTAAGGAGTCATCTGCAGGTCTCTGGCTTGCCCTGCTGAATCCAGCAACGCACTCATAGATCTGGCACATGAAATCAGGGGTTATTCTAATGCTCCCGGGGTGAGCTGGGTTAGACTTCACTAGAGTGACAGCATTTGTTTATTTTTTTTGGGGGGGAGGGTTCTGTGATTTGACTGGTAGCAGAGCAAACAAGGGCGCGTTTCCTCTAACGCCAAATGCAGACTGAGACAGGGCCCATTGTTTCCATGTCTCGTCACCACCATCAAACGTCATTTCGTAGATGGGGTCATTCATCTCCCTCCGGTCGGAAAAAGTGACCACATGCTATTGAAATGTGAATCTGTACCTAGGTTACCCAGGTGTAACTTCTGGAACCTGGAGGTCAGACCTTCAAATGGACAGATTTCAGACGGACTAGGAACTATCTACAGCGCCCGTTTGAGAGCATCAGCTGGGAACTAGAAATCGATGATGCCAATGGGCTGATCGAGCAGAGCTTTGGAGCTGCTGACCGTCTATTTGTATCAAGAACTTGCAAAACCGATGAAAAAAGCCCACTTTCCAGGTGTATGCGTCGACCATTAAAAGAATGTGTGTGGCTGTTTGCCGTCTATAGGTCCAAAAATCTAACGACCGAAGCAAGCAAATTTTGGCAATCGGAACTCTGTGCAGCTTTAAGATCAGGCAATACTTTGGAAGCCAGCAGAGATTTCCTTGCCCGAGGGGGCAGCAGCAATTCCGTTCTTCACCAAAACCTTGAGCTTGCTCGGCAATACTTGTCCTTTCCTCTTACTTTGCAGCTACCAGAAGGCTCTTCTACCGCTTCTTCAGTACAAGCGGCAGGGGCCTCTAGGTCCCACTTCAGCTCCTTCCTCAAAGCTTCTTTTTCGATTGTTTATCCAGTAATTCAAAACGTGGTAGTTCACCCAATACTGCAACACATGTATACCTCTTCCATTGACGCATACAGAAATCTGTCTTCTCAATCCTTATAGATCTATGCGTCTGGGCACGATCTACCTGCGAACTGTTAGAGAAACAGCCAAGGTTGTTACCGTTTCTTATATTCGGCCTTTCCAGACTCCGGAGTTTTCTTCCATAGTCGAAAAAAGGCAGTGAAAGCTCCTATCTTCAAAAAAAGGAAGCCGTCATCTTCCGAAAAGCCGAAGATCATTTGGCTTCACCAACATACCATGTAAGGTCTTTGAATTTATTCTCAAAGGTGCCACTTCAGATCACCGCTAACGGCATGGACTACTTGCCCCTTCCCAGCATGGCCTCCTTCCTCACAGGCCTTACGTCGCCGATATGCTGACTGCGATGAACAGTCAAGCCCGGGCAATTGAAAATGGTTGAATATTTCTTGCTATCTTCCCGGACTTTGCCAAAGCTTTTGAAAGAGTGCTCTGCAATCTCCTGTCGAAGTTAAGGGAGCATGGCATTCCTGGTTGGCTACAGTGAGCTATCCGAAGCTTTCTTACAGATCGGTCTCTCGCGGTGAGGATAAGGCCATCTCACTCCTCCTCATCCCCGGTCTGTATGTGAGTGCCTCAGGGAACAGCAATTGGTCCTTTTTTTTCTTATTTATATCGGCGACCCACCTGAAGTCATCCCCTTCAACACAGTAATGCACGCTAACGATGTGACAATGCGGGGATCTGATCCAATAGAAGTTCAGGCAGCTACGGTTGCATCAAAACGCTGGTCTTCTAAATGGGGTCAGCCGATGAGTGGCGACAACGCGTCTCCATGACACTTAGCATAACCCCCGACCATTACTTCTGGACCAGCAGTAGCAATATAGTCAGAAATGTTGCCCAGCATAAAGTCCTAAGATTTTGGTTTTGTGGTAATCATTGTTTCTGCTTTCACCACAGAGGAGTCAGTGTATCTGGCTTCCGGATTCTCTGTATGAATAAGCATTCCTTCCCTAGTATAAAAAGCTTTCCGTCTCCTTCGTGGAACCTACGTCCATCCTGTGCTACAATATGACCGTCAAGTTGTACAAACCTACCGTATCGCGGATCGAGACCTGTTGGAACGAGTCCATGGAAGTGCCTCCTAGACAGTGCGTGGCTTAAAACACTCTTCCTACCCAGCTGATTTGACTGAACTGCATTTTTAGGCGTAGACGTTTGCGAGGAGATCTTTCCCTTATGTGCAACTCATTCTCTACAGATTTAGAGGATCAGTACTTGACACGTCCAGACATGAAAACTCTGCGTAAGAATAGTAAGGAACTGATGAGGTCCGATGCCCGCACCGTTGTGAGCCAAAATTTATTTAGCTGCAGGATTATATCCTTGTGGAATAATCTTCCGCTAAAAATAATAGATGCATCCCCAAAAGCAGCCCTTAAGGTTCCTCTGGATCGTCACCCGGGGTTAAGTCTCGGCCGGATCCCAAACCAATGTTACAATCTTATCCGTCCTCAAGCAGAACAATACCCGACTCTGGGCGAAGGTTGTGACACAATGACTGGTAGTATGCGCCTTGAAAGATGACGAAGAATTTCGTGAAGCCTTAAAAACATGTTGTAGTAAAAGTATCACAATGTCTATTATTGTATACTTGCTTTACAAAAACAGCATATTTTGCTTTACTGGACATATTTGTGTCAAGGCTTTTCCATTTTGGTTATCTGCGGTAATGGCATTAGTTCTCCTGGGGCCAATGTGTGAACATGGCATTACCGTTTTTATTGTTTGATCCATACGCTGTCTGTTTCATTACCTTTTGGGCCTACATGCCAGCCAGTTCATCCCACAAGAACCTCTCGGCGAAACTAAACTCCAAAGAACCACTTCCTACCTTTTGTATTACTTTTGTCCCCGGGACTCCCGGCCTCCAGGATGTTAATTGACTTCGGCTCAATATAAGCTCGCTGCCTCAGTCCGTTTTCTTCCTGTGTGTGAGCCGCTCGAGAATGACGTTCAGAACGTCGGCCCAGTGTGGGTACAGCGAATACGAACGCCGAGTCTACCTCGGATTCGTTCCAAACAGATCACCGTCTCTCCTACTCACCTAGAGCCGCTTAGCCCCCTGTGCTAAGAGCAGGCTGCAGGCAGGATACGCGGTCCAGTTCTTCTATGTTGAAAATGATTCCTCATCCATACGGATGGCTTAAGTGCATATTCTTTTTATTTTAACTCTTGTGCATTTTTACCTCTCCATATACATGGTTCCATCTTTGTACATTCAAATACGTGCGTACCTGCATACTTATCCTTGGACATTGGGGGGTCATAATGAAGTACTGTTTTCTCGTCAAATTCATTCGATATTTGTTAGTAATCGCCGGTTGACTTTGGCCGTTCATCTCCAGTCTCTATGAATCATAATATACCGTCAAGCCTAAAGAGACAAAGTGAAAGAGATACTGGAGTCATGAGAACTGTCTCAGTGCCAAAAGATGCCTTATTTTTAGCCAATCCACACAGTGAGAACACTGGCGTTCGTGTCTTAAGAGCAGTTAATAGGTGTATTTTAAAAAGCCGAGCCAAACTGCACGTTGCCCCAACATTGGTTGCGAACCTGGAGCGTGCCCCAAGCTTGCCCCATGGAGCGAACTTGGAGTGTACTACTTGGAAAAAAGATTTCGAATAAATGGTTACTCTTACTGAATAGGAGACACTGTTACTTTCGGTATCTATGCTGTTGAAGTGGAGCTAAAGCAGTTAGAGCTAGCAGCAGACCCGGAGAATTGATCTATTAAGCAGAGATCTACTCGCTACCAGTACGGCAGAGGCACTCGTCCATGCAGGTTAGTTCAATTGCGTTTTGTTTCAGTTCTCCGAGCCAGTTGAGAAGTACAGCCTGGAAGGACCGCGTGCGCAGAAACCAACCTTGGATGCTCCATGGCAGTCCTAGCCAGATGATTTTGTAACTTTCATGCTGCTCACGAGGCAGCGTCATGAGGCCCTCCATGCTTTGAGCTACCGCTTATTCGGTATTTCGAGTTAATCGAGAGAACCATCTTACACACCACGGTTGTGAGATGCAGCTACCGGTTACCTGTATGGAAGGCACTTGGGAAAACTTAGATCAATCATCAGGAACTAATAAAGTCTTGAAGTAGCACACGGGTACGGGAATGGAGCCTAAATGGTTCCGGACCCTGTGATCAATTTTTTATCTGAATGTCACCGGTTTTCCGCTTGAGAGTCCACCAGATAATGGGGAGCAAGAAAGTGGGAGAGGGTTCCAAATAATAACCTTGAAGGTATCTTGCATCTGGTATTACCGGTGAGCTGGAAATTAGACAACTGGACAACGTGAAAGCCTTCAGTATACTGTTAAGTGACATTCAACCTCGGTTATTTTGTTTGACACATCACTGTTTACCTGAACTCGCGTCACCAAGCGTGGCAGTCACTTGAATGTTCCCCGTTCACGCTACAAGTACGCTATTCCAACATACGCTAACCGCTCTCTCTGCTTGGTAAGGTCTAACCAACTTCACGATTGGTGAACCCAAACTGATGTCAAGGTCACGGGAATTTCTTTTTTGTTCGCCTGTAGTCGCTCTGTTTTACCTGGTGCGTTGAACTTACGTAGAATGACGTCGGTTCTCCTGCAGTTAGTAGAAGTGATATTATTTTTTCTTCTACCGTTTACCAATTTTTCACCTTTATTCTTTGGATCATTTTTGAATCGCGGCTTGTGGCGGTTTTCCCTTATAATTGCATACAGTCTGCCCATTTTCGATGATAGGGAATTATAGCTCGTCTGCTTAGGCATCCATCATTTGCAACAAGCGCTCTAGGGCTCCCTTTCACGGTATTCATAGACCACTAGCATTTGGCACTCAAAAAAGTTCGCTTTCAATCGACACCCCTAGAGAGGTTTGCCCTTCAGACTATGTACCAGTTTACTGTGGACAGGCGATGAGACTCGGGGGCACCATCTCGTCACCGCTGCATTAGTCCCCCACCTTCGTTTGACAACGACTCAGACTCGGTTGCACTTGTCCAAGAACTTCCACTAGGTGATTCACCAAGCTTGCCGCCTCGACTGGCATCCACCACACGCGATTAGTCCTGAAAAACCCATCTCTCTGTATCTGTTCTTCTACTTTTCTATGAACAGTCAACGTCGTTTGTGTCTGTTATGCTGATCGCACATCTGCTGGCGCCCCAGAAGCAACTTTCTCCCGTTTTGCCTTCTCCTCAGGCGGACTCACTTTCACACTGACCACATCATTTTACTCGCTGAATCCTGGCACGTTCAAGAGGATAACCACCCACTGGACAACAGGACGATCTTTCAGCTTGGCGCAGGAGATGTCAGGTGAAGGCATTATCGGATGAACTTCAAAGGGGCCGCTGTTAAACCGTCACCATCAGTCACCCGATGTCACACATGATTGCAAGCAACGCGCGTAGGGTTCTTAGGGTGTCGATACAGCTGGTCCAAGTCCACAATCGGAGCCCAGCCTCGTCGGACTTCGAGTAATTCAAGCTTGGTTCCAGAACTTGGAGGCAGGATGCCAGAATGCCCAGATTCTTGCATTACTGAGCTCCTTGGATCCCCCGGTGCCCCGGCAACGGGAAAAGACGACTCTTCTTCAAAGCTAGGCTCCTGTCAGTGGAGGTTAGGGTTAGATCCCCAACCCGTTTTCTCCTTAACAGCTTCTAGGATCACAAACCTTAGTCTCACACCTCATGGTCACTCTTCCCGGCGACAATGATAGTAAAGCAGGGGGTGGTAGGTGCTAGGTAAGTGTTCCACGGGCGTTGAAGTGAAAGGAACTAGTCCACTGTCTGCAAAAAGGGTTGTGGACTCCTGGTCACGTTTCTCCAAAGGCAGTCTTCCATACCCTAACTAACCATCTTTTGAACTCAGTCTTTGTACTCGCGCCTACCACATCCCCTGGCAGCCTATTCCAGCCAATGGAGACCCTAACTACAAAAGAGTGACTTCTGATTCGAGTCAAATTTCCCTCTTTCCTAATTGTCGGTACATGCTCTCTTGGGCATCTTTCCCTCACACGTCACATAAGGCCTCTGTGACCAATTGCTTCCGTAAATCCTTTCATTACTTTGAAGGCCATAATGAGTTCATCTCGTCCTCTTCTTTCTAGAGCAAATGACTTCAGTTGATTCGGCTTCTTTTCATAGCACAGATGTCAGTAGTCTCCTAACCGTCTAGTGAATAGCTGCTGCTCGAGGGCCTTCATGTCCCTCCCTGAATAAGGTTTTCATGCTTAGAAGCGGTTTTTAGATGAGGTCTGAAAAATCCTCGTGCAATGGCAATAAAACCTTCGGTTTCCTGGAGTTGGCCGCCTCCCCTACCTGGTGCAGGGTTTTACGTGCTTTCTGCATTACTTTCTGGCACTGGCGACTTGGCTTGATGTCGGTGCTTACCATCACCCCTAAGGTTCCGGGCCTCTATGGTCTGAACAAGCTTCTCCCGATTGTCTGGTGGCTACTTACGCTGTGTGGGCCCTGACCCTCTCTTCTTGTTGAGATGTTGGCATTTGCTCAGATTGGGGGGATATCTCACTCCTTTGACCACTGGCATATTTTGTCTGGGACACCCTGAACCGCCTCCCCATCTGGTCCTCCTATCACCTTGAAGCCCTCCGCGAAAGGGAAGCATGGGTTTTCTAAAGCTTCCGTCAGATCAATAATGTGCATCAAAACAACAGGGGTCCGTGGACCAGCCCCTGTGGAAAGCCATGGTGCAGTTTTCCATTGCCCGACAAGCAGCCTCCCACTCTTACTCGGAAAACTCTCCTTTAGGCTTCGTACAATCCACTTCTGTATCTTTGTCATAAGTCAAAAAGGTTCCTCATTTGCTTAGGGCAGTCTATGATCAACCGAACCAAAAGCCTTTTGGAAATCCAGTTAGCACACTTCCACCTGTTATCCCGGAGCCACTCGACTGCGTACCTATTCCGAGAAACTTAAATGGGTGGAGAAACAAAAGCGCCTGTGCCAGGACCCATGCTGTTTGGCAGTCACCTGCTTGGTCCTTTCTAAGTGCCTCCCTATTATGTATCGTGGTATCCCCTCGAGAATCTTGAGCACGGTTGACGTCATGTTAGCCAGCCTGTAACCGGTACTTGTGTCTCTGTCTCCACCTTCACAAAGGGGTGTGAAGATCGATACAAGCCAGTATTTAGGTAGTACACTCTTGTGATGCTTTGAACAGCTTAGCCAGTGGTTTAGCCAGTACGGACGCTGGTGGCTTCAGTTGTGCTGGGCGGACGTCATCCGGCCCTTCCACCCTGGATACGTCTAGCTGCTTCAGGCCGTTCAATACCTCTCCTGCGCCGACTACTCTGTCCTCGGTTTCCGAGACTTCACCGCCCCTGGTCGCAGGTAGCCCCTGTGCACCCTGGTTCTGTCTGTTTCCTGCTGAAAGAATTCCAACAGGATTTCTGCTTTTTACTGCCTGTTTGTTGCCCGCTTCCCCTGTGAGCTCTTGACCCCACCCAAGGCTTTCTTCAGCTCTGCCTTGTATTGAAAGTAGCTGTAGTATGCTTCCGGGTTGCTTTTGGCTTTCCGCACAACACATTTCTCCTAGTTGTTTCTGCACTGCTTCTCTATCTAAGATTGACTGGTTCTCGTTGCGTTGAACAGCGGGAAAACCAGGTAGCCGCTGGTACCTCCCCACTTTTTGAATACCCTTTGCCTCTGTTTTACAGCCTTCTTCACTCGGATCGTCCACCACGGTGGCAACCAGATTCGTTTGACTTTTCCAAAATGTGCGACAGCCTCTGTTATTTCCAACAATCTGCTCTTGATCCAACCCCACTGGTTTTCTACATTGTAGTCAGCGCTCAACTTACCCCAGTCTGTCCAGGGGCTCCGCTCTACTGAGCCATTCTCGTATATATCTGAGAAGTTCCTCCCAAATTTATCAGGAGCACTTATTTCTTGAAGGTTGGGCCTGAACTGGAGCACGTCATAATCACTCGTTCCTCTGGGCTTCCCAACTTCTAGATGTCCCAGGCCATTTTAAGGCTCAGATCATTACCAGGTCAAGGGTTGACGGTGACAGACCAAACTGTCATCTTGTTACTTGATCACCGTGTTGGACAAGGACTTTCCTGTGGATCAGATGGATTAATCTCTCCCTAACCGTGCCTTCTGGAGTAGTTTACGAGGTCTGGTCTACTTCGGGCACGTTTAATTCACGCATAGTGAGTAACTTTTATCCGGCATTGGCAACCGTAGCAAGGAAATCAAGCAGATCGTTGTCCCTAGCACCCCTCGCCCCAGGGATTCGATAAGTGCAAATAACCTGCGCTTTCGGTCCGCTTGTAGCTACTACAGTCTCTACAGCTTGTACACTCGGCGTAACAAGTCAACTACTCTGAACGCCTCCATAATGCTGCCCTAGGAGGACCGTTATGCCACCTCCGGTTCGACCGCCCTGCTTATTCACCCTTAGGCCTGAGTGGAAGTTTATGATCAGCCTAATGCCACTTTCGACTGCTTGTGGCCACGTTTCAGTGACTGCTATCACATCTGCTCCCTGTGTCCTAGCTCCTTATCCATACCATCCCACCCCGCCATGCCCCCGATATCTTTGGTCACTTAACCACGTCACTATTTCCGTTGTTGCAGTCGCAGAAGTTTTCCGACGGCTCAACCAATACTGCTCCATAGGTCCTTACTTAATCCACCCCCGCATTCTCAAGGAATCCAGGGACATATTGGCTGCTCCTTATACATCTCTTTTTCAGCGACGTGTTGACGATGGAGTTTTCCCCAGCAGCTGGAAAAAAGCAGTCATCGCACCCATCTATAAGAAGGATAGTAGACATCTTGCTTCTAGTTACAGACCCATACGTCTAACTAGCATCACCAACAAAATTTTCGGGTGAATTCTTAAGGGTGCAGTTCCTTCCCATCTGCATAGAAATAGGATCCTCTCCCCGTCCCAACGTGGGTTTCTTCCTGGAAGATAATGCATCACCAATATGCTTACTGTCATGGATAATCTAACGACAGCCTATGATGATGGCCAGCTCTCACACGCTGTATTCGTCGATTTTGCTGAGGCCTTAGACAAGCCCTCGTGCCCCTCTTCTTTATAAGCTGCAATCATACGGGATAACGGGCGTCGTGTTGACCATCTTACGCAGCTTCCTTGCCGACCGCATCTTTGTGGTTAAGGTGGGGAACGTTTAATCTCAACCCTCCCTAGTAACAACTGGGGTCCCTCGAGGGTCGGTCTTAGGACATTTCTTTTCTTGATATATATAAACGATCTCCAGACGGCCCTTCCTGCAGACGTTGCCGTGTACGCAGACGATGTAACCCTCTGGAATTCAAGCTTTGAAAACCAGCAGATTGCAGTTGACGAAACAAACCGCTGGTCGGAGGATCGGAACCTTCCAGTTAATGATGACGAATACGCAAGCATGTCTTTCGGCAGAGAGTCTGGCCACACGACTTCCATTACCGGAGCAACCACACCGCCTAGGGTTGACCAGGACAAGGTGCTCGGTTTCTGGTTAGATTGTAACTTATCCTCCTCTCATCAGCACCAACTTGCGAGGAAGTCTGCCTTTGGAGTCCTGAATATGATTCGAAGGTCTTTCCCGCGCATATCTAAGGATGATTTCCCCATAATTTTAGGCACGTATCTCAGACGTCTGCTGCAGTACGGTAGTCAGATAGTGCATTCTTGCATTGTTTGAGGTCGTGAGATCCTAGAAAGAGTTCAGATGGCCTCCACCAAAACAGTATGGGGTCTCTCACATCTGCAGTATCCCGTCCGCTTCTCACCCCTCACTCTCTATCCCCTTGACTTAAGACTCGTAAGAGAAGATCCGTTTTCGATGTTCCACCCTTTTTAATCAGGTCAAAGCGATAGCTTCTTCTCCGTTTGTCCAGCCGCTTCTCTCCGTGGTCACAGCAGAAGGGTTTTTAAAGCGAGTCTACGCACTTCACTAATAATTAGCTTTTTTGGCTATAGGGTTATTACTCTGTGGAACGCACTTCCGGAAGACATTGTTCTCTCGCAGAACAAAGCTATCTTCAAGCAAAAGTCAGACCTCCACCTGGGTCTCTCCCATTAATTCCTGGTCCAACAAAAAGTGGAATAAATGTCCTTCGTTGCATTTCCATTCCCATATATGTTCATGAATGTCGCACCCCTATTCCACTTAAGGCACTGTCCAGAGTGAGGCACTGCACTATGTTACCTGTATTTTGTTTTTGACGCCGCCCCGCTCCGCCTCCTGCCTCTCTTTACTTTTGTTTTGGCTCAGTGAATCCGATAGAAGACCAAAGATTTCCTCAAGAACCAGGACAGTTGGGCTCAAAGCCTCCAACGCGTGTAGTACATGAAGACTTCAAGACTTCGAGCTCTGGCCATTTGTTCCCCATACTCGCTGCATTGGTGTAGACCACGAGCATCACAACACTATCCTCTACTTTTCTGCGTTTCCTAGAAGGAGGTCACAGGTGATCGGGTTCCGAACCCGAGCATCCGGACCTTTTTTTCGTATCACGGTTGGGCTCTCAGCTCTAATGTCCGTTAGTACCCTTCCCACCTCCTGGGTTGCTTTGCATATCGCCGTCCTTGTAGTCCCAATGAGAGTGATTTGTCTTAATTCTCCTCTCTCGGATGGGCGACAGTCCATTCCTTTAGTAACTCGGCTGAACAATGCTTCCTCCACCCTGACTACTGGCTACGTGGTGCTTAGCCCCTTTATCTTGCTTGCTTTTGCTCATGGAGACTTTGTGAAGGTCGTGGTAAAACCCGAAGTCCCTGTGTTTTTCACCCTTCCTTGACTGAATACAGCGGCCCTTTATTCGGGCCTCAAACCTTTTTCTCCCTTTGAGATCTGTCTAGTATGCCCGGCTGCAGCTAAGAAGGCTTCTCTGTGACCAGGGTTGGCGAACTGAACAAGCATAGGTCTTGGTTCGCAATCTTTAGAGTCAATCTTCCCGTTCCACTGCCCCAACCTCATAACTCTTTTCACGGCTACCTGCTCGGGTATTTACACTGCTCGAAGCAAGTAGACCAGACGGTATCTCGTTGCACTGTCCCCAAGCTTTGCAACTTTCATGAACTGTTATTGAATTCTATGAAGTACAACTTTCCGGTTCCTTCCCAGGGCATTACCACTATTTTTCCTCAACGTAGTCAGAGTTTCAGAGATATTAGTGGCGTCTTGTTCTAACTTATTTACCCTCTCATTAAGGACAATTAATCCGTCTTCTGTGTCATGAGTCGGCAGACCAGCAGCTGCTTGCTGTTTCGGCTTTGATCAGGTGTTCTTTAGGTCATCGGGCGTCCCTTGATGTCCATTGCTGTCCCAAATTGGCGCCAAACGTTCTTCTAAGGGTTTATTTAATTCGCTTCTTTGCCCTGGTTTCCCCTGCCCCCTGTTGGCTTCATTGTCTAACCTTATTGCTTCTTCGTATCACAGGGATATCCAGACAGGTTTATCATATTCACAGTAGAGCTGATAGTAATTCTTGCTTAACCCCGAGCACTTTGCGAAGAACCATGTTTGACAGGTGTTACAAGGAATTCCCGGGATGCCTGTCGATACATTTCCCTCAGAACACCGAGGCCTTCCACACCGTTCGTCTACCCCGCCTGTTCAGTCTGATATTCTGAAGGTTGCGGGGTTTTTATTCGCTAATTTTCCCATGCTGCCAGTCTAACCGAAAAAAGGGAAATATGACTAATCTGGTAAGCTGAGGGATATCTAGTAGGACTGATTTCTGACTGAGATTGACCAATATCTAGGAGGATGACCGACTGGTATGTCCAGACAAACCGGCTCACCTTGTTATGGTTTTTGTCACTAGACACAGCCGCTTATTGTTAACTGTTTCTTTCTTCGTTGACTTGGTGGTAATTCTTTCTGACTGGTGGTTTGTTTTCTGTTTCTGTCTAGTTAGTAAGCTTCTTTCTTCTCTCTGTCTTCCATGCAGCCCAACGTCGCCGAGTAGGAAGGGACCCATGTAGTGATTTTCAGCCTTGGTTATTTTGTTTAACACATCACTGTTCACCTGAACTCGCTTCACCAAGCGTGGTGGTCACTTGAATGTTCCCCGTGCACGCTACACGTAAGCTTTTCCAACATACACTAACCGCTCTCTCCCTACCTATAACGTTATCCTCTTCATGGGTTGTGGGGAAAATTGCCCTGGAGATCATGGTGGTATATTGCAGTGTACCACTGTAACGGCCAGGTGGTTCAAGCGTGTTGAGACGGGCTAGCGAACGCACGTAATAAGGAAACAGCTTGGTAAGGTCTAACCGACCTAAGAACTAGTTTTGACTGCATCTTGCTCCTCGTATTGGCGGTGAGCTGGAAGATAGATCACGGGACAACTGAAGGGGGTATTCTGCTCAGCTTGGGTGGCGCAAAGCATTCTGTCTTGAAAAATCCATCGAACGTGAGACAGCGAGATTTTTGAACCGCGCTCACCGCACGCAATCCTGCGGCCGGGACAGAGACCCACAAAACCAGCGGCATAATTATACCGAGGAATTCACGAAATCAGCAGCGTTTATTCCGAAAGGAAGGTTGTGTCGCTTTGGATGATTACTTATTTCCCGTTTGTGCCGCATACATTCATCCGGAACACGTGTTCCATAAGAGTTTCGTAATTCACTATGCTATCAGATAAAATCACCATCATCAAAAAAATCCTCGGGGAAGTTGTAAAGTTATCAGTAAGGTATCTTTGTGATTTTTTAACGTTTTTGAAAGTTTCAACTCAGTTTGCCATCAAGTCGTCTGTCCGTGGATCGCTCACTAATGGACACACACAACACATTCACAAAATCATCCGTAAATAATAATCACTTTCAAATAAATCCAATGATGCTGTTAGGTCCGTTTTGCATGCGTACAGCAAAATTTGAGTTTAACATCTTTTATTTTCTAGATTACGCATTTGTCCCTGGATGTGAATACGGACGACGTCCGTTGGAAAAAGAATGGCACTAAACGGCCACTGGTTTGAAACTGCCCAACAAAAAGCCTTTCATAAGACACGCAATTGTTGCAGTCAAGGGCAAGCCATCAAGTTCATCGCCATTAACTGAACCCCCGAAACTATTCGCTCCCACCCTAGATTCTCAGAAAAACCGGTGACCGTCATTGAAAGACATAAAGCCTTGGTATATAAATGCCACAAATCAACGCAATGCGAGACGAGGACGCAGTTACCTAAGTTATCAGTTTCTTCGAAATAAACCTCGCTATCTTCCAAAATTTATCTCATCCATTTGGTGTAATAAACTCCTCCTAAGACGTTCTAATAATTGACAACTTATCGTAAATCGCAACTCCAAGTGATCCTCCGATTTAGTTCATAGTTCATTCGTAGTTGTACATCACAGTCCTATTTTTCGAGGAATAAACATCCACGTTGTCCAACGTATTCTACTATTTTCCTAAACATAGCTGCTCCCATACATAGGATATCAGATACGTCTCCGTTTTGCTGAAAATTTCTCAACCAAACCATCCTCGATCTTTGTAAGCAAACAATTACGTTGTCCAACGTTTTATTAAGTGCGATTGTCCCACCTTTCCACATCTTCATATATCAGATTTGATGACCACATAACGCAACAACGACGAACATCAATTGACAATTCGGAATGAAGCAGACATCGAATTGCGAATTTGTTCAAGTTTTCAGTATACCGTTTTTGTGACAAACCTGGTGATTTTCACAAGAGAACATTTTAATGAATGATAAGTTAGTATATTTAATCGAAAGAATGGATAGTGGTAAATGGACTAAGAAGCCGGTAATAAGGATGGATAAGGGAAAGAAGAGGTATCAATTGCAACGTTTTTTCACTCGATGGGCGTGGCCCAGCGCGCTCTCGGTTGAGAAAGAGCATATCAAGAGATTAGAGGTTGATCACGTCTAGCCTGTGAATTATTTCGAAAGAGCAAAGTTTATTCAATTTCACCGTAGGGACTCATAGGTTATCTGAGCCCTCTCTATTCAACTACAACCGCGAGCTGCCGAATGTAATTTCTGTGATCATGGTCATCGAAAAGTCAAGCTGCAGCTTGAAGTGCAACTTTGTGATCATCCGTTTGCTGTTATTGACTGTTCCCCGTTGCAGTAAAAGCTTTTCCAAACACTGCACTTCAAAACGTAAGTGATATATGTGAAACACATCATATTGCCGATAACCTCAATGATCCTACTGTTTCCGTCGTATGAGGTTCTTCTGCGAAGCCATCCGATGTGCTCTCAGTATTTTAAAAGTCCAGTGTGAATCCAAATAGTCGATCTTCTCTGAACAATTTTCGGGTAATTGTGAGTCTTATGGGGAAACTGTTCCGCCTAATACGTCACATTTGAAAAGCGAAGTGTTTCATTCCACCTGTTTCGCTTTTATTTATATTGTGCATACTTCCTCTGCTTAACCTTCTCAGCACACTCCTTTGCCCATTTTTGTTTGCCAAGAAGTCTTAAATTGTTTTAACATTGTCGTAGTATATACTAGAGATCGGTTAGTGTTCCACAAGTTTGGTGAGGTCGCAACACTTACTTCGTTTTTCACTTTCTGCTAAGCTTTTTTCTTATCTGCACTCCATTCATGGGGTTCGATAACTGCAGAGACAGTGATTCCCTTGACACTCATTCCAGTAGTAATATACCGTCCGATTTGGCGCCAAGTAACCCTCAAATTTGGTATTGCGGGTTTTGCTACTTGAGTTATCGTCGAACACACCCGTGGTTCAGTCTCTTCCTTTTGATGTGGCTATAGACTTTGAGGACCTCCTTGATTCTATCTTTACATAAAATTCCCAAATCAAACTCAAGGAGTGCGTTAGGCCACGCTGGGCTAACATTTGGCCAATGTGGGGCTGCACCTTTAGAAATGTTGGGCAACGTTGCCTGCCAATGGGAGCGCGTTGGGCCACGCCCATCGAGTGAAAAAACGTTGCAATTGATACCTCTTCTTTCCCTTATCCATCCTTATTACCGGCTTCTTAGTCCATTTACCACTATCCATTCTTTCGATTAAATATACTAACTTATCATTCATTAAAATGTTCTCTTGTGAAAATCACCAGGTTTGTCACAAAAACGGTATACTGAAAACTTGAACAAATTCGCAATTCGATGTCTGCTTCATTCCGAATTGTCAATTGATGTTCGTCGTTGTTGCATTATGTGGTCATCAAATCTGATATATGAAGATGTGGAAAGGTGGGACAATCGCACTTAATAAAACGTTGGACAACGTAATTGTTTGCTTACAAAGATCGAGGATGGTTTGGTTGAGAAATTTTCAGCAAAACGGAGACGTATCTGATATTCTATGTATGGGAGCAGCTATGTTTAGGAAAATAGTAGAATACGTTGGACAACGTGGATGTTTATTCCTCGAAAAATAGGACTGTGATGTACAACTACGAATGAACTATGAACTAAATCGGAGGATCACTTGAAGTTGCGATTTGCGATAATTTGTCAATTATTAGAACGTCTTAGGAGGAGTTTATTACACCAAATGGATGAGATAAATTCTGGAAGATAGCGAGGTTTATTTCGAAGAAACTGATAACTTAGGTAACTGGGTCCCCGTCTCGCATTGCGTGGATTTGTGGCATTTATATACCAAGGCTTTATGTCTTTCAATGACGGTCACCGGTTTTTCTGAGAATCTAGGGTGGGAGCGAACAACATCTTCAATTTAGAAGCAACAAATATCTATATTAGTATTAGGTGAGATGTTACATATTATGAGATTCATCATGCATTAGGTAATTCCGAACCTTTGAATACCGTAGAAGCAAAGTAGGTTTTCGTCATCCTTGTTGGGGATGGTCAGAGTGCACATCTGATAAGCCAGAACTGGGACTCGAACACGGGGCGAACGATTGAAAATCGAACATCTTCTTGGGCAACAATGAGCCTGTGTTCTTAAGTGGCCTCTCGTTTCCCACTTCCAAACTGACAGTATGTTAGTGTAAATTCAGCCAAAATAAGCACCGTCACCCTCAAATGAAAATGCGTAATCTAGAATACGGTAGGTTGGAACTACTGATTTATGTGAACGACTACTTCATAAGATTTATTTGAAAGCGGTGAAACATTTGCAGGTGATAGTATGAATTGGTGCGCTGATTGTGTCCGATAATACGCCATCTGTTTAATACTTGATGAGGAGACTTGACGGCAAACTTTGTGAAAGTTTGCCCATAACATTAAAACACTGTAAATTCTTTTTGTATATATAGCGGTGTAAAAATATACACATGGAACACAGTATAAATTTGTAGACATAAATTGAAATTAAAATACCACCTGGAGTAACTCTACCTTCCTTTTGGGAATACTAGTTACTCACTTCATGAAATCTCCAGCATGATTTTTCCGCTGGCCGTGAGGGTCCCTTGATGAACGACTTGAATTTTCCCAAATGCCTTTCACAAGGAAAACAGGTGAAATTGTCTGAATTCCTATAGTAGGGCAGGTTATCCGCTAGATATCTTAAGCAATGAGCTTAGTACACAACTTCTGGAAAGTATACGTGGAAAATGTTTTGTACAAAAACCAGCAAAAGTATGTGTACGAAACCAACATAAAGTAGGTGTGGCTCATGATGCTAAAACAATATACATGGATAGGAATACCAACAAAAAGTGACCAGACAGGTGATTTAGAAATTAGTCACACAAACAAACTGGAACGAAGTGCAGAATAAAGTGGCCATATTCGGTTGTCTTAAAACGTTCCACATCACGCGTGTGACGACATTACCGCTGGAAATTACATGGAATAGGTGCGTGCATTTGCAGTGTTCCATCGCTCGGTTCATTCACAATGGTGCTATTTAAGCGACAATGCTGTACACGCCCGCCTTTTAGCCAGGCATTAAGAAGCCTCTGAGTTAAGTTCAAGAGTACCGGATACACATAATCCTGGGGGACTTTATTAACAATGTCAGTTGGAAGATTTATGAATAGACTGTCACCTATGTGATGACGTCGATACTTTTTCTCACGAAAATCAGCATATGTTCGTCCGCTAGCGTCCGTGAGGGGGAATGCGATTATTCCTTCAAAGTGCAATCCACACTGGATGCATTTATCACAGCCGAACCATTACCCAAGACGTTTCACTTGGTGCACGTATGTCCTAGCGGGTTTATCACATTAAATAGTCATCGTTCGACATATTACGGTGCAATTACCATACAGTATGCCATTATGAATGATATCCATGAATTCATTTACCGTTCTTTGTACATATACGTCGACTGGAAACGGTTTTGTTGAATCACAGCGTATTCTGACAGTTATTATTGGTATGCTGACTGCTCGAACTAAGCTTGCCAAATCTGGCCATAACTGGAGTTTTGAAGACTAATATAACGTTAAACCCTCAACGTTGACCTAGAAATCGACGGAGTTCGGCACTCTTGACATGCCACCTGTGCACTGAACCTAACCGCCTAGGAGTCCAATGTATAAAAGTACAAGCCATCTGATAACTGTATCTTCTCAAACTACCATTCTGTACGAGATAATTTCCGTGGGTGGAGTGGAATATCTGGCAAACGATAACTTAAAGCTTACAGCATGTTTTGATGTTGCATGGAGGTAATTAAAAATTGGACAATTACAGCAAAAGCCCATCAGTGTTGATGTCGCCACACACGGTTCTTCCTAACTTTATCTCCTGACTCGTTTAAAAAAGTGAAACAATTTACCAATACACTAACCTGTATGAGTAATCGACTTTGACGTGTTGGTAATGGGTAAATCAAGGCTCGAAAAATCCACGGACCCCAATCGTGCTGTTAGCTTCAACTCTTGTGGTACTACTTGGACAGCCTGGACACCAAAAGAAACCTTATGCATTAAGATTGAAGAGATACTTGACAATATTCAGTTTTTCTTAGCATACCAATCGAATTCCATTTTATGACACAAACACGGGTGTTCTCACGAGGTAACTTTGCCACAGATGAGGCATTTCTTCGCCCTGAGAGCCTTACTGAGCCTCTAACACCTCGTCAGTTTTGTCTCTTTAGACGTAACAATGCATTCTAATTCCCAGAATCTGAAGACAAATGACCAGCGTTACACAGCGACTAGTAATCAGTTCAGTATGTATTTCAAAAGTACAACACCACAAAAAGACTACCTTGCTTACGATGGATGTATATATATATATATATATATATATATATATATATATATATATATATATATATATATACATACATAAATAGGGATATATATATATTGATAGGAAGCTGACAAAATACTTGAGTTAAAGTGAACTATATAAATGCGTCTTAGTTATCTCTATATGTCTTGAATTATTTTCCTCATAGAAAAAGCCGGACAGGGAACCCTGTCAATGAGAACAATTCAAACTAGTATGCCAGCGCCTGGTCACAATGGCTTTCAGTAAAGCTAAATGTGCTATTATTGTAACGCGTATTGTATTACTCTTGTTATTATATTTCTTGTTGGAGTTCAAGAACATCTGTGTACTATTTCAAGGCACATGGTATGAGTCCTTTTATACCAACTGGGTTGGGTGTTGTGGTGATTAGAGAATTATCAGAATATGCTAAATTTCCCAAAATAATCAAGAAAACCGCAGCCTTTTGCTTCTTTGAAATGCTATTGCACGTGGTGCGGCACAGTTCAAAACTTTCGAAATAACCCTCAGTCTCGCACGCGGGCGATTTGAGACCCAAAACTTCAAGATTGCAGAATTGCATTGGTGAAATTCACTGTCTCGACGTCAAATGTGAAATATGAATGAAGTGAGTGAACCCAATTGGATTACATAATTCAACGCAAACAGAAACTCGATTCACAATTCACAGACTGATGAGATTTGTTAGGGACAGCCAGTAGAACCGAGCTAACATGTTACCACATCGAGAGCGATTTCCATTAGAAGACCATTTACGGCTAAGAGTGCACGCGCCGAGTGGTCCGTGCCGACTCTCTCGATTGCATCGCTAATAAGCGTGGGGTGGTCCGGTGAACGGTACGTGGTGAAGAAAGGAACGATGCTAAAAGTGGGGTGTGACTCACTAATGTCGGAGTAGTCGTGGGCCATTTCACATTACGGGATGTGGGTGGCTATTTGGGAAATGCCTATTGTCCCTGCGAGAGCAAAGAAAAGAAAACGGAGCATCATACCATGACAAAGGAGAATAGACCATCCGTACTTGAGGCTAATCCATTGTTACTTCAAGTGAATCATAGGTAACTCCACGTGAAGCCACGGAGTTTTTCGCAGGAATTGAAGTGCAAATCACACATCTTTTTGATGAGTTCAAAAAACGGTTTCGAAGATTTACGACTGGTTGCAGGAATATCTCGAAATATAACCAAAGTCCCACAGTGATAAAAGAAAATATCACAAGGAAGAAATAGAGTGAATCTGAATAAATGCATTGAGTAACAAAGGAGAGCGTAATTGTAAATTTAACTCAGAATGAACTGAGAATACTTCGTTAGGACATCAGCAAATTCGGTACAGAGAAAGACTGTTTTCGGTGCTTCACAAGGGAATAAATACCATGAATTTTCATAGGGGATGAAATTAAAGTAATCAAAAAAAACAAGAAAATTGGTGATAACGGTGACAACAAGTAACAATTTTTTATACCCACGTAGCTACGGTACTACAGGGGTCACGGGACATGGTGCATATTGACAAGTGTCATTCAGAATTGCTTCATCTATCGGATTTGAAAAATAAATCCGTGCAATTCAAGCACACAACGGACAACGTGAGAAAAACAGTTTCTCAGGTCACTGCGACATATTTACCAGATTTAATTCTGTGTGATCCAATAGTGCAAGGAGTATACCGATTCTTTAGCAAATGTGAGCAAGATGCGGTGAAAATATGTTCACAACACTTCAGAATAACTCACAGACAGACTAATGAATTCCTTTTTTGTTGATACAGTGTGACAACTAGTTACAAAATCTGTATACTTAAATACAGTTCCCGGGATCCAGGAGGGAAGTTCATAACTTCCGTGCGGGGAAAAGGGCGAAAGCACAGCAGCTCGAAGAACGCCAGAGTTATTAATTAGGAATTCGGACGAAATGTAAGCTGGTCTAATGTTTGGTATTGGTCCCTAAAATAGTTGGTATGTCCTGCCAATGAACAAGTTAAGCGGCTGAAGGAGTGACGCTTTTGTAGTAACATTGGTCTTAGGATGAATTCGAATACTGGAGAAAAGTTACAAAATATACGTTTAACGGATTTATAAGCTGTGTTTCGAGAATATTGGTTAGGATGAACTAGATAGGATACATGGCATTTTTCTTTTCATTTGACACTTCAGTGGCATGCGTATGTATTATTTTTAATTAGAGGAAGAGCATTGATGCTGCTTCACCTCCAAGTTGAAATACTTCAGTCGGCTGTTGCGAAATGTGCACCGAGATAATTGATTTAACGTCAAAATCTGCGGAATCAATAACCAGGTTGGTTGAGAAAAAGTTTCACATGGAACGAGAAAGTAATGTTCCCAGTAAGATTCTCATTTCGTGGTACATTGTAAACCGAAGGGATTACTCTCATTCCACGTCATTCATCTTCAGAACTTTAGCTAGTTTATGGGTGGGTCACGTTTCGTAGAGTAGAATCACGGAACCGAAGAGAAAATACTAAATTAAATTAGAAATTAGGAAACGAGGATGACAGCTGCAGTGTCTGGTGCAGTAATAGGCGGAAGTGGAACTCAGGTAACTTCCAATGAGATCTCGAGTTGTCGTATGACGAGTAAGAGTGTTCCCGTGTCCAATGCTGCTCAGAATCAACTGAATTTGAGTGGCAACAACGGCTGAGAAAATCCGAGCCACTAGGAGGATATAGACGTCTCGGCACACTTGCATATCAGTTCGGAAGAAGTTACTGGCAGAAAATAAGTAGTACACGGTAGAGTTATTGACCATCTCATCACGGGTACACTCCATTTACTTTTCCCCTAATCCAGGGAAGTCACATGATTCTTAGCTACTGTCAGTTGTCTCGGTAGTATAGACTGCTATTCGACCGATAAGACTGTCATCGAACTTACTGTATACGCAGTATATTGAAGTATGAATGCGGGATAACGAATAATCTGTTTATGTACAATCAACATAAGAATGTTTTAACGATCAGCAGGGTTAAACTAGTCAATATTCGTTGATTTCGATGGGAGTGGGTTTTACTTATTATTATTATTTTGATCATAAAAACCAGACTCTTAGTTCCTCTAAGCCATAATGGGATATCCGAAAGCTTGTCTAAATGGGTCGAGTTACCCACCGCGAGCTAACTGTTAACTTTTATATTATCCCAGCATAAAGTTCCGGTGGCCATTTCGATGCCAGCAATGGAGGTACGACAAGAATTTGTTAGATCAATAAGCCCAGCGGCTATTCGTAAATGTCAGCGTAATCGACGAAACCAACAACTGTTTTACATTATTAAGTACTTGAAAAAGGACCTAAATGTGAGCCTACGTAACAGTCCTGCCCAGTAAATATAATAAACTACAGATGTAGAAACTTCTTTACCACAGCTCTAACCATTTTGCTTTTGTCGAGTGGAAGTCAACATACCGTAGCAAAATACTGAAGGGCCTGATTTGCTAATAAGACCGAATTGGTTACTGCAGGTGGTAGAGAAGGTGGATGCAAAGTTGTTGGTATGACATCTTGTATGTAACCGAACTGTGGTGAACTGGTTGGTTTAAGTATGACAAGATAGATCGCGTTCGAATCGACCAAATTTCCATTCACAGATAGATTAGCGATACGACCCACAGGAAGTTTGTCGTGAACGTCAACCAAGAGGTCGAAAAGGAGCAGGAATTTGATGCCGTGTATGGATTTATGAATCTTCCTAATCAAGAAGACCCAAGAAACCGTGCGACGAAAACCAGCAGGTCTTCACATCTTGTCCCTAAATTTTTATAGAACTATTTTCTGTAAGCTAAAAAAATGGTATCTATCCACAGTGTGACGTACACATGAGAACCCACTACATTCAGTACCTGTTTATCAAATAGCTCATCCCTGATTAACAGTCAGTGATATAGAATAAGCAAATAATGTGATCAGTGTCGCCCATTACAGCTACGAACTGAAGTCCTCGTTTACCTGTATAGCTGGGGTCATGGAACTTGGTAGAGTGCAATAACGCGCCTGACGCCTTTAAAGAAATGGTCAACTGACGATGGCTGAACCAGAATTTGTATGAGCATGCTGCTGTGGTATCCATTTAGGCTAGACTGCATGTCAGAAAATGTCTGAGTTGGGCTTCCCGCTGAAGACTAACTGAGCGCCTCAGCATTTTCGATGAGATCTTTTACAATGGCAACTAGTGAGGTTATAATCGGCTTAGTTTGAGTTAAAGCTGCCTGAGTGACCCTGGGCTTCTAAGTTTCTCAGACTTTACCAGCATTCATAGCAAGTCTTTCGAGGCGATTCTGTAAGGACGAGCAAAGTACTTTTTTTGCATATCACTGGGAAGACTCTGGAGCTTAATCTCTTTTCGAAGAACATTATGAATCTTAGTGGTTCCTGGAAGAATTCACATATGCCTGAACAACTGTGAGGGTTTAAGATCTGCAAATTCTGTATCCGCAAACGAACGGACTATTTGCGATTTATCAGACATTCCAAACCGACTTATCACTGCTGTTTTTACGCTTCCCTGAGGACATGTTTCTGTTGATTACTTACGGAGGAAGAACTGCGATCACGCAGTGAAATCTGCTATTCTCCGAGGTAACGTTGAGCAAACAAAAAGTTGCTTCTGATTGCGTATATAAAGCTCGGGGGTTACTTCCCCAGAATGGTGCAAACGGGACAGCAAAAATCGGGAGAACAGTAAAAAATAATAACTGTGGTAAAGAATGATTACAAAAATAAAATACTGCAAGTTAACCGTGATGAAGTGGTCCAAAAGTGCTCGAGGATCAACAACGCGATTGGAAAATGTGATAAACTTATAAGTGCAGTACCTCGAGTTACCGGATTCTAACTGGATCCCGAGAGTGACCTAGTCGAAAGAAGCCAAATTATCAAAGGAGACCAACTGACGGTACAAATTCGATAGGATAGGAGAACGACAATATCTATAGAAACAGTGCAGTTCGTCAACCAAATCTACAGTTTAGAGCAACGCGGAACACAAAGTTATCTAGGGTAGATAGGATTACTCCGTCCTCACTCAGAACAGTCAAAGTGTGTTTTCCACGGTCGCTGGTGTGAGCGAATGAAAAACAGCTCTGTATAATGGAAACATACGGACTACTTAGAAACGAAAGATAAATAGTTATTTATTTGTATTGGTTCTGTTTACCGAATATGCACAAGCAAGCTAATTCTTCTTCAGGTTGCCACTCCGTGGTCCCTGATCAGAGACCATTTGGAAACGGCCTAGAAACCATGATCTACATCCAGAATTGCTGGGATTAAGATATAGAAGGATGTTAGCTCCGAGTAAGTGAGAGGTCATACAAGTACATACACATCGTGGGCTGGTTGTTTGAATATATTATTACCGGAAGGTTCCAAGTGAACATATTTGGAGAATAAGCTCATTTGCAATGATTCTTACTCGTCCAGGTACATCACAATATATTAAGATAAGTAAGGGGATTGGACTAATTAGAAGAATAGTAAGTGTTAGAGATTATTGCTGACAAAAAGGAAATGAAAATAGTCGCAATCCAAGCCTAATTCAAAACCGGATATGGATTGTATCTCACGTGTTATGTTAGTTTTTAACCGGTCTGTGATCTGTTATAGGGTGGTGGGCGAGAAACAATCCATATCCGGTTTTAATTTACCATGGATTACAATTGTTTCCTTTTCTTTTTGTCACCAATAATCTCTAACACTTCCTGTTTGTCTTTTTGGTCCAGTCCATTAACACACAGTGGGTTTCACTCAAGTGGTCGTCTATTCGTGCCTTCTCACGTGCACAAATTTTGGCTGTGCACTAGGAATGTATAGGACGATCCCCAGATGACTTTGAAAGATACGCTACTCATGAGTAGACTCAAGAGGGTGTTACCTGGGTAATAGAGCAAGAAAAATCTGCTCCGCAGACGCAGTAAGGAATAAACTTCTGAAAGTTTTGTTGACAAGACAATGCAAGGAAACGAAAAGGGGTCAAAGGAGACTGGAGATGCAAAGAAGCCGTTATATGTGCTTTGGCCATTCAAAGGCATTAGGGAAGCCGAAATTATCCAACGAAAATTATCAGGAATAAACAATGGAACATTCTGCGCAGCTTAGGTACAAATTCCGTTTGTTTTTGATTAGGGGTGTAGTGCCGACTTCCGCAACCCTTTTTGTGTGTATTCATTTATCTGTTCCTGTGGAACTAGGTAAGTTGGCCATACGATCAGACGCTTATCCGAACGTGTTCGTGAACACCACCCGGCTTGGCTGAATACGGGAGCAGTTTAGACAATTACGAGTGCTGTACGTTCACCCCTTGTTGAGTCACACCAATCAGTAGAGGTGATAAACGTTTTTCGCATCATTTACAAAGTCCGGAATATGAAATCAGGACTTGTCCAGTATCGTATCTTAGCCACAGTCGAAGCCGTGAGTATTCGTCTCTACAATCCTCCCCTGTGTGCTCAGAAACAGTTCGTGCAAGCACATAAGCTTCCTTGGCCCATTTCTATTTCTCAGACAAGGGTACAACAAATTGAACAATCAACACTGTGATCAATTTCACATGCACACACGCCCATGCAGAGACAGATTTAGATCATTCACCTTCTTTGCTTTGTGAGTCACGTATATATAGTTATGTATTGGTATGAGTACTAATAACTGAAAACGAGCATGTTCGCCACGTTTTTTTTTCTTTACAATTAAACTCCAATTAGAGCTTCCTATTATTTTCCATTCCTCCACTTACTTGGCATCACTAAAAAGTAAATGGAAGAATGAAAGTTAATATGTAGTATATATATATATTTATTTGTATATTATAGAACTATACTATAATGTGAAACATTGGGTCCCCTTTATCCATGATGGTAAAATATTTCAGGGACCCGTCGCAGCCAGCAAGAGACCACCATTTTGGGGAAAGTGAACATTGCCGGTTTTAGCAGGATTTAAACCACACACAGAAGGGTCTAAATTCCTTCACAATGACCGTTTGAACACGGTGGTTTTATCACGGTCGGGTCGAGCAATGGAATTCATATGTTGTCTAGACTTGTATTATAGACCGTGAATATATCAGTCTGAAAGGCGTGGTCAGAAGCAACGAGCACAAGGTTAGACTTTCAAAAGCCTAATAGAACAACGAAAATTGGCTTCAGAAATGTAGTAGATAGGTGCGCTAGGGACTCGAGTAGTTTGAAATGAATCAGGGAGAGCAGGGAGGGGTCGGGCCATGGGTAGAAGTGGAAAGCTTGACACTCTTACACCCCACTTGAGCTTGAGGGAATAATTAAAGGTACCGTCAATGAACACGCCTACGTTAAATAAACCAAGAAGCTTATTTGTCATCAATTCACAAGAATTTCAATCAAACAATATTTGCTAAAATTCATTTCCAAGATCAAAATCTGAAGAAAATCTAGTTATAATACACCGTGGACAACTAGAGCTGTTTGCGATGAATGTAGAAAATTCTCCAGCCCAAACTTAGAGCACGGAAGTGATGAGAACCACCAGTTGAAACTGTACAAAATCGAATTAGTACTCTGAGCGGTAGTGCTGTACGTATAAGCACATATAGTCACGAATGAAATGAAACAACACAAAGTACTGTCATCACCAATCACCACGTACTCTACAGCCAGAATGGAGTTCCGGTTTTTTTTTAATAATCACACCCTTCCTTGTTCTGCGTACGTTCTTTTTTATCCGGTGGTTTCTGATGACCTAGCATTTGCATTGGAATAGTTTTCAACTGTGTGAGACTGATAAATATTTGAACTGGAATCAATTGGATTGCAACCAGGAACAGGATTATTAGCAATATAGGCTACGTACCTTTGGTGTATGTGACCATGGATAAAGTCCAAAATATGAAAAAGGTTGCTTAGGTTGTATGCCTGTTGAAGGTCTCAGGTAACCTCCGCTGTGGTAAATAACTTCTGATGACTCAAGCTGCAGCGTGTTAGTTCGAAGTGTACCATTTCTGAACACCACCGGACTATTACCCGTGTAGTGGAGTATGCATACTACTCACTGAATAGGTAAGTAGCTGATCGCCCAACTAAATTATGGAAAAGCATGGAGTGGTAATAAATATGGTTGCATCACATGGACTGAACGAAATAAGATAAAGACCCCAAAACCACATTATTCAACCCTCCAGTCGGATAGCAGCTGTCTTCAACTGGGCTAGACAGCTATTATGCAAATAGGCATTTTTACTATATGGGATTGATTTTGTTGAGTCCTGAACAAGTTAGGCTGGGCGGGACTGCTTACCAGGTGAGCCTTGTGGATCATAACACTGGTAGTTGAACGGACGGGATGGCTTTTACGCGTGATAAAACTGCCAACACTTCTCTTTAGCTCGCTCTACCTCGTTGGATATTCCCGCACTGGTAGATTTCGTGGCACTTTTTAATGTCCGAACAAAGCTTCCAGCAACTCCATTCGACTGTGGGGTGACGACAATTCATACATTTTACCCAGCCCGTCACCTGAGCCATACAGTTACTTCGACCGTCAGTGACCAACGCGCGAGCACTCCTTCATGGACGAATGTCTTGCCAAGAGCAACAACAGTGAATCAAGTAGTCAGCGAAGTACTAAAGTATACCTTTGGTCCCTCTGAAGAGATTGAGTAATATTTATCATGAAATGGTCCACAGCTAGCTGCCAGCATTTATGATGTGGGGTACTTAGTTCACTTGGAAGGTTGAGAGTGAGTTTTGTGTACGCAGTCACACTGAAAAGTGTAGCAAACGGACACAAATCACTGTTCAGTTCAGGCCAGCAACAAGTAAGTCAGGTGAGTCATTTTATGTTTTCGACACAAATATGTCAGTAGTGAGAATCTGTCAGATCAGGTTAACGCAAAGTGACTGGTACCATAATCTGATCAACAAAACACAAGACTCAATCATAATTCACTTGAAGGTCTGTGCGACTTCTGTACTACTCCGGGAGTCGACTTTTGAAAATCATTTTCCAAACTTGACGAACAAAAGGAGAAATAACATGGCGATAGTTTCGATTTTCAAAAATTCGATTTCATCGATCTATGAGAAGTGTTTGTGTTAACAAGCAGTCAGTAGAGCTTTCCTCAGAAGTGGTATAGTGGGATAAATTGCTTGCATACGGGATGGTTTCAACTTCACAATGTCGAGTATCATAAGAAAGCTCACGGAGAGCAGCATTCCGCCTGTGAACCATGGATGTAGATGATTTCTCTAAAAAAGTGTTGGGACTGTAAATGAATTACTACGCTTCATGGTCTGTTTCGAGAGTGAAGTGTGAAACAGACAATTAGTTTTCGAAATGAGTAGTATGGCATTCTATGTGGATGACAGGATGAAATTTCTCCGGAAGTACATGACCGGTTTTGCGGTTATTCCCGCTCATCAGGTATGAGTACGTGGTACTCATCTGCCCAATCATCCCTATACTTGAGCATTCCACAGTTGGCTTACAGGTGTAATCTCATTTGGAAGAACCTCCGTGGGAGTCTAAAAATTGACTGTACATCCATGCTCGCTCCTTACGATTCAAAGAAGATTACAGCAGTAAAACAATTAGTTGTTTAAACGTGTGATTGCAGAAAATACCCCTAGAACCTCTCGTCGTGCCTGTAAAGGTGCTCTTTTTGTACGGCACTGGTTGACCAGCAAGCTTAAGCACCACTCAGATACCAGTGGGAGAAGCCTTCTTAATGACAGTTTTCTGGCAACTTGGGTGGATAAGCTTGTAGAGTAGCCCTGGCAGGAAAATAATTTAGCAATTGTCGAGGAGCTTGCTTATAAACGGGAGACCAGTTGAGTGGCCGTTGGGAACAAAAATCAAATTAAGGTTCTGCCTTAGAAGAAAAACCTGGATTGAATCTGGAATAATGCTTAAGTGAGCTCAGAAACGGAGGAAGTTAACCAAGGGTCGTAGGTGAACTTGCAGGCGGTAAAAATAGTAAGAGTTAGACTGAAATCACGTTCGTTTACCAAATATCCTGGTTACTTGAAATGAGTGGCTAAAAAATGCATGAGTCTGGATTGTTAACAACTTGCTCATACGGGATGGCTTGAGGAACAGACAAAGATATTTACCAAGCCATTCCATGGTCGACTTGTGAACTAATATGTCTTCTCTGCAAGAAGCAAAACCCCACACGTCAGAAACGAGATAATCAATGGTAGTTTGGGAAATCGCAAGTGACACGGAAATTGAAATAAACTAAAAAGAAGTATTGACTATTGTGAATTCACGAGAATTATTTGTCATGCTGTATTTGCAGACCAAAGTTGGAATAGAATCTCGAACCAGGAAATAGAAGCGGAATGACTTCCGATTCCACCATAGAACAACTGGTCTACTTCAGCAATTACTTCACGATGATGCAATAAGCTGCAAAAATGCTCGGAGTTATTTCGTTCACCTCCAATGGCGTCATATTTAGCGTAGCACAGGTTGATGCGGTGACCGGAGCAAAAAGTCTATCGGCAACTAACTGGTCGATTGTCATTTTCCCTGTTTCGCATAACCCCGATGGTCCAAGGAGTCGCTCAAATACCGTTGGCCCTGATATATCAAGATTAACCGGGTCACTTTTATGCCACTCGCTGCCTCGAACACTTAACTACCGGTGGTGGCCGAGTGGTTTAAAGCGTCTAATTACCGACTCAGAAGTCTGAGGTTCGAGTCCCCACTATCACCGGTCACTCTGAGGGTAGACAGCAATCCACCGTCATCCATATCGTTACCACACATGACCTGCTGGGACATTATGTGGTTCTGCAGTCCAAGTCTCAAGCTCTGATTGCTGGTTATCCCTAATAGTGCAATGGTCCTTCATGGCCATGGGGTATATATCCCTTGCACTGCACATAGGCGGAAGCTTATAACAAAAAAGGCTGTTGAGGATCAGAGAAGTTTATTACTGGAGAACTGTGAGACAATTGCAGATAGAAATCATAGATAAGTAGTGGAACGCGAGTCTGTGAGAAGTAGTTTACGCGACCCAAGTACAAGTAGGTTGTTGCTATTGAGCTATTCCATGCAAATGAAAGCCACACCGGTTTTTATGGAGATTGTAGTCTCTGAATAAAAGATATAGAAATGAAATAGTCTAAATTCTCTGTATCCAAAATGATCGACCTTCTGCTTATTTGATTACCACCTTTAGTGAAAGTATTACTGCATGATGAATTTAAACCATTACTATCAGATAAAAGAGATAGAAAACCGGAGGAAAAGTGTGAACATGTATAAGAACTTACATTTAGACGAACTATGTGACCCCGGTAAACGGAGTGAATAAGACGAGAAGAATGAGGGTGCTTGAAGTCACAAAACTTTCATTCATTCCATAATTGTTATTACCTGTTTGTCGAGACGTCGAAAGGTCACGTTTGCCCTTGGACTTAACTGGTGTGGGTTGAGCGATCATCATGGCAAACTACAGATCCTACTGTTCCGGGTTCGAACCCAGCTGCCACCGGTGACTTATCTTCCGGATGTCCCTAACAGACGGTGACTTCCCTCCCAAATACAATATCCCTTTTGTTCAACAAATCAAAGAAAAAAAGAAGCTTTGCTATTATCACTATTTGATTCGGTCCAGCCTCTGGAGCTATGAGTTATGAGGGATAGCGGCAATAAGGATTATTATCGGTTCTTCTTTAGGAGGCACATTACCATATTGAAACAGTTTTCAAAGTAGCTTGTCCGGATAAACGGTGCAACTGGGGAGCAGGAGCAGTTGATTTTGTAATTCGGCACAGTTATGTGCAGCAACCGACCGATCACAACTTCACTAGTGTGTCTGACATTGCGTGCGCAAGTAAACTCGCCTGTAGACTGACTAGCTTGGGGGTGCCAAAGGTTGAAAATTTGCTCTTTTATTTACTTCAAAACTAGTTGGCCGATAATGTTCACTAAGTGAATATTTCAGGGTTTTATAATATGATGAAATTAGATGACTAAGAAACTTCAAATCCTTCACAAGGAAGTGGGTCTCTTTCTCGACAAAAGATATACGAAACAGGGTCATTTGTCTTTGCGTATATGATACATAGGATCAAAAATTTCCTTGTAGTCCGTAACTCCACAAGAGTTTTCATGAGTCTTCAAAGTTTCCAAAACCGCAGATATCATACGAAAGACCACGATGCCAGGTGCATTGAAGTAACGAGAACAACAGCTAAGAGTTGTATCCTGAGAATCAGTAACATGACGAGAGCTAGTACATACTAACGAATGTGGATTCCGGTACGGAGCATGGTAAGCGCTAACATAACCAAAAGTAATCAATCAGTATCAGCCTCACGCAGAGCTAGTCGGATGCGACGTGAAGATTTATTAAAACCAGAGTGTAGTACAGCCAGGCATCGCACGCGCGCGGGGGTGAAAGGGACAGAAACCAGTTTCGTGCGAATGTCAATGACACATGGGCTGTTCACGCAACAGTAATGACAATACAGTGTTTTCCGGAGTTGAAAAGCCAAGCACCGTAGTTTATAGGCCTTGCACCGTAGACTGCATGCCATGGCAGGTTGTTAAAATATGGCACAAGGCTTCTTATCCGAGGCTCAAAGCACTTCAACCATTGCGCAAGACTAATAAACTACGGTGTTTAGCTCTTCAACTACGGAAAATACTGTACTGTCATTACTACTATGAACAATAGAATTCACGTCACGTGTGACCACATAAGTAATAGGGAAATAAAAAGTACTGTTAGCAGTAACTATTGCACTAAAAAAATTAAAACAAACTCATTCGCAGAGAGACCCTTTCGGTCACTCCTGATGGGTTGTTGTGCTTTAATGATCGTATTGTTATTCCTCCGACGCTTCGATCAGCCATACTTCAAGACCTACATTCCGGACACTTGAGAGTCGACAAAATGGAGTTCTTAGCCCGACTGATATACTGGTGGCTTTATTTAAATGCAGATGTTACCTATACTGCCATAAACTGTTAAAGGTGTTTACTCAAGCTACACTCAAGACCAAGCAAATGGCTCCCGTGACCCGTTTCGTGCAAACCATGGCAGATTGTGTATGCAGACTTCTGTAGTCCACTTCTGGGCAAGTGTTATGCACTGGTAGTTGTTGATACATTTTTTCGCTGGCCAGAAGTATTTTGGACTACAACGCCCACAGCCGAATTCACACAGACTGCAAGGTGTAAAACTCTTAGTAGGGAAGGAGTACCTCCTGCACCTGTTACAGATAATTGTACTCATCTCTCTGCTAAGTCCCTTGATGATTGGTTGAAAGGACTGGGTCCTCGCCATTTGCATACTACACCCCACTATCCTCCGTCTAATGGGCTTGCTGAGAACTTTGTTCGTACTCCTAAAAGGGCTATACAGTCTATCACTCCTCATTCAGTTGTTAAGCTAGACCGGATTGTTGATAATTTCTTGAAGCAATACCGAAATGTTTTGTTATAGTACAACTAGTAAGAGTCTAGCACAGTTATTCAAATCTCGTTGTTTGAGAACCAGTTTTGAATGTATCTCTTCTGCTGATGTAAGATTTTTCACAGAGAATGGTTTGCAGCCACCCAGTGGCATCATTCTGGCACGAAACGGTAATCGAATGGTGATCGCACTCGACTCTCATGATTTGCCCAGTCACCGAGGACTTTTCGACCAGGTACAGTTCAGAGGACAATTCCACTGTTGTTTCGCCCACTAATGCTCCTATTCCACGAAGTGACCTACATTGTGAATCCGGTGAATCATCCGAAGAATCTGGGGCCAGAAGATCAGCAAGAATGCAAGCAATGCCTGCAAAGGACTACAAGTGTCCGGAGCCGAATTAAATGTGTGGAGGACGAGGTATTCACGACTGACTATACACGTGACTTTTACCGTTTCTATTGTATTCATTTACACCGATATTGTGCATATTTGTGCGCAATATACGAAGTGCTACGGCGCGTCGTGTGCCAAATCCGCAATCTGAATCCGTGATATTCTATGCGGAATAATACTACGTTAATCTACACAGTATCGCACATTTCGATGTTAGTGTGGTCGGATGACCTCAGGCTGGTATTTGGATTCATTCCTTATAACTCTGTGTGCAATATATTGTGTCTGGTTAAAGTCACACATACCTATTGGATGATCAGTCAAGATCCTTTTCATGCAAAGATATACCCTTGACTGGTGTTAATATTTTACCATTCTTCAGTGTGGACAGTATTGACTAAGTGATCTTTCTGTGTATTGACTGACCTTTATTATTTGCACTTGAAAGCGCATATAGCTCGGCTCTTTTACATGCTTGCTCATTCACTCACTTACTTGCTCATGCGCTTGCTTGCACCTTACTCGCCGGAGGCTACCGGGTTATGTTTGAATGCTGGAAAATAAATGGAGTACATAAATTACGTGTTCTACTGCTACTAAATATAAACAAAAACGTTATATCAGGTTTTCTTGTGCATGTATTCCACACATCTGGACCGTCTGAACTGGCTGAGCCGCTGGTCACATTTCTTACGCTCTAACCATTTGTACTAATTACAGAATGACTGCTCTGTACCTTTGTTAGTAGAATGACACACATAAACACACTGCATTTAACTAAATTAATTTATGATTGTTTTCCTGCAATGTGTACATTGTAAATTAGCAAACGCTTTGCTGGGTAATGCCCTATCTCCGGCGTCTTCTAAATCGAGTTACGTGATCTGAGCGAAACGCAGTTCGATCAGTGGACTCGGTGATATTGGATACAGGTTACCGTGAAAAGATTTTGTTGCGGATGCTTTCTTAATAAAAAAATTGGTATGTCAGCTGTTTCTTTTCTCATAGGCAGTGACGGAGAAAACTTTATTCCTAACCGTCACACTGGGAGTTGGAAAAATGTTTCACTGAAGACTTCTCTTCGTTGTAGAAGTCGGAAAAATTTTGTGGCACTGTGAGACGATACCAGCAAACTTCTATTCATACACATATTCTTTGCGGCTGCACAATCTGCTAGCCGGTCGGGATACAGAAGGAGTAATCCATGCAGCTTTAGAGCACTTAGAGGAACAGTTTATGCGTTCAGCGGAAACAGATAATAATAATTCCATTTCTTTGCTGTTAATTGAAAAAAATACTGAGAGCTATAGAATATAAGTCATGGATTTACGTGCTGTTTTAGTAAGAATCATCGAGACTTCTAAAAGAGTTTTATGCACCGGATAGGCGGAACAGTTCATGAATTATGCGAATCTGGAAATCACTTTCCAACAATTATACTTTAAATATCTCCATTAGACAGCACCCTATCACTATGGTTAATTACAACCAGGGGTGGGGAGGGAGGCACTTCAATGACACGCAGCACAGAAAAGCACCATACTAACTTTCGACCTCACTCTGTTTGTCCGAAAGTGTGGCTCCATCATACTAGACTTATCATCAAATGAACCATTCAAGCAACGTAGAAAGCGCACGTATCAACTTCGTAACTGTTATAAAACGATCACCATATAGATCAAAATAAAAACGGCTGAGGTGAAATTAACTTTAGTTGGGATAAAAGTTGGGCTAGTAACCTGTGATGAATGTGGTGATCGAAGGAAGTCACAACTCATAGTCAGTTTTCATTTGTACTGAGTGCAAACTAAGGTGAAACCGAGAATAATTTTCCTACCAACTCACAGAGAGGCCCAAGATGGTACAGTGTTATATTGCAAAGAGCTTACGCAAGATTGAAGCTTGGGGCCGATTTCTCCACCAACAATGTTGAACACATGTTGAACTAGCCCCTGAAGGAAATCGTATATAGCGCGGCGTTGGAGGTGTTTAGAAAAGTAGTGGCTGACTGTTGGACAGCAGTATAACTCGATGAAGATTAGAGCAACCACGTGTCCAGAATCTGTTTGCGAAATTGTTTTTCCCAGTGATAAATTATCAGTGTTTAAAGTTGTCCAAACGCGTTAACAGCACAAATATCTCGTAACGCGATTGACTCAAGTTACTCTAAGTCTTGTGCAGGCTGACATAAACTGAACAGAAACGGAGATAAAAGGTAATAGAACAAAATGGGTATAATTTAAGTCATTGAAAGGCTTCACGTTCAATAATCACCCCATTTATATGGTCTTATCAGTTGTAAGTCACTGGAAAATGTAGTGATAAGTTGCACTAATCGAAAATTATTTATGGAGCACGGAACTAGTAGACTCACACTGTAAAAATATTAGTAATAGTAAAATTTAATCGGTGCGCAGAGGCAGGTACAGTGGAAAAACACATTTCCAGTGTGGTAGAAAGAAAAAGAACAAAGGAAGAATGATCAGGAAGTGGGACGGACTACTCTAAGGATGCACGACCAGACTGCTAAATGTTTGGACTTGTAGGATAACTGTAGAATCGGGCGGTACCTTGGTTACTGAGTTACTAGTCGGAACCCTTTATGAGCCTCATGGAAACATTGTAATAGTGGACTGTTTCTGAAAGAAGGTTTGGATTAAGTCACAACACCAAAGCCGCAACTGTTCTGGGGAATACTTTCGAAGATATATCCCAAGTTTTTCTGAACACGCCTAAATGATATCTTAAAATCACGAAAGCGGAAAAAAGCAGGCCCTGAATAATCGAAGAATGAAAATAATCAGGAAACCCCACTCTGAGAAAGAAACTGACAAAGTAACAGTCAGTAAACAGCAAAACCCTTGCAAGATGCTGATTGTTCCCAGGGATTCTGAAAATGTTTGGGTGTGGACTTACCCAAAGAAAGTTTCTAGATAAAATTATGAGCTGTAGATGTTCCTAGACTGTGGAAAGCTCATTGAATACACGCGAAGTCATCAAAAATCAATGTTTAGTGCTCTCCTGAGTAGGGGGCTGGGGAATCTGCAGAAAATTGTTTTTTATTTATTTCCGCAAACCTGGTTCATCTTATTACCGTCCGACACGTTGGATGGCAAACATTTTAAACTTATACAGGGAAAACTGGCAAAAAAAGATGTAAAAGACGTATTCTGACCAATGTCCCACACGGAGCAAAAGTACCACTTAAGTCCAATACGTGTGTTCAACAGGTTTCCAGTCACCTTTCGTTATTGAGCCTATGACCAAAGCAGTGGAGTTTCTTTGTGACATCACTCATTAGAAATGGTAAACAGTGGTTTCGATGGAATATATGAAAGGCCTGCATATAGTATTCATCGAAATGTACCTCAATGAGCAACCCATTAGGATCATTTTTTGTGGATATATTTTTGGCAATAAGTTAACGAGAGTATAATAAGAGAAGATACATGGACGGTTCGCCCATTCTTCCTCTCTTCTCCGGTTACTTCTGAAGGTCCCAGTTTCAAGTAGAGACAAACTCCAAATTTTTGCTGAAGTGGACACGAAAATTCAAGCGAAGATTCACTATTACATATCGATATGACTGATTTGTTCAAACAGGGTTGTTTATGTCCATAATTGAAGGATCATAGTTTTCAGGAGTTTAAGCAGTTTTGTACCCGTATTTTCCTATATGAAAAAGTAGTCTTATACTGACCGAAACATTTTCGTTTTTTATTACACTCTGGCAAACAAGTGCAGTAGAGGAGGTAGATACATAGCCTTGTAGGTCTTATGCACTAACCAGGATGATCGGCAATCAGATGCAGCTTCTTGGAATGGAGAATCAATTAAGGTTCAAATTAATCAGGTACAGTACCCAGACAGATAACGGCAAGTGAAGTCTGTCGTCAAACGGACCAATAATAACGGGATTCGGACCTCTCACCTTTAGGGGGATGAATACTCGAGGCACTGGACCACCACTGGCCAGTGATGCAATCTGTGATCAGTTAGCCATCATAACATAACATGAGATGAACCATGAGAGATTACTGAAAGTTACTCGGATCAGATATTCAAAATGATTCACACCAAGGCACACTAAGTAAACCGTTGATGATGTAGTTGTAGGGACACTTGCATTAATAAAAGTCCTAAGTGCCTATATTGACCGAGTTGCGGAAAATGAAATTAGAAGAAACGTGAGCTAATATTGGAGTGTATTGCTTTTTTGATGCAAAATATAAGACACTCTTATAGGCGGAAGAGTTACTGAAAAATACGTAGACAATCAACAGTTGAATTGCAAGTACTGTGAGTTGTCAGCAAATAATGTCTCATGTTATTAGATGGTGGAATTCAATCAAAAGCATGACGGTCAAAATCAGTCAGCATATGACGGAATCGAATTCTGAAGTGGGATGAAGCATATTCGCAATATATAGTTGGTTGTGTGGAAATCAATGCCGTATTGTCGATTACATGCCGTGTTTAATAAATTTCACCCCAGACTAAATTAATCAAGCTGACTACACCTCTTTTATTCACTTTGGAGCATTTTGAAGATAATCGCAAATACTGCCGTATGATTTGAAACCACATTTCATACAGACCTACTGGGAGGATGACTCCGTTTTTTCAGTAGCAAGACTGCTGAACACGAAGTCCGCAGGCTGAATAGCTTGTAGCACTTTAAATGCAAGCTTTCTTCATGTAACTGAGGCTATTACCAGTCGAAGGCGGAAATCCAACATCTATTTCTCTAATACAGTTAAGCTGAGGTTTTCATGGACTCATGCTAAGTTCTGATCCATCAAGTTCTACCATAACGCGAATGAATCGATTGACCAGCCCTTAATGCTCTTCCGACAAATAAATTACATATGTACAATTTAAAATTTTATAATTCATTTTTAGAGAGGAATGACAATTCCACCGTAGCTATTACTGCATAAAATAACCGAAAAATTCGTCAAACTTGAATTAAGTTCATTTCGTGGTTTACTGAAGGCATCAACTATTATCAATTTCCTTAACCCCTCAACTTTCTTGCTGCAAGTTGGACTTTAGTCATCAAGGTTGCTTGCATTGGGAAGATATAATTGTATAAATATTTCTATAGATTCGACTCATTTCTATCCAAGTGTTCTTTTTTTCTGTGGCAACATTTCGAGGTCATCGTTTCGCTAAGTTCACAAAGAAGAATAAGATCTTTTAATTGAAGCAAACGCTATCCTGCAAGTTCAGGGAGTAAGTTTGTCTTAAAAGTGTTTAGATGTAACAAAAGGTTCGTTCCTAATTAAAAAACAAATATAAAATATATTTTGATTCGTATTTAATCCACAATTTACATTTAAGCTTAGTTTCACGTATCACATCTTGATTGTCAAACTATTGGTCACTCGATATTAAAGCTGAAACCACAGGTGAGAATCGCGAAAGTAGTCCCTTTGTGTAGCTGTTTTTTCCTTGCTAGGGATCACCAGAGGCAGTGCAAATCCATCGAGCCCTCACTGAGGCTTGAAGTCGGTTTGAACGACTGTGAATCGAGCAACATACTAACCGGATATGTGGGTTGAGCATCAACGGTTTTTCTAGCATCAACAACTCAGTATATGGCGTCTATCCGTCACTGAATTTTGAAAGGAAACAACCCGTCACACACGGTAATTCGGCTCATTAAGTTCTTTACGGGTTTTAGTGGGGCAAAGAAATTCCGCTACAGACAATCTACTGGGGTGATAAGTACGATTAGTGGGATAACACACATCGAATAACAATTTGGTGATCACTTTTAACAGCTCCTTAATAAAACAAACAACATATATGCTCAGTATCAATTTTCTTGATGTGTACCACTTCGGCCTGAAATTCGTATTAGTGAACTTGAGGTTTGCTTATGGTTCATAGCCAAGGATGCTGCTTCGTGCAGCTCTAATTTTCAGTGTTCAAAGAGTCAGGATAGTAGCTATGCACTACATATCCATCCCCAAACACGATATTTGTTTCTCAATTTTAATAGAGCTACTTCTTTGGCGACCATTCAAACCCAGAAGCCAGCAAAATCATACTGAGATTTTTTAATTTTGTAGAGGTAAACGAAAGTTATCACTGACGTTTATACGAGGGAGGTATTCCAGATGAGTAAAAAACCATCTAAATAATGAGGTACATCGAAGTGACCAATCAGTAGCCGAGGGAGAAGACATAACTAATGTGAAAGAGAACGGAGTCTTGATGATAAGATTATTCCGTAGGATGAAATTAACCTCGTTCTTTTTCATACACTTGGGTTGCTTCAATGGGGATTTAAATTGGGCTTCTCCTTTGCCTTGGGTTGAAAAATATATTTACACTGGATATCTAGTTCGTCAACGTAAAGCTGTTCATGAATACTCTACTGTTTCCACTACAAAAAGGTTCTTCTAATTAGCATTATGACGGCAGTGACTTGATGCCTACGTTTCGATGATCACTTAGGAATATATGACCGAAAGAATCTTTTGATGGACAACAGGTCGTTATTGATAATGAGCTTAGAATTTGAAGTTTGATAAAGTCAATGGAGATAAATCTACTTCTCCCTCACAACTGACAATGCAAGCATGAACGTCTGATTGTCACTGTTGTTCAGACAGCTATAGATATTCAAGAGTACGGATGAGTTCAAGTAGATGGATGTTAGGAAGGAATTTCATTGTCAGTAAGACTGACCTTAGTGTGATACAGAAGTTATTGGATAATAGTTTGAAATGCAAAAAAATGACACCAGGTACGATCGACAAAGAGACCACCGTGATTCACTGTCCCCATGAGTTTGAAAAGGGAATCGGGTTGGAAAATATTCGATAAAGTAGTCAAGGTACAAAAATGGATGACTTTTCACTATGGTGAACATAAGGGAGTAAAGAAGTTGAATAATGTATTCGGAAAATGAGCTAGCCTAGTGTTCAAGAGTCGGGTAGAAAAAACTAGGTCACTCCAAAAATAGAATTTAGGATCGAACCATAACAAGCGAATCATCCACATAGGAGAGGGTGCGGGTACACATACATACATACGTTTACACATACGTACACATATCACTCGTACTTCTGTTTTCAAATTCACGAAATACAAGCCACCTGAACTTATGTGAAACAAGAAGGGTCATTGTTTACCAGTGTGCCCGTATATATCACCTCAGTCGATTTACCAAAAAAGTTGTAGAAGCAGAACATCTCATGAATTAGGTCACAGTCCTAGCTAATAGTGAAATAGTATGCCCTCGTTTATTGGGTCACATGTAAAATATTCCTCCGCCAACATTCCAGTCACTTGCCATGATAGGGTACTAAAGTATAGTGGTGTTTACGCAAGGGGGAACTAAGTTCCGTCACAAAAGAACCCGTGCGAGGGTTGGATAGTGACCAAAATCCGCTCGTCAGCACATTCTGCCAGCTTTCAACGGAATGTAGTATACTATGCCAAGCGTTTCAAACACTTTCACCCATCGATACAAATGATGAGACTTACTGCTGACTTTGCAACAGATTTTTTAGTGATTAAATAAATTCCATGCTCGTCCTAAGCTGAAATCGTACATGATGTTAAACTTTTACCGAAGATCAACAGTCTTTCATATGTGGTGGATACTGTAACCTATTCTGCATGTTGTTTCGTGTCACTTGTGAATTAATTCCACCAGAAGAATTTCAAGAGAGAGTATATCATCTGATAATAAATTACCGTTTGTGATTATACTAAATCACAGGAACGCAGAACGGTGAAAAATAACTTTAGCACAGCGTACCAGAAAGTGAAAACAGATGGAAAAAACACGAACATAACTTACTCGTGGACAAATATGTATCTAAAAAAATGGTGCCTCAAGCAGACTACCCAGTGAGCGTCAGATTCGTGAGACGATAGGGTGCAATCAAAGCTAGAGCCACACAAAATTGCCTCAAGCCCATTTTGGTGATCAAGCTGTAAAGTTCTCAGACTACCAAGTCAGAGTTAGAGGTTGAGAACTGCGCCACTGCCAATCTGTCATAGTGGATGATAGCAATCCGTTATCATCCGGATAACTGGGGCACACATACCTAGACGGAGCATACCGTGTTTCTTGTTTACCAGTATCGACTGATATCACTGATATCACAATGGGTCACTGTGGGTGTAACCAGTCAGTAACATACGTGCTTTCAAATAGAATTAGCCACAAAACCGGACGCGCACTGGCATGCTCTGTGTAATAAACATTGTTCTCATTCCTACGTTGTGTATCTCATGCACCGTATCGTACCTAGATTGACGTGTTTCACATACCCCATCGACAAGAGCGAACGAAGTGCTAGTATCTAGCAAATATGTTTTCTTTCCGTTCTTATAATATATATATATATATATATATATATATATATATATATATATATATATATATATAAAGTTAGCAGCGTATCAACTGGTGGACAGAATTATCCCGGAAGTACGCGACGGGTTTTTAGGTTGTTGCCGCTCATCAGGTGTGCGTACCTGGTACTACGGGCATATATATGTATATATAGACTTATAATCAGTGGTTAAATCGAACAGTAGTCAATCCAAATTTAAACGCCGTTTCGTAACTGAAACTCTCGTCAACAATGGAGTGGCCAGTTGAATGTGGACCTATTAATGTGCGCATGTGAACATGCACGCACCATTGAGTTTTTGTAGGTAGACAGACAGATAGCACACACCAAAAGGGTCACAACCAAAGATCGTGCCACAACAAATGAGCTTAAATGAGTCCAATCAGATTTGCCTAACTAATTTACATCTAGACTAACGATTTTTACATGACGTCAAATTGTATCCACTGAGTGTATCCAAGTAGTTGATTGTGGCATATTTAGAAACCAGACGAGAAAAAAATGTGGTCTTTTTAGTAATGGGTATTTCAAGCATTGTTCACGATACTTGAACAGCTTGCTGTGGTGTTTATCAATTGACTGTTCAAACAACAGTCTGAGGCAGTTGAACTGTAAGAGTTTCACCGGAGGAGAACAACCCCACCTACATAGGAGAATTTTCAACAAGATTAGTTTTTGTTTAATCATCCTTGCTGGGGGAAATACTCGGTTGATTTGCTCTAATTTTCTTGAATTGAATTCTCACGAGAATTACAACAGACTATGTTCTGACTTCGTGTTTTCTGTGTCCTGCCATCTATGAGTAAGATGCGAGTGGGTCTTTAAGAGCCATTAGCTAACGGACACACACGTAGGTTACTGTGCTTTATTTTGTTCGAGACCAGTCTCGGTGCGAAAGGTGCTTCGTCTTCTGACTGAAAACAAGCAAGGTCATATGTATAAGAAGGAGAAACAGATCCCAATTCTCCTTCTCCTGTGAAAAAATCTGACTAGGGGACAACAAGCTCATCCCCGGTTCTGACGGATCGGTCAAGCGTAAAGATCGCGATCCAAATGTGAGTTCAGGTGTAATGGAAACTGATCCTATGGCAAAGTTTAACGGGTCACACACTGTTATTCTAGGACCAGTTTATTTACTTGCGGGATTTCCTTCATTTCCATACCTGATGCAGAAGAGCAATGGTTAGAAACGTAATGAATTTTACGTTTTGATCGCGTAGACCTGATGAACTGACAAGTTTCGACACTCGCGATGAGAGGTGCTAAGATACGCTGGTACATTCTAGTCTGTAATGAGGGAAAAACAATGGATGGAAAAATCAACAAAACTATCAGAATTATTTTCTGTTCCTCATTACAAACAATATTACGTAATAAGAAAACGAAGAAGCTTACCTTGAAAGACAGTAGTCTGTTTGATAAATAGGAGCGTGAGTTAGAAAACGTCCAAGCTGATCGGATGTGATTGTGAATGACGATATGCAGGAGTAGTCCAGAACTGAGGAAGGTCAGCATAGTCAAGCATTGGATGCGCGCTTCCTTGGTAACGGTTAATTTGGACTCGAGAACAAGAATACCCATGCATCATCTGATAGACCATTAACAGAGTTAATTCAAAGTAGGTGTGCTAATCGTTGCTTTAGAAGTGACCCTTTTCGAGATTTGCACTGACCCTCCAAATACTGAAAATTTGGAGAAACCTAACCATTTTGTGGGTTTTTTTACAGTCTGATCGAATTTGATTTGTGCCTCGCGGATCTAAGTGATAAGAAAGGTGGTGAAAATCGTTGCATAAAGCTTAAAAAAATAAGCAATAACCGTGGCTAGTCAGCCGGCCTTGTACCTTGTCTATTCATAGCGAATGCATGAGCACAGTAGAGGTAGTGCTGTCTGAACCATAGAGACCTGCAAAAGTTTTAGGAAGGACCGGCATATGTGACAGCGGTACCCGGAATGGAGAATCACTTATGCAACTGTAAACCATTCGTTATACTGAACCTGGATACGGTGGTGTACTGCTCACCGCCAATTATGACCCTCTTTGGGTTAAGGCTTGTTTCTTGGACTCGTTGTTTTCACAGTAAACGTGTATGTCAGTCCTTTCTATTCAAGTAGACAATCTGCCGCTTAATCCAATACTCGGCACTATGAGATCATCAAGACGAGAATGGTGATTCCCACGATCCTATAGAATAATCAAGGTAAGCAAGAGAGAAAACGGTCAGCGCCTATTTGCAAGGGTATCGTACAAGTAAAATGAGGGAACGAAAATCCGAGAATAATAATCATCGTTGAGTAAAGTACGAATCCATGCTGAATGAATGAACAACTGTGGAGTCCTGATACCGTGAACATTTAAAAACCCCTTATTTTAAATTGGAAAGTCAGAGGCTGAATGCTTGATTACCATTGATGTAAACGACTTTTTGTGGTTGATTATTGATTGTGTGTAATTTTACGGGTTCGACTTAACCTGTACTTCTCTCAGTGAGGCGATGATGTATCTCTAGTTGGGACAAATGCCCATGGAAAAATAGATGCTACACAAATCCGAAATTCCACTCAGAGTGTTCAAGTTCTACAGGCACTGTTGGGTAATTCTATAAATGAAAGAAATCTTCCGCCAAAGTAGAACTCACAAAGTTGCCTGACACCAACACACCACGGTTCCTTTGACCGGAAGATTTAGTTTTATTATTTAATTCTCCTTGTTACGTAATGATGGTACGCTATTTCGTGAAGGGGATCGCGACCAGTTAGGGACTGTTAAATGGAGAAAGAGATCGGCCGCAGAAAAGGGGGATTGAAGCTCGGGGACCGGAAAGTTTAATGCTCACCACGATGACAGTTTGACAACGATCGGTCATGATAGACAACAAAAGATGTGGCTTTAACTGATTTAGCCGGAAAAACACAGGCTCACAACCATTTCACCTATGTTTAGGGTCAGGTCACAAATTTCACAAAATTTAGACCGATCGGTGACAGTTCATTTGTTGCAGTGTATAAAGCGTCCCATTACAAACAGTAGAAATTCAAAGCCTTTTGCTCAAAGGATTAAAATGTCTGCCCAAAGATGAATCATCGTGACGTAAATGAAAGTAAACGTGCTAATGTTCTAGCCAGTTTTAATTCCAAGATTATATTTACCAAAAACCACGAAAGCAAAATTCTGGAGAAAGGTCGATGTTTGGGAGAGTTCTTTCGTCACAAAATGCCATTATTTCAGAACGATAGCAACCTTATTGTGAGCCATTGGTAACCTTATATGAGTTATTTGGAGTGGATTAAATTCGAAGAGACTTAGAAAAATAGGGATAGTTGCATCCGTATTAACATCTGTTATGCGATATCATATCAGAAACCCATTCCGATTGAAAGCCAGCTTATTGTGCCTCTAGTTATTATTATGAATCGACATAGATACATCGGATAAATCCCCCGAAAAAAGTACTTTTTCACCCATCCGGATAGGTTAGCTGCAAACTACTTTGCATTGACTCATCTTAGTGCGAGTAACGGAATGTTACCGTTCAGAACTAGTGACATAAAGATTATATTTCTTGCAAATTAAACGGTCAACATATCACTATGAACCAGCCAAGGCGGCTGGGTGTTTAACTCAGAACCGTTCACCTAGGGTTCAAGTGCCGGTGTAGGAACGATGGATGTGCACTGCCGAGGATTTCTAACAACTTTGATAACACAGTTTCACACGATACGTTCATTGTGTTTCCAAAAATGACTGAGACTCGGACTATGTCTACTGAATCGCGTTCTAAATAGGATGGTGCCAAAATTAACCGGTAAATATCCCTGAAGAAGCTAAACAGCTTTCATACCTGCCGGAATTCACCAGTAACACATATAAAAGGGGTCAAAATTCAAACTTGAACCCTACATGTATTATTATGTGAACCATATGTTAACGTTGGGATTATCCACGAAAGAAAACGAAAACTTGATTCATGTCAACAGTAGATGTGTAAACTTTCTTCATTACCATAAACAGATCAGTTTTATTCGTGTAAATGGGGATTTGCCTCCGTTTATCGCTGTGTGCAGGCTTGTGCCACATCATCTAGGAAAATGCGTGCATACAGCACACATAAAAAGCAGTACATTTTGATTTGCTGTTTTTCTGTGTTTGATACTCCATTTTCTTGATGAAAGAGTTAAGAACTTCATGTTTGGCATTTTTCATATGAAACCTCTTTTTACTCAACCAGGAGCGGCATATACGGTTGACCGGATGGCCGAAAAATTTCAGGACTTCTCATTTATTGCATTACAATGATTTACCTCAAAGAAGTGAAGGTTGGAGCAAAACTGAGCTAGAATAATACAGTCTTAGGTGTCTGCTTTCAGTGAACTGGATACGCAAATAGTGAAGAAACCATCTATGCTACGAATCTTCAAGATGACTATGACTGACACGGGTGGGGGTTTGATGACTATGGAACAGAGGGTAAATTAGGGTTGTGTAGATTATCACTAACCACAAAAATCGTTACCTCATCCCTGTCTTCGTAACACAATAGCTGACATTTGCTACGGAGAGCGAGCTAATCTAGTCCCGTGGGATTAGTCTTCTTTTTAATCTCCGTCGGTTAACGGATTAGTAAAATTGAAATTACTAAGTCACTCTTACAAGTTGAATGAGGAGGAAGACTTGCCTTTGTTTTCTGATGCTGAGTGGGTGTAAAAACCTAACTCCATTATTTCGTCGGCTGAGGTACACTGAGTGATAACTTGATAAGAATCACTAGTTATTTTTGTATATTATCGAAACACCCTTTTGGATGATGATATCATCCGAACTAGTGGGGCACTTTGTTGGGAGATACGGATGCGTGGAGGCGATGGGATGGTTTTTGGTTCAGGTTACTTTTATTTCACAAGTGAAAAATGGGCATATCATGGACTGCCGACGAACACACTTTTTGAAATGATCCAAGTGGGAAAAGTGGCGGCCCACGGTGAGATTCGAACTCGTGCATGGTAGCCACTCATACCTCAGTACCACGAGTGGTCAACCGGCTGAGCTCAAGACTATACCTTAGGTGTTCTGAATGGTCGCGCAGGGACTACACAGTGTACCCACCCAAGATAAACTTGTACATGACGTCCACCGAAGCGAACTAAGTCGCAGTTTGTTTGCCTGCAACACCGACTGATAAAAAGCTTAGCCAAAGATTTTCGAAATCCAAATAATCAGTCTCAAGAAAAAGCATTCTCGCGATTTATCACCCGTGAACAAAGTAGGAAGCAAATTAGGAAGACGGAAGAAATGCAACTGTATGTACAAAAATGCGGGGAAAAAGACCATCTTGCCTCTTCTCGTTCCATTGGAACTTTAGTAAAATGACAATAAAGGCACGAAAATGTACGTCGCGGTGGTGGTCCAGTGATGTACAACGTTTGATTATCACATCAAAATTCAGAGTTGAAAATCCCGCCACAACCGGCCACTTTAGCGATCGAAAGTAGTTCACTGCTATCAGGTTCATTCACAAACCTGACCATTTGGGACCCTATGTAGTAATCCAGTCCAAGTCTCGTGATCTGGATGCTGGTTATCCCTAACAGTGTATCTGGCCTTTGTGGCTATAGGGCACATCTCTAGTACTGCACTCATATGTAATCAGATAATAAAAAAAATCTCGAAATAATCAGATGATTTATTTGGAAATCAACCAGAGTCAGATGACTGCTCTGACCGGAACTGTACCCAATGACGGTTAACTATTCAGGCTTGATGCAAAGATATGGAAGAAATATAAGCAGATGAATTTACACTCCGAATCATGAAACTTTTGTTGGTGACTGGTGCCTTATGGTTGGTATATGTAGCAAAACATCCCAGAATATTTAATCAGAGCTATGTGTCATAGAGGGCAGTTTCAGTGCGTGTTGTGTTTCCCGTTGCCCGCATTACTCTACCAAGCTCTTAGGCTGCGACAGCTCAGACTTTTCAATGGAATAGTTCGCCACTCAGCACCCGTATGCACTAAGTTCCCTACGGGTGAACTACCATACACGAAGCTCACATTTGAGAAAGACGATGTTCGGATAGTGGGATTGAGTATACCAGCTGCACCATATCCGTAGAAGGAAATTATTGATCACCGACCGAAGCTAGACTCTAAATATGTCATCTGGAGCAAAGTCGAAATCGTTTGGACCGAATCACGAGGCACAGACAGAGCTTTGAAACCACGAATCGAATACTCACTCTACGGTGTTAAAGGAATCCACCTCAAAAATTAGGTCCCACTAACTCAAACTGTCCTCTGTAGGCCTTGAAGCGACAATAAAATCCATAACAATTATTCTGGTTTGTTCGCTGAATTAAAAGCAAGGCTTAATCAGCAGGAAAAGAGAATCTGCAAATAAACAACAATACTCACTGGAAGTAGTTCTTGTGTAAATATCTTCGGAAGAAATTTGTTTGTGAAAGTGAACTCAAATTTCATTCGTGACGCATGGCAAATTCAGTGAACAGAAAAATGATCCAGTTCGCGTTTATTGTTTCCGGTCTTCAAAAGGACAGTTACGACCACTGTGAACTCGGAATCTTAGGGCGGCCTTTGTAACAACCGTGTCATGATCAGCCATGTTATGCGTGATAACTCAGACACTATCTTTTTCATGACCTCACAGTGATTGAAAGTAATTAGGTGACATAATGCTACATTTTTTTTTCGAGAAAAGAGCTCATTCTAGGAAAAGGTAGCTTCAAAACCTTGACAGCGGTTGAATTAAAACTGGTATTTTCATTTGTATTTGATCAGATTTCTTTGTCGACTGACGTCCGCATTTAGGTCAAAAAAGATTTACACTTGACACTTAACCGAATCAATGGGATAAAAAAACGATTGTGTATCAAAATTGCCTAGAAATTCTGTCGAAACTCGTGCCCGGTTTGTGAGGATCCCATCCAGCTGTGGAAGGTCAGAGTTTTTGTAGATAATAATACAAGAGGTCGTGGGTCGGAAGGAAGAACGTGTAAAAGCGAGAGAGTTAACTGCGGACCGATCCCTGTGTAAAGGGTGAGTGCTGTCTGCAAGATAGTTCAGTTGAGGGTATGAAAGATACCTGGCTGATAATAGACAGACCTCGACAGAGAATTTGAAAATCTTTCTTCAGCAGACCAGCAAGTATAACAGGGGAACAGTAAAGTCCAACAGAAAAAACATGCTATTGCGCAAAAAAGGGAAATAACGCTCTGTTTCGGGCTATTGTCCAAGCAAACAGACGTTCAAATAAGTTTTCTACCTAAAGCTTCTCACTGAAGATGTAAGGTAGTATTCAAATTTTATAAACCTCTCCCTTGTCCCGAGTTTTTCTATGCATTGGGTTTACTGGTTATCTTCGGACTATTTTCCGAGTTGACTGTGCACGATAATACCCCTGACACGTGTCGAGAATATTGCGTTTTTCAACGCACCTTTAGTCGCACAAGTTTCTCACATGTTTACCCCAAGTTCCAAATCCGAGAATAATGGCCATTGTGAAGGTGAAAAAACAAATCAGCGCTAACAATAGACTAGGAATTCCGTGTCCTGATATGTAGTTTATAGTCTTGTGTCATAAAAAGCCTAATCTGAAGATTAGCAGGTTTCTTTGCGCCACTCTGTTTCTAATATGCAGCTCTGTACTAGTCCCATGAGTCACGAATTCCTTTTCGCAAATATGACCTTTATTTCGCCTGGCTCATCGTATTCCCCGTTGCTCATGTCGCTACAGTAGAAGAGGTTTTCTACTGTGCCTATTCTTCATGAACAGTGTTTAATACAACTTCCAGTTGATAATATACCGGTCTCTTCTCTTGCTCGGCACCATAAACCACTTCCCATTCACAAGGGCTTTAAAACAAGTTTAGTCAATCAGTGATAAGGTTATAATCTGTTTATACGAGTTTCTCTTCTGGGTGAATTCATTATCTGTTGAACAGTTTCGTACAGAATTATCCGGTCAAGGACTTCGGGTGTCTGTGAAAACTCGTCACAAAACACTTTCGAAATAATGTTTTATCAATATCAGTTGGCCCCGATAACCTCCAAACAACCTTTCTTTTGTTTAAAAGTCTGCATGCACAATTTCCTTTCTTAAATAAAAATGTTCGAATCGAAGTTCTAACGAAAATGTTTCATCTACTTATGGCGCTTCAGAGTGATCGTTGAATTTTCAATGGAATGCATCTACTGTTCAAGCCAATTTGATTCAACGGATGACGCGGTATTACTTTGTCATTATATGGTTGGTTCCTGCTAGCCGTTAAGTACCCACCAAGTGCGTGATTCGACTGTAAACGGGTCTCACAAAAGGTGGGTCGTTTTAGCCGAGACGTCGACCAACTACCATCTTTTTCCACAACAATGTATTACCGAACAATAGAGACCTGCAAATAATGCGACAAACACTTCAAAATACTTTACTTAACGAAATACCTAGACCAGGTTTCAAGTTCTTACAGACTGTCATTACATTTGTCAAAACACTGCTTAAACCTCCAAACAAAACTTTTGGGTTGAACGATTTACACAGGTAGTAACTTTGTTCTTGTTGGAATCCTTTGTTCAACAGATGTAAGTAAATAATCATGGGTGAGGGGGGGGGGGAGAATTTAAAGTCTAGTAAAAATGTCACTTGTATTCTCTGTGAGGACTAATGCGAGCTCAAGAAACAATGGCATTTTCGTGCACTGGGTGATAACAAAAACAAATGATAAATAAAAAATAAATAAAAAGCGCGTTCGTGTGATTAAAATGACTTTAGTAAACCTCCTCTGCCAATGCCCTGATTTTTGCTACAAATCATGGTAATCGGCTGGCTGAAGAAAACACTACAATTGGCTACTTGGCTGTATTTCGTTTTAGGCTGGTTTGAAGCTTTGGAGTAAGGGTATAAGCCACTTGTATCAAGATCTTAAGAGTTTTGCGGAGGCTATTCTACACGGAAGCCACCAAGTTGGTGGATAAGTTTTCTGGAGAATTCTGAATATGCGGAATACAAATAATCTAACTGACATCTCACAAAAGTTAGTGGGTGTAGGATGATTCGTTATGACTGTCATTTTTCAGATTGTTTGAATAACGGCTTAACCTATTTATGTGTGTGGGTGTGAAAAAAACATTTGTTTTCGTTTTATTCAAAATATTGGAAACACATACCGTTATTCTCTGTGTAGAAAAACGTGATCCAAAAAGAATAGAATTATCATCTGGAATTTGATGGCTGAGAAGATTACCAACTGGTTACGGTTCTGGGTTAGGGTTTCAGAAAGACAGCGATAAAAGGCAATTAACATTTAGGGTATATTCCGTCAATTATATAGAAAACTTCTCATCGGGAATTTCCTGAGCGCTGACGAAGATCAAGTGCTTGCTCCTGGTGGGATTTGCTTTTCACCAGAATGTCACTTTTGGTCTCGGAAGGCATCCTGCTGGGTAGGTTGGTGACCCGTGTATTTTCACCTCTTTTCGAGGTTGCTTTCTTATTATTAATTTGAAATTATTCCCCTCCAGTTGGAAAAAGAAGTTTGCCTTTTATACTATGTTATAATACTGACATATTCATACTGATAATTTTATGCTTTATTTAGGTTACATCTCTCTGGTGTGAGTGCTCTGAAAAGTACAGTTTTTTCTTTCATACCAAATAATTTTCAGTGAAACAGATGAACGAAAGTAAGTTCCCCTGATATATATCCAACTTGATTAACCGTGGAACACTGTATACATATTTGGGTTATTTTTAGTTCAGTTGAGTTGTTCATTTATATTTGCCTGTTTGTTTTTAGCAGTGACGCTTTCTGTCCCAAAGAAGATAAGTGAAATAAGTCAAAGCCATATGAAATACGGTTGAGATTGCCGTAAAGCATGCATTGCCTGCAGTTGCAACGGATAAAGAAGCACGACCAATTCACTGAATTGATGAAAAGACGTGGGAAAACAGAATAATTCGTTTAACTTGGAAACAATTGTGCTTAGGAATAAAATAAACGGAGCCCCACTGTTTTTGCTGAGAGGTTTTTAGAGAAGAATTCTCAGTGTAGCACCTTCAAACAAATGATCTTACCGACCGCTACTAACATCACGCATAAACTCAGTAACAATCATTTTATCGTCAACTCTATTAGAAACCATGTGATCTTTATACAGCTATTTCATTCCCATTAGGAATCGTCAGCAGAACACACCTGACAAGCCCCAAATGGGAGTCTGATCCGGGGTGAACGATAAGTCCCAACAAGGATGAAACAGCGGTGTAGTGCTTCTACTATTTTCAATGGTTTCAGTTTTTACACTGCAGGATTAACCTCATATTATGTGAAATATAATCCGCTACTCGTGTGTTTTAGAAACATCGATTAGATTTATAATAAGTCGAAGGATCCCATGTTCGACTTTTGTCTCGGATCATACCGACGTATTGATAAGCAAGTGACAACATGATGTTATAGAGGGAAAAAGACATTCGCTGGATGAAAGTTTTCTCACATTTTTATTCAAACACTGTTGTTACAGACTCGAGCATTTTCTTTGATGGACTGTTTTCAACCACCTGCTCAAAGGGGGCAATACATATTTTAAACGAGTAACAACAGCCCCACCTTTGTGGACCCCAAACCGTGTTTTTCCCTCCGTGGCTGTGGTGCCTGCTCACTTGACCCCTAACACGAATTACAAGCTTTTGATCAGCCCAATAGGGTAATCGGATTAGAGTTCTGAAGTAGGAACACCATCGGCGTTATTGTTTTCCGACTAATAATGAATTAATTTACGGTAATAACTCAAAACAAAAATAGAAGTAAGTGAACCAAACCCAGTTCCTTTTGCACGTGCTCTGAAATTGCTTCCCGATGAAGTGGATTGAATAGCTTTTTGTTTTGTTTGAATCTTTCACACAGACCCACACCTCTCTATCAGATCCTCACAATTTACTAAGGTAAATTACTGGGTAACTGGACCTCTAAATCCGTAGCAGCTAGGGTTTCATGACGCCCCTGTTCGTTGTTTAAGCGGGACGCATAAAATTTCATTACTTCGTTCGTCTTTTACAGTGTGCTTATTTGGTTCACTAGGAAAATTGAAATGAACAGGTCTCAGTCAATTTCAGTCGCAGACATTCCAAAATTCTGTGTCATCCACCACAGAGTCGTTGTTTTCTCTTCATTGATTTCATATTTAGACTGCGGGAGTGAGTGATAGGAACGAATCAAAGTTCATTCAGTTATTTCCAGTGATAAGAAATTTCACTTTTAGGCTTTCATCAAAATGTTTGTGTGACTATCGGACTGCCCGAGATGAAATTAGAAATGACACCAACTAACACAGAAGTGTATTGTTAGGTGAGCGTGCAAATTAAGGCGTTTTCATAGGCAATACAAATAAAGCCAAATGCGTAGGCACGCAGCATTCGGGTCACGAAAGCATGAGTAGTCCTCATCAGTTACTTGAATGTTGTTAGACGACAGAGTACGATCGAACGTGTGGACTTTCACAATCGATGAGCACAGTATGTATTCAGAGTCTGAAGTGGAGTGAACCGTGTTGCGTGAAAATTACCTTTGTGTTATCGGTCACGTGTCGAACTAAATGAACTTTGTCTTGAACTAGAATTCGAATGCTGACTTAATCACAGTTTGTTTCGCCATAAGTTCACTGATACTGTTTTACAAAACTATCTGTAGAGAACCTGGAGGAATGCAGCAGTTTGGAAAAGACAGCAAGTTTTGTCACGGATAACTCCCACCTTACTTTTATGAGGCAGTATTTTCCTGTTTTGAGTGAAGTAACTCACTGTTGACTATTTCGGTTCATTTATCCGCAAGGGAAGTAAGTCAAATTTTCGATCGGAAAACAAGAATGGGGCAACCCACCAAACAATGAAGGTCAGTGGAATGTGTTTCCAAGACGCTTGAACGAATGACTGTCCTAGTTCGAATGGTGGGGGCCGAAATTAAAACAGCCGTAATGACAAAGTGACACTAGATTTTTATCTCAAGTGGTAAATCAAACAGATGAAAGCAATCAAATCATTTTTGCTATTGTTGTTTAGATCTACCATATACGCCCATCCTTTCCATGAAATCCCAACAAGTTGCAAGGGAAAATTATTGGGTACCTTGAACTTTGATTCTGCAGAGCTTCACATTTTTATGGGCCTGAAAGAAATGAATAAATAGTTATTGTTTCACCCATCCCTTATTGCGTTCACATTTGGTTTAGTAATAAAGTACTCATCAGTAAGGAATAGAAAATGAAACAATTTATGGCATAATTGCTTCAGCAGTTTTATGTGGAATGTTACTTGGACCAAGGTATGTGGTAAACCCAAAGCAATTTTACCAAGATTGACGTTTTCCGTTTCATACTATCATAAAAAAGTGGATTCGTACTCAAAAACCAAAACATAAAATGTACTGTGCAGGAGTTTCGTACCCCTGAGTGAGTATGAGTGGGATATCGCTAAACAAGATCAAACAAACTTGGGACAGTTCGTTTTCGCTAAGCTCCGTAACTGGTTTGCCAACTTATCAATCTTTAAAGTGCTGTAGTGGATTCTGTATCTAACTTTATCACAGCCATCATCCTGCAGATTCGGAGGAGAGCGGGGTGGGTTGGGGTTCACTTTGGGATTAGTTCGAGGATATCAGTTCACGCACGTACGATACGAGGTTCACAGTTCATAATGTGCCACCTTTTGCCTAAAGGAGTGATGAGAGACAACTCAGTTGCTTTACAAAATCACAAGTGTCCTCAATCGAGGAAAGCCAGGTAGTTTCGGTTCTCGAATTGAGATCTGTTTGCTCAGTACCTTTCAAATATTCTCGTGAAAATAAGAATAATCACATTTAAAATACTTCTACAAGCAATCAGTTTACCCACGATTAAAAGAAGTTAAAGTTTAATTACATTTTTGCTGAAATACTGGTAAAGTTAATAAAAGGCCAAGACTATCACCCCTAATCACAGCATTCATCAGAAAGTAATTTTACTTGATATCTAACGTGAAATTGCGTTCAACCTTAATTATGAAGTAACAGGAATAATGTAAACCGAATTTTAGATTGTATTTAACTAATTCTGGCTGTCCACTCAATTGTATAGCTTTATTAGTGTGAAGGTTTATTCGGAGCGAACGGAAGGTAGATGAACATCGAAGAACTTACGAAAAGACAAAGCAGTGGTAAAACCAAATTACACGAGACACATTCCGACTGATTAAACTCATCGCCTGGACTACAGTCTAAGCTTTATCTTGGCAAGATCATTTTGCACCGGTCGGCTTAGAAGCTCCAAATAGCACCTGCTTTTGAGAACCGTGATAAGAAACCAGTCTTTTGATGTCTTATCACCTGAAAAATTGTCTTGGGTTATTTTGTCTGTCACTGCAGCCAGCGTATATCCTCGAGATTCTTTGTGCCAGATTCTCTTGAACAATATATAAAAGACTACTAGACAGTTGCTGCTTGTAGGTAAGTGTTTATTGTTCGGTAGCATGACATGGTCGGAAAAGATGGTAGTCAGCTAACATTCGAGTTACTGAAACGGCCACTGACTACCATCTTTCCGGACAATACTACTTTACCGAACCATAAACACTCACCTATAACATAACACACGGGGCATCGTTGTTTCGGTACACTTCGAACTGATCTCAGTTCCGACACATTAGTGGTTGTTTGGCTCTCACAAAGCAAATGACACAGAAATAACACTAGAAAAGGTAAATTTTCGGATTTGTTAAACTCCGTCCCCTGTTGTGCAACAATACTAACAAAACAACGTAATATATTCCCGTAAAAGTTTGCTTTCGCTGCTGTTTTATTCGTCATTCACTGTGTTCCCCGGTAAAAACAGTGAAACATGCACATTAATCTCTCTAACAGTGATTTACATTGACTTGATTCTAATTTTTCTTTGGTACTTAGTATTTTTCTTTCATTGTTCGCAAGCCATCCAAGAGCCCTCAGGACTGTTTTAATAGGACAAAGTCCCCTGAATCCGGCAAACAGAATCTGTACCATGGCTTGTTTAACCCGAGATTGGAAAGGGCTGGAAGTGATAGACTAGAGTGTGCACGTTACTAGAAATTTATCGTGTTTTCCCAAATTTCTACATCTAGAAAGTAAAATCCATTGCTGTTTTTACTTTAAATGTAAAATCTTTTTCTTGCATTCTAAAGAATTCTGAAGAGAAACAAAAACAATGGTCTCGTTATTTCGTCTGAAGTTACGGAATAAAAAAGTACAAAATTTACAAACTCACACACAGAAAATTCACATGAGTGGAAATCACTGTCCCCATCCCCGAGATATACGGTCGGCGATTAGTATACCAAACAGTGACGAAACGTTCTAACAATCAGTCTACACGACGACAAATTTGCAATCACGGAAATCAAGGCTTTGAAGAGGGAACCACATGAATTGAGATTTACAATGACCGAGAGACGTGAGAGTAGAAGTCAAATTGATACACACTTTTATGCACCCGGAATAAGATGTATTTTAGGCATGTACTTTATTCACGGTAGAATCCTAAAGAAGACATTGTATGGCTTTCTTGGAATGTGGAAAAAATACATTGAAGCGCAGTGTGTGGGCAAATATATTCAGGTTTTAAGACAAAGGTGGACAACAAGATCATCGATTCCTACACGCGTGCTCAGAAGGCTTGGGATAGGACTGTTTTTGTATGCAGACGAGCGTCAACAAAGTGCTCAGAGTTTTGATCACGTGGAAGATTCAGAGACGGCTTGGGACAGCTTGAAATGGATGCAATGATGTGATCGACCGTAATCCACAACTGAAATCGTACTAGGTGGAAAGTGCTTGCTAGAGGGGAAATCTGTGAGAATATCATTGTGATCTCATTTAAATCAATACGAACCTCAATCGGTTAGCCAAGGCGAAACCTTCAGAAAGTGCACACATAGTCCCAAGTTTGGATTTTCAATAGAAGTGGTATTGTATGGGGATGGTAAGACAAAATGTCTCCGGACGCGCACCACCTTTCTTGGGGCAAACGCTGCTTATCGGGTGGTGTCATTGGTCATTATTATTCCTATTGCTTCCCAGAGAATAAATAACGGACCACGGGGTCTAACAGTTTAAATCTGACAGACCAGTTTGGGTGTTGGTTCTCTTCTGTCATCAATTTGAATCAAAATGCCGTAACATTGGTTACCACAAGATATCCATAATACTATCACTGCATCCTTGCACTTGCATGTTTCAGTCCAGCTGCTTATTTATTTCGAATGAAGGCTGGTATTGACGTTAGAGAAATTGCGTTGTCGAATAAAGCCAAACTATCCGATATGATTGGAGACAGTGTAAGCCGATTATGACACAATTACTTTCTCGTCCACATCCTTTCTTATGCAGATAGTAAAAAAGACTACCTGGAATGCATGGGTAACCTGCAGAGACGCGGCAAAAGGATCCAGAAAAGATTGTACAATTGAGTGCCTTTGGGTTTCTGATAAAACCGGCTTCTGTTGTGATTTGAAATTTGTAGATGACTGTGAGGTTTTTTTTTCTAGGAAAAACATTTTTGGTGATGTTAATTCTTTTTTATTCATCTAATGCAAAAGTTTTCTTACGGTTGATATGACTAAACTTTGAATTTAATCGTACATTTTCGTATATGTGAGAACTTCGAAGATTAGTTCAGTTTTCAGTTTGTGTATCAATGCAGACAGAGTTGGAGAGTTCTCATCGTGATTCGAGATGACAGTTCATTTTATAATGCGCGCGACAGACGTCTGACAGTTCATCCTTGAAAACCAGACAAAATAAATTATTACCGAGAAACCGCCGTTTAGTGTAGACATCAGGAAAAATTATTGCCTTCTGCAGTATCGTCATCCACAGTTTGTATGCTCATCAGTGAGACATTTCAAAACCGAAATATTCCATATTGGTCTTTTTCAGAAACTGTAGTAGGTAGAGAGAAGTACAAAAATTGAAAAAGTCCGACACGAAAAAGAAGTACACATACAATAGAAAGATTGTATTTATTTCAACTAATCTCGTGATAACGGAACCATAATTGCCAATCAACAGAAAGCATTTGATTGATTGCGTCATCTAGTTTGTTCCAGATGCATAGAATTAGCACAAATCTAAAGAAAGTGGTACTTTGGAAAGCTATCATAGATTGAAAATAATGTTTACGATTGACGTAAATATTTTTACAGCTTGAAATTCTACATGTCGGAATTGGCTAGGACTTTTTCCTTCGTAATTAATTCCCCTTTTCTGAAAGCTTCCCAATATATCATAACGTAAGGCTAAAATATAAAATTCTGTGAAACTTGATGTCAGTCACGTTAGTTCTGTTGCAATCCGTTAACCTTTGAAATTGTGTAACCTTGGTCACCATGACATTAGTTCAATATTAAATACGTCTCATTGTTAAGCCGACAGAGGCAAGATTCACAGTGAATGGTGTACGTCACTGAGAAATGAACGCTTATCCTACGGAAAACCTTTTTAAACTAAACTTCCTCCATATTTCTACCAGTCAGAAGGATGCAAATAAAAAGCCGGCCTATTTGGAGAATTCTGTTATCCGACAGTTTAATTGCCAACCTACAGTGTACTTTGCCTCGTCGGGAAAAGATGTTTGGTTTATTTTGAACTCAGATCCTAATCTGAAGGTCGTACGAGCGCTGTCTGTTGAATACCCATTTTGTTCCCGCTACTTCGTGTAATTTTACTGAAAACCGGAAAACTCCGCCTGTTTAAGGAAGCGAAGAAGGATGACTCTGTGTGAGACTATGTAACGGTTGTTCTCGTAATAAACAAATTTCCCACTCATCTTATAAATAACAGCACTCTTTTTGCGTTATTCATGTAAAAACTGATGTTATAATAATGTATGGTACGCAAAATACGAACCCATCCGATCTGGATAATCATGTTTTCTGGATTGAGATGAAAATAACAGCCTGAAAGCAATAAGGATTTTGTCCGGGAGATTTAATAAAACTTCCCTTGTGCCTCTATAAGCAATGAGGGAGAAAAGTTAGTTGCATTAGCCTTCAGCAGATCGAAAGCCTATATAGTACGAACAAAGAATGCGGTTTAATGTTGCAATCGCAAGAATACCCAAATCACATCATAAATTGTTTTCACCGTTGACTCACTTTGAACAAATTTGGGTAAGAATCAACGGGCTTAGGAGGACATCCGTCGTAAAAAGAAATTCCCGAAAAAGCCTTTTAGTAAACTGAAGGTCTAAAAGCTCACCCCGTTGGTTTATTTGGGCTGAGAATCACAATTGGCGTTGCTAATGGAGCATTATTGAAAATATTCTGAGCCACATGGAAATTTATCCTGCTCAAATGATCAAATTTTCATGTCTGTCAGACCAGAAATTCGTCTTAAAAAACCAGATTAGTGTAGAATTGTATACCAGGTCATGTCTCACTCGAAACTGCAGATCTTGTTCACGAGAACTAACCTACCCGTTTGATATAAAATTTTGCAACCCCAAAACCATTGAAAAAATTGTTGACTCAAATGTCACGATTTCCTACTAAAGTCCACGATTTGAATTATATAAGGAACTTATTCCCTGCAAGTGAGGAAGAAAATATTTCGTTTCCTGTCAAACTTATACTCTGTTACGAGGATGCTGCCTTTCACATTTGGAATTCATTATTTCGGATAGCCTGATGGCTACAAAATCCAACAGTACTTGTAAGTATTTTTGATATCGTTTGCTAAAATGTCAAGTTTTGTTTTAAAGCTGGTATAGATAGGTTGGGATGCACAACCAACAAAAGGATGACTTCCTGAATGGTTGTTCTATCTGCCTGATGTCTACCGTAGTTTGAAGCTCAATGACGCTAAATGACGTAACACCATCATGCTTAAAAAACACAACTTTATAAACTCCAGCATATTTCTTTTTATGACGGCAAAAGTTCCACCCCTAGTCACGGCGAGAGCGTCCATGCATGCTGATGCTATCACTTCAACTAATAACCACCCAGCTGAGCCATGCATTTCTTTAGTATGCAAATTATTTACCAATGCTTAAGTTCCTCGCATCTGGGGATGTGAACAATAAGTCGAAATTGCGTGCACTGCTTCTATGATTGATTTTAAATTTGATACCGGAAAAGATCAAATAACATCTACGTGCAGTAAAATTCTAATACCTGTTATAGATGCCCACTGGCGCCATTTTGTTGGAATCCATTGCATACCCCGTACTGTTCCCTCCCACCTCTTTGGTGTGACGATTTTTGATGATGAGGTAAAAGCTTTTACAAAAAAGCGTACAACGAAAAAAATGTGAACTTGGGTCATTTTGTTGCATAACTGAGGTTGATATATCTTCTATTGATTTGTTCAGTTATTGAGCCACATTAACCTCTTATTAACTGTCAGGAGATTGTGATGTTTTCAAGACATTCATCAAAGAAAGTCGGATAAACAGAGTTATCTTCACGTAAGAAAATCCTCAGTCAATTTGCCACAAACAGCACTCTGAAAAATGAGTACTGGTGAGTGGATTTGTTATTTCCTTTGAAATCTAAAACCGAAGTAATCTAAAAACATTTTAACAATGAAATTTGTTAAAACCATTCGTGTCATTTGTCACAACGATCAGCCTTGTTATTCTCATTTGATAAAAAAACAATGTTGGGCAGGTGGAAAAATTATTTGTCTGTGAAAAGGAGACACCGCCGTTACCTAGGGAGCTCCAGTGATGTTGAAAGGCCTGGATATTTCCGGGGTCAGATGCCTGAGAGAATGCTCAAAAGAGTGAAAGATTTTTTATAAATCGTGTAAAGTTTAACGAATTAGTTTTGTTATTGTCGAAAAATAATACTTTTAATATCATTACCGGGGGCATTTGTAAAAACATTCAGTGTTCCCACAAAAATAATATGACTTGATTTTTGTGTAAAAATCCACGGAAGAATTGGGCAATAGTGAACTTGATGTATTACTGGAAACACCGCTTTCAGTTGATGCCCGTCTTTTCCTCACACCTCAAAAGAACAAAATGAAGCGATAAGTTAGAATGTTCTCGACGAAAATGATTGAAATATAGTGTCAGGAAAAAACCCGTGACCAGTACAGAAGCAGAATAAGTTTCCGTCCATTCTTTCCTGACCGGCTTGTTTAGACTGGGACAAACGAACGTTTCCAAAGCATTATCTCCTAGTGACATTTAATCAGCAATCACACAAACCGGTTACCTTTAAAACTTCTAAGTTTCTTAATAAATTGATTCTGTTTTCACAGTTTCAACAAACAAAACTGACTGTGAAAGGGCGGAACTTGAAAGGTCTTATTATGGAATAAACGGCGGGTGCAAAAAACAATATTTATTGGTATTTGTAAAACACATGCATGACATTTCTTCCGATTGTGAGTTCGACCTGAAAACACATTGTACTTTTGTGACTATGGTAATTATTCACTCCTAAACATTTAATGATACATAAAGTATGAAAACATTCTGCCCTGCGAAGTTACGCGATAAACTGCTCGTCTTGTGGTGGGACGCATATAGTTGGATGAACATGTAGGAAAAACTGACATATTGTCAGATATTGCACTTTTAACCAGTGCGTTCCATAAATAGTTTTCAAAAAAGGTTCATCAAGATATTTATATGAATAACACTATCACAGCTATCCCCTCATCATTCTCATCTTATAAACAACTCATACGTCAAAGATGATAATAAGCTCACATTCAAAGCTATCTGAAGTTCACTTATCTTCACGGAGTCATTGCTTAAACTTCCATATCTTTCTGGAACTAAGTACTTTCGCTTCAACTAGAAGGCAGCTAGGTTTTTGAGAACTCAAGACTATACAGAAAATCCCCAGTCGAGTAACACTAGTCGGAATAGCTCAAGTTGTTTCTTTCTGTGGAATGCTGCCCTCATACAAGGTGGCGAGAATTCAGAGGAAGAGAACTTTCTTGCACGGTAAAAGTGTTTCTTGTCTTGCGGGATATTACAGTCAAGGAGAATACAATCTGAGAGTGGACTATTGTATAGAGACAGTGGGAGATTTTCCGATCCCTACTGCTCCCTCAGTACCGTCTATTTTAACTAGTAAACCTCAGATTAGCTGATATTATCAACCGTTTGGTGCCTCTATAAATAACTGAATCTGTCATCACGTTATGTTCCTTTTGTTGACTAGGATCCAAACTGTACAACCAGGTATTTCATCCAGTGAATCTGACTTTCCGTTGGAAATGCTATCAGTCCGGTGCCTACAAGTTATCTTCACGTCGATGCAAAGTGCAATACAACCTCTGTTAAATCAAAAGTTTGAAAAAAGAAGTGAGTCCATTCTCTCAAACTTTCCGCCCACTGATACGTCGTACAGCCAAACGCTGAGTGGATATTATTTTGTACACAAGGTACCTGATAAAGCTTCGTCAGGATATTACCTAACTCTTGCAGCCACAAGATCTTAGTTTCGTTTGTTTAAAACGGTTCACTAGAGACCTGAGAGAATAATTATCTTTTTCCCGTTAAATCTGACAAATCCAAAAGACAAACTTCAAGCTTAACAAAAGTAGGTGGCACTTTCAAGTCCTGTTTTTTGGCCCTTAGAAAGTTTCCTAACGAAATAAAAGTTGCACACCAAAGCCGGATATTACCTCTTTGGCCCAACGGTCAGGGAATAAACCCAAAGAACTACCCACATCACCGACTACCGCTCAGAGCAACTCTTCATAAAAAAACTCAAAAGTAAATAGCTAATTTGGGCAATACAAAACTAAAAGACTTGTACATAGCACTGTTTTTGTACGCATAAGACTATTTTACCATTTTATGACTCTTTTCTACCGTTCATTTTCTCTGTTGAACGGCAATTCGCACGACATAGAAGGCGATTTCAGCCGTGCTTCAACCCACTCCTCAAAGCTTACAATCTAAATGATCTTTTTGCTACTCCATTCAGAGGTAACTTTGTTTTAGACAAGATTATCACCAACCACCATGAATTATTCTGCTCTGAGTTGTGTGAACCCGTATTGAACATCTACCACAGTCTGCTTCTGTTGAGGCCTTAGATAAACCTCCGATCTGCTTTCCACTCTTTCAGGCAAACCAGCCCATTCCTTCTCAGAAATTTTTCACGTGACAAAATTCTTCTTCACAAAGGTCCTTGTCTAGTGCATCTTCTTGTTTTTATTCCAAATCTTCGCCAAGTAGCAGTGTCAAACTTCTCGTAGAGACTGTCAGTTTAATTTTCGACATGTGCTGCTCTTCAGAAATCCTTTTTCTCTGTAACAGCAAAGCCACTTCCCCGGTGCTGAACTTCCTAAGAAAACGGAAGGAATATTTCTACAAAGCCAGAGATAATTCGAAAGTAAGATGCATCCTCCTCTAATAAAGAAAAAAAAATCTAACTCACTGACTCGATGTATGCTAGTCAACTCCTATGTAGCCACACCAGTAACCAACTATGGCAAGGAATTCGGATTCTACATGGAGTGAAAGGACGCTGACAGTATCAACAATGCATTCATCCATCAATCAAGAGACTCTCCAACTGTATTCCTTCCACATAACCTCGTTCTCCACAAAAGGAGTATTTTGGCTTCTTCGTAATGCTAAAATAACCTTATTTATCCGTCTTGATGGTCTATGAACATCGCCTTTGCGATACCTTGCTTTTGTTCTAATCAATGTACTTGCCCTATTTATTAACAATTCTTTGTGGTCCTTTTCCATTCCCTACCTTTGGAGACAGGTCACTATTGGTCCTATACCCCATCCTCGTAAATCAGGTGTCATCACTGAAAGCTCTCATCGCGTTGCTTTAACTTCATCTGATCTTAAAGTGACAGAGCCAGCCATTCTTAATCATACTAATTCTTTTTAAACTCTTCCGATGATCACTTACAATTTGCCTATAAATCAAACAGGTCCAACGTGGATGCTATCGCTTCCTTGGTCCACCACATGACCAAATCATCGAAAGGATAGGTGAATTCTGTGAAATGCACTTTTTTGGACTACTCATCAACCTTTGATCATAATCTGCAGTCTCTGCTCCTCTGTAAACTGGGAGCTTCCGGTGGTTCTACACTTTCATTGGCATGGATGCCTAATTATTTTACCGGCTGAACTCAGTGCACGTGACTAGGCTTTAAAACACGCAAACCTTTGATGAATAATCCTGAAGTACTCCAAGAAGCTGCCAGTTTCCCTTACTTATTTTTTACCTAAGTTAGTAACTTTTAACCAAGGTGTCCGTCATATTCATTTGTATATGATACTCTTATGGTTCTTCTTTCAGATCATTTCAGAAAACCAGAAATTCAGCAACTTTCTAGTAATCTGTCCCCCATTCATTTTTTCTCTGTTCGGTCCGGGTTGAACTGAAATCTGATGAAAATGTCGACGCGAATAATTTCATACAAACAGCTGAGATTGCTGTTGTTTGACCCTAATAATCGAGGACCGGACACTGAACTAAAACGCATAAAACGTGCAACTTTTCTCAACTACGGAGGTCCGAGAAATGTTCCCAAGTTGTCTGTTACGCAAACGCTCTAGGAGACTAAAAACCTGGCCAGTCTGGGTACTGAACACGTCATCATTCAAGTAACGAACAGCCAAAGACCATTACGCTACGCAGAAGAAAAAAACAACCAGCCATCACCAAACACACAGTGCTAACAGTGGGAATGATTTATCAGGTCAGCATTGCTCTGGCGACGTGTTTATATTTGTAAACGCTTGTTGCTTGACTTATGCTCTGTGGACGTTCACCTTCGGTTTTACGAGAAATGACTACTTTAAGCACCAGTCAAGCTGCCGCGAGAAGGTGATACTACTGACTTACGCGTTCAAACATGTAAAATAGCAGAACTTTGCTGTTGCTTGCTCGGGTGCTTCAGTCTTTTTCTCGGAGATCAAAATGTAGGACATTTTGACCTGTCACATATAAAGTGTACGGAGAATGTAACAGAAATTGCTACCTTCCAGTCAGCTGTTGATTGGGTTTCGTAGAAACTTTAACTCGCAGTACATCCCCTAACTGTTAATAAATCCGCCTATTACAGAATACACAACTAGTGAACCAAACGACCAATACTTTTTTGCGCACAGGAAGATCGAATTCTAATAAGCAGTTAGTCATGGATTTTTCATCAAACTCATCAAATCCATTTTTATCGCATTTTTGAAACTCAAGGCTTCGAGACAGTTCCAAGTATTAGGTCATCAAGTAATATATAATAAAGTTATCACTATCATCTTTGAACTCAAATGCATCGCAATTTCAGCTTAGCCAGTGGCAATTTAGTTTACTTGTTTTTGTTAAAATTACTGCCGTTTACCAAAACAGCTGACTTTCAATCTTAAAAGACCAAATCTGAACCACTTTTGAAAGAGATGTCTGACGATGATGACGACAGCATATGTCCCTTCGAGGTTTAAGGTGATAGTGAAATAATTTCAGCAACCATATTTTTTTTGTAAACTCATTTAACAAAGTCGTTAGTGCAACCATTTAGTACATCATCACTGGTAGTACTGCATGTGAAACTGTCAAGATCATCGCATAGGCAACCGTGAAGTACTATCTGGCGAAGGCCCAGAACTTCTGAATACTGAAAAAACAGTATATAGTAATTTTTTAAAAAATGACATAAGAGAACATAAAACACCACAGATTAGACGGGTATCTTTGTTATGTTTTTTCCAAAATTCTTAAAAATAACATTAACCAGGGAATAGTTTGACATAGCTCGAATAAAACTACTCTGAATAGTTAAAACAGAAAGGAAATCCCAATCCAATTTTCAGACAGCTGGAAAATCTAACTCATTGGGTTGATCAATTAAAATAATTGTCTTTTGAAAAAAAAGAAAATAACGCGAGAATTCTAAAAGTTTCACACTAGTGGGCTACGTAGGCTGCCGTATCCAAATGTTGTTCAACAGAGTACAAGCTACTTGAGCCCATCATGTTTCTCTTGCGAAAATGTCACTGAAAGTAAAAAAAAGTTGGACGTAGATAATTAATGGTTACTCTTATTTTGTCCGTTTGAGCCCTGCAGATCAGAGAATACCGCGTTGGACAGTCAATCGAGAGAATACAGTTTTTCATACGAAAGAGTCGTACGATATTTTGGTTTTCCGCGCTACGCAGAAATCACAGGGTTTTGTCCGGTCAGTAGTGACAAGCTATGGATAACGACCGCGGTAGCTCGTCTTGGACCAGTAATCATCAGGACCTCAGGCAATATCCTATCGTGGTCGACCAGATATTCCGTTTGACAAGCACCTTTCGGCCACTCTTCTAACATATTCGGAGAAAGTACTGTGGTCGGTAAATGAGGGTGGCAGAGTATTTTATTCCTCAACCAAACAGTGGAAAATGTTCGATTTATTTAGTCCCAAATGCATTGTCACAAAGAAAATGTGAATATTTAGAGTGAAAATTTCGTACAAATGACGTGCGGTCTGCTAGATGTTATTACTTCTCAGTATGAAGCTTGTTATGTTTAACGTAAAAGTTTTTTCTATCATTATTTCTGAGCTTCCTTGCACTAACGGCTGGTCTTTTTAACTTACACTATCTCAAAATACTCGCTGTCTTTTATTCAAAATCAACTTTGTTAGTTAGCTTATTGCCTTCCCAAGACATGTGCCATCCCGTTCTCTTCGTTCTAGCATTTGCCAGCCTTGCCGTTCATCATCTTTATCACAGAGCTCTTTGAAGTATCCTACTTCGTGCTTTTGCGCACATACTATGCGCGTTGTCGCTGATGAGAACATAACACAAAGTTGTAAACTATCTGATTGCTAGATACTTCCTGTCTGACTGAGTACTGGAGTGTGTGACTAAACAGTCTAGCGGAAAACCACCGTGGCTTTCCTTGCCACCTTTGAATGAACTTTCACTTAGTAAAACTGCTCTGAGGGTTCAACTTTACAATGCATGATGTTTTACCAACTAAACAATTAACGTAGTTGATGAATAATGTGAAATACGCCTTACAGACTATTCCATCTCGCCATCTCTGAACCAAGGTACCTTTTGTAACACATTTTATTGCAATCGACGGAATTGATAAAATTTCATTCTAGTATTATTTTGTATCTGTGAAGCTTTGAAAACTATTCAGGCTTTCTTCCATTAGGAGGTTGGAGGCGATAACAAAATAAATATCATGTCATTCGTTCAGAGAGAAATTTTCAAGCTCACTGATAAATGAGAAACAGCAATCCTCAAGTGTGAGTGATCCCTGTAGGCCCACGGTGAATTTTTCTGGCCGGTCGATGTGATTTCCGGTTTCTGTCTGGTTAATACATCCGACCTTAAGGGCGGAAATTGTCCGACATCAAACGACCTCAATATGTTTGACATAAACGACGCTTTTTGGTTCATATGCGCAACTTCAGTGCCATGCTACGGAGGCCAGCGAAGGCGACTGTCATGCCTCCAAGGAATACTCCGTAGTGCCAACTGAAGTATGTCTATCACCCTGTCTTCGCAGTGATGATACAATTCAACTCCCCCCTGTAAATTTTATGGTTTTCGGACACTACTGTTTTCCATGAACTTATTGAGACACTACTGATCTACCATCAGTACCATGTTGATATGCAGGTAATTCGGTCTGAATATGAGTCGGGCACCATTGCAAAACTGGCTGCCCTTTTCACAATTATTTTGAGAAAAGCGTGCTTCAGTTTTGTTGGTGAGCAGGTACACAGAAAATCTGATCTAATCAATTATTGTCAGCCCCAAGCAAATTCAGACAGCAACAAATAACAGTCACAATACATTTTGAGTTTTAATGTAACGAGTAATTAACCATAGATCCAAAAAAACATACTTCTAAGGTGTTAACTCTCCTACACGCTTACTGGCATGGTTGCCTGATTATTTTGCCAACAGGACTCAGTGCACTTGACCAGGTTTCAAGAAGCCCAAATCTTTGGTGATTAGCTCAAGATTGTTTCAAAGCGGATCTGCTTTCTCTCTATCTGTTGTCCAGCTATATTAAAGATTTTTTTACCTAGTTCCCTGAACCGTTTAAGCAAAGTTGCTGATGGTGAATCCTTCAGTCAAGCTGTTTGTGTTTAACCAGGATTTCAGTAATTTTCTTCAGCAATCCTCCTCATCTTTATGAGTTCTACTTTCGATGTGATTTAAGTTTAAATGAATCTTTTCTCTCCGTTGATCGGCTTGTGCTTGCAACTCATCCGTCGTTTCTTTTGAAGCATTACCGGTAGTATGATCTGCCAAATTTTTGTAAATCTCAATCGATGGAAATTCGCACATCTTTTTTTCGAAAGAAATGCCGATTATTCTCTAAGCAAATGTCTGACCTTGCACAAACAGAAATACCCTAGGATTCGTTTGATGCAATCCTCTTTCATCTCCACATCTGCAGCGTGCAACCCTGACCAGGAATTATTCGCAAAGTAGTTTACAAAAATGAAGGTTTATTCTGTATTACCTCGCTTTTGAACATAATTCGTAACTACGTACCAAAAATTTGGCTTAGTCGCCTACCAAAATAAAGTCGGTAAATCGATGATGACACCAGAAAACAAAACAATATATTACCGATAGCTAAACATGTTTGTTCTGGGAATATCATTCCTGTCACAAGGCATAAGTCTTAATTAAAATGTTTTTTACAAGCTTTCAAAATCACTAACATTTTCTGTTTGCCCTCGTTTCAAGTTACGTCATTCATTTTAAAGCTTTCTCGTACGTCTAGACGCGATGGCTTGTTTTCGGTGAGTTTTAAATTTGGAGCAAAATAATGGACTGCACAGTGTAAAGCTGATTTTGCAAACGGCTGTCCGGAACATCCGTCATCTTCACTTCTGGATTCAGTGGGAAAAAACCTGTCACCAATTGGACGTGGAAGCAAATTGAACTACATCGGTTGGTAAACAATGAAATTAGTTCAATTCTCCTGACTACCTGGAGCTGATCAAATTCAACTCTTTTGAAAAAAATAAAACAATTTTTTCCTTGTTTGCCTAGGATTAGTATTTTAAATCGTTTTCTGCCTTGTGAACTGGCTGTCTCCAGAGCATATAAATAAATAACTCAGTCATGTTTGCCCTGTTTGGGAAAGCCTTGGCATTTTTGGTGGAATCAAAAAATAACAATAATAATACGCTTGGTAATTACTGACTACACAATTACGGGTGGATTGAGGTTAGGTTTCCAAATATTATTTAGTTTGCATTGCGAACATTCAAGCAACTGAAGACCGTGGAAGCTATGTACTGCTGCGTCTTCCTTGTTAAGTATAATCAACAGTGCACATCTAACAAGGTCCAACGGGTACTCGAATCCAGGTTGAAAAACTGAGTCAAACAGCTTAACCACAAAGCTAACCGGGCTGGTTCTCTCCAGTTTGCTGAACTTACACAGGTACTGTCGATTACGGCTTAGTGAAAATCTCGAACTTCTTGACTTAATTAAAGCATATTAAGCCATCGGGCAATCATGATAATTTATTCAACCGTTCTTCCAATTTACGCTAGTTCCTTGCAGGGATGTGAGTAGTTGAATTAGTGTGGCCCTAGTGGCCAATGTAAAGCTCTCTGAGGAATGCGGGGTAAAAAACTAATAAGGTATGAAAGTTTAACTAACTGATCAACGGGACCACATAAATTATCGTATGTTATATTCAGACAGGTTTGCCATATGAATAATCTGGTAGGTGTTGTTGCGGCGGGTAACATAATTTTTATGATTGTCTACCTAATGAATTTACGAGAATCTATTTCTTTACTTTATGATTGTATGATATGTATGGTTAAAAATGCTTTTAACCTATGGCTGTCAAACATTCTGAGAAAGGGAAATTCCGTTTCGCATCAGTATGATCGTTGTCTTCAAGGGCATTAGGGTGCGCTTCGTTGATTGCTCACATAGTTATCGAGATATCCGTGAAAAGATCTACTTAAACTGAATTTTTCCGGCAAGTCCTTACGGACAATCAAAGTCGAATTGCCGAAGCTTATAAGGTTGAATATTTTGCCATGTTTTTCAGTTTTAATATGAGCACGAATACCTACAATCGGTTAAATCATACAAAAAGTACCTCGATTACACATTCCAGAGGTGTAAGACCTGCCGAATACAGCGAATTTGAACATTGCATGTGCAATACCTTCAAAAAACAGTGCCGAAAATCCTTCTCCTTAATCCAGGATGGGAACATTCCCAGGTTATCCCACTTCCTGTTGGGCATAAGACGGTGACAATTTTCAATGTGGCTAGTATCACGTGATAAGAGAGCTGCACTGCAAACCCAACAAATGAGAACACGTGCTGATTTCATCAGGGGATTCGAATCTCGAAGCCCGTTATTTTGGTGATGAGTTTGTTTATAGTATGAGTGCCTAACATATGATGAACCGTGGAAGACTCAGGATAATGTCATTTGTGGTACCATTTCCCCCGAAAACTATCCCACTGAGAGCGTTTACATCATAACAACCACCACTGTTGATTTGGATCTGAATAAAGCACGGTAAGCTTTGTTGGTGGACTTCAATTTGGGAAGCCTCGAATGTTGGGGAAATCTGCACCATTAGGACTGAAAACGTCCCGGAATTAAACGATAGGTATTGGTTTTCATGATAACACTTCATTCATTGTTCCATGAGAGGTTTGTATATAAAGCCTTGTAAAAAGATTTGTCTCTCAATTAATCATTTTAATACTTGTAAACGTGTGCACAACTCCAAGGTCTAGTTTGTACAACTATCCTACCATAGCAGAGATTGAAATTTATTGGTAGGAATTCTTCTGTTCTACAGAGAGTAGTCAGTTGGCCAACTACACACTGGCCATTGGAGTCGAAAGTGCAACATGTGATGGTGCGTGAGATAAGGGAATATTTCATCACCTAAATGGTGGACTCTAACCCAACCAGAGTGAAGAAACCGATGAATAAAGACAAATTAAAAGTTTGGTACCGTGTATAAACATGGTGTTATGAATACTGTTTGGTTAATTTACAGTTTAAACAATGTTTCAATGTCCCTGAAAGGTTTTATTCCACCATAGTTGCGGCCCACTGGTAGTGGAAAAATACGGTTTAGCCTGAATTTTGAGCATAGCTATTCTCTGCGTACAAGTAGACCACTTGGGTAATTACCATATAACGTCACCACTACTTGGTATTCACAGTACATATAAAATCATATGGTTCTGTAATAAAGCTGTCGTATACGAGCAAAGAAATGTGCTTGTAGGACACTTGTATGCGTTATAATCGACTATGCCTGTACTCTACGTGGTTTTCATTGGTTCGAATGTTCACACTGCATGATGAATCATATTATGTAAAAATTACTGACTATTTTACTGGATACTTTCGAGTGCGTTATTTGCATCTAGATAAAAAAATTGCGGGATGACTTAAAAGCTGTCTTTGACAATAACTGACAAGCAATACGATGATGATGAAGGAGTATTCTGAAAAACTTCAAATTAGATTGGGCGTTCTTACTGTACAAGTCACGTGCATTCCGTTTGTATAAGTAATACTAAACTGGCTGTGAAAAATTTCCCAAATGATGCTTCTCGATATCAAAGTTACAGACTTGTCTACTGAGGTTTTGACTTTTTTACCAGGTCTATCGATCAACTACTGCCAACACTTGTAGGTATGAGAGCGTAGTAACATACGGACATCTTAGGTGTCTATTTGGCTGGATTTCAAATTGTTCAGTAAGACAAACTACGGTTATTGTCGACTGAGATGCATTCGAAAGTCTACTCAGTTTATACTATGAGCTTCGTGAATTAGTTAAAGTTTGTCAGACCACCGGGTAGTGATATTATTTTGACTCAAAGTTTCCTCTTATTTATGTTGGTTGTTTGCTGCGCTATGGCTAGTTTAATGTGTTTGTGACCTCGAATGCTAGGGTGGAAAGCTCTGAATAAAGTAAACTAAAATAACCAGGTATGGAAATATGATTGAGAAAATCAACGGGACCAAAAGATTTACTATCCAAATACTTTGGTAGAAATCGTCCTTTAGAGCAATATATTTTTCAGGCTTGCGCGTATTTGATAAGGTTGAATAAACTCTTACATAATCTAGATATTTTACGTTATATGTGGTTCAAAAATGCTTTTGCCGAGGACTGTCAATCTCAGTGAAAAAGAAAATCCCACTTCTCGTCAGCGTGAGCTTCGGCTTCAAGGTCATAGAGATGCGCCCTTTTATTCGACTATACTGTTAACACAATAGGGACAGAAAATCCACTACAACTGAAATTTCTTCGTAAAAGAGAACAAAGTAGAATTGCAAAGACTCATACGTTTGGATGTCACGTGACGGATCTTGAACATTGCTTCAACTTGAATAGGGGCGCTTTATACCGGATAAGTCACAGAAAAACTCCCATAAATACACATTTTATAGGTAGACTACCTAGCAAAAAAGAATAGCTGGGACAGTTTTACCTGCACTTCCCTCAAAAACACTGCCGGAAATCCCTCTCCCTAATCCATCGCGGGAAAATTCCAGTGCCCCCTTAGTTCGAGATGGATTTACAGTAAGGGAAATTCCCAGTGCAATTAGTATCACGTGATATGAAGGCTGTACTGCAAACCCAACAAATGAGAATACGTATTGATTTCGTCGGAGGATTCAAATCACGTGGCCTGTCATTTTGGTGATAGTGTTCAGTATATAATGAGCCTTGGATGGCCCAGGGAAGGAGTCATTTGCTTGGAAATGTTTTCCAACATATTGCCCCATCAGAAGCCAACGTCATCCATTCAGCACTATTGATTTAGGTCGAAATAAATAATATTTGATTCTGTTGGTAAACTTTAATTAGGGGTGCCTAAAGTTTGAGAAAATTTTCACCTTCAAGACTGAAAAAGTCCCGAATTCAGCGAGAAAATTCTTTTCAGCGAGTAGTAGTATGTTTGGACAACGTTTCGTGCTGTGTTTCACGGGAGGTTTGCAAATACACCTATGCAAGACGGCTCGCACATTTGTTTTGCGCTGTACGACCAGAGAAAATATGCTCAGTTTAAAGGACCAGTTCATGCAATTACCTTCTAACAGTGCAGATCGAAGCACAATCTTAAAGCTTTCTCCGTTTCAAATAAAGAAGCCAAAGAGCAACCTTTACGCCTGTAATTGGAATGAATGTGTCACATTTGATGGAAAGTAAAACAAACGGTTATTTCATCACTAATATGGTGGATTCTGCGCAGATGGGAATGTGAATCATTCTGAAGAAGAATACCGGTGAACCGTGTGTTTATTCCCATGTACAATTTTTGGGTTGTGAATAGTGTTTGTGTTAGCTCAGTCTGAAAAATATCTTGTTCATTTTTCCGTCATAGCTGCGGTCGACTGGTAGTGGCAAAATTCGAGCACAGTTATTCACCACGTACAAGCGGACTGCAGTAGTAGTCATCTGTAAACCCCACCATTGCTTACTAGTTACTGTACGTTAAACATTAAAAGGTCCCTCTCCAATGTTGTAATGCACGAGAACGAAATATGTTTACCAGACACCGGTATGCCTCGGTTTCGACATTGCCTGCATTCCTTTGTAGAAATAAACTCGCCTTGCACGCAACTTGACTATTATACCCCCAATTACTTCGAATAGTTCCTAATACCGCTATTTACCCGGTGGTATGAGCCCTGGCATCTAGTTATCAGCGGAGAACTTTGAACAAAGTAGCCTCTAAGCATGCTACCGAGGAGTGTTCAGAACGTTATAGAAGCATCCGTCAATCGAGTTTATCAGGGAAAGTGCGGAGTGTGATTTTTGTATATAATGATGCCTATTAATAGTCGTATCTTATTTCAAAGGCCACGACATGCTAGAACCATTCGACAAAATTAGTACAGGACAAAAAGCTTGAAACAGGTAGTGGCATTTTTCATCTTTTGGCGGACTTCGAATAACCTTAGCTAATTAGCGTTGAACAGTGTGCTTCTCAAAAAAGTTTGAGGACTTGTTACTTCATCGATTTGCTTCATTTTATGGGTTATTTTTTACTCTGGCGGTTATTTTTGAAACGTCTTTTTGAATCACCTAATTTGTGCGGATGTAAGTCTGCTATTGGTGTCGTTTTCGGTTATTCAACCTGAAGCAAGATATGCTGTACTTTTGTATAATGGTCTCGGTGAAATTTACAAACTGCTCTTCTTTGAGCCCCTTGAGGTAGATACTCCCCATTTTTTGTCGTTCCTTTTTTATAAGCTACCAGCGGGCCACACCACACAAGTGGGATACAATATTTCCTCGGAAAACAGTGAACCCGTATCATAAATAACAATGGTCACATGTCTTGGTGTCTTCTTTTCTTCAAGCCTTCCTCTTTAACGCACTTCATAATAAACTTTGTACACTTTGAAAATCATCACTTCTTACTCATTGTTTGGTCCTACTTTCACCCGAATTACTGATTGTGCTATGACCATGCGGATAAACACATTATTTATGCCTTCGGTACCGACTACTATTCTACACTCGTCACTGGGACTCGGCCCATACCACGAACGGTTAACTTCAATCAATCAGACTCCGGAATTAAAGGATACGTAACTGTCGGTCTGTTACCTTTAAGCGGGCCTGATTGACCCCAATCGATCGTTTGTTCCGCCTGCGCTTGCTAATATATGTTCACCTGCTTTCTAGCTTCGATGTTTAAATAGGTCCTAACAAACGCATATTTTATCGACAGTGTGCCGTAACGTGTGTACATTTTCTATTACTGGCTTAACCATTCGTCGGCATTCTGATGCAGGTGTGTCCACAAAACAACTATCGAACACCCATCTACATGTGATGGTTTTTAAAGAGACACACCTTGTAGAAGTCATCTTCAATTAGCTATTCCATATGTGTAGTACTTAATCGGATACCACTGGCACTATACATGACTAGGTTGTCCGAAAACCGAATCCACATATTCCACATACGAGGTCAGTCATTCAAACCCCGTCAGTTCCGCCCTATCGTGATCATCAGATGTACTTGTTTACCGCGAAGGCTTACCCAAAAACACGTTTGCTTCAATGAATTCCGTTACCATTCTCCTCCTGCAGTTTTTTGATCATACATCTTTCGATGATCAGTTTGTGCATCCGCAGAAGAGAAGCAGAAGCTGCTAAGTTAATACTGCCCAGAGTCTGCACATATGTGAATGTATTACTGTCGCGAAAAAGACAGGTTGGTGGATATCGGCGCAATCGAACAGATTAGGGAAACAAGTTTCAAGGTCGATTATTGCTCGATAAACTCCAGCTGGCAAAGTTTGCCTGGATTATGGTTACAAAGGCGCAACTGCATCAAGGCCGCTCGAATATCGAAGGAACGTCATTATTTCTCTAAGAGCACCATATCCAACGAACTGTTTATTTTCCACCGAATCGAAGCGGAATTCACAATAAGAAGCCTTATATGGTCACCTTATCCAGGCTGTAAGTGTCACCCTGGTGACCAGGTAAACGTCTGAGCCAAGATAGTCAAGGCGGGCGTAGAATATGAAGTTCATTTTTCAGTCATTCGACCGCATGTCTAGCAAAGAGTGAATTTCATTAGTCGCCAACTTAGCAGCAGATGGCAAACGATGAAAAGCCACAAAGAAAAAAACCCAACGAGCAGCCTTGTCTTCACGTAGTAGTTCAGCGCATAAGGATGAAAATGTATCCCTATTATAACATCGTAATACTGTTAACAAAAGCAATCCCAGGATGCAAATTGAGTCAAAGAGACACACATGCATATATATATATATATATATATATATATATATAAAGATAATAATACTTGTGGTGGTAAAATGCAGAACCAGTGACCCATAAACCTAGTGCATCTATTCAGTTAGAATGTGGCAAGAATAGTTTTGTGAACAGAGATCCAACAATATTTTGCCCAACAAAATCAAAACTCTAGCCATTTGCCTTGTGCTCAAGGCACTAGCCAAAAGGTGACCTATCCGTAGAACCTAAAAGTGTATTTGCTTAAGAAAAAGGGAAGTGTTAGATTTTTGCTATTTCGGTCAAGTTTCTCAAGTTGATAGTGTTTGCGGGCCGAAATCACTTGGCAATTTATTGGAAAAAAGTGATGGCTAGTGATCTGTAATACATAAGTATTTATTTTTCGGTAACACTACATTATCAAGTTGATATAAGTAAGTCGAAGTTTTGTATTTGAAGAAACATGCCCAGAGCAACCGGAGCGTCGAACGACTATCATAATTTTCGAGAACGCCATGTTAATGAAAAATAAACAATAATGACGTAGTGAATACAGACCGGCTGTAGATGATTAAGGTTACATTGGGTGGTCTGGTAACTAGAGACAAGCCTAAGGTAATTAAACTGATTCCAAGAAACTATTTGGCACATAATTAATTTGGCTTGAGTATAAGGTGTAACAGACTAACAAAAGCATACTGCTTTTATACACGAAAAATTGAAAGGAGTGAGCAATATAGATTAGACGGCGAAGTATTTGTTCAGACATGAACAACAAACACACTTTGGGAATTGAACTGTATCACAGAGAACTGAAGTATCAGTTGCATTTCCGAACCCCCTTAAAGATGAAGATAGTTTAGCGACTGAAACAGGAACAATTGCTGAGCAGCACAAGAGAAGTGATTCGCTTGCCGTGGGATATACACAACAGATCAGCCGAACAGTAAATGCGCCGTAGTTAGAGTACCTGGCCGGTAAGCAGGATACGGCCGGACCAATTTCGGCTCGGTGAATTGAAATTCTGGGAGGGAGACGGGAGTTTGAATTTCATATTATACACAAATTTTGGGGCACTTATGACCCATACGCAAATTCTGTCCATCAGTTTATCAGATTTGTTTCTCAGAAAAATAATGATAAAAGATTGTCAATTACCCATGCGGTTCCCCGTTCACCGACGGAAAATGACTGATGAATTGGGTTCAGGTCTATTATTTTAGTCCACATCTTACTTCACAAGTGATGCTCACGTTATTCTATCATCACCTGTAAACAAATGCGTCCGAAGTGAATAATTGAATTCATCACGGTACTAACCACGTCCAACGCAAAACCACTGGGACCATGATCAGCTATCCATCCAATCAAAATGACTAGATTGCAGAAACGAGATTGAGTTACATTGAAACGAATAAATGTTTGTCTGCAAAACTTCAGACAGAATGCCATATAACACAGAATTGTTAGATGTTCTAGTCACAAATCACGAAGATATATGTTGTTTTTTGTCATGCGATTTGATATATGTTAGAAGCACGAACTCATATCTTTCAGTATGACGTGATTTTGTCCCAACTAGATGAGTTTTGTATCGAAGGAGAATGAAAGTATTTTGGACCGGAAGCAACTACGTGCACAATAAACATAAACGCCGGAAAATCACTCAAACTGTCGAATGAAGTATGACATAGAGGAGCCGCATTCACGGAGAACTAACAACTCCTCAGTTTGAAGGGATCGGTATACTGTGTAATTCACGGAGGAACTGCGACTAAACAAGACTCAAGTCATGTATGTGTAATCCTCTGTACAGTCAGTGTCAGGAATACCCTTTTTACACTCCTCCGCAACAGAAAGGCTCTGCCGTTTACACAAAACAGTAAAATGAATTTGTTTCTAAGTGTAGTGAGTGCATTCTGAAACAACTTGTTCAGTAGCAAAAGTAGCATTGTAGAAAAGGTTTTTCCATAATGAAACGTGTAGCGCAAACACATAGTTGTATAATAAGGTATCACACTCTTCTCCCGAGGCTGGTTACATGTACTCACTAGCAAATATTTGACAAAGCTCGGCTGTTTTATTGATTCCCATCTTGGAATCATAAGAACTACTTTTTTTCTACAAGTATTATAGTACAGTTGCTAAGAAAAGTGCAGTAAAAAAGTATTTCCTCCGTACAATATCGAACAAAAGTTTAAAATTTAAAATTCCTTGTCAATGACTTGCGTACACTTCAAAATTTGTACTATTCTGTAAGAGATTAAAAAAGCTTGATAAAGATTATTATTATGACGGTGATTATTTGGTTGGGGTGTGATGGACTGAAGTTGGTGACTAGTTGGATAGGATTGATACTTGTCATTGAAGTGACATACATCAAATACGATTTTCGCATTGGCAGCCCTATTGAGGATCCTGCCACGAACAGTTCCCATTTCGGAATTATTCGCCGTATTTCTGCTGAACAGAAACCAGCAAAAAAGCAATATAAATTTATTCTTAGGAAAAAAATTGTTAAACATTTTAGGTGAAGTCTTCAAGTTCAGGTTGAGAGGGCCTTTAAAGGTAAGCAGCTAGTATTGTATCGCCATAAACAATTTTCATCACGCTGTAAACAAGAGAGTGATAAAATCATGTTAAAGCTATTTCACTTTTTATAATGATATTTTTGTTAAAAACCGTCCCGTAAACAAACAATCCCATCACGACGAGACTGCAACTTGACGTGGTGTGATGGCTTGCTCGTCTCTATGACCCAAAGAGCTATACAGGATGGCTTCTTTAGGCCGGAGATGCAATCATACCTGACAGATCAATGGGTAGAGGTCAGACAAAGTCCATTCTCCTGGTCCTCTTGGTTTGGGGTTGATTTGAGCTGGCAACTCAATCGGCAAAATCAGTGGAAGAATAATTGATCCAAGCAAATGGGCTCCCACTAAGCCATCCCGCTGCCTTGCGGATAGGTTCTTGTTAAAACTGAAGGATTTGGATGAGGACTCTAACCGTTCTCCTGCTTTGTGGCTGGACACCCTAGCAATACCCATCCAACATCTCCCATGAACTGCATGAATAGAAAGAATTCCATACTGCATCGGTCTTCGCGCAGGATAATCAGGACCGCGCTTCCCATTGCATCGGGCGGCGTGGGTAGTGATAAGTGGGCTACTGCTCAGAGTTCCCTCTCTTTTATTCAACCTTTGTCTTCTGTCCCTAACCATTCCTCTTTGCCCCATCTATCCACCCATAATGCTCCCACTGATAACACGGTCGATACTCGCAACGATTCACTGTCAAATAGTGTTGGGAATAATCCTCTGTCTGGTAACTCACATTTTCTCAAGCCTCGTCAGGCTCTTAATCTCGGCTTCTTCAACGTGCGCACATTCATGCAGACCGGTCAGCAGGCGTGCGTAGCCTTCATAATAGATTCTTTGAAGATTGATGTCTGCTTTTTAGGTGAAACGCGTATACTGGATTCGAGCAGTGTGATTCAACCTAACTACTCCTGGTATCTCATCGAGGTGTTTTCTGCGCACCTCAGGCGACGAAGTAGCTAGAGCTGTGGGTCAACGTGGTGTAGGAATAGTTTTGACTGAGAAGGCTGAGGCTGCCCTTTTAGACTGCATCTCTGTTAACAGTTGTTTATTTGCTGTGAGATTCCAAGGGTCAGTTGGCTTTCGAAAGGATAGTTGTGTTAAGCGAAATTTGTTCGTGATCTCGGCATACGCCACAACGGACTGCAGCTCAGACTTGCAGAATGATGAGTTCTATGGTGCCCTCGACACCCTCGTTCGCAGCAGTGAAGGTTCTGAAATTGTAGTGCTAGCCGGCGAATTCAATGCACAAGTTGGCAAACTTAGTGTGTCAGAAACCTATTTAGGTGGGCGTTGTGCTTTACCCACTGAGCGTACAGATAACGGGGATGGACTTCTCCAGTTGTGTGCAGACAATCGGTTGTTCTTTTCTAGCACCAACTTCCAACACAGCTCGCGTCGCACAGCGACATGGCGCTCTAACTCTACAGGTACTTTGAGTCAGATTGATCATATCGCCGTAGGTTACCGGTGGCGTACTTCTGTTTAGAACTGCAGATCTTACTGGTCCACGTACATAGAGTCGGACCATGCATTAATTTGAATGCTATTATCTCTCCAGCTCCATGGTTATCGTCGCAAACCGCAAACGCAGTTAGCCGTGCAACGTGTGTGATCCAGAAGTACACACCCGTTATAAGCAGAAGTTAGCACATGAGCTAGGATCTTCGACAAACAGTAATGTAAATGTGCATTGGGCTCATATCAAACAGGCGATGCACTTTGGAGCAGGTTCTGCCTGTGGTCCTAGATCCGTTGTTCATCAAAGACACTGGATCTCGCAAGAGTCGCTGAGTATAATGGAGCAAATGCTTCAACTTACGAACCCTAAGGAGATGAATAAGATGCAGAGACAGCTGCAAAGGCAAGTAACGAAAAGCCTTTAGAATGATCGCGAAAATTGGTGGGTCAAGGCAGCCGAAGAAATGAAAATAGCAGCTGCTTCAGGAACCAGTCAAAGACTGTTCAAACGTATTCGTGACACCGGTGGACGGCGAACTCAGGTCAGTGAAACGATTTGGGATAGAAATGGAGCACCCATCCATAACAAACGGCAAAGGCTTGACCGATGGGCCCAGTACTTCAAGGAACAGTTTAGCTGGCCGCACGCTAGTGCAGTTACTCCCGTGTCAACAACTGTGACTCCTTGGGTGGTATCACTTGAGCCCCCATCAGAAGTAGAAGTAGAGTCATGCATTCGATCACTAAAACGAGGGAAAGCGGCAGGTCCCGACAAACTTCTCCCAATTCTTTTCAAATTGGGTGGTGAGGCGTTGATAAAATCACTTACCGCCTTGCTCCGTGACATTTGGAACGAGAAGCGTATTCCTTTAATATGGAACGAGTCATTGATTATTCCTATCTTCAAGAAGGGAATACGCAATGACTGCAGTAACCATCGTGGGACTAGCTCAATTCCGATAGTCACCAAAGTATTAGCTTCGATTTTGCTGCACCGTCTTACACCAGCTCGCGAGAGGAACATCCGCGAATAACAGTCTGGATTCCGCCCAGGTCGAGGATGCATCGACCAGATTTTTACTCTTCGCCGACTACTTGAAACGCGTCACACGCAAAGCCGAGTGACAATAGTGGCTTTCTTAGACTTGAAAGGTGCCTTCGATTCAGTTGATCGAACAGCGCCTTTCAGTGCTCTTGAGTGAGAAGGTATGCCCCAGAAGTTCGTGAACCTAATGAGAGCATTCAATTTTCATACTTCTGGCAGCGTTGGAGTTTACGGTGAACTATCCGGTCAGTTCGAAACGACCAGTGATGTTCGGCAGGGATGCCCTTTGTCCCCATTCCTGTTCAACTTCTTCATGGACGAAATAATGGACAGTGCGCTGCGAAATCTTCAGGATGTAGGCGTCGAACTAGGAAATAGTGAAAAGCTATGTGACCTAGATTACGCAGACGACGTTGTCTGCCTGTTTGAATGCACGGAACATGTTCAGCGTGCACTAGATAGACTCTCAAGAGCTGTAGCTCCATTCGGCATGTGCTTTGCACCTTCAAAGTGCAAAGCGATGTTACAAGACTGGACGTCAACCATTCCGAGCCTGATGCTCGATGGGGAGGTGCGGTCAGCTGTCGACCACTTCACCTACCTCAAAAGAAGCGTGACGACGGATGGGAGCACAGTAGTAGAGGTGAGCACGCGGATATCCAAGGCTCGAGCGGCGTATGCTGGACTGAAGCACTTGTGGCGCCGACCTGATATTTCACTGAAGTTGAAAGGCCGTGTATACTGTGCCACTGTGCGTTCAGTTTTGTTGTATGGTTGCGAAACTTGGAGTCTGCGTGCTGAAGATATTCGTCGTCTTGAGGTTTTCGACCATCGATGTTTACGTAGTATCGCTAAGATCGGGTGGAATAGCCAAGTAAGTAATGATGAAGTCAGAAATCGAGTATTGGGTACTCATTTGAAGAACGTTTTGTCACAGCGTATCCAACTCAGTAGACTTCGTTGGTTGGGGCACGTGTTACGTATAGCAAACACACGTCTACTATACCGTGTCCTATTCTCCGTTCCTCCTAAGGAGTGGAGGAGACCACGTGGAGGTCAACAGATGACGTGGCAGCTAGAAATGAAAAAACGTACAGCAGACTTAGGAAAAGTAGATGCTTCACGTCTTTGTGGTTGGGATCCAAAAGACCCGTCTACCAGTTGGCTGGAGACAATGAAGGATATGGCTTCGAAACGCGAAAAGTGGCGATCGTGTTGTCACTTTATATCTAATCAGAATGACTGATCGATGTGCATTTGTACAGTTAGACTGTGTATTCCGTGTGTTGGCTACTAGGGCATTCTTTCCTTTTCCCACCCATGTAGGTCCAGTCCCTGTCCATCTTGTATATTCATACCTTCCAATTCAGCATGCAACATGGTGAGAAAAGCAGTAGTCAGTGGGGCTTGCCCTACTGTTTAACGCTGTACGACGATGATGATGATGATGAAACAAACAATCGTTTTTCAGCATAGATTATTTGAAAATGGTTTATTAACATACGGTCACATTCAACTTCAATATTGGTGTAATGTGCGATTTAGTGAAAACGATTGGTGAAGGGGAACAGAATAGATCCGGACAAATTTCTTTGCTGGTTCTTACACTCTAATGCAAAGGACTAGGGATCAGACGAAATTGCTTCTTTCTTTGGTCTGATAGAGGGAGCTACTGTTCGCCCAGTAAGGCTACTCGTACAATGCAGTTGTGAAGAAATTCATATTTCACCTTAAGTTGTCTCGGCTCCCGATTTACTTTCTGTGCTCCTCTGTAAAACATGGGGGCTTAAAGACGAACATTATCCATAATAAGTAGTTCTATGTAAAACTTGTTTCGATGACTTTTGTGCCGTGGAACTGGTCACTCCAGTTGACGAAATCTATAACAAATCCTATTCACCTAAACTGAGGGAGGACTATCTGCGACACGGTGAACTGTAAAAGAAATCACAGGGCACAAGCAATACATTTTTTCAGCCCATCAAAAGCAATTTATTCTGGGAACACTACGTTGCAATCTAGTAAAGTGTCACGTTATGCCCCTCGCAGACGTGTCCCCTCATTTGTTTCAAGTTCTTTCAGAACCAAGACCGCTGAAACTTGAAATTTTCAACTCCGATAAGTGCCTCACAAAGTGCTTGAATTTTAAAAATGAAGAGCTTTACTGATGTCGGTTAAATACACCGATTCTCTCTACCCAGTAAAACAATAACTTTTTTTATCACGTTGAAAAGTTCACTGACCAGGATTTATTGTTTCAGAACACCACAATTATACCGTAATTTTGGCAACATCTGCAATTTTATCGCCAAACAGATCGGAAACTTCAGATATTGACCTGTCTGTGCTATGAATAAATATTGTTTGTGCTGCAGACGAAATCCTCAAAAAAAACCCCTTTACATTTTGGCAAGTTTTTGTGTGAAGCGATCCATGCGTAAATATCTATTGTGCACGTAGTTGCTTCCGGTCCAAAATACTTTCATTCTCCTTCGATACAAAACTCATCTAGTTGGGACAAAATCACGTCATACTGAAAGATATGAGTTCGTGCTTCTAACATATATCAAATCGCATGACAAAAAACAACATATATCTTCGTGATTTGTGACTAGAACATCTAACAATTCTGTGTTATATGGCATTCTGTCTGAAGTTTTGCAGACAAACATTTATTCGTTTCAATGTAACTCAATCTCGTTTCTGCAATCTAGTCATTTTGATTGGATGGATAGCTGATCATGGTCCCAGTGGTTTTGCGTTGGACGTGGTTAGTACCGTGATGAATTCAATTATTCACTTCGGACGCATTTGTTTACAGGTGATGATAGAATAACGTGAGCATCACTTGTGAAGTAAGATGTGGACTAAAATAATAGACCTGAACCCAATTCATCAGTCATTTTCCGTCGGTGAACGGGGAACCGCATTGGTAGTTGATATTTTCCGATAGATGTTATCCTTACGAATAATGAAAGTCAATATTTACCGCTCGAAGAGATATGCAATAATAAATCGGATATAGCTGACTGACTGTAAACCGATGAACATTTTTTGTATTGTAGTCAGCAACTTCTCAACTAAATGTTTACTACAATTTCCTCCTCAAATTATAGCCCTCCCAAGTTTTATAAATAGAGTCCTCAATGGGGATATATGTCCACTTGTATTCTACGTGTAGTTTATGCTGATATTTGTGTGTAATTTTTGGTCATAGTATGTATCAGTATGTGAAGCCCGCATCTGTCGTATGCAAACGTACACGAAGAGCATGAACGAATTCGTTGCCATCTGCTTTAAGTGTTTCGCCTCCAAAACTGCTAGAAGCATTTGCTGCTCTAGGTTATTGAACAATAAACTTTACGTTATCCGGGGAGACACTCTCAGATGTCATTACGTCCCATTATTTAGATAGTCAAATTTCATCCCGGAGTTGGACGTCGAATAAAGCATCTTCTTGTATAGCGAAGGCTATTTTGATTTCTGGTTAACACTACTTTCTGCGTCTTTGTAGTGACATCCGTTCATCTACCTGCTGTCTAGTGTAAGCTATAACATTTTAGTCCGTACTTGTGCGCGGTTCAAAATTAAGACCACTGCTGGTGGTGAGTCGACGAAGAATAACAATGCTTGATCATTAATGTCATTATTGCATTACTCGAATCTGATGAGAAACCTATATCCGTTATGCTTACGGTAAACTTCCAGCACTAGATATGCGTAACAAAGCAGCACCCGAAAAACTAACACCTAGGAAGCTATGGTGTTTGGAACGTGTTTCATTTGTTGTTCGACGAATTTCTTTGACGTGCTGTATTCGTTGATGCAGATATTGGTTGAAAGACGAGCACTATGAACCGGCCTGTCACGGAAGAAGTTCTTCAGATTATGTCTGAATTATCCATCCGACTTGTTGTTAAGGACTTTGATCAAGATGGTTAAGTATTCCAATCAGTAGCTTTATTTCTTTCATGAGCTTTCTTCCTTTACTCGATATCATACTTTCTAGTCCACTATCTATTTGTCCACGTTTTTCACTTTTCTTGACCGAAGTTAGTTACTCTACTTGATATTGGGAATAGCAACCACACTCAGTGAATGATTATTGGTTGCTTAGACTGAAATTTTACTCACTTGGTGACTTTGGTTCCATTGTCACAAACAATCTGCGCTGAATGTTTTCGAAAATTACTGAGAACTAATGTTTACGGCTTGAACCAAAGTAACGATTCTGCAGCCTACTCTCTACTCATATTTTCTCCCGGAAAAAGTACATTCTCACCATATCTATCACAGATCTCCCCTGATATGCTCCTTCGTTTCAAACGTTGGCGTAGTGTGGTTGTCCCATCTTAGATCGATACAATTCGCTATCCAGCTTGGGATTTGTGATTCGTGCATTTCAATTTGTGCACCTAAACCTACCATCTCACCATGTAACCCCCGATTATATGTTGTTTATGGTTTGTCCAATGCCAGCTAATTATTTCCTCTTTGACGCTCACTTTGCACTTAAGCAGGTAATGACAGTTTGACATTGGCTGGAATCACAAGTCCTTGAACTTTGGATGGACATTTTGTTTTCCCCGTAACCTCCACCCAACAGTCTTGTCGCACGATTTGGCTGTGCGTTTCATATATCTACATGTGTGTTGATAGTAAGTAGTACATAAATGGATGGACAGAATTTCTCTGAAGCACACGACTGGCTTCTAGGTTGTTGCCGCTCATCAGGTATGTGTACCCGGTACACTACCCAATCATCTACATAATTGTACTACCCGTTGTTTGTTTGTTGTTTGTTGTTTTTATAGTTATCGATATCGGTGATTGTACCGTATTTGGAAAGTAGGGCTGTGTGACATTTTTGCACCTTTCTGCTTCCACCAAGTTGTCTACACGGAGTCCTGTGGCACGTCTAGCCTAAAGTCTGAAAAGTTCAAAAACCCTTTAACTGGTTTAGCAAGATGAACTACCAGTGAAACCGTACTTATTTCGATTAGCCACCCAATACACCCCATACACCTACATACCTTTATTTGGTGATGCTTCTATTTCTGCTCATCCGCTTTCAATTCATATAAGGTTTCAATTAGCACATTTTGAAGGTAACCGCGAATCGCAGATTGACCAAATCAGAGTTTTAGGTGGTTGACAATTAAGCTATTATCATTGATACTAGAATAACCTCACTTGCAATATCTTCCCTAATTTCTTCGTCGATAACGCTGCTTTCTCCTCCGATTCTTCTGCAGTACCCAAATAGTTCCATTTTTTCTAGCCTTTGTTATTTTCTGCAGATTTCTTGTGCTTAACGGAATATCTCTCTTTCAATACCATTGAGACAATAGAAAAGAGTCGAGAACTCCTCATTATCATATGTGGTGGTAGAAGTTCAGGTGTGTCTCACCTTCGTTCTCCTTTTCTTATGGTTGCATCACCACCCATGTATGACTCAATTCTAATCAACAAGTTACTTTGCAGTACAGAGAAGTTCAACCGGTCGCTTCTTCTATAAATATGAAGTTTATTACCATTCATTTGAAAGTTCTCTAACCCATCCCCGAGTATTTGTACTCGCTACTGCTTTCTGAATAAAAAATCGCCCGAAACTTGTTCCTTTAAAAATATAGAACAGCATTAATTTATCCTTCATTACTCTTCATATGACCAGAACACTGAAAAACCCTACCATCCTCTTGTTACTACTTTCTTACTTTCTTTTTTCCTTTTGAATACATTATCGAATCAGCTTCCCCAACACTTTACAATTATTACCTTTCTGTTGTATTGCAATACGGATGGATCATAGCGTTTATCATACTAAAGTTCGTTGTTTATTCATGTGCGTAAGAATATTTTGTGAAATGTCGTGCGGTGTACTTTGACAACGATGTACGTACAACTTCAAGAATATTCACAGCCGAATACTTGCTAATTCTGTTCGGAAGGTATCTCAAAAGATTCATTTACCACATTCATTCTACTCCAAATAGCTTTAGGTGGTAGGGGTGGTTTCACAGTATTCTATTCATATATCGGTTGAGTAGTTAATTTACCAAAAGTATGATACATCATTCTTCCTGTATGTCTCAGATCTTCCACTATTCACAGCACTGCCGCTAAAATACCAAAATGTCCAATATCGTTGGAATGCCTAGCCTTTATATGACGTATACACATCAGACAAGTTTTTCGATCATCCCTGAAACATTCGAAAAACACTTTTCCGGGTTTAAAACTACCCTCTCATGGTCACGGATATTTTCACTCTGTAAAAACCTCCACAGAAATCAAATTGAAGCAAACGTTCCTTGGCAAACCAACATAAGTTTCACATTTAAGTGCTATGAAGAAAATCTTTCAATAAATTGAAAAGTGGTACAATGTGATTGGTCATGCTCCACTTATACTTCCAATTCGACGTCCGTACAAAACCCTATTTTGTTTTTCCGCACAAATGTACACTGGGATCTAGTTCAGTTTTGATCCCTTTGGGGCCAAGGAAAGACGCTTCCAGACAAATTGCATCTCTATTTTTGGGTCTTAATGAAGATGCGTTGCATAGGAGTGAACATGTAGAAGTTTTTAATCTGTAAATGTTCGAATTTATTGAGAGGCTTATATTTGCTTTTACCCAGTAAACCATGAACTGTATTTTCAAATCAAAGCATGAACAGTTTAGTTTCAAGTGATTCACTGGGTGAAGTGAAACTCTGTTGTGGTATCTGAAATACAATCTAGAACAGAGCGTAGTATTGAGTAAATTTTTTTCTTCATGATGTGATACCAATAATTTTATTACTAGCTATAGTATGTGACCAATGAGGACGTCAAACTCCATGATGTTTTATTTACGTACTATATTTTCTACTTATATAATTTACTAATTTATTATTATTACTAGTTATATTATTTTTCAGGGCCAAAGCTAGGTTCCAAATATAATCGTGTAGTTCCCGCTTTTATTGCCCGTTTACAGGTCGAACTTAACCATATGATGTCAGCCTACCTAATACAGATAACGGTAATTTATTACGGCCCAAAAAAGGTGTATGTATGTGAGTTATACTATTATCGAAGAAAAGGAGTTTTATTCGTTCTTAGTTGAAAAATGTTTATCAAACATTTTCGCACCCAATTCCATTTTTCGGTTTAACATTACCTTTCGAACAATGAAGATGTTTGCCCATGATCGTGATTCTGAAATGGTTTGACTGGCTCTTCATTTTAAGCTGAACATGATCCATCAGCGATCTTTTCGACGAAACAAGAAACGTGGTGTAAATATACCCTGGTTATCTCTTGAAGAAACAAGTTTTTTGCGCAAATTGTGAAGATGTACTTGATTGAGTGATGGGTATTTGGTTATTTCACTAATTCCTCCAAAGCAGGTATATAACACGTAAACGACTCCGGTACTCGTGATTACATTTGTTGGATGGGTTGATCGCGCTTCTCTTCGACAACATACTTGGTCGGTAGAATACATTGATTTTCCTAAGGAAATGTATTTCTTTCTTGATTTGTCACCACAGAACTTATTAACTTCGGTGTGGGAATTACGCCTGCACTGTGCCAAAAGGGCATTCACCCGTATAGGTTCGAGGATGGCCTTTTGGATTGTAAGATAAGCACAATTTGACCGAAAAAATATTCATCATACAAAATCAATGACTAGCTGATATCTGTCCGTAGATCACAGAACAATCACCTATAACAATGATACTCTGAATGGTTTCAGAAAGATTGTAGGAAGAGAAAATGCAGATTTAAAAATGTTTTGCCCAAATAATAAACTTCTCTCGAGGTTATGAATCATTGCACAAAATCGCGCTGATATTTTTTCACCACTTTATGACTGACCGTTTTGCAAGGGTAGGATATACCTTAGAATATATTCGTAGTAACCAACTTGGAAACTGGTGCACTTTTACTTTTTTGTTATTTCTACTACTCAACGGGGATATTTTCCCAGGCACGGTGGCTCGGCTATTGTTAATATGCCCAAAAACCAAAAAAGTGGGCAGCTGTTCAAATAAAACATGAGTTGATGAGTTTCATGATTTTGTCTGAGGACCGCTAGAACAATGTCTAGCATGCGAATGTATAATAAACGTCTTAATTTTCCCCTATGCCTCTTGGTAGTTTCATTCCGTGTAAAGCGTGTTTCCTCGGTGAAAAGCGAACTACTGCAAAGCAGATTTCCAAGGTTGGTTTCACAGAAGTCCCCGCGATCCGAGCAAAATCACCAAATGCTTTTACTCTGAAAAGCGTCAACTCCATGTACCTTGCTACGCTGCAGTGAAACCTTTTATAGGTGTTGAAGGCTTCATCTGTTTATTCGGGTAAATGAGGTAAGGGAAGGTGACTTGTTCATTCCGTTCAGTAGAGTTGTTTGATGAGATGAAAACATGCTAACTGCATCCAAAGCTTTCACAGTGTCGGCTTCTGTTTATGAAGGATTTTGATCCGGTCCAAAACACAGTTGGAAACAACTTTGTACTTTTCTTTTGATGATAGAGAAATCTAATTTTGTGTATGAGTCTGCATGCTTACACCGGATAAATCATCGTTTGCATCTCGTTTTATTTTCCATATCCAATCATTATTTAAAAGTATACTTTGGTCGCTTCTATCAGAGAGAAAAAACAATTCTGCGGATGCGAACAGATTTATTTCATCTGAAAATCACGGTAGAGGCTATCTGAGATAAAATGTCAAAAACAAAAGTTTTTGGAAAGATTCGTATCTAAAAAATTTGATTGGTTTATTGTACCTACGGATCATAAGGTTCTGTAAATAGTCTTCTATTTTTTATCGTTTCTGACATTTTCCCGAGGCTTGCTTCAACCCACCTGAGGAAGTTATTTTTCAGGTTTGAGGAATGAATGGAGTGAACTTGACGACTTTAGCTTGTTATGTGATGGTATATAGACAGAAAACAGCTTTTTTCATTTCAGGTTTTTCTACTGTTTTATTTTGTCCAATGTCTGGTTGCATCAATCCATCCTTTAAAAAAGGAAAAACTGAACAAAAATGACACACCCGGCATACTTATACACGCCTGAGCAATTTTTGAGTGCTTCCGTTCGAGTGCAATTTCCTATGGACTCATCAGACACCAATGTTTCAGTCTTTCCGCATCATTTTTACACCATAAAAAAATTTCCAAAAATCCAGAAAAAACGAAAGAAGAATAAAAGGTCTTTTAAACACGGGGAATGTGATTGGTGGCTCTAAGTGGAAATATCCCCCTCACTAAATCATTTAATCTTATATCACACTGAAATTGAATAGCAATTTTGGTAAGTTCACTGTATTCTGCCCTTAGGAACGTTACTATGAAATGCTTCTGACAGAAGATTTTCTAATAGTGACACAAAAGATATTGACTTTACCGATCCAATGGCTAAATTAATAGATCAGTAAAAAAACACAAATATTTCAACAGAAAGACTACGTAAGGGGTATTTTTTCCTTTTTTAAAACTTCGTTTGAAAATGAAAACGGTGAAATTTTAGCCGAATTTACTCGGCCCGATCAAAATCTGATTGGATTGAAATTGAGCTCTATAGCGAGAATATAAACTGCTAATGTTGGGCAGTGGTTAAAACTGAACGTTGACACCAAGGACATCAGCAGTGCTCATCACAGTATCTATAAGCCGAATAATGCACATAGCATTTTTTAAAGAACGATTCAATACGCCGTAGTCGGATGTCAGTGGCTATACGTATTACAGTTGGAGTAAAACGGACGAAGGAATTCCGACTGTATTCAAGACTGGGACTAAAGAACGATTGTTGTCTAGATTAGCATCAAAAATAATTCTCATGGCAACAGAATACCGCTTTCTCCAACTTCTTGTAGTGAATCAGACAAGGTTTGGAACAGCACAGCGTAAAAGTATGCATTGGTTTTGTTTACTTTCTTGTTTTGGCGATCCGTCTTATTTATATGATCTTGACTATCACGGCAAATTTGCGAGAGGCCTGAAGACCAAAACTATAAATACATTTTTTGTAACCAGCTCACAAAACTATGAAGAGAACTTTTTCCACAGGTTAATTTTATTGTGTCTGGCTGATGAAGTTTACGGTAACAAATACACATTCTTCTGCAAGATTCATTCAAATAAAATGGTAGACTAATAACTGGTAAGGTAAAATCAAATACATACGATTGGAAAACGTTTATGCCTAGATTCTAGTACAAATGCTACACGATGTGAGAAATACGTACATCCAGCAACAAGTTTTAGGCGGTAAATTTGATACTTCATTACAAGGAAAGGCAATGCAAGTAGGCTGCTTCAGGATCTGGGCAATTTTATGGCTAACTAAAATGTGTACGAGTTACCATCGAGAAGGAATGCAGGCCCGATTGCAAATCTTTGGGGTTATCAGCGACGGGACTCCACTCGCTCAGAAAACTTTGAACGTTTATAAACGTAGTCAAACAAATTCATTTCACCGAGAAACTTGGAACACTGTGCCCCATTTATCCAGTGGGCGAGAACGAGAAAAAAGATATTACGAGATATAAACATTTTGTTTACTTTTTGTATTTGTATTTGTATGACAAACTTTCTGCTATCGACGTGCTTGCATTTCAGTCAAATTGCTCCGACCAAAGTAGGGTGAAGTAACTAAAATATACGTCAGTTTATGATAAAGGTTTACAAAAAAAGAGGAAAACAACCAAATCTAGAGAGTAATTCCGTTTTGCTCTTCTGGTTGTTGGTCAGTTTACGCGCTAGATAGAGCACAAGAGAGTTTTGTATACGTTAACTCTGGAAGAAAGGTGCCAGTATTTAGGTCTAGTGGACGAGCGAAAACGACAGAGGTAAGTCACGGTGCAATGAATGCGTTCGATCCTATAATATCTTGTGGGCTAGAGCTAAGCAAGATTCAATATGTTGTTTGACTAGTTCAATCAAAAGCAATTCAAAGAAGAAGGATAAAAAGCGGCCAGTAACCGTCAGTCCTCGGCGAAATGCTTTGAAATGGTTCAGAATGGCCTGGGAAAACTATGTATGAACAGTATAATGGGATTGGAAAAAAACATCGAGGAACATATTTGCAGACAATTGCTGGTGATGCACAAAACTGCCTCAGTTTTCTTGTTTAAGATGATAAGCTTTAGAGGACGGAAATTTGAGTGAGGAGAACGAAACCCATTCAAGTCATTTAGATGAATTTTTTCAGACCCGAACGGAAGTGGAAACATTCTATTTGCATTAGGTTTTCAAAGAATTTCCTAAAATCCGTGTAATTGTACTTAGCTTGACAAAGGACAACGTCCTCAGGATTTTTAAAAATGTCGGTTAGAGAAGAAACCGGAGGACCACTAATACGATTTGAAAAAATAAAAGCTGATGGCTCTGCACCCTGGAGTACATCGGAATGGGTAACAAGAGGTTTGAAGATGATTCGCCCGATCTTAGTTTGCTGAACTCGATTATGAAAATAGTTCGATAGCCAGGAAAGAAGTTGTGCGGGAGTATCAAAGGCTTCATGCTCCTGGAAGAGACGAGATCGGGGTACAGAATCAGAAGCTGAAGAGCAATCGCGGACAAGGCAGCGGACTGAAAGTTCAGAGTTATTTAGGTATATAATGGCAGGAATGGATCAAGTGGATTACAGTAGCAAGGGTGGATCTTTTGGGTTCATGAGAAAACTGAAAACGGTCAGGTGGTCCGTGAGATTAGTGTGAAGACTGGTGAATACAGCATTTTCAGCAACTTAAAGGGCGGCAAATGTGAGGGTAGTGGTACGAAACCGTTTAACTCCACCAGAGGTGTTGGAGCCCTTAGAAATCTGAATGGTAGTATCTGGACTCCACATATCAGGAGTCAAAAATCTGAATAAAGACTCGCTTGGTAAACTAGTGGTCGATGTGGTAAAAGGAGCAGAAGCATACGTGAGAAATGTTAGAAGAGGGCTATCAGGACTAGCAGCCGAGGAAGTTCTGGGACTGCGGAGAATTTTAAAAATGCTTGTAGTAGAGAAAAATTCAAGATCTACGGAAACTCGAGGGGAATAGGAAGAGGGGCTGTCATGAAAAAGAAGCATTGCTGAGGTTCGCATCTACGTTATCATTCGTAAGTTTGGTCTCCTGGCCCTATAAAAGCATCATGTTATGCCAAGGAAGCTCAGGGTACTTGGTCAGCAAACATTCTTCAGAAAAATGAACATCTAAGTGCTTTATCTTTGTCATGATGAGCAGCGAGACTCCTAAATTCTGAACTTCGGCGAGACTTGTGTACTTTGTGTTAATTTTGTCAACTGAATGCTTTAAGTGTGGGCGAGGTAATCCTACCAGCAGAGGTGAACAACGTTTCAAATGGGGCAAAAAATGTTGAAGATTCCTTATAAGGTTCTAGTAAACAGTTCTGCAACCTAAAAGATTGGGAGGAAGGAGGAAAAAGCAGAAAAAGCAACACTAATGGCTGCATTAGGAGGGGAGAGGTTATGAAGAGAAAGGTTATGCGGGCGAAATTAGGCCTGATTTGAAGACGTAAATAATCTTTGGGCAGTGTGAGAATAAATCGTTGGTCTAGGAAGAAGAAAGCTATGAATATTTGTGGCGAGAGGAGCTTTTGCATCAAAAGAAAATAAGCCAAGGTGATCGGAAAAGACCTTCTCCAACACAGAGATGCTTCTTGTTTGAGTGGTATAGATATTAGCTATTGTGAATGATAAAACGCAGATAAGTATCAGCATGAGTAAAGTCATCAACGATCATGCGCGAATTTTTGCTTAGGAGGGAAGCTAGAAATGGCGTAATAAGATCATGAAAGAAGGATGGATTGGGTTGTACACAAAAAGGTGCCACGTACACGTTAGTGATAGTACTACTTCCGAAACGGGCAAATCTAGGGAAACAGAGTGCAGAAAGACTAGCAATACCTTTTGCAGAGTATTTGAAAACAGCAGCAGGCTTGCCGCCGCATGCTAAGCTGATGTAGGTCACTGCTCCACCTCCATGTTTCCAGTTCCTCAACACCCGATCTTGAGGACAATACTGGAATTCGTCTAAGCGAGGCAGAAAGTCGTCAAAATTTTCGTCCAGTCAAAATTCTTGAACACATACTGCCAATATGTGAACAAGAAGTCCAATTCGTAAAAAGCTTGTTAGGTCCAACAATTTTGAGAAGAAAGAACGATAGTGAGCACTGAGCGTAACTGATACCGTCATTTTGGCTGCAGGAACAGAGCTAAGTAACACCTGCCAACCGGAATGTTTCCGTTTTTTAGTCCGACTTTATTTTATAGTAGCCACAAGCAAAGGAAATTTATCGATCGAACACAACAGTATTCTTATTATCGAAAAATTCCAGTCAGAGAATAGGAGTTGCGTGTAATTATAACTGAGTGGGATAAGAATGGATCGACTGTGTCAGCCGCAGGACTAAAAGGGGATGCCACCTTATTGTCAATCGTGTACGTGAAACACGTCAGTTTTTCTATGGTAGGTACATAAGATATACAGTGAAAAATCAGTGTTCATTGCAAATAAGTTAGCAATTATTATGGGGTTGTGTAACTAACGTCAGGGACGGCCGTGAGTGCTTCTGTACTCAAGGGGGTGGAGGGGTTCTGTCTTGGTCAACGTAGCATCAGGAAAAGTCTTTAGTTTTGCATTTCGATTGCGGAGTTGTACTTCGAATGACCGGGTCCAGTCAGCTCGATGACCTGTCGAACGGAAACTCCTCGCCATAACGGATGTTTGATTTGTTGTTTGGTACTGACCTCCAGTTTTGCTTCGGTGAGGGTAACATTGACTGATCGATCTTTCCATTTATCGATTGATCTTATCTGCTTACGCTTTTGAGCGAAAAAGCTCATCTTTACTCGCTTGCTCATTCACTTGTATACTTGCTTGTCTCCTTGCGGCCTATGTTGCTGGCTGCGGATTGGTTGCTTTGACGTTCTAAGAAATAAAGGGAGTGTACCAAGTACGTGATGTGCAACCTCTGAACAAGAATACAAAAGCTACATTTTGCAATTACTAACCGATACAGATGGCATCCTATTTCTTCGGGTAGTGAGACTCAGAGTAATCAAAACCCAAGAGTTGCAAAAGTCGCTGCACTCACTGAAGCAGATAACAAAGATTGCGATCGATTTTTTCGACGAAGTGATGCCAAAGATATCCCAAGCAATGCCCTTTTCCGTGGGCTCATGTAAACAATGTTTAATTCAAAAATACGGGATATTCTTTTAAAATGACTTTATTACCTCAGTGTATTGCTGCACGTCATGTGTCACTTCTGGCTGAATACCTTCCAGCTGTGGACCTATCCATTCATTTGTGCCTATTCTACCAAAAAAGTACTTGTGAACGTTTTCAAGGAGGGTACCGGGTAGACATGCGTGATGAGCTAACGCAACCACGAAACCAATCCTGTGTTTCCGGGGAAATTTTGTCCTGCCATCCAGACACAATGACATACCTCTCCCGTTTACTTGAATTACTCCATAGCTGACCGGGTGTGAATGTGCTTATGACGTTATTTTCAGTGTTGGGCATACAAGGTTTTACATAAATTCCACAGTTTTCCAGGGTCCCAGGTGAAAAAAATATATAAACGCAATTGACTCCCTACAGAATCAACTTCTGCTTTCCACTTTTGACAATAAATTTAGAAATCTGAAGCTAACCCAATTACCCTCCCCATGTGGAAGGATGAATAGAACAACCGACGTCTTCTGAGATTTCGTATTTTACTGCGCGTCAACGTGGTGTAACCAAGCTATTGCAAAGTGCAGGCCCTTGTATAATCTGTGTTTCAAATTAATTTGCTCAAAAGAAGTCGCGTAAAATGTCTAGTGTCTGTGTTTAAAAGATAACGAAACATTAATACAGAATGATAGTGTGCCAAAACAGAGTGAATTTTTTCCTGTTCTGATCAAAAATGAAAGTATTCACGGAAATCGAGCGAATTTTGGCGTCACTTTCTCTGCTCACTTCATGTTTCTTCAAGCATCGGTTCTTTGGGAAAATGTTTACTGATTTAAATTCAACAGAGGATGTGCAGAATAAGGTTTTTCATGTGTACAGTGCAACGTGAGGTTTACTTTTTGTTACCAAAGGTTGCTATTACGGTCGATCGAGCCTAAGGCTTCATTCTTATCGTCTTGCTCATTCAGAATAAATGAAAAAACGAAATGTTTTAATAAACTGCTCTAACATCGTGTCAATCACGTTTGAGTATTACACCACCATTCACCGCCTTAACATGTGCACTGGAAAAAAACCTTGTGTTCCAGTATGCGGTATGCAACAATACTGCCTACCCAGGTACTGTTATCCTGATATTGATGAACTGGCCAAGGTGCCAGTTATTCATAAAACAAGATGCCTTATAGATGGAAGGGATTAGCCGTCAGTGAAAGGCAGCTAAAAGATAACATGAATGGTGTTGGGAAGGTTTGAACTTGGAAGCCTACTGTCTAAATATTGCTGTGAAAGTTTTCTCTAAGAAAGATGGGTTCAAGCATATAACCGAAGCGCTTGATACAATGTCTTGATATTCTACAACATCCCTAAATCTGTTTCAGTCTTGTAATCCACATTGCTATTTCAAATAGCGGTATATGGTAACACGTGATTGTGTTCTTTTTACAAACAAAAAAGTGCGTACTATGGTTAGAGTTTCGAAATATTATAAATAGAGATTTTATATTCATTGGCCCTTCAGCGTAACGGCAAATACAACCATACATTGTTCAGATGGGTTTAGAATCCCACGCATTTCCATGTACTGTGGTTAGCCGCTGTACCTATTCGGAACAAAAGTGATGAGCTACTACCCAAATTATGTTAATCTCATTGGAGACCGAACCACCTTTTTAGTCTACAGTGGACCGTTTCTAATGAAAAAGATACCAAAAGGTTTTTCCCGATTATCTGTTTTTCATACTTGTTAAGAATGTAGGGGGAAAAATCTAAGCCGTTTATTTTTAATAAATGAAACACGTGACCTTGGAATAACAAATGCTCCATACGGAATGAACTTGTACGACCATACCACGAAATCTGTTCTTCCATTTCTTGATGATGATTGCAAAAAAATAATAAGACTATCTATATCCGTTTTTGTTTTGTTATGATCTGCCTAATGATATACTCTTCTTTTGTAGTTGATATGTATTCCAAATGGTGTGCTGCTAATGATAATTTTACAAAACGCTTCAGGGAATACGTGAAAAGTAAACTTAATTTATCCTAAGCAAAATAGTTTGTGCAAGATTTATGATGTTTTCTGTGTCTCTTAGAGTTACAAGACCAAAGTAAGAAGGGAGGCAGAGAACTTGTGCCAGGGATTTCAAACTCCACGTGGCTCTACTAACCGTGGGGTTAGCCAATCAGAACTGATCGTTACTTTGGCCCTGAAGCAGCCTTTGACTGTAATTGGATTACTCCATCGCACCCTTTAGCGGTGTCAGGAGTACATTTGCCGGCTGGTTTTCTTAGATAAATAAACTCCTAAGCAGCCACAGACCAAGACTGGTCGTTGGTTAATGGCGTAAAAGCTGAAACTCCTATCTACAAAGCCTTTATAGATAGCTATTCCTCAGTTAGCTGGTATTGTCACTAAATATGCCGGAATCTAGTTAGTGCAGGTCATCACTCACACAGTTCAAATAATATTGTTCCTTCTCGAAGGTTTTCGATCCTGTGCTACCTGTCGGATACCAATAATTGAAGAGAACAAACTAGGTTTTATTCATCTTTTACGTGTTGCTATCATATAGGATAACATTCCACCTGAATGGTGCACTTTCAGTAGGAGTAAATGTGTATCCCCTCCCAGGGATACTGCTTCATCGATGATCTGGGGCAAATGAGTTTATTTCCTAAAGTCGTTAAAGATGAATCTATTAAAGAATCCGTCAGAATGGTAACAGGTGATCCTATTGACTTTCGAAATCGAGTATACATTGTCCAGTGGTCTACAAATTGGTGGAAGCACTTTTCTTTTCATTCAAACACACTCGAGTGTCCTGTATGGTTATATTCTCTATGCCTCCCAACTGGGATAGGTCGGAGACCTATGAGATTCGACGTTGACGAAACTACCCGTTCACATCAAAAACAGAACCATTTCCAGCCAAATGGATAACTTCATGCAAAGGATTCAAGCGCAAGTAAACTCACTGAATAGTTGGAAAACGAAGAACCAGTGCTCATCGCATCAGACAACAAATACAGGTCTAACAAAAGACATTTCCTGCAATTTTATCACAGAATTCAGATTTGACCCAGAAGCTGAAATCTCATTCTGATCGTGGAACACAATATGTGAGAACGTATTCAGCGTGGATGGTGCCTCATGGGAAAACTGCTACAAAGTCAGGTTATTTAAGCTCAATCTTGGTCCATTTGGACACCAGTGGTATGTCAGCCTAATCCTGCCCCAAAAATCAGTTGAAGTAACATTTCTAGAGAATCAAGTGTTTCATACAAATACCCTCTTCACAGCTGTCTGTTTTTCACACTCGGTGTCAGTGCCTTCAAATCAGGAGGACACGAACGGAATATTTTGGGTGATATGCAGGAAAAATCAACCTCCAAGACAAAGGTTCAAGCTGAAGAACCTAACAATAGATTATTTCAAATCTTAATTGTTCCTCAGTGGTTTAGAATAACAGTCAGAAGCAGATTTACCACATTGTGTACTCCCTCATCTGGATAGCTCTCAAGGACCTCACCCTTCAAACCACAAATGAGGAGTGCCAGTGTTTCGCTAGTATTTCAGTTTGATTTGGTATCTGATTTGACTATTTTGGCACAGTCTTCATGGCAAGCCCTGGGTCTCCCGACTCTCCATCCAACAAGCAACCCAACACACAATGCTTCAGGTAACCAAGTGGTCACTGCGGGAATAGCGAATGGTGACTTTAATTTTCATGGCAAAAGATTCGTCGCACCAGTAAACTTTGGTAATGATTGGTCCCGTGATCCGACTGGTGTGCAGTGGATTGACACAAGGGAATAGCGGAACAAAACTATCAGTAGGTTTTATCATCCAAACAGCAGCGATGTGAGTAACATTTCATCATTTAAAGAGCCAAAACTTTATTCTCTCGAACAAAATGCAGCTCGGCTTCTCGCTAAAAAGCTTACTGAAAGTAGCACAGTATTCTACGATAGTTTAGGATTTTCCGCCAAAGGAAAAGCAACAAGGTACCCGGAAAAAGAGGCTAAAGCCTTATTCCGACTGAAGGGATCCGTCCTGTTTTCTACCGGTGACCAGATTGGTAGAGAATTAACTCTTCTGCTTGAAGCTATGGTTATTATCCTGGTAAAATATTCATAGTGGACTGCACAGAGTTAAGCTGTGAAGAAAACAAACGATACGTTTCGCTTATGCGCAGACTTTTCGACGGGTTTGCATGATGATTTAGAGACACATCAGTGACCTCTATCTGTTCCCGAGGACTGTTTCGCCAAATTAAAAGGTAGAAGCATAATTCACAAGATCGATCTACAAGGTGCTTATCCGTAGGTAAAAGTCGACGAGCAATCGAAAAAAATGTTGCTCATCAGTATACATAAGGGTCTACACAGATATAAGAGATTATCCTTCAGCGGTGAATGTGTGCCTGCTATATTTCAGCAAATTATGGAAACCATTTTTGTGAGTATGCCACTGACAGAAGCATATGGGAGTAAAGCTGTTATTGTCAGCACAAACGTTCGAGAGGGTTCTCATCGTCGGAACAATTTAATAAATCACACATAAAACAGTTTTGTTTTTGAATTCTCTCAGAAAAGTGTTCTTCCTTAGCTAACTGTTTCATATATTTGGGTTTTATTTATGGTGGGAATGACAGATATCCTGGTCTGGAAAAAGTGAAACTGGTTTGTGACATGCACGCACCCGCCGACTTCCATAAACTCCAGTCATTTTTAGGCACGGCGAATTGGTAAATTCAGTTTATGCCACACGAGCAAGTATTTTGACCTTCTTTAAACAAACTGCTTTCCTCTACTAGTCAGTGGACACAAAAACAACCGTCTACATGCTTGTAAATTAACTAAAAAAATTTGTCATCTTTATTATGAAAAAATTACGATCCGTCACTTGACATTGTTGTTGCAGCGGACACTTCTAATTGCTGCATAGAAGCAGTAATCCTGCCCCGGTTAGTGAACGATCCCCCAAAAGCTATTTTACACGCCTACGGGTCGTTACCTTTTGCTGAAAGTCAACGCGGCCAAAATGATAAGGAGGCTTTCGCTGTATTTTTTGTAATCCAGGAATTTCACAAAAGAAAAATTCATCCTCTAAACCGACGGGAAACCACTTCCGGCCATTTTCCAAAACTAGATGGATATACCCGTTCATACGACCAACTGCCTTCAAAGGCGGGCTATAGTTATGTTGGGGTATAACTTCCAGATTCATGATAACTCCTCTTAGGAGATGGGGCACGCCGAGGCACTATCTTGGTTAATATCAATATAGAAAAAAAGCGGATCATGAATTCGTTATCGCTTCCATCGACGTTGAGAAGAGGGTGCAGCAGGTTTTCTTAACTGCTATCTCATACCTAACAACAGCGGCAGACACGATCAAAAAAGCCACTCAACCTGACAATGCAGTCAATGAATGCAAGAACTTAGTGAAGCACTGGTGGCAAGGAAAATCACTGACTCATCGGTTCGTGAGTTCACCTGCCTACGCTATTCGCTATCGATCAGAGATGACTGCTTTCTTGTCGATGAATGAGAATTTATTCCGAAACTAATCAGGTGTGATATATTGAGATAGTGTCAAGCAAACAAAATGAAATCTTTGATGCATACCTACTTGTACTGGCCTTTTGTAGATCAAGAAATCCAACAACTGGTGTGACAATGCAGCCAATGTGCAGTTGTTTTGAAATCACCACCACAATTAGAGCCTTTATCATGGCTACTGACACCAAATTCGTGGAACCGCGTTCATATTAATTCTGGTGGACCAAATAGCCACCTCTGGCCCCTGCTTCTGGTCGATTCTACATCGAAGTGGCCAGAATTCAGCATCATACAACTTTCCACTAGTCAGTCTACGATTCTTTGCATCAGAAGCATATCCTGTAGATTGGGTTTTCCTGAGACTCCCTGTTCGGAAAATGGTGCTCAATATACACGCACGGATTCTTCTGAATTTTGCTTGTTAAATAGCTTTGCACTCATATAAACTCCACCTTACCACCGGCAATCAAACGTTGAGGTGAGACCATTTGTGGATACGGTAAAAAGACATACAAAGATACCTAAGTTGACAGCAATCGGATGACGTCATTAACCTGATTTTACTTTGAGAACGACATCTGAACAAACTGAACTCGTTGATTCAGATCAGCCCGAACACGAGCCGGTAGGGGCAGAAGTAACGCACACTCCTTCAAGGTGAAAAGACTCGGGATCAAGCTACGGATCTGGCGTAGGATATGCACCACTGATAAGCTCTAGCTAGAGCAAAACTTGAGTTTGGTGCTTCTGAGAGTGGGCTTGACCTGATAACTTGAGGTTCGTGAGCGAATGATGGAGTCCAAAAGACAGTCAGCCAATAAATGATAGAATTACTCCAAATGAAAACTTTTCAGGGAGTGTCTCACCAATAGAGTGCTTGGTTGGACAGAAAATGAAGACCAAGTACGAGGTGATGCTTCTCAAAATGCCAACAGAGATTCAATATTTGGGGAAACCGGAAGTTCAGTCACAGGGACCCAAATGTGGATTCAGAGTAGGCGATGATTATGTAGAAAAATTTCAGGCAGCTTCATCTTACATAGATTTCGAGAAATGCGGCAGGTAAGAGAGGACAAACTGTTTACCAGCCGCAAGTCCTAACAGAAAAGTTGATCAGGTACTCCCGTCAGCTTCGAAAGAAATAGAAACAAAACGGAGTTGCTGAACAGGATGCCGATGATCACTCGTCCTTCGCTGACTGTCAGCACTACCCCCGTTCACCGACCATCTCCTAATTTCTTGGGAATTTAAAAAGTTCCTGACAAGCATAAGTCAATAACCATTTTTTGTGACAATTTTTGAAAGCTGGAACGACAACCCATGTATATAAAAATGTGTAGCCGGATCCCAAATGGATTGAGATCAGTTGTGAGGCAGAAAAATATCTGGCATCAAAGACCAGTAATCAGGTATGTAAAGGGGCTGAACAACAGTAAATCATCCAGGAATATAGCATAGCGATCCATATCACCATTCGCGATCAACCCCTTCACATAACGCATTGCGTCGTTTTCATGAACACAGAGAGTACAGACTGATTCGCGGCTTGCCGTTCATCGGTAACGGTTTATCTTCTAAACTTGAATGATGAAAGTAGAGCTGGGTATTTCCGAATGGTTCCACGATATTAGAGCGATCAGTTTCGCTCCGCAGACCCATCAAACTGTCAGGGTTGGGAAAAGATGACAGCGGGGCACAAAACTGAGAAAGAACGCAATCTATTCTCATTAGGAAAATCAAAATTATGATTTATTTGTTAGACAAGAGGAAAATTCACAACTAAGATGACAATTGCTAAATTTTGGTTGCATTTTTATGATGGATGAGGCAGGATCATGGTGGTTCATTTTGGCGGTCCAATGATCAGCGTTCACGCAGGTGAAATTTATATCATTGTTTGAACATTGTTCTTCGGAAATGGCGGTAGTTGGTTGCCCTATTGAACAATAATTATATCGACATTACTAGTAAAATTTAGCAGTTTATTAATATTCAGAAGGGGTTTTTTATCACCGGAATAAAATATCTGTAAACAAGACTGTGAGACATAAATGTATTGGCAGCTGCCAGAATTAGAACTCCGCACGTTATCCTTTCACAAGCTATGCTTTGGGTTAACTAATGTACCAACATACAGCTATGTCATGACATGCATTTCCAGCTTTAACCTAGGGTAAGCGAGTGATTTTTACGCGACATCTTTCCCTATTCGAAAGGTAACTTCGTCTATTCAGCTGAATTGATTTTGATAAATCATTCGTAGAGATATCAGGAGCACAGAAAAAGCCGCTTTTTTGGATTGATTGCCTTTGACTGTAACGTGAACTGACCAGCTGCTTTGGGTCTCATCATGTCGCGGAGAAAACGCGCAAAAAACCCGAAAACTGACACTTTTGATCGGTAATAAAAGACTCGCCTGATGTCTTCTAGGAAATAAACAAGCAGTTTTGAAAAACGGATTAGCGGGGACACGTAGAGAATGTATCTTTATCTTCCCTGAAATAGAGTGTCATAAGGTAACAGTTTTACTGTACTATAATCAGTCACCATCCTCTAAGTAATGCCAAAAGATTGGAATCAGTATGGAGATGACTGATTTTTCTAACCTGTATGCACAAACATACCGCAGATAACAGGAATTATAATCTAATACGAACATACCGTCATGTTTTAAACTCATGCAATATTAAAATAATAACTAACCCACAAAATTCTGCCAGGCACCTACAGATTTCAAGTGACAAGTAGTTGCTCTTATATGACTTCTCGGTTAAAGATTCAATTATATAAAGTGCTACAATAAGCTTTTCAGCTCACAGACGTACTTGTAAGCGAAAAAGTAGTAGACTATATACCATTTTCATCGAAGATAAATGCATTTTCCACATTTTACGTAGGCAAAAATTATTGTTTACTTGGCAATCGCCAGTCATGTATCCTGTTGGCAGAGAAAAAGCAGAAGTACAAATAGTTAGGCGATTGATAATTTATGATAACACAGTAAAGCTAACTTCGGCAAAGGATACTATCTAAAGATAACGAGACAGATCATGCAAAAAGCAGGTGACAACAGAGTTCCACCTATGGTATAAAAACACTTCAGGCCTTGCATATAACAGTTATATCATCACACCTTTAGGTTTTTTGGCTGGGAAGAACGTTTCCATTGAAACCATATCATTTTCCACTGGTAACTCCAACGGCTGAGCTATTACTGGTATTTTAGTGAAGTAGACCTTGAAGTTCAGAGTAAGTCTAAAAATTAGTTATGAGCGAATAAATCATTTTGTGAGTATATATTACCAAACCTCTCGTGGAACATTTTGTGTAACGTTATCCAAAATAACTTTGACCTGCCCAGATATCATCCATTTGCTGAATTAGGGGAAACGTCCGTCATAAAGGTGACTTTTTCCTATTTTGCGGGGCACCTCACACCAACAAATCCAATCCTGAGTTATTCTAATCTACGTCAATAATTTTGATAGGCTGCGGGCTGGTTTTCCCGGTGACTAGTTTTGATACAAGTAACGTAAATGCATCAACCCAGAATTCTGAAAAATGGCCGCAACGGTTTTCTAGAATGATCACTTTTAGAACCATGACAGTTGAAGTAATAGGCAACAGAATATGTGATAGTGGTCTAACTGTTTTGATTGTACACATTGAACAATAACCACCCGAGTTAGATTCTCGCCCCAACCGGTCACTTCCCTATTTTATAGTTTTTTTCTCGGCAGAGGTTTTCTACCTGATGTTTTCTATTTGATCGCTCATTAACAGCAAGAAATAAAGGTGATAGTGATACACTGCTTATCATTGCATAGGACTAGTGGGATGTGAGCTGTTTACAATGATTTACACTTTAGATGTGCATCGTGCAACTCTGATTTGAATGGTCTTTATTGTTCTCCCACTTTGCATATTTTGCTGGACACTCGTGGAGTGTGAGGAGCAGAAAATGACAAAATCTGCCCTGAGGAATTTCGGAGTAGGTAGAAATTCTGTCTGTACTAATTGATAATGTTTCAATTCAGAATATGTAACGCCGCTGCATATCTAATCCTTGACTGAATCAATTAAAGTAATATCAGCACGACGCAAAATGATTTTATGCACGCTACTTGACCTTAGTAGCGCTTGTCTTCTATCAGCTAAACATCCAGCTCCATCATGTTTTTCCATAACAAATAAAGTTGGCACAGTCCAACTATCAAAAGAGTATGTAGGCATAAAATATTGCAAACTTCCCATCCAGACGAATACTTCTTTGGAAAAGTGACCGACACTTCCGTTGAAGCAGTCCAACCTGTATTAAGTAGTTCTGAACTTCGTGAGACCTATAGAGCCCAATTTTTTTAAACATATTGATGAGGTGGAATGCAATATATGTTGGGATAACCAAACGGTAGTCGTGCCGTGTTTACTGAGACAGTGCTACCAATTAGTTTTTGAAAACACACATGGAAAATAAACTAAACGCTTGTTTCCACGAAAAAACACAAAACTCTTTACCTTGTAAAGCCAAATGCAAGAGTGAATAATCAGTTGATACCCTCACATTTCCCTCTTCTCGTATTTTACAAAGTCCCTTGGTTAACATATCTTGTGTCACACCGAAGTTTAAATGCGCACGGTCAGCATACGTTCGGGAACACACAAACCACCACTTAGTATAAAGGGCTGTCAGTAAAGGCTTCTTTCTGGCACCATCTTACTTCCCGATTTGCAGTGTCTTGGGATTGGTTCAGTCAGACGTAACTGCGACGAACAAACCTTTAAGAAGCCTTATCGACTTTGTCTGCCACTCTCCATAACGCCATCAGTTTACGAAACTGTGGTCGGGCTAACCTGAATTGAAAGTAATTGACCAATATTGGACATTTAGCATCCGAGCCCTACAACGAAAACAGTGGGCAATTTTAATTTGAACCAGTACTTTTTGATTCATTTTTATTTCTATTGTTCACGACTTCTCTGTCTATTCATCTGGCCTAGACATCTTAGGTTATTTTGTCACCAACTGAGTGTACTCAGAAGACAGGTTGATGCCCTACAAATTCTGGTGGTAACAGAGGTGTTTGACTCAGCGTATGAATTTTTTGTTCGGCGAGAAACTGGTTCGTACAATGCCATATAATACTTGTCATCGGCCACCTTTTGTTCGGAAAACCAACTTGAATATCGGTATTTGAGAGGCATTTCATTTTCACCTGCCCGAGAGACAAGCCGTTAAGCTGAATAGAGAAACAGAGTATACAGGAGTCCGTGGAACGATGTGAGGATTTCATTCTAAACTACTGACCCCCCGTATTTCGCTAAGTAAAAAGGGAACGATTCGAAATCTGTCGGGAAAATAGTGCAATGTTTCGAAAACTAACACTGAAATTGGACAAAGCACCTTGAAAATTTTACCTTCATCAACATGTTTTTTCTTTCGGGAAGAGTAACTTCCGGAAAAAAAATCAAAATTATATCAAAGTCATATTTTGTAAACTCACAAGATTTGTTAATTGACAAGTCATTCCACTAAAACTGAAGCTCCTACTTGTTGTTTAAGATTTATTCAAGGGATACATGCCCGGTAGCTGGTGCTGGACAATGGATAATTCATTTTCGTTAGGGTGGGAGACAGTCAATTAGAACTATATTGCGTGGGTCGACAAATACTTAGGGTATGCAGTTTTAATCCTGTCTGTAATTTACAGGTGAATGAAGCCACAAGTATTGCTCAAGAAATCTTCCTTGCCTTATCATAAAATCCCATTGTCCTATAGCTACTTGCCTAGTGCAATTTATCTCAATAATGACTGAACTACACAGTAAATGTTGATCCGATTTGAGTGTGATGGACTGCTTATTCCGACGAGGTGTTTGACATTTTGAAATAGATTTTCACACTAATTTTGATGGTATGATCTCTAAGGAAATTTAAATGTTGCTTTACTCATGCCTACATCAGTCAGCCGAGCAGTCAAGTTGATGTTTGTCCTACTTTTTTGTGTATTGTGTATGCTTATTTATATAACATCCATATTTGGAAGACACTGAGCTTTCGATGTCTTCTGAACTGTGACATGGGTGTCTAAACCGATAGCTGGGCTTTGACTACACTGTTTCCCAAAGTAAAATGGTCCGCACGTTCATGTCGCCATGAACGATAAACGTGAGAGTAAGGTCAGGGATAATCCCTTGCATCGAGTATATGAGTAATATGTGAATAGCGAACAGGTTTGTTTCTGGCAACACCCTCCTGGTAGTAATTCCAGTTACATACATAGGGTGAAAATGTAGAAAATGTGATTAATTTTTGCATGTCCGTATACGACTGATTGGCCGTGATATTTTTTCTTCTTTGTATTTCTAAAGCAATAGCACGGTAGTTTTATCTGTCCCGTAGCTGGAGAGGGCCAATAAAGCAAATGACATGGATGTAGGGAATTTATCACCTCCGGTGTTGAACACAGGATCACAGTCTGGGTCACTCTTGTTTCATGTAAGCTCTCGGATCGTCACCGAAATGGCTAAAATGTTGCAGTGAACCGCTTTTTGAAAAGAAGGAGACAAATTGCGTAATTTGAAAGTCATGGCCTCTGCAGCAACTGAATCTTATTTTCCAGCGGCTCTTTATCCGTTCGAAATGATTTCGCAGACTTTGTTCGCCTGAGAACAGAAGCTCTTTAGGTGCACCGTGACTGCTTTCGTAAAAGCTGAAATATATTTTCAAATTCAGATAACTGACTAGCAAACAACGTGAATAATAACCCCAAAGAACCTCTCTGGATGTGGAGCAATTACCAGCCAACTCTTCATTGCAAGAAGACATCACCTACCCATAGGCTTAAATGGTTGGAAGAGACAGTCAGTATCGGTATTTCAGTAACTAAAATGAAGGAGCTATTGCTACGATGAACGTTTGCTATCCAGTTAAGCTTCAAACGGAGAACTGTGCCTTCCGTCGGCAGGATTTGCTGTGGGATCGTTTTCATGCCTTTTATCTGCTGACACGTGTTGTTAACCTAGAAAATGGAATGTTCCAAGGCAAGATCCATCTACTGTCGGAAAATGGATGCAAATTTTACTTCAACTGGACAAAATGTCCATGACTGGAATCGGTGGTAGATGAGTTTATTCTGGCTCACGATGCTACGGCTTTCTCGGCGGAAATGGAGAAAGGAAACATTTTTTTTTTCACTTTCCAGATGTATGAAACAACAAAGGTGATGATGGGGAACTGCTACTTTGCGTATACTGCAAATCAGCCTCTGGAAAACAAACGAACTCTGGTTTGCTTCCCTGTTTCTAGTTTGTAGCTGTTCTGCTCAGTTTAGACTTTGAGTGAATAATTCGGACATTTGACAGAGAAAAGCTTCCTAAAACGTTCTCCCAATAATACTTCGCTTGATAGTTCTGATCAAATTATCATACTATGAACTAGCGAAACGGGCTAATACTTTTATGGCACACACAGAACCAAAATAGATTCATGAGGACCTGAGAATAATCCAGATGCCACCAAAGGTTTACTCGTTCATCAAAATGAGCAAGTGGCTATTCACTTCTCACAAAAGTTCCTGCTCGAGGGGATATATCAAAACTTAGATCATGTCATCCACTGCACATGATAAATTACGAAGTTGGTAAAAAATGGACGAATACCATCCACAAAGATTACACGGGTATGCTTCATACTCGATGTGATGTCTTTCAAAAGATGTGCCCATCAGTAACTCATCGTAATTTCTGGGCAGTTTATTATCCCTTCTTAATCAGTTTGAGGAGACCTACTTTTCCCAGTACAGCAGTTATGGATTTAAATCAACGTTGATAACCAAAGCATCGTTCGTGGCTTTACGGGTTCGTTAGGTGTATTTGCTAGGGTAGAACCAATAAACAAATGACGGTGTGCATCTCCAAACACTCCACATACTTGTCAGTACCATATGCCCAGGAGGATTGAGATTAGCCCTAAACAATCATCTATGTATTGCGGGTCACAAATTCCGCAAAAGTGAAGAGTTCTCCCAAGATTACAGCACCAAGTGATACAAAGCAGTGCACATAACTTGCAAATAGTTTTTGTAATAATAACTCCAAGAATGACACAGCTTAATCATTGTGACTGTATTCACACAGATCTTTACTGACCTCTGTCGCAGTTTACCTCCATAAAGACCCCAGTTATTGTGTCCTGGGGTCACTTTACCATACCATTCTCGCATGACGTTCACGGCTACCTAATGTCATCTCCCTTTTTGTTGCGCGGCTGTAAGACTAATTTGGACATTTCATTTCGTGCACAATTGTTTTTCAACTTTCACTGAAGAAAGTAAGCTAAAACAACTGAGATAAGCTACAACTAACTGCTATAAACTGAAGAGTAAACTCACGGAATGCGTTGAAATGGATTATTTGCACAAAGGCACACATGCTCTTGTTTTTTGAGAACCATCGGCGGCGACCTGTGTCGCATCCATCTCTTCTAGTCATCGAAACAAACTTGAAATGTTATTTCCACAGAACGGATTATCAATCAGGTGTGCAGAAAAGGGAGAACACCAGGAAAACTGACAGACACAAGCAATGAAGATTTGTTGCGGAATTTTGTATTTTCTAAATTCACCAACGAATATTTGAAAACAAAATCTGGTTCACACCCCGTAAAGGAAGCGTTTTATTAGAGGGAAAGTTGGGTGAGCGAGGTAGTAGATTCTGTTGCTATTAAGATTATCGATGCACACAAACGAATCATCAGGCACCGGCTGAATTACACCACTGAGGATGCACTTTTGATATCTACTTACTTTGGAAGTATGTTCATGTTGGGAATCAAAGCCTATTACGAATTTGTCCTCTCTCCTCTGTGGTACGTTAGTTATTGCTGCAAAAAACAGGGATTGTTGAGCAAAAGTAACATAATTCCACACTTCGGCGATTTGGACTTTGAAAGAAGACGTTGCGTCATAACGAAAAACAGTACTGTACGATCGAATATGGAATATTAAGCTTCAACTCAGATCTAGGTATGCGGTGGCTGTTTTAGGCAATCACCACCACACAGTGTAAACATCTGTCAGGGCTTAGGTTACGCGGAAAGTCTAGTCAAGCTTTCATTGCCATTTTTCATATTATACTTGGGCTTTTGCAAAAAGAATATCTAAAGCTAACAGTTGAAATTGGACGATCTAACCAGTTGCGTTATCTAGCCATTAGAGTTACCGATCTAGTTAAATATAGCTTCACGAATCATCCATTTTATGCAAAACGCTAGATGATATCCTTTTCCAGTTGAAAGTGTGTGCGTTCCAAAAGTTTATTTACGTGCACCAATGCAGCGAGAAAAAAGCCGCAGTAGAAGTAGTTGGGAACAATTATCGTCCGAACTAGTCACGTAAATGTTACAGGTAAAAGGCAGCACCAGTCTCGTTCAAATCTTATCCAGGATGAAAAATGAAAGTTCAACTTTTAATTCTTGGTGTTTTATTAAAAATAATATTCAGCCACCTTTGCCAACTAGGATATTTTCTCTCTATGAAAACAAATGAAAACCCTATGATAAAACTAATTTGCAACAACGTTTACGACTTCTCTTGAGATTTAGAATAACAGATGCGTTGTTCAACATCGGTCAAGATCCCCTGCTCCGAAGGCCAATGAGAAAAAACGTGAACCGTATAGGTCCTCTAGTGCTTTCGAAGAGGAATGCGCAGTTTCCTGATTGAAATGCGCAATAGACATACAGCTTCCCTGGTGCAATTACCAGCGGACAAGATATTCAACACTATCTCGGGTTTTTGTTCATTTTTTTGTCACACTTGATAAAATCAAAAATAAGCAGCCGATTTTACTGAATGAGGATCCCGATTAAAATGGAAATAAAGAGTGATGACTTGTTGGTTAGAGTAAATTTTGAAAAGAAAAATGAACAGCTGTGAGCATTACTCACGTGATATTGCTGAGCAGAAGTCTTCCAAAAAATTACGAGTGATTCCAATTTATATATTGATGGATGCATTACTTTTGTAATACTCTATTTCTCGGATGCGAACAAGAGCTGATAGGTCTTTTAAGGAAAATATGGCTTCTGTTTACGTTCTAAGAGTATTTTCTCGTTACGATTCTGGGAGTTGGAATAGGCTTTCGGTTAGCCACACCAGTCTTCGTCTATGATTTATTTCGCAATTTGACTGAGAAAATGTCTGTCTGGGATAGATGGATAACCGATAAACTGCAGCCTGCGCTGCCTATATTTCGGAAGATAGTCTAACGTTTTGGTTATAAACCATCAAAACTGATTGTCCGTTGACAAGTATACCTAAAACAGCCTCTGTTTTGGCACCAGTTGTCGAGAAGTACTGCTATTTTTATTAATGTACCAACTTTTGTAGTGGGTATAAGTGTCGCTACGTGTCACCACTAGAATAGTTTCGATAGATGATATTATTTTGAAGCGATCACTAAAATGTTGGTATGTCTCTCGGACGTACTTTACCTTCTTCCTTTTGACTATGACATGTGCTTTCCTGAGTTTGTGTGATCTTTTTTAAACATTTACTGAGCTGCAGTTCTATTCACAGTGGAATAGTACCTCACATTTTTTGAGACTCAAGATTCAAATGATACATTTTGATTGCTAATCTGTACCATTTCAGCTTAGGCGAACGTTTATTTTAGGGCCAACTGTGCTTGAAAAAAACAGATTCTTCGTCAGAAAATAATGTCAGAACATCTATGCTGGATGAGTTTTAAAGTTTATCAACGTTACATTTTGCACATTATGAAACGAAAGACAGATGGAAGATAGTTTGACAAAAATATCCGCATTTGAGTTGTACGAAGAATTTCACATTTAATCAGTATCCCCAGCATGAGAGGGATCTGACAATAGTTTGTAGACTACTGGATAGAAGTGCTGAACTGTTAAGCTCGAAAACTATTTTTCATGCTCTACTGCATATGGAAGTGTGTTTTATGAATGGTAGTCAAAAAAGTCAATTTCTCTGAAGGAACTAACGGAAACAATCATGAAGCACTATTTCCAGCTATGAATACGAAAGAATGTTTGTTTGCTTGCAACAGTCCAAACCACAGTTATTGGAAAATTATTCCCGCTTTGTGTAACCAATGAAGCAAGGTACTGAATAATTGATGACACCGTAAAGATATCATTATGTTTGACAGTTAGAGGAAATCTGATTTTACGAGTTTGGTACTTTCCTCAGCAAATGTTGCAGTAAACTTGGATGAAGGCTGATCACGAGGTTATGGAAACAGTTTTATGACTCCAGTATGTTATCATATTTCAAAAGTTGTGTTGTGAGTAGATGTATCCTTAACCGAAATATATTTGAGTAGTGGAATATATGCGAGTCGGAGCACAGTTTTTTCTGATTCATATGTTTCCAAGAGATCAGAATAGACGCTGTTGGCCACGTGCCTTTAATCAGGATTTATGCTATTCCAACAGTTTTCCACGTCCTGCCTACCGTCAACGTTATGGATAGGACTAAGTTCAACATACCTAAATCCAGCTTATTAGTCGTATTGCGAGGGTTAATATAAAGTTCTCAACTGTTCTGTGCCTCGAAGAACTATCTGAGATCGGTTGCCATATCTCAGCCACATTAAGGATTTTCAAATCGTCTGTTTGGTTTCCGCCCGTATTCTTGCGGATCATCAGCTGATCATCACATCTATGAACACAAACATTCTGTTTTACGCCGGGCCTTTCCAAGGCTTCCCACGTTTTGGACTAGCATTAGACAATAGATGATTGATTTCCTCGCACAAACTAATATACATTGGATTAAGAGACTAGGCAGCAAAAATAATGGGTGAACTGAGAACGCCGTTGAATCTAGTCTAACAGTTTTGGTCCTGTCATTGCAATTAGAAAATTGTAAGATCAAGGATGCGAAAAATCCCCAGTCCTAAAGTGGAACGAAAACTTTATGGATGAAGATTATTTCCTGACGTGATGAAATATTCGTAGGGCTATCAGTCAAGTTATCCCCGTCGTAAGTTGGCCTTATCTGATAACTAATAAAATAACGCATGTCGAGATACGGGCTCTTTTTAGGCTGTTCAAATCGCATTCTATACGATCCCAACAAGTTGAGCAAAATGGGTCGAGATTACAGACCTGGAATGGGGAGCATATCCATTTTCGAAGTCTCAAGCCCCCCGAGGTGAGGCAAAAAATAATTCGTTGCTTGAATAATAGACCGCAATAGTTATGAAGGCCGACATAGCGTATAACGAATTTCAATTTCTGCTTAGTGTTACCAAAAAAATAATATCTGGGACATTTTGACAGGGCGACGCGAAAAGTAAACGAAAGAACCGAGCTAATAAATGTCCAGAAGATGTCAGTGAACAACCGCCTGTCTTTCGAAGGTGATATTACAGCGTATAATAAATATAGCAGAATGTCACGAGTGATTGAAAGTGAAATATGTAACAAAGTTTCATGTTTTATTAGTTTTAATGTTTATTCTTTATTCCCGAATAATTTATAGTGTGTCACATTCTAAGGCTTCATTCTATGGACACTGGTTTACCTGCTCGTGTGGGACTAGGCATTTTGGCCGAACCGTCGTGCGTGTATTATGTGGGATTATTGGGATAATAAGGTAAACTTCATATATTTAATTGAGTTTGTGAGTTTTGAATAATGATGTATATTGTCATATCGATGATCAAAACAAACAAACACAAAACATGTTACACTGTTAGTGATAATACAGATATTTTCAAAATAGTTTGGAGGAAGATACGCATTCCTATGGTCCTACATATCCATGACTCTGATTCTTAGTAAAAAATGGCTGCTTTGCCTTTGAATCATTTCGATGTACTAGCCATCACAGAAACTGTAGATCTGTGGTTGCCGTGAATGAACTCAGCGAATTGTTAGTTATTTTGCTGGTTTTATTACAGCAGGTGTAGCTAAATTTACCGAGGAACACTATGTAAAGGAGAGCCTGCATGAATTAAATTAGGTTTAGCCTTGGGTTTAAAATGGAGTCAGTTCCCTACTGAATTCCTTTTTGTTCTTCAGTCTATTTTTTCTGTCCGGGCTTTTATTTCGGCTAGCTCTGCAGTTCGGTATTTTTTATTTTTCACTCAGCCTGCACAAATATCTATTGTGCAACAAGAACGAGAGTTGTAAAGAAAATGGTTGTGGCTGAAACGGGTATCCGATAAAGTCTTAGCAAGGGCGATAGTATGTATATTTTTTGACATGCCTTGATACGCGCATGCACGTCTGGAAAGGTAACGTAACTGCAGAAACCGGAAAAAACATAAACGATTACTGTGTGAATATATATATATATATATATATATATATATATATATATATATATATATATATATATATATATATATATATATATATATATATATATATATATATATATATATATATATATATATATATGGATAGATAGGTAGATAGATTATAGAACTTCTGACTGACATGCATATACCAAAAAAGAACAGTATTCACAGCAGTTTGGATAATTTTTAAAACTGTCACAAAGCTCAATGAAACTTATATTTGAACTGGAAAATAGAATTCATGGGTAAGATTATGTACGTCATAAGTTCAACGAAAGCTGGGATAATGTGACTGGCTTATCCTCATCATCGGCAAGCAGTGAACATGCAAAGTGGAAACTTATTTGGAGCTGATTGATAGAAGTTTAATCTGGTAACTGCGGTAGTTTTGCCGGGTTTGAATTAACCTGATTTCCGGATGACATACTAATGGTCTAATGCCATTTTTGATTTCATAGTATGCGACTCATAGTGTTTCATTATTGCTTTTTGTCGAATGGACACATGCAATCCAGTTCAAAAGGACATTTTTCTTTGCATATTGCAAATGAAACCGGTCTGAAATTAGGAGGGCTTGGAGGAGCAAAATTAAGAACAAATATTTTCACTGCGGGTTAGCTTTATATGAGTAAAAAACTGCTGATTTTATGGTACCAACAATGTGAAACCAATAGTTGGCTTCGTGGTAAACACACGCATCAATAAACTGAGATAAAAAAAATATATTATGTAGTGTATCCAAACCACAGAAAATTCCATATCTTTGCTTGGCTGACCGTACTTTGGACTGCACCATTTGTAACACGTAAGGACAATGCCGTTCTGAGGAGAGTTGCAAGTGTATGAGCTGCAATAGCACATAAGGAGAAGAAACTCTATGTGCCAAAGCCCCGTCATTGTATCAACAGGCACCAGCACTTACATTAAACTAACGACAAAAAAAGGCTGCTTCCCATTTGGCAGTTACATGTTCACGCACAAACCTCAGATCATCCGACCAACCTGCACTCGGACGTACCAGACTCGAGTTAGTGGTGCACCTCTTACCCGCCACACCCATGGTTCGAACCCGGTCCGTTTCACCTCGAAAGCGTGTGTGTTACCACTGAGCCACCACGCCCTGATCCGTGCTGGTCCGAAATTAGGTTTCTTCAGATGTCGTCTGTATCTGTTGCTTTCGCATATAGTTCTCTCTATCCTATCCTCGAACAGGCAATTCGATTTTCACGTGACAGATATGCTAAAGCAGGAAATTGAGAAACCTTATGCCCTAGGACCTTAGGATTTACCTGGTCGAAAATCTAAGAATGGTCTGTTTTTCGTATTACTTTTGGCATGTAAGGATGCTGATGTGAGACAATAGTGTGTGGACGCAATACGTCTTGTTCACGTGGTTTCGGACAATTAGACTCATGGAATTTTAGGGACTGTTTCATTCGCCCTTGCTTGTATGCCTGTCAGCCTGTCCAACGAAGAAAATACTGGATATGCAATAAAATGAAGTGTGCCACTTGATGAACTTTGTTCGATTAAGAGATAGCTAGTGATTTTATGTTTATAAGTATGGATACGAAAATGTAGATCGAACGGCTAAATTATATTGCAGTTTGTGATAGAAATTCTCTTTTATTTCTGCAACTTTTAGCTACTAATCGCAATGTGCGGCTCAACACTGAAATCCTGTAGTACTGCACCACGTTCTCAAAAGTGTCATGAATAACCAGTTTTGCATATCGTTTTAGTAACTAGTGATCCACAAACACGGATAGAGTAATGAGCGGTCATATGCGTGATCTGCATGTCATCTGATTCGGCTCTGAACGGTTCCATTCACGTCAGCACTACTTGGATATGAGCTGATTAGCTATTTTTATAGGACGATGCACCTTGAATCTGAATCCTGTTCATATTCCTGTGGATGATGCTTTTTCGGAATAAAACGGTTTCAAATTCCTTCCATGGATTTCAGCGGCTAATCCAGCGCCAATAATTTATGATGGATCATTTACAGTGTCTTTCGAAACTGTAAATCGTCGGCAAGTTAGAAACCAGTTTCATTTGTTGGGTCACTAAATTACTCTATTCACTGAAAGTACACTCCAATTGAGTCATATAAATGCCGTATTCATGCAAATATAGAGTAGACTGTTGACGAAGTGGCGCTTGTGAAGTCCGTTCGTATTCGAAGCATATTCAACCAGTGAAGCTGACTTAAATACATTCGTCGTGAGAGCGATCTGCTAGAATCATTTGTGCTGATGAACGTCATTTTGTACTTTGGACCGAGGACGCTGATGTTGAATTTATTTGATGTACAGTCGTGTTCTCAGCTAAAGCCTTGGACATTTACTTTTCTTTTATACAATTCCATATTTAAACCTGATTCACGCGTTGATGAAATCAATCCGTGTGCAATGATGCTTTGCATGACATTAAGACAAAGTAGAGTGATAGAACAAAGCAACGATCTGCCAGCAGAATGTAATGCTTTCTTTTCAGGTTATGCATGTCATGATGGCATGTGACCCCGGGGTCAATATCCAACCTCCATCAATCAATATTGCCCGATTTGTTAATTAAGCAGTAAATGAACGGACAGTGCACAGTCGATAACGGCAACTTAAAGGCGATGGTCAGTTTGATATTCCAATCCACCCGAACAATATTCATCAATGACGTTCTTTTTAACAGAACGGGTTACTTTGTATTGCCGAGGATTCACTTTTGTACAGATCACATAGCTCATTAACGGAGACCTGAAGTATTAGGGAAAATTAGGTCAGGAAGTCCTGGCAAGAGATCATTCATGATTCATTTTTGCAATAAGTGATTAGCCATTGTTTCTGATTACATGACCCCTTGTATCATACTGACGGGAATTTGGCACAGAAGGTTAAGTGCCTAAAAGCACTGGACAAGCAGCTCGATAGAACGGAGGATTTTGTGACCTTATACGGCTTTGATTCGACGCGTCAATATTCTAATCAACTCTTCCATGTGTGGATATAAATTTGACAAAAGTTTGCTTTTGCCCAAAGAATCACTGAATTTTCACTTGTACGGAGCTGCTAACTAAAAGCAAAACATGTTCTCATTGGAATTTAATTTTTTTTAAACATAATATCTAAACGAATTACTTACTTGCTTTTCTGAACAAGAAAACAAGTCCCCTTATTGAAAGAGACAAAGCTGATCGGTTGATTTCAAAATGAGACGGTTTTCCGTCGTACTACACAATGATCGCAATACGTACACTTTTGATATACTTCGCGGAAACAAATCATGGGCTCATAGTACCAGATTGATGCTATCAAAAACACGGTTTGTGCGTACAGACACCCAGCAAGCTTTATAATGAAGACAGAAAAGAAATAAACTTGAAGAAAAATATAGGAAAGGGTATGGAAACAATTAAAAAACGTTAATTCTCTGTTGTAAGAGAATAAATAAGAACAAACAAGCATTGTGATTTAACAAAAAGCGGTTTTGTCCCATTTCCTCTCAAGGCTGAAAACATGAATGAACGCAAGATGGTGCATTTCTCCGACGAACTGGCTTTCACGTGTCAGAAGCATAAAAACTGCTGCATTCGGTAACCAGGTATTTCTCTAAAATTTGGGTTTTCAGTTACACCTTAAAAAGGGGCTGCTTATGTGGTGTTAGAGCGTGCTGCTGAGGAAATACACCTATTCGGATAAAAGGGAAACACATCATTAGCAGTTTAGATTGTACGTGATTAACTAGCCTGATGCACGCCAACAAAAGGTAGTGATTTTTCTGGGTAGCTTTGTACATTCTCCTGCATAATATTCACAAAAAATACTCGATTCCTTTGTAGACAAAACTATGGGAATCTTCTGCGAAGGTGAATTAGTGAATGATAAACGGTTACAATTACCGTACTCCACTACACGTTCATAGGCACCAGTCGCACGAATACTGAGCAAGTTTCAAATTGTTTCTTATCTCTGGTCCAGTTTATTCCGCATAAATTTGCATCATAATTCATGATTTCAAATAAACTTATGTGTCTATAGTAGTCTTCGTTATGAAACATCATCCAAAGAGGTTTATCATGTGATTCTATTAGCAGAAGAGCGATTTAAGAAGAAGACGTTATTGCTGATTTAGGGATACAAATATTTTTCTGGCTTTGTGAAAAGTAGCTATGAAGTTTTTTACAATATCTATGCAAGTAGTTCATATGGAATTTATTTTTGTAGTTCTACGAAAGACAAATAGTTTGTAATATATATTTTTATGCATTCAGTGAGGATTTTTGAAGTGATCTGCATAACTTCACGAAAATCTGAGCAGTTTCCAGTTCAATTTCGCTCCAAGTAATTACAAACCTATTTATACCAGGAAGAGTTTTCACAAGGTCTGCAAAACTGACACATCTAAAAGACTTCAAATGGATAGGATTTTTGAGCGAACCTTTCACAACTTTGGCTATCCTTTATAGTTCGTTAGACATCACAGGAAATGTTAAGCTAATCATACCAGTGTAAGAACAACATGCCATTGTACTCGTTGCACTTAAAATTGACTAAACGTTCGTCCAAATAAATGAAAATTTAGTTCTGCCTCAAGATAACAATAAACGACGACCTGGTATTACAATCTAAAACCACCAGAGGACGAAGATTCCATGGTCATTCGATCTCATTACTTTTAAAACTACTCTAATGCTTCACGTCTTGCTGACTTATTTGCCTGAAGCATTGGAGGCATTTTCGCGCGCAGAATGGAACTACACTTGGCTCTGTTGTTCATTACATGGATAAATTTAGCGCGAAATGGCAGAGTGGGGATCCATGGGCCAAGAAACTCGGTATCATTTATGACCCGTTGTTACTTTCATTGTATTATTTAGGTGAGCTGAACGAATCAATCTAAATGAGGGTAAGCTATTGGAAAGTAAGGCTGTTAGGGTGTCACGAAGATACGGTGATCAGTTCGAAACAAATCACCCCATGGACTGTGCTCAGAAGCCCCTAAGGCAGTCAGTCTCCCAAACCCGGACTTTGTCACAGATGTATGTAGAACATCATATTGTGACATTCCTTTACTAACTAATAACCTATTTGAGAGGACCAGACTTTATTTTTACTGTGTGAGGATAAATGCAGTTTTACCGTACTGCCTGTACCTGTGTGCACTCTTATTCATGGAGGGCTTTAAAGCACTTGACAGTTTAAAGCGTAGAAAATCTTATTTGAAAAAAATGAGTTGAAAGTATTTGGCCCAATACGGATGTGAACCTTACTTATGGATGAAAACATCCTGTAGAGCACTAAATATCCATCCACCAAAGACCATCACACAACCTCCGAATCGCCCTAGTATGAGGATTGCCAATTCCCGGCCGGTTGTGACCATTGATAAATTGTACTGAATGTCCGCTTTCACGATCGGAAAGAAATACTTTATCCATATCACCTTTGGTAGGATTTTTACTTAAAATTTTATGTTAGTAGCTTTTTTGCGTAGACTAACGTACTTGTTTCAGTCAAAAATGATTTACACCCGGCAACTCATCAGATCGAGAGGATAAAAAAACGACTACATGTCAAAGTTACGAACAAATCGGGCTGATACTCGGTTCCGGTTTAGAAGTCAGAGGTGTGGGAGTCAGAGAGTTACAGTTGGATAGACCATTAGGTAAAGGATGAGTTCTGTCTGCAAGGATACTGTTATCGTACTTAAACATGCAGCCAGGTTTAATTTACACCATTTAGTAGATAGTTCTGTTAGGGGAATGAGAGATACCCGACGGATAACAGACAAATCTTGACGGAGAACTTTATTGTATTTTTCAGTACACCGGCAAAAACAGGGGCACAGAAGAGGAGAACAGAAACTACACATTGACAGAAAAAAGAAAAATAACACCCTGCTAACACTGAAATTCATAGTTTTCCGAATGGGTAAGATAACCAGCGCCGTTTCTTCACACAATTTGAAATGTGAATTGACTTCTTCAGATATGAGTCGATCTTAATTCCTGAGTATGTGACAGAACCCACTCTAGCTAATGGAGCTATGAGAATGACAAATATGTTACGAGTGTTAGCTGATCAAGAAAGGATGAAATTGCCCTCAAAGCTTTCGAACAAATTTAAAGCTGAATGAAGTCCATCAGAAAAATAATGAATACCTTACAGGTTGCTGGATAAGTTATTGTGGTCCTGGGGTTACAGAATTAGCTTGACTAAGAGCCACGTCACCGGCAGATTTAGATGAATGGGCCGGATACCAGGAAATTTGGACACCGTATGCCGTGGACAAACTTGATAAAATGATGCAACTTGTCTAACGCTTTTTGGTCAAGTGCTCCCGTGAACTATATCCAGTCACCATCACTGTAATGCGTTCTTTCCAAGACGGTGGCCTTCAAGTCCAATGCTAGCCAGCAGATGTAACATATAAATGTTCTTGTGGTGCAGTTCGTTATGGTTTTGCATACTGGAGGCTCAAATTATATGTGTGCATTGTACCTTTAACCAAACAGAAAAACCCTAACCATGACGCACAGCTTCAATAAGTAGTTGATTTAGGTCGCAAGTTATCTTTTCAAACAAAAAATACATGAATAAGGCGCCAGAAAGCCGAACCGACTGTGTACGTTTCTAACCGCCTAATGGTACCCAAACCGTTCGAAACTGGTACGTTATCGGTACCTATATGCTTATCTATTTGGCTTATAAAAATTTACTGAAAAACTCTTGAGAACTGCTATACAATGGAGGATAATTAGATCGAGTTTAGTATTCCTGATACTGCGAATTTCACACGAAGGTTTATTAAAGTCACTATTACTAAAAAATTGTGTTCAGCCATTCCCAGGAATGATAGGCGATTGCTTTTTTTAATGAATGAATTGTGAAGGTATATATCTGTCAATATGTTACGGTTTTATCCGCCAGTGATCGCAATGTTAGTCAGTGTACGAAAATAGGATGAGGCAAGCCGTAATAACTCACAGTGTTGGTCCGTTGCTGTTCCAGGTCGATATGTCGTCTCTTCGGCTGTGTTTTAGCCCAATCCAGTTCCGGAGAAATCTACCTAGTGAATACATTCGCTATTTGTCGTTCCGTGTGCCGAACTTTTCGAGCATGGGTACCGGGCATTACGCACTTTAGCTACAACATACAGGAGGTAAAGGACACATTTCGGTTTCATAAAAATGAACAATCATTTATTGCGACGTTTTTACAGGTACTTCGGCTACACAACAACATACAACCAAGGCCAGGTAGATAATCAGGTTGCTATATTTTCAATTCATAAAAAGAAAGGAAACCTACGCCTGACCTATGTGTTGCAAACTTTTGGACGAGAATTAAATCATGCTTGGATTTCCACACTGTAAAATCTAAACTCCTCAGAGTCTGTCACATCCTTAACTACTAAAATTAACGAGTTATGAAATGAATCCCCAATCAGATACCTACTGGCCGACAGCATCTTCCCTCGTTGAACGGTATACCAGTGCGTTTTGCCGTTTGTCACGACCATATCGATTGTCTCCGGCATATCCGCTGTTCAATAATGGATCACCGATGTAGACCCCTCCCCCCTCCCCCCCATTGAACCTTCAAGTTATAAACCGCACCTAAGTCACCTGGTGATTTCACTGTCTATCCTTTAGTTCTTTTCTTCGGTGTTCATCCCATCAGACAAAAATGCTACCGATATAACTCATTCAATTTTGAGAGTTTGGACTCAGCTAGCAAATTTTTTTATTCCCACTGGAGAAATGCAACTCGAAATAACAGAAACTCAGGTACACTAATAACTTATTTAACGCCAAGACATAGATATATCGAGATTGGTAGTTTGGATGCAATTATTGTAAATTTGTGGATTTACTACCCTTCTGTTTGTAATAGAATACTGAAAAAATCGTTGATTTGTGTTGCTCGTGAAAAGCCGCAAGTTCCTCCACTAGAAAGAAAGATTAGGTGCTAAACCACGTAGATTGTTTTGTAACATCATAATTAGAGTAAAAATGTAAAAGATCCCCTCATTTAGGCCTTTACTTCATTGAGGAATAAATGATGCGTGGATCCACTGGAACATACGTAGAACCAATCAGGTGACTTGAGTGTTATTACTAGAAGAAGAAATTGAAAACCACTTTAAATATGTTCATGATGTTTCCAATGTTCGCCGCACTGTCACTTTGTGATGGACTGTTCAATGGTTCTGCCTTCTTGAGATAATCAGCGGGGCGTGGGGAAAGGACAAGTTCCAGGGTCCGATATTCAGCTTGAATCACGTTCTATATCGTGCAACATAATCATTATACCGTATGAATATCGCTATTGCAATTGAAATCACGTCCACGAGATAAGTATAATGTACAAGAAGAAAGAGCTATCAATTTTTGTCAGAGGAAGGTATAATTTTTACGAATCTGTGCGAAGTATCACGGAGACAAACTTTGTTAAATGTCTAAAAAAGGATACGACATTTTAATAAAGCTGTACCTTATTCCTGAACGCTTGGCTTTTGACGTCATTTTGAGCATTTTGTTATTGTTGATAAAACCTATAAAATACAGAATTTTCCTTGAAGAACTTTTTAGTTTATTCAGTTAGCCGTTGAAATGAAGGTCAAACAACAAAAAAACACTTCTCACAAAACTAATGGACGAATTTCCCCTGAAAGTTTAGTTGTACCTGTAATAAGGTAGTAGATTTATACTCCAAAGGCTGATGGCAAGAAATTAGTTTAGATTCATTTTGTTTCCCTCAGATGAACAACAAAGAATCGATTATTACTTTCATGGTAGTATTATCTTGCTCATTAGCGTACTGCAACGATAACCAAAACGTCAATGTCGCAGTGTTTCTGAATGCCTTGAAGAAATTCCTTTGACGTTTTTGAGAAATGTTTCTTTTTATCAACTTCGTATGAAGTTGATTGTTGCAATTTATTAGAGTATATTTTAGCTGGGCTCAACCTATTCCTATCCGACTGACTGTCTGTTGGATAGACAACATGAGCAAAGTTGTCATCCGTTTGTATTTCCAATATTATTATTTGAACACACCCGTAGTCCTGTTTGTTCTGTTTTTACCAATCCTTTTTAAGACATGAGATGGCAAATAATATTGAAACAGATAATTCGGTTTTGAAACTGTAGGTGATAAAATTTGTCAATTGATGAACATTTTTGTGCAAACTATAGTTCTAAAACGTTAGTCGACAAAACCGAAGACAATTTCAGTAGCACAATTTTGACTTACATATTCTTAGCAAAACTCGAGTGTGGATCACTACGCAGCACCATCGACAGCGTACATATGTATTCCAGAAACACGGGAAACACATTCGTAATTTGTGACTCAGCTAGAGCTATTCTCGAATTACTGCACATATTCAGCAAAGCTCATGCATTGGCAATATTTGAAGCGGAGATAGAGACGGAAAATTATCCCTTTCGCCGACGTGAGACTGATATGAAAAGATGACAGTAGTCTACATAGCAGGGCGTTTCGGAAAAGAACTCGAGTCGAGCAAAACACCAAATTTCCAAGTATTGTCTCTCCACGGCATAGAAGATTCCCAGTGAGCTGTCTGATCTACAGAGATGGAAACATCGGTTTTTTAGATAGGACCGCCCAAGAATGCGAAAGAAAACATGACACGTTATTAAAAATGGTTATCCAAAGCCAATATTTAGACACGCATGAAGGAGGGGTGAACGGTGGAGGGCTAGAGACATGGAGAGAGGGTGCAAACAACTAAGAAGAAGGGTTTCTAACTAACGGTCCCGCTCAAGTGTAACAAAACCCTGGAGATACTAGAACCAATTTTATCAAAGTCCCGTAAGAATTCCATTGCAACTGAAAATGTCCGAATCTTGACAAATACCAAGCATTTCTTTGTTCAACAGTTCAACCATTTTTTATTTTATATCATTCTACGTGCTCTTGTAGTGTACAGCATACTGGACACAAAACGAGACGCCTGTCTAAACCGATCATTAGATCACATCATGGCTTTTTTAGGAAAAAGAACATTTCGAACTATCTATAGCGCAATTCCACAAAATCTGGTGAATAGTGGATGTCAGATCGATACGGTTACAGCTTTCAAACCAGTCCTGACAAGTCCAAAAGTTCACGAGAAAGGATTAGGTGAGCGGTTCTTGATGACATCAGAAGCCATAGCAGTTCGACTATTGAAGCTAGAATTGCTCAAGCAACGCAAGCTCGTGCAACAGTTGTTGTTGGCGTGGCCGTAACGAGTCATTCGCCTACGGTTCCCCTGTACCACTTCTCCACAATCTCCACTTTTTCAAACTTCCATTTTTCACACCCATCTTTTCACACCATATGATTACACGTTCCACACCTACTGTCGCTCACATAACGGACAACGTTCATCAAATTGAGGCATTTTGTCAAAATACCAGACTTGTTGCACACTTACTCACTCACTGCTATTTATGACTGTACAAATTCTTCCATTCACCCAGTACTCTATACGCAAGAAATTCCTTCATATTACAAGGTTTGCATAATTATGAATACTAATCGACACTGGCTTGAAACCAAGCATGGTGCCAACGCAGCAATATTAGTTACAAAAATAGAAGGAGCAAACAGAACACAACAAAGAAAGACCAATAACAATAAATACAAAGCTGTGGTTTATTTTTTCTTTTCCACAGTAAAGGTTTTTACGACTTTTTTAAATCTTGTTTGTTCGAATGACATATTTTACTCTCGGGACATGAGAATTTCACAGATAAACCGCAATGAATTCGCGTTACTAACTTCTCTTCCTAGTCAGTTTCCCCAAAGTGTCTAACCAACGACAATCCTCGTTTCTTGAGTCTTGAAAAGGGAAGCAGGACGCATCGATCGAAGCCAGTGCTGATACTGTGTTTTTATTACGTCCGCGGAAAGTCAAGGCCAGACTGCCGTGAATCATCTTCCAGCCTTGCCCAGCATGTGCGAATAGTGCACGAAAGAGTAGCAAGTGTTCGCAATATATGACCGAGCCACAGGAGGCTGTGAAGAGCCATCACGTAGTTGGGACGGCGACTACCCATGTTCATCGCATGTCTGCGTCCGTCGTCATTACTCACTCGATATTCCTATCAGAAGCAAACAGGTCTTCGGAGCTATCGAATCTCTAACACAGAAAGACCCCGAGTGTACTCAACTCCGAGTTATTAGGTCTCACATTCCTACAGTTAATCACTACAAACTGCGGTGAAGTACATCTGTCCTGTTAGAGAGAGCCGGATATTGTGGAAACATCACGGATGCTGCGGGTTTGGAAACGGTGGTCTTCCTCTTGCTCTTCGTGATCTAGTCTCCTCCTCAATCCTGTCTACAGCCGTTAGCAAGCTTTCACGGTGCCTAAAGTTCTCAACTAATTCAAGCTAATCACCACCATGTTTGAGCCTCAACCTTAGATTCGGCCAGTCTTGCTACATTAATTTTCACTTAGAAGGTGCAACGTTCAGGCCATATCTGGTCACCACCTTTGCCAAGAAGTTCAGAAAGTATTCCGTTGAGTGTGCATTGTCACTCAGCAAGACGATATCATTAGCAAATTCCAAGTCGAAGACTCTCTACTATGGGAGGAATTCTACTCCACCGGTTGGAAGTTCGGACGAAGCTTTCCGTAGAACATCTTCAATGGCAAAGTTGAAGAGAAATGAAATTGTAAGGCAAATTTAGAATACTTTACGGGTTACGAAGAATAAGGCGAAAGTTGACTTTCCTAGGTGTAGAAATACAGTTCTTTACAGGTCGACATATACTTCTCTGGTACGTCATTTTCAATAATCAGTTTTATAATGCAGTCCTGTCGACCTATTTAAAGGCCGCACGAATATATATATATATATATATATATATATATATATATACATATATATATCGTTGAATATAGAAAGAGACATTGCAAGGGAACTTCCTTTCACATGTTGTCACTTGTATAGTGCAGGTGAAATGAAGAACAACATTTGATACGAAATCAAGCCAAATTAATAACTAAAGCATTTCAGGAGACTAGCAGCCGTGTATGTATGCGTTCTTCTGTGATCAGCTGGGCCCCAGTAGATTATTCGTGAAAATCATTTGCTTTCGAAGGCAGAGCCAGTTTGGTGTAAGTGATCGGTAGTGTCTTTATTATCTTTAGTCGAAGTCCGTTGCCATGATGTCACAAGATCAAGAAGGTTTTCGCCGATTCTGTTATGTCAGTTGTTTCAAACAAGAGACTAGCGACGGGCGAAGTCGACTATGTTATGCAGTCGGTTTTTCGGTCTAGGGTTGGTAACCGCATCTAGTGTGTAATATGGAAAGTGGTAACTCATTCTAATTCGCCCTCGTCCTTTTCGGGCCAGAACTATCCTATATCCAATTGACAAAGAGCAAATAAAAACAAAGATGCTATTTAAAATAAGTTTTCTTGCAGACAATGGGATACTGAATGAATCCGTCCCGTCATCAAGTTAACAAAACATCGAGGAAGGCTAGGGAGCCTTGTTTTTCCAGTTCACTTGTGAAACTCAAAATCAGAAGTGTCCGTTATATTGATTTGATGAGTCCCTGAGACTCTCTACCTTGTTCACCGAAATAAACATTCCGTCTACGTATCTCCCGTGCTCTAAGCCCTTTTGATCACCGCCTCCAATTATGCTCTGATCACGCTCATGAGTAAATCAATCTAAATAGGACAAAGTAAATGGATGATGACAACTCTGTAGATCTGTCTGGCAGCCTACCTTTGAAATTAGTTTCCGAAGTCAACTCTGCCTACTAAAGTCATTGGTTTTAAAATTTCTAATAGGACGGAAAGGTTTACATTTTCCTGTATGACCACCTGACATATACAATCCACAGTTTCGTGCAGGAGGACAATTTCAAATGATGAAGTATTATCATAGGAGCATAGTATTTCTTTGAACAGATTACATTTCGATAAAAGACCATAAACTTAAAATGGGACCTTGAAGGTGGAATCACTGGGAGTTTATGTACTAGTTAAAAAACTTTAATTACCAGCTGAGCTAATTTATGGTAGGGCAAGTTATCCAATATTATTATGAGACGCATGGCAACTCCTAATTTATGTGTCTCTGGTTAATCACATAACTGTTGCTTGACAAAATATAGGTTTCATTTTTTTCGTTCGCTTTTCTGTGATGATTCCGGGTAGTACCACCATTTGTAACTCGTGCGTCACTTGTTTCTCAGTAGGTTGTTCAATTCTGTCCAGACAACCGGTAACGATACACTGCGTGTGATAGCATTGGTGGCTATCTCCTGGTAACATTCTCGATAGGAACTAATGAAAAAGAATCTGAATATGACAGGAGCCAAAAAATGATTACAAGTATTATTATTAAGTCAATGAAGAAAGCGTGTGGATAAAAAAGAGCCAGTGATAGCAAAAAAGCCATTTCCTCCAAAGTATGACAGAATCCCTTGGACTCCACCCAGGAACTCTAACACTCACTACATGGTGTGGTCCACTGGTTAGGTTTTTCGTATTTTTCTTCCATGCCATGCACTGGCCAACTTCCCAACTGTCATCCGCCCCAGCGTACATGGCGCAAAGCGTTTTCCAAACATCTCAACTTGGTGCTTTTGAGTGCTTAATCCAAAGTGATTTGATTCATAAAAATAAGACCCTCCTTACAAAAGCAGTACTGCTTATACTGTGTCCCCCCCAGATTTGAGTAAAGCTACGAAGATATCGGTCTTCAGATTCCGATAATCTTCATGCATTCCCCATCCGAAGTGGCCATATTCCTGAACCATAGAGGGGCAATGGCCGGACTGCTTCAGCTTAAGCCTAGCCCTTGCTAGATAAACGGATGCCATTTTGACGCCACAGATGACTCAGATTAGCCAAAGCCAAAAACGTCTGTATACGCAGAGACACCTAATCCCACATTCAACCTCAGGGTGAAATGCAGCTGACCAGGGAACAGAACTTATTTACGAAGGGAGGGTGCAAACAACTACGAAGAAGGGTTTCTAACTAACGGTCCCGCTCAAGTGTAACAAAACCCTGGAGATACTAGAACCAATTTTATCGAAGTCCCGTAAAATTTCCATTGCAACTGAAAATGTCCGAATCTTGACAAATACCAAGCATTTCTTTGTTCAACAGTTCAACCTTTTTTTATTTTATATCATTCTACGTGCTCTTGTAGTGTACAGCATACTGGACACAAAACGAGACGCCTGTCTAAACCGATCATTAGATCACATCATGGCTTTTTAGGAAAAAGAACATTTCGAACTATCTATAGCGCAATTCCACAAAATCTGGTGAATAGTGGATGTCAGGTCGATACGGTTACAGCTTTCAAACCAGTCCTGACAAGTCCAAAAGTTCACGAGAAAGGATTAAGTGAGCGGTTCTTGATGACATCAGAAGCCATAGCAGTTCGACTATTGAAGCTAGAATTGCTCAAGCAACGTAAGCTCGTGCAACAGTTATTGTTGGCGTGGCCGTAACGAGTCATTCGCTTATGGTTCCCATGTACCACTTCTCCCTAATCTCCACTTTTTCAAACTTTCATTTTTCACAATGGAAAATGTGTACTCGTTTACTGAAGCTAAACATAAATGCTTGTAGCTTACTCAAATCCTCCTCATACGTGATCTGCATACTCAAAGTATGACACTTTTCTACCGAAGAAACGTTCACCACTACTATCCTCACCTGACAAACTGGCAACCTCTAAAGCCATAACATTCAGGAAGTTAAAGAAAAGAAGTGAAAGTGACAGCCCTGAAGTACCCCATTTTCGTGGTGAAGTGGGTGAAAAAACAGCGTTAGTCAAAACCTGGTTCCGGCTATTCATTTACAGGAACTTTATAGTGCAAAAGAATTACTCGGTTGTACGATGTTCGGGAAGTGTTATAGTTCGAACTTTCATTTATAGTTCAAAATGTTCATTATTTTCATGTATTTCTCCCTCTGCGTCGGGAAAACTCTTTACCTTTTGTGAGGTTTGAGTACCGTTAAATTAAGGTTGTTTTATGACCACCTGACATGTTCGTGATTATCGTGTTTCAGGATGCAGTGTAGTTGAAAAGAAAAAGAGAGAATTCTTTGTGTCAGGTCCAACAGTTTAACTTCAAAATATATATACGAATTATTGAAATAACCATGCATTTCTTTTAAAAACTAAAATTAACATCGACTATCCAGCAGTCAGGAGTTCTCACTTAGAATGGCGGAAACCAGCCGTTAACCAATAATATCGTTGTGTTCACAAAACGATTCCGCAGAAGGAAACGAATAATTCCCGTCATCAGAACCAGATAACAACAATGTGAAATTTACAAACAGATTTGGAGGCAATATTGGTCATAAGTCGCCCAGCCGATAAGCTCCAAGGAAAGTCATAATCAACCAATTTGAGGCACGCGACAAGCTGGCCAGCTTATATCAACATGCACGAACAGGTTCAAAATGAGCAGACAACGTTTACTGTCAATACATGGCACGACTTGCTGGGCCATGTCAAGACCCAGCATGGACTTCCCTTTCCTACTTGAGCTGTATATAAAGCTCAACTGGAAATCATTTGCAGCTGGATCTTCGGAACCCCCGGGCTGTATGCGGCAGACGTGCGTAGAAAAGATATGGTGCTCGCAGAAAGTGGCCGCCGTGGTCGCTTCCCACAAAAAGCAGATTAAGTTTGACAAGAGTTCACCTTACTGCCATCCTTCAGTAGATAGGTTCCGGGTGATGGCACGCCTTCAGGTTTTGTTGAAGCGAATATTTTGTCGTCTCCATTGTGAACCTGAAGTCCACAATGTCTCAAAAATGTTCCGGGTTTACCTATTTGACTTCATCACCTGTATATTGGTAATGTATACTCCTCCACTCTTCTTTCGGTTTAGAATCACTATACACCGGTCGTCCCGCTTTCGAGAGCTTTCGTATGTTTCTTCCCAAAATTAAATGTGGAATCTTTCCGGTGGCAGTATGCGAACACTCGCTACTTTTCCGTGCACTATTCGCACATGCTGGGCAAGGCTGGAAGATGATTCGCGGCAGTCTGGCCTTGACTTGCCGCGGACGTAATAAAAAGACAGTATCAGCACTAGCTTCGATCGATGCGTCCTGCTTCCCTTTTCAAGGCTCAAGAAACGAGGATTGTCGTTGGTTAGACACTTTGGGGAAACTGACTAGGAAGAGAAGTTAGTAACGCGAATTCATTGCGGTTTATCTGTGAAATTCTCATGTCCCGAGAGTAAAATATGTCATTCGAACAAACAAGATTTAAAAAAGTCGTAAAAACCTTTACTGTGGAAAAGAAAAAATAAACCACAGCTTTGTATTTATTGTTATTGGTCTTTCTTTGTTGTGTTCTGTTTGCTCCTTCTATTTTTGTAACTAATATTGCTGCGTTGGCACCATGCTTGGTTTCAAGCCAGTGTCGATTAGTATTCATAATTATGCAAACCTTGTAATATGAAGGAATTTCTTGCATATAGAGTACTGGGTGAATGGAAGAATTTGTACAGTCATAAATAGCAGTGAGTGAGTAAGTGTGCAACAAGTCTGGTATTTTGACAAAATGCCTCAATTTGATGAACGTTGTCCGTTATGTGAGCGACAGTAGGTGTGGAATGTGTAACCATATGGTGTGAAAAGATGGGTGTGAAAAATGGAAGTTTGAAAAAGTGGAGATTGTGGAGAAGTGGTACAGGGGAACCGTAGGCGAATGACTCGTTACGGCCACACCAACAACAACTGTTGCACGAGCTTACGTTGCTTGAGCAATTCTAGCTTCAATAGTCGAACTGCTATGGCTTCTGATGTCATCAAGAACCGCTCACCTAATCCTTTCTCGTGAACTTTTGGACTTGTCAGGACTGGTTTGAAAGCTGTAACCGTATCGACCTGACATCCACTATTCACCAGATTTTGTGGAATTGCGCTATAGATAGTTCGAAATGTTCTTTTTCCTAAAAAGCCATGATGTGATCTAATGATCGGCTTAGACAGGCGTCTCGTTGTGTGTCCAGTATGCTGTACACTACAAGAGCACGTAGAACGATATACAATTAGAAAGCCCGGGTTAAATGAGACAACACTTTCTTGAACTGTTGAACAATAAAAAGCTTGGTATTTTTCAGGATTCGCTTATGTTCAGCTGCGAATTTATTCGTGTTTCCCTAAATAAGCGGTTTTTTTGTGAGAAGTGCACATTAAAGGGTCAGACACATTCATTTTTTAAGTTTTGTCGCTCTGCCATACTGAAGACTTCTAGTTGGCTGTGTAGTTTACAGATCAGGTTGCTGTCATCTACTCGAAAGCTAGTCCTCTCACCTTCTTTTCCTTGTAACTTCAGTTATTCTGTACCCCTTTTCTCTTAATTCGAAGCTTTGGATTTCAATGTATCTTTCCACATTGGCTCCATGCTTCCTCTGTCGTATTCACCAGAGGGCTTGCGGAACATCTTGAAACTCTTGGCAAGCTTTTTGAAATTTGTTTCGACAGTGGCGCCATTCACGACCTTCTCGTCCAAATTATCGCAATGTAATAATAATAAGCAAGTCTGCCATTCTTTTGCACGATCTTAAAAGACAGAACACCCCACAGTTCAATTTTTTCTCAAAAGAAGCAAGTACGCATTCGCCACTCGATCCATATAAAAACATCTGTTTGCTCGCACTAAAGCCTACATCCTCGGTAGTTTCTATAGGTAGTGTCGATGGCGATGCATGCGAAAGTTTACTCTGTATGTATTTCTAGCTTAAGGTACATGGAACCATTGGGTAATGATACCAACTCATTCAAATCTTCCTCTTATTTACGTCTTTTCTTTGCTGCACTGTGGGTAGTTGAACGAGTGTGAACTTGGCTAACATGGCAAAAGGCTCTAAACAAAGCAAGTCAACAGTTGGTAAGGTTTGAAATTATAAATAATCTGATCAACAGGACCGCATAAGTAAACCTAGGTTACACGGATATTTGTTTACTATAAGAATATTTTGGTAGAATCCGCTGATACGACAAATGAATGCTTTTGATGGTTGTGCCAATGTAATAAGTTTAAGGGGAACCATTTCATCATTCGGAGATTCCCAGACACGTGGTTTTAAAGTGCTTTTCAACAGTGACTTCAAAACTCACTGAATAAAGGAAATTCCAATTCGCTTTGATGTGAGTTTTGGTTGCAGCTTTGTCCCAGCGTACTCCGTTAATCGCCTGTTGTTATCACGACAGCTATGCAAATATCCATCAAAAATGAATTTTCACTGCATCGCTGTAAACGAGATCAAGGTAAAGTTGCACAGGTTTATGACTTTGAAACATTTTTGCCGTATATTGTTCAGTGTTATAGCGTAAATAGAAACACCTTTCACCCAATAAATTTCAAAAACCACCCCAATGACATATTCCAGAGGTAGACGGAGAAGCAAATCGAATGAATGGGATGATTTTTGGTACACTACCTTAAAAAAACTGCCGAAAATCCCTTCCTTTTATCCAATGTTCTCCAGCTGGACATAGAGTAGCAGCATTGTTTAATGCAGCTGGTATTATGTGATATGTGGGTTACATTGCAAGCCGAAAATGACTACACATTGGTTTTCATCATGGGACTCAAATCACGAGGCTTGTCATTTTGGCGGCGGGTTTATTTCTCGTATGAATGTTTTGTAAATGGCGAACCACAGAAGGCTCAAATGAATATCATTTGGTCTGAGAATTTTTCCGGGATTTCGATGTATCATACCATGCATCACTATTGATGTGGATAGCAATAAAACTCTTTTAGTTTTATTAGTGGGCTTCAACTTGAGATGCCTCGAACTGGGGGGCAATCTGCACCGCAGTGAGTAACATTTTCAATCGGATTCAATGGAAAGACATTACCTGGGTAGGTAATACTGCTTTGTTTCACGAGACCGTTTTATGTAAACTCAAGCAGAAAGGTTCGTATCCCAATTAGGCTGTGTTTCACTTGTAAATATATGCATGATTTCAAGGTCCAGTACTTACAATTATCCTATAGTAGCGCAGAGTGAAACTTAATGGTAAGAACTCCTCTGTTCTAAAGAGAGTAGTCTGTTAGCTGCCTACACACTGGCCATTGGAGTCTTAAGTGAAAAGTGTGACGGACTCAGTGCCAATCAAACTGTGACTAATCCTGACGAACAAAGGCAGACTTAATGTTTGATACACTGCATGAGTATTGTGTTATGAACAATGTTTTGGTTAATTCGACGTAAACGGATCGTTTTATATTTTTTTTCTCAAAGGCTCATAATCCGTCACAGTTGGGGCCCACATTTAGTGGCAAAATTATAGTTTCCCGTGCAATCTGAGTGCCACTTTTCACAGCGTGCAAGCAGACCACAACAGGTACTGTCTTTAACTTTGCTACTATTTCCTGTTATTGTAATTAGGTATTTATTTGCTTCTGTAGTATTGCTATCATGTACGAGTACAAATGTATTCATAGCACACCCGTATGCCTTAGTTTCGACAATAGTTGCAGATGTTTTCACAGGCTAATACTGAACTGTTAGCAACTTGATGACTTTTCAGAGGTCATGAGAATGAGCGCAAAACTAAAATGAAATTATGTCCAATCACATTTTCAACTGTTTCGCTTCATTGCCGGTCACGTGGAGTTTCACTGTTGTGTCTGCTTATCCACACATTTTATTATCAACGTCAAAACCAGCGCTTCTCCCTCCCTACATCCACTCACATCAACTTGTTACTCAATCATCCGAGTCCTGTTGACCCGGTCCAGATGGATAACTTGCTTTACAAAATGTATCAGTTGACCCACCGACAGAAGAGTCAGAAATATATAAAATATGACGCCATTCCTTCCTCCAACCTTCGTGGTCAAACAGTAACATGCTCAATAAAAAGCCTGTTCGAGATAAGCATGTTCACGCTTGGGGAAAATCCACCGCAACTAGTCGGTTACTTTTAATTGACGAGAAGTCTTCTGTGTACGTGTAGTTCCACGTCAAAATAAGCAAAGGCCGATTTGATAATGGGCAATAGTAACATGCTCAAATTATAGCATTCAGCTGAAAAGTCACCGGATGTATGAAGAAAATGGCCTATACTAATATTTCTACCGTAGGTGCTTATTACCTTAGTCCTCTACAGTTGATAGTTTGTCATTTGTGAGCATTTTATAGTTTCGTGTTTGTTACGAGCGATAGCCTTGTCATCGTGTCCTTAATAATAAACCGTTTGTTGTGTTGTTGACATAAACATAGTGAAAGGTATTTCCGTCAATGTAAATTAATAAACGTAGAGCTTATAAATTAACTCATGGTTAACGTACAGCAAAAAAAGCGCATTTAACTGATAACAGAATATTCTTTCGATAATCCATTAAAGTCCTATACTTGCAAAATGGTCAGCTCTTTCCAAACGGTAATTTCTGTGTGCTTTGGAGCTGAAGAGAAGCAAATAGCTCATGGCTTTCCGACATTACTTGCGATTTGCCATAGTTCAAAAGCAACTAAATTGAGACCTTGCAGTTCCTACACAGAAAGAATTGAACCGCTCTCTTTGAGTGGTATATACTTTATGAACTGGTAGCTGACAAATAATCCGCCGAATTCGTTATTCTTTTTCATAGAAAATCACCAGTATTGTGGCCCTACTCGCCTTAGCGATTTCCAATCAAAATTGGTCATCGCATAGCCAGAAATTCAAAACGTGTTAGATATCTGATCTAATCTGAACAACTGCCCTAGCTAGATACACGGATAATTACTAGACCAACTCGACCGTTATTACCCATTCCAAAATCCTCAACCGTACTTACCGGTCAACAGAGTTCACAGTCAGATAGAAGCAAAGCTCTCCGGCCTACTGGTTGTTCCGCGTAAATTGACAATCATATACATTTGCGTTAATCCTGAATACAACCGTCTTTCCATTTGAAATTCATTCCTTTTGAACGTATTAACCGTCGCGACTACGTTAAATATAAATAATACTGAAAGAATTATGTTTTGTTGAACCTACAGAATCTGATTGTTTTTTGCATGCAGCGGATAAGATGAAACCTTCTGTTTCATCATTCACTAATGGACTTACTTATTTGCAAACTACTTATCTTACGAAATCCTGGTAAATTTGCTCCAAAGCATTAGATGATGAGATCATTTTCAGCTTTCCACTGATGACATTACTTCTTCCATCACACATCCTAATGGTTTGACTGGATTGCGATAACTTACATGGCCACCTCCGTAAAGAGTTCAAGCGACTTGAGAAATGGATTTCCAAAAGCAACCCAGCAAAAAGCTTGTTTTCAAAAAAACTATAAAACTGAAACCTTCGGTAGAGCACTTAACACGAGGATGGTTATAACGAACAGAAATATTACAAATATTTTTTGAATATAGCTGACTTGGTTAATTCTGTCTGGAAAGATGAATTGTCTAGCTGAAACATTGGGGAATTTTACTGCGATAGCACAAAATATCAAGCAACTCCAACACCCTTTTAGGACTTCAACTAAGTTTGATCATCCTCGAGTTATTAGATCTGTTTGAAATGTTACAGTACACTAATCTGTAACTGTTAATGAAATAGAGTTGAACTAAAGACCGGTAATGAATGCTTCAAGTAAAGAACCACGATCATATTCTTCATCAGATCCATAACGTGTTACTTTTCTTATTGAATGTTTCTGTGCTCAGAACAAAGTGGTGAATACTTTCTCTGGTGTGATATTTGAATGAAACGTGCCGATCACAAGCAGAAATCGGATTTTTAGGCGGCCGTTTCCAAAATAAAGGGTATAACGATCGCTTCAAAAAATAAGACATTGAAAAAACACTTTGCGAAGGTTCTGAAGGTGGAAAGTTACCGATTATGCACAGATTTCGGCTCCTCTGTTAGTGACGGTTTCCGAAAGAGTATTGATTGTCTGTGACATGTGTGTTCACAGTTTGGGAGCAGCAAGAGAGCCAAATTCAGTGTCATATTCTGAGGCATTTAATGGATGAAGTTCTATAGGCTCAAATTATATAAGATACTATCACTAGATTCCATCATGTGCAAGTTTCACTGGTCGGAAAACAAGCCATACCTGAGAGATACGAATAATAACTGAACCAAACAAGTAAAGCCTACACCCGAAGCAAAGCCTAAACGCATATCGGTCTGACGAAATTCAGCAATAAAAAGCATGTCATCTGTTGATATACAGTGACCTACTCCAACTGTATTGCACAGCTTGTAATACTAAAACTGAACCTTTTCCAAAATGGAGCTAATAAGATCCGTGTTATGAATGTATATTTTTCAAGTACGGTTGACTTTATTGAACACGAAATAAGTCTCCATGAGTTAATGAGCATCACGTGGTACAGAGTATGAAGTCCAAATGGTTTTCAAGTGAAAATGTTTCACGAAACCGTTGTACGTCAACATTCAATGACGGCTTACTTTTGGGAGACCGGAATTTTTGTTTTCTGGTAAATCTCTCTCTGCAAGAATCGATCGGTCTCTACCTGGGTACGTGGTATCTGGACATCGGCAGTCCCACGCCATCGATGATTATATTTTTTAAATATTACCACAAGAAAACCTCGTGCAATATTTATACATTATTTTGCTCACATTTTGTGATGAAGTGAATGTTACATTAGGAACTGAAAAGAAATGATGCATCCCTATTGACAGTTCTGCGGGTTGGTTCCATCCTAATTAGTATTCACCCCAGGAAAAGGGTTTGCAAAGGATGATCTTTTACTCACTTGCATTGTAATGCACGGATGGCTCCACCAAGACCGGTCCACTATTCCGTATAAAGCTACGTGACATGTGTTGGTAGAAACGTCGACACACTACCATGATTTCCGAAAACGCTCTTTTGCCGAATGCTATATGAATTATTCCCTTATTTATTCCGCCTAACCATTTTAAGCAGGATTTACAAAATGTAAAGTCAAACTGTTTGATTATCTACTAATCGAACAAGGTACATGAAAACCACAGAAACGGTCGGAATTACCTAGCTACCAGGGGTTTATAAATAGCTAATCAAAAAGCACCCTGGGCTGCACTCTCGCAAAACTTTGCATGTCAAATGGGAAAATTGCGTGAACTCAAAGAATAAATTCCTCATCGCGAGGAAATGGTGACTTTTGGGAAGAAAATTAAGAACAATCATTCATTGACTCTTCTAATGGTTTAACTGTTGCAAGACGTTAGTTTTGAGCACAGTGAATTCTGTGATGTTCAAAGTATCTTTGATATCTTTCCACTAGTAAATTATTACGACTGGCCTTATGAATTTTGCTACCAGAGTTCCTCCGGAAATTTTCTTCATCAGTGATGGTTTCATGAGCCGCGTGATACTCACTGTGCTCAAAAGCAATGCCTCCAGTCCATCATTTCACGGGTTAACCAAAGCAGACTGGCTTACTGTACAATGACGCGCCAGTTATTATTTGGTTATACATTGCATGGCCTTGGACGAACCTATCCACTGGAGACCTAGTTTTAAGGTAGAAAATCAGGTGGACAGTGACATTTTATGATATTCAAAAATTCGTTAACAAAATTTACGATTTTATCAAGTTAATGACATCATTACTTGCACACAATGGAAATATCATTGTACTTTTTCTACCTGACCTTGGAAACTTTAGGAGGGTGGAATCATGCATCTTGGAGACTGATTATTCCGACAAATCCGGATTCCTAGGTAGTTCGGACAGTCTCTGTAAAGTAATTTGCTTTCAACCATCGTTACTTTGCAGTGTGCTGTTTGCTCTTTATCCAAATTAAGTAGCATTTCGAATTGCATAATTCGATTATGTTACAGAGTAATATGTGCAGCTTAACCATAATAAAACAGACACAGAGCACACAGTGAGTTCAGTTTTCGGAGTGCTTTATTATATGAGAGCTCATGTGACATTCCAACGCAATTACTTAGGTTGATGGACACCAAAATGAACATAAGCGGCTCTGGGTTACGCTAAATTTAATAAACGTCCAGGAACTACTTGCGTTTGTATGAAATAGGGACCAAATATTCAAAATTTGTACTTCACTTCATTTAAATAAGTTGTTTGCACCAACTGTTATCACTTTTTGATTTAACAAAGTACAGCACTCGGAGAGCTTTTCAATAAAATGTTTGACCGTAATTTATTGGCCGGCAAACTCATTGCAACTAGTGTCTTGGAGTTTGAGGTTCGACTGGGAGTTAAGATCTTTCAAATATGTCAAAACAGCGCACTTGTTTTCTTAATGGCTTCTTGGTCTGAATTTACCAAATGGTTACATTTGGAATAGTAAAATACGGGTGTGAGTCGCTTTTCAAATGAACATAAATTAGTTTTTCATCGTTCACTTTCTGAGCGTTTTACTTCCCTCCCAAATGTCAATCCTCCAGATAAGCATATTTGTTTGGAAAAGAGATTTGTTCCCTATGTCATGCTAAGGAGTATCGCAAATGGACACAACGTATGCAGTGGAAAGAGACTGCCCGGGCAGCTCTGTTTGTGCACTGTATCCTCCATCGCGAACAAACTGAAAATCTTTCCATCCCGCCTACTGTTGTCCAGATTTTGAAAATCAAATAATATTGATTCGTACAGTACGATGTGATGCTCTGTCAAGTGGAGATCGACAGGATGATGAGAGTTTTGAAAGTGAACGTAGTTCGGTTACCGCCGTTGTAGGATCAAACGCGTTCCACTGGATTCAGCCAACGTTCGTTAACCGCGAACGGCAGGCGGAAGGAAATGGACATGAATTGTGACTCCGCACGTCTCGAGGACACAGTGTTTGTATATCAAACTCAGAAGAATCCGCTGACATGAAAACCCGTTGGTGAACAGGTCACAAGAAAATATCCAAGTTACAACAAAGGTGTCACTATTTTGTAGCAGAAAACTCGACGAGCATTGATCAAAGATTTTTCATGAAGCGTGAAATGAGCTAAGCTTGTCACTAAAATTTAGAGGTATTTTGAGATCACATTCGGTACAGAATGAAACTGATAAAAAAAACAAGAAAACTTGTGAAGTCGCAAAGACTGGTAGCCAGTAAGTAACCGTAAACATTGTGTCAACACTCCATCTATTCCGCATTGGCAAAAAACGACGAAGATATCTCAATTATAACTCAGTAACTACCCATATGAATTTCTCCTATCCACCTGGTATATATCTTCGGATGTTCTCTCTACAAATGATTTACCAGTTCTCCACGGCTATTCGCACACCGAGAACTCGTACGAAAAACTAGCTGATCCTGAAGATGATTGTCGTTGCGATTTGAATTCCGCGGAGAAATCAGTACCAGCTTTCCTCCGCCTCGCGTTCAATGCAGGCTTCGCGTCAGTTGGTGATTACCGAATTTAAAATAAACTCTTCTGTTTCTGAAGAATAGACTGAAAAGCAATAATAAGTTAGTGGGTGTGGATTGAGAACAGGTTTTTTCCGGAACTGCTTTCTTCGTCCTCGTGTTGTGCCTTCTTTTTTCACAAGGGCATTTTCATGAAAAGTGTGCTGTCGACTTTTAAGAAATGGTGCATTTCTTCATGCAACACTAGGCAAGTCTCGATATTGAAAATTCAACATTCTGAGCCTTTACTATCCGAGATTTTCCTCTACTCTGTGAAACGTAAAAATGTGAGTTTTACTACGCACATGTTTTACTATCGCAAAGCAATACAAAATGATAAACTACCTGCCTCTGAACCGCATTGGCATCAAAGTTCACGTGTTTGTAGGTTACACGTCCCGGGTTACGTCTTATTAAAAAATTAAGCAACCTATAAACTACAAATTCTGAAAGCATTCTTTTGATCTCTACATGGAGGCACATTCACGAAGAGTACATGTTCTGGTAAACGACTACTGAAAACATGTTAATATATAATCACGCAATTACTTGCGAGTAGTGTGTGGGACTGATGAATATTTGTTTTGCTGACTATCCTTCGGACTCCACCTTTCACGCACAAACCTCAGGTTATCCGACCAACCTGCACTTGGAAGCACCACACCCGAGTTTCGCTCCCGCTCCGGATGGGAGAGAGGTGGCGCAGTGGTAACACACACGCTCTCGAGGTGAAAGAGCCCGGGTTCAAACCCTAGGTGTGGCAAAGGATATGCACCAGTTATGAGCTTTAACAAGAGCGAAACTCGGGTCTGGTGCTTCCGAGTATAGGTTAGTCAGATGACCTGAGGTTTGTTTGTGAAAGGTGGAGTTCTGAAAACTTCCCCAATAAGGAATTCTTTAGAAGTATAATGTGCTTACCGGCAGAAATACTTTCTTTATCCTCACGGGTTTGAACATACATTGGTTATACAGTTTTATCTTGGCAAACGAGATCATGCGCTCGACTACCGATCATGCTTTAGTAGCTCTGTGTGGTAGAAAATTTTAAACAAATTTGTCTCATTTCCTGGCTATTTGGTTTGGTCTATCTAAGATAGGAGACGCAAGGTATAAACAAACCCCCTTTTCATTGTGCATCACCTTCGTTTTTTCCTGCATAATGTTGTCAGGTGTGTTACTATTGAAATTTATTCCAAAGAGCAAAAGCGGATAAACCATTTAGTGAAGTGTTTCAGGATAAGGTTTGGCTTACAATTTTTAGAGGGTGTGACTTACCGGTCAAACAGAGCATTAGTGAACAAATTACATTTTGATTTTGTGAAAAGTTAAGCCCTATGGAAACAGAGACCGGGATTTTTTACTGCCGTAGTGCAACAGTTTTGTTTCACATCCACGCAAGAGCTTAAGCTTTCTATTCACCCCGCTAGGGGTTCATAAATTGTACTTAGAAAATGCTATACGCTTCAGCAATGGTCCTGGTACTGATAGCTGTGGTAAAAATTTTAGTATTAGATTTGGAGGAATGCAAGTACTGTTATCAGTTTATGGCCTGCTGAGGTCTTCTGAGCGGGCTGTTTCTGCCAATGTTCAGTGGGAATGTGAAAACCAAACCTACGGACAAATCCTCGGAACCCAGAAATCCTAAACTGTGGTTAGTATTGTAACGAAAAAATATCTTTCAAAGTGGGAATGAGTGAAAATGTTATTTCCAAACATAAGACCTTGTCCGGATTCTCCTGCTGGGAAGTTACTTCAGACAGAATGAAAGTATACATTTCGTCAAAAATACTGAGGGTAAATACATACCGAAAGTGTTATATAGCTGGATACTAGGGCTTCGCTCGATTGTGGTTGAGTGAATTATTGACCTATTCTGAGTATACCTATATAACCCGATATAACACTGGTGATGACAAGAAGCAGTATGATGTAATTTCGACCACTGTAGAGTCTTTTTCAACGCCTGCTGATCATTACCACATCCAAAAATAACGTAGTATGCGAAAGATCAGTTAGCTTCCGCAAGGGTTGCTTATCTTTGATTTGCAAAACACACAGGAAATCAACTCTCAGTAAGTGCGTCAACAGCATCCTGCATTTGTATCAGTGGAAAACCAAATGACAGCTAACAATCTGCTCTTCCCAATACCCCGTTGAAAGTGAGGATGATACTTTAGACTACGAAAAATGTGTAAAGGGTTTCTTGCGTAATATTTGTCCAAGCAATGGGAGCAAAAACGAGCCCTAAAAGTTTATCTTTTCACGTAATGCACTTTAACTAACAACAAATTCAAATAACATTTCTTTGTCGAATAAGAATTAAATATTACTGACACTTTTCCCGGAAACGTTACCGTTAAATGAAGTTTCAAAACTTTCGCAGCAGTTTTATCTCTTTCAACTATGTTGGTCTGGCACGGATATGACAAACCCAGTTTTTCACCCATTCGCTACATCGATTTCGGGTATGGTGTCCAGGCAAGTGATTACCATCTCCGAGCATAATCTTACAGTGAAGTGAAGCGTACAGTCCAGAAAACCGAGATTTTCCGATGACTCAACAATAAGGATAAACTCATGCGTAATTCGACAAATTGTGCTTCTAGTGCAACAGATATTTTTTCCAAGGAGCTCAAAATAAGGTGCTGCCTTCAGTTACGGGAAACAAATGTCGGTTTAACAACATAAGAGAGGTTACAAGACAGCAAGTAAATGTGTCCAGCCTGGCATATTCTGAAAACATGTGACTGCTAGTCGTTGGGTTTTCGAACATCACGAAAGCACATTCGAGCACGACGACTGATGACCATACGAAAGAAATTCGCTATGAAGGTTGGCTATGTCAATCGGCAAAATACACTGAAAAGTGTGTGTCAGCCGGTTTACCACAAGTACAGCAGAGTGACAAGAGCATTTTGGTTCGGATCAGTAGTACAGTGCCAGAAAGTTCGAGTATGCACAAGCAAGGAGGTCCCCTTGGGCTATCGACAGGTCCAAGGTACTTTGGGATAGAATCAGTAGTATTCTTGTTAGGTGACTAAGCAGAGTTGAAAATCTATATTCCTGTAACTATGTTCAAGCCGAAAATAAAACCCGATAAACTAATTAGCTAACTGTTAACCAGTCAGTGTTCGATAGCGGAATGCACGACTCAAATGGTTTGACGCACAAGTCTGACCTCGAAAATAGCACGATACAACTCGTACGTGCTTGTGCGAGATCATCAGCAGTGTCCCAGCTATACAAGCCGTGGAGAACTGGCCCGGCTCACACACTGATATTTTACCTGAATCATGATCGCGCTTGTTTTTTGACGTCGGGTGATACTCTGTCACCAGACTCTTACATAAAACACTACTCGCTCGGGCTTTGTGTGTGCTTCACTTTTTTTCCTCGCCGGCGTAAGTATTCATATTTGAATCATTGGTGACCCGAACCCGGTTTTTCACATTCAGTGTTGCCGTTCTACTTCATTCTTTTGGGCCCTTTGGCCTGCGAAGATAACGCAGTTGAGATTCGGTCCAAGCTACGACTCAAGTACAACCCAGCTGCCGGGTGCTGCCTTACTGACAAGTTTGAAGTAGATATTTATGATGTTTAGCAATTCAATTGCCCTAAAAACGTGTATTTGTTTTTCGTATCAGCAGTTCACGCAAATACATTTTACCAAAAAAACCTTTTTCTCGTGGATTCAAGGTTTCAAATAGTTTACATTGTTTGAATTGGGAGACTAAAGTGCATCTCTGGTTATCAATAAATTTTCTGTACTCTTTCCATCAAATGATTTACTGACTGTCTCCATGTTAGTTGTATTGCATATGGATTACATGAGAGAAACTGCCCGGAGGCTCGAGCGGTTTCGCGGTAGATGTGGCCCATCAGGTATACGTACTAGATAGTTTCATACCCATTCATTATTTCACCTGAGCACCCCACAGTGAGTTTTCCTACTGCAACTGTATCAAATTTGGTCTTTTGTTGCTTACCTCTGCAAAAATTGTCCACAGACAACCGATTATTAAAACAAATGGTGTCTGCACATCGGTAGTATGATAAACTTCGTGAACCATTTCAATCACTTGGAATTTTAAGACTTTCAGGAGGTACGCAGTTTTCTTTCCCTAGACTCTGAAAAATTCCAAGCTGTTGGCATATAAATATGGCTCGGATCAGCGGAAACACGATTACTCAAAGCTGACTTTACTGTCTCAAAGTTAAAATGATAACATAAAAAGTTGATTTGGTTATGCTTTTAAGAGTATAGAAACCAATCACCATTTCCTGCCCGACGGATATCGAATTGTGGTCCACAGTTTGTGAAAACCAAGCATTAGAATAATCTGGTAGTGATAATAATGTATGTTTAAACGATTATAATTAGCACAATAATCTTTGTCGAAAGAGATATATGAATGCGAATTATCACTGCATCCACAGTTTAATACTACACTAATATAGCACACGTGCTCAGTAAGGATGACTGATCCATCACGTGGTAAAGACGACAGCGTATTTATCCAGATACTACTTGGATATACTTCTATTCAGATGGTATTTCAGGTATGTGTTTGCTGGAAAACTGCTATCTGAAGTCATGCCACTACTTTTTTCACAGATCATAAGCAAAAAGATACTCTGATGGCCGTACTATTATCCAGTGCTCATAATTTATATGTTCAGAATTAGAAAATAAAAAAGTTGAATAATTAGACGTGATGGATTGTTTGCTGTATCTTCACTTCCTTGAGATACGTTCAACCATTCGAATTCATCTTCCAGAGTATTTCCGGGCCATTAGTATCAAAATTGGGATACGCATCGACAATGACCCACATTATTCTGAGTAGAACCGGGCAGATAGGAGATTACCAGGAAGACTTTGTTGGAGATTGACGAGCAGTGACCATAACTTGAAATGTTTGTCGATAACGCATTCTCTTATTGCTTGGTAACGTTCATTCTGCCGATGGAGAAAAGAATTATGACGGAGTGTTGATCTTTGTATTGAAAAGTGAACCAGTTCGACAATCAAGACACCCTCAGTTGGTTGATATTCTTGTCCTCAATAGTGGTATACAAATGTTCACAGAATTCCTTTTTTGGTATGAGCCCACACTTCTAGTTTATGGGAGAAAAGGAATTTCAGTTTAACTGTCAAATATTGCTTGGGCAGTTATATTACTCTGTATATAGATGATCAGTATCTCGCCATAATCCATAACCTTGATCACTGTATGTTATCAACAGTAAACTTGAGCGAGCGATTCAATTGGTACCACTATCTGACAGGATCAACTACTGGTCTCAATCAAATTACTCATAAGCAATGAAGTCGCAAAGTTTGCACATTTTTTACTCATCCACGCGCCCCCTGGTTTATTATTTCGCTGTTGTGTGAATAAAGTAATTCCTAACTCAGTATAATGCTCTTGCGATTTACTGGAAACTTCAATAACAAGAACCCTCATCAGAACAAACCTCTTTTGGACATATGGTACGCTACAAAAGGGGAAATAAGTTCCGGAAAAATTGGAGCTAACCCAGGGAAACATCGAGCAGGCTAGACAGCAGCTCTTCTCAAAAAGCTTATCAACTCCATGTACCTACTAGTTGTATAAGGTAGCAAAGTTCTATTCCTACTGGGAAATTTTTCGGTGCTGCCGGATCTTGTTGGAATGATGGAATACTCTCAGCTGGGGGCAAATCCTTCTGCATCAAACCTGGCTTCACAGTGATATTGAGGATGAAATAGTTGCTTTTGATGGTTTCACTAGATTTCTCGTGAATCGCCCCAGCACATATTGCAAGCGAGGTGAAGGAGTTTTCAACTGTATCACCGACCGTAGATGTAGAATTCAGGACCATTTTTATCTGTTCCACAATTTTCGTAGGCTATTCCATACATGAGCACAAACCAGAGTGTTTGGACGATTTTCACCCACCTTTGCTAGTGAATGTAAATATTTCACCTACGTGTTCTACGACTGCCAAGCTAGATTCCGTTGACTCAGTTTTGTAAATTTTTAGTAAGCTGTGCTGAAATTTCACTGTGTGTATTTACTGGCCTTTGTAATCTTTTTAACGTGAACTTTCTTTCTTCCTCGGTGTGATGAAAACTGTTAGCTTCCGAAATAGATTGGACATTTTTGTGGACTTTCTTTTAGTTATCCTACATCATTTACACTTCGGGTGGCTCTCCATTGGACTTCTCTGGCCACGCAATAACCAAAACCTCACCGAAGACTTACAGTCGTGGCAACCATGCGTACTTCATATGAGGCCCTGGTCGCCTAGTTCGGATAAGGTAGACTTGTCCTGAAAACATTTTAAAGCTACGGGGAAACTGTTGCTCACACTGAATTCTCTGCATTCTCGGATACGGATCCTTCGATTTCCCGGGACCATCTCATCGGCCATTCAAAGTTTTACTTTATTAATCCCTGCCTATTCAAAGTTTTGTATTCGTGCTGTGATCCCCTTGTCATCTCCAACGTGAAGCAGCTTTCTTGCCAGGAGGAATGTGTTTTCAAATATCATAGTTTCACACTGGCCAGGACTGTAACAAAATTTATCAAGACTTAGTAATACTGCCTTAATTCCACCTGCAAGCTTATCCTCTTAGCCAACAGAAGTAGTCGTGACTCAGAGAAGCGCTTGAAAGATCTAACTGGTGGCTAATACACGCGCATGTCTGCTTTTGTTGACGTAGAGAAACTCAAAAAGTCGTTCAACGGAGCAACAGAATCTTTCGTTTCTGTATCTTCTGAAGAAAGTCTGTTTTAAGAAATTGAATCATACTCCCCCAAGGTGGACATCCATAAGGAACTGCTTTTCCTTTACCCCGGAAAACTATCCGGACTCAACCGAATAGTGCTCAAGAGGTGGACGGATACCGTTGGCCCCATTCTCCAAGATTTTTTCAACCACTAACCTTTGCGAAGGAAGATTCCAGGTTATTAAAGGACCACAGCTATATTTCCAAATAATAAAAATTGTTCTTCGAAATCGAATTCAATGGTTTGCACTTCTGTTTCTCTTAGAGGCTTTAAAAGGTTATTTCTTCATCCACTGAGCAAAACCTCACTGTTTTTGATCCTGATCAGTTTGCCTATCGACAGCCACTCTCCGTTCTCGTTACCTTCTCCATCTTGACACAATACTTCCTGTCCGAACTTAACAGGAAAAACCAAAGCGGTAATAATGTGCTTTTTAGACTATCGTGATGCATTCAACAGCACCATCAGGAATAAGCTGCCACCTATCTCACCCTGATTGATTTCGAGCCCTTACTTATTTCATTGACAGTAGGTAACTTTCACAATCCTCAGCAATTCACTTGTTGTAATCACAAAACCTCCCCTCTTGTTAACAAGAGCCGAGGTGTACTTCAGTGATCCTTTCTGTCCCCATTTTTATTTTCTGAGTACTCCTCTACCACTCCTGCACACGAAACTACCCTTCCCATCATATAAGCGGGTGAAGTCATTTTTGGTATGCCATATGCTAGTGATTCTACATTCCCTACCATCCAGAAAGGCATCACTCTAGTTTCAGATTGGTCTCGTGCCTACAACTTAGGCCTTAACACAATCTACTGTGGTGACATTGTATTTTTCCTTTTAAATGGAAGCAAGCGATCTAATTTTCAAAAGGATTGCTCTTCTATCCTAATAAAAGGCGGATGGCTATACTATCTTGATTCACTGAGGTACCTTAAGGTGTTGTTCGACCTTAACCCTACTTGGTTCGAATGTGTTGGTTTAATTTTGTGGAAACTAGACGCGTCTTCCTATGTTTTCCGCTTTCAGTTTCACTCGGTATCCACTTATCTTATCAAACACTTTTCGTGTGTCCCACCTCATTGGCTATGTGCTTCTTCGGCCATCTTACCTGGCCTGTTATTGAAAGACTTCAGGTCCACTGCTAGATCTCTCAAAATTTTTCCACCTGCTAGTGATATACTGCGACGGCTTTTTGCTCAGTTTATCACATCCCAACATGAGAATGCCTGTCGAAAGTCATTTACAAAGATTCTTACTGACCTTGCTCATCCTCTTCATAAAGATCGCGTGAAACGTGTATCAACTTCTTGCGCACATTCTCAATACAAACATCCGTATGCATGCACCAGGGCGTACAACAGTTCTGCTGTTCTTCAACTGGCAAGGTATTTGCACAATCCAGCTTATGCAATATCAGAACTAATACAATATCTGGAAAGAAACGGAGGCTTGCCCCCACTAATCCAGTATTCCATCTTATTTTGCATTGTCCATTTTTGTTTTTTTAAGGACTTGTACTCGGTAAAATGAAGGCTGAATATTCATCCTATGAAGAGCGTGAAACAGTTACTTGACTGGAGTTATACACCACAATTGCCACTGGATGTCATGGGAAGCTTACAATAGCTGCATTCTGAAAAGAACTAAATACATGGCATTTATCAGAAAAAGTCGTTTTTCTTAAACATATACCCTATTGTGTTCCTAGGTTTGATGGTTAGCTGTTTTTAAATTCATTGATAAAAGATTTATTTTGTGTCGACCTCAATATCCTTCAGCTCAGTTAAATAATTATTTGAAGTAATCCTATCAAAGTCCTCTTATAGTGACACAAACAATGTTAAAAACGATGTCAGTGCCGTGATAGATGACTTACGGGCTTTTATTTTAGAAATCAGAAGGGTAGATTTTCTGGTGTAGGAAAGAAATGATTTAAGCTTTCACTTCTGATCATGATGAAAAGATTAATTAGCCAGCATTATTTCATCATTCACTTACGAAGGCATTGACACAAATATTTTTTCCTACCTCTTGTTATTTTGTAAACATTTTCGTAACTGCGCTGGCGTTGATGGGAATGACTTGAGATCGACATTTTGGAATTCTCATTTCCGCTCTACACTTTTTTTCACTGCACACGTTCCCCAGCACCCAACATCCTTGTTTGCATGCGTATCACGTTATCCTGAAATCTACCTTGTTCTACGGTAACATGCTGCCTGAAACGTCCAGAGAACTTCCCGTCTCCTGCAGCTGTCGTGTTGTAACTTTGAATGTATGACATACAATCGTGCTCAAATAAAATGACTGTCGACAAGTGCGGCGATTTGGGTTGCGGTTATCCTCGAATCACAAGTCTGAGGAAAGCACAAAGGTGTACTCATGCACACGTATACAATTAGTGGCAAAATGAGCGGTATAAATTGAAAAAAGAAAATGGCAAAACTGCACGTATCCCATCATTGACAGTTAATCTCTGAATCAAATCGATACAGCAATGCCGTTCTGAGAAACAACGTAGAGTTCCGGTTGCAGGTTTTAGCAAGTTTTCAGAGGCTGGGTTCAGATGTTTAGGTGGTTTAGTTAACGGCAACAACCGATGGCAAACTATTCGTCCATTTTATCAGAAGTGATCATCGAAAGTGATTGACTGAAAACAGAACTGGAGAATACTTCAAATAATATCATGAGATTTAAGCGATCGTTTCCTTTCTGACAAGAATGAACCTCATCTCACGGACAATAAGAAAACCAATTTGTATTCAATATGCATAATGAACTTTACCTATGGTCATTTGCATAATAAATCGGAAACAAAATACGTGAAGACAGTATGAGCTCAGCCGTAGCACACTCTACCGGAGGTGCTTAAGACAAAGGCCAATCAGATTCCAGCGTGATAGACACGCTGGCAGTTTTGACAATTTTCCCCTGTCTGTGATAATAAACCTTTCAATAGAATCCTAGTTTTTTAGTACATGATCGTTTAGGTATTCATGGGCAGGGCTACAGCTCAAAGCCTGAAAAGCATATTACCGTATTAGGGTCATCCGGAAACCGGACTCTGAGACTAGGAGTGGAGCATCGTATAAGGTCTCCGCCGGCCAGGTCTGGTAATGAGCCGGACAATGATAGAATGACGTCTTCGACCAATGCGACCGGCGTTGGTGGCTTTAGAAGCTCTAACCTCCGAGGAGCCAAACAAACGTTCTAAAAACCACGTGACTACCACCATTCCAGTTATCAGTGTAATAACAAATGTGAGGTTTTGTTGGAATACAGTTTGAGATTCCTAACATACAAATGATGCTTTTGATTAGACTGAACGGAAGTTAGGGTACGGATCCATCTGCACGCTGCAAGTCCTGTCCGCTGGAGCTCAGTCAGTAGACTCGATTCTTTTAAAACAGAAAATGAATGCCAATGACCGACTGACTCTTCTCCTACTTCGCGCCTTCCGGTGGCACTGTAATAAAACTTGCTGTAAGGGACACTCACTGGCAGTTTATCACTGCTGGTTTTCCAATGTTTAGAAAAAGATGAAGATGAAGTGCTTGAATGTATCCTTTATAAATACTTCTCGGTCTGGCGGCTAACTGCTATCGAGGTTCCGAATATTTTCTTTGTTAACTTTGCCTGCTTACTCCTCCACATCAAGAATTGCCTTCGAATTATTCCCATCGTTCGGCTAAGTTTCTTTTCTTTTCGAGATCCGCGCGGGAACACGATTTTGATACTAAGATAATAAGGCTTTCGTTGTCTTAGGGTGGTTCAGTTGTAGTACTTTATTCATAAAATTGCTTTGACCTGATATCTTTTCTGTTGTACGCTACTTGTCTACAAAATATTCACCACTTATTCCAAAATCATGATAAAGTACATGACCAAGAATAAACCATGGACAATTCTACTATACCAGTGATTGGCTAATGACGAATTATTGTTATCCGTATATTTCCAGCCAAAGGGGGTTTTCCATGAGTCTGACTTCTGCTACTTGAAAGTAATTTGTGAATAAAGTAACAGAAGGTCACCACATGGCAATTCTAAGAGATCGCATTATTGATGATGCATTTAAAAGTTGTCTCAATGTATAGTTCGGTTTTTTTTCAACTCAAAATATTGTACAGCTTGACGTAATGTTGTCAACTCGTTTTACTTACCCCCCCCCCCCCCCTCGGTACGCTGATGTTTTGCTGGGCTAAAGGCAGTTACATTTTTGTGACCCTGGTTGTCTAGGTAAAATGATCTGAGAAAAGTTGTATAAAAACTGCAAAACCGTAGAAGTGGGATGTTTTAACCAAAATAACCACTCTGATTATCCCAGGTGAGTTCGGATAGGTTTAACATCTCATTAATTCAATGCTGGCAGTTTTTGTTTAACATACTGCCTATGGTTGTGCCTGCATCGGGGAAAGTAGAATTTACTCTAAATGTTGAATCATGTACTCATTTCGCTTTTAAAATCAGTATTGAAACACGTTACTGATGGTGACCGAAATGTCCCAATCCTACCAGCGACTTCGACTATGCTGTGTTGTTGAACAGTGAAAATTTTATTATAACATCACACAGTGGGTCGATTTTTCTATACACTCTGTTTCGACGTCGGTTCTGACACATCAGTCTACTCATAGCAATAAAACTGACAACAATTTTTACTGTCTTATAGCTCTGCGATTACTTCCTAGCTAATAAAGACGTACGGTGTTATGAATGAGAAAAAGTGTTTACAGAGGTACCCTTTTGCATGAGTAATTGGTAGACTGACAAGTAAAACGGAAGTAGCTAAGTAAATCATGGCAATATTTTCCTCACCTAATTTTGAAGTCGATACATTAAAGTTGCCTCGCTACGGCTATGGATGATCCCTGAGCCTTGCGTCTTTCTAAGTGAGTTCTTTTACTAAACAGTGTTTACTGAAGCGCCCTTTAATCATTACCGGATAGGCTAAGCTACGTCAGATGAACTGCGATCTAACTCTTCTTTCACATGTAAATGGAACTAAACATCTCGAATTTTCAGAAATAAATCACCAGGAATCCAGCCATACGAAAGGTGGTAGCTAGTTTACGGAAAAAAATAACGTGGTCAACACACAAACAACAGCCTCTATTATCATTCCGTCTTGTACCTTTCAGGGGGAAATTTAATTATCGAATGCAGTTGGTTGTTATCTTGTTTTATTGTTTCACTCTGTAAGTTAACAGTCTCACAAGTCAGTCAAACAAAGGATCGGAATGATTTGTGTCTATATGAAAGGAAAAAATGAGCTGCAAAATGGTGCCATTCACCGGGGAGCTTGCAAAGTTTTCTGTGACTTTCTCACTTTTGACCCTTTACTGCTTAGTTGCCTGTATATATATATATATATATATATGCAGAAGAGAAACCGTCTAAAATCAGAACATGCCAAAGTATGTAAACAGAAACCAAGCAGGTCAAGTTTCCGGGGGTTTTTGAGATCCATGGAAACTATTTTAAGGATATTCTTTGCGAACTTTAGGAGGGTTTGTGCGACTGAAACAAACATGATTGATAATTATCACAAGGCTTCGCAAAGCCTGAAAATATTTTTTCGAGCAGACCTGGGAGGATAACGGAAAAGCAGTTAAGTCAAAATGATGAAAGAAATTAAGGATAAAAGCACGGAAATTCCGCGATTTGGTCCACCTGGAAGCACACTCCACGTAGATTTCTAAGTCAGACAGTGCAGACTGTGGAAAGCTTGCTGTGCATTTTATAAGGCCCAATTAGTGAAACAGGTGTGATCTGGAAATGAGGGTAGAGTTAATGTCGGATTTCCGGAATCGGATGAGAGAAATGAGAAATGGAGACATGCACGTAAAGCGAATGAAGTTGTTGAGATGTAGTTCAGAATGAAACGTAATGTTTATAATTTACCGAAAGTTCTCATAGTAAAAAGCAAAGTATGGTTGGTTGTTGATAGACTGACGGAGCGTCACTTCTTGGGCGCGAAACACCGGTCGCGCAGGTGATGAAGTGCACAAGTTGCCGAAACGAGGGGTGAACAATCCGGGGGGAGAAAAGTTACCCCTTTAGTAATACAATGTCAATCTATTGAGGGATTAGAGAAACGGTTATCAGTTTCTTTGTGATAGGCGGGTTAGAAAGTGAGACAGCGAAAAGGCTCCTACAAAGGAATCAGAAGACGACAGGAAACAAAAGCCAAAGCAGGCCATTAGTCTAGGAATATACAACGGATGGTTTTCTGACAAAACTTCCAGCTACCAGAAGGGAAGTGGCAAACTGAAGCTACCGCTAAAAGACTGCTCTTATGTTGTTTGTAGCAAAATTTTATGCTGGTCATCGGGAAAAACACAATCTGAAAGCCGTCCGCTAAGAGGAGTGTGGCCAGTCAACGCAAAAGGAAGGGATAGTGATGCCGTCCATGTTTTTTATCCAGGTTAGTGAACTTGTATTAAATATAAAAGAGTGAAAAATAAACATTTTAGAAAGCAGCATCTGGTTCCAGACTCAAAGTAACCAGAAGAATTCTTCAGCAGAACATGGCTACATTCTCGAGGGAACAGAATGGTTATGGAGTGATTGGGTACCCCTGAACTGACTAATAAAAGCAGCTTCCAGACGCTCGGCATTTATGTTGCAGTTTTGTGACCAAACTGGTTTTCCTTATAGGAGCTTGATTCCGTACCAAAACGTTTGCCATCTTCAGTACATAAGAACCAATGAGTGACTGTCTCGATCAATCACTTATCACTTGTTTGACCGTAATAGAATGACTTTTCTTAGTAGACTGGTTGCCTACATTGAAGGTATGTTTCTTTTATCTCATCAAAGATTTTATCAACAGAAAAGCCATTGTGCCTTTTAAAAGAAATACTGTCTCCGTAGAACCTCAGAAGTCAACCACAACGCTCAATGCCTCCGGAAACGAGTTTATGACAGGAAAACTAGTCATTCAAATAATAAAGGGAATATTTTAAAAGGGGACGGTAATGCCGAGCGAGAATTTGTAACTGCTTACATGTATTTGTCTTGGTCCTGACGACTTGACAACGGGCCGAAAGTGAATAAAATATGAATTTTATCATGGTTGGAGAATGAACACTCGGTGAAATTAGAACTTTCAGTTGAAGGGGAAAAAATTTAAAAAACTTTTTTCTGAAAGAGCAATCCAACTAATACGTATGAGACAACGGCTAGAAACCCAGAGGTAAGTGAGAGGTACATAAAGTATAAATCAAACCCCGGACGGCAAAGCATACACAGTAAGACAGTGATGCAACCAGACTGAATATGAAAGCCTCAGAAAGCAGATCGGTGTTCGGCTTTGAGCAAGAGGTCGTGTTGCACACATTAGTGCTCATGTTATTTCGCAAATTCAAAGTTGAAGTATGGTTGCTGATAAATACGCAGTCAACAACGTTAACAGAGAAAATGAATGCAATTTCAGACCTTTGAGATCAGTCAGAATTCAAGAGAGTTACCAAGCCATCACATATCCTTTATCTGCTTTGCTTTATATCTTGGTACGAGCACTCGAAGTCTTCACAGTGAACAAGCTGATCTTTCATACTTTCAATAGAAAATGTTTCTCGCATCAAAAACCACACCGGTTTTTGTGAGAATCCTACACTCTGGAACATTGGTGAGAAAAGGTGTCTTTTATAGAAGGGACCACATCATGGCACGGAAAAATACGGGAACACTCCCTCTTTGTTAGGGTGCAACTGAAACCGGTTGCATTCTGTGGTCCAGTTATTGAGAAAAAATCGTTGTTCATATTGTTTTCCCTGTACAATCTTAGCACGTTTGAATGAACAGTTGTTATGCAAATATAAATGTGGTTGTTCTTCCAGTCTTTTATTTGGAGAGGAGCTGTTGGCCACCTATTGATAGGCTGTTTTTGGTATTCGTTTATAAGGCGTTTATCGTTGACTGGAATGCTCACTTCTTGAAGCTTATATCTGTAAGCTTTCGAGAAGCGGTTTTGTGACCTAAGATAACATGACAAAAAACTCCAGTACATAATACGTCAGTGACCCTAGGGTAAATAACTATTCTTCCCAAATGTGACTGAGCCTGATCAACAGAAACGGGATATTTACTCGATTAGTAAAACAATTTCACTCAAAGAAAAAAACAAGTGAAGTTGTCAAACTTCAAGCCCTTTTTTCAAGGATAACCCATGATGAAGTTGAGCTGCTATCAACGCGGCAAAGTATTTCTTTCAAAGCCAGTGATCTCAGTAATACAAAGAACTGGGGATTTATATTTCCTGTCCAATAAACTATGGTGCAGCTACGGATTCACTTCCAGTTTTGTACCAGTATGGTTTTTGGCTGCGTATACCAACTGAGTATTTTCGGAATACAATCAGCACTGCTCGCTGCATAACAATTGAATGAACCGCATCTTCCGACTATTCTATCTTTTTCTATGTTTAGGCAGAAAATGCTCAGGACCAAGCATTTAGGTGTGTTCAAAGTGATTATTTGACTATTCGGGGACGTTATTGATAGTAGCAAACCCAGGCCATCTACGTATACGGAAAATGTTGACGGGATCGAGAGATAGTTACGTATGAGTACGCAGCTCTGGAACGTCAAATCTAAGTGACGAAGCGGTTAGTTGGCCAGTCAGAAATCTTTGTTATTTTGATTCATCCAACAAGGCAAGAAACCGGTAAACCTATTTTCGATTCAGTCTCATTTCGGGAACGATTTTGAAAGTCCCTGGGCGACTACATAATTAGGAAATAATAATTTGTGTTGTAAAGTGGAATAGCCTCTATTTTGGAAGGATGATGGTTCGGTCTTTGCAGAATAAGCATACTCACTCTGTCTTCTCGAACATTGTAAACCATCATGTCAAGATTTTAATACCTTACACAAAAATGTCCTGTTTTTTATTTGCTTTCCAAGAGTATCACGTTTCTCGGTCCGCTCAATTCGGAAAACTTGATCGTATAATCAACAACTGGCAACCAACACGGGTATGTGATTTCATTTGCCTGTATCTTGTTGAATGTGACAGATGACTTTGTGCTACATTGTTACTCACATTACTTTTTTGTGATAAATGTTGGGACTAATATATCAACGTAAAAAAACTTAATCTAATCTTTTATCGGTTCACGTTTTCCTTTCGTCACAAACCATATTTCAGATTATTCCACAACAAACTCACCTTTCATCCAGTTCAATATCAGAACAAACTTAAACGTCCATATAGCTTGCATTTTTCCAACCGGCTGGAGCATGAAAGTGAAATAATAGTGTTTTCATGTGAAAGATTATTTATTTGAAGGACAAATGTTTCACGCTACAATTAACATCAAGTAGGGTAGTCCAGAGGTAACCGTTGTACTGAGAAGGCTTCTGGCAGCCATATTCGTGTTCGATGCACGTAAGTGTAGAATCCTGTTGAGCCTTTGTGCTCAAGCAGTTTTCTGTGATTGAAGATCGAACACAAGCGACCCCCGGTGGAGGAACACTAACCATTGGAAAATACTTAAGGCTCTCAATTTCACGTGGTTTTCAATGAAGAGGTCATCCATCGATTGGTCGATCGTTGTGCGACAAACGGTTACTCTCGAAGAGTCAGTAGTATTATGACGCTGTATCCTGCATTCTTTCTGTCCCACAGACGGTTGAGCGCCGGCCCGGATAAGCCGGTGCTCAGGAAGCGGACTGATAACAGTTCACCCCTGGTTTTATTTTAGTCGAACGCTTCGCAGATGTGCATTGTGAACACGTTATAGAGAAGATGAAGCACCTGGAAGGTGCAGTCATGCATTTGAGTTGAACTGTACCACAGTATCGTGAATCGGTTGGTTAAAAAAGTATGTTTCAGCTCAGCTCCGAAAACCGGTGATTTATTTACGGAGACTAAAGACAAAGTAACCAAAAGCATCGGAAGGGAAGATCCTCAGATAGAAGGCATTCGCACATGAACATTTATTTTTCCATTAAAAAACCATAACATACCTATCTTCTCTGCTGCTGTGGATACATTTAACTGACTCAAACTAAGAAATCACTCTTCAGAAAGATAAGTTTTGTTCTATCTGCATAGATGGGATTGTACGGGGGTAAGATGAGGTGTATACAATGCCGGTACTTGAAAAACGGTTCATAAAACCACAAGAGAATTTCAATTTACTTTCTATAGGGATAAAGTCTATATCAAAAAGATGCTCCCAAATGAAGGAAGTTCACATTTTTCATTTTTTTTTCATTTCAATCAAGGACTTTCAAATCCATAAGTGGTAAAAAGTAAATCAGCGCAAAGTGCGTGAAAATGGACAAATTCTTCTTTGTAGTAAATGATTTGTAGCTTTCGGCAAACCAAAAAGAAGCGAATTTAAAAAATGATTTCCTGTTTTAACCATCATTATCTGTTATAAAAGAGAACCGAAGTTTCAATGCCAGAGCTGTTAACCAAACAGTATTTGCTCTTGTTCATAAAAATGGCTCCAGTTTTTTTTGTTTGATTGAACCTCAGTTTGTTCAACACGAAATTCGTTTGTTTACTGATGGGTAGAAGTTACCTACGGGGAATATTCAGCTTGAATTATTTCCGCCTCAGAAGCAGGTTGCTATGCACACTCCTATTGGCACTTTTAGGTGTTTCCGATATTTTACTGGTGAAATAACACAGAAAATTGCCTGGTTGTGTATTCTTTTTTTGCCCTGTAGGCAAAAAGGAGAAAATGCAATGTATAATGACCAGCTATAATGCATGTTCCTTTTTTGCTTGAGACAGTCTAATATTACAAAAGCAAGAAGAGATAGCATTCGATATTATGAATGTCATCTTTATCTATAGATGAATGTTTACAATTTAACTACTACAATGATAACTGTGTGCAGCGTGTTTCAAATCACGCAAACATTGGTTTGTGTAGAAAACAGATTATCTGTCCTATCTGTGTAGAAATGTGCGAGATTACCTGTACGACAAACAGTAATCATTTTAATTTTCAAAATGACAGAAAACTTGTAGCTTGTCTAGATTTTGACGATCTCACACGATTCAAATAAATCCAATCGGCTTGTTTATTTTTAACTCGTGCTCAACCTTCTGTCAGGAAACGTTCTGTCGTTTTCTACGCAATGCCGTTCACTGCTCCTGTTTCCAATTTGGACCTTTGACGAGTTAGCTTCGGGTTTCGGCTACGAACTCGATGTTTCCTGATTGTATTTTTGAAAATAATTTTATCGAAAAGTTTAACTACATTGATGTAATGCTATGGTACAGCCTGGCACATAAGACAAAATATAGTTTTACACACTAAACTATTTGATAAATGGCCAATGTTCGCTGTTTTATTACCTGTTTTTTTATTTTTAGAAGCAAGTTACTTATCCAATATGCCGAGGTTCCTGTGATAAAGGTGTAGATTTAAACCGTTTTAAGTCGAAAACTGAACCGTATTTATTTCGAGTGAAACTCCATCTGTCAAACGTGATTCACCCTGAAAACTGGAAGTATAAAGCGTGGAGCGAATTCACCAGTCACAAGTATCCTTCACAATTTTCATCCTTGCCGAAAAATGGCCGCGGGTTTTCGCCATCATCAATTTTAGTTTCAAATTTCAATTTTCGAGAATTGTAATTGGAGGCCGCTTCAAAAAAATTAGAATCTGTCCAGCCTTATGCGTTCTACAGTTTTTATTTTAACTTATATTTAAAAAATCCAGAGATATGGGGTATTTTTCGTACCATCATTTTCTTGCTAAATGGCACGTACAATGGCTTGGTTACTCAAAAAAGAGGTTAGGAATAATCCATTTAACCTAATTTCATATTTGTTCCCGTTTTTATTTATAAAAGCAAACTACGTGACCATTTATTTACTTTTTCAATAAAACACGTAATACGGGTTGTGTTTTATTAACGCTAAGATATGATACTCCTCGATTATTTGGCTGCTAAGGTCTTTGTCTGATTCTCATAATAAAGAGTAGTCAGTTACCTGAATGGGAGAATAGCTTTAGTTTATTTTTTTATAAAACACCCGCGAGGCAGAGTTATGGAAGAAAGCACTGTAACTTTCCTTTTTGTTCTAGACGAATTTCAGCAGTACTCCGGCAGCAGTTGGCAGTTTGGATAATTAGGCGGCACTCCCACATGATTCTCGTGGCAATGTATTTGATCGTCATATATAAGGACCACGTGACGGACAAAGCTTGATGAATGCAGATAGAATGAAGTCATTTTAGTTCAATCCTTACAAACCAGTGCTCACTAGGACCACTTAAACTTAGTCTGGTATGGACTCTGGCTAGCTTTGAATGAGCAGGTTGAACAGGGTTTTTCCTCCCTCACGTGTGACTGGGAAAAACACCTCAGAAATACCCAACTCATCATTCTTCAGAAGTATTGCCTGTAATCCGCGACACGCAAGTAGTTTACGGAAAATGGTGTTTGAATTTTATCTACGTAAGATTTTCACCGTGGTTCTAAACCGTAGATCGTATTCAAAACAATATTCGTTAGTATATGTCAAGGTAAGCCATTTTCAAGGGTAAATATTGGGTCTATGTTATGTGTAATCTGAATCAGATTTCTTTTCGATCGAACACACTCTGAAGAGACGATCGGCTCTGCACAACCCGCGACAATAATCGCCGTTGTGTCCACCTGTAGCATACTGCTTTCAGTGAAGTTCAAAGACTAGATTATCGTTTTAGAGTTGTTCTTTTTCAGTTAGGCTATTCGCATTTGGAAAAATTACTGAGTAATTATGTTTTCATAAGAAATGATGATTAGCCTTTTGAGGTTTGATATTCTTGCTTTGAATGTGTATCTGTAAATAGTAGCTAATATTAGTAAACAGGATGCTATCTCTCATTAGATACACATCCTTCACAGCCTTTATAGCAATCAAAACCAAAAATGTTGTTTCTGCAGCGTGTTTTCTAAAATCTTTCTTCTTGATGGGTCGCACTCAAGGTGTCTACAATCTCACTACGGTTACTTTAAAAGGAAGCAATTCATATTTGTGGTTAGACTTGGCTGTTTCATTGGTTGAGTCCGCAACAACCTACCGACAAAACCGCGGCACTGTAGTAACCTTGCGCCTGCATCTTAACTTTAATTTTTTTATTAGCTTCCATTTGACATGTAATAATATTATAATATTCCAGGAAGTGGGGCGCGAACTATATCAGGTTGTCATTTGAGGAATGACCTGCGGGGATGCAGGACTTGAACAAGGGACCGGGAAGTTTGCAAAATCACCTTGGTAACCGTTTATTGCCATACTGTTTCAAAAGCAGTAGTTTCCGCAAAATATTCCTGCCGTAACTGTTATAAAACCAATAGGAATTTTCTCCCAGTTCCGGCTGGAGTAAAGACCGTGAGTTCTTTATTTTATCAAACAGTCTACTTCAGACTTAGGTAGTCAGATCGGACGGGATAGAGAACCCAACGGCAAAAAAGCTGTCTACCATTGAAGGTAACTACGGCACCGTGGTCTGTCACAGCTCGTATTCCCGGTTGAATTACGTTCAAGCTTTACTGTTTTCTTTGTATCCATTTGCCTGCTTTACTAACCGAAAAGATGAAGACTGTTCTGAAGACAGCCAAATATATACAGTGTTTGAAAGGGGAATGGAAAGGTGCGCAATTGGCTGCGGACTGCTTTCCACTCTGAATTTTATTATTTTCAGTAATGGCCATTAACCGTGGCAACTGTTGTCCGGTACATGATTTTCAGTTTTCGGTATTACTGATTGCAGCATCTGAAGTTGCCACGTATTTGTGGCGTTTATTCATTTAGGTTTCCACGGCATATTATCCTCATGGTGACTTTGTTCTTTGTTGGGATTGTTTATGTTTGGCACTGAAGAAATATTTTTCAAAAATAATGCAAGCTTGGTCACAAATACTCTGAGCAAAACTGTTGTATCAGTAACAAAAACTGACAATGTACTCACTGATCATTTCCATTTGTCTCGACGAAACAATGGTAAATATGCTTCAAAGTAAATCAGGGTGACCGCAAACTCTGCATCATAGAACGTGGCGTCAAATTACCAACATTTCACCGTCATTTTTGAGGTTGTCATTATTTTGAACTAACGATGTTTTTTGCTGATGAACATACGATAACCAACCAAATATGACATTTTTGTTCTATATCCCCAAGGGCTGCAATGTTGGCCCCGATCACACCGAACTCTCTCTTTATCAAAAATCACTCCGGCAAACTGAAAGTAACTGGTATCAATTTAGAAAATTCCCTGTCCAGATGTTAATTTTCTTTTTCCATTTGCTTCAAAAACTGTTTTTGTAACTAAGATAAACCAGTGACAAGTTGAATCCAAGTAGAAAGTATCATGAGGACGGAGAAAACCGTTGGAATGAGCCATCCGAGTTTGCAACCATTGACATTTTGGAGAATTTGTTTCAACATCCGTAGAAATATTCGCCTTGGTAGGCGATTTATTTGTCACTGCTGTTGAAACAGAAATAGTGTTGGCATTTAAATTTGACGTAATATGCCATTGATATTTTCACGGGCCTATAGGTTTCAGCTATTTTGACCTCCACGTTCACCGGATTCCAGGATTATATAATTGGATGCAAAGGGATTTATTTTCATTTGTGATTCATAAAGTGTTTACTGAATATTTCAGAGATTGGGTGTCATGTTCTGAATAAAACCACGTAATATAATGAATATAGTTCCGATATTTGTAGATAAATATTATGGCGTAACTAAATGAGATATTTTCCAAATTAAAGTGAATAATATTATTCAAAATAGGACGCAGGGATAACTGATAAAAAATAACCGAATGCCTCCCGAGTCTATTATCAGTTGAAACTTTCACACAGCTAGGTCCATTTTCCATCAATTTGAAAATCCCACGTGGCTACTGCATCCAGTTTGTGATCATAGTATATATCCCTGAGCAAAAAAAGTAAATAAGTGTTCGAGCGAACGCCGATGACAAGTGTGCTGATCGAGAACGTTTTTATCGGCCTTGTTTGGTCGTTATCCTGGAATGCAAATTATTCGCACCGAACCGATGAGCAAAATGTGACGCGGTTAAATCCGAAAGCAACACCATTGCCGTACATTCAGCGAACACGGGGTGTATCATATAGATTTCCTTATCTACGCAATTGGAGCGTAACGAGTTAATCTTTTCCTGAAATGTTCAGTCCACCATTCCAAATGTTGACCAGCTTTAAAAAAAATGTTTAAATCAAAAATTTCGAACAAACAGTAAATGCTACCTTCACTTTCCTTCTTATTTTTGGCACAACAGTGTACGACAATTCTAAAAGGGTTATCGGCCAAAGAAAGGCTACCAAATGGAGAAGTGACTGGCGGTGGCAGGAATCGAACCCGGAGAGCTATTTATCAAAGTTCACCATGATAACCGTTTGACCCCCGCCGGTAACATGCATTGGTCCGGCAGCCGCATTTAAAAATAAGGACATGCCGAAAACATCCTAAAGGTAGCTACACCGTAGTCTTTGCCATTCAGGAGAGCTTGCAACTTACCTGGATCTTCGGTCAACAGTACAGTACCTTCCAGGTGCTCCAAGCCATAGAGTTTACTAACCGAGCAGAGACAAAATCCACTATTCTCACACGAGGATAAGACCGTCACAAGGATCAGTTCAAATGAGAATTAGAAAGGATGGACACAAGAGAGGAGTCCGGACGAACATCAGTTTCCGTGGTGAACTCGGGTGAAAGATCGCAATGAACGCAATTCCGACTCGGCTGCTTGTATACAGACATCCGGAAGGTGAAATACGCATCTCTCACACAACTTTCAGTGTGAGGCAGCACCAGAGAACAGTGGGGTCGACTGAGTTGAACACTCCTTTCAGATCAAGAAAGATAGAGATTGCAGGCTTATGGAAGATGTGATTTTGCTCAAAGATCTGCTACAGTGTAATGATGTGTTCAGTGCAACCCCTGCCGGGTCTGAAACCGGCTTGGTTCTCAAGCGTTTACCTTTGACGGTCTTGGAGAACAATCCCAGCAAACAGTTTGAAAGAGATACTTACCAAGCTATTTCCTCTATCTCTTCGATAAGAGGATCCCTCATCTTTCTTGTAAACTGGCACAAACACCATTCACACCATTCCTTAGGACCTGCTCACAATCATAAATTACTCGGAAGAGTTTTAACTTTGAAACCAAAGCTTCATCTTCATCCTTGTAAGGGAAGGGTCCATCCTATCCAATTCAGCAGCTTTGCACGTTTTCAAATAACCTATCTTCCGCATAATTTCAAAATCTGATGGAAGATTGTTATCTACGTGCATCATTTCTCTGGCAGGCACATTTGAAAGGTTCACTGTTGAAATAGACCAAATAAACTACCTCTTAAAGTGGTGCTCCCAACAGCCTGATAGAAGTCCCAGAAAGCGACTCAGTGAGCCTTCGGATTCCTCGATTAGCTCGATTACACCTGGTTTCTACGGTACGGTACTCCTAATCAAACGGTAAAAGTTGTTAATATTGTCACTAGGCACAGCTTTCTCCACTTTTCTACGTTTCGCAATCCAGCACCGCTTACCGTCATTTCTCAGAATCCTTTTCAGTTTTTGTCACAGGGATGTACATAGATCGCTGAATATGACTTCATGAGGGGCAAGATTGTGAGTATATAACAGTGCAACTAGTGTCAAAGTTATCCATAGTGATACCCACTTGAACCGGAGTCTTGTGTAGTATTGGAATGGCCTACAAGGCTTTCCTGACCTGTTGCTAGCTTTCTTCCGGGTCCTGTACATCCAGCTGCTTTGATAACCATTTAAACAGGTCTGCCTGAAAAGCTGATCGCCGGTTATTGCCTGGAAGCAACTGCTTGGAATGGGTGGAGTTTACTTTGGTGCGACCATAGACGAGAGGTAAACGGAAGCTAGCATGTACCAAGGTAAGATTTGAGTCCACAGGAGAAGACCGCAATGAACTTGATCCAGGCCAGGGGTGATCATTCATAATCTAGTCATACTGAGTCCAACGTAAAGACGTAGAGGGACTCCATGTCAGTCTGAGCTGATTCTTACGGCGGAATTTCATACTCCCCAAGAACAATCTGTGGTCAGAGCAAGGCCATTGGAGACTACAGCCGTTGTCAGTGCAATCGGCTGGGATAGTAAAAAGGCCTCCAATGTGCCTTTCGGAATCTCACAAGGGGCCCAACTGGACGGTGAAATCCCCAGCAATATTCTCCACGTCCAAAAGACAAGCTCCAAAAACCGGATATTCGGAATAGTGTAAGAATTCGTCCTTGATCTCAGAGGAACAGCAGACAAGACGAACAAGCATAGACGCCTCAGTTTCCTGCTGATGGCACGCACAGATCTGTCTAGCCAAACTGCAAGTGAAAGACTGCTGACTGACATCCAGTTTAGCAGAGCATGATCACCTCACAGGCTTAAGCAATCCCAATGCCATCCTGATCATGAACACTAGAAACCGAATAACCCGACAAGCACAATGTAAGGTGAGAGACTGAGAGTATATCTGAAATGCAAAGAGTGATCAAAGTAGTGGGCTCTAGTACGTGCGTTCTGGAGATGCAACACTCTACTACTTCTGAGTTTTTGGAAGCCCTAGCAGAGGCAGATCATTGCTTTATCTGGTTTAGTAAGATGTCGAAGACAGCCAAGGAAAGTGAACATGCAGACTGAAAAAGCGAACATTCTTTATGCTCGACTCCTGAGCTGTTACTTTCTTGAGCGCCGCTATTACCCGCGGGGTTTTCATAGAGGGTACAATAAGAGTGGCAAAAATAGTAAGACCTTCTACAGAGAGGATGCCGGAGGTATCTGGGTAAATCTTACTTTGCCGCTGCTCACATTGTAAAATCCAATATTTTCGGAATCCTAATCGGAGCTTTTGATCCCAGAAAGTCTTACCCACGAGGCTGTGGAGCACTAACACAACACGGAAAAGTGACGAAAGAACCAGTGAAGAGGCTTTGTCTGCTCTGTCACGTAAGACATGATTATTGAAAGAATTCTGTCTTGTGTTTGCTGGTGCTTTTTTATAGGCCTGCTTATTGGATTCGGTCTTTTGTCGCATGAATACAGTGGAGCAATTGAAACTGGGAAGTGGGAGCATTCTTTTGGCCGGGGGTTGATCACGTTAGTCTGGCGACAGCTGCCAATGATGAGCGATGACTACTTCCACCGTCGAAGAAAGCCCCAGATATTTCTTCCTTACGTCTACTTAATGGAGTTTTCTAAACGGGTATGCTGTTTCTCTTCTTGTTTTTTCTCTGTAGTTATTTTTAGGGGCATAGAGGTTAGAACTAAATGTTGCCTAGAGACCGAGTAAACATGGTTAGGATATTTTGTGCACATGAAAATAGACGAATTCATTTTACGTTTCCTTTGTCCATATTGCGCCTACTTACTGATGTTTAATGGATGGAACCTGTCGAGGTATGATGTGCACAGTTTTATCTCGATGAAGACGATGCACATCAGTCTGCTCTGAATTCACCAAGCATCCTTTGAGGTGTCCTGAAATATAATGTATCCTGTGGACGCACGAGGTTTTTTCAACGGTGACTTGTCTGTCCTTGTAAGAGGTGACACCCCAAAACCAAAAGTAATTCATCCGGAATCGTTTAGTTGTTTGACACTAAATGAATTTACGGTCTCGTAATTATTGCTATAGATAGAAATGGCACTGGATTTCATTCAAGTTGAAAGCATTTAGAACTGATGTAGTTAGTTTAAAACCAATTCAAAAGTTAAAAATTGAAACCAGAGGAGCCACTTAATCAACTGCATTTGTTGACTTCCTACAACTAAAGACCATGAGTAGACCTAAAAACGTTTGCCGGACTATTTTTTATTCTACGGAAGATTATCCGTAGAAAAACCACCAACCGTAGTAGGTTTACGCATAAACAAAGTCATCTCATTCATGTTAATTCCATTAGGGAATTTTTTTGACAAAGGTAAGGTTTCTAGGTGTAGTCTTTTCAAATATATTTTGCTTCTCGAAAGGTCACACAATTTGAATGCTCTTAGAAGTTACCAGAAAGTTTCCGTGATCCGAGAAATGGAATCTATATCCTTTCACAGCAAGAAAATTTTTATTTTGGATTCTTATAGCTCTTTTCTTTGATTGTTCACGCATACTATGCAATATTTCAGAAATTCGGCTATGACGGATCCAATGCGATAAGTGAGCCTTATTGAGGTTTTCAGAGGTACCTATTGATTGAGTTTTTTTATTTATTTTGACGATTTGATGTGACGACAACAATTCGCTTATCAACACCCATGGATTGGTAACCAATGTTCCTGATAAACATTCAAATTAGGTCGTCGTCTCCAAATCTCATGAAGGCACAGTTTCAACGAACCCTACTATATATATATATATATACATATATATATATATATATATATATATATATAAAGATATATCTGAAGAGTGATGTGGATTGTGATGCATGCGAAAATGTACGCAATATTCTGTTCGAGCTTCGTGACTTGGTAATGGTATTCTAGACCAAGGGTTAATGGTGGTAATTCACTCAGGCTTTCTTTTCATTCACAATGATTCTCCACTAACCTACAAGTAGTTGAATGTATGTGACAACGGTAGCCGGATTTAAAGACAGTCAGCAAAGTAAGTCAAGAAATAACATGGCTTAGAAATCTAATTAAACTGCTCAACATAACCACATGAATTAGATCTGGTTATAATTAGATAGGTTTTCTATCCCAATAACAGCAGAAGCCATTTTTGCATGATTGCGCTTATATGAGGAGTTTGACAGAAATTCTTTCCGAAATTTTGAAATTTCCTGATACGTACGGTTTTAAAACGCGCATTACCGATGACTGCCCAACTTTCTGAAAAATGGATATCCCAGTTCGCATTATTGTGGGTGGTGGCATCAAAGTCGTTTGAGCGTGCTTCGTTAATAGCTTATAATTTTAACACGATAACGAGGAAAGTATCCCTTATAACAGAATCTTCTCAACATTTTATGAAGGAGATCAAAGTAACACGGCATACGTCTATAAGTTTGGATCATTTTGAGACCTCAGGAGCACCAATTTTCCGGCAAATCACAGATGCACCATCCAAAGTACAAATTTCAAAGGTAGATGAACTAGCAAATTCAATGAGCAGGAGAATCTTAGGTGCGGTTCGTTTAAAAATCAGTGCCGGAAATCCATGTCTTTAATTCAGCGCAGCGACGTTTCTAGGTTTTCTCACTTCCTGTTGGACGTAAGGTGGCAGGAATTTTCAATGCGGTGAGTATCACATGACACGAAGAGTGCTTCACAAGCTCAGCAAATTAGGTTACGTTTTAATTTCTTCAGGGGATTCAGATCACAAGGACTGTCCTTTTGGCTACCGGTTTGTTTATTGCTTGAGTGTTTCGCATATGATAAGCCGTAGGAAGCTCAGAAAAGTCATCTGATTCAGGAATTTTCCCCAAAAGATTATCCCGCCGTAAGTCAGTGTCCATCCAACCGCTGTTATTGATTTGGATAGGAATAAAACACGTTTATCTTTGTAGGTGAGTTTTAATTAGGTGCGATTCGAATTTCGGTGCAATGTTCACCTTTATGACTGAGACATCCCCGAATTCAATAAAAAAGGTAACCGGGACAGGTAATGGTTTTTCAGGAAAACTCTTCAGAAACGTTTAAGAGAAATTTGTAAACTGACTCAGGCAGACTAAACTGTCCGACGATTATTCACTTTTGGACTTGCAGAAACATGTGCAACTTGAAGGTTTCGTCCATACAGTTACTCTGATAGCATGGAACGGAAAGCATTTGTGGGAAATCCTCTGTTCTGAGGAGACTAGTCAGTCGGTTACCTACTCTCTAGCTATTTGAGTGGAAGTCCAAATTACTGGCACATAAGATGAAAAATTGTTTCATCAACAACTGTGAACTGCATGCAAATGAGATTGGAGAATATTGAATACTGAATACAGACCAGATGTTTCACACAGTCACTGAACGTTATATCCACAACAATATCTTGGTCAGTACAAAGTAAAGTGCGTTGCTCTATTTTCACTCAGAGGCTCCTATTCCATCACTGCTGCAGCCATATGTCAAAGCAAAATACGGTTTCGTCTGCTTTTGGAATGCAACTATTCACCGTATACACGTATATCACAAAGATAATTTTCTAGAATCCACCACAAATTATTAGTTGTGATAAGTTCAGTAAAGTAGTTGTGCAATAAATTTGTCTTGTAAGAGCACAAAATATGTCTATCGGACATGCGTATTCATCAGTTTTGACAATAACTGCATGTAATCTCAGTCAACCAAAAGAGGTCATTTGATGATAAACAAGTTTCTGACACCAACCCGTTTGCACGCAGTTGTGAATAACGTTTCTGAAGATAAACAGAGCACCCGATTTCACTTTCAAAAAGCACTTGGTACATCTCTAAACAATTGCTATAAGGAAACCCACGGGTGGGCGCATATATTGGTCCGCAATTCTTGTCAGTGTTAGTACGAACGGTAAGTGATGCAGAATTGCTTGGTAACAAAGTCTCCCCCCCCGTTGGATAAATTAGTAATGATTGCCAAACTGTTATCAAGACTGTTCCGGCCTTTCTACCCCGAGTGCAAATAATCGTGCAGCTACCGGTCCCTTTCCCAGTTAGGAGCCTGGAGTCGGCAACTGGCACCGGCACGAGATCTTGCGCTAGAGTAGTCTTATTTATTAAATGATCATCTCACGCGCACATTGTACCACAGAATTTCTATTTCATATCAAAAATGTGATGTACATGGTTTTACAGACTTGAAGTGATGTACTATTTTTGTTCATTGACCTAATAGCCAAAGCACAATTGTTACAGTCAAAAAGGCGTTTACATCCAGTAAAGTAGACCCCGGCCGTTCTCTGATGGTGTAGACCGAATTTTAACCAACTGAGACAAGCTCTGAAGAAACGTGACCATAGATAAATTCCAGTATTTTACTTTAGATATTATGTCATTCTATTGAGCTACTGTTTGACTTTGAGACTCACGGAAAGAAGTTTCACAAACATGACACAAAATCAGGTGGTAATTGATCATAATCATCTTTGTCAGTTTCTCAGAGACATGAGACTCCTCAAAATATGTTTCTTGTCTTAAATCTATTGAAACGAAAACAATGTGACTAGTTGCACCTTCTTCGTTATGGGGAAAGAAGGAGTAAAGCATCGAGCTTATTCGAAATAGGTTGGGCAACCCAAGTGGGAAAATATTAGTGGACAAATCAACCTAGAAGATCTGTACGGTGTTGCCAGGCAAATGTACGCAATTTGCACGTTGCTTGTGTACTTCAAGGTGTCAATTGCGTCCACATATAAGTTTCCGACACACGATACTGAGCTGCAAACAGCAACTGTTAACTGTTCGAAAGAAGTTCAGTTGATCATGTCTCTGTATACCTTGCCTAATAATAGTGTTTTGCCTAGTATATGTTACGGCCCATGAGTATTTCTGAAGAAAATCGCGGAAGTGTTTCAGTGGAAAATCGTTCCCCGTATAGGACAGTACAGGTAAGCAGACGTCGATGTACCGCTAAAACACCTATTTGTGCTGCCAGCACACTTCTGTGCAAATCCAAACTCGAAATCCTCGGTAAGTGTCTGCTCATATTGACCATACCTGCTTTTGTTTGAACGTTGGAACACAAGAAGATGAGTTGGTAATTGGTAGGATGTTTTATTTTCACTCCGATGTTGTCTGCTGTGGAGCCGAATTACCACAAGGTATCATATTTTAATTTTACTAATTCTTGTTTACTGAGTGCAAATCACTGTAGGGAAGAGGACCGAGGAGCATTTTTAATTTGAGAGGGATTTTCCCGGTACGATTCATCCCTGATTGATATACCCAAGGAGGAGCAAACGAAAAAGTCCACGTCCTCCACTTAGGATTCGGACATAGGACAGCACATGAACACTGAGAATACAAGGGTGAATAGACAAAACAGTAAGCATTTGATCAAACGACAGTCAGATAAGCACGAATATACCAGGCCGTTATGTGCGGCAGCTGGAGATCAACGCACTACGATAACGCACGCAGATGAAATACCTCGATCACTCATGTGCTACGACGGATCTTTTGGACCCCAACCACGAAGACGTGAAGCAACTACTTTTCCTAAGTCTGCTGTACGTTTTTTCATTTCTTGCTGCCACATCATCTGTTGACCTCCACGTGGTCTCCTCAACTCCCTAGGAGGAACGGAGAATAGGACACGGTATGGTACACGTGTGTTTTCCATACGTAATAGGTGCCCGAACCAACGAAGTCTACTAAGCTGAATACGCTGTGACAGAACGTTCTCTGAATTAGTACCCAATACTCGATTTCTGACCTCATCATTACTTACTCGACTACTCCACCCGATCTTAGCGATACTACGTAAACATCGATGGTCGAAAATCTCAAGACGACGAATATCTTCAGCACGCAGACTCCAAGTTTCGCAACCATACAACAAAACTGAACGCACTGCGACACTGCATACACGACCTTTCAACTTCAGTGAAGTATCAAATCGACGCCACAAGTGCTTCAGTCCAGCGTACGCCGCTCGAGCCTGGGATATCCGCGTGCTCACCTCTACTACTGTGCTCCTATCCGTCGTCACGCTTCTTTTGAGGTAGGTGAAGTGGCCGACAGCTGACTGCACCTCTCCATTGAGCATCGGGCTCGGAATGGTTGACGTCCAGTCTTGTAACATCACTTTACACTTTGAAGGTGCAAGGGGCATGCCGAATGGAGCTACAGCTCATGCGAGATTATCTAGTGCACGGTGAGCATGTTCCGTGCATTCGATCAAGCAGACAACGTTGTCCGCGTAATCTAGGTCACATAGCTTTTCACTATTTCCTAGTTCGACGCCTACATCCTGAAGATTTCGCAGCGCACTGTCCATTATTTCGTCCATGAAGAAGTTGAACAGGAATGGAGAAATAGGACATCCCTGTCGAACACCACTGGTCGTTTCGAACCGACCGGATAGTTCGCCGTAAACCCTAACGCGGCCAGAAGTATGAGAACACAATGATCTTAGTAGGTTCACGAACTTCTGGGGCATACCATTTCGATGAAGAACATTGAAAAGCGCCACTCAATCGTCTGAATCGAAGGCGCCTTTCAAGTCTAAGAAGACGATTTTTGTCGGTCAGTGGTGCGTGTGACCTGTCAAGTAGTCGGCGAAGAGTAAAAATCTGGTCGATGCATCCTCGACCTGGGTGGAATCCAGCCTGCTGTTCGCGGACATTCCTCTCGCGAACCGGTGTAAGACGGTGCAGTAGAATAGAGACTTATACTTTAGAGACTATCGGAATTAAGCTAATCCCACGATGATTACTACAGTCATTGCGTATCCCCTTTTTGAAGATGGGAACAGTCAACGACTCGCTGCATATTAACGGAATACGCTCCTCCTTCCAAATGTCACGGAGCAAGGCGGTAAGTGAGTTTATCAACGCCTCACCACCCAGTTTGAAAAGAACTGGGAGAAGTTTGTCGGGACCTGCCGCTTTCCATCGCTTTAGTGATCGAATGCATGACTCTACTTCTACTTCTGATGGGGGCTCAATTGATACCACTCAAGGAGTCACAGTTGTTGACACGGGAGTAACTACACTAGCGTGCGGCCAGCTAAACTGTTCCTTGAAGTACTCGGCCCATCGGTCAAGCCTTTGCTGTTTGTTATGGATGGGTTCTCCATTTCTATCCTAAATCGTTTCACTGACCTGGATGCGCCGTCCACCGGTGTCACGAATAAGTTTGAACAGTCTTTGACTGTTACCTGAAGCAGCTGCTATTTCCATTTCTTCGGCTACCTTGACGCACCAATTTTCGCGATCATTCTAAAGGCTTTTCGTAACTTGTCTTTGCAGCTCTCTCCACATCTTATTCATCTCCTTAGGGTTCGAAAGCTGACGCTTTTGCTCCATTATACTCAGCGACTCTTGCGAGATCCAGTCTCTTTGATGGACAACGGATCTAGGACCACAGGCAAAACCTGCTCCGAAGTGCATCGCCTGTTTGATATGAGCCCAATGCTCATCTACATTACTGTTCGTCGTAGATCCTAGCTCATGTGCTAACTTCTGCTCATAACGGGTGTGTACTTCTGGATCACACACGTTGCACGGCTAATCGGGTTTGCGGTTTGCGACGATAACCATGGAGCTGGAGAGACAATCGCATTAAAACTAATGCATGGTCCGACTCTACGTACGTGGACCAGTAAGATCTGCATTTCTGAACAGAACTGAGCCACCGGTATTTTACGGCGATATGATCAATCTGACTCAAAGTACCTGTAGAATTAGAGCACCATGTCGCTGTGCGACGCGAGCTGTGTCGGAAGTCTAAAAGGGCAGCCTCAGCCTTCTCAGTCAAGACAATTCCTACACCACGTTGACCTACAGCTCTAGCTACTTCGTCGCCTGAGGTGCGCAGAATATACCGCGATGAGATACCAAGAGCAATTAGTTGAATCACACTGCTCGAACCCTGGATACGCGTTTCACTTACGCAGCCCACATCAATCTTCAGAGAATTTATTGTGAAGGCTAGGCACGCCTGCTGACCGGCCTGCATGAGTGTACACACGTTGAAGGAGCCGAGATTAAGAGGCTGATGAGGCTTGAGGAAATGTGAGTTACCAGACAGAGGATTATTCCCAACACAATTTGACAGTAAATCGTTGCGAGCATCGAGCGTGTTATCAGTGGGAGCATTATGGGTGGATAGATGGGGCAAAGAGGGATGGTTAGGGACAGAAGACAAAGGTTAAAGAAAAGAGAGGGAACTCTGAGCAGTAGCCCACTTATAACCACCCAACCCGCTCGATGCAATGGGCAGCGCGGTCCTGATTATCCTGCGCGACGACCGATTCAGTATGGAATTCTTTCTATTCATGCAGTTCATGGGAGATGTTGGATGGGTATTGCTAGGGTGTCCAGCCACAAAGCAGGAGAACGGTTAGGGTCCTCATCCAAATCCTTCAGTTTTAACAAGAACCTATCCGCAAGGCAGCGGGATGGCTTAGTGGGAGCCCATTTGCTTGGATCAATTATTCTTCCACTGATTTTGCCGATTGAGTTGCCAGCTCAAATCAACCCCAAACCAAGAGGACCAAGAGAATGGACTTTGTCTGACCTCTACCCATTGATCTGTCAGGTATGATTGCATCTCCGGCCTAAAGAAGCCATCCTGTATAGCTCTGTGGGTCATAGAGACGAGCAAGCCATTACACCACGTCAAGGTGCAGTTTCGTCAAGATTAACTGATCGCTATCGTTACCACAATCACTTCACCAAACATAAAAGGGAAATCTCCATCTCCGTGGCTCAATCAAAGGCTTAGACAGTTTAATGAGCCATCATTGAAAATTTCAAGACGTGATTGAATTGGCAGCATAACTGCCCTCTGTGGATTAGAAAAAAGTTTGAATTCATGCAAATGGTAACAAATTACTAGTATTTTGAAATTATTTTACTCCAGGTTCATTGAGTAACTTTTAAGTGAATCTGGCCCGCTTGACGTTTGTTGGTCTATAGTTTGGGACATTACGTTCCAATAAGTTTACTCACTTCACTGGTAGTATCTGTTCAACAAGCTCGGTGCAATATTACTGTACGCAATATATCGATGAAGATATACCAGACTAGTGAAAGCGCGATCCGGTCAAAAATCGATACGCCCATTAGACACCTACGGTACTTTTGAAAATGCCGCATCCTGCAATAAAAACACACACAAGCAGACTAATAACCGAATTTATTGGTCCAAATCAAGTGAGTCTATTCACGAATTGCTCCTAAAATCATATGCAGATCTGAACGATACACAGAAAGATTTTCCGTCACCCCAGCTAACCGTTTCACTTGATGAGTGAGCTGACACGAATAGGAAGGTGGTAAAATATCTAGAGCTATTGGCAGCTATTCAACAGATTTTCCGTCCACATTGGTACAGTTTAGCCTGAAGTTCAGCCGGCCAGGTTTGTTTTAAATTTCCTGAAATTCGATGATTCAGATAAGTATCAGATTGTGTGGAACAAGGGAAACATTATGGATATAAACTGCATAACTGTTTGCTACTGTGTCGACAATCATTTCTGATATGACGAAAAACAAGCACAACTCATCAGAAATACTATCCTGGTACAAAAATTCAACCGATCTGTATAGTTATGCGCTGCAATGCTGAAGTTGTGAATTTTGTAATCTTTTTTCTCTCCACGTTTGGCATCGAACATCCATTACTTCCACCACAATTAGGCAAGTTGTGATTCTGAACTCCTGTCCGGATCCAGATGGGATTAGAATTTTACTATCAAAGCAGAAATCAGAGAATTATTTCAACCCGATGATCATTGTATACCCCTTCAAAAATGTATCCTTAACATGATCACCGAAATAGAAAAATGTTTTGCTGAGCACAGTTTTGCAGCAAGTGAATTATTTTATTGAGGAAATGTTATTGCATCGAGTACCAGAAAATAGAGTTCTCCTCTCTTTCCACCCAGTGTGACCATTTCCCGAAACACGAACGACACCAACAAGAGTAACAGCTAACTGGTGAGGCTATCCAAGTGAATATTAACAGACGTGAACACAAAGGAAAGTCACGCACAAATTGCCACTAACGCGCAGTCATACAATTACAATGAACCATTGTGAGTTAATTCTTCTCGAAATCACTTGGGCATGGAACGAGTAACATGAACGATACCCAATACCGTAGGTAGCAGGCTGCACGTGACGATCGGGACAATCATGCTTTGTTCATTTACACGAAACTGATTAGATGAGAACAATTTATGCAATTGCAATATCCACTGCAAAACGCACCACTATTTGAAATGTCCATAGTATTGACAATAATAGCAGAACAGTGGAGCAACACGGACATTTGTGTGCTAGTTAGTGTCTATTCGGTCAAAACAATAGCATATACAGAGACAAAATGTTTTGTATAATAATGAACACTCAAATGTTCATTGTTTCGCCAAGCATGACAGTACGGTCTGACCAGAGTCTACCGGAGTAGGAGCTTCAGGATCCCTGCTGGTTCGGATGAATGCAAGTGGCATTATTCAATACAAAAATGATAATACCGACTTCCACGTTATTGTCATGATTTCAATAACCCAACCACAAATGATTCTCATCGAATCACTCGATTGCCATAATGAAACTCATTTTGGATTTCATAACTGTTCAGTTCATTTTCTACTAGAGTAGCAATGAATATTCTTGGCTTCGCAAGCAAAGCACATTCTGAGAGCATACATGATGGAAATCTATTTGTGAGCCTTTTTGACAGCCACCCGTTCATCGGGCTGTAATCAGCCGTAATCCCTCAGACTGTGTGTGTATAAGTGATTGCCTTTGAAGGCTGTTGGCATTCGTAATTACGTATCAGTCCTTTTCAGATAGAATGTCTACAAAAATAAGTCAGCTTGTTTCAAACGTAATTACTACTACAGAATGACATGACTATTTCAAAATCATGATTTGCGATGTAACCCCATAAACGTGTATAGTGTTCAAGCCGATTGAAATGTCGCATGTCTGTCGTGGTAGAATTTGAACTCCTTCGCATGCATGCCATACTAATAGTCAACTGTCACCGTACACCTTTTGTTCACGATGCTACTATATCACACGGGAGACACATTAGTGACAACGTGGACGTGCATATTTTCACGAGTATAAGAGATACAACTACGACTTTTATTATGACCCGTCATATGATCAGATCACGCTGCCAACTCAAGGTGGAAAACAATTCCATAGCTGAATGCTTCTGTCATAACTCAGAAAAAGTAGCACTGGTTCTTTTACATTCTCTTTCTGCGCATCTTGATCAAAAGATGATAATCCTCATGCTCGCACACCCTACTGAAGTCTACAAAATGACATCGACATCCAGTGTAGAAAAAAAGAAAGGATGAATCGAATACCTACTTCAAGTATGGATGTGAATCGTTTAAATTTGAAAACTTGAAACACTCACGGTTTTACTTGTCAATTTTGCATTTTGTCTGATGGACATACGAGCGAGTTTCCAGCTCAGAAATGTGCACCATGACCAGTTTATTTGAAGTATTTTGACCGATTACCATCAGAATGTCCAGATTTTTCATTGGTATGGTTAACCGGCCATGTGCAAAAGTCAGCCCTTTTCCTTGGTTATTTTTTTCTTCTGGTAACATTTCACTAGATGATAATAGCACAGTAAACATTGGAGGTCAATGGCCAAATCCAAGCTGCAGGTCGGTGGGTGACCGGATGCAACTTGGGAAATCAAAACCGAAGCACAGTTTTTCAATTATTTCCAAATAAATGGGATATCGGTATGCATCTCTATGCAGTATTGCAATCCATGACAGCAATAGAGATCCGCGTGCACTGCAATTTTTGTTTGGTCCGAAAAATTTGTAACAGCTAATCAAAGCCCATCGTGATATGATTACTGTGAAACTGACTCACTTTATTGACTGAACCATGTTTTTCTTTCGTCTGAAAGGGTGTTGGTATAGAACGCTAAAAAATCAGTGAAAAATATCAATTACTGAGAACTGAGTTATCACTTCCATGGTTTCTCTCATTCAGTGGCGTACCTGATAAGATGAGAATATAATCAAAGATGTGTAAGTACTTCTTATGTGGGTTACGATCTAACTGAAAACTTTTGTAGCTACCCTTCTGTAGTACCTTTGTGAGATTTTGAGTGTACAGCGGTGAGATTCGTTGATGTTTTACTTGCACTCGAAAATTTTATAAAAATCTCGGAATCGATTCAGTCACAGTATCCTGTTCGGGACAGACAACAGCTATGTAATTTCAATATAATCACCTTTCCTCTCATGAACTGTGTGCACTCATGCACACGCATACCTGAAACAGCTTTCTGTTGGAGTGGGATTTTAGACAAACCGAGTGGTTATTTAATGCTCTTAACACCAAACAATGGATATATTTTGAATCTTATACAGAAAGGGGGAGATGGTTTTTGGCGGTCATTATTGGGCTTGTGCTGTGGCGTTTATTCATGTGAAATATCCATTCTATGACAAAATGACTTGTGCTTTCGACAGCCCGTTTGATTTATTTACCTCCGTTTCCTGTGCACACATACAAACATGTAACGGGCCATTATTCAAGTCTTTGCTGAAAAGCATTGTCCGTTTTCTTATGTCCCCAAGTCAGACACATTTTCATACGAATATGATGATGCACTCGAACATCTATTTTTAAGTGCTTCGAAAATCACAAGCACAAGCGATATGTCAAGAAAGAGTTGGTTCAATAGGTTTTGATCTCCGAACGGATTTCATTGTTCACCTTCACTTGCCTTCCTTCAGAATAACGTTTGCTTGACCGAATTAGTTGGGAAGTTTCACTTAGCTCTTTAACAAGCCCTCCAGTGATACAAATGCTGGCAACTCTTCTCATCTTGCGTAGACTCAATACCACTCATGACCAATGATTACAGTTTTGTTTCAAGTGTGCTCTACTTGCTGAACCATTAGATTCCACTGCTGCATTTGACATTTAATAAATGGATTTAATTGCCTGTTTACTGCATGATATATATGAGTGTTACGTATAATTCATCTGTGAGATGTCAACAGCCCTTCGACTTGGAAAGATGGTTCAGCTGATAAACCGATGCGGTACCAAGCTTGGTTGATGTGGGTTCGATTCTTCAACGATGCTGTCGAAGTACAAAACTAGATCTATTCAACAAACAGAGTGAGCGAAACATGCATCATTGCAGAGCAGGATGTTTCCAGTGAAGCTCTGCTAAGTATGTTTACTCAGGATGAAAAGAGCACGACGGACGTCATCCAAGTTTCACTTCTAATTTCGGTGGCATCTTTATCTCATGATTGAGCACGACTGAAGAGGAAGTGGTATGCTCCATAACTTTCAAGACTCCTTGCACTATTTGAAATAGTCTAAACTCGCAATCTGAGACTTGCAGTATGAAACCACAATGGGTGCCAATAGGAAGAGTTCGGTAACGGGCCAGAAGAGGCAGAAGATAACCGTCTACCCCAAAGCTATCCGACGGTTCCGAAGTTCGGAACTCTGACCACCAAGATGGTGAACGAATGGTATGAACAATTCTACCACCTTTAGTTTACACATAACTTATGCAACCGGGTTTGTACTGACCTCGAATACAGATGTATGCTGTCGGGCGCATCTCTAGGTCGCTGATGAAAGTGTGGCTACAAAACCGGTGGTTAGTTTTGAATAAAGCTGGATCAGGTTCACTGAGAAAGCGGCCGTGGCCTTGCAGTGTCTGGGAAGATTGTAAATTCTCTCGTGGCTAGCGTTTTCCACTTGAATCCGTTGGATGAACTGTGAAGTGGCTCAAGCAGGGTCTGCTAAATAAGGCCGTTGCCCCCGCTGTCTTACAGGTTACACTTCATTGAGCAAAGGCTAGGCGTCCACTCTCGAATAAAGGATGCCGTACTTGATTACCAAATACCACTAAAAGGCCGAACAGTGCTGAGGACACCACTTCGTATTACTATCCCTAGGATTCCTCATGGACAATTTGGAATTTACGTGCTCTAATAAGTAAACAATCTCCGCGTGTTGAAGTGACAGACGGCAAGTCCTTGACTGTAAAAATAGACAGACGAACTTTTGAAATGTATGCTCTTTATTATGTGTAGCGAAAACACCCCCATGCGAACACTACTCGACTACTACTGCCTGCCTTTCAAAAGTTTGTCTGGACAGCTCCGGCACTCAGAGTGATAGAGTCTCGGGGGTGAATACCGTTTACTGTCTTTATCGCAGTGTGTATGTGGTCAACTCCGGACAACATGGTGTCGCATTCGCCCAGGGGAAAAAGGAGAACGAGGCCCCTATTTTTCAGGAACCCCTCTTATTAGAGGTTGACCCTGGCACACTTCAGGGGCTCCCTCAAGGACATGTCGGTGACTGCTATTTATGCACCGACAAAAGCAGCTTAGAACACAACAAAAGATGACTTCTACAACAAACTACTAGATTTATTCAACCAAAGTCCAAGAAGTGATATACTGTCCATCGCCAGTCAACGGTTCGTACGAACAGGCACCTCGGATGGGTTCACTCGATTTGTCCTGGGAAAGTTTGGACTTAGCCCTCGTTGTGAGAATGAAAGCTGACTAATGGATTTGACCGAAGGAACCAGACTGGTAATCTGCTTCAGGGCTTCCAACACCACAAAATATATTTGCTGACCTGGCACTCAAACGAATGGTGATCAGCGCATAAAATGATCACATTCTAGTGTGATCCCGTTGAATTTCTTCGGAAAGGGATTACAAAGCCTACCCTGGTGAGGCAACGGGAAAAGCCGATGAGGCTGACCAAGCCCTCTTACGTGTGCGCTTCAAAAACAGTCTGTTTGCACGCCTAAGAGTATCTTCAACTAGCCGGATCAATTTCACAGCCCAGTAAATACGAGAGAGGAGCGACGCTCTCTTGAACTCATGTGTAGCGCGTCAAATAGATGCAAGCCTGAATCTGTTCTACGTGACATATCAGGCCAGATTAACCCCAAACAGGGAAGATAAATGGAATTTCAGAAGAAGTATTTTTATCGGCTTCCCAACCGAACTTCCATCTTTCCTGAATGTGTAGATTTATGGCTAAAATTGCACGCCATCGTGTACGACGGAAACCTTTAGGGTCTCCATTGGCCGGAAAAACGAAAGCTACTGGAGAGGATAGCATCCCACCAGAAGTGTACAAGACCTGTTTGTCACCACTGGTCTACAGTTTTCTTGCCTCCTTTGGCTCGAATCATCGTGATGCCTATGGAGTATGGTATGACCCGATGGTATTCCTGCCAGCCTGTCAAGGATCACAGGAAATTGTTATGCTCTCACTAGCGAACGTGTTTGAATGCACTGTGAATAATCTTTTGCGTCCAACACTAATTTCCGAGCTCTACCGGGCTGCCTCCTGTCACCGGTGCTGTTTAACTACGCAGTCCATTGGACAACGAACAAAGACCTGGATGAATTATCCGGTGTGCCACTGAGTCCAACGAACCTAGAGTCTGTGGACGATGTAGACACTCAGAAAGATCATTCCGCTACACTTCATTCACTCCTAAACCAAATAGGTTGTTTCTCAAAAGCTATTGGTCTAGAATTCAGTACAGCAAAAACGAAAAGTATTCCTGCTGGTCCTGCTCAGTCAATAGTCAGGCGAACCAATAAGTACCATTGTTCAAATATCTGGGATCAACTCTGCTTCCGAATGATCAGGCAAAGTACAAAATGCTATCAGAGATAGGCAACGCATGGAGAGTGTGTGCTACAGTTACTGAGAACAGTTGGTCCCCTTAAGGAGGTTCACGTCTTCTGTGCCGATATCCGACCCGGGCTCACATACGGGTGTTTAACCTTGCAAATCCGAGTTCAGTATACCAGGAGGCTTGCGGAGTTTGACCTCTAGTGTCTGCGCCGAATGCCCCATGCAAACTGGATGGAAATACTACCAAATGACGAAATAACGAAGCGATACTACGATACTGACCAGCTCTTCGTCTTTCAAAGCTGCCGTCTGCAATGGTTCGGTCTCATACTCGGGCCACCCTACAGATAATTGTTCATACAAACACGCTGCCGTGCGCCAAGCATGAGATGGAGCAGTCCACCTGAAGGTTGGAAGAAAACGTCGAGAAAGACCTGGAACGACTCAGACAACATACAAGCTACAGTACGCGATATTGGAAGATAAACTAGGCCACGGTTTGCGCTGGACTTGAGTCTAACCAACGAGGAGGGTAGGCGATGAAGCGCGATATCCATCGAGCCGACTAATCGTCTAGCGGGAGATGATCGTGCAAAAGTAGGTCATTTTCATTGTTGCTATGCTTCCACTTATTTTGGCAAATAGCCCCTTTGGGTTGTAACAATCATCACCATTCTTCTATTAGAAATCAGATACCAAAAACGGCCTAACTTAGGTGGATATACATGTTTTTGTTTAGGAAATACAAAGCAACTTGTTTTAATCATTCTCCCCTTTATAACATAAAATCCCAACGCTGGTAGCGTTTGATTTTGCAAACAAAGCTAAAGAATGACCTGAATCTTTAGAAAAGACGTGCAAAACCCACCGGATAAGCTATGAAGTGAATACTTCATGTCAAAACGAAGACCTACAAGTAACATTTCGTTGAGAAATGCTGAAATTATTTTATTCACGATTAGAGGGACACGAGGAACAATTGAATTGTTCAGCGAACGCAACATTTCCATGGAAAAATGCATCGTGTCTCAATCCTACATGAGTAAGCCAATGAAAAGGGGAGGAAGAAAAGGAACAGACGGTTTGCTCACATTATTCAGAATACATGCGACACACATAATGACAGGGAATATCGAGTGATGCGCAATCACTACTCTCATGAAGTATACTGTATATCATTCTCATCATTGACCTCAACGGTAACTCACAAATGTGAAGAACAGCTCACGGTGCAACGAGATTCACAGGACATTGTGTTATGCGTGTGTAGTTGAACATTGGCACAAGGAGCCATATTCACTTCGATAATGGAAAATCAGTGTAAACTTGGTGGATAAAAGAATGTCCATGTCCCGAGTCAATCATGCTAATGATCATCCGCTTACCGGTTGTTACAGTAAGTAAAACCAGGACAGTTCGAGTGCATCACTGACCTACTGCTCACGCATCGTTTGCTATTCACGTGCACCATTCGCATCCCACTGACCGTAGTGCAACAGTTCTGATGAACCGCTAACAACTCGATATGCAGTATGTCACCGGTCGAAATCCTGCTAGCAGCATGTAATTCTTTACTTGAAAACCGAGATTGAGCTGTATTTGCATGCAAGATTATGGCTCCTCATGCTACAATACATTACACAGACGCATGTATCACACTTTGTAAGAAATAGTTCACTTGTAATGTGGCTTTTATTTTTGTATACATATTGAGGGACGATAAAAAGATGAAAGCAGCTATCAAAAGTAATGTTTAAATGTTCAGCGACACTCCCTCCGTTGTGCAGTTATTGAGGTCAGTAAACTAGTGACCAAGCTCATTTTATCATTCCGAACACGGGAAGTATAATAGTGACTATTGTATTTGAAAATATACCATAGGTTTGAAGCTTGTGCTTCGTAATTCTCGAGGACCACTACTCAGTGACTGCATATCATCATGCTTCTCGTGCTCACTGAACTGGATTTCAGCAAGGTGGGCTCAAAACACAAACGGTAATCATATCCGCAATGGTCAGTGTGTGGTTAGTGAGTTCCAGATGTTCCACGGAGGAAGATTCACTTTGTGTCACAATATGCCAGAGGTAGCTAATAACTGAAAAACACGAATTTCGGTGCACCACCAACTGGACTGACTACAGCAAGACCGGAATTTACAAAGTCACACACAGCTGGGACCAGAATCCATTGGTTTCTTCCAATTAGTAACTTAGTTCCAAGAATAATCAGCAAAAATCAGTGTCTAGAGCATTGCTTTTATTGAGTCTGTAATAAGTAACTGCACAGAGTGGAATATACAATATACATATGTTTTGTTGTGTACGACCTGATTCATGCAGACAATGTTCGCATAAATCTCACGACAGTACCCACAAGCTGTTTGACAGGAAACGGATATGAATACCTTAAGTGGGGGGAACGCGACAAGATAGTCGCGTGTATATCCGGTTGGTGCATTATGGTTCTTCTAGTTGCAAAGGGAGAAAATAAATATTTTTCAGAACTCAGACAAATATTCATTGGGACTGTCTGGAAAACTATGTCGAGTTTGAGGTTTGCATTTTATTCTAGAAATTGTATGTTCTCAGAAAAACTGAATGTTTCTGATAAATTTTCTTCTTCCATCCCAATGAGAAGAAAACAATTATGCAACTTACAGCGATATTTCCTCATGTTGATTTGTTGACTCAAATGATAAACGAAACAGCTTTTTGTTTACAGCCATGGTTTGCTTGGTCAACAAATGGACAAACCATGTTAACAGAATCCGGCTTATCAGAGGGCATTAATTTTTTGTTCAATAACCAGCTTTTGTCTGTTTTTTGCTGGCGATATCACTCGTCTAACTTGGGGTTCTCACTCAGGACTTAATAAAACTCGAACTATCACGAAGGACGTTTTTTGATTTATCAATAAATACGAATGTTTCACAAGTGATATCTTAACTGCGTCTTTTCCCTTGCTACTTACTTCGCCCATTTCCACTTCATATTCGGTCAGATAGAAAACAGATAATACGCATTCACAACCTTCTATACTTCTTCAGTCATATTACGTAATTCTCGGCTTTTGCAAAGGTGTTGCCGATTGTGATACAAAAGAGTATTATCAAATAAAGTGGCATAATCTTGTAACACCCTGGAGGCAAAGTCAAATGAAACATCAGTAGAGGCAAATCCAATGTTTGATGAGGCGATCTGTACTCCGTTTAGCTGACTGTCCTTGGGACTGCACCTTTCAAGCATAAACCTCAGGTCCATGCCACCAACCTGCACCCGGAATCACCAGATTCAAGTTTCGTTCTTGTTAGAGCTCACCAATGGCGCGTATCTTCGGCCACACCCAGGGTTTGAACCCGGGACCCCTCACATCGAAGGCGTGTGAGTTACCACAGTGGCACCCCGCTCCTGTCCGGGCTAATCCGAATAGCCAAGGTAAGCCTGTTCAGGTGTCGACCTCTATGACAGCCAGTGACGCCCGACAGCTTCGAATGGAGACACGGTACGTGCCCCTTGACTCCAAGCGAGTGCCTGCCATCAAGTCAGGTCTTCTCTACAGGGTGGAGTGCACTTCTGCCATTTAAAACCTGCTTTGCATTTTTTGGTATATGTATCACGCAATTACTTGCAAGTAGTGGATTGTCTGTAAGTGTACTGTAGATAGTGTCCAAGGAAGGACACAAGTCATAGCATGCGACTGCATACACTGCCACTTAAAAATAGGAAAATCAACACTACCGAAGAAAGAGCATTCAATTTAGGAAAAGGTAATAACGTACAGGGACGGATACAAAGCAGCTGGTAGGTATATGCTGCGATCAGTAGTACGTGAGCGTGGTCAAAACTGAAAAGCTTTTTCCTGGGAATGTCAGCTTACTTCTGAATCCTTTAAACAGTGCAATTCAAACAAACGTTAAAAAAATATCAGTTGAATAAATTTCTGTTCCGTCAAATCAATATTACATTACATATATTCCTAAACAGAAAAAAACTTCCTTATTGTTACATTTTGTATACTTTATAGAATCTAAAAGGAGAACAATAGTCGATCATTTTTTCCATTACTGTTCGAAGGAAGCTCTCCGGTCATGTTTCATTTGAACCAATATTATCCTTGTCATGAGGCTGTTGAAGTGGTTTCCTGTACAGTTTCCACTCTTTTTCCAAAACAATAGCGATATTTGATTACACGCTATATTGTTGAGTTCAACTCATCTGATGCGTCTCAAACCTGCGGACTTTCAAATCCAGCAGTACTTTTTTTGAATATAACGCGATGGGAATGCGGCCAAACATTTCACATCGGTGTGTGTTACCCTTATCGAATTTCGCATTTGTTTTACTCAGTTCGGTAATACTATTTGGATCTGGTGAGTTTGGAAAGCGGGGAACTTCTGATTACACTTTTGAACTGTGTGTAGCATTCATTTAGTAAATATGTCCAGACAGACTAGTTAGCTCGGAATCATTCGTTTTATACTTGTTTATTACAAAACGAATGAATATATTGCAAAAGGGTCTGACCACACACATGAAAGTTACCAGTCAGATGGCAGTGTAATTATATAACATGCAATAAGGTCTGGGTGGAAACAAGGTCCAATTTATTACCAGAATCATTCCCCTAAGGGTATTCCGGTGATTGTCTATCAACGGTGTGCAAAAGACACACGTGTTGTGAAAATTCCAGACAATAGACACAGAGATGTTTAGAAGAATCAGCCAAAGAAACAAAGTTAATTACTTTAAGAGATCTGTTAGTTTTTAAGGTGTAGAACCTGAAAATTAAATAATACAGAAGTACAAACAACTTTTTTTATTCTACGTATAAATCAACAAATTCAGACAAAGGGTAATATAATCAGAAGAACCGAGGGAAAACTAAAGCATTGTTTCGAATATTTAAATGAAACATTTTTTTCCTTCCAAACAAACTTTGAATCATTTGCTGCCGAAATGCAGCAACCAGCCAAATCCATACAAATTTCTTCAAACACGTAGGAGAAAATATTCCTCAAAAAGAACTCCAAAATTGTTTTCCGCTTTTAAGAATGATCTAGGCTCGGAAGGCTTATAAAATCATTGAAATCTGAAGCTAAAGTTGATGGTTTATTGACTGCCTTGCTTCCCGAGCTAAGCGTTGACATCGTCGGGTGGTATACTGAGGGGAACAGAGCAGATCTGACCAAACAGTAATCAACATATCACCTCCTCAGGCGAAAGTACTATTTTCCCAACTTGTGTAACATATATAAATGCAGGATCAGACTGTGAAGGACTAAAAAAGCCATTTACTTCAAAATGTGGAATGTCTTGTTTACAATCATCCTTGAAAAATCCAAAAACCAGGTTGCGAATAGACGTCATCGCGTAAAATGAATTCCCCTTGGCAGATAAGTATCAAACTGAGGGAAAAGACTGCCCTAAACTGAGACCTGCAACAAACCTCCTCAAACGTGAAGAAACCTGTAAAAGCTGCAGTCCATTTTTAATGATCAGCAACACCTATTAGGCTGCCTTTCCTGTTTAAACTCTAAAATATCAACTTTTCGTTCAACAAAATCAGGACCAGGCAGATGTGTTGGTTGCCTTTATGTACATCTTAGTGAAGAATATTTCGTTATCACAATCAGACTTATACGTGAATGGCGCCTACTTGAGTAGGCGTACACGTATTTGAACGAGCAACTTTGGTAAACCTACATTTGTGTAATTCACCTATCACGCTTTTACAGGTACATTTCGAGGACAGTTGTGAACGTGAATTAGTCATAAATTTCATTTGCTAGATCTATAACATGGTAAAATACTTTTGTTAAACTTCGTTGGTCGTGAGATCAGTTGGTGCATCTCACACGGGCAGACTGATGAATTAATTCAATATCATCAAAAAAGCCGCCCATTTGGATTACCTATGCTCAGCTAATTACTCGGATTGAACGGGAAGTTGGTTTCCGATGTACATCTAGGAAACCATCCGGTCTGGTTGGTTAGAAGAACCTTAAGCGACCACAGCTAGCCCATTCAAACAGCTCAGACTCCTAGACAGAAAGGACGCTTTCACGAAGAGTTGAAAGCTTAAAAATTGACCGTCTAGTAGCAGGTCGGTTTATTAAACACATGTGCGGCTGTTCAATACGCTCGATTCATTTGTATCCACAGGCAATTTTCAACACTTGTTCAATCGCACTATGCTAAAGTAGATTTTGAAACAAGTATAATTCCACTCCTTCCGTGACCTGAAATGTTAACCGAAGAATCTCCATACATTCATCTACGCATGTTTCCAGGTTACAATTATGTTAATTTGTGTTTGAATTTCAAATCGCTTACAAATTCTCTTTCTTAAGACGGCAAAAACCCCAAGTGACATTTATCAAGGATCTGTTTCTATTATGAATAATTTGTTCATCAGCATAATGCACTTATAAATCCGATTACTAGCGAAAATGAAATTTTCTGAATCATATACAATGATTACTGTTGTTTTCCAGATAGCCTGGGAAGCAGTTTTATTGTTTACCCAAATGTGAGCCTCTTGCTAGTACAAAGTTTCCAATACTTTTGCGTTTTCCTTAAGGAATGTTCAAACTCCGGAAACCGCTTGTTTTCTGGGATGTCAGCTGCTATGGCTGCGAGTGTCATTAGAGTTCAAGCATCATTTGACCTGCATCACACGTTTTTCAGCGGAGTATTCATCACTGCCAATGCTTCCTTCTTCTGTTGTTAGTGAATTGTTCTTCCAGAATGGTCTTGAGATTTGAGCATATATTTCAATGTTCACTGCAGATTTGTCGTGCACTGGACACATTTGACCTAAGTTAATTATTCATGTTACAGATACAAAACTGTATGAAAATATGCTGTGCCTTTGACCCCTTTAGTTTTGGAATGACAAAAAAATTGACGGTCATGTATGAATGACGGATAAACCTCAGCTCGTGAGTTCATTTGGCTGGAACTTGGCCATATGTCACAAACACTTGTTCGGTCAAAAAGTTCACATTTTTCTGGATACGACATCAATCTGGTTGTCGAACATGATGAAGATTGTACAAGGTGACACAGACAGCGCCGGTGAGTGTGATTAGTCAATGTATCTGATGGTTCTTAAACTGATGAACAAAATTTCTGCGCTATCGGTTTTTGTAATGAAGTGATGTTTTTCAATACAAAGTTGTTGGAAAATCTTAACAAAAGCAACCCTGTAGAAGATTTTGTGAAACACTACGCATAAACGATAACAGACCGCCATCACATATACTGGATAACATATCCCTATTTTCCGAATGCACTTGTGGCAAGTAAATCCACTTTATTCACCTGGGACTTTTAACCAACTTCCTGGTAACTTCAACTAGTAAATGCGCTAACATTAGGGACAAAACTTCGTCGTACCATAGTCAAAGCTGCTTGAATTCGTAACAATCTACCGTTTACACCGAATACCTAAATAACCGAATTGCGACGAGTAAGCTGGGTTGCTTGCAGGTCCTAGATATATGGAGCAATTCATTACCCTCAATCAGCATGTTCCCAGAAATTAGTTAGGCCTAGAAGTTTGTCGATATGATCTCATTGTGAGACTGCTTTCAGGAAATGAATTTGTTGAGAAATGTCCGGTTGGGTTAAGGCAAACGTTCATCTTTCGCCCTCTTTCATCCGCTCCAGGGAAGTACAATGAGACTGTCGGATATCTACATTTCTTCCCACGTTTGTCGTGGAAAATGTTCTGCAGCAGGCTGTAGCACTTTCAGTGGTTTAAACGCATAGTACTGATGTAATGAAAGTGATAACGAACGCATTCCTTAGAGTCTATTCATCACGCAACGACTCAATGTCCTTCCGTTTGTTTCGCCCATATTAGATTCGCATGTGCTTCACTTCTTTAACTCCATTGGGAATTTGAGTTTACAACGTAAGCATGCTATCATTTTATTCACCTGGGAGGCTGGATAACTAGCCGAAGTTCACTCCTTTGTTCCCCAACAGCTCAGTTATTTGTTCAAAATTATTCATTTCAATGGAAGTTGTTAGGCGGAATTTGGTGTGACTTTAGTGGAATCTACCCATATCGCCAACGGAACTGAGCAGTACCTAGTCATAATAATAATAAACCCGCTCGAAGCATTTGTTCTTTAGGTCGATTAAAAGCAAATGTAAAGCAAGATTCTAAACAAAAAATCAAGCTCTTTGATCTCACTTGAAGTCAGCAATATCATTTGATAGAATGCCATTGATTGCCACGACAGTCTGTTCTTCATCTTTTAGCTGTCGTTTTAAAAGTAGCAACTAGTGACATCATGACCAACGAAACTTACGTAAGAAAGTAAACATTGGGGAGCTAATGTGAACGCGTTTGCCAAAAAGAAGCTATCCAGGCTGGAAAGCATTTTTCAGACCGATGGCACAGAAGACGAAGCGAGTGGAACATCACCTAAAATGACTGTAAATTGCTGTTGAGTAGATCTGAAAATTGCTCTAGAAGGAACAAACATCTCATGTTTTCCGTTTCGCTAAATGCATCTAAAAAATACTGATCTGGTAGGTGCGAATAGAATCGATTGTGCGAATATACTGGAAAGGCAAACAAACACCAGCTGGAGCTTCACTGAGTTAGAAAACCTGATTAAAAATTGTTGATTTAAAAGACTGACATCTTCAATGGAAACGAAGTGCTATCAAACAACCACGTGGTTTGAAGACGAGTACGGTTAACTGAGAGTAACATAGTGCCTTACCGTGACTAGTCCGCCGGCAGATACGGAACGTGCGAAGCGAGAGCGAGATTACCATAAATTATTGTTTGGTTTCAACAGATTTTCAACTTTGGTGGCACTGGTTGAAGACATCTATAATAAGTAAATGGATTTCATTTATCAAATAACTTTTTCTATTATTTGGTTACTTATTGGTATTATATTGCCCTTTCTGCTTCCTTTGCAAATTATTAAGATTATTTCAAACACGAGACAAATCATTATGTTCCTAAATAGCAAAACTTTGGATGCTGAAAATTATCCCGGTTAAAAATTAATCAGCGTATTACAGTCTATCTCATTAAATGCCTTCTCAAGTAACCAAGCGCAGTCTTCTGTTCTCCCGTTGCATGTTTTCTTTGGGTCTAATCGTCAACCTTAAAAGTCATGTTCATAGAAACAACGAAGAAGGTACACTGTGAATCCTTGAAAGTACCCGAAATCTAGGTGGGAATAGCAGGGAGGTATCGTTAGTCTTGTTCAGTGACCTGCCAACCCAGATTTCCATAGCATTTTCCAGAGCGAAACATTCTTGTATGGTTGCAATCCGAAAATATATGACCCAACACGTAGATAATTTCATATTCAGGATGTTTCAGTGGTGATTTCTGATCAATGTTGAGAAAATCGAGGAAATGCATTATTTGTACGAATATAGCAACTTCTTAGGATTTTCTTCTCACAATCTGACGAACATTTGATCTGTTTTAATAAACTAGCATACATAATGCCTCACTACCACTTTGTCCAAGGTTGTAAAATTCAACTTGAACTCTCTTCGAGTGCCTTTCATCATTCCTCATTGTTTGAAATGCTTAAGAAGCTTTCATCTCGTGCTCCGGTTCACTCAGAACTTTATTTATGGATTTCAAAATATACTGAATATGGGTAAGTAAATAGTTCAAATCCATCCCACGGTAGTGATTTTAGCAGAAATGTTTTCCAATAGCCGCTTGCATGAACAAAGGACTCACCATATTTGTGATGTCATCGGAGTCTTCCCACCACGTTTCAAGGACAATGAGGTTACAATCAGAATTGTTTCTGTCAACTGGGAATTATCAAAATAAGAACCATAGAACAAAATACAATGTGATAGAGATAGTACCCCAAAATAGTATTTGAGGGCTATGGGCACATCTAGGACTACATCATATGGCTACGACAGAGATCCACGTTTATGTATTCCATATTCCAATTTAGCAACATAACACATGTACCGGAATCCAAACTGAGCTTCGAAACCGACAAGATTAACCCACAGTTGAAACGGTTATCGAATATTAGTCCGAGGATGAACTTTGATGATAAGCATTTCTCAATATCGCTCATTTTGAGATAAAATTCTTCTCCCACTCTTATTCTGTAACAATGTATCTTGTTTATCAGAAGAACTGTATTCAATTCTCTCTTTATGTATGACCTTCTGTACTTCTCGGTTGCATTGCTAATCCAAATTTTGAGCGTATCCTATTGAAGTCAATTTCCAAAGAACAATTCGTCCCAAGTGTCAGTGTCATTCAGTTTGTATCACGTGCATCAATAGATCACCTGGACCGAATGCAATATTTTATTATGCTCTATCTTTGTGACACACATTGTGCATAATTTCTGGAGCTCAGTGTCCTATGGAGCAGTTTTTCACTAGAACAACCTCAGGGCTTTCCAGTTCAAGACAGAAAAGATGAGCGTGACAACTGCGGCTCATGGTATTCCCTTTACACCATTTCTGATACCACAAGTCAAGAATCATTGCAATGAGAAAATATATTCCATTTACCGGAAAGTAATTTTAAAGTCGATGTAGCGGTCAACAAGATTTGTACACCACCGATGTCATTCAACTTCGAACAAAACATAATGGCATAATCAGTAGAGCTCAAGTTGAAGTTGTAAAAAGGAAAAAAACAATTCTTTATCGGTTGATCGGTGGACACCACTATCGGTCGAAATTACGGTGTGGGAAAACGTTTGTAAAACCTACGTACACACAACTGGTTCAATATGTATAGAGTCGTGGTTAACGTGATTCATAAGCCATATATGTCTGGCAGTGGCCAATCACGACAGCAACGAATTCGGTGTGTTTTATCAAGCCCATTCATTCCGCCGAAATCCACCAAATCAGTGGTTAGATATACCAAAAGATATCACACCTTATCTAGAATAATGTTGGTGAGATTTATTCTGCTACCAGATAAACAGCTGGGCTTCTGGAAATTGAAAACAGCACAATAGAATCATTATTCTCTCTCATGTTGTCGAACGAGTTCACTTAAGTACTTCACCTGACAGAAGCTGAATGCCAAATGATGTTCCCGTGTTTCTCACACCCAATTCGGAAAGCTGTTTACAGAAGAGATAAGATGAACTTAGTTTGTCAAAGGTAACCACATCTGTTATAATACTCATTCTTTTTCTGGTCCATAATGTTTTATCACCAGAAAACATTAGTTTTAATTTAAAATTATTCAACAGCAGTGCAATGGCCTCGGTTAAAACTCAATGGAATGATATTGCCACTTACCGTTTACCTGTTCTGATTCACTAACCACTCGCATGAGCAACGATCACGAGAGAATTCATGGACGGGAAACTCAGTCGAGTGCGGGAAACGTTGATCTCCGAGTTGGAAAACAAATGCATACGAAGAGAAACTCATGTGTTCGACATCTTGTGATCTGCCTGTATGAGCACCATGGGAAAGGATAATTATTAAAATGGATTTAGACACAAGTTGCCCATCTAGCAGTACTAGATGAATTTGCATCTTTTAAACCTTGTTTATTTCATTTCTGATCTCATCCGCGCTGAAACCAACTTTATTCGAATGAATTAGGGCAATGTAATCTGCTCATGTGAAGTAAATTATTGTTCCATAACATTATCGTTTCTGTTCCTCATTTTCTGAGGCCCTTCTGTGAGAAACGACACAAGGAGTAGAAAATCGTTAGTTCGGTGAAGATCTTGGGCTTCAGTCTATCACTTATTTTGATGGAATGCTTTTAGAGAGACAATTTTAAACTGGTAAACCTTTATGTGATTCGATGTGTTTTGGTGAATTAGGCATACATGTGTAGACGTAATAAGTTGTTTTACGTGGAATTGATGAATATCCTGCCTGTCGGTGTCTGAGGATGATTTATTGTGGCTAGGATTGTGAAAGTCCACGTTCGAAAATTAAACCAGACATCACTAAAATGTCAAAGTCACCAGATAAAGGAAACCATTTTTGGCCTAATTCGTGGTTCTGGATCAAAGATGAAGCAAATGATTTTACGAATAAACAAGTTATTTTCACTGTGCCGTGCAATAACTATACAAGGCAATCAATTTGCGGTTATCTATTTGGTGAATGATTTGCCCACTCCAAATTGTCATTCTGAAAACAAACACCGGAATGTTATTGAGTAATTTGAGGCGCGGAGGCAAATCAATGCTTCGAGAGATTTGGTGTTCTACAAGAGATACAGTACAAGTACGGAGTCGCTACAAGTCAACCATCTGTGCTGATTAGCATATGTCATTTTCACTGAAGAACATATGCAAGATCCACTGCAAAGCACAAATCGGTTAAATGTAAGCTTTAGGGCAGCTGCCTATTCTGGGTAGCGCGTTTTCTAAATTGGGTGAATTTCAGTCGAAAAAGGATATAGTTTATTAGAAGAATGCCAACGAAAACGATGTATTTTCATTTTGAGAACCACTTATTTCAACTCAAAAATGTTGGATAAATGTGTCCTAGCTAGAGCCCTAAGAATTATTTGAGTGTCTCAGTCACTATGTTTCGAAACGCTTACAATGAAGAAGTTGAACAAAGCTGCATTGTTTTGGGGAATGAAGGTTGAATCGTTATTTTTTTGAGCCAGCATGAGTGTATTTACGAAGCTATTTGAAAAGTGGCGGTAAATGTAGAATAAAAGTACCATAGCAGTTTGAATGAACATGAAAAGTGACAACATGAAATAATTTAAACTAATTGTATGTGCTTATAAACGTCCATGAATGAGGTCTAAAGGTATTTTCTCCCTTTGTGAGGAAAAAATCCAACTTACTAGGCGATCTGCGCAACTGTCACCTAAAATATATGTGAGAGCAAGATACAGAATCATTGGAACAAATATTCACTCTCCATCATTATTTATCTAAAAGCTAGATACACTAAAAAATACACCTATGAATATTGATCGCACAAGTGTACCATGTTAAGTTCCGTTGACATGTGACACAGAACATCACAGTCAGGACGAACAATGTCAAACGGATTCGGAAACCGTTGAGCATTCGTTTGCACTGCTAAACTCAGATCACTGGGATGACACAAATTCCTGAATACATTGGTGATTAAAATACGGATGCGTTTCCTAAGCTTGTCTGTTGTCCAGACAAGGAATGACTCGTCGGTTAGAATAGCCATCTCAGTGTATTCCCGCCCCACCCCACCCCCACTCATAGACTGAATCACTGATCGCTTCTGTTGATGTGGGTGTCACCACAGCTCCGGGTGATTCAACGTATGTTGATAAGAGCAATCTGAATCGATGGACGTTTCTAATAGGCTCGCAATGCCATTTATTCCTCGATGGTGTCCGAAATCGGCAATTCAGTGGATAAATTGGTGTACTTCGCGCATACTTCACGTTTCGGCTAATATGGTTGAATAGATTATCACAATAAAGTTGTAGCATTGACGATACTTCATTTTTTCTAGACTGTGTTGCCCTGTAATTTTTGAGGTCTTTCATTTTTTCAATGCAAATGAACATGTGGGGAAAACCGCATGCACTATTATAAAATTTTCCACAAGATGGGATTTTGATAGCAATTAGTTTCGTGCGATGCATTGCACTATTCATGACAGATTGCCTCTGCAAACCGAGATTTGTGCAGATAGGGATTGACCGATGGCGGTAAAGCCGGAGCACGATGAACATTAATTCGCTTCCAGCCACAAGCGCATAAATGAACATTTCTATGCTGCCGGGATAACACATAAAACATAACTTGAAAATATGTTTTTTCTTAGAGCTATTCAAAAGAATATCATTACTTCAATATCTAGCTCAGCATCGGGTGTGCTCCTTCTGGCCTCTGTGAGACGCTTGCTCAGTATTTATTCATTCGAAACTATCGTGCCGTGAGAGAAAGTGCGAATTTGAGAACAGTATTTGTGTTACCGTTGAAGCCGAATAAAACAAGGTAAATGAGCCCCAGAAGTGATTCAGATTTGGTGACTGCAAAAATTTGCCAAAGAAAACACAGCGATACGGCGCGTAATTGCAATCTATGAGTAGAGCACCTACCGGTTTTGGTCGGCGGTTGTAACAGTTTATAACTCGTTGGAATTGTTCCAGTCGAAAGCTGCATTCCAGGTTTCATCCCACAGTCAGCATCATGTTTACGCCTACGTTGAAAGATATGATTGGATGAGTACACATTGCGTCTCAGTTGGCTCGTGGTATAGTACATCACGGTAAACAAGGGAAGGAGAGTTGAATCGCATGTGCAAATTGGATTCCCAATTATTGGTGTGGAAGGGCGATACCTATTTGTATGGAAACATGATGAGATAAACCTTATACCCAATTTGAGCCGTATAACGGACAGTATATATTTGATTCACCGAAATCACATGTTACATTCATTCATGAAATACTCCACTATTCAGGTACAAGTGACATTCAATACCGACTGAGGTTTTCGGTGCTGTTAATTTTCCTGGATCAATATCGGTCAGGTGGTTTGACAATCTTCACCATGAATATTTCACAGGTACCTTTGGTCCAAAGCGTAGGTGTTTGATCGCCAAACTACTACCGCGAAGGCATGCCACATATTTCGCCTTGCCAAAATTGCATCCAATGAATCATTCAGGTCTGTTGATATTTGGCAATTCGTACTTGGTATGACCACCGATGTGAGGAGAGAGTGCTTTAGCGGAATATGTAACGGTTTGTAAGGCCGAATAATCAAATACTAACACAGACGTTTGTGTTGCCTTCTCCCGATAAATTACTCGCTAACATGTTGGTTACTGGTTTCTATTTATGCTTGACTCGCTTACAGCATTTTTCCACTCGCATCTGACACCAAACTCTCGACCACACACCACCTTCCTCATAGTGAACGAACTGTTTTCTAATAAAGCACTAACAACACATTCAAAATTACGTGGCAATAATTTGTGGTAAACTCTCCCGACAATCTCCCAGGCCATGACGTATACACGGATGATACATACATGTTTGAACATTCAGCTTTATGCAGTACCAATTCATCTACATGATCGCTACTTGCGCTCAAATACTACACCAATGTCCTTTCCATGTAGACTACATCACAGTTCTGAGCCACATCATCATCAGTGACGCTGTTGAAATGAGCACCAACAATACATGGACAATTAAAGACACGCGGCCCAACCAATCGCTAGAGAGATGCAACAATTTCTCAAGATGTTTCCCTATTATTTGTGGTATTTGCCGGAGTTTGCATTCATTGCAGAGTGGCCGAGCTAGTTACCTATGCACAGTTGTGGCAGAACATTGGATCCACAGAGAAAATGAAAATTGGAGGAAATGAAACGAGTTTTGGTATCTTAGATAGTGGAGGTTGTTTTGACGAGGATTGTGTTACCATTGTTACCACTATTGTTTCTCACATTGACCTTGGCACTTATTTAGAAAGAATAAAAAGTAGCCATTGCCATACGAAGAATCGGCTTTCGCAAATCAGTTTTGACGAAACAGATCGACGTGAGGATTCTGGTAAGCAGCTGTTCGTGTCCACATCTAGAATGCGAAGAAAGTTTGCTAGAGGATAAATTCGAAAGACTACACTCAAACGAATATAACAATTTTTTTAAACAGATGGCTTCACCAGCATACACTGACCTTCCTCATTCGCCGATTTCATGTCTTGCGCCACCACAGTGAGTATTGAAAGGATGCATAATTTGTGGTACGAAATCTGTGACTCATGCAGGATATTGTCCCAAAACTTGAATATCACAACCAAGAGGGACATCCAATACCTTCCGTGGAAAATCAAAGTCATCACTGTGGTTCTGTTGAACTGGGATGATAAAGTTCTTTGAAAACACTGTCCGTGACTACGAACATCCTAATGGTTGGATGAAAGCTCTAAACTAGGTGATTCCTCAATGCACCTCATATTCTCTCCCATAAGGACCCGGTCAGTGATTGCTCCTGATGTCATGGATTCATTTAGATTAGTACCTCTGCCTCAAGATAAGTGTCTAGTTGCTACTTGTTTCTACTTAAAATCTGGAAAAGCGCAGTGAACGACAACGGTCCTCAGTTCACGTGTAAAATTTAAATATACTCGGGAATTAGTACAATGCTTCATCCCGGAGCAATACTGTACAATCTAACGGCAAACGGCATGGTGGGGAGAGTTCAGATAATGTAGATTCTGGTGAACATATGTTTGAAACGTATCGGAAAGACCAATTCACACGCAGAACAACGCACCACCTAGTGATAAACAAGGCTCTAAAATAGTTCATGTTTTTGAACATGCAATTCGAACAAAGCTTGAGTGTTGGCAATTATTCGCTCGGAACAGCAAAACTGACTTATTTGGTCTTCAATTTTGGAATCTGGTAACTTGTACACACTAGGCTGTACACCTCCAGATAGAGATGAAGGTCCATTAGTCTATCTCAAAACAATGTGAAACAAAAGCTTAGCCAAAGTTGTCAAATGCTTAACAAACTGAAAGTAAGCAATGGGCCAAACACATGGAAACTAATCGGAGCTCGTATTTTAGTGTTTCGGTGTTAGTAACGTGCAGTCAGCAATGTGAATGTTTGCCTTCCACCGTTTACTCTGATGTTGTACCAGAGCTGCAAATGAGAAGTTAGACGAAGCGAACAGTGCCACTCGGGAGACACGTATATTGGAATCCATCTCTTTGTTGTGTGGGGTGGTGATGATCGCATGATCATTTCAAGATGGATGCACTGATTAGTATTTTTATCTTTCTTCCAATACCGGAGGCTCACAAACTGATTCCTAAGACCCACGTAGACTGTTTTTCCGTTGATCCTGTTTTCTAAGGGTTGCCACATGCCTTTAGCAATCTTGGTCACCTACAGATCCCTGATTCTTCAAAGGTGAGCCTCAATCTGTATAAGGTTTGGATAAATAAAGCGGGACATTATTTGTGGAAGGTAAACCAGTTCCGAATACCAAAAAAACACCTCTTCAAGCTCATCTCGGAAACCACACTCAGGGTAGTCGAGCAAGTTTACATACAGTTTAATTAACCAGGAGTGATGACCTGAACAACTCTCTTCGGTGTCTGCACGTAGCTGCCAGCACCATGGATGGATGTGCTCACGGTGTATAATTGTGCCGAACCTTTGAATTGGTTGGTGAAAAGCTATATTTATGCTCGTGATTTGTGGCGATGTGGAAATGTGTAACATAAAAAAGCAATGCGAGTCTTCTGTCCATACTTGGCTACTAAGAAGAAATTGGTTTTACGGAACTCATCAGGTGATACAGGTCAAAAGTATGAAGGATGACTGGTTCGCAACACCATGACACTAAGGTCAAGGTGTTTGGAGAAACAAGTATCTGCAAAATGAAGTATTTATAGTACAACGAATTTGAGCTAAAATGAATTTCTCAGAAAAGACAGTTTGGGAAACATAAGATATTGCATGCAGAAGACGAGAATTGGCATTCACGGCATCCATGGTTGATAGGTTCACCATCGTTGCCAAGCGATGTTTCTAGTTACCTCGATGGTCCGGGGAATATAATGAAGTTAACTATTCCAGTACGGGCCAGTGTGATAATTATTCCAAAACTTAAACTTCGCTTTCTCGAAGTCATTTAATTGTTGGAAAATATCGACGGGACACTTTGTTGTGTTCGTATGTTCTGCCATAATTCACCCTACGGTTTACTTTATAACTGATCTTGATTCAGATGCAGGCATAGTCATGGGCTAGTCCAATGTTACCTCTCATGTGCAATACATAAGCGGAATTTTCCGGTCGCCCATAACTGACCCGTCAACGTGGAGAAAACAAAATGTATATACAACAGACCGCACTCGTGTGGCCGAGAAGTTCGAAATGAACCTAAAGATTTCTCCGATGAAACCCTCATTCACTGTAAGTTGGCTGTTGAGCTAATGGGCAACATAGCATTCTCCAAATCTGTTCAACTCCTTTTTATTTATTCTGTTGGAGAGAGAGAGACATGAAAGGCAATCCAGAAAATCGGATTTTTTTGGTAGGACCAGCATTTATTTATTTATCAATGACAAGAATCTTAGTCGGTTTACCGATGAGCTATATTCCATTTCATGACAGTCTTATTTTATGATACATTATGGGAGTTCAGAGAAGATGAACTGATTATGACGAAAACTTCCATCCTGATTAGTTCAACAACACCAGTGGTGCTGGTACCAGAAATGTTCTGTGTATCCCTTAGGGTCATAAACGTCCGTTTGTTATAGCTGTTTGACGATCAGTACCTACTGATATGCATTTACCCGATTCTTAAAATATTGGCTCAAGGACTTTTGCGACAGAACGAGATACGGTCACTCGGTTTCAGTCAGCCAATTAGTCGCGCAGTATTAGTCAACTCAGCTTATTTAATTTACAAAAATATCTCACCCAAAATAAATAGTATTGATTAGGATAACGTGCCTATAGCGCTTTTGGGAAAATGACTGAGCCGTCCACCTGTTACCCGTTAAGTAAAATGCCATGAGCATACTCACAACAAATTGAAACTGCTTAGTAGATGAAAATATGTATTGTTTCGATGTGTTCCATCTGTCACCTCACCTGATCTTTTCCCTTATAAAAAAGATGAAATTTATTTCATCTTGATTTTATTCAAGTGCAACGCTGTCCGTATTTGCCGTATGAAGCTGCACATTTTCACTCAGCTGAATGTAATTTACAAGCACCAACTAGATGCCTCCTGAACAAGAGTAACACTGGTGCACATGCTCGTCCTTATAGGACTGACCGCTTATTGGATAGACCGAGTTTTACCTATTTGTAAATGACTGAGAGTATGGATACATAGGTCAACGGTATACTTCAATTGTCTGAGAAGAACGAACACGGCAATTCTTAGAACGAATTTCCTCCCTCGTATCTGTGTTTTTTCTTGTCTTTCATTTTACCATATTTGCATATGCTATCAGGTCAAATAAGGTCGTGCTCATGCAATTCATAGTAACATCGATTTGTGCACTTTAAATTAACTCTATCTTTGTAAACACATCTTACCTAAGTCTCTCAACTGCACAGTGTACTGCCGTTTTTGGGAAGACAGGAATCTGCACATTTTCAACCCGTGCGATATCTACTCAAAATCTGTTGTTTATTGTCATTTAGAAACCACTTTATTTTAAATGTGGACTGAATACGGAAACAGAGGGTGATTTTCTTGTCCAGCATAATATGATTTCCAAGGGGTAGTCTCAAATACGCAAAGGCTTCCAATATTTCATTAGGAACGGCACTTATTTGTTTCACTGTTGTTCACAGACAATGCACTGTATTATTGACAAACATGTGTCAGATATGTTTCGGCTGTCGTATTAAGGTTGCAATTTATTCGACCCCAGTTTTGAACAGCTCCGTCAGCTGTACATGGGAACTGACGTGTGATCACAGTTCTACACACACGAAATATGATTGCTTGAACGATAACCAGATTTCCAAATTGGTTTTTGTCTTGGAAGTGACGGACTCAGTGTCGATCGATAGCGGTATACCGGTGGTGATTGAGTAGTCTGTTACGGAGTGCCTTGACAACTAACAGGTTCAAAACCTGCCATCAGCGTTAACTTTAGCAATCTGTAGTAGCATTTGGTGCTTTCACGCCTGGACTATCAATCACTCATATGGCACTCTACCCCAGTAATCCAGTTCGGGCTACAAGTGTTCTTCGGCAGTGGAACAGTCCTCCGAGTTGCGCGGTGAGCGCGTTCAAAGAAATCGATTCACTCGTGTGAATGACAAATTCCAGCATCAATGAATTGCTTGCAACATGTTAAGTTGGCCATTCACGCGATACAAGACAATGCAAATTAATTGATTATATAATTCTCTACGCGTATGGTGATGCAGAAAGAGCGTTCACCTTATGAGAGAGGTTGTTTTGTTCTGCTCATTTTTTTGTAAGACACGAGAACATCCACGCGTAACACATGCTTCAATAAGCCCAAATATTGTGATGCATTCACACGATAACTATTTTCTTTGAGTTCCTCTCCACGGTCGACATTGTCTTGTCAAACTAGACAAAAGGGCACATAATATGTTACCGGATAAGTTTTATTCTACTAGTCGGGTGCTAAAACGAACAGCTTTCTCCGATTCGATCCTATATATATTGGGTGATCCACCGTGTGTTGGTAGACATCCTTAAAAGGGTCAGACAACAAATCCTCTCTGGAATAGAAACAATCGCAATCAGTCTACACAGTCCAATCCCGTGTTCCCAAATCATTTTGTCAAGACATTACAGCTTAAGTAATCCGAGGCTATTATGATCGTGGGACAATAACACACAGGATTGGTGAACCTGGTTTTCATTATGCCCTCACAAAATGCAACGAAAACAGATCTTCGCACGTGTAATGCAATGGACCGAAGAGAAATACCGATAAGTTAGATCTGTATTCACCCCATCGAGTTTCACAAATGAATACACCTGTGAGTTCACAATGAACAACGTGACGTCTAGTGTACACAAACCCGTTACGCCGTTGCGTTTGCCGATGTGATTATATTTGAGTACACGAAAATAATGGTATTCCCGGTAATTGTTTTTCCGTTTAAGAGGCCATCATGACAAATGCTAGCACACAGAGTGCTTGTTGTTTGGCTGATTGAAATAGAACAGAACAAACAACCCATGCGAATTCGATCTGAATTTGTTTATTTAAATGTACAAGTAATCATGTGTCAATAATTGACAACGAAAATAGAACATAAATATAATTGGACTAAGGCTGAATCATTGGGAGAACAAATGCAACAATAAGTTGAGGGATCAAATGGCGATTAGGTGTACTGAATCGGTCTATACATTCAAATGTGAACAGGAATGTGGGTTGAACTGCGAGGATTCACACGTGGTTGGTATCTTTTGCACACCCTCGTTCAGTCGTACCTTGTTGGTTGCTTTCAGGAGAAGTGGAGTAATTTTTTGAATGCCTTGCGAAATTCCACATTGAAAATCGTATATATGATGGGATTCAGGGACGAGTTGATATATCCTAGCCACACAGCTATGCTATCCAAAACTCGTGGTAGGTGGCAAATTGACATGTTGCCCAAAGTTTCATACTTGAAGCAGAATGCGTGCGTGATATTGATAGTGAAGAATGGAATCCAACAGATCAGGAAGACTCCTAAGAAAATAGTGTGGGAAATTAGAAAAGTAAATGTCACTCGTGTGGGTTTTACTCTATCGGTGAGATAAATTAACTGATAACCTGTATTTCCAGTGAATATGACACACGTGAGGTGTGTTCAGATGTCGCGTACCGTGGGAAAGGATTATTGAAAAAGCGAGCGCGTCGTGAGGTGACCAGTATTACTCTCATGCCTTTGTACGATCAGAAATGACCAATAATCAATGATTGCCAGTGATGAATGGAATTCACCATAAGCTTGCATTCCACAGTGTGTTTGTTACAGAGAGTAAGCACATAACCGTTCATGGAGCTATTTAAATGTGAACCAAACAATTAGTATAAATTCTTGTTCAATTATTCTCAGCTAGACGAACAATTTCATCAATTGACACGGTTCAAACTTTAGAAACGGATTCAGTGAAAACCCTATATTTGCATATGGCAAAAGCTGGTTAATTGAATACTCACCCACAGCTCCTTTCATTCTACGCGATTGCTCATGGTTGAGAAGCAACAATTACCGGTCATTAAGCGACCGCAACTTGGGATGCGCTGCTAACTTAGAAGTTCGAAAACACCATACCATTTGAGGATTTGTCTTCACTCCAGGGGGGCTTGGCAGACTTGTGTGACTCATGTAGTGGATGCGCGCTCGATGCAGACTAAATACTAATCAATTTTCCAGTCACAAACTGCATAGTCGTCTCACCATCAGCACATTTTCCAGGAAGATGTTGAGATAATTCACCTAAACAATAAAGTGAATGCAGATGCGCATCGCAAGCAGGAAATAATCAGTGATGGATGCCGGAGGAAAATCGTTCAGTGTGCAAGGAAAGGTGACGATTTCACAAATCTTTCCTTACATCTAGGAATGTTTATCAAGATCTGCAAAGTCACTTCCAAACGAACAAGATCTAAGTGTAAAGAGTACTTGCAAAACATTTATCTTTCGATTTTTCCCCAATGTAAGTGTGCTCATCGAAAGACGAGTAGCCTGCAATGACTTTAGTTAGGATGTGGAAAAAATGGAACTAATACATTCAAGTCCACCAATCAGCTTATCTTCAATTGATCGTCGTCTTGATGGTTGTGGTTGGACCGCGAGAAACCTATGTGATCATCCGATAGAGAAAAACAGACTGATAAGTGTATGCACTTATCAAACCAGGAATCCCAACAGATTTCGCACACTTCAGGTACAGCTTGTGACAGGTGAAATTTAACGTGTATTAAATCTTCTGTAGATCCGGATAATAAGACTCAGTGCCCGGTAAATGTCCAACAATTTATTAACTGGGTGCGAAATCTAACCGGTGACGTGAGCCTACTCTGTATGGGCTTGGTAACCAGGTTTGGCTAAATTGCCCTCGACGGTGGTTGCTAAACAACCATCAGTGGCTTCTATACAAAGAAAAACGGTTTCTTGTGGCTCACAAACGACAGGAAATCCAGTAGATGACGTTTCATCTATTCATTATGGATGTGACTGCTGAACGAACCGCTTGTTCACAAAGTATTCAACGTTGTTCATATTAACTGAGAAAGCACTTGAAAATTTCATTCACAGAATGACACATATTCCAACCTTCATGAACCAACTGAAAACAAGAGTGGCTTTACAACTCAGTTATTGAATTCCAACTGTTTCTACTAGAATGTGGCATCCACACATTTAGTCAGCCACATTCACAAATGCTTGGAGGAGACAATTTCATCAAATTATTCATAAGTTCAATTTAGATGATTGCATGCCTGCACGGGTGTGCAGTGGATCGTCTGTGTCCCTTATCGGCAAGAACCGACTCAAATATCGACGAAAGCAACCCCGATTTGTATATCTGTCTCTCAAGTAAATATGAATGTTATTATTTTACGACATGAAAACGTCAACTTCGATTGGTGTGGATGTATTCTCAACCTTGAGAAAGCCAATTTGTGCTAAAAAATAGTACTTTATTTCCCCAATCATCGTTATATACCTGGTCCTTAGAACACCTGTTCTCCACTATCGTCAGGTGATTGGTCAGTTTCTACATGCGGCTCGAATATAAAAGAGTTAACTTAAATAGCTTCAATAGACATGTGATTCACTCTTCGTTCTTGTGGATCGCGTCAGATTTATGGTCAGACTCATCACTGAATGTCATGTTCAATCCATTTCATACGCCAGATTTATGCAACTGATTCGGTCTAATGTTGGATGTTGCCGAGTTGCAATGAACCGGATAATTTGTCCACCTCCTCATACTAATCGAGACTGTACGGTTTCAATACAACTTGGAACAAAAAATTAGCATTTATATACTCAGGTCTGGCAAATTTGACAAATTTTTGAAATGATCTGAATGTTAACAGCCGTTGACACCTACCGGATTCGAACCAACGCATTGTTGCCACTCCGGCTTTAGTACAACGACTGAATCACACAGTGGTTGCCTTCCGTACTTAAGGTCGCTTTCCAAAGAAAATCATCACTGTGGGTCAGTGAGGTCCTCGGAAAGGTATCGAAAGATGGGTCGAATTAGCCAAATAGATAAGCAGATCAAAAACGTCGAAATCCATATAGGATCACTGATCAGTGTGTTTATTTTCGTTGTCATTTCATCAGAATTACATATTTTTCCACGACTGCGGAAACATGTGAGTAGTGTTTAAGAGATATATCATGTTAGAGTCAGGTGTGATTCACTGTATCGTATTCGACAGAATTCGATTGATTTATCATTAGCTTCCAGCGACCATACAAATGCATCATGCTCAAGCAATAATTGACACAATGCAGCTTGTCAATAGAGAAGGAACAAATCATTGATCATACAAATGGGCATATCCATGTGGTATTTCTATTTCTCCTACGAGTTATTTTCTATCTTGAAATCCACATTTCCCTGGTGTAATCGGAGACTTACCAAGCACTATGGCCAATGTTTTCGTAGCTTTTCTCTCACGTTTGGCAGTCATGCGATCTTTGGAAGGTCCATGGTTGGGATTTGTGACTGTGCTTGGACCCCTTTGTCGGAATCGCCATTCAACACTTGGATCAAGCCCACTCAACGTCGACACACCACTCGGTCGTGTCATGAAACTGCGTTTGCTCAACACAGATTTTGTGGCTGTCAATTTCCTTCGTATGCTGTGCGAAGCACGAAAGCTCGGTGCGGAGCTGTGAGGTGGTTTGTTCAGAGCATAAATTTGTTGTCCAGACACCGTTGAGTAATGTACAGGTAAAACTGATAGACTGCATCGTTTTGCGTGTCGGATACGTTTTCTCAAGTGCTTTCTAAAATGTGCCATATCTGTGAATTCTTTTGTCTCTGTACAATTTACCTGGACACGATCAACATCGGTGGTAATGGATTTCGTCCCGTTAGTTTGAGGAAGTTCTGAGTGAGGAACTGTGATCGGGTTCACGTATATACAGGATGCGATCTCTATAATTGGGGTTTCTGTGGACCGACTTGTTTGCTCAACGGTGTTGGTGATGTTATTAGGAAGACATGAAACCAAATCGATGAGCTTATTAGAACTGAGTAGATCAGATTCGTCCAATGTGGAACTAGTGCACAGAGGGTGTTGGCTTGTGTTCAATGTTGGCGGACTGTTGTCAATTGCATTCACTTTACTTGGTACAGGAGCCATTTCTGTACAAAGTTTGATTATTTGTGCACTTCTGTTCAAATTTCCAACCGCTGATTTACTTGCGGATGTGACATATTTGGTTCTTCCATGGATTGCATGGAACACGCGATAGTACAAAATAATCATGATGATGCAAGGGATGTAAAATGATCCAATAGAGGAGGTGATAATATACTCCGGGTTGTAAAGTACACATACAGTTTCATGACGTTCCGCGACATGGTTCAAACCACATGCGATGGGCAGAGCAATCACGAAGGAGAGAATCCAAGCCAGTGCAATTGTGAGACTCACGCGAAAGTTATTGTTGTGGCGTGAGTAAACGATTGGTTTGGTTACTGCCACAAATCTGAGGTAGAAATGAATACGGTTTGAATGAAATTCGGTTGTCTTTGATATTCCAAATGAAAATCATTTCTGCGTGTTAGGATTTTCTTTCTGCGAATATTCCCAATATTATACAAAATACAGGTTGAAAGTAGAAAATTCGACATTACTTAATTAATGATAGATACTTCCTACATAAGCATTTGCTTTCCGGCAACACAGCGTTGTCGCAATTGATGGTAGTCAGTCGGGGTTCCGGTTACCGCGTGTAACTGTTCCCAATACCAACGTCATCTCAATAAACCATTACAATAAACTCAATAAATTGTGTTCACCTCTTGGTCTCTTTTAGTCCGGCAATATACGCTAAATCACGGTGGTCGGATTTTGCTACCGCGATGACATCCGAATTGAATCGCCAATCATGTTGGCTAACAATGCACTTTGCATGCGTTACAGTTAGGTTGGCATTGCTAGCAAAACAAGACTGCTGATAAGAATATTAGTATTGTGTTACTCCGACCAAAGAAATTACCATCGTAAGACGTATTACGATACTTGATTCTGTTTGCAACAATGAAGGATCAACCGGAACGAGAGAGGGTGATTTTCGGCATAATGAGAATCAACGTATTTATCAAGTACAACAAATAGATGTTCCAAACTGTATGATAATAGAAATTCCACAGAAGAATACTTTATTAAATTGCAATATCTCGGGGCATGCCTCACATACCAATGTTCATCTTGTAGCTGTGAACATATCAATGAACGTATCATACGCGGAAATATTGGCGAGACCATTGGGACACTTACCGTTCAGCTGATATAACCACTCTCATTTGATTGAGCGGTGGCAGTTATTGAACCTGTCGTGTTTTACTGAGAAGAGAGGAGATCCTTAATGTCTTTGTATTTGCTGATCACAATATGATCGTTTTGGTAATACAACCGTTATATCCACATGTTCACAATATGTGTGCAGTACATTTTGTTTCTGAAATGAACGACTTCATTCAAATTTCGACAATCATCGTTGTTATTGTCAAGAAGGATACCCAACATTACAGATTCCAACATCTATAAAACGGCAACTTCCGGTTGCTTCTCATTTATATCTATCACGTTTTTATTGGTGAATTACATGCACTTATTAATTCAAGCATGACAGAAGCAAGTGACAATTAATCAAATATGGTAATATCTGGGATTAGGATTTTTCCAAACAGTGAGAATATCCAAGTAGTACATCTCTTATCGCCATCAAATTTCTTCAAACATATAATACCTACAAAACCTATTCAAGGGCAATTTAGTTGAGACTCGACTCAATAAGCAAGAACTTTTGCATGTACCGCGACGATCATTTTTATCAACGGAAATACTAAATACCATTTTATTACTCCAACTCGAACAGCAACTCATCGTTGACCACCCATTTACCAACCAATGGAATCCAACATTTCAGAATCAGAAGCAATCAAAATCTTGTTTTTCTGCCCAACGTTTGTCTCCATGACAACACAAGGAATGTTGTTGAACATTCACGGGTAATACTTTCTGCGTTTACTGCCGTCAAATATTACCACAGACTCCATAGTTTCTGTCCTACCGAACTTGGACTATAGGGAACCATTTATTATTCCGATAAAACATATGGACAATATCAAAATTACCCTGTTTGATAAAGGAATGATCAAATGGGAATAGGAAGCTGTGGTGAAAAACTGTAAAACCCGAAAATGGACTCACCGGTCCATACTGATTGCAGCAAGGTTGAGTATGGAAGCTGTGCACAACATGACATCCAACATGATATATACATCACAAAAGATTGTCCCGTATCGCCATTTTCCATTGTTAAGCTTGGAGTAAAAAATGATATTTCCCCTTTCAATTGAAGTGGTTCAAAAATGATTCGTTCCATAAACCAACCTCAAAATGTTCCTACTAGTTTTTGGAAAAAAATCGAAAACAAGCCGAGGAAATTACCAAACGACCAAATACCTGTATCATAACATCGGAATATATTACATCAGTAGGAGTGAATATGTTTGTTGCTTCATTCATTCGGTGTGAACGGTCGAATGTAGGTTGTCCGATTCATGTTACGTACACATTATTTGTTAGTGTGTTGTTGGGTTACAAATTTGACCCATGGGAAAACTGCATCATCTATCATTGCATCGTACCAGAGGAGGGAGGGTCTAGTGGACTACAATAGCCGGTATTGTATCATGAGTTGTTGTGAGAGCTGTTCAAGTCACCCTAAAATCTTGTCCAAACGTTGTTATTTGAATAACGAAAATCATCACAACCGATCTTATGTTAACAGGGTAAAGTCCATCCCGGTTGTGATATGATAATCTTCATATATTGGTAAATGGGAGAAGTAGCAATTATACAGTCAGTTGGTAATCTACGGTGCAAATCGTAGACCTCTGTACGAAACGGTACCGCTCAAGAAACAATCATCAGTGCAACGCTTTGTGGCACCATGTCCCCTTAAATGACACGTGCATAATTCTAAGTGCGTTACTTAGGTTGTTCAGTTCATACTAAGCAAACGTTTGTCCCATAATTTGGCGAGACAAACAAAAAATGTTTTGGATTTCATATCTACCTATTAAGGTGTACTCCTTTACGGTATAAATTATAATCGATTATGGGGCAACTGGGAAGTAGGGAATGAGTATTTATATTACAAATCTAGTACATGAAATCTAAATTATCCTTCATTCACGGATAACTTCCAAATGACAATAAATGACAACTTTACTCTGCAAGATGTGATCGCTAATTTACCTCCACCCAACCGCTCAGGGGCATCACAAATATCGCTAGCCCAATATCAGCACCGGCCAAACTGACAATGAAATAATTAGTTGCTGTGTGTAGGTTGACTTCTCGAAAAACACTCAGAACAATTAAAACGTTTCCAAACACGGTGATCACTGGAAATACAGTCAGTATAAGCGCCCAATACTGGAACGACTCATTGGGTGAAGCCGTTGAACTAATGGAATGAGCAGCCTGAGACCGCAGCGTTTCGCGATGCATACGATCAGCCTCGGAAGCACTGATAGGAAACGATGTGCCTTTGATGAAAAAGTCAGGTGAATAAGGCCACCTCGATACACCAATACGTTCCACTTGCATCACGAGCAATCAGAGGAATGTCCATATATTTGTCTTGTTAAAGTATTCCGTGATATTCATCCAGACCGTGACGATCTCTGAAAGGAAGTGGCACTGTACGGAATGTGCCTTTCCTGTAAATAAATACGGTACATAAGGTGAAGTATTCTTTTCAGCCGCGTGTTATGTGACTTCAGTATGGTCGGCATAAAATGGTAAACATTTTACAAAATGTGAACACCATAAGTTCCCATAATCAACCTGAGAAAAATTGTATTGCTTTGATCGTCAGTGACACGGAGCTAATGGAAATAGATATTTTTCACTGGAGCGGATGTTTTTCTTTCAATGTTGTGCAAGTTTGACCCGAGAAATAACTTGTTTTCACGATTGGCATCTGCTTTCTCTTGTTTCAAGTCCGAGTGTCAAATGTCGTAAGCTGTAGTCGTCTAGAATGGATGCTTCGATGAGCCTATATTCGGTTGCATGTTTTTTCTAATTTTTTTTAATCATAAGCATACATTTTTTTCCAAGCTCGTGTATGTCATTCTTGTGATAAAGGCTGTATATATATTCCGTTCCACAAGATTCCTTGGCACTGCATTTCTTGCAAATTACATCCTTCACATAAAGCAAGTGCTTGGTTAGGTTGAATTTTAAATAGAAATAGTAATCGCTTTTGAATATGAGATTCGTAGCTAGTTGGCTAAATTTTGATGATTAGTTTTGAAATGTCCGCAATACGCATCATCTTCGAATACTTGTCATGAGAAAGCAATTCTCAAAAGAACAGTATGAATAGTAACCGGGTACCACTCGTTATATCTTAGTGATAATGCATTTACAAGAAAAGGCTTTAGTTATCAAGCAATAAACTTTGCGACTATAAATGATACTCACCTAGACACATGTTCCGTTTTTGAAAGTCCACATTTGGTTAAATCAATAGTTAGTCAGTATACTACGCATTAAATTTCCACTCGAACACAAAAAGTGGCTTTCAAATCCGATTCCTCCAAAAATGTTCATGCTTATATTTTTACGAAAAATGTTTTATCCTGCTTTTAGGCTGTTGGTTGGACTATTTTCCTAACGTAAATTCGTCCCGCCAATCAGATTTCGTGATTTGTCCAGCTTGTTCCAGTGTGTGTCGCGTGCGCAAACACACACTTCCCGCTGATATGGTGAGTTCATGTGACCTTCCATGAACCGGAAATTAAGAAAAGGAAAAAGTAGCGTTCTACCTTCTGGAAAAACGGAACATGTGTCTAGGTGAGTATCATTTATAGTCGCAAAGTTTATTGCTTGATAACTAAAGCCTTTTCTTGTAAATGCATTATCACTAAGATATAACGAGTGGTACCCGGTTACTATTCATACTGTTCTTTTGAGAATTGCTTTCTCATGACAAGTATTCGAAGATGATGCGTATTGCGGACATTTCAAAACTAATCATCAAAATTTAGCCAACTAGCTACGAATCTCATATTCAAAAGCGATTACTATTTCTATTTAAAATTCAACCTAACCAAGCACTTGCTTTATGTGAAGGATGTAATTTGCAAGAAATGCAGTGCCAAGGAATCTTGTGGAACGGAATATATATACAGCCTTTATCACAAGAATGACATACACGAGCTTGGAAAAAAATGTATGCTTATGATTAAAAAAAATTAGAAAAAACATGCAACCGAATATAGGCTCATCGAAGCATCCATTCTAGACGACTACAGCTTACGACATTTGACACTCGGACTTGAAACAAGAGAAAGCAGATGCCAATCGTGAAAACAAGTTATTTCTCGGGTCAAACTTGCACAACATTGAAAGAAAAACATCCGCTCCAGTGAAAAATATCTATTTCCATTAGCTCCGTGTCACTGACGATCAAAGCAATACAATTTTTCTCAGGTTGATTATGGGAACTTATGGTGTTCACATTTTGTAAAATGTTTACCATTTTATGCCGACCATACTGAAGTCACATAACACGCGGCTGAAAAGAATACTTCACCTTATGTACCGTATTTATTTACAGGAAAGGCACATTCCGTACAGTGCCACTTCCTTTCAGAGATCGTCACGGTCTGGATGAATATCACGGAATACTTTAACAAGACAAATATATGGACATTCCTCTGATTGCTCGTGATGCAAGTGGAACGTATTGGTGTATCGAGGTGGCCTTATTCACCTGACTTTTTCATCAAAGGCACATCGTTTCCTATCAGTGCTTCCGAGGCTGATCGTATGCATCGCGAAACGCTGCGGTCTCAGGCTGCTCATTCCATTAGTTCAACGGCTTCACCCAATGAGTCGTTCCAGTATTGGGCGCTTATACTGACTGTATTTCCAGTGATCACCGTGTTTGGAAACGTTTTAATTGTTCTGAGTGTTTTTCGAGAAGTCAACCTACACACAGCAACTAATTATTTCATTGTCAGTTTGGCCGGTGCTGATATTGGGCTAGCGATATTTGTGATGCCCCTGAGCGGTTGGGTGGAGGTAAATTAGCGATCACATCTTGCAGAGTAAAGTTGTCATTTATTGTCATTTGGAAGTTATCCGTGAATGAAGGATAATTTAGATTTCATGTACTAGATTTGTAATATAAATACTCATTCCCTACTTCCCAGTTGCCCCATAATCGATTATAATTTATACCGTAAAGGAGTACACCTTAATAGGTAGATATGAAATCCAAAACATTTTTTGTTTGTCTCGCCAAATTATGGGACAAACGTTTGCTTAGTATGAACTGAACAACCTAAGTAACGCACTTAGAATTATGCACGTGTCATTTAAGGGGACATGGTGCCACAAAGCGTTGCACTGATGATTGTTTCTTGAGCGGTACCGTTTCGTACAGAGGTCTACGATTTGCACCGTAGATTACCAACTGACTGTATAATTGCTACTTCTCCCATTTACCAATATATGAAGATTATCATATCACAACCGGGATGGACTTTACCCTGTTAACATAAGATCGGTTGTGATGATTTTCGTTATTCAAATAACAACGTTTGGACAAGATTTTAGGGTGACTTGAACAGCTCTCACAACAACTCATGATACAATACCGGCTATTGTAGTCCACTAGACCCTCCCTCCTCTGGTACGATGCAATGATAGATGATGCAGTTTTCCCATGGGTCAAATTTGTAACCCAACAACACACTAACAAATAATGTGTACGTAACATGAATCGGACAACCTACATTCGACCGTTCACACCGAATGAATGAAGCAACAAACATATTCACTCCTACTGATGTAATATATTCCGATGTTATGATACAGGTATTTGGTCGTTTGGTAATTTCCTCGGCTTGTTTTCGATTTTTTTCCAAAAACTAGTAGGAACATTTTGAGGTTGGTTTATGGAACGAATCATTTTTGAACCACTTCAATTGAAAGGGGAAATATCATTTTTTACTCCAAGCTTAACAATGGAAAATGGCGATACGGGACAATCTTTTGTGATGTATATATCATGTTGGATGTCATGTTGTGCACAGCTTCCATACTCAACCTTGCTGCAATCAGTATGGACCGGTGAGTCCATTTTCGGGTTTTACAGTTTTTCACCACAGCTTCCTATTCCCATTTGATCATTCCTTTATCAAACAGGGTAATTTTGATATTGTCCATATGTTTTATCGGAATAATAAATGGTTCCCTATAGTCCAAGTTCGGTAGGACAGAAACTATGGAGTCTGTGGTAATATTTGACGGCAGTAAACGCAGAAAGTATTACCCGTGAATGTTCAACAACATTCCTTGTGTTGTCATGGAGACAAACGTTGGGCAGAAAAACAAGATTTTGATTGCTTCTGATTCTGAAATGTTGGATTCCATTGGTTGGTAAATGGGTGGTCAACGATGAGTTGCTGTTCGAGTTGGAGTAATAAAATGGTATTTAGTATTTCCGTTGATAAAAATGATCGTCGCGGTACATGCAAAAGTTCTTGCTTATTGAGTCGAGTCTCAACTAAATTGCCCTTGAATAGGTTTTGTAGGTATTATATGTTTGAAGAAATTTGATGGCGATAAGAGATGTACTACTTGGATATTCTCACTGTTTGGAAAAATCCTAATCCCAGATATTACCATATTTGATTAATTGTCACTTGCTTCTGTCATGCTTGAATTAATAAGTGCATGTAATTCACCAATAAAAACGTGATAGATATAAATGAGAAGCAACCGGAAGTTGCCGTTTTATAGATGTTGGAATCTGTAATGTTGGGTATCCTTCTTGACAATAACAACGATGATTGTCGAAATTTGAATGAAGTCGTTCATTTCAGAAACAAAATGTACTGCACACATATTGTGAACATGTGGATATAACGGTTGTATTACCAAAACGATCATATTGTGATCAGCAAATACAAAGACATTAAGGATCTCCTCTCTTCTCAGTAAAACACGACAGGTTCAATAACTGCCACCGCTCAATCAAATGAGAGTGGTTATATCAGCTGAACGGTAAGTGTCCCAATGGTCTCGCCAATATTTCCGCGTATGATAAGTTCATTGATATGTTCACAGCTACAAGATGAACATTGGTATGTGAGGCATGCCCCGAGATATTGCAATTTAATAAAGTATTCTTCTGTGGAATTTCTATTATCATACAGTTTGGAACATCTATTTGTTGTACTTGATAAATACGTTGATTCTCATTATGCCGAAAATCACCCTCTCTCGTTCCGGTTGATCCTTCATTGTTGCAAACAGAATCAAGTATCGTAATACGTCTTACGATGGTAATTTCTTTGGTCGGAGTAACACAATACTAATATTCTTATCAGCAGTCTTGTTTTGCTAGCAATGCCAACCTAACTGTAACGCATGCAAAGTGCATTGTTAGCCAACATGATTGGCGATTCAATTCGGATGTCATCGCGGTAGCAAAATCCGACCACCGTGATTTAGCGTATATTGCCGGACTAAAAGAGACCAAGAGGTGAACACAATTTATTGAGTTTATTGTAATGGTTTATTGAGATGACGTTGGTATTGGGAACAGTTACACGCGGTAACCGGAACCCCGACTGACTACCATCAATTGCGACAACGCTGTGTTGCCGGAAAGCAAATGCTTATGTAGGAAGTATCTATCATTAATTAAGTAATGTCGAATTTTCTACTTTCAACCTGTATTTTGTATAATATTGGGAATATTCGCAGAAAGAAAATCCTAACACGCAGAAATGATTTTCATTTGGAATATCAAAGACAACCGAATTTCATTCAAACCGTATTCATTTCTACCTCAGATTTGTGGCAGTAACCAAACCAATCGTTTACTCACGCCACAACAATAACTTTCGCGTGAGTCTCACAATTGCACTGGCTTGGATTCTCTCCTTCGTGATTGCTCTGCCCATCGCATGTGGTTTGAACCATGTCGCGGAACGTCATGAAACTGTATGTGTACTTTACAACCCGGAGTATATTATCACCTCCTCTATTGGATCATTTTACATCCCTTGCATCATCATGATTATTTTGTACTATCGCGTGTTCCATGCAATCCATGGAAGAACCAAATATGTCACATCCGCAAGTAAATCAGCGGTTGGAAATTTGAACAGAAGTGCACAAATAATCAAACTTTGCACAGAAATGGCTCCTGTACCAAGTAAAGTGAATGCAATTGACAACAGTCCTCCAACATTGAACACAAGCCAACACCCTCTGTGCACTAGTTCCACATTGGACGAATCTGATCTACTCAGTTCTAATAAGCTCATCGATTTGGTTTCATGTCTTCCTAAAAACATCACCAACACCGTTGAGCAAACAAGTCGGTCCACAGAAACCCCAATTATAGAGATCGCATCCTGTATATACGTGAACCCGATCACAGTTCCTCCCTCAGAACTTCCTCAAACTAACGGGACGAAATCCATTACCACCGATGTTGATCGTGTCCAGGTAAATTGTACAGAGACAAAAGAATTCACAAATATGGCACATTTTAGAAAGCACTTGAGAAAACGTATCCGACACGCAAAACGATGCAGTCTATCAGTTTTACCTGTACATTACTCAACGGTGTCTGGACAACAAATTTATGCTCTGAACAAACCACCTCACAGCTCCGCACCGAGCTTTCGTGCTTCGCACAGCATACGAAGGAAATTGACAGCCACAAAATCTGTGTTGAGCAAACGCAGTTTCATGACACGACCGAGTGGTGTGTCGACGTTGAGTGGGCTTGATCCAAGTGTTGAATGGCGATTCCGACAAAGGGGTCCAAGCACAGTCACAAATCCCAACCATGGACCTTCCAAAGATCGCATGACTGCCAAACGTGAGAGAAAAGCTACGAAAACATTGGCCATAGTGCTTGGTAAGTCTCCGATTACACCAGGGAAATGTGGATTTCAAGATAGAAAATAACTCGTAGGAGAAATAGAAATACCACATGGATATGCCCATTTGTATGATCAATGATTTGTTCCTTCTCTATTGACAAGCTGCATTGTGTCAATTATTGCTTGAGCATGATGCATTTGTATGGTCGCTGGAAGCTAATGATAAATCAATCGAATTCTGTCGAATACGATACAGTGAATCACACCTTACTCTAACATGATATATCTCTTAAACACTACTCACATGTTTCCGCAGTCGTGGAAAAATATGTAATTCTGATGAAATGACAACGAAAATAAACACACTGATCAGTGATCCTATATGGATTTCGACGTTTTTGATCTGCTTATCTAGTTGGCTAATTCGACCCATCTTTCGATACCTTTCCGAGGACCTCACTGACCCACAGTGATGATTTTCTTTGGAAAGCGACCTTAAGTACGGAAGGCAACCACTGTGTGATTCAGTCGTTGTACTAAAGCCGGAGTGGCAACAATGCGTGGGTTCGAATCCGGTAGGTGTCAACGGCTGTTAACATTCAGATCATTTCAAAAATTTGTCAAATTTGCCAGACCTGAGTATATAAATGCTAATTTTTTGTTCCAAGTTGTATTGAAACCGTACAGTCTCGATAAGTATGAGGAGGTGGACAAATTATCCGGTTCATTGCAACTCGGCAACATCCAACATTAGACCGAATCAGTTGCATAAATCTGGCGTATGAAATGGATTGAACATGACATTCAGTGATGAGTCTGACCATAAATCTGACGCGATCCACAAGAACGAAGAGTGAATCACATGTCTATTGAAGCTATTTAAGTTAACTCTTTTATATTCGAGCCGCATGTAGAAACTGACCAATCACCTGACGATAGTGGAGAACAGGTGTTCTAAGGACCAGGTATATAACGATGATTGGGGAGATAAAGTACTATTTTTTAGCACAAATTGGCTTTCTCAAGGTTGAGAATACATCCACACCAATCGAAGTTGACGTTTTCATGTCGTAAAATTAATAACATTCATATTTACTTGAGAGACAGATATACAAATCGGGGTTGCTTTCGTCGATATTTGAGTCGGTTCTTGCCGATAAGGGACACAGACGATCCACTGCACACCCGTGCAGGCATGCAATCATCTAAATTGAAATTATGAATAATTTGATGAAATTGTCTCCTCCAAGCATTTGTGAATGTGGCTGACTAAATGTGTGGATGCCACATTCTAGTAGAAACAGTTGGAATTCAATAACTGAGTTGTAAAGCCACTCTTGTTCTCAGTTGGTTCATGAAGGTTGGAATATGTGTCATTCTGTGAATGAAATTTTCAAGTGCTTTCTCAGTTAATATGAACAACGTTGAATACTTTGTGAACAAGCGGTTCGTTCAGCAGTCACATCCATAATGAATAGATGAAACGTCATCTACTGGATTTCCTGTCGTTTGTGAGCCACAAGAAACCGTTTTTCTTTGTATAGAAGCCACTGATGGTTGTTTAGCAACCACCGTCGAGGGCAATTTAGTCAAACCTGGTTACCAAGCCCATACAGAGTAGGCTCACGTCACCGGTTAGATTTCGCACCCACTTAATAAATTGGTGGATATTTACCGGGCACTGAGTCTTATTATCCGGATCTACAGAAGATTTAATACACGTTAAATTTCACCTGTCACAAGCTGTACCTGAAGTGTGCGAAATCTGTTGGGATTCCTGGTTTGATAAGTGCATACACTTATCAGTCTGTTTTTCTCTATCGGATGATCACATAGGTTTCTCGCGGTCCAACCACAACCATCAAGACGACGATCAATTGAAGATAAGCTGATTGGTGGACTTGAATGTATTAGTTCCATTTTTTCCACATCCTAACTCGTCTTTCGATGAGCACACTTACATTGGGGAAAAATCGAAAGATAAATGTTTTGCAAGTACTCTTTACACTTAGATCTTGTTCGTTTGGAAGTGACTTTGCAGATCTTGATAAACATTCCTAGATGTAAGGAAAGATTTGTGAAATCGTCACCTTTCCTTGCACACTGAACGACTTTCCTCCGGCATCCATCACTGATTATTTCCTGCTTGCGATGCGCATCTGCATTCACTTTATTGTTTAGGTGAATTATCTCAACATCTTCCTGGAAAATGTGCTGATGGTGAGACGACTATGCAGTTTGTGACTGGAAAATTGATTAGTATTTAGTCTGCATCGAGCGCGCATCCACTACATGAGTCACACAAGTCTGCCAAGCCCCCCTGGAGTGAAGACAAATCCTCAAATGGTATGGTGTTTTCGAACTTCTAAGTTAGCAGCGCATCCCAAGTTGCGGTCGCTTAATGACCGGTAATTGTTGCTTCTCAACCATGAGCAATCGCGTAGAATGAAAGGAGCTGTGGGTGAGTATTCAATTAACCAGCTTTTGCCATATGCAAATATAGGGTTTTCACTGAATCCGTTTCTAAAGTTTGAACCGTGTCAATTGATGAAATTGTTCGTCTAGCTGAGAATAATTGAACAAGAATTTATACTAATTGTTTGGTTCACATTTAAATAGCTCCATGAACGGTTATGTGCTTACTTTCTGTAACAAACACACTGTGGAATGCAAGCTTATGGTGAATTCCATTCATCACTGGCAATCATTGATTATTGGTCATTTCTGATCGTACAAAGGCATGAGAGTAATACTGGTCACCTCACGACGCGCTCGCTTTTTCAATAATCCTTTCCCACGGTACGCGACATCTGAACACACCTCACGTGTGTCATATTCACTGGAAATACAGGTTATCAGTTAATTTATCTCACCGATAGAGTAAAACCCACACGAGTGACATTTACTTTTCTAATTTCCCACACTATTTTCTTAGGAGTCTTCCTGATCTGTTGGATTCCATTCTTCACTATCAATATCACGCACGCATTCTGCTTCAAGTATGAAACTTTGGGCAACATGTCAATTTGCCACCTACCACGAGTTTTGGATAGCATAGCTGTGTGGCTAGGATATATCAACTCGTCCCTGAATCCCATCATATATACGATTTTCAATGTGGAATTTCGCAAGGCATTCAAAAAATTACTCCACTTCTCCTGAAAGCAACCAACAAGGTACGACTGAACGAGGGTGTGCAAAAGATACCAATCACGTGTGAATCCTCGCAGTTCAACCCACATTCCTGTTCACATTTGAATGTATAGACCGATTCAGTACACCTAATCGCCATTTGATCCCTCAACTTATTATTGCATTTGTTCTCCCAATGATTCAGCCTTAGTCCAATTATATTTATGTTCTATTTTCGTTGTCAATTATTGACACATGATTACTTGTACATTTAAATAAACAAATTCAGATCGAATTCGCATGGGTTGTTTGTTCTGTTCTATTTCAATCAGCCAAACAACAAGCACTCTGTGTGCTAGCATTTGTCATGATGGCCTCTTAAACGGAAAAACAATTACCGGGAATACCATTATTTTCGTGTACTCAAATATAATCACATCGGCAAACGCAACGGCGTAACGGGTTTGTGTACACTAGACGTCACGTTGTTCATTGTGAACTCACAGGTGTATTCATTTGTGAAACTCGATGGGGTGAATACAGATCTAACTTATCGGTATTTCTCTTCGGTCCATTGCATTACACGTGCGAAGATCTGTTTTCGTTGCATTTTGTGAGGGCATAATGAAAACCAGGTTCACCAATCCTGTGTGTTATTGTCCCACGATCATAATAGCCTCGGATTACTTAAGCTGTAATGTCTTGACAAAATGATTTGGGAACACGGGATTGGACTGTGTAGACTGATTGCGATTGTTTCTATTCCAGAGAGGATTTGTTGTCTGACCCTTTTAAGGATGTCTACCAACACACGGTGGATCACCCAATATATATAGGATCGAATCGGAGAAAGCTGTTCGTTTTAGCACCCGACTAGTAGAATAAAACTTATCCGGTAACATATTATGTGCCCTTTTGTCTAGTTTGACAAGACAATGTCGACCGTGGAGAGGAACTCAAAGAAAATAGTTATCGTGTGAATGCATCACAATATTTGGGCTTATTGAAGCATGTGTTACGCGTGGATGTTCTCGTGTCTTACAAAAAATGAGCAGAACAAAACAACCTCTCTCATAAGGTGAACGCTCTTTCTGCATCACCATACGCGTAGAGAATTATATAATCAATTAATTTGCATTGCCTCGTATCGCGTGAATGGCCAACTTAACATGTTGCAAGCAATTCATTGATGCTGGCATTTGTCATTCACACGAGTGAATCGATTTCTTTGAACGCGCTCACCGCGCAACTCGGAGGACTGTTCCACTGCCGAAGAACACTTGTAGCCCGAACTGGATTACTGGGGTAGAGTGCCATATGAGTGATTGATAGTCCAGGCGTGAAAGCACCAAATGCTACTACAGATTGCTAAAGTTAACGCTGATGGCAGGTTTTGAACCTGTTAGTTGTCAAGGCACTCCGTAACAGACTACTCAATCACCACCGGTATACCGCTATCGATCGACACTGAGTCCGTCACTTCCAAGACAAAAACCAATTTGGAAATCTGGTTATCGTTCAAGCAATCATATTTCGTGTGTGTAGAACTGTGATCACACGTCAGTTCCCATGTACAGCTGACGGAGCTGTTCAAAACTGGGGTCGAATAAATTGCAACCTTAATACGACAGCCGAAACATATCTGACACATGTTTGTCAATAATACAGTGCTTTGTCTGTGAACAACAGTGAAACAAATAAGTGCCGTTCCTAATGAAATATTGAAAGCCTTTGCGTATTTGAGACTACCCCTTGGAAATCATATTATGCTGGACAAGAAAATCACCCTCTGTTTCCGTATTCAGTCCACATTTAAAATAACGTGGTTTCTAAATGACAATAAACAACAGATTTTGAGTAGATATCGCACGGGTTGAAAATGTGCAGATTCCTGTCTTCCCAAAAACGGCAGTACACTGTGCAGTTGAAAGACTTAGGTAAGATGTGTTTACAAAGATAGAGTTAATTTAAAGTGCACAAATCGATGTTACTATGAATTGCATGAGCACGACCTTATTTGACCTGATAGCATATGCAAATATGGTAAAATGAAAGACAAGAAAAAACACAGATACGAGGGAGGAAATTCGTTCTAAGAATTGCCGTGGTCGTTCTTCTCAGACAATTGAAGTATACCGTTGACCTATGTATCCATACTCTCAGTCATTTACAAATAGGTAAAACTCGGTCTATCCAATAAGCGGTCAGTCCTATAAGGACGAGCATGTGCACCAGTGTTACTCTTGTTCAGGAGGCATCTAGTTGGTGCTTGTAAGTTCCATTCAGCTGAGTGAAAATGTGCAGCTTCATACGGCAAATATGGACAGCGTTGCACTTGAATAAAATCAAGATGAAATAAATTTCATCTTTTTTATAAGGGAAAAGATCAGGTGAGATGACAGATGGAACACATCGAAACAATACATATTTTCATCTACTAAGCAGTTTCAATTTGTTGTGAGTATGCTCGTGGCATTTTACTTAACGGGTAACAGGTGGACGGCTCAGTCTTTTTTCCCAAAAGCGCTATAGGCACGTTATCCTAATCAATACTATTTATTTTGGATGAGATATTTTTGTAAATTAAATAAGACGAGTTGACTAATACTGCGCGACTAATTGGCTGACTGAAACCGAGTGACGGTATCTCGTTCTGTCGCAAAAGTCCTTGAGCCAATATTTTAAGAATCGGGTAAATGCATATCAGTAGGTACTGATCGTCAAACAGCTATAACAAACGGACGTTTATGACCCTAAGGGATACACAGAACATTTTTGGTACCAGCACCACTGGTGTTGTTGAACTAATCAGGATGGAAGTTTTCGTCATAATCAGTTCATCTTCTCTGAACTCCCATAATGTATCATAAAATAAGACTGTCATGAAATGGAATATAGCTCATCGGTAAACCGACTAAGATTCTTGTCATTGATAAATAAATAAATGCTGGTCCTACCAAAAAAATCCATTTTTCTGGATTGCCTTTCATGTCTCTCTCTCTCCAACAGAATAAATAAAAAGGAGTTGAACAGATTTGGAGAATGCTATGTTGCCCATTAGCTCAACAGCCAACTTACAGTGAATGAGGGTTTCATCGGAGAAATCTTTAGGTTCATTTCGAACTTCTCGGCCACACGAGTGCGGTCTGTTGTATATACATTTTGTTTTCTCCACGTTGACGGGTCAGTTATGGGCGACCGGAAAATTCCGCTTATGTATTGCACATGAGAGGTAACATTGGACTAGCCCATGACTATGCCTGCATCTGAATCAAGATCAGTTATAAAGTAAACCGTAGGGTGAATTATGGCAGAACATACGAACACAACAAAGTGTCCCGTCGATGTTTTCCAACAATTAAATGACTTCGAGAAAGCGAAGTTTAAGTTTTGGAATAATTATCACACTGGCCCGTACTGGAATAGTTAACTTCATTATATTCCCCGGACCATCGAGGTAACTAGAAACATCGCTTGGCAACGATGGTGAACCTATCAACCATGGATGCCGTGAATGCCAATTCTCGTCTTCTGCATGCAATATCTTATATTTCCCAAACTGTCTTTTCTGAGAAATTCATTTTAGCTCAAATTCGTTGTACTATAAATACTTCATTTTGCAAATACTTGTTTCTCCAAACACCTTGACCTTAGTGTCATGGTGTTGCGAACCAGTCATCCTTCATACTTTTGACCTGTATCACCTGATGAGTTCCGTAAAACCAATTTCTTCTTAGTAGCCAAGTATGGACAGAAGACTCGCATTGCTTTTTTATGTTACACATTTCCACATCGCCACAAATCACGAGCATAAATATAGCTTTTCACCAACCAATTCAAAGGTTCGGCACAATTATACACCGTGAGCACATACATCCATGGTGCTGGCAGCTACGTGCAGACACCGAAGAGAGTTGTTCAGGTCATCACTCCTGGTTAATTAAACTGTATGTAAACTTGCTCGACTACCCTGAGTGTGGTTTCCGAGATGAGCTTGAAGAGGTGTTTTTTTGGTATTCGGAACTGGTTTAACTTCCACAAATAATGTCCCGCTTTATTTATCCAAACCTTATACAGATTGAGGCTCACCTTTGAAGAATCAGGGATCTGTAGGTGACCAAGATTGCTAAAGGCATGTGGCAACCCTTAGAAAACAGGATCAACGGAAAAACAGTCTACGTGGGTCTTAGGAATCAGTTTGTGAGCCTCCGGTATTGCAAGGAAGATGAAAATACTAATCAGTGTATCCATCTTGAAAGGATCATGTGATCATCACCACCCCACACAACAAAGAGATGGATTCCAATATACGTGTCTCTCGAGTGGCACTGTTCGCTTCGTCTAACTTCTCATTTGCAGCTCTGGTACAACATCAGACTAAACGGTGGAAGGCAAACATTCACATTGCTGACTGCACGTTACTAACGTTCACACACTAAAATACGAGCTCCAATTAGTTACCATGTGTTTGGCCCATTGCTTACTTTCAGTTTGTTAAGCATTTGACAACTTTGGCTAACCTTTTGTTTCACATTGTTTTGAGATAGACTAATGGACCTTCAACTCTATCTGGAGGTGTACAGCCTAGTGTGTACAAGTGACCAAATTCCAAAATTGAAGATCAAATAAGTCAGTTTTGCTGTTCCGAGCGAATAATTGCCAACACTCAAGCTTTGTTCGAATTGCATGTTCAAAAACATGAACTATTTTAGAGCCTTGTTTATCACTAGGTGGTGCGTTGTTCTGCGTGTGAATTGGTCTTTCCGATACGTTTCAAACATATGTACACCAGAATCTACATTATCTGAACTCTCTCCACCATGCCGTTTGCCGTTAGATTGTACAGTATTGCTCCGGGATGAAGCATTGTACTAATTCCCGAATATATTTAAATTTTACACGTGAACTGAGGACCGTTGTCGTTCACTGCGCTTTTTCAGATTTTAAGTATAAACAAGTAGCAACTAGACACTTATCTTGAGGCAGAGGTACTAATCTAAATGAATCCATGACATCAGGAGCAATCACTGACCGGGTCCTTATGGGACAGGTTATGAGGTGCATTGGGGAATCACCTAGTTTAGAGCTTTCATCCAACCATTAGTGTGTGCGTAGTCACGGACAGTGTTTTCAAAGAACTTTATCATCCCAGTTCAACAGAACCACAGTGATGACTTTTATTTTCCACGGAAGGTATTGGATGTCTCTCTTGGTTGTGATATTCAAGTTTTGGGACAATATCCTGCATGAGTCACAGATTTCGTACCACAAATTATGCATCCTTACAATACTCACTGTGGTGGCGCAAGACATGAAATCGGCGAATGAGGAAGGTCAGTGTAACTGGTGAAGCCTTCCATTTAAAAACAATTGTTACATTCATTTGAGTGTAGTCTTTCGAATTTATTCTCTAGCAAACTTTCTTCGCATTCTAGATGTGGACACGAACAGCTGCTCACCAGGATCCTCACGTCGATCTGTTTCGTTAAAATTTAATTTGCGAAAGCCGATTCTTCGTATGGCAATGACTATTTTTTATTCTTCTTAAATTTCAGATGAATAAGTGCCCAGGTCAATGTGAGAATCATTAGTGGTAACAATGGTAACACAATCCTCGTCAAAACAACCACCACTGTCTAAGATACCGAAACTCGTTTCATTTCCTCCAATTTTCATTTTCTCTGTGGATCCAATGTTCTGCCACAACTGTGCATAGGTAACTAACTCGGCCACTCTGCAATGAATGCAAACTCCGGCAAATACCACAAATAATAGGGAAACATCTTGAGAAATTGTTGCATCTCTCTAGAGATTGGTTGGGCCGCGTGTCTTTAATTGTCCGTGTATTGTTGGTGCTCAGTTCAACAGCGTCACTGATGATGATGTGGCTCAGAACTGTGATGTAGTCTACATGGAAAGGACATTGGTGTAGTATTTGAGCGCAAGTAGCGATCATGTAGATGAATTGGTACTGCATAAAGCTGAATGTTCAAACATGTATGTATCATCCGTGTATACGTCATGGCCTGGGAGATTGTCGGGAGAGTTTACCACAAATTATTGCCACGTAATTTTGAATGTGTTGTTGGTGCTTTATTAGAAAACAGTTCGTTCACTATGAGGAAGGTGGTGTGTGGTCGAGAGTTTGGTGTCAGATGCGAGTGGAAAAATGCTGTAAGCGAGTCAAGCATAACGAGAAACCAGTAACCGACATGTTATCGAGTAATTTATCGGGAGAAGGCAACACAAACGTCTGTGTTAGTATTTGATTATTCGGCCTTACAAACCGTTACATATTCCGCTAAAGCACTCTCGCCTCACATCGGTGGTCATACCAAGTACGAATTTCCAAATATCAACAGACCTGAATGATTCATTGGATGCAATTTTGGCAAGGCGAAATATGTGGCATGCCTTCGCGGTAGTAGTTTGGCGAGCAAAAACCTACGCTTTGTACCAGAGGTACCTGTGAAATATTCATGGTGAAGATTGTCAAACCACCTGACCGATATTGATCCAGGAAAATTAACAGCACCGAAAACCTCAGTCGGTATTGAATGTCACTTGTACCTGAATAGTGGAGTATTTCATGAATGAATGTAACATGTGATTTCGGTGAATCAAATATATACTGTCCGTTATACGGCTCAAACTGGGTATAAGATTTATCTCATCATGTTTCCATACAAATAGGTATCGCCCTTCCACACCAATAATTGGGAATCCAATTTGCACATGCGATTCAACTCTCCTTCCCTTGTTTACCGTGATGTACTATACCACGAGCCAACTTAGACGTAACTGTGTAATCACATTTGAAAATCGCGTAAACATGATGCTGACTGTGGGATGAAACCTGGAATGCAGCTTTCGACTGGAACAATTCCAACGAGTTATAAACTGTTACAACCGCCGACCAAAACTGGTAGATGCTCTATTCATAATTTGCAATTACGCGCCGTCTCGCTGTGTTTTCTTTGGCTAATTTTTGCAGCTACTAAATCTGAATCACTTTTGGGGCTCATTTACCTTGTTTTATTCTGCTTCAACGGTAACACAAATACTGTTCTCAAATTTGCACTTCCTCTCACGGCACGATAATCTCGAATGAATAAATATTGAACAAGCGTCTCACAGAGGCCACAAGGAGCACACGCGATGCTGAGCTAGATATTGAAGTAATGATATTCTTTTGAATAGCTCTAAGAAAAAACATATTTTCAAGTTATGTTTTATGTGTTATCCCGGCAGCATAGAAATTTTCATTTATACGCTTGTGGCTGGAAGCGAATTAATGTTCATCGTGCTCCGACTTTACCGCCATCGGTCAATCCCTATCTGCACAAATCTCGGTTTGCAGAGGCAATCTGTCATGAATAGTGCAATGCATCGCACGAAACTAATTGCTATCAAAATCCCATCTTGCGGAAACTTTTATAACAGTGCATGGGGTTTTCCCCACAGGTTCATTTGCATTGAAAAAATGAAAGACCTCAAAAATTATGGGGCAACACAGTCTAGAAAAAATGGAGTATCGTCAATGCTACAACTTTATTGTGATAATCTATTCAACCATATTAGCCGAAACGTGAAGTATGCGCGAAGTACACCAATTTATCCACTGAATTGCCGATTTCGGACACCATCGAGGAATAAATGGCATTGCGAGCCTATTAGAAACGTCCATCGATTCAGATTGCTCTTATCAACATGCGCTGAATCACCCGGAGCTGCGGTGACACCCACATCAACAGAAGCGATCATTGTTCCAGTCTATGAGTGGGGGTGGGGTGGGGCGGGAATACACTGAGATGGCTATTCTAACCGACGAGTCATTCCTTGTCTGGACAACAGACAAGCTTAGGAAACGCATCCGTATTTTAATCACCAATGTATTCAGGAATTTGTGTCATCCCAGTGATCTGAGTTTAGCAGTGCAAACGAATGCTCAACGGTTTCCGAATCCGTTTGACATTGTTCGTTCTGACTGTGATGTTTTGTGTCACATGTCAACGGGAATTAGCATGATACACTTGTGCGATCAATATTCATAGGTGTATTTTTTGGTGTATCCAGCTTTTAGATAAATAATAATGGAGAGTGAATATTTGTTCCAATGATTCTATATCTTGCTCTCACATATATTTTAGGTGACATTTGCGCAGATCGCCTAGTAAGTTGGATTTTTTCCTCACAAAGGGAGAAAATACCTTTAGACCTCATTCATGGACGTTTATAAGCACATACAATTAGTTTAAATTATTTCATGTTGTCACTTTTCATGTTCATTCAAACTGCTATGGTACTTTTATTCTACATTTACCGCCACTTTTCAAATAGCTTCGTAAATACACTCATGCTAGCAAAAAAAATTACCGATTCAACCTTCATTCCCAAAAACAATTCAGCTTTGTTCAACTTCTTCATTATAAGCATTTCGACCCTAGCTAGGACACATTTATCCAACATTTCTGAGTTGAAATAAGTGGTTCTCAAAGTGAAAATACATCGTTTTCGTTGGCATTCTTCTAATAAACTATATCCTTTTTCGACTGAAATTCACCCAATTTAGAAAACGCGCTACCCAGAATAGGCAGCTGCCCTAAAGCTTACATTTAACCGATTTGTGCTTTGCAGTGAATCTTGCATATGTTCTTCAATGAAGATGATATATGCTAATCAGCACAGATGGCTGACTTGTAGCGAACCCATACTTGTACTGTATCTCTTGTAGTCCACCAAATCTCTCGAAGCATTGATTTGCCTTCGCGCCTCAAATTACTCAATAACATTCCGGTGTTTGTTTTCAGAATGACATTTTGGAGTGGGCAAATCATTCACCAAATAGATAACCGCAAATTGATTGCCTTGTATGGTTAATGCACGTCGCAGTGAGAATAACTTGTTTATTCGTAAAATCATTTGCTTCATCTTTGATCCAGAACCATGAATTAGGCCAAAAATGGTTTCCTTTATCTGGTGACTTTGACATTTGAGTGGTGTCTGGTTTAATTTTCAAACGCGGACTTTCACTATCCTAGCCACAATAAATCATCCTCAGACATCGACAGGCAGGATATTCATCAATTCCACGTAAAACACCTTGTTACGTCTACACATGTATGCCTAATTCACCAAAACACATCGAATCACATAAAGGTTTACCAGTTTAAAAATGTCTCTCCAAAAGCATTCCATCAAAATAAGTGATAAACTGAAACCCAAGATCTTCACCGAACTAACGATTTTCTACTCCTTGTGTCGTTTCTCACAGAAGGGCCTCAGAAAATGAGGAACAGAAACGATAATGTTATGGAACAATAATTTACTTCACATGAGCAGATTACATTGCCCTAATTAATTCGAATAAAGTTGGTTTCAGCGCGGATGAGATTTTAAATGAAATAAACAAGGTTTAAAAGATGCAAATTCATCTAGTACTGCTAGATGGGCAACTTGTGTCTAAATCCTTTTTAATAATTATCCTTTCCCATGGTGCTCATACAGACAGATCACAAGATGTCGAACACATGAGTTTCTCTTCGTATGCATTTGTTTTCCAACTCGGAGATCAACGTTTCCCGCACTCGACTGAGTTTCCCGTCCATGAATTCTCTCGTGATCGTTGCTCATGCGAATGGTTAGTGAATCAGAACAGGTAAACGGTAAATGGCAATATCATTCCATTGAGTTTTAACCGGGGCTATTGCACTGCTGGTAATTATTTTAAATTCAAATAATAATTCCATAACTATAAGACATACTCCATATTGACGATGACACCTCGACGTCCAATTTGTATGGTATTCCATACATGACAATCAGAATTGAGAATTTAGTTTTGAACAGGTTCATGTTTACTCGGATGTGATTTACATTTATATAATGCACACTACTCCTAATCAACATTTTCTTATTGGAAAGTCGTTCGTGATGGTAAAATCTAACTCACGAGTAATAATTGAAGGTAAACAATGGGAAGGTTTTCAGATCATGAATAACAGTTGCACATTGGAAGAAGTGAGAACGACTGTTCATCTTTGATAAACCAACATGGATCAGAAAACGAATGAGGATTATAGCAGATGTGGTTAAGTTTGGCACACTAAGTTTATCTAATCCTTTCTGTAAACAGCTTTCCGACTTGGTGTGAGCATCAGGGGAGCATCACTCGGCATTCAGTTTCTGTCAGGGGAAGTACTTAAGCGAACTCGTTCGACAACATGAGAGAGAATAATGTTTCTAGTGTGCTGTTTTCAACTTTCAAACGCCCATTTGTTTATCTGGCGGTAGAATCGAATCTCACCAACACTAGCCTCGACATGGTGTTACATTTTTGGCACATCTAACCACTGAATTATTGCATGCCAGTGAAACAACTGCGATTGGTAAAACACACCGAAATAATTGTCGTTGTTATTGATCAACTGTAGCCATATGTAGCTTGTGAATCACGTTTACCACGACTCTATACATATTGAACCAGGTGTGCTTGCGTGGGCTATACAAACGTTTTCCCACACCGTAATTTCGACTCATAGTGGTGTCCACCGATCAACCGATAAAGAATTATGTTTTTTTCCGTTTTACAACTTCAACTTGAGCTTTACTGATTATGCCATTATGTTTTGTTCGAAGTTGAATGACTTCGGTGGTGTACAAATCTTGTTGACCGCTACATCGACTTTAAAATTACTTTCCGGTAAATGGAATATATTTTCTCATTGCAATGATTCTTGACTTGTGGTATCAGAAATGGTGTAAAGGGAATACCATAAGGCGCAGTTGACACGCTCATTTTTTCTATCTTAAACTGGAAAGCCCTGAGGTTGTTCTAGTGAAAAACTGCTCCATAGGACACTGAGCTCCAGAAATTACGCACAATGTGTGTCAGAAAGATAAAGCATAATAAAATATTGTATTCGGTCCAGGTGATTTATTGATGCACGTGATACAAACTAAATGACACTGACACTTGGGACGAATTGTTCTTTGGAAATTGACTTCAATAGGATACGCTCAAAATTTGGATTAGCAATGCAACCGAGAAGTACAGAAGGTCATACATAAAGAGAGAATTGAATACAGTTCTTCTGATAAACAAGATACATTGTTACAGAATAAGAGTGGGAGAGGAATTTTATCTCAAAATGAGCGATATTGAGAAATGCTTATCATCAAAGTTCATCCTCGGACTAATATTCGATAACCGTTTCAACTGTGGGTTAATCTTGTCGGTTTCGAAGCTCAGTTTGGATTCCGGTACATGTGTTATGTTGCTAAATTGGAATATGGAATACATAAACGTGGATCTCTGTCGTAGCCATATGATGTAGTCCTAGATGTGCCCATAGCCCTCAAATACTATTTCGGGGTACTATCTCTATCACATTGTATTTTGTTCTATGGTTCTTATTTTGATAATTCCCAGTTGACAGAAACAATTCTGATTGTAACCTCATTGTCCTCGAAACGTGGTGGGAAGACTCCGATGACATCACAAATATGGTGAGTCCTTTGTTCATGCAAGCGGCTATTGGAAAACATTTCTGCTAAAATCACTACCGTGGGATTAATTTGAACTATTTACTTACCCATATTCAGTATATTTTGAAATCCATAAATAAAGTTCTGAGTGAACCGGAGCACGAGATGAAAGCTTCTTAAGCATTTCAAACAATGAGGAATGATGAAAGGCACTCGAAGAGAGTTCAAGTTGAATTTTACAACCTTGGGCAAAGTGGTAGTGAGGCATTATGAATGTTAGTTCATTGAAACAGATCAAATGTTCCTCAGATTGTGAGAAGAAAATCCTAAGAAGTTGCTATATTAGTACAAATGATGCATTTCCTCGATTTTCTCAAAACTGATCACAGATCACCACTGAAAGTATCCATATTTTGAATAATCACATTGATCTGAAGAATATCTGGCTAGATCGGATGACGCTGTTTGATCAATAAGACCTATACGGAGCCAGATATATCCATTTGTCAATGGTGTATCTCAAAGGTTACTTCGGAATAATATTAGGTACACACATGGGATGGGAAATTCGAGACTGGGCATGGCTTCGTTCATCTGAGCTGCGAATGCGGTATCGTACATGGTATCATTATAATCATTCATCATCCACTGTATTGAATAACAGATCTTCACGGAGCTAGATCTGACACTATACCAGAAGACTGGCAAACGTCAGACACGCATTTGGATTTAGTGGTAAGTTTTGCGAAAACCTCCTCTGCCAAGATATATTCAGTATGCAACTAAGCAAGAAGATTTCTCTTTGGAACTTACAATGGAAGTCTGGGTTGACAGGTCGCTGAACAAAATTAAACAAACCTTTTGGTTTCAGTTATTGTCGGAAAATACCCGTCCTGATTACTTTTGTGAGCCTGTCTTTCGATGTTGACGGACTAATGTAAAGATGCGTGTGCTTTCGTGTCCTCCTATGCCGGGTAGACAGCAGAAACCGGCTATGAGTTTCGGACGCTTCCGATCAATTTCTCTTGAACTACTTGCAGACAAATTACCAGTAATATGCCATCTCACCCAAAGACAAATTTTGCCTTGTCGAGTTGTCTCCCGAGTTAGTTTCTTGGCTCAACTCCATTCCTTTTGATGGTTCTCCTTTTAAAATTTTTTTATTGATTACTGGGGAGCAGATATAGCAGTTCATAAGAAAATCAGCGGTGATCTTTCTCTTGCCCATCCATTAGTCGTCGAAATCTACACATTACAACCGGAGAAGGTATTAAGTGAGAGACCCGTTGTCGTACCCTGATTTTATTGCAATTAGGATAATTTCCATTGTTTCAAATTTGCTTTTTAGGAACCAACTGCTTTGCATATGGTTTGAAGTAAGCTGATGGGTCTGCTAAGGAAGCTTATGGGGTTACATAATGCTCAACCAATTCATAGAGCAGGTTGTTTGACAAATGAAATTTATTTAATAACTATAGATATTTCCAATCAATGGTGTCGACAGTGGATACCTTATATTGAAACCACAGTATATTATGATAATCTCACACTGATATCGGATGCTCTGTATCTGCCTATGGACTAGCCACAGTAAGCCAGTCCATTGCTATCCGTTACGCGTACTCGTCTTCAAACCATATGTTAGAGTGATTACTTTTTCTTTCCACTGATTATGTCATTCTTTTCAACTAACAGTTTCTAATCAGATTTGGCAGCCCAGCGAAGCCTGAGCTTTCTGAGAGAATAACCGCCTGGGTACTTCAGACGTGCTTCTTTTCAGAATTATTCCCGTCAATCAAAACTACTCACACCTGGCCCATGAGTATATTCCGGAGGCATTTTTCTACTTAAAAGAAGTAAGTTGGTTGTTCTTTTTAGATCCATCTTAAAATACACTCAGATACATAATTTCCAGTCATTTCAAATTATACGTCACTTATTTCGCCTGATTTGTTATTAAGCAAAACACTTCAGTTGAGCTCAGGTCGCTTTTGTTGCTCCGAGCCTTTACGGTGAATCAAGTGGGATGATGTTCACACCACAACGCGGCTGATCGGATTACCTTTTGTCACATTTTTCTCAAAAAATACACTAGGATAATCAATGGATTCTTACTGAGCAATGGTAAACTTCCTTAAAATGATACGCCAGACTTCCTGGCGGTGAGAGATGCACTCGAAGCAAATACGGCATTGTTTGTTTAGACCATGCTTGATATTTATATTTTACACTATAAAAACGTTCATATCTACTAACTTGGCAGTTTTCATCTTGCAGTGCCACCGGTAGAGATGCCGAGCACTATTAACTCCTATTGGCCAGGTCCCGCCCCGGTACCGTGGCACACTGCGAACCGTGATTTTGTACATCTGCTCTCTTTATAAATCCGGATTTCACGGTTGCACCACAAGTGGCACGGGATTAGTGAAATCTGTTTTGACTCTCTCTTTTCGTGATGAGAAATCCCCCCCCCAACACAAATTACTAGGGTGATCAACCTCCCGAGGTAAAAAAATAATTGGCAATTTCTAGTTTATAACCACAGAAGACGAGTACAGCCGCAGGATCTTACCAGTTCAGCAAATGTACTTTGCACCTGGAAGACGTAGAGTCCACGTCATATCCAATACGTTGGTCATCATGCGATTCAGGGCGTGGAGTATTTTCCAGGCATCTTGAGTCTGCGAAGCTGTGATAATGACGTATTTCAATTCGGAAATCATGTTCCTTGGAAGGGGTTCGACGGTATCTTTTGGTAACCAACACAAGGCATTCCGTAGAACGTCCCCTGTGACAATATTGAAAATAAATGGGGTTACAGAGCAAATTTTTCATACTACATTGAAGCTGATGAGAGCCACTAGAGGCTGGCTGTCGACCATAAGCCAGCCTTGGTCTTGATACGGTTACTTTCGTATTGACACACTATTTCCCAGAAAGCTGTCTAACAGTGCAATGCTATTAAAAGTGTCCCATTCCAGGCGAATGCCTGGGAGCGTAAAGATTAAAGAGTGGAATGTTTATTCACATTTCGACTACCAAATCGAAAACCAGCGTGTTCTTTGTGAGTCCGTTCTTTACTCGTTTGACACAACCCGTAAAATACAGCAGAAGCATGCAGCTCTGACGTTATTGAAGCAAGGCCTATACTCATATCGATTGAACAGTCACTATGCAAGCCTTTCGATAAGATGGAAACCACAACTGACTCCCCTTACAAGGAAGCGAGAATGCCGATGATGCTTGCAGGATGCTACAAAGTCACACCACTATTATTCAATGATTTCCGTTTGTATCACAAACAGTGACACCTTTATATTTGCTGAGAATCTGATGTCAATGAGAAAATTGTGACTAGTGGGAAGTCTTACTATACGTTTTTTTTCCGGGCGATTTTAAATAAGATGTAGGAAGAACAAGTGAAAGGAAAAGTGTTGAACCAATTAGATAAATGGGAAGTGACAAAACTAATAATGAAAGGGGGGTGGGGGAGGGGAAGAAAACAAATGTAATCCGGGCTCAAATCAAAACCGGATGTGTATTGTTTTTCTCGTGTGTCAAAGTCGTCAACGAAAACGTTTCCATTATAAACTGTGAAAATTTCATAATTACTGATAAATCGCAAATGCCGTCTTCAGGATAGTTCACGTCCTATTCAGTCCTGAGTGAAAACTAAATAAAACAGACAAAACCTGGTTATTGAACAACAACATACATGTATCCGGTGATAAGGCAGATTCGGTGACCGTGGTTTGTCCATTTGTTTGCCAAGCAAACCATGATTTTAAACAACAAGCAGTTTCATTTTTAAACTAGATCAACAAATCCTCACATGAAAAGATCGTTGAAAGTTGCATAACTGTTTTACTCTTATTGGCTTAGCATGACGTTATTGTAGGCAATTTATCGGGAACATTCACTGATTTGAAGAACATGAAGTTTATTGACTTCGGAATAAAAAGCAAACCTCATACGCGACATAGTTTTCCAGACTGTCCCAATGAATATTTTTCTGAGTTCTGAAAAATATTTATTTTCTCCCTTTGCAACTAGAAGAACCATAATGCACCAACCGGATATACACGCGACTATCTTGTCGCGTTCCCCCCACTTAAGGTATTCATATCCGTTTCCTGTCAAACAGCTTGTGGGTACTGTCGTGAGATTTATGCGAACCCTGTCTGTCTGAATCAGGTTGTACACAACAAAACATATGTATATTGTAAATTCCACTCTTTGCAGTTACTTATTACAGACTCAATAAAAGCAATGCTCGAGACACTGATTTTTGCTGATTATTCTTGGAACTAAGTTACTAATTGGAAGAAACCGATGGGTTCTGGTCCCAGCTGTGTGTGACTTTGCAAATTCCGGTCTTGCTGTAGTCAGTCCAGTTGGTGGTACACCGAAGTTCGTGTTTTGCAGTTATTAGCTACCTCTGACATATTGTGACACAAAGTGAATCTTCCTCCATGGAGCACCTGGAACTCACTAACCACACACTGACCATTGCGGATATGATTAACATTTGTGTTTTGAGCCCACCTTGCTGAAATCCAGTTCAGTGAGCACGAGAAGCATGATGATATGCAGTCACTGAGTAGTGGTCCTCGAGAATTACAAAGCACAAGCTTCAAACCTATGGTATATTTTCAAATACAATAGTCACTATTATACTTCCCGTGTTCGGAATGATAAAAGGAGCTTGATCACTAGTTTACTGACCTCAATAACTGCACAACGGAGGGAGTGTCGCTGAACATTTCAACATTACTTTTGATAGCTGCTTTCATCTTTTTATCGTCCCTCAATATGTATACAAAAATGAAAGCCACATAACAAGTGAACTATTTCTTACAAAGTGTGATACATGCGTCTGTGTAATGTATTGTAGCATGAGGAGCCATAATCTTGCATGTAAATACAGCTCAATCTCGGTTTTCAAGTAAAGAATTACATGCTGCTAGCAGGATTTCGACCGGTGACATACTGCATATCGAGTTGTCCGCGGTTCATCAGAACTGTTGCATTACCGTCAGTGGGATGCGAATGGTGCACGTGAATAGCAAACGATGCGTGAGCAGTAGGTCAGTGATGCACTCCAACTGTCCTGGTTTTACTTAGTGTAACAACCGGTAATCGGATGATCATTGATATGATTCAGACTCGGGACATGGACATTCTTTTATTCACCAAGTGTACACTGATTTTCCATTATCAAAGTGAATATGGCTCCTTGTGCCAATGTTCAACTACACACGCATAACACAATGTCCTGTAAATCTCGTTGCACCGTGAGCTGTTCTTCACATTTGTGGGTTACCGTTGAGACCAATGATGAGAATGATATACACTGTACTTCATGAGAGTAGTGATTGCGCATCACTCGATATTCCCTGTCATTATGTGTGTCGCATGTATTCTGAATAATGTGAGCAAACCGTCTGTTCCTTTTCTTCCTCCTCTTTTGATTGGCTTACTCATGTGTGAGTGAGACACGATACATTTTTCCACGGAAATGTTGCGTTCGCTGAACAATTCAATTGTTCCTCGTGTCCCTCTAATCGTGAATAAAATAATTTCAGCATTTCTTAAAGAAATGTTACTTGTAGGTCTTCGTTTTGACATGAAGTATTCACTTCATAGCTTATCCGGTGGGTTTTGCACGTCTTTCTTAAAGATTCAGGTCATTCTTTAGCTTTGTTTGCAAAATCAAACGCTACCAGCGTTGGGATTTTATGTTATAAAGGGGAGAATAATTAAAACAAGTTGCTTTGTATTTCCTAAACAAAACCATGTATTTGCACCTAAGTTAGGCCGTTTTTGGTATCTGATTTCTAATAGAAGAATGGTGATCATTGTTACAACCCAAAGGGGCTATTTGCCAAAATAAGTGGAAGCATAGCAACAATGAAAATGACCTACTTTTGCACGATCATCTCCCGCTAGACGATTAGTCGGCTCGATGGATATCGCGCTTCATCGCCTACCCTCCTCGTTGGTTAGACTCAAGTCCAGCGCAAACCGTGGCCTAGTTTATCTTCCAATATCGCGTACTGTAGCTTGTATGTTGTCTGAGTCGTTCCAGGTCTTTCTCGACGTTTTCTTCCAACCTTCAGGTGGACTGCTCCATCTCATGCTTGGCGCACGGCAGCGTGTTTGTATGAACAATTATCTTTAGGGTGGCCAGAGTATTAGACCGAACCATTGCAGACGGCCGCTTTGAAAGACGAAGAGCTGGTCAGTATCGTAGTATCGCCTCGTTATTTCGTCATTTGGTAGTATTTCCTTCCAGTTTGCATGGGGCATTCGGCGCAGACACTAGAGGTCAAACTCTGCAAGCCTCCTGGTATACTGAACTCGGATTTGCAAGGTTAAACACCCGTATGTGAGCCCGGGTCGGATATCGGCACAGAAGACGTGAACCTCCTTAAGGGGACCAACTGTTCTCAGTAACTGTAGCACACACTCTCCATGCGTTGCCTATATCTGATAGCATTTTGTACTTTGCCTGATCATTCGGAAGCAGAGTTGATCCCAGATATTTGAACAATGGTACTTATTGGTTCGCCTGACTATTGACTGAGCAGGACCAGCAGGAATACTTTTCGTTTTTGCTGTACTGAATTCTAGACCAATAGCTTTTGAGAAACAACCTATTTGGTTTAGGAGTGAATGAAGTGTAGCGGAATGATCTTTCTGAGTGTCTACATCGTCCACAGACTCCAGGTTCGTTGGACTCAGTGGCACACCGGATAATTCATCCAGGTCTTTGTTCGTTGTCCAATCGACTGCGTAGTTAAACAGCACCGGTGACAGGAGGCAGCCCGGTAGAGCTCGGAAATTAGTGTTGGACGCAAAAGATTATCCATAGTGCATCCAAACACGTTCGCTAGTGAGAGCATAACAATTTCCTGTGATCCTTGACAGACTGGCAGGAATACCATCGGGTCATACCATACTCCATAGGCATCACGATGATCCGAGCCAAAGGAGGCAAGAAAACTGTAGACCAGTGGTGACAAACAGGTCTGGTACACTTCTGGTGGGATGCTATCCTCTCCAGTAGCTTTCGTTTTTCCGGCCAATGAAGACCCTAAAGGTTTCCGTCGTACACGATGGCGTGCAATTTTAGCCATAAATCTACACATTCAGGAAAGATGGAAGTTCGGTTGGGAAGCCGATGAAAATACTTCTTCTGAAATTCCATTTATCTTCCCTGTTTGGGATTAATCTGGCCTGATATGTCACGTAGAACAGATTCAGGCTTGCATCTATTTGACGCGCTACACATGAGTTCAAGAGAGCGTCGCTCTTTTCTCGTATTTACTGGGCTGTGAAATTGATCCGGCTAGTTGAAGATACTCTTCGGCCTGCAAACAGACTGTTTTTGAAGCGCACACGTAAGAGGGCTTGGTCAGCCTCATCGGCTTTTCCCGTTGCCTCACCAGGGTAGGCTTTGTAATCCCTTACCGAAGTAATTCAACGGGATCACACTAGAATGTGATCATTTTATGCGCTGAGTGCCATTCGTTTGAGTGCCAGGTCAGCAAATATATTTTGTGGTGTTGGAAGCCCTGAAGCAGGTTACCGGTCTGTTTCCTTCGGTCAAATCCATTAGTCAGCTTTCATTCTCACAACGAGGGCTATGTCCAAACTTTCCCAGGACAAATCGAGTGAACCCATCCGAGGTGCCTGTTCGTACGAACCGTTGACTGGCGATGGACAGTATATCACTTCTTGGACTATGGTTGAATAAATCTAGTAGTTTGTTGTAGAAGTCATCTTTTTTTGTGTTCTAAGCTGCTTTTGTCGGTGCATAGATAGCCGTCACCGACATGTCCTTGAGGGAGCCCCTGAAGTGTGCCAGCGTCAACCTCTAATAAGAGGGGTTCCTGAAAAATAGGGGCCTCGTTCTCCTTTTTCCCCTGGGCGAATGCGACACCATGTTGTCCGGAGTTGACCACATACACACTGCGATAAAGACAATAAACGGTATTCACCCCCGAGACCCTATCACTCTGAGTGCCGGAGCTGTCCAGACAAACTTTTGAAAGGCAGGCAGTAGTAGTCGAGTAGTGTTCGCATGGGGGTGTTTTGCTACACATAATAAAGAGCATACATTTCAAAAGTTCGTCTGTCTATTTTTACAGGTAAGGACTTGCCGTCTGGCACTTCAACACGCGGAGATTGTTTACTTATTAGAGCACGTAAATTCCAAATTGTCCATGAGGAATCCTAGGGATAGTAATACGAAGTGGTGTCCTCAGCACTGTTCGGCCTTTTAGTGGTATTTGGTAATCAAGTACGGCATCCTTTATTCGAGAGTGGACGCCTAGCCTTTGCTCAATGAAGTGTAACCTGTAAGACAGCGGGGGCAACGGCCTTATTCAGCAGACCCTGCTTGAGCCACTTCACAGTTCATCCAACGGATTCAAGTGGAAAACGCTAGCCACGAGAGAATTTACAATCTTCCCAGACACTGCAAGGCCACGGCCGCTTTCTCAGTGAACCTGATCCAGCTTTATTCAAAACTAACCACCGGTTTTGTAGCCACACTTTCATCAGCGACCTAGAGATGCGCCCGACAGCATACAGCTGTATTCGAGGTCAGTACAAACCCGGTTGCATAAGTTATGTGTAAACTAAAGGTGGTAGAATTGTTCATACCATTCGTTCACCATCTTGGTGGTCAGAGTTCCGAACTTCGGAACCATCGGATAGCTTTGGGGTAGACGGTTATCTTCTGCCTCTTCTGGCCCGTTACCGAACTCTTCCTATTGGCACCCATTGTGGTTTCATACTGCGAGTCTCAGAGTGCGAGTTTAGACTATTTCAAATAGTGCAAGGAGTCTTGAAAGTTATAGAGCATACCACTTCCTCTTCAGTCGTGCTCAATCATGAGATAAAGATGCCACCGAAATTATAAGTGGAACTTGGATGACGTCCGTCGTGCTCTTTTCATCCTGAGTAAACATACTTAGCAGAGCTTCACTGGAAACATCCTGCTCTGCAATGATGCATGTTTCGCTCATTCTATTTGTTAAATAGATCTAGTTTTGTGCTTCGACAGCCTTGTTAAAAAATCGAACCCACCTCAACCAAGCTTGGTACCACATCGGTTTATCAGCTGAACCACCTTTCCAAGTCGAAGGGCTGTTGACATCTCACAGATGAATTATACGTAACACTCATATATATCATGCAGTAAACAGACAATTAAATCCATTTATTAAATGTCAAATGCAGCAGTGGAATCTAATAGTTCAGCAAGTAGAGCACACTTGAAACAAAACTATAATCATTGGTCATGAGTGGTATTGAGTCTACGCAATATGTGAAGAGTTGCCAGCATTTTTATCACTGAAGGGCTTGTTAAAGAGCTAAGTGAAACTTCCCAACTAATTCGTTCAAGCAAATGTAATTCTGTGAGAAGTCAAGTGTCGGCGAAAGATGAAATCGTTCCGAAGAGCAAAACGTATTGAACCAGCTATTTCCTAAGATGTCGCGTTGGCTCCGTAATTTTTGAAGCACCATGGAGGTTGGACTATTATTTGGCGAGGCTAAAATTCTAATAAAATGTGTCCGACTTTGAAGCAAAATGAAACAGCTAGTGCCAAATAGCAAAGTCTTGATTTGGGGTCGGTTATAAGTTGGCATTCCGCACAAAAAATAAATTCGATTTAATCAAGAGGGCTGTTGAAGAAACACAAGTTCCTGACAGGCATACGATGCATATTTCAGTCTATCCGTCCCATCATTTTGGGCGAAAGATGTTGTGCTGACGAAAGTAATCTTTTTCGTATATAGTTTCTCCCATCCTGTGGGAAATTCTCAACATGTTCACCTGGGAGTGGTCATTATATCTAATCACTCGACTAGTCTAAAACCCACTGGAAGAGGAATCTGTTTTACCAACGTTATATTTATGAATATACATGGTTGCGCGCGGTATGATCATAAGAGGGAATGAGCTTTTATTGGAATTACAAAACTGCTGTCCGTTTCGAACGGAATGATATTTGATGATCGTGTGAGAGTAGCGGACCAACTAATTTCGTCGTTCTCTCACTGCTATGTACTCAGAATCCTACGAGGGAACAAAGTAGCGGTACCGACGAGGTTTTAGATAGGCCTTAACCTGAATAAAAAAAGTTGCTTCAATCCTCCAGTTATTTTCTCGTCTAATAAAGTACACCTGTGAATAAGAGAAACCATGGTAGTGATAACAACGTTCTAAAAAGCTGATGCTTTTCACTGTTTCTTTGGCTTCTTATAACAAAGCCCTTTCAGAAGGAGACTGAACTAGCTCAGTCCAAAAAATTACTTCAAGATCACATTGGTCATTTCAGACTGGGTTTTGATTGGCCCTTAGTAATTTTCTGGACTTCTGAGGGTTTGGACCCACTGATTAACCGAGAACTGCAGAGCGTGAGGATCTTTATTGCTGTCATGGATTGCAATACTGCACAGGGATGCATACCGATCTCCAATTGCTTTCTGTGTATTTGGAAACAAGTGAAAAACTGCGCTTCGCGTTTGGTTTCTCGAGTTGCAGCCGGTCACCCACCCGCATTTGGCCATGGCCCTCCCCTGAAATACTGTGCTATTACCATCTCATGAAATATTACCAAAAGAAAAAAATAATCAGGGAGAAGAAGCTGACTTTTGCGCATGGCCTGTTACCCATTTCAATCGAAAATCTGGCCATTCTGATTATACTCGGTCAAAATACTTCAAATAAACTGGTCATGGCGCACACTTCTCAGCTGGAAACGAATTCAGCTATGGAATTATTTTCCACCTTGAGTTGGCAGCGTGATCTGATCATATGACGGGTCATAATAAAAGTCGTAGTTGTATCTCTTATACTAGTGAAAATATGCACGTCCACTTTGTCATTAATGTGTCTCCCGTGTGATATAGTAGCATCGTGAACAAAAGGTGTACGGTGACAGTTGACTATTAGTATGGCATGCATGCGAAGGAGTTCAAATTCTACCACGACAGACATGCGACATTTCAATCGGCTTGAACATTATACACGTTTATGGGGTTACATTGCAAATCATGATTTTGAAAGTCATGTCATTCTGTAGTAGTAATCACGTTTGAAAGAAGCTGACTTATTTTTGTAGACATTCTATCTGAAAAGGACTGATACGTAATTACGAATGCCAACAGCCTTCAAAGGCAATCACTTATACACACACAGTCTGAGGGATTACGGCTGATTACAGCCCGATGAACGGGTGACTGTCAAAAAGGCTCACAAATAGATTTCCATCATGTATGCTCTCAGAATGTGCTTTGCTTGCGAAGCCAAGAATATTCATTGCTACTCTAGTAGAAAATGAACTGAACCGTTATGAAATCCAAAATGAGTTTCATTATGGCAATCGAGTGATTCGATGAGAATCATTTGTGGTTGGGTTGTTGAAATCATGACAATAACGTGGAAGTCGGTATTATCATTTTTGTATTGAACAATGCCACTTGCATTCATCCGAACTAGCAGGGATCCTGAAGCTCCTACTGTGGCAGACTCTGGTCAGACCATGTTGTCCTGCTTGGCGAAACAATGAACATTTGAGTGTTCATTATTATACAAAACTTTTTGTCTCTGTATATGCTATTGTTGGACCGAATAGACACTAACTAGCACACAAATGTCCGTGTTGCTCCACTGTTCTGCTATTATTGTCAATACTATGGACATTTCAAATAGTGGTGCGTTTTGCCGTGGATATTGCACTTGCATAAATTGTTCTCATCTAATCAGTTTCGTGTAAATGAACAAAGCATGATTGTCCCGATCGTCACGTGCAGCCTGCTAACTACGGTTTTGGGTATCGTTCATGTTACTCGTCCCATGCCCAAGTGATTTCGAGAAGAATTAACTCACAATGGTTCATTGTAATTGTATGACTGCGCGTTAGTGGCAATTTGTGCGTGACTTTCCTTTGTGTTCACGTCTGTTAATATTCACTTGGATAGCCTCACCAGTTAGCTGTTACTCTTGTTGGTGTCGTTCGTATTTCGGGAAATGGTCACACTGGGTGGAAAGAGAGGAGAACTCTATTTTCTGGTACTCGATGCAATAACATTTCCTCAATAAAATAATTCACTTGCTGCAAAACTGCTCTCAGCAAAACATTTTTTCTATTTCGGTGATCATGTTAAGGATACATTTTTGAAGGGGTATACAATGATCATCGGGTTGAAATAATTCTCTGATTTTTGCTTTGATAGTAAAATTCTAATCCCATCTGGATCCGGACAGGAGTTCAGAATCACAACTTGCCTAATTGTGGTGGAAGTAATGGATGTTCGATGCCAAACGTGGAGAGAAAAAAGATTACAAAATTCACAACTTCAGCATTGCAGCGCATAACTAAACAGATCAGTTGAATTTTTGTGCCAGGATAGCATTTCTGATGAGTTGTGCTTGTTTTTCGTCATATCAGAAATGATTGTCGACACAGTAGCAAACAGTTATGCAGTTTATATCCATAATGTTTCCCTTGTTCCACACAATCTGGTACTTATCTGAATCATCGAATTTCAGGAGTTTTAAAACAAACCTGGCCGGCTGAACTTCAGGCTAAACTGTACCAATGTGGACGGAAAATCTGTTGAATAGCTGCCAATAGCTCTAGCTATTTTGCCACCTTCCGATTCGTGTCAGCTCACTCATCAAGTGAAACGGGTAGCTGGGGTGAGCAGCTTGAACGTTTTAATTATATGAAACAAAGTTTGGCAATATGAAAGGGAGCTAACTTACCGGTTCTGTAAGAATCTCTCGATTTCTATTTTTTGTTGGAAAATCACGGAAGATCTTCCTATGTATCGTTCAGATCTGCTACATGCATAGATTATCCCTTACCCTGTGCACAGTGAGCATTCGAATGTTAAATTTCAGACGAGAAAGTTGTTAGTTTTACCTTTTTTGTGATACCATCCTTCAAAACATGTAATAGCAATACAGTGCGCCAGCATACGCGCGGAAACATAACATTGATACACAGCGAAAACCGGCCAACAATATGAGAATACTCGTGTATTACCAGCGAGTGTACACTGGTAACAATAACAGAAATACTGGGACAAATTTCGTTGCTAGTAATCAATCCAATCTGAAAATGGAAAACTGAGCACCGTACAACGTATTCTTTGAGTGTGAGAAATGATTTAAAGTCACCTAAAGTGGTTAGGTTGTGCTCTACAATAACCCAAAATTTCAACCATGGCACCACAAAAATGACTCGTAGGTAGAATGAAGAAATGGAAAACCATTCGTTGGGAGTTTCCCAATTTTCTGTTATTCAATTATATTTTGTTGTTAGGCGTGTGTTCGTAATACATTAGAGATCGAGTTATTCCATCTGCGTACGTTATCCTAGTGTGTTCCTCTCCAGCTTCCGTACTACAAGTCTTAGCTCATGATTCTCGTTCATTCAGATGCCAGCCTACTTACCTAATAGCCATAGTTCTGTCAGTACAAAAGGTATCCCATAACTGAATACCAATCTCGCGATTGGACGTTCACTCCTGCTGATGTTAGGAATATCTTTGAGCACCTAATTGTTCGTTCAAGATGTCCCCTGCTCACCTCACTTGGATATCTGTAACCTGGTGATTTGCACTCACTGGTCAGAAAGTATAAACGTTTCATATGAGGTCATGTGTTGGTTTAGCTAGGTGGCAAATGACATAAGAGGAACAATTAAACTTCACAAGTATCCGTTAACTGATAAGTCATTGTCTTGTACACGAATATTCCAAAAAATGCAAGTTCTGTCGGTATGAGCAGACACATACCGATGGTTCTGAGTTTGGATTTGCACATACTTTTGCATACGGTGCCTACGTCATTTCATGTAAAGTGAACACCTCTGTTGGTCTGTATCTTCATAAAAGACAAGCCATTTTCCAATAAACCTTTTCCGCCATTTCTCTCAGTGATGTTCATTTACCATGACGTGTTCGGGTCCTAATCGTTTGATTCAGTCACGTTTGCAGAAGCGTGTTCAACTGGACATTTTTCGGACAATCAGCAGTTGCTCTTGCGATTCGATATCGTGTGTCAGCAACTTATATTTGGACGCATTTGAGATCGTGAAGTACATAAGCCGTATGGAAAAATGATACATAGTGTAAATTTACCTGGCTCTGTCGTGTAGATCTTCGTGGTTACGTAGCTCCACTAGCTTCTTTCGTGCAACTCTCTGATGTAACTTTCACCGGTTTCACTTCGACAGGGACAGTATTCAACCGTCTTCAGACTGCATCAAACGAGTACACACAAAAACACTTGGCCTAAACAGGGTCAAAGTCGGTGCATTCTTTGTTGAATAAGTGACTTACAAATGGTTCACTTTCAATCTTGTTTTCTTTCTCTGAAGCAATTCTTATACTTATTATGCAAGCCCCCTTTCCAGGAATTGCTGTTCCATCTTCAGACCCAGGTAGTTTAGAAATTACCCAGTTTAAAAACCAGTCTTCTAGCATTTGTCACAATAGATGAAGTGACCACTTGATATGTGCAGTTATTTTTTTGTTCACCCGCGTAGCTTGATCTATTTTAAATGTGGAAGACGAGTTGCTTGTTTTTTCCAAAACAGAAAGGGTACAAACAGTCACAATGCTTTCGTTTTGGCAGATATGAGAAAATAGACGTAGATGTTTCCATACTTCGTTGCACATCACTCGACAGTGAATTGTTCTGGAGAGAGTCATTTCGTCGAAAAGTTGACAAATACCGTTATGACCATTTAGTACCCGATTTCGTGTCGTGTTTGCAGAACTCATTTCCATTAGTCATCCGTCGAATGCCAGCTTAGTGAGATGATAAAAGGGCACAAGTAGTCTGTTGACAACTGAACTTAAAAAAACTACCTTTACAGCACAACTCAGTTTATTAAAGTTCGATCACACAATGGTCAGGATCTACAACACTGGATGTGAAAGCTTTTTTGAAAGCGATATTTGCTTTTTACTTGTACTTTGATGAAAGCAAATCTCGTATCACTCCAAGTCTGCAAAACATTTTAAACACCATTTCTGACATGAAATAGGAATGCTATGCACTGTGAACTTGGTCTTCACAACAATAGCCAGTAATCTAGTGCAGGACATCGCGAGAGGTATCGTGGACAACTGAAGGCTCCAAACTGTGAAAGTGACCGGCAGCTGGACATAAATTTGAAACGAGGATAGAAGGGTTGGAACTCCACAGTGAAAACCGACTGACTGTCGCCTTTTTAGTTTTAACCAGCGGCTTCTCATTGCTAAGCTTTTCTGCACCATATACTGTCCATACTAATACTGACAAGAATGGAAGACCGAAATATCAGCCCACACAAGTGTTTTTCGTTGGGCCCTTTTAAAAACATACCAATTATTTTTCGACCGTGAAATCAGACGCTCGGGTTGCCTTCAGAAACGTTACACACAACTGCGTACAATCCGTTTCTTTCAGAAACTTGAGCGTCATCAAAATTCTCACTTTACTTATAGATATGGATGTATATAAACATACATATACATACATACACATTCGCGCATAAAATGAGATGCTGGAAAACAGCCATATCAGTCCAGCTTGTTTGCCTTATTAGTATGACAGCCTCACCAGAATGTTTATTTCAACCGATGACAGCCAATTTGTGGGCCCTTATGAACAAGCTGTTTCTTCTTGTAATGACGAAAACCTTCAATGTGAATAAACAGATAATTCAGTGTATACTGCTGGCTACCTCATTCACGTTTAATCCTTCCATATAAGCAATCTGATTTGTCTCTTTGAAACGAGACTTAATTCCGTCATCAGGTGGGCAAAAGAAATCACAACCAGCTCAGAAGAAAACTACCCACAGTCGATGAAAATCAATCCAATTTCCTAGGACAAAGATACTTTCAGGGAAGCTCCTAAGAGTATTCGAATTCTGAGACCACTTGAATTCTAAATTAATTTTGAAAGCGCTTGCGTCAAAAAAACTGACTTTGTTGAGCAAACAAAAGTTCCAGACTCAACTTGCATAGGTTATATAACTTCCTTTAGGCGAAAACCTGCCATCGTCTCTCATGTCTGTTTTATGGCAGCTGGGTGACTTGATCGTTCGATCATTTGCCACGGAACAAAACGTGGTCCGATAAATGCTACCGAGTCTACTCTTATCGAAGGGTCACAAACCGAATGATCTGAAAAGTTGCTCTCGTTGTAATTTTCACTCTTCAAACCGCTTGCAAATAAAAGAGCACCTTGGCTTGAATCAGTCAGTAGATTGATTCAGTGCCACATAACGAAAACTCAGTTCTCATAACTTTCATCTTGATTGAAGTCCCGTGCCAGAAAAATCCATAACAACAATAATAACCGGACTGGCAACTGAGTGCAAGTCACAGAGCCGAACGACTTCGGGCGAAGCGGTGGTTTAAATGTTCCGCATTTCACACGGACAGAGATGTTATTATTGAAAAACCTCGTCTTTTGAATGGAGCATTATTTTTCGGGTCACTTCAATAAATGTGTCGCGGCTTCAAAGGAGAGAGATATGGAACAGGATTTCACCTAGCTGCGACTGGATCGTCATAATCTAAAAGGTTTTAAGCATAGTGCGCCCTAAAGTAGGCACAACGTGGATATAGCAATGGTGCAGTGAATAATAACTCAGCGTTTACTTCCATTTTCCCAAACCATCCCCACTATGTTCACTCAGTACCATAGTCCATAAAAGTCAACTAAGGATATAGACTGACGCCAGGATCAGGTATGTGCCAGTTATCCGGCGACAATACAGTGAAGTTGTGAGCGAACCTGTCGTTAGTAGATAGCCAAGTCTCTTTAGCAGTCAGCAAGTCGGCACCTGATCAGCTCCTAGCCCACGGCTCAAGCCAAAGGAATCACGAGCGGCTGGATTGCCGATTGTTAGAAAGGATAGACAGAATGTGGGATGAGTCCTGTCAGGCCGTGTTTAACATCAACGCTAATCTATTAAAAGGCTTGATCGCCCCTACCAGTCAGATCAGTCACGTTTTTGAGCGGCAAATGAGTCCAAGGACCTGAGCTCTATGTGATCACTGTGTGCTCCGATAATAAAACTAGAACCGTTCTTCATTACATTCTTTGGACAGTTCAGGACGGATAATACCACGGAAGTTCTGGTTCCCATGGCTGCATGTGTTCACTTCATTTTCCTGTGGAAAAATTAAGGAAACTGTAAGACAAGGACATACATTAATATTACACGTCCCAGTAACCTGATATTTATTCGTAAAGGAGCCTTTTATGTCCAATATGGGGAAGCAGGTTAGCATTTTAACTGTTCATTTGCGAAAAGCTTGACCTTGCATTCACTTTTTGTCGTTGTCATCCATACATCTGGCAGCGAGTTATTACCATTTTGTCCCGGTCTGCTTAGCCCTGTATCCTCGATGTTTATGCAGCACACTGTGCCTCCGAATTCATAATAGTCACATTTTACAGTTTTGTCCAGAGTGGACTTGTTAGCTCTAGGACGAGGACAAAACGAACCCGATGCTTGCTGTCGACGAGCGCTCTTCTCTTTTGTGTGTTCGATCGAACGGTTGTTTGTTGTTCAAAAATAAACACTTATTATGAGTTTGATGGAATAGACTTTTGTACCTACCAAACTGTTGGACATTGGGTTTCAATTAAGTGAATGTTTCGAACGACAACGGACTCAAAAAGTGTTCGGTAATTACTTTCTATAAGTAAGCCCTTTACTGCAATTTTTCTTTTTTTCATGTTCACAAGACATTTATACCAGAAATTTTCTCATTCACACATACCATTAGGTCTTCCTCAAAATATCGGAACTGCCTTTAATTTATTACATGGTTTTAGTACAACACAATGTGCATTCTCTAAAATATTCAGCCGTCATTTTACCAACCACAAATGAATTTATGAGCCATTTAATTTCAATAATATTATCAAAAGATTATTCCAAGAGAAAGATTAGAAAGGCTGAAGTCGATTGACTCCTAACAGTATAAATGACGATTTACGTCGAATTCAAATGATAATAAAAATTCTGTTTCACCAGCGGTAGCAAATAAATGATTTACCAGCGCGGCTACTTATATCGACATTTGGCTCTCACAGATAAGATCGATTTTCCTAATCTGATTACATTCAAAAGCATTCACAGTACTCGTGACTCGTTTACTGTTTACCTGTATGTTTGTCTACATATGCAATACCCAGTAGGTATCGATTTTCGTAAATTAGGCATTGGTACATTCAATTACCAGTACGTATGCGTTCTGTTCTCACTTTACCCAGTTCTGACAACAAGTGATATATGAATATAGGGGGTGAACAAAAAATGTTCCATTCGCACGCCATTAGTGTGATCACTTAAAAACACTAACGACGGCGGATGAACTGTTGGTGGCAATTTCTATGGGAATGAAACAGTTGTGCTGTAATGTCTTTCTTTTGGGAACACAGAGAATCAGACACACTGAAGTATTTAGACTGGTAGATTATATTGCTCCCAATAATTACTGAATAACATAATAAGGATATTTTTTCTTTCACGGAAGAAGATGATCGAATCTCGAGTAATATGCAAAGTAAAAATTGAAAGTAGGACCCAAAATTATGACCAGCAAGTACCTGTCACCCTAAGACTGGTCTGGATAGTATATTTGGAATTCCATGTTTCCAGTTGGTAATCCGAGAACTAGCAGAATGCAACCAGTGTGTCATTACGGTAAAAACGTATTCCCGGACCTTTGATGATATGGTAGAAACTCATTCAAAAGATAGCAGCAAAACATGTTTTCTCTAATCTTATTCAACTCATCATTCATGCACTTCTCCTAAATATGCAGAAACATTGTGTTGTACTATCAGAAAGATGTCAGTCTGACAGATACAGAATAGGTGTATTTTCGCGGTAGTTGCATTATGGAAGGTTTTACCTTGCTTAAAGCCGGATTTACATGGCTATACGTTACCATTGTCACTTTCAACACAGTCCATCCTTTTCTTACGAACGTATCCTGAATGTTTGAAGAGGCACCATATTTTTGCCCTTTACATGTTCTTCTGCATAATGAATCCTGAACGCTTGCCCGAGTCGAAGTGTAGGTTTGTATTCCACCCATAAAAAAAACAGTTCTGTATTATCGCCTTAAAAACCGAAAGTTGTATAAGGTAGACTTTGATTTCAAACGGAGTATTTTAGAGAAAGTACAGTTTGGTATTGGTGTATTGCGTCACATGTGCAGGCTTTCCGTAGTTCTCCATAAATAACGACTAGATTCGGACAAGACTACGGAGGTTTTTCTCTTTCTCTTGAAAAAATGGCAAACTTAGCGAAACAATCTGACCCCGAGGGTCCTCAAGATGCAGCTGGCAAAGATGCAACGAATTCTTTTGCTTAAATATATTTTTCGCATAAGTTAAATGAATGATTTTTAGTATAACGGAAACAGATTTCGGCTTGTCAATGTTGGTCAACATTGAGAATATCACCTTCTCTTTGGGGTTTACGATAAAGTCAAAATCTGCAATGAAAGTTAGAATGCAAACCACTAGGCTGAGGACAGACAATAGAACATTTACAAATAGAAATCATCTGTGGGCCGTGAAACCAGCCACTTCAGGGCAAAGCACAAGTAGCTGTTTCAATCAACTTAATTAAACTTCCCATCAGCAGGGTTTCGTGGGTGCTGTCAACCATCTCATTGAATTGAACTTTCACTTTCCCACACTGGACACCATTTCCATTAGGCTGATTATCTTTTTCGGTTCAGCAAGTTGGCCGATAAGTTTGGACTCCTGTTCGTGGTTTGAGAGCCTCACGCTCTGTGTACAGGATTCAGTTAAATTACCAAGACTAACTTCTAATTGTCAGTTTTTGTCAATGAATTTTTTGTTTGTTTTGTCTGAATTTATCAGGACGCTTTCCCCAGTTCAAGAGAGCTACAGACTTGCCCGGCACTTTGCAAACTATTTCGCTCCACGAACTGATTTCGTGATTTTTTCTACGGATAAACTGACTAAATGTATCCCAACCCACGATTTGTCATACAAAGCTTTCTCAAGGAAGCCAGTCAGTGCCCACTGAATAGGTCAATAATGTATGTTATTGGTCTGGACGTCTTAAGGTCGTTGTTTTATTGCTGTTTCACTTAACTCATTTTTATTGCATAACATTTGTACGATATTTTCTGAAAGAGGTCACGACCGACTGAAGGCTGGTAACCGTGGGATAGGCCGTTACCAGAGCAAGGGACTGAACACGGAACAACGACAATAGAGGTCCACCATGATACGGTTTGACCACTGAAAATGATTTCGTGAATCTCCTCCAAAGGTTGCGGTGGAAAGAGGTTACGATGGGTTAGTAATTCAGGTAAACTATCCCCGTTTGGTAAACCACGAATATGGCACGGTAAATCAGTGGGATTTGTAAAGAAAGGGGTCTCAAAACAGTGGGTATGAAGATTCAGTGACGTCGGTTACTGCTGACGCAATGGATACTTTTGTGTGCCTGCACTGAATGTTCAACAAGAGATCTCACGACGCCGTATCCAAGAAAAGATATTTTATGCGGTGACATCTGATTAACTAGCCCTGAAAATCCACAGGAGGACAAGAAATAATTGTGAAAATAAACCACAGAATGAAAAGACGGACCGTGGCCCAATGAACAGTCGACGTTAGCAAACTCGAAAGTAAAATAGACCCACTTTTCGAACAGCAACTCTGCCAACTAAAAGTCGGTACAAGTTTTCTCGTAAATTTACGACGATGTTTCGGTTGGTTCAAACACGCAGATGAGTATAATTAATAACTGTAATATCTTCGATAAAAAGTGCTCGCAAACTAGAACTAAATACAATCCCGAAATTTGGAATGGCGTGAAGGAAGGCCGGATCTCCCAAAGAAGAATAAGATGTGTTAGGGGTTTTGAGAAAAATCATCCAAATCCGTCTACGAGCAATGACCGAGCCTATACACTGTCATCACCACAAATGAATAGACGAACTGAACAGGCTTTGGTTAACCCGCAATGTAGATTAGGAATAAAATTTGTAAGCGTACCAGTACCCTGACGAATTCCTGCTCTGATATGAGATGTTTCGAGAGATTTCCTCCAAATTTCATACATTTTGCACTTCGTAAAGGTGGTATTTTGTTCAGTTCTGTAAGTCGGCGCGAGAAATCCGTTCCATTCCTTTGAAAAGCAAGGTCCACTGCACATCATCAAACACTGGTGTGTGATCGACAATGGCACATCTAACTGATTTCCATGAAGTCGTAAGGGATATAAAAATAGAATGCACAACCCATGGCAGTTCAGTAGTCGTTGAAATCTGGGGTTTGTAAGCCAACCCTTATTCGGTATTGGAACTTACTGCGGTGTTCTGTTGTCACTGAAACACAGCACTTCCATACAGTTTCAATAACGATGGTTGAGGTGCTAATAAGCGGACGTTTTGGTTGCTTTTTATGCTGTCCGAAACTGGTCAGTGGCTTTTTGGAGGCATTCTTCACATCTCTGCTGTGCATATTTTGGTACTGTTGCACCTCTTACGCAAAATATGATTCATTCTCAATCTTTTTGACTAATTAGTTTTCATTTGAATCCCTCTATACTGGTGGTTTGCCTAATAACAAATAAAAATCACCATCGATAAAAATCCATCTCACGCCCCTGCTTTCGTAGTTATGTCTTCCCTTTGGAACAGTAACGATTACGGCTTAGGAAAACACCAAACATGTTCGTCCACAAAAAAACCAAACGAGGAAATTTTCATACATGTATCGCAACCCAGTCTAGCTGTCACGTCCCGTCAAATAGGCCCAGATGTGCGTGCCCTTATTGGATTTTCAAGATGAGCTGTCCACGGAGCAAATACATTTTAGGAAGCGTTTGCGGTTACTCCGTGAATCGCAACCAGGATGAGAGAGTTTAGTGAACTCCGGAGTATCTAAGTGTGGGAAAATTACTTTGTTGTAAAACTGTATTCCCCGCCCTGCTGCAACCTATTTAGGAATATTTTATTCATTTTCTAACTAGAAGAAAGAAGCCTGATCAGCATTTCACAGGCAGCCCAGTGTTAATCAATGTATCCTTTGGTGTTCAAGTTGCTCGTTTTTTTAGGTAAGGCTACACACGGCGTTTTTGATGATGAAACCTCGATGTGACCTAGCGGGGCAGAAACAGTTGATTCATCCTCGTTACAGAAAGCGGAAAAGAGATCTAAAACCTAAAAACTGAACCAGAGGGAATGGATTTGAAACATGTGCAAGGAAATGGTAGTTAATCAGAAAGTTTTAGCAATTGCGTGACATTTGATGAGTTAATTCTCCCGCGTTACGGAACTGTCACATAACGGCTGAGGTAGACTGACAGTCGGAATTGCATAAAAAGCTTTCATCCCGTTCAGCAGTGACTCTATTCTTTGGTGGCATAGGGTTTTGAAAACATCCAAATAGACCGTTCCTCTAGGTGAAGCAAAAACGTGAATTTATCGGAATATACCCGTTGCAACAATTCGTCCCGTAATTCAAGGAACGATCACAAATCTGGAGGTCAGCCGTGGTAACGGAAGCAAAATCCCCGGAAAAATCACCAAAGGACTGCCAAAACGGACTCGTAGTTCATGGAAGCTCCTTACAATTCAAATCATAATACAACCAATAACACCACAGCTGTTCGTTCCCTCTGGAAAGAGATACCATAGTACTCTCAGTTAGTTGAACCTTTTAATCAAAACGGTAGTGCATCAGTTGATGTCACACACGTTACACACAGACCGTCGGGGTTATCCTCAAAAAATTTCGGCGTGAACATCACAAATGAATCTTTCTGACGATCAGATAACCCGAAAGACTTCCTTGTTGCCCCGAATAGCAACTTAATTGGTGAGCTCGGGAACATGTCTAATATACAATATTTACGTCAGTTTTCCTTTTATAAATTTAGTATGCAGTAGGTTTACGGATGTCGCCCCTGGCCGTCACTGGGTGAAAAGCATCCAGTGATTCTGAACATAGAATTTTTCATATCCCACAGCACTCCTGCGTACAGATCACTGTTTGAGAATATTTTTCTCCGGCATCAAAACAATGCGTATTACGCGGATTAATTTACCTACCTCATTTTACACATTTTATTATCAAAACTAAACGTATTTGGTAAATAGGTTACACCACTTGTGATTTTGCTTCGTTGAAATATCTAATCACTGGGTTTTATTTTAAACAGAAGCGACAGATATTTTCGATTACTTTTATTCCGGTTGGCTTAATGAAAATTGAACATTTTTATTCGTCCTGTCCTTGTCGTAGAAATACCACGGCGAACTTCGTGATAATCAGTTACTTTCAATGGAGCTGTCAAATCACAAATATTTTTACATTTTTCAAGGGAATGAACGGGACCGATTTCAGGAGGTCCAGTTTCCTAAAGCAGAAGTCGTCGAAAAAAGTCAAACGTCAAGTCAATGAATTTGGAAGTTTACGTCGCAAAGTCAAGTTATCAATTTTTTTGGGATCTGGGACTTGATAAGATGAAGGTCACGTGAGAGGTCAAGGTCATATCAAGGAGCAAGCTCTGCATATAAACACAAGATCGGTGATGAAATGTTTACGATCTGGATGCTAAGGTCAGTGATCAGAAGCCGTAGAAAATATACCAACCTGAGCTGAAACCAACACCAATTTCCGGAAGTACCGGGAATAATAGATCGATCTTTAATGGGAGACAGAAACCCAATTATGATGCAGTGAATTGCCGGAGGTATTACCTAAGGTGATATAAACACTCCACTCTCATAGGTTCACTCATTGAAACAGCCTTTTGGAATGAGTCAGTATGTTCCTGAAATAAGCTCAAGACTTAGGCTAACACTTTTGTAACGGAAAATGTATCTGACCACACGGCAGTTCTGAATGCGACTAAAATACTGGGTTTATGAACCACAAAATGTGAAATTCAGCTGGGGTTCCACATAAACATGATTCACATATTCACTGTCTGGCTAGGTTTAAATACTTATTCCATGGTCAGTGACGATCTTAACCTTGGATTTCACAAATATAGGGGTAGAATGAAAGGAAATCTGTTTACCGGTCTGTTTTTGACATTGTCGGAAACGACTAAGTCGGACAAGCGCGGGTGACCAAAAAGGCTGCACATTTGTCACAACCTCGGTGTTATCTTTACCGTGACCAGGGAATCATTTTTTTCTTTCTATACTCGTGAATTCCTTCATGTATCAGTTTTTTTCCGCTTGGATGATGACTAGTCGAGAATCGTAGGAAAAGTGATAGACCCGGGGTTTTCAGTAATCAACTTTCAATACAACTAGAGCAAATAGCAGACACTTGCTGCATGTAATGTGTGGATGATATGAATGTTCGGTAATATTTACTGACAAAATGTTTTTTGTGAAAATAACAGCCGAGAACTAAGTGTCTTGAGTGTGCTTCTGGGAGTGAATATTTTTTGCGTAAATTAAAGGTCAAATCAATTTTGGAACCCGAAGAAGATACACAACGTGAAAGAATCCTGTATTCTAAAGGGACTTTCTCATTGGTTCATTGTTCATGATTGCACTTGTGCTTCAGTTATATCATGAATTTTATCTGCGCAAATGTTTTCTTGGTACATCGACCGAGGGGTTACCGTTGGACGCGCAAGAAACAATTGCCCATTTTACTGGTAGTCTACTTATATTGGAAACACAATAAGTACCAAAATTGCGTCAGGATCTAAGTAATATGAAGCCAACGCGAAGTACATAGTTGAGTATAATTCCGGATAGTCCAGTATTACGTTTTCTGAACCACCTTCATGTACCTTGTGTTTGGCTTTTATGTTAGAATACAGGCATGTAACGTATACAACGATCTCTACTGACAAACTGAGTGATGATGCCTCTGCTGAAAGGTTTATCTGAACTAAAGCGTCTGTCATTAGTGAAATACACAGCAAGATGCACGTCAAAGGAGTGAACTAATTTCTCAGTTGTAGTATCGCTTCATAAGATTAAATTTTTGGTAAAAACCATTAAAAATCGGAATCCGTATACGTGCTCAATATTGGACGAGTGCCTTTATTTAACTGGAGATTCATTCGTCACGTACTACGTGAGTGATTTCGAGCGTCTTTGTGTTGAAGCACAACTTGAAAATATAAAATTTGTCATGAGATCCATCAGCCTCATCCTGTTGAAATAAAACCATGCCTAAAGTTGTACGTACATTTTTCGCTCTCAAAATTTCTCACTGTAAATTTGTTTTTGATTTTAAAGGCAAAAGCCACAGTGCTACAATTGATTTGGTTCCTTTGTTTTTTGTGTTAGGGAAATGGTAACACTTTTTGAGGTATTGATAGAACCGATTGTAAAATCAATACTCAACTGCCTTTCTTAGTTTTGCGCAAAGCTCACTCGCAAACTGCTTTAAAGCACTTTTGTGAAACACAAAGAATGTTTTGTGTAAATAAATTTGTTTTTTTCTTCTCGAGACAGAGTTGTATTAAGTAGTTGTATGAGTTCTCATACGAAAGTACCAAACAATTATGACTTTGTTCATTTGTCCTTACTGGGCGTTTTCAAGCATTGACCGAAACAGGACTCTCTACGTAACTCATTGTTCGGAGGCCTATAAAATGTATTTCTCACTGTCGTTTCACTTTCAGCTTAACAATATCAGAATACATTTGGAAATAATTTCTGTAGTTCCAAGTATCAACAAGCAAGCATTTCAAGAGTTAGTCGTTTCGAAAATGTCTCCCGTCTAATATGAAATTTACCAGAACCGCCTGCTAAAAAGAGGAGGTCACTTTTATTCACGCAAGGAAAGTTTAAATAACTTATCTTGTATTAAAATCAAGAAGCACAATTAATCCAAATTCAGTTGATAAGCATCATATAATTTATCTCAGAAACAAGTGAAAAAAATGGTGTAATATGATTCATCAAGCTCCTATGCACCCAAATCGCCCCTGAATATCTTTAAGCACTGTCCATCTGTTTCATCCTTGTTTGGAATCATCAGCAGTGCACATCCACTGAGCACCGACGGGGACTGGAACCCATGAGGAACCGTAATGTGTCAAAAAGCTAGCCACCAGACTAACACAGTTGGTTTTCAACAACTTGTGGAAAGGTACACTATTAGCATAAATAAATATATAGATATATGTTTATATATACGTATATTCACATATATATATATATTTAGGTATGTATATATACGTTTTCTTGTATTACCAGTAAGAATTCAAGTGGAGCATTATAGACAATCGTTGGCGAAATACTCTTTTATGTTGAATGTATGACCGAATATTCCCTACGCATCATTGGTTACCCCTTATTTGTCCTGATAGATACACCTCTAAGATTCACAAGCGTGTTGTGAAGATTGTTCTTCAAAAGCTTGCAGGAGGTTTCAAAGTGGGATGGACTTACTGAATCATGAGCAAAGAGTAAACTTTTATATTTTTTAGTCGAATAAAAACATCAAAAAAGCTACAAAAGTGTTCAATGAAAAACAGATAAATCTAAATATATCTCTTTATGAAAAGTATACACTCCTTGTCCTTCTGAGTAACCGAAAAAGGTCAAATTTAACCATTATTTTTCACGACCTTCAGAGCAAACCAACGATTATCAATGGAGATGTATCATTACAGTACGCCTATGAGCACTCAAATGAGATAAAAACCTACTCAGTTCTTCGGTAATAGAGCATGAACCAGAAAACTCATTGTACTCAGTTGTCTAAGATAGGTGCTTACTTTTTCAAACGTGATCTGGAGTGCGTGACTCGACTTTTTCAAGGCGAATGCTTTTACCCCTGATTGCATATAAATAATGTTACGTTATCATTCTTTTTGTAACTAGCACGATAATTATTGTGTAATAAATTCGGTTCAGGTCAAATTCTATTCGTTCCAGAGTGACTAAAAATACAACACTGATGTCCACACACAACCAACTATATTATGCATACTTGAATAAACTGAACTCTGAACGTTGAATGCCCTACATGCTTAACGATCTTTGGCGCTCGTACTTGAGATCGATCGTCCTAATCTGATTGAATTCAAAAGCATTCACAGCATACGTGATTCAATTACTGTTTACCTGTATGTTTATCTACATATGCAATGCCCAGTAGGTATCGATTTTTGTACATTAAGCAATAAATACGTTCAGTTGTCAGTGCGCGTGCATTCCGTTCTCACTTTGCCCAATTCTGACAACACATCTGATCCTCGATTATACGGGTGGGCAAAACATGTTCCGTTTGCACGCCATTAGTGTGATCACTTCAAAAAGACTAACGACGGGCGCTGAACTGTTGGTGGCAATTTCGGGGGGGGGGGGGAGGGAAAGGATGAAGGGATTGTGCGGCAATGCTTTTCTTTTAGAAATTCAGAGAAACGGATAAACTATAGTAAACAGATTGGTAAATTATCTTGCTGTTATTAAATACTGAATAACAACACGTTGATTTTTCATTGTTTCTCCGAAGGAGATGATCAAATCTCGGACAGTACACAAAAATAAACTTTGAAAAAGACATACGAAATTAGCCCCTGCCGTTTCGGTCATAGATAAAGCTACACTTGTCTGAGATGTGGATAATTTGCTTCAAAACGTATCGTTCATGTTATTATTTTAAGAATTACTAAAATGCAACCACTGTGTCATCTCGTTAAATCCCGGTAATGGTCTGGCACGAATTTAGTCAAAAAGATGAAATAGCAGGTGTTCCCCACTTTGGCCAATTTATAAATAATGCTTTCATCTTATTGTGGTCAGAATTTGCGTGGTATTTTTTTCTCACAAAGTGCTGTGCATGAAACAGAGTAGAATAGCTTCGGCGGTTTCGAAAGCTCACCTGTCAAAAGTGGAGCGCACAATTCTTATGCAAAATATTTTTCACACCAGTTATGCGAACGGTGACTGGTCCATGGGTAACCGGTTCTAGTTCGTCATGATTCGCCGAAACTCATAAGTTTCACCTTCTATCTGAGAGTTTGCTAATGATATCAAACATACTATAAAAAGAAACATTATTTTTGAACTGAGGTCCGACGAATAGAGTCAAACCGTGCGCATATAACCAGCCGCTTCAGTGCAAAGCACAGTTAGCAGCACCAATCTGTTTTGATTTAGGTTCTCGTAAGTGCTGCCTCGTCGGAGCTGTCAGTCAGTCCATTTAATTGAGCTTTAACACTAATTTAGTGGACAGATTTTCCATTAGATTGATTGTATTTTTTCGTTTCAGAGTAATAGTGAATTAAACTGGTCTGCATACAGTGACCGTTTATACTCATGAACTTCCTACACTAATCAGTTAAGTAACCACTGTATTAGAAACGGAAGAAGACATGCTTTACGAGATACGAGAATTTCGTTCGCTTTTGTTATTCGCTTGCATGGAACTTGACACATCATTCACGATGAGGTAAATTAGATACATATTGAGAAAATCAAGTAGAGGTTTATCAGAAACGAGTCTCCAATTACGATGGGGTCGTCTACGTAACTGCAAGAAAGGCAGATCATCCGCAGTGATTCTTCCTGTGCCCAAAAAGGAAGCCTTTCCTTCTTGAACAACGTAGCTTCTCTGAACTCTAGCAGCTTTGCAATTCGGTTGCGTAATCGCACTTCGAACGACTAGGTCAGATTAACTAGACAACCGGTCGAAACCAGGTGCCTGGCTGTAGACGATGCTGGATTTCTTGTCGGAATGTATTTTGTTCAGTCCAGTTGATTCATTGAATCCAAAAGCCATTTCGGAATGTGCTCAGACACTCGTTGAGCCTAGCATCATTCTGCTCTGCCAAACTACATGTCATCGCAACTGCAAGTGAACCTGTGAACATGTGCGGCCTAAGTCGAAATGTGACTGCTCCAGTGTTCTTTGAATCTTAATTTTCCTATGGTCTGCTCTATGGGTAATTAGGCTGTCATATATGTTCGGCCCAGATTGGACCTTACGTGATGACGTAGGTGATTAAAAACATGATCATCCTTGAAAGGAACGGAAAAATGACTTGCTTTCTTTAAACCGTTAAAATGTTTTGTTATGGAATTTCGTTTACCGCTAAATGTAACCTGTCAGATAACCATTGCTCAAACGTTTCCCAAAGAATCCAAAGATGGCACTTGATGTGAATTAAATTGGCCATTACCCCCTTCCAATATATTGAATTGGTACCATGTAATAAAAAGGGTAATTAATAAAAAAAATTTTAATAATTTTGTGACCCCTAAGAGAAAAGGTTCTTATCAAGCCGCATTTCTAGGCAAATAGGATGAAATTACAGAACCGCCTATTAAGGCCGCTCCATATTGTTTTTCTGTGAACGGCCAGTTGTAATATGCTGCCCGGAGGCCTTCTGGATAAAATGTCTAAGAGTGAACTCAAGTTGGACTCCTAATCACAAGACACAGGCTTGTAAAAATGAGAACAATATTAAAAATGATAAAACCATCAGCATCTGAATTCAATATATGATCGTCAACGATGCTTCTGGGAAGATGAGGCTGGGTGGTTTAGTCGGTTGACTGGTTCTCTGCCATTCTCGGGGAAGCGTCTGCTGTCGTGGAATATAGGGGGCTTTCCAGATGATTACTCTTTCTATATTCCAGTCCCCAACTCAAAATGGATATCTTTTATGCATAAACAAATGAGGTCCTTCGAGTGAGTGGTAAGAATTGGGACTGTTATATTTCTGGAAAAAAATGACATCACAAACGTGGTCAACAATTTTTGGAAGAGATGCTTTCATAAAAATGAGATTCGACATCCACAAAATATATGCTGAGTCTTCACTGTGAAACCGCTGAGAGTTTTTGCAAGTTCAGATAAGTCTCTTGAAATATCAGATGTGAGCCGTTTTCGGATGGAATCCTAGTATATTGACCACGATGGGTGAACTTTGTGATACGCTATCGGGCCTCATCAGGACACCACTCGTATGAATCATTAGCGATCCTGCAAATAGGACTTTTGGATTCTGTTAGGTAACAGTTCTTTCTGCATTTCTTCGAAAATGAATCCATGAGCAATGATAAGTATAAATGTTTAAATATCCGTCTATGATCGCATGTATATTCTAACGCCTAGAACTTCAGTTGACAGCTGTTTCCACAAGACTTTTCCCAACTGCTTTATACTGAATTTATCAAGACGTCTCAGGAAATCGCAGATTATTTTCCGCTACAATTTGATCAACTAAATCCCTTTTTATCAAATACTGACAAATATTACGTTAATTAGTCCCCTGTATGCTACTGATGACAAAGCGCTGGCAGAATGAACAGACAAGATACATTTTGTTGGCGCTGCGTATGACTAAGTCCGAGTTCCAGGATCCCGGTCTTTTCTGCAAATTTATGACAGTTTGAAATCAAACGCTATATGATCCAGTGGATTTTTTGCTACCTTCAGGGAAAAAGAACGGGAAGAACATTTTGAACGCAAAACATGCCAGTTTTTCAAGCAAAACTTCATCCTTGGTTTCTTATGCAAGAATATGGAAAGGAACTACGGAATTTCCGAACCACAGTTACCAAGCTGGAATTGATCCAGACAAGGAACAGTTGAGTTGGTGGGATGATTCCAGAAAGTGTTCGTAATACTGTGTGGGTGAACAGCCAGCGATGGTCTTTGCTACTATAGCAATCAATACGGTTTTACGGTTAACATAATTGTCCGACATGGGATTTCACAAGGTTACACTAAACTAAAGACTGACGATGTGCATACCTTTTCAATGTTAATCATGGTAAATGATAGTAGAATAAAAGCAATTATAGGGAATATACAGCGGTGTGCGAATGATGAAATGACAGCCCGTGACACCTTGAAAAGTCGACGTCTGTGGGTTCTAAAGCCATATAGACGCTGTTTTTCAGCAATTATTTCATCAAGCAAATACTGATTCCCATTCTCGTGTAACTTTACGACAGGTTATTTTAACCAGTGTAAACGCGCAAAGAGACCAAAATGAAGATGGAACTGTGTTCTCTAGAACGCGATTGCAAACTGAATATAATTTGGTCTTGACATATTGAATTGTTTAGCAGAAGAACGGATTGATGACAGAGGATTTTACTGAGTGAGAGATTTTCAGTAAACTCATATAAATCGGACTGCAAAACAAAAACAAGGGCCAAACAATGTCGTATTCATGCTTGATTAGATATGCAAAGTGAGTAGTTGGTATATCACTAATGAAGGTGCAGAATAAATGTGAAGAAGGAACTGTATCTTTAGGCATACTAGCACTGTTCGTGAAACATTTCCATATCATTTATCTCCTCTTGGTACATTGCGTTCCTCAGGAAAAGAATAAGTTTATACATTTAGGTTAGTCAGGGGGGCAACTAGATTAACTTTAATTCTTCGAAAAGCAAGGACCTTGGAGCTCCTTAAAAAGCTTATACATAACCAAGATTGACAAAAGTAACTACAGTAAGACAATTATTGAAGGAAGGGTCTACTCAAGCTACTGCATCAATTGTTGAACCCAGGGGCCTATGAGCATATGGATCTACGTAAATTTTGACTGTTTGGAAAGCTATGAAGCACCAATTTAATTAACAATGAATAGAGGGCTATCAGGCAGATGTTATTTGTTTCCATTTGGGTGCATGACAATCTAGGTATAACTGTGATTTTAACGAGACATCAGCTTTCAGGAATGGGGAAGATTCACGTGGACGGTCAATTAAAGAATACAGCGGTTCACAGAAAGTGTCAGTTCCATGTTTTAGCACTAACCAACGTAGACTTTGTACTACAAAACATGAAAACCTCCCTTCTGTGGATTTATTCACTCTATTATTTGTCGGCTTGTTTGAAAATGGGAAAAAGTCCTTCGAGTAAACGGGAAATGAATTTTCAGAGGGCTCGCATCCACTCGTTGACGAAAAAGGCTTTTCTTCTGATACTGAGCAAGCCGATTCCCTAAAATTATTGTTTATTGTTTCTATAGGGTAGAAAATCTTGGGATCCGATGCCGTTCAGAATTTTATTTTCTTCATTGACCCGGCTTGACAATCGATGACGCCTTACATATGAGGGCCTTTTTTAAGCCAATCCCTTTTTCCTGTGTAACCGTTACTGGTAATGTGAAATCACTCTTCCAAGGTGGAAGTAAACCATTTTAATGAGACATCAGATACCGAACATCCGGTTTATCATTTCGATTGGTAAATACACTACTTTACAAGAAGTGAAAACCGGTTATGCGGAATGTTCCGAAGAAGAAATAAAATTTGTTTAGTCTGCAAGTAGTATGAGTGACTGAGTTGAGAAAATATGTTTCGATCGAGGAATTAGGATACTATGGTCACTCCACTTAGGAATGCAGTCACTCTGAAAAAACGTTCACAAATGATTTGTCAGGAAGTAATCCAACTGAGAGTCACCAACGTTTGGAGTGAAACAAATATCATTGGGATTAAAAATTTGAATGGATAAGTCGATGCATGGTGATCACATGTTTGCAGTGATATGCCATGATGTGTCATCAAATAACGCCGGAGCGAAAGTAAACTTTGAATCATAGGTGAGGTAACCGAGTGCTGGGAGTTTTGTAGTATCACATAAATCGCGGGTGCGTCCACGTTGGCATTCATTGAAGCTTACTGGAGGTATGGCATACCCATGTTTTGAAAGCCACAAACGACACACACGTAAGTCAGGTCCGAAAGCTTGTTAAGCAGGGTGGCATACAATCCCAAGCATTACTGCTGACCACCCTATACTGCCGTGGTTTACACCTGAAAGGCCGTTTGCCTTCCGACTCTTCCACGTTTGTTCATGTGCGAGTTTCCATTCGCAATGGCATCAGTTGATAACGAATGACCTTTAAGTTAGTGACATATATTTCTCATTGATAGTGTGCATTCGACAAAAGTGTGCGCTTTGGCATGTACTGATCACAGCCTTCCCTCAAACAACCATGAATCTTGTCTCGTTTCCCAATTCGTGCTCTTCAATACACATGGGTTTATTGGGAAAAGAAAAAGCATGTTAGGACCGATGTCAACTGGATCCGGACAAAACAGAAAAGCACACTGAAAATTCCAGATGTTTGTCGCATGACAGAATACTCCATTACTTGGCTGTTCGCCACTGTACAACTGGCTGTTTTACTGAGGAGTGCTGTAACAGGCAGGGGCAATGCTCTTCCGATGAGGGTAGCACGTGTGATCTGCAAAAGCACAAAAGGGAAAAACTCCATGAGCCGAGGCTCAGTAAGTGTATCAACGGCACCAACACTTACATTAAACGAACAACAAGATGGCGGCCTCCACTCTGGCCGTTACACTGCTCCCCCCACAAAAGAACACTGCCCCCAGTGTTCCGTACTCCAACACACTACAGGAGCATTAACTCTCCGGGAACCACACCTTGGGTAGGCCATACCACAAGACCTCTCTTGGGCCACACCAAATCTACGCCTCAGATCACTTCACAATTATCTCCTCGGCCCACATCAGGTCTATCTCCAAGGCCTCCCACTCCCCTCAATGCGGTCCCGCCGTGGGTGCCAAAAATGTAACAGGCAGGGGCAATGCTCTTCCGATGAGGGTAGCACGTGTGATCTGCAAAAGCACAAAAGGGAAAAACTCCATGAGCCGAGGCTCAGTAAGTGTATCAACGGCACCAACACTTACATTAAACGAACAACAAGATGGCGGCCTCCACTCTGGCCGTTACAGTGCATTAGCATTTAGCTATACACTGGATACAATGAGAGCCAATCCACTGAGCGTCGCGCAGTAATATAATAATAATAATCCAGGCAGAGTTACCACAATTCAAAGCCACCAAAGACTACTGGGTAAGATGTGAACATCTGAAGGTATAAAATTTCTGTTGATGTTATTCCACCTGTGAAAGAATATCGGTGTGTAGAGTAAAGCATATCTCCCAGTGTTGTCTGATGGATCGAAATCATCAGCATTCATTTGATTTGTTGTGGAGAACCTGAGGATCCAATAAAAATAATCCATCCTAGAGGATATCACCGTATCACATCACATTGGTTGTTTTTACAGCTGTCGAAATTGACGGAGCATTTGAGAGCATAAATATTCTCTGACTGACTTGCGAGCCTCTTCAAAAAGTCATTCTTAGCATTCACGACATTTCAACTTTTGTAGTCTACATTCGATTTCGATGTGGATATGAAAAATTGCATAAAAATACTGTGTTACTGATGATCCAATAACCTCATTAATTTACACCGATTTGATATAGTTTCCATTATACTCCACAGAAGAAAGCATACCAACCAGTCATCAACGAGAAACAGAAAAAATGTGGTGAGCAATGTGGTTCTCCTAAGTATAACTATGTATACTTTCAGAAAACCATTCTCAAAATTCCCACAGGTTAGTTAATATATTCCTCATCACTTGATAACCAGTGGCTCTGTAAACAAAGTGTTTTACATAAAGCATTCGGTAAAATGGGCCGAATAAACAGGTATCGTCGAAACGTATACGTACGGGTTTGTGATAGGCACATAATGTACTCGTACGCGACTGTATTAACGCAGAACTGCATAATCATATGAGTACAATAACAGACAAGTGGTGGTATGCTTACACGCAGTGAACGGCTGCTTTCAAAATAAGCACGAAACCGTATTTCAGCCACTACACTTGAGCAGAAATTATGTCGGAATATGAGCCCCCGAGGAAAAATGGAACAGAGTTGCTTAACACTGAATTAACCCGGACAATATTTAAGGCAAATTGTTCATATGCATTAGATCTCCCTTTATTCTTCAGGATGTTTCGCAGTCCGATAGCTGCAGAGCCGGCCATATAGGTGATGAGGTAATTCTTTACTTTCTACACCGTCACATGTTGTAATTTTGACCCTAACGGCCTGTACGTGGTTAGCCCTTTGATCACTCTTTGCAGGACAGATAATTTTCTGCAGGTACATTGAGATCCGTGTTGTAAGAGGGTAATTGTATGAACTGGACCTCAAAGTTGCGCAAACATGCTCAAGTATTATAAGGAGTAGCTAACGGCCAAATCGTTCTACATGACGTTACATACAAACCCATCGTGAAACAAAGTGCGAAGTACTACCCAGGAGAAGAATTTTTTTGAATTCAGGGACTTTTTCAGTCAAATCGATGAAGACTTCTTTATTCATGTGCTTAGATAATCGTGTAACCAAATAAAAACTTGGGTATTGCAATTATGTGAAACCGCATTCTGGTGAGTTCTGGCGAACTATACCTCGTTGATGTTGAACCACATCTCATATACGCATCCTTAGATGAGGCAGTTCACCTGTGTGGATTGGCTTTTTCCCGCCACTCAATAATCTACCGGCTTCAAGTACACCAAGTACCTGATCCTTTTATGGGAAGAAAATATTCGATTCCCATTAGGCAATGTAACTCTGTGGACGGGTTTATCATGCGGTGATCAAAGGCCGTCTGTGTCTGACATCTTTAATTGTATTGTTATGAGTCGTGAAGGGGTAACTTTGTGATAAGTCGGGTCTTGCCGAAATTTCAAAAACCAAATTACTCTTGATACAATGTATCATCTTACTGAATTCTCAAACTGTTTACGAAGCGAGTTTGAGTCCTCTCAAATCATATTTAGTTCAAGTATATAGTTAATTTCGTTTGATTACGTAGGCAAAATGGGGATCCGTAAACAGTTGGATGGATACTTAAATAAAAACTGCTAAAACTGTTAGGATCCACGGCATCTCAAAAATAACTGTGAATATTTAGTAAAATATCGAAAAGAAATTTCTAACAAATGATGAATACGCACTGATTCTAAAGCCAGAAGCAGCTTTTTTTGCTGGAGTGTCCACAATTGGTACGCGATGTATCCCCCGCTAGGAAGTGAAAACAATGTGGGCATAGTCGAATATGTGTACCATTTATCTGCGCAACCGATAACATACGGTGCACCGCCAGAAGCGATGCTTATTCATTTCTGATACACGAAGTACACTTAAATTTATAGCGTGTATATCACAAGATTGATTCGCTGTTTCACGATAATATTGATAGGGGAAATGAAGACCGGAAAATTCGAAAACCATGGCAAGTACGACAGAGCCATAACTATCTATGAATTCATCTGGCACGTGTCTCTGTGATAAAAATAACTTGGGACCATCCTTTAAGAAATGGACCTTCTTCGCATCATTTTGCAAAATACCGAACCATTGTAACACGTGGTGAGGGAAAAATATCCAAGCACAAATATGGTCAAGTGTGGAAATCACGGAAAAATAAACAGAAATTGCAGATCGTTTTTGCTGACAAATGAGTTTTTGCGACATATGTTGAGACATGGACAGCCCACGGAAAGGTCATTCCCAAAGTTTCATTTTAGTGACCACGATATTGCAACCCTTGTTATCTTGACTGTTAAATGGTGGATTATATCTTGGTCAGAATTCCCAGGCACGGAGAAGGGGCGTTGCCAAATAGACCTTGAATAGTGCGGAATTTATCCTTCTCGAAAACATGTGTTCAGTGTGCAAATCATGAATTTATTCCCCAAAGAAGTTCTTCACCGGCCTAATGCGTCTTATAATGTGCAAAAATATGTTGGATACATTATAACTGTGGACTTGCACAAGGGAAACAGAAATATAAAATAATAATCCGGGGGGGAATTGTCTTTCTGTTTTGCTAGTAACTCAGACTGCCAAACTTGTTTTTCTATTTCTTGATCCTCTACAGTAATTTTGACAGTAGTCTGATCAACCAAATGTTCATCTTAGTACTCATTGGATACATTTTTCTTCGTTTACATTCTTGACTGAACATTGCGAAAATTACAGTAATCACCATTTTATCAATATATCTCCAGATGCAATCTTAGTGACCTCCAGTACTGTGCAGCCGCTCCCAAAGTATCTAGCTTATTTTCCAGATAGGTAGGTAGGCAGAGAGATAAACCAATAGCTTTCTGGGAAAGTAACCATTAGACAAGCTGAAACATGGAAAGAAAAAGAGTTGTGTGCGGATTGAAGAATCCATGGCAATGGTACTGCTACATGTGGTGTTTTGTTGACTCGAAATTGGGTTCCAAAGGCTGGTTTTCATCGTCACCAAAGTTCTCAGTGAGCTAGTTGTATCTGTCTTGAGAATCACTTGAAGAGCTTTTTTATATATTAAACGTTTTATAGAAGGTTTTCCCCAAGTAGACTCGGTCAAACAAATTTCAAACAGGTATCTATGTCGCTTATGTTGACGTAGTTTGGGAACAAGACATTTTGCTGTCGGCCCCAATAAAGATACAGCGATGCGAAAGCTGTAATAAAAGGTTAACATGGTATACTCAGTATGGTACACTGATAGGAGCTTTATGTTTCAAATAACTATCATGAAATTTTTCTGGATAATATTGACGGACACTGCAAAAGTGTATGAGGTTCCAAGAGAAGCAAAACTAACGACAAATTATCCTACCACTCCACACTTCAGGAACCTCACTGTTCTACCTGTCTGTGAACAGAGGGACTTCTTTTTGGTCTATAGAGTTCAAAGAAACGAATATGAAATGATCCAAAGCAGAACGGTGTAAAAGGCTAAGGAGATTTGTCTGTAATCTTCAGAGGCTCTCTCACAATGAAGGCCAATGCGAGCTCGGTCCATCAAATTCCGGGTTGCTGATTGTGTACACAAATTCAGTCACCGCATTCCTTTATTTTCTTTCCTTTTGCAATCAATATTTTGGTCAACAAATATGTGGGATGTAATAGTGGCTGAATAGACGACTGATGGTCTCTGATCCTCTCTCATATCCTGACATTCTGTAGATCAATGCGACTATATGGGCCCGGATGTGATTCCTCAAAAAATGATGACACTACGTACTCTAATTGGAACCATACGTTTAATTCGTGACTCACATCTTAAACTCATATCCATGGTTTTCAAAAGAGTGATAATATCGCCAGTGAAATAGTAGTTTTCTAAGTGGAACTGCAAAGCCTAAGTGAAACGAAATTTTCTGCAAAAAATACAAGGTATAAACCTTTATAAGAAAGGTCAATATATTTGTTACCCTATAGGTCACGTATTGCAAATATTAGGGAGAAAAAAATCAAGATATTTCAGTGTGAATAATCAAGTCATTTTGGTTTTGAGAACCACAGTAGTTGGCTACGCGCAGGGGGTGAGTCAACAATGATTTCATTCCGGTGAACAGCTACAGCAAATCCATCGTCACTCTTGCACACATTAAAGTATTCAGACGGATCATTGGTTCAGCTAAATCACGACAGATATATCGCCCATAACATATGTTCCCGCTGACAATTTCTCGCGCATTCTGCAACAATGGACACTAATATCCACCTTGTCAAATTAAGATGTACGAGAATTACCCCGTCGCTCTAGGAGAGGCATGCAATCATCTGCTTTCCGTTTAAAATTTCACAAAAAGTGCCTGAAATTTCCACCAATCGAAATGTTATTTAACGAATGCGCATTTTTCTCCCCAAGTATATGAAGTACACTGTAGTTTCTCACTGTTCCCTAATTTCCTGCGCTCACCAAATGGCTGTGTGAACAGCAAACATCTGTAGATTTTAATTTCAAGCTGTTGTGCAACTTTTTGACAATTTAATTGAGGTTTTTCAACCGTTACACCTTTGAGATCTAATTTTGAGTCATAACTCTGAAGCCTCGCCCGGAAGAGAGGAGCATAAAGAAAAGCACAACATCAAAAGGTGTTAAAAACTAAGTGTTACGCGGAAAACATGAAGGTGAATTTGAAAACTGTACTAACCAAAATGCTTATCACCTGAACGATGGAACCTATCCAAATTACGCACTGTACAATACAGACGACCGGGACCATCACTCGTCATTTGACCGAAGTTGCTCCACGGAAAACCCAGAAAACATATACTCAACTTTTTTTGCATGAACTTTCCATCACGTTAACATGATATTACATTATGGACACTGTCCATCATCTGTATCGTGCCCACCTAGTGCTGAATAATCCATGACTTTAGCTAGCGACCTGTCTACTTTTTCCTTGCTCATACACGGAGGAGCATGTCTATAAATGCATACATAAAGCACTCAAAGTAGAACAACGTCAATTATTCTGGTAAACTGATTTATAACAAAAGACTCACTTTCTCATAGTATCCTAAATAAAAGAGTCATGTTAGTGGCAAATGACGACAAGATAAATGTGACTGAGGACCACGAAGAAAGTGGGTGACCCATAGGAAAATGTACTATTTTGCAGGAAAAAACGAAGTCCTTTCACTTTGTGTTTCTTCACGTGTTTGTATGGGTGGGTAAATATTCTAACGATGGGCGTGCACGTGGAGACAAGATACCGTTGATGGGAGTGGCCTTCAGTGGACATTATTTTGGCTGTATGACCGTGAATGGCTGTCAACATCTTTTCGTTTTCTCGGTGCTTTCTGTGAAGGCTCAAATTAAGTTTGGTAAGGTAAGCTATTTCAATAACACCACAAATGTACAAAACACTGAGGTAGAATCAGGTCAACCGCCACTCACAATATCCTGAGTGGAAGAACCAGCATCCCACACTGGCTGCTTATTTATCTCTTATGACCAGACCTAATGATTTCCTTGATTATCGTTTTCCAGCACGGAAAAGTAAAGGCGATACGACCTTAGAGTGACATCATGAATAACGTATGCATGAATTTATTAAGGTATGATATTTTACTTTGCGTTTATCGGAAAAGTAAGTTCTGTAGTAACGAAACATATCAAGTTACAAAGCAATGGTTATACACAACGCGAGAATGAAATCTTTTAAAATTAGGTGCTTTCTGATTTAAGCTCTATTTTTGCCTCCTTAAATACAGTTGGCTTGACAAACATGGCAAGATCAGTATACATGGACAAAATTACAGAAAATGTCGCACATCGGGTGCTCAAGCGGAGATACTGAATGCGTGTACAGAAAGCAAATTCGCACAATAGGCACAAAACAGTTCCAAAATTCCACCTAAGGTACAATTCCTAGTTAGAAGTATTAACAAATCATTTGGTAGTTAACACAGTGGCTCACTGTGCTGACATTAACTCGCCAACCGGTCTCGTTCGTTCAAAATTCTTCAGGCAGTGGTAACGAAATTGGTTATTTTATCAGTCTAGACTGCCAATAAAGTAATGTGCAATCAGATAAACGTCATATTATCTCCACCGTCAGGAAGACCCCATTTATTTTTCGAGTATATAATGGTCAGTTATTAGCATTATTTGAAATATTCTTCAACCCCAAATCAACTACAATGTGAAACAAATAGACAGTAGATTTCTTTCGGAATTTCTGCCAACTCTAGGCATCGAAATGACTCGGTTCGGGTTTGAAATAGGACTTGGTGGAACATCCAGGTGATTCATAACGCAGTTTTTCGCAACCGTCGAACATGTGTGTGTATGTGTGTGTATGTGTGTGTGTGTGTGTGGATTCACTACATGCTGTTGTCACTTACCCATTTCTATCCCACCCTTAGCTCTCCCTCGCCAATGAAGCAATCCTTTCCTACCTTATTCCCTGTCGAACAAACCTTAAAACTCTCTATTGCATCACATCTTTCTGTGCTCACATCCTGCGATTAGCATGATTAGTTTCCAATACAGCACACATTGGGCTCCAACAACTGTCAGATGATTAATCCCTCCTTATTATATGACCTCGTGTTTGATAAATACTGATGTTTGTACTTTCATCTTGTCAAACTATGATTCCCATTTGTAGCACCACATACGCATACTGATTTCGCCTCCGTCCTTGAGTGGAATGTTATGATTCTGCGCGAACCTCAACTCGATCATTACCGATGGATCAAGCATACCTTTGGAGAGTACAAAAGAAAGCTTTCGTTTTCAAAGTTTTATGAACAATGTCGCTTATGTTAATCCATGGGTTATTCCACACAAATGATCCTTCTATATTACTACCAATCATACTAGTTTGGATTATTAATTGTCGGAATCTTTTTGACAATTTTACCATTCACTTAAATTTGAAGTTGACAACCGCTGTAACTCTGTATGCATATGCATATAACTAACCTCGTATCAAATTGAAAATAAGAATGAAACTGATTGGATACGTGGTACTGTAAATTGTTCGTGAAAACAATTTGTTCTTCGCCCAAAAACATCATCATCCACATAGTGAAGCCTTGTGCCAATTTCATTTTCCGCTGATGCATGTTCTCTCTAACTCACAAAAATTGGTTCATATATGAAAATCGTTTGGTACAATCCAGAAAAGTGATGAGGGTTCTTCCTTAGAGATGTAGTATGTAAAACGAGCATAAAAAGTCCGTTTCCGTATTTATCTTCATTTCAAGTGTATAAAGTGACACCATAATATCTTCTTTTATCATGCTTTATGTCAACTCCCTAATTTTCCTCATCAGTAAAAATCAACGCATACTGTTTCTTCCTGATCATCAGCAGATATGACCTGTTGGAAGTTCCACCAGGAATTTGGACCCGACCGGTTTTAACGGAAAATGACATCGGTTTAAATATCGAAGTACTTCTAGGGACACCCGAGACACATACTGGGTAGCGTGGTCAGGATGAACAGAGGAGGAGAAAGACACAGTTTCCAGATAATGTTGAATGGAAAATAAATGAAGAGTGTAGTGAGGAACAAAGCAAAAATATTCAGCTACTGGTTAGTCATTTACCCCAAGATTTTCCCGGTAAAGTTGATAGTCAAGTTCAGTTGAGGTGACACTTGAAAAGTCCAAAAACTGGAAAAAGTGTTCAACACGAAATTGCGAAAAGACGGGAAAAATAAGGAAAATAAACATTTAACTCCTTATCAATTTATCCATGATCACTGGGAAAAACGAGTCTCAGTATCGGAATGAACGAAGGTTCGATGCTTCATTTCTCTGACACAGAGAATGAACTGATTGACGAGAAGGACAGGATGATAAATATTTTCCAACGGCTTCTGGTGTCTGAGCTTAGCTTTTGGTTTGCAAACCGCTCATCACTATGGAAGGTGACGATCGCCTTACTCAAGTGTGTAGTTGTGGAACTTGTGCCTTTATTTGACCTCGAGTTCTCCGATGACCCTGACTGTAGCCAGTGACCGAGTACAGAAACTAGACCATTCGACCTGCCGTCATAGGGCTCTACATTCAGTAACTTGACTTCTGATCATTTTCAGTGCCTTCTGTTCTCGGAAACTTGACCAGTTGAAGTCTGTGCTGGCTTACCTGAGTATTTATATGAATAGTTCTTGCTTTCCTCATTTTTGTTTCAAGGATATTTTGTATTATTTTCCTAAATTATTGGTTCACTGAGCCTTCTGGGAGTTGGCTGGGTTTGTGTTTACACAAATATTTGGATCCGATGGCTATGGGTCAACCAAACAAAGGTTTAGGTGGTTTGTATTCTATTTCTTGATTCGGTTGAATTCCTTGCCTATCCAGGAATAGTGAATGAGGTCCAACTTCATGTGTTATTTGGTTGAATTCGTTGAAGAACTCATGACCTCTAAGAACTTCCCTGAGTATCACTTTTTTACTTGATCCAGACTATAATTTTTATCCAATATTGAATATGCTTACCTTTTGATCTTCATGGATGGATATTAGGGAGAGTTGGCCATGTCTTCTTCAAGCTAATTTGTGTTCACGCTCCCCCGCGGCAATCTTTCTCTCATTGTAACGAACCCTGTATTTCTTTCAGTTCTTGTATTTTACGTTCTATAATAAGTCTCTTTTTTCTTCGGTCTTCAGTCGCACTTTCGGTCTTGATATGATTCTTCTCAATACCTTTGTTTGTTTGGGATCAACTGTATTGCCTTATGGTTGTGGGGGTCCTGTGGTCATCCCGGATAATTTTTGATGTATCAGAGTATTGCATAAATGTGAGCACAGACTTCAAGCGGTCAGGTTTCCGACATCGGAATACGGTGCAAAGTTCAGAGGTCAGGTTGAAAATAGGGAACTTCATGCCAATAGATCAGAGGTTCAAGTTAGTGCAAATAGCATGTATTGGTTGGCCGCGGTCAAAGGGTCATCACGACCGGCTTTCAATCCTTTGGACCTTGGTTCGAGTCCTGCTCTCTCGAAAGGTCTTTTTGCCCAATAAGCCATGACCGTCTTCCTGAAATATTGTATCACTAAAATATAATAAAAAAGGAAGTGAATAAAAAGGTAAAAGATGGAAAAGATAAGAGATATAACATACAAGCGACCGGCTATCTTCCGTCCGGCGGTTGCAAGAGTTAAATCTGTAAAAGCACAGAAGGGAAATCTGCTAGGGGTACCAGCACCTACTTTAGTCGGCTTGCGAGCTGATCGTTGCAGGTAAGTTGCTAAGCAGAGGGTCACCCTAGATTTGACGGTCAGAACAGGAGATCAACTTTTTCTATAGAGAAATAAGTTAGGGGGTCGGCACCTACGCATTGACGATGTCACCTTGACAAGTGACGAAATATTTGCTACCTAAACGCCAAACTCGGCCATCAGAAACGGTTGAAAGCCACCAACCTGAGCTGCAGCCAACACCCATTTTCAAGAGTATTAAAAACAGATTTGTTTCTTTGAAATCCTGAAATTTTGCTACTGAGGAGGCATGATATTTGGTGTGTCTGAAATTCTCGTAGAAAAGGGCAAAGTGAATGAGATCGTGCGAGAGTTGTTTTAACTAACACGACGCAGTGTATTAGCCGATGAACCACATGAATGAGCACCATGGAAACAGGTGTGGTAAGTGCTTGCGGATGGGACTGACTGTGCGCCAGACATCCAGCATGGAAAACTCCGGGTTTTACGGTTACTCCAGGCGATGCCATCCACCACTGGTAGCGCTAAACAAAGTGCAATCAAAACTCCCGATGTGCGAAGTTCTTAACGGTGGATCTAGCAGCATCCAGCCTCAAAAAAGTATCGCACATGCATCTGGGTGACAAAAGAAAAGTCAACAAACGCTGGTAGACAAGTAAGGGGAATTATCTAGTCAGTATGGGCTGCTACTGAGTAGTATAAAATGCGATCTGGTCTGCGTAATACAAACCAATAATTCAGGTTTGCGCGTGGTTTCTGTGCCAGTTATATCCAGGATATAGGGAGCCAATTTCGAGAGGGACGAACTATATATTGATTTTTGGAATTTGCGTATAGTCTATCAAATGACAGGATGGTAGATTTAATAAATTTTAGATCACAACAGGATATTAAATTTGGGCCGCAAACAAGTGAAACGCTTACAAATACAAGAACCAGGTGAAGTGTTTCACTAGATCCACATGAAATTATTCATGCAGTCAAAATTATATATCAAAAAAGCGGAATGTAGAATGAACAACAGACAGATATGGGATCTGGAGCTCAATTCTCTTCAGCTGACTAACTGATTCTTCATATAAATGAACCTTATACTTCGGAAAAGAAATGGATGAGTCATCCTTTTCCCAGATAGCAAACGACCACGAAAAACGTGCCTATTTTGTTCGCGAGAAACCCCACAATCATTCGTCATCAGACTGATCAGATCCAAGCGTTCCGTGTGACAGCGTGAAATATGAACCCAGAACCCTTGGTCCTTTGTGATGCTCTATTGATGCGTAGAGCTTCACCCCTATACGCGCGCATAAATTGTTGGCTCATGGGTTACTTATACCATGGTGTTAGTCAACCAGATTTACCGGACGGTTTCCTCGTTTGTTTCACGCTCTCTGATTGTAATGTACTGCTTTCCATTCTAACATGAGTTAGCATGTTTTATGTCGGTGAAGAAGAAGAATAAGAGAGATGCTCACCCCTCGGAATTTGTCTTTTCCACCTGTCCTGGTGAACTGGATCAAAGCGATCTAATGTTCCAAAGCCGAATCGCTTTGGATTGTAGCACAAAGTTGTCCAGTATCATAAATAAAGTCCACAGTTAAACTGCAACACTGAAATTGATGGTGGATATTAATATAAGATTAGTAAGACAGAATTAAATGCAGCCGGGTAGAATTATAACAGCCACCCTGAAAATAAGGAAAACGTTCGTATGTAACGATGATTGGATAACAGGGAAAGTGAATGTCAATTTTAAAAGTCAATGCTATGTTCGTAAACTCGATCCACAAGTATGGTCGGTATTAAAAAAGCATTTATTTAATACGGAAGAAATGTGGGGCTTGGATATGGACGCGCGAATGGCTGAGGCTGGTTTATTCTATAAGCTATAGTAGCTTGTCATTACCAATCAAGGATAAAATAGCTGTTTTTGAGAGTGACTGGGTTGGGATGTTTCTAAAGATATGGAGTTTGCGGTATTTACACAAAGGATTGAAGGAGTAATTGAAAACTACCTTTTCCGAAGCAGACAATATAAGACCACCAATCTATTTTGAACAAATGAACCAAAGCTTTTCGAGGATAACGAGCAGAGAACGCCCTTTTTAGCTGTAAGCTGTACAGCTCCATGTTGACCATTTTGAGAACGGTCTTCGAGCCGACTGTACAACGAATGTATTTGATTTGCGTTTGATTGTGACTACGAAGGAGCAATATGTAGGAAGTGATCTAGCAAGCAAGCTATATATGTTAAGGATGCTTTGGGATACTTATAAGGACTGAAATAGAAGGCTTTTGCATTCATTAGCCTATACCGGTTGAAAAACAGCATGCTCAGATAAGTTCTGAGTAAATTAATTGTTAAGACTAAGGTGGAGTACATTAGGTCCAAGAGAGATTTTTGAGCTACAAATATACAGTAAACCCGGACTGGTATTTTGTCGGTTCACAATGATTCCATACTTATCAAGGGAAAGATTAGTGGTATATTTACATCACCAGTGGTTACGTGCACCAGACAAAAACGTGGACACAATCCTCATGCCGTCGGCAAAAGGGGAGTACCGTGATCGTTGATATTTAGAGCAGCTTTATAAAACATTGGAAGAAAAGAAATGAAGTGAGAACAAAACGTTGGACTAGTCTACTAGCTACAGTTCTAGACTGGGAGGAAAGCCCGATAATAATACTACGAGCGAAAGCTGGCAAAAATTAGAGACAGCCAAGCACAACAGGTTTGGTGGTATCCAAATATAAAGTAATGATGTACGCGGTCAAATACGTCTAGCTTGTCAAGAAATAAAGTAACTAGGGACATTTCATTGTCTGTTCAACGAAATGTCATATTGGCCAGCAGATCACAAATTACACTGATAAAAGTTGTACTGACTTGAACTAAGAAGGTCACTATCCGATAAATAACTGACCGCGTGCACCTGTACGACCTGTCCCGAAATTTTGTAAATGACACGAAAATGATCTGTATTTGAAAATATCTAGCCACGGTTCATTGTCGTGGCCTGACACCATAACCTATGGCTTCCAACGAGCTGGGAAGCAGCCTGATATCACCGAAAAGGTAAAGGTACTGAGCAAATGAATAGCTAGATCAGAGCTACAATTTATTAGTACATCCGGGGGTAGGTTATCCGATACGGAACGGAAAGACGTTTTAAATTTGTGCGAAAATTGCCGAATGCGATTCTCATCGATATCTATAGTTACAGTTGAGAAACCTATGCTTGATGAGATAAAGTAAGGAAGTGTGTAGGCAACAGAGATCAAAGTATAATCGAAAAAATAATTCACGTCCGCGGCTATAGTAGCATGGGAGAAGATGGAGTATTTGTCAGGTATTATCTTCTGGACAAGTCGTTTTCCTGGTCAGGGTTCGGTGCATTATTGACAGTGCTGCAGTCTTTTGGGTGTAATTCAGAGCTTTATCTTGTTGCTTCCTTAGACTAGTTTGATTTACGTTTTTTGATAATATCTGTCACGCGATGAGTTCTAGGAAAAATGGAAAGCAATTAAACCTCCTCTGTCGTACATGAAGGACGCGAAGCATCTGACCAAGTTTTGATTTCACTCTTCTGTTATGAACCCATCTCGCAGCCATGAATTCCACTCCAGTTTGGTATGTAAATAACAAAAGTGAGTTTTTTTCACAAAGGTGATATTTGTGCCCTTGGTACGTTTATCTGAAGCAATGGTGCTTCTCTTCATCTTCCATCGCGATCCAACCCACCCAGGATGTACATAAATACTGATAACGAGGAAAATGTCTTTGCCATTTCGCTTCAGGTAAATTTTGCTGAATATTGGCCACCCATTTTTACCACGATGAACCACACCAGGCCAAATATTACCATTCGAATTCCGTTTTTGACTTCGTAAATCCTGATAGAAAAGTTGTCAACAGCCATCGATTAGTGCTGCCCGTCGGCGAACGTAAGGTAGACAGATAAGACAAAACCACCCTTCGCGTACTAAGCTATGAATTGGTTGACCTTTCGGTCCCAGCCGATATTTCTTTTCCATTTATGATGTACTCGTGTCACAACTGTCAAGAAAGATCTACAACATCTTGCCTGTTTCGAATAGGAAAACTGGTTAGTTTATTGTTGTTGCTTTAGAAATGTTATTCTTTCAAGCATACAGGCTACCAGCCCAGATGTCCTTATGCTTATCAGCCTACGCATGTTGGAAGCTGAAGCAAGGAGTCGAGAATATATATGTCCTTGTTACCGGTCCTTCATGTTTCAGTTGCTGTGTACAGCTAACTGTTTTCAAATTTGTTGATTCCACAACAAGTACTTTGCTGCCAGCTGGTCCGCTGTTCTCATCCGCAAACAGTATACATTTGTATGCAATAGTCACCTCCAATTTTTCTTATAAACCGGGATTACTCATCTCATGCTCGACTGAGACAGTTGTGCCCACTTCAATCCTGATTACTCATTCTAAAACTGTGGTCACCACAGATCTGCGGTTGTAAAACTTTATGCGTGCATGCTGTGGAAAAAGATAGGGAAATGTCTACAAATAATTGGCTTATGAGACATAAGAATACTGTCTCCGGTTTGTTTTTTAAGAAGAAAATTTTTCTGAAGATGATCATAATAACCAGGATGCCCCATTACGTGTTTCGAATTACTAAAACAGTGTGCCAGTTAAACTTCTGAAGCTCAGCACTGACTTGGTAGATGAAATTGCAAAAGCCACCTTTCATTCAATTTTCGGAAAAGGTTTGCATCTGGATATCTGTATCATACATAGTCAGAGCTGTCACGAAGCTCTCAAAAAACAAGCCAAATTATCTAGGCTTCAAGTGTGCAACTTATTTCTCAGTTGCAACAATTCAGTTCTTTGGTACGTTTACCACACAATAATACATTATCTGTCAGTCAGTGTTGGGAAGATAAGATAGATATCACAAATAAAAATGAGGTGCCTAGCAGATCCTATTCGAAATACGTGCCATGCTGTTTTAGGCCATCCCACTTACTCCAGTAAGGAGTCCATTCTGCCCACAAATCGCCTCTTTTTATTGGCACAAGAAGTGTTTACTATATAAAACAATGGTCGCTGTCACCTATTGTTGCAACACAAGCAGGTTGATAGCTGCATCAAGTAGGCTGTCTTTTGATTGGTTGGTTAGTGATACCACTAGCCATCACATGACGGGAATCCTTTCGCGTCTTATTGATCCACTATGTTGTCTTTTTAAAATTCGCTGGCTTGAGCACCAACTTGATTCTGCAATGGCTCCGATCATCTACTTTACAACTGGACTCGGCCGACTTTCGACCATAAGTCAGCACATAGCCTCCCTTCCTTCCTACTTTGATAAAGACTAGAGCTTCTAGTGCTTCCCGGTTTATGTGTATTTTTACCATTCTCCTTCAGGTTGGCATTGCGTTTGGGCATAGACCTTCCAGTCCCTTGATTATTCATTCTATCCAATTAGAGAAATTTCCGCTGAAAAAGAAAATTCGCAGAACAGGTTGCTTCTTCCATAGATTGGATCTGTCTGAAATGTCATGAAACCATATTTCTTCCCTTTTTCCCGGGGTTGGTGAGACTTGTGCTCCTTTCCTACTTGATCTCACCGCTGCTTTGGCAGATGATCTCAATGGTTTGTGTTTCTGTGGAAGGTAACCGTTCCACTCATCGTTAAAAGGCTCAGTGTTATCAGCGTATATGTCTTTAACGTCATCTTTGGCTAGGAAACCTGTCACATCGAAATGTTAGTGCCCAACGTCAGCTTTCTCTGTGATCTCTTTGTTCGTTTCTCTCGATAGTCACAGAAAGTAACTGTCCATTTTCTGCCGCACTGTTTCAGGATTTCCTCGGTCCTCACTGTTATCGAAATCGAGAATGAACAAAATAAGTTTCGCTTCATCCTCTAGACAATACCTGAACATTGCTATCTAGTACTCTTTGGATTCCGAACACAACCTCGAGAGCGTAACATACTCACCTGTATCATCCCGTCGCATAATTTGACCGAAGTTCATTTACTAGTTACACTGGTCACTATATTTTGTCTGGACGTATATATTGTTGTATAGATGAACACCTTACGAGTTGCCATCTAGAGGTGTAACAAAAGTCTACTCACGCCCTCAGCAATTTGCACTGGTGGATCAGAGATTCTAATGTCAAGTTACGTGGGAGAAATTAAAACTCTTCACCAAAGCATATATTTATCAAACATCAAATCGTGGTTAAGTACAAAAACACAAAAGGTCCTGCATTAAACTGCATTCAAAATCCACTAATTTTGACTACTTTAGCTGTTATTATGAAGTGCCGACCCAACTGTTTGTTTCACGGAGATTATCAAATATTTTCCGACTATTCTTTCCCTTGTGAGTATACGTACATACTGGAATTGACTGGTTTCAAATAGTAACAAGAACTGCACAGTACGCCTCAGAAAACCCTCCGTCACTTTAAGCATTTTGCTGTGAGAGTGCTAACCTGTGTGGTTCCGCATAATTTTCCATCGCATATGATATGTTCTCCCACTCTATTTGGTCCAAGTATTTATAAGAATGTATTGGTCTCAGGGAAAACCATCGAACGGTTCTGATTTTTCCAAACAGTGTTTATTATCATGGTGGAAACTTTTGTATTTCAAGCATCTAATCAATTCACACAAAGCTCCTCTTTTAGAACGGCAACGAATTATACTTCCCTCGCTCCGGGGTCTTAGAGTTTAGTCACTGTTTTTTCATCACGTAACACATGCACCACAAACATATAATGGTAACTCTGAAGTAGTGCTTGTTCATTTTATGTTGACTTGACCGAATGAATTCAGAGCTTGTGATTTTCGAAAAAGTAAAACCGTGTAACGTGATGGCTTGTCGGCAAATCAGTCCGTCATTCCTTTCGTTGCTCGTGAAGTTCCGCCTCATCTGCTTCCAATCTCCAAACTCAGTGTCCAAAATATCAAAACGCATTTTCCACAACATGGCTGAAATTACTTCCACTTCAGCAGTTTTACGGGTTGTTTGGATCAGCATCAATCGGCAAGATGGTATTGCTCAGTGAGTTGAGAAATTAGATGCGTAGTTTCTTCTCTTAAGAACTCACAGATAGTCCAGTGTAGAGATTTCTGCTCCTCTTCTACAGACACTTGATGTGTTTTCATGAAGTGAATAAAGATATAATTAGGCAAAAATGTTCTCATTATGTTGGGAACGAACGAAGATCAGGTTGTGATGTGTTAAACGAGATATAATATCAGTAACACAGCTGTGTCGGTGGAACTTTACAAGCCGACGTTTCGATTACCTTTGGTAACCTTTCTCAAGGCAGCTTTACAATCAAATGACTCTGAGGAATAAGTTATCAATCAACGGTGCGTGTTAGGTCGTTTGTCGATTAGATATTTCGGATTTTGGTCACACCGACTCCCATTACCCGGGCCCGTGGTGACGAGGTCAAGTGTCGATGTGACCATTGGGCTGCTTATGTGTTAGTGATGTCAGTGCTGTCCGAATTCCGGGAATCTCTACCCATCATTTCGGTTGACGCATGCAGGGTAGGTGATAATTGCCAGAGCTTTGGCATACAAGCGCTCAGTGCATGTTTTCAGTGCGTGTTGGAAGATTTTTGTGTTTTCATAGTCCGTAATGTGTCCATCGGCTACTGCTTGAAGAGTGATCGCTGAATCCCGCTCTAGTTTCTCTGAGGCTGTGGTGTTGGAGGTCTTGTATTTCTCTTTTCTTATGTGTTCTATTATCTTGGTCTTAAGTTGTCTGGATGTTTGTCCAATATATTCAGGTGCACAGTCCTTGCAATTGGTTTTTGAAAATGCAGTTGTTTTGGTTCTGCACGTTGACTGAATCCTTGGGTTTGGTGAGGTGGCGAGACAGAGTACTGTCAATCCCGTCTTTTAACCGAAAGATTCTGTTGGAAGCAATTCCAAGTGTTCTACAGTTAGCTTAATTATCATCCTGCATTACCAAGCTATTCGTGGAAATCGGACTAGGAAACTAGGTAAAAGTGGATATTATCAGCATAAATACTGCGTGAACAATCAGTAAAATGCGGTTCAAACACTGTTAATGCCACGTACTTATTAAATACTAGTTTGGATCAAACAGTTACGGCTCAACGAATAGAACTAACATAGGAACTGACTTCTTGCAAATGGTAGCTGGTATTTGGCTAAAGATCAATTCCCATTAGCGAGCATATGCCATCTACTAATTCTTCCATTGATTGCACACCAAAGCACACCAAAGTTGGTCATCTCAATATACCATTGAGTACCAGACGAGAATTCTCACGGCAAATTAAACAAGCCAGCTGACTGAAGGAATGAGATCACTTTTTCGGTACTTGTCAGAAATGTTCGCGTCAACAGCTCATAGTTTGAAAACGAACAAAGCGACTAGTTGGTGGACTGAAAGGAACTGATCTTTCCTTGAAAACACGAGTTTGAGTCCTGTATTATTCATTCGCCCCCGGATTTTTCAATGCACCTGCAATGTTCCGTTTACCATTCCCTTTCTGATCTGGTTCTTGTTCAGATGGAAGGTGGAAAAGATGACTTCTTATAACCAGTTATTCTTCACCTGAAGATAATCTCATGATACACGCTGTCGGAAATGATTCTCACCGACGTATTACCAAAACCAGGCTTCAGCCCCTAACCGGAATGTCAGCAGCTTATCAAGTGCAAAAGTATACCCACAAAAAGCCACGGGTCGCATATTGTGCATCACTCGGTCAACACTGGACTAACCCGTTTTGTATAACACAAAATGGTTTACGAGTTGAACACCGTGAGCAAACCTCAAAGGAAAACAATCCAGAAGAGGAGTTTGTTGAGATTCCCTCGACCGTTTTTCCCGAAAAATAATCTACATCATCATGCAACTGTGGCCCATGGTTCCATCTAGATAAAGGGGAACAAACACTCTTAGTAATAATGGGAAAAAATCCTGAGTCACGTCTATATGTATATGTTCACAAGAGGAAACTGTGAATGAGGGTCTGTTTATTAGCCACAGCTTTGCTTCCGTGAAAGCTTACAACAAGGGGGTTGGTATATCCACTTCAGGTGAGACTAGACCTGGTGCACCAGACAGATATATGGTAAATCTCCCAGAAGTTGTTCTGGTCTATTCCGTCCCGAATCTGTTTTCTTCTGACAGAGATGGATTTTTTTCTGGTTCACGGCTCCTGTGTTACCGCCCACCAACGCCTCCCCACCCCCCGAACAAGGTTGACAATGATTTATGACAGCCCATATCCAACTGCACAATGATCTGTGTGACCACCAAATCACCAGAATGAGTTTCCTGGGATATTTCCTGTTAGGAGTCATGATTCGGTGAGCTCCTCAAGTGGCTCCATTAATCATTTACAGTAAATCAACAGCCAAAGCGGTTCACGGTACAATGTGATGTTTGGCGGCTGCAGCACATGACCGTTTTATCTGGCCGCGTAATGTTGGCTTTAGATCGACCAAAGAGTGAGGTAAATCAGTTTTCTTAACCCAATTTCGCAAAGGGATATGTTAGGGAATATTCCAACTGGATATATGTCAGGCCATTAGGATAATCTTTTTAGGGCAAACAAAGCGGCGAACAAGCTCGTTTATAGTTGATAATACTCACACCAATTTAAGAATGGACAATTGTATGTTATTTATGGGTGTATTCACGAATAACGGAAAAAGAGGTTGTTCCTCACGTTGTTTGCTCTCAGTTGTTTCCGTGGGATTTTTCAGGCGATGATTTTACTCAAAGTGCGTTTAAAGTCACCTGTGACAACATTTTTAGAAAAATAACGAGAAAAATTATGTCGTTCACAGAAAGATTTCGAGCGGTTTTCTTTACAGACGCAAGTTCCAGACTAACTAGCGTAAGTTGTCACTCTCCTACTTACAAAAAGTGTGGGCCTACGATTTTTACTAAACCAGCCTGAAACGTGGCGAAAATGAAATGAGTGCTTCGCGGACCACGCTTATGTGAATATGATTTTTAGGTCGTGCGAACAAAATATGCCGAACATTTTACAGTGGTGAACTAGCCATCCATTGTGGGTTAGCTTTTGAGCGGGGGGACTAAGTGTTTTTCTCCCATTGTGCGTGATTTAGTTCTGAATTTTCCCGTTTGACTGATTCGTTGCTGATACTCCATAGAAATTGTTTTCGGCTGGATCAGAATGTATTTATCAATGTCAACAAATGCACTCAAAACTTCACCTTCGTAGGTTTGAAGATTAGTCACATTCAAGTCCTAACTGATATAGGAATTACGAACATTCGGCGAATTTGTCGCGAATATCAAGCCGGAAAATTTAAAATGTCATGGATAACAGTATAACCGAGGTTACCGTCATCATATATCAGTACTTTGTTATAGAACGGATGAAAACTTTGAAAAGAACATTAGTGAAAAGAAAATCATTTTTCTGATACACTTCAACAACATCTCTGCCTTTAATGAATGGAAACGACTTTTTCCCGTTTTATGCTCGTATGCGATTATCTGGCATTAGAAATCAGCAAGGCTTTAGAAATCTTCAAATCATGATTCGAACTGTATTCGCTAGGCATACAGTAGTCAAGTCAAAAGGACCGATTTTTAGCGAGCGCAGCAGAAACAGGCCAGACTTGGTGGAGTGGAATAGGCACCCATAAGTTCCAAAATTTTAAGTTCGAACTTATGATTACACCACAGCCCTAAATAATAGAAAGTAAGTTGCAGTCGCTTTCTTCTTCTTCTCATCCGACGTTCTATTAATTTGTTTTGTTCTCTGACAGTTTGCCGAGGGTAAACGTTTCTGGATAATTATGGTATTACAGAGAGTCTTCAAACTCACAGTTTGTGGCTAGTTTCTACGCGCTTGCGCGATACGGCCTAATGAAGTCAGGAGTCGACTTTGCTCGTATGCGATTGCCAAACCGATTGAAATTCAAATGAATTTGTAGCTTTTGACATTTTCCACAGCTTGGGAAAACAATCAGCAACGACGGATGCGTAGATAAATTTGTTTTTATGTTAAATTAGATGGGAGACTAACCACAGTTTTCCAGCACGTTTGAATATCATTGAAAAACCAGAGCAAAAGCTAAATTCTTCAATCGTATTTCTTTGGGAAAGATCAACGGGTTGGATTTTGACAAATTTCAGGTATAGTTCTACAGGTCTTACCAACAACGGGTGCGCAGGGGTTATTCGATGAAAGTATTTTTTTTTCTCGTGAATGACGGGATCAATGCAGAAATATTTGAATTTAAACCAGTAATAACAAGCAGAAAGCGGCAAAGTTTGATAGCACAATGATTCTTCCAAGTGTAATTCACTTGCTTACATACGTTCTTCTTTTCGATCTACACTAATTTACGTAAGTACCCTTATAAACCCTACTAATCTCTATCTGGATCGAGTTCTCACAAACCGTGGGCGAGATGCCTCTAAAATGCGTAGCAATTTGTGACGCGTAATAATTTTCCCATTTCCTTCAGGCTATCAGGTCCTCAGTGTAAATCTTCGTTGACTAATGGGCGAACTTCAGTTGGCGTAGCAACAAATCGCAGACTGTGGGCATAGAGATTCGAATCTCCATTTTTCTCACGGCATTCATCATATACGAAATCCGCCTAAATCTTTCCTAATTTGACTCTGAAGTATCTATAGTGCAGGGGATACACACAAAACCCAGAAGATTATAAATTTACACCAACACTCAACACAAAGGTTATGGTAGATCCACAGTAAATATAATTCCAATGGTTTGGTTTTGGCGAAAAAAACCAGATTGGCAACGGGGCGCGATTTTTGACACGTACAATTAGGTAGCATCTCAACAAGGTGCATACAGTAAAACAGTAATATTTATATAGATTCACTTAAAAAAATAATACCCAGAATTTCCAAAAAAGGCTTAGCACTGCTAGTGTTCTCCTAGTTGCGATACGATACCCCACCAATTGACTTCTGAATTCCCGCGAATGTATCATGCAGGTAAAGTACTGAAATAACAGTAGCAAATGGCACACTCCACCGTGATCTGACTTGTATTATGACTGCCCACAACAACGATTTCCTAGTGCACAACTATTACTTACGAGATCAACAGCTGGAAGGATAAAGTTTCGCGGATTCGACGAACGTTGCGTTGATCGGACCCTGAGCATGATTTAGAGCTGTGCGTAGTTCAACCCACGAAATGATAGATTTGCTCATTGGTTTCACAGATCATCACATTGGGAGCACACCTTGATGATAGAATTATAAGTATGGTACTTTTACCGCGAGAAAATCTTCGTTTCCTGGGTCACAAATGTCTGTGGTGTCATGCGGTAATCCTGCAAAACCAAATCCCCATGGGTATTCCGTCAAAGAAGTCCTACGAGAAGCTTATCGAATTCTTGTGCGAAAACGACACCTTTACTGGGAAATCATATCCACCTACCTGCAACTGAGATTCCCAGATGTTCAAGTTTTCTTCGAGGTTTTTACAACATTCATCCGCCGAAGATTTTACCTAACTTTCCTCAAGTGCACTTAACTCTTTTAAAAAATGTTTCTGCGAATTTTAATAAAATCTGGGTCTAACGTTGACATTTTGTGACACACCGTGTGAGTAGCTTTCTACATGTGTAACGAGAAGGTATAGACCAAGCAAAGATAAAATGCAATGGGTGAACATCATTCCGTCAGTGTTGATGAATTTTGTTCGGGTCTTGAAAAATCGGATGCTTTCCTCATTTAACCATATTTTCAAGAAGACAAATAACTATTCGTCCCTCCATTTCATCGCTTCGTTGTACAGTATAAATCAGGCATCCACCTTGGATCATCAGTTGGAAAATGTTTTCAGGTGAATGGTGATTTCTGCTACTCGTTGCTTAAATGTTCTCATTTGGGCAGTTATTTGCTTTTTCGAGTGTCCATGACACCTTGCCAGATGAATAAATGGTTTCCTAACTGTTTGCTGGTGTAGCACGTTCCTTTGCACTCCCATACTTTACTCCGGGAGGCTGCTATCCATCGCTTCTAGAAGAAAGGCATCTGCAGAAAAACGGACTAAATAGCACGAGCTTGATAGCAAAACGTCATGGCCATCAATAAGCCAGAGGTATTTTGCACACACGGATAGCAATATGAACAATTTACGTTGGCGGTCACAGTACTATCATTTAGCCCTTACACCAAAATCAGTATAATTCGTCTACCAGGGATGTCGATTGGGATGCATGCGAAAACTTACTCAGTTTATCATCCGACCTTCGTGAACCTTTTGGGGTATATCAAGCGATCGGCTAAAGATTTGAGTTCAAAGTCTGCTCATATTCGCGTCGATTTTTTGCTTCGCTATGGGTAACTGAATGCGAGTGACCATGATTGCCAGAGCTGAATGCTTTGAGAAAGGTAAGGTAAAATTAGCAAGTTATAAAAATATAAATAAACTAAACAACAGGGCCAAATAAATCAACCTAGATTTTATTCGGATGGTTTTACCACAGGAATATTTTGGAAGAACCCGTTTTCTCGGTCAGTATATTTTTCATGAATATGCCCATATTATGAGGTCGAAAGAAACTTGTCATTTTCAAAAACTTGCTCCTTATGTATGGGTCCAAAATGCCTCCTTAGGACGAATACCAAGCTTACTGGAAAAAAAAAACAATTGCAATCCAAGTGAATGTGAAAGTTGTCCCTAAGTTTACCTGGATGCGCTTCGTTGATAGCTTACATGGTGATCGCAATGGCGGTGAAAATGTCAACCTAAGGTGAATTTGCTTGGCACCCTCAGACAAAGGATCAAAATAGAACTTCAGAGGAACAATTTTCCATCGGTTTTATTGATCTTACTCTGTGTTTCAGCACGAACTGGAATATTATTTATAAAATGAATCGCGAAAAATACTTAAAGTTCTCATTTCAAAATTTCTGTCTTTAATCCAGCTCGGGCATATTCCCCGACCACCTCACTCCCTGTTTCCCATGAGAGCCAAAGTTGTCAGTGCCGCTAGTATCACGTGATATGAAGGCAGCATTGAAAGTTGAACAACCGAGAAAGTGCTCCTACATCATCAAGAGGTTCAACTTATGAGACCCCTTCATTTTGTTGGTAAGTTAGTTTCTCGTATCAGTGTTTGGTATGAGCTGAACTGTAGAAAACTCAAAAATGCCATTTGGTGCACGAATATCCTCTGAAAAAGTACCCTGCCGGAAATCGATATATCATGACAACCAACATCATTGATTTAGACCAAGACAATACACCTTTAGTTGTGATGGTGGACTTCGACTAGAAACGCCTCAAATGTTGAGGAAATCTCCACCGAGTTGACTGAAAAAGCCTCTGAGTTCTAAGGCGGGAAGTTACCTGGGTAGATAATCGTTCGTCAAGAAAACGCTTCATGCTTTGTTTCCAGAAAGTATTGTATATAAAGTCACGTAGAATAAGTTATCCATGGTAAGATTTTTAGACGTAGGCTCAACTTCAAGATTAGGTTAATAAAATTATCCTACCCCGATAGCGGAGATCTGAATGTAATTGTAAAAGTCTGTCTGTTTTAAAGAGAGCCTTCACTGGGCTACGCACACCCTGGCCATTGGAGTTGGAGTTGCAAAATATCATGGAGTTTGAGACTGATAATATTTTGGTCACCTACACGGTGGACCGTATGCAGATCACAAAGTGAAACGTTCGGGAAAATGAAGCTAGACAAAATGTTTAATAGTGTGTATATGCATTGTGATCCCAGTAATGCATTGGTTAATTCAACGCCAACACTCTTGATTTGTTCTCTCTCAGAGGCTCTTTTTGTCATAATCCGGCGTACTTTATGTGGAAAAAATATGGTTTCGGCTGCATTTCGATGTCACTTGTTCATCGCATACAAACAGACCACGGAGGTCATTGTCCTGAAATTTAGTTACGGTGCACATAGTGTTATGTAGTTCCACATTCGTACTGTCATGTACGAGCTTGTCGGGCATCCGAATGCACCAGATTCCACTATACCTGTATGTCGAGATCTACTTTTTCAGCGGTTGACTGGGTTAGGCATAAAATGTTAGCATGAGAGTTACCAAACCATCGGATTCCAGTGTTTGCGTGTTCACTTTTTCGGATTTATTTCGGTCGTTCAAATATTTACCCATGAGTAGTGGTACATTTTTGTTCTCAGTGCTTCTGAATAATGACACTAGTCGTAGCTCAGTTTGGTAGTTTCCAGCTATTTGTGATCGCTGAGATTTTTAGGCGACTCATCCTACCATCAAGTGTAGACCACAGGCCACCGACAAATCATCCACAAGAGTGAATGATGGCAACACAGAATGGCAAACGTATGTTACGTATGCTGATCATGGATGCGCGCGATCGTATGACAAATTACTACTGTACAGTGGGGGAAGAAAAGCAAGTACTTTGCAGATAGCCGACAATGAGACTATTAGGCAAACCGAGAATTCCATCGGACTGCCAAATCGCGGTTGTCAGATGAGAAAAGGAGCAGTTTTAGCTAAGAAGCGGAGTAGGCACACCGGGGATGTATACGAAAACGGGAACAAGGTATGGGGCAAAACATTTGATGCCGGACACCGTAGAGAGGGGAACAGAAAGTTCTCATCAAGGGACTACACATCAATCTGACAAATGCAACAAAGAAGAATTATGAACCGGGCTCGGGGACCCCACAATACTGAAGAGTTTTTTTCATTATACGATACTGGCACTAGTAATACAGTTTTACAAAAAAATCTGCACCATGTTAGGTAGCATCAGCTTCTGCCAACAGATTTGATCACCCTTTGGTTATACGATTCAAATACTCCATATACAGTTTGATCCTCGGCTGCCATACTGATGACCAGCGACAATGTTCTACTAGGGCTCACATTTAGATGCTAGATAAAACCTTCATTTTAATGTTTCCTCAAGAAGTAGCACTCGTCGAATATACCGGATGCATTATTTTAATCGCCACATGTTCACAAATACGCTATCAGAAACAGGATTACATGATATATCGCCTACCCTTCATTATCTTAGAAAAACTTTATGGAAGCTGGACCTAAATCCCAGTTGAAAGGCGTCTAATGCGCATTGTTGCTGATTCCCCGTAATCACAACATAGCTGTACATGGATGCTCGGCAATATGTGGGAGATTTAGCACATTGTTATGGGTCACTAACCAGCTACAAAACGAGTCATTTGATGGTTGGTCAATGCAACAGAATTCATGTACATTTCAGTAAGCATAGATCAATTTATTTGGAAGTTTTGTTAGAACAGTAAACCGTTCATTGAACAATGATATTTCAATACTCATGAAAGGTATGCGGCCGACGAAAAGCCATCTTTTGGGTGAAGTTCTAAGGCAAGGCGAGATCAAAACTCGGGAACGGAAGTTACGAATTTCCTCACAACTGCGTTTTGTCAAGAGGGTAAAGTCATCATTGTATTCATAAAACAAATGGAGATTTCCCCCGTTCTTATTGTTTTGATCGCCATAATGAATCTAGTAAAAAGACCACCCCGTCTTCGAATCACCTCATTTCATTGATGTAAAACACAATTAACTTGTAGGAGGTGGGTCCCTGTACCCGGTTGTTGCACGTAACGTATTGGTCTGAATGTGTGGGAGACCAAACAGTGAGGCTTTACCACCAATGACAAGATTTATCTGTCATTCTATCGATCCATACCCCCGGCTATTCTATCACTCGAGTTTCCGTTGTCTCAAAGCTTGGACTCGGTACTGCAGACTTGCTGACTGCTAACATGACTTGGCTGTCTATCGACGCTGAGTCAGACCATACCCTGATGTCTACGCCTGTACGGGTTTCAAGAAGCACCGTAAATAACTAAAATGGTATTATGGTAGAAAACATGGTTATCAGGTTATCTCCAGCACGACCTGGCTAATAATAGATTTATGAAGACCATGAACTCATTGTTTTCACCATTTTCAGTCGAGAGGATAAATCTGATTTCTGAGTAGTTCGATGAAAGTCTTATGTATGTTGCTGTCTAAAGTGATGAACAACCAATCATTTGCTTTCCTACCCTAATTTGGCAGTCTCTTTTTGTTAGGTTTCTGCAGAAAAACGGCCACAAATTTGATAGATCATGGACAGAGTACGACTATAAAATATCTCTGTAGTATATTAATCTCGAAGTTTACTATCATGTCTTCAAAACGAAATTTATCCACCATGTAAGTACAAAACTAGCGGAACATTTGTTCCTTTTTCGTTTAACTTCTGGAGCAAAAATCCGGTCAGCTCTTGCAAAGAAATATTTTGTATTTATTCTGCACGCAATATTTGCTCCAACCCGTTCAAATCCGTCGATATTTTTAAGAAACCTGCATATCAAGTGACCATCTGACTTGATCAGATGTGAGGACAAGAATATAAGGAGGAGTTCATTTGGTCATGCGCAGGTTTTTTGATTGCTCAGTCGTCGTGCGATTAAAGAGAGGGTTGGTCTCCGATAAACCGTTTCCCAAATCGGCTTCTAAAGTTAGTACCAGTTTTGGCCACCTGATACGTGAGTCGTTTACGCTTACCCGGAAGCACATGAGCATGCTCGGAGTTATTCATTGCCCAATTAGCCAGTTTGCATGCCCGAAGAATAAAGGGACAGATCATAGACGGTAGGTAACTTGGAATCACAAAATGGGAGAAACTGTTATCCCTTCTTCAAGGTTCAATCTGTAGAAAGTAGAATGGTATACTAGTTATGCACAAGCATATCGGTGCGTTTCTATTCGAGGTTAAGGGGAAAGGAATAGTCAGCATGCAATCCGTGTTTTAGCGCATAAGTAAGCACATTCCGGAAATCGTAGCTTGCAATTGCAAACGACACAGCCAAGCCGTCCTAATGAGATTGAATAATGTGGTTCTATTAGAGGCAATATTCATGACCATGTGTGGGTTTGGTAGTCATTATGTACGGATCGATAGGTGGTCAGCAAGAGGGAATGAAGTAGTCCTATTGTCCATATGGATGCCGGTAGTGTCACATCATTTCACCTCCTTCCTCAAGCAACTGATGACCTTAAATGTACATTGAGTTCAATCGGACATTTCACCGTTGGTACGATGAAATGGTATTTCCCATACAGTTGACTTGTTCTAACTGGTATGGATACGTAATAAAGCAGCAGGTAAATTTTACTTTTCTTACGCATAACCTTTTACTCTATCTGTCACATGCAAATTTTTTGATTCTCGGGTGGGAGTTACCTTACGCGGTTTATCTTCGTAATCAACTTCAGAACATTTTGTATTGATCGGGGATGACATTTCTCTCAAAATCTTCAGGCATACAATGAAAAAATTGAAAAATAAGTAATAGATAATAAATAAATGCTTTATTGCAAAGCCCTTTACCCACATAATTCGGGGGAATGATAACGCATAAACATTTTTCCTCCACATCCAAAGGAATAGAATTAGCAAAAACAGAGAACAGCCATATTCAAAGATAAAACGTATAAGGTAGAATTTGGCCTAACAGAATCGCACTGTAGTTTTATGGAAATACCATATCGGTTCTCAGTTACATAGACAATAACTTCTTATTTTGAAAGTCAGCAGTCAGCAACTGGTGGAAATACATTTCACCAGGCAAACCTAATTCTACTACAAAAGATTCATTTTTTGCTAATCCAACAGTCAGCAATCGCACGCATAGCATGGACATAAATATTTTAAATACAACCAAAGTTAGTGTTGTAAAATAACCTTCTGAATAATTATTTTTCTTCATATACTCCAGGTAGACTTCAGAATATGACTTGTTCCGTATTCAAAGCTTGCCAGACTGTTCACTCACAAAGCATTCTGTTCTTGAAATGACTGACCATACACCGTCAAATCTCAACCCACCGTTTCGGAGATTTGAAACAACACAAACACATCAAATTCATCACTTTCGGACATGTAAGACCATGCCTATATTCGTTGAAGTAATTCTTGTTGCCTATTGATACACTTACTCAGCTCCGCGTAATTGTTTCCCCTTTTATCATGTCGTCGAAGATGGAACGTGTCCAGTTTCTAGGGAATAGCATTTCTTTTAGCAAACCACAGAATACGGTGTATTCAGTTCACCTACAAACGTCCTTCAACGATTACCTTGCCACCTCGGGGTAAGTCACACTGTTATATGAAACCTTACAAGAAAATGACTTGCAGCACCGCAAGTGCATTTCCATGGCAAAAGCATTTTGACGTAATTGGAAGTCCTATGATACGGAAAAGAAAAAGCCCATAAATGAAAAGGATGAAACTTTAGAAATTCTTCGATGATGACCTAATTAAATATTGACGGCTCTGCATTAGGCGCCAGTCAGAATTCAACGAAAAGGATGGTGAAAATAAATCGTGCACAATTACCTCCGGAACAAAGTACTTTACAATCAAATCGGTTTTGAAAAGATTTTACAACTGTAAATGTCTCATAGTATCTGTAAACAAAGACAGCTTGATGTCACTAACCTACCCGGGCCGAACTATCGCTTGCAAATTTGCCGTCAGATAAATAAGCTAAACGCGCACTTCGATGGGCTGAACACTGCTTTATCTGGTACGCCGCTCCTTTCTCTCCTAAACTGAGCAATCGCAATCTCAGTGAGCTCGTAGCTCAGAACCATTCAAAGTTCAAGAGGACAGAATTATATGAGAACAAGAAGAACAGTTCGCGAGATCAAAGTTTTCGTTAGCCAATGTCAACGACGAACTAAAGAACAGTATATATATGTATATATATATATATATATATATATATATATATATATATATATATATATATATATAGTGGGTGGGGGAGAGGTTTTTTGGGTTGGTGCCATGATAAACAAATATTTTGTGTCAAACATTTTTTCAGACACAGTGCTGGCTGATGCATCATGGTTACCATCTCTTAGCTTAACCCAAACTGCTTTGCTACTGAATTATGCAAAACTACTCTGAAAGACTGAACCAGGTGACTCCGGTGAACTGATAGGAGTAAGTGCCCTGCAATCGATGAACTCGACTGTTTTATGTTATTACGTATGGACGACGCGGGTAGAGTCATTGATTCTGATAGCATTTTGGTAGTGTTCTAGAGCTATTTGAGCTAATCAGTAGTTCGTTCTGCCAATGTATACATCACCGCAGCAGCAAGGAAACTGGCAAGTAACACGTGACATATTTGGGATCTGCAAGGCTGTTTGAGAGACTTCGGGAGTGCAACCCATTGGTCCTCTGCAAAAGAACAACTGCACCGCGACGCATTTGTGTATGGGGGCGAAATTAGAACTTTTACTTTCTTAATAGAACCACGGGTCACATTTGGAAGAGAACGCGATAAATACTGGCTTTCATTCCACCAAGTAATTTTTTGGATACAAGTATCGACTTCTAGTGATGTTTACTAATGCTTCCCAGGGAATCATTGGTCAATGGCTTTCTTTTATTAAAATCTTAAGTTTGCATCCACTCACACGTGCACCGCATTTGTGCTCTGCTAAAAAGGTGATGACTACTCCATGGTTTAAAGTCACTGTTGCTAATTTGATGAAATAAAGGCCTCCCTATGTACCTTTAAGATAGAATTTACGCTGTAAAGTTCCATTCAAATTGCTAGTCACCAGAATCTCATAAAAAGGAAACAGTTATCGTGCTCTGTTTTGCTGAAAAGCCTAGAGGTTAGAGTGATGAAGTTAGGAATGTTCGTAAGAGTTTATCATAGGAAAATGTGAATGCCCATCCATATGTTGTCTATAAAGAGATATTTAAAAAACAATAATACGAAAGTTGCTCATTGGTCTTCCGCAAAATGCACTTAGGGGACTTCCCATGACAGCAACACTATTTCAGCTTTTGCCTTCAAAAATGAAACGCATTTCCCGCGTGTCCGAGAAAGAGCTCATTGAAATATTCAGTTTGAATAAGTTAAAGGACGTTTTTATGCAGTCAAATTTACGATATGCTGTCTTACGAAGGGGCAGCCTTGCAAAAGTGACTCAAAGTCAACTGAGTGAATTATTTAGTACACCTGACAGTTAAGTAGGTCTCGTATAAATTAGTGGTAACAGCTCACAAACGAGGGTACGGATATTTATTGAAGTCGCAAAAATGCCTCCCACGAAGAGAAAAGCTAACCATCTGGAGTATGCCAAACATCCATGATTAATCAATAATCAATGAGCTACCAGACCAGATGGACCTTGGCTAATCAAATACCTGCCAACGGCCTGGTATAGACTGGATAAGAGATCAATAAATCAAACTGGCTGGCGTTCTAACAGCCGGAAAGGCCCCTTCCAGGCAGGAAGCTGATTGGATGGCCGAGTTCAGAAACATCAGACTTTCTATTCACATGATTGCACAGTTATTTTGAGCGATATGGTGTCGCCTTTTGATTTCCATTTGGTAACTGGAGTGCTCAGATTTGCAAACAGTGGTCAGTGGGGCAGTGTCTTTATGGAAATCACGTAGCTGAACTCTAGGATCTAAACTGGCAGTCACCATGGTGACGTACTATATATATATATATATATATATATATATATATATATATATATATATATATATATATATATATATATATATATATATATATATATATATATATATATATATATATATATGAGAAATAATTGCACCTCGCAACAAATGTCTACTTTCTATTCATTCACATTTAATCAGAGGGACTCCGTGCTTTTGAAGTTATTCCGTCAGGAGAGGCGATCAGCCCTAAGTGTTGTCACTCATTAACAAATTTGCGATTGATAAAGTTAGTCAGGTTTCGTCCAACGGAATTTAGGTGCTAACTGCTCACGACTGATTTCATGACAGTAAGGATTTACCCACGGTTATTTCATTTGGTTCTCCTTCTCAAGAGGAATCGTTGAAAAAACAGCAGTTATGCTCTCTTCAGCAAAACGGGAAATCCCCAGGGATTTATTTGCTTGGACTTCCAACCATTGCCCGATAAATATTACCGATACGAAAGCATTATTTGCCGGTTAATTATCTTTTTGTGGATGCAAATAACTGCAAATTGCATGATCTCTTACCAACCAGACCTTGGTGTCTACCGTGACATTCAGGTTTGACAACCGCATCTCAATGTTTTTTTCAAAACCAAAGGCAATATCGGATTAGTTAGACAATGTTTAAAAAGTCAAAACTATGTCATGACGCTGTACCAGCCTCTCACGCGATCACCCAAAGGAATAATTGCCTTTCAGATTCAATTCAGTTTCGTGTGGTCGTTACCTAATTTTACTGGAAGGAATGCAGTCAGTCCAGTGGACGAAAATACTTACCAAAATGTCACCGGAATTCATGATATTTATGAATCCTGTCAACATTCCCGATATGTCAGGTACAGTCAAGCGTTACCGGCAATCTGACTGCTAGGATCTCTAACACCAGAAGTGCAGTAGCTTACCAATCCAACAACCCTGAATAAAATCACTTATCGAATACCACCAGCGTGTGTACTAACGTCATGTGCTTCTGATTCTGCGCTTAAAGCAATAATGAGATTATTTTCTTTCGTCACAAATAATACGTTGAAGTTAGCCTGTGGGCAGTTGTGAGCGATACTGAAGACGCCAACTTCGTGCGACCTACGTATATTTATAAATAGTGAATGTGCTGTGAATATGAAAAGATGAAAAAAACTATATTAGGGATATTAGTGATTAAGTTGCACACAGCTGCGTGAAGCGCGGACACAGAGATCAATTGTCACCGTAAAAAAGCTTCCTTCAATACAATGAACTGATCACACGTAGTGTAACCGAGGATAGTGTCTAGTAGATGTAAAGAGCAGTATATTTTTGTATTAAATAAAAGAATATTCATAAAACAGTTGATTATAATACAACAGGTTAAAGAGTTTGCTATTGGATGACAAGAACCAACTTTCTATGTTCCAGTATCGCACTGAGTGTATATTACCAATTTTGGACGATTTCTGGAGTTAGCTAGTGTTCCGTGCATACAGGTGAGAGATGTCTTGAGAGGTGTTTGCTTCATAAGTTTTCTTCACTCATCTACTTTCTTGAAAACTCCCAGTGAATACCTCAGTCTTCGTAACTGACAAGCTCTGAACTTGTGCACATCTCCTTCAGGCTGTTATCCGCGAACCAGACCAAAGTTATTTGGAGTGGTATATAAATATTCCCAACCATTCAGGTTGAGTGCTCAAAGAATTTCGCATTGGCTTGGGCTTTCCAACCGGTCTTAGTCTCTGCTTTCGTACATCACACTCAACATTCGGATGCCATTTGGCGTTATAAGCCTGAATAAAGTTTTCCCTTGCACTGTTTAAGGTTTGTTTCCTTTTGCTTTTTCGATCATCCGGATGTGGACTACATCAGGGCGAAACTTGTCACGGTCTTCCTACGAAGCTTGTAAATATGGTTCATCTGCCAATTACTTTTCAGAATCTGTTTACCCATTCATCTGATTTCTCCAGAATAAATTTCCTGCCTCTTTAGTCAGAAAATAACACCTTGCCTAATTCGTTGTATGACTTAAAATCACCCTTGTCATAACGAAAAACAAACAAGGGGTGTGCTGGATTGTGACATGTAGGTAAAATTTGATGTTTACCATACCTTATGGAAAATAAATCCTCCCATTATGCACTGCTTGTCCAGACTGTTCGGGGAGATGGTTGTGTTGAATGTGAGTTTGAATTTCAACCTGTCTTGTGTGAGAAAAGGACACCAGGGATCAAACCCCACTTTGTTCATACAACACCAATTCACATGTGTTCACTTTTCAAGAAAAATGATAAAACCACCTTGGTGGTGATGACTACCTTTCAACTAATATTTGCTTCATAAGAGAAGAAGAAATAACTAGTCAGCATTCACCCAATTTGATTTCCAACAGAATAATCGGCATTCGTGCTAGTCCACACAACTAACGCTTTGGTAGATAAAATGCACTCATGTGTAAGCCAAGGCGGCCTGTTTAGTGTTTATATTATAATGAGCTAACAAGCGGTGTCTGGTATTCCAGGTACATGATTGCGACGAAGTTGGTCACATTTCGCCCTCACAGATTTTTCCAGTTTCTTCAGACCTAATTTTATTGTTGTTCCAGTACGAAGAATAGAAGAACGGGTATCAACCTTTTAATAGTCAACCTACCACTTGCCAAAGTGGTGGATATCTCCTTTTCCGCCAGATATAAAGGACGCTCAGATAAAGGTTGATTTCTAGTGTTTGTATCCATTCGGTCCCTAGATTGTAAGCATACTAAATATTTTATTAGTTACTCCATGCATTTCTTTTGGAGTTTAAACTAGAGAACGGTTTAAGGGCATTTTCATCTTATTTCCTTCTCACCGAAGCTGTATATGGAGGATTTTTCTGAATAACTTTCTTATGGTGGCTGTTTTCTTTTTTGAGTCATGCGAACTGACGTTCAGCGCGTCGACTGGTCTTCGTAGGTTTAAGACGTTGTGGAAGAGCATGTTGGCTATTTGAATAACAGCAAAAAAATTTAACTCCAACCGAAAGAACAAACTATGTCAACCATTTCCGTTCTGTGAACCTGAAGTAAGTTCTTGCGAATGCCCATCAACAAAAACAGTAGCAATAAAGACGATAACCATAGCAGTGAGACCTACAAAATGTACGACCCATGGGGGACTTAGGACTGACGCGAGACAAATTCCAGAAACACTTTTCTGTTATGAGTATTTTCTTGAATAACTTGATAACTTTTCCTTATACTGTTACCATCCCACTACCACGTGATTTTCCTAGTGTAGGTATATTTTCGTAAATAGTGAATATTTAATCAAAAACTGCGAACTTGCAGTGTACGGTAGAAAAGCGAACTTCCTGTGGGACAAATTGCCCTCAGAAGGACGTCACGTGACGGTTTGACCACATTTATTCATTCCAGGAGGCAGTAGGACAGGTTTTCTATCCAGCAATTAAATCCAGTTATGTATTAATTTCAAAATCCCTCTGTTTCACTGGAAAATGGTAATAAGTGAAATCGCGATCCGGAGCGAAGCTGAAACAAATAATCTAAAGGAGCAGCGGTAAAACACTTTAATTAGGATGCCCTCATCTCTGTAACTTATTTCGCCAGTTATTTGAAAATCACATTCCATTCAGAAAGCATCAGAGATATTACTCTAGATTCCTGCGATTAGTAAGCCTAAAGGCGGCAAATAAATCTTTCATTCTTGTCGTACACAAAATACTCCCTTCAAAAACTATTATGTCCGACCAGCCATAGCGAGATAAGTAAAAAGAGTAATGCACGGAAATATCCTTCAGTACAGTCGGAGAAGGCAAACGTGTTCCTTTACTCTCAAATTCACGTCTTATGTCCCACAAATCCACTTGATTCTTCCCAAATCCGGGTGGTTTTGGGCGTCCAAACTGAGCCTAACCAAACAAATGTATTACTAAACTGATAAGTACGAAAAAAATACCTGTGTTCCTCAATGCAACCATTCTGTTCACTCTTCTCAATCAATTAAGTGAAACGCAGTTTATATATGATACTGTATATGGGATACACAGTATAAAAATGGGAAAAATATTTGTCACAAAGAATACCGCATTCTTTTGTGGTCTGTGGTTATTTCCTGGGAAGGGAGATTGTTGACAATACTTGGTTCATTACATAAACGGGGCGGGGGGGTTCTGTCTTGATCAACATAGCTTCACTGAAAGCCAGCATTTATGCTTTCTGGTGGCATGATCTTTCTTTGAATGACCGAGTCAGGTCGATTCAACAACCGGTTGAAACTAGGGGCCTCGTGATAGCCGATGCTGGATTTCTTGCCGGAATGTGTCACGGAGTCAGAAATCTCCCTGAAAACACACAATCTACAAAGCTGCAGTTTCCATTCTTTCAGTCCAAGTACAGGGTGTTTTATGACCACTAACCAATGACAAGTCTCTCATGCATGACATAATGGAGCAGTCGTGGCACTTGTGCGCATGAACCAATCAGTCTATCACACGTCACTGTTCACAATGACCACTGACGGACAACGAACAGACTATTTTTTACACCAACCCGCCAACCAATCAGGATTCTGACAAACTGTGATTCAGGTAAACTAATCACGTCAGTGCTGGGTAATCAGCAACGACGCCGTATATGTCCATGAATTCCTTGTCTCATGCTGTACAAAGATGTCATTTTGGTTACAATTGAAGACCGTTTACGCACCTGTTCTTGGTTACCTTTTCGTTTGAAATAGACGGTCGAGGAATCACTGACCGGGGCTAATCCAGAGGTTTTGTCCATTGACAAGACAAAATGATTTTGGGCAGTCCAGGTAATTCAGTTAGTGTGAAAGCTATTCTGGAATGTGTTCAGTCAGTCTTCAAGCTAACAAACATCGGTTCTGTCAATGAACCTGCCACTGCAACAGCAAATGAACTAGTAGACACCATGCGCGGAGTCATGCGCAAAATGACTGTTCGAGTTTTTTTTGAATGCCAACACTCTTGTGGTCTGAACTACTCGCAACTGGGTTGCCTTATATTTTCGGAGTGGAGGGTAGCTTAATTTCTGAGGAAGATGATTAAAATGTGCTCATCTTTAAAATGGATGGATAAAATGACTTGCTTTCGGCGGACAGTAAATAAGCCCCGTTTCACATCGTGGTTGGCTTTGGTGCTCATTTTTAACAATTTAGACCTTTCCATGGAGGTTCATTTGCTCACATTCTGATTATTCATACCAGATCATGCGAACTCCTTGTGCATTCTCCCCATAATTGGGTTTTGAGATTAACTTCAACAGCTATAGCACTTTCCTAGAGAGAAACGTGTGCACGATGTCACTGATTTCCTCTGGTAAAAGCTATATAGTTCAATTTATTCTCCTGTTATGACCTGGCAAAAAGGTATGTACTCATCATGTACGGTGTATGGATGAGTGATATTGCTATATCATCATCTTGTCGTTAACGTTTCTGAAACTAATCAGTTTTCGAACATTTATTGTAAATTTTTAGAAATTAACAATGTGAACAAATGTAAGTTTATAGTCGATTCTTTGGCGTTATGACGGGTATACGGCTAATACCAAAATGGCTTCCGGTTCCAGAACACACTGACATTACCCACAAAAATAATCATAATATTCAACTCGAGTAAATATGAAGGTGTAGGACACGAGTACTGTTTTTATACTCAATGGTTAATTTTGGTTGTCCCATACGTGAATAATTCCGTGCGTAAAGTGATAGTGCCTGTCAGCTTTTTCGACTAAAGACCTATTATGGTACTAAAATCGGAGAGTGAAATTTTGATCGCAGAAGAAGAAGAAAGCAACATGTCCCACCCAAAAATAAATATGAATGGATTATTTAAAATTCTTTTATCATATTAAAAACACTGCATCTTTGACAAACAGCAGATCACAATCATGAATCCCTAAATTAATTCTCGTTCTTGATGATGATCTAAATGGCTGCATGAAATCGCACGCTTCTGAGAAGCGACTTTTGTGACTTCCAGTCCCCATCATTCTACGCCTTACATGACAACATTATTTCAGGAATATGACGTGAAAATCTGTCGTCTATTAGTAAACGCGTTATTTCTAGCCATTAGAAAAAATACGCTGACGTTAATCAGTTTGCGCTGGCAGCGATGATTTACCTCGGTAGCAATAAGGGATGGCTATAAAACAAGTATTTACTGTCAGAGGTTAGATCTCTGTAGAGTAGTTTCAGCTCATGAAAGCAAAGCAAAGTTACTGCACCTGAAATCGCACTAGTAAGCCCACCACTGGTGTAATGATATGGAGTGTGAAGTCGCTGAATACACAATTTTTCTGCTGCCTAATAACAGAAAAGCCTCCCTACTACCGGAACATGATGAACTAGTTACACTCGCAATTCACAAAAATAGCATGAAAGCAAAAGATATCACTGATATAAGTAGTATCTACAGATGATGGGACAATTTTTCTCGGAAGCACGTGACCGATATCATCGTTATTCCTGCTCACCAAGTATGCATATCAGATGATCCTTGAAAATGCTCCGATGCTCCGATATCCACATAGAACCAACTGCGAGTCACGGCTGCAATTCCTTAGTGGACTCTTCTAACAGCATCATCCATTCACATTTCTGATGCACAGACCAGATTGTTGTGCACAGGCGGAGATGTTAGATGGAATGTGTGTTACGAATTCCAGTGCGTTTGACCATCCGGTGCCTGTTTTTTGAGGTAGTGTGATTTATACGGACGACTGCAGCTGAATATCAAGTTTGCTCAGTTTTTCTAGCCTACACTTAGTGTTCAGTATACGAAATATCGAACATGCTTTATTGTAGTCCTGACTATGACAGCGGAAAGTCCTCAAATCAGAATGGTAAATAAAATGGAACCGAATATCACTAGAAAATGTGCTACCTCAAAAATCTTCCGACACGTCACATTATTCATTTTCCTTAAACCCTAGTGAAGGCACAACCTCTCAGTAATGAAATAGTTTCCTATGTTATCATCAATGTATTTAATTTGAAATTATATCGGCAAAGATGACAGTTTTGCAATTAAAAGTTTTCACCCGACTGCACCAGGGGAAGTTTCCCAACAAAGTTCCGGACAGCAAACTGATAATTTTCCCAGGTTTTCTCTAAGGTCCGTAAACTATCTATTAAGTACGATCCGCTGTACCTTCTATCGATCTCATTTGCGATTCCATTAGAACTTGTCTACAGGAAATTTGTCTTCAAAAACTTGCGACGTCAGAACTTGGAATTATTCCATCATTCCCCCCCCCCCGCATAAGTTCATATTTTTGTTGTGTTCTGTGACTAGGATGAAAATAACTAATTCCGTGTACTTTCACGTCATTAGGGGTTCCAGTGGTGAAATTGTTTTATGGTCCGCATCACGTCAATTTTTATATATATTATATGGGCAAAACTACAGGCTGTTTATTGGGTTATTTCACTGAATTTGGCACTATGTTTCCTACTTTCCTTTGAGGGATCACTTTTATTATATTTATGAAAAGAAGTACAACACACAAAGAATTATTTTATTAGTCGCCCCAGGCATTTACATTTATATTACCAGGTCACTGAACTTATGTCAGTACATCCGGAAAGCTGTACTTGAGAAGGGATGCAAAATATGCGGCGTCCTGGCAACATGCAGAAATCTGTGAGTGTTTTCGAAACAATATGCGTCCCTTTTTATTTACTGGAAATCTTTGCATTATTGCCGTGTTCTTTGGAACACCGTGAGTTCACTCATGGGACCGAGTGCATTTTGAAAAGATGAGATGTTTATCTAGCAGATACTAAGTAATCGTTTGGGAACTGCATACAGATGAAAGCAAACCGGTAGAGAATCAATCAGATTAAGTTTGCTTCAAAATTCAAAAACAGGATGAAAAGATGCCACTCGTCAATCTACAGACTAAGGCTTATCCGTCCACTTAAATGGGGAATTCGGATAGGTACTTTCACAACCACGTCTTAGTAATCCGTAGTAAATTCAAATCAGAAATGTTTTCACCCAGATCTGCTTTCTATGCACCGCAATCTGTCGAACCTAGGGAAAAGATTAAAATTGGGCTAGACCGTTTAACTAGCCAAATACGTAGGCTAGTGGCTGCACGAGCTGACAGCTTCTACACTTTGCTAGCCCAACTGCCAAAATACCTGTGAAGCTAGACAGTAGGAATAATTTATCTGGTAACTCCAGAGTTATCACCAATTATTGCTGTTTAGATGAGTTGAAGTCACGAGATTAGTTCTACGAAACTGCGTCGAGTACGGCAAGCAAATAGTGATTATTCGAGGAGCACATAGTAATTCCAATACACAGCTGGGCACGAAATACAAGACCCAAGAAGTGGATAAGTCACTCTGGAAATGCTGGCAGTGTATGAGTATGACGACCGTATTTAAAGGAAACGCTTCCGGAGGTCCATAAATTGAGGGGTTCAACCACTCCGAGACCCTGTGGGTCATCGTAAAGACTCTAACCAAATATGCCCAGAAGAACGATACTCGGCGTGAGAAGGTCACAGTACCGATCCACAGTTCAATTGATCTCCAGATTGACTTTGTCCAACCCAGTCTTACATAATCCCAGATGCAATATTTACTTCCTCCACAGTGGGACGTTCTGCAGTAGATTGAAGACTGGGTTTTGATGGGATCACTCAACTGATCCCTTTTAGTGGTTTATCCTATACTGAATGTGCATACGGACTTCTATCCAAAGCCATCATAAGTATGGGTACGTACACAGTATGCAATGGCAACACTGAGGAACAGGTTTTATTGAGTTGATGCTGACATTTAATCATTCTCATTCAAAGGTGGAGTTCCCTGATGAGGTGTAAACTGATAATTTTCTTGCTTACTTGAATATGGGACCAACAGGAGTGGCAACTATTCATTATGAGTGTATATAATAAAGATTTTCTTAAGTGCACTCATTTACGTACCTTAGTGAGTCAGTGTACTCATGATTTGACTTCTGGCTGTTCGATATACAAGAAACCTGCAGGGCAGCAATCAATTGCAGTTAAAAAAAGCATATACGGAATGGGCTGCAAACAAACGGCAATCCAAAACTTGTAATTAGAGAATATACGGGAGTAAATGGCGCGACCAGACAGCGCAAAGGCCAAAGAGCAGGGGACTTTCCCATTCTTCCAGAGTAATTCATATTATTATTTTGTAATAATGCAGCAGGATGCATCAGAATTCCTTAGAAAATTCCTGCTGCACATTTCCGATACTTGTCAAACATCAGGTCATTTTTCCCAACTATCCAAGATTAACCTGCCTTGTTAGTTTGGCTGGAGGCGGTAAAACTGGCATCACGGTGGGCTTTGGACACTTCAATCCTGGGTTCAAATCTCCACGCCGCCGCCGGTCGTCCTAATTCGTACACAGTATCATGGGCTATAGTTTCCATGGTTGATGTTGTCAAAACACTGAACTTGGCACACACTTCTCCCACTTCGCTATCCAGAACTGCATGCTTTTATTAACTCAGCGATATACACGTATGCCAGCTCACGGCCTTCGACATTTTGACGTGGAAAAAGCAGGTACGCTTTCCATCGTAAGGCTGCTGGTGCCAATAATGCATTCTATGAATATGCGTGAAAGCTTGAGGTGCTAAACAGGAGAGAAATGTATTCAAGTCAGTCTTTTTAAAATCTATGGAGATGTATCGTACTACTTTATTTCGAGGCGTGAACTAAGTTGAATCTACTGAGAACTTGACTTATTTGACATCCGTACAATTGGCTTTTTTCGTTTTTTATAATCGAAAATTAAAAATGTAAACGGCGAAATCGTTCCTTGCCGATTTCGTCGTTAGTGGTTTTTTGGTGAAAATATTGTCCTGTCCTTGCGTTACAAACTACTTCGTCGTCATTAGTGTTTGACTTTTCAATTCAAACCCTGCGATTACACCAGTTGAGTACCAAAAACCTCTTCAAGATTGTCCAGACCCAACTGGACGGTGACTCATTTCCGCTGGAAACTGTAGCACAACAAAAACAGTTTGGTAAGACTGATGGAAGGAAAAACGTCGATGACTGCATACTGAAAGTAAAATGAATGGTTTTTAATACACTGGATTGAGTGTTCGCTGCGAAACGTTCAAGAGCGGAGACATGGTGAAGGAAGTTGGGCTTGATTTGTTCTGAGTGGACCAGGAAAGGTCCGAGATAATGAAACGAAGGACCTAAGTTTGACGTATTTGTTGCTTTTTGAACAAAATAGTAACTGTGTCAGATAATCCGTTTGTGTAGTTAGCATCACGGTCACCGTGGGATGCTGACCTAACTAGCCAAATGTACTTTACAGACAAAGAGCGCTTAAGGTAAGAGAGAAGCACCCATTAAGCAAGTAGGTTTACGGAATGCTGATAGCTTCGGATCAATGAGATTAGAAAGTCATTCAACCAAAAGACCTTCCTTTCAGGCATCTGTTAACACGACTCATTTTGCTAGTAAGTGCTATGAGCATCGTATGTGATGCACGGAACCTTCTAAGTCTACACATTTATCAGTTGTGGTCTGTCCAAGAGTAGCCAAGATCTTTTATATTCAGTAAATGACTTTTTTCTTTCCTCCGAACACAAGTAAAACCTTGAAAAAAAACAACTAAGTGTTCTTCAAAATGATGAATCTGTTTTTAAACAATAGCCCAGCAACAAAAGCCGGGAGCATCTGTGGACAGGGTGGTTTGAAGTCTCCCACTAGGATTTTTTATTGCTGGAGCATCGAAAGGCATCGAACAAGTGAAATAACATTTCGCTATTGAGTTGTGCCTGATACCATTAACTATTCACCAGAGTATCCTTCTGAGGAGCTTCAGCGCAATACCAATGTTTTTTCTCAGATATCAAGCGTGGTAGGTACACAATTGTGTAGAAATGTTCTCAGTGATCCTAATGGAATAGTTGCCTAAATATACGGTGTAACTTCTTCAACTTCAGTTTCATACAAGACATCTCTGATGATCCTCATAAAGTTCAAGAACCAGATTACATACATTTCCAACTGACACCTACGGGTATCTGAAAGTAAGATCAAGGTACTCAAAATGGAGTAGTGAGCAGAATTATCGTGATTTTGGACTGGTAATGGAAAACCAAAAATGCCTAGTCAAGCCGTCAAAACTGTCGTGAGGAATTTTTCACTAAAAATGATCACTATTCTGACGCACACTACAGTTATCTAATATATGTAAACGTCAAAAGCAAGTGGCTCTATTCTGCTCCCAAACTGGAATCAGCCTGTTCGTTGCAGCTGTCATACTCGATTTGGTTTTATCACTATCTGACTATTCAGGCTTTGCTGTTGGGAATTTGATTCATACACCCAAGAAAACCTCAGCTGATTTTTGCTTGAGTAAACTATGTTTCATCTCAATCAAGAGAAATTCTGATTTAGACAGGACAAAGTCTTTCCATTATGAAATTTTTCAGTTATAGTTAAAACCTCTTGTTCTACCGATTCAACACCCTCTTGTTAACTTTAGACTAAAGGTTTATTCACACGCAGCCTATTGGTCACTACCTAGGATGTTAGAACAAACGCCCCCGCTAGAAATGTGTCATCCATTAACACTTCCATTATTAAAAAAATGTTTTTTACCCTGTCGAACTGATTTTCTTTGTAAAGCTTGCTCTGCTTAGAAGACACTCTTACCGAATGTGGTGCCTGTCTTGTGCTGTCTTATGATAACGATGTTCTCTATCTGTTGCAGTATAGATTATCCGTTGATAAAATCCCTTATAAAACAAAATTAGCTTTCCCGTGAGCTACGCGATCAGTGGTTTGTTTACTGCCACTCTATTATCATTAAATGGAAAATAAAACAGTTGAATATGTTATTTTCTTACCAGGTTTTTGGTACCTCAAATCATCAACTTATTGGATACGGAACCAGAAGTCTTTGTGGACGAAGTGTCCATCGAAGCAGTTGTAGTAAAAATGCCGACTGTCTGAGTACCATGTTCGGATATCCGTTCGCGGAAACCCCGTTGTTTTATATCCTACTTTCAACTCTGACGTAGAACCATTTTCTTCAGAGATTATATCTGGTTCACATCAAACATAAAATTCAGGTTTTACTGTGATTCAAGAAGGCCAACCTTCTCAAATTTGAAGCAGATCCACTAAGAGCAAAATTGATTGCCCCACCGATAAGTCAGTTGTAGTTTTTTACTTCTGTCTTCTGGAAACCCGTAACGGTTTTATATATTCACGGACGATTTCGTCCCATTGTCATCATCCCTTCTGTGTTCGAAATGACCAAGCGCGGTATCCTTAGCCAATTGCGTTTCTCCGTTGCTGCTGCCGAAAGAGCACACCAGCAAGTGTACAAGGCTTCCAGGTGTAGTCTGGAACCAGTTGCTTCGGCTTTTTTGATTGCAAAAAGCTGATGCTTTCTGGCAAGCCATTTTTTTGCATTGGTAACTACATTTTACTAGTTTTACCGAGGTTTGCCATGCTCCTTCTGTTCACGTTTGACTGTCCTAGTTCTCGATCACCAAGGCTGAAAGACAACTTGTTCAACGAATCTAAAGGATGAAAAGAGTTTTTCAGGCCTCCTAGTTAAGGAATCAGATGTTCTCAAGGATTCTTTACTAACCCTTTTCTTGTGTGTAACCACGTTCAATAGTGACTACGGAACCCCAAGCACAACAATTCAGGTTTACAAATATTGTAGTGTCCTGTAAATCTATCTCCATCCAACCCAACTTCATCTTTTTTTCTGAGAAAGTGACCAAAAATGGACTCTCCCGGTCTCACTCTGGCCTACATCTGAACGACTCAAAATGTGTAGAGTGATCTCTCATCCGTTCTTATTTTCTGTACCATAATGGCCAAATTCTTTTAACCAGTGTCACTGTTGCCAGAGTTTTCTTAGTTGACCACTCAGGCTTTACAATAAGCACAAGTTCACAATCGTCTTATTGCTGACACTGTGAGAAAAGCTACTTCGACTGTGCTCTCAAGTGTGCAGAAAGGATTTTGGTGCCCTAAGAGCTGGTGCAATTCATTTGGTTCAGCAGTGTCTCTTCCGATCAAACTTTACCGCTCAATCTCCCTTTCTCTCCTCCTATCTCCTTTTATCTATCCATCCATCTACCTATCTATCTATCTATCTATCTATCTATCTCTGTGTGTTTAGATGGATGGACAAATAGGTAGATAGACAGATAGATCACGAATAGATAGATAGATAGGTAGATAGACTTTTATGTATATTAGATAACTGCTGTGTGCGTCGGAATGGTGATCATTTTTTAGTGAAAAATTCCTCACGACAGTTTTGACGGCTTGACTAGGCATTTTTGGTTTTCCATTACCAGGCCAAAATCACGATAGCTCTGTGTAGATGACGAAGCTAATAAAAGAACATCGTATGGACTTAGGCATCCGACCTTATTTGTTTCTAACATGTTTGTGAGGCAAAACCCGAGTGAAAGCTACTGGTCCTCGTTCTTTATGAGCTAAAACATGGACTAATTCCTTTACTGGACGATTCAAAACAAAACACTGCGATAACTTCCAAGGTTTCGTTTGAAGAAATTGTCGAATTCATAAATGGACCAAGCATGTGAACGTGGTGTTAGAAATACTCCTTTCAATGATCGATAAATTGCAATCTCACTACTGCAATAAAAAATCGATGGGACCCATAGTGGTTTTTTGACTGATCGCCGGAATTTGTTCTTTTTTCCAACTTTTCTATAAATCCCACAATCGATTTCAATATTTAGAGATACACGGAGAGTATGCTTCATTATCTTAGCTCTACCAAGAATTACAGGAAGGATTTGAATGGAAACCATTGACCACCTCGGTGAAGACCAAACCAACTCCTATGATTTACTTGCGTTTTGTACAGCGTGGTCGTTCACGTCACGGCAACAAGGGTAGTTTAGTATTTCCAATAACCAACACACTTTTTACTGATAAAATTCGAAAGAGAAAGAATACGTAATACCTAGCTGCTCATATTTCGTGTGCATTCGTGTAAAACGTATGATGGCCTGGCGAGCAAAAGATGTATTACAAAACTGACTGGGATCGAAGTATTCTGCACCACACACTAATCTACAGTTCCCGATTACCATTTCAACAATATGACTTCACAAATTGAATTGTGCTCCTCATTTAGCACTGGATAAGCGGGGATTTTGAATTGATCACCATCACAAAAACTGGATTTTCAAGATTTCCTGGATTTAAAAGGCTCCGTCCATGTTGGCAACCAAATCTTGGATCTCTTGCCCAACTTCAGGTTTCTTGAGTCTATCCTACAAGTAAACCGCCAAGCCAAAGATAAAATCAAACTTTGAATCGATTGCTCAAGGAAAGCATGACTGCAACTTTGTAAATTGCTTTGGTTTCACAGTAAAATAAGCCCGAGCACAATGCTATGCCTTTATCTTGCTGTCATTTCCCCCTTTCTCACGTTAGTTTGCAAGGGTGGAGGATACGAAAAAGCTAGAAAGCTTCGATTACTGATGCTTCCATATATAGCCGAAATCAAATGACATGACGGAGTCCTAAAATCTGTTGTACGACAACGCTGTTCGAGAATAAAACTACCGTCTGCTTTCATTCATATCTGTACTGTACTTTATCGATTCGAGATGGAACTCATAAACGGAAGCGTTCTAACTGTACTATACCCAAGGAGGAAGTGTTGCCATGGTAGTCAGCTAAGAGCGTAAGTCAATATGGTGAAAGCATACATGGGACATTTGGGCCTTCAGTTAGTCTTTCGGACTTCGTGTATGGCTCAAGAATTGCATTTCATTCCGTACCGACCTTGCCGCTTGCCTCGACGAAGAGGAAGGTATCATCAGAGATATTCTTGAAGCCGACTTATCTTCCCGCAGAAGGGAATCCCAAGACAGTAACAAAGTATCTTTTAGCTACCGACTTCAGCAAAATTCCTAGGTGTTGCTGTATCTGGATTCTAGAACTTGCCAAGAGCGGGGAAGAGCCCTAAACGGGTCGACGAAGTGGGAGTGGTGTATGATTTTTCTACTGTTAAAGAGCATTGCTTCCTTCCCTGGATTTTACTAAACATATTCTGCTTTTCTTCTAGACAGTCACTCAGAACCTTGCTCTACATCGTAGATTTATAAAATTCAAGAAACAAGTAGCATTCCAAGCAATCATTCCCAAAAGCTTTCTTTTAGCTTTCATTTATAAATATCCGATGTATTTGCAATACTGGTTCTTTACACTCCTGTCCGAAATTGCTGAATGAGATCATCGTGGTAACCACGGCATTAGTTATAAGCAACTTCATAACATTTGCATCTATATGGAAACGAATTGTTGAAAGAGTTGAAAAAAATGTCACTAAGTTGGTATGTAAAAATACGGGTGAGAGAGGATGGAGACAAGTACGGATGACCGCAATTATGTACCCGGTGATAATTAGCTTACTTCATCCCTATGCCCGTGTGTGACACAGTTGATTGTTGGTCATGGGATTTACAGTTCTTGACTAATTTTCACTGCGTGAAAAGCTCAGAAATCGAGAGGCGGATGATAATTGCTTTGGCACTTGCTAATATCCGAAGCCTAAATGATCCTGGTACGTGTTGTTGTCAGACCCGGTTGATGACTTCAAAAGCAGATTCAATGTTAGTCGAACATCCCGAAACTGGACATTATTATCCAGCTATTCGTAACTGTTCATTTTAGTATAAATGTGACGATAATAGCTTGTGAATGAAACCGCTAAAAACACGTGTTCGCCTACAACTTATATTCTGATGACCGTAGTGCGCTCATTTCTCAATTCGAAACAGAGGTGAATAGAACCAATACTAATATTCAAGGATCGATTATTTATAAATGCAACATTGGATGTTTGGTTTTTGTAGGAAAAACGGAGAAACATATTAACTGACACTAATCAAATGCAAATTTCCACACGTTTGAATATCTGTTCACTTTCGCGGACTGATTTCCAGGGAGTGGTTAGTACTACGGCTTGTAACGCGTTCGTTATTCACTCTGTTCACGTTAGTTCATGTCATTATTTTTGTGGTTTTCGGTACCGAGGAATAAAATAACCTGCGGGCTTCACAACTCTTCAGTACAGTTTTGCGTCAGAGGGCTATCTAAGGAGTATAGCCCATCACCGATAAAATTCCTGTTATTATTCGTAATTTTCCACTGCGTAATTTTGCAACTCTTAGTAGTGAAACCACATAGATCCATACGTATATCCGGCGCGGTCACCAGCCGGGTTACGGTGGACCCCTGCTGGCCAAAATGTGGCCAACTAACCACGTTTAACACTTCATCACCTTCCCCCCTGGGATATTTACGTAGCATAAACCACTGATCTTTTTTTGTCATCTACTGTCATCCGCCGAACTTGTCACGAATCCTCCGTCCAGTCCAGAAGATTAACTACCCATGTTTCGTAATTTTAGTGTTGTTTGGACATCCATGGAACTGCTGAGTAAAAGAGCTGAACCCAGCCCACTAGATCACGGGCAAATCGTATCGTGTTTATTGCGGTGATAATAATTACCGTGGAAAAGCAGTGGTAACATGAATGACGTGCCGCATATGGTAGACGGTAATCATGCTGTCAAGTGACTGCTGAGTAGTAAACGGCCCGGCAGAGGACAAAAAGCGGATGGCACAGAGGGACTGGATTTTCCGAGGGTTTCTATTAGAAAATGGTATGGGGCATACACAGACCTGTCTATTCAGTACTTCACATCAGACCAATAGGATACAAGTACGGATTTTTAGTAAAATTGGTTTTCTATTATTACACGTTGCGTGTATAAACTGTATGTTATCGTGCTCTTTGTTGTCACTTTTGGGAATGACAGCTACATATAACCGATTTTCCGAAGGGCCTCTACTATAAGCTCTAGCTTTCAGTTTCTTTGTCAAAGGCTTGTAACGGCAAGCGAAAAGTTTTTGTTTTTTACTCATGTATTTTGGAATATTCCCGTCCAACTGTTCGGGATAAATTGGCTTCCTTTTCGAAATGATATAAAGGCCTGTTAAAAGAAATAAAAAATACCTCAGAACAAGACCAAGCATATGCATTGTTTAGGCTAATCCGGAAAGTGTAAACATTTTCTAGCAGCAGTCTTCACATCACAAATCTGTTATATAAATCAGCCATGAGACCCGTGAAGAGTGGAGTAGTTTTTTCAACACCACTTCTGAAAATGTAACCATAGAGGTCATAGAGTAAGTGATAAAATCTTGTGAACTTAGAGTAATCCGTTTTTCATTCGGGGGTCCACCTAATCTGCTTCATTGAGTTTGTCGTGATATGTAGTTGATATGATGCCATAGCGGAATTAAATTAAGAGAAACGGGCAATATTGTCAAAAAGGTGTGGGAGAAGAAACGTGGACCCAGAAAAGACCAAGTTCCCATTAGTATACTGTGGCCCCGAAATACGAAGCATTGAAACATTCAGAGATATGAGTATCGTGCATCTGTTCGTTTGATTCGTTATGTTTTTGATGCATCTGAGAACAGCTATGCAATTAAATGCACTTTACGAAAACCAATGTCTGTCATTTGTCTACGCGTTGTGTCCATGTGTGAAGTGAGTCAAATTGGGAGCATTTGCAATCAGTAAATATGTTGAGGGCACCTGTTTTATTTATTTTTTCGTGGTTCAAGCGTTATGTATTTAATTGAAAACAACCAAAATCGAGGCAGTTGCTCACAATCGGTCCGACCCCCTACGCGCAAGCTAAGCTTGCGTTTTCCACTTAACTTGATGCGCCACATCTACTCACTCTTAGAACCACACGTTGCTCGTTGACCGTACGTATATTGGTCTTATCTCAGGGCCCCTAACCCTGATTATTTTCAGATATGTAGTCGACTTCAACACCTGAATCTCAAGCGATTCCGAATTTGCTTATGTTTGGAAGACTCTAATTCACGGAGCGGTTAAGGTGGGAGTTCGTACAGTTTCAGTAAAACATGGGTAAATGTTGAGCAGGAACCTGTGTTCAAAACTACAAGTAGATGAGTGACTTTTTTCGATTATGACGAGTGCATCTCAACGAATACTGGATGTCCTTTACAAAGTCAAGGATAGTTACAGCAGAGGCACAATCAGACTGAAGTCGTAATTGGGTGGCTACTAGTCATGGATACCTGTGTGGCCATCGAAACCACTGCAAAAATAGAACTTGAAAGTAAGCTGCCTTGCAGGTAGATGCATCCCGGATCTCATAAGCTGTAACACCCTGTTCAGTTTCGGTTAATTAAATCAACTCACCCACTAAATACCATTTATCGTATAAATGATAGTCGCAGGTAAGAAATAAACGGGGATGATTGCACTAAATGTATGCCGGAAATCGTTTTTTCTCAAAATCTGTTTGTATGCCTATGTTGGTTGGATGGCCCCTACATTCAAACCCTCACAGAACAAAATATAGTTGAAGCTTCCGCCTTAGGATATACCAACGTTCTGAGGGAAATAACATTATTTTTATCAGAGTATGCAATTCAGGTGTTACTTTCGAGGATTCCAGAGAAGTGCAATAGGTTAGTATCTCGATTTATAGCTAGCAGGTGGTCCCGTATTGTAGACTCAGGTGTCTTACGTATTTGTTGGTCACACAGTGGCCGCCCTTGACCTGATTTTGGACATATTCCGAAAGTTGATCAGGTGCGTGATCATGTTTTATTGCTCTTTCTGCCTATTTTGTTTCTCCCTTGTGTCCTGAGGACGCAGAGGTCACATTTCCTATACATGAGGGAGTGAACCGTGTCCTCCGGCAAAAGCGAAGCCAAATATGGGATAAAAATAAAAACAAGGGCGAGAAACCACATGCAAAACAATAAAGCCCAAAGCAATTTCCTAACAATATCTCAATTGTGTGGAAATAAAGAGGAGGACCTGGAGTTTTGCAATCCATTCTCCAGCGGAGTAGTCATCGAAGATCAGTTGATACTATTTCGAATTTATTCCTTCTAATAAATGGAAACCTTCACCGTTTTTATGTAATCAGCTCAGTTCAGTTCCATTTCTGTTTGATTCGTATATTGGTATACTGCGACGGAAAAGCTTCCAAATGAAAACAGTAGGGCAGAGTCAGATTCGAGCCATAGTCTGGGGATAAAATTACTGGAGCACAGTGCATGAGTAACAAGTATTTATGATTCTTGATTGGTATCACTCCGTAGTCCGTTCATACTGTGATGTTGACAATTGCCGCGTTATTGAATTCTGCGATCGTTTTGCATTTTCCCGTGTTCTGATAAGTCGGCAGTTCAGCACAAAATTGCGTTGTTATGTGATTAGGGGAGATACTGATTTTACTATATTGCTTAAAACAGTATACTGGTTCTCGGTGAATAAGTTCTACTTCTAAACATGATTTTCATCTACGCCTCCACCTGAAAGTGAACTGAATAACTAAACCGTTGATTATGACGAAAAATAGGACAGTGTTAGGATTTCTGAGCCAATCGATCAGTTTATTTACTTTTATGGATTATAGCCTGCAGACGGCCCACTGTGAAGATGCGATGCCCAAATGAGACACTGCTGAGAATAATGGGCAACTTTAACATTGGCTTTCAAAAAGCCAGTTTGCTAATCAGCTTTTCAAGTAATTAAAGGACCCTCTGGTTGTTTTCATCATGCTACGCAGTTCCGTGTATTGGAGCGGCTTCCCCAACTATGGATTTCTCACTTTGGTTCGTATTTGGTTCCAAAAATATATAAACAGAAGACACTAAAAGCTCATCTGTTTCCAACAAGAACACTAAATCAACTCAATGAGGAATTGCAATGATTAACTTCGTACAACGGATAGGAGGTGCTGATCGGAAAAGGTTGGGAGAGTCAATGAACTTTACTTCTGTGTTAACGAAAGTTCCAGCTGGCAATAAGAAATATCATCCGTTTTTTCAGTCCAAGGTTGGATACTTTTTCACAGAGTGTCGATGAATAATGTCAGAAGCCGAACAGTTTTTTTGATTTTCGGAGTAAAATTTTCCTAAAAATTTCCATGTTACTTTGTCCTGATAAACGTTTAACGGTGGACTCGTACACGCATACTGATGGATACTTTATAGGTAAAATACTGAGGGACTCTGCTGGTATAACGAGCTTAAGTACCCAGCACAACTGACAGGTGGTTCGTTGGACTAGCGTTCTACGCACCCTGTGAAACAACTGACATACCGGCATATCTTTATATTTGTTCTTGAGAGTCTTACGACAACTTTGTTTGCAATTCGCAGTAAGGGTTTCGTGAATGGAAGCGACAGGTAAGTATATTATATATGCGACAACTGGTATCAGCTTTTCAAGCTCCACTGATCAACCACTTTCTCAAAGGTTATTCATTTTTATTGGTCAATCACAGCAAAAAACTGTAGCAGAACCAGTAGTAATACTGTCTGAAAAGTGTTGTATTTGTTGATCTATCCTGAACTGCGGTTCATATAAACTTCGGTTCCCAGATATCATAATGAAACACCGTATGTATCAATGCCGCTTGAGGTTGAGTTTTTTAGTGTCAACTGAGATATGTCTTTTACGGTTATTATGAAAACTAAGGCTCTACCCAAGGGCTTAATAAATACCGGCATGAACTTTACTGAGACTCTATAGAAGAAAATAGCTGAAGCAAATTTTGTCAGGTCTATGCTCACAAGTTGGTAAACCTTTTCATTCAGCTTCCAAAACAAATCAGAAGTGTGAGTTAATTATCCTCACGTATAGTGCCACATGGAAGATAATAGCTGGAAAGTAACACCTAAAATGATTGGTTCGAAAAGATAACGTGCTTTTCGAAATATCTACTAATCAACTTTCGCCTTATGGAGCCACGTCAGTGGTACCCAGGCAGCGAACTGCAGTACCACCGGATGCTTTCTTCTTCAAATAAGAAGTTTTGATGTATTTAGCACAATACTCTATGAAAGACCGCCACTGTATTGTTTTACGAAACAATTCCTGAGATTAGAGGGTTACTAACTGAACCGTTGTTAATTATTCATAAATAGCAATTAAAAGAAATAAAACAAAAAAGGCCTCAGCTAATCTACTGATTCCACAATTTTCATTGCCCTTGAATATTTGAATAAATATGCAGCTAAAATTTGCCTTCATATTTCATTTGGAAAGCATTTCATTTTCGTTTATTTCCCACATAACATTATCTTTGGCATCTCAACAACCATGCCGCGTTTGTGTTCCCGATTGAAATTTTTGTCAAACGGAACCAATCACTCACAATTAGGAATGACATTCAACCGATATTTTACTTTCCAACCAGGAGAGATCGAGCTGGATAAAACCCGCTGTCAAGTAGAACGGAAGGAAACCGAGGTGTGCGCCTTCCTAGGCTGCGCTTACCACGGATCCAGCGTGGTCTTTGGCTCACAGACAAGCTACCAAACAAAACGCATGTCGAAAAGACACGACGTATCAATTTCAATGTTTTTCCTATGGATGATTTCGCTCAGCATTACCGAATGCTGAGTGCGTTTAGACATTACAAGTTGTAAATTTTCATCCACCTATAGCTGCAAATCTACTCTTTGGTTAAATTTCTAGTCAGAAATTAAGTAGACCAGGACGAACCTTGTCAACTGATAATGCCTTAAGTTCAAGGTGTGGTGAAACAAACCTACCATGAGAAAGTGTTTTGAGTTATTCTAGTGTTATTCGTAAAATGCTTTGTACTAAGAATGCAACAGGAAAGCATGCTTGTTGGTTCGGTACCTTGGGCTCCGTATGAGTCACAGGAAACAATTATATTATTCAATGTTATGGATGACATCGATTGTTACGATGTCGTTTTCGCGGAAAATCTGTTCATTGATGCGTACCTTTGTGTGGAATGGATAATCAGTCGTCAGTCTATACCCATGTGTTTATCTGAAGGATACAAAAACCTCCATATGACGTCAATGGGATCCTTAACTCTTCCATTGAATTTTGTATGATGAAATACGGTTTTGTTGTTGGTTTTTTTCGGATCACGCCAAGCAGAGCTCATAAGAGAAGTTGCTAAGGCACTAGCGCCTTCAGACATTCTTGGTTATTCGAGTCTTTTCGGAAGAAAATATATAAATGCACTCGATCGAGTACCACCGGATCGAATTTTGTATGAATTTTCAAAAATGTCACACCACGATGTATCCAGTCTGCTTTCTGGAGCTAAGCATTTGTTTTTAATTGTGTTGTTAAAGTATTGGTTCTCAGTGGCGGTTGTCTGATAGTGATCACAGATCTTACATTTTTAAATGCAGCTCTGGACACAGCCTGTCGCTTCTCCCCTTTTGACTTTCTCCTGTATTAAAACGCCCTCTAGAGGAATAGAGTAGCTTGATTGGATGTTGCTTTTTACGCGCTAATCATAGGCTGCCAAATTGTAAGGGGGTCGGCTAGTGCATGTACGAGAATCAGGATGACTAGACCAAAATCCCAAAACAGGTGGTGAAAATTCAACAACAGCTGGGATTGATGATAATCCGAAAATGATACCTCTTTCAATCGTGCACGTTTCTTCTTAATTTTTGAATAAGCGCACCTTAAAAAACCATAGAAGTGAAGGGTTCATGTACCAGTACTCACACGAATTTAACTATTACAAAGGTGTCGAAGTTAGTTTGTACCAATCATAAGACTTGAAATGGTAGTCTACTACTCACTGCGACAGCTAACTCCACATCTGAGGGTTATATGGCCAGGAAATGGCAAACGAAACCACATAGACTGTTTGGTAGTCTAAGTTGATGCTCCAACCCCAAAATAGTAAGCTGAATGAAATTGTGTGAACAAAATTGGATGGATACTTTGACCAAAAAACAGGACAGTCTTTATCTTCAGTGATCTCCTCCCAGAGGGATGGGACAAATAAATTATCTTGAAGGCGTAGTGCACGTATGGATTTCTAATGAACCCTTTAGCGTGTCAAGCTCGGTGAACTAAATCCCAGGAACCTGGAATAAAAGCGACCTAACATACAGAGATGTTACGGATGTAATGTGCAAGCTGAAGAACCGAAAGTTCCCTTTAGATAAATGCACCGCACCGAAGATATATGAATAATTCTTCGACACTGTTCGAGCCCATAACAACTCTGTTTCTCTCATCAAGGAAAATGAACGATTCCCAAGGGACTGGGGATTGATAATCTTGTTACATCTTTCAAAGAAAGGAAACAGGATTGTGTTCACAAACTACCATGGTGTCACTTTAATGGAACACTTTGCCAAAATATTATCCGTGCTTCGTTGAACCACTTCTCATTACGCGTTCTAATCAAGAAGGTTCCACCGTGACAGTGGGTGAATTGATCAAACGTTTACCCTCTTCTGAGTATTATAAAACCAGTATAGGTTTCAGCAGTCGGTTGCAGCTTGATTTACTGATTTTCGGCCTACTTTTGACCCATGCGACAGAGGTTCGCCGTGGAACGGAATAATGGAGGATGGAATGCCTCAGAAGTTTGTCAGTCTCAAGAGATCATGCTACTCAAATACGCATACAAGATTACACATCTAAGGGGCACTTGGTGTTTTTCCCGAATTCCGGTGTTAAATGAGGCTGTCCTTTGTCACCAGTCCTAGTAAGTCCCACCATAAATTGAATAATGCCTCTAGCTAAGGAGCGATGGGTTTCAAGCTGATTTGGCATGAGAAGCCAATATCGTCATCCTTGGCGACCTCCTTACATCCGGTTAAGGATAGCACAGAATACTTTGTAGAGGCCATAGTCTAGGGACAAATACGTCAAAGACAGAAATCCTTCCGACCTATGCTTCACAGTCCACACGAACGATACACTTCAAGGGCAAGAAATCAGAGCACTTTCCTGCTTTCAAATATCCGAGCTCCAAGATCCGCTCCAATGGTCGGGCTAAAAACAAAGTCAAGATTCGCATTGACAACCTCTGGAATTTGTTTAATCTGCACCACAATGCGATTAGGCGGGGAAACGAGGTCGGTCATCGAAATAAAGTCCGCGTCGCTTTGACCACAATTATCTCAGTACTGGTCTATGTACGCCAAACGCGGCCACAACTGATCGAGGATATTCGGAAGGTGGACGTTTTTGACCTTTGGTGTCTTCGATAGATTATCACAATGGCTAGGCACAGCATATTGCCAAACAACACTATCAGACGGCACTGCTTTGAGATCAAAAGGCTGTCAGTGTTCCTTCAGCACGGACGACTGAAGTGGTTTTGACATGTCTTACGATGTTCGGGCACGGATGTCCGGAAACAGTGCCTTTCTTCGGTTCGATGCCCAAGATGGCACTGTACCCTTCGAGGACAGCTGAAAACATTCACTGTCACTGTTGAGCCTAACAGTGATCTACTGAAACTCCAGCTTGTCTACATAGTTCGCAAACTGGAAGCAGAAACGGATTTCCCTGTGCTCAGTTTTCCCTTGGATGCGTCGCTAGGGGGCAGGTTCCGTTCGTGGTGTTCAAGAAGCTGGTTCATTCTCTTTCAGGAGTTAGCCACACGAAATTAAAAGTAATTAAGCTACAACGGTTTTACATTCGGATTTGTAAACGTGTTTTTTGTGTGCTTTTTAGAAAATACAACAAAATGTACGATAATGCTAGCATGAAAAAACAAAAAGAGTATATTTTTAGGGAAAAACGTCGACGGTAGTGTGGTGTAAGCTAAGGATTTCGAAAATTTCGTTTTCTTCCGCTTAGAGCAATAATTTTGTTCTCTAAGTTGCAGTAACCGAATTAAGGTCTGGTTCCTCTTTGCGCACAACTCACTCAGCAGACCGATGGATCTGAGTGTTTCCGGACGAGACTGGAAAATCCAAGCAGAATTGGCAAAAATGAAAGCAAACTGTGGACGTTTTCTTCTTCCCGTGAAAGCACAGACAAGCTAATATTCTGCTCGGTTTTAACGGCAAAACATAAAACGTTACTCAACGTTTTAATCCAAAACAAATTCGAGGAGCCAAATAAACAAAAAACGTTAACTCTGAATATCGGTTAGTATACTGGATGACTTCGATGGATTCCTCCCAATGTGTATATTTCATCCATAAAGGAGTTCCTATAACCTACCTAACCTTGGTTTGCGTATATCTGCTCGTCTCTCTTGTCAGCATTATGGACGTACAAATGCACTAGATTCTGTGAATATTGTCCGAAGAAATCTGTCAGTTGGCTGCTACCTACAGCTAAGGAGTTTTCAACACGATTTTATCTCACACAAACTGGATGATTTGCAGTCAGTTTCGTACTGCAGATACTACCAAGATTATATCACGTGCAATGATCGCAACTAATTATTACTGCAAACTGATAATGTCCATTTTAAGTCAAGTCAGATGGTTTAGGCATCCCAGGGAGTGAATTCTGTCACAGTCACCATTTTGCAAAGATTGTACTAGTTATTCATACAGAGGTGAGTTTCTAAACTTTTTGGACTACGACTTCTTATGAATTATGAGTGGTAGATACGACCGTCGATCTCAGAAAATGAGGGTGTTCATTATTGTATGCTCAGAAGAACCCAGTGTGGAGCTATATGAAGTGGAAAATTAAAAGGTCTATTCAGTAACAAAATATCCGAAAAAGTGCTCTTTCTTGTTGAATATGTAGCAGTGTTCATCAGACAGAAAGGATAAAAGCTCATATCAGATCGACTAAAACCATCAACAGCTTTACACAGGGAAATTTACACGGGTAAAATTCGAGCTATCAGCTTGTTGTTAGTTCGCTTCCCATATTATACCGCAGTTTTACAGCTGTAAAATTGTTGGCCGAATGTAGAAGTGACTGACGTTGCTGAGATTCAAATGTTGGACCACACTGTCTCTAGTTCGTCATGAGGACCGTCTAACTACCCTTTGCTCTCAGAACACCATCATTCGTTGCTCAAGTATCTACTTTTGTGTAAGCCAGAATGAAGTCAACTGATGGAAAGCATCGCTGGCTTTACTTGAGACGAAAGTGGTAATGGATAACCATAACCGTGTTTTTTTGTCCATCTACTGTATCGTTGTTAAACAAATAAAGCTCAGCCAGATTTGTGCATTTTTGGTGAGCTCAGAGAATCATTAGTAATCTAGTTCAGAGTGTTTAACGTCCTATTAGTTGAGGGATAACATTTTCGGTGCCGAATAGGCAGTTAATTCTGCTTCAGGCCTGAAGAATATTATTAGGTTCAATGTGTAAAAGATATCTCATCTCACTTGAAAATTTCAGTTTACCGTGATTATAAAGTACAAATGCCACGTAAACCAGAAAGTTTTTATTTACTGAAAATGCATATTGATACCAGCCAATCAATGATTTACGTAAATGCAACCCCTTCGTTTCCCTGTTTTGTGCAGCTCCCAAAGATGCCACACAAATTTTTGCACTTTGTACTCTCCTCACCAGTTCTGTGTTCACAGCTTAGCCTTCGGGGCTAAAGCATTCTAGTCGGGAAACTCAGTTGATGCCATCACAATCAGATTCTGCTGTCTGATTCTCATTCCCGCGACTGCAGTCCATGAACCGAACGGCATCCCTTGGATTCCGCTTCTGTGTGCTCATTCCCGTGGCGCTTTCAGAAACTCAAGTAGCCTTATGTCAAACGAATAGTCAGAGGGGTTCAGATTGATGACTAGGGAATATGCAGCGACTGAATTTTGTGATGAAATGCTAAACCAATAAGCGGTGCTTTTCCTGCTTTACCGTACTCCTGAGTAATTTCATATTACACTAGACTGGCTCCAAGCCAGCCTACTGGAGGACGCAATCTCAGTGAAACTAACATACATCCCGTGAAGGCGTATTACTACCGTAGTTCAATAGTTTTAGTGAGTATTACAAGACAGTAATATTCTTATCCTTAATTTTTCATATAGGGAGTTTGACTTTTTCCGATACTGAACTGTGCAATGTGAACATGCAAATTCTCTTTCCACTGACACCCAGAAACACGGCAAGAATCCAGAAGGGGTTTGAATTCTGCCAAATACTTTGAGGTTGAAGATGCAATTATTGGAAGGAACCTTGCGGAACTGAGAGTCATCCTTTCCGCTGGTTTACCTATCCCGCTTATTTGCTCGATCTAGGTGGGGTCAAATAAAGACAAACGATATACTGAGTAACAAGGCTAATTCACACTAGACAGCATAGTTCATTGATCCCTTCCTTATCACAGGATCAAATTCAAAATTAGTTTTCAAGCTTACGAGCAAACTCTGTTAAATTACCGTTCACTTCATGCTTTGAGATTTTGCTAATTTATTCTGCTCTGATCACCTCAGTGATAACTCTATCCACAGGCCGAGGCTACACTCGGTGTCATTGGACAGCAATGCTTTGAACAAATCGGTAGAAGTTAGTTTTTTCTAGGCCTAATAACATTATTCAGCGGGAAGCTCCAAAGTTTCATTCATTGCCCCAATCTCCGTTGCACGTGCGCTTTTGATGTGCATGAGACAGAATGATGATGCTATTTTTGTACAATCTCCTCATAACGAAATATCATCCAGTATTCCGAACTCATTTGCAGCTGTTATCGAAACCCCAGCTAACCTTCTCATCTCAGTTTTGTCAATTTTGGCTTTGAGTTGGAAAGCTCCTGCACCCTCAATTTCTCATAAGTAAATTCAGTACTTCTCTTCACAGGCCTTTTTGTGTCACACCTGGAAACGTAGCTTTTGCCTTCAAACTGAAAATTACTGCTTCGGAATCGAACATTTTTATTCCCCATTTGTTGTTCGACGTTCATCTTCTCAGCTGTGCTTTCCGTGAACAAAATGGCTCATACCTGTGAAAACTGTTCATGGTCGCAAAAATGATCATAGCAAATTCAAGACAGCCTAGCTTGTTCCGGAAACATTCTTCTAAATCATATAATACCGCAAATGGCTGCTGTGAATTAAAGTAATTTTTTTGAGCCCCGTTTCATAGATGATAGTGAAATATTTATTCGCCTTCCTCGTATCTTAAGTATCAACCCCGGGAACCGACGGCCATACTTTTTTCGTGTATCATTTAAACAGTGGTTTTACATCACGGGATATTAATGTGCTTTCTTTCCACCCTGGTGGCTTAACTGCGAAAGCTTATCTGATAGAGCGTAGGACCTATCAGCGGTAGGTCGCCGGTCATAATGCATCTCAGGGTTTTGAACGCTTTTTTGATCGACAAAGTGAAGTAGATTTTCCACTATCTAAGATTTAGGCACCCCGTGCCAAGAACACATTCCACGAATATTTGATGTAAGTTCCAGGTTATTGAGAACGTAGCCCGGGCACTTGAACTACCCTGCCTTGGTACATTGCATGAATCCATTACTTTTGTTTTCCCGTGTCCTCAAAGTTGACGTTATCTGGTGGTTAAATCGATCAACCGCGAAGTATCCATCCACGTTTGATTACATGCGACCGCTTCCTACTTGATGTCAAAATGTAGCTTTTGTCATTTTTGCCACAAACATTTTACGTGGACCGAAAGGCAGGGTGGTTCTGTCATCCCATGTCTTACATTGCCTGACAGCATGCAAGCAAATGACCTTGAAGGCCAAATGTTCCATTCATATCAAGGAAAACCTTTCAGCACTGACAGGCTACATTTTTGACCAAAAATTTGAGCTGTGCTGGAAAACAGAACGTAGTAAACACGACGATTATGGGATCAGATAGTACAAAATCTCGCAATTAACGGTCAGAAAAATATTACCATTCACCGGTAAAAAGTAGGCAGTGTGTTAGCTTCAATATAAAAGAATAATTGCATTGCCGATAATCCGAAGCGAAACGACTGCATGAACTTACTACAAAAAGGTTTTGCTTACGCACACTCGAATAGGTCATAAGTATGGACTATGACTAAACCGTGGAGAGCGTTTCATTTTACTTTCATTCGATTTTGTCCGTAATTATTAACTTGCAGTGATGAGTAGTCATATCGATTAGGGCGTAACTTTTAGCTGATGTTATATTCACAAAGAAGCTTTTGTCATCTTTTAAAGACAATTGTCGTGAGTTATTCTTCACCAGTGCCATTCAACGACTAATAAAACATGGTAAACAGATGTTAAGGTTCAAGAAGTGAAGCATCTTCCTGGCAAAATAACTTTATTTCTGTCGGACATTTGCAGCCAAATCAGAGAAATCATGAAAATCGCGGCAAATACGCTTAAAACTCTGGAATCTAGTATAGGGGACAATTCACTCACAAGTTTCCCCAAAATGGGTATCTTCAGATACCTACTGAGAAGTTCCCATCAATGAAGTTTCACTGTTGGTGTATCAGTCATGCTTTTCCTCATCACTAAGACTTCATGTACCACCACGGAAGAAATGATACTATCGACCAAAATAGCCTGCACTTCTCACCGTCTACTTCACAAAGGAAGCTGAAGTCAATAGCAAAGGTGGATCACGTCGCTATTATATGAAAGTCACATTGTCGTGATTCGGTACAGTTATGCGTGGTTTTCTCGATGATCAAACGAACTTACTTACACGAGAAAATAGCTCTCGTATCCTTCAAGCTCTCAAGGCCAGTGCTCTTATGGGTTGCATTTTGTGGGATCATGCCAAAGTGAAATCCGAGGCAGTCTCATGGTAACAACTTGTTGGTAAACAGGAAAAACTAGTATTCCATAAAATGCACCATAGAAGGATGCCTAGTGACTTTCTGGAGGAATTCTTTCTAGAATTATATTTTGGAAAAGAGGTGAAACATTTTTCGCGGTACTAGTGTGTCCTGCAAATAACAAGCCGGTCTTGGGCTAACAAAAATCTTTATTGAATTAATAAAATTATTTTCTATGAGGGCATTTAGTACTAAGTAAATTGGTTTTATTTCAAAATATCCTTCCCGTGAACTAATGCTATGAGCTTCAGAATCAGAAGCATTTTTCTCACATTCAGCCTTGTCAGTCGCACTTTTGAAACCCTTGTTTATTTCTCATGGAATTAACTACAAAATAGGAATTCAACTGTCCCTTGGAGGCTACAGCTGTTAATCGATAAACTCAAGACTGTTGGTGATAAATGAATATTCACGTTGTTAAAATTTATGATAAGATCCTCTTTCAGCAGTTCAGAACTTATTCTCTTATTTTCCATATATAAAGTAATAAGCATATATGTAAAAAAGAGACAACACTCCATTGTTCATTCGAAATCGTACGTCGTCAAGTAGAAACAATTGTATGGTAAGAAAAAGTGTGATGTAATACTGCTACGACAGCTGGTTTTTATTTCGTAGAGATGGAAAAGAATGAGGAATTGAATATCCACAAACTTGTATTTCATGCGTTATAGAATAAAGGAGACCAGTGTTATTCCAAACCTTTGGCCACGGTTTCGGACCACTGGTCATTCCGGAATATTTCACGGAATACGTCAAGGTATCTCTATGCTAGAATTGTGAGAGACATTTTTCACATAATGCTCACTTATTAGCGAGTGAGTCGTCTCTCGTTCGTCCAACGAGTGGTGGAATCGCCTCAGAAGCCTATCAACTAATGCCTTCACACGTGGCAAATCAGTTGGATGGAACCGCTGCAGGCAAAATGAGACGGAATTTTCCTTTTCTTTGCAAAAGTACCCCTCGCCCTGAAGCTTTGAGTTCTCGTAACATATTTACTAAACGTAGACAAACCGGTCAAAGACCACAAGTTTTCAAGCATCGAGCGAAATACCTTTTATGACGAATTTATGTGGTGCTTATTTTTACAAAATACGTAAACACCCTATGTTGGTGGTTTGGAAAATGTCCGTCTGCTTCTCGCTCTTAGAAACCTTTTGCTTGGATTTTTCCCCCGAGGAAACTATATCCGCGGAAGTGCTAGCTGACCTCCGGAATTATAGTGAGCTACTGTTATGGGTATCATTAAAAAGTAATTATACCCTTTGATCTCGAATAGAACTTAATTATGGAACACATTTCAAATGGAAATGTCCACATTCCGATAATTATGCCTAAGGATATGAGGTCAAGAAATTTAAGCTGATGAACTACCAAATCAGAGTGAACGTGCTGAAAAACAAAATTTCATGTATTTTTCCGTTTACTTCGTGTCATGATGGGCATGGAAATGCTACCTACTTGGCTGGTAATAAGTACAATCGAAAAATTATTGTTAAGTTGTGAACCTTGTATATATGTATATATATATATATATATATATAAGTTTCCGAATATAATATTCATAGGCTTCGACTTGCGGGGGTAAGGACAATGACATGCGACATTTATTATAACACGCTTTTTGATGTCCCCTGCACCACTTGTTTAACCATGCACGCTTAAAGGCAAACTCGTAGAAGATAAACTAATCGAAGTTCATTTCGAGGTCCAGCACCAATGAACGTGATTGAAATCGATATTAGTTTGCACCCAGTAGCTTCGAGTAAATGTGTTATTTTAATATACCTCAGGTAATCATGATATGACTGATTCTTCCTTATTTCAAACGAATTGGGAAGCTACATTGGATGGTCTGTTTCCAGGTATCTGTAAGGAAACTACGAAACGGTCGTGCTTCCTACCTTCGATAAATAATGCTCTCCAGTAGAAGTGCAAACAACAAAAAGCATTCTGTTATTTCAATAACTGTCCCAGTGGTTGAGGTTTTGATTCGATTGATTTTTCATCCATAATCAATGTACTCTGAATACTTCTAGGGGTGTAAACTCTGAACTGCATCAATTTTGATTTCTGACTTGTAGTTTACCATATGCTCCAGTAATTTAAAAATCGCCAGTCCAGGTTATTACCATCCACCGAGTCATCGGTTTTGACAGGAAAAATCGGGTTGTTATTTACAAATTGAGCATCTAACGCTTATAAAAATCCTTCAAAAATGACCGATTGCTTAGTTAACCGAATGATGTAATCAAAATATGAATAAATTGTGTTGCTGGGAAGCGGGTAAATAGGTGAACTGACACAAACAGGTTTATTTTTTTATTTAAAACACTATCCTCTCTCCTCAGCCTCGATGAAGCCCGTAACAATATCACGACTGAGATTGTAAGCCAATTTACCGTAATCAGAGGGAACGTGAACGGCAAGTGACAAAAGTCTCATCAAAATGCACTTTCGTTGCATCATCTGAGTACACATTATACTGGACGTGATAAAACAAAAAGACGTTTTACGTTGTAAACCGCTTGAGCATGAGGTATTCAACTCCAGGCAGCAGCCTTCCTGAAGACAGACTAAAACGCTGAGTGCTGTATGCAATAAAGTAGTAAGCCAGATGAAATGAAGATTCATCTCGAATAAAGAGTTGACGTTACGCACACAAACACGTGTGAGTAGGTTAATGCACTACCACTGAGTATTTTTGCTTCCGATACTGAGGTGAGACGAATTATTTTACCCTACATTGAGCATGAACGCTGATATGAATCAGCACTGCCCTAAGTGTGAGATTTTGTGGCTTTACTTGCTGGTCCTGGAAGGGACGGAAATGACCAGGTGGAAGGTACTTCCTTTATGAAAATGGCAGTGTTGCTGAGAGTATGCTTGCCTCTCACATGTGCTACAGTATAAGGTGTTGCTACGCTAACAGAACACGTGTCACCGTTCTTATTACAGTCCTAAAATTTAAAACTCATAAGACCGCTTACCGAGAGTAAATACAATCCGTGCGATATTTTATTCCCCAATTTTGTACGAGGCACTGAGGGGCTTTTCTATCAAAACAGTGGATTGTAAAGTGGGTTAAATGTGTGTACACTATTCACTCAGAATTGTTTTCTCCATGATCTGCGTCTAGCGAAAGACTAGAGAAATACGGAATAGGAAATTCTATTCACAGTCTCAATATTAGGCGAGGAAATTACGCTTTTTACTTCGGTGTTTCTGAATCTATCCTTACTCGCTTTTATGACTAGGATTTATCTGATCAAATAGACCAAATACTTCGGTCAACTTGGTTCTTTGAGTCTAATAACGTGTCTTAACTTACGTGTGAGTATCTAAAAAATTCATTCTGGAAAAAGGTCGTACAATAGTTCATGGATTAGTGTTTGAGGGTTCCGTAGTCACCAGTGCGATGCAAAATTATTGATCGAACCATTAGAGCAGATCCTTCTGTACAACCAAAGTTTCGGTAAACAGCGATAAGCGAAAAAGCAAATAATGAAAAAGATCAGAGACTCACCACGATAACTGATTGTCTTCAGACTACTTCAATTAGTTCAGAAAGGTATTAGCATTATAAAAGCGGCTACTCAGAGAAAAAGGACTGATACGGTTTTCGGAAATGTTTCATTTTATATCCAGAGCAAGCGAAAATATGCATTTTTTGAAATTTAACGAGGTATAAAAACAAGAACTGTGCATTTTTCTCCAAAGAAAATCATATTGTGTCATGACTAACATTTTCACGCGAGAAATGTCATAAATAATACAAGTGTTTTACCACAATGACGATTACAAACCCTATGAACTACTTATATTTACCCTGCTCACCAGCATTGAATAAATCTGAGATCTGGTACATGGATTTGCATAACGATAATCCATTAATTCCAAAAGAGTTTTCAAATGAAAAGAAAAACTTTCACTACAAAAAGAAAAAAATAAAAAAATACACGGTAGGATCAACCCTAAACAGATTGCGATGATAAAAAGAATTCTGGTTCTCAAATAAGGTTATGGTCTTGCTCACAAATATTCTCTCGTTTCAGTTCAGTGGGCAGTGAAGTGCATTCGAAGAGGTATGCTCAGTGGCAGGAAGGTAATCCTGCGTACACACGTTATGTAAATTTTTAGTGAGTTCCAGACAGTTGAGTACTGGTTAATTCATTCATTGAACGGTAGGTTTCAATCCACAGAAGTTCGTACACCATTTATTACGTAGTTAAATAAATCTATGTCTATTTCTTTCCCTTATGCAACAACTAACAGCACACTGAAAACACGTTGCTCTTTCGAGGACGAAACTTTTGCTCATTTTGCTTGCCGGCTGGAAGGTAGGAACTTGGTTTTTGCATTAATTTTTATATGTAATGGCCTTTGAGTTGGACGACAATACTCACTTTCGAAACCCCAAATATTCTACTATTCTGATCATTGTGTTATATCATCAAGTTGCTATGCTTCTCCACTATTTCATTCGGGATTTCAAATTAGCGTTTGCGATTCAGTGGAAGTGTGTTTTTGATCCTATCATCACTCATTATATAAAATGTAGAGGAGTCATTACTGACAGAAACTTGTTCTGTATGGCATAATAGCTGCAAACATAAGCAGATTTTGCTTAGTCCCACCACACAAACTGAGACAGCCAGCGTGCGCAAAGTTTATACTTGTGTCTTTTCATGGCTACGGTGTGCACCAAAATTGATCTTCACAAATGGATCAAGTCACATGGATGAATTGCCTTAGAAGTATTGATTTATCTTTCTGGCCTTTTTCGATCCGCTGATACAAGCAAACCGGGATGGCAGTAAACTAATCTAACACTTGGTTGAATAAGAAAACGGTCTTGAATCTGCAACGTTCTCTCATAGGTTCGATGATTCGGAAATTACTTCGTTCCATCTGCATCTTTCTCGGGGACAAAGATTTTATGTTTCTAGGATTTTAAAAGCAGCCGAGCCTTAAAAAAGAATTTGCAGGTTTTCCAATTGAAACAGCCACAAATTTCCGTGTTTCACAGTTTTCACAAAGCACAGTTTTGGTCAGGGGGCATCAATAAAGGCTTCTTTTGTCCACTTTTCCGAGTGGAAATATTTCATTCTTGCTTTAAATGATGCCTAACTATTCACTACAAATAAATTTTAATACTAATAACAAAATTATGGAAGGGTTTATCCATCGCTTTCTCAAACGCTTTGTAGATTGGGAATCTTCATTGAACGATGTGATTAGCATCATACTATTATTCATCAAGAACACTCAAAAATTAAGGACAATGAAAAGTACCGTGACAGTTACTCTGAGGTTGATGACAGGGTCATATTATTCAGACAACTGTAAGATAAAAACTTTTCGGCTCCATGGGCTAACTTTTGAATACATAATGTTTACCATGGAAACCCGATTGGCAACGATGTTTTTTTAGTTATTTCAGTTTACTCACTGGGACAACAGTAAGAACATTTGGGGCTTCCTTAAGCCGAAGAATAATCTACCGGCATTGCTTTTTCAGATTCCCAAATAAGTGCCCACGTTGTCACAGGAAAAGCCGCATCCGGAGGTAGAGAGTAACATGATCAGATATCCTCACAGAGCAAGTCTACCGGAAATATCATCTACGAGGACCTCAGAGATAGACAGAACCAAAACAAGCTGGGCAAAATACAATTCTTCTACACCATATTGCTTTTTCTATGATCTTGGCCATATGGTACCGGAATATCTCACAAATGCAATCTGACTTTATGTAGCATTTCACCATGACACTGAACAAACAATAGAGAGAAAGGAAACGAATCTAAAGACTGGGAGATACGTTTAAGCACACATCCAACACCAGTGAGTGACGACGAACAACACGGTCCATCAGGCAGTACACAAAACAATAAAAGGATTTTAATTCAGAAACCGACTTTAAGAGGTCAAATTTTCGGGCAAAAGCAGCCCATGAAAGATTCCAAAGACGGGAACTACTTAAATAATGCATCCACAAACTTGGATTGCATGCCTCTACCGAGACGACAAATCATCGTTGATAGAAGTGAAGAGTTCACAACAAGTGGTCCCACACAAATCTGTTGGCCAGTTTTGTTTTGTCGGTATTCTTAAAGCCTATGCAAAAGAAGTGAAAGTACAATAGATAAAACTTAGCAATGGGGAGTGAAAAATCCGCAAAGAGAAAAGGTTAAACTCAAGATCCTGTCTCTATTGCAGAAACCAACTGATGAAATAAGAACAAATAAATATCTACCTGTGGAACTTGATTTGGTTGGGAAAACGTCTCCACCGGACCTTATAACCATCGTATATATGTACGGTTGCCAGGCAGTGTACCATTGAAGCAGAGTCAAAGTTTGGAACAGTGATCATAGATTCGCGTTTGCAAAATATTTTGTTATGATAGTGACTGGTAAAACTCTACGCATCTGGAAGTAGGGGCGCCTCTTTACTAGCCTGTAGATTCCATGGCAAGCAAGGTGAAACTAAAAGTCAATTGCACAGAAATCTCTGACTTCACACTCAACTGGTCATTAGGTAGGATGAGAAGCTCTGTAAACCTGATCCCAGAATCTGATAAAGATGAGTTAAAACGTCACTCAGAGCAAGGGAAGAAGGGAATATAGATCGAACTTCAGGCCAATGCAAAGTCAAGCGACTAAGCTACGTGAGCCTGCACCACAAAATATGGGAAAGTAGCAGTGCATTGTACAAACTTCAATGCCAATGAAACCGAGTGTTCACACGGTGCTGGTTCATACTCGGTAAAGGCCCACTATAAATGCGGTTTGTACCGACATGTAAATGATACTCGGTACTTCACCCGATGTAGCGGGATTATGTTTGGTTAATCACTGATATTTCAGATCCATTTTGCCCTTCATTTCTGGTATTGTAATAAGTGAACTGATACCTTGGTTTTATCGTTGCCCTAGCCTCAATACAAATTAAGTCAGGAACAAAATGTCCTGCATTTTTGTACTTCTACTAGTCCGGAATGAACTCTGTACTACCGTCACGGTATGCACCTCTTTTGCCATAGAATCGTAATTAAACCGACGGGTGAATAATATCAAACAACTGGAAAACACAACGCACTGGATTATGGACATTGCTGAGATGGTCAAACGGTACAGTTGGTCAAAAACTGTCGACTATTATTTGGGGAAATTCCATTCAACATTTTGTAGGGAGGTACCAATTATTTAGCTCTCGTACGACCATGAGTTATTTCCAAAATAAGATAGGCTAAGAGGCTTTCTTGTTTTCTGAGACCGTAGGATAACTTTGTTGGAAAGGATAGACAACTGATAAGCCGTTATGTAACGAAGCTAGATTATTCTCGACAAAACTCAGTTGGAGGAAACATTCGAAGATGCAACATGCAAAGCACCGGGATTTTTTCCTAGCAGAATTTCTTACGCTAGGACAACGTCAGTTGGATATATTCACCTGTAACTGATACGAAACTAGCAATTAATTCTGGCGTCTTGAAACGTTTATCGAAGACTTTCCACAGTATTTAAAGTACCAAAAATCAATAGCTTACGCTAAATATACGTATCAGACTTGCTGGTAGATTTTCAAGCACTCACGAAATAGTTTGTTATATTGCTTTTTCCGTCAAGGGTTCGACCCTATCGGAGATGATAAATTGCAAGAAATTTCACAATCGACCTAATAGTTTTCCGACTGGCTCAGTTCTAGTTCACTTACTCATGCCTACATTCGCAAACCTTTACAGTTCATCAAAGACGCGACTATCTGTTTCCTTTTTTACCACCAGCAGTTCGTATCATGGTTAAAAGCAGTTGGAAGAAACCGCCATGGTGCAACTATACTTTATTATGACTGGCTGTAAATTGTAAACGTGGATTTCGTTTCCCCAAATAATTACTTATGGTAGTATTCAGGCCTTTTCAACCACATTGTCATGTAATGTCAAGCAAAGCTCGTCAGGCTTGCTTGAAAGGGACTAAAGTAATGTGTTGCATTTCTGTTTCTCTGACAGAGATGCGTATGCTTGTATCATTTATCTGAACTACATTCTGATGAACAACCAACTTGGCATACGTGTAAATTATCTTGATATATGGGTTCTGCTTGACAGACTGCATGTATTTATGCTGTCAAGCTTTACGGTAATTAGTTCGGCGTGAAGCATTATTTTGGTCCAATAACTGCCAATGCACCCTACCCATTTATTGCAACTTCATGTACAACCGAATGGAATGTGAACACGGTGGAGACGGTTATTTAATTTTCTGTTGTCGTTTTCAATTAAATCTTGTAAAAATTGGGCTCTATAAAAGAGATAACCCCGACCACTAACTACTGTTCGATAGTCAGTCCCAAGCGTGCAATCATCGAAAACACATCGGTCAGAATAAGTGCCACTGCATAACGAAGCCTTCTCGCTTTCAGGCTTTGGGTTTATCCAATGCGTGCTGTGGCCCCACAAACTATGCCTGTCATTTTCGATTTTCTTGGTGAACTTATTCCTCCTAGTTTACGCTCATGGGTATGGCTGCTCTACACGACCTTTTGTTCCGCAAGACTAAACTGAGACTTGTGTGTCCGGAAAAGCCATGGTTTTTATCGCCTCAATCCCTTGGGGCAGTCAATTTCGGATTTCTGTTGATACTATCAGTCGTGCTGCTCGGGGTCCACTGCAAATAATTCCGGTAATCCGCAACCTAATTTCACTGTTGGTATGTGCTGGCTCTTTGTGCTTAAGAGATCAACGTTTAAACTGACAGAAGGCATTGTGGCAACTTGTCAGCTTCGTTACTGCCCGGAAACAGATATACAAGTCAGATGATTTCTGACGCAGTCAACTCATGCTCGATAATTCGATTGGCTCTCCTGACTGATATCGTATCAACATGGGTTCAAGAGCAACTTCAATAGGTATTCCCAGATGAGCACATATTCTCACCTTATGAACAGTGAGCAAACAGTCTATGACTGTACAGGATAGCCAACCATGTTACGTACGGAATGTGCAATATACCACTAAGTAGTTAGATCACTCTGTGTATAACTTCTGGTGATATCTAATAAACGAAGATGTACAATGTTCACCCGGAAGTAGGTTGTAAGTTGAGTGTTCATACTACCCATTGAACACTTCAGCAGATGCAATATATGTTTAAAATTAGACAATCAAATTTCATTGCCTTCATCCAAATGTGCAAACGAATGGACCTCGATTGGATGCAAACTAAAACAAGTCTGCAATTGAGTAGTAGGAGATTAAATTTGTATATAATGTGATTCATCATGCAGCTTGCAAATAGTAACCAGGCTGTGTAGGTTGTTCATAAGGGAATGCCTTGGTTGTACTTAGGTCCCTACAGAGAAGTCATCCATGATAGGAGTCGATCGCTGTGTCGGAAGCGGGTTGTTACCGTTCAAAAAAGCCAGTGACGGAAGGGTGCTATATCATGTAGTGTAGATGTTGAACAAACCGTTGAGAGCCAGCCCGGATAGCCTTGCAGTTAAGGCGTTCGATTCGCTGTCGTTCACCCCGGGGTTCCAGTCCCCGTGGGGGCTCGGTGGATGTGCACTGCTCATGATTCCCAACAAGGATGAAACCGCTGTACAGTGCTTACATGCTTTTCAATGGTGAGTTGAGCGTTCAAGCAGCATGATAAATTATATTACACATAAAACAAGTCATTTGAGGCATAAGCTTTATGCTGCTGAGGGGGCGAATATTCAGCTGTTAGAAAACTAATGCACCTTAGAAATCAGCAATAGAAAAAGGGCCATAGGAATAAACGTATGTTTAAAGGAGCGAGTTAAGCAAGTCCGAGATGATAGAATACGGATTGGTGAAGAAACGAGGAAGATGAATGTGCTGTCGAAAATGTTGCATGAATGTGTCCGACAAAAGCACTTTTCCACTTACAGACGACATTAATAAAGCTGCATCATATAATTTTATATGAATCATAACAAGCCGGTAGTGGTGACGTTATATGACAATTATCCTTGTGGTCTGTTCGTGAAAGATAAGAAGCTGCACACAAGTTTCAGGCAAAATCATCTAATTGCCACTACCAGTAGGCCACAACCACGATGGAATATAGCTTCTGAGGGAAAGTGGAACAAGATTTTTTACATTCAGTTAACCCTAACATGACCGAAAGCATACTGTTTACACAAGTTTCCAAACATGTGTTCCTCCGTTATTCGTCACGATGTTTCATTTTCTGACCGGCATGGAGTCTACCACGTAGGTGATGAAATAATTCCTCACAGTCTGCACAGCCAAATTCTGCGCTTTTGACTCCAATGGCCAGTGTGTGGATGGTCCCAGTACTATTCTCTACAGGATGGATAGATGTGTACAGTTGCCTTTAGATCTATGCTATTGGACGGCGATTGTATGAACTAGACCTTGACGTTGCGGACACTTTTATAAGAATTACACTGAATAATTGAGAGACAATCCTTCTGCATGACTTTTTATATAAACTTCTCATGAAACAAACTATGAAATGTTAACCTGAAAAACTACTATCCACCTAGGTAATTTATCGTTTTCGAATTCGAGAGTTTCATCCGTTATAACGATGAAGATTCTCCAACATTCGAAGCGCCTCAAAATAAAGTCCCCCAGCAAAGCTAAACGCGTTTAGTTTTGATCAGAATCAATAATGTTGGCTGTCAAGATATATTGACTTCCGGGAAGATAATATTTCCGGGGATATTCGCACACCAAATGACACTTTTCTGAGTCTTCTAAAGCTCGTCATATCACCAAGCACTCATGCGAGAAATGAGCCTATTGTCAAAGTGACGTGACAAGTGATTAGAATCCCCTAATTAACCAAATTGTGCCCTCATTTTTGGGCTTAGAATGAAGCCTTCACATCTCGTGATATTAATCGTATTGGAATTGTGGCTCTAACGTCCAAAAAGAAGAAAGAAATCGTGGTAATATTCCAGCATTGGATTAAGGTCAGGGATTTCCGACACTGTTTTGTGATTGTAAAGCACATAAAATCGTATTTTTCCTCTTATTTACTAGGTCTTCAGTCTCTCAAATGTGAACTCGGGGTAGTTGTTGTGTGACTCACCCGATTATTGGTACTCCTGTTCACTTTAAAACACTGAGCAAGATCTGACTAGAAAAATTGACTTAATAGGCTTCGGCAATTTGACTTTGATCCTTTTTATGGAGAAGCTGGGAAAATTTAGTTTAAGTGGACCTTTTCATCGCCATGGCGACAACCATGTAGGCGATTAACCAGGGGCGTTCAAATGACCTCTAGGGCAACACACATACTGATGAGAATGGGAATTTCCTTTTTTCAGAAAGCGTGGCTGTCATTTTTGGCAAGCTTTTTTAAGCCACATAAATCGTGGAATCTCCAGGGAATGAAAGAATTTCCCTTAAAATTGTGGTATAGGCATACTTATAAAAATTTTATGGCCAAGAAAACGGCTTCTATCAAAATATATGGAAAGTAAACCCAAAGCCCAAAGCCATGTATCTTGGCAACCAAGTTCACACTCTGAATTTCCCATAGCGCAGCAAAGAATAAATATAAAAAGGAAACTGTGAACAAATCAAGATGATTACCCGATGGCCTGACATACCTTAAACTAAAACTATATATAGAGTAAATTTTTGTATGCATCACCATCGACTCTACAGGCAGAAACTACAAAGGAACTATATGCTCTTTTGCAAACAATCCGATTTTTGTATTGGGTTCTAGTGGCGGATTTTGAAACGCAAGTTCTAGGATCGAGATGAATGGGGAGGCTGTGTTATCTTCTAAGATTTTGCAACAGAAAGTCAGAAGTGCATTTTAATGTTAGGTTGCCAATAAATTAGACGAGCAAGTCACTCGCCGAGAATTTTAAAATCTTCCCCAAGCAGTCTGGGTAATATGACGGCGAAAGCGTAGAGCCAGGGCTGAAGGATGCAAGGAAATACAAAAGGGCCTATTAAACGAAAAGTTGCAGAAAATAACCTGAATCTCGTGAAGTAAAAAGTGAGTCGTCTGACTTTCAAGAGAAAAACTGCAACTTGATCTGTAGATCAGGCAGCACACTAGGATTCTTTGGTATTGTAGAGGACCAAACCTGAGGAAGAGTGTGTATTGCCCCACGCATTTGCGTTTCCCTTACACTGGAGCTACGCTTAGTTAGGACCTCTGTGAATTCCTTCACCGCTGCACATATGCAAATCTTAACAAATACCAAACTTTATTCGTTCATCAGTTCAATGACAAGTTGCCTCATCAGTCTTCATCTTTTATTCTTTATCAGTTTGCGTGATCTTGTAGGGCACTACATACTGCCCACACGACAAGACGCCTGCCCAAGATGATATAAAAACATGTCTCTACTTCGTTAAGAAAAGGATCAGTTTGGACTATTAATCGTGCAATCCTGCAACATCAGGTGGATAGTGGACATCAAATCGATGGAAAAGGTTGCTGATTACGTCATCAGCCATAGCAATTCGATTATTGAAACCATAATTGTGCAAGCAACGTATATATATATATATATATATATATATATAATGTACTTTCACACGTGCCTAATTTCAGGCTGTGCGCTAAATGAAAGATTGGTTCAGAGTGGCGGGGAGGGGAACAAAGGTGAACATTTTAAGTTCTTTTCTGCTGCATGCAAGTTTTGCTTTTCGTTCTGTTTTACTGGTTCGTGTTCCATAATTACAATAGAAATGGATAAACTGCATCCCGTGACTTCGGTTTCTAGCCGTTTCCATCAGTGCCTTCGTCGTCATCGCTAACGCCCCAACCTGGCAACCGAAGCAGCTCAGCGTATGATAGACATTAGGTCAATTTCTTCATTCCTGTGCTTTAAGTCATCGCTCGTCCTTCACGTTCTTTCTTCCAGTCAGGCCCAACGAACGCAAACAATGCGCGAAGCTGCAGGAGCGGGGCAGGCATCCAAGTGCACATCCTAGCCAGTAAAGATGATGCTGCACTCTGGTCCTTCATAGGAAGATTCGTTTGTACCAAACACTCAACGGTGCACGTGGTCATTCCTGAAGCAATGCCCCCACCAAAAACGGGTAATGCTTTGTAAGCAGTGGGTATGAAACACAGCCAGGAAATGGATACATTGAACCCGGTGGAAGGGTCATGCTTCACAACCATACAGCAGTAGCAGTGCACGAAGGTACTGTATACTCGGCCTTTCAAGGAAAGACTGAAGTCTTGTTGGAGCTAGAGACGCTTGAGTTTCGGAAAAGCTAGTCTGGCATCTGAAATAAGCATAGATAGCTCCTCTTCCACGCCACCATTTCCAAAACACAAACGTCCCGTCTTTCAATGCCCAAGCAGAGAGCGGGTACATGCTTTTGCCAGTCCTGGATTAGCACATTACACTTTAACGGAGTGAAGTAATTTTTTCGTTGGCTTTAGGCATTCCAAAAATGAAATAACCTGCTTATTTAGTAAGGAGTCAATCTTCATAAAAAGAGGTGTGAAAGATATACAGGCAGAAAACAGAAACCGTGCAAGAACGGCAGCCTCGAGAAAGCCTTGTGTAAAGAGAAGTAAAGAAGAAGTTCGGCCACACTGTCGTGTAAAACTCTTGTCGATCGGAACAGTAGATGGACAGAAAAATGGAGCTGGAGGTATTGACGCCCGAGTCAGCAATTTTGATCTCTCAAAAAATCGAATAAGTCACCATAATCAAAGAAACAAACCCGAGCTACTTGACTTATATGACCAACAGATGATAAGCAGGCTGGATAAGAGAGGCCCAGGCATCTAGGGTTGACCGTAATCGGCTTTATGCAAATTGCTCTATGTCCATAGCGTTGATCTGTGCAAACAGCTTTTTCTTTATGAGCTTATCACGAGAATTAACACCAATTATGTGCATATTCGCGTTCCATATCTCTCAAAAATGGCGGCTGGTGGTTGGTTATTGGGCGTACAACGCGTTCAGTTCGAGAAGCTCAGTTCTGGTGGATTTTGAAACAGCCCTCAGCATACCATGGTCTCTGACCTTGAAGACGCGCTTCTTCATACGACACAATCGCTCTAGTGGACGGGAAAGGTAACGGTCGGGTCGAATATACAACGCTCCTTTGGGGCAGCAAATAGTGAATCAGACGTTAAGGTACTCAGTTAAATGCTCACAAAACATAAAGATTTCGAAGTGAGAAATGTGCTTAGGTTAGAATTACCCACTAGTCTCTGAGTCGAGAGAGGTTTTCTGGATGACACTTTGGTGGTTTGTTTGCAATTTCGTGGCATACGATAGACTCACCAGAGAGAAGCATTCGGCTTTTTTGGGGTACTTAGCATTGAAACAAAATCACATGGTCGTATATTTGAAACAATGGTGAAATGCTCATTTGTGACAAGACACTTTTGTCACGTTAGTAAAATAAGGGAGTGAATACATCAAGATAAAGCATATTACTTGTTTTTTCTCTCAAAGATCTTATGCAAAATGTTCGAGCAAACCAACAAGCTTCATCGCCTTATTCGTGTTACAGCAAGATTTGGAGGGCAAATACCAACACTACAAACATGGATAATGGTATTTTCTGGGTTTTGATAATCAAGAAAGGTCAAAGAGCATTAGGTTTACCTAGAAAAAGGTGATTTTATACAAATTCTTACAACATTCGTCGGAAAACTAGGAAACCAAATTAGCTGGTTAATCCTTTGATTAACCGAAAGCCAGAGTTGTACTTCCAACAAGGGTAATCACCTGTTGCAGTTGTCATGAAATTTGAGCCTCATCGTGATTCTTTGGCCTCTGACTTACTTCTTCTACTCTAGAGTGAGGCCTAATGCCTCACGAGAACAATATCCATGGTAATAAATTCGAAAGGTACTCACTCAGATAACATTAATTCAGGAAACTCATTACGTCCACTGATATGAGAGCAATCATGGACATCCAAGATACTTGGATATTATCTACGAATAATGAAGAATTTGTCCAACTGAAAATACAAATTTACCCAGTCTGTCAGTTTCTAAGTTCCCGCAAGAACAGTACTCCCCTGTCAGATATGAAATCAGGTTATGTGCTCAAAGATAATATCACTGTTATTGCCTTCACAGCAGCAGAAGCTTGGAAATTTTAAGCTTTCAGTCTCAACATTTTGCTCCATAAAAGCCATGATTTCATTCTAACGGTGCGTTCTTTTTATTCTTGACAAAATACGTTGACGTTCTTTCTTCGGAATTGGAGTTTTTTCCATCCGGCTGTAATGCTTTGTTTCAAGCAAATATTTATTCCAAAAGCTAAACTGTCAATCACCACAATTTTCGGATCACCGCGCTTGGAGCTTAGATCGCAAAAGTTTCTTCACCAGTCGAGGTGAGGTTGTCAGCGCTTGCGCACGACTTATACCATTTACCAGCTCTCATTAAGTATGAGTATGATGAAAACTAAAATTTGGTTCCGCCTCATGACTGAAATTAGTCACAGTGCACCAAAATGCCAAACACCATTGACTTTTTTTATTCTGATCCAAACTTGATTTTTCGGGTTTTGGCCAAGAAGATACATAGGAATTTATACATCAGAGATGAACTGGAACCCGATCCAAATAATTGTTGGGTAATTTTATGATCGATATCTTTTGCTGTGCAAAAGGAAGTCCAACCTGATCCATTGGTCACGGTAGAAACACCTCTGTGATTCCAAAACAATCCGATTTATAAGTAACTGTCAAGTATTTCATAAAAAGAACTCAGCAAGTTCAGTCCTTTCTCAATAGAGGAAACCTGACAAACCTTACAAAGAGTCTAGTAATGTTGTTGATCAATTGAAAACTGAAGATTTAAATGAGGTTAAACTTGTAAACCAACTGTGGTTTGCTCAAATATAGGGATAGTTGAGTGTAGAGCCAGGTACGCACACCTGATGAGCGGCATCAACGGCGAAACCGGTAGGGAGATTCGGGGAAAATTTTTCTTGTTATCCTGGTGTAGTACCGTACTACTTATATCGAAAATCAAAACTTGGGATCGTGTGTCCCCTTCCTAAAGATTGCCTTTGCTAATCAAGGAAACAACTTTGGATGAACTACTTTGTGACTCTAAGGAAGAACTCATCATTCAAGCAAGCTCTATGCTATTCAAACGAGACCACAGCTGTGAATTAACTGTGAAGTGCTCTTTTATACGGATGTTTTCAAAACTCTACGAACGAAGTTTATTTTTTCCTTATATATTTCTGTTCTCTGAAATTTTCGTAGCATATCATAAGACTAAGGGTGAAAAATAAAGTTAAATAGAACTTGAAGCCAGTCGCGATAGTTCTGTTCCTATCCGCTAAAGATTGGAATAGTGTGACCTTAGTCACTATGATGGATTGGTCTGAAGTTTAGAAGTTCGATATCACTTTAATGTAAAATATGACTAATCTTCATGCCGATAAAGGTAAGATTCCGTACAGGTGGATTTTGTCGTTGAGAAATAAATGTTGATCCCACTAAAAGCATTTCTTTTCTGAGTTATTTGCCATGTTTTGGCTAACAGAAAGAAGCAAAAAGGAAATGAACGCATGGAGAATACTATGTTCTCCAGCAGGTTAACGGCCAACTCACAATGTAAGGTAGACTCACCGGAGGAAAACTTCTGGTCCATTTCGAATGCGCAATCTGGACCCCAAGGTCATATGAACGCGGCTGGTTTGTTTTTGCCACGCTGAAAAAATATTTACTGGGAACCAGAAATACCACCGTTGTTATTTAGCAAAGAAAAATGAAATTTCGCACGCCCGTCGAACACTTTTTCCCATCATAAGATTATTTCCTATTAATGTTTGTGAAAAAAACATGTCTTTTTCATTATTTATGCAAAACTTGATATCATAACCCATTGTAGAGTGCTAAAAATATCCAACTTTTATGATGGTATAAGCTGCTTTGAAGTAAAAACAACTGTCTGGAGTTATTTGATGAAAATCGCATACAACTTTGCGAACCAGGCCGAGATACTTCGGTTACCTAAGCATTCAGTTGATCTAAAGCCAACAACAAAGTTGGCTTAATGATGCTACCGCACAAATATCGGAATCGCACTGTGAATAGTTTTTACCATCGATATACTTTGTTCGACCCATGGTGAGAACTAGGAAGCTCATGAATTCACCTGTCTTAAAAAGAAATTTCAAAAATATACATTTTCATAGGTGAACTTTAGGGTCGCACAAGTCAGTAAGCTAGGTTAAATGGGCTGCAGAAATCACGATCAAACTTGCTATTGGTGCATTACCAAAGATTCCCTGATCAAAGCAAAATTCACCGTGCTCAAATGATAAACATTTCCTTCCTCTCAGACCGGACTTTCTTCCAAAAACTGTTCATAATTTAGAATGATGCACCAGTTTATATATCCCACACGTCTGTACATCTTACAAACGTTACGAATCTTTCGACTTGTTATAAAATTTTACAGTGGCAAAACCACCGGAGAAATTGATGACCATTTTTCACCTTTTTTGCTGAAATTCAGGATTTGAATAAGATTAAAAATTTATTCCTTGTGCAAAACAATGAATCTATTTCGATTTTCTCATGTAAATTGCAGCATTTTGCGAAGATGCAACCATGTATGTTGGCGACTGGTTATTCTGAAAAACCCCGTTGCCTACGAAACTTCAAAAATACCCGTAGGGATAATTAGGCAGAGAAGTGCGGGGTGCGTATAACTGATATTCGGGAAAAATGAGAAACCGGCCGTGTGCATCCAGATAATTTGTCGTGTCATCCAGACACAACACTACAATACTCACATCGAGGATTTGTTTTGTTTAAAAATACCCGACAATCAGTTTTACTGCATTTAATAACTTCGATAACTGCACTGTTTTAGCACAATGGTGCTGGTATTGAAACGGTGGCATTATCGACCTGCTGCCTGTCAACTTGTTGACTAGTGTTGCGGATAACTTTGTTTCAAAACAGATGATGCTCAAAAATCATGAGACTAATCTTGGACGTTTTACGTTGCTGGCAGGGATGTGATACCTGTTCGAACACTTCTAACCGAATTCCTCAGTCGTAGGATTTGCTACGCAGTACTCATGAAACGAAATCCACTGTCCCCACTCACATTGTGTACGGGACATCGTGAACCTCGATATTACGAAAATATCGGAAGGTTCCATTCGGTGATTATCATCTGGTGGCATATTTGTGAATGTGAGGTGGTGTGGCCTGATTTTATCACGGTACACGGCAAATAATGATAAAAAGGCACCACGAAGAAACAGAACGGGGGCCGTTCAGTGCAAAGTATCCAGATCCAGTGATACGTTCATTTATAGACGTTGGCGTACTGCTTAGGGATGAATTTCAGTTATAAAATTGTCTCGACTAGTTTCGTTCTAGTTATTCTCGTCCGTTAAGGATTTGAAGTAGCAATCTTGGGCTAGCGATTTCAGCTTCTGTGAAGATTTATCTAGGCTTTCGATGGTCGGTTTCTGACAAGTTGCCAGTTAGTGACGTGCGAAACTTCATTCCTCCATTTGGTGTAGATTTTTGAGTCTCTTGATGACTGATTCGTAGCTTTGGCTTTCTTTGATATAGTAATAAACATTTCCGGGTACGTAATTAGCGTGCGTTCGGAATTCACCGGGCTGAAGACAATCTATACTACCCTGAGAAAAACACGAAAGTAAAAGGGAATCTTCTTATTTTAGTGCAAGAAATAAAACTGACTTGAAAGAGATGAGAGAGAAACTGAAATTGATTGCCCTGAGCAGTTGGTTTAACTCACTAATTCCTCCTGTCTCGACTTCAGATTTTACGGGAAAATACTCGGTAAGGAATACAGTTCTAGCCAGGATGATCATCTCAATGCTTGCCCACGAAGATTTCCATTCATAATTTGATCGAATTCTCTCTAGAAATCATTTTCCCAGGCTTAGGAAATGTCCAGATTCCCAAGAGATCAAATCCGGTAAAGAAAGTGTGCATCGACCGTATATTTAATTCGTGGGTTTTTCAGTCTCTGTCAGCTAGGATGAATCCAGTAGTTTCGAATTCATTATGTCACGGCCATGGATCAATTTCTGTTCAGCAGGACCAGTGAAGAACTTATTTCTGGCTTACGATAAAACTACTCTTTCGCGAGTATTGATAAAACATTGACTGCTCACTTCCTTGTGTTTGTTATATTATGAAGTTTTTAATCGGGTAAAAATGGAATCCTCTCAGCTTTCAGTAGCTTTTTCTAACCAAGTGTGTGGAAAATGTAGCTTACTGAACCCCGTTCACCAGAACCCACATCCCCGAGTGGTCCTGATTCAATCAACGACTAAATCATCTGGTCTTCACCAGCAACGTCATACAGTGTCTCGTGTGAAGCGAGAGTTGCTTGCAGCCAGGTTAACGGTGATCATACTCGTTGATTTTAAAATTAGTCAGGTCCCATGTTCACCCTTTTTAATTATTTACCGTATACCAGTGCTTGACAGGCAATAGAATAGTGATTTTTAAACTATCTGTAGTTATCTGCATAAGACAACTTTCATGCACCGGATCCCACCCTTGCGTGCAAAATGCCTCTTGGAGAGGAAGTTCGTTTAAAATATATGAATAAAGCTTCGGAGACAGACTGAACTAATAGGCATCGCGGAAGGTATTATGTGCTTTCAGCAAGTTCACCGCAAATCAATAATTTCCAAAAATATGAAGGGGCTACACGAAAGACGGCGAGTTGACACAACTACCATTTTATATTACCGGATAAGGTGCAAACAAAACGTTTTGAAGAGGAGAGAGTCAAAGTATCGTGATATTGAACGAATCTAAAAGCCTACCTCTTAGGATATTGTGGTCGTATAAGATTTATCCTGCAAAGGCTGTGATTTTCCCTTTGAACTACCCAAAAGTAGCTATACATTAGGATATAAACATGTTTGTGTACGTACTATTCAAGGTAGCTCTGTGAACTAGTGGAGAAGGTGATGAACCAAGGTACACCTCTGAAAGAGTGCCGAATGTAGAAGACACCAAAAGCGTCGAGATTTGACCTCGGTATCGTGCGGTCCAAAGTTCGCCATGACAACCAATGGTCAAACGGCGGTCTTTGGTCCATGGATGATTCAGTCTTCAAGCTCTCTCCATTCCCCAAGTTGGTAAAAAGACGGCAGTTTAATCATCGCCTATCAGTAGCATATTACGTTTATTTCCGTTTCTAGAACTTTTGAGATACCGCAAATGAGGTGGAGGAAATTGAAGATCAGTTTTAGGTTGAACCCAAAACGTAATTTTCAAAGCCGTCTCCGAATCTAGCTTAGCTCAATTGTTGTTTTATTCCAATGGTTTGCTCTGAATTTGCGCAAACAAAGCAAGGATCAGGGTGCAACAGATGCATATTTTCCTTCCTACCGTTGGACGGATTCTGAAAGAGAAGACCTCTTTCTCCCTGTTCTTGGGAGTAAACGGTGATAACCTTACTTTCACTAGTTAGTGCATTCAGAAATGTAGCAACTTTTTTCTTTTTATGGTAAAGGTTACTGAACCAGTGAAAATTCGAAAACCTTCGGAACAATTCCAGGTTCTTGGTGCTTAGTGTTACACCTCCGTCTTTCAGTGTCATTCATAAAATACATGTGAGTAATGATTCATTGTAGCCCACTAATATGTACTTTTGACAAGCAAGGTAGTCTTAAAGCCACACGCCTTGTTATACGGAGCTATTCACGTCATGCCACTTCTCTAATACTGATCACACGCTTGTCCTGAACTACGGCCACAGTTTGTGATACTTGGTTAGTTTGACGAAAAAGTATGGCATTCTAAAGAAGATCCTTTCAGGAAGGCTCCAGTGGCTAAAGAATCTCTTCAGGTTGAACCGATAAACTGCTACAAAGCTCAACTTGTATCTCTACGACTGATAGCGTGAAGAGAATTTGATCGATTTTGCTGATGCCACCTTCTCCCTCATGGCATGCAGCAAATAAATTATGAATAGCATAATGTTTCCGACAGAATCGAGGCTGAAACACGTGAGATTTGTTTATTTAATACTATGAATAACTAAATGTTTCCATCCATCGTTCTCGCTTTCAGAAATGATTTACATGCTTCGATTCACAATTCAAAATTCTCGGGATTGATGTTCTTTTTATTTGCTTAACTTCGCCTGTTTCTTGAAACTTCAAAAGGGTTTCAATCCAAAAGATATGGTGATTTCAATAGAAGTACTTTCCCCTTACTATCGTTAATAGTGTTTTGAATGTGTTCGCGAAAGCAAATGGACGTGGCTGAAAAAAAAATAATAAATTGGTATACGATATTTAGAATTTTGGGACTTCTTTTGCGACACCGCTGGGAGAACCAGAAAGTCTCAAATAAGTTTTGGTGAGCTATGTAATTAGAGCAGAGCACACAAGCTTCACTGAATTAAACATAGCAACAAAGAACTATTCCAAAAGCTGATTCGACCAACGTATCGGCTGTGGTAAAATGCAGAGGGTTCCGTCGACCGCTAATTTCCAGTCAGACGATAACTGATCGCGGAAGCCGAAATGCTGTCGCACGATCGGCCTAAGTAGAATCCAGCATTATTAAAACAGAGTTGACTCTGACCTCCCTGCCATGGGTAACGTCGAACGAACTGAACTTAATTGTAGAAAAGCAGAAGTAGGTCCTAAGCAACAATACTCGTTCGTCCTCGAAACTTTATGCGGTTAAGCTGTGAATACATGAGACGACAGCAAAGCTGCCTTTAATTCCAGGTAATTCAACCCACTGGTGCTTACAAAGTTGTTATGAGGTAACCTGTAGGGATTTCCAAAAAATTGATTTCTACTCACTCCTTGAATTTATTTTGAGGTGTAATGTGTGCTACATCTTACTGAATATTGTATCCCTGATTTTGTTCCAAACCCACCAACATTTACCTGGTACGAGAAAGAATGAGAACGTTGAAGGTTTTCTGAGTGAGATGAGAAAAAACACTAGTACGGTTTGTTTTCATAACTGAAGATGAACTAACGGTTTCAGTAAACTAAACAAACCTTTCTTCGTTCTTGCGAAGTATGCAAAACCGGGTGTTCAATCGAAACATCTGTACCGATAAAATACAAGAATCGTGGAACATTAGAACTGTCATCAATTAACCGTATCTCACAAATAATCTTGACCCCATTTTCCGCAGCTCTAAATCGTCCGTAAGTGGTTTTTGATTGATATTTTCTGTATCACCTTGAGTTACGAAGAGTCTTCAAGAGATTGCTTCAACCCCAGACCAAACCCTTGAGTACAAAAACAGTTCTCTTCGGAAAATTTTGACTTTCCCCTCATGATAACCAATATCTAGCAGTCATATACGTAGTAAATTTCAAGCATCACAAGAATAAGACGACATAGTTGAGTTTCCGTCTAATTTGTTTCCACGTGGATGTCGTTCGTTTGTTCACTTACGTTTGCTAACGGGATGATCATCACCTTATTGTGGAATAAACTCGGCTAATCACTATTTGTTCTCCAATCTCCCCTATCCCATTTAATGTGCACTCGCAAACAGTGCTGACGATGGTGGGCGAAAATATCAGTCAAATACTGTTTGTCTCTCTCACTGCCGCCCAAAAAAGGAAACTTGGATGACAGCTAGATTTTGATCTGTGAGGAAAGAGAAAATCGTAAGATAGTGATACTTTGGTCCATAATATAGTTTAAAGGCGAGAAAAGTGCATCATAACAGGTAATAAAAGAGCAGGATTTATTCATCAAAGTTCTCGGACATCCAAATTTTCTTGGATTCTGAATAATCTCACTCAGCTGGAATGATGAAAATATACACTATAAAATGTATGAACAAGACAAGGGTGGTTTGTGTCGGTCACCTTTTGTAGTTGCAACGACTTGAGTACACAAAATCACCGTAAACACACTGATAAAGTCGACATTCCCAAGTTGCTACTGAAATGCTACTTGGTTAAAAACTGGCTCAAAAATCACGTTAATGTGGGTTCTTGTTGGTACACTGCGCCTCAGTGAACGTGACCTTGAAAGTTTTATGATAGGGATGCAAATCAGCGAAAACTCAAATGACAGATAAGGAAATCGAGGGTTTCGCACCCCGTACGAATGTACACCTAGAGCTACACAAATGCACATACCTATATTTTTGTTCATTTTTTTCGAATTACATGAGGATCTTTAGTGTGTCAACAGCAAACTGAGGTTCACAGTGTATCGAAAAAGGATGCTTCTTGTGGTGGGCTAAATGAGAAAAATGTAAGGGTAATAACACAGGTTTATTAGTGAAGAATTTATAAGTGGCCGACCTTTTGTTCACCGCATCGGTAGCCTTTCTCAAGACAGCTTTACGGCCAAAACCGAGGAGTGAGTAAAACTTGATCAAGCGTGTATTCCAGAAGAGATGGAACCAAGAGTGATAGCAGAATGTCCTCTCACTTCATTATAAGTGTGAATAAATTTCTTACATTAACTTCTAATGCGTAAAATATAACACTTTTTGAGAGAGTGGTTTCCACCATGTTAGTAGAAAACCGGTACTTTCGACTCACAACACGTTCGGTCCACCTCGACTGATTTCAAGTTATTCCAGTAAATCCTTAAGCAGTGAGCTTCCTCTGAGTTAGTTGTTTATGATTCTGATCAGTTTGAACGTCGTCTGCGCAACACTTCCCTAGTATTCATTGTCATTTTGTCCCAATAAATTATACTTTCGGCCTAATTGGTAGAGTACACCTGTTACTTTTTCAAAGGCAATAGAATTGCTGTCGCTGATGGAAAACAGAAATGGCTGATATGTTTTAGCTGTAGGTGTCAACTTGTCATCAATCAAAGTTCCTTTATCTCTCTTTTTACCGGTGGTTGGTAAGTTAACAGGTTATCATGGTCAAAAGTGTGCGGGATTGCTTTTGGCAATAGACGTTCACGAAGATAGCTTTGCAACACCGTTTTTCTCTTTTATGCAAGCTTCATGCTCGATCATTGTGTCCATACGCTTATAAAGCATAAGGTTCACGACGTGATTCTCGTGACAGGCATCAACGATTTCAGATCCGTTATCTTCCCTAAAGGTCTTCCGACATTCCCTGCCCAACGCCCATTCCCAACATGAGAGTTGATTAAACTGAATACGTGAGCAACTTAGTGCTCCACTTTTAACAGCTATTATTGCTAGTGTTTGAAAGCTTTCCGGTTATATTAAATTGAAAAACTGCTGACCTATTTTACTTCCTTCAATGCTTGGCAGTAACTGCGAATTCAAACGTAAGGTGGGCGAATTGGTTCCACACTTGTTGAAACTCTAACATCAATCAATGAAAGTCATTTCGTATTATGCCTAAAATAAAGGAGACGAAATGTACGAGGTGGTTCACGGCATTTCACAGTTAGCTACGTATAGCGCATCTCCGACTTGCTTCAGTTTCCACTTATCGTGTTGCACAGAAGGTGAATATGGTGCACAACATGGTCATGAAATAACATTTGCCGTAGTTTTCCCCCAAATGTTCACATTTTTTTGGTTCCGATTGCCAACATAATCTGGTAAACAGTAAACTGAATAATCATTTTTTGGCCCCAAAACAGAACGGATAATCCTTACCTCGATGTACATTTGTGTCATCGTTCCCGTTGCAGCAGATGTTCAAAAACACTTCCGCTCTGAGTAGTGCGAATACGTATCAGCAAACAGTACTCTCGTGAACACTTTGCCGCTTTTAATTTAGGGCCATGCTGTTTACTGATCGAATTTGGACTATCAACCCATCCAGATTTTCCTGCACGTGATTGTATACTTTCTGCTGACGTAGTCCCACAAGAAAAGGTCCAACGGGTTTAAATGCGCTGGTTATGACGCTCATGGTTCCGATCATTTCCACTGAATCCATTACTAAAGGAACTTCTCATCAAGCTGCTCGGTTGAGATGATAGCGAAATGTGCTGGAAGGATGTACTTGATTAGCTAAATAAGGATCGGTTTTCTTGCTATTCCAATGGTGTTTTATTCACCGCAAGCAGGTAAGGTTGTATTCAAATTGTCAACAAAAACAAGACGAGCCAGTGGATGCCATGGCACACGTTCACCTTCACATCGACTTGCCTATCAATTTCTAGGTAGAATGTGATTCCTCGTGCAATACGGACCTTGAACTCACCATTGAAAACCATGTAAATACTGTACAGCTGTTTCATTCTTGTTCGGAGTCGTCATCAGTGCACACCCAACAAGCCCCATGGGGACTGGAATTCGGGATAAATAACTGCGGGTTGAAAACCTGACCCCCAGAATATCCACGCTGGCGCTCAACAGTTTGCTGAACTTATATTCTGGATGATATAACACCCATTCGCAGTATTCGGAGGATTTAGTCCTATCATCTGCTACTGCATCGAAGTCCTATAACATGATTCAAACGGAATGTGAATTCACTGGTGAAAAGAATGGTACTGCATAAAGTTAGTGAAAACCCCGATCCATCTTAAACTGTGTAGTGAATAGAACACACCAGGAGAAAAACCTTGCCCAGTTTTTCAGACTGAAGTCAGTGAGCCAGTGCACAGAGTAAGTATATCTGAATGTGTGTATGTGGCCGAGGACTGTTGACTCAACAACGTGGTGGTTGGGTAGGATGCAAAAAAGACTGTTTTACCGGGACCAGAGTGTTTACTTTATCAGATTTACCTTATGCGTGGAACTCCGACCGGAATTGTAGCTACCTTGTCTACAGAAGCCTAAACAAATGACGTTTGACTTATGAAGAGTCTGCATTTTCGGAATTAGATCAGGATTTTTGGTTCAAACCCATCAATCCGCATTGCTTCCCTAAAACTATGATGTTCCTTTTTCAGCTTGCTGTGTTAGAGGAAAAGAGACACTTCTGGGTGATATTCCCTACCTTAGACTTGAGTATCCAGCTACCGAGTCTTCAGGAATGGGCCAGTCATTTTCTTGGATACCTGTTTGACGTTTTTGGTATTCTCCGGATGAGCCATATCCTGATCAACTTCCGAAACAAAAAGTAATCCTGAGGCGGACCAACTTACCGATGCTTCGTAAACAGCTGTCTACTCATTTGGTTGTTGTCTCTAAGATCATTCACCCTCTTTCCCGGACCAACTTCTATGCGGATAGTGTCCGTGATGTAGATCAGGTCACTTTGTATTTTCTAGTACGCTCCCGATGGCACTTTGTTGGTCCAGCAACAAATTTCGCAGAGGATTGCACATTTTCTGTGGATGAGTCATGTAGGGGAAACAGCTAACCTGCAGATCACTAAAGGCATCAAAATATAATCGGTTGCAAAGGCTACGAAAAGCTCCAAGCATATTCCAGGTAGTGAAAGTTTTCTGGCTTGAAGTGGCAACTGCCACACACAGATCTTCCTCAAAAGTGCATAAACAAAGAAGTGCTGGGTGTAGGCACCTAATTATCCGCTTTTCTCACTTTGATAGACAAACAATTAGGGACATGTTAAGGCCTTAACGAAGTCCCAATGTCAAGGAGTTTTGCACATTGGGGCTGCATAAATATGGCAATAAGATAGCAAAGAAAGTATGACAAGCACAAGTAGAATAGTTTCAACTGATAAGTGAATGTGGTGCCCGCAGTGTCCTACTGGCAGGCAACACGAAAATTTCCATTTAACCAGTCCTGTTTAATTGTCCAGTGCTCACTCCAATCAGAATTCTTGCATTTTCCAAGGGGACCAAATACTGCGTGCGCGTGACTCGTCCTATTGAAACCTTGGACATTGAACACAGCAGTACCCATGTCTGGCACGAACAATCCACCTACACTTGACGGGACAGCACATGGTAAGTTTACGCCTTCCCATGACATCGTTCCTGGATTGATAACAGGGTGCTTTTGTCTTCCCTGACATATTCCATGCCTTAAGAGATGCCCTTTTTTGTATGCTAAAAGGGAAGTATATTTCAGCGCTGGCTCGAGTGTCATCTAAATTCATTTCGAGCAATCCGGTCACCACAAGGAACCAGAAGGCAAGAATCACGACATTCCTTCTCGTTGATTTCCGAAAGATTCTGGACCGTAGAATCTTGTTTGTCATTTCTATCTAATAATTTAATAATTGTAAGCAGACTCTTGTTTTCCTTGTTCCTTAATCCTTTGACGGAAGCCCAATCATATTGTCACTACCTTGCCGATGACAGCACTGAAGGCCATGTCACTTCAACTCTAGTGTTTAGGGTGGGGCAGGTTTGCATCCATATGGCAACAGCCATTAGATTTTCAATTTTTCCCTCTTGTGCGAAAGCAGAAATTCTGCTAAAACCTGAGACAAATAAACGCTGGACGGTGAATCCTGACTTCTTTGGAAATGAAGGTAGTAACCCTTTCCCTTTTTATCGGTGGTATAAAGTGCATACAGTCTTCTGTGTCTACATAAACTGAATTGAGGTTAGCTCTCTCCGTTCAAAGTCAGCCTTCCAGCATCGTATTTTCTGCAATCTGCAGCTGCTGGTCCCACGCACTTGCGTCAGTTGTCAACTCCATGCTCCCAACAAGCTGATCAAGTGCTTGCTACCACGATGGTTTCAATGCTGCTAAGTATCCCTTGAAAACATCAGCTTCCTTCGTCTACAGCTTTATTCATATAGGATCAATTACACTGTTGTTGTGCGCGAATCTTTAGTGAGTTTCTGACTGATCGGCAAGTACCTCCTTTGAAGCGTCAGCTGCAATCCTCTCGGTTAATACTGTTACTCATATTTTACTGCTGATATGGGCGAATGCTCTGTTCACTCTGGTCAGTGTTAATGCTTACAGGAAATCAGTAAAGATTTTCTGTACGGAAGGGTATTGAGTTCACTCAGACCACTTCACCAACGGCATACACCAAGTCAGCAATTTTTAAACACTCAGAACGAGAACACGCAATCCAGACAAGTGGCCCTTTAAATAAGGTGCTGAAATTTGTCTTGGTAATTTTACTGCGGGAGCAGTGGGTTATACATGCAGGTAACGGGGTTTTCGCTCAACAATGTGCAGTATTATCTTAAAGACTGTGTGAAAAGGTGAAACCTCTTCATTTGCTGAATGGATTAAAAGAACGATCGTTTTTGTTTCTTTGTGTAATGAAAATCAATAAAAGTCATCGCTTTTCTGGAAGTTTTTGTGGGGAGTCAATAACCAGGTGGTAATCAAAAATAATCTCACGAATTTAGTCCAAGTGAACCATTGCAGGAACCGTTCCGTTTGTTCACTGTTGATTTGTGAGCAGAACTGAAATATCACACAGAGGCAACACAGTGACTCGAACGAAACCAGAAATGTGCTGGTGATTTGCAATTCTGTCATATTAGAAAGTGAGCTTCATTGGAATAGCTGAGCCAAACGTAGGCACGTACGAATAACGATTCTACAACAAATGTAGAACGGTAATAGAGATTGTGCATTTAGTGACTTTCTGGCGATTATCCACCGTTTGGTAATCCTTGGGCGCATGACGAATCCTGGATAGTTCCTAACCGTGAAGGTAGCACTTCAGTTTATCAGCGTGATAGCAACATTCAGATTCGTCGAAAAAGGGAATGCGCAAAAGAACTCTAAAAGTCTAATTTAAGCTAGTAGTGAAAACCAAGGCAAACACTAAAGCTTATCTTGCCATAAACGTAAACCACACTTCAGTTACTTGAACACTGTCTCGTCTTCACATCGACGTCTCCCGTATCCGTCATCCATATCTTAGGTGTAAGAATTCCTCTTATTTTCCTAAATTTACTGATTCCTTCCGATCAACTTGTGCCTGGTTAACAAATCAGATGCACTCTTGGGTACGTAGTATCACCCATTTTGCCTGCTCGCATATATTATAAGTTTGAGATCAGATGACGAAAAACTCTCGTGCCAGCCCTTTAAACTTGCTCTAGATTTTGTAATTATCGATTTTGAGTCAATTATTGTCGATCACTGGTGCTCTACTTGCTGCATAAAAATCGTTGTCCTTTTCATGGGTGCTTCCATGCTTTTTGCAATACAACATTACACCAAGGTAAATGGCTTTATTAAATTTCAAAATGTTGCTTGACAAGAAGAAGAAAACTACTTCCTTTTTAAATGTTTTGCTTCCTAAATACCCCCGCAACCATCGATATCTCGTACTAGATTATTTTTAATGAAGACTAATGCACAGAGTAAACTGAACAAGATCCTAATCGAAATTCAAAGGTTAGACAGAAAGGTTGTCGTATTCATTCTCGTTGAAATATTGTGTTACCTACTGGGAATAATTTTTAAACCCAACGGGACTCACTCAAGCAAACTAATCCGTTGAGATGAGACAAACGTTCGGGAATTGAAAGCATTCGTTTAACTGCCCAATGCCCCTGAGAAATAAATCTTTTTTACTTACGATAAATGGATTGTCTTATCTACCGTTTAAACAACTTCGTTATCGGTTGCTTTGTTGTTGAGGTGTTCCGTTTTTGTGACCACCATTTGGACATAGTTCTACTTTTTTGTCCATTATTTTATTAAACGGAACCGTATCTCATGGTACTTTCCTGTTCTGAAACCAACCTCTTGTACATCATTCCGATTGCTCACGAAGGTCTGCATATCTCACCATGGAGAATATCCAAGAGCTGTAAGTATGGAAGCTGTTATGGGAAGTAAAATCTGCACAAGCAAGTCTGATGCACAGGAAGTATTTATACTCAAGATTCAACGATCTGAAGTCCTCGGAAAAATAGTTTGCACTGTGACTACAGAAAAATTCTTCTACGGAGGCTTCATCTCTCAAAGAACCACCATCGAAACTTTCCATAACGTATTTTTCTCATATTTTCGTAATCCTTCTAGTTCTAGTAAAATGACAATTTTTGGCTCAGTCCACTGAATTGTCTGCTGAATACTTGGATTGCAGCGCAAAATAAGACGTGTGTACTTTGTAACTATTTTTATTCGAATGAAAACGTGGCAGTTACCTCTGTGATAGGTGAAAGTCCCGACACATCCGTGAGGATTAGCACTCACCTCTGTCGCGATACATTAAGTTATTAGTTCACCACAATCAAATGAAATACCGGAAACATCAACTTTGAGAGTGTTCAATGGTTATTCTTTCTCCGTTGTCAAGGTACAGATCTGTCGCTCATAGTCGTCCTTCTTCCTCCCTCCCTCTTTGTAAAAGTATTCCCACGTTTCTTCAGTGGTTTGTTTTGGTCTTATGAATGGAAACCTTTTTCACTACAGCCGAGACCTGCGGTTCAGATGAATTTACTCTTCACCCAACTTTTGCCTCCACTAGGACCACCTTGAATCTCTGCACTCTGTAACACCCAGATGAAACTGGACACCATTTTTGGGCCTGGATAGATAAGAAAACGGGCCATCTTGTTCTACAGCCCACGGTTGTTTCCACTTCATGCCCCGCCACAAAAGTCATCGACTCTCGTAGATTGACAATCGACAATCACAATAAGTTCATCCGCTTCATTTGCTTGCATAACACTGCTGCCTACTGATGAAGATGACGCGTGCAAATTCACTCTCACTGTGAAATATGTCGGCTAAATGTTTTTTTCGGGAAGTATTAGTCTTGGTTATTCCTCTTACATTTAATGATTACATCACTTAGCCTGACGAGGAAAATGTCAGTTGCCTTGACTCATGCTAAGAGTGGACACGCGTAGTAATTTCCGATGTATTGCACCAAGATGTGAAGTTGGGAAATAATAGCTTATAAACTTTCTAGTTATGTTTACTGCATGAGGGAAGTTGACCCCACGGGGATGTCGCGGGTGATATTTGTTTACGCATCTGGAGCAAAACTATTTTTGGCAGAGTGACAGACGAAGCATATTCAAGGGGAAAATCCCAACGGCAAACATAACACCCTATCACCGAGTATGCAACTTTCGAGAAGTTATCCGATTGGACAAAGTAATATTTTTCATAAAAGTGATCCAAACATGAGCGGAGTACAAACTCACTTTTTTGAACTTTGGCTTCGTTTTGAGGGTTATTCGAGTGAGCCTTCTAACTGGGAGAGTCTTTGTTTTCGGTTCCTTTTTCAAATGGTACATTGTGTCTCTCAAAGTATGAAATTGACTCCTCCAAAATAGTCGACTCAAGAGACAAACCTGAGTTCTTTCCGCATAAGTGACAAATATACCTAGAACATTATGAATATACACTTTTAGATTAGTCCGTCAGGAACTAAACTCAGGGATAAATTGAAAACCTGCTTCGTAATATGGACGACGCACCCTGAAAAGTATGGATTCAGAGCTAAAATGTAGTTGTCATGGTACTACCAAAATGCAAACTACCTGTTTAGCCTTTCTAGTACAGAAATGATGCAATATTTCAGGAAGCCTTCCCCGGCTAATTAAAAACTGTCGAACCGGAAGCGGTGGTGTCATGGTTCGAACACTGGAGTACAGGACTCGAAGTTCATCGCAATGACCGTTAGAGCACCTTGGAGGTTTACAGACGGCAAGTCAGTAAGATGCATTCCCAGAATATATTTGTGTTATTCATAAACAGAATATATTACTTGTGACTGAATAATTTTATCTACGAAAATAACACACGTCAATCTAACATATAAAATTGTTATTCAGTACGCAGTCAACAATATCTTAAATTGGTTTACCGATGACAGCAGCAATATTCTAAACCATTGCCAGTAGCGGACAACTGAAACCCCGAGACTTTGAGCGGGGAATGGCACACCACCCACGACAAAATTAGGGCAAGTAAGATGAAGATAAGCAAAGAAATATTATTCGAGAGTTGGTTGAGACTTTTTTCCCAACAAGTTATCATGGGAGAAATTGGCAACCATAAGTTTCCATTTTGGTACTTACCGAACCAAAGACGATCGAATAAACTCGCACAAATATATGCCCCCAAACAGCCCGCATCCAAGTTTAATGAAACTTTTCCCTGTTCAGGGAAATGGATTCATACTTCCTGAAACAAGATTATGAATCTACTCCAAGCCGTTATCTAGGACGACAAATTTCAAAAACCGAGTCATACGTTTTCTCTGATAATATTTCGTAGACCTTGAGCGAGTAAATCTGCCAAATAGACAGCCATTTTTATATGGGCTTCATTTTTGAGACAAACCCCAAATTAAGGCTTCAATATTAATTGTCTTTCACGGGATTCTAAAATACCTTTTATAGGGGTAACATTTAGCAAATACTGTGCCATTTTCTAATTTGTGAAATATTTATTTGCTTGCGCAAAACAAGACAACAAGTAATCACATCGGAACTCCCTAGAATATACTAATTTTGCCGGACATGATTATCGATTTCCTTGTCATCAAAGGAGACTCGTAAAGCCACCAATGTTCAGGAAACTTGTAGTCATGTCAGCTTTCACAAGTTGCTCAATTCTTCATCGAAAGAAGTAGCACTGATGCTTATAAATCACGGGTTTTCTAATTGATCTAGCTGATAGAATTCTGTTACGGTCTTCGGGAAGTGATATCGCTTCTAGTGATGTCAACTTACCAATGGTATGTGGTCACCACCTAAACATTTTTAAATATTTTCAGAAATCATTTAACAAAAATGGCATTTCAGTGACATTCCTCTGTAAATTTTCTCGAAAATGGGACTCAAAAAGCTGCTTTTAGTGAAGTTGATTTGAGAATCAAAGATGATGGAGTTCTTAGCAAATACAGTAAAGAGTAATGTTTCACTGCGCTTAAGACTGTGGTATAAGGAACACTGAGACCAGCTTCTTCAAACAGGTAACGGTATTTTTAAAGCCCCTTCTTCACCAACAGCTATTCTTTGACGAGCAGAACCTAAAAAAGGCAACTGAGATGTACAAACAGAAGGGGTGCAAACCAAACAGGTATGACACTTTGGCAATTTTTAGTGCATTATTTTTTGGGGAGCTGTTTACATTTCCTCTACGGTCAGCATACATTTTAATACATCATAACTCTCTGTATATCCGACTGAGGCATTTATTGTAATTAAACTGAGGGCGTGCTCATTGGTGGGTGGTGAGATTGAGCTGCCAATAAAAGTACGACCACGGTCAGCATGATAGGGTTCCGGTAGATGGAAAAGAACAGTTTGTTGTTTTGATAGGAGTTTTGCTAGCATTTACAGAAAAATGTCACATTTTATTAAACGAAAATCACTGATCCTATGTAATTAACCAGATTTGCGGATTTGTTTATGTATAATGACTCGTGTTGACAGGCTGAACGGAAAATCACATTGACGAGTTTTTAAAAACAACTAAGTTATACGATTATTCGTAAGACTGAATTTGCATCTTCCTAAAAATGAAGTGTCCACCGGTTTTACTGAGGTTACCGTGAATCTCGACAGAAATGTTCCGACTGATGAAGCTTTTTTAGGCGCACAAATTCGACATTCTTGCCTTTATTGGCATCTTGAAATAAATAGTAAAGCCCAGCTGTGCGTGAGATTTTGAATCGCAAATATCCAGTTCAACTACATTTTGCTTTCCAAAAAGGCATTGTTCGTTCATGACTACAAAAGGAAAAGGTTAGTTCATGCTTTTGGTGAAAATCCCTCCGCCCTTTATCTTGGATCAATCTTTCATTATTTTAACAGATGATAACACTCAAACATATCCAATTGATATAAAGTAGTACTTGTATTTATTTCTACTTTTTGCCAACGGAATACAGAATCGTTTATTGGTACAATATTCTGAATCAATATCATTGGAGAAATTTTTATGAACATCATGGTCTAAAAGCCATTTGTTCAGCATTTTCCCAAAGAAATATGGTCTAAGGAGAAAACACAAAATTATGTTTCGATCGCCGTCGATGGTTTATGTAGATCGTTTGGATGAATTTTCAAGATCCGAGTGTTTGACACGTTTTCTGCAGATTCGAATTCTCCATCCACGGAGTTACATGACATTTGCTCGGTGGTTAATTGAAGAACCGCAAGTGACTAAATATCAGATCATTATGTTTCTTCTGAATGCAATTGACGCCACAGGAATAGAACCGCAGTTCACGTCACACCATAACAGGTACCCGTCTTTCATGAGCTAGCCAATGATTCATACCCACTTTATGTCCTTCAGCCTGTTGCGACACATTTGGAACCAGGCGTGGGATCAAGCGATTTTGTTGTCTTCCATTGATCAGTTTAGTAATTAAATGGTAGGCTGACCGACTGGCTGATTGATTGGTTGATTGGTCAGTGGATTATTCCGTTTACTCGTTCATTCATCCATCATTTATGTTACTGATATACTTCATCAATCTTACGTACCTGCTAGATTCGTTGACCGAAAGTCAACCTGAAAGTCATTCTTCCACTGTTTATTTTGAACTGAAGGCAAACTAATTGGAAATATTCATCGAAGTAGGTAATTTGCTGGTTGATGCCACATTGTTCCTGAGTGAAATCATTTCTTGCTTTACTGTCTGTGATTGCCAACCACTAGTCCATCTTTGAATAAAATGCAAGCTATTCATGCAAATCACTCCGACTAAGTAATTACCTTAGACTGTTTAGCCTATAGACGTCTGATATCTTCCCAGTCTATTTCAGATACCATGAAAATGCAGTCAAATAAATGACAACGCGTTTTCCATCATGATTGAAAAATGGGACCCGGAAACTAGACATGAGGTTAGTGAGAAACAGCACCGATGAACCAATCTGGGCTGCGCAATACAGTCTGCTAACCTTGTCCCACAGGACGGTAAGCCTTATCGAGCTCGATCGCCTGCATTACGCATTTTGAGAAAACCGGGTTGTTCACGAATCACACCTTGCGAACACGCGCTCACGATAAAATGCAAATAATATGTCAACGATACCAGCAGTGAGGCTTCACATGTAGTTGCTTTCAAAAAAGATTGCACATGTGGATGGGTTTCTCACAATCGTCTGATAAAGACCATCATACGTGTACTTACTGCTGTTTTATCTAGAGAAAATTTCGCCAAAGCATCAGTCATCTTCCTTAACTCTGACATTAAATCATCTACCCGGACCCTATCCATGGTTTTCTATGCCCCCGTGTGCTTGTGTTTGGCAAACTATATAGATCGTATACAAAGTCACTTCTTCCAAACAAATCAAGGAACACAAGCCAACTAGGCTGGGCAGTTGAAAACAGAAGACCATTTCCAACACCGGTCCTGCGCATTTTTCCGATACTGCACTCGCCGATCTGAAATTACAAGTCCTCGAGATGTGTGCAAGACGGCTCGACGAAGGCACATGGCGATGTTTGAAATAGTGGCAGACTGTTTCCATAACCCATCGCAATTTGCTCAATCACTTCAGTGACCCCGGCCGGGAGAACTCGCTCACTAGGAAAGAGGGTGTAATTTCCCATTTAATTTGATGACATAAATGCACATTTATTTAATTTGACAAAGAATGTTAATTCTCCTGCCATTCCCTAATGATTGCTCTGTTTTTTCAAAACCATAAAATAACGTACTCAGAATGTCGCGAACAACCACTTTTCTCTCATCCTCCCCACCTACCGCTCTCGAACACGCACTCTTCTCTAGGTGTAACTGCATAAGTAATGATGAAATAAACGAACATTCTTTCTCAGTATCACGTGGGACATATCCGATGACTGGCAGTAACGTGAACACCATCTGATTACTATAAAGTAAATTCCTTGCTTGAGCTATAGGGCCTAACTCATCAGGCGGATGCAAGAATCACGTTTCACTGTGGATGCACGCTAAGAAAAAAATTAGGCAGTCATCTAAATGAAAGGATAAACATCACATTACGGATCCACATCAAAGTTTTGGAGGTAACAGTGAAAAAGAGGCTTAAACAAGATTCCGTTGTATAGAAAGCTGAACTCCTAACATCTTTCTTACGAAATTCACTTAAACATTTTTACTCCGAGCATAACTGGGGTGATACCAATACGGACGATATCAGCCATCTCCCCAGGTTAAAGAGTAATCATCGGGTAAATTTCCTCGGTATAAGCCCAAAATAATGTTACCCTTACCTGATCACTGAGCACATACTGTGCTAAAACCGGTCTAAAAGGTGAGCACGAATGCGCATCCACTGATAATCCAGTCAACCTTTTGACTGCTGAAATAGTATCAAAATTCGTAATAAACTTTCGAAGGTATGATGTTCAGCTGCAGTTTTATTTCTTCATCTGAGATCAGTTGTCTTAAAGCTGCAATTTGTTTGTCCGTATGTATGTTGGTCTTGCTCGTTCACTAACACGCTACGGGACTTCACTTTGGGCTTGTATATTTGTGCGCTTGGTGGATCAATTCACACTTCTCATCTTCCTCCTCCAGAAATGAATATCTACAGAATAGGTCATCCCGAGAAAGACTCGTTTTATATTCTAGATCAATGCACAGAGTTTGCGATAAACTGTCGCGAAATAGTCGACTTTGTCGGGGTTGCTCGTGCCACTTCAATTTATTTTGAAAGATCCGTTTTCTCCCCCGCTGCAACCTTACTCTGCCCACCGGTTCCTGGTTTACGAGACGGAAACTGTCATCCGATTGGGATTAGCATATTCAAACAGTTTTTCTGCATCCCAATTTGATTCTCTCGTAGAGGCAATATAGCTCAGGGCTCAACATCACTCAGAAAATTATGGTTTATCTCGTCTACGAATGAAAATGCGTCCAGTGACAAAGTAGAGGACACGGCTCACCTTCTTGGTGGATACTTTACCGGGTAATAGTCTTCCCTTCCAGTTTGAAATAACAAATATTCTATCTCGGTCCTCTTTACACTTTCGCCATAGGGCACTTTTAATCAATTTTTCCCCGTGTTACCGAATAATACTGTGAATTTGATTACATTTTCTGTTTTTTTTGGAGAAACAACGTCAAAAGAAAAACTTTCATACTTGCTAGTCAGTCTGTGCAAAGATCTGCTGCTCAGTAAAGAAGATGATCGTATTACTGCAGCTGCCTTTTTTGCTAGTATTTCAAGAATACAATAAATCAAATGATAATGATAAATCGTTGTTTCCCAACTCTACCGGTACTATCGCGAGTCCAGGAACATCGACTAGACGTATACGAAGTGAAGATTTTCACAGCCGACTGCTAATTTGCATTCACAATCTCCAAATGAGCAAATAACACTTCATCGATTTTGGGCAAGAACAAAACAACAGACTACTTCTTTCTTGGGACCCAACTTCAGTCTTGGGATGGTAGGGTTGCTATCTTGTTTCATCTGCTTCGCGTTCGCGTGATAGAGAGTTATATATATTTCAAATAAGGGTGCTGGGGCACTGGAAATGTGTGGTCTAAAAAAATACTCCCCAACGGATGGAGCAATGTTTGATAGAATATTGAACAGCATCCTTCATCTATGCCTTGATCGAAGGTGATCATCTGAGAATTTAACTCGTATTAGCACTTTGAAATCCAAGAAATGTCATTCCTATTCTCCTTTATACCTTTTTATTCTATTCTACCCAAGAATAACATTGATGCTGCTTTAAAGAGTTGTCGCCGAAGATTCTTGGTCAGCCGAAATATAAAATACCAATATTAGATGACAATTAAATAAACTACAATCATCTTAAGCCTCCTGGATGCGATAACAATGTGTCGTTACTCCTCATTGCCCGTCATTCCGACAGAACTGGGCAAAACCTGATAGTACAACATACAAATTGGATTTTAGACTAGATAGAATTCTCCAATGTAGAGTATCATCTTCAATTCTATTTATTAGCCCTGCAAAAATAGATTACCAATAAAAATCTGACCGGGTAAATTTTACGAAGCCAGTAGCAACCAACAAAACTTTTTTCTGTGTGAGTGCTAACTCTTGGAATGAGAAAATGTTGTCTGAGTCTGTTGTCATTTAATTGTACCACGCTACCAGATTTTTGTGCCGTGAATTTGAAACAATTCACCTGTCTAATGAAACTCAACTGGGACTGAATCATAAAATGAAGGATTGTGAGTTTCAAAACTGTACCTTTAAAGATACCTGTCAACAAACACCACAACAACAAAGATTCCCTGGCAAACTAAAGCATATATGCATTGCCTTGTAACTGATAGGAAAATATGCAATCAACCACTGCATTCATTTATCCACGAAATATCTGGAAACTCGAAACATTTATGCCCCCAAAGATAGATTGACGAGTTGTTTACAACCTACTTGTTGTGACGGGCAATCAGATGGATAATGTAAACAAATTTTTTAATAGATTCTGGAATCAAATTACTGGTGACAGCCTTACTATCGGGGTGAAAAGATGTGACCTAAATAGTCGGAAATAAATTCAGTTGTATCGAGTTCCTCTGAGTAACAAAATCTGAATGCGGGTCTAGGAAAAAACACTCAAGAAGAACACAAATAAATCCACATTAAAGATTTGCTTTTTCAACCGCGAAATGCTTTTGGATCGATTTTAGTATCCAAAAACAGTAGAAAATTGAGTAAACACATATACGACCAAAGTCTCATGATCAGAAATCCTTTTCCGAGTAATTCAAAAAAGTCTTAAAAAGGAAACAGGAACAAGCAAAAATTTACTAAGAAGAGGGGGCTATCTGAGCGCAAAGATATAGTTTCATATGAGTAAACAAGAAATTATTTCTTTGTGATAGTTTACGTAGTATACTCCCGCCTAAAATCATTTGTATTCTGAGGACTTGCAAGTTTTTTTCCCACCCGGGTAAATTACATTCCATTTCACATAGCCATTTTTTTCCAGTCAGTTTCTTTTCTGGTCTTGTCCACCTCGTACAACGGAGGTGATGTGGTATAATTAATCAAATCCTCAATTGGTCGTTCACATTATATCGATCAGATGGGAACTCTTGAGACTTCGTATCTATTTTATCTTCATTCAATGTGATTTCCTTCACGTTACCAATCAAGATTAGCCAACATTTTACTCAAAGCCCTCAGTTCTTTCTTTTGCACATTCTCCAAACTTGATTTACCCACTTTCATAGATGATTCGCAACCCAGCAAACAACTTCGTGAATTACACACATTAACCATTATTTGCACTAGCTGTTTCTTAGAAGTTATCTTCATATCACGATGACACTATTTTCGGTATCCAAGCTTTATAGTTAGTTCAAGGCAAAATAACCACATGGGATAATCAATCAATCTCTGATGAAACGAATACGCATAATTCTACTAACACAAGAAAAGCCACAACTGACTGCCAAACTGGAATAAATGTCAAGTTAATTAGGTGAATAACCAGTTTCCTGCATCACACTCGCTGGAGTTCAGTGACAATGGGAATCAGACTGAAGCTTTCCGTTCAACCTAAACTTTTGGGGGTAAAAGACCAAGGCTGATGTGCAGAGCAGTGTGGGCACTCATCTATGCTCAAATAGAATTTGCGCAATCGGTGAGAGACCTTCGTCCTAACCTCTATCGTCGAACGTATCGGATATTAACGGACAATATAACTCCTCTAATTGCAATCCCTTTTGTTGAAGGAACAAAACAAAATTACGCGTGCAAGCCTAGTTTTAGAGCCATTATCCACACCTAATCCCTCTTACTTTCCGAACTTATGTAACTCTCATAGGATGTGGTCTAAATGGTGATGAGGAATCAGTGAAAACACATATGTTGGTCACTTTCCATGATTTCTGATGTACTGTGTGAACCATTGAAAAAACTTTAGATCATGGTTTAACAGCTCGTGAAATTGCATTCCTCGATAAAATCATCATCCAAAGAACACGTCCCATTCCAAATCGTAGTCGTATCTTGGCCGAACTGCTATGTAATTCAGAATTTGTTCATCAAAAGTCACCTAGTCCTATAAGCAGAATGAGTGATTTGTATCATATCTGAATACATGGAGAACGGAAACCTTCGGTGAAGCGCTGCCAGTTTTTCTCATTTTCGCCCTTACGTCCAAAGTACTTTCTAGCCGAGCCCTTATCTTTCAACCCCAAGAGATCTAGCTTTCAGGTCCGCACTCCGTATGACTGCTTCTTGGAGCCCGTGTGACAAGTGAATTCGTGCTAAATCCTGTACGAACCACTACTCCGGACTGGCTGACCAAGCCGACTCAAAAGCCGTCAGATCAATATGTCAACCGTCTGAATTGTTTTGCGTTGCCATGTTATTTAGAACTTTAGAACTTTGCTCGGTGTACCCTTTGAAGCTCCGGCAGCGGAAAACCACATCCAATGGAGATGGAATTACGTGAAATATCTTGTCTTCTCTCAGGTACCTGGTAACCTCAACGTGGCTTTCAGCTATAAACATTGTATTTTCCAAAATACTCAAGTTAGGCGAAATAGAGACGCATACCACAAGGTTTAGCTCAGATCAAGTCAAGTCAATTAAATGCTTTACACACCCAAACAGGTGAATATTCTGCTGTCATAAATACATAACATTTTTCAAATAAGGAAATAACGAAAAGTGAAGAAGAATGGTCTTCAACTCAATGACAGTTCGATCAGAATTGTTAAGGATTCTCACACGGTAAGGGACAGCGGAACACTTAAAGGTTTGCTATGACCAGCGAAGTGAATGTACATCTTCGCCTTATATTTGTCCGAATAGTTTTCTACAAACGTTTGAATGCTGTGATTACAAATGCTGCGAAGGAAACACACTCAATGTACTACGGCATCTCGAAATATGCCTGAGTGACCTCGAGAAAAGTTTCAACTATTTTGCAAACAGTCCGGGGAACCTTACGGGGAATTCATGAGGCCAATGTGGAGTAATGATAGCGTAAACAAAATGCTGAATTAACGAAAGTGGTACGGTGAAATCTTTCAAGACGTAGCACATAAAATTTAACCTAGTAAATTTTGCAAAATCGACCGAAATATGGTCCGGCAATACAAGATTTCGTGTTACATTAAAAGGCGAGGTACGTTGCCAATGTAGATCGAAGAACTTCATCACCGTTACCATGAACAGGTGTAGTATATTCTAGAACTAATCATGCACCTACCTCTTTCTGGAAGACAGTAAAGTAAATCCGTAAATCGGAAAGTGGTGATAGCTAGGTTGGAATTCTAAATCCCCCGGCTGTGCTTGAGACACCTTGATAAAGAATTTGGAAAACAGAGTCACTAAGGTAGGGTATAACTAATACTGCGTCGTCAGCGTATTCAGTGACCCATAAGCAGTCGGAAGTAGATGGGTAAGTACAGAACAAGAGTGATGATAAAATGGAACTTTGTAAAACACAGTTTGGAAACTGCAGGGGAGAAAGCCTCTGCTACGATAGCTTGTAAATTATCGAAGTCTAAAAAGGTAATTAAATACCAAGACAATGGTAAAAGTTTGGACACCGCCAACAGAATGAAAGTGGTGTAATTTTCCTCTTTAAACACAAAAGAAAACTTCACTGCAATCTCAAAGGAGGATTTTGACAGCTTTGCTCTTCTTGTCTAAGGCTGACTGAACCCATTGGGACAAGTAGGCAACCATATCTACAGTAGAGTAAACTGATAGGCATCAAATGATTTCAGATATGGTGTCATGATTTGAAATAGACCATCCTCAAATGTCTTTAGAACGACAGAAATGCAACCTATAGACCAGATCTTGGTATGTGTGGTCGAAGCCACTATTAAATAGTCAGGGATACTGTTCTGAGGCAGGTTTTGGCTTTATGACCCACAAAGTCTTTGGATACAAGTGCTGCACAAAAGTATGGGACGAGTTACCATGACTTTCCTTCTTTGACACTTATAAATCACTCTTATGGAGGGTTCAGTTATTATTGTTAACCAGTTGCGATTCGTGGAAACTTTAGTCCTCCGGCAAGAATATGTCTGGATACATTTATCTGGTTGCCGAATGAATAATTTCCTCCATTTCCCAGTGTGTTCATCCGACGCGGGACGATAGAATTTTAGTTGATACTGATCAAGAAAAGCCAACTCTGAAGGAAGGACGAGTGACACTGTTAATCCTCTGAAACATCGTAGAAAAAGCTTGTTTGCCTAAATACGATTTGCTCTTTTTTGATGCAGGGCTTGATTAAATCGAAACACGAGTCCAGGAACAAATTCACTGTGACCTTTACTAGCCAACTTTGTCTGACTGAAGGGGTGCAATATAAATGTAAAAAACTGTTTGCACCTAAGAACCAAGGAATTGAAGCAGCGCAGTTGACTTTGAAGTGTGAAGCCTCACATAAGTTTCTATAAACCCACCTCCGAATACGATATGGACTGTGACATTATGGATTCCGTGCTCACTCATGTGAAACAACAAACATGATCGAAGAACGACATTTCATGAAGGTAATCAGGATCACAAGTTGACCAATGAGAATTCCTTGTTTCCAGTATTGGTGGTAACTGTATCAAATGTCATGTTTTCAAAACATTTCATTTCACCTGTCTGTGGTTTGATTCCAACTTCAGATACCACTCGCGAGGCTGCCTACGGCTGTGACGTGACGTGATTAGCTGACAATTTTGTATTTCTTAACCTCTTTGGGTAACAAGAAGTGCACTATGGAAAATTAGTTTCTGGATGGACTACTCGATTTTAAACAAACTTACTTGTAGAGGAGTAATCAAGTCAAATGATAAAATGGGAGTGAATCAAAAACACGAGTGCCCAAAAAAGCAGCATTTACCTATGTTCCAACTTATACCAACCATAACTACCCACCAGATTCTGAGTGGAAATGAAACTCGCAAGGATGCAACTGGTAACACCATTGTAACATTGAAGATCATCTTTTAATTATTCTGATGAACTTCTCGGTAGGGTTTGTTACTTCGGGATCTCGAATATTTATTGTTGTTTGAGTGATTGATTGATTGATCGTCTAATGTAAGTTTCTTCAACAGAAAAGTAATAAAATTTCGCACACGGTAACGGCTACGCTGCGACTAAAGCTTTTCTGTGACACTTTTTCCATGCATGAACACCTTTAAGTTGTAGAAGGATGTGATTTTGTCTGTTTGTTGTTAAAACGTGTACGAAAGCATCGAAAAATAGTTGTGCAAAACAAGTAGGAGCCAGACATTTGTTTGTCTCACTTCTCACAATGGTAATTGCAAGCTTACTAACGTGACATTAAAAACAGTTGCGAAGATGTGATGAAATCTTTGACTGGAAAAACAAAAACGAATCACTTCGCACCAGAAAATTTTGTTTTTTTACATTAAGTTATTAAAAATGGTATGAATGGTGACTTTTAAATGTCCCGTTTTTTATTCCAGCTGTTTCATTCGTGGACCACAAGGTACTATGCTATAATTTGGGTTGTGAACTCGCAACATCCTCCGGTTGAAATCAGAACGAATAAAAGCATAACAAGCAGAAAAGAGGAGAAATTTATAAACACAAATCATGAAGGCGACGGAGGATTTCGTATGCAGTTTCTTTATGCTTGATGACACTGCATCCAATTTTCTACCATCTAGTAAAAAGTAACATTTTAGGTTAAAAAAAATCTTTCCTTTTAAATTAGGGTTTTTCCCATAAAGGCGAGGTGTGAATCGAGGTCAGCTTAATCCAGGGGCAGCAATGCACGCTTCGAAGATGCAGAAAGTACCTCAAAGTGGCTACATTCTTGTTTAAACTATCTAAAGGAACTTTCAGCCCGGCAAGATCTTCTGTCAGAAGCATAACATGATTAGCATATTCAGAATCAAACACTTTGCTGTCTGAACATAGACCCAGGCCGCTATTCTTCCACCAGGGCGAGGCTTCTTTTAGAACCACTTGAATAAGAGAGTTGAAATAGAGGGGTCATAAAGGGCAACTTTTACGCCCATCACGTTCCCTGACGAATTTGAGTAAAACATCGCCGTAAACATGAATTCAACTCCAGCTCCTTGCGTACAGTGACAGTCAAATGTAGAATAATTTATCCTGTACACTCTAGTCGAGTTGAACGGTTCAGATCAAGGAACACTGTAGATGTTGACGTATGGAAGGTGCACTAGTGCTCTTAGATATATTTCAGGACGAATATTTGATCAATACCCTCTGGCCAGGTCAGAAACCTGCTAAACTGCCGCGCTCACACCTTTCCATAGTGCTGAATAATCAGCGGAGATTATTGCCGGCAAACAATTTGGATGCGTTTTTATAAAGCCAATTCATGATTTGAATTTTCTCGGTCGCCAATCAAATCATTTCTTGAGAACCATTTTATTCCTCAAGATCTTCGTGAAGTCTATCCAGGTGCGCTTTCCGACGCATCTTACTGTCTCTCATGGTTCCTCACGGTTTGCGTATAAACCATAAAGGCACCTTTGATATGCTGCAAGTTCCCTCGTGCATCTTACCAGCAAAATGTTGAATGACGAATGGAATTCAGTAACCTGTGCGCTTCTTCGTTACTTTTCCAATTTGGATTCATTTCCACGGTCCCAGCTCTTGGTGAAACAGGTTTCTTTTGGATTTACAAGACAATTGCTTATTTGACTATCAGTAGGTTTTATATTCTTTGAGCAGATTTGTTGCACCGTTACTGTGCCGTGTAAGATGGTTCTCAGCTATTATAAAATAGAGCGAGCTTGAAACCTGTGAAACTGACCACATGAGAGGAAACTAGTGGGAGCCACATTTGTTGTCTGAACTAACAACGCGTTGGGAAAACACAGTGACCACTCACTAGCACACAGAAAGTGGCTGTTGTTCTCATGGAAGCTCACTTTATTCGAGTTTTATTCAAAACTCTGAACATGAACACACGAGATCAAACATTTCGATAGATCAGCTTGACATTTTCATCGTGGATGAGCTTTACTCCATATTTTCGGGTACCCTCAAAGCTTCCACTTCTTTCTAACCAGGATTTGATCACTACTCTTGGAGCATTAGTTTATTCAGTCCTCCAGACAGTCGACGTGTTTTGACTGATTGTCATGCTGTTGTGAAACGCAGATTTCATGTGTACAAGCCCTTAACGAAAAAAGTTAGAAATACTACAGAAAGATACACATACAATAAAATATCAGCTTCCGGTGAATTCACAAAAACATCAAATCGGATTTCTTAATCACTGTCCACTTCAACAAACCAAAAGGATGAGGCAGGAGAATCAGCGATGAGGACTGAAAGAGAATACTGACGCAACATGTCCTCTGCGTTTTTGTTTTCCTTGTATCAAACGGTTTTCGACGAAATTGCTGCTTCGAAATGAGCCTCGTGCGAACTACATGCACTCCCGTTTTGTTGATACATTACAAAAACATGTTTATTTTTCCAAATAAAATCATACCTATTATCTCGCGTGAAACTCTTCCCCAAACCATGAATAACTGAATCGGTTGGATAGCACTCAGAGCTACGGGTTTATATGATTTCGAACTCGATGTACATATTCACCGAAAATTACCGTATATGACTGAGAAACAATGTGACAAAGACGACGAACGATAAGAAACCTTGTAGGCGCTTCACTAAAAATTGCAATGTGTAAGTTGGACGAAAAGGATCCGAACCCATGATCAACAACTTGAGAGTACTTCTCCTCAAAAAAATAATTTTGAACTTGCAACATTGATTTTTTTACTCTACTTTCTACTCTGTTTTCTGCTTTTATTCCTAAGTACGCCCACAAAAACGTTTCGATTCAAACCATCTGCCGTTCCTCCGATCTCAGTACATTCAGGGAGAATGTGTCAAGTGTTGAAAACTAGTCCACCTAGTTTGGTCTCACATCGGACACGCTTCAATGCTCGGAGTGATCATTTACCCTTTACCTTCTAATTTCCCCTGCGGAAGATTAAGAATGGGTTCCTGTGCTAGAGTTGACTCCTTTCACAATCCGGGAATCTCAATATACAGCAACTTCCGGCTGACTTTCGCGTTCAGTTTTGCGTTGAAAAACTTCAACTTTTTTCATTCTACGTTTGTAATCCTAAACAATTCTAGATATCTCAGTCAAACTTATCTACTAGAGTACATCACTACGTTCTGCTTACCTTGTATATCCTTCTTCTATGGTATACCTTAAACTTCTGTAGCAAAAGTTCAAATGTCTTATACAAGGTTCGGCGATACTTCGTCGTCTTTCTTTATTCTCTGGTAAGAAAATGGTCTTTGAACCTATCAAATAACACGTGGAATTTTCTATACTGTTTGGCCACAAGATACTTATGGACATACGCGTCCGTCTCCCACCGATTGGCCTTCCTGCTACTCCCGACCGAAAAAGCTGTTTAATTTCCTACGTGGCCTTTTCTCACTGACATTTTTGTGAATTTTCCATTCGGGTACTTGGTAAGCATGTCAAAGAACAATGAAAGGGCGGTAACTGTGCTTTGCACTAATCTTTGTACACAACCTCAATTTTATTTATTCACTCTCATCAAAACAGAAAGAAGATACAAAATGTGAGATGGGAGCACTTCAGTTAATCTTCCTAATTGTCCAAGTAAAACACACTAGTTCTTGTTCGAATGGGGTAAACAGCCACAGAATAAGAAGAAACGGTGTCAGACAAATACGGACACGATTCAGTAAATCATTCAATATTACATTTTCCTTTCATCCCAAAAGTTATCATTATTATGCAGATTATCTTTCACTACTTTGTAACCACATGACCTCATTATAACCAATAAAATTGCAATTAAAATATCCTGAGAAGTTTTGTTTACTAGGAAACGAACACTTTGTCTCCATGTTTGAGAAATAATGTAGACAACCCATATGATCCTGCAACTTCGTAACTTAGTCACTGGACTATCTCTGAAATGACCTCTGTTTCTTGCATCTCATTGACATCTACCTGCAATACTTTGCTCTTCGCCACTGAACTGCTCCCTGAAATGCTCCGCCCAACATTTCAGATGAAGTTCCTCAGATGGAATCAATGACCCGCCGGATTCGTTGTTTACCTCCTCTAAACCTGACTTTTATGGATTAGTAATTTTAATTTTAAGTTAGCAACTAATAGAAACGGCTTCAGTCTTGTACATTTTCCTACATTCCATGATACTCTGATTCTCGCAGTCCCATATCGCGCCGCTAGCAATTTGACGGATCAGAGATTTGCGTAAACCTTGAATGTGGCATCGGCAAGGGTAAGACAGTGGGTATCTAGCAGAATAATCGATGTAGACGATATCCAGGGTTTTTAATTCTACTTGAAGTGGAATTTTGTGTGATAACGGCAACAGCTTAAAAGTCTTCCTTGAAATCTTGTCAGTTGCACCGACCATCACCTAGAACTTTCAACCTTGAAAGTGGATTGTCCGTCATTGTCTTGAACAAAGTTTTTGCCGCAGATAGCTTTGGTGTTGGTTTGAGCACAGACATGACGTAAACAGAAAGGAGCACTGACGAAGGCTTACCTTAGTTCACAGGCGTGGACCAGAATGAGCAACAACCTTCACATGATCCATTCAGGCAGAACACAACTACATGAGACGATCTCCGTTGTCAGTGAGAATGACTTGGATAGCAAATACGCTTTCATTTAACCCCTTCCCCACTTCTCAGCCTCACTCCGAAACAGCTAACTTCGGTGTTGCAATCCCCGGTACTGATCAAATCGTTCGTTAGGCGTACATTTCGAAACACATTAGAATAATTCCAGCGGAATTTGTTGTTGTCCTCAGGCAAACAGCAATCACTGAAAGCATATACAGACACGACGAAATATTACTGATTTTTCCGTTTCCTGTTGATAACACGTACAGAAAATTTCAGCCGAAATGCATGCAATGGACTGCTAACTAGGATCCTGCGAAGAGTGAAGCGAGAAACCTAAGTTTTTTTTCTGAGATGGTGATGTCGATCACATGAGTAGGGTCTAGTATGCGCATTTTGGAGACTGTAAAATTCTGTTTGGAAAATTTAAGGAATTTGACTGATGCAGCTTGTTGTCCGATCTAACATAGATTGTGAACAGTGAAGGCAGACAAGTTCAGTAGAGAATTGGGTTTATTCCGCTGTTAAATTTTTAAAACGATCAGACATAACTTCAAAGCCACAATAGACCGTCGCATCTTGGAACAGATTAGAGTTGACAGACTGTAGACGGTGAGCAACCCCTGAAAACCTTTACCTGCACACCATCGATGAAGTCATCCTTTTTGCTTGACTGTGACAACTATCTTTCGTTTTCAGAGGTCAGCGTAGAAGATGTTAAGACTTTTAGGTACGGTGGACAATTTTCCTATTCCGGTAGTTTTTACCCATAAAACTTTAACGAAAAGCTTTGAAGTATTTGGCACCCAAAATTAGGCATACAAGCTCCTGAGGTTCATTGGATGCTTTATTCAAAGCGAGTAGTGCTTTTTACTGATGAGAATCTGCTGGATCCGTTGACACGACATTTGACCTGATGACCACATTAAAGTAGATAATGTCATCAGATTGAATCTACTATGCGGAAAGTCTCTTACGACTCAACCAGGCTCTATTACTTTGTCACTACTGTGTTAAAATAACAAAGAAGTGATTGCAACAATTTAATCCGTGAGGCTCTATCCCTTCTCGTTTTTAGTGATCTCATCCCCCTTAGTTGAAAGATCAGACCAAAGGCTAAATGCGCGAGAAAGCGCTGGGCAAGGTGGCATTATTCCGCCAATTATTTGAAAAAGATTCGGTAATTAAGTAGATACTTGTTAACATAGTGACATTCACTCATACTGGATTGATCATTTATTTTCGCTAATAAATAGAAATCAGTCTTTTTAAGTGACTGGAATCGTTTTCAAATCTCTCCTTCATTCTGATCTATGAAAGAAAAAAAAAACATGATACGTGCGCTTTAGAATAATGTCCTTAATCGCTTGTGCCGCCCACGATCTTAGTCCGTCATGACGGGGTCTATGTAATAAGGTGGCACACTCTGACCTTTTCCAATCGCTCCTATCTTCGATTAGTTATTCAATTACCAGAATAGTAAGAATGCAAACAAACGAGCAAATGAAGACTACCTAGAATCTATACTTCCTGAAATTAAATACGATGAGAAACGTTTCACCCATCCAGTTCCCTAGATATTCCTTCATCGGCCATTTGTTGCAGCTGTGCTTACCGATTATACCGATGTTTCGAGTGTCATTTCTTTCTGAGAACCTACACGCAATCGTCTGTACTTCATACCACCCTCAAACAGTTGTATTTTCATGTAGAAAAAACTTCTTTTTCACGCGAAGACAAATTGTGTGCACATATCAACAGATTTTCTCCTCCCTAATTGACAGGAATATTTAGGGTTCTGTTGTTCCAATATTGTTCGACCACATTTTCACGATTGCGTGATGCGTAAAACACTCGAATGTACACATCTTTCGATAAAAGGAAAAACATAACTCGGTTCAGAACAATTTTCACTGATTATCATCAGTCAGCATTGAGATCTTCCTTCTGTTCGAGTTACTTGTTTTGATTCATCCTCTCTTTCGAAATTACACGATTGCAAATACTTTCTGTCCAGGACATCAGAAATTGATTCTACGTCAATCTGTTCGCTGTGTGTCTCATCCAAACGAACACTTGTTTGTGGTTTACAAACAATTACAATTAGTGTTTAAGTCTGCCAGCATTCCTGGTCCTTTATGCGTTGTGTATAACTACGCTTATTCGTTCCTCTCGGGGCTACATGACTCCCCTTTAGGATGATGGGTTAGTTGTCCCTTTTCCCTAATTTTGATTCAAAATACTGCTTTGAAATTCTGATAACAGATGTGGTAGACTTCACTGAGCCAGATAGAGGAGCTGTGTATAGCGAAATTAAGCACAAAGTGCATCTCTTCTGCGAAAAATAATGGTCTGTTACGTGTCACTTAGAAGCCCGCTATCTCCATCTCTAGTGAACTTAAACCGGTTTCCGAAAGTCTGGACTGTCTTCCGTGATATCATAAGCAATCACACACAAAATGCTCGTTTAATGATTTGAAGATCAGAAGCATAACTGGGAAGGTTTTATATAAATTCCAAAGGCGTGTTAGTAAGACCTCAGGGGTAGGTTACCTAAAGTAGCAAAATACTCCAGATGAAAATAAGTATCTCAGCTAAATGTATTTACTTCGAACTGCTCCCGTACAGATACAAAAATGCGTAGTACATACTAGCAAAATCGCTATTGACAAAACATTTCAGTTGAAGCAGGAAACTGCTCAAAACGAGTGAAAAAGGCAATTCGTAAATGGTAGAATATATTAATTGAACTTATAAGATATTCAGTAACAAACTTTCGCGTGTACGTGAGAACCAGATTTTGTGAAAACTTCAGTGGGATTCTTCAGTTACTCAGATTCTTTCGGGGAAAGCTGTTAATTAGTCATAGTTACATGTAAGCATTTCGTCGAAATCGGAGTTAGTAATAACGCTAACAGCTTATAACTACGTCTTCCCTGCGGACAACACACGCACGTAAGCTTGTATGCTTATTGAAATAGGCATTTTATCTTTGATTTCCGGATTCCATTTGAGGTATCTTTCCCAGGGTCTTCATTCGTCATTCGTGTGGGACAACTCCCATATCCGTTCACCACATGAGCCCTCGAAGACTGATTTCTCGATTGTAGTTATATGACCGTTCCAGTGAACGGAACTTTGTGGATAAGCTCAACAGCTATTCAATAACATAAAGTGAGAAGAATTGAGGTAGGTGTATGAAAGAATCGAAAAGATTGGTGCGCAAATCATTATCTACCTGCGAACATCAGTTTGATTTCAATCGGACAACGCGGTGTGGGTGTTTATGAGAATTACTGTTTTACAAATGCCAGTTAGGGATCATTATTTTCCTCGTAAACTGGGTAACAGTCTGACCATGGCACAAAACCAACGGTATAATTATATCCTATTATTAAGAACACCGCAACTGTAAGACTCTAAAAAACAGCTCAGTAACTGAATTTCTCATTAGAGTCATTACTGGTGGTTCTGTGTCATTTAAATACATGAAAAAAGTATTCCGAAAGGATATTAGTACAACGAGTAGGAATGTAGTGGGTTGAAAAAGGGTAAGTTTGTTGTGATTTGAATGCCGTCGCACGTAACCCATTAAACTATAACTTCATTTCCGGTATCCAATTAGTAAGGTGAAGCCAGATGTTGACAACCAGATCCGGTGGATACAACAAGTTTGGTTTATGATTGTTCAGTACGTTATCTGTCATTAGTTTTGTGCCTTCTTTCGTATGTAAATACCTTTGCATTACCAAGTCTGGCAAAATAGGTACCTGCTGTTCTCGTCTGATCTTGTTAGTTCTTACTAAGAGTAGTACCGGTTTGAGCTACTTCATTAGGCTCGGTATGTCGGGTAAATCCAATCAACACAAAAGCTCAAAACTCAATCAGAGCCCACTTCTTATCCGAAGTGAGGGTGATTGAGACCACTGATCAGTCTGATTTCCCACCCGTTTTCAAATTATCTTTTAAAAATAGTTACATAAAATGATATGTAGGCAGGATTGAGGATCGTCGGAAGCAAACTGGTTCGATACTTTTATTGTACTTAGATTCCATAAGGATGTTAATTCTGCATGTTTTATTGCATCATCAATGCAGCCTCTGACTAAAGCTGTTCACCGAATCTCACTCGGGACTGTAAAAATCCGTTCACCCTAGGTGAACATGAAGGATATACAGCAGCCCTTTCGTGTATGTTATCAACCTTTCTTCATGGTTTTATCACTTGTTCGGAAAGGAGCATTAGGCAATGACCCAAACCCCAATTTCCTCTTCAGTATTTCTTACCAGGCAAGTACAAGGCCCGTACGGGAACGGCAGAGAGTTCACTTGAAACTTTAGAAAGAAAATCGTAATCAGAACTCTGATTGTGCTTTATTCTTTTATCTTTTTATTTAACTTTCTTTCTATTATGGTACAATATTTCAAGAAGGCGATCACGACCAATTGTAAGCTCCCGATTGGAGAGTGATTTTCGGCGAAAGCTTCATTGGTATGCGGGACAGGAGGGTCGAAAATCCACCATGATGACCGTTCCACTACCACAGGTCGAATGCGATGTTTTGGTACTGACAGTTATTAAGTTTATGGTATCCTAACTCTGCCAAGAAATCTTACTTATTCTGTTCAACTGTTCCTTCGTTGTCCCTTTATTTATTTCTGACGTATTTCTAGTCACTGTTGAAAGCGATTGGCAGGTTTCCGATTTGCGTAATGACGTTTCTCTGATCAGCAGTTTACAGAACAACCTAGTGTAAATACGTTCTTTACTGGCATCAACGACGATCCCACGAGCAGTGTTGACTTACATGGTCTTCACTCTGTATTCAGGTCGAGGACTATTTACCGTAATTGGCACAGATGAATAGTGAGATTAGTCTGTGGTATTTGGCCAGCAGAACACAGATCCAGGTCCAACGGTCCGTCTGTGACCTATTAATTATCTCCTTCGACGGTTTGTGTAGATTTTCCATGAAAAATGTTGGGCTGCTTGCAATCTCTAGTGTGGTTCCTCCTTATTGTTCCTAGAAGCAGGGTCGGTAACTGATCACGATGCAAACCGTTAAAGATAACATCCTAGTCAAGCTAGAACTATTGTATTTTTGTGATTTGGTAGCAGTAGTTGTTGATTTAGGTTATTATGTTACAGTTTCGTGTCAGATTCATGACAAAGCGTCTCACAAAGAGACGCCCCCACCATACTCATCGTCGTGGCAGTTCCCGCCACCCAGACCTAACACGTCACTAGACTCATGAAATATTATCAGGCTTGTAGATTGTGTGTCCTCATGACATCGCCCACCTAACTCCCATTGACAAGTCTGCGTGAACCGTCCAAACGCGTGATTCCATTGTGACATCGCCAAAGCCCGTCCCAGATAACAGATGAACCATTTCTGCTAATCCCGAAGCCACATCCTGAGAGACACCCATTAATAATGAAATGGCTGACCTAAAAACAGTTCAAACGTTGTCCAACCAAGTAGACACAATCTGTAATGCATTGGCTATTCGTCTACATGCATCACAGGAGGTACCTCATAGACCTAGTTCACGGTTCTGAAACAGCCGGTTACGAACATGGTGGTGCAAGTCGCCTATTTTACATCTTCGACTGATCCAATAGCTTCCGGACAGTTACTCTCGATTTAGGTCTGCTGCGATATTTCCAGTGGGTTTTCATCCAATTAGACGTTTAAACTCTTATCACTTATACGGAGTTCTTACTTTTTGCTCTAACAGTGAACCTCAAAAAGGGCAAGCTGATAGGCACCACAACCAAGCTTTGTGCGATTGGCTTTGACGACCTCACGACTTCATGGGTATTCGGCTGGTGATCCCATCACCGTCATTTGCTGACATCCTTAGGAAATTTCCATCCCTAACCAAACAGTGTCATTCACTGATCCCGTATCTCATGCGTTGCTTCACCACATCGTCAAAAGACAAACCGCTCATGTTCAACGGCGCAGACTCAACCCCGACAAACTACAGTCCGCATGCCCCTAATTCGAACACATGATGAATCTTGGCATCATCAGACCATCTTCAAATCCATGGGCTTCGCCCTTGCTCATTTTTCCGAAGTCATCTGGAGATTGGGGACCCTTTGGAGACTACCTTGCCCTCAACAACCTCACTGTTCCTGACAAATATCCGATCCCACACATACTCGGCTTCTCATGGGATCTTTTCGAAAAAGTAGTCTTTTCTAACATCGACCTTTTGAAGGAGTATCACCAAATCCCCGTGGCCGAAAAAGGTATACCCAAGACTGCCATTAAAAAGGCTCTTTCTGATGCTAGTGTGTTACACCATCTCAGTTCAGACTCTAAAGTCGAGCTGATTCTCACCACAGATGCTTCCACCATGGCTGTTGGTGCCAGAAGATTCATAATTAACTTCAACCGTTAGTCGTCCTCACAGAAACTCCAGAGGGCACAGAAGAGTTAAAGCACTTTCTCTCGAGAAATCCTTGAAGTTTACTTGGCCATTCGAGGCTTCCGTCATCCTTTGAAAGACCGACAATTTAGTGTGTATACAGGTCCCAAACATTTGACCCATGAATTTGATACCAAACCCGATCGATACTCGTCCAGAGAACCGCGACACTTAGGCGTCGTTTCTCATTTCACCACCGACATCCACGACACCGAAGGATCTTCAAATGTGATAGCAGATGCTCTTTTCCGCTCGAGTGTCTCACACATGTCCAGTTCCCCGTGTTTACCTGGTCAGAGATAGCGCAAGCCCAAAAGAATAAGCAGGAACTAATTCACAGTCGCTCTTCATTCTCCCCAGCACTACAGGAAATTTCTACTCCGAATGGAGATGGATCTGTTTTGCGTGATTTTGCCACCTCCACCAGCAAATTCCAACCGCTTGTTCCTGTTATGTCCCGTCGTGTAATTTTTCACCTTTTTATTCGAAATCCCACCCTGGCTCACTTGCTATCTTGAAAGTCATTTCTGATCGCTAAGTATAGCTCCACATGAACAATGACATTAGCTTTTGGGCTCATATCTGCATTCCTTGCCGACGTTCCAAAGTTCGTCGTCACGCACATTCTTGTCTAACCAAATACCGTTCTGCTTATACACGTAGTTCTCACGTCCACTTAAGTGTAGTTGGTCCTTTACCACCTGCGGATGGATTTCGCTGTCTACTCATTTGTGCTGACCGTTTTACGCTTTGGCCAATAGCCATCTTCATTGTTGACGTACCTAGTAAAACTAATTTCAAGACTCTTCTGTATCACTGGATTTCTACTTTTGACGGTCTCAACGCAATCTCCACTGACAGAGGTGCTTACCTCCAGTCCAAACTTTTCCATGGTCTCACCTCTCTCCTTGGATGCAAACACATAGGTATGCCTGCACATCATCCCGCATCAAAGGGACTCGTTGAGAGATTTCGTCTTCAGCTGAAAGCCTCTGTCACATGCACTTCCAACACTAACAGGTGAACCGATGCCCTTCCTTAAATCATGTAGCACGTTTGCACTACTAAAAAGGAAGACCTTGGACTTTGTCCTGCTGACTTTGTATTTAGCAGCTCTTTCCAAGTACCCGGTGAGTCTTTCCATTCTACAAACAGCAATATTTGTCCATCTTATTTTGTTTGTCATTTACAATCTTTCATGACTTTTCTCCGTGCTATTCCCGCTCGTAATCACACTCGTCCAACTCACCCCCGGGCTGAAGTGCATGTTCCCACGTTTTTTCATTGTGATTCTGTTGAAAGCTTACTTCAACCACCTTATTCGGGACCCAACTGTAGTAACATTCAACTTCGCTCATTTGTTTAACACACTGTTTCAGCCACGGGCCGTGGCCACTTGGCCGTTGCTCGTGCATGCCACGCACAAGCTTTTACAGTATACGCTACCCACCCTCTCCCTACCGATAGTGTTCTCCTTCTCACGGTTTTTGGGAAATGTTGCTCTGGTGATCGCAATGACGTAGTGAATAGTGCCCCATAACGAGCAGGTGTTCCATGAGTAGCGGGAAGGACCAGCGAACGCGCCTAGTAAGGAAGCAGCTTGGTAAGATCTACTAAACCTTGATCCACCGCGTCATTTCTCAAAATGACAAATTCTTTGTAATTGAAAGTTGGCATACACGATTCCGTCAGCATAGACCACTTAAGGGTACCTTATCTTGATACAGACTACTTTGATCCCGGATCCTCCGTAAAACCACCCGTTTGTGTACCGAACTCCACTGAGACCAGAAATTCTAGAAATCATGATTCCTCGCAACTGACTATCACACTTTCTGGTAGGGGGATCACCAAACCCATTTGCTTTACAATTCCGTAATTCCTTCACTTTTTTCTTTACCCTTCTTCGAACATTTACATATAGTCGGCCGATGCTCGGGAAGAAGAATATTGTAACGTAGGCAACGATTTTCGCTACAATTTCAACTCTCATTTTTGGCGTTTATTCAATCCATTTTTCCGTCCACGATTCACGATTGAAACGATTATAATCACGCCAGACCATCCACGCGCCGGCCGCTAAACGATCTCACTTATCCATACAGTACTTCTATTTTTGTCCTGTGGTATTCACTACCAACAGTCACACGCACTGTCAAATCGTCTCACTCACACACACACAAGTTACTGATAATTGATTCATATCCTGTCTATGCCCAGTCAAACACATACACACAAACGAGTTTGACGCTAGTCATTCTCCATTACTTACGGCACTGACCAACCAAACACTGGCCTTTTGTGACCTGTTCTAACCGTACGTTTGCCTTGGATTCCCATCAACGCGTGACCCTCACTTGCGTCTCCTTTTACATGTATATGTCCCTGCTATCACATACGTGCACACGCTTGCGGTACACTTGTGCTGTACACTTTTGACTGTTGACCGGGCCCAGCAATACACACCACGAAACCGACTCGGCGTCGTTCCGTCCTCTCGACTTAAACGATCAGACACATAAGGAATACAAGTTCTGTCACACAAAGTGACTGTAAATTACTTTTTTTGCAATTTGTTTTCTCCCTTACTCGGCCTATTCGTGGGTAGTGTGTACATGTAGAATGAAGCTCCAGCATCCGTGCCCCAATTTCTCCTTTTCTAATGTCTTCACAAGGTTCGTACTCATGTTTGATGATATATATAGCCTGAACATTCTACGTTCGTATTCCGTACTCTTGTGTCCTATTGTAACAAGAACGACAACGCACGGCAGGATACTTGTATTCCCACGGTCACACAAGTCAAGTCATGGAACACATACAGTCAATTATATAGGCCTTTTTCCAGACTGCGCAGCACCAAGATTGCTATTGCCGCTGCTTGAGCGATTCGGTTGCGTTCTGTCCAGTTGCCTGTGGCCGATGGCTTGCTTCTCTTGACCGTCATTTCCCTTCGGTTGGTCCGACTGTCTCAGTTGACGGCTCAATCGGCAGCCCTTCACTTGAGCTATCTTGCTGGTTGCCGGAGATCCCGCTGCTTCCTCTCTGGTCGTCGGTATGCCTCCTTTTGCCTGCTTCGGGACGCCTCCGACATATTCGCCACCTGTTCTTTTGTCTGTGGCCCTCGTTTGGTTCGTTCGTTCGCCTTGATGTTTACGCCGTTCCCTCGCCCCAGCATTCCCTGTTACACTCGCCCTTCCTTTAAAACATTCGGTCCGGACGTACCAGGGTGCCAAGTCGCATCCGTTAACCCATTTGCCTTGTGGTCCTTGATCGATTTTGAAACTGGAATTCTTCCTCTCCAATACGGTGTAGGGTCCACTCCATCGTTTGTGGAACTTGCTAGCCCCCGGACCGGCCACTGCGGGTCTGTTACGATTCCTTACTTTTACCAGCTGTCCGGACATGAACGGATCCCATTTCTGTGTTTGGTTCCGTCTATCGTACCTTGCCTTGTTACGACTCTGAGCAATTCTCGTCTGTTGTACGGCCACTTTCTCTAGATGCCTCCGCTCGCGGGTTGTCAGAGGTTTATCATTCTTCATGTTGAGCCACACATCCAGTCGCGTTCTAGGTTCCTGCCCAAAAACCAGTTCAAACGGTGTCGTCCCCGTTGTTGAATGGTTCGTTGCGCGGTAACTGAGTAATATATCCGACAGTCCTTCTTGCCAATCACTTCCATGGTTATTTAGCCACTCCTTCAGCGTTCTGTTGAATCTTTCCGTCATTCCGTTTGCCTGGGGGTGGTAAGGCGACGTTCGTATTCGCCGGATCCTCCATTGTTCCAACATGTCTCGAAATTTCTTTGATTCGAAGCATGGACCCTGGTCAGTGATGACCGTTTCTGGTACACCAAATCGCGCCACCACATTATCGACAAACACTCGAGAGACCGTATCGCCTGTTTGATCCGGTATCGGGATTGCTTCCACCCAGCGAGACACGTGGTCAACCATTGTCATGATGTACCGGTTTCCAGTGACACTCACAGGTAAAGGACCAAAAATGTCCAAACCCCAGCTTTGAAAGACTCGTTGTGCTTCTATGGGCTGCATTGGCGGTGTAGCTGTTGCGTGCTCCCGGTTCCGTTGACAATCGGGGCAAGTTCGTATGTAGTCGTCAACGTCGTGCCGCATCGTGGGCCAGAAGACTCTGCGCCGCAACAATTCGAAGACTCGTTGTTGTCCTATGTGAGCACTGTCGTGCGCTAGCTGTATTGCCTCCTCACGTACGGCCTCGGGAACAAAAGGCAGTCGTCTGGGTCGCAGACCCTGTCGCACATCAACGTCAACGAACAGCTTGCCATCTTCCGCATGCAATCGCTCCCAAATTTTCAGTAGGTCGCGCAGTGCAGGTGAGCTCCCTTCTGGTCTTGTTTTGGCTTGAAGATGTGAACAAACCGTCCGCACCAGACTGTCATTTCTTTGGTGGCTGAAAACGCCCTCATTTGACATTAGCCGATTCACTGGGATCGCCTCCGCCGGCAGTTGGTCGTCTGGGATCGGGCGGGATAATGCGTCAGGTATTTCGTTTTCTCGTCCGTTAACATGCTCGATTGTAAAGGTGAATTCCTGCAGGCGGTATGCCCACCGCGCCAACCTCCCTCTTGGATCTCTTGTTGTCATCAACCACGTCAATGGCTTGTGATCTGTTTTGATACAGAAGTTCGTAGCAATCAGATATGTTCTCCACTTTTCCAGTGCCCACACGATTGCTAAGCATTCCCTTTCCGTGGTGGAGTATTTCCTCTCGGCACTTGTGAGTAGTCGGCTGGCGTACTCGATCACTCCAGACGGTTGTGACAATACTGCGCCAATTCCGACGTCACTGGCATCCACAGCTACGGTGAATTTCTCATGCGGCTTTGGTATTGTCAAACAGTTTCGAGGGTTTGTTGCACTTTCCTTGAGTTTCCTGAACGCCGCCTCCGTATCTGACGTCCACTCGAATTTCTTATCCTTCCTCAGTAGTTGAAACAAGACACCAGCTTTCTGGGCAAAATTTGGCACAAACTTGGAGTCATAGCCGACCAAGCCAAGGAAGGATCTCAGTTGGCGCTTTGATTTTGGCGAGGGGAAGCCCCTAATTGTCTCCGCTTTCTCGGGTAGGGGTTGCAGTTTTCCTCCTCCAACAATATGTCCCAAACAAACGATTTTGTCACGCGCTATCTGGCACTTCTTTGCACTCAACTTCAAGCCCGCCGATTTGATTCTCTCTAGGACTGCGCTTAATCTGGACACATGCCCGTCAATTGTCCTTGAAAATACCACAATATCATCCCCATACACCACAACACCATCCAGGTTCTCCAGTACCTGGAGCAGCAAACGCCTGAAAGTAGCCGGTGCGTTACACAACCCAAAAGGCATCCGCAGGAACTCATACTGCTTCCCGTTGACACAGAACGCTGTTTTCTCTCTGTCGCTCACGAGCACCGGCAGCTGCCAATAGCCCGACCTCAAGTCGATTAACGACAGCACCTTCGCGTCATGAAGCTGCTCAAATATCTCCTCGGTTAGTGGCATTGGGAACGCATCCTTGATTGTGACGCGGTTGAGTTCCCGGAAGTCAACGCAAAATCTATACGTCCCATCCGATTTCCGCGTTAACAACACTGGTGAGGAATACGGGCTAGTGCTTTCCTGAATTATTCCCTTCGACAGCATGTCACGAACCTGCTTCTCAACTTCCGGTACGACTTTCCGCGGCAGCCTCCGATACACTGGTTTGCACACCGCACCCGGCACCAAATTGATCCTGTGTTCTTGCCAATCGCAAAAGCCGTACTCATCATCTGGTGTCGAAAACAACTCCGCATACCTCTCGAGACACTGTCTGACACACGGGACTGAACAACCTGGAACCGAGGAAGCTTTTACGATACCAACGCGGTTCAGCCGGCCCCAACGGGATTGCAGCTCGACATCCTTCTCCCCAACCCGCATTCGATGAGCTTCGAAATCAATTTTTGCTCCTACGCGTTCCAACAGATCAACCCCTACGATTGTCTCGGCGACCCCTTCAACCAGTAACATCTCATGCGTCACACGAACGTCGCCGATCTGAACCGTTAGCTGCTGCTTTCCCGCTACTCTCAGAGCCTCTCCTCCGACTGCACGCACTCGTATTTCGCATGGCCTCACTACGATTCCCTCAACGCGAGGTGTCACAGATACCCCAGCCCCCGTATCTACGACTGCCATTTTACGTTCGCCCCCAATTCTGATCTCAACCATAGGCACCCCCCTCGACTTGAATTTGGATAAAGAAAAGCAAGACGAGACGCGTTTTTCTGGACAAAATCGGGCGAAATGTCCTACCTTGCCACATGCAAAACACCTCCTTCGTGTTCCATGCGTCATTGCGTCATTATTGCGTTGTGTTTGTCGATTGAGTTCCAGTTTTAATTGTGCGATTTCCTGGCTCGTCTTCTGCAACGTGGACTCCAAATCCGATTGCTCTAATCGGGAAACTGTCACTTCTTCTTGGGCTGCACGGACAATCATAAACAGGCGTTCTGTATCATTCACGCCGCACGCAATCGCCATTCTCAACCTGCCTTGGACATCCGGGGCCATGCTTTGAACGAAACGATCACGAACAAGGCGTGCCCTAGTTACGCCACTTGCCCCGGGCAGCCCGATCGATAGTTGGCGCAACAGGTACTGATAGTGAACGACTGGGTCTTGGGTGCTGTCATAACGGGCCGTATTGAATCGGTCCATTGCTTTCTGCCGATCACCTTCCTGTGTGAACTCCTTCACCAGCCCCGCACGGACCTCCCGATAAGTGGGGCTTGTTTTTCCCCCCATCTTCAGATCATACACCGCCTTGGCACGCCCAGTCAGCAGTGCCCCAAGCGCCGCCAACAAAGGTGTGTCTCCTTTTACTCCGTTGCATGCCGCTATCCTTTCAAAATTCGTGATCCATTCCTCCACATCCCCATCCGCGAACGCAACAGGCCAGGGAAACTTCATCACGTGAGCTTGGTCACGGCACCAATGTAACAAGAACGACAACGCACGGCAGGATACTTGTATTCCCACGGTCACACAAGTCAAGTCATGGAACACATACAGTCAATTATATAGGCCTTTTTCCAGACTGCGCAGCACCAAGATTGCTATTGCCGCTGCTTGAGCGATTCGGTTGCGTTCTGTCCAGTTGCCTGTGGCCGATGGCTTGCTTCTCTTGACCGTCATTTCCCTTCGGTTGGTCCGACTGTCTCAGTTGACGGCTCAATCGGCAGCCCTTCACTTGAGCTATCTTGCTGGTTGCCGGAGATCCCGCTGCTTCCTCTCTGGTCGTCGGTATGCCTCCTTTTGCCTGCTTCGGGACGCCTCCGACATATTCGCCACCTGTTCTTTTGTCTGTGGCCCTCGTTTGGTTCGTTCGTTCGCCTTGATGTTTACGCCGTTCCCTCGCCCCAGCATTCCCTGTTACACTATGACTGTACGTTTCCATTGTAAGGAACATTTTCTGAAAGCTTCAGTCATGCGTGAAAAGTGCCTACCAGAGACTCGAACCACCAACCGCAGGTTCGCTGTCAGAGTACCACATAGTTAAACCACCGAACACACATGCTGCACAAACAGACCTAAAGCCAGATTTATTCGTTCACGTTGAGAGTTCTCTTCTGTCGTTTTCCAAGTGCAACTATCTGAACTTTGGCACTGGTAATTTCTTTGCACATTCTGACTATAGCTTATTTTCTTATATATATATATATATATATATATATATATATATATATATATATATATATATATATATATATATATATATATATATATATATATATATATATATATATATATATATATATTCACTAAGATCTAAGTTTAATAGTCTGGAGTGTGAATGGATACTCTTCATTGAACAGCCCACAAATAAATCACAACTGCAATTTCCCATAGTCATTCGTGTCTGGGTCACTGGTAACCCAAAGAACAACGAGGCTGTATGTGCAAGCATTCATATTGATAGTAAGCATTATGTTAACGTATGGGCGAGATTTCCCCGGAAGCACACGACCGGTTTCGCGGTTGTTGTCACTCATCAGGTATGCGTACCTAGTGAACATATAACATCGGAGTGTACAAGTATGAAGACGAGTGGGCAGAGGAGTACCGGGTACGCATACCTGATGAGCTGCAACAACCGCGAAACCGGTCGCGTGCTTCCGGGGAAATTTAGTCCACACCTCACCATACTACTTACTATCAATATATATGCAGTATTATACGGAAGCACAAAAATGCGATATACACGGTTATTCAGGAGGAATTTGTTCTGCTGCTCGTAGCCTTGTACGGCGCATATCGTGCCTAAAGCTTGTGAGGCCAGCAAATCATGATTGTTTCTACAGTGACACTCTGCCCTGTCGTAAGTATCCTCTATGGAAATACTCAATTTTCTCTCTTTGAAATTACGGTAGTTTTGCCTGTTGGATATGTGAAGGTCTGTTTTTGTGTCTTAACTTACAAAAGGTTTTTAATTTTAAGTCGCAGTCTCCTGATTATCGCTTCGATCATACCGCTAACTAAACCCTACAGGAACATTCCGGTGACCGTCACAGAGGGGCCTGGAAAAGCTCTCAGACCGTAGTACAGTTGCATAGTCAAACAATAAATATGGGTCTTATCTTTGTGGAGTGCGAAAGTGGGCATTAGTGTTACTCAGTGCGAATCTACTCCAATTTGCTAGGCTTAATCATACACAAAATTATAAACAAGTGAGCAGCCCTGGGTTGCCGTTTATTAAAGTTAGAGTGATTGGAAATCAGAAAACATAACTAGAAATAATGCTGACTATGCAATCATGAGCTAAGTGTACAGACTGCTCGCGTTTTCCGGATGAAACGCTAATTATCGTAGGTGCTTTCGCTTAGTTGCTACAATCGAATTCTTCAAGAAGAGCGAAGAGAAAAGACCGAGGAGTGCCAGCCGCGTGTTTGCTTGGCTCTTGCAGTTCCTTGAAACTGAGAATCAATTCCTGGGTTCGAACAGCAGCTCCAAAGTTTTCGGAACTCTAGTGGCATCCATTGTAGAGGGTACCCGGTCACCTGGAGTAAAAAAGGCCTGACTACAAAAAAAGACGTTTAAAGTCCCTTCGAAATAAAGAAATGATTTTTTAGATAAATGCCTGATTGAAACCACTTTATATGCGTGAAAAATAAATTGATGACAAGATCTCGCCTAGAAAGAAGGTAGAAAATCCGTATTAAAGTGCATAAAACAAGAGCAACAAATGTTCGTGATATAACTCGAGAGAGATCGGTCTCTAATGGGAACAAATATGCAAAACGAAATATATGGTTTCATGGTGCAGGGTGTGACAGTTTACATTTGAAGCGAGACATTGGGGGAGCTGTTGTATTTGACCTCCCAACCCGAAAAACCGTGAAGGTTCAGCACGAGATGTAGGGTTTTCCGGTGCTTACGGAGCTGGTATCGGTGGAGTTTTCTTTCCACTCACCCCAGTGAACCACTTAGTTCAAGTTCAGCCAGGTAAAGGGGTGTCTTGGTCAATCTTTCCAGTGGTTTATGTATCCTTCGTATGGGTAACTAGCTCTCGCTCAGTGAGTCATGAATGCGAAAACTTACCTGAGTGCACTCGGGTTCCTGTCGTTGGTGAAAGTGTATTTTGATAGCGGTGCTTGCTTTCTCTAAAACTCTGGGATTCTAGTATTGGTGTCAAGAAGGGACAAATGGTCAGAGCATCAACCAATAGTTGCAAAGCGATAAAATAGGATAGATAAGGGCAGTGTGGAGATAACTTCTGAGTGGGGAGCATAAACTTAGGGACAAATAACGGATGAAAAAAAGGTTTCCATTATTCGTAAGGGTTTTTATTGTTGTGGAACGAAAAATACGGTATGTCAAAAACGGACGGGTTTCTTTTTCACTTGGCGCGAATGGAAATCCGGGGAGGCGGCTTCGTATTGAGAGTTGTGGCCGGACTGTCCGACGAATGAGTCACCGACTCCGATGTGGTCGGCGTATGAATCACCGATGTTGTGGGTGGTATCCCCGAAAAGTTCGGTGGAATGGAATCAGAGGGGATGGGTTCCGCCATAAAATCCGATTTAAGTCGGTCTATGGTAACCATATCTTTTCTGCCGGTATGGTCAATAACGAATGTTTTCTCCGGAGGGCTTAGGAACTTGCAAGGACCGGAGTAGACAGATTGCAAAGCACCATGTGCCTCCATCCTGAGGAAATATGGGCACAATCTTGGAAATGTGGATGTACGTATACCTTTGTTTTTTTGCTCCAGTGCAGCGAAAGGTGTAACTTATCAATTTAGTTCATTAACCTGGCGGCTTAACCAGCGTAGTTGAAAGTGACAATGGACTCTGGAGCTAAAATATCACCATCAAGGCAGAGCGCGGAGCCTAATATAATTTCGGCCGACGTGGCTTTCAGATCTGCCTTAAGTGAGTTGCGGCAAACCAGAAGTACTATTTTAGTGACTCACGTCAGTCTGGGTTTCTACAAGTTTCTGAAATAGCTTTAAGTTCTGGGTGAAGACATTTCACCCCTTGCTGACTGGTAATAGGCTGTGGTAGGAATACGACGAGTACCTAAATATTGCGAAATACTATTGAAGGCACCCTCGAAATGAGAGCTGCTTCCTGTGGTAACCACGACTGGACAACCAACTGATGCAAATTAGTGTTTTGAGAAATCTTGGGAAACTGTTTCTCTGGCTGCTCTGTGCACAGCTGGAGCTAACGGCTAACTGATGAAGCGATCTACTCAAGGAGGGAGATATGTACTATCTTTTGACGGAGATAGCGGCCTCTTTAGGTCAACGAGCAAGTGTTGGAAAAGTGAGAAGACCGCCGTAAATTTGAATAGTGGGCTTTTCGTGTGACTGTCCACTTTTCATTGAAGACACTGGATGTAGATGCTGGTCCATGCAATGATTTCTCTGCTCACGTTGTGCCAAAGGTGTGGTCACCGATGAGTTTAGTATGAGCACTTACACCTGGATGGGACAAACTAATTTAGGTTTCGAAAACCTGTCGTCTGAAACCAGACGGTACGACTGACCTTGGTTGGCCTTTGGACATATTGCACAGTATGTGACCCTCGACTGGAGGAATACGAACAGACTGGAACCGCAGTTATGAGGTACTACAGAATTCCTCTACCTCGAGATCAGCTGCTTGCTGGGATGCCAAAGATTTTAGGTTGACTGTGCCGAAGATGTTAAGGTTCAGGCTGTGGATGTGTGATAATCCGTGTGCGACAGGATTATCGGCAAATGCCATATGATGTACCGCACTCGTGAACTGAGTGAAGTAATCAGGAATTCTATGCTCTCTGGGAAAGTATCTGTCCATGGTGGCGCATTTTGTGGATGATTAGTTTACAGTCGCAGAGTACCGTGAATTTGCGTCCCTCTAAGATGTGCCTGGGGTGACAGATGCCCAAGTAAATAGCAAGGATTTCGAGGCCCGAGGTGCTATACCTGGATTTGGCGAGTCCTACCGGTTACCGTGTATCAGCTAAACATTTTTTCAACAACGCGCTTACGGCATTTTCTGATACGTCAGTGAATAGGAAAGTTGGAGCCGTTGGTTTGAAGAGTGAAAACGGTGCTATGTTGCTGAAAGCCTGCCTCAGAGTAGCGAATGCATCTCACCAGCTAGTAAGCAACGAATTTCTAAAAAAATCTAAACCTAGAATAGCTTGATGCACTTGGGCATCGATGAAGACCCACTCGAAAGGACTAGCGGTCCAATGTCCAAAGTGTGAAACTGACTGCCACATGTTGGGATGAGAGTGGCATTAGAGGTTTGTAGTGTCAGAGTTGCGGGAGAGACTGTGGGCCGTTTTAAAACGAATATCATACTGACCTGCGATCCCGAGCCGACTGAGAAAAGCCTATGGGTAGTTCTAACTTTGACGTACATGAGGTAAGTAGGAAGCGGGTCTGATCTGTTGAGTTTCATGATTCCCGGTTTGGAGATTGCAGAAATCCGTTTTTAGTGCACATAAAGGCTGTTTACCTGAGTTGTCGTAAAGTACTTGCCTATTACACTTTTGAGCGTTTCCTCAATCAGTGGATGATTTGGGTCAGTCAATTCACTGTTTCCTTTTTTGGGTATGGTCTGCTTCTCGAAATTGGATGAACTGAGTAGTTCCTTCCGTAATTGTGCGTTGGTGACTTTAAACCTTTTCCCTTTTAGCTATTTCTTGTTTTATGTTGCAGATTTTGCTGTCTCTTCTAACTATCTGCTTCTGAAGATGGAACAATATAATTAGGATAATTTTGATTGAGTCATTAGCTAGAGTGGTTCTTTCATCACCTTCCGCTAAGTCCCTATGCCAGTTGGTAATAACAGTACTCTATATGGTTTTATTGCATCTGCATGTTCATATACACTAAGATTGCGCGGTATAAGAGTTCGAGTGTGTGCCCATTCAGCCGGTCTTCTTGATCCTCAATCACACGTAGTTCAGGCAGGAGCTATAATCCGCTCATTACGAATATCATGAGTACTCAACTCCCATTCCTAATTATTACATCCGGCTTCGAGGTTATACAACTTGCTATGGATTCCTGTGGCTTGGAACCTCCGAGTATTCGTGTAACTTACCGTGAGGTTGAAAATTACCTGGGACTTTTCGACATCTAGCTTTTGACGCGAAAAATGTGGATTCCGAAAATAAAACGGTCCATTTCCTATCTGTCGTCTGAAAAGATCGTTATTCTCTTCTGAAAAATCTGGCTTTTTGTAATTCACCAATTTCTCAGTCACGTGAAGTCCTCAGAGATTTGCTTCTTTAACTTTTGCAGCCAGTCGATTTCAAAGTTTCAGAACGAGCAAAACATTTCACTCATTAGTTTGTGAGTATCAGCAGCCCATCCCTCATTTCACCTTGCGACTGCAAACTCAGGCTTCTCAATGCACTTTTGGCAACCACCGACAAATTCAGTCCAGTGATCGATTGACAGCCGGAATTCATTGAGTTGATTTACAAAGACGGTTACAGCGGATTCCGGATTGCGCATTCCAGCCTAATGAACTCTTTCGTGAACGATTTCAAGATGCCAACGTAGCTGTTCTTGAGAAGCCATCCATATTGTCTAATGCTGTCAATGCCCAGGAGCTAACAGCCCGAAAGCCGCACCGATTCAAACTCCATTGCGAATCGAATAATATGAGAATATGGTCTCTTCCTCAACAGAGAAGTCGTCGGCGATGGGATAAGTGCTATTCTTGCAGTGCGAAGCATTCATTGTTGACTTGTCACTTTCTTAACGATGCATGTTATAAATGCGGTGAAGTTGACCATATTCAACCCGCTTGCCAAAATGCTAGGGTTCGTCTAACTGACATTTCCAGTACTCAGTCTCGTTTTTCTCCCGATTTCAGTTTTCATCTTTAGTCGTTAACAGTTCGTATTCATCTTGCCATGTTACTCACACCTATGTTGTTAACCATTCCATTGAACATTCATTATCATGGGATACCCGCAGTATACATTCGTTCTTTTCTAATTCTGTTATACAGCTTTTCCAACCCCCTGTAAATAATAAACCTTTTAGCATTTCCGTGAAAAGTACTGCCGGTCATGATGTATATGTATTAAGGGTGTGAGAACTATCTCTTACCGACTCCAGTTCCACTGCTTGCCAAAGCTCATTCCTGGTCATTGACTCTGAGTTCTCAATTATTCATCTTAATTGAGTGAAGAAACCTCACGTTTCTTTGTCGTTCTCCTCTGACTGTCATCTTTCCCGTCTCCCAGAATTGATTTTTGGTTTTTCCAGGGATTCATGTGGTAACAGGATTGCGCCTGTTGTTCTCAAAGTATCTGGGCCGCCAGAACTTCCTAAACGTCGGATAATACCTTTGGGATTACGTGAACCAGTGGAAAAAACAATGGACCAGTTGATCACGAAAGCTGTCCTAAAACCCGTGAGTGTGTCATCCTGGGATACACCAATTGTGACCACATTGAAGGCGAAAGGGATAACTCCGAGAATTTTGAGATTACAGTACTACCGTGAATAAACTCCTGAAGCAAACCAGTTGTTCTACGACGGAACCGGACGATATTCTGCATCAGTTTCATGGTCCAAAATTCTGTTCCAAGCTGGATCTTAAGGGTACATTTTTATAAATACCACTTGATGGAAAATCCTGTGAGTTCACAACAATCACTACACCTTTTTGGACCATTTCAGTAAAACGTTCTACCTTTCGATCTCAGTGTGTCATCCGAAATTTTTCAAAACGTCACTGACTCTCTCACTTCTCATTTGGAAGGTGTCGTCGCTTATCGAGAGGATATCATTGTTCACGCATCAACCGGGGCATTACATGACAGATTTCGTGTTTGTTGCTTGAATGGTTCCGTTTACATAATGCTGCTAATAATTCCAAAAAATGTATTTTCCCAATCACTCATCCCACAAGTTTACGATATCTGGTAGACGACTATGGTTTTCTACAAGATCCTGGCCGTTTTTCTTCTTTATACCATGCACGCTGACCTACGTATCTCGAAGAATTTCGTTTGCTATTGGGTTCACTGCTGTACCATTCTACATTCATTCCACACTTTTCTTCTAAAACGGAACCCTTGTTTGAACCTTGTTTACAAAACTCATTTAAGTGGTCGTCTGTACATGAGCGTGCGCTTCGACAGCCGCTTAGTTTCCTTTCTACTAGTGTCGTCTTACACGCACTTTCACCCAAGTTACAATCTACTGTCATCACGGATGTTTTTCTAACTGGCATCGGAGCTGTGCTTGAACAGGATGGTCATCCAAAGTTGTACATTTGGCATCGACCTACTCCAGCAGAGGATGGATATTCACACACACAATGTGAGGCTCTAGCTGTGTTTTGGGCAGTCGCTCGATTACACAAATACTTGTTCGGGTCACGCTTCACGTTAGTGACTGATCATGAAGTATTTAAGCTCAATTACTATTCACACACTTCGTTATCGAAGTCATCCGCAGCCATAGATTTGCGGTAGAATGTTGTTCGCAGCATATATTCTTGTGATATTCAGCATCGTAAAGCATAAACTATTCCTCGTGCAGACTATTCATCTCGTTACACCACTTCTGAAGAAATCTCCTCTGACTGTTTGTTAATCCACCCACTTCCTTTAAGTCGATCCGGTCTAGTTCGTGAAACCCGGAAGTATTATCATGCCATTTTGTCTTGCTTTCGACGTGGTTGGAAAGCACACGTTGGAAGGCGATTCCCGGAGTTTTACAAGCGTAGAGAAAACATTTGTGTGACTTTTGATGGTATTATGTGTGTCTATAATCTCATTATTATACCACCTACCTTACTGTCAGCTGTTCCGATTGGTTTACGTCCTGGATATCTCGGTGTCGAAAGGACGAAATCCTTGGCCCCAACTTGCCTGTTGATGGCCTGAACTGAACAGTGATTTACATCAATATGCTAAATGCTGTACTGAATGTGTGCATAAAATTCATTTCCAACCCTTCCAGGTGGACTCCGTGGCCCATATCATGCAATGCCTGGCAGCGTGTTCATGCCGATTATTACAGACCATTCCTGAACAAGTACTACGCCCTCGTTATCATCGATTCTTATTCCAAGTAAACAGAGGTTTATTTAACTACCTCACCGAGCTCTGAGTTTACTATTACTGCACTTCGCGATACACTTAGCTGAGAAGGAATACCACGTGCATTGGTTACTGATAACGGGAGTCATTTCACTGATCAGAAAAAGGCAGACTGGTTGGAGTCCATGGGTTGTCATCAAGTGTTGGCTCCTCCACGACATCTGCAGTTAAATGGTATTGCTGAAAATCTTGTGCAAACAGTAAAGAGTGCTATCAAATCCACAAATGCAGGATTTTTCAGTGAACTTGAAAGAATTGTGGACAGTTTCCTAAAGCATCATCATAATTCTGTCCATTCATCCACGCGTAGTAGTCCGGCGAAGCTGTTCAAGAGCGGTAAACTACGCGCATATTAACTTCAGCTCGAGTCCTCGAAAATTGTTTACCACAGAGGAAATGTATTGAGACCCGCAACAGGAGTTATAACTAAGCATCTATAGAAAACACGTTGTCAGATTTTGGATTCTACTGATGGTTTCATTCACTGATGACAGGTGGAGCAGATTGCCCTCAATCCTGTTTCTGATTGTAATCCGATTGACACTAATTTCCATATTTATAAGTCTTTTCCAGATGTAAATGATCCTAGTATAAATTCCTGGTCAACAATAGATCTAAACGATTACAGAACAAAGAGCATCGTGATTACCTAAGATTCTGAACTGCATTTAAGCTGCGGTGGATGTGATGATTGTTAATGACGGTACTTCATGTTGTTTTATTGCTTCTGAGTGCTTGTGTACATTACGATCGCGCAGTATACGAGTGCGTTCCCATTCAGTCGGTGTTTTTGATCCTTAATGATGCACATTCCAGGCGGAAGCCATATTGAGTTCATTGCGAGCAGTTCAGGTATTCAAGTCTAGTTTTTCAATTACTACGTTCCTCCGCTTGCTTTGTTTGTAATGATAATTTGGATATCCACGACGGAGTAAACTATATTTGGAAAGTACCCAGTTAGAGGTGGAAGCCTCCGAAGCTACACGTAGGGCGGCTGAAGCCAAACGAAGGACAGCTGAGGCGTTTTGACGGCATGCCGGTAAGATTATTAAGGGACACCCATCGAATAGAAATAGGACTTATGGCGAGGTCCATACAAAACCACCCATCATGCCTACCAACATTTCTGAAGTTGATGGGAGCCGCGATGTCCACTTTCAACACGCTGAAAAATTTGACACGTTGAGTGAGACAGATGGGCTAAACCAGCGCTTGGGACTGTTCAAATCTGGACTTCTTAGGTTTGAGATTTTCCCTTTACGGTATGTCCCGTTCTTTCGACTACTTGAGACTCAGATCAAGAGCCCAGATAGAGACGATGATCAGTATTTGAACCGTTTGTTTCAGTGTTATGGAGGGAAGGCGAAGAAATTTAATCCTGTTAATGGAGGTTATCCGCGGGTAAAGGGCATACAGCAGAAAGTTTTGGTCACAGGCACCATGTCGTACTTTGCATACTAGATGAAATAGCCAGACCAGGATTTATTACTAAAGATCCGGGCGTCTTGTCATTTTTTGCTAACCAGTTGACTTGTGGCGCACAAGCACTGGAGCATCTGGGATATTTGAATTATCTCAGTTTGTTTCAAACTATAGAGGTGGTTTTGAGTAAGTTGCCTCAGTACCTGTTAACTGGTTTGGTTTAAAAGGATCGATAAGGTCTACCAGATGAACAAGGAATCAGGATTTCTCGATCTCTGTCAGTCCGTTATTGTTGAAGTACGTTTACAATGCAATAAATACAGTTATCTACTCCGTGAATGGAAGAATGCCCTAGGAGCTTATAAGATCGATGGTTCGAGTCAAAAACCTTTGCGGAATCTAAAAATGTTTCCAGTTGCATGAAGTGTCGTGACTTAGAGACCTGCCGATTTTCAAGTGTTGTCACCCAAAATCAGACTGGAGTTTACGCTTAGAAGAAATGTTTGTTCCGTTTGCTAGCGTCCACGTCATCGTGCTGATAAAATGTCACTTGAAAAATCGGTGTGAAGAAACGAAATTTCAACCGCCGGCATCATAGTTCGTTGCTTGAGACCAACAAGGATCCGGTCCTCAATGCATCTTGTCAACTATTTTTCCACGGATCTCTGTGCTAGCTAAGTATTTGCGCTGGCCATTACTGAATGTCTCACAGGGTCGTTTTGCATCAGTGTACTGCTCGACACGGATGCAGATACCTCTCTCACACACGTCCTGATTTAACTGGACGGCTAGGACTAGGAGCACAGACAGTGAATATTATTTTGAACACTACTATTGGGAATACTGTACGGCATTGTGAAAGGGTATCGTTCAATCTGAAGTCTTCGGGTTGTGAAGAAGTGATCAGCGTGAATGATACCTTTAGCATTATACCACCTCTGGAGAAGCAGTCCATTGTACCAGCCAGGAAACGTTGTCCAAATGCGATCATTTGAAAGCAATACAACTTGTTGCTGTTTCAGACCCAGTAATCGGAGTGTTAATCGGTAAATATATTTCTTCGGCGGGTTCGACTTTGGAACAGATTTCGATGGCAGTGGTCCGTTTTGAAGCTCTCTGTCTATGGAGGCTAAATGTGACATCAAAATTCTGGAGAGATCGTTAAGGTCTCGGAAATTGAGATCTTGGTATTGCTATGCTGTAGGAGGGCAAAAGTCTAGTGAAACTTTGCAATCGACTGGTCGTTCTTCATATTTTGAGATTGGTGGGAAACAAGTTTCTCAGGAATGTAGAATTCAAAGTTAAATATAGCACAGTAAATTAGCTCCACTTTGAACTAGGTGTCAGAGGAACCCACAGAGGATAACCGTGTGAGTTAAATCTGCAGCACCGTGAGGCGTTAAATCCTAAAAAGCTTTAAACGTCTGGGTCGTCTATGACTGCACGGCAGTGTTCAAAGGGAATGACCAAATACAAACTTATTGAAAGGGCCCAATTTAGTTCCGATCTTGATGGGTGTACTTGTACGGCTTTGCCAGAAACCCGTGATGCTGTACGCCGGTACTGAGGATATGTTCCCGCAAATAAAGGTGCTCGAGAAAGACCATATTACCATTCGATTTCTCTAGTGGTCCAAAGGTGATACTTTTTAGCTGAAGGAATTGAGAATGACGGGGAATCCGTTCGGAGCGGTTTCTCCGAAATTTTGTATGAGTTTAGCCCTGAATAAGACGATTACTTTATTTGGACATCCCTTCCAACTGGCTGCTTCACAAGTGGTTTAAAAGATTTTTACGTCGCTGATTATTTAATTTCAGTTTTTAAAGCGGCAGAAGCACTGGATTTAGTGTAGGAATTGTTCGGTCTGTAAAGTCGATGGATTTAGGTTAACCAAGTGGCTGAGCAACGAGCGAGAGGTTTTAAACGCTATTATGTTTGATGAACTGACCGGGGCTGCAAAAAGCTTTATTGGAGACTGACTGGCAACCATGAGAACTTTGGATTTGGCTTGGAATATTGACCTAGACTCCATTGAATACCATGTTCTCATCAAGGATCGGCCAACTCTGTGAGCAGCTTTGGGCTATCCTGTTCATTTTACTCATGAAACAAACACTTCGACCTTTGAGCCTGAAGAAACTGGGTTGGGTTGAACCACTGGGCGTGGATAATGACTCAGAGGGACGAAATCAGGAGGACCGGTAAGGGTGTCTGGATGGTATGCGGATGGTGTTTTGAATGCAGCTGCATACTTTGAACTACGCTAATTTTGTGGGGCTTTTGAAGTTTGCTACGGTGCAGTGTCCCACCTTGTACTCACTACATCACAATCAGGATGTGTACTTGTGTTTGCTAAGTCGTTTGCATTGCTGAAAGATGTCTACACTGCTGTAAATTGGCAGTACACCCTTGTCATCAGCCAATGAGGCCCCTACCTATGGGGCACACAACACGTGTGAGTTACGACTTTGCGTACGTATGTTTTGATTGTTTTGGGCCTTTCTATGTGGAACGTGGTAAGTGTGAGGAAAAACGTTGCAAGGGCGTGTTCGCCTGTTTGAATGTAGGAGTGATGCATATCGAGATTGGGCACATACTTTCCACTGGTTCATTCATGCAAGCTTTAAAACGATTTACCTCCCAAGGCCGCCTTTAGTAATCTTCAGTGATAACGGAAGTAGTTACAAAGGAGCGTGGCCTGAGGTTCAAACTGCCATCCAAATTGGCTGTTTTTATCGAAACATGAAATCGAACTGCGTTTCGGACCACCTGAGAATAGTCATTTAGGTGGTGTGGAAGCTTGTTATACTTTCAGTACGACGTGATTTTGATGCAATAGCTCCTGGTCAGCGAATGAGGGACGAAAGTTTGCTGACTATCTTTGACAGATGAAGAAGAAATACTTAACTATCGCCCCTTTACTCCCTTGAAGTAGGGTGCAACGGATCCTGAAGTGTTGACATCGATTAGATTGCTACTACTTCGCAGCAGTGGAACCATATTCGATGGACGGTATTTCCAGCGTACCTATGGTAGTCAATGGAGATGAGTGCAACTTTTGGTAGATACTTTCTGGAAGCAATGAAGACTTGAGAACATTGTCTTGTTACAAGAAAAACAGACGTTGAAAATGAATGGAGACCTCGAACCAGGCAACTTGCCTCTTGTGGATACTAAGTGTTCGCACAAAAATCAGTAGTGAGTTAAGTACTCCCTGGAAAGGATGGGCTGTCGAGGGAGAGGATAATTCGTACTGTCCATAAGTTTTTAAAACAGGATGTGCGTAAGCTGTGTTTGCTGGATGGGAGGTTCGGTTAGAATTCTCTACGTTTACTGTACACATATGATGTTTATTGGTATCTGTCACCTGTTATATTTTCCTTGGCGTTGCTTTTATAGTTAACATTTAGTATATGAATTTATTTCCGTATTTGTGTTGTTACGTTTTCCGTGGCATTTATTAGCGAAGGTCAGACATGCATTCTTTTATTCGCATTAGTAGCGGAGCTCGTAAGGTAGATGTTTAATTAAAATAGTTATAAGCGCTAAAGCTTTGACGGCCAGTTCCACAACCGGTCACGCCTGTCCTCACAACACCAGATGTTTGTTGCTTGTTGGTTTGCCAGTCGATTGAATTCAAGCCGTCCACACTGCCTTGGTAGCGCTTCATGCAGTGGTCCATCGGCTAATGGGTTAGATAAATTCTTGTTCACCATTTGACCAGTATCATCTGATTTGGTGTGAATTTATCTTTCGGGAGCTTCAACAGAATGGGTGTAGGTTGAATGCATGGTGAAGCCGTCGGTCCCGTCCACCTAGCTGCAGGAGTGCCCACCGTGTACCTCGTTACCAAGGTGGGTGAACAAAGGAAAAAATCGACTGGACCTTGTGTTGCAGATATCACCGGTGTGATATACCGTGGGGTAGCACGCTTATAAAAAAAACAGTCACCCTTTGAGCACGAGCCGGTAAGTGGGAAACTCGGCTCCTCGACATGACTGATTTTTCTCTTGTAACAGTTTCACGGTGCGGAAAGATGACCAGATAAGCCGCCTCTACGTTGTACAGTATGCCAACAAACGAAGCTCAAAGAAACTTATGGACATTAACGGCGAACTGTTTGACTACTCCTTGACGTTACAGTTGTTGTTTACCGTAGTTTATTCATCAACATATGAAAACTCAATTCATTTGCCTTCTGATCTTTGGCTGGAAATTTCTGATGAAGTTTGTCTTAATGTTGCATAAGTGTACAAGCTATTGGATGAAAAGTATGCCACTCAGGCTATTAGAGTTTCCATTCCACATTTTATAGGCAACAATTCCTTAACTGTAGCGGGTGTTGGGTAAAATTCATTGGGATTTCCTGGGTTAAGGGTTACGGCCGCTGACTCGTTGTAGCAGATGGCATATGGAAAAGCTCACTAAATTCAGTTGGCTCATCGAGAATAGCCATTTCTCCTTCATCTTGACTTGTTGTTTAATTGCTTCAGTTTTACCTAGTGTTTGTGAACTTGAACAAAATTTTGGTTCCTGGTCGTTCCCCAAGTAGCACAATAATCAACGCGGTGGGGCGAACTTTGGGCTAAAATGACTCCTGACATGTGTCTTGAAAGCTTGCATAGAAGTTCATTTAAATTTCATAAGGAATATAATAGTACGAGTACCACAATATTTATTATTATATATCTGAGCTACAAAAACATCACATTTCGTTTTACTGAATGCCCGTGTGACCAGGTGGAGCCACACTGGTTTTCTCAATTCTTTGCTGATTCGATCCACCGTTCGGTTTTACTGTGGAGAAAAGTGAACCATCCCTCACAGAGTTAACTAAAGCGCATTTTTACAGTTTATTTTCACTCTGGTATATTATTACCTCTCCGTACATGTTATTCCGTCTATATATACGCTTATGCATGTGTGCATACATGTATATCCTTGGACATTGAGGTTGTCGTTTTGTAGTGTTTTTCTTTTGTGAAATTAGAGCGATATTGAGCCCCAATCGCCAGTTAACGTTGGTAAGTCATCTTCAGATTCTGGGAATCGGATTACTCCGTTTTGCCTAAAGAGACAAAGAGAGAGAGATTTTCGAGGCGCAAGAAAGTCCTCAGTTCAAAATTCCTCATTTGTGGCGAGTCGACATTATGAAAGCACCGGCTCCGTGACCTAAGTCACGGTCGACAGGAATGCTGAGAAAAACCATATGTAGTCAAACTTTTCTTCAGTCTTAGTTCATAATAGATACAGTTACTCCTGGTGTCCATGTTGTTGAAATAGAGCCACAAGAGTTGGGATAGCAGCAGATTTAGGGTCTGTGGATCTTCTAAGCAGCCGTCTATTCACTACCAGCGTATCAAAGTCGATCATCCATGCAGGTTAGTTTATTCGTATTATTTTTTTTATATAGTCCGTCGAGAAAAACAGCTTAAAAGAACCGTGTGTGCCCAAACCAACATGGAATCTCTTTTACAGTCCTAGTTCGATGATTTTATAACCACGAGGCAGCATCGTGATATGTAGCACGCCCTGAGCTATAATTTACCAGGTATTTCGCGTTACCCAAGGACAATATCTCTCAGCCCGGTTGTGAGATGAAGCTTTGGGCTTCCCTTATGAATCGTATTTGAGAAAACCCAAGTCGTTCATCAACAGACCCGCAAGACCAGCAGAATAAATATACCGGAGAATTTACGAAGTCAGTCACATGCGTTCCGAGAGGAGAGTATCGTTGCTCTGGATGGTATTTCACTCCCGTTCGTGCCATACACATTCATCCTGTGTTCTGTATGTTTTTTCCCCTCCACTATGCAACCAGATTAAAATATCATCCTCAGCAAGACCTCCGCAACAATTCCTAATTGACCGATAGTATATCTTTTCAATGGTTTAATGTTTTAAGTAATTTTTTCTCACGCCTTGCCGTTAAATCTTCTGTCCTTTTATGACGTACTATTGAACTCATTCACTGAAACCATTCATGCAATCACTTGCAAATGTGCATCGCTTTCCAATAACTCCTATGACAACACTGTTCCCGTTTCGCCTACGTTTGCATAAGTTTATATTTTTCTCCATCACTTTTCTAGACGATTTATGTATCTTTGAGTGTGACCACAGACGGCACCCATTGGGCCCGGAGTGGCTTTACCCGGCTGCTGGTTTGGAAGTGCTCAACGAAAAGCCTTTTAAAAAACACAAGCTCATTGTTACTGTCAAAGGCAATTCAAGGAAATTCGTTGACTCTGACTAAACTCCAGACACTGTTCGTTCCATCCAAAGTTGCTCAGAAGAACAGGAGTCTGTCGCTGAATGACAAAGCACTGGTCTATCAAAGCTAGAAATCAAGGCAAGGCAAGACTAGAACGGAGATACGTAAATTATCATTTCCTTCAAAAGAAATCTCAAGCTGCTTTTTCTCTTAGAATTATTTTATTCATTTCGTGTAATCAACACCTCTTTTAGCATTCTGAAGATTAGTAACAATTTATCATAAATCACAACTCTACATGTTCCTCAGTTTTAGTTCACAATTTATTTGATATTTTCCCATTTCGTTGATTATAGTTGTTTTGATACACAAATTATCAAATGTAAATCCGTTTTGTTGGAAAGTTTTCAATCACGTTATCCTTGAAACCTACACTCGAAAAGGTTTTGTTGTCAAACTTTTCCATAAGTTCGATGGTCTCACCTTTCTGCATCTTAGTATTTCAGATTGGCTGACCACGAAACTCAAGAACGATTGACCCCTTCCGAAAATTCCGATTGAGGCAGTCTTTGAATTACAAACTTATACTACCTTTCAGTATATCATTTTTAAAATAAACTTAGTGATTTTCAGACGTTGTTTCTCTTACCCATGATAAATCAGTGATTTCAATCGGAATGATGGATAATGGGCAAACAGACGCAGAAACGGGCAGTTAAGATAGATTGCGAAGGGAAGAGATACCCGTTTCCAGAAATGCTTTCGAACTTTGAGCTTAACCTAACTCGTTGTCAATGGGGCGCACGCAACGTTGCCCGAAGGTTCTAACGATGTAGTCCAAAGTTAGCCCAAAGTGAACCAAATCGCGCCTAATTGGGAGCGCTTTGGGCGTGCTACATGGGTTCGTTTTCATTGGATCTGTTTCATCCTTACCGTCATCTCGCGATGGAGCGTAACAAAGTATGAATTGTAAAGTCTAGATTCGTTATTGTTCAATATTTAGAGACCAAGTCAATCACCATGAAGGCTCCAATTCTCAATGGATTTGATTCGTTTAATTTCGTAATTTTCGGGTTTGAAGACTGCGGAAATCCGTTCTTCAGTGCACGTGAATGCTTTTATTCAGAGCTGCCGCGCAATTAGATCGGCTGCTATGCTTTGAGCATCCGGAGGATTTCGTTGCGTCCGTAGGTGACACAGGACTTCATCATCTGTGGACCTTGTACCTATTCATGAATGCACTTTCCGTAACTGAAGTGAGGGTTTCATATCGCCCATCTTGAATTTGGAGAGAAATAGCTGGATGCCTTTCTGTTCCGACACCACCTCGGGTTTAATTTTTTTATTACGCATAAACTGAATTACGGTATAAGGGTTAAACCCCATAATCACAAGACATATTCTAAAAGTTGTTTGAGGGGGAACTTTCACGTTAGAACCAGTTTATTGATCCTGCATTTAAAGAGGGAAAAGATGTAAGTGGGAGGGAAGACAGAAAGAGGAAGAGTATTCCATAACTTAAAGGTTCCTCTGCAGTTGGGTAGGCTGAGTACGGATGATTCCAAAAACTCAACCAACGGACCGGTAGTGGTACAGCTCCTCTCAGGTCAGAAGGTCAGGCCAGTCCTGGTGTGCTACCAGTACGAGTCAACTGACCGAGGGGCCCTGTAGAGATCTGCGCTCTGCTGGATTGCTGGTCCGATGTTACTCTAATAAGAAGACCCTCGGAATGTAATGGGCCTGAGGGCATCTCATACCCTACTTTCGATTTCGACCGTAAATGGGACGACCACTTGGAATTCGGAAATAATGGAGCTGCAACTGAACTCATTGTTAGGTAGTGGTTTTTTGAATATAGAACCAGCCTACTGTGCTGATCGGCTAACTGTTTAAGCTGTTCAATACTGCTTAGACGTGAACGTTTTCTCCTAGCCTTAGCCACTTTTTGTTCGAAAGAGGAATCGGGAAGATTCCAGAGTGCGAATCCTTATAGACGCCCAAGTTCCAGAGGCACACTGAGCACTGGAGCCAAGTTGCGGCAAACGTAAGCAACCCTATGCCATTCGGACGTCTTCAGCATGGATTGTTCATGGACGGATAATTCAGAAACCGTCTTTCATGAGAAAGGTAAACCACTCTGAAATGGAAATCGATCCCTAAGAGAAACAGACTAATCAACCATGCAACGCTGATTTCTGCGAGAAGGATGGTTTCAAAATGCCCCTTTCGTTAGAAAGTAGACATGCTGTTGATTTGGTTCCCGATGTGATAACCATGCTGCACGGGCACTATGAGGTTTCTCTTCCATGGAAGAATCCTGTGATCAGACTCCCAAATAATAATAATGTAGTCAAAGAGAGATTGAAGGGATTGAGAAAACGGTCTGCGCGTGATCCTGAATTCTTTGGAAGATATTCTACAATAATAGACCAGTATGTGTGAAAGGACAGGCCCACTTAGTGCCCGATATACAGCTGAGCCTAAGTATTACTTGCCACATCAAGCAGTAACAAACCTTAAGAAGCCTAATAAGTAAGGTAAAGCGTTTGACTGTGCCACTGAATTCCAAGGAGTCTCTTTAAAGGATCTCTTACCATAGAGACTGAACACGACTGCTGGTCGAGTTGGAGTGCTACTTCGCTTGCAAAAGGTATCTAATGCGTTGGCTGTGGACCGTGAAGAAATGTTTATGTAGGCTCGAGTGCCGACAAGAGACAGAGGAGCACTGATATTCTTTTGGTGGGAAAATGGTCAACTCGGTAATAACTTGGCTGAATATCAATTCAGTGCTCACCCATCTGGTGCCACAACTCCAACATTTTGTGCGAACTTCGTGGTACATCGCACGACAGACTACTGGGGAGGACAGAATCAGGATTACGTCTCCAGAACTGTGTCTGATAACTTTAAAGTAGATGACTGTCTTGTATCGTTACCTGATTCAGACCCAAGCAGTACACCCAAGGCTAGCCCAACTGGGCGCGTGCTGGTCCACTTTGGGTTAACATTGGGCTACGTCATTAGAAACGTTGGGCAGCTCTACCTGCTCTCAATTGGGAGCAAGTTGGGCTAGCCTAAAGTTGGAAAAATCGCTAGAAATGGGTATCTCTTATTTTCCTTATCCATCTTAACTGCCTGTATCTTAGTCTGTTTGCCTGTAACCCACTCTTCCGATCGAAATCACTGACTTATCACTGATAAAAAAACTTTTTTGAAAATCAAACACTTTTAGCCCAGCGTTATTCCAACAGCGTTGGGCACTGTGCAGTTTGGGGATGGGTGAACTACTTCCGTTATTTCTTATTTATAACACGCTTGAGCATGAGTGCAGTGGAAGGGGTGTATCCCATAGCCATGATGGCCAACTGCACAATTAGGGATAACCGGTAACTTAACCTGAGACTTGGAATGGCGAAGAACCACACTGGGTCCCAAAGGGGCAGGTGTGATAACTATCCGGACGACAGTGGATGGCTGTCTACCACCAAGGTAACCGGTGGTAGAGGGGATTCGAACCTCGGACCTCCGAGGTGGTAAGCAAACGCTCTAAACCACTCGACCGCCACCGGTCAACTGCTGTCACATGGTGGCTTTCGGCTTCATAGTTGGATGTATTATCGTAAGGGGGTGCAGGATATTTTGCTGAAATCCGAGCTGGCGCATCTCACTTTGGAAATCGACGATTACTCGCCAGTACCGAAGAGAACATTGGGATTGGACTGGAACGCCATGGAACACACGTTCCTGTTTTCATTTACGATAGGCTGAAAACCTCAAACAAGGCGTGGCTTGTTGTCCATATTGTTGTCGGTGTTCGAATCACTAGGGTTAACTACACCTTCCATTCTGTCAGGCAAGATGTTATTGCAATCTCTGTGCCGCTTAAATCTTGGTCGAAACGACCCATTTGGAGAAAATCCACTACATTGCTGGAATGAGTGACTTAGGTGTATGAAACCACCTTGCGCACCGAAGATTCGGCGTAATGTTCTTAAAGGTGATTCATTGAACGAAGGTATACAGCTACACGTGTTTTGTGACTTTCCTGAAGTTGGCTATAGGGTGGTGGCGTATTCCAGAATGACTTCAACAAACATTGCCCCTAAAGTACCTACCGTTCTCCAAATCAAGGTTAGCTCCCCTGAAGACAGCAGCGATCCCACTATTGGAATCAAGCGCAGCAAGACTAGCTGTCTGAATCTCTCAGACTTATATAGAAGAAAGCTGAGACAAATCTGATAAGACTTACTACTTACTTACGGACTCTGCTAGAGTTTTGCACTATAGTGTATACATGAGCAACACGTAAACGAGATTCATTATGTACGTTGCAAATGGTTGTCCAAAACTCATCTATGGTCTGAACCTTGGAAGTGGCGTCATGTCAGATCGGAGGCTAATTCTGCAGACTTGGCATCGACAGGCGAACCATCACGGAGTGATTTCAGTCTCTGGGTCAAAGGTCCTCATTTCTCGATGAACGATGAAACCTCATGGCCAACCTGTTCCAAGGTTACTATACCAGCACTGAGAGTGGAGTTGAAGCAGCCTTCGAGTACATGGACGGATTCACTGTTGGCCAGGTCTTTCAGTTGTTTCACTTGCTGAGATCAGTAGCGTGGCTAACTCCTTTTAAAATATATCGCAGTTATGAGATGTAGCTGCGCTGATCTAGGATTGATAACTAGGCTGTGAAATTCATCCGATATGGCTAAGGCGGAAGAAATTGTTATTCTCGTTGTGCAAGCCAAGGCCTATGGCGAAGAAATAAAACCGTTACGAGACGGGAATAATAACTTATGTGCTAATAGATCTCCTATGGAAAGGGTTCTATTGAAACTCAATGGACTGACACTAGTGCGTTTCATGCCGAGGAGAGGTACGCCGTTGAAGGTTTTTAGTTATAACGGTACGAACTTTGTTGGAGCTGACAGGAAATTGAAAAACCTAACAGGAATCCGGTCTAGTGACAAAATCACTGATAGATTATTGCAGCGGGATGTGCACTGGCACCTCCATGCCCCCGAATGCTAGTCACCGCGGTGGCATATGGGAGATCATGGTACGTTCGTTTAGAATATGAAGCCACCTGGAGACGACTGAGTTTGAATGTCTGAGTTCATGATCAAAAATTACCGCAGACAAACATAACCAATTAGCAGTGAGCTTTAGGCTATTTGTATGTTATTCGATGCCACAGGGCTGTGCTTTGTTTCTCTGCTTGCAGTAGAGACAATCGGTTTACGCCAATTGAGAAACACTTTTTTGACTGCTCTGCTTGCATACGGTTGAACGTTTGGCCTCCTTTACCAGTATCGCGTCCGGCGTCACTCCCAAGCGCAAACGTGAAAGATATTGTTTCAATACAGACCATCCTTCATCTGTTCCTTCCATTTTTACCGTCTTTAGTCAGGTGTCGGAAATTTTGGCTTGTTACCTGATCCACAGGCCATTCTCGGGATCTAGTTAGTACCTGGTATGCGGAGTACTACACTGATGAGTCCTTTGTCTTTCTAATTTTGTTGTGGATCCTCGAGTACAGGTATATCACTCTGTCAATTTAGGGCGGTATTAACCAAATATTTATAACCAGTTTCTTGCATTTTTCCACTGCGTCGGTTTTCCCACTTTTTGAATGATTTTAATCCATTGTACCATTCGCAATATGAGGGACCCCAAGTTTTTCGACGCCGAGGTAAATGCACTTGCAGTTCCCTTAGCATCGTTCATGGAAAGTAACCCTGGTGCTTGGTTCGCAAAGTTCGACTCAACGTTTGCTCTGCACAATGTGACTATGGAAAGTAGTAGGTTGCACTACGTGGTTGCAGCTCTTCCTCCACACATCGTCGACGAACAGCAAGATGTGTTGGAATCAGAAGAACCAGTCCCCACGAACGCATCAAAGCAGCAGTCATTAGCTGGATTACTACGTCTGACAAACGGCAAATAGTCCTTTTTTTGTAGACTCCGAGCTCGAAGCTCGTAGGCTCTCGCCTTTGGTTCAATACACGCGGACTCTTTTAGGAACTACTAAGATCGCTATTGGTCTCCTGAAAGAGCTTGGGCTCCAAAGTCTTCCCAGCTACATGCGGGTTTTTTTTGCTCCCACGGAGGAAAGTCTCGAAAGGCTTGCCGAGACTGCCGACAAAATTAGGGAAACCTACGAGCCACAGGTCAGTCAGGCATTTTCCTCACAAACTGGGTCCGTGACTGGCCTTTTTCAGCCAACGCGCACGATCTTGTCAAAAAGGTAGAGGCACTTAGTGTCTCCTCAGTGGGACACCCAACCCAGGCAGCACCTAACAGACAGAGTCGCCCAAACAGATCTCCCAATAGAAACCGTATAAGAATTCCAGTTCAGCCAACATCAGCTGAAGCTATTTGTTGGTATCGTCAACGGTATCGTTCAAAGGCGCGTTATAGCACTCCGCCTTGTGACATGGTCCCAGCCAGCCAGGGAAAGCAGGGCGCCAGTGCGTAGCTGCAACGGAAGCTACTGGCCAGGGCAGTCTCCTATTCTATATAATCGATCATAATTCAGGGACACATTACCTGGTAGACACTGGTGCTGGAGTTATTATGCCAGCACCTTCAAGTCAAACTTTGGATAGGTACCCCTCTCTCCAACTTACGTGCCAGTGACAGTACTCCCATACAGACTTATGGACAAATTTCAAATACATTGGATTTTAGTCTTCGTCGCACTTTCCGTTGGGTTTTTTGGTTGAAGACCTTCAAAATGCCATACTTGGTATTGGTTTCCTACATCACTTTGAACTCTTGGTTGATTCTCGCCTCAAACGTCTTGTGGATCATGTCGCCAATCTATTTTTAATACGATTTCAGTCGACTCTAACTCGACCAGTCCTGTCGTTCTTTAAATGACCGATTCTCCTTTGTTCAGTGACGTATTAAATGCATATCCAAAAGTGCTGCACCCACTGTCCGTACTAAATGCCGTAACCAGCTCTGTAGGTCATCATATTAGCACATCAGGCCCTCCGGTTTATGCTAGGGCACTTTGGTTCACACAGGACAAGCCAAAATTCGCCCCGGCTGAGTTAGAGCACATACTTGAATTGGGTATTACTCGTGCATCAGATAGTCTCTGGGCCTCGTCACCTCATGTTTCCCAAAACGTCAGCTGATTGGCTACCACGTGGAGACTATAGATTCCTCAATAAAGACACAATCTCAGACAGGTACCTCATCCCACACATTCAGGACATCAACACCCACCTCAATGATGCTCGTGTTTTCTCCAGAAAAGATCTGGTACATGCTTATCACCAGATTCCTATCGCAGATGAGGACATACCTAAGACGGCGGCAACAACACCCTTTGGTCTTCTCGAATTCCTTTGAATGTCATTCGGTTGACACAGTGCTGCCATTTTATTGGTCAGATTACCAAAGGTTCCGATTTTTTCGACTACACAGACGATCTTCTAGTAATTAGTGATTCAGAATGTGCACGCAAGCAACATATACATCAGCTGTTCGAGCCTTTGGTCGCACGTGGTATTGCCAACAATGCGGGCAAAAGTACCTTCGGCCAAAAATCAGCAGGGATTTTAGACCACATAATCGATGAAAGTGGTATTCGGCCCTTGGAAGAAAAGGTACAAGCCTTTCGTGACTTTTCACCACCTACTTCACTAGCCGCCTTTCGTCGTTTCAACGGGATAGTAAGCCAGTACCGGCTTTCCATCACAAACTGTGCTGGCTTGATGCAGCCTTAAACAGACTTACTTCGAGGCGCTAAAGACGGTCCCATAGAATTGCCCGAGGTTGCAAAAACTGCCTTCAATGCAGGTAAAGATGCTTCAGCTCCTGCTACTTCGCTGCTCCATTTCAACTCCGGAGCTCAATTCAGTATGGCCACCGATGAATTTGACAAAGCCATTAGCGGCTTGCTACAGCGGTGGTCTACATCACAACGAAAACCACTAGCCCACTTCTATGGTCGTCTCCTACCAGCCGAGGCTAATTGTTCTGTTTTTAGTCGGGAACTACTTGCCGCTCACAGTACTGTTAGGAGTTCCCGACATGTTTTCGAAGGCAGACAGTTCTCTATCTTTACCGATAACAAACAATCGACGTATGTGTTTCACAGTCGATCCGATAATCACCCACCACTTGAGTTGTGTCACTTAGACTTCGTGGCACAGCCTCCCAGTGATATTCGTCACTTTTCTGGCGCTGACAACGTCGTGACTTATGCTGTTTCTCGGGTAGACGCTATTTCTATCAGCCACGGGTCATGGTCCTCGAAGCTTTGGCTGCAGCCCAAAGTTCGGAATTAGATTTCACAGACCCAAGCCAGGTCACATCATTTAAACATCATTTAAACACTCGGCCACTTCATCGGGCTCTATAATGCATGACACAACTTTGCCTCACCAAAGCTCCCGTCATACACACGTCTTGGTGCCGCAAAACCTTTGACGTTTACCATAATTTGGCCCATCCTGGCGTCCTAGCCACTACTGTGGTACTACCGATACGAAATGCGATCACAGAGACCGACAAGTTAGTTTATTCTGACAATTACCGAATGGGGTGCGCCATTTGCCCCGCCTGTGTTCACCGTCTGCACGCCGTAATGTTCCTCCAATACACACGTTTTCCCGCTCCATAGTTTTCAGTTCTGCTCTTTTGCGCTGCCGAGTATATTCGCTAACGTGTCACGAACCGAGGACCAGGGGCTGTGCAGCTTGAACCACATGGAATCACAGGCGGACTTTCTCGTTACTTATGGACTATCGGCCGCCTTCCTCGTGACGTTGCTACCCAGATAAGTGAAGTAATATTCGGTAACTATTCTTACACAGCCATGAGAGACGCGGTATGCTCTTGTCTTTTGCTGTTAGAATTGTCCAGAATGAAATGGCTGATCCAAGAGATAGAGTTAGGCAGTAAGAAGCCCTCTGCATAACTGACAGAGGTGCAACAGACGGTGGGGCAACCTTTGGAGGCAAAACCCTCAAAGAATTGTGGGTACAGCGATTATCAGTAAACATCTAAGCACCGCTTGATGTTTGTAGCCAGTTTAAGGTCATAGAAGTGGCAAAACTGGCAAACGGTATTATTGAATGGTACCATCCACAAATTACTGCCGCATTAAAAACTCGATTAGCCCCAGATCTCTCTAACCTTAGGAATACACTGAGAACACTCTGATAGCTGCTTTCTAGCGGGCTTACGGAGATTTTTCAACTCCTGGTTGTTCTTATTGTAGAGACCGAAAATCTTATCACAACTCTGACCGACGTGAGCGTCTTAGAAGTCCTTCCCCTGGCCGCCCCGTTAGCCCATCTCGATCAAAGTACTGTCGGTATCACAAACGATTATAGGAGAACGCTCGGCGCTGTAAATAAGGTTGCATCCTCCCGGGTGCCAAACTCAGAAACTAGTATCCCGACGCGTTCCGATGACTAATGCTGTCGGCAGCCACAATAGCAGTCGCCTGATGCATGTTCGAGGTTTAGTTTCCAATAGACTGTTCCCAGTTGATACCGGTGCTGCAGTTAGTGCCATTCCAAAGGAAGTTGGCGATGCAGCAATTTCTTCAATCCAACAAGTCCTTGCTGCCAACGGCACTCTGATTGCAACTTTTAGCTCTAAATCACTCGCGCTCAAATTAGGCCCATGTGGCACCTTCCGCTGGGTGTTTATAGTGGCAGACGTCCCCTATCCCGCAAACGGTATTGATTTCCTTGACCACTTCAACTTCCTGGTCAATGCACGATTTAGGAGAGCTGTCGACCGACAGACTTCCCTTTACGTAACTGTTCGCATTACTCCATGACTCACATCACTCCCATATACATTGAACCTCAAGCTGAACACCCTTGAGCAGACCTCTCTTCACCCTACCCGACAATGGCAGGGCAATCTTGACCCCTTCCTGTGGAGACCACCAATGTCACCCACCATACTGTCACTGATGGACCTCCAGAATTTAGACTGCCTCGTCGCTTGGCTCTGGACAAGAGTAGCAAAGGTTGAGTTCGAACACATGCTAGAATCAGGCATAATACGCCCGTCCCGTGGTCCGAGGGCCTCACCCCTTTACATGGTCCCAAACCTAATGGTGACTGGTGCCCCTGTGGCGACTACAGGGCCCTCAACCAGACTCGTACCCCTACAGGTATCTCATTCCAAGTATTCAAGAACTTACTCCTTACATACCTGAATGTTCCTTCTTCAGCCGAATCGAACCCGTTAAAGCCAACCACCAAATCCCGGTAGCTGAGTCTGGCATCCCTTAAACGGCCATCACTGTCACTGGGCTCATCGGTGCAGCCCAAACATTTCAAAGGTTTGCACATGAAGCAACTCGCTCTTTGAAGAATCTCCACGTGTACTCATACGATGATTTGGTGGAAATTTCTTCAGAAAAAGAGCATAATGTACACCTGCGCAGTTTTTTGAGCTCCTTAGCCAACGCGGCAAAAACAATAATCCTACCAAATGCGAATTAGGTACAACAACCCTCACGTTCCTAGGCCACGAAATCTCAGCCTCGGGTATACAACCACAACCAGACAAGATGGCGGCAATTCGCGACTATCCTGAACCACACTCTTACCGGCAGTTGTGCCAATTTTCTGGCTTGGGTAACTTTTATCGCAGGTTTATCCCACACTGCACCGAAGTAATACGGCCTCTAAAAGACTTTTACGTAGAGGCGGGCGGAAATTCACTTTCCCGACACGGCATGGACGGCTTTTACCCTGGTCAAGGAGGCTATCGCCAACATAGAACCCCTTTCACATCCCAATCCTTCAGCTCCCTGGCATCAGGGACAGATGCATCGGACACGGCTGTTGGAGCAGTGTTGCAACATTTCGTTAACGATATAATGGCAACCAATTGCTTTCTTTTCCATGCGTCCCCAACCCTTGGTTTCCCGATATAGTACTTCCAGCAGAGGACCACTGGGAATTTGTTTTTGTATTCGACACTTCCGGCAGATACTCGAGGGCCAAACGTTCACAGTATTCATAGATCATAAACCGCTAGCATGCGCTCTCCAGTCAGCTTCTGGTCGATATACACCATTCGAGGTTCACCACTTAAACTCTGCCTCCGTGATATTCATGAATCACCGCACATGTGACATTTCAGCTGTATGCACTGACACTCACACAGTACACAGCTTTGTGCTATATACGAGATGCTGCGGTACGTCGTGTCCGCATTCTGATCCCGTGATATTTTGCTCGGGATAGTACCACGGTAATCCATACAGTATCACTTTTGGAGGTAAGTAAAGGAATTTGAACGTGAATTCAACTGATATGGAACTGTTCAATGCAAATTGTACTGCCGGAGAATGCGAAGACTATTTCAAATATTTTGTAATTTGGTGCCTGACTAAAATAGATTGAGTGCTGAGAAGAAAACCGCATTTTTCTAAAGTTTCATCGACAAAGATACGTAAGCATTGCTGAGGAATCATGCTTTTTCGAAATTCGCGGTACACTCCTCCTACGATAAACTGAAGACGCCTCCACTTCATCTGAGCGGCATGGTCTCGTGCGGCCCTAGCGGTTCAAAAATCGCACCGTACGATGCTTGGCAGATTTTTCATGACAGAGTCTTTAGCTTTACTGAAACCAGACGGAATGCCACAAAGCCAAACTTTCTTCCACTGTCCATCGATCCGTCTTCAAAATCACCGGCTATAGAAAACAAGACATTTTCAAGGTTTGTATTTTCAACCCTACCCCCCCCCCCTCATTGCCACATTACCTGGTGAACTATCTTCCATCTCACTGGTGGCATTCCGATAACAAGATAATCAAAAGGCCCAAGAACATTTGCGTTGTAGTCCCGCTCCCGTGCACTACTTAAAGACTTTGCTATGCCATTTTGAACCCATTATCTCATTGAAGCTGAAGGAGCCAGGTCCAATACTCTCCTCCGATCAGAGCGCCAGTCCGTTCGTGCATTCATTCTTGAACTTGAGACGAAGGCTTCAAAGTGTGATTACGTGGCGCAGTCGATTGACTAACTTTGCGATCGTCTGATAGCTGGAATAAATATGCCAGAATTACAGGAAAGACTACTTATTCGGGGCGATCAAATATCTCAGAGCGTAAGAACACCTTATTAATAATAACAATAGTAATAATAGTTTATTTCTGAGACGCTCAAAGCATGCCTTATGCGTGATCAAACATTTTACGAGCGATAGAACTGACGGATAAAATTCATGAATAATTTAGAAATACGCATGACAAAGGGAGGCAGGAGGAAATAGAGGGAAGATGAGAGGGAGATAAATGTATGCACACGGGGAAGTAATGGAAGGAGTTTGAGTGAACCCAGAGATGAAGTCAAATATGGGCCCGGCAAATTTAAAAGCCAAAGTCAGATGGAGCAGCTGGCTGATCCAAGTGAAGGAGAATGGAACATGGGAGTTTTACATGAGTGGGACTGAAAATCGGCATGAGAAACTATCGTTACGGGAAACGATGAAGAAAAAAGGAAAAAAGAAGAGAAGAAAGGAAAAACAAAATATTACTCTATATGGCTTGAGACCAGGTAGCCTTGAGCTATGCTTTATTGCAATAAACGGACTGCTTCAATTTGAAAACAGGGAGCTAGCAAAGCGAGACTTAAAGAGTGAGTCAGATCGCAGCAATGCCGCGGAGGGACCGAGATACCGCGAATATGAGACACAGATGTAGACAAAATGGACGCACATAATTGGGGGCCGTGGCATGGTGGCTAGAGAACTGGCCGGCGAAGAACTGGAGGAGGCAGAGAAAATATATGTGGATATATATATATATATATATATATATATATATATATATATATATATATATATATTTAGCAAGGCAGGAGCAAATAGCAGCGAAGAGATGGAAAACGGAAGTAGCAGTGCTTGGAAGGGACAGGTAGAGTTGTGTCAAGTGGTACGGAATTAACTTGAATCAATCCTGATGAATATGTTTGTGACAGGTGAACATGGGGGATCAGCGGGAGAAAGAGAACCAACTTTGGAAGCACAGAAGTGATGGCTGTGAGCTGAGGTTGATAAACCAGGTAATCTGGAGGAAAGAATCGACGAACACAGGTGAGAATTAATCTGACAGTCTGATTATTGCAGGTGTGACATGTGATGATGGTCGAGCCTGGGTGAAGCTTTAATAAATGGAAGTTCATCATGCAGCAAGAAGATCGCCGTGAAAAGAGCTGGAGAGCGCACAGCGAGTGGAAGTAAAGGGTGGTAGGAGAGGCGTTAAAGATCAGTGGGGAAGAGTAACCTGGAGGTTAGAAGAAATGTGGTGCAAAGATGCATCAGTTGTAACAGCAAATAACACTGGAGAGAAATAAAGAAGTGGAGGATCAGTAAGATCAGGTAACGGCTGATCACATGGTTTGAAACTGTAGGTGAGGGTGATGACGTTACGATGACTCTACTCTGAGAGGAACGTGGAAAAGAAGCGCAGCCTGAAGGGCACAATGAAGATGCCTGTGGCGAGCAACGCACGAAGCAGACGAGAGTGTTGACCAAAGAAAACCCGGTAACAGATGATCAACCAGATCGTTTCACTGCAGATGACACAGGATGAAGACCGAGAAGAAGAAAAGAACCCGGACGGGAAAACCTGTGATGGAACAAACGTGCAAGAGAAATAGTAGTCTGTCGGAGGTGGGAGAATGGAACCGGAGAGTTGCGTGCTTGCGGGCCATTACACAAGTGGATTGAGCCACAAGTTGCTAATCGGTTCATTGCCTGTAACGGTTATTCCGACTGTAAGCAACGCGTAGCCAATTCAAAACGAATCCCAAAACCAGAACAAGATTGATTCGTAGTTTCCGCGGTACTGGATTAACACGTTATACACATATAAATATGTACAAACCTCAACTGTACGACCAAAACGTATAACAACGCGGACTGGAGTTCAGCAAAGGCCAACAAAGGCAAAATGTAAACAAGTTTTGAAGTGTAGTGATTGATGCATGTTGTACTTGTTCCAGGGTCAATAAAATGAAGAGCATAGTATCAAGAATACAAGTATATGACAAAGGCTGGTGGGGGGGGATTTCCACACATATACTTCATATTGCCTAAGAGTACGATCCACGGAAGAATTACGAATTCAGACATGGAAAATATGGAGGTGGTAGAAGGATAATAAATCTGGTCGTAAAAGTGTAAAGGATGGAACGGCGGGTTCTTATACCTCGATTGGTCATCGTTGTGGATGTGTTTGATGCTTACTGGTGGGAGATATGAGATGGACAAAACAGGACATCGCAAAATGGTAGCCAGTGAGGTATGCGATCAGTGAGCCTTACAGGCATTTTAGGGTACCAAGTGAATACTAATTAGGAGTCAGCAGGGTCGAAATGTGTGGGGAAGAACATATCTCGTGCTTGGGCAGAGTAAAATGGATAGGGCTAGAGTGACACCGTGCAGCGAAGGTTGTCGTGGTGAAAAACGAAAGGAACAAAATCGGACTGGATAAATGTGCGTACAGAGGTAGAGCGGAAGGTAGGAGCATGCGGTCCGCAACGGACAGTGATAAATGCAATAGGGCAAGGAGGATTAAAGGGTGTAATCCTCAACCTGTTCTAGTGGGTGCTGCTGACCGTGCGCTGGACACCCAACCTGAAGAACACTTTGTGAAGTGAACGCAGGTGGTGTGGTCCTCCAGCCTGATTGCGCTCGCACATCGTTGCAGACGGCCTGCAAGCCCGATGTGCGCCGGCCAAAGCGGGGGATCTGACCGCGCCCCACACTGTTGTGATTGGCGCGAGTGTTCATTGATGGTTGTACAGGAGGCTGAGACACCACGATAAGGGTATATGGCCCAGAACAAACTAGACAGGTTGTGGGAACTTGGACAACAGAGCCTACGGGAACAGCTAGCGGTAAATGGCCATACGGCATTACTATCCAGGTGCATCAGCCAGGGAGGTAATCATTATAGTGCTCGAGGTGGTTGAACGGCATTGAGGATCACTAGAAAGGAAAATGAGATAGAGAAACGCCATCTTGGTGTAGCCCAACTGAGGATCAACGGTTCACTGTGAGGAAAACAAAAGTGAAACACCGGCTCATCGATGCAGCGGACCCTTAAGACAAATTGAAGCCATGGAATGTAAGACTATATATATATATATATATATATATATATATATATATATATATATATATATATATATATATATATATATATATATATATATATATATATATATATATATATATATATATATATATATACATAGAGGACCAGGGCGTAGTTGCTGATGCAGTTCCTATAGCGTTGGTGAGTTTGGTATCAGGGTTGCGGACGTGACATAACTAAATAAAGGTAATAAATGGTGGAGCTGATAACGCGTATTGACAAACTGCACGGAGTATTACGGTGGCCTCTCTAAAAATGAGAAAGCTTCTGGAAGGACTTATTTTAAAGTGAAACTGGCAGGATCCTATAAGTTGGCATAAAAAACAATCAGCGGACGCAGACATTCTTTAAGTGGGTCGACGGTGAAGTCTAAGGAGAAGCGGTCAAACACAGCATTCAGAATTCAAAACGGTGAAAATATTTTGGGAGTTAAGGTAATGCGAGAAAGCAGAACAATGGCTTAAAAGTCGAGGCCTTTTTCGTAAGCTTAACTTTCGGTTATGTGACTGCTGAATAAGCTCAAAACAGCTGGGACAGAAAGGAATTTATCAGTGGCATGCACGAACGCTTACTTTGACGGAGAAGATCTGATGTGCAAGAGGAGTTTATTCCAGATTCTGGAGTACGTGAGAAGAAAGAACTCACAGAGTGGAACAGTCCTTGCGGGGGATGTGGTAATAATATACTCTCTATTACGGAAACAATATCAAGTACCCGGGAAGAAGCACAACTGGTTGGAGGAACAGGGTTGCTTAGTCAATAGTTCATACAGAAATGCCAGGTTTAGCTTGATGCTATGAAGTCACAGTGCTTCGATTTTGAGAAATAAACATCGTTCCCTGTAGTTTAAGTTGAACGACCGACTGACAAGCACCTTTGTGAATCTCCTCTTCTAATTAGCAGGTACGATGCTACCAATAAGTGAAACAGTGAAAAAATTAGGCAGCAAACGGAGGAGATCCGGTCCGCCGTTGACAAGAGCAACTCGTTGTAGGCCATCGGGGCCTAATCTGCGAGAGGGTTTGCTATTGGATGGTAGCTTATAAATACTCCTAGCATCGAACGGTATCGTAGAAAAGACGGGGTCAGTAAGTAGTAAGGGTGGGGACAGGCAGTGACAGCAGCAGGAGCCATGGCTGAGGCAAAGTGCATTGAAGGCTTCGGCTATACAAGGCGTGGAGGTGATAGATGATTTATTATCCGGCATCAGAAGTTATGAGTCAGCCTTATTATCAGCGTTTCTGGACTTATGCAACATAGAAAGTAGTTGTGACTTGTTGGGATGACTCAATGCTTTAGCTTCTTGGTCACAGAATCACGTATTTCCTTGTCGTTGAGTGAGTGCGGAAAGGCGGTTTAAACGAATAAAAATTGAAAGGTCATTAGAATAATATAGTTGTCTGAGAAGTTTAGGATATTTCTTATGGAGTGGTGAGACAGAGGACCTCCTTTTATGTACAGCCTGGGAAGTATCGAGGAGTCAATCTATAACTGCATCGGTGAACAACGGGGCTTCCTTCAATTCAACCAGGCCTCATAAAGAAATACAAGCAAAAGCTCCGCAATAGTTCGAACCTTCGGGTGGTTACGTGCTAGCGGTATTTCTCTTAGGGGTCCGAGCAACCCCAGCAACCCAGGGCAGAAGTCGTTGGGAAAATGTACCTCCTGTTGGGGCGCACTTTCCCGGTTTTCCTGTCCACACCGAAATTCCCGGTGTTCTTCCTGCTCTAAAGCTGGTCATATACAGAGTATTTGCCGACAACGTAGAGTCTATCGTATGGCCGGCAATCCAGATTCAACCTTGGCTTCACTTAAAAATGAACAGTTTCCCCTAACCCTAGCTGTTACATGTAACCCTTCTTCTCATGCTACCCAGTTTTTGTTGAGTCTCAAATGTTACTCCCATAAGCTTATTGTCGACGTGGACAGTATCGAGTCTCGAGTGTATTTCCCTCGGTGCTCACATTCAGCCTACTGATGCCACGATCCAAAGTATCACTGTTTTTACTCTACCGATTTTAGCTTCATTTATCATTCCGGTCCAGGTTTCCAACTCTTCTTCCGTTCCTTGTGAGTTTCTCTCTTCTGGTTCTGGTCCGCTTATTCCGGGTTTAAAAATTCTGCTTTCGTTACATGTGAATGTCTCGTTGCTTAGCACTCCGGCTGATTTTTCTGCTCTTTGATACCTTGTTCTCCAAAGCTCCAAGGTTGCCAGTGTGGTGCATGTACTACTTATTACAATGGGAATGTCTGGGTGTCCTATATTTATCAGACGGCGCATCATGCCATCTGATCCACTTGAACCACTTCATCTCGCTATACAGTCCCTTTGCGAAAATGGCATTATCACCCCAGTTGAACTTTCCAGTTGAACGACTTCTGTTGTAACTCCCCTCAAGTCAGATGGAAAAACCCCACGGAAATGTGACGACCATTGGATTCGAATTTGTGATCTGCCGCATGGTTCGGATTTTTAAGGGCTCTGTTTCAACCTCATTTGTATGTCCTGGTAGTGAAGCAATAATAATTAATTCATAAAAACCACGTGCTGTAGTACTAATTAAAGTATACTTTTGTTCGGGGAATTTTTTCTTCTGACTGGTCCACTTTTGGTAGAGCGACCTCTTTTTTACAAAGCGCCTCATTTTTTTGAGCGCTGGATAATTTCCTTTATTCGCACAAATGCCACAGCCACCTAGAATGTTTAGATTCTGCTGGTAACGTCTTCTCCTGGTGTGTACAATTTTAGCATCTCGGATAGCGTGAAGACGGCTTGTAGCAAAAAATTGTGTGGGGCTAATATTTGCACGGAATATGTTCAGATACATATACAGTGTGATAGACGCAATGAGTGGGGCCAACGCATGAAGCTCAGTGGAAGAGTGACCAGGGAGCCCGGTGATAGTAACCCGCACGGTTATCAGGAAAACGAGCAGCAGGCAGAGAGGGACAAACCGGGCAGTATCAAGGCACAAAACAAACCCAGGAAATAGATAGAGTTGGAAGCGGTAAACAGAGGGTAGAAAGTCTTAAAGACGAGCTGAAAAATCGGGGTCATCACCGGGGGAGTTGTTGGGAAGAGCAAGCCTCTTCTGCATAAATGTGCAGAACAGTGATCAAAGAGGCGCAAATCAGAAGGAAAGCAGAACACGGGTTCCCTGTAAAAGTCCTGAGGATGGCGGGGCTACCCACCAACATGAAGCATGCCAAGAACCACAGTGTGGAGCTCTAGAAGGCAAACAAAGCATTAAAGCCGAAACCCGTTCTCATAGTCTATGCCAGCACATACAAGAGGGACCTGCCGCTAGGCCGGGCATCAAGAGTTGAGCACTCCACGCGGAGGTACATAAAGATCATGCCGGATACTCCCTGCATTTCGAAGATGGCACCGGAACAAAACATGTGGCACCCATCAAAACCGGAACTCAAGCGGCTAAGTCTCATGACAGCATACCTGCAAGTGGATCTGCGCCTAAAACCGTAATTTTTGGCAACAGCCAAGCCGGACGGCAAATGCTTGGCTTGCGGTTCAGAAAAGCAACGGGCATGGTGCAGTATGTAAAAAAGTGCACACGGATGGTATAAAGCCTGTGGGCGCTCGGCCACTGAATACCATCAAGGGAGGGGGAGTGACCGAAGTGGAAACGGGAGTGGTGGCGACGTCAGTGCAGTTCATGCGCGGTATCAGTAAAACCGATGAAAGCTGGGCAACAGTCGTTGCACGAACACCCACACCTATGAACAGGAGCAGGTCTTCAAGGCTCTCGAAGAGGCAACAGAAGGCCGAGTAATCAGACAGGAGCCTCAGGTATTTCCTTTTACAGCTTTATAACTTCCATGCCCGCTAATGCGTTGAAAGTTCGGAAGGGTATCGGCCTGCTGACTGTTAGTGCAAAAAAGTGATTGTCCCCTCCCCCCGGGGATTGCTTCAGAAGGCCCAACGGCTAAAAGAGTATATTGAAGCAGATAACCTAGCAGAAGGTGCCGCCTTGTGGTGTACAAAAGCTTGCAGCTTGGGAGAAAAGTGGGGGAAATACTGGCTAGAAAGAATGGATCAGCAACTAGAGCTATCGCTTTGATATGGCTGAAAAAGGACCAGAGTGCTATGAAACTTATTGGCGACACCGACTACAGACAGGAGAGAATGGATGGCAGGCTGGGTAGATGGGTACTCCTTCTCTTTCGCAGTTGTAACATCCGACGCACGAGCCCCTGCATGTTACTTTCGCCTGGGCCGGTGATCGGTAGGGATAGCCTGTATCAATGGAGCAACGCAAGCAGATGGGAAAGAAGGCTCTGAACTATTCCAGCTTCCACAGAATGTGTTGAGTAGGACACAGGGTTTTATTGTGTTGGAAGACTTGAACCTCCCAGAAATAAATTGGGAACATAAAAGTGCCCCCGGGGGAACAGCCGGAGATGCTCTCGCGATGTGGCCCCACAATTGCGCCCTCGCACAAGACGTAAGAAAAGCAGCACGCTTTCGTGATGTACAACGGTCATCTACACTGGATTTGCTGGCAACCAGACATTGATCTGACTTCACCTCCCTGGTGATACAGGAGCCACTGCGGAGGAGCGATCACGGAGTTCTGCTTGCGCTGTTAATTGTAAAGCTCAACGAACGAAACTCTGGGTTGGCTCGGAACTGCGCCGGAGTGGGTGCGGATCAACTGAGAGTAAGGGCACGAGGCATATGTTGGTACCCGGAAATGCCGGAGCCATCCTTGAAGCAAAAGTGCAGGGCAATAAAATCTGGCAGACGGACTCGCTCCCTCAAAGCAACGAAGAAGTAGGTGCCGATTGCCTTGATGGAAGCCAAAAGTTGCAACAACGTTAACTGTTTTCCGATGGCTATGGGCTCCTTGCTAACTCCACAGCAAGCATTACTCGCGGGGCCGCTTACAAGACGGACAGATACAGCACCCAAGCCCTGCAACGAGGAGCGAAGTACGATTATAGGAAGAAACTCGCCAACGATGTGGGGCAAACCATGGGAAGTACTTCGCCTACGTTCAGTCCAAGAAAACGGCACCTTCGGGTGCAAGTACCTAGGAGAGGCCCGGCGGAAGCATTTCTATTAGTGACGAAGGCAAGGCGGTAACCTAGCTTGTATTCCTTGGGGGCACGAGTCATCGAGGCCAGATGCCTGGTGCGGCGGGATCAGGTAAGGGGGTACGCCAGTGATTCAGAAGCTAACTGTACGAGAGTACCAGGTGCCACTTGAACTCAAATATTTGCGTGAGCACAAAGCAGCCAAACCAAACGCCATCTACCAGAAAACTGTTCAGTTTGTTCTGAGTTCTACTTTGCCTATGTGGTATATTAAATTATTGTCAACAATGTCTAAGACGACATTAGCAAACTGAGATGGGCGAGGGAGCGTCCTGTGATAAAAAGGCCAAGAGGGTATGTGCATTAGGAATTAAAATGAAACAAAAGGTGTGACACATACTCACAGTTGTTCAGTGTTCTTGTGATCAGGAAGTGAGAGCCGAAGAGCCGATATCCGCCAATGTCTTCAGTTCAGTTCGGTCTGACAGTCGTCCGTTGAACAGAGCAGGATGGTATTGAGCGAAGTGCCAAGAGACGCCGTGGAAGCTTGTAAAATGTTTTGTTTCTCACAGTTAGTTCCGACCAATATAACTCCAAGACACTCCAAATCAGAAGATGAGACCAAGCCAGAATGAAAGATTTATTGATAGCCTTTTTGTATTGTGCGGTGATGACGACCAAAAAGGTGTGTTTGTGTGTGTGTGTTTTACATTAAAACGTGGGTACAACAAAGGAGCGTTGCACCAAGAGACGTTGGGAATCATGGAAAAGTCGAAAATGTACAGGTACCTACAAGTCTCCTTCGAGTATTTTTGCAGGGGCTATCACCCGGTTGAACCAGGCGTTCCTAAGGCAGGGTGGGGTGCCGGATGATTGGCGTAAGGCTCTCGTCGTAGCAATACACAAAACCTGATCCAGGCAGAAAGCTGGGGGTCGTAGGTCAGTCAGCCTGACATCAGTGTTGTGTAAGGGCCTGGAACGTACAACCGGAAAGCGATTGTGCTTGCATCTTGTTGATAACGACCTATTGGCTCCGGCACAACAATGGGTTTGCTAACAACTATCTTGTTTGACAAGCCTACTGATAGTCTGAGACGAGACCACAAGACGATTGGAGGAGGGCACAACAGTGGAGGTTAGTTATTTGGATTTCAGTAGTTTTTGGCTCTTCGAGTCATTGTCCGCTGGAAAATAAGTTGCTAACCTTTGGAATAATCGGGAAAGCAAGCAGTTGTGTGGCACACTGTCTAGGGAAGCGTAGTTTATGTGTCAAGGTAGGTCATCATCTGTCAAGGCCCGAAAAAGTTACCACTGTTGTGCGACAGGGTTCAGTGTTAGGGCTTTTGCTTTCCCTCCCGCACATAAGTGACCTAATCAAGGAAGTGGGCAACCCCTTGCTTCATGTTCGCAGATGATGTGGAGATAGCGGGCGGCATTTAGCACAAGATATAAATGCTGTTCTCGAATGGGCAGAACAATGGGATCTACATTTGGATCTCGCCAAAAGCTAAATCCTGGCTGCCAAAGTACACAAAAGAAACAAGATTCTGCTTCGAAAAACGTCGGAGGTAGACGATCTAGATGTGATAGTCAAACAGGACTTTAAGCCTCCGAGGCAGTGCCAGAGTTTTAACTAGGGGGTGCAATACCATCACATGCGAAAATCAGAAGCCTTCACTCCTTTTTGCAGGGCTTTGGTGCGACCTCTTTAGGAGAGTTGTGTGCGGGCGTGGGCTCCCTATCATCTCCAAGATAAGGAGGGCTTGAGGAATGCAGCTACCTGCACCTAGAGTGATCGTCGTTCAGGAGGAACATCTTACACCCAGAGTCTAGAAGCTCCTAATCCCTTCTCCTTGGGGCGTCGCTGAGGCCGAGGTGACCTAACAGAATCATACAAGGTTATGAAAAGCCTGTCAGGTGTAGACATGGGTGAGTTGTTCGTTTCTGACCCTGAGAGCGGCACCATGTGACATAGCCTTAAGCTACGAAAAAAAACACTCAAGGCTGGAAATGCGAGCCAAATTTTAAAAAATAGGACTGTCTCCATGTGGCATAGACTGTCAAAGGATGCTGTTAGATGCCGCAATCCACCAACATTTAAGAAGGCCCTAGATTCACGCTGGAACACAGCTTTCTCAGAGCCAGCTGTGTGAACGAGGGTTGAAGTAATGAGCCTCTGGCTTTTTCTCGGCGGACTTGCGTCTGTGACGGTGATACTGCGTTGCAAGTTCTGCCTTTCAGACAAAACATTCGGCCCGCATTGTAGTGAGCCATGGAAACCCACGTGAAACACAACGGTCTGGGGGTATGTTTTATGCCGGTCACTTTTGTCCCGTACAAACTGAATTGAACCAAACTGAACCATCATAAAAAAGCTACTCAAAAGCACTTATACTAGCAAAGGACCAAATCACGTGCTCTATCTTCTTTTATGTTCTACAGTCTTTTCCAAGTTCGACCACAAGGGTTCACACTTACAAATGCCACTTGACGATGAATGCAGTTTTTTTGACGGTCATAAATACTCCGTTGGGCCTTCAAAAGCATAATTTTCTACCTTTTAATTAGCACGTGTCACATCTTTTATTCCCAAACTCTCCTAATTTAGTTATAGACGGTTTCGATGCAATCGGGTCACATCATGAAGATGTTGCTACTCGTGGCCCATCTAAAGTTATCCCCGATTAACGGTTCTGTTGTTGATAGAGAATCATCCTTTTTAACGTTACTATTACCCCAAACAAGTGATTTTGTTTTCATAGTTTTCGTGCCAGGGATATACCGTAAATTTTGATGGCATTTCTCCCGATCCCAAGCGATTATCGCCCTTTTTCGACGTACCCTCGCCCACTAGCATCCCCCAACTTCATTCGGTTTTGGGTGCCTTGCAGTACTATTCTTCTTTTACTCCAAACTTTTCTCAGAAGGCGCGCCTTTTGTTTGATCTTCCCTCTGCCGAGAGTTATCATGGCCTCAGGTGCAAGAGCGCACGCTGCGTAATCCCTTGGCACTCCTGAAGTCGGATGTGGTTCTTAAACCCTCTTCACCGACGGCTCATACCACTGTAGTTTAGGAGGCATCTCGTAAGGGCATTGGTGCTATTCTGAAATAATGTGGCCGATCTGCGATTTGCATTTCCCGGAGACCCACGGAAGTTGAAATGGGTTAATCTCGGCCCGAAAGGGGACATCACTTGTCTATTAAGGAGTGAAATGCCCGCGCAAATTCCTGTTTTGTACCAAGTTCAACATCGTCATCGACTATGAGACGGCGAAATTTGTTTACCACCCCACGCGGTCACTAGTAAAGTCATCAGCCGTGAATGTTCAACTCTGGATCATTGTACTGAGCTCTCACGACTGCCATATTGTTCCCCGAGGAGTTAATCACATTCAGCACGCAGATATTCTATCCCAGTATGCTCCTACATCCACGCAGTGGCACAGTTCTCATGGCTTGTAGGTACAGCTTCTTCTTGTGCATAGAGAAAACCTGATTCTTGATACCCGCCAGCTTTTCACATCTGTAATCTTGGCTTTTGCATCTTGGATGGAAAAAATGAAAGCCATGTTTTCCGGACTCATTTACCCTCGGACAGAGCTTTTCGGCTACTGCAGATAAACTGCTGTAGTTTGATGTTCTTATAGGTTTTTCTTTCGCGCTTCTATTAGCTTTGCTTCAAGACTTTTCCTCCGGGCACTCGGGAGGTAACAGAACAAAGTCCTTAGAAACAGTAATATGCCGGTTGCTCGAGTTAAAATTAGATGTTATCAATACTGCCCTGAACTGTCAAAGGTGCATATACAAGCCAAATTCAGGGCTCAACAAATGGCTGCAGTGGTCAGACTACGGTGGTCCATTTCTGAGCAGGCTTTATCCACTAGTGGTTGTTGATGTTTTCCTCGCTGGTCAGAGGTATTCTGGACAACGTCGCCAACAGCCAAGTTCAAACGGACTGCATTATGCAAAACTTTCAGTAGGGAAGGAAGGCTTCTAGCTTTCGTTACTGTTAATGGTCCTTTTTCCCTGCTTAGTCTCCTGACGATTGGTTGAACTGACTTGGTTATTGTCATTTTTATACTGTAGTCCACCATGCAAGGTCTGACGGACTTGCTGAGAACTTTGTCTGCACTCGTTAAAGTGCTGTACTGTCTGCCACTCCTCAGCTTTTTGTTCAGCCAGACCGAGCTGATGATAATTTGTTGATGCAGTGCCGGAATGCCCGTCAAAGTACAACCAGTAAGCATCCAGTACATTTATTCAGACCTCTTCGTTCGAGCGCCAGGTTTGAATGTGCCTCTTCTTCTGGCGTGAGCCTTTTCAGAGGAAGTGATTTGTGGCCATCTGAAGACGCAACTGTGGCACAGAACTGTAATCAAATAGTAGTGGTACTTGACTGTCATGATTTTTCCTTTCATCGAGGATTTATCCATCGGGTACAGTTTAACACAGGAGGTCAGTCAGGGGACAATTTCACTGTTATTCTGCTCATCCAGGCTTCTAGTCCAGATACTGACATACAATGTCAATCCAGAGAATCACCGAAAGAACCTGTGGTCAGACCATCAGCATGAATTCAAGCAATGCCTGCAGGGAACTAAAAACATCCAGAGCTAAAAACAGCATGTGGTGGTTGTGGGCTTCATGATTGGCCATACGTGTGACTTTGCCACTTTTGTTTCCTACGCTTACACCGGTATTGTACACAATTTTGAGCAGTATAAGAAATACTGCCGTACGTCATACTCCGTGTCCGGTTTCTGATTCCGCGATATTCTGCGCGGGGTAGTGTCACGGTAATCCATAGAGAAGCACAGCTCCACAGTTCACTACGGATGCCAAACAGGCCTCGGCGGCACAAAGTTCTGTAGCAGATGCCCTATTTCGTGCCCAAAATATCGACTACCCGTCATCACCGAGAATAGATCTGGAAGCAAACATCGCGGCTCATACAAAAGTTTCTGAAGTTGACCAGCTCAGAAAAGACACCTATCTGGACCTAGTCTCAGTGATTTTTACAACTTCGAACGTAGCCATTGCTTGCCAGGTGTCATAAGGTGGACCACTACCCTGCCAGCCTTCACCTACTAGTTTCTATCAGTTTCCAAAACCTATCGCACCCGTACTTGGCCACCTCCGCGGAGCTAATCACCGAGGAACTCATTTGGCTTTCTGTCAAACATGACTTACTACTTTGGGCCCGCCCTTGTCTTCAAAGCCGTCGATTTAAAATGTGCCGTCACCCTTTATCTGCCGTAGGCACATTCTCTGAGCCAGATGCACGTTTTCACCACGAGCAAGTGGATCTCGGGTAAACTCTCCCGCCATCCAGCGGTCGAGTTTACATCTTTACATGTGCAGATCGTTCCAATTTCCAGCCACGGGCCAACTTACTCCATGTCCCACCTCAGAGGAAGCTGTTAAAGTGCTTCTAACTGGGCAGGTAAGTAAGTTTCGTTTCCCTGCCATTGTCACCACTAATCGCGGTTCTCGTATCGTCGGTGCCTTCCAAGATCCGCCGAACACATTCGGCCTCAGACAAGATAAGACGACGGCCGATGTTCAGGCTGGTAGCCTGGAGATGCAATTCCATCACCGCCTAAAATCCGCCTTTGTGCTCATGATGACCCTTTATGGAGTGTAGCCGTACCCATGACTCTAATGGGGCTGCGCAACACTGTTAATGTCGATATGCGAGTTACGCCGGATAAACGGGTACATGGCCTCACATTGAGAGTTCCAAGTGAGTTGGTTTCTCTACTATCACACGCAGCTTTTAACCACGGAGATTATACAAAACGGTCGTTTCACCAAATGAGGGTGGTAAACCCCACCCGGCCACGAGAACGAACACTCAGCAGCTACACACCTCCCACCCCTGCTACCGTCAATCAACTGTTTGCTCGAGTAGACTCTTTGCGTTCCTTACTACAGCCGGCTTGCCCTGGCTCTCTCCGCATCGTCCAGCGGAAGGAGAAGAAGTACGTGGTAGACGTCGAAGGCAGCAACGAGACCACTAGCAGAGACCGTCTTAAGCCCGCTTCCTCGTGGTAGAACCCACCTCAAACAACCCGTTCAACGTCGCCACCTGCTGACAACCTTCGATTAGTCCTCCTTAGTCGGCACTTGTGGCTTCCACCAAAGACTCCTTAGTGATAGCTTCAGCACAAACCTGCACGGAAGATAGGTTTGCTCTCATCAACTGGATAAATCGACGCGCCCGTGAGACGTGACGGCAAGCGAGGCTTCCAGAACTCCTAACCGTAGTATGCATTTAAGTCTGCCCTCAATATTCCACTTATGCTTAGTTTAGTGGTGCAGGACCCTGGGACAATGCAATTCATCCCGACTGGAGTAGCTGCTGCCTCCAAAGCCTGGCATGGCCCCTCAGTCGAATATTTATTCGCGCAGCTAGGTGCAACTTTCTTGCATATTTTGCTTTCCAGCCGGTATCCCCAGACTAAAGCACGTGTACTTCCGGGATTTCGCGTGGCTCGTAAACAGTGCTCACTGGGTCACGGCCAGACACATTTTACTCCGAACGCTGGCTCATATAGCGAGGCAAAATGATAACAAGCAAACGGAATCTTGGAGCATGACAACAGAGAGGAATCCGGTGACACACTACCAATCTTCAAGGTCGCAGGCGAGATCTGCTCAGGTTTGATTCGCAGTTAAGGAGGATGCAATCTTGCCACCGACGCACAGAGGCTAGTTTCAGTGATAAAAATATTCATGCTGGCTCCTCTGTTGTATTCAGTCGACGCGGGGGACATGAAAAACATCGCTAGCCACTGAAACCGACATACCAGCCACAGGTGGAAGCCCTGTACTGTAGGCCCTCTGTGAAGCTGAAGTTATGACCCGTAATTGGAAACACTAAAACACTTGGTAGTCTGAACGATTATCGAAATTGGTGGTGCTACTCGCTCCGCCTGGGTGCTCAGCCAGCAAGATCTTGTGCTCACCAGTACATAAGATCTCCCACTCCAGCTTCTCACGCTCTTCTTTACACTCTGTCCAGAACAATCCTTATCGTTAGGCAAACCAGAGACCAGGGGTTTAGGGACTCTGTACCGGAGCAGGCCCCGACCGAACTTGGGAGAATCATAAATTACGATTCGCTGACCTAAGAAAAATTCAGTTACGAGGGGTAAATTGCAAATCGGCCGCCCATGTATTGTTCATTCGCGTGATCGAGCGCCGATGATAACGGTTTCATACACCAACAGAAACTCATAAACGTAGCACACTTCGCATGTTAAAATTTCCAGAGCCTTTACGGCCATGTGAACTTGGCCTCATTGAGCTGGTCTGGAACGTTGTGAGCAAACCGAGAGGGTTTTAATGGTGGTGCTTGAGGTGGGTTCATCCGTGGAGAACTCGATCGGTACACCGTCACCCCACCCATGATCAGGCACAAGCAATGAGGGATTGGCACTCAAGCTGTTTTTCTTGGGGGCTCTAATACGCAGTTAGAGTCATGGTTGTAACGAGGAAGTTATTCGTTTTTAAAGGGGCATAGAGCATGAATCTAGCACTCTTGCAGGGTGAGAAGCTTCTATGATTTCAATAGTGAGTATATTTCAGAGGAGCGGAAGAGCATGGTCACCCCGTGTGGAGCACTGCCCGGTCCTCCTCCGCCCGCCATTCTCTATGCACGACCCGTGGGGTCCTCCCCTGTTAGAGTTGGCTGCTTTTCCCCTTGCTATAGACTAGGTGCCAGTTTCCTTCGATGGCAACGCAGCTGTGAACTGTGGGAGACAGGAAGTGTGGGAAGCAAACTGGAAGCATTCAATGTTCGCGAAGGGCTTAATTTAGCCCTCGGTTTTGCCAGCGTCAGGGCCCGACAACTATCCTTCTCTACGTGAGCCGGCTTTTGTCAGCACAACCCGTTTGAGATACATAAGAAAAACACACAGATAGCTAATAGATTTGCGACCAGATATCAATGCCTAATAGTAGCTGGTCTTTGGCGAACCCGGTGGTGTTTTACTTGCGGATGGTTGGTATTCCGTTGGGGCTAACACTCGAGTCGCATGATGAGAAGAATGCAGTTGAGTGATGTGTAGCTAGAGGTTTGCTAGGGCTAGACTAATGGCGAGAAGGATAAAGAGTTTGAGAAGTCGAACACTTTGGATGAAAGACAAGCAGGTAATGACGAAATGGATAGTAGGGGTGGGAATGTTGTCGGACCAGCATTCATGCAACTGGTGGAACCATGTACTTTCAGAGACAGTTCCAGAGGCACCGGCCTCAATCGCAATAGTAACGGCCAAAATAAGGGCACTGGTGACTGGAAAGTTTATGCTCTGGCAGGGGCACTATGATGGTTTCACGAGGAATGGTATGGTACAACCTGACCGTTGTCACTGGTTCATCTTAGTATCCAACACACCTCATAAGCTCTATCTAGTCATAGTGGGACTTAAAAGAGGTAATAAATTTTGAGCTTCCAGAGCTTTGTGTGTTCTGTATCTGAATTTGGCCATGGAATCAAAGGAACGAAAGTTCGCAGGCAAGTGGTTCCATAAGGTTGCACGTTCAAGGAAGGAGTTTCGCCTTAAGGATACCCGCCATTAAGGGGTCGTTATAAGCTCCCTTATGCGCAGCCTGTGTGATGTGTTTGTACTAAAGTGTACTTGACCAGAGGATTGGTTTTGTTTGTGAGTCGAACGGGATAAAAGTGCAAGATTGAGTTTTATTCCTCCAAATCACGGGGGGTCAAGCAATAGAAGCGTACAGCATTTTTTGAAGTGCGTAGAATGTTAGGTTAACTTCCTAATAAATAGGTGCCGGAAGCTTTCAATAACAAAAATGCCACGTTTTGTACTCGTTTGAGGAAACGCGACAGCGATGCTTTGGGATAGGAAGAATACTTTTCTCTAATTTACGGTTAAAGGGGTAGAAAATTCTCCGCCAGATTCCTAAAGACTTGTTTGCTTGTGCCATTACATACGGGGAGTGTTCAGAACAGTTTAATGTGCTGCAGTATTGCAGTCCAGGGTCTCGTACAGTTATAGAGCACGGAAGTGGCACATCATCGTCTCTCAGCGTACCGAATAAAAATTTACAGTTCGACATAAGATCACATTCGTTGGCTGAAAATTCCATTTCCCAGTGGTCACACCTGGATGACAAGGACTGTAGATCAAATGTGATTTTACTCACGGCTGTATGTGGGTTATTTATTTTGAATGCATGGAATGTCTTCATATTATCGACAAACGGGAAGATTCGGCCACGAGTGACGATATTACATTCATCGTTTACATAAATCAAAAATGGCAGTGTCCTGGGACCATTCCTTGGGTAGCTCCACTGTTCGCAGGGTGGGGCTTTGACATCTTGCCATCGAAGCAGGTAAATTGTTGATGATTTTTATAGGTAGGATTTCAATCGGCTAAGCTGGAGGTTCTCAATTTCGAAACCCCCATTCCTATCTAATAACTTCAGGCTCCGGACTTTGTCGAAGGATTTCGTCATATCAGGGTATGTACTGACGATTGATCTGCCTTTGTCAGCAGCTTTGGCTGCAAGCGCCATACAGTCTGACTGGCGGATTGAAAGCGGGCTTGATTTTAACCGCCCGTGCTCTGAGGCACTGAAGAGTTTGTGAGCTGAAAAGTAGTCACCTGTGTAGTGTTTAACCACTTTTTCTAGAAGCTCAAAGGTCACTGGAGCTTGAGTTACATAGTGGTAGTTGGTAATGTCATGCAATGGGTCCTTCTCAGGCCTAGAAATGATAACGGATTTCTTCGAAGGCTACGGAACGGTTTTGTTTTGGAGAGAAAGACGGTATATGTTCAGTAGTAGAGCTGAAATATTCGGGCTACTTGGACTGAAATTCGCTAGTGGAAAGCCGTCAGATACTGGATGGTAGGAGAGTTCAAAGCTTGCATGTAGCTCAACGTAACCCCATGTTAACCGTGATATATCTGAGTGAATTATTCATGGTAATAGTAGAGACTATATGGGCACAAGCTGAACTGAGTATCACAGGGGCTGGTAGAACTTAGTTAACTATACCAGTTATCTGTCGAGGTGAGTCCATGGGAGTACCCAAATGGATTATCTGTTTTAAGCATGAGGTCGACTGTAGGTCTCGGGCCCTGTGAAGCTTGGGAAGCTCTTGGGCTTTATTTGGATGGGGCAAGGTTTTGGTTTTTCGCTTCAACTATAGGTCGTGGGCTGCGAGTTAATATCCACGTTATAGGTGTTTGAGTTGCAGGCCTATAGAAAAGTTTTATTCCTTTGTTACTGCCTTTCAAGGCTGGCATGCACCTGTTTTAACGGCTTGCATGGTGGTTTGCTTGTTCAGTCGGGTGACGAGGCCGACGTATTTTTTCAATGCATAGACGTGAGCTTGGGATGGGATGGTCAGAGGAGATCTAGGGGTATACTGTTGGAAACAGTTCGTACAGCATCCTGTAGCAAATAATCGAAGCGCTGTTAGTCCATTTGAAATAGCGGAGGGAACAACAGGTAGATAATAGGCTTCCGACTTGCGGACAGAATAGAGAGCTTCAGCTGATAAGTTTATGGTCGCGGCCCTTGTAGTGGCTTCGCACGGGGGCAGAGACGTTTTCCAGACCCGGGGTAATTATCGAGTCTAGAAATTCATTCTTCCTGATGGGGTATTTTACGTGTCTAATACGTTGGCCTAGACAAAAGCATGAGATAAATGGCATTATTTTTTACAGAGCAGTGAAGGAAGACCAGTTTGCGCCGGGGGCATTGAAACCGCCTGCCATCAACTTATCCTCAAGTGGCAGGTCAGTGATATGGCTAAATGCATCCCTGATGGGGCGGAACTCAAACTGACATTTCTGGGAGGTCGATATGCAAAATGTAAAATCACCGTCATCTGGGACAGAGAGGAGGTATGTCTCAAAAGATTCTTAACATTTGCCGGGATGGATTTTTCCAGTAAAGTGGTAGGAAGAGTACGCCTGAAACATCACAAGCTGGCTTCACCCCGTCGATGAGTCAGGTAAATACTGAAGGCTGTATGATCACTTGGATCTATTTTAAACCGTCTACACACCAACTTCATAATACGGACCATCTATGGATATTTCCCGTCAATTATCAAGGACCTTATTCAATTTATCGGAGTTCTCGTCTGCTTCCACCCGGGCGTATCCAAACAGATGAAACCAATCCCCAATAAAACGAATCAGCTCCATGGAATGTTTTTCAGGATTTCGTTATTGGTGTCACCAAATAATTATTTCTTTATAATTCCACGCCAAGATTTTGCCGGTATCTTCAGCAACATAACTGAAGCCATCGTTGGTGCGTTGTTGTTATACTCGATGACCTGCTCAGGGTTTCCTATTTTATTCTGTCCTGATCTGTCGAATAGGTCGTAGTCGCTGACTTCCTGCTCAAGCTCCTTTCGTCTATACTTCTCTTCTGCTTCCTCGGCCTGTTGTCTGGCTGATAACAGTTGTTGTTCTAGGTCTAATATCCTTAGCTTAAATAGATCGATATTCTTACAAGCCATATTACTCCCAGTATTACATGAGCTAGCACTGACAGGAATGGGTGACCTAGCATTAACTAAAGAATCGCAAATACCTAAAACCTCCTCAGTGACTCCCAGTATTACTTCCTGTCCATATTCCAATGGCTCCCGTTCTTTTCTTAGTATGTTGCCTCTTTTCTCGTTCCAAGTTGATTAGTTGAGTGTTGTAATACAAGTTTGAGCAACGCGTAGTCAAATTCGCAACGGACCCCGAAATCAAAACACGATTATCCGTGAAATTCTACGATAACAGATTATCAGATGAAGAATGACACGAAACAGATACAAACCCTAAATATGCATTCAAAAGGACTCAAAAACCGAGAACCGAATTGCGGCGTGCGGGAAAGGAGCGCGTGCGTCAAGCAGGTCTAGGACAAGGATATGACGGAGCAACTCGCTGGGCGCGAACAAACAAGCATTGAACCGTTAAAACAAACAGTGCATAAAACAAGTCAATAGTGTAAATAAGTGAGTGACGTTGAGAAAACACGGAAACTGCAGTGGTTTTGGGGGGATTTTCCACAACGGGTTGTTACACCACCCACCAAGATCCTCCCGGGTCTTAGCATATTCAAAGGTCTGGAATAATGGTACTGATATTTCCCACCTGCCTGGACCTCGCTGTCAGTGCGCGTACCTTATAGCTTGTCGTCCGCGTTCTACTCACTTGCACACCCGATCCGGTGGACACACCGACACGAGGTTACTCTACGCCGTCCATGAAAACGGCTAATCGATGGCGGGCTAGAAGGCGAAACATGCTTTGTCCTCGGGTGGGCCGTTGCCCCTCGGCCGCCTGTGTTTGTGTGTGTGTGGGGGGGTGGGTGGGTGTGGGTGTTACGGGTGAGCATTCTTGTGCATAGGCGAATAGTGGCGACCTTCACTCACTGGGGTGATCTTCCATATTGTCAGTGATAGACGAGGAACAATCAGCCCTGCGGTGTGTTTTGATGGAGGTCGTGAAGTATAAATGTGTGCCATGTAAGTATGTCTGGTGTGTGTCTGGGTATATGATATAATCACAGCTACTACAACATATGCCAAAGGCCGCCTGTCCCGTCAACGAAGAACGGCGAGCACTGCAACGTGTTTGACATGGACCATGAATTATAAACGTTGATTATCTAAAGGACCACGCAAAACCCAACCAAGCAGGGTACAATCGACGTGTTGATAGCTCCTATGGCCTCTACTTTTTTCAATGACCGATGATATGCCCTGGTAACCAATCAACTCCGCTCATACGGGGAAAAACTTAATAATGAGACAGCTTCATCGGGATACAATCACCCGAGATTTGACTCACTGGAGGTTCAGGCAGCCAGGGTTATCCTCTTCGTTACTAACAGTAATCTCCCCTGTTATTATCCCGCAAAATCGACAGGCTTGTGAGGGCATAACTACATCTGTTTAAGAGGACTATTGTACTGAAGGACCCCATTTATCATATTCCGCTTCCTTTTCTGGCCGACTCCGAGATACTTACAAGCCAGACTCAAACCTTCAAGTATAACCATCCTCTTTCTCATTTTCATCTAATGAAAAGCTTCATTGCCTCTGGGGTGAACTGAGCTCGTACGCTGTCCTGTGACGCTCTTGTTATTAATCATGCAAACCGCTTTGCTGAACAGTCATTGTCTCAACATGTTTTGAAAGTCCAGCTAGATATCGTGACGGTCAAGACCTGTTCGTGTTAAATTTTATTAATTAATTAGTTAATAATAATAATAATAGTATTATTAGTAATAATAATAATCATGTTTTATTTCAGGGACACCCGAAGCATGTCCTACTGCACGAATACATGGTACAAGAGAGGTCGCAAAAGGCTTTCTACGAAATTCAATTGGACACATGCATCACAAAAGAGTGCATGAATGAAAGCCAGACAAATTTGAGTTTGAGGGTCACGCGGACCCACCGCCCACTAGTGAATAAAATGGAATCTGCGTTCGAGATACGTAGTAAAGTAAAGCGGGTATGAATTGAAAACGCGCAGTATTTCAGATAGTGTCTGTGTAAAGCAGCAGGGGTGAGTAAAATGATGAAAAACCTTTGAAAAAGCACCGACGAAAAATTAAAAATTCTTGACAATGGCGGAAATGCACTTGAACCATTAACTGAAATGACCCGGAAAATAGCAGAAATATAATACCAAAGGAGTCTCGGTGTCCTCTGAGGAGGAGAATTGCGTAAATGAAACAGAGTCCGATTTACCATTGAGTTAGTCCTTACATTTCCCCAAGAGGTTGTGGAAGACGCACTCTTGTAGAGGTGTATGTAGATGCCCCAGCCTAGAAACTCGGTGGAACAGAGTGACTAAAGGTGACAGGTGAGTGAAATACGATTCGAATAAAGGGTTCGTTTCAGGTTAATTAGTGAGCACACGTTGACAACAGGGTGGAGAGAGGAGTTGATATACGATGATCTTATGAGGTCACATGTAGAGCATCGCCTAACGGGATAAGCTGGTAATAGTCTGACATGGAACATTTGGGAAACTACCGGAAGGTCGTTAACTTGTCTGGTTAAGTATACATCAAGAAACGGTAGGTAGGTGAACTGGATTACTGATTGAGTAGTGTTGAATTCGAGTAAGATACCATCTAAATCTACTTGTGCATTTGTCATACAAAATATACCATTCACATATCAGTAGTATCGGTCAAACCGACTTATTCATTGTTCTGCGCAATGTTTGAGTTTCCATCTCTGGTATGAGAACGTCTACAACAGGTGCTCCTAGAGGTGAGACCATAGCAGCCCCGTCCTAGTGGTGATAATAAATGATATTGAATACAAACTGTTCATTCAAAGAAAACTTGGCAGATACAACAGCTGTGGATTAGTCTAACAGACAGAGAGGCAGGCAGATAGACAGACACACAGAGAGACGGAGGAACAGGCAGACGGGCAGGCAGATAATCCAAATTTGGTGTCATTACCTACGTACATCACTTTTGCTGTCGTTCATTCGCGTGCTTCACATAACATGAATGTCTGCTCTTACACTACTGAATGTAAGAGGCACTTTATCCATGGACGTTGTTCTGCTTTTATACGAAATCAGTACACAAGTGTAGACTGTAGTTCGGCGGAACCGGAAAATTCCCTGGATTCATTCTATTCCATACTAATGGAATGGATTGACATTTCACTTGTTATTGTGGTTGGCCCTCTCATCAGCTTAGATTTGACTTTCCTTAGATAAATAACCCTCCATCTGATTGTAATTTATCCCACCACTGGTAATGCTTGTTCAAACTGTTTCTTCGTGAATGAGCCATGTTTCTTTCCTGAGGTGAAGAGTGCTGCCGTTAGAAAATCCAACCACCGTATTTGTAAAATTCTTTCTGAAAGTTTGCATAAATGCAATCCTCAAAGCGTGATAAAGCGCCTAGTCCACAAGATGTAGTCATGGTAGCTGTGACCAACTGTACATGCATTTACTGGAACGCATAGTAATCTACTCCATTTTGGATCTGTTTTACGAACCTGCTACATAATCATCAAGTACTTAAAGTTCCGCTGTGAATCAAAATGTCCACTAAGAAATATTATAATGCGTACGTATCGTTTTGGCCTGGGGAAACTAAAGAAGTTACGAAGGATGAAAGAGAAGTCTTATCGTTTATTTAGGAAGTCTGCTGTAATACTGTTGAACCTGTGTATCAACGAAGAAATTATCTGTCCTGACTTATTCTCTGTAATTGCCATAATGAAAAAACCCTGCCCGTCAGTTATGGAATAGACTAAGAAAGTCATCTAGTCGCGCGCCTCAGCAAGTGATATTCCCAATGCTTTCCAATCGGTTAGGAAACTATTTTCCCAATCGGTTTCAGTTCACATATTTGATTGTCATAGATCCCCTAAAATTCCCATAAACACCGAAATATTGCAAGGTGCTATCGTATCATATGTATGAACTGACTTATACTACCCAAACCCTAGCTTTCAACCACACTGACGATTTAGTGGTGGGTTCTGAAACCCGGAAAATTTTTAATGTCAACCGCTGTGACAATCCACTTGTACGATTTCGGAATGGTCCAAGGCAGCCAAGTTAGCAACAGATCCCAACAAGTATGTAGAAGTACTGCTTTCAGTTTATCGTAAATCCGCATCTCAAACAGATTATTCAACCCTCATGATAGGATGTTCAAACGTACACCATCCAGTGCTATGAATACCACAGTATACTTGCTGTTAATTACTATCCGGAATTAGAGTTTGTCCATCTACTTTGTATGTTGTTACTCTTGAGTAGTGAGTACGTAAATCATGAATCTCAGAAATTCCCAACGTGTTTTTTCTGTTTCTAAGGTATCATATTGGTTTGTACTCGAGTTTTACGATGCCTATTATATAAAAGTTCATATGTTTATTCATGACCTTGTTTCCCCAAATGTCTACATTTATACTGTTATATAATCTTTATATTTCATTTGTGCTGCCGAGCGGAGGCTCGAACTCGGCCTTAACAATGCTGTCACTATACTCCACCGTTGGCCATCACTCGCCAGCGTCACTAACGGATCCGGTGCAGGATTCGTTAATTCATGTTGGCACGTGCTCTAGTATGCACCACTGATTTAGTTTATTTGTACTGATTTAATAATAACTCTCTTTACTGTTGCAACTATATTCTAATTCACGTCTTTGTAAATGATTTATAAATTCATGAAGGCAAGTGTTTCCTGATTTACTGATTGTACTGCAACCGAACTGAATACCGAATATTATTTCACCTTCGAACAATCTAGTAATACTAACATAAAACGGAAATTTGATATAGGATGTAGGAGTCACCATCACCATTGGTCGCACGACAATCTAACTGGTCCAAAGTGGCATCGATCAATGTTCCCTCCAATTGGTTGATTGTTAGTATGGCGAGCCAACACTTGAGCTGAATTATTTCGTGTCTCATGGATCCATTGTCCAGTCGTGTGAGATCCCGTTCACTCAAACCTTGACCTGGATTTTGGACAGACGCTAAGTGCTAACTGTTACCGAGGCCCGGCTGTCTTTCGCCGATGGCGCACTCCGTTTGAGATACGCACTAAATGCTTCTGTACTTCGACTTATCAAATATAATCACAATGTTTTTATCGCGAATTCGTTCTCCGGGAAAACCATGGATCTGTTCACATTCTCCTATTTCGTCTTGTGAGATATTTTGAAAATATCCGAATATTCTGTTCACTCTTGACAACGGAACATTACAGTTTCCGACGTTTTTCAATTTCAGATAACAATAAATATCCCGGAGCACATTGGGGAGGTTGAAATGAACAGACCGAAATCTGTCCACCTCGAAATCTACATTCCGAATAACCGTGAGATCATTGAATCTTCATTGTTGATTATCTGCCCAAAACCCGAGGAGTCTGATAAGCCACAGTGCACTGTAAAAGTACTCCGTCTGAGCAACGGAAAACAAATTGAAATTGCCCATACAAGCATCTCCAATATCATTGAGGTTAACGTAGTGCAGTAGAATCCAATGCAAATCAATTTACGAATATCAGATCCTCCGGTGAAAATACCTTCTATTTCAAAGAAATTTTTAATTTCTAGCTGTTTATTTTCTGTCATTAGTGTTTTACTGGACTATACAAGTGATTCGGTTGGTTCTTAATCAACACAATTTACATGACAGCGATATAAGTAACACCTTTACATAAGAGGTTTATCGAAAGAGCGGATATCGGCCTAATATCACTCACTCATTGAGTTAGCCTGCAGACAATCTACGACTTTCCATGAGTGTTCTGTGGGCCACGATAGACTTTGTTCATGTATATATTGTTTCTGGCCTCTAAGAGGAAATCTTAGGGGGGGGGTGCGAAGACGAATTCCGGCAGCTTATTCCTTGACCAAAATATGGTACCTCACCGTTAGGGACAGCTCACCACAAACCCTATCCCCGGAGGGGGGGGGGGGGCGATAGTTCATCCACATTCACCGTTTGGTCAGACTCAGCTAGGTGTGAAACCAATGCCGTCATCATTGAAGTACTAGTTTGAAACCTTGAAGGAAATTTTCTTTTCTCCTGTAGATTCAGGTGAAGACGAAACACGAGATGCAAATACGACCAATTTGGAGATCAAACTAAGTGTGACCCGTTGCATGGAAGTAGAAATCAAGAAGAGTATCACCATTCAGTTTGAATCCCGTTTTGATGAAGAATTGATTTTGAAAAGTGCAACAATCGATGTACGCCACAAAGATCAACCTATCAGGGATCTTGATTTAAAAATGTATATCAACACTTCGGATGTCTATCGAGGGTAAGTTGGACGGAAATACGAGTGAAGTTACTGTTCAGTCTTTTCATTTACATCATGACCCAGGTGAAAATGCAATATTTTCGTTATATTCTTGCATTCAGAGTGACATAGATTTAACTTCACGTATTCACGCAGTGTTTAGCCACAGCAGATGTTGCAGTTTTGTGAGAGAAATAAATAAGACAGCTCAATGGTGATGCAACGAACGCGACTGCTGAAATGAATACGAACGGTTATTAGTGAGAGAGCATCAACGTAAATAACCATCTCGGGGGAGTTTGGACACCTTATACTGCTGAATTGCGCAGCGTTTATTTTTAACGGTGACGGAGTGGTATTCAGGGGCATTGTACCACCAAGGATGTTGACTTCCGTTGGGTCACCGTCGACAAGCTTGCTCATCTTCATTCAGTTAAACATATCAAACAATTTCGTGGACGCACACAAATGCCCACTGGAACAGAAACTATGTTGACGGAAATCCAATTTGTGCATCAGAAACGTGAGGAGCAACGTTCTTCTAAGTGGAATTATAGGTGCAGTAACAAATCCTGGTCCAAGGTAATAAATTTCGGGAGAAAAATCTATTTTTCTGCATGTGAACTGTTGTGCAGCACTACAGCTTCTGATGACACTCATCCGCTGCATTCATCTACAACTTGTGGTAATTACCACTCTGGTAAACGTAGTAAATTTATATCGATGTATTCATGAATAACACAGTTTTTAAGTCAGTTTTTACGTACCCAGCAAGGTTTCTTGTTCGGAATATGTATCTTGTGAACGACTTGTGGGAGAGTTTTACTTAATCAAGATTGGCCTTTATCCATCAAGTTCTTCATTGACGAATATGGTGTGCTTATCAGTACAATTGGATTATTATCCTTTCATCGCCTACCCATGTATTTATTGCCATTGCCAAACCATATAATTGATAAGTATTCACTGAAAACTTGCTCCTTTCGGACAAGTAAAGTGCGTCCTTAGCTTATTTGGAGTGGGTGCTCCTGTAAGATGAGTCACAACTGCAATTCTGTGTAAGTGAACAGTTGTGAACTGATGCAGGACTAACCAAGAAGATGAAATTTTGCAACAATGTACCACTCAGTTTGCAAAATGTCCCTACCAGCATGTGGAACAGGATGATGGCATGAGGAAAAATTAAGGGAGACCTCTTTTTGAGCAATATTAGATAAAGTCTGTTATTTCACACCAAACTGATTTCAGACTGCATGTCAAACAAAACATGGTGCAATCAAGGAGGAAGGGGTAGATAGTCCGAGTCGAAGACCGTTGCGCATAGAGATATACAAGTAACTGACATGCCCTCCTGCGAGTGCGTCACACTGATAAACTAAATGATAAGCCGGTTGCTGAAGGCCAGCATAGTAGGAACTGCTGCTGATCTGTGAGGCACGAGCAATAAAGGAAACGTTTTGGTATTTCTGGTGTTTCTCAAAGAATTTAGGTTGTAACTCACGCTTTTCGAAGTGAACATTTTTCCTGCTCCGTGAACGTAGTTGTCTGGTGCATACTACATTTGCGATCGACAGCGAGTCGAGGAACAATGCACGAGAAATAGTATTACCTCACTCTCCAATATTCATCGAACGTTGTTTTTGCGCTACGCATGTATTCACTCAAAATTTGTCATATGGCGAGAAACCTGTTAAACATGTTCCTGTGTATTTTCTCCCTTCGAAGATCGAATTTAGAACTAGACGTCAACAGTGCAGTAAGCAACTAATTGTTTGAGATTGAACATCTGTGAATATATCTTCATATTAGATGCAGAAACTTAAAATTGTCTAACAAAGTCATCACAAGAAAGGTCACTAGGCTTGTGATTTCGTGAGGACCTTCCCATTCCAGTGCACTTTAAATAAAACGGGCAAACATACTTTTTCCACCTCTGTCAAGAAGATGAACATCTTTTGGATGATTTCACCAAAGTGCTTTATTTGTGGAATCTCCTCTTCGATGAACTTCAGTACCAGATAGAAGGAAATGTTTCCTCGAACCCGCATTTTCAGCATAAATTCAGACCAGCTATTATAGGTAGAGGTGAATAATTAGCTCGGTAAAACTATCTTGGTAACAAGCTGATAGGACCAACTGAGTGACTTCAGACGAATATTTTACATTACTATTGATATAATAGTTGTAAACGAACGGATAAGTTCGGGTAAGGAACATTCCAGTGAGGTTGGGGTGCTTGATTGTTCGAGGCCAATGCGAGCGTTGGGGTGTTTATTCTATTCAAATACGGTGTTATCTAACTTCCTAGCCTGTGAGTTGTCTGCATACTTTCTAAGCCCGTGCTCACTATGTACATATTCGGTGTCACTGTGATGCACAATTTGTTATAAGAAAAACAGAACATGAAAGGCCCGTAATATTTCTTGTAACATATCCCGACAAGCATCAGAAAACTGTTTATGCTTACCGTCCTAGAGCATACACGAGTAAAACTTGAACGAAAAGCTTGCAACACACATTTGCGCAGCAAAATATAATACGATATTCAAGGCTCATTAATAATTACTGCCTGGATACAGTACTGTGTTTCGTGATACAATACAGAGAATCCAACGTTGATGACTGGAAATTTTATATGCCCCAGATGAAACCAGATTTGAAAATCATGGATAGAAATAAATAAACAAAACTTATTTTGGATGCTTTATTTCACTTATGTAGTACTTCTGGCGTCACATTTTCCTGTTCTACAAATTGAACACCGTATCAACAATTTTGCTTGGGTTAGTGTGTTCAGGTGTTTGACACATTTCATCTCAAACAACGCGTATGGTCGTGATATCACTACCCATTTCCTGTTACATAATGATTTCGAATCTATGAAACTTTTTCAATTTTTACTATTTAAAAAACCTGCACCTTCCCAACCTAATGCAGTGATACGGTCCAAATAAAAACGACACTGAAGAATACGGAACGGTCCCAATGCAAATGCAAATTAACAATGCTGGATCTTCATGTTGGACCATGGGTCGTCGATGGAGTGCTGGTTGATACCAACAAAATGAATGCCAAGTTGAACAAGACAGATCTTCGACGAATGAAGATACGCGTGAGTGGAATACCTTCGTCAGTTCAGTGACCGAAATATATTGTGAATTTGTTTTCGGCTGTTTCCACTTTTTCAGTCTTTCTCACGAACTGATTCCGTCTAATTCAACTAATAAATGATGTCCATATTTCCAATATACTTATTTTATATGTCACATTCGAATCCCCAACTTAAGATTCGTTGTAAATACCGATATGTGTATAACATTTGGGATTTCACATCCATCAAAATTTATGTCTCCTCCAATATTGACATTCAATATTCGACAAACACATTCTACAGAATAACTAAAACAGACCATTCATTGGTTGAGGATTATGATTCCAAACAGATTTGATCAGTGAATTAATTGGGATACCAGACAGATTGAAAGGCGTCGCAGGATGAGAAGCATCGTCAACTCCAACCCTCGTGATGAAGAAACTGAAGCATTCCTCACAAAAATGTAACGATTAGTCAGCTGCCCAGATTTTGACTAGAAATTGTTAAGGCGGAATTGCAAGTTTCAAATTAGTGTGACAAATAGGACTCGGTTCAACGGTCTCATTAATTAGAAAAGTAAGGTAATCACACAAAGTTTTGATTACATTCGAAGTAAAGTCGAGGTTTATTCAAAAGATGTCAAATTGCACTGAAATTATTCCACGTCTTCATTGGCGCAAACTATTCCACGAAACAGTTTCAAAGTGGTTATTTTATTACTTCAAAAACGTATATATGAATGATCCATTATGTTTCGGCAATCCTGAATTACAAAATGCATAGGAAATAACATGTATGGTGTACATTATAATCTAATGATATTGGCCTTTGTTTCAGATAGAAGATTTCGTCTCAATAGACACATGGAATTCCTCAGTCAATGTCCGATTAACAGAACTATTTTATTTTAGTTCACACCTTCGACTGAGGATATTGTCTTTCACTATGATTTTGTACTGCCAGTTGCAATTCCCCATCGATAAACATCCGTGGGCTACAGTTCATACCATAGGTCATGTGATCTTACATTCCAAACGCAGTAAGTAATGCTCAGGTGGCATGTTCTTCTCATTTTATAACTGTAATATCATTCATTTGTGTTGTTCTAATGTTTCTGTTTTCAATAAATCATCACCAACAAATTGTAATGTATTATCATTTAAGTGAATTACAATAAAACCGCTGCCAATTTATTGAATAAAGGTTCACTGTTGAACACTGAGTGCATAGGCATATTATTTCCAATAAAACTCTTCCATTCATGTTAGAGAAAAGTATGTCCTTCTACGGTTTCTCCAGAGTCTCATGATTGTTTATCCCACACTGTTCTGATTACCAGCTTGTGTTTATATTACTGAATCAGTGTTGGATTTTCTTTCGTATTTAAAACTAGACCAATTCAAACAACTGATCGACCACAATCCGAGTGAAACTACGGATTGACAAGTCCAAACATGGACATCCGCATACCAAACAACGGAATCCGTGTCCCTGACGACCACCGGAACCACGCATATCAATAAATCGCCTTTCAATCGACGACACTAGACCATACTACTGGGAAAAGCGAGTGATATATATTACATCCGGATAAATTTACCGGACTTTGAGGACAGATGGTTCTCCAGCCACATTTCAATCACCTCAGATGGAAGAGCATTTTCTGATATCGCAGAGGTTCATTTTATTGGCCAAACCTAGAATTTGCTGTCACTGAAATGAATTTCGAAAATACCTATTTCCCTTCTCTCAACGTAATTCGATTTTCGAGTGAATTCCGTAAATTATTGCAATATTAAATAACTGCCCAAAGCAAAACGGGTGAATCAAGCTTGGAAAGGATATTCACACTCTTCAGTTCTGTAATATTCTTACTCTCGTTCAGAGTAATTAAATGGAAGTAGATGCTGTGAATCAAACTCTTGTACACGTTCGAACTCTTCCATATATTTTCTGAATAACTGCATCTATAATTTGGACATCCAGATTAACGAATTCATTTCAACCGAAACTTTCCTTTTCATCGGCACCTTCTTTGCAGTATACCTTCAATGCATACCACGACAACTCACATATCTGTGTCTTCAAACACTCGTTCCAAGCCCGAGGACTTAGGATTATACCTACGAAACCAGTGATCAAAAGTGACATACCAAAATCTTCCGTCCAAATCTCTATGGCATACCTTACAAAAGAGACATCCACCAATTTGGTGAGTTCCAAATAGCTGTGTTTCTTTTCGCATCCTCCCAAGAAATGTTTCCTAATATTTGGGGAAATCTGGCCACTGAAAGTTGAAAGTAAAACTGCACCGACAAAATTGCCGACTCACAATGAAACATTACTGTTAACTATTTTTAAGTGATTGGTAAACGATAGTTATTAAATAAATCTAAACTTTTCCTTTATTACATGCCACTGAATGGTCCATCCGCGCCGCATGTCACCCATTGTCCTTTGTTGAAGCAATCCCTTTTTTAGATCCTTGCATTAAACCGTACACGCTGGCACTGGAAGGAGGACCCACACTCCCAAAATCAATGCTGTTATTTAATCGATCATATATTCGTGTGAAAGATATATTGATCATCTGCCATACAGTCCCACAATTGGCCACATTCTCCTATCCCAGAAAGAAATGTACTGGTCTTGTTGACGGGAATCGTTTAACGTAATTTGGTGAGTGACAACCTGTCGATTCAATTAATACTATTTTCAAAATTTACTGAGCCGAAACGGCACTCGTTAACTTCACTGTCGCCATTCATTATTCGTTTCTGTTATAGATCTTGGCCCAATGATATCGCAAATAATAACCTACCAAAATGAAGACAAACGTTTCTTCGCCGTGGGTCCAAAGTGGAGTAGCATTTTGAGTACCAGAGATTTGACAGACCAGTGGACTGGAATATCCTTACCTGGATATCGCAATTGCATTGATGGGAAGAACCACACAAATACAACATATCTCCTATGGGAGGAAACACGAACGTTTAACAAGAATCTATATGGTGCGAAGTGTGCAGAATTCACAGCCGACGATTGGAACTGTAAGTAATGGCTCTAATCGCATTTTGTAGCACGATCCATGATGAGCTATTCACGTTCGAATTTGTGACACATGACTGCCACGACCAGTGATAAAATTATCATGTTGCGTAAGTCACAAATGTCATTATTACATGATTTTTCAAACTGCAGACACAATATCTGCCACTTGTAGCAAAGCTAGTCGAAACTTATTTGAAATCTGTTATTTGTTTCAGTGTGCTTCGACGGTATTTACTACAAAAACCAGATGGTCGCAGTCTGGACGGACGAAGCCGGTCTACAACTCCCGTCGTCCGGCTGAACAGATCTCACATGTGCATCACGGCGTGACTGCATTCTCAGCCCAACCACACATTTCCGTGCTCTGTTTTCCAGTTCTAATGAATTATTTTGTCAATTTTGTCATTCTATGTTGTCTTCATACAAGGACCATCACAGAACGAATGATTGTTCTTATTTGTATTGACTCGCTGCCACTATTAGTTCTGAACTAATATACAGTCGTGCATCCTATTCGAATTGCACTACTTTTGTTTATATGCACAAATAAAAAATACTCACCTTATTACACTGACTGTCATCACATTATTTAGGTGTCACAATGTCTACGACAAGCTTCGTCTATTATTCATAAGAATCACATTCTGTTGTCAACTAATCGAACAAGTACTTTTCGCCCTCGGTCACAGAACTTCGGCGTTTTCGTTCACAATTTAATTCTTCCGGCATTTTTTGTTTTAATTCTATACCATATCTCACTCTACGAAGAAATAAAAAAACTTTTCGCCTTAGTTATTTTTGCTGCAAATTTACCGAAACATTGGCACCTTCAGTCAGCTGAACATTACGTTTCCTTCGGTGTGTACAGGTAGAGTAGGAATTTTGCAAATCCCAAAGGACAGTCTCAATTTTTTCAACACACTGTAATTGTGACTCTGTGCATCAGTACGGTTCTCGTACGTAGCAAGCACAAATAATACGCTGAAGATATCCACATCTCAATGTCACCGTACCATGAACTCACTTGTGCAACACCGTGAAGGCCAATCAAATACCAGAACCCGTGACCAAGAAACTATAATGCAGACGCATTTAAATGCAACAGACTTGCAGCCTACCAAATGTACAACGTGAGCACTCCACGGAGAGGTCGAATGCAGCAAAATAATACTCAGAAGCTTGTTGGTACGCAAACCAAAGAAATTACCACAAAACACATAAGTGAGTAAGCTAGACAAATGTACGTGGAAATTGGGGTTAGAGAAGAAATTCAGCACACTTGTTCAACATTTTGGTGTAGCTTAACGGCTCTGGGCCCCATAGAAACCCTAAATTAAGAGCTCATAGGTAATATATTCCTTCTGAGAATAAGGGAGGCCCGATCGAGATGAAGTGTGATAAAGTCAGTGGTCCAGATGATTGCCGCCATAAGAGATGTTGTGGGCATGAAGGTACATTGTCTCGTGTCTTTTGGGCATATCGACAACTGCCCGCAGTGCTTTCAATGTTTGGGAAGAAACCACAAGTTGTGGGAATGCCGGTAAGATAACCCATGTAATCAAGGCTGTTGTAAGGCTCACCATCACGGATTGTTACATTAGGACTCCAATTTGCTGAACGGTTCATGTTGTGTCCCAAATTACGTAAGCAGAAGGAAGGCACACGTGAGCTGGTGAATGTGTATACTGTGGCAACTAAGCCAAGCACAAGCGCAAGCAAATAAGTAGACACGCAAATACGTAGCTTGCATGTGAGTCAACGATGTATTGAAGTGAAAGCGTAGGCCGAGTGCACAATCGGATTGCACCACACGAGGTCACTCGACAAGTGGAACGACCTCATTGGTCAGTGCTGTTTGGAACGAACTAGGACTAACGTCAACTGTGTACATGTGTGTACGACTGCGAGGCGTGTAATCATGGATGCAAGATATTTGGATCAGGTGTTTGCAGTGGGCGTGTGCGCGCTAGAATGTCTGTCTGAGCACATGACCGTTCATTCCGAGCACAACATTTCAAATATAGTGTCCCATACCGGTCTGTATATGTGGATCGAATGGGAGATAACAGGCTATGCGTTTATGGCCAGCGGTTTGGACACCACTTTCGTCTGCGGCAGCTTTTTGAGTGTCATCGGGATAGAAATTCATGCATTATTTACTTCTGTTACAACATTTAGCGGTTCATATGCCTCGAAGAAAATCACTCCTGATGGGTATCGAAGGATCTGTAGTGTTTCCAAAGATTATGCCTTCTGTTAGAATAGAAAACCGTTCCGCGATGGCCAGTCTTTAGTTCTTAGCTGAAGGAACAACAAGGAAAACTGTGCTGATAATAGTGGGCTGCCAAGTGCGTGTAGCCTACTGGATACTCGAACAAAACTCGGAGGTGGTAAACAACCATTCGCCATCCGAACGGCTCCCGAGTGGATGCTACTTGGTACCCACGGGCCCGGAAATGATGAACGAACAACTATGAGCTGCAAATCTTCGCAGACGCTTCCTCAGAGAAGATCTCATCTTAGTATAATCCACTGTAATACAGAGAATTTGGAGCCGGAATATACTACACGCGTTCTGGATGGGCAACCCGACGTCTTGTACCACCCAAAGTGGTACCTGCCAAACCACTCCGTGGTCAGTCGGAAAACACCCAGTAAGCTGCTTGTTGTGTTCGATTGTGCAGCAGCCTGGGAAATAGGCCTCTAAGCGATAGATTATTCCAGTGACCAGATGCCACTTGCTACCTGGTTTCACTACTTTAAAGATTTCGAAAGAAACGGATAACTGTCACAGCAGACATCGAGGGATTGTTTATGCAAGTGCAAGTGCACCCGGAAGGCAGCAGAGCTGTGCGTTTTCCTTGGTGGTTCACGGACGGCCTAAATTCCAAGCCAGTAGAACATCCAAAGACCCCATACGTGTGTGGAGCAACTTCCTCCCACTTCTGTGCCAACTTTGCTCTCCGTTAAGCAGCCGATCAGTTTGGAGAACAATACAACTGTATCGCCATGCATGTAGCACCAACTTCCGCGGTAACGACAATTTGATCTGGTCACCGAGTGTGAAGACTGCATTCAGCTTCGGAAAGCAAATCCAAGGGATGCTGGCCCGGACAGGTTCCTGTATCCACAAGTGTATGGGCAACTCTCTGGATGTGCTGAAGAAAATTTCTCGGTCCAACAGGACCATGAATCATGTAGAGTTCCACAAACCATGAAAGAACATCAGAACACATTGGGTATTCATTGGGGGGCTATATGCGATATGTTCTGCTTTGCCATATCATTTCGGAACGACCACTTACCAGGAGAGATGGCCTACCGGGCAGTTTCATTTTTTTACAATCCAATAGGATTTATGTCCTTTTTAATCCTCACACCAAAGGTCTCTGTGCACTGTGTGGAAGGCCTTCAGACTGGTCGTGCTGTTCGTTACATCTCGGGAATATTTTGCTAAATCACCACTTTACTTGCATCAATATCACATTATTCTTCTTTTGTTGTCATAGAAACGGTGTTCTATTGGCGAAATATCTATTATTGTATCATATCCGCGTGACTTCATCAGATCATTGAAATAATTGAACTCGTAGTCGGAATGCAGCTTTGGAAAGTCAGTAAGGAACAAAACGAAGAGAATTTTCGGAAATCCAAACGAGCATCACCGTAAACATTGAGCTGATTGGAAAGTTGGACTACGGAAGCAAGCTTTGTCAAGTATGTGCTCACCAAATATCATAAACTCCGATGTTTGATCACTGATTGGGAAATCAACCGAATTGAATGATTTGGTCCATCTTCGGGAGTATAACCAACTGGGTGTCATTTTCCTACGAAAAACATGGGTCCACACTAATGTTGTTGATGAAATCATCACACTCGATGGGTTTAAACTCCTTTCGCGTCAACCGCCCGGTGCTGTACCGCGAACGTGGAGGAGGCGTCATTACTTTTATAAATGAACGATGGTTTGGTCGAGCGAGGAGCATTTTTCAAATATTCTTCATCTCACATCAGCGCCTCTGTGCTAGAGTGCAAAACTGAATGCCTAAGTCATCACTCGTCTATAATTCTTGTTACCATGTACATCTGCCCAACATGTACTCTCTCCGAGCTTGATGAATTTTCTGATACTTTCTCTACAAATCTACTGAACTTTTTTGACTCTTCCTTATGTGTTGCCTGTGGCGATTTAATTAGGATCAATGTGAGTTTCCTTAGATCTCCTTGCCTGGCGAACATTTATACTTTCTCCATCAAACTTGACGCCAAGATAGATCTTTGTCATATCAATACTCCTGAATTGTTTTATTTCTTTCTTCCTCAAATTGGCAGTTCTTATCATGCGAGACGTGGCAAAATGAAAAACGGAGACTAAAGAAATATTTTATGACCACGCTGAATGGGATTACGCGGTCGATGGAAGATATCTGTCCTCTATCATGATGGACGCAAACCTTTTACCAGTTGATGAAAACGGCACATTTCTCAACAGGCTGACACGAAAGATTCTGCTATGATTTTCTGATCGCTGAGTTTGGTGTTTAGATCGCAATCGCTTCATCACCAGTCGAGGTGACATCGTCAGTGCACGCAACGTCATAAAATTTCCCACTTCGCAACGGGTGAATTGGTGTGGGAATAAAACCACTCGCACACACTCCCACGTAAACTGTCAGTTCTTCAGTGATGATTCGCCTGCTATGTACAATCACAGTAGTCAGCTTCACGGCCCGATTCCCATGAGGTGTTTGCAAAAATTTGAATAACTGTTCAGTGTGGACAAAGGAACTGAATGAGCCATAGGGAGGTCGAATTTCGCTACTTACTACCCAAATATTTTTCTAGTAGACAAAATGAATAAAACACTGCAAAGTACACAGTAAGGTCAGCTGGATAGGTGTCCGCGAGGACTGGATGGTATAAAATAAAATATCAGACTTGACCAATATTTGGTGTAGCTTAACAGCTCTAGGGTCTATATTAACCTCAAAGGAGGAGTTCATGGGTGATATATTCCTCCCAAGCACGTGGGATTCTAATCAAGATAAAGTGTGAATAATTCAACAGTCCAGATGGGTCACTGCCAAGGATACTAATAAAATTCACTTCGATTTCACCCTCAGAGTTGAATTTTTTTTTAATCATTGTTGTTGTGTGAAAATATTCTAAATTGTGCTACTATAGCATCTATGCCGCGAATGCACGTTAACTCTGGGAAAGATTTGAGAAGGACAAAAAATGATCATCATGAATGAAGCCCCCACTAGTAAAGATACGGCGAAATGCCCCAATAATATATCAGTTTATCTAGTGCACTTTCTTTCTGAGTTCAGCGGCTGGAATTGCGTTGAATATCCTTTGAAATGAGAACTTACGGCCCGATTATCTTTATCCTCCTCAATTGTGTGCTCATTTGATGTCATTACATTTCATGCACTATTTATTATGCACATTTTGGGAAATGTAGATTCGTCAGTATTTGTACTTTGAACCATAATGATGCAGAAAACTGTATAAGAAAGTGGTTGCACATATATTAGGTGTAGATTGTAGCCCATCGTCTAATGCACGTCATTTATCTGAAACAATTACCAATCGCGAGTAGATACCACGAGGTAGTAGTCACATATTCTTAACTACTTTCTAAGACAGGTCTTGAGAGAATCATTCTCTCAATGTTTCTATCCCAAGTAAAATACTACTTTTAGGAATTCTAGTTTATACTTCAATGGATAACTTATTGACTGACCTATTTGCTTTCATCTTGTAGTTGTAATTCACCGACTGAAAATTACTTAGTCGAATGATTTGCAAATTGTGTTAGCGTTTCACGTGGTTCGGCACAAGACATTTCTCATCATGCCTAACAGGACACGAAACGAAGTACACATCGTCTTGGCGGCAATCATCTGGACCACTGACTTTATCACACTTCATCTCGATCGGGCCTCCCTTATTCTCAGAAGGAATATATTACCTATGAGCTCTTAATTTAGGGTTTCTATGGGGCCCAGAGCCGTTAAGCTACACCAAAATGTTGAACAAGTGTGCTGAATTTCTTCTCTAACCCCAATTTCCACGTACATTTGTCTAGCTTACTCACTTATGTGTTTTGTGGTAATTTCTTTGGTTTGCGTACCAACAAGCTTCTGAGTATTATTTTGCTGCATTCGACCTCTCCGTGGAGTGCTCACGTTGTACATTTGGTAGGCTGCAAGTCTGTTGCATTTAAATGCGTCTGCATTATAGTTTCTTGGTCACGGGTTCTGGTATTTGATTGGCCTTCACGGTGTTGCACAAGTGAGTTCATGGTACGGTGACATTGAGATGTGGATATCTTCAGCGTATTATTTGTGCTTGCTACGTACGAGAACCGTACTGATGCACAGAGTCACAATTACAGTGTGTTGAAAAAATTGAGACTGTCCTTTGGGATTTGCAAAATTCCTACTCTACCTGTACACACCGAAGGAAACGTAATGTTCAGCTGACTGAAGGTGCCAATGTTTCGGTAAATTTGCAGCAAAAATAACTAAGGCGAAAAGTTTTTTTATTTCTTCGTAGAGTGAGATATGGTATAGAATTAAAACAAAAAATGCCGGAAGAATTAAATTGTGAACGAAAACGCCGAAGTTCTGTGACCGAGGGCGAAAAGTACTTGTTCGATTAGTTGACAACAGAATGTGATTCTTATGAATAATAGACGAAGCTTGTCGTAGACATTGTGACACCTAAATAATGTGATGACAGTCAGTGTAATAAGGTGAGTATTTTTTATTTGTGCATATAAACAAAAGTAGTGCAATTCGAATAGGATGCACGACTGTATATTAGTTCAGAACTAATAGTGGCAGCGAGTCAATACAAATAAGAACAATCATTCGTTCTGTGATGGTCCTTGTATGAAGACAACATAGAATGACAAAATTGACAAAATAATTCATTAGAACTGGAAAACAGAGCACGGAAATGTGTGGTTGGGCTGAGAATGCAGTCACGCCGTGATGCACATGTGAGATCTGTTCAGCCGGACGACGGGAGTTGTAGACCGGCTTCGTCCGTCCAGACTGCGACCATCTGGTTTTTGTAGTAAATACCGTCGAAGCACACTGAAACAAATAACAGATTTCAAATAAGTTTCGACTAGCTTTGCTACAAGTGGCAGATATTGTGTCTGCAGTTTGAAAAATCATGTAATAATGACATTTGTGACTTACGCAACATGATAATTTTATCACTGGTCGTGGCAGTCATGTGTCACAAATTCGAACGTGAATAGCTCATCATGGATCGTGCTACAAAATGCGATTAGAGCCATTACTTACAGTTCCAATCGTCGGCTGTGAATTCTGCACACTTCGCACCATATAGATTCTTGTTAAACGTTCGTGTTTCCTCCCATAGGAGATATGTTGTATTTGTGTGGTTCTTCCCATCAATGCAATTGCGATATCCAGGTAAGGATATTCCAGTCCACTGGTCTGTCAAATCTCTGGTACTCAAAATGCTACTCCACTTTGGACCCACGGCGAAGAAACGTTTGTCTTCATTTTGGTAGGTTATTATTTGCGATATCATTGGGCCAAGATCTATAACAGAAACGAATAATGAATGGCGACAGTGAAGTTAACGAGTGCCGTTTCGGCTCAGTAAATTTTGAAAATAGTATTAATTGAATCGACAGGTTGTCACTCACCAAATTACGTTAAACGATTCCCGTCAACAAGACCAGTACATTTCTTTCTGGGATAGGAGAATGTGGCCAATTGTGGGACTGTATGGCAGATGATCAATATATCTTTCACACGAATATATGATCGATTAAATAACAGCATTGATTTTGGGAGTGTGGGTCCTCCTTCCAGTGCCAGCGTGTACGGTTTAATGCAAGGATCTAAAAAAGGGATTGCTTCAACAAAGGACAATGGGTGACATGCGGCGCGGATGGACCATTCAGTGGCATGTAATAAAGGAAAAGTTTAGATTTATTTAATAACTATCGTTTACCAATCACTTAAAAATAGTTAACAGTAATGTTTCATTGTGAGTCGGCAATTTTGTCGGTGCAGTTTTACTTTCAACTTTCAGTGGCCAGATTTCCCCAAATATTAGGAAACATTTCTTGGGAGGATGCGAAAAGAAACACAGCTATTTGGAACTCACCAAATTGGTGGATGTCTCTTTTGTAAGGTATGCCATAGAGATTTGGACGGAAGATTTTGGTATGTCACTTTTGATCACTGGTTTCGTAGGTATAATCCTAAGTCCTCGGGCTTGGAACGAGTGTTTGAAGACACAGATATGTGAGTTGTCGTGGTATGCATTGAAGGTATACTGCAAAGAAGGTGCCGATGAAAAGGAAAGTTTCGGTTGAAATGAATTCGTTAATCTGGATGTCCAAATTATAGATGCAGTTATTCAGAAAATATATGGAAGAGTTCGAACGTGTACAAGAGTTTGATTCACAGCATCTACTTCCATTTAATTACTCTGAACGAGAGTAAGAATATTACAGAACTGAAGAGTGTGAATATCCTTTCCAAGCTTGATTCACCCGTTTTGCTTTGGGCAGTTATTTAATATTGCAATAATTTACGGAATTCACTCGAAAATCGAATTACGTTGAGAGAAGGGAAATAGGTATTTTCGAAATTCATTTCAGTGACAGCAAATTCTAGGTTTGGCCAATAAAATGAACCTCTGCGATATCAGAAAATGCTCTTCCATCTGAGGTGATTGAAATGTGGCTGGAGAACCATCTGTCCTCAAAGTCCGGTAAATTTATCCGGATGTAATATATATCACTCGCTTTTCCCAGTAGTATGGTCTAGTGTCGTCGATTGAAAGGCGATTTATTGATATGCGTGGTTCCGGTGGTCGTCAGGGACACGGATTCCGTTGTTTGGTATGCGGATGTCCATGTTTGGACTTGTCAATCCGTAGTTTCACTCGGATTGTGGTCGATCAGTTGTTTGAATTGGTCTAGTTTTAAATACGAAAGAAAATCCAACACTGATTCAGTAATATAAACACAAGCTGGTAATCAGAACAGTGTGGGATAAACAATCATGAGACTCTGGAGAAACCGTAGAAGGACATACTTTTCTCTAACATGAATGGAAGAGTTTTATTGGAAATAATATGCCTATGCACTCAGTGTTCAACAGTGAACCTTTATTCAATAAATTGGCAGCGGTTTTATTGTAATTCACTTAAATGATAATACATTACAATTTGTTGGTGATGATTTATTGAAAACAGAAACATTAGAACAACACAAATGAATGATATTACAGTTATAAAATGAGAAGAACATGCCACCTGAGCATTACTTACTGCGTTTGGAATGTAAGATCACATGACCTATGGTATGAACTGTAGCCCACGGATGTTTATCGATGGGGAATTGCAACTGGCAGTACAAAATCATAGTGAAAGACAATATCCTCAGTCGAAGGTGTGAACTAAAATAAAATAGTTCTGTTAATCGGACATTGACTGAGGAATTCCATGTGTCTATTGAGACGAAATCTTCTATCTGAAACAAAGGCCAATATCATTAGATTATAATGTACACCATACATGTTATTTCCTATGCATTTTGTAATTCAGGATTGCCGAAACATAATGGATCATTCATATATACGTTTTTGAAGTAATAAAATAACCACTTTGAAACTGTTTCGTGGAATAGTTTGCGCCAATGAAGACGTGGAATAATTTCAGTGCAATTTGACATCTTTTGAATAAACCTCGACTTTACTTCGAATGTAATCAAAACTTTGTGTGATTACCTTACTTTTCTAATTAATGAGACCGTTGAACCGAGTCCTATTTGTCACACTAATTTGAAACTTGCAATTCCGCCTTAACAATTTCTAGTCAAAATCTGGGCAGCTGACTAATCGTTACATTTTTGTGAGGAATGCTTCAGTTTCTTCATCACGAGGGTTGGAGTTGACGATGCTTCTCATCCTGCGACGCCTTTCAATCTGTCTGGTATCCCAATTAATTCACTGATCAAATCTGTTTGGAATCATAATCCTCAACCAATGAATGGTCTGTTTTAGTTATTCTGTAGAATGTGTTTGTCGAATATTGAATGTCAATATTGGAGGAGACATAAATTTTGATGGATGTGAAATCCCAAATGTTATACACATATCGGTATTTACAACGAATCTTAAGTTGGGGATTCGAATGTGACATATAAAATAAGTATATTGGAAATATGGACATCATTTATTAGTTGAATTAGACGGAATCAGTTCGTGAGAAAGACTGAAAAAGTGGAAACAGCCGAAAACAAATTCACAATATATTTCGGTCACTGAACTGACGAAGGTATTCCACTCACGCGTATCTTCATTCGTCGAAGATCTGTCTTGTTCAACTTGGCATTCATTTTGTTGGTATCAACCAGCACTCCATCGACGACCCATGGTCCAACATGAAGATCCAGCATTGTTAATTTGCATTTGCATTGGGACCGTTCCGTATTCTTCAGTGTCGTTTTTATTTGGACCGTATCACTGCATTAGGTTGGGAAGGTGCAGGTTTTTTAAATAGTAAAAATTGAAAAAGTTTCATAGATTCGAAATCATTATGTAACAGGAAATGGGTAGTGATATCACGACCATACGCGTTGTTTGAGATGAAATGTGTCAAACACCTGAACACACTAACCCAAGCAAAATTGTTGATACGGTGTTCAATTTGTAGAACAGGAAAATGTGACGCCAGAAGTACTACATAAGTGAAATAAAGCATCCAAAATAAGTTTTGTTTATTTATTTCTATCCATGATTTTCAAATCTGGTTTCATCTGGGGCATATAAAATTTCCAGTCATCAACGTTGGATTCTCTGTATTGTATCACGAAACACAGTACTGTATCCAGGCAGTAATTATTAATGAGCCTTGAATATCGTATTATATTTTGCTGCGCAAATGTGTGTTGCAAGCTTTTCGTTCAAGTTTTACTCGTGTATGCTCTAGGACGGTAAGCATAAACAGTTTTCTGATGCTTGTCGGGATATGTTACAAGAAATATTACGGGCCTTTCATGTTCTGTTTTTCTTATAACAAATTGTGCATCACAGTGACACCGAATATGTACATAGTGAGCACGGGCTTAGAAAGTATGCAGACAACTCACAGGCTAGGAAGTTAGATAACACCGTATTTGAATAGAATAAACACCCCAACGCTCGCATTGGCCTCGAACAATCAAGCACCCCAACCTCACTGGAATGTTCCTTACCCGAACTTATCCGTTCGTTTACAACTATTATATCAATAGTAATGTAAAATATTCGTCTGAAGTCACTCAGTTGGTCCTATCAGCTTGTTACCAAGATAGTTTTACCGAGCTAATTATTCACCTCTACCTATAATAGCTGGTCTGAATTTATGCTGAAAGCGCGGGTTCGCTGAAACATTCTCTTCTATTCGGTGCTAGTATTCATCAAAGAGGGTATTCCACAAAGTTAAAGTGCGTTGGTAAAATCAGCCTGAAGAAGTTTACCTTCTCGACGGAGGTGGAAAATATGTACTTTTGTCCGTTTAATTTGGAGTAAACTGGAATGGGAAGACCCTCACGAGATCACAAGCTTCGTTGACTTTCTTGCAATGACCTTGTTAGACAATTTTATGTCTCTGTATCTTCTAATATGGAGATATATTCAGAGCTGTCCAATCTCAAGCAAATCGTTATTTCCTGCACTGTTGATATCTAATTCTTCATTCGATCTTTTAGGAGGGAAATTACACAGGAACATGTTTCACCGGATTCTCACCACACGACTGATTTTGAGTGAATATGTGCGTAGTGCAAAACATTGTTCGATGAATGTTGGAGAGTGTGGTGTTACTGTTTCTCGTGCGCTGTTCTTCGACTCGCTGTCGATTGCAAACGTAGATTGCATCAGACAACTACGTTCACGAAGCAAGAAAAGTGTTCACGTGAGAAAGGGTAAGTTACAACCTAAATTCCTTGAAACTAACTCTTCTGCATTAAGCAGAAATGCCAAATAGTTTCCCGTAGTGCTCATGCCTCACCGGTCAGTAGCAGTTCCTGCTATGCTGGCCTTCAACAACTGGTTTATCCTTTAGTTTACCAGTGTGACGCACTCACAGGACGGCATGTCAGTTACCTGTATGTTCCTATGCGCAACAGCCTTGAACTCGGACTATCTACCCTTTCCTCCTTCATTGTACCATGTTTGTTTGGTACGCAGTCTGAAATCAGGTTGGTGTGAAATAACGGACTTTATCTGGTAATGCTCAAAACGAGGTCTCCCTAAATTTTTCCTCATGCCAGCATTCTGTTCCACATGCTGATAGGGATATTTTGCGAACTGAGTGGTACATTGACAAAAAATTTCATCTTCTGGATTGGACTTGCCTCAGTGGTGGTCCAATGCCACCGAATACCACTCCACCACTGTTAAAAATAAACACTGCGTAATTCAGTAGTATAAGGTGGCCAAGGTCCCCCGAGATGGTTTGTTTTTTTGATGCTCTTTCACTAAAGACTGTTCATATTCATTTCAGTAGTCACCTTCCGTTGTATTACTATTGAGCTGTCTTATTTATTCCACTCACAAAATTGCAAACATCAGCTGCGGCTAAACTTCTAGCTATTATTCATTTAGTGTGAACAGAAGAGGGAGTTATTCGCAAGGAGTAGAGCGTGAATATGTGAAGTTAAATCTGTGTTACTGTAAGTGTAAGAATATAACAAAAATATTGCATTTTTACCCGAATCACGGTGTAAATGAAATGAGTGAATAGTTGAACTCACAATAACTATGCTCGTATTTCCGTCCGACTTACCCTGGATAGACATCCGAAGTGTTGATATATATTTTTAAATGTAGATTCCTGAAAGGTTGACCTTTGTGACGCACATCGATTGTTGCATTTTTCGAAATCAGTTGTTCATCAAAACGGGATTCAAACTGAATGGTTATGGTCTTCCGGTTTTCCACTTCCATGCAATGTGTTGCTCTTAGTTCGATCTCCAAATTGATCGTATTTGCATCGCGTGTTATGTTTTTAGCTGAATCAACAGGAGAAAAGAAAGATTTCTCCAAAGCAGTGGAGCCTATTCCATGATCAATATCTCCTAGACAAACCTATCAAATTTAAAACGTTAGGCAATACTGCTCTGCTTTTCAGTAAAAACATGAGTGATGAGAATTTACATGTAGATGAGCAATTGATAAATGAGCAAGCTTATACTTTTGTCCCACTTTTACAGTGCAAAACTCACCAATGACCGAATCAGGAAATCGAATAAACTTCTGTGACAAACATCTGAATGGCTCACCAATTGGCCGAGTATTTTTATCGGTAAATAGAAGTGCAATGTGGAATGGAAAGCACGCATTTAGGCAGCTCTTTGACGCCCAAGATTGGAAGACAGCTTATCTGCTGTCTAACTCACTGATGTGCACCGATAATATATACCATCAAAAAACTCCGTACGGTGCGGAATATATTCCTAGTGGATAACCTGGACATTTATTTAACCGGATGGTTTAGAACGAGAGGGAAACTCCAGGGAAGATAATGGTGAAGATAGAGCAAGTGAACATCTCTCTGCCATTTATAAGTGACACACTGGCAGGTACTGTGCAAAAAATATTGTTCATCCTGCCAGACTGCGTGTTCATTCTCAACGGTGTGTTTGCGGTTGCAAGTCAATGTGCCTGATTCGGCAGTCTCACTGTTTGTGTACTCCGCTATATGCTTTTTTGAAACAACATTTTGCGGTCTCACGACCAGACACCTGGCTGAACACATTCGCGAACAACATCCAACGCCATTACGGTTTGGAACTGATATTTCAACTACGAGAGCATTCGTTTCATACCTAGCTGAGTCTAACCAAACGGTGAGTGTAACGGCACTGTCCACCTCCGTGATAGGGTTTGTGGTGAGCTGTCCAGAACGGTGAGCTACCATATTTTGGTCAAGGCGTAAGCCGCCGGAATTCGTCTTCCCACACCCCGCCCCCTACATGAACAAAGTCTATCGTGGCCCACTCACTACTCACGGCAGGTCATAAATTGTCTGAAAGCTAACACAATGAATGAGTGATAATAGGCCCACCTCCGATCTCTCGATAAACCTCTTTTGAAAAATGTGTGAATAAAAAACGCTGTCATGCACATTATGTTGATTGAGAAACACTGAAACAGAGCTAGTTTTCCGGTGTTTTTCTTCTCAGTGTAGTCGTATTCATCAATTACGTGTTCATCTGTGTGTGATGTACCAAGACCAAACAAATCATTTGTAAAGTCTAGTGAAAAATTATTGACAGAAAACAAACACAGAAATTGACAATTCCTTTGAAATAGAACGCCTTCTCACCAGCTGATCTGATAGTCGTAAAATTGATTTGAACTCGATTATGTTGGACTTTGTTAAACTCAGTGATATTTGAGATGCTTGTATGGCCAACATCAATTTGTTTTCCGTTGCTCCGACGGAGCACTTTTAAAGTGCACTGTGGCTTTTCGGATTCCTCGGATTTTGGGCAGATAATCAACAATGAGGATTCAATGATCTCACGTTTATTCGGAATGTAGATTTCTAAGTGGACAGATTTCGGTCTGTTCATTTCAACCTCCCCAATGTGCTCCGGGATATCTACTGTTATCTGAAAGTGAAAAACGTCGGAAACTGTAATGTTTGTTTTGCAAAAGTGAACAGAATATTCGGATGTTTTCAAAATATCTCACAAGATGAAATACGGGAACGTTAACAGATCCCGGAGAACGAATTCGCGAAGGAACATTGTCATTATACTTGATAAGTCGAAGAACGGAAGCATTGAGTGCATATCTCAAACGGAGTATGCTATCGGCGAAAGACAACCGGGCCTCGTTAACAGTTAGCACGTTAGAGTCTGTCCAAAGTCCAGGTCAAGGTTTGAGTGAACGGGATCTCACACGACTGGACAATGGATCCATGAGACAAGAAAGAATTCAGCTTAAGTGTTGGCTGGCCATACTAATAATAAACCACTTAGGGAAACACTGACCAATGCCAGTTTGGACCAGTTAGATTGTCGTGCGACCAATGGTGATGGTGACTCTTACATCCTATTTAAACTGTCTGTTTTACGCTAGTAATAATAGGTTGTTCGAAGGCGGAATAGTATTCAGACAAGAATTAGTGGACGGCCACCTAACACGACATCCACCGCATAGAGCTAATTTTTGATTTGAATTTCCAAGACAGGATTTCTCTGTGACTTAACCAGTGTCGCTCGGTAGAATTACCGGACGTACCTGGTTATAGAAGGTGGGTAGCTTTCACTAACCAGTTCGAACCGCGCCGAGGACAACCCCATTGTAAGATTTTCTCATATTTGATGTATATAAAGAACGACGAATGTAATCGTCATAATTACAGATGGAGGTTAAACTTAGGCGATTTCCCTCAGGTTGTGCTATGGGCATATCGACAGTCACCAGCAATCGACAGAAGCTAATATCCAACAAGTAAAACTGTACCGTGGATTTCACAGTGCATGTTAACAAGCGTGCTTTCTTTCTGTGGGCTTTCGCAGTCACCTCTCATCCGAAATAACCTGACTGAAACGACGAATCGAAGATTTCAGGTGTATGGACGGTGCCATGAATGCCAATATGCTGATGCTCCAAAAAGTCACAAATTTTTGTTGACCTCAAATGAACCCTCCATTACGGATGAAACACAGAGCCATGCCTCACACAGTCCCTCACAGTAAACGTGCAGACACATACATATAAGTATACACAAGCATTGTTTGATACTCGATGAATTTAAACTATTATTATCCTATTTGAACCGATTTTGCGGAAGGTTGTACGCGGTAACCTAAATCACCGACATTTCCTGCAACACGAAGAAATTTCTTTCCCGTATATCACTTCAGACATTTACGTATATAGTATTGGGCAAAGGAGAGTGTATGTGCAGTTATAGATAGGAGTGAGTGAATAAGTGAACAACAAATCTGGTAACTTGACAACATGCTTCAATTTGATCAAACTTGTCCGTTGTGTGAACGGCAGTAAGTGTGAAATGTGTAACCACATGACTATATCTCTCGGACCTAAGTTTTGCTCAACTCAACCACCTTGTCATCAGGTGGAAATTGGAACTCATTTCGAAAGTTTGATGAGCCACTTGTATGACCTGGTACCACCATCAGTTGACGGCCTGAAAACATCACTTGTTTATGAATATTAAAAATATCATGCCAGTAAACCTTCTTTTATTGGAATATTTACCAAGCAACATCGAGAAACAATCGAAGAACTATTGAACAATCAGGATTTACTACTGTCAAAACTGGATAAAGGTGCGGGATTGGTTGTGCAATACCGAGGCGGCTAGGACGGAAAAATGCTTACTGTTTTATCTATTGAGAGCAAATTCACTTACAATCCAGGTGAGAAAGACAAAACACGAGAAGCCGAGGCAAAGTTGACAGAGATCCTGAAACAGCTTAAGTCAGACAAAGCCATTTCCAAATCGCTCTACGACAAGCTGGTGCACTGCGGCTCGCAACCACGTAGACTCTACTGATCAACTAAAGTGCAAAAACCAAGTGTACCTCTAAGACCGGCGACTGACATGAGTACCTCAGCCTATCACGCCACAATTCAATGGATTGCATAAATTCTTGAATATGTGCGCAAGTCACTGGCAAGGTATAGTGTGAAAGATTCTTTCTCTTTTGTGTATATGATAAAACATCGGGATCTGTTTGAACAGACTATACCTTCCCTAGAAGTGGAATCTTTATTCACAAGCGTTCCATTGATCGAGATTGTAGATTTCATTTGTCAATGTGCATCATACGTTATTTCCTGTACATGTTGTTATTCAGGATTGACGAAACCTAATGGATCATTTAGGTTTGTGTTTTTGGAGTAATAAAATAACCACTTTGAAACTGTTTCGTGGAATGATTTGCACCAATAAAGACGTGGAATAATTTCGGAGCAACTTGACATTTTTTGAATGAACCTTGACTTTACTTCAAATATAATCAAATATTTGTGTGATTACCTTACTTTTCTAATTGATGAAACAGTGAACCGAGTCATATCTGGTACACAAATTTGAAACTGGCTATTCTGCCTTAAAAATGTCTAGTCATTATCTGAACGACTGACTAGTCGTTATTTTTTTGTGAGCAATGTTTCAATTCCTTTATCACGAAGGTTGAAATCGATGATGCTTCTCACCGTGTGAAACCTTTCTATCTGACTAGTATCCCAACTACTTCACTGCTCAAATCTGGTTAGAATCATAATCCTTAATTGATGAATGGACTGTTATAGTTATACTGTAGAATGTGGTTGTCGAATATTGAATGCCAATATTGAAATGATGTAAATTTTAATGGATTTATAATCCCAAATATTAAACATATATCGGTAAATTAAAATACATCTTTATTTGGGAATTCGAATGTGATATATAAAATAAGTATATTGGAAATATGTACATCACTTATTATTTGAACTAAATGGAATCATTTCGTGAGAAAGACTGAAAAGGTGGAAACATCCAAAAAACAATTCACAATATATTTCGGTCACTGAACTGTCGTAGGTATTCCACTCACGCGTATCTCCATTCGTCGAAGATCAGTCTTGTTCAACTTGGCATTTATTTTGTTGGTATCAACCAGCACTCCATCGACGACCCATGGTCCAGCATGAAGATCCAGCATTGTTAATTTGCATTCGCATTGGGACCGTTCCGTATTCTTCAATGTCGTATTTATTTGGACCGTGTCACTGGATTAGGTTAGGAAAGTAAAGGTTTTTTAAATAGGAAAGATTGAAAAAGTATTGTAGATTGGAAATCATCATGTACCAGGAAATGGGTAGTGATATCACGACCGTCAGCGTCATTTGAGATGAAATGTGTCAAACCCTTGAACAAACTAACCCAAGCAAAATTGTTGATTCGGTAATGAATTTGTAGACCAAGAAAATGTGACGCCAGAAGTACTACATAAGTGAAATGATGCACCCAAATTCGTTTTTGTTTATTTATTTCTGTCCGTGATTTTCAAATCTGCTTTCATCTGGGGCACATAAAATTCCCAGTCATGAAACTTGAGTTCTCTGTGTTTTATCACCAAACACAGTACTGTGTCCATGCAGTACTCATTGTTAAGCCTTGAATATGACGTTATATTTTGCTGTACAAATGTGTGTTGCAGGCTGCTTGTTCAAGGTTTACCCTTGTGTGCTCTAGAAAAGCAAGCATAAACAGTTTTCTGATGCTTATCGGGATATGTGACAAGAAATATTACGGACATTTCATGTTCTGTTTTTCGTCTGAAATCACTCACTTAGTCCTATCAGCTTGTTACCAAGATAGTTTTCGCGAGCTAATTATTCACCTCTACCTGTAGCAGCTGGTCTGCGAAAGGCGGGTTCGGTAAAATATTCTCTTCCATCCGGTGCTAGTGTTCATCGAGGAGGATATTCCACAAAGTTAAAGTGTTTCGGTAAAATCATCCACTTTTTTCCGTTTAATGTGAAATAAACTGGAATTGGAAGACATTCACGAGATCGCAAGCCCCGTTTCTTTTCTTGTGATGACCTCGTTAGACAATTTTGAATCTCTGTATCGTCTAATATGAAGATAAATTCAAAAATATTAAGTGGCAAGCAAATCGCTATTTCCGGCACTGTTGACGTCTAGTACTAAAATCGATCTTTTAATGGAGAAAATACACAGGAACATGTTTAACCTGCTTCTCACCACACTTCTGATTTTGAGTGAATACGTGCGTAATGCAAAACATTGTTCGATGAATGTTGGAGAGTGAAGTAATACAATTTCTCGTGCACTGTTCTTCGACTCGCTGTCGATCGCAACTAACAACTACGTTCACGAAACAAGAAACGTTTTCGCTTTGGAAGGGGTAAGTTGCAACCTAAATTCCTTGAAAACAACTCTTTTGCGCTAAGCAGAAATGCCAAAAGTTTTCCTGGAGCGCTCATGCCTCACCGGTCAGTAGCAGTTCCTACTATGCTGGCCTTCAGCAACCGTTTATCAATGCGACGCACTCACAGGACGGCATATCAGTTAATTGTATGTTTCCATGCCAAACAGCTTGGTCTCGGACCATCTACTCATTCCTCCTTGATTTTACAATGGCTGGTGTGAAATAACAGACTTTATCTAGTAATGCTCAAAACGAGGTCTCCTTAGATTTTCCCTCATGCCAGCATTCTTTTTCACATGTTGGTAAGAATATTTTGCAAACTGAATGGAACATTGTCGCAAAATTTCATTTTCTGGGTTAGACTTGCGTCAATGATGGTCCAATCCCACCGAATACCACTCCATCATTGTTAAAAAAACTGGGTAATTCAGTAGTATAAAGTATCCAAGCTACCCCGAGACGGTTTTTTACGTTGATACTCTTTCACTAAAAATCGTTCATATTCATTTCAACGGTCGCTTTCTGTTGCACTACTATTGAGCTGTCTTATTTATTCCTCTCACAAAACTGCAACATCACCTGCGGCTAAACGTTTAGCTATTATTCAGTTAGTGTGAACACAAGAGGGAGTTATTCGCAAGGAGTAGAACGTGAATATGTGAAGTTAAATCTGTGTTACTGTAAGTGTAAGAATATAACAAAAATATTGCATTTTTACCTGGATCATGGTGTAAGTGAAATGACTGAATAGTTAAACTCACAATAACTACACTCGTTTTTTCGTCCGGCTTACCCTGGATAGACATCCGAAGTGTTGATATACATTTTTAAATCGAGATCCGTGATAGGTTGACCTTTGTGGTGCACATTGATTGTTGCATTTTTCAAAATCAATTGTTCATCAAAACGGGATTCAAACTGAATGGTTATGGTCTTCCGGTTTTCCACTTCCATGCAATGGGTCGCTCTTAGTTCGATCTCCAAATTGATCGTATTTGCATCGCGTGTTATGTTTTTAGCTGAATCAACAGGAGAAAAGAAAGATTTCTACAAAGCAGTGGAGCCTATTCCATGATCAATATCTCCTAGACAAACCTATCAAATTTAAAACGTTAGGCAATACTGCTCTGCTTTTCAGTAAAAACATGAGTGATAAGAATTTACATGTAGATGAGCAATTGATAAATGAGCAAGCTTATACTTTTGTCCCACTTTTACAGTGCAAAACTCACCAATGACCGAATCAGGAAATCGAATAAACTTCTGTGACAAACATCTGAATGGCTCACCAATTGGCCGAGTATTTTTATCGGTAAATAGAAGTGCAATGTGGAATGGAAAGCACGCATTTAGGCAGCTCTTTGACGCCCAAGATTAGAAGACAGCTTATCTGCTGTCTAGCTCACTGATGTGCACCGATAATATATACCATCAAAGAACTCCGTACGGTGCGGAATACATTCCTAGTGGATAACCTGGACATTTATTTAACCGGATGGTTTAGAACGAGAGGGAAACTCCAGGGAAGATAATGGTGAAGATAGAGCAAGTGAACATCTCTCTGCCATTTATAAGTGACACACTGGCAGGTACTGTGCAAAAAATATTGTTCATCCTGCCAGACTGCGTGTTCATTCTCAACGGTGTGTTTGCGGTTGCAAGTCAATGTGCCTGATTCGGCAGTCTCACTGTTTGTGTACTCCGCTATATGCTTTTGTGAAACAACATTTTGCGGTCTCACGACCAGACACCTGGCTGAACACATTCGCGAACAACATCCAACGCCATTACGGTTTGGAACTGATATTTCAACTACGAGAGCATTCGTTTCATACCTAGCTGAGTCTAACCAAACGGTGAGTGTAACGGCACTGTCCACCTCCGTGATAGGGTTCGTGCTGAGCTGTCCAGAACGGCGAGCTACCATATTTTGGTCAAGGCGTAAGCCGCCGGAATTCGTCTTCACACACCCCCCTCCTAAATGAACAAAGTCCATCGTGGCCCACTCACTACTCACGGCAGGTCCTAAATTGTTTGAAAGCTAACACAATGAATGAGTGATATTAGGCCCATATCCGATCTTTGGATAAACTTGTTCTGAAAGAGATGTTACTTATATCGCTATCATGCATATTGTGTTGAATAAGAAACAATGAAACCGAGCTAGTTTTCCGGTGTTTTTCTTCCCAGTGTAGTCGTATTCATCAATGACGTGTTCATTCATGTGGAATGTACTGAGACCGAACAAGTCACTCGTTTAGTCCAGTGAGAAACTATTGACAGAAAATAAACACAGAAATTGACAATTTCTTTGAAATAGAACGTTTTCTCACCGGAGGATCTGATAGTCGTAAAATTGATTTGCACTCGATTCTGTTGGACTACGGTAAACTCAGTGATGTTGGAAATGTTTGCATGGCCAATTCCAATTTGTTTTCCGTTGCTTAGACGGAGCACTTTTACAGTGCACTGCGGCTTATCAGACTCCTCGGATTTTGGGCAAATCATCACCAATGACGCCTCAAAGATCGCACGGCCTCTTGGAATGTAGATTTCGAGGTGGACAGATTTCGGTCTGTTCATTTCAACCTCCCCAATGTGCTCCGGGATATTTATTGTTATCTGAAAGTGGAAAACGTCGAAAACTGTAACGTTTGTTTTGCAAGATTCAACATAATATTCGGATGTTTTCAAAATATCTCACAAGACAAAATAGGAGAATGTGAACAGATCCATGGTTTTCCCGGAGAACGAATTCGCGAAGGAACATTGTGATCATATTTGATAAGTCGAAGAAAAGAAGCATTTAGTGCGTATCCCAAACAGAGTAAGCTATCGGCGAAAGACATTCGGGCCTCGTTAACAGTTAGCACGTTAGTGTCTGACTAAAGTTCAGGTCAAGGTTTGAGTGAAGGGGATCACACAAGACTGGACAAAGGATCCATGAGACATGAAATAATTCAGCTCAAGGGTTGGCTCGCCAAACTACTAATCAACCAATTAGGGAAACACTGACCAATGCCAGTTTGGACCAGTTAGATTGTCGTGCGACCAATGGTGATGGTGACTCTTACATCCTATTTAAACTGTCTGTTTTACGCTAGTAATAATAGGTTGTTCGAAGGCGGAATAGTATTCAGACAAGAATTAGTGGACGGCCACCTAACATGACATCCACCACACAGAGCTAATTCTTGGTTTGAATTTCCAAGACAGGATTTCTCTGTGACTTAACTAGTGTCGCTCGGTAGAATTACCGGGCGTACCTGGTTATAGAAGGTGGGTGACTTCCACTGATCAGTTCGAATCGCGCCGAAGTCAACCCCATTGTAATGTTTTCTCGTATTTGATGTTTATAAAGAACGACAAACGTACCCATCATAATTACAAATGGAGATTAAACTTACCCGATTTCCCTCAGGTGGTGCTAGGAGCAACCGAAAAGTACCAGCAATCAACTGAAGCTATTGATCAACAATTAAAACTATACCGTGAATTTCCCAATGAATGTTAATAAGCATGCTTCCTTTTTGTAGGCTTTCGCAGTCACCTCTCATCCGAAATGACCTGACTGAAACGACGGATCGAAGATTTCAGGTGTATGGATGGCGCCATCAACGCCAATAAGTTGGCGTTCCAAAAGATCACAAATTTTTGTTGACCTCAAATAACCCCTCCATTACCGTTGAAACACAGAGCCATTCTTCACACAGTCCATCACAGTAAATGTGCAGACACATACATATAATAGCTGGAATAGTCCCACAGTCGTGGTCACATTAAGAACAAGACGCTGGAGAGCGAACAATTGTTTTCAATGAATCCTATACGGGCTCTTACAATTCATATGGGTGAGGTAACATCGAAATGCGTTAGCCATTGGCCGGAGTAAAGGTCATTGTCGTGGCGTTAGGAAAAACGGGTTTGGTGGCGAGGGGTTTCTCTATCGTGTGTGTGTGTGTGTGTGTTGCGGTGAGAGTTTCACTCTCACCGTCACGAGCGGTAATCGATACTCGACTTTTGGGGTTCGGTCGGTGATCCGTAGTTTCCGGTTTCGGCCAGGGCAGCTGGAGAGCCTGGACTAGTCGCCTTTGTGGACACAGATTAGTACTTAGTAAACGAATGGCGATTGCCTCTGCCGTGGTCATGGATTGAAGTTGGACTGGCTTTGATCGATTGGGTGGAACTCGGTATATGACTTTGAAAGATTTTTCAGGGTCGACCGTGTGGTCACTGTCCACCAAATGACCTAGAATCGAACTGGTAATCACACCGATTTTCCCGTGACTCAACAATCTTGGGTGATGTTCTTTAATGCGCTGAGACAAACGCCTAGCCTTGCGACCTATGTAGGATGCGCCACATTCGCACCTGAACGAGTAAATGATCATGGAGGAGGTCAGCTGAGGTGGGTAATGTGCATTTCACTCTAGCGGCTGGGAACGTTGAGTTTACATCCGCCCTGAGTGTTTTTGTCAACAGCTCGGCTTGTGTATCCCCATTGAACGATACTTCTTCGGTACGCAGAGAGACCGCTCTGCAGGTAGCTTTAGTTCTAAGTTCTTTTAGACAAACCTCTCGGGGTAGCCATTCTCTCGCAAAACTTGCGGAGCGAAACTTAGTTCACCTTGCAAAGTCGCCATTGAGCAAATTTTGACGGCTCTGAACGCTAGGCATCTAATTAAATCTCGTTTGTGTTAGACAAGGGCACGAAGCTGTGAAAATTCGTGTACCGGCCGTTTCATGTCTTTTTTCTATAGACCTTGCGTTGAATTGAACCATCTGCCCTCCTGGTTAGTAGTATATCGAGGCAAGCCAATTTGTTCTTGGTTTCCAGTTCCATAATAAAGGCTAGTGAGTCGTGGGGATTGTTAAATATTTCTAGAACATTGGGTAAATTGCACTCCTGGTCTAATAAACGAATTATATCATCCATGTACCGACTGTAATGAGTAAAACCTTCAATGGTTTGATTTAGTTTTCCATTTTCAAGTTTCGCCATGAAAATGTCCGCTAGCAATAGGCCTAATGGGAAACCCACGGCGATGCCCTCTCTTTGTCGGTAGAAACATCCGTTAAAGAGGAACTGTATGTTTAGCGTGCAAAGTAGCAATAGTTCTTTGAGATTTTTCTGTCGGGATGCCCATTTGTATGTTGGACGTGTTTTTGTGCTCTCATAGGATGTCCACGGTTTCCAAAAGCGGAACGTTCGTGAACAGTGATGCGATGTCTAACGAGAGCATAGTTTTCTTCTGAATAAGGAAACCTTTTATGGTGGATACGAACTCATAACTGTCTCTCAAGCTGTACTTGGCGAATTCTGCGCGAACGTGTTCCAATAATTCTACTAACCACTGAGCTGTTGCCTGATATGGTGAATTGATCATGGTCTATATTGGTCGAATGAGACATCCTTCTTTATAAGTATATGCAAGCACTGTTTGACATCCGATGAATTTAAATTATTATTATCCCATTTGAACTGGTTTTGAGAAAGGTTACTCACGGTAACCTAAATCACCGACATTTCCGGCAACACGAAAAAATTTCTTTTCCATATATCACTTCAGACATCTACGTATATGGTATTGGGGAAAGGAGAGTGTATGTGCAGTTATAGATAGGAGTGAGTGAATAAGTGAACAACAAATCTGGTAACTTGACAACATGCTTCAATTTGATCAAACTTGTCCGTTGTGTGAAGAGCAGTAAGTGTGAAATGTGTAACCACATGGCTTTATCTCTCGGACCTAAGTTTTGCTCAACTCAACCACGTTATCATCAGATGGAAATTGAAACTCAGTTCCAAAGTATAATGAGTCACTTGTATGACCTGGTACCACCATCATCTAACTCAGTTGACGGCCTGAAAACATCACTTGTTTATAAATGTTAAAAGCATCATGCCAGTAAACCTTCTTTTATTGGAATATTTACCAAGCAACATCGAGAATCGATCGAAGATCTATTGAACAATCAGGATTACCTACTGTCAAACGAGATAGAGGTGCTGGATGTGTTTTACTAGACCGAGGCGGTGGTGACGGAAAAATGTAGCTGTTTTATCCATTGAGAGCAAATTCATTTACAATGCGGGTGAGAAAGACAAAACACGAGAAGCCGAGGCAAAGTTGACAGAGATCTTGAAACAGCTTAAGTCAGACAACGCCATTTCCAAATCGCTCTACGACAAGCTTGTGCCCTGTGGCTCGTAACCACGTAGACTCTTTGGACTACCAAAAGTGCGCAAACCAAGAATACCCCTAAAACCGGTGATTGACATGAGCACCTTAGCCTATAACGCAACAGCTCAGTGGGTTGCAGGAATTCTTGAAAGTGTGCACAAGTCACTGGCAAGGTATAGTGTGAAAGATTCGTTCTCTGCTGTGTAGATGGTAAAACATCAGAATCTGTCTGAACGGAATATACTTTCCCTAGATGTGGAGTCTTCATTCACAAGCATTGCATTGATCGAAACAATCGATTTCATCTGTCAATACTTTACCGACATGGACATCAAACCCAACATTCCAGTGATCAAGATAAAATGAATAATTCTTAGATGTACATGAAATATAAACTTTCTGTATGGTGGAATATACTGCAGCCAGAAGGATGGGGTAGCAAAGAGACTATTGCTTGAACCCCTTCTGGCAGATATATTTCTAGCACAACTCGAAACTGGACCAATCCGCAGCACCATCGACAGTCCATACATGCATATCAGATACATGGACGACAAATTCATAATTTGTGCCTCAGCAATAGATATTACCGAACTACTGAAGACATTCGACTTTGCCCACACAATGACCCCATTTACAATGGAGATAGGAAAGAACAATTTTCTCACTTTTCTTGATTTAGGATGATGTAGAATTGAGGAAGGACGTATAAAAAGGGAATGTATCGGAAAAGCAAATTGTTGGGGCAATACACACACTTCCAAAGTATTGTCCCCCTAAGGTACCAAAGTGGCTTAATGAGCTGTCCAGTCTACAGAGCAAGAAACATCTGTAGCCCTGATACATCCGCCTAAGAACTGGAACACATACGTGACACACAAATGAAAAATGGCTATCCAGACCCGTTTATTCGTCAACATATGGGGGAGAGGAGACACAAAACAAGTGTGAAAATGGCCAAGAAAATGGATGTCTTCCTGACTCTCCGTTCAAGGCTGACAAGACACTAAAAATACTGTATCTACACTTATCTAAGGCCCTCGGGAAGTTTTTTTTCTCGCTGCACTTTTCCGAATCTTAACAAAAACTAAGCCTTCCTTAGTTCAGCAATCCAAGGACAGGTTATCTCATCAGTTTCAACCTCTTATTCTATTAAAGTTTACGTGCTCTCGTAGTACGCAGTGTACTGGACATACGACGAAACTCCTGGTTAGGAAGATATCAAAACACATCCCGGCTTCTTTACTCAAAGGAACATTCTGGACCATCAGCGGAGCTATCCTACAACATCTGGTTGATAGTGCAGATCAAATGGACACAGTGACAGCTGTCATACCAGTCCTGGAAACTCTCAGCGTTCACACGAAAGGATTGTGCAGGTAGCCGCTTATGCCATCAGAAGCCACAACAATTCGATTATTTAAGCCCGAACTGTGAAAGCAACGTAACCTCGTGCAACAGTTGTTGTTGCCAAGACCGTAACAAGTGATTTTCTCAAGGTTCTTATAAACAAATTCTACCCAGCCCATCATCTCTTTTATCACACCATCGTTTTTTCACACCGGTCGTTTCACGCTATATTGCTGAACATTTCACAATTACTGCTGTTCACACAACGGACAAGTTTGATCAAACTGAAGCATGTTGTCAAGTCCACAGATTTGTTGTTCACTTATACACTCACTCCTATCTATAACTGCACATACACTCTCCTTTCCCCAATACCATACATGTAAATGTCTGAAGTGATACATGTTGCAAACTGTTTCATGAGTCGATGGGCATATTAAACGAGCTGCGACAACACCGGTAGTGAATTTTAAATGCTTCATTATTCAGCTAAGTCGAAATTACTTGCGGGTAGTGTGTGTGCTTGGTTAACTGTTCTTTGGATTCCACATTTCACGTACAAAACCTCAAGTCATCCGACGAATCTTGCATTTGAAAGAACCAGACTCAAGTCAGAGCTACTGTTAGAGCATATCTTCCGCCTAATCCAGGGTATAAATCATGGTATTTTCACCGGAAAGATGTGTGTGTGTTACTACTGCGCCACCCTGCTCATCTTCGGGTTGATCCAATTGAGCGAGTTAAATTTGTTCAGATGTCATCCTCTATGACAGCCAGGAATGCTTGACCGTCGGCCGAACATAGTGTCATGCATCCCACACAACACTACTCGAAATGATTGGAATATATATATATATATATATATATATATATATATATATATATATATATATGTACCAAGAACAAAGCAGGTTTAAATGTGGGCACAATGACCCATCATGTGGAGATATCTTGATTTGGTGGGAGGCATTCGCTTGGAGTTACCGCGATGATGACGGGACGTAAAACAGGTTCATACAAAATGATCAAGTATATTCTGTTACTTCTCTTTTAGTGGATTCGAATGGCACATTGCAAGAGAACAATCACCATTAGAATTAATTGAACTTTTCGGAAGTGACTACTCATCGATCAGTTGCGCATTCAATGTCTCTCATTTTCACCCACCACTTTTCGTGAAAACATACTTTTTCCGAAGATCGTTTTTTTTCTTTTGAGTAGGACTTCTTCCGAGGTGTTTCTTATCCAGTATCGAAGGCGAGAATTCTCGATTGTTGCATGTTGACTGGATATTTTGCAGTCGACGAATGGGCGCTTTTGTTCATCGTTAACAGAAACGACCAATGAAACGTCAATCTACACAGGCTAGGAAACGCAGACGAATGTACGGATTCAGCACATAATAAATCGGTTGAAAGCGGCTGTACAAGACGTTTCATGTTCAGATAACTATGGCTCAATTTTTTTATACCTAGAAGGGACTAAACTGACACTGCATTCCGAGCATCTATTCACGTTGCTGGTCTATAATTCAGCTTAAATCACGGGAAGGAAACGTTGCTCAGTACGACACTGCAAATAACGTTTTTTGCATAATAATCTTTTTGAACAATAGTATCAGTCCGGATGATAGCCTGGCCTGTTCTAACTTGCAAAGTACTTATTTAAAGGGGTGTTATGCGGTAGCGAAACGTGGAATGTCTTTTCATTAATGAAGAAACTTATAATCATCGTTAGCCAAATGCCCTCATATTCATCTCTGCTACCATTTTCCAGTAAAAAAAGAACGATTCCGAAGACCAATAATTTTTCATTCATATATAGATGGATATACAGTAGTCTCCGTGAGATTGCCACACTCCTGAATGAGATAAACTCTCTTCAAGAAAAGGTTTTCTGTAATTCACTTCCACCATGTAATATCAAAATCAGAAACGAACAGGAAACACTTTCATTAGGAACTTGTCCCCAAAGAAGAAACATTTCTGAGTTAGATATGATAATTTCTATTCCTGATCACAATTGGCCCTGAAGATATGATATCGGTTTTCTTGTCCGTTACCACATTTGACCGACGAGTCGAGCAGCGCATTCAATGTTAACCACAAAAGACTATTGCTTTGAAGCCTGCCAAACGGTAGATTTGGGCAAGTGGGTCAAATATATCCTAGCATGAAGAATGCATAAGATAAGTTGAAGGTGATGTGCTGCACTGAATCCGATTGAACATTAAGACCGCTACCCACTGGAAAAGGAGACATTTCGAGATTATTCGAATGTCGACCGCGAATCAGAATTATTACCAAGCAAACGTAGCAATGGTTGGCTGAAAAGCCGAAGAAGTGCACTGGCTTCTGAGGACCAAAATATTTTCATTGCTGAATAATTGCAATGAGCCTTCGAAGATAAATTAGCAATAAATTGTTATTATCCTCCTTGTAATGTCTAATTCGTATATGGATATAGCGTGGCTCGATTCAACGGACGGGACATATTCACCATTGCAATCGTATCTATAATTTTGTAAAAAAATAACCCAGAAGTTCTAATTCTCATCATCATCATCATCATCATCATCATCATCATCATCGCACTGCAATAAACTTCAGCGCGAGCCCCACTGACCACCGTCTTTCTCATCATGCTTCACATAGAAACAAAAAGAATAATTATATACAAGATGGAAAGCGAGTGGAACTACACGCACATTGATCAATCATTCTAATTTGACAGAAAATGACAACACGATCGTCACTGCTCTCGTTTCACTGCCATATTCTTCAGTGTCTCCAGCCAACTGGCTGAGGAATCATTTGGACCCCAATCACGTTCACCTGAAGCACCTACGTTTCCTAAGTTTGATGTACATTTCCACATTCCCTACTGTCATATCATCCGTTGACTTCCACGTGCCTTTATACGATCCTTCAGCATTGCTCATCCGGTCATTCCACCCAATCTTACTGATACTACGCAAACTTCGATGGGAAAAATCGTCAAAGCGACGGAAATATTCCGCACGCAAACTCCATGCTTCTCAATCACACAACAGAACTGGGCGCACAACAGCACAGTAAACACAAAATTTCAACTTCGGCGAAACATCAGGTCGGTGCCACAAGTGCTTTGGTCCAGCGTACAATGCTCGAGCTTTTGTTATAAGCGTGCCACCACGACTGCCGTGCTCCCATCCGTCGTCACCCTGATACCCAGGTAATTGGAGCTGTCAAAACTGCCAGAACCTCCCCTTCGAGCATCAAGCTGGGAAAGGTTAACCTCCAGTCCTGCAACATCCCTTTACACTTGGAACGTGAAAAGTCCATGCCGAATATAGCTGCTTCACTTGCGAGTCTATCGTATGCTCGTTGTGCATATTTCGTGCACTTTAACGACGACAAAAGGTCGTCCGCGAAATCTAGGTCACATAGCTCTTCACTATTTTCTAGTTAGATGCTCATATCCTGAAAATCTCGCAAGACATTCCGCATTATCTCGTTCATGACGAAGTTGAACACAAATGGAGAAATGGGACATCCTTGTGTAACACCGCGCTCACGCGATCAGAATTGTTAGAGTCCAATGATCTTAGTATATTCACGAACTTCTGTGGAATACATTTTTACTGAACAGCACTGAGGGGTGCCGTCCGGCTAACTTAATGGAAGACGCCTTTCGAGTTGAGGAAAACCATTATTGTTGGCCGACGGTGTTTGTTGCACTTCGAGTAATTGGCGAAAAGTAAAAATCTGGTCGATGCATCCTCGACCTGGACGGAATCCGAACTGTTGCTCGCTCGCCTTCCTCTCGCGAGCTGGTGTCAGACGGTGCAGTAAAATCGAGGACCGTATCTTGGTGATTATCGGGGTTAAACTGTTCCCGCGATGATTGCTACAACCAGTGTGTATTTTCTTCTTGAAGAGGGGTACAATGATCGACTCGCCCATTTGATAAAAAACGCTCCTCGTTTCAAATACCACACAACAAGTGGTTAGTGGTACATCACCACCCATTTGGAAAAGGGCTTGAGGGAGTTCGACGGGAGTGGCCGTTTTTCCACTTGTTTTTAATCGAATGCTTGATTCCACCTCTACTTTCGATGGGAGCTTATGTGATATTCACTAAGAAACCACAGTCGTTGAAGTCAGAGTAACTATATTAGCGTGCGGCCAACTAAAGTGCTCCTTGAAGTATTCGGCCCAACGGTGAAGCCATTGTTATTTGCTATGAATATACCCTCCATTTCTATCAAATATCGTCTCACTGACCGAGGTTCGCCATCCACCGGCGATGCAAATAGGTATGAACAGTCTCTGACTGATACCACGAGAAGCTGTTACTTCCATTTCTTTGGCTTACCAGTTTTCGCTACCAATCTCAAGTCTTTTCTTGACTTGCTTCTATAGGCTTATTCTTAATTCATTCCTCCCTTACAATTCCAGAAATGACGTTTTATTCCGTTAGACTGAGGAACTATTGATAAATCCCCTTGGATTCGATAAACATTCTGTTGCTATGTGCATCGCCTGTTTGATATGGACCCAGTGCTCGTCTACATGACTGCTCGTGGTATATCCTACCTAATGTGATAGTTTCTACCTATAACAAGTGTGAACCTCTGGATCAGACAAACGTTGTACGGCCAACCGGGTTCGCAGTTTTTGTCGATAACCATGAAACGGGAGTGACAATCGAAATAAATCTAGTGCATAAAACCACTTTATATGCGTGGAACAGTAGAATCTGCAGTTCTAAATGGAACTGCGCCACCTATACCTTATTGCGATATGAGCCATCTGGCTCAGAAAACCTGTACTGTTGGAGCGCCATGTCACCATGCAACGCGAGCTCTCTCGAAAATTCATACTAGATAGGAATAATTGAATGTCTGCACAAAACTGGCGGAGCCTATTCTTGATATCTGTACTCTAAGTGAGTAAGGCTCAATGTCCACCTAAAAAAGCTGTTTGTCAGAGCTGAAATCATTTGGTGGGTATACCAGTATTAAAAAGGAGCGGCTGTTAACGCGGCTATCCTTTCGAAAGTCAACCGATCCTTGGAGCTTTAAATCGCATAAACGGCTACTAACCGGTTTCCAGTCTAAAACAGCAGCTTCAGTCTTGTCAGGCAAGACTGTTCCTACACCACTTAGACTCACAGCTCCCGCTGCTTTCTCTCCTGAAACGCGCAGGATATACCTCGACGAGATACCAGGAACAGTTAGTTGAATCACACAACTCGAATCCTGGATAAGCGTTTCACTTACGCAGCAGACGTTAATCTTCAGATAACCCATTGTGAGCGCTAGACAAGCCTGCTGACCAGCCTGTGTGACAGTGCGCACGGTAAAGGAGTTGATATTCAGAGGGTGACTAGACTTAAGGAAATCCAAGTTACAGGATAGAGGATTATTCACGACACTATTAAGGAACGAACCGTTGCCAGGATAGGGCTTGCTGTCAGCGGGAGCTTTATGGACGGATAGAGGGGCAAAGAGAGGTGGCGCCGTAGTAACACACACATTTTCCAGGTGAAAAGACCATGATTTATACCCTGGATTAGACGGAGGATACGCAACACTGATGGGCTCTAACAATAGCTCTGACTTGAGTCTGGTGCTTTCAAATGCAGGATTGGTCGGATGACTTGAGGTTTTGTACGTGAAATGTGGAATCCAAGGAACAGTTAACCAAGCAATATATCATCAATCATTCACACTGCCCGTAATTATCTGTGAACTAGATACAAACGTCATGATCGTTGTCATTGTTGTAATCCTCCTTGTGACTAGTGTAATCTCATTGTCCGTTTGCCCTAATTATTGGTTCTTCTGATCTTATGACTGATCAGTAAAACACGGAAAGTGTGACAAAAAATAAGGGTTATGATTATTGATCTTTTTTATTCTAGGTTTATTTTATGACATGAATATCGTAATATTTTCGAAATCCTAAATCCACTTCATTCTGCCCTTTTTCTAGCTCAGTATCTGGCTTGCAGCCACCTAACCGAGCAAAGGAACAACTCGCATTCAACGAAAAATAGCTGATTTCCATCGCAAATCAGGTCACAAAACTTTCGGTTCACACACTAACTAGTCGGTAAAAATTAGCAGCAATTCATTCATTTATTTCTTTGGGTATCTGAAACTACGACCTTCTATATTAGAAACGTTTTCTGTCAAGCCCAGAACCAGATGCTTTTGTACACGAGTTCAGTAGATTTACTACAGTTTCAAAAGCAATACTCAATTTTTACATCAAAATTCAAGACGAATCTACTTTTCTGATCTCGACTTTTTTGTGTCAACTCACCCAGCTATTTTTATCGCCTGTGGCGCACATATCTCCTAAATCGATATTTGTCATGTTGCGCTCGGCAGAAAATAACCTGAAATTGATGTACCAGAAAATGCTATAAAAACGTATTCATTCAGCTAGCTAACGAAACCATGGTAATTTCGCCCACACATCCTACATAACAAACAGGCTAGTTTGTATATTTTTGTATCTTACTCAAGTTTTCAGTACTTTAGGCAGGTAAAACGCAGGTATCTCCTCAAATGCTTTATCTGACTATGGCGTCAGATGGGTGCAAAACCCAATCGATAACTCGCACAAACGTATTAAGGAAACAAAAGCGTCACAAAAATTCACAAATATACCAAAAATAATATTTCAGCGTTACATTTTACACAACATGGAGGTGAATTCAGAATGGGAAATATAATCCCTAACAGACGTCTGATCTGGTAACCGCAAAACGACTGGGTCCACGATACAACACTGGGACTGTCGACGGCCAGCAAAAGATGAGGCCAGTTTACCCACTAGCTTAAGTTAGAACGCAGGTTAGTGAGCAAACAGGAAAAATATTCAGTATTTCATTAGCCACCTGATAAGAGTGGTTTGAGGAGTATCGATCACAGCAGTTTATTTGATTTCCTCAGGGCGGAGCAGACTATCTCGAATATCGACGGAGAAACACACAGCCATTCAATGAGAAGAATTAAATTGTGTTTTAGTAATGTCTGAATGCTTTAGAAGGTACAACTTGAAACACAGAATAAACTAGTGTGCCAGAATTCTTTGAGTGACAAATGATGTTCAGAGAATGAATTCCGTCCTAGTCATTGCCTTCATACTGACGAAAAAGAATAACGTGTGCAATGAAGTAACATAATGAAAAGCAGTTCTCCAAACAATGTTTTTTATCAGTCAACCTCGCACGAACTTAGTTCCAAATAATAAGAGCGTTTGAAACTCACGTCGGTCTAATTAGGATGTTCGGACATCTCATGCCAGATCCGATCTCTCCAATTGTTGCATTTGCCAGCTGAGCTCCGTTCGACACTGTACACTTCAAGTTTGTTCGCACAACACATCCAAAATGACGCAGTTGGATTCGGTACAATAAATGTTTGGCATATATGTTACCAGGACTTGTGTTGGAACTCTTGTCCGAGTGGGTATCCGGTGTTCGAAATTCGAAGTGACACATCTGTTTTTGGTCAATTAGGGGTCACCGCAACAGCTCGTTTACAGGCGATTTCGTCAGGAGTTTTCGTGGAATTTCTACACATCTACAGTTTTGTTTGTTTTATATGAGGCCTACTTCGTATCTACCTGATTGTTAGCAGATATGAATGCAATGTTTGATTTGGTAACAACATATGTTATTTTACAAAGCTATTCGGGGGTCAAGGGCCTGGGGTACAAACATATGGGTCACCGGGTAACTAGCTCATCTGACAGTCTAGTTTAGGCATAAATAGCGATTGTTTGTGAAATCCTATGAAAGCATGTACATTTCGGATTGTTTACTGAAATTCTAAAGACATATGTAATCAAAGAACAGGCATTTTGCTAAAAGCAAGGACCTACTGGTTCATCTCAGGTTAGTTTCAGAACCACAAATTAGAAGTTGCACAATTTGAGTGTGAATGATCATTCTGGACAATTTACTATTGATCGATCTGAACTGTATGCAATTGGTGTTCGTCACATTTGGTCAACGAAATACAGAGCGATATGATTGGCAACTGAACAGTTTGTCCTTCCTCTCGTCTTCGCTGAACTAGTGTAATGACGTCATTGGTGTACCCTACCACGATCTATGTGTCAAGTCACATTTACGTGCAATAGTTCAGAGCCTTTCCATTATTCATCAAATATAAAACTTACGATATTATAAATGATAAATTCGTCACAGGTTTTCATGTGTTTGCTGTTTGTCACAAATAAGCACAGTATCGTCTGGTAAAAAAATAAAATGGAAGTTCAATTCAATCGGTAGTTGATTCTCATCGAGCAAAGCACGAATGATGACCTCATAATTGCCCCGTCCATTTCACCTGAGTAAATAGGGGTATGGTTGTCACTAAAAGACAGTTCCAGGAAAATCATAGTAAGTAATATTTAGTGTGGGACAAAACTTTTCTACTCATGCTATCTCCTTTATGCCCCGCTTCTGCGGTTCCAGTCAACGTTTGGAAATTGAAATAATAATCAAAAAGTGTTTGATTGAATATCATGGATCATAGCTGAACGAAAAGAAGTCAGTTGAATATCAACCATTGAACACTTTCGTTCATGAATCTAAATCCGTGTTGACACCCATCAACATTCCGCAACTGTCAACATGATTCACAATATAAAGTACCACGTAAATATTGTAGGAAAAGTCAAACAGGATTATTTTTCGGAAAAATGGGTAAATTTATATTGCGAAGAATTACTGAACAATTGAAAACAACTGTCGTATTTAGAACATCTTCGAATGTCTTTTGGCTCATTACTGTGAAAAATCAGCCACATGATGTAACTAATTACAGAAAATGAATAAACTCATGCAGGTTGACATATAAGAAAGCTTTGCTGAAAGATCTTATTGTTGAGATGATTCATACTAACGTAGGTACGGTGGGGAAATCCCCAATCGACCCATTGAATTCAGTTTCACCTATTTAGCAAGTGGTCTGTGGAAATCTCTGAGCTAAAATTGCATCCATGGGAACCGTCATGCCAGCTTGTTTTCAGTCATACTTGTTGACAGTTGGCGAGGCACATGTACGGTGTTTAGCATTATGCCACGCAAAATTAACCATTTTCTCTAGTTAAATGGAGATAAGTTTCTTTCATCAGTTCACTCTTTACTTCCCAGGAAAATTTCATTTTTCAACTTGATCACTAAACTTATCAGATTATTCACCATTTCAGGAATCAAACGCAGTTATCTGAACAGATTCGAAAATTCAAATGAGAACGTTTATTTTGAATGAGATAACTAAGTTTCTTTCATGTGATTTTGCCATTGATTTGACTACTCTCAACAGTAGGATATGTTTTCGGTGTGTATTTAGTCACGCACACGTGGCATTAACTGTGAAACACGTAATCAATTAACTCACTTTTCTGAATGAGTAAATTGAAATTTGTCAACTTCCGGACTGCATCCCATGCATGTGAGCCAACGAAACAGACCACGTGTACGCGAACCACCGTTTCGGCCTCAAAGTGATTTGATCCATCCTCTAAGATAGCTCTGACAGTCAAAGCCATTGATATTGGCGGCAGCATGGAGAACAATTCCAATGCTCCGGTTTTGGCATCAATCCTGAACGCGTTTTGCTCAACCCCATGATTCTCAAGTAAGTACTGGATTCTACTTGTAGATTTCATCTCGTCAACTTGTAGACGGATAACAGGGATGAGACTGGGTATTTCATCTTCACAAATCGTCACGTGGTATAAGGGTTTTGTGAACGAAAGCGTCTCAACCACTAAAGATTTAAAATAGAACAAAGCAAGAGATTTCGGAAACGGAACATGACTTAGTTTAACATCAGCAAAGGACGACTTCTACAGTGCAGTATTTCAAAACATAGTATTGATGAAAGTGAAAATGGTCAGAATGGTAGGTAGTCTAAATATCATTCATCATTTGTAGTTTGGGTTTCAGCATTGCTCAGGAGAGTCAAATTGCTGCTTGAAAATAATGAAAAAGTGATGTGCAAATGGATTCATTATTGGTGATTAGCAAAATACTTCAAATAATACGATTGAACATACCCAACGGAGAGTACTGTAGAAACAGTAAAAGTGATACTGCATGAAACATGATCGATAACTTTCAATGATGACACCGTAAGTGATAGGGACCTGTCCGTTAGGGAAATTTTCACAATGCCTACTGTGAGGTGGCACTTTTTAATTCTTCAAAATCCGATTGGTTTAAAACTGAACAGTCAATTCCAAAATGTTCGGATTATTGGTCAATCAAATGAGAGAAAAAAAGAAAGTGGAAAAAGCGAAGCCGTGGTTACAAACAATGAAATACAAATTGTAAGAAGTAATGCAAATGCAGATCAGTTTAGCTTGGCAGTTACACACTGATTTCAATTTAGCTTCCGAATGACGATAACAAGTAGGTATTGAAGGAGCTTTTCAAATAGGTGCGAATTGACTAAGAAAATCCTTTTTCATATGGATGTTAGTTCTAGCCTAAAGCTAATAACAATTTACACTTTTGGAGGCAACTAACGCAATTCTGATTAGCTGGGGTCCGTGCTCCTACTGGCAGTATTATATCCTATGAGTAAAAATATCACAGAGAGTAGACAAGAATCATTTGAAAATAAACTAGCTAGTTACAGCTGTTACTGAATATTTCAAGAATGACTGCAAGTCACTGTTATAACTAAGTCACATATATATTCGATGAGTAAAATATATAAATGGGGAGTAGATGGAATGAGTGCACGTCATTGGTATGAAAAGATCCCGTACTTTTCACGTAGCCCCTCTTATACATTGAATTACCAGTATGTACAGCTGAGATCCATTCTTATCCCAGAAACCTGGCCATACAAATAAATTGGAAGTAGAACTGTTTAGCCTGAAAGATTCATTTTTGTCGGTTTGGCCAAAATATACCAGGGATTACCAATTGATATTTAATTTAGTGAAAACGTTGTTTCTACTATAAATAGAAAACGCGAATAAAAAACAAGCTCGTTTTCGGTAACATCATCCCCGCGGCTAATACAGCTACATTTATAAGTGAGAAATGCTTACGTTATGAGCTATGTCTGTATGCTAAATTGTGATTGGACAGTCATCAAAATTGGCGTCTCCTAGCTGGGACAGATATAAGTGGAATGTTGTTGTTCCGTGGTTGGGAAAAAGACCAGTGAAAGAATGAACATGAGTTTCGGGGATTATACATTTCCGGTTTCAACCAAAGGGTCAAAGTCTGGGTCACACCGAATTCCAGAGTCTTTCTCGAATGCGGTAAGGTCAGTTTGTGTGCCTTAAGAAAACGTATCTGAGAAAAAACAATGGATTGAAAAATCTGATCGATAAAGCCCTTGCAGTTATCAGACGTTGATACGTGATGAAGTAGAACCTAAAAATTTACTTCTCGGATGGTATTAGGCATTTGCTTGAGTTGACTGGGAGCTTTGCAATATTACCTTTGAATTTAGGCTTGTTAAAGCCGAACTAATCTACATGCTTATAGTTGTTACTTTACGCAAGGATACTCTAAATTGCTTTGTTGCTCGAAATCACAAATTTTCAACGAAACTATTGGTTGCATTTAGAGAATTCACGAAGTAAGTGATAAGGTCTAAGATTTGTGATTTTCCACCCCTTCCCCCGTTGTGCTCGTTTTAACTAATAGTTCAAAGATTTTTTTTTAAATTACCGGTCAACGACGAACGACGCTTCATTGATTTGGTACGATTGATCAAGGCGGCTTGCTAGTGAGTCGATTGTGCTTAGCATGGGTTCTGCCTGAGCACTGTGATTGGTCGCATTATACCGTTTTGCATTTCGTATTATACACACTTGGCTGTGTGTGCCAATGTGCTCAATTTTTGATAGATCGTGCATATGGCAATATGCACACACGTTTGCATGATCGCATCTCAGTGTTATTTGCTCATTTTCGGTCCTTCGTGAGTCACGAGTTTTGTTCTGCCATGAAACCTGTGGTTATTTTATGGGGTATTGTTTGCTTAATTAACTTTAGTGAAACGGAAAATGCAAGTGATGTCGTTAAGTTCAGTTCCGTGTATCAAAACACAACTTTATTTCAAACTACATCCGACAAAAAATATGATATTTTCGTGTAATTAGAGAGGTTTTCAAAGCAGTGTACTTGATGAGTTGACCAACGCCAGATTTCTTATTGCTTGAATCCGTCTATCGTATTCTGTCATTGCCTAATTGGTGTCTAATTTTGTATCCGTGGTGATAAGGAAGTCAAGAAATTTCTGAATTTCTTGTTATTTTACTACCTAGTGTACGAAATCAAATTTCAAAACCGAAACGCGGTATGGTCAGTGAAACACTATACAAAACCATCCAGCTCCTAAATAGTGAATCAATTTGCAAAGTGGTAGGTGACAACGACCTGAATGTTTCAGTTATAATATATCTGCATATATTGCCCTGTACAATTTATCTACGTTTTTTCATCTATCAGATTGATCAGACGGTTTCGTATATGGGTTGGAAAAGGAGCTACACATACATTGGATGTTCTGAACAATCACCGTTTGCTCGGAGTGGATTATTCTACATTCATTTCTTCGTAAAGCGCATAGATACAAATGCTGATGTCAACTGTCGGAATTATTCCGCAGAAATGTTCAACCGCATGATTAAAAAAAATAAATACATGAAACGATGGACTCGAAAGACTTCGAAGTAAAAAGTAATAAAGCTTAGTTTACTTCATAAAGGTTGATTACTATTGGTTTCAGAAAGTCTCGAACAAACCAATGATCTAGATAATATGAATATTTTTTTAGATGGTTGGCATATTGTAGTAGATTATATTTGACATTATGATACTAAAGAGTAAGAATGGCTATGCGTCGACTGATAGTGTTCGAGTGAATTGTGCTAATAAATACAACGATATTCTGGAACAAAATATTGGAATTGGAAAGAACATTGGATTTGCATAGAGGCAGGCTAATTGTTAGTAAATTGCCGCAGAATGTTTTCTATCCCATAGGCTGTAATACAAGGTGATGCAATCAGTAAGTATAGCTCTGCACGTCACCCACAATAAGGTGACGCGGAAAACGTTATTTTGTATGCATGTTTTCAAGGTGACAGTTCCTTTACCTGCACGCGACTTCATAAAATAATTTCTTGAATAATGATTAGTTTTCGAGCACATTATTTACAACCATTTCGATCTATTTTTATCCAAATATGATAACAACCACTTGCAATATGCATGGTTATTTTCGATTCTGATGCACAGTTATCAGGTAAGTTTTTAGGTATTCCAAATCGGAATAGGTGGAAATCAAAAGCATCACAGGGGAAAGCCGTATTTCATCTAAACACCAAACACGATTGAGGGTAAGTGGTGGAGATGTTACCCTCGGTTACATGTTGATTCAAGGTGCAATGAAATCAGTTTTCAGAGGGAATAGTCTATACTGCGCTTCAAATTAAGTAAACTTGACACGTCAGAACCGAGATCGGTTCGGAATGTATCGAAAAATCGATGCGCCATGAGGAATGCTGTGGTAAACTTGTGTTGTTTAATAACACAGTGTAGTCGAAATCGTTGATAAGTTATCGACGTTTAGGTCACCACAGGTAACCTTTTACAAGACTGTTATCAAACAATAAAATTCTACCTTAAGTGAACTTGCTTTGAAACAACACAAACACAGTCGTTGGTAATTCCATCCTGGCAAAAATGTCTCCTTTGTTGGAGTTAAACATCTTGAGATAACTCCCAAAGTGGTTGGTCATTTCGACAGTATTCTGTAAATACTATCAGAATAATTTTTGATCGGAGAGTTTATAAACTGTTTTTTATATTCGGGTTGACATTTTCTCTGAAGTAAACTACTTTTCTTCAGCTCAAAGAATATTATTTAGTAGTAGTGATTATGTGTGAGTAGACTTACTGATAATGACTGGCATTCGACTGATCAGCGATCAATGATATTGAACTAAAGCCAAAGTAAAATTACGGGGAACAATTAGAAAAACTACCGGTTTATTGGCCACTGAATTGCAGTTTTTCAAATATACTCTACATTTACAGCTGGAGCCTTGCTTGAAGATGGAACAACGTAAACTGATAAAGGGAAAACGTGTGTACTGGACACATGGACCTGCGCACCAAACAAGCACGCCACGACTGAGAAGCTTTTTCGTGAGCTGTATCAACACCAACAACTTGACCATAGTTGAAGGTTAGTTGAAACACTTTAGTGCTCATGTGATCACATATCGAGCTTTTACATACGAATTGATTGATTCCGATATTAATAACGAATGATGAGAACGTCTTGTTGGTTAGTCATGATAAAGAATTCACAACAACATTCAGTAATTTGTTCACTGTTAGGCAATTATAGCAAGCAACATTTTGATTTGAGGACGCATGATATCCATCGCTGAACAGTGGCAATCACAAATGACCTTACACGAATAAATCTTCATACTAGAGTAACAGCTAGTGAAAGGTAATCGGAAAATTTAGGCCGACAGATAGTTTTGACCGGTAGTAGTAGAATGGACTACCGCGCTTCCGTACCGTCTCGAAGGTCAGAAGTCCCAATTCCAACCGGAAGTCACCTTGGTGGTAGAGAGTAATGCATCCTCATTGAGCTCGTTACTATGCATAACATTTCGGGACCTTACGGCATCCTCCAATTCAAATTTCGGAGTCGCGTTGCCGGCTATCGCTGACAGTAGTGGGCCTTCACGGCAATGACGTACTCCACTCCTACTGCACTAATGCTAACATTATGCAATGCATCACTGATTTCCATTGAGGCTGGTCATTTCACATTTGAAATCCGTGTTTATTAAGGGACAAAATCTGCAGTCTCTGAACCACACACTATTCAAATCTGTTATAAAATAAAACACTGAAGACATCTTTTCGATATATCTCATTTAGTAGGAACGAAGTTGAGTAAGGAGCAAAGATTTCTTATGCAATTCCTTCCCTAACCTAGATATCCGAGATTTAGGGAAGAGAAGAATCTTGGAAATCGAGTGTCCACCAAGTAAGCAAAAACCTGACCGTGTTTCATGCTGAAATTAGATTTTACATGTTGAGTTTTTTATTTGGTATTTGGTTTGTTTTCGCAGGTGACAACGAGGTGCAAAACATGAATAAATCTCTAACAAATACTGGTTTGTCCTAGCTGCTTGCAGATAATTTTGCCTGTAGGTACACCCAAAATTCCTTTTAATGAAGCATCTCATTCTGTTTCATCTTGAAGCACAATGCATTACAACATAGATTGAGTTCCCCAGCATAGAACAGTTCCATCTACATACAATGGATCTCTTGATCATTTTTGGTCAGGAAGTCACGATTCCATGTAAGGCAAGTACAAAAATATTACCACAATTCCCATCTGTTCCACAGACAGTATGCCAGATTTTTGAGGTATATTGCTTTCTTAAAGTATATCGATGAAAATGCTTCAACAAATCAAACCGATGCTTGATCCCAGTAGATAGTGTATTCACCAGTCAAACTGAATATGAAACCGTCTTTCCTCTTCCAATGATAGCAATAATGGTTCACTGGATGACATTATTAATTTTCCGAATTTTGTAGTTACTCAGCCAAGTGCATCTATTTTGGAGATTAATTCAATGGTTTTTTGTGGTACAATTTGGAGTAGAACTTTTGGAACTATCGCGAAATTCCGATCATTTTTCCTAATTATTCATGTTTTTTCTTGTGATTATCCAACACCGGATCCCTCGCTTCTCGCTGTATCCATCTATTCAACCATAGGGAAAGTAAATGACTTCCATTTCTCAAGTTTATGAGCCGAATCGGTACCACGGTGAAATATCCCTGAAAATGGGAGATTTAGTTACATTTCATTGGTTGAAAGTGGATGCTGGTGGTCGACCAAAGAGCAACCAAAAATTGATACGCAGAATCATTTTCATCGTCTGCTTGCCTCAAATGTCACTTGAAATACAACATTAAATTTATAGGACGTCTATGAAGTTTGTGGTTGAAATTCAAATAAATGTTTCCGTGGATATCCTGGAATTCTGTATTTCCACAGAGTATTTCCAGGATTCTCTGTGCCATGGCTTCCAAAACGTCATATTGCATGAAACCACGTCTTTTGTTTCTATAAGTAATTACAAAGCAAATAATGTTTTCGGTGGGAAAAGGACAAAGTCATTGGTAGGCTGCCAAATGAGGAATCTCAAGGTAGTGGCAGAAAATGAACCCGGGTTGCAAGGGTTCAAAGTTCATAGTGATATCTAATTGACCACCGATGAGCACAAATATCTCCATAAGCTTTAACTTAAACTGATAGCAGATGATTTAAATTTATTAGCCAATAATTTTCCCTGTGATAACAGCGACCAAGGTATCATTTAGAATCGTGAAAATGCTGCACATATGTTTTATCCTTGTTTGCAATGATTATCAATGCCGATGATATCGCCTTGTTGGGCAACAGTGCACCGGCAATTCAACACGTAGCTGACCACTTAGTAATGAACTTGTCTCATTATGATGTGTGCTTTGCGGCGTCTAAATGTAAGGTACTTCTTTAAGTTTGACAGGAGCCTGTACCTAGCCTAAGCCCGTCGTTGTGATCGGTTAGAGGTGGTCAATAGCTTTAAGTACCTCGGGAGCTTGATTACAGCTGGCGGTGGTGTAAGGATGGAGATCACACCAATAACTGAAAGAGACGGAGCAGCTTTCAAAAGCTTGCGTCGTCTGTGGTGCTGCCCTCAGGAGAAGGACGTACACTGTCGCAGTTCGTAGCATTCTTCTTTACGGTTGTAAGACCTGTCCCCTCCGCGTTGAAGATGCTCGGCAGTGTGAATATCAGAATAGCTTTAACTTTTTGTTATCATTATTTTGACTTCTGAAGCTCCTCCCTCGACTTTGCATTTATTTCCCCAAGATACAAGTTAAGTTCGCGAACTACTGCTTTTAATAAATCACTGATGTAAAAACGTTTGGTTGGCAGCATCGATGTAGGTCTGTGTTGCAATTGGAAATATGTTCTATGGTAGACTGCAAATGGGATCAATTATTTATTGGTTATGTCAGGAAAAATTTGAAGCAGTGTTACGCTCTAGGGTGTACACTTCCGTTGTGTTCCAATTCAGGTTTGCCAAAATTACGGAGAAGAGAAATGATTGGGAAAAAGAAAATCTGAGTGCTCGGAGAACACATATCTAACAACAAACCTGGAATATTCTACAATTATTTTCTGCAATCATTTTCGGAATGCGGAAAGCTCCAAAATCCCCCAATAGCTGAGCAGTCAGCGATTGGACCGGGTTACCCCATGAGTCTCGAGGAATCACAGCCTGATATTTCATCGATGCTGATTGAGTGCGGGTGCTACTGTTGACCAAGTGGTCGCATTCTGAGTGATACTTGGAATCGCAGCCAAATGACTATCATCTATTAGGGTGGTTCGACAACATCCATGATAGATAGATCGTGCATTAGGAATAAAATGATCAAGTTATTCCTTGGGTTTCTCAGTGGAATCATCTCCGTGACGCTTGGAAAATCCGTTGGAGCTTTCTAAGGCATAACCGGTGAATTGAACCGAGTGAATAAGTGGGCGTTAGGCGAGCAAAGCAACACATAGAAATGCTTTGATTATTTGGACCGCAAGGCCTTGGGAAGGAACAGGAAGACTGGGCAATGGTGTGTGTAGATGATTCGACAGAAACCCATGAGTCATGACAAATTATTGCGCAGCATGACGGATAACTGAAGAAAGAATATTCTCACCGAAGCACTTATGTATATTATGCAAAAAATATTTGGTTATCAAAAGCTCAGTTGTGAATATGTTCGATGAAGAATTCCAGATACAGACGTCTCTGCGGACAAAAGCTTGCCATTTAAATGGTTCGTCGACATATGACAATGTTTGCTCGGATTTCTCAGTGTGTATCACAATCTCTTAGCCTAAATACACAGAAGTCAATGTGAAATTCACCCACGTACCTATTACAAATGAGCGATAAACCAGCCTCGACCTCAAATACTATACTAATATTGTCACGCATTTGATTTTTGAAGTACTGATGCTGTAACATGGCGACTAAATGAGACCAGTCTCCATCTACAAGATATAGCTTTACTGAAACTCAAATAGACACTATATGTTTAGCTGAAAACAAATGGACTATTGAGTGGGGATAAAAGAACAAGTATTGATGTCAGAGTACGCAAGAATGAAGTAGTTTATTTGTTGCTTTCTTCAGATAGCGAGAAGTAGAGGGAAGGATGTATAAGGAACTTCGTTTGATACGTGTCAGCAGAGCTATATGTCACCGGGCGAGTCCCTAGGTCATTACCAGCTATGTTCCAAACAAGCCTAGAGTCGCGTGCTCTAGAGACTAAATTGTCAACATAACGGTCGAGGATATTCAACTGTAGGAAACAGGTGTATATACCTTGTTGGATTGTAAGAATGCACATTCATAAATTGTGTGGAAGCTAAAGCCCCACAATGGGGACTCTTCATGACTATAACCTGGATATGGTTTACCTCTCGGAAGTTTGTCTACCCAACTTTTGCAACAAGAGCGTAAACATTCTAGAAGATGAGCCAGCTTACTAACATTATCATGGCGGTTCGGCAGACAAAGTTGAACTCCACGGCGTCACATTCGCATTTAGAAATGAAGATAACAGCGCGATGACGTCTTGGGAGTTAATTTATGCAAGATTCGCATTGGTAGGCTTCAAGAGTCCCACACAGAACTCATCAGTGTCCGCCATCTAAACCCCGGCCAATGAGCCTGGTGAAAAAACGAACGATGAATTGAAGGACAGCCTATGCAAACTAATCAACCGGGTTCAGATACATGACAATCTAGAAGTCCAAATCGGCGAAACAATTGTTTTTCAGTAATTCATTCTCAAGCCATTTACAGATTACATAGTAGGTACTGGACATCAGGTGAATCCGGAAGCCGCTTTCAAAGTTCTTTATCGTGTCTCCCCAAACAAATGCAAAGGTGTTCAGTTGCGCACTCTAGCGATAGCCGAGGCAATCGGAATAAGGAAGTTGACCCCTGACCTGTGCGCCCAAAAGCGTTTGGTCCGGGCACTCCAACTCCCCTGGCCCAAGATTGAACAAGGCCGCATGAATTTACCGTCCGGTTACCTAGAAGGCGTCAGCTAGATAAGCCAATCACATGATAAGGATAGCTTGACTGACAAACCCCTGCCCATGATTGGTGTTTATTCCATGTCTATGTTCATGATCTTTTGTCTAATGTCTACTATGTAATCTGTAAATGGCTTGAGAATGAATTACTGAAAAACAATTGTTTCGCCGATTTGGACTTCTATATGATGCAATGGGTATTCTTCAGACATGACAATCTGTTGATCGGAGGTGGCTGGTGCGCTCACACGGGTGAATCAGATAAGTGAATTGGCACATCTTGAGATGATTTGACGTTGTTCGATACTGCGAGTGAGGTGACCTCCTGGTCATTTTGGTCGACGCTGAAAGTATGGTCTTTTGCAGCCCATGCTTCCAAAGCTCTCGAAAGGACTCCATGACGTGGTGTTCGAACAACAGTCGCACTGTGCATCATATTTGCCAAATCCTAACAGTTTCCTTTCGGCTCCGTCTGTGGAGGACCGTAAAGTGTATCCCATTGCAGTACTTGACACAAACGGTTCAGATTACATTCTCCCGCATGCACACTCCACAAGACGTAGGACCTCCTCACCTACCAGAGATTTTTCAAACATTCTTGCGCATGGGCACAACCGCAATGATCACAGAGGTCAAATGCCCAACTATTGACACTTGGTAACCAGAACCTGAAACTCGGAATGGATGATCATATAGGATCCCAATAAATCAGAAGTGATAGCGAGCCGAACTACAGTGGATTATCGTCTACCACCACAGTGCCGAGGATTCAAACCTCTGACCACTGAAATGCTAAACAAACGCTCTAAGGCATTCAAGCACCACCGGTTGCAACCCTATAAAAGCCAGAAAAACGCCAACAGCTGTTGTGTGCCGTACAATGTCATCTGCGAACCAGAAAGTACAGGAAAGATTATCACCGAGGAAGATAGCACACCACCGTTAGTATACAAATGCTAGCTGTTGTCACTGATCGACAAGCTGCACAAACTTTTGAATCCTTTCGACAAGACGGAGTCTTCCTGGGTGATTCGGACACAATACAAATTACCGTTCAAAAACTACCTATGAATCTACTCGATCGACACACCTATAGACGTGATTTTTATGATCCCATTCAATCATGTATCGGTTGTGTGAAATCACCCCACTCCAACGAATCAGGGGAGTTTCAACCACGACAGATGTTGGGTGGATAAGATTTTCACATTGCGTTGAAAAGTGGAGTACCGATACAGGTCCTGGCAATCCACAGTGGCTTGTTTCATCGGCTTTAGGTTTGGTTACGTTTCGACTATTAGGGAGTCTCTCTCAGCAATAACTGAAATTGATGTGATGGTTTATGAAATAACAAAGCTTCTAAGGAAAAACTAGTCGTCAGTTATGGCCCGGGTTCCAGGAATCACGAAGAATCCTCCCAGTTTTATTCACAACCAGAGACAAATAAGACTGCGCTCTTCCATCGACACTCTTCAACTAAGCCACCGACTGGATAGTGAATAAGGCACTGGCTTCTAACCAGTAGTATATCTTAGTCAGAAATTGCACATCTTTGACCTGGAGTTTACGAATGAAAGTGTTACGCTATGGAATTCCCCGCTACTCTTAAGAAATCTGTTGATCGAACCTATTTATCCGTCAGTTCGGTAGGGGCAGAAGTGAACACAGATTTGATGGCCCCCGACGGGCTGCCGTAGCTCACATAGCATAGTACACGTGACAATAATGCTCAGTGTCATAGGTTGCTATCAAAAGAAATACGCACGACGTACGTCTAACTTAGTTGAACTATTTGTCAAATATTCCACAGCTGAATAGATAATCAATTAGTTCTTTGGTCAGTTACGCATAAGAAACCCAACCGATTTGAGTAGACCACATCAGCTCTTTGGTAAAGAAATACATTCGGTTTGTTCTTCTCTAGATGCATCATAATGATGAAGGATATAAATGATGTATAGGGATTTGGAGTACATTGGGAACCGTTTCATTCGAGAAGGGATATTAACTTCACCTACCATATGGTAGAAGACTTACATTTTCTCACCCAAACTATCCCAAACAGAATTCAAATGTGGATGTTGTAATATCAGAGAACGACCTTGTTTTAAAATAAGAACTTATTATATTAAGCTCAGCGATATTTTCATTGCTTATCTCAAGGAAATAAGCATTTACAAATGAATCCCACATGTTTTAGGCCTTCCTGGGTGCAAGTCTAGAATTAACATTTTGTGACAGTTTCAATCAAATGTCCTGCTTCATGAACATTGCATTTCTGGCTGCAAAATATGAGTCTAAACTTAATGTTGTTTTACATAAAGCATCGAACCTCGATGCCACAGTCTTGACCAAAATGTTAGTAGTCAGTTGTTGGACACTACATCAGCTGGGAGGATAGACCAAATTGAACGGGTCGATAGTGTTCAACAATACGCACCACAATAGCCTCAGCGGTTAGCAGAAACTACGTGACTAAGAAAGGCTCTAATCTCGGGCCTATCTTCAAATTCAAGAGAGTCAGTCCCGGGATTATTGAACATAATGGTGTTTTTCCAACAGGAGCTATAACCGTGTAGTTCTGGTGGATTTGTGGCAGCAATGCTCTCATTTATCCTATGTTTATCGAAAGAGATTGTCGACGTAGCTTACTGAAGATTTCTTTCTTCAAAGTATCAACTATTCTTGATTCAATCACAGGAGTACCTCCTGCAATAAATTTGATAGGGGGTTATTTGTCTTGTCCCCCGCCCAAGGATATCCAATGCATGATGGGGATGGTCTGACGACTTGATGACGATGCTTTGCTAAAAGGTGTATGATCTGTTATTTGTAACAGAGGAATAATTAGGGAAAATTACAAAGGGTTAAACCCAGTAGGCAGACAAATTTTCAACGTGAAATGGGAAGGAACCGTGTTAATGATTGGAAATGAACTGGGAGCTTGTTTTTCCAGTTGTATTCAACACTACATATACTTTTACCGTTCGAACTCACTTCTATCATACCGTGTTTCGTTTTCTTAGCTGCATGACGTGCTTCGTGTCTGTTGCGTAGTTTAAGTGTTGTCCAGTGGGCTACAACCATTTTTACTGAGGAAAGTTTATTGAGAGTGTGCTTAATATAAGAAATTTTGTAGAGGCTAATAAATTAACGCACTTGGTTAATTCAACTTTAGTTGGTTCTGATAAACAATGGTAATTTTGAAAATGCTCCTCGACAAATATTTGCAGAAAGCTTATTTGGATGTCTGCTTGCTTGTAACTGAGAGATTCCGTGGTAAATTGATAGACGGGTGATTGAAGTATTTTAACTTAGCTTAGCATCCATTGCGGTATGGATGGAAAACAACTGAAGATTTTACCGAGTGATACTAGAAAATAGAAATGGAATGCGTCCTTAACGTCCGTTGTATACAGCGGTGCACTGTACTATCTAATTGAATGAGTAACTGTATAGGGCCAACTAATATGGAGCTTGGAAATGTGGAATGATTTTGATGTCGTATTTTAATCACGTGAGTTTCACAATGATTTCCACATCAATTACGACGGACCTCAAGGCAGGAAATTTGCCTTCTCGGGTGTCAGAATCTCATTCATGCTACTCGTGCTTTCACGAGGGGTTCTGATGAGGGCCGATTGTGTGGAGACGGTAAACGACCCGTGAGTGATAAATGGCTAGCTCCCAATAAAGCAAGAAGAAGAATGTGGTCAGCAATGAAATTAGTCTCCTATGTAACGTGCAATCATCCGCTGTCAACCCACATTGTAGACGATTACACAAATTTTACACTATACAAGATGAAGCGAACATCAAGATAATGTCGGAATCATTGAGGATTGAACCAGTGTGATCAATGGTTCATTATCTGTGTGGTGGTTATTGGAGATAAACAACCGAGCAACAAGAACTCCTCACTCTGTGGACATATAAATCAATGAAGACCATTTTAGATAGGCAAGAAAGGAGGTGGTTGTTTGTGAGCATGAGATGAGGTCAAAACTCAGTGCAAGGGAAACAACAGTTATGTAACAGTTATCGCTCAAATGCCACATTACCGATTTGTCGGACTGACGATCACCACCTAAAAGAACCCTCTCAAACTCTACCTAATTGAAATGCTACTCAACGACATGTTATGGTCGCATTGCGCACTCCATCCTTGATTGATAAACTGGCAACGAGAATGAATATTGTTAATGTACGAAGAAACTTGCTGCATATTGAACGACACTTCATGGAATGTTGGACTATTCCGTAGATTTCTGTAATAAATGCAACCAAAATGTTTTACCCTAGACATTATTTTTCATGGTAGATGAACCTGTCTGAAATCAGAAATCGCTTCAGCAGTTCAAGTCCAAAAGAATGAGGCTTGTACAGCATCTCGAAGTGGGGTCTGCGCATGGTTTGGTGGAACAATCTATTGATTTAAAATTTTGATGTGGGTGGTAAGGATCATACCTACCTAAAACGCGTTTTGAAGTTGGACCCAGTATTCCATGGTTGTATTATTATCGGCGATATCTTCCACAGCATGGTGTACCATAGTCTTTCGATCAACGGATAACGAGAAATATATAAACTAATAATCACCCAGACTAGTTGTCACAAAACGATTGGGTCTAGGGCGAGATACTGGGACTGCCGTGGGTGAGTAAAGGTCAAAGCTAGATCACCCATTAGCCTCAATTTGAACACACCTGATAAGTGCGGTTCGAGGAGGATTGAACTTGGCTGGATATGAAGTATTTCAGGACGGAGCAAGGCTACCTCGGATGTGAACGGGTAGTCGGAAAACCGACTAATGGTGAAAAGGAAAGAGTTTGTTTCTGATGTACGAAAGCGCGAGTAGGTACAAAGTCAAATACGCGATGAAGGACCAATTCGAACTTATTCCGACGTTATAGGATGTTTAGAGGATTTCGATAACCTGTCCCGATTACCTCAGTGCAAAGGACCCTATCACAAACAGCACAGAAAAGCGTTTTCGTGGTATAGCTCTCACATTGGCAGTGCCCAAAATTGCTGCAAAGGCTGTACTTTGTCCTTTTTGAACTTACTTGAATGAACCTCCAGACCCATATCTTTTTTACCTCCAGACCTAATAGGTTCACTATCGTTGCTGTAGTTTCTTTAGTCCACTTCATCTCTGAACATTTAGACCGATCTGTCTGCCTTTTCCATTGTGTTTTTCCTGATTGTTCTTCAGTCTTTGTTTCAGCGCCCCGTTCTCTTCTATTTCGAAAGCTTCAAGCTTTCACCAGTCCCACATATATGATTGCTATCTCTCTCTGGCTACTTTCAAAATAGAATGCTAAAATGGCATTTGGGGTAAAATGTTCTAAACACCTTATAAATTATTCTGGTTTATTTTAGGAGTATATGTTTTCCTGATTCTCGCTCTCCAAGTATATCAGCGACCAAACGGTTTCTTCGTCGATTGGAGTAATTGCCAGAACCATGCGCTAAAGAAATATCTTTGAAGACAATGTTTCGAACGAGAAACCCACTCTTTGACAAATCAATGACATAAAGATTGGACAAGTGATAAGGGGAGCAAAATTCTCGAGCTCAAAATGTGAACATAACTATGCAAATGCATTGTTGAATCAGAAATGAGACCTCACAGAAAATTGACTGTTTGGTGAGAAATACTTGTTTTTGTATGCCTAACTGGTCAGAATTCCCAGTTATGCCCACTTTAGGACCACACCTTAGCCAGCGTGCCTTGATGAGTTCACACAATGATAGCAGTTGTTTTCAAATGGAATTTCGCAAGCCTTATGCTGGGTACTGGTAGGTATTTGTGTGTCGTATCTTAATGTTCCACACAAAATAATAGTACAACGTTTTTACATTTCAAAAGAATTCCTATGTACCATGGCAACTCCATTGTGCAAAACGGGCTGTGCCAATGAAACAATAACAGTGGATGATCCAAGATGTGAAGGTCCTTGAAATAATATTTTGATGAGAAAAAAAACAATGTTGAGCACTAGTATTGTAAGGGATGTGAGCTGGGATTTTTGTGTTTGAAAATGTTTTGTTTTCAATGTGTACACCTGTTGGACTTTACAGTTGAGCCTTCATTGTTATGACACAGGGAAAATATGACTATCCCGATAGCAGTTCAATTTGAACGCGTAATGGGAGTGGCACACGTGTTTCGTTCTGTATGTATGTATGTGTGTGTGTGTGTGTGTGTGTGTGTGTGTGTGTGTGTGCGGTCATACTCTCGTCCAGTAGATTTCCTAATTCAGGCCAAATTAAAAATGTCATCATCAAATCTTGGACAGTAATTCACTTCGAGGACGCACAGTTTTCCCTCCCCGCGAGGACTTTATACTTTTTAGCAGAACAGTTATAGGCCGGTTCCAATATTTGTTCCCCAACTCAAGGCAACTGTATGCTTTACCGTAAAAATGTAGACAATAATTCACCATGAGCATCCCCAGATCTTGATCGTGAGCCAAAGAATAAGATGCCTAATGGATAGATGCCGTGCAGAAGAATGGATCCAGATTCATGAGCAAAAAAAAGAACAACGGCATAAATGAAAATTCGAACTTGTGTACGCTTGTCTGAGGGACGAAGGGCTAGGGATATGTCAAGACGACCACGAAAGTGGAAATGTTACTTACCACTGAATGTAGGAACACCTTGTTAGCCGCCTTCTGCAGGTACTATCACCAAGCGACACCAATGACTGAAGATGTAAAACGAAAACTCAATGGCATTTCTTTGGTTAGCCGCGGTTATTGAGAATGACTAATATAGGTTTCAATGGAAGGGGATAATACTGATGCGGAAGATTCTTATAACAGCGGAATTCACAAGTACCGGCTGCCATAGTGGCCCAACTGATGGAATGTCGGCTGTTGACCACAAATAACAAATAGCTTCAACTAAAGATATCACTGATTTTTGAATGAAACAAATTCCTCAAATGAAGTTTGTAATTACTGGGTACTGTACTGATTTGCATTGTCTTCGTTTTTTCTATGATGTTTTCTGGACTGTTTAAATTAGGTAGCCTTCGCTTCTAGAACTTCTTCGGAGCTTAAAAGACGGAATGTAATAAACAGTCAAATATAAACAAGTTTTACCCCAAGAAGATGAGATTCCACTCAGGTGGATTTGTCACTAAACTAAAGATACTAAATCTACCGGGAACAATTCACTGTGCTTCTCTGTACTGATTAGTAAGGAACTGTTTTCGGTAGACGCAAAAGAAAAAAATCTTTCGGTTTCTTTGGAATGTATGACCTTGAGATCAAGTTCACATAATCGTCTTCTGTTAAACGTCCGTGTTGTTCTCACGATCATGTAGAAATGCGTACTCAGGATAGGAGCGATTTCCTGTTTTAGCGAATGAAAGAGGAATCTTGAATTCCCCCTAATTTGTATGGGGAAAAGATCGCCCAACGAGCCACACGTTTATCCACAGGGCGGATTTCCTAATAAACCCTTCTTTGCTTTCACCTTTCGGTCGATCTGTAGCCCACATCTCAGGTCAAAATATGCGGCCATTATTTGCAGTCCCGAAAAAGTAAACAATACTTCCTTTTTTGGCTTGGGTTCATATTGCGATTCAGAGACTCACAAAAAGGAGACCCATGCTAAGGAAGTCATATCAAAATCATCGGAAGTAATTCGAGATAGTACCACTCTTTACACTGGTTGATATAGTTCACATTAACTCCCCTTGTTGAGGAGTTCTATTCGTGATGCGATAAATTCATGGAAATCTAGAAATAAATGCTTCCGTATTTCAGATGAAAGTTCTTCTGTGAAGACCATTTTGCTACTGGGTAATGCGTCGTGTTAGACCTCACTTGAGGATGCGTTTGTTGTACAAGTTCGTATATATCCATTCGGTTTATATTCTCTAGTAGTAACAGAACCACGGACAACTTGATAGTTCTGTTGCCGAAATTGCCACATAATAGCCCCGGTTTGAATATAATGGAGAATATATTTTCAACTTTGGAGAAATAAATGAATTCACTTTCTCCACTTTGGACAAGAGAAGCGAAGATATTGTGCTCTAGGAAGCACTGAATAACTAGTGTTATCGTAGTTCGGTTGGCAAACTCCATACACTAGACGCTGATATAATTCACTGAAGAAAGAGACATTTCTAAGTAGTATATATATATATATATATATATATATATATATATATATATATATATATATATATATATATATATATATATATATATATATACAAAAGTAGTCGCTCAAACATCGCCCGCAATGTAGGTTTAAAATTCCATCATGGATGCTAACCAATATTAGAGTACTAAAATGCTGCATGCATATAATATCAGTTGGGATAATCCATTTGGCTCTACACCTGAAATGACGACCAACGACACAAATGTTCGACGAGTGTGAACTCAGAAGTGTGGTAGTTTTCCCTATTGTGCATACGTAATGTTACCTCCATGTTTCATTGGCCTTATCTGTGAAGCATCCGAAATAAGTGCCCGCATTTCGTGCATAATCTGGTAGACGATAGGTAGTCATTCATAAAACATGAACAAGCCACAGAACGCGGTGTACAGGGTAGCCATCCGTACTTAACGTACGACGGCCCACTTAATCATCACTCACTCGATGTTCTCGCCAGACGAGAACAATGCTTCGGATACATCGGTTATCGAATACGGAAAGACACCCAGCATCCTCCACGCGAAGTGGCCAGGTCTCACAACACTAAGGTAGAATACTACGAACGACGGCAGTGTACATATTTCCGCTAAGAGAGCCGCGTGTCACGACGACGCCACAGGTGTCGCAGGTCTGCAAAACTTCTCTAGCTCTCGCTTAACGTGAGCTGATCTCCTTTCCAACACCACCTCTAGCTGTCATCAAGTTCTCAAGGTTCTTGAAGGTGTCCATTGAATCCAGATGGTCATCATTAACAGTGAGTGCAGGCACAGGCTCTTGTCAATCATGTGAAAGCACTTTGCTCTTGGAAGACACAAAGTGCACACCATATCCGTATACTTCGATCACAAAGCTGTCGAAAACGTGTTGTATTGTCTGTGCATTGCCGTTTAGCAAGGAGGCAACGTCAGCATATTCCAAGTCAAGAACTCTGTTCCTTGGGAGAAGTTCAACTCCACCGGTCGGAATACCAGATAAGGCAATCCCTAGAACATCCTCTATGTCACAGTTGAAGAGAAATGGGCATATAGGGTAGTCTTATCGTACTCCACTGCAGACGATCACAAAGGGGCCAAAGTTGGCCGTACGCCCTCATCCGACCTGAGAGGTGACAATACAACTCATTGAGGAGAGATACATACTTCTCAGATACTCCATTACTAAGCGAACAATCCCATAGTACAATCCTATCGAGAGAGTCAGAGGCCGCACGAATGTCAAGAAATACGATGACCACTGGTAGCTGGAAAGAGTGAGGGTGCCAAACAATCTGTCAGGGGGTGGATAATTGGTCGATATATGCAGGACCTGCACGAAACTCAGCTTGCTCCTAGGCAGTCTGCTCTTCACGCGTTTGGTACATCCTGAGAAGTGTCATAGACCTATGTGTCTTTGGTGTCACTGGGATGAAGCTTACATATCCACGGCCAGCGGAATCATTGCTCGAGCCCTTTCCACAGGAGGGATCTGCTCGGAATCCCGAATGTTTCAGCACAAAACATGAAGTCTTCTACAAGTTGCAACCAACCATCTTTAAAAACGACTAAGGGAAGACCATGAGAGTCAGGCGCTTTGTGACGTCCTGACTCGTGGATTTACCTGCGGATGTCCACCTCAGTAAATGGATATGTGGAAACGGACCACTAGAATCGTACTGGAAGGGATACAGAAGAGATTAACACTGAGGGCCAAACCAACTGTCCGAAAGCGCTCCACCCAACATTCGAAACGTCTTTGCCCAACCAAAAACATGGGCAGCCCAAAGTAAACTAATGGGGAGTCGGAATCAAGGAGGGGGGAGAGGGTGCTCCAGTAAGAGTGACAGTCTTGCATGCAACCCCGCCATTTGTGGCTTATAGAGATGTGGTCGGTCTGGGTTGACTGTCGAATCAAAGAGTGCAGATTCCACGTGGCTTACAAGGGGACAGAATATCTGAAGTTTGTAATGGCGACGAGCCGGCAACCGTTCCCCATTTTCCGAGCTACATGTATCTAGCCCAAAAGGGCATCCCAGATGGGCCTTATTCGATGACAGCCGAATGTCTGTCTGAGCATATGACCGTTCATTCCGAGCACAACATTTCAAATATAGTGTCCCATACCGGTCTGCATAAGTGGACCGAATAAAAGATAACAGGCTATGCATTTATGACCAGCGGTTCGGACATCACTTTCGTCTGAGGCAGCTTTCTAAGCGTCAGCTGGATAGAAAGTCATGCAATATTAACTCATGTTACAATATTTAGTGGTTCATATGTCTCGAAGACAAACACTCCTGGTGAGTATCGAAAGATCTGTGGTAGTTCCAGGGATTATGCCTTGGGTTAGAATAGAGAACCGTTCTGAAATAACCAGTCGTTGGTTTTTAATTAATTAATAACTGATATTACTAGGCTGAGACGTGAAACCCATTCCATACTTGAACAAGATCTCGGGTGTCGTAAACAACCAATCGCCGTCCGAACAACTCTCGGGTTGTTGCTACTTGGTATCCACGGCCCGGAAACGATGAATGAACAACTATGAGCTGCGCCGTCGGTGAAAGCATGATTTTTGGACATCTCCAAAGATTGCACAACCCGAAGTTCTCTGACCTTAATTCACTCAAAGCTTCCGCACATGTAAAAGATGTCCAAGTTGTAGTTATGGTTTGGGCTCGCATGATTCTTACCTATGGAATTTTTGTGATCTCAATACTCTGGAAGCACAAGCCTCTAATGGCTTGTCTGACTATCAGGTTGCTGTTTCTAGGCTGCAGCAAGATCGCAGGCGCTTCCTCGGAGAGCGAGACCTAGTCTTGATATACTCCTATGCAATCCAGTAAAGTTGAAGCCAGAATATACAACACGAGTACTGGATGGGCAACTCGACGTTTTGTATCCCCTCCCTCCCCCCAAATTGTTACCTACCAGACCATACCGTGTTCAACCCGAAAAATACCTGATAAGCTGTTTGTTGTGTTCAACTGTGCAGCCCGCCGGGGAAATAGGAATAGGTCTTAACCCTCAACCCCTGTTATTGACAAGAAACGTTCGGACATCTCAATCGACTGTAGATTACAAGATCAGTTATCTCGTCATTGAAGGAATGTCAATTATCTCACGACGGTGTTTTGGAATCCATCGTTATGGGACTACCTACCTTTATTGCAGTTAAGAAGAAAGTGGTTGAAACCCACCCTCAATCTAAAGGTGAATGATACTGCTTTAATCTCATCGGAAAAATCACCAAAGGAAAATGGCTGCTACGTGTGATGTTAGATTGCGAAAAGCATCCAGATAGGGGTATTTTTAAAGACGACTGACGAGCATGTGTCCAAGCTAAGTGCATTCCTGGGGCGAATCAAAGCGGCGGGTTTTAAAATCAGTACAAATAAATGCCAGATAGCGCATGACAAAATTATTTGTTTGGAACATATTGTTGGAGGAGGGAAACTGCAACCCATACCCGAAAAAGTAAAGACCATTAGGAACTTCTCCTCGCCAAAATTAAAGCTCCAATTGAGATTTTCCCTCGGCCTGGTTGATTGGGACGCCATGTTTGTGCCAAATTTTGCCCAGAAAGCTGGTGTTCTATTTCAACTACTGAGGGAGTAGAAGAAGTTCAATTGGACGTCAGATACGGAGGTGGCGTTCAGGAAACTCAAGGAAAGTGCAACAAACCCTCGAAGCTGTTTGACAATACCGAAGCCACATGAGAAATTCACCGTAGCTGTGGATGCCAGTGACGTCGGAATTGGCGCAGTATTGTCACAACCATCTGGGGTGATCGAGTACGCCAGCCGGCTTCTCACAAGTGCCGAGAGGAAATACTCCATGTAAGATACGTACGTCCGATTCCTGAACTATAGTCAAAATTATCCGGTGTCTAGGCCGAGCTGGAGTGACGCGCTCTTCTCAGAAACTAAATCAAACTGGCTGAGGTTTATTAGCGGTACTACAAACAATAATCAATCAAAGTGGTAAACGTACAAACGTCAAAACGTGGCGTCCTCAGGGTAATCACCGTTTACTCACGTTCCGTACAGTTCAGAAAGGATAACACGTACTATGGCCAATTGGCCGAGGCACAAGTCACCAAGTTGGTTAACCAAACGACCACCACAATCGCAGACAAGGAAAGGAACGTGCATTTAAGGGACGCAAACGAACGGAAAGGCGAACATGCGGAAACCGATCGGTGGTTTTGACCAACTAGTGAGTAGAGCAGGGATTCGCGGAAGGAATGTTTTGCAATCGTGTGGGCACTGGAAAATGGAAAACATATCTGACTGCTACTAACTTCTGCACCAAAACGGATCACAAGGCATTGACGTGGTTAATGACAACACGAGATCCAAGAGGGAGGTTGGCACAGTGGACATACCGCCTGAAAGAATTCACCCTCAAAATCGAGCATGTTAATGAAGGAGAAAACGAAATACCTGACGCCTTATCCCGCCCGATCCCAGACGACCAACTGCCGGCTGCAACGATCTCAGTGGATCGGCTAACGTCAAGTGATAATGCTTTTAGCCACTAGAGAAATGAAAGCCTGGTGCGGACAATTTGTTCACATCCTCAAGCCAAGACCGGACCAGATGGGAGGCCACCCGCGCTGCACGACCTACTGAAAATGTGGGAGCTATAGTATGCAGAAGATGGCAAGCTGTTCGTTGACGTTGATGTGGGACAGGGTCTGAGACCCAGACGATTGCTTTTCGTTCCCGAGGCCGTACGTGAGCAGGCAATACAGCTAGTGCACGACAGTGCTCACATAGGACAATAATGAGTCTTTAAATTATTGCGGCGCAGAGTCTTCTGGCCCACGCTGGGGCACGACGTTGACGACTACATACGAACTTGCCCTGATTGTCAGTGGAACCGAGAACACGTAGCAAAACACCGCCAATGCAGCCCATAGAAGCACAGCGAGTCTTTCAAAGCCAGGGTTCGGGTATTTTTGGTCCTTTACTCGTGAGGAATACTGGAAACCGGTGCATCATGACCGTGGTTGACCACGTATCTCGCTGGATGGAAGCAATCCCGATACCGGATCAAACAGGAGATATTATCTGTCGGGTGTTTGTTGTTAATGTTGTGGCGCGATTTGGTATACCAGAAACGGTCATCACTGATCAGGGTCCCTGCTTCGAATCGAAGAAATTTCGAGATGTGTTGAAACAACGAAGAATCAGGCGAGTACGGACCTCGCCTTACCACCCCCAGGAAAACGAAATGACGGAAAGATTCAACAAAATGATGAAGGAATGGTGAAATAACCACGGAAGCGATTGGCAGGAAGGACTATCAGAGATATTGCTCAGGTACCACGCAACGAACCAATCAACAACGGGGACGACACCGTTTGACCTGGTTTTGGGGCAGAAACCCAGAAAGCGATTGGATGTGTGGCTCAGCATGAAGAAAGTTAAACCTCTGAAAGTCCGCAAGCTGGAGCATCTAGAGGAAGTGGACGCACAACAGACAAGAGTAGCTCAGAGTCGAAACAAGGCAATGTACGATGGACGGAACCAAACACAGATATAGGAGCCGTTCATGCCAGGACAGCTGGGAAAAGTGAGAAAACGTACCAGAACCGGAGTGGCCGGTTCGGGAGCCAGCAAGTTCCACAAACGATGGAATGGACCCTACACGGTACTGGAGAAGAATTTCAGTTTCGAAATCGATTGAGGACCGCAAGGCAATCGGGTCGACAGATGCGACTTGACACCCTGGCACATCCGAACCCAATGTTTTAAAGGAAGGGTGAATTTAACGGGGCATGCTGGGGCAAGGAAACGACGTGAATATCAAGGCAAATGGACGAACCAAACGAGGACCACAGACGTAAGAACAGACGGCCTATATAAACGATTGTGTGTTTCACGGCTTGACTTGTTTGGCCGTTGAAATACATGTATCCTACCATGTGGTTTCGTCCTTGCTACAATACTGGATATGGAACATGAAATGTTGAACGCAATCACAGCATTCCAGCTTGATAGGAAGCGGTTATCGCTTGGAGAAACACAGACTGACACGAATTTCCATCACAGAATTAGTCTAACTCTCCAGCATGTATAATTTTGGACACAAAGGGGATTCGTTCAGGTGATCATCGTAGCATCTTGAACGAATTGTAATTTCCGTACCGAGCTGATTGATTTATGTGTAGAACGAGCCAGGAACGGAGATAGAATTGATGCAAATATGCGATACTACCGGCGTGAACATGACTGCGATTATTAAAATGCAGACCCTAACATTTATCGATCACGGGGCCAGCAAACGGGACCGGGTATATGGACCAACAATCGTCCCAGTTGAACTGGCCCCGGACAGATAGTGATGTAACTTTATGGGGGATGTGATCACATTGGTGCGATAAAACAAACGCTCACTGCGATGCGTACCTTAGTGGAGGATAAATAAACAGAACTAGTCAATGGTATGAAAACTACAGCAGTATGATGAGCAATCGGTAAAACAACAACAATGAGGGCTCGATCATGGTTCACGCGTCGCTCCATTGCTGGCTTAGATCCGTCCGCATTTTCCGGGCCGGGGGCACCCTCTGATGTCTAGTGGTGCTCTCACCCTACATACTTAACCCCCCGAGACGACGAGACATGAAGGACTTGAAGCATTACGGCTGAACACTCCATAACCTCCACAGTGTGTACTGATTCTGCATATCATGCAGCACGACTCGTTTGCAGTTCTCACTGATATTGCTGCTGCGAAACTATCTGGATGCTTTTCGCAATCTAACATCACACGTAGCAGCCATTTTCCTTTGGTGATTTTTCCGATGAGATTAAAGCAGTATCATTCACCTTTAGATTGAGGGTGGGTTTCAACCACTTTCTTCTTAACTGCAATAAAGGTAGGTAGTCCCATAACGATGGATTCCAAAACACCGTCGTGAGATAATTGACATTCCTTCAATGACGAGATAACTGATCTTGTAATCTACAGTCGATTGAGATGTCCGAACGTTTCTTGTCAATAACAGGGGTTGAGGGTTAAGACAATATCGTCGAATCCGTGGGAGTGTACTGGGACTAACATCGGATGCACTCGCACTTGCATGATCACTTCCTCGATGTCTGCTACGACAGCTATCCGTTCCTTTCAAAATCCTAAAAGTACTGAAACCAAGTTCTGAATGGCATCTGGTCACTGGAATAACGTATATCTAAGAGGCCTATTTCCCCGGCGGGCTGCACAGTTGAACACAACAAACAGCTTATCAGGTATTTTTCGGGTTGAACACGGTATGGTCTGGTAGGTAACAATTTGGGGGGAGGGAGGGGATACAAAACGTCGAGTTGCCCATCCAGTACTCGTGTTGTATATTCTGGCTTCAACTTTACTGGATTGCATAGGAGTATATCAAGACTAGGTCTCGCTCTCCGAGGAAGCGCCTGCGATCTTGCTGCAGCCTAGAAACAGCAACCTGATAGTCAGACAAGCCATTAGAGGCTTGTGCTTCCAGAGTATTGAGATCACAAAAATTCCATAGGTAAGAATCATGCGAGCCCAAACCATAACTACAACTTGGACATCTTTTACATGTGCGGAAGCTTTGAGTGAATTAAGGTCAGAGAACTTCGGGTTGTGCAATCTTTGGAGATGTCCAAAAATCATGCTTTCACCGACGGCGCAGCTCATAGTTGTTCATTCATCGTTTCCGGGCCGTGGATACCAAGTAGCAACAACCCGAGAGTTGTTCGGACGGCGATTGGTTGTTTACGACACCCGAGATCTTGTTCAAGTATGGAATGGGTTTCACGTCTCAGCCTAGTAATATCAGTTATTAATTAATTAAAAACCAACGACTGGTTATTTCAGAACGGTTCTCTATTCTAACCCAAGGCATAATCCCTGGAACTACCACAGATCTTTCGATACTCACCAGGAGTGTTTGTCTTCGAGACATATGAACCACTAAATATTGTAACATGAGTTAATATTGCATGACTTTCTATCCAGCTGACGCTTAGAAAGCTGCCTCAGACGAAAGTGATGTCCGAACCGCTGGTCATAAATGCATAGCCTGTTATCTTTTATTCGGTCCACTTATGCAGACCGGTATGGGACACTATATTTGAAATGTTGTGCTCGGAATGAACGGTCATATGCTCAGACAGACATTCGGCTGTCATCGAATAAGGCCCATCTGGGATGCCCTTTTGGGCTAGATACATGTAGCTCGGAAAATGGGGAACGGTTGCCGGCTCGTCGCCATTACAAACTTCAGATATTCTGTCCCCTTGTAAGCCACGTGGAATCTGCACTCTTTGATTCGACAGTCAACCCAGACCGACCACATCTCTATAAGCCACAAATGGCGGGGTTGCATGCAAGACTGTCACTCTTACTGGAGCACCCTCTCCCCCCTCCTTGATTCCGACTCCCCATTAGTTTACTTTGGGCTGCCCATGTTTTTGGTTGGGCAAAGACGTTTCGAATGTTGGGTGGAGCGCTTTCGGACAGTTGGTTTGGCCCTCAGTGTTAATCTCTTCTGTATCCCTTCCAGTACGATTCTAGTGGTCCGTTTCCACATATCCATTTACTGAGGTGGACATCCGCAGGTAAATCCACGAGTCAGGACGTCACAAAGCGCCTGACTCTCATGGTCTTCCCTTAGTCGTTTTTAAAGATGGTTGGTTGCAACTTGTAGAAGACTTCATGTTTTGTGCTGAAACATTCGGGATTCCGAGCAGATCCCTCCTGTGGAAAGGGCTCGAGCAATGATTCCGCTGGCCGTGGATATGTAAGCTTCATCCCAGTGACACCAAAGACACATAGGTCTATGACACTTCTCAGGATGTACCAAACGCGTGAAGAGCAGACTGCCTAGGAGCAAGCTGAGTTTCGTGCAGGTCCTGCATATATCGACCAATTATCCACCCCCTGACAGATTGTTTGGCACCCTCACTCTTTCCAGCTACCAGTGGTCATCGTATTTCTTGACATTCGTGCGGCCTCTGACTCTCTCGATAGGATTGTACTATGGGATTGTTCGCTTAGTAATGGAGTATCTGAGAAGTATGTATCTCTCCTCAATGAGTTGTATTGTCACCTCTCAGGTCGGATGAGGGCGTACGGCCAACTTTGGCCCCTTTGTGATCGTCTGCAGTGGAGTACGATAAGACTACCCTATATGCCCATTTCTCTTCAACTGTGACATAGAGGATGTTCTAGGGATTGCCTTATCTGGTATTCCGACCGGTGGAGTTGAACTTCTCCCAAGGAACAGAGTTCTTGACTTGGAATATGCTGACGTTGCCTCCTTGCTAAACGGCAATGCACAGACAATACAACACGTTTTCGACAGCTTTGTGATCGAAGTATACGGATATGGTGTGCACTTTGTGTCTTCCAAGAGCAAAGTGCTTTCACATGATTGACAAGAGCCTGTGCCTGCACTCACTGTTAATGATGACCATCTGGATTCAATGGACACCTTCAAGAACCTTGAGAACTTGATGACAGCTAGAGGTGGTGTTGGAAAGGAGATCAGCTCACGTTAAGCGAGAGCTAGAGAAGTTTTGCAGACCTGCGACACCTGTGGCGTCGTCGTGACACGCGGCTCTCTTAGCGGAAATATGTACACTGCCGTCGTTCGTAGTATTCTACCTTAGTGTTGTGAGACCTGGCCACTTCGCGTGGAGGATGCTGGGTGTCTTTCCGTATTCGATAACCGATGTATCCGAAGCATTGTTCTCGTCTGGCGAGAACATCGAGTGAGTGATGATTAAGTGGGCCGTCGTACGTTAAGTACGGATGGCTACCCTGTACACCGCGTTCTGTGGCTTGTTCATGTTTTATGAATGACTACCTATCGTCTACCAGATTATGCACGAAATGCGGGCACTTATTTCGGATGCTTCACAGATAAGGCCAATGAAACATGGAGGTAACATTACGTATGCACAATAGGGAAAACTACCACACTTCTGAGTTCACACTCGTCGAACATTTGTGTCGTTGGTCGTCATTTCAGGTGTAGAGCCAAATGGATTATCCCAACTGATATTATATGCATGCAGCATTTTAGTACTCTAATATTGGTTAGCATCCATGATGGAATTTTAAACCTACATTGCGGGCGATGTTTGAGCGACTACTTTTGTATATATATATATATATATATATATATATATATATATATATATATATATATATATATACTACTTAGAAATGTCTCTTTCTTCAGTGAATTATATCAGCGTCTAGTGTATGGAGTTTGCCAACCGAACTACGATAACACTAGTTATTCAGTGCTTCCTAGAGCACAATATCTTCGCTTCTCTTGTCCAAAGTGGAGAAAGTGAATTCATTTATTTCTCCAAAGTTGAAAATATATTCTCCATTATATTCAAACCGGGGCTATTATGTGGCAATTTCGGCAACAGAACTATCAAGTTGTCCGTGGTTCTGTTACTACTAGAGAATATAAACCGAATGGATATATACGAACTTGTACAACAAACGCATCCTCAAGTGAGGTCTAACACGACGCATTACCCAGTAGCAAAATGGTCTTCACAGAAGAACTTTCATCTGAAATACGGAAGCATTTATTTCTAGATTTCCATGAATTTATCGCATCACGAATAGAACTCCTCAACAAGGGGAGTTAATGTGAACTATATCAACCAGTGTAAAGAGTGGTACTATCTCGAATTACTTCCGATGATTTTGATATGACTTCCTTAGCATGGGTCTCCTTTTTGTGAGTCTCTGAATCGCAATATGAACCCAAGCCAAAAAAGGAAGTATTGTTTACTTTTTCGGGACTGCAAATAATGGCCGCATATTTTGACCTGAGATGTGGGCTACAGATCGACCGAAAGGTGAAAGCAAAGAAGGGTTTATTAGGAAATCCGCCCTGTGGATAAACGTGTGGCTCGTTGGGCGATCTTTTCCCCATACAAATTAGGGGGAATTCAAGATTCCTCTTTCATTCGCTAAAACAGGAAATCGCTCCTATCCTGAGTACGCATTTCTACATGATCGTGAGAACAACACGGACGTTTAACAGAAGACGATTATGTGAACTTGATCTCAAGGTCATACATTCCAAAGAAACCGAAAGATTTTTTTCTTTTGCGTCTACCGAAAACAGTTCCTTACTAATCAGTACAGAGAAGCACAGTGAATTGTTCCCGGTAGATTTAGTATCTTTAGTTTAGTGACAAATCCACCTGAGTGGAATCTCATCTTCTTGGGGTAAAACTTGTTTATATTTGACTGTTTATTACATTCCGTCTTTTAAGCTCCGAAGAAGTTCTAGAAGCGAAGGCTACCTAATTTAAACAGTCCAGAAAACATCATAGAAAAAACGAAGACAATGCAAATCAGTACAGTACCCAGTAATTACAAACTTCATTTGAGGAATTTGTTTCATTCAAAAATCAGTGATATCTTTAGTTGAAGCTATTTGTTATTTGTGGTCAACAGCCGACATTCCATCAGTTGGGCCACTATGGCAGCCGGTACTTGTGAATTCCGCTGTTATAAGAATCTTCCGCATCAGTATTATCCCCTTCCATTGAAACCTATATTAGTCATTCTCAATAACCGCGGCTAACCAAAGAAATGCCATTGAGTTTTCGTTTTACATCTTCAGTCATTGGTGTCGCTTGGTGATAGTACCTGCAGAAGGCGGCTAACAAGGTGTTCCTACATTCAGTGGTAAGTAACATTTCCACTTTCGTGGTCGTCTTGACATATCCCTAGCCCTTCGTCCCTCAGACAAGCGTACACAAGTTCGAATTTTCATTTATGCCGTTGTTCTTTTTTTTTGCTCATGAATCTGGATCCATTCTTCTGCACGGCATCTATCCATTAGGCATCTTTCTCTTTGGCTCACGATCAAGATCTGGGGATGCTCATGGTGAATTATTGTCTACATTTTTACGGTAAAGCATACAGTTGCCTTGAGTTGGGGAACAAATATTGGAACCGGCCTATGACTGTTCTGCTAAAAAGTATAAAATCCTCGCGGGGAGGGAAAACTGTGCGTCCTCGAAGTGAATTACTGTCCAAGATTTGATGATGACATTTTTAATTTGGCCTGAATTAGGAAATCTACTGGACCAGAGTGTGACCGCACACACACACACACACACACACGAAACACGCGTGCCACTCCCGTTACGCGTTCAAAATGAACTGCTATCGGGCTAGTCATTTTTTCCCTGTGTCATAACAATGAAGGCTCAACTGTAAAGTCCAACAGGTGTACACATTGAAAACAAAACATTTTCAAACACAAAAATCCCAGCTCACATCCCTTACAATACTAGTGCTCAACATTGTTTTTTTTCTCATCAAAATATTATTTCAAGGACCTTCACATCTTGGATCATCCACTGTTATTGTTTCATTGGCACAGCCCGTTTTGCACAATAGAGTTTCCATGGTACATAGGAATTCTTTTGAAATGTAAAAACGTTGTACTATTATTTTGTGTGAAACATTAAGATACGACACACAAATACCTACCAGTACCCAGCATAAGGCTTGCGAAATTCCATTTGAAAACAACTGCTATCATTGTGTGAACCCATCAAGGCACGCTGGCTAAGGTGTGGTCCTAAAGTGGGCATAACTGGGAATTCTGACCAGTTAGGCATACAAAAGCAAGTATTTTTCACCAAACAGTCAATTTTCTGTGAGGTCTCATTTCTGATTCAACAATGCATTTGCATAGTTATGTTCACATTTTGAGCTCGAGAATTTTGCTCCCCTTATCACTTGTCCAATCTTTATGTCATTGATTTGTGAAAGAGTGGGTTTCTCGTTCGAAACATTGTCTTCAAAGATATTTCTTTAGCGCATGGTTCTGGCAATTACTCCAGTCGACGAAGAAACCGTTTGGTCGCTGATATACTTGGAGAGTGAGAATCAGGAAGACATATACTCCTAAAATAAACCAGAATAATTTATAAGGTGTTTAGAACATTTTACCCCAAATGCCATTTTAGCATTCTATTTTGAAAGTAGCCAGAGAGAGATAGCAATCATATATGTGGGACTGGTGAGAGCTTGAAGCTTTCGAAATAGAAGAGAACGGGGCGCTGAAACAAAGACTGAAGAACAATCAGGAAAAACACAATGGAAAAGCCAGACAGATCGGTCTAAATGTTCAGAGATGAAGTAGACTAAAGAAACTACAGCAACGATAGTGAACCTATTAGGTCTGTAGGTAAAAAAGATATGGGTCTGGAGGTTCATTCAAGTAAGTTCAAAAAGGAACAAGTACAGCCTTTGCAGCAATTTTGGGCACTGCCAATGTGAGAGCTATACCACGAAAACGCTTTTCTGTGCTGTTTGTGATAGGGTCCCTTGCACTGGATAATCGGGACAGGTTATCGAAATCCTCTAAACATCCTATAACGTCGGAATAAGTTCGAATTGGTCCTTCATTGCGTATTTGACTTTGCACCTACTCGCGCTTTCGTACATCAGAAACAAACTCTTTCCTTTTCACCATTAGTCGGTTTTCCGACTACCCGTCCACATCCGAGGTAGCCTGGCTCCGTCCTGAAATACTTCATATCCAGCCAAGTTCAATCCTTCTCGAACCGCACTTATCAGGTGTGTTCAAATTGAGGCTAATGGGTGGTCTAGCTTTGACCTTTACTCACCCACGGCAGTCCCAGTATCTCGCCCTAGACCCAATCGTTTTGTGACAACTAGTCTAGGTGATTATTAGTTTATATATTTCTCGTTATCCGTTGATCGAAAGACTATGGTACACCATGCTGTGGAAGATATCGCCGATAATAATACAACCATGGAATACTGGGTCCAACTTCAAAACGCGTTTTAGGTAGGTATGATCCTTACCACCCACATCAAAATTTTAAATCAATAGATTGTTCCACCAAACCATGCGCAGACCCCACTTCGAGATGCTGTACAAGCCTCATTCTTTTGGACTTGAACTGCTGAAGCGATTTCTGATTTCAGACAGGTTCATCTACCATGAAAAATGTTGTCTAGAGTAAAACATTTTGGTTGCATTTATTACAGAAATCTACGGAGTAGTCCAACATTCCATGAAGTGTCGTTCAATATGCAGCAAGTTTCTTCTTACATTAACAATATTCATCCTCGTTGCCAGTTTATCAATCAAGGATGGAGTGCGCGTTGCGACCATAACATGTCGTTGAGTAGCATTTCAATTAGGTAGAGTTTGAGAGGGTTCTTTTAGGTGGTGATCATCAGTCCGACAAATCGGTAATGTGGCATTTGAGCGATAACTGTTACATAACTGTTGTTTCCCTTGCACTGAGTTTTGACCTCATCTCATGCTCACAAACAACCACCTCCTTTCTTGCCTATCTAAAATGGTCTTCATTGATTTATATGTCCACAGAGTGAGGAGTTCTTGTTGCTCGGTTGTTCATCTCCAATAACCACCACACAGATAATGAACCATTGATCACACTGGTTCAATCCTCAATGATTCCGACATTATCTTGATGTTCGCTTCATCCTGTATAGTGTCAAATTTGTGTAATCGTCTACAATGTGGGTTGACAGCGGATGATTGCACGTTACATAGGAGACTAATTTCATTGCTGACCACATTCTTCTTCTTGCTTTATTGGGAGCTAGCCATTTATCACTCACGGGTCGTTTACCGTCTCCACACAATCGGCCCTCATCAGAAACCCTCGTGAAAGCACGAGTAGCATGAATGAGATTCTGACACCCGAGAAGGCAAATTTCCTGCCTTGAGGTCCGTCGTAATTGATGTGGAAATCATTGTGAAACTCACGTGATTAAAATACGACATCAAAATCATTCCACATTTCCAAGCTCCATATTAGTTGGCCCTATACAGTTACTCATTCAATTAGATAGTACAGTGCACCGCTGTATACAACGGACGTTAAGGACGCATTCCATTTCTATTTTCTAGTATCACTCGGTAAAATCTTCAGTTGTTTTCCATCCATACTGCAATGGATGCTAATCTAAGTTAAAATGCTTCAATCACCCATCTATCAATTTACCACGGAATCTCTCAGTTACAAGCAAGCAGACATCCAAATAAGCTTTCTGCAAATATCTGGCGAGGAGCATTTTCAAAATTACCATTGTTTATCAGAACCAACTAAAGTTGAATTAACCAAGTGCGTTAATTTATTAGCCTCTACAAAATTTCTTATATTAAGCACACTCTCAATAAACTTTCCTCAGTAAAAATGGTTGTAGCCCACTGGACAACACTTAAACTACGCAACAGACACGAAGCACGTCATGCAACTAAGAAAACGAAACACGGTATGATAGAAGTAAGTTCGAACGGTAAAAGTATATGTAGTGTTGAATACAACTGGAAAAACAAGCTCCCAGTTCATTTCCAATCATTAACACGGTTCCTTCCCATTTCACGTTGAAAATTTGTCTGCCTACTGGGTTTACCCCTTTGTAATTTTCCTGAATTATTCCTCTGTTACAAATAACAGATCATACACCTTTTAGCAAAGCATCGTCATCAAGTCGTCAGACCATCCCCATCATGCATTGGATATCCTTGGGCGGAGGACAAGACAAATAACCCCCTATCAAATTTATTGCAGGAGGTACTCCTGTGATTGAATCAAGAATAGTTGATACTTTGAAGAAAGAAATCTTCAGTAAGCTACGTCGACAATCTCTTTCGATAAACATAGGATAAATGAGAGCATTGCTGCCACAAATCCACCAGAACTACACGGTTATAGCTCCTGTTGGAAAAACACCATTATGTTCAATAATCCCGGGACTGACTCTCTTGAATTTGAAGATAGGCCCGAGATTAGAGCCTTTCTTAGTCACGTAGTTTCTGCTAACCGCTGAGGCTATTGTGGTGCGTATTGTTGAACACTATCGACCCGTTCAATTTGGTCTATCCTCCAAGCTGATGTAGTGTCCAACAACTGACTACTAACATTTTGGTCAAGACTGTGGCATTGAGGTTCGAAGCTTTATGTAAAACAACATTAAGTTTAGACTCATATTTTGCAGCCAGAAATGCAATTTTCATGAAGCAGGACATTTGATTGAAACTGTCACAAAATGTTAATTCTAGACTTGCACCCAGGAAGGCCTAAAACATGTGGGATTCATTTGTAAATGCTTATTTCCTTGAGATAAGCAATGAAAATATCGCTGGGATTAATATAATAAGTTCTTATTTTAAAACAAGGTCGTTCTCTGATATTACAACATCCACATTTGAATTCTGTTTGGAATAGTTTGGGTGAAAAAATGTAAGTCTTCTACCACATGGTAGGTGAAGTTAATATCCCTTCTCGAATGAAACGGTTCCCAATGTACTCCAAATCCATATACATCATTTATATCCTTCATCATTATGATGCATCCAGAGAAGAACAAACCGAATGTATTTCTTTACCAAAGAGCTGATGTGGTCTACTCAAATCGGTTGGGTTTCTTATGCGTAACTGACCAAAGAACTAATTGATTATCTATTCAGCTGTGGAATATTTGACAAATAGTTCAACTAAGTTAGACGTACGTCGTGCGTATTTCTTTTGATAGCAACCTATGACACTGAGCATTATTGTCACGTGTACTATGCTATGTGAGCTACGGCAGCCCGCCGGGGGCCATCAAATCTGTGTTCACTTCTGCCCCTACCGAACTGACGGATAAATAGGTTCGATCAACAGATTTCTTAAGAGTAGCGGGGAATTCCATAGCGTAACACTTTCATTCGTAAACTCCAGGTCAAAGATATGCAAATTCTGACTAAGATATACTACTGGTTAGAAGCCAGTGCCTTATTCACTATCCAGTCGGTGGCTTAGTTGAAGAGTGTCGGTGGAAGAGCGCAGTCTTATTCGTCTCCGGTTGTGAATAAAACTGGGAGGATTCTTCGTGATTCCTGGAACCCGGGCCATAGTTAACGAGTAGTGCTCCCTTAGAAGCTTTGCCAGTTTATATGCCATCACACCAATTTCAGTTGTTGCCGAGAGAGACTCCCTAATAGTCGAAACGTAACCAAACCTAAAGCCGATGAAACAAGCCACTGTGGATTGCCAGGACCTGTGTCGGTACTCCACTTCTCAACGCAATGTGAAAATCTTATCCACCCAACATCTGTCGTGGTTGAAACTCCCCTGATTCGTTGGAGTGGAGTGATTTCACACAACCGATACATGGTTGAATGGGAGCATAAAAATCACGTCTATAGGTGTGTCGATCGAGTAGATTCATAGGTAGTTTTTGAACGGTAATTTGCGTTGTATCCGAATCACTCAGGAAGATTCCGTCTTGTCGAAAGGATTCATAAGTTTGTGCAGCTTGTCGATCAGTGACAACAGCTAGCATTTGTATACTAACGGTGGTGTGCTATCTTCCTCGGTGATAATCTTTCCTGTACTTGCTGGTTCGCAAATTACATTCAACGGCACTGAGACATCTTGGATTTATACATTCGTTGCATGATTCAAAGCTCGGTTGAGCCATCGATTGAAGTGCCCCATCTATTCGTTCATTTCCTTTTTCTGCTCAGGCATATGCTGACCTACTACAACACACAGATGTGATTCATGTTTGCAACTCCAACCTGAAACATTTTGCATGGGATCGAATGAGCTCATTGCAGTAACCGGCCTCTGATACCGTCCATGTACATCAGCCAAATCTATCCACTACCACTAACAATTCGCTCTGACAAAGCGCAAGGCATCCCGCTGTAGGCCAACGCTTTCTGCGATTTCTCGAAGACGGACTTTGGTTGGTAGTTGAAATGTCCCCTTATAGATCTAGCTTTCAGATGTCCTTCGATTTTCCCCTAGTTGTTTCACAGCACATTCCTTAACCACCAAATAGATCATCTTATAAATTCTATTGGATTTGTACGTTGGTTGAGATGAGCAACAAGGTTGAGATTGCACACGACTGCTCCTGGCGATCTTCCGGCAGTTAGAGGGTCGCCACCGGTGGTGCTTGAATGTCTTAGAGCGTTTGATTTACCATTTTGATGGCCAAAGGTTGGAAGTCTCGCTATCATCGGCACTGTGGTGGTTGTGCCCATGCGCAAGCATGTTTGAAAAATCTCTGGTAGGTGAAGAGGTCCTACGTCTTGTGGAGTGTGCATGCGGGAGAATGTTATCTGAACCGTTTGTGTCAAGTACTGCAATGGGATACGCTTTACGGTCCTCCACAGACGAAGCCGAAAGGAAACTGTTAGGATTTGGCAAATATGATGCACAGTGCGACTGTTGTTCGAACACCGCGTCATGGAGTCCTTTCGAGAGCTTTGGAAGCATGGGCTGCAAAAGACCATACTTTCAGCGTCGACCAAAATGACCAGGAGGTCACCTCACTCGCAGTATCGAACAACGTCAAATCATCTCAAGATGTGCCAATTCACTTATCTGATTCACCCGTGTGAACGCACCAGCCACCTCCGATCAACAGATTGTCATGTATATGAACCCGGTTGATTGGTTTGCCTAGGCTGTCCTTCAATTCATCGTTCGTTTTTTCACCAGGCTCATTGGCCGGGGTTTAGATGGCGGACACTGATGAGTTCTGTGTGGGACTCTTGAAGCCTACCAATGCGAATCTTGCATAAATTGACTCCCAAGACGTCATCGCGCTGTTATCTTCATTTCTAAATGCGAATGTGACGCTGTGGAGTTCAACTTCGTCTGCCGAACCGCCATGATAATGTTAGTAAGCTGGCTCATCTTCTAGAATGTTTACGCTCTTGTTGCAATAGTTGGGTAGACAAACTTCCGAGAGGTAAACCATATCCAGGTTATAGTCATGAAGAGTCCCCATTGTGGGGCTTTAGCTTCCACACAATTTATGAATGTGCATTCTTACAATCCAACAAGGTATATACACCTGTTTCCTACAGTTGAATATCCTCGACCGTTATGTTGACAATTTAGTCTCTAGAGCACGCGACTCTAGGCTTGTTTGGAACATAGGGACTCGCCCGGTGACATATAGCTCTGCTGACACGTATCAAACGAAGTTCCTTATACATCCTTCCCTCTACTTCTTGCTATCTGAAGTAAGCAACAAATAAACTACTTCATTCTTGCGTACTCTGACGTCAATACTTGTTCTTGTATCCCCACTCAATATTCCATTTGTTTTCAGCTAAACATATAGTGTCTATTTGAGTTTCAGTAAAGCTATATCTTGTAGAAGGAGACTGGTCTCATTTAGTCGCAATGTTACAGCATCAGTACTTCAAAAATCAAATGCGTGACAATATTAGTATAGTATTTGAGGTCGAGGCTGGTTTGTCGCTCATTTGTAATAGGTGCATGGGTGAATTTCACATTGACTTCTGTGTATTTAGGCTAAGAGATTGTGATACACACTGAGAAATCCGAGCAAACATTGTCATATGTCGACGAACCATTTAAATGGCAAGCTTTTGTCCGCAGAGACGTCTGTATCTGGAATTCTTCATCGTACATATTCACAACTGAGCTTTTGATAACCAAATATTTTTTGCATAATACGCATAAGTGCTTCGGTAAGAATATTCTTTTTTCAGTTATCTGTCTTATGCTGCACAATAATTTGTCATGACTCATGGGTTTCTGTCGAATCATCTACACACACTATTGCCCAGTCTTCCTGTTCCTTCCCAAGGCCTTGTGGCCCAAATAATCAAAGCATTTCTATGTGTTGCTTTGCTCGTCTAACGTCCACTTATTCACTCGGTTCAATTCACCGGTTATGCCTTAGAAAGCTCCAACGGATTTTTCAAGCGTCACGGAGATGATTCCACTCAGAAACCCAAGGAATAACTTGATCATTTTATTCCTAATGCACGATCTATCTATCATGGATGTTGTCGAACCACCCTAATAGATGATAGTCATTTGGCTGCGATTCCAAGTATCACTCAGAATGCGACCACTTGGTCAACAGTAGCACCCGCACTCAATCAGCATCGATGAAATATCAGGCTGTGATTCCTCGAGACTCATGGGGTAACCCGGTCCAATCGCTGACTGCTCAGCTATTGGGGGATTTTGGAGCTTTCCGCATTCCGAAAATGATTGCAGAAAATAATTGTAGAATATTCCAGGTTTGTTGTTAGATATGTGTTCTCCGAGCACTCAGATTTTCTTTTTCCCAATCATTTCTCTTCTCCGTAATTTTGGCAAACCTGAATTGGAACACAACGGAAGTGTACACCCTAGAGCGTAACACTGCTTCAAATTTTTCCTGACATAACCAATAAATAATTGATCCCATTTGCAGTCTACCATAGAACATATTTCCAATTGCAACACAGACCTACATCGATGCTGCCAACCAAACGTTTTTACATCAGTGATTTAGTAGAAGCAGTAGTTCGCGAACTCAACTTGTATCTGGAATCTTCAATTAATTGGCTAACATCCATCTGAGCAACACTCAACGGTTCACTTCCGCAGCTCTCAATTTTTCAACTTTGGTGCGATCTCGCTCACACTAATACGAAGAGGCGTTACTCGACTCTTCAGTGAATAATCTTGGCTTTCTTTGAGTATTTAATGAGTGTTTTATCTCATCAGCCATTTGGGATCTTTTTCTCATGGTTAGAAGTAATTTGATACTAATTTATTCTTATGTAACTGACCCATATTTCCCCACTGTGCCATTTTGAAACTGTGGTAAAATCATTGCTTTTTGTTGCAACTCAAGTCAACTAATCGATTTGTACAACCGGATGTAAATATTCAGTGAAATAAATGTCCAGTTTTGGTGGTTTAATGGAGGCATGCAAAACGTTCTGTGTTGATAACAATTCTGGTTGCATAGGGAATCGTAGATGAAGCGTGAGTGTTAGCACTTACAAGCATCTTTTTGTACCGGAACCAGGCAAAAGATGTAAAGAAAAAAATACTTGGATTTTAAAAAAGATGGGTAACTGAACATCGAGTGAATTTATCAAAAGTTTACGGCATGTGTTTTGGCTTTGGGATGTTTTGATTTCGGGTGTATTGGCCACCCGTCATCTGGACACATTGCTGATGATGGTTGATGTTTGGGACAATAAAACTAAAACTGCAGTAAAAAATAAAGCCAATTTCGTAAGATATGTAGGAATAGTCAAACCAAATCTGGCCAATGAAAGTTTTCAAGGATCCGATATGGGGTGAGTTTTCAGCACTGATGTTATTTACTGAGGATTCCAAAACAAAGTGGTAGAATGACTAATGGGAATATGGAGAGAATGACGTGGAAGCACCATTTGAAGATTAAATTCATTTAGACGAATAGCGACGAAGAATAACAGGATCGTTCATTCATCTTCCGCGGTCTAAGAGTAGGCGGGCATGATAAACGATGAGTATACTTCTATATGTAGACACGCATAAATGAAGTCTTTTGAGTTTTTGGAGATATTGTAACAGAAAGAGGCGGATATGGAGAGTGTGAAGTGAAGGCAGCGACTGGCGTCATATAGTTGTCTATTTATTAACTTGTACCAACCATCAGCAAACTAATGACGAAGTTATTGAGAACATCTATGTTAATATTTCTTCAACGGGATGCAATTTCAAAGACTTGGTGATGACATCAAAATCTTCTTATTTTAAGTTGGAATAAATGGCCGCGGAGCTGTAAAGTCAATGAAGGAGAGTGCACGAAGGTACGAGCAGAAGCTCAAGATTAAAGTTACTCTAATTTATCCTATTCTAAATGTTGACAAGGGAAGCTTTCGGAGTTCCAAGGAGGCTGTTATTCAAAGTATCCCTTGATGGAGATCGGGAGAACCTTTAGGAAGATGTTGTTTATCAAAGGAATGATATAGGGTAATAATAACAACAGTTTAGTTGCGCGATTCACACTTCAGGATTAAGTTTGAAAAAGAATGAAAAATGAACCATTAGCAGTTCCTCTAGCCTGCTATAAAGATTAATCCAAAATCCCATTTCCGTTACAGGGCATCCAAGTGCAATACCATTGGCGTATATGCAGCAAATGTGATTAAGCCAATGGTAAACTTCTGATTTGCATAATAGGTACTTAGTCTCAATTTCGGATTCGCATAAAGAAACCGTTTTAGGGCTACTCGCATCTCACGGAGGTTCATATTTCCTACCACCGTGTCCATATAAGTTCCTCTCAGATGTCGTGCTTAAGTCCTGATGATTGGATAGATTTCTTATGACATGATGCCACTCGCTGTTGCACACCCTTCTCTTAGCTATACGGAGCCAATTAAGTCGGGGGAAAGAGAATCTATGGACGAAACATTACAGGTTTTCATGGGCAAATAAGTTTTAACAAACTTTCAGGTAGTCCGTTAAGTGGTCACAGTATGAGGACGCATCTTTTAGGCGGAAAACAGAAAACTCAGTACCACTTGTTCATCTGCATTACTGCTCGTCCTGAATAATGCCTTGTGTGCTGATTTCTGTTCATATCTGGTGTGAACTTATGGACCAGGCAACAGTTGTAGGGCTAACGGGATTCGCAGTCTGTGTCGATGACCATGGAGGTGGAGTTATATTCGCATAAAAGCTAATGCACAGTCCGACTCTACATACGTGGACCAGTAGGATCTCCAGTTCTGAACAGAATTGCGTGCCGGTGCCTTATTGCCATATGACCCATCTGGCTCAGAATACTTGTAGTTTTTGAGCACCAAATCGCCATGCAATGCGAGCTGTGTCAAAAATTCGAACTAGATAGGAATAACCGAATATCTGAACAAACCTGGAAAAGCCTATTACCGTTATCTGTACGCTTAATGAGTAAGGCACAACTCCCACCTAAACAAGCTTCTGACGCATCAAGTTTGCCAACACGTTCAATAACGTCACCGACTGGCACTACAATTCCTGAGCGTTCTGCTCTTACAAACGAGAGTGGTGAGTTCTTCGTAGAACTCGTACTTCTGCATGTCATACCTGCAGCCTGTTGGAGCGTATGCCAAGATCACAACACAGGCTATGCTTAACATGGCTAACATTCCTGAGGCCAACCGACCCCTCGAGTCCCAAAGCACAAAAAAAACTATTTGCCAATATCTAGTCTAAAACATCAGCTTCAGCCTTGTCGGTCAAGACTTCCCCCACACCATTCTGACCCAGAGCTCTAGCCTCTTCATCTGCTGAAGTGCGCAGGAAATACCTCAATGAAATAACAGGAGCAGTTAGTTGAATCACACAACTCGAAGCCTGGATAGTTGTTTCACTTAAGCAGCATACATCAATCTTCCGAGAATCTAATGTGAGCGCTAGGAACGCCTGCTGATCAATCTGCATGGGAGTACGCACGGTAAAGAAATTGTGATTCAGAGGTTGAGGAGGTTTGACGATAAACCGGTGTAAGTATCACGGTTGTCATTAGTTAGAGCATTATGAGAGGATAAAGAGGGCAAATAGATGTGGTTGGGGACAGAATACAGAAGTTGAATAAAAGAGAGGGGATTTTGACCTATATCCTACTGATCCACACCAACACTGCTGGATGCAATGGACAAAGCTGTCCTGATCATCCTGCGCCACGACCGATGCAGTGTGGAATTCTTTGCATTTGTGCAGTTCATGTGAGATGTTTTACGGATACTACCCCTGTGTCTAGGTGCAAAGCGAGGGAACAATTAGGGATTCTAATCTTGAGTTCTAACAAGAACCTGCCCACAAGGCAGAGTGTGTGGCTGAATTAAAGCCCGTTTGCTTGGATCAATTATTCTACCACTGATATACCGACCGAGTTGCCAGCTCAAAACGATCGTCAAACTTGGGGATCAGGAGACTGGTTTGTGAATCCCCTACCCACTGATCTTCCAGGTACTATTAGAATAAATCATCCTGCATAGCTGGTTGGGTTGCTGAGGCCCACAAGCCGTCGTACCATGTGAGGACAAAGTCTCGCTGCGAGGTATAATCGCTTAAAACTATTGTCAAGTTCAAGCAGGTCAATTCTCCAGCCTGAAATTACTGCCCACAACTGACTATCAACTTTTAGGGCAACTTTGTGATTCCGACAATCAAACTTTATGTAAAACCACAGCTCGTGTAGATGAACGTTTTGTAGTTGGGCATGTTAATCTTAGTGAAGCACAATATTTGACTGAATTTATTTTTTGACCACAGCCACACCTTTTGAATCACACACATGCACTATGGAAGCCTGAAAGCAAGTGTGATTTGTTTGTAAATTCTTTTTACATTGTAATAAGGATTATGTAATTCACCATGCTTGAATAAATGTCTTTTCTTATCAAACATGATCCTTCTGCACTAATCTAATAACCGTATTCACATTCGAATTCCTTTATGACAGTTAACCTGGGACCATTTAAATCCTTCCCTTTTCGGTTGGTGAAATTAATATTATATAGCAAATTAGGCTGTTTAAAATGTACTCCGAATAACCATAAGTCATTTAGTCCCTTCGTCTTTTTAATGGACGTAGAAAAGAATGAACGGAATGGGTATCATACTAGAGAGTAGGTGTCGTCTTTGCTTTTCCGTTGAGCGTCTCATGCGTTTCTGACAAAGCGATTCGATGATTATCAATTAGGCTCTAGCAGATTTGACAAACGGTCTAAATGAATCAAATTCAAAACATCTGTCACTTTTTGATATCAACCCACCATATCAAACTTCATTTCTACGTACACTATGCTCTGTGAGCGACTGAAGCCCACCGAAGGCTCTCGAACTATGGATTGTCGATTTTTTTATTTATGCATCCCAACTGCACATCATGACCGAAGTGTTTCACCAGTTGTATCGAACTCACATCCTGACAGCAGATTTAGTAATTGATAAGTTCTCTTCCGTCCAACATGTCAGTTTCAAATCGTTTATCACCACTGTCAGTGTGAACGGTTATATCGTTATAAATGTTGTAAAACCCCCCTATTTGTCGTCTTTTTTTGCTTTGTCTCTGCATAAACTTAAACAACCGTAGTGATGGAGAATTGTGAATGATAGTTTTTGGGTGACTACAGTAAATACACCGAGTCATGTCGATACTGTTTTCTCATTATTTGTCATCAAACTATGATTTGGTTGAACCCGGCTTTGTGACATAAGTGGGATGCATGAAAATTCGAGTCATTCATACGAATCATGAGATCAGTCTTACATTGAGTGCTTTTACAGTGAGCTTTTGGAAGCCACCAGCAAACCAGCTTTTGTGTTCCCTACTCTTTCTTATTTCGGTAATTTCACATTTGTATGAACAGATATTTTCCCTGTTTGTGCGCTATAGTCCGGTTGGATCTACCCTCTCTCTCCCTCTTATGTGTGTGTGTGTGTGTGTGTGTGGTATGTACTCATTTCCGACTGTGCATACATTTTTACGATTTTCTCCTCCCCCGATTCTTCAACTTTTGATTTATTGACTTCTGCTGGAAAGGATAACTCGTCGACCCTACCTGACCTTGCGCGGAAGTTCGAAAAGATATCAAAACAGGTCATCACCATGTTTTATACCAGTGGAGGCACCTTAGACCGGCCGCAATCTAGGTTATCTATATCATTCTGGGCAGATTTGTTCCAAACCTTGGGCGTATGACCAAAGGGACAGACCATACAGGATAGTGTAGTGATGGGAGTGTTCCTACAGTAAGTTCCATCTTAATTCGCCGTAGGATATGATGGACTTTTCGCAGCCAAGGACAGTGAAAGAGAACCATAAGTTTTTAGATTTTGAGGAATCTTATCCTAGCTTGGTGGTTGTTACTCTGTCGAGCTCATATACTTTCGAGTTATGCCAAATATACCAGAGATTAAATTCTTTCAACATTTTGGTAGTGTAGACCTGGTTTTACTGTCGATTCACTTTGTACATCGTAACAAATGAAACGGAGTCTTGCAGCTGTTGACACTTAGTATTCATCCTCAATTGACCATTCTGATTATTCTGGATAATAAAACGTACACAATAAGTTAGCCATTGATGAACAGGTTTCAAACTGGTGATCCAAAGTAAGTAAAAAAATACTTCTCATTGTGTTTGTTTCTATTCCGATCGGTTGGGGGAAGAAATCGATTTGACCAGCAGTTAGGTAAAGTTCGGCGAGGAGCCTCCTAATGCAGGAATATCATTCATAAAAACTACACACAAGATTTGTATTTCCTGACTCAGACAAATTTCCAAGTAGTCGACCAGTGCCTGATTCACAGTCCAGTAGATGGCATAGCTAAACAGAGTCGGCGAATGAGGAAAGATATATAAATGTGATTGTAAGTGGAAACTCTGAAAACTCGTTGGTAATAATACAAATCCAGGTTATAGTTGACGAATAGTGTGCCCTCAGAAGCATTGTTAGTTTATTAGGGATCACCTCGAATTCAGTTATTGCGCAGAGAGATTCCTGAATAAATCCATCTTTCATTGCAACGTAAAGGATGAATCAATGCAGCCTCTGCCAAGGCTGAAGCTGTCTTGGTTCGTTCGGGTGTGACAGTCTCTCACAGCCGAGACGCGGTTGAATAGAAGCATGAAGAATGTTTCAAGCCTTGTGTAGATCTCTAGGTAATCCTCAAGTCGTGTTTTTTACCCTTTCTTTGAATTGTTTATTATAATAAATATGCCCCACTAGTTTAGGAAATCTCCCTCTTGCCAAATGGTTTCAAACTTTGTGCTACCTGTCGATCAGTGACAACTGCTTGCACTTGCAGACTTACGGTGGTATGCTGTCACATCTGGAATGCCCTCCTTTAGATCCAGTCGTTCAATTTTTTCTGTTTTCCCCCTGTTCTTTCAAAACAGATTCTATAACCACTGACTCGACTAACATGCATAAGTTTCTAATGACTTGACGCCATTCAGATTTATGCGCTCTTCTTTTAGCTCTAAGGAGCCCGTTAAAGCAAAGGATAATGAACCTATCAGGTCAAGCATAACGGGTTTCCATGGGGCAAATTAGTAGTAACAAAAATTTAGGTAGTCCGTTAGGTGGTCAAAGTACTAGGACGCATTTTTCTGATGGAAAATAGAAGAATCAGTGGGGCCACCAAGTGCTATGAATCTGTTGAGATTCGAAGGAGTGTAAGCACGTTTAAAGACAGCGCGCAAGGAGTGCAGAGAGAGAGAGAGTCAACGACTCGCCTCCGAAATATTCTTTGGGATATGTGGGTTAAGTACAGTGATCAAAGGTGTTATCGGGCTCCGTCCAAATACTTTGTAAATAGTTGGACAAAGTGACTACCTAACCTCTTCGATCCGAATGTCGAAGCATATCATTGCATTGTTTGAAGCTGTTTCCATTGTACTCCTTAAGCTCTTATGAGCTGATGTAAACACATTCGAGAGCTGATCTATCTCATCTGAGCAATTGATACCACACCGGATGTTTTCTACATATCGTTGGTATAAACAACAGTTGGGGATCGTTGATTCAAGCGGGTCATTTTCCATATTTGCCATAAAGGCGTCGACAAACAGTGATCCGATTGGACTAATCCCATTGCTTCTCGGAATAAACCGTGGTATAAATGCCTGAGTATAAATCACTAAAAAATTACTCACCAATCTATCCTCTCAGTTTGCTCGGTGGAAATAAGCGGACCATCTTGGAATCATTAAAATACTTGCTTATGTGCTCGCAATGTTTTCGTTCATTCCTACTGACCACTAGGGTGTCATCAGTATGCATGAGGGAAATATCTAAGTCATAAAGATCCTGTTACTTGAGTCACTAGAATGTTTGTGCTGACTTACACGAGTCAGAACGTAAACAAACTAACCCAAACAGCGAAAGTGGCGTGGTTATGGAAGTCTTCCAAACATCTGCATGATTATGGTAATGCCCACTTACTAAATCAATTTTGAAGAAATGCATTTGCTGAACAATCTGTCAAAGAATTCGTGAGTGTGTACAGTTTGGTATCGGAGGGGAACCTTTGCGTTGTTAAGAGCACTACCATCGCCACACGGGCGACTGTCACCGTTGTGCTTTGGAATCATATGGAGTTTGACGGCTAAATGATTACTTGACAGGTGAATTATCCCCATGCTTAACATATGTTAGAATGTTTCTTTGACCACAGATAGTCTCCCGGGCAATAGCTGTCGGCGACGCGCCGAGATCGGCGAACCTGGGATGTCTGTGGCTGGGTGACTATCAGAAAATCATACAAAATGGAAAATTACAGGCATACCGTCATTGGTCGAATCCTAAGAGGGCTGACGGAGGTTCATGGGACGTAAAAGCTTACTGCTCTCCAACAGAATACGGCGTGTCACAGGAACCAAAAGAGACGAACCAGCAAGAAAATTGACCCCTGGAGTAGGGTGAATAACATCGGCAATTGCGAACATTAAAGGAAGCTGTCAGCCTAATCCTAGGCCAAGTATCAGTCGATTTTCGATCATATGTCTTCATTAAGAGGAATCGGCTGCTTGCAAAACGAAAATGATAGGTCGCAGATTGTGTTTGCGGATGTAAAGTGAACAAGTGTGATCAGATTCACAAAGATCAACCATCTATGTAAGTGGAAGTCATTTTTTGCCTATATAATTTTTCTAGTGGCACCATTGCGAGAAGGACAGACAGCTATTTTATACGGAACTTAGTGGAGTCCTTAGTGAAGAGAATAGGAAAATGTCTTGAAGAAATGTAGGCACATTGAAGATCAATAGACTTTGTTTCCCATTATCATCTCGGTCACTTCAACGTGAGTATAGTTTATGTCATCTTCTCTCTGAAGGTCTTTTTATGTAATGAATGAGGCCGACTGTTGATAGCAAAGGTAGATTTCGTCTGAATTTCAAACACACTTATTTGTTGGACAAAAGCAAACCATAATGTCGGTGACTCCAGAATTTCCGCACTATTTCGCAGTAATTATTTTAGCTTCCAAATCCTGACATTTAAATATTAACGCTTCTGCGTCAATGCCGTCATGCACAAGAAGCATGAGATCATTGGATTCCGGTCTGATTCAGCCTTCATTAGACGTGTACAGTACTACAAACAGAAATTTGTTCACACAATTTGCGTTCGAATCTGAAATGCAAGGGAACTACGACCAAGGCTCAACCAGGCTAGTGATTTATTATCTTTAAAAATAAAATTAAAGGCACGCTTGGTAAAGTTTATACATGAAACTCAGTAAAAGAAAAATGAGTTGCTAAAGCTAGTGGCCGAGGGATGCTTCATCTTGCTGTTAGGATATAAGACAAGCCATTTAGAGCCAGACCCTTGGTGGCCGTGGTGGTAATATGATGTTCAGTTCAAAAACGTCCTCCAGGGTTTCAGAATCATTTGAGACTCAGTGGATGTGCAGTGACGATATATATATATATATATATATATATATATATATATATATATATCCAGCTGAGAACAACTATGGTGCTAAAGCAACAACAATAGGGAGATAAGTATAAAGTCGAGGGAGGAGCTTTAGGAGCCAACACAAAGAATACAACAAGTGAAAGCAAATTTCCGATATGTATACTGCACATGTTTTGTAAATGTTTTCTTTCTTTTTCAATTGTTTCTTGGGAAAGTGGAGTCAATAGACAGGTCATCCACTTGATTCGATTCTGAGCCATATCTATGAGCGTCTCCAACGACCGGCATTCCCCATCTCTCGCGTCCCAACTGGAAGGAAATGAAGCACCAAACGAAATCAAAGTCGAAGCTAACTTCTTCATGCCCCTGCTCCAAGTCATAGCCTGACCGCCGCATCCTTTCTCCCAGCCTTGCCTAGCGCGTGCAAAACGAACACGAAAGGGTAAACAATGGGCAGGCATACGCAAAACATGCCCGAGCTATTGAAGGTGGTGTAAAGATGATTCTGGTCAGAGGACGACAGTGAACCTCGTCAATATTCACCTGAGGTTGCTACCAGGTTCAAGCACTGCTTTCGGGATATCGATTGCTGGATACGGTAAAAAGTCGAGCATCTTCAACTCGACGAACTGTGGCAATTTACACCCTTCTCCGGAGGGTTAAAAGGATGTCATGGCGGTACCACAGATGACGCAAGCTCACACAAAAGCTCCTCTGGCCCTCACAATACTTGATGTGATCTCCGCCTTAACACAACCACCAGTTGTGATCGAGCTCCCGAGGTACTTAAAGCTATTGACTGCCTCTAACCGATCACAACAATGGGCTGAGTGTAGGTACAGGCTCCTGCCAGTCCTAAAGAAGTACCCCACATTTTGAAAGTTCAAAACGCACAACATATCGACACAAATCAATAACCAAGCGATGAGCTGCGTGTTGAATTGTCGGTGCACTGTTGCCTAGCAGGGCAATGTCATCGGCATTGATAATCATTGCAAACAAGGATAAAACAGCCGTCCAACTTTTTCACCATTCTAAATGATACATTGGTCGTTGTTATCAAAAGGAGAAATAAAGGCTAATAAATTAAAATCCTCTGCTATCCGTACCGAATAAAACCCTATGGAAATATTTATGCTCATTGGCTATCAAGTAGACATCACCATAACCTTTGAACCCTTTCAACCATGGTTCATTTTCTGCCACTACCTATCAGTGGCCTTGTTCTCTTCCCACCAATAGCATAATTTGCTTCGTAATAACTCATAAAATTAAGAAAAAGTAGTTTCGTGCAATATGACGGTTTAGAAGCCATGGTACACAGAATCCTGGAAACACTCTATAGAGAATACGGATTTCCAGAAAATCCACGGAAATCTTTATTTGAATTTCAACCAAAGACTTCATAGACGTCTTACGAGTTTAATGTTATATTTTCACTGACATTTGAGCCAAACAAACGGTAAAAGTGATTGTGCGTATCATTTTTTGGTTGCTCTGTGGTCGACCACCAGCATCCACCTTGAACTGATGAAATGCAACTGAATCTCCCATTTTCCGGGGTTATTTCACCGTGGTGCTGATGCGGTTCATAAATTTAAACAAATGGAAGCCATTTCTATTTCTTATGGTTGAATAGATGGATACAGCGAGAAACGAGGGATCCGGCCTTGGATAATCACAAGAAGAAAACACGGATAAGAAAGAAAACAGAAGGGAGGATCACGATAATTCCAAAAGCTCTACTCCAAATTGCATCACGGGAAACCATTGTTGTAATTTCCGAAATGGACACAGTTGGCTGTGTAACTACAAAAGGGGAAAAATTATTAATGTCATCCAATGAACCAATAATGATATCATTAGCAGAGGAAAGACGGTTTCATATTCTGTTTGTGACTGTTGAATGTACTATCAACTTGGATCAAGCTTTGGATTGATTTGTTGAAGCATTTTTATCGATACACTTCGTAAAAGGAATACAGCTTAACAATCTGGCATACCCTCTGTGAAATAGATGGGGATTGTGGTAGTATTGTTGTACTCGCCCGTACATGGGATCGTGACTTCTTGACCTAAAATGATCAAGAGATCCATTGTACGTAGATGCCATTGATCCTTGCTGGTGAACACAATGTATGTTGTATTGCATTTTACTTCGATAATAAACAGAATGTGATGCTTCAAAGAGTGAATTTTGAATGAATTAACAGGCAGTATTATCTGCAAGCAGTGAGGACAAACCAGGATTCGCTGGAGTTTTATTTGTGTTTTGCATCTCGTTGTCACCTGTGAAAACAAACCAAGTATCAGAATAAATAGTCAGCACGTATATTCGAATTTCAAATTAAAACACGGTCAGGATTTTGCTCACGGCTGACAGTTGACGGACACTCAATTTCCAAGATTCTTCGCTCTCCTAAATGTTGGATATCTAGGGTAGAAAGTGAATCGCGTGAGAATTTTTTTTTCCTATTCAACTTCGTTCGCACTAAACGAGAAATATCGAAAATGATATTCTCAGTGAATAATTTTGAAACAGATTTGAATAATGTGTCGTTCAAAGATTGCAGTTCTTGTCTCCTAATCAACACTGGTATTCCAAATTTGAACTGACCAGCCCTAGTGGAAATCAGTCATATAGTGCGTAATGCTGGTATTCGTGCAGTAGAAGGGGTGTACGTCATTGCCGCGAAGGTCCACTACTGTCAGTGATAACCGGCAACCCGAATCAGAGATCTGAATTACAGAACCACGTAAGGTCTCAAGAAAACGTGTAGTAATGAGCCCGATCAGAGTGCATCACCCTCTACCACCAAGCTGACTTTCGGTGGAACTTGGAACTTCTGACCTTCGAGACGGTAGAGAAACGCGTTAATCCACTTCACTACCACAGGCCAAAACTATCTGTCGGCCTAAAACTTTCGATTACCTTTCGCCAGCTGTTACAGTAATATGAAGATTCATGCGTGTTAGGTCATTTGTGATTGTCACTATTCAGCGATGAATATCATGCGTCCTCAAACCAATTTTTGCTTTACTACTCATGCTTAACAATGAACAAATTGCTAAATATTGTTGTGAATTCTTTATCATGACTAACCAACAAGACGGTCGCACCATACTTTGATAATATCAGAGTCAATCAATTAGTGTATGAAAGCGTGATATGAATTCGCATGAGCACTAAAATGTTCCAATTTACTTTGAACTATGGTCAAGTTGGTGGTGTTGATACAGCTCACGAAAAAGCTTCTCAGTCGTGGCGTGCTTGTTTGATGCACAGATCCATGAGTCCACAGGTGTCCGTAAATAATGTTCCCAGTAAATCCCCCACCAGTATGTGTACACGTGACTGTCATTCATCAGTTCGCGTTGTTCCCTTTTCAAGCAACGCTCCAGCTGTGAATGTGGAGTATAATCCAAAAAACGGCACTTTAGTGACCAATAACATTACGGATTTTCTAATTTTTCGATGTGATCTTACTTTGGCTCAATTTTAGTATCATTGATCACTTATCAGTCAAATGCCAGTCATTATCAGTCAGTCCACCTAAACATAATCACCACTACTAAATAATGATTTCTTCGAGCTTAGGATAAGTAGTCTACCTCTGTGCTAATATCAAAACGAATATGAAGAAAAGTTTATAGAATATCCGATCAAAAATTATTCAGGTAGTATTTACAGAAAACTGTCGAAGTGACAAACCGGATTCTGAGTTATTTAAAGAAGTTTTACTCTAACAAAGGAGACATCCTCGCCAAAATAAAATTGTCAACGACTGTGTTTGTATTGTTTCAAAGCAAGTTCGCTTAATTTGAAGCGCAGTGTAGATTATTTCATCTGAAAACTGATTGCATTGCATCTTTAATCAACATGTAATTGGGGGCAACATCTCAACCACTTACCCCTAATCGTGTTTGGTATTTACGTGAAATACGGCTTTCCTCTGAGAGGCTTTTGATTTCCACCAATTCCGATTCGGAATACTTAAAAGCTTGCCTGATAACTGTGCATCAGAATCGAAAATAACAATGCATATAACAAGTGGTCGTTATCAGATTTGACCAAAAGATATAGCAAAGTAAAATGAATCAAAATGTGTGTAAATAATGTGCTTGAAAAATATTCATTATTAAAGAAAGTATTTTATAAAGTCGCGTGCAGGTAGAGGAACTGTGATCCTGAAAATATGCATACACAATAACGTTTTCCGCGTCACTTTCCTGTGGGTGCCGTAAAGGGCTATACTTACTGATTGCATCACGTTGTATTACAGCCACTGCGGATAAAAATTCCGCAGCAATTAACCAAAATTCACTCGAACATTGTCAGTAAGTGCATACCGACTCCCACTTTTTAGTGTCACAGTGTCAAATATAATCTACTACAGCATATCAATCATGTAAAAAAACATAACGTTTTTATCTCAATCGTGGGTTTGTTTGATACTTTCTGAAATCAGCAGTAATAAACACTTGCGAAGTAATCTTAACTTCATTATTTTTGACGTAAAAGGCTTTCGAGTCTATCGTCCCTTGTATTTTCATTTTCTTTTTAATTAGCTGATTGAACGTTTTTGCAGAATAATTCAAACAACTGGCATCAACATTTGTATCTATGCGCTTTACGAAGAAATGAATGTGGAATAATCCACTCCGAGCAAACGGTGATTGTTCAGAACATCCAATGTAAGCGTAGCTCATGTTCCAATCGATATACGAAACCATCTGATCAATCTGATAGATAGAATGTGCATAGATAGATTGTACAGGGCAATATATGCAGATTCATTATAACTCAAACATTCAGGTCGATGCCATCTACCACTTCGCAAACGGATACACTATTTAGGAGCTCCATGATCTTGTATAGTGCTTTACTGACGGTTCCGCATTTCGGTATGGAAAACTTCATTTCGTACACTAGGTCGTGAAATAACAAGAAATGCAGCGACTTCCTTATCATAACGGATACAAAATTAGACACCACGTAGGAAATGGCTGAATACGAGAGACGGATTCAAACAACAAGAAATCAGGTGTTCATCAACTCACCGAGTACATTGCCTTGAAAAGCCTCTGTAAGCAGGCAATATAGTTTGGAGTAAAGTTGTGTGTGCTTGATACACAAAATTGAACTTACCTACGTCACTTGCATTTTCTGTCCTACTTAAACTGATTAAGCAAAAAATACCCCATAAAATAGCCACAAGTTTCATGGCGGAACAAAATTCGTGACCCACGAAGGACTGAAAATCAACAGATAACACTGAGACGTGATTATACAAAGGTTTCTGGATATTGCTACATGCACGAGCTATCAAAAAAAGAGCTCAATGACACACACAGCCAAGTCTGTTTAAAACGAAGTGCAAAACGGGTTAATGCGACCAATCACAGTGCTCAGGCAGAACCCACGCTAAGCACAATCAATTTATTAGCAAGCCGTCTTGATCAATCCTACCAAATCAATAAAGCATCGTTCGTCGTTGACGGGTAATTTGCAACAAATTATTGAACTATTAGGTAAAACGAGCACAATGGGGGGAGGGGTGGAAAATCACAAACCGTGAGCTTTATCAATTGCTTTGTGAATTCTCTAAATAACACTACTGGTTTTGTTGAAAGTTTATGATCTCGACCGACAAATCACTTGTGAGTGTGCTTGCATAGATAAACAACTATAGGCATTTATACGTTTTCGGCTTTAACAAATATGCATGCAAAGTTATTACTGCAAAGCTCCCAGTCAACCTAAGCGAACGCCTAATTCCGTCCAAGAAGTGCATATTCAGTTTCTACTTCATCACATATCAAATGGTCAAAAAGCATCACTTCAAGCTCAACTGTAGTTCATTCACTTTTGTCAAGAGATCTCACAAGACGGAGTTCAAGATCACACCTGTGCGATTTTGTGAGTTTTTCACCAGCTTTTTACCTATTGGGCGTGAAGGAAACCTCATTCGCACCCTCTCAGTCCGTGTGCAAATGATTTGCATGGATAAGGCGGTGAATGGAGAACTAGACATGGTAAGGCAAACGCTTCAGGATAACGAATACCCCGAGCGCATCATCCGGAAGAACGTGGCGGAAGGAGCAACGGGACAAGCTTGAGTGACCATCAAGAAGAAAGAGTCATGCATTCAACTCCCTTTCAAATGATTTACTAATAAGACGTTTGGAAAAAGCAATCACTCGCACATTTCTCGCTCTTACACTACGTGCCCGCTTCACCAGTCGACCAGTGATCACATCGAACCTGGGAGACAAGTTACCTGTTCTCATCACACCCATGATAACCTACTCGTTTGATTGCTCATGTCTGGCAAGCTATGTACGTAGAACGACACGGCAACTATCACAAAGGATCAAAGGGCACAAACCAACTTGACTAACTACGGGAAACAGGAAATTCATCGCCAGTGCAATTGTGACGCATCTTGCAAACATTGTACAATACACAGACGACGACGCGTTTAAAATAGTCTACAGAGTCCCCACGAACGCGCCGAAAGCAGCTCGAAAACAACATCTAGCAACGGCAAAAACTATAGCGATCAGATTATTCAATCCATTGTTTTTTTCTCCGAAACGCTTTGTTAAGGCACTCAAACTGCCCTTACCGTGATCCAAGACAGACCCTGGAATTCGGAGTGACCTGGACGTTGACCATTTGGTTGAAGCCCTGAAATGCATATTCCCTAGAAGCCATGTCCATTCTTCCACGGGTCCTTTGTCAACCACGAAACAACAGCATTTCCCTCATATCTTTCCTAACTACGAGACACCAATTTTGATGTCTGTCAAATCACACTTCAGCACACAGACGTAGTTCATAACTTATGCACTTCTAACCTATAAATGTAGCTGTATTAGCCACGAGGATGATGTTACCGAAAACGAGCTTGTTCTCTATTCGTGTTTTCCAAGTATATAAAAAACAATGTTTTCACTAACTTGAATATCAATTGGTAATTCCTGGTATGGCATTAGATATATATTTTTGGTCAAACCGACAGCAATGAACCCTCGAGGCTGAAAACTTCTACTTCCATTTTATTTGTATGGCCAGGTTTCTGGGAGGAGAATGGCTCCCATCTGTACATACTGTTAACTAAATATATAAGAAGCGCTACGGGAAGAGCATATCTGACCTTTTTATAACAGTGACTTGCAGTCATTCTTGAAATATTCAGTAACAGCTGTAATTAGTTAGTTTCTTTTTAAATTATTCCCATCTGATCTGTATGATATATTTACTCTTAGAATATATTACCACCAGTGGGAGCACGGATCCCAGCTAGTCAGAATTGCGTTAGTTACCTCTAAAAGTGCCATGCCATCAGCTAGGACCGAAACGACAACCTTCTACCTATCGAGAAGATGAGCCATCATCGGAGCTACGGTACTACGGCCAGTCGCAAGTGGATAACGCAAACGAATGTACAATGATGCAAAAAACACTGTTTCAAGAGTAATCATTACATGTTTTGATTTTAATAACTGGACTATCCTCACTAGTCACTGACCACTGGGACATACATCACACTACTGAATACGACGGAATAGACCATGAAACAACTCTACCATATTTATTGTTGGCTTGAGCAGTATGGCTATAACATAATGAGAAATTCATTTAGATTGTTCATCCAAAAGTGCAATACCGAGAGCCGGAATCAAACCGCCAACCATTCAAAGTGGTACTAAATCAAAGCTTCCGGTAAGTTCCAGCCACAGACAAACAATTCCATATATTCTCCCGTGCGGTAAATTTTATATATACCGTTAAGAGAATTGACTTGCCTGAGGTTAAACAAAGTAGAGAACTTCGTGTATTTCCTTGAGCCGTGGCTGTTTCTCAGTTCAGCTCTCTAGGTGGGTAAACAAGACTGGGGTGTTCTAAAGTCTTCATAAAATTAAAATTTTTAATAAGTTGATCGACACAATTCACCTGAAGATTTTTAAAGTTTTAAGCATTATTTAAGGGTGATTGAAGCCGATCTGAGCCACAGCTACCAAAATATGTTCATTACATGCGCGAATGAAATGTAGACTATTTTGCGCCCTATCATATCACGGTTTCCGGAAATGTCCTGCTAACATTTCTAAGACGAAAAAGAGAATATAAATTTCATCCCTGACATATATCTACCATAATCTGAAAGTATACCGGACTCGTATTGGAACCAAAGGTCCTTGGGTGTAATCCTTCATGTGAAACCACCATTTTCCTGTTTCAAGTGCAATTACCGAACAGGCCGGATCTCCACTTTCTTCACATTTCAGTGTGAATGCCCATGGCTATTTATGCCATCGCATTTTGCAATCCCTATACCAGTAAAGTAAAGTTCACATGGTGCTCTTTTAGAGTACAGTGACATCTTCAACTATACTGAAAGAGGGAATTTACTCCACATTCTTTCTGCGGGCGGCCTTTTATGTTCTGCCAATGCTTGATTGTATGATTGCTTCGGTAAACATAACTAATTCACATGCTAAAGTGGCAGGGTTTCTTCTTTCACAACTTTGAAACTGAGTGTTCTGCAAGGTTTCATTCATTCTCTATGTATCTTGTTACCATGCCGGCTTTCGAAATCTCACAGCCTATCAAATATGCTTCTACTTTACCTTCACGTTGCTGACGATTGTTTCTTAGTGCAGCGGTACATCAATCGTATATCCTCCTCCCACTAATCAGTAATACAATATACCTGTGTTTGCCAAGTCTGTCCGAAAAAAACATTAGCTGACGCCTGACACCTATTCCACCGCGGTCCTGTCAGACGGGTTCCGAATCATTCCACCCCACCTGGTTCCAATTACTTGCTCGTTAGGATCATACAAATGTTATGTTGTCCTTTGTCTCGTCAGACTTCCTAACAAGCCTGATCAAGCTATAACTGAGCTGGCTGCCATGCTTGCTTGATTTTTTCATTTACTCAATAAATGTTGATTTCATATGACAGATGAAAACTCACCGCATGAGGTGCATACTGAAGGCATATGAATTGATTTGACTTGAAACGGTTGCCTGACTTGGCCCATAAGAATGCCAATTCCAAACAGCTGTAATAGTGACACGAATGTGGACACCCATATGAATTATAGCTGGAACATTTGTGACAATTTTACGGTGGGTCTCATTTAGTAATCAGAATTTATCTCAAGCGAAACATCTATCGTGAAAAATTTATTGGAATTTTTCCATTCCATTCATCTTTCATTCATTGCTGTAAATTGCTCATAGCTTTGGGCTAGAATTAACTTCCGTATGAAAAAGGGTTTTCTCAGTCAGTTCGCATCTATTTGGAAAGCTCCTTCAATACCTACTTATTATCGTCATTTGGCAGCTAGATTGGAATCAGTTTGTAATGCCCAAGCTAAACTGATCTGCATTTGCATTACTTCTCACAATTCGTTTTTCATTGCTCGTAGCTACGGCTTAGATTTTTTCAATCGCTTATTATCTCTCATTTGATTGACCAATTATCCGGACATTTTGGACTGGCTGTTCAGTTTTAAACCAATCGTATTTTGGCGAATTATAAACTGCCACCGCACAGTAGGCATTGTATAAATTTCTCTAATGGGCGGGTCCCCATCATTTACGGTGTCATCATTGAAAGTTGTCGATCATGTTTCATGCAGTATCACTTTTACTGTTTCTACAGTACTCTCCGTTGGGTATGTTTAATCGTATTATTTGAAGTATTTTGCTAATCACCATGAATAATTCCATTTGAACATCCCTTTTTCATTATTTTCGGGCAGCCATTTGATTCTCCTGAGCAATGCTGAAACCCAAACTACAAATGATGAATGATATTTAGACTACCTACCATTCTGACCATTTTCACTTTCATCAATACTATGTTTTGAAATACTGCACTGTAGAAGTCGTCCTTTGCTGATGTTAAACTAAGTCATGTTCCGTTTCCGAAATCTCTTGCTTTGTTCTATTTTAAATCTTTAGTGGTTGAGACGCTTTCGTTCACAAAACCCTTATACCACGTGACGATTTGTGAAGATGAAATACCCAGTCTCATCCCTGTTATCCGTCTACAAGTTGGCGAGATGAAACCTACAAGTAGAATCCAGTACCTACTTGAGAATCAAGGGGTTGATCAAAACGCATTCAGGATTGATGCCAAAACCGGAGCATTGGAATTGTTCTCCATGCTGCCGCCAATATCAATGGCTTTGACTGTCAGAGCTATCTTAGAGGATGGATCAAATCACTTTGAGGCCGAAACGGTGGTTCGCGTACACGTGGTCTGTTTCGTTGGCTCACATGCATGGGATGCAGTCCGGAAGTTGACAAATTTCAATTTACTCAATCTGAAAAGTGTGAGTTAATCGATTACGTTTCACAGTTAATGCCACGTGTGCGTGATTTGATGCACACTTAAAACCTATCCTACTGTTAAGAGTAGTCAAATCAGTGACATGAAAAAACACGAAACTGCGTTTGATTCCTGAAATGGTGAATAATCTGATAAGTTTAGTGATCAAGTTGAAAAATGAAATTTTGCTAGGAAGTGAACAGTGAACTGATGAAAGAAGCTTATTTGCATTTTACCAGACAAAATGGTTAATGTTGCATAGCATGATGAAAGACACTGTACATGTGCCTCGCCAACTGTTAGCAAGTATGAAAACAAGCTGACATTGACGGTTACCATGGATGCATTTTCAGCTCCGAGATTTCCACAGACCACTTGCTAAATAGGAGAAACTGAATTCAGTGGATCGGTTTGGGATTTCCTCACTCTAACTACATCAGTGTGAATCATCTCAACAATAGGATCTTTCAGCAAAGCTTTGTTATATTTCAACATGCATGCGTGTATTCGTCTTCTGTAATTAGTTGCATCATATGGTTGATTTTTCACAGTAAGGAGCCAAAAGATATTCGAAGATGTTCTAAATACGACAGTTGTTTTCAAATGTTCAATAATTCTTCGGAATAAAAATTTATCCATTTTCCCCCAAAATAATTCTGTTTGACTTTCCCTACAGTCTTTACATGGTCCATTATACTGTGAATCATGTTGACAGTTGTGAAATGAAGTTAATGGGATTTAATTGAACACGCGCTTAGATTTATGAACAAAAGTGTTCGGCGGTTGATATTCAACTGACTTTTCTTTGTTCAACTATAATCCATGATATTCAATCAAACACTTTTTATTACTAATCTAATTTCCAAACGTTGATTGGAATCGCAGAGGCGGGGCATAAAGAAGATAACGTGAATAGAAAACGTTTTGGTCCACCCTAAATATTACCTACTATGATTTTCCTGGAACTGTCTTTTAGTGACAACCATACCCTTATCTACTCGAATGAAATGGACGAGGCAATTATTAGGTCATCATTCGTGCATTGCTCGATGAGAATCAACAACCGATTTAATTGAACTCCCAGTTTATGTGTTTACTAAACGATACTTTGTCTAATTGTGACAAACATCAAACACATGAAAACCTGTGACGAATTCATCATTTATAATATCGTAAGTTTTATATTTGATGAATAATGGAAAAGCTTTGAACTATTGCACGTAAATGTGACTTGACACATAGATCGTGGTAGGGTACACCAATGACGTCATTACACTAGTTCAGCAAAGACGAGAGGAAGGACAAGCTGTTCAATCGCTCATCATATCGCTCTGTATTTCGTTGACCAAATGTGACGAGCACCAATTGCATACAGTTCAGATCGATCAATAATAAATTGTCCAGAATGATCATTCACACTCAAATTGTGCAACTTCTAATTTGTGGTTCCAAAACTAACCTGAGATAAACCAGTGGGTCCTTGCTTTTAGCAAAATGCCTGTTCTTTGATTACATATGTCTTTAGAATTTCAGTAAACAATCCGAAATGTACATGCTTTCATAGGATTTCACAAACAATCGCTATTTATGCTTAAACTAGACTGTCAGATGAGCTAGTTACCCGGTGACCCATATGTTTGTACCCCAGGCCCTTGACCCCCGAATAGCTTTGTAAAATAACATATGTTGTTACCAAATCAAACATTGCATTCATATTTGCTAACAATCAGGTAGATACGAAGTAGGCCTCATATAAAACAAACAAAATTGTAGGTGTGTAGAAATTCCATGAAAATTCTTGACGAAATTACCTGTAAATAAGCTGTTGCGGTGACCCCTAATTGACCAAAAACAGATGTGCCACTTCGAATTTCGAACACCGGATACCCACTTGGACAAGAGTTCCAACACAAGTCCTGGTAACATACATGCCAACCATTTATTGTACCGAATCCAACTGCGTCATTTTGGATGTGTTGTGCGAACAAACTTGAAGTGTACAGTGTCGAACGGAGCTCAGCTGGCAAATGCAACGATTGGAGAGATCGGATCTGGCATGAGATGTCCGAACATCCTAATTAGACCGACGTGAGTTTCAAACGCTCGTGTTATTTGGAACTAAGTTCGTGCGAGGTTGACTGATAAAGAACGTTGTTTGGAGAACTGCTTTCCATTATGTTACTTCATTGCACACGTTATTCTTTTTCGTCAGTATGAAGGCAATGACTAGGACGGAATTCATTCTCTGAACATCATTTGTCACTCAAAGAATTCTGGCACACTAATTTATTCTGTGTTTCAAGTTGTACCTTCTAAAGCATTCAAACATTACTAAAACACAATTTAATTCTTCTCATTGAATGGCTGTGTGTTTCTCCGTCGATATTCGAGATAGTCCGCTCCGCCCTGAGGAAATCAAATAAACTGCTGTGATCGATACCCTTCAAACCACTTTTATCAAGTGGCTAATGAAGTGCTGAATATTTTTTTCTGTTTGCTCAATAACCTGCGTTCTAACTTAAGCTAGTGGGTGAACTGGCTTCATCTTTTGCTCGCCGTCGACAGTCCCAGTGTTGTATCGTGGACCCAGTCGTTTTGCGGTTACCAGATCAGACGTCTGTTAGGGATTATATTTCCCATTCTGAATTCACCTCCATGTTGTGTAAAATGTAACGCTGAAATATTATTTTTGGTATATTTGTGAATTTTTGTGACGCTTTTGTTTCCTTAATACGTTTGTGCGAGTTATCGATTGGGTTTTGCACCCATCTGACGCCATAGTCAGATAAAGCATTTGAGGAGATACCTGCGTTTTACCTGCCTAAAGTACTGAAAACTTAAGAAAGATACAAAATTACAAACTAGCCTATTTGTGATGTGCGATTTGTGGGCGAAATTACCATGGTTTCGTTAGTTACCCGAATGAATACGTTTTCTTATGACATTTTCTGGTACATCAATTTCAGGTTATTTTCTGCCGAACGCAAAATGACAAATATCGATTTAGGAGATTTGTGCGCCACAGGCGATGAAAACAGCTGGGTGAGTTGACACAAAAAAAGACGAGATCAGAAAAGTAGATTCGTCTTGAATTTTGATGTAAAAAATGAGTATTGCTTTTAAAACTTTAGTAAATCTATTGAACTGGTGTACAAAAGCATCTGGTTCTGGGCTTGACAGAAAACTTTGCTAACTGTTCTTTGGACTTCACATTTCACGTACAAAACCTCAGGTCATCCGACCAACCTTGCATTTGAAAGCACCAGATTCAAGTCAGAGCTAGTTAGAGCTCATCAGTGGTGCATACCCTCCACCTAATTCAGGGTATAAATCATGGTCTTTTCACCTGGAAGATTTGTGTGTGTATGTGTTACTAAGGCGCCACCCTGCTCATCTTTGGGCAGATCCAAATCACCGAGTTAAGTTTGTTCAGATGTCATCTTCTACGACCGCCTGGAAGGCCCGACAGCTTCCAAGGAAGATACAGGCATTGTCCAGCTAACGTCAAGTGAATGCTTTCCACCAAGTCAGGTCTTCTCTGCAGGACTGCGACACCGTATCCATTTGCGCTCTTCCCTTTTTCATATTTGTTAACGTCTCACAATTACTTTTATTGTTCAGGATCAAGCCGGACCGGAGCGGGGTAGAGCATTGTCAACACACACGTGTTCGAAGTGAAAAGACCCGGGTGCAAGCCCTCGGTTCGGTGTATTGTATGCATCACTGATGAGCTCTAACAAGAGCAAAACTCGATTATAGCGTTTCTGATTTCAAAGCTGGACGAATGACCTGGAGTTTCCGTGAAAGATGGGGTCCAAGTATTTAATCAAGATACTATCTCGTCTCCGAACAGAATTCTTATATCCGTAGAACAAAACTGCGCATAAAACCATCGTGAAGAACTACCATTATCATTCAGTACAGTATTTTGCCATAGAATGCACGAAATGTTGTTTATTACATGGTCTTTACCAGTAAGAGGCAACCACCCTGAGTGTTTCCTAATATTATTTTGGCTACTGATGACTATGGTAGCAGTTAGTTTGTGAGTTTTGGTTTCCTCAACCGAAAAAAGCGGTTACCATTGATATATGATTTACATAATAAGAATTCCGAATAATTACCTAAAAGGGCCAATCCCAACGCTGCAATAACTACACACGTACACTGGCTCATTGTAGCAACTTTGTTAGTGGTAATTCTGCGAGTACTTGTTCGCTTATTGTGATCAAGTTGGATCACCCGTGTTTAATTTCTTATTCGGTTGTGAATTGCGAATCACTCGTGTACAATTCAAATACTAAACCGTGGCACAACAAGAATATCTCCTTAGCTATAAGAGATCCCCAAAACCTGACAGTGAAGTCGATTTGAGCAAAAACACCATTTGTGCATATACAGACTGCTGTCGCCCTATCAGCAAGCATAACCCTGGATCGCTAAAACAGTTTCTTGCAGAATGGTTTCCCATTACGGAGGGGTGAGTTGATCAAAACTGAAGTAGTCACATAATTGGTATAATTTCTGACACAAAGTAAATTAGAAATATGTATTTTGACCATTTCAACCATTCCACAATATAAATGTGACTGGAATGAAAATTGACAGCTCATATTCGTAATTTTTACTACGAAAACGTTTTTGTGGAGTCGAAGCAGCAGCATTTATGCCGTTACTGGTTCACACAGGGTTGGGATGGTATATTAGCACCATCATGACGAGATTGCACCTTGAAGTGGTGTGATGGCGTGCATGCCTCTAGGAACCAATCATCTATGCAGGATTGCTTCCTTAACCGAAGATGCAATCATACCTGAAAGACCAATGGGTAGATGCCAGACGAATTCCAGTCTCTTCGAGCTCCAGTTTGAGGGTCGATCTGAGCTGGCAGCTAAGTTACTGAAATCAGTGGAAGAATTATTCATCCACACAGACAGGCTTCCACTAAGCCATCCCGCTGCCTTGCGAACTGGTTTTTGTTCGAATTAAAGGCTTTGACTGAGAACCCCTGATCGTTCTCCTACTTTGTGCCTGGATACCCTAGCAGCCGCAGCCCAACACCTCCCATGAGAGAGTTCCATACTGCTTCGGTTGGCGCCCAGAATAATCAGGACTGCAACGCCTATTGCATCCATCGGAGTGGGTAGTGATAAGTGGGATGCTGCTCAAAGTTCCCTCTCTTCTATTCAACATCTGTCACCCGTCCCTAGCCACCTCTCGTTGCCTTTTCTATTCGCCCATAATGCTCCCGCTGACAGCAAGAAGCACTTTAGCTGGCCGACCGCTAATGTAGTTACTCTGACATCAACAACTGCGGTTTCTTAGGGAGTATCACTAAAGCTACCATCGGAAGTGGAGGTGGAATCAAGCATTCGATTACAAACACGTGGGACAACGGCCAGTCCCGTCGAACTCCCTCAAGCCCTTTCAAAACGGGTGGTGATGTGCTGATAGTACCACTAACCACCTTGCTGTGTGGCATTTGAAACGAGGAGCGCTTTTCTAGCAACGAGCGAGTCATTAATTGTACATATCTTCAAGAAGAGAATACACGCTGGTTGTAGCAATCATTGCGGGACCAGTCTAACCCCGATAGTCAGCAAGATACTGTCCTCGATTTTACTGCACCGTCTGACACCAGCTCGCGAGAGGAACGCGAGCGAGCAACGGGCCGGATTCCGTTCTGGTTGAGGATGCATCGACGAGATTTTTACTTCTTGCCAATTACTCAAAGTGCATCACACACCGTAGATCAACAATAATGGTGTTCCTGAACTGGAAAGGCGTCTTCTATTGTGTTAACCGAACAGCGCTCCTCAGTGCGTTTCACAAAAAATGTATTCCACAGAAGTTCGTGAATAAACTAAGATCATTGAATTCTCATAATTCTGATCGCGTGAGCACGGTGTTGCACAAGGATGTCCCATTTCTCCCTTTCTGTTCAACTTCGTCATGAACGAGATAATGCAGAATGCTTTGTGAGATTTTCAGGATGTGAGCATCTAACTAGCAAATGGTGAAGAGCCATGTAACCTAGATTTCGCGGACGACCTTTTGTCGTCGTTAGAGTGCACGAACTATGCACAACGAGCATAAGATAGACTCGCAAGTGAAGCTGCTATATTTGGCATGGACTTTTCACGTTCAAAGTGTAAAGTAGTGTTGCAAGACTGGAGGTTAACCTTTCCCAGCTTGATGCTCGAAGGGGAGGTGCTGACAGTTTTGACAGCTCCAATTACCTGGGTATCAGAGTGACGACGGATGGGAGCACGGCAGTCGTGGTGGCACGCTTATAACAAAAGCTCGAGCATTGTACGCTGGACCAAAGCACTTGTGGCACCGACCTGATATTTCGCCGAAATTGAAATTTTGTGTGTACTGTGCTGTTGTGCGCCCAGTTCTGTGGTGTGATTGAGAAGCATGGAGTTTGCGTGCGGAATATTTCCGTCGCATTGACGATTTTTCCCATCGAAGTTTGCGTAGTATCAGTAAGATTGGATGGAATGACCGGGTGAGCAATGCTGAGGGATCGTATAAAGGCACGTGGAAGTCAGCGGATGATATAACAGTAGGGAATGTGGAAATGTACATCGAACTTAGGAAACGTGAGTGTATCAGGTGAACGTGATTAGAGTTAAAATATTTCCTCAGCCAGTTGGCTGGAGACACTGAATAATATGGCAGCGAACCGAGAGATGTGACGATCGTGCTGTCATTTTCTGTCAAATCAGAATGATTGATCAATGTGCGTTTGTCCAGTTAGACTGTGTATTCCGTGTATTGGTTGCTGGGACTTTATTGCCTTTTCCCACTCGTGTAGTTCCACTCGTTTTCCATGTTGTATTTAATTATTCTTTCTATTTCTATGTGGAACATGATGAGAAAGGCAGTTGTTAGTTTGGCTTGCGCTGAAGTTTAGTGCAGTGCGATTGTGATGATGATGATGATGATGATGATGATGATGATGATGATGATGATGATGATGATGATGATGATGATGATGATGATGATGATGATGATGATGATGATGATGATGATGATGATGATGATGATGATGATGATGATGATGATGATGATGATGATGATGATGATGATGATGATGATGATGATGATGATGATGATGATGATGATGATGATGATGATGATGATGATGATGATGATGATGATGATGATGATGATGATGATGATGATGATGATGATGATGATGATGATGATGATGATGATGATGATGATGATGATGATGATGATGATGATGATGATGATGATGATGATGATGATGATGATGATGATGATGATGATGATGATGATGATGATGATGATGATGATGATGATGATAATGATGATGATGATGAGGATGATGATGACAATGATGATGATGATGATGATGATGATGATGATGATGATGATTAGAACTTTTGGGTTTTTTTACGAAAATATAGATACGATTGCCTTGGTGGAAGTGCGTCGTCTACTAAATCGAGCCACACCATACCATATACAAATTAGACGCTACAAGTAGAATGATAACAATTTATTGCTAATATATCTCGGAAGGCTCATTGTTATTACTCAGCAATGAAAAATATTTTTGATTCTCAGAAGCCAATGCACTTCTTCGGCTTTTCAGCCAACCCTTGCTACCTTTGCTTCCTATTAATTCTGATTCACGGTCGACACTCGAGTTATCTCAAAATGTCTCCTTTGTCAGTGGGTAATGGTTTAAATGCCCCATCGGATGCAGTGCAGCACAACATCTCTATCAACTTATCTTATGCATTCTTCATGCTAGGATATATTTGACCCACTTGCCCAAATCTACCGTTGGGCAGGCTACAAAACAACAGTCCTCCGTCGTTAACATTGAATGCGCTGCTCGACTCGTCATGTTGTGAAACGTGATCTATAAATTCATCGAAACAATTCACAAACCCGGCTTACTACCATCGTGATTGCTGTTCATCACATCAGTGTCTGGGTCAAATTGACAGGTGAACAATGTCAGTGTCTTTGCACGAGGCAAAAATGCTCCCACACAGACTAACGAAATAACCGAATAAATTAAACACTATTGCTGAGTGACCCATATGAACCTTGGTCGACATTATTAGAACTCATCAAACCCAGCGGCCTAGTGATTCTGAACTATTCTGTTGCATGAGCGCGCACGAATTCGGTGGCTAAGGCACCGTTCATGGCCTCAGAGCCCACAGAAACGTTAGCGACAGCCGCCAATCGAACTGTGAGACTTGGAATGAAGAATCACTTAAACTTCCAGTTGGTCAAATGTGGTAACGGACAAGAAAACCGATACCATATCTTCAGGGCCAATTGTGATCAGGAAAGGAAATCATCATATCTAACTCAGAAATGTTTCTTCTTTGGGGACAAGTTCCTAATGAAAGTGTTTCCTGTTCGTTTCTGATTTTGATATTACGTGGTGGAAGTGAACTGCAGAAAACCTTTTCTTGAAGAGAGTTTATCTCATTCAGGAGAGTGGCAATCTCACGGAGACTACTGTATATCCATCTATATATGAACGAAAAATTATTGGTCATCGGGTTGGTTCTATTTTTGCTGGAAAATGGTATCAGGGATGAATATGAGGGCATTTGGCTAACGACGATTAAAAGTTTCTTCGATAATGAAAAGACATTCCACGTTTCTCTACCGCATAACATTCCTGACAGATGAATGGTTTGCAAATGAGAACAGGTTAGGCTACCAACCGAACTGATACTATTGTTCAAAAAGATTACCATGCACAAACGTTATTTGCAGTGTCGTACTGAGCAACGTTTCCTACCCGTGATTTAAGCTGATTGTAGGCCGGCAACGTGAATAGATGCTCAAAATGCAATGTCAGTTTAGTCCTTTCTGGGTATAAACAAATCGAGCTATAGTTATTTGAATATGAAAAGTCTTGTACAGCCACTTTCAACCGATTTATTATGTGCTGAATCCGTACATTCGTCTTTGTTTCCTTGCCTGTGTAGATTGACGTTTCAGTGGTCGTTTCTGTTAACGATGAACAAAAGCGCCCATTCGTCGACTGCAAAATGTCCAGTCAACATGCAACAATCGAGAATTCTCGCCTTCGATACTGGATAAGAAACGCCTCAGAAGAAGTCCTGCTCAAAAGGGAAAGACGATCATCGGAAAAAGTACGTTTTCCCTTGAAGTTGTAGGTGAAAATTAGAGACATTGAATGCACAACTGATCGATGAGTAGTCACTTCCGAAAAGGTCAGTTAATCCTAATGGTGATTATTCTCCTGCACCGTGCCATTCGAATCCACGAATAGAAAAGCAAAAGAATACAATAGATCATTTTGTATGAACCTGTTTCACTTCCCGTCATCATCGCGGTAACTCCAAGTGAATGCCTCTGACCAAAACAGGACTTCTCCACAGGATGGGTCATTGTGCCCACATTTAAAACTGTTTCGTCCTTAGTGTATATATATATATATATATATATATATATATATATTCCAATCATTTCGAGTAGTGTTGTGTGGGATGCATGACACTATGTTCGGCCGACGGTCAAGCATTCCTGGCTGTCATAGAGGATGACATCTGAACAAACTTAACTCGGTGATCTGGATCAGCCCGAAGAGGAGCAGGGTGGCGCCGTAGTAACACACACACACACACACCTTCCAGGTGAAAAGACCATGGTTTATACTTTGAATTAGGTGGAGGGTATGCACCACTGATTAGCTCTAACAATAGCTCTGACTTGAGTCTGGTGCTTTCAAATGTTGGGTTGGTCAGACGATCAGAGTCTTGTACGTGAAATGTGGAGTCCAAAGGACAGTTAGGCAAGCTATATATCATAAATCACACACACTACTCCAAATTATTTGTGAGATAGGTGGATAATGAAGCGTTTAAAGTTCGTTAACGGTGTTGTCGAAACTCGTAGTTTTTGGAAAAGGAGAGTGTATGTGCAGTTATAGATAAGAGTGAGTGAGTAAGTGATCAACAAATCTGGTAACTTGACAATATGCTTCAACTTGATGAATTTTATCCGTTGTGTGAACGGCGGTATGTGTGGAAGGATCAGCCACGTGGAATGAAAAGAAAGGTGTGAAAAACGAAGGTGTGAAAAAAAGAAGTGATGGGATGGGAAGAATTTGTATATGGGAACCATGATAGAATCACTTGTTACGGTCTTGACAACAACAACTGTTGCACGAGGTTACGTTGCTTGCACAGTTCGGGCTTCAACAGTCGAATTGTTGTGGCTTCTGGTGTCATAAGCAGCCGCTTGAATAAACCTTTCGTGTGAACGCTGAGGGTTGCCAGGACTGGTTTGACAGCTGTCACTGTGTCCATTTGATCTTCACTATCAACCAGATGTTGTAGGATAGCTCTGCTGATGGTCCAGAGTGTTCCTTTGAGTAAAGAAGCCGTGATGTTTTCTGATATCTTCCTAAACAGGAGTTTCGTCGTACGTCCAATACACTGCGCACTACGGAAGCACGTAAAATGTATAGAATAAGAGGTTGAAACTGATGAGGTAACTTTTCCTTGGATTGCTGAACTATGAGTGGCTTCGTATTTGTAAAGATTCAGACATGTGCAGTGAGAAAGGACTTCCCGAGAGGCTTAAATAAGTGTAGCTCTAGTATTTTTAGTGTCTTATCACTCTCGAACGGAGAGTTAGGATGACATCCTTTTTCTTGGACATTTTCACACTTGTTTTGTGTCTCCTCTCCCCCATATGTTGACGAATAAACGGATCTGGATATCCATTTTCTATTTGTGTGTCACGTATATGTTCGAGTTCTTGGGCAGTTGTATCAGGACTACAGATGTTTCTTGCTCCGTAGACTGGACAGCTGATTAGGCTACTTTGGTTCTTCAGGGGGACAAAAATTAGGAAGTGTGTGTATTGCCCCAACCATTTGCTTTTCCGATACACTCTCTTTTCTACATGTCCGTCCTCCATTCTACATTATTCTACATCGAGAATAATGAGAAAATTGTCCTTCTCTATCTCCATTGTAAATTGGGTCATTGCATGGGCATAGTCGCATGTCTTCAGTAGTTTGGTAGTATCTTTTGCTGAGTCACAAGTTTTGAAAGTGTCGTCCATGTATCTGATATGCATGTATGGACTGTCGATGGTGCTGTGTAGTGGTCCACTTTCGAGTTTGGCAATGAATATATCTGCCAGAAGGAGTTCAAGCAGTGATCCCATTGCTACCACATCCTTCTGGCTGCAGTATTTTCCACTGTACGGAAAGTTTACATTTCATGTACATCTAAGGATTATTTCTTTTATCTTGATCACGGTAATGTTGAGTTCGATGTCCATATCGGTCAAGTATTGACAAATGAAATCTACAATCTCGATCAATGGAACGCTTGTGAATAAAGATTCCACATCTACGGAAGGCACAGTCTGTTCAAACAGATCCCGATGTTTTATCATATACACAAAAGAGAAAGAATCTTTCACACTATACCTTGCCAGTGACTTGCGCACATATTCAAGAATTTATGCAATCCATTGAATTGTGGCGTGATAGGCTGAGGTGCTCATGTCAGTCGCCGGTCTTAGAGGTACACTTGGTTTTTGCACTTTAGTTGATCAGTAGAGTCTACGTGGTTGCGAGCCGCAGTGCACCAGCTTGTCGTAGAGCGATTTGGAAATGGCTTTGTCTGACTTAAGCTGTTTCAGGATCTCTGTCAACTTTGCCTCGGCTTCTCGTGTTTTGTCTTTCTCACCTGGATTGTAAGTGAATTTGCTCTCAATAGATAAAACAGTAAGCATTTTTCCGTCCTAGCCGCCCCGGTATTGCACAACCAATCCCGCACCTTTATCCAGTTTTGACAGTAGTAAATCCTGATTGTTCAATAGTTCTTCGATTGTTTCTCGATGTTGCTTGGTAAATATTCCAATAAAAGAAGGTTTACTGGCATGATACTTTTAATATTCATAAACAAGTGATGTTTTCAGGCCGTCAACTGATGGTGGTACCAGGTCATACAAGTGGCTCATCAAACTTTCGAAATGAGTTCCAATTTCCACCTGATGACAAGGTGGTTGAGTTGAGCAAAACTTAGGTCCGAGAGATATAGTCATGTGGTTACACATTTCACACTTACTGCCGTTCACACAACGGACAAGTTTGATCAAATTGAAGCATGTTGTCAAGTTACCAGATTTGTTGTTCACTTACTCACTCACTCCTATCTATAACTGCACATACACTCTCCTTTGCCCAATACTATATACGTAAATGTCTGAAGTGATATACGGGAAAGAAATTTCTTCGTGTTGCAGGAAATGTCGGTGATTTAGGTTACCGCGTACAACCTTCCGCAAAATCGGTTCAAATAGGATAATAATAGTTTAAATTCATCGAGTATCAAACAATGCTTGTGTATACTTATATGTATGTGTCTGCACGTTTACTGTGAGGGACTGTGTGAGGCATGGCTCTGTGTTTCATCCGTAATGGAGGGTTCATTTGAGGTCAACAAAAATTTGTGACTTTTTGGAGCATCAGCATATTGGCATTCATGGCACCGTCCATACACCTGAAATCTTCGATTCGTCGTTTCAGTCAGGTTATTTCGGATGAGAGGTGACTGCGAAAGCCCACAGAAAGAAAGCACGCTTGTTAACATGCACTGTGAAATCCACGGTACAGTTTTACTTGTTGGATATTAGCTTCTGTCGATTGCTGGTGACTGTCGATATGCCCATAGCACAACCTGAGGGAAATCGCCTAAGTTTAACCTCCATCTGTAATTATGACGATTACATTCGTCGTTCTTTATATACATCAAATACGAGAAAATCTTACAATGGGGTTGTCCTCGGCGCGGTTCGAACTGGTTAGTGAAAGCTACCCACCTTCTATAACCAGGTACGTCCGGTAATTCTACCGAGCGACACTGGTTAAGTCACAGAGAAATCCTGTCTTGGACATTCAAATCAAAAATTAGCTCTATGCGGTGGATGTCGTGTTAGGTGGCCGTCCACTAATTCTTGTCTGAATACTATTCCGCCTTCGAAAAATCTATTATTATTAACACAAAACAGACAGATAACACAGAATGTGAGAGTCACCATCACCAGTGGTCGCGCGACAATCTAACTGGTCCAAACTGGCATTGGTCAGTGTTTCCCTAAGTGGTTTATTATTAGTATGGCCAGCCAACACTTAAGCTGAATTCTTTCTTGTCTCATGGATCCATTGTCCAGTCGTGTGAGATCCCGTTCACTCAAACCTTGACCTGGACTTTGGACAGACTCTAACGTGCTAACTGTTAACGAGGCCCGGTTGTCTTTCGCCGATAGCATACTCCGTTTGAGATATGCACTCAATGCTTCCGTTCTTCGACTTATCAAGTATAATGACAATGTTCCTTCGCGAATTTGTTCTCCGGGATCTGTTAACGTTCCCGTATTTCATCTTGTGAGATATTTTGAAAACATCCGAATATTCTGTTCACTTTTGCAAAACAAACATTACAGTTTCCGACGTTTTTCACTTTCAGATAACAGTAGATATCCCGGAGCACATTGGGGAGGTTGAAATGAACAGACCGAAATCTGTTCACTTAGAAATCTACATTCCGAATAAACGTGAGATCATTGAATCCTCAGTGTTGATTATCTGCCCAAAATCCGAGGAATCCGAAAAGCCACAGTGCACTTTAAAAGTGCTCCGTCGGAGCAACGGAAAACAAATTGCAATTGGCCATACAAGCATCTCAAATATCACTGAGTTTAACAAAGTCCAACATAATCGAGTTCAAATCAATTTTACCAACATCAGATCAGCTGGTGAGAAGGCGTTCTATTTCAAAGGAATTGTCAATTTCTGTGTTTGTTTTCTGTCAATAATTTTTCACTAGACTTTACAAATGATTTGTTTGGTCTTGGTACATCACACACAGATGAACACGTAATTGATGAATACGACTACACTGGGAAGAAAAACACCGGAAAACTAGCTCGGTTTCATTGTTTCTTATTCAACACAATATGCATGATAGCGATATAAGTAACACCTCTTTCAGAAGAGGTTTATCCAAAGATCGGATATGGGCCTAATATCACTCATTCATTGTGTTAGCTTTCAGACAATTTAGGACCTGCCGTGAGTAGTGAGTGGGCCACGATGGACTTTGTTCATTTAGGAGGGGGGTGTGTGAAGACGAATTCCGGCGGCTTACGCCTTGACCAAAATATGGTAGCTCGCCGTTCTGGACAGCTCAGCACAAACCCTATCACGGAGGTGGACAGTGCCGTTACACTCACCGTTTGGTTAGACTCAGCTAGGTATGAAACGAATGCTCTCGTAGTTGAAATATCAGTTCCAAACCGTAATGGCGTTGGATGTTGTTCGCGAATGTGTTCAGCCAAGCGTCTGGTCGTGAGACCGCAAAATGTTGTTTCACAAAAGCATATAGCGGAGTACACAAACAGTGAGACTGCCGAATCAGGCACATTGACTTGCAACCGCAAACACACCGTTGAGAATGAACACGCAGTCTGGCAGGATGAACAATATTTTTTGCACAGTACCTGCCAGTGTGTCACTTATAAATGGCAGAGAGATGTTCACTTGCTCTATCTTCACCATTATCTTCCCTGGAGTTTCCCTCTCGTTCTAAACCATCCGGTTAAATAAATGTCCAGGTTATCCACTAGGAATGTATTCCGCACCGTACGGAGTTCTTTGATGGTATATATTATCGGTGCACATCAGTGAGTTAGACAGCAGATAAGCTGTCTTCTAATCTTGGGCGTCAAAGAGCTGCCTAAATGCGTGCTTTCCATTCCACATTGCACTTCTATTTACCGATAAAAATACTCGGCCAATTGGTGAGCCATTCAGATGTTTGTCACAGAAGGTTATTCGATTTCCTGATTCGGTCATTGGTGAGTTTTGCACTGTAAAAGTGGGACAAAAGTATAAGCTTGCTCATTTATCAATTGCTCATCTACATGTAAATTCTTATCACTCATGTTTTTACTGAAAAGCAGAGCAGTATTGCCTAACGTTTTAAATTTGATAGGTTTGTCTAGGAGATATTGATCATGGAATAGGCTCCACTGCTTTGTAGAAATCTTTCTTTTCTCCTGTTGATTCAGCTAAAAACATAACACGCGATGCAAATACGATCAATTTGGAGATCGAACTAAGAGCGACCCATTGCATGGAGTTAGAAAACAAGAAGACTATCACCATTCAGTTTGAATCCCGTTTTGATGAACAATTGATTTTGAAAAATGCAACAATCAATGTGCACCACAAAGGTCAACCTATCACGGATCTCGATTTAAAAATGTATATCAACACTTCGGATGTCTATCCAGGGTAAGCCGGACGAAAAAACGAGTGTAGTTATTGTGAGTTTAACTATTCAGTCATTCCACTTACACCATGATCCAGGTAAAAATGCAATATTTTTGTTATATTCTTACACTTACAGTAACACAGATTTAACTTCACATATTCACGCTCTACTCCTTGCGAATAACTCCCTCTTGTGTTCACACTAACTGAATAATAGCTAAACGTTTAGCCGCAGGTGATGTTGCAGTTTTGTGAGAGGAATAAATAAGACAGCTCAATAGTAGTGCAACAGAAAGCGACCATTGAAATGAATATGAACGATTTTTAGTTAAAGAGTATCAACGTAAAAAACCGTCTCGGGGTAGCTTGGATACTTTATACTACTGAATTACCCAGTTTTTTTAACAATGATGGAGTGGTATTCGGTGGGATTGGACCATCATTGACGCAAGTCTAACCCAGAAAATGAAATTTTGCGACAATGTTCCATTCAGTTTGCAAAATATTCTTACCAACATGTGAAAAAGAATGCTGGCATGAGGGAAAATTTAAGGAGACCTCGTTTTGAGCATTACTAGATAAAGTCTGTTATTTCACACCAGCCATTGTAAAATCAAGGAGGAATGAGTAGATGGTCCGAGACCAAGCTGTTTGGCATGGAAACATACAAGTAACTGATATGCCGTCCTGTGAGTGCGTCGCATTGATAAACGGTTGCTGAAGGCCAGCATAGTAGGAACTGCTACTGACCGGTGAGGCATGAGCGCTCCAGGAAAACTTTTGGCATTTCTGCTTAGCGCAAAAGAGTTGTTTTCAAGGAATTTAGGTTGCAACTTACCCCTTCCAAAGCGAAAAAGTTTCTTGGTTCGTGAACGTAGTTGTTAGTTGCGATCGACAGCGAGTCGAAGAACAGTGCACGAGAAATTGTATTACTTCACTCTCCAACATTCATCGAACAATGTTTTGCATTACGCACGTATTCACTCAAAATCAGAAGTGTGGTGAGAAGCAGGTTAAACATGTTCCTGTGTATTTTCTCCATTAAAAGATCGATTTTAGCACTAGACGTCAACAGTGCCGGAAATAGCGATTTGCTTGCCACTTAATATTTTTGAATTTATCTTCATATTAGACGATACAGAGATTCAAAATTGTCTAACGAGGTCATCACAAGAAAAGAAACGGGGCTTGCGATCTCGTGAATGTCTTCCAATTCCAGTTTATTTCACATTAAACGGAAAAAAGTGGATGATTTTACCGAAACACTTTAACTTCGTGGAATATCCTCCTCGATGAACACTAGCACCGGATGGAAGAGAATATTTCCCCGAACCCGCCTTTCGCAGACCAGCTGCTACAGGTAGAGGTGAATAATTAGCTCGTGAAAACTATCTTGGTAACAAGCTGATAGGACTAAGTGAGTGATTTCAGACGAAAAACAGAACATGAAATGTCCGTAATATTTCTTGTAACATATCCCGATAAGCATCAGAAAACTGTTTATGCTTGCTTTTCTAGAGCACACAAGGGTAAACCTTGAACAAGCAGCCTGCAACACACATTTGTACAGCAAAATATAACGTCATATTTAAGGCTTAACAATGAGTACTGCATGGACACAGTACTGTGTTTGGTGATAAAACACAGAGAACTCAAGTTTCATGACTGGGAATTTTATGTGCCCCAGATGAAAGCAGATTTGAAAATCACGGACAGAAATAAATAAACAAAAACGAATTTGGGTGCATCATTTCACTTATGTTGTACTTCTGGCGTCACATTTTCTTGGTCTACAAATTCATTACCGAATCAACAATTTTGCTTGGGTTAGTTTGTTCAAGGGTTTGACACGTTTCATCGCAAATGACGCTGATGGTCGTGATATCACTACTCATTTCCTGGTACATGATGATTTCCAATCTACAATACTTTTTCAATCTTTCCTATTTAAAAAACCTTTACTTTCCTAACCTAATCCAGTGACACGGTCCAAATAAATACGACATTGAAGAATACGGAACGGTCCCAATGCGAATGCAAATTAACAATGCTGGATCTTCATGCTGGACCATGGGTCGTCGATGGAGTGCTGGTTGATACCAACAAAATAAATGCCAAGTTGAACAAGACAGATCTTCGACGAATGGAGATACGCGTGAGTGGAATACCTACGACAGTTCAGTGACCGAAATATATTGTGAATTGTTTTTTGGATGTTTCCACCTTTTCAGTCTTTCTCACGAAATGATTCCATTTAGTTCAAATAATAAATGATGTACATATTTCCAATATACTTATTTTATATATCACATTCGAATTCCCAAATAAAGATGTATTTTAATTTACCGATATATGTTTAATATTTGGGATTATAAATCCATTAAAATTTACATCATTTCAATATTGACATTCAATATTCGACAACCACATTCTACAGTATAACTATAACAGACCATTCATCAATTAAGGATTATGATTCTAACCAGATTTGAGCAGTGAAGTAGTTGGGATACTAGTCAGATAGAAAGGTTTCACACGGTGAGAAGCATCATCGATTTCAACCTTCGTGATAAAGGAATTGAAACATTGCTCACAAAAAAATAACGACTAGTCAGTCGTTCAGATAATGACTAGACATTTTTAAGGCAGAATAGCCAGTTTCAAATTTGTGTACCAGATATGACTCGGTTCACTGTTTCATTAATTAGAAAAGTAAGGTAATCACACAAATATTTGATTATATTTGAAGTAAAGTCAAGGTTCATTCAAAAAATGTCAAGTTGCTCCAAAATTATTCCACGTCTTTATTGGTGCAAATCATTCCACGAAACAGTTTCAAAGTGGTTATTTTATTACTCCAAAAACACAAACCTAAATGATCCATTAGGTTTCGTCAATCCTGAATAACAACATGTACAGGAAATAACGTATGATGTACATTATAATCTAATGATAACGGCTTTTGTTTCAGATAGAAGATTTCGTCTCAATGGACACATGGAATTTCTCGGTCAATGTCCGATTTGCAGAACTATTTGATTTTAGTTCACACCTTCGACTGAGGATATTGTCTTTCACTATGATTTCGTACTGTCAGTTGCAATTCCCCATCGATAAACATCCGTGGGCTACAGTTCATACCATAGAACACGTGATCTTACATTCCGAACGCAGTAAGTAACGCTCAGGTGGCATGATCACCCCATTTGACAACTGTAATATCTTTCATTTTTATTGTTTTAGAATTTCTGTTTGCAATAAATCATCATCAGTAAACTGCCAGGTATTATCATTTAAGTGAATGACAATAAAAACCGCTGGCAGTTTATCGATTATTAAGGAACAGTGTGGTGCATAGGCATATTATTTCGAAGCAACTCTTTCATTCATGTTAGACCTACCACGGTTTCTCGAGAGTCTCATGATTGTTTATCCAACACATTTCTGCCTACCAGCTTGTGATCACATCAATGAATCAGTGTTGAATTTTCTTTCGTATTTGAAACTAGACCAATTCAAACAACTGATCGACCACACTTCGAGCGAAACTGCGGATTGTCAAGTCCAAACATGGACATCCGCATACCAAACAACAGAATCTGTGTCCCTGACGACAAGCGGAACCACGCATATCAATAAATCGCCTTTCAATCGACGACACCTGACCATACTACTGGGAAAAGCGAGTGATATATATTACATCCGGTTAAATTTACCGAACTTTGTGGACAGATGGTTCTCCAGCCACATTTCGATCACCTCAGATGGAAGAGCATTTTCTGATATCGGAGAGGTTTGTTTTATTGACCATACCTAGAATTTGCTAGCACCGGAATGAATTTTGAAAATACCCATTTCCATTCCTTCAACGTAATCCGATTTTCGAGTAAACTCATGAAATTAAGGCAATAATAAATAACTGCCCGAAAGCAAAACGGGTGAATCAAGGCTGGAAAGGATAATCACACTCTTCAGTTCTGTAATATTCTCACTCTCGTTCAGAGTAATTAAATGGAAGTAGATGCTCTTATTCCAAACTCTTTTACGCGTTTGAACTCTTCCAGATATTTTCTGAATAACTGCATTTATAATTTGGACATCCAGATTATCGAATTCATTTTAACCGAAACTCTCTGTTTCATTTGTGCCTTCTTTGCAGTGTACCTTCAATGCATACCACGACAATTCACACATCTGTGTCTTCAAACACTCGTTCCAAGCCAGAGGACTTAGAATTATACCTACGAAACCAGTGATCAAAAGTGTCCTGACAAAAGTTTCCGTCCATCTCTATGGCATACCTTACAAAAGAGACATCCACCAATTTGGTGAGTTTCAAATAGCTGTATTTCTTTTCGCATCCTCCCTAGTAATGTTTCCTAATACTTGAGGAAATCTGGCCACTGGAAAGTGAAAGTAAAACTGCACCGACGAAATTGCCGACTCACAATGAAACATTAGTGTTAACTAGTTGTAAGTGACTGGTGAACGATAGATATTAAATAAACAATGTTTTCATCTATAATGTGCCATTGAATGATCCATCCGCGCCCCATGTCACCCATTGTCTTTCGTTGAACCAATTCCCTTTTTAGATCCTTGCATTAAACCGTACACGCTGGCACCGGAAGGGGGACCCACACTCCCACAATCAATGTTGTTATTTAATCGATCTTATATTCGTGTGAAAGATATATTGATCATCTGCCATCCAGTCCCACAATTAGCCACATTCTCCTATCCCAGAATGAAATGTACTGGTCTTGTTGACGGGAATCGTTTAACGTGGTTTGGTGAGTGACAACCTGCAGATTCAAATAATACTATTTTTAAAATTTACCGAGCCGAAACGGCACTCGTTACCTTCACTGTTGTCATTCACTAATCGTTTCTGTTATAGATCTTGGCCCAATGATATCGCAAGTAATAACCTACCAAAACGAAGACAAACGTTTCTTCGCCGTGGGTCCAGAGCGGAGTAGCATTTTGAGTACCAGAGATTTGACGGACCAGTGGACTGGAATATCCTTATCTGAATATCGCAATTATATTGATGGGAAAAATCACAAAAATGCAACATATCTCCCATGGGAGGAAACACGAACGTTTAACAAGAATCTATATGGTGCGCAGTGTGCAGAATTCACCGCTGACGACTGGAATTGTAAGTACTGGCCCTAATCGCATTTTGTAGCACGATTCATGATGAGCTATTCACGTTCGAATTTGTGACACATGATTGCCACGACCAGTGATAAAATTATCATGTAGTGTATTTACAAATGTCATGATTACATAATTATTCAAACTGCAGACACAATATCTGCCACTTGCAGCAAAGTTAGCCGGAACATTTGAAATCCCTTATTTGTTTCAGTGTGCTTCGACGGTATTTACTACAAATCCAAGATGATCGCAGTCTGGACGGATGAAGCCGGTCTACAACTCCCGTCGTCCGGCTAAACATATCTCACATGTGCATCACTGCGTGACTGCATACTCAGCCCCATCACATATTTCCGTGCTCTGTTGTCCAGTTCTATTGAATTCTTTTGTCAATTTTGTCATTCTATGTTGTCTTTATACCAGGACCATCACAGAACGAATGATTGTTGTTCTTATTGTTATTGACTCGCTGCCACTATTAGTTCTGAACTAATATGCAGTCGTGAATCCTATTCGAAATGCACTACTTTTATTTATATGCACAAACAACAAAAATATTCGCCGGATTCCATCAACTTAGAGGTTACAGTGTCTTCGTCAACTTCGCTTATTGTTCACAAGTATCACATCCGGTTGTCAACTAATCGAAAAAGTGCATTTCGCCCTCCGTCACAGAAGTTCGGCATTTTCGTTCACAATCTAATTTTTCTCGCATTTATTGTTTTAATTCTATACCATATCTCAATCTACGAAGAAATAAAAAATATTTCACCTTAGTTATTTTTGCTGAAAATTTACTGAAACATTGGCACCTCCAGTCAGCTGAACATTCCGTTTCCTTCAGTGTGTATAGGTAGAGTAGGAATTTGGAAACTCCAAAGGACAGTCTCAATTTTTTTAACACACTGTAATTGTGATTTTTTGCATCAGTATGGTTCTCGTACAGAGAAAGCACAAATAATACGCCGAAGCTATCCACATCTCAAAGTCACCGTTCCGTGAAGGCCTATCAGGTACCAGAATCCGTGACAAAGAAACTAAGATGCAGACGCAATTAAATGCAACAGACTTGTGGCCTGCGGAATATACAATGTGAATACTCCACGGAGAGGTCGAACGCCGCAAAATAATACTAAGACGCTTGTTAGTACGCAAACCAAAGAAATTGCCGAAAACCACACAATTGAAGCAGCTTAATAGGTGTACGTGGAGATTGGAGGTAAAGAAGAAAGTCAACATATTTGACTAACATTTTGGTGTAGCTTAACGGCTCTGGGCCCCATAGAAACCCTAAATTAAGAGCTCATAGGTAATATATTCATTCTGAGAATAAAGGGGGCCCGATCGAGATGGAGTGTGATAAAGTCAGTGGTCCAGATGATTGCCGCCATAAGAGATGTTGTGGGCATGTATACTTTGTCTCGTGTCTTTTGGGCATGGTGAGAAATGTCTTGTGCCGAACCACGTGAAATGCTAACACAATGTGCAAATCATTCGACTAAATAATTCTCAGTTGGTGAATTGCAACTAAATGATGAAAGCAAATGGGTCAGTCAATAAGTTATTCATTGAAGTATAAACTAGATTTCCTAAAAGTAGTAATTTACTTGGGATTGAAACAGAGTGATAAAATGATACCCTCAAGACCTTCTGTCGTTGAAAGTCGTTAAGAAGTTGTGACTATTGCCACCTGGTAACTATTCGCGATTGTAATCGTTTCAGATAAATGACCTGAATTAGATGATGGGCTACAATCTACACCTAATACATGTGCAACCTCTTTCTTTTATACAGTTTTCTGCATCATTATATTTCAAAGTATAAATACTAACGAATCTACATTTCCCATAAAGTGCATAATAAATAGTGAAGGACATATATTGACATCAAATAAGCACTCAATTGATAAGGATAACGATAATCGGGCCGTAAGGTTTTATCTCAAAGGATGCTCAATGCAGTAACAGCCACTGCACTCAGAAATAAAGATCTCTAGATTACTTGATATATTATGGGGCATTTCGCAGTATCTTTACTAGTGGGGGTCTCACTCGTGGTGATCATTTTTTGTTCTTCTCTAATCTTCGAGGGACTTAACGTGCATTCGCGTTATAGATGCCACGCTAGCACAATTTAGGATATTTGCACACAATAAACAATTTAACTCTGAGAGTGAAATAGAAGCGAATTATATTAGTATCCTTGGCAGTGACCCATCTGGACTATTGACTTATTCACGCTTTATGCTGATTAGAATCCCACGTGCTTGGATGGAATATATCACCCATGAACTCCTCCTTTGAGGTTAATATAGACCCTAGAGCTGTTAAGCTACACCAAATATTGGTCAAGTCTGATATTTTATTTTATACCATCCAATCCTCGCGGACACCTATCCAGCTGACCTTACTGTGTACTTTGCAGTGTTTTATTCATTTTGTCTACTAGAAAATATTTGGGTAGTAAGTAGCGAAATTCGACCTCCCTATGGCTCATTCAGTTCCTTTGTCCACACTGAACAGTTATTCAAATTTTTGCAAACACCTCATGGGAATCGGGCCGTGAAGCTGACTACTGTGATTGTACTTAGCAGGTGAATCATTACGGAAGAACTTACAGTTTACATGGGAGCGTGTGCAAGTGGTCTTATTCCCACTCCGACTCAGTTGTTGCGAAGTGGGAAATTTTATGACGTTGCGTGCACTGACGATGTCACCTCGAATGGTAATAAAACTTTTGCGATCTAAACACCAAACTCAGAGTTCAGAAAATCATAGCAAAATCTTCCGTGTTAGCCTGCTGAGAAATGTGCCGTTTTCCTCAACTATTAAAAGAGCTCTATCGAAGGCTGTACATCCTGTTCAGGAAAGCTACTCTCATCATTCGAAGGTTTTTGTCCGTCGCGATGGAGGACAGATTTCTTCCATCGACGGCAGCATCCCATTCAGAGTAGTCATAAAATATTTTCTCAGTCTTCGTGGTTCATTGTACCTCATTTCCTTCCAGTGAGGATTCAACTCGACCTCTTTCAGTCTACATATGAGCTCCCGATCACTCCAGTATTGATCGATAATTCACATAACGGAAATTCGTCGATTCTCTTGACCGATGCCCACGTTCATTTGTCGCGTGATTAAGATGCACACCGATTCACTTTCGTGTAAGGAATATCGTTCCCACGATCCGATTGACTATCGGCAACACCCATCAGTTCAGTCAGCTGCACTTGATTTACATTGGTCACCCACTGCTGACTGGATTTTATTTGATGCTGATGAAGGACAGTACATGATGACAAATCATATCCACGGACAGTGGTGAAGCCCGGTTGACACGAGATTCCGGACTTGAGCTCATATTCCAGAAATGTAAAACCACTTTCGGTGAGCATTCATATACATATATACATACTTTCAAATACACGTACACACACGCACGCATACACATACGCATACACATACACACGAACAGTCGCATACATACATAACGAGTGGGGTGACTAAACCAGTACGGATACTGGCGCTGTCTGAATGTGGTTTCCAAAATGAATGCACGCCATGTGACTGGTTTGATTTTTGCAGTATGCACACTGCAAGTCACTCACGTGTTGTAAGAATGTCACTCAACGTGTAAAGACCTGTTAATATAGGCACCGACAGACGGCCTAGCCTCGTTAGCAGACAGCATAGCGACACCTGCTCACAGTGCTTTCAATGTTTGGGAAGAAACCACAGGTTATGGAAATGCCGATTAGTTAGCCCATGAAATCAAGGCTGTTGTGAGACTCACCATCACGGACTGTTACATCAGGACTCGAATTTGTTGAACGGTTCATGTTGTGTCCCAAATTAAGTAAGCAGAAGGAAAGCACACCTGAAAGGATGAATGTGTATACAGTAGCAACGTACGGCAAGCACAAGCGCAAGCAAACAATTATACACGCAAATACGTAGCTTGCATGTGAGTCAATGATATATGAAAGTGAAAGCGTAGGCCAAATACACAGTCGGATTGGACCACCCGAGGTCGCTCGAAAAGTGGCACGATCTCATTGGTCAGTGCTGTTTGGGACGAACTAGGACTAACGTCAACTGTGTACATGTGTGTACGACTGCGAGGCGTGTAATCATGGATGCAAGATATTTGGATCAGGTGTTTGCAGTGGGCGTGTGCGCGCTAGAATGTCTGTCTGAGCACATGATCCTTCATTCTGAGCGCAACATTTCAAATATAGTGACCCATACCGGTCTGTATTAGTTGATCGAATGGGAAATAGCAGGCTATGCATTTATGGCCAGCGGTTCGGACACCACTTTTGTCTGCAGCAGCTGAAGGAACAACAAGGAAATCTGTGTTGATAATACTGGGCTGCCACGTGCGTGAAGCCCACTGGATACTCGAAGAGAACCCGGAGGTGGTAAACAGCCATTCGCCATTCGAACGGCTTTCGAGTGGATTCTACTTGGTACCCACCGGCCCGGAAATGATGAACGAACAACTATGAGCTGCAAAAGCTTCGGAGACGTTTCCTCAGGGAACGAAACCTCATCTTAGTATATTCTAATGTAATAACGAGAAGTTGGAGCCAGAATGTACTACACGCGTTCTGGATGGGCAACGCAACGTCTTCTACGCCAACGTCGCTCTCGGCCAAGCAGCCTATCGGTTTGGAGAACACTGCAAAGAAGTGGTTCCTCAGGCGTTTAGCAGCAACTTCTGTGGTAATGACAGTCTGATCTCGTTATCGAATGTGAAGACTGCATCCACCTTCGGAAAGCAAGTCAGAGGAATGTTGGCCCGGACATGTTCCTATGTCCACAAGTGGATAAGAAACTCTCTCGATGTGCTGAAGAAACTTTTTCGGTCCAACAGGACCATGAACCACGTAGAATTTTACAAAACATGAAGCAACATCAGTACACATTGGGTATGCGATATGTTCTGCTTTCACCACATCATTCCGGAACGACCACTTACCAGTAGAGGTGGCCTACCGGACACTTTCATCGTTTTACAATCCAGTAGGATTTATGTCCTTTTTAATCCTCACACAAAAGGTCCCTCTGCGTTGTGTGGAAGGCCTTCAAACTGGCCGTACTGTTCGGTACATTTCAGGACAACTTTTATAAATCACCACTTTACTTGCAGCAAAATACATCATTTTTCTTTTGTTGTTATAGAAACAGTGTTCTATTGGCGACATGTCTATCATTGTATCATATCCACGCGACTTCATCAAATCATTGAAATAATCAAACTCGTTGCTGGAATGCAGCTTTGGAAAGTCAGTAGGAAATAAAACGAAGAGAATTCCCGGAAAGCGAAACGAGCATCACCGTAAACATTGAGCTGATAAGAAAGTTGGACTAAGAAATCAAGCTTTGTCAAGTATGTGCTCACCAAATATCATAAACTCCAATGTTTGATCACTGATTGGGAAATCAACCGAATTGAATGATTTGGTCCATCTTCGGGATTATAATAAACTGGGTGTCATTTTCCTACGAAAAACCAAGCTCCACGCTAATATTGTTGGTGAAATCATCACACCAGTTGATTTTAACTTCTTTTGCGTCGACTGCCTGCTACTGTACGGCAAACGTGGAGGAGGCGTCATTACTTTTATAAGTGAACGATTGTTTAGTCGGAGGGAAAGTATTTTTCAAGTATTCTTCATCTCACATCAGTGCCTCTGTGCTAGAGTGCAAAACTGAATGCCTAAGTCATCACTCGTCTATAATTCTTGTTACCATGTACATCTGCCCAACATGTCCTCTCTCCGAGCTTGATGAGTGTACTGATATTCCCTCTACAAATCTATTGAACTTTGTTGACTCTTCCTTATGTGTTACCTGTGGCGATTTTACTAGGTTCAGTGTGAGTTTCCTCAGATCTCTTGTCTTGGCGAACATTTATACTTTCTCCATCAAACCTGACGCCAAGCTAGATCTTTGTCTTATCAATATTCCGGACTTGTTTTATGTTGTCTTTCTTCCTCAAATTGGCAGTTCTTAGCATGAGATTTTAAGTGTTTCTTCAATGATTTATTCTAAGAGTAGACACACACATTTCACTCAAAGCCGTGACCGCAATATATGTAGTCGACAGTGTGACCCAGAAAACCTCACGCGAATCAGGTATATGTTTGACGATTCTGGCCTAAGCATATTTTCTGACTCCGACCACTTATTGTCATGTGAACATTTGCCTGGTTACCCTAAGTTCTTCTTCCCCTCATCTGAAACGATTAAGTCGTATGGAGGAGTACACTTTCAAGACCAAAAACCACTGTAAAGTGAGCTTTATCACAAGCCATCAAAACTAAGCTTCACAGACTGAAAGCTTTGTGCGTTCAATCGGTAACCATCAGCAGCAATTGCAGAGTGACATGGAAGAAGATCATGCGCCTAAGTGGTGATGATCCTCGTTATAAGTCTCCCTCAGTAGACGTTGATGAACTCAATTGTCGTTTCACTGCTAACTCATACCTACCAGTCATCTCAAACCACAATGCTGACCACCACCAGAAACCTAACACGGAAAGCACCACCTCATTGTTTGTATACATGGAGACCACTCACCTCCATGCAAACAAGACAAGCGGCCCAGATTGCTAACGATTGATCCTATTGAAGGAATGCGCAAGTAAACTATTACCGTATTTTCTGGTCTATTTGACCTATGTTCAAATCGTGTGGTTATTCCCGAATGCTGGAAAGTGGCTTCTGTTGTAGCAAGGGCGACCACAAGCTGTGGGATACTTGTACTCCAATGGCCAAACAGTTCAAGTCATGAAACACATACCGTCGTTGATAGGGGTTATTTTCCAGACTGCGCAGCACCAAGGTTGCTCTTGCAGCTGCTTGAGTGCTTCGGCTGAGTTCTGGCCAGTTACCCGTGGCCGATACCTTTCTCCTCTTGGGCGTCATTTCTATTCGTTTGGTCCGATTGTCTCAGTTGACAGCTTGATCGGCGGCCGCTCACTTGAGCTATCTTGCTAGTTGCCGGAAATCCCGATGCGTCCCCTCAGGTAGTAAGTATGCTTGCTTTTGTCTGCTTCGGGAAGCCTCCAACATATTCGAAGTCTATTCTTTTGTCCGTGGTCCTCGTTTGGTTTGTCCGTTCGCCTTGATATTCACTTCGTCCCCCTGCCCCAACATTCCCCGTTACACTATCACCCCTATACCAAAAAGGGTACATCCAAACTACGCCCAATAGCTTATACATCGGTTTCTTCCAAGATATTTGAAAAGGTTGTACTTGGGAGACTGTCTGCTCAGATCAGTTTGTTGGACTCTAAGCAATTTGCATATCGCCAACCACCATCTACGTCCAAAGCCCTGGACTCTCCCACTCATTCTGTTTCGTCATCAGTTGATCGCAAAAGACAAACAGTTAGGTTCTATTTCTTTGACTACAGTGAAGCATTTAATTGCGTTGATAGATCAAAATTGCTCCATGTACTTGCTGACTCGGGCGTCAATACCTCCAGCAATAATCTTCCGCCTAACTACTTATCCTATCGACAACAATTTACACGATATTGTGACCGAATTTCTTCCATTCACAGAAGACGATCTCCAGGACCCCATTCTCCCACCGCTTTCGTTTACCGCTGATATATAACCCATCCCCTTTTACGACAACTGTCCCTTCATTGAATACGTCGATGATGTGGTTCTTGGGATGTTCAACTCTAACAACTCCACATTGCCCTTCCTACAACAAAGAGTGAATGAGCTCGTCAACTGATCTTCAGATGGAAGTCTGAAGATGAATTCCACAAAGTGTTCTGACATTCTATTCTGTCTCCATAAAACCTATCAATACTCTAACTTGGTGTTATCAAACCCCAACATGATCATCCTGGAGAACCACTACAGTAGTATCGTTCGTGAAGTACCTCGGTGTACCACTCAGCCGTGAACCTACATGAACAGATCAAGTCACGGATGTCTTCTTCAAAGTTCAATGACTCCTCTTTTATTCGATGAGACTTAGGTCATTTTCTACCCCATTCCTTCTAATTAGACTCTTTTTACTTTCTTGCATCCTCCTGCACTGGCTCTTTGCCTCCCCCGTCATATTCCCCCGACTGCTTGCGAAAGATTCTATAACACTTGTCCCGACATACTGACATCACTCACGAACTGCTCATTCAACTGATCCGAACCGAACGTCAGGAGACAAGCCTGACTTTTTTCGTAAGATCGTAGACAATGGCACTCACCCCCATCATCCCAATCTTAGCAATTGCATATCTACATCTGCTATTCGATCGTAATAAAAACATCTGTTTGCTCGCAGTACAGCGTATAGGTCTTCTGTAGTTCCTTACTTGGCGCGTTTTCTCACCAACCCAAATACCATCACTACCGACTTCTTGAACTTGCTCCCTTAAACGTATATTTTTTCCTTTTCTTTCCAATGGCTGATTTTCTGTTACTGACTTTGCAGTGTAACGTTTATGAAGCAGCCGAATATTCACTCTCGGGTGCATAATGCATATACTACCTTAAATTTACTTGAATCACTCTGCAATAAAACAAGCGGCCGGGTTTGGCGAATCAACCACAACGATGCCTCAATCTACGTCGGGTGGCTGCGTCTAGTAGAACATTTAGGAGAAATTGCAGTGCCCAGCTACATAAGGCAGGTCAGAGATTGTAGAGAATGCAAAAAATTACACATTCTGCGAAGCATCGATAAAGGGAAATTGAGTAGTAGTATACGCCCGGTGTATCCCTCGAGAGATGAAACCATATTACATTCTACTCTTTTTCAAACCAAGAGTGGGTCCTCTCAAGTCTGTGACAGCTCCCCGTATAGAGTTGGCGGCTGCAACTTTCACCCTAAAGATGGGTGAGGTTAAAAAAATAGCTAAGGAGGAAAACTGTCATAAAAGAGATATTGAACAGATTCTATGGTCATACTAAACTGCATAATACAACACTGGTCCACGGTTCAGTGGAATTTTGGCTAACCGACTGGACACCATACTCTAATAATCCTCAGAGTGCCAAAGGACCTACGTACGGTCCAAGAAACAACCTCGCAGATAGGGTCTCGAGAGGAGTAGCGACAAGAGTAGAATAAAATCACTGATTGAAGGGGCCCAAGTTCTTGTGAGAAGGGCAGAGCAACCCAAAAAGAAGAGTGAATGTAATTCGACGAGTGATGAGCCAGCTAGGGTGGATGACCTTGGGCTCCTGGTGTTGGAAAACAACGTGAAGTATCTGCATAGGCAGATCTTGTCGATGGTTAGGGTCTCAAGCCACAGGCACCTGATCCTAAATCAGGAAGAACCTTTCATAGGGGAGTCGAAAGCCAGGCGGGACATAGATAGAAGGAGGGTATTTAACATGCGGCTAATTGCAAGTGTTCCTTACCCTACTACCCTAAGAAGGGTGCATAGAGTGGGGACACGGAAGTCACCACTTGGAAGCATAGGCGAACATCTTGCGAGACCAATACTAGTGGAGTTCACTGATGAGGCCACCCGAGATAGACTGCTGGCGAGGGTTGCAGTAGTGGCTCACACCACCGCGGGTAGATACCAGATTAGGCCAGACGAGTAAAGTGTAAGGCCTGGTGGTCCAGCACCGAGGGTAACCTGGCTCGACCATCCAGAGCACTGGTGAGAAACCAACACGTTCAGCAGGATGCCGTACCCGGCTCTCAGGCCCCGGCCCTGACAGTAGTAAAGAAGCTGCGAGCGGGGTCGGAACTAGTTGTAATTGGAAACCTGCTGAAAGATGAAAATTGGCAGTACTGTCCGAAGGTGGAGGACAGCACGACCCTTGTCAGTCTGGATGCAAAACTTGTCATCAGTTTAGGCGTTTTGCCTGAGAACTAGACAGGATTAAATAATGAGACACCTGAGTTACCGTGCAAACGCGGTGGTGTTATATACTAATGCGTGGCTTTCCATAGAATACCATGTGCCAGGACTAACAAATAACGGTTTTGCAGTCTATAGGCAGGATAGAGAACACGTTCGCCTTGGTGGGCGATTAGCCATCCCCTTTGGGTCAGGTACAAACCACCTTGAGTCTCAGACCAAGATGTGCATTAGCAATGTCCAGGTGGGCGCAGTTACGATCACCCTTCCAGGCAGAAGGGTTACTGTTGTCTGTGTCTACAGGGCACCAAGTACAAACCGCGACGAGGATGTTTGTTTACTGCGGACTTTGACTAAACTAGTTAGGACGCACAAACGACCCTCACAGTGGGTGACTTCAATCTTTCGCACATTGACTGGACGACTGAGATCTTCGTGTCCGGATCGGAGGAGGAAAACTACTTACAATGGCTGCATGCCAATGTGTTACACCAGCATATTCGGGGAAATACCAGATATAGGACTTGGTGCGTGCCGTCCTTGCTGGACCTAGCAATAACTAATCTCCCCAACGATGTGTCTGGACTGCATTGCTGTGCACCGCTGGGCAATAGTGACTACGTGTGTGTCAAAATCACCCTGTGAATGCGGCAACCCAAGGTACCCTGAAAGCTAGTTAGACATTTCGGTAGTATGGACATAGACAGGCGACATATTGTGGCGATGGGTTTGATCTGGGACACGGTAGAAGGGACTACTGTTCAGGAGCGTAGGCAGGCCATAAAGGGATCCCTGACTGCCTACAGGAAGAGTTCACACCCTTGAAACGAAGGAGTATGGAGGGCAAACTTATGTGGTGGAAGGCTGCAATAGCCAAGACCATAAAACGTAGAAACCGCAGCTGGAACCAGTACAAAGCTTCCGTCAGTCGCCTAGACTGTAAAGCCTATAAAATACTTCGAAACGAGACTGTGAGCCTTCTACGAACTTCCAAGCGAGAATTTGAGCTCAGATTCGCCCAGTGCGTAAGATAACAGCCGGAAAATGTCTATAGCTATACGCAGTCGAAAGGCTCAACAAGGAATTCCGTAGGTCCACTATCCACTGGGGACCACGGTACTGTCATTGATGACCAAGGCAAAGCAGACTCGCTGGGGGAATACTTTGGTAGCGTGCATAGGATAGATAATGGGGTACGAGTCGATCTGGCTCTGGTCTATCCTTCTTCGCGGTAATGCGAGCTAAATCTCTCAGAGGAAAGCGTGCGTAAGTACCTACGGGAATTAAACAGCAACAAGTCAGCCGACCCAGATGGCACTCACCCAGATATCGTCAAGCCATTTACGGATATCATAGCTCCATCAGTACGCAGGCTGTGCAGGACCACGTTGGATCAGAGTAAGCTGCCTCAGGACTGGAAAGTCACGGCCCTCGTGGGGATACATAAGAGTGAACCTAAGTCGGCTATGCATAACTACGGTCCGATAACCCTAACTATCACCCTATGTGAAGTCCTTGAGACGATCAACATCCGTGCCCACATCTGTCAACACTTACTGGAGCAGTCCATGCTGAGTCCGGCCCAGCATGGATTCCTGAAAAATAAATCTTGTCTGATCAATCTCGTGTGCTTCTTAGATGAAGTAAACCGACGACTAGACGAAGGTAAGCAAGTTGAGGTATGCTACCTTGACTTTAGCAAGGAGTTCGACTTCTTTAATCATCGTCTTTTGCTATGCAAGATGGAGACGTTTGGTACAGGTTGGTCAGTATATAGGTCGCTGACGGGCTGTTTCTCCCACAAAGTATGGGACAGGTGGTTCAGTTTGGGGAATGTCACCAGTGGTATAACTCAGGGATCCATCCTAGGCCTGGTCCTATTCTTGTTGTTTGGTAACGACCCGGCATTCGCTCTTCAATCGTTTACCTTTATTTTTGCGGACGATGTGAAGATTGTTGGATCTGAGGGTAGGGTTGACTTAGGCAGGGATATAGGTACCGTCTTGGACTGGGCATGCAAATGGGACTTGCCCCTGAACGCTGGACAAAGCCACTTGTTGTCAAGGTCAATAGAAAGCCTGATTGTCGCTCATGACCGATGGCTAGTCACCATAGAAGCAGTCAGTATGGTTAAAGACCTTAGAGTCATCATGAGCAACGATTTTAGATGGTTGGACCAGTGCAACTCTGCTGCACAAAAGGCTCGTGGTGTGCTCTTTAGATCGCGATCACCACTGCCTTGCCAGCAGCCGGAAATATTCGTACTTATTTACATGGCTATAGTACGACCTCAATTATAAGGTAGCGTGCAGGCTTGGTCACCCTTCTACAAAAAGGATGCCGCCTGCTAAGAGAAAGTTCAACGTCTCGCCACACGAATTGATGGAGAGCAGAAGGGCAAGACGTATGAGCAGAGACTCTGTGATCCAAATCTTTTCTCTTTGGAAAGGAGAAGACATCGAGGGGATCTTATGGAAACGTGCAAGGTAATGAAGGGCTTTTCTGGCCTTAGTCCGGATAGTCTATTCCAGGATGCATTAGATTCCAGAACAAGGGGACACGAGAAGAAGCTGACGTATGTCCGAGCTAGGTTGATGTCTAGATCGCACTTCTTCAGCAACAGGGTAGTGAACAGTTGGAATAGTCTGCCTGGCGGAATGATAGATCTGCAGACCTTCTAGTCCTTCAACGTTGCCCTAGATCGCAATTGGTACGAGCATTGAGTATGTTAAATAAGTGTATGACGGGTAGCACTATGGCCTTCTGTAGTATGTTGTAATCGACTTTTTGGCTCATTACATACTGTCTCAGTGAACGCTCACGAAGCATAATGTCTCTCGCAGTTGATTTGCGATGAGCTTTTCCGTTTCCTTCTCATTTTTGTGGGGATTCGATGAAATACACTTGGCAGTGGTAGGTGCGTAACTGGTGTACATACCATCGAAGGAATTCTGGATGCTCGATTGGCCGTGACCATTACCTGTCCTGTGCACACTGAACTGAAGTGAACTGAACTGAACCTGTTAGGGCTCAGTGTGTGTGCACTGATAACGGTAAGGAACAGTGGTGCCCTGTTCCCACAACTCGAAACGGTACACTGGTCGTTGTTTTTTGCATGAGAAATCATTTGCTAGTTAATTAAAATCGTCTACTGCCTGCATCGATGAAAACGTGTTCATAGAAATACTCGTGGTCAGCAATGATCACGTGGTCATCACCCTGAACTTTGAACACCCACGACCTGGGTTCGATTTCCGCCGCTGTCATTCACTTCCTCATTCGGCAGCCTATCACTGGCCACGGCCTCTTTCCAGAAATAGTATATTTTTTTCTCGTGGATTGATAAGATGAGAAAGGATTCCTATCAAATGTGGCTGATCATTTGGCTGACGAATAAGAATAGACATTAACCGATGCCTTAATATGGACTAACGTGTTTCTGGTGCAATGAGTGGTGACTCTCGCTCTTCATCCCATATGATCAATTTGTTTTGTGCTAACAAACAGATAATTTGAGGCAGAACAGTCTTCTCACTAGACCTAGTGGGGTGAACCAGAACACTAGTGATGATTAGTTGAAAACCTTATTCAGGGTCTATGCGAGCACCTGAGAGGAAGTGCAGAAGGTGGGTCATAAAGAAAATCAAGTTTTCTTACGCGTTTTTATGACTGTTCCAAGTCGAAGGATGCGAGACCGGTACATACGGCCTCTTGCACACCGTGGTGGTCTGAATCAGCGGTGGAATCCGAGGACGAGATGTCCGCAAGATGTGTAGATCAGAGAGACAACTCGAGTGAAGCACGCAGCTTATTTTATGGAGAACGACCCTTGTAAACGGGAAAGGTATGGTAGAATAAATGTGATAAACGCAATGATCGAGATGGGTTGTCGTTGCGGATGGTAACTGAATTTGCTCCCTCATATTCCTTAGCAGTAACATGCTTATTTACTCAATTTTTTGAGACACTTTAGGGCTAGTCAGCTAAACATGGCTAGCAGGTCAACTAAGCACGAGTTAGTATCAATAAGCGTTATTCAAGAATATGTTGCATGGTTCAGTATCGACTGGCTTGACTGCATCATTAAAGCCAGCGAGGCGTTTAAGTTAAGAGTGCATGGTGAAGATCGGATTATAGCTAGGAAGATGACTACGCATCAAGATAAGTGAAGCTTTGGACATACCACTGATCGTTATGATCTCTTAGTTAGGTTAGTGCTGAGAAGTAATAGTCAGAGAAATACCTCGATCCGTGAGCATTTAGTGGTTGTTCCAGATAAACTAGATTCAATGAAACCTCCCACATTCAGCAGTCCAAAATAAATACACAAAAATGAACTGCATGTCGATTGACAGTAAACGTTATGCTGAAGGATCACCTACCTCTGAGAGAATACTACAGTTGCTATTCGTTTTGGATGTTCTATGAATCACGCAGATAAATTGATAAAATGACCAGTTTATTCACTGTGATCAACCCACGGCCAAAAAAGCACGTTTTAAGATGAAAGTTGTAAATCTTTGCGTAGTTTTTGATGTTACTCAAGAGGAAAACGCAATAATTTTCTTTGTGAGAAATCTGAATCTTCTGAAATATAACTACTGCTAACGTTTCCAGTAGTGGTATTATGAGTTATTACTTCCTGGAGAGTACCTACTACCAAAGAAAACAAAATACACTGATACTAACTACTAATAAGTTCGGCTGAAAATCAACAGAAGTGGATGGCTCACAAAGTAGAGCAATACACTTCGTTACACTGGTTTAGTGTAAAACGTGATATGTAAACAGAACTATCAAGTTTACATACGATCCACACATTCCACACAAGTGGAACGACGATTCGTGGTATTCCGATGGCCGACACCACAGAAATGAGTGACTTGAATAAATTGTATTCTCCCATACCCCAGACGCAAGATGGAATGACACTCGTGATATCCTCTGAGAGACTATTGAAAATGACCCTAACTGTGTGCGATCCAACATAGGGTAATTCGAACTGCTTCCATCACACACTCCACCCGAAATTCCATTCAAACTAAACTTATTATTTATACAGTGCTTTATCCAAGTATAACTTTCCTGCCTTCACATGTACTAATTTACAATACATGGCTTCCGCCAATAATATCTACAGAAGCTCTATTGTCCCACTTCTCTCCGGAATCTTCAGAGTCAACATTATGTTGTAGCAGAATTTCCCAGCTATATTTTGATGCATAATCCTTCATTTTTCCCACCCTCAATTTTTGGAAAGAAATGTGGACTCCTGTCTACGTAAACAGATGGCCATCATATTTGCAAATATTGGCTTTCACTTTCTGTGAAATTAAATCAAACCTAATGTGTGCACTTGCTACGAGTGTAATTTATGACACAACTAAATGGTCGCATTCAACTGATTCTCCTTTGTGTGGTCAATGATATTATTTCTCATAAAACTCCTATTTTTCAATAGGAGCTTGAACAAAACCGCTTACATAGCAGCATAGGTACACCGCAAACCCCACGTGCTCCTGTGTAAACTATCAGTTCTCCGTACTGATTTGCCTACTAATCACAACCACAGTAGTCAGCTTAGCATCTCGATCCTCATGTGTTATTGGTTAAAATCTTGAATACACTGTATATTCGGTAGGCCGTACATCCGCTGCAATTGCCAATATAGCCAAGGAGTGATACACATATAAGACAATAAGATCTGATCAGTCAGACAGTGGGAGTATCAAATCAGCTTCCTTCGTCCAGACTGCGACCATTTTGTTTTTTAGTGAATACCATTGAAACCCACTGGAACAAATAAGGGATTCCAGAGACATTTTGACTAGCTTTGCTACAGGTGGCAGATATCTTGTCTGCAGTTATAACAATCATGAAGTAACAATATTTACCAACGACTCCGTCAACCGAACAAGTACAATACATTTTGAGATAGGATAACGTAGCCACTTATGGGGCTGGGCGACAGATAAATATTATGTCTTTCAATCGAATATACCATCGACTAGATAACACCATTGACTGTGGAAATGCGGATTCCCCTACCGGTGCGAAAGCGTACTGTATTTATGCAGGGATCTGAAAAAAGAGTCACTCAAGCTAGGGACAATGGGTGCCACGTAGTGCAAATGGATTATTTATTACTATACCAGCTGTAACCAGTCACGCGTTGCTTCGGCTCAATATGGTTACTTGTGAAAGAAAGAAAAGAGAAAACACTCGTTTCTAATACGTTTAATTTCACAATGCTTGTGGAAAAATTTTACCTGTTGCTGTCACATTGTCTGTACAGATATGGAGATGGTATAGTTTTCTGACTCTAGAACACGTAACACATAATTGCAACCAATATGCAATGGTTCTCACTCCGAGCTACTGTATACCCACACCCTCTTGAACATCACTCGGTAGTGATATTGGGAGCATTCTACACACGTATACGTTATTCTTATTTTAACCATTCTTTTCACGTATTCCTGCAAGAACATGTCCAATCTGGTGCAATCTTGAAACCAAATAGGCAACGTCATCATAGCTGACTGTTCGATTTGATTCGATATAGAAGGAATGTCTGAGTAATCCCAGGGAAATTGTATCAATTATTCGCATACTTTCAGGTCGGGACAGTTTATCCATCATGCCCTATGGGGTCAGTCTAATTTGTTGCTAGTTTGTGGTGTATGTTATACATCAGTAATAGCAGTGAATAATTTTAGTCCCACATTTTCCGTTGTAAAAACCGTGCTCTGTCATAGCAACTGGCTTCATTTGTTATATAATTATATGATAAAAATCATTCATTAGCTAATTATACTATAAAATGCTCATGCACATAAGCATGGTTTCTCTACGTTTGTAATAGTCTACAAGACGTATTGTGTAAACAGCTTGTTACTCGGAAGCTATGCGTTTGAAAAACACCAGAAACATTAAACTATACCAAACTGAGCATTTGCACCACAGATATAGAGTCCACTTTCAGCCACCTCTTATTCGATCACAGAAGGAAATCACGGGGTTTTTATGACTCGAGTGTCTTCGTCGATTTCAGTCTGTGTTACGTTTTCACATTACTTGTCGCTCCATCTTCCATAATTGTTTTCGAACGACGAACTGCTTATTCAAGGGTTGGCACGCAAAGTCCACGACAATCCTCTCTCTGTGACAAGTTACAAAGCTTCGAGATCGTCCTTTACCCTACTCTGTTCCGAGTAATGATGTTGTGCTTAACATTTGCGTGGTTTTTGTCGCTCTCCACAGGTGCTTATCAGGCGGATGGCTCTTTCAGCTGTTGTAGTTCTTCACGCTATCGGTGTAGTTCACTCCGATGCACATAGATCCAATCCTGATCGCGACCTGTTTTATAAACCAAGGGGCCGACTTTCGATATAGGATACAGCCCTCTTCATCTAATTATTCAGTAAGCAAGCATATATGAGGCCTAACTGGGCCCCGGGTGGGCAAAAGCTTTGCATTCGATGGACAGTCCCATTGAAAACGATAGCCAACGCCACCGGGGCCTTAATAATCCTTGAATTGGCTCAGTCCATCTCCCGATTTTTTAAATTTTAGTACCGCCACCTCTCGTATAAACTAACTCAAAACTCTGCCAAGAATTAAATTTGAACAGAAGTTGCCAGTGACGAAAAACATGATGCAATCACTAGAAACATTGGTGTTTCAGTAATTTAAACTTGAATTACAAGGAAATGTATATACTTGTAATAATCAGAAAATTTTATGAGCCCATGTAGGCTTTTTCGATTATTACAAAATAATTTTCTACCCGGCACTAGACCACTTTACCCAGCCTCATACCATTTCAGTGAGGCGTTGGCCCAGCATTTGCCCATTAAGCCGACTGTTCATCGGCGTCTTCCCAAGGTAGAACTGGACAGCGCGCTTTCGTGATCTGCGGCCCTTATTCATTCCATCACGACGCTGTCTTCAATCATTCTGGTTCACGTGTAATCAGCATGCGGGTGATTTGCTTCGTCCGTTCTTGGGTTACTCTCAAGTTCTGTTTTTCTCCTTCTCTTACGTAATGAAGTTCGACGAATTCCTCCTTAAAGATTGACTGCAGACTCGCTATGAATTTATCAGGCAATTTCCTTATTCTGCCATACATCAGCTGAAATGAAGAATACTTCGTGCTGGACTTCCTGCAGGAGCGGTGTGATAACAACTACAACAACGGCACAACTTGTTCCCAATTCCCACCTTCTACCATTAATCGTTTGTTGATAGTGCAATAGAGCTGTTCCGTAGTATCATAGGTTTGGCGGCGATACGAGTGTGCGATTATATTTGGAATTTCTAGTTTCTTCAGGTAGACGCGAAGTTTGCCATGTTCAAACTGCTGGCCATGAAGGGCCATGATCCATCTTGGCAATCCATTGTACCGGACTGTCACTCAGTTATTGTTTGACTCATAAAGAACTGAACTCCCATTCCGAAGTCAGAGAACAAAAGCTTGATTTAATTAGAGTACTATAGGACAAAATATGTTAAGCAAGGATAATAACGTACCTCGTATTGTGGGCAAACCGATCATAATATGGTGATATTCAGGTTGGTAGCCAACTGTGAGCTAATTTGAATCGAACGGAGCATGGATGGAAAGTCCATTTTTACAATAACACGGTAATTCTCCCAAAGTTAGCTTGTCAGTTAACACTGCTGATCTTCAGAACGAGGACACACGGTCACAAATATGGATTTTCGAACTGAGTAATATGGCACTGTACCTTCAAATGGATTCTTCGTCCATGCACACTCCATTAGATTCAAATGAGATTACATCTGTAAACCAAATGTGAAGTGCTGAAGCATAGGAATGATTGGGCAGAGGAGTATAGAGTAAGCATATCTGACGAGCGGTAACAACCGCGAATGCGGTCGTGTGATTCCGGGTTAATTTTGTCCTGTCATCCAGATACAATGCCAGATTAATCATTTCGGTAGTTCGGTATGGCTTCAAAACGCCAAAGCAACGACGGACTACAAGTTTACGCAACAGTGATACAAGACTAAACCAACTGGTTCATAACGAGTGCCGTTATTCGTTGAAATTGTCCGACCAATCGATGGCCAGAAGAGACGTAGTTGCCTGGAGGAGCTATGGCACAAGCAGTAAACGACAAAGGCGGTGTCATCAACATGAGGAAATTGTGTGTGATCAGTCGAGAAGACTAAGGTCTAATTTTAGTCACTCGCACGGATGAAGCAACAAACTAAAAAGTACTAGTTCCTTTGTGGCAGGGCGCATTCAAATTACGCAAACACTCTTGAAGAATCGACAGAGTTGGTCGAATAGACCAAGATCGGAGGCCAGAAACAGGATAAGGTTGAAAGAAATACACTAGTGTGCATAGTTTGTCCATAAAGAATGTTCGCCGGTGTAGCTCAGGAAATACGAACAAAATAAGGAGCACTAAATCAGAGAGAATTACGTAGATAATGAAATTTTGGCTGAGCTAGAGAAGTCTTTTTCTAATAAGGTGCGTCCAATTTTCTCTTCCATACTCTTTGTTGAAGTAATTCATATGACCGATTGTATCCTATATGCACCAATTCATGACTCTTTTCGATTAGTGATTTGCGCGTGTATCGAGCACAGCTGCTAAGGATCCTTTTTATCCCGACAATCGCGTCGTGAGTATATCAGTGGTGTTTAGATTGAACTGTTTCCAAGCTGACAATTATAGGCGCTGTTGATTGTTTGTCAGCTGTGTATCCATTTGTCAACGATTTCATCACTTATTCAGTTGACGATCTTGTCGTCTTTGGTCTATCAGTCGCTATGAATCGTGCTCCATTTTCAAATTGTTGACTCTGATCAGAATCTTCATATAAACATCTATTTCCTCAGAGCGAGTTGTAAAATCGGGTATGTAATTATTCCACTGGCAGCGTAACTGATGGTAAGTCGCAGTTATGAAGATAAAGTATCCATCTGGTCAGTTGAACATAAGCATCCTTTACTGTCTAGATCCACTTCAAACTGTTGTGATCTGTCTGAATACGAAACCGTTGTCCTAGCAGATATGACTGTTATTTATCCAATGCCTACATGATAGCCAAACTTTCAATTTCAGTTGCGGAGTATTTCCTTTCTACCGGATTCAGCACTCTGCTTGTTTATTCTACTACGGCACTCATTTACTTTAGCACTGTTCCAGGATCTACATAGTCGACATCTGTGCTGGCAGTGAACAACTGTTGAATTACGGGCAGCTGAAATGTGAAATTTTCGTTTCACATTCTGTGTTGGATCTGTAGCGTACTACTCTGTCTATGTGGTACACTGAATTATTGTCAACAATATCTAAGACGACACTAGCAAACTAAGATGGGCGGAGGAGCGTGCGGTGATAAAAAGGCCAAAATGGTATGTACATTAAGAATTAAAATGAAACAAAAGGTGTGACTCAAACTCACAGTTGTTCAATGTTCTTGTGATCAGGAGATGAGTGCCGAAGAGTCAATATCCGCCAATGTCTTCAGTTCAGTTCGGTCTGACAGCCATCCGTTGGACAGAACAGGATGGTATTGAGCGAAGTGCCAAGAGACGCCGTTGAAGCTTCTAAAATGTTTGTTTCGCTCAGTTAGTTCCGACCAATATGATTCCAAGACACTCCAAACCAGAAGATGAGACCGTGCCAGAATCAAAGATTTATTTACAGCCTTTTGTATTGCGCGGTGGTGACGACCAAAAGGTGTGTGTGTTTTACATTAAAACGTCGGTACAACAAAGGAGTGTCGCACCAAGGGACGTTGAAAATCATGGAAAAAGTCGGAAATGTACAGGTACCTACACAACTCCCCCGCCAGAGCGTTTCTTGTACAAAATAAACGCTCGATAGAAGAATAGAAAGAGGAAACGGTTAGCGAAAGAAAACGTCAACTAACAAAGTCTTGAAATCTGACCGGATGTCGAACGTTTCTGCCGGAACGGCGGGTTACCAGGGAAGGTTTTTGCTGTGGTGGTGCTGGCGGGTGTGGTGTAGTGTCTGGTGTGATGATAGAGTGTGGATCATCAACAGGAATTGTTGATGGTGTGTCTGTGGATGGTGATGGTGTCGGTGTTGCTGGTGATGGAGGTGTATCAAAATGCGCGGGTTTTAATCTGTCAACGGAAACAGTGTCTGGCTTATCGGCTTTTTGAACCACGAAATATTTGTCTGTGCGACTAAGCACTTTAAATGGACCATCATACGGTGGTGTGAGTGGTTTGCGAACAGCATCGTTACGAATAAAAACGAAAGGTGGCGTATATAGATCATTATGTACAAAAACGTGTGTGGATGACGAGCGAGTGGGTGTTGGACGTAGATGTGACATACGGTCTTTGAGTTGTTGGACAAATTGGGATGGGTTAGGACTGGCATCGGTGCTGGGTTGAACATACTCACCTGGAAGGCATATGGTGGTACCGAAAACGAGTTCGGTCCACGTGCTGTGGAGGTCGTCTTTGACTGATGACGGCAGACCTAAGAGAACTAGTGGCAGGTTGTCGCTCCAGTTATTGGGGTTTGGCTGTGATATCAGTGCTGCTTTGAGTTGACGGTGTAGGCGCTCTACCATGCCATTGGACGAAGGATGGTATGTAGTTGTTGTGATGTGTTTACAGCCAAGTAGTTTAGTGAACTCACGAAACAAAGTCGACTGGAATTGGCTGCCACAGTCTGTGGTGACGGTGGACGGTACACCAAATGTAGCAATCCAGTGTTGGAGTAGTACTTTCGCAATATTTTTTGCCGAGGTGTCGGAAATGGGTACTGCCACCGGCCAGCGTGTGAAACGATCAACAACGGTTAATATGTGGGTATGTCCATTTGATGGTGGTAGTGGACCAACGAGATCGACGTGAATATGTTTGAAACGGACGTCAGGAACGGTAAATGTACTGGGAGGAGAAAAAGTGTGGCGGTGGACTTTGTTTCTCTGACATTGTAAACACTGTTTAGTCCATAATGCAATGTCAGAATTCATATTGGGCCAAACAAATCTAGCAGAAATGAGTTTGCGAGATGCACGGATACCAGGATGGAAACGAGAATGAAAATGATCGAAAACGATCTTCCTGTAGCAAGTTGGAACGATAGGACGAGGGTTACCTGTAGACCAGTCACATAGGACTGTGCCATCGGCTGAAGGTAGGGGAGAATCCTTGAGCTGGAGTGTGGAGGATGTGCGCAGTTCGAGCAAGGATCGATCATCACGCTGGAGGTTTGCCAGTTCCGTAAGATCGAATTTAGTCTGCACCGTGTTGATGTCAGGTCTGGATAATGCATCAGACACAACATTATCAACTCCACGCACGTAGCGGATGTCTGTTGGGAACTGAGAAATATAATCCAAATAGCGGATATCTCTGGGTGAATATCGGTCAGGCTTGGCATGAAGTGCGTGTGTCAGGGGTTTGTGGTCAGTGTGCACACAAAATTGTCGTCCTTTCAAAAGATGACGGAAATGTCGGATGGACAAGTAAATGGCCAGGAGTTCACGAGAAAACGTGCTATATTTTGTCTGTGCCGCCTGGAGTTTTTGCGAAAAGAACGCTAAAGGCTGTAATTGGTTGTCCACTATTTGGTGAAGCACTGCACCCACTGCAGTATTTGATGCATCAGTCGTTAGGACTAACTCAGTATTTGGATCCGAATGTGGATGGTGCAGCATGGTGGCGTCTGCGAGAGCTTTTTTGGCTTCTGTGAAAGCTGTCTCGGCCTCGGGAGTGAAATCGATCGTCTTGACGTTGGACTTGAGAAGATCGGTTAAAGGTGAAACGATGGTCGCACAATGGGGAATGAAGCGACGGTAGTAGTTCAAAATTCCCAAGAAACGTCGTAACTGTGTGATCGTTTGAGGTGCAGGAAATGACAGGATGCTGCGCACCTTATCTGGGAGGGGTGTCAAACCGTTTTGATCGATATGGTGCCCGAGAAAGTCGAGTGACGGAACGCCGAACACGCATTTACTAGGGTTCAGCTGAAGTCCGTATTGTTGGAAACGTTGAAAGAGTTGACGCAGGTGGCTGACACGCTCCGATGGAGAGGCGCTGGCAATTAATATGTCGTCGATGTAGCCAAACGCGAACGGTAAACCTCGAAGCACTTCATCGACGAATCGTTGGAACGTCTGGGCAGCGTTTCTCAATCCAAATGGCATGCGAATGAACTCGAACAGGCCAAAAGGCGTGGTGATGGCTGTCTTGGGAATGTCTTCTTCGGCCACGGGGATTTGGTGATATGCCTTTACGAGGTCAACCTTGGAAAAGATTGTCTTCCCAGAGAGATTCTGTGCAAAATCATGAATGTCTGGGATCGGGTACCTGTCGGGGACGGTGACGTTGTTGAGAGCACGGTAGTCTCCACAGGGTCTCCAATCACCAGATGATTTTGGAACCATGTGCAAAGGCGAGGCCCATGGGCTTGAAGACGGCCGAATGATGCCAAGAGTCATCATATGTTCGAATTAAAGGCGTGCGATACGGAGTTTGTCGGCGTTGAGTCGTCGTGGTTGAAAGTGAACAGGTTGGCCTTTTGTAGCGATGTGGTGCTGCACAGCATGAGAGACTGGGTCGGTGAACTGACACGGTTTAGTGAGGGATGGAAACTCCTTCAAAATGTCAGCAAACGGCGATTGCGGGATCGCCAGCCGAATACCCAGGGAGTTGGTGCATTTACCAATGCCGACTGCACAAAGCTTGGTTGTGGTGTCTACCAGCTTGCGATTTTTGAGGTCCACTGTTAGGCCAAAGTGTGAGAGGAAATCCGCGCCAATAATGGGAGTCTGAACATCCGCCTGGATGAAAACCCATTGAAAAGAGCGTCGGAGGCCTAAATCAACAGTGATGGACCGTTGGCCGAATGTAGCAATTGTTGTTGTGTTTGCTGCTTGCAGTGTAAAGTGAGATGGTTTGAGGCTGTGATGTTTGGGTGGGGGGATTACACTGATCTCGGCGCCGGTATCAATGAGGAATCGAAGACCACTGGATCGGTCAACGATATAAAATAGGCGACTTTCATGTGGAGGGCCAGCCGAAGTCGTCGCCGTTACTGGCTGGCCTGGTCGTTTGACTGTGGGGTGGAAGTGCGGAATGAACATGGAGGATCACAGCGGCGTGCCTTGGAGCCGAATGTGCGGTGGTACAAACACCAGGTTTGTAATCGGCGGTTTCTGGACCGTGATCTAGGTCGATAAGGTACTTCGGTGGACACAGATCGATGAGTAGTAAATGCGCTGCACATTGTACTGACCTGATTGCACAACATGCGAACAGTTTCTTTTAGGTCCGTAATGTCCTTATCGATATGCGAGTGATGGGATGGGGAATCAGGACTGCGAGAAACGTCACCACGGCGATCTGGGGCAGGTGCTGGTAATGTCGTAGGGGATTCGTGCGTCGGAGTGGTTTCGGAGGGTGATGTCATGTGAACGCAAGGTCTACCAACCGGGTAACATTCCATAATTCTATCGGCGTGTTGCGCAACCTTGTCAAGGGGAGTAGTGGGTTCCAGCATTGACAGGACCTGCTGCATCGGGAGAGGTAGTTTATCAACCCATATCTCCCTGAAAATGGCGTCGTCCATTTGCCGTCCAGCCAGTAGCGACCGCATGTGGCGCATAAGTTGGGACGGAGTTTGGTCTCCGAGCTCCACCGAAGTGAACAGCTCCCGGAGCATTTTTCCGGCTGATTTTCCGGTACGCTGAATGACTGCTTCCTTAAGCTTCGTGTAAGGAGCTTCTGGTGGAATGGGATCGAGGAGATCTTCCACGTCAACAGCGATGTCAAAGGGAAGCGCTTGGACAACGTGAGAGTATTTCACGCGCTCGCTGGTTATACGTCGGGTGGCAAATACGGCTTCTATTTGTCGAAACCACACTCGAGGGTTGGTCGGGGCAAAAACTGGCAGTTTCAGAGCAACCGCGTGGATGTCAATAGATTCGCTGTCAGACATGGTGAATGGTGTGGAACTTGGACCAAAAGAATCAAGCTAGTGTCAAAGGATGGAAAAAACAACCTGTGCTCACCAATTTTGTAGCGTACTACTCTGTCTATGTGGTACACTGAATTATTGTCAACAATATCTAAGACGACACTAGCAAACTAAGATGGGCGGAGGAGCGTGCGGTGATAAAAAGGCCAAAATGGTATGTACATTAAGAATTAAAATGAAACAAAAGGTGTGACTCAAACTCACAGTTGTTCAATGTTCTTGTGATCAGGAGATGAGTGCCGAAGAGTCAATATCCGCCAATGTCTTCAGTTCAGTTCGGTCTGACAGCCATCCGTTGGACAGAACAGGATGGTATTGAGCGAAGTGCCAAGAGACGCCGTTGAAGCTTCTAAAATGTTTGTTTCGCTCAGTTAGTTCCGACCAATATGATTCCAAGACACTCCAAACCAGAAGATGAGACCGTGCCAGAATCAAAGATTTATTTACAGCCTTTTGTATTGCGCGGTGGTGACGACCAAAAGGTGTGTGTGTTTTACATTAAAACGTCGGTACAACAAAGGAGTGTCGCACCAAGGGACGTTGAAAATCATGGAAAAAGCCGGAAATGTACAGGTACGTACAGATCTCACAGAACGGCGGAAATGCTACATTCGAAATTGTGCTGCTTTGGAGAAGAGAACACAGGGTTTGCACAATAGATGTCAGGTTTTTCAAAAATTGACTGCAGTATACGGCACAACCCGGAACCGTCTTAGTGATCTTTCGAAGGTGAGCATTCAGAGTAACCTTAGCTTTAGAGTCCTCTTAGGAGGGACTGGCAGCTCTTCGTCACAAACTTTGTGGTTCAGAAGTGTTCATCATTATTCTTCTCCAGGGCGCTCGTCCATGCATTCACAATCCAGATTTCCTTATGCGTCTCAGCAGGTTCTTGAAATACCGAAAAACACATGCCTCCATCATTTAACTTTATACAACCATACTACCTTCATAGAATGCCACCTTTTTGATCCCGCTATCAGTTTGAGCGTCAACCACTGACACGTTAAATAGCATCACTAGGAAGCGGCATTACTTTCCCCCGACACTGAAAAACACTTTTTATCTCGGTCCTGCTTCTTGACTTGAACTAACCAGTATTCTGAGCGCGAGCTCATCACCAAGAATATGGTGGCTGCTGGCATTTTATCAAATAGTTTCGTGACTGGACGCTCCAGCGCTGGCATTAGTACCGCCTTATCATATACGAAAATATATGGGAATTTTCTATTGAGCTCCCTCATCAACAGCACAGGAGAATTATATGAGCTCAGCGCCTCTTTCATATCTCTTTTTTTCTAAAGCTTGTCCACGTGGCATTTTACTTCATCCTCCAGATGAGCAGGAATAAGTGTGATCATATGACTGAAATGCTACCGGCCCTGCAGATGTTTCTTGTTCTGCTCAGTCACAGAAACTACATGAGTCTTCACTCATAGTGAACAGCTCAGCCATTTGCTCAATGATGTTTGGAATGCTGCGCCTACATTGTCACATATTTCACTTGCACGGGACCCACACACCTGCTTGGATAATTGCCCCACAATAAGACTGAGTCATACTTTGTGTTTAGCTGATATGTTTTTGATCGATCATGGCATTCAGTCCACTTAAGTGATCGACAACCAGTTATGTTTGGTTAGTGTTGCTTGGTACTTTGAAGTCATGCGCCATGGTTCAATCGTTTACTGGAATCATACTTCGCACTGTTACATCAATATTCAGTGTGTGGCCAATGACCACTTTTACATTCGTGGCACCGGGATTCGCTCTCAATTCTCACCATCATGCAATCCACCAGCATCTGATTCCGGGTCTCTGTGTCCAGCGTGGGCAATTGCCGGTTCAGGAATGAATGAAGAGCTGCGACGTACACCAGTGCGGCCATACGAACTCCAAGCTGAGTAGCCTTGAGTCATCGTACTAACTCCTTATGGTCGCTCAGGGTGTCGAATCCTGCAACCAGGATATCTTATGCAACAGCCCACTTCATTCTCTGGGTTGCGTGCAATAAAAAAGCTTATTTTACAGCTTAACCTCATTATGTATAAAAATGTTTTCGGAAACGTATGACAGGCATTCAAGTATCCCATATGTTCAGAATATCCTCAAATTATGTGGTTATTAGACGACCTAAATACCACTCAGTACAACAGATTTGTTTGTTTGTTCTAGGTAGAAATACATCAGAACTCAGGTAAGCTTTTTGGAGTAACCTCAACTAAAAAGCACTGCTATGATGAACAATTTAGAGTTTTTTATTGACGATACTGAGCTGTGTGCATCGGCCATTCAGGAGTTCGGCGAAGTATTGCAGAAGTTACATTATTAGAAGCTTGGAGAGAAGAACTATGCAATTAGTAGCCCATAGATTTGCGTAGTCCTCTCGGAATTAGTGACTAATTCTCCACACATGTTTATTCTTATAAAGCTGATGTCCCTCATTGTAAGTACAATCCAAAGAAGGATGGACAAAGGGCAGGTCGCAGGCGGTGCTGGATATGGCGTGAAGAGGTCCGGAGGAGTTGAAGTGAACCGCCGCGAAGGACTCCCTGGTTGCAGGACTCGACACTCTGACCGACCGTCAGGACGCTATGTGGCGGCCCAAGGCTGCACAGCTGAGGGCTGGTGCGGACACGCTGATGCCCGCCGTCGAGCCCCCCTCTCTCCTGGGTCGTGCGTTGCCGACACTGGATGAGGCGCCACGGAGAGGCCTGTTGGCGGACCGATTTACGGATAGTCTGCCGGAGCCCTTGCGCAGGATAGTACGCGTCGCCCATGTCGGCCTTTCCTTTGATGCGGGCGTGGCTCGAGAACTGGCCATGCTTGATGTGCTTTGACGTCCCGATGTCGGAGATTCGTGGACGAATATCGAGCTTGTTGAGGAAAATTATGGACCGGAAGTTTTGAACCCGGAGGACGGATCAGTGAAAACCGAACAGTTGGAAGAAACCGGGTGTTCCTTTTGTGGAAATGTGGAACCTGTCTTATGTGGATAGTCCGAAACCCCGAAGGATATTGAGGGAAGTATACCAGAAATATATCTGTTGGAGACTCCAACCACTACTGATGAGGTAAACAATGTCGGAAATCTGAACGATATCTCGGAAAATGAATAAGAAACTATAACCGAGATTGCCTTGAACGTCAATCGGATGATGGTGAAAACGAAGACATATCGTTTGCTGCAGCTGTCAGTGCATTGATAGACTACGAATAATGTCTGGCGCAAATTGAAACTAAGGAGCCTTGCAAAGTGAAAGCAGAAGTTTACCCCCAACCTGAGCAAGTGCCAAGCGATAAAGTCTAACCATATGCACTCCGGAGAGAGACTGATGGAAGTCATATTCAGGATGATAATGAAATGACACAGCGCATGGTTCTCAGTAACTTTGAAGTGGTCAGGCACGATTTTGTGGTGATATGAGATAAAAAAGGAGTGATGTATGCACGGTTTTCAGTATCCTGTCTTCACTGTTGCCATCTAGAAACAAGGCTGGCGTCGGTGCTGATCACGGACCGGACAAAGCATACCCCCGCAGGAACCGTGGGACTGATGACTACACAGCCATGAACCGGTATTAGAGGATTGGCATCTGAAGTGGAGGAGGACTTGAAGGTAGTCTGCAGGATTTGGATCGTTCTTTCTTGTCGAGGGGGGAGGGGAGGAGTTTGGTGGTGTGTATGTACTACTTGATAAGTAGTTGACTGCTGAGGACGGAACTGTCAACAATGGTGGATTAATGAACGCCGGTATGTCCAACAGACGAAACGCAAAAGGGTGAACGACAACTAGCAAAACCATATGACTGCTCTTTCGTCGGATGCTGACTGTCTTCAAGTAAACAAGACAACTGTTGGGCAACCAAGCATGTTTGTAATTTTTGGTTATTATTACTGATGTTTGAACGAGCTCGTTTTACGGGTCACCCTGCTACCCAGGCACGTTCTTCGGAATATTACAGTAATGGTGGGCTCTAAGGTAGTAGTTGAAGCAACTTCAGTCGCGCTAGTCACACCGAAAGCAGTAGACGCAGTAGGAGCAACAATAGTCTCAGTAGCATTCGCAGTAGTTGCAGGAGCACCAGTCATAGTAGCAGGAAATAGAACAATAATCGTAGTCACGGTAGTGGTACGGTAGCAATCGTGGTAGTAGCAGAAGCCTTAGCAGTAGACGTAGAAAAAATAGTAAAGGCACATACAGGATGGGGAATGACGAGCGCGTAATTATCCACACACAAGGCGGGTGAGATAGAACGTGGGGAGTTTGGTTAGGAACTCAAAGGTAAACAAGAAAAATGAGTCATAAACGGGAAACGATCAATAACGAAAATCCAGCAATAAATACATTAAGTGGGCTGATGTAATCCAGATATGAATTCTTCCTTCCACAACAATAAACGGATCACGATAAGAACAAGCAAATCCGCAATGTAATGTAAACATTTGAAAAATTTCTCCGCGAAATATCCGAGTTTTCAAAGCCATTAGTAGTAGTACAAACGCTTGGTACGTGAAAGATGCATCATTCTGCAAATCCAAGGTCCGCGATGCCAAACGTTGTGCTCAGAATTCATAGAACACAGTACGTAACAGATGCATTTATTAGTACATCAGTAAACGCGCAAACACGTGAGTCATCCACTGGAATGTGCAAATACAGCAGTGTCGAACGGACAAGAACAACGAACCAATGTCAGTCACCCGTGCACCAAACAGCATTTGATTGGTAAAGTGTAGCAAAGCACTGCGTCTGCTACACAGGCATCGCTCACGCGGATGCAATGAAGGACACATGGGTTGGCGACACAACAACCACCTGCGGATAGACTCGGTGATCTCCTTACTTGTGTTGACCGTTTTTTTTCGCCGGCCAGTGGTCATCCCCACAGCTGACACATCTAGTGAAACTGTTTTTGTGTGTCACGATCTATACATTTGTCGTTTCAAACCCAACCGTTATGCTACACCAAAATATTAGCCAAATATGTTGACTTTCTTCTTTACCTCCAATTTCCACGTACACTTATTAAGCTGCTTCAATTGTGTGGTTTGTGGTAATTTCTTTGGTTTGCGTACTAACAAGCGTCTTAGTACTATTTTGCGGCGTTCGACCTCTTCGTGGAGTATTCACATTGTATATTCCGCAGGCCGCAAGTCTGTTGCATTCTTCCGTAATGATTCGCCTGCTAAGTACAATCACAGTAGTCAGCTTCACGGTCCGATTCCCATGAGGTGTTTGCAAAAATTTGAATAACTGTTCAGTGTGGACAAAGGAACTGAATGAGCCATAGGGAGGTCGAATTTCGCTACTTACTACCCAAATATTTTCTAGTAGACAAAATGAATAAAACACTGCAAAGTACACAGTAAGGTCAGCTGGATAGGTGTCCGCGAGGATTGGATGGTATAAAATAAAATATCAGACTTGACCAATATTTGGTGTAGCTTAACAGCTCTAGGGTCTATATTAACCTCAAAGGAGGAGTTCATGGGTGATATATTCCATCCAAGCACGTGGGATTCTAATCAGCATAAAGCGTGAATAAGTCAATAGTCCAGATGGGTCACTGCCAAGGATACTAATATAATTCGCTTCTATTTCACTCTCAGAGTTAAATTGTTTATTGTGTGCAAATATCCTAAATTGTGCTAGCGTGGCATCTATAACGCGAATGCACGTTAATTCCCTCGAAGATTTGAGAAGGACAAAAAATGATCACCACGAGTGAGACCCCCACTAGTAAAGATACTGCGAAATGCCCCATAATATATCAAGTAATCTAGAGCTCTTTATTTCTGAGTGCAGTGGCTGTTAATGCATTGAGCATCCTTTGAGATAAAACCTTACGGCCCGATTATCGTTATCCTTATCAATTGAGTGCTTATTTGATGTCAATATATGTCCTTCACTATTTATTATGCACTTTATGGGAAATGTAGATTCGTTAGTATTTATACTTTGAAATATAATGATGCAGAAAACTGTATAAAAGAAAGAGGTTGCACATGTATTAGGTGTAAATTGTAGCCCATCGTCTAATTCAGGTCATTTATCTGAAACGATTACAATCGCGAACAGTTACCAGGTGGTAATAGTCACAACTTCTTAACGACTTTCAACGACAGAAGGTCTTGAGGGTATCATTCTATCACTCTGTTTCAATCCCAAGTAAATTACTACTTTTAGGAAATCTAGTTTATACTTCAATGAATAACTTATTGACTGACCCATTTGCTTTCATCATTTAGTTGCAATTCACCAACTGAGAATTATTTAGTCGAATGATTTGCACATTGTGTTAGCATTTCACGTGGTTCGGCACAAGACATTTCTCACCATGCCTAAAAGACACGAGACAAAGTATACATGCCCACAACATCTCTTATGGCGGCAATCATCTGAACCACTGACTTTATCACACTCCATCTCGATCGGGCCCCCCTTATTCTCAGAAGGAATATATTACCTATGAGCTCTTAGTTTATTGTTACAATGGAGCCCAGAGCCGTTAAGCTACACCAAAATGTTAGTCAAATATGTTGACTTTCTTCTTTACCTCCAATTTCCACGTACATCTATTAAGCTGCTTCAATTGTGTGGTTTGTGGCAATTTCTTTGGTTTGCGTACTAACAAGCGTCTTAGTATTATTTTGCGGCGTTCAACCTCTCCGTGGAGTATTCACATTGTATATTCCGCAGGCCACAAGTCTGTTGCATTTAACTGCGTCTGCATCTTAGTTTCTTGGTCACGGATTCTGGTACCTGATAGGCCTTCACGGAACGGTGACTTTGAGATGTGGATAGCTTCGGCGTATTATTTGTGCTTGCTCTGTACGAGAACCATACTGATGCAAAAAATCACAATTACAGTGTGTTAAAAAAATTGAGACTGTCCTTTGGAGTTTCCAAATTCCTACTCTACCTATACACACTGAAGGAAACGGAATGTTCAGCTGACTGGAGGTGCCAATGTTTCAGTAAATTTTCAGCAAAAATAACTAAGGTGAAATATTTTTTATTTCTTCGTAGATTGAGATATGGTATAGAATTAAAACAATAAATGCGAGAAAAATTAAATTGTGAACGAAAATGCCGAACTTCTGTGACGGAGGGCGAAATGCACTTTTTCGATTAGTTGACAACCGGATGTGATACTTGTGAACAATAAGCGAAGTTGACGAAGACACTGTAACCTCTAAGTTGATGGAATCCGGCGAATATTTTTGTTGTTTGTGCATATAAATAAAAGTAGTGCATTTCGAATAGGATTCACGACTGCATATTAGTTCAGAACTAATAGTGGCAGCGAGTCAATAACAATAAGAACAACAATCATTCGTTCTGTGATGGTCCTGGTATAAAGACAACATAGAATGACAAAATTGACAAAAGAATTCAATAGAACTGGACAACAGAGCACGGAAATATGTGATGGGGCTGAGTATGCAGTCACGCCGTGATGCACATGTGAGATCTGTTTAGCCGGACGACGGGAGTTGTAGACCGGCTTCATCCGTCCAGAATGCGACCATCTTGGATTTGTAGTAAATACCGTCGAAGCACACTGAAACAAATAAGGGATTTCAAATGTTCCAACTAACTTTGCTGCAAGCGGCAGATATTGTGTCTGCAGTTTGAATAATTATGTAATCATGACATTTGTAAATACACAACATGATAATTTTATCACTGGTCGTGGCAATCATGTGTCACAAATTCGAACGTGAATAGCTCATCATGAATCGTGCTACAAAATGCGATTAGGGCCAGTACTTACAATTCCAGTCGTCAGCGGTGAATTCTGCACACTGCGCACCATATAGATTCTTGTTAAACGTTCGTGTTTCCTCCCATGGGAGATATGTTGCATTTTTGTGATTTTTCCCATCAATATAATTGCGATATTCAGATAAGGATATTCCAGTCCACTGGTCTGTCAAATCTCTGGTACTCAAAATGCTACTCCGCTCTGGACCCACGGCGAAGAAACGTTTGTCTTCGTTTTGGTAGGTTATTACTTGCGATATCATTGGGCCAAGATCTATAACAGAAACGATTAGTGAATGACAACAGTGAAGGTAACGAGTGCCGTTTCGGCTCGGTAAATTTTAAAAATAGTATTATTTGAATCTGCAGGTTGTCACACACCAAACCACGTTAAACGATTCCCGTCAACAAGACCAGTACATTTCATTCTGGGATAGGAGAATGTGGCTAATTGTGGGACTGGATGGCGGATGATCAATATATCTTTCACACGAATATAAGATCGATTAAATAACAACATTGATTGTGGGAGTGTGGGTCCCTTTTCCAGTGCCAACGTGTACAGTTTAATGCAAGGATCTAGAAAACGATTCGGTTAAATGAAGGACAATTGGTGACATTTATTTTTGCAATAAGTTACGGAATTCATTTGAAATTGAAGTTTCTTGAAGGAAGGGAAATGGGTATTTTCGAAATTTATTTCGGTGACAGCAAATTCTAAGTATGAACATGAAAACAAACCTCTCCAATATCAGAAAATGCTTTTCCATCTGAGGTGATCGAAATGTGGCTGGAGAACGATCTGTCCTCAAAGCTCGGTAAAATTATCCGGATGTAATGTATATCACTCGCTTTTCCCAGTAGTATGGTCAGGCGTTGTCGATTGAAAGGCGATTTATTGATATGCGTGGTTCCGCTTGTCGTCAGGGACACAGATTCTGTTGTTTGGTATGCGGATGGCCATGTTTGGACTTGACAATCCGCAGTTTCACTCGGAGTGTGGTCTATCTGTTGTTTGAATTGGTCTAGTTTCAAATACGAAAGAAAATTCATCACTTATTCAGTAATGTGATCACAAGCTAGAAAGCAGAAAAGTGTTGGACAAACAATCATGTGAAGAATGCAAGTGGATTTTCCAAAAACATACGATTCAGGCTCCTCGTGCCAACAATACATTCACTGAATATATTTCAAAGTCCGATGAATCACGTTCATCTGTGTGCTGTTCGTCCCATTGGGAAGTGATCGAAGAGGCTCGCCCAATGATTAAAACCAGAATAGATACTGTGTATCTTTGGAATAGTGGCTCGAGCACTATCGATTATTCGCTAGCGTTATTCACACCGGACTGTGGTCCGCGATAGCTCAGCTGGTGGAGCATCTGCCCGGTATGTGGAGGGTCGCCGGTTCGATTCCGGCTTGCGGCATCCGACTTCTCGATGTGGAGAATGCAAGTGGATTCTCCAAAAAACAATCACGAGACTCTCGAGAAATCATAGAAGGACATAGGTTTCTCTAATATGAATGAAAGAGTTGCTTCGGAAAAATATGCCTATGCACTACACAGTTCACCATCATTCGATATTACCATTTATAACCTAATTTTGTTTTGAGTTACAAGTTGTAGATCATCTACCACACAGATTCCGATCGCAGCTGTCAATGGTTTTTAAAACCACATTTATTACTTTTTTGAATTGGTCCTTCATCCAATGTTCAACAGTAATTTTTTTTAGTAAATTACCAGCTGTTTTATTGTCATTCACTTAAATGATAATACCTGGCAGTTTATTGATGATAATTTATTGCAAACAGAAATTCTAAAACAATAAAAATGAAAGATATTACAGTTGTCAAATGGGGTGATCATGCCACCTGATCATTACTTACTGCGTTCGGAATGTAAGATCACGTGTTCTATGGTATGAACTGTATCCCACAGATGTTTATCGATGGGGAATTGTAACTGGCAGTACAAAATCATAGTGAAAGACAATATCTTCAGTCGAAGATGTGAACTAAAATCAAATAGTTCTGTAAATTGGACATTGACCGAGAAATTCCATGTGTCCATTGAGACGAAATCTTCTATCTGAAAAAAAGCCATTATCATTAGATTATAATGTGCATCACACGTTATTTCCTGTACATTTTGTTATTCAGGATTGACGAAACCTAATGGATCATTTAAGTTTGTGTTTTTGGAGTAATAAAATAACCACTTTGAAACTGTTTCGTGGAATAACTTGAGCTGATGCATACGTGGAATTATTTCGGTGGTTAGAATCGTAATCATTAATCAATGAAGCGTCTGTTAGAAGTTTATTGTAGAATGTACTTGTTCAATATTAAATGTATATATTGGAAAAGATGTGAATTTTGATGGATGTAAAACCATAACAGTTAAACCTATATCGGTACAGCAAAATACATCTTTATTTGGGAATTCGAATGTGATATATAAAATAAGTATATTGGAAATATGTACATCATTTATTATTTGAACTAAATGGAATCATTTCGTGAGAAAGACTGAAAAGGTGGAAACATCCAAAAAACAATTCACAATATATTTCGGTCACTGAACTGTCGAAGGTATTCCACTCACGCGTATCTCCATTCGTCGAAGATCTGTCTTGTTCAACTTGGCATTTATTTTGTTGGTATCAACCAGCACTCCATCGACGACCCATGGTCCAGCATGAAGATCCAGCATTGTTAATTTGCATTCGCATTGGGACCGTTCCGTATTCTTCAATGTCGTATTTATTTGGACCGTGTCACTGGATTAGGTTAGGAAAGTAAAGGTTTTTTAAATAGGAAAGATTGAAAAAGTATTGTAGATTGGAAATCATCATGTACCAGGAAATGAGTAGTGATATCACGACCATCAGCGTCATTTGCGATGAAACGTGTCAAACCCTTGAACAAACTAACCCAAGCAAAATTGTTGATTCGGTAATGAATTTGTAGACCAAGAAAATGTGACGCCAGAAGTACAACATAAGTGAAATGATGCACCCAAATTCGTTTTTGTTTATTTATTTCTGTCCGTGATTTTCAAATCTGCTTTCATCTGGGGCACATAAAATTCCCAGTCATGAAACTTGAGTTCTCTGTGTTTTATCACCAAACACAGTACTGTGTCCATGCAGTACTCATTGTTAAGCCTTGAATATGACGTTATATTTTGCTGTACAAATGTGTGTTGCAGGCTGCTTGTTCAAGTTTTACCCTTGTGTGCTCTAGAAAAGCAAGCATAAACAGTTTTCTGATGCTTATCGGGATATGTGACAAGAAATATTACGGACATTTCATGTTCTGTTTTTCGTCTGAAATCACTCACTTAGTCCTATCAGCTTGTTACCAAGATAGTTTTCACGAGCTAATTATTCACCTCTACCTGTAGCAGCTGGTCTGCGAAAGGCGGGTTCGGTAAAATATTCTCTTCCATCCGGTGCTAGTGTTCATCGAGGAGGATATTCCACAAAGTTAAAGTGTTTCGGTAAAATCATCCACTTTTTTCCGTTTAATGTGAAATAAACTGGAATTGGAAGACATTCACGAGATCGCAAGCCCCGTTTCTTTTCTTGTGATGACCTCGTTAGACAATTTTGAATCTCTGTATCGTCTAATATGAAGATAAATTCAAAAATATTAAGTGGCAAGCAAATCGCTATTTCCGGCACTGTTGACGTCTAGTACTAAAATCGATCTTTTAATGGAGAAAATACACAGGAACATGTTTAGCCTGCTTCTCACCACACTTCTGATTTTGAGTGAATACGTGCGTAATGCAAAACATTGTTCGATGAATTTTGGAGAGTGAAGCAATACAATTTCTCGTGCACTGTTCTTCGACTCGCTGTCGATCGCAACTAACAACTACGTTCACGAAACAAGAAACTTTTTCGCTTTGGAAGGGGTAAGTTGCAACCTAAATTCCTTGAAAACAACTCTTTTGCGCTAAGCAGAAATGCCAAAAGTTTTCCTGGAGCGCTCATGCCTCACCGGTCAGTAGCAGTTCCTACTATGCTGGCCTTCAGCAACCGTTTATCAATGCGACGCACTCACAGGACGGCATATCAGTTACTTGTATGTTTCCATGCCAAACAGCTTGGTCTCGGACCATCTACTCATTCCTCCTTGATTTTACAATGGCTGGTGTGAAATAACAGACTTTATCTAGTAATGCTCAAAACGAGGTCTCCTTAGATTTTCCCTCATGCCAGCATTCTTTTTCACATGTTGGTAAGAATATTTTGCAAACTGAATGGAACATTGTCGCAAAATTTCATTTTCTGGGTTAGACTTGCGTCAATGATGGTCCAATCCCACCAAATACCACTCCATCATTGTTAAAAAAACTGGGTAATTCAGTAGTATAAAGTATCCAAGCTACCCCGAGACGATTTTTTACGTTGATACTCTTTCACTAAAAATCGTTCATATTCATTTCAATGGTCGCTTTCTGTTGCACTACTATTGAGCTGTCTTATTTATTCCTCTCACAAAACTGCAACATCACCTGCGGCTAAACGTTTAGCTATTATTCAGTTAGTGTGAACACAAGAGGGAGTTACTCGCAAGGAGTAGAGCGTGAATATGTGAAGTTAAATCTGTGTTACTGTAAGTGTAAGAATATAACAGAAATATTGCATTTTTACCTGGATCACAGTGTAAATGAAATGACTGAATAGTTAAACTCACAATAACTACACTCGTATTTCCGTCCGGCTTACCCTGGATAGACATTCGAAGTGTTGATATACATTTTTAAATCGAGATCCGTGATAGGTTGACCTTTGTTGTTCATCAAAACGGGATTCAAACTGAATGGTGATAGTCTTCTTGTTTTCTAACTCCATGCAATGGGTCGCTCTTAGTTCGATCTCCAAATGGAGTGGTGACATACAAATTACCAAGTGGAGGAATGGTCTCTTTCAGAGCGTGTCAGGAATTGTAATGGTCATAATAAAGATATCTGAACAGTGAAATCGAATCATGTTTTGTGGTACAGAATCCGGTAACTGGACGAGGTAGGATGCTGGTAAACGTCAGATTAGTTCAGATACATAGAAGGCAAGTCGATGGAGATAAATGTCAGTAAGGGGAAATAGTAGGGTACATTTCCGAGCCGAGCGAGTATGTGTGCAAAAGATGATTTGGAACCTGACCGGGTGTGTGGTAAATCTTGTTCAGGAACGTTGGAAGAGGCAGTGGGTGGCAGGGAATCAATGCATGGGATGTCGTTTTTTGATCCGAAACTAGTGCTAGGGGGCTAAGTTGACTGTGCGCTGGGCACCTAACCTGAAAACCACTTCTGGTGACAGGAGGTGCGATCCGCCAACTTATCTTTTCCCTCGCTTCGTTGCAGACTGCCCGCACGCCCGATGTGCGCCAGCCAAAATGGTGGATCTGGCCGCGCCCTGCACCGCTGGGTTTGACATGAGTTTTCTTGGTGGGGCCAAACGGCCGTGGGTATCAAACAATCCGCGACCAGAGGCCATGTGATCCCGAAGCGTGACCAAGAGAGCATCTGTCGGGTAGAGCATGAAAAGTAGACGGCCAAATAGATGCACAGGCCAGGTTAGTACCCAGTGTAGTCTCCAGAGTAATAAAGGCCATGGAGAGAAATGTACGCACAACTGAGGGTCTGGAAACAGAGAAAAAGTAGAGGAGCGCAGTCTGAGAAGCTCCCAGCTAAGGATATACGGAATCGATACAAAGAGGCAAAATTAACAGACAGTGACTCCCTTGCTCTAGCTTTTCGATTGCAGAAGGAAGAACAACACAACCTGGAGAGAGACACGACTAGCCATTTTGTACCACTTGGTAAGAGAAACCAACTCTTCCCGTCACCTGACTTCATCAAACGATAAGTAAGTGTTGTGTTTGGCCTGCACAGGCACGTGTCTAGACCGACAATCTCGCGCGAACACACGCGCATGTACACTGCTGACGTTGGTCGTGCTTCGTCCCGGACAGCTTTGACAAATCAGATAGTATCAAGCTTTGCACGACCCTGCACGACTTAATCCGATCATACCGTTGTCTTGCACTTCCGATTACGTACACCACTGACTCGCGCACTTGCATACTCGTGTGCTTTTTCACTTGCTCTTTTGTACCGGTTCTTACCTTATGTTGCGGCGGAATACACTTTTATCCGCACACTTGCGCATTCTTGCTTTTACCGAATAGCAAATACAGCAAGAGCATAGTCTTAGGCGGTGGCTTGTTGTTCTCATTTAAGCTTACGAACTCACCAATACCGAACCCTCGTTTACAGCGGGACCTTCGAAGCAGTGCGATAAAGGGAATCGTAGGGTTTTTAACGAAGGGATAAAAGAGTCCATCCAGGGGGCTAATGCGCAGTTCGTGCCAAGGTTCCACAAAGAAAGAAAGTGAACCCACTCTTCCAAGAAGCCTTCCCCTCCGCTTGATGTGCTACCCGTACCCATCGGGAGACTCCAGGCTACTTCTGTCTCAAAGAATGAAATCACCCTCAAAAGTGTGCACAACCAGCAAAAGGCCAAAATATTGGAATATTGAATGAGACCGCCGAAGGGACTCCCCATCTAGGAGCGCCAGAACGGATACTTCTTGTACATGTGCGAGATGCAAAAACAAGGCGTGTCCCTCACCACGTGTTCCGATTCTTAGGAACTGTGTCTCTGCGACCTCCCCATCAAAGGTTGCCAAAGTTTCAGAGACAAATAAATTTTCATTTTCGTTCCGTCTGTTCACTCTGAGTTTGCTCATTTCAGCTCCCAAAGCAAACCCGATGAAACACCGGTAAAACTCTTATGCATTACTACACCAGAAGTAGAGGGTACTATCAAAGGTCTTAATCCACTCAGCTCGACGGGACCAAATGCGATGCAACCTTGAATCCGGATGAAGACTGCGACCGTTTCTGATTACACTTATTCGGTAACATTCCAGAAGAGCCTGGACCTAGGAACATCTCCACAAGCTTGAAAACGAGTAGTCACCTCCATTTTCAAAAAAAGGGATCCTTGAATGCCAGTCAGTTACAGGCTTATTAGCCTTACCAGTGCCTCCAGCTGTTTTGGAATGCTTTATCAGTGTCATTGTTGAGTAGATGCGTGAAGATAGCTTATTTCCACATTTCAGTCCAGATTCCCCCGGGCTGTGCCTTCTGCCATGAAAAGTTCACCTCAGGCCAATGAGGAGGGCTAGATACCGCAGACAGCCCCTACTGACCTTGTTAAAGCTTTTTAAAGGGTACCCCAAGTTCCCCCTCGTTTCGAGCCCAGGTTGTGTGGGATTGACGGCCGACTACCTTCTCCTATCAGATGCCTTCCCTTCCGGCATTGCAACTTAAGGTGGTGATATGACCATCCCGGACATTGACGTAATCGCGGTCCAGTCAGCCTACGATATAGCTGAGCTCAAGCCAACTGGCAGTAGTCTACCATCCAAAGACAAAAATTGTGCGTGCTTCATCTTGTAATACCTCAGATCAATTCCTCAGACCATCCACGCTAATCCGCAAAACGGATTGGCACAAGATCCTGGATGTAAACCCAGACAATAGCAGTTCAAGTAACGCGTGGCCTGGCCAGGCGAATCACAGATTCAGAACAGAAAGGACTCGCAAATTCCGAGGCACTGACTTATTACGGTGACAGGCGCACGTCATTCGCAAACCTCGGATGGGATTAAAAACGACCCAAATCTAAAGCCGAATTCCAACGCAACTAGCGTATGCAAGCGGTGCCACGTCAACCAAACTCAAGTTCAGATATGCGGAGTGTCGCATAAATGATGAAGAGTGCATTGTATGCATCCGAGTTCCGTAACGAATAGAATCATAGCTTGCGAACATAAAGGTTCTATGGGTAAAGAATAATTTCAAGCGCATTATTTACTCCCCCGGACAAAATCCTTTTTGAGGTAGACCTAGCCTTACGTAGAGTTGAGGCTTGTGATACTCTGCCTGCTCACCAAACCCCATCCCTAATGCTCATTCTTTACTGCCTACAAGAATATCTCTCCTAGTCGTCAGTCAACCGTTTCGTGAGGCGAATTTGGTGGCCTGAAGTCCTGCTCTTCCCATATTTCATCCGTAGCTTCTGGCACCACTTTTGCTGTTGCTTCTGAGTCCTCCCCAATCATTTCGTTCTGCTAGTCACGGCTAATGTGTCTACCAAGGAACCAAGACGCAAGCTCATACAAGACCAAAACACAAAAACGTTTTAAGAAGGGGCCAGATGCACAAATGTGGGCTGTTTGTTTTGAAGCGGAAAACTAACAGTTTCCACAGATCGGCCAAAATTGGTAGATGGTAATTGATGATGGTACATTTCTTGACCGTGGTCAAGACACATGCACAAGGCACGATCAGAGAAAACAGCAGTACACAACAATGTGTGACACTCACAACATGAAATTTAGGAATCACGCAGCGACAGAACTAGAACGGTAAAGCTGTAAGGAACGAATACTGAAAATCCTTGCGAATGTTCAACGTGCTTTGGGAATTTGACTATATTTAACATTATCTTGGAAAGCTCGCTCATACACCACACATTTTCACGTTTGTTTATCCATGTGAGACATTTGAATTTGGCCTTGGACCGTTTCTGACTGTCGTGCTTGAGCCACGGGGCTTAGGACCTTTGGGTTTTACTGTGAAGCCTATTTGGCCGCATACTTGAGGTTCGTATATATTTGTATCCTTTGTGCATTTCAATTTAGTACCGTAGAAGCTACGAATCAATCTTGTTCTGGTTTTGGGATTCGTTTGAATTGGCTACGCGTTGCTCGATTTGCGAGACTTGACTTACAGTACTCAAGTGGAACCTGGACAAGAAAACTCATTGGAAATGCCCAGACGAGGAAGCAAGGACCTTTTGAGACAACAGGAAATAACTCGGCAAGTCTCTGGGGATGGTTCGGGTGTTATTGATTATCTAGATAATGCTAAGTTTACTAGCTCTGTCAGTGCCAAGTCATATATCTCTAACCGCGATGCGTTTGACTATATTAGTACTTATAGAATGAGAATAATAGAATTAGAAAACGAGCTGCGGTTAGCCAGAAAGGAAGCAGAGCCCCTTACACAAGGAACTGGTCTCAGAGAGCCAGCAAAGAGTCCATGTAGTTCACAATGTCAACATCAAAAAGGCACTGTGATCGACGAATATAAACCCTTGAGACAGCCTGAAACTACCGAGGTTTTGGCTCTTGACCTGCCGAGGGTGGAGCTGTCCCACTTCGACGGGCACCCCGAGCAAAACTGTATATTCATGAAACAATTCGAAAATTTTGTTGAGTGCAAAGTTGCAGATCCTGGTCAAAGGTTTTTGTATTTATTACATTACTGTCGTGGGAGAGCCAAAAGTGCTATCGAAGGCTGCGCGATGCTTGATCCACCGATGGGGTACATCAGGGCACGCAGAATCCTGAAAGATTTGTTTGGACAACCATTCAAGGTGGCTAGAAGCTTAATTGATAGTGTTTTATTGGAGGCGAAAAGGACTGAGGGCAAGGCTGAATCACTGTCGAGTTTGGTGATAAAAATGCAGAATTGCAGTATAGCACTGGAGCACTTAGGATACCAGTCTGATCTGAATGCATTGCACAGACAGGAATGCATTGTCCGATGTCTATCTATTGATTTACAGAGCCGATGGGCATAGGAAGCTGAGAAAATAAGTATGCTTGAGCGGGAATCTACGTTCAACGATTTGACGGAGTTCATAGGTCGTCAATCCCGTATCGCCAACAGTCGATTTGGACAAATCGTACGCGAAAGTTGCAGACTGGCGCGAAGGGAACCAACATCTCAAATTGTGGAGAAGGACTGTAACCAAACCCAGTCTTTGGTTAACATGCACATGATAAGTCAAGAACCCGAGAGGTCAGCTGAATGCAAGTTATGCAACTCCCTGCATCGGTTACCAGATTGTCCGATCTTTCATGGGATGAGTGTACCCGATCGGTGGTGCGCAGTAAAAAGGATTGGCTCATGCTTTATGTGTTTGAACAACTCTCATCGAGCCTCTGAATGCAGCTTAAGTAACCAAGACGGATGCTTGGGTAATCATCACTCGTTACTGCATGGCCTTCTCAACAATAGAACTATTCAGCCGGATGAACCCAAATTTGTCTGTTCAACGGGACATGATGATTTCAAACCGGCAAGATTAGGCATCGTACCTGTCGGTATCGTGACACCTAAAGGACTGAGGAGGGTCAATGCATTTTTGGACACGGGGTCGGATACCTCGCTGATTACTCGCGAGCTTGTAGAAAGCTGTGAACTAGTAGGCGAGCCTACCTCGCTCACTATCAGCACGATTGCAGGGGGTCATGTTAGCAATTCTAAGAGGCTGGCCCTGCAGTTAACGTCTTTATCTGATGAGAGGACCGTAGAAATTCCGGAAGCTTTTGCAATAGACAGCTTGTCAATGAGACCAGTCGACTCTGTCAGATCGATCGCCAAGAGATGGTCTCATCTCAGGGACATAGAGTTCGAAGAAGTGTCTAGCCCCCACGTCGACATACTAATTGGATGCAATGTACCAGAGGCTCACTGGGTGCTTGAACAGAGCATAAGCAATCGAAAAGAACCATTCGCTACGCGAACGATACTAGGCTGGACACTTCTCGGACCCCTGACGAGCGAACTTCAACAATCGGCATCAATAAATTGCTCAAATGTTGCTGAGAGAAGTGCCTCTGTAGAACACAATCAGCTTTTCGATATTGAATCCAACGGTCCATCTCAGGAAAGCAAAGTTCACTCAAAGGATTAGTCGGTGCTTTCGATGGCGAATTCAAAGACGGGACGTCACAGTGGGCAACATGAAGTTGCTATACCCAAGAGACCACCGTCAAGTCACCTATCGAGAAAAGGAGAAGTTGCCCGGAGGCTTTTGAAATATCTCAAAAAGGACACCAGCAGGTCACCAAAAGCAGATTGAAATTTGCCGACCCAGTGACAGTGTACGGTACCTGGGTGGAACTGCATGGCCGGCGGCGAAACAAAGTACCCTTTGACAAAACAAAAATTGCTGAGCTGAAGTCAGTATCCCTAAACGAGCTCAAAACGACTGAACTGGTTTTGGGTTTTAAGGTAGCACGAATGCTAAAAGAGAACTGCACCACCGCCGAACTGAGCCTTGCCTATTGGACAGATCCTACAGTTGTGTTACATTACAGGAAACGGAAGAAACGAAGAACGTGTTCGAGACATCAGAGAGTTACTCCACTCGTAGCAGGAAACAGCGAGGTAAATGTTGATGATTCGAGCTCGAAACCACATACAAAAGACAAAGTAGCTCGCAGATCGCCTCGCTCTGAGTTACTCAGCACTTTATTGCATTTCATGCTCTACAACTAATCACTTGGACCCATTTTTTCTAAAAGGTTGCAAATGTACTTAGTTCCAGTTTCTATCTAGCGTGCACATAAGCGAAGAGGAGAAATTCACTAGTATTCCACTTGAACAGTTCAGGTGAGGCATACTAGCTGCGAGCACATTGTGAAACTATTATTATCTTTAAAGAAGAACATTTATTTACATTTTATACAATATTGATTGTCACATATTTTTTGCACAGAAAAACTTTGAAATACTCTTATAGATGTCAGTATTCGATCAATCTCCGTGTTCATGTGTATTTCGGGACTGTCCGCTGCACACTTGCTTCCAAATTTATTCATAATCAGAAAACGGTTTTCATTTCTTTCGGAAGATTTGGTGCGTTAATTTTATGTAATTCCACTGGTTCGTGACCTGTCAATTTTACGCGATATCTCATTAGGCGTTGCACCTGCGTTCAACTTCTGCGCTCATGCATGTAAACAAAATTAGTCCAACCAGTTGCTGCAATGGGTTACTGCTTGTGATGCTTAGACTTATTTCGTGCGGCGAAACACTTCACTCTGCGAAGCCTTCATCTTCATCGTGCGTCTGACTATATGCGCCGGTCTTCTGATGAATATGTCAATCTCAAGTTGTGCAGCGGGATTTGGAATTGATTCCTTATGGATTGTGCGATGATGACTACGGCGAAAACCTGTTTCACGTTCAGATAACACAGGAAGTTAGTAACCACAGGCACTGACAATAAGTTAAAGGTAGATAGGGTGAGAATCATGACCCCTTCCTGAACCTTAGACAACCATTTTCGCGGAAGGATTTTGGCCGGCGGTGTAAAGAACGAATACTGAAAATCCTTCCAAATGTTCAACGTGCTTTGGGAATTTGACTATATTTAACATTATCTTGGAAAGCTCGCTCATACACCACACATTTTCACGTTTGTTTATCCATGTGAGACATTTGAATTTGGCCTTGGACCGTTTCTGACTGTCGTGCTTGAGCCACGGGGCTTAGGACCTTTGGGTTTTACTGTGAAGCCTATTTGGCCGCATACTTGAGGTTCGTATATATTTGTATCCTTTGTGCATTTCAATTTAGTACCGTAGAAGCTACGAATCAATCTTGTTCTGGTTTTGGGATTCGTTTGAATTGGCTACGCGTTGCTCGATTTGCGAGATTTGACTTACAAAAGCTGAGTGACGTTTGAGCGAACTAAGTTGGAGGTGGTCAATGCGGGAATTGTAGGCTAGCTTCGAATTCAGGGAGGGCATCGTGGGTAGCTGGACGAACGTGGGAATGCCGACGTAGGCGATACCTGAGAATGTTAAAAGTGCAGTTATCGCAAGGACCAATGAAGCGACAGAGGTCGAACAACACAACATGGACAGCGAATTGGGGCAGGATTAATATAGAGTGTGCCTCATGGGTACCGAAAACTGTCTGCTACGTGTCGGAGCGTCCAGAAGACGATGCGAGGGCATACCAACTGGATACTTGGACTACCACTTGCGAGTAACCGGGTAAGGGAGTTGCCAAAAGACTCAATGAAGACAAAGTCTGCATGAGGTTTTCAAAGTGCAGTCAGCGATGCCAGCGGAATATAGAAGATTGATCCAATACTGGGCAACCAATTGTGGGGAGAGCCTGTGAAATAAGTGCAAGTGGGTCAGACGTGATGGTAAGAAACACCTTTTTGTATCGGTGATTTCAGTATCATATAGGAACTCACATACAGGCAAAAAGCATTATCAGGAATGCAGTGAACTTTTGAAGAGCATGAATGGTGTATGGACGCAGAACGATTTTTCAAAGGGAAGCCGTCGAGGAAACAGACTGCTGGAGAAAAAAAGCCACTGACGCTGCCAAGCAGAAGCTGAAAGAGTGTCAAGATAATACTTTCTGTATACGTGATAAAAGAATTAATAACCAAGTTCGACTGTCAACAAATGGCTGGTATTTTGTTTCATAGAGGCCTATAAGGCAGGTTATGGCAGGTAGAACGGTGAGGGAGGCAGGTAAAAGGAGGCAAGGTTGACAAAACGGCCAGGGTAGGTTGGGAATACAGTGGCAAGAGCTAGATTCCGGTCATTGATTTCGCGTTGCAACGCAGAAAGAATTGAAATTGTTGTATGAAGTAAGGGTAATACATGTTGGGCGGGTCTGGGACGGTGACTGGTGTAAGGAATCCATTCTGCCATCCAAAGAGACTTTCATGCTGGATTGGTACTCCGGTTATAGAAGCCTGCTCAATGGTCAGCCACGTACGGCGCCTCATATAAGGTCAACGGGCCTGAGTATAGGTTTAAACCATTGTCAATCCAACTGACCAAATCCTTCGGGAGTAAGGTCGAGTTGGCTGATGGATATCCAAGTGGCTAGTGTAATCTGAAACAGATCGGGAGAGCAGCAGTCTGGAGAGTGTTCCAGCCGTAGGCTATGGTTATCGTTTTAATGCAAAGCAGACAATGAAAATTTTTATCTGACGGCCACTGGACGGATCTGTAGGGATTAGAGGTCGGAGACTGGTAGTTTTCTATGGTAGTTGGGTTATAGTAGAGATATAGGGAGATATGAGGCAAAGGCTTAGCCGGAGGGTAAGATAATTTAGATAGTAAGTGGTGGATGAGGAGATGGGGTCCACTTGGGAGCTCGGAATAAACCAATAGAAATGGGTAGAATCAAGAAGAGGAATAGTAAAAGAGGAAGACAACAGTCTGGTCGCTGCACCAGCTGTGGGAGAGGACGGCAAACAAGGCGGAAAGGAAAGAAAATACCCGGAGTTAGGATGAGGCTCTTTCATGTGAACGCAAAGGTGTTGGTATTCCGTCGGGTCATGAGAAATCAGAAGTATAGGGATTCCGCGTGCAGTGGGGTCTTAACTTACCATGAGCGTATGCGCAGGCCAGTTAGTCCTGGTTATTGAAGTACGGTAATCTGCGTGGTAAGACTCGAGCATATGTGAAAAGTGCAGGAGAAGCGAGATGATAACGCTGGTTTCTAGCCTAAGACAGGAGAATTAAGAGGTGAGCATCTATCATAAAAAGACAAAACGGATTTTTTAAGGGAGCTATTGTCAGTAGGCCCTTTGGTTTAGTTATTGAGTCAACAACGTGGCAGGCAAATCACCTCTGACCTGAAAATCACTGTTATTGCGTGAGCTTGAGGAGAACATAGAAGAAATGAAGTCGTGAATAGAAAACTATGAAAGCGCGGTGATTACTTTCCTCATTCCGGTAACCAGCGCAGGCGAGGCTCAGCCAGTAGCTGTGAACCGTAGGCATATCAATACCGGGGTGTCTTCAGAGCAGAGGCCGCGTAGTACAACTGTTCCAACCGTGTATTGACTACTGTATTAGGCATCGGCAAGCTGGTTAAAGGTTTTGCAGGGAACCCAAAATAATTCGTTTGAGAGAGACAGGGTCAGTAAGCATATGTAGAGAGCTCGGGAGGCGTGCTATCACCCTACACTGGTTCAGTCAAAAGGAATTGAAGGCAATCTCAGAAGCTTAGGGTTTTTCGTATGCAGGGTCGGGTTTAGGCTGGTATCAGAAGGGGGCAGGGGGATTTAGCCCAAGACCTCCCCAGCCCGGAGCCTATTTATTTTTTCTTTTTTTGCTTTCTGTTTTCACAGAGGAGCGGGGGAGAAACTTTACACCGTAGGGTGATCTTCCTATTACTCCTTGACCCACCTTTCTTCACACGTGTCCCACTGGGTTGCAGATTGACAGGGATGGCGGTTTCTCCTTATTGCGAGATAACCACAGACCAGATGCCAAAACCTTTGGGTCGTAGCTGCAGTAAGTTGTGAGGGGAAAGGATAGAACATGGAGCAAACACTCAGATAATGGCAACATTTTTTGGGTTATCACTTGACCGCTTGCTTCTGCCAGCAACAGGGTCTGATGGGTTCGGGTACATAAGTGAGCCATCTAGTGGCCGTGTCGCCGATTATGATATGCTGGGTAACTTCATGGGCTAGGCGACGTTGGTGAAAAATAATCACCACTGGCGGGCGGCTGTTGCTGAAGCAATGGGTGATCGGCACAGATAAATCAATGAGCTTCAGCCAAAAGTCGCACACAGAAGATGAGAACTGAATAGTTGCAAAGATCTAGAATTCAGCAAACAGAGCACCAAACATGACAGTGAGTCAAAGTCAGGTGAAGTCTACTGGATGGACATTGCTCGAACGGAGCCTTGAGGCTGTATTTACTTGCGGGCTAAGTATATGTATGCAAACTAGAATGCAAAGAGCCACGGTCTGATGAGGCGAAGAAGAAAAGTGAGCGGAGCATACACAAGAAAGCATATATATATATATGTGTGTAACGAACGTCTGAGCAATGCTTAGCCAAATTCGCAACGGATCCCGAAATCAAAAGACGATTATCCGTGATATTCTACGATACTAGAATATTACAATAAACAATGACATAAACAATATACAAACCTCAATAATACGATCACAAGGACTCAACAACGAGAAACCGAATAGCAGCGTGTGAGCAGACAGCACGTGCGTCAAGCAGGTCCTGAACAAGGATGTGCCAAAGTAGCGCTCTGGGTGCGAACAAACAACAATTGGTCCAGAAAAACAACCAGTTCGTAAAGACAAGTCAATAGTGCAGGCAAATGAGTGATGTTGGGAAAAACACTGAATCGCGAGGGAAAAAGGGGGATTTTCCACGGCCGGCTGTTACAATATGTGCGATTATCAGCAGGGGCCTCAATACGGGGGTCAGACGCTAAATACTATGACTCACTGCAGTCTAATAATCAAAACAGTCTTCATACGCTTCATTTGTGTTTATGCTATTGCTGGTCCTGTTGATTACTGAATAAGCTTCAAGGGTTCTGCTTAGTGCTATTTTAAATTGTTTTGGCATGCGACAGGATCGCGTCGAGTCAGGGATCTTATTCCAGAGGCTAGGATAGATAACCGAGAAATATCTAAATCTGATTGAGAGCCTGGATTAAAGGGGGTTGTAATGGTGAGCTGTCTGTGATTGAGCGAGCAAGGAGTCTCGCTAGAGAAACGAAGTGGTTTTTCAGATCAGTGGGCTTTTGATTGCAGAAGGTTGAAGCCCAATGAGAGATTGAGCTTGATACGACGTAACCATAGAGATTCAAGCCGGAGTGGTTCGCACCTGTCTCCGTAGTCAGGGTTGGAAGAGGGACCAAGTAATATTTTAGTGAAGGAAAGCTGAACTTTCTCCAGATTGACCCGGTCAGCCTTTTGCATCAAGGTAAAGACCAGGGGGCAGTATTCCAGCAGCGACCTAGAGTGTATCTTGAATATCAGGAGCTTGCTGTCCTGAGCGCGTTATGTTCTGAAGATAAGTCGATAATCCTTCTTGCCTTGCCAACTTGGTTCAATGCTTGTTCATGAAAGTTAAAGGAACGGCATTATTGCATGCCCGGTTCTCTTACCACGTGGGCAGTGGGAATCGGCAGACTTTTACTGTGATGGAGCCAGGTGGGGCGTGGTATTTGTAGGACGGAACAGAGCTCTTAATTACCGAAAACTTCATCAGACATTGAGTATATAATTCATCAATGGACTCAAGTCCGACAGGTTATCACTGAGAGCTGAGTGCAGGGCGTTCGACTCAAAAGTATAGGCTGGTTTTGTGTCGTCAGCAAAGAGGAATGTCATGCGATGAGGCACTACTTAAAAGACGTCACATATATACATGGGAAATAAGAGGGGGCCTAGAGCGCTACCCTGTACAACCCCGCTAGTGGTTTGTTTGGGCTGATAGAACGTTCCATTGACGATCACGGTTAGAAAACGTTCGGAGAGATAAGATTATAGTCAGGAAAGAAGGGGGTTGGCGACTCCGTACGATTTAATTTTTGGCAGTAAGAGTGTGAGATACGCGGTTCAAAGCTTTGTCGCATCGAGAAAGATGACGATGGTTGAACTGTTGCTGTCTGCTTTGGAAGTAGTTGAATGGAGGAGGTCTAGCTGACATGTGACGTACGGACGGAAGCTAAGGAACCCATGCTGAGCTGGGTTGATAATACTTTGAGAGCCTGGAAACAGTCGAAGTGTGGTTTATGGGGAGATAGCTCCCTGGATAGTGCAAGGGACCATTATTTTGGTGTGGAATTATATACGACGCTTTCCCTCGGGCCGGGCGGATTTCGAAAGACGTGGTTAATGTGAAGAGGTTCAGCAATGGGAGTACTAGGTCAGGTCTCCAAAAACGAAGCAGGGCGAGCGGAAGGCCATGAGACCCTGGATGATAAGAGGGTTTAGTGCTGGCTAGGATATTCCTGAATTTGGCCGTGGTAAATGTTGTGGTTGATATCATGTTCTGTGTGAGCCTCGGATAGCGGAGTGGCCCAGGGTTAGTGTCCGCGAAAAGAGCTGGGTCGAAATAGCAGTTGAAAGCCTCAGCCATTTTGGATGAGGAAAGGGATATGGTCTTCAATGCTGCGCGAGTTGCAAGACTTAGGCAGCCTTGAGAGGAGCTTCACAATATGAGGCTGTCGTAGTTCGGTCCTTGCTTATTTTGTGAGTTTATTCTCGGTTGCTGCATAGCGATCCTGGCGGAGTAGGCTTATTCTAAGTGTCAGAGAGAAATTTCGATCCCTGAGGAATGAATTCTAGAGCTTAAAAATCTTTTGTCGGAGTCTGCCAATTTTATTAGTCTTGGCTCTATTATACCTACTGGTTGGGGTAAGGCAGTTTATGGAGGAGAGCTGCTTGGCATAGAAAGCATCAGCTTCTCCTTCCGGATCGGACTTTAGAAAGAAGCCAGACCAGTCATTGCCCAGGGAGGAGTAGGCAACTGGGCCCAGTTACTCAGTCTGTAGGTGTTTGGGTTTTGGATTTCAACGACTTCAGGTAGGCATGATTCTTGAGTAACGGGGAAGTGACATGTGACCATTTTTTTGTCGCTTTAGGTAAGGTTTTGTGTGAGGAAGAGGTTCACGCCAGGGAGGCCATGAGTGAAGCCGAAGACTTTGTTATGCCTTGTTGGAGTGGAGACATGCTGTGTCGTCCAGCAGCGTAGATGTCCAGAGGGAAATCGGACAAACGAGACAGGGCAGTCATTGTATTCCAACGAAAACCGGAGCGTTTAAGTTTCCTGCTATGATCTCCGGATCTGAAGATAGATTAGAAATATACCCGAAAGCCCTAACAATATGCGGAAATTCAGAATAACTCGATGTAGGTGCTCGATAGACACACCCATTATGCAACACGTTTCCAGGAATTTGGACGGAGAGCCAAGCAGAGTAGGGGACACAGTTGAGCACTGGATGGTTGAGAGGGGTAGTTGTGAACATGTTTATTGTGTGCAAGAAAACCACCCCCTCGTCGGTTCACTCTTCTTACCCGAAAGAAGTTACATCCTACCAAAGAGACAACGACAGTTGAAGTGCGATCGGCTAGCCGTGTTTCTGTCACCAGAACAATGTCGAATCCAGAAGCAAGTACATGTCTCATTAGGTTCGCAATTTTGTTTAACCGCGAACGGGAAATCAGCATTAGAGTGGAAACTCTGCCCTTATTTTTGAGGTTATAGGGCTCTAGGGCTCCACGTGAGGGCAGCGGGTGACCGTTTGGGCCCAGTGAGCTTCCAGCAGTCGGGTTGTCACCGAGGTGGTGCCAAAGGGTGGAATAGCATTTGGGCTGGGGAGATTAGAAGGTGGGTTGCATGGCAGTGGTTTGTAGGGTGTGGTGTGGTCTCCTCCATGGGAAGCTTGGCTGGGGGGTGTCCCGACTCTGAAGTCACCTGAGAGGTGGTTGCCGTAGGATGCGAGTTGGGTGAGACTAATGGAAAGCAGCATTGAGTGCAGCCTTGGGTGAACGGCGCCGGATGAACGATCAAGAGGTGCAAAGGAGGTGTCTAATGGAGCCTCTGGCGGGAAACCATGATAAAATCGGGGGAGGGTGTTATTAGAGGGGCCAGTGTGTTCGTGTGAGGGCAGAAAGCTTCGTTAGGAATATCATCGGTGACCGCTGTATGCTCACCAATTCTAGTGGAGATTAATACTGGATGCTGAGGTTGCTTGGTAATGAGGGATAATGGGCCTGGAGGAGAGCACGGTGACTCTGGGTGAGAACTTTGGGGCTCACCACCTGTGAATCGGGGGAGAGTTAATAAGCACTCTAGGGGGTCTGTATAGGGGTGGAGGGCAGTGGTGGAGAAGCAACCATGGTTCTGGTAGCTGCCTCGAGAGGGGGGGTGACGGATGGCAGGGTAAGTGGGACTGGAGTGAGACGGGTCTCATGTTATGGATAGAATATTTTAAGGCGGTAGGCATCTCACAGCGCTCCACGGAATGAGTGTGAGGGTGTGAAGTATTAGCTAAGGGGCCGCTGATGAAAGAAGCCTTGGTATGATGGGTCAGTTGGCATACTGTGCATTACGGTCAGAGTAGAATACGGCGATTTTGGGTGGTAAGGGGGGCAGAGGAAATTGAAGTTGCGGGGGGGGGGGGATGGGCCTTATCATTGGTCGTAAAAGGGTCAGGTGCGGGCCACATTTTGTGGTACTGGTTCACAACCATGCTGTTAGCTTCTCCTGCGTGATTTTGGTCTGGTAGTGCTAGCGATGGAGGTGGCGAGCTGAGTGGAAAATTTGTGATGTGGTACAGGTTCTGTAGACGTGATGACGGCGGGGTCTGCGTTGGTGGATGTGGTACGTAGCAGTTGAATACGCGGATTTCCGGGGGACTAAGCAGACGTGCTGGTGGGCTAGCCCCAGATTGAGCAACACGATTTCGTAAGCACTCCCGTTGTGAAGAACTGGGATAGGTACTAGGCCGGTTAGCATTTGTAACAGCCGGCCTTGGAAAATCCCCCTTTTTCCCTCGCGATTCAGTGTTTTTCCCAACATCACTCATTTGCCTGCACCATTGACTTGTCTTTACGAACTGGTTGTTTTTCTGGACCAATTGTTGTTTGTTCGCACCCAGAGCGCTACTTTGGCACATCCTTGTTCAGGACCTGCTTGACGCACGTGCTGTCTGCTCACACGCTGCTATTCGGTTTCTCGTTGTTGAGTCCTTGTGATCGTATTATTGAGGTTTGTATATTGTTTATGTCATTGTTTATTGTAATATTCTAGTATCGTAGAATATCACGGATAATCGTCTTTTGATTTCGGGATCCGTTGCGAATTTGGCTAAGCATTGCTCAGACGTTCGTTACAATACTCAATAGATCAATTTGGAACGAGGAAAAACACGCAAAATGCCAAGAAAAGGATCAAAAGCAGTCGAATCCGGACAGGAAGTAATACGGCACGTATCTGGGGAGGTTTTGGGTACATATGATTCTTTAGTTAATGCTAGATCGCCTAGTCCTGTCAGTGCTAGTTCATGTGTTAATGAGAACAATATTGATCGTAAGGATATCGATTTATATAAGCTGAGAATACTAGAACCAGAGCAACAGTTACTATCGGCTAGACTACAGGCGCATGAAGCAGAGAAGTCTACACAGAAACAGCGAGAGCATGAGACCAGTGACCTCGACACTTCCGATAGATTAGGGTGCAATAAGGTAGGGAACCCCACGCCGGTCGCCGACTACAAACCACCATCGATCGATCTGCCTAGAGTGGAGCTAACGGTTTCGACCGGCGAGCTGAGCAATACTGCAAGTTTGTCAAGCAGTTCGAGACATTCGTTGAAAATAAGGTAACCGACCCTGGGCAAAGGCTTCTTTACCTTACTCACTACTGCCGAGGCCGAGCGCGAGAAGCTATCGACGGGTGCACCATGCCCGATCCAGAACAAGGCTACACAAGGGCAAGAAAGATTCTGAGGGACTTGTTTGGCCAACCTTTCAAAGTAGCCCGTAACCTAATAGAGGGCGTGATGGTAGAGGCAAAGAGAACCAAGGGCGACGTCTACACCATGGCCGACATGGTGATTAAGATGCAGAACTGCTCAATAGCCCTCGACCATTTAGGTTACAGGGCTGACCTAGACGCCATGCACACTTTGGAAGGCATAGTCCGTCACCTCTCTCCCGAACTACAGGGTCGGTGGGTGGAAGAATCAGAACGGATAGGCCGAAGCGACAGAGAAGCCAACTTCGAAGACCTGACTGAATACTTGGACAGGCAAACGAAGATAGCTGACAGCAGATTCGGCCGACTCATCCGGGACAGCAACCGGGCAAACAAGCCCAGTACTAGCCAAGTCCAAACCCCTGTACGGGAACTTCCAAAGTACCAGCCTTGGACCAATACACACGTCAATTCACGAGATGCTACGGCGCAACCAAAATGCAGATCCTGTGGTACTAGCCATGGCCTACCAGAATGCCCCAAGTTTAATTTTTCCTTAGTATATGATGTGCAAAGAGCCTGAGGAAAAGGAAAGTAGAGAAGTTGAAAAGTGCAGCCACCGGAACTTTCGAGCTACGCGTAGCAACCAACTTCGACACAATTCAAAACAAAGTTGGTTCCAAATAGCTACGGTACTATATACAACAAATTAAATAGTTTTACAACAACAGAACCTCAATGGTGCTTTATAGCTCAATGGACCGCACTTCCGGAAGCTATTGTTCTCTCGCAGAACAAAACTATCTTCAAGAAAAAGGTGGACCTCTACCTGGGTTTCTTCTAATAATTCCTTGTCAAAAAAGCGAAATGGATGTCTTTTATTGCATATATGTTCATGAATGTCGCCCCCCCCCCACTCCACTTGAGGCACTGTCCACAGTGGGACAATGCATGATGTTATGCGCATTTTGTTTTTTCTGCCACCCCCTCCCTCCCCTCCCCCGCTTCTTTTTACGCTTGTCTCAGCTCAGTGAATCCGACAGAAGATCAAAGATTTCCTCGAAAACCGGGATAAATGGGCTCAAAGCCTAGAACCCGTGTAGTACTTCAAGACTTCCGGGCTCTTAAGCTCCAAATTTAACAAGTCAATAAGTGCTGTAGAATTACAGCAAAAGGTTAGGTACAAGAGATGAGATTACCGGATAAAGTCACAACGAAGTTCAGGCTAAGCGACTCACGCTCGAGGCAACGGCTAGAGTTCGGTTTGTGACAAAGATTTAGAGAAATAAAACAAACAATCGGAATTCCAGCAAAGATAGTCCATACGAATGATAATTGTCGTTTGTAACGTGGACGCTAATGCATGGAACGAGGTTTCCTGAATTCCTTTTCACCGGCCCCGGAATCCGACCCGGATTTTTCTCGTGCACTGCTAGGTTTGGTCGGCCTCATGCATCGGCTCGCCCCACGATTACCCGATACCTAAAACTGATCACTGTCAAAAGCAGCTTCCAGTTGGACAAGTGGATCAACTCTCAGTGGTCCCTTTCGGTTCGACAGATCCAAAGACCCGCCTCCCACTTGAGGAGTGTTGGCTTTTGAACTCACACCACCAGTGTCCGGTTCACCTTCAATAATACAAATCCTTCTAATGTCACGGAGCACTGTTCTTTCATTAGTTCGCACTGTTGCCGCTTGCACGAAGCCATCATCCGAAGCTGAGACGCCTTGGATAACTCTGTTTGGCCACCGGCCACGCGGCAATGCCTCCGAAACTAGCAGCGCCACATCACCCGATATGCAGTTGCCTTCTCCAGTTAGCCATTTCTGCCGCTGTTGTAATAGTGGAAGATATTCCCTGGCCCATCTCTTCCAAAAGGCAGGTGTTAGGAATTTTGCCTGCCTCCACTGACGAACCATTCTATCGCGCAACGAATTTGACGGAATATCTCGCGGGTTAGCCCTCAGGATAAGTAGGTCATTGGGAGTGGGTACTGGCAGATCACGACAGTCCGAGGTCAAAGGCACTAGCGACCATCCGTTTACTATCCGCTCACTTTCCGTAAGGAATGTCAACAATATTTCGTCAGTCGTCTGCTGTTCGTCACAAACTGAATGAAGTACTCTTTCAACCGAGTGCACTATGATCTCCCATATGCCACCACAGTAACTAGCATGTGGAGCATTGAAGTGCCACTGCACTCCCCGTAGCAACAATCTATCAGCAATCTTATCACTAAACCAGTCTCCCATTAGGTTTTTCAATTCCCTCTGAGTCCTAACAAAGTTTGCACCGTTATCACTAAAAGTCTCGGACGGTGCCCCTCTCCTAGACATGAAAAGCAGTAGTGTTATAATGAGTGAATCCGTGCTTACAGAATAACAGACTTCAATATGTACCGCACGCATCTGGAGGCAGTTAAGGATTCATCCATATCGTTTCTCTATGCTGCGCTCACGTTTAACTGTAAATGGGCCAAAATAATCTATTCCGACGTACTCGAAAGAAAACCAACCTTGTTGGACTCTAATGGCTGGTAGAGGAGCCATCATCTCTTCGTCTACGACTGCCAAAAGCTTCGGAAATTTCCAACATCCTCCAAGCACTCGATTGACGGCAGCTTTTCCCTGTACAATCCAAAATGTTTGGCGAGGTTCCGCGAGTAACTGAGATGGTCTTGCGTGTCCTTCCATCGCGTGATACCATCGGATTATCGAGTCTGTAATCGGGTGTCTTGGGTAGTATCACCGGACATTTTACACCGTGAAGCTGATTGGAGTAGTTCATTCGTCCACCAACACAAATAATTCTATTTAATGGATTCCCGTTCATCCGAGATTTGTTAGCGCGTAGGTGATTATTCGTCTTTCGTAACCATTTTAACTCTTCACCATAGATCTTAGCTTGTGCAATCAGAATAGCACTTTCTTCCGCTTTAGCAATGTCGTGCAGCTTCAAAGGCCCATTTTTCAGTCCCAGGTCTGTGCAACCACCTCTCACGACTGCAATGTACATTTTAAAACCGTTTAATCACTCTACCGACTTCAGCAGGTGAAACAAACTGGAGTATCTGGCTAGAAGTGCTTCTGTCCGTGTGTCCTACAATGTCAGAACTGCACTCGAAAGTTGTTTCAACTCCATGTTCGGTGGTGTTGCGGAGGCCGCAAAACTGGTCGGCCATAAAGCTTCGTCGTTCATCAAGAAGTTAGAAACTTCGAATCAGAAGCTGATATCACTCGGTGATGTTGTGTCTCTTTATGTCAAATCCGCGGGGATAGCCTCCGATCTGATATGACGCAACTGCCAGAGTTCCAACCATTGAGGAATTTCAGCCAAACGGTTCACAAAGTACGTTTTAAATCTCGTTTTAGTGTTGTTTATGTAAAGCACAACTAAAGCAGAGTCCTTCCAGTAGTAAATCTTATCAGGTTTGATTCTAGTTTCCTCTATAGGAATCCGAAAGACTCTAACGGCCAGTCTTGCCACGGCTAACTCCAATCGAGTGATAGTTACGATCTTCGGAGGAGCTACCCTTGACTTGGAGAACAGTGGGGCACAATTGGAGGCCATGTCCTCTGAATCCATGCTGGAGTACGACACCACTCCATGGCCAACTTCAGAAGCGTCACGAAATACATGAATCTGTGCACCTTCGTTCAGTGAGTAACCTCCAATCACAGAAGGCTGAATTTTGAATGTGAAAAGTTGTTCTATACTCCTTAAACACTCACTCCAGTATCGTAAGGGTTTTACTTCAGTTGGGTCGTCCTATTCAAGCCTCCAGCGACACAGTTATTGCAATACCACCTTGTTTGACAGAATGAAAGGCGAAACCATTCCTAGTGGGTTGAACACTGACGACGCTTTAGACAGCGATCCACGCCTTGTTTGAGGTTTTTCCCGTATTGTGAGTGAAAACTGGAAGGTGCCTTCTGTTGCGTTCCATTCCAATCTCAACGTCCTCTCCGGCACATGCGCGCAATCATCTATTTCCAAAGTGGGATGGGCCAGCTCAGACTTCGGTAAGATACCCAGCACCTCTTACGATTACACACCAATTTATGAAGCCGGAATCCGCCTCGTGATAGTAATTCGCTCATCTAGATAGCAAAAACCATTGCATTCTCCGGTGTAGGAGAGGGCACAAGACAGCCGTCTATATAGAAGATATCATGCACGGCCTTAGAGACGTAATCCCCATACTGTTCTCCCCAATCATCTGCGGTGCGACGTAAGGCAAAATTTACACAAATAAGGGGAGGATGTGGCACCAAAAGGAGAGGCATTCATTTGATATTCGACAAGATTACCACCTGGTGGACCATTTCCCCACCAAAAGAACCTCAGTGCACCTTTATCGCTTGTCGGCACTCAAACCTGCATAAACATTTCTTCTATATCCGCAGCCAATGCAACAGATTCATTTCAAAAACGAGGCAACGCTCCAACTAAACTTGCTGTCATTTCCGGTCCCTGTACTAAGTAATCCTCCAAAAGGGCGTCCCTGGAATGAAGCCACACAGTCGAACACCGCCCTCAACTTGATAGGCCTTTTAGGGTTTGCAACTGCGTGATTTAGTAAGTACCACTTTGGCTCAGAACTCATCTTTGGCTGTTAATCTGGCACTAACTGGGCATGGCTCTTGCGCACATACCCCTCTATTATTGTAGAGTATTTGTCAAAGAATTCCGGGTCACGCGCAAACCTTTCCCTCAAGCCGTTCAATCTCTCTTTGGCCACAATACAATTGCATCTAAGTCTCACTACAAGATCCCTCATGAAAGTGCAACTATATGATTGAGCATTTTCAAAGACAACCTGGTCAGGGCATCCGAATTTTCCGTCAGAGGCTTTAAACGTGCAGTATGCCGTCAATCAGTGAACGAGCCACTGCATGATCCTGTCCACTCAGATCCTTTAAGCTTTCCCTAGCCCCATTGTATGTAAGGTACATGCCGTTGTCATATACTTGTATTGTTGAAACTATGCTCTTTATTTTGTTGACCCCCGAGCAAGCACGACATGCGTCAATCCCTACACTTTAACACTTGTTTACATTTTGCTCACGTGAAGTGGCGTAATTTTGATTCGAACTTGGACTGCCTTGACGGTGGTACCTGACATTGACCTTTGTTGAACTCTGGTCCTCGTTGTTATACGTTGTGGCCGTACAGTTGAGGTTTGTACATATTTCTATGCGTATAACTTGTTAATCCAGTACTGCGGAAACTACGAATCAATCTTGTTCTGGTTTTGGGATTCGTTTTGAATTGGCTACGCGTTGCTTACAGTCGGAATAACCATTACATTGTATGCCAGTGTTGGAGGCAACATAACACATTCGGCAATCGCATCCCTTGCTTGTCCCTTGCAGTAGTGCATCAAATAAAGTAAGATCTGGCCATTGTCTTGGACTCTACGTTCGGCGTAATATTCGAACTGTTTCACATACCTCCAATACATTCACGAGCAGCCGAAAAATGACCTAAGTTCCACCCTGGGTAAGTCCAAACGATAATCCACCGCGGGTTCCGCCGCTGCAACCGAGCTTGCCGTTGAATAGGTTTTCTCCTTCCTCAGTTAGTGCGAAATGCAGTCTCGCCGTTTCCGTCCCATCCCCCACATCGAGCAGCTTACGTTGCATATCTAACTCCAGTTGTTTTGCAACCTGCTGCTCCTTCATCTCAGCTAACAACAGATCCGTCCTAGCCCTTTAGGATATCGAGCAAACCCTAGAACAATCTGATATACTGGAGCCTGAGCAAGAAAAATGACCAACAGAGACGGGCAAAAGAGTTTGGTTCACCTGAGGGGTTTTGTCCTTTGAGTCCGAACGGTTTGCCGAATTGCCGCGTAATTTCATGTCTCAGCGGTTGCAAATATTACGGAGTACTGTAAAGTCCAGCCACGGAACTTTTGAGCTACGCGTAGCAACCAACTTCGACACAATTCAAAACAAAGTTGGTTCCAAATAGCTACGGTACTATATACAACAAATTAAATAGTTTTACAACAACAGAACCTCAATGGTGCTTTATAGCTCAATGGACCGCACTTCCGGAAGCTATTGTTCTCTCGCAGAACAAAACTATCTTCAAGAAAAAGGTGGACCTCTACCTGGGTTTCTTCTAATAATTCCTTGTCAAAAAAGCGAAATGGATGTCTTTTATTGCATATATGTTCATGAATGTCGCCCCCCCCCACTCCACTTGAGGCACTGTCCACAGTGGGACAATGCATGATGTTATGCGCATTTTGTTTTTTCTGCCACCCCCTCCCTCCCCTCCCCCGCTTCTTTTTACGCTTGTCTCAGCTCAGTGAATCCGACAGAAGATCAAAGATTTCCTCGAAAACCGGGATAAATGGGCTCAAAGCCTAGAACCCGTGTAGTACTTCAAGACTTCCGGGCTCTTAAGCTCCAAATTTAACAAGTCAATAAGTGCTGTAGAATTACAGCAAAAGGTTAGGTACAAGAGATGAGATTACCGGATAAAGTCACAACGAAGTTCAGGCTAAGCGACTCACGCTCGAGGCAACGGCTAGAGTTCGGTTTGTGACAAAGATTTAGAGAAATAAAACAAACAATCGGAATTCCAGCAAAGATAGTCCATACGAATGATAATTGTCGTTTGTAACGTGGACGCTAATGCATGGAACGGGGTTTTCTGAGCTCCTTCACAGATTCCTTTGGTATTTTCGTAGGGAGGCTGCACATTATCAAATTCAAGTCACACTTTCGTTGCTGATTGGTTTGCTGGTGCTGACTTCGACTACCTTGAGTGAAAAGATATTTAGACAAGAGGACAGGTGGAAATAAATACTAACTGGTTCTGGTCGACTATATTAGTAAATGTCGCGAAGCGAGAACCCAGGTTCTGGGGACGCCAAAACCTCGGCAGATGCAATTCTAGAGAATCCAATTTGTCGGTGGGGAACCCCGGGCCACCTACACTCTGATGAGGGTACGAATTTAAAGGCTCTCTTACACAGCAGCATTTTAGGTCTCTTGGTACTGAAATACACGCACTACACCCTAACACCCGCAAGGGAATGGATTAGTTGAGCGTACGAATCGGACACTTATCAACCACCTCAATACCTTCTTCGAGCGAGGTACAGATTGATGCGCGAAAATAAAATTCTTCTTGCTGGCCTAGAGTGAATAGGCGCAAGTGTAGTGACCTCGATCGTTTCGAGAAAATGACTGCTTTCTGGACACCATTTTGGATCTACTTTCTCTACGGTCTTTTCTGACTTTTGACATCAACCTTATAGTGTTCTCCGGTTGCGTACGTTTTACTGGACCGACTTTTCCGAGGTTTCCGTCGACCTCGTTCTGAATCACTTTCACTTTCGGTCGTTCGCCGATTGTACACGCTGGCGGTTCGCTTTCTGCTCAGCCGTTACGTTTCGTTTCGTTTTCCGTTCGGTGTATTTCTCGTATCGGTACTGTTTCGGTGCCACGGTATATAGAATACACCTCGCATCTATAAACCGACTTGCGTCTTCTCTATTCGCCCGATAGAGAGGATAACGTTGTTATTCCGCTGCTAGACCCAACAGGAGACACGTTCACCAACCGCTCCCGAACGTCTTCTGTACAAGTCTCAAAAAATCAGACTCCGAGGTTCTTTCGGACATGAGGGCAGATCTGGCCTCCATCAGATTTGCGATTATCTAAAATTCTCTACCAGAACACTACTGTGGTAGATCACGTCAGCAGGCTGCGGGACACAATGAGAAGGGGTGAAGTCCCTTCTCGGGCTCATCCTCGGACAGCACGGAGGAGGCAAAAAGAATACTACGACAGGTAGGCTTTTGGCCTTTCATTACAACCTGGGGATTTCGAGTGGCCTCATACGCTGGTACCCACCGGGATAGAGCCTGCTAAACTTTCCGGGTGTTGGGAGGGACCCTTTTGAGTTGATTTTTGTAAGATGCAACTTGTGTCATCCGAAAAGCATCGGTGAATAGTCGTAGTCCATCATTTGTTGTTCATTTCAATAGTTTCGAGCCCTTTGACTGATTAGCTCAGGAAATAAACTCAACCAGTAGGATTTCGCCGCCCGAAGGCTGAAAAGCAGTACAGCTATACCGTGAGAGCTAGAGCTGCCAATAGAAGGGGAAGGGTTGTGGCTTCGGGGACGGAGCCTTCTGAAGGAGAGAGCTGTGTAGTAGGGCCTTCCGAAAAATCGTACGAGTAAAGCGAACTGCAGTAATGGATTTTACCTTCCATTTCAGCTGGTCATGTCAATCTTGCATATGCAGACGGAAAACGTGGAATAAGTGGGAGAGACCACCAGTCTGGAAAACAGTGTGATAATCAAGGAAAACAGAGCCGTAATGTGTTTATATGCGTACTTTCACACCAATATTAGTGTGTCACATTTTTCAGGCAAATCTTTACACCGCTGAATACTACCTTCTCGCCGTTGGCTGACTATTGCACAACTGTGTAGCGCAGTTATGTCGTGCGTCTACGGGTGGCCCCTGTGAGGTGCTCGGGTCGGTTCCCGGTGGCAGCGTTCTTCATAACTAAGGTCGTAGGACGTGTGAAATCCATAACATTCACACTGGCCACGTGCCTGCCCAAGAAAACAAACATTCACAGATATTAATCGCACGACCACGAATGCACAACATCGCTGCTTGACATCTACCTATCTAGATCGAAATCGATCTCAGACACCACTATCTGTGATTTGTATTATTTTTCGTTCTCCTTACTCAATTTATTTAATATACGACAGTATATCATTTCCAGTGGGGACCGCTGCCAAGTGGGGGAGTGGCCGGCGGTGACCAGATTCGAACCCGGTTGGACTGTAACGTTCTTGTCCGAAATCCACAACTATACCCGTTTGACCATCGCCGACCGCCAATCCCGTGTCTTGGATTACTGTGTCCAATATTATAAGAATTCAGCCCATTTATTCGAACTGTATATTGATTTCCAAGAAACGAGTTGCCCTTTTCTGCGGCCGAGAGCGGACATGGCACATCGCTGTGGGCAGCTTAGTTCGGTTCACATGGCATGTACGACGATGCGCCGAAACTGTCCGGTTTCCTGTTCTGTGAGTTCCTTGGATCTCTCGGAGCTGCGACAAACGAAAAGGCCAGGCCTTGTTCAATCCAATGGTGAGGAAAACGGAAAAGACCGGCCACTGTGCGACAGTCCGAAGGATGAACAGGATCCTTGTTGCCAGCTGCTAGCTGCTGGTGGCCAGTCATCCACAGGGCTCAGTAGTGATAAGGCAAACGAAACGATAAATCCGATGGCAATAGAGAGGTGTGGTTGAAGAGGGAAGTAAAGTGAGAGATGGCGTAAGAGAGATGTGGTGCCACACACTGCCCCTTTTCGTTAAATACGTTGTTCCATTTTCGGTGAAGCCGTTTCTTGAAATCCTTTACTATCGACACTGCAACCACTTCTTCCGATTGTCTGTTTTAATCGTTGACTACCCTAGCGGAGAAAATGTTTGATTTGAAGTTACCAATGTTTACAGCCCCTAGATCTTTTACGCTACTCACCTGTGGGATAGTCACCTCTTGCCCCGGTGGCCCCAACTGCCTCAAGCGGCATATCCATCTGTCTTTCGCTAAATACAGGTATTAGTTAACATTCAGTGTCAGATCCCATTCTGCAGACCACTGGTATACCCTGTTCAGATCTCGCTGAACGGAATCGTCCGATATGGATGCGAGCACTTCAGCATCGTCCGCGAATACAACGACGAGGTCGTTTATGAATACCAGAAAAAATGGAAGCTCCAGTACTGAACCTTGGAGTTCATCGCTGTGCAGGAGGCTCACCCGCGAAACACTCCTACTTTCAACTGTGGGCATTACTCGCAGCTACTGTGTGACCCATGAATAATAACGCAGACAGTGGAAAATTTCGAGGATAAATTTAGTTATATTTTCAGTGTTCGAATAAGAATGCACAGGGAATCATCCCGCGTTGGCCTCGTCATATAAACTCTGTTGCCTCTCAATAAGCGTTTCTCCACATTACCTCCGTGAAACCGCGACACGGTCCAGCGGCTAGCTCGTTGATTTTGATCCTGTGCCCCGACGGCTTCGGCTGAACGGGTTGAGGACTGTGAATGGGGCTCATACGGGATGACTTCCCACTGCCCTTTACCTGAAGACTGAAGACTGTTTATCGAAATGTCATTTGAACCAAGCGTCATGCTTCTCTCCCACCACGGCCGCCGGTGAAGCGTTCCACGGATTAGTCGCTCTCCTCGAGACACGACATTAATAATAGACCGGTCGACCAGAGCTTCCGCAGCATTAGGGAGTGGCATCCGGTAGTTCATCCGAAGAGGAAACTTCGCATTTCCGGTCGCATGTCACTACGAAGGATCTTCCTTAAACTAACTAGTTTCTTGTGGCTTCTCCTATAGTACTCAGGAAACTGCGAAAAACATACAGCCTCCACAACTCGTCCTACGGAATCCACCGACTAGTCTCTCGATTTTCGATAAGAATAACGTTTTTAGTGGCGAGAGTGCTTTGTAATCTTGCATAACGTGTGCCGGCGTACAATATAAACCTGTAATGTTGCATCACCTATGGTTTTCCTTTGAAAACAAATACGAAATGGTGGTTTAAATGACATGAAGGAAATATGTGTAGCTGTTACTTAAGAAAACAGTGGGAACTGAAAGTCGTACTGATATTCGGCTTACTTTTTTCCTGATCGTGGGTATGCCCGTATGGGCCCCGGGGATGATATAACCTTAAGCTGGTTCACAGTTTGCCCATCTGAGCCCCGTATGTGCGTACTGCTTGGGCTCAGTCAGCTGACATAACACATTTCCGCAACTGTAAACTAATTTTCCTGGTCAGGTCTATAGCATAGCTTTTAGTTTATATGAATTTAATCTAATGACGGTCGACGTTCAGCTAAAGTACCTTTCATATACATATTTTTAGTCACTCATGTTGGACCCGGTATCGCACTATTATCTCCAGGTGGGTGCAGCGATGAGACTACTATGATCTATTGGGCTTCATCCGTCGCCCAGCCCAGACGAAATGCACCCATTTTTATTGCGCGAACTTTTTGGAAGTACCTCATCCTCACCAAATGGCTTATTATCTCGCTCGCAGCCGGGAAACTACCGCATGGCTCCTAAGCAGCACATCCAGTGGGGGCACGAACACTAGATGTTCACTGGGAAGCTCCAATGAAAATGCTGGGCACCGCTACAGTGCGATGCTGGGTCCCGAATAAACGTCTTCCAGTACCCAGTTTCTTCCTGAAAATCGGTATTATCTTTCTGCTTTTCATTTCCTTAATTAACGTTCTACGGTTTTCTATTTTATCCCAGCACCCGCCGAACCCTTAGTTGAGCTGATCGAATAATAAATCTAAATAGAATTCAGCAAATAATGATAGATACAATGATTTTAACGAAGAGTTGGCCTTTTCGGATGTATATAATGTGTGCATCGTGGTTTTGTATCTCAGAATACCACGAAATATAATCGTCTTTACGGTAACCAGAAAATTTCATGAAAGCTCATGTTTTTCCCTAAATACTCCAAACCTTTCTGTCCAGCACCAGCCAGATTTCGCCCAGCATTAACGCGTTACGACCCAGCGTAAGTCAGTCACAGCTCAGCGCTAGCCTGATACAGCCCAGCGTATCTCTGGGCAGTGTGTTGCTTCGGATGTAAGGAAGAAATTATAGTCCCTCTACTCAAAGGCAGGGAGATGACTGCAGCCATTGAGTACATCCATGTGTGCTTCACAAGTGCCGCCTGCAAGGTAATAGCCGAACTGGTCCAGGAACACTTGGAAAATTACCGACTATACAGTATCAACAGCTTTTATTTCGCAAAACTGGCTATTGTCTCCGATTTATTGACTCGCGAGCGTTGCACTGGAACGAGGGCTAAAGAGTATCCTGCAGACGTTGCGTTCGTGGATTTCATCGGAGACTCTTGCAAAGTTACATGACCTAATCTTCCAGAAGCTTCGATTGTTTGGGATAGTGGATCCCTTGCTGCTATGAATGTGATTTCCTGAGGGGACATTGATTTGCGGTCAGTTCCTGGGATCATATCCAAGTGGTACTGCGCCTCCGGTAGTCATGATAGGTCAGGTCACGGCCATGTGAGTGATCCCGATTCTTAAAAGAGTGGGCTTCGAGGGGAATCCCTCTGCCCCGCGACGTCAAGTGTTCGTGTTGCAGGATGATTTTGAAAGTGGTCAACGGGGAACCAGGGGGCTGATCAAGTTCCTGGAGAAAGTAACAATCTCACCAGTTCATAATCTATCTACCCAGTCCCCTATCCACGTGACAACACCAGCACGTAAAGCAAGGTGGTGTTCCTTAAGTGTCCGTACTCGAACTTTTATTTTTCCTGGAATACAAATCAAAAATCTCCCGACGGCTTTCATATCCCCATGTTCTATCTACGCATATGATGTGGAATTGTGATACGTACTTCGTTCTGTAGCGTATAGGTGAATTTTACAGGACGGTGTTGACGCGCTAGCGAACTGATATTCATTGACTCCTCCGATAAATCTAGAAGTGCGTCCAGTTGCCTCGGTTCCCATCACTGATGGGTTGCAACCTATCCGGGGCCTTTTTACGAACAATAGTTTGTTGATGTCATTTTGGAGTTGTGATTTTGGCCTTCATTACGTGGGGCCGGCTACGAAAACAATCCAGAGAAGACTGGTTTCTTACAGAAACCTGCGGGAGCATATGAGATCTCTATATTCGTCGCATTGTTCAACTTGATCTGAGAGTGGTGCTGAAGGGTGTCTTTTCGCTATGGGAATCTTGAACACCCGAACACTCGACAAATCTGCTCAAGATGCATTTCACTTATTTGCCGTTGCTTTATCACTTGTCCCAGAGGGAGATAAACCTTTCGAATTGAATATCTGTTGATGTGGTGATAGAGCTGAACAGTGGCACTTTCAGAAGAAAGCCGTCTGAAGTGTTGGTTGCGTGGTGGCATTCCTTTCTGACTGAGGCATGTCTGTTGTGCTGCCCATTCCAAAGAAAGGTGATCAATCAACATGTGAGAACCACCAAGAGATAGGCTTGATCGATGTCGCCGCAGAGATTTCTGGTGCGTTGCTGCTAAATCCTTTTTCCGCGGCGGAGGACCGACGCACTCGCTCGAACCAAGGGAGCTTCCGCCATCGCAGAGGCTGTGTGGATCAAATATTCACATTGTGCTGAATACTGGAGCACCGCCAGAGGCCAACGGTAATTTGCTTCAACGACTTCCGGGCCGCCTTCAGTTTATTCAAACACAGGTCCCTTTGGACTATAATCCAGTCCGATGGGATGTCCGATAAGCTTTTAAGGTAGTTGAGGGAATGCTGCTCGACAACTGGCGCTAAGATTCGTATGTGCGACGAAGAATCTTGTGATTTCATACTCATTACCGGAGTTGCCTGGGGCTGTCTTATTTTACCGGTTTTGTCTAACTACGCCACTGACTGGACAATGGGTTATGCATTACACGACCACCCTGGCATTCAACTTAGCCATGAACTATACATCTCGGACCTGGAGTTCGCGGATGATGTCGTGTTACGGGACTCCCACGCTACGCTCCAACCAGTCCTCAACGGAATCAATTCTTTCGCGAAGTCCATCGGATTAGAAGTAAACTCAACCGAAACCAAAGCTTTCACAAACCATCTAGGCCCACGGATTCAGCAACTGTACATCAGTGACCGACCAGTAGGATACATCCCTTCGTTCAAATATCTAGGCTCAGCTCTGCTTCCGAACGGCCAGGCAAAGGATAAAGTGGTATTACGAATCGACGGCACCAGGAGAGCCTTCCTTCAGCTAAGACGAACGATATGGACTCGCAGCCATCACGACGAGACTGCACCTTGGCGTGGTGTGATGGTTTGCGTGCCTTCATGACCCAAAGACCTATGCCGGACGGCTTCCTTAAGCCGGAGATGGGTAGAGGCCAGACGAAGTCCATTCTCAGAACCAATTGATAGGCAACATCTGGTTCTAACCACTATGGCCCTGAAGAGGACACTCCAGTGAATCAACGCGGAGAGAAACAGTTTACCGGTCTAGGAATCTCCACTAGATGGACGTAGGAGTGGAGTACCTGGGGTTTCTCTCGACGGCGGAAAAGTCATCGCACTCCACTGGGTAGCTATCGCCCGCCTAAGCTGGGCAGTCCCAGCCCAAAAGATGCTGCCCCGTCCAGGCTCTGCTTGCTCCATTGGGTACATCGAGCTAAGGACTGGATCCGAAAAGCGGATCGATAAAGAAGCACCAGCGAAGATAAGACAAAACGCATGCAGTAATCAGGTCTCACGTGATGGACCAGAAGAAGTTCCTTCACGGATTCTTCGGTCACGTTCCCGTGTTGGGTTACCGCCCCACTGCCTTGTGGGTCAGATCTTTGAGTCAAAGGCTCCCGTTAGGGTTCCCAAAGAAAAACCCCTTCCACGGTGTGCGGAACCGCGGAGTATGATGTGCCCAGAAATCTCCAGCGGTCAATCAGAAAACATTCCTTATCTCTCTACTCTTCGTCCTTTACGTTCCAATTCCAACAACTAGACGCACACAGAAACAATGGATGTCTGCATCCTCACTTGCATTGTTAAATGTGCGCAGATCGATTCCTCCGGATTCCAGATACGATGAGGCACGGAGATGCCCTAAACGCCAACTGATTCGGAGCCTGAAAAATGACCGTGAGCAGTGGTGGATTGCGAAGTGTAGGGAGATAGAAAAAGCTGCGGCGATTGGCAACAGCCGCAACTTTTTTCTTCTGATTAGATAAACCAGTTCACGTAACCAGGAGCTAACGAATTGATCAAAGGGGCGAACGGCTCACTGAATCAAACTCAGGTGCCTCGTCTAATTCGCTGGGCGGAGCATTTCGAGATGCAGTTTAATTAGCCTTTGTCCTCGTCAGATTTGCTCACTTGTGCAATGGGTACAGCTCTGGCTGTAGGTACCAGTCCTACATCAGAAACGGACGTTCTTCGTGAGATAAGCTATCTTAAACGACATAAAGCTGCCGAACCGGATGGGTTGCCTCCATCTATTTTCAAAGACGGTGACCCAGCACTTTTACTGGAGTTGACGAAACTCCTCGGTTTGATATGGAAGAGGGAAAAAGTTCAAAAGAGTTTATGTGAATCGGTGATCGTACCGATCTATAAGAAAGGCGACAGGTCCTCCTGTGAAAACCTCAAGGGAATAAGTTTGGTTAGCATCGCATCCAAACTGCTTGCTGGTATTATTCTCCACCGTTTATCTAACGCTCGCAACCAGTGCTCGCGCGAGAATCAAGCTGGGTTTAGACCTGGTCGAGGTTGTATTGATCACATCTTCACTCTTCGACGAATTTTAGAACATAGACACACCTTCCGCAGACCCACTATCTCCGTTTTTCTTGATCTTAAAGCGGCCTTCGACTCAGTTGACCGCACTATTCTCTGGCGCTGCTTCTTGTTGAAGAGTGTCCAAGAAAAATTAATTTCCAACGTAAAATCCCTTAACATTAATGGCCAAAGCCGAGTTCGGGCTTACAGTGATCATTCACCCGAGTTCGCCACAAAAAATGGTGTGCGTCAGGGTTTCCCCCTCTCTCCTTTTCTTTTTAACTTCGTGATTGATATGGTCTTAGAGACCACACTTTTGTCAGGTGAGGATAGTGGCATTGAACTTTTCCAGGGTGGAAAGTTATCAGGCCTTGAGTATGCGGATGACATAATTCTTCTAAGTGAGATCCAGGTAAGTTGGAAGATTTTCTAGACAGCTTGGCGAATTGCGTTGCAATATTCGGTGTGCGTTTTGCACCTTCCAAGTGCAAGATGCTATTGCAGAACTGGGTTGATTTAACCCCAAACCTTTCAGTGTCAGGGGAGACTACAAACGTGGTAGACAAGTTCTGTTATCTGGGGAGTTGCATTTCATCCGGAGGTCGGATATCGGATGAGGTATCTTTGTGTATACAGAAGGCTGGATTGGCATTTGCCAACCTGAGTCACCTGTGGCGTCGAAATGAAATCCGTTTACTTATCAAAGGCCGAGTGTACGCTGCAGCAGTTAGGTCTATCCTTCTGTATGGTTCGGAGACATGACCACTACGGGTGGAGGACATACGAATATTGTCGGTACCTGAACACAGATGTCTTCGTAGTATTGCTCGAATCTGGTGGGAACACGGTGTGAGCAATGCTGAGGTTGGGCGGAAAGTCTTAGGTTCGAGGATCAAATCATTAGATGGAACGCTTAAGCTCATCAGGCTAAGATGGTTGGGACATGTGTTACGCATGTCCCCTGATAGGATTCCTCGGCGTGCTATGTTTGCTGAGACGAATACCGGTTGGAAAATCAGTAGGAGTGGTTAGTCCATGACATGAACGAGAGGTATGAAAAGCCTAACTAGTGTACTTGGCCATGGAGGGCGCGTTAGACTTCCTGGGGGTGGGGGGGGGTCCAAGAGACCCTCCCACTTAATGGTTGGATACGTTAAGGGATATGGCTAAATACCGCGATCAGTGGCGTTCTTGCATCCACAAACTTTCTTCATCCACTCAGTTCCAATAAGGTAGTTCTCCTCTTACTTTTTTCATACTCTTTTCTTCTTCATTATTTCCTTTTGAGATTGCCGCTAGGAAATTTTTACCAGTTCATGCTTAATGATTATCTGAACAGAACAGAACAGCAGCGAAATCGGCTTAAGGACCAAAGTTCGTGTTTATCGTGCTGTCATGCACTCCCTGCTCATCTGTGTCTACGAACCATGGCCACTGTGAGCTGAGGATACCAGGAGACTGGAGGTTTTCGATCACTGGTGCCTGCAGCAGATCCTAAGAGTCGACTGGCACGACAGGGTGTCCAACAAAGAGGAAAAAGGACGGTACTCCGATATCTGTGCACTCTCCGTCCTCTTCCAGCGTCGACGACTGCAGTTGTTTGGCCACACCCTTCGACGACCCAAGTCAGAGATAACCAAACAAACACTGCCCTACTCCCTGCCCTGGTTGGCGCTGTCCCCTTGGTGGGAAGTTGTAAACGTAAATCAGTACAATAGAAAAGAACGTAGGGCTTCTAGGTCTTTGGTCGGTCTATGGAGTCCGGTGATGGAAAAAGGACCGGATTATCATCTGCTCCGAGCTCACCTTTGACCGTCGCGCGTGGTCAGCATTAATTCGTGACATCCATGGAGCCGACTTATCCTATCGCAGGAGATAGTCGCGTAAAAGTAAAAGTGACTAAGTGGTGGCTTAGTAATTAAGCTTGAGCTTACTCCGGTGAGTTGTTTGTGATGAGGTTTACATGGTGGGATTCCCTCTGCCTCTGTTTTAAAGAACGAAAATCGTTATATCGCTGCGCTTGCTGAACCTGTTTTTACGTTTAGTCTCAGCTGTGTTTTACCTCAGAATGACTTGTAGGTTGCTGTTGATGAATTAGACTTACTATGCTCCTGTCACACTAGCTCTACTTACAAACCAACGTTGAGCGACGGAGAGGGCCTCAGTCAGTTTTCCACTCGCAGCGCGAACTTGTTTATCATGGATTGTACCTTTTGCTTTTTACTAGTTCATATTTTAAATAAATATCGTTTGACACTCATGGCCATATTTGTCGATGAAAATTTTCGGATTGTTTCACATACACATATGATGCAGTCAGAACTTCGCGCTAGTCAAGGATGCGTCGAGCAAATTTCTGGTCCCAGTCAACTATTTGAGTACCGTCGCGCTTTTCAAATACATCATTGTGTTTTTCGACTTCGCATTACACTCCATTCTGTCGACAGGAATGAGGTTAAGGAATGAACCTGGTAAATATTTTCAAACTAAGAGTGTTATAATCATACCCGAAATTAGTTTAGGATTTGACCAACTACCATTACCTTGTTTATTGACAATGTGTTGGAAAGTTAAAAACAAACAAAAAAACTTTTCTTTAAGCAAGACATCAATCCAACTCGAGTGTGCCGGGCCGGAGTAAATAATCAATAATTTATCGGATTACTCAAGGCGAAACCCCTTTTGCCGATCGTGCAGTTCGACGCAAATCGGGTCAACGGATCAATGATCAATCCGGCAAATGTTTTTAGCAACCTAATCGGCCTGAGAAGGCTTGAACCTAACTGGACGCTCGAGTTCGGGAACCTTTGATTTTTGCTTTAAGTCATCACCGTCATCATCGTACAGTGTTAAACAGCAGGGCAAGCCCCACTGACCACTGCCTATCTCACCATGTTGTATGTTGAATTAGAAAGTGTGAATATACACGATGGAGGGGAAGTGGACTTACAGGGGTGGGGAAGGGAAAGAACGCCCTAGTAGTCAACACACAGAATACACATTCTAACTGTACAAACGCACATCAATCAATCATCCTGATTCGACAGAAAGTGATAACACGATCTCCACTGTTCACGGTTCGCAGCCATATCCTTCAGTGTCTCCAGCCAACTGATAGACGGATCTTTAAATTTCACATAGTGGTTTCTGTACGGACACGTTTTGTTTTGGCGAACTGAATTGTTGTCTTCTGGTTTCCCATAGCGGGCTGGAGCGATTGAAGTCGCAGCTACAAAGTACTTTTGCACGACTAGCAGGAGCCTGTGCCTACACTCACTTTTTGTAGTGATCAGTTGGAGTTAACCTGGGGAGCCCAGATGGAGGTGGTATTGGCAATATTAAGTCACAAGTAACCGGAACAAAATCATTTCTCACCAGCCTGCAACCTGTGGCACCGCCGTGACATCCGGCCCTCCCTTAAGGGACGGGTATACATCGCCAGGGTTTCGAGACCTGGCCACTCTGTTTTGAGGATGCTTAGCGTCTTTCCATGTTTGGCCAGTGATGTCTGCGAAACGTTGCTGGCATCTGGTAGGAATATCAGGTGAGAAATTACGAGGCGCGTCGTCGTGTGTTGAGTGCAGATAGTCACTGTCTGACAACTGATTGCTGTACATCGCCATTCGTGTTTCTTTTATTTAAATGTCAGTCTTTAATTCTGTTTTACCTTACCCTTTCCTTTACTTTGTTGTGTTTCTGTTACCTTCGTAGCGTTGGCACCAAGCTTGATCTCAAGTCATTGATAAATATATAAACAATGTACATCTACACCGCCTCCGATGACTTGGGCTTGTTTTGCGTATGCCTGTCCGTCGTCTAGCTTTCCGTGCTCTATTCCCACGTGCTGAGGAAAGCTGGAAGAAGCGACGCGACGGTCAAGCGATGACTTGGAAGCTAGCACCGGAACTGGCCTCGTTTGGTTTTTCCTACCGTTCTGATTAGGGCCCAAGAGATGGGAATTTTCGTTGCTTAGAGACGTTGGGGGATGTGGCCCAGAATAGAAGTTAACAGCACGAATACTGTACGGCCTGTTTATTGAACTCACGTTTCCCCTTAGTACAAAAGTGTCTTGCAGACACGAATTGACGAAAAAACAGCATAATATGTACTGTGAAAAAATCATCGTGTCGTGTCCTTTTACTGACTGCTTCCCATACTCTTGTAGCTTCCCACATTTTTGTTGTATATATATATATATATATATATATATATATATATATATATATATATATATATATACTATTACCTTTATGCGGGTAGCCCCTGCAAGAGGATGTACCGGCTTCATGCATGTCCTGAATGAAACCTTCCCATGGGCGAATTCGCAAGTCATTGTGGTCTCACAACGAAATAAGCCCCTACACGAAGTTCCGCATGTACCAAGCTGCCGTCCGCCCGGTTCTTATTTACGCCTGCGAAACTTGGCCGCTGAGAGTAGACGACAAAAAGGCTGGAAAGCTTCGACCACTAGTGCATCTGCTACATGGCCAAAACCAAGTAGTATGATCGCGCCAACACTGCGAATTCAGAACGACTTTTTTCCTCCAACAACGTCATCTACAGTAGTTCGGCTGTGTTCCTCGTCGACCCGAAGCGGAACCTACGAAGGTGAGCCTACTGCCATCACCCTGCTCAGACACGTAATGTTGCCTTGGTGTCCAAATAAAGACATAGGTTAACACTGTTAAGACAAACATGGAACGCCTGGGCCTTTAGTCCGTCTTCGGAGTGCTCGACTGGCGCAATAACTGGATTTTACGGTGTGCAGAACTTGCGACAGACCGGAACTTGTGGGCAGTTACTATCAGAGACATCCTATAAACCGACTTATCTTCTTACTTACTTACTTTTACGCGACTATCTCCTGCGATAGGATAAGTCGGCTCCATGGATGTCACGAATTAATGCTGACCACGCGCGACGGTCAAAGGTGAGCTCGGAGCAGATGATAATCCGGTCCTTTTTCCATCACCGGACTCCATAGACCGACCAAAGACCTAGAAGCCCTACGTTCTTTTCTATTGTACTGATTTACGTTTACAACTTCCCACCAAGGGGACAGCGCCAACCAGGGAAGGGAGTAGGGCAGAGTGTTTGTTTGGTTACTCTGACTTGGGTCGTCGAAGGGTATGACCAAACCACCCTGTCGCGCCACTTGACTTTGAGGATTTTCCGCATGCACCAGTGGTCGAAAACCTCCAGTCTCCTGGTATCCTCAGCCCATAATGGCCAGGTTCCGCAGCCATAGATGAGCACGGACCAGATGGCGGCACGGTAATCACGACCTTTGGTTTTCAAGCTGATTTCACCGCGAGTCCACACCGTTCGTCTTAGCTGGTTTGTGAAAGCTTTTGTTTTGGCCGAATTTACTTCAAGTCCGTTGGACCTCGCGAAGGAATTCATTTGGTTGAGGATTGGTTGTAACGTAGCGGGGGAGTCTCCTAGCCCGGCAATATCATCCGCGAACTCCAGTTCCGAGATGTATATTTCCTGGCTAAGCTGAACGCCAGGGTAGTTGTGTAATGCCTGTCGCATTGTCCAATCAGTGGCGTAGTTGAACAGCACCGGTGAGAGGGGACAGCCCTGTCTAACTCCGGTAGTGAGTGTGAACTCGCGGGACTCTTCACCGTACATACGAACCCTAGCACCGGTTGTCGAGTAGTATCCCCTTAGTAGCCTTAAAAGCTTATCGGGCATTCCATCGGATTGGATTATGGTCCAAAGTGACTCGCGGTTCACCAAATCGAAAGCTGCCCGGAAGTCGATGAAACAAGCTACCGTCGGCTGCTGAAACTTATAGCGGTGCTCCAGTATTCGGCGCAGTGTGAAGATTTGATCCACACAGCCTTTGCCACGATTGAAACCCCCTTGGTTCGGGCGAGTGCGCTGGTCTCTTGCCTGGGAGAAACGGGTTAGTAACAACACACCAAAGATCTTTGCGGCCACATCGATCAGGCTGATCCCTCGGTAGTTCTCACATGCCGATTTATCACCTTTCTTCGGAATGGGCAGCAGTATGGACATTCCCCAGTCGGGTGGAAATGCTTCCGCTCTCCAAATGGAACCAAAAAGTGTACACAACCTGTCAATCAACGACGATGAACATGCTTTATACACTTCTGGAGGGATGTCATCTTTCTTAGCAGCCCTTCTGTCCTTCAGTATGTTAATTATTTCCGTGATTTCCGCGGTGTTGGGCGGGTCACAGTAGCTTTCGTACTAGACTGGAAGAGTTGATATTGGTTGGTCCGTGCGGTGGTCTGTGGGCCGGTTGAGCAGGTGACTAAAGTATTCCACCCATCGGTCCATTTTCTTACTCTGTTCGGGTATTAGGTTCCCCGCCGTGTCGCGAAGAAGGGAATTTTGTTTACAGAACCTATTAGAGACGTTGCGAATAAGGCGGAACAATTTACCGAAGTCATCAGTTCCGGACCCGGTCTCCATTTTTCATCTATTTCTATCCAGTATCTTTTGCGATCAGCCTTGGCGGAGCGTGTGGCCTCTCGTTGCAATCTGCGGCGTTCGTCACTACCTGCCAGTCGGACTTCGTGTGATTTGGTTGACAACTGAAACGTGTTCTCGGAGATCCAATCTTCTGTCCGTCTTTTTGTTTTCCCGAGTACTATCCAAGTAGCTTCTTTGATTGTCGTCTTCATTCGAGTCCACTACCCTTCCACAGAAACTTCGTCTGCTTATGCGTTGGTTGCGTCGGTAAGTTGAGTTGTGATTGCTCGTGACAACGCTTCTCGTTTCTCTGGATTTCCTAGGGCAGCAACGTTTATCCGGGAGGGTGCAGACACTTTAGCACGTGTAGACAGATGAACTTTGAAACACGCGCGCAGGAGAACATGGTCAGTGCCGTTTGTATTGCCTGTTTTTGCACCTCGGTACGCTGGGCAATCCTCCACAGATGAAGCCCAACGGGCTCTCACCAGGATGTGGTCGAGTTGGTGTGCAGTGTGACCGTCACTGGAGTACCATTTGAGTAAGTGCTTCTTGGGGGGTTGAAATCGAGTGCTGCAGATAACCATTCTCTTGATGTCGGCTGAACCAATCAGTTGGCCACCGTTCTCACAGCGCTGACCAAGACTGAATTTCCCGAGAATATGGCGAGTGGATTCATCGGCCGTACCTGTGCGAGCGTTCCAATCTCCTGCGATGAAAAGTACGTCGCGCCTCGAAACCCGGTTGATTACCTCCTGCCAGTAACTGTAGAATTCGTCTTTGGTTTCGTCATCAACCGAATTGGTTGGAGTATAGGTCGCAATCACCATCCAGTCGTGCGGGGAGTCTTTAAAACGTGCCAAGGCGAGTCTAGATGAGACTGGTTCTTAAGAGATCATTGCATCATTAGCTGCTTTGTTCAGAGAAAACGCGACACCGTAGAGACCGGCGTTGTCTTTCAGGCCACTGTGATAGAGCCAATAAGATGTATCCACTTCCGGGACCTTTATTTGTCGGCTACCTGAGTTGGGCAGGCGGACTTCAGAGAGGCAAGCAATATCTACGTCATAGTCATGTAGAGTCCGCACTGTGATGAACTGACTGCCGACGTCTAGAAACGTCCTTACATTCCAACAGGCTGTGTGTTCTTTTCCTGCGGCGAATAGTCCCAGCTTGTTGTCTTATCACCTCGACCGCCGGGACACGAGACGCGTCGCTTACCGGGGACGCCGTAGCATGGTGAGCGCTTGAGGTTCTGTGAATAATCAGAGAGTCGCGGGAGTAGGGTATCAAGCGGTGTCCCCAGCACCGTTCGGCCTTTTTGTTCGAGGATGCACCCCTAGCCCTTGCACACTCAAGTGCAGACTGCAAGGCAGAAAGGTGTTTCCAGAGGAGCTGGGGACCAGCTGTACCGTTCGTTCGCCTCCTCTGGAATGCCGGACCAGGCAGTTAAACAGTTCTCTCTTCATAGCCGTTTGATCAGTAGATCTCGTCCGCCCATTTAGAAGAATCTGTCTTCACATACCGAACACCGACTCGCCGAAGTTTTTTAGATCTCGGTAACTCTCAACCTGGTTTAACCCGCCTGTTGAGCGGTTTGCCGGGGTGTGGCCGCTGATGCATGCTTCAGCTTCGTGGAGCCACAGGTGAGAGCTGGGTGAATGATGGAGACCAAGGAGATGGAGAATGCCCCAAGGGGCACGACAGTCAACCAACTCAGAGGTGCTACTCCTCTCAGACACCCCATACACTCATACACTTATCCTCTCGCAAGGGATTGCAGCATAAAAGTAAAAGTGAGTATGAGCGACGATCGGTTGCGAGACCTGAGCACAGCGAAATCCAGTTCTGCTTCCACTTGCAAACACCGTAGACAGACTGGAGTACTAGTCGCTCAGCGTCCGATTTGACAGTACTGAACCATGTTTTTCAGCTGTCCTTCAAGACAAAAATGCCATCCTGGATATGGAACAGAAGAGAAGCAGTGTTTTGAGATCTCCGTGTCTGGAAATCGTTTGACATGTCCATACCACTGCAATCGTCAGCGCTGAAGGAACACTGACAGCTTTTCAATACCGAAACACCATGATCTTATTGCGTCGTTTGAAAACACGTCGTGCCAAGCCACTTTCAGGATCCGTTCCAGACATCGATGGTCAAACACTCAGGTATTCTGCGTACTGTTACTCAGTCGCCTCTCAGTTGCGAGAGACTCCCGCACCCGATCGAACCAAGGGAGGTTCTGCCGTAGCAGGGATTGTGTGGAGCAAATTTCCGAGTACTGGAACACCGCTACAGGTTCCAGTAGCCAAAAGTAGCCTGCTTCATTGATTCCCAGGCTACCTTTGATTTGGTTAGTCATTAATGCCTTTGGAGTATACTAGAATCTGACGGTATTCTTGTCAAACCCTCAAGGATCATGAGGGCTTACTATGCCTCCGCTAGCGCACATGCCCGAGTATATGTCGCAGAATCTTCGACGTTCGCAATCAATTCCGGAGTTAGACAGGGATTCCCCTTTTCATCGATGTTTTTCAACTATGCAGTTGACGGGACAATGAACGAAGCCTTGGATAATCACCCCCGGTGTCTGATTAAGTCCAGCGGTGTACATCTCGAACCTGGAGCTTTCAGACAGCGTTGTGCTAGGAAATGCTCCGGCCACATTTCCGCTAGTCCTCTATCAACTGGATTACTTCTCGAGGACTATTGGTCTCGAAGCCAATTCCGCGAAAACGAAGGCTTTTTAGACTTGCCCTAGGTTGTCAGCTCAGCAATTGTCCATCAATGGTCAGGTAATCGAGTACGTAACATCGTTCAAATACTTGGAGTCAACTCTGCTTCCGAATGGTCAGGCGAAGGACGAAGTACTGTCAAGGATTGACGATGCACGGAATGCGTTTCTTCAGCTCTGGTGTGTACTGTGGTCACGGAGCGAAGTTAGCCTTCGAACGAAGATTCGCGTCTTCTGTGTTGTTATCCGACCCGTGCCCAAATGCGGGTGTGAAACCTGGCCGCTACGAGCCGAAGATGCCAGGAGGCTGGAGGTGTTCGACCACTGGTGTCTGCGCCGAATTCTTCGTATAAACTGGCAAGAAACGCTTTCAAACGACGAAATAAGGAGGCGATACTGCGACATTGACCAACTATCCATCCTTCCTTAACGCCGCCGCCTGCATTAGTTCGGTCTTACACTCCGGCGATCCGACAGAACTGTCCAAACAAACACTCCCCTGCACCAAGTATGGGATCATCATCATCATCATCATCGTACAGCGTAAAACAGTAGGTCAAGCCCCACTGACCACTGCTTTTCTCATCATGTTGCACGCTGAATTAGAAAGTATGAGTATACAAGATGGACAGGGACTGGACCTACATGGGTGGGAAAAGGAAAGAATGCCCTGGTATCCAGCACACGGAATACACAGTCTAACTGTACAAACGCACATCGATCAGTCATTCTTATTTGACAGAAAGTGACAACACGATCTCCATTGTTCACGGTTCGCAGCCATACCCTTCAGTGTCTCCAGCCAACTGGTAGACGGATCTTTTGGACCCCAACCACGAAGACGTGAAGCACTTACTTTTCCTAAGTCTGCTGTACATTTTTTCATTTCTTGCTGCCACATCATCTGTTGACCTCCACGTGGTCTCCTCCACTCCCTAGGAGGAACGGAGAATAGGACACGGTATGATAGACGTGTGTTTTCCACACGTAACACGTGCCCCAACCAACGAAGTCTACTAAGTTGGATACGCTGTGACAAAACGTTCTCCGAATTAGTACCCAATACTCGATTTCTGACTTCATCATTACTTACTCGGCTATTCCACCCGATCTTAGCGATACTACGTAAACATCGATGATCGAAAACCTCAAGATGACGAATATCTTCAGCACGCAGTCTCTAAGTTTCGCAACCATACAACGAAACTGAACGCACTGCGGCACAGTATACACGACCTTTCAACTTCAGTGAAGTATCAGATCGACGCCACAAGTGCTTCAGCGCAGCGTACGGATGGTGCTGTCGCCTTGGTGATCAACTGAAAGCGTGATTGAGCACCGTCGAGAAAGACATGGGGCGTTTTGGGAAACATACATGCTACGGCTTGCGATATTGGAAGAAAAACTGGGTGGTGATTTACTCTGTGCTCGCAGCCAACCGCCGTGAATGGTCGGCGATGATCTGCGATATCCATAGAGCCAACGTATCCTCTGACAGGAGGTAGTCATGTAATATTAAAAAGTAAAAGTAAAGATTTCCGATGTTCTCGACTCGTAGTGACCACGCTTCAGAACCCTAGGTCAGTATTGGACGGATAGCGGCCCGGTAGACGCGGACTTTGGTCCGGAGACCGATTTCGTTTCGTGCTCAGAGTGCATTGCGAAGTTGGAGAAACACGATCCTGGCATTGTCATTGCACAGTTTAACCTTGTCTTTGAACTGACCGTTTGGGAGAATCGTGGAGCCCAGATGTTTAAACGCCGGGACGTACTCGATTTGTTTACCGTTTGTCTATCGGTAGAATGGACTATGTAGCGCATGTCGAAAGGATCTTGGGCGTATTAATCTATAGTCCCATGAATTTGGCAAAGGATCTACACAATTCAGAACTGGCTGTAGGACAGTTGGACTGTCTCCGAGGATGACTCTATCCGTAAATTCCAAATCGGCGAGAAAAGCATTGGTTCCCAACTGAATACCAGGGTCATCGGTGAGCGCCTGTCTCATTGTCCAATCGATAGTGTAGTTGGACAGCACTGGCGACAAGGAACAGTCTTGCCTCACACCAAAATTGAAGGAGGCCATTGGACTCATCTCCGTAGATGCGTATTGTCGCATGCTTACTTGCATCGTACAACTTCACGAGGCTGGTAAGTTTCTCAGGCATTCAATTTCTTCTTTTACGCGGCTAGCTCCTGTGAGACGATGAGCCCGCTTTATGGATGTGCCGAACGGTGCATGCACGTAAGCGGTGTATGTAGAAGATCAGTTCATGAAAAATCTTGAGAATTAGGTACGAAGTGGCATCTTCAGTGTCGCTCGGCTTTGTGTTCGAGGTAGCAACTCTAGCCCCTGCACAACTAAGTGCTACTTGTTGGGTAACAGGAAGTTTGTATTTTGGGAGCCGGTGACCGAACTAGCGATTCATACGCCTTTTGGATGGTGGTCTGTCAGTCGAGGATACCCAACGCGTTCTAATTAATCTTATCCCATTCAGAATAGTTGAAAAAGAGGCAAGAGGCAATTGTTTTATTTAGTAGCGGGCCACATTCGCGCACCAGAGAGTTGGGACTGCGCATCCATCATCCCTTTATACAAGAAAGAGGCTAGAAACATCTGTTGCAGTCATGGAACGATAAGCTTGATCTCAGTCGTATCAAAGCTGTTAGCGTCGGTGATCCTCCAGAGATTATCCCATTATCCCATCCGTCAGATACTCGGGCTCCGCCGCGCATATCGTAGACCTGCGGTAATCATATATGTCCCCGCAGCTTTTGATTTAGTTGATATAACAACCCTTTGGGATTGTCTCATCAGGCAGGGAGTGCCTGATAAGTAAGTCAAAATCATCTAAGCGCAATACCACGAGACTTTAGACCGAATACAAGTATATGGCTCATCATTTTGCTTTCCGGTTGGAAACGGCGTGCGTCAAAGTTGTTCACTCTCACCCTTCCTGTTCAATTTTGCGATCAACGATATCCTAAGAGAGACAAGGAAAGCGAACGAAAGAAGGGATTGGCCGGCTACGTGGCAGCAGACTTTTAGGCTTAGACTATGCGGATGACATCGCGTTGGTTTGCGACGATGCTACTATGGCACAGTGCGTTCTAGACAACCTCGCGTCGTCTTTGTTGCGGTACGGAATATGCTTATCACCCTTCAAGTGTAAGGTGTTTCTACATGACTGGCAGGAGTCCATCCTCACACTTTCCTTCGGTAGTGATTGGTTAGGAATTGTTGAAAACTTAGTCTACCTGGGAAGCTGTATAACTGCCAATGGACGGATTGGAAACGATGTGAAAAAAAACTAAATAGCGATGGCTCAAGCGGCATTCTGCAGTTTGTATCACCTGGGGAGACGGCGTGACGTCTTTATCCGATTGAGAGCTAAGGTGTACAAAGTTGCTGTGCGTAGTATGCTCCTATAGACTTGTGAAACCTGGCCTGTTCGAGCGGCCGAAGTCGACCGGTTGTCCATCTTTGATCACCGATACCTGAGGAGTATCTCACGAGTTTGGTGACGGCAGCGGATAAACAGTTCCGCGCTCTATTCTCCGAGTTTAAGGTTAGCTAAAGACGACAACGTGGAGGCCAAGCCACGACACGGCATCGGCCTATCAGAATGTTAACGTCAAGAGTTGCCTCTGTCGGTTCATCACGTTTGCACGGTTGGGGACCTCGAGATCCACTACACAGCTGGATGGGAACTTTGTTGGATATGGCTCAATGTCGTGCTTAGTGACGGTTGTGTTGTGACAGCTTGTGTTTTGAACTCCTGAGAAACTTTTCCTTTGGTTCTTCACTTTTTCCGTCTCATTTTTGCATGGCACCACTCCTCTGTACATTGCGCCGGGTTATTGGCAAGTATATATATATATATATATATATATATATATATATATATATATATATATATATGCGTCACACTGCTATCTGTGGCCTTCTGTGACTTTTTTGAAAATAGTTCGCTGCCAGGCAAAAAATCCTCCAACAACGTCGGGTTGCTTTCGTCTGGCTGCCCGCCCTCGGCCTGTCCGATATGTGTGACCCTGCAGGAGCGCTTTTGCACCATTCGGAATAGCCCTCAGAGTCAGCGTAGCACGCAAAACCGGTCACCACAGTAAAATAGAAAAGTTGATTCTCTGTCAGCTGGGTCTACTCCTGTCTAACCACGGGCACCAGTAGCCGAATATCCCGACAAACGTGAAGAGTGGGAAGGTAGGGTTATATCTGGGTTGCGAAGTGTGATTATTTTGCGTGCGTTGCGAAGACAAAGCGCACGTCAATTTTGAAAGTTACATGAGTTCTGGCTACGGCAGCCGACTGTCTCGTTTGGTAAGGTGTGGGAACGTTGACGGCAGCTAAGTAAATAAAATGCTTAGATCAGAGAATGAGACCTGTTTTCTCTTCAATGTATCGTTCCTAACTTCCCACAATCATCACTACATGTAACTCCTTGTATCCATCTAAAATTAAGAGATGGAGGATGTGAGGTAACCAAAAATAGAGCAAGTTTTTTCCTCAAAAGCCGTTGTAGATCTGTGGGCGGTTGGACACACCTCAGAAAAGTGCTGTGTCTGGAAACAATAACGGGCGTCTTCAACTCGCATGCTGTGAAACGAGAATTAGAACTTGTGTTTTTCTTCGAGAGCCGTAATCAGTCTCAATATCAATAGCCTTATGCACTAAGTTTCTTGGTGTTAACCTATCACAGGAACGTGACTGAAGCGCCCTTGCAGAGAGTTTTTGCGTTCCACCTTTCGAGATCTGATTATGTCCTGTTCGCTTGTGTTCTAATTGCCCATCCAACTTTTGGATTCTGTCCTTAGGTCCATGCACCCAGTGGAGCAGGTGGAACGCGGATGAGCCAGCCGTCCGATGAAGTGAGATAACTTTTCAAACCATTGAGAGAAACCCTAGGTACTCCACTACTACGTACATTTAGCAGAGTTTTTCCATCAAGGCATTGTTTCCTTCCGCGTTTATTCTGTGTAGTGTCCTCCTGGAGGTACAACGGTTGGTCGCACGTAAACTGATACTGCCCGTCTACTGGTTTAATAGGACGAGTTTATCTAGCAACAATCCACTGACCTATCCGGCATCATTACAACTTAAAAGTTGTCTGTTTTAACTTCTAACAGAAGGCAGTGGCGACAGAAGCATCTCTTCAAAAGCATTTATATTTGAAGTTGTTGATCCGAGGTGTTCATGTAATCACATCGGCTCCATGCTTCTCAGGAAAATAATAACAGGAAATTTTTTTACTAACTATCTTTCTTTCTGCAGCTGTTCGGCCTTTTACGAAGAAAATATGCCTCCCAAGAAAGCAGAAGCCTCCAAGAAGACAGCTGAAAAACAAAAGCAGAAGATTATTGAGGTTGATAAACTCAGTGATTTCATTTCGAACTGTTTGTCTGTAGGACAAAACATTTGGTCTTAAAAACAAAAAAGGTGCCAAGCAACAAAAATTTATACAGCATGTTCAAAAGCAAGTCACTCTGGGGAACAAGTCGGCTAAAGATGTATGCTTCATGCACAATTTTTTAAACACTTCATCAAGCTTGAACGGTTGGAACGTGAAAAACAGGAGAAGAAAGAGGGAAAAAAACGTGAGATATCCGAGCTGAACGAATTATTCAAGCCCGTTGCCGAACTGCAAAAATGCGCCAAGGGTTAGTTTTTTCCGTTTCAGTTCGCTCCATTCTCATCTATTCTTTCAGGCGTGGATCCTAAATCTGTACTTTGTGTGTTCTTCAAGCAGGGTTTGTGCACTAAGGGTGAAAAGTGCAAGTTCTCGCACGATTTGAATATCGAACGGAAGGGAGAGAAAAGAGGTATCTATTCCGAAGAGGACAAAGTCGAAGAATCTATGGAAAATTGGGATCTCGATAAATTGGAGGAGGTAGTCTCGCGAAAACACGAAGCTACTAATAAAGGTCTACCACCAACAACCATAGTGAGTCATTCGTTTTGAACGTATTCTTTGCTGGTTCACAGGTGTGTAAATATTTTATAGAAGCTGTGGAAAACTTCAAATATGGCTGGTTCTGGGAGTGTCCAAATGGAAAGACGTGTCACTATAGACATGCTCTACCGTCTGGTACGTTTTCTTTCACATTAGGCATTCACTTATAGGATTTGTACTCAAAAGAGATCAGAAGAAAATTGATGAACAAAAGGAAGTCATCTCCTTAGATGATCTTATCGAAAGAGAGGTATGTGTTACTATGTGGGATATTTCGGGGTTATTCTGTGCATCGCCCAATAGATGGATCTTTCATGAGCTTTTCATTTCTCGTTTGTGTTAGGATTTTTTTCTCCCTATTTCCCTTATCTCTATTCGTCCAATGTTTTTGATTAATCCCACTGAAAGACATTTATTAATGTTGATCGGTTTCAAGAGGTTGTATGAGGTTAGTTGGATCACACTGCTCGAATCCTGTATACGCGTTTCACCTAAACAGCAGACATCAATCTTCAGAGATTCTATTGTGAAGGTTAGGCACCCCTGCTGACCGGCCTGCATGAATGTACGCACGTTGAAGGAGCCGAGATTCAGAGGCTGATGAGGCTTGATATAATGTGAGTTACCAGACAGAGGATTATTCCCGACACTATTTGACAGTGAATCGTTGCGAGTATCGAGAGTGTTATCAGTGGGAGCATTATGAGTGGATAGATGTGGCAAAGAAGGGGGGGGTGTTAGGGACAGAAGACAAAGGTTGTACAGAATCGTGCGGCTAGTTTCTATTCCCTTATCGTAGAGAAATTTATGAATTTCTACTGACAGAAGCCGCACCGCGGTCGTACGGTTAGGGCCTGCGGCCGGCTTTTGCTCTCTTTTGTTGCCTCCTTCAGAGTACGACGAGTATGCCTTATGTTTTCATTTCTCTTCAACTTTGCCGTAAAAACGGTGGAGCTGAACTCCTTCCAGGGAGCGGAATTTTCGACTTGGAATATGCCGATAACACCTCCTGGCTGAGTGATAATGCACAGGCAATGCAACGGATTCTGAACCGCTTGACGATTAGGATATCCAGGTATGGTGTGCATTTTTCGCCTTCCAAGTGCAAAGTATTTTTGCAAGACTGGCCGAAGCCCGTGCCTGCATTCACCTCTTGCGGTGGTCAAAAGGACAAGAACGATTGGGGTTCGATTACCGTTAACGCCAATCACTTCCCCATTTCGTAGCCTTTCACTTATCGCAGCATCCTTTCCTGAATTGTTATGCATTGTGGTGGTCGAGTGGTTAGGAGCGTTTGCTCACCACCTCGGAGGTCCAAGATTCGAATCCCCGCCACCACCGGTTACTTTGGTGGTAGACAGTTATCCACTATCGTCCGGATCGTTACTACACCTGACCTATTGGGACCTTATGTGGTTCTTCGCCACTCCAAGTCTCAGGTTTCGGTTACCGGTTATCCCTAATAGTGCGGTTGGCCCTCGTGGCTATGGGATATTCCTCTTCCGCAGCACTCGTGCGCAAGAATTTAATTAAAAAAGATAGGGAAAGCAGTTGATAAACATATTTGGTAGCTGTAGAAGACTGATATGTCTGAACAGGCAAAATCGAAAAGAAGTCGATAGTAAGCTTCAGGGTGTGTAAACCGGCTAATGGTTCGTCCCTTATCTTTCTGTCGTCGTAACCAAAACGGACTTGCCATGGGGACGTAGAGGGTTCAGTATTGTTATAGTAGTCGATCTATTTCGCCTTGAATACAATTCAAGTCTGTGACAATGATGGCCGGATTTCGTGGCAATCAGTCTGAAATTAGAAATCAAATTGTCATGTAGGAATGGGACATCGATATCAACAACAGTAGGCGTTAAAAACGGCGAAAAGTGGTTGATCTGTCTTTAGGAATAATTACATTTTGATGCTTATCCAAGGGATAATAACCGAGTATGTACTCGTTGCATAAACCATTTTAGAGAAAGATGGGTTTTAATGGATTTTAATGAGTGTTTTTGTGTCTCACGGAAACATGTGTATGTCCGCGGGTAATAAGACAAGCGGGTCGAAGTTATCAAGATAATACTCGCAGAGGGCAGTATAGACCGGTAGTGTTGTGCAGGAGTATTGCCGGGTAAACAACTCTCACAACCCCACGGTGTCAACGAGTGCTTTCATTGGTATTTTGTTAAGTACAGTCTTGTACCATAGATTTAAATAAGCCGGTAGAACATGTGACACCGAGAGATGAAATGATAGGTTTCAGTGAGGTGATGGTGCATTGAACCTATATTTATGTTTCATTATTTGTCAGTGTTTTTACCTACCATACTCTATTACTCCCATGATATGTTTTTAGCATTGTTAGAGAACGATTTAAAAGGTTCACGTCTATGTATCTACTTCATCAGTCGTATCTCCTCCATCGTTTTTGAAGTACTCAACACGAAGTGTGATTTACATGTTCATGCCCGTGAAAAGTATGATAACTTCACTTGAAGTTACAACGGCTTCACTTTGGGATTTTGATGCTTCGGCAAGATCCTCTCTGGGACTTATCTGGGGAGAAAACTCCCGTGTTTTACAGCTTTTGCTAATATAACTTCCCCTACTAGAAAAAAGCAAAACTCGGTTAATCGTGCACGGTGTATGAAGGTGCCATACGACGGGCAACCTGACTTCTTGTCCAGTACAGTTCGAAACCAGTTAAATCAAGGTAAACAAAAAGTTCACAAAGACCATAAAGGAACCATGATGGTATAGAAATCTGGACGTACTTTTTTCCATTTGAAAAACAGACCATATTCCTGGAAGCCAAAATTGGTGGGCGATGGTGTCGTTGATCGCCCGATTGGGATTACTCCACTGTGTTTTCTCTCCGGTCCAGTTTGGCTACTGAAAGTTGCTTGAGTAGTAAAAACTGGAATTTGATCGATTCGAGGTGGGAACGGAATTATTTGTCCGACTACGTTGTCGTGGTGTAAATAAAGGAAGTAAGATATAATTTTTTACCTGCGGGGGAAAGAAACTCGATACTCACTTTATCCCCGTGAGTTCCCCTCTCCCATTGGTCTCACTCATATGCCTCTTTTTGTCTGTCGATCGTTTTACTGGGGAGATTTCCTACAAATCACCAGCGTATCGCATCACACAGTAATGGCAAGTCTTTCATTTCCTTCCTTTCTACAGAGACAAGCCTTAGGCATGAACCAAACCAAAGTGACCTTCAAAACGTTCCTCGCATGGAAGAAACGCAAGGTGCGTGTATGCATGTCGTGTGACTAGTTTATCATGTTCTCTACCGCTGGAGCCTTGTATGAACCGGTACCGGTTGTGTTCCATCCGTATTTCTCTTTACAGCGTCTGGAAAAAATGGAGGCTGGTCTTTCAGCCAAGGCTAAACGGGAAGCAGATTTCAAACTAGGACGTACAACCGGAGTAAGCTGCCAACTGAGTCTTTTACACCTTCGCCGTTTTTCTCCCTGTCCTCTGTCGTGAGTATTCAACTTATTTCCGTTCTCCCACCGACGTCTTTTTAATTTTCTACCATACAGATTAGTGGGCGTGAAATATTCGAGTTCAATCCGAATCTGGTCACGGAATCCTGTGAGGCTGACGAGGATGATGAGGGTGATGTGGTTTACACACGAGGAGCAGAAGCGGGAGAAGACGAGGTGAGTTCAGTCCTTCCGCGTCCTGTTTTTTTAAATGCATGCAAGTCGGTCAATATTTTTGAATCTGTTGCTTGCAAATGTTAAAGTTTTGCCTGGGAGAGTCTGCACGTTAACATGGTGCCGTGGTTTGTGGGTTTCTCTGACCCAATAAGATGCGGGATGAGTTGAAGATTCAGTTCAGTTTTGGTGGTCAAAGGATAGTGACCATATAAAACAGGGCCATCTCGTAGTTTCATACGGGGAAGGTTGGTGGATAGTTGATTGATTCAAGTGCACGAGCCTCTCCATAGTCACATTCGCGGATGGATTCTTGTCAGAACTAAAAACTTTGACGGAGTACTTTGGATGTTCTATTTCTTAGCAGTTAGATCTGGCTTCCTTTCCAGTCGCTATCAAGAACCCAAAAACTGTGACCCGGTCGCTGTAGGCGTGGGACACCGTACTTTTGGCCAATGTTTTGTTACTCTATCTCTGATCATGTGTAAAGGGAGATGAGTAAACTGCTTAGCTCGAAAGGCTCATTGTACTACTGAGATTAGTGGAAATTTTCCACTGCGGGACGTGGTGGCGTTGAATTTCACGTGGCTCATGCAATCCAAGCGTAGTACTATACCAGGCGTCGGCAAAACTGTCTGCTAACAGAGTCAAGCATCAGCGGAGCAGTTGGATACGTCGTATGAGTGCTATTAAAAGTGTATACTACTCGGTCAAAGATGAACCAATAGATACCAGATGAGTTGTAGTAGAGGAAGATTCGACTTGTTTACCAAACAGTTCATCATGTGGTATCAGCGCTGAACCCGCCGTTGAAAGCCATAGAAACACTACTGTACGACTGTGTCGTCCATCGTGTTAGGAATCATTGGCTGCTGCGTACGTATCCACGGAGTCTCAATCGCAACTCGAAGTAAAGGTGTGGGAATTAATCTGACAGGTTAGTCGTTGAGGTATCCATGCTGGTTCTAGGCGGCCTGTTTCGTTTCAACAGTGTGTGGTAGGGTATCCGTTGGTCACTGAATTCATATGGTAACGAAGATGGAAAGACGGACGAGGATACTTGTATTTGGGCTGCTAAACAAGTCAAGTTCATGAAACATGTACAATCGTTTATATAGCCCTTTTTCCAGACCGCGCTGCAGCAACACTGATCCGCCGGCTGCCTGAGTATTTCGGCTGCTTTCCGGTCAGTTGTCTGTGGCGATTAGCTTGATTCTCTTGTGCACTATTTCTGTTTGGCTGGTCCGATTGCTCCGGTTTACGGTTTGATCGGTAACCCCTCACATGGGCTATTTTTCCTAATTGCTCGAGATCCCGCTGTGTCCCATCTGCTAGTCCGTATGCCTCTTTTTGTCTGCCTCGTGATGCCCCCGACATGTTCACCGTCTGTTCTTTGGTCTGTTGCTCTCGGTGAGTTGGCCCTATCGATTTGGTATTCACGTCGTTCTGTTGCTACAGCGTTCCCCGCTACAATATGTTAACAACTCGTCACCCGCACTGCGATCGACTCCAGTGATGGACATCTTCCCAGTTGGGTACCCATAGTTTTCGGAGTGAGTTGAGCTTTGGTATTGCTCGGTGAGTAACCCGATAAAGTACACCAATTACAGTTTTCACCTACTATCATTCCGTAAAACCCAGTTGGAAGAAAAACAGGAAATGGATAAAGCTAAGGCGAATGCAATTAAAAAAGAACTACATTGAATATGGATCGAAGTACAATAGTAGCCCTAAAGACTGGTCATATCACCTAAGTTTTGAACCGTCTAGTATGTGGATCCTAACTAAAAGTCGAAAATTTGTTACACGGTCAGGACTTTTATTCCATTTCAGCGAATGATTACTACCCATAACTTTATCGCATACAGTTCGAACTCTGGAAAACGGTACGGATGGTTTTCCCTTTGCAATGACAACGAAAATTACGTGGAGTTTGGAAAATTCTTTTAGTGGCCACTGATGATCGAGAGATGTAAAACATCTGCTTACGATCGCGGTAGTCAGAAGTTCGATTCCCGCCATCACCTGTCACTTTAGTGGTAGACAGTAATCCACAACCGTCCGGTTCATTACCACACCTAACCTATTGGGATCTTATATGGTTCTCCACTCCAAGTCCCAGGGTCTGGTTTCCGGTTATCCCTAGTGGTTTCATGGACGTTTGGGGCTTTGGGAGCTGCATCTTCCACTTCACCCATACTCAGGCCTGTAATAAAGAGAATTATTTCTTCCGTGATTGCATTTTAAACTCCAGTTATTATATTGGTGGTCAAGTACTAGAGAAGGCTTTGTTCATCCACACACATTGGCTCGTTTTTTCGGGTGTACCATGGAGGTGAACAGTGTGGTGATGTTTGTGCGATGGCACTGCGTTCACGACATTCTCTTGTTTAGGAGCCAGACCGTGCTTATTCCTTCTGTACCTTCCTCTTAATATGGATAGGTTAGCTAACTGTAGAACTTTCCCTTTCTAGCAATTATACTTCAGAATTATTTATTTGACTGTATTATTCTGTCTTACAATCTGTGCTTTCTCAGTTGAAAATAAAACAACGAATAGACGCATTTGCACAAGTAACCCCTTGCATAAAGCACATGTCACCTGAACTCTTATTATTCGCACCAAATCCGTATTAATATGGAAACTTGTATCGTCATTGCACTACGGAAACCGGATGGAGTTACCTCATATTTTCCACCAAATAACTCCATTGCCCGAACCATATGTTATCGTCGTCAAATTGGATGTATTTATAATGTCTTCCTTGTCATGCGTTGCAATCAGCGGTAAAATCAATACACTGTTAATCAGATTTTTGCTCAATGACGGATACAGACTGAGTGCCTAGTCGTTCCACATCCACCTTAACTGTGCCAATCTGTACCTCCAACTGACCACCAAAGCGACAGCCCGAGCTTCAGCAAGGCTTTGCGCGTAAGCTCCTTCATGTGATTCCCATTTCTGGTCGCTGAAGGACGTTGTCGAACCATTGAATACGCTGTTGACGCAGGAAACAAGATGGCCTCTCAGTGCTCGAGCATCGTTGTTTAGCAGTGGCTTTCCGGGCAGGATCTTGATAACCCTGGAAGTACATCGAAGACAAGCGATCAGAAACCTCCAACTTATTCTTATTTCGCACTCTCAGCGATCGGGTTTCACGAGCTTTCAGGAGAACTATTGCTGGTACATCAAGAAAGCTATTCATTTGTTTGTTTTAGCTATCGATTTTGAATGATGAAGAGCGAACTTCACTATTGCCGATTAAATTTGGTTGTGAACGATGGTCCAATGTCACTTGACTTGCTATCAGTTATGTTGTTATTGTTAAGGCAGCCATTAATCATGCACTGGGTGCGGTGGCTCTGGTTGCTATCTCCTAGCGGCAATCTCAAAAAGAAATATTGAAGGAGAAAAGAGTATGAAAAAAGTAAGAGGAGAACTACCTTATTGGAACTGAGTGGATGAAGAAAGTTTGTGGATGCAAGAACGCCACTGATCGCGGTATTTAGCCATATCCCTTAACGTATCCAACCATTAAGTGGGAGGGTCTCTTGGACCCCCCCCCACCCCCAGGAAGTCTAACGCGCCCTCCATGGCCAAGTACACTAGTTAGGCTTTTCATACCTCTCGTTCATGTCATGGACTAACCACTCCTACTGATTTTCCAACCGGTATTCGTCTCAGCAAACATAGCACGCCGAGGAATCCTATCAGGGGACATGCGTAACACATGTCCCAACCATCTTAGCCTGATGAGCTTAAGCGTTCCATCTAATGATTTGATCCTCGAACCTAAGACTTTCCGCCCAACCTCAGCATTGCTCACACCGTGTTCCCACCAGATTCGAGCAATACTACGAAGACATCTGTGTTCAGGTACCGACAATATTCGTATGTCCTCCACCCGTAGTGGTCATGTCTCCGAACCATACAGAAGGATAGACCTAACTGCTGCAGCGTACACTCGGCCTTTGATAAGTAAACGGATTTCATTTCGACGCCACAGGTGACTCAGGTTGGCAAATGCCAATCCAGCCTTCTGTATACACAAAGATACCTCATCCGATATCCGACCTCCGGATGAAATGCAACTCCCCAGATAACAGAACTTGTCTACCACGTTTGTAGTCTCCCCTGACACTGAAAGGTTTGGGGTTAAATCAACCCAGTTCTGCAATAGCATCTTGCACTTGGAAGGTGCAAAACGCACACCGAATATTGCAACGCAATTCGCCAAGCTGTCTAGAAAATCTTGCAACTTACCTGGATCTTACTTAGAAGAATTATGTCATCCGCATACTCAAGGTCTGATAACTTTCCACCCTGGAAAAGTTCAATGCCACTATCCTCACCTGACAAAAGTGTGGTCTCTAAGACCATATCAATCACGAAGTTAAAAAGAAGAGGAGAGAGGGGGAAACCCTGACGCACACCATTTTTTGTGGCGAACTCGGGTGACTTATCACCGTGAGCCCGAACTCGGCTTTGGCCATTAATGTTAAGGGATTTTACGTTGGAAATTAATTTTTCTTGGACACTCTTCAACAAGAAGCAGCGCCAGAGAATAGTGCGGTCAACTGAGTCGAAGGCCGCTTTAATATCAAGAAAAACGGAGATAGTGGGTCTGCGGAAGGTGTGTCTATGTTCTAAAATTCGTCGAAGAGTGAAGATGTGATCAATACAACCTCGACCAGGTCTAAACCCAGCTTGATTCTCGCGCGAGCAGTGGTTGCGAGCGTTACATAAACGGTGGAGAATAATACCAGCAAGCAGTTTGGATGCGATGCTAACCAGACTTATTCCCTTGTGGGTTTTACACGAGGACCTGTCGCCTTTCTTATAGATCGGTACGATCACCGATTCACATAAACTCTTTTGAACTTTTTCCCTCTTCCATATCAAACCGAGGAGTTTCGTCAACTCCAGCAAAAGTGCTGGGTCACCGTCTTTGAAAATAGATGTAGGCAACCCATCCGGTTCGGCAGCTTTATGTCGTTTAAGATAGCTTATCTCACGAAGAACGTCCGTTTCTGATGTAGGACTGGTACCTACAGCCAGAGCTGTACCCATTGCACAAGTGAGCAAATCTGACGAGGACAAAGGCTAATTAAACTGCATCTCGAAATGCTCCGCCCAGCGAATTAGACGAGGCACCCGAGTTTGATTCAGTGAGCCGTTCGCCCCTTTGATCAATTCGTTAGCTCCTGGTTACGTGAACTGGTTTGTCTAATCAGACGGAAAAAGTTGCGGCTGTTGCCAATCGCCGCAACTTTTTCCATCTCCCTACACTTCGCAATCCACCACTGCTCACGGTCATTTCTCAGGCTCCGAATCGGTTGGCGTTTAGGGCATCTCCGTGCCTCATCGTATCTGGAATCCGGAGGAATCGATCTGCGCACATTTAACAATGCAAGTGAGGATGCAGACATCCATTGTTTCTGTGTGCGTCTAGTTGTTGGAATTGGAACGTAAAGGACGAAGAGTAGAGAGATAAGGAATGTTTTCTGATTGACCACTGGAGATTTCTGGGCACATCATACTCCGCGGTTCCGCACATCGTGGAAGGGGTTTTTCTTTGGGAACCCTAACGGGAGCCTTTGACTCAAAGATCTGACCCACAAGGCAGTGGGGCGGTAACCCAGCACGGGAACGTGACCGAAGAATCCGTGAAGGAACTTCTTCTGGTCCATCACGTGAGACCTGATTACTGCATGCGTTTTGTCTTATCTTCGCTGGTGCTTCTTTATTGATCCGCTTTTCGGATTCAGTCCTTAGCTCTTTGTACCCAATGGAGCAAGCAGAGCCTGGACGGGGCAGCATCTTTTGGGCTGGGACTGCCCAGCTTAGGCGGGCGATAGCTACCCAGTGGAGTGCGATGACTTTTCCGCCGTCGAGAGAAACCCCAGGTACTCCACTCCTACGTCCATCTAGTGGAGATTCCTAGACCGGTAAACTGTTTCTCTCCGTGTTGATTCACTGGAGTGTCCTCTTCAGGGCCATAGTGGTTAGAACCAGATGTTGCCTATCAATTGGTTCTGAGAATGGACTTCGTCTGGACTCTGCCTAATAACCTGTCAGACATCATTGGATCTCCGGCTTGAGGAAGCCGTCCGGCATAGTTCTTTGGGTCATAGAGGCACGCAAGCCATCACACCACGCCAAGTTGCAGTCTCGCTTTGATGGGATAATCACTATCGCACTTGAGTTTTTAGTGTGTGTTAGAGTTATCGCAGACACATCGTCCATTGACGGCCTGGTTCGGTTAGAAGACAGCACTTCTTCCTCTGTCCGAAATGAAGGACAAGGCTGAAGCCAGCGAAGCAAATCGGTGGACCAGTCAGTCGCCAACAGTTGTCGGAGGCGAATCAACTAATCGGGGTTGCAACGAGACCAGCAAGCCAGAAGAGCCGATTATAAAGAGCAAATGTACTAGTAAGTTTTCGTGCAAGACTTTCGCTATAATCACAACTCATCCTGCGTATACCGTTTGTTTCTATCAAATCAACCATAGGTGGCGTATGAGGCGCACAACAGTATGCTCATCGGCATCTGTGGCGGAGAGGTGCACTCGGCACCCAGTATGTTTGGTATCGTCCGAAGCGCGTATGAACTGAGCATTCAGTCACGGGCTCCCAGTAGGTTACGGACTCCACGTTTCGTCCAGCTGCCTTGTGGGTTAAGCTTTGAATAGCCACAGGAACCGGTCGTGGACCCCTAAGAAAACTACCTGGTTTGGCTTGGGCAACCTGGCAGTATCGCGCCCACAAAAAAAATCATGAACTCGGACTATCTACGTCTTCCTCCCCGATCGTATAATGTTTTGTTCTGCGCGGTCTGAGATCAGGCGGGTGTGAAAAATATAATATAATATATACATAAATATATTTGTTTTTATCAATATAGTCAGATGGAACGAAGGAAAAAAGTCTTCTTACCGGACCTATTGGAACAAACAAAAACAGTGCTTCTTAGGGTTCCCCACTTTGGTCCTGAGGTTCCCGGTTGCCAGCTCTCCTTGATAGTACAATGGGCTCCTGGGGTAATGGGTTTATGTCTTTCATTGCGTCCATACATAAGCACGGAATAAAAACTTATTTATACAGTGTTGTACCACCGCTAAACCTGCCGAGAGTCGAACACTTCTCCCCGTAAACGTGCACCTCCAACAGACAGTGGATTGTGAATTCAGATCGGCCAAATAATTACTCATGATCCGCCTTCAGAACATTAACCGTCATAAGTAGACGGTGTGCGATTAACCCTACGGGGACTAACTGCGAATAAACAAGTTCTCTGTGGTTTAACTACCGAACATGTTTTCATCCATCAGTTAATTAATGTGACAACAAAAACACTCATGGATCGTGGTTCCCCCTTTTTTATACTTTTTTAGTACAACGGACCATTGCGAGAGATCGATGCAAACACATTTTTGCTTAAAGAAGAGGATGTCGAAGATGATGCGACGATTGTGAACGGGGGTATGTTTTTCGCATTTCCGAATTTGGTGCGATTCTACTTCCAAAATTTCTTTTTTTTACCTGATTATGCTTTGCATTTCATTGTTAAAAATCAAGGCAGCTGTTGTTTTAACTTCAAAATGGTATAATGTTAGACAAAAATTAGTGAAAAACAATTGATACCGTCTTGTTTTCTGAGTTAATCGAAGCACTTTCCGCGAACCTGGTTTCGACAACGATGCTATCATCGGATTCCGAGGGTGCTGTCGTCCGGATGTGGGAGAGATCCGTCTTCAAAACATGTAGCCACAGATCTGTAGGCTGAATGGAATGACTGATAAAATTGATCTGTCACGCGTCCAGTCCATTCCACTCAGAATAAACCCTAATCTGACGCACATGCTGTGGCTCTTTTAACAACTCCATCTTTCGAGTTCATCCGATGTGCAAGTTTGCAGAGGGTCCGCGGGTAGTAGTTTCATTTTCACTGGTCACTAACCTCGCTCCCTGGTTCTTGTCCCATCGTAACCAACTTGGAGGTTTTAGATTGAAGCATAAAGCAAGGAAACGCAGTAAACACAGATTGAAGAAGATATATAAGACATTGTTGTGTTCTCCAAATCACACGCGCCTCACACTGAAATCTTCATCCAACGAGACTGGATGACAACTTGGGTTTGGCAGTGCTATACCACACAAATGACACAACACTGAAGACAACATCTGCGTCTTCGCAAGGGTAGGATGCACTTAGACACGAGATGTCACAGTAGTACTCGTTCGGGCGTCTTAGATCCTGTGGTGAAAAAGTAGACTTGGTGTTACTGCAAACGCGTTTATTCCAAATGTGAACGATCAAACGTGTACACGGGAGGACCGTGTGTGCGTCGGTAAAGTCAGCCGACTGCGAATCAATGCGCGTACAAAGCAAATGAACATATATCGCACAGCAGGGATGAGAAAAAATTAAAATCGTCAGAACGTCCGGACCGAGGTAGCCATGCATGATGTAAAAAATCAATACATGCTCTACAATCTGTACTTTCACAGTGTTGTGATTTGAACCTGGACACCGATTCGAGACCCGAACGCACAATTAGACAAGGCCACCTTGCCCGCTAACCAGTGAGAAAAGACGAGCCAACACGCCCTAAAGTATATTGCTGACCGGTTCTGTCGCTTGTATGGTGTTCACAGACGACCTTGTAAAATGCGTAACTGAGCCAATCGGAAATCACAAAAATGCAACGGCAGAAAAGTAAGGGACCGAAATAGGAAATTTTACAGCGGCGGGTGGGAATGTCGAATTTCTTTGTGGTTCAACACTTTTGAGCAAGAATAATTTTCTTGCTGAAATTTGCGACTTTAAGTTGTCCAAATCGGCGAAACAATTGTTTTTCAGTAATTCATTCTCAAGCCATTTACAGATTACATAGTAGGAGCGGCCAGTATCCCAATTTCAACAGTTTTGTTAGTATGCAACAGAAGCGAAACTTAGTAAAATGCCTGGCCTTCAGAGCGAGGAAAATTTGTTCCGTAGAGACTTTAGATGACGAATTAATGCTTATAAGAAACACCCTACGTGAGAACAGTTACCCGGATCGGTTTATCGAAAAAAATCTTACCGAAAGTGTGCCAAAAATCACCGTGGAAACCGTAAGGAAGAAAGATCTTTATATTAGTTTGCCATTTAAAGGTGATATTGTTAGTGAAATCTTAAACCGTCGACTGGGGAGAGAAATTCAAAATACTTTCAATGCCGCCACTCTACGGTGTGTGTTCCGAGGTGCTCCTCTAATCCAGATTCAGAACAAGGATAGACTGCCGATGCTGACCTCATCAATGGTCGTATACTCTTTCAGATGTGTTTGTGACGCATCTTATGTAGGTCGAACGGCACGACAGCTATCAACTCGGATTAAAGAGCATCATCCACGCTGGTTGAGTCAAGGACAAACTGGATCGATAAATAGCGCAATCTTAGCGCATTTGGTCGATACTGGACATCAGGTGAATCCGGAAGCCGCTTTCAAAGTTCTTTATCGTGTCCCCCCAAACAAATACAAAGGTGTTCAGTTGCGCACTCTAGCGATAGCCGAGGCAATCGGAATAAGGAAGTTGACCCCTGACCTGTGCGCCCAAAAGCGTTTGGTCCGGGCACTCCAACTCCCCTGGCCCAAGATTGAACAAGACCGCATGAATCTACCGTCCGGTTACCTAGAAGGCGTCAGCTAGATAAACCAATCACATGATAAGGATAACTTGACTGACAAACCCCTGCCCATGATTGGTGTTTATTCCATGTCTATGTTCATGATCTTTTGTCTAATGTCTACTATGTAATCTGTAAATGGCTTGAGAATGAATTACTGAAAAACAATTGTTTCGCCGATTTGGACTTCTATATGATGCAATGGGTATTTTTCAGACTTTAAGTTGTGGTGGAAAACTGTGTTTCCCTTAACAGGCATGTTTGATATTCCGTAGCAAAGTATTGTCCGGAAATATTTTTAATCAGTTGATGTTTCGGTTACCGCACGGGTAACCTTTCTCAGTGAAGGTTTGCGATCGACTGTAAATCCGTTCGGTGTTCACAGGTAGCATGCCCACCACTTGGGGCATCGAATTTCTATGTATGCTACTTTTAACGATAGGAGTAGCTAGTTGACATCCGGCGAAACCATACCTTGGGTTGTCCGCTTGAGATGATGACCGATACGGACATTTGCCAGTGAGAGTTTAGAAATGCTGCGTTTTGTCACAGAGTGGTTACATAACACTACCGACTTACTCCTACGGCACTACTAGTGGTATAACAACCAATATAGGCACGTCTGCTGCGAATAAACTGGTCGTGTTGGTCAATTTTTCGATGTCTTGCATGGAAAACCCGAGTAAAACCACAACTTAAGCAGTATTCGCTCGTTGGTGTCATCCATTGGCAGAGTATTTATCGCTAACTTGTATTCGGTTCAGTCGTGTATATTCATACTGGTCAAACTTATTCGTGACACTGGTGGACGGCGAACCCAGGTCAGTGTAACAATTTGCGATAGAAATGGAGAACCGATCCATAGCAAACGGCAAAGGCTTGACAGATGGGCCGAATACTTCAAGGAACAGTTTAGCTGGCCGCACGCTAGTGCAGTTACTCCCGTGTCAACAACTGCGACTCCTTGGGTGGTATCAATTGAGCCCCCATCAGAAGTAGAAGTAGAGTTATGTATTCGATTACTAAGGCGGAGGAAAGCGGCAGGTCCCGACGAACTTCCTCCAGTTCTTTTCAAACTGGGTGGTGAGGCGTTGATAAAATCACTTACCGCTTTGCTCCGTGACATTTGGAAGGAGGAGCGCATTCCGTTAATATGCAGCGAGTCGTTGATTGTTCCCATCTTCAAGAAGGGAATGCGGAATGACTGTAGTAATCATCGTGGGATTAGCTTAACTCCGATAGTCACAAAAATATTAGCCTCAATTCTACTGCACCGTCTCACACCTGCTCGCGAGAGGAGTGCCCGCCAACAGCAGGTTGGATTCCGCCCAGGTCAAGGATGCACCAACCAAATTTTTACTCTTCGCCGACTACTTGAAACGCGTCACACGCACCGCCGACCGACAATAATGCTTTTCTTAGACTTGAAAGGCGCCTTCGATTCAGTTGATCGAACATCGCTTTTCAATGTTCTTCATCGAAAAGGTATGCCCCAGAAGTTCGTGAACCTAATGAGATCATTGTATTCTCATACTTCTGGCCGCGTTAGGGTTTACGGCGAACTATCTGGTCGGTTCGAAACGACCAGTGGTGTTCGACAGGGATGTCCTATGTCTCCCTTCCTGTTCAACTTCGTCATGAACGAAATAATGGAGAGTGCTTTGAAAAATCTTCAGGATGTAGGCGTCGAACGAGGGAATAGTGGAAAGCTATGTGACCTAGATTACGCGGACGACGTTGTCTGCTCTTTCGAATGCACGGAACATGCGCAACATGCACTAGATAGACTCTCAAGAGCTGTAGCTCCATTCGGCATGCACTTTGCACCTTCAAAGTGCAAGGTGATGTTACAAGACTGGACGCCAACAATTCCGAGCTTGATGCTCGATGGGGAGGTGCTGTCAATTGTCGACCACTTCACCTACCTCGGCAGCAATGCGACGACGGATGGGAGCACGGTAGTAGAGGTGAGTACGCGGATATCCAAGGCTCGAGCGGCGTACGCTGGACTGAAGCACTTGTGGCGTCGATCTGATACTTCACTGAAGTTGAAAGGTCGTGTATACTGTGCCGCAGTGCGTTCAGTTTTGTTGTATGGTTGCGAAACTTGGAGTCTGCGTGCTGAAAATATTCGTCATCTTGAGGTTTTTGACCATCGATGTTTACGTAGTATCGCTAGGATTGGGTGGAATAGCCGAGTAAGCAACGATGAGGTCAGAAATCGAGTATTGGGTACTAATTCGGAGAACTTTTTGTCACAGCGTATCCAACTCAGCAGACTTCGTTGGTTGGGGCACGTGTTACGTGTGGAAAACACACGTCTACCATACCGTGTCCTATTCTCCGTTCTTCCCAGGGAGTGGGAGAGACCACGTGGAGGTCAACAGATGACGTGACAGCGAGGAATGAGAAAATGTACAGCAGACTTAGGAAAAGTAAGTGCTTCTCGGCTTCGTGGTTGGGGTCCAAAAGATCCATCTACCAGTTGGCTGGAGACACTGAAGAATATGTCAGCGAACCGCGAGCAGTGGCGATCGTGTTGTCACTTTCTGTCGAATCAGAATGATCGATGTACGTTTGTACAGTTAGACTGTGTATTCCGTGTGCTGGATACCAGGGCATTCTTTCCTTTTCCCACCCATGTAGGTCCAGTCCCTGTCCATCTTGTATATTCATACTTTCTAATTCAGCGTGCAACATGGTGAGAAAAGCAGTGGTCAGTGGGGCTTGACCTACTGTTTAACGCTGTACGATGATGATGACGATGATGATTCATACCGGTCTACCGAATTCGAGAGAGTTTAACGAATACTATTCCGTTGTAACAACCGTTAACAGTTCATTGATTGCGGCGGTTCATTTATTCCCACTTTTCAGCAGCAAGCTAGCACGAATATCAAAATAAGCATCAGGATTTAAAAGTAGGGTTGGAACTATAAATAATGGAATCATTTCGACTGTTAGGTTTTACAACTTCAAGTGTCAGTTTTTATGTCACCTGGTCATATGTACCTTCCTACATGTGATCACTGATCGAATGGACCTTGTGGTCGTGTAACCCACTGTGGAAGCCCGGCACGCCCTAAGTGGCCAAGTGCAGTGGTCCGGCGTTTTATATTTTCCTTCCACGGTACGGACTGACCACTTAATGGCGTTTACCCCATCAAACTCAATATATTCTTTGATAAGTGGTATACCATTAATTAGTCAAATCACAACTATCAATCCGACTGGATAGTGTGTTTAGTTTCACGATTGCAATAATTTTATTGATAAGGCTTTATCAAGACGACATAATACTAGATGGAAATTGACTTAGTTTGTTCTGGCGGAATACTCAGTAACAGTAGCGGTATCGACCTGTGCTCAGATGATATACTGTCTGACTTGGAATACGCGGACAGTATCGTTCTTCTGTGTGCAGACGTATGTGAATAACGAGCTTTTTTAGATAGCCTGAACAACAGTGCAGCGATGTTTGGAATGCGTTTTGCATCTTCAAAGTGTAAAATGGTGCTGTTAGACTGGGTTGACGTTACACCAAATCTTTTTTTGTTACCTGGGTAGTGCAACGTACTTTGGACCGCTTGGCGATTAAGGTATCCATATATGAAATGCACTTTGCGCATTCCAAGTGCAAAGTGCTTTTGAAAGATTGGCAGGAGAATGTGCCTGCCCTCACTCTTTGGTGATCAGCTAGAGTTAGTCGAAAACTTTAAGTACCTTGAGAGCTTGATAACAGCTGGAGGTGGTGTTGGGGAGGAGATCAGTTCACGCATAGCGAGAGCTAGAGCTGCTTTTGCAAACCTGAGACACCTGTGGCGTCGCCGTGACATCCGGCTCTCTCTTAAGGGACGGGTTTACGTCGCCGCGGTTCTCCTCGGTTACAAGGCCTGGCCACTTTGTGTTGAGGATGCTCGGCATCTTTCCGTATTCGACAACCGATGTCTCCGAAACATAGCTCGTGTCTGGTGGGAACATCGAATGGGTAATGACGAGGTGCGCCGTCGTGTGTTAGGCACGCATAGCCGCCCTCTTAACAAAGTAATTGCCCTGCACGGCCTCCGGTATCTTGGTCATGTTTTGCGGATGACTGCCCATCGTCTACCTTTCCGTGCTCTATTAGCGCATGCTGAGTAAGGCTGAAAGAAGCAACGCGGCGGTCAGGCCACGAATTAACGTAGAGGTTTTGAAAATCTGACATCAGCATTGGTTTCGATTGGAGCTTCCCACCTCCGTGGTTTGGGCCCGAGGGATGACGAATGTCGTTGGTTAGAGACGTTAAGGGACATGACTCATAATAGAAGTCAGTGGCGCGAACGCTGTGCGGTCTGTCCGTCGAACTCTCGTATCCCGTAACCACAGAAATGTCATTCCGCCAAACAAATTGGCAAGAAACACCAAAGAAACTGTACGGTGAAAATCGTCTTTTTCTATCACTCACAGTCTGTTTACTTCATTGTACACCCCTTCCCCTACTTTGTAATTATTGTTGTTGCGTTGTCATTTTCTTTGATCTCAAGCCTCTGTTTATATATATATATATATATATATATATATATATATATATATATATATATATATATATATATATATATATATCATCATCATCATCATCAACTGGTCAGATATCGGATGAAGTGTCATTGTGTCTACAGATGGCGCCAATCTCAGCCACCGTAGCACTGGCGTGATATCTGATGTTTTGTCAAGGGTCGAGTGTACATTGCGGCGGCCAGATCGGTTCTTCCATACGGCTCCGAAACATGGTCGTTGAAAAGTAAAAGATAGGCGAAGACTGTCGGTGTTCGAGCATCGACGTCTCCGTAGCATTGCCCGAATGTGGTTGGAACACCGTATCAGAAATGCCGATTTTAGGCATACGGTGTTGGGAAATAATAGTCAGGCACTGGAACAAGTCCCGAATTTAAAAAGTTAGGATAGCTGGGACATGTATTATGCATGCCCACGGACAGACTTCCCCGGTGTATGCTGTTCTCCGAGGCAGGTAGTTGTCAGAAGGTAGGTCGGAATCATCAGTCCATGACATGACAAGAAGGTACAAAAACCTTCATCAGTGGACTTGGCCACGTAGGACGTTTTAGACTTCCAGGTTGGAGTTCACGTGACCCACCTACCAAATGATTGGAAACAATAAGTAATATGGCTAGGTGTCACGGCCATCGGCGTAGTTGCACTCGATCTCTTTCGTCATGATTTCCGTTGATTATTTTTCTTTCGGCCCTTTTTCACTTGATGCTTCTATTATTTTTTTCTGTTGACTCGACGATGCTGGGAGGTAGCAACCGAAACCGAAGCACAGAAGTGCAAGGTTAATGGTTGAATAAAATGAATTTTAATTTTCGTGTACATGATCATTTGCGCATACAGTGTAACTTTGAACATTTTTCTCCGATCGCTGCGGTGAAGTAATATATCAAGTGACTTCGGCGAATCTTGGACAAGTCACAAATTATATCTGGTTCTACTGTCCCTCTATCGTTTTGTCAATATTCTGGTGAAAGATTTTGCGAGGGTTTAATAAAGTTATATCACGATCCAGTGGCTTCTCCCGCCCTAAATTAATCAGTTTCCTATCAAAGGAGCACTTTACTTCCGGATGGCAAACTTTGCAATGTTATCACGATTTGACTTAAGTTGACAAGACCGAAGAAAGTTGTAATCAGTTTGTGTTAGAAGCAAGTGGTTCTAGTGAACAGCGTAGTCACCTAGAATTCTAAATGACAATGTCATTTAGTTTTTAATTCGACTATATCGGTAGCAATGCGGGATATAGAAATACTTGGAATGTTTGGCCATAAGGACGCTGATTGGGTGTTAAAATACATTGTCGAAAAAGCTACTGCCCACACCGATTCTTCTCAATATACACATGATAAATGATAGTATTTCTTCCTATAGACCCCTAGATCAGCCCAAGACATGGTTGATTAAATTATTAAGTGACTATGAGGCTGGACCGCAGATCAGGTGTGAGACGGTTGGTCCACAGCTTCCACCACCTACGGTATTATAGTCCTAATTGAAATAGCTGACTAATTCATCCGCATCTATTCACCGACTTATTGCTACATCTCGGTGATCAACACAAGCTCCACCTGTGCTTGTCACAATCCTCTCAAACAGTCCTTCGAAGCACAGAGAGAAAGGCCGAATTACGTTGTAGTTGTCATGAAATGCACCCGTTTATCATCGTGTAATTGGAACCACCCTGATTAATTGGAGATGTCAAAGGATATCGCCATCCGCAGCTAAATATAATCCAACCACTTGATCAGTAATAATAAACATCACTGCTATCCCATGCTCTTCCACCGGAACTATCACTTTCTGGTGTCAACCCGTATCGATACTTCTGGAAAATGATGAATCCTCCACACACTTCCGTTGTTTTTGCATTTCTCAACCTTCAGTCACGGAGTTCATTGTGTGTTATTCACAACGAACGGTGGTTATCGTTGTGTTTGTACACAACACGACCTGGAAGCGCACATTCCAGTTATGTTTATCCTGGCATGACACGATGCATTCTTTCCGCTTCCCCAAGGGGGCTGGTGTGTCTCTCTCTACTTGTTACCTCCAAACAAGTAATAGTAGATGTTGTAAGACCTGTCCAATACGTTAGAGAGGGGCACACACCAGCACTCTCTTCCTGCACTCACCGTTCACCCAACAACTTCGTCCACGGTAGACACCAACACCGAAGCTATTAGCGTCCAGTGAAGCTATTCTAATCATGATGCATCAGCCAGCACTCTGTGCACAAAAACTTCGTTCACGTCAGCAATGCAGTTGCGTCAGTCAATGTTAGGTCACTGCACCCATTCACATTTAAGCCCCGAATTGTCTTTCTGATCATACACACGCGCTGTCTGGTGCACTGCAGTCTTCCAGTAACTGGTTTCACCCGACTTTACCTGAGGTCATCTCACCACTGCCTGTGCGTTGTAGTTAGCGCACAAGCGCATGCATGCATCGGGAAACACTCTGTTAAAGCCGTCCAAATGAACACTCTCCCATCAATCCGCGTCGTAGTCCCCAAAGTCGGAAAACCTTGAACATGTGAAGATGAGGATCATCGAGGTATGTCGGGAATTTCCAACGAACATGCTGGAGTTTGTCCGGTGAAACTTGGTCCAGAGAGTGTAGGTATGCTTGGCTCAGGTTGCAGATGTCTTCGACCACCTTGTGCAGCTGGTCGGGACGGTGAAGGTTAGGGAATATTTAATTGACACTATTCAGGGCCACCACAGCGTGATTACTCTATTTAACGCTCTTTTTTATTTTTCATAAAGTAATCTGAAGGGATGGTGAAGGACATATACACGGAACATGCGCAACTTCCAGTATGTAAACACGTAAATTTCGTTTTTGAAGTTACATTATACCAATTAGTTCATGGTTCCAATGACTGCCACAGCGAGCGCTGGGAGAATGGCAATGAATGAACTGATTTGACTTCTGTCGCAAGTTTTTGAGCTTTCATCTTAAAGTGCAGTGGCCTGGGCCGCACATGACTTACAATCCACATGCTGACCTTTATCACGGCTGCTGTGACAGGTAAACTGAACGGTTATTTGTTCGCCTCTTTAAGGCACATCATGTGCGTTGAGTTGATTGGATAACTGAAGGACAAAAAACTAGAGCCAGATCGAGACGGTCAGCAAAATGAAAAGGTCACTCGGATGCACTACGACAACTGCTGTTCGTTGTGACTAGTACTCAATGATCTTCATAGGTGACCCATCGATTTTGAGAACTAACGATGCACATTGACGGGGAAAAGTGATATTTGCAGCTGGTGTAATATGGTATGCGTGTTTGTAGGTGCATGGATGCACGTGTACACGTGCGCGTTAGGTACCACACGTACAGTCTTGAGATAACCCTAAGAATAGTCGGATTAAACCAGCCATTGTAGGACAAAACGTATTGCACGTGCAGTAGTCCCCTCCCAGATTGCAACCTCTCTACAAGAAACACCTTCTGTGTAGGAAAATTTTCCCTATAGAAAACTGAGAGCCGAACGTTTGGATTTTACCCACTAACAAGAAATATTTTCGGGTCAAATTTAATCGCGAAATTCGTTTTCTGCACCAAATTTCTTATGCTCCTTTGTCTGGGGATATGATATCAAACTTCGGACTCGTTACCAGATCTGACCTATTAGGATTCTGCATGGTTCTCCACTCCAACTCCCAAGGCCTGGTTTCCGGCTCTACCTAATAATGCAGCAGGCCTTTTAGGTTATACCTCTCTTACTGCACTCATGCGCAGTCACGTTAGAATCAATAGACCATTGAGTTTAGTGATTTCTAATCTTGTTTGGGTCAGTCAACAATCTATACCATTTTGAGATTGATTTGAGAAACTATCACATTAGTTTGCGAATTTATCAAATAGATCTACAGAATTATCACTTGGATTTGCGGAACCATCACATAGATTTGGAAACGGACGGACGTCGATCCGGTGGATCAGTGGGGTCATGTGATCTGAGCCAGAAAACCAAACTGTCCTCAGCCCATCAATGAAACCGACGGCGCATTGCGTTAGACGCCTTTGGGCTAGCAAGAACATTTCGGCTATCTTGTAGGTGGAATTGTGGTAGCATCAGCATTTGGTTCATCAATATAATGCGGAGATGAAAATATATGAATTATGTTAACTTGGGTAATAGCTTGGCACTCCGCCGCATTGGATAATAACTGATTAGAATTTTATGTTTTCGTCCTGAAAAGTAATTTCTCACAAAGCGTGTTTATTACATGTATATTTGTAAATAATATGCGCAATATGCTTGAGTTCATGTTATCATCAAAATGTAGTGTCCGTGCTCCCCATATACATGTATCCTAAGAATTAACAAGAAGGAACATATCCAACTAAATAAAACCTATAGAATCTCACGTTGAAATCTGAAAATCCTGGCACCACTTCACGTGAAGTTTATTCTAACTCCTAGTCAGTACATCCTATTAGACCAATTACAGGCCTCCTGTATTCATTTTTCCGGATGAAAACTGCAGAAAACGGAGTACGCATTAAGTCGAAAGCGGTGGAATATTCTGGGGAAAATGTTGATGTCTATGATCATCTTTGGTGGTAGTCAGTAATATACTGTCATCCAGCTCGTTACTATAGCTGAGCTATCTTGATCTTATGTGCTTCACTACTCCATGCTTTGGAGTCTGGTTGCTGGATATCCAGAATGGTACTGTGGATCTTTGAAGCTATAAGGTATGTACCTTCCACTGTACTCGTGAGTAAGCATGTCTTTAAAGAACCCAACAAGATGCCAATTCACTTCCAATTGACTACAGTCCTAAATATTGGGATTGTTAACACTCAAGTCAGCTAGTAGAGCTGAAATCGTTACGAAACATGCAATCGTTACGGCTTCTTAATAAATTAGCTCTGAGTTCAGGAAAGTAGTGATTCAATGCATGCAGCAAACTGTTCTCATATTTGAAGCACTGAGACTCCTTCATCCAACTGGTTAGTACTAAAAGAAGCCAAATGCTACAAGGTTTTTAACATTTTGCATACACTTCTCAATGGCCATCAATCTGAAACTTATACGAAATGGCATTGGTGTGCAATGAACAGACATGATATATTCACTACCGTGTTACTCCAAAAATAAGACCCGGTTTTATACCGTTTTTATCCAAAAGTCGCACTAGGGCTTATATTCGAGGATGTCTTTTATTTTTGCGGATAGAAATCCAAAAAGACAAAACGAAGTCTCATTTCCTCTCGTGAAACGAAGTATTTTCAAATGGAAACTATTTATATTAATGAAAGTTTTAATAATCTCTTAATTGTATTTAGTCAAATGCAATCATTTCGTCCTTTTCTGTGATGTCCTCCTTCATTATGCAACCCCGAACTTCAGACTGTATTTCTGACACATTCATTTCTTGGAGAAACGCAGATCGCAATCTCACGTTTAGCAGCAGAACTTTCCCCAAATGAACACTTTTTGTCCAAGTGCCTCTCCCGTAGTGCATTAGCAACGCAACCATCGATAGTCTTATTCCATAAGTTGTTCGCCAAACTCACGACTTCTTGGGGATTGGGTTTGGTAAACTTTTCACACTGGTTTCTCCATTCTGCGTTTTATAGGCTAATTTACTTCCATCCGCAAATAATCTTTGGATGAATTCCAATATAAGAGATTGGATTTGATTAATAAATAGCTCATCATACAGCAACAAACCTTAACACCACTACCATAGTTTTCAATGGTAATTAAAGCTTTTTTACTGTATGGTGAATTATTTGTCAATCCCTGGACGATTTGAACGTGAAAGGTACCTTTTTGATGGTTCGGTGACTGGCAAATTGGGTTCTCATTACTACAAAGTCCGGAGAAATGGGTCTTATTGGGATATGAAGCCTTATCCTTGAGCACACTCTGCGGATGCGTTTTTGAGTAGGTCTTATTTTCGAAGTAGGGCTTAAATTAAAATTGCCCCGAAAAATCATGGCAGGGCTTCTTTTCGGAGAAACACGGCATTTACAATGAAGGACTACGGTTATTCCTATCGTAATCGAGTCGAGTACATTGTCTCACAATACTAATCGTGATCCAAGATACATCATGTAAGAATGTATACATCATTCATCGAATCGGCTTATACGCCTTTTTTGCTGTCGACTCGACTATCCGAGTGAAAGCCGAGTTTGACAAAGAAGTAAAATATACAACAATCGGTAATTGCTTGGATTTTCGGCTGATTATCCTCAAGAAAATTCATCTTAATCCATTTGGAATGAATAGATTGGATGCGTAGAAGAGGAGTTACACAACATACTAACTGTTGATTAAACCGGTTTGCTGTTTTAAAGCATGACGAGTAGAAGTCTTGTTCAAGTAGGTGAAAAGTGTCCTGACTTGAAAAAGCAAAGGATCGGTTGCCAATAATGTAATGCAGCATGTCCGTTGAAGAGGCAAAAGATTTAGTCATCGGCATGACTGTTATACCCAAAAATCTCAAATTTTCTACGACGCCACTTAACCCTCGTACGACTTGGTTGTGGCGTAGGTGTTGTTACTTCGATTGCAAGAAATCGCTTCAGTAGTAAAAGGTGAGAACACCAGATGTTAAGTGGTCCTTCCGGTTACATTTTCTCTACCGAATGGTTGAAAAAAGGCAAAATGCATATTTCAAGCAAACTCCGCGTCGAATATAGCACTTTTTATGTGACTACTTCCTTTTGACTTTCCCATACTGAATGCAATACCTCTCAGTAAGAAAATATGAGCGTTCCCGGTTACTTTTTCTTGCTTGGGGGACTACTGTATATTTATATCCCGTACTGTTATCAATATGGTTGAATTGGAGAAACTAAATGAGGTTGTCATTTAGAAATCTAGGCTACTAAGCTGTTCACCAGAACCACTTGCTTTTAACACAAACAGACTATAAATTTCTTCGCCTTCGTCAAGTTAAGTCAAATCATGATAAACTTGCAAAGTTTGTCATCCGAAAGCAAAGTGCTCCTTTGATAGGAAACTGATTAATTTAGGGCGGGAGATTCCACTGGATCACCATGTTACTTTAATGAACCTTTGCAAAATGATAAAACATTTTGCTAGAAGACCGGAAAAGTAATACTGGACCGTGAAGCCCAATAGGCTTTAATTAGCAAATCTCGGTATCGGTCATCTCAAGTGGACCGTTGAACATGCTTTCTTCCCTGATGTCAAAGTCTCACTACTGCTGTCTTTTCTCGTAGCATACATAAAATTTGACTCTTAGGTGTAGATGCTCTACCGGTGAACACATCATTCACTACCCGCCAAAACGCCACTCCCTCCAAAAAAAAAGAAAGCATTTCATGTTAATGAAATCCTTTATTGAAATCAAATGTGATCGATCTCTAACGGTCACTCATTGGCATATGGTTGAGCCATCTTTGTATCAGACAGTATATTGTGGTGTGCGGTCCCATTCCTCCTTTAAAGCCGTCTTCAACTCATCGATATGAGTAGTATGACAATACATTTGGATGACAGAACAATATTTCTCTGGAAGTACACCGGTTTCGCGGTGGTTACCGCTAATCAGATATGCGTACCCGGTACTCTCCCGCCCAGTCATCGATATAATTGAGCACTACGTGGTAGGTTTATAGCTGTAATCTCACTTGATTCGAACGGAGTGTGCATGGACAGAGTACATTTTTAGGATCACACGGTGATTCTTGCGAAGTTTGTTCATCGTACCGATCTATGGGAAAGGCGACAGGTCCTCGTGTAAAACCCACAAGGGAATAAGTCTGGTTAGCATCGCATCCAAACTGCTTGCTGGTACTATTCTCCACCGTTTATCTAACGCTCGCAACCAGTGCTCGCGCGAGAATCAAGCTGGGTTTAGACCTGGTCGAGGTTGTATTGATCACATCTTCACTCTTCGACGAGTTTTAGAACATAGACACACCTTCCGCAGACCCACTGTCTCCGTTTTTCTTGATATTAAAGCGGCCTTCGACTCAGTTGACCGCACTATTCTCTGGCGCTGCCTCTTGTTGAAGAGTGTCCAAGAGAAATTAATTTCCAACGTAAAATCCCTTAACATTAATGGCCAAAGCCGAGTTCGGGCTTACAGTGATCATTCACCCGAGTTCGCCACAAAAAATGGTGTGCGTCAGGGTTTCCCCCTCTCTCCTTTTCTTTTTAACTTCGTGATTGATATGGTCTTAGAGACCACACTTTTGTCAGGTGAGGATAGTGGCATTGAACTTTTCCAGGGTGGAAAGTTATCAGGCCTTGAGTATGCGGATGACATAATTCTTCTAAGTGAGATCCAGGTAAGTCGCAAGATTTTCTAGACAGCTTGGCAAATTGCGTTGCAATATTCGGTGTGCGTTTTGCACCTTCCAAGTGCAAGATGCTATTGCAGAACTGGGTTGATCTAACGCCAAACCTTTCAGTGTCAGGGGAGACTACAAACGTGGTAGACAAGTTCTGTTATCTGGGGAGTTGCATTTCATCCGGAAGTCGGATATCGGATATCTTTGTGTATACAGAAGGCTGGATTGGCATTTGCCAACCTGAGTCACCTGTGGCGTCGAAATGAAATCCGTTTACTTATCAAAGGCCGAGTGTACGCTGCAGCAGTTAGGCCTATCCTTCTGTATGGTTCGGAGACATGACCACTACGGGTGGAGGACATACGAATATTGTCGGTACCTGAACACAGATGTCTTCGTAGTATTGATCGAATCTGGTGGGAACACGGTGTGAGCAATGCTGAGGTTGGGCGGAAAGTCTTAGGTTCAAGGATTAAGTCATTAGATGGAACGCTTAAGCTCATCAGGCTAAGATGGTTGGGACATGTGTTACGCATGTCCCCTGATAGGATTCCTCGGCGTGCTATGTTTGCTGAGACGAATACCGGTTGGAAAATCGGTAGGAGTGGTTAGTCCATGACATGAACGAGAGGTATGAAAAGCCTAACTAGTGTACTTGGCCATGGAGGGCGCGTTAGACTTCCTGGGGGGTGGGGTCCAAGAGACCCTCCCACTTAATGGTTAGATACGTTAGGGGATATGGCTAGATACCGCGATCAGTGGCATTCTTGTATCCACAAACTTTCTTCATCCACTCAGTTCCAATAATGTAGTTCCTCTCTTACTTTTTTCATACTCTTTTCTCCTTCAATATTTCCTTTTGAGATTGCCGCTAGGAGATAGAAACCAAAGTCACTGCACCCAGTGCATGGTTAATAGTTATTTGAAGAGAACAAAACGGATTGTATTTATCCTACAAATGCACCATTGGATTGAGATCGAGTGGTCGAGGTTGCCACGAGAGCGTCTTTGTAGCGTGATGCGCACCAAACACTCTTACGACAAGAAAACGATATTCAGGCTCGTTTTCGTCCTGGAAAGTCGGTTTACTAGTTGTGCTCAGGAGGTGTGTCGGATCGGTACTTTTAGGTAAACTTGACCGTTGACGGTATCCTGAAATACCAGCTCGCTGCGACGTTCCCACTGGTTGGCTCCCGGATGTGCGTCGAAGCCGCATTGTTGCTGTCATCATACCTTTTTTTATCAGTTTCAGAGATTTGTTTCCAAACACACCCTCGACAATCATGTTTGAGTAGCACAAATACTGACTCATCGGCTAAAATGATGGTCTTCAGTTGCCGAACCGACCGATCCATTTGCCCGCTGTACGTCCTGAACGACCAAAATACTTGGTAATCTCATGGCTTGATTTCTCTGATTCTCACCTTCCGATGGCACGCAGGACAACCTCACGTGATCTCAGCAGGGCGGATAGATGTGTTTTCTGTGAGGCTGGAAAGTATACGTGTTTCTGACCCTCATGACAGAACTCACAGCGGTGGTCTGCATGACGTAAAAGTACAGCAATGTTGGGCTTGTTCCAAATATCCGAACTGACCTTTATGGAGCCTGGAGACCAACGTCACCTGACCTAGATAGTGTCTGATCTGATGAATGACTTTGAGTACCCAATGCCTGATATTCTATCTCGACGTTGATGATTCAGTTTCCCCGCCATCTTCAAGCGGTACTGAGAAGACAGTGGAAATGGGACGCTGTTTGTCTTCGTGTCGTGTTTTGGTCAAATTTTGTACTTTTATATGAAGCAAGTGGAGTTTATAAATATCACGCAATTACTTGCGAGTAGTGGGTGGGAATAATGAACCTTTGTTTGGCTTACTGTCCTTTGGATTCCATTTTTCACACACAAACCTCAGATCATCCGACCATGATGTTTGTGCGTGAAAGGTGGAGTCCAAAGGGTAGTCAGACAAGCAGTGAATCCTATAAGTTTCTAAATCACCAGTACCAAGTGTCGCCCAAGACCTGTTCGCATTACTTTTCACAGGTTCGCTGTGCGTTCCGATCTGCCATCAGTACTTCGAGCTATAGTCGTGAATTCCCTTTTGCGAGCAATAATTTCGGTACATTTTTTTCTCATGAACCAACACTTTTTGATTTTATTTCTTCTCAGATCAACCGCAACTTATCATGAGCGCGTGTGCCATTCCTGGTCTCAGTAAATCCCTTAAAGGTGATATTGACAATGGTGAGTATTGTCCAACTGATTCTACACTCACGTGCAAAGCTCCTCACATTTCAATTTTATCTTCTTTATTTTCATTTCAATTATTCGATCGACAGTAGTCATTCAGTTTATCAGGAAGGAACGCGCTGATTGTCGACTGCCACGCAATCGTGTTTGCTTCTAGAAGTCCACAAATGGCTGTCATGTAGGAAAACAAGGGTGCTGTAAGCTTTCAGAGTTGTCCCATGTTCGTGAATAGGGTAACGGACGCTGTAGTGACAGTTAATTCAGAACAAAGTAGATCGAAATCCACCGAATAACCGTTCTCGGGTTTCCCGTCTGGTATGTGTTCCTTCTCCGTGTGCAGCGCTCATTTCGAATATCACTAATAGATAGTTAGTTGGTTGGTCTAAGATAGCCCTATCGCCTTACAGGTTGCAATCGGCCACACAAAGGCTAACAGTGAGTGTACCCTCGAACAATGGGATCGCTTCGTTTACCCTTTTCTGCACTGGGAGACTCAGTAGTACAAAAACTAGCAGAATTCGTTGTGAATTCCATGAATTTCTAGATTTGAGCTCGTTGCGAATCGTTCACGACCAACTTCCCATCCCATATAGCATTTTGTTGTTGGCCTTTCTTTCTCCGTGCTTCTGGCTTTGGCGTAACCTGGCATAGCTCAATGCATTCTTGCCTCTCCATACTGCACCTGCTGTCTAGCCTTTCATAACTGGTAAACGCCGATTGATACTCTTCTTCCTTGATGCTCATTTTAGCTAACCACGTTCAACAAGCAACCCATATACCCAGAATCCCTTTCATCGATGCACAATTTATTTGTTTTCTTGGCTTATGCAGTCGAAGATAGCTTCTTTCAAGGTAATTGACATGCGCAAAACGGACCGAACTGGTGTTGTGATTTTAGCAGGAGATAAAGATACTAGAGTAATTTGACTGTTATCAGATGAGGTACACCCAGTTGGCTATTTTGTTAACGGGGAATATTTTGGTGTTGTTTTAGCGTTCGTTTGTCCTTCGCCAGTGCGAATTTCGGACGCTCCAGTCACCGGTCATTGATGATGTAGGTGTTTCTTTCGCTGGGGTGAAATCGTACTATTAGCGCTGCTTAATCAATGATGGACTCATGGAGAAAGATCGTAGCCGATTCTTTATCTGTTTGCAACAGTCGGAATGAGTGTTCAGATACGCTGGATTTCCTAGAAACCTCCAAACCTGGCAGGTTGGTTTATCTGGCTAACTGTGTATGGAGAAGCAGATTGCCGAGCCCGTCACCAAGCTCTTGGACACAGTTTCGTCTAGAAAGCCCAGGAAATATCACCGTTCTAACGTATCGTATTTCTGCTTCATTAGGTTAGTAGAAATACATCTGATACCAGATCATAAAGTGTTTAACATCGTTTGAAGAGGCCTGCCCCCTGTTATATCGCCAAGTGACGGGTCTAGAGTGGGTCCTCGAATTGGTGAACTGATATTGTGCAATCCGTTTATGAAGTGGGGTTTGGAAAATTTGACAAATAATAAAATGCACCAAGTCGTTGATTATGGCGAATACCATATGCTACTGTAATTTGAGTGGATAAACTGTGTGACCCATACGCGAAAATTCCGAAGCTCCTCGGCGTGGTATCGTATTCCAGCTGGTAGAGAATAAGCGATAATAGAGCGTGGGTTCGAATTCCGACGGGAACAACGACTTTAACTGTTTGGATCACTTCAACATAAAACTTTACTCGTCGCTTCCGTTACAGACTCTTCTAAACCACTTATCGTGGTGACCATTCACTCACATGTTGTCTTTTGTGTATATAGTGCACGTAACTGCCGGACTCCGGATTATCTAAACCTACCTAGAACCAAAATAATTAATCTCAGCAACTTGATGTTTTGAAGCCACCGTCTCTATCATTTTCTTATTCCGTTCCAACAGGCATCATTACTGTGGACGAGGAATTGTTTAACGAAGCGGATTTGGAGGATTTAGAAAACGAATTGGACGAACTGGAAATTGAACAGTAATCAGTTGATCATAATCACTCAATTGACCAGCTTCTACTTGTACGTTTCCCGACGTGCTTTCACCCACTCCTGTTTCCATTCTCTTTTCTCTACTACGCTCACTGCATCTTTTATCCTTTCCTCTTATCTGCTATTCTACCCCCATTTCTTCTCTCATCTACTCCGCCTTGTTTCCCCAATCAGTTGCTCGACTCGTCTACCTGTGCTGCAGCCACTGCCCCCGAAGTTTTTCACGCAAAGGTTCACTTGTTTCTATTTCCGTGGGTATGTGTGCATCCCAGTCGAGATTTGCGTGTTACTATTTCTTACAGTTGTAACCAGATTGTCCCTTATCCTCTACTCGTGCTGCTGTCGGTGTTGATCCGTTTTTGGCTCACCCACATTTTCGTGGACTTTTTCAAACCCCGGTTTCCGAGCCTTTCGATGGTGAACTCGTTCGAGAACCGTAAAAATTCTTTTCGGAATGAAATATGAATTTTTTTCCTTCCATCCGCCATCTTGGAGGTGTAATTGACGTAGATGAGATGGATGTGAAGGGTTACTGGGCAGATTCTCAATTCATCCGACCTTCGTTGCACCATTTATGCAGGATTTCTCGCCAAGTCCTCGTCTTTCGTTGATCAGTTGTGCATGGCCTGGGTAACCGTATTGACTCGTCGAAGCGTTTCGACGTGGTCCTAGCAAGTCGGCATAATAGTTTTGACTAGGACACGAAGGATGATTTTATCAGGATTGACTTTCACAATCAATTTCATATGCTCTTGGTCTGCTATTGTCGCACATTCTACGTTACATGTAGAACATTTTAAGTCCTTTCATTGGTTGTGGTAGAAAGTGGACTTCTGGGAAGATTCGGTTCCCATGTGCGCATCAACATAGTCAACTAGGGTGTGGAGAAAGATACAGAGCCAGTTAGTTATTCTACAGAGAATAGTACGGGAGGTGGGACGAGTGGTGTCGCGTAGCAAAGGGACTTCCTTGGCACAGTTAGCTGCGGTAAAGATGTCTTTGTGGTTCACAACCCGGGCTGTATTCGATTATAAATTATAGCGTGAATAAACTTCAGCGACCGTCAACTACGTGATCCTGTGATAATGTGGCTCACCTTGTTTCTGTCTGTGTGACGCTGGTATTCAACAGATGTCACGCAATCGCACTTTCATAAATTCTTCCACTCTGTGAGGTTCAGTTCATTGAACAATTAACCTCGCACTCCTGTGCTTCGGTTTCGGTTGCTACCTGCCAGCATCGTCGAGTCAACAGAAAAAATAGAAGCATCAAGTGAAAAAGGGCCGAAAGAAAAATAATCAACGGAAATCATGACGAAAGAGATCGAGTGCAACTACGCCGATGGCCGCGACACCTAGCCATATTACTTATTGTTTCCAATCATTTGGTAGGTGGGTCACGTGAACTCCAACCTGGAAGTCTAAAACGTCCTACGTGGCCAAGTCCACTGATGAAGGTTTTTGTACCTTCTTGTCATGTCATGGACTGATGATTCCGACCTACCTTCTGACAACTACCTGCCTCGGAGAACAGCATACACCGGGGAAGTCTGTCCGTGGGCATGCATAATACATGTCCCAGCTATCCTAACTTTTTAAATTCGGGACTTGCTCCAGTGCCTGACTATTATTTCCCAACACCGTATGCCTAAACTCAGCATTTCTGATACGGTGTTCCAACCACATTCGGGCAATACTACGGAGACATCGGTGTCAATTTTTATGGGACGCGCTCATTGATTGTGGTGGGAAACCAACGTAAAGCGAAACGTGAATGAATTCATTCGGGAGATACAGTCACGTCTGACCTGTCTGGCATTTATCGGGGTATCCAACAATAAGTTTGACTTCACTGCTGCGCAGCTTGTTTAAACAGTTCTCTGAGATAGATGATCGGCTTTTGTAGTTTCTTCAGGTTGATGAAGTCTGTTTTGTGTCAGGTCAATGGATAACGTTTTTGCTCTCCTGTCGTGGAAGCTGGTGAAGCGGTCCGGATACGTAGATTGTTTGTAACCCGTTTTTCATTTAGGTACGTCGCGAGAGTCGGTCTTTGTGTTGGTGGCGTGTTATCAATGTCTAAAGTAGGTGAAGAACGGACTTTATATAAAAACCGATTTGTTTTATTTCCTAAACGACCAACGTCTGGTGTTTCTTGAAGCTGGCCGAGGTCAACTAGAGGCTGTCGAATGAACAAGTGACCGGCTACAGCATAATTAGAAGTTGGTCGCGAGTTCGCTATGACTATAGGTTTTTGTGTCGTAAAGACCCGATCGGAAGTTCCCGTCACCAATGTTCCGAGTGACCTTGAGACAGGACACTTCTGAAGGTTAGGTTGGATGCCTATTAGAACTAAAGCACATTTCGTTCATGGTGTAAACTGAACAAACCAAGGGGTGCAGGTTTGTTTTAATCTACGTGGACTGACAGAGTGTCTGAGCCAACTGGTGGATGAATATACCGCGGCATGCGAATGTGTGAACGTGCCCGAACTAACTAGCTAAGCAACTTTGAATGCACGCCCGTTGTTGGTGGAAAACCGTGGGACACTTGTCAAGTTAATGCACTACAACTAACAAGGTAGACCACTGCTGATCTAGTTGTTTCGGCGTGAAGAAGCTAAGACTTACTTTTACGCGGGCAGCTCCTTCCGAAGGTTAAGTCGGCTTCTGGGATGCCTACGAGCGACAGTTAGAGATGAGATCTGAACACGGTTTTGATTTCAGGCGCGAACGCCGTAGACAGACTGGAGTCCGAATTGACAGCACTGGTTCATGTTCTTAGGTACCCGCCAATTCGGTGGCGCGATCCTGAACATCGAACAAAAAAGAGGGATAATGTTTCGAGATTTCCGTATTTGGACGTCGAAGGACATGTCGAAATCGTTGCAATCGTTGACATTGAAGGGACGCTGATAGCTTCTCGACACCAAGGCAGCGTTGTCTTATATCGCGTCCCTTTGAAGCATGTTACTCCAAGCTGTTTTGATGGTCCTTCGCATCCACCAGTGGTGAAACACTTCCAGTTTCCTGAAGCCCTCAACGCGTAGTAGCCACATTTCTCAGTCGTAAGCCAGTACTCAGCAGATAGTAACCCGGAAGACACGAACATTGGTCCGGACATTTATCTCGTCATGCACTGAAAGTGAATTGCGACGCTAGTCCAGTGGATGCTTTATGCATCCCGAGGGGAGACTATTCACCTGAAGAAACGCTCAGCTGGCGTTACCAATGCACAGCTTGGTTTCGTCTTGATCGTTTGGGAGTATCGTGGAGCCCAGAGATTTGCAGACTAGGATGTGCTTGATTCGTTCACCATTGATGTGTTTCGACTAAATGGGTTGTGTAGCACAGATAAAGGATTTTGATCTTCGACGTATCGGCTTCTGCGAATGATTCTACGCGATTCAGAACCAGTTGTAGAGTCTCTAACGATGGTGGTGTCGTCTCTAAATTCCAAATCAGCGAAAAAAGCATCGGGACTCAGCTGTATATCGGGGTAATTGGTGAACACTTGACGCGTTATCCGGTCGATGGTGCAGATGAACATCACTGGTCACAAAGGGCTCGAGAGGTGTTGAAAAACACGATTTATATACCTCCAGTGTGATGTCGTACTCTTCAGGATCGTTCCAGTTGTTCTGCTTGTGTGTCACGTCGGCACTGTCCTCTCGACCAGGTAGGTTACTAATAACGTCGCAGTGTTTGCTTTGTTGCTGGGATTTGAGATCACGAAACTTACCACGGGACACTATCATCATCATTATTGTACAGTGTCAAACAGCAGGCCGAGTCACACGGACCACGTCCTTTCTTGCCTCGTTGCACGTAGAAGTAGGAAGAATGAATATACGAGGTGGACAAGCAATGTACCTACAGGGGTGGGAAAAGGAAACAGAGCCTAGTAGCCAGCACGCGGAATATACAGTCTGATTGTACAAACACACATCGATCAACTATTCTGATTAGATAGGAAGTGACAACACTATCGCCGCTGTTCACGGTTCAGTGCCATATCCTTCAGTGCCTCCATCCTACTGACTGAGGGATCTTTTGGACCCCAACCACGAAGACGTGAGGCGCCTACTTTACCTTAGTTTACTGTGCATTTTCCCATTCCCCTCTTCTACATCATCTGTTGGCCTCCGCGGGACAGTTCAGTAAACAATCAATATCCGATTTATCGTGGCTTCTTTTTACCCTGCTAAAGAATGACTAACCCGCCATCGTTGTGAAGGAGGAGTTCTGCCAATTGTCGTTTGCCGAATGCAACATACGTTAGACGGAAGTGCCTTGAGAATTCACCGAAGTCTCTATGGTTTCTATGATGATGAACCAGTAGTTGTCACGATTTTTTCTTTTCAAACGGGTGGTTTTTCATCTAATGTCCTAGAAGTTTGGGTGAAAGCTTAGACGAGCGTATTTAGCCTTTGCGGATGACTGCGGAGTAGCTCCTAAGATCCTATCTTTCTGTCGTCGTCACAAAACCCCTAATTCATTCAAAGCCGATTTTTGGGTTTGTCTTTACTGAAGTCCACCGATGTCCCATTAGTACTTCCCCATCTGAGTGTCATGACTAGATGGGAAAAGATAACGTCCCACATCGCTTGGGACTTTTTCAGTGTTCCCTACGCAGCTGTGGTTATTCGCCTCGGGGCAGTTTTATGGCGGTTGGCCAATAGAGTCTTCAGATACGATTGGATAAAGGTGCGATCGGTTTCATTCTCGATACCTGTCTCCGCGACCTGCAAGATCGTGCCAGGATATGAGTGATCTGATTGACTGTACGGTCATTTTTAGTGTATCACATCAGAGGATGCTTTCTGAGATTTTGAAAGCGGGTATTGGTGACGCTTAGTCTGTTTCTTTATGTAAACCCAACAAGACGTTCGCCATTGCTACATTGCTGTCCAATACCATATTTCCCAAAATGTTTATGTGCTGGGGTAGAGAAGCCAGTATGGGCGTTCCATAACTCGGCAACAAGGAGGACGTTATTTTTTAGGGTACCATCAACCAATTCTAGTAGTTTGAAGTGGAACTCATTTTTACTACTTTTTCGGCTGCCACCGTCCACGACCGCGATAACCGATATGTTAAAAACTGTGTGGAAAGAAGCTAAACCGATCTGATGATATGTTAGGTTCCATGCAACCGGGTTCCTTTTAGCCCCGTTGCCAGCGCTTATCGTGACGCCTTTAAAACCTGAGCTGTCCATAAGTCCTTTGTGACAACTGTGGTAACCGTTGTCCGATCCGAGAATCTTTATACACCAGGAGCCAGAATTTGACAGCTGTACTACGGAGAGACAAGCGGTTTCTACGTGATGGTCATACAGCGCTCGTGCATTTCTTGCTTGGTCTCCGATGTCCAGGAGTTTTCTCACATTCCAGAAGGCAATTGTTTTGTGGTTTCAAGCTTCAATGCCCCTAGCTAGCATGTACGTCCTCTCGCCCGCAGGGAGAACATAAGGAGCTTCGCTCCCCCGGAGATGTCGTACCATGAACCGTGGAAGTAAAACCCATTCATGAAGAGTTTTGTGAATGGGGCGGGAATGGACTTCTCCAAAGTCACTCCGCTTTTTTGTCCAAGGTAGCCTCTCTAGCCTGTCCACAACCAAGTGCTACCTGCCGGGTAACAGAAACTTTGTATGTTAGCTGCCAGTAACCGGTCGAGCGGTTCATGTTCCTTTTCGATGGTGGTTTCCTAGTCGATGAAGCTCAACTCGCCCAAGTAAATCTCATCCCAGTCGAAGTAGCTGAGTAAGAAACAAGTGGTAAAGATCTTATTTGGAGGTGAACCACATTGGTGCATGTCATGGTGCTGTTTGCGGGCTGCCATGACCTTCATGTAGGGAGCTCGTTGCTACACGAAGATCCAACCACGTCCTCTAACAACGTCGCTGATCGTCCTCGACCGCTTTTTCGGCGAGTCTCTGCTCACTTCTTTGCGGATGACCACTGGTGTGACCTTCCTCCTATCAGTGACCTGGAGACGCTCTCGGTAGCATTCTGTTATAATCTCCTGCTTACCCAGTGACAAGACGGATAAACTAGCGACCAACCTGTGGTTCTCATGGTTCCTGATCCCGGTTTCGAATTCCTTTCGTGGCTTATGGCGATCATAAATCTGAGGAATTGTTTTACAGAAGCGTGATTGTCCGCAGAATATTTTTATGGTGATGAGTGCAAAAGTTTAATTTTTAATGTATAAGATGTGTAATTTCCCTGGCTGAGCAGTGGGAGCAATTCTACCTGGATTCCTCGCTTGAATCTGGCTGCTTCTTGTAGGTTGAAACAAATGATATTTTATGAAAAAGATTTGTGGGCAAATTTGTTCTCATTGTTTATTAACCATGCTCATACACAGGTACATCTGGGTTCTGGCGAAAAAAGCGACTGATGTTCTGATTTACTCCAATATAGATTTATCTGGATGTGGATCGATTATCACATGCTCAAAGTGTTTATTTTTCGTCGGTCTGAGAACTCTTGTTGGGTAGCCAGTGGGTCAGCAAAGAATAACTAAATGTATAAATTGTTTCTGAGTGCACAAAGGTGGCTGTGATGGGGTATTGCGTTCGCCTGCTTTGTGGTTAAGACGCAACCGATCTGGACAGCCAACCTTGGGTCCTATATTGGGGGAAGGAAATTTTGGACACGCTTACCTTGTGGTTGGCCTCGACAATAACGTTTACTTGACGCTCTTGATGGATATTTCAGAAATGAAGACGGTGCGTATTCGTCAGATTCGTTGGAAATGCAGCTGCACGCGTACGATCACGATAGTGTAATCAGTATTTTGGTAAAATGTGGGAATAGTTCGTTTTTCACTTTAAAAGGATGTTACTGGTGATAGGTGCGTAGCTGATCAGACCAAGTTAACTGATATTTAACAGAATTCTACCTAACCTATTCATACTTTATAAATCGATATCGCCTCTACAAAAGGTTCCTTGTATTTAGACATCGCAAATTCACGTTTTCAAAAGTTGGTTGGCCTAAAAATAATAAGGATTACTCTAGAACCGCCGATTTCCAACAATAATGTGCAACTTATGGTGTATTGCGAGGGCGATAATGAATGCACGACAACCCATTCCACGATAAATGGATTCGCTAGGATCACAGTCTCGGTGGTCGGTTTGATTTTCCCACTAATTTATCCTTAGTGCCAGGGTAAGCATCTGCCACAAAGGCGCCTGACTTTGGATCTTATCATAGTCGGTTATATTAAATCGCTGTACTGCTGTATTCTAACCCCAAAAGACTCCTGGTAGCATGAAGAACACACATTCACGCACGTATCTTCCATTGGTGGCTTTTCCGACAAGATAACAAATGGAGTCATCGTGAGAGTTACAGAGTTACAGGTCGAACAAAAATGGTGGAACTGCGCTCGACCTAACAACATGTTCACAACTGAGACGACTGTAATCTGAATAGGCATGTTTTCCTTTTATGCATAAAATAATTCGTGACAGTTCGCAAGCTTCGGTGGTCATGTATGCAAACTGCATTTAACTGATTACTTATCTTAAAATAAACGACCCACTGGGCACCAAACATGTGGTCAGTGAAACACAACAATCTAGACTACACAAAAAGTGGGCATTCTAATATCTTTGTCGCCTTTTACCAGAGCGATACTGGTCAGTAACTGCTCACCAGCTCTAGTGTAGGACTTTTTGCTTCGAACCTTTTCGCTTTAAAAAAAAAGCAAAGGGCGTTCAGGGAAGCCATTGCGACCAATTGTCGCATCATAAATTATTTGGTCCAAGTTGGTGACGTCTCTTCAGATTGCTTGATTGGTGATCTGACCAGGCACCTCCTGACGGGAATCGTTCCTCATCTTATCGATCCGCTGTCTTGCGGTTCACGCTTACGTTGACTCATGCCTTGACCCGGATTCTGGGCAGGCACTGACGTGCTGTTTGCTAACGGCTCTAAGCGATGCGTCATGCTTCTATCTTCACGGATGTGATCTGCTGTAATAAGACAGTGGAAAAGATGCATATTCGCTGTACTGTAGAGAGATGTTCATACTGTTACCCCGTTTAACTGTACGGAAGCGGGCAAAAGTTCCACCTTGCCGAATGTACATATACTATTTTGTAGGCTCTTGGTGATCGAGTGGTGTAAGCGTTGATCACCTCGGAGGTCCGAGGTTCGAATCCCCGCCACCACCGGTCACTTTGGTGGTAGACAGCAGTCCGCTGTCACGCGGCTCATGGCCTCATCTGGCCAGCTGTGACCTTATGGGATACTTCACTTCAAGTCTCAGGGTCAGGCTGTTGGGTATTCTTGATAGTACAGTGGACTTTTGGGGCTATGGTTAATGCTCCATGCGATTCACTCATCCGCAAGCATATAAATAAAAAAATGCGTGGGTAGAACAGATATTAGTTCTTGAAGGAATGCACCTACAAGCATAGCCATTAAGAACGCTTCCATAGTGTTCTACGTTACACAAGCAAACCTTCAGAGGAAAGCTTGTAGTCGTGGCATGTCCAGATTTGTAACTCTTGGTCATCTAACTGGAAAGATCTAAAATGGGAAGTTTCACTGAATGCGAAATCACCACCTAAATGCTTGAAAAATAAGAAAATTGATTATTTCAGGTCTTATTTCTCATAAAATTGCAAGTGTATAAACTTGGTTGAGCGATAAGATTGCCATCTGTTTATTGGACATTACAGGGATACATTTCCGACACATCCTGACTGGCAAGTAGGTGATTTCTGCGTGATGACTTACTATCTCTGGGTTCTAAATTTTGTCGCCCACATAGCTACGGACGGCAGTTGACCGTTAGGGTTCAACTTGAAAATTTATCTGATAATCTAGTAGATGTGGAGACAATATTTGTTGTCAATGGCAAGGCAATTACTCCATTGCTCAGTGAATAGTCAGATATTCCGAGGAAGTCAAAAAATGAACCATACTACTGCCATATTGGTTGGTATGCAGTTCATTGTGAAAAACCGGAGGTTACCAACGAACAGGTGAATTAAGTAGGCTTGTTTATGTGTCTTCTCGCACCGCATTCATTACTAAAAGCTGTTGTGAATCATGGACCTTATTCAGGAATGCTAATCTGATCTAATATCTTTAGTGGGTATAGGAAAACTCTACGGAGAAATCACGAGATCCAATGGCTCTGCTATCGGCAATCACATTCCCATTCATGTTGTTTATCGCCACTCAAGCAGCAGCACACTAATTATCATTCTATCACTTAGGTATGGCATTTCTGTCATCACTGGATATGAAACTAAAAGCCTCCAGTGTTTGTTTCAGGCTGTACGAATATATTTGATTAGCGTAAGCTTAATATGGAATTCAGTCATCGCTCTGGTAACTGACTACCTTACGAATTGTGAACAGTTAATACTTTATCATGGACCCCTAGCTTGTAGATTATGAAGGAATCAGTCACATGTGGGTATGTGTCTCTAGGCAGTCTTTGAACATGCTGAACACTTCGTAAGGACCATCTCCTGAGTAGCGACCCAATACGCACCTATTGCTTCTATTAATTTTTAACTTGTTGATTGAGTGTATTGTGCATTTAGCAGTAAGTGAACACGCAGCGTCCTGCTGCACTCGACGGTAATTCTCCCAGTAATTTACCCAGAAAAGCAACGCCAGGAAGGCTATATCAACTCAATTTTTTTACCTTGAAAGAACCGGGAATGAATGGTGAAATCATTTGGTTTCGAACAGATAATTACTAGCCGTTACCTTTGGAGGTATCTGTACAGTTCATTTTTTCCAAGTTTTACAACTTCCCTTGGTATAGCACTCCTCGGTTATGTTGACGTTTAAAAGTACACAAGCAACACACTTTCTGGAACACACGTCGTCATGCAATTCAAAAGGCTGTGAATAAACCCCTCACTCCGGCACAATCTGGTTTCCTCATTTGAAGTGTTCTGGAGTTACTTCAACCCCATCTAACTGCTACCAAAAAACCTTTGGGAATCTTTCACGGTATCGTTCGGGACACATCTCAATATCATCTCGATCGATTCAAGCGAAACTGGACTGAACATGTTGGCCAAAATTGGACTTTTGACACACAGTTCAGTTCAATTCAGTTTATTCAACTGCTAGCCTGGTACTTCTGTGCTCTGGTTTCGGTTGCTATCCCTCAGCATCGTCCTCTAAAGAGCAAAAATAATAGAACCACCAAGTAAACGAGATTTTTAAAAACCGGAGTAATAAAAGGAAATCACGAAGACAAAGAAAGATTCCGAATGCAACTACGCCACTGGCCGCGACACCTAATCATATCAGCCCCTTTCCTGTGAAGGGCCTTGTTTTTGGCACCCACTTTTCTACAACGAGAACCTTGGATAATTTTGATTTCATTTAAACCACTTGCTTCATTTTTACTTCGCTTGTGCGCGCTTTTTCTCTCCTTCCATCTGACCGCACCCCGTACCCATTTTCGTTTAATAATTTATCTTAGATTATTTTAGCTTTGTTTTAGTGTACACCAGAGACATGTTAGTACAAAACACACTACACTTAGACGGAAAGAACTAAGTAGAGGAAATGAAAGTCTTACTTCAGGACGACAGGTTTTTGTAAGAACGAGCGAAAAACGATGTCACTCCAAATAGAAAAGCGAATTACGGCATATTAGTTGTATATCAAGTGATTTCAAAAACTTCGACAGGACCGTCCAACAATATTACCTCTTCTTAGACCGTATAACTGACCAAGAATGAGCAAAGACGTTTCGTTAAGAGGCTACTTGAACTGATTTATCCTGTTACGCAGACGATGGCCGGTCGTGGTCAAGCGGTTGTCATGTTACGCAGAGGGCTAAGCAGTCCTGGGTTCGAGTCCCCTGCTGCAGCTGGTCACTCCCCAGTTAAGTCTCCCAGAATGCACAATTCCAGTTAAACTGACGAAATAGCTATGAACACACAACCAGGCTTTTTGTTAACTGACCACTTTGGGAAATGAAGCATTGTCCAACGAATTTGAAAAATGAGCCTAGACTAGATACTACGTATGCACAACAGTTTGGGTCACTGACACGTCCCAGTCAGCTACAGGGAACCGAATGATCTGGTCCTACAAGGATATCAGTTTTACCTTACACTATGAATCGAAGTAAATGATGGGTCCGATTAATATCTTACTACTTGTCAGGAATACAATTTAAAGACAGTCCATATAGAAAGGGAAGTTTGTAAGCGCTATCCATTTCAGTACTGTTCCAATGCATCAGCACCGGCCGAAGCCCTTGTGAAGGAGCTGTCCACGCCTAAGAGTACTTGCCTTTTCGGACATACTGATGCCATGAAAATGTACTTGACCAAAGCATAGAAAATTCCGGAGTAAAGAAAACTAGTTGAACGGTAAAAGAATAACAACTATGCTTCACTGCCACTATGCTATTGTTACTACACATTGGCAGGTTAATTCAAAGGAGGCTGTTCTCTCAAACAAGTTCAAAGCCGAAGGACAGACTATGGATGTAGATGAGCTTCTTCAGTGTCATCAACTTTGTTTACTTCTTTGAAACAAGTTATGTCAATAAAAAAATGAACATCTGGGCGGATGTGAATACTTATGTATGATACTAAAAACCACTTTGGACTGTATTCTACCTCAGGAGGAACGATGGTACATAAGGACGAGGAGCTTTTAGGATCACCTATTATTCCGCTATCATTTTGTATACACACTGAAATAATTACTTCTCGAATCTCATTTTGGGTCCATATCAGTGTGCCTCGATTCCGTTCATCCTAATAAGGACCACAGTAATGTGAACTTGAATCCTTGTGAAGATTCTATCTGTTTTGCACCTATTCAACCTCAAAAGGACGAAAAAAATCTCATAGGAAGCACTACATTGGTCTGTTCAAGTTATTAATCATTTTCATCCTCATAGTAACATCACTTTCGTGACTTTCCGTACTACGGTTTGGCGTAAAATATGCATACACCATAGGATCGCTTCAGAAGTCAGAAAACTTGACAAATCGTGGACATATATTACATGTGTTCTTTTTTTGTATCTCATTACTATAAATTGTTGGCGGCAGAACATCGCTCTCCTGAAATTTCTTCTCTCGTTATTCCAGGTTTGTTTTTCTTCCTCATAAATCGTTTATCCAGATAAAAATCTTCGCACTTCAAGATATATTGACATTCTTTGTTGTTATCAGTTGCCTTGTATTTGTCCGTAAGACTAAATATTCATTTGGAACTCTGGTTTTTCGTCATATTCTGCAAAATCTGGACTAAGTTTGCTAGAGCACTTCTCAATGAATCTGATGACGACTTTTGTTATCGAAGCAACTGAAGACATTCGGCGGCATGCTGTTCGTTTGTCCTATTTACTACTGCTTACAGATTCGAACCCAATATTCCATACAAAACCACTTCTATTGACGGTGCTCCTTTCCAGATGGACGCGATTCGAAATGGACTGAGCCATAAAACGGAAATGAGCCAAACCATCAAGAGCCACAGAGGGGTCAGGTCATTTTTACCTTAGTGAAAGCGAACCGGAAAGACTCTAGTTTAAGAAGTTAAAAATATGTTTGACTATATTGTGTCGCTTGTACATGAACTCGGAAAAATGTTCACTGCGTGTTGCGCTGTTGGAGGATAACATGCCAAGTAATAAGTTGATGGCCCCTGGGCTAGCAAACAGTTAGACTGAGCCACTCCATTTTGATGAATTGAATGTTAACTGCATTCACTTCCAATTCGGATTTTTAGACTCCCACCCTGAATGAACTTTGATTTCACTGTTTGTGTTCCCTCATGAACTTTCCTACAAACTTCGGGAGAACACATCCAACTGTGAGGGTACATGTTAAGTCATCGCTGGTAGACAGCCTAGTTACGTTGGTGGTCAGCACTGGTGGGGCTCCAAGCCCAGGGCTTGAGATAACGGAACCCCGATTGGTAGGACAACAGACTAGTGGAGTGGATCGACAGAAAGAGTGATGAATCCTGTCACTGGTGCTCAAATCTCAAGGCTTAGTTGCCCACACCAGTCGGACTAGTACGACGAATGTAACAACTGGGTACATGGACCAGTGTCCTACATATTCATCGTGATTTGGACTAATAAGCGAGAGGATTCGGAGGCAAAAAAGACTTCAAACTAGAGACAGTAGATCAAAATACTAGCGTGTCGTTATCAGTATTCTGGTGTTTGTTGTTCACCCAACTGCCTGGATCAACTGGACGGAACCCGCGCCTACTCAGCCTTCACTCCCGTGTTCATATTCTAGCTTGTTTAGTTGCTCCCACGGTGTCGAACATTTAGCCGACCCTGTTTCTATGCCAGTTTAACTTGAACTCGTATCTGTGCTCACTTCACTCGTTGCCCTAATCGTATCGCTTCGCCCATTGATGACCTGGTTTCTGACTGGTGCTACTGCTTGCATAATATTATTCTCGTGTCTCTCCCACCACAGATCGACTGGTTTCCTATCGGACTCTAATAATCCATTTGATTAAGCACGTTTCTCGGGTGGTCTCATTTGATGAACCTGTGTGTTCTTTGTTTGCTTGTCTCATTACTGGTTTTCTTCTCTCCGACCCTCTCCATTCTGCCCGGTGACTCCAGCCACCAGCTTCACACTGTAACACATCATCACTTTAAGTACTGACTGAGAGTGGCTACCTTTCATCGCCCGTCTCAACTAACTATTTTCTTCCCACTTATCGAGTGGCCTTGATGTCTACCCTGCTAGCTTTTGCTTGCTACCCGATTTGATCGGTGGTTCAATCTCCTTTGATTGACGTTTATACTGTGGAGGGATTTCCCCCACATTAAAGTAAGTACTTACAGGTGCTAGACCGTGATTCTTTTATCGTATCCTCAAATTACCGTATTCACATTCTCTGATTAAAGATTCGGGGTTCCACGTATTCTACGAGTCAGCCAACCTTTGGACCACGTTCCGGTACAATATCAGTATTCATATTATTTGGCACGTAGGTAGTTGCGTAGTCTGTCCAGTAACTCCGTAACACCTCACATTGGTCGAATTCCAGTTTTTACTACTGAGATAAGTGTAAGCAGCAAAAATTCAGGTTGTCTCCATAGCCTCGGGAGAAAATCCAATGGAGTGTACCCGTGACCGGAGGATCAATGACATCTTTATCTACTGCCTGACAGCCACGGCTTTTTCCAAATGGATAAATAAGTGTGCCGAGGTTTTCTTATCGCCGTGGCGGATTACCGTCTTTTGTGCAACTGTTTGCTGCTTTAATTCAATTGGTTGCGAACTGCCTTGGACAAGGGAGCCAAATGACGCATCTAAATGGCAAATTATTAACTCATCCGAAATTAATTGTGTTCCACTTTCGTGGACTGCTGAACCAGACATTGTAGTGGTCGTTCTCGTCTACAAACCCTTAACTGTATTTAGTACTTCCTCGTTGATTTCATAATTCTACTCCACTAAAAGTATGACTTTACAAGCATTAAGATAACACTGAGGGAATGAATGACTTAAAAAGAGAGTATTAGAAGACGTCTTTTCGTTTTCCGTAGCGACATAAAGGCAAACACCAGCTGCAGAATTTTGCTGGAATTATGATGCTGCCGTTCTACTCGAGCCATCTCCTCCAAACGACCTTGTTATTATTCCAGCAGTTTATGGCGGTAAACTAGTACTTCCGGAATGTCCTTCCTAAGTAAGTGATGTTTTGTTCAAAAGCCGACCAATGTATTACAACACTGAAGTGCCGGGGCTCTGCTGTTTACCTTTGAATGAAAAAATTGCACAAAGGAATGTGACGGAAACATCAGTCAAACAGGACAATGTTATGTATTCTACGTTGTCCATTTTAATCGCAAACTGCTCAAAATCTCTGTTAAATCTGTCAGGTGCAAAATTTGATGACTCTTCTTCAAAATTCTTGATCTCCTTCCAAGACCACAATTACTACGGACTCCTCTTTCTTTTAGCGGTTCACGCAGTTTATTAGCATGAATTACTGAATATCTTTCTAGAAGTACACCAGATTCTAGATTAGCCGGCTAATCGTCCAGATTCATAACTAATATCTCTCTCATTCTTCGAGCTGCCCTACTTTCCATCTCTAGTTTTCCCATTTAAGTTAACGGCCATTCGTCTGGCTCCTCCGGGGCTGTAACAAAGTGTGATTTTGTCGAAACTATCTGCCATGATGTATAAGTCGAAGAGGAGTTTGGTAACCTATCCAATAGTCTTCAAATCACTGTCAGTAATTGTTAACTGAGTGATTTTACCCGCAACCCTTTCCAGTGTTCCGAATGTATCTTTACCCCACATCACTCAGGAGGAAGTGTTTGTGTGCCACAGCCCAAGGATGTTGTCAGAGATAAATTCAGCAATGAATAACGAAAGGTTAATAAGCTTTGCGTGAAATTACATTGATTCCCACAGATCGAAGAGAAAGAATTTGGGAAAGCTAAATGCTGTATGACCATCACTGACAAGGAGCTTAGGCGAACCAATTTATTAAGCTTCTTGATGAAAACCGGTCCACTACAAAGCAGAAGTACAATAACGTTTGGGATATCCTGAAGAAATATTACCAACTAAAAGCCATTTTTACCGCAATTTTTGCTTACTGTATTGATTAGGGAGAAATGATGTGAAATGAGACCTAGGGAAGGTTATCGACAGTTGAACAGGGCAACTAAGTTCCTTCCTATTTACCTATATTGGAAGACCAATCTCAGTGCCCACTGTATTCCGCTGAACGAGACAATATTACTAATTTTACTAAAAAGCAGAAATTTTCTTGCTGAATGTGAAATCAAATTACTGTGGAAGCTTTCTGCGTCTCTACCAGCGGTTTAATCTACTACTTTGAGATCTAAATGATGAGGCTAAATAATTTACTTAATATGAAAAGTTTCCCTTGGTAGACCTTGAGAGGAAAATTGTTCATAACGATGGATCATGTGATTGGTTTTGATATACAGCTCACTTCTGAGAACAAATTCGTCACAGTAATGGATCCATATGGGGATAAGGAGCTGTCAACCGAGTGAATGACGGGTGCTGCATGAAGTAAAACTAACTTGAACCGAATCGCCTACAACCAGAGCGGATAGAAACACAATCCATCGCCCGGGTTTCAGTTCCTTTTAGGCCTTGGTAGCTGTCGATAGGTGGCGATTCCTAGAAATCCCAGTGAGCTTCCGTCTATGAAGTGAATCCCTGGTTTTCAAAGCTCAGTAGATCTTTGGCGTGAAAATCCGTTTTCTCACGTCTGCTAATCAATTTCCCGCCCAACTTCAAACTGGCTAGGTGTAGACACTGTTTGTGCGTATCCACAGGTTTCGACCCTTTTATGTATTTATTTATTCACTTTCAGCTTTTTCTAACTTTTTTCATCAATCCGGAAGAGTGGTACCTTGAGGATATCACGCAAGTCGATCCACTGTGTATCTCTCATAGCTCACAATCAATTTTTATCATCCGGAGAATCAAAATTTAAGAATATCTGCTTGTTATCTCAAGGTCTATTGTTTATTTGAAGGAAACCAATGATTTTCAGTAAAATTTTACATGAATTATTCTGTGAAAATTCATTTCAGATGCAAAATGAAGTATTCAAGAAGACCCACAAGGATTATGGGTGGGAGAAACACCGTCCTATTTGCTTTCAGATTAAAAAAGTTTTTTCCAGTTATCCAAAATAATAAGGAGATGTTGTGGGGTGTTTCACCTGATTTATTGCAAATGTCTTCCTAGTTTCCGGAACTTGCCTGATATTATTGTGCTTTTTTAAGCTACAGGTTCTATTGAATATCCTAGAGATTATTTTATCTAATCTGTGGCAGAACAAACGAAGGAAATCTTGCTCTACACCTACGGATCAAGTTTTCCAGCAAGTTATGACACAACAGTGTGCTAACCAGACTGAAGTCAGAAAATGGAATGGGAGTTTGGGTGGAGGAAAATCCGCCCACTTCGTCTTTAGAGCTTCCATAGGCAAACTTCTGTTACATTGCTCAATATGCTGAATCTAAAAAAGCTTGTACTTTATGATGGTTCAACCTAGGACTTTATTTTTACTTGTGTGATTTTGGACCAGAAAAAGTATTGTGCGGAAATAACGGGACACAAAACTCTATGGATATGGGCAAAATGTCACAAATGAAGAGAGATAAAGTTAGGGAGGAAATACGCGTACGATGAGGAGGTCGAAAAACAAGAAAAAGGTGCAAATTCTGCTTAAAGGTGATGGTAAACTTATATTGTTTATGTCACACCGTTTGTAAACCTCATTTGTGAAATGTTAGCTGGTCACGGTCCTATTTTCAGAAATGGTCAGACAGTTCAAGTAAGCTAATTGTCACGGTTGGTGATAGAAAATTTTCCGAGCAATCTGAGAGTCTGAAGCCCGAGCTGATAAAAAAACCGTAGAAATTTAAACTGCTACAGAAACCATCAGTTGTGCTCTAGTTATGTCATCTCGACTAACGACCGAAGTTTTGTACATTCACATACCACGAATAGACATCGGGGGCTGCTGTTTCGAGTAACGAACACCACTGATACCACATTTTTTACAAAGTATCAGCTTTTCTTCAATGCTAGTGTTGCTAACGAAATCGTTCATACCCAGCTCCGATATCCTATTCTTTGTTAGGTGCTTGGCTCCCTATCGTTTTTCCGGATTCGAGACCCATTTGGGGTTCGACGAATGTGCACCTTAGCTGATGATTTCTAACGAGCAAGATAGAACAACTGTCCAGTGTTTCAATGGTCTCAGTCTCTAATTAGAATTTTTGCTTCACGGTGACACAACTGATAACCATTTCACATTCCGCACAAATTATACTGATCAAGTAGCAGTCCCATTTTCAGTCACCCTGGAAAATTTCATTGATGAAATAACTGCGCTGATTCACTCAGTAATTTTGTTCTTTTAATTCAGACAAGGAGGACTTTTGCTGCGCTGATCATCATGATCGGAATTGACCATTACAGTTTTGAATAAAACCAATTATTTTGTCATCCTGTTTTTCTGATCTTACCACATGGAGGTATCCGATCTGTTGGAATAGCAACTTCATCTGACGTCGAAGTTAGGGAGAATAAATTCGTCCTAATGTGTGTGAGACAGTACATTTGTTCATCGGCCTGCTACATACGACCCAGAGAAAGGAATGTATTTGGCTAGACAAGAAATCTTAGAATATATCTGTACTGAGAGAATGTATTGTTGGCACGAGGAGCCTGAATCTTATGTTTTTGGAAAATCCACTTTTCGATGCGAAGAATGCAAGTGGATTTTCCAAAAAAATATCTGTATGGCTTTGTCACTAATGTTGTCCATCTTATATGCCATTCAGATAACAAACCATATAAATGCACAAAATACCGACTGATCGAACACGTGACCAGAACTGACACTCATTGTCTGCGACTTTCGGCTAATCGGGATGACATCACTGGGCAAACCGACGGCAGTTCAGACAACACAGGATAAAATCAATGCATTGAATTAAGCGGCTCATAAGAACGCCAAAATCCCAAAGGCATGATAATAAGCCGGAAAGTGATGTAATGTCGCTTACCAGAGAAAAAGTCCAGTTCTGAAGGGATTCCAACTTGAGGGATGCTTAACACTGGTCAATCACTGTTCAAAAACCTTGTCTTAGAGGAGTACCGGTATCCTCTACTAAGTATTCAGTGCTGTATGGCGCGTCCACCTTGGTGGTGTAAATTCCCTGAGATAACGTTCCTTCAGATCAACATGACCTTTAAGAGAAGATAATGTAATTTGTTTACCGAATGTTTTGTGGAACATTTGCTGTCTCCATTTTTGTTTACGAAGAACACTTTTTAAAATGGGCAATTATTACCACTTGGAATTAAGAGCCTTAACGAGAACATAAAAAAGGAATAATAATAGCTTGTAGATTATTTGTTTAAACGTAACTGATCACGGTCTGCACCTAGAATTGACGAACTCAAAACACCGGTTAGCTTTAATTACTGGTTGCTGACTGACACTACACTTTATTGTCTCGCTTCAACGACACCATAATAAAAGCTTGTTCAGTTATCTGGACAGCAGTAAAACGCTGTCTAAGTAGTGTACCTTACTATTTTTTCAGATAATTTATCTGTGAGAGGAGCTGGAAAAAATTATTACCGCTGAATCGAGAAATATCAATTTGATTCCGCTATTTTTTCTCCTACGCCTAGTAAATCACTGTACATTCTGACAAAAAAAATTCGGGATCACCTCAATTCAGTCGAAATCCCGACATAAAGTCGAATTCCGGTTGGGCCTACTGGTACTACTATCTCACGCTAAACAACAGTGTCGATTGTATATCTTTGGCTACTGAGATTAGTGTCAGCTGTATAAACTGGATTTTGACGGTATGTCAAGATTTCGCCCAAATTTTCTGAACAGACTGCACATCTGTCAAAGTAATCCAAATGTACTTTGCTTCCGTGAATCTACACTCATGGATGCCACCCACTCTTTAGCACTGCACGCGTTATACCACCAATACCCATTGGGGCTTTTTGTCTTTTTGCCAAAGAGGCAAATTGTCAGTATGTCTGTGAAGGATACCACCATGGCTACAAGACGTACAGCCTCGTTATTCTATAGTGAGACAGTTTTCCCGATCTGATAGACAGCGAACTTTTATTTCTGAACCCAGTGAATTCTACGTTGTTGAGATGACTCTCTTTCGATAAGGTTGATCGGGATATATTGCATCCTCTGTTAACCTTTGTGGTAAGTTCTGCAACCTAAATGTCACTGAAATGAGTTTCTTGGGAACATTTTGAGAATGACATGTTTCTGAGCCTCCTAAATATTAATATGGTTAGTACGAAGTAAATTGGTGGCAAAAACGATTTACGATTCAATCAGAATATTTTCAAGGTGGCGACACTTAGCTACAATTGTCGTCCCCATAATACAGGCTTTCAATCATCCGAAGGCTGAAGCAATTTACTTTTCTGCACCCTAGTTTACAATGGTTCTTGGGAACTTATTATCAGGTCTCTTTCTTTATATACTTATTGCTCTCTGAAAGCTATTTTATTTTATTCCAGAGCAGTTAACATTTTTATCCAAACCGGATATTTTCATTTTTTGCATATCACATTTAGTTATGACATCATTTTCCACGTGAAATATCCGAAAAACTTGTTTCCAGTGAGAAGAACAGGAAATATCGTTCTTCGACCTAAAAGAAAGAAATGAATAATAAGTGGACCGTGTTCATGTGACCTTGAAGTCCTAATGTCACGCGTTCAATATAAACAGGAATTTTTCCTCCGATGAGGCTATCGTTCACCAGGAGTTGATTGTTGAACTGTTAGACAACATAGTGTTCTTCAAACATATTTCTTTCGTTTTTGCTTTTTTCTGTCAGGCAGACAGACGGTAAGCAATTTAGAAAAATTAAAAGTTTCTAATGGGATGAGTATATATTTACCAGTGACGGAACCCATGTTTAGTGGATTTTCCTTCGGTCAGTTTAACAAAAAGTCATATTCAACATTTAACTGACTTAGGATTTCTAAACTTCAGGCCAGTTTATCATGACGACCAAGGTCACACCGTTTCTGTCTCCAACAGATAGCAGTAGAACTAACGTGACTGGCACCAAGTTTTACATAGTTTTATAATTCAGCCTTGTTTCGTGATGTGCTACGAAAAGTTCAGAAGGGAAGAATTAATTACGAGTAAAAAGTTCATGTAGTGAATTTCAACAATACCTTTAGGTGACCGGTGAACTATATTGGGTAAAATCTCTTACAGTTTGCTAACCACCATACGCTACTTTATTGAAACAAGTACGCAAGCGTTAGCAAATATCCGAATTTGTCCAGGCCTTAAGTGGTTTGTAATTACCACGGTTTATAGTGACTGATTTTCAATCAGTTATTACCACTTCAAGATATCGTGTAATGACTACCCTGTCTACTTGCCTTAGGTTATTTTTACATCAGAAAACGCCTGAAAGGATCGGCCTAGTCTAGTCACCTTTTGCAGAAATTTCAACCATCAAGTAATTAGCACACCCATTTAAGGAGCATCGAAGCCAAAATGTCTGCATGAAAATATCTACTTTACTAACTGTAGTGGCCGGGGATTACGCGAAATGAAATCAGAATGCTCGTGAACTGCTAACTGAAAGTATTCGGCTTTCAATATGAAATAGAAGACAATTTTAGGCAGCAGAAGTACGGAGAAACACATAGGCAAGCAACATGCTGAACTGTGAACGCAGTGATTAGTTATCATAAGTGTGATGAATGCTGTTTTTCGATTACAGAGTTCGACCGAGTGTACGAATGCCTAAAATCAATAGTCATATTGTAACAAGGACAACTAGACGGTGTAGGATACTTGTATTCCAACGGCCAAACAAGTCAAGTCCAAGAAAAATGTACAACCTTTTATATAGTCCCTTTTTCAGACCGTGCGGCACCAACATTGCTCTTGAGGCTGCTTGAGTGTTTCGGCTGCTTTCTGGCCAGCTGCCCATAGCCGATAGCTTGCTTCTCCTGGGCGTCATTTTTCTTCGGTTGGTCTGATTGTCCCAGTTGATGACTTGATTGGCAGCCCCTTGCCCGGGCTATCTTGGTGGTTGCCAGAGATCCCGCTGTTTCCCCTCTGGTAGTCCGTATGCCTCCTATTGTCTGCTTCGGGAAGCCTCCGATATATTCACCGTTTGTTCTTTTTGTCTTTGGCTCTAAATCGGTTGATTCATTCGATTTGATATTCGCGTCGTTCTGTTGCTGTAGCATTCCCCGCTACAATAAGAAGCAATCAAGGTCTCAAATCGAATGGATCACTTTTGCCTAATGGTTTTGGTTTGGTGGAAATCAATGCTATCCCACTGACCACATTTTAAATCAAATGAATTTTGACTGGATTCATTATACGGGATGTAAATATCGCAATGAATCATCACACTAATCTTTAACAAACGTCTTCTGGTTCCCGTTTCGTTACTGTGACTGACCAATAAACTCCTTTTGTTGTCCTCTAAAACGTAATTGTTGCCTATTATTTTGACGCTGTTTGGCAGTACACTGAGTCCCGGTATGTTTCACCCAACTGGGCCACGTTTAAATAGAGAACCAATACAAAATACTATTGTGAATGGCATTCACCACTGAGCTTGGGACCAATGGTATATAATTGTTTTCAAATTTTAGGTTTCCACTGACATCATATTCATACTTGGTTGGTGGATATAACTTCAAATTGTGAGACTAATATAGCTTATCTATTTAAATCCAAGAAGCACCATATAGGGAAGCATATTCGACTACTGGCCTTAAACTGACAGCTGAGAATTTTCAGGAATTTCTGTGCAATAAATAATCGAGATTCGTCTGCAGTACTTTAGATTGTTAATTTTATATTATTACTTCTCGGTGTGATACACCACAACCCGAGAGTGCTAATCATGATCGACGTGTCGGTCCTTATATGAGTTCACATCATAAATGGTGCTTCTTAGGAAAAACATTTACACTCCTCATTTCAAGCAAAATGCGAAAGCAATTTTATTTTGCTTTAAGAAAAGTTACAACAATGGGAATAAATATCATACTCTGACGGTTACTAACATCGTGTTTTGTACTGATTCTTTTAAACATTTTCTGTCATCCCAAATGGTTTGCAAGTTGTGTTTTTTGACATCATACATCATGCCGACGAAGAATTTTGAAACTGAGGCGGTCAGTTTTACCACAAAAAATGATCAGAAGATTGCAACTTCCTGCTTAAGTGCTTTCGCTTAATATAAGAGGAGAACAGTGACTTCGTATGCTGAAATAAATTATTTCCATGGATTACTTGTATTTGCATTCAATAACGGTGCTGTATGAACCCTCTGCGTTTATCAAAGCAAAATGTCCAAGGTCATTCGAATCAAAAGGACCCACATGCCAGCAATTAGCCACAACCGACCGCGAATTAGCAAGCACTGGGAATGATTAATTACTTCATGCCTTCTGTAGTAACCTTTCTTGGATCGTCGAGTTTTTTACTTCATCCCAATAATTGTTGGTGAACCAATCTTGTTGGGAATTTGGCCTTGATCATTTCCAGACAGTCATTTGCAGCTCTCAGATTTATAAAATTGACTGGATCAGAATTGATGAGGCGAGATTCCCTGGAATAATTTGTGTAAGTCAATGCAGCCTGTCTAAATCTGCCTGAAACTCAACTGTGAATTTGTAGAACACTCACAGAAACATCGTTAAGTCCTCTTTTATCAGCGAATTTGCCATTCTCCGCTTATGAGAGCATACTTTAGTGAACCAAGTTCTATTACATGGGCCCGACTCTCACGGCAATCACATTGCGACATGCCTGGACGTTGTGAAGTGCCTGGATTTAAAAAGAAACTTCTTTTGGTACCTCATCGTCCTACACGCAAATAAGTAGCTGTAGTTTAGAATAACTGTAGAAAGTGAAACACAGCATATCATTTTACCAGTACTCTTCAGAAATCACTCCTCTTTTGTTCTACTTTTTGTTGTATATCAAGTAAATCAGCGGATACCCATGGTACCGAGTACTTTTCATAATCAGTGGGTCATTTATTCATTCTGTATTGTGCTTCGATCGATTTCACTTAGACCGTTATGTCTAAAGCAGTTTGAACTCATAATGAACTTGAACAAACAAGACAGAAGACAAACGCTGCTGGAGGAAGGTCTCTGGTATACTCTCATCGGTCTTAGAAATGTATATTAAGGCAGAATATATGAAACGGGTTGATCATTATTTGGGGAAAAAGGCATTATCGTGGCTAAAGCCAAGTTTACGATGAAATTCGGACAATTTTCCAACTTACAGAATAGGCCTAAGCTAGCTGATCGATAACGCCCCTAGCATTCTTTAGTGGTATAGATCACAGCAACGTAGAACGGCGGAGACCGCACTTATTAGAAATGCCGACAATTTCAATTTTAAGCTTTATTCTGCGCCGGACAGAACCGCTTTGCTTGAGAATCAAATAATGCGGGAGTTGCAATTTCTTCTGTGACAGGGATTTAGTGCTGAATTTGGACTAAAAAATCAAAAATCAGTAATTTGTCAAATACATATTTTATAAGGTCTTCCTAAGGTCCACAAACAAAGTACCCCATTATGCCCCATGATTCACGATTTATTGCACCATAAAATTACCCAGTATTTAACAAAAGTGTTTCATCCAGTGTACGGATGTTTCCCAGCTTAATTTGAGCTACTTATTCTAGTTATATCAACTTCGGTAAATGTTAACATATCCATTACAATAGTACGCTGTTTTAACGTTATATGCCTATACACGATATCGTAGATTTCCCTTGTGACTCTCTTGGAAAAAAATATTTGGCTCGCTTTAACGCCGAACATTCTGAGCTCCTTCAGTCAGTTTTGTGAAGACAACATCTGCTTTCATTTTTATGAACGATCTTACGCATAAATTGATGATGTGCCTATAAGTTGTTCCATGTGCCCCAGCCTCGTAGATGTTTCAAGGGAATTGTCACAGAGCACTGAAGAGACAGCAGTTTACGGAATATATGCACATAACATATCCTTTGAGCTGAACAGGCCTAATGGTGTTCAGCCACTGTTGCAGAAATCTGATACAGTCTATCTGATCTTGAATTTCACTTCAATGACTTCTCACCCATCGAATATAAAAGTATACACTTTACACGGGGTTGAAAGCAAGCATGATGCTAAAGCCACAAGAACAGTTACGAAAATAAGAGGATTACAACAAAATACACGAAGCAGATAATAAATGGACAATATAAGCAGTGAGTAACTTTGCATCTTCGCCGTACAGTTTTGAATATACTTTTGTAGTTCTAGTTTTCCTAATGTCGTTTTTGTATTTATGAAACACAAGAGTTCCACAGACGGACCGTGCATCATTTGCACCACTGATTTCTATTTTGACTCACGTTCCTCAACATTTGGGAGGGTAACTATTTAGGTGCAATAGCACTTCACTTGTTGTTGGATTTATGTCATGGTATCGACTGTACCGGTGCTTTCCGGATCATCATGTGAACAAGAAATTGAAACTTGCTGAGGTTCACGGATGCAGTAGTCATTCATCGAATAAAGCCTGAGCTTTGTATCCAAAGGACTTTTGTTGCACAACTTGTGTTTTCTTGGTAAAATAATGTAATCCCATCCTGCTTCGTCTTCTATCACCCCTTTTTGTCCATAATTATGTCACATATTAAGCGTGAAAAACGGACTTGCGTCTGTGTAACTGCCTATTGTTTATACCTTATGTACCATTTGCGGTATCAACTGATGGATATCACGCAAATTTGGTGAAAAATATCAATTCTAACCAGCTCTAATTTAAGAAAAGAACTCGATGTTGCTGAAGAATTCAAAGTATCGACTTTTTAATGAATAAGTGAATAACAAAAAATGAATATTCAAAAAGGCCTTTAAGTGTTCATTCTTCGCGAAGACTGAATAGTACTGAATTCGTTGCTGACATTCGGAAAACAATGGAAATGGGTTCCACGATGTTAAGCACTATTGTGTTTTGTTACTGGTCATCAGGGAGTGGCCAGAATCCGAATGTGCATCTGACCATTGTCATTTTGAGATATCTGGAAAAGCTGATATTCGAAATTTGTATGGATTAACTGATCAGAAACCTTACAGCAAAGGGTCGTTTGTTGTCAAACAGTTATCTTCGCAAAAATTCAAACCTTGAAATCCCGCGTTTGATTCACACCACGGCCGATAACCTCCCGATCGGCCAGTTCCCTGCAGAATGGTTGTGCTTTGTCATACAGTAAACAAGGAGAGTGAAAGATTATTATCACTATTACTGCCATTAAAAATGTGTTCTCGGTAATAAGATTTTCAATGTCATGTGAGACATGACTTGGCACGTTACCCTGCTGTAACTTAGTCTTTCCGGAAGGAATTTCTGATCGGACGGGTTGAAGACTTTTGGTTGGTAACCACGGCCGACAGGGTTGACCATGTTCTGGTACAGCCCACATGGAACTGTCTAATGATTTTTTGACCTCGAAATCACTGGATTTTACAGTCTCAAGATTTTAGAATTTCTTCTATTTGTAGACTCATTTGCTCAGTGTCAGTGTGCAGCAAATGCACCCCAGCTAGAAACACAACACTTCAGGGTTTTCACATTAGGCAAACTATCTTGGAAAATATAAAGAGATTATTACCCTATTGTTTGGAAAAGTAGCTATTGTATATTCAATCATACATAAAGATTGTGTGCACTCTCCTACGCAATGAAAAATGAGCTGGATTTATTATTCTTCCTCTCCAAACTTATTGTCTTTGAATCACAATACCGATTTATAATAGCAAAACGGAGTTTTTCCTCTCCATTTTTTGCCCCAGATATTAAACGAACCAAAGAGAGACGTCCTGTAACGTGGACCAAGCTTGGCTAAAATAATCAGTAACTTTGAAATTCAGCTAGACAGTCAAGTTTCACGAAATTGAAAATTTGTGAGCGTGAGTACCCGATCAAGGAAAATCATTACCATTACACGAAATGAGTTCACAAATGTCACACGTCTCACGAGTTAAAAAGGAGGCACAAAAACCAAAATTTGTGACAAGGCTCGCAAGTGTTGGCCAAGGATGCATCACCGGCACATTTCTCTCCTAGCTGTATAACTATGATATGCACAGTAATAAAAAATCGGTTATTTTAATGATTAATGATGAACTTGATATCGGATCACCAGCTGAGGCTAACGGAATCCGTGCAGCTGCTCACGTGTCGACTGCAGAGAGGAAATATTGTCATCTTAACAAAGTGTGATCCACAAGAAGAACGGGGTTTACCCAAAAATTGTTCGTTCAAGGATGACTGATTGCAAGAATTACCAGGACATCAGTTCCCTGTTGCTCATACTGAATCACTTGCTGCTGTTCAAGTTTCACTGTGAACGAAAAACAAGTGATTCGTTTTTCTCAAATTACCTTTTTCAAGTTAACCACAAATAAATCAAACCTTTGATCCGCATAAACGTAATTATTCTTGTAGTGAAAAGCTTAGGGAGAAGATAAAACACGAATCACGATGCATGTTCCAATATCCCATACTAATACAATCAAGCCACATCTGACTGAAAATACAGGTACTGTCGATAGTGACTCATACGAAAAATGCCAAACTTCAAGGTCCAGTTCACATAATTACACTCTGGTAGCGCAGGTTTAAATGTAATCCTCTAAATTTATCTGTTCTAAAGAGAGTAGTCAGTTGGCTACCCACATGCTGACCATTTGAGTCTAAGTTGCAACATATGGTGATACATAAGATAACGAAAGATTTTATCTCCTACATGGTGGACTCTACGCCGGTAAGATTGTGAAACATTCGGAAGAATTAAGGCAGACTACATTCTCCATACTATGTATGAATATCATGTTCTGAATAACGTTTTGGTTGATTCAACGTAAAAAACTCGTATTCCACTTTCCCTCGGAGACTTACATTCCGTCAAAATTATGGCTTACTGATGGTGGTAAAACTATGGTTTTGCCTGAATTTTGAGTATGGCTATTCACCTCATACAAGCAGACCACAAAGGTAATTGTCATATAACGTCGCCATTACTTGTTGTTGAGGTACTTAAAAAATCATATGGTTCTGCAGTAATGCTATCGTGTGCGAGCAAAAACGTCCTTATCGAACTCCCGTACGCACTGCAATCGACACTACCTGATGACGTCATTAAATCTAGTGACGGTTCTCAAACCGGTTCAGAGAAAGCCTAGGATTCACGATATGTGAGTAGAAAAATCATTTCCCACAACAACTATAGCCATGTGAAACTAAACAAGGAAGCAAAATTTGTGTGAGCAAAGCAACGTGATCCAGCAGTTACTGTAGTGTTGCTGAAGGCCAGAATATGTTAAATTTGCTGTGACTGTCTTGGGAATCCTCTTCGAGTCTAACTTTATGTAATCACCTTTTAAACAAGTTATGATTAACATTTCTTCCAAGAATTGTGATTCTCTTACTGGTCGTCAAACTATCGGGTCAGTCATACTCACAACTACCCACTGATAATTGTAACCACACAACCGTTCACCATTTACTAGTTACTAAAACGTAAACATTCAAAGCTAGGAAAGTGAACAAAAGATCTTCGCTTTACCAGTCAGTTTCAGTAATTCAGGTATTCTCCGTCTCACCACAATGCATAAGGAGATTTTTCTTGATCGAATTGTAAATCATATAAAATTCACTAGACATTTTAGGTTATTTAAACATCTTATGGCTTTTGACATCCTAGCAACGATAGGTCATTCTGATAATTACCATTAAACATACTTTTGGCTTCAACTGGTCTAGGTATATCACAACTGTTAGTGATGACGAAGTTGTATACGCATGGTGCCACAACTACATATGTGAATGAATGGACGCAAATAACAGTTGACGTGCAGCAGTGACAACATATTTAGAATTCGTTCAGCACCCGGAAAGCTGCTCTCGGGTCGAGCACAATCTTAGTATTGTAAGGAATTTCTAATATTTGTCCCTTTGTCACCGTGAAAAGAATAGTAAATTTGGGTAGTTTCAAAATAACACCTACTGATCTCGTTGATTTTGACGGATAATGATCTTCAGGGAAAATATGAAATACAGGTTTTCAGAGCGGGAATAATTTCTTCTATTCATTCCTAACATACAGTTAGTTAACAATTGGAAATTCTCCCAAATTCTTAGTCCAAAACTTCACCTGGGTATGAAACCATTCTATAGTGTGTGATAAGACTAGTTAAACCAAAAGGTTTTGTCACTGGAAGTATATTTGTTCCCGATGAGCAATTCCATATACACGTGAACCGTCTGACATCTAAAGGCTTTAGATTATTCTCCCAAGATCATTTGATTTTAAAACCGGTCTTGAGATAGACTACCCGTGGTGACTGAATCGTCCTTTGAATGCCATCATTTCTGACGACGCCGTTACCGAACTTCGAGCGTGTATCTAAAATTTACCACATGACGCATCGTTTTTCCGATACCCTCTGAAATGATCGGGGAGCTGAAAAATAAATTTGGGGTATATTGTTACTTTCTCCTTTCGGGATGCAGAACAGGTTTGTGACCATTCTAAGAACCGATCTATTGATAGGCGATGGTTTTGAGTAGGTTATCAAAAGATCCGTAGTTTTTTCTTACTTAATAGTGAGTACTTTTGAGCAGAGTGCCTCTCGGCTTGTAAATAATTAGTTTTGCTGAGAGGACTAATGAAGGTTATATACTCCACCGTGTGACTGGAACGAGCAATCAGCTGGTGGATAGGATTCCCGGAATCTTAGCGTGTATGACTTACATGGGCTCGTCCAAAACTTTGTATCACTCAGATCATAAATCCGTAAAATTGCTGCAATTCTGTCATGTGTGACATACATCTGCCTGAAAATGTCTACCAGTAAATAAACTCTGCGCTGTAAGGCTCGTCACTTGATGAACACTCATTAACAGAGCAGCTCGGTCAACAAGGCTTCAACCTATCCAGCTTGAATCCATCGATATAGGCAAATTAGTTACTTTCTGCCAAAAATATTTCAGATCAGCCAGGGCGCGGTTTGATCCGATGCCACCGAGAACTCAAACAAAAGTGAGATATCTGAGAATTTTTTTTAGTTTGACTGACCAGTAACTCTTTGAAAATACTTTTTTCACTTCATGTTTTATGCTACTGCAGTTGATCTGTGTGTGATTTCGCAGTTTTCTTCCAACAAAGGATAGTTTCACGAAAGATTTGGAACTTTATGCGAGGTGTCTCAGAATGTTTGCGTCACATTTGCAACAGAAATGCTCGGATAAAATAAACCCATTTTGTTTTAACAAGCATCACTATTGATAGCAAGAAAAAAATCGTGCTGTTTGGAATAAGTGCTATTGAAGTACAAATTACAAATTACGGGTTATGTAGCATATTTCTACCTTCTAGCCTTTTCATATTGCAGAAATAAAAAGGTGAAGATATATTTTTTCAAATCGTTGCCCGCTTTAGTTTTGTGGGGACTGGTGGGCAGTTGGTTTCGTGTGACCTCGGTTACCATGGCAGATAAACCTGAAGCTTAAAAGTACAAATTATTAAAGTATCAAACTTGGTAGATTCAAAAGGTAATGAGGAAAAACCTACCACTTGTAGGTTTCATCAATAATAAATAAATGCTTATCCTGCCAGAGACGCTTCTGTTAGCTGAAGCTTCCACCACGTTACCTCGCAGAAATGAGTGCAAATTAATGGAAAATTCCTCTGAGAACACTGTTTGTTGCTTTGCGATTCACGATAGTTTCTTGTAGATAAAAGGCTTTGGCTTTTTCCTAGTATATATCCGAGATACCAAGGTCTTGTGGACAATAACCACTGGGTTGCTCATGCCATGTCTGGTTGCGGTAGAACGGTCATCTCTGAACTTTAAGTCATTTTATCCCGGGGTCAGATGCAGCTTCGCTCACCGGTCACTTCCCTATTGGTAGCCTTTAATTGGCTGCATCGTTCTTCTTGGAATATAGCACTAGTGTTGCACGATAAAAAGAAATTAAATGGAAATAAAAAAGTATACCAGAAACAAGGATATTTCCCTAGAGTAGTCAATGTGAGAGAAAGGTAGGACCCTGAGATCTAAGTATGTATTTTTCCTGTAATGGGCATGGCTTGGAATACTTCTTTGAACAAATATACGTTCTTCCGGATTGAGTAATATGTCACTGTATGAGGATGATAGGACAAAATTCCACCTGAAGCACAAGGCGGATTTCGCGAATTTTGCCGCTCACCAGGTATACCTTCCAGGTACTCTGTCCAACCATCCCTGTACTTAAACACTCCACAGTTGGCATACAGCTGTAATCTCATTTGAATCGTGTGAACGAGATTACAGCTTTGAACCAACTATAGAGTGCCTAAGTATAGAGATGATTGGACAGAGGAGTACGGGAAGGTATACCTGAGGAAATTGTGGAATCGGTCGTGTGTTTCCGGGGAAGTTTCTTTCTATCATCCACATACGGTGCCACACTACTCATATCGAATGTCCATACTTGGGACCGTGGGTCCTCCCTCTGAAGGTTAGCCGTGTTAACCGACGAATTAAATTCGGAAGAATCAACGTGTGATTCTAAAAATGGATTCTTTGTCCATGTACGTTTCATTCGATTCAGCTGATACTACAGCTGTAAGTATATGTTCTTCTACGATATTCATGTCATTATGACGTCAAAACTAGATGCAGTTAGATAAAATCATCAAACCCGACTTGTCTAAGATGTTATCAGCACAGTGATAAAATAGGACGTCATATGGGCATCTCGCCTCACCAGTGTGTTGGCTTGACAACAACGTCATCTACTTCCTTGTAAGAAAGGATGAAGCGAGTCAAGCTGCATTTGACAGATTTGAAGTTGGAACTCTGCACCCCAAAAAATAGCTTATCATTATTTTCAATCATGAGGAGGTCCAGAATGTATAGCAAACCTAGGTAAGGTATAATTCACAGTGTGCAATGTGCTTAAAAGCCTAAATAAATCACTGAGAATAGGCCGGGTCACCGAACTATTAACAGGGAAAAATATACTTCTTACGATTATGTCACGTCAACAGCGAAAGAAATGTTTGTAACCCTAAGATCAAGCTCTATGATCAGCGGCTTACAGAAAGCACCAACCTGAGCTGGGAGCTTCACTAGTGTTTGATGTTATATAGATATAGGAGCAAATTTTCCCTCCTATGAGAGATAAGTCCACGTAGAAATCCAAAGTGTTCTACTGTGTGTTGCTTTAAACTGGTTGAGTATATCATAATTACCCGCTTTTCGGCTGAACCGAAACCACACCGTATGCAAGGAGGATAGATGGGAATAGTGAATAATTTCATAGCATCAGAACATGAGTGGTCTAATTTAAGGTGTGATCATCCCACCACAGTTAATAATGATTGCAAGCACTCATAAACAAATGTTTCATTAGCCATGAACACGATTATACCGATTACAGATACTAGACAGCAAGTATTTTTATATACAGTGGGGTTGGGATAATACTGAACAATCTGTGAAATCATTTGCTAAAGAGTATCAACGCTGACTTTACCACAGAAAACAATGGACGCCTTTTGCAGGGGTTTCATCTTGTTTGTTCAAAATCGTCAACAGTGCAAATCCACTGAGCACCAATGGGGACTTGAACCTGGGTGAACAATCGGGAATCAAACACCTAACTACCAAGTTATCAGGACTAGCCCCGAACGTCTTTTTAACATCAGCCTCACATGATATAATGCTTTTCTGTCATCTATAATAAACAGCTGCTCTCGAAGCGATCCAATTTCGTGGCTAAAGTTGATGCTGCATGATGAATCAATTTGCGTAACAAGTAAATCCCCTAAATTTGAAATACTATTTGAGTCAACCTAATGAACTCAAAACCAACCACTCTTTGAACAAGTGGTTCTAAAACTCGTCCAATTGGTCACTTTTTTCAGCTTGAATTAGATTCAGACTCGGGTCTGGAAGTCTTGCACACGAGGACAAAGTGAACTCTACCAGTTGAGAATTGAAGGCGTACACAGGGCTTCGTATCCGTTGGTGATCGCTGATCTTGGAGTTTAGGCCGTAAATGTTTCATCACCAGTTGAAGTGACATCATCAGTGCCCATTGGTGTTGTCGTCTCGACTGGTGATGAAGCATTTACGATCTAAGCGCCAAGCTTAGCGATCACCAATGAGTAAAAACCATCAACCTGAGCTACGAAACACTAATATTCAAAATCAATGGAGGCTTAGAGCTTTAGATGTTTCACAAATACATCGTACTTTTGTTTACCCATCCAAGTAACTGTAATTCACAAAGTGAACATGTCAAATGAGTGCCTTGAATAGGACTTCCCTCATTATTAACTAGTGTCTACTAGCTGAAAATACGAGCACGGCCTGATAATGAATTGCCGCTAGACCGATTTTGACAGGTGATGAGGTTGGATCAGGTAATCATTTTTCGAAATCGACCAAACAGAAATTCAAACTTACAAGATGATTGCACTGTTTCTTATGTAGTTTTTTATGAAACAGTGCCCAGACTGTGGATAAAATCGCCCAAATGTCAATGTCGTCGTACGTATAGATGTCTTACGAATCGCATGGAGGAATCTCATTCATCCGAAGTCCTTGAATTCAAATTTTAACTGTCTCCTTGTTGCAGCTAGGGATCACGGACTGTTGTTAGTGATGAATGCTAATCTCTTCATCATCAAGGCTTGATTCGCAATTAGAAATCCGTTGAAGCACTTCACGTGTGTTTTAGTTAGTATTTCTATTTCCACCAAGTCCTAGCTAGATCTCGAGTTCATCATCCTGAAAGGAACTATAAATGTGACGGCCACCTCTACCTCTTAAGCACACATCCGAAAGATAGACAGATTGTAAAATATCGCCTTTCAGTTACCTTACGTTTAACCTGAAAATTTTGTGAGATGCAGAATAAAGGCTTCTTTTGTGGTATGATCACTCCCTACTTCAATAAGATTGCCGTATACATGAGTAGCCGTCAGCTACCATGACTTCATTAATGGTGCCCATATTATTTACAATCACTGTACACCTGTCTGATCTAGCTTGCCGGTAATCCTCAATGGTAGTCATTTAGGAGAGCGCATCACCAAAAATTCCAATCTAGCAAAACATTTTGCTTAATAGGTTTCCACAAGTGTGAAAATAATTCAAATATAGATTATTCCGCCTCGGAGAGATTAGACCCCAAGCATGGACAACGAACGGGTTTTCGTAACACGCTAGGTCTTGAATCTACACTGAAGGACTTCGGAAATTGTGATTCTCTTCCGCAAAGAAAAGGTATAGGTTAGGTGTCTGTGCTTGGCTATAATTCCCTAGAATTAATATGGTGTCTGTAAGTTGAACATATGAACATGACTTGAAAATATATCTGTCAGCCCGAAAGATTTGTTGTTATTTGCAAGAACTAGGGTTCAGTGTACTGGTTATGAGCCCCAATTTAAATCAAAGAATGCCCTCTACTGACAGCTGTTAATCGACTCCGTGAAACAGGGATGTTGGGCTTCCACGTTGGACCATAGGAGATCAGTACGTGAGCACTGTATAAAAATTCACTGTACAATACTCGACCGGCTGAGCTGGCTTGTCGTCGACTGGTTTGGCGCACATGCAAAGCAAAGTTATGAAACAGTAATCTTCCATATAAAACAGTGATATAGTCGATCTGATCAGGTTGTAATACTGATCATCAAATGTCTTTTGTTTCCGATCTGGTATTGTCGAATATTTGACTGAGGCACAGAAAAGTAACGATGATCTCTTTTCCGATAAATGTCGCAGTAATATTTGCCTTACCTGAAATAACCTAATATTTGCGACAGACTGAGGGTGATTAACCAACTTTTTGTTTACTAGGCCTCATCTTTAGCTCTTATTTGAATTAGTCATCAAAATGAGGTGCATTAGTTTCCAGATTGTTGTATTTCCCAGATCAGACGAATATTTTCTCTGAGATGTGGCAAATTTTAACTTGTTCCTCGGTCTTAGCTTGTTCTTACTCACCTTAGAACACCAAGATCACCCCATCACGAAAAAGGACCAATCAGTACGAGGGTAGAATCGCAAAGGGAGAGTGGATATAAATTTTGTCATAGACTATCGTTTTTGCCTGAACACATTTGGACTTTCCCATCTCGTAGCTGATAGGTAAATTCCGTACATAAAAGAGTGTGTTTTTATTAACAAAGGTCTCAGTTTCTTTCTAGGGTAAATATTAAACGGTCTCAAATCAACTCACAGAAGGACCGAAAGAAACATGGCTATTACAGTGCAAATTCGAATGTTTTGTACTAAAGCCTTACTGGCTTGGCTTATTCTGGTGGCCGACTCGAAACCAGTAAGTCTATCGCCTTAACATGACAGTATTCGTGTTTTATTTTGACAAACAACAAGTATTGTATGGCCTCAAGGATAATATCAAGTTAGACTGTTCCACCGCCTAGAAATTAGCAAATCTGTTCGTACAATTTCATGGCTAATTTTTTGGCAAGCTACTTCAAGAATCGGAGGCTATATTTCCCGTTATTAGAATGCTTCTGCAACTCACTTCTGGTCTAGTTCTCTTTCGCAGTACTATGTCAGATATTACTTTCCAGATCAGCAATTTCTAGGTCCACAAATTCAAAAACTCATTTAGGACATTCAATCTTGACCTTGTGATTCCAAGAGTTGCAATTTCAGTGAATGTTCTAAGCAACACAATTGATTCTTTTCCGTCAGGCTTCTAAATTCTATCTCCATTGACACCATGTTTTCCTGTGTTATCCAGGAGCGGGATTTGTTCAGAACAACCTTGTCTTTGCGGATTTCTCTCTCCCCATATGTTGAATTCATGTGGTCTCGTGTGCAAGTGCTCGCATGGTCTTACATTTTCACCTACTGAAATCATTTTTTTCTCTATTTCTGTTATGTATGAAGTATCAATCGGCATATGACTATTTCACTGCTTACCCGAAAGCCTATTTTAGCCATACCGCAGTAACCACTGACGCGAACTGAAATATAAACGTTTATTTTCCTAACATTTGGAGTGTATTTAAACTCAATATCTTTGCTGCTTGCGATTATTAGCAGAGTTGTCACTAAAAGCTGAAAAATCCCCCTTTTTAACGAGAGTGTTATTAGTTCGAGGAGCCAGAACCTCATATGATGGAATTTACTGACCAAAGCCGCGTATCGGAATCAAATCGGAGATACTTGGCTTTTCAGGCAGATGCCATACAAACTGACCTATCGTAGTACTGCCAGTCGGGTGTGAATAACGCAAGTGAATACCCAATGATATGCGGACCACTATTTTAATGATACACAACAACCGTGCTGGTTTTAATAAATGCACTAGCTTCGTCGGTCGCTTCCCAATGGTACGAACAGCACACGGATGAAAGTGACGCATTGGACTTTGAAATATATTCACGGAATGTATCATTGGTACAGGGAGCCTGAATCTTATATAATGCAAAGTCTACTTGCACTTTTGGCATCCAAAGTCCAATGCTGCTGCCGGGAATCGAACTGAGGACCTTTCCGGTTAACGGGCAGATGCTTTGCCATCTACATTGTCTTCATTTTTAACTTTGGGCACTGAACAACACTGACCAGTTCATGACTTCGGTAAGATGATCCGAACGTCCAAATGTACGGACCTCGTGAGGATTTGTGACCACTATGAGACACAAATAACGCCTTGGTACGAACAGGGCCCAGAATACTGGGATTTAGAACGTTGCAGTAATCTGCCAAGCAGTTTTATAGTAGTAAAGTGCGTCTACAAGGACTCCAATGTCATAAGCAGTTAAGAACTTCTATTGAACTTCGCATTGTTCGATAACCATCAAAACCATCGAAATAAAAGGATTTGTTGTCCCGAAATCACATATTCCCCACAAGTCCTGATATATTCGGTTGTAAGCATGATAATTTTCTACGCTTCGCGACTGACCATATAAAGCAATTTTTGAACGGCTATTTCCAGGTAACCCTGGAGACACAAAACCCCTCAGTTGTGATGTGGTCAATCTCACAGGATATCGTCATGCCCCTCGTAATTGGTTACTGGTCATGTCACAAAGCCTCGAATATATAACAGGTGTGAAATTAAAGGGTTTGAAGTTTTTGAAAATACCTCCAGTACTTGATCAAACTGACCCCGGTCGGCTCCGGCTGAAGCCATAAGTGGATCGGTGGTCTCAGTTATGTTGACTGTATAGTGTAACTTGGTTCAATGAACTAACTCTATCACTAGTCTCCAAAACCTGAGCATCTTACTAATATTCTGTGAGTAAAAACATCGATTGAGTATATTTATTGGTACCATTCTGAGTACATAGTTTTGAAGCGTTATGCGATATATACTATCAATCGGCCACCCTCTCTATTCACTTCAGATTACATGAATCAAACCCAAGATCTTCGACACATCAATTGACTATACAGACCGACAAGTTCCGGTTAAGAACACGTCATTTAATATTATTATCTGGCATTTACACAATGACTAGTAGTGGGTTTATTAGAAATGTGTGATATTTCGCTTAACTTGAACTCTTATTTTTACTTAGTCAGATTCCCGCTTTGACATCAAGACCTAAAAAGGACAGTTGCGAAAAGAGAATTTTGGATCAATAGACCAATCAGCAACTTCAGCAAAACGTTTAGCTCCACGGGAAATTGACTATGTTTGAGCACAACAAATTCCACCATTCACCCATAGCCTGGACAATTGTGGTCCATATGGATCATCGTCTGCTTGAAAGATAAGATAACACGCGATCTTACAATCTTTCGGTGGACATCTAGGTTCTTCTGGAAAGATATGGTTTATCCACTTATCATGACAGCTGAAGCCATAGGAGTGGGAATGCCAAAGCCAAAGCTCTTTACACAAAGCAACCTTGTGTGTGCGTGGTTGTTTGTTTTGTGGTAGTACCGTGTGATCTGTAAGTAGCTTTCATGGAGAGATTCAACATATTTCAGTTCTTGTACTCACTGCTTCCATAATCAGAATTAATATACAAAAGGTCAATCAATTCTATTCTCCAAACCATAGTGCTCCATTCTGTTTTCAGTGTACCGGATTTCTTTTGGCCACACTTATTTATTGATAGTTATGGCTACACGTTCACCTGTCATTTGTGTTAATCATTATTTGTAAACGACTGAATAGAAAAACGGAAATGGGACCCTCTGTTTATGAGCTTTTTCAGGAATTAAAAGATATTCTGTGCAGCCCGAAATGAATGAAATTGTTTTGTCTTGCGAACGGACAATATAGCTTTCCTATCACGGGTTTAATTGTACCACGATATGACCTGTTCTCCAAGTCTACGGATGATTATTTTTACAACAGGTTGGAACTGATTTGCTCCATTACACTGAAGAATGGACATCCAGGGCATAATTAGGATATGAATAATCATTCGCGCATAAAAACCTTCCTTATGCTTTCAAAAACATTTGTCCATACGGAACAGCCACTGAAGAAATGAAGATCATCGCCTACTTGTGCCTGCCCCTTGCGAACAGAAAAATAATCAAATTTCTTCAACTTCCTCGGTCGCAAGTCGAGTATCATCACCAAATTATACAACCCAGATCACCCAAGTGCTACTTCCTAATCGATTATACTGTGCCACTCGGACTTTAACCCACCAACCATTTTTTCCTTCGAAATTACCTCTGACCAATTTCAACTCTAAAATTGGCTAATCTACAAAGCCTGGAGAAGGAATCGTTGAAGGCAAACGTTCACATTTAAACTGCAGTTCTCTTTTGGTCGTGAAAATTTCTCCGACTGACCATGAAATGTAAACCTCTGAAAACTCACGAAAGCGCTAAACTGTTGGTTCAAGTTACCAGAAATTCTCTTGTCGCCGATCCAAATATAGCTCAAACGGCGACGTGATATCTTTTAAGTTGTAAGCGTCAATAAGTTAGAACCTCCTGAAATCATAGTGTATGATGAATACATTGTAAGTTTTAACTCATTTTTCTGTCAAACTACCCAAGTGGTGACAACAGCGGGGTGTAAATGTTACCTTCGCGTTGTAGTACGCTCCGACTCAGAAGATGTTCACTAGGGCACTTTATCGTTGCCTGTTTATCGTATTGCATACATTAGCATGCATCGACGAATGCGTGCCACGCATTTCCGTGTCGATGCACAGTAAGCTATTGAAATTCAACCCAGGTAGTTGAAAGGACAGCACAAACGTAGAATGACTTCCTATCGTTTAGTTTGTGCATTCTCGACCACGAGTGTTGACACCTAATAGACAATATAAAGCTTGTTCGTGCATTGAAAAGGGAAATCATTTTTTGCAGTTCTAGTCCTCATAACAGAAGGAACGTAAGTGAAAAAGTTAATAATTGACCGAAGGATGAAGAAACACCTACCGCGGAATAAATGTGATAAAAAATGTGTTCTACGTCTTTGCCCTAAATTTACTCTGAATTACTCGCTGATAGATTTGTTTGACATGAATGCACAAGTTAGTTTTTTTTGTCCTAAAATCTGTGCATACATGTGAAAGTCTAGTTTTGCGATACTAATTCTTCCGATTATGCTATTTTCCTAAGCTCCAAAAAGTTACAAATCTAAAGTCGATGTTCTCGTCACCGACGACAACGTTCACCGTTCTGTTAAGGACGTTTGAAAGCTGTCTGTACGGAGTTTAATCGACAAAGTTCTTCGTGTACCACAAGTACGCTAAGCGTTAAACATTATTCATTTTATCTAGTACTGTTGTATCTTGTGATACGGATTTCGGGAAACGCGGGTATATTGAGTCTCTGCATTTTTGAGTTTGAAGAAAAGAATCACAGAACACCGAAAGGTGAAACTTGAATTCCTCTTTCATTCATTCTGACCAAAATTGAATCATTTTTATGACCTGGTTTTGAGTATGTCCACTACCGTTTTCCTATTTTTGTTGTGAATCGTTGTCGCAAAAGAAGACTCTCTTCTGCTAGTTCTAAATAAAAGTGACTGAAATTCGCAAACGCATTAATTTTCCCTTATTGGTTTGAAGAACCATGATATTGTTTTTTTACCGTCCGCCGTGTACTGTGATTTGGCTCTCATATTTGCATAGTTCAACTTGTGCAAAGCAGCTTCACTTTACTATGGTAAATGACTAATAGCTGATCGAGGGGAAGCCAAAAGAAAACACAAGACCATGACAAGAATCTCAGACTGATCATCCTCTTTGAGTTTGCATTGCTCGAGCATGAAAGGAGACTGGGAGTATCTAGATTTGATGGCCAAGATCTAACCACTTGCTTTCATGAATTTCATACGAGCTTGTCTGTAGCCTCAGAAGGTTTCTGCTTCACTGTAATCAGTCAGACCTTTTTGTTCTGCACTTACGTATGATCCAAGTTTGGAGTACAATTCATAATCGTGTTTCATCATTCACCTCTGGTCATGAATGCGGAAAAAAGTATAGCTGGACACTCACGGCAATATCAGGAACAACCGTGTTTATCTAGCCTTGATATTTTGAGTGAAAAACCTAACACGCTCTCATTAGGCAAAGCAAGTTGACGGACGCCTCTCCATGTAGCCTGTAGGAGAGTGACGACTCTAGTGGTTAGCCACGAACAGGTGAGCAACAGCTTATCGAATAAGAGGTCGCCGAAGGTCAATGGCGTGTCACTGGAGGGTTCTTGCATGGCTAGGCAATGTTTACACGAAAACCGTAGATGCTGGTAGAAAGTGGTGGCCAGTCACTTAACGAAGGCACTACCTTTTGTCTTTAGACCAGCTGTCCTGAGCGGGGAGGGATGCACCAAAACCCGTTGGGCATCCTCGACCGGTAGACCACTATCCAAAAGACGCATGAACCACTGGATCGGTCACCTGATCCCAGCACACGAAGTACCTGTCGCTCGAAAGGTTGCACTTTGTTGTGCACCGGCCAGAAGTGCTACCTCAGACGAAAGACAACTGACTTTGGGTGTGTCTGTTCTTACATTATATTCCCGAAACTGTTCATGGAGTCCTTGAGGGCAGCTCATTCTTTCGCAGGAACTAATCGTGAAAAATTTAAAGCAGAATCAAGAGCGATAACGAGCAGGAGAACGAAAAATAATTACCTACAAGCAATATAACTGAGAGTGGCAAGCGAGGTTCGAACCTCGGGAGGCGAATCCAAAAGGCTGGTCATGAGAAATGGAGTAAGTTACTCTTATCATTGAACTTGGGTTGCAACAACCAGCAGTTATTATGTATTACGCAACATCTCGTCAGTCAAAGAAAAATGTGATTCAATGAAAATATTGTTTTCAAAGCTTTTATCGTAGCTTCAGAAAGCTATCCAAGGAATAAGGGGAATAACTGTACGTAACATTTCACTTGGCCACAGTATACACATAATTCATTTCTAGTGGCATCCGATTTCCTGCTGAAAGTTTACTACATTTTCAATATAGATCTTAATCAGACACACGTTTAGTCAAAGCGAATATCTGAAAAATGTCATTCGTGTGTGTTTTCAGAGACTATCTAGCACAGTTAAGTTGGTTTAATAAATAATATAAACAGTGATTTCGTAGCGCATCACATGCTGTCCAAAATCATCATCCAGAATTTTAAAATTAATCAATAAAAATTTTTGACACAACAATATAGAGAATGTTTTTTCCCTCATAAAAGTGGAGAAATCTTCAAAGTGAGTTCCCCAAAGAAGTTGGAAAATAACAGCAGTCACAGTTACGAAGGATTATGCTTTGTTTAAAGATAACTATTTTTATCAGGTATTGGAACTACAAATTAACTGCAATGCTTGCCATTTTTGACTACACAATGAACAGTAAATATCCGTTAGATAAAATTCCCATAATGGATAAAGCAAATCAGCAAAATCTAGTAGTTCTGTCACACTGTTACCTGGTCAAATGCAAGCAGTTGTTAGTTCTTGGAAAAATTCATGGATTAGGACTCCAGATTTCTTTAGGTTTGACGCAAAACTGGTGAATTTTAGCAGAACAATGGTAGTGGAAAGTGCTTCCTCGAAGAAGTTCCTTACTCTTTGGTATTTTTTATTGTGCATATCTACATCAAACTGCTACAGCCAGAAATCATTTCAAACAAAACGAAAGTTTTGAATGACAGCAACCTTTGTGCAATGCGCTTTCGCAATGGGCTACCGTCGTCATAATGTAGAATCCCATTACTAACCGGAAAATAGATTCTAAACGAACAGTTCCGGTACTAATTAGACAATGTGCGTGACTCGGAGAAAATATCCGACTCTAGGAAGCAGACCCTGTTTTTCCGTCTCTTCCATGCTTCTCGCTAAAACCGCGAAAGGTTTTTGGTTTTTCTGAACGTGGTTTACACTCGGGAACTGCGGTTTACGGCTCTGTAGACATAACAGTCTCTCACACCACTTAGACTCACAAGTTAAATAAGAAACGCCATCAAACACGCTGGAAATCTTGAGAATAAGAGACAGTCCTTTCATAAGATTATTTTCTGGAGAATAATCAGTGGTCCCCTAGTCATAGCAGGGTCATGGATCCAACACTTCGGATCCGTTTCGTTAAGCATTTCGGAAATTATCGGGTGTGGTACATGTATCTGTCGTATAGCATATAGCAACAGCTCGATACACATATGCAGAACTGAGCTTTCTACCAGCTGATCATTATGAGTTATAGGCTGAATCGGGCCCGTTAATTATCAGGTTTTCCGGCTTGAGTCACAATCTAAGGTGAAGTAACTGAATTCGGTAGTTTATCCGGGATGTCTTCGTTTCACTTAGAATCCTCCTGAGATCTCTTTCTAGAATTCTGGTGATTGCTGAGTGATGATGACCACCACTGTATCACGTATGGTTGACTTAGAGAAAGCCATTGTGTTTTTCCGGATAGCGTAACGGTTGGTTGGCCTGTCAGACTGGAGACTATTTGCCTCCGACTGAGATTGGGTCGGCATGCACTACATGAGGTTTCTAAAGATTCAGGTTAAAGAATGGCAAAGTTAGTGGTTACTGCAAGGTAAATTATTTCGTAAAATCACTGCTTACATTAGTTCGTGTATTATGTAACCTTCGAGACAATCGACGTATTCTTAAGCTCGTATTCCTAATTAAATTTACCAGGATGACTGTTTACTCAAAGATCAGAACTAGAATTCGATCACTCGTAAAATGAAATAAAAATTTTTTGGTAGAAAGACTGCAGCCAATGAAAGACTACCGAGTAGCGGAGGTGATCGGTGAAGACGAGGCTAGAACCCGAAGAGTTAGGCTATGAATGACACGATGATGACCAGCGGACCGTCGCCGGTGGCCGTCGAGTGGTTTAGAGTGTATGATTACCACCTCGGAGGTCGGAGGCTTGAGTTCGCCACTACCGGTGACTCTGGTGGTAAACCGTAATCCACTACCATCCTGATGGCTACCACACCGGAGCTGCTGAGACATTGTTTAGTTCTCCACTCCAAGTCAAAGTCTGGTTGCCGGCTATGCCTAGTAGTACGGTGAGCCTTCGAGGTTCCACTGAACTCACGCGCATACACGTAATACAAATAAAAAGCCCTTAGCTCGAGCATTCATTCTGGCACCTATTTAGTTTGTTTGAAGGAATCTCGGTTAGACAAATACGTTAAAGATGGGTTTTTGTGGTTATGCGATACTGAGTTCTACTGAGGAAAGAGAAACTTAAGCAAGCAGAAGACCAGAAACTGAGTTATAACACATATCCAATAGTCTTGTCAATCCAAGTCTGATGTTATTTTTAACTATACGTCAAAGGTTACTGAATGTTTAAGCGTCCAGTGTTACTCAAGATTTTCACAAAATAAAAACCATAATCACTAACATGTACCTTACTCCGTCTTGTTTGCCATAGGATCCAACTTCTCTCTTCGGCTTGTACGTACCATTTATCTTTCACTTATTAGATAAGAACCTAAACTGGATTATTGATCTCCTCTGTTAAGCTAACACTTAGTCACGAGTTCCTATTAAGCTGATAGATAGTTATAAATTCACCACCGGAAGAAACTTCCTTCTACCTAGAATGATCACTGGTCATCCCCGTATATATTCCGGTATTCGTGGCCCCTTGGTCTTACGAACGATCAGCATCTGTCTATGAAAAACGTGTACAGTCAATACGGATAAATCTTTAGTTCAGCTATTTCTCATCTAAGAATATTCCTCGACCTGCTAGATCTCTCATAACTGTTGCTTTACGGTCCTCGTGCCACTATTAGCCATTACTTTGTTGTGTTAGTCTCGTGATCAGTACACTGTGGAAACTATCTTTTGTATGCAGCTGCGGTATGGGGCTCTCGGTTTCCGAACTTGCTACGTAAGCTGAAGGAAAGTGCTCACAAGTCCCACGATAACAGCATACAAGATTTCCAAAAGTCATTTAGAATCACAGACACAATCGGATTCCAAAACATAATGATAAAACGAGTTTGGAAGGTTATAACTCGCACTCCAGCGAATAACTACTCCAAAAATTACTTATTTAACAACAGCACTTTCGTTGTTGTTGTTGGTGTTTTTGTTGCTGTCTTTGTTGTTGGTAATACTGCCGCTGATTTCGTATGTTATCCTTTTTGTTTCTCGGTTCTCCTGGAAACATTTTTATGGGAAAAAACGTTCCCAAGTCCAGAATATCAAGAAATTCATTTTCAGCCAATTAGATTATTGTGGAACTTCCTTGCAACCCAAAGGGACGAAAAAATAATGTACTGGGTTTTGCCGAACTCTTTTTTATTCATTAAAACTTGCAGTTTATTTAAAAGCTACTAAAGTAGAATGACCGTAATTACTAGTGTAAATGTGCTCGCAATTTAGCACTTCCAACTTAGGCAGATGCCAAACGTGAAGAGGTATTAGAGTACAGGTGTTATCGAAGTTCGCTTGATGAACAGTTCGATTCGTTGTGAGTCTTTATGTGATTTTATTCATTTCATACCTGAAGTAGGTTTGCCGTATAAAAATCAGTCTGTCGTAATTTTGCTTACGTTTGTTTTGTAGTGCCCCCCGAAAGAATGAAATTACCCGACCTTGGTTACCATGACAGATGTGCCTCACGTTTAAAGGATGAAGTTTAGCAAGCCGTCGAATTTGATTAATTTTTAAGGCCACAAATATCCTTTTCACTATCAGTGTTTTTGATCACTGGTGAACCGATACTCATTCTACCGGGTGAGGTTTATTTTCTACTGATGCTTCCACGGTATAAGCGCCAAGTAGTAGAAAGCAAAACTAATGTGAACACATTTGGAGAATACTCACCTTTCCATAGCAGTTTCTGTCCCGGTGATAGACTCACTGGCGAAACATTATCGGTTCATTGTGAACGCCTGACTCTGACATCAAGATCAAATGAACATCACTTGTTGAGCATCCACTTTTTCGGAGATGGACCAATGTCCTTTCCAGAAGAAACCGACGAAGTTGTGATAACTCATTAGGCAGGTGTTTCTGTGCTAGATATTCCTCCGAATCTTTCCGTAAATAAAAAAAGGTTTTATATTATTCGTGTAAAATGTCCTGTCAGTTAGAGACCCAGTAGGAAAAAACCAACACGCCCCACTTGAATATTGATTGTTCGGACATTTTTACAGAGAAAGCACAAACCAGAATAGATTTTTCTGGAGAGAATATTTCTCAGTAAAGTTTCGTGCATCAATGCAATTAACGGTGAATTAAAGTGTGTTGCTTCATTTTTCGGCCTGCCTTATTTCGGCAATTATGAGCCCAACAAATGGAATACCATGAATCTTTTCCCCTATCGACTTACTTTCTATATCCTATGGAGAGAAATTGAGGGTTCCTGAAAACGTAACTGATGATAAGAAATAACACAGAGAAACTTTGTCCAGCGATGTGTGATGTGGTTTAGCTCATTAGGCCGGTTTATACGGTCGGCATGAAATCATGATCAATCTTATTCAAACAGTGTTATTCACGACCTTACAAACAACGCAATATTCATCGGGCTGAGAAAATGAATTTTTCCAATCTGTCGGATCAAATGTTTCCTTGGGAGAACTACTTTACCGTCTGATACTGCACCAGGCGTCACATGTGGATATTCGTCTCATAGTCTTGAGCATATCTATTCGTTTATGATGAGCTTTCACAGTAGCGATGCTACGAGCACTTTATATTTTCAGTGGCCACAACTGCCACGTAACAGCTGTGGTTTGGTTATGGTGGAGAGTTTATTCTCAGTGTGGAGGTAATATGGTAAACTTTATTCTTCGCGTTTGATATCAGAGGAAAAATTATGCTAGTAATTGAGTGCTGGATAACTAGGGGTATCATCGATGGGGTGGTAATTTCTATGCACAAAAGCTGAACCAATTTACTGAAAACTTATGGAAGTCAACATATTATCGGCCAAAGAATAGCTTACACGTTGAGCATTATTGTAGAATTTTGTGCGGGAACGAAGGCCTCTTATTTTTCCGTCTGTGTTTCACAAACTGACGTCTTTAAGGATCATTGTCGTACACAAAATGGGAGAATTTTTCTAATGTATCGCGCTATGTCCTTCTCGGATAGAAAATGTAGCCGCAATTGCTGCAGTACTTGACAGTTACCAAGTGGTAGGTGTCGACAATATAAAATAATTACCTCAAGCGGCAGCTTTTCGTGTAAGGGAAGGATAAGTTCGGAAAAATTGTGACTTCATTCAAAATCAGGCTTTCCTCGTGGATGATTAGAAAAACCCTTACATACGGCTTCCATCAATGGAGATTACCATTTGATTCTCCTTACAAACGATTCTTTCCACTGATATGACCTGCGCACACAGATCTAGGAAAAAGGTGGAAATATTTCGCCACTTTGAGGGTATCACGGTTAGTCTCAATCCGCTTTTTTAAACTGTCTGCTCACAGTGGATCCGCAAACTCAAGGATTTCCAAGCCCACCTAACTTCACCACAAACAAATAGTTCCATTACGTAGTCGTACACCTTCCTTGATGAATACTTCACATTTACTCCACACGGGAAAGTTCCAGCAATTTGAAGGAGGTGAGGGGAGATGAATGCGTAAACTAATAAGGCGTAAATTACGTGTCTTATCCTTGAACCCGGAAGTTTTTGGTCCAAGTGCAATCATTCAGTGAATGCATATCACATATACCCACTCAGCAGTACCTGGAAGAAGGGGAATAAAGACTAATTTATTGAACTGAAAGCTTTTGGCTGCAAACAAAACATAACAACTTGGCGGTCTGAATTGTTCACCCATCTAATATCTACCCCGAAAACTCTAGCAACACGGCATGATATGGATCAATGTGTTGGAATCGAGCTTGGTTCGGAAAGTACCAAAAAATCAAAGCTCCCATCGAAACTATGTACTAAAAGTTTATTGTTCAGTAACACAGCGTAGTCGAAATGTTTTGTTAGTTTGTCGATGTTTCGGTCACCACGGGTAACTTTTTTCACGAATGTAAAATCAGTCTTAAAAAAGTTGCCCGTGGTGACCGAAAAGTCGACGACCTAACAACCATTACAACTACGATGTGTTATTGAGTAATTAGATTTTACTACTGTACGATATAGTTCTTTGTTTCTACGTCATAAGTACAAAAAAGTGGATACTGAAGGTGGATTCATTAAATTTTTGATTTTACTATCAAAGAAGTTGCCTTAGCCTTGCTCTAAAAGGTGTCCGAGACCACACGAGATCAGTCATAAGATGAGCAGATATATATATATATATATATATATATATATATATATATATATATAAGCTTGCTTTAACACATTATCTTCTCGTACATCAAAACAAAGCCCTCTTACTGACAACTTTTATCGTAAATTCACAGGAGCCTTCTAAAAACCGTATTCTTAACTATTACTAAATTGCCATACGGAATGATCTTTATGTGTACGAGTATAGAGTCTGTCTTCCTTACAGATGCACCTTATCGCATATTCAATGCTGGTGTTTCCAAGGGGACCCTCTAAAAACGGTTACCTAGCTGCAAAGTGTAAAACTGTAATGTGGTACTCCTAATTCCATTTTGATTCGTTATCGAATGATACAACCGTGGCAAAAGGGTTCTATATCCTACTTCGTGTCACTAAACACTCTATCTAATTTTTTCTGAAACGTTTAATTCTGCCCTGTTTTTTTATTATTTCACGGGCATGTTGTGGTATTTACTTGAAAATGTCATATGGACACTGCAGATCTGCTACATCTCCGCAGAAAAGTCTGTTAAGTCTGTAATTATGTCAAATACTATCGGTAAACAAGTCGGAAAGGGGGATTCATATGGTAGAATCCACATTGTTTCTCATTGATCAAGTACATCACGTCAGAAGGTAAATAAATTTCACGGGGAGGGGGGTTTAAAAAGCAATAAAAATATAATATGGTTGAAAAGGAGCAGACTGCAATCTAAAACAATTTAATGTGTCTAAGCATCCGCGTTCGTTGATTCGTTAGAAATTTCAGACTCATGAAAATTGTTAGCACAATGAAGGATGTATCGTTTTTTCCAAAATTCAGTGCTTCAAGAATGTGGAGATTTATCTGGAAGATTGTATGACCTAAAGGGCGCAATAGGTATAAACCTAAGTGACTACAAGGAGACTCTTTAATTCCTTTGCAGAGAACTTTTCACTCGTGGAGGAATAAAACACTGAAACAGTTGCATTGTGTAAAAATGAAGGTGTATGCTGGTGAGGAGGCTATGCCTTCCAGTCTTCCCTTCGAAGATACTTTCCTAACATTAGTTCGTTGATTATTAACGTAGGCTTACAGTAAAACTTGGGAAGCAATTCAGCTTGACATTCTGTTCACATATAAGCCAGTCCTGCTCTCATCTGCAGAGGACAGAATACTTAAATTTATACCCCTTTTTGTGCACGCAGGTTCATCAATTTTAGCCACTAGACTAGAAGCTTATCGAAAGTCACTTTAAAGTACTATCTGACTTAGAGGAGTAATTTGTTGGTTAGTTCAACCTCTCTTACGTCTATTTTTTACTTCTAATCGGCAGTCGTCAAACGGTCTTCTTCGTGGACTTGAAAATCTTTTGTCCCACCTTAGAGTCCTGCTGCATCGTCAATCACTCCCCAACTGGCAGCATCTAACTGCCCAGGCCATCCGCCTGAAATACCGTACCACAGTGCATATCAAAAATGAAGTATCTAAGTAATAAAATAGTCTAGATTTTCGCGAGTTCATCTAATCCCAACCCCAATTTCATCTTGTGATGTTCAGTCAAAACTTAGGTAGCACAAAGCGGTAGGCATTGGTTTACGTAAATAACCTGATATATTGGCATAGGTACTGAGTGAATTCTGAATTAGTTTTAATGTTAGTAAGTTCGTTTTTTGGGTGTGCTGCGGGACTATATGGACTAGTTGTAACGTTTTGTTTTGGTCATTAGCGGGAAGCAGTATTTAACTGAATGGTTCAAAACAACCCTAAGAATTAATACTTCAAAGCAGTGAGAACGCGAGATACGGATTTCGTAATCAAGTTAGGCTTGTGTGCAACAAAATTCGTATCTGAAGATATGTACTAAAAGGGAGGTTACCATTTTTATTGTTGAATTTTGCTCTCAGGTTTCGACTGTTTCATCACCAGCCAATGTGGCAAAGTGCACTGATAAAACTCCTCGTACTGTTGAAAGTGTATTGAAATTCTGTTACTGGACTTATTCGTGAAGTAACATGGCTTTCAATGGAACAGTCAATCATTTTGGAAGCTAAAACTTTGGTTTTCAACAACAACTTCTAGATTGGGGGATTTGCTTCTTGATCTTTACGCTGTTTTTTCGATCTTTAGAGGCTTGGTTCTAGGAAACTTCATTAAGTGATTTTCCTATAGGTACACGAAATTTAGAATATTCTCTTGAGCTATTCACCCCCGGCTGGCCACACGGTGACAGCTCGGCTGGCGGAGCATCTGCATTGGTAAGCACAACGTCATCGATTTGATTCCATCCTCCTTCGTCGGACTGTCGGATGAAAAAATAAAAGTGGATTTCCCGTTACGTTATTAGTTACTCACACATTCTATGTGGGTATTATTAGTCAGTTCTATTGACTAGCATAGATGAGTAGCTGAACTATGCTCCTGCACGAACAGTTTATTTTCCAAGTCGTTGTTTCATAGGTAGAAAAACAAACGATTGCTTCTAATTATTTTACCATGACAGAGAGTTAATGAGAGTTTTGTTTCGTTCGTGAACCATTCATGTAACATTTCTATTTACTATGCCTGTTGAACCGTGTTTTTCTTGACGCAAAGTTTTGGGCAACTTTTCTCATTTTCTTTCCATTTTTTAATTACTCTCAGAAGGAGATGAATAATTTCATGTCCCAAACCAAATTCACTGATTTTCTGCTGGTTTTCCCCTTCAAGCAATATAACACTGAGAAAGAATATGAAAATTGATTCAAATCCACGAGTATTTTAAAAATGACTGTAAGCTATCCTGAGGTATAAACTCAAATATAATGGACAATGGAAATCGAAGCAGAAACGTGGCATTGTTTTATTCAGCTCGCGTGACTAGCAAAAGAATTTAACCGTGACTAAGTGCTCCTTATAGAGGCACCAGTTACATCTATTTATTCACCCGAGTCCTCCATCTCACATTATTCGTTTCGATGAAATTAATTCAAAGAGAAACGCTATATCCTTGGTGAGCTAATTTTTGGTCATTCCTATACTTACTGAGCCAGTTCACTTCTTGTCAGGAATAAAGTGGTAAGCTTAGTTTATTTAACTAAGTGAACTACGAAGATCGGTTGTTTCAGGGTCTCGCATTATAGCTTTCGAGGCTCGAGTATGAGTCTCGCCGGTGATATTTGAGAATTTCTATCTCAGCAACCGACAGTCAAAAGCGCTCCCTCTAAAAATGTTTGTAGAGCTTCTGAAAGCTGAAATATTCTTGGTACTGAAGAGAATACTTGTTCTTTATTGCTATTGTTATTATTATTATTGCTATTGATATTTGGGCTACCCAGTTCCCTCGATCCAGATGAGCAAAACAGGAAAAATAAAGCAAGAAGAAACGATACGGATTGTTACTTTTGGTTGGACTTATTCGTTTCTTCCCATCCAGGTAGTTTTGCAGACGGTTCCTGCAGGTGGCTGAACTGTTCAGAATACGATGTGTTTTAGGGTTCAAGAACTTGTAATCTGCTCAAATCGGATAAAATGTTTATTGGTCACTCCAGGAGAATGGTTTCCGTGAATGATCTTGAGATGACAGAGAGAAGGATGATAAAGGGAAGGTCGTTGTGGGTTGGCTTACTAACGTCGAACAAAGAAGCGTTCTGGGGTGTCTGACAGCTACGGCGTAGAAAAACATGTTCTGTGTAAGATGGTTTCAATGAGCAATCCAGACTGAGCACACTGATATTCACGGCCTGAGAGAACTGTGGCAATCGCCTAAATCTCCTTTATGAAGGTTAATCCAAACGGTGAATTACTCTGAGTTTACCTTCAAAGACAACAGTCACTTGTTATGTGAATGAAATTAAATAGATTTTCTAAACCGAAATTTTTTTCTTTTTCACTGGGCACGTGTAGCTTTGTCTAGATATCCCATAATCTGCCTTCAACCGTGAATCTCACATTGTGAACCGTCAAACATTTGCGTATTTTGTCAGCATTTTTATTCACGCTTTTTTGAGAAAACAAGATGACTTTCTAATAAAGAGCGATTTCTTTGAAATATAACAGGAAAAATGGCTTCAAGTAGCACAAAATGACACCCCTGAGGTTATTAAGGGGACGTTTGTGAAATATTTACTAATTCGAAGTATGTCCAGAAGTGGCTGCTCCACACCGTGAAAGAATCAAAAATATTCCGCTTTCTCCCTGGGCCAATAGCAATAAACTAACAAATCCAATTAGTCTTCTGATTTATTGCACTTGCAGTTCAATGTTACTCTTCCCGTACACGCGATCATCAGGTTAACCATTTGATCTTTTACTGAAACAGAGACAAATTGTGGCACATTAGGTATCGTTGATAAGGTCTCGATCTTAACTGTTATTATATTCAAACACCTCTACTATTTTGTCATAGAACTATTCTCTTTATTGAGCTTTTCTCACCATTTAATAGACTTCATGGCCACGATTCACATTTTCTAACCCCCCGTAAAACACCGTGTGCTCCTTGGCTGTCTATTGAGGGCAATCCTCGGGTCATTTCGCGTTGCTATTCATCATGTGCTAAAAGGAAGTCAAGATGTCTTTGATGAACTGATTAATAAAATATTGCTCACATCAATACTACTGTGATAAATTAGGCGCAAACGTCGCCGTCAAACTACATCAGTAAACATCAGCGTGTGATGATTCATCCGTACCAAGCTTGATTTTTTCTGACCTATGAGAAACTGAAACAATCCATTTCGGTGCTTTTGATTTATCACCAAACTTCGCGGAGGTTAACAAGTCACTTTATTAACAAGTAGATTTCGCATTCTATATATATATATATATATATATATATATATATATATATACAAACCACTAGAAAATCCAAAAAAGGGCAGTGTAAATTCAAACATTCATCTAGAACTATCAACATTTTGTATATATCTGGGGATCTAACTTAATTTTTCAGAGCAGGTCCTCCGAGGCATATAGCACTAACAGACCTTGATATTTCGCCTTTTTGTCTGCATCTGTTGTACGATAAAAAATAATATTTTTACTTCACTTTTTTACTTTCTATACAACAATGAAGTGCATTCACATGGGCGGTGACGGGAATCGAACCCTGGTAATTTAGTTCCGGGTCCACGATGTCAACCACTTGACCACATTTCGTAAACCGTGGATTCCTTTGTCATCCAGCAAATAACTTGACCGATGGATTGTTCAGCTAATCTAAAACTATTTGTGGCCGATAAATCGTGCCTACTGTTCCGTCTGAAAGCTTTTGTGCGCGCACCAATAAGTACAGTATCTTTACGCTCAAATCAACTAAAATGGTGGTGAACCAATCAAAAACGAAAAAAATTTGATGGTAGTGACTAATTTTTACGTCATCAAGAAAAAAGTTATGCGTTTTTCATCCACTTGTTCCCCAAAATACAGCTGTCCTTTTTGGAACAAACACCGGAATCACCGGCCTCGAACATCGGTCTGTATAGACGCTTCTTGACATATTACAACGGAATGAAAAACGTGCCCGGAAAAGAGTCGCATATATGGCAACCGGAATATGATTCGATCCCGGAAGACATTTCTGGTTCAACAGTAGAAGAACAGATCAATCTGAAAAAGCGCATTTTAGCTGACTTCAAACGTGCCAGTATTTTGTCGGACTATCGAAGATGAGGATAGATCGTATCAGAAGTACACTGTCCATCATAAAACATGGCATTCATGAAATTGGTCATTCTATTGACAAGCGATGAAATTTTCAAATGAAAATACATTAAATGGAAGTTTTATGAACCAGTGCTTTGTTTTTCATTTCATGAGATGCAAACTAAATCAAATTTTCATTTTTCTCCCTAATCATATTTGTTCACCTAGGTTTCAATCAGTTCTTTTTCTTCCATTAACATTATTTCAATGAGCTAGTTGTAGTTACTGCCTTTCAGCGTCACAACACTGTAAGGGAGATAAATGAATGAAATTTTCCGATGAGTAAGCAGTAGGGTAAAAAATAAACGAGAAAAGGAGTTAAGCTTTATCTATTCAAGAAACTTACCGGCGCATCCGGACATGTCGCCTAAATACACCAACCAGGTAAGCCACAGATCTCGTGGACCCCAACCCGGTAGGCCAATAAGTCTTAAATAATCATGCGCACTGGTGCTGGTTTTCACGCCTTTCGGCTATACCACGTACCGACCTCTTCGAACCCATTCTGTACAGTTACCTGTCTCAGAGTCCTTTGTGCATCCGCCGAATCTATCTGTTGACATGTGTAAATTAATCGTATTTAGTATTTAGTGTGCAGATTGTCTTTTGGTCCCCAACAAGCTGGATTTAACTTCAACATGGCTAATGTGGTGTCTCCCCTATATTCTGGTCGTGCCATGCATAGCTCGATAATCGAATGGTGGTGATATTACTAAGTCATCTAACCAGATTGGCCATGTTTGTCAATCTTCTAGAACTATATTCGACGGTGCTAGTGACAATTTCTTTAACTCCTTCCTTAGGTAAATTTATAGCTGACGAAAACGGTGAAATAAACTGCTCTGAGCGTTTTTGAGTATTAACTGTGGATCTCACATACTGAACCGTACTAAACCCGTTAATTTCTTGGTATTTACTGTAGTTTCCGGTACCTCTTGGAAGTCTTCTGATAAGTAACAAATTCACAATATTCAATCATTTACTATGCGTAAGAATGACCGATTCATCACAGGTAACCGTTAGCTGTATTATACGGATGAACGAAATTGTCAGCCGGGTTTGGGTTGGGTTTGGGTTGCAGTCAGTGGTTGCTTGCGTGAACGCTATCAATCAGAATAACGAATTGATCTGAGATACTGGTCGACGAGTAATTTCTTAAACTCAAATGTTGAAGTATTCATTGAAAAATGATGCAGATGGAAACACCCAAAAGATTAAGAAGTCGCTGTGACGTTATCTGATATGGAGGCTCTCGCTTTTCTGCCAGTTTATATACAAATAGTTGAATGGTTTGTCGAGAAAGCATATAACGCTTTTGATGAAACAACGAAACAATGCTTATCGTGATCCATTAGCTGGAGCTTTGAGTATAAAAAAGGTCGACACAAAATGTGTTGTTTGCCATGGCACTAACCGAACAGACCTCTCCTTCCCCCTACCGAAAGCACTGTCATAGTCTTCAATCTGGCCAGTTCCACTGTATTATTTTTCTTGCTGTATATTATATAACCTGAAGCATTTTACGTACGCCGTTGACAAGAGTATGCGAAATGCTTTCATCTCGCGACTCGTCTCTGATGTTCTCAAGAATGAAACGATTGCTTGTTTCTTTTGTAACCTCATTGGATAAGATGGCCATTTGCTGTTGCAGAAATAAAATTCTCGTCAGGCCTTCCTGTAAAAGTCTGAGGTATAATTAGACGTGAGTTAACATCAGCGCTTTATCAAAACGTCTTTTACCTGCCGTTAGGAATTTATTTAGCTGCTGCCCGTTTTGATGGTTACCCATACATCATCATCATCATCATGTGCTATGAAATAAGTGCAAAAACGGGCAATTATTTGCAGTTAGTAACTGCAGATAAGTTGACTAGAAAAAAGAAAAGGGATATCTGTTTTACTTCTGTTGGGATAAGTCGTCAACTTATTTACGATGGTAAAAAATTTTGTGAAAGCTTTTGAAAGCCAGTAAAAGAAGCTTATCATATCGCAGGCTGTCAATAGTAAAAGAAAGCCGTTCACAGCTACACCGAAGAACCTGGTGGCAAGCGGTTCGACTAAAAACACTCACCCGGGTTCAAGCTCAATTTGGAGCCCCCTTGGATGTACACTATGGATGATAGCACACTTGGAAATAATCTTATACTTAAATTTGAATGTGATTATACATGCAGCACAAATACCTACTGTACAGTATGAACGGTCCACTGTTGAACAAAATTCATGAAAAATTGGTGATAATGTTTTATTGGACTCTTTTGGGGATGATCTGCAAAGCGAGTCTACCTTGTCGTTACAGGGGATTGCTAAGATTTGAAATGCGATGTTGTTAGTGAGGACATGTAGTGTTCGTCCTGAGCAGGACGAGGCAAAATATCCACTCCGATCTCGTAGACAGCATCCTTTATTTTTAGAAGGATGGAACAAGTTTACTGTAATGAATCAGTACTGTATTACTAAGTGTTTAGGACTTAAAATCTGGATTACATAAAATGGGGGGTTCTACCCAATCAGCCAATCGTGTGCTTAGAGGTGATTGGATGGACTTAAAATTTGACAGTTGAGGCCAATAAATTTGATTTGATTTATCATCATAACTACCATTTGAGACAACTTTTTGGCATGCTGTGAAATAATAGTTTATTCTTTTCTACACACTTGCTCATGGATACAATGGATTGAATACATCCCATAGTTATAAAGGCCCACTACACTATTAGGAGGAATCCCCAACCACATCCAGAGACTTGGAGAGTGGCGGGGATTCGAACCTCTGGCTCTCAAAGGGGTAAGCAGAAGCTCTAAACCACTCGACTATCATTGTTGCTAAGTGGTAACAGGTGCAAGTGTTTATTGTGCGGCACCTAAAACGGAATTTACCGAATAAGTATGGTGGCATTTGTCAAGACAAATTTCTGCTGCAATGTAGTGGTGAGTAGGATTTTACAGTTCAGAGAGTGTAGTCGGAAACTGATTTACAATTTCAGCAAGCATTACAGAATGGATGGTTGTGTATGATAAGAGCAATCGTGTATTCTCAGCTAATTGTACTGTTTACTTATTGTCCTTTTTGGTTAATTGGGTGAAATTTTAATTATCAAAAAGTATGTTCTTTTTGAACCCAATGAAGTACCCAAATCTATTTTGCTTGTAGATCAAACTACTGGTCCTGATTAGATAAGAAAGAATACGAGCATGCTGTTCAACCAAAACTAATGCTTTCATAAAAATAGCCTTCATTGTGTGTAATACTCCCTTGAATAAACTGCCGCTCACCGAACAAGTTCTGCAAGAAAACGGCTATCAGGAGAATTTCTTTTACGTGCACTTGCAACAATAAAGGCTTGTGAAACAGCTTTAGAGTCACGAATAATTAACTGTTTCTCACAGTACTCTTACCAGAAGATACGCATACATAGCGAATGGCACTGTTAGTTTAGGACAACTAGTAACTCAACGCTGACAATTACAAAACTAAAACTTGCACCCGCCAGCCTCATCCAGGGTGAATCCGGGATAAACAGTTGTTGTTTGTGAAAGAAAACCTCCATTGTACTTGGCCCCTAAAGAGAAGTCGTCCTTCACAGTGTTGTTCACTGCTAACACCCAAAGCCAGTGCAGAAATGGAGCTATGTCGTGTGATGTATGGGTTCACTAAATCGCTGAGAGCCAGCTCCGACGACCTGGTGATTAGGTGTTCGACTTAACATCGTTCACCCCTTGTTCGAGCCCCAATGGGGGCTCGGCGGGTGTACACTGTTGATGGTTCTTAGCAAGGCTGAAACAGCAGTACAATGTTTCAGCGGCTTCCAAAAGTGAACCAAGTGTAAGTGCTGCATAAGGAATCATAGAAGCTATTCGTGCTCCACTTATCTTACATAGGTCATACTGCTGAGCATTCAGAAAACGCATTATGGAGCTCCCCTAAAGGTATTCGTTCCACAGATAGACAGATGAAATTACCAATTCTTGGTTTGGTAATCTGGACAGTGGTGTTTGCGACACCCAAGTCTCACAATCGTTTTAGTGCCTCGAAGTCTGTTCAAGATCAGAACTAGTCTGGAATCTGACCACAAGGGAGGCAATAACCATTCGCCTACTACTTTCTCTGATCTACAAGCAGAGAAACAAGTGGTCCTAGAGCATAAAAAGAAATTCCCTGTGGTTTGACTTGTCAGTAACCAAAACCAGATCGATTCAAACTCTCTGCATCCAAAACAAACAGAAAGTCATTCCTCACCTAAAAAAGGCTATGAAGTATCCTAAAATATAAAAACTACCTAGTTACTCTGCCTTTAAGAAGATGTCCTGCAGGAAACTGGTCTTGAATTATCAAAAGCAACTGCGTGCTCTTCAGTGTTGTTGTTTCCGATGTAACCATGGGAGTTTTTACAATATTTACAAGTCTAAGCATTGAAAAAATGTGATGAAAACAAAATTTTGTACATGTACCTCAGTTTATCACAGAAAACCACTTTATTTAATCATGCATAAGCAACAGATGATGCGTCAAACCCTGCGGATTATTTTTTTTTGTTTCTATGGTTTTCTGGGTTTATTTTAAGCAGCGAAGAAATGTCATTGCAAAAGAACGTACTGGTAAATAGCTCCCCTCCCCATTCCTCTGTGTAGACTGTAAAAGTTGAAGAGATAACCTTTCCTACAGCTTCATGTTGAACTAACTTCTCTTGAAAAGAAAAACAACTTTAAATGTTCCATTCAACTTCCCACCTGTTTACCAACCTGAAGGCCACACAGTTCAGAAACTTTGTTTTCCCTCACATTTCACGCGGAATAACACAAACAGGCCATGCCCAACTCTATTGTCTCAAGCATGCATCAACCGAAAACAGTTGATTAAGAAAGCAGAAGAGAGTTCCTTTCTAAAAACTGACATGATTACCTCTGCTTAACAAATGAATCTTGATTTGGCAAACTTACGGTGCTGAAAGCCAAAATATCTAATAACTTAACCTACTTGAAACACGGAAAACATAAAAAGAATATGGCCTTCTACCGTAGGTGTAGCAGGAACAAGTAGGGAATTCGCGTATGAAGTAATTTTGTAGCATAACTTAAAAACTGGTCGGATTTGTCTCTGGAAGTGAGTTCGTAGCATTTGTCACCCAATTTCAGCTTGGTTAATTGCCGTTCGTCGTTCTGTTTTTCACAACAGCTCATGAATATCAATGAAAAAACCAATTTCATAACCATTTTGTAATTGAACTGAACATTTTAACCATATTGCCTTGAGTATTAGTTAACTAAACAAATCATCGTTTGCTCAGCCCTGTGGATGAATCGGACAGCAAAGATGCGGCCGGTTATATGCCATAATGTTCCGAAATACAATCAGCCTTCCTTGTTATTAATTCACTCTCCAAAAGCCTGTAAAATTATTCTAATATAAATAAGAATTTATCAAGTTTAAATATCAGCTTCAGTGGAAACATTTTGTTAACTCTGATTTGTCAGGATGGCATTTCTCTTTATCTAGTGAAATTACAGTAAAATTCCACTGTGTAAACGAGGCAGTGGTGTAAACTTAGATAATCTTTTCCGGATTTGAACTGGGAAACAGAACACGACAACGTGGTTTTGTATAAAGTTACAAATAAATCTGGCAGTCTCTGGTCAACATTCGTTAGTAAAAAGCAATGGCACATCCGAGCCCAGCGAGGAGTTTGGCTTTAGCTTGTATCTGCTTGGTTAATTTCATCAGCTGGAAACGGTAGTTTAGACTTTGACTGCGCAGTTCGTTGGCAACAGATTTTAATGATCTATCCGCAAGGGTCTCAGATACAGGCTGCAAGTTCCACTGAAACAAATGACTTCCACGTCAGCCTCTCAGCAATATCAGTTATGAAAACGTAACAGTGGCGAAAGATAATTTCTACCCATTGACTTTAATGAAGCAAAAAAATGCGAAAGAGAATCTCCTCATTAGCACTGACTTGTTGTTGCTGCTTACTAAGGTGCTCTGCTAGGAACAGTGAAATTTATTTTTGATTTTGTGCAATACCGAACAGCTGGGTTCTGTCCATAGCGGTAAGAACCATTCTAGACGGGTTGTGGACTACACTGGAAGGGTGACTGAAGACACATCCTTCTTTGTTCTCTTGTCCCTATGTCCCCAGCCCAAAGAAAAAAAGGACTTAGAAAAACAATCTCCGAAATGGTCGTGAATGATGCCTTGAACGAATTTACGAGTGGCACAATCTGCAGAGATCATTGCAAATGAACGTAATTGATTGGTGTGTGAGAGAACTCTTACATGCTGTGTCTTATCTGCAGTACAGAAATATGAGATCACTATATCAGGAGAAGGATTTCCTTTTTCAGAGTCGAAAGAAATCGGCCGGAAACAAAATTACTTCGACTACTGAACAGAACGACCTGATACTTATCAATGAGAAGCAGTTCAGTTTCGGTGATCATGATAGGGTTATTCAATCCCAACACGACCTCATAAAAAGTAAGCTGGACTTCAGTTGTCCACTCTTTGGTGGTTAATAACTAATGGTCTGCCGTGCGACTTTTATGGATGGAATACCTCAGCTAGTGGTTCCAGAAGAAATGCAGGCGGTTAATTATTACATTCTAACACTGAATGGATTTTTACTCCCACTGATCCCGGAAAATTGGCTGTTTCAAAGTGAAGACTTGGCTGTTATTGTGACCAACCTCACCAGAGTGTGTTTATTGTACCGGGTCATCAGGACCATGTTTCGGCTTATTCACTTTCCCGGTTTAAACCCAGCTGCTAATATCTTAGGCTTTTCCGCGAGAAGAGTCTATTCCAACGAAAGAGTTATCGATTCGTCTCACTAGTTGACGGCCTCCATTCTCAATCAATGAAACAGAGCAAAACTTGAAACCATCCGGATAGTATTAGGAAACATGCCTGAACATTGAGTTTCAGTCGTTATATCTCGGTATTTCCTGACCATCTTGTTGTCTTTCAGTCGTCCAAGAGTGGATCTAATAGCATTTCATATCATCTCATGAACATTTTCCTAAACAAATCGATTCATCCGTTTCATACCTACAGTCTGTTTGCTTATTTGGCATAGTATTGGGCAGAAGCATTGACACGTCGAACTCGGTTTCCCCAAGTAGTACTGTTAAAAAGTAATCGGAGAAAGACAAGGTGGGTTTGAAAGCACTTCGAGCACAATATGGTGTCCATCCGTTACTAGACTGGAACGTGAAAAACTCCTTACATGCAAAACAATCATCTGCGGTAATGGACTTTTCCCCCATCCTGCTTTGAGACCTAGTTTTAACTCGGTTAATACGCACGACTGACTACACCTAATGAGCCAGGTGAAACTTTAGTACAGTACTTCCACGGTTTTCAATGGTGAGTTGAGTACGTCGAAACAGCACGGTGAATGATGATGCAGTCAGCTTTCATTTAACGTGCTCTGATCGGGAAAAGAATAGATGTAGTATTGATGTTATTCGCATATAGAAAGTAGACCCATGATAGCTTGAAATCTAAAGGTTCAACCGTCAATTTCTAGAAACAGTAGGGTGTTTTACCAATCCTCATTCAGCATGGATTCCACAGGTAATCCTCAGTAACTTCCAACCCGTAATTAGTTGAAAACGACTGGATGATAAGAGGCATTTTTGCTCCCCCCTCCCCCAAATGAAGGACGTTATTATATGAATTATTACTTAATATCCACAAGGGCTACATGTTATTCCAGTTGACAGATATGCCCGGTAAATGCAAAATGAAATGAATAACAGTTTAGGGAGAAAAAATGCTTTCAAATCATTCGTTATCTTTGTCATCATCATTGTCGTCAAATGAGTACGATTCAGCTTCGGAGGACACAGTGATCATTTTGAGCGGACAAAGTTCCGAATTACGGTGTTTGGTGAATTTTGTGAAAACAGCGAGGAAAGTGATAGATACATTGCAAAAGACCTACAGTGGTTGTTGCAAAACATTCGTTGATTCCATCATATGGACTGAATAATGGTGGAGGAATGGACAGACGGACAACATCAAAATAACACCGATTTCCAGCGGCTCTGTTCGCTTTCCTGCTCACTCGCTCACTTACTCACTCAGACGCCTGTTCAGTCCGGTTTGACAACGTCACAGTACCTGTTTTACCAGTCAGCTCCTGTCTTGAAGTCCGAGCATTTGTACTTGAGTACATCTGATACACTCTTCACTGGAGTATAACTTTGAACAATCGGGAATATACAGTGTGGTAAGTTTACAACCCAGGCGAAATTATAGTTATAAGAAGAGTTCGGCTGCCAAAAAATCAGTGAAAAAACATTTATGAGATCCGAATTCACGCAAGTGTTGTCGAAATTCACCAGAAAATTTTCTCTCTCGTAATTAATTCCTGTATTACGAACTTTTCGTAGTATATCACAAAACAAGGCTAAAATATAAAATTCTATGGAACTTCATGTTCGTCTCGTCGGTTTCTCCGTGATCCCTTGACGAATGGAATTGTGTGACCTTGGTCACTCGCTTGAACTACTTTGAAGTCTAGAAGTTCAATAATGGTTGAATATAAAATATGGCTTATCATCAGATCGACGAAGGCAAGATTCACCGTCAGTAGTTTTTCACTAATAATGCGTGAACCTTTTCTGTCGTGTGTATATATTCACCCATTTCACCAACTGAATGGCTGTAAAAATGCATAGTTTGTCACGAATAAACTTAGAAGGATATTATTAGAAAAGCATAAAAGCAACGCACTGGTTATAAATAGCCAAAGCTTTTTGTATTTCGACTGACTATGCACAGGCAAAAATCCTTTCCACAATTAAATAGAAGAAAATCGGAGCTCATCTTGATCCAGATCAGTCACGAATTTTCCGGCTCGGTCTCCTTTGTGCATCATCCCCGTCAACCCCATTTACCCGAACAATGATGAACAGGAAGTACCAAATTTTAAAACTATCATTCAGTGCAAATTAGCACATCCGTAAGCAATATCGACAACAACAACAAATTCCAACGTCCCGCATCCCACAGACCGGATGATGTTTAGTTGAAAAACAGCGGTCTGTATCCCCTAACCCTAAACCCTTCCTAACATGCAGTTCAGTTTCTGATGTTGTATGGGCTGAGAAATTAACAGGTTACAAAATTCAAGTGTTTTCAAGGAGACGAAGTATGATCAGTACGTTTATAAGCGAGCTCAAGCCAAAGTGTATTGGAAAGCCTTTGTTCTGAGTATGGTGAGCTTAGAATAAAAGTGTCCACTCTTGGACATTTTAGCCTTTACTGTCAGGAACCTCAGTTATGTCTATCTTGTACTACAGAATGTGGATATCTCCCCGGAAAAAGCATGTCTTCTGCACTTTTCCAATCTTATTTGAAGACGATAAAATTTTGAATGAACTGAACCTAACTTCAGCTGAGTTCATCCGTCACGTCACTGTTCAAATACGTGCATATGGGTGATTTGCTATCGACAGATTGAGTCATCTACCTCTCACACTACCCCCGCTCCGTCATGGCCTACTTTAGCAGTGTTGTGCTGTATTGTCTTTAATGAATTCAACAGTCTATGGGAGAGCGACGGAGGAGCTGATTTTGTTCGCTGTTTGCTTCAAACTGTGTTGCGCGACGGGTGAGCCAACGGAAACAGGTGAAGTAGTTGACCAATTGTTCGACTATACGCTTAACTGTGTTGTCAAGGGCTACAAACTGACGGCAGGATGAAAGATTAAAGGCTAATAAAAATTTCTAATGCAACAAAAATTCTTCATTTTCCTACATTGAAGCAATACGACAAAAACTTTCTTGCAGACAGCAGATAATGTACTCCATGACGGACAAGGTAAAGAAGCAAAGAAGTATGTGTTGTGCCATAAAGCAGTGGATTTCTGTGTCGAAGCTTGATTTGGTGGGTTCAGTGTTCGTACCACGCTCAGCAATGAAGCGTCGATTACACCCTTTGCCCAAGTTTGATTTTTCTGGTCATTATTAGTGACAAGTGCAAAAGGTCTCGAGTGAAACTCAAATCCAGCTGTGAAGGATTGTCATCTCACACAACCGTTGAGCTGTGCTAATTGGCGGTCGGTCCATCGAATAACATCTGCCTAGCAGAAACAGTTTCGTGCCGTGAAATTGAACGGATGTGAAATTATCCACCCTAAGACGGACTGGGACATTCGTTGCTAAAAGTTCTTCATATCCCATCCCAATTGGAAATTATGAGCCAAAAACTTCCGACAAGCCGCTCATTGGGGAAATCCTTGAGGATAAGACCTTTACTGATGACCCGATGGCTGACTATTATTGAGGTCTATTTTCAACAACGATGAGTGATGAATGGTTGATCGCACAGAACTGAAATGAGGCGCTGTTCGGGAACAGTTTGAGTGAGGAAGAATGTAGGATTTGATCTCTCATCGGCCCAGGTTAGGGTGTCTTAAACAGCGGATTCATGGTTTTTGACAAGGACGGATAAATAGAAACAGTTTTTTGGACGATGTAACTTGCTAATAACACACAACGACTGTGGTAGTACTGTCAAGATCAAGCGCTTAAAGGCCCAACAAAGAGTGACTAAACACTCTCCGGAAGTATTCATTAACAAAGAATGTCATGCAAGACTCAATTTTTAGGACACACTGCTTAAATCATTTCTGCGATTGCGTAAGACAGTCAATTCTCCCTGGTGTTTACACAGAGTCTGCATCACACTTTGCTATAAAGTCGTTTGTAGCTTCGAAAGACTAGCCTGTGTGTCGTCATTTTAAATTTTTCTGAAATTGTCTTTTGAGGTTTGTCGATTAAACTAAGCCATCCATTTCTGTTGAACAAAAAAGGTTGGTTAACTGATTAGAAGAGTTTTAATCTTTATTTCTGTAATTTATCAACAAAAACTGTAAAGTAGGACATGCTTCATTATCTCCATCCAGGAGACATTTTGATCAAAAGCACATAACTCAGTCGGTCAAATACTAAACAGAAAGTTTCAGTAAATCCAGTGAGTTTCTCACTAAAAGCCTCAAACTCACTCTGCGCAATTAAAAATATGGATGAGAAATTTGTTCTACTTCAATAATCGGAAATACTGGGTACATTTTGTGAGTTAAAACAACGGAATAAAATGCAGGAAATAAGCGCCCACTGGTCTGCACATATTTTGAAGGAATAAGGGACAGTGTACAGAATATGTCTATCTTGTAGTGTTTGAAATAGTGCCTCGTCATTCACATCACAAGACATTCAGCAAAGAATTACAATACGTTTGTCAAACATCATGTAGAACTCAATCACTTGTTCAGGAATCCATTTCCATATGAGACATTTGTGGGTATTCATAAAAATGGATAATCTTGCATTGAAATTACCTTGAAACTCGACGAACACTTCCTGGTAGTTTGAAAAATCATTTGGAACCTATGGGATTTTCAGGAAGACCACTTTGACTTTAATCCCACGGATGAGTTTTATTCCGTGAGTGAGATAAGGAATAAATAAACGAATGAACTCGAGCATGACTGTCACTTCAAGTAATCATTTTGAAATCCGCTCGCGATGAGTAATACCCAAGAATGCCCATTGAGAATAGGGGAACCTCTTAACAATTCAAGACCAAACTCTTTGAATATTCTACTGCCGGTCGAGACACGGTGTAGCGCTGTGACACTTTACAGCTGTTATGCCTGGTCTGTGGACGTAAAACCACAATTACGGGACCAAACATCCTAGTCCAGCGAGGTCTGAAAATAGATGAGAAATCAAGCAGTTAAAATCAGATAACTAAGCAACCCAGTTGTTAGGTTACAAAAGAAACACACAATGAATATATTTTATTGCGCTCTTTGGTTTCCAGACCATACAAATCACATTCACTTGATAAAATATTTATTTGCAAGTAGATTCCCACGAGCCAAAAACTTCATTGCTTACTTTAGTCACAAATTAGAAGTATACATCCTTAAACCATTTGAAGAAGCTGTACCAAATGAATGGTTTCAGTCAGTCTAGTTTAACGAACGAGAGCAGGGCTGATAGCCTGACAACCATATTTATAAGAAGGCAAAATTATTCCTTTCTCAGTATTTTGGAAGGAGTAGAGCAACATTCTAGCACAAGAAAGAAACTGACATATGGCAATTTCGAGATTAAAAATACGAAAATCGTACGATTTGAGACTTCTCGCATGTGTGCGAACCTAACAGGGTTAGAAGTGAAACGCGAATTGGATGACTAAAATTCTTCTAATTCTAAAATTAAAGAAGCAAGAATTCGTGGACAAGCGCTACGGCTAGCCTCGTTTGAGCATGGGTGTTATTGGGTCCTTACCGTGCAATCTAGATCAGGAACAATTGTGGATCTAGTTGTTGAAAAAAACCGAACTCTTTCAAGGGAAAGTCGAAATGTGAAACCTACTACCACCTCTCAAATAAGTAGCTAAACCAGTCCTCTAAAATTCATGAGATGCATTATTGAACAGACGGTAAACATAATGGGCATAAGATATCCAGTTTTGTCATATTACCCCCTGTCTAGCACCGGTTACTGAACAAAGTTCCCTTTGTCCCTTGTGGTAAATATGTGATAAAGAGCCACAATGGCTCACCCGGTAGCTCTATCACCGACACAAATCTTCTGACCAAGTACATCTATTACTCAAAATATTAGCAAGCTAGTTCACAAATTTGCTGATGGCAACACAGGTTGGTTGGCATATTTCAAAAGAGCTACAGAATTATTTCAGAAAGTTGATGTGAGTGGCACAGTATTGTATCTGAAGCACAGGACAAAATCCTTCCGGAAGTACACGACCGGTTTTGCAGTTATGGTTCCTCATCAGTTACGCCTGCCCGGCACTCTTCTGCCCAGTCATCCTAGTACTTGAGCAACACGTAAGTGGATGGCCAGCGTATTCTCATCTGAACCGTGATGAGCTTGCGTTGAAAAGAATTTGAAACTTGGGACCATGTGTCCTTCTTACTATGAATCAAGATCTTGGTAATTTTTGTTTCAGTATTATATATATATATATATATATATATATATATATATATATATATATACCTGCTTGAGATTAGGTGCGATGTCAATGCAACACAATATAAAATGTAGTTAGTAAAAAAATGTATGTTGTGAACTACCAAATTTTTAACTCTTGAATTTGTCGTGCATGAACTTCGTCATTTAACTTATAAAGCAGCTCCCAATATCTCTGACTGTGTCAATAAGATTCTATCAAGGAAACCCTTTTGGCCAGGGGTTATCCTGAAAAGCTCATTGGGCACCACAGCAAACCACGTTGCAAAATGGAGCCCATTTTAACAGATAAACGAAAGTAAGTCATTTTATTCGTCCCTTTTAAAGGTGACCAGCTACTTCAGAACTTAGGCTCCACTCTAGATCGAACATAAGGCAGCCCTATTACGCATAGTGCAGACCATTAGAGGATTAGGGTTAAAAGATCACTCTGACAGTCATTTTCCTCTCAATGCCTCACTTGTTGTCCACCAATTCACTTGCAGTGACGGTGACATGTACATTGGCAGAACAGAACGATACTTGGCTCATAGTGACTGAACACATTCCGAAATGGCTTTCTGCATCCAATGAATCAGTTGGACTGCACGAAACATTCCGGCAAGAAATCCAGCATCGGCTATGGCCAAGCATTTACTTTCAACAAGTCACTGAGGAGACCTGACCCGGTCATTCAAAGTACGATTATCCAACCGGAATGCTAAGCTGCTGGGGTTTAGTGAAGCCGTTTTGACTAAGACAAAAATCCCCCTCTTTGAGCACAGAAACAATCATTGGAAACGATATGCCTTCTCTGGCAGTTGCCTCCACGTAAACTGGTATATTCTTTGTACTTAGCTTTTTTCTCATCTTTCCACGGTGTATCCCACGTACCGTGTTATACATAAACTGATGTTTCTCACGTTTACGATCGACATGAGTGGACGGATTGCTTCCATCTCGTGATACGTCTTCTTTCCGTTCTTATTAACCAGATAAAGTGGACATGAAATTTTTCAGGTTTTATTTAAGTCATTCAGAAGCTACTCACGAGTGAATGTTCAAAGTGTCCGTCGTTAGTAATAGCTAATAATTTTTACAGTTTTACAATAGGATTAGTGTGTTCCCTTTAGTGTAGAAGATCTGCCTCTGACAGTAATCGACGGTTGTCAAGAAGCGAAAACAATAGGCAATTTTGCCGGCTGAGTACTGTGAATTTTTATCGAAAAGGTAAAATATTGCAGAACTGGTTATTCGCAATAGACCATAAAGAGGAATTGTTCGACAATACTTTCATGATGTCAGAAATTGGTACTGAATCCCAATAAACTACTCCAACTCTATGATATTTTGTAAACCAACGGAGGTATACATAAAGACTTCGACGTGCGCGTGAACACTATCTCACCATTTTATTTTAGGGTTGAACGAATGTCGACGTGTAAGAGAACCCAGTTGCGCATGCTTCCTCGTCCATTTTCGGGGATGTTTTATAGTTAATCATTGTGTCTGAGTTCCACCCGGGCATTATTTCTCGATCGGGGCTGTGGAAATAAGAATTCAGACCAAGAGAGCCATCCAACTTTGATAATTCCTCACCAGCCCGTTGCTCTTGTGGTCCTGATATTACCGGTTGTCCGAAGATGTCAAATTCAATGGGGACTTCATGAACTGATGCTCGGGAATTTCCCATCGCAGTCATCATGAAGAAGGGAAAACCGTTCGAAATCAGTTTATCGACTTCAGGGACAGAAGGCGGCAATCCACGTGGGATAAACCAGTTTCCTCCGGTGGTTTGTAGCAAAGGCCATGGAAGAATGTGAAGACCAGGGCTACTTCCAGCCATGCTTGTAGCTGTTATGTAATCATCTTGATCGGGCAGAAACTGGTTCCCGGCTGCTCCCTCGACTCGTCTTGGTCCCGTGTCTGTCGTGTTCCATAATGATAGCGTGTCCACACTATAACTAGGAGAACAGGGGTTAGATGACAAATCGACAGTGCAACTGGATATTGTCTGCTTAGTGTCCGGAGAAAGTAAAGGGATGCATATCGGTGTTAGTTCAGTGTTCACTGCAGCTGTTTGTCGATCAACCAGTGGAGAGAAAGTAGGCCATGAACTTGTCTCTAGGGCTGGCTGTCTTGAAAAATAACTCGGCACCGGTGTTGGTAGCGCTGGTGGGGTTGGTGGTGGTGGTATCATAGCGAATGGGAAGAAAGAAGTAGGTGGCGTGGGCAGTAGAAATACGGGCATGTTTGGTGCTTTCGGAATGGAGCTGTCCTCAGTTACATGAAATGTTGCAGGGAGAACAGGCAATGGACCGGGATGGCCACCGTTCATTGTTCCCGACTGAAGGTAGCAGCCGAATTTTTCTGAGTTGGATAAATCCTGAGTGAGACGTGTGTTGGTATGTGCAAATTCTACACGTAATTGCAAACTGTTAGACGGATCCATTCGTAGTCCCTGTGAACAAAGATGGACGGGTTATTCCAGTTTGAAAAATCTGGATTTATAATTCAAAACATTCAGGTTATCACAATAAAAAGTTAATCGAATTCTAGTTTGTATTGATAAACATTAGTGGAGCGATTGTAAAGGACCGTCGTCCAGTGATTGAGTGACTCGTAGAGTGCTGACCCTAACGCAGTTCAAAGAAGGCTAGTCGGTAGTCTACGTGCACTTTTAGAATCAATCACAACCCGACGCGTACAAACCTCGATGGGTGGTCAATCCGGCCACGGTGCATAGGTCTCTCAGGCGTATCGATTAGCCCGTCAATGGGGCAGGAAGCACATGCAGGAGTGGCCAAGATCAAGTCACACGTTGGACCAGGGGTTCAGGCGGTAACACGATACCAACAGTGAAAAGTGACCAATCATTGTCAGTGAGCAGGGACTGCGTGGAGCGGCAGTTCATGTCACAGGACACAAAGGGGAGGAAGATAAAGGGGGGCGTACGTGGACCAGACAAACGAACGACACTAAAAGACAGTTAGACAGACTGCACGACGGGAATAGAGTGTGGTAACGAGTGTGCAAACGATGGTGGGAATAGAGTTTGTGTGAAAGTTAGTGAATGGTGAACGGGGAAACATAGGTGTGTGTGTGTGTGTGTGTAAAGTTGACGGTTACATAATTTGGATACCGGGGCTCAGTGGTAGGCAAAGTAACGAGGCACGCAGATAATTACGTAAATTGGACGGACGTGGTAGTTGAACCGACAATTTTTCTCAGAACCACTCGAATACCTACACGGCTGACTAAAGAACTACTGTTCCCCTGAGCCAAATCAAATAGTAATGGTCGTTTCAAGTGTGGATGCTCAGCTATCTACATAGGCAGAACAGAGAGGCAGTTACGTCATGGAATAGCCGAACACATACTGGTGTGGTTGCAGAAGGCAATGAGTAACAACTTCATAACAGTGATGTCGCCAAAGGAACGAAAATGCCCCTGATCGTTGATCACGTAACACCTTTGGGCGGAGAAGCATTGTGTCATTCCACACGATGCATTTGAGGTCATATACTATAGCAACTACCGACGATGGTTTAATTACTCCAAAGCGTTAGCGATTCACAATCTAAAACCCGAAATATTTAGGCAGCGCTGATGGCTCGTCTCCTTAGCTCTGCCTTGGTAAAAAACATTCGTTAGATGGTCGCAGTTCTGTCTCTTAATGTTCGTTTTTCTTGACTATATAAACAAATGCCGTGACTGCAGTATGTACTTTATAAAGATGCAGCGAAAAGATCCTGGATAGATTGTGCAAACCAATATTTTTGGTTTTTCTACTCAAATTTATGTCGGGAAACAAGTGTTTTATATTTCATTAAATTGTTTTTATTTAGTAGCTTACTCAAAGACCATTGCTTTCATTGGATTTTCTAACTATTCCCGAGCATCTATTATGATGAGCAAAAATTGGTGTAAGTCTTGCAATCGTACTTGAACGAGGTTCTTTACCAGTGTAGGATTCCAGACAAATTAGGCTTGTTCATCACTGTCAAAGCGTTGTCTTTATTGGATTCCATCCTGGGTTGTCTCACTAACTTCCACTGAATTTTTCAGTGTTCAGCTGGCTCAGACAGGTAGAACACATTTTGCACAGTCTAATGGCTACCCTTGTCTCTTCACGTTCAAGCTCCCCGCGATTCTTGTGTCCTTTCAGCCTGACTTATCTTACCATATTCATGAGTGCGCAGTTTGTTTCTCCATCGATGTTCTTCTCCGAAGTGATGAAAAATGATCTTGAGAAGCAGTCCCGCGAATCTTCTGCCAAAGACCATATTAATCTGATCTGACACACCGACAAATACAAAACAGAAGGATGACAGGTAGATAGACTCAAGCATTTCGTTTACTCCGGTTGACCGCGAGCTCGAAACATGTCAGTATATATATATATATATATATATATATATATATATATATATATATATATATACGGCACAGTAGAGGGGGGTACTGAACAAGAGAGGGGTCTGTGAGACTGATGCTGAGAGAAGCAAACATTTCGCGTTAAATGTTTTTTTGGTCGGCCAACACTAGAAGCCTGCAGACTTGGATGAGAGCAAATACAGACCGTCGAAAAGATGCACGTTCTCATCACTTTACCTTTCAAAGATAACTATTTGCTGAACGAAACAAACCGAAATTTTAACTCAACAGTAAGGCACTTACACGGCGGAGCAGTAGTGTTGGCTAAGTACGATCAAAAGAATGGGCATTCTGAATCATTTCAACAGATTGGCTTAGCCTAATATCTCCCATGTTACCCAGTGGTTCACCTGCAGCTGCCGTAACATACATATTGGGAGAACGGCTCGCTGCTTGGCTCGACGAATGTCAGAACACCCCCAAGTGGCTGTCAATTCAATGACGCTCCCCTTTGTGGGCACGCATAATGACATCGAATCACCAGTTCCCTCGATTGCACAACACTTAATTGCATCAGGTCACAAAGTTGACCTGACCCAATCTTACAGAGTAGTAATGCACAATTCAATGGTGGAGATACTGATGTTTGACTGAGTGACGCTTATCGCGCTGCATCGGTCAGTGTTTTGTACACGAAAATATTTGATACGAATTGTTTGTTTACCTTAGCAATAACCCAACAGACCTCACTCTCGTTCACCGTAAGACCTTTTATCCAGGTCTACTTTGCCGTTATACTGCCCCTTTACTGTACCGTATATACACGCTGAAGTGCTTTACTTTCGTGGCTGACATGAGTAAACGAAATGTTTGAATCTTGCCACCTGTCTCTTCCTTTCTTATTAATCGGATAAACTGGACCTAGCGACTCGAATATAAAAAAATAATTTGCAGGCAACTTCTTCCATCACTATTCGTGTCCTTTTCAAATTAGCCATATGCACCTTTTTCCGGTTCAACTAGACAGGACAATCGTCCTGTAAGTTAGTTCTTTTTTATTTACTGAGTCTCAGTATTAGGTTCGAATCCCTTACTTTGTGGACGGATAGCTTCGCCAGCTAATCACCATACTTGATGGGTTTCGGCCTTATGTGGTGGTTCCAATCCTCCAGTCTCAAGTCGAATGCCATCAACTCTCAATAATGGGTTCGACCTTTCCACGGGAACCAAGCTCAAATTTGGAGTAAATAATCAAAACCACGGCGTTTTTAAAAGCCAGACTGAACAGGCAGTTTCATCTAATCCGTAAAATTCTGTCTTATCGAATTTCGTTGGGCATGAATTATCGAAAGATCTGCACTGAACATGTCCACTTAAATACGGAATTATTCTTCCATGCTGGGGTGCATGACAATAATTAGTAGAACTCTTTCCGTTGTGGTCATAATCCTAAAATCAGACTTGTCCGCAGTAATAGACTCGACAGACAAGAACAATGAGCAAATGTCCGTTCCACGTATGCACCAAATGGAAGCAAGCAGTTTGCTTCTGTAGGATGAAAGAAACTCTCCTCGAAAGGTCTTTCCCTGACTCACGGTGCAAACTTCTATTTCAACGTGGTATCCTAACAACAGCAATAGGATCTCGAAATTCGGGACAACCTCTTTTATCTGTACACATAACTATCACAATCAAAGAGCCGCACGACGCTGACGGAACACTATCTGAAGAGTATACTTGACCCATCCACTCAGTCCGATCTGGAATCGTGGATATGATAACCCCAGCCCAGGCGCTTAGTTTTTGCTTGAGTAAAAACCATCACACCACAGATTTTTTCTATTTATTCTCCGCTGTATTGCGGAGAGTGAAGTACATCTGACCAGAAGTCTCGATCACATAACAATCAGTCTTCCATTTTTCTGTGTTCCTTTGTTAACCGAGGCATTTGTTTCATAAATCGAAAGATACGCAATCTCATCCTCTTCTCCATCTCTTTAAGAGTGAAAATTGTTCATTAGACTCACTTTGAGTTGGTGCAACGCTTGTTCTGCTTGTTCGCGTGTTTGAAAACTCACGAAACCAACGGGCTGGAAAACGTGCATGAAGGTAAAAGGGAAGTCCAGAACATTGGGTAATTTGTTAGTCCAAATTTTATTACGTGCATGAAGCTGACCTCGGTAAAACTCGCCAATATATACCCCAGATCTGGTTTGAGAAAGCCATGAAAAAATTAATCTGCTAATGGGCTTCACATGACAAATTTTTCCCCGCCAAGGGTGGCGTGCCTATCACCTACTGTTTACAAAATTTCTAGAAAAACCAAAGATAGCAGAGAGAAACATTACCATGTCATCAGCTGATTATATATATATCATCTATCTAAATAAATAAATTGGGATTTTTCAGTTTTTTATTAAAAAGAGGCAGTGTACAAAATCTGGTTCATTTATCGTATTTTAGTTTCATCTTGGAACCAATGGCCATCATTCTATACTGACATGTGGCACCTGAGTAACTTTCCGAATGGATTATCGGCCCATTCGTGTTATTGATATTAATCATGATGATGTTTTAGTCCCTTTTTATTTATTATACGTAAATGGTTTTTCGTTTCAGGAAAGTAGTCACGACTAATTAGAGCATTTCGAATAGGTATGTGACTGACAGCATCGGGATTCAAACGCACATCCGTTAGGTCTAAATTTCACTACATGACCAAGATATAAGCCGACTAATTTGCTGGTCTAAGGCATATCGTAGATTTTTGCAGACTATCAGATCAGATTTGAGTTTTTGGATCATTTTGATCAGCGTAGTTATTGGATCACCGGATCTGGTAAGAAATGGGTCAAATAACACCTTTCCAAATTGAATGAAAGACCCCGTGTCAATTAGGGAACTTCTCCCAGATTTAACCACGGAGGACAGAACATATTCAAGGGACCCAATCAAAACCTCCGATAGGTAGGTACAGTTTCGGTTTATTTCTACAATAGCCTGCCCCGTAAGGCTTTATTAAAGTCAATTTTAATTACTTTTATCCCGATAGTGGATTTTTATTAAATCCTGCCCATTGACACATTTTGAATTGCCTGCAGTTGTTGGTTGTGCGATTAACTGTGGGCAAAATAGTAGGAAAACAACGACAATGATAATTTGAAACATAATTAGTCAAAAGTTTTCTAAGTTTATCAGTCACTAGTGATGGATTGTTGAGGGGTATTCATGGAAGGGTAGAAAAGACAGACTATGAGCTACTGTCCGTTAGTAGAACAGCTTGTATTCCGTGCGAAAGCATACGCCGTAAAATGCGTGCGTGAAGTGATTCAGTCGGGTTCGATAACATTTAGCGGCCAAGTTTACCACATGAGTAAAAGGACCTGTCAGTGAGGAAGCTGATTAAAGCAGGATGGGTAATACCAACAGAATGTGATGTAACTGATATATACATACAAAATAGTAAAATCATCAACTGGAAGACCGGAAGAAGTGGTAGGGAACAAAAAGATGTGACATCACGCAAAAAAACAAAACAGTTCGTTTTTATTTAAACCGCAAAGATCGCAGACGCAAAACATGGAATGATGGTTGCCGTATCTTCTCGACTGTATCGGTACAGCTCAGACCAGCTGAGTTCATCAGAAATGGTGCCGTCAAGATAATTCACTGATCGAACTTTAGGCATTGCCTTATGTACAGTGCTTTCAATGGAAGTGGGTCCACACCTGGAGGGTCGAATTTCCATATATTCTACTGATAGCGACAGAAGTAGTTAGATTTTGACATCCGGCAAGAAAAAGTCGATATTGGTCATCTTCATTTTAAGCTGACAATCCAGAGCGTTTTCTCACCGGATATCAAAATCTAACTACTTCTATCGCTTCCAGTAGAATACATAGAAATCTGACCCTCCACCTGTGAACCCGCTACCGCTGAGTGCACTGTACAATGTATGATGGAGGGAGGCTTCTTCCCGATGAATACAGAAGTCTTTCCCATTTGAAACATACAAAATCATTGCTTACCGCGGCCGATTTGCCATTCTTTCCATAGGACTTCAAGGTGGCAGCAACGAAACCCTGTAAATTGAAATCGGACTTTGTTCAATACAGTGCTCACACAATCAGGTACCTTCTCCATATACCAGGTGCAACTACCGTAACATTTTTACTTACATTTCGTAATCTGAGTGTAAATGAGTGCAAAACACTTTGGGTTTGTGCAGGGTCTAGGGAAATAGTCAACGTACAGTCACGGTAAATGGGTCGTACTGGGAGGAAAATTACGGGATGAATAAATGATTTACTCATGCAGAACACCCCTGAGATTTGCGACATTTTATTGTAAGAAAGAAAACCAGTGATGAAGAGTACGGTAAAAATAACTGTGGTTACGCAACGACATATTCGGTCACATGTGTGCTGTAAAGCCTATCATGACAAGAACCTTATAACTCAACTCATAAGCACCCATAGAGTAGGTTTAGAACTAATCCAGTCACTCCCAAAGTTTTCCAACTAGAGGTGCAATTTTTCCTGTAAAAATATTTCATAACCGCTGTACATCAAGTGAGCACGCCTAAAAAGGGTATCAGGTGTTCAAGGAAAATTTGCTCAAGCTGACTAGCATGGAGGAGGTGTTCCAAACTTCTTTGGTAACCTCATTCTCTGCCTGATAAAACCAAGTATGTGGGCTAGCAAGGCAACTGTACAAATGGGGTAAAATATATCGATAACATATTTTAGTGAAAACTACGGAAACCAGTTTATTTGGAAAGCACGTATGCCCCTTTTGTACTTGTTTAGATAAAACACCAACAAAAAATTGATTATGTGAAGCGATTATTCCCTATCGGTTCGGTGGGCGAAGTTTGGGTTCGACGACTTGTCTTGATTCCCTATTTGTATACCCGGGGGGATTTGACTTCCGAGAAAAAGCCAGGGGTAAAACAGTTGAATTGCCACCCTCCACCGCTGTGGCCTTTTTACATTTGCAGACACCTTGTATATCCCTTCAAGGGGTATGTTGTTCGCTTATTGTCCTACGCTTGTAGAGTATACCACAAGTGCAGTAAAAAACGAAACTTTCAGTTCTGTCTTGTGGTCTTCAGATCTGCTTTTGTCCTAAGGTCCTTTCTTGAAGCTACCATCTATTTTACTAGTATGGCTCATTGAACTTGAGAAAACAAATGAACAGCTCAACATGCAGGAGAAGAGAAACGTCTATTTACACCTGAAGTTTATGATCTTTTATTGGCCTATTTAGCGGCTGCGTAGAGTGGAATGGTTCAGTGCGCTGATTACCTCTTCCAAATATATCACTATAAGCTCAGTTGTACCGTCTAATTCGAAAAGGGTTTCCACGTGGCCTTCATTGACCATTATCCCATTAGTGTTTCCGGGACAGAAATTTACGGTGGTCCTTTGTTTAAATACATGCTCGCTTTTTTGATCTCTCATTTGGTTTTTCTCCAGGGTAGAAATGTCGAGAACCGAACCAGATTGGTTTTCTTGCAGAAGCCACAGCTGAAAAAATGGGTGCTCATAGCACTTTTCCGTATTGGCACCAACTCATCAGCTAAAAATTCTCCCAGAGTTCAGTCCACAAGGTTGAATCGATTAAGCTCCGTTAAGATAAAATATAACATTCTGAGTACACCGAATTGGTGGTAGTTTGGCATTAATCAGTAGAATATCAATGGGTATTTTGCTTTCGACAGTTCAGTCAAATAATCACGGAGGCTGCTATCCGTGTACTGATTGCAAATGCGAACTTCAGGATCAGAGGGTTTACTCTACGTCCATTGGCATGTTGATACCATAAATCAAGTGTTTTCCTGGCCTCGTCAATTATTGTATTGAATGATTGACTGCATCTCATCTCTAAAAAACTGTGAGCATGTGAATGTGGTGCTCATGTTAGCTTTCGGTAGCAAAATTGTGCGGCATTTTTGAGCTTTGTTTAGTTTGAGATTAGGAACAAAAATGGCACCAGCAGGTAACAAGAGAGATTACACTTTGACCTTCCGTTACTCTTGGAAACTCATTAGGTCGCTCCTCAACCTTTCAGCTACCTGGGTTGTTGTCATCTGACATTATTCGACATGAAACACAAGAAATTTTTCGGAGACATTTCAATATTTGCCGTTGATGGTATGCTTGTTGGTCAACGTTATTTCCAAAGCTATTTGTTTAAATCAATCAATCTAATGACGTGATTGCACTGAGCAAAATGCATTTTTAAAATATCCACTCATTTCCTATATTTTCACGAGCAGTAAATGATAATGCCGAAAGCAATAAATGGCTTGAGATGCACTTCCCATCTAACTCCTTTACACATCATTTTAGCGGGTATAGAAAATTTCATGTTTCAGCGGGGAAGGCATTATTAACAGAATGAGGCGAGTTTTAAACAGATCAGGTCAAACAGATAGGTGAACATGTAGGAAGCTTTGCACAGAAGACAAAAAGAAGCATACAGACCAGTAAATGGGACTTAGCGGGATCTCAAGAAATCAGCAAGATAGCTCATGTGAGGGGCTACCGACCAAGCCGAAAACAGGAACAATCAAGCTAGCCGAGCGGAAATAGGTGTCAAAAGAATAAACTTAATGGCGGCAGGCAATTAACCAGAACGAAGCGGAAGTTCTCAGACAGCCGTGGAATCAATGTTGCTACAGTGAGGTCAGGGAAATGAACTATATCAACGACTGTACAAGTTCTATTGACTCAACCCGCCTGACTGCTCAAATACAGGAATACCTCACCTGTCTCGCTTCCTTCATTACAATATTACCAGTTCACTGATCCAACTAGGATGCATCCTCGTGTACGGTAGTCTTCCTCTGCGGACTTGAGCCACCGCTACAAAGTCATCACTTGGAACGGGGTCATTACAAAGTGGACCACACCAACCACTTCCCATTCAAATAGATATTCGTGCCTATTGAGGGATAATACGATGTCCAACGACAGGTACGTGCTGCACTGGTCACAGAATTGGGCATGTCCTGCTTTGGTGACACTGTATCAACCTGATGTATGACACATCATAATTCGACACTGAAATACTTTACGTACGCAGTCACAATGGTGAAACTAAATAACCTGTGAGATTGCCTGTTAGTATATACTTCTCATCTCGTTCTGATTTGAATATGACACTACTCAAAGCAAGAGTGCAGTTTTGTGGAATCAGGCCCTAAAAAGGTTATAGAAACTCAAAAATTGACATTGGTATGGTATGTGCATGTGTTTGGAAGTGAATATACATATCCGTGCGCGTGTAAAGGTGCATCAGTGTTGTTGCCTTGTGCTTGAAGTAGGATGTGAATGAAATTTACTGCAACCTACCGGAAAGTTTCTCGTCAATAGATACAACTCTCTGGGTTTCGTATCCATTGGTAAACCACTGACAAAAATCGTGCGAACAGGCTTTAAAAATTGAAAAATCCAAACAACTGTTACTGGAAACGAATGTTGTAAATTAAACCAGAAAAATCGTGTGCTCCATGGTGGAAAAGTTGAAAATATTTGGTTTCTGTTACTCCATAGATGAGAAGACATACCCCTTCTTAAAACTACAATTACACTTGGAATTGGTTTAGCTACAACTATCCTACAGTACCTTATTCTGTTTTTGGAAGATGAAATTTCCTTGCTCCTGTATTTGTCATGCGCTAACTTGATGCTGTAAATGATTTTTTCTAAATTTTTGACATTTTGTCAAAATAACACGTAACTACTCGCGAGTAGCCCGTGTGAGAAGTACGAGTTATCATGCTCGAGGAGTAACGCAGACTTCGTGGACTACGTACAAGGTTAACGAACTGAATACGTGTCGATGCACTGGAAGAATATTTGGTTCCTACCCAGTCATACAAGCCTATTTCGCTTGCTGAGGATGCCAGTTCAGGCTGATAATGAGATATTTGCCATTAAATATTTGAACTCAATGTTAAAAATTCTACGACCATCCGATTTATTATTGTTATTTCAAATTTCGTGATGAAATGTTGACTTTCCTTTTGTTTACCTGGTCTTGGTCCACCGTGGTCCATGATTGTCCAGAATTAGGCGATTCTGGCTCCATGAGAGTCATTCTGACTTTGCAGAGCTAGAATGTCAAAAAGAATAGAATGTAATTAGACCGGCTGTTTCTATTCTGATAGGGTGGTGCGATTATATACATCCATATCAAAACGCCCTTTTTTAATGAAATTCTTCGGAAGAGGCTGGATATATTTAAAACAAATAATGACCCGCTTACAGCGGGAGAAAAAAATGAAAACAAGAACAAGGGGGTTAAAGCATGCAAATAGAAAACGGCTCGACTAAAGACCGGTATCAGAGGTTTTTCCATCAAATTACCGATGAATGTTTTCATCAAATCCTTTCTTTATCAAAATTTTCTGTGTATTACATCAAAACACAGGGGGACCGGTAATAGTCCACTCTAAAATCGTTCTGAATAATATGTTACTTGGTGGTGAACGGCGATCTTTTGCCTACGGTCTTGCTGCCGCGTGTGAACTTTGGGGACCTTACTTGGTTCTCTCCTCTTAGTGACACCGTCGTGGTTACTGGAGGGTTTTTGTTAGTGTGGTGGGTCTTTGAGATCATGGATATACTTCTTCCGCTACATTGATGTGCAAGCACTAAATGAAAGAACCTAATCTGTGAGCAGTGGAAATGGAGCAAGGGAAATTACCATAAAAAGTTACAACAAGCTGAACGACCGTAATTTAACATTTCACTTTCCCAAAGATAGAAACGACACACAACTGCTTTATCCAATATTTTGCGAACTAGCAACATGTGATCCAGGGAAGCTTGGCAGGGGGTCAAAATCCAGCATGCCGAAAAAAGATTTTTATGCATTAGCACTTAAACATTCCAAGTGATCGTGAGGGCTTACTAAGAGTCACCTTCGCACAGTATGTCACTATCCATCGAAATGTGTGTTCTTTTCTTGAGTCCTGAGTTATGTGGGTCACTAATTGCACGTGTCCAAAATCCCTGACAGATTCCATCACCATCACGTAGATGTCTGCTCGATGACGCAATCTCAGAAGCACTACGCTGTTGAACATTCCATTCCAAATTCAGATCATACAGATGTCGGTACTGTACGTTATCCCGAGCAGCAGAACTATCGACCTAGCAGAAGCTTAGACCCAATAGCTCACACATACGATAGAGACCATTGGTGTTCTCGGTCGGTAGAACAAACTTCAATTGAACAACCGTGTTTATCTCAAATTTCTGTCCGTAATTATTATCGTACTCGCAGCTTTGAACTTTTTGAATTGAAAAATGCAAGTGGATCTTCCGTCGTATACATGGAAGTGAATTATAGGCAAATAAGCAACTAATATCGACAGAGCAGAACAACCGGATAAATTTCTATGGAGTAGGTAGGAAAAAGTCTACATAGCAGCAACTCAAATGAAATTGTAACGCAGTACTTTCACGGTGCAATCACTTAAGACTAGCCTTTATTTTAAATACAAAACAGGATTGTGACTGTCGCTTCGTTCCAGCCCTTGGCGGGGCAGTGCGTGCATGACTCACTGATTCAGAAAGGTTCCTAATTAATAGAATTGTACAACTTAAGAAATTAAAAGTCAATAATTGAAGCTTAGAATGTCCGTCATTCTTGTGAACAACTTAAGCACCCATAGCACAAGAAATGATGCTTAAATGTAATGGAGAATCCACTTACATTTTGCACATGGGAAAGTCGGAGGCCGCGAGCCGGAATCGAATCAGCAACCCTCCGCACACCGGGCAGAAGCTCTACTAGCTGAGCTATGGCGGAGCAGAGTCCGGTGTGAATAACGCAAGTGAATAATCGATAATGCGAGAACCACTATTCCAGTGATACACAGTATCTGTCCTGGTTTCGATCAATGGGCTAGCCTCGTCAGTCATTTCCCACTTTCGATGTGAGAAATGCAAGTGGATTTTCCATTACATACAATTCACGCTTGTACTAACAATACAATCTATGATCCATAAATGTTGGGTGAATACACGTTACTTATGAGTAGGCTAAAAATGAGAATAAAGGCAAATAACAAGTAATTTGTAGGCACGTTAAACGTGTTTCGTGTGACTCCGACCAAAACAGAAAAAATAGAAGTATTTTCTTTGAATTCCGATTTTTATTTCAGCACTTATGAAATGTGATGTAAGAACCATCATGGAAATGGCAATCATATCTTGAATTTTTTCGTGTCTGCTGAGAATGCATTTCACGATTGATTGACGCCAACTTTTCTTAAACCGAGCACTCTTTCTTGGGATATTAGCGCTTCCGAAGAAAAGTCATACAAAATTCTCTTGTTGTCGATGCAATATCCCATCTATGACTGTTAACCTTTAGTATATGTTAGACGTAAAAAAGAGGAGGATTTATATTTCACCTGAAAAACCTTCAGGAATGAGGCTGTTTAAAGGCCTAGTAACGTGTTGGAGCCGAAGTCGGTTCGAAATGGCAGGTATCTGAACTTTGATTCAGCCTTTGCAGTGTTTTAAAAGTAAGCTTATCTCGTTGCTAGCCAACCGAGTTGACGGACTGTGCGACTAGAATTCCACTCGTAAGTAGGAAATGGGACACCTGCTGGCTACCCCACTGGACGACAACTAACTGCCACTGCCAGTTAGACACGAATCAAAGAAAAAAATAAAGAGAAAATGAACAAGAAGACAGTAGACTGACTGGCTTTTATCCGTATCACATGCAATTCGGGCATTTATGAAGTGATCAGAAGGGTCACAGCACCTTACTGAGCTCAAATGAAAGCAACACAGAGACCCATGCTCTACACCCACAACACTCGCACAAACATACATCGTTTGATACCGAAAGGCTTTGGATTATAACCGCATGATCATTCGATTGTAAACCGGTTTTGAGAAAGGTTACCTGATGTAACCAAAAGTCACCCGGCTACCATCAATTCCGAACATTAAATAATTACGTATAAAATGTGGGTGCTTAAAAATCAAAGAAAAACATTTTCCTTCATTTTGGTAGGACAAAGCAAACGTAGAGGAGCCCAGGATGGTGACTGTATCCAGTATAAGTTGTGAATGAGTGCGTGGAGTTGGTTTTTGTCACCGTCAGTTAGAACGCATTTTTGACAGCTGCAAACTAACCACAATGCCTTTTTTCGAAAAAGTGCAATGATAATCCGTGGAGATTAACGGCAATAACAAAAAGGCCATTAAGGATACAAGGTAAAAGATGTAGTAACCGGTGAGGAAATAAAGCCAGATTGAACAGCTCTAAGATGCGGGTGGACTGCCGTCGTCCGCGAGTATAAAGTAAGTAAAGCGTAGTTTTGTATGGGATTTTCGTTGAGTCCAGTACATCGTTCAACTATTTGGAGTACCGTGGATAAGAAAAGGCTTACAATCAGAGGCATATCCCCCCACCAAAGAAGTTGCAAATTTACCACGCATCAATGTGTTTTGGTGAACTGTGTTCAAAAATTTTGATCTCAATGCCCGGCTCATTCCACGGAGGAAACATTTGACTTCTTTACTGAAGTTTAGAACCGCTTTTTCTCAAAATCTTCATTTCTATGTTTTGGCCTTTAGACTCATGTATCCCTTTGAGCATTATTGACCTATTTGGTTAGGCTTCGGAAAATCTTGGCCAGTGTATGTTTGAGAATAGTATGTCTATAATGAATTGAAGAGCCTGAGAATAGTTTCAAAGTTTCCTGATAGAGAACGATGGGTTAACAAAATCTGCCGTGCCGTGACATGCTGATGAAGTCAACGAACTCCTTAACAAAAGAACTCAGGAGACTCTGTGATTTATTATGCCGGTCAATCCACGGTTGAAAACCTATGCACTATTATTTCATCGAGATTGTCCGTAAACGTCAACCTTAATTCCAAATGATAGTCAAACCTGGACAACAGACTAACTTCTAAGTCTACTACGTCCACCATCACCCTATGTGAGTCTGCCCCAAGATGTGTGCTGTATGCTAACAATGCCCAATATGGAACCTATGCTCAACCAATTTTTGATGTTATTAACAGGTCATCCATACAGCAATTGACTCGAAATAGGGTTCCAAATAATACCGAAGAGTTACCGATTGTCCGTCTATCTTAACTAATTATTCAGTTGAAATTTTAGTGGACTGGACTACTTATGGGCGCTGTTTCAAGAGGTTTTGTTGTGAAACAAACAATTGAGAAAGAATCCGCGTGGGCTAAAGATGATGAACTCGTTAGACCCTGAAATCTCACATATCCCAAAATGTGTGCCAGCTTGAAGCACAGAAAGTTTCCTCCGAAAGGCAGACTGGCGAACAAACATGCATTCAGCGTTTTCTAATCATGACAGTACAACGTAACATGGATAACTCAATATATGTGGAATACGGTGTACTGTTAGCGTGTTAGGAATAAGTGTTGATATGTATCATAAAAGTGATGCAGCCGGAGACCGGATATCGATGAATTACCACATGTTTAACTTGTTCTGGGTCAAGGATCTGTCGTCGGATGGTGGGTCGATCAGGGCAGATTGAATCTATGCACAAATTGGTTCTGAGCTCGCAGACGGTTCGTGAAGGCGAATCCTGGCCGCCTTTGCCTTGGGTAGAATGCGACACCCTAACGGTCTGGACAGTCGATGTCGAATCTTGTACAGTGGTTGAAAAACTTCAGTCAAGTTCGTCGTGTAATTTGTTTTGGTCTAGGTATGCAACTGAAGTGCTGGTAATTACCTTAATGGCTTCCGTCCTCAACCCCGCTAAATGACGCTCATGGATGCATTCATTCAGGCGTGTGGATGTGCCGCCGATATACGTCGATCCACAGTACCCGGTGCAGGAATACACCTGGGACGGAACTGTAGAATCAGGTGTGTCATTCAAGTGTAAATGACCAACCTGCCTTGATGAGAAGAAAAATAGTAGTTTAGAAGTGCAAAACTTCATGTTGAAAGGGCTTGGCATTCTTCTGTATATGTTCTCTGCCAATGTTGCCTTAGATAGCAGTGATATACAATGGCTTTCTCTTGACTGCCCTGTTTTTCGGAGTTCGGAGTACTTTTGCATCACCCTAAAACTTAAAGGTTAGGGTACCCGTTTCGAGTGAATGTGTTTCTCACCATAAAGAGTTACTTTCTTTCAGCCTTTGGGCAAATTGCAAGTAATGTCAAAATTTACTACAAAATTTTCTCTTTTTCACAGTGTACTTTTCTTTCTTACGTTCTTTATGGCATATCATGACACAGGTCTAGAATATGTAGTTTTGTTGAACTTGGTATAATTAGGCTATTTAACCAGCAGTTAAAATCGTGTAATCTTGGCCACCATGATAAATTTGTCTGAAACTTAGAAGTTCAAGATTAGTGAAATACTGAAAATGGTAAATTTTCAAACCTTTTAGTGTAAGATTCAATAAAAGTGGTACTCGTCGCAGATGAATAAATGTTGGTCCTGCCAGAAGCCGTTTCTTTCTGAAGTGTCCGCAGTGTGTCTGCCTGACAGGAAGAAGCCAAATGCATCGAACGCACGTGTGAAATATTATAATAGCTAGAGGCTCAACAGCAAGCTCACTTTGGATGGGAAGCTAACCAGAGGAAATCTTACGATTTATTTGGAATACTTAACTTGGACATCAAGGTCATACCAAGGGGACCCGTTGGATATCCACTTCGTTTAAGGTATTTTGGAGAAAGGTTTGCAATGGGCAATAACAATAAATCCGTCTTGGGCAATGATGCATTCTGCATTCTGATTAAAAAATTAACGTCCAAAGGCATTAAATACATACTATTAGAAGAGGTTCCAATAAAGTTCTGTGCACGACTGCGACCAAGGATAGAGAAAAGTAAGTTGTCCCAGACTTTGGAAAATACAAATTCGCCATTAGGAGCCCAACAAAAGTGGTTGCAATCGGGAAATAATTCGAATTCAATCACTAATCATTTTGATTAGTGATTAGTTTTGTACGGTCCACGCATAGGCTTAGAGGGATCACAGAAACATAACTCATAGTAGGAAGTTCCCAAATTATCTCATTTCAACAAGGTTACGAAATTCACCAAGCAAGTTGATATGAGCTTTGCCCAGTAATGGTCAGCCACAATAGAGGAGATTCATCTCTGATTTTAAGAACAACATTGAATTTATCGTGTTTAAAAGTGAATCTCATATTCTGTCAAAACAAAAGTTTTCCTAGGAAACATATCTTACGGCGGAATAATAACAGAGATTACATCTCTCACGGGACTGTATATTGCTATAGCCATAAATATACTTATTCATCTTTACTGTGTCCAAACCACGGATGATATGGAGGCTCAATTTCTGAAATTTTCTCCCACTCACCTGCGGTTGAATATGACTGAGAATTCATTCGTAGTGTTTAATAGAGAAGACTTTTGCACTTCCGCAAGGTAACATGAATTTTTGTACCACACTTAAATGGTGTACACAGGAGTTAGATAAAATCGAAAAACCCATCGTGCTGGAGGAATTTTGACAAACCTGTGGATTTGTTTTTAACTTCAGGGGCACTAACTTTTGGAATTGCAAAGAAGGCCCACTTAGGGTTGGCTTTTTGGGGAATGACCACCGGCCACTAAAGTTATTTTCTTGATGGGTCGGAAATAATCCTAAGAAGGCTATTTAATTGTCTTATATCGATTACAATACAAAAGCAAGTTCGAATATGCCTGGATGAAGTTGTTGAACTGTAGGTTTACTCCAACTGACTGATCTGTTACACACAGAATTTCCTCCGTACATTGTCTGTACAAACAAAGGTTATGAATCAAGGATTACGATGGGCCGTTCTTCAACGTTACCATGCAAACGCAAGATAATAGTGACTCGAGTGGGGACCCGAATGCTGCGCTGTCCCTTTGACGGTGAATGTGGTTGTTAAACTGAAGGAGAACATTTTGCGTACAGAAAGCAACCACTGTTGCAGTCAGTCTTATGCAAAATACTCACCCAAGTCATGCATCACCTAGAGCCAGATGAAACCGAAGCGGTTTGTCCCTTAAGTTGATCGGTGTTTCTCGGATTTGACCAGCATCCTTCATATTTGTTATTTCGTGATTGTGAATCATCAGTCAACCACCACCGTACTAGTGTTTTGTTACGTCATAAAAGATTGTTAGTAATCAGCGCACAGTAGCTGACAATTGCCATCCGTTGAGCTTTCCATCAATCGACCCAACATTTTATGGTTGGTGGTAGCCTGGTTCTATAGCTGGCTCACATTTTTCACTTATCAATCAAAATACCAAATGAAAGTTAATTGCTTAGCCTCATGACGGCAACTTTATCACCCACAAGTCCAGTTTCTAGCTTTATCATTTTCTATTCAATGCACAAGCATGACTGCATCAGAGTGGGTATTCCCATGGACAATGTGACGCAGGGCAGTAATAGGGAGAACCTGCGGCTATGATCGAAAAATAGATTAGGAGTCTATACCGCATAAGGTCCTCATGAGTCGGGCTCTATACCGCGAAGGGGAAACGGTGATGCGCTTTCTACCACGAAAGCTGATTGGTTATAGCTGGATTCGAACCCATGACACCATACCTGACAGTCGAAGACTAGTTCTCTCGGCTAACTGCAGTCTAAATATGTACCAGCCCGGTTTTCGGAGATGATACTTGTTAGACGTCCTCTACGGGTAGTTTCTAACAGACCAATTACAACAGAGCAACTAATTATCCGGTACCATTTATTGTTAAGTGTTGAGTTGATACTACTCATTGAATTACCCTGTCAATTCAAGGAAGTCCCTTATTTGTGAAATGAAATACTTTATTATAAAGACGGCTGGTAGGTTTATCTTTATTGGGGCGTAATTTGTTTCTGTCATTTTGTCATACAAGTTAAACATACTATCATCGTTGTATATGTGGAAGCACTTAATCGTTGCTTTTTCAGAATGTCTTATTTTAATTTTGCGTCCGAGAAATCTGAGACATAAATCAGAAAGCAGGACAGAAAGTTTAAAAATAAGTGGCCTTTCCTCAGGACTAATGGCTGCTATCATCACAATTTATACCAATATTGATCCGTGAAAACTGGTTCAGCAAAAGCAGTCCTCTTGAAGAGCGACAGATTCTCAAAAGACTAAAATATTCCGAAAAATGCCTGTCACCCCCTCTATGATTTCTAACTCTTGCCTGCATTTGAGATAGTTTATACGAATATATTTATCCCTGCACTGTCTAGTCCAAAAAATTCCATTTGCATTTGTATTTTTTCAGCTAAAAAGTTGAGGAATACGCCCTAGGGATATAATAAACATTTCTGAAATTAAAAATCTCGGCAACGTCTTGAAAAATAAATAAAGTTTGAAGATATTTTGTCACACTGTTACCAACTTTTCTGGGGGGAAATAATCCAATATATGAGTGACATTAAACAGTTCCATGTTGCTTCGAAGTGGATACTGTATGATTTCCTCCATTGCTGGTTATGCCACCTTAACTTGGTCATTGAAACTACTATGAATGGTTGGTCGCTTTGGATACATTTGTATTTCATTGAGGAAATCTCCCATCTCACCCGAAATTAAGCTGATTAGTTAAGATTTGTTATTTTATCTTCCTCAATAGACGCCTATGTAATAAACTTAGGCTAGAGACTGGAAAATGGATACTATATATTTGTTTGGTAGATACAATTTCAGATAATTATGACCCAAGGTTATTGTCTGTAGTTTTGCAATCTTACCCGTAAAAAACAGTACTGGCGTGGATTGTGGATCACGAAAGTTACTCATGCATTTATATAGGACTTGATTGCAAATAACCTCAAATTATACTGTTTTCCCCCACAGAGTCAACGCACAAGTCATTCAAGCACCAGAAGGTTATATGGTCATGGAATGAGTCTTCAAGCTATGCGATCTTCCCAATAGGGTATAAACATCTTTAGGCGTTCTATATCCACTGGCCTTGTACCCGCAACTTAACTATGACATAAGTCGATTTCTGTGGTATCCGTAATTTCCATCTCTCCACCAGAATCGCGTAATAAAACAAGTACAAAAACTCAGGTTTTGACTGACTTGGTCTAACAGTTTGACTCGTCATAACTCGTCCCAAATGTTAAGCTCATCCAATCAAATATATAGTTGCCAGATGCGTAGAGAATAGAATAAGTTTTGGTTCAACTTTCTTGTTGGTAATTCATCCGACAGAAATAGTAATCAATAAAAAACTGACATTTGTCTTTAAAAAGTTTTGCTACCGAAGTGGGGATAGAAATCCCACTCGTAATGATTCACTCAACAGGGTGATGTCAGGTCTACAAAATGAAAAGAATTTGGCCTCGTGGAGCAAATTATTTTAGGTGTTTTGTAATAGTTTTTCTATCATTTGTTTTGCTATTAGACGACTAGCTGACGCAGGATTGTAAAAAAATCAAATCCAACATCATATAAACATTTTTCTATTTGGTCACTGCTTGCTGTATTCCCCTCGACCGATTGCCAAACAGGCTTAATAGAAACTTGTGCAACTCAACTTTTTATTGTTTGTTAAGTTAGAAGAAAGTAGGGAAGCTTTGTGGTTAAACTCGTTTTATAGGTATTTATAGCACCACAGTGACCCACAACAGCAACTGACAAGGACTGACCATCTACAGGAGTTCACAAGCACACACACGTAACTAATTATTTCAGAGATCTGGCAGATAAAGTATTTGTTTTAGTGTATTCTCATTCTGTCATGACAACTCTCTGGCTTCCTTTTATTCCCTACACCACACCTCTGTTGAACCAAACTAACAGATGTGGAAGGTGTCCCCGAACAAAACTTACGGGTATCGACCGATCTAGTATCAGCATCACACAGAACCGATAGTGGTCTAAATGCACCGGCATTTTTAAGTCTGAGGTGTGAGCTTCGAACACCACGACGGTAGCTCGACTTTCGTAAAGTGCATCATTTTGTTGTCACTCGAATCTTTACTGAGTCCGATTCATTCGGATCTCATCTAGTTATCCCTTCTGTGTCTCAGGTTTTCCCGGCTTATTGACATAGGCCCCTACAATAACGAGTACGCTGTCCTCTACAATACATTCATGCATGAATAGGGAACAAAAAATGAAGCGTCATTTGTATGCTCACCAAAGAGAAACTGTAAAAAGATTTTTAATAAAAATGGATACTTAACAGTCACAGCGTGTTTCCTCATGACTACAGTGTTCGCGCCAGCACTGCTGCCTTTGAACAACAAACCATTTCATAATTTTCAACGGCTTCATACAAAAAAAGGTTTTACAATGGAAGAGTGAATAATGTCCCTATTGTTTTGATATACGACTGACTATGGCTTCTGTGACAATGGCCCGAATCACGCAAATGTGTCGAATAGGAGCCATTCTGAGGGACAGAAAAGACAAACCACTGGGTGTTTTCGACCTTGAGTTCCACAATCAGAGCATTTCCTATGATGACTGACTTTTTAATAGCTCGATTCCGTATAAAAGTGAATAAATTGGACAGCCCCCTGAGGTCTTCTTAATTCTGACCAATGAGCTGGCACTTCATGAAGAACTGTTGAAGAATCGGTACCGGATAATCGGCCAGTAACTCATGATCGGTTTTATTTCTTAATGGGTACTTCCGCTTTCAGACTGGACGTGAATCCAGCTCAAAAGCAAGACAAATCGTGCAAATTTGGTTTAGTCGTTTCGGGAAAGAGTAACAGCCCATAGATGGAAGCCTGTCGACAAATAATTTGATCTGATTTACAAACCTGTCCTACGACTATCACGCTATAATAAAATGTCACGGGTTTTTCTACACCAGAGGCTTAATGTCAGCATCAAAATAAAATAAACGGAGGAAAAACTGGACAGCTATTCTTTCAGGCTTGAAAGTCTTCAAAAGTCTTCTTATTCGAATGATAGTTATAGTCTTTCTCAGGCAATATTTAAAAGATCTAGCATTCGAACAGATGAACTGTACGGCAGTGTGAGGGAAATGGGACGAAATATATCGGCCGTCTACCGTGTATTTGCAAAAGCTGATGATAAGCGAAATAAAATGGTTCCGAAACAATCTGGAGTAGATTTCTCGCCTAATGCTTTTCTTTTTTCCCCCTTCTAGAATACTTTTTTCTTATTAGAACAGATAGGGATATTTAAAGAAGAAAGACTGTAAGATTATCAAAAGGAATAGTCATAATACGATCCTCAACAAACGGCTGTCCTCTCTGGAGAGCGGGGTTATCGTAGACCTATGTTACCTACGTTGTCGGAGGAAATCAGCCTTGAGTTTCTAATAAAATGCCATGAAAATATCTCAAAAGCCAAAATGTTCAATCCAGACATCGAAACAGTTAACTTCAATTTTATTTGATACGCTTCACACAGACGAGTTCCAAAAAGTATTATCTCCTAGACACAAGTCACCTAGTATCCTAAATTCTGCTGTACATCGCAGGTACAGGTAGCATCGATTACGATTCATACGAAAAATTACTCAGTATATATTTAGAGCTTCGTGACCTTATTAAGGTATATATCGGGCCGTCGGGTAATGATACCAGTTTATTCAAAAGTTTCTCTACTTCACTTCGGCTCTGCTGCACTAAGGGGAGCTTAAAATGTGTGACCTTGGTTGCTAGGGTAAAATGCTCTGAGCAAAGTAAGCTAACGGTCAGTAAGTTATGGAAGTATAATTAATCTGAACATCAGAACCACATAAATTAACCTAGGTTATATTTAGATGGGTTTACTATCTGAATAATCCTATAGAATCCGTTTAGTCGGTCAGTATATTGTTGATGCTTATGCCTGCATTATAATGTCAAGAGAAATTGTTTTATTATTTGGAGATTTCATGACGTGTGGTTTAAAATGGCTTTTCAATGATGACTGCTGAAATTGGCGAGAAAAGGAAATTCCAGTTCTCACCGGTATGAGTTTTTTTTTCAGGATCATTTGAGCCCACTTCTTTATTCGATTACATTGTTACCGCGATAGCGATGAAAAGATCCACTGAGACTGAATTTTCTCGGCACCTCCCTAAAGAGGGTCAGAGTTGAATTGCACAGGCCTCTAATTTCGAATTTTGTTTGCTGTATCTTGCTCAATGTTTTAACTCAAATATGAGCACCCCAGTACACATTTCAGAGGTAGAATAACTGCAAATCGAATGAATGGGACGATCTTCTGTGCACCACGATCAAAGATAGTGCCGGAAATCCCTGTCCTTAATCCAACGCGAGGCTATTCCTAGGAACTCTCACTCCCCGTCGGACGCAAGGTAGTGACAGTTTTCCATGTGGCTGCATTGTAAGTCCAACAAACGAGGGTGCGTATTGGTTTCATCAGGGAATCCAAACCTCAAGGACTGCCATTTTGTCAATGGGTTTGTTTATCGCATGAGTGTTTGGTATAGGATGAGCTGTAGGAGGCTCAGAAAAATTTTATTTGGTATGCGAATATCCCCCGAGAAATCGTCGTGTCCTAAAGTCGATATATCATACCAACCACTATTGTTCATTTGGATCGGAATAAAACATGTCTGCTTTGCTAGTGGACTTCAATTTGAGATACCTCGAATGTTGGGGAAATCTTCACCGTTATGACTGACAAAGCCTCTGGAATTCACCGGAAGGAAGTTACCTGGGTATGTAATAGTTTTTTAGGATAACATTTCATGCTCTGTTTCACGAGAAGTTTGTATATAAAGTCATGCGGAACAGTTTGTCTCTTAATTATTGACTGTGAGTCTTGTAAATGCATGCGAAACTTCACGGTCCAGTTCATACAGTTAGCCTCCAATGGGGTCAATACGTTTTCCGTAAAAGTTTCTCTATTCTAAAGTAGACAGTTGGCTACCTACACACTGATCATTGGGGGTCCAAGGCGCAACGTGTAATGGTACATAAGATGAAGAATTTGTTGATCGTCCGCAAGGTTGACTCTATGTCGATAAAACTGTAAAAAAATCCTAAATAATGAAGACAGACTACATGTTTGATACCTTGTATTAACATTGTGTCCTGGATAGTGTTTGGGTCAATTCAATGTAAAATAAAGCTTTTCCATTTTTCCTCAGAGGACCAAATTCCGTCCTAGTTGTGACCCACTAGTAGTTGCAAGAAAAGGGTTTTGCCTGAATTTTGAACATAGCTATTCACCACACACAAGCAGACTACGGGGATAATTGTCCTAAAACGTCACCACTACTTGCTAGTTATGGTACACATAAAACTATATTGGTCTGCACTATTGCTGTTGTGTACGAGCACAAAATGTGCTTGTCGGTCACCCGTAAGCATCTCAGTCGATACTACCCGTACACTTTCACTGGCATAGTTTTGCGTTTTGTTCCGAGAATGATCTCGCTTTTATCACATGATGAAGAGAATAAGTACATGGTCATTATTTTTGCCATTATTCTCTAGCGATGGCTGTCCAATAAGTCCGAGGACTCGATATCAGTTTGAGATAAATTAAGATACCAATGATATCTGTATCTCTATTTTTCTGCTTTTACACTGTCGCTTTTTTCTAGAGATTTAAATTGACATGATAGGAGTTCAACGAAAATTCTCTTAGTTCAAGAAATATCATGAAGCAACGCCTTGCCTTGATTACTAATTTTAAGTGTATTTTGAAACAGAAGTCGTGTTCGGTGTTGCAAAAGTGGATTGTTTGAAAAAACTTTTCAGAGGGCAAATCGACAAACTAAAAGCCTCGTTGTGTCTGTTCAATTTGGACTTTTTCTCATCCCACATCACCAACTGACCTTCCTATCCAACTTTTCTTGCCCTGCAATTTTCCATGGTTTTTCCAACCAGTACCTGGTTCGAATGTTTAAAATCCAGAGAATATTCTTGTCAGACAAGCAGACAAAACTATGGAATATCCGAAAATATCTATTTCCAAACTGTTTTTTAATTCTCATGGTGTACAGTTTTCACCTTTTCAAAATTTTGATATCGGTTTGAAATTACGAACCTTTGTACTGTTCATACAGTGTAACTTTAACTGCACTATTCCATTGAAGGATGTAATTAAAGGCTATGAACACGTTAAATGAGTGATAAATAGGTTCTGTATTCTCCATAATTCGTCCTCCTTAAAGACAATTATCGCAGAAATCAATCAGATTTAACTGACGTGATTGACTGATCAGTTGTAGAAAAGTGGTTACCATAGGAAATCGTTTTGTGTAGGAGGGGAAATTTCTCGATGAAATAAAAAGTCACTTTTACCAATTTCTCCATCTCACTTCAGCTTCCATTTTTGCTATTTAATTTATGCACTACAAAAGAGAAATTACTATTCTACATTGTTCTTAAACGAGATGTGTTGCTTTGTGTTTTGCTCTGACTTGCTTGTAGTAACACCCTATATCACGAGTATTGAAGATAAACTCAAACAATTCAGATATAAAACTCTAACAGATCGTGCGGGAAGATCGATTTGAAAACTCCTCACTCACTGAGCAGACAATTACCTTTCCCCCTCACATTAACTAACGGTGGTAGCTAGAATATAAAACTGAAATAGATAAACCACTGTGCCTGACTTCCATGCCCAAGTTAATAAAAGATCGAGAACATTCGCTGAATCAATGAATCAATTTTCAACTGTACTTAGTAGTATGTGCAAACAGACTTTCCATCCCTAACTGATCATTCAGAAAGTATTAGATGTGAAAACGGACGGCCTTACTAACGTCGATGTCATTAATTGTGGGCAACTGATGATTGTTATTCCTTCATTTTTAAATTTAAATTTCATGATGCTAGCCAAACTGCTTGACGAATCATTTTATCATAAGTTTCACGCTACTAAAAGTATTTGAGTAGCCGCTAGACCAAGATGGGTGTTTGTAATTTCCTTCGCTAACAACTATGCCTCGCCGTGATGATCTTCGTTATCCAATTCAGCTGTTGTATTGGCTAGTTGTTGTTCCCACTCAACACAAGTGACGGTATCGTTTGCCTCCTATATGTTTCGTCTGTTTTTATAACGAATGAGACCAAGGTCAGCTTGGATCAGGTAAATAACAGTGGTCTTCATTCCTAGAGGCACAGCTATTAGAGCAGCTCAACCTGCTTAACCAACAATGTAATCCTCGTCGGTTTTACCATCACCGCTGAAGCAAAAATTCCCATCAGCTTCCCCGTCGTCGTTGCTATTCGCAGTATTTTTTATTCCTCACCAATCTCATCAACTAATTCTCAATTGTCCTATCTCAGTTAGCAGGAGTTCTAACTTGTGAAGTCTCTCTCTTCATACAACACGCTTGCATCATTCATCTTCACTGTTCGCAAAATAGTCAGAATAACTAGGTCCGTACACTCCGGTTTCTCGGTATTGCCTTTCCTGTATTACGCCTTCTAAGTAAGCTAGGCTATTTTAAATATCCTTTCGTTCGTCAACACATTAACCTCTAACCCCATTCAAGTCACTTATATTTACGACCATCTCCAACATCAGGGTCGTCGCGTACACCACCTTCACCCCTGTGGCTTCCACCACCACCACCATCACAAACATGGCCGCTATTTTTACGTCAAACCTTACTCTAATAGCATTTCTCCCCTCCTCATTATACTCGACAAGTTGTGCACGGTGGTACTAGAGTCTGACGGTTAACGTGCGAGACTCCTACTATGTACTTCACTTTTCATTCCCAGGTGGGACACGATGAGAACGCATTTCCACGACGGCTACAAGCCCAACTGAAATTGTTAACTAGTATTCCCATTGGTTTTTTAATGATGACGTCTGCATTGACACCGCAGGCTGAATCATTTTATAAGAAGCACTGAAAACCGGATCGAAAGTTGTTCTACAGTGAGGGACATGAAAATCCTTAAGTAGCCTAGAAAATCTTACTCCCGCATTGTGGTGCGAATTTATCAACATATAAGACAACAGAAAGTCAACTTAAATAGTTGGGACTAAATGACCGGAAATAACTGATTGAAATACATGATAGTTACGTAGGTCTAGTGAATTAAATTTCGCGGTTTCCAACTCTTTGGGCCTGCTCGGTTTGACACGCAGCTGCCATTTCAGAAATATAGTGCAACAAAAGCTTGCTCTACAAATATTATCTGAGACTACGTGCACGTAGGTAAGATTTTATGATAGACAATATACAAACGATCATTACCACACTTCAATTGTCCTGTTTTCTAATATTATCAACCAACTATACCGGATCATCCTTTCCCTTATGCTATCCAAATTTAACATCATTGCACTACTAATGCTTGATAGTAGTAAAATGTCCAAGGACAACAAGTCCACTACACACTAGTTTCTGATTCTACCTAGCGGACTAACAACATGAGCTTTTCAGACCAAATGACCTTATTTTCTAGAAAGAAATGAGAGAACTATTAAAAACACTCGCTGACACTACCACGTATTTCTCATAGCTTGAGTTTGAAATGTGAAATGCCTTTTTGTGACCTACGTGACCAAAAAAAACGGTTCTTTTGCACCCACTTGATTTTCTGGTTTTCACTTTGTCAGTTCATCAGTTTTCAGGAAAGCAGGGCTTGTGTTTAATCCGAAATTGAAGTTCTTTGGTGCCTTGCGATTGCGTACGTGGTTAGGCAACTATTCCGAGGTCTGTGTGCACATACATTGCTCGACTCATTTTGACACTAATGAGCAACAGATGTCATATTGTACAATTTTCCACCGATCCCTGAAATATCGACTATCTAGAGGACGCCTGCGTGTGCGTGCACGTGCCTGTGTGTGTGTTTGTGTTTGTGTTTATGAATGTGCGTGTGTGAGATAGACGGAGCGTAGGTATCAAGATACTGCTACGTATACACGTGCACATGTGTATTCGATGAACCAGACGATCACTTAGAAAATATTAGGAAGAGGAAGAAAAACAAGGCGAAACATGGCAAATGTATTCGGGACAGAGGACCATTCGGAGAAGAAAGCCAGTGAAAATCGAATTCTGCAGTCTTTGTCCAATCCGATAGGGATTGTGTCAGCCAGGTTACTATAGCTACGCCCAGCTCCATGCCGACACACACGCACACGGACACAGATACGCGTTCGCATAGAAAGAAGTTTGACTGGTAAATGAGAACGCATGTTTGCGCGTACCCTCAGATCAAATAAGGTGATATGCGTATAAATATACATGGTACATACATGAAACTCAGCACCAAGTTTGTTTGTCTTTTCCGTTTGGTTATGTTTTTTTTTTGTTTGTTTGTTTGTTTGTATAATTGTTTCGGCTTGTGCGTAATGTCCTTTGACTTGAAAGACTGGTGCGATCATTTAGCTTGTCTTATCTTTATTTGCACGATCCTCGACCAACATAGGTGTTGTTGCGTGCATTTGAACATTTGTTCGGTCGATCATTTGTAGCCGAATGCTACTGTGGACGAGATCACAGTATAAGTGTGGGTTGGAAAGCTAAGCATTCTCAGTGCCTTGCATTTTTCGGTTGCTGGTATTGTTGTTGTTCTTGTTGTCTTTTTCCTATGCACTTCGACTCCTAAACTTCGCAGAATCGATGTTGTTTTCTTGTGACATCTCATGATAATGACAGTCGAGTAGGATATGAAAATCTAAGATGGACAAACACACGCGCACTCACGCACGTATACCAGCAGATACACAGACACTCCGGAGGGTCGATGAGCTAGTGAGCTGGTAAATAGATGAACAGTCAAACAACATTCCTGCCCAATCTGAAAAACTGAGTTCACGTTGGTCCCTGGACCATCTCAGCGCCTCGACTACCACAGCGATCGCTGCCGCCACCCCCTACTTGTTCGTGGCCGATATCTCGAACAAGGCCATGAAATTCCGTCACACGAGATAAGAAAAAAGTAGGACTATGAAGCACTGGGTGTGTCACCGGAGCAAAGTGAGGTCATTAGGCTCAAATTAACTAGCCGAAATATTGGACTTCTTCAAGTAAGTTGATTAACTTGTTTGTATGTAGGTGTGTGTGTGTGTGTGCACGCGCTTGCCAGTGTTTGATAATTGTACAGTTCTTGTTGTGGTTTGACCTGTCTGAATTGTGGGAATGCGTTCGCACGAAGCTGTGATGCTACACATCCCGGGTGAGAGAGTGGGTCAAAATTCCCTTGATCCATTAGGCCAAACAACTCAATGCCTACCACGTGTTTCGTGTCATCTTATTCATGCATCTACACTCAATAAACTGTCGGAGGTGCGACTTCATGCTTGTTGTTCAATGAGTTCATTCTCAAACATAGAACCAGTGAGGTCAACACAAAATGTTCCGGGTTCCAAATGAAATACAGTCGGTAGTCTTGCTAGTAAACCATCGCACTGGGATATATTTGTCATAGGTATCGGTGTTCTTTCTCTCATGGTTCATGTTTTACATCAAACCGTTTCCTGAGATTAGGCTTTTTCTGTTCTCCATCGTCTTACTTTGAGTAAAACTGCTTGATTTTGGTTTCCAAGATATGATGATCTGAAAGTAAACAAAGAAGGTAGGAAAAATTTCTGATCACCGCGAAGTATTACCCAATGCAATGCCAGATTATCTCTAATTAACCAAATGACTGACGGATAAGAACTGCATGGTCTTATGGAGGCCAGCCCTGGTAGACTAAGGGTAACCTGTGTGTGTGACTCAAATTCAACTACCCAGAGTTTCAATACTTATTTGGGGCTCAGAAAATAAGCCCCCCCCCTTCTCAACCGGCTGCTCTTTCCTATGAAGAACTGAACGGCCTTCTACCATGCTAGTTTTCCATGGTGAGTTCAACATAAGAACAACCAGTCTAATTACGTTCTGTTTTTTCTGACATATTGGCTCTGCGAAGTCAGAATGACACTCATGGACCTAGAATCGCCCAATTCTGGACAATCATGGACCACGGTGAACCAAGATCAGGTAAACAAAAGGAAAGTCAACATTTCATCACGAAATTTGAAATAACAATAATAAATCGGAATATAAACGATGGTCGTACAATTTTTAACATTGAGTTCAAATATTTAATAGCAAATATTTCATTATGAGCCTGAACTGGCATCCTCAGCAAGCGAAATAGGCTTGTATGACTGGGTAGGAACCAAATATTCTTCAAGTGCATCGACACGTATTCAGTTCGTTAATCTTGTACGTAGTCCACGAAGTCTGCGTTACTCCTCGAGCATGATAACTCGTACTTCTCACACGGGCTACTCGCGAGTAGTTACGTGTCATTTTGACAAAATGTCAAAAATTTAGAAAAAATCATTTACAGCATCAAGTTAGCGCATGACAAATACAGGAGCAAGGAAATTTCATCTTCCAAAAACAGAATAAGGTACTGTAGGATAGTTGTAGCTAAACCAATTCCAAGTGTAATTGTAGTTTTAAGAAGGGGTATGTCTTCTCATCTATGGAGTAACAGAAACCAAATATTTTCAACTTTTCCACCATGGAGCACACGATTTTTCTGGTTTAATTTACAACATTCGTTTCCAGTAACAGTTGTTTGGATTTTTCAATTTTTAAAGCCTGTTCGCACGATTTTTGTCAGTGGTTTACCAATGGATACGAAACCCAGAGAGTTGTATCTATTGACGAGAAACTTTCCGGTAGGTTGCAGTAAATTTCATTCACATTCTACTTTAAGTATAATGTGATAGTTTTGATGCACAGACATATATATATATATATATATATATATATATATATATATATATATATATATATATATATATATATATATATATATGCTTCCCCGAACGAAAACGGTCTATGCGCATCGTAGTACGTTTTAGTGGAAAGCAAGCTTCGTAACAGAAGTCTAAGTAGCTCGTAATGTTGTCACTTTGTGCAGACAGATCAGGGTTGCAAAAAACACACAATGTCGAGTGCTTCGTGCTTTCGTAAAAACACCTTCCGGAATGGGCTCTTCATTAGGCTTTGGTGATTGCTTTTACTAAAATTTCGGGGAAACCTTTGAGAATACAGTGGTCGGAGCATCCCACTGGGGCTTGCATCACAACGGGAAGGGAAGCTGGTCCATTCACGAAAAAGTCTACCTCTGGTGTGGAAATTACCAATGTAATAGAGGGACATTAGACTGCGGGATGCCAAGTCTAAACTGTTGAAGTCACCAGCGGCTTTAAAATCTGAGTTGTTAATCCACTCTTTTAGTATCGAATAGAATGAACGCATGATAACGAACTACACCAAAAGTGATGTACGTAAACAGTAATACCTTTTACTTTGGATTTCCTACCTGGCGGTCAGTCCAGCCTATGGCTGATGAACCCATCGAGCTTCGATAACTCATCGTCCACCGCCGAATGAAGGCATGATTCATGAAACAAAACAACACCATAGCACTCCTTTTCCAAAGATTTCAGCAAGTAGCCGATGTAAGACGACAGGATCAATGGGACACGTACTGATCTGCTATTTCTCTTATAGAAAGCAACCTTCCATCCAGCTGGACGCTTACGAATATTTGCAGTCGCATGTTGTTCGATTCCTTTCATTTTACTCCCCACAGAGTGAGAAAAAGTTCATAATTCAGAGTTTTTATCAGATTCAGCGGTATCTCGTACAAAAATTAAAACACGCACTTTCGGCTGACGGTATGGCCGTTTAAAATACCATTTCCATGGAAGCACAGTACAGCTTTTTGCATGTGAATTGCAAGAAATCATCTCTGCAATGCATCACAACTGAGCCCTAACTGGAACTCTAAATCGGGTTGTGCTTGTCTGTCATACAAGTCACCACTAGACTATCAGTAGTTTATTTCGTATCAACGTGACATGCAGCTTTGTCGCGCTTTTGTGGTTTTCAGTGGTGAGCTGAACGTTCACACCTCATGATGAATCACTTCACAAACTAAAACACCCACTATTCATAATGATCACGTAGCCAAGTTATGTAGATCGTATGTAAATTGTTGCCTTTGTGTTACTTAGACTGCCTAGGCAGAATTCGTCCGTCATAAGAGTCGATTGCTGTGTGATCAGCGGTTTTTGATCATCCCCAAAAAGTGGTGTGCAAAGAACGCTGTATCATGTAATGTATACGTTCAGCAAGCTGTTAAAGCCGCTCGGAACGTTCGATGTTTGGGTTCTCTTCTCACAGCCGTTCACCCGCATGTTAATCTCAGCTGGAGCATTGCGGATAATGACAAATAAACTGAGCTTATTTGTATGTATCTCACAAATACTCGCGAGTAGTATGTGAGATCGATGATACTTTGCTTGGCTTACTGCCTTTTGGCCTCCTCCTTTCATATACAAACCTCTGGTCATTCGACCAACTCTGTAGTCAGAATCACCAGGCCCAAGTTCAGCTTTTGTCAGAGCTCATCAGTAATGCATGTCCCCCGCTACATCCAGGGCTTGAACCCTGGCCTTATCACTTCTAAGGCGTGTGTTACCACTGCTACAACCCAGCCTCGCCCGGGTTGGTCCCAACCACCGAGTTAAGTCTGTTGAGTTGTTGTCCTCTGTGACAGCCACCAATGCCAGATAGCTTCAAAGGGAGGCACGCCACTTGTTCAGTTAGCTCCAAGAGAAGGCCACCTACCATGTCAGGTATTCTCCGCACGATGGGTCATCGTACCCATATCTAAACTTGCTTCGCGTTCCTTGATATTCGTAAGTATCTCACAACTACTCGCGAGTAGCCAGCCGAGCAAAGTATGCGTTTATTGGTGACACAGTAGGATGAATCATTTCATTAATTAATTAATTCAACCACGTCAAAAACTGAATATAGATGTAAGTGTAGTATGACAGGAAAAGATTCCCCTGGAAGCACAAGACCGGTTTCTAGGTTTTGCCGCTCATCAGATATGCTAGCGTACGGGACACACGCGTTTCCAGTAGCTGAATGGAGATATAAAAGAGAGCACCCAAAATAATTGAAGGTGGAATAGACAAGTTGAGTGCAACACCAGTTTTCTTCTACGAACTGTACGTATTACTGATTCGTCATCTATACATCTATCAGCTGCGATTACGAACGGCTTTCTTTGAATTCCACAAGTTGCAAACAGAAATACTGGTCAAGGGCCAAATATCTCACTGAATCAGTCAATCCGTCAATCAGGTTTGTCTCTTAATGCCTTAACTATCAAGATTCCCCTCATAATAGTCAATCACAAAGTGAGTATCTGGTCTTGAGGCTTGATGAAGATAAGTGTAGACGGAAAACTGACATTTGGCGACATATGATGCATTTTTACGCTGATGGACATATCCGGGTTTAATGAAATGTCTGAATACGGGAGAAATTCTCGATAAATTAGTAGTTCTGTAATAATAAATGATCACGTCAGTGAAAAGTCGTCATAAACCGTAAAGGTGAGTGGGTGCAAGCTTACATCTGATTGGACTCAGTGGTATCTCTATGCAAGAAACATCGTTATTTGGAGCTCCAACTGAAAAAGTGGTCGAATTCGAGAGGGATAGCCACTCAGATCAGCAAGTAAATAAGTGAACCTTGGGATTACAGATCGAAAAATAGCTCTATGTGGAGTTTGACTACTGAATAGTAGTCGGTAGCAAAATACGGCAAGCAGAGTAACACGAACGAAGGGTTACGAATGGTATTGCTTTTTACGACACTATTTCCTGGATGCAAGCATCCCCATCAGGTACAAACTGCTTGTTTATTGCATTGTAAGTGGTCTTTTGCGCGTTGGCGATAATAATCAGACTACAACAGATTTGAGAATTTTCTAACTAATTCGTCATGCTGTTATTGATATCGATATCACAGAGAGGACGATATTAACTCAGCACTTTGATTATTTATCAAGGTAGTTTCAATCAGGCCTCCTTTTCTGATGTTAAATCGAACTGAAATCAGACAAAAAGTGACAGTTATGAGTGTCTGTTGGGAGTTGGGAATCACAAAATCTTGTTCTTATAGAAATCTGCTGTGATTCGGCTTCCAGTTAATGGAACACAATACGGTAGAGCACTGCAGCCAAATACAGTGAGAAGATTCGCCCAGTTAAGATTACCGTGAACAGATAACACAACAGTCAGCGTTGACAAGTCAATTTAGGATTTACCAGCTGGTTCCTTAACCCTTACCCACAAATAAACTGAAGTCTTCAATAAAATTAAAGTGCAACTCTACAACCTTGGCCTTCTTTCGATTTCCATGTTCGTGGTTCTGGTTTGAGGTCCTTTCTATACAAGCTGTCAGTTCAAGTATTGTGAATGGCACGGTAGTATACAACAAAGTTGGTAGAGTCCAAATGTGAATGTTTTCTCTCATTTCTGGTGTCGATAAACACATGAAAGGTACGATTCACAAAAATATCAGAAATCTCAGTGGCTCCGGTAAGCATAAATTAGTGGTGTTATTTATGATGGAAGAATCAGGCAGTAGGCATAGAAACGATTGAATCAAGAGCGGATGGTGTAACAGTTACCTCATTACTTTCTTTTCCTAAGGCTATGCTGAGATGATGAATGAGTAAATGATGAGGCCTTAGGTGATAGAGAGTGAGTGGGTGGATGGGTGAGTGGGTGGGTGGGTGAGTGAGTGAGTGTCAGTCAGTGAGCGAGACAAATAATCAATGAATGAATGAAAATAAAGGCATCGGGGGGTTACAAGACTAACAGCTGAGAATCTGAAGTGTTAGTTGATAACTGGACATCTTGTTCCATCGGCTTTGAGCTCGAAGAAAATTCTCAAGTGGATTACGGAACAATGAGTTATTTCTGAATACACTTACCATCATATCCCGTGCCACTTAAAAAAAACAGAGATGAAGTTGAGTCTGGAGAAAGAAAACAGAATCTCCCTAAAATCCTGATAGTTCGAGATAAAAAAGATAAGGATAAAGAGGGGGAAATTGTTAAAAGTGCTGTTATCATAAGCCGGTTTAAACAGCGGGCTATCAAAGAAACCTTTACTCTCAGTCAGTAGTAGTAAATACCGGAATTAGCTCAAACCTAACAGAGCAACGACATCAAGCTGCGGTTCATTTTGACCAGTTAACTACCTTACCGCAGCTCATGTATTACCCGAAATGCCATTGAACCCATCCTGACTATAGGCAATTAATTTTGAACCAACCCGCTCAGGGAGACCAAATTTAGCAAGCAGATGTATCAATCCAATATCAAATTAAATATGCACACGGATTTTAAGCACGACCCACATAATTCTATTTAGTCCGGATAATGCGCATACGAAGAGTTAGTAATTCCATCTCTGAACAAATGGCAAAGACAACCGTCTGATTACGAAACACAATGGTCCTTATTGAGGTGGACTGAACCTTAATTTTCAGTCATGCCTTCAATGATGCTCCAAATGGTCTCAAGTTCCATATTGTCTCCTTCGTCGAGGCTGGTGAACAGAGGCTGGTAAAGAGCCCCCGGAACAATTCCATCTGTATAGACTCTCCTCGCTAATAGACTCCAAACACTTCAAATCGGGTTTAATTGTGAAGTATGAGCAAGTCGATATATGGTCCTAGTGTTCCAGTACGGTAGCCTACTTCTTGTATATCCGCGCTGCCAAATTGAAAGTTTTCGGGCGGCGATCGATTTTGCTGAAACATTGGGAAAAGAAATTCATTCAGTGTTCTGATGTAGGAGTCAGCCGGTAACTTCCCTTCAATAACCATGACCTGAGATTTTACGTCCACAAAATCGCACCCCAAATCATCACCGGTCTATCACCGAAGGCTCAACGACTGAAATTTAGTTTACTCTTCCTGAAGTCACCCCAGTAGTACGTGATTCCATCAAGGCCGTGGAACTAAAACCTTTTTAAGCAAAATTTCATATAATTTCATCCAGCTCTCCAACAGATATGATTTCTGGCCCATTTATCTTGATCACAGAAAGGACGATTAGTCATTCGAGGCATTGATCTCATATTTCTGAGTAGTAAGTTTGTTGTAAAGTGTGGGAGCTGCTTTACCCACCTAAAGCTCACATTCGGGCACAACGAATTTTGTAGCTTGGTCATACTTGTAAGTTGATTTGGAGCACGGCACCAGTTTTCTCAGCTTTTTATTACATGCTTGAGCATCAGTGCAGTGGAAGTGGTATATACCTCATAGCCACGAAGGCTTACTACACCATTAGGGATAACCAGCGACCAGACACTGAGACTTCTAGCGAAGAACCACATAGAGGATAACTTCTGAAAAGCCTTAAGTTAGTGATTCGGATCACCCCGGACTGGAACAGGGTGGCGCAGCTGCAACCCACATGCCTTCACGATCAAAGGGCACAGGTTCAAACCCTGGGTATAGCGGTGGATACGCACCGATAAGGGTGAAACTCGATCTGGTAGTTCCGAGTGCAGGTTAGTCGGATGACCTGGAGTGTGCGCATGAAAGGTGGAGTCTAATGGACAGTCAACCAAACATCCAAGAGCCACATAAGGTCCCAATAGATCAGGTATGGTAACAATTCGGACGATAGTGGAATACTCTCAACCTTGGGAAGGCAACCGGTTAAGATGGAGATTCGAGCCTCTTGCCTCCGTGGAGCTAACCGAAGGCTCCAGACCACACGACCGCCACCGATGGGGGACTAATTGGAGGTCTTTCTCCCAACTCCAAGTTTTTCTTTGCAACTTAATGAATTAGATCCTTCAAAACATGACGAAAAACCATAGATCCCCGGGAAACTTGTTTGTGAATCCAACTTATACTCAATCCCGAATCAAGCATTTTTTCCTTGCTGCATCTCCGGTGGCGTCTGGCTTCGAGCCATTCTCCCGTGTCGACAAAAGAGATATCACTAATTCCAATAAGAATGTATAGCCTGCGTAAACTCCTTTCGAGATGTAAACCTGACGTGAACACTGTTCAGTAACACTTCACTGAATATTTCAGTGCTGAAAATAGTCCACTAACGAATAAGATCGTCTCGTTAGCACCCCAGTTCAGTGTTTTGCCATTCGTCCCTGAGTGGACTTAACAGCATTTTTCCCACTCTTAGGCACGTTATCTGGGCTGAATCGACTTATCAGGATTATGCTGAAAGTTCATGTGCAAGTTTAATTTCATATTTGATTGATGCGTCGACTTGTCAAATTAGGTTTCCGTAAGTGGTTCAGTTGAAATGGAAAGGAAGAAAAACAAGATGGGTCTAACGAAATTTTATGCCCTGTGAAAATTACAGCTATCCGCACGGTAATATGCCTGCTTTCTGACCGCGGCTAACTCTTCCTATCAGAAATCTGATGGACAAGCCTGTTTTCCGACGTGTATCCATTAATTTAGACTGCACCACAAAAATTTAGCCACATCGAATATGGGCTTTCTCAAGTCTTTGTGTGTCTATATCTATTTGTTTTGTCCATTCGGGTTTTAGCTTACTTGAACTAGCGAATCCGTCGCACTGGCTACCTGCACTTGACCTATCGTGTTAACTTGAACAGGCAAACGTGACTACGTGAGTGAATGCTTTCACACTCCACGTGGTGAACGATTAGATTCGCGAGGATTCGCAAAATTAGGAGCCACTCTGAAACTGCACACATGTAACGGACCAATAATTGGTTTGAATTTTTCATTAGACCAACTCAAATATGTAGACCTACTTTTATAGTGATTAGGTGGTTGTGTGCCACCTATGGGATTGTAAACGGTATTGAACAAACGCAATAGCCCAACTGTCATCTGGGACATGTTTAGACAATTGCTGAAAGTAGTTTAGCGAAACAGATGTGTTAGAAATTCCGCAGTAAGTAAAATCAAAGGAAAATTAAGTTCAACGGAGAACGTTATACGCCAGTCCTGAGCAATGTGAATCTCTTTCCGGAAAGAGGAATCAAGTTGGGCTTTATGTTGTGCAGTGTTGTCTGTCATCTGAGTAGCCTTTGGTAACTGCGCTACGCTCCTCTGCTAATCAACACGTCATCGAATCGAATGAATTGGTTCACCATGCCCACTGCTTGGCGATATACATGGTCAGAAATACTTGTGCTTAAACACACTGCTGGATTTTCACTCACTCAGACTTAATGACTCACACATCGAGGATTTCCCATTCAATCCAGAAAACGCGTCAGCACTGACTGGCAGGTTGCTTCTAATTGCACCCCGTCGACGAAGATGCTAGTCCCATCACTGTTCAGCACCGAAATACTTTCCTTCTTTACAGAAGTGCCGGATCTAGCCTTCTTTCTTCGTTCTCGTATCCACGTTCATAGTTGTGTGGCCTGCGTACAAGAATTGGGGCTAAGACCACATGATGTGAACTCGCTCATGTTGATAGGTGGCTTCAAACTGTGCCAGCAGAACAGGAACTTCAATTATAAGAAAAGTGGTTCCGGGGTAGTCACGTACGTCAAATCTTCTTGGCGCAGCGAGTCTGAAGCCGTTTATGCATACTCAGCGAAAAGCACTGACTATTCAGTCACTCAGTGCCATCCTAAAGTTCCTCACGTTTGGATCACCGTCTTGGTAAACTAATACGTAGCTCCGTTTTGTCTTCAGAACACTATTTATTCTTTCCATGACCCTTTTCGCACCTTCCTATTTCTTTATTGATTAACCATTTGCACTTCACATTAGGCTATTTTCATCATGTCCTCAACCAAGTCTCACTGCCTTTGTTCTAACCGATCTTTGTGGTTTTTAACCAGAGAAAATTCTCTTTTAGATAGGATTACTACCAGTCATCCCGAACTATTACCTCTAAAGTTACGTGCACTTGTCTCAACTAGTGACCATAGTCAGGTTGTGTTGAGATCTAAGCTATACTCCCGGTCTGACTTCCACTTTTTTCAGACAAACCAGCTAAATTGAAATCCGTCTCCGAAATTTTTCACGTGATAACATCCTCCTCGCAGAAAAGTACACACGTTGCATCTTCTGGATTTTCTTCCGAAAAGTCGCTAATTAACAATTTTAAACGTTTTGTAGAGACTGTCAATTTAATTTTCGACACATGCTGCCCCCTGAAATCCATGTTCCTCCGTAAAGGTAGCATTACTTCTCCTGGGTCAAAATCAATAAGAAGGTGGAAAAAACATTTCTACAAAGCAAGGGGAAGATTCATAATTAATAAACTCATCGGACTTAATAAAGAATGGCACCGCATATGCTAGTCAGCTCGCGTGCAACTACAACAACAACCGCTTGTGACAAGGTATTTGGTTTCTATGTGAAAAGAAAACGGAACAAGTGAACTGCCATGCGGACATTGATAGTAATAACATTGCTTTCATCCACCCATCAAAAGACTCTCCAGTTGCATCCAATCCAGAAGAGGCTGTGCACACCACCCCGTTCTCTAATGAAGAAGAATTCAAGCTTTCTTGTACCTCAAAAATAACCTCAGGTATTGGTCCTAATGATCTATGGTCATTACTTTTACGACGGGATGGTCCTTCTCTGACCGGTGTGTTTAATTGTGTTTTAAACAAAATTTTGTGCTCGTATTCTATTCCCGACTGTTAGAGGCCCGTTACTGTTTTACTGATACAGAAACCTTTAAATTCTAGTGTCTTAGTCAAACGGTTTCATCCCATTGCTCTAACTTCACCTGGTCTTAAACTGATAAACGCGTGCCATTCGTAAGCGCTTAGATTCCTCTGTTAATATTCCCGACAACCCACTCTTCAGTTTGCCTACGGGACTAATAGAATCACTGGGGTCTCCATCTCCACTCGGGTCCATCACGTAACCAAGTCGTTGGACGTCTCAGCAAAATCTGGGCAATGTGCTTTCTTTTGCCACTCATCCGCTTTCGATTCTATTCTCCGGACCTTCCTGCCTCATGCGGTGATTTAAATTTTGGTTGATTATTTTACCAGCAGAACGCAGTACACATGACTAGGTTTGAAAACAGCCAAATCTTTGGTGAATAATTCTGTACTGCATCAGGGAGCTCTTCTTTCCTCTATTTTTTTCAAACTATATTGGTGACCTGTCATCGTGTTCTCTGGCACATTTATTTAGTAGTACCCATGATGTGTTTCGCTGTCTAGCTGTTTCTGAAACCCGGGATTTTAATATTTCTTCCAGTTATCTGTTTCATATTTGTGATTTATCTGTTCGGTCCTGTTCAACTTTGAATCTGTCCAAATACCTTGAATCCATTTTCATCCTTTCGCGACTAGCTTATCCACATGATCCATCTATCGTTTCCACCGAAACAATAACTAAAGTGGGTTCTGTCAAATATTTAGGAATCACGGTCTACGGAAACTTGAAGTGGTCGTCTCACGTTTCAGACTGTCCAAGATTTATTTTTTCTACTATGAAGCTTAGACATTTAAACTTTAGTCACAAAACTAATTCCTTGTCCATTTACCAATGTATTTTCCCGTCCTCCTCTACTGTTCCCCTTTTTTTTGCCGGTCGAGCAGGACTTCCAATTATTAATTGAGTATATTTCATATCATTACGTGAACCATCTGCTAAGTTGTGTGAACTACACCTGATCGGATGTGTAAAATTCACCCACAAAGTGATTTCAGAATCCAGTCTTCTATTTTGTGCGGCCGTTTATCCAAGTGTAGTTTTTTCCGCCTCCGCATGTTCTTCGTTTCGATCCACACCTCAATATAATATCTACGGAAACCCTATTGTTCCTTATTTGGTCCGAGTTCTCCCAAACCGGGCGTGAGTTTCGGTTGAATTTCGTAGCCATTCATGACTTGTAATCACTCTTCATTTCGTTAATTTTACGGGGTTCTAGGTATAAATCTTTCTTAGCCGAAATGCGGACGTCTGCCGGGGAAAAAATCTGATCAGGAACACGGGAGCACACGGACACGTCTCGCTCACACACACACACACACACACACACACACCCGAGTGTTTTGTTTGTACTTTTAATGCTTAACTTCTGGAGCTCTGTTAAGCACCAAAAATAAGCATGCTTGGACTGGATCGGTGAATAACCCCAAAATGGCTCATATTAAATGTCACCCATATAATCGACAGTGTCCGTAGTGTCATGGACTGATTGTCGACATTTGTCTAACAATATGGCCAAGCTGTACACGTGTGCACTGAAAATAAAGTACACCAAGCGAAAGCAGTTCTGATCGCGCTCTTAGAATTCTCACTCCCATTTCACCCCCAACACCCCGGGCTTTCTAGCTGGATAACCTGAGGAAACTTGCGTAGCCAGAATAAAATTACTTGACAGAACAGTGTGGACTATCTATCAGACTTCGAAAAGAGTGATTGTATACCTTCTTCTTTAAACAAAGCTACTTATACACACTGAATAGAAATGGCATCCTGTCTGAAGATGAGTGCCAATTTACCCAGTGAATAAGTGGATCAGGAGTTATTAGACGATAGAGCTGCAAAACTTGTTCATCTTCTCGTTGTCCTTTATAGTTGTCCGTCCGGTCTCCCACCCCCAGAAGTTCAGTATCAGTATGTGCTGTGTGAATGCACACACTGAAGCTGATTAGAACGGAATTTGCGGACAAAAGGCGGGTGGGGAGAAAAATGAAAGTACTATTTTAAATTTCGCACAGAGCAAAAGTCTTGAACGCGAAACTACTTGAGGTGGCAAGTGGACAAACCTGCCTGAACTTGTCGCGCTTCAGGTGCGAACCGGTAGTCTTATATCGTGTGTACTATTGAATGGATCCCCACAAAATAAAAGCTGTTGATTGATTCCCTCCCGAGCATCATTTGTCGTTGGAGCTTTCACTAAGCCTCAATTAGGCTCTGTGCGATCTTCCTCGAAAAGATTAGTCCTTAAAAGTACTGAAATAATTGGAATTGCTCTGTGGCCTAATCAGTATTCCAAAGCCACACCAGTTTTTTGGAAACAAAGACAAACATCTGTTCACTGACATATTCAGACCTCGAGATTCGATTACCTCGACTCACTTCGCTCTGACTCACCAAATCGTTTCGAAACAATACCCGTATACGAAGACCGTTTGTTTAAAAAATGGTGTGGTTTCTCGTGTCTATCCCATACCTATGCATCATCTCTTTTGAGGTATGTATGTATGTATAACTTCCAGTCACATAATTATTCTATTTTGGTTGACTGTCCATTTGGACTCCACTTTTCACACGCAAACCTCAGGTCATCCGACCAACGTGCACTGGGAAGCACCAGACTCGAGTTTCGCTCTTGTTAGAGCTCATCAGCGGTGCATATCCTCCGCCACATCCGGGGTTTGAACCAAAATAAATTTCCGCAACCATCTCTATAGATTCAAGTAAACTGATGCTTTTTGGTAAGAATCAAGATTTGAAGAAAACCTATCCACGGGCAGCCTTCGGCTAAATGATATATTCGTATCACTGCGGACGCTGGGTTTGCCGGACCAGGCTACGCTGTCTTGATCTCTCTGAAGGTATTGGGTGTTAATTTCCACACGCTACTCTTTAAATTGCTTTAATACCCCAGCCGAAAATACTTATTTATGGAAGTATGCAATCAACTAAATAATAATGGTTACACTTCATTTATGCACTCTGCCTTCCACTGAATACGTGGAGTTTCGTGAAATTACTTCAGCTGTCAATAAAAACTACGGCTTTTGCATTGCTCCTAAATTACTATGAACAGCTCAGTTTTCAAAGTAAATAGAGTTTAACCTGAATTATGTCTTTCAGAATAAATTAAAATACAATGGATCTTATTGGTATTGCTTCTTTTTATGCGATGGTAGTACCGTATTCAAGATGAAGACGGAGAAGAAGCTACCGAATAAACAAAAACGGGATGAGAATTGGACCAGGGATGGCTATGCTCCGGGCATATTTTTACCCACTTTTATTACTCCGGACTGAACAGTGACCATTTTTACCGGATAAACTCACCGCTAACTTCTTACTGCCTACTCCTGACGGCTGGTACGGGGAAGAAATATTTTAGCTGTTGTATCTCGTATTCATTCCTGAACGTATTACAGTTAGAAAAATTACCCTGAATAATTTTCACTGTTTTCAAATTTCACTCTTAGCACATACAGTTTCTCCTCTTAAAGGGTCCGAATCCAGATGTAGATCCAACGCGATCTGTAACAGAACTTTATCAGATATTTTGTATATAACATATATCCTTCGAACTTTTCATTGACCGAACAATCCAGATCCATTATTGGGCAGGAGAGCACCAAGTACGGATACCTGATCAGCGGGAATAACTACGAAGCTAGTCGTGTGCTTCCGGGGCAATTTCGTTCTTTCATCCATATACAGTACGCTATTACATGTATCAAGTAGTCGGGAGTTTGATGAATACAACTAAGCCTTTATCCGTGATATTCCAATTGGTTATTCAGTCAAATCCAATGTGCTTAGTTGTAATATGATTATCAAGGTATTCATTGAATGATTCAACATGCGATGCTAACGCTCGACTCATCCTTTGCTATCCGCCAAAGCAGTCGTTTACATCTGTTCTATCCTATTTGTTGGGATCATCGGCTTTGATACTCTTCCATTAGGTCTGGTACATTAGGACTAAGAGTCTCACTCTTTTTCCGTCAGGCCAAGAAGGCTGGATCCCAACAAATTCCGTCTTATCACCACTACAAGATTGGGAGCCCATTTGTCATCGCTTTAAATGCGAACAACATAACAAGCATACCACTATCCGCGAATGACATTTCAGCAGACTCCAAAACCTATCCAATTAGCTTAGCTACTTGAGTGCATTCAGTAGTAGAACTCAAAATTTGTTACTCCTGGCTTCAGTCCCGGTTGGGACTCCACTGACAAGTATTAATGTTGATTAATTCTAACCGTACATTTGGGACTTTTACACATTAGCACCTCTGTGGTGATGCAAGTACGTAAACTTCACAAGTATTCAGTAGTATTTGCAATACCCGAACTGATAGAACGTACTGAAATCATTCCAAAAAGGGACTATGAAAACCGACATGGCAAAAAGACCAAGGCTGCAGAATAACACTTTGGTTGTATTGCAGAGTTAATTTGTATGAGTATGTTGAATCAAAAAAATAATTGGCATATTACAAGTTGATGAATCTCAGGAAGCTTCTGCTACACCTGTCCTTGTCGACTCTGTTCGACCGAAGCTTCTCAGCGTAGGTAGTCCCGAAGTTATACTTGGCTGTCATATGTGACGCCTGCTGAATCACTACAGATTCATTCATAAAGCATTTCAAATCCCAAATATCAAAGATGTATTCGACGAAGATTCACACTGCATTCTGGTCTTTTTTCCTTACTGCGTAATTGAACACAGAACTTTCTAGAGAAGAAACAAAGGTGATTAATTAGCTCAAAATTTCCACCAGCAAGTTCAGCTTCGTTTTTTAACCACAACGAAAGCACATCTAATGGGTTCATCTCTATTCTTGGTCTGTGATTTTTAAATTCATTTTGTCATCATTATTCTTACTATTACCACTAAAAATATTACCACTACTAATACTAATACTATTTCTACTACCACTACTGCTACTACTGGGTTTCCACAATTCGCGATACACCATTTTTATGACGTCATTTTTAATCAAACTTGAAGATAGTGCCTGCGGCTTCAAGCCACACTTTCACCATAGGAACGCGAATGGCAAACGTAAGAGCGCTCTGTTGCACAGTTCGTGCCCAGAATAAATTCGCTACACCTGATCAAGAGTTCCATAAATACGTCCTTGAACATTTTACTTGCACAAAACAGCAGAATTCTGCTGCTTTTGAAAACGAGGTCATCGTCAAGCAAAAAGTACTTGAATTGTGCGGGGCCTACCGATGTACCTCACTGACTTAGTTTGCGCGTGTTCTCCGATTATTTGGTTTATAATGCTTGGGCATAAAATACAGCTTCCATATGTTCTGGTGGAAAGGAGCTGGTGCCTGTTTATACGCTTACTGAGCTTCTGTTCCTCGAATTTTCTTTCTGTGTCATTGCAGGTCGTACACGTGTAAACCCCACGGAAAAGCATTGCATCCAGCTCACTCTTGACAATGGTTCCAACCTCTCTATCCATCTCGTCAGTCGCTGATGACGTGGATGCTTGTTTGGCTGTGGTCGTTTTCGGCGTGTCATGATCGTCGCTTACTGTCTCTATAAAGCCAATTTTTCTCCTACCGTCACTTTGGAATTTACTGTTCTCTTCCTTGAAGTAGTCTTGGTCAGCCGTCGTTTATAGTCTCCGTTAGAAATGTTATATCTAAACATTTATGCCTCACGTATGCAATGGGAAACTCAAATGCTCATGGTTGATACAAATCGAGTTTGAACGAGAAACAAGTGAGCTTATTGGCAAGGTACTCTTAGTAGCACACCTCCGTGCTCTCCGTGATGGGTGCGAACTTTAGCTCGACCCAGTTAAAGATTTCTGACCTAATGCACACCCCGAGTAGATGAATTCGTGGTCTCGCATGTTTAGTTAGTGGTCCGTAATCCTGACTGGTCGAAAATTTGTGGATTTCAATGCTACCGTCTGGACAGGGTGCTGAGGAAGAAGACCGGTGGAGGCGAAGTGGTGATCGGCATCAACTCTTCTTGAAATGGCAAGCCTAGTTTTTTATTTAACACAGTAGTCTCCCAGCAAGAAATACTAGTTGGGATGGCTCATAATGTTTCCTGCTGGAGTGTATTGAGTGTATGGTATTGTACTGTATTGGGAAGCTAGTCAAAAGGATGTGGTCACACAAGCAGTTTCGATTTTGACGTATTGTTTTCGAAACACTCGTGTTTCGCTTTTGATCATTCTGTAAAACAAACTTAATCGAAACGAGTAATTAATGTCCGGCATTCCCTTATTTTATTTCTGAAATACATACGCGCAATCAAAGTAACGGTATCTACGTTGCATCTAATCTGCTCAAATGTTGAATAGCATACTAGAACCTATTGGTATAATTCTTGCACACGTGTGGATTCAGCAGTATATGCACACATAGGTCGTCTCCGTAATCAAGCTGCACCACTTTCATACGCAAAATAAATGGTACAAACCACTGGAATATTTTCTCTTCCAAATAGGGAAACACTTTCTTTTTGAGGAACAACAATCCCTTGTGGTGAATTCGTACCTTTTTGCCATTATTCTTTGATTAAAGTTGTCTTCTTTAGGATGCACCGTGCCTGAAAATGGTTTTTATCGACCGAGCTTGCTATTTCTCCGACTCTGTTATACAGATTTGCTCAGCTGGATCACTTGCATCTTTTGACTGGAGAAAAATAAGTTCTTGCTTGCTGGGCCCATCACACACGTGCAGTCATGCTAATCCGACTGAATGATCATTACTGACTCGTGTTGACTTGATAATTCTGAGAACAACTGAGGACGATTGGTGAGCGAGTGAAACGCAAGTTGCTCTATGTCTGATCTCAATGTTTATCAAAAGTGACACCAAAAGGCCTAATATATAGCATCATGTTTACTGGTTGCTGTACTATTAGAAAATTCTACTCCGAATAGGTTCCTGAATTGTCCCAACCCAGAAATACTCAAGGCAAAATAGCAAGAAGGCCGAGGCTGCAGAAAGGCATGTTAATTTCACTGCAGAATAACTGTGAATACTTATGTTATGTCAAAGCATATAACTTGTAGATCAGAAGTTAACCAGTCACAGCAAGTTTCTATTGTACCTGTCCATGGTGATTCTGACTGTCTGGGGCTCCTCAGCGTATGTGGCTACGAAGCTGTGCCGGGTCGTGTCTCTTGTGATGCCTGCTGAATCAGAATACTCACCTTATCACTGTTGGTGTAGATAAAAGTCGATCTGTATCACCTTGAAAAGCGAACAATACACAGGACTTGGTATGAGATAGAAAGCCTCTCAATCCAATCAGCGTAAGTCTGTCTCACCCAAATAAAACCCGAAATATATGATTAGAACTCACCAGACCCATTGGTCTGGTGATTCCTATCCACACTGCTATGAGCAATTTTATTCGGAAAACCTCTTAAACAGAGGTGAACTGAAATTTTTATCTAGCTGGAGGGTAAAATTGAAGTGAAAGTGTATGTTGCTTGGTTCTGGGGGAAGATGCATTGCAAGCTGGAAGGTCTTCTATAAAGATTTTCTTGCGCAGCAAACATCTCTTGCAGATAGGTTATGGTTATAAGGGAGGTAGCAACCAGGAGAAACTACCATATTCTTTAAAAACGTTATTAACTGTTTAGATGGTAAAGTTTTCCAAGATTTGCTCGTTTCAACAACAAAATCATAACGAACACTTACATAGCCCACTTTTGCACTCCACGAAACATCAGTTCTTTCTGCTACACCGTTACTGGTTCTTTTTTGGATGAAAATCTACGGTATTCTTGATGTGGTAAATCAAGGTAGCAGATACTCAGTACTCTCGTTCGGACTAACACATATTACGAACTACCGCATGAGAGCAACTTCAGTGTTGAACAAAGTAATCACTAATCGTCCTCTTTTTCTCCCTTAGATTAAAGGATTCTATTTCCACAGGCAATTATAACTTGTTTCTTTCGAGGCAGAAAATGTTTTTGATACACTACTTGCAGGTCCTTCACAGAAAAGAATCAGGTAAGATTGCGCCTTCGCAACGGTCTACCCCGTACAATGTCCATTCTCGATGCAGCTTTCGCTGCTATTTTTCTCGTGGTTTTCTTTTGCTCACTCTTCCAAGTTGCTGGACTCCTTCGTGATACACTTAGCGCTATCCTCAGCATACGTTGTTCACCTGAAACTCAGTTTGAGTCTGCTGGTAAGGTGGCCGCTGCACTACTAAAATCTCTAAGATGGCAAAAGGAAAGTGCGTACAGGTCTCGCCGAGGTTTACAGTTCAAACACTGCTCGCACCTAACCAAGGGCAAGATATGACGATTGGATCTGTCGTTTTCTGCACAATTCCTGAGAATCAGGAGTCAGAAGCTTCTATGGCACGAAACAAAACTTCTCTGTGGTCTGAAAACCAAATCCCGCATCGACGCTACTTGTGTACATTCTTTCTATAGCCGTCCTCTTTCGTATTCACCCTGTGTTAGTGCAGACTCGACATTAAAATTCTCAAACCTTAAACTTAGTCTTCTGCAGGTCCGGATAGCTTCTTCCCTGGAATCCTCTGTCTTAGGCTTGTCCAGCTTGTGAAACACATGGCAGCTTTATTGAATAAATCCCCGTTAAATTGTTCAGTTCCTGAATTTCTGGCCATCTTTTACCAGTATTTCGATTCCCAAGGACCTTGACACAACTAGTACAGAGAAACTCTTTTCCCCCGATTGCTCTTATATCAGGCCAAACTTGGTCGTCTTCAAACCCGCCTGAATATACCTCCCGACTTGTATCAGTTTACCTACAAACCCCAAAGATCCAATCCTGTTGGACTAACTGCTTTAGTCCGTTTCACTACTCAATCACTAGACAGATTTGTCCGATCTGTCCGCCATTTATTTCCCTAGCCTTAGATCCAGTACCTTGTTCTCCTATTCTTCAGATGGATGAAGCTTTCAACTATCCGTCACAACTTCTATTTCCACAATGGGGTGCAGAATACTAAGACAGCACACGAACTTTCAAAAACCTTGTCAACAATTTTGGAATACTCCAAGGCTCATTGCTAAGTCCTTTCCCATTTTCAACTTATATCAGTGGCCTGCCAATTCCTCCTACGTATGCGATATTTAAAAGCTGTGAAACTGTTGTTCTTTGATGGGCTATCTCCCATCCCCCAGATTTGTGAAACTTTAATGAAGACTTGTTTCAAATCGAACATATTTCCTATCCGATCCGGTTTAAAACTAAACCCATTCAAATTCGTTAAATGTGTTTTCAGCAATCCTCACTCCCGTTTACCAACAGATTATATATTCTTCAATCCAAATCCTTACATATTGGTGGGCTCTGTCACATTCAAAACTTTACTAGAAAATTGCGACGTCTTTCTTTGCAAACATGTTTTTCAAATGGTTTCGGTCACGGCAGTCAGTTACTTTCAAATTAATCTCCTCAAGTGATCTTTCCGTCGTAATTTACGATCCTCTTGCCTTCTGAAACAGGATCCCCGCGCCTCGGTTTGGTAACCGTTAGTCGCTTTACCATTCATAATACTGGGACTGATAGAACGTATCGAAATCACTCCAGCCTGCGGTTAAGCAAACTGCAAAAGCAAGAAGATGAAGGCCGCGAAATTGTACATTGAATTTATAGCAGAATCAATTTGAATAAATACATAAAAGCAAAGAAAATGATAGGTAGATTACAAGTCGACCGATTACAGCTAGCTGCTGTTGTACTTATTCACCGTGATTCTGCTTGGTTGACGTTTCTTAGCGCATATGGCCATGAAGCTCTAAAGGAATACGTCCCGTGCGATGCTTGCTGAATCACAACAGCCGCTTTCATTCATCCTTATTGACACTTTCGTGACTGAAATCTTTGATCTACATACTGAGTCTTGTCTTACCCTAACCCACGAGATATTGCACGACCCTAGTCCTGCGTTGCACGAAGACTTATCCTTTTGTAGTCCCCATTCACTGACTCATTCTGTATTCCGATTCCTTTCCTCTAGAATCAACCTGTACCGAACTCCCCCATACTCTCTTTGAGTAGGGTTCTGACCAGCAAGGAGAAGAAAAATGCTGAGTTACTTCTAAAACTCCATAATTAGTTTACATTTTTCTTTACTGTCTCTCACTGAAATAAACCCCAGTTACTGCTGAACTTTTTGTATTTACCCAGGGCTTCTAGCTCTTATGAAAACTTGCTTCCTTATTTTGTTTTATTTATTGATTCAGTTAGTTATTACATACTTTCGCATGAATGCAGTGGGAGAAGTACATCCCATAGCCACGAAGGCCCACTGCATTGCCAGAGACAACCGGCAACCAGACCCTGAGGCTTGGAGTGGAGAATCATACTAGGTCCCAGTAGGTCACGTGAGGTAACGAACGGGACGGCAATGGATTACTGTCCACTACCAAATTAACCAGCGGTGGCGGGAACTCGAAGCTCGGACCTCCGAGGTAACAATCTACTGCTCTAAACCATCCGGATCACCTCCGTATACTGACTGAGATGTAGGCATACTGTTTGCACAAGTCTAGCATATAAATACAAGGGCGGAAACAATTGACAATACATTCATGTGACCAACAACTTTCCAAAGGGAATTTTAAAAGTATGACTTTTTACACTGAATGGTTCGAGGGCTTGATAGAGCAGGACAAATTTATTCCAGACTCATTTTTTAAATCACCACCATTTTTTCTGGCAACATCATTGTAGTGTCGTAATCGATTTGAGAAATTCATCTTCCTATTTTTTTCTTTCACACAAGTACGACAGAATCTATCTCCTTTATTGTCCATCACTGACGTATTGGCCTTATTGATAGTATTTTCAGCAGGTAACTCGAGCATCGTTTTTTCCGGTTATCCTCAGTAGCTGTGCTGATTCAACTTACAGCCTACTTGCTCACCCACTAACCTTGTCGGCTTACTCCCTCAGTCTTTTGCGCTGGAGACCGCTTTCGGGTAAATATACGCACCGATTCATCACATAGTTAGCGGTGAGTACGTTGTGGTAAGTTGAATTGCAGCATTTTGGAGAAACTGTCGGATTTTCCTGTCTACGCCTTCAAATTCCTGGCGTGAACGACAACAGTGTTCTTCAGACACTTTTTAATAATAACTCTGCTTTTTACTTACTTTTTCAGTGGAAGACAGATTGTCACAACCATTTTTGAAGTTAGAGGAATAGGGGAAAAATCACACTGTGTGGTGCACGCCTTATTTGTATTCTCTCGTTTATTATCGCGTATCGCATCAAATATTTCCTAGCGCATCATCAACGCTCAGATCTTCATTGAAAACCATGAAAGTAGCCCCACCGGGCTTTGAGCGAAGGCATTCAAACGGTTATCATGATGAAAGTAAGACCCACCTATCCCGAGTTTGAATCTCACTCCCACCGTTGGTTACACTCCAGCTGGCGGCCTTTAAAGGGGTTGCAACACAGTAGTGACCTAAATGGAACAAAGCTAGTTCACGCAACCTACAGAGCCTGACTACTCGATTAGCTTGAGTAGAAGGAGATGGATGCTGGGCAAGGAATTACTTTACAGACTATTTAAAACTATTCATATTCAAACTTATATTTGTTGGATTTTTTACATGCCGGTTCGATTGTTACATTATGACCTATCTCTTATATAAGGCGTCACTCATCCGGACACTGTGAGTACGGTGACCTTGTTTCTTATTAGCTTTTCCCTACTCCGATTTCCATTGACACTGTTTCTCATTGTTTATCGCACATTTGCATTCACTGCTTTTGGTCGCGCTCAGAATAAAGTTAGCGGTTTGCAGTGCAGTGAGCCTTCCCCTGACAGTTTCGTGCTTTTGTTCGTTTGCAGATACAATATTATTGTTCTTCATTATCGTATGATTTACCGGATCAATCCTGCTCCTTATTGGGTTATGAATTACGAACTCTTCGTTACTCCACATAGAATTATAGATGCACGGAGAAAAAGTAACCACTTTTGAAAAGTAAAACTTTGGCATCTCTTTGTTTATTATCTAAAAATCGCTTTTGTAGATTGGTTGGCTACTGAAATCTGTTTTTTTTGTTCTCACTCCGAATTCGTTGGGGCAGTGACTAATGTTGATAATCAGTACCTGACTGACTCACGGTCTGTGCTACTGTGAGCATCGGAAAGCTCGCCACCAATTTGATTCAACCAAAATGTCTCATCTTCACTGATGATAAAAATGGTGAACTGCCTATTATTTATTTACATCGAAGCTGTCATTTCTCGTACGCGACTGTTAATGGACTAGCGGTGTTTCTAAATCACATGACGCCACACACACGCACACACACGCTGATATCAAAGACTTGGTCCTCAATAATATGACCCACAAGTTGATGCTATGGCACCAGGATTTGTGCGAACACATTGGAATCAGCAAAAAATAGAGCCTGAGAGTGACGGAATATTTCACATTTTCTACACTATGTGACTAGTAGCCAGGGCGCTATTGAAGAAAAAATAGAACGGAAGAGGTGGGACTCCACAACGAATTTGCACATAGTATCACACCACACCCACAGTATATCATTGCACATTCCACAGTGGTCAGCATATTGTTGCAAAACCCGATTCGTTGGATGAAATACCTCAAAGGGATATATGACCAGGTGGAAAATTGACGTCTTTTTTCCTCCACTCATTTTGACTGAAAAGGCGGAGATGACAGAAAAACGTAGCTAGTTAACAGTGTTGTTTATTTCTGTCGTACTAAATATGAATTGATTCATCATGCATTATAGCTTTTCAACTTTTCGTTAAAAATTACGACTGCACTGTGCACCTCATTCGTCTGGCTCGTTAGGAATTGTCATCAGTTCATTATCACCGAGACCCAAATGGGATTCGAATCCGAAGTAAGAAGTCTTAAGTCTTAAACGTGAACAGCCGTGCCACCCAAACTGGCTACCGACGGTTTGTTTCACGTTACCAATACCTGATGATGAGCCCGTCTGACACTGATCTAGGACTTGAGCAATTCAAGACTTGCCTAACTATCCTCTATCATTATGAATATCTTCTCAGTGGGAACCCCAATGAAAAAAACAATTGTAAAATAACCCCACACCTTGGTTACTTTATCTGTTTCAGTAGTGGGAGGCTCACACTGAGAGCTGCAGTGAAGCACATTCATTCAACACGGATTCACGTCCCGACCGAGACTCGATTAATGTGCCGTGCAGCTCATTATTCTTACCAAGGGGGACAAATAGGATGTACATTGCTTCCATGGTTTTTGCTGCCGAGTTGATAGTTGGTACCACGTGACGAATAACCCCCAAAAAACAGTACACATATTGCACTATGGAAATTGATGCACTGGATGTGTCATTAGCGTTGCTGATAACTGTATGAGTAATATGTCGTGTCAGAGTCACAGACTAAGGCATTGAGAGGCAAAACGCATGCAGAACCCGAGGAAGGTCCTTATATTTGATGTTAGATTTTAATGAAAGTGTGCGTTTACAAAAAATCGATGACCATGAGAAACTGTTCCGGAAGTGCACCAGGTGATTGATGGATAAATAAGGAATTCTTTTTCTGTATACTAAAAGATAAAATCATCGCAAAATCCTTTAATTTTTGTAGAATGTTAATTTTTGAATACCCTACGGACACGGTTGTTTACTGGTTAGACTGTAGTATCCAAGGTTCAGTGTCTTCCGCCGGGGGTTGCTCGTGTTCGATCTGCAAAATGCAAAACAGAGAAAACTCCATGAGCTCAAAGGCTCAGTAAGTCCATCAACAGGATCCTACACTTATTTGAATAGAACACAAATATGGCTGCCTACAACCTGTTCACTAATATGACCGGGTCCCAATCGGGATGATTTTTATTCAGTAAATCTGACGGACGATCGGGAACAATATGTGGACGGTAAGTCTACAAGAGGATAACAGAAGGACAACGGCGAAGTGGGCAAAATTAGCGGGAACCAACAATCACAGAAAATATTCCGAATAGGTATTGTGCACAAATGCTGGCAGAAAAGTAAGCCAAATGTGCGGTTAAATGTAGTTGCAGTACAGTCAGCAAGTAGAAATCTTTGGACGAATGTGAAATCCGACAAAGTTCACGGAGTACAAATGACCGTTCATCACCGTGGCACTGAAAAGGGAAACTGCTCGACTGGCACTTGCAGATGAACTTCCGAGTGATAGTTGCATTCACACGTGATTGGCGATATGATCTACGCAGTCGGGTAAGGGACACACAGGAGTAGGACGCTGATGAGAAGTCAGAAGTTCGAGAGATTCGTGTGGGCGGTCCCTTTTGGACTCGTGTTGTTAGTTAGACAAACAACACTTGGATAGTACATTACGAAACCGGAAGAGATGGAAGAAAGCAGAAAATCCAACAGCTGTCGTACAACAAATGCAAACTTACACCAGCAGCAAGGGGGGGGGAGTTTTTCGGGCCAAGAATAATTTCACTTGATAAAAGCTGGCACAGTATTCATAAGATTTCAACTTTGGTTCATCTTCATTGATAAGCATGTGAATATATATAAGTAGATCTCCCTGTTGCCATTATCTGAACCGAATGATCAATCCCACTTTAAAGGGCTCGATACTGGATTATCAAAGACTCAGATACAGCTATGAACTATCTCAAATGACTTTCTCACCATTCAATGGTTTTAGGATAACTTCTGTCGCTTAGATGAATAATGGCTTTCCGTTATTTGATGAGCAGTTAGTTTCTCTTGTCTGTTCATTAGAGTAATCCCTAGGTCATAGTTCAACACTCAACAATAAAGGGTTCTGGCTACTACTAATATGATGCTTATAACTGATCGTATTTTGCAATCTTCTTTTTTGCCATCATATGGTCTACTCGTAAGTGGTGTATCTCCGTTTGCTGTTCTCCAAGTTTTATTTACCTCTCAGGCGCTCACACAATCTACTTAGTCCATGTACAAAAAAAAACTAGTTTCACAGTCCACGTTTCGCATCTAATTGTTATTTCCCATGATTTTATACCTTCACTGAGAGATAATAACTTGCCATATGGAAGCCTGAGTTTCGCGTAAAACAACTCCAGCCGAGAATTGAGTTACCAGACCCCGCGGGAACCTCGGCACCAAAAGAGGACACTAACCAGCGGGATAAATTTATTCCTGCTTTCATTTTATTCACTTCAATCTACATTCCTGCCTATAGCCATTTGGCGGACTTCAATTTACTCCTCCTCTAACAACCTTAATTCCACGAGGCACTTAGCAATGACCTTTCCTTAACGTACAAGTTCATCAACTGATTACGGAGAAACACAGTTCAATACTGTGACTTTATTCGTGAGAAAAAGAGTTGCCAGGTGCTTTGATTTCAGTGAAGAAAACTGCCGGGCGATAGGTTGGTGAATAAGAACTCTGCAGTATCTTTGACAACTTTTCTGTAGCTGTCTTACAGGCGTTTAAATGAAATTTGCTCGGCTTGGTTAATACTTTGTTTAGAAAGGCCTAGAAAAGTACGATGATAAAATATCTTAAAATATCTATTCAGGGAAGAAGTAGAAATCTACTGGGAAACAGTTAGGAGTAGGGCTCGAAAAAGCGAGCTGAAAAGCAGAAGTAAAGATTTCATTTTTGTCTAACCGACGGAATCTAAAAGCATATTGCGACGAGACAAAATGGGAGGGTCAAAAATAGTTGGTGTCAACAGGGATCCCAAAGTTCGTGATGGAACTTTTCTGGGAAAACGATCAGCGCCAATCACTGACCGGGCAGCACGGAAGACAAATTGTCAAAAGCGAAAAATGTAATCAACAAATTTGTCTTCGGAACCGAAAATTCACTAGTACTTTGGCATTTAACAGTTCACGCGACGAGCCGGAATCGAACCGGCAATGTTCCGTTTACCGAGCAGTTGTTCTATCAGCTGAGCAAAAAAGGCAAAAGGATTATCCATTCTATACAATGTTCCAGCTCGTCATACTATCAATAAGTTATGCATATATGCCCATAAGTCTTGTGGATCTCGTTCAGCCTAGTGCTGTTCGTCCTGTGGGGAACTGACTGATGTGACTATTCCAGGGATCAAAATCGAAACAGTTGCCATGTATCACCGGAATAGTGGTTGCGCATCATTTGGCATACAGTTACCTTAATCGAGTCTGACTGGTCCTACCACAATAATTAAATGATAGCTAGCAGAGCAGTCGTCCGGGAAGCTGAGGGTCGCCGTTTCGATTCCAACTCGCAGCGTGGGCTTGGGGATGAGGAAATGCAAGCGGATTACCCATTTTCTGCATCAGTCCGACCACTCATACCATCAACAAGTTCTACTTTTGAGTTGGTCTGCAAAGTGACAAGACGTGATGTAGGAACTAAAAATTGTGGTCACCTGAGGTTTGTGAATACAGTGTGAAGTACAGTCTCCACCCCTGCACATTGGGCCTATGAATCTTTTGTGGTGATTGTGGTCACCTCGAGTTCGTCATCTGTTCTGTTCATTTCATTTGATTGATACATCATCCCAGTAAAAAAGAAGCGGAAGGGACAAATCAAACAGAGCTACCTGTTTGTGTGTCCAATATCTGGTCAGTTTCCAATGAACATGACAGAAATCGATACATACCTATAGATTTGTGCACCCACTCTCAACCTTAAGGCACAGCTCATCAACTCGTGTCATGGGAGGACTAAACAAGCTCATCTATTTGACACGTAACAGTGGGGGTTTCACGAGGGCACGATAAGTACATTAGGATGTGAGCACGTGACTAACAGATAGTTAGCTCTGATATTACGTTCTGAGCCTCATGCTCAGTCGAAGTCGGTAAGATTCTGAAGGGTTAGCTCAAAACAAGGAAAAAACTGTTGACCTTCATCGAGAAGATCGTTTTGGTCATTCGCTTTGTTACAATTTGTGGGCGCATAGATGAATTGGGAGCAAAAGGGATGGGGAATATTCAGTTGTCATTGGTTTTTATACATAGGTTAGTGAAATTGTCATTGCAGTTGAACTCGGTGAACGGATACGTACAATCAAATGAGATCCGAATTATTCGGACGCTTACCGCGTCAGTATTGATGCTTGTAATACTGAGGAAATAAAGGAGTAGACTGTACGTCAACTGTATCATTCCAGTAGTCACTTGTATACATATCCCATTTTAAGAGCATATAAATCGACGGGGAAAATATGAGCAAATGATTAGACGCAAGTGATCCTGACATATGACTGTCCTACTCAGTGATTCCAAATATAAGTGGAAGAATTTTAGCCCAACCAAAAAGTCCAACACTCGCTACAATGCCAAGCCAACCGGCTTTGTTGCTATGTGCCACCTCAATAATTACCCACTAAAACTACCTCCAGATACTCAACCGTCGGGAGAAATAATACAAACAACGAAGGAGTCCATCCGAATATTTGAGTAAACATTTTAACTGGATGATCACGTGACTAAAATAGAGTTCAAAACGCTAATTCTGATCTTAGCAAATTCAAGCAGAAAACAGATACAAACCCTTTGTGTACCTACCACAACAACCAAGGTTCTAAGCTGTATGGTGAAACTGGCAAAATCCTTGCTGATCACATCAGGTCCCTGAAGCGAAAATGGATACCGTACAAACGCCACACATAATTAGGTTTAGTTACCGTTGCGCACAACGTAGCACCCAATATTTGAATGCGTTTATTGGATGGAATAGTTTTTTGACCAACAGTAAAGGGTGCCCAGTAGCCAAAAACTTTTCACAATAGATAAAAATGAATTAAAATATCAGCTATTGCTTAGAGCCCCCCCCCCATCCTATTTTCTAATTCTCTCGGATCACGTTGCACCACCAGCCTCCTGTGAACAGGAAAACAAAACCTATCGATTCACTTCAAGTCTGTTTTATCTGCGTTAGAGTTCGTGAACCGCAATTCACATCTCCCCAGCTCCAATAGAAGTGCAGGATAATGAGTCTGGCTGACTTACAGCAGCTTGGTTAACAATAAATAATACGGCTCGCATCCGTCATTGGTATGAGAAGGTAACTAATAAACACTGGCACGGTGATCGACGCTGATGACAGACTTCTCCTCAGTAGAAACCTAATGGGAACGAACGTTTGATGATCACTATTCAGAGCATGATCACCTAATTATTTTTGTTGTCTCTTGGCGTTCATTTGTTTTGACTAAAGGAATAGCAGCCCTGACTGCATTAGGCTCTTCGTAAAGATACAGCGAAATGGTTCAGGCTACGTTCCGCAAGCCGTCGTGTATGGCCTCTCTTGGCTTCTTGTCGAACAAAATGAGTAAAACGACTTGTGAACTGGATTACCAAGACACGAGTTATCACGTCTATTGCCATTCTGTTCTTCTAATGTCAGATGGATTTTCATTTGGTTACTCAAAAACGGCTGTATTCTGGCGTCGAACGTACCTACTGCATGGCCGAAATAGTAACTGTCTCCAAAACAACACGGATACAGACACCACTAGAGAAGGAACAAATGCTCCCACCGCCCAACCCGAGTGTGTTCACCGATTCCAGTGTGGATTCCTAACCGTTTACAGAGGCAGAACAGAAAGGTAGCTGAGTCATCAAATAACCAAACCTCTCCGTGTAAGGCTAGATAAAATTATGGGGACAAAATCGCCACAATGATACCATCAACAAAATCAAGAAAATTTAGGTCATCAACAACAAAATATCGAGGGGAATCGACGCACTGCTTCGGCTCCAGCAGCCTCCCTCCAAGTCATCTACTAGCCGAGGCTCTGACCATTCACATCCAAAACCCCTAAACAATGCTAACAAAGTAAATGGACTATCAGCCTAGCTTCATCATAGTGAAAATTCGCCTTACCCTCACCTTGTCTTCATTAGTAAAGTGATCTCTGTCTGTCCACAGTTATGTCTCCTTCAAAGTCCGTTTTATTCAGACTATATAGACAATGACCGTGACTGCAGTACTCAAATGTGAAGATGCAGCCAATTAGTCCTGGATATATTGTGTAAACCAGTGACTTTGGCCTCCTTATTCTAATTTAGGTCGTACGAAATATGAGTTGTTTAGGAAAAGGTGTAACATGCAGTTTGAAAGCTCACCTCACTGTAGAAAACCATAGAAGCATCAGCATACAGTGCTCTCATTCTGCTTGGAAAAGGCACATTGGAGGAAAGGATTTTTGTATGATTGGCGGGTTGTTAACGACCTTAGCTAGTGACGAGTGGATGGGCGTTACATCATGTCGTGGTAATGTCAAACGGGTTGTGGATAGGCAGTTAGGGTGGCTCCCAGTTAACGTGTGTGTGTGGCTCACGGGCTAGGCAAGTCGTCTGTGTTACAGTTCTAGTAGGAACCCGGTGAAGGCGCATGACGGATGATGATTCCTGATGAGCAGGGTGAAATATTACCGCACCATTTTTGGGGTAAGTGGACAAATTTTCTCAGAAGTAGACCCTTCTTTAAATAGTACTTGCATCATAATTCCAACTCGCGACTGCACTGTCGTCGTCCGCTGGCTACCTGCAACTAACCCACAGGGAGCTGTCAGTAGATCTCCCGTAAGATTCATCAGTGGGATCGTCTAAGAGGGACATCCATTTCCTGATACAAAAATCAGATTATGGCGAGAAGTTCTGTTTAATAGTTTTTTAATTGCCAGTTCAGCTTCGATTTTGCATGGTGAATCGTTTCGTCCGAAATTTTGCTTAAAAATAAGTCCAATCGATAAATAAAAACATTGGCGTTGCCGATAACGGCCAGCTAGCGTGGTTGTTTCCATGGTGCTACTATAGTAGGGATTGCCGAAGCAACAGAACGACACGAATATGAAGCCGATCGCCCCGACCAGTCGAGAGCTGCAGACCAAAGGACAGACGGCAAGTATGTCAGAAGCATCCGGAAACAGACAAAAAGAGGCAATCGGACTGCCGGATAAAATGCAACGGGGTCTTTGGTAATCAAGAAGATTGCCCATGTGAGGAACTACCGATCAAACTGTCAACTGGAGCTATCCGACCAGCCAAACAAAAATAATGCGCAAAAGAATCAAGTTAACGGCCACAGGCCAGCAGCCAAAATTCTCAGACGGTCAGAGGATCAGTGTTACTGCAGCACTGTTCGGAAAACGGACCATACAAACGATGGTACGTGTTTCACGGACTTGACTTGTCTGGTGACACAAATACAGATGTCCTCACTCACACTGCCCCCTTAATTACACTATGACACCTGTCCTATCCAAATACAAAGCCATGTGTAAGCCATGATCCAGGAGAAGGAGTTAAATCACTTCCGAATAATTTCTCCTGACCAAATGGAATATACAGTTCCGGGTTAGCTGAAATATAAATTTTATGGTAAACCCGTCGATAACATTATTTTGTCTATTTTCTAAGACATTAGACATTAAAGTTAGTAGTTAGTTGATCCCAATTCCTTTCTCAGTCGAAAAGCAATGGGTATATATTACAACTACAGACTCCGTATAGGTCACAAAAAACAGCTGTATATTGAATAATTCGACAGACTTTCCATAGTGTGAGAAGCACCGATAAAGCATGACTTACCGCTCTATAATGTTTTCCCATATAGGCCTTCTTTCCCGTCATTCCCGCCTCCCGTGGAAATATCCGGATCAAAAAGTTGCCAAGACTCCTGGGACACGGGAGCAATGTGTCCGGTTAACGTCTCCTCTTTTTCGTTCACAACTTGCAGTTTCAGTTGTAAATGGTATTTTATTATTAGGTGGAATGATGACCAATTTGTGTTGCTGCTCGTTGATTTTCTTGTTGCCATAGTATGAATCGTCCAAATACTCACATTATCCTATTATTGATTAGTTCAAGAAGTGGTCACGGGGGCAGCCCTTTATAACTGAACAAGAGACCAATCTTCGGTTCCCAGTGTGTTGACTTGGATGAGTGGGTAAGACGGAAATCACAAGTTTCGTAGAGAACTTCACGCTAGAAAAGAATTCCGGCACTTAGAATTGCGTAAGCAGATGAAGGTAGACGGGGAAAAGACTTTGTGCAAAAAAGGTTGGTTCAGCCCTTAAAATGCACATAAGTAAACAATCATGGATGTTTTGAAATGATCCAAATGTTGTGAAGTCGTTGACCTCGGGCGGGATACAAACCCACGCATGGTTTCCAGCCACTCTTTAGTACCCCATGTGCCAAGCCCCACTTCAAAACCAAACAAGCCCGCGCATTCAACCGGGTGACTCTCGTTGGTTCACAAGGAAATCCTGATGAAGGCGGCCAAATTACGTGTTAGTTCTCTGTGGTGGATGTCATGTGTTACCGTAGTTTACGCTAATGAATGTATCAAATCTGCCAAATCCCACGAGAATATCGTGGACGTTTAGCGTTTGATCTTGAACACCAACGACGACTAGGTTCAGGTCGGAAAGAGCGATGAAAGGGAGATAACGAGCATAGTAATAGAATAGTGGTGCACTTGTGAATAAACTTTGGCCTTAAGTCTGGTATTGTCATTACATGACCCTCCTCCAAGCAAAATGGAGCCATCCGTGAAGCCTCAGAATCATCGCTTGTTAGAGCTTCAACTTCGGCGGAAGTGTCCTTTTTGTTAAAATCATGTTCAGTTTTGTGGTAGTCATGGATCGCCGTTCTCACTTTCTCCGATGTGAGCATTGGTACCTGCCTATACACTTACTGGGCTTCAGCCCATCGGGTTTTCATTCTCTCTGCCTCTTTGCCGATCGTGCACGTGCGACCCCCAATGGAAGAGCTCCGCTTCTAGCACATCTAACGACCCCGCTTGTCTCCGTATCCGTGTCGAACCGCCGTCCTCGTCGTTGTCGTCGTCCTCATTTCCGTAGTGCTGTGGGAGCGTTCGTTACCGCGTTGCAGACGTGAATGGTTTGATTACCATTTAGGCTTGTTTATCAAACACGAGTTAGAATGAGCCACGGATTGTTGCATTCGCAACATAAGCAGACGAAGAAGTTACTTGTTTAGTGGCGAAACAAACTTGGTCGATGGTTGTAATGAAATAGCATTTATATAGTCAAGTAGTGCTGGTGAATATAAAGGAAGTTCTTTCGTTGGCGGTGTATAGTTTTATAGTGTAAGATGATGATGATGACTCTGATAATGAATGGGGAAGAAAATAGTTGTTTAGTTGAACATTGATCCTTTTATGTTAAATGATTTCATAAACCATCGAAATCTCCCAGTGAAATTGACGAAGTAACCAAACACAGTACGTTTTTTTACAAGGAGTTCTTTTGAGTTAAACCCCCGACAGGAAACTTGACCTTCGAAGAATTCGACAACTGTGACGGCGACAGCATTCGCCATCCAAATGCCGGTGAAGAGCGAAAGATAAATTGCAAGATCAGAGCTACGTAAACCTTTGGGAGTTAACCCCCGGATAGCTTGATACTAATGCGTCTTGATTGTTATTATTCACTCCTGGTTTCCAGTCCATTGGGGGGCCCAGAGGATATTCACCTTTGATGATTCTTAACAGTGAGTGCCCCAATTATTTGGGACGGTATATTAATTGTCGACAATAAAAAGGGAATAATGAATCATTCAATTTTAATAATTAACCAATAAGACCTCGTAGTCATGTTCTTTGTCCTTGTTAATGATACGCTACTGGGTCAGTAGTTTCTGAAAATAAGAGTCAATTTACACGCGAATTCATTCACCTGGATATCGATTACCAAAGTATTTTTCGTGATCTTACCTTGCCTTTCTAGCCACGATATCCGGAAGCTCCGACAGAATTCTGTTTATTCAATATTTGTAAGGTCAATCGATCGGAATTTTTAACCTAAATTAAACCGTGAATATAATCACTTAATTTTCTGTATCAGGGTAGAAGTTTCAATACATTCATATGGTTGAATGAAATTATTGATAGATCTCGTATGGTAAAATGGGGCTGGAACAAGCTCTACAATTTCTGTAAAAGTATAACAATATTAAGGAAGTCATAAAACAGCTTGGTTGGGTGAATTGATAATAACACTTGCTGGGTGGAAATTCTAATTAGCACATGTTTGATGTTTTGGAATTGTTCGCTGCGCAGAAGGCTATGCTAGAGTCCATAGAAGAGATGGAACAAAAAATTCTCCCCAACGGTTTCGATCTCCTTGTTCTGCGTGATCGGTTTCAGTGGTGTGTGGGTCTATCGCGTCTCAGTTAGACACGGAGTAAAGGTGACATTTAGAATTGTGAATCCCAGTTAGCAAATGGTGCATGGTTTCCGCCGACTTTAAAAATTGTTTTCCTTTATCCTCTGGTTCAGTAAATTAGCTGGCGCGTCTTTTACGACCAATCTGTTTATCCCGTCTTGGTGTAGTTTGATATCGCATGCTACTCATGATTAGATGTGCGACAGACAGTAACTATGGCTTTCCGTTGTATCCTACTGATTTTAGATTTGTTCAAAGACTTGATTCTTAACAAACGAACTGTTGTCTGGCGCATCTGGATTACGACAGTAGCAATCCTTAGATACGACTCTTCCTTTGGTTCTCGTTTCAGTATGTGAAAGCGATTAAACTGTAATATGTGCGGCCAGTGATCTTCTCTGCTGGTTTACACGTGTTCGACCGGAAATCACGAAAGGCAGAAAGCGTCAAGTGAGCAGCTCAGCGAGTGTATCATCGGGTTACCACGTGCGCATCAATCGAACTCCAGTATGGCGACCTATGTACTGGCTCTCAAACTGCCCCCCCCCTCTCCTCAACGAAAGAGCACTGTTCACAGTGTTGTACACTTGTACATTACACAAACAAACCAGGAGAGTACTGAGTTCACTGGGACCACTAATGGGGTAGATCATTTCAAAAGACCGTTGCCGGTCACATAGCTTCTCAAAACTACTCCGTCACGAATACCTCCCATTCCTCCCAGTCCCGTAGTGGGTGGCAAATCTGTATCACACAAGAGCAGCTCTCTTCCGAGGGGCTTTCAATTATCCAGTCTGCAAAACACAAAATATTACGTAAACTCCATGAATCGGGCTCAGTAAATGTATCATCAGATTCACATATTTGTGTTAACCGAAAGCCAATAAGGTTGACAACAGACTGCTCACTACAAAACCAAACAACTGTTCGTGACCTTGGGAGATTACTAGTGGTTATCTTTGAAAACAAATCCTGGGAGTAATGGATGGGGATTTTGAACTGTTGTCGCCATCTCTGGCCAACTACTTTGGTTTCCTTTAAAGAATATTGTGGTACTGGGCACTGCATTTGAGATGCTTCAATGGAAATAGGAGAGTTGACAGACCCCCTTGCCTAATTTCAAATCAATGACTATTTAAAGTAATTAACATAAAATACAGTATATTTAACTTGTGGTCTCGAAATGATTTGCAAGAAGTACCGCTCAAACTGATACGAATACTTTCAATCATATAGAATCTCAGCGATACACAACCACTGTCGTGCAGTCTGTGATGGGATGAAATTCATCGCCAGAACGATTTACTTTTCAGGTAGCCTTAAGTGAATACAACTGTCCATCATCAATGCTGATGTTCACAAGCAGAGACACAAAAAATGTGCATGTGATTCTCCGTGCACCCGCGTGACTGTGTGTATGTGATGGATACAATGAAGCATCACGTTCGAGGCGAACCTGCTTGCGGAGCTGACACTTCGAATAAGACACGTGCTCCTCGAGTTGAAAGCTTCTATCCATCGATCTGTTCCGGGAAACGAAGGTAAAATCCGGCAGCATGGATTGAGTGAAATGCATATTATTGAGCACCGACGTTATAACTACTACTGCTAGTACCACTGCTACTACCATCACTATTACCACTACCACTAATACCACTACTGCTACTACCATTGTGGAAGTAGTGTGCGTAGGCAGTTAAAATTCCGGATAGGGGAGTGAATCAGGACTTGGCGAAGTCACATTAGATGCTCAGATTTTGATAAAACAAGAAGTACAGGCGTACTGAAAGTGACCTAATATTCTCCTTCTGAAAGACTGTTGCTGAAGACATTTGATGTAAATGAGTAGTTCATTTGTTGCCCGATCACTTGAATGCTTTTCCGATGATTCATTTTGGAAAAACAAAAATTTTCTTGAGTATAACACGATTACTATCACTATTCCAGAGAGATTACTGAAGTTCGATCAACAAATTACGTGCTGCGCAATTAAAATCACCACCCTAGTTTTTATAGTATATTAAAAAAGATAGGAAATGTATAATTCTATGTAACCCGTGGTTATATACCTTGGTTTTGCAGTGACCTGTAGTGTAGTAATCGGACGACCGGCGGCCTTTTTGGTGTTCCATTAATGTAAGTGTAGGATCCTATCGATGCAGTTGCTGATCCTTGGGCTCACGGGTTTTCTTCTCTTTGTGCTCTTCAGATCCAACACAAACAACTCCTCTACCCCAGTCGGAGAAAAGCAGGCGCTTGCGGAGAGGAAATTGTGGCCTTCGTTACTGTGATCATTTGCCGGAATTTTGGAAATCCAAAAAACTCAAGATGCTGAATATGAGTGATTTTTTAACTCTGTGGAGGCAGAAAGCACTATTTGGGTTTTTAATCACTGGTGATTAAGTGCTAATCTTACAAGAAGCATTTTGTTCTGTTGAAGTGTCAGCCATATAGCCGCCCCGCAAAAGGTAGCAAAATTAAAGCAAACACTTTTGGGATTCACCAGATGACCTTCAGAGTCCACAGCAAATTCATGTTTGACGATAGGCTCATTGAGAATGTACGCGACCTTCACGTCAAAGTCATAGGAGCAAAATTCGTTAAATATCTATTTTGTTCCCGCTTCGTTGAAGAAGGTTGCACTGAAAAACTTAAAGTTCTATTGCCTAAGTAGATAGGAGAGAAACAAAATTCTGAGAAACTAGCGGATCCGTATTTTTGCCACAGAAGTTACTTGGATACTTTTCGTGAACGACAACACATTTTTCGCGCCATTATTGAAAGGTATGTGGTCAGGAAGGGATGCCGAGTACAGAAGAACACATTCGACTTAAATAGTGATTTCATTCACATGACGGTACCAAAAATCTTCAAGGAACACTGGTTTCATCCAGTGAGAAGGTTTTCCAGTAAATTTTTTATGTGCCGCTGTGAAGAAGTGAAAAATTTAAGCTATTTCGAGTTTCATTATTCTCATTACTAGTTTCGTGAAACGTATGATACATGGTGGGAACTAGCCACAAAGGATAGAGGCAACTTGACATATTATCATCGCAAGAATGATACGTATCTGGAAAATCGTGATTTATGTTTTTTACTTATTCTAATATTTCTTGTTTCTACTAGTGATTTACATTTTCCCATGTTTGTGGATCACGGCATATGTTAATTGTAGAATTTATGTAATTTCTTGTGCTATATTTTTCGCCGGGACGGAGGAAAACCCGAGATGATTCATATTTGGTGATCACAGTGTGGCAAGTGTAGTTCGCATAAAATCTTTATACCAGGGTGCAACACCGCATGTGGGGAATAGACCAATTACCAAAATGACGAAGTCTTTCGAGAACGAATATCTTTATTTTGCATTCCGTACGCGTGTAGCATATCTTGTTGAAGGTTGATATTTTTCTCTTCTATCGTTTAGCACAAATCTGATGTGTGAAATCACTTTTCACAGAGGTTGCTTAGGATTTTTATCATTCAACAAATTTCACTACTTCTACTAATACTGCTATCAATACTAATAACATTACCTTTTTTGCTACTGGCCACTGTTGCCCATAACCTTTATTCTGTCGACGCTGTTAGAATGCCATTGGTTCGCTCACCTTCGTCTGGATTTAACAAAACACTCGCACACTTCCAAAACCCATTCACCCAGGACTGTTTGCTCTACGGAGAACTTCATCGGTCCCGTTTCAATTTCTCGTACCCATACACGGTCACCAATAAACTGATGGCGAACCACGTGACATTATTCGGTAGAATGCACAAATGCCGACGGCATATATGTGGCACGTGACTACAACATTCACTTGCCAGTCTCTCTGTTTTTTTCAGTACCTCCGATTGCGACGGGTCTATGCATTGCAGTTGGAATCTGCGTTATACTGTGATATATATATATATATATATATATATATATATATATATATATATTAATAGCAAGCAGTATGTTAACATGTGGACAAAATTTCCCTGGAAGCACACTACCGGTTTCGCGGTTGTTGCCGCTCCTCAGGTATGCGCACCCGGTACTCCTCTGCCCACTCGTCTTCATACTTGTACACTCCGATATTATATGTTCACTAGGATCTAATTTGAATCATCTGGAGTGTGAATGGATACTCACGTTAACCTACTACTTACAACCAATATGATTGCTTGCACATGCAGCCTCGTTGCTCGTTGGGTTAGCAGTGACCCAGACACGAATAACTATGAGAAATCACAGTTGTGACTCATTTGTGGGCTCTTCAGTGAAGAGTATTTATTCACACTCCAGACGATTCAAATTAGATCCTAGTATATATATATATATATATATATATATATATATATATATATATATGTATATATATAAGCATAAATACACCAACAACCGCGTGCATATCTGCATACAAACATACATACATACATACATACATACATACATACATACATACATACATACATACATACATACATACATACATACATACATACATACATACATACATACATACATACATACATACATACATACATACATACATACATACATACATACATACATACATACATACATACATACATACATACATACATACATACATACATACATACATACATACATACATACATACATACATACATACATACATACATACATACATACATACATACATACATACATACATACATACATACATACATACATACATACATACATACATACATACATACATACATACATACATACATACATACATACATACATACATACATACATACATACATACATACATACATACATACATACATACATACATACATACATACATACATACATACATACATACATACATACATACATACATACATACATACATACATACATACATACATACATACATACATACATACATACATACATACATACATACATACATACATACATACATACATACATACATACATACATACATACATACATACATACATACATACATACCTGCATACATACATACATACATACATACATGCATAAATACATACGTACATACTACGTACACACAAGCTTGCATACATACTAATATTGGTTTTTAGGGAGGTGTGGCATCTCGAATTTATTCCAGTCTCTGTAGGGTTCCCGACTGACCTTAAACGCGTCCATTTCCAATGATCGAATACATCCTACCAACTCCCACGCATTGCATCCATCTACTCACGGTTTCATCAACGGTTAACAAGCACAGTGGACACTGGTAACAGTTACTGAAACATCGTTAGCGAAATCCTAATTTCCACGCAACCTACGGGAGGTCACTGGGTTAGAAAACCACAAGTTTTAAGAACGAACAGTTCCCTGTGATCTTAGTCGGAAGTCCTGATTACGATTTACTGCTTGGAATATTCGATATTCAAAGCAGACTGAGCCCAGCTCCATAAATCTGTTTCTATTTTGCTAACCAACACTGATTCTCTCTTTTGTAAATCTCTGTGTGCTATTTACTACATCCCAACTCCCTTCAGTCTGGGCAGTGATTCGTCGAAGATACTTGACCTCGGCAACCACGGTGAAATTTTCTGAACCTGAAAGGCTAAAAGTAAGAAAAGTTTTATCCTTACGCAATCAAAGCTAGACGATTTTCACAAATGACTACAGTCTACTAACTCTAAACTTCTATGCGTAATGGGAAAGCTTGACCTTCGACCGTAAATAAAGTTTAGAGCATGAAATGTAATTGAATCCACCTTCTCTTCCTATGCTATTAAACCCGCTCTGTTTGTCCATGTTTTATGGGATTAGTTTTGAGTCAAACCATGTAGAAGGATCAAATTTGGCATGCCGGTTTGTCAACCAATTACCATAGAAAATATACACATGGGTCTGAAGCTTGAAACAGATAAACCGATTAATCCCGGAAAAGTTACCTGATAGGGTGTGAATTGCCGGTAAATCCTCCCCTAAAAGGATGGCAAAAACGTCGAACTGGCTTGCAAAAGCAATGGCATTGGTCGGTAATGAAGTATTTTCGATACTCAGGGATGTGTTGTTGAACAGTGTTCACCTCACAAGTGACTCGTGAAGGAGAAAAAGCTTTGCTAGCACTTCTAGAAGGAAAGTAGACCGCTGACTCCTGCTTCAGAACATTGATTGATTTTTCTCTCACAATAATTCCGAAAATCGACTGAGGCCCATTACCTTTCAACATGGCACTGCCGTCATACATGAGGCCAATCTCACCAGAATGTGGCTACGGTACCAACAGTCCTGACTGGAACAAGGTTGAAAATGACTGGGGTTTGCTGGCGAGGAGAGTCTTTACTGATGCAAGGGTCTTCACGATCCTCGAAGAATAAGGTAGCATTGAACTTGAAACTATCCGGAATACAAAGGAAAGCATGTCCAGGGGTCATGTTTCAGTCATTTCAACGAAAATTCAGTGTTTCGTAACGAGCCACTTGTTTACTCAGCAGTCTGGAGGTGAACTGGACAGCATTCCATACCTTCTCAAAAACTTCTCCAGGATAGACAAGTGTATCTCTTTCATGCTTCAAATCCGTGTGGGTATTTGTATAGTAATGGACTGACACCACAGTGTGCCAAATTTTATCCCTCCATGTGGTTTGCTTCAAAAGTAATCCCATAGTACAGAAAAACAGAGTGAGTTTAATAGCGTTTCGTGCATTCCATTCCATTATGCTATCTGTATCTGTCCACTTCTATCCCAGATATACACGCCGCAATCACTGGTGTACATAATGGTTTGCCGGTCCGCTGACTACTCGTTCCTGGGACACCCGGAGGCCAGGACCTAGTTGCACCGTTGCTAGTTGTCGTTTAACCTGTGGTCTTCGTCTTCTCTCACTCGCACGTGCCAGATCAGTGGGCTGGTGACCAACTGCTCTGCATCTGAGTATCAAACACTAACACTGAATCTATCCGGTGTACATTTCAGACCGCCCATTATCCTTATCAAATTCCAAATAATCATCTTTCCGTGACGCTAGTCATTTTTCCAACTGATGTGCATCACTTCGAGAGAATAGAGCCAGATTAAGGGACGACAACAAAGAAAAGCATCTAAGTGATGTATATTCCAATACATTTTTCTCACAATTAGTTTATGATACACAGGAGACTGGCTAACCAGTAACGACGTCAAATCACATCAGAATATCTTTCCTCTCAAGGCCTTATACAGGAGATTGCTTTACCGCTTTCCGCACTGCCGTAGTCACAAAATTAGAGGTGGATAAATGGAATAAATTGACCGGAAGCGGTTCAGTGGTTCAGATGTTTACCTACCACCACGGAGGTCAGAGTTTCGAATCCCATCACCGAAGCTGGTCATTCTGAAGGTGAACAATAATCCACTGTAGCTCGGCTCGTTATCACAGTTGAACTTACGTGTAATTCCACATCATTCGAAGTCTAAGGATCTGATTACCGGTTATCCGCAATGGTGCAGTGGACCTTCGAGGTTATGCAGTTATGCGCACACTCGGAGAACGGGAAAAGCACTGTGCAACAAAGATGACTATCTTGGGTTTGGATTACCAAGGCTTCTCAGGTGTGATTTGTGGCACCCTGTAGGATGGGCTTCTCGTTCAAATGTTACTTCACGGGATGAAATTCATACTAACAGCTCAGGACGACAAATATGTTCTTGACAAGAAGCAGTGTTTTCATAAATGGTCTTCATCAGCTGAACTTATGTTTTTGGTTACGATAAGTTCATCAATGAATTCGGGAAAAAGCAGACAGTACGTTTTCTGTTCTAGACGAACCAGAGCAGTATCTGTGGAGATTGTGGCCTACAGTACTCCATGTTTTTTTACTACCTCTGCATGTTCATGTACATTGCGATTGCGCAGAATACAAGTTCCGTTGCGAACTCGTTCAGCTGGTGTTCCTGACCCTTCATTGCGCATAGTTCGTTCGGGAGTACTGAGGCACTCACAGTGAATAGTCCAGGTACTCAAGTGGAAATCCTAATTACTGTGGTAACCCAAAGATAAACTGTCCCCTTTTTCAGTGCCTACCAGTTTCGCCTAAGGTCAAACTGATCTTCATTATGAAAATCATCGACCCTGGCCCTGAGTGAAACTCACTCACAGACGCCAGCACGCTTCAGTGCCACGTGTGTTCCACCAGCTGGACTAAAGTCTCCGGATATTGCACAATTTATTAGCCTAAATTACATTAGCACATGACTCCTAGCTCTATGGACTATCCTCATGTATTAATCTGTGATCACCAACGGCATTTATTGATCACAAGTGGTTGTACAGAGTGTGAAGTTTTGTTGTAGGCTGTAAAACTTACGAGTTCACTGTGGTAGTGGTCAAGCTCCACCGACATTTGGTCCGGAAACCAATGCTATCCGTTGGTATGAAGTCCCAAACCCCTGTGGGTGGTCTCGTAGTTTTACTGGTCGAGTGCTTTCGTTACTAATGAGTGGGTGGCTTCCTTGCGTGGGTTCGAGTCCCACGAGGGCTAATAAAGGATGCAAAGGTTGGTACGGAAAACTGTGGGTCTTTGCAGTGGAATGCCTCACCAGCTTTTCCAAATCAATGACAACTTCATCTCTGTGTCGTTCACATATAGCGTATAAAACAATTTGTATAACGCATCAAAAATCAGCATAATCGTTCTTTTGTACTGTGCAAAAAGTCATTCACTCATTCGACGTAATTAGCTATGGTCTTTTCTGTACCATTATTTATCTGGTCTGAAATGGCAATAAAACTTCATTCTTATTGTGAAACTCAGTATATTCTTTTACGCGAAATCGTCCCAACGAATCCTGTCCGATTTAGTTTTAGACTAGATCGAATCCCTTCACTTATTTGTTCTGATCTTGCGTTCTTATCATTGTGAAATATGAGCAAGGTCGTGTGAAAAACTGGCCACACTTCAACCACACAATTAGTTGTGGTCACTAACACCTCTGTGCCATCCGACCACTACAACAATTGTCGGCTTTTTATTCACTGATCACCAATCGGTGACATCGTGGAAAATTTGCGCATCCTTGATTGGTCCACATCGCCGATGTCTGCGCGTGCTGGCGTACAAACAAACACACGCTATTGCACATACGTTGGCAGGTCTAAGTTGCACGTGTGCGGCATCAGGTGTGCAGACTGTGCGCTGACCACGGAACAATACGACGCCCGCGTACGTGCGCACTTGCGCGCGTGCGTCCGTGTGCGACACGAAACTTTCCGATGCATGCACCGGTCACGATGTCCAGAGGACAGAAAATCTCGAGACCAAAGGCTAATCCAGACGGACTGAGCAGAGCAAAATCTTCACAACCTGCGTACACTGCAGCCGAATTGCTTCTCGGGGTGGAATATCCACTACTGGACATTTTTCGCGGTAAGTTCCATTTGAAATTAGTATGGATATTATGCTTATTGTGTGTTAGTAACACAGCGTTGTTGGTAGATGTAATGCGCCAACTTTTCGGTTACCGTGGTTAACGTTTCTCAAAGCGTATTACATCTACCAACAAAGCTGTGTTATTAACATTATAATTTTCACAAAGAAACAACAAATGAAGCATCGAATCTTCGTTGCACTCCTTACGTCGTTTGATCCGGATATCTAAAAACTCATCACCAATCGGATTAATTTGGGGAAAAGGCTTGCCAACTGGATACTATCCTATTTAATGTGTATCACGTGGTGTGATCAAGTTATAGAGATATACTGTAGACGAACTTGTTTCCTATTTGGTGTTGAACCCAAACACACAATAATCAAGAATCAGACAACCTACAACATAGATATGATTGTAAGCCATTATAGAGTTTGAGACGGGTAGTAGGACGCATTAGACTCACTGGGGTAACTTGTATTCACTTTTAATAGCTGAACGTATTCAAATTGTGCCTTGGCAACATTAGTCAATGAATCACTCACATAAGTCAGTGTTAGCGATGGAAATGTACCCTTTTGTTGTTCGTAATTCCGTATTTAGTTATCAAAGTTAAAAGATACAACCCGCTGACGGTGATTCCGTGACTGATCAAGTGACACTCACGGTAACTCCCAAGCTTTGGTCGATATTGTGCAATTTTCTTAATGTCACAAAGAGCAAAGTAGCTTAGCCTGATAGTTTCAGTTGTAATTGCCTTGTTTACTCATTCATAAAACATGACTTCTAATTTCCCTTTTTGAACCTTGAAACTCGCTCTCAAGTTACCGTGACTTAGAACTAACGTGAAGGAAAATGTGCTATCAACTAACCACACCAGTGCGCAAAGTAGGGGATTGCAGATAACTGATTCCGTTTATTCTATTTTTTCTTACACTTCAGACCAGTGTGCATTTTACATCTTCGGAGATGGGCTAATATTTATATTTCTGCTAACCATAAACGGAATGAAAGTGGGTATGGGGGGGGGAAGTGGAAAACCCACCGTGTTGAAATGAATGTCCACAGTTTGAAAATTCATTGTGGCTCGAACCCATAGTTGTGGTAATTTCAATTGGGAATATGACTAGCAACCTGATCGGTTTCGGTAAATTTTTGGGAAGTTTAATTGACCTTGTGATACTAAAAGCTATTTCATTTTTTGAGCACATCTCTCTACAGAAAACCGAAACCATAAGTAATGTTAATCTTGGTATCAATAAGGTAATTTTTCGGACTTGCCCGTTACGCAATCCAAACTGTTTAATACTATTTGAATGAAAGGAATAGTGTTGAACTTAGGTGGTCGATTCAATGTTTCATCATGTAGTATTGATGCTCACGAGCAGCTGAAAGTCAGTAAAGCAGCCTACTGGTCAGAAGTGAACTAGTGGTTTACGGCATTGGCTTGCCAACTTGGAGACTTGGATCTCGCTACCGCCAGTTCCTCTGATGACAGATATCACTCCGCGGTGTCGTCCGGCTCGTTACCACACCTGACCCATAGGGACTTTATGTGAATCCCCATCACTCCAGGTCCCGTCTGTACGCAGTTATGGGTATGGCTTATCCACAGAGTTGAGTCCAAATCAGGGGTGATCAATCAGCCAGCTTTTTCATTACTTGTTCAAGCATGACTGCAGTGACTCAACAGGCTGTTAGGGATAGCCGGCGACCAAACCCTGAGAACAGAAGTGTAGGAGAACTAAGTAAGTCCCCAGTAGGTCGGGTGTGGTAAGGATCCGAATGATTGTGGGTTACTGCCCATCACCTTAGGGACTGGCGGGGGTGGGGTTTGAACCGCTGAACTCTAACCCACTCGACCAACACCGACATTCTTCAATAAGTTACGGTTCCCAGTCCGGATTCTGTTGCCTCTAATGTGGAGTCGGTCATTTCCAATGTTTGGCAGCCTCTAATTTATTTGGGACTTTTTCCTGAAGTAGTGTGCAATTCCGACACGATACGTTTTCCAAAACTGGAATATGTTCCGTGAATATGATATTCGCTCTGCGCTAAACAATTTTCTTTAAACGTCACTTAGTCGTGGCGAAAGAATGTATCGTCCGTGAAATTCTACTGGTTCAAAAGTAATTATGAAGTACTCGTTTCTCTCTAGTGTATTTATTCAGATATAATGTCCATGTGACAAATGACTGGCCGTTAATCTGCCCCCAAAAGGGTACTCAAAGAAATGGACAGATTGAAGAGAAGGAAGAAAGACTTTAGAATTTCGATTAACTTGGGTAGTCAAAGTCACAAAGTTATAATTTTATTTTTGTACTCGAACTGGACAACAATATGTGAGAGTGAACTGAGCCAGACACTGAGGGAATTAAGCTGATGAGATATTTATATTGTGGGAAAATACAGTTTCAGCAGTACATTCTATTTTTATCTATGAAGTGATTCTTCAGGCTGTACCAGCGCTGAAAGCTCATCATGGCTATTAAGAGCTAAACCGGATAGCCTGGTAGTTGTTAGGATGTTCATTTCACCGATCGCTCATCTTAAGTTCCAATTCCAGTGCTGGTTTGATGGATCGGCACTGCTGAGGGTTCGTAATAAGGATGAATCGACAACCATACAGTGAGGGCTACCGTGGTTTTCAGTGGTGAAATGATTATCAACGCTTCACTCCTTCAGCACTGATAGCCTAGGAAACACTTCTGTACATATGTTTTGTGTGATATTTTAAGAGTCAAATCCACTGAGTTCAAATAAGAACTCGAATCAGGTTGTGGCGGAAGACCGAATGATGATGCTACTAGTAAGCCTTAGAGTACCACGCTTGACTGACTTACGTTAAATGTATATGTGTATGGGAGAGAGACTCACTACCGTATATATCGATCGGGTGCGGATAACAAATGCTCAGTAATGCGTTGTTACAAAAAACGTTCATCTGGGAATCCATCTATGTTATTTACGATGAAATTCAGTGACGAATATGCTTTACATCATTGCAAAAGTTTGAAGTCAACCAGAGTGATCAGAACCAGTCAGTTAGGATGTGCGCTTACAATTGTTCTATTTCATTACCGAGCCCCAGGTGGGATTCATTGATTATTTGTAATGATAATGCCGATTCCTCGTAACACGAACGCAACTATACCGGTTGCACACTGAATGCCTCACGGGTTTAGCACTAATGGGTGAAACAGTAGAAGTTCACAGTAAAGCAGTCATGTCCAACTGCGAATGAAAATCAGTTGTCGAACTCGATGTAATCGGTTCAATCGTATAAACTTCAAGTACACTTTTGGCTTGTAGCTCAGACTGAGGACTTTGGTATCCTCTTGATATCTGGGCTAGGCTCAAAACTTCATGACCCATTGCTAAGATATGCTCTTGAGGAAACCCATTTCACAAGGGCATCTACGTTTTCGACTTCGTAGCTTAAGCAATCCAGTCTGCTCATCTTTTACCTATCAATTTTGTACCACTCTTACACGAGAGATATAATTCTATTATTTTCTAAAAGATTTTTTCCGGGTAAATGTTTCATACTTTATCAACTACCGTTTTCATCTCCATATACAAATTGCATTTCCGTTGGAACCATGAAGCTTTGTTGTAGATGCATTACTAGCGACATCATATAGCAAATAATTAAAATGGTTATAAGCCCTATATCAGGAGCCACAAGTTCAAAATACCACCAATCTCCGCCTCAGTGGGAATTTACTTCGGAGCTATGAGTTATTCCATTACAAGTACCCAAGCTTGAGCTAGTTAGTGTAATCGAGCAACATTGCGCATTTGATTGATAGTGCACCGTTTGCGTATTTGCATTGAATAAGATCGGGAACGGAGTGAACCGCTTATCGAAAGTGACCAAAATGTACGCGGTCCGTTTATGGCTAATGACCCGAACCGGTCGTGTAGTAAGATTGCTGAATTTGAAAACCGAAGGTTTTTTTAAGGTGATCGGCCTGATAAGGTCACAGCCACGGGGTGCATTTAGCATGCAAAGTCAACCTAAGCGAGCGGGGCCAAGACAATGTAAGAAGCTGCCCTGATTAGTAATAAAACGAAATTGTGAAGGCCCAATGTCATCACCCGTCAAATCATATCACATTACACTACATCACAGCAGACCTACATGAAAGGTGACGCGGGAGCTGAAACCGCGTGCAAACTTGCGCCCCGGTCGACCCTGATTTCACCGACTGACCTGCCAAATGCAGTGCACGAAACGATTCAGTATCCCCCATCATTCGTGGTTCGTGTTCTCGGAGTGACCGAATCTTCAGTTCATATAACTCATGTGCTTATATTAATAATCTTAGGCGTTGCAATCTCACACTGTGGTAATCAGTTCCGCCCTACTATAGAATACGATCACTTTATCAAAATTCTGTATGCTGCTAAGGTAATGAGGTAAACTAGAGCTTTCATCTGCGGTTTGGGTTCGAATAGCCAATAATCATGGACTAGGGGATGAACACCAGTACACAGTTGTATACGAATAACTGTACTCAATAACTGCGCCGATCTTGCAGATTCAAGATATGTAGTGCAAGGTGTTTGGGAATTTTTTGTCACGTCACAGGTTGATCGCCTCGACGGTTCACACAACCATCATCAAATTCCTGTAAAAGACTTTTCTTCAGAGGCTGAGGCAAAATTTATCACAAAGAGCACCGCCCGTTCTCTGCTGAATTCAGTTCTCTGAATAACCCAAAACCTATGACAAAATTCAGTCATCCAGATCCAACAGCATTAGTTACGTCCCGCACAAAATGTGTACAATGTAATGTGGATTACAAAACACGTGATTATACTGTGACCAGCCACCTCAACTTTGGAGTGACTGACTTCAACTTACTCCGTTACAAAACATGAGGCAGTTAAACAGAATACTATGAAACCCACTTTATTTGCAGGCACTTTAATAAGCAACATTTTTTATGATATCCGAAAGTAATACTGGCAACCGCAATCTTCGTTGTGCTGATAGCAGTCGAACAGTACGACCGCACTCTAACTTTCGTTAGGTCAAACCGATCCAGTGGCAGTGAATATTACCCGTTAGCGACCTTTGATTTTTCAGCTCTAACACTGTCGATCTCATCAAAATACATATCCTCCCGTTACTGAAATGACACAGTAATTCAGCTTATGCGGTTCTAACACTGCAGAATAAACTAAAAAGAAAGTTAGCAGTCACCATGTCACACAGACAACATATTATGCACACTGAAATTCAGCACTGCAGTATAAGTGAGCTTGGAAAGCTCGCATCAACATTAACTTCATCACCATCATCAAGTCGTCGTCATCCGAATCATCACATAATCATCCGAAACATCATCATCATCATCATCATCATCATCATCATCATCATCATCATCATCATCATCATCATCATCATCATCATCATCATCATCATCATCATCATCATCATCATCATCATCGTTGGAATCGTCATCATGACCATCACCCGAATCATCATCGCCATCTTCGCCGTCGTCGTCATGGCCAACATAATTAAGAACAACAGCGACATCTTGAAAGTGGCAAACGTTCCGCGATATCCACTCTTTAAGTCATCCTCGATTCACGAAATGCGGTTTTTCTTAAGAATCCACGCCACTTGCCGATGGTATGACTAGTCGGAACCTACTATCCTGAGCTCGCTAAATCATGCCCTTCCACATGTCAACTATCATAAAACAGTTTAGATTTTATTTTATCTGCACGTCTGAGGAAATTTGTTTCTGATTCCGATGAACTATAATTTCATGGTTAGTGCGATCGATCTTTATCAAATTCGAACCGGAGTATGGTAGCAAACCAAGCTTCCGTGCTACGTGTACCATGGCAGTTAAGCCATCGGATCAAATTGAGGGCTGTACACTGTTCTCGAAAGCATAGCATTGATTTACTGTCTCCATTTCTGTGACACACAGCAGTCATAGCATGATGACGTTCATTAAGGATTTCGGAATCCAGCATAAGTTGATGAATTCTGCATCATGCCAAATACAGTTCACTGACTTGCATTTAATGACTTAATACTCCGAACTGTTTGGTTCAGGCAAAACACGAAGTAAACTGTAGATTAAAAACAATGATCGACTGGAGAACAGAATCACTGATTTGCTATTTAGTTCATCAAGAAGACCAAAGTTACACTTGAATCTGAACGGTTTGAAACCTGCTGTCTCGTTCTGATTGAACTTCGTCTTGAATAGTGCTCTAAGTATATTTTATATCTGTCGTCGTACAATCTGTTGTTATATAAAGTTCCTGGTTTTTCCTAGTCGGCTAAGTGTGGACTGCTTCATCCTCCTGTCTTTTCACTTCTCATGATAGATCGTGCAACAAATCAATTTCACAAGCATCATTTACTGGCGCACACAGATTCTGAACTGAACCAAAGCATGTGGACAAAGAATGAACCAATACTGGCCTGGCCTCATGGGCCGCCGACAATCTGGCCAAATGAGGCGACTGATGAGAAACCGGTACTAGGTACACCGGATGCGTTGCATCGCTTCCAACCACAGCCAGAGCGTAATCATCAACAAGAACACCACCCGGAACTGCAAGACCACGTTTTTCGGCAACACCATCAGCAACAGCAGCAGCGGCAGCTTCAACACCACCAGCAACAACAACCACACCAAACTCTGCATCAATATAATAACCAATTTGATCACCTGATCTCACAGTCAGTGCACCACAATTTGTCATACTTCGATTGTGGTTGGGACTCTAGGCTGATGACGTCACACAATATGAGCGAGTCGAATTACTCGCCCCCAGACGCAATGACAATGTCCTGTCCGGATCATTCATTATTCCTCCACGAATCCGGTAAGTGGGTCAAACTGTTTGCTTGTCCAACACAACTCCTCACTTTTACCTCATAGTGATGCCCTTCCCCCAATCAGCGTCAGTTAGCTTCATGAGCTGGTTGCTTTTATTACGCAACCTGAGGTATTTAAAACTGACACGTGTGTTAATCGGATTAACTGAGGATTTATGGCATTTGTAAGCTGCCGAAGGTGAAAGAGCACTTTCACATAGCCCAAACTTTACGAATCGAATGAACGCGGACACTAGCGGGGATTGGGATCAGTTCATACGTGTGAATAGCACCAGGTCAAATGCACGGGGGGGGGGGGGGAGTGACAATATAGAAGATGAAGCAGTAAGGGGGGGGGGCTTTCGGGTTTCAAAGAAGTAAACAAATTACCGAATACCTAAACCATTTACTAAACAGGAATGAATTTCTTGGGTGAAAAATACCACGATGCTTATTTTCTTCATGAATAAAATTACTCGCAAGGGATCACCTCGTTCGTAAGAGTCGCCGCCAGCCTCAGTAGTAGGCCACGACAATCTTTGGTTGGAAGCTGCTTCAGTGAATTCGGCACACTGGACTTATTAGGAGTATCACCCATCTTCGAGGATTAAGTGATCGCGAATGTGTAATAATTCATTCGACAGTAAAATCTGCCGATAAAATTTGACATAACAGTTAATTATAAACGTTACATATTTTCAGAACCGCAAGTAACTGCGCTCACTATAAGAATTCTCTATCTGTATTATTCTTGAAATAGCTGTTTCCTTATCGTAGGTTTTGCCAAAACTAAGTGCAGCAGTGAGATGAAGCAATCCCCCCCCCCCACCAACTGAAAACTTGGTCACCGTAACTGCAAAACTGGATTGTTTTTATTTACGCAATTATTCAGCTGCGACCCACCCTTATGGGAATAGAGCCTGGCTACGGAGATTGTCGTTCCTAAGCCCCCTAGTTGATTTGGGACGGTTTAGGTAACTAAGCCTAGTGTTGCTCAATATGAAGTGAAGATTTCTCTCAGTTGCACTGGTTCCCACGTACCAGCCATCTGGAAAACATTGCGGTGAACATGGTGTGTAGGCTGTGTGCGTAACGATTCGGCACCTCCAAACGCACGCACAAACACACACACACACACACCAACAAATCGATATAAGTGATCCTTGCAAGCTCGTAATTAATATTCATTTCGGTCGATAACATACAACGACCGGTTGGTTGTGTTCACAAATCATCTGCGAGTTTGAAGTGACGTTTGTCCACGCCCAGTTCGTAGCCCTTACGTAATATTGAAACTGGTCAGTACAGCCGTATACGGATTTAGAAGTTTGTCTGTTTTGAGGATCCACTTACTAGGAAAGCAAGTAGATTCTTGGTCAGAATCCATCGTTCATTCGTTAAACATCCATCTGTGATACCAGATTAATTTAGATACGCTTACTCTATCTGTTGTTATAGGACTCTCTCTGACCCCGTCCCCCATCCGGTCTGTGACAAAATCATGAGCATTTCATAGAAATCTTGCTGGAGAACAGTCACGACAATCGTCAGAAGTGATTCGTCAGCTTTTGCCCACAGTCCGTGGGCTTAGGGAAGAGGTTGAATGCCAACAATGAGCTGAGAAATACTGGAACATTGATTGCCACCGGTAACATCAGCAGACTATCCGATTCATCATGCCATTTGAGAGAGAAAAGGGAAATGCTAGGTTTTTCGAGCTTTCTTGTTACATTACGTAGTGATAATTCACTCCGTTTTTATGCACTACATGAGTATCTTTCCATGGGTGACTCTTAACGATGAAATTTGCCAGGTTCTTGAGAATGTGTCACCAGATAAGCGAGATATGCTTCATAGCTGAAACACTTTGAAAGTTAATGTTCACTGACAACTGGCTTGGATGGCAAGAAATCCATTCGTTCATACTGCAGTGTTGTTTACGGTCCAGTGGATATAAGGTACCGACGACGCAGAATAGAGCTTTCCAGAATTCTGTTTGACGAGCTCTGGAGTTTGGTGGTGTCAAGTAATCTCACTGGGGAAAGTTTTTATTTGGGTGAATAACGTAGCTGGATGAATCTATATGGGAGTTGCGTATCGTATGTCCAAACCACCGTATCCCACGTAGGTTAGGTGCTTGCTTGAGAGAAAGATATCTGGTTTCCAACACTTCATGCGTAACCTCAGCCTTGTTTAACCAGCGAACTTCTCCGAGTAGGACTTTTCGGATGGAGGCTAGGTGCCGCCTACCTGCGTTGGAACACCATCATGTGCGTTATTTTTCTCTTTTGTTCGGTTACCCCTTATGCATAAATTCATTTCGAATCGGTTAAACTACGAGGTAGCAGCCGAAACCAGGGCACAGAAGTGTGAGGAAAATGGTTGCACAAAGTGAACTGAACTAGAACGTAAATATTGAATTTGCTTGAATCCACTGGCGATAGTATTATTGAGTGCTTTGTTATGAATTGTCGGCTAGTAACTACTCCTTCAATAAGCCACAGTAGCAATACGGTTCAGTCTGGTCGCTGTTGAAAGTACATTACAGTTACGTCGTCTGAGATTATTCTCGAACGTAGGCTCTTCAGTGTCCCTGGATTTCGCTGACTGGGTTCTGAATCTTGCAAATGAAGAGTGTTCATCCTACCTGCCGTTCGTTGGTGGCGTGCGACAATGTGACTGATTAAAACAAAAGTTGGTTTGAAAAATGTAAACGAAAGAGTGAGTGAGTGAGTGAGTGAGTGAGTGAGTGAGTGAGTGAGTGAGTGAGTGAGTGAGTGAATGAATGAATGAATGAATGAATGAATGAATGAATGAATGAATGAATGAATGACTAAGTAAATAAATGAAGTGAAGGATTTTCAATTAACGTTTAGCATCACCTTGAGATTTACCAGCTGCTCGGAGATTTTCACTTCCGCGGAAACAAGTTTTGAGAGGGTGTTACTTCAAAAAATCAAAAAGTATGCATCCTTAATAGTTTTCGGCTATACCTTTTGCTTAGAATTGTAGTTACAACTAGGGAACAATTTATTGTCCCGGCAAACATTTATCTATGGCACCAGTGACAATGATCCCAGACGATTAGCGTGTAAGCTTCCTTCTTTTTCGATTGACCATGTATGTTTACTATCCCCTGTTACTTCCGATTTCACTTGCCTACAAACTGTGAATCGTGTTTTCTGAGATGTGTTTATTGTGTACGATAGACACTAGATCAAACGTATAAGTATCTCGACTGGAAGTATCCCGGGTCATTATTCAGTTAAAGGATTGAAATTCTATGTATTTCAGCAGATCAGTGTCTCACGTCGAACTCCAATACGCCCCTAATTGGTCAATAATGGAGACCACATGTTTTTTTTCTTACAGTAGTTATGGTTGTCATGTGTCATCCTTAGAGTGATCAGGCAACTTCCCGCAGATAGGATTGATAATCCTTGGAATAGATGGGTGTGTGATCCCGGGGAGAGGGGGATCCGTAGATTTCAGACCGGATACTGGTGGGGCAAAGATGGATCGACGAAGTCCAACGGAGGTACAACCAAAGAGAGACGCAGACAGAGAAAAGAGAATACAAACGCGGTGTCAACACTTGTGATAGGCCTAGCAACAGGCATTTCTATGTTACTAAGGTCAATGTCTCCACTGGTACCGTCCTATCCGCCTGGCTGGTGGTTGACACAAGTGGACAACCTGCTTGGACCGTCTCAGAATGCTTGATTTTTGTTGTTATGATCGTCATTTTTGTTGTTATTTTCTAGTCTCCCACAGAACTGGAGCTCACTGAGAGGATGAAGGTGTGTGTGTGTGTGTGTGTGTGTGTGTGTGTGTGTGTGTGTGTGTGTGGACAAGTCAGAATGCCCTTCACTAAGACAATATAACTACCCATAATGGGTGGTCGGACATTAGTGTCTCATACATGTTCAGCTTTCCTTAGTGGCAAAGTCAGCTAAACATTTTAGGATTAGTCAATTGGTTTTCATATAGATAAAACAACAGTGTCGCCGTTTAACTCTTATGATATACGAGCCGATATCCCAGCTTCGGTGCTGTGTCTTCTGTAGAGAAAGTCATTCCAGCGAGTACGATCGGTCGTAAAATATGTGCATTACGATTTATCGGTCACTTATGCGTGTGTTCAGAAATTTGTTCCGGCTGAAAGGAGCGCAGACTGAAACCGAAGACTTTGTGGCATTGAACGAAATCATCAAATTTGTCAAAAATATCATGGAAACAGGATGAAACTTTCGACCATGGTGGAAAGTTTAAAATCCAAGAATGAATTAAGGCGATTAAAAACCGACAGATAGAAACTGTTTGAAATGAATGCTTTTTACATCGAAGGATAGCCTCACCTAAAATAAATTTACCGTTATTGGAAGATCGTCGACATGGCACGTTACTGAATTTGAGGCGAAGATTCAGTGTGTACAACTTCCAGTGGTTTCCGACTAGTTAGATTTCTTCAAACTGGTCGAAAATCTTCTAGCATGTTTCATCTACGAAATGCCATTTCGTAAATCAAATAGAACGGACCAGTGACCATTAGTCTAGTGAGTGGTCTTTACCGGCGTACTTGGTGCATGAGGACCGCCATACAAATGGAAACCGTTCGAGTCGAGCGACCCACGATAAATTTACTGTATTCCATCACTGTTCTATTCTCGTCAATTGCTTCCCAAAAAGGACGAACGGGAAGGGTGGAAAGGGTTTCAGTAGGTCTACTGCACTGCACAGAAATCGAATTGACACTTGAGGGTGCATAAATGTTGATCATTCAGTTGTGCGTATGTCTTGCGTGTATGAATTTGCCAGCAGTTTCTTATATCGCTGATACCTAGTCGTAAACCCCAGTTCAGTAGAATTTGTATTTATGCACGTACATGAAATTGGGCTCAAATCATGGACGAGGATTTTTTACAGTTGATTTGCTGCTCCACTACAGTGATCCTTTATGGCTTCCTGTTCGGAAGCGAGTCACGGTCTCTCTCTCTCTGTACGCGTGTGTGGGGGGGGGGCGGGGCTGAAGGACATATATTAGGTATGTACTCCTGTGTGCTGCCGGTATGAAAACTATTCATTTAGAAACTCGGTCATGAAGATAGATAGAGAGAGAGAGGGATGGAGTGGATACAACGGTGACCGCAGTGTGTTCGCTTTGGTTACTCATATTTTCCGGCAAAAGTACACTTCACTCGAGCGATAAATGAATCACACAGAAGACTGGTGTGAAGTCTTATAAAGGCCTTCATTGGTTCACATTCAAAACGAGGTCATCAGGTCACCCTGGTGTCATTAAATTGTTGCCCATCCCTTTGTTGACCAGTGGACTGATAAGTCTTAACAGTGTGTGGTAGATAAATGTACTCAGTTTGTGTACGTAGGTATCATGGTATGTTGTACCATGAGTGCACTGTTCATTCTAAATGCATTCATTTTTACATTGCTTCTAATATTTTATTGTCAAATGGCTAAAACCGTCTGTATTCGAGCATGTTTGTGTGTTCTATCAATTAGATTTCACAAACATTGCATTTTGTTGTCATGTGGAAACGAACAAACTTATTCGTCTGTGATTACGACAAGCTCCACTGCCTCTCTCACACCAGACAACAGCAAAGGCAGTCATTTTCGTTGAGATGTTATATTAACTGGGCTCAGACTTTCGCTTAATCTTCGAAGAAGACTGTTTCTTATAGTCAGATCAAGCCAGTAACTGCCTGGGTTATCCCGGTATTATGTAATCTCTCCAAACTAGTAATATGACCGGTTGAATGTTCGAGTGGTTTACAGTGTTTGCTTGCCTCCTCAGAGGTTCGAGGTTCGAATCTGGCCACAGCTGGTCTCTTTGATGACAGACAGTAATCCACTGTCGTCCGATTGGTCCCCGCACGTGACCTATTAGGACCGAATGTGGTTCTTCGCTCCAAGTCTCACGATCTGGTTGCTGGCCATCCCTAATAGTGCAGCGCAACCGTCGAGGCTATGAGATATACCCCTCCCACTGCACTCTTGAGCTTGTATGCAATAAACAAGCAGAAGGAAGGAAAGACAGAACTTGCAACAACAAGCAACGTCTTGTTCGTGTGTGTGTGTGTGTGTGCACAAGGTGCAAAACTAACGATGTTGGATGGTGGGCATTCTTTGTTGAACACCTCCCCCTCCGTGGTGGCTAAATATCAGTGATATTCACAGTAGTTTATAGAAATGTTTCGGCAAGTCATAAAGGGCAAGGCTACAATCATAATGATTCACTGTATCATTGGAGATAGATTTTCACAATAACCCTTCATTCATTCCTCACGATAGAGACGGGGAAATCTCTCCCGTACAAGCCTCCTCACCGCGGCTGGGCGACTCAGGCTCAGGCTCGAATCACAAGCCATCACCTCTTCAGAAAGACGTCTAGTAGTCGCTTGAACAATAGGTCGTGATCGCTCTGCACTTAGCACTGATCGAAAGTCCCCTCGGATTATATGCCTCGTGAAGATCAAGTTACCTGGGACTCCTTAACATGCCACCGGAAACAACCTAGCTTTCTTCATCGGACCTCCATAGCTGATCCCTCGTAATCCTCGGCAAGACGAATTGCGTCCCCTTGTACCCTTTCCAACTTTGCCACTTCTACTGCCGTACAAGAGATCACAACTGGCCCCCAATATACCAGCCCAGGTCGTACGTTGGATGCACACGGTACTTTAAAAGAGTCGAGTGAGATTTGACCGAAAGACCGACTAATCGGACCAAGGATACCCCAACACTTATAATTCACAATCATATCGAGCCTCGGTAAGTTAGGTGTGGTGATGATTCGGGCGACAGCAAAGCGCCATCCACTACCATGTTTGATCGGAGCTGCTGAGATTCGAGCCTCTCGTACTCCGTCTTGAGATGTTTGAGGTAGACAACCACTCGTGACCACGTGATCAGTTTCAGCAGAACACGATTTAGATTTTTACAGAATCATGTATCATCCGGAATGGGGGGGGGTCATGTAAGCAACACCTTTAGCAATAAAGTAAGGAAATTTGATAGAAAATTACACCTTACCAGCACTCAATCAGCTTCCTCCTATGTTCATTCTACTTATCGGAAGCCATTGGCACTGAATCAGAGTCTCCGTGCACCTCAACCGAGGCTTGAACACTGTGTGCAGGATTGTAATTCCCACACGTTTATTGCAGTAATGGAGCTCAAAACTCCGGGATTCTTAATGACTAGTGACCCCGAAAGTCAGAGGTTCGAATCTGGCCACCACCAGTCATTTTGGTGGTAGATAGTAATCTACTGTCCTCCGGCTCGCCACCATACCTGAACTATTGATTCTTCACTCCAAGTCTCAGGGTCAGGTATCCGGTTATCACTTATGGTGCCGTAAGTCTCTGAGGTTATTTGGTATATTACTTCCGCCGTGCTCAAGCTCGAGTTTGCGACTGGGAATATTTAGAGAATAAAGCTTAAAGGTGAACTATCAACAAACTTGTGACCTTTTCGGGAATTAAGTTGCTGAAGTTATGTCTCAGCAATCAACACAACTATTTCGGCAAAGACTGAATCAGAGGCTAAGCGTAGGTCTGCGTGCTTCCGGAATCCACAACCAACCGGTTGATTGAAAGTCCGGAATCCAAGTGACAGAAAAGTGGACCTTTCGGTCTGCACAAATGCGACATCGTAATTAGCGAGATTCACACAACAACACGATTTGGACAGTAGACGCAATATTCCTTTGCCAGTTAGATCATGACCATGCTTCACCTGCTCGTACCTTATGTAATTTTTCGGCCAAGTTCCACGGGTCAAAACTTTCGGTTCTGCTTGACTGTGTAACGTAGCAGCAAGTAATACATCGAGTTATACTCTAGCTCAGAGTTCTCCCAGTGGTGCATGAAAGATTGGTGCAGCTGATGTAGTGTATCTGTTTTTGCTTCTCGTTGAGATTAGGAATTGAAAAGATGATCCATTTGAAGGTAACAGTGCTCAATGGTTTCGAGCCTGCCAGAAAATGAAAATCAATTAACTATTCTTTAATATAATGGGTATTTTTTGTATCCTAAACAAATAGTCATGCGCATTTGTCCTGGGTGTAATGTATGTTCACATTGGTCTGCGGTGTATTTTATAACGAGGCTGTAGCTACCAGCACCATAGAAGGGATCAGGCCTCGAAGCCGTGAAAGCTTAATGTGCCACGTGGACTGATGACGCTCAGAGTAGGAGATTCCGAACGGCCGCGTAGTAGTAAACCGAGAGAAACTAGAACAGTGTACCACATATGTAGAGATACTGTCAAGATTCCCTAGATATCAAGATTTTCCGAAATGACCAATCTGGAAAACAAAAGATTGCATCCCGGGGTAATAAAGCTAAATTACTTGGGAAGCTTTCGGTAAATTCTTCCTTACACACAAGGGATTTGTCCACGTCTGTATGCTGTACAGCCTCCTATGAGGCATGACCTGGAGCACCTTCCTACTCAGGATTTGATAGAGAACTTCGACCTGTCGAGTGCGGTGAATTCTACGTTGATACGGTATTTTTATAAACACCCCATCAACGGGGTTGATCGTGATATTTTGCAGCCTCTGTCAACAGGTGTGGTGAGTTATACGACCTCAAATTCCTTAAAACAAGTTTCGTAGGAAATTTCTATTCAAGACAGGTGTTATTCTCAATACAGTTCGTTTGGAGTTAATCGACGATGAAAAAGATTCACGATTCGATTCGGATATTTTCAGGGGTGTACCATTTAGCCAACTTTGTTGTTCGTATAATACTGGCATTTGATCAGTTGAAGGCTATATCAACTAACTATTCGCCACACTTGTTTGCAAAGGTGCATGGGAAATTTGTAGCAAATCTTCTCCCAGCCTAAATACTTATTATTCCCCGACGATTGTTTTTCTTAAATGCAGCTAAAGAGTCGAATATGTTCGCTTTTTGCATACCACATCTTGTTGTGACCACTTTTTGCATGAATCTTGAGAAAAAACAAGCTATCAGTCACGAAATGAATAGGAAATAATTTTATGACAGGAGAAAGTGTTCGATGAGTTCTCACAGCGTCACTCCTCTCTACTTTAATAAAGTGGTGGACTTTTCCGGTGTCTAGTAAATAGTTCTTCAACGTAGATGAAATAAAAGTAATATTTAATGGGTCACGTGCATACGGCCTTCGTATCCAGATCACGCATTCGAAATGAACCAAAACTCTTCCTCCCTGCGAACCTACCATTCATCGTTAGTTGGCTGCGGAGCTGTTAGACAAAATACATTCTCATCCATTTTGCTTCTCTCTGATAGGCAGAAACATGACAGATAAGAAAAGAGAAGTTACTTTTCAATGACAAAACCATCCATGGGTAATCTTACTTTTGTTGGCTTAACAATGAGTCATGTTGAAGATATAAGTTCTATCTGACTTCTAAAATTCAGACTAGTTTATCGTAGTGACCAAGGTCACAGATTTTCGATCGTCAAGGAATGACAGCAGAACTAAAGTGACTAGTACCAAGTTCTATAGAATTCCCTACCTCAGTTTTGTGTTGCATCCCGAAAAGTTCAGAAAAGAGGATTTAATTATGAAGATAAAAGTCCGTTTAGTGAATTTCGACAACACTTGTATATATGCAACTAGAATTATCGGCCGTCACACTAATGGAAAACCTCATATGGTATTGCAGCTCAGATAGTGAGCTCAGTTTCTCAGCCGTGTATGATAACTATCCGCCGGTAGGTACTTTCAGCATCGAATCTAATGGATTGAAATCATAAAATTGACCTCACTCATGGAAAGCAGTGGAATACTCTTTTCTGGCGTCGCTGTTCACTCAACAAACGTGGCTGTTGATGCATTCCTCAATCTTCTTGTCCTAGTTAAGTTCAGCTCGGTAAAATTCAGGCTGGAAACTCTTATTGGCAGTCAGGTTGCTCATTGGTTGAAACGTGGGAATTCCAAATCAGACGTAAATGGTTCCAGACCCCTGAGAACTCACTTGTTCAGTATGTCGAGCTAATATCTCAGTGATGATCATACTTTGATAAAACACTCACTGATGTCAAGTATTTTTATTCTCATACAAGGAAACTATGAACTTACTCTGTATAAGAAACCAGTATACAACTTTTAAAACTACAGTTCTTCCTCTTAAGTGAAGGTATTCTTTGACGATATGGGGACAAGCTAAGTTCCGCGGGACCTGTGTATCGTGTGTGTGCGTGTGTGCTTAAGCACTACTTTCTTTGATTTTGTACGATTTTAATAGCATGCCTAGTGAAGATGATTTTGTACAACAATGAATCTACCGACAGGACATTCCAGAATGCTTCACGTCGCCCATACACAAAAGTTCGCGCAACTCCCCCCACTCCCGCTGTAGCACACTTATGATTCATACATCGAGCTGTAGATCGTCAAATTGGGGTTTCGTGTCCATATTCACATGGCATAAAATGCTAGTAAGATGATAGCTTTACTCTATGCACCTGGATCTCGTGGAATCAGTGACAGAGACAAAAAAAAACAGTATGAACGGGAGCACACTGATATGCTTTCTGGCACTAGACCCGGGGAGGGGGGATGGGACGTTGACATTTAGTTATCTTAAATGGTAAACTGGCTCGTACACCCCTGTGTAACACGGGAATTTGAGGCCAACTCCATTTCTATTCCCGTGCACGAGCGTGCGCACGTAAGTACGCACGCAAATAGAGGAAGGTCATCAAAACGAACGTCATTTATCCACCCAAGATCGTCAGCCTCCCTCTCTCTTACCAACCTCCTATCTGGAACCTGACTGTTTCGTATGGCTGGTTCACTTTTTCTAGCTGTATCAGCCTCATGGACAGACATTAGGGTATTTCAGTTTGTACAAGATGTTGGAACGCGTGCGACATTACTGTGGTCCAAATGAGAACAAACAATGAATGTCTATTTGGTCAATCTCTCTCGATGTCCCCATTTCTGATCTTCAGCAGTCCACGTGGGAATCCCATAAAAACTCCATGCAGGTAATGAGACAGAGTTAGCTCGTTTAAGTGAACCAGGGCAGATAGAACTAGGAAGAACTAGCATGATTGGTTCGATCTTAGAATGTAGGCTTATGTGCTGAAGCCTGCCCCATAGCAGGGGTGCATGTGTGTGTACCCGTTGAATGACTTGAGATAGAAATAGCAAAATAGAAGATGGGAGCCCCGTGAGGGGGTGGCATGTAGCTTTACTTTCTTTCCAAGAAACCGTTTGAAGTGGATACAAGCTAAGCACGAGCCGGATCATGTTCGAACACCAAAACCAGTCATATTTTGATGCATAGTACTTAGCGAGGGGTTAGCGAGACTGACCGGATTATCATCAAGTAGAGACCGAAGAACTAGTAGGAGGGGATGTGCGCGAATAAAACAGAATTGATCACAAGATAATTCTTGTTCATCACACTCAAAATAGTTTTGGATAATGATCGGACAAGGCTTTTTATGCTTCACATTCCCGGTTGGTTCGTCAACACCGTCATTCCTCCATCCTCCCCATACCGGGCATACTGATCAATCTCGGTCCAAAACGACCGTGAAAAGAGAAGACTCCTGACAAGAAGCTGTGTACTTACCCGGGGGGAGGGGGGGGGACGGTGTGGAGGAGGAACATTTATGAATAAGCAAGGTTCCAGTGAAGCATCTTTACGGAAACTCTAAAAGCAGAAATAGACTGATGCTCGTTTACTAAGGTTCGCAAAGAAGTGCACACAACGTTCCAGTGAGATTTGTTTGAAAGCGTCCAGCTCTGACGAGAACTACGACGCATAATTCGTGAATAATCTTTTTTGTAAATGAATAATCAATAGGAAAAAGGCACAATATTCGTGCAAGAGAAACACGGTCACAGGTGGGTAACTGAAGTGTGTATATGAGTTGAAACAGCAGGATACTACAATGGTGTAATGGCCGCGTTCATTCACCGTATATAATAACAGTATTGGTATACACGGAGTCTGGAGTAAGGTTTACTGCCAACACCGCAAATGCAGAAAAGAGTAGCAACCAAGTTTGGTTCGATGTTTTTAGGGCTCGAGATTTCCCTAAGCATGCCGCTTAGCATTCGTGCAACTGGCTTCGGTTCTGATCCATGTCCCTAAAAGCCTTTAACTAACGACAGTGCTCATCCCTAGTGTCTCAACCAGGAAGTAAGGACGGACCAACTGAGGCCAGCGCTGGAGTCATCTTCTTTAGACTCCAATGCTAGGTGGTTGTCTGACCACCGCGTTGCTTCTTCTGGTCATACCCAGGAAAAGCAAATGAGGCATTGAATGGTAGGCCGTGGGTAGACATGCGTAACAAGTGTCCGATCTGATGGAGGCAATGCAGAGTGAATACTGCTGTCAGAGAATAGCTATCCACATCCAACATACGACAGAAAACCTCAAGCTTGCCCGCAGGGTTTTCCCACCCAATGCCAGCTACGCTTTGGAGTCATCGATAGCCGAGCTTCTTCAGCGAAAAGCAGCCAAGATTTACAACAGTAGGGTTAAATACTGCGCACTGTAGCATTGCAAACCCGGTCCCTCGACGGGAGATAAATAATCGTGTGGGTGCCACAAGTGACAGGTTCAGGGAAGCCAGTCTGATTTTAGTCAATCGTGATGTGATCTTCTCCGTAACACCCACTCCAGTTGCGACGTAGCTCCTGAGGTATTTGAAGCTAACGCCTATTTCTAATACCTCGCCACGTAGGACGAGAGCAGGCATAGGCTAGTGATAACCAAGTAAAAGTACCTTCCATTTGGAAAGCGCAAAGGGCTTACCATATCTGAATACTTCAATCGCGAAGTGGTTCAGAGCTTGTTGAACAGCTTATGCAAGGCGATGTCATCGGTGCATTCCAAGTCGAAAACTCTACCCTCTGAGGATCTGAACCCCATTGCCGGGTAGACCAGCCAAGACAATATGTAGTACCTATGTGGCAAATGTGAGAAATGAGGACACAGAACAAACTTTTCATACTCCAATGAAGACGACAAAAGGATCTCAAACATGACCACAGGCCCTAACCCAATCTGAGGTGTAACGATGCGATTCTTTGAGGACCTGCGAATACTTCTCAGGTACTCCATTCACTGACTCAGCCACACAGCCGATAACTTGGTATATGTACACCGAGAATATCTCTGTACATTCGAATCCACCCGGGGATCTGCAAAGTCAGCTGTAAATTAGTCCAGTTCACCTAGCCACTCGTTTGGAAATCCCCGAGTGGATGCAAATCCTACTCGTGTCTACCGCTTGTCCTAATTATGAAACTGCTTTCGACATGGCTTGCACGTGAGTGTATGAGGGCCACAAAGGTTCACTGCGTCATTAGGGATAACCGGCAGTGAAGCTTGGAGTGCAGAACCACTTAAGGTCGTAATAGGTCAGGTGTGTTAACGAACCAACGACAGTGGATTAATGTCTACCACCAAAGGAACCAGTGGTGGCAGGGATTCGATTACTTGGATGTGCCAGACATGACCATAATTAGCTAAGCTCTGCAACCATGAGATCGATAACCAATCCAAGTAATTTAGATTATGGGGAAAAATTTGAAACTTATGCCTCATAGCCGACGGTATCAAAACAAAGTACGCACATATTCGCTTGGCGAAAAAGGTGATCAATAGACGTGTCGTATTTCCGATAAATAACGGCAATTTTTCCAGGTATTCTAAGTGGCATCAGGAAACGTGATCTTGTAAGTCCGATGATATTTATTTGAGGCTGCCGTCATCTTCATATGGAGAAACCAGCACAACCGAAGATCAGTTAGAAAGGAAAATCAATTTCCTTTTGGTTTTAATTAGGTAACGCAATTCCACACTTTATACAATCAGACGCAACATGCAAATCGGCTTCCCAGACAAGATTGCAGGGACTCTACCTGACATGGAGGAGTTGCAAAGTTCCAATCCCGGCACCAGGGTTTACGAATCACTTGACTTTATTCGCTAAGTAAAGTGGGTGAACAGTTTTCACATGGCTTCCTTGTATTGATAACATTTCAGAGTGTTGCGAAATAGAAGCAACTCGATTCGTAACAAATGCCCAACAGTATTATGATAAGATGCACACATAGACACAGACAAGAACAATATTGACTAGGACAATAGTAGCAAAACGGTGACATGGATAATCGTGAGCTTGTGTCTGATAGTCGACGCAGTTGGGAGGACGTTGCTGCCGGCGGCAAAGGGAGATTTAACGCAGAAGGTAAATGGACAAATCAATCTCGTAATGCATGGCGAGAAACAAACCTTTACAATGATGGGGGTTTGATTGGCCTGAAACAGTGTGCTTCAAATGACAATGAAAAAATACAAGAAGATGAACGAAGGGATGAATAATTGCTTTAGTGAACTTCAGTGGTCGAATTTTACAAGCCGCCGTCGGATAGACGGATCCGAGTTCAGGGTTTTAAACACCCCTTGACGATAGTGCAAGGCATCATTGGCTCAGTACCATACACGACCTCTTGGAGTTCTATTCAGTTGGTCCAGACGGCTGATTCCCTTCAATGACCTAAAGATTATTGGCCACAGTCAATACCAGTATCTTTGCACTCTTTCATAGATACGTAATACTTAAAGATGCTCCCTGAAATATGTTCCGCGTGAGACTGAAAAGAAACTTAGTGGTTTACGCCCACCTCACTGACCGAAATGATTCTCTGTTCGATTTCAACTCAGTCATTCGATGCACCATCAATATGTTTGATCGATTTTTATTTGGCTGATATTTCTAACAAGTCTATTAGTACACCCACACACACCCCCCCCACACACACACATACACTCAGGGTCGAGAATGAATTCACTTAGTTCCATTTCAAGACGCGTGCACAAAGTAGCGAGTGAGAATCAGACTATAGTCCGAACGTATGTCTCATAATCGTCGTCATAACCAGCATCAGTATCAGTAGCAGCAGCATTCATACATATAAATGCATAGGTACACATACAAAGCGCACGAAGAGCAGAGAAAGCCATTTTAGTGTTTACATTTCATGAAGTCTTGGTGGCATGTGCGATTGGTTGGATGCAGTTGTACTTCGACAAGGGTAGGCGAGGAGGGGGGAGGGGAGAACACGTGGATTGTTAGTTGCACAGGTCCGCTAGTGAAATCAAACTGATACGAGACCGCAACAGATACGAACGAACAAGGAATGCAGACGAACGAGTATGTATGACACGCCTTCACATCTTCCCTGCACGCCCTCCCTTTGCTACACCACTTCAAACTCGGATGATGCACGCAACTAAACTGCTCCTCAACCCGCTCACTTACTCGTTCTCTCGGCCGCATGTGGACACATATCAGCATAAACGAGCTTTGTCAATGAAACAAACCATGACCAAAATTGTTGATCACGTGAAGGTTAAAGAGCGTCTGCGTATAGCTCAACTTGACCGATTTCCACTGCTAACAGACTCGTCGCAGCACATCGAACATACGAGCGCACGTGCTCGTGACCTGCACATGGATGCGCACACGCATGCACGAGCGTAAGCGTGTGTGCGTGCCCTCTTTTTGTCGCTATACTCGCGAATATATAAACAAATTTTTCCAGTTGCATTGATCGGCAACAGATTCGCGAATGTGATGATTTAAAGAAACTGGAGGGAGGGAGGGGGTAATTCTATCCATACATTCTCTGAAGCATACGCACGAACATGTGTTTGTATAAAACTACGCATTTTAAAGCTTCTGATCACCTGACCTCATCAGCCGGAGAACAGTACAGGTTTGACGCCCTAACTAATCTTGTCACTATCGTGGAACATTCAGAAACACTGTGCGTCTTTGTTCACTCGTTTGTGCGTCTACCTCTGAGCTTCAGTGTGCGTGTGCGCGTGGCGACAATCAATGTCTCCGCGGCTTTCGGAGCCACCTAGTTTAGGCGACCTGAATGAAGTGAACAGCGAGATAGCTTGAGACGCGACCTGACGCAAAACGGTAAGCGGGAGAACATGGTTAGCTCAGTAACATCAAATCAGTGTGATTTGTCACATACAACTTGTTCATTAACAGAAACCCCAAGAGTATCAAGTTTATCAATTAGGATAACGGTAGATCTGAAAGAACACTCTCTCGCAGTAAACCGTGAATAATTTAGCTTAAAAGTGAGACGTTACATCCGCGCATCAACAACGGCTTGTAGTAGTTGACGAGGGATGGATGGAAACACTAATGCATGGTGATTTGAGATGGATGATTATTGCTAGGATAACTATATTGTATAGAACGGGTTTCAGATTGTTCATTTGTCCTTTCAAATGGTAGTCTGATTTAGAGAATAGTTAACATTTTCGGTTGCTAGGTTTCTAGGATTTCTGCTTTACCACACACTTAAATTTCCATTTAAGAAATTATCCATATCCATCACAGCACCAGAGAAAAGACCCTGGAAACCACAAATGGTTAGTAGATGCAATTCTGATTCACTTGGAAGAAATATATCACTGGTTTTCGATGAACTATAACTGCGGGAGTTTTACATGGCTGTAACTGAGAACAGCCACAGGACTTGGAATGTGAGATGCTAAAGCATTTCGTTTGGTCTTTTATATCGTGAAATGAGGAATACCCCTATATATACATGATACGGTAAGTAAAATGTTGCTATAGAGTAGACTAGATTGAAGTCCCTCACAGTGCTTTCGGTGGGGAGGAGTAAGTCTGCTGGATTAGATACGCGGTAGGTAGTCATCCTATATGGAACGGTTTTTACACGCGAAGCGTTGGCTGATACATCATGATTAGCATCAACTTGCTGAAGGTCAACCACTTCGGTAATGGACTGCCCTACATGACTCGGAATTAATCAGTTGGGTCAATTCGATGATCTTTGGAAATCAGTTTTCTTCGTAATTTAGGAAGTCGTGAAATTTTTTTCTTTCTCCTGCACCGTCGTAGCGGATTGTATCGGCGATTTGAAACACGAACGTAATCAAGCCTGCTTCGCTTCGATAATTCATATATTGCGCCACGTATAAAAATATATGTACTGACAATTTCCAGCTGCAAAGATCAATGAAATGCTCGCTTCTCACCGTCTATGTCCACCTTGAGTTCGCGTAATCGTAATTATTCATTACTAAAGGATATTTCGAAGTTGAATCTTTTCAAAAACTTTTAAAACAGCTGTCAGCGTGTTATATTTGGTTATTTTATTGCAGCCATCAACAAAATTTTCTCAATAGCAACATAGAATTTTACGAAAGAAGCGTAAAATATATAGCAATCGCTGAATCTGATTGATTGTTACGGCTACTTAAAATGAAATAGTAGCCAGATCTGGACCAGGATCAGAAATATGTTAGTTTTAAACCTTCTTTTTCTATGATGAATTGGAGAAGAACAAACTGAAAAACGACGTTACACGATTCATCTTCGAATCTATTTCACTGGCTCTCAGTTAGTACCTACTGCAGAATGTGATGGGGGTATGTAATTTTATATTTCTAGAGGATACGCGGACAACGATACATAATTCCCGTGCAATCAGTGAAATCCAGATAGTACCAGGATGACAGAAAAATAAACTGGTAGCAAAAGGTTGCCTAAACGTCTGTTGAATTCCATCTCTTCTGCCCAACTTACCATTAAGCAACTCATATTGGTGTGGGGTATCCGAAATGTTCTTTCGGGATCGGCCTTGTTCCTTAAGTTGATGTTGAGTCCTTCAAAACTCACTATTCGGACAAAGTCCGGAACATGTTTAGCTGCATGCTTATGTAACTATTTCACTGATCTTTTGCTTTACTTTACTTCAAGCCTGCGTTCAACTTCACTTATGAAATTTGATTTGGAGAGATCGGTTGGAGAAACACGTCATCATCTTTGGGGGCATCCGGGTAGTAAAATTTTAACGGTCAGTTAAGGTGATCAACTTTCCAAATTATCATCCAATAATCCTTTTGGTTTAAACTCTTTACGAGAACCAATGTCTGCCTATTGAACAGCATCATCTAATAAAACGCTCCACCCATTTTGTCCTGTGCTAGCTTTTTCTGCCACATTGGAACGAGTGTTGGATTCGAATCACGGAGAAAGACTGAAGAATGACGACCAGTCCGATTGGAATACTTCTGGAACAGGACAAGCTGAACTGATCAATGGCTCAGTCGGGACTGGTTACAGACAATGGAGCATATCACCTACCGAGATGGCAGTACAAATGGAAATGTTAGGCTTGCCGGTGCATGTTAGAGTTTGTCCCAGTGACTTGCAAATGGAAAGCTCGACTGAGACAGAAAATTCCCATAGTCTCATTTCACCGGAGCTAGACACTGTCACGGATGAGTTGGAGTCCCTGATCAAAAGCAAACCACCCACAATTTGTCGCGTACGAAAAAAAGTATCCACTGGGTAAGCCGGACCCGTTGTGAGTAGCACTAGTAGTACTAGTCAAAAATTGTGGCAAAACGTGGCCAGTAAATCATTGAACTGCTTCCATGCTCGGTTGAGATCCCTCTGAAAGGGTGGATTTTTACCAAAAGTGTTATCGATGAAAAATTTTTGCAAAATGAATCACATTTTTAAAAACATTCACTGCATAAAATAGGTTTGGGAAATAGGGCTTGACAATCATCCCGTACACGTACGTAGTGTGCACGCCAATGGAGACGAAATAAATGAAATTCATCCATAATTCAGTATTTTCGAAACACTCAAAGTTCGAAGAGAGTAAACTTATCATCTCATATCAACGCCTTCTTTACCTTCAAGCTTTCTTTGGGCTCTTTTTGTCCAGGACCCATGAAAGTTACGACCAATTTGATGCTGATCAAAAGCTTCATGATGATAATTAATCTCGGTTTACAAAGCATTTTTTAAAGTTTGATAAGCTCACCTTTGCAGCATTATAAATTTTACTCTGTCATTTAACTGAGAGCTATATCAAACAAAACTGCTTTATTCCTAGGGGTTAACTGGCCAAAACTTGATTAAATAATGAATAAATAAGTCGACCAAATCAGGGAATTACCTCTTGGAAGAACTAAAAACAGTATTCATGGAACATCTGACGAGCTGTGTGCCCGCGGCTTTCACTGTGTTTATAGTGTAATTCAATCATGTGGTGTATGAGCTCAACAAACCGTTAGGGTCCAGCCCGGATAGCCTTGTGGCTAAGGTGTTCCGTGCTCAATCCTCCACTTTCAGGTTCGAGTCCCATTTAGGGCTCGATAGATGCGCACTGCAGTAGATGATTCCTAACGAGGGTGAAACAGATGGACAAAGTGATTTCATGGTTTTCAGTGGTATGGACTTTCACTCTACATGATGAAACATATGTCGTTGAAACTCTGCGTTTTTCGAAACATCTTTAGTGTAGTTTTCACTTAAAACGCGCCACTTCCAGTTTACTATGACCTGTGTCGAATTTTCTTCTTTCGTTCTTCCTATAAACCGTTTGGCTGTGATTAATCTGCGGCACAATGGTGACTCAAACTGAGAGCCCCAGAACAGTAGTACAGTCAGATTTCAATTCCTCAGCGCAGTCCAAACAAAATTTGAAGTAAGAAGGCATTCGTCACAAAACTTTTCTTACTCGAAATGCACTTACTCAGCTCATCCTGCTCCAACTGGCTTTAAAAAGAACATCTCAAAAAAATTTAAGCCTGATTTGAAGTGACCCCGAACCATATCATAGTCAATGGGTTATGCGTACTAATGAATTAGGTGATAAAAAATCTGGCCAGCGGCTTTGAGGTTCACATATATGGCAACAAATTTCATCGTCAGATAAATAAACGACTCCCCCAGAGCCGGGCGTTCGACTGGATTCCGTTTATATGATTAGTGTTATGGAAAAATATTTCCCAGGAAAAGTAATTCATCGGTTATCACTTTTGTTTCTTGGAATGTCAGTTTTCAGATAATGCAGACAATATTATGGAACATCTTTATCACTTGGTCACTTAGGCATTGAATGTTTTAATTTATAAATCATTAGCACAATTACTTGGGAAGCTCTTTTAATGTTAACCAGAGGCATTACCGAAAGTCATACGACATGCAACTGGAGATGTAACACCATTACCACCACCACCACCAACAACAACAACAAAAACAATAATAATGATGATAATAATAATAATAACAATAACAACAACACCGACAAAGACACCAAAAACAACAGCCACAGCCGTACCTGTAAAGGCCATCTCAAATATCGTGTCCTACAAGGAAGCATGTTCTAAATGTACACGAACCTCTACAGATATTGTATAACCCTAATATTCTTGTTGCGAATGGATACGACATTCCTGTTGGTGTTCACGGGCGAAAGTTTTCTTTGAATTTTAATTTTCAGAATTGTCAAAGCTTACTGCTTGCCAGAGAAATACCAATTCAAAGCACAAATGGGAGATCCGACCAGGCAGGATTTGAACCCCAATCTACCAGGGTGCCGAAAACCAGTCGGAGCCAGACGCCGTGCACCCCGGCGACGTCCACAGTCGAATTCAATTCAGTCCCCTGTCGAGTTGTCAGAAGTGTCCACTCATGTGAACACACATGTGACACGTGGCATGATGGCCACTGGTTCCACGGCTAATTCACACTCGGACCGCCTTGAATCGAAATGTCAGTCTTATCAGTTCCAAGCTAGATCCTGTCCAAACCAAAATGACTCAATCGCTCTTGTAGATGAAAGTAAACTCAGTCCGACTGAGCATATCTGTACGGAGACCCTGGGCATTGGTTTGCCTTCAGCTATCGCCTCACAGTCTGAATCTGAGCCATGGTATTCACTTGTACAATTTCCATGTCAAGGCACAAGACGATACACTGATACTGGTAATTGCTCTTTGTATGTCTTTGTCAATCATCACTTTTATAACGAACTCTTACATCTTCCGAACCGATATATAAAGTATGAGAAACATGATGAGAAAGAATTTTAGACGAAATATCTCGTAACCCCAGGCGGAATATTTAATAAGCAGATAGTAAGCGAGATACTAAGGTTAATTTAGTTTTTGAATTCGCCCTTTGGAACAAACGGTCTAAAACAGTGTGGCAGATATCGGCTAATACTGAACTGCTAAGAGTCATCAGCGGACAACTTAATGATATTCACTAGATGCCCTGGGAAAAAGCGAATCCTGAATTTGGCAACTGTAACCTGTTCTGGCTGTTGCTCGACGATCTTTACTTCATTCAGTGCACTTCAGAGCGATCAAAAAAGAATCCTATTTTAACGAAAAGGTGAGAAGTCTCAAGGGAAATAGATGGATCAATGACTCTAGCCCATTCAAAATTATATGTGCAGTCGGTTGGCTAATCCCTTTTCACGTCCACGCTCTGTCAACATCAGTTCCAGTATGCATTCCGGCATCGTTTAATGAAAGTGTGCATGCGAGCCTTGGGGTTGATTTAATGCATATCATTCCTAGGGTGTTGATCTGAATGGCTCGACAAAAGCAATGATCCAATACTACTACTACTACTACTACTACTACTACTATTATTATTACTGCTACTACTACTATTATTACCACTACTATTACTACTACTGCCAACGCTTTTCTGAGTGGCGGGGTTCCACTGAAATCCAACTACAACTCAGTCAGTTTAGTTTTGTATGAGGTGAGATGCTCACAAACTAACCGCCCATTATTAGCTTGTGAATCTTTGCCCGTTGGCAGGATCCTTTCCATATTCGCCTTTTTCCTTTATCACAGGTCTTCAGTGCACTACTAAGTACATTATTTTCCACTGTCCAAGAGTCACAAGCCGTAATCTGAGGGTCTTGCATCTCAAGCTGATACTTTCAGTACAGTTTATCAACCTTGTCAGGCCCCTAAACCAAGATACTTGGCTCTTAAACGATGGACAATACCGTGGTTGGTAGCACAGACAACGATAATCAGAGGCTAATGGAATCTATATTATTTGAAGCTGTTGTGAAGCGAAGTCTAAGACTTGGTGGATGTAACTCAGAATCACGGACAACCTGTTCAGTCCCCATTCACTCAGTGCACTCTACTGATGATCTCTAACAAGGGATATGCGCAGATATGGTGAAGGTAAACACACACCCCCAGACTCACGTAATCACAGGCTTACTACTACATCTGGGCAAATATTTCATAATTGAACGATTTGACAGCACTAGCAGCATTTGACGATGGTCAGTCAGAACATTCAGAAGTAAACTAAGTGGTTCCGCAAACAAGCGTACCTTTTAACCCGATCAAACGGACTCATATTTCTCACTAATTATTACCAGTAATCATTTTTATTTCCGATACCTCAAGGAGTGAAAATTGTCTGACAGTCGAAAGCCTCAGCATGATGTTCACAACAGTATCTGGGAATATTTGACAACAGCGCGAATTACCATTTCCTACTTAGTAACAATGAATGCCTTTTGAAGCTGGTGTAGTGAGCAAACCACCAACTTAGGCGATCTTATTGTTCTATAATGCATCGAGAAAGGTAGTCTGTGCCGTGCTTTATCACAAATGTGAATTCTGGTAGAACAAACACTCTGTGTACGCACTATCTCAAGTCATTCTGATGAAGAGCCATTTCTAAAAACTGCTCTAATAGCGTGGAAACACCATCTGCACAATACATTAAAACCTTGTCATGTAGGGACTTGTCCAAATTCACCCCCAAGTAGTTCTGTTTTCGATTCTACAAAAGACAGCCGCCCATTTTCGAACCATTATCAGTATCGTTTATCATGGTTATGAACTTGTTAAACTGTCGAAATTAATCATCACCTGGATGTTTTTACCCCATTATTTATATTCAATTTAGGCTTGTCTGTACAGTCAAACACTCCCGAGACAATATTTCAGCCGGATAGATACCCCACATCAACTGGGATTTGGGCTCCGATCTGCAGGCGAACGTCCAATTCTAACACGATCTATCCCTCTTGCTCACCCAATCTGATGGAATTTGGAAGTTCGGAATTTGGATGGATGCCGCCTGCTCAAGTGTCTTCTCGGTCTAATCCAGGCAGAATAACTGGTAATCCCGTCTATCTATCGACCAGACTAATGAATACCGAGGTGTCAAATGAAGCCAAGGTGAGTGGTCGAATAAATCCTTGATAGGCAGATTGATGCCTCCATTATACAGTCAGTCAGTCAGTCAGTCAATCAATCAATCAATCAATCAATCAATCAATCAATCAATCAATCAATCAATCAATCAATCAATCAATCAATCAATCAATCAATCAATCAATCAATCAATCAATCAATCAATCAATCAATCAATCAATCAATCAATCAATCAATCAATCAATCAATCAATCAATCAATCAATCAATCAATCAATCAATCAATCAATCAATCAATCAATCAATCAATCAATCAATCAATCAATCAATCAATCAACCAAACAATCAACCAACCGATCAATCAATCAATCAATCAATCAATCAACCAAACAATCAACCAACCGATCAATCAATCAAACCAATCAACCAATCGATCGAATGATCAATCAATCAATCAACCAAACAAATATTCGATGGATCAATCATTCAGTCATTCACGCTTTCATTATTTCAGTCAGTCAACCACTCAGTTATGCAGTTGAACCCAAAGAAGTAGTCACGACTTAATTTCACAGCCCACATTTTTTTTCTCTCCCAGTACATCTATCCCACAGTCTTTGACACCGTTTCCGCAACGACGAATTCCAGTTCAGTTGGACCTCTTTTACCTGAATTTCCTATGACACCTGTGACAGAGTCCTCACCAAATGGAATGTGTTCGAACGATCCATTGCCTGTAGGTTCAAACGGTGTAACTCTTTTCGGCACCGCTCCGGAAATGACCACAATGTGCTTGAATCAAGAAGAATCGAGCGGAACTTATGCCAGATCTGTGGAACTCGGAGCATCGCCAAACTCCAATGGAACTGAGGCATGGACCTTCGAAAGCAGTATCTCAGGTATCGGTAAGTTCATTGGTGCACTTCTTTGCTTAAGCGCTTCTTTTCAAAGCATTCTAAAGTGGGAGGATTTCAAAGACGAAAGCGCTCCTCCATAGGATTCACTGCTGCGGACTACACTAGTTAAAGGTTCTACCGACCACAAAAGAATAATTTCCTCAGCTTCATAGAGCCCCGACAGTATTTCTTACTTCAGAAAGACTGGATGTTAAAATATTTGGGTACACACATGGAACCTGATATCTCAGCAAAACGAAGCATAAACAAATTACACAATATACCCAAGTATGTCAAAGGTTAGATCCTCAGCAGGAAGCAGTTTGATAATAGTTCCCGAAATTCTGCAAAACTCAGTCCATAGCCTATATTTTTGATTCGTTTCCAACCTTGAAATGTGGAACCTTAAAAGGTCCTAGTCTATAAAGTTTTCCAAATATCACTCAAAACAATCTCACTGAATCACTACAGGAATGGGTCTCTAAGATGTAGCACCCAATTAACTAAGGCTGTTCTCATGCGCGATTGGTCAAAATAAGTCATGTATTGAACAAATTAATTAGGTAGTTTATGCTGTGATCTGCTAGCGAAGGTAGGCTGCGTGTAGTTGATGGATTATTCAATACCCAGACTGTTTATTGCCCGCCACTCAAGGTGTGAAAAGATTCCGGGTCTGTTTATCAGGAAGTCAGTGGGAATTCTCAGTGTGAGATCATGAACAGAAAACTATCAATAACAGAGAAGCTGGTGATTTTGACAATGGTTTCTGGGCCAAAAGCAACGCAAAACTCTGTGGACCTTCGCCGAAAACGGTGCAGAAACTGGTCTTAAACAAGACTCTGGTCCAAGATCTTCTGCGTAGGCCACAGTCTACAAAGGTGCCAGCAGAAGAAACCTGATGAGGTAGCTGATGCCAGTTTCCAGTGGTCCTTGAAAATGATTGAAAAACACGGCAGAACTCACACAGCGCAAATTGTTATATGTAAGAAGGCCATGAATCTGGCTGCCTCTTTAGGCAAGCCTGACGTAAAATTCTCTAGAGGATGGTTCAGTTGCCTTTGTCTAAAGTAGAGGTAGCATTTCTGCCTCCTAATTGCAATTCAGTCCTTCAGTCTATGAATAGAGGAGTTATCTTGTCGTTTAAAAGCATTTTCCGAAAACGTATCCTTCACCACTTGGTGAATAGAATAAAATGCCAAAAGCAAGAAAAATTGATGGATAGTTTTGACATTTTAAAAACTATGCACTTTAATAAGTGCGCTTTAACAGATCTGAGTCATGATACCATCGTCAAGGCTTTTGTAACCAATGGACTGCAACTGTGGATCCTGAAAGTCCTCCGGTTCTCACATTCAGCTTTACGGATGCATTTCATGATTGTGCTGCCATCGACTATGCCAAACAATAGTTGTAATTGAGCAGCTGGGTTTTAGCAACATGCTTCAAGACGCCTAGCCGCTGGCTCACCTTTCCACAGCTAGCTTATTAGTCACCAGCCGCCTCTTTCCGGCAACTCGACTGTGCATTTATTCCATAACGGTGATATACATACATATGTTTTCCACACCCGCCTGATTTCAGACTGTGCCAAACAAAACATGGTACACAAGGGAAGAAGGGGTAGATAGTCCGAGTTCATGATTTGCCAGGTTCCACAAGCCATAGCAGGTGGATTTCCTAGGGGTCCACAACCGAAGCCTTTAGCCATCCGAAACTTGATCCGCAGGTCAGTGGGACGAATCTTGGGATTTGTAACCCATTCCGAGTCGATGACTGATTATTCAGTTCATAGGCTCTTTGGATAAGGCCAAACGTCCTGCAATAATAAAAACAGAAGGAAAGAAACCCAAACGGGGAAGAGGATATTCTCGGTAAAACTCACAAATGACCACGGATAACCCCATGCAAATAGAACATGTTCCAAAAAAGATACAGGTAAAAGATAGAGTAGTATCGATTTTCCGACTTCGTTAATTGGGTATCACAAATTACCTATTCATAAAGTGATCACAGTGGCTTAACTCCCTCATCGTTGAGATGTAGCATTTCTTTAATGTGTGGCAGTTTTTCACTTGTTCGAGTGGTGAGCCATTTTACAGACTTCGCTGTATAGGTGGTTTGCTTGCTCTCAATTGCGGTTCAATACCCTCCTCGACTACTGATCAGATATAGTGGAAGATATGGAAGTAGCACAGATATTACAGTCTGTGAGTATCAGTATGGGTTGTTTAAAAATGCTCCCATGGCGATTCGGAAAATAATAACAATGGTGATAATAATACTATTAATAAAAATGGGAACAACAATGGTGGTTTACCATCCTTCTATCTTTAGCATTATGAGCTAAACAGATCAATCTTACGCGCTACTCGCAAGCAATTGTGAAATATATAAGAATATCAAAAAGCTCGAAGCAGGTTTAAATATGGGTACGACGACCTATCGTGCGAGGACCTGACTTGGTGGGAGGAAGTCGATTGGAGTTAACGGGACAAGTGCCGTGTCTCCCTTCTAAGTTTTCGGGCATGGATGGCTATCAAAGAGGACGACATCTGAACAAACTTAACTCGGTGGCTCGGATCAGCCCAGACGAGAGCTCATTGGTGCAGTGACAATATAGAAACCTTCAAGGTGAAAAGGCCAGGGTTCAAACCCTGGGTGCAGTAGAGATTATGCTCCACTAATGAGCTCTAAAAAGGGTGAAAATCGAATCTTGTGCTTCTGAGTCCAGGGTTGATCGGATGACCTGAGGTTTGTGCATGAAAGTTGAAGTGCAAAGTAATGTCAGCCAAACAAAGAATCATCAGTCCCGCGCACTGCTTGTACGTAGTCGTGGTTTTATGTATATATATATATATATATATATATATATATATATATATATATATATATATATATATGTATATATATATATATACAGTCTTAGAATGTTTTATGTGCTTCATTGACTTGTGTGTGACATGTTAAACCAAACATAATTATAAACAGCTTTAGTATTATTCATGAACCTAATAACCGGATTACCAGTTCTATTGTGGCATTCTAATGCGGTTGTGGCAATGACACGATGGTGGTAGAATTATCAAGGCGTGAGCCTAATAAAAGTGATCTTTAAAATGTGGTGGAAACGAAAATAATACTTCCTGTTCGGAAATTATTGCACTGCATATGCTGACTATTGATAAAGAATCGAAGAAACTCGTAGTCAGTCGGTGAGTGGAGATTTTGACAAATACTGCCGTACTCTGTGTTTTGGTTTTTACATGCCATGTATAAATCCCTCTATCAATGTGTGCCACTTTATGGTTATTGGAAGTTCGAACCCAAACTGTAGATGAGAGCATTAGGTTAGTTTATAGTCTCTCAGAAAACAAAATCATTATACAATAAAGACATTCTCTGCTTAAACAGAAAAATTTTCGTTCATTGAATCTACCAGGTCCTACGGTGAAATTGAGGTCAACCGGGCTTGTAAGTCTGCGCTCGATTTCAGCCGGGGCGTCAACTTTCATATTGGTCTACGAAGACGCGACGAGACTTATGACGACATCGGGCTTCGATGGCATTTTATAACGTATCAGGACAATTATTTAAATAGTCTAGATGTCACTTGCTTAGAACAACTTTATGAACTGAACGGCTAATTTGTATGTGACTTTATGAGCCTTTACCATATCGCCCTTCCAGATAGTTCCAATTCGTCTTTCTCTTGGTTTATATAAAACACTAGCCGATCTGAGGGAGTAGAACGTACTGTTTTAAATAGAATTTTGGGCAATTTTGTTGCCGGATAATGTTCACATGTGATGTAGTGGGTTTAGTCTAATTAATCATAATAAAGTTCTGGAAAATAAAAGCAGCATCAACGAATAATTTATAGGGAACACCATGAATGAACATACTAACTTAACTAACGCATTATCGATAGCAAACAACTTTCTACTTTGTGAACTTGGCTACTGAAAAACATTCAGTAGGTGAAAGTAGAACGAAACCTTAAAGGTGGCCTCAGCCTGATCATCCGCTTAACGTTGTCCATTCAGGAATAAATAACGGGTTTCTTTTAGTCCATCTGTTCGTCTAGAATGAAAGAATCCGATGAGTCTAAAAAGGTAGAAGACCGGATTTTAGGTAGACATGGAACAGTGGAATTCCACCTGAAATTCATAGAATGAACTTTCATTGGAAAGAGAGGGTAATACAGACTATTTGTGTAAGGTTCTGTTGACCACGTGCAAATTGAGATCATGTATCATCACTCAAGGTTGACATTATTATTAACAATATCGTGATTTTCCCCCCTTCCTACTACAAAATCCGCGTTAGAAAACCAAACTGGTAGTTCGACGATGATCGATCCTCCGAATGAGTCTGCTCACTCGGTAAAAACATCCAGTGGATCGTGCGAATCCGAACGTTTTCCGTTCATGGCGAAAATTCTATGTGAAACAAACTGGTCCGCCAACAATGGGATATTACCTACTGGAATGAACAGCTTGTCTACTAATCAGTCACCGTCTACATTACCTATGCTGATGTCGACCGCAGCGACAATGACTGATACGCACGATTCACAAGACATCATACAGACAAATCTCGGAACTAATCCGTTGCATAGTGGACCGATTCAGTTATGGCAGTTTTTGCTGGAGGAGCTACGCAATCCGCAAGCACGAGATTTCATTCACTGGACCGGAAACGATTGGGAATTTAAACTAAAAGACCCAAACCAAGTAGCTAAACGATGGGGTGCACGTAAGAATAAACCAAAAATGAACTATGAAAAACTGAGTCGTGGCTTGCGTTACTATTATGATAAACGTATAATACAAAAAGTTTCAGGCAAACGATACGTTTATCGATTCACTCAGAACATTCACGAATTATTACGAGCTTCAACCAATCTACCGGATCTGTGCACCTCACCGACGTCACCCCTTGCGCACGCTGACGCACTGTGTACTGACCGGTCCACCGGACTTACGGGTGGGATCTGTCACATCTATCCAGTCTCATCAGTTTTTGAACCACAAGTACAGCAGCAGCTACAACAACAACAACAACAACAACAACAACAACAACAACAACCGCAAGCACAAAAGAAGAACAGTCTGTGCTTTACTTCAGAAACAAATTTCACTAATCAATAAAATAGGCTGTGTAAAAAATCACCAACCCTAGTTGTTCCCCACAAAATTCCAGACGAGTAAAATCAAAGAAAAAGAAACACACGAGATCCTTGAAGATCGGCATCTCCCATTATCCCCATAGATCTCTACTTGTACACATATGTTAGAACTGTCCAACTGTGTTTCGTTGGCACCATTCAACACAGAAAATGGCTCACACATCAAACCATCGGCAAGAATTTGGAAAAAAAAAATTAATCAAATCTTCCTGATTTTCCGCATACAAAAGCATATTACTGTCACATAAACCAGGCATTTTTGACTGTCAGTTTCTTACGATCCGTTATTGTTTCTGTACAAAATGTTTACACGTTCATACGTCTTTTCGTACTCCATTAATAAGTAAAGCATGGAGAACTTTCACCTTCGAGGGACATTATTTTCTCTGTGCGACTTTTAACAATGTTTGGATTAACTTTAAGGCAGTGCATTGAGGTATGGGCCGGCGTGGATCGAGTTAAGCCAAGTCAATAAACGCTTTTATACATGGAATAATAGGTGAATTTTCAGCACGTAAAAAGTTTACAGTATAATTGAAAAAAAGTGTAACATGTAATTAGGATAAGGGCAGAAAGGCGAGGAGGCGAAACGAGGCTCTGAATACTTCTCGAACAATGGCGAAGGTACCCACGAGACCACGGATTACCTAATCGTGGTCTACTAATTGGTGGATAAGGTGAGAGATGAGATTATTTCTGCATGTAGACGTGCGTGAAAAAAGTACGGTAGTCTGACCCATCAAGATGCACCACTCGAGATCGTTCAAACGGTTTCTTGCCAAGAGACATTGCATTTAGGGAGAAAAATGGCCGAAGAAAGAGAAAATGCTTGCATCTCGAGTGTTTCTTGCGGGGAGGATATTGCACCTTGAGGTGAGAACTACTGTATCCTGGATTTCGACCCAGTGGAAAAGTAACAGACGGCTTCGGCGAGCCTGGAGTGAACGCAGTGATTAGTGTCAGGTAGTAATCTCTCGGTAAAATTTTCTCAAGCATCAAAACGCTTGCTAACGATGAAGTCAGTGAGAATATCCTTATTGATATTGCTACAACAAGGCACTTTTCATAGAATTGGTGCTGAGATCAAAACATTTTCCTTTTTGGCCATGAAAATTGCAGGGGAACAGCAAAGCCAGTAAGGGAGAATCCAAGAGTTTATAGACTGAAGCACATGATAACAAGGCACTCTGAGCGATAAAAAAGAAAGACTTTCTGACTTTAGTAGACACTTTTAACAAAACAAATGCTACGAAAGTTGTTAGTTAGCGTAACGGAAGAGGCTTTAAGGTGATGTAAATTATGCGTGCAAAAATGTGAGTGTTATTAAAAAACGCTTTCGACAGCTTGATCCATAGTGGAAATTGAAGAACTTCAAGGCGTCTTAAGAACTCGAAGGAAAGAGAATGGAAAGCGGACCACTAACCAAGTTAACTTAGACTCTTTTGAAGAAAATTCAAATTTTCATTTCCGTTATGGGGCCATCAAAATACAACATCATCTGCGTATGTGCAGTCGTAGAGATGAGGTAAAATAGAGAGCTTCTCAATACTTTTGAGAACTGGTGTTGACTGTAGCTCGGATTGGTGTTGTTCGGTGGCTTCTGGTCACTGAGCTTGGCGTCCCAAACATTTTATCACCAGTGGAGGTGACATCACCTATGCACCGGTGACGATCCCCGAGTTCATCTGCATACATATGGGATTGCCTCTTGGTTTGACATTGACCCCCGGGATGACCCTGAACTTGGCGAGTTACTAATTATAGAAAGTTGACATTTGACCCTTCAGGGCACACTTCTAAATACAGTACCTTGGTCTTCAGCAGCGCCTTCTGATTTACGAAACTTGACCTCTTCGAATCTATCTTAACGTATATATATATATATATATATATATATATATATATACATATATATACATATATATATATATATATATATATATATATACCCCTTAACAGGAGTTGTATAATTAGAGAAATTTTCAAAGGAGTTAAGAATGATTACAAAATTTATGAGGCTGACGAAAGCATCAATAAGGCGTACAACAAAATACCAAGGTTAAAACAGAGTTGACGAGAACCGTTATTTTCTATACGCAACCGAAAAACACTGACCAGGAGTAAACAAATCACCCTTGGATACAATCATTAGGTCATTTGACAGGGCCTTAAAACGACTGTCCTCTTGAGTGATGCCTTCCCATTTTGCCAATTCTTTTCGCAGTCGATTCTGTTGCCCTTCTCAGTACAGTTCTCAGGGCATCGGACTTGTTCCAGTCTCTCTTTGAGCGACTACTTCAACGAACATCGTAAACTGTACAGGGATATCGCTGAAAACGATGGAAGTAAGGTTCGTGTGGGCTCCGAAACCCCTGATTTTATGGCTGTATACTGACCGATAGTGTTTTTCGTAATTTGTGAGCAACACACGGTAGTTTAAAGTTGTTAAACTGCGGCCCCAGCTTCTTAATCTACGGCTTTCGGTTCTTTGACTGTAAGAAATACTGTCGAAAAACTAAGGGTCATTGGGCAAAAAAACTGTCACTCATTGAGTGATAAAAAGAAGAAACTATGTGATCTTTACGATTTGTGCCGGATTTATTCTGCTGTATCAGAGTATCTTAGTGAAGCTCTCTAAATAATGTTTTACCGTTTATTTAGCCTATGTTGTTCATTATAGGGCCTAGCCTATACACGAGTGCAATGTGACAGGTACGGCCTTAGTTAAAATGCCAATCGCATTGTTAGAGAGATACAACATACCCGACCTTGACACTTGGAGTAAATTTGAACCACAAAGGAGCTCAACGGATCATGTGTGAGAACAATCCGGGTGAGTGCTCAGTGATTTTCACTATTTATTTTGTGTACTGGCCTGGAAACAGGTACCGATGTCACAAATCCATTGCTAACTGGGAGAAGATCACAAGAATCATTAAATTGACTGTTGTATTCTATTTTCCGAAAAATGTTGCTAATTTGAGAAGTTTTGGGAACCATGTTTCTGAGTAACGAGGCATCTGCCAATGGGAAATTTTTCATAACAATAATCATCTCATATACCAATCTGGTTGTAGAAGCCGAACAAACCAGCACGGACAGTACAATGGGTAATGTGTGTGTAAGTGTGCATGTGCCTGGCTCGCATTCATGCACCCAGAATTTGTATCTGGGTTAAAACTTGGTGTAAATCTACTGCTGACGATTCTTAACAAGCCCCCGGAGTTTCTATTGCACGGGTTGAAGAGCGCCTCTTTCAGGAACATGCCTTCGGTCATTTGTTTTGATCCATCTTACTAGTTCTGGTGAGAAGATTCTTTCACCTTTAAACCGTTTAAGCTCGTTAGCTTATAAAGTATTATTTAAACGAGATGAGAGAAACACCGTCACCAATTTCTAAGCCGCAAACGAAATAGTTCCAACTGAGAAGGGGTTTCATTTCTTCGATTTGGCTGATTGGTGGTGAGGCCTTTAAACGCTTGACGGGAATCCTTTCTCGTGTTACGGATCCGCACCATCGATCAGGAGTCTTTCATGGTTCCGTTGGGTCCCACCTTGGCCCGGATTCGTGCTGACTCTGACTCTGCTTTCTTCCAGCGAGACTGGGCCGTCTATCGACGATGTCTCATGTCCCTACCGTCAAAATCCGTAGTTAACTGAGGCAGTGATTATCAGAGAACGGCAAAATAATCCCCTTCAGGATTTTCACGACATGTTTCACTGTCTATGACCCTCCTCTCTAAATTATCAATAAGGATTCTCGAGAGGATGGTGGCTCATATTTAGACTGGGCTCGGCTTCCAGTATGTGATCGTGCCAACGGACGGGCCATCTCCATGGTAGAGGATTCATGAGTATATTTGATAATTATAGAACACTGATGTCGTTCATCGCTCTCAGGATTAACCACCCATGGTTCTTCAACTAATAAATTTAATACCGAATAAATAACGGGCTCAAGCTATAGTCTATGTCAACTCTGAATGCCCTTAGTCACGATTTCAACGGTGGCCCTACTGCTGTCTCACTTCGTGAGCCATATTGTTCGGGTAGTATTTCCTGTTCACTCTAAAGCTCTCAGTTCACTTCATTGGGGATACTCTTCTTGTTCTTCACGATCATACAGGTTTTCCTGTGTTTTAAGAGCCTATGACGATGTCTAGAACACTATGGTCAACATCGTGGTTCGTTGCCTGTTCGCTCACCCTGACCGATAGAGAACAACACTAATTATTACCTATATTTTATAAAACGAACATAGTTGAATGCGAATATTGGCGCACTTGTGAGTTACTCATAACATCATATGGGAAAACAGACCAACCGTTGATACTCCAAGCTAAATGCACTAACCGAACAAAATACAGGCTGCTTGGACCTCGCACCAAGTGGAACACCATTTTATAAATCGGTCCAGTGCTGAGCGGATCATGTAATAACTCACAAAGCTGGATCGAAAAGGCAACGCTGAGGAAATTACATGACGATCTTAATACCTACTGTTCCATTGCATTTATTTGTAGCACAGAACCGAAATAGCCAATAATGAGCGTTGGATATATAGATATATATGTATATATACAAAACGTTTCCACCATTTGTGATTGCGCCTTCCGGTTGTTATAATTTTTGAACAGAAGTATAGAAGTAAAAATTGTGTCTTTCTAAGAAGTACAAGCTGTTGGAGTGATTCTGTACATATATCGAGAGGCAATGCATTCCAAAAACCATATCTATAACATCAAATGGTTTGTCCTTCTGGAACTCGAAAAGTCGTCACTTTATGTGTAATTAAAAGTTGTTTCATTATGTTCCTGAAACTACCAAACAGTTCTTCAACGGGACTGAAAAATGGACTGTAAGTTAGAATGAAGGGAGTTGTATATGCCGGGGCTAAAATAGCCTTTCCCATTCACCTTTGAGTAGGGGCACTGTCATATAAAAATACAGCTGATGCACACGGCCTTTCGTCACCGAATTTGCTAGACTTTTCTCGAGGAAATGATGACATACGTACACATTAAATCATGGACGGCTTTTGTAGAACATGATTCCAATGGGAGAAAAGCACGTGATAATACTGAGATTAGCACCTCTGTAAGTAGGCAAGGTTTTGATGCAAGATTTACTTCATAGCGAAAGCCCCACTAACCGAGAGCGCCATAGGATGTAATTGGTTTCGTCTATACATAGACGCAACACTGTACTTCCATCTTCACTGATGGTCCTCCGCTCCTTTGTGTGTTTGTTGTGGTCAATTATTTGCACCGATTCCGCCACATTTCCATCTGTAGCTTCCTCTCGCACTGTGAATGCTCCACACGTCTATGGGAACGGACGATACAAATGTACCTTCAGCTGCGCAGACAATGTGCTTTCTTTACTCAACCACACGACCTTGTCACCATCGTCATGTTGCGATTCCCGACGCTTCCCATTGAGCCACTTGGTAATTTATCGACCGCAGCCTACGGTACGGCAATCAAACCTTTCCGGCAGACCAGTACCGCACAAGGTCACATCACGTGTGAGTTTCCGGTCCCAGTTAAGGGACTTGGTACCTTCATACTAGTCACGTGAACGACTGCGTGCTCCATGCAGATTTGATCACCATCACTTTTCGAGTGACCAGCTGAAAGGTTGTTTCAACATTTGCAGAACTTCTAATGGAGGAAGTTGAGATAACCAACCTGAGAGAATAGGTGAATACAGTTTCACACCCCAAGCGGAAAACCATCGACGATGAAGACCGAAGAACTGTCCATTGTGCGAGGGAAAGTGATGATTTAAATCATCTTTCCTGCCATCTTAGAATTAACAAAAAAACCAGTAGATCCATCGCCAAACGGGACCCAAAATTGATTTTTAAAGGGAATTCGTAAAACGTATGTGTTCCAGTAAATTTGTGATAGGACTGTGCTCATTGGTAGAGAAAAATCGTACAACCACTTTGTATGGGATGAATAAAACGAAGAAAGTGATACCCCCGAGTCGGTCGATCAGTTGATCTTCCACTGATAGTCTTCTCGATCTTTCCGGTTGCTCCAAAAAGAAACTATGCTTTCATCCGTTCGAGCGAAACAGGACTGATGTCTAAGTGAGACCAGCTCAATACGCAGTGTGATTGCAAGAGCATGACAGCTCCGTCTTACGATTTTACGTAGATGAAACCACCTACAGCATGCACGCCACAGTGGGTGAACAGAATGTGAACCAAAATGTTAGCTATAGTATTGTAAATATCACCTTAATCTCTTAACCGAGAGGAAAACCTGTAGTATTTACTAGCATAAATTAAAAACACACAGTGCAGCTATTTTCCTTTGAGTTTACAATGCAGTCTTTCAGGGTCCATTTCTATCCCCATTCTTCTCCGCCTCATTTCCCAATATATCCATTGATAGACAGAACCTCACCGAAGAATCATCAGATTGTTGTCTTGGAGTTATTCTGACAACTAATCTCACTCAGACTGCTGACTTTGAAACTTAGAGTACCTGCATGTGAGGGTAGGACTGATACGTTGTCAACATGCAGCCTGTCTCCGGTAGCAGACCAGCTCCATCAAGGTGATGCGCACACACCGCCTGTCTCTAATCGAGATCAAGGTTGGAGACAATGGAGCCACGAGCGACTGAACAGCAAAGCCATTGCGTGGATCAACGAGATGATAAAGAAAGCCTGTCAGGCGGTGGTTGGCGGTATCAGCAGCTAATCGGAAAAGGCGTTACCTGATACCAGTTGAACCAATCCGTTTCGGTGCGACGACTGGTTACAGTGACCCAGCCGTTGTCCAGAGGGTCATCGTCGTAGAATTCAGACTTTGACTTTATGGGTTTAATTCTTACCACCACGGGTCACTTACCATTCTATAGTCATGGAGTGCCCGTGGCCTCCTTCCCGAAATGTTTTACGGTGTGGTCAGTTATTCCGGGTCCACCCCGGGAATTTCTAATTCCTAATTTTGCTACTGACGGAAGACGGCAGTAGCCGGTTATTGCGTCTTGCTGATAGTAATAGAAGAAAATATGCCACATTGTCTCTATGACACGAAGAAGTACGGGGGATTCGTAAATATCCTACGAACACTTCGGGGGTTAAAATTTAAAATTTACCACTCAAATGGTTGTTGTTGGGCAAAGTACTTTAAATATCACAGATTAAGCTTAAAATTCAGGCTGAAAAGTACACTTGTATAATAAATGAAAGGGATAGAAAGATTGTTTATTTTTATTTTATATAAAGTGTATATTCTGCGACTATAAACTGAGATGATCGGAACGCAAACAAATATTCTTCCCAAAACTGGTGGATCTGTACGGGACACTGAAAGCAGCGGAAACTGCTTGCGCCTTGTAGTAACAATGAAGGATATAACCTGGCTACTTGGACCGGATGGAGTGTAGAGGTAGTGTCGATCGTGATGCATACGAAAAATTACTCAGTATATATTTAGAGCTTCGTGACCTTATTAAGGTATATATCGGGCCATCGGGTAATGATACCTGTGAATTACTTTTTGTAATTTGTATTTTTGACGACATCTTCGCTTGTCTTACTCGTGAGTAGCGTGTATATGCGTCATGAACCTCGAATACTTGTGATCCAATTATCTGTTTTTACTGTACTGACACAGTTCAGATTTACCCCTTTCCGACGTATGGTGCGTGAACATTTTACGTTATGTTCCCGACTCGACTGTTCTATGATTGTACATTCCTCTTGTAAGAAAATTTTGCAGAACGTTTCACTTACGCTTCTTGACCCACTGTCTGTACCGCAACCGTGCTGCGCTACAGTTTCGCATGACTCCTTGCTGAGTGGACCGTTTATGACCGCGCTGTCCCGATTTTTCGGATAACTTTCTGTACTGTTGCCCTTGGTTGCTCACCTGGCTGTAAGTCATTGCATTTATGTATTTTTATGTATTGCATTGTTTAGAACCACGAAATTACGATAAACACGGTTATACAATTGGAATTTGTTCTGCTGCCCGTAGCCGTGTACAGCCCATATCGTGCGTAAAGCTAGTGAGACCACGTTTTCTGCTATATTGAAAGTTCAAGTAATCGGGATAGTTTCTACAATACCAGTTTATTCAAAAGTTTCTCTACTTCACTTCGGCTCTGCTGCACTAAGGGGAGCTTAAAATGTGTGACCTTGGTTGCTAGGGTAAAATGCTCTATGCAAAGTAAGCTAACGGTCAGTAAGTTATGGAAGTATAATTAATCTGAACATCAGAACCACATAAATTAACTTAGGTTATATTTAGATGGGTTTACTATCTGAATAATCTGGTAGAATCCGTTTAGTCGGTCAGTATATTGTTGATGCTTATGCCTGCATTATAATGTCAAGAGAAATTGTTTTATTATTTGGAGATTTCATGACGTGTGGTTTAAAATGGCTTTTCAATGATGACTGCTGAAATTGGCGAGAAAAGGAAATTCCAGTTCTCACCAGTATGAGTTTTGTTTTCAGGATCATTTGAGCCCACTTCTTTATTCGATTACATTGTTACCGCGATAGCGATGAAAAGATCCACTGAGACTGAATTTTCTCGGCACCTCCCTAAAGAGGGTCAGAGTTGAATTGCACAGGCCTCTAATTTCGAATTTTGTTTGCTGTATCTTGCTCAATGTTTTAACTCAAATATAAGCACCCCAGTACACATTTCAGAGGTAGAATAACTGCAAATCGAATGAATGGGACGATCTTCTGTGCACCACGATCTAAGATAGTGCCGGAAATCCCTGTCCTTAATCCAACGCGAGACTATTCCTAGGAACTCTCACTCCCCGTCGGACGCAAGGTAGTGACAGATTTCCATGTGGCTGCATTGTAAGTCCAACAAACGAGGGTGCGTATTGGTTTCATCAGGGGATTCAAATCTCAAGGACTGCCATTTTGTCAATGGGTTTGCTTATCGCATGAGTGTTTGGTAAAGATGAGCTGTAGGAGGCTCCCCCGAGAAATTATCCTGCCTAAAAGTCGATATATCATACCAACCACTGTTATTCATTTGGATCGGAATAAAACATGTCTGCTTTGTTAGTGGACTTCAATTTGAGATACCTCGAATGTTGGGGAAATCTTCACCGTTATGAATGAAAAAGCCTCTGGAATTCACCGGAAGGAAGTTACCTGGATATGTAATAGTTTTTTAGGATAACATTTCATGCTCTGTTTCACGAGAAGTTTGTATATAAAGTCATGCGGAACAGTTTGTCTCTTAATTATTGACTGTGAGTCTTGTAAATGCATGCGAAACTTCACGGTCCAGTTCATACAATACCCTACAATAGCGCAAGTTTAAACGTATTCGTGAAAATTCCTCTATTCTAGAGAAGTCAGTTGGCTACCTACACACTAACCATTGGAGTCCTAAATGCAACAAATTATTTTGCATAAGATGAAGAATGATTTCACCACCTACATGGTGGATTGTATGTAGATAAGACTATGAAAAATCCGGAATAATGAAGGCATACCTCATATTTAATACTGTGTGTGAACATTGTATTCTGGCTAAAGTTTGGGTAAATTCAATGTAAAGTAAAGTTTTTCCATTTCTCCTCAAAGGACCAAATTCCGTTCTAGTTGTGGCCTACTGGTAGTTGCAAGAAAAGGGTTTTCCCTGAATTTTGAACATAGCTATTCACCGCACCCAGACAGACTACGGAGGTAATTGTCCTAAAACGTCACCACTACATGCCAGTTACGGCACACAAAATTATATGGTTCTGCATTGAAGCACAAAATATTCTTACCGGACACCTGTGTGCATCAAAAACGACACTACGTGCATTGTTCAGATTCCCATGGCCATAGTATCAGTGTTTTGTAGGCATCAAATTCTTCTGCTGTTCATCTCAGTGGACAATTTGCGACGGGAAACCCGGAACCACCTTCTGATCAATGCTAAAAAGCTATACATGTGTTGATTTTTGTTCCGCGAACGAGCAAGAATACCATTTGTAAGGTGGTCCGTAATAAAAATAAAAGATTCACATTAAATCAACTTGCCCAGTGACCTGAATGTATCATAGTTTTGTGTGACTGGCGGAGAGGTAACACAGATTCTTTGAACTGAATACTGACGTCATTTGCAATTTTTTCAGCAAAAAATATTCGCCATTCGATATTAGTTACTGTAGGATCTGGCGATCCTTGTAGTATTGCTGAGTACAAGGTCACACGTCATACTCCAATTCAACCTCGAAAAGCCGTGGAGACGAAGAGCGAGACGCCAATGGCACAGATCACTCACTGGTACGCTCCCGCCTGAGGTTTCACTTTCTAGTATGACAAAATTCTCGGACAATAATCCGGGAAAACAATCCCAGAAAAATTTCAAGCTTTGTCAAGCGCAACTTCGTCCGGACTAGTTGCGCTGGACTAGAATGGTGGCGTAGATCGGTGGTGGACGGAGCTGAAATCATCCACTCCCAGCACCTCCCCCGAAAAGTTAGGCAAAGCAAAGTGGCACAGGGAAGATTGGATCTCTGCAGAGACCCTGAACCGCTAAGCTAAGGCTACGGGCGCAAGACTCAGCGCTTCGCCTGACCACCAAAAGTATCACCGAGAAGTGTACGCTCAGCGAGGAGCCACCGTCAACGATATTGGTCTGAAATCGCAGACCAGATGGAAGCACCAGTTGTTGTTAGGGACTTTAGGAGTGTTTTTCGACTAATACGCTCCGCTTCGGGAAAGCAGTAGCCTGCTCCCCCCAAGATATGCAACAACAGAGGCTACCTCAATTCCGGTTGAGACCAGAAGCTCCTAAGATGGATCGAACACGTCAGTCAGCTTCTAGACAACCCTCTAGTTCAGTCCATCTGTGTAAGGGCACTAGGCAACATAGAGCAATATGCAGTCTAAGACGAGTCTCTGAATGAATCGGAAATCGGCCCGGCTGTTCAGAAGGTGAAAAACAAGAAGCCACTTGAGAAGGATAGTATCACACCCGAGATCTTCATACACTGTTTGCCAGTTTTACTGAACCCACTAAGTATCCTATTCCGTCGTATCTGGGACACCAAAAATTCTCCCAAAGACTGAACAACGTCTATCCTACTCCCCACACCAAAAAGGGTGACCGGACTGTGTGCGCGAACTACAGAGTTATCAGTCTCATCGATGTGGTGGCTACGCATTTTGAGACCATTCCACTAAATAGCACTGTTCCTGCTCGGAACTCCTAAATAGGCTCCAACCATTGTGATTTTCGTTGAGAAAGAGGCTATGGCGAATTCTGGAACATCACCATAGTCTTCAGCAATCTACTACAGTGCACTTCACTGAATTTTTGGCAGTATTCGACTCCGTTGAGAAAGAGTCACTCTGGAGCGTACCGCGAAGCAACGGGACGCCTGAAAAGTACGTCGGATTGTTTGGATGGTACTACTTGGCAACACAGGATAGCTTCCGCGCCTACTGCGAAGTGTCTTCAGAGTTCGCACTCAACTCCGGCATCTGTCATGCGTACCCCGTATGAGCAGACCTATTAAAGTACGCCACAGAGTGGATAATGCCTCACGCCTTCAACCATTTCGCCACTATTCTTGGGTTACAGACCTCGAATTCGCCGACGACATTTTCATTCTTGGAGAGGGTCCCGGAACTCTGCAGTCGGTTCTCGATTGTATTGTATGTAAAACTAAGGGAGTTGATCTGGAGATAAACACTGGGAAAACGAAATTCTTCAGGACTTCGCAAGGCCCAGAGTTCTATACACTCCATGGCCAAGCTCTGGAACAGGTGCATTACTTCGAGTACCTGGTTTCTGCTATTCGGCCAAACGACCAGGTCAGGGACGAGTTTAAACTTCGTGTAGACTGCGCAAGGGAGCGTTCTTACAACTTCGCAAATCATTGTGGTCTCGCAGCGAAATAAGCCTTCACACGAAGCCGCACATATACCGAACTGCCAAAATGAAGTGTTATGATGGCGTCTCAAACTCCATCGTGAGTCAACACCGTGGGAATACAGAAAAAATTCCTTCGTTCCTCCAAAGATGCCGACATCGTTTGTTCGGTCATGCGCTTTGCGGACCCAAAACGGAACACTGAAAAGATGGCCTGGGTGGCCAACTGAAGACTTTTGGTTATCACCATTAAGGCAAACATGGATTGCCTAGACCTTCAGTCGATACTAGGATACGCGGCTAGCGCTGCAACTGGATTTTAAGGTATGCAGATCTCGCCGCAGGCCGGAACACGTGGACAGCTACCATCAGAGCAATCCAAGAATTCGACTTATCCTCTCACGAGAGATAGTCACATAAGAGTAAAATAAGTGTTTCCGCACTCAAAAAGACCACAAATCCTCTATAAAGTTTGACATAAGAGAAAAGGACCGAGTCTAAGAAATTCTGCTCCACGCTAGTTGATTCCAGTGTCTAAAGATGAGAGAGACTGCCACTTTTGACTGGGGCTGTGGTTCTTTATCCTAGTTCATCCAGAGCTTTGCATAGACACTGCTTGCAACTAATACCTGTTTAAAAACCACGTTTGATCTCACTATTCTAATAAACGCCACTCCCGCAGCTCCCATCAAACGTAGGTTTAGTTCACAGGAATTGGCCCTTTTCATAACAATCCGTTCACCCAAATAGAATTTTCTGACACTTCTCCGACAATAAAGATTGAGATGTGCTTCATCAACCTGGGGTCAAGAGACGGTTTTAGCGTTCAAATATCATAAACTTTACAATGGAACACTTCCGCACCTTCTTGTTGACTGGTACCAACCGGTACCGAAAGTACCGATTTTCTCTTCATTAACCATCATTTAAGTTAGGGACCGGTGGTGGAGACACCGAAGCTTTTTAATATGTTGTTTAGTTAACGACTCTCACTTCATCAATGGTCACAGTCACTTCGGATATTCCGTCTGAAATTTCCAAAACGATTTTGCTTCTTGCAGTTTTCATTACGGGAAAGAACTGATCAACCTCAAATTTTATCTCGGAATGAGTCATTCTATACTTCAGAACATTCTGTAAAGTATTACCGATTCTCAACCTTATAATATATATATATAAACGCATGTATCAGTAACTCAAGGACCCAAGCAAAATGGAGCTTAGCATTTGTGTGCCCCAATGTTTTTTCACGAGATGGGTTTGCCTGCTTTGTATCAAATACCGCACGCCCGTAAAAGTCTTCACTTCGCTTACACCATAGGCAGCAGTAAATATAAAACTGATTGAAATTTTGATACTTTTGCATAGTTTTGACTGCCTTACAACCCCATCTTTATTGTCACCATTCATCAACAACCTGCTAGTATCACTGTCAGTAGTTTAAATAGAAATCCGAATGTTTTAGAGTGAAAAGTAAATTATTCAACCAGCGTTGCATTTAGGGCGGCCAAAGTGTTGACTACCAGACAAGTGATCGATCTGATATTCCACTGCTTGTGAGCTACATTAATTCAAAACTTCGATTGTCATTTCACCCATTGCGAATCGCTGGACTGCTACGACTACACAAATACATCGCTATTCGTTCACAGGTCGCGAATGAAATTTTGTGTGAGGTTCGTGTGCCAGCAAGAGTGTCTATTTTAAACATATATTTTGTAGCGTTCTTCCTCAGCGAAACTATTATGGACCATTACCGATCGGAACAACACATGGACCGACAAGAAAAGTCCACACGAACACAGAAACACAGGCAAGCATATAATGATAAAATTATTTATCGTAGTAGCAACAACTGAGTGTTATTATTTTCACTGTGGCATCCCTTGGTGTTTGCGGTCAACAAAACCAATATAATGACCAATACTTAATGACCAATTCAGCTTGTTTTGGAATACAAATGTGGCCCAAATTGAATGTGCGTGTGCGTGTGCGTGTTAGTTTGCCTGTGAACGTGTTTTGCATAGCATAGTCACTGTGTATGCAAACTCCAAATCGTGACACTGCAATTGTTGAGGACGAGTAAATGACCTTGGAATCGGAATGAGCACTCATCGCATTCAGCTACAGCACAGGCTGACGACGTTCAACGCAAGAAGCTCCGGGAAAATTTGGTTGACGATGGAACAAAGAGTTATGCAGTGAATTGGGAAATCGGACGGGCGGACAGAGGGGCAGTGGCTTGGCCACCAGTTAGCGGAAGGGCCATAACAATGCAATAAACATTAGTGGTAACCAATCAGTAATATTCCTCAATGCCTAGAGAATTTTGAAGGCATGCGGTTACACAACTTTCGCAGCGCTGTTGAGGCGATTTTTTTTCGTAAAAAGCATCAAATAATCAAAAATCAATAGCAGGAAACAGAGATAAAATCGAAAAATTGGTGTGCTTCATTTCTAAAATAAAGGCAAGTACGTGTGTGTGCTCGTGTATGTGCGTCTATGTGAAAACCTGTATAGTGGTATGCGTTTATGTTTTTGTATGCACACATACGCTTCTCGATGATTGAAGTGCAAATATGATGCAAATTTAAATCTACCATTCAGTTCCCAAATGATTCGCACCCTACCCTAACCGTGGTACTGAATCCCAGTCCAAATTACACTTCATTCGGAACCGTAATATTGTAATGCAGTTGCGGGGGTGGGCAGTGAGTGAGAGAAATATCAGCTTCAATTCAGCTTGCCAGTATTCGTGCAAAAATTGTACCCAAGAGACAGACATAGTTCAAGTTATTCATTGGTATAAATTGTCCTATCATCAGTTAATGCCTATTGTTCGTTTTTCTCCGAACAGAAAATTGGGGAATAGGGAACAGAGAACAAGAGAAGACTGCATGGAACGGGTCAGACTGAACTGGATTGGATTGCATCAGACTTAAGTGTGTTGGGTTGGATTGGATTGGAGTGAAGTGAAGTAGAGTGGAAATAAACGCGACTGGGTTCGAGCCCGGCCGGCGGAAGATTGATTCAAGTGTTTTTTGGAGCGATCTGAATGCAAAGCATTCGACAAAATTGGGAGCAGGCAACCAGTTTTGTATTCTCTTTTGACAACAAACCGGGTGCATTGGATCCCAGTGGCAATGTGGCTGTCAGGGCCTGTTCCGTTGGGTGTGTACTTTGCCAGTTTCGACATTTGGCCTGAGCTGCATACTCATAGTCCCCGTTAAGGTAGATTGGGCGCCGGCCGAGCCATAAACACGGAGCTCTATAATTATCAAAAAATGGTGAGAAATAGGTTGGGGATATAGGTTATCGGATGTAAGCAGACAATTAAATGGGGACAAATTATATTTTCATGCTTGCGCTTGAGTACCGTGGAAGAGATATTACCTGTGTTCCTAAAGGTCTACTGCACTGTCAGGGATGACCGATAACCATGAAACCCAGACTTTGAGAGAAGGACTGGGATGAAAATACCCCCGTGGTGTGACTGAAAACGCGTTTACCAGAAAAGTGAACGTTCCCACGTGCACAATCTGTCTAAAAAAATTCGGGATCACCTCAATTCGGTCGAAATCCTGAAATACGGTCGAATTCTAGTCTATACAACTGATACTACTCTCAGTAGCCAAAAATATACAATAGCCACTTGTTTAGCGAGAGAGAGAGAGAGAGAGAGAGAGAGAATGTGTGTGTGTGTGTGTGTGTGTGTGTGTGTGTGTGTGTGTGTGTGTGTGTGTGAAAGGGAGAGATGGAGATAGAGAGTACAAACCAAGCACAACTGAACGACTCGGTAGAGCTAAAAGGAAAATCAAACTGATCGAAAGTCCGAACGGAGGTGGTCCTGGATGGCGAACAACTCAATACACGCCTTACAGGCCCACCTGGGGTTTGACGCCGAACATTCTATTGACGGACGTAGATGTCACTTGATGAGAAACTTGGCATTGATTCTCGGTGAACAATAACAGGCGTCGACTCATCGACTGTAGATAAACATGTTTGTTTGAGCCTCCATACGTTCAGTTTTGAGCCGATTTACCAGTGTTCTTCGTTTATACCGCCTAAAGGGTCTAACTCAACAGACAGGGTGATAAATTCCACCGGTTGTATTGGGACTATCCAAGATGAAGCCTAAAAAAATGCTTCCTACACTTCAACAACTTAGCTAGCCGAAGTAAACAAACACATCCGAAAATATAAAACGTCCTTAGGCTACGCTGCCGAATGCGAAAACAGCGAGCTTTTCCGCTGGATATTCCAGCACCTCGGTTAACACTTCTAAATGTATCCTTAGTTCCAGGTCTGTTAGGTTCCTTGGTCATGATGTCAACAATGAAGGTATTTGACGGCTAGAGAAAAATAAGTACTATATATGACTAGCGGAAACCCCAATCTTTCGAGTGCCTCCGTTGTTTCTTGGGTATATCAACTATTTCTGACGTAGCACCATAAACTTTTCGGAGACCTTACATTAAATTACCGTACTTTCGAAGGAAGGATCATGCAAATTGTCATTGACTCCCGAAGCTAAATCGGAATTACAAGCAACCAAGCAATTGTTGTCCAGACTGTCCGTGTTCGCACACTTAAGCACCGACGAAAAATACAGTTCTCCTCTTGAAAACAGATCCATCTAGAACAGCCGTTGACACTGAACTGAAACATACAGTTAATGGTGTTACATAACTCGTGTCACTCTCCCATCGGAGGCTATAATAAATACAGACCCGGTTAAACATCTTCCGTTGCGGACTTGAGAACTACTGTGTTAGTTCGACTACTTCTTCACGCGGCCCGGTGCGACAAATCTTCTTTTCCGGTATTCAACCACTCAGGTATACTCGATTCAGCTAGGTTGTATTCTGAATGACCAGTAAATTATCTACAAATATTGTCATTTCTTCCTGTATACATAAACGACTCTGTACCAAGCAACGAGGACAGAACACATACTTGCTATTATCGTCTTATCAGTTCTTAGCTCACGTAGTCCGGGTTCGGGTCATTCCATTATTCCGGTTGACCGGGTGGATTTAGGTACCACATCTACCGTGTAATAAAGCATTTTCAACACTTTCTGAAGGGTTGAAACCTCATAGTTCACAATGATCATACGCCTTTCATTTATGCGTTGACCCCAAACGGCGATCACTATTCACCAAGAGAAATTCGACACCTCGAATGCGTATTCCAGCAAACCACAGACATACTGTGTATATAGGGACCCAATAATCTCGTGACTGATGCTCTCTCACTCATAATTCCACTAAATTACCAACCCAACACTTTTCCAGCTGATCAGAGATAGCGACGAGTCTAGAGAATGATAAAGAACTATTGAACAACCGCTCATCATCCTCCCCAACGCTGAAAGAATAACACTAACCCTGGTTGAGGTGATTTAATTGTTTGCGATGTTTTCAATGGCAAGTCTCTGACCGTTTGTTCTTTGTTATGCTCGTCGCATGATTTTGCGCACTTAAATTCGATATCCCATCCCGGAATACGTGCATCTGCTATGCTAGGCCGAATATGAATATAGATGGTTGTGTTTGGTCTAGAACCTACTTCACCTGACAACGGATCAAGATTCATCGGCACCTGTTTTCCTTCTACGTACAAATGCCCATGGGAAACGCAGGGTTTTCCTCTTTTCTATCATCAGCCTGGAAAATCACCATGGGTAGAGGGGCATAGTCGCAATTTACACTCTTCCATTGTTTACCTCTTTGCTTGGACTTCAACGTATATGTACTACTGCATATCACGCATCATCCAATGGACTACTGGAACGATGTCGTAGACAACTAAAGGTTTCCCTCTCATTCAGTCAAGTGGACAGACAATCTACCGTTAAACTTGTTTCGCAAACGCACCACCCTAAAGGAAGAATCTGGATTTTGTCCGGGAGGATTTAGTGATCAGCGCACCCTCGTAATTGCCCGGTGAGTTCTTCAGTCACATTTCCAGTGTTATTAATATCCAGGTTTGTTCGTCAATTGTAGCCGTATGTGACGTCATATCATGTTCTCCCAACTCGCTCATCCATTCGTGCCACTTACATTCCTAAAAACCGAAACGCATGCTCCGAAATATTCGCTCGTTGCATTACTTCTATACCTTCACTGTATCCCGAAAACCCTGGCCATTTCATGTCATTCCCAGTAATAACTTTGTTGTCATCATTAGAGTCGGCCAGTCAGATACAATTAGTACTGAACGCTTAATAGAAGCACATGCTCGAACTGTATTTCCCCAGATCCGTCCACGAAACATCCGACTCTGTACCTGATTATACCGAGACCCATGTTTTCAGCGACCACAGTACTCCCCGAAAGGCTGACAATCCCGCAACTCACAAGCCGTTTTGATTTAAAGGTTATCAATAAGCCTGTTGGTTTTCCACTCTGTTAGCCATTTCCTGAGCACATGCATCCACTCAACTGATGCCCCGAGAGGGAAGTATCGAAGAACGTGTACTGATTTACATTTATTCAAAATTACCTCAGTTTGGACGTTCTACTGGCTGATTCTTTTCTCATTTCTTTTGGACCGCTAGTGTACAATCGATCTGTAGCCAGATGATCATACTGACGCGTACGGTCCGTTCGGGTGTGAACGTTCACTCTTCTGATGAACTCATTTGCTGTAGCGCCACTATGGTATTTCCTCAGCAGGTCTAGATCGAGGCAGACAGTTGAGTGTGTTCACGGTCTCTTATCTGGAGCATCATCAACCGAGACACTGCGCGTACATCATTTCTGATTGATCGGTTCCTGCTCCAAATACGTTGACTTTGTTCCTCATTGATCATTACGCATCTGTACTCGTTGCGGTTAGTCGTCATCAGGATACCGTTTTCCAATTGCAGTCCAGTTATTCTTCCTCTTACTGTTTCATGCGTGCAGTCATGGATACAACAGATACCTGTCTGAAGAACCAAAGGTTAACCATACTGCGTAAAGCCCTTCTGTCCTGCAGGTTGCGATTGGTTGCGCATGAGACGTAGGCGCCTACCGTGAACAAAAAATGTCGAGTGAGACTCCATCAGTCGTCTTTCTACTCTACACTGGGCGACCGATTATCTGATTAGCCTCCAGCACCCAACATAGGGAAGTCTACGAACATCGTTCTGCTAGTCATTGTCTTGGGGGTATTAGAATCATTCCTGTTTTCGGTCGGATTGCACACACACACACACACACACACACACACATATATATATATATATATATATATATATATATATATATATATATATATATAGACCGTAGTGTATCAGTATTCAGATGGATCGTTTACGACCATTTGGTTTCTTCAAGCATGTCCTTTAATCCACACTGTTCCACGTAATTTTCTTGTATACTGGCAAACTGCACTTGGTGTGCGTATTCAAGGTGTGACTATACAACAATGAGCAATTGATTTACACGTGTATCCGAATAAACAAAAGAAATCAGTGACTTACGCAGGATCATCCATGACATCCTGACCATCAAACGATAAAATTTTGGCTTGGGGCCGTGATTGTCCTTGAATAAGACTCATGAAATCTTTGAAAATGACTTCACCCTGAAACAGAGTAAAAAGAAGCAGAATGTGATCAACGAAAGAGACGTTACATATTTTTTATCATATAAGACAATCAGATTACGTTCGCACCTTGCTTGGAAGAACATAAGAACTCAGGAAAGTTTCAATCCACATTTTGCACACATGGCAACACAATCCTGAAGTCTGAGATTGTGAATTGCAGCTCTCAATAAGAGATTGTTGTAGAATGATCCGTGATGTAGTATTAGCTTTGCATTCACCGTCGAAATTTCTTTTATGTGAGCCCTGTCCCCGAATGGGTTTCACTCTTGGAACAGTTCATTCTAGTTTGAGAAATCAATAATCACACCCATTGTTGATTAGTACCTATCAACAGGAATCTCAGTTAGAAACCAAACCAACCACTGATATGAAAACAGAAGAGAGCTATCAGTGATTGTATAAAGTAAATGTACGACCTGTGGGAATACCAGAGTGCCGCTGGTCCTAACACCTTGCTATATCTCTCGATCTGTTTAACTATTGAGAATCCGAATCTCTCGGACCCCTTCCGAGAAGCTCAGCGCACCCTTAATGACTGAGTTCAAATCTCAGGGTCTTCACATAGTTCTTAAATGACATCGACTGGCCCACCTTGCTCATATTCAGACCATTATATGCTACAAAGAACACTACACGCCAAGGAATTCTATCTGGCGCAACCTGTGGCCCACTCATCCTAGCCAGGCGAGCTTTATTTGTTGATTTAAAGGTTTGCTTTTGTACCTAATAAACTGCACCTGATCTCAGCATTGCTGATTCGGTATTCCCACCAGATTCGAGCAATGCCACGACGAGATCGGTATTGCAACACCGATAATCTTCATGTATCTTCCATCCACAGTGGTCATGCTTCTCAACAACCAAAGTAATTTATTTAACAGCGGTTGCAACCGCTCGATCATTGATAGATAAACGAATGTCCTGTCGACTCTACAGATGACTGAGACTGACAAAAGCGAAACGCGCTTTCGACTTACGTGGTGACATTCCGTCAGGTATTCAGTCCTCGGTTGGAATGCAGCTGACAAGATAACAGCTCACCTACCTCGTTTTTTATCACCCCGGATACCGTGAAGTTTCGTGTAAAAGTGATCAGTAAAGCATAATCAGTGAGCTTTTTGTTCGATCACTCGAACCCTGGTCATTAGATCTAACTGTAACTCCTAAACCTATATGCAATTGGACTTTTCCTAAACGGTTTGTATCCTATAAAAAATGTCTAAAGTCAAGTCAAATAGGCACTACTATCTTGAACAAAGATCTGAGTCGCACAAGCAACACATTTCCGAGTAAAGACCAGCGCCTTCTGCTCAAGCACGTAAGGCTCACGGATGAAGTTTCATTGGTAGGAGTTAGTCGACTTGACAAGTACAACGCAAGCGTGATATACCTGCCTGTGCTTCGGCAGCAGATACCGACGAATCGATTCGATCAATAATAGGGCCGTTTAACACCGGCTGCCTTCTATCAGCACAATGCACTCACGGATTCGGGAGGCGCGCCGTAAACTGCACCCACGCTTAAACACAGTACGAGAACACCCAAAGGCTATCACAGAGGTCAAATGTGCGGTATTGCGATCGCATTTATCACATTTCCATTGTGACTGGATGTTTTTCTCACATCAGCATCAACAAGCGGAGCTTCAGTCTACAGGTATTGTCGAAATTTGAATGAAAGCTGTTCTTAAGAGCCAGTTAATCGCGACCAAACAGAGTTTAAATAAGGCAAAAGCTGCTCGATGACCCCGAACAGCTGTACTTTCTTCATGAATGGTAAAACTACCTTGCTTTACCTATGCCAACCCCCTTGTGGCCTGTAACTACAAAGGCATTCCGGGGTTGCTGCCCTTCTCATTGACGGATGTAGAGCGACAAATTCATTAGGTTCGTCAGTTCGAATAAGCTTTTGATCCATAAATATGAGGAAATACGAACCGCAACTAGAAAAATAAGAGGTAATCGTTTACTTGTGAACTCATACCCCGATGTTCGAACTACTTCTTATTTTTCGGCTAATAGTAAGTTGACCCGTCTTTTTTATCTAAGATTTTTACCATAGAGTCAAACAACTTATCCATAACGATACTAGTTATCGCGCCCCCTATTGCGTGCATCATTTTCATATGCAAGGACCAATTCATTCGTTTCTTTCCCCAATACTGGAGGTAACTTCACAATCACATTTAAATCCGAGCTGTAGGGAGGCGATCACGAAAATGGAGCTTTCGATGTGGTCATGGTTTTCCTACCATAAGAGCGTGTAACAAATGAATAGACATGTGCATGGCAGTTAGCAATCTAACTGTTTGTGAAAAACGGCGCAGCATGTTCTCCAGCTGCAATTATATATATATATATATATATATATATATATATATATATATATATATGTATATATATATAGTGTTCCCAAAAATCTGTCTGGTCTGATAAAATTAAACCAATTATTTTCTGGGTGCGATGAATTCTGTGCCTTTCAGGGTCTCTTTAATAACACTCACCCGACAAGTTTGACCGCAATTTATTGTTGCCCATATCAATTGACTTAGTGAGTGTTTTAACCTCATAATCATTGAAATGAGTTTCTTTGTGAATTCCTTATCCCGAGTTTTGCTTTTATGAACCACCCAAACCTTACCATAGATCGTACGAAGCAAAATGATAGCCAAAACGGTTTGTGACGCAATTTGAATTCATTTTTGACTGCATCACGTGACCACCTTTGTTGGACGCATAATGCCGGCCTAAGATCGGCCAAAAGCTGGCCCAGCTTGCCTAGGATTATCCTTCGTTGCAATTATATATAAGAGTTTACTAGAAAATTTCCCCCCTGGGTGAAATTAATGCTCTCTGAAAGTCCTTTTTATCACATTACAGATAACATGTCCACGTTAAATGTGTTAATTGTTATATCCACTGAGCCTTGAGGTGACACCATGTTCTACATGAATAATATGAAAAAATGTATTGTCATTCACGGGCAGTATCTGTCACAGAAACATATACCCGGTAGATTTTTATAGTTTTTTCTGTCATCCATCTACTAAGTGTCAGCAAGTCGGAAATCTCCATGGAAACACGTCATCAGCAAAGCTGAAATCCGAATTCTTCCAACAAACAGACATGGTGCTTGTTAACATCAACCAGTGACAAGGCCCACATATCCCACATAGCAGTGCAGTCATGGTGTATGCACCCATGAACCAACCACTTCATCACACGTCACTGTTCACATCGACCATTTATAGACAACCTATTGCTTATCTTTCGCATCAACCCACCAACCAATCAACCGTACGAAACACTGTGGTCCGACTTAACCAATCACATTTGTGCATCAGGTTGGGCAATCAATAACAATTCCGCATGTGCCCATGAATTCTCTACCTCATGCTGTATAAAGTATTCATTTTTGATTACACTTGAATACAGTTTCCGCTTTCCCGTTGGGATTGGATGACGGATGGATCACTGACCGGGGTAATCCAGAGACTTGCACGCTGAAACAACACTAAGGTCGTGAAGTTTTCTGATTTGAGCAGACCCTTGTGAAGCTCCGTGGAAATAAAATGGACACTTTATGAACCTCGTTCACTTTATCTTGATGTGCAGGTCATATATTCGGAATAAACCGTAATCTCTTCTCCGACGAGTCTGTTGTTCAGCCGCCAGACAATATGGTGTTCTTCAAGAGTGTTTGCACCTTCTTCCTTCTTCCTGTGAAGCAGATATGAACGGTCGACACTAATGCAAAATGAGCCGCTTCTGACAAGATTGTCGTTTTTTCGGCGGCAATGAAATCGCCCTGTGGCTATATTTTTACCTCCGTAGATTTAAAGATTACTCACGTTCGACATTTTACCGATTTTAAACGTACCACTTTAACCTAGGCCACACAGTTTCAACTTCCACAAAAAAAACAATGTAAAAGGTATTGAGTTGTATGGAATTTCATATAGCCGACAAGAAAACTGAGAAAAATCAGTTTATTGCGTGGAAAACAGTTTGTAGCTGAAATTTTAACAACACACCTGTAGTTCATTCAAAGTGTTCTACGTTGTTCCCAATCTAGGACAGACTCAAGTCTATGAAGTGTCGCACCCCTCGGGGAAGGGAAATGTCCTACGTCTTGAAAGAACTGTTGCATTTTAAAGTTATGCTGCCTTACCACTCCCTATAGAGACCTGGAGATGACAGTTTGAATGCGTGAATTCGTGACCAAAATTATTATAGACAAACATAACTAATTAGTACTTAGCTCTAGGCAATTTGTATGTTTTTCGATAGCACAGAGCTGTCCGTTGTTTGTCTGCTTGCTGCAAAGACAATTGTCTCTCGCGAATTGAAAAAAACACTTTTGGCTGATCTGCTTGCGGACGGTTGAACCTTTAGCTCCTTTAGCTAGTATCGTGTCCGGTATCACTCTACTACGCAAGAGTGATCCACACTATTTCAATACAAACCGTCGTTCACCTACCCCACTGACGTTTGGCGTCTTTTGGGAACAGTTGGAACTTTTGGCTTGTTTCCCGTTCCGCAGGCCATTCTCTGGATTTAGTTAGTACCTGGTATCCGGAGTACTGAGTACTAACATATTATAAATAGCAAATTCCTGACAGTCCTATTAACGAAGTTGATAAAATCACAATTGTCCCATTTTTTTACCTGTTTTTTAGTACTTCTTTGAGTATTTTCTAGTTGCATGAGATTATACGTGGTTATGTCCCTGTTAGGTATTGCGCGCACGTGTTTGATCGATCTGCTGTTTGTAGAATTTGAAACACAAATTCAATATATATATATATATATATATATATATATATATATATATATATATATATATATATATATATATATATACTGACCTTAATTCTCATCGGTGGTTGCCTGTTTCTTTAAGCCTATGTCACTGACTTTGTATTTTATTGATTATTACAAATCTTTACTCACCACAGACAGTCACGAATCGAACAATTTTATGCTTGCTGTGTGGTTGTTATGTTTGTGACCAATGCACACATGCTATTAGCGATACGACGGCACGTGACGAGTTTTAATTTTGAGGAAATAACACCTATGATTAAATCACTCTTATTTTTATTTTTATAACATCCTTAAGCAAGAATGGTATGGGAGAGGTACACCCCATATCCTGGAAAGACCACTGTGCTTTTGAGGATCACCTGCAATCTGACCTCGGGAACTGAAGTGAACAACCATTCAAAGTTCCAGTGAGTCGAGTATGGTAACGAGCCGGGTGACAGCCGATTACTGCCTACCATCAAAGTGACCAGCGGTGGTGAGATTTGAACCTCTGACCTCCGAAGTAGTAGGTGAACACTCTAAACCACTCGGCTACCAACTATTAGAGACCCAATAGATCATCCAGTCATTCCCACCATTCAGTTTCGGCAGCGAAATTGAAACAGGCTCTCTCGTTAAGCACACGATCAATCATCCAAGTCGCGAGTGACGTGACGAGATACTTTACGAATACGACTTACGTGTAAGTTGACCAGGGGCACACCGTACCGGTACATCGGCGGTACGACATAGTCCATGTTGAATACGTCCGTACTAATAAGCGGATAGAATGCTCGACCCAGACCAACCGCATTCGCAGACCGCTGACACGCGTAGATCGAGCCGGCATGAGCCCCAGTCAAGCGATTTCCTTGGCGCAAATCACCTCGCAGACGTTCGTTTCGAGCAACGAGGTACAACTTTCATGTGCAGTTGTGTTTATTCGTTTGAAAACGAGGACAGAATATAGACAGAAAGCCATTGTCTTTAGGTGATTGTAAAATCATGGTAAGCATATCTGTCCTGCTGCAGTGTGGAAAAAACGCAAAACCTCGAGCGTAACTATGAATTCAACCCTCACGAACAAGATGCTTTTTGACTCCATCAAATAACATTGTGAGTGGCACAACAGAACGACCGAATGACCTGAATGATTGAAAAAACTAACTACCCGTTGATCCCATATTTGACTATATGATTACGTGGTTCTAATGGTATGAAAATCCAGTCACCATTGACAAACGTTCTTTCATTTCTCGTGCTACGATGATAAATCTACGCACCACAACTGAATAATTTATCCACACTTCCGTAAATTTCAAACCATCAAATAATTCGAATTAGAACGCGGGTAACAAGATAATCATTTTCATTAAATATATTTATTACTGAGTAACTAACACTAGGTATGTAGATTTAGATAGCACTGAGTAATTTTGCAGCAAATCTGTTGCCTTGGACATACTACCAAACTACCAGTCTTTGTAACACTGGTGTGATATCAAGACAGAATTTGTTGCACAATTACTCATTGCTGTCTAAAACGGCATTCATAATCTCAGTCATCCATAATTTTATACGTAAATGCCTGGGGTGACATATTAGAGATCGACTTCTTTGTGTTATCTACTTGTTCGTTGACCGATAAGCACACTTCGTAGTTTTTTATAACAACGCCGAATTCCGATGAAATTTTAGCTTAGCTGCTTTTGTAATGAATCACTTCGATTATGAGGCTGGGACCAGTTGAACCGCTTACATCAGCTGAAGTCAAAATCTAACTACTACTATTGATGCTAGTAGCCAAAATAGGAATTCGAACATGCAGGGGTGGATATTCTACCACTTAAAACTTCAACCGGTTTGAAGCCGCTTGGTCCAAAACTAGCAACTGTGCTCTTATTCCATATTAGCTTCAAGTTAAACCGTTGCAACTTCAGATGAGTCGTGCGTAAATCTAACTGAATTCAAAATAACTTCAAGTGAAACCATCAATCACACCTCTGCCTGAACACAGTCACGTGGTTGCCTTGGTAGCAGTCGCTCGTCACCTGCCATCCCGATCCATCCATATTGATTCGTCCTTCAGTCACGCAGTCGGCGCAGTTACCATGTTGTGGTCTAGCATCGGTCGCACTTTCAGTACATTTCCCAGTCACTAGGACCATCACAGCGATTAGTCGACACAACCTTTCCCCTTGCCCCGCAAGCCCTCACACAGGCTGTCGTACAGCGTGTTCAAGAGTCCGGTTACACTTTTTTAATCACGCTAATCCGGGGACATTTGTTTGTGGTAGAGGTTCACAACTACTAAGTGAATGCTTGTTATTTAGCAACACAGTATAAAACTCAAAAAACCAGAGATGAAATCAGGCACGTGCTTGCACTCCGTTCGCCAGTAAAAGTGGCTGTGAAAATTGGAAGCCAGTGAAGCGAATTACCGGATTCAAATGATGTCACCAAAATTGAAGGTCCGACGTTTATCAACTTATCAACGAGAATTTAGTTCATCCCGGATGGACTTCAACATTATGCATGTAGGTCATAACAAAATAGACATATTTCGTTGGCAGGTGACTTGCGAAACCTACCAAGCTCATTACATATCGGTGTCTGGAGGGCGGTGCTACCGGTGGTTTCATTTGAAGTTACAACGGCATCATTCACGGTTAAAGTGATGTATAAATTGCGATGGATCATTTTCTGGAAAGTACAAAGCTAATACCCACAATCTGTTATTGCTGTGTAGTCCTATGATCTATTGGATGTATGATTGCGCAATCGATATTTGATCACATCTACCATAAATATATTGGATTTAGACTTAAAATAAATGTCAAAATCCGCTAACAATTCTTACCGCTGCATCGGGAACTTTTTGCCTGATAATGGCTCTATTTTAAACCCATACTGGAGATACGAGACCCCTTCTTTAAGTAACGATTCTACTTTCGACTCAGATTTTTGTGTGTACTGCGCTTGAATTTTCTTCATCAGGCTGATTGATCGGTCTGGTCAAGTGGTCACTTCCTACTGATTGCACTTTATTAAGTTCGTTGCAGTCTTAGGTCTTAAGTGAAAATTCCTTCAGCAAAGGAGAGGGCGGCCGTATGGATGATGACCCTTGAGCGCTTTTTCATAATGCGGCGATTTGAAGCAAGAAGGTGCTGGGAACCAGCTCGAATAGTTCAACAGCTCACTTAGGGAACTCACGGTCAGTCCTTCACACCGGGCTCCGAGTCTTCTTCGGGAATCGGTCTTAAAGCAAAACAGCTTATGCCTGCTATCCACACATAGTTCGATAATACAGCTACTGTATTTTGTACTTCTACCGATTTCCAGTAATGCGTTTAGAATTGACATTATGTACTGATTCACTGCACCAACAAAGGTGTATTCGTTTTCCTTCTCACTGCCCCTGTGAGTTCACTCTGTATATACTCCCTCATTACTTTTTTGTAATTGATAGAACGCACCGGAATCAATGAAGTTCGTTCTATAGCTCACGGGAGCGATACTAATAACAACAATAACAATGATAATGATGATAAGAGTAATAATGAGCAATTCCAAAATTGACTGGAAACACTTACCTTTTTCCCTGCAATTTGCGGAAATTGCCTTGGCACGTAAATTTTTTGGGGCTCCTAGAAATAAGACGTTAATTAGGCGTCATTCGAAACAACGAAAGATGAAAAAAGCGGAAAGTTTTTACGAAAAACTGAAGAATATGCTTATGCATCCCTGCTATTTGAGTCCGTTGGAAAATATATAGACAAATTTGAGAAACTGTCTTGCTCCTTTCTTCGAATTTATACTTTTGCACCTCAAAAAGAGTGGCTATTTTGAATTTCACAGTATAAAAGCATAAGTCACCGTTAAAGACCATGGAAAGGTAGCGTTCTTCGGTCCAACAGCGCGTTATTTAAAATTATGCGGTCATTTAAAAAGAGAGCGCGATATCTGGTACGCGTGTTGGTGAATTGTGCGGCTGATTGGCCAGTGGTACAAATGATGCTGAATTGCTCTGAAACTGATCATTATTTCACATATGTACTAATTATCTCGTATACATGCCTAGATGCTTTTCTAAAACCATTTTAGTAATTCTAAAACCTGATTCGGGTTATGAAGGTAGTCACCAGCATGATGTTTTCCGTGAGTAGGAAGCATACAAGCTACAAATATATAAATTTATGGTCAGAAGCTTACTTTTAAGACACCTCAGTGGTCATACTCGAATAATGCTTCCTCGCAAATTAATAATGATTTCTATTATCTGGTTTAAATGCCCGTATCACGCTACAAGACGTTCCTTTCCCAGATAATCTGGTGGCGGTGGCATCAATAACAGGACCTATTTCCCACAAACCGCACTACCGTTCCTGAAACCCGGTTCAGAATTATAGTAAAGCACTTCCGCGATGAGGCGAGCTAAGGGTTAGTGATACCTAGTTATTGCTTAGTATTAAGCAGATTAGTGCTGTCATTCTGACTATTCTCCTTGGTCCTTACGGGTTCATTATAAACACCTTCACGCTCAGTAATCCATTTTATTCATTTTGAGTATAATTCCCGACAATTACGGAGGCCCCACCTTTGAATTGTCTACGGGCCACCAACCAAAACAGCAGATCCGGTAGCGCAAGCAGCCACGGCAGTCAGTGGAAGCAACGCTGGTGAACCTGTTTATATACTGAATATTTTTAAATTAAAGTTCACCACAAAACCGAGGGTATCATTCTTACTTTCAGCATAAAACACTTCATCATATTCAACCGTTTCCCCCAATTTGCACGCCTAACGACAGTCTGACGAATATCAAAGTTAGACCACAAGACACAATCACCATGGAAGCACAACAGTACAACTGTTCCGCCCTAGTTGCGAATCATTAGCGATGCAATCCGTGTTCCATTTCCAGCTGAATCTGGGAGTATCACCACCACCGACGAATCACACCGTCCTGATTCGCATTTTTGTTCTTCATCTTTCTTTTGTGTTAATCTCGTTCACGGGCCAGATTTAGTGCCCGTTGACATTCTTTCTCGTCCCAAAGATCACACAATATTTTTGCCTGATTCAGAACAAACGGGGCGTCGTCATCCGCGGCAGTTACACATAACGTGTTTGGTGGGTCACGAACCCTCTGTTCGCTGACCCGGATCATGTGTGCGCGCACGACTCCGCTTTTCTGATTGGTTCTCCTTGAACAACGTGATATTTTTCATTTCTGCCCACTTCACGCGTGCCACATTTTCGTCTGACCGTATGTGTCAAGTTCGTTCGCATTTTGGACACAACCGAGCGTTGTTTTTGCACTACATTTGGACACGAAGGTGTGTTGCTTTTCGGATAAGCACACAACCGTAAGTTGCTTGAGTGGCTCCTTGGAAAATAAATCATTTTCCCTGATAATGATTTACTAGAGAATGCAAAACATCATTGATTGTACCTTTAAGGCACGCAATTATATCTGGATGCCTCATTATTATAGGTGCGTACAATAAAGTCCAGCAACTGGTAACGTATGTATTTTTCTGTGACTGACGGCTCCGAGAGTAGATGCGCCGCTCGATCGTTTTATTAGCTTTCACGGGAGAAATCAAGCAGTTGGGACGTAGCTCTATGGGTCTTTCGGGGTTTTCAATCAATTTTCAGTTTGGTACGGATTCCAGAATTTTCCCTCTGAACTTAGCTGTTTCCTTCAACATCGTATGGCTGACAAAACAGTTTCTGTCCAGGGCAGAGCAACTAATTCTGGTCACGGTCATGCCGTTCGAACAACTCAAAAGAGAGAAGAAATGCGGAAAATATCTCTCTGTACAACAGGTTAAACCGCATTTTTCAAAATCTTCGTCATATCGCATGGATTAGCCTTGTAATCCGTTGTCGGTGATTGTAAGTTCATAGCGGATTTCCGTGTTACACCCGTGGTGGAAAATCCCTTTCAATACAGAAGTGGTAACAATGAAAAACTATTTCTAGATTGTTAAAATAATTGACTGTCGTTGCAACGTCTCCTCCTATCGTTACTGTTCTCGCCTCTTCCTCTCTGTCTCGAAGTGTTGGCACCTACAGAAAGTTCCTCCAGTTCTCACCACCAGCACAACATAGCAACTGAGGACAAAATGACAGGAAATGTTATGCATATTAGCATGCAGTTGATGACCACATTATGACCTTGCATGGTTGCATCTGTTTAAAAAAAGTGTTGCTATTTTGTTTATTCTACTAAGCTGCTGCTGTTTTTAAAAGAAGGATTAGATGAGAAACAATGCGTGCATAACTAATGTGGAGTGTTAGTGTACATACCAGGAGGCTCAGAAGGAAATCATTCCCGAGGAGCAGACGAGAAAAACAATGACAGTTCTCGACGGAAAAACGTGTGCTTCAACGACTGAGTACACTGGGAATGTAATCCAAAATTTTGCTCCTTTCTAACATCTTAGTGAGACTGCTCATTAAGAAATTAACATAAGACGAGTAGAAAAGCCAATAAATAGATTATTTCTCCTGTCTGGAGTTGAACAACTACGCATGTGTGTTGGGTATGCTTTTGTTTTACCACATCAATCGCGTTTGGTCAGCAGGAGACTTTTTGGCACATTCTAAATCGCTCAATGTGACTGGTACAAAATTCTTTATAAACCACCAAAGAATTAGAAACAATTAAGCTTTCATGCTCACAAGCTTTAACGATATATTGATAGCTTTTCCTGAAGAACTGACTTTCTGACAGTATGTTTATGTTTGCAGTCGGTTCCCGTGTGCATTCGTTGACAGCACCGTAGTTATTCGATCTGAGATATTACCAGTTACCGCCGGACCAGATAGTATTCTCTGAACATTAACGCTCACACTGAAACTTCCTCTGTGCTTGTTACGATACCTGATGATGTGTAATTTGATAATATAACCGGTCTATTAAGAACCGAGGTCGGTCACAGCATGAACGTCAATAAACTGGCCGAAAAGTTATCAACAATTATCGACAATAGTGCAGAGTGTGATCGGTTAGAGGCGAATAGACATACAGAGTACAGCAGGCATTCACGTTAGAAGAAAAGGAATACAAAACGGACACACGGGACACGTGCAATCACTCATAAGGAGAAGGACAAAGTCAAAACTCCGTTCGCTTCTTCTGAATGTCAAGGACAAACGGACGGAGCAGTCGAGGTTAATGGAAAAAGCACACCGCAATACCTTTTCCTATTTGGATTTGTAGTGAACATCTGTCTTATGGAAGGAGAACGTTCGAAAGGAGCCCCCATACACAAGCAAAGTGATTATTCCTGAAACATAGGTGTAAAGACTTATTGTAATTGGACAAAGAAATTCAGTTCGCCATATCGAGAAACTTCGTTAAACAAAAGATTCATCAATCCCACACACTACCCGCAAGTAATCGCGTGATATTTGAACTTGTTGAGTCCAGTTCTCATGCTTTATATCCAAATTTTGTCTTACATTCACCAAACAATTTGCTTGCTTTCCATGCACTTTCACCACTAAATTTCACATCAACCACCATCCCTTCGCTTCCTCACCTGCGTGATAATTTGTCTGTTCAGTCCTATTGCGTCGCGCAATTTTTAGTCCTCTTCCTATGGCAAGTGTCAACTGACCTCAATCGTCACGACTCTAATTGTTGCTCTTATCTGTTCGATCTTATCGTTTACGTAACCTACCTCCCCGGTTTCGGAATGATCTACTGGTATCCGTGATCCGTTTTGTCATTACGTCATAACTGCCTTGGTTACATGACAAAGCCCTAACGTTTGGACGTAATTATCTTTCTCTCTCCATCTCCCTTATCCATGTGAATGACTGAACTTGGCCACATCTCAGTGATCTTGCACTTTCTATTACCCCATGCTTTCTCGCTTGCTTTTCACCCGCGCTTGTGTGAGTGTGCTCCCTCGGACCACTAATTCTCTTCTGACCGCTGATTGGTCAAAATGCGCCGATAAATATGGATCTTTGTAAACCACTTGACTCGTTCCTGCATTGCTGTCTCCAGCGTTTCCTGCCTATTGTTGCTTGGGCGTCTTGAAGCCTTTTTTGACTGTATTGATTCTGTGGTCGGTGTGCACACAATGTGTGGTGTTATTGTTATTGTTTGATCATCAGTCCTATAGTACACGTAGTAAAGCGAGTCGGTGTTCTCTGCCTTGGGACTTCGCCTTCGTCTATCTGCAAGTCACTCAATTACCGGACGACAATCTTGAACATAGGTGCAACCTGGTGATTAAATCCGAATGTAATTTGCAAGCAACTATCTGTAGGAGATACATCGATAACGATACAACATATCAGAACTGGCGCATGTGCGTTTACCGGAATTGTACGTCGCACAAGATTAATGGTTGGAATTTTTCCGCATAATTCTCCAAGGACGAACGAGCAGGATTTCAGAGTAATCAAATCAAACGCGCATCTTATATCAGGATATTTTTTTATCCAAGTACAGAAAGTAGTGTAAGCCTGAGATTCTTATATCGATAGACGAAACAAACGTGAAGTAGACTTAGGGAGACCAATGGTGTCCGTCATTAGTTGAATTTTTATGAAATGATCCAGTGGAACTAATCTTAGGGTGTGCACTCTTATGAATACTGAATGTGATTTCTGCAGACGAATGGAGCTGTTCGGTGTAATAAAGAACTGATGAAGCGTCGAATATTACTATGGTTAGACTGATTATAATGGAGACCGTTTTGCAACGAAAAAGGGCGACCACGGAGTTAATCGCGTCAGCCATTTCAGGCTAGTAAGATGTTAGCATCAGTTCAGTTCATTCCCTGATTAACCTCATACTTCTGCGCTATCGTTTCGGTTTCTACCTCACAATATCGTCGAATAGATTACAGAATGAACAGAAGTATATGATGAAAAGGAGCCGAAGACAAAGTGATATTCGGAAATTACGAAGGCAGATATAGTCCCCGAATGAAACTACGCCACCTAGTCATGTTAGTTGATGCCTCTGACCATCGGATAGGCGAGCCTTGTGGGCCCAACCCGGAGGTCGGATACCTCCTACTTGGTCGAGTTCAAGGTTTCATACCTTTTTGCCATTTCATGGACTGATCACCCCGATCCACCTTCCAGCCACTAACTGCCTCGGAGAGCAGCGTACGCCGAGTAAGTCTGTCGATGGGCATACGCAAAACGCAGGCCACAACAAACAAAGCGTATCCTACCGAGAAACGAGCCGACTGCTCAGCAGAAGCTCTGCAGGCAAAAGCTGTTGGCCCAGAGGGACAGCTTTAGGTCAAGAAGTCAGTCGGGTGATTCGGGCCGATTCCAAAATGATGATGTAGAGAAGGATGAATCAAACGTCCTTAGGCACATGAACCGCCACCGTTAAGCTGACCGACCCAGTCGACGATATAATGTAGGAACAGAGAAATATTTTCATACGATAGACGCATTTCAACTTTAAATGTCATTCAAATGACTGGATACTGAAGTTTGAAAAGTTGATAAGTAATGTGCTGTTACACTTTCTAATGAACCTGTTCGCCTTCCGATGCACTCACCCAAGAACAGTCATTGTGTGGTCAAACTACATTTACACTTGCGGTTCCTATTGGTTACCATTATATAAGAGCATGATAATGATGTCGCTTGGTAAGATAAAAGATAGAACAGAACGTTTTTGTGAGGTAATAGAACAGCACATTGTCAACAAAATGCTTGGTTTGTTTAGTAAACAGCACGATGGCTTGGCAAACAGCCAGCACGCCTTCGCCTGTCCTGAATCGAGGACAAGATTGGAGCGAACGAAGCGGACAGAAAAACCAATCAGATGCTAACTGCTGTCTGAACCGAATCAACCAACTAGGTTTGTTTCCAAAAAATCACTAAAAAGCTGGCTTGTAGTGACAGCCATCTTCGTTCATACCTTTACCATGTTTATTGTTTAACTGAACGCTGAATGCCAAGCGCGGTTTCCATTTGACCGTTGCTCTTGCGCACGCTCTCACGCACGCTCCCAGATGTACCATAACCACTATCTCTCCCAATCGCTCTCTCGTTCTCACGGGACGTGAGGAATACCGTTCTGGGTAACATATTCGTACTATGCCGAGCATTAGAGTAACGTGCAAGTGGTCCACGCAGTACAAGGAACCGAAGAACGCGTTTGATAAGGAAACCGCGAAGTAAGGTTTAGCGACCTTATAGACTGAGAATAACGGGTGAAACAACAAGTGTGGTTATCAGGATTTGGTTATGTCCACCATTCCTCGCGTATAAACTGTCGGTTTTGTACTAGTAAATCGAGAGGATTCGAAGGCAGAATAGTCTTCTCACCAGGGTTAGTGGAACAGTTCAGAACATGTATGAAGAGTTGCGAGAATTGCAGGAAGTAGTTCACGCGAAAATACGAGAAAGCTTACACAAATCAACATGTTATGTATAAATTGGAATATAGAACTAAGCATGTCAACTTACTGGTTCCGGAATAGGTAGGTTGACGGCATCCGACTGAGCCATCTGCTCGTTGTGGCACAATAGTGGTATTGTATCGTGTTTGCAGATATACAGATGAGACCAATTGTTCAATTATTTGATTGATTGATTTATTAGTCGGCGAGTGAAATGAAAAAAAGAACAGTTGTCAAGATATAAGCGAAATCATTTGTGAATCCTGAGAGAAAGCTCTACGCAAACTACCGCCCTCAAACTGTATACCATTTATGAAATGTAATACGCAGTTGGTTCTTTCTATATCATACTGCATAAAGCAAAAAACAACGAAAACGACTGTAGAGTAGCAAAGTAATAAAATGTGAGGATCAACACGCATGCTAACTAAACGAGCCAGCATTGAAGCAGAACAAGACAGAGCAGGACAGGGTTTCTAAAGTCAAGTTGAGGAATCCAGTGTACTGGTTGTAGTATAGGCAATAAGAGTTGTGCGTATAGAACAAGGGTAGAATCTTTGGAACTCAGTCATCGGTTAAAATAACTTATCTGAGCTGCAGCTACATCTACGCGGATACTACCAATTGCTCAGCACGATCGGGTTAAGGAAGAACGAACACAGAAAATATCGTAAACAACCTCTCACAAGAACACAAAGAACTCGGCAAATGATTGCACATGACCTAGGCGAGACACAAACCGCTGCAGAAGGAAAGAACCCTTCAACTTGAAAGCCTAGTCAAGGGAATTGGGCGTAGATAAAGACAACTTACGGCGGACCTTTTGCGCTTTTTGCCCTTGACAAATCACGAGATAGAGTGTTGTAGCAAAAAGCATCAAATACTCAAATTGGACAAAATGAACGATGCTGTGTAGTTAAACCAGATTTAGACAATCAACAAACATAAGACAAAGTTCCTTCCTTCAATTTCGGTGTAGATAACGGGAGGATTCAGAAATTTCCTGCAAATTTGAGCTCACCATGGTGACTGAAAAACCTTTGCACACACTTCATTGCAAATCACAGATAAGTAGGATCAAAGGTCGAATGAAGCAGATACGCAGTGTGCAAGGGTGAACACATACAGAATGATCACAAAATCCAGGGCTTTCTCAGAATGAGTACAAACGATGAGATGGCTCACATATTTCAGGGAATGAAATCATCAAGACTGAATTTTTCCCGAATAAATGAAATGACTGCACAAAGACATCCTAACGTGAGTTTGGTAGCTTGTCCTTCTTTTGTTCAAATGCATTATTTGTGGAAGTAGGGTAGCTAAAGGTTAGAATCCGTTAGATCTGACGAAGCTGGTTCATAATATTTTTAACTAAAGGCTCGGCTGGGTTGAATATTTCCCGGATGCTGATAATAACACAGATGATCAGGGAGTATCTTTTATTCTAAAAATCATTACAAGCTACTGCGGCACTAAAGAGTTCTTTGACGCCAAAGCTTCCACCCAGTAGGAATAGCAGTAATCCAGGGGTACACGCGTCATGTGACTCTAGTGATTGCATCACATGCGCTAATCAAACGTCAAATGAAATGTTGTCATCGATACAGAAATTGCGTTCAACTCTTCTAAACCAAATTCAGGAATGTGTGACTTGCGTACGGATGATTTACAGTTGTACGATGGCTGCTGGAGCAACTGAATGCTGTGGATATGAAGTCAACCACCGAATATCCACATGCATGAGGCACAGCGATGTGACTGTTTTCGCAGAGCAGCTGGTGACGTGTGAAACAGACGGCACCGAGTAACAGGCAGGTCACATCCGAAACCCGATGGACAGAAATACGGCTCAGACCGGGAAAGTTAGATGAAGACTTCTATCAGACCAATGAACCAAACCAGCTAGAATGACAGTCAGCAAAAAAGGAGTTCTGAATCCACAAGCATGTAGCCAAAAGGTAACAGGAATGTGAACGTGCGGGCGGAAAACGGACCGTATAAAAGACCGTCTGGGAATTGATTAAGTCGTTTGATTGGATGGATAAAACTATATCTCCTACCCCTTGCCTTTGCTTTTAACAATGACTGATGATATTTATCTAAACGATGTCTTCACTGAGTTTTCCCAATCTTGGTACAGTCGGGTTAGCTTTGCTGAAATTCATTGTAGATAAGCAAGTAGAGTACTGAAAGAGAAATAGAGTGCAGAGTTGCGTGAAAAAGCTGAGTAATACAGTTGACAAGTCCGATGGGAAGCTTCATCTAGGCGTTGCAGTTACATGAATTAGGCTACACATTGTTTACGTCTACTCCTCACCGAGTCTGGTGTATTAATTGAATGATCAGATAATACTGTATCAGAAAGATGCGAGGAGCGTGACAAAAAAGCTGGGCCATGAAGATAACCAGCAAGACCGTCAAGCTATGGTTGATACTGTTGTGCGGTGGAATCAGTCACATGATGCCTCGAGGCACACCCATGCGCTGCGAACAGCTGCTCGTGATTCACTCCTGTCCCGTTCGTCTCACACTTGCACTTCCGACACCTGTCTGTACCACGTTCTGCACTGCCCTATTCCACCAATCACATGCAGATTACTTCGTACCAGACTGATATTGATTGACAGCTTACGTTTGTTCAACAGTTTTTGTTCTGTTGATGCTGGTACTTGTCGTGCGTTGGTTCTGAGTACACTTTCCTCGTGCATGTGTGCTTTCGTCCTATCTACCAAATTTGGGACAAAAAGATACTCTGGGGGATATGCATGAGTTAGGCGATGTTGTTATTAGGCACCTTTCTCCAGATAGCTTTCAGTGTTTCTCTACTTCTTCACGCCCATTTCGTCTGTTTAGTCTTTGCACATAGACAACAGCCGAGACTTTCGTATCATGAGGCAACTTAGTTCGGCTGTCTAAACTCAGTGAACCTGGGGGATAGGAGAGCAACTCACCATGCTGATCACACGCCACGTATTCGTCTTATCGTTTGTCTTCAAATAGAATGTGTCTGCGTCTTTCACATAAGCCATCGTACCGATTGGAACAGTATGTGATATTCTGCTCAGATCACTTTCTTTGTCAAATACCATGGCCTGAAACATATGCGGAAAAGGATTTACAGACAAATGAGTGGAGTGTTTGAAACGTAGGAAATGCTTTTGATGAAAATGGATTCAATAATAGCCTTTTGCTAGTCGTATTTTCCTATCTATTTCATTTTTGTTATGTATTAGTAGCGCTGTACTTCAGGATGGGAAGCACGGTCAATTAAAGGCTGGCAATTGGGAGGGATTAGCGGCGGCGCGAAAACTCGAACTCGGGACAGAAGCGCTAGAATCCCACCGCTACGACGTTTTGACCAATGCCGCCACTAACTTTCCTTGGTTTTGTGTGTGACTGTTACGTTGGCTTAAAAAGTCACGTGCTCGGACAGACATTCTCGCACGCACACCGCACACACTTGATCTAAATCGCTTACAATTATGAACACACGCCAGCGGCTCGCATGTACAGGGACAAAGTTGACGTTAGTCGTGTCTCGTCCCGGACTGCACCGACTGATCAGATCGTATCACGTGCTGAACGATCTTGCGTGGTTTCATCCGATTGTGTACTTGGCTTACGCTTTTACCTGCATGCTACCGTGACTCACGTACATACCTACGTGTATTCGTTTCGAATCGATTGCTTGTAAATGCACCCGCCGTATGTTGGCTCTGATTCCGAATTCATCCGCACAAGCGTGCCTTCCGTCTGACTACTGAATTCGGAACATAACAGTGACCTAAAGAATCCCATTTATATTTAACTCATTTTAAATACACCTCACCTTTGATATCCTAGCTGCGGTTCGTGATAATTACTGTCGTGTTTTGGCGTTAGATAAACAACAAACAGATCGTGATTCAGATTACTGAATGAAAACAAACGTCGGTTAGGTTTCGTAAGGAACAGGTTCCACCGACTGTATGGTCTGTCTTATCGAAATATTCAGCGTTATCTAAAAGAGAGTTTCTCCCTGTTTCTCAGCTTAGTTACTGTAATTTTGAGGAAAACTTGGAAGCAAAATACACGAGCGAGGCTGCTGTTTGTGAACAAGACGAATAGTAGCTGCGTGCATTTATCGATTTGTAATAAGCATGTGGCCGTGCGAAGACTGTTTTAGCTTCTGGGTATTGCTTAATAACAATAATACACTCAAGTCTTCTGAATGTCGCACCCGTCGCGAAAGGAAAATAGTGCTACCTCTGAGAACTGATACACTCCACAGGTTTGACATTTTGCCACCAATAAGATCTAATGACTTGAAAAATCTGATGCTCCAAACAACGACGAGGTAGTCCACGGGGACAAAGGCTCACAGTAAGAACCGACTAACATTTTTGTTTTTCAAAACAATTTGTAGAAAATTTTTGAGTATTCCTGGTGGTAAGCTTCGCATGTTTCTTCCAAATTTCGCTGGAATGTGTTAATCGATTCACACTCTAACAACATCCAAATCGCTTTCGAGCACAGAAAGACGAGATGTCCGTGTGGACACTGATGGTGGTTTGTGTTATCTGCTCCGTTCTCAAATAGGCTGACAACCAAATCTCAAGCATTTTTTGGTCATCTGACTGTGCCATTTCAAACTGAAACCCAATTACCTTTCTGGCGTGGCAGTTGGCCTTGACAAAAATACAACTTTGGAAGCTCTTGCTCGCCATGGCAACGTACCGATAACCCATCAATCTGAATGTGAGAATTACATCTGGTACAAAAAATGCTTTCAGCGCACCACCAGTTTTCCCACAATTTTTCGCGACTGCATAGATTTGGAAACGTAAAATTCGGTGCGTAAATACTTTGTCCCATCACCAAATTAGGTTTTTATACAGATGTGAATTTTGAATCAGAAAAATCAGTTTAAACCCTAACAATGTGTCTGAAGGATGAGAAATGTTTTAAGCACACCAACCCAGCTGCAAAGACAACCATCTGGTAATCAAATACAAACACCTTTATTGCTCAGAATAGTAAAATATCGCCCAGATATACTTAAAACAAGACTTATGATTGTTTCAGTTTCGAAGATCTGCCATCCAGTGGGGATTCTAGATCTCAGTTCGTGAATGGCGTTGCAGATTCTTCCGTTTTCACGGACGAGCTTGACCAGCAAACCCCAAACGTTTCCAACTGGGTTCTGATCGAGGCTGTGATCGGGCCAATAGATGATTTTAATTTTGCGATACAATAGTCACATTTTACTGACGTGGGCTCTATGCACAGAGACATGGTCTTGTTGGAAAAGGAAGAACCCCCACCGATCTTTCAGAATTGCGGGGAATAAGAAGTCATTCTAAGCCCTGATGTACGAGTCAGCTATCTGTTTCCCTTCGAGAACTGCCAGTTGTGACTGACCGTCCAAAAAGTAGCACTCCAGACCATCAAAAAGCCCTCAGCTAAGGCTCGACGGCTATAGTCAAACTTTTGTTCCGCATTTCATGCCAGTAGCCATACTATTTAGGTCACACCAACTAGGTTCTTTTAGATAGATGACTCATTCCAGAATGTATTTGGCTGGATTCACTTCATTCATAATATTGACGTGGGTTGTGACTCGTCAGGAACCTGTGCGGCTAACATTCCTGGGGACAGAATGTGGAGGATGCAGACCGGAATTCTCGGGTAATTTTATTTGGTGGATAAATAAATACAACAATTTATATTCCACGAACGTGGATGCAGTTGAATCACGAAGGTGCCAATCTCAGGTACACCAGAAAACAGGTAGAAAACGGATTTTCGATTTATTCAAAGTGTTCGGAAGAGGTATGCCAAAAATACACACACTGCAGTCGACTCCAATGCATTTGCTGACGGCTCACTACTCTGCACGAAGCTACAATACACGAACGGTTTAGGGCTGTCGTCATCATTGAACGAACTGAAGGTTGTGTACTGGATAACAGTATGCGCGTGGCGTATATGGTGAAACCATTCAATTTTTTCTCCAATGGAAGGCAAAATTTGGATCGCAACTGTTCCAGATAGTAATGATCAGCGACAGGTTATTTATACTAGAACATCATCTTCGGTACAAAACAGGAGCAAACAGATTACATCCGTGCCGAACAAGCCAGATCAATTTGGTATCAAATTTTTGGTGCTTGCGGACACAATAACAAAGTGTGTCTATACTACACAACCGTGTCTGTGAGCATTTGAAAAGGTGTTCAAAGGTTGTCGGGGCCTGACTGAAGACGTCGTTTTGAGGCTGATGGATCGTTTGTGGAACAGATGTTATAATATCACAACGGATAACGTTTTTACTATTATTCAGCTGATCTGTAGATGAACCACTAGTATGTGTAACCTGATATACACGGTGTTTTGCCCTTTCACGAAGCTAATCTATTATTTTAATTTTTGCAAAGTATAGTTTTTAAGCCATTTCATTGTCTGCCTGTTGGTGGATAACAAATCTTTATGAAAAATGCCAAATTATTCCGTCCTAAGCAACAGTGCGGTGGATTCAAAGTGGCGCTTGGCAGATGCTCTCCATTTCCCGATACTAACTTTGAATTCCTTCAGAATGTCTCATTATTAGCGTTCAAATGCGGTCAGATTGGCATGTTTTGAAAGTTTCTTTCCGTACTTACGAGAAAAGGTGTCCGCTCTGTTAAGGTTTTTTTTCTCATCATTATAATGTTAAGTCGAATAATCCCAGCGGGTTTGTTGCTGTGTCAATTTATTTGTTGGTTTGTTATTATTCCAGTTGACTCGAGGCTAGTCCTTGCGGATTGGAAATTTCAATTAAAATTTTGTCATCACCTTCGTCTTTATGTATTTCTCTTACTTCGTCTTTCTATGCAGCACATACACAGAGGATTTTCCAGCCACAGGCCGCGACTGAGTATTCGTTCACTTGTGGGGAGGTGAACCAACGACCAGCAGTTTTGCCTTTTTTCTTGGTCTACGAAATGATGTGCTGCCTAATAAACATGGTATTCCGAATGCAAAAGGTAACGACGTGCATGGAATGTTTCTGACTCAACCACTTTGTGAGACGGGAAGTGTACGATGATACCACTTCACACATCTGAACGACCAGCCCTACCGAATGTGACACTTGCTAACGTTGGGATTTTGCTGTTGTTCAAACAGGTAGGGAAAATCCAACATTGAATCTCAGCCATTTCCACTCACTTGGCGTACCACACATCAATTACTCCGTCAGGGATATTGCCTCGTCGATTTTCTTCAGTAATCCGTTTGCAACTGAGAATGGCTTCAATATATAGGTAAGGTGTTTCGGTTGAACAGGATTACCTGTACATGACTTGATCATCCCCATACAACCAACCACACCTGCTGTTAGTTCTTTGCCCACTGCCCGCATGGAGAATTGGCACTGACTACACGATGCCCAAACGGAGAGTCTTCTCAAGTTTTGCGCGGTAGCCAATGCGCTACGATAGGTCTCGAGTGCGACGCTGTAAAGCACACCGCTCACACGTTGTAAACATGTCAGTTAAAGTGCATGGGATCGTAGGCGACTGAGGCAAACCACGGTCAACGCGTTCAGCGGTGTTTGATATCTGAATTCAGTTCAATGGTCACACAAGGGCTTGACGGTCACAAGTACCACTGAGACAATAACCGTTGACCAAAACCTGAGCCAATGAGCGTGTTCTTTTGTGTGCGTCAAGTGTGCACAATCTAGAAGCAGCAGCAAGAATCATCGAGAGTGATTATCGATCACGGGATAGACATGTCGGTAGGACGGACCACTGACCATTAAGTTCTCGATCGCCCACTCAGTCAGCGCCTTCAATCAAGGCCTTTCTGTTTCGTGGGTGTGCGGCCATGAAGGTTTTCATGCGACGCTACGTGGCCAGTGATGACAACCGAACACGTTGTCTGTGCTTTTTCTCAGTCACCCACGCTCGTGGGTGCTTTGCCTGACATGTCGCACATGGGATGCACCGTACATTAATGCACGAAACAACAGACTACGTTTGATTAATTAGGTGTGCGAGCCGTAGCCAATCGGGTGCAACCTTTTGGTGACCGATTGCCATAGTAATTCAATGAGGTTGGTCCTTGCCATACCGGAAAAAATCGACAGATTGACTTTCTAAAGGTGTTGCTTTTCAAGGTTGGAAACTAATGTTGAGCGTGAGTTTGGAATAGGGTTTCGAGAATTTCGGGAATTTCGGGAACGGTTCGCGAATTTCTCCTTTCCGAGGGCGATATATTATGAGAAAAGCACTGAAGACTAACATGCAGTTAGACGAAATTCATAAAACATCCAGAATAACTCACCCCGAATCCGGTGATCTCGCCATTTTCTGGGCGGAAATTCGGTTTTGGCTTTGTCGATGGAATTGGATTTTCACAAGTACATCTACCAGCCTCACCTCTTGGCCCTCTCAGTTGTTCTTGAACCGTCTAAATAGGTTCATAAATGGAGAAAGTTATTCCCTTCCAATTGTCAACATATGATCTATGCAGAGGATGTTAAGTTTAAAGCCACCAAAGCAGTATTATTATTATTGTCATTATTATTATTATTATTATTGCTGGAAGGTCATCCTCACAATCTTGTTCACTGGTCTCGTGTAAGCTGGTGTTTTCCAACGAAATGAAAATCAGTTCTCAGTAAATAGACGTTCACTTTGTGTTGTAGAAAACTGGATGAAACTGAGAATCGAAAAAGTGCGAGAATACGAAACCTTCAGGAGAAATCATTTTTTCTGCCAACCAGATGGTCGGAAACCTATACCAACAGATGAATATGGAGAACACAGTTTGGCGAACAAGCTCGTTTTCAGTGATTCATAATCATGCCATTACATCACAATATATTACGACAAGTCAAAGGGTTGAACCAATTAGATAAACGGGAAGTGACAAAATTAATAATAAAAGGGGGGGGGGGGGGTGGGGGAGGGGAAGAAAACAAATGTAATCCGGGCTCAAATCAAAACCGGATGTGGCATTGGGTGTTGTGGACCATAACGTTCTCCCTGGACAGTGTTTGTCTTCTGTCTTATCGAAAGCCAGGGTGGAGATTTAAAAATGCTCCGTTGTTGCTAATGAAGTGGTATGTAGCTCTGTCTGCCGGATCAGAGATAAGAGATCATTTTTAGTATCCGACAACATCCCCAATCCCCCGGACCGTTATGACGGGTGCATTATGAGGGTCTTCTGTGGTTCTCCATTTTGTGCCTCAGGGCCGCTGTTGTCGGCTCTGCTTGATAATGCAGTGGAATGCTGAGGTGAAGCTTATACCCCCTCCACTGCATTCATGCAAAGTCGGAGAATAGAAATACCGGAATGATTGATTCTATTCCCTAACTACGAGCACTGCAAGTTTTGTATCTTAAGAGTATTCGTACCTCTCTCTATGAGGTGAAATCGTGGACCAAACTTCTGGAATAACCCCACTAATTTCACATACTGAAAAGTCAAAAACATGTCCAAATGTGCCACTGAGGAGAAATTGTCCCTGTGAAAATCCATCTATCCGATAATTGATTTCCATCTTTAACGGTGGGTTAAACTGAAAACAGATCCGTTGAGGTTGACTAGGCCGCCATTAGTACGCGAAGGTCTGAATGAAGTTGATCAACGGAATGGGAAGAGCTACTGTGTTCTAATCAGGAACGCGAGTTTCACACAGCGGACTGAAAAGGAAACTCGATTTCTGGAAGCAATCAAAACCGTCCATATAGACTTATCTTTGTTTGTCCAGGAGGTCTCATATCACCTGAATATCGTTTAGACGAGTCAACTTAGGGCATTTCAAGAAGACAACCATCCTATATTCATCAGGATTTCAAAATATTCTGGTCTTACTTGATTCAAAGACTAAGGTCGGTATCTTGTACGCGAAAAGGGGTGACATGAGACATTGAGGATGTGAAACCTCAGCATCTGAAACTTCATATTGAGAATTTCTCAACAACAGCTGGTGTATTCGTGTGTATGTGAGTGTCAGTGGGTGGGTGGGTGTGGGTGTGTGTAGTTGGTTTTGGGGGGAGTGAAGCAATCTTGAAATCTAATCCCCTTATTTTCTTGTTCAAAATAAATCACTTGATCCGAACCATTGTCCCTAGAGTCAAACACGTCAGAAGCGTCACTCCCGTGGGAACTCGGTAATTAGTTTCAAAAAGCGTCGTGCTATAGATCCATTTCCGTTCATCAAGGCATTGGTCATTCATATGTATCCAGAACGTGGTAGTTGGGCCATCCAACTACAATCGAGACGTTTGTTATTGGTCAAGACGTACAGAAATTATGCAAAGTGTTTATTTGCCTAATAATTTTTCCGTGCACATACAAAGTACTTCACTCTACATAACTGAAGAGGTTATTACCATTACGGTGACCCCTTCGGGGAATAATCGTGGAATGAACTGCCATATTCATCCGGTAGAGCACCGAAGAAGTGCTTGTTTGTGGACGCACCCAATATTGTGAAACAATGTGAATCAGGCTCAAACTTTGTTGAGCTTCCCCCAGGGGTGAATCGGCTGAGTATACCTTAACACTTACCAGATGAGTCATAACTTTGTTCAAGATATAGCTATTCTTTTATAGTTGAAGCAAATCTATTGGAACAGACGTATATTTCGATCAATTGTGTAAATCATATCTGCAACATTTTACATCCGGGATCGAAAAGAACTAGAATCGGGGAAACTTACCGGCTGAGACAGATAAGTCTTCACCATTTCTCGCACAAACGAGACGGACTTCTCGTCGTTGACATCGAACCGCCCCGGGTCTCCTTTATCACCCTGTAAACCAACAAAAGTGAGCCATAAGAGGCACGTACACATACCGTGTTTTTCAAATAAAAATATTGCATTAGTGACCTCATATAATTCCTTCACTAAATTACTAAAAAAGATTGAAACCATTCATTTTCACTAAGAACTGCATTTCCTGGTAAAGATTTCTTGTGAAACTGACGGAAGAATGAATAACTGCCCATTTCTGAAAACCGCTAGCAAACAATTCAGTGATACAGAGTTACATGCTCCGTCTTAGGCCTCAGTGTGCAACCATAGCTGATTTCACTATACGATTCCAGGTTATCTTGATTCCGCGGGGCTCCACTCACACACTGCTGATCAATTACAAGAGTTTAGTAATTAAACTAAATTTTGGCTTACCCGGGTAACTAGTTCATTTCAAATGAAGTTACAAAATGTAAACCTAAACTTCACATCACAACTGAATTGTGAACTTCATCAATGAGAGAAGTCCATCCGAACATCAAACTGCCAACAAGACTTTCTTCAGTTCGCGTAACAAATTGATCATTGCACTAAGCGACAAGTAGTGCATACTACCGAAGTCTGTTGGGAATGTTCACGATGAGGTATAAAGTAACAACTTGCGTAGAATACTCAGTACCGCTGAGAATCTATTTACAAGAATGCACTTAGAATTTGACTGCTTTGATTTACCACAGTGACTCTTCACTTTTAATGTTCATGCTATTCCACCAAGAGTATTCTGATTGAGCTGTTCCTCAAGGCAATAACGTTGATACAGTTAGCTGAGTGTACTAACTGGCACGTTAGTAGACGAAATGTGCACGCGTCAATCTGTCAACCTTACCACATATAAACGAATCACCGAAATTAATCCCACAGATTTTCGACAACATCTCGCGTCAATATACATTGACCGATTTAGGAGAGGCGCAGAGGTGCTGGTCAGTAGGGACATACCTTTTCTCCTGGCGGCCCAGGGGGGCCGGGTAGGGCAGCTTCTCGACACTGGTCAATCGTACACACGCCCGGTGGTCCCTGCTCTCCCGGAGGACCCTGGACAACCCAAATATTTGTGAAAGAGAAACAACAAGGAAATGTTACAACAAGAATAGGACAAGTGATAGGTAGCACTGAAATAGATGATTGTCATCCGAGAGAATAAGGCCCGCCATTTGTGGTGCCTAAAAGTGTGCTTTCTCCAAACTGTGATCACTGTATTCACGATTAAACGGCATTCACCATATCTTGAACAGGAAACAATGAGGAAGGGCACGTTTGTGGTGACTAAGCCTGACACAGGGCAATCAAAAAGATACAAACCGTTGTTTAGATGGTCCGCAATTCACATGCACAGTTCAGCGAGATTCATTCTCACGGGAAGGATGCTTATCTGCTTACTTTAGGCCACATGCCTCAAGGTAGACAGCTTTCTTTTCTGAGCGACATTCGTTCTTTCTGAAATGATTTAAATGCTAGAGTCTTTGACTTCCACGACATTCGAACTCGTGCATGGTTGTCATCTACACCTCAGTACCGCCTGTAGTCCACCAGCTGAGCTATGAATTCACGTCGAAGGGCTTTGTACCGTTTACATATGGATGATGCAGTTCATCCAACGAAATTTCAATAGCACATAGCAGTCGCCACAGTGAACTTATTTGTAACTTGATAACTGTGGTAGGATCCCTTTATGAATCAACCAGTGTTTACCGGTTAAATATGCGAGCACGTTTAGATGGGAAGCGTGAAATGGCAGATTTCATGAATTTCGAATCTCACCCGGGTCACCAATTTTTAGGATTTGCAACATCTCAAAATATTTTCAAATCTGAAAAACCCCGTACTTCATGACATTCTTTTCGTAAAGGTGAAAGCATCATAAAGTAAAATACCGCAGCCGATAGACTGATGAAGTAACTGTTTGTACGGTCCCTGGATGGGCTGAAGAAAACCAAAGTACTCTCTGATCCGGCCGGAATTTTCGAACCGGCAAATTCTGTTACCAGCCGGCATAAAGTTAGTTACTTCGTAAATTAAACTCCGAAGTATAGGACTGTGTGCTAAATAATGTAACCACGATGACATTCATATGTTTGTCACCTCCTCTGACCATCCAAATATACCGTTTCCATGTTCACCTTCGATTATTATTTTTATCAATGTCGGTAAAATTGATGAATCGTGTTAACTAGAAAGCGGAGTTTATTAGTCGGTTATTTTCATAGGTTAAAAAATGATTGTAATGTTTTTATCCAGTGGTATGCATTAACATGACATTCGGTCTCAACAGGTCTCTTCTGATTGGTTGATTGGTGATAGATTCAGCCTCCACATGGGACGGAAATCCTTTCTCGTCTTATCGATTATTTGTCCCGTCAATTATGATTCCTTCGCTCAAACCCTGACCTAGAATTTGGACAGGCCTTGATGAGCTGAGTGCTAACGAGACTTGTCAGTCTAACGATGATGAATCAACCGCTACCCTCACACTCACTAATTGCAAAACCGTGATTTTGGGGTGCATATGAAGGCTTACTTGTATAATTCAAACACGAGACTAGTTCACAGACATGCTTCCAGAATATCGGTCTCCCTTAGAATTCCGCTGAATACATTACCTCTGAGAAGGAATAAATAGGTAGCCCCATATACAGTACTGTGTTGCTATGTTTCTAGCAGAGCTAAAACTGCAATGGCATCCAGGGTTATTTATCAACTGGGCTCCAAGGAGAAATCTTCTAAAGACTGTGACCGTACCATCATCTAACAAAAAGTGATACTCAGTCTTATCAATTTTAACCGGAGCATAATATTTAAAAAACCCTGGAATGCCATAAATCAAGCGACGAAATACAATGATTGATTAGTTGATTAGTTAAGTCGTCACAGAAGAATTTACCTGAATAACTTTCGGCTCGATTGGCTCAGAACCGCAGGTTGCCGGACATAAACCGGGAGGTCCTTGGGGTCCCTGAGAAATAATAGAGAATGCAGTTTTGTGGTGTGATGAAAGTCAAGTAATATTGTATGTTCAAGAAAAATTCCGAATGATTTCACTCGTAAAAGTGACGAAAACGAATATTTGATAAGCTATTCCCACGATCTTTGTTTGGTTGAGTGTCCTTTGGACTCCACGTTTCACACACAAACCTCAGGTCATCCGACCAACCTGCACTCGGAACCACCAGACTCGAGTTTCACTCTTGTTAGAGCTCATCAGCGGTGCTTCCGAGCGCAGGTTGGTCGGATAACCCGAGGTTTGTGCGTGTCCAAAGGACAGTCAACCAAACAAAGATCCGTCAATCCCACACACTACTCGCAAGCAGTTGCGTGATATATATATATATATATATATATATATATATATATATATATATATATATATATATATATATATATATATATATATTCCTACGATGTAAAAATGCAAACATCCGTGGTATAGGAATGAGCTTGAGTCTGTTTATCTTGGATGACAATAACTTCAAAACTGTAGTACAATTAAGATTGATAATTCCGTAACGGAAACGGAAAATCCTCGAATGGCTTATTTCCATTGTTCCGTGCATCAAATCATGTGTTGCTCAAATTAATTCAACCGGTTGCTGTACGAAATGGAACTAAACAAGATCGGAATCATGCCCCTGAAATTGCAGACACGGTGACAGTCTCAGATTTTTTTTTAAAATGGAGTCAGATAACTGGCTGGAAGAATTTTCACGCGATCACATTGAGTTGTTAGACGATGCAGTTATGTCGGTACTACTTTACTACTGAGCTCTGAACCAACACAAATGATCGTGAACTGAATGTGTAGCTCATTCTATTGCGCCCTTGGAAGATTAGCTGAAAAAATTATTACATAACACAGTCAAATAACTATCCACTTGTGTCGAATTTTTCTCTAAAAGCCCCTTAATTCTGACAATTATTCGATTTATTTTTACATCAGTTCCCCTCTGTTCTGCTAGCCCATCATAAAAACAATAAATTCGTAAAGCAATAACACGTCACAGCTGACTATTAGCCGAGAGTCTGCGAAATGATCGCCTGCACTTACCGGCGGTCCCATCTCTCCTCTGTCACCCTGAAAATGTGAGGAAAACGATGGAAAATGAATATTCTCAATTTCATATAAATTATTTATCCTCTTTCTGGTTGATTGGTTGCATCTTATGTGACTCAGCGATGAGCTTAAAGCAAATTGTGAGCTGTTTGAACCATATCCATGCTGCACATGAAAACGATTATCATTACTATTGTTAGTATTAGTATTGTTATTATTACTGACAGTAATAGCAATAATAATAACATTAAAACCTTAACAATAATAGTAATAATTTCACTATCACAGAAACTCATTCTTTAGTGAAGATAGACAACTCTATTCAGCAGATTAGAAATTGCGAATCATTATTTGTCTAGAGTGGGTGGTTTTTGTAGATAAGACGCCATGGAGAATTATCACAAAAAAATTCACATCTAGTCTTGTCAGTAAGCTGTAATCTCAATAGAAGTTCCATGCTAATCTTCTGTAGCGTTAGAGACAAAATTGAAAACTCACTCTTTCGCCTTTCAACCGTATCAGGCCCTTAAAAGTTAAAGGGGAACAGAAAACGACCTATTCATACGTGCGACAAAGTCATCTACTACTCTCGGTTATAGATGATACGAAACAGATCGTCAAAGCTAGTTGCAAATAAATGGGTCTCGCATAGTATAAGGGTCGAAATCATAATGCAAGGACCACTGTGAGACATCGGTTGCAAACACAGGTTAGGCGCTACCGCCTACGATGTGTATTTTTAACAAGTTGTGTTTTAACAAGGGTATAAGCTACGGAAAGGATGACAATAGGTATGTTGTATCAATTCTAAAATGATATCATCTGAGTACTTAGAAACATTAAAGTCTCGGTAGTGATCGGACAACCTCAGTAACTGGTTGTCAGGCTTAACGCACGAGATTCGAATCAGTGGACAGCGCATTGTCGTATCCGTCTGGCGGGCCAGTCTTTTGCCCAATTTTGACCTTATATGGTTTCTCACTCAGCTTCGCGCTTGTCGATTATTATTTGTGGTTCTGGATATGCCTCACTGTAGCTATCCAGATGCCTTCTCACGGGGTTCAGTACGCTATAGCTCCGCTTCCAGTATCCAACCAAGTAGATGAATTCGGACCTTGACAGTCAGATCATGTAGATACGGCGGAGTCGCTTCGTGACTGGTCAATATGTTATCTGCCAATAAGAACATACCTACTTTTGTATACACACAAGTTTGTACCAATCAAATCTGACGGAATATATTCCCGTTATTCTTGTCTGACCTCGTCGTTTCCAAGTGCGCGTCGTCCGGTTCGAGTTATCATATTACGTCCGATTGGCCGGGTAGATAAAATTTTCACACCCATTCACTGCATTCATGCTTATGCATAGAATAGAAAGCCGCACTGGACGGCGTGACCACATTCGTGTGCCAAAAACCCAATTACTGTGGCAATTGTGTGTAAATTCGAAAATTCCTACAGTCAAGGAAATATCATTTACTCTGTATTCATCAAACGGGACGATGAAACAATCAGGCGCCTAACGCGAGCTTGGAATGACGAACTCCTGTGCATTGGAGAGATTGCTTACGGACCTGACGGCCGAACCGACCTGGGTGATTGGCCGTCAAGGTCACACTTGATCGGAAGAGAGTATGCTACCACTGGAAGGCGTTGATGAACCGAACTTGCTCGTCGTTGAGGTTGATAGAAGACTCAGAGTTTGGAAAGGCGTCGTATAGTACGAAATATGTCCATCAAACATTGAAAACTACTGTTACAAGTTTGGTGCGCCGTTCTTATTCGTATCAAACAAGGATCACAGACATCAAAAGTGGTTTAATAACGCTCTAGTTACACAGTATTGATTTTCTCCAACCACGGAAACGGACTAGAGCGAACTCTTAAAAGCATGTTGTGTAAATTGCTCCAATAATCAATCAATTGGATTTTACTTTTTGGACTAGCGACCAAAGACTGATGAATAAAGCTAGGCATACGAGACAAGAAAAACTCTGCAACCATCTCAATGAAAATCTATGGACATTTTTTTGTAACACTTAACCGACAGTAGCTGATCTTTGAACGGCAATTTGCCACTTGACTTATAAGCTTAAGTTATGAATAGATAATCAGGGTTATTTTGTATTCTACCACTCGAGAGTAGTGTGCCACTTGGTTTTATATGCTATGAGAGAGATATTATGTCAGCAATAAAATGTCCATACTTCTACCCACCAGTTCCATTTCTTCGGGAGCCCTCTGTTATCTAGAAGTTCAGCTAGGCGTTAGTGACTCTCACGTCATGGCACACCTTTCAGTCGGGATTGGTTCTTCAGTTGAAAATCCTATCAGTCGATCATACAATTCGACTATTGTGTACACTGTGAGGGAACCTGTTGACTCAGCGTTGGTGGACAACCAAGTCACGTTGGCAGTCAGCACTAATGCGGTACCAAGGCCAAGGTTTCAGAAAACGGAACGTCAGGTGACCGGACTGCCGATCGGTGGAGTGGATCGATAGACGAGAAATGGATCTTGTCAGCGTTGTTCAATCCTCAAAGCGCGGTCGCCCACACCAGTCGAACCAATGCGTTGTGTGCAACGAGTGGGCATATGGGACAACAACCCATATAGTCGTTGTTTTTCGCTGATAAGACGAAATGATTCCAAGGTAGTAGTGTTTTTTTTCACCAGAGTTAGTAGGACAGTTCGAAAAGCACCTCTATGACCTTATGAAAATATGGCCACCCGGATGTCATCGGACTGCAATGATAATATGGAGTTCGACGTTGAGCAGCCCCCACCCACAAGTGTCTACAATCAGCTAATAATCTGTTATCCGAGATTTATTTAGCCAATCATGACTCATTTAGCTAGACAGGTGAGATACTCGTGGGAAGATTGAAAGCGGATTCTCGAATCCATTTGACCATTACGTTTGGATCTTTGGTGGAACAACTGATAAAATCCGTTTCAGAAAACTCACTGGTCTCAGCGGTTAAAAGTGACCACAGAAATGGAGTTTGATTCCAGCCTTTGATTGTCGGAAATCGTCGCTCATATTTTTTTGTCTTGTGGTTCTAATTAGAAGCGCTGTCCATTCCACTGCCAACTTGCCGTTTTACAGCTATAAGGTTTTCCGCAAGCAAACACGCACTCTGGAGTGGTTTGACCGTATTACAGACTGTCACAATTATAGCGTGAGTTAATTAGGCTGAACCGTCAAACAAACATCACGACTGGGTGCACGGTATGCATTACGTGATCGTGATCTGTTTGATAGTGGAGATGCCGAATAACAGGTAAATTTGATCGGCAATGTAACGGAAGCTATGGACACACGAAATCAGATTTAGTTTGCACATTTCCTTGGGATCGAAATAAGGAAAAAAGAGCAACAAAATTAATTTATCACTTTACTTGTTTTAGGAGCTCCTCAACGCAAGCGCACGAGCTCAGATTGGTAGCCTGGAACAAAATGGAAATGAATGTCTCAATGAGGTTATTCTTAAGACATGCGAGGCCTATGGGTTGGCATGAACTTCAAACGAAACGGCATTTTTTTAGTATGCAGCCGACGATACATCGCCATTACAGAAACTTAATTACTCTGTTTTATTACAGTTTGATATCCATAGAAATACCTATAGGCCGGATCAGGAAACGAGAACCATGTTAAAAGATGTTTTGGGGAAACACGATCCTGGCAATTTCGACAGCGGAAACGAACTGAACTTACTGTGTATTCCTTTCCGGATTTCGGATGACAAGTGTGTACTAGTCTCGACTGAGAAAAAACAATCTTGAAATTAAGGCAAGTGTACAGAGCTCTACGGGCCTCTCATTGGTGCACAATGAGCAGTGCGTGAGGAATTTATCTCGCTACAGTGTAAGCTCAAAGGGGCATGTTGCAGTAGAGAATCCAGAAGGAATATTCCAACTAGTACAAGGAAGTATAACCAAGCATTGTTTGTTTTACCATCCTTAATCCTGTATTTTGTCAAACTGGGATTGGTCACAGATAATCTGGCAGGTTCTCTGAATAATCTGAGCAACAGTGTAGCGATGATTGGGGTGCGTTTTGCATCATCAAAGTTAGGGTTTGTCTGCCACCAGACCTTACTCTAGCGGAGCGAAGAACCATTAGCCAAGACAGACGATTTTCCTATCCCATCAGCCGTATTTCACCGGGATGGAATGACGTCACACACACATACACATACACACACACACATACACACACACACACACACACACACACAAAAGACCTGTTTGGTTTTCGCCATTTTCCGTCACTCCATGGTATGGAATAGACATCGGTTCATCCATCACAGGTTCAGTTACGGTAGTTTAACGAGATTCTCTAAGCATTTGAAAAACCCGGCATTTACGAATGGGAGCCACGCGAAAACTATTGATGCCAAAACATCGATATCTTCGCAGCTGTGCTCTTATGTAGTGGATAAACCATCAGCAATATCGAGATTAGTCTTAGGGTTTTTGACCGCACTAAAGTTTCTTGCATTTATCAACAAATCAAATTTGCATTCTTGTGATTCTCATGAGGTTACAAGAGTTACGTACTTGTGTGACGCTCGTTTAGTCGTGGACTTGTACTGGCTGAGTACCGTATAGAGATAGGGCTGACTGACCGAAGGCTAAACCGGTTGGCGTCACCCGGCTGATATAAAATACCTTACAAGCACAGTCGGCACCCCATGCTGGTGAGCAACATCATAGCTCTGATTCAACATGAAAACAGTCACCCCCAAACAGGTAACCTCAACGCTCACCAACCGTGGCTCCCATCCCCTTGTGCCCCAGGTCTAACGCTGAACTATTGCCCGGGTACGCTCCAATTTGCCGAGACCTTTCATCCCTGTATTGGGTTAGCCAGCTGAACGTCGCGGAACAGCGTCACGACCGGGATCCGGAGAAGTGTGCCGGTGACATGTGTAGCGAGGGCCGCAAAACGGGCTGCTGGGTCTCGTCTACTGCACCTCCGCGTGACTGGCTCTTAGACTGAAGACCGATTCACTGCCTGCCTCCCAGCTCTGGGACGATTATGCACGAAATTATTTTCATCATCCCACAGACAAGGGCAGAAAAACGTGAGATATTGGCAAATGTATCCTCGATCTATTCGTCTCTCCAACCAGTTTCATTCCTGAGTCTAACTGCCGTGCTTACACGTCTTTATATGATTTCAAATGATTTTTTCTTATTTTTCAGGCTTCATGCAGAAGTTCATCGAAATTGCCTCTACTCTTACATACGTGTTCTGAGTAAAACGACGAACTAGCCACCAATTTCGTCGACTGTCTTTATTTAAATGAACTTCAGATACCGGGAATGTTTCGGACCTTGGAATTTACCGGAGATCATGGTCGTGCAAAAATAATTGTCGTGGACTGGACCCGTTCGGTGCTGCACGTAAAACAGGGCTGGAAATCCTGTTTGTTCATTGTTGACATTGGTCGAATAGTAAAAACATAATTCTTTTGAAAAAGCAACAAACACAGACTTTAGGAGTAGAATGTATCAATTGTTTTGTCAAACCATTCCGCATATAAACTCACTTGAACCAGAGCGCGGACAGCAGTGTGGAATAGGGGAAGAGTAGAGAAAAGGAAGTCGCCATGAAATCCAGCTTGACCATGCTGCGTGAAAATTGCTTTTAGTAAACATGCAACGTAAATTAGCAACCAAACAAGAGGCGCTCCTCGTTCGGAAATTACTTTACTTATGATGACATGGTAGAGAAATACGATGGCAGATCACGTTGTTGCACTTTTATAAAGGACGTAGAGAAACTTTCCAAGAAATATAAAATAGACCTTGGCGTTTTTGGTCAGAGATGTTTAATTATAGGTCAAGATGACAATCAGTGCACTGATCTTCTCGACTGGTGATTAAACACTCGAGACCTAAATGCCAAGCTTACAGACCAAGAACTCAAACAAATAACAAAGTGTGACTGGGAAACACTCACTCAATTAATCGATCATTCCCCGAGTTTGTAACTCGAAAACCACAACCATAAGTTACTTGGACAATGTAACTAATCAGTCTGCTCAACTTAGGCTCCACGTGGAACCGACAGAAGCAAATATTACGATTTCTACAAGGAAAGGCGGCCACAACAGAGTGAGGAGGTAAAATGGGGACATGAAGCAACGGATGAGTATACCAACAGAATAAATGGATACCAAAATCGATTGTGGAAAATATCAGAAGCATAAATCTGTTGGGTTTTCGTCAGTCTCGCAAATTCTCAGCGAGTTTCCTTTGGAGTTTGAGCCAATCGTCGGGACTGTACAGTTTTCGTACAGGTTATTTTGGAGTCCTGTAGCCATTCAGCTTTTGGCATCCATTAGCTCGTGTAACATCACGTGAGCTTCGTCATTTCCGATGAGTTTGCTGAAGTTTGCATTTATTGGATCCGAACAGAGAATCACTTGCCTTAGCGTTCGCAACAAGAAAGCACTCTCCTTGTCCTCATCGATGCTACGGGTTCTCCTGACGTTTGCTAGCCATTAGCGATTGTTTAGCAGCTATACCCGGTAATTCAGCGACCGCAGTCCAGGGTTTAATGAGCATGCCATGATGGTGCACACATACCGCACGAAGTTACAGTCGTTCACGTGGCTTCCACACCGCTGTGTTCGAGAGCGGCAGTAATGCAGAGCACAGAACGGATGTATCTGTTCATCAACCCACTCTCAAGCAAGTGCAGAAAACTGAGCGAGCGTATGCTTGAAACACAATCTGCACGACTAAGCAAGGCCGCATGGTGAGTAGCGAAATGTGGCTGGACGAGTGGTGTGGTCAGATGCCAGGTGCGTACATGTGACTAATCGTGGCAGCGAGTAAACATGAGCCAATAGGCAGTCACTAAGGTGAGTGCGTGTGAGACTGATTGCGTACGTGACTACTTGAACCGACACAACATACACGGCTACCAAGCCCCGCAACTGCGACCGGAAGTCACCACGTCATGTAACTATGTCCAATGTGCGTGCCCCGTAAAGGCTTAGTTACTGTATCCTAGGTCGTGGTTGCTAAGCCATCAACAGCCGCGGTCACACGATTACTAGGACCCGTTAAACTAGGGACAGTGGTGGCTACAGGACTAGAGAAAACCGTAGTTATAAATTGTTTTTCCCGCACCAATATTTTTATGGACGGTTTGAATCGCCTGCTTTCACACTGTGCCACACATGTTGAACCAGGTCGGAAATTTAACGTGCCCCCTCATTGTATCTCATGTTGTTTTTCTACCACCGCCCGATGAAGATGATGGCGAATGCAGCTACACACGCACCGGTTCGGTCTCATGATCCAGCAGCAGTGGAGGTGAAGGCGGCAGGTAAATCCACAGATTATCGATCACGTGACCTTCAAGGACATGTGACGGTTACACGATGGAATGTACATCTAACCGCATATACTTCGTATCCTTTTCCTACTGTGTTTCGGGTGGCGTCAGTGCAAGCCAGTGAGACCACCTGGCTCAGGAACTGACTGGCTCGGCAACCCCAGCCGAGCATCAATCCTGATCCATGTATATCGATCCTAAATGTTGTTTCTGAACTGTCTACGGATTTCTAGCTGTACGCGTCCGCAGTCTCTACTCATTGATTGGTCGTCTAGTCTGTACGAGCGCAAACACCAAACAACCGCACCTAGTTAGACTCTGTTGTCTAGCCAATCAGACTTTAGCATTTAACCCCCACATGCTTATCTATCCACTTTCCCGCTTAGTCGCGCGCGACCACATAGGACGGACTAGTTTGTGAGGACTGAGTCACTGACTGAATCACGTGCTTGAACACGTTTAAGCTGTTGCCAGATCCAGTACTGAATGTACGCTTGTGTAACTCGTGCCTTACTGTTCATTGCGTGCGGAACAATGGGTACAGCATCTGGAGTCAAGATGACCGAGGTAGCGCCATGGTTTTATATATTCAACCATCTGCGCCTTACTGGTGCGACCCAGCAGCACACCCTACAAGCAGCGCATGGATTCAGTGAGAAATATCATTCATGAAATATCTCAATTCAATACAAGCAGCTGCAACATATATTCTGAAAGTCAGAAACTAAAAATACTTCGCCACCCTTTCGATAACGAAGGACAGCGCCACTTTGACGCCTTAGACCTTCAACCTCTGAACTCCTCGGTCAAAGCGTTGGATGTATGGGGTAAGTCATGCGGACCCCTTACTAACGTATTTGTATCGTGCTTTCAGTTCTGTCAACTAAAGCAAGATCGGGCGGAAACGCTTGAAGATTTTCCACATGCGCTTCGCAAACAAGTGCCTTCATGTGAGTATAACAGTGTGTCGGAAAATATAATCGAACGCGTTATGCTAGTACAACAGCTTATCTCCGGCGGGGCCGACAATTCCATACGGTAGTGTCTCCTGACGGAAGACCCAGTTACACTCACCTGGGACCGGGTCGTTGAAATAGCTCGCATTATGGCCCTAGCTGACGAACAGTCTAAAGCATTTACTGTTTGCTCACAAACTTATGACATTTCCAAAACACAAAGATTCAGCCCTGAAACTGGAATATTACAGAAATGCTTCCGCTGCAGGAGTTCCCAACACAAAAAGCCAACTGTCCAAAGTGCCCATCCCGCGATGCAGAGTGCAAAATGTGTGGTGAGTGGAAGTATTATAGCGGTTTCTGTTGTCGTTCTAATAAAACATTCTCAGTGAGATCATCTGGTTCAGGCACTTTTTTGACTACAGCGCCAGTTAAAAATGTTTTTTTCTCTTCTGTTAATCACGTAACACTCGGTTCTTCCCGTACAACTGCATTTCAAACTGAATTCCCTACATTCGGCATCCGTACGGTAACTTATGTTTTGCATGGCCGCAAGGTTACTATTAATGTGGAACTGGATTCTACTTGCCCGGTCACTGCTGAGTCTTCTAGTTTTTATGGCAAATATCTATGTGAGCTTTCACTACGTCCATCTGCTTACGAATTTGCCAGTTATACTAACGTTACTGTTAACATTCGCAGTCATGTTATTGTTACCCTCCAAGTGACTGACAACTTTTCTTCTGTAGCCGTTTATGTTTCCGCCAGTGATACCCGTCCCTTACTGGGCCGAAACGCCATGGTTGCATTGAACATTCCCGCTTCTGGGTCTTGCATACGTATTACATCAACCAGTACCCACACGTTACAACTACGCTGTCCAATATCGGTCAACCTATCGGGCAAATTCCTGATGCCGCCCACGGAATTTGATTAAAATCGAATGCAGCATCCGTTGCTATCGGGCAGCCGCGGTCCGTACCGCTTGCAAAAAGGCAGGCCGTATATACCGATTTACAAAAAATGGTAGAAAACGAATGAAGTGAACCCATCGATGGGTCACAGAGTGGGCACATTCCATGATCAGAGTCCTGAAGAAGAATGGCTCCGTTCGTATCTGTGATGACTTACAAGCACTCGTCGATCAAATAATCGTGGACAAGTTTGTCGTTCCATCCCCAGAAGGACTTTTTGTTTACCTGAGTGGTGCTCGCTTCTTTTCTAAGCTGGACCTACGAAAAGCATTTTTCTTCATGCCTTCAACTGATGATTCCCAACCGCTTACCGCCTTCCTCATACTGTGCGATTTATTCCAATACAAGGTACCACCTATGGACCTCAGCTCCGCTCCGGCTACATGGCCGAAGTTTATGGTGCATTCGTTAGCCAAGCTGCCTGGTCAAACAGTGTATATGGATGACATGTGTGCTTGGTAGCACGGCCAAAGAGCATGATGAGCGTCCTCATGCAATCCTATATTGTTTGAGCAACCTGAACTTGTGTTCAAACACAGGGAAGTGCCAATTTCGAGTAAATTCCATTCATTTCCTGAGCCAAATCATTACCAGTAATGGAGTCCAAACGAGCGCAGAAAAAACAAGGACGCGTCGCGTCCACAGAGCACCAGTTTGGTCAAGCATTTGCTCGGGATGTATTTCTACTACTTGCGTTACTTACAAAATCTTGCCACTCTTGCAGAGCCCCTAAGACTGTTAGCGAAAGCGAACACGGAATTCCCCTCGGGTCCATCGCAATAAAATACATACAACAAAATAAAACGCCGCATAGTGTCTATGCCACTGATGATCATCTTTGATGAAAACAGTCTCATCTTTGTTACCACTGACGCTTCCAACATCGGTTTGGGTGCAATATTATCTCAAATACAGAACGCCAAGGGGAACTTGCTAAAACAGAGGCTGAGTATTCTGCAGAGGAAAAGGAGGCCTTGACATGTAAAAAATGTAATTTATTTTTATTCATTCCACCGTCCACACCCCGGATGGATCATTTTACCTTAACGAATCTGCTTACCCGTGAAAATACTGGTCTTGGGTCGGTTACCTAAATAAAATTTTCAAATTGTCTTTCGACCAGGACTCGAGAATCGAATGGCTGATGGACTCTCGTCTTCCTCATGACGAAGTCGAAAAACATGAGGAAATTACTGAACAACGATTAGTTTCCGCCCTAGAATCTGAGGGCATTTCCGCCGTCACCATAGAGGAACTTCAGAAGGCCACTGCTGACGATGATGCACTGAAATTCCCTGAAGCGTCTCCTTCGAAGAGATGGTCCCATCAAAATAAAACACTTAGATCCAATCTTCCGTTCTACGTCCTGAGTCATGAATTGTCTATAGTCGACGAATGTCTAATGTGTGGCACGAAATTCGTGGTTCCTCGCGGTACTGTTTCTAAAATTATCTCCTACGCCCACAAAGGCTAGCTCGGAATCGTGCAGATCAGACGGAAGGCGGAATCGTGGTTATGTTGGCCAGGGGTGTTAAAGTCTACAGAGACCCTTGTTTGCGATTGCGAACGCTGCCAGCTATCGGATAAGAGCTAAAAACCGTCTGATTCATCGAACCATCCGATAGTTTGTCCGATGGGGCTTTGATCTAAGATTGCGATCGATACCATAAGTCCGTTTAATACAGTCCCTTCTCATCAGAAGGGACTTGTGGCCTTGTGGCCTCATTTCTACAGTAAATGGCCTGAGATGAAACTATGTGGGGAATTAATTACGGCGGTTATCATTCGGTGGTTACAGCACTTGTTTTGTCGATTTGGTCTGCCAGAATAAATCGTTACTGTTATTGGGCCCCAGTTTGCAAGCCGTGAGTTTGAGGCTTATCTAGTCGCTAGAGCAATAAGGCATTCACGCAGCACATCGTACGGCCCATCATCAAACCGCATAGTAAGACTTTCAATAGACTATTAAAAGAAATTATTGAGGCCATCTATTTGTCTGAAAATGTTGTGAGAATGCTGTCCTAGAAGCCCTGTTCACGTATCGAACTGCACATCACCTAGTTACGAATCAGACACCCGCAGAACTTATGTTTGGACGCCCCATTTGCACGAAGTTGGATGCTGGTCATGCTTTTCCAGAGGTGACCATTTAAGCTCAATTTGAACGTCGAAAGAGATAACCAAATCATATATATATATATATATATAGAAAAAAGCCGCACCTATCCGATCGGGAAAGTTTGTCCGTCTCCACAAACAGTATGCGACCAAGGGTCAACCACAATCGTCAGAACCTTTAAAAATTGAAGGTGTATGCGGACCCGGCACTAACGAGCCAGAGGATGGACGTAAAGTGATTACCCGGGGGTTGTTTACGTGCAGCCAACAAAATGATCGAGAGCGTATACTTATGCACCGTGATATTACTTCGGGGTACAACAGCGGCGCACAACCCGACAGATAGTGCCGCCTAATAGATACGGTTCATATATGTCGTCTCGTTGAGATTAGGAGCGAAGCCGATGGTTCATTTTTCTCAAACTTGCTTCATTTCACTAAACGGCATCCTATCTGATGCACTCAAGAAGTGACTGTCTATTCATCTTCAATTGTTCCATTTTGTACTTCCTTTACGTTGCACTCACTGCAAATACCACGACCTTGGGTACAATATGATGTGGAGTCTTCGACAATGGACTGGTTCATGACTGATTTATTGATATCAGTTATGCTTTCTAATTGACAATCACACACATTCACATACACATTTAGCTCCTAGTCTCCCACTCCCCAGTTAAAAGTTACGTATCTCACTCGAAAACTATCTTAAAGAGGAAAAGTGGTGTTGTATGTGCACATTTGTTGGGATTGTCAGTTGCACGCGCCTAGGGTGCGCACATCAAACAAACGCACCTAGTAAGACTACGTTCTCTAGCCAATCAGGATTTACCATTTAGTCCCACGTGCTTATCGACGCATTGTTCCGCCTGGTAGCACGCAACCACATAGGACGGACATGCTTATGTGAACTGGGTCACTGACTGAATCACGTGTTTGAGCTCATGTTTATGTTGCTGCCCATTGTGCTATTCCAGATCCAGGTCCGAATATACGCTTGTGTAATTCGTGCCCTTATTTTCATTGCGTACCGAATAACGACACAAGACACTGAACCCTACTGATATTTTAACTGCACTTTTCATTTTTCGATTTCGCTCTCGTCTTCACGAGTATTATCGTTTATTTGACAAGTGGCGTTCTTGACGCCGTACGCGTGATTTTGTGCCGATCATTTCTGACGACGACATCCATCCTATTTCAGATAATGAAATGACAGAAGCACTTCAACGGTCACAGCAATACCATCGGTGGGAGCTGCAAGCAAAGAATATATTGGGCTTCATTCGACAAGCCCATGTCCATCGGTCTCCTAATGCTACTGGCGCTCCGTTCACATCCTGTGGCTTATCCAGCATGCATACACTAAAGCAACCGCGCGCTTGCATCACTGGGATGGTAAGTTGCAGAACGACCATTACACAGCGTATTCACCGATGGAATGTCGACTCCCGAGGGTCTATATGTGCTGCTGAAAACGATAACAGTAGTTGGATTTTGACAACCTGCGAAAAATATGAGTTGGATTATCCACTTGAGATGATTATGACCGACATCGAGATTTGCTAATTGGAGCTTTAGAATGCCTGATTTTATCACGCAGGGGTCGTATGATTCTACCGACGTACTCCTACGGCACTGTTACTGGTACAACAACCAATATGGACACCTGTTGTGAACAAACTGGCCATTTTGGTCAATTTCACAGCGCTTTACATGGAAAACCCGAGTAAAATCACGATCCAAGTAGTATTCGCTCAGCCGTAGGAGTACGTCTGTAGGTTCATGAAATCCTTGCGTGGTAAAATGAAGCATTTTAAAGCTCCAGTTAGCAAATCTCGTTGTCGGTCATCATCATCTCAAGTGGATAATCCAACTCATATTTTTCGCAGGTTGTCAAAATCCAACTACTGTCATCGTTTTCAGTAGCACATAGACTCTCAGGGGTCGATACTCTTACGGAGTACTCACCGTGCAGTATTCGGATTCCACCGGCTGTGTTTTACCTTTTTTAGAGGGCCACATGCAGATTGCGGGATTGTACATCCCATACTCCATCTGTGATGTAATGACGGCCAGGTGGCAGCTTGCCTGGTGTCTGTCCTGTGTTCGGCATTCATTCACGCAGGTGACGTGAACAGTACGATCATTGTTACGCGAATGTACGCGTGCCCCGTCCGTAGATCGGGAACAACTGGGTAAATCAAGCGAACAGGCGAGTAGGGAGGCAATCGAGCAGGTCTTTTGTGCATGCACGTGGGTATGGCGCGTGGCTTCTGCTTATGCCAAACAAGTCCGATCGATGGATGGCGTGTTCCGCATGGGCATCATTGTCGGTGCTGAAGCCCGTCTAACCACAACACCGTACGCATTATTGCAGTTTCACGCTTGTGTTCACGTGTGTGAGAGATATTGATCGGTTGTCAGCGTCGTATGCGTATACGTGTGCGTGCTACCGTGTCTGTTTGCACATATGAACGTTTGAACCGAACACAACAGTGTTGAGCTACTGCTTTTGCAAATATGGGCAGTTGTCCGTCCATAAGTTTAACCCTATTTTCGGGAATAAACTGTGAATGTCACTTAGCGTAAAAATGAAATTTTTTCCGAGAGTTGGGTCCATCATACACAACAAGACCTGTGGTATACGTTGATAATCTTGATTCGTAATTATCAGCTGCACCTACTCACCTGTAGTGGGGGCTGTTCCATCTGCCTGTAAACGGAAATGAAAAGAAAAGGCACGTTTTATATGTCTCTTCCATTTTGCTTATGACGTAATAAGCTAGATTAAAATTTACTTAGTACAGCCAAAAAATCAATTCTTCTGACGTGCTTTAATATCCCACTAGGCAAGAAGCGATTCACCAAGCTCACCAGGCTGTATGGGATCGAGTGTACCCATGACTCAGTGGTAAGTTCACCAATGAATTATGCACCATAACAAACCGTATCTTACACAGAACATGACTTGGCGGTATCAGGAGCAATAGCACCAGCTGATACGACGTACAGTTAGCCGTTTTAATGCGGATAAAGCGAGAATAAATTCAGTGGACCAATTTGCGCGATAAGGAACTGAGTGTGGTCAGGTCTCATGCACATGCTGAAGCTAGACAGATTTTATCGGGTTCATTCTACCGTATGTTTTTGATTAGATCAATTCATTTTGCTTGCGGTGGACATGAACTGGATTGATCAGCTTGCGTACTGTGCGAAATGAATACAGAGGCAGCATGTCAGCAGCGGCTTCAACAAAAAAAAATACATGTACACCCATTATGCAAACAAGATATCTGGGGTGGAAATTCGCGAACTAGTTTTCAGTCTGTTACCACAATGGCAACAAAAAACAAGTGTACAAGACGGATTACGTTTTAACTGGAGGCGTGGCTTGACACCGCGTAGTTAGTGATTGAACTGTTTAGGCCAGTCGTGCAATGAAGACCCAGGGAAGCGATAAGTCAGCTGAAAAAAAAAACTGAATGCACAAAGTGAAAGAGCAGCTGAGTGGGCGAGCGCGCAAGCGAGAGAATGCGATTGTACAAGCGGATGCGTACTGGTGAAATGCTTTAAAAGCGTGATCGGGTTAGCATTAGGTTCTGTGTTGAAGCAAGCTTGTCCACGATACACCGTAGCAGAGCAAACTTAGGTGAGAGTGAAGTGAAACGGTGTAAGTAAGCGCGTGCGTCATTGTTGAGCGGTCATGGTTGATGGTCGTGCATCTACCGGTCTAGTTTGTGTGCAGTTAAGCGTGCAATGTACACAACCTTTCCGTTTACGAGTGTGATCAGTGAATGTGACTAACCGTGATTCCCTCCGGACTGACGGTTGCATTCATCCACCGCACATTCTCTAGGGACGTGTTTGTTTTCTCACGAGAAGATGTAAGATGATCAGGTTCTTGTGTTTTTTGATCCACCGGGCTGGATATGGTGTCATTGTACACTTGAGTAATGGTAGTTCCATCCATTAGTTGATATTGTCCATCCTCCGTTACGATATATTCGGTTACCTGTGCACCGGTGACTAGGTCATAGACGGAAACCGACTGGTCGGTTGTATTCTTCATAACAAAGTACCGACTTTTTCCCGGTAGCGTGGTAGGTACGGCTGGGAAGAGCAGCCCATTTGGGAACTGGATCATGCCATCAGCACGTACAATCGAGTTAGGAACAGTAGTTCCACTCAGAGTATCATACACAGCCAGTACACGACCCTCTGGATCTGCACGTACTACGTACCGCGGGCCATTAACGTGTCCTGGTGCGACAATATCACCAGAGGGCAGTCTAATGAAACTGTCCTCCAGAATGATTGCGTCCGTAATTGGCTCGCCAGACAGGGCATCAAATACCATCTGAACCCCAGAGGGGTCAGTGGCTATCAGATACTGGAAATTGCCTGGATGTGCTGTCCCACGGATTCGTCCATCAGACAATTCAATTAGACCGGAAGACAACACTTTTGCATCAGGTAGCAGTTCCCCAGTACGTCGATCAAAAATATGCACTAGCTCCGTCCTATTGTTATAGAACACGTAGTATCTAGCACCCGTTTCAGATTTAACAATAGCCAGACTATCGTTGGGGAGTTGAATTACTTCGTGATTGAGAACAATGGCACCAGCAATTGGTTCACCGGTCTCTCTGTCAAAAACAACGGCTGAATTTAAGTCACTCACATTCAGAAGGAGAAATCGGCCTACACTAGTGTTAGATAAGGCCAAAAGATTTCGATCCGACAGGCGGAAAAACCCTGAGTCACCTAAAACTTCACCTTTGAGCTGGCAGCCAGATCGCCTGTCAAAAGCAACGGTACGACCACTATCAGCTAAGGTCACGGCGAAGTAGCGATCACCCTCTTTGGACGGAATCGTGGCGAGCGTCCCATTAGGCAGGTGGATTACATTGTCGACGTCAATGTACGCCCCGGGTAGATGAAGACCACTAAAACGATCATAGATAACGAGATCCAGTCCGGGAGAAAAAGCGTGAACAAGTAATTTAGAGCCATCGTCGGAAGCTGCGACTACAACAGACCCCGAAGGAAGCCTAATAAAACCGTTTGGTTCAACAATAGCACCTTCAACTAACCGACCTACGTGCCGATCGAAAACCATCAGCGATTTATCCGACGGGTCTTCAACGATAAGAAAACGGTCAGCAAAGGGCAACTGAAGAATACCAATCGAGCCATTAGGGAAGCGGATCACACCAGAAGAATCTACGATGGCGCCAACCATGAGGGACCCGGTAACACGATCATATACCGAGTAAGAACTGATACCGTCAGAGATATTCACAGTAAAGTACCGTGAAGCTGAAGTCGACCCAGGAGCTACGAGGTTTCCGTCTTCGAGACGGATTAGTCCATTTTCCATAATTGTGGCTCCGTCCAGAGGTAAACCGGTACGCGTGTCTATCACAATGGTTCGGTTATCTTGAACAGATGTGACTATTCGATATCGATGCCCTTGTTCGGTTGGCGACGCGAACACGGTTCCGTCGGGGAATGTGATGAGACCATGTTCGTCCACTGTCGCTCCCTGCACCAAGTCGCCTGTGTATCGGTCGTAAACTTGTTTTTCCATTGTTTCTGGATCAGGCACGATCAGATATCGAGATTCTCCTTCAGCCGGAGCTGGTGCTGCATGCGTGCCGTCGTCGAATCGGATGAGTCCGTTGTCTTCTAACGTGGCACCTGGGACGGGAATTCCTGTGCGTCTATCTAGGACTACTAACTCTCCGGTTACCGGATGATTGACGGTCACGTATCGTTCGGTTTCACTGGATGGTACAATTCCAATTTGTCCGTCCGCGAATGTGATTATTCCACTTTGAGTAACTGTGGCACTTGTGATCAGTTCTCCAGTTGTGCGATTATACACAGCTTCAACGTTCCCGTTCTCGTCGATGATGACGTGGTATCGTTGTCCGAGTTTGCTTGTTGATGCAACTGTTTGTCCGGACGGTAGTGTGATGAGTCCGTTTGATTCGAGGATAGCCCCATCTATTTGGACACCGTCATGTCGGTCGAATACGATGGATGCTCCGGTGTTCTTATCTGTGACGACGAGGTATCGATCGGCTGACGGGAGTTGTGCAACAGCCATACTACCATCTGGTAGGTGGATGACACCGTCGGCATCGAATGTGGCGTCTGTCAATTGTTTACCACTTTTTCTGTCAAAGATCATTACCGGACCATCGGGTTCGACATTCTCTACAACCAGGTATTGCGATTTGTCTGTGGATGCAGGAGCTACGAGGTTTCCGTCTTCGAGACGGATTAGTCCATTTTCCATAATTGTGGCTCCGTCCAGAGGTAAACCGGTACGCGTGTCTATCACAATGGTTCGGTTATCTTGAACAGATGTGACTATTCGATATCGATGCCCTTGTTCGGTTGGCGACGCGAACACGGTTCCGTCGGGGAATGTGATGAGACCATGTTCGTCCACTGTCGCTCCCTGCACCAAGTCGCCTGTGTATCGGTCGTAAACTTGTTTTTCCATTGTTTCTGGATCAGGCACGATCAGATATCGAGATTCTCCTTCAGCCGGAGCTGGTGCTGCATGCGTGCCGTCGTCGAATCGGATGAGTCCGTTGTCTTCTAACGTGGCACCTGGGACGGGAATTCCTGTGCGTCTATCTAGGACTACTAACTCTCCGGTTACCGGATGATTGACGGTCACGTATCGTTCGGTTTCACTGGATGGTACAATTCCAATTTGTCCGTCCGCGAATGTGATTATTCCACTTTGAGTAACTGTGGCACTTGTGATCAGTTCTCCAGTTGTGCGATTATACACAGCTTCAACGTTCCCGTTCTCGTCGATGATGACGTGGTATCGTTGTCCGAGTTTGCTTGTTGATGCAACTGTTTGTCCGGACGGTAGTGTGATGAGTCCGTTTGATTCGAGGATAGCCCCATCTATTTGGACACCGTCATGTCGGTCGAATACGATGGATGCTCCGGTGTTCTTATCTGTGACGACGAGGTATCGATCGGCTGACGGGAGTTGTGCAACAGCCATACTACCATCTGGTAGGTGGATGACACCGTCGGCATCGAATGTGGCGTCTGTCAATTGTTTACCACTTTTTCTGTCAAAGATCATTACCGGACCATCGGGTTCGACATTCTCTACAACCAGGTATTGCGATTTGTCTGTGGATGCAGGAGCTACGAGGTTTCCGTCTTCGAGACGGATTAGTCCATTTTCCATAATTGTGGCTCCGTCCAGAGGTAAACCGGTACGCGTGTCTATCACAATGGTTCGGTTATCTTGAACAGATGTGACTATTCGATATCGATGCCCTTGTTCGGTTGGCGACGCGAACACGGTTCCGTCGGGGAATGTGATGAGACCATGTTCGTCCACTGTCGCTCCCTGCACCAAGTCGCCTGTGTATCGGTCGTAAACTTGTTTTTCCATTGTTTCTGGATCAGGCACGATCAGATATCGAGATTCTCCTTCAGCCGGAGCTGGTGCTGCATGCGTGCCGTCGTCGAATCGGATGAGTCCGTTGTCTTCTAACGTGGCACCTGGGACGGGAATTCCTGTGCGTCTATCTAGGACTACTAACTCTCCGGTTACCGGATGATTGACGGTCACGTATCGTTCGGTTTCACTGGATGGTACAATTCCAATTTGTCCGTCCGCGAATGTGATTATTCCACTTTGAGTAACTGTGGCACTTGTGATCAGTTCTCCAGTTGTGCGATTATACACAGCTTCAACGTTCCCGTTCTCGTCGATGATGACGTGGTATCGTTGTCCGAGTTTGCTTGTTGATGCAACTGTTTGTCCGGACGGTAGTGTGATGAGTCCGTTTGATTCGAGGATAGCCCCATCTATTTGGACACCGTCATGTCGGTCGAATACGATGGATGCTCCGGTGTTCTTATCTGTGACGACGAGGTATCGATCGGCTGACGGGAGTTGTGCAACAGCCATACTACCATCTGGTAGGTGGATGACACCGTCGGCATCGAATGTGGCGTCTGTCAATTGTTTACCACTTTTTCTGTCAAAGATCATTACCGGACCATCGGGTTCGACATTCTCTACAACCAGGTATTGCGATTTGTCTGTGGATGCAGGAGCTACGAGGTTTCCGTCTTCGAGACGGATTAGTCCATTTTCCATAATTGTGGCTCCGTCCAGAGGTAAACCGGTACGCGTGTCTATCACAATGGTTCGGTTATCTTGAACAGATGTGACTATTCGATATCGATGCCCTTGTTCGGTTGGCGACGCGAACACGGTTCCGTCGGGGAATGTGATGAGACCATGTTCGTCCACTGTCGCTCCCTGCACCAAGTCGCCTGTGTATCGGTCGTAAACTTGTTTTTCCATTGTTTCTGGATCAGGCACGATCAGATATCGAGATTCTCCTTCAGCCGGAGCTGGTGCTGCATGCGTGCCGTCGTCGAATCGGATGAGTCCGTTGTCTTCTAACGTGGCACCTGGGACGGGAATTCCTGTGCGTCTATCTAGGACTACTAACTCTCCGGTTACCGGATGATTGACGGTCACGTATCGTTCGGTTTCACTGGATGGTACAATTCCAATTTGTCCGTCCGCGAATGTGATTATTCCACTTTGAGTAACTGTGGCACTTGTGATCAGTTCTCCAGTTGTGCGATTATACACAGCTTCAACGTTCCCGTTCTCGTCGATGATGACGTGGTATCGTTGTCCGAGTTTGCTTGTTGATGCAACTGTTTGTCCGGACGGTAGTGTGATGAGTCCGTTTGATTCGAGGATAGCCCCATCTATTTGGACACCGTCATGTCGGTCGAATACGATGGATGCTCCGGTGTTCTTATCTGTGACGACGAGGTATCGATCGGCTGACGGGAGTTGTGCAACAGCCATACTACCATCTGGTAGGTGGATGACACCGTCGGCATCGAATGTGGCGTCTGTCAATTGTTTACCACTTTTTCTGTCAAAGATCATTACCGGACCATCGGGTTCGACATTCTCTACAACCAGGTATTGCGATTTGTCTGTGGATGCAGGAGCTACGAGGTTTCCGTCTTCGAGACGGATTAGTCCATTTTCCATAATTGTGGCTCCGTCCAGAGGTAAACCGGTACGCGTGTCTATCACAATGGTTCGGTTATCTTGAACAGATGTGACTATTCGATATCGATGCCCTTGTTCGGTTGGCGACGCGAACACGGTTCCGTCGGGGAATGTGATGAGACCATGTTCGTCCACTGTCGCTCCCTGCACCAAGTCGCCTGTGTATCGGTCGTAAACTTGTTTTTCCATTGTTTCTGGATCAGGCACGATCAGATATCGAGATTCTCCTTCAGCCGGAGCTGGTGCTGCATGCGTGCCGTCGTCGAATCGGATGAGTCCGTTGTCTTCTAACGTGGCACCTGGGACGGGAATTCCTGTGCGTCTATCTAGGACTACTAACTCTCCGGTTACCGGATGATTGACGGTCACGTATCGTTCGGTTTCACTGGATGGTACAATTCCAATTTGTCCGTCCGCGAATGTGATTATTCCACTTTGAGTAACTGTGGCACTTGTGATCAGTTCTCCAGTTGTGCGATTATACACAGCTTCAACGTTCCCGTTCTCGTCGATGATGACGTGGTATCGTTGTCCGAGTTTGCTTGTTGATGCAACTGTTTGTCCGGACGGTAGTGTGATGAGTCCGTTTGATTCGAGGATAGCCCCATCTATTTGGACACCGTCATGTCGGTCGAATACGATGGATGCTCCGGTGTTCTTATCTGTGACGACGAGGTATCGATCGGCTGACGGGAGTTGTGCAACAGCCATACTACCATCTGGTAGGTGGATGACACCGTCGGCATCGAATGTGGCGTCTGTCAATTGTTTACCACTTTTTCTGTCAAAGATCATTACCGGACCATCGGGTTCGACATTCTCTACAACCAGGTATTGCGATTTGTCTGTGGATGCAGGAGCTACGAGGTTTCCGTCTTCGAGACGGATTAGTCCATTTTCCATAATTGTGGCTCCGTCCAGAGGTAAACCGGTACGCGTGTCTATCACAATGGTTCGGTTATCTTGAACAGATGTGACTATTCGATATCGATGCCCTTGTTCGGTTGGCGACGCGAACACGGTTCCGTCGGGGAATGTGATGAGACCATGTTCGTCCACTGTCGCTCCCTGCACCAAGTCGCCTGTGTATCGGTCGTAAACTTGTTTTTCCATTGTTTCTGGATCAGGCACGATCAGATATCGAGATTCTCCTTCAGCCGGAGCTGGTGCTGCATGCGTGCCGTCGTCGAATCGGATGAGTCCGTTGTCTTCTAACGTGGCACCTGGGACGGGAATTCCTGTGCGTCTATCTAGGACTACTAACTCTCCGGTTACCGGATGATTGACGGTCACGTATCGTTCGGTTTCACTGGATGGTACAATTCCAATTTGTCCGTCCGCGAATGTGATTATTCCACTTTGAGTAACTGTGGCACTTGTGATCAGTTCTCCAGTTGTGCGATTATACACAGCTTCAACGTTCCCGTTCTCGTCGATGATGACGTGGTATCGTTGTCCGAGTTTGCTTGTTGATGCAACTGTTTGTCCGGACGGTAGTGTGATGAGTCCGTTTGATTCGAGGATAGCCCCATCTATTTGGACACCGTCATGTCGGTCGAATACGATGGATGCTCCGGTGTTCTTATCTGTGACGACGAGGTATCGATCGGCTGACGGGAGTTGTGCAACAGCCATACTACCATCTGGTAGGTGGATGACACCGTCGGCATCGAATGTGGCGTCTGTCAATTGTTTACCACTTTTTCTGTCAAAGATCATTACCGGACCATCGGGTTCGACATTCTCTACAACCAGGTATTGCGATTTGTCTGTGGATGCAGGAGCTACGAGGTTTCCGTCTTCGAGACGGATTAGTCCATTTTCCATAATTGTGGCTCCGTCCAGAGGTAAACCGGTACGCGTGTCTATCACAATGGTTCGGTTATCTTGAACAGATGTGACTATTCGATATCGATGCCCTTGTTCGGTTGGCGACGCGAACACGGTTCCGTCGGGGAATGTGATGAGACCATGTTCGTCCACTGTCGCTCCCTGCACCAAGTCGCCTGTGTATCGGTCGTAAACTTGTTTTTCCATTGTTTCTGGATCAGGCACGATCAGATATCGAGATTCTCCTTCAGCCGGAGCTGGTGCTGCATGCGTGCCGTCGTCGAATCGGATGAGTCCGTTGTCTTCTAACGTGGCACCTGGGACGGGAATTCCTGTGCGTCTATCTAGGACTACTAACTCTCCGGTTACCGGATGATTGACGGTCACGTATCGTTCGGTTTCACTGGATGGTACAATTCCAATTTGTCCGTCCGCGAATGTGATTATTCCACTTTGAGTAACTGTGGCACTTGTGATCAGTTCTCCAGTTGTGCGATTATACACAGCTTCAACGTTCCCGTTCTCGTCGATGATGACGTGGTATCGTTGTCCGAGTTTGCTTGTTGATGCAACTGTTTGTCCGGACGGTAGTGTGATGAGTCCGTTTGATTCGAGGATAGCCCCATCTATTTGGACACCGTCATGTCGGTCGAATACGATGGATGCTCCGGTGTTCTTATCTGTGACGACGAGGTATCGATCGGCTGACGGGAGTTGTGCAACAGCCATACTACCATCTGGTAGGTGGATGACACCGTCGGCATCGAATGTGGCGTCTGTCAATTGTTTACCACTTTTTCTGTCAAAGATCATTACCGGACCATCGGGTTCGACATTCTCTACAACCAGGTATTGCGATTTGTCTGTGGATGCAGGAGCTACGAGGTTTCCGTCTTCGAGACGGATTAGTCCATTTTCCATAATTGTGGCTCCGTCCAGAGGTAAACCGGTACGCGTGTCTATCACAATGGTTCGGTTATCTTGAACAGATGTGACTATTCGATATCGATGCCCTTGTTCGGTTGGCGACGCGAACACGGTTCCGTCGGGGAATGTGATGAGACCATGTTCGTCCACTGTCGCTCCCTGCACCAAGTCGCCTGTGTATCGGTCGTAAACTTGTTTTTCCATTGTTTCTGGATCAGGCACGATCAGATATCGAGATTCTCCTTCAGCCGGAGCTGGTGCTGCATGCGTGCCGTCGTCGAATCGGATGAGTCCGTTGTCTTCTAACGTGGCACCTGGGACGGGAATTCCTGTGCGTCTATCTAGGACTACTAACTCTCCGGTTACCGGATGATTGACGGTCACGTATCGTTCGGTTTCACTGGATGGTACAATTCCAATTTGTCCGTCCGCGAATGTGATTATTCCACTTTGAGTAACTGTGGCACTTGTGATCAGTTCTCCAGTTGTGCGATTATACACAGCTTCAACGTTCCCGTTCTCGTCGATGATGACGTGGTATCGTTGTCCGAGTTTGCTTGTTGATGCAACTGTTTGTCCGGACGGTAGTGTGATGAGTCCGTTTGATTCGAGGATAGCCCCATCTATTTGGACACCGTCATGTCGGTCGAATACGATGGATGCTCCGGTGTTCTTACCTGTGACGACGAGGTATCGATCGGCTGACGGGAGTTGTGCAACAGCCATACTACCATCTGGTAGGTGGATGACACCGTCGGCATCGAATGTGGCGTCTGTCAATTGTTTACCACTTTTTCTGTCAAAGATCATTACCGGACCATCGGGTTCGACATTCTCTACAACCAGGTATTGCGATTTGTCTGTGGATGCAGGAGCTACGAGGTTTCCGTCTTCGAGACGGATTAGTCCATTTTCCATAATTGTGGCTCCGTCCAGAGGTAAACCGGTACGCGTGTCTATCACAATGGTTCGGTTATCTTGAACAGATGTGACTATTCGATATCGATGCCCTTGTTCGGTTGGCGACGCGAACACGGTTCCGTCGGGGAATGTGATGAGACCATGTTCGTCCACTGTCGCTCCCTGCACCAAGTCGCCTGTGTATCGGTCGTAAACTTGTTTTTCCATTGTTTCTGGATCAGGCACGATCAGATATCGAGATTCTCCTTCAGCCGGAGCTGGTGCTGCATGCGTGCCGTCGTCGAATCGGATGAGTCCGTTGTCTTCTAACGTGGCACCTGGGACGGGAATTCCTGTGCGTCTATCTAGGACTACTAACTCTCCGGTTACCGGATGATTGACGGTCACGTATCGTTCGGTTTCACTGGATGGTACAATTCCAATTTGTCCGTCCGCGAATGTGATTATTCCACTTTGAGTAACTGTGGCACTTGTGATCAGTTCTCCAGTTGTGCGATTATACACAGCTTCAACGTTCCCGTTCTCGTCGATGATGACGTGGTATCGTTGTCCGAGTTTGCTTGTTGATGCAACTGTTTGTCCGGACGGTAGTGTGATGAGTCCGTTTGATTCGAGGATAGCCCCATCTATTTGGACACCGTCATGTCGGTCGAATACGATGGATGCTCCGGTGTTCTTATCTGTGACGACGAGGTATCGATCGGCTGACGGGAGTTGTGCAACAGCCATACTACCATCTGGTAGGTGGATGACACCGTCGGCATCGAATGTGGCGTCTGTCAATTGTTTACCACTTTTTCTGTCAAAGATCATTACCGGACCATCGGGTTCGACATTCTCCACCACGAGATATCTCGGTTCATCTGGTGTGCCTATTGCTAATAATGTGTTGTCTTGTAGTTTTATAAGTTGGTTGTTAATTATGTGGGCGTTTTCTATTATTTTCCCTTCATGGATATCTGCCGCATATAATATTCCAGTGTCGTTGTCCATCACAATGCTATATCTGAATGGGCTGCTCATGTCTGCCTCGATTTTCGGTTTGCGATCTTCTAGTTTGATTGTTTCATCCGTTGTCGATTCGTTTGTTTCTTTTGGTCGTTCGTTTTCCTGAAATTTGAATTGTCTATTGTTATGATGTGCTAGGTGATGTAACACTGGTGCCCTAGATATTTGCATTACTTCCAATAAATATGTTTGAATGGTATATCATGTGTATTATGATGTTTCTATGCAAGACACACTGATGTTAGTCATCTGAATTATAAAAACATTTTTTCTTTCGTTTTTAATTCCATTTTCACTGGGGCCCAGTTTACAAATAGGGTTTTTTCCAGCTCGGAATTGTTTGGGACATTTGTCTTGTCTGTAACTACTTCCGGTGATCACGTCGATTGATCTTCCGTAATCTACCGCTGTTTATCTGCCCAACTGTTGTTATGGGTTTGTTTTATTCAGTTACCGGAAGATTAGCGCTTCTTACAAGCTAACTTTCTCATCAACTAGTACAATTTCTGCTACAGTTCTGTTTCCCTACTGACTAGGACAGGAACCTGGATGAAAGAAAAATAACGAACTTAGAATGAATAATTTCCTGGACAACTGTACTTGGGGGAGCTGGAAGACTTTTATGCTTTCAACAGGCATCGTTCGTTTCTCTCCGGAAAGGCACTCACATTATTAGGTATTCCTTTTTCTTACAGTAACGTTACGGCACCAAAACTGTTGTGTCCGTAAACAGTCTTGTCGCTTAATATCTGTCTCAATTCGCATTGCTTTTGAAGCTTGATGGAAGAGTGCATACAGAGAGAGCCATTTATTGTCGATCAGTTTCCATAGTAAATCATCGTAACTTACCATATCGCCGTCAGATGTAGGATTTGTCTGTATCGAGAAAAACAAAGGTGAAAGACTAGTGGGTCAGTTCATCATCGATATTATTTGTTTATCTGAACTGTTTTGGATAAAATCAACGAACAACATTAACGATATCATCGAATTGAGACGTATATTTCTAGACTAGTCAACGATTCCACTACCGCATGCTCCCAGCCGCCTTTCAGCTTAAAACAGCCACTTAAAAATTGATACTACACGGCAGTGTTGGATACCCTAGTGACGCCCTAGGCTTCCACAGTCTACCGGACAAATCATTATTTTGTTTTCCTTGGTTGTTCTGTTTCAGCACCAGACGCACGTACTCACATGCGCGTTGATTTGCTGATCCTGAACTGACATGTCTGCGCCACATTGTAAACCTCTGCATGCCCTTGTGGCTGTAATCCAATTGGTCGATGTGCCGTGGTCACTGCATAAGATGGTTTCTGACTGGCTGAGCGTATATATCTTGCTCGCAAGCAACGCATTGTTGACAGTCTGTTTTTATTCGAAGGACTTCAGTACCTGCGTACATATAGTTTACGAATGGCACGACGATCCGGATCACATAGCCAATGTATTATCTACTTGCATTTTTGCATTTACAGTGTCACATCGCTTTAATATGTTCCAACGCTTGACAAATAAAGCATAATTATTCAAATTATTGAAATCCGTAAGTTGCTTCTGTCTTTCCCGTCGAACCCGGGAAGCGTTGCGGGGTTTGAGGAGAAAAACAAAGATATGATCACTCCCATGTATGTGCAGTATTTTTGCTAGCAGTTTACCGATGCATACGAAATTTAGAGTCAGTCCCATGAGAAAATTCCCGATGGGTTGCTGTCGTCGTTGTTCACATGCTTCAGCTCTGACCAACCGGGGTTGGCGCAGCTCCTCATAGACCTGATTTCATGCACACACACGCACACAATATTATCCGTCCAGGTCTCATTACGATAGGATATGTACCGTGTACGCTGTTTAGTTATTGGTGGGATCGATGTGACTTGTCCGTCCGTGAATTTCCTCAAATAGGACAGTGATAGTTCTTTAATTGCTTATGAAAATAATTTAAATGACAATTATAATTCTTTACATCTTCTTCCGGGAGGTTTTTTCATTGAAATACTTAGAAGGGCGAGGATAGTTGTTCCCATCGAAAGTAAGTGGGAAGTCACGTGTACCATATTAAAGGATACAATTACTGTCTGTTGATTCTGCTTCGTGGGAGTCTACAGTGGACCGCTACCTGAACACCGACAGCCGAGTACATATGCACGTACACGCACAAGTACACGTACACATAGATGTATACACACACGCATACACACACACACACACACACATTCACTTGCGATCACAAACAGCCGTGTTACTTGTTCTGTTTCTACACAACAGCCCTATCGCTCCGCGGGTGAATGCGTTCGTCTGGTTTCGTCAGTCTGTTCTCATTCTCGGTCGATTCTGCCGCCGCGTGTGCCCACCCGACCTTGAGTATGATTGATTCTATTTTCTCCCGGCTGTTAACTCCCCGTAAGAGCGTGATATTGATTTACATTGAATGCAGTCATCATGCTGCACTTCGTTGCACTGCCGGTCTGATTGACTAACTGCTCACTGTTTAAGGACATAATTTTCTGGCGTCAACAGTACGTTTGCTTGTACCTTTCCATACTGATTCGTGACAAATTTCTGCTGTTTGAACTCGGTAACTCGAAAGAAATTTGTTTGGATTCTAGTACAATTTTTGTTCGTCGTTATCCGAGGTCTGCTTATTTAGTTTACTGTCAACCTCTCTCGCTCCACCGCCTTTCCACTGGAGCGCCTGTATGATCACCACTTGTTCCTGATTATTGGTTGTGGGCTATTTTTCTGGTTCACTAGTCTGTTACCTATGCGAAAACCAATTCGGATTGATTCAGTTCTGTCTACTGCCCCACAAACGTTCCTGTTCGTCAATGTTTTGCTGTTCTGAACTGTATTGAGTCAATCGGGGCTGGGTATCATCAAACAGTGCGTGTTTGTTAGATTACCATGGGTTTACAAGATCACAGCCTTGTATCCCGTGAATCGTATTTCCCTCGATCGCACACGTTGAACCAGGTGTTCTGGTACAACCATTGCTCACATTCCCCACGCTCATGCACTCTGGCACTAGTTATCGTCCTCAACTATGACTGACTGTTCTTTGTGTTTACCGACCGACTGACACTCACTTGTTTTCGATTTTACTACACCCACCTCGGATTGGTTATCTATGTCATGTTTATATTCCTCAGAAGTGGGTGATATTGCTGGTATGCAGATATTACTGATTGCGAGCCTGACTTCCGCGACTTCTTTTTTGCATTCCGTGACCAGAGTGTGGTGCTGTCCGGTCACTGTAGTTCTTCGTTCGGAGCGACGTTAATAAGTATTCAGAGTGCAACTATTTATCAGTACAGGATAATCTAAATCCTACAAAAACGTCGATTGTGTAGAATGCGTTTGGCATCCAATAGAATGAGCAGCACGGGACCGTCCGTCGATGTGTGTACGGTCGATCGCTCGTTGGGAGCTCAGCTGAAAAGGTTTATTTTATGATATGATTTTAAAACCGTCGCTTGAAAACTATGAAGCATGTACAAGTTTGTCAATGGGTTCGTGCTGACGCAGATCAGAGGAGCTACTCCAACGTGCGGAAGAGCGTTCGTAATACACCGTTTGACATATCTATTGTTCAGTCGGTGCAACATGTGGCCAACTGACTCGTTAAAAGCCTTGCGCAGATAGCCTATATCAAGTACGACAAAAGACAAAAACGAGCAAATGAAAATTCACTTTTATACGGTAGATAAATTCTAAATAAATGTTTCAGATAATATTCACCTACCCTGGAAATCGGTCAGTGAGTCAGTTGTGGCATAACGAGGCTACGTTCAAAATACAGTCGTGAAAGCGTAAGAGTGCATTTATTCATTTATTATTATTATTATTATTATTATTATTATTATTATTATCAAGCATCGACGGACGAACATTTGTTGAAACAGTGTTGGCTGTCTGTGGTGATTTTGTGTCCTACTCGAATGTAATACCATAAATGTCGTATGGATCAATCATTGCTCATTTGTCCAGTTTACACTCCAGCCATCATTCGTGCACTTTCGCACACGACCAAGTACATCGCCCGCATATAACTCATCCTAGCGCAACCATGGATACTGATTATCGTAGTACGCATGTCTGGTGTGCATGATCCGCCTCTACATCACGTGACAACGCCTGGCAAGTTTGTGCCTATCAATCATATTTTTCATGGGTCAGTGACTGTGTACATATGTTTTCCTCTACACATTTCATGCCCATAAAATGCTCTTTTTTAAATGCTGAAGGACGAATACATTCTAGTTCTAGTTCGCGTGTCTTCTGATTCCATTTCGCACAATCCGGTCACCACACTGTCTCACTCGTAATCCTGCCTATCTAGGAAGAACACATTCGTGCTGGGTGACCAAGTGTAACTGCATCACTAAACAGTTACCATTCGATGGCGGAATTGGTTATGCATAATACAGAACAACGATTGTGTTCGTCTCCGATTAACGAGTTAAAACTCCCGCGCCAAGCGATGTTTGGTTCAGTTGTTTTTGTTCCCCACATGCACTCGGGAAAACTCCGTTTTTACCCACATCGAGTTGACGTTTGGTCTTGATCCAGGTGACTGAATCAAGTGGACAATGCCTATGTCTGTTCTGTCCCCATGCTGTGTTTATGCTCCAACCGACAGTCGTACTCCTACTGTGTTATCCATTTACAGACCCATCAGTTTCTCCGCAAGATCGATTGAAGTTGCATCCTTTCTTCATTCTTACCGTATCTTCTTACTACCGAACTCCATGTGTTATCCATTTGTTTTCTCTCCCTCTCTCTCAACTGCTTTCGTCCGTCCCATGTAATCGCTAAACTCTTGTTATCTGAATGAATTTACTATCGACCCACCTGGGAGCGCCGGCAATGCCGATCGGAACGATGATTCGAAGTTCCATCAAATATCTGCACATTTTGGCTGGATTGCCCTTAATAAGGTATATCTACATCTTTGCTCAAATTATTTTCTCGTACACATAGAGTACCTAATTCGCTTTCTATGATTAGAAATTCGGTGTTCGTTTCATACCAGTCACTCAGACATTGGACGACAGACCACTAACGCTTTTGAGAACCCAGTGGAAAATTGGTTATACAGAATCGGCTTATGCCGCGTCGAATTCCGAAGCACTCGTATGTGTTATTGAAGTGTTTTTAACATGTTGTATTCAAATGGTTTTACAATGATTCGTGAACACAAAATATTACATCAAACGAGATTCACCATGCAGCGCAAATGTTCGAACCATTGGAAACCAGGGAATCATTGCACAACTGTTCCACCCTTGTTAGGGATTATCGGAACTACGCACCCATCGAGCCCCAACTGGGACTCGAACCCGGGGTGAACGATTGTGGATCGAACACCTCAGCCCTAAGGCCGTCTGGGCTGGCTCTCAATGATTTATTGCACTTATGCATTACATGATATGGCGTCCTTCCGACACCACCATTTATGTAGTCTGAGTATCAAAAGATCACCGAAAAGACTTCGTTTTTGATGTTTTTTTTTAGCACATCAAGGTATATAGATTTCGCAATTGATAATGTTCCGGAACCAGGTTGCCACGTATTAGTTATTAATGTGATATATATGTACCAAAGAAATGCTCATTCCGACAATGAGTTGCACCGTCTCAGCGTCAATCACTGAAAGCAGCTTTTTCTCTATCAAAAAATCTACTGAAGTGGATCTTTGATAAATCGCTTCTCTCTAATATAAATCATGATCGTATGTCTCCTGTACCCCTACCAAGCCTGGATAATCGGACCAAATTATTCTACAACAACTGAATGAGCTGATCATGGCTTGAAACCGGGTAAAAAACCCCCTAAAGTGTGACCAGTCACACCCATTGAACGAAGTAATCACACATTTACGACCAATACAAGTGTTTATATAAAGACGGTATAATGTTGGTGCGTAAGTGGATGAACTGGTGCTGTTGTCCAGCCATTGTCTGTTAGTCCAACTGACTATTGTCGAAGCCCTTGCGATCCAGCCCCCACTTAATCTTGTCCACAGTTAGCTCACTCAGTCTATGATTCACTATCAATACAGCCATTCATGCTGATCCAGACAGCCTCGCTCACTTGTACACTCATTCACACAGACGCACGTGCGCACACAAATACGCACTGAAATGATTTGATCAATACCATTTCGCATTACACGGTTTCACTGATACGATTGAGGTCTCCTAAAACACAGATAGACAAATCTCAGCGGAAGCACCTCTAAAAGTGGGTAGCCCAATCCTACGACTACCTACAGGTTATTGAAACCATATATCTCCCACTCAGAGTCACTTATCACCTGTCCGTGTGCAAATTACCCTTGAATTTTGATATCGGCTGAAAGTCTTGTGAATCACGTACGTTTCCTGCACATTACGTACGCATGAGCACTGGTAAATGCAGATAACTTCAAACTCCACTGCGTATGGTGAATCTGCTCAAACAGTCAGACTGAACATTCTGACTGTTCGAATCGTGATTCTGAGTTTCCTTCACGGGTTAGTTATTGGTGTTCTGATGTGGGAAACTGGTGAGCATCTTACATGTTTTCTAATCCTTCTCCTAACAGGGATTAGGTAGCGCCGACTTACCACGAGAACATTTCCGAAATTCGGATCAAAGTCAATACCGACGGTTCCGTCACCACTGCCATCTGAAGGCTGAAAATACAGACGGAAAAAACGTTCATATTGTACCAAGATCATCTTAAACGGAAAACACAAATAGCTAGTGGACCAATTCAGTTATTAAAATTGAGGATGTGACTGATCAAACATGTCGCTAGATGTGAGTGAAATTTGCGTTTTAGATTGTCGAATACGAATCCTTCACGAGCCTACCGCCGGTGAGTACTGGTTCTTGCACAGCCACAGCATTAACGATGAACAACGGAAATGTGATGGGAACAGAATCTAAAATCGGGCTAATTACCGAAAAGCTTTGATATGCGAAGTTGGCCTGGTCCGCAATGAACTGTTCTGAGAAGTATTTGGGCTGATCAAACGCTTCTAGATTTTTAATTCGAATATAAGATAAAACGAATTTCCCAGTAACCGTGTGCGGATGCGTACGCAGGTCTCTTTAGTAGCTCAACATTGTGCTTTCTGAAGACGTTTACTTCGGCAAGGGTTTGACGTTCAGTGGACGTTTCCACTAACTTTCTAAAGGTTGGATTTTAGTGGACTGATTCTGGGATAATAATCTGAAGATTATATATATATATATATATATATATATATATATATATATATATATAGAGGAAGGATAAAATAGTAAAGACGGTATGACTCTACATTGGGGGCATGAACAGCAAAAAATTCACTCCTGCCATCATACGGAACACGCTTTTGCAACGTACGGCCTGTGGAATAATTTCGAATCCACTTTGCTCCGTTCGAATTTCATTTTCTGCTACTAGAATAACTTCCAGTAGCCAAAGCTCAGATGACTGCTATGGATGTGTGGAAAAATACCATGGAGCATACTCGTAAATAGGAAATTAAAAACACTATTGTTTACAAATTTTGGCTGTCACGAATGTCCTGCAAATTGAAAATGTGTTCTGAAACGCCAATGCTGCCGTGGTGGCTTATTGTGTTTGTGCATTTGCCTGTCACTTTGCGAACAGCACTGGACAGAGGAGTCAAGTGGTTCGTCAATTGGCAAATTCACGCCATACGCAATTATTTGAACTACACTCCAACTGATTGTTATACTAGACATAGCTGTTTTCTTCCTGGCCCGCTAACCTCAAATTTCACTTGACATTTCTAATTCCATTCTATGATTCTGGTCTGAAAAAGGCATGACTTTCCAGTCATTCAGAAAACAACTTGAGGAAGAATGACGTGAAATGAATTGTCATTGTTTTTCGCATTGCGCTAGAAAGTTTCGTCTTGATTGTAGCATTCTAGCAGAAATACCCACTTTTCGTCCTACGTGGACCGTCTTTTCCAAGTGACGTTGTTATTGCTCCCTCAGTTTTTAACGCCAAACCACTTTCACCTAGATACCGGTCGTATGTAAGTGACGTTTTACTCCTCAGCGGACCGAGGTATTTCAGCACGGAAGTGCTGGAGCATAGATGTTTACTTTTGAGGAAATGAATTCAAAATGAGCATGCAACTGGAACATTAGCCAAATGGAATAATGTCGCATATTCTACTTGCTTCACTCGAATCGTGAATCGCTAAACACCACTGACATCTCTTAGGTGCACACTTCAGGACTGTTCTTCAACCTTTAACTTCACTTCAACACCACTGTACTACAGAGGCTCCACTCCCTTGATGGCACACTTATTTCATTGGGGAGACTTATTGAATATTTTTAGGACGTATCCTAAACATTGGATTTTCCGGCGCGCCATCCACATTCCTAATAAATAAATCTTGCTTTCTCAAAACTGTTGGGATTTCGTCCTTCATTTCTCCAGTTGGGATAGTAACTCGCTGACTAGCTCCTCCAGCACTATAATGGAGTAGGCTAATATCGTAATTTACTATGCTGTATCAACGGAAGAGGACTCTAATATTCTATCTGCTCATTTTCAAAACATTAAGTTTTATGAATAGAGGGGTCTCTTTCTTAATCCGTCGAGGTGTTCGGAATTTATCTTCACTCCTATTTAATCATGCTATGGTTGTTGACTGATCGACTGCGCTAGATGTCTATTAACCTTGCACGACTTGATGTGAATGTACGCCAGTTCACGGACGTAACTTGCCTCACTGACATTACTTTCATCACATACACTTGCCGGCTGCTTGCTCGCCGGCTAAGACCGGATTTCGTGTTCCCGGTGGTACAAATAAATGCAGCGACACCATTACATGTTCATCTACTAACTACAAACACCACAACCCCGTTTTACTCTACGTTTCGGAATGATCACCTTACTCCGCACACCGTTCAGTTGTCCATAGTTGACTCCTGGAAATATCTCAGAGAGATGTTAAATACTGATCCCATCATTCTGTCAAAGGAGTGCGCGAATTGCGTTGTCTTATCTTTCAATTTCGATAGCCTAGACGAACCCGAATTAAATAGACATTTGTCTCTTCATATAATGCAATAATGGTACGAGGAGCCGGAATATTATATAACGGAAAATCCACTTGATTTTTTCCATCCAAAAGTCCAACACAGCGAGCTGGAAACGAACCAGCAACACATCCAACTGGCCGTATCGCGATAGCTCCGCTGGTAGAACCTTTTCCCGGCAAGCGTAATGCCGCCGGCTTGTTTTCGGCTCGCGGAGTTGGAATTTTGATATGAGGATTGCAAGTGGATTTGGCATTTTATGAAATTTATATCTCCCTTTATTTCTCAGTATTCTTTACCAAACTTACCCTTTATCTCATAGTTTTCCCACGTCATCAAAGCAGGATTTGAATTGTATTTTGAGGCAATCATGTAATCAGTCGTATATCTTCCAACCGGTATTTTGTATTGGTAAGGAAGCCTGGGATTCGCACATCAATGCCTGTGAAAAACTTGGTGGCTCCACGTGGAGTTAATTATAAGTCATTCGAAGTAACAAAGGTTTGACCTTAAGTTAAAGTGATTTCGTTACGTTTATCCTGGCAAAATACTGTTTTACCTCATTCGTCTTTAACCGTCACATTCATTCAGTGATGGTTTATGTTCCAGGACTCGTCCAATATTAGTGAGTCACACCCCACTTTTCGCATAGTCCCTGTCTTCATCGTGTACCGTTCGCGAGACAATCCCGCTCGGATGAGCAATGCAGTCGAATCAACGAATTCTGGATCACACTGCTTATTCATGTTTACACTGTGGCTGGTGTTCCAATGATACTCATTCGCCCTGAGGCATACTGCTGTCTGCCACAGATGGCGACATTTTAGCAGGGTTCTTCCGGCTATCCATAGCATTCCTCAACGATCTGTTTGTTGGAGTCAGATTCAGATGTAAAGCACTCAACTAAACTATGGTGAACCTTGGGTGCAAGCACAATTTACACACCATAATGGCGCACAGCTAGAGGATCATTTCCTCTCGAAGTGCGCCAAAAAGACCCGCAGGCACTTCGCAGAGGTTCAGTTGTTTCTTTTTGTATTTGCGTTTTGCTTACGCGAAAACACCAGGCCATACGGATTAAATGGTGCACAAGACAAGTTTATGTTTAATTTGCTTGGGAGTGATTGACGAACTTCATGAAACTGCTTATTCATGAATATAGTTATTTTTCAAACTGAGATTAATAGAAGAGGAAAGTCAAGAGTTAGAGCAGAAATAGGCAATGGGAAGCCTGGCTCTGTCATCCGGCCCGAAGACAAGGACTGTATGGATTTTCCTGTAATGTTTGTCAATACGGGAGCTACTTAAATCTAATAAGTGACGGCCTGAAATTTGCCTGACACTTAAGACTTGCCTGAGTTCATTTCAGAATGAGCAAAATTGTATTGCTCATAAAGATATGTGGCCAGACAAGTCGTCATACCAGTGCGCAGTTTCACTGTAGTAGGAAAAGGTAACTGAAGGGATGGATGTACAAGGTAATATGATATTTCTCGAACAGTAGAACCAAAACGGCTTTCATCGAACTCTCTGATTTTGGATTAACGACCGGAAAATCGTCGTTTGGGGATCTATCCGAATGATGCTAATTTCTTGCTCAAGGTAATTGCTATGCCATCAGTCATCAAATATACCATAGTTTATATAATAAGAGAAAATAAGGGTAACCATTATTCCGTACTGTTTGTAGTTCAAGATCATATGGGTTCGAAAATGTGCGGCTTTCCCGCAGAAGGGTTAGGCAAGTAGGTACGTGTACATTGCAACAAAAGCAACTCAATTTTTCATCGAAAGTCACAAGTTAGCCAAGGGGAAAAATATGATAAAGGATCTGCACACGAAAGGTTTGACTTCAGCTATGCTTTTTCCAAAGATGCTTAACCCACACAGAACCCGATGGGAACCTTGGTGGCTCACTTAAGCTATTTGACTGTTGACAGAAATTCTAGGGTTCTCAATGGTGTCACACGTAAAGTTTAGTTTTCACAATACAGCAACAAATGATGTTGAGAATAAGAGATTTTACAGTTCAGTCAAAATGGGTTGCTTACTTCGGATTTACGGCACATATCCTTTGCTGCATCAGTCGACGAATGGAAGTAGAAGGATTTCAGTAGACCCTGAACGTTCATAAACGAAGATTAGGAATGCAGATTAGGAATGAGGATAATTTTTAGTGGGACATGTGAACATCCTGAGCGAACGCGTTAGAATGGTCTTGCTTTTCTTCTAGTACGATACGGTTTGATTAGAACATTGGACAAGATCAGTTCGGGTGGTATCAGTCTGTTTTGATGAATAAATATCGTTTAGCTTTAGAGCTACAGTCCTAGTTCAATGACCACCGGCATGTGAGGACAGTATTATGATGCGAGAGTGATTCTAATCCGATCATTACGTAGCTTGACGGATGAATTGGTTCATTTGGTCAGTTATGTTTACTGCACGAAAATTATCGGTTATGTAAATTGATTTTCATGAACTGTTAAAGGACTGGATTGCATGTTAGCTGTGAATATGGCCTAAGTTCTTTCTGCGGAAAACTGGGTGATGTTTAGCTATTGTCAGTCCCAGGCTCGGTGCTGACAATTTAGAGAATAGCCCGAGAAAGCGATGACATGGGTAAGTGAAATCCAAACCAGATGACTTTTGTCTTAGTGGTATTATAGGAGGGCACGTTTTACTGGAAGAACTGGCAGAAAATAACGCAGAGTTGGGCACTCGAAATCAGAGAACTCTTGGCTAAGTCCAGTAGGTCATTTCAGAATAAGCTGGTTTTTGAAACTTACACTAAAGTAGTCCGGTGATCGATGAAGTCCACTGTTCAAGGCGTAGAAAGTTGCACCATCGCGGAATAGACGTGTGCCCAGAAGATTCGTTGCATTAACCGTGTTGTAAGGTACTTCCAAGCTGTCCTGACACGATGTGAGAAATTTGATCTATCGGGAATTGACGGAGACAAATAATGCGAAAGCTCAATCAATTTTATGGGATGGATAAGCATAGTAGAATTTTATTGTTTAATAACACAGCGTAGTCGAAATCGTTGGTAGATTGTCGACGTTTCGGTCACCACGGCTAACCTTTCTCAAGACTGCTTTTATGATCGGTTGTAAAACCAGTCTTGAAAAATGGTTACCGGTGGTGACCGAAAAGTCGACAATCTATCAAAGCTCTCGACTACGCTGTGTTATTAAACAATAAAATTCTACCGTGACATTTCTCATGGCGCATCAATTTTTCGATACACTCCGAACCGATCTCGGTTCTGACACATTAATGGATAAGTATGCCCTGATAAATTATATTCATAATTTGTTTACTGATGAGTAGGCTTTTTCTTCCAAATAAATGAGTTGCCGGCTGATTCGATTTTGATGTTAGCCTCATTTTCACCAAAGCCCACTTTCCATTGAGAATATTGCGTTCACGTTTTTTTCCTTTCGTAATAATGCAGAGTGCTTTTGTGACCGTGGGTTTCGAATTGTTTCGTTCTACTCATGAATAGAAAAGCTGCTGGAATATATGAGAGCCTTTTGTTTGCTGTTGCTTGTCTTCTCAAACACGTCTGTGAAAATTCGTTCTCCTCCTTCTGGATAATACTTTCAGCAAGACGATTAAGACAAACTTTTACGCGAAGCTCAAAGCTTGGATCTTAGGCACTTCTGAAAACATGTAGATAGAGAATCGGTATTGTGCTTATTGTGACATTTTGTACATCCGTTCCACTATACCATCCTTGAATCTCTCGCAGTCGGAAAGAAGGCATTCATTAATACATAATTTGTACACCTGTGAGTGGAAATTTTCCTGGTTCCCCACTTCAGAAACCGATGGACTTTTGCACAAAATGGGATACATTGTCCCTGAGAAATTGCAGTCTTTTATTTGGTTTTAACGGGAGCTTTTGTTCCTTCCACGATTGATAAGTAACTCTCCCAAATGCGCTTGACAAGTCATGATTGAGCGAAACGTTGGATATATCGAATATGCTGCTAAACACCATATGCTTTCTCCATTCATAGACTGTTTGATCAACTGAACTTAGAAATCCTGGTAGCTTAGTATTAATTGCCGAGAAGTCACAAAGTGCATAGGTATCATCGGTATCCTCTAAGGCGTAATGTCCCAACACTGTGAATCAGGTTGCCAAGATGCTCCCAGATATCTTACAGACGAAAGATACTTCGGCATGGTCAGTTTCAACTCCGTCTGTACAAGAAGAGCCAGTCAAATAAAGCAGCACACTCGGTCCCAGTAGAGCACCAGATTTATCTCTATAATTAAGCCGAAAATCTACTGAAATGCAGGGTCGTTCAGATAAAACGTCATGTGAGTGGATTCGGTAATCCATGCGAATGCATCAATGTGTATTTTTTTGGAATCAACAAATTTCATTGAATTGATGTTTGGCAGATTTTGACAATGTTTAGAGGTGATCCAAATGTGAAAAGTCTCTGGCCCCGGTTAGTACAAAGGGAAATCCTGCTGTAGGCAGTCAAATTACAAGCTAGTTCACTGTGGTGGATGCCATGTGCTACTGTAATTTGGGCGGGTATCTGTGTGATCCATATACAGAAAGTCGAAGGTCCTTCGGCGTGCCCTCGTAGCTCAGCTGGTAGAGCACTCGGTACTAGGGCGAGGGTAGTGACCGTGCGTGGGTTCGAATCCCGCCGGGGCCGGAGACTGCACATTTAAATTTCATTGAGCCTGATACATTGCAAAAGGCTGACTCACGCAAACCACACTCTAATCCGTTAGTGAACACAGTTTGATAGGAAAGAAATTAGCGTTCGAACCATTTGGTTAGTTATTTAATAGACGGATAGAGCATACAATCGATCCATCGATTTGTTTTTCTGTTGACATAGCCGTGACAGTGTTTACCCTCTTGATCGGGATCATGTCAATCGAGTGTAAAACTGCCTTGGATGTATTGCCTGAATTAAAAGTAAAAATAGGTCAAAAATTATTTCATTTCCTAAACAGTACCTTAAAATAGATGCCTCATTTGATCAGGCCTGCAACAATTACTCAGGATAATCGTCTGAAAAGTTCTTTATAGTGAACCTTAATGCATGTAAAAGTGGCTCATGTGATAAGATACTTCTCACTACTACATATACCATCAATAAATGGGTCTTAGTCGTCTATTTTTTCTGTGAAACTACAAATCACGAATGTTAGGGATATCCAGATAACACAGTCGTTCTTAACTTTCAGTGGGAAATTTAAATAAAAAAGTAGAATATTTTGATTTGTTGAACATCACTCTATCTTGGAATGATGGACAATAAACAATATGGGGCAAAGCCTCTCAGCTTTGACGTGCCGAATTTAAATCCTCTAAATTTAACTGGTCGATTAAAACCTAGCTGGAGGAAACATGTTTACTGTGTCCGCCAATCTTTTCAAAGGTGGGCTGACAGAAGGAAGTACACAATAAACTACTCTAACAGCAAAATGAGATTAGGACACAAAGCAAACTAATTTCATCACGAATGTTTGAGAGAAAAAGTGTTTTTAGATGAAGTTTTAACTAATCGCATGTTACAGCCTTCCTCTAAACCCATAGAGTTCTGATGGGAAGATTGACTAGTGTTTTGTGAATTGAAACGGAATTGTATCAAATAAGCAATTAAATCGCTTATTACACACGGCATTTAGCGTGTCCTAGGTGTGAACAATGCTGTTCTCAAAAAGGTTGAGATTGAAAGCAACAAGTAACTCGGCTATTATGATCTCTGCCCACAGGCTGACAATGTACGCCCGGAAGTGTTACGGAGCCATCTAACAAGATCTAGAAATACGCCAACGGAGGAAATGTACGTCCCTGTCAGAGATAGTTTTCGAGCGTGTAACGATCATCATCATCACTTGTCAATTTCTGGAAGAGAAATTTAAACTCCTTCCGAAAAGCGCTGGTACAGGCACGCATATTTCCAGTCCTAAAAGGGCAAAAATTTGTTCCCGTAAATCTATTGTATATAGAAAAGCTTTGCTTGTCCATCAGAACGTGGCTGGTTTCATACGATTCTGGTTTACTTTTCTGCCGTTGTACTTTGCAGTATTTCGATGATTCCATTCTGTCGAATATCGACCTCTTTTGTGATTCCGAGAGAACCTGCCGAACACGACCGTAAAATCATAAACCCACTTTATATTTCGTCTTTTTTAGTCTGTCATACAACAGAGGTACCGTATCCAAAGGAAGTGACCAAACTGAGGTTGCCCTTCGACAGAAGTCGATAGCTGGGAAGAAGATTCAAACCCATGCACTGAGCCGATCAGTCGGCTGTGTTTGTCTTTTGATCACTGCCGGAATCTGTAGATCTCACCCACAGATGTCATAACTTAACAGTTGACTAGTTAGTTAGCGGTCGGCAAACAAGCTTGCGTACCCTCAAATTGCTTGGTTGATTTTCCGCGAAGTAATGACCACCAAGTCATCTGATAGCCTGTTCGAATTTACACGGCTACGGTCTCCACTTACATGCATAAGCTTTGAATTACCAACAAAAGTGGCATTCACCAATCTTTTATCTGCCAGAACTAATGACGAGTTCACAGTTAGAACGAGCAGCTGTTTAGTGCTTACATGATTTGGATCACTTAGTTAGAACTTATGTCCACTTGAAATTAACTATAAGCAAAACAGACAGTCAACTATAAATCACGTCTCGTCAAGTGACAAAGTCCTGAAGAGAGTATGCCTAGGGAAAGGAACCCATTCATTTCATTCAGCCATCAACCTCGCATGTTTGCTTTGGTTTCGGTTGCTAATTTCCAGCATTGTCCGGTTAAGGGCAAAACGAATAGAAGCATGATGTGAAAAAGAACCGAAAGCTATGTAAGAAGCAGAAGTCACGAAGACAAGGCAGGAGTTAGAATGCATCTAAGCCACTGGCCGCAAGACGTACACATATCATCTAATGTTTTCCACCATTTGGTAGGCGGATCAGGTGAACCCCAATCTGGAAGTCTCACGCGTCCCACTTGGCCAAGCTCACCGGTCAAGGTTTTCATACCTTCCTGTCATGTCATGGACTGACGACTCCGACCTACCCTCCAACATTTACCTGTCTAGGAGAACAGCGTGCACCGAGGAAGTCTGTCGGTGGGCGTGCGTAACACGTCCCAACCACCTTAACGTTTTCGAATTCGGTACTTGCTCCAGTGCCTGACTATTGTTCCTCAACACTGTACGCCTAACCTCAGCATTGCTTATACAGTGTTCCATCATATTTGGGCAATGTCAAGGAGACATCGGTGCTCAAAAACTGACAGTCTTTTTCTATCTTATAACATTGAAGCTCATGTTTTTGAGGCGTATAGAAGAACGGACCTAACAGCCTCATTATACACTCGACCTTTGACAAAAATTGGATGTCAAGCCGACGCCACAAATGGCCGAGGTCGACAGCTGCCAAACGCGCCTTCTTCACGTGCGATGACACTTCACCCGATATCTCTCCACCTGGTGACAATATCGTCCACCTACTCCAAGTCAGGCTGTTTACTACCTGGGTAAAGATCGATGCCACTATTCTCACACGAGGTTAGAGCTGTCTCAATAATCAATTCAGTAAGAAAATTGAAGAGAAAAGGCGATAAAGAGCAACCCTGTAGAACATAGCTTCTTGTGGTGAACTGGGGCGAAAGATCCGCCAAACACGAACCCGACTTCGGCTGTTCACGTACAAGTAAGGAACCGATTCACATTAACAGAATTGCTGGGACTCTGGTTGATTTCGACTACACATTTATTAACGCAGCTCTATAAGTACACGACGAACTCTAAACTAAGGTCAGCCAGTAGGAACCCAGTAAGTTAACCGCTACCATAAATCGGTCTGATTTTCTGTAATGAAAAGAAGCTTAACAGGATAGGCGAATCCCCACCGAATTTATATGACGACTCGGTTCGCAAACCATCAATGCCTTTTCAAACTCTTGTGAATCTATCATCAGCGAATAGCTGAACTTGTGGAGGCGATAAGTTGTAGGCAATTTCATTACTATATTTTGTTTATCGAGAAACCTAGTGTACGGTCTTGTAGAACAAGTCACACTCACTTCGTGACAGTTTGCAATATTAAGATTACCAATTAGATGCATACGGAAACAAGAATTCGTGCGTGGTATTCATCCGGATCCGTGAATCCATACTGTCACCTATTTTTGTCTCCGTCCCGCCTTTCTTCAAATCGCACCATGCTGTTTGTGCTCTGCGTGGGACTACGTGACAAGGTACGCGAGCCTCAAATGTAAACAAGATGAATTTACAGAGTGATTAACTATCCCCGTAAAACACGCACACAGAGCTCCGTTACCTTAAAACGCGATCTTTTGTGTTTTTCTAGTCAGTTATTGATGTATTTACATTGTAAAGTTGATTCCCCGTAAACTGTTTATAGTTAAATTAAACCATACTTTTTTTCCACACTTATCGGCCAAACTTACTAAAACTGTTGGAAGTTTGTTCACTACACCAATGAGTATCATATTAGTCATAGTGCAGCAGTATTGATTTTATAATTTTTTTCCATTGTTTTGTTATCGGGAATTGGTTTATTATATAGTGGGTGGTACTATGTAATGCTTGTCTATTTGGAGAAAGGGTATTAAAGACAGAGAAACCGAATACAAACGTGAACGAGGGGTACACGGGAAAGATTAATTGCGTCGGTGGGAACCCTTGGTATAAAAGATGAGCTCTTAGCCTCAGTCTGTCATGTGACCAAGGTAGGAAATCATTGCCAACGGAAGAACCTATCCACTTTGCTCTCTAATAAATCACCTAATTGAACAGTTGATCATTTTTTCGTTGCATCTTGAGTATTCATTTTAAGTTCATCTGTGAATGAGGCGGAATATCTCTAGCGTAGGAGACAATGGGGTTATTGTTTCTCGCAACCATTAGGTGGGAACGAAGTTTCGTTCCTAGTGTTCTGCGCAGCACGAGTTGCCTCACACCTTTTATCTCGTGAATCATATGCGGATCGCACCCAATACCTGTACCTGAAACGTGTGACCACGTGACAGTTTTGAATAGCTATTGCAAAAATCCGTTAAATATCCAGCTACGGTGGTGTTAATTTTATTTCACGACACAGAAAATATACCACTAATACTTTCTTATTTTCCCCACCTATTCATACCACTATAAACCAATTGTATTAACTGTAATAGTATTAGTTCTTATTCCATCTCCATTTTGATACACCAGTTATTTTCTTTCCATATTTAAAAGAAACACAACATTTCAGAGAGTATTCCTATTGTCGTCTTCAAAAATAGTGAATAACGGGTGTGCACTTGGCACGATCCGGAAAGATGGTAACATTTGCACCCGTACCGAAAAAACTGTCGTATCTCAAATGTAATGATCATGCCATTTCTCTATTTTTCCTAGTAAGTTTTGATGGGACTTATGTTTTTTTTTCAGGTTTACTCCTCTGACACATCATTTTAAAAATTAAAATTGGGAGGAGGGGGGGGGGGAGGTGGAAATCGCGAGTTTGTCGAAATCGCATTTTAAGTGGTCATAAATCTTTCTATTAAAATTAACACAATATAATGCAAAGGACTGACATCAAAATGTTTTCTCCTGTGATTTTGTAGCCATTAATTTATTAAAATTCATCGCCGAAACGAATGAATGCACCAGCTTAGTTGTTTGATCAGACAGTTCAGTTATTTACGTTCTTCACTCTGAACATAACTCCACCCCCGTGTGCCCGGACGAAAATTTCCGTTCACCCTCTTTATTTGATCTGTTCTTTGACAATGAATTTGTAAATAACGTCGTGTTGTAAAGCGACTACTGAGGACAAAATTTGCTACAATACACAATTGTCCTCTTTGAAGTCCAATCTTGGCTTTACCTCGTTCGAAGTACGACCCAGCACAAAATGAAATGAATCTACTCAGTCTGCCACAGTATTCCCAGAGTTTATGTATTTCATATATGTGCATGAGTTAATTGGATGACATATACTCTATAATGAAAAGAACCCTTTTGCAATATCAGGAGGAACAGAAAACCATAACCTTGAGGTTTGCAGTGACGTGCCACAAAATCGCACTAGGGCAAGAGTAGTAACGAATCACGCGGGAACGGGATGCTGTCTGCCACCCCCTGTGTTATCCTTTAACTCGGTGCTAGTAGTCAGACATTCGGCCGTTCGGCCACTGCCGGTTAGTCACAAAGACTTATTCCATTTGGCCACAACCGTTACTGTGTGCTATTTGACGTCCAGCTGTCTGGAAACGTGATCCGCTGGACTAAAAGTAGATCACAACTACGATGGAACATGAAGCCAGAACGAAACAACATTGGACCTGGAAATCGCACTGTGCAAAGTTTAACCACGCAAAAGGTAGCTCCTGAACTCCCGGGGTACTGTTCGCAGTGTGTTGTGCATATTCTGTTCAGACCGTGAGCTTGGAGCAATGCTTTCTGCAGAATGCACTTATAAAACATTGTTCGCTTGTGCTGGTACTATTGTGATATTTTCACAACCGGGTATCGCTCTGTCACTGAAACTCGAGTATTTTAAGAGAAACCATGTTTAGAAATAAACTGTCACCGGGAGCAGAACATAGTGACTTAGAGACCAAAATCGATTTTATAGTTGAATACAAAGAGACGTTTACAACATTTAATTTGTACACAAGATAACATTTATTATAACATTCCATAAATTTCAAGACACGCCTGATCCATACACTTTAATTAAGGGAAAATTCCAAGAAAATAATCAAATAATTATGTGGAAAATAACTGGTCTTGAATAAATGAATAGTACAAATGTCTGAAAATATCTATTAGATAGTGCCCATTTACCTGTGTGCCTGGATTACCTGCCGTTGTGATCACATAGTATAGTAAAATGCTTCGCAGATCATGCTTCACCTCGTCAATCACTTGCCAGTTAGATAAACGCGGAATTTCTCCAAAGGTGTTTTGGAAAAAAAACAGCTAAATCATCGCTTTAATCATTATGTGGAATTTCCAGCTGTACGTACTTCATCTAAAGTACGGACAACTGATTTTCAAGGGATGTCAGTGAACCATTTCGTTCGTAACATTTTGTGCGTAGAAAATCCACATAACCAAATGAAGTATTACAAAATGTGATTGACTCACGAAGTGCATATCTCTTGTTCAACATGTCCAGTTATCAGAGGAGAATACACCTTAGGATACACTCGTGATTCTTTCTAGATGAAGCGGAGCATACTTGTCCCGGAAACCCTGTAAATATGGCTGAGTATCTTCCTAGTATACAACCGTTGGCATTATTGCACAAACGTCTGTCGTCCATATTTCTTTTTTCCTATTTTAGAAACAACTATGAATATAGTGGACGAAAATTCTAACCAGCTCCCTGAACACTCAGTTGACTAGTAAATACTTTTGTATTCCCATACCTAATTTATTGCTATATTGGATGCTGCAAAACAGAGACTGAATTGCTGTTGAACTAGACTTCTGTTTTCATACTACACACTGGAAAACCTGCGAATGGACCACACGTGATTAAAAAGAATAAAAAAAGATTCCTATAAAATTGGAAAAATGTGGTCTCCCGAACCAGAAGATGCAACCTTACCAACTGAATTATCAGAGAGTTTGAAAATGGTCAAATAGAAACCGTCTCCATCCCGGCTTCCTCTTTGGAGTCCTTCCCTAACACATGAAATACTTGACTCTAATTTCTCGATAAGCTACGCAGCGTAGGCCACCTTTTCCGATACGGGCGAAATTCAATGTGGGTAATAATTATCGACAGCCGAAAGGACAGGTGCGCAGTTACCCTGAACCTTTAGCTGTAGATCAACAGGCGGATCTGCTGCTCAGCCTGCTGAAAGACCAAGCATAAGATCGAGTCATGGAGGCCCGTATGACCTTCACAATTGTCGACAACAACGCGTCTGGTGGCATCAAGTTTGTGGTGGATCCTCCAGGGTTATTCGTAGCCCGGCCACGCGAATTTCATGATCGGACGTAAAGGCCTGGTGAGTAGGTCCTGTAACTCGCAAGGGCCTCTAGACACCTGGGAGAAAATTCATTTCCCACTCTTAAGATCGACGATTATGAAAACGCCGTGGATCAACAGCTGAGGGAGCGCACCACCGTGCCTTGAATTTACGAGGAATTCGTCATGAGGCCACCATTGACTCTCGTAGCGGCGCTAGAGATTGCAAAGAAGCTGGAGAGCTTGGGCCTCGAGCGTAAGCCTTTAAGGCGCTACATGACTAGATCACCCCAGGGTGCTGGGGTGAGGGGGGGGGGAGAGGTGTGGGGGGGGGGAGGTGTACACTCCCCGACGATATCAGTCTCCACTTTGAAAAAGATTTGGGCACTACGGACGAAATACCGGCGGCAGGCGACTTTCATCACAATAGCACTACCAACGTTAAGGTGAGGAGCAACTAGGGGATTGTTTACCCCGAGCACCAAGGACACCGGTGCAAATTGAGCCAGTCCCGACATCAGTTATCTCTCACTCTTAAACATTTTCGATGAATCCAATCATGTTGGTCTATAAGTTTTTGGTAGGGTTAGGAGACACAAAGGCAGCCCTCAGCCTCGTGAACCGAGAGTGGCTAAAGCTGAGACGTACAGAAGGTTTCCGGTTCCGTGAAGTGCCAGAGACTTTATGCGGAGTTAGCGAAGAACCTTTGGAAATCGTTGGAAAGGTGACCTTGACGTCCAACTAGGAGGGGTGCGTTTCGAATCCACAGTTTCGTTGTAATCGGTCATATGGCATTCTATGTCATTATCGAGATAAGCTTATTATTCACGTTACACTGTAGTATCAGTATGAATCGACAACTTGTGCAGACCCCCTAAAGGAACCAAAGATTTCTACAACAAATATTCGCTGGCCACAACTTTTTATCACGTGCGTCAAAGGAACATGGTTTTGTGAGGACATCAGTAACCTGGTGTAAACCGTGGATGTCCCGCCACAGACGATAAACCAACTGATAAATCTCATCAGTAGCTACACTGAAGTTTCTGTCTGGGATGGCACAAAATTAGGTCAGACGGACGTGGTAAGTCACGCCATTGATACCGGCCATTTTCAACCTATCAAAATGCGTACGAGGAATGTCCTACCTTGTCATGGGATACTCGTAAGAAACATGATCCAGGAAATGTTGGACAACAACGTGATTTAACTTTTTAAGTCCCCTCTGGGCAGCTCCAGTAGTGTTGGTAAAGAAGAAAGAAGGCGGACTTTGTCTGTGTGTCAACTATCGGAAACTTAATCAGGTGACAAAGAAAGATTCCTTTCCGTTTCCAAGGATGAACAATCTACTGGAGTCACTGGGTGAATCGCAAAGGTTTACTACGCTGGACCTGGTCTTTGGGTATTGGCAAGTGGAGGTAGAACAACGAGATCAGCAAAAGACAGCTTCCACACTCCCAGATAACCTGTACAATTTTCAAACAATGCCGTTTTGTCTGACGAAAGCACCAGCCTCTTTTCAGCAGCTAATGTTTGCGGTTTTAATGGACTTAATCCATAAAGGCAAGGCATCGTAAGACCACCTGCGCAATCTGACTCTTATATTTAATAGAATGTGTAGTGTGAGCCTTAATCTAAAGCCTTCCAAATGCCACATGTTGCAAAGACAGGTGTCGTATCTAGGACGTGTTACGTCCGGCACAGGCATTCAGACAAACCCTGCGAAAACAGACTTGGTCAAGAACTGGCAGACCCCGAAGACCGCCGACAAGGTTCGAAGTTTCTAGGGGCTACAATCATATTATCGGAAGTTCGTTCACAACTTCGTAACTTTAGCTGCTCTCTTAAGTACCTTACTGGAAGCCAATGAGGAATATGAAACGGGTGAAGCCAAACAGAAGGCATTTGAAGACATTCGCGTACGGCCATGTCAGACTTCAGTATTGGCTCTCCCATACACCACAGGGAAAGGTAGAGAATTCATACTGGACACAGAAGCATCCGAAAAGGGCATTGGAACTGTACTGTCGCAACGCTTTCGAGAAGGTAAGGAGCAAGTGATATCATACGCAGGAAGAGCCTTGAGCAAACGCTTACGGAACTATTGTACTACAAGGGAAGAAAAGCCTACCTTAGTGTCATTTGGTAAACACTACCGATATTATCTCTTGGGACGTCATTTTCTTGTCCGAACGGATCACCCAGAGCTTTTGTGACTCAGTAGCTTCAAGGACCCTGAAGGCCAAGTGGCAACAGCAACTGCAGGATTTCCCATACACCTGCCTACACCGACCGACGAAACAAAACGGGAATGCAAAGGTAATGCTGCGGAGAACCAGCAGAAACCATAGCGACTACCCTTCAAGTAGCTATCAGTACGAGATACTAATCAACCTCGACACGGGTTCGGGAGACTGGGAGAGGATACATGCTGAAGATCCCGAGTTAGCCATCTCGTATCTATGCTTGAAGGAGCGAGGCAGAGGAACAACTGGAGAAGAACTACCCGGAACACCTTATGAAACCCATTGTTTATGGTCACCGTGGGACAAAGTAAAACTATGTGATTACTAACTTCTCTTCCAACAGGGGTCTAGTTAACTCAGACGATTGGTGGCTCCCCAAAGACAGCCATAGGTCACCATAGAACGACTTCACAAAGACCTGGATCATCCCGGCCAGAACAAAATTTATGATACAGTCCGCGTCAGGTACTGGTGGCCACACCAACGACCTGATGTTGCTATTTTCTGCCAGTGATACCAGTCTTGTAGCATCTGGATAGATTCTAATCCCAGAAGCTAAGCACCACCCAAACCCATACAGGCAAGATATCCGAAAGAAATAATCGCAGTCGATATCATGGGACCACCACCGGAAACCCAAAGAGGTAATAAATATATTATTGCAATGGTTGATTATTTCACGAAGTGGATGGAGGCTGTCACAGTTCCTGTCGTCATTGAAGCAACCTTCGCGAGAGCAATTTCTGAGAATTAGGTCTACCACTGCGGGGCACCCGGCCAGCTTCATTCCGACAGACGAGGTAGTTTTGAAAACAGTACTGTCTATGAATAGTGCAAATTGATGCAGGTCGACAAAAATAGAACAACTGCATATCACCCTGAAGGGGGCGGGCTAGTCGAACGGACGAGCTGCACCATAAAAGAGCTACTCGAAGCATTTGTTGAAGAACAGAAACACTAAGATCAAGCTTTGAAGCAGTGCCTGATGGTGCACAAAAGCACAGTACATTGTTCGACGGGGCAAACCTCACATTTCCTGTGGAAAGGCAGAGGAATGCGTGTTCCATGTGATCTACGAACACCCTAAATCTTTGGACTACCTGAGGTCGTAACGGACTATGTGATGGAACTCAAGGAGACACTTATCAAGACATGTGAGTTAGCTCGACGGAAATGACAGGAGAACCATCCGCACCAAAAAGAATGCTACGACAAGAGGGCTCACGGATCGCTTCTAGAAGAAGGTAGTACTGTGTTCGTGCACTCCGAGGCATTACCGATGGTTGTTCCAGCAAAATTCCATGAGCACTTGACAGGACAGTTCGTTGTAGAGAGAATTATTTTGGAGAACCTTTGCTTTGTTCGCGATAAAGCCGGTCGAATTGGAACTCTCAATGTTGATTTCAATCTTTTAAAACGAATATTGGAAACGGAGGACATCAATCACCCAAAAGAGGGGAACGAAATCCAAGAAGAGGCGCAGAAGTGGAGGTAACTAGCCAGAGAGAGGTTGCGAGACGCCCGTTCCTGAATAAGAGGTAAATGGTGTGTCTGGGAAACCCTGTAAATATGGCTGAGTATCTTCCTAGTATACAACCGTTGGCATTATTGCACAAACGTCTGTTGTCTATATTTCTCTTTTCTTATTTTAGAAACAACAATGAATATTTTGAGGTGATCCAAATGTGAAAAGTACTCAGCCTCGGCGGGATTCCAACCCACGCATGATCACCACCCTCGCTTTAATACCACGAGCGCTCTACCAGCTGAGCTACGAGGCCACACCGGAGGACCTTGACCTTGAAATCTTACGTGACTCCCATCTTGGAAGGGTAGTGGCTAAAAGATTATGGAATTTCAGAAAGGAAGATGAGGCCAACGAATCAAATGGTGTTGTCGTCATCGTAGTGTCCGAAGATAAATGTTGATGACGCCATTCCAGTTGAGAATCTTTTGTCCTTAAGTCGGCTAGGATAACTGCTGGACGACTGTCGACTGACTAGTGGTTAGAAATATTCTCATACATTTAAACGAGATTAGTCTATCCATCTGATTCGTCAAACGGCAGGAGTTCAGATATTGTTTAGCCTCGGATATTCAACTAAGGGTTGGCCGCCACTACGAGTTAAGTTAAAGGCTTTTTTCAAACATCAGTGCCACTGGAGATTCTTCATGACTGTGAGGGCCCTAAAAATTCTACTTTTCAGTTTCACTATTTGGTATGTTGTAAAAACAGTCCATCCAAGATAACATTTGTTGTTTATTGTTTCAATTTCAAAATAGATATCTTTCCTCAGTTCTGATGTCGAAAGGGCCTTGATAATTAATCACCGACACACCTGCACTGATGTATTTACAAAGGATTCGTCGTCCTACTTATACACCCACCTTTTCCATGTGAGTAGAATTAAACAAAGACGGGGACACTATAGGGACTCCAACCTGTCATAGTATTGACTTCCCGGGCAATACAGAGCTGTACGGCTTAATCCTCTCCTTTGAATCCGACTAAACTCGTCGAAAATCCCTCGTAGCTGGAATCAGTTTGGAGTGTCTTTTGAATCACTGATGAAGTGGAGGGGCGCAATACGATGAAGTGACGTTGTTTATCTTGCATGGATCAAATTGAAATACGTACTAAACTATTTCAGTGAACAAAGACCGCATGGCCAAATAACTGCGTAGATGGTGCGTGGTTTCATAACTTTGGAATTTTGCTCCTAAGGTGAATTGAACAAATACCTCTAACACAAAACAGAATTTAAGAACAGCCTAAAACAAGGGGCTCAATCAATATTTTCAGTATTGGTTTGAGACAAACCTATAGAAAGCACTGGGGACCCAGTGCAGATACATCAACAGGGCTACGGATATTTGGGCTTGGTCATTCATGGGTGAGCTAAGCTTGCGAGATCTGTGAAGAAATGCAGTGATCAAATGGTTTTCATCAAAGGGTATTGATTCCATAAATCGCTACTATTGGTCGGTTCTATAAAAAACAGGTAGTTTCCGTCTGGATCAGCATAGTGTCCAAACTCTTGAGGAGTTAAAAGGCTTGTCGAGTTTCTTGGTTTGATGATGAACACTTTTCAGCCTAGTACTGTAGACCACAGCTTTTCCGGCATTTTCACTGCACACAGCCCACCAGTCTGGATATGCTTCTTATGCTCAAAAGGGTTTTGCTCCGGG